>OY982538.1:0-5523000 GCA_963859965.1 Ceramica pisi
GTCCCCCCAGGTTAGGGAGGAGCCAAGACAGGGCGCCGGCGGCCTTCAGCAGGCGCGTCGACAGCCCGCTGAAATGCGGGCCGAAGCGCCACCTGCTGTCCAGTACCAGGCCCAGATACTTCATCTGGGCCTGGACCCCCACCCTGATGCCCTCCACATTGATGTGGGCATCTGGAGGGCAGCGCTGCCGAGGCCCGCGAAAGAACACGGCCTCGGTCTTGTTCAGCGCCACCCTCAACCCCAGGCGGCGGATCCTCCCTGCGACCAAGGATCCGCCAGCCGAGGCCAGACAGGCCGCCTCCCCAAATGTCCTCCCCCGGGCAGTGAGCAGAGTGTCATCCGCGTAGCAGATGACACTCGTGCCACGGAGGAGGGCTCCCCGCAGGAGCCAATCGAACCCGATGTTCCACAGGGGGGGCCCAAGTACCGACCCCTGTGGAACACCGCACTCTGCGCCGTACCGCCGCAACCTGGCCGTTTTGTCTACGAGGAGGACCTCCCGGTCCTCCAAGTAGTCGGCCAGGAGAGCCCGCAAGTATTGGGGCACTCCATGATAGCGGAGTGCCTCCAATATCGTCGAGTGGGGGACGGAGTTGAAGGCGTTGGCTATGTCGAACGACACTGCCATAACTCCGTCCCCAGCCTCGACCGCCCCCTTCACCTGCCCCTTCAGTAGGGCCAATGCGTCGATGGTCGAACGCCCCTGTCGGAAACCAAACTGGGCGTCCGACAGGTCTGGTCCTACCCCCCGCAGATGGCTGTTGAGCCGGCAGGCGATGATCCCCTCGAACATTTTGCCGACCTCATCAAGCAGGACGATGGGTCGGTATGCCGAGGGGGAGTCCGCTGGGCGTCCCTCCTGGGGTCCCCCAACCTAACCTAACCTAACCTAACCTTTTTTTTTTTTTTTTTTTTTTTTTTTTTGTTTCGGCTGGGAAAAAATGCATTACGCATACCCTCTCACTCGGGGGAGTGGGAGGGGTATGTGGGACTCCCCGGGCAAGCCCGGTATACCCACTAAAACAACCCAGCAACGAAATTCCCGCAACGTCATAGTGGGGGTGGACTGGGAGATCGGCGTAGCCTTTACGTCCAGTCCACCTCCGACGACCGCCCGCCTTAGCGGGCCCTTCATGCCCCCCCCGTTGGGGGAGGGCCGGGAACCTCCGACGATGGTGGTGACGTGTGCAATGAGGGCGCAGGCGCCCCCGCGCCTGTCGCCCGCCCATCACCACCGCGAGGAGGGAGAAGAGGGCGTCTTCTCCGACCTCGCCTTCGTCTGCGGAGCGGCGCAGCGAGAGGGTCGTCCTCCCGCGCGCGCTCCGCCGCCTCCTTCTGCGAGATGACATCCTCGCAAAAGGAGGCGACCGCGGCCCAGGACTCCTCACTCCCCAGCATGCATCTGACCACGCTGGGAAGGGAGAGGTCCTGTCCGATCTCCGCAGTGAGACTGCGACGCGGCTCGGACCAAGCTGGGCACACCTCCAGTGTGTGCTGCGCTGTGTCCTCCGCCGCGCCGCAGTCATGACACGCCGGTGTCTCCTCCCTCCCGACCCGGTGCAGGTGTGTGCCGAAACAGCCGTGGCCAGACAACACCTGCACCAGACGGAAGGAGAGGAAGCCGTGCGGCCGCTCGAGCCAATCCCGCAGGAAACCTAACCTAACCTTTTTTTTTTTTTTTTTTTTTTTGTTTCGGCTGGGAAAAAATGCATTACGCATACCCTCTCACTCGGGGGAGTGGGAGGGGTATGTGGGACTCCCCGGGCAAGCCCGGTATACCCACTAAAACAACCCAGCAACGAAATTCCCGCAACGTCATAGTGGGGGTGGACTGGGAGATCGGCGTAGCCTTTACGTCCAGTCCACCTCCGACGACCGCCCGCCTTAGCGGGCCCTTCACGCCCCCCCCGTTGGGGGAGGGCCGGGAACCTCCAACGATGGTGGTGACGTGTGCAACGCGGGCGGAGGCGCCCCCGCGCCTGTCGCCCGCCCATCACCACCGCGAGGAGGGAGAAGAGGACGTCTTCTCCGACCTCGCCTTCGTCTGCGGAGCGGCGCAGCGAGAGGATCGTCCTCCCGCGCGCGCTCCGCCGCCTCCTTCTGCGAGATGACATCCTCGCAAAAGGAGGCGACCGCGGCCCAGGACTCCTCACTCCCCAGCATGCATCTGACCACGCTGGGAAGGGAGAGGTCCCGTCCGATCTCCGCAGTGAGACTGCGACGCGGCTCGGACCAAGCTGGGCACACCTCCAGTGTGTGCTGCGCCGTGTCCTCCGCCGCGCCGCAGTCGTGACACGCCGGTGTCTCCTCCCTCCCGACCCGGTGCAGGTGTGTGCCGAAACAGCCGTGGCCAGACAACACCTGCACCAGACGGAAGGAGAGGAAGCCGTGCGGCCGCTCGAGCCAATCCCGCAGGACTGGACCGAGCGCGTCGAGCGTTCGACGGCCAAAGGTGGCAGAGGCGAGGTCCTCTGTCCAATGGACGATGATGGCGTCCCTCGCCTCCCTCCGCACGGCTTCCCGCTCCTCTGCGACAGGGCGCTCCCCGAGCGCTTTTCGGCGCGCCGTCCATTCGTACACCCTGGCGAGCACCCACGCCTCCAACTCCCAAGGAGGGGTGCCCGCCAGAGCGCACGCCGCCGAAAAGCCTACCGACCGGTAGGCCCTCGCCACCCGCTGTGCAATGGCCCTTTGTGGCCTGCGGATGGCGGTCGCATTCTCCCTCCTATTGAGGGAGTCCGCCCAGATTGGGGCCCCATACAGGGCCATGCTCCGCAGGATGCCGGCATACAAGCGCCGGCATCGTGCACTAGGCCCCCCCAGGTTCGGGAGGAGCCACGACAGGGAGTCGGCGGCCTTCAGCAGGCGCGTCGACAGCCCGCTGAAGTGCGGGCCGAAGCGCCACCTGCTGTCCAGTATCAGGCCCAGATATTTCATCTGGGCCTTGACCTCCACCCGGATGCCCTCCACGACAATGTGGGCATCCGGAGGGCAGCGCTGCCGAGGCCCGTGGAAGAACACGGCCTCGGTCTTGTTCAGCGCCACCCTCAACCCTAGGCGGCGGATCCTTCCTGCGACCAAGGATCCGCCAGCCGAGGCCAGACAGGCCGCCTCCCTGAAGGTTCTCCCCCGGGCAGTGAGGAGAGTGTCATCCGCGTAACAGATGACACTCGTGCCACGGAGGAGGGCTCCTCTCAACAGCCAATCGAACCCGATGTTCCAAAGGGGTGGCCCAAGGACTGACCCCTGTGGAACACCGGACTCCGCGCCGTACCTCCGGAGCCTGGCCGTTTTGTCCACAAGGAGGACCTCTCGGTCCTCCAAGTAGTCGGCCAGGAGGTCCCGCAAGTATTGGGGCACTCCATGATAGCGGAGTGCCTCCAATATCGTCGAGTGGGGGACGGAGTTGAAGGCGTTGGCTATGTCGAACGACACTGCCAAAACTCCGTCCCCCGCCTCGACCGCCCCCTTCACCTGCCCCTTCAGTAGGGCCAGTGCGTCGATGGTCGAACGCCCCTGTCGGAAACCGAATTGGGCGTCCGACAGGTCTGGCCCTACCCTCCGCAGATGGCTGTTGAGCCGGCAGGCGATGATCCCCTCGAACATTTTGCCGACCTCATCAAGAAGAACGATGGGTCGGTATGCCGAGGGGGAGTCGACCGGGCGTCCCTCCTTGCGGAGTAGGCATAGCTGCCCCTCCTTCCACAGTTTCGGGAACCTTCCAGACACGAGGCACGCGCTGAAAAGGTCCCGAAATCTGTCCTCCATCTGAGCGGCAGCTATGGCCACCACTCTTGCTGGGACGCCATCCGGACCGGGGGCCGTCTTCTTGGCGCGGAGGCTAAGAAGACCCTCGCGGAACTCTTCCGCCGTCACCGGGGGCACATCTGCCTCCGCCGGTGGAGCCGCCTCCTGCGGGGGATCCTGTGGGGGATCCATCGTTGGTGGGGTGAAGTCGGTCCTGCGCGGAAACAGGGACCGGACCACCCCATCCAACAGTGCCGGCTCGAGGGTCTCGGTCAATGGGGGACCATGGGGCCGCAGTTGGTTCCGCGCCGCCCTGTATGGTCTCCCAAAGGGATCCCGATCGAGACCCTCTAGCATCTCAGCCCTCGCCGAGTCCTTCGCAGCGCACATAGCCGACTTGAGGGCCGCCTTTGCCTCCCGGTAGGAAGCGTAGAGACGGTCCTCGTCTGCCTGACTACGTGCGCTGCGCCGACGGCTCCGCGTGTAGGCCCTACGGGCCGCCACGCAGGTGGCCCGGAGGCCTGCCAGCTCCTCCGACCACCAATAGACGGCACGACGGGGAGGCGGACGACGGGACCGAGGCATGCTGGAGTTGCATACCTCGGTCAGGGATCCTCTCAGCTGGGCTGCTGCTGCGTCGACGTCCAGGGCCTCGACAGGGGGCGACAGCCAGTCCTGCAGGAAGGCAGCCTCCTTGGCTGCCTCGCGGTCCAGGCGAGTGAGGGCCCACCGCGGGAAGGGAGGCCTGCCAGAGCGGACCATCTCCCCCCGGGAGCCATGCTGGGTGGAGATGTCGAACCGCACATATCTGTGGTCCGACAAGGTCTCCACCAGCTCCACCCGCCAGTTCACGATGCGTGCGGCTAAGACGGGGGTGGCAAACGAAACGTCGACCACCGACCCACCCTGCTGCCGCACACATGTGTGGACCGCCCCCCTGTTGAGGAGGGACACGCCGCATGACGCCGACCAAAATTCGACGGCGCGACCCCGGACGTTGCAGGAGGCAGCCGGGTTGCCCCAGGCCTCCGACTTGGCGTTTAGGTCGCCCAAAACCACGACGTGGCGTGGCGCCGCCCTCCCGACGACTGCAGTGAGGACCTCCAGGAAGTCCTCAAAGTCTGGAAGAGGGCGGTTAGGGGAGAAGTAGACCCCCACTAGGGCCAGATCCCCCCACGCGGCGGCCACATATCCCGGTCCCCTCTCTAAGAGTGAGAGGGGAGGGGAGTCTGTGGAAGACCGCGACACCAACGCCACCAAGCCGTCCCGGTCGCCTAGCCAGCTGCCAGGGACCGAGTAAGGCTCGGCGACCACCGCCAAGTCCACCAACCACTCAGCCATGGTCTGCATCAGCAGATCCTGGGCTGCCCGGCAGTGGTTGGTGTTCGTCTGAAGGATGCGATGTTCGACTCTATCCATTAGTCGGACATCGCACCCCCCTCCTCCGCAGCTGTGCTGGCAACAGGCCCAGCTGGCGCCTGCGCTTTGCCCCTCTTAGGGGGAGGATTGCACGTCCTCCCCTTCATAACATGGCCTGCCGGGCGGCCACTGGCGGCGCACACTGAGCAGTGCGGCTTGGCGGCCGTGCAGGAGGCGGCTTTGTGGCCGTCCTTGCCGCAGCGGTAGCAGGTGTCCGCCCTGTCGACCTTGGACGGACAGAGGGCTCCAGTGTGTCCGATGCCGAAGCACCTGAAGCAGCGTAAAGGCTGCTCACCAAGTGCCCGGACCACACCGGAACTGAACCCGACGGCGAGCCGTCCCTTGTTTAGGACGGCTTTGGCGGCGGCGACTGGGCACTCGAGACGAATGAGACCCATGCCACCGCGGCCGATCCTAATGTTTCGGCCCTGTACCGCTGCGACGCTGCAGCCACCAATCGCTGCGACCGCCGCCACTACCTCCTCTTTGGTGACGGAGTCGTCGAGGTCCGTCACCTCTATGGCCGCCGATTTCACAGGTCGGGCCACCTTGGCCGCGTCTGCGATGACCTCCCGAAGCTTGTCTGCGAAGAGGTCGGCGCTGGCGCTGCCCTCCGCCCCTGGGAACTCGAAAATTCGAGCCCCAGTTTGGGTCCGCCTGCAAGTAACTTTGCCGATCCCCAGTTGGGTGGGATCGGCATTGGCACGCGCCCGTACAAGTACGGACGCGTAAGTCTCCCCGCGCTCCGCAGCCTCCGCAGTGAGCGTCACCACGACGGCTGCGGACTGTGGGGGAGCAAGCTTCCCCCTCCTTCTCCCCTTCCTCTTCCCCTTGCCAGTCACCTGTGACTGGCTGGGAGGCGTGGTGGCAGGGACGGCGGGGGCGGCCTTTGCCGCCTTTTGGCCCTTGCCTTTCCCCTTTCCCTTCCCGGTCTGCGTTTGCGCCTGGCTGGGAGGCGTGGAGGCAGGGACAGCAGAGACGGCTGTCGCTGTCTTCCTGGCCTTGCCCTTGTTCTTCCCTCTCCCGACCACCTCGATCCAGCCCTCCTGGTTGGACGGAGTGGTCGAAGGGAGATTTGCGTCCTCCACTTGCGAGGACGGCCCCGGCTCGACTCGCCTCTTGTCCGCCGCAAGCGGCGGTCGGAGGCGCTGCTCCGGCAAGAGCCGGTCCTCAATGCCCGCAAAGCAGGCTCGGGTGAAAGCCCGCTCCTCCATAACCACTTTGCGGATAACATCCTCAAGTTGGCTGGAGGCGGGGGCTTCCACGGCAGGCGACGTGCCCTGACTTGGCGGGGCGGTGGCGTCAGCCAACTTCTGATGAAGCTGGCTGACCTCCGATTGCAGGCGATCCACTTTCGCCTGCAGCTGCCTCGTCTCGTCGGTGCTCGTCCGGCTGACAAGCTCCTTTACAATGCCGCGCAAGCTCGCGGCCCTGCATTTAAGGGACTTTTGGAAAGTCCCTTTTAAGTGCGAGGACTTTGCGGCAACCTCCACAATCCCCTCCTCGTCCTCCTCCGCCATCCGCTCGAGCTCCACAACGGAGAAGTCCGAGTAAAGGACGTGGGACGCGCCGTATCCGGACTTGGCCCGGGCGGCACGCGCTCGCTGCTCCTTAAGAGCAACCATCTCCTCCAGCTCCTCCTGGAGCTGTGCCCGCCGAGCCAGGTCCAGCTGGCGTTGGGCATCTGCGAGACCCACTGAGTGGGTGTCAGCGGCTGTCGCAGGCCGTTTCGCCTTTGGCAGCCCCGTCGAGCCCGAGGCCGAGGAACCCTCGGACCCGCTCTTGCGACGCGCGGCACGCTTCCGCGACCGCGAATTGCCCGCGTCTGAGACGCTGACGAGGGACTCGTCTGAGTCCGACGTCTCGTCTGCCCTCCTAAAAAAGCTGGCCGCAGACGGCGCGCGGCTAGCTTCTGACGCCGAAGCGTCAGACTGGCCCTGAGAAGGGCCGTTGGGTTGGCCCTGAGAAGGGCCGTTGGGTTGGCCCTGAAAAGGGCCTTTCAAGAAACGCCCTTGGGCGTCCCGCTTGGGTTTAGGCATATTGCCTCCTCCGAAATCGCAGCTGAATCCGCCAGATAAAATAAAATCGCTACGAGAGCACACTGTTCTTTGGCCGAACCCCAGTCTGCCACTCCGTTACGGTGACAGAACTGGGTCGTTTCCAGGGGACGCGACGTGGACGCAAACAGTGTGGGGGGTCCCCCAACCTAACCTAACCTAACCTTTTTTTTTTTTTTTTTTTTTTGTTTCGGCTGGGAAAAAATGCATTACGCATACCCTCTCAATCAGGGGAGTGGGAGGGGTATGTGGGACTCCCCGGGCAAGCCCGGTATACCCACTAAAACAACCCAGCAACGAAATTCCCGCAACGTCATAGTGGGGGTGGACTGGGAGATCGGCGTAGCCTTTACGTCCAGTCCACCTCCGACGACCGCCCGCCTTAGCGGGCCCTTCACGCCCCCCCCGTTGGGGGAGGGCCGGGAACCTCCGACGGTGATGGTGGTGATGCGTGCAATGCGGGCGGAGGCGCCCCCGCGCCTGTCGCCCGCCCATCACCACCGCGAGGAGGGAGAAGAGGGCGTCTTCTCCGACCTCGCCTTCGTCTGCGGAGCGGCGCAGCGAGAGGGTCGTCCTCCCGCGCGCGCTCCGCCGCCTCCTTTTGCGAGATGACATCCTCGCAAAAGGAGGCGACCGCGGCCCAGGACTCCTCACTCCCCAGCATGCATCTGACCACGCTGGGAAGGGAGAGGTCCTGTCCGATCTCTGCAGTGAGACTGCGACGCGGCTCGGACCAAGCTGGGCACACCTCCAGTGTGTGCTGCGCCGTGTCCTCCGCCGCGCCGCAGTCGTGACACGCCGGTGTCTCCTCCCTCCCGACCCGGTGCAGGTGTGTGCCGAAACAGCCGTGGCCAGACAACACCTGCACCAGACGGAAGGAGAGGAAGCCGTGCGGCCGCTCGAGCCAATCCCGCAGGGCTGGACCGAGCGCGTCGAGCGTTCGACGGCCAAAGGTGGCAGAGGCGAGGTCCTCTGTCCAATGGACGATGATGGCGTCCCTCGCCTCCCTCCGCACGGCTTCCCGCTCTTCAGCGACAGGGCGCTCCCCGAGCGCTTTTCGGCGCGCCGTCCATTCGTACACCCTGGCGAGCACCCACGCCTCCAACTCCCATGGAGGGGTGCTGGCCAGAGCGCACGCCGCCGAAAAGCCTACCGAGCGATAGGCCCTCGCTACCCGCTGCGCGATGGCCCTTTGGGGCCTGCGGATTGCCGTCGCATTCTCCCTCCTATGGAGGGAGTCCGCCCAGATTGGGGCCCCGTATAGGGCCATGCTCCGCAGGATGCCGGCATACAAGCGCCGGCATCGCGCGCTGGGCCCACCCAGGTTCGGGAGGAGCCAGGAGAGCGCACCCGCGGCTTTCAGCAGGCGCGTCGACAGCCCGCTGAAGTGCGGGCCGAAGCGCCACCTGCTGTCCAGTACCAGGCCCAGATACTTCATCTGGGCCTGGACCCCCACCCTGATGCCCTCCACATTGATGTGGGCATCTGGAGGGCAGCGCTGCCGAGGCCCGCGAAAGAACACAGCCTCGGTCTTGTTCAGCGCCACCCTCAACCCCAGGCGGCGGATCCTCCCTGCGACCAAGGATCCGCCAGCCGAGGCCAGACAGGCCGCCTCCCCAAATGTCCTCCCCCGGGCAGTGAGCAGAGTGTCATCCGCGTAGCAGATGACACTCGTGCCACGGAGGAGGGCTCCCCGCAGGAGCCAATCGAACCCGATGTTCCACAGGGGGGGCCCAAGTACCGACCCCTGTGGAACACCGCACTCTGCGCCGTACCGCCGCAACCTGGCCGTTTTGTCTACAAGGAGGACCTCTCGGTCCTCCAAGTAGTCGGCCAGGAGGTCCCGCAAGTATTGGGGCACTCCATGATAGCGGAGTGCCTCCAATATCGTCGAGTGGGGGACGGAGTTGAAGGCGTTGGCTATGTCGAACGACACTGCCAAAACTCCGTCCCCCGCCTCGACCGCCCCCTTCACCTGCCCCTTGAGCAGGGCCAGCGCGTCGATGGTCGAACGCCCCTGTCGGAAACCAAACTGGGCGTCCGACAGGTCTGGCCCTACCCCCCGCAGATGGCTGTTGAGCCGGCAGGCGATGATCCCCTCGAACATTTTGCCGACCTCATCAAGCAGGACGATGGGTCGGTATGCCGAGGGGGAGTCCGCTGGGCGTCCCTCCTTGCGGAGGAGGCATAGCTGCCCCTCCTTCCACAGTTTCGGGAACCTTCCAGACGCGAGGCACGCGCTGAACAGGTCCCGAAATCTGTCCTCCATTTGAGCGGCAGCTATAGCCACCACCCGTGCTGGGACGCCGTCCGGACCGGGGGGCCGTCTTCTTGGCGCGGAGGCCAAGAAGACCCTCGCGGAACTCTTCCTCCGTCACCGGGGGCACGTCTGCCTCCGCCGGTGGTGCCGCCCCTCGCGGGGGGTCCATCGTTGGTGGGGTGAAGTCGGTCCTGCGCGGAAACAGGGACCGGACCACCCCATCCAGCAGCGCCGGCTCGAGGGTCTCCGTCAGGGGGGGACCATGGGGCCGCAGTTGGTTCCGCGCTGCCCGATATGGTCTCCCATAGGGATCCCGATCGAGACCCTCCAGCATCTCGGCCCTCGCTGCGTCCTTGGCGACGCACATAGCTGACTTGAGGACCGCCTTCGCCTCTCGATATGAAGCGTAAAGACGGTCCTCGTCTGTCTGGCTACGTGCGCTGCGCCGACGGCTCCGCGTGTAGGCCCTACGGGCCGCCACACAGGTGGCCCGGAGGCCTGCCAACTCCTCCGACCACCAGTAGACGGCACGACGGGGAGGCGGACGACGGGACCGAGGCATGCTGGAGTTGCACACCTCGGTCAGGGATCCCCTTAGCTGGGCCGCTGCGGAGTCCACGTCCAGGACCTCGACAGGGGGCGACAGCCAGTCCTGCAGGAAGGCAGCCTCCTTGGCTGCCTCGCGGTCCAGGCGAGTGAGGGCCCACCGAGGGAAGGGAGACCTGCCAGAGCGGGCCATCTCCCCCCGGGAGCCATGCTGGGTGGAGATGTCGAACCGCACATATCTGTGGTCCGACAATGTCTCCACCATCTCAACCCGCCAGTTCACAATGCGTGCGGCAAGGACAGGGGTGGCAAACGACACGTCGACCACCGACCCTCCCCGTTGCCGCACACATGTGTGGACCGCCCCCCTGTTAAGGAGGGACACGCCGCATGACGCCGACCAAAACACGACGGCGCGTCCCCGGACGTTGCAGGAGGCAGCCGGGTTGCCCCAGGCCTCCGACTTGGCGTTCAGGTCGCCCAACACCACGACCTGGCGTGGCGCCGCCCTCGCTACGACAGCAGTGAGGACCTCCAGGAAGTCCTCAAAGTCTGAGAGAGGGCGGTTAGGGGAGAAGTAGACCCCCACCAGGGCCAGATCTCCCCACGCGGCGGCCACGTATCCCGGTCCCCTCTCTAAGAGCGAGAGGGGAGGGGAGTCTGTGGAAGACCGCGACATCAACGCCACCAAGCCGTCCCGGTCGCCTAGCCAGCTGCCAGGGACCGAGTAAGGCTCGGCGACCACCGCCAAGTCCACCAACCACTCAGCCATGGTCTGCATCAGCAGATCCTGGGCTGCCCGGCAGTGGTTGGTGTTCGTCTGAAGGATGCGATGTTCGACTCTATCCATTAGTCAGACATCGCACCCCCCTCCTCCGCAGCTGTGCTAGCAACAGGCCCAGCTGGCGCCTGCGCTTTGCCCCTCGTAGGGGGAGGATTGCACATCCTCCCCTTCATTATATGGCCTGCCGGGCGGCCACTAGCAGCGCACACTGCGCAGTGTGGCTTCGCGGCCGTGCAGGAGGCGGCTTTGTGGCCGTCCTTGCCGCAGCGATAGCAGGTGTCCGCCCTGTTGACTTTGGACGGACAGAGGGCTCCGGTGTGGCCGATGCCGAAGCACCTGAAGCAGCGCAGAGGCTGCTCCTCAAGGGCCCGCACCAAACCGGAGCTGAAGCCGACGGAAAGCGTTCCCTTGTCCAGGACGGCTTTGGCGGCGGCGACAGGGCACTCGAGCCGAATAGTGCCCATGCCGCCGCGGCCGGTCCTGATGTCCCGGCCTTGCACAGCTGCAACGCTGCAGCCACCAATGGCTGCGACCGCTGCGACCACCTCCTCTTTGGTGACCGAGTCATCGAGGTCGGTCACCAGTATGGCCGCCGACTTAGTTGGTCGGGCCACCTTAGCTGCGTCTGCGATGACCTCCCGCAGCTTGGCTGCAAAGAGGTCAGCGCTGGCGCTGCCCTCCGCCCCCGGGAAACCTAACCTAACCTTTTTTTTTTTTTTTTTGTTTCGGCTGGGAAAAAATGCATTACGCATACCCTCTCACTCGGGGGAGTGGGAGGGGTATGTGGGACTCCCCGGACAAGCCCGGTATACCCACTAAAACAACCCAGCAACGAAATTCCCGCAACGTCATAGTGGGGGTGGACTGGGAGATCGGCGTAGCCTTTACGTCCAGTCCACCTCCGACGACCGCCCGCCTTAGCGGGCCCTTCACGCCCCCCCCGTTGGGGGAGGGCCGGGAACCTCCGACGATGATGGTGATGCGTGCAATGCAGGCGAAGGCGCCCCCGCGCCTGTCGCCCGCCCATCACCACCGCGAGGAGGGAGAAGAGGGCGTCTTCTCCGACCTCGCCTTCGTCTGCGGAGCGGCGCAGCGAGAGGATCGTCCTCCCGCGCGCGCTCCGCCGCCTCCTTCTGCGAGATGACATCCTCGCAAAAGGAGGCGACCGCGGCCCAGGACTCCTCACTCCCCAGCATGCATCTGACCACGCTGGGAAGGGAGAGGTCCTGTCCGATCTCCGCAGTGAGACTGCGACGCGGCTCGGACCAAGCTGGGCACACCTCCAGTGTGTGCTGCGCCGTGTCCTCCGCCGCGCCGCAGTCGTGACACGCCGGTGTCTCCTCCCTCCCGATCCGGTGCAGGTGCGTGCCGAAACAGCCGTGGCCTGACAACACCTGCACCAGACGGAAGGAGAGGAAGCCGTGCGGCCGCTCGAGCCAATCCCGGAGGACTGGACCGAGCGCGTCCAGGGTACGGCGACCAAAGGTGGCGGAGGCGAGGTCCTCTGTCCAATGGACGATGATAGCGTCCCTCGCCTCCCTCCGCACAGCTTCCCGCTCCTCAGCGACGGGGCGCTCCCCGAGCGCTTTTCGGCGCGCCGTCCATTCGTAGACTCTGGCGAGCACCCACGCCTCCAACTCCCAAGGAGGGGTGCTGGCCAGAGCGCACGCCGCCGAAAAGCCTACAGAGCGGTAGGCCCTCGCTACCCGCTGCGCGATGGCCCTTTGGGGCCTGCGGATTGCAGTCGCATTCTCCCTCCTGTGGAGGGAGTCCGCCCAGATTGGGGCCCCGTACAGGGCCATGCTCCGCAGGATGCCGGCATACAAGCGCCGGCATCGCGCGCTAGGCCCCCCCAGGTTCGGGAGGAGCCACGACAGGGCGCCGGCGGCCTTCAGCAGGCGCGTCGACAGCCCGCTGAAATGCGGGCCGAAGCGCCACCTGCTGTCCAGTACCAGGCCCAGATACTTCATCTGGGCCTGGACCCCCACCCTGATGCCCTCCACAGTGATGTGGGCATCTGGAGGGCAGCGCTGCCGAGGCCCGCGAAAGAACATGGCCTCGGTCTTGTTCAGCGCCACCCTCAACCCCAGGCGGCGGATCCTTCCTGCGACCAAGGATCCGCCAGCCGAGGCCAGACAGGCCGCCTCCCCAAAGTTCCTCCCCCGGGCAGTGAGGAGAGTGTCATCCGCGTAGCAGATGACACTCGTGCCACGGAGGAGGGCTCCCCGCAGGAGCCAATCGAACCCGATGTTCCACAGGGGGGGCCCAAGTACCGACCCCTGCGGAACACCGCACTCTGCGCCGTACCGCCGCAACCTGGCCGTTTTGTCTACAAGGAGGACCTCTCGGTCCTCCAAGTAGTCGGCCAGGAGGTCCCGCAAGTATTGGGGCACTCCATGATAGCGGAGTGCCTCCAATATCGTCGAGTGGGGGACGGAGTTGAAGGCGTTGGCTATGTCGAACGACACTGCCAAAACTCCGTCCCCCGCCTCGACCGCCCCCTTCACCTGCCCCTTGAGCAGGGCCAGCGCGTCGATGGTCGAACGCCCCTGTCGGAAACCAAACTGGGCGTCCGACAGGTCTGGCCCTACCCCCCGCAGATGGCTGTTGAGCCGGCAGGCGATGATCCCCTCGAACATTTTGCCGACCTCATCAAGCAGGACGATGGGTCGGTATGCCGAGGGGGAGTCCGCTGGGCGTCCCTCCTTGCGGAGGAGGCATAGCTGCCCCTCCTTCCACAGTTTCGGGAACCTTCCAGACGCGAGGCACGCGCTGAACAGGTCCCGAAATCTGTCCTCCATTTGAGCGGCAGCTATAGCCACCACCCGTGCTGGGACGCCGTCCGGACCGGGGGCCGTCTTCTTGGCGCGGAGGCCAAGAAGACCCTCGCGGAACTCTTCCTCCGTCACCGGGGGCACGTCTGCCTCCGCCGGTGGTGCCGCCCCTCGCGGGGGGTCCATCGTTGGTGGGGTGAAGTCGGTCCTGCGCGGAAACAGGGACCGGACCACCCCATCCAGCAGCGCCGGCTCGAGGGTCTCCGTCAGGGGGGGACCATGGGGCCGCAGTTGGTTCCGCGCTGCCCGATATGGTCTCCCATAGGGATCCCGATCGAGACCCTCCAGCATCTCGGCCCTTGCCGCGTCCTTGGCGACGCACATAGCTGACTTGAGGACCGCCTTCGCCTCTCGATATGAAGCGTAAAGACGGTCCTCGTCTGTCTGGCTACGTGCGCTGCGCCGACGGCTCCGCGTGTAGGCCCTACGGGCCGCCACACAGGTGGCCCGGAGGCCTGTCAACTCCTCCGACCACCAGTAGACGGCACGACGGGGAGGCGGACGACGGGACCGAGGCATGCTGGAGTTGCACACCTCGGTCAGGGATCCCCTCAGCTGGGCCGCTGCTGAGTCCACGTCCAGGACCTCGACAGGGGGCGACAGCCAGTCCTGCAGGAAGGCAGCCTCCTTGGCTGCCTCGCGGTCCAGGCGAGTGAGGGCCCACCGAGGGAAGGGAGACCTGCCAGAGCGGGCCATCTCCCCCCGGGAGCCATGCTGGGTGGAGATGTCGAACCGCACATATCTGTGGTCCGACAATGTCTCCACCATCTCAACCCGCCAGTTCACAATGCGTGCGGCAAGGACGGGGGTGGCAAACGACACGTCGACCACCGACCCTCCCCGTTGCCGCACACATGTGTGGACCGCCCCCCTGTTGAGGAGGGACACGCCGCATGACGCCGACCAAAACACGACGGCGCGTCCCCGGACGTTGCAGGAGGCAGCCTGGTTGCCCCAGGCCTCCGACTTGGCGTTCAGGTCGCCCAACACCACGACCTGGCGTGGCGCCGCCCTCGCTACGACAGCAGTGAGGACCTCCAGGAAGTCCTCAAAGTCTGAGAGAGGGCGGTTAGGGGAGAAGTAGACCCCCACCAGGGCCAGATCTCCCCACGCGGCGGCCACGTATCCCGGTCCCCTCTCTAAGAGCGAGAGGGGAGGGGAGTCTGTGGAAGACCGCGACACCAACGCCACCAAGCCGTCCCGGTCGCCTAGCCAGCTGCCAGGGACCGAGTAAGGCTCGGCGACCACCGCCATGTCCACCAACCACTCAGCCATGGTCTGCATCAGCAGATCCTGTGCTGCCCGGCAGTGGTTGGCGTTCGTCTGAAGGATGCGATGTTGGACTCTATCCATTAGTCGGACATCGCACCCCCCTCCTCCGCAGCTGTGCTGGCAACAGGCCCAGCTGGCGCCTGCGCTTTGCCCCTCGTAGGGGGAGGATTGCACATCCTCCCCTTCATTATATGGCCTGCCGGGCGGCCACTGGCGGCACAAACCGCACAGTGTGGCTTGGCGGCCGTGCAGGAGGCGGCCTTGTGGCCATCCTTGCCGCAGCGGTAGCAGTTGTCCGTCCTGTCGACCTTGGACGGACAGAGGGCTCGGGTGTGGCCGATACCGAAGCACCTGTAGCAGCGCAGAGGCTGGTCTACCAGTGCTCGGACCACACCCGAGCTGAAGCCAACGGCGAGCCGTCCCTTGTCAAGGACGGCTTTGGCGACGGCGACTGGGCACTCGAGCCGAATAGTGCCCATGCCGCCGCGGCCGGGCCTGATGTCCCGGCCTTGTACCGCTGCGGTGCCACAGCACCCAATTGCTGCAACCGCCGCCACCACCTCCTCTTTGGTGACCGAGTCGTCCAACTCGGTCACTTCGATGGCCGCCGACTTGACCGGTCGGGCCACCTTGGCCGCGTCCGCGACGACCTCCCGCAGCTTGGCTGCAAAGAGGTCGGCGCTGGCGCTGCCCTCTGCCCCCGGGAACTCGAATATACGAGCCCCGGTTTGGGTACGCCGGCAGGAGACTTTGCAGATCCCCAGCTCGGTGGGATCGGCATTGGCACGCGCACGCATTAAAATAGACGCGTAGGTCTCCCCGCGCTCCGCTGCCTCCGCAGTGAGCGTCACCACGACGGCTGCGGACTGTGGGGGAACAAGCTTCCCCCTCCTTCTCCCCTTCCTCTTCCCCTTGCCAGTCGCCTGTGACTGGCTGGGAGGCGTTGTGGCGGGGGCGGCCGCAGCCGCCTTTTGGCCCTTGGCCTTCCCCTTGCTCCTCCCAGTCGTCTGCGACTGGTTGGGGGGCGTGGTGGCGGAGGCTGCAGAGACGGCATTCGTCCTCTTGCCCCTGCCCTTGCCTTTCCCCTTCCCGACCACTTCGATCCAACCCTCCTGGTTGGACGGAGTGGTGGACGGGAGTTGGGCGTCTTCCTCCTGCGAGGACGGCCCCGGCTGACTTTGCCTCTTATCCGCCGCAAGCGGTGGTCGGAGGCGCTGCTCCGGCAGGAGCCGGTCCTCAATGCCTGCCAAGCAGGCTCGGGTGAAAGCCCGCTCCTCCATGACGACCTTGCGGATGACATCCTCAAGGTTGGAGGCGGGGGCTTCCACTGCAGGCGACGTGCCCTGACTTGGCGGGGCAGTTGCGTCAGCCAACTTCTGATGAAGCTGGCTGACCTCCAGTTGCAGGCGATCCACCTTCGCCTGCAGCTGCCGCGTTTCGTCGGTCGCTGTCCGCCGGACCAGCTCTTGGACGATGCCGCGCATACTCGCGGCCCGGCACTTAAGGGCCTTTTGGAAGGTCCCCTTAAGGTGTGAGGACTTAGCGGCGACCTCCGCGATCTCCTCCTCATCCTCCTCCGCCATACGTTCCAGCTCCGCCACGGAGTTGTCGGCGTACAAAACGCGGGACGCGCCGTAGCCGGACTTGGCCCGGGTGGCACGTGCTCGCTGCTCCTTCGCAGCTACCCGCTCCTCCAGCTCCTGCTGGTTCCGCTCCCGCCGAGATAGGTCCAACTGTCGTTGGGCATCCTCGAGACCCACTGAGTGGGTGTCGGCGGCTGTCGCTGGCCTCTTTGCCTTCGGCAGCCCCGTCGAACCCGAGGCCGAAGAACCTTCTGACCCTTCGTTGCGACGCGCGGGGCGCTTCCGCGACTGCGAGGCGCCCGCGTCCGAGACGCTGACGAGGGACTCATCAGAGTCCGACGTGTCGTCTGCCGTACCGAAGAAGCTAGCTGCAGACGGCGCGCGGCTAACTTCAGACGCCGAAGCGTCGGACTGGCCCTGAGAAGGGCCTTTGGTTTGGCCCTGAGAAGGGCCTTTTGGTTGGCCCTTAGAAGGGCCCTTTGGTTGGCCCTGAGAAGGGCCTTTCAAGAAACGCCCTAGGGCGTCCCGCGAGGTCTTAGGCATAGCCTCCGACGTATCCGTAGCAAACCGCAAAGAATAAAAAACCGCAAGGTGATGATAAAATAGGCTACGAATGCACACTGAACTTTGGCCGTACCCAGTCTGCCACTCCGTTACGGTGACAGAACTGGGCCGTTTCCAGGGGACGCGACGTGGACGCAAACAGTGTGAGGGGGTCCCCCAACCTAACCTTTTTTTTTTTTTTTTTTTTTTTTTTTGTTTCGGCTGGGAAAAAATGCATTACGCATACCCTCTCACTCGGGGGAGTGGGAGGGGTATGTGGGACTCCCCGGGCAAGCCCGGTATACCCACTAAAACAACCCAGCAACGAAATTCCCGCAACGTCATAGTGGGGTGGACTGGGAGATCGGCGTAGCCTTTACGTCCAGTCCACCTCCGACGACCGCCCGCCTTAGCGGGCCCTTCACGCCCCCCCCGTTGGGGGAGGGCCGGGAACCTCCGACGATGGTGGTGACGTGTGCAATGCGGGCGGAGGCGCCCCCGCGCCTGTCGCCCGCCCATCACCACCGCGAGGTGGGAGAAGAAGACGTCTTCTCCGACCTCGCCTTCGTCTGCGGAGCGGCGCAGCGAGAGGATCGTCCTCCCGCGCGCGCTCCGCCGCCTCCTTCTGCGAGATGACATCCTCGCAAAAGGAGGCGACCGCGGCCCAGGACTCCTCACTCTCCAGCATGCATCTGACCACGCTGGGAAGGGAGAGGTCCCGTCCGATCTCCGCAGTGAGACTGCGACGCGGCTCGGACCAAGCTGGGCACACCTCCAGTGTGTGCTGCGCCGTGTCCTCCGCCGCGCCGCAGTCGTGACACGCCGGTGTCTCCTCCCTCCCGATCCGGTGCAGGTGCGTGCCGAAACAGCCGTGGCCAGACAACACCTGCACCAGACGGAAGGAGAGGAAGCCGTGCGGCCGCTCGAGCCAGTCTCGCAAGACTGGACCGAGCGCGTCCAGCGTTCGACGGCCAAAGGTGGCGGAGGCGAGGTCCTCTGTCCAATGGACGATGATGGCGTCCCTCGCCTCCCTCCGCACGGCTTCCCGCTCCTCAGCGACGGGGCGCTCCCCGAGCGCTTTTCGGCGCGCCGTCCACTCGTACACTCTGGCGAGCACCCATGCCTCCAACTCCCAAGGAGGGGTGCTGGCCAGAGCGCACGCTGCCGAGAAGCCCACAGAACGGTAGGCCCTCGCTACCCGCTGCGCGATGGCCCTTTGGGGCCTGCGGATCGCCGTCGCATTCTCCCTCCTGTGGAGGGAGTCCGCCCAGATTGGGGCCCCGTATAGGGCCATGCTCCGCAGGATGCCGGCATACAAGCGCCGGCATCGCGCGCTGGGCCCACCCAGGTTCGGGAGGAGCCACGACAGGGCGCCGGCGGCCTTCAGCAGGCGCGTCGACAGCCCGCTGAAGTGCGGGCCGAAGCGCCACCTGCTGTCCAGTACCAGGCCCAGATACTTCATCTGGGCCTGAACCCCCACCCTGATGCCCTCCACATTGATGTGGGCATCTGGAGGGCAGCGCTGCCGAGGCCCGCGAAAGAACACGGCCTCGGTCTTGTTCAGCGCCACCCTCAACCCCAGGCGGCGGATCCTTCCTGCGACCAAGGATCCGCCAGCCGAGGCCAGACAGGCCGCCTCCCCAAAGTTCCTCCCCCGGGCAGTGAGGAGAGTGTCATCCGCGTAGCAGATGACACTCGTGCCACGGAGGAGGGCTCCCCGCAGGAGCCAGTCGAACCCGATGTTCCACAGGGGGGGCCCAAGTACCGACCCCTGTGGAACACCGCACTCTGCGCCGTACCGCCGCAACCTGGCCGTTTTGTCTACAAGGAGGACCTCTCGGTCCTCCAAGTAGTCGGCCAGGAGGTCCCGCAAGTATTGGGGCACTCCATGATAGCGGAGTGCCTCCAATATCGTCGAGTGGGGGACGGAGTTGAAGGCGTTGGCTATGTCGAATGACACTGCCAAAACTCCGTCCCCCGCCTCGACTGCCCCCTTCACCTGCCCCTTGAGCAGGGCCAGCGCGTCGATGGTCGAACGCCCCTGTCGGAAACCAAACTGGGCGTCCGACAGGTCTGGCCCTACCCCCCGCAGATGGCTGTTGAGCCGGCAGGCGATGATCCCCTCGAACATTTTGCCGACCTCATCAAGCAGGACGATGGGTCGGTATGCCGAGGGGGAGTCCACTGGGCGTCCCTCCTTGCGGAGGAGGCATAGCTGCCCCTCCTTCCACAGTTTCGGGAACCTTCCAGACGCGAGGCACGCGCTGAACAGGTCCCGAAATCTGTCCTCCATTTGAGCGGCAGCTATAGCCACCACCCGTGCTGGGACGCCGTCCGGACCGGGGGCCGTCTTCTTGGCGCGAAGGCCAAGAAGACCCTCGCGGAACTCTTCCTCCGTCACCGGGGGCACGTCTGCCTCCGCCGGTGGTGCCGCCCCTCGCGGGGGGTCCATCGTTGGTGGGGTGAAGTCGGTCCTGCGCGGAAACAGGGACCGGACCACCCCATCCAGCAGCGCCGGCTCGAGGGTCTCCGTCAGGGGGGGACCATGGGGCCGCAGTTGGTTCCGCGCTGCCCGATATGGTCTCCCATAGGGATCCCGATCGAGACCCTCCAGCATCTCGGCCCTCGCCGCATCCTTGGCAGCGCACATAGCTGACTTGAGGACCGCCTTCGCCTCTCGATATGAAGCGTAAAGACGGTCCTCGTCTGTCTGGCTACGTGCGCTGCGCCGACGGCTCCGCGTGTAGGCCCTACGGGCCGCCACGCAGGTGGCCCGGAGGCCTGCCAGCTCCTCCGACCACCAGTAGACGGCACGACGGGGAGGCGGACGACGGGACCGAGGCATGCTGGAGTTGCACACCTCGGTCAGGGAACCCCTCAGCTGGGCCGCTGCGGATTCCACGTCCAGGACCTCAACAGGGGGGGGGGGCGACAGCCAGTCCTGCAGGAAGGCAGCCTCCTTGGCTGCCTCGCGGTCCAGGCGAGTGAGGGCCCACCGAGGGAAGGGAGACCTGCCAGAGCGGGCCATCTCCCCCCGGGAACCATGCTGGGTGGAGATGTCGAACCGCACATATCTGTGGTCCGACAATGTCTCCACCATCTCAACCCGCCAGTTCACAATGCGTGCAGCAAGGACGGGGGTGGCAAACGACACGTCGACCACCGACCCTCCCCGTTGCCGCACACATGTGTGGACCGCCCCCCTGTTGAGGAGGGACACGCCGCATGACGCCGACCAAAACACGACGGCGCGTCCCCGGACGTTGCAGGAGGCAGCCGGGTTGCCCCAGGCCTCCGACTTGGCGTTCAGGTCGCCCAACACCACGACCTGGCGTGGCGCCGCCCTCGCTACGACAGCAGTGAGGACCTCCAGGAAGTCCTCAAAGTCTGAGAGAGGGCGGTTAGGGGAGAAGTAGACCCCCACCAGGGCCAGATCTCCCCACGCGGCGGCCACGTATCCCGGTCCCCTCTCTAAGAGCGAGAGGGGAGGGGAGTCTGTGGAAGACCGCGACACCAACGCCACCAAGCCGTCCCGGTCGCCTAGCCAGCTGCCAGGGACCGAGTAAGGCTCGGCGACCACCGCCAAGTCCACCAACCACTCAGCCATGGTCTGCATCAGCAGATCCTGGGCTGCCCGGCAGTGGTTGGCGTTCGTCTGAAGGATGCGATGTTCGACTCTATCCATTAATCGGACATCGCACCCCCCTCCTCCGCAGCTGTGCTGGCAACAGGCCCAGCTGGCACCTGCGCTTTGCCCCTCGTAGGGGGAGGATTACAATTCCTCCCCTTCATTATGTGACCCGCCGGGCGGCTACTGGCGGCACACACCGCGCAGTGCGGCTTAGCAGCCGTGCAGGAGGCGGCTTTGTGGCCGTCCTTGCCGCAGCGGTAGCAACTGTCCGTCCTGTCGACTTTGGACGGACAGAGGGCTCGGGTGTGCCCGATGCCGAAGCACCTAAAGCAGCGCAGAGGCTGCTCATCAAGTGCCCGGACCACACCTGAGCTAAAGCCAACAGAGAGCCGTCCTTTGTTAAGGACGGCTTTGGCGGCGGCGACTGGGCACTCGAGCCGCATAGAGCCCATGCCGCCGCGGCCGACCCTGATGTCGCGGCCTTGTACCGCTGCGACGCTACAGCCACCGATTGCAGCGACCGCCGCCACTACCTCCTCTTTGGTGACGGAGTCGTCGAGATCCGTCACCTCTATGGCCGCCGACTTGATTGGTCGGGCCACCTTGGCCACGTCCGCGACAACCTCCTGCAGCTTGGCTGCGAAGAGGTCGGCGCTGGCGCTGCCCTCCGCCCCCGGGAACTCAAAAAGTCGAGCCCCGGTTTGGGTACGCCGGCAAGAGACTTTGCCGATCCCCAGTTTGGTGGGATCGGCATTGGCACGCGCACGCAACAAAATAGACGCGTACGTTTCCCCGCGCTCCGCAGCCTCCGCAGTGAGCGTCACCACGACGGCTGCGGACCGTGGGGGAACAAGCTTCCCCCTCCTTCGCCCCTTCCTCTTCCCCTTGCCAGTCGCCTGTGACTGGCTGGGAGGCGTGGTGGCGGGGGCGGCCGCTGCCGCCTTTCGGCCCTTGCCTTTCCCCTTCCCCTTCCCAGTCGTCTGCGACTGGTTGGGAGGCGTAGTGGCGGGGACAGCAGAGACGGCTGTCGCTGTCTTCTTTCCCCTTCCCTTGCCTTTCCCCCTCCCGACCACCTCAATCCAACCCTCCTGGTTGGACGGAGTGGTCGAAGGAAGAATGGCGTCCTCCACTTGTGAGGACGGCCCCGGCTGACTTTGCCTTTTGTCCGCCGCAAGCGGTGGTCGGAGGCGCTGCTCCGGCAGGAGCCGGTCCTCGATGCCTGCCAAGCAGGCTCGGGTGAAAGCCCGCTCCTCCATGACGACCTTGCGGATGACATCCTCAAGGTTGGAGGCGGGGGCTTCCACTGCAGGCGACGTGCCCTGACTTGGCGGGGCAGTTGCGTCAGCCAACTTCTGATGAAGTTGGCTGACCTCCAGTTGCAGGCGATCCACCTTCGCCTGCAGCTGCCGCGTTTCGTCGGTCGCTGTCCGTCGGACCAGCTCTTCGACGATGCCGCGCATACTTGCGGCCCGGCACTTAAGGGCCTTTTGGAAAGTGCCCTTAAGGTGTGAGGACTTGGCGGCGACCTCCACGATCTCCTCCTCGTCCTCCTCCGCCATACGCTCCAGCTCTGCCACGGAGTTGTCGGCGTACAGAACGCGTGACGCGCCGTAGCCGGACTTGGCCCGGGCGGCACGCGCTCGCTGCTCCTTCGCAGCTACCCGCTCCTCCAGCTCCTGCTGGTTCTGCTCCCGCCGAGATAGGTCCAACTGTCGTTGGGCATCCTCGAGACCCACCGAGTGGGTAACTGCGGCTGTCGCTGGCCTCTTCGCCTTCGCCAGCCCCGTCGAGCCTGAGGCCGAAGAACCTCCCGACCCTTCGTTGCGACGCGCGGGGCGCTTTCGCGACCGCGAAGTGCCTGCGTCTGAGACGCTGACGAGGGACTCGTCTGAATCCGACGTCTCGTCTGCCGTCCTGAAGAAGCTAGCTGCAGACGGCGCGCGGCTAGCTTCTGACGCTGAAGCGTCGGATTGGCCCTGAGAAGGGCCTTTGGGTTGGCCCTGAGAAGGGCCTTTTAGGAAACGCCCTTGGGCGTCCCGCTTGGGCTTAGGCATAACCTCCGCCAGATTCGTAGCTTCCCGCAAAATGATAAAACCGCAATAAAATAAGAAGAGCTACGAGCACACTGTACTTTGGCCGTACCCAGTCTGCCACTCCGTTACGGTGACAGAACTGGGCCGTTTCCAGGGGACGCGACGTGGACGCAAACAGTGTGGGGGGTCCCCCCCCCCAACCTAACCTAACCTTTTTTTTTTTTTTTTTTTTTTTTTTTGTTTCGGCTGGGAAAAAATGCATTACGCATACCCTCTCACTCGGGGGAGTGGGAGGGGTATGTGGGACTCGCCGGGCAAGCCCGGTATACCCACTAAAACAACCCAGCAACGAAATTCCCGCAACGTCATAGTGGGGGTGGACTGGGAGATCGGCGTAGCCTTTACGTCCAGTCCACCTCCGACGACCGCCCGCCTTAGCGGGCCCTTCACGCCCCCCCCAATGGGGGAGGGCCGGGAACCTCCGACGATGATGGTGGTGATGCGTGCAATGCGGGCGGAGGCGCCCCCGCGCCTGTCGCCCGCCCATCACCACCGCGAGGAGGGAGAAGAGGACGTCTTCTCCGACCTCGCCTTCGTCTGCGGAGCGGCGCAGCGAGAGGATCGTCCTCCCGCGCGCGCTCCGCCGCCTCCTTCTGCGAGATGACATCCTCGCAAAAGGAGGCGACCGCGGCCCAGGACTCCTCACTCCCCAGCATGCATCTGACCACGCTGGGAAGGGAGAGGTCCTGTCCGATCTCAGCAGTGAGACTGCGACGCGGCTCGGACCAAGCTGGGCACACCTCCAGTGTGTGCTGCGCCGTGTCCTCCGCCGCGCCGCAGTCGTGACACGCCGGTGTCTCCTCCCTCCCGATCCGGTGCAGGTGCGTGCCGAAACAGCCGTGGCCAGACAAGACCTGCACCAGACGGAAGGAGAGGAAGCCGTGTGGCCGCTCGAGCCAATCCCGCAGGACTGGACCGAGCGCGTCCAGGGTACGGCGACCAAAGGTGGCGGAGGCGAGGTCCTCCGTCCAATGGACGATGATAGCGTCCCTCGCCTCCCTCCGCACTGCCTCCCGCTCCTCCGCGACAGGGCGCTCCCCGAGCGCTTTTCGGCGCGCCGTCCATTCGTAGACTCTGGCGAGCACCCACGCCTCCAACTCCCAAGGAGGGGTGCTGGCCAGAGCGCACGCCGCCGAAAAGCCTACCGAGCGGTAGGCCCTCGCCACCCGCTGTGCAATGGCCCTTTGTGGCCTGCGGATGGCTGTCGCGTTCTCCCTCCTGTTGAGGGAGTCCGCCCAGATGGGGGCCCCGTAGAGGGCCATGCTCCTCAGGATGCCGGCATATAAGCGCCGGCATCGTGCACTGGGCCCCCCAAGATTCGGGAGGAGCCAGGAGAGTGCGCCTGCGGCCTTCAGCAGGCGCGTCGACAGCCCGTTAAAGTGCGGGCCGAAGCGCCACCTGCTGTCCAGTATCAGGCCCAGATATTTCATCTGGGCCTTCACCTCCACCCGGATGCCCTCCACGATAATGTGGGCATCGGGAGGGCAGCGCTGCCGAGGCCCGTGGAAGAACACAGCCTCGGTCTTGTTCAGCGCCACCCTCAACCCTAGGCGGCGGATCCTTCCTGCGACTAAGGATCCGCCAGCCGAGGCCAGACAGGCCGCCTCCCTGAAATTCCTCCCCCGGGCAGTGAGGAGAGTGTCATCCGCGTAGCAGATGACACTCGTGCCACGGAGGAGGGAACCTAACCTAACCTAACCTAACCTAACCTAACCTAACCGGAACTGTTTTTGGCGCTACTAAACAGGTGTTTAAGTCTTTCCCTCTTCCCCACAGTATGGAAGGAGGCAGTGGTAGTGGTTCTACGTAAACCCGGGAAAGATGACTACACAAAACCCAAGTCTTATCGGCCGATTGGGCTACTGCCGGTCTTAGGAAAGATTTGGGAAAAAATGTTGATGCGGCGAGTCAGGTGGCATACCATTGAGCATATGAACGGTAGGCAGTATGGGTTTACACCACAGCGCAGCACCGAGGACTCCCTCTATGACCTTATGAAACATATACGAACAAAACTCAAAGAGCGTCAGTTAATAGTAGTCATATCGTTGGACATAGAGGGAGCCTTCGATAGCGCTTGGTGGCCCGCCATAAGATGTAGACTAGCAGAAACGAAATGCCCAAAAAACATCCGTAAAGTTCTGGATAGCTACCTGTCAAACCGAAGAGTACGGGTTAGGTATGCAGGAGCAGAATTTTTGAAGACAACCACTAAGGGATGCGTCCAAGGATCCATAGGAGGACCCACCTTTTGGAACATGTTACTGGACCCACTGCTTAATAACTTGGAAAGAAGAGGTGACTACTGTCAGGCATTTGCAGACGACGTTGTTTTGGTCTTCTCCGGTGAGACTGCACTTGAAGTCCAGAGACAGGCTAATTCGGCGCTAAGCCACGTTCGGGAGTGGGGTGAAGTAAATAAGCTTAAATTTGCGCCACAGAAAACAAAGGCAATGGTCATTACAAACAAGCTTAAGTACGACACACCACTTCTGAATATGGGCGGGGTCGACATAGCCATGTCGAAGGAAATAAAAATACTTGGGCTGACTATTGATAACAAGCTGACGTTTAACACACACGTAGCAAACGTCTGCCGCAAGGCACTGAACGTCTACAAACAACTGGCGAAGGCAGCTAAAGTGGAGTGGGGCATCTCGCCGGAGGTGACCAGAACAATATACGTCGCAGTAGTGGAACCCATTATCATGTACGCAGCTAGTGCTTGGGCCCCAGCAGCGGAGAAAATAGGGACGAGGAAACATTTGAACGAGGTTCAACGAGGTTTTGTACAGAAAATCATCAAGTCGTACAGAACAACATCTTTAAACGCGGCATTACTGCTCTCAGGGATGCTTCCACTAGACCTTAGGATCAGGGAAGCAGCCTCACTTTATGAAATAAGGAAAGGATACTCTCTGAGAGTAGTTGGCGATAGAAGTGTGGAGAAACCGACACCATTCACACAGTTACCACATCCAGCGGCCCAAAAGACCACTGAATTTAAATTGGTGGAAAACGGTGCAGAACTGGCCCAGCAAGAGGAGGATAGATATAAAATTTATACAGACGGCAGCAAAATAGAAAATAAAGTTGGTGCGGCGATATCCCTATGGGATGGCGCCGCAGAGATAAAGTGTAAAAAATTCAAGCTGGAACAGTTTTGCACCGTTTACCAAGCAGAGCTACTGGCGTTGATGAAGGCTACTGAAATGGTGATAGGAAGATCCGGTGATGGTTTTAATGTCTATAGCGACTCTAGGTCGGCTCTCGAGGCGGTCACACGTGGTGTTTCCCTCCATCCCCTGGTTGTAGCAGTAAGACAAAATATCCTGAAAATATCAGATCAGGGCAAAATAATTAGATTATTTTGGATTAAAGCGCACGTGGGTCTGGAGGGAAATGAGAGAGCTGACGAATTGGCAAAAGATGCAGCTGTGAAATTGAAAACAAAACCGGATTATGATAGATGCCCGGTATCCTTCATCAAGCGACAGATCCGCGAAGACACACTAATGGAATGGCAACGTCGATATACAACAGGAACCACAGCGTCAACCACGAAAATGTTCTTTCCTGATGCCCTTAAGGCTTATATGTTAATTAAGAAGATTAAACTCAATCCGCTGCTGGTGCAAGTGTTAACGGGACATGGTGGATTCTCCGAGTACTTGAATAGATTCAAGCGCAAGGAGAGTCCGGCATGTCCCTGTGACACAGGCAAAGATGAAAGCGTAGAGCATTTGTTGGTTGAGTGTCCAATATATGCCAAATTAAGGTTTAACCTGGAAAATAAATTACAAAGAATTTTAAAAACTGAAGATTTAGCTGAAATACTTGCAAGTAGAGATCAAAGAGGTGATTTTATAGAGTTTCGCGAAATTATTGCCAAAAAAGCAATCGAAAGAAATAAAACATAGCTCATATAGGTGTAACTGTATTATATAATGTAATATATAAGAATAGTTAACCAAACTAATGTAGTTAAATAAGATATAATAGTTTAATAAGTTAGAAATAGTAGATAATAGCAGTAGTTAAACACAAGCAAGGCACCAGTTAAACAAATAAGGTACAGATAATGTAATAGAAATAAGCTAGAGTAATAAGAAACATATAGCGGAAAAAAAAAAAAAAAAAAAAAAAAAAAAAAAAAAAAAGTGAAATAAGATAAGTAGTAAATGTAAAAATAAAGTTGTATTCTGTAAGTAGGTATATGAGTGGAATTAGTTTAGGGATAGGGCCTGTATAGAACCTGCAAGCGAATGAATGTATGATGATAGAGCATAGGCACTGGTCGCCCAATACAGTGGACACTTAGTGTAAGGAAGGAGTGTGGTTTTAGTCGGTTGGAGCCCGACACTATCCAGACTGGCTCGTATTGTGAGGCAGTTTGGGTGTAAGTCCGACCTGGATTTCCACCTCCTGCCATAAAAAAAAAAAAAAAAAAAAAAAAAACCTAACCTAACCAATAAATAACACTGACAGACTGGACAAAATAATAGACAAATTTACACAAGCCATTTTGGATTCCTGTACGCACTCAATACCTTTAAAAATGTCCAAACAAATACTCACGATGCCGTGGTGGTCCGAAGAACTCGCTGAGATGAAGAGGCTGGTTGCTACCAAGAGACGCCGAGTCAGGAACGCAGCGCCGGTCCGGAGAGCGATGGTCGTCAGTCTGTACCTGGAAGAAAAGCGAAAATATGAGACAGCTGCCCAAAAAGCACAAGAAGAAAGTTGGAAGGCGTTCTATGGAAAGCAAACAAGAGAAGGGGTCTGGGAGGGGATCTACCGCGTCATGGGAAGGGTGGCTAAAAGAGAGGAGGATCTGCCGCTGGAAATGGAGGGAGTGAGCCTGGACGCGAAGGGTTCGGTGAGGCTGCTGGCTGAGACGTTTTACCCCGAGGACCGCGAGGAAGACGACAACATGGACCACCGTCAAACTAGAGAACTGGCAAAAATAGTAAACGAGTTGGATCATGATGAACGGCATGACCCACCGTTTACCCAAAGCGAACTAGACCGGTCCATGGCGTCGTTCAACCCAAAAAAGGCCCCGGGAGCCGACGGCCTCACGGCCGACATTTGCTCTCAGGTCATTAACTGTGACCCTGATTTCTTCCTGGCACTACTAAATAAATGCCTGGCGTTAAAACACTTCCCGAAAACCTGGAAGAAAGCAACGGTGGTTGTACTCAGGAAGCCGGGTAAAGACTCGTACACTGTGCCTAAGTCGTACAGGCCGATTGGGCTCTTGCCTGTCCTAGGTAAAGTGTACGAGAAAATGCTGGTTGGCCGTCTCAAGTTTTACCTTCTTCCAAGGATCAGTACTCGCCAATACGGATTTATGCCCCAAAAAAAGCACTGAGGACTCCCTCTATACACTTGTGCAGCACATTCGCACAAAGCTGTCACACAAAAAGATCGTGTCGCTCGTGACGCTAGATA
The DNA here is from genome assembly GCA_963859965.1 of Ceramica pisi. NCBI lineage: Eukaryota > Metazoa > Arthropoda > Insecta > Lepidoptera > Noctuidae > Ceramica > Ceramica pisi. The sequence continues at coordinate 28,224 of OY982538.1, forward strand.
TAGAGGGAGCCTTCGACAATGCTTGGTGGCCCGCCATAAAGTTACGTTTGGCTGAGGAAAAGTGTCCTGTGAACTTGAGGCGGGTGGTCAGCAGCTATCTTAGTGACAGGGAGGTCACAGTAAGATACGCCGGAGAGGAGTGCAGACGATCGACAAGCAAAGGTTGCGTTCAGGGGTCGATTGGGGGTCCAATGTTTTGGAATTTACTGCTAGACCCGCTTCTGAAGCAACTGGAATGTAAGGGCTTTTACTGCCAGGCGTTTGCCGACGATGTTGTCATGTTGTTCGACGGTGAAACGGCAGTAGAAATCGAGGGGCGTGCCAATGCCGCTCTCGAACATGTTCGAGCGTGGGGTATCAAAAATAAACTGAAATTCGCACCGCACAAAACTTGTGCGATGGTTCTAACGCGGAAGCTCAAATATGATACACCACGCTTGAGCATGGACGGGATCGACATTGGAATGTCCCAGGAAGTCAAAATATTGGGCCTCACAATTGACGCCAAACTTACGTTTAATAAACACATCGCTATCGCCTGTAAGAAGGCGATAGCGATGTACAAACAGCTGGCTAGAGCGGCCCGAATAAATTGGGGACTCCACCCAGAAGTGATCCGCACAATATACACCGCGGCAGTCGAACCAACGCTGCTGTACGCCGCGAGCGCATGGGCACCAGCTGCTAAAAAACTCGGGGTCATTAAGCAGCTCAATGTGGTTCAGAGAGGGTTCGCGCAAAAGTTGTGTAGGGCCTACCGCACAGTCTCCCTCAACTCTGCACTGGTGCTGGCTGGGATACTCCCCCTCGATCTTCGGATAAGAGAAGTTGCTTCGCTTTACGAAACCAAGAGGGGCGTGCCCCAGCCCGCACTAAGGGACAGAGAGGTAGAGCGGATGGCTCCAGCCCTCGAGGCCCCCCACCCTGCGGAACAGGCCACATTGCAGTTCGGTAGCCTGATAGACGAGGAGCAATACAAGGCACACAACAACTTCGCTGTACGCATTTTTACCGACGGCAGTAAGATTGAGGGCAGGGTCGGAGCGGCGCTATCATTATGGAATAATGCCACCGAAACGAAGGCCCTCAAACTTACCTTGCCGTCTTACTGCACCGTCTATCAGGCGGAACTATTGGCCCTGCAAAGAGCGGCTGCGGAGGCCCTCAAGCACAAGGAAAGCACGTTCGGCATCTTCAGCGACTCTATGGCGGCTCTCCAGACGGTTACAAATGTCTCTGCCCCCCATCCTCTAGCGGTGGAAACAAGGGACACCATCAGACGCTGAAGGCTCCAGAACAAGAGTGTCTCCTTGTTCTGGATCAAAGCCCACGCTGGACTGGAGGGCAACGAGCGAGCCGACCAACTCGCCAAGGAAGCTGCCTTAGGGTCGAAGAAGAGGCCGGACTACGATCTGTGCCCCGTTTCATTCGTCAAGCGTCAAATTCGTATGGGGACGCTTGACGAATGGAACGAGAGATATAAGTCGGGGGTAACAGCCTCCGGCACTAAACTGTTTTTCCCCGATGCGATCGCGGCGTACAGCGTCGTCCGTCAAATCGACTTGACAAGTGTTACCACCCAGATCCTCACAGGGCACGGTGGATTCTCTGCATACTTGAAACGTTTCAAATGTAAGGAGAATTCATCGTGCGCCTGTGAGCCAGAAATGGAGGAAACAGTTCTGCATGCACTGCTGGATTGCCCTATAACCGCCCAAAAGCGGCACGATGTAGAGCATCAGCTCAACGTCAAACTGACCGTTGACAATCTGCCCCGACTCATAATGTTAAGTAGATTTAGAAAAATATTTTTAGAGTACTGTAGACAAATAGGAAAAATAGTTATAAATAGAAATAAGACTAAGTAAGTAGGCTACTAGGTTATATAGTAATATATAGTGTTAGTACCTAATCATAACAGGATAAAAAAAAAAAAAAAAAAAAAAAAAAAGTATTTATATATAAAATTATAAGGTAAGTGAAGATAAGCAGAGTAGTCTTCTGGAGGTATTTGTCTTTCTTCATACTTTGATCACCGTCCTAAACAATGACTGCAAACAAACAAAAATCGCTCACAAGGTCTCTGACACTGGCAGAGGACAACTAGCGTGGCAGGAGTGGGTTTTAGCCGGTAAGAGTCCGGCACTGTCTCGGTCGTCTCACAGAGTGGGCGGCCGATTCGTCCATGAGGATTTCCCACTCCTGCCAAAACAAAAAAAAAAAAAAAAAAAACCTAACCTAACCGGAAGTCGAGTCGGAGTTAAAACTGGCGAGACAAAACATGACCGATGAAAGACCCACTGTGAAGAAACCTGAGTCAGTCGTCCTTGCCCCTTCCGGAAATACCGAGGCTAGCAAGATTTTAGAAAAAATGGAGCTACAATCAAATCTGCTAGTCGAAAACAGCAAAAAGATAGAGGAACTGAAGGACGCAATCGACCACCAGAGGCAGCTCCTTCAGAGAGATCAGACGTACGCGAGCGTAACTGCGACTCACGGCGGAAAATCGAACACGACGAGAAGTACGCTGCATTCGATCGTGGTTGCCTCTAAAGACGACACTGAAACTGGGGACGAAGTACTGGACAAAATACGGAAGGCAGCGGACGCAAAAGAGGGCTGGGTCAAAGTCGAAAGAGTGAGGAAGGCAAAAGATAGGAAGATTATTATGGGTTTTCAGACCAGGGAGGAAAGGAATAAAATGAAGAGTAAACTGGAAGTGGAAGGACAGGACCTCAGTGTCGAGGAGGTGAAAAACAAGGATCCATTACTGATCCTCAGGAACGTCCTCTCCGTGAACTCAGACGAGGACGTCCTCAGGGCAATGAGGAATCAGAATAGAGATGTATTTCACGACCTCGACAAAGAGGAGGATAGGATGGAGGTAAAATTTAGAAGGAAAAATAGGAATCCGCACACAAATCACGTTGTGGTCAGCGTCTCACCGACCATCTGGAGAAGGGCTACCGGAATCGGATGCCTGCACGTGGACCTCCAGCGCGTTAGGGTTGAGGACCAAACCCCATTGATCCAGTGCACGCGCTGTTTGGGATACGGGCACGGCAAAAGATTCTGCAAGGAATCAGCTGACCTGTGCAGTCACTGCGGCGGCCCACACTTAAAGACAGAGTGTGCCGATTGGCTCGCGGGGACTCCACCCAAATGCCAGAACTGCAAAAGGTCTAAACTTGACAACGTAGACCACAACGCCTTCAGTATCGATTGCCCAACACGCCGTAAGTGGGATATAATTGCCCGATCTACGGTAGCATACTGCTAAGGGCACCCAAGGCAACCCAAACCCCTACAGGATCATACAAGCCAACCTCCAGCGTAAAAAGCTCGCTACAAACGAGCTGCTCTTGGAAGCCGTTAAGCGCGGAGTTGCGGTTGCTCTCCTCCAGGAACCATACGTGGGAGGGATAGGAAGAATGAGGGACCACAGGGGTGTTCGCGTCTTCCAGAGCACCGGCACTGGAAATGGGACTGTAAAGGCCGCAATAGCGGTCTTTGATCAAGACCTTATTGTAACACAATACCCGAAGCTCACCACGCACAACATCACCGTGGTGACAATTCAGACCAGTGCCTGGAAGATCACGCTGGTCTCCTTTTATTTCGAGCCAGACCAACCAGTGGGACCGTACCTGGATCACCTCAAACACATCGAAGAAACAGTGGGTTCCAAAATGCTGGTTGTTGGAGGAGATGCAAACGCCAAGAGTACCTGGTGGGGAAGCTTGTCCATTGACAGCCGAGGCGAAGAGGTTTCTGGGGTTCTCGATGAGCTGAGCCTAAACATACTCAACAAAGGCGAAATTCCGACCTTCGACACGATCGGAGGTGGAACACGCTACTGCAGCCACGTCGATGTGACAGCGTGTTCGACGGACATCTTGGACTTGGTGGACGACTGGAGGGTAGACGAGGGTCTCACGAGCTCGGATCACAACGGCATTGTTTTCAACATCCAACTCAAGAGGTCCAAAGGTATAAAAATAAATAGGACAACTAGAATTTATAATACTAAAAAGGCGAATTGGACGGAGTTTCGTGAGAAACTCTGCCAATTAATGCACGATAACAAAATTAATAAAACTGAAATAGAAAAACTAAATACAGCAGAACAAATGAATTTTATAATCAATAGATACACAAAAGCCATTAGAGACGCATGCACCTCATCAATGCCCATGAGAAAGATGAACGAAGTGCTCACTTTGCCGTGGTGGTCCGAGAAACTCGAGGGGATGAAGCGGAAAGTCGCTACCTTGAGACGCAGAATTAGGTGTGCTGCACCGGTCCGAAGATCGAAGGTCGTTGAAGAGTACCTGAAACACAAAGTTGAGTATGAGACGGAAGCAGCCAAAGACATCGTCGAGAGCTGGAAGAACTTCTGCGCAAAACAGGACAGAGAGGGGGTTTGGGAAGGTATCTATCGGGTAATAGGGAGGACCAGGGGAAGGGAAGAGGACCAACCGTTAGTCAAGGACGGGGAGGTACTGGACGCGAGGGGTTCAGTAAAACTTCTGGCGAACACGTTTTACCCAGAAGACCACAAGGACAGCGACAGCGCATGCCATCGCGTCATCAGAGACAAGGCCGATGTAGTGAATGCTGGAGGCTATGATGACTCATGTGATCCACCATTCACGATGACCGAACTGATGACAGCGAGCAGGTCCTTCAACCCCAAAAAAGCGCCGGGAGCGGATGGCTTCACCGCAGATATTTGTTGCCGGGCCATCGGGGGTGCCCCCGAGGTGGCCCTCGCTCTTATGAATGGTTGCTTCAAATGCCACCTCTTCCCTGAAACTTGGAAAGAGGCAACTGTGGTTGTGTTGAGAAAGCCGGGGAAGGAAAATTATAGTACTCCAAAGGCGTACAGACCAATTGGCCTTCTACCGATACTGGGGAAGATCTACGAGAAGATGTTGGTGGCCCGCCTCAAGTTCCACTTGATTCCAAGGATGAGTACTCGCCAGTACGGATTCATGCCCCAGAGGAGTACGGAGGACTCCCTCTATGTCCTAATGCAGCACATCCGCGGCAAGCTAGAGATGAAGAAGATAGTGGTTTTAATATCTTTGGACATAGAGGGAGCTTTCGACAGTGCCTGGTGGCCAGCTATAAGAGTCCGTCTGGCTGAGGAAAAGTGTCCGGTCGGCTTGAGGAGGGTCATCGACAGCTACCTCGAAAATAGAAGGGTCAAGGTCAGATACGCAGGTGAAGAGTTTGTTAAGGCAACCAGCAAGGGTTGTGTCCAGGGCTCTATAGGGGGACCAATATTTTGGAACCTCCTGCTGGACCCGCTTTTAAAGAGCCTGGAGGCTGGGGGTGACTATTGCCAGGCCTTCGCAGACGACGTAGTGCTGATCTTCGATGGTGACACATCGCAGGAGATCCAGGGACGGGCCAATGCCGCTCTCGAACATGTTCGGGCGTGGGGAGTAAAAAACAAACTAAAATTTGCTCCGCAAAAAACCAACGCAATGACAATTACGCGGAAGCTAAAATACGACACCCCACGCCTGAGCATGGGCGGGATCGACATTGCCATGTCCAAAGAGATCAAAATCCTGGGTGTCACCATCGACGAGAAGCTGACATTCAACACACACGTCGCAAACGTATGCAGGAGGGCAATAGGCATCCACAAACAGCTTACGAGGGCGGCTAAGACCAGCTGGGGACTTCACCCTGAAGTCATAAGAATAATATATGTGGCTACCGTGGAACCCATCATCCTGTACGCCGCCAGTGTATGGGCCCCAGCCGTTAAAAAGCTGGGCGTCATGAAGCAGTTGGGGGCAGTCCAGCGCGGAATTGCTCAAAAGTTGTGCAAGGCGTACAGAACGGTCTCCTTAAACTCAGCGCTGGTGCTGGCTGGGATACTACCTCTCGACCTCCGAGTCCGCGAAGCGGCATCGCTTTACGAGGCCAGGAGGGGAGTGCCTCAGCCAGCACTTAGCGACAGGAGTGTCGAGCAAAACGCCTCGGCAATGGATGCCCCACACCCTGCGGAACGCGCTGAGCTGGAGCTCGTCAGCCTGGTAAACCAAGAGCAACTTGATGCTCAGAGCGAACATGAAGTTCGCATCTTCACCGACGGGAGCAAAATCGGGGGCAGGGTTGGAGCAGCACTCTCCATATGGAGGCGTGAGGTGGAGACAAAAACTCTCAAACTTGCCCTCCCAAACTACTCCACCGTTTACCAGGCTGAGCTTCTGGCGATATGCGTCGCAACCCGGGAAATCCGTAAACACAATGCGCAATCGTTTGGAATCTTCAGCGACTCCATGGCAGCCCTCCAAACAGTACAAAACCACGACCGACACCACCCACTGGCAGTGGAGGCGAGGGCCAATATTAAGTCATTGGCAGTCCAAAATAAAGCTGTATCACTGTTTTGGATCAAGGCCCATGTGGGGTTGGAAGGAAATGAGAGGGCCGACATATTGGCCAAAGAGGCCGCTGGAGGTTCCAAACGAAAGCCCGACTACGACCTATGCCCAATCTCGTATGTCAAACAGTGCATTCGTAAGGAAACCCTGGAGGAGTGGAACCGCAGGTACAAATCTGCAGCAACTGCTTCAGGGACTAAATTGTTCTTCCCGGATGCGGTGGCGGCTTACAGGATAGTAAGGAAAATTGAAATGAACAACATTGTCACTCAAGTCATGACCGGGCACGGTGGGTTCTCGGAATACTTGAATCGGTTCAAGTGTAAAGAGAGCCCATCGTGCATCTGTGACCCCGAAATGGATGAAACGGTGCCACATATATTGTTCAACTGTCTTGTCTTCGACAGAGACAGACTCGAGGCCGAACACGAACTCAACACCAAACTTGACGCCGAAAACTTGTGTCATATAATAGCGGGCAAAAATAAAGATAGAGAACTGGTAATAGATTATTGTGTCAAAATATGCAGTAAAGTTATAAAACGAAATAAAAACGCGTAAGCAAAAATGTTTACATAATATTATTAGAATATTAATGTCAAGCATTGAACAATGGTTGGGTAAATACGATTATGAGAGCAAGAAAGTTTCTGAGAAACACAAATTATTTTGAGTTGCCCAAAATTGTCAATCAGTATGTAAAAATAGAAATAAGCTAGAATAAGTCATAGGTATCAAGTACTGTAATTAGATATAAGAATAGAAAAATAAGAACTGTGTGAAAAGTTCAAAATAGAAATAAGCTAGATCAATAAAAATGTATTAGTATTAAAATTAATTATAAGAATAGTAAGATAAGAAATGTGAGAAAACTGGAAAGTAGAAATAAGCTAGATTAAGACACATGTATTAGTATTAAAAGTAATTATAATAATAGAAAAATAAGAACAGTAGAAAAACAAGTGCCTGTAAAAATAAAATAAAAAGTTGTGTTGTTGTGTTTTCCCTATAAAATAGAAAATAAAGAAAATAGATAGAATAGTTTAAAAGTAGAAGGGCGTCCTACCCTTAAAGATAGAAAGAAGAAGAAAGATAGAAAGATAAAGTATGCTGAATGAAAGTGCGAGAGGAATAATTGCGAGAACTGGTCTGAAAGAGTACACGTAGATCTAGAATAGACTCCAATATTTTTGGGGGTAGAAGTATAAAAAAAAAAAATAAAAAAAAAAAAAAATAAAAAAAAAACCTAACCTAACCTAACCTAACCCAGAGTCCGCGGTCACCCCCCGCGAGAGAAACACGTGCCAAAGGCTGCTCCGCGCAAAAAATTTTTACGAAAAATCGCAGAAGTGGTATTTTTAAACCGAAGTTTATCGAGTGATATACCAAAACGTGCGTAAAAATCCGAACTATTCAATGGTGAAAAGCGCGCAATCGAGAGTGCAACTTTAAGTGCAAAAAGTGCCAAAAAACGTGAAAAAGTGCAAAATTGAAAGTTTAAAATAAAAACGCTGAGCGATCCAGATCGGTGACAGCATCATTTTTTGATGCAGAAATACTCGCCTTGCTGACGTCCACACTTGAAAGCTGCTTCCCGATTTTTCCGGGCAGCGGTTGCCGAGAAAATTGGGAAAAACCATCGACCACGTGGCCACGTGCAACCGGTTCCGGTGGAGTGCGGTGAACATCTTGAGGCGGCTTCGAGAGAGGGCGGCGAGCACATCCAGACGGCGCTTCGAACAGCGAAAAAGGTTTAGTGGTTCCGGAGTTATTGAATTTTCAAAATTTGTCAAAATTTCAAATATTTATATTTAATTATTTGTCGCGATGACCCCCCCTTTTTAATTAGTAGTAAGAAGGGTTTTGTATACATCTGTATCGTTCCAAAATTTTAGCTTTTTATTTCATTTAGTTTTTTGAGTTACAAATTTTTTAAATTTGGGGGTAGTTACTAGGGGTACAAAATAAGGACCTCACGACTCCGGAACTGCCACGTAAAAATAGTTAATAAGATAATTAAGGATTTTTTGTGTTTTCTTTATAAATTTTATGTGTACATTCTGCACATAGACTTAATTTAGTTTAATTTAGGGGGTTTATTGACCGTTAAAAATCGGGGGTAAGTTTTCCAATAATAAAAATTACAGTTTGGGACTGGGCTCTTCAAGCCCAATCCAAAGAGCCCAAACTCGACTGGTTTAGGACAAAAGCTGCCAAATTTGTACAAGCAGCCGCCATATTGGACGCCATATTGGAAAGCTTGCGCTCGACATTACTCTGGACTCGGACATCGTAGAGAGTTGCGGTTTCCACAGTTGTGTATGGGAAAGCAACCTTCAACTTTGTACTTAGTTTTTAAGCGTTTTGGGAGTGGGGGATTTCGGGATCCTGAAAACCGCTTTGCGCGACGGATCGCGAGAAGCCAAGCTAGATAAGCCCAAACTTGAGTGTTCTGCGACCATCCGGAGTGGAGATATCACCTGTCAAAGATTGACACTGACAGTTGTGCCGCCATCTTGGCAAAAATTCAAACAGCCGTATCTCCGCAACGGGAGGTCGTAGAGCGACGGGAGTTGCTTTGCGACAATAGTCGGACGCTTCTCTTTCGTGCGGGTCAGCTTTCAGGCGCTTTCAGGACTCCGAAATTTTCAGCCTGAAAAGTGTACCGTTGGGTAGAGCTCGCTGAGCACGGAAGGGCGAGCCCAAGCACGAGCAATTTCGGCTGCGTGGTTGCGGAGTTGTCGAGTTCTGGGACATTTGGCCGCCATCTTGGGTAGGTTCCGGAAATTTTCAAACTGGGATAGCTCCGAAACCCTTGGGGCTAGGTGCTTCGTGTTTGGGTTTGTTGGAACGGGCTCGACGGGCTCTATTCAGTGGACGTACTGAATTGACTCTACATAGAGTCAATAGACAAAAAGTAGCGTTTTCGCTACTTTTTATAGTTTTAAGTTTAGTTTTAGTTTATTATAAGACTGGGCATATTGCCCGCTATATTTAGCAGTCTCTATTCTTCCTTAAACCGCTTTTGCGGAACCTATATACTACTGATAGTATACATTTATATACTATACAAATCTTGAAACTGCTACTATTTTGACGACTGACGCTACCTCCACCTCAACCAAAATGGCTGCTACTTTCCGGACACCAGCAAAACGGCGGGAGGGGACTGACCCACCCATTAGCCCCCCAAAAGAGCCAAATAAGTTGCCTCGACGTAGTTTGGAGAAGTGGGAGCAGCCCGCTGACGACTCTACCACTACGGAGGTACAAGGCGCCCCGACCACCTCCAAACCCAAAGGTCTTACGACCGGGAAAACGGTAAACAGTCCCAAGGAAGGCACACAAATGCGGGTACACACATCTGTGCCAGCAAAGACCAGTGCGACAATGCAGGCAGGCACTGCAGAAACACCCAAGGAGACCGCCAAGCCATCGGGAAACATCACTGTGCCACCCAAAACTTCAACGGGGAACGAAGGATCCCCCAAAAAACTATACGCCAGCAGAGCAGCGGAAGCGGTAGCCTGTGTAAACAAGGCCAAGGCCCTAATGCGGCTCCCACGCAACATAAAGACGGAGACCAGAGAGGGGGTCGAAAAGGAAATGGCGCGTGTGGTTGAGCTCGTAAAGGAAGCCGAAACGGAGCTCAGAAACGAAAAATCCCGAACAACTCGAAAGGGGAATGGGGTCTCCGTGGATGGGGCGCCGGTGAATGTAAGCACCGACGCCACATTCACGGTCCCCCCGGACTGCGGACTGAGCAAGAACCTCGAGGAGCACTCCCGGCTGCTCTTGGAGCATGCAGAGGGGATGAAGGCTCTTCGAGAGGAGCTGGCAAAGTGCAACCAGGTGGTCGAGGAGCAGCGGCGGAGTTACGCAAACGTGACAGCCTCGAGACCGCAGCAACCTCCGCGGCCTACGGCTCTGCACTCGGTGGTCGTCACCTCGGAGGACAATGAAGAGACGGCGGACGAGGTCCTCGGCAAGGTGAGGAAGACCATCGACGCGAAAGAAGGGTGGGTAAAGGTTGATCGGGTCCGGAAAGCCAAAGACCGCAAGGTGATAATGGGTTTCGGAACTGTCGAGGAAAGGACAAAAGTAAAAGAAAAGTTGGCCAAGAAAGGAACGGGCCTCGTGGTCGAGGACGTTAAAAATAGAGACCCACTTTTGGTCCTCAGAGGCGTCTTGACAGTTAACACTGACGATGACGTCATCAAGGCCCTGAGGAACCAAAACCGGGACCTCTTTGATGGCCTCGGCCCCGAGGAAGACCGCCTCCTGGTGAAGTATCGCAGGAGGGCAAGGAACCCGCACGTGGCCCACATAGTCCTCAGCGCGTCGCCCACCCTCTGGGCCAGGATAACCGGCGTGGGCTCGGTCCACGTCGACTTGCAGAGAGTACGAGCAGAGGACCAGTCTCCACTGGTCCAATGCACGCGATGCCTAGGTTTTGGCCGCGGGCGCAAGTACTGCAAGGAACCAGCAGACCTTTGCAGTCACTGCGGCGGGCCGCACCTGAAGGCTAAATGCCCGGATGCGCTGGCGGGGTTACCGCCTTCCTGCCGGAACTGTCGTCGAGCGAAGTTCGACCAAGTCGAACATAACGCGTTCAGCGACGACTGTCCCGTCAGAAGAAGGTGGGATGACCTCGCCCGCTCATCCGTAGCGTATTGCTAAGGGCAGGCCGGCGGACGCAGTGGCTCTAAAAATCCTCCAGGCGAACCTCCAGCGCAAGAGACTGGCACACTCCGAGCTCCTGATAGAAGCCTCCAACCTGAGTACGCGGGTTGCTTTGGTGCAGGAGCCATACGTCGGTGGGATAGGACGAGTAAAGAGTCAGAGCGGGATCAGAGTCTTCCAGTGCGCGGACCAGGGAAGTGGGCCTGTAAAGGCCGCGATCATAGTATTTGACGCGGACCTCCACATTACACAGTACCCGAAACTCACCACGACCAACATCTCAGTGGTGGGGATCCGTGTACGCAACTGGGAAATCATCCTGGTCTCATTCTACTTTGAGCCTGATCTGCCGATGGACTCGTACCTGGCACATCTGCGCCGGGTGCAGCGCGAGACGGGGGCTCGGAGTATAGTCATTGGGGGTGACTCAAATGCCAAATGCGTCTGGTGGGGAAGCCCCGTGACAGATCGCCGAGGCGAAGAGCTGCAGGGGTTCCTGGAGGATCTCGGTCTCTGCCTCCTGAACCAAGGGGAAACCCCCACCTTTGACACTATTCGGGGCGGCGAAAGATACAGCAGTTATATTGATATAACGGCTGTATCGCCTGAACTACTTGGCTTGGTGGACGGCTGGCGCGTGCGCGACGACCTGACCAACTCGGACCACAACGCCATCACCTTCTCAATCAACACTAAACACATTAACACAAACACCATTAGGCACACCACTAGAAAATTTTACACAAAAAAGGCGAATTGGGCCCAGTTTCGTGAGAAAATGGGTCAAATTAAAACGCGAGAACACTTCACAATAGACACAATTAAAAACATACAGACACCAACGCATTTGGACGAAACAATTACAAAATTAGAAAACATCATAGACGAAACATGCGAAAAATCCATACCGCGCATTAAACACAAGGAGGTCCTTTCGATGCCGTGGTGGAACGAGGAGTTGGCAGCGCTTAAGCGCGAGGTGGCCACCAAGAAAGGTAGGATTAGGTGCGCAGCGCCGATTAGGCGTCAAAAGGTTGTCGGAGAGTACCTGGAAGCGAAGGAGAGGTATGAGGCTGAGGTAAGGCATGCGCAAACGCGCAGCTGGGTCTCCTTCTGCGAGCGTCAGGACGGGGAATCTGTGTGGGGGGGTATTTACAGGGTCCTCGGCAGAACTTCCAGAAGAGACGAAGATCCACCGCTGGTGGTAAATGACATGGAGTTAGACGCCAGAGGCTCGGCTCGACTCCTGGCTGAGACCTTTTACCCGGAGGACTCCGAAGAGGATGACTCTGAGGAGCACCGCCGGGTGAGGGTCCTGGCCGGGCGGGCCGACGTCGAGACTTCTTCGAGTCAAGGTGACCCACCCTTCACCCATCTTGAGTTGAAATTGGCTAGTCGGTCCTTTGACCCGAAGAAGGCTCCAGGTGCGGACGGTTTCACCGCTGATATATGTCTGCGCGCGATTGAACTGGACTCGGACCTCTTCCTGTGCGTCTTCAACAAGTGCCTCGAGCTCCACTATTTTCCTAGGCCCTGGAAGGAGGCCACGGTGATCGTCCTCCGTAAGCCGGGTAAGGCTACCTACACGACTCCCAAGTCGTATCGACCGATCGGGCTCCTTCCGGTGCTTGGGAAAGTCTTGGAGAAGATGCTCGTCGCCAGGTTACAACACCACCTAGCGCCCAAGCTAAGTACTCGCCAGTTTGGCTTTATGCCCCAGCGAAGCACCGAGGACGCCCTCTATACCCTGGTGAAACACATCAGACACAATCTGGAGAGGAAGAAGATTGTTGTTCTGGTCTCACTGGACATAGAGGGCGCCTTCGACAACGCTTGGTGGCCCAAGATTAAAGTCAGACTGGCTGAGGAAAAGTGCCCCGATAACATTCGGCGGCTCTTGGGCAGTTACCTGAGCGACAGGCGTGCTAGGGTGAGGTACTTGGGGGAGGAACACGTTAGAGACACCGGGAAGGGTTGCGTGCAGGGGTCTATCGGCGGGCCGATTTTGTGGAACCTGCTTCTGGATCCACTACTCCAGGAATTGGAGGCCAAAGGCGACTACGCGCAGGCATTCGCCGACGATGTGGTGTTGGTGTTCGAGGGTGATACGGCCCTCGAAATCGAACGTCGGGCCAATGCCGCCCTCGGGCGTGTGGAGGCGTGGGGTGCGTCTAATAAACTTCGCTTTGCGCCTCACAAGACAAACGCCATGGTTGTGACGCGCAAACTGAAATACGACGACCCGCGTCTTCGCATGGGCGGGGTCGACATTGTCCTGGCGAACGAGATCAAGCTGCTGGGGGTCGTCATAGACCGAAAACTCACATTCAATACCCACGTCGCGAACGTCTGCAAGCGCGCGGTCGCCTTCTACCACCAGCTGGCCCGTGCGGCTAAGGCCAGCTGGGGTCTCCATCCTGAAGTAATTCGCACTATTTACAGAGCGGTGGTTGAGCCCGTGATCCTGTATGCGGCTGCCGTCTGGGCACCGGCTGTGGACAAACTCGGTATCCGCAAGCAGCTGAACGTGGTCCAGCGGGGCTTCGCGCAGAAGCTATGTAGGGCATACCGAACCACCTCCCTGAACTCGGCACTGTTGCTGGCTCGGATACTCCCCCTTGACCTCCGTGTTCGCGAAGCCGCGACCCTATACGAGGCGAAGAGGGGGGTGCCCCAGCGAGTGATAGGGGATCGGGAGGTGGAGCGGATGACCTCGGCTCTGCGGTCTCCGCACCCCGCCTGTCATATCGACCTGGAGTTCAAGTGCCTGGTAGACCAGGAACAATATAACGCTAATTGCACCAATACCCACAATATCTTTACGGACGGCAGCAAGATTGAGGGCAAAGTGGGGGCGGCGTTGTCCGTATGGAATGGCGCCGCCGAAACCAAAACCCTCAAGCTTGCCCTGCCGTCCTACTGTACGGTATACCAGGCGGAACTCCTGGCGATATGCCGGGCGACGCGGATGGCCGCGGACCACTTGGCCGGATCAGTCGGGATTTATTCCGATTCCTTGTCGGCATTGCTCACGCTCAAAAATCCGAAAGCCCTCCATCCCCTGGCCGTCGAGGCGCGGGGACATCTGCGAAGGGCTCTGCTCCAGGACAAAAATGTCAGTTTGTACTGGATCAAAGCTCACGCAGGACTAGAGGGGAATGAGCGTGCCGACCATCTGGCCAAGGAGGCTGCGCTGAAGCTAAAACGCGCTTTTGACTACGACAGCTGCCCGGTTTCATTCATCAGGCGGAGCATTCGTATGCAATCGCTTGATGAATGGAACCAGCGGTATCGGGCCGGCGAAACAGCGGGTGTCACTAAGGTGTTCTTCCCCGACGCAATTGCCGCATACCGGATCATCGGCAAAATAAAGGTGGACAGATTACTCACCCAGGTTCTGACGGGGCACGGTGGATTCTCCGAGTACTTGCACCGTTTCAAGTGCAAGGAGAGTCCATCGTGCATCTGCGATCCCGCGTGCTTGGAATCTGTCCTCCACGTCCTTCTGGACTGCCCGGCCCATGATCGCGAGAGGCAGAGGCTGGAGTTCTCGCTAGACGTCAAAATAGACAGGAACACTCTCTCGGAAATCTTAACCAGAAAGGACAGAGACATGCTCCTCGATTTTTGTATAAAAATTTGTAAAATAGTTAATAATAGGAATAAAGTTTAAGAAAAATATGTTAGTTAACTATAGTTGTATATTTAGGCTAACATATTATGTAACATTGTAAATAATATTAGGAGCATAGTAATAAGATAGTTATAAGGTTCTGATTGTTAAAAATATAAATTTTCATTTATATAAGCAATTACTTACCATAATTATACCTTAGATAATCATTAGTTATTAGTTACACATAGTTAAGGTTATAAGAAAATAAGAAACTAAAATAAGTCTAGCTATTAAGAGAGCAAAATAATGTCAATATAATAAAAAGATATATCTGCTTTCCCCACCATTGTCCCCGTGTTGTAGCCTTATCTTAAAATACGTATAGAATAAGAAAAAGTAATGTCCATACAAGAAAAGTAGAAAACAAAAAATTGTAATGTAGACCCAACAAAGAACAGAAATCGAAAGTGTAAATAAGTGTAAAAATTGATTTTTTATTTGGAAATAAAAACCCTGTTCTCGTTTCAATTAACACCCGCAATAAATTAAAATAAAGAAAGTATACAATAAATATAGGCAGAACAACTAGATAGATGGGAATCCCACCCATAAAAGGTGCAAATGAGGATGAATGAAAGAAAGATCTAGTATGGGGAATAAAAGTACGAGAGGCATAAAAGCGAGAACTGGTATGAATGAAAATTAAATTAGCGAGCATAGACTCCCATAATTTGGGAGGTAGAGGTAAAAAAAAAAAAAAAAAAAAAAAAACCTAACCTAACCTAACCTAACCGCAACAAACCTAACCGCAACAAACCTAACCGCAACCAACCATATCGAAATACAAGCCTCCGACTGCAACATCGGTTAAAAAAAAAATATATATATCCTACTAATATTATAAACTAGCTTCTTCCCGCGACTTCGTCTGCGTAGACTTAAGAACTGCCGCGCAACTTTTTTGCCTCATTGTCTTATCCTTGGAACTGCAACTTCATGATTCAGGTATCCAGATATTGCGCTGGCTCCTTGGTGCGCTGAAAGTAATATTTCAGCCCCGAAATTACATTGACATGTTTGTGATCTCCTGGTAGGTACTAAAACTTGAATCTTAAGCGCTCACGATTCCTGTCGAAAAAATACTTTGAAATGTTTCTTGTCTCCTGGTACTTTAGAATCCTATCCGCTCACAATTCCAGCCCCAGAAATATTGCGACATGTTTCTGGTCTCCTGGTAATTGTTAATTTTTAGCGTCTATAATGCCAGCCCGGAAAAAACTTCGGCATGTTCCTGTTCTCCTGTTACTTTTGAATTCAAACTGCTCACAATTCCTGCCCCGAAAACACTTCGACATGTGTCTGCTTTCTTGGTACTTGTAATTCTATAGCGTTCACAATTCCAGTGCAGAAAAACTTCAACACGTTTCTGTCATATTTTAGCCTCAAAATTACTTAACATGTTTCTGTTTTCCTGGTACTTGTGAATCTTTAGCGCTCATATTTGCAGCCTCAAAATTACTTCAACATGTTTTGGTTCTTCTGGTACTTATTAATCCCAACCGCTCACAATTTCAGTCCCAAAAATACTTGACGTGTTTCTGTTTTCCTGGTACTTGTGAATCTTTAGCGCTCATATTTGCAGCCTCAAAATTACTTCAACATGTTTTGGTTCTTCTGGTACTTATTAATCCCAACCGCTCACAATTTCAGCCCCAAAATTACTTGACGTGTTTCTGTTCTACTGGTACCTACTTTTGTATCATAACCCCTCAAAATTCCGGAGCCGAATCTGGTATAGCTCGTAATTATGACCCCGGAATACCTCTACATGTTTCTGCTCTCCTGGTATTTTTAAACTTAACCGCTTACATATCCTGCTCCGAAAATAAAATCGACATGTTTCTGCTCTCCTGGTTATTTTTGGTAATCTATAGCGTTCACAATATCCAGCCCAGAAAATACTTCGACATGTTTCTGCTCTCCTAGTACTTGTGAAAATATAGCGTTCTCAATTCCAGCGCGGAAAAATGTTTCGACATATTTCTGATCTCCTGGTACTTGTGAATCTAAATAGCTCATAATTTAAGCACCAAAACAGCGTCTGAGACGTTTCTGCTCTCCTGGTACTCGTGAAACATGTCGAAGTACGACGTTTCTGCTCTCCTAGTACTTGTGAAAATATAGCGTTCACAATTCCAGCGCGGAAAATATTTGACATATTTCTGATCTCCTGGTACTTGTGAATCTAAAGCGCTCATAATTTTAGCCCCAAAAAAGCGTCTGAGACGTTTCTGCTCTCCTGGTACTCGTGAAACATATCAAAGTACGACGTTTCTGCTCTCCTAGTACTTGTGAAAATATAGCGTTCACAATTCCAGCGCGGAAAATGCTTCGACATATTTCTGATCTCCTGGTACTTGTGAATCTAAAGCGCTCATAATTTAAGCCCCATAAAAGCGTCTGAGACGTTTCTGCTCTCCTGGTCCTCGTGAATCTGTAGCGCTTGACATTCCGGCCTCGGAATACCTCGACATGATTCTGCTCTCCTAGTACTTGTAAATCTGTAGCGCTCGGAATTGCAGTCCCGAAAATACTTCGACACGTTTCTGCTCTCCTGGTGCTTGTAAATCTTTAGAATTCATTAATTTAGCCCGAAAATAAACTTCGACATGTTTCTGATCTCTTGGTATTTTTTAAACTTAACCGCTCACAATTCCGGCCCCGAAAATAAAATCGACATGTTTCTGCTCTCCTGTTTATTTTCGGGAATCTATAGCGTTCACAATTTCCAGCCCAGAAAATACTTCGACATGTTTCTGCTCTCCTAGTTCTTGTGAAAATATAGCGTTCACAATTCCAGCGCGGAAAATAGTTCTACATATTTCTGATCTCCTGGTACTTGTGAATCTAAAGCGCTCATAATTTTAGCCCCGAAAAAGCGTCTAAGACGTTTCTGCTCTTCTGGTACTCGTGAAACATGTCAAAGTACGACGTATCTGCTCTCCTAGTACTTGTGAAAATATAGCGTTCACAATTCCAGCGCGGAAATTTTTTGACATATTTCTGATCTCCTGGTACTTGTGAATCTAAAGCGCTCATAATTTAAGCCCCATAAAAGCGTCTGAGACGTTTCTGCTCTCCTGGTCATCGTGAATCTGTAGCGCTTGACATTCCGGCCTCGGAATACCTCGACATGATTCTGCTCTCCTAGTACTTGTAAATCTGTAGCGCTCGGAATTGCAGTCCCGAAAATACTTCGACACGTTTCTGCTCTCCTGGTACTTGTGAATCTTTAGAATTCATTAATTTAGCCCGAATATAAACTACGACATGTTTCTGATCTCTTGGTATTTTTTAAACTTAACCGCTCACAATTCCGGCCCCGAAAATAAAATCGACATGTTTCTGCTCTCCTGTTTATTTTCGGGAATATATAGCGTTCACAATTTCCAGCCCAGAAAATACTTCGACATGTTTCTGCTCTCCTAGTACTTGTGAATCTAAAGCGCTCATAATTTAAGCCCCATAGAAGCGTCTGAGACGTTTCTGCTCTCCTGGTACTCGTGAAACATGTCGAAGTACGACGTTTCTGCTCTCCTAGTACTTGTGAAAATATAGCGTTCACAATTCCAGCGCGGAAAATATTTGACATATTTCTGATCTCCTGGTACTTGTGAATCTAAAGCGCTCATAATTTTAGCCCCAAAAAAGCGTCTGAGACGTTTCTGCTCTCCTGGTACTCGTGAAACATATCAAAGTACGACGTCTCTGCTCTCCTAGTACTTGTGAAAATATAGCGTTCACAATTCCAGCGCGGAAAATGCTTCGACATATTTCTGATCTCCTGGTACTTGTGAATCTAAAGCGCTCATAATTTAAGCCCCATAAAAGCGTCTGAGACGTTTCTGCTCTCCTGGTCCTCGTGAATCTGTAGCGCTTGACATTCCGGCCTCGGAATACCTCGACATGATTCTGCTCTCCTAGTACTTGTAAATCTGTAGCGCTCGGAATTGCAGTCCCGAAAATACTTCGACACGTTTCTGCTCTCCTGGTGCTTGTAAATCTTTAGAATTCATTAATTTAGCCCGAAAATAAACTTCGACATGTTTCTGATCTCTTGGTATTTTTTAACTTAACCGCTCACAATTCCGGCCCCGAAAATAAAATCGACATGTTTCTGCTCTCCTGTTTATTTTCGGGAATCTATAGCGTTCACAATTTCCAGCCCAGAAAATACTTCGACATGTTTCTGTTCTCCTAGTTCTTGTGAAAATATAGCGTTCACAATTCCAGCGCGGAAAATGCTTCTACATATTTCTGATCTCCTGGTACTTGTGAATCTAAAAGCGCTCATAATTTTAGCCCCGAAAAAGCGTCTAAGACGTTTCTGCTCTTCTGGTACTCGTGAAACATGTCAAAGTACGACGTATCTGCTCTCCTAGTACTTGTGAAAATATAGCGTTCACAATTCCAGCGCGGAAATTTTTTGACATATTTCTGATCTCCTGGTACTTGTGAATCTAAAGCGCTCATAATTTAAGCCCCATAAAAGCGTCTGAGACGTTTCTGCTCTCCTGGTCATCGTGAATCTGTAGCGCTTGACATTCCGGCCTCGGAATACCTCGACATGATTCTGCTCTCCTAGTACTTGTAAATCTGTAGCGCTCGGAATTGCAGTCCCGAAAATACTTCGACACGTTTCTGCTCTCCGGGTACTTGTGAATCTTTAGAATTCATTAATTTAGCCCGAAAATAAACTACGATATGTTTCTGATCTCTTGGTATTTTTTAAACTTAACCGCTCACAATTCCGGCCCCGAAAATAAAATCGACATGTTTCTGCTCTCCTGTTTATTTTCGGGAATATATAGCGTTCACAATTTCCAGCCCAGAAAATACTTCGACATGTTTCTGCTCTCCTAGTACTTGTGAATCTAAAGCGCTCATAATTTTAGCCCCAAAAAAGCGTCTAAGACGTTTCTGCTCTCCTGGTACTCGTGAAACATGTCAAAGTACGACGTATTTGCTCTCCTAGTACTTGTGAAAATATAGCGTTCACAATTTCAGCACGGAAATTTTTTGACATATTTCTGATCTCCTGGTACTTGTGAATCTAAAGCGCTCATAATTTAAGCCCCATAGAAGCGTCTGAGACGTTTCTGCACTCCTGGTACTCGTGAATCTGTAGCGCGCGCTTGACATTCCGGCCTCGGACTACCTCGACATAATTCTGCTCTCCTAGTACTTGTAAATCTGTAGCGCTCGGAATTGCAGTCCCGAAAATACTTCGACACAAAAAACATAACACTGATTACAGATTGCAGACGCCTCACGGACTTATTAGCAATAACAAAGAAGTTGCTCAAGAATTTGTAAATTTCTTTACAAGTATCCCTGTTAAAACTACTGAAGCCTTAAATTCCTCGCCTTCGCTTGCTTTTGATTTATTACAGGCAAACGTATCAGCCTGCGCGACTGAATTTAATTTCAAACATATAAACCCCATAGTAGTAATAAAAGCTTTTAAACAAATCAAAATTAAACTGACCGAAGATCTATGGGGATTGTCTATCAAGGTTTGTACCTCAATTATCGAGACTGTAGCGCCGTACTTAGCTTTAATATTTAATTTGTGTGTCGATCAAGGAGTCTTTCCGGACCTAATGAAATTCAGTAAAGTGATACCACTTTTTAAATCCGGGGATAGTAAAGACACCAATAATTATAGACCAGTGTCCGTGTTGCCAGTGTTTAGTAAGGTATTTGAAAAAGTAATGCTAAATCAGATGCTCAGTCATTTTAACACGAATAACATCTTACATGATAAACAGTATGGTTTCACCAAAGGACGTTGTACAACGGACGCTGGTGTCACCTTACTAAAGCATATCTTTAATGCGTGGGAGGATGCACAGGATGCCATAGGTGTCTTTTGTGATCTCTCTAAGGCGTTTGATTGTGTTGATCACGATACATTACTCCTGAAGCTCGGGCATTACGGACTAGGCAAAACAGCGTTAAACTTAGTCAAATCTTATTTGAATGATAGACAGCAATTAGTTCACATAAACGGTGTCAATTCGTCGGGATTAAACGTAAAAATGGGCGTCCCCCAAGGCTCTATTTTGGGTCCTTTCTTATTTTTGGTTTATATTAATGATTTGCCTTATTTATTGCAACAAAATCTTGATATGGTGTTGTTTGCTGACGATACCTCTATAATTTTTAAGATAAATAGAAGGACGAACAATGTTAATGACATAAATAATGCCCTAATGCAAGTCCAAAATTGGTTCACGGCGAATAATTTAGTTCTAAATGAAAAGAAAACAAAGTGCATAAGATTTGCCTTACCTAATGTCAAAAGCAGTGATTGTGACATATTATTGAACAAGGAAAAACTAGAATTCGTCGATAAAACGGTTTTCCTGGGAATTACGCTTGACCCCAGGCTACAATGGGGCCCTCATATAACATCTCTTTCCGGACGGCTAAGTTCAGCAGCATATGCTGTTAGAAAAATCCGCCAACTAACGGATGTCGATACCGCGAGACTGGTATATTTTAGTTACTTTCACAGTATCATGTCTTACGGTATTTTACTATGGGGACGGGCTGCAGACATCGAGTATATTTTTATTCTGCAGAAAAGAGCCATCAAAGCGATATATAATCTCCGCCGGCGCGATTCTCTCAGGGAACTGTTTAAGATTATAAACATCATGACGGTACCTTGTCAATACATTTACGAAAACATCATGTATGTCAGAAAGAATTTACATCTATTTAGTAAAAGAGGCGAGAGACATAATTATGGTACTAGAAATAGGCACCAGTTAGTACAACCAGGCTTCAGACTGGCTAAAGTAGCCTCATCTTTCATGGGGTACTGTTTAAAATGTTATAATAAGATACCTCCCCATATATTAGAACTAAATGAGACGAAATTCAAGTCTTGTATTAAACGCACACTATGCAGGCAAGCATATTATAAGTTGGGGGATTATATTGAAGATAAAAATGCTTGGCTGAATGCTGGTCCTGCTCCACAGCCACTAGGGAGCCCAAACTAATCTGTAAATAGTTCGGAAACATTGTTGGACCGGCTGAAGATTGTAAGAAAAATTTGCATTGTTAGAATCAACTTACTTAGCATTGTATAATTTCAGCCATTAACAGCACATGTGCGAGTACTGTGTACCTTTAACTTTAATTATCAATTTTAGGTATGTTTTTGACTTGAATGTACCCTGGCGGTTGGGAGTGTCATGCTCACTCAAAAGTCTAGCTGATGGTGGCGTATGCGTTGGATCATTTGGCTCCCTTCAAAATGGTTGAGCCGAATGGTGCTGGCGCATGCGTCATGTTCGTGAACGGGCGCCGTCAGTCGGGACTGGTCATTTCTTAGCTGCCATGGTTAATTTTAATTATTTCTTTGAATTGTTCCTCTTTTATTCCGGACGCTTTTATCCTGCTCGTCTTTTACATCGTTCTCACATGTATGTATAATTTCAACCCGATGTAAATAAATCTTTGTAAAAAAATATTATTTTTAAAAGAGTGTCCGTGGAGTTTCTTGCACGTTCTTCTCCATAGAGATCTACGCTTTGGAACGTGCAAATAGCTTCAACTTTTTGGACCGACCGACCTTGACAATTCAAAAGTGCCTGTAAATGGTTTAATTGAAATAAATGCTTGAATTTTGAATTTTTTTGAATTTTTGACACGTTTCTGCTCTCCTGGTACTTGTGAATCTTTAGAATTCATTAATTTAGCCCGAAAATAAACTTCGACATGTTTCTGATCTCTTGGTATTTTTTAAACTTAACCGCTCACAATTCCGGCCACGAAAATAAAATCGACATGTTTCTGCTCTCCTGTTTATTTTCGGGAATCTATAGCGTTCACAATTTTCAGCCCAGAAAATACTTCGACATGTTTCTGCTCTCCTAGTACTTGTGAAAATATAGCGTTCACAATTCCAGCGCGGAAAATGCTTCGACATATTTCTGATCTCCTGGTACTTGTGAATCTAAAGCGCTCATAATTTAAGCCCAAATAAAACTTCCGAGATATTTCTGCTCTCCTGGTACTTGTGAATCTGTAGCGCTCGGAATTCCAGTGTCGAAAATACCTTCGACACGTTTCTGCTCTGGCTAATAAATAAAATCTTTCCCAAAAATAATTTTACATGTTGTTGGTCTACTGGTACTGGTGAATCTTTTAGCACTCGTAACAAAATTCTAGACCGACAAAAAAATTTCAACATGTTTCTGTACTCCTGGTACTTTTGAATCTGAAGTACTAAGGTAGCAGAAACTTTGGACTTCCACTTCTTCCTCTGTCTCCATTAGGTCATGTATTTTACCGGGATAAAAAGTAGCCTATGTGTTATTCCAGGATGTGATCTACATATGTGCCAAATTTCATCCAAATCCCTTCAGCCGTTTTTGCGTGATTGACGGACAAACATCCAAACATACAAACATACAAACATACAAACTTTCACATTTATAATATTAGTAGGATTAGTAGGATGTGAAAGTTTGTATGTTTGTATGTTTGTATGTTTGTATGTTTGTATGTTTGTATGTTTGTATGTTTGTATGTTTGTTCGTCAATCACGCAAAAATGGCTGATGGGATTTGAATAAAATTTGGCACACATATAGTTCACACCCTGGAATAACACATAGGCTACTTTTTATCCCGATAAAAGGCATAGCTTAATGGCGGCGGAGGAGGAAGTGGAAATCAGACGTTTCTGCTGCCTTAGTACTTCAGATTCACAAGTACCAGGAGAGCATAAACATGTCGAAATATTTTCGGGTCTAAATTTGTGAGCGCCAAAGATTCTCGAGTACCAGGAGAGCAGACATATGTCAAAGTATTTTTGGTCAGGTTTTTTTTTTTGCTGGAAAATAGATTGCCTTTCGTTGCAAGCGTGTTTGGATGTTTGTCCGTCAATAACGCAAGAACGGCGAAATTTGGCACATATGTAGGTCACATCCTGGAATAACACATAGGCTACTTTTTATCCCGGTAACATACATGACTTAATGGAGACAGAGGAAGAAGTTGAAGTCCAAAGTTTCTGCTACCTTAGTACTTCAGATTAAAAAGTACCAGGAGAACAGATTTTTTTTACCGGGCTAGAATTTTATTACGAGTACTAAAAGATTCACAAGTACAAGGAGACCAGGAACATGTCAAATTATTTTTGGGCAAGATTTTTTTTTTAAGCTGAGCAGAAACTTTTCGAAGTATTTTCAGGCCTGTTTTTTTTTGTTGCTATTGTTAGGTAAACGTTTGGCCGCTATCTTACCTGATGTTAAGCGATGATGCGGTCTAAGGTGGAGCAGCTTGCCTAGAATTCTGAGCGCAACAGATTCACAAATACAAAGAGAGCAGAAACATACCGAGGTATTCCGGGGCCGGAATTACGAGCGCTACAGATTCACAATTACCAAGAGAGCTGAAACATTTTGGAAGTTTTTATGGTGCTTGAATTATGAGCGCTTTAGATTCACAAGTACCTACCAGGAGATCAGAAATATATCGAAGCATTTTCCGCGTTGGAATTGTGAACGCTATATTTTCACAAGTACTAGGAGAGCAGAAACATGTCTAAGTTTTTTCTGGGCTGGAATTTGTGAACACTATAGATTCGCAAGTACCAGGAGAGCAAAAACATGTCGAAATTTTTTACCGGGCTAGAATTTTATTACTTTTTTTTAAGCAGCTCTGCTCTGGGCTAGAATTTGTGAACGCTATAGATTTGCAAGACCCGGAGAGCAAAAACATGTCGAGGCATTTTGTAGCTGGAATTACGAGCGCTAGAGATTCAGAAGTACCAAGAGAGCAGTAACATCTCGAAGTATTTTTTGGGCTGGAAATTCTGAACGCTATAGAAAGATTCCCGAAAATAACCAGGAGAGCAGACACACGTCGATTTATTTTCGGCGCCGGAGTTGTGAGATGAGATGAGATGAGATGAGAGGAGATGAGATGAGATTTCGAAGCTGGAAATATGAGCGCTAAAGATTTTCTTTCGAGCACCAGCAGAGCAGAAACATGTCCAAGTATTTAGGGTAGTTTTTTTACTGGAAAATAGATGGCTTTCATTGCAAGCGATTTAGAAGTACCAGGATAACAAAAACATGTTGGAGTATTTCTGAGGCTGGAATTTTTTTTTACCAGGAGTACAGAAACATGTCGAAGTTTTTACTGTGCTGGAATTGTGAACACTTTAGACTCACAAGTACTAGGAGAGAAGAAAAATATCCAAATAGTTTTGGAGCTGGTATTGTGAGCGCTAATATTTCACAAGTACCAGGAGACCACACACATATTATATTATTTAATTGCAAGCGATTTGGATTCAAAGGCACCAGGTAACCAGAAACATATCGAAGTATATAGAAATTAGGATTTAAAAGATACCAGGAGAACAGAAACATGTCGAAGTATGTATCGAGGCTAAAAATATGAGCGCCAAAGATTCACAATACCAGGAGTTATTCAAAATATTTTTCGCAAGAATTTTTCTGAGCTGGAATGGTGAAAGCTATAGATTCACAAGTACTAAGAGAGCAGAAACATGTTGAAATTTTTTCGTAGCTGAAATTGTGAGCAGTTAGGATTCAAAAATAACAGGAGAACAGGAACATGGCGAAGTTTTTTCCGGGCTGGAAATATGAGAGCTAAAGATTTACAATGACCAGGAGACCAGAAACATGTCGCAATATTTTCGGGCCTAGAATTGTGAGAGGTTAGGATTTAAAAGTGCCTGGGGAGACCAAAAACATGTCAAAGTATTGCCAAGGCTGGAATTATGAGTGCTATAGATTTACAAGTAGATACCAGAATACCAGACAATTGATATATTTTTCGACCAGAATCGTGAGCGCTAAAAATCCACAAGTGCCTTCCAGGGGACCACAAACATGTCGAAGTAATTTTGGGACTCACACTATCTGGATACCAGAATCATGAAGATGCAATTACAAGAATAACAATATGAGGCAATTAAGTTGCGCACCAGTTCTAAAGTCTACGCAGACGAAGTCGCGGGAAGAAGCTAGTATATATTATATATTTAAATTACCTGATATCATGAAGCACAGTTAAGTCGTTCCACTGTTTAAATCTGGTGATAATCAAGAACCCAACAATTACAGGCCGGTTTCAATCCTGCCGGTTTCCACTTTCCATCAGGTGAGATTTGGGCCAAGAGATTCCCCGTTTTGTAAAAAAAAAAAATATATTTATATATATATATATATATATATATATATTTTTAAATTTCCTGATATCATGAAGCACAGTTAAGTCGTTCCACTTTTTAAATCTGGTGATAATCAAGAACCCAACAATTACAGGCCGGTTTCAATCCTGCCGGTTTCCACTTTCCATCAGGTGAGATTTGGGCCAAGAGATTCCCCGTTTTGTAAAAAAAAAAAAAAAAAGCTAGGGTCAAGAGTTTCATTAAGAGAAATTTTCAAAAAGATTGGAATTCTCACGGTACCTAGCATCTCAATTAATTTTTGCAAACATTTTATATATTAGGCAAAATATACATTTAGACAGTAAAACGAGCGACATCCACAACTTTAACACCAGAAACAAGCGCAAGCTACGTGCTCCTTCACACCGACTTCGTAAGGTCTATGATTCATTTGTGGGGCTCGGTATCCGTTTATACAATAGACTTCCAATTTCTTATCTTGATCTGCCTTTTAACTCATTTAAAGAAAAAGTAAAATCTAACCTCTATTAGAAGGCATACTATTCTATTAATGATTATTTAGACGATAAGAATAGTTGGTCGCTGTGTTGAACGCAAGACAAATTATCATGTTTTTTGTGTTTAATTAGATAGTATAGTAGTTTTTTGACAGGTTATAATATGTGTGTTCATATAATATTATTTTTTTATTTTTTTATTTCTTTTTATTATTTACTAGCTACTTCCCGCGACTTCGTCTGCTTAGACTTTAGAACTGCCCCTCATTGTGTCATCCTTGGAACTGCATTTTCATGATTCAGGTATCCAGATATTGTGTAGTAAGATTTCAGCCCCGACACTACTTCAACATGTTTGTGATCTCCTGGTAGGTACTTGTGAATCTTAAGCGCTCACGACCCCTGTCGAAAAAAATACTTTGGCATGTTTCTGGTTTTCTGGTTTCTACTTGTGAATCTGCACCGTTCATAATTCCAGCTCCGGCAATACTTTGACATATTAAATTAAAAAATTGACGTGTGTCTGCTCTCCTGGTTATTTTCGGGAATCTATAGCGTTCAGAATTTCCAGCCCAGAAAACACTTCCAGATGTATGTTACTGCTCTCTTGGTACTTCTGAATCTATTCCAGCTCCGAAATGCCTCGACATGTTTTTGCTCTTCTGGTACTTGCGAATCTATAGCGTTCTTAATTTCCAGTCCTCAAAAACATCGGCATGTTCCTACTCTCCTGGTATTTGTGAATCTGTAGCGCTCGTAATTACGGCCCCGGAATATCTCGACATGATTCTGCTCTCCTGGTACTTGAGAATCTATAGCGTTCCAGCCCCGAAAATACTTCGACAGGTTTTTGCTCTCCTGACTTGTGAATCTTTAGAGTTCATTAATTTTAGTCCGAAAATAAGCTTCGACATGTTTCTGTTCTCTTGGTATTTTTTTAACTTCACCGCTCACAACTCCACGCCGGAAATAAATCGACGTGTGTCTGCTCTCCTGGTTACTTGCGGGAATCTATAGCGTTCACAATTTCAAGCCCAGAAAATACTTCGACATATTTCTGCTCTCCTAGTACTTGTGAAAATATAGCGTTCACAATTGCAACGTGGAAAATGCTTTGACATATTACTGATATACAGAATTTGTGAATCTAAAGCGCTTATAATTCAAACCCCAAAAAAACTTCCGAGATGTTTCTGCTCTCCTGGTACTTGTGAATCAATAGCGCCCATAATTCCAGCCCAAAAATACCTCAACATGTTCCTGTTTTCCTGGTATTTGTGAATCTGTAGCGCTCGTAATTATGGCTCCGGAATATCTCGACATGATTCTGCTCTCCTGGTACTTGAGAATCTATAGCGTTCACAATTTCCAGCCCGAAAATAAGCTTCGACATGTTTTTGTTCTCTTGGTATTTTTTAAACTTCACAGCTCACAACTCCGGCGCCGAAAATAAATCGATGTGCGTCTGCTCTCCTGGTTACTTGCTGATCTATTAGTAGCGTTCACAATTTCCAGCCCAGAAAATACTTCGACATGACATGTTTCTGCTCTCCTAGTACTTGTGAAAATATAGAGTTCACAATTCCAACGCGGAAAATGCTTCGACATATTTCTGATCTAAAGTACTTGTGAATCTAAAGCGCTCATAATTCAAGCCCCAAACAACATGTTTATATGCTTTCCTGGTACTTGCGAATCTATAGCGTTCTTAATTTCCAGCCCTAAAAATCTTTGTCATGATCCTGGTCTCCTGGTACTTATGAATCAATATCGCTTATTCCAGCCTAAAAATACCTCGACATGTTCCTGCTCTCCTGGTATTTGTGAATCTGTAGCGCTCGTAATTCCGGCCCCGGAATACCTCGGTATGTTTCTGCTCTCCTGGTACTTGTGAATCTGTAGCGCTCGTAATTCCGGCCCCGGAATACCTCGGTATGTTTCTGCTCTCCTGGTACTTGTGAATCTGTAGCGCTTGGAATTCTAGGCAAGCGTGCTCCACCTTAGACCGCATCATCGCTTAACATCAGGTGAGATAGCGGTCAAACGTTTGCCTACCAATTATAGTAAAAAAAACCAGTCCCTAAAATACTTCAAAAAGTTTTGGCTCAAAAGAAATCAAGCCCAAAAATAATTTGACATGTTCCTGGTCTCCTTGTACTTGTGAATCTTTTAGCACTCGTAATAAAATTCTAGCCCGGTAAAAAATTTTGACATGTTTCTGTTCTCCTGGTACTTTTGAATCTGAAGTACTAAGGTAGCAGAAACTTTGGACTTCAACTTCTTCCTCTGTCTCCATTAAGTCATGTATGTTACCGGGATAAAAAGTAGCCTATGTGTTATTCCAGGATGTGACCTATATATGTGCCAAATTTCATCCAAATTCCTTCAGCCGTTTTTGCGTGATTGACGGACAAACATCCAAACATACTGTAAAAAGTAGTGCTAGACGCTATGGTGGCCCAACACTACCCTTTTATATTGATAGGATATGGTGTAAGTTAAAGCCTTGAAGTGTAAAGGAAATAGTTATATATTCAATCACTATAACACTTAGATATGGACAATGGTAATGGTAAAGGTAATGGAAATAGCTGAATATTAAATCACTATAACACTTAGATACAAGACAATGGTAATGGTTTTGAGAACGTGGTGTCTCTAATGAGATCTGAACGCGAACTGGCTCACATTTTGGTGGACGAGCGAATATGCATATTTGCGGTCGATGCAATTATGCATTTTCGCTTAGTGTTCGATTAAAACTCGAACATATTCCCGAGAGCGAGAAGAAATACGAGATGATGTATAAAGTATGATACTTATGGTTTGTACAAAATGTGAAACTACTTAAACTCGTTGGCCTAGAGTAATCTTAACTGGTAATCATAAAAATAGTAAGCAATCAAGGTAAAGGCTAAAATTAAAGGCATATTGTATATAATCTAATACTACTTAAGTAATTACAAATGATTAAATACATTAACACTGATTTAAAGTTACACTATTGAGTCTTCCAGCGTAAAAGCAACATTTTTATTGCCTGTGTTCGTATCTTTGTCCCGTTTGATCACACTATAGGTCGCACTAGGCCAGCGTTTGGCACAATTGTGTAAACGAAAACTGACTTCACTTTGATCCTTTAGATCTCGGGCACTGAGCACTTCACTATGTGATTCGTGTCTTCTGGTTCGTTTTGGTGTCATCGGAACCGCTGCAAACTCCTGTTGGCAACAGCTCTCGCTGTGTCGTCGTGGTCTCGGAGGCGGTGGGGTCACCGTGGTGTGCTGCCGGTGGGATCCTTCGCCACGGTGTCCAGCTGCGGCCTTTCGGCACAGGCGACATCGCCCGGTCTGCCATAACCATACCGCTGCTACGCATAGGGCGATGGACATCAACACGTAACAAATCACGTATTGGTGGACATCATGGGGCGATATGTCGTCTATGTCTGAATCGATTTTCTTCAGTTTTTCAATCGCCTCCCCCAGACTGGTCATGGGTATGGTCAGGTTTCCGTCATCAGTCGGTCTTTCGTCCGGGATTTTGATGTTAATCAAATGGTTAATTTGGTCGAATTCTGGCGTATAAATGGTTGGTGAAATGTTCATTTGGTTGGACTGATGACGTATTGAATATAATGAGAAATCCTTTCCTTTGATGACGCACTCTTGACCTATGCTAATGACCCCGGCTTGGCTCAGCTGAAGAACTGTCACATGGTCGCCGCATATTATTTTTATTGTATAGGTGTCACAACAAAAATAAAAGTGCTGAGAAGTCAAATGTAATTCAAGCCATACGTTGGTGCAGTTGGTTTTCTCTATCTTACATATGTTGGCCGAGTTCCTGACGCAAAAACTTTCGTCATTTTGCAGATCCGTTATTGGCTTTAACAGCTGACACATAATAGTAGTTCCATGGTGTAAACATGCCGTTAGTTCCTGTGTGGACATGCTGAAGAAGGAATCCTTCTTTAGGTTGACTGCTACGTATTCAGAGACTGGTACGATTGTGGTCTTAATGGTGTTTGTTTGTTGCGGTACAGGTATTATCTTGTACAATTTGAAACTTTCTCTGGATATGAGTGGGAAAGTAATCTCAATAATTACAAATTTTTTCGTCGCTCTTGCTTTGACTTTCAGTAGTTTGTAAAGGTACTGAAGATCTGTATCTAAATTGGTGATTGGTAGTGTGAGTTCGCTTGGCATCTGGCCGTATATGGTTTGGAGCTCACGTTTAAGTTGCGTTGGTGGCAGTAAATGTATGTTAATTTGACCGTGGTATATGTCTGTTAACGCATCGAGCAACGTGTCTTGAAGTCGTCTTAATCCTTGCAGCAAAGTGTTCGCAGACATCGCTGACAATGTGAAGTCATTGACGTATGAAATATTTTGTATTTCGCGTTGGAGAGTGCTCGCGTTTTCTTGTAAAGTCATAAGCTTCTTGTTTATTAATTTGTGTTGTTTATTTACAGTGATCTCCATCCTCTTCATAAGGTTGAACTCTGCTTCGATTATAGAAGTTTGGTTTTTCCATAGATCAGAAAGGTGTTTCTCATTGCGATGTATGGTTTCAATGTCTTTTTCGTACTGGTCAGCGAAACGTGAATCCAACACACCGAATAAGTCATTCGCTAGATACCCGATACCATTTATCAGTCCTCGTCGGCGCCGGCTCGTCTTCCCTGCGGCGCGCCGCTGTCTGGTGTGGACATCAAAATGCTGAGCTAGCAAAAGTTCGTTGTAGTATTCGAGTTCCTGATAATCGTGTCGGGCTTGCTGCACGATCGTATTACAATGGCTTTGTGTTTCAATGGTTGCGCACAATTGTTCTTGGTAATTTGTTATTTTATTATAAGTGGTTATGCCTGTCCAATAGGGTCCCATGTCGTAGTACATGACTAACGTCCATTTATCTCTGATTAATTGTACCCTTGAAATAGGATCAAAATAAAGCGTTTGGTTTTTTGGAAATGGTTTAACATCATGTAATCCGTAAGACGGAAAAATAAGCATGAAAAAACTCAGTAAAACAGCTGCAACAGTTGCGATTTTTGGTCTCGGTTTTCCTTTCCTTTCTGTCCACTTGGTTGTTGGTTTTATATCTGGTTTTGGTGTCGTCGCATTGTTCTGATTAATGGGCAAAACGGACAGTTTCACGATAGGGCGTTTCATGACTCCGTTTTTGGTTTTTAATGAAACAGCTCTAGTTAGGCCATCATTTCCTGGGTGTGTTTCGAACACACGTCCAAGAGCCCATTTTCCTGGTGGCAGATTCTCATCGTGAATCACCACTAGATCCCCGATTCCGATGTTTTTTTGTGGTTCCATCCATTTACTTCTCGATGAGAGTTGTACCAAGTATTCAGCCTTCCATCGTTTCCAAAGATCTTGAAATAACTTGCTGGTTAGATGCCACCTGGTTCTAGCATCTTGCTCTGTTTCTATTACGGTTGTTCCCGGTCTTCCTGTTAAGAAATGAGCTGGTGTAAGGAAGTCTATATCGTCAGGATCCTCGGTTATCGCGCAAAGGGGTCGTGAGTTGAGGCACGCTTCTAGTCTGGCTAATAATGTGGTGTACTCCTCGAAAGTAAGTTTTTGATGACCGATAACCCTCTTGAGATGATGTTTTAGACTGCGTACTGCTCGCTCCCATAGACCGCCGGCATTAGGCCAGCTAGGTACGTTAAAGTGCCATTCTATGCCCATCTCTGTTATCTCGGACATAAAACATTCACTGAATTCTTTTTTAAGCTGGTTAAATTCTTCCTGAAGCATTCTGTTGGCTCCCACGAAGTTAGTACCGTTGTCACTGTACATATGTCGTGGCGCCCCTTTTCTGGCTGCCATTCTGGTTAGAGCTGCCAAAAAGGCGGAGCTGCTCATGTCTGACACGAGTTCTAGGTGAACCGCTTTCGTGACCATACATACGAAAACTGCAATGTACCCTTTTGTGGTTTTGATGCCCCGTCCTTTATTTGCCTTGACCTCTACAAAGCCTGTGTAATCTACGCCGCAGTGATGAAACGCATGTTCTGGATTCACTCTTGGTTCTGGTAAATCTCCCATTAACTGGTACTGTCGCATAGGATTTTGTTTCCTGCATATGACACATTGTCTTATGAACTTTTTAGTGGCCATGTAACCGCCGATAATCCAGTACTGTTGTCGTAGGTTTGCTAATGTTAACCGCGCTCCGCCGTGGAAGGTCAATTTATGAGCTTGATTGATGAGCAATGTAGTTAGCTGATGATCGTGAGGTAAGATGATGGGATGTTTCATCTCCGGACTCATGTGGGCGTTTCCTAATCTCCCACCCACACGTAATATTCCGCGTTCATCTATGGTTGGGGTTAAACTCAAAATCTTGCTTTTAGAGTGCACTCTTCCGTGTTTGTTTAATGAATCTAGGTCGTTTGCAAATTCCGCCTGCTGAACGTTTTTGATTATTAGCTGTTTTGCGCGACGAAGTTCGCGTAGTTCGAGGTATGCTCGGCGAGCTTGTTTTTTCAAAGTTCCTGTCCGATTGCCTAATCGCAGTATCCATGCAAAAATACGAATGATTTTCGTAATGGAGCTGTATTGGTTCATCAAATGCTTTATAATTGCGGTAATCAGCGATTCGGTTGATTGTTCTGTGACTACCGCGTTGGTTTGTTTTAAGATAGACGGTTTTACTTCTAAATTCGTCTCATAAGTAGTATGATGGTTTTCTTGGTTTGTGTATGATGGCAGCCATGATGGCCCTTGCCACCATAACTTGTGGTCTTTGAGTTGTTTGAAAGTAAATATATACAATCACAAAACCAAATAAGAGAACACATTCTTGCTGCAAATGAGCTAGTCATGTATCAGTGTACTTGCCAGACACTGTCAAATCTTGATGCTGTCCAGCCTGAGGCAACGGAGGTCCCGTCCCAGGCAAAGAATTTATCCCAAGACTGTGTCATTAAATCAGATTTAATTAATTGTGAACAGGATTTATCTCAAATTGAGCAGTCCAAAATAAGTGGTTTTTTATCTGTGAATAGTGCTTATCATTCGGTTATGTTCTCAGACAGTATAGGAAGAGGTTTAGGTAAATTATTAAGTAATAACCTGAGTTTTCCTACACAAAATAATTGTATGCCAGGTTCATCATACAAGCATATTATGGCATCATTAAGAAACAATTATTTTAATTCTAATACCAATATTACAGTGTTTATAGGAAATAGTTCAAAAGTAACGAAAGCAGAAATCACAGACAATCTAACTGAGATGTTAAAGTTAAATTGTAATAAAATAATATTGTGTGCATTTCCTTATTTTGAGCAATTGTCAATTAGACAAAATAATTATATTCACAGGTTAAATAAACACATGCACTTTTTAGTAAGTCACTATAGTGACAAGTTTATGTTTTTTGACACAAACATTTTTGTGGAACATTTAAAATCGACTAGGGATACTGTGTATTTACCTATTAGTTTTAGACACACAATAGCATCGCTATTAGCTTTTTTTATTAACTCAGACATAACAAGTATGTCGCAGTCTTGTGTAATTAAATCCACAACATTTAGTAATTATACTAAGAAGCAGGTGGAGAGCTGTAGCCCTATTGCTACAAATTCTCTCACAAATTGTACGAAGGAGGTGCCATGTATCGATATGGAAGATTCTTTATTTAATGAGGGGGCTACAAGTAGTTGTGTCTCACTGCCAAGTGATGATATTGAAGTCATGGGGCAAACTCTGAATAATCATTTAAACTAAGTCATATGACAACAGAGGATACCAGTGACAGAATAATGATGCCTACCATAAATAAAGTATCTTCTTGCTCTTCAGTATCTAGATGTCAAAAAGGGGGTCAGCAGCGTGCCTTGAAATTATTTCATCAAAATATTCAAGGTATCTCTTCCAAATTATTAGAAATTGAAATGTTTTTAGAAAAAACAATGATTGACATTGTATGTTTTAGTGAACATTGGTTGAAGGATTACCAGATGATAATTAGTTATGATAATTATAGTGTGGGGAGTTGTTTTAACCGCAACTCTACGTTGCGCGGTGGTTCCCTCATCTTAGTAAAAAAATGCTTAAAATTCAAGCAACGTAATGATATTGTTAACTTATCAGTGGAACATTGCATCGAACTGTCCTGTGTTGAGCTAGATAAGCATATAATAGTGTGCGTGTACAGACCCCCAAACCCTCAAAACTTTACTTTATTTGAATCAACGATGGAAGATATCCTTGCGAAACTTGCAGCAGGTAATAAGTCCGCGATTATTTGTGGAGATTTTAATATTAATATTTTAGAAAATAATTCAAATAGCAGCAGATTTATAAGCCTTTTTAAATCGTTTAATTTGTGTAATGTGTTTACAGAACCAACTAGGGTAACAACAACATCTTCAACCTGTATCGATAATGTTTTCTGCGATTGTGAATATTTAGATAAAGCCATAGTTAATTACCTTACCTCTGATCATAGTGGACAATTGGTAACGTTTAAGTTTAAAGCATCCTTGAAAAAAATTCCTACACAATATCGGCCAATTACAACAAGCAAACTATCAAAATTCAATGGTACCTTACAAAATAAGTTAAATGTTCTAGGATATAACATTGAGGATGCGAATAAATTTTATGATAATTTCTTTTCAGTAGTATTAAAAGAATTCAATGCAACTTTTGAAAAGAAGTCTAAAGATACTTTCCCTAAGTTTGTATTTAGTGACTGGGCGACTAAAGGCATTAGGATAAGTAGGGAAAGACTATATGAGCTATATGGCCTCAAGCCTTTCATAAACACTGATTCCTTTAATAAGTACGTAATTAAATATTCTAAAGTGTTTAGAAATACTTGTAAGGTAGCTAAAGCCCTATACATTAGTAATAAGATCAAATCGGCAGAAAATAAAATAAAGACAGTTTGGAAAGTAATAAATAATGAAACCAATAGAAATAAAGAACGAAACACTGCTTTTTTACTGGAGACTGCACATGGTGCCAAAAGCTCTAATTTAGAAGTAGCTCAAGAGTTTGTAAATTTTTTCACCAATATACCAACTAAAACTACGGAAGCTTTAAATTCTTCACCCGAGGTCTCATATAATTTATTAAGAGCAAACGTTCCAGGCTGTACGGTTGAATTTCAATTCAAACATATCAACCCTATGACAGTCATAAAGGCTTTCCGGCAAATTAAAATCAAATTGACCGAAGACATATGGGGAATGTCTATCAAAGTGTGCACGTCCATAATTGAGACCATAGCACCATACTTGGCTTTAATATTTAATTTATGTGTAGACCAAGGAGTCTTTCCAGATGTAATGAAATACAGTAAGGTTATACCACTATTTAAATCTGGAGACAGCAGAGACACCAATAATTATAGACCTGTATCTGTACTTCCAGTTTTTAGCAAAGTGTTTGAAAAAGTAATGCTCAATCAGATGCTCAATCATTTTAACATCAATAAAATCTTACACGATCAACAGTATGGTTTTACCAAAGGTAGTTGTACGACTGACGCTGGTGCCACGTTGTTAAAACACATATATACAGCGTGGGAAGAGGCTCAAGATGCCATAGGAATATTCTGTGACCTCTCCAAGGCATTTGATTGCGTAAATCACGAAACCTTGCTCTTAAAGCTGGGACATTACGGACTAGGTAAACTTGCACTTAGTCTAGTGAAATCTTACTTAAGTGACAGACAGCAGCAAGTTCAAGTAAATGGTGTCAATTCTCGGGGCTTAAAAATCAAAATGGGGGTACCGCAAGGCTCAATATTGGGTCCTTTCCTCTTTTTAGTATATATTAATGATCTACCCCATCTTTTGAAAAATCAACCTAAAATAGTATTATTTGCTGACGATACTTCCTTAATTTTTAAGATAGACAGGCGTTCCATAAATCTTGACGACATCAATAACGCCCTACAGCAGGTCCAAAATTGGTTTACTGCTAATAATTTAGTCTTAAATGGGAAAAAAACTAAATGCATCAGATTTGCCTTACCGAATGTTAAAAGTAATGATTGCGATATAGTATTAAACAAAGAGAAACTAGAATTCGTCGAAAACACGGTTTTCTTGGGAATCACGCTTGACTCAAGGCTACAATGGGGTCCTCATTTAATATCTCTTGCGGGACGGCTAAGTTCGGCAGCATACGCTGTCAGAAAAATCCGTCAATTTACTGATATAGATACCGCGAGGCTGGTCTATTTTAGTTATTTTCATAGTATCATGTCTTACGGTATCTTATTATGGGGACGAGCTGCAGACATCGAGTCCATATTTATTCTGCAGAAAAGAGCCATCAGATCCTTATACAATCTCCGGCGGCGCGATTCCCTAAGGGAGCTGTTTAAGGATATTAACATCATGACAGTACCTTGTCAATACATTTACGAAAACATTATGTATGTTCGGAAAAATCTTCATCTTTTTAACAAGATTAGTGACAGGCATAATTTTAATACGAGAAATAGGAACAAATTAGATCAACCCCGGTTCAGATTAGCTAAAGTACACACTTCTTTTATGGGGTACTGTGTTAAATTTTATAATAAAATACCAGTTGATATTCTCGAACTGAATGAGAGAAAATTTAAAGCATGCATAAAACGCACACTATGTAGTAAAGCATATTATAAACTGGAAGATTATATCCTCGATAAAAATGTTTGGCTAAATGCCGGTCCTGATCCACAGTCACAGCGGCGGGGGTCCACTAGTTAGGTTTTAATGTCTGGAAGAGATGCTCACCCTCTTTTTTTGTTTTGTAGTTTATTTTATTTTTTGTTTTGTACTCATAATACAATATTTTTTTTTATTTTTTTTTATATAATCTGTTTTATAGTAATTTAATTGTTTGTTATACATCTTTCATTACTTGGTCATTGACAACCATAGTTTTATGTAAAGTAGAAGCATTTTTTCAAATTTTGTAAATGTGAGTACCATGGGGCCATTTACATAATATTTATGTGATTAGTTTACTTGTTTGACATGAACGAGCATGGTGATCGAGAGCATGTCATGCTCACTCAAATGTTTTGCTGATGGCGGCGTGTGTGTTGGATCATTCGGTTCCCTTCAAAATGGTTGAGCTGAATGGTGCCGATACATACGTCAGGTTCGTGAACGGACGCCGTCAGTTGAGACTGGTCATCTCTTTACCACCACTGGCTTATTTTCATCTTTATATTTAAGTTGTTGCTTTAAGTTTTTTTTATTTTGCATTGTCCTCACATGAAGAAGCAAGTACATGTAACTAAGATTTTTGTAAAACATCACATGATTTAAAAGAGTGTCCATGGAGTTTCTTGCACGTTCTTCTCCATAGAGATCTACGCTTTGGAACGTGCAAATAGCCTCATGTTTTTGACTGACCGACCTTGACATTTCAAAAGTGCCTGTAAATGGTTTATTTGAAATAAATGCTTTGAATTTGAATTTGAATTTGAATTTGAATTCAAACCACGGCTTGCACAGTCCGCTGGATTGTCTGTCGTCTTCACATATTGCCAATGTTTAGGTGGTATGGTTTTGGTGATTGATTTTACCCGATGTGCTACGTATGGTTTCCATCGGGCTGGATCTCCTTGTATCCATCCTAGTACTGCGGTTGAATCAGTCCAGCAGTAAACATCTGTTGGGTAATCTGACAAGCAGTTTCGAACTTTTTGCATTAGCTGAGCTAACAGATGAGCGCCCATTAACTCCAGTCTCGGTATAGATAAGACCTTGCTTATGGGGGCCAATCGGGCTTTCCCTGCAACTAATGTTATGGTTGTCCTTTCTTTGGTTCTGACCTTGCAATATATTGTACACGCATATGCTTTATTTGATGCATCGCAGAATCCGTACAACTCTATATTTTGGTTTTCTCCCATTCCTAGCCATCTGTTGACTTCTATGTTGTTTATCTCTGGAAATTCTTGCTTCAACTTAACCCATTCTGAGTTCATTGCCTTTGGTAGGGCGTCATCCCATTTTATCTTAGTCAACCAGACATTTTGAAACAGGAGTTTCATGGTAGTGCTCAAGGGGGTTAACCACCCTAATGGATCGAACAGCTTGGAGATGTCCGTAAGTAGAGCTCTTTTAGTAATAGTTGCATTTGATTCGGGTTCTATTTTCGGGTTGAAGGTAAAATTATCTTTCTGTGGGTTCCAACGGAGGCCCAATGTTTTGGTAGAATCGTTCTGCTTGAACTCGTATGTTGACTGGTCACATTGCTCTCTTTCTAAATCGGTTAATAGCTCTGGTTTGTTCGCGGTCCATTTTCTTAGATTAAATCCTCCCAATCTGCATAATTTTATGAGGTCGGATTTCAGCTTATTTGCCGCTTCCGTGGAATGACGCCCTCCGCAAAAATCATCCATGTAGAAACTTTCCTCTAATTCTTTTGCTGCATCAGGAAATTTTTCTCGTTCATCAGATGCTAGTTGCTTTAAGCACATCATCGCTAGGAAGCCTGCGGGTTTTGTTCCGTATGTTAGCGTGACGAGTTGAAACGATTGTATTGGTTGGTTATTCGATTCTCGCCATAATACTTTTTGGTAAGCTTGATCTTCTTGGTGCACTCGGATCATTCTGTACATCTTTTCGATGTCGGAAGTATATACAAATTGATATTGTCTCCATTTCAGGATAAACTCTTGAAGGTCCTTTTGTATATTTGGACCCCTGTACATGATGTCATTTAGACTGTATCCTGATGATGATTTTGCCGAGGCGTTGAAAACTACTCTTAGTTTGGTAGTGGTTGATTCTGCCCGAATGACCGCGTGGTGTGGTAAGTAGCATTCAGGCGCTTGGTTAATGCTGCATGGTATCATGTGATCTAATGCTAAATATTCGTCCATGAACTTTTTGTAATCCGACTTCAATTCGCTGTACTTGTCGAACTTCTTTTCTAAGTTCCTAAATTGGGCCAAAGCTTGTGGTTTGGTTTGACCCAACTTTTCTT
Organism: Ceramica pisi; assembly: GCA_963859965.1. Lineage (NCBI taxonomy): Eukaryota > Metazoa > Arthropoda > Insecta > Lepidoptera > Noctuidae > Ceramica > Ceramica pisi. The sequence continues at coordinate 67,648 of OY982538.1, forward strand.
TATGTTCTGGTTTAAGTGGCAGTCGGACTTCGTACCTTCCGTCCTCAAGCCTCTTAGTGGTTCTCATAAAGAACTGTAAACACTCATGGTCATCGTTTGTCAAATCTATCTTCTGGTTAATGTCTTCGTTCTCCCAATATTTCAGAAGGTCTTCTGTGTTATTGAGAATGACATTGCATTGGTAATGTGGTTTCATAGATCCACAGAGCAGCCATCCTAGTTGCGTCTGTTGGGCGATTGGTTGCGTGTCATTGTCGCCTCTTAATATTCCTCCTAACATTATCTTGCTATAAACATCTGCACCTAGAAGCATGTCTACCGGTCTGCTTATGTGGAACTCCGGATCGGCCAATTGTATCCCTTGGATATGGTTCCATGTTGTTGGTTTATCGAACGTGTTATTGGGCAGTCGCTTGATCAAGTTGTTCATTACGATAACGTTTGCGTCACAAGTGAAGTCACTATTTGTTGACTGCAGCGTTACTTGTAACATTCCCTTCGCATTGTTTTCTTTTTCGCCGACACCGTAAATTTGACCTTTAAAACTATCCCTCTTTAAACCCAATGTTTGTGCTGCGTTCTCGGTGATTAACGACAGTTGAGAACCCTGGTCAACTAAAGCTCTCATCTTGTGCTGCGTTCCATCGGCTCCCTTTATTTTTATAATTGCAGTGGCTAAAAGAACTTCTGACATATCATCCCAGGACACGTGAGATGACCTAGTTGCGCTTCTTTTTGTTGCAACACTCTTGTTGGAGGTTTCATCTGCTGACGCAGTTGGACTTTGTTTTGCTAATGCTTCGTGCAGTAGAGTGTTGTGCGCACCTAAGCATTTACGACATCGTTTGCTTGACTGACATGGTTTATTACTATGACTGCATAGGCAGTTTTGGCAGTAATTTAGTTGCTCAATTTTGTTTGCCTTTTGCTCATGCGTCATTTGCAAAAATTCCGGACAACGCCACAATCCATGTTCTGAATTGCACAATGTGCAGGTTATCGACCGCGACACGATAATTGTCAGTGCTAATCTGTAAATGGTGTATCAGACGCTCTGCTTCTCCAGTCACCTTGCTCTTCAAAAACTGCATTTTTTGTGCGTTGGACATTGACGGATTTTTGTCGACCGCTTCGCTAAACAAGTCTTTGAACGGAACCCATTGGTTGTAAGTCCCATTGAACACGGGGATGTCCATTTTTGGTGCAGACTTCTCACGGTGCTTTACTGCCCACATCTTTTTGTTGATGTCGTTAGTCAACTTACTGTATTTCTCCTCGTGCTTGCAGAATTCTATTTGGTACGCAACATCGTCGCCTCCTTCCTCGCCTTCAATTTCCCAATGAAGTTTGTCGATCTCACCCCATCGGCTATCCAGTGATTTTAGAGCGTTTTCGAATTGCCATTGATTCTCGAATTGTTCTACCTGTATATTACTCACAGTTCTCATGAAGGCTTTGAAATTAATATTCTGCTTCTTTATTAACCCATTCAGATTACTGGAGCCTCTATATGTATACGGTGAATTCTCTCGCTGCGAGGACTCCTCATAGCGAGACGACGTACCTGGTTGTGGCTGCGCCGCCTCACCCTCCTGTCGACGATGGTCCGCGCTTAGCTGTTGCCTAGCCCGGTTACCTGGTAATGGTTGTACCTCTTCTGGTTTGGTTTTACTGAGGCTTTCAGCTTTCAGCTGCGTCGCTCCTAATTGAACCATCGTTTTGTCAATTATCTCCTTGATTTCCAAGTAAACTTCCTGGACTGTCTCGAAACAATCCTTTTTGAAGTAAATGTGGTCATAATCTGCAAACTCGCACATTTTCTTATGGTTTTCCTGATAATCGTGCCAGTATGCTTCCAACATTTTAGCCTTGCGCTTAAAATTGTCGATGGTCTTCCTCTCTGATCCATCTTTCTTAATGTTGATCAAAAACTTGTCAAGGATTTCATAGAGTTCCGTTTGGTTGATGAACAGAGAATCGGAATCCATGTTCAAAATTGGTTTGAAATTTTTTGGTAATGGTTAGTATAATAAATGGTTCGATCTGACCTTATGTGCTGCTACCGACCGTCTCTGCAATCCAAAGTTCTTCAATTGCTGCGATCTGCTGGTTACGCGGCACTGTTTCACTTGATAGTCACTGGTAATTTAATGCTCGAAGGACCATGTAAAAAGTAGTGCTAGACGCTATGGTGGCCCAACACTACCCTTTTATATTGATAGGATATGGTGTAAGTTAAAGTCTTGAAGTGTAAAGGTAATAGTTATATATTCAATCACTGTAACACTTAGATATGGACAATGGTAATGGTAAAGGTAATGGAAATAGCTGAATATTAAATCACTATAACACTTAGATACAAGACAATGGTAATGGTTTTGAGAACGTGGTGTCTCTAATGAGATCTGAACGCGAATTGGCTCACATTTTGGTGGACGAGCGAATATGCATATTTGCGGTCGATGCAATTATGCATTTTCGCTTAGTGTTCGATTAAAACTCGAACACATACAAACATACAAACATACAAACTTTCACATCCTACTAATATGAGGTACTCCATGTGTTGCGAGACCGATGAGCCTACTGTGCAGGGATGTGCTGGTTTAACTGTATACCTACATTTTTAATTACTAACATTAGTTATAAGTAGAATTCTTGTTACTAACATCATTGCCGTGTCTATGGACTTTTATGTCTGAAATAAATGATTTTTTTTTTTTTTTTTTTTTTTTTTTTTTTTAATATTATAAATGTGAAAGTTTGTATGTTTGTATGTTTGTATGTTTGTATGTTTGTATGTTTGTATGTTTGTATGTTTGTATGTTTGGATGTTTGTCCGACATACAAACATACAAACATACAAACATACAAACATACAAACATACAAACATACAAACATACAAACTTTCACATCCTACTAATCCTACTAATATTATAAATGTGAAAGTTTGTATGTTTGTATGTTTGTATGTTTGTATGTTTGGATGTTTGTCCGTCAATCACGCAAAAACGGCTGAAGGGATTTGGATGAAATTTGGTACATATGTAGGTCACATCCTGGAATAACACATAGGCTACTTTTTATCCCGATAAAAGGCATAGCTTAATGGCAGCGGAGGAGGAAGTGGAAATCAGACGTTTCTGCTGCCTTAGTACTTTAGATTCACAAGTACCAGGAGAGCATAAACATGTCGAAATATTTTCGGGTCCGAATTTGTGAGCGCCAAAGATTCTCGAGTACCAGGAGAGCAGACATATGTCAAATTATTTTTGGTCAGGTTTTTTTTTTGCTGGAAAATAGATTGGCTTTCATTGCAAGCGTTCATGTTTGTATGTTTGGATGTTTGTCCGTCAATCACGCAAAAACGGCTGAAGTGATTTAGATGAAATTTGGCACATATGTAGGTCACATCCTGAAATAACACAGAGGCTACTTTTTATTCCGGTAACATACATGACTTAATGGAGACAGAGGAAGAAGTGGAAGTACAAAGTTTCTGCTACCTTAGTACTTCAGATTCAAAAGTACCAGGAGAACAGAAACATATCATCATATTCCCCCCAACCCCGCGGTCGCGACAACAAGTAACGTTGGCACCTCCTATAATTAAATCGATAACCAGTGCTAAAAGTCATTAAATGGTTGCAAAATAATATTATTTTGTAGCTGATTGTATTCTTTGCAAAGTGTTCAAATCTTCTCCGATTTTGTCAAGTGGTTTAGAAGTAATCACCGTTTTAAAGAGGTCTGCAAGAGGCCATTAATTTCAAAAATCATCACATCTAATAAGCGAACACAGCAGCGTGACGCATCGGGTCAACAACCGGCCGCCAAAATCTGTTCGAGTGCACATCGGAACCGCAAGCAAGCATTCGGCTCGGCTCGGCGAGTGTTCGGATTGACGAGCGATAGACGACACACGTTATACGCCAAGTCACTCGGTGAGGTGAGTCATCATTGTTTTGAGCGGCACTGCGCTGGCGACACAACGGTCGAGCACTACTTATTTTTGGTTAAACAAGTTGTTTGCGTTTTTATATTGCTATTGCTGCTTTTACGGCGCACATGATCAGCTGCTATCGCTTTGTGCTTTTATACCTGCTCACATAACAAACTTAAATCATGTCCGTAAAGCGTACACCGCCCAAAATCGTGCCTAAGGCTACCGCTGTGTCCCTCTGTACCTCGGAGCCTAACCTAACGACCTCTCCGTTGATGGATACCCCTGATGATCAAATAACTTTCCGCAACAAGCGTAGACTAGACAATGTTTTCAGCGAAGAAATTAAAACACTCCGAGAAGATCTCGTACGCATGCTAAAGAACCTGAGCAATGAGCAAAATGTTAAGTTTAGCCAACTTCAAAATAATCTTGAAGAGATAAAAAAGCAGAACTCAGACTTGCGCACTGATGTACAATTTATGAGCGATAAATATGATGAACTGTTAGAGAAAACTAAAATGCTGGAGTCGGAAAGAAAAGATAGTAACGCCTACATAAAACTATTAGAAGACAAAGTAGAAAATTTTGAAAAGTCATTGAAGTCCACAAGTATTGAAATTAGGAACCTTCCAAAGAAACATGCTGAAACAAAGGAAAGTCTTGTTGAAGTTGTGAAAAGTGTTGGCAAAGTATTGAAATCACAAATTGATACATCGGATTTAAGAGACGTATTTCGCCTTCCCAGCAAGAAATTAGAAGCCAGAGGTCCCGTGATAGTGGATTTCAGTGGTACTTTAATAAAGGACAGATTACTAAACAATTTAAAACAATTTAATAAAGACAACAAGGGCAACAAATTCAACACTAGTCACATAAAACTGGATGGAAATTCACCTATTTATATTGCTGAAAGCCTCACAAATAAAACTAAAAAGTTATTTTACCTGGCGCGCGAGTTCTCTAAGGACAATAATATTGATTTCTGTTGGATATCACACGGAAGAGTGTGGATACGTTGCAAAGAAGGTCAAAAAGCTGTAAGAATAGATGACGAGACGGACCTTCATAAAATAAAACAAACAGTTGAAAATGTTCAGGCTAAATGACTAATGCCTACAGAAATTGTAATAGCAATCCGCATATATAACCTTTGCTTTTATGTCAATAGTAGTAGGCTAGCGCCTTATAAATTTGTAGAAGCAGCCTTTTGCTTACCGTGCTTTTGCTTTTATTCTAATTTTAGTGATGCAAATCTGTACGTTAATTTTAAGTCTGTATCAAAAACAATTTTAAATCAATTCGTTTTTACCAATACACACAACTACTCCTACTCACAAACTTCCTTAACACACCGCACACTTACAAAACTCTTCAATTTAAATATTTCCCCGAAAATGATATTATACATCCATACCAAATCAATAACCATTTGTCAGCATCCAGAAAAATACTCTTCCAATATAAGCAGATCCTGTAGCCTACATTTGCGGTCGACACCGATAATAAATAACCTGCATATATTTGAGGGCAATAAGATCAATCTGTGCCCACCTTTTATAATTAAAATTCGATCAATTTAATGAGTATACTACTGAGGTTGAAAACACTGGCTTAGTTGAATGTTTACCACTAAGTGGTACAACCCAATGCTCCAGCGTACTTAATTATTGTGACAACCGTATGGATTCATTATGTGCCCTTAGCGTTAACATAAGGAGTATTCACTGCAATTTCGACTTGCTGCTAGCCTTTCTATCCACGTTAGACGTACCAACTGACATTATTATTCTAACTGAATGCTGGACAAACGTTAACATGCCTCCGCCCAATATTAACGAATATAATATATACTGGACTAAAAATACCATCAATCAAAATGATGGTGTCGTTGTGTACGTACGAAAAGAACTTAGGGTGTCCGTAATTGAACCTGTTTTTCCCGAAGGCAACTGTCTTGTCGTGACAATTAATACGGATTATACTTTTCTCTGTTGCTACAGACCGCCAAGTTTTAGGAACATAGGAATATTTCTCGACTCACTCGAGCGAGTCTTAAGTAATGTAACAACACGGAACATTATTTTAACGGGCGATATAAACATAGACACTCTGACAGATAACGCCACAGGTTCAGTTCAGAATTATCTTAACCTAATAGCTATGTATGGCTTAAAGATTGGAGTTACTAGGCCCACTAGAATCAGTACCTGCATAGACCATTTTATGGTTAAATGCGATAAAACATGGAAGACTATTGTTTTTGACCAGCAGCTGACCGACCACTCGCCGATATTACTATTTATTCAAAATGCCAGAGTCAATAAAAGTATAATTTCTTCCCAAAAAACAATAATTAATAATGATGTGATTAAAGAAGCACTATTACATGAAAGTTGGGATAGTCTTTTCAGTGCTACTGATCCAAATATTGCCTGCGAAATACTAACTACAAAGCTCTTATCACTAATTGAATCGAATACCACAGTTAAAAGGGTATCCAAACGATACCAACCACTAAAACCATGGATTACAATTGGTGTTGTTAGGTGTATAAAGATTCAGATTCAGATTCAGATTCAGATTCAGATTCAGATTTATTTATTGCTTGTCACAGGTGGGAATTAAGTTCTTAAAGTTATTATTGTAGCACGTATCACTGTAACATACCCATGAGGTGTACAATGTTTTTTTACAATTACACAAAAAAAGTAAAAAAAATATATTGTCATATTACATACACACAAATGATTAATTACGGAAACATTATATTATTTACCACTAGGGAAAACAAGTAAATTATACATTTATTTGTAATTTTTCGTGAAGAATTAGTACCTATAATATCAAATGAATAAATTTTTGGTCAAAACATTTGTCATTTACGAAAAAAAAAAAAAAAAAAAAAATAATAATAATAATAATATATCGTCACAGAATATACATAAATCACTAATGAAAACTTAACACAACTTCACAACCTTAACATAAAGAAACGGGATAGGTTACACGGCCGTGTTAAAAAAAATCCAAACAACACTGAAATTAAGCAGAAATATATACGCTACAGAAACTCATGTGGTAATATAGTTAAAAATCTTAAAACTAAATGTTATCAGGATAAACTAACTAGCTGCGAAGGTAACTTGAAAAACACGTGGAAAATAGTCAAAGAGGTGTGTGATATGAAACCAAATAAAGTAACTCCGGAAGAGCTTCTTCGTATCAACAACACACCGAAAAAGTCACTTAATGGCGTTAACTCCTACTTTACTTCAATAGGAGGTATTCTGGCAAGCGAAATTTTAAAACAGACTGATACATCCGAACAAGTTTTGGCACGACAAGCGGTAGAGACAAACTCCCTACGGGATTCAATGTCATTTACTCCAACTGATCCTTACGAGGTGAGAGGAGTTATTTTGGGACTCAAAACGCATAGTGCACCTGGATGGGATAAAATATCTACAGACATCCTTAAGCGGAATGTTCAGTCTTTGGCGACGCCTATCGCACATCTTTGTAATTTGAGTCTAGAAACCGGTATCTTCCCTGAACTGTTCAAGAAAGCTGTTGTTTGTCCAATATACAAAGCTGGTGACAAAGATAGGCCCTGCAACTACAGACCTATTTCTCTCTTGTCTACACTATCTAAAATACTCGAGAAAATAGTTAACAAGAGGGTAATCAACTACCTCGAAAATAATAGCTTACTAAACAGCAACCAATATGGATTTAGAGTAGGAAAGTCGACTGAGGATGCGGTTCTTGCCCTCACTACGGTTTTAACAACTTACCTGGACAAGGGAGACAAATGTATGGGAGTCTTTCTAGATCTTCAGAAGGCCTTTGATACAGTTTCCGTTCCTATCTTACTTACGAGGCTTGAAAACGTCGGTATCAGGGGATTGCCTCTTGAATGGTTCAGGGACTACTTGTCTGGTAGAACACAGCGAGTACGTGTTGAGAAGCATGTAAGTGATGACGACATATGCAAATACGGTGTACCACAAGGCAGCACCCTTGGACCCACGTTGTTCCTTCTATACATCAACGATTTGTGTGGTTTGGCTGCGCCGGGAGAGGACATATTTATATTTGCGGATGATACTGTTCTTGTATTTCATGAAAACAACTGGGAACGAGTTTTCCAATTGGCTGAATCTGGTTTGGCTAGGGTGACCACATGGCTTGAAAACAGTCTTCTGTCCCTGAATTCAAGTAAAACAAAATACGTCTGTTTTACCAAATCCACTGTTGGGAGTGCCGATTCTGAACTTAGGCTTAGGATACACACGTTTCCATGTAACCGAAAAACCGACCACCAAAATTGTAACTGCGCAACACTGTCTCGCATTACCACTATAAGATATTTAGGAGTTACACTAGACGATAAACTTAATTGGAATGTCCACATAGCGTCCCTGGTGGCAAGGATCAGAAAAATGATTTACATATTTAAGAAGCTACGTAAAGTGGCTAATCATAAACTTCTAATCCAGAATTACAGGGCGCTGTGTGAATGCATAGTTAGGTATTGTATATGTGCTTGGGGTGGTGCTGCTAAATCTTTTCTTATTGCTGCCGAACGGGCTCAACGGGCAGTTCTCAAAGTGCTCATGTATCTGCCATTCCGGCACGCAACCACGTCGGTGTACGAGAGGGCTAATGTGCTATCGGTTAGAAAAGTTTATGTTTACGAACTCATTAATAGATACCACAAAAGAATCGTTCCTTCTCTTCCTGTACTGTCCAAGAGAGTAGAATGGTGCCCTGTGCCCCGTCATAAAACATCAGTTGCACAAAGGCACTTTATTGTACTGGCTCCTCGAATTTATAACATTATAAATAAAAAAATCAAAATCAGGAAACTTAAGTCAAATCAGCTTAAAAAAGTTATTCTGTCTTGGCTAAAAAGTTTGGACCATGATGCCACAGAAAACTTAATTAAGATGTTATGAAGAGAAAAAATCATACTCCCCCCTCCCCTCCTCACACTAAAACCCTTTCCCTTCCCTTCTCTTATTCCCTACACATTCACACCCATTCACACCCATATACACCACAACTAACACGTACACACACACACTAAAGAAATTATGCATGTTATTTTACTTTGAATTTATTTTTTATTTTTACTATTCTTGTATCCTTGTAATGTTTGAATGTCATAAAAAACATGTAACATTATTAGGAGAAGACACTAGCTCCTGTAATACAGTGTACACTAGCGCAGGAGCTAGGGAATCCATAAAAACTGTTTGTATAATTTGTGACAATAAATATTTATGATTTATGATTTATGATTTATGATTTATATCGAAATTTTTTACCGGGCTAGAATTGTATTACGAGTGCTAAAAGATTCACAAGTACCAGGAGACCAGCAACATGTCAAATTATTTTAGGGCAAGTTTTTTTTTATTAGCAGAGCAGAAACATTTCGAAGTATTTTCGGGACTGGAATTCCGAGCGCTACAGATTCACAAGGAGAGCAGAAACATATCGAGGTATTCCGGGGTCGGAATTACGAGCGCTACAGATTCACAAGTACCAGGAGAGTAGTAACATTTCGGAAGTTTTTTTGGAGCTTGATATGAGCGCTTTAGATTCACAAGTACCAGGAGATCAGTAACATTTCGGAAGTTTTTTTGGGGCTTGATATGAGCGCTTTAGATTCACAAGTACCAGGAGATCAGAAATATTTCGAAGCAACGCTATACATTCACAAGTACCAGGAACGCAGAAACATTTAGAGATATTTTCGGTGCCGTAATTGTGAGCGCTAAAGATTTACAAGTACTAATAAGTAATTAGTAGGATAGTAGGACTTTAAGAGTAGTCCAGTTTTTCTTGAAATTGAGATAAGACGATGAGATGAGATGAGATGAGATGAGATGAGATGCAGAAACATGTCGAAGTATTTTCGGGGCTGAATTGGTAAGTGCCAAAGATTCTCGAGTACTAGCAGAGCAGGAACATGTTAAAGTATTTAGGGTAGTTTTTTTTACTGGAAAATAGTAATAGTAATAGTTTATTTGAATAACTAAGTATTACAAATATCTCTTAGTGTATGGAAAATATAATAACAACAATGGGTGATTATGTAAACAAGAGAATACGTCGACGACCGTAGTAGTATGAACTGTGTCACAGTCGTCAGCGCCTTCCACTCTGTACATCTTCTTCTATCTTCTATACTTATAATAAATCTGTAGAGAGGTCAATTCTGTACATGAAATATATTTCCAAAATAACTATCAGGGGGTGATTAGGGATCGATACTGATGCCAAAAATGCAATCTATACTTATAATAAATCTGTAGAGAGGTCAATTCTGTACATGTCTATACTTATAATAAATCTGTAGAGAGGTCAATTCTGTACATGAAATATATTTCCAAAATAACTATCAGGGGGTGATTAGGGATCGATACTGATGCCAAAAATGCAATCAGTACAATTTTTGTCTGTCTGTCTGTCTGTCTGTCTGTCTGTATAACCGTTATAGAAACAAAAACTACTCGACGGATTTTAACGAAACTTGGTACAATTATTCATCATACTCCTGAGCTGGTTAAGGTATACTTTTCATCACGCTACAATCAATAGGAGCAGAGCAGTGAAGGGAAATGTTGGGAAAACGGGAAAAGTTACTCCATTTTTTAAGCTTCCGTCGCGTGTGCAACCTTAATGGTTAAAGCTACACAGAAATTATGTATGACGGAAATGTTCTCCTTAAAATTATATAAAAAATATCCCACGACAGCATATGTCTATCTTTTATGATTGACTCACAATAACACGTATACCTAACTTCCGATAGCTTAGCAATTCGAAGCTTTCTGATTATATTATATTTGTCTACTCTTACGTTTATAACACTCTCAGTCATCCATATTTAAAAAAGTTAACATTATTAACTATTCCATAAAAAAGAATCATAGTTATCGGTATAGAAACACCAAAGTTATGTAACATGAAATACGCTAATAATAAGCCATCGCGCGTGAATACTGAATCATGCTATAAGGATTATTTTTGTATAAGGTCGCGAACGCAGAGGCGCCTCAGCTTGCTTGGCGCCTAGAGGCTAGCGAGTCACCTAGCGAGTAGCTTCGTAAAACGAACATTCTCGAACGTTCGCGACCGGCCTAGCAGCTAGGCGCCAAGCGCACAGTGCGGCCGGTCGCGAACGTTCGAGAATCGGTCACCGCCTGTGGTCGCCGCGCTCGACGCGTCTCGCGGCCGAAGGTATAAAAAGGCCGGCGTCCGCCTGGCTGGAGGCTTTAATACTATATTAAGGCCTTCACAGGCAAGTCCGGTTAAGCAGAATCCAATCTTCTCAGGTTGACCTGCAAGAGGCCACACATAAAAAAAAGCGCGAGCTTCATACAATTTTTGCCTGTTGATGCGAATAGACGCAGAGCGTTCGACCTTATTGACAGACAATACTTAATTGATATTAACAAACCGTGTTTTTATCACTGTCTTTGATAATTTTTTACATTAGTTTTATTTTCATTTACGTTTAAGCTTTATTTTCATTTGGTAGGTATATAAAATTCTTCCGTTACTCAGTGAATGACTGACAGATAACGCAACAACACAACCAAAACTACTGACTGGTCGTATGAAGCTGCACGTAGGGTCCTTGGGGAGTTTAGGGGAGCTATAAGAGAGGATTTCCCGAAATTCCTACGGGAACGGGAGAAAACGGGATATTCGCGTACGAAGTCGCGGGCAAAAGCTAGTTAGTTATAAGTAGGTACTAACAAAAAACAAAAAGTAAAAACTTAGTAATATAAAATGTGGGTACTTAAACTTAGTAAAATATAAAATAGACAATTTTATTGTATTGGTACGTTATCATTTTTGGATGGTGTGTGTGTGTGTGTGTGTGCGTGTGTGGGTGAATATGACTCGGTGTATATGTATGTTTTGTCTCTGCGAGGATGAGTAAATTGATGTGTGGTGTAAGTGAAAAGAATTAACTGTATAAAATTTCCTCCATTTGTGTATAATTTAGTTGCAATAGCCAACTTCGTATCTTTTCTAGATCTATAAATAGATGGCTTTCATTGCAAGCGATTCAAAAGTACCAGAATAACAACAACATGTTGGAGTATTTCTGAGGCTGGAAATATGAGCGCTAAAGATGCATAAGTACCGGGAGACCAGACACATGTTTAAGTATTTTTGAGCAATATTTTTTTTTAATTTTTTTTTTGGGCTTAATTGCAAGCGGTTTGGATTTAAAAGATACCAGGAGAACAGAAACATGTTGAAGTAACATTGAGCGCCAAAGATTTACAATACCTGGAGTTATTCAAAATACAATATATTTTTCGACCAGAATCGTGAACGCTAAAAATTCACAAGTACCTTCCAGGGAACCACCAACATGTCGAAGTAATTTTGGGACTCACTATCTGGATACCAGAATCATTAAGATGCTTACAAGAATGACAATATGAGGCAATTAAGTTGCGCACCAGTTCTAAAGTCTACGCAGACGAAGTCGCGGGAAGAAGCTAGTTTATAATATTGGTAGGATTTGTCTGACTGTGAATAAGGCCAGCAGAACTGTCTGCTGTGTTGACACGCCTGTTCCGCCTGTCTCTAGAAAAAAGAACGGTGCTAAAATCCTGGAAGCTTGCAAATGTGCAACCGGCGGTGCCCAAAAAACGTGACCGCGCGGACCCTGCTAAAATAATAAGGGCAAGTAGATGGTAGATTTCTTTATTTATTTCTGTACTTTATCTAATATCACAAATTGGTTCGATTTATCATTCGTAATTTACATACGTAATATATAACACATAAACTATTTCGATTTTATTTACATTAACACAGTAGATTGGCGGAAACGTTCTTAAAATTTATCAACAATTAAAACGATCCACTTTTAACAAAAGTCATGAAGGTATTCGACATGATGTCGTCAGGATATGACATTTGTAGATATTTACACTAGCACTGGCACGCGTCTGTTCCTCTCGCGGCGCGTGTCTGCGCGCTATAACGGTATCTGCGCGCCCACGATGGCCACGGCAACGGCGAGCGGCGGCGCGGGCGGCGCGCGCGCCTCGCCCGGTGGCGGCGCCGGGAAGGCGGGCAGGCCGGCGCGCAGCCCCGCCAGGCGCCGCGCGTCCAGCTGCACTCCGTTCTCCTCCGTGAGCTTGCGCGCATCCAGGCGCGGGAACAACGTAGTATCTTCCGTCTGCACGTGTCTGTCTGTCGATGTCGTTCTCTCTGTCGAGTACAGAAAGATGGTAAGTTCGTTGAAAATATAGGTTCATACCTATAATGTATTTAGCTGTATCAATATCAACACCCACCCGTGTCGTTGAGCGTGGAGAGGTCGGTGGAGGGCGTGAGGTCGGGCGCGCGCGGCAGCGGCGCCGTGCCCACCAGCGCCGCGCAGACGGCGCCGCCCGCCGCGCCGCGCCGCGCGCCGCCCTGCTGCGCGCCCGCGCCGCCCACCGAGCGCCAGCGCGCCGGCATCAGACTGGCGCGCACGTTTCGCTCCGGGTGCACAATAATTATGTACAGCTGAGTGCACACAAATATTCGAAGAAGAAATGCTTTAAAACGTATAATGAACTATAAAATACCCGTACTCTTTAATGGCAGTATAAAAAGAAGGTAACTATCGCGACTGACTATCCCTTCAGCATATACATCCTGTCAAAAAAGTAATGGGAATGGAATGGATGATTTGTTTACGGTTCCAAAACAATTTTTCGTTTTTTTTTGTTGTTGTTAAATGGGCACAGCTGTCGATCAAAAGTCAGTCATGTTGAGTGTTTTCTTTGACTACCGCGGTTTTGTGCACTCGGAATTCTTACCGGAAGATCACGCGGTAAATAAGAGAGCAAATTAGATGAAAAAGGCCAGCCGGTCTATTCTGTCGACATCATACCGTGTACAGAGTCAACGACAAGTGAGTTGTCATTATACCTTGTTTGTATGGTTTGACAACTCACTTCGTGACCACTTCATCCAAGCTTTCAATTCGACAAGTTTACAGAATCGCACTGCAGATTTCTTCTTTCATTTCTTGGATTTTCCACCACGATAGTGCGCCTTCACACAAGGCCATAATTGTGAACGAATTTTTAAATAAAACTCAACAAACACCATTGACCACCTTATTCACCAGATATGGCTCTAGCCGACCTCTTTCTTTTTCCTAAACTCAAATTACTACTCTGTGGCAACCCATACTTTAAAGGTGATAAAATAAAGGATGAATAACTAACATTTTGTATCTTTTCCCGGTACTTTATTGACGGAGCAGTACGTAACATCTAGCTACCCATTAGTACCAAAAGTGTTTGCGATGTGTTGTAACGTGGCTGAAGCGTGTATCTCTATCAAGAAGGATGATAATATTTACCTTAGGAGAGAAGAGGCAGACGAGCGTGACGCTGGCGCTGAGTGAGATGGTGACGGCCATGCTGGTGACGCGCAGCGGCACGTGGCTGGCCGTGCCGAAGTACAGCGGCACGAACGCCAGCCAGATCACGCACGTCGTGTACATCGTGAAACCTGCAACAGAGCGCGCGTGACGCGGAGGTGTGGGCGTGGCAGCGTGTGCATGTGCACTAGTACTAGTACTAGGGAAGGCGGCGGCGGCGCACGCACCGATGTGCTTGCTCTCGTTGAAGGCCTCGGGGATCTTGCGCGTGAGCACGGCGTACACGGTGCACACGACGATGAGCACGACGGGGTAGAAGAAGGCGATGGTGTAGGACGCGTCCACATACGAGTCGCACACCAGCATGTTGTCCTCGCGCGACGGGTAGTGGTGGATGGCGCGCGCCGGCGAGATGATCTGCCACACCACCACGATCACCACCTGCGACACAAACTAGCTGCACTCGCTGCGCACTCTGCGCACACTGCGCTCACTGCACGGTAGTTATAGATCCGGTCGTACCTGAATAGATACCAGTACGGCGCATATGAAGAGCTGCGACTTGGGCGAGATGAGCGAGGGCCGGCGCGCCGACTGCTTGCTCGCGTCAAAGATGCGCGCGATGCGGTTGGTCTTCGTGAGCAGCGCGGCGTACACCACCGTGAAGCAGAAGCCCGTGCCAAACCTGACAGCCGAGCCAAATTACAATTGTTTCACAACTCAAACTGTTTAAATCACTGTTTCACATTTGGAATACATGTTTTTATACCTCGGTGTATACTCGGGGGTAGATGAACAATAATAATGTGTTGGTTAGCAAACTGTGCGTCTGATAAAAGTTACATTGGAGATTGAAAACAAAATCGCACACGGGAGCAACGGCGGAACCACAGAAAAGTGAATAATTTTGTCAGCAAACCGTTCGTTGGAGATTGCTGTGTCGGTTTGATTGTGAACCTTTATAAAAAAGATACCTAGTTGCAAAATAAACAAACTTGGCTCACGAGGTTGTCGACATGTCGGATGTGAACACGGCATTGTGCCGATAGTCGTGACGGCCAATAGAGACTCGACCAAACTTTAAGTAGACTCTCGTTAGGCGGTTAGATCAAGGGCATGATCCAGAAAGCTGTACTCTTGGATACGCTCGCATAGTTGGGAAAATCCTCTCTGGAGCCCTGACCACCGATAGCTTGGACCAACAGGATCCCAGGCCGATACCGGTGGGCTACAATTTTTTTTTAATCTCGCGAACGCTAACTCGAGAACGGCTAGGCCGAGTTAAATAATTCTTTTTCGTTTAGTTCGCCAGAATACAGGGAAGGTTTAAAACCAAAAATAAAATGGATAGGTGGGGTAGCCAGTTGACAGAAGCGAAGCCGCGGGAGACAGCTAAATAAATAAATACATGGAAGTAATAGCAATTAAACTCAGACATTTGTTTCCATAGATTTTTGTTAGTAATTTAGTATAGCTACCGCTGCAGCGAGCAGAGCACGTTCGTAGGTCGGAAGACGAGCGCGAAGGTGACGAGGTAGCACAGCATGATGCCGCCCAGCAGCACCAGCGACAGCTCGCGGCCCGACGCGCGCACCACCGGCGTGTCGCCGCGCAGCGCCCACACGCCCACCACGAACCTGCGGCCACACACTGCTGAGTGCCGACTCACTGCCGCACCGTGCACGACGTGCTCCAGGGACCGCGCGCGCACTCACGTGGTCAGCAGCAGGCCCAGCGAGGAGAAGGCCATGGCGCCGATGGCGGCGGGCGAATCGGGCCGCAGGTACAGCTCGGGCACGCGCGCGCAGTGCGTGCGCGTCGCGCCCGGCAGCGTGCCCAGCGGACACTCCTCGCACGCCGTCTCCTTCTCCGGCGACCGGATCTAAACATGTCATACAACTGTAGCACACGCTCAGTGGCTCTATGGACGAACATAGCGGTGTTGCAGAGCGCACCTCGTACTGCGTGCAGTTGAAGCAGTGCCAGCAGCAGGACTCGCCCTCCACGTACTGCTTGGCCTGCCCCAGCTCGCACTCGGCGCTGCACACCGACTCCGGCGGGTGGCGCTCGCTCCACTTGAACTGTATCTCTGCGCAGGCAAGCGTTACGTTCAGTGCAAGTGTTACTCACACGACAGCTCGCAGCGTGCGAATGTGCCGCAGTACCGTCCATGTTCAGCTCCAGCTCGCCGTCGAGGTAGCGGCCCACCTTCAGCCAGCGGTACACTCCGGGCGACACTTGCTTGAAGTGCAAGATGTTGTAGCGCGCGGGGCCATCGCCGTTGCTATCGAAATGGAACTCATCTCCGCTCAGACCTACCAAATTGTATTTAATCAATTATAATACATTCGTAATTCTACGATGATTGATCAAAATATTCATAAAATACTACTTTAATTTATTTAATTTTGTAGTTGGAAAAGTAAAATAAAATGAAACAAATACGTATCGAAATATTACAACCAGTAACTCAAAATAGATCCTGATTTTATTAGGAAGGGTTATGGTCGAAGTCAGGAATATGATGTGTGAGGAGACCTATGAAGCGCACTTGTCGGAGGTAGCGCAGCAGCGCGGCGCCACTGGCGGGCCGCATGGCGTCGCACAGGCCGCGCGCGCCGCCGCACAGCTCCGCGTGCATGTCCCTGCAACACGAGCGTCAGACTGGTCAGACTGGCGCACTGACGCATGGCGCACTGACGCAGGGCGCGCCGGCCTGAGGCTGACCTGATGGCGTGCGCGAAGGCGAGCACGGCGTCGGTGACGAACTGCAACTGCGCCTCGAACTCGATGTTGTCGGCGGAGAGGCGCTCGCTGCCGGAGCACGCGCGCGCGTACTGCACGTTGTACGGCGTGCGTGCACTGCCCGGATAGCGGCACTTGAACTGATCCTCCCAGAACTCTACAATTTATAGTATTCTAATTATTCTGGTCCGATAACGTGCCGTGACCAGAAACTGAAAGTTTTGAGAAGTTAATGCAAATACAGAAACAAATTACCGACAAACCAGGGATTTCTGGGGTTGTTTTCGACGGTAAGGTTTAGGAAGTACTCCTGGAAGCCGCGCACGGGGTTGGCCTGCGGCTGCACGCTGATGGTGCCCTCCACGGCCGCCTCGTTCCCGTCGGACACCAGCGCGCGCGCGCTCCAGCCGTCCGAGCCCACCCAGCCGAACGCGTCCGTGGCGCGCATGCGCCCCACCGCCGCCATCACGCCTGCCACCTCCTGGTCCGAGCCGAACACGATCACCCCTGCAACACGAGCGTGTGCGTGAGTATGGCGTGTCGCAGGCGAGGCCGGGGCGCGGGAGGGGCGCGGGCGCAGGGGCGCACCTCGGGCGCGCGGCCGGCTCAGCAGGCGGGCTACGATGGCGTCGTACGCGCGCTCGTCCGCCTCGCCCGAATCCTTCACCAGTCGCTCTTTCACAGCGATGCAAATATCGTTACGAGCCAGAAGTGTTTCCAGTTCTTCAAATGCCTGAAAATAAACATAATAATCATTGTTTGCTTGATTTTAGTCTTCTGAAGCTGGATACTTATGACAGTAAAGTAAGTAGTGAAATCGAGCGATTGTAAAGGAAGTA
This sequence comes from Ceramica pisi, assembly GCA_963859965.1. NCBI lineage: Eukaryota > Metazoa > Arthropoda > Insecta > Lepidoptera > Noctuidae > Ceramica > Ceramica pisi. Next base: position 85,599 of record OY982538.1, read on the forward strand.
ATAAAAAGGTGTAACGTACTTTAATGCCATAGTTCGACTCCTCGTAGATGATGGACACGTAGCGCCAGCCGAGCTTCTTGACGATCTCCACCATGGCGCGCACCTGGTGCAGGTCGGAGGGGATGGTGCGCGTGAAGTACTCGAAGCGCGCCTTGTTGGACAGCTCGGGCGACGTGGAGAAGAACGACACCTGCGGACAGGCGCGCTGTACTCGTGCGAGTGAGCGAGAGAGCGAGCGAGCGAGCGAGCGAGTGAGCGCGACGTACCTGCGGGATCTTGAAGAGGCGCAGCAGGTTGGCGACCTGCACGGACGTGACGCTGCTGGCGGCGCCCACCACGCCGCTGATCACCTTGCGCACGGCCGTCGCGTTGCACGAGTACTCCTCGTCGTCTATGTTGCTGATCGATCCTGTAACGGACATGTGTCAGTGCGGTGTCTGTTGGTATAGTTCGCAGTAGTGTGTGATGCTGACCTTTGATGAAGTCGAGCGCCATCTCGAGCCCGTAGGTGTCGTTGTCGCAGTCGTCGAGCACGAGCGCGCCCAGGCGCACGGCGGGCGGCGCCAGGCCGGCGCGCGTGGCGTGGTCTAGCGCGAACAGCATGGCCTCCAGTGCCTGCACGCCGCCCTGGGCCATCACCGGGCCGCACGTGGCGCCCTCCGACCGACTATGCACCTGCCGCATGTGAGAGGGGCACACAATCACGAACCAAACGTAATCAGAAGGCTAACTCATTCCTCACAACACAAATACAAATACAAATTTCCGTGCGTGCAGGCGATTTTGCCATACCTATTACTGGAATCAAAAGTAGCTCACAATTTAGGACCCATTACGTTCAGTGTTAATATTGTATAATCCGTTATATTTATTTTTTCCCACTTCCGCTGTTGATTCTGGCTTTCCGAAGTTGCAGTGGTTGGGAATATGTGGCGGGCTTTAACTCATTCCTCGAAGTAACGTTTTGGCCGAAGGGTGTCGTGTATCGCGTTATACGTTTTGGCCGAAGGGTGTCGTGTATCGCGTTATACGTTTTGGCCGAAGGGTGTCGTGTATCGCGTTATACGTTTTGGCCGAAGGGTGTCGTGTATCGCTTTATAGGTACGTTTTGGCCGAAGGGTGTCGTGTATCGCGTTATACGTTTTGGCCGAAGGGTGTCGTGTATCGCGTTATACGTTTTGGCCGAAGGGTGTCGTGTATCGCGTTATACGTTTTGGCCGAAGGGTGTCGTGTATCGCTTTATAGGTACGTTTTGGCCGAAGGGTGTCGTGTATCGCGTTATACGTTTTGGCCGAAGGGTGTCGTGTATCGCGTTATACGTTTTGGCCGAAGGGTGTCGTGTATCGCGTTATACGTTTTGGCCGAAGGGTGTCGTGTATCGCGTTATACGTTTTGGCCGAAGGGTGTCGTGTATCGCGTTATACGTTTTGGCCGAAGGGTGTCGTGTATCGCGTTATACGTTTTGGCCGAAGGGTGTCGTGTATCGCGTTATACGTTTCCGCGGCCAGCTGCGCGACTCTAGTCAGCCGTCATTTCGTGTGCAGTAGTTTTGTGGTTTATAGTTTCAATTCAGTGATGATGGACTGATCCCAGTACAATGTTATATTGCCAATATCGAGAACTGGGTCTGGTCCACAAGATAGTATTTCAGAGCAAGTTGCTGATGGATTTTCCTGACTACAAGGTTGTGACTATTCAATTGTTCTCCGTTAGCAGAACAGCTAGAGGTAATGTGGCGAATTGATTTTCCCGGGCGGTGAAATGCCCGACATCTGTCGACCGTGCCGTCCTTCACAATAAATCTCAGGTTGTTATTCATCATGCAGATAACTTCGTCTTTAATTGCACAGACAAAACCTTCGGTTTCTCCGAAAATATCATCTAATTGATCTACGTCGGGCCCATTTTGGACCCGGAATAAGCGTCTGTGAAGCTCCTTAATCGTCCTTACGGCCCTGCGGTCGTTAGTCGCAAATGAGAACTGACGCAAAACGCTTAATTTGCGCCAGTTCTCATTTGCATAGGAGAGCGAGGTGAGTCACTTGTCCACCGCCAATACATCTCGATGCATAGCCACGTCAACAGCTAGGAAATATCCCTGAGACTGCATATCTCGCAATTGTGGAGAGTCTCAGCATTTAAAAAGCTTCGACGTCCACAAAAATATGCCTAAGATAGTTTGATTATTTATCTTGGGAGTGTTCTAAATAAATATTTCAATTTGTTCTCAGTAAAATCCTTGACTCCGCAAAGGATGTTTCACAAAACGTTGCTTTAGGGTATCTTTTGATACCTTGGTACACCGAAGATATTATAATTTAATCTATACTAATATTATAAAGAGGTAAAATTGTTTGTAAGTTTGTAAGTTTGTATGTAGGGGGTAATCTCAGGAACTACTGGTCCGATTTGAAAAATTGTTTCACTGGTAGAAAGCTACATTATCCGTGAGTGCTATAGGCTATAAATTATAAAGATATCATGCATATTAGTCGAAATATCTCAATTTTTGTCTATCCAGGCGGAAAAAAATAGCTCTTACAACAGAGTTATTTGCGTGTGCTGCCTTAACAGTTGTATATAATTGAAAACAATGTATCGCAACCTGGTCCGCCTATAATAGTTCTACAAAAAAGTTCGCGACACCATATTTCTATCTTTTATATTTTAGCACATATAGTAGCTTTTATGTGTTAATAAAAGTATTTTTCGACGTACTTATCTTTGGACGATTTTTTAAACAACAAAATATTAAACTTTATCGAAAAAAATGTCATTTTGATCACAAGAACATCATAGAGATACGATTTTCCCAAAACAGTATGTCAATTGGTTGAATAGTTTCGAAGATAATATAAAATTACTAAATCGCAAAACGCCGCCCGCGCCGTCCATTCACGAACCGCATTAGAACATGCTTTGTACGGACGACGTTTTATCCATTACCCATAGACGGCGTTGTGCAATTACGTCATTTTTCTGAATCGTGGTGTTAAGATTTTCCGCGGATTAATGACCCTCTCCAGTTATTATTTAACTTTTGTCGTTTGGTAGGTAAGTTGTACGTAGTTGATTGAATGTTTTTGGTCTTTAAAATTGTTTTGGTTGCTCGGTTTCTCAAAACACAATTACAATATTACTTCGTTCTCATTCTTCGAGTTCGAAGCTGTGATATTTCTGTTTTTGGGATATCGGACAGTTTCAGCGATTGTTTATCATGCCTTAAAGGATATCACAACTTTCCCGTCAGACATCCCAGACATGAGACAAGAGAAGCTCGAGTACGCCGTACGGAAGAGCCTCTCGAGGAATAGAGAAAATATTTCGCAAGCACTCGCTGGGAAATCTAGCTCCGAGCGTTCACAGCGGCTTGCTAACCAAAGCTGGAGAACATCGCAGGTCCGTGCTCGGGAATCTAGCGCTGAACGTGCACAGCGTCTCAGTGATTTAAAGCAGCATGGCTCAACAACAAGGGACAGGGAGTCTAACGCTGAGCGCTCGCAGCGGCTCGCTAGCCTATACATACATATTATTATGCAATAAAAACAAAACCCTCCTTTTGGCCGTCAGGAAATAAATCATAGCAGTCAGTACTAACCGAACCACACTCATAATTTCATCACAAGTTAAAATGTTTACCGCCCAACGAAGTGGGCACGGGTCAGCTAGTCATTTATAAAAATGTCCACGGTACAACTGTATCTTCTACTTTGGAATGCTCAAATCAATTTATTACGATTCATACAGTAATACACCAAAAATAATTCTGTAAAACTGAGAGTTATTGACAATTTTCCGTACGAAACTAAAATTTTTATCTATGAAATTATAATCAAAATTCAAAAAAAAAAAAATTAATATTTAAGGTGGCATTGCTATATTGCTTGAAAAAATAATTGGTCTAATTAAAAGTAAAGTAAATATTTTAAAATAACTGTCGAAAATCAATATAATCTTGTGACGCGCGGTATTCAACTTTAGTCAACCTGAGCAATTCGATTTTGTAAGAGCGCTTTGACAAAGCTGTCTTAGGCATATTTTTATTTTTTTTAAGGCTATATCTAAAGCAAAATCACACATCAAAATTCGAAAAAAAAACGCTAAAATTCAAGAAAAAATGTGAAAGCGCTCTTAACATGTTACTTTAAAATTATCATAATTATACATTGTTATCGGTTTTCTTAAGTTCAACACTCTATTTGAGAGCACACATTGAAAGTCTCATTAAAAGAGTGCGAATTAAAGATTCAGATTATTTATTTGTAAACATAGGTTACATTAATATGTCTTTAAAAAACTGCGAGCTATTGCGGACTCAAAAGTAATCACACGAGTTTATTTGGCCCTAGGGCAATCGGTACTGCAGTACAGTATCACTTCAAGGGGTGGAGCACCCAAAACTCACTTACTCCCTTTTGAAAGACTTCAGAGAGAGCCATGTAAAAAGTAGCCAATTTCCATCCTTTTTCTCTATCCCACAGATCTCCTGTACAAATCTTGCAACGTACTCACTGTTCGCCAGCGTTTCATTATGCACCTGGCACCTGGTACTAAAACAGCATAGGTACCATACTTTCTTACAACACCCTATATATTAGTTAGAGATGAAATGATAGTGTCTGCGATTCGAAAGCATTTTCAAAATATGTGTAAGTAAAAAGGTTTTTTTAGGTCCATTTCTATACCATAGGTTAAATGTTACAGCTGTAAAAAGACGACTGTGCAATATTCATTAAGTATCTCCTGCGGAGAGACAAAGGACCTTCTTTTTGTATGCAATGAAACATGACGTGTCCTTTTATTTAAGTTTTAATTGTAGGTAATTAATAAATTGTTATATTTTTATAATTGATAATTTACATTTAAAGCACTGTCTAGGTTTCAACTTAGTTCCGGCAAATAAGTAACTGGTGTTCTTTAAAAATTACTTCTCCTGTAACGTGGGTGCGTTTAAAAACATACAAAGTCACATTCACTTACAGCCAGACCCGGAACAACTACTTGTAGGCCATACAAATACTTGTTCCGTTCGGGAATCGAACACACGACACGCGGCGCAGCAGCCGATCGCTCAACCACTGCGCCAACCGTGCCGTAATTATTATTAAGATATTTTATTGTAAATAATATACCCTATTTCATAAATAAACGATTTTATAACATAAACTAGCTTTAGCCCGCGACTTCGTCCACGTGATCGTCGAAACCAGACAGCGAAGATGTGATAAACGAATAAATCAAGATCATATTTATAAAAGAGGAAACTGACTGGCTGACTGTTTGACTCACTGACTGATAGATCAACGTTTGTTGCTTAAGAAGGTGTTTACGACAGTGTTTCTTTATAAACTTAATGTTTAAATAGAAATATTGTTATAGAAATTATACTACGAGTAGGTATATAATTTTTTTTTTTTGTTAAATGTCCGATTTTCACAAAAACTTTCTTCCCCTATTTTACCGCCTTAAAAAGTAGTTTTTTTTTTAAAATAATTATACTGTACTTAATTAAACCTGTATTTTGAACAATGAGCACGCATTTTTTTTTTTTTTTGGACGGTGGGGTAATTTCCATGAGTGATACAGAGAAATTGTCTCAGGAAACTTGAGGGCTTTTTCTGTAAAAAATATTTTGGTATCACAATGTTTTTGGTCAATCGCGAGTTGGCCGTAAAAATGAGTACTTAATTTTTATCATTTTTAGTTCTGAACATCCGTAAATCGGAACCCTTAGATAGAATAAGATCACTCCGAGGTCTATATGTCTGTCAGTTTGTCACAACCAACAAAGTGTGTTTTAAAAATGAAACATGTCAGATCTTCGTATACTTAATAAGAGCTAATATTTACCATGTTTTATACAAATAAAATATTCTTATTCTCATTCTAATTCTAACCAGTTTTCTTCGGATCTACACGACCAATTCTGTTGAAATTCGTTCGGAACCCTTTTTGCACACGAGTACGACTCGAACTTGGGCATTTTTTTTTTTTAATAGTTCATAATATAGGTAAATTTGCTAAATATATGAGAAAATATTTTCTATATGACAAAGTTCCGATAGAATTCTAATCTTTCGATAGAATGAAATAATCATTGTATGGAAACGAGTTAATACGCGTCAATAAAATTCAAGCACGTGGAGTGCGTGCGAGCATGCGAGCGTGCGAGCGGGGGTCACGTACCATCATGAGGCCGCCGAGCACGAGGTCACCCTCGACGACGGCGGCGTGCTTCACGGGCCACAACGTGTCGTTGTCCGACGCCTTCTTCTTGGGAAGCACGCGCGCCTCGCGCCGCGCGCTGCCCCCGCCCGGGCTCGGCGCGCTGCTCGGCGCGCTGCTCGGCGCGCTGCTCGGCGCGCTGCTCGGCGCGCTGCTCGGCGCGCTGCTCGGCGCGCTGCTCGGCGCGCTGCTCGGGGCGCTGCTCGGCGCGCTGCTCGGCGCGCTGCTCGGGGCGCTGCTCGGGGCGCCGGTCGTCGTGCTCGATACACTTTTAGATTTCCGTGTTGCCTTTGCCTTGAACTTGGCTTTAACAGTCTCTGGTGAAACCGTCGAAGCGATCGGTTCGTAGTTTTCTGTGGGGATGATCTTCGCTGGGATGGTGAAGACATGTGGCGTGGTCACGGCACCGGACGGCTCAGTGCTGGCGGGGTGATCACCAGGCGCCGACTGCACGCCGGCGGCGGGCCGGGCAGGCTGCACTTTCCGGGGAAGTAGGCCGGCCTGCAGAGACGCGGCGCTCGGTCTCTGCTCGTCTTCCTGCTTATTCTTGTATTTCCGTTTTTTAAACATTTTGGATATGTCGAAGGTTCCTATGAGGGAGTGCGACTCTCTCTTGTACCTGAGAAGTTTCTCAGGAACAAAGCTTTCAACAAACACGAGGTGGTCAGCCGGGAGAAGAGTCGGAGATCCACTTTCAAATATCGCCGTCAAATTGAGTAAATCATATCCGTAAGTGTCGACGGCAAACTGTGTTTGTGGGCGGAGCGGCGCGCGGCGGTGCTCGTGCAGCGCGTGCAGCGCGTGTTGGTGGAGCGCGAGCGCGCGCGTGCTGTTGCTGAGGGGCGCGCGGGGTGTGCGGGGCGGGGCGGGCGCGCGCTGCCCGTGCACCTGCAGCAGCAGCGCCAGCACGACGCAGCGCAGCATGGTGGCGTGCGCGGCGTGTGCAGCGTGCGCGGCTCACTGCCCTGTCTCCAGCGACGCGGGTCACTCCACTAACAGCGCCATCGCGCGACAGCTCGGAGCACGGCCATTGTAACCACATGACACTTCATATCCATACGGTTTGAACCACTTCTTCTTGATCGGGCGGAAGTCATTCTCAATTACTTCCTTAATTACCATTTTAGGGATCGAGATATTGTTTTATTATTCGTGTAACTTTAAGTAGTTAAACAACCTTGAATAAAAAGTTTGAAAAGTTTTAAACTAACTACTAATAAGTGATAGTAAAGAGTTGATGTGGTATGATGAACACCAGTACAACATGAGACGCACAGGGTGGTGGACGCGAGTGCAATGGTGGTGTTTGTGCACGTGTGGATTATTAACAAAACAAGTTTAGCGTCGTGTCGCTCGCACGAGAGGAGAGCGCGGGCGCGAGCGGCGCGCGTGCGGTCGGCGCGGAGAGCGGCCGCGGAGTGCCGCGGAGTGCCGGCGCGGCGTGCGGCGCGGCGTGCGGCGCGGCGTGCGGCGAGAGGCGCGGCGCCCGCCGGACCACGGACTACGGTGACGGACACACGACACAGTGCGCTGCAGCACGCACTGAGCGGGCACGCGCCGCGAGCTCGGCGCACCTCACGCGGCGTACTCAACATCGTTCACAAACACGACTAAGTACACTACATCAAGCTTAGGAGCAAGGCAACGTTTAAGAAAGTCTATAGAAGTAAACTAAGATTCTTAGGGTGCCGCAATAATCTCAATACCCTTTGGCTTTGGTATCGGTAGTCATAGAGAAACAATATTAATTTAAGATGGTCACTGCCGTCAATAATGTCACAGCCTGAAACATAGGTGTCGTAACCAGCAGTGGAACCACAGATATAGATAGACCTAGATAAAGCAAGAGCAACTACTTACTTCGCGTGCCAATTTTTGTACGTAAGCTACGTACAAAAATCGTAAGTGGCCACTTTCGCGTTCAGTCTGCATCGGTGTATAGCGCTAGTCGGACGTCGGCTGGGTGAGCGAGGTGCAAGGCGGAGGGTGGGGCGCGGTGGGCGGCGTCTTTGAATCGATTTGATTTTCTCATCACTAATTGGTGCTTGTGACGTCTTATAGTAGGTAGCTAAAAATGGCACGCTTGGTTTTCATACAGATCGTGATACTTGCGTTATCTAGGTCTATTTATATCTGTGAGTGGAACAGTGTGGGCTGAAAACACAAAAAATAAATAATGAAGAAGATTAAACACCCAGTCGAAAGATATTGAAATGTTTGAAGGAAGCTCGAGGAATAAAATCTATGCAAATAAACAAAATTGTAGTGTCTGTTTGTAATATCAAATTCTTGTGTACCTATCTTATTCTAATAAAAGCGGTACGTTCTTTGTTCTTGTGCTCTCACCATAAATTGTTATTATAAGTCTATACGTGAGGATTTGTAATTGGCTTTCTGGTGCCTAAGGTCTACATGTTTGTATGTGTTTATTAGCTGTAAGTCCTCCATGTACTAAATAAATAAATAAATAAATAAATAAACATTTTCGTTCCTCAATTCTTCAGCCCAGCCGCAGGGATAAGCAAAAATACATCATGTACGGATTATTTCCGGATCTCGTATTATGAAACAAGCAACAACATGGATCGCTACATGTTTTCAATATTGCGGCTGTCGTGGACCCTGTAGGTACCCTGAGTCCCCGCGCTCAGCACGGCTGCGCTCGCTCCGCTCGCTCCGACCGCTCCGCCGCGCGCTAAGTGGCTCGCCTCGTGCTCGCTCGTAATGCTATTAACGTGTTCAGCATAATGACCTTTTAATTTCATAGCCGTTTGTGGGACACTTTGTTAATGGGGTGGCAGCATTCACATTTTGCGTGAAATCGTATCGAATGAAACACCTCTTTCAACTCTCGACTCAAAACGAGGGGGGGTTGGACCGCTAGCTATGTGTCTGTCCGCACTGTAGCTGTAAACCGGGTGAAAAGATTTGAATGCATTTGTTTTTATTTGAACTGCGTTATAGCGGTGGTTCTTAGACATGTTTTGTCAATATCGGTTCAGCCGTTTGAAGATCATCTGGTCTGTGACCAACTTCCACGAGTCTACTTCAATAGTAAACAAGACTAAGGCATCTCGATCTGATGCAGTTTGCTCTGAGGTCTGCAGAATACCCAACTTCTAGCTTAGTTACAGCAGAAATATCATGTTTGGGCTCACTGGAATGGTTTTAAAGTTCAGATTATTGGAAGTTTAGTAATCTTGCCCTGATGCTGTAGCATATCCTGGAATCCGAAGGATACCCTACTCCTCCTACGAACAGTAGGCGCTTCGTGTATGGGCTCACTTGTTGAGTCTCCATGAGTAGGTTATAAATAATTTGTGATCAGGGTCTGATCATGAAGCAGAAAAGAGAAATGAGTGAACGTATAAACCCTGCAATACGATGCAGTGCGATTTAGGTAAGTGTAGATAGTAGGGATCAGCTACTGGCTCTGAGCTGTGACTCCATACGAACAAATGGCATGACGGTTCACTTCAGGCTCACTCCACCTGAGCTTTAGGTGAACCAGACCCTGTTCATCGCATGTTCATGTTCGTAGCATCCATGTTGACCAATATTCCTTGCCTCCAGAGAGTCCTGCTTGATCACCCCGCACCCCGCACGGTGCTCGTGCAGGGTCAACAAATAAACAAAGCGATGATGCGAACCACGGAACAGCGGAACAGAAACATCTGTTCCGTGATGTGAACTAAATAAAATGAATCACCATAACGCAGTAAAAGTCGTAAAGTCCGCGCGATACGTTTGGCAGACTTTCTGAAATCCGAGATCTCCGCTTCGGTCGACTCACAATAAAACGTAATCTCCAGGATGTTTTTCTGCTGCATAAGTTACAAGTCAAATAAAACTGAAATATTGCTGTTGTCTACATAAATGAAGATAATGTGCCTATCGTGTTTGTGTAGCTCCAGCTCATTAAGTAAAAGTCTGCGTTAGTATGATGCTAGTGGCGTCGTTGTGAACTAATCTAAAAAGTCGCGCCAAAATCATTTCCATAACACGCAAATGATATTCAATCCATTCGCTAGTTTTGTGTTAATTCTAACAAGCCCTCCGAAGGCAGTGCTGTGTGCAGGCTTGGTGCAGGCACAGAGCTCACAAGGCCGCAGCTCGGCTGAACAATCAAACTGCTGATGCCTGTTATCAGCCGAGTGCCTGCTGAGACTGTCTGAGACAAACACGACACGTGCGGCGCGGCGGCGGCGCGGCACGGCGTGTATGTACGGCGTATGGCTCGCTTGTGGTACGGCTTAGTACGGATTGATGATTTATGAGAGTAGGTATACCTTTAGCCATATCTAGAAGAAGGCCTGTCCTCAGCAGCGGAAAAACTTGGGTTAAATTAATAATACAAAAGTGTATGGTTCTGATTGCGAACAATCTGCCTACAGCCAGTGATGCCGACGGCTCAAACCGGTATTTAGGTAGTTTTAGAGCGCACGTTCCCACTCATAGTTATCTATTCTATGGAGTTCGCTCTTCTGCATATGAATCTACCTTAAATTTGCAAACGGAAAATACTCACATTCTTATTTTTAAGTATTTTCTACACTGCAGTGTAATCATGTCCAAGTGAACACTTAGGCGAAGTGAACGACAAGTGAGCTGTCAAACCATACAAACAAGATGGCATGACAGCTCACTTGTCGTTCACTCCACCTAAGTGATCACGGTGAGATGTCGACAGAATCGACCGGCTGTAGTGGTTGACGATCGACTCATAGAAGTAAACGTTTACTTTAGACACAGAGGCGCGAGCGCGAGCCCGCGGCCCGACATGCGTGCGTGCAGCGTGTAACAGATAAACGCCTGTAATACGTGTGAAGTGGCGACATCGACGTGCACATCATTATGAACAACTTGCACTGTGGGACCAACACTGCAATCGGTGAAAAAATCTCTCTGCCCCACAGTGGCGAAGGGTGAATTTTCTTAAAAGGGAAGCCGGACCAAAAAATGCTTACCTTGCTCAAGTGTGATGCGTAAATTCCAGCTGTGGCCCTGTTTCGTCAATCATGACTATTCATGACCGATACAAACTGAGCTTTATTTATTTCAAATTTAATTTGGTCGCGTAAAACGAATGCGATACTTTGTATTAAATCATTTTGTATACCTATCACTCGAAAGGCCAGAGAATGTGGGATTGTGTTGAGGAACATTTTTCCAAATGCGAATTGATTACAGTATCATACTTGCTTAAATATAACAACGTTTCGATATACCGCGGTTATCGGATTTTCGTGGTGGCCGCGAAAAGCTAATTCTTGTTTACCTAGCAAAATTACTGTGTCGTTGAACCGTTTCATTAAACTTCTATTCCGATCTACTTTTCTATTATGAACTTCATACGTATTAGCAAAAAATGTTTCTATCCTACGATTTCCGAAATTATGCAAAGATAAACAACTTCGAATAATTTAATTATAACTTCCCGTAAGCCACGGGTATTTGTCGTACATAGAACTGTTAAAATGTTTGAAAAAACCATCGCGTCGTTTATAATTTATAATCATGTCAGGGCGAGCACGGCCTATCTGAATTACATGTTTTTTTATTTCCAAAACTCAACTTTGAAAAGGATGTTTCCTCAGTCAACAAATAATCTATCAGACAGCATTCTACAAAAGCGTTACGACGCAAAAATTTAAGCGTTACGACAATTACAGTGATTACTGTAGCTTTGCCCTTCTAAGAGACAGAGCAAAAAGGGTCAGCCTGGAATGTTACGAAACATTTATTGCAAGGTCAGAAGACAATATTAATAACAATTGCAAATACTTTTGGACCTATGTAAAATCTAAAAAGTCTTCAAATACTCTGCCAGATAACTTGTTCTTAGGAAATGTATCCTCTTTCGATGGTAAAGAGATTAGTGACCTTTTCAATGTACATTTTCAATCAGTTTTTGAAAAACATAATGACGTGTCTATGCCGTCATCTTCTTTGGCTGACGACCATTCTAATGCTTTAAATCTTAGCAATGTACATATTCCATTTAATACCATTGTAAAGTATATTAAATCTCTTGATGTAAACAAGGGCAGTGGCCCTGATGGAATCCCACCACTGTTTCTGCAGAGATGTTGCAAAACTATTGCGCTTCCCTTATTTAAACTATTTAACTCCTCATTGCGATCTGGTACCATGCCTTTGGCTTGGAAACGTTCCTACGTTGTACCTATATTTAAGAATGGCGACAAGCATGATATTACTAATTACCGGCCAATTTCTAAGTTGAGCCTTATTCCTAAACTCTTTGAGCGAATTGTCTGTGACTTAATAACGCCCCTATTAAAGCCACTTATAATACCGGAGCAACATGGATTTGTCTCTAAAAAATCAACTGAAACAAATCTCTGCGAATTTATTGACTACATAGCGACGGCCATGGATAATGGGCACCAGGTGGATGTCGTGTATACCGATTACTCAAAAGCATTTGATAAAATCTCTCATAATCTGTTAATTCGAAAACTTGAGTATATCGGTATACATGGTGATCTACTTCGATGGCTAGAATCTTATTTAAGGGAACGCAGTCAAGCAGTTACGGTAAAGGGGTATTGCTCATCCTTTATGCCTGTTACATCTGGCGTGCCCCAGGGCTCGCATCTCGGACCTCTATTATTTAATTTATATATAAATGACGTGTTGAACATATTTAAACATTCTAAATTTACTCTTTATGCAGATGACAACAAAATTTATAAAACTATAACTAAACTAGAAGACTGCTTAGAACTACAAAATGATATTAACAATTTGTGTGAATACTGCAAAAAAAATTGTCTGTTCCTTAACGTAAAAAAGTGCAATATTATAACATTTTCTAGAAAGATGAACTCGATAAAATATAACTATAAAATTAATAATGATCATATTAATAGAGTGACCGAGGTGCGGGACCTTGGGGTCCAACTAGACAGTAAACTTATCTTTGATTCTCATATTACCACTATGACCAACAAGGCATTTCGCATGTTAGGATTCGTACTAAGAGTTAGCCGGGATTTCAAACATAAGTCAACATTGATTCTTCTTTTTAAGACACTTGTAAGGTCAATTCTTGAATATGCTTCAGCGGTTTGGAATCCCCAGTATGCAGTTTATATTGATCAAATTCAAAAATTGCAAAATAAATTTATTAAGCACGTGAGTTGGCGATTTAACTCTGGAACTGATCATACACTCAGGGTACAGAAACTGGAGGAACGTCGTGCAGAGCGAGATCTAGTATTTTTATATAAAATTATTAGAGGCCAATTGGACTCTCCTTATCTTCTCAGCAAAATAAATTTTGGATGTCCACGCTTAAATTCACGCAAGAGAACTCTCTTCCAAATTGGGTTCTCCCGAACCAATTACGGCAAGAATACTTTTATTAAAAGAGCATGTCGTCTGTACAACGACATAATCTCACTGAAAGAAAATCAAGACTTAGATATTTTTCACCTTTCTTTACCCAAATTTAGGTTTTGTATAAGAAATATTTTGGCATAGAAATTTATACATTTAAATAATAAAATGTTATATAACATTCAAATTCTGTGACTTCACTAAACTATGTGAACTTCTGGTTGTTGTTACGTTAAGGTTAATTTACGTGTATAGTAATCTGTGGAAACTATTTCTGGATTGTGTTGAACTAATTGTTTACATAAGTGTGTTATTGCATCTGTTTGTTTCCCAAATAAAATAAAATAAAAAATAAAAATTCTACGTTCACTAATGCCATGCTATCGAACTTAATAACAACAAAATCATTACTTATATAGCTGCTTTCTAATAAAACTATAAACTAAAAACACTATCTTACTCCTTACTTACCTAAATACCTATTTAAATAGCCGATCACCAAACAATACAACGCCACTAACCATGTTTTCACTACGCAAAACTATCACTAGTTTACACAAATAACTCAATTTCAACAATAATACACGAATAATGCTATAAGATTCTAAATAATTATGATACGAATATATCAAATCAAATGAAAATGAACAATGATATCAATAAACATGACACTTAAATTCGCGCGAAAGAAATCTGTTGTGGATCTGTCATGACTGTCATTCAAATATTACTATCCGAACAAATTCAATTTACAACTTCAGTATCATTCCATCTCGTTCTGGCGTACACATTTCCTATCTCTGTCCTGATCGTAACTCGATGATTAACGGCTTGCTAACTGCCTAAACCTAGCAGTGTTATATTGTGGCCTCATGGTCACGATCGCTACAAGAGACTATGAATTAAATGTACTGAATTCCTGTTCGAGCGGCCGGCTTATTCTAGGCACTGGTTTTATTTCTTTGATTGTTACTTTTATAAGCAAATTTTATACCTGCAATGTAACTTCGTAAATAGTTATTTGTTTAAATGATGATTGAAAACAATATAATTTGATACTAGTATTTGCCGTATTTCGAAAGGGAAGCCGATAGAAATCGAGTTGTATGGACCCTTCGCCACTGCTGCCCCATACATTTACCTATGTGCGCAAAACTCAACAAAAATGTACTGAATTGCTGTTTTTGTTTTTCGCGATTTCGGAATTAGTCCTACGGTGATAAATGCGCATCGTGACGAGTACTATGACCCCTTAAGAGGTATTGCGTATATTCTGCTGTACTTTGTGTACCAATTCTTCTTTAGCCGGGCAATGCTCCAGACAAAACGTTAATCTTGCAGAGCCAAACTCTTTGCCGGGAGCAATTCAGGAGCACACACTGATTCATGTACAACGAACAGTATCTACCACTGGCGCTATACAGCGTAGGCACGTATACAAGTTGTCGGGGGTTTGTTGCCTGCGCATATTTTCTAAACAAAAAGCTAGGACAAGCTAATCCGCGGTGCCGGCGTAACCTTTTCCTCCATAACTCACAATTTCATAAGCCTCCATTAGCTATAAACTTAGTAAAATATTTCCAAGCTTAGCTGGGAATAAGGTTTGTACCACAAGGTTGCTTCATGGATTGTACATATTTGTGTTGAAACCCACACAAATATGTACAATCCACGAATCCGCGCGGCCACGGCGTGATTTAAAAAAATAAAGTATGCCACGATTTTGAAAAAAAATTAAAAGTATATTAATTATGGTTAAAAGTTATAAGGGTTCGCCATTACAACGCGGAGAACCACGCGGTCACTGAGATCTTTAAAACGAATCGATGCACAGACCTTGAATTTGTAAAAAAAAATAAGATTTTGCATAACCGCGCCATTGAAACGGTGAAAAACACGTTATCACCGATATCTTGCTGAAAAACCATCGCAGAGGCCTGAATTTTTTTAGGGTTCCGTACCTAAAGGGTAAAAACGGGACCTTACTAAGACTTCGCTGTCTGTCTGTCTGTCACCAGGCTGTATCTCAAGAACTATACAACTTCTGTGATTATGACTCGCCAAACCTGATCTCTTTTGTTATATATTTTTAACTCAGTGGAGAAATAAGGCACCGAGGAAATTCTCTTAATAGCTCAGACCGAACTCACCCGGCCTACTTGTGAAACTATCCGAGACTTTTGTTTGACGGCACGGTTGAAGCAGTGGTTGAGCGATCGACTGCTGCGCCGCGTGTCGTGGGTACGATTCCCGCACGTAACAAAATATATTTGTATGGCCTACAGATAGTTGTTCCGGGTCTGGCTGTGTGTGTATGTGACTATGTATGTTTATAAACGCACCCATGATACAGGATATACTTTCAAAGGCAAAGTTCGTCAAATACGTCGCCATTATTAGAGCAGATATAGAGTATAATATAGTGCGGGTACGAGTATAATATAGTGCAGGTACGAGTATAATATAGTGCAGGTACGAGTATGATATAGTGCAGGTACGAGTATGATATAGTGCAGGTACGAGTATAATATATTGCAGGTACGAGTATGATATAGTGCAGGTACGAGTATGATATAGTGCGGGTACGAGTATAATATAGTGCAGGTACGAGTATGATATAGTGCAGGTACGAGTATGATATAGTGCAGGTACGAGTATAATATAGTGCAGGTACGAGTATGATATAGTGCAGGTACGAGTATGATATAGTGCGGGTACGAATATAATATAATGCGGGTACGAGTATAATATAGTGCAGGTACGAGTATGATATAGTGCAGGTACGAGTATGATATAGTGCGGGTACGAATATAATATAATGCGGGTACGAGTATAATATAGTGCAGGTACGAGTATAATATAGTGCAGGTACGAGTATGATATAGTGCAGGTACGAGTATGATATAGTGCGGGTACGAGTATAAAATAGTGCAGGTAGGAGTATGATATAGTGTGGGTACGAATATAATATAGTGCGGGTACGAGTATAATATAGTGCGGGTACGAGTATGATATAGTGCGCGTACGAGTATGATATAGTGCGGGTACGAATATAATATAGTGCGGGTACGAGTATAATAATATAGTGTGGGTGCCAGTATGGTATAGTGCGCGTACGAGTATGATATAGTGCGGGTACGAATATAATATAATGCGGGTACGAGTATAAAATAGTGCAGGTAGGAGTATGATATAGTGCGCGTACGAGTATGATATAGTGCGGGTACGAATATAATATAATGCGGGTACGAGTATAAAATAGTGCAGGTAGGAGTATGATATAGTGCGGGTACGAATATAAATGTCTATCACTAATTTTGCTAAAGTGATGTCGATTTTTCCTAACATACTAATAATATTTGCATAAATGAATTGACAAGGGACTGTCATAATATCAATCTTTTTAAAGTCTTCCCTAAGAGAATCGCGTCGATAGTCTAGTCGACAAGTTGAAAATGGTACAAAATAGAGATACTGCTCTTAAAATTATGTGTGATAGCTCATTGGATCCGGAATGACGCCTAGAAAAATGTGCCAAAAGCGTATATTAGCACATACCCGACACGTGCCCGACAGGGTCCATAATTGTTTCTTTTTATTATTTTTACCATCTGAATGTGTACATTATGGATTGCAATAAACATTTTGAGATTTTGAGATTTAAAAAATTGCAAAAGTTATAAACAAAAAAAAAGAAAAAAAATGGCATTTAGTTTTTTGCCAAAATTTCATAAAATAATAATATTTAAGAAATTTCAAAAATAGAGTCTGAAAGAGGAGGAAATTTCCAATAAAAAACTCCTGACTCCCGGAACTCTATCTCCATTATTTATAACTTTAATTTGACTCCCGGAACTCTATCTCCATTATTTAGGGTATTGAATACTATTTTTAAAATTTGAAAAAATATGGTGTATTCTGAACACTATAAATAATTTATACCCGTTGGAAATTTCACTTAAAGTTAATTTTTCAACAAGTTAAACAATTGTTAACTAACTCAATTTTCTCGAACAACCGTCTTATTTGTAAGTGAGATAAGTGAGAGTTTTGGGGGCCGAGTCACCCGCGGCCGTAGGAGAATACCCCTAAAGAATAGTCCCTACACTTGGCCCCCGGGTGGTGCTAATCAGGTGACATCAACTGGTGGTAGGTTTCGGCCGATGGCTTGTGACCACCCACTGGGCAAAGACGTACCGCCAAGCGACCTAGCCGCGTTCCGGTGCGATGCCCAGTGTAGCCAATTCACGAGGAGTTGGGTCGAAATAGTTGTTCCAATGCAGGCAGACCGATCAGGCATGCGTTGATATGGGCGTATTGGGAGACTAGTCGTGGAGGGTAGCGGGATCCGAGGCACGGTGCGCCGCTGGCCGACCGCAGGTAGTTGGGGGCCCAAGTAGTGTGCCAGCCACACATGATAGGCTGCCCCGCCAACTGTCGAAAAATCCCGGAATGCACCATCGTGCTGGTTGGCGACCAGACGAGAGGGCCCGATGGAAATTCCCGGGGGGGCTCGGGCGTCCCCGCAGTCTCCAGACTAGTCCCCCAACGATGCCGTCCTGTCAGAGCGTGCCTGTGGGTTAGCAGCATGGAACCTCATTTCACTTCCTTCTCCTCTCCTTCCTTCACTCTTAAACATGAACAGGAACAGAAAGAAAAACGCTGTACAGCGGCAGCACTCCCTCTCGCACAAAGTGCACCTCTCTAATATACGAGGCCTGCACTCAAATCTCGCCGCAGTCCATCACCACCTCGAGACTGAGAAACCAGCGCTCCTGTACCTTTCCGAGACTTTAAAGAAGTCAGCGGCCTACCAATTATAAAGTGGCCGCGGGCATCAGCTGATCAACAAAGCGAGGAACTGAGTTCGTTGTTTGCTCAGATCGAAGCGATACTTAATAGCCGACCCTTATGCCCTTTAAGTCCTTTACCACAAGACCTATCTCCACTCACCCCAGGCCACTTCATAATTGGTAGGCCGCTGACTTCTTTGCCATCGCCGTACCTGCTGGACTATAGCACAAACCGTCTTGACCGTTTTCAGCGATTGGAGCAAGTTCGTCAGCACTTTTGGAAGCGGTGGTCAACTGAGTACGTCACGGAACTCCAGCAACGCACAAAGTGGAAGGTGCAGTGCAGAAATTTGAAGGTAGACGACCTAGTCCTAATCAAGGATAGGACTCCACCACTTTGCTGGCGCCTTGGAAGAGTCTCAAAGCTGTTTCCCGTTTTCTTTATTTTGCCTTTCGTTTGAGACTGGGAAAGTCCGATGGCTTGGAAGCAAGCTAACGTGCAGCCCGTGCCCAAGAAGGGTAGTCAAGCCGACCCGTCAAACTATATACCCATCTCGGTGACGTCCATACTCTGTAAGAGTATGGAACGGGTACTGAATCGCAAGCTCCTGGCATACCTAGAAGCGAACGATATCCTTAGTGACCGACAATACGGCTTTCGCCGAAATCGGTCAACTGGGGATCTTCTAGCGTATGCCATTCACATCTGGAGTGAGGCCATTGAGAAGCACGGGGAAGCACTTGCGGTCTCCCTAGACATCTCGAAGGCCTTCGATAGGGTCCGGCACGATGGCCTTATTAGTAAGCTTCCTTCCTTCGGTCTGCCCGTCGGATTGTGTGACTGAATTGCAGATTTCCTGAGGGATCGGTCTATGCGAGTGGTCATAGATGGCTGCTCGTCCGGACTGCTGGATATTAATGCCGGGGTTCCTCAGGGGTCAGTACTCTCGGCAACATTGTTCCTGCTGCATATTAATGATCTGCTAAAACCCGGTACTTTTGGGTATGCAGACGACAGCACCGTTGCTGAGAGATACGTGTCTGACGCACGAGCTGGTGGGTCACAGACCCGGTCTCTCCGGGAGGCTATGGTTGAGCGCTTGAACGTGTCCTTACAGGCTGTCTCCGAATGGGGCGATGCCAATCTGGTCAAGTTCAATGCTGCGAAGACCCAAGCGTGTCTTTTTTCCGCTAAGAGGAGTTAATTCGACCCTGCTCCATCTCTCCGCGGTGTAACCCTGCCGATAACCGACAGACTTGAGCTTCTTGGTGTGACATTAACATCCACCCTCAATTTTGGCCCCTTCATAGAGGCCAAGGCTCAAGTGGCTGCTAGAAAGTTGGGGATCCTGGCAAAGGTGAGACGGTACTTCACGCCGGAACAGCTTCTTAAACTGTATCAAGCGCAAGTTCGATCGTGTATGGAATACTGCTCTCATCTTTGGGACGGATCTGCCAGATACCAGCTTGATGCCCTCGAGTCAATTAAAAACGAGCCAAGAGGATCATCGGTGATGATAAGCTCGTCGAATCGAAGCTCCAAAGTCTTGAGCATCGACGCCGAGTTGCTGGCCTGTCGGTTTTCTATCGTTTCCATTTTGGGGAGTGTGCGACGGAATTGCAGAAAGAAAGAAAGAAAATACGTTTATTTCGCCAGAAATGACGCACAAACACAAAATAAAATCAAATTACAAACTAAAAAATAAAAACCTATTCTATTCCTAAGTCGATTGACACTATGTCAGTACCAGGCATAACATCTCTGGTCACACCACAGACAAAAACGACTAAACCGAGCATAGATCAACATTTGTCTATGGCATGACGTACGGCACTGACAAATTGACAAGTGACAACATAATACACTAACAAAATCAAAATAAACATAGAATGTGGTTACGAATATATATAAAAATTAAAAATTTTGCGTCGCGAGAATCTGTCATTGCTCAGCATAACTTAATTCCGCCAAGCCCGTTCCACCATCGGACCACAAGACGTACGGCGATATACCACCGGTACATGGTGGACATCCCACCTATACGCACAAAACGTTTTGGGAATACATTCATTGTGCGTACAGCTAAGGAGTGGAATTCCCTGCCTGAGTCTGTGTTTCCTGATAGCTACAACCTGGGAGTCTTTAAGTCAATACTTCTAGGCAAGCGTGCTCCACCTTAGACCGCATCATCGCTTAACATCAGGTGAGATAGCGGTCAAACGTACGCCTATCAATATTAAAAAAAAGAAAAAAAAAAAAAGTGAAAAAAATCTTTAAATAATGGTCGTTAAAAAAATTTTGCTTCGTAGAGCCTTTCTTACATACATACTTAACAAGATCGCGCCATAAAAGTAAAAAAAATATTTATACTTTGTTTATAATAATTTTTTTACTTGAAAAAAAAACTGAAAAATTTACCATTATTTAAACATTTTTTTTCACTTACAAATAAGATGGTTGTTCGAGAAAATTGAGTTAGTTAACAATTGTTTAACTTGTTGAAAAATTAACTTTAAGTAAAATTTCCAACGGGAATAAATTATTTATAGTGTTTCCAACGGGAATAAATTATTTATAGTGTTCAGAATACACCATATTTTTTCAAATTAAAAAAAAAAAGTATTCAATACCCTAAATAAATTGATTAATGTGCCGTACTCGCTTTTGACGCCACGCGTGCAACCTAAAAAATATGTCACACGCAGACTTATTTTCAGCGTTAAATTAAAGTTATAAATAATGGAGATAGAGTTCCGGGAGTTAAGAGTTTTTTATTGGAAATTTCCTCCTCTTTCAGAGTCTATTTTTGAAATATTTTAAATATTAATATTTTATGAAATTTTGGCAAAAAACGAAATGCCATTTTTTTTTCATCTTTTTTTGTTATAAATTTTGCAATTTTTTATGTGCTAATATACGCTTTTGGCAAATTTTTCTAGGCGTCATTCCGGATCCAATGAGCTATCGCACATAATTTTAAGAGCAGTATCTCTATTTTGTACCATTTTCAACTTGTCGACTAGACTACGACGTAGATTATAAATGGCTCTGACAGCACGATTTTGTAAAATAAATATGGATTCAATATCAGCAGCCCGACCCCACAGCAAAATACCATACGGCATAATGCTGTGAAAGTAACTAAAATAGACCAAACGCGCAGTTTCTGCATCTGTCAACTATCTTATCTTTCTAACAGCATAAGCGTCTGAGCTTAGCCGCGCCGCAAGAGATGTTAAGTGACGTCCCCATTGCAATTTCTGGTTTAAAGTGATTCCCAGGAAAACCGCCTGATCAATAAATTCCAGTTTTTGATGTACCATTCAATACGATGTCACATTCGTTACTTTTAATATTTGATTAAGTAAATTTAATACATTTGTTTTTTTTTTCATTTAGTACTGTAGTTTACGCCAGATAAACGTGGAATAGAGTACATTGACCTTTCCCTAATATCTCTTCGTAGATACTAGAACAATAAATTAATAACTGTTTTCCATTATTAGAGAACGTAAAGGATCACGATAGAAGTCGATTCAGGACAGCTTTATGTCATTATTTCTGATTTTGATCTTAAGAAAGTCAATAAATGTATGTGGGTCAATGTACTTTATTCCACGTTTATCTGGCGTAAACTATAAGTTGATTGTCGTAAGCCAATCTTGAACTTGATGAATACAGTTATTGACATCATCAAGATTTTGTGTCGCCGTCGGTCTATCTTAAATACCAATGATGTGTAAATAACACCATCTTTGGCTCATTTTGAAGCAATTGGGGCAAATCGTTTATATAGACTAAAAAGAGGAATGGACCCAATATTGAACCTTGCGGAACGCCCATTGTCATTTCAGACCCTAGTGAGTTCACGCCGTTTACCTGTACTTTAACCTGTCTGTCTTTCTAGTACGATCTAATCAGATCAAGAGATGTATTCCTAATCCCATAATGCTCTAATTTCAACAAAAGTGTTTCATGGTTAACGCAATCGAACGCAAAATTTTTCAAAATTCATTCAAGCATTCATTTCAATTAAACCATTTACAGGCACTTTTGAATTGTCAAGGTCGGTCGGTCCAAAAAGTTGAAGCTATTTGCACGTTCCAAAGCGTAGATCTCTATGGAGAAGAACGTGCAAGAAACTCCACGGACACTCTTTTAAAAATAATATTTTTTTACAAAGATTTATTTACATCGGGTTGAAATTATACATACATGTGAGAACGATGTAAAAGACGAGCAGGATAAAAGCGTCCGGAATAAAAGAGGAACAATTCAAAGAAATAATTAAAATTGACCATGGCAGCTAAGAAATGACCAGTCCCGACTGACGGCGCCCGTTCACGAACATGACGCATGCGCCAGCACCATTCGTCTCAACCATTTTGAAGGGAGCCAAATGATCCAACGCATACGCCACCATCAGCTAGACTTTTGAGTGAGCATGACACTCCCAACCGCCAGGGTACATTCAAGTCAAAAACATACCTAAAACTGATAATTAAAGTTAAAGTTAAAGGTACACAGTACTCACACATGTGCTGTTAATGGCTGAAATTATACAATGCTAAGTAAGTTGATTCTAACAATGCAAATTTTTCCTACAATCTTCAGCCGGTCCAACAATGTTTTCGAACTACTTACAGATTAGTTTGGGCTCCCTAGTGGCTGTGGAGCAGGACCAGCATTCAGCCAAGCATTTTTATCTTCAATATAATCCCCCAACTTATAATATGCTTGCCTGCATAGTGTGCGTTTAATACAAGACTTGAATTTCGTCTCATTTAGTTCTAATATATGGGGAGGTATCTTATTATAACATTTTAAACAGTACCCCATGAAAGATGAGGCTACTTTAGCCAGTCTGAAGCCTGGTTGAACTAACTGGTCCCTATTTCTAGTACCATAATTATGTCTCTCGCCTCTTTTACTAAAAAGATGTAAATTCTTTCTGACATACATGATGTTTTCGTAAATGTATTGACAAGGTACCGTCATGATGTTAATAATCTTAAACAGTTCCCTGAGAGAATCGCGCCGGCGGAGATTATATATCGCTTTGATGGTTTTTTTTCTGCAGAATAAAAATAGACTCGATGTCTGCAGCCCGTCCCCATAGTAAAATACCGTAAGACATGATACTGTGAAAGTAACTAAAATATACCAGTCTCGCGGTATCGACATCCGTTAGTTGGCGGATTTTTCTAACAGCATATGCTGCTGAACTTAGCCGTCCGGAAAGAGATGTTATATGAGGGCCCCATTGTAGCCTGGGGTCAAGCGTAATTCCCAGGAAAACCGTTTTATCGACGAATTCTAGTTTTTCCTTGTTCAATAATATGTCACAATCACTGCTTTTGACATTAGGTAAGGCAAATCTTATGCACTTTGTTTTCTTTTCATTTAGAACTAAATTATTCGCCGTGAACCAATTTTGGACTTGCATTAGGGCATTATTTATGTCATTAACATTGTTCGTCCTTCTATTCATCTTAAAAATTAAAGAGGTATCGTCAGCAAACAACATCATATCAAGATTTTGTTGCAATAAATAAGGTAAATCATTAATATAAACCAAAAATAAGAAAGGACCCAAAATAGAGCCTTGGGGGACGCCCATTTTTACGTTTAATCCCGACGAATTGACACCGTTTATGTGAACTAATTGCTGTCTATCATTCAAATAAGATTTGACTAAGTTTAACGCTGTTTTGCCTAGTCCGTAATGCCCGAGCTTCAGGAGTAATGTATCGTGATCAACACAATCAAACGCCTTAGAGAGATCACAAAAGACACCTATGGCATCCTGTGCGTCCTCCCACGCATTATAGATATGCTTTAGTAAGGTGACACCAGCGTCCGTTGTACAACGTCCTTTGGTGAAACCATACTGTTTATCATGTAAGATGTTATTCGTGTTAAAATGACTGAGCATCTGATTTAGCATTACTTTTTCAAATACCTTACTAAACACTGGCAACACGGACACTATATAATTTACACGGATAATTATTTAATTTATTAATAAGGTGAACACGTTCTTTCCTCAGTGGAATATTTTTGGAAAAGTGTTTACGTTGCTTTCTGTACCGATCACATTTTTTATTATTCTATTAAGCTTTGCATATTTTTTTATTATCTTATGACTAACTTCATAGCTATTATTTTGTTTTAAAAGGGAATCTTTAGTTAAGTCAATAGTAGGTATACAACCGTGTAAATACAGGCCTGAGGGTTACAATTTGAATGTTATAATTCATTATATAAATGGTTTGTTTCCCTTACCTGGGAACATTTCAATTCATTCTGCAACTTAAGATTATGACTATGAGCATGTACCAATTCATCTTCTTGACTCCTAACCTTACTTAAAGCCTCCTCATATAAGTTACTACAGTTTTTAAAACTGTCCGTGACAACCCGCAGTTGGTCGCGTTCATCAACAACATCTTGGTATTGCTGACTAAGGTCTACCAGCTCCCGTTTTAGGCAAGTGTTTTTCTGTATCATTTTCATTACCTCCTCTTCACCTTCCTCTGTCTCCTGCAACATTAGTTGGCATTGCTGTTGCGTTTCTTTAAGTTCTTTGAGGGCCGTTCTTAGTTTACGCCTTCGAGAGATCGCAAAAAATTCCAATGGCATCTTGCGAATCTCCCCAGGCATTAAAGATATATATTAGAGTGACACCGGCGTTAGTTGTACAACGCCCTTTGGTGAAACCGTACATGAAAGATGGAATTTTCATTAAAATGTAGTAACATCTACTTTCCAAACACCTTACTGAGAACCGGCAGGATTGAAACCAGCCCGTAATTGTTGGGTTCTTGACTATCACCCGATTTAAACAGAGGTACTAGTTTCATGTGGCTGAAATGATGATGCTATGATATCTTAGCTCGGAAGTGGAACAGGTAGGCGGTTTAATTAAAATACATAAATGACTCTTACGACTTTACTAGGTTGCATTATTTAAACATTAAAACAACGGATATCGTAATCTAGTGCCGTGGAATGTATTGACGTAGTGGATACATACACTCTGTAGAGTAGACACAGGCACAGGCCGGGGGGCACCAACCCCCCCCACTCCTCCTACGCGCTCGGTCACAGGCACAGGCCAGGGTCAGCCCAACCGTCGCGCGCTCGGTCACAGTCACAGGCCGGGGACACCCCACCCCTCGCGCGCTCGGTCACAGTCACAGGCCGGGAACACCCCACCCCTCGCGCGCTCGGTCACAGGCCGGGCGGCAGCAGGTGCGGCTCGTCGGTGTGGTCGTGGCACGGCACGTGGAACTTGGAGTCGCGCGCGGCCGAGGCGCGCACCGGCACGCTCGCGCGGCACCACGCGCCCGCCCCCCCCGCCCCGCCCTCGCCCCGCTCGCCCGCGCACGCGCACGGCGCGCACACGCGCACGCACGCGCACCCCTCCACCGGCGCCGCCTGCCACCTACACGCAGCACACACACATAAACCGCTGCAGATAATAACGTTACAGGATACAAATACAATCGTTTATTTTCAGCTAAACCTATCAAATATGGTCAGCTTAAAACGGGAGCAGCATAACTAGGGTGGAAACCTCTTTGAAACCCGATTTCTATTCCTGATAGTCATTTAGTAGTCAAGTATTGCCTGTATGATGATGTGAAAATGACCTTTTATTTTGAAGATGGGTATCGATGCTCGCCATCCGCACGACCTCGCCTACGGTGGCCAGGATTCGACCTGCGACTCTCGACGCCCAGGGCGTCTTCTTCTGTTGCGGTGGCTGGGTTCTGAGGCTTAGGGAAGCTAGCTCTCTAACACGTTTGGCCTCTTCTCTCTCGGCCGATCGCCTCGACTAGGACACGGCAGTGTTTTACCCAAGCAGGGCCGACCTCCTCTGTATACTCCATCGTGTCCACCGGGTGATCCTCACAGTATTGACACTTAGGCGTGTCCTCATGCCAATTCCAGAACAGGTATCTCCCGAAACAACTGTAACTGGTGAGTACCTACGTCATGTGGAAGGTGAGGACGCCGTGAAGCCGCTCTAGCCACTCTTCAAAGAGGGGACTTATCGCCTTGATTGTGGCGTGCCCAAGGTATCTTTATCTATGACCTGGGGTATATCCATTATCGCTCAAAGTTTATGAATCTAGTCAAATGAATGATAGTCTATTGGAGGCTGAAATGTGGGTAGTAAATCTCACACTTGTATTAAACCACACACCCGTGGCACGAAGCATTCCGGACGTACATTCTATACCGTGGTCTACCGTATGTGTCCGCACTAATACTAAGAGCATGTACAAGAAGGGAGGCTCACACGGCGGTGTACTGCAGGTACACGTTGGCGATGCCGCCCGGCGGGATGCGCAGCGTCGGCGGCCAGATCTTAAACTCTTTGCCTCCGATCCATTCTGTTGCCAAGTCCAGAGTCTCGGTGCCTGCGATTCAATCAAATTATTCAATAAGCTGTTCTGATGCTGCCATAGTGTTAAATGACGGACAAGCATTGAAGACCCATACAATTTTATTAATTGTGCTCAACAGAAGGTACCGTTCCACCAAATGTCGCTGTACCTTCGACTGATACTATCCGTGTCATCTTATTAATATTATTATTTGAAACGTGTTAATAAACACAAGATTCCATAGGCACCTTTCGTAACCTTCCCAAAACGTTTAATTGCATAAATCACAAAAATGTACCTTTTAACCTACATATTAGATTATTATGAATTAGGGAAACACCACTAACTTAACTGAAATGTTATTAAAATGACCCATAATCAGCAAGACAAAATACATGATTTGAGGATAACGTAACGTAAAACGTAAACGGTTTGTGTTGTATTGTTCTCAGCATGCAGCGCTAGTGCTGCCCCTCTCCCAGCAATAATGTTGTTTGAAGGCGACGACTAGCTGGACTCACGGCTGGAGTGCGTCACGCTGAAGTAGCACTTGCGCGTGTCGCCATCAGCCACCACTCGCAGGTCGATGTGCGGCGGCGTGGCGCGCAGCACAGGGAACTCCAGCTCTAGCAGCAACGGCAGCGTCTGCGGGGACACACGCGTGAGCGCACGCACACGGACAGCTCGGTACAGAACAAACATATAGCGAGGGGGGAAGCAATACTTGTAGTATGTTGTCGCCGTCGTAGATGTGCAGCGGCGTGCTGGTCACGGTCCGCGGCGGGTACAGCGGCGTCGTGCAGTGCGCGACCCCCACGCCCCCCGCGCCGCCCGCACCGCCCGCCCCCCCCGCCTCCACCGGCCACGCCTGCGCTGCGTCCACGCACACCTCCACGCACATCTGGAAAACAAGCGTGCGGTGAGTCTCTTTCTCGTTAATTTGCGTTACTACTATTGGAAGTTTAGATATAATTTCTGACTGTTGACTGGTCTCGCATCCACACCGCGCCTCACGCACCTCAGGCATCGTTTCAGTGTAACGCACAGGCTGTACTACTGTAGCCTGTACCTTGCACCGCCGAAGCGATCTTTTCAAAGTTAGCATCAACATCTTCCTGTTGCTTGGGGTAAACAACGCGTTACTTCCGTCACTCTTCCCGTTAACTGACACGTTCACTCCGTGACACACATTCAACATGATATATTATAGAACAAGGACAAGCTTGCAAAGATTGAACTAGATAGGGAGAGAGTGTTGACATCGGTGATTTTAAGAGAATCGCTTGCTTTCGGTGTAACAAGAATGTAGATGTGAGCACCTCGACGGAGCTGCGCGGCTGCAGGCTCAGCGGCACGAGGGGCAGGCGGGGCACGCGGCGTGCGTCGCAGCCGCATTCCCCCTCCCCCTCCCCCACGCCCCCCAGCACGCTCCACGGCGGCGTGGTCTCCACACCCAGCTCCAGCACGCCGGTGCCCACGTTCAACACGCTGAAGCGCTTGCGCACCCTGCACCACAACGTGACGTTACTCTGCATTCCACTAATACTTCGATGTCAGTATGGGTCACACGTTTACAGTACGATCATTCATTTATTAATTTAAAAATATAATACTTGTAGGGGATATAAACATTAACATTGCTTCCGGGAAAACAAATAGCCATGCTCACAACTACCTGAATATTTGCGCGTTTCATGAACTATTGCCCACTCATTACCATCCCACGCACCAGACCGGCTCATGTTTAGATCATTTCATTATAAAATCAAAGAAAGCAACCCAAACATTTGTTACTAACTCATCGCTTACAGATCATCAAGCTGTTTTACTAACATTGCAAATTTCTTTACCTAGAAAAAACTGCATGCGTAGCGATACTAAAGTAAATATGAAAAACCTTGAGAATGACATACGCGCTATTAATTTTGACACAGTTTTTAATTCAAACGATGCAAATATTTCTTTATCGTATTTTATACATTCGCTGCAATATGCAATTAAGAAAAACTCATTCATTAAAATAATCCCTAGGAAATATAATAACATTAAACCGTGGATCACACCCGGTCTCGTTCGATGTATGAGACATAGGGACAAACTTCATTTGAAATCTAAACTTGCACCTGATGATGAGTCACTTTCTATTACATATAAAAGGTATAGAAATTTCTGTAATAATCTTTTGAAAAAAATAAAAAATCAGTACGATAAAAATGAACTACAAAAGGCAGGAAAAAACAGTAAGCTTGTTTGGAAATTTATAAAAAATAATACTTTTAGATCTAAAAATCTTTGGGATGGCTCAGCTAAGTATCAGCTTGCCGCGCTTGACTCGGTGGAACGCAGAGCTAAGAGGCTCATTGGTGACGTAAAACTGTTGGATACCAAGCTACACAGCTTGGCTCATCGCCGCAAGGTTGCTTGTTTGTCGATCTTCTACAGATTGTACTTCGGAGAGTGTGCCCAGGAACTCCACGACCTCATCCCACCAGCCCCCTTCTACCATCGGACATCCAGACGCACTGCAACTTGCCATCCCTACCTTGTTGCTATTCCACCAACTCGCACTAAGCGCTTCCAAGCGTCTTTCATAATGCGCACAGCAAAGGAGTGGAACTCTTTGCCTGCGTTTGTGTTTCCGAATGCTTACAACCCTAATCTTTTCAAAGTTAGAGTGAACAGGCTACTTCTGGGTAAGCTCGCTCCATCGTGGACTTTGTCTCTGTCATATCTGACCAAGACTAGAGTCAAGAGCAAACCCATAACAAGTAAAAAAAAAAAAAAAAAAATTCCGAACCTCCGCTTGATTTATTATCAACAGAAATAAATCCATCCGAAGCAACGAATAATGTAAATAGTTTTTTTGCTAACGTCGGTAAAAACTTAGCAGAAAAAACTTTAAAGTCAAGATTTTTTCCTCCTCATAGTTCGGCTGTGACAACTTCTACACAACATTCTTTTGTTTTATTTGAGACCGACACAAATGAAGTATTAAGAATGATAACTGGCTGGGATAACATACCGAATCATATACTTAAAAGATTTAAATATACAATTGCACCACCGTTAACTCACATTTTTCAGTTTTATGTTTATCACAAGGAGTATTCCCTCAATTACTTAAAAAAGCTGTAGTCACCTCTGTATTTAAATCTGGAGACAAAAATTGTGTTAATAAATATAGACCTATTTCAGTCTTAACGGGCCTCTCTAAAATTTTAGAAAAAATCATAAACACTTGTTTAATAAAATATCTTGAAGACAACAAATTGCTTTCAGATAGTCAATTTGGTTTTAGACCCAAAAGATCAACTAGCCAAGCAGTCCACCAATTGACAAATTATATAAGTACAAACATGGATAATAGTATGCACACCATTGGTATCTTTTTGGACCTTGCTTAGGCGTTCGATACTATTTCTTGTTCAATACTATTACATAAGCTTGAAACGATTGGGATAAGAGGAACACAACTTCAACTTTTTTCTGATTATCTTAGCGATCGTTATCAATGTGTGAAAATTGGTCAATTTATAAGTTCTGAGCTTAAAAATAGCTGTTACGGATTTTCGCAAGGTAGTATTTTGGGTCCTACGTTGTTTTTAATTTACATAAATGACCTGTGCAGCTTGACGCTCAAAAATGGTATCATTCTATCATATGCTGATGACACGGCTCTATTGATCTCAGCTAAATCAAGAATCGAGGTTTATGAACACGCTCAGAATGGTTTCAATATTGTATCTAATTGGCTTCATAACAGTCTTTTAACATTAAATTTAGACAAAACAAAATACATTTTATTTACGATTAGGAAAAATAACCTTCCGCATGCTAACTTAAACATTTTCGCACATAATTGCAGAACTTCCGCTGAC
Source organism: Ceramica pisi (assembly GCA_963859965.1). Lineage (NCBI taxonomy): Eukaryota > Metazoa > Arthropoda > Insecta > Lepidoptera > Noctuidae > Ceramica > Ceramica pisi. The sequence goes on from OY982538.1 coordinate 116,254, forward strand.
AACGCATGCACTTGTTCCACCTTAGCTAAAGCTGACTATGTGAAATATCTAGGTGTCACTATTGACACAAATCTGAATTTTCGTAAACATATTGATTTACTATGTAGCAGAGTGCGGAAATTAATATACATTTTCAAATACTTACGTAACGTTGCCGATTATGATTTAATTAAAGGGGTTTATTTAGCTTTATGTCAGTCCATTCTAACATATTGCATTACTTCGTGGGGTGGTGCTGCGAAGTCGATTTTACTTCCTCTGGAACGTGCTCAAAGAGCAGTTCTAAAGGTTGCCACATTTCGCTTTTTTCGTTTTCCCACACACCAGCTTTACATGGCATGTAAGGTACTAACAGTACGTCAACTGACTATTCTAAACATCGTACTGCATCAGCATACTGAACTTCCTTATGAACAAGTACCTTCAGGCAAGAGAAGGAAAGATTTGGTTTGTATAAAGTCTCAAACCAAACATGCTTTTGCACAAAAATTTTGTGTGTTTTTAGGACCTTACCTATATAACAAATTCAACAAGTTGCTCAAAATATATAGTTTAAATTATAAAAAATGTAGTTCTACGCTTGCGGAGTATTTATCGAAACTTAATTACATTGACACAGAAAAATTTATAGAAGTCTTAGTAGAATAGTTGTTATTTAATATTGCTTCGTACGTAACTATTTATTTATTTTGGTTTATTGTGAAAAAGTTTCTGTTCATCTTTGTAACGTTTGCTTATTTTTAAAGTCGATTTAGATCTATTATTATATTGATTTAGTTAACATATTTATCTGACCAATTTAAATTGTGATGAAGTGTTGGCCTGAAACACAGGTTTAAATAAACCTAGTTCGGGCAGGTCGCTACATATATTTTAAGTTCCTAGTTAAATATCTTGTACCTGTATTTAATTTTAGCCATAACCTAGTTTTAAGATAGCCATTAATTACCTTTTGTAAGATTTTTACTATATATTATCTTTCTGTGACTATTTATACACATGTATTGTTAAAATATGAATAAATTGATTTGATTTGATTTGGTTTAACCACTTATGCTTGGAGAGTTTCTTTTACGATATCATCCAGGTCTTACTGGTAGGTAATTGTGTGAATCAAATCCCATCAAAATTATAAATGTGAAAATGGAAGTCAAGATCAATATTAAAATATGCGTGATTGTTAATTTCAGCGAACAAAAAAAAAATATATATAAAAAAAAAAAAAGTTTATTTCGGAACAATAAAACAAGATAAGGAGGGCAATCGCGCTACTAAAATTCGGCTGGAACGCAACTGAACTGTAGCCATTTCACAACTTTTTTAAACATTCCGTATCGCGCTAAACGTTTGACAGAAACTTGGAACGCAACTGCATCACAACTGTAACGTTACCGTTGTCAAACAAAAAGTTGAAACAGTGCTACTTTTTCTTGACTTTTTCTCAATCGTTCGAGTTGTGTTTATTTATTTTAATAAGTACAGTGACAGACTACAGACTACGACAAGTCAGCACAACTATGACAATACACAGTACATGAATCTGAAGCCCAATTATTACTGTACACAGCGTTCAATTATAATCATGCTGTAGTGTGTTGTTTGGATTTTGAACGAAAATACGAAAACATTTGTAGAATTTTGACAACGCAACTTTGGTTGGAGTTTAAACTTTAGCGCGATACCAAATTCCTTACAGGTGATTCAGGTGAATCGAAACTAGATCATAACCAAAACTGAATTGGAAACGAATTGCAAGCGGACCTAAACTTTTAAAATTAGCGCGATTGGCCCCAAACATTTACAAGTAAAACGATGGTAGCTGCAAAAGTATAAACTGTAGTATATATCACACATCTACAGAACATGGCACATTGAAAATTCTTATTTCGTAATTATCTACAGATTTCGCACCCATTAAGATCTCAATTAAATAAAGACTCAATAAGAAACCTGAGCACGTCGGCGGGTGGCAGGTAGAGCGCGCACAGGCGCACGCGCAGCTCGCGGCGCGACACCTGCAGGCGAGGCGCGCGCGCCGCCACGCGCAGCCGCACCGCCGCCGGCGCCGGCTCGCCGCGCTGCCAGCACGGCCTGCGCGGTGCGCCACACACACACAGTTAATACTCTCACACACAGATAGTGTCAGACCTAGGCGAGGCGCGCGCGCCGCCACGCGCAGCCGCACCGCCGCCGGCGCCGGCTCGCCGCGCTGCCAGCACGGCCTGCGCGGTGCGCCACACACACACAGTTAATACTCTCACACACAGATAGTGTCAGATCTTTTGGTTTGCTGGCTAATCGGAGAAATCGTAATGTTGCTAATTCTAACATTCCTTACTCCTATTTCTTAGTTTTAATTATCATGTTTTACAAAAGCCGACGTTTCCGATTATCCTGCGACTCATACACAGCAGCTGAGTGCAGCCGGTCACTCAGCAGTGCGTGTCAGTACAGCACACTCACCCCCTGTCGTCGACGGGCAGCAGCCGCAGCAGCAGCGTGACGTCGGGCACGGGCTCCGCCCCGGGCGCCGCCAGCGACACGCTCCACCGCGCCAACGCGCCCGCCGGCACCGTCGTCTCCGCGGGCGACACCTGTGACACACAGCCGAGACGACGGCGACGTGACGAGTCACACCTCATGGACAACACAAGTATTATAATATTGTCTACAATCTCTGCTCTATGACATTTAGGTAGTAAAAGTAGTCGCTGTCACAAAATATCACGTTATGTATTTTTACGTTGTTTATCGTTATTTTTTTGGTGGCTAACTGTATAAGGTAAAACCAGCTTTTTCTGGTGCACGACATGTTCCATTGTACGTGGCCGAGTGTGAACCTAAGAAGTGACAGTTGAAGCACATTCGCTGCTGGCCTGACGGACACAGCGGCCGCTTCATTAGCTGCTTGCGTCGAGCACGTCGCTGTGGTGTCGACGGGAGCAGCGCGTGTGTCTGAGCGCGGGTAGAAAGCGCAGTCGTACGGAGTAGACGGCGTGGTCCTGCGGGCCGTGGTCGGGCGCCAGGTACAGCTGCAGGCCGGTGTCCGCGTCCTGCACCGCGGAGCACGCCTCCGACTGCTCGCCCGCCAGCTCCGCTGTAACACTGCCTCGTCAGAACAACACATTTTTGAAATCAAAATAACAATTGATGGGTTTTCTATATCTTTGTTTGAAATTTTTTGTATCAAAATTATTTTTAGTAGTAATCAACAAACACCGTTTAAAAAACCGGCAAAGTGCAAGTCGGACTCGCGCACCGAGGGTTCCGTACAAACCTGTAGGTATATATTATAAGCAAAAGTTGCGATTTACGATTTATGACGTATTGAAAAAAATCTACTTACTAGATCATGTTCACTCTAATTTTCGCTGGTAGTTTACATGGTAATATACATCATATATTTTTATTAGATTTATCATTCTCTTATTTTAGAAGTTACGGGGGGGGGGACACATTTTACCACTTTGGAAGTATCTCTCTCGCAAACTGTTCAGTTTAGAAAAAAATCATATTAAAAACCTCAATATCATTTTTGAAGACCTATCTATAGATACCCCACACGTATGGGTTCGACGAAGAAAAATTTTTTGAGTTTCAGTTCTAAGTATGGGGACCCCCAAAATTTATTGTTTTTTTTTTCTATTTTTATGTGAAAATCTTAATGCGGTTCACAGAATACATCTATTTACCTAGATTCAACAGCAAAGCTCTTATAGTTTTGGACAGACAGACATGACGAATCTATAAGGGTTCCGTTTTTGCCATTTGGCTACGGAACCCTAAAAACGTTGTAATGGAGTTGTCCATTGCAAGGTTTTTTTAAAGGGTGTTTAACGAAAACGTTTTTTTTTAATGGATTAGTACTAATCCTGCCAATAGCTTAGGTATTCGTACCGTCCATCAAATGACACTGCTAGGCTAGCGATCACATTAATACATTGGAAATTACAAAATGTAATTTAAAAAATTATTTAATACATAGTATTCCGGTGTTATGAACACAGTTAAAAAAAAAAATAGTACAGTGAGATCGTTATAAATTCAAGATATACACCTGCATGCAAAAAAATCAGCCCAGCTGGATACCTTTAGTCTAGGAACTGAAGGTATCCAGAAGAAGTGGCGTTGAATGCATACGACAAGAATCCGAAAAAACATTATTAATTCGATAAAAAACCAGGAGAGGAGTTATAATAAGTGGCAAAATATATAGAATCAAGTTTTTTGTCGATTTCCAATCGGTTTTTATTAAATACTTTGAACTGACTTTGTTTTAATGTACTTAATATCAATAAAAACAAAATTGATGACTGATAAAACAAACCTTAATTTTCTGTCTGTCAAATACAATAGGGAATATGCATGAAACGAATACTTTGTCTCAATACAATTTATCTAAAAATAAACAATAATATGGTCCTAACAGCGAAAATAGAATCAAAATTGCTCGAAAAATAAACGAGATAAAACTATTTTAAACAAATATATCTGTCCCTCTCACGAAAACGCTGTTTTATATGGCAGCTATACAGGCGTCATGGACTTTGACGTCAAAGTACATATCAGACTTCTCTTTCTAATTGTAATTTTTGAAGCTTTATAACTTCATCGCTGATGAAGGTATTTAAAAAATAATTTCATGATTGTTTACTAGAGCTAATAAGCTTTTCATTTTGCAAATAAAAAAATCGCATGCATATTCCCTATTGAACCTAGCGCATTAATCATCATCTTCAGGGGTGGGACCATGTTTAGCACGCAAGTGTATTTAGTGTATTATACATTAACATTACATAGGTACATACAGTCGAAGGCGGTGAGGCAGGGGCACCCCGGCGGCGGCGTGTCGTAGTAGCGCAGGTACAGGCGGAACGGCAGCGCGCTCGCCGGGTACTCTGCGGAACACACCTCACCACTCTCTATACTTGCATTCTAATACAAAATATCAATCCGACGCCAAAACGGGGAAACTCTTGGCCCAAATCTCACCTGATGGAAAGTGATGATTAGGCCGAAGATGGAAGCGAGTTTCACCCGGAATCCTCTTACACAGAGGAACTGGCTATCATACCTCTAACTGCCGGAACACAACAATGCTGTTAAGGCGGTACCCTGAGCAAATAACCTTGAGCATTTTTTCCCTCAATAACAGCGCAAGAGATACAGTAGCGAATACGCTCAGAATGTTGAATAAAATCGTTATAAAATCTAATTTTGGTCGTTTGAAAAAAAAAATACTTCTACCAAAATGTTCATAATTAAATTGCTTATCCATTAGAGTAAGTGCAAAATCAAAATAATCGTTAGTTTTCGAGAAGATGCATGTTTTCAGTATTTTTTTCTCATTTCTGTGGTTTCGTTGTGAGGAGATTACTTAAACATTATACTTAATAATAAAAAATAAAATCTACCATTTTGGAGCCAAGATTATGTAGAAATTCAATGTATTTTTTATTAGTTGATATTTCTTTTGGATAAAGAGTAGATAGCTCCAAAAAACTGCACAAACAACGGCTAGCGCTGCGTTTAGCTCGGGGACGCGCCTTAACATAGTTGTTATGGCGACAGACTTAGACATGATGGTGGTAGCTTGCCAGGCGGACTTAGAACAAGTCCTACCACCAACCAAACCGAGCAAAAAAATTGCCTCCGCTGGGAATTGAACCCGGGACCTCTGGGTCTGATTCAGGTGGTATAATCACTAGACCACGGAGGCGGTTAGTGTCACCTGTTTAGCACCACTCGGGGACCACGTGTAGGGATTCGCTGAAGGGTATTCTCCTACGGACGCGGGTGACTCGGCCCCCAAAACTAGCTTCAGCTTGTACGACATAAAGTTTATTGTTCCAAAAGATAATTATCTCAATTTTTTTCATACATATAATTTATAGCAGGTGCAAACAGATATTATAAGTATCCTACTAATATTATAAATGCGAAAGTTTGTGAGGATGGATGTTTGTGTATGTATGTTTGTTACTCTTTCACGCAAATACTACTGAACCGATTACGATGAAATTTGGTATGTAGGTAGCTGAAGACCCAGAATAACACATAGGCTACTTTTATCCCGGAGTTCCCGATGGTTCGGGAATTACACGGGAATAACGAGAATTTATACGCGGATGAAGTCGCGGGCGGCCTCTAGTAGCACATAATTATTCTTATGCACAGGGTGCCAAAAAATAAATGAATTGAATTGAATTGAACAAGGACAGGAAGTTAATCTGTGAACATGTTTGATACAACCTGAGTTGCGAGTGAACTGACACGGGCTCATAGACAAAGCTTCGTCGGTGCAGTTCGCCTCCGCTCACTTAACTCACGATCACCTCATCGTTTCATGAGATTCAAATGTGTTCAAAGGATCTATGTTATTCAAAGGAGTGTAATTTCTTCGTTATCAAAGTGCAAAAATATTTCAATTAAAACTCTACGTTGTGGACGATATTTTTCTAGATCAATAACAGGATTAAACGACAGAATTGTCATTCCTAAAAAACCAGAGGACGGTTTTAATAATTGAAAAAATAAATATTGAACAAATAGGGCAAACTTCATTTTCTTCTTCCTCTCCTTATACTATAATTAGCGTGCTCTCACCATAGGTCAGCGCGGTGTAGGCGTGCACGGTGAGAGCGGCGCGCGACACGTTGGTGGCGCGTAGTACGCGCTCGCTGTCCGACGACAACGTGTGTATGAGTGTGCTCTCACCATAGGTCAGCGCGGTGTAGGCGTGCACGGTGAGCGCGGCGCGCAACACGTTGGTGGCGCGTAGTACGCGCTCGCTGTCCGACGACGACGTGTGTATGAGTGTGCTCTCACCATAGGTCAGCGCGGTGTAAGCGTGCACGGTGAGCGCGGCGCGCGACACGTTGGTGGCGCGTAGTACGCGCTCGCTGTCCGACGACGACGTGTGTATGAGTGTGCTCTCACCATAGGTCAGCGCGGTGTAGGCGTGCACGGTGAGCGCGGCGCGCGACACGTTGGTGGCGCGTAGTACGCGCTCGCTGTCCGACGACGACGTGTGTATGAGTGTGCTCTCACCATAGGTCAGCGCGGTGTAAGCGTGCACGGTGAGCGCGGCGCGCGACACGTTGGTGGCGCGTAGTACGCGCTCGCTGTCCGACGACGACGTGTGTATGAGTGTGCTCTCACCATAGGTCAGCGCGGTGTAGGCGTGCACGGTGAGCGCGGCGCGCGACACGTTGGTGGCGCGTAGTACGCGCTCGCTGTCCGACGACAACGTGTGTATGAGTGTGCTCTCACCATAGGTCAGCGCGGTGTAGGCGTGCACGGTGAGCGCGGCGCGCGACACGTTGGTGGCGCGTAGTACGCGCTCGCTGTCCGACGACGACGTGTGTATGAGTGTGCTCTCACCATAGGTCAGCGCGGTGTAAGCGTGCACGGTGAGCGCGGCGCGCGACACGTTGGTGGCGCGTAGTACGCGCTCGCTGTCCGACGACGACGTGTGTATGAGTGTGCTCTCACCATAGGTCAGCGCGGTGTAAGCGTGCACGGTGAGCGCGGCGCGCGACACGTTGGTGGCGCGTAGTACGCGCTCGCTGTCCGACGACGACGTGTGTATGAGTGTGCTCTCACCATAGGTCAGCGCGGTGTAAGCGTGCACGGTGAGCGCGGCGCGCGACACGTTGGTGGCGCGTAGTACGCGCTCGCTGTCCGACGACGACGTGTGTATGAGTGTGCTCTCACCATAGGTCAGCGCGGTGTAAGCGTGCACGGTGAGCGCGGCGCGCGACACGTTGGTGGCGCGTAGTACGCGCTCGCTGTCCGACGACGACGTGTGTATGAGTGTGCTCTCACCATAGGTCAGCGCGGTGTAAGCGTGCACGGTGAGCGCGGCGCGCGACACGTTGGTGGCGCGTAGTACGCGCTCGCTGTCCGACGACGACGTCCTGCAACCACCAACATTTCACACATCGCGCTGTGGCTGTGACTTGTCTCGTCAACCAAAATGCACACAGTGACATCCGTGATTCACAAAAAACATACAGGGTGTAAGGGACAGCCTTCCACAAATTAACAGGGTGCAATCAGCTCCTTATTTTGAATCATATTCCAGTGGAAATTTCCTCAGGATTTTTTTTTATTTTTTTTCGATTTTTCATTTTTTTTGCTTTATTTCAATGTAAAGTTACATTATCTGTACGCAGAACTCCATTAATGTAAATAACACAGCTAAAATGAAAAAATAAAGAAAAAAAAAAAAAATCTCATGAACGACGCATGAAATCAGCTGTTAAAACGTAGCGCGGGCGCAGCTATCCTTTCGAAAGCTCGCTGCGCTGCCGTTCGCTGCGTGCGTTTTGCAGAGGTAGCGATACATTGCGAGTGAGGTAATTAAACAAATCAGTTTTATTGGATTCCCATAAAGTTCCTGAAATAATTTCATGTACCGGTCAACTTAGTACGATTTACTGAAATCATATCAGTTTGAGGAGGGCTGTCCCTTACACCCGTTATTAGCAGAATTATCCTACTTTAGATATCTGTTTACTATGAGCATGTTATCAAACTAAATACATCATTATAATTTTTCGGAATGGACAAAGAAATTGTGAAGTTAATAAAACGAAATAATATGCTGGAAAGCGTGAGAGTGAGCGTGGCTATGGTGTGGTAATAAAACTAACAGCAATCCATTCCATTTACTATGCAAGTTATTAGTAACCTGCTTTTTCGAGATTCAATTATTGCGCCACCTTTTCAATAATAAAGCAGGCTTGTGATCTCGGATCTATGAGTGCTTTGAGCGCAATGGTATATCCGTGTTCACTCTTTACTATCACCATTGCTGTGGCTAGTATTCCTATATCTTTGCTGGCATTGTAGTGCGATGTAATTATTGTAACTTGCACCTTTTCTTCCACATCTGCATGATTTGATACTGTCGGTACTGGTTTGGTTATACAGTTTTTGATGATGCCGAGGTATTCGTCTTCGTTGATCGATGTATGAGAGTATGCTGGCGTTGTTTACATGTGCGACAGGACATTTTCATGAGTTGTTTTGAGTTTTCTTTAGTAACTCTGCCATATGTACTAAATAAATAAATATATTGTTATATGCCTAATACTTCCTCGGCTGATTTAGATATTTTTAAAGTGGTTCAATATTATATTTCGTAAATTTTCAGTATTTTATACTTGTTAAAGTCACTTATCACTTTGTTTACACAAAACGATTCACTCCGGTTTCATAACTCAGGTGGAATGTGGTGCTTTTGTATTCATTTTACTAATGATCCGGCTCGATTATGACCATTATGTTGTGTGTGTTAGGGTTGGACTTCTTTTGGCTGGAAGGTGTCACAGTTTAACAAGCCTCTGTGTTTGATAGTGTTTATTTACAACTAAGTTTAATCTAATCATCAATCAATCATTACATCGTATTTAATATGGTCGGCGGATAGCTACTTACTTTAAAATAAATGTGAACCGTATGTATGTACATCTGTTTGTGTACTAAAATGCTTCAACAGCCATCATCGTCATCACTTTCTTGATTTTGTTTGGGTTAGCTTTGGGAGTCCTCTAATGAAGTCCAAACGCAAGCGAACAAATTTAGTTGACTAACGCGTTGTCAATTCACATTTTTACAAAGAGGGAGTCCACACATTTCAGAGCCACTTGTGTAACTTTGATTATAGTCTATGACAATATTATATTATCTGTGGAGTTTCTTCGGCTCTCTCTCTTGGTTCCTATCATTGTAAGTTAATGCTGTACTTCTATGTAATTAATGGTTCTAAAATAAAGTTTAATACAAACAGTGTATTACATTTTATAAAACAACTTTTTATAATATACTTTGTTCCAGAGACGTTACCTACTTTGAAGCGAAAACTTTCCACATTTACTCCCAGTCCTAATGAATGAACGACCTGATTCGATACAGGACGTGCTTTTAAGTCTTCGCAGGCATCATTAATAATCCTGCGTTTTAAATAAAACTGACTGTGTTGAAGATTTACATAAAGTAACAACTGTAGGTGCTGTTGTTTTAATAAAGTGACTCGCAGTGGTTGAGGAGTACTGGCACAGTTTAGTTCAAACTGGTCGGGAGTTGAATCAAATGAAATATGTTACTAAACGTCGATGTTTAAAATGTTTTAACGTAGCGTTTTCACAAAATCTGTTTTTTTTTTTGTTGTAAGTTGTACAAAGAAGGATGGCGAAGTTGCATGTACAATGGGACCCACTGTTAGAAGTATCGTACAGTATGGAAACTTATAACTAGTTGTAGCACTATATAAAACTAGCAAAAAAGCAAATGGGCAGTAAGTCGTAGAGGCTGGGAGATGTTATAATTAGTAATCGGGCAATGCACAATTGACAATTCACACAACACATTTTAACGAGTAACTAAGTCCAAACCACTTGCAAATCGCAATCCAAAGGTAAAAGCTGTTGTCTTAGTCGTTTTGTAGAATAGTCAGTCCAAAGGTAAAGCCAAGTTGTCAAGAATCACAAAATCGCATAGAAAATAATAGATATCCCAAGTTAGCCGCTGAAAACAAACACTAATTGTTTTGACACTGACAGCCTACTCCAATTGACAGCGTAACGTTCCACTCTACGTTATCACAAATAATCGTAATGATTATAATATTGTACATTTTTGTATAAAAATGTAAATGCATTTTTAATATTAACTTTTGTATGATTTTCTCATATTTTACAAGTTTTGTTTAAAAAAATAATTGACAAGCATAAAAAAGTGTAAGAACGTAAATCATGTAGGTAATGAAAGAGTAAGTTGGAATGTTATATGAAACACGGCGCGTTTAGTAACTGCATGATGACTTATTTTTATGTAAATAAAAATCTTTTCTAACTTTTAATTCCCACCACCCAGTGACTCAATATGTTTTATATAATCCTTTAACAGACTCTTAATTATAGTAAATACGAACTTGCAAGTGAATGACACTTAGTTAATTTATAAATAATGTGGGTCCAAATTCGCCATCCTCCTTTAATAAACACCAAGTTGAAAGTAAGTAATGAAGATTGGCAGCCGACGGACGTGAAAACTCGAATACACTTCCAAATCAGGAAAACACGGGGGTGGTACCTGGCGAGGCGGGGGGAGGGAAGGTAAGTGTTGTGGTAAATAATGGTACATGTACGAGTATGTCATCAGCAGCCGCCGCGCGCCGACGCGGAGCCAATCCAAATAACTTGATTATCGTTTTGACGACTGCCTGGTCTGGTCAGCTCACTCACGCGCAATGCAAGCGGCAAGTAGTTAGATACACACAGTTATCTGTACAGGATTATTAATTGTAAAACACTTACAACCTCTGTGGGAGTGAAAGTACACATGATTATAATAAATATTTTTTTCACTTCAGTAGCTCAAACGTGTAGGTTTTGCTGCCTGAAATTGCTCACTGAGTGAGACAAAGTAACTTTTTAATTTTTGTTTTCAGAATGCCGCGAATATCTTATTCAGTCTTGGGTTAATCATACAATTCGAAACATTCACACTCTATCTCTTTCCCGCCATTAAAAAGAGAGATAGTCAAAGACCAGCCCTTTCGAAGTTCCGATTTTGTATTCGACCTCAAAGACAAACACGTTCGGAATTTCGTACTAACTAAAGTTTTGCAAAAAGATATTATGTCTTTTAATGTAATTTATTGAATTTTTAACTTATTGTTGTATTTAAACAATAAGTTAAAAATTCAATAAATATTTACTGCAATACAGAATACTGAATAAATACAAAAAATAAAAAATACTGAATAAATACAAATAATATTAAATACTGAATAAGTATTTACTGCAAATAAAACTAATATTTAACCTAGTTTCAATAATTTTACGCAATATATTTGTAATAATAAAATATCATGGGTGCTATTTCCGAACACGCCTTAATTTAAATAAAAGAGCGGGAATAAAATTTCGTGGCTGGCGTTTAAGAGTTGAATAAGTAAAAAATATTAAAATAATCGTAAAATATGAGTGAAACTAGCGACGAGAACAGTATTTTAACACCGGAAGAGTTAAAACAACAATTTATTAATGCAGAATTAAGTTTCCTACCTGAGAAGTCTCGCGAGTAATATCTGAAAGCATACCATGTCTTCAATGAATGGAGACTTACAAAGGGCGCAAGAAGTTTTTCGGAGATGGTGTTGCTATCTTATTTTTAACCGACTTCGCAAATAGGAGGAGGTTCTCAATAATGTTGTATTTTTTTTATGTTTGTTACCTCATAACTCCGACAATTATGAACCGATTTGGAAAAATCTTATCTGAAAGGATATACCTGTAGATTGGTCCCATTAAAATTTTATCAAAATCGGTTACGAACTTTGGATTTTATATCGAAATAGCTGGAATTCGTCTACTTGGATGATTGTTTTATGTCATCCAAGTAATCGAAATTGCGTATTTTCCTTTTTTGCGATTTTGCAGTGGTGTTAGGTGTGGGTAGGTGTACCATTAAAAAGTGAAAAAACAAACAGTACAAAGTAAAAATGAAAAATACAAAACGAACCTAGACAGGTCTTTTGTCGTACGCGAAGAATATGTAACTATTGTAGAAATATACCGACATTTACGTCCAGCCATTATAAAAACCGACCTATTTTTCATACAATACCATAATAATAAATGCTCAACTTGCTGCCTGCCTAAGTAAATAAAATAGGTGCTATACCGCGAGAAATTGCCACTTTCCTAAAACTGTAAGAGCCTCAACTATAGGTACACGGGTCACTGCTTTCGGAGAACTTCGGCAACGCTCTTGGCTGATTCCGGAGTCGATCTCACCACTTTAAAACGTCACGGCGAGTGGAAGTCCAATACGGTTGCAGGAGGCTATATTGGAGACTCAATAGAAAATAAGTCGAAAATCTGTAAGCGTATAGTGGAAACAATAAGTCTGAATTCGATCCCGGATCCTTGGTCTCACCCACGCCCATCCACTTCCAACGACGCACAGTCTACTTATACGGAAAGCCGATCAGAGTCACCAGCGTTCACCGTTGTTCCTTCTCAATCCGCCACCGAAACAGAAACCTTAACCCCAGATAATCAAACTCAACTCAATGCAGCTATAAAAAAATAAATCTGTTACTTTTAATTTGCAGAATTACAGTAATATTACTTTTAACTTTGAAAATGTTCTATTTTATTGAATAGGTACCTCTACCTACAATGTTAATCACCAAGCGCGAGATTACTCGCTGATGACGACACTCATCTGTTACTCGCCGGCTGCGAGCACAGCCACCAGAGCGACAAGCGCGCGCGGAGGCGGCTCGGGTACCCGCGCGAGATTACTTAATGCCCCACTCATTATATTTTTAATTAATATCGGCGGACCGGTACGGTATTGGGTCTCTTGCCTGTCACGTTCGTTTTACATCATTTACTCAGAGTGTCATTTGTTAAAATATCGACATCTAATTATTTTCGACATTCACCTACGTAAGTACGTAGCTTTCCGATTTTATTAAAATTGTTTGAGATTGAATTGAAAGCGGTTGGTTTTCCGGGAGCGATGATTTTGAAAGGTAGCATCAACAGCAGTCGTGGTGCCCACGTGTGGCGTGAGTGTCATACGTTTACGAGCACCGCGACCGCAACCGATTAATATAGGCTGTACACTACAGGGATAAATGAGGCTCGTGCTGTCATCGGAATAACTGTTCGCTTCAAAAGAAATGCCAGATCACGCAATTTATCAATTGATTAGACACAACTCCAAAATGAAGTAGAAAGAACTATGATAAAATTCTGTTTCTACTTGTGATTTCATTTTATTTATTTATTTGTTTTGGTTCACCAACAAAATTTATTAACTAACATAAGCAAATTACACAGAAGCAACAGATTAGAATAGTGTAACAATCTCTTACAGGTAAACTCTGCATACATACAAAACGTTGTCGTAACATTAAAAAAAGTCTTAATCTTATCAACGAAGTCGCTCAGAAAACTCAACAAATCAAATTGAGCTAATTAAATAAAACGAAATTAAACTAGATAACACAAAGATAGGTAGCCTTAATTATCCCACCCAGCGAGATTATGCAGAGCTACGAAACTCAATGTTCGGGGATATACTTATAAAAACTAACTTTCAACTTGCCTAAACCGTCGAAATGGAGGTCGATCCGATCACTGCAACCATTCACAACCTTACAAAACCTCGCGTAGGGAGAAAATGCACCCAAAACCGTTCTTCTCTGCGGAGGACAGAGTAGTGTTATAGGACTGCGAGGAATTCTTGAGGGGGCGCGGAAGTTAAACTTATTTTTGTGGACCATACCTTTGCACACAAACATCGCATCATTCAGACGCCGACGTTTGTCAAGAGAAACCATATTAAATTGCTTAAGCTTTTTTTCTGTTTGATGTATGTAATTTCTGCTGTGAACAGAAAAGTGTCGCATTTTGTTGACTGCAATTTGATTGATTCTTACACAGCAAAGAAACAGGTGCAAATGATAGGGGTTAAAGTATGAAATTGCCGTTTTATTGTAATAGGTACTTCGAATTGACATAGAACCTTCATGGTTTGAGATTTTTGAGTGAAAGTTTCACATGCTACCTATGAAGTTCTTCTTTTAAACAATGTGCAACATTCGATTATCGACTTTCAATTGTTTTTTTTATTCAGCTTAGACAAGGAAGATGGATACTTCAAAATTTTGAGTGATTTTTGAATACGAGTTCTGACGCAGAACTAACGCGTCAGAAACAGCTCGCAATATCAATGTTGCGTTTGGAGTGGGGACTGCTAATGAACGCATCGTGCGATTTTAGTTTAAACGCTTTCGTGATGGAAACTTTGATTTGAAGAATGAACCACGTGGAAGACCGCCCCACACAGGTGAATAACAATTAAATGAAAGAGATGGTGGAAGCCGATGCGAGCCAAACTACCCAGGAATTAGCGGCATGGTTTAACGTTACGTTACCAACAATATTGTCATTTGCGTCAAATCAATAAAAAAGTGGGTCTTTCTCATGACTTGACTGATCTGTAGAAAAAAACGCGTGTTGAAACTTGTGTTGCCTTGTTGAATCGATACAGAAATGTCATAATTCGATCCAATATTCCTTTATTGGATCGAATTATCACATGTGATGACAAGTGGATTCTTTACGATAACCGTAAGCGAAAAATTCAATGGCTGACCCCAGGTCAAACGCTGCAACAGTGTCCTAAAGGAAAGCTTACCAATAAAAGGGTAATGGTAACTGTTTGGTGGTCTCAGCATGGTGTTATTCACTATAGCTTTCTCCGTTCTGGTCAAGCAATAACGGCAGATGTCTACTGTGCCGAACTCCGAACAAAGATAGCATCTAGCAGTAAAACAGCCCCGACTCATGAATCGGTCTTCACCATTATTGCTCCATGATAACGCAAGTCGTAGCATTTCGTAGCAAGTCGTAGCATTTCGTAGCAAGTCGTAGCATTTTGTATCAAGTCGTAATATTTCGTAGGAAGTCGTAAATTTATGTCTACGCTATTGTAGTTGATTAAAGTAGTTTTATCTTACTAGCTTTTGCCCGCGGCTTCACTCGCTAACTTTTAGCCGCGTAACAAACCAACAAACTCACGTATGCATGTATAATGTTAGTTAGGAGTTTAGGATTTGTGTTGTGCAATGTAAGTAAAGTGTGTCAAAAATATCAGATCAGCTATCTTGCGGGAGCGGGGTTAGTAATGGTGCTTGATCCCAAGACACACTCAGCAGTCTCCATAGTGAGGAACAGAGCTACATTTAGACAGCCGAGAGTACGTGCCACATGGTGGGGGTGGTCGCGTGCGGGTGCGCGGGCGCCGGCGCCAGCGCCAGCTGCAGCGGCGCGCCGCGCGCCTCCACCCACACGTCCAGCACGACGGGCGCCACGTGCTCCACCTGCCGACACACACCGTTTACAATCAAGACAGTTACCGTATAAGCAGTACCATACAAGCCTTTATCGACTTGAGGGACTGAATTGTCCTAGGAAAAACCAGTTTGTTGTGGGTTTAGCTGGTAGCATTGGCCGGCTGCGGCCGTATCGTTTGATGGACGAAGACATTGCCATAATTTAACCGTTTGAACTTTATAAGGAAGGTAATTAATTCATTTTCGCACCATCATTAATATAATAACTGAAAGATAAAGATCGTTCAGTTCGCATCATGTCAAGCAATTGTGTATTCATTAAACATACTCGCGACAGTCGAACGCAAGAACCAAGTAGTGGTTGTCGTGGCCATGTCGTAGAATTGGCAATATCATGAATATCTGGCCTCAGTATGCAATGATAACTGCAGTTGGAAAAAATAATAATTTTCCTTTAGTTTGGCATGTGGTATTGCTTTATATTTAGTTTAGTATATTATTTTAAGGAATATAGGCACTAAAAGTACTGATGGGTGGGGTTAAGCTAACGGAGGGATCGGGGGAGTGCATTCGTTTTTTTAGCCAAACTGTGCCGTGTGGCCACTGATATTAAACAATTTTTTTAACCGACTTCCAAAAAAGGAGGAGGTTATCAATTTGATTGTATGTTTTTTTTTTTAATGTTTGTTACCTCGTAACTCCGACAATTATGAACCGATTTTCAAAAATTTGGTTTGTCTGAAAGGATATACTCGCAGATTGGTCCCATTTAAATCATATCAAAATCGATTACGAACTTTGGATTTTAAATCGAAATCGCTGGAATTTGACTATTTAGATGATTCTTTGATAATCGAAATTGCGTATTTTGCTTTTCTGCGATTTTGTAGTGGTGTTGTTAGGTGCGGGGTACCACTAAAAAGTGAAAAATAAAAAACTTTTTACAAAAAAATACAACCGACTTCTAAAAAAAACACTACAAAGTAAAAAATAACTTTAAATTCGGAAGTCGGTGTCAAAATACGAAGAAACTAACAAAAACACCGACTTCCGAATTAAAAGTTATTTTTTACTTTGTAGTGTTTTTTTGAGAAGTCGGTTGTATTTTTTTGTAAAAAGTTTTTTTTAATAGATCAATGCGGGTACATCTATACTAATATTATAAAGCAGAAGAGTTTGTTTGTTTGTTTGTTTGGTTGAACGCGCTAATCTCAGGAACTACTGGTCCGATTTGAAAAATTATTTCATTGTTAGATAGCCCATTTATCGAGGAAGGCTATAGGCTATAATATATCATCACGCTAAGACCACTAGGAGCGGAGCAGTAATGAAAAATGTTACGCAGACGACGTTGCAAGGGTCAGCTAGTATCAAATAAAAGGGCTTATTGTGAGGATTTAAATTTATTATTTTTTCATAATTTCAAAAATAACAGGTTTTAAGTTATTCAAAAAATTAGACAAATACTGACCATTCGCCCCCTTATCTCCGAAGCATGTGCTAAAAATTTAGAAAAAAATATACTTATGCAGATAATAGTTCTTTACATACGTATATTAAATGTAATTTACCTCGTACCTTTTAACAAATAAGAAGTTACAGCGTAACTTTTAACAAAAATGAAATGTATGTATTTATTTTTAAAATAAATGTAAGTTCAAATTTTCCAACTTAGGAATTTATTTTTATCATAAAAATAAATTCCTAAGTTGTAAAATTTTAGGTACATTCTTAAGGTAAGGTTATTTTTGTCCCTTTTCTTCTCTTCATATTTCATTTAGTATCGAACCAATCGAAAAAAGTTCGGAATCTATTTTTAGACGAAATGTATAAGTTCCATAAGTACAAGAACATTATTTACTATATGCCACAGTTTACGAGTTATTTGTAAAAAACACAAAAACGTGGCGGGGGTTGGGGGCTGCTATCACTATTATAAATTTCAACATAAATAATATGTATAAGTAGCAATAAAATATCTCCAATTATTTACGTTACTATAAAACTGCAAAAAACTAGTTAATTTAATGGCAACCCCGGACGGATATAAATTCCTTAAATCGGCGGTTTTCAAAAACCTTTTTCAATTAATTTTTTTCATAATTTTTAATTTTGTTTTTTTTATGTCAAACTTTTAGAGAGCATAGGTTTTAAGAACATAGTACTACGAATCATTATAGTTTATTTACATTACTAGTAACCGCATCAAACTTCAAGTAGTTTTGCACAAACAAAATGTTTAGTGCTGTGCCCCCTGGTGAGTTGTCACCGTAAAACCCATTTAAAAACATGCGCCAATTACTCCGCGCACAATACTGCTTGATCATGGCGTCGTTCAGTGGAGTGACTGCTCAATAGCGCAGCCTGGGACCAGGGACAGTGCGCCCTGCCTTCTGTCTCTAACGGTCGCACTGATTTGATCCATTGCGATTCAGTAGGTATCTAAAGGCAGTGGCTGTAGATTGGCAATAGTGTAACCTCAACAATAAATAGCACTCAGAGCATTAGCAGGTTAGACAGGATACCGGTTAACACATTCACTGTCCGCAAAGCAGACACAATAGTTAAACAATCAGCATGAACCACATGTGGAATTATCTTAATTTGCATGGGTACACTCTTGCAACTGAATTTAAAACAGCTGTCTACGATCGATTGCATGGAAAATTTGCATACATTATATGGTTTGGATGTCAATGCACAGGCAGTTACGAGTAAGTTACAGCAATCTAAATGTAATATGGGAGACTATAAACGCTGGTGGAGCAATTATTTTACGTATTGATATCAAAAGAAAGGGTTTATTGAGTGATATAGATATGCACGAAAAATCTTGATTAAAAATTTAGGTTTATACATAACATTTTAGCATCCTTACGAGCAAGTGAAGCCCTTCGGTTAAGTTTTTTAACCCTTGCAAAATTTGTATAAATCGATACATTCATTGATCTATAAACCTGGATTTGAATAAAACTGATATCAAAACAGAACAACCTTGCCACATCAGCAAATTGTTAAATAAGCAGAATGTTGTTTTCGTGAGGATTACTTCACACAAAGATCACATACTACGGAAGTGCGTACTAAGTACGAGGTCGCCGGGGTGCATGGTGCGGCTAGGGAATACATCACGTCACGTCACCATGTCGTCTCTTGTAGTGTCATCTCGTGTCGTGTCGTGTCGTGTCGTGACTGACATCTGCCGCGATAAACAAATACGCCGCCTTACTAAGCGTTTATTCCAAAAAATCAGACCCTTGACGTTTGTTGAGAAAACAACGATCAAAAGCAATTTTGTATACCGTTTCCGGGTTCCGTTTCTTTATAGTAAAGAATCTTTAATGATCAATTCTGAGAAACGTGGAGCTTTTATCACAAAGAAAGTGTCACATTTTGTCTCCACCGCGAAATCAGTCACAGTTACTTGGGTCTGAGGTGACAAAGCAAGAATTTCGATTGCTCGGCACTCGCCAATAAGTATCGAGTATTTCTTTTAAGTGTCGGCTCGCGGTGCGCCACGCTGCCATGAGCTGTCACAATCAGAGCGCTCGAGCGCTGAGCGTTAGAGCGAGCACTGCGAGCGCAGCTGAGCGGGACGGGCGACGCTCACTGTAAGCAATTGCGCTCGTTATCCAGAAGATAGATCATTTCAAAGAGAACTTTTGTACCGTTTATTTAACGTTATGCTAAAGCAAATCTTTAGTCGATGATAATAATATTGATGTGAGTGATGAACCACGGTGACCTGGGCCCTTTTGGGGCAAAGTTCTATTGTCTTACTAATGTTCTTTTAATTTGCGGGCGTTAACAGTAATATTTTCTACTAACTAATTGACTCAAGACTTAATAAAATTTTATCTTCATTTATAGGGTTCCGAACAAAAAACAGAACTCTTATAGGATCACTCGGGTGTCTGTCTCTCTGTCACAGCCAGTTTCTTTCGGATCCACTAGACCGATTCTGTTGGAAATTTGGTACATATATGAACTTATTTGAACCAAATACGGACGCGTTACGTAAATTATTGAATTTTAGTATGGGGGTCAGTTTTGGGGATTAAACTAGAAAAATCAAAAAAAATCCTAAGTTAAGTTTGCTCTTAACTCTCGATCTACAAAGTCTACGATGGAGCGAGCTCACCCGGAAGTAGCCTGTTCAGGTTCACTCTTTGAAAATAAATGGTTTTGAAGTTATTCAAGAAATTAGACGAAAACTAACCGTATCTCCCTTTGCCCGCGAGTCCAACTCGCACTCGGCAAATTTTTTTGAATCTGTAGTGTGTAAAAATTAATGGAATCTTCTACTGGTTAGTTACTAAATTTCTTCAATTTGTAAAGTAAACTCTGTACCTATTTATAATTATTGGTTCTGGTATTGTGGATTAGGCGTTTGATAAAATATTTTTATCTATTATTCATATTCTATTGGATATCACAAGTATGAAATATGGCAAATGCAGGCGACGCGCGCCGCCTGACGTATCTCACCCGCGGGACTACGACCGTCACGAGTAAAGCCGCTGAAATATTACATTCTGTAAATAAATTATGAAACATTAGGTTAGGCGACTCACGCCGGGGCGTGCGTAGCAACCGTGTTTGTTAAAATTTTAATAAGACGTACGCGGACGTCAAGTGGGTGTCACACAGGTAACAAGAGCGCGGATATGGTCGAGGAAACTCAAGGCCAAAAAACTAGAATGAGGCCTCTCTTTTTACAGAGCCTTCCGTTTGTAAGGCGTGTGGTAGAACAGAAAAAGTGCGCGGTCGCGCGTGTGGCGCACGCTTGTCAATGAAGGGCGTACGAACGCCAGCCACGCCACCACGCCACCACGCCACCACGCCACCACGCCACCACGCCACCACGCCACCACGCCGCCACGCTGCCACGCCGCCACGCCGCCACGCCGCCACGCTGCATGTCCCGCCGTCAGCCGGCACGCGGGCGGGGGCGACGCAACTTGCTACATGGAAACGCCATTTAGAGCGGTACGTCCGCTGCGAACTATTTAACTTGTAAAACGTCCTCCTCACTATTCCCTAAGTTGATCGAAGTTGAGCGAATACGACAGTGTAGAGGGGCACTTCGCTTCGCTTCGTGCAACTTCGCCTCGCTTCGAGCGACTTCCAGTCGTTGTCAGTTTTTGCGCCCGAGTCAAAGGACTCGAAGTGTCACGAAGCATCTGACCACACTACTCGGTTCACTTCGGCTCACTTCGGTTCGCGTCGAGCCATAGTAAATACGCACGTATATTTACTAAGCGAGAGTACACATTGCAACGGCAGTTGCCACATGAACGTTATTCCAAAATCAGATTTCAGAAATGCCGAATACCTATATTCTTTCAAATAAATGTATCATTCATTCATGATGCCTATCGTAAAGGGAACGGGCGACTGAGCTCCTCGCGAAGTTACTCGAGTGTGTGGACACGTACTTCGGACTTCGGTTAACTTCGGAGAATACTTCGTCGAAGTAACTTCGGGGATAGTGTGAAGGACGTATAAAAGTGGGGCAGTGTGCGAGCACAGAGTACTTATTATGTGCGACGTAGGAGGCGGCGAAGAAGCCTGTAGTGACCTACTTGATGTTTTAATTATAAAGTTCATAAATTATATATTGTTCAAAATTAGGATCAAAATATTTTATATACATATTTACAAATAACCTAACACCTAGTATTATATAGAATCAAAAATCTAAATTAAATAATTTTGTGTTACTAACATTTTACAAACAAACATAACAAACCGATACTTTGTATTAGTAGATAGTTTCTTATCAGCTGGCCGGCGAAGCGATGACGCGTCTATTGTTCTACGTGCCGCGCGAGCGGGACGGCACTATAGTTGCCTTGCGCTCGCGCAGGTATGGTGTGGCGCGATGGGCCACGCAGCGCCAGTACGTGTTTTGAGCCGCTTGCGATCATAAGCTTGCAAAATCACATAGCTCCGCCGCGCCGCTTAATCCGACTGTACTTGCTTGCTTTCTTCATCTGTCTAAATCTATCCATATATTCTACCACTCCTTCTTCTTCTTCTAAGTGGAACTCTTGTGTGTGTAAACTACCAGTGAAATAAACTTTCTTTCTTCTTCTGGTGTACTTTGGACTTTCATTCATCTCTTCTCACTATTGCTACATTCTTCATCACACACGCCTACCACCTACATTGGTGACCCCGTTCAGGAGCACGAGGATGTCCGAAGACGAAGTGCGCAGTCATCGAGATGTCGGCGAGTCGGCAGCGGAAAGTTTTCGTGTGGGTGTGCGTATACCGCCATTTCACCCGGAGAAGCCGGGACTATGGTTCAACCAGATGGAAGCGCAGTTCATCCTGGCAAACATCAAGTCGGACGACACCAAGTTCCATTTCGTAATCGGCAACTTGGATACGCAATACGCATCCGAAGTCGAGGATATTATCGTCCACCCTCCAACCACCGGAAAGTACGAAAAACTAAAAAGTGAGCTTATAAAACGACTTTCGGCAACGCGTGAGAAAAAAATCAAACAACTTCTCATGCATGAGGAGCTGGGCGACCGAAAGCCTTCCCAATTTTACCGCCACCTCCTCAACCTCGCTGGTCCAGGTGTGCCGGAGGAGTTCCTGAGAACCATCTGGACGAGCCGCCTACCCGCAAGTACACAGGCGATCATAGCTTCCCAGTCCAAGCCGGACCTGAGCGAGCTGGCTGAGCTGGCGGACCGGATCCACGACGTCGTCGGCACCCCGGTGGCATCAACATCTGCCATCACTACAGCTGCATCGTCGAGCACTCCGGGCACCAGCATGAACTCCGAGATTGCCGCCCTGGCCAAGCAGATGGAGAAGCTGGCGGAGAAGGTGGGGCGATTGTCTCGCCCTAGAGGAAGATCCCGTAGTCGTACGCGCCATCGGTCCAGCTCCAACAGATCACAGTCCAGCTATAGAAAGTTCCCCCAGTGCTGGTACCATCAGAATTTTAGGGACCGAGCTAGGAAGTGCGTGAAGCCGTGCGACTACTCCACGTCGGGAAATGTGCGGGGCAATCAGTGATGGCGACCGATGATTGTCCGAGTGCTGGTCGCTTATTTGTCACCGATCAAAGGTCGAAGGTGCAGTTTCTGGTCGACACCGGCAGCGACCTCTGTGTCTACCCTCGATCGGCAATAACAAGACGACTAGATAAAACTAATTACCAGTTATGTGCGGCAAACGGAACATCTATTAACACGTATGGTTTCATAAATATTAGTTTAAACCTAGGGTTGCGCCGTGACTTCGCTTGGCGATTTATCGTTGCCGATGTAACAAAGGCGATAATAGGCGTGGATTTTTTATCTTTTTATAATTTGGTTGTTGATTGCAGGAACCAACGTCTCATCGACAACCATACTACGCTCTCCACCCCGGCGTCACCCGTCCGTCGTTCTGATGTCGTCTCTTCAGTGAAAGTAAGTCTTGGTAATTCCGCATACATTCACATACTACAGGAATTCCCTGACATCACTCGCCCACATGGTATACAACGCACTCCAAAACACAATACAGTACATCACATCCGTACTACACCAGGGCCACCAGTATCGTGTTCACCTCGCAGATTGGCCCCTGACAAATTAAAAATCGCGAAGGGCGAATTTGAGGCAATGTTGCAGTGTGGCACCTGTCGCTTGTCAGAGTCACCGTGGTCGTCGCCTCTCCACCTAGCACCTAAGAAAGACGATGGTTGGCGTCCCTGTGGCGATTACAGGATGCTGAACGCCCGAACCATCCCTGACCAATACCCCATCCGTCACATACAAGACTTTGCTCATAGCTTGTCTGGCTGTACAATATTTTCGCAAATTGATCTAGTGAAAGCGTACAATCAGATACCAGTCCATCCAGACGACATCCCGAAGACCGCGATCACAACACCATTCGGTCTTTTCGAATTCCCTTACATGACGTTTGGCCTTCGAAATGCCGGGCAGACTTTTCAGCGCTTCGTGGATGAAATGCTCAGGGGCCTTGACTTCACGTACGCGTACTTGGATGACTTTTTGGTCTTCTCAAAAGACCAGAAGACCCACGAGCACCACCTGCGCCAGCTTTTTTCCAGGCTTCGAGACTACGGAATGGTCATCAACACGTCTAAGTGCGCCTTTGGAGTGACTGAAGTCCACTTTTTGGGCTACCACATTTCAGCCAAGGGCACAAGACCATTGCCTTCCAAGGTCGAAGCCGTGCAGAATTTCCCAGCGCCTAAGACCGTGAGAGAGCTGCGCAGATTCCTTGGGATGCTGAATTTCTACAGAAGGTTTATTCCAGGAGCAGCTAGTCTTCAAGCACCCCTAAACGCACTGCTAACTGGATCGGTTAAAGGTTCACATCCAGTTAACTTCACACCCGAGGAGAACGAGGCATTCCAGAACAGCAAAAACAGCCTTTGTCAAGCAGCAATGTTGGCTCATCCTGACTGCAACGCAAAGTTGGCGTTGGTCACGGATGCGTCTGACAAAGCCATGGGCGCGGTCTTGCAGCAACTGAAAGCGGGGGCTTGGGAACCCCTTGCCTTCTTTTCACGGAAGCTAAGCCCAGCACAGGTTAAGTACTCACCTTACGACCGCGAGCTACTCGCCATTTACGAGAGTGTGAAGTATTTTCGGCACATGCTGGAGGCTCGTGACTTTGTGATTTACACAGACCACAAGCCTCTCACATTCGCCTTCCACACTCGTAAAGAGAATTGTTCCCCACGACGTACACGTCACCTAGATCTCATAGCCCAATTCACAACGGACATCAGGCATATATCTGGGAAGAACAATGTCGTGGCGGATACTCTCTCGCGCGTTGAAGAAATTACGCAACCTGTGCCCGCTGAAAAGATCGCTGCAGCGCAACTGGAGGACCAGGAGCTGAAGCAACTGCTTGCTGGAGATAACGCGTTATGCCTGAAGCAAGTAAGCGTACCAGGATCCCAAACGCAGCTGTACTGTGATGTCAGCACCCCTACACCAAGACCTTTTGTGCCCAAGGAGTTGCGCAGGACGATTTTCCTTAGCCTGCACTCCTTGAGTCACCCAGGCACCAAGGCATCAGCAAGATTGGTTGCTGACCGATATGTGTGGCCTGGCATCAGGAAAGACTGTCGAGAGTGGGTTCGCTCTTGCCTGGCTTGCCAGCGCTCGAAGACCACACGACACGTCTTTGCTCCAGTAGGAGCTTTCAAATTACCGCAATCTAGGTTTGCGTTCATCCACATTGACCTCATAGGACCTTTGCCATTGAGCCAAGGCTTCCGCTATTGTCTCACAGCCGTCGATCGCTTTACGCGATGGCCTGAGGCAATACCATTAGCAGACATCACTGCAGAAACAGTGGCAAAGGCTTTACTGAGTGGCTGGATTGCTCGTTTCGGCTGCCCATCGGATATCGTAACCGATAGAGGTAGGCAGTTCGAATCAGCACTCTTCAGAAGCCTGTCTGCAATTGCTGGGTTCCAACATCGCAGAACAACCGCGTACCATCCTGCCTGTAACGGACTGGTGGAAAGATTCCACCGTCAACTAAAGGCTGCGATCACCTGCCACGCAAACGACAGTTGGGTGGAATCTCTTCCACTAGTCATGTTAGGTATTCGCAGCGCTTACAAAGAGGACGCTCAGGCTTCAGCCGCCGAATTAGTTTACGGCCAGCCCATGCGCCTCCCAGGTGAATTTTTCGACCCTCGGGCTGAGGAGACCGTCGACATGACCACCTACCTATCAAGGTTTAGGAGTATTATCCGGAATCTGCAACCATCACCAGCAGCCAGGCACAACAGCAATTTCAAAACATTCATTTACAAGGATTTATCCTCATCAACTCATGTGTTCCTTAGGGACTGTACTGCCGGTGGTGGTCTGAAACCGGCATACTCTGGTCCTCATAAGGTCATCGAAAGAGGTGACAAGGTGTTTAGGATAGTGGTAAACGGTAAACAGGTTACCGTATCGATAGACCGCATTAAGCCGGCCTTCATACTGCGTGACCCTGACAACACTTCAAACACACCACATACCACGTACATGCACCACAACACACCACAGTCACCACTCAACACTAATGCTAATCACTACACACCCAACGCGGATAACCAAGACTTGCCTTCGACTGACAATGACGTCATCAGGACGACGCGGTCTGGACGTTGCGTTAGATTTCCCGACTATTATCGCCCTTGACGGTCTTTGGAAGGGGGTGTGTTTGAAGTTCACGTACTTCGGACTTCGGTTAACTTCGGAGAATACTTCGTCGAAGTAACTTCGGGGATAGTGTGAAGGACGTATAAAAGTGGGGCAGTGTGCGAGCACAGAGTACTTATTATGTGCGACGTAGGAGGCGGCGAAGAAGCCGCTCTACACTACGGACCTGTTGGCGGGTCTCGTCATATCTGTTAAATTAAAGGGAAACTAACTGATTATCAAGGCTAAGAAGGGATTATTGGAAATTCACTCTTGAAATGGAGTGAAAAGGGGTAAAATTGTTTGTAGGTACTAAGTACGCGCAAACGAGGTCGCGGGCGAAGTGCTGGTCAGTCACGTTTGGTGTCATTACTGAAATATAGCGAGTACTCAGTAAGTTGCAGTGGAGAGCTAACGTCGATTTGATTAAACAGTGCTTGCTCGATCCAAATACCAAATTTACTAACGTGAGAGGTTCTTGTTCCAAGTCCATCCCGTCAAGTTTAAACTTGAGACGTAAAGACGGTCAAGTGCGAGAGCTCGCTCCTTGGATTAGATATTTTCTCAATTATGTCAAGAGACCCTTCTACGAACTCAAAGAGATACTTAAATAATAATATCTGGCACAATCCTCAAAAGTCCAATATAGTAACATAATAATATTTCAAGAAGAGAATATTGCGCCATTAGTATTCCAATCTGTTTGCACGATAACAAGCGCCTACTGAACGTCTCCACGGAACGTCGTCAGGCGCCAGTTCAACGTTCAACGTTGCTTCGTACTACGAGAACTTGGCTTCAGTTCTGATTGTAGTCATTTTATTAACCGACTTCCCAAAAAGGAGGAGGTTATCAATTCGGTTGTATGTTTTTTTTTTTTTTATGTTTGTTACCTCATAACTCCGACAATTATGAACCGATTTGAAAAATTCTTGTTTTATCTGAAAGGATATACTTGCAGATTGGTCCCATTTAAATCATATCAAAATCGGTTACGAACTTTGGATTTTAAATCGAAATACCTGGAATTTGACTATTTAGATGACTCTTTGATAATCGAAATTGCGTATTTTGCTTTTCCTCGATTTTGCAGTGGTGTTGTTAGGTGTGGGGCACCACTAAAAAGTGAAAAATAAAAAACTTTTTACAAAAAAATACAACCGACTTCCAAAAAAAAACACTGCAAAGTAAAAAATAACTTTAATTTCGGAAGTCGGTGTCAAAATACGAAGAAAGTAACAAAAACACCGACTTCCGAAATTAAAGTTATTTTTTACTTTGCAGTGTTTTTTTTTGGAAGTCGGTTGTATTTTTTTGTAAAAAGTTTTTTTAAATAACATTTCAACGTTACAAGATTTTTAACATAATGTCTGGTAGATTCCGGGGCGGCTGGCGGCTCCCAACAACTCGGATAGTTTTATCGCTCGTTGCCTCCAGCGAAATTAAGTTTATGCTACAGAAATTTTGTTTCTAGATTCTATTTTTGCTCATCATAGGCACGAATAATGTTATCTCAAAATAGAATTTCAATGTAATTTATTTTGTACCAACTAACAAAATCGCTCGACTACGACAATTTGATTACCGATGGAAATTCTGAAAAATTGCTTTTATACCAATATTGACCAGACAATTTAGAACTTTAATAATAATTTGAAATTCAAACATGCACCAATTGATTTTAATTATTGCATTAAAATTCATTTAAGTATTTTGTTTTCAAATTAATTTACTTACTTTACCATTACAAATATCGTCCGCGTTGCTGTCTACTGGAAGTGAGGTCAAAACAAAGAACATGTATATTATTATCAGTTATCAAGGAAGACATCGCCACAGATAGTACAGACCCAAAGGCGATCCAGAAACAATCTATCTCTAAAAGTAAGAATACATGTGGAATGCAATAAAGATATTGAGTATTGAGTACCTATTGTAAAGATATTGAGTATTGAGTACCTATTGTAAAGATATTGAGTATTGAGTACCTATTGTAAAAAGCCAACCCCAATTAGAAATGGGGTAAAATCTTGCTCCTTCGTAGACAACTTACTTCATCGTGGACTTTGTTATTAAAATTTGTGACTTAGACCTCAAGATTCAAGAGAAAACTCATCTCAAATAAAAACAAACCAGAAGAAGAAGAAAAAACGGCTTGCTATGTCAAAGTATCAGAACTAGCAAGTTGATGCGACGCGTGGTAACTGGATGATCGCAGCCTGGTATCTTCGCCCGCAACTCAGCTAAACTTTAGTTTCAATTTTTGAACTGAGCCATTACCTACCAGGATATACAGTGTGAGTCTTTTTATTGTGCATATATGAAAATGAGGGAAACAATGCTTAGTTTTAACGACGGAAAACATATTTAAAAAATTGTATAAATTATGTCTTTATCGATTTTTTTAAATTTTGCTCACAACTGTGACTCCAGTGTGAACAAAACTGTGTGAGTTTTAAACTAATTGGTCTATAGCGATGAAACTAACTCTATAATAATCGGAAGTAATTAGGCATCCTCATCCCCAATAAAAAATACTCCAAATTAAAAACTAACATTAAAAAATTTTTTTTTTTTAATTTGGAGTTGTTTTTTTATCAATGTTTACAATAATCTTTAAATTTCTTGAAAACTCCCCCCATTACCCACCTTTTTAATTATTTTATGTTATTTTTCATCACATTTTCTATCAATAATAAAAAAATAATTTCATTAAGACGCCTAATTTTCCGATCAATTTTTAATTTGTTTAAGTTCGATAGATCTTATAGTTTAAAAGTTACACAGTTTTGTTACACTGGGGCTAAACATTTTTTTAAATATGTTTTTTTTAACAAGTGTCGATAAAATTAACCATAATTTTCAAATTTTAAATGTGCACATTATGAAGACGCATACTGTATTGAAAACTGAAGCGACCAAGCAAGTCGACTGAAGTGTTCTTGTGACAGACCTTCAATTATTCATAATATTGTTTTGTAACATTAAAAAACAAGTGCGAGTCGGACTCGCGCACCGAGGGTTCCGTACAAACCTGTAGGTATTTAATTATATTATAAGAAAAAGTTGCGGTTTACCATTTATGACGTATTTACAAAAAACTACTAACTAGATCTCGTTCAAACCAATTTTCGGTGGAATTTTACATAGTAAATTAGTATTTCAGATATATTTTTTCAGTTTTATCATTCTCTTATTTCAGAAGTTACAGGCACACACACAAATTTTACCACTTTGGAAGTGTCCCTCGCGCAAACTATTCAGTTTAGAAATATAATTTTTGATGACCTATCCATAGATACCCCACTCGTATGGGTTTGATGAGAAAAAAAAATAATTTCAGTTCTAAGTATGAGAAACCCCCAAAATTTATTGTATTTTTTCTATTTTTGTGTGAAAATCTTAATGTAGTTCACATAATACATCTATTTACCAAGTTTCAACAGCATAGTTTTTATAGTTTCGGAAAAAGTGTCTGTGACATACGGACGGACAGACAGACAGACATGACGAATCTATAAGGGTTCCCTTTTTTGCCATTAGGCTACGGAACCCTAAAAATACTTATCTCCGCCGTGCAATTATGTAATTATCACATAAACCGGCCAAGAGCGAGTCGGACTCTCACACAAAGTGTTCCTTACCATAAACCAAAAAACGCTTTTCTTGCAAGGGAGCCTCCTTTAATTTTTAATTTTTATTATTTTTTGTTATTATAGCGCCCATAGATATATACAGTCTGTGAAAATGTTAACTATCTACCCATTATGGTTCTTGAGATACCTACAGCCTCCTGCAGACAGACGGATGGACGGACAGCGGAGACTTAGTAATAGAGTTCCGTTGATTACCTCTTGGGTACGAAACCCTAAAAACCCTAAAAACTATGACGAAAAGTCTTGTACAATATGTAGGTACGTAGTACGTACTTAGGTAAGTAGGAGTTTAACTTTCTAGGAATTCAATTTCTTTTGAAGATTACATTCCTCATCATACATGGGACCCATTTTGCCTACTACTTTATTTTTTGTCACTATACGGAGATTAATTTATATTAAATAGATTTGAGTTCACTTTATTAATGTACTCAAATCTAATAAAATAATGCTGTCAAACATTGTTAGAGTTAGGCGTAAGAAATTAAATGTAATGTGATGTTGACTGAGGGCCGTCGCGTCTCTACTTGTTGACGCTGCGCGCTGTGCGGCACTTCGGAATCCAGATAATCAGATGAAGGCGCGGGAACACGCTGGGGGGGGGATAATGTCGTCCAGTCTATTCCATCAAAATTGTATAGCGCTTCACTTTCAAATAACTTATTTTTAGTTACGATAACATAGTAAATTTCAAAGCTATCTCGAAATGCGCCATAAATTCTCCAAGCTCGATGAAATACAGCCAGATTTGTGTGTTCTGTAATTTCAGATAGCGACAATAAATAATATTGTTATTAACAATCTTTCGGCGGCGGGTCCTTAACGGAATTTATTGCGAACCATCTCGACTAACGAAGCTGTTTTCACCAATTTTAAGTTTTGATTTCAGCTCATTATTTTGATTTTATAGTAAGTTCACTCTTCCTGGCACGGAGTCATGGATTGATCAGCAACAGCGGAAGTTCAATAGCAACTTCTGGTCTAGCCTGATTCACTATCAATGTATGGTGTGCTGCCATCTTTACTGTCTACTAACATTATAAATGCGAAAGTTTGAATGTTTGTCACTCAATCACGTCAGGACTACTGAACGGATCTTGATAAAATTTGGCACATAAGCAGACTACAGTCTGGGATAACAGGAAACAATTATAACTTTATCCCAAGAGTATACGTACCTTTAGGAAAATTTTCGACATTCACGAGGAGAGCCGATGGCGGCAGCTCATTTTTTTATATAATCTAGTCAATCCCTTACGGAGAATGCTCCAACCAGCCCGCGAAATTCAAAATTTCAATCACCAATCGCCAAGTTCATAAAGGCCTAGGAACAAAAAAGAACAGAAAAAGTCATTCCTAGACCTTTATGAACTTAGAGCGTTGTATTGATGATTATAATTTTGCGACTACATTTGTCTTACAGCCGCGAATAATATTTTTATCAACATACAACCTAGCACTGGCCTGCAAATTGCAAAAAACGTAAAAAAATTTGAATTTCGCGGGCTGGTTGGAGCATTCACCTTAAACACGGTGTTCCGTGCAAAAATGTCTTCGGAAAATGTAAAGTCATCGTGTAGCAGCTTTATTTTCATAGTTACACTAGCTCCGCGGGTCGTCACTATCGCCGCCGCCTGACGCCGCCCGACGCGGACGAGCTTCAACCTTCCACCATTACGTACAGACTTCTGAGAAAAATGTTACCCAGAGCAAGTCACTCACTCAACCAGCTCGGGCTCCATTAGTTCCCAGCTGTATTCATATTTTAGACAAAAATGAAGCAACACGAGCAGGAAGTCGTTTAGTGTGCAGCTGCTCACTGGTAGCTATCAGAAACACAATTTTAAACTTATCTTCACTAATATTTTAAACAGGAATGAATTGCTTGTTTGTTGGTATGAAATAAAAGATTCCGAACTACTTACCGTGTTATTACTTCCCAGAATTTGATCCTTATTAGCTACACTTTCGGATGGTGTAATAATACAGGGATCAAAATTTTCATTATTCAGTTTAAGTTTTCATCAAAGTCGGGCTCAAAACTCCTTTCAGTGTTTTTCGATATTCCTCATAGTTTCCGATTATTTGTCGCTGAAGGGGCACTTTAAAAAATCAGCCTGTATATTTCGAACGTTCAGGCGTGATTGCTTGAAAATGGATGATGCGATCTCTGGTTTGATCCTCAAGTTTGATACAGTATCGGGTTCATTCTTTGAGACTATCACAATAGTAACCCCGGAGTCTACAAATTGTGCGACCTGTTTTGATGGCAAACTTGTCTTCCCACAAAGTTGAATCCTCCACCAAGCAACCTGGTTGACAATTGACATGACTGTTTGTGTGTTTGGTTTTAAGATTAGTCATGAAAAAACTATACATGTTGCATTATGAGTGGTTCCCAATTAAATGGGATTAGCTAATAGCTTGATTTTACTGAAGATTTGTAAAGCGACTATCCGCCACTACGTGACATAAGGATTTGCATCGTATTGATAATTTTGTATTCCTGTTAGTCTTGCTCTCTTAGTGCGTGTAAGGAAGCTACATGCCAAATTTCAGCTTTCTACTAGGATGGTTTGATAAGTCAGTAACTTTTTGAATTTCACGCGCAATAACTTTAAATGTATCAGTGCTGTCGTCAACTGCCATCTATTAATAGGTTACTGACAAATTGTTAAACAACCTTCGTCGTGTATTTTGTGTTTAACTTCCATTGAAAGCAGATAACCTCTCGAATTTGAACAAAAATGGAAAATGTATTTCGTGTGCCGATTAAGCTTAAATTTTTGCGTAAAAAAACCATCAACGGCACCAAGCAAAGGCTAGATAAATACTAAGGGACTCTGCACTATCAATTTCAATTATTAACAATGATTAAGAAGTGATTTACTGAGTTCCGTTGTGTTCATATCAGTACAAGTGATGCCGAACGTTCAGGTCGCCCAAAAAAGGTTGTCACGCCAAAAGTCGTCGATAAAATCCATAGAATGATATTGGACGACCGGAGAACGAAAGTACGTGAACTGAGCGGGTACATCACATTTTACAAGAATATTTGGATATAAAAAGCTATCCGTGCGCTGGTCACACTCGACCATAAGCGCAACCGTTTGACCACATGAAAGGATTGTTTGGCGATGTCCAGCCCTGATTCGAACGAGTTTTGTGCCGTTTTATAACGGTTGATGAAACATGGATACACCACAATACACCAGATACCAAGGTTAAGTTTTTTAATGAAGTTTGTCGGCCAACAAAGTCATGGTCACAATGTTCACACGTTTTGGGATGCACACGGTGTCATTCATATCAATTACCTTGGAAAGGGTAAAGCGATCACTGGAAAATATTATTAAGAGCTTTTGACAGATTTGATATAAAATTTCATAAATTGGGCTACGAACTGCTACCCCATCTAGCATATTTTACAGATTTAGCCCCCAACGACTCTAAAAACTAATTTATCACACCGCCCTCATATGACCAGTAGTTTCGGCTGTGGGTTGTCTGTCAGTCACTAAGTAATGGAAGAATTGTATATTATTAGGACTAATGTTAATCACTCCGATATAAAAACACTATAAACACGTTGCGCACACACATCTGCTAATGAAAAAAAAACATCACAACGAGCACATCTGCTAATGACTTACTAGAAACGTGTTCGCAGATGGCCACTGTGATAAGGTCCTATAGCACAGCTCGGGCGTGTGGTGTGAGTTGCGCGTGCGGCGCAGGTGGCGCGGTACCTGTATGAGCAGCTGGTCGTGGTACACGCCCCAGCAGTCGGCGTACACGCGCACGCTGAGCGGCACGCGCGCACGCGCCGCCAGCACGCCGCCCGCCGGAGCGCACGCCACCACCACGCCCGGCGCCGCCACGTCGCCTGCCCACTGGTCTGAAACAACAACATACTTGTAATCTTACTTCTACTAATGAATAGAAAAGTTTCAATACTATGTTTATTACAAAACACTCAGAATGGCTGAATGGATTTGGATGAAAATTGACACAGACGTAGAATATGGTCTGGAATGGAAGCACATAGGAATTTTTGTCCCGAAACTATTTTCCCCTGGAATATTCAGACATTCATGCGGGCAGTGCCTCTCAGTTACGCGGTTACGCCCTACAGCATCCTTTCGGAGCCACGACTCTCTAAGAACCAACAAATGCCAAGTCATACATACCTACATAACCTCCAACTTTTTTGAAATCGATTAAAACTGACAACAAGTACATTACTGCAGCGGCCTGCAATAGAGTTATTGATGGACGATTATATCATCACACGTAAGTCTATCAATGCCTATTTATGGCTTGTATAGTACTTTCCTGAAATAATGCGCGGAAATTAAAAATACGATTACTTTTCAAAATCAATGACGAACAAAAATATTTTTTCCAGCGTTAAAGTGTTCATTTGTTTTTTTTTTTTTCAATAAACAGCTTGCTATTTTCAAGCCAGTTCGATAGAAGGTTGGCCAAAACGGCGACGAAACGATAGTGTCTCTATATGCCATATAAAAAAAATACCCTTATTTTTTAAGTTCATAAAAAACACAAGAAATATCTTTTTCGACACATTTGCTCATAAAATGCATTTTCGAAGCCTGTATACATTGTTCGAAAGTTCAAAATTACGGATATACAATGGAGCGTGCGGTAAAGTAGGTACTCTCACCTAAGTACCTACTTTACCGCACGCTCCGATGTATGGCGCCGTGCGTATTCTTTACGGTATTGTTTTAAATTTCCATAAACAATATAAGAATTCAATCCGTCTGCATTCGTCAGCCAAAAATGCTTCCGTCTGCGTCCGTTCCGGAAGCGTTCCATACGTGTTTTTTTTTTGCGAAGAACTTTTTGCTCAGAAGGTTTGTAACCCGACTGTTACACTTAAGGTTTTTTTCGAGTGTATGTATGATGTCATATTTCTTTGGCACACTGTAGCCTAACCCTGTGTCTTGATAGATTTTAGCTTGAAAGGTGTCGTAAGATTCGTCTAAATAGTGAGAATGATACTGGATAGGTATATAAAAATTAAAATATCTGAGCTTCAGTGCCATTTTAATGACTTCAGCTTTTTTAACCTATCGAGTGGGGTATCAATATAAAGGGCTCAAGGAGACAATTTAAAAATGTAACTTATTAAATAAATGATTTTGTCAAAAAAATCCGATTGGTTCAATATATAATACAATGTACAATATATATAATTCTACTAAAATGTTTCACGCAGACGCATATACAAAAAGAAGCGCGTTCTTATTTTAAATATGCACACGTTTCCCCATTTGCAAATTCGCGCCATTTTCAATTACAGACATCAAAGATAGTTGCGACTTATAAGAATATGTGTTCAAGCGAGGAATCAGGTAATGGAATCTACTCCACCTGATATCTTGAATAAGGCGCCAATTGCAGAAAATGGTCTCTTGCCGCCAAAATCGCGAGAACGCTTTATAACGAGCGGATATTGGTCTTTACAAACTCGTGACTATGGTAAACCCTCGACTTTGTCTCGGGCTTACATTTGTCTACTCGTTTGTAAAGACCAACTTACCGCTCTTGTATCATAAATAACTATTTAAGTGGCGACAAAAAAAGACATCCTTATTTTAGTTCTTGTTTTTCATTCTAAAATATTTTCAAATAACAGTTTCAGAACGCACCAATTGACGATTCATTTCGCGTATGAAATGACTTGTTATTCAAAGACTATGAATATTCAATTGTTTCTGAATAGTTGGTAACAAATATTTAATTAAATTAGTATTTAGGCACCATATCACTACTATGCTGATTTATTATGCATTGGATCTTTGTCATAAAACATTATTAAGTGACAGCCGTTTTGTTCAATAACGTACAATGGAACGTTATTTGTCATCGACAAGTTACATAATCTGTGGTCATTGACCCGCGCTATTGATTGACACCCGGCAATCATAACGCAACCGCATTTCATTCGATTCGACAGATGTCTTATTTTTTGGGAAATTCTTTAAATCGCAACAAATAGAAACGATATCGTTAATACCCTATTTGCTAATCGCTAAGTACACTTTTAGGCTACGCAACAGTCGGATAAAAGGTAGTAAGTTGTTGGTTCAAACCTCAAAAGTATAATTGACGCTTTTACAGAAAAATGTGACTATTTAGAAATGATTATCAAACGGGATGATGTTTCCAACATTAGAACAAACCATCAATCTATGTGAAGCTTATTTTGGGACATTAAAAATAAAAGTGAGGTCCAGCTCCTATAGAAATCTGGCCATTGTTCTTTAAATAAAGATTTTTAACCACGTTTTGGAGTAAAAGATCGTTCCATTTTTAAATTACACGACAGATATAAGTTTACTATGTAATTTATTTGGCCGCTAAACCACAATCCATAATATGGATTTTCATATGCCTAACTTTTGCCGGCCGCTGCTCGCATGTACAAATGTACATAATTATTAGGCTAGTACAGCAATTTAGATTTATCTCGAAGGAGGTTGTCAAAAAAATGCTCACAAGCTGATTTAGAAAAAAAAAATCATTGCTCATGTTTAGAAAGTAGGCTTGAGGTTGCCTGAGAAGAGGGTTGAAAGTATTACTTTGTCCCAGCTCTGGAGAGAATCTTTTTCCACTGATAACTGTCAAATCATAAAAAAAACAATGATGAAAATGTTATGGCTGAATAGCTGGCTGGTCACAAGAAAAAAAAATAGTCGGGAAAGCGGCAATGTGATCTTCATTTGTTTTTATCGAGTTTTGTTCACACATTCGTATAGCAGATATTTGTATTGACAAGATGAGTTCACCAGATTCAGATTCGTGTTTTTATTTTTACTTTGCTTGTATTTTTAATGAAAAGCAGTGTTCACCTCGGGTGAAAAACTTATTTAGTCCCTCGAACTATTGGCGCCAAACGCCATCTCGGAACTAAATCAGATACTTTCACCCCTGGTCCCTTGGATAACAATGAATTATTACAAGGTGATATTTAAAACATTGGTAATCTTTTAGGGGTGTTATATCTCATGAATAATAAACATCTATAGAGTAGCTCTCATTTAATTTGCCTTGTTTGTAACAAATGTTTTAAAAAAGTTAGGTTAGTATCACAATCAATTCAGCTGTTTTGCATAGGTACACGTTTGGGTTGGATGACTGTAAACGGTTAGCTAACTTACATCATTCGAAATCCAGTGTGGCGGACTCTTTAAAATGTGAAACTAACACATTTTAACGTAGACCCTAGGTTTGCTGAGAGGCAGCCAAGTACGAGTCGAACTCGCGTACAAAGGGTTCCGAACTAATAATATTTTTTTACATATTAATTTAAAACCATAGGTTTTTATAGGATACCCTGTAATCTATAGATATAAAAACTGAGAGAATATTTTCTCAATACACATTTTTCTTCAATTTTTTTTTTAATTAGGCAGTTTACAAGAAAAAGGGGGGGGGGGGTAAATTCTCATCTATTTTCTTAAATAACTTCGGAATTAAGTATTCATTACTGAGCAAGCACTGTGCTTTTACTTTTTTAAATATTAGACTACTATCTCACGTGATGGTAAGCGATGGTGTGGTCGAAGATGGAGCACGCTTCCAGATAAATAATGACAATGAATTAAAAGTCACCCTACATTTTTCTATTCCGCATTTTAAACAGTAACTTAATTTAATCTATTAATTTTCAGTAATGATACCGAATAGCGTTTACTAAGATAAGAAAACAATAATAATAAATCCCTTGTTATAAAATCTTCAAATAACAATCCTTAATGATCAAAAGCCAAATATCGCAAACACTAACAAAAGTATATACCGTTTCCCTACATTTGAACAAATGTGCACCACCGCGCAGTTTATTTCACCACAAAACTATTAGGTATTGCAGTAAAGTGGAACTACTTATTGTGAGCTGCTCTGAACTACGTACTTAACTTTATGAAATAGAAACTAAAGCAAAGCAAATAGAGTTTGAGAATCAGAAAGTGGTCCGAATGCACTCGCTAACGAGGTTCCACTCGAGCCGAGATTAAACTTAGTTCCGAGCGCGCGGTGCACTCCCCCGCGGCCCCGCCCCCCGGCCGGCGCTAGGCCGCGCGGCTCCACATGCACACACTCACACGGCGCGGAGGTCGGCCGCGCCGCCGCCGCCGCCTGCTTAACATTGTAAGCCATTCTAATGTATGAGACATGTTAGCCGTTAGCTCGGAGCGTCTCAGGTTTTACTGCTATCCTAATGCTAAAATATAAAGCTGTTTTATTTTTGTTGTGTTTTATTTAACTTTAACGAGACAGTAATCATGTTAGAGTTCACCTTAATTTTTTTTTTCGTATTTAAAAAGAAGAAAGAAACATTGAACCCGCAAGCTGCCGCAGCCAGCTGAAGTAAGATGGTCACGTCAGATAACTATGCTAAACATTTCTTGCGGCTGTTATCTATACTAATATTATAAAGCAGAAGAGTTTGTTTGTTTGTTTGGACAGGAACTACTGGTCGGATTTGAAAAATTCTTTCAGTGTTAGATAGCCCATTTATCGAGGAAGGCTATAGGCTATATATATCTATATATATCATCACGCTAAGACCAATAGGAGCGGAGCAGTAATGAAAAATGTTTCGCAGACGACGTTGCACCGGTCAGCTAGTCTAATAGATTCCACAAGCTGAACGTCCATATTTTATACTAGCTGACCTGCGCAACTTCGTCTGCGTCACATTTTCCATTACTGCTCCGCTCCTATTTGTGAATGATATACAACTTTTAACCTTCCTCATTAAATGGTCTATCTAACACTGAAATAATTTTTCAAATCGGACCAGTAGTTCCTGAGATTAGCGCGTACAACCAAACAAACAAACTCTTCTGCTTTATAATGTTAGTATAGATTGCATATACAAAATTTACGTTCAGTTACGTATCCTGATCGCTCTCTCGAATTAAGAATATAATTATGAAGAGGGTACCTAATGCAGGGCACTGTATCATCTCTATCGGTTGAAATGCCGACCAGCCCAGGTACCTAATCTCCTGGTACAAACTAATCTTGAATCAAAATCAACAAAACCGACTATCGAACGAATGGTGGGATTCTTAATTTCGTCCAGCACACTCCAAAAAGAAACACATTTTCTCCGATTTTATTACTGACAATATTGCTGATACTGAATAAAATCATTGAGTAATCATAATAATAATATTATATTTCTCAGCTGACAGTCCTAAGCCTATTTTTAAGTAGGAAGGAATGGTTTCGTTCATTATTAATTTAATACCGTGCTACTTACCTACCACCTGGTCTGACTGAGTAGCGGTATTTAATTTACAAAATTCATAAATTCTACGTAGTTTTTCAATACAATCTTCAATAGTTCAATAACTGCGTTAGTTTTCGGAAATGCGATCATGCTCCTTATTTGTAATAGTCTACGGAACAATTTCGTATGCAAGTATTTTTACTTTAATAAAAAATAAATAAATAAAAAAATAAAAAAAAAAATTATTGAAATAACATGTTGACAAAAAAGTGTACATTATAGTGCAGTTGTATATATTAATCTAGGTCTACATTAGGATAATAATTATCTAAATTTAAACTATGGAAGACAAATATGAGTTTACAGTCAAAAATAGAACTCTGAAAGTAATGTAGTGCGTTGCCTGATCTAGGTTTACTTAAACCTGTGTTTCAGGCCACCTCTCTGCGAAAGTATTTGTTAAATGGGAAAGTCATTGAATTAAATAAAAATAAATTATTTTCAAAATCTAAGCAGATACAATATTTTGCATAACCTTATCATAAACTACGCTTATAGATCCTGATTTAAATCTACAACTAAAATACTAATTTTAGGTAACTACAGTTAAGTCAGCTACTTTAGTTCAGCACCTCTAGTAGTTTTTCCGTGTCCGAGTAATTTAGTTTTGCTAAATAATCAAATAACATTATACTACACTTATAATAACTTACATTATATATCTGAAGCAATTTGTTAAATTTATTATATAAGAATGGTCCTAGAAATAAATAGAATCTTTTTGAGAAAGCATGTTTAGTTTGATGGTTCGTGCAAACCAGATCCTTTCTTCTTTTTTCTGAAGGTACAGGTTTAAACTCTAGTTCACTGTGTTGTAGTAAAACAATACTTAAAACAAAAAGTTGTCGAACTGTTAGCACCTTGCATGCCATATAAAGCTGGTGTGTGGGAAATCTAAATGGGCGACGGGTGGCGACTTTTAGAATTGCTCTTTGAGCACGTTCTAGCAGTAGTAAGGTTGATTTTGCGGCACCACCCCAAGAAGTTATGCAGTATGTAAGAATAGATTGACACAAAGCCAAGTAAACCTGTTTAATTAATTTAAAATCGGCTATGTCCCGTAAATTCTTAAAAATATATATTAATTTACGCACTCTAGTGCATAATAAATCAATGTGTTTACGGAAATTTAGGTTTGTGTCAATCGTGACGCCTAAGTATTTGATGTGGTCAGCTTTAATTAAAGTGGGACAAGTGCATGCCGTGTCAGCGTTTGTATTACATTTGTGCGCGTAAATGTTTTCGTTAGTAAGCATCGTGTTAGTATTTCTCATTGTAAATAGAATAAATTTGGTTTTATCTGAATTTAACGTTAATAAATTGTTATGTAGCCAATTACACACCATATTAAAGCCATTCTGAGCAAGTTCATAGACATCAGATCTAGATTTACCTGAGAACAGTAGAGCTGTGTCATCCGCATATGACATAATTAAACCATTTTGAAGTTGTAAGCGGCAAAGGTCATTAATATATATTAAAAATAATGTGGGCCCCAAAATACTGCCTTGTGGGATTCCATAATTACTATTTTTTAGTTCAGAGCTCGTGTACTGACCGATTTTTAGAGACTGGTAACGGTCGCTAAGATAATCAGCTAACAGTTTTAGCTGTGTTCCTCTTATTCCAATTTTTTCCAGTTTAAATAAAAGAAGAGAACAAGAAATAGTTTCAAAAGCCTTGGCAAGATCTAGAAAGATCCCAATGGTATGCATGCCACTATCGAGATTTTTACTTATAAAATTTGTCAATTTGTGCACTGCTTGGCTTGTTGATCTTTTAGGCCTGAAACCAAATTGTTGATCTGAAAGCAATTTGTTATTTTCAAGATATTTTACTAGCCTGTTGTTAATTATTCTTTCCAAAATCTTCGAGAGTCCCGTTAGTACTGAAATAGGTCTATAGTTAGTAACACAGGTTTTGTCTCCGGATTTGAAAACAGGGGTGACTACTGCTTTTTTTTAGCAATTTTGGGAATATTCCTTGAGTTAAACATATCTGAAAAATGTGAGTTAGTGGAGGGGCAATTAGGTGTTTAAGTCTTTTCAGTATGGCATTAGGAATCTCATCCCAACCGACGGCGCAAACGTCCTTTAACCCATCTATTATACCTATCACTTCACTCACGTCTGTATCTAACAGGACAAAAGAGTTCAGTGCAGCGTGAGTCATACATGTGCTTTGAATAGAAGGAATGTGGGTTAGGTTTTTTTCTGCCAGATTTTTCCCTATGTTAATAAAGAAATTGTTTGCTTTATTTGTCGCTGCGGATGGGTTCAATTCGGTTGTTAAAAGTTCGAGCGGAGGTTCTGAGTTTTTGGTTCTAAATGTGTTACTTTTAATATATTTCCAGATGAGCTTACTGTTTTTACCTGCCTTCTGTAGTTGATCTTTGTCATATTGTTTTTTAAGCTTTTTCAACAGATTGTTACAGAAATTTCTATATCGCTTGTAGGTGACTGATAGTATTTCATTGTTAGGGGACAGTTTACATTTTTGGTGTAGTCTGTCTCTATGTCTGATACAGCGAACAAGTCCGGGCGTAATCCATGGTTTAATGTTATTGTACTTTCTAGGTATTACTTTTGTTAAAGTGTTTCTCTTAATAGCATATTGTAACAAATCAATAAAACACTGTAACGAAATATTAGGGTCACTCGAATTATTATAAACGGGGTCGAAATTAATACCTCGTACGTCGTTTTCAAGATTAGTCATGTTGAGTTTAGAACAGCTGCGCATGCAATTTTTTCTAGGTGAAGGTATTTGCAATGTTAGTAAAACTGATTGATGGTCAGTAAGGACGTATTAGTAACCATTGTTATGGACGGCGCTTTTGACTTTATTATGATATGGTCGAGGCATGAGCCGCTCTGGTGCGTTGGGTAATAATGTGCTGGTAGAAGTCCATGAAATGTGCAGATGTTCAGATAGTCATGTGCATGAGTATCGATTTTCCCGGAAGCAATGTTAATGTTAATGTCACCTAAAAGTATAATATTTTTATAAGATGAAATTTTTCCTAGGTTTATGTTAAGCGAGTCTAGGAATCTGTCAATATTTTGAGATGGAGGTCTATATATAGCCATAAATATCGTATCGGGGGAAATTTTAATTGTTAGGCAATTACAGTCTTGAAATAAGGGTTCTTCAACCACTGCTTCTAAATTATTTTTTATATAGATAACTAATCCACTATTTTGATTAATGTGGCTAGTTGTTTTGTGGAAATTGTATCCGTCTATTGATGGTATATTCGTTGTTTGTTCGGAGAGCCAACACTCTGTTAGCACAATAATGTCACAGCTTATTTCAAGATTCTGTAATAGCACTTCAAAGCCATTGAAATTACGGTTTATACTACGAATGTTTTGTGTAAGCACTGTTAACATTTTCTTACCAGCGTTAAGATGATTTTTGCACTCCTCAAGATTACAAATGATTGCTTCGGACACTGAAAAACTGTCAAGATCACTGATTAGCTGATTAGTCATGATACTAGAAACTAACTTATCTACTTTTATGTGCTAATTAACAAATTATTCGATGGCGCTCTTAGGCGCCTTCATAGTCTATTGAATTTATATAATTGTCTTCAGCATATTTTCGTGCTGGGCAATTTATGTCACCAGTTGGGTGATCATGTTTCCTCTTGAAACGTTTGCACGTTGCACACTGAGGAGAAGATTTGTTGCTGCAATCTTTGAACGAGTGTCCCGTCTCTCCACAGAGGTTACATGTTGGAGATGTTTCACGGCAAAACTTGGCTGCGTGGCCAAACTGTTGGCAATTGAAGCACCTGGTCACTAAAGTGAAATCTCTAACTGGGCATGATGTCCAATTTATAAAAATACGGCCTTGGTTCACCAGTATTTTTCTGATGCTGGGCGGGACTTCAAGTATATAATTACATGTTGAGCGATCTTTCTTACCGGACTTATGGCTCATTTTTATTGTTTCTAGAAAGGCCTCTCGAGTAATTTTCGGCAATTTCTCAGATAGGTTTTGCTCATAAATGCAATCCAATACTTCTTTCTCACTGAGAGCTACAGGGACACCAATTATTGCTATCCTGGGACGGCGTTTTGAAGTTTCTTCGATTTTAAGACCCGACGAAACCAGTTTCTCCGAGTTTTTTAATTTAGCAATGTCATCTTTGCTATCGGTGCTAATAATAACGCCTCCATTCCTAATTTTTCTAACGCTGCGGACCCGAAGTTTCAGTTCCTCCGGCGAGATAATTTTTTGGACAAGTGTTTTGGTATCGTCACTAGAATGATTTTTATCGGTCGGATAGATGGCAACAGAACTAAAGTTTGCTGGGCGAATAAAATTGTCTGCTCCCTTTTTAACCATATTGGCATAAGAAGGAGTTTGTGGTTGCGCTATCTTTTTATCGACGACCTCTTTGAACTGGTGCAGAGTGTTTGCAACGACCTGCTGTTCTTGAAGGAACTGGATGGTGCTGTAAGCCTGAATAGACTTTTGCTTCAGGGATTGATACAGAACAGCCATTTGAGATGTCCCATGTGCGACTTTTCGACAAAGATTGGTGAAGCGCGAAGCTTCTGGTCAGAGTTCATTTTTCCTTCGGCAACAGTAGAGCAAACATCGTTTAAGATGGTCTCTATGGATCCTAACCATTTTTGGATCTCCGGCGTAGCGATGACCTCAGCCAGTAAGTCATCCTCCGTGGATGCTGGTGGCGCTGTTTCAACCGGTTGGTTTCGGTCAGTGGTTGTTGGAGTTGGCGGTGGGCTTCGCCGCATTAGTTGGCTACGCCCAAAAGGGCTAAACCCTTGGTTCGACATTACTAACACAGAAAATCACTATTTTTAATGTAATTAGTTCATCGTGCACTGTGAAAAAATTGTTAGATTGCACAAATAACACGCGCGACACACTTTAGCTCAATATGACTGAGTCCGCAAATTGTTTTATTAAGTAATATTCGTAATTATTTAGAGGTGATTCATGATAATTAACACAAAACGCGTCCGCTTAGATTCGTGGCTTGACAACTTGTCAAGCCACGTTAATGGTTTGTCTTTGCAAGTATTTATTTGTAAACGCGATTGTGCTCCTTATTAATAATAGGTCAGGGTTAAATTTCCCATGCAAGTATTTTTTCTTCCAACATGGCTTTTGGATGAAACAGAAGTAGAAACTTGAATCGTTGTAAGAAGGTATTTATTTGAAAACGCGATTGTGCTCCTTATTCCTAGAAGGTTACGGGACAATTTCCTATCCATATAGAAAATACTTGAAAGTATTCCGAGCCCTAGTTTCTTAAGGTAGACGTACTGGAAGCCCTGGTACCCGATTTTGCAAGTACGACCCAAGTCTACCTAGTCTTTGTACAATATTCTGACAAATAAATGCATTCTATTCTATTCTATTCTATTCTATTCTATTCTATTCTATTCTATTCTATTCTATTCTATTCTATTCTATTCTATTCTAGTCTATTCTATTCTATTCTATTCTACTCTCTCCTCCCGATAAT
The DNA here is from genome assembly GCA_963859965.1 of Ceramica pisi. Classification (NCBI taxonomy): domain Eukaryota; kingdom Metazoa; phylum Arthropoda; class Insecta; order Lepidoptera; family Noctuidae; genus Ceramica; species Ceramica pisi. The sequence continues at coordinate 160,823 of OY982538.1, forward strand.
TCGAAAAAAAATCTAGTCATTCAAACCCATACTAGTTAAACCATATATCTACAACGTAACTGAACTGACTTTAAAAAAAAAAATGACTCAAAAATACATTGTTTCGGGGTCTTTTCACACATTTCTTATTAGAAATTTTCTCAATAGATGGCATTGCAAGTATCTGAAGTCTCAATGAAAACAACCTATTTTAGCGCTCGATGAAGTTTCTTCGTAAACTTTAAAATTCGATAGCTTTTGATTTTGTGGGTCGATTTTGATGAAATAAACACTAAATGTTACTCCGGTTATCACTTAATATTTTGAAGTCCTAAATTTTGAATCCAATCAGTGGTTTATGCGTGATGCTCCTCCAAACGCACAGACAAACAGAAGCACAGACAAACAGACAAACAGAAAAGAATATCAAAAACTGCTTTTTTGTGTTCTATGTCATTTTTCTGACATTTCAATGTATTTTTTATGCGAAAATATTCAATGTACAGACACGGCAACTCTACGATTTTATAATATGTATAGATTCTTACTTTCCTGGGATTAGCGCGTTCAACCAAACAAACAAACAAACTCTTCTGCTTTATAGTATTAGTATAGATTTGTTTTCAAAGACTTACACATCTGGCTCCCTTGAATTTCGATCTTTCACAATCCTGGTGTTTTTTATATCAAAGACCACATAATATACGTAATTTACGTTTTATGGCCATAATAAATAATAAAATATTCAACGCACATAATACCACAACGAATAATCTGATTTCCGTAGTGAATACATCAAATTGCATGATATTAACCCAAATATGAAATTCTGCCTGTTCTCGTGCGATACGTTCGGTTCGACGCGCACCAAGGACACTCCTCCTGATGTTATTTGCCATTACATCGCTCGTCTTACGTATGACATGCAAATGTACCCGTTAGCCCCGCGCGGCATCTACCTGCAACTTAGCTATAGTAAACTAGACATTTACAGCTCAATAATAGACGTAACGTAACAGATGAATTGAGCAATCACAAGGATCACCTCAGAGCTAACCTCGTAGCGACTGGTCGCACATGTGCCGCTCTCAGAGCGCGGTTATTTGATGTATTTTGACTTATGACCATGGCTTTACGAACTGACGACGGCTTCTTAAGCATGCAAGCAGCTTTTATTCAGTGAGCGTCAGTATTTAGACAACAAAGACGTCTGAATATGCGGACATTACTGGAATAAGAAATAGAGCGGTCGATTTACATCAATTTGCGTGCAGTCCACGCGGCGGCGGCGGCGGTGGCGGGCGCCACTCACATCGTAATATGCAGCGAGCAACTCGATATAGCGCCGCTCTCGCTGTGTTGCCGGCACAGCGCACCGCTCGCCGCACGCCGCCGTTTAGAACCGACACACGAAATCGCTAAAACGACATATTCAGAAGCGGAATGACAGTAGTAAGAGTTTTGGCAACGACGAGTCGGAGATAGAATAACTTATTCATGTCGGCACTGAGCTCTGCGATACTGCGCGCTCCGCAATATCATGAATTGTATCCGAGAGGGCACTTAACAATAAATGTAACCTAAACATCTTACAAACAAGCTTCATACATTATTTATGCACCAGTTGTTTTCTTCTATTCAATTCGTTCAAACAAAGCCTATTGCTCAATATAACAACTCAGATTCTAGAGTGATAATAATATTCAGCTGAATCCGGATTGACCGGGAGCCAACCCCAATATAGTTGGGGAAAAAGCAGACGATATTATGCTAACTTTCCTATAGTATTTTGTCTTGAGTTTTAAATTATCTCAGGTAGGTGTAGCTTTAGTTGCGGAATTTGTTCGAAAGAGTTACCGCGGCTCTGGAACGCAAAGGGCATTAGGAGGAACACGCATTGGTTTTGGTCAGTAAAGATCTGACACTCCTTTCTGCTCGACTCAGAATGGAAGGAGTCATTTGATGATTACCCATCTTTAAAAAAACATAAAAAGGTTGTTGTGGGAGTAAAAGAGAGAGCCAGCTGTAAGAAACAAGCCAAGTATACTTGGAAACAGTAAGCTGAGGATGTATGAGCATCAAAAGTAAGCTGAGGATGTATGGGCATCAAAACTAAGCAGAGGATGTATGGGCATCAAAAGTAAGCTGAAGATGTATGGGCATCAAAACTAAGCTGAGGATGTATGGGCATCAAAAGTAAGCTGAGGATGTATGGGCACCAAAAGTAAGCTGAGGATGTATGGGCATCAAAAGTAAGCTGAGGATGTATGGGCATCAAAAGTAAGCTGAATATGTATGGACATCAAAAGTAAGCAGAGGATGTATGGGCATCAAAACTAAGCTGAGGATGTATGGGCATCAAAACTAAGCTGAGGATGTATGGGCATCAAAAGTAAGCTGAAGATGTATGAACATCAAAACTAAGCGGAGGATGTATGGGCATCAAAAGTAAGCTGAGGATGTGTGGGCATCAAAAGTAAGCTGAAGATGTATGAACATCAAAACTAAGCAGAGGATGTATGGGCATCAAAAGTAAGCTGAGGATGTGTGGGCATCAAAAGTAAGCTGAAGATGTATGAACATCAAAACTAAGCTGAGGATGTATGGGCATCAAAAGTAAGCTGAAGATGTATGAACACCAAAACTAAGCTGAGGATGTATGGGCATCAAAAGTAAGCTGAAGATGTATGAACATCATAACTAAGCAGAGGATGTATGGGCATCAAAACTAAGCTGAGGATGTATGGGCATCAAAAGTAAGCTGAAGACGTATGAACATCAAAACTAAGCTGAGGATGTATGGGCATCAAAAGTAAGCTGAGGATGTATGGGCATCAAAAGTAAGCTGAAGATGTATGGGCATCAAAACTAAGCTGAGGAAGTATGGGCATCAAAACTAAGCAGAGGACGTATGGGCATCAAAAGTAAGCTGAGGATGTATTGGCATCAAAAGTAAGCTGAGAATGTATGGGCATCAAAACTAAGCTGAGGATGTATGAACATCAAAACTAAGCTGAGGATGTATGGGCATCAAAAGTAAGCTGAGGAAGTATGGGCATCAAAAGTAAGCTGAAGATGTATGGACATCAAAACTAAGCTGAGGATGTATGAACATCAAAACTAAGCTGAGGATGTATGGGCATCAAAACTAAGCTGAGGAAGTATGGGCATCAAAACTAAGCAGAGGACGTATGGGCATCAAAAGTAAGCTGAGGAAGTATGGGCATCAAAAGTAAGCTGAGGATGTATGAACATCAAAACTAAGCTGAGGATGTATGGGCATCAAAAGTAAGCTGAAGATGTATGGGCATCAAAACTAAGCTGAGGATGTATGAACATCAAAACTAAGCTGAGGATGTATGAACATCAAAACTAAGCTGAGGATGTATGGGCATCAAAAGTAAGCTGAGGATGTATGGGCATCAAAAGTAAGCTGAAGATGTATGGGCATCAAAACTAAGCTGAGGATGTATGAACATCAAAACTAAGCTGAGGATGTATGAATATCAAAACTAAGCTGAGGATGTATGGGCATCAAAAGTAAGCTGAGGATGTATTGGCATCAAAAGTAAGCTGAGAATGTATGGGCATCAAAACTAAGCTGAGGATGTATGAACATCAAAACTAAGCTGAGGATGTATGAACATCAAAACTAAGCTGAGGATGTATGAACATCAAAACTAAGCTGAGGATGTATGAACATCAAAACTAAGCTGAGGATGTATGAACATCAAAACTAAGCTGAGGATGTATGGGCATCAAAAGTAAGCTGAGGATGTATTGGCATCAAAAGTAAGCTGAGGATGTATTGGCATCAAAAGTAAGCTGAGAATGTATGGGCATCAAAACTAAGCTGAGGATGTATGAACATCAAAACTAAGCTGAGGATGTATGAACATCAAAACTAAGCTGAGGATGTATGAACATCAAAACTAAGCTGAGGATGTATGGGCATCAAAAGTAAGCTGAGGATGTATTGGCATCAAAAGTAAGCTGAGAATGTATGGGCATCAAAACTAAGCTGAGGATGTATGAACATCAAAACTAAGCTGAGGATGTATGAACATCAAAACTAAGCTGAGGATGTATGAACATCAAAACTAAGCTGAGGATGTATGAACATCAAAACTAAGCTGAGGATGTATGAACATCAAAACTAAGCTGAGGATGTATGAACATCAAAACTAAGCTGAGGATGTATGGGCATCAAAACTAAGCTGAGGATGTATGGGCATCAAAACTAAGCTGAGGATGTATGAATATCAAAACTAAGCTGAGGATGTATGGGCATCAAAAGTAAGCTGAGGATGTATTGGCATCAAAAGTAAGCTGAGAATGTATGGGCATCAAAACTAAGCTGAGGATGTATGAACATCAAAACTAAGCTGAGGATGTATGAACATCAAAAGTAAGCTGAGGATGTATTGGCATCAAAAGTAAGCTGAGAATGTATGGGCATCAAAACTAAGCTGAGGATGTATGAACATCAAAACTAAGCTGAGGATGTATGAACATCAAAACTAAGCTGAGGATGTATGAACATCAAAACTAAGCTGAGGATGTATGGGCATCAAAAGTAAGCTGAGGATGTATTGGCATCAAAAGTAAGCTGAGAATGTATGGGCATCAAAACTAAGCTGAGGATGTATGAACATCAAAACTAAGCTGAGGATGTATGAACATCAAAACTAAGCTGAGGATGTATGAACATCAAAACTAAGCTGAGGATGTATGAACATCAAAACTAAGCTGAGGATGTATGAACATCAAAACTAAGCTGAGGATGTATGAACATCAAAACTAAGCTGAGGATGTATGGGCATCAAAACTAAGCTGAGGATGTATGGGCATCAAAACTAAGCTGAGGATGTATGAATATCAAAACTAAGCTGAGGATGTATGGGCATCAAAAGTAAGCTGAGGATGTATTGGCATCAAAAGTAAGCTGAGAATGTATGGGCATCAAAACTAAGCTGAGGATGTATGAACATCAAAACTAAGCTGAGGATGTATGAACATCAAAACTAAGCTGAGGATGTATGAACATCAAAACTAAGCTGAGGATGTATGAACATCAAAACTAAGCTGAGGATGTATGAACATCAAAACTAAGCTGAGGATGTATGAACATCAAAACTAAGCTGAGGATGTATGGGCATCAAAACTAAGCTGAGGATGTATGAATATCAAAACTAAGCTGAGGATGTATGGGCATCAAAAGTAAGCTGAGGATGTATTGGCATCAAAAGTAAGCTGAGGATGCATGGGCATCAAAACTAAGCTGAGGATGTATGAACATCAAAACTAAGCTGAGGATGTATGAACATCAAAACTAAGCTGAGGATGTATGGGCATCAAAACTAAGCTGAGGATGTATGAACATCAAAACTAAGCTGAGGATGTATGGGCATCAAAAGTAAGCTGAGGATGTATGGGCATCAAAACTAAGCTGAGGATGTATGAACATCAAAACTAAGCTGAGGATGTATGAACATCAAAACTAAGCTGAGGATGTATGAACATCAAAACTAAGCTGACGATGTATGAACATCAAAACTAAGCTGAGGATGTATGAACATCAAAACTAAGCTGAGGATGTATGGGCATCAAAACTAAGCTGAGTATGTGTGGGCATCAAAACTAAGCTGAGGATGTATGAACATCAAAACTAAGCTGAGGATGTATGAACATCAAAACTAAGCTGAGGATGTATGGGCATCAAAACTAAGCTGAGGATGTATGAACATCAAAACTAAGTTGAGGATGTATGGGCATCAAAACAAGTGTTACTCTGTATTCGAGTTGGCAGGACAGTGATGCATGAGATGCAATCGAGGACAGCGCACTAGCATACTGGCACACTGGCGTACTAGCACACTGGCAGACTGGCACACTGGCGTACTGGCACACTGGCAGTCTGGCAGACAAGCGCACTGGCAGACTGGCGCAATGGCGTAGTGCTCGAGTGGAGACAACCTTGACATCACGGTGCGCGGCGGTGCTCGCTTTAGCTGACTTGTGACGACGCACTCTCAGTGTTCATTTTCATTTTTTTAGAAAAACCAAATTATTATTAAGCTGCATATTATCATAAAACAAAGTCCTCCGACGCGTCTGTCTGTCTGTTCGCGATAATCTCAAAAACTACTGCACCAATTTTTATGCTGTTTCCACCAATTGATAGTGGTTCTCGAGGAAGTTTTTAGTATATAATTTGTCAAGCGGGCAAAGCCGCGGGCATCAGCTAGTATAAATCATTTCGAGTTATTTCTGTCTTCTGTGCAAAACGATTTGGAAATCATTAAACACCAATTATTACTATGAATTTAAAATAGCATGTCACTTTCATGTTAGAGCTGAGCTGTCGAACGAATAGCTAACATGACAGCTTGTTAAACTGCTGACCGAGCGCCGACCACGCGACCACGCGACCGCGCGACCACAATTTGTTGCGAAATCTTTTATTAAATGGCGTTGATATCGTTTGCGACGAGTCCGGCCCGGCTCGACATGCTCCTCTACATGAAATAGTTTAACAAATGACTGGCGCGTTCGAAGCTGTATGGTATCAAACAAAGCGTTCTGGCCACTATGAGATCGGTGCCTCACAGCCCGGCCGGACAGCTGGTGCCAGTGACAAGTTGATAGTGTAACCTTCGTTTCCAAACATTGGGGACCGCAAAATAAAAATATGAAGGCAACCAGTTACTTATACTGAACAAAAATTAAGAGAGAAAGATTAGTAACCAACCGGCGGGTCGCAAGTAAACTGTGAATAAAAATATATAAACAGCTACCTCACAACAGAGATGACAAGAACTATGTTTCACGTAGGTAGTTGGTTTTTGTCGTGGTCCCGAAAAAAACAAGTATTTTTTTGGTTCCCTAAAACAAGTATAAAAGTCGCTGAAAGTAGTTTTTGTGTGCCGCTACCGCGTGCGGAAGTGATAGTGTATGATAAATGTTCCCGTAGGTACAGCTCGATTGCTTTAATAAGGTCACTCACAAAGTTAGCACGGCATGAGTCGCACGCGAACTGCTCGAACCTTTGAGGGAGGAGGCACAATTTCCGCTGGAAAAGTAACTTTAAACTAAATCCTGTGTGCAAGTGTGGATCTAATCCCAAAAGCTGAAGTTATAATAAAAGTGTATACATATAGTATATACATGAAGTTAAAATCGAGTTACTAGTTTCAAAATTTATTTAAAACCGACCAAGGTTACTCTTACTGGAATTGTACGACTTACTTTGGTCGATCTCAAATAAGTTATATCACAAAATTACTTTGAATAAAATACATATTGCTGTTTAATCTAGATCTACAGTACCTATCCTGGCGACACGACGCCAGCCACTCGCTCGTAAAGTTATGATCACAAGCAGACGCGCCGCTCGCCGCGCGCCGCACTCTCGACACCCAGCTGAAGTTGAGCCACTAACACAAGCGGTGCACAACACTTGCGAATCTCATTATAATTTTATGAGATTCAGTAAAGTTCGGAGGTCGCGTCAGGTGTCGCGGTGACTGACACGCGCATATAGAGCTGTGGACGAACTGCGCTGTATTTTGTACCCTAACGTGTGAGATAAGGGTATTCGACGCGCTGCGAGGATGATAGGTTATGACAGAGATACTAAATTACTTATAAAAAATGTTGTTCTAATCATACTTTCATTGCGCCATCTACTTTTACGTTAATTTCATTAAAATGAATATATTGAACCAGATAAAACAAAATTAAAACAATAGTACAACGTAATCAAAATCTAGTCAGAATAAATTGTTTTATCCTCGGACTGGAACTGCCTCCGCGAAAATTTATATTTACAGGGAATTGGAATAAATTAATTCAGTACTTTTAATGAACAGGTCCCGGTGGAGCTTTGTATTTAACGATTGTTTATATTTTTGGACGTTGGAATTTGCGTCACTATCATTTAGGAGAGATATCGCTGGAATTCAAATTCATTTGATTCCAGAAAAATACCGGTAAGTACTGTGCGAAGAATTAATTATTTACAAAAAATCTTAAACCTACCGAAATTTAGGCCAGCACTATTATACAAGGTCTCATTAGCATAGCTCTGCACGCGGCGTCGCGCGTCGCTCCCTGGTCGCGCGGCTAACTGAACACAGCCGTAACGACCGCGACAGTCTATGAGGCCAAAAGTTCTGAAGTGGCGACCGCGTACCAGAAGTCGTAGCGGTGGAGGGCCTTCCACAAGGTGGATCAAGGACCTGGTGAGGGTTGCGGGTAGCCCATGAATACGAGACGCGTGTTTTTTGATAAATTAGAGCAATTATTAACATTACTGGCAAGAAGAAATTACGGGAATATTATTTTAGCAGGCGACTTATATATAGACGTGTTGAAAAAAAATAACATTACTTCCGAACTACGATGTCTTCTCAAAAGTTTTAACATGACATTAGCCATAGAAAAACCAACCAGAATACAAAGCCAAACCTGCATTGATAACTTTGCCCACAATTTCGAGAAGAAATGCAGGGCGGAAGTGATAGAATTTGCCCTATCGGATCACACTGCGCAATTGCTGAAGTGTCCCGTACCTATTAACTGCTTTAAACTGCAACGAGACTTTAGTCAAGATAATATTGTAAAATTCAGAACATGCCTTGAGAAACTTACGTTCTCTGAAATCTATGAGACTGATGATCCAAATGATGCATTTAACTCATTCATCGAGCAATTTTATGACTTATGCTTTCCCCGCAGACGTATTAAAATACTAACAACCAAAAAACCAAAATGGATATCGAGAGGGCTTAAATTATGCAGTCTCAAGAAAAGGCAATTGTTATGGACGTCAAGATTTAAACCCACTAGTTAATCAAACCAAATACTCTAATTATTCAAAGTTATTTAAAAGAATAATTAAACTGACTAAACGTTCTCAGAATGATTACAGTATTAAAACCTCTGACAATAAAAGTAAAATGACATGGAAAATAATAAAAAACCCTAAATTAAATCTACCTAATGACTCCATAAATACAATTCAAATTGACGATAAAATAATTAGTAAACCTCAATTAATTGCTGACAAATTCAACGACTATTTCGTAGAAAAAATTATACCTATACCAGGGTCAGGTAAAAGATCGCGTGATTATATATTAAATAAACAAAAATCGATGTTCATGGCTCCATGTCAACCGATACAAATTTTTAACATTATAAAAGGTCTCAAAAACACTCATAGCGTAGGGTATGACGATATATCAACTAAAATTATAAAAATTGTTGCCGATTTAATCTCTGAACACTTGAGTCATATTCTTAATCTGTGTATCAGCCAGGGTGTTTATCCTGACCGTCTTAAAATATCTATAGTTAAACCGATATTTAAAAAAGGTGATAAGCAGCTAATGCAAAACTACAGACCTATTGCACTTTTGCCAATTTTTTCAAAAATTTTTGAGAAATATATTTTATAATGAACTATACGCATACTTAGAAAAACAAATGATACTCTGTAATGAGCAAAAAGGTTTCTGGAAGAATATGACAATTAATATGGCTATTTACAACTTTTTAAATAAAATTATGACCAATATTGACAAAAAAACTCCTGTTTGTGCTGTGTACTGTGACATGACGCAAGCTTTTGACTGTGTTGACCACAAAATTCTAAGAGAAAAACTTGACTCCTATGGTATAAGAGGTAACGTTCTGGACTTATTATCTACTTACCTTACAAAAAGAAAACAAATTACTGCTATAACAGGGCTAAATTTTAAGGCTAAAGAAGAAATTACACACTTGTCTAAAGAACGCACAGTGCATTTTGGAGTACCACAGGGCAGTGTATTAGGTCCCTTAATGTTCTTAATCTATATTAATGATCTGCCTAGAGCCTTAGACATCCCAATAACTCTATTTGCTGACGATAGTACTCTAACTATATCTTGCGATAAACCTGAATTATATGAATTTGATGTCAATAACGCTGTCAATTTATTAGTATCTTGGCTTGATGATAATAATTTAAGAATTAATCTCGGGAAAACACAAATAATGCATTTTGGTCAAAAAAAATCCCGCTCGAAAATGATGGTTCAATACCAAAGTCACAAAATTCATGACGTAGATACCGCAAAATTTCTAGGCCTAATTATTGATAGTCAACTTAACTGGAAGGATCAAATTGAAGCGCTTTGTAAAAAAATGAGTAGTGCATCATATGCCCTATATAAACTTGCGCCAACTGTAAATACAGATGCACTTCTCACAGCATATCATGGTCTTGTGGCATCTATATTAAGATACGGTATTATCTTCTGGGGTAATTCTACAGATAGGGAAGCCGCTTTTAAAGCGCAAAAACGATGCATCAGAGCCATGTTTGGACTACAAGTAACTGACAGTTGTGAACCATATTTCAGAAAATACAAAATTCTGACACTCCCGGCCCTGTATATTTTTGAAACTGCCTTATTTGTTAAGTTAAATCCATATTTTTTTCCTCACCTATCAGATACTGTTAAACGTAACAGGCGATACGATATGTTACGCGGACGTAGAGCTAAAACAGCCCTAATGAGGAAAAGCATCTTCTGCATAGCTTCGCAAGTTTTCAACAAGATTCCAAACTCAATTAGAGATTCAAATTTAAACGGATTTAAAAGGAAGCTCAAAGACCTATTATGTAATAAATGTTACTATAAGTTAAATTACTATTTGAATGATAATAATTTGACATTGAATTGAATTAAAAGGTTTATTTTGACTTCTACTCTTTGATACTCTCGACATTAAATGATAATCTGACATCCTAGGTAACTTGTGTGTGTGTAAATGTGTGTTCTTTTAAATACATATTATTTTTGATTGACATATAGTGGAAACTAGCTGTCCCCCGCGGCTTCGCTCCCGTTTAACCCGCATAATTCTCGTTCCCGTGGGATATTCCCGTTCCCGTGGGATTTCCGGGATAAAAACTATCCTATGTCCGTCTCCTGGTTCTGAGCTACCTCCCCACCGATTTTCAGCTAAATCGATTCAGCCGTTCTTGAGTTATAAGTAGTGTATCTAACACGACTTTCTTTTATATATATAAGATATTGTACCTATGTAATTTTAATAATTCGTAATTATTTATTCTTTGACATCTATTCTGGATATATTGTGTGTTTTATATATATATCTATATATTTTGATAAATCCAAAATATTGTTATTTTAATTGGGTTGCAATCAATTTCTAATGTTAATGCTTGCTTTATTATCTATACTGAATTTGCACGCCACAATTGGCTGAATGTGATGACACCACATATTTATTCTTAAGACCATTATGTACCATATTCTGGCAAATAAATGATTATGATTATGATTATGATGAATCGCAGGACCCAGTCTTTTAGTAGGCGTACGAGGGGCCGAAGCCAGCTCGCAGAGTCCCTATTAGGCCGCGTTTCCACTAACGCGGAGCTGGGCGGAGAGGAGCTTAGCGGTGCACGAATTGACCAATCACTATGCTCGAAATCTCCGCTCCGCTTCCACATTTCAAATGATATGGAGTCTTATTATTACCCAGTCCCGACTATTACCCTTACACATTGTACACTATCAAAGGATGCCCAAGAACAATTTCCGGTTGGTGCAGGACAATAATTGCAGAAAATGGGAACACAAGAGAGGCAATGAGTTTGGGTGGTTCAGTGGGCTGATTAATATTGTATGCTATGAAAGAATAATTGACCTCTACCTGACCACTGACAAATTATACACGGCTTTAAAATGGTGGGGGTGACCTGCTCACTCATTAAATGGGCTCCCAAAAATGGTAGCTAACGCAGCGACGTAGAGCCAAGGGGGCAACATAATATCCTGAGGTGCTAGAAGAGTGGAGAGGTATAATACGGATACCACGTGGTAGAGGAGACAGGTGGAAGATCGACCTTCACCCACCTGATAGCCATATTTTTTAACAAATTTGATTTATAAACACGCCTATGACAGCTTGCCCATCGAAGATTATGAAAAAAAAATATTTCATCCTTTTTCATGAAGAATAATGCATTTCCCTAATTAAATTGTTCAAATGTTCTCAAGAGTTGCTTAGATACCATATTTGAAGGTTTTGTGAAAAACAAAACAAGTGTGGTCGTGGGAAACAAATCAAATATAATTATTAGCTCATGAGGACCAACCCTGATTTAAACAAATTTGTCTTTGAAAAAATGCCTTTTTCCAATTTTTTCCTTCAATCGTAGCCTAAGATTTATCTGCACACCAAATTTGAAGTTTCTAGCAGGACTGGAAGTGTCCCATAATTTTGATGAGTCAATTATTGAGTCAGTAGCAAAATCTTCACTTTTTGGTCTCCTATATCTCCTCAACGGTTTAACCTATTTTTTTTTTTTTTATAAAAACTTTGCCCCTCACTAGGAATTTCTCTTGTATCGTGGGTACACACATACACAAACAGCCAGACCCGGAACAACTATCTGTAGGCCATACAAATATTTTTTCCGTGCGGGAATCGAACACGTGGCGCAGCAGTCGTTCGCTCAACCACGGCGACAACCGTGCCGTCAGTGTATTTCAATGTTTTGAAACTTTTCAGTAATCATTAACTAGTTGAAAGTAATAAATGGTCTAAGTTTCATTTAGTTAAATAACAAGTTATTAGAGGGATAACAACAGCTTGAAATGTTCCAATTTTTTAACCCACTTCCCAAAAAGGAGGAGGTTATCAATTCGGTTGTCTTTTTTTTTTAGGTTTGTTACCTCATAACTCCAACAATTATGGACCGATTTGAAAAATTCTTGTTTTATCTGAAAGGATATACTTGCAGATTGGTCCCATTTAAATTTTATGAAAATCGGTTACGAACTTTGGATTTTAAACCGAAATAGCTGGAATTCGTCTACTTGGATGATAGTTTTATGTCATCCAAGTAATCGAAATTGCGTATTTTGCTTTCTGCGATTTTGCAGTGGTGTTGATAGGTGTGGGGTACCACTAAAAAGTGAAAAATAAAAAACTTTTTACAAAAAATACAACCGACTTCCAAAAAAAAAACACTACAAAGTAAAAAATAACTTTAATTTCGGAAGTCGGTGTTTTCGTTAGTTTCTTCGTATTTTGACACCGACTTCCGAAATTAAAGTTATTTTTTACTTTGTAGTGTTTTTTTTTTTTTGGAAGTCGGTTGTATTTTTTTGTAAAAAGTTTTTTTTTATAAATCGATTATAAAGCAGAAGAGTTTGTTTGTTTGTTTGTTTGTTTGGTTGAACGCGCTAATCTCAGGAACTACTGGTCCGATTTGAAAAATTCTTTTTAGATAGCCCATTTATCGAGGAAGGCTATAGGCTATTTATCATCACGCTAAGATCAATAAGAGCAGAGCAGTAATGAAAAATGTTACGCAGACGACGTTGCACGGGTCAGCTAATTTTTTAATAATTAATGTGTAAATATACGCACTGCGAGCGTTAGGCCGGAACTTGGCCTGTGAGTGTGTGTGTGTGTGTGTGTGTGTGTGTGTGTGAGGGTGTGTGTGTGTGTGTGTGTGCCGGCGGGAAGTAACGCGACCATCACAACCACGCGCTAACTTAGATGTACGCGACGAATAAACGGCACATTAATTTCCGGTTTACTGACGCTGCTTATTAACGAGAGTGCGTTAACTATGATTGATTTGACAGTTTACGTGAAGTAGTTTAGTTATGAGAAGCGTTCAGTTTTGTTGAACAGACCATGACGCTCCGGGGGGAACGCGGAAGTGCTATTAATTTATGATATCGTTTTGGAACAACAAACGTTATTAATTGATAAGAAGATATTATGTACGGTCCACCCGTATAATTCATATCTTTTTACATTAATTAACCCATATATGCCCATTGATTCGAAAACGAAACAAGAGGTAGTACTTTCCTAAAAGCGTAATAAATCGTTTATTAGTGCAGCAAAATGTAAAAAAACGCCATATATTGCAGGACTATGGAAGTAGGTTCTATTTGCAACAAAGCTTTTTGAGCAGCGTTGACATTTGAATCAAATACTAAGCAATGTAATTCAAATTCAAATTCAAATTCATTTATTAATTTTGTGAACACAGGGTACATACAATTACAATTTGTGTCGTGTTTACGTCGCGCTAAAAATCATGTCGTCAGCCAGAAAAAAGTAAGTAACTGTTTAATTTAGTAAAGCTTTGTACTTATTACAGGTTTATAGTAAATTTGGATAGATTATTAACTAATTCGTGTATTTAGAATGATAAAATATGAATTTATAAATACCTATATTGTCTTTATAACTTTCGTGTTTCGAAAACGATACGTCGGGCATATATACAGGTGAGGCTTGTACTAAATCTGTTTTTTTGGTTTTAGGCGAAACACACACTTATCTACAAATGAAATCATTGATGTTATCAATGATTTAGCTTCGGATGATGAGGTGACAGCAGCTGACATATACATCGACCCTCCAGGTCATGGAATTGTGTCAGATTCTGACTCTGGGGACGAAACGAATGTAACATTTGAAAACTTTTCACGTCGTCAACTTTTGGCACCTGCTGAACTGACGCTGAGGGGAATAAATATAAGTGATGGTAGCGAGTCTGACGAAGAAGTTTCACTCCCAAGCACGTCAAGCCAGTCACAATCTCTAGCAACCCGTAAGCTGAGCCGACCATCGCGATCAACAGATAATCCACCGCTTCTACCTCCGCCGCCACCTCCACTTCCAAAGACAGCCCGAAAATGGGTGAAGACAGACTTACCCCAACATAATGATGAATGGATCGAATAGCAATGAGGGGCAAAAAGTGGTATATTCCCTTGCTTTTCTGGTTAGTAGACGTTGCGGTCAACAATGCCACCCTGCTAGCTCGCAATTTCTCTAACGATATAGATACACTCGAATTTCGACGTAGCATTGCCCGAACCTTACTTCAAAAGTATGGCAATGATAAGCAGCGTCCGGGAACCAGCAAACGGGTATCTACGAGTGTACCTACATCAGTACGAAAGCATAACGCTGAGCACATGATCGGCAGGGCGCCTAGTCGACTGCGATGTGCCTACTGCAAAAGCCTAACAGTCACTTTCTGTCAAAAATGTGAAGTTAATTTACATTCTAAATGTTTCTCTGCATTTCATCCATAGTTTTTTTTTTTACTGTAACTTCTTGTGGATATATAATAAATAAACTCATTATAACACATTTGTTTTAATTCCCCAGAGCGAATGTAGGATATTTGCCCGTTGTTTCGTTTTCGAACACCTCTAAAATACCTATTAAATACTAAAAATAAACTCTAAAACTAGTAAATACTAAAATAGGGGGTTATCCATATAAACATATCCGAAAATAACCAAAATCGGAATCCGAAAGTAGTTCTGGGCATATATGCAGTTTTGTACCACGTGCGCAATTTACTTTATTTCGCGTTCGGTCTTCGCCGCATGTACTCATTATCATAATGTCTTAGCAGTTAGCTGTAGCACTACATTTATCAATAAATCTATCATTAATCAAACTCAATCACATCTTATCATTTAGGTATAGTTGTCTCGAACAACTTTATGGTCCTTCGAGCCACCGTTATGCAGGGCATAGAGCAAATTTTACGCAATTTTAAATAGGATGCAGCTGAAAGAAAATCCTCTAGTTACGTAAAGAAACGTTTAGTGCTTCTCGAAAAACATTGGGAAGAGTTCCAGTTCAATCATCTCCGGTTAGCAGAATCTGAAGAGCGTGGCTACAGCTATGTTGCAAAAAAATATTATCAGAAAATCGAAAGTTTTACTACGAGACACACGCGTATATTCAGCAGTACAAGGTCATCATGGCCGATTCCAGGATTGCCGAAGCACCGAATACTTTGCAGCCACCATTGCAAGCAGATGAAGCAGAGGAGAGTCAAAGACAAGGGACGAGATCTACAGATCAAGAGGCAGGAGACAATCAACAGCAAGGTTAGGGCCAAGTCTCCGGTTCTTTAC
The DNA here is from genome assembly GCA_963859965.1 of Ceramica pisi. Classification (NCBI taxonomy): domain Eukaryota; kingdom Metazoa; phylum Arthropoda; class Insecta; order Lepidoptera; family Noctuidae; genus Ceramica; species Ceramica pisi. The sequence continues at coordinate 176,794 of OY982538.1, forward strand.
ACTTGGCAAGGTAACATTAGCTGGAAGAGATGCTGCGTAAACAGAAAAGTAATTTTAAGGCATTCTCGCGTACATATTGGGTACCATAAACATTGCTATCATAGATTTAGGTAAAATATCTGAGAAATGGGAGTTCGAAGATATTTTACAGACTGTTCAATCAAGATGGTCAACAGCCGACTCGTTACATTGGGAGATTGATAGAGACTTATTTGATGAAAATGAAAAATACGAAGAGACGTCCAGCAAATACGAACAACCATGAGCCATCGACATTGACATTGTCTAATAAATCTCTAGAATGAATAAAAATATCAACGAATACAAAAATCTCACATGAACAAATTACTAAGCTGCATGCATAGTAGTTTAATTGAAGTAATTAGGTAGTTATTAGTTTTTATAAGAACTCAGAACCTAACGTTATAAAAAGCAGTATGAAACAAACAGCAGTAAGTCTTCCTAGACTCCTAGTGCGCTACATTAACTCGGGCACAGCCACTACATAAAAGGCAGGAAACGGAAAAGTTTCAAAGATTAATGTACTCAGTACCTCCGATATTAGTTTGGAAGCACAACGAACTGCGAAGAAAATATACGAAGTTAGGACCACACCAACACTAGCGAAGGCAGCTGTAGAACTTGTGATAAGACTCACCGGTAATAAAATACGTCACTTGAAAGTTTAATGTCACCACAAATCCTAGCACAGAGCATTGCTTTCTACTCACAATGCGGAATAAAGTACGCGTAGAATGGTATGCCTCGCTTCTTGCTGCTCTTAGACAAGCAAGATACATTGCCAGCTTATAAGCCAATCGACTTACGAGCAAGTGACATTATACAACGAGCATCCGAACAAAATAATGGAAGTCGATGAAAATAAAAGTCTTGAGACTTTACAGATACTTGGCAGGTTTGTAATGATTTTGGCGAACAATAAAGATGTTGACAATAAACACGAACTTTTTTGTAAATTCAACGTGTAAGCTAGTCTATTCTGTAAATAACCATTTCGATATCGACTTCACCTGAGTGACTAAGCTTACAAATTGAACTTTATTTCACACAATCATAAGGTCTTATATTTATACGAATTTGAAACTCACCTCGGATTCCGCTGTCGAGACACGAAAATGTTGTTACAGAATAGCACTGAAGGAGAGCGTCACAAACCTAATAATGATAACAAAGATTAATGATTTTCTGCCATTATTCTGTAAACAGCGTCCACGTTTTATGAAATGCTCGGTGCCGGGCGGCCGGCGGCGTCGGGTTGAGGTGGGCGCTCGCTCTAATGGAGCCGACGCGCGGCGCGAAGGTACCGCCTCGTAAATAACAATATTTTCATAATATTTCACAGTGGCGGATGTAAGGGCGCTGTCACACGGACGCGTCACGCACACTCGCTCGAACAGTATGGATGACGAAGGTGGACAGCAGGTGTGCTCGCCTCACGCTGTGTTCGGAGATGAGCCACAGAAGATTATTGATCAACTTTGTTGTAGCGCCGCCGCCGGCGTCATCCAACGATAAGTTAAGGATCAACCAGTTAACGGGGGCTTTCTTCGTGGTTAACATTACTTATTGAATTCCATTTCGCAGCGAAGACACGGGACTAAATTTGAACGTTATTTAACGAAGCAGGGGAACTTGTATGCTTCCATTCAGTCCAATCAAATTTATTTCGACATTTTCAACTTTATTCTGTGCACAGTAGAGGTAAAATTTGCCACCGCAAATCTTCTCATTGGAAATACCTAATGGGATTAGCGGTGAATACGATGTGGTTGTGCTCGAGCAACGAGATTTGGTTACAAATTGATATCTTGTGTTTAGTCATACGTATGCTTCGTCGATTGCACGACACCCTCTGTTACTTTCCTATATTATACGTTGATATTTTACTTATTTTATTTTACGGTTTCAGGAAAACTAACAGCTAAACATTTTGGCACGATTGAGAGTAACAAATATAAGGCCAATTAAAAGTTTTCACAGATAGAAGAAAGCTAAAAATAAAAATAATTATGTTAGAAGGTAGACAAAGTTTTAAGTAAAAACAGTAACAAAAGTAAATAATACAACTGAATTTTTTTTGACCGACTTCAAAAATGGAGGAGGTTCTTAACCTCCTCCATTTTTGAAGTCGGTTAGAAATGTAATTCTAACAGTTTAATTTTTTTTATTAATCATACATGACATATACGTTATCAAAGAAGAAATTAAAAAGAGTAGGTACTTTCTACTTTAGAAATGCTAGTACTGAAAACGTCGATGTCGACGCCCCGGCAGGCCGCATTATTTCTGTTGCCCATTTTCTTTTAAGCTTAAACTCCGAAAACACTACTAAAAAGCCTGTCATTCGTAGTTTGGTCTCGTCATAACAAATAATTATTGTAAGTTCTCTTAATCAGAAAAATATTATAAAACATCATATTTATAATTTTAGCATATATGTATTTTATTAGTATGTCGTAGATAAAGATATCATTTAATAATTAGTTGCTGATTTGAGTATTGTAGTATGGGTAGTAGTCGCCGTGACGTCAGTTGTCAGTTGTAATGGCGGTACGCGCACAGAGTCGTATTGTAGAGTGGGGACCATAGGGGTAAGTAATATGTGGGGACTTTGCCGAGCGCACTTTGGCTCGAGACACCGACTAGGACACTCGTCCAGAACGAAACTGTCGGTTTACCTATTTTAATAAAATTCAACAGACTTCTTTAATAATGTTATAAATGCGAGTTCTTCTAACTCAAAAGACAGATGTGTTGCTATGGAGTTTGTTGGCCACGTCTTCTCCACAGCTAAAACATTAGGATGTGGTAACGGGCGGGCGTTTTGGGGGACTGTCTATTTGTAAAGTACTAGCACTCAGCCACAGTTAATAAAGAGAGCTTAGTAATGTATTCATTGTTTTATTCTACAATAATCCTGATACCACCGAACTCAAACGATGATGGCGCTATATTTTCTTTTTGTTTATTTATTTATTTATTTGGGACAAATAAACAGTAACACATTATATCTGCGCAAATAATATAAACAAAGATATTATATAAATGTGAAACTCACACCGTTATCCACAGCATATGTTGTTGTTTTTGTTGTACACCTACCACAAAGTAGTATGTTTAATCGACTTCCCAAAAAGGAGGAGGTTATCAATTCGGTTGTATGTTTTTTTTTTTATGTTTGTTACCTCATAACTCCGACAATTATGAACCGATTTGAAAAATTCTTGTTTTATCTGAAAGGATATACTTGCTGATTGGTCCGATTTCTATTTTATCAAAATCGGTTACGAACTTTGGATTTTAAATCGAAATAGCTGGAATTCGTCTACTTGGATGATGGTTTTATGTCATCCAAGTAATCAAAATTGCGTATTTTGCTTTTCTGCGACCCCACGACCTCGGCTTTACATAGGACTTTTTTCTCTATTTCGGACAACTGTTTACGTCTATCGATCGGATATTGACGACATGTATCGCTGTGTAAATTGTAAGATTGCGACTGGTCGCAGTAACTCTATTGGCAGAAGAGTCTTGGAAGATGAGGCGATTTTATCAGTTATTTGTCAGTGGCGTGCATCTCAGCCTGTAAGTTTTTACCTATATTTATAATAATAATAATAATAATCTCAATTCCAGTCATGCTTAGAGTCTGGGTCGCTACCACAGTTTCTAACAACTGGCGTTACCCACTTGCTCCATAAGACAGGTAGTCCCGCAGAACCCAAGAATTATAGACCGATTACTTGTTTGTCGACGGTCTATAAGCTTCTTACATCCATCCTGAGAGTGAAAATTAATGATCACATTGAGATTAACTCAATTATGTCTGCCTCTCAGAATGGATGTAGGAAGGGGTCCCGCGGCACTAAGGAGCTACTCCTCATAGACATGGCCATAAGCCAACAGATTCGTCGATCTCGCAAGGATCTGTCGACATGTTGGATAGATTATAAGAAGGCCTATGATTCTGTGCCACATACATGGCTCACGAAGGTGTTGGAGTTGTTTAAAATAGATGCATCTCTACGCACCTTCCTTGAGTCATGTATGAGGCAATGGAAAACAGTCCTTCGCTATCCAGGATGTCGACCAATTCAGGGGAATGACGAGCCTGTATGGATTAAACGGGGAATATTTCAGGGCGACAGTTTGAGTCCGCTTTGGTTTTGCTTAGCTCTGAATCCTCTAAGCACATTGCTGGAGGATTCAGGTCTAGGCTATCGGTTGAGAAGAGGTGGTCAGACCATATCTCACCTTCTTTACATGGATGATTTGAAACTCTTTGCCCCCAACAATTCGCGACTGATGGAACTACTGAAGGTCACTGAAACCTTCAGTAGTGCCATCAGGATGGAATTTGGTGTGGACAAATGTGCAGTCATGCATGTTAAAAAAGGGGAGATTATGGAATCTGAGGGAATTCAACTCTCGGATTCCATACAGGTTAGATCCCTCATCTCAACCGAAACCTACAAGTATTTGGGTATGTCGGAAGCGTTGGGCATTGATGTTGCCAACATGAAGCAATCGGTGAAGGAGCGCTTCTTTGGCCGCCTGAAGAAGGTTTTGAATAGCCTTTTGTCAGGCGGAAATAAGGTGCGCGCCTTCAACGGTTGGGTCATGCCGGTATTAATGTACTCTTTCGGCGTACTCAAATGGACTCAAACCGAACTCGACGCCCTGGATAGGAGGGTCCGTACACTGCTGACCGCAAACCGGATGCATCACCCACGATCGTCGGTGATGAGACTGTACATCCCACGGAAGTGTGGAGGTCGAGGCTTTTTAAACGCTAAAACTCTCCACAACCGCGAGATGTGCAGTCTCAGAGAATATTTTCTTAAAGCTGATGTGGGTATGCACCGAGATGTGGTCGCAGTGGACAAAGGACTCACCCCGTTGTCCATGGCTAAAGAGAACTGGCGCAAACCTGTGATACTTACCACAGATGACCGCAAGGAGGTATGGAAAGGCAAGGAGCTTCACGGGCGCTTCTATCGGGCTCTTCATGGGTCCGATGTAGATTTTTCAGCGTCCGTGGCTTGGCTACGCTTCAGTGATCTCTTCGGAGAAACTGAAGGTTTTGTCTGTGCGATTATGGACGAAGTAATCTTGACGAATAACTACCGGAGACATATTATGAAGGATGGGACGGTGGACGTGTGTCGGGCATGCCACCGTCCGGGTGAGTCCATCAGACATATTTATTATCTCTGGTTGTTCTTGTCTGGCTAACGGCGAGTACTTGCACCGACATAACCAAGTGGCCAGGATCATCCATCAGCACCTTGCTTTGAAATACAAACTTGTGGACTCTGAGGTACCGTATTACAAGTATGTGCCCGACCCAGTTCTTAAAAATGACCATGTCACGTTGTACTGGGATCGATCTATCATCACTGACAGGACTATTGTTGCCAATAAGCCTGACATAGTGGTGATAGACCGATTAGCGCGCCGCACAATGATAATCGATGTTACCATTCCGCATGACGAGAATCTCGTGAAAGCTGAGAAAGAGAAGCAAATTAAGTATCTCGACGGCACACGAGGTTGTCGACATGTGGAATGTGGACTCGGCTGTCATTGTGCCGATTGTCGTTACGGCTAATGGCCTGATGGCCAAAAGCTTCGACGACCACCTGTCGAAGCTGGGATTACACAGTTGGGTAAAGGGCCTGATACAGAAGGCAGTACTCCTCGATACGGCTCGTATTGTGAGGAGGTTCCTTTCTCTGGAGCCCTAACCACCGGTAGCTTGGACCCTGCTCCCGACACCGGCGGACTCCTATTTTTTGTATTTTTAAATGTATTTTTTAATGTTTTTTAAAGATATATTTATTTAAAAATTTAATCAATAAGTATTTAAAAATGAATAAACGAAATAATAATAATCAAGAATTCTCGTTGACAACCCAAGTTTGATTTTTATTCGTTCATACAATTTAAATTTATTATAATAGTTTTCGACCAAATTAATGCAAGATTTCCACATAAAAACACCCAGAAACAAATAAAATATATAACAAACTCTGCAAAAAGAATAAAGCACAAAAATGCAACGAAATAAAAGAAAAGTACATGTCTCGGAAAGAATATGACATATGTCACCAAGACTAACGAAAATAAAACTATGACGAATAAAAATATGAAACAATGATAACGAGAGCAGCAGCTTCGAGACGTGCACGCCCACCATCCCCGGACCCGTCGCTGAGCTCCGCCTCGCCGCCGCCGGACAGCGAATTACCAGAGTCACCGGCGGCCGCAGTCGCGTCGCGCTCCAGCGACGAGTATTTCTCCCCGCCGACGTCGCCAACACCTGTGCGTCGGCAGGGGAGAGGCTGGCCACTGAGGGGCTTGGGACCTAGGGGCCAACCGGCCCCGAGCCGGGTCCCCGCTACCGGTGGTTGTGTTCAGCGCATGAGATGGACGCAGTCCATTAATGAAAACGTCATGCGCGCATACTACGGGTCTACAGAGGGGGGAACTAACCTTACTGCGTACCGTGTCAGGATGCTGTCTCTGTTTCAGGACCTGGAACCTACTGTGAACGTCTCGGCCCAACGGTTGTCGGATCAAGTGCGGGTCATCCAACGTAATCACAGGTTGGACGATGCCGTACTTGATAGGCTGCACTCAGAGGTACTGAACAACCTTATTATCTCGACCTCAACACAGACCGCGGTTCAGGCGCCAGCTAGTGGCGCAATCACACCGCGGCCCAACAACATCAGTGATGAGGTAGATGATAGGGTTGTCGCGGTAAGTAGCCAGTGCAACGATAGACTGAGGAGCGCACTGGAGGATGCGCTTTTTTTTTATTTTATTTATTTTATGCAAAACGGGGAAACTCTTGGCCCAAATCTCACCTGATGGAAAGTGATGATTAGGCCGAAGATGGAAGCGAGTTTCACCCAGAATCCTCTTACACAGAGGAACTGGCTATCATACCTCTACATGCCGGAACACAACAATGCTATTAACATTGTTGTTATGGCGACAGACTTAGACATGCTGGTGGTATCTTGCCAGGCGGACTTAGAACAAGTCCTACCACCAACCAAACCGAGCTAAAAATTTGCCCCCGCTGGGAATCGAACCCGGGATCTCTGGGTCTAATAAGGTGGTTTAACCACTAGACCACGGAGGCGGTTAGTGTCACCTGTTTAGCACCACCCGGGGACCACGTGTAGGGATTCGCTGAAGGGTATTCTCCTACGGACGCGGGTGACTCGGCCCCCAAAAAAGGCGCTTCGTGAGTATAGATCGACTCCAACCGAACTTAGGCCCTGATTACCACGGTTACCCAGGCACAAAAAGAATAGGGCGCTGGTGTGTGCCTTGGACTCGCTGCTGCAGAACATCTTTGCAAGCAGCGAGAGCCTCGTTGATACGCATTCAATTCTGTTTTGCGGGGCTGTTGCAGCATGACGTATAGCCAACGTCAAGTTCCCAACTTGTGACGAAGCTATACGACAAAAACCTGCTGCACCAGCTTGGCAATGCAGGATCGAGCGGCGTATTGATGAGGCAAGGGCACTCATCGGCAAACTATACTGCTTCAGGGAGGGAAACACACGGCCACGCGTGATGCGCTTTGTGAGACGGGCGTTTTCGGGGACTGGTATCAGCCCTCGAGATTACACGTCCCGTGTTACAGAGCGCATCGACTTCCTGAAGCAGAAAGTTTGTGCATGGGCAAACCAGTTTGAGTCTGCTTTGGTTTTGCTTAGCTCTGAATCCTCTAAGCACATTGCTGGAGGATTCAGGTCTAGGCTATCGGTTGAGAAGAGGTGGTCAGACCATATCTCACCTTCTTTACATGGATGATTTGAAACTCTTTCCCCCAACAATTCGCGACTGATGGAGCTACTGAAGGTCACTGAAACCTTCAGTAGTGCCATCAGGATGGAATTTGGTGTGGACAAATGTGCAGTCATGCATGTTAAAAGAGGGGAGATTATGGAATCTGAGGGAATTCAACTCTCGGATCCCATACAGGTTAGATCCCTCAGCTCAACCGAAACCTACAAGTATTTAGGTATGTCGGAAGCGTTGGGCATTGATGTTGCTGACATGAAGCAATTGTTGAAGGAGCGCTTGATTGTTGATATAGCAGTCCCTCATGACGAGAACCTCGTGAAGTCTGAGAAAGAGAAACAAAGTAAGTATCTTGACTTGGCTCGCGAGGTTGTCGACATGTGGGATGTGAACACAGCAGTCATTGTGCCGATAGTCGTGACGGCCAATGGCGTTATTGCCAAGAGCTTCGACCAACATCTAAAGAGGCTCTCGTTGGGCAGCTGGATCAAGGGCTTGATCCAGAAAGCAGTACTCCTGGACACGGCGCGTATTGTGAGGAGGTTCCTCTCTCGGGAGCCCTGACCACCGGTAGCTTGGACCCTGTTCCCGATGACGGTGGGCTACTATTTTTTATATTTTTAAATGTTTTTTTTATTAGTTTGTTAGAAATGTTTAAAAATGTAAAATATATGTGTATTATATGAATAAATGGAATAATAATATCCTTGGACATTTCACACAACGCCATATAGTCCCAAGCTAAGCAACCTAATGCTTGTATTATGGTAACGAGATGGCTGATAAACTACTAAAATACATTTTTTTTTTAATTAAACTTATAACTTAACTTTTGATTTATATTATATTTTTTTACAATCCCGCCATATAAGTCGCAAAACATATTTTGTTTACATTTTAGTTGACACCTGTCAAAGAGGACGAGATTCAATACAATAATACCACCTTCAAGACAAGTATTGTAATTGTATTGTAAGTAGAAGGACTGTAGGCTGATGTGCCCATGTAATGTGCATAATATGGTATCTCAGTTGGGCAAGATACCAAGAAAATATCGTACCTCCTGCACAATTCCTAGATGATATTCTCCTAATGAAGATGAATAATACATAATTATATATATATATATATTGGTGTTTTATTTTACATCCTCTTGTCCCTTGTTTTTAAAAGGTACCTACTGCTTTTAAGTGCAGGGTATTGAATGTAGAAACTGGTCTTCGACTGTAGCGACTGTCCAGGGCGCGGGAGAGCCAAACGTGTCAGATCTTCGACACGTCACACACGCTCCATACATAAAACCATGACACAAACGAAGCCAATCAAAAGTATTTCGATAAAACATAAAAAAACTACAAGGTTGTAATATATCCTCACTTTTACTCTACTTCATATAACTTGATTCCTGGAAAGCCAAATTTCACCAAATTTTCAGTGAGGCCTTGTTATTATATCTTCTTACAAATAAGGCTACTTTGATTCAGTTAACACCTGGGCCCAGGAATGTATGGAGTCATTCCCTTCTTCTTTGGCATGCAGGGAGATGTTATGACGTAGGCATCCGCTAAGAAAGGATTTTGATCAATTCTACCCCCAAGGGGATAACATAGGGGATGAAAGTTTGTATGAAACTTTTTCAATTTTAAACCGATCGGGATGAGACTTTGCATGCATAAACCTACTATGACGTAGGCATCCCCTAAGAAAGGATTTTGATAAATTCCACCCCTAAGGGGATAAAATAGGGGATGAAAGTTTGTATAAATCTTTCTAGATTTTCGTCTGATTGAACTGAAATTAAAGATTGGAGTTACTATGATGAAGACGTCCCCTTAAATAGGATTTTGATAAATTCAACCCCTATGGGGATAAAATAAGGGATGATGGAGGATGTAAATGTATTAGTTTGAACCTATCAATACCTAATGGAACGAATAAATTAAGACGAACAAAATAATTTTTAGTTCTAAATGTGTCAAATAGAATGATGGCGTTAGTAGTATTTTAGAACGCGCTATCGTTGTCTTTTCACTGAGTTACATATTATACCCGATGATGAGTGGCCATTGTATCTAATCTTTACTAATATTATAAAGCAGAAGAGTTTGTTTTTTTGTTTGGTTGAACGCGATAATCTCAGGAACTACTGGTCCGATTCGAAAAATTATCTGTGTTAGGTTATTATTTATCGAGGAAGGTTATAGGAGAAATAGGGGCGGAGCAATAATGGAAAAAGTGACGCAGACGAAGTTGCGCGGGTCAGCTAGTTGTGCATAAAGTTTAAATAAATAAATTGTTTATATGGCGAGAAACATTGGAGTTTTTATAAAAGAAAACATTTACAGTAATTAGAAGCCCAACACGGTCGATGATGAAGCTATGTGGATCCCAGCCCACTCCACCTGCCGGAGTGAGCCCATCTCTGCGCCCACAGACGCGGCCGTGTGGACTCGTCCCAAAGTGGATCATTTAATAAATGGGAACATTCTGTTGTATTAGGGAAGTTTCTTATATAAAAATAATAATGTTGTTGTGTTACATGCCGCACGCCGCCGCCGCGCGCCGTGGCCGCCAGTGACTGGATTACCTCGCTCAATATATTCTAGACGTTATTATGTGCATGGGTTACAAGGTTTTATGGTACTGTTAGAATACAGTTATGTTAATACTAGCTTTTACCCGCGACTTTGTACGTGCTAATCCGTTCCTGTAAGAACTTTGAGAAATAATAGATAATATTTATTGGAACTAAAACACAAATGACAATAAAATTATGTTCGATTAGTAATAAACTGTGTCGCAGCCATTAACGCCCATACAAAAAAGGTTTAAGCGTCAGTGCTCCAACGTAAAAAAATATTTAACTTATAAAGAAAATATTTTAAAAGGTATGACAAACAAAAAAATAAAGTGTGTGTGTGATGTGTTGTGCTTGTGATGTGTTGTGCATGTGATGTGTTGTGTGTGTGTGTGTTGTGTGGTGTTGCACGTGTGTGTTTAAGTGTCTGTTACGTTTGACCAAGTTTTCAAGAACTTCATAAGTAAGAGTATGAATCCATTTGTCAACGGTGACTCGACACTCTCTCATATTAAGTGAGAATATATTACATACACTATTTACTCGATTGTACAGAATAGAGCTCAGGGGTTTATATTGACGTCTGACTACTTCGGTGCTGACTGGCTCGATTAAACAGACTCTAATATAGACCTTCGTCTGTGCTTGATAAAGTCAGCATCGAAAGTCAGTTCAGAGTGCTTGCGTAGTACGGTGCTAAATACAACAGAGTGTCTCACTCTTGTGACCCCCCAGAGTGCATAGAGTTAATTTGCGGGGAAGCCTCACTTTCCTCAAGGAACTCACATGATAAATTTCAGCCCATTCGTTTCGAATGTGCATTGACTGTCAGTTACAGAAGAATTTTATATTGTACTAGCTGACCCGCGCAACTTCGTCTGCGTCACATTTTTCATTACTGCTCCGCTCCTGTTTGTCTTAGCGTGATGATATATCGGACCAGTAGTTCCTGAGATTAGCCCGGTTAACCAAACAAACAAACAAACTCTTCTGCTTTATAATATTAGTATAGATTTTTAACTGACTTCCCAAAAAGGAGGAGGTTCTCAATTCGGTTGTATTTTTTTTTGGGGATAAATATAATGACCACCATAAAATGCTTTGATACCCTTAGTTTTGTAACCAAAAATATCTACTTAACACCAGAAAAATAGTCACGACTCCACTTTAAATTGTATTCGACCACCAAATTTAGTAAATGATCACCAAATCTTAGCGAGCAAATTAATATTCAGTTAGTATAATATTCAAATTCTATAGTAACGTGTCTGCGTCAGATCCCCTCTATGGCTGGTGAAACATGTGGGTTAGGTTAGGTTAGAACCATGACCATTAGCGCGCGAAGGCGAGCGAGCGAAGCGAGCGTGCCGGGGTAGCGGCCGCCGAGCGCCAGATTGGTTTAATTTTGGTGATCATTTACTATTTTAGGGTTACTCATGATTTACTTGGAATCATTTTACTTAAACCTATACTAATATTATAAAACAGAAGAGTTTGTTTGTTTGTTTGGTTGAACGCGCTAATCTCAAGAACTACTGGTCCGATTTGAAAAATTATTTCAGTGTTAGATAGCCCATTTATCGAGGAAGGTTATAGGCTATTTATCATCAGGATAAGACAAATAGGAGCGGAGCAGTAATGGAAAATGTGACGCAGACGAAGTTGCGCGGGTCAGCTAGTAGGATAGAAAAGTGTTAAAACTTTGGTTTTAATTTTACATTAAAATGCGAGTTTCATTTTGGTGATCATTTACTACTTTTGTCTGCTATTTGTTACTATATCTGGTGGTAAGTTAAACATAAGCCATTTTTTTATGTTTGTTACCTCATAACTCCGTCAATTATGAACCGATTTGAAAAATCTTGTTTATTCTGAAAGGATAATACTTGCAGATTGGTCCCCTTTAAATTTTATGAAAATCGGTTACGAAGTTTGGATTCGATCGCAATAGCTGGAATTCTATTTTTATTATTCTATTGAGTTATCGAAATTGCGTATTTTGTTTTTCTGCGATTTTGCAGTTGTGTTGTTTGGTGAGGGGTACCACCAAGTTTTTTTTATTATCAATATTTTATTTTATATTGTATTATTAAATTTTAAATTATATATTATTTGATTGATGATTAGTGCGTGCTTTTGTAACGGGTATCATAAATAATGAAATAAAACCAACAGACATGACTTAGTTTAATTATTGAAGAGTGCTTCCGCCAACCCGCACTTTATTAACGAACTTATATTAAGTTCGTTAATAAAGTTTAATGGCTGCAATAACTCCCAGAAATCTGACTTGCGGAGGGCCAATCATAAATTGACAATTTATTTGCATAATTGGCCCGGTGGGCCACGCCTACTGGGCCAGTTCCCCGCGGGAACTCCGACCTCAGTTAAAATGTGGGAGCGCAGCGTCTCCAAGATTGTGATTTGTTTTTCAATTGAGAGTATTATTTAGGAAATCCCGCTGTCGGCTTTTCATTCTGTACAATGAGGACTTTATGTTCAGACAATCTTATGAATATTTATCCCAGAAGGCTGATTTTGAATGGGACAAATTTAGTAAATACATTAAAATTTTAGGATCTTTTGTATTTGAAACTTGAAGCGGTTTATTAATTACGATATTTATGTTCAAAAGTGTTCACTTTTTAATTTTCAGCCTACTGAGGTTACTCACTCTAAAATATTATATGAAGTGTTATAAACAAGCTACGCATCGCTGTCTACGTCTAGTGTACGTTACGCAAACTATGCCAAATGAAATGTAGGTGTTTCATAAATATGTTGTTTGTTACGATTGTAACCATGATTTTGTAAACACTGATTTAAAAGAGTGTCCATTGAGTTTCTTGTACGTTCTTCTCCATAGGATCTACTCTTTGGAACGTTCAACTGCCGCGCTGGAGATAGGTTCGGTGAGTGTGTTTTGCTTGTCTTGACTTGTCGCTAGCGCGGCAGAGTTATCTATTTGACTGACAGACCTTGACTATTCAAAAGTGCCCGAAACTGGTCTATTTGAAATAAGGGATTTTGTATTTGTATTTGCAAAAAAACACTGTCACCTGAAGTATGGGGCCGCCTAGTTCTAGACCTGTTCACGCATCTACATGAATAATTGTACCTAATTTTATTTATTTTATTTGATTTCTTATGAAAACTTACAACTAGGATACAGATAGTTGACAGTTAGTGAAAGAAGGCCAATTATAAGTTTTCACTGATAATATGAGGGTAGCAGAAATAGCAGTAGAAAGAAACAGTAGACAGGCAAGAGAAAGTAAGAATTAGTAAGCACCCGTGAGAAGTAAGATTAAGAAAAAGTTTTAGTGAACTTCAAAGATTATTTTTTACATTATTTTTTTAGTTTCGGAACAGTGGTGGAGAACAATTAAAGATCATCAACACTCTGACACATCGAGTTGTATCCCCTGCTAGCTCTTAATATATACGAGTTTTGTCGGTAGATGCACCGCACAGAGGGAACATGCAGAGGTCGATGATTCCTTAAGGTGAAAGATGGAACACGCAACCCAATATTGCTTATTAGTTCAGAACAGTCAGTTGAACCATTTTCTTAATTGAATAGAAATGCCATGTCGTCAATTTCAATTTTTCTCCACTCAATTAGTGGAAGAATGCCAAGAATGTGAAACTTCCTGCAGCGATATAATGTTGCGCAAGAGCAGCGTGCGTGATGTTATGTAAGTACCTGACGGTACCTGTGTCTAGTGTCCTGTGGTGTATCCGCGGCCAGCGACGCACGGTGGCGCTCCAGTGCGCCGTCACCACGGACTCGTTGTGCGTGATGTTATGTAAGTACCTGACGGTACCTGTGTCTAGTGTCCTGTGGTGTATCCGCGGCCAGCGACGCACGGTGGCGCTCCAGTGCGCCGTCACCACGGACTCGTTGCGCAGGAGCAGCGTGCGGGAGCGAACTGTACACAAATCAATAGTTTAGTCGATTGGCATACTATGTGTAACCGAGTTCTATTGTGATAAATTAACTTTAAGTTAAATAATTATAGTGAAAGATACTAATTTGTTAAGGTTCAAAGTTAACAATAATAATTAATTTAGTGAAACAAGAAGTTGGTAGGTAGGTATTTATTGAGAACGATAAGTAATTCGCGCTCGAAGTTTCGCAAGCACAAACACTCGAACACTAATTATAACTCAAACATTGTTCGCGCATTAGGCGGTTTACTTACTGTAACCGTGTGTACTTTGAACACACATAAATGGAATCTGTGATAGGTACTGCTGATGTTTGCAAATGACACTTTTTAATTGGGTGAAACTTTTTGAAAGCCTAGAAACTGTCACTGACTTTTTTGAACCGTATTGTGGAATGGTTTAAGTGTAAACATGGCTATCTCGTTACAATTGAATAAAACAAAGAGGGACAAACAAATCTACATAACGAACGAGACAGGCTTTAGGATCTGTAGAACGGCTGTAAAAAGACGCTTAACGAAGACAGTCAGTCGACCTTTTCGACATTGTGATCATATTGGTGTGCGGCGCCCTAATTGCCTCAATCATTTGGAATACCAATCTATTTTACTCCAACAATACAGGCTGGCGCAATTTCTGCTAAATTAAACTGTCTGCGAAACATTACTTAGCAATGAGATGTATTTGACTGATCTGTGGAAGTTGTCAAGTTGCTGAGTTGCTGTTACCATCAAAAATCTTTCGTATTTATTTAAAAAATTATTTGTAATGATCGTGATGAACTTTCTGACCAGTCTATGTAAAATACATAATACCATTGTTAAAAGCGTACATCTATTCCTACTAAGAACTATTTGAGTGCTATGCATTAAAAGCATATTTAAGAACTACTACACAGATTCTAAAATATTACAACATACAAATCTACATGAATTATAACTTTTTTTATTGATCACTAGCTGATGCTCTGGGTCTTTTGCGATTTTTCCAAGGTTTTGATTGCGTTCTTCATAAAATATTCATCAGAAAACTACACCACTGCGGGTTATAGAAGGCCTCTCTGGATTTTCTTGCTTCGTGCATGAGTAATAGGATACAGAGAGTTGAAAGTGAATGATAAAAATATTTCGAACTTTTAGTAACAATGGGTATCGCCCAGGGCTCAATTCTTGGCCCATTGTTGTTTTCAAAATAACTTTCTATACCTAACATGAAAGCAATATAGTGTTGTTTGCAGACGAGAAATACTTTTTTACTTACAACGTCCGCAGAACGCGTAAGGGTACATACGGGCGTCATCGTAGTGATGAAGTGTAATACCTGTCCTGAGCGGCAGCGCGGCGAACTGCAGACAGATGGGCTGCTCGAGCGCCGGCAGCAGCGGCTTGCTGCAGTGCGTGCAGGGGCACACGCGCGTCAGCGACGGAGGCCGCGACACTGACGAACAAATTGCGCTGTACAAGTTGTTGCTTTTTATTTTGTTTTACTGCTCAGGCAGTCTGGCCGTAGTTGCACATATTGTGCGCATTTGTTGCTTGTACAGATACCTACTAAACTGTACGTTCCTGTTTTGATATTCCTAAACATGTATTGTACGTAGCGGAGACACTATCCCTTTGTACGTTATGGATACGTCATGCCTAGTCACAACATCACTCATGACATCAGAATACTTGGTGAAGATTCTATCATAACTTTCACAAAAGTTATCTAACTTAAGCTGGTTTTTAGATAACAGTTAAACTTTCAAATAGTTTTAAGTTTTTAATTAAATTTTAGACAATCTTAAGTCAGCAAGCAGTAGGTAGTTGATTGAAAAACAAGTCAAGACTTTAAGTTTAAATGTGAAAGCAAACTGAAATGCTTACATATTGTAATAAACCCTGTGATCGTGGGCGTTACCTTTCATGTCGTATACAAGAACTAGTCTAGAAGAACGTTGTGGTGTCAGAATGTAATATGATGTAACGCGACGTGCGAGCACTAGGTAATAAAGCGCTTTGTGTGGCGCCGACACTTCAATAATGAAATAACTTTAATATTCAGCGCTGCTCTCATAAAAACTGAACTAACTACGTCAAAGAGAATATTCCATCAAGCATAGAGTCGTTGTTAGTTATTGTGTGTCAATGGCAACACTCTAAGGCTTATGGTTATTTATCGGGGCCCATGAGGGCATTACCATAATTCTTTCTTGTGAGTGTTTAGACATAAATAATGGAGACGAGGGGAGCATTATTCGCAATAAATTATAGGGCTTACAATTTATACATTTTCATAAAGTTTATGTGGTTGCGGTATTATAATGATTACTTACTATGAGCAACAACTAAACGCTAATATCGTACGTGAATCTGATGATGATTTTCACATTATATTGATAAAGTTATTAAAAACCTATAATGTTACAGTGAAGACAAAGGTAGGAGTATGCCAAGATTGTCCATCCTAGACCACGCGCGGCGGCTGTGGCGGCCGTACTACGGCTCACGCCTCAGGAGGCTTTTGAAGGCTGTAAGCTCCTTTCCATTCTCATGATTCGCCGCCGTTGTGGAGCTGAGCGGGGGATTAACGTCACGCGTGACGCGGACGAGGGGAACTACTGACATTCTCACTATTTGGAAATATTTCTTTAAACATGTAATGGTCTAAGAACGAAAACGCTCATTGAGCGAAAAAATAAACTCATAATGCGTAGCTTCTTAAAACGGCCATAAAGCTTATTTTGCATAATGCTCAAGAAAACAGCTACAACGTATTGTGGCATCGAACAACAACTTTGACGCATGCCCTATCTGATGTAACCACATCGCGAATGTACCGTTAATTACAGATAGGGCCGCAGCAGCAGTAAGTACTCACATTATTATATTTCAGATGGGAGACGTCCACTACTAGACTCCCCTAGCGTACTTTTTTAAATCAATTCTTATATCATAATAAAGAGGAAAGATTTGTTTGTTTGCTTGTCATTAATAATGGTGTTACATAGATTAACATATTTCTATTCAAGTGTTATACATGTCTTTTAGCCATATTCGTAAGCAGTCTTAAAAAGAACAACTTAAAATTTCCACCGAGACCTTAATCAGAATTAAAACATAAACAAACTTTTTTTTTAACTAAGTTAGTCTTTTCACTTGAATCTTTAGATATGACGAGAAATTTAAGCTTCTACTTTTGAATAAATTTATATCTGTTAAAAATCAAAAGTAAGTTGATTCAACTTTATTATACCACTAGTGATTAATAATTGAGATTAACTTCGAAAATTTACGAGAGATACTTTGTTACAGTACATTTCTGCCTCTTTTATTAAACAAAGCTTTAGGTCCCTTCAATTTGACTTATTATTTATTTGTACCAGTAAACTTGACACACTCACAGTACATCTGAAGTAATAGATTGTTAAAGTATTTTGTTCAAAGTAAAGCTTGTACTAATTCCTTGTATTAGTAAATCAGATAGATTACAATGAGAGACTGGGTCAATATGAGCCACCGTAGCAGCTCATACAAGTTAATGATAATTTAAAGGAAAAATACCATTGAAATACTTTCATTTCGACCAAAGTGAGGCACTTTAATCAACTGAACGTAATAAGGTTTCACTTAGGCACCGGCAGCACTAATCTCTGCAAGGCTTAACGGATTAACTTCATTGTACCACAGCGCCACAAAATGAATATGCCACAGTAATTAATGTATCTGGTTAACACCTTGGCTCTTGGAGCTTCGGGAAAAGAGCGGCACACACACACAGGATACTATTCCAAGTGAAAGTTGCTACACGCTTGCAGAACTCACAGGTTCTTGGTCTCACTCATATCTAGATGTCTTCAAAATCTATCAGATATTTTACTTGCGCGAATACATTACACAGACTAGAACAGCAGGTTTGTGCCATTCTGCTTGTATTGAAATCCAGTCAGTTTGGCTTTACAAGTATCATGCTCATGTCAGGAACATAGTTCTACTTCTATGTTTCATTAAAATCAAATCGATTAAACCAATCAATCTCTAGGCTGGTGCTTCGAAGAAATAATACTCGTACATCTATCTTGTGTGCTAGTCGTGACTACCAGCACACGTACGACTAGTGTTCACTCTGCCCGTAGTAGTTGTGTGACTCAGAGGCTAAAACATCCGCTCAGGAGGGGGCGATCGACTGGGCCGGACCGGAGGATCTGCCTCTTGAAACATGTACGATGCGGCTGTAATTGGCGCGCTATTCACGGACTCTTAAAGTAGTGAGTATTGAGTTACGTAACACACTACTTGAAACGTGTGTCGCCATACTCGCCATGAGTGTGTTGCATGTTGTATGGTGAGATGCATAAGAATGCTAGTGCAGTAATTGGGAATGTTGGTTGTGGTAACGCGATAGAGTTGCTCACGGATGGGGATGGGCGTCTCCTCCTCGGTGAGCTTGGGTGGCTCGGGCCTCTTCGGCGGGGGCGGCAGGTACACCATCTGGAACGGGCAGCGACAGCGGTTCTCTGCAACAAACCAAACACCCAGACGTCACGTTTTTTCGCCAACAGTTGTTCATAAGCTATTTTTTGTTGTTTTTATTTGTACGACAAAACAACGTTTGCCTGTCAGCTAGTTATAGTATACTTCAGAATAAATTTCTTACACTTCTCTTTAAAATAGGGTATTCAATATTTTAGTACCTTGATAAAATATTTGTTATGCATTCACATTATATTGGATATTGTAATAATAGAAATGTCAAATATTCACATTTGCTGCACGCGAGCTGCTGCTACCACTAAACAAACTTGATGAAAATAATATTAATGGAATTGTATATGCATGGATACTTTTGTAATCCTATCCAGCCACTACTACTGTACACTTTATCTAGGCATTTCTAACCGAAGTTGTGATCTGCCTCTTGTGTACAGTTGGAGCTGAATATAAATTGTCAACTATTTTACACTGTCTCTAGATGTTTAGTCAAATCAATGCCGACATTTTTGACTAGTTTTTTTTTACGCACACGTTTGACCACTATGTCACCAGATGGTAAGTGATGATGCGAGTTGGAATAGTTTGACCACAACTTACAAATAACCTACCATGTTTGTAGGTAAACATCAACGCCTTATGAAACATGGGGCGAGCCTAATGCCAGACACTGCGTAAATCGACTGCTGAAGTTAAAATGGAAAACCCAATACCAATTAATACGATGGTTATATACAACCTGTAACAGAATAAACGCAATACCTCTTAAGGGGTCATTGAACTCATCATTATGAACAACTTTTACTATGGGACCATCCCCGAAATCGGGAAAAAAAAATCAGCTGTTCAGTACATTTTGTTGAGTTATGCGTGTTATGCGATTTTTTTTTGTTAGTTTCTTCGTATTTTGTCACCGACTTCCGAAATTAACGTTATTTTTTACTTTGTAGTGTTTTTTTTGGAAGTCGATTGTATTTTTTTGTAAAAAGTTTTTTTTATTTTTCACTTTTTAGTGGTACCCCATACCTAACAACACCACTTCAAAATCGCAGAAAAGCAAAATATGCAATTTCGATCCGCTTGGCCGCCCGAGCACATGTCACGTGATGACGTCAACTGCTCAAACTTAAACACATAACACTTAACTTTCGTACTTAAATTGGATGACATAAAGCAATCTTCCAAGTAGACGAATTCCAGCTATTTCGATTTAAAATCCAAGGTTCGTAACCGATTTCGATAAAATTTAAATGGGACCAATCTGCAAGTATACAACACTATTTTTTAATTAGTACAAAAAAAATGGGGCTGTTCCCGTACCCATTACTGATCATAATTTTGAAGTCAAAAGTAAAAAAAACGAAATCCCAAAATTGTTTAATTTGATTTATTTTTAATTGAATATCTTAAATGATTTCTTAAAAATTACTTAATTGTAAAAAGTTGATAATTTTGTTTGTCCTAAGCCCAATTAAAGTGCGAAAGAAAAGTTGGATTGCTTATTTTTTCGTTTACCATAAATTGAGTGACATTTTGGGATATAAACAAACGTTAATAACTTTGCTGTTTATGAATATTATTTATTGAGACTTTACACATATAATAACAAGACCTTTTCTAATAAGCCCTTTAAGTATTTGTACTAATTAAAAATTAGTGGTGTATATATCCTTTCAGATAAAACAAGATTTTTTCAAGTCGGTTCATAATTGTCGGAATTATGAGGTAACAAACATTAAAAAAAGTTAAAGACCCGTAATGACAGCCACAACCCATCTAGGTGTAAAGTTCTCATCAATACAAATTAGTCAAGCCCAAACACAAGGTAACTGCTGTAAATCGTGGAGGAGTTAGTGTTTAGATTAGATGCTGATAATCCAGGCTGTAGCATCAGGCCAGACTTATGTCAACATTGCATTGAACTTAAAATTTAGTCCTGTTTAAAATGAGCCCAAACACGACTACGGTGCTGTAATTTCAAGGTTTGTACTTTTTCTGTTAATCCTGGCTTCAGCATCAGGTCTCTATGTACTTCGATGTTCCTCATTAACAGTACGTTTATCCACACATCAAGCCCTTTTCAATTAACCTAAACACGATATATCTGCTGTTAGTTGTCGAGGAGTTAGGTACTCTGCAGCATCAGGTCATGACTTGATGATCATGAGACCAAATGTGACAAATTCCTTATCAAACATCAAAACAATTTACTAAAACAATCCTTGCCTGTTCGAATAACTGTTTACTGTTAAGGAGTTGTACCTTCCATCATCAGCCCAGCTACCTTAGATGGTGACAACCATACGCAAACACACAAGATACTTCATAAAATATGTGAAAAATAATAAGTAAGCCAATAAAATTTGAGGGTTGCCCTTGATTTCTCAAAGATCCCATCATCAGATCCTAACTTGGTGACAGTGGGACCACCTCAAATCTATCAACTTTCGAACAAAAAAAGAATTTTGAAAATCCGTCAACAATTGGCGGAGTATTCGATGAACAAACATAGAAAAAAAAAAAAACATACAATCATCCGAACATAGTACCTCCTCCTTTTTGTGAAGTCGGTAAAAAGGAGGAGATTACCAATTCAGTGGGTTTTTTTTTAATGTATGGACACCGATTACTCCTAGGTTTCTGATTCGATTTCTGTGATTCTTTTATAGTTCGATGCGGCATACTTTTTTTACGGCCGTTTGGTCGCGTAAAAAGTTCCGTAAGTGTAGTTTTTATTTTATGATCATTTTTGATTTTTAAATTTCTGTATTGACAAGATGTCGTTCAAGTATTTTAACACTTAAAAGTGAAAAAGCAAATCAAAATCGAAATTTACAAAAAAATATAACTGACTTCCAAACAAAATACTACAAATTATAAAATAACCTTAATTTCGGAAGTCATGTGTTAAAAAATAAAGAATCAAAACCATAAATACCGACTTCCAAAATTAAGGTTATTTTATACTTTTGAGTGCTTTGTTTGGAAGTCGGTTTTTTTGCATAAATCCAATGCGACTCGTTGGCTGCGGCTGTAACTAGCTCTAAATATACATACACGTTAATATTACTTCCATTGTAAGAACAATGTTCGCAGTAATCATTAAACTTATTTCTATAACAAAGTAGTTGTTACTTTATCAACCGCGCTTGAGAAATTATTTAAGTTCTATTCTTCTTAAACAACTGCTGTTAATTACGCAAAAGTGAGCAATTAGTAGCAAGGATAAGAAGCTGACAAGTCACAGTAACAAAGTTAGTAATCAGCTCGACTAAGTAGACGAACACAAAGGCCTGAAGGCGCCGGAACTTTTGTATACGAGGAGAATACAACATTGCTACAAGTGTGCACATGTTGATCATTATGTATGCTGACTTATTGTGGCTTATATCTTGAAATAAGTTTCAAAATTGGTGTTTATAGTAGTTGGCGTATATCCAATATTATAACGCGTATACAAAAACGTCTATAAAAATATTCATTGATTTGATGACAGTGAACTCGTAACAGAACGCAATTGCTCTTAAGGGCTCATTGTACTCATAATTACTTATTTATTTAGTACATGGAGGACTTACAGCTAATAAAGACAAACAAAATAGGAAATCGTAGTCACCAGAAAGCCAATAAAAAATCCTCACGTATAGACAGTGTGTAAATTATGGTGTGAGCACAATTCAAAAAACACACCGCTTTGATTAAACTAAAAATTATTAGCTACATAAATACTTGCCTTAAAGAAAACCACAACTACGTAAAGAATTTGAGGCTTAAACACCTTCTCGCCGAATTCACACTGATTGTGAATGGATACAAATCATATTCCTTACAAATGTAATTGAAATTACTGCTTGCGCGCAATATAACTGTTCCGCCTGTAATTCAAAGTTGTTTGTTGTCATAATGAAAATAAAATGCCCCTTTAAGAGTTATTGTGTTTATTTTGTTACACGTTAAAAGTCAAAGTCAAAGCCGGGTACCACCGACGGAGTCAGTAAACCGTTTATTAAACCAGCGGCGCCTGCAGCTCTCATGTTTTATTCAAGCCGAGCGTGTTCCACTCAATTATATTAACTGTTTCAAAAGTATATAATTTAATTCAATTACTGTTCACTGAGTACTGTTTGTAGCAAAAATGTTCCACTATGAGGTGATGACTATGAGTTTAAAAACTACTTAAGTACAATCAAATTGGAATCATAATACTAACCAAACATCAACCTGTTGAATTCCATTTTTATCTTTATCGCTATCGCATTAGGTTCAAAGTTGATTGGGAAAATTTGACATTGACGGGTAGCGTGATGTGTTTTCTGACGCTGCTAAACTGAGGTCCGGAGCGTGCGACATTTCAAATAAAATAGTTTATTATAAGGGGTTATTTTTTTTAATACTTGCAAAGAAGCGTTTTAAAGTTTTTTGAGAAAATAGATGAAAATTGAACGTTGAATTTTCTCTAAAACTACTCTGGGTTTTTTAGGGTTCCGTAACCAAATGGCAAAAAACGGAAACCTTATAGATTCGTCATGGCTGTCTGTCTATCTATATGAACTATGCTGTTGTTACTTGGTAGTTACTTGGTATTCTGTGAACCGCATTAAGATTTTCACACAAAAATAGAAAAAAAAAAACACAATACATTTTGGGGGTTCCCTTATACTTCGAAATGAAACCAAAAATTTTTTTTCATCAACTCCGTACGTGTAGGGTATCCATGGAAAGGTCTACAAAAATGATATTGAGGTATATTCTACTATCATTTTTATCTAAACTGAATAGTTTGCGCGAAAGACACTTCCAAAGTGGTAAAATATGTGTTGTAACTTCTAATATTGGATAATGAAAAAACTAAAAAAAATATATGATGTACATTAGCATGTAAACTTCCACCGAAATGTTTTTTGAACGAGATCTAGTAAGTAGGTGTTTTTTAATACGACATAAATCATAAACCGCAACTTTTGCTTATAATTTCTATACCTACAGGTTTGTGCGGAACCCTCGGTGCGCAAGTCCGACTCGCACTTAGCCGGTTTTTATGAATTGTGAACCGGTCTTGGCTGTCGTACCAATATGATTTATTGAAATCGTTACCGACGCTGCGATCTTCAGAACCCAAAAGTTTGAAAGCGGCTTTGTACGTGGAATTTCAATATTGCTCCATGGCCATCCATTTTGAGAAAATGTGTGTTCTGTTGCATCTAGGGAGAATGGAAGTGAACCTCAACAACATTTGTACAGAAGCGAGACCAGACGGATGACGGTTCAGTCTATTTGAATGTCATTCTGTTTCGATTTAGGCCGATCTGACGATGAAGTTAGACTTTGATATTTGTAAAATTGGGTCACACATTCCATTCTCATATTTACATGAACTTAAACGTACACCAAATAGTTTATATTCAGCAAAATAAGTCTAGAAACCATATGGACATATTATAACTGTGCTGCTTAGAGTTGTCGCTCGGTCACGTCGCATACATCGCGCATCACGCACGTGCGACCGCGCCGAGAACAGCCGTGCAACACTTGCGACAAACTGCAACAATACCTAACTTAAGCGCAACCCAAAGTTTATACGACGCAGCCCGCCGCACTAGTGGCTCGGAAAGGAATGTCGACCAATGCACTAAAGTTTGCTTGTATACGAGTATAAATATACAATCGGAGTTAGGGAAGTACAACATGACACAAAAGTTTCGTACAAGCGTAAAAGTAGCTGGAATTTATAGTTAATCAGATATATTGATCTTAAGAAGGGGAAACTGAAATTCACTACAGAAACACACATACATCCTTGCTGATAAGGTGGTATAAATATAGTAGAACTATCGTGCCATAGTAGCATAAAGTAACTTCCTCATAGGGAGCCGTTTCTCCGCTCAGAGCTCTTGCGGCTCTCAAGATATAAGAAGTTAATTCAGAGAGGACAAGTCACGGATGATGAGTCACTAGCGCGCGGTGTGGAAGCGACAAGTAAGCTGTGCTTGGAAGCAAAGGGCTCTGTGACTAGAGACGCGCGTCGCCGCGCCTGCTGGAAATGCCTTCTTTTTAATACAGTTTAATTACAAGACTGTAGGAAAACTCGAGGTTCTTCTCAGATGGAGGGAAAACTTGAAGACGGAGAACCTACAGTGATTTAGTTTTTAAATGAACAATAAATTGTTTCTAAGATATGATTGTGTTTAATTATATTTATCACCGTAATTTTCTCAACTACTATTAACCAGTTGTTCCAATCGCAACATTACAGCAGTCGTGACAAATATAATTTTATATTGCGACTAGCTGACCCGTGCAACGTCGTCTGCGTAACATTTTTAATTACTGCTCCGCTCCTATTGGTCTTAGCGTGATAATATATAGCCTATAGCCTTCCTCGATAAATGGGCTATCTAACACTGAAATAATTTTTTAAATCGGACCAGTAGTTCCTGAGATTAGCGC
Organism: Ceramica pisi; assembly: GCA_963859965.1. Classification (NCBI taxonomy): domain Eukaryota; kingdom Metazoa; phylum Arthropoda; class Insecta; order Lepidoptera; family Noctuidae; genus Ceramica; species Ceramica pisi. Next base: position 202,087 of record OY982538.1, read on the forward strand.
GTTCAACCAAACAAACAAACAAACAAACAAACAAACAAACTCTTCTGCTTTATAATATTAGTATAGATAATTTTAGATTTAAAATATAAAACACTTATTTGACAGAAACACAACACAAAAGCAACATCCATCAAGAAGTTTTCTAAAAAAAAATACAAACATTCGAATTGAGAACCTCCTCCTTTTTGGGAAGTCGGTTAAAAAATGCAGAGACATTTCGAACGCATAAAGATTTCGTAACTTGACTGACTTCAAGCAAAACCTTTTTCATAAATCCAGAGACCTACAGTTTCAAAATAGTACGGATATTCAGCAAACGCCCCAGAATAGAAGCGTCCCTAAATATGAGCTCGCGGCGACGATGCGGAGTAATGACGTCATCACGTCACACTTCCGACGCACGTAAAGTCATTGACAACGATGTGCGACGACACGCGAGCGACAAACTTGTCACATCGCTCACCACCGGCGGGGAACACGGCTGTACGAGTGTGGCACTAGATATAAAGCTACATTATTTGGTATACGAGAAATCTAATTCGATATACAACTTTTGAACAATATATGCCAGAAATAAGTGCGAGAGTATTTCATGCAAAACAATTCCAAATCCAGATATTTCGTACATGGAACTTCGATTAAATATCGAAACAGGCTGAAAGGGAAAATCTGTGTGGAACAAGACAGCACTTTTCTTATTACATAATACTATACAAAAATACACCAGCAAAAGTCCATTCATTGTGAGAACTGTTTAAAAAAATAATATCTTTCTTTAACAAGAACCATTTTTGAACAGATGTGGAAAATGACACTTTGGCCCACACGACGTACGAAAAACACAATTGTGCTTAGAAACGCTCTTCCTTCTAGTTAGAAGGAACATTTCAACTTACATTATAGAAAACATATTCATATAAATAAATAATCACAAACGTATAGTTAAGTTCGGACCAAATTAAAACAACAATGTGCTATGAAATCCCCCGTAAAATATTTTTTGTTTACTGGAACTTTACGTTTTTCAAAATGGAACTTCTGTGTAAAATTAGAAACATGTGAATGGACGCAAAGATAGCATTGGGAGAATCGAAAAGCTGGGGGCTGTTGCTATGTCGTAGCCCGTAGCGCTACGTGGCTACGTCGTAGAGCAACATGGCTACGCCGTAGCGTATCGTAGCATTTCTTGCTGGCTGAAGATTGGCGCTACGCGGTTAATTAGGATTTTCTTAGATATTTTCTATTTACGGTTGTGCGAAAAAGAATATTTCTAATTTTTCCTTCAACATTTTGGTACAGAAGGGAATACTGATTACTGATAATACTTGGTAATAAACTAAATAATACAACTACTTTATTTTGTACTAGCTATCGCCCGCGACTTCGTACGTGCATGTGTCGTTTTTTTCCCTATCTCTCTTAAACCCTCTCTTATTGCTCTCCTACACTCCCGAAGGAACTCACATGTTAAACAACTTTTTACAACCATTTAGTTTGGGCTGTGCGTTGACTGTCAGTAACGGAATAATTTTATACATTAGCATTGATTAATTGATGATGTTTGTTGATGTTTGCGTGCGTTTGTAATGTAATGTAATGTGTATCACCAATAATGTTTGCGTGCGTTTGTAATGTGTATCACCAATAATGAAATGAAACAAATTTCAGCTTTCTTTGATCACTAGTTTCGGCAGTGTTTTGTCTGTCAGTCACTCAGTAACGGAAGAATTATATATATTAAGATGTATTGCTATAAGACTACTAGAAAACACATTCTATGTAAATAAGTTTCTTTTCGCACTACTATCATAACACATATTCGAGATACCTGCATCGCTGCGGCACAGTGAAGTGACAACTAGATGCAGATTAGCGCAGATCGCGTAGCGTCGACACTAATATCACTATCTTACGTTATAAACGAGTCAACGCACGCTGCAGGCGCCACATTATCCTTTTTTTGCAGTGACGACGTGGACATGACTTAATGCAATAGGCATTCTCCACCAGTCAACCTTTGGGTGGGCCTTTGGTTGGGTTAACGAACTCTAACTATCTTTTTTTTATTATCAGCAGGCGCGCGCTTAGATTTACGAAGCTCAATAAGATAAAGCTGCTCAATAACACCTATATTTTTATTACTTTTTCGCTGTTCCTCTTTCTACTCGAATCCACGACTGTTGGATAGTATCTCCGGGACTTGTCGAGTATCATTGCCTTGGTGGCTTTACTTTTGAAGTGAAATGCGTTGCTCTGCAGCTATGGCAGTGTGGCACCCGCACAGTGTACGCTTAACTTTACCAGTAAACAGTGATCAGTCATTACTTGACACCGCAACGTTGTAACTTATACATTTGATTGATCGACTGCTAGGCAGCAAGTTTTAAAGGAAATGTATAATTCTTTATTGTACCCACGTATATTAAATACTTACCAATGATTTATTTTTGCGATTTTTAGGGTTCCGTAGCCAAACGGCAAAAACGGAACCCTTATAGATTTGTCATGTCCGTCTGTCTGTCTGTCTGTCCGTCCGTAAGTCACAGCCACTTTTCTCCGAAACTATAAGAACAATGCTGTTGAAACTTGGTAAGTAGATGTATTCTGTGAATAAAAAGAAAAAATAAATGCGGTTTAATTAGGATTTTCACACAAATATAGAAAAAAAAAACGATAAAATTTGGGGGTCCCCATACTTAGAACTGAATACTCAAACATTTTTTTTCATCAAACCGATACGTGTGGGGTATCTATGGACAGGTCTTCAAAAATGATATTGAGGTTTCTATTATAATTTTTTTCTAATTGAAAAGTTTGTGCGAGAGACACTTCCAAAGTGGCAAAATGTGCCCCCTGTAACTTCTAAAATAAGAGAATGATAAAACTTAAAAAAATATATGATGTACATTACCATGTAAACTTCCACCGAAAATTGGTTTAAACGGGATCTAGTAAGTAGTTTTTTTTTAATACGTCATAAATCGTAAATCGCAACTTTTGCTTGTAATATAATACCTACAGGTTTGTACGGAACCCTCGGTGCGCGAGTCCGACTCGCACTTGGCCGGTTTTTTATTTTATTGTGACAACGATTTTAAGGATTGTTTCGGGAATCGGGAATGCTTTCATGAAGTCAATAAATTACTTTAATTAATTTGAAACCTTATCTCCCATAATTTGATTGGTTATTGTTGATTAAGTGAAGCAATCACAAGGGATTATAACGTTATTAGATAAGATAATGGTTTCATTCGATACGAGTACATACGTATCAAACTGTCGGCATGCTAGACACACAGGTTTGACAGCTCACCCAGTATCGGTTATCAAGTACGAGGTCTCATCTTATAAATACGAAAGTTTGGATGAGTGGGGATACGTTTGTTACTCAATCATCTAAGAACGGCTGAACGGCCCTGGTTGAATTTTGGCATAGAGATAGATTATAATCTGGAATAGCACGTAGGCTACTTTTTCTCGGTAGTATGTTCTCTCGGGATAACTTTCAAAAAACATTCTTCAGCTTTGTATGGTAGCACCATACAATTTGATACTTCAGTAACAGCTGTCGTTTAGCTTGTTTATCCTTTTGGCTTATTGTGTTGTCTAGGATATTCGAGCTTTTATTAAGCCTCAGTTCGCGATTGCGGGATTCTTAGTTCAGGAGCCACAAAGAGCCAAGAAACAAACAATAACCATTAAGTATAATTATCACAAACTAAAACGATTTTTTTCTACAAAGCAGGTAAGATTGTTCTCAGCCAGCAATTACAGAGAGTGCTGCGAAACGTTTTCATGAAAAGGAACGAGGAGTGGATGTAGTAATTACAAATTGTATGAAACAAGCCATTTAAAGTAATGAGAGTGTCGGTCCATCGTCAGGCGCTGTGCCGAATGTACGGCGGGGGCGGGGGGAGGGGGGAACATATTGCGACCCGCGCGCGCGGTCAGTTCAGCGTTCTCAACGAGCGCAGTACATAACAGTCAGATAAACGAGGAATCAATTTATTTGTGTTGATGGCGGAGGTCACTGAGTGAGCACAAGTTTTTCATGTAAACATGAGCGAGCGGGCCCGCGGGAGCGCACTGTTTACATATTTATCGAAATGACTCGAAGTACTTCGGGAACATAGTACCTTTACATATTTATCATTTTGTAACAGAAAATGCAAATTTATATAAGTATAAAATAAGAAATTGCGGAAAGTCGCCAAAGAGCCCGAAATTTTTAAATTTTATACCGTTATATTTCTGTTGACCTCGTATTTTAAATTCATGTAATGTTAAGTACTTATAGCAATATCTAGCGTGGTGAGTTTTTATTGCTCATTTTTACACCGAGTTTTGATAGTAACCTCGGGATTAAGCCTTAAATAAAGCTATGTTCGGTGATAGCTATTAATTAGTGCCACGAATCCGTACAACGACGCATACCTACGTCAATACCAAGTGCAAGAAATATTGTCTTTGATGAGATTCCATTCCTGCACATTACTCACTACGTCACGTTGTGATATGTACGGTAGTCGTAGATCACCGTCCACTCTGCAAACTGTTCATTGTAACGTTACATTTTACAGGGGGAGCCTGTAGAATGTGAGGTCACATATAGCACTCCCATACCTAGGAGGGGAATGCGTGCTAAAAGGAAAAAGGAAAAAGGACAAATAAATACTAGTATAGATTTAATGAATTAAACACAACTTATACCAGAACGGCTGGTGAATGAAAAGGGATGAGTGGACGTGAGATGAGAATGGAGTCTTCGTTGAAGAACCGGAGGACTGGAGGGTCGTCACTCTTCAGAGGGCTGTAGAGGATCTCAGCTCCAAACGTAGACTGACCATTTTTTTACGACGGCTCTCAGATGAAGGCTCGCTGTTATTTTGAATTTGATATGAGAAGTGTTTCTAGAATTTGATGGAAAAGAAAAGAAAAATGGACTTTAAGAAGGTCTGATATCAATTTCATATGCGACCTAAAACTCCTAGCTAACTTCAGAATAGAATTAAAAAGAAAACTAAGCTTGTCCAACTGACATAATACAAGAAATGTAAACAAAGCATTGAAAATAGTTAATTTGCAGAAAAACTTAGAAAAAACAAATTAAAAAGATCCTAGGAATCAAGTTATGGCTATGCAGCTATGTATTAATTTATCTAGGAAGTTTATATAGAGCGTAAGTACAAACAATAAGACACACACTACAACATTGGAAACATTAGTCACGACTACTGCTTACACTTTATTAGGTACGTATGAACGTACGCACGCTCCTTCTGGGTAAGCTCGCTCCATCGTAGACTTTTTCTCTGTCATGTCTGACCTAGACCAGAGTCAAGAGCAAATGATGCGAGTCCAATTCTTATCGACAGCCAGCGTCAATTCATCACGTCCTCGCTTGGTTCTGCTGAGCCTGCGCATTGAGAGCATTCCAAACACTCGCCGAAAAACACGAACCGAGTAAATTAAAAATTGTTTGCGAAGTTCATTACGAACGATATCGCTTCCGCGAACCGATGATAAGCACGGACATAATTTTCCATACATATTCGATATAACACAAACTCTGTGTAATAACGAAAACTCATTTAACGTTGCATTTAATTCGCAAGAAGATTAGCGGCTCGTTTAAAGGATAAATTACGAATTAAAAGCTTGAATTAAAACCATTTTCTACTTCCCCCACAGTGCCTACGCCATAAAAGAAGGTTGTAAGTAAAATTAATAGAAGGCGCGCGGCGGCGGCTCAATTGCGGTGCGGGTGCGTCACGGTGTTGCGGCTATCGCGTGGCATGTCTCTGAGTTATGGCGAGACTAATAGCTGCTCTTCCTCTGATAAATTTTTATAAAAAAACTTGTCTTGTTAAACAAATTCATGGTTAAGGGACTGGAAAATAATGAACGTTTAGTTTGGCGTGCAGAGACTTACATAGAAAACCTAATTTTAAAAACATACATTACGGTGAAGGTGTGTTTAGTACAGATTTCCTTGACACCGTGTAAACGCGCAGAACGCCGAGATTGCGCGTTTTATGAAGTTATTTCGTCGCGCGCGTCACAACGCGACACGAGCGCGACGTAATACGCTCAAAGAATATAAGTTGACATTAAGTGACACTCACTCACCTCCCCGCCTGCGATCCTGCCCGAGCTTTATAAAGCGCTCAAATACCAGCGAGTACACAATCAAGCAACAATTACTGTATGTAGGTAGGTATACTGCTGTGATGATGTTGGCCATGGTTAATTCTGTTTGCCTAACAAATGATTATGAATGGGCCCTAATCGGAGTGATCATAAGCATGACACATAAACAGTAGTGCGAGCTTAGGTGTGAACTGGAAGTGATCTGTCACACCGATACAAACAAGATGGAGTGACGGCTCACTTCACACTCATGTTCACTCCGCACACGGTGAGTCGTTAATATAGTGGCAGTATTCAATTAAATATCGTATGTGAGTTTTAGTAACATCGAATTTCAGATATTTGTTATTCAGGTGTAGTAATAATGTTGAAGCTAGAATCCAGTCACATCACCTTCTTCTTATCGAGTGTCAGAGTTCCTCAGCCGCCTCAAGGACCTCTGAAATGGTTCACATCACATCACCGATCGCTTGACACTAATTTACACTAATTTTGTTCTATTGCGAACAGAATTCATTAGTGTAGCATCGAGTATCAGCAGCAGAACCGCAGAGCAGATCACATCCACTGCGAATGGAATTACGTTACAATCGGTGCGTCGGAAAAGAATAAAAACAGTTGAAGTACGAGTAAAATGTTAAGTTAGCAATCTGCGCGGCAGCGGTGGAGGGCGGCGGAGGTGGGGGCGGGGGTGGGGGCGGCGAGGTAATGAAACTTATGTAAGACAAGCTCATTTGTGTGGGAAGCGGGACAGCGGGACGTTTATTAACCCCGACGCAAAAAGAGGGGAGTTTTTAGTTTGACCACAATGCCCAACCGTCATCTATCTAATATAGAGAAGCAGAAACAGACTGATTGATCAATCAACGCACAGCCTGAACTGCTAGTCGTAGAAAGCTGAAATTTGGTAGCTTCCTTACACTCCGAGAAAGTACACTAAGAGAGGATTTTCCGAAATTCCTACGGGAACGGGAAAAATGGATAAATATGCGCGAATGAAACCGCGAGCGAAAGCTGGTTAATTATAATAATCAATGTTATTATAATATTCAGAAGATTGTTTATTAAATAAACGTCATTATTACATCTAAAATCGTCATTTAAATTGTTTTAGTTAAAAGTTCTTGTCAAAAATACTAACTTAATTATGGACTAATAGTCTGAAATACAGATTTATTTATTTATTTATTTATTACTAGTTCAAATGAAATCGTATAATGTAACTGATTTTATGTGCGTTCCTCACACCTAATGATGAAATGGCAATAACTACATTTGCTCAGCAACAATGGCTCTGCACGGTACGCACCGAACGTTGCACAAAGCTCAGCATCGAAAGCAATCCAGTGATTGAATAAGAGCGCCCCACACGGACACACGCGCGGCGCTCACCGGCGCGCGGCGGTGCGCTCTGTTTCCACGAATCCAATAAAGTGATTGCTCCGCACCGCACCGCACCGCATCGCATCGCACCGCATCGCGACGGATTAAATGCATCTCCCTTATGTGGAGCAAGCCCCGATGTAACTGAAGCTAGTATCACAACAACTCCGGCATCGATATTGTTTTCCTTTACCAAAACCCATTAATTAAATTATTTTGTTTTGTGGATTGATATAGGCGTGCCTATATCAAACGTTTGATCACTATCTCACATTATAGTAGGCGATGATGTGGTCAAAGATGGAGCACGCTCGAATAACTTATTTTCGTTATTGACTTACGTCACGCGTTTCCAATAACCTAGATACGTTTTCGGATTGATAGCTATCCCCGAAAACAAAATAGTTTCTTTCTCTCGGTAATCTGCATTTCACATTGTTACATAAAGTGACAAACAAATAATTAAAGGAAAAAAGAAATCTTATTGAATCAGTTGAAACTTAATTAATTTCTTTACAAAAATTGAGGGGATTTGTGGGGAATCAGTAGATATTTTTTTGTCCCCAAATTGGGGGATTTGACTTGAATTTTCGGGTAATTTGATAAACTGGTGTTGGCAACGCTGTTCTTATCAAAACTTGACAAAAATCCTTACAATTTAGACATATTAAGATTTCATAAATTCTACAATTAAAAAGCAATATAATAATACAATCCATAAATCTAATGAATAAGGACTTTAATAAACAATTACTGTCCTACGCGATGTCATAAAATAATAGTTTTCACATTATTTTTTTCTTAAATTTCTAAATCAAGATGTCTTGTCGACTTGATTCTTTTTGTGATATTGTATTTATGTGAAAACCCTTCATTTGACAGTAAATATAATATGGTCAATAATATACCATGTTATTGAATTCTTATGAGAACTTATACACACTAATTAACCTTGTAATACTATTTTATCAAATCCTGTTAACTTAAAAAATGTTGTTTCAAATTTTCACATTAGTTACATTTTTCCTTATATTCCTATAACTAATTATCCTATATCTTAGAATAAAAACGTCCTATATACTTGATTATTTGCTGCTATATAAATAAATTCATTTAGCTCTAATTTTGTAAGTTCTATATCTTAAAAATCAATAATTATTTACATTAATATCTTGAAAATTGTCTTATAAACTCTCAAAATATGGTGTCAATGGACTCCTATGAGAACTTTATACTTTTGTTATCTAATCAATCACCTTGGCGCGGCATCTTCTTATATAAAAATGAATTGCTGTTCGTTAGTCTTGCTTAAACTCGAGAACGGCTGGGCCGATTTCGGTTATTCTTTTTTTGTTTAGTTCGCCAGAATACAGGGAAGGGTAGAATACAAAAATATGGGTAGGTAGGGTAGCCAGTTGACGGGAGCGAAGCCGTGGGGGACAGCTAGTGTGAAATAAATAAATCATCACTTCATCTATTATTAAAAGAAAATACATTGCTATTGCTATTAATATTCAAACGCATAGTCGTATTATCGGCAAATGTTAACGGTTAATCAAATGACGTTACTATAGTTTCCGTCTGCCGGAGAGTAACTTAGACTTTTATTGAAACGCACGTAAGAACGACTTGTATGTGCGGTCATATCTTTAGTAGCGTCCTTCCGATGACAGATAGTCAACGTGGGTAGATAATACTATCCGTCAGTAGGTTATTGAAATGCAAGTAAGGATACAATGATAGCTTTTTTTACCTACCTTTAGTATCAAGAACAAAAGATAGATCAGCAGTTATTGAAAACGGCTTTTTGACCAGGTTGTAGCTATCAGGAAACAGACACTGGCAGGGAATTTGACTCCTTAGCTGTACACTTAATTACTAATGTGTTCCCAAAACGTTTTTGTGTATGCTGTAGCTATTTCAAATAACAGATCGAAAAAATGAAGCTGCAACATCACGACTATCATGTAACTTTTAAAGCCAGTAGCAGCAGCTGCAAGATGTGCCGCGTATACTGCGAGCGTTAATATTCCGATAAAGGAATGGATGTTGGAAACCGTTTATTAAATATCTATATTTCCTAAAGTTTAATATAGGTCTGGATTTCGATTGTTTTTAAAATGTTCTTACCAGCGACGGAGTAGATATTGGAATCGTTGTCACTTCGACCGATTTTACATTATACATTAACTAAGAAAATAGACCGTCGCGGCGTCGTCGGTACGACGCGGAGTCGAAGAGTCCGCGACGGCCGCACAAACCTTCGTCTAAATGTGTCTGTTTATTATCCTCATTCAGGCGACCTCAATTTGTGGGCGTCCCTAACGTACTTTGAACCATAAACTTCCAGCGCGACATTTACAATACAAAAAGCGGAAAGATCGTGTTTTCCTTACAAAGTCAAACGAAGTTAGTGCTTAAATGAAGCAGAAGTTGAGTCGTCTCTCTAGAGTTGAGTTAATTCTGGGAACTAAATGATCGGTATAAAAGACAGTAATGTTCCAGATTTACGAAAGAACTCGTCAACTAGAGCACAGAATGGTATGAAGGAACGTAAAAATGTAACGACGCATCATATCGGAGACAGCTTTCAATGTCCTAGTTGCGAACTGTGTCAGATCTATAATGAAGATATATAAGGAGATAGTTTTAAGAACTCAACAAAAGAGGTTTAACTGTAACTTGGTGAGTATAGAGGCGGGCGGCGCGCGAGGACGCGAGGACGCGAGGACGCGAGGACAGCAGACTGTACGAAGATTGCGTGCTGCTTCACGTCACCAAGTCACAAGAATTGCATTAAGTGCTCGACACTACTCGTAGAGTACAGACTGTTCACAAAGTCAGTCACTGCTCGCCTGCTCGGCCACTGGATGTTATAAATTAACCTACTTACAGACCTATATCTCGACTAAAAATAATGTTAAATGAAAGCCGAGTTCTTAGTTTAAAAGTCAGTGTTATGTTCATTTAAAAGTGTTTTTTTTTTTTAAAGCGACTTATTCCATCTCAGTCCGATAAAAAAAGACTTCTACTTGAGTGCTACCGACCGACGCTCACTTCAAACTCAATGATAAGAATATGAAAATACTTAATTATATTCTACGAGAAAGCTATATTGCTATAGAAATTTATCCAGTCTCTATCCAGTCTAAATCTTATTTTACGAATGAACCTTTTGTTGGTTTATCTTGTGAAGGGGCTCGTTCACAACGAAATAATGTCCGGCAGTTACGAGAGTATTCACGACACTCATCATTGCAGTACAACCACTTGCTGTTCGTGTGACGAGTGTGACGAGTGTGACGAGTGTGAGGAGACAGCGACATATTAGTGCTGGGCTGCACTGCACTCCTACTTTATTATGAACATAAACAGTCCGCTGTGAACGAAACGACGCGACTTGTATGCAAACAACGCATCCTCTACTATATTACGTCGTGGGTATGAGAGAATTATGTGTTTATTCGAAACTGCTGAAGATGTGTGCAGATTCTTCTCGTCGGAAATAAGTGTCGATAAATCTGAAAATATGTGCCATTTCGCTTGTATTGTTATGAATATGCAGAATACTGTATCCTTTGTTGTGTGTTGTGTCGTGTATTCGTCGTATCGTTCCACACAGTCACTCGGCACAGAACTGAAGGTCGATGCGTTGACATAATCACTGCGTCATCGGAGTGGCATTCGATGAATTTATAGTTCCCGAATCCCGCACAATTCCAACGAGCGAATAGATTGTACAAAAAACAAGCTAGATAATTGTTTTGCAGAACAAACAAGGTTGTTCAAACGTGACACATTTCAAATACGTTTTCTATTTAGTTTTTGTTAAAAAAGCTCTATTTTTTGTGGTGTTAGTCATAAATCATAACGAACTACGTTTGTTAAAAGATTAAACGATTATGTTCTGACAAACAAAGAAACAGGAATTAGAAGTTCGTAACATAGATGGACCGGTAAACAATATGATTGATGTGCAGATAACAAATATCTGCGGAGACAATACTTCAAAGTAAAGTGAAGTCCGTGGTCGTTCGGGTGACAAACGGAGCGAGCTGCGTGTTCCGCGAAAACAAGCGAGTACCGTAAACATCTCGGTAGAGGTGGACGACGGAAACATAACACACCATACTTAGTTGTAAAGTAGAAACAGTTTTATATTATGACTTAGGGTCATTTACTCCTCAGTGTATTTCATACAGACTGATATGTAAACACCATAGATATAATAGTTTTTATATTTCCGTGGTAAACACATATTATTCCTGAAACTTAAAAGGCACGGTCACAAACTTATTACTTACATAAGCGTCCACTAGCGCCGCCAATCGTTTTGTATTATTTGTGGTAAATTTAAGACACGTAGATAAAAAAACCGCTCTGTAGTGCACTGAAGAAATGTATTTATTATGTTTTGAGAGTTATGTTTTGTACTTTAGAACATAAATAGTTGCCAAAGTCGATATTTTTGCTAAAAGTGGCCACTTTTAGCAATAATTGCCGTTTTGGCTATTTAGCCATGAGTTATGTATTAAAAATAGCTGTCAAAAAATAATACATACATTTCTTTAGTGCACTACAGAGCGGTTTTTTATCTACGTGTCTTAAATTTACCACAATTAATAAAAAACGATTGGCGGCGCTAGTGGACAGAATACACACTCTTAACTAACTTTTCAAAGCTGTATGCGTATGCATATGAAGGGTTATTTAAAATGAGTACATTCATTTCAGAGGGTTTAGATTTGCCAGTTTGTTTGAAATACTGTGAGGAGGTAAACGTATCTACTCACAATAACACAAATTAGGATTTAAAAAAAGTTATGCTGCAATGATTTAAATATACAAATTGGAAAAGCGTTAAGTGATAATGATCAAAATACACACAACATTGATATTCTAATGAAATCATTCAAATCTACGTATCCATACATTTTGGTAGAACAATTAAATCATTTTCTCGAACATTACTCACACTCCCGTAAAATACTTGCTATGTTGTTTATGAGCAGCCTGTGCAAAATCTATATTTTTTACATATAAATCGTATTATGAGAACACAGACGTGATGTTATGTTTATTAATGAACAATCATGTACCCTGTACGGTTTCCCTCTTGCGGTCCTCATCGGCGAACACCTCCTCGGGAGTGCTCGGCTGCGGCTTGCCCTCCTCCCACGGGTACTCCTCTTTCTGCAACAAAACAATCATATTCAACACTTATTTGTAACTAGCTTCTGCCAGCGGCTTCGCCCGCGTGATCCCTAGGGAACATATTCCCGGGATGAAAAGTAGCTTATGTGCTATTCCAGACTATAATCTATCTTTGTTCTAAATTTCATTATGATCCGTTAAGCCGTTCTGGCGTGATTGAGTAACAAACAACCAAACTTTCACATTTATAATATTACTCGTTTGGTGTAAAGCGAAATTATAACCATCTTCCCCCCGACATTATAACTATTAAAGGATATTGCAAACTGTCGTAAGCCGTTTTCCAAAGCTACTCGCTAGCTTATAGCATGATTCAGTATTCACGCGCGATGGCTTATTATTAGCGTTTTTCATGTATAACTTTGGTGTTTCTATACCGATTTCTATGATTCTTTTTTTATGGAATAGTTAATAATGTTAACTTTTATTGATGTTAATTAGGGACGACTGAGAGTTTTATAAACGTAAGAGTAGACAAATACAATCAGAAAGCTTCGAACTGCTAAGCTATCGGGAGTTACACGTGTTATTGTTCGTCAATCATAAAAGATAGACATATGCTGTCGTTGGATATTTTTTATATAATTTTAAGGAGAACATTTCCGTCATACATGATTTCTGTGTAGCTTTCACCATTAAGGTTGCACACGCGACGGAAGCTTAAAAAATGGAGTAACTTCTCCCGTTTTCCCAACATTTCCCTTCACTGCTCTGCTCCTATTGATTGTAGCGTGATAAAAAGTATACTATAACCTGCTCAGGAGTATGAATAATAATTGTACCAAGTTTCATTAAAATCCGTCGAGTAGTTTTTGTTTCTATAACGGTTATACAGACAGACAGACAGACAGACAGACAGACAGACAGACAAAAATTGTACTGATTGCATTTTTGGCATCAGTATCGATCCCTAATCACCCCCTGATAGTTATTTTGGAAATATATTTCATGTACAGAATTGACCTCTCTACAGATTTATTATAAGTATAGATATAGATGACATTATACCACACACTCAAAACTAATATATGTACTAACTTAGTAAACAATAAGAACGTCTGATTTTCGATAAGTTGTATTTCAAAACCTCCCATCATATAAATTGCTAAAGAATTCGCAGATTGAAATATGGCTCACTGATGTTTTGTTTCATTCTGCGAATTCATTAATTCATTTTATGTTACGTTACGTCACGAGTTGACCAGGCTCAAGTATTAATAGAAAACATTCATCAGTGCTGTGCAGGTACCTAGCTAGCTCGCCAACTTCAACGTCCAATTAATTCATTGATTGATTATTAGTTTTTACTAAAAATGGTTTTAAAATACTTTTTATGATTTTGTATCGAATAGTTTTTGTTAAATCTTGAATAATATTTTGTTTGCCTATTGGCGAGACATGGTGGTCACAAAATATGAGATGAATAGTAGACTTATATCTATACTAATATTATAAAGAGGTAAAATTGTTTGTAAGTTTGTAAGTTTGTAAGTTTGTAAGTTTGTATGTAGGGGGTAATCTCAGGAACTACTGGTCCGATTTGAAAAATTCTTTCAGTGTTAGATAGCCCATTTATTGAGGAATGCTATAGGCTATAAAATATAAAGATATCATGCATATTAGCCAAACTATCTCAATTTTTGTCTAGCCAGGCGGAAAAAAATAGCTCTTACAACAGAGTTATTTGCGTGCGCTGCCTTAACAGTTGTATATAATTGAAAACGATGTATGGCAACCTGCTCCGCTTTGAATAGTTCTACAAAAAAGTCCGCGGTACCATATTTCTATCTCTTATATTTTAGCAGATATAGTAGCTTTTATGTGTTAAAAAAAGTATTTTACGATGTACTTATCTTTGAACGATTTTTTAAACAACAAAATATTAAACCTTATCGAAAACAATGTTATAATGATCACAAGAACATCATAGAGATACGATTTGCTCAAAACAGTATGTCAATTGGTTGAATAGTTTCGAAGATAATATAAAATTACTAAATCGCAAAACGCCGCCCGCGCCGTCCATTCACGAACCGCACTAGAACATGCTTTGTGCAATTACGTAATTTTTCTGAATCGTGGTGTTAAGATTTTCCGCGGATTAATGACCCTCTCCAGTTATTATTTAACTTTTGTCGTTAGGTACGTGAGTTCTACGTAGTTGGTTGAATGTTGTTGGTCTATTGTTTTGGTTGCTCGGTTTCTCAAAACACAATTACAATATTATTTCGTTCTCATTCTTCGAGTTCGAAGCTGTGATATTTCTGTTTTTGGGATATCGGACAGTTTCAGCGATTGTTTATCATGCCTAAAAGGAAATCTCAACTTTCCCGTCAGACATCCCAGACATGAGACAAGAGACAGCTCGCGTACGCCGTACGGCAGAGTCTGCTCTTGATAATCATCTGCGCCTCTCGAGGAATAGAGAAAATATTTCGCAAGCACGCGCTGGGAAATCTAGCTCCGAGCGTTCACAGCGGCTTGCTAACCAAAGCTGGAGAACATCGCAGGTCCGTGCTCGGGAATCTAGCGCTGAACGTGCACAGCGTCTCAGTGATTTAAAGCAGCATGTCTCTGCAACAAGGGATAGGGAGTCTAACGCTGAGCGCTCGCAGCGGCTCGCTAGCCTAGCTACATACATATGCAATAAAAACAAAACCCTCCTTTTGGCAGTCAGGAAATAAATCATAGCACTCAGTACTAACCGAACTTTTGGTACTCATCATTTCATCAGAAGTTAAAATGTTTACCGCCCAACGAAGTGGGCACGGGTCAGCTAGTTTAACTTATATTTACTTAACTTTAGAAAAACGCCTTTCTGTAACGTTATAAAGCCTTAGTACAACGTACAGTGCAAATTTGTAGAATCTACCCCAATTCCTAGGACTAAAACCACAGGTGCATATTGTTGTTGCAAGTCATTTAAAAACTGCCGAAGTGCCGACCACAAAGATTTAGCGGAAAAAACAGAAATCATCCCTACATACAGTACGGACACACTTGTGTTGGCCGCGCCGCATGGCTGCGAGCAGTCGGCGCCTCTCAAGGGCTCTGTAGCTCCGATTTCGGCGACTGTAACAGCGCACTTGTCGGGAATCTCGTAATCTAGCGTTCAGTACAGATCAAATGCTGTGATCGGCTGTCAATATGCTCTATCATTGACATGCCTTATCGTTTAATTTCTGGAAGGCTTAGGTTATTGTGACAGACTGATACCCAAGCTTTCAGAAACTTTTTTACTTCGAAGCTAAAGTTTTATGAATATAGCTGAAGCAACCATTCCCTGAACTTTTAAGTGACGGCAAAAGTCAGCAGTGAGCACTAGTCTCTATACGCAGGGCTCGCACGCAAAGTTTAATTAGAAGCTGCAGCACCCACTGAGTGTATAATTAGCGAACACCTCTTGCGTACGAAGTATCGAAGTAGTACCTACGGAGAGGCGCGCCATCCCACTTTATTCGTAATATGTAGAAGAAAATGAGTGTTCTCATCAAATTATATCTGTCTAGACTAAACCATTAAGTTGATTCAATTAGATTAATAGGTACTTATTGAAAGACTGTAATAATTTGAAGCACTACAATGTGTAAAACATAACAAAAGTATATGTTATACATTTTTATGAATATTATAATTCACGACTGTCATTTCTTAAATTGAATCTATGTTTTGTTAATATTATCTTCTTAGGTTTACTATTTGTTAAATCCTGTAGGTAGGTATATAGCAGTCCTGCATTCATCCGCCCACCAGTCTTTGAATAAGCATTACATTTACTAACATAACAAGAACTCACTGAGCAACACATAAACCAGGATAACTCTAAAGTAAATGGGAAGTACCTAGTAGGCCGGAGAGATCTGACGATATTTCTTCATTAGGGGAGGCGCACGATGAATTATTTACGCGCCATACATATGAATGCGCTCATTGCTCGCGGCGCACGGAACCGGTAGGATTAGTGGCGGACGAGCTCGCTGAGCACTCCGAATAGGTTTGTTGTTATTTGCTTGAGTCGGACACTCGCCACACTCGCCACTCGCCACTCGCCACTCGCCACTCGCCACTCGCCACTCGCCGGGGGATACACTGATACACTCGTAATTGGAACATGAAGAGCTTTATACGCGCCGGTTAGTTAGAATATGCCAAACAGAGTGGGGGCGCGAAATCGATTTCAAATGCATTCATTCTGTTTGGAACATAGTATAAATTGCTGAAAGTAAAATGGTTAAACGACATTTAGTTTTCAGTAAAACCGCTTTTATACAAAAGCAGTGAAGCTTTAGATCGAGATGAATTTACCAATTTGTGAAGCGACCGTTGGCAATCGTTTTTTAAGACAGAAAAATGCGAGAGACGTGCTCCCACAAGCGTGTGTGGGTGTGGTTGAATGGTTTCACTCGAGTTGTGCGGTAAGCCGTCGCAACAGTGCGCGATACGTGACTCCACTGCTATCGTAGACCTTTCTTCACTAATACAAAGACACTCTTTTTGTGTTCACCCTCGACATAATGGCTTACGGCAGTTATGGCGGTGTTCGCGACTCTATAAAGAGTACTGAACGTTCTAGCTCAATGGCTTATACAGATCATTGGCTAATTTATTGTTGTAAGAAAAATATTAAATATATAGTAAACAAAGAATGCCTTATTTGCTTTAAGATTCAAAATTAAACACTTTTGCATCTATTTTAAACTAACTTCTACCCGCGACTTCGTTCGCGAATATCTCGTTTCTTCTCGTTCCCGTAAGAATTTCATGAAATCCTCTCTTAGTGCTCCCGTCCACTCCCAACTACTGGTCGTAGAAAGCTGAGATTTGTCATACAGGTTATGCCAAATATCAGCTTTCAACGACCAGTAGTTTTGGCTGTGCATTGTCTTTCAGTCACTCGGTAGGCAGACTGTATAATTATATTAGGATAAAACATTATTTTACAGGTACTTTGAATTTATTGTCAAAGTTAGTCAGTGAAAAACATGAAGCTTTTTGCTTCCTATTTCTTTTTATTTCTATGAAGAAGAACGATCAAGAAACTTCCCGGACACTATTTTAAATAATTTTCTATAAAACTCCAAGAATAAAAACTTTTTACAAAAAAATACAACCGACTTCCAAAAAAAAACACTGCAAAGTAAAAAATAACTTTAATTTCGGAAGTCGGTGTTTTTGTTACTTTCTTCGTATTTTGACACCGACTTCCGAAATTAAAGTTATTTTTTACTCTGCAGTGTTTTTTTTTGGAAGTCGGTTGTATTTTTTTGTAAAAAGTTTTTTATTTTTCACTTTTTAGTGGTGCCCCACACCTAACAACACCACTGCAAAATCGCAGAAAAGCAAAATACGCAATTTCGATTATCATAGAGTCATTTAAATAGTCAAATTCCAGGTATTTCGATTTAAAATCCAAAGTTCGTAACCGATTTTGATATGATTTAAATGGGACCAATCTGCAAGTATATCCTTTCAGATAAAACAAGAATTTTTCAAATCGGTTCATAATTGTCGGAGTTATGAGGTAACAAACATAAAAAAAAAAAAAAAAAAAAAAAAACATACAACCGAATTGATAACCTCCTCCTTTTTGGGAAGTCGGTTAAAAATAATAAAATTGATGGCGCCTGTTCACGAACATGACGCGTGTATGGGCACCATTTACCTCAACCATTTTAAATACGAATAAATTACTGGTAAATAATAAAAACTTTTTTGAAATAAGCTTTTATACATCTTGGATTGGATGGTCCCCTATATTTTAGATTTAATGTGAAGCCCTTTCATTTGATACTCATACTGTGATAGTACAGAAAAATAACTAGTCCGCCATATTGGAATTAGAACGACGTTACATAGCTATAAGCACGCATTGTCATCCAAAATAAGCGTATATATACCAAATTTCAGCCCAATCAGTTAAAGAAAATTGATTTTAAATTCAGTTGCAAGATTCCACCCGGACAAACATACATTGCAAGTTAAATAAACGCTTGTAAAAAAAAAAATATATTTATTTTCTCACCACAATATTTAAAGATTACATCGAGATATTGTTTAGTAATTATATAAAATACACTACAATATTGTGAGAGACTGGTGCCTAAGCTAGGTTTTTAACCTATATACAGGACACCAGGTCCCCACCCCGTGTAACAGTGTCAAGACGTACTAAACCAATACAATATTAGGGGTTTAAGTACAATGTTGTGGGAAGTAAGTAAAATGAGGGTGTGTTTGTGCAGTGTGTCTGTGTGTGAGTGAATTAACTTCCTAACTCGCGAGCAGACTGCTTCAGCATGGGGCGCCAGCTAAGGTGCTTATCAATGTGGACTCCTAGGTATTTGGTACTTGGAACCAGAGTTAAACAGTTGTAGATACACAGCGTAACAGATTAAACAATTGGACAAAAGAGTCACTAACTTCGCGACGGCCATTTGAACTGCTCATACGTCTGTTTATATAAAACTAGCTGACCCACGCAACTTCGTCTGCGTCACATTTTCCATTTATGCTGGCCTCCTTTTAGTCTTAGCGTGATGGTAGTAGGAGTATGGGTATGAAGGCTTATAGCCTTCCTCGATAAATGGGCTATCTAACACTGAAAGAATTTTTCAAATCGGACCAGTAGTTCCTGAGATTACCCCCTACATACAAACTTACAAACATACAAACTTAAAAACAAATGTTACCTCTTTATAATATTAGTATAGAAGTAAAGATAAATCATCTGTTAGAAAACAAAATTGACATTGAGATTATTATGGCTAATATTACACAACGAAATTACGGAGATCAAACCCTATCTGCGTTATTAAACGACATACGAGGGTAAGAGTATCCTGAAGCTTACCCTTTGAGGTTACCTCCAAATTACGTTACCTTTGAGCACACTTTATAAAAAGTAATTTAATAAACTTGGAAAAATACTCAGCGTTCATACGTAGGTTAGAGAAAATACTTAGCGTTCGATGTAAGTACTTAAAGAAAAAACGGCCAAGTGCGGATCGAACTCGAGCGCAAAGGGATTCCGAACAAATCATATTTTTTTAAACATGTTACTTTAAAACTATAGACAACTTATAGATTTTTGTAATTTGTAAACAAATAAATAATTTCAACATTTAGGGCTTTGTAATCTCGAAGGTTAGAATGGACTATTTTCGTCTGATTTCCAAGTATTTCGTATTTATTTCAACCTGTTTATTTAAAAATATGAAAAACTCGAAATGGCACATGAAAAATCCTGTAAGCGTTCCGTTTTTCAATGTAAGGGACCATAAAAATAATTTTAGTATGTTATGAAAACAAGCCGCCGCCGGTACAACCTGATTATAAGAAGAGTATCTGTCGAGTGTAGTTTACTTTACAAAGTGGTCGGTACGCCAATGTGTTTCATACTATGAAGTTTCTAGACTTTACAAATATACATAAGCGATTAACTTGTGAGAACTCAATTTAATTGAACTTTCTATTTAATTTAAGTCTGTTTATGTTTTGAAAATTACTCATAATATCCCAATTATACAGTAAAACCATTTCTGTATTATTTCTAGACGTGGGCTTGTTACTATGGGATGTTATCTATCTTCCCCCAAGATATAATTGTACCTGCGCTGCTGTCGTCTGACAGTATGACATCGAGAGCAGGCGGCTGTCGCGCTCAGACCGGGCGCGCGGCGCGACGACGGACACCGTCATCATCGCTTTATCTTTTTTGCTTCACCTGTCATCATTTTCTGCGGTTAATAGTATCTAACATCGAACGAGCGTTTTATCAAGACGATCCACTTTTTTCGCTTGAACAAATTGTAACAGCCTTTAGAACTCATCGAACAATAAATCTTAGACATCAAGTTGAATGGTTACACTTATTGCACATAGTTTGAATTTCATGAAGACTTACAATAATGGTACGAGATCAAGAGAAACTTAAAATAGTAAATGGTTTCGAATAGAATGTGTTTAACTTACAGCGAACGTTATCCCAAAACTTTAATGAGAAACTACAACTATCTACATTTTCATATAAGACAGTGTTGTGATTGTCTAACATTATGTATACGTTTGTGAGATGAGAACTATGTACCTATTTAAACTAATCCGATTTCACAAGATCCCCATGACCACTGGCTCCCCAAGTAGCAATATTCTAATAACTTCACTAACGCGCGAGCAAAATACATTACAGAGTCTCGAATGACCCTTATGGGACGATAAATTATCCGATTTAAATATTCAGTTCATTGCCTTTCATGTTTAACGACTTGAGATGGAAGTTTCAGAAGCCGCAATGTAAAGCAAACATCTGCCAGTATTCTGAACATGTCGCGCGCCTGATCCTCTGTGAAGCTTGCGAGGTGTCGAACAGGCGCCATGCTGGGATACAAATGATCCGGGTCCAGCTGACGCGGGTCTCTAGGCCCCGGCGTGTCGCAGGCCTCCGGGCCCCGGCGTGTCGCAGGCCCCCGGGCCCCGGCGTGTCGCGTCAGTGCTCACCGTAGCATGCGGATAGCGAGAAGTAGGTAACTAAACGGTGCGCAATCATTCACTTTGGCGAAACACGTGAGATTTAATCTTATCTCAACTTTTGGAAATAAGGTCAGCGGCGATATTTATAGCGAGCGGCGAAAGGTCAAATGGCTTTTCATTCACGGCTCAAAGCGCGATCACAAGTTCCTAGCTGCTGAGTAAATGGATTAGTCACGAACTAAACTCGAACACTTTTTCCCGGTGTATTTTAACCCGACTGCAGTGAAGTCTAAAAGATAGAAAGGTACCTACGTACAGTGGAAGCCATAAACTTTCCAGAACTATCATCTGCAAGCGGCACCTGGTCCGTGCTCGTAACATCACACACTCAGTTGCTCGACACCTGTTGTCTCGCCAGCTGCTCGCACAGTTACGTCGGCACCGCGCGACCAACTCATTTACATACGCAAAGCTCCGAACTTCCCAACTGCGAGTGCTTTGTGAATTTCAAAAAAGGTTCACCACATTCGCCCGCAATTTGCTCGATTTAGCTGAGTTTGTGCGAGAGCGCGAGTGACTCGGGATATCCTCAGTGACGACATGGTGGAGTATGTTCCGAGGAGCACGCCGCCGCCGCCGCCGGCCGCGAACACGTTTGGGCTGGACGCTGAGCGCACATGCCGAGGGACATGAGGGCGTGTTCACGACTAGTGACAACCGCGCGATTTACCAAGAGTTGGACTGTTACTTGTGAAGAGAAGTAACATAATTAAAATAACTACGATTTCTAAAGCAGTTGGAGCATTTCAACTAATTATTTTGACATCATTCCTTAAGGAATTATTCACATTTTAGCTTTGAAATATCTGGGGGACTAAATTAGAATTTGAATCTGGCCTTACTAGATAAAAGGCTTTCGTCTTCTGAATTGAGTACCTATTTCAGGAAAACATAGTCCAAACTGGTATGAACTTAATTCTGTATATTTGCGCGCCGATATTAAAGGCAGAATAAGAGAACAATTTTGTACAATTCACCAACCTTCTGTACCTTATTTATGCAAATAAATGATTTTTGATTTTATTTTTATATTTGAACTAGCTGACCCGCGCAACTTCGTCTGCGTCACATTTTCCATTACTGCTCCGCTCCTATTTGTCTTAGCGTGATGATATACAGCCTATAACCTTCCTCGATAAATGGGCTATCTAACACTGAAAGAATTTTTCAAATCGGACCAGTAATTCCTGAGATTAGCGCGTTCAACCAAACAAACAAACAAACTCTTCTGCTTTATAATATTAAGTATAGATGTGGCCTTCACTTCACTACATTTATAAAACAAAGTCCTCCACCGCGTTATATGTATACTAAAATCTTCAACGAGAACCACTCTATCCATTGGAGAAAACAGCGTGAAAATGGGTACAGTAGTTTTTGCAGAGTTAATCGCGAGCAGACAGACAGACAAACAGACGTGGTGGAGGACTTTGTTTTATAATATGTAGTGGGAAATCATAATTGTATCGTTTTAACGAATTGCTTTGTTTTCCTTTTTTACTTTCACATTTCACAGGATGTTCAGAGAAGTAGAGTTCAGGTTTTATTCAAATGTTTTAGGAGGTTTTGATGCGCTGCTGTTATTAAAATATCACGTAATTGTTATTTTACTTTAAAAGGTATGCACCCTTTTAAATGCAGGTCCCCTATTATCCCTCAAAAGAGTTGCCTAAAAACCGTAATTACTTCGGCCTCAACTAAGGGCTGAAATATTATAAATTTCGTTCAGTGACCACCCCGCCCCCGCCCCCGCACCCACCCCCGCCCCGGCTCGTCGCACGTCTCTCATAAAAATGCTCCACGCTCAAAGGGTCGAATATTTTTTATTATAATATTTTGTACATTTTTAGTTAATATCGTGCTATTTTTACACAGTGACAATAAAATAATAAACCGTTTATTTTTCTTTGTATGCTTAAACTTAAACAAAACCTACTTAAACTTTTTCAACAACATCGAACAAAATTACGATAAATGTATTAGAGGTACTTATAGTAACGTAACCAACATTGTAAAATGACAGCTTTTCTGAAATGAAGAGCAAAAATTCAACAAAAAATGTGTTCTGCATTTTATGAGCGATGGAATTTACTGCTTCTTTAATAGATCACATATTTATTTATTTTTCATCTGCTCCAATTTGTAATTTCTTTCAAGTAGCTATAATTTAAATATAATATGTACATTTTAGAACAGATCCAATTTTCCGACGATAAAAGAATGCAGGTAGATTTTACGACCAAAATCATTCTTTAAGACCGTTAAACTAAGTTTATCGAGTGAGATCTGAGCAAGACTGTGTAGGCAATATAATAAGCTGGCTAAAACTACGGACTTAGACATCTGTAGGTCTTTGTCAAAATTTAAAAAGTGTTTGAATAAGTTAGTGTAATGTAATGTAATTTTTCTTACCTAATGGTCATTGTTTTTCTTTTTTAAATGTTTAAAAAATTACTGCCTGTTTATAATTTATTACTTCATATTGTTCTGCATTTAATTTTTTTTTTAACTGTGTTAGTTTAGTTGTTTATCTTACTGTGCATGCTGTGGTCTCCTGTAAGTGAAGGAGTACGTAGTCCGTAGCCGCTAACTGGCGGTATCCACATGGCCACACGGCGGTGTCCACACGGCCACACGGCGGTGTCCACACGGCCACACGGCGGTGTCCACACGGCCACACGGCGGTGTCCACACGGCCACACGGCGGTGTCCACACGGCCACACGGCGGTGTCCACACGGCCACACGGCGGTGTCCACACGGCCATAAGGCGGTAGTGAGAAAGCGCCCGACACCGGCGCGCGGCGCACAACGGTAAAGTTACAACAATCGCTTTGCGTCGCCATTATGTCCGCGTTAACTTACTCACTACGTGTTGATGGCGCATAAAACAGCAGTTCCACCCATTCGCGGCTTAATGTCACAATTGTAACGGTTATATGGTTCTTGCTACAAACTATTATTTTACTATAATTGTAGTGTTTCGATATCGGTCACAAACACACAAAATTCCAAGACCTGATCCCACCATCACCCTTTTACTCCCGGAACACCAGACGTACTGCAGGGTACCATCCGTACTTGGTCGATATACCAATTAGTTATACCCAGCGCTTCTCCTCCACATTTATTATGCGCACAGCTGAAGTGTGGAACACTGCCAACATCTGTGTTCCCGTCCACATATAACCCGTCTGCCTTCCAAGCAAGAGTGAACAGGCATCTTCTGCTCGCTCGCTCCATCATAGACCTCATCCATCGCTTTCCATCAGGCGTAATTGAGGTCAAGAGCAAGTCCATTCAACAATAAAAGAAATAATAAAAAAACGGATTTAAGAGTTTCCCTTAACTTGTAGATAAGACGGTATTACTAGCCAAACATAGTTCTAGATCAAAGGAAAATACCCTATAAATTTTGATTCTCTTGAGAGTGTCGAAATATACGTTTTTTGCGGCAGTAACGGCCGTATCTTTTTTAACACGTTTGTTTTTTTCACAGCAAAAAAAAAAAGCTTCAAGAAACTATAGACCTGAGTTTATGGTTTTAATTTCAACTTTATACCTCCACGCGTTCTCGAGATATAAGATCTTGGCAGACTGATGGACGGACGGACAACAAAGTAATCCGTTTTTCCTTTTTTAAGTACGGAACCCAAAAAAAGGAGTCCAACAACATGATATGGTAATCATTTCTCCATTTAGAGGTATTTCAAAAATCTATTAATAAAGTTGCCCTTTACGAGCTAAAAGCTGAAATTAATATTCTCGGAGATAATCTATTTGCGTATCATCGCCACGTCGTACCTCAAGTTATAACAAGTTAAACTATGTGGAGACATATTTACATATTCCTACGCCGTTTGCCCAATTTCACGAGTTAGTAAGCTAAAAATTAAATTGTACGGTAACTTGCGAGTAAGTGAAATATCAGTTTGCGGCAAGAGAGCGGCACGTTGAATTTAGTGGTTGACTGTTAGCTCGCCACACTGCCCTCACCGCAGTTACCGACTGCTCTCAGAACTGTTCTGAGCTAATTCTAGAGAAAGGCAGCCGCAAATAGTTTGCCCACTGTGTCCGCGGTCGCACAACACACCCGCAATAAACCAGATACGGAAGAGCCCTTTTAAAACATCGCACGACACGATAACGAGTGTACACGATATACGACACGTCATAAACGATAACGGCGGGCCATTACAATGTCCGGGAAATTAAAGGGACTCTACAGTCTCGTATAAAATTGGGACGTAGATAAGGTTTATGTATCGTTAACGAATTGTGTCGAGGGACGTTATGAATTAGTCCCTTATTTACCGACTAGATACACCTATTAGGCTGGTTTCACAGCTGTCCGGGAGACCCGTACGGGTCGCTTGTTTCAGCTTCCTGAACGGGAGAACGGCCTAATCATCACTTTCCATCAAGTGATATTTGGGCCAAGAGTTTCCCCGTTTTGAATAAAAAAAAAAAAAAACAGACACACGTGAGGAGCTATAACATTGATTCGTTAGTTTTCTGCCTTGTACGGATGGCCGCGGGTCTCCAGGACAGCTGTGAAACCAGCCTTAAACCAGGTCATATAATCTATAAGCCAGCAAATAGGCTGGCTTGTTGTTGCATAACTTAATTCCGCCAAGCGGGGTTCCACCATCGGACCACAAGACGTACGGCGATGTGCCACCGGTACATGGTGGACATCCCACCTATAAGCATAAAACGTTTTGGGAATACATTCATTAAGCGTACAGCTAAGGAGTGGAATTCCCTGCCTGAGTCTGTGTTTCCTGATAGCTACAACTTGGGAGTCTTTAAGTCAAGAATGAATAGGTTACTTCTAGGCAAGCGTGCTCCACCTTAGACCGCATCATCGCTTAACATCAGGTGAGATAGCGGTCAAACGTACGCCTATCAATATTAAAAAAAAAATACACTATTATTAGTTCCAGGCTACGGCGTAGCTAATAAGCGTAGCCGCCCGCTACGAGGCTACGCCGCGCGCGGATCAAACCATAAACAGTAATAATCTAGATTATTGAAATTAATACACAAATGGTATGTAGCGTCCGTACGCCATATTACCAAGGCTTTGGCTCTACGGTCTAGGCAGCCGGATGCCTCGGCCGATAAGCTAAGCTCAAAAATAATAAATGCGAATATTAACAACGTTGGGTACGTTGTTAATATTCGCTTGATTAAACGTAAACACAACATTCATATTTTCTGTCGTAATTCTACAACAAAAAAGCCGACCAAAGCCGATTTAAAGCCTGTGCCTAATGGCTCGAACAAAACGGCACAAACACATACCTAGCGAAATACTATTGTTTATTTGGATTCGATAAAAAAAGGTTTTGGACTCGACATGACGGAAAGCAAACAGCGCTTTGATTTAAGCGACAATTCGTTGAAAACAAAGCGGGTTTTGCGTATTTTGTGAATGTTTTATAAAGCTAGCACGCAAAAGGACGGTCCGAAGTGGAAAGTATGGAAATACAAAGAGGCGCGGTACAGTCGCGCACAGTCGAGTGTGGCGCGGCCGGGAGGTACAGTCGCGCACAAAGTCACCGCTCTCCGGTGTGCATGTGGGGCAGTACGCTCTATTTTTAGTGTCACCAGAAAAGTACAGTGACAAACTATTGTTCTAATTTTTATTTTATTTGTTTGTACCACTTAACTGCCAGTATTTGAATAATAGTATGTTGGAACATCTGCACAACCCTACCACTGCAGATTTTAATAGACAGCTGGATAGACACGAATTAAGAAAAAACGAATGCAACGTGCCGCTCAAATCATCATCTAATATACTTGCCAAAAATGTAAAAAAAAACGATAGCAATTTAAATGTGCTGTAAAAAAATCAGTTAAATTAATTTTCCCAAGTTTTTCAGTGTCTCAACCTTTGTCTTATTCCACTATATAGTTACTAATGTTTTTTGATAGCCCGCCATATATACAGTTCGAGCGAGATAAATCTTTCGGCCTAGTCGGGATGGCATTCAATAGGTTGACTGTTAGTGGGACTAGTGTTTTGTCGAGAGCGTTCAATGGAGGTGAACTCCATCGCCTTACTGTTCTGTCGGGACAAACTGATCTGTCGAGCTCGAGACATTGCACGTTGGGGTTTTGTTTGTCGCAGTAGATTGGTAATCGTTCTTTAAATTTATTTCTTGTTAATTAAAAAACTACCGTCTCTTTGTATACTTACGTAGGATAAAATTCTTGAATAGCTATTGAAAAAAGTAATTTTCGTTTGTACTGAACATCAATTCATTCCGCAATACGTCTCACGAAAAGCCTGAATTATCGGCTGCTATGAAAGCTACCAACGTGTTTTAAGTGAAATGTTTTCAATGAAGCAGCTTCATTTCCGGCCGGAAATCTACTCAAATCACGAGGAAATAAATTGAGAAATGCTCAATCATACGTAATGAACATGAAACAGGAAAAATAAACGAATTCCATGTTTATTATAACTAAAATACATTGATTGTAAATCAGTCGAATTTTCATCAGAAACACGCCTACAAACAAACACACTTACATACTATGCAGATTACGAACCTAACATAAAATCATGACTGAACTGAACAAAATGGACAAAAATAAAAGTAATTCACTAGTCGTAGTACCGTATAGTTTGGTGTGACGGCCTGACGAGACGATCCATATTGTTCTGTGACTGACAAGCGGCCCGAGCGACGATTACTTACAGTGCTTGCCGTACACGCACGTTTCATTACTTTTTCATTAAGAGACACTGTCTTCACCTACGTCTTTTCGTTTTTGATGTATTAAGCAGATCACTACTTATGTTAGATGTTTATTAAATAAGAGCCATTATCTCGACATACGTAAAAGAAAACTTTTTCCAGCAGACGTTGTTGTAACTGTCTCGTAAACGTTTAGTGTTAACATCTGCTTTTGATTACTGTCTAGTTCTAGAACTGGTTTTGGAGGAGTATGTCGGGACAATTGTACAATTATTATATATTATCAGTCAGTTAACTCACTCTAATTTACTTATTGGACAACAAAAGAGACTGAACAGAACTGATAATGAAAATAATTTACGCAAAAACAGTGTTTTTATTTGCTTATATCTCGAAAACTGTGTGTGCCCGAACACAAAATTAATGAATAATTTGGCCCCCTTAAGAACCCACTGCCTCGTAATTCTCAACATGTAGGTAATAATCAATTATGAAAATTTTCAATGCCGCGCTCGCATTCTTAAATGTCGTATCTGATTTGATTATTTATCGTATATGATTGTTATCGTGTTAACGTATGTATTAAAATTCTACTGCTACTTAACCAAAACCATATTTGGTTTTAGTCGTGTGACCGAATCTGGGAGCTACTCTCTAAGCCCGAAGTCCGTAGTTTCGGGCTTAGTTGCGGGCGGACTGTACTCCGTATAAAGACAACACAATTTGACAGTAACTGATAAATCGGGTTGCCATTAATTTGTTGTTAGGTGATACGCACAACACAATCGGATCTTAAATTTTGCCCGTTACGGTTATTTGTCGGATCTTATATCCGAATGCACGAGTGAACTCATTCATATAAATTGTATTGTGACTAAACCGTATCCTGTAAAATTAGATCCCGCTAAGTAATTTATGTCGTCGTGCGAACGTAGCGTTACTGCTGCCCCCACGTGTCTACCCTTTCCCAACTATCGTCTTTTGTGTAAAAGACGATAGCTTGGAAAGGGTAGACACGCACATCGCGGGCTGCGTATTCGGCATTGTATAGAAAGGCCAAGTATAAAATTAATAATATATCATACATTACCAATTTGTTTTAGGCATTCTATATATTGCCTAGGTAATATACAGGGAAATTGAAAAAATACCCGAAACCTCTTAGGCAGTGAAAGTACACATGATTATAAGCAACTTTTGTTTTGGTAAAACTCCGAAATCTCGAAAAAAATATCAGCTGTTTCATACAAAATGCAGTATTTAGCCAATGAAAATGTATGAAACAGCTGATATTTTTTTCGAGATTTCGGAGGTTTCGGGTATTTTTTCAATTTCCCTGTATAGGATACCGGATTATACAGATGGCCGGATACGTATAATTAATAATTTAATTTAATTTAATTTATTTACTCAGACTACAAATGAGTATGTAATTTTTAAACCTAATTGTAAGTGTAAAACAAAACTGGGCACACACAGCCGAGTTAGGTCTAAAAACAAAGCTAAAACAATATATGCTTAGTACCATAAGTGTTATTACGGCGGTCTGTATACAGCCTTAGTCGACCGCGCGTCGATGAGGAGCTGGCCTAGCACACTCCGGTGCTTCAATAGAACTAGAGGTCAGGTTACACAGGTGTTGTTACTGACGCGGGACGTATTGGGCTGCTGGACAGCGGCCCGGCGGCTGCTAGTTGTGGTCACCTAAGTGCGCACTGTGCTCATAACTGTGGTCGTACCGGAGCGGTCACAGCTGATAACGTTTTATGTGAGCGCGGTCAGGCTCTCAAGGTGCCACGAAAACCGGCGAGAAACTGGCCGAGAACCGTTTTCAGAACCGTAATATAGCGACCGCTGCTAAAGCTCGGGACAAAAGCCCGACGAGATATTCATGAGTATTACGGGTTTACGGGGAATGTAGATTTCTGTGACAATGTTAGCTTTCTATTAACTGTAAGCCTAGTACTTACAGGCTGAGATTGTAATATTCTCTGTGGAGATTATATTTACACTGTCGAGCCGTACTTAATTACTATTCGTATAATGTGAGCTTTTCTATCAAAAAAAGTTACTTATACGAGATATGATATAAAAAAACGATTGTCCTATCATCATGGATGATGAAGACGAAGTTATGGGTAAGATATTTTTTTTTATTAACGACCGACAGAATGGTTCGACGAGGACACACTGATGGTGACCTATGTCCAGCAGTGAATAATTGTTGGCTATCACATACAAGATTATCATCTGCCTAGCCTTTTCTCAATTAATTATATTAGCGTCGACTTCCAGTCAAACTGTATTCAGCTGAATACCAGTATTTACATTATTTCGGCACTTCTTAGAAGACTGGTGTGAGAGATCCAGGCTAGACTAACATTAAGTACGGGGAATAACTCTAATGTTACCTGCGTCAGCGGCAAGACGACAAAGGAGTCAGGCTCGGGTCCCGCGCCCAGGGGCACCTCGCACGACACCTTCACTCCCTGGAACAAAGTCGCTACTGTTATTATGACGTCTTAATTTTATAGCAATAAGGATGGTTTTCAAAGTTCAAGCATGCCGTCTAACATAGGTACGAACTCAATGGGGCCTGTCGTACAGGTATTATAAGCTCAAAGAGACCAATTTTGCTTTTACAAATGCGAAAACACTCAGGCATTTAATGTTCCTGGAAATACTCACTTAAATATACACTATCAAGAAAACCTGATCGAAACATTAAAGGGAAAATAACAGAAACGAAATGATAAAGAAACCGGTGACCGCTTTATAGCTTTGAGGATTATTTCAAAAGTAATTAGGAGAACTCTCAAAGAGAAAATACTCCTTTATGAATATTATTCGGTCTCCTCCAATACATATTTATAGTTAAGCAAACGTAAGGAGTTTGTGTGGTTTTCACTCGATTTAAGTATTCATGGAGGATCGTATCGGGTCTTTATCCCTTTCGGGTGAGCGATCCGGGCGAAGGGCCGGCGGCTAGGCGGCGGCGGCGCTCGAACTAACAAACTAACAGTTTGTTTAAAAGACTTGCCAAATTACATCGTTACTATCGGTTACACACACATACAAAACTAGAACAACTTGAGGAGAAGTTACGTCATACACAGTTTTGTTTTGTTTCTTGTTTTAGCAATCTTCAATGAATATGAAACTATTTAATTTTGTACTCTTACGACTTTGATTTTCAGGTTTTCGGTGTTTGTTTTCGTGAAAGTTATCGTCCCGGTAGATCTGATCATTATTTATAGCCTATCTCAGTTTTTATCTGGAGCTTACCTCCTACTTTTTATGACTTACACAACAAACACCAACCCGGACAGAGATGAATGAAGAGACAAGTCAACAAAGCTGTAGTCGTTAATTGTTACGGCTCAGATTTGAAGGAAGCCTCATCGGACTGAAACAAATCTTGCACTAAGCAGTAACGTCTCATCTTGGGTACGACGTAATAATTTCATAAAGTTTTCCACGCGAGAGAACAGAAACGTTCCACGTTCACAGCCCATCAAGCCGCCACTCAATTATTTTAATAACTAAACTCCATTAAAACCGCAATTTTAGTCGTTATGCTATTAAAACATTTCAATTAGTCGCTCGACGGCGGCGGCTCCATCTTAGTTCGTGGAACAGGTCCGCGCGTCGCTCACCTGAGCGCAGCGTGTCGAGTGACGTCACCGCACTACCTCGCACCACCGATGTTACCGGAGGTGGTGGGAGGTTTTTAAAGGATATTGTTCGGCGTCCAAATATCGTTCGCCTTAGTGTCTAAACACACTATACCGAAGGTACGCGACCGAAGTTCCGTGGCTGATTTTACGTACCAACCTATTCGGCTGATATGACACACCATAAGTGCCGTGCCACTTACGCAGCAGCAATTCAGTTGAGTAACTTTGTGTGTATTCAGTGTCTCGAGCGCTGTCGTGGCGTCGTGTCGTGTTATCTAAATAGCTGGACAGATAGACGCTCATTTGGACAGACATAATGATTGATCCATAAACACAGTCGCGACTCAACCACGATAATTATTTTTTCTAAATCAAACATGGTGTTTTAATGACACAACCAAGCACGTGCGTCGTGCACAT
The DNA here is from genome assembly GCA_963859965.1 of Ceramica pisi. Classification (NCBI taxonomy): domain Eukaryota; kingdom Metazoa; phylum Arthropoda; class Insecta; order Lepidoptera; family Noctuidae; genus Ceramica; species Ceramica pisi. The sequence goes on from OY982538.1 coordinate 234,172, forward strand.
ACAGAGGCGAAATAAACACACAGCACACGCTTGCACACGCTCCCCGCCCCGGATCATCGTCGGCAATCGAACCGTACTTCGGTCGCGTGTAGTGTGTGCTCTACAGAATACGCCGAATTGCCGCTGAACTCACGCCCGTCCGAAGTTCGGCTGTACGCTATAACTCAACGTAATTTCGGCACGATGTGTCGTAAGTAATTCAAATAGCATTGTAGGCGTAATAATGCCGAACTACGGCGGTCACGTACCTTCGTTTAGACACTAAGAAACAACAGAGACATGAATTTACTTTATATTTTCTAATTAATGCATAATACAGTATGTCTACGACATATATGCAATAATTGAAACCACAAGTAACACTTGTCCACAGAAGTATAAATAAATTGTTATAAATTTAAAAAAACGTAAATGAAAAAATTTAAGTTTTCAAACAAAATAAATATGAAAATAAATTTAGTAAAAGTAAATCACCCTATTTAGAAAACGTACCTTGACCTCGACTGACCTCGAGAAGTGCGGCAACAATGCTCGCGCGGCGGCGTTTTGATTTATCTTTGGCAATTGCGATGAAATTCACTATGGTTATTTTTCACCCGTTCTTTTTTACTTCGTGATAAGTTGATTACTGAACTAATCTAAATAAATTCTGTCATAGCACAAGATGGATTAAAACTTAAATTTTCTCATGTTCAAAATGTCCACCACGTTTTTGAATGCACAAGTGACATCGCCGAACAATGTTGTCCCGAACCTTGCCCAACAAATTTCGACCAGGATTCGAGTGTTTATTTCACCGTAAAAAATAAGTACCTAGGTATGTACAAATAAAATTAAAAACACAATTTACACACACAAAAGTCCAGTACCTACTCAGTGTCTATTTCACTGTAAGAAAATAATTACTAATACATACAAGTGAATAACAAAAATCACGTAAAACAATGCGTGTACTTAAGTACCTATCAAATCTTTGCGAAATGCACACACGCTATCCCGGAAGACTCGCGGTGAACTGACAAAACTTACATCCGTACTGGCAAAAAATAAAAGTCATAGGTAAATAGGGTAAACAATGTAATAATTATCTTTTATCGATACTTTTCTACAATTACTTATCTAATAAAGACTTAATACGCAATCAAGGCATTACAATACTAGTACTATTTTTAATAACCGTATTTAACAGTGAAGTGATAGTTAAATTTATTGGACTTTTAAAATAAATTTTAATTTTTGTACGTTTCGACTTACGAAACTACCGTAGGTACTACCTAGATAGTGAGTAATATAGAAAACGGGTGAGTACGTTTTTTTAATAGGATGGTTCTTCCTAAAATGTAAACATTATTTTTTATCTCTAAATCCACTCAATTATAGTTTTTAATCAGAATAGGTAGGTAGGTACATAGTGGTGCTATAATAATTCTAAACTAACCATGTCCATTAAAAATAGAACATCTTTTTTGCTAACCGATCATTATTCTCTTCAAAAGACAATGAGAGAAAGCTGATAATATTGTCGATAACTGTGTCCAACCCTACGCGTCGAGCGCGCGCGCAACCCGCTCCCCGCGCCCCTCCTCGCCAAAAGCCGAAGGCCTTTGAAAAAGCCGACACACGCGTGCCGCGTCTTTTTGTACTAAGCCGACAAACGAACCGCGCCGCCGTGATCATCCGTGTACACTTGCAGGTATTGTTGGTGTCTCAGTGAAAATGAATTTGAGTAAAAATAACAAAATAAAATTTCGGCCGTGACAGGTCAAGAACATTTCACAAGGAGAAATTTCACGTACGAATGTAACGAAAAACAAACAACATTAAGATTTTTAATAGTCGGTCCTACAATGTTCCCTCTGGTTAGGGACAAAAGCCTCTTCTCTGTGAGATGGAGTGGGTTGCAATCCACTACGCGGGCATACGGGTTGGTAGAAATCACACGTCTTCGATTTTTTTTTTCTAGGACATCTTTAAACTTGAAGTTTTCTTTCATTCACCGTTTTGAGAGCAGTGATGATAAATAAATTACACAATGAAAAGTGCTTGCCTGGTCTCACCCACGACCTTCAACTATGCCACAACAGCTTTGTTCTGTTTTCAATTAAAATGCAATACAAACACATTAAAGTCCCGCCTGTCGTTTAGGTGTACCGAGTTCGCATTTTAGGTAAATAGGTAAAATGAGTACAACTGCGTAGGTGAATGATTGCACAGCGTGGCAACGTCGCTTTTCAATGTTCAAGGATTCAAGTTCATTGTACTATTAACCTACTGTTGCAATTCTACAGAGTGTTCAAATTTGCTTTAAATTAAAACTCGACTTTTTGACAAAACTACTGGACCGATTTCGTTACTTTTTTGTATAGCGTTATCAAATACCATAACTAGTATGTGGTTTCAATTATTGCATATATGTCGTAGACATACGGTATATATTCGACTGAAACTAAATTAAAATCAGAGACACTTCTGAGAATTGTAAAACGTCCAAAACGCTTTCGAATTTCGAGATTCTATAGAAGAAAGATGAATGTTAATGGGAAATAGCACAATCATTATTTACTCAAACTCTTTAGTCTAAATAAACTTCGTAATAAGGTCCCGTTTTTAGCCTTTGGGTTCGGAACCCTAAAAATAATATACCTATAAATACAAATGATCATGTTTTAATAACAATTAAAAAATTAAAGCAAAAATCATGCTTCGTCCTCCGATTCAAAGGTGTTGGAGCCAAACTTGGGGTCAGAGGTGTAATATTAATCGGAAGTTACGAATTATCGGAGTCGGAGTCGAAGTACCGTAAAGGACCGATTCCTATAGATTTGTGTCTGTTCATCAAAGTAATGCAGACAATTGTCGGTGTGTTAGTGTTTTTAAATACAGAGTTCAGTCTTTTCAGACAAAATCGTGTATCGTGTGGACCCACTATAACATCCCTACGTCACCGTCACGTCATCGCATGCAAAGCCCAGATGTTGTCGTGTTAATATCACTTAGCATCGCTCCTAAGCATCGGCTCGTTCATCACGCAAGTTATCATTTTTCACGCGGATCCCACCGCGCCGCTATTACTCTTCAAATACGGATTAAACCTCCGGAGGCGTTTAGCGGAGATTTGTGAAGGTTCGGCTTCAAGGCTTCAACATAGTCAGCTAAACTTTTCAGTAGAAATCATGATTTGGTGTAAATTCTGTTATCACATCCCTAACATCGATAACGTTCAAAAACTATTTTGATTAAAATTCATTCAGGAATAATATTTGAGCTCCCAATAAAACTAAATCTTCAATTAAAAAGTTTGAAGGTCACAGAATTATTATGAAATCTCTGTAAGTTACTGACACGGATCTACGTATATTTCTGTTAGACATTCGCAGGATGAGGATCGTTCCATTATACTCCGAAGTAGAATAATTACACTTAATGATAATCTAGTCGGTTCTATTTCGGGGGAGCGTTCCGGCGTGATAATCAATCCGCGTCAGACAAAGAGCTCGCTGTTTCGTTAATCAATGCCGTCTTATTACATCGCTGTAACATTATGCGATCACTCGGCGGCTCGTAAACGGATCCAATAATGTCTGTCACACAATGAACTTCATTACTCACAAGTATATGTAATATTAATATTGACTAGACAGATATTTCGAGCCTAATGAGATGTGAGTTCAGCGTGTGGATGACTATTAGATATTACGAAAGTTGTAAGAAACTGTACTAGTCCAGTCAAAATAGCGTTTCACGTCTGAATGAGAAATAATAAGCTGGAAACTCGTATACGCCTCCATATTGGCGTTCCTAATGTTGTGTCAAAAGTCTCATAAAACCTCGTGTCTGCGTCGTAAGTTGTTGAAGATCAAAGGTCACAAACATCGATTTTTCACAATTACCTCGGTTTCTATAACTCCAAAAACATAAACCATGATTATAATTGTAGACCGTAAAATTAGCAACAAGTCTTGTACAGAACAATATTTCATGCACTCAACCGTTTTTTGAAATACAGGGCGGAGAGCACGCAGCGCTTTGCCATAATATATGTCATGAACCTCGATTGATACGAGTACCTCGTTTAAAGTTAAGAAATCATTAAAATGGATCTCCCAAAGAATCATTTCGTATTATTCACCGAGATTCACGGTTGACCACACGTTCTCCGCCCTCTATCTCAAAAACGGTTGATCGTATGAAAAAATGTTTGTTACGAAAACACACTCTACAATTTTGATCAGTCGTATCATTGGAGCTAAAGAAACCGAGATAATCAGATCGAGATAGAAGCACTAACACCGGTTTTTGTGATATTTGATCTTCAATAAATTACCACGCAGACACGAGATTTAATGAGACTTTTAGTACAACATTTAGAATTGTTACGCGCCAGAATTAATGCCGGGTTCACAACGTACTACTAACGCCATCTAGTATCGAGTAGTGGAACTAATTGGGTCACGATCTTTCTAGACTTTTCGATGCTAGAACATTCTCGATGTTTCGACACCTAGTCAGTCGGGACCGGTATGTTCCCGAACTTTCTAGATATTTCCATTCTCGAAGGTTCTGGAAATTACAGTGGGACTATATAAGCTGCGAATCGCTCGCGACTGGGTCAGTATTGAATTGGCGATACAAGCGATAAATCGGAAGCGATCTTCAACTGCGAATTAAGTGAAGTGAAGTGTTTAATAGTGTGATTGTGTGTTATAATTAGTGCGTTTAAAGTGATAATTAGTGTTGATTATTAAAGTGTCATTTTTGGTTAAATAATCGGCTGTTTTTATTGTCACGAACCCCAAGCTCGTAACAATTGGTGTCAGAAGTAAGGATTATCATGCCGATTCTGCCAAAGGACGACACGGAGGGTATCCGTACCCGTAGTCAACGCCAGCAGGAGACGGATCAGAGGCGTTTTGGTGGTGCAACGCCGCAGACGTCGGAAAGTCAGCTACCGACCATGGAAGCCGGTCCGTCCACAGCAGCTCCGGCATCATCAGCACCAGACTTTGCTGCTCTGATGATGATGCTGCAGGAGCAGGCTCGCCGACAGGAGGAACAGGCTCGCCGACAGGAGGAACAGGCCCGTCGGTTGGAAGAACAGCTGCAGCACGACAAGGCGGAACAGGCCCGCCGACAAGAGGAGCAGGCCCGTCGCTTGGAAGAACAGCTCAAGCTTGACAAGAAGGAGCAGACCCGCCGACAGGAGGAGCAGGCCCGTCGCTTGGAAGAACAACTCAAGCTTGACAAGGAGGATCAGGCGCGCCGCCAGGAAGAACAGATGCTCCTCATGAAGGAAATTCACGCTTCTTTCGGGAAAGACATTAATGAAGTGAAGGATAAGGTTGCTCAGCATGACAACCGCCTGTCAGATGCTGAAACACAGATCAGCAAATGCAACAACGATATTGCTGATATGAAGAAAGAGTTGGGCAACCTTAAACTTGGAGATGGGATTGCAACTCCCGTAACCACTGCACCTTCGCTACGTGGATTTAAAGTGCCGCCGTTCGATGGGACGTCCTCTTGGTCGGCCTACAAAATTCAGTTTGAGGCCGTCATGAAGGCGAACGGTTGGAGTAAAAATCAAGCCATGACTGCCCTCACCTTAGGCCTGCGCGACCAGGCCTTAACTGTCTTGGAAGCTCTCGGTCAAGAAGTAACTTACGAGCAGCTCCTTGAAGCACTGGAATCCCGGTATGGTGACGCCCATCTGGAGCACGTGTTTCGTGCGCGACTAAGGGATCGCGTACAGCGTAGTGGTGAAAACTTGCAGCAGTGGGCCCTTGAAGTGGAGAAGCTGGTGCGGAAGGCATACCAGTCTGTACCTGCGCTTATTGAAGGGAACCTGGTCCAGGCCTTCATTGACGGCATCCGCGACCTTGAAGTTAGGGCTGCAGTGAGGCTCGGGCACCACGCGACACTTAAGGACGCTTTGGCCCATGCACTGGAGGTGGAAGCTGTGCGGCAAGATCATCGTTCCCACCGCGTCAGGGAGGTCGCAGCGGCTACAGTTCGCGATCGATTTAAAGGATACAGCCCTAGGTGCTACGGCTGTGGTGAAAGGGGCCACCTTCGATCCAGTTGTCCTAAGCGAACTGCAGAAGGGGAAGGTAACCAATCTCCAGAGGGTAGGGCGGCTAACAGCACCACTCAACAGCAGCAGGGAAACGAGTAAAAGCCAGGACTGCGGGGCGGGTACTGGCTGAGGTTCAAAGAGCCCCAAGGATTTCGATCTCACAAACTCATGACGGGAACAGCCTTATCATCAAGGGTGAGGTCAACGGAACACCATGTAAGCTGACGATAGATACTGGAGCTTCTCGCACGGTTGTCAGTTCACAACTTGCAGGTCGGTTCTTTGGGGACTCTGCATACTACCGAGAGCGCATAAATTTAGTGACAGCCACCGGTCAGCGCATACCCGTCCAAGGAGAGAGAGAAATGGAGTTGAAGCTAGGCAACAGAATCTACCAGCATAACGTTGTTGTGGCCGATATAATGGACGATTGCATCCTGGGCTTAGACTTTATGAGGAAGAATCGTTGTGAGATCGACGTTAGTCAAGGAGTTATGAAATGTGGGGAAGAGGAACTTTTTATGGAAGGGGCGTTACCAGGAAATATTTACAGCCTGAAGAAGATTGTTCTTCCTCCGAGATCGGAAACGATTGTGCCGGTTAGTCTTCCTCAGAATCCTGGGAAGACTCATCGTTGTGTACTCGTGGAAAGGATAGACAATGACCTTCCTTGGAAAGTTGCACGAACTTTGGTCAGAGCTACCAACATCTCAAGGGTACGTGTGCTGAACCTTTGTGATAAGGAACAGGTGATAGATAAAGGCACACTGATGGGTACCTGTGAGGAAGTGGAGTGGTTGCGTCGATGCCAATATCCATCAACTGAGACCCTCAGCAAGAATGCCCAAACGAGAGTGACCACACTTTTAGAAGACTGTCTCAGCGCTCTGACTCAAAACGAAATGGTCAAGGCGAAGAGGATGTTACTCAAGTACGCCGATGTTTTCTCTTCGAACGATGCTGATATCGGGAAGACTGGCTTAGTTCAACACAAAATAAACACAGGAGAAGAGTTGCCTATCCGGCAGCGGCTAAGGAGATTACCGGTAGCACGTGAAAAGGAAGTGGAAACCATGATTGAGGGAATGGTGCAGGATGGTGTTATAGAACCTTCATCCAGTCCATGGTGTTCACCTGTAGTGCTGGTAAGAAAGAAGGACGGCAGCATGCGGTTTTGTGTTGACTATCGTCGTCTGAACGACGTTACGAAGAAGGACAGCTACCCTTTGCCAAGAATTGATGATACGCTGGACATGCTCACTGGAGTTAAGTGGTTTAGCACATTAGATCTAAAAAGTGGCTACTGGCAAGTAGAAATTGACCCCAAGGACAAGGAAAAAACTGCATTCTCGACAGGAAAGGGCCTGTGGCAATTTAAAGTTATGCCGTTTGGATTGTGTAACGCTCCGGCAACGTTTGAAAGGTTAATGGAACTTGTACTAACCGGGTTAATTGGCGATGCATGCCTTGTCTATTTGGACGACATCATCATCGTAGGCCGTGCGTTTGATGAACACCTTCAAAACCTGGAACGCGTGCTCATGAAGATCCAGAGTGCCAACCTCAAGTTGAGTCCGAAAAAGTGCTCTCTCTTCAAACGGCAAGTTAACTTTTTGGGTTATGTCGTGTCGGAAGAAGGTATCCGCACGGATCCAGAGAAACGCCGGTGTCAAAGATTGGCCAATCCCAAAAGACAAGACACAGGTTAGAGCATTTCTGGGTTTGTGCTCCTATTATCGGCGATTTGTCAAGAACTTTGCAGATGTAGCCAAACCCCTGCACAAGCTAACCGAGGAGAAGCGACATTTCTGTTGGGATGAAAGTTGTGACAGCGCCTTCCGGGAGCTAAAGGACCGTCTGTGCAAAACACCTATTTTGGGGTATCCTGATACCGACAAGGAATTTATAGTTGACACAGACGCAAGTGATATCGGACTTGGCGGTGTGTTATCTCAACGGAATGGCGATCAAGAGGTTGTGATTGCGTACTTCAGCAAGTCGTTGTCAAAACCAGAGAGGAATTATTGTGTCACGAGACGAGAATTGCTTGCGGTGGTAAAGTCAGTACAGCATTTTAGCAAATATCTGCTGGGACGGAAATTCCACTTGCGAACTGACCATGCTGCACTGAAATGGCTATTGCAGTTTAAAAACCCAGAAGGACAAGTTGCGAGATGGATTGAACTCTTGCAGGAATACGACTTCGTGGTCGAACATCGCAGCGGGAAATCTCATGGCAACGCAGATGCATTGTCAAGAAGACCTTGCCCTGAAGACTGCAAGCATTGTACTAGGCAAGAGGGTAAAGAAGTCGTACCTGTGAGGATGCTCAAGACAGACCTCAGTAATGAGTGGAAGGAAAGCTTACAACGAGCACAGCAGGAAGATTCGGACGTCAAGCCGATTCTGGACTGGATAAAGACCAGTGCTCCTAAGCCTACGTGGAGCGACGTCTCAGCGATGAGTTAGATCACAAAAAGCTATTGGGCACAATGGGATAGCTTAGTGATTCAGGATGGAGTCCTGTGCCGTAAATGGGAGAATGCTCGGGGAGACAGCTGTCATTTGCAAATGGTTGTCCCTAAAGCGAAAGTACCGGATGTTCTACAGCTGTACCATGATGGATGTTCAGGAGGCCATATGGGAGTTAAACGGACTCTACTGAAGATACGGGAACGTTTTTACTGGGTTCACTGTCGTGACGATGTCGAGGATTGGTGTCGCAAATGTACAAGTTGTGCGGCTGTAAAAGGACCTCAGACTCGTAGCAGAGGTGCGTTGAAATTGTACAATGTTGGAGCACCTTGGGAAAGGATAGCCCTGGATGTTGCGGGACCGTTTCCGGAAAGTGACAGTGGTAACAAGTATTTCATGGTTGTAATGGATTACTTCACCAAGTGGCCGGAAGTCTTCGCCATTCCGAATCAAGAAGCTTCAACAGTTGCAGATAAACTTGTTCATGAAGTCTTCTGTCGTTTTGGAGTACCTTTGGAGATGCACAGCGATCAAGGACGGAATTTTGAGTCACAAATATTCCAGGAAACTTGTCGAGTTATGGGTACTCATAAAACGAGAACAACTTCTTACCACCCACAGTCGGATGGAATGGTGGAACGATTTAATCAGACATTGGAGAGATACCTGGCTAAAGTTGTGGAAAACCGACAACGCGACTGGGACAAGCATATACAACCGTTTTTGCTGTCATACCGAAGTGCGGTTCACGAAAGCACATCGGTGACACCAGCTTTCGCAAACTTTGGTAGAGAATTACGGCTGCCTGCAGACCTGATCACCGGAATACCACCTGACGCTCCACGCAGTATAACCGATTATGCGAATGACTTGCGGAACAAAATGAACGACATTTATGAGCACATCAGACAATCGGGCCAGCAAATGTCTGAAAAGATGAAAACTCGTTATGACCGCAAAATGAACAATAAAGGTTTCGACGAAGGCTCACTAGTGTGGTTGCACAATCCAGTTCGCAGTAAAGGGAAATCTCCTAAGCTTCAAGCTAAATGGGACGGGCCGTACCGGATTGTCACAAAAATCAATGACGTGACCTACCGTATCCAGAAAGGTACGAGAAGTGCACCTAAGATCGTTGATGTGGATCGACTGGCGCGTTATTATGGGACCGATGCTCGGGACGAGCATGTCTTAGGAGGGGGCAGTGTTACGCGCCAGAATTAATGCCGGGTTCACAACGTACTACTAACGCCATCTAGTATCGAGTAGTGGAACTAATTGGGTCACGATCTTTCTAGACTTTTCGATGCTAGAACATTCTCGATGTTTCGACACCTAGTCAGTCGGGACCGGTATGTTCCCGAACTTTCTAGATATTTCCATTCTCGAAGGTTCTGGAAATTACAGTGGGACTATATAAGCTGCGAATCGCTCGCGACTGGGTCAGTATTGAATTGGCGATACAAGCGATAAATCGGAAGCGATCTTCAACTGCGAATTAAGTGAAGTGAAGTGTTTAATAGTGTGATTGTGTGTTATAATTAGTGCGTTTAAAGTGATAATTAGTGTTGATTATTATAGTGTCATTTTTGGTTAAATAATCGGCTGTTTTTATTGTCACGAACCCCAAGCTCGTAACAGAATGAAGTTGTGTACGAGTTTCCAGCTTATTACGAGTATCTCTCATTCCGAGATGTGCCATGTTTTATGCTAATTTGACTGGACTACATACAAGTAGATTCATAATACACCACTAATTTTTAATTAGTACAAATACTTAAAGGGCTTATTAAAAAAGGTCTTGTTATTATATATGTAAAGTCTCAATAAATAATATTAACAAACAGCAAAGTTATTAACGTTTGTTTATATCCCAAAATGTCACTCAATTTATGGTAAACGAAAAAATAAGCAATCCAAACTTTTCTTTCGCACTTTAATTGGGCTTAGGACCAACAATATTATCAACTTTTTACAATTAAGTAATTTTTAAGAAATCATTTAAGATACTCAAGTAAAAATAAATCAAATTAAACAATTTTGGGATTTCGTTTTTTTTTACTTTTGACTGCAAAATTATGATCAGTAATGGGTACGGGAACAGCCCCATTTTTTTTTGTACTAATTAAAAAATAGTGTTGTATAAATAATCGAAGGTTATTGGCGCCCAATATAGCTATGACTTGCGGTTGATTTAGAAACCCGAGCGACGTTTTCGCAGGAAATGGCGTGACGCCGCGCCCGCTCGAGACGGATGACGACGTACGGGGGGCTTACGGAGAGGGATGGCGGGGAGATCGACGCGCCGCAGACAAATGGCGGCCGCTACTCACCTGCTCTACGACAAACAGCGCTCTTCAAAGCACCGCCGTCTAACGACCCCCTACATTAGGCCCCGCTTGACAATCAATAAAAGTCGGATAAAGTCTTCTGAGCCGTTAGCTATGTTGCCACGCAACATATTTTAAACCGCTTCTAAATAAATGGTAATGGTCTAACACGCCGCTGTAAATTACTTTCCTCGTTTCTTTTTTTTGCGACACTCGTGTGGAATAAAGCTTGAGCAGGTAACAATGTGTGACGCGATATTAAAGCTTGTTCGCACATATTAAATCTCTGTTTGAGAGATAAAATGAAAAAGTATTAAGTAGTCAGCACTCGACATATAAGACAGATTATTTTTGCGCGAGTAATTTTTGTTGTGAGGATAATATTACACTAAAAATAATCATAAAACCTGCGGGAAATGGAAGATGATACTCCTCAGAAAGGATTATTGTCGACGATTGTGAATGGAATGGCGTTGAAGTTTCAAAAGGCGATAGGATTCACAAAGACGGAATGATAAAATATATTTCCTCTGAAAATTTCCTCCGTCAACTGAGCTGTTGGTCGTTTTACTAAAGGATATTTGCGTGCAGTTATAACTGCTATGTGACAGTTGAATGATTTTATTTTCATGAACAGTCTGCCCCAAATCTTTAAATATAAAAATGAATTGCTGTTCGTTAGTCTCGCTAAAAATCGAGAACGGCTGGGCCGATTTCGGTATTTTTTTGTTTTTTTGTTTAGGTTGCCTGAATACAGGGAAGGTTTAAAAGCAAAAAAAAATGGGTAGGTAGGGTTGCCAGTTGACGGGAGCGAAGCCGCGGGGGACAGCTAGTCATATATATATATATGTATATATTCAAATGTAGGTTTACTCCAAAAGATTTATCATTAAGATCTAGAATCCTCTATGTTGAACTCTCTCTATCACTCATAGGTTTGCTGGAAGAAAACTCAACTTTGAGTTAAGCTCGCCTTTGTACATGTATTTTATTATGACTGGATCATATCAGATGTTTTGGTGTACATTAAAGAATTAAAAACTAAAAGGTCTGGTATGTCTGTACTAGTTCTCAGTTTTCTCAACTTAATTTTATAAAATAATGGCTGTATAGGTGCATCCACAACGCAGTTACTGTTTGTGGAGCAACGTTTAAAAGTGTTAGTGGCAACATCTGATAGCAAAAAGGTGTCAAAAAGTCAAAATGTGTAGACTGTTACCTACGTCATGTTATCGTATAGCATTTTGTTGTTCCACATAAAGTAACTGCGGTGTGGATGCACCTTACGACTGAATTTCAATAAAGTTTCCCCTAGATATTGCGGGAAAACGAGCGAAGTTTACGAACGGAAATATTACAGCAAAAACTGAAATAACGTGTTTCAGTGCCGTAGCAAGTAATGGTCTCAGACAAGACGAGCCACACACCGGCGCGCGTCATGTCTCGGTACCCCTCACAATCGGACAGAATTGCTATGATTGTAGCTCTCTATGTACCTAGCTCGACTAATTGTGAGTTTTCGGCTCCAAGCAACCCTTTGCCAATTATAACCAAAGGGATGTACGAGTATAATACATATGGAATAATCAAAGGGATCATTTTACTTCAGTATCTATTTTATGTGTCTATTTCATTAAAATCGTAATGTTACCATTCAGTTGTTTGATTTTCGCGACCGCTAATAGTAACTATTACAGTGTGAGTCTTTATAATGTGCACATACCAAAACGAGGGAACTGTACCTAATTCTATCGACGGAAAACGTAATAAAAAACATCTTTATTTTGTTTTAATATTTATGGAATTTTTAAATGTTTGGTCACATCTGTCACTCCAGGGTAAACAAAACTCTATAACTTTTCAACACAATGATCTATCGCCATAAAACAAACTCCATAATAATCGGAAATAACTAACCATCTTCATAAAATAGAAGAAGTAGAAAAAATACTACTACCCTAATACCCTAAATTGAAAATATTACATATTTTTTTTGTCATCTTCATCCTGTAAAGTTGTCCAAATTAAGATACTTAGTACCGATTGCCAGTTCACAGTCGAAATGGTATGTGAACGTACATTATAAAGACTCACACTATTCCTATCTCAAACGAACCTCTAAACATAAAATTAATGTACATATACGTTCCGACGCCATATTTTTAAAAAGAACACGTAAGCTCTCAAGAGTGGCTCGCGGCGGCGACGGCTCGGCGGAGCGGAGCGGGTGCGAGGCGCGTTCGTTCCAAGATTATGTTTTAATCTGGCGGCTTGAATGGCACCTGACCTCGTTTGCGGCACCCACGATAACATGTTAAAATCTCGAGTTCTTGGAAAAATAGTAAAGTCGACTCCACGATTGAAAAGTGTTTGATGTATTCTGTTAGTTCTGCGAACTCGTTGGGTGCCGAGAGACATTCAATATGATAGTGACAAGCGTTTATGGACAAGCAGTTAATTGTGCATCCAAGATGAAACTTTACGTGCAAATTGGCTTCTAGCACGTTTTACACTACCTGTAACTATTAAGGTCAACCTAGCTCGGTATAAAATTTTCTACAAAAAAATTTGAAGCAAAATAATTGATGAGAAGGATAGATCTCAGACAAAGCTTATTGAATAAAATGTTTGAATCGTTTCCCAACGCACCTAGTAGTGTAATATTCATTTATCTCTACTTTATAATTAAAATAATCATCTCCGGTGAGTTCATCAGCCGGGGCTTGTTCCGTTGTTCAGGCGACAAACGTTTAATTAACAAATTCAAATCAGTCTCCTTGCTATTCACTGTTTTTAACGAAATTAATTAGTGAATATAAGAGCATCAGATTGAACGCGAGTCTAGGCTTGCGTTGGCACAAGGAAGAAGGCTGTTTTATATTCGGACAAAAGTGGAAGTTTGTGGCGCCGCGCGCCGCGCACCGGCTCTGTCCCGGGCACGAATTAATCTAAGTTAGTAAACTGCTTGTATCAAGTTCTTTCAGCGGTTATGATATAAACTTGCTCTGCGGCATCGCTATACATAGTGTACGTCGTCGCGTCACAAATGCGCGCCGCACGACGGACGCTCCTCAAGCTCTGAGTCCCGGAGGATCGATCTGCATGTTTGCTACAACAATACCATTATGAGTTCTTGTAAAAGTTTCACTGATCGACAAACTTGGCACATCGTTTTGATAGCTCGTGCGATGAGTTCCGCTGTAAGCTTTTATAAAACTTGTCGGAGAGTCCACTCCGCAAGTTTGATGTCTTCTAAAGTAGAGTCGCCTTGCACATCTTTGACACTAGATAACTCCATTGTAAGAAACTGAACTTTAAATTCAGCAATGCAATTTAACATTTTATTCAATAAAATTCTTGGACTTCCTGCCTTTTCGCTATATTGTGTATGTTATTGTTATCTATATCGAGTCGGTTACCCGCTTAAATACTTTACAATATTACCTGATTGTTGTGTTGGTGACGCCTGAAAGAGCTCTGCTATGCACCTCCTGACCCTATAATCTTGTTAATTTATATACGCACTAAATGATCAAATGTTCATTGATTGGAGTCTGCTTTATAATTCATTACATAAAGTAGGGATTAAGCCAACTCCTTCTAATAACAGATCTACCATTGAAGTGAGACGGTGCCTGAGTCAGCTAACTCGCGAGCGGGGGTTGATGTCTGTCATCAGACGAATAACATCACGTCACCGTAAAAAGGGACCCCCTCAGTCTCATGTTTAGTCTTAATACATAAATGACCAGACGTACCTCGACGGCGACGTCGATGAGCAGGTAGATGGGCTTGTAGGCGCGCTCCACCACGGCGCGGTACACGAACAGGCGCCGGCCGCACACCTTGCGCGCCTCCACCACCACCTGCGACAGGACACGTCACTAGTTGCCGATTGTGCACGAATGAAAACTGTCATGCAGGTGTCAGGTTGTGGATAGCCAAGCTCCGGCTGGGGACCCGCCACCTGAATACTCGGTGTCGATCCCCCAGCCGGAGTTTAGAGACAAGAGAAGTTTCCCGAAAGGCAGTTCATATGCCTAGGGTTACCCCAGCCCCCAATTTCCTTTGTTTTCATCCAATCCAAACTCCTCTCCCTCCTAACTCCACACACCCGTCGGTCCAGAGAAGGGACAACTCGATTCCAAAAAAGCCCAACAACCCCAACTAACATCGTGAAGCAGGAAGTGAAAAAATAATAACACAAACACACACAAGATAATAACACGAACTCGGCTGCGACTCACGCACCTCTATCACTGACAACGGCTGCGACTGCGATACACGTGCCACTCACAGATTCGGCTGCTACTTAAGCGCCACTACTCACACAGACGAAACTTTCCTCGAGCGCCTGGCATCAGTACATCGTCCAGAATTTATTTTTATAAAAAATTTCAGGAGCAACCCAGACTATGACCTGTCAGTTTAGGTGGTTCTATGGACCTTGGCGAGCGAAGTGCGATGTATACGTATAAGCGCGAAAAAGCCTTAACTTGGGAAAGGAAACACGGCGACCGGAAGCGCACAACCTTTGAAGGCAAAAGTCAGCGCGGCGCGCAGATGGTTGCCTTAGAGCAAGCACACGACCAGCAGTGAGTTCGCAAAGGGTTTTAGGATTATCAACACGTGATAGAGCGGCATAAATGTTTGTCATTGAAAAACCAACCGAAACAGAGCTTAGAATAGAGCAGATACACTATGTTCGACTCCCATTCTATCCGTTGTGCGTAAGTATCCTGGCTATGTTAGCCAGCCACTGCCCCAGATGCCTCCTTATAGTGCTTTACAGATTTCACGGAGTGACCTCACCGTTCCGAGAATTTATTCACGTCGGGGAGCCTCGGCCGTACTTTCAGGATGACGTGGGAACTGATTCCTCGGCGTCGAAGCAATCTCTGCAAATTGGGCTGTCTGTGGCGCCTATGTTAAAGAGGGAACGACCCGAAATTATCCCTTTTATTATTCGGAAGTTATTTCTGTTTCACCTGAGAAGTCTCCCGCGGGTATAGACTTCACATAGCCATTTTGTCATCTATAGCCGGTGACCATTGGTTCTAAATAAATTCAGTTGATCCCTGGCGAATTCTTTACGAAACTATGAGATTGGTAGAAGGAAGAGTGTGTACAGGTCCAGCACTACCACCTCAAACCTCTCTTTGCGAATTAGTCTGAGAACCATGTGTACTTTCTCGTTCAAAACACACATTTTTGACTACTGGTCATCCGCCATAGCACATACCGTGATAATATATAGCAAATGCTTACCGTACTTATCAGGATTACTTAGGCAAAATTTTAACAAAATCGGTTCAGTAGTTTTCTCGCTAATTGGAGACATACACCCTACGATTTACTATTATTTTATTATATGTAAGACAAAATGTTTTCTGTAATCTGTATCATCATATTACATTCTTCCATTCCAAAATAAGTTGATCCAAAATTAAGTTGATTCTTAATTTCATATGCTTCGAACCAACAAAGGGGCACCCCTGGAAAATTCATAACTCCACAAAGACCGCGCTCTTAACCCCGAGCCAACCAAATCATAACAAGATAATTTGGGTACACAGGAAAAGATGTAATCCCATCAAAAACAGTTCTTGTAAAAGTCAAGCCAAGTTTCACGATATTTTGTTAATACTGTAAAAATTTACGTCTAGCATTATTTTATGAATGACTCTTTATCATATCATATTCTGTGGAGCCTTTTTCCAACTATATTAGTGTCAGCTTTCAAACTGGATCCAGCTAACTCTCTCATATCATATTATAGTGTAAAAACTGGTTACCGCGAATGCTTAGGTGGAAATTGGCATTTATAATTTACTTTAAGGTGGTCTTAATATTTTAATAGGGTTGATCCAATCGAACGATCCTCACAATTTTGATGAATCCTGAAAATAAGAAAATGGATTTGTAAATAGTATTGCATTGCCAGAACTTAGGCGTGTGGGAACAGACATTAAGGCTAAACTTGGCTGACTCTGCCATGCGTCAAAATTTATCATAACGTGGAATCTTTTCATATCGCAAAAAGTTCCACTAAGTATAAATACCAAACAGAGGGTAAATACAGCGAAGCTTGTTTTTTAAACTTGAGCGACGCCACGGAGCAAGCAGATTTAAAAGTCATAGAAAATGATCACTACAGGCAACTACACCACTATAGCGGTGTGGCTAATGACTTATTACTAATCCCAATAATATGATTCTTAACTGAACTGACTCTGAAATGAAGATGCAATTTATAAAGCACATAAGCTAAAGTTAAAAACGTTCCTTTCCTGAGGAAAGTGGACGAATTATAAACGAGCAAGTAAGATTTTGACATTCAAATGGCAGTTCTATTAGAATGTCAAAAACTATGAGTACTAATACTCATAATTAAGTAAAAATTACTAGATTTTCTGTGTTTCTCTGTTTAATGGACATAAAGTTAACAAAGGGGCTGGTTTGGTTTTATCTCTGTGGAAATAAAGCGAATCATATGTGAGGCAGAGGATGAGATCACGTGGCACCGTAATAAGCAGACGTACCCGGGGGGCACAGCTATGCACATCACTGTTTGCGCAGACGTCTATAGGTAACAAAAGGACGTACGGTTTTGGAGGCCCATACTACAATAGATTTAATTTAAAAAGGTTTTTAATAAAATCGGTGAGTTTAAGAGCTCATGTTTCATCGAAAGTCTGTCTGCTTTATTAAAGTCTCGATCAATTTTTTGTGACTTACAATAATCTGAGAAATGAAAAGAATAGTCTAGGTTAGGGGAATAAGATTTAATTAATGACTGCCAAGAACAATAAAATACAAAATCAAGGTAATTTCTCCGAAATGCCTTGGCAATAACAACGAATGCTATATTTATTGTTTTAAAAGTAAAAAGATTTATCGTAGATGTTTCCGCAATGCCAATTGCACATATCCGATGATAAAATTTCAAAGTTGTTCGATATGAACCTTTACAGATTCGGTCGTAAAACCGGAAATTCGAAATATTTCAACAAATATTTTATGCACGCATAAAGGAAACGATAAAAGTGGAAGGCAGAAATAAATACAAAACATGCAGTTGGCAGTCGAGACGTTTGCCACAGACTCACAGAATACTCCCGCGACAGCAAACTGTTGTTGACGTTCGAACTATAAGTCGGGAACGTCTGAATCATCATAATTATCATAAGTCTTTAACATTCTAATGGGTTTCAATATCGACTGCAGTTCGATTTCGTCCTCACGACCTACTTATATGAAATGTTCGACAATCTGGCGCGCTGCCTAATTTTTGCTCACTTCATTATTGTCACATTTCCTGAACCAGGTTTAACTTAAATTTATTTTAAGTTTTAAATTTAGCTAGCGGAGAAAATAAGAAAAAGGCCAAAGACAGTGTGCTTGCTGAAAATAAACTTTAAACACAACTGGAAATATACAATTTTTTCACAAGAATTTTCTCGTAATTGGGCATTGTAACAACCATCAAAACTTGGCAGTAACATACAGTAAGAAAATTAGAATAAAGATTGCACATCGCGGCGGCGCTGACGGGCTTTTTTCTTTTCTTACACTCACAAAAATAGCATTTTGCTGTACACAGTTTTGCAGCCCCGAAATAATATTAAATACTCGTAATAAATATAACAGATCCTCGAGGAATAAACTCACATTTACCCAAAGTAACGGCATTGTCCATATTTTTCATAATTTAGGGATTAAAAGAGGTGTAAAAACTGTTTTATATGTTTATGCCACAGACATATAAATAGTAGCAGACCAAACATTAATACGTAGATATATTTTTTTATATGGTATGATTCTTTATCCTTTTTTTTCTAAGTGACAATTCATAAGCATGTCTCGTTCTGTCACGTGTTGTCACACTGACTCATACATAGACAAAATTTGACGCGTAGCTTGTCTGCCATATTGATAAGCATCAAATGTTTTTCAATCGCGTTTAAAATTGATAAAATATTACTTGTTTGGGACATAAAACACACGAGGACGGTAAAATAATATGGTGAAGTGCTGTGCGTATCGCTGTGACAGTGCTAGCTACCACAAAACACCTGGATTGACCTTTCATCGGTAAGTTTTGGGAAATCTTAGTGCTTTCTTTACTAAATTCAAATGTTTCCATACTGTTTATTCGTATTTTACATACAGTTTTTAACAAAGATGCGATTTGTCTGTACCGTTAGCCTACAACTAAAGAAATAAACCATAACAAGGACAAAATAGTCAGAAAGTGGCATCAAGTGACAGCTCAAGTACCTGTTCAATTAGTCAGGGACGAATTAGGCAACAAAGACGAAACTTTTAGTAAATTGCATTTGTTGTATGTATTTATGTAAAATATTTATTTCCATTGAATTATCAAATAAAGCCTCAGTTTAATGTATGATGTTTTATTCTTTTTTGGTGATACAATTCCAAAATACCTGTAGTAGTTTCAGTGTATGTACACATGTCATGCTAAATGCTAATATTAAAAATAAATTATAAAATCAATATTATGTTACCCAGTGTCTGTGTTATGGAGAACATGAACATAGGCATATGTATAAATACAGTATAGGCTACTCACATAACGATGAATTTTCATTCAGCAGGCAATAATTGAGCATACTAATATTTTTCCAGGTTTCGCAAGGATGAAAGTTTACGGAATGCCTGGATTAAAAACCTGAAACTCCAGGATTGGCAACCAAGACCTTCAAGTGTACTTTGTTCAAAGCATTTTGAAAATCACTTGATCGATCCCAGCGCTTTTCGAACAACATTACGTCCCGGAGCAATTCCTACACTGTTTACCGAATTTACTCCATATGTAAGCATTATGAGAGTGTAAGATAGAAGAGTGTCCCTGGAGTTTCTTGCACGTTCTTCTCCAAGATCTACGCTTTGGAACGTGCAAATAGCTTCAACTTTTTGGACAGACCGACCTTGACAATTAAAAAGTGCCTGTAAATGGTTTATTTGAAATAAATGCTTGAATTTGGCATACATTACTTTTATTTAAAAAATCCTGATTTATTCCTAAACTAGCTTTCAGGCATACTAATACCTTGACTCTCGGTTCTACAAAACATGGCATGCGGGTTAATGACTGCAGTGCCAGTTTTTCTAGCTGATACTGACGTCCGTCAATGGTTTGTAAACACCGTCAAAAGATAAAGAGTGGACTGCTGCCCATCGTCCTCTTAAAATATTCCCTTAGTCGCCTTTAACAATAACCACGGGAATAGAGGGTGGTTCTATTCGTTAAGACTATTGATGAGTAATCTATATTTCATGTACCCAGAGAATATAGATTTTCAGGGATTTTCAGAATATCGTTAGATAATACTGGCAACCGGTCCTAATTCGGCCCTGTAATGATATCATTCCCTAGGTGTGCGTAATGGCTACGCAAATTTTAGCGAATGTTTGGTCTGCTACTATTTATATGTCTGTGGTTTATGCCATCTGCGGTCATAACGTAGTACCCTGAGGGACACCATAGATTTTCATTAGCTATCTGACGTCGTACCTACATAATTTTATTCACGGTGACATAAGCTTCTGAGTAAAGTAAAGGGTTAACTGCGAAATATTTGCGGAGACAGTATAATGTTCTTGTAATAGTCGTGTAAAGGGATGTCACTCGTCTCTAACGGCTTGTTCAATTCTAAATGCCATTTCATTTTAGGCAGAAATGGCAAGGAGTTTGTCGGCGATTGGGAAGAAATTGTGATTTAAAAACCACTTGTAAGAATTCTTTACTTTTAATTACTATCTCTTTGTGAATGCACGTTTTTGCCATTTAAGTAATTTTATAACTTATAACCTGACAATCTGGATTCTTGCATTCAATAGTTTATTTAGATGTATATGAGGCAAAAAGAAGACGTTCGATAAATGGATGGAGCTTGGTACTAAAATAATTGATTATTGAAACAGCCTTCTGAGCTAGATATGCTGAAAGAGTGTAATTTATATACTGATGTATTTATTTATATAATTATACTTTATTGTACACTAAATGAAAATACATAAAGGAAACTTTAAACAAACAAAACATACAATTAGCGGCCTATTCGCATTCCGCGATCTCTTCCAGCAACCTGGAATGGATAGGGAAAGCCTGGACACTAAATGGGGTTGCACTTGGTTAAAATTTACAGATAAGCTATCTGTTGCACAGAAAAAAGTAGGTAGGTAATACAACATATCAAAGTAGATGCATAGATACATGCATATTGCATTATTAAATATAAAAGAAAAAAACACAGAAAGACATATTTAGTATAAATAGGAAAAAACGTAAAAATATTAACATCGAAAAGTAATTACAATGACAAGTAGCGCTCCTTGACAAGTCTTTTAAAAACAGGCAGCGATTGCGCGCGCTTAAGAGCGTAGACGGGCTGCATTTTTCCATACAAATGTATTCCCCTATTTTCTCCCTGGATAATGCCTCTAGAGTAATCGTTTTTATTTATAAAAATCAAGGTCTATTGAAGGCATGCCCCTGTCATTTTTTTTTCAAAAAAATTATTACAAAAATAAATATAACCTTCCAAAAACCTAAAAAAATGCCCCGTTTTTACCTACGTAATCAGACGCCTAGCAAAGAAAATTGAAAAGTTTTTAAGATAAAAACAAGAAATAGGGGCATAGACCTATTCTTCCTTTAAATTTGGATACCACATATAATTTAATCGGACTAGTTTTCGAGGAGAAAACAGGGGAATACGAAACGTCGATCGCTCATGGTTTTTTGTAGGTAAAATCGTTCTGAGCTGCAGTTGTCCCTATCGCACTGTACGGGGGGAGACGAGAGGTGAGGGAGGGTTAGACTAATACGTACACAATTAGGGAAGTGACTAGTGTCGAAGTTTTTATCGATATCATAGTGATGTCAGTCGATATCGACGTTTATCCTATACTGATTTACTGAACAGTGAAATATGATGCTAATTATGTTTTATTTTTTAAGAGACATCGAAGTAACAATTCAATGACATTTTTACGGTTGACAATTAAATATTATTTGAAATGAACTTTAGCGACACTTTCTCTTGCAAAAATACAAACCGTAACCATATAATACGTGCCTAAAGTTCGCAGTCTACTGCTTAGTGTAATATTCTGCTTTTGACATGACATTATTTACTTTAAATTATAATATTTAAATCTATATATTATTATTATTATATTAAAGGAAGTCGAAAATCGTGTTAGTTACACCATTTACAACTCAAGAACGGATGAACCTATTTTTATATTTTTTGCGTTTTTGGATTAGCCGCGTCGTCCGGACTAGGATTATAAGTTTTTTTTTTAATTATTTTTTTAGGTAGTTAGGGTAGTTAGTAAGTTGACGGGAACGAAGCTGCGGGCAAAAGCTAGTTCTTAATATTTATGCCAAAGCAGCAGTAGAGGTGCTTGTGGGATTTTAAATAATACAAAAGTTATATAATAATTAATAATTATGTACATTTAAAAAAAGCCAAAAAGCTTTTATTGCTATCGATAAACAACCCGCACTTGACTACGGATCCAGTTATTTTGAAAATTCAATTACTGCTTCATCTTCTTTCTCTTTTCCGTAGTTTGTCGCAGGAGTGCCTTTGAATTGCGAATATAACAAAGATCTCAATAAACCCGCAACTGATGTTTTTTTACGCAGTTTACATAATTTGACAAAATTTGACGCCGTGATAGGCTTGCGCCCCTCTATTGCCCACAATTCATTACCACTCTGGCTAATCGTGCTACGTTCAAATTCAATTACTGCTTCATCTTCTTTCTCTTTTCCGTAGTTTGTTGCAGGAGTGCCTTTGAATTGCGAATATAACAAAGATCTTAATAAACCCGCAACTGATGTTTTTTTACGCAGTTTACATAATTTGCCAAAATTTGACGCCGTGATACGCTTGCGCCCCTCTATTGCCCACAATTCATTACCACTCTGGCCAATCGTGCTACGTTCAAGTTCTTCAGCGCTCTTTTTCGATAGTTCTAGCCCAGAAACAAATGTTTTTTTCTTTTCCTCAAATATTTTTGATTGCATATCAGGCTCTAATTCTAGTCGACCGTAATTTTCGTCAGGTCCAGGAACTTTTCGTTTTTTACATGATCTATCGTCGACGATTCTCTTTCGGCATTGTTCATTATAGGTATACTTTTGATCGCCTTTGTCTTTCAATGAATTCCTTTATTTATTTATGTATTTAACAATTTATGTACACACGCACACAAGTAGATAACAAAAAAAAGGAGACAGAAAATAGGTACAAAGGTGATGCTTATTTCTAATGAAATCTCTTCCAGCATACCTGCGAAAGGACAGCCAAATAAAAGAGATGTAGACACGTGTGTAAAAATAAAAAATAATAAAATAAAACAATAAACTTTAAATATAACATACAATACATAAATATTACAAAAAAAATATGACGCTAATATAATTATACTAAATAATATTTCTCTTCTTCTATATTTCTTTTTTTTTTCTTTGTGTATTTGCCAGGGCTGCAACCCTGGATTTTATTTGACAGGCGTGAATGTATAGCAGTGGTTCCGTGATAGAGCCGTACCAAAGCATCGTGCTTGGTAGGAACCTCTGGCCGTGTAATTGACACGTTTACCTCCAATAAATTTTATTTTAAATGTTTTTTTATGTTTGGAAACAAAGCGCCGGACAAGGACCATTTGGGGTAGAATCACGCCATGCCATTGAAAATCGATCACGCCCCTTTGACCATAATACTATATGAAAATTAAATTACTTAGATGGTACTGTACTCGGTGTAAAATGAATCTTCCGTTTTATACGTAAATGGTGTCTTTTTCTCTTAGCATTCAAGAATAGACGTTTTTTATTCCCTTTTCTTCCACCCATTATTAAAGAAAAAGGGTTTATATGAAACATAATTTTTGTTTCATATAAACCCTTTTTCTTTTACTTATATAAACCCTTTTTCTCTTACAGTATGATTATAATTATTATTAGATTGACATTTTATCAAACAAAATTCAATTATTTTAAATATTTTGTCGATTTGAAGGGGTTAGTAACAGATGAATGATATAGTCGTAGACAAATACTTATTCAAATCCGTCACAATCCGAGTCGAAACAGTGAAGCAAAGAATCAAGTCCGTAAAAGTCTGCAAATGTCTAATAAGTTTGGCGCGAGACGGGCGCGCGGGCGCGTGTCAGGTGCGCGCTACTGAGCTACGCACACAAATACAGACTATTCACACACACATTGACACCGCCCGTTTGCTAGGGCGCAGCGCGACGGCAATAGTTTCTTCAAATACCTATTTTTCAATTCTCGCGCAGCCCGTCTACGCTCTTAATAATTAAGCGCGCGCAATCGCTTATGGAATTCATTGCCTGTGTCAATTATTGACACTGGCAATGAATTCCATAAACGGGCAGCTTGGACGGTAAAAGATTAGTCTAAGAATGTAGTGGAATGCATTGGCATTTTCAGTTTCAAGTTATCCGATGACCTAAGTAATTTCGTTTGAGAGTCGCAAAGAAACTGAAATCGTTTCTTTAGGTAAAGAGGAGTGGAAGGAGAAAAAGCACATTATACAATAGCCCGGGACAGTATATGAGAATTTCGGCGAAGGCGAATTGGCAACCACTTGAGTTTAACTCGGAATTCGGAAACATGATGGTCATAATGGTATATAAATTACACTCTTTCAGCATATTTGCTTTTACTTGTATTTAATTTTTAACAGTATCGCAATCGCACACGGTAGCACAGTATCTCAAGTACCCGACTCGGTTTGAACCAAATATAATAGCGCGATACGGTTTTGTGTGTTGTTTATTTATTTATTTATTATATACTTTATTGTACACCTCATAACAAATACAGGAAAAACTTTGATCAAAACAAGTGTACAATGGGCGGTCTTATCGCACAGGGCAATCTCTTACAGACAACCTTTGGATGGATTTAGCGAAAGAAGTTAGATTTAGGGCTGTCAGTGTACAACATCATAAATATTATTAATTAGACACAATAATGTGAAACAACAATACAAAAGATAAAATAAGAATAATAATAAAATATATATTCATACACATATATCTATATATATATATATATATATACCTACTAATAAATATCAAATATACAGTTTGGATAAAAA
Organism: Ceramica pisi; assembly: GCA_963859965.1. Taxonomy (NCBI): domain Eukaryota; kingdom Metazoa; phylum Arthropoda; class Insecta; order Lepidoptera; family Noctuidae; genus Ceramica; species Ceramica pisi. Next base: position 259,218 of record OY982538.1, read on the forward strand.
TTATAGTGAGAGATAATGCTCCTTCACCATTTTTTTAAACGTTGGTAGCGTTTGAGCACGTCTCACATCTATAGGTAAAGCATTCCACAAACGAGCTGCTTGAATAGTAAATGATTTATCAAAGAACGATGTGGAATGCATGCGGATACTTAATTTAAGAGTTTCCGATGATCTCAAGGACCTAGAATGTGTGTCACAGAGAAACTGAAAGCGTTCTTTGAGATAAAAAGGAGTAGAAAGATTAAAGAGTACATTATAAAGCAGAGAAAGGATGTGGGCATTCCGGCGAAGGCGAATCGGAAGCCATTTGAGCTTAGTACGAAATTCAGAAACGTGGTCATACTTGCGTAAGCCAAATATGAACCTGATACAAAGATTTTGAAGTCGCTCAAGCTTGTCCAATTGGTCTTGGGAGAGATCAAGATACCTGGCGTCAGCATAGTCCAAGATTGGAAGAAGAAGAGATTGTGCTATGGCAATTTTGGTGTTGATGGGAAGAAAATTACGAAGGCGTCTCAGAGAGCCCGCTGAGGCGAACAGTTTACGACTGACCTCCTGCAGTTGTTTAGTCCAGGAAAGAGTGCTGTCGATAAAAATCCCCAAGTTCTTCACAGTGTGAGTTATAGGAATAGTAGTGTTATTGTGTGAAATGTCCAAGGATATTATTATTATTATTATTATTATTATTATTATTATTGAAGGAAACCTGGGGAAATGTCGACCAATCAATTGTTCTGAGACTATTAACCTATTAGGTACGCGGATACCTACCTGATATATAGATTCAATTCAATCAAACATATAGGAATAGGATATGCTTATTTCACTTAACCCCAAAGTCATGGTCTCAAAACTTTACGGTTCATACATTCATTCCACCTTATACCTATATAATTATAATTATACATTTAAAAATAAATATATTTTATTATTTTTAGAAGCCACATTAAAAATGATTATATTCCATAAAAATTAATGAGTAAAGTCTATGTGCGTTTTGTTTGTTCTGAAACATTTTTCCTTGTTTTCAAAAACACGCGACGGACAAAACATATTTAACTAAAGTTGAGTAGCTTGCAGTGGCGAAGGGTCCATACAACTCGATTCCTATCGGCTTCCCTTTCGAAATATGGCAAATACTAGTATCAAATTATATTGTTTTCAATCATCATTTAAACAAATAACTATTTACGAAGTTACATTGCAGGTATAACATTTGCTTATAAAAGTAACAATCAAAGAAATAAATCAGTGCCTAGAATAAGCCGGCCGCTCGAACAGGAATTCAGTACATTTTATTCATAGTCTCTTGTAGCGATCGTGACCTTGAGGCCACAATATAACACTGCTAGATTTAGGCAGTTAGCAAGCCGCTATTCATCGAGTTACGATCAGGACAGAGATAGGAAATGTGTACGCCAGAACGAGATGGAATGATACTGAAGTTGTAAATCGAATTTGTTCGGATAGTAATATTTGGATGACAGATCCACAACAGATTTTTTTCGCGCTCATTTATGTGATTACGTGTCATGTTTATTGATATCATTGTTCATTTTCATTTGATTTGATATATTCGTATCATAATTTAGAATCTTATAGCATTATTCGTGGTATTATTGTTGAAATTGAGTTATTTGTGTAAACTAGTGATAGTTTTGCGTAGTGAAAACAAGGTTAGTGGCGTTGTATTGTTTGGTGATCGGCTATTTAAATAGGTATTTAGGTAAGTAAGGAGTAAGATAGCTTTTTTAGTTTATAGTTTTATTAGAAAGTAAGTTAAGTAATGATTTTGTTATTATTAAGTAAGTTCGATAGCATGGCGGCATTAGTGAACGTAGAATGCTGTCTGACAGATTATTTGTTGACTGAGGAAACATCCTTTTCAAAGTTGAGTTTTAGAAATAAAAAACATGTAATTCAGATAGGCCGTGCTCGCCCTGACATGATTATAAATTATAAATGACGCGATGGTTTTTTCAAAAATTTTAACAGTTCTTTGTACGACAAATAAAATGTTTTGTTTCCCTTGCATGATATTCTCAGATTTTCACGGGATTTAAAGATATTAATAATCTTTCAAATTCGTCCAAAAAACATGTTCTGACCGAAAAACATATCCGAAGTTGTTTATCTTTATATGATTTCGGAAATCGTAGGATAGAAACATTTTTTGCTAATACGTGAAGTTCATAATAGAAAAGTAGATCGGAATAGAAGTTTAATGAAACGGTTCAACGACACAGTAATTTTGCTAGGTAAACAAGAATTAGCTTTTCGCGGCCACCACGAAAATCCGGCATCCGATAACCGCGGTAACTATATCGAAACGTTGTTGCAAGTATGATACTGTAATCAATTCGCATTTGGAACAATGTTCCTCAACACAAAATCCCACATTCTCTGGCCTTTCGAGTGATAGGTATACAAAATGATTAGTATCGCATTCGTTTTACGCGACTAAATTAAATTTGAAATAAATAAAGCTCAGTTTGTATCGGTCATGAATAGTCATGATTGACGAAACGCCCGATACAAGGCCACAGCTGGAATTTACGCATCACACTTGAGCAAGGTAAGCATTTTTTGGTCCGGCTTCCCTTTTAAGAAAAGTCACCCTTCGCCACTGGTAGCTTGATAAATTAGCTTTCTAATAAGGTATATCACATTAGCATTTAAAAATCTTCAGAATATTGTACCACTTTTGAACATATTATTACTATTGTACGTTTTTGGGGGCCGAGTCACCCGCGTCCGTAGGAGAATACCCTTCAGCGAATCCCTACACGTGGTCCCCGGGTGGTGCTAAACAGGTGACACTAACCGCCTCCGTGGTCTAGTGGTTATACCACTCGATTCAGACCCCAGAGGTCCCGGGTTCAATTCCCAGTGGGGGCAAATTTTTTGCTCGGTTTGGTTGGTGGTAGGACTTATAAGTCCGCCTGGCAAGCTACCACCATCATGTCTAAGTCTGTCGCCATAGCAACAATGTTAACAGCATTGTTGTGTTACGGCATTTAGAGGTATGATAGCCAGTTCCTCTATGTTAGAGGATTCCGGGTGAAACTCGCTTCCATCTTCGGCCTAATCATCACTTTCCATCAGGTGAGATTTGGGCCAAGAGTTTCCCCGTTTTGAATAAAAAAAAAAAAAAAAAAAAAAAAAAAAAAACGTATCCTTTAGATTTAAATTCCCTTTCATAGGTTCTCGTTAAACTAAACCCAATCACGGTTGGCTGGCAAAATTCACAACGAAATCCGAGCTTTGTTGCGTCAACTGTCAAACGCTAACAATGCACAATACTTGCTGAAACTCTCTTTAGTAGTAATTGGAAAGGTATCCTTTACAAACCATTGAAACTATTACAACAGCATTCGTGAAGTGCGGTAATTAGCGAGTCTACTCAACTCAGCAGGTCCAAGCCCTGACAATTAGCCCCAAACTTTACCTTTCTCTTTATATTCCTCGAACAAATATAAACTAGCGTTATTAACTCGATGTTCTGAATAAAATCGAGTCCAATTTGAATACGTAACCTTTTTGTGTTTGCTGAATGAATATTACACCTGGAACTAATTGGCAAATTAGATACCGTCCCGGTGGGAACACGGAGAATGGACTCCACTTTATTTTATCAACTCACTGCTGAGCGTGTTAACTGGCCCAAACCATATAAGAGGAACTGAAGTAAATTTATTTGGGATATCTTTTTTTTCATGAGAAAATGTTAGTAGGTATCCTGGATGCTTGAACGAACATATAAGTATAAAGTAAATGTTTATGTTTTATCAACAAGGATGTAATCGGCTTTTCTTCGTTGGCGTGCATCTAATTAGTTATGTTATTTTTACTAAAACTGACTGCGCTTTTTAGTATGATTTTTTTTTCTCTTATTATTTTATGCCATTCTGTTTCTTTGGACATTTAATAACATGCAACTAATGACGTTTTATTTGCATCATTTTTAGGGTTCCGTAGCCAAATGGAAAAACACGGAACCCTTATAGATTCGTCATGTCTGTCTGCCTGTTTGTCTGTCTGTCTGTCTGTCTGTCCGTCCGTATGTCACAGCCACTTAGCCATAGGTCTTAACCTATGCTGTTGAAACTTGGTTAGAAGATGTATTCTGTGAACCGCATTAAAGACTTTCACACAAAAATAGAAAAAAAAAAACAATACATTTTGGGGGTCCCCATACTTAGAACGGAAACTCATTTTTTTTTTTGTGGATAGTCTTCAAAAATGATATAGAAGATTCTAACATAATTTTTTTCTAAACTGAATAGTTTGCGCGAGAGACACTTCCAAAGTGGTAAAATGTGTGTCCTCCCCCCGTAACTTATAAAATAAGAGAAAGATAAAACTAAAAAAATATATGAGGTACATTACCATGTAAACTTCCACCGACAATTGGTTTGAACAAGATCTAGTAAGTTGTGTTTTTTTAATACGTCATAAATCGTAAACCTACTTTTAATATATACCTACAGGTTTTTACGGAACCCTCGGTGCGCGAGTCCGACTCGCACTTGGCCGGTTTTTTTACTAAACGCGATTATGAAACTTTGAAAATGAAAACTACTGTTTTTTTGAACTTGCTATGTTTTGATGTTTACTTAGAAGCGTTTCAGTTAGCAATAGTTTGAGTGCCTCGAGGGTATTCTCCGAGGCACTGAAACTGTTTGAGTTAACCAACGCTAAGCCAACTTGGAAACGATACAAACAGCGGCAGTTTCAGTGGAAGTGGCATTGAGAGCGGGTTATAAGATAAACTGGCATCTCTGAGGAATACGCGAGCTCATACCGCGGTTCAAGGAAGTGTGAGTCTGTGTGCCGACAGTAACAAACAGCAGACACAGTAGCGTCGCCTTAATATTTTATGTTGACGAAAAGTCATTGAAACCACCTTTAAAATCGTTAAGGTTGTAATAGATAAAACTGTCAGGCTCATCATCGCTTAGCTTATTCCCATTATTATATTTTGGGATCGGCTTCAAATGCAGCCGAATACAAATTTCACATGGAGAGACTGACAATCTGACCTTCACAACCCAGTAACTGGGTAATACGATGACCATTGTTGGGACTGGTTGTCCGGCTTTAGGGCTTTTGATTTTCCGAACCTACGGCGATGGACAAAATCCTCAAATGACAGATACACTCAATAACGTACGGATCTAGCTATATTGTAATAAACGCAAAGATTCCGACACCGACAGACATCTGACAGAATGATTGCATTCTTGTCGATCTTTCGGGACTAAAAGAATACGTAATACATATTGACGTTTTTCCGTTACATTAAGTTTAGCTCCCGGGATATTAAAATTTATTTGATTTCGTCAAGTTTATTTCATTGATTACAATTTTATGAAAAGGTCATAGTATATTAAAAATTTATTTATGCTTCTTTGAGTCTAAATTAGCAGCAACTAATTAATGTACAGTTTATTCAAATGTTAATTTCTATTGAAGGTCAGAACTACTTGGGAAATAATTTCAGTACCTTTCCGAACTAATATTATTGTTCCTCTACGTGTAGGTACTTAGGAGGTTGTTAATAGTATCCTTTAATAAAGCCACCGAAGAACTGCATAATCTTGCACACATTTTCATAGTGTATAATTACTAATTTTCATAAGAAGTAATTTCATTACAATTTCGCCAAACTTACTCGAGTGGGCAAAATTTTGACTAAAGTGGAAATGAAATGAAATGAAATGAATAAGTGGAATAGACAGAGGCAATGGAATAACGAAGGCTTTTACTTGGAACCGGTGCATCAGCATTACATCGAATAAGGAAAACGTGACAACATTTTCAACGAAGTAAGGAAGGGAATGATATAATTTACTCGAAAAAACACTGACCGGATTTCTGCGTAGAATTTAATGTAAATCAAAAAGCAGTTTTCTTTATCCATTTACTGCATGGGTGGTTGGTAATCAGAAACCACCGGAAACATTTAAATTAAAATGTCTGTGAGCAGCAACATTTGCATTTCCTTTGCAATGTAAAGCGTTCCCGAGCACCTGCGTCTACCGGAGACGATTGTACTTGTGTTCCACTCTGAACTCAGACGTACGGAGTAATTAATACAATCATACCAAATCATGAGCGTTCAATTGAAACCATTTAAAGGCTAGTTCGTGCACTCACTTAGGTCGGGAAGATAAGACATTAATTGTGATGAATATATCGAATTTACATTCGGTCTGTTTGTTGTCAGTTTTCTGAAGGGTAATTTCTAGTTGATGAAGTATGGCAAAAAGGCCTTACCCTGACATCTGCGATTCCATAAGGCCGCACTCTAAAGTCAGTTGGGTTGAACTTCACCTTCAAGATGTCGGCAGAATCTGTAACAAACAAGACAACATCGAAGTGTTTTACGTCAACTTTAATAACTTACACGAGATTACATACCATTAAGAACCTTAATATTTTAGTTTAATTGGACGGATATCATAATAACAGCCAAGAAGCTATCACAATATCAATTAAAACATCTTCATTTACTTGAATGTAGCAAAAATGACAAGCAGACGGATGGAGGCGGCTGTTTTCAGTAATAAACTTTTATTCGTCAAATGTATTCTTGGGCAGCAATAAAGGCCCCGGACGACCCTCTCGAGAGACTCTCCGGGATGAGAAATATAAAAATGGTTTTAAGAGAAATGCTCCAAGCAGTGAAGTGCTAAAAGTGCAATTTGCTATAAAATAAAAATGTTATAATGTACTCGGGTGACGTCACAACAGACACGCGCACTGGGTAGCTGGGGGCACTGATGTGATTATATATAAATTGGTACTGTATATCCGGCTGATGGCCGCTACCTCACGTCCATGAGCGCATTTAGTGAATTATAAATTTAATTTCAGTTCTTTTCACCCTCTAGTGTGTGAAGTTAATTCAAAAATTCAAAATTCAAAATTCAAAAGTCATTTATTCAAATTAGGCTGAGGGCCAGCACTTTTTGAACGTCATGTTTTACAAAAGACAGTCCCCCAAAACGCCCGCCCGTCACCACTTCCTAGTGTTTTAGCTGTGGAGAAGAAGTGGCCAACAAACTCCCCAGCAACACAACTGTCTGTTACGTTTTAGGAACTAGAATTTTACAATAATTAATATGCAAAGTAACCCAAAAATTCAAAATTCCTTCTAAAATTTACATGACACAAAAATAAATATATACATTATTTATCACTTGTTAGCTACTAGCACTATGACACTAAAACAAAATACACACTTAAGCAAGTGTTGACGTATAAAAAAATGACCTACATAGTCAGACAAATAATTAAAAAAAAAGAAAATAAAAGAACAAATAAAATAAAATAAAATAAAAAATTATATGAACACATATAACCTGTCATAAAACTACTATACTATCTACTTATACACAAGGAACATGATAATTTGACTTGCGTTCAACACAGCGACCAACTATTCTTATCGTCTAAATAATCATTAATAGAATAGTATGCCTTGGAACAGAGGTTAGATTTCACTTTTTCTTTAAATGAGTTAGGTTAGGTAGTAGCTAAAGGCAGATCAAGATAAGAAATTGGAAGTCTATTGCATAAACGGATACCGAGCCCCACAAATGAATCATGGACCTTACGAAGTCGGTGTGAAGGAGCATGTAGCTTGTGCTTGTTTCTGGTGTTAAAGTTGTGGATGTCGCTCGTTTTACTGTATAAATGTATGTTTTGCCTAATATATAAAATGTTTGCAAAAATAAATTGAGATGCTACCGTGAGAATTCCAATCTCTTTGAAAATTTCTCTTAATGAAGCTTTTGACCCTAGCTGATATATTGCTCGCACAGCACGTTTTTGTAAGACAAATATATTTTGTATATCAGCAGCTTTTCCCCACAATAAAATACCGTAGGACATAACACTATGGAAATAACTAAAATAGACTAACCTAGCTGTATCAACGTCAGTAAATTGTCTAACTTTCCTAACGGCGTATGCGGCAGAGCTGAGCCTTCCCGACAGGCTTGATATATGTGGGCCCCATTGTATTTTGGAATCAACAGTTATGCCCAAAAATACTGCCGTGTCCACAGTTTCAAGGACCTCGTCACTTAAGATTACATTGGGACCTAAATTTCTAACATTTGGCAAGGCAAACTTTATACATTTCGTTTTTTTAGCATTTAGAACTAAATTATTCGACGTAAACCAATCCGTAACCATTGAAAGAGCGTTGTTTACGCTATCAAAATCTTGTCTATTCCTATCTACTTTGAAGATAAGAGAGGTATCATCCGCAAATAATACTACGTCGCAGATACCCTTTAAGAAAAATGGTAGATCGTTTATGTAAACCAGAAACAAGAATGGACCCAGTATTGAGCCTTGAGGCACACCTAATTGCACTGGCAGCCCGGAAGATTTTACACCATTAACATCAACACATTGGAACCTATCATGTAAATATGAATCAATTACGTTAAGAGCTTTGCTTTGGAGACCGTTATGACGTAGTTTACGTAAAAGTGTGTCATGGTGTACGCAATCAAAGGCTTTAGAGAGATCACAGAAAACTCCGATTGCGTTTTGCGAGTTCTCCCATGCGTTAAATATATGTTTCAGGAGAGCGACACCCGCATCTGTTGTCGAACGACCTTTTGTAAAGCCATACTGTTCATTATGAAGTAGTCTATTTGAATTAAAATGAACTAACAACTGCTTGAGTATTAACTTTTCAAAAATTTTACTAAATGCAGGTAAGATGGAGATAAGCCGGAAGTTGCCTATGTCATTTTTATGTCCTGATTTAAATAAAGGTATAACTTTACTACTCTTCATGAGATCAGGAAAAGTTCCTAAATCAACGCATTTATTAAACGTTACAGCAAGATAGGGGGCTACTATGTCTATTATATTACTCAGGAGTTTAATGGAAATGCCCCAGAAATCACCTGTGTTTTTAGATTTCAGTGTATTGAATACGTCAACTACATCACGAGGCGTTACGTGCTCAAAACGAAATAATTGATTACACTTAGGCACATTACTTTGCAAAAGGCTTTCAGCTTTAGAAGGTGACGAATTCAAGGAGCGAGTTGTAGTTATAGGAATATTGGAAAAAAACTCATTAAATGCCTGAGCTACGTCAGCAGCTTCACTAATTAATTTGTTGTCGACTACAATCTCTAACTGATTTTCTCGTTTAACCGATTTGCCTGTTTCATTGTTAATGATTTGCCACGTGGCTTTTACTTTATTATTAGAATTTTTAATTTTCTCACTTAAAAATTTGGATTTAGCAATAACGCAAATCTTTTTATACAATTTAGAATATTTTTTTACGTACTCCAAAAAAGGGATATCAAACCTGTATTTTTTTAAACCATATAACTCGTATAATCTCGCTCTACTTTTATATATACCTGCAGTAGCCCATTGGTTGAAACAAGCAGAGGTACCCGTTACGTTTATGGTTTTTGTCTTAAATGTAGTGTGATATTCTTTTTGCACAACATCAAAAAGGGCTCCATAAATTTTATTAGGATCCTCATGTTCTATCAAAGACGGGGTAATTTTACGAGCTATATTATTTTTGAATTTATTGCAACGACTAGCTGTATAAGGCCTGCATTCAATTTTATGCGGCTTTTTATTTAGAGGCATAGGTAAGCTAACTAATTGGCCACAGTGGTCAGACGTTAAGTCACTTAACACTAATTTATTTTCATCACAATTACTGAAGATATTTTCAAGACAAGTTGATGAAGATGCCGTGATCCTAGTTGGTTCATAAAACCAGTTAACTAAGTTATAAGACCTAAACAGATTCAGAAGTCTGACACTTAACGGAGTAGCATCCAAAATATTAACATTAAAATCTCCACACACAACTGCTCTTATTAATCGATTTTAATTTGTTAAGTGAATCCTCCATTACCGATTCGAAAAGGGCAAAATCACCAGAGGGCGGTCGATAAACGCAAACTATAACGTATCGCTCGAGTTCAATACAAGACAACTCAATAGTGCGCTTAATGGAAAGATGAACTAAATCTAAACGTTGTTTACATTTCAATTTGTTTGAAACAAAGACTAACGATCCACCGCGAATAGCACTATTTCTTACAAACGCACTTTGTACAGTAAAGAATTCATCATTGATAAAAACTACTTCATGTTCTTTCAACCAATGCTCAGTTAAACATAACACGTGAATATCATATTTCTCCTTGTTTATTTTGGTGTACAATATTCAACATTTGAGGTTTTTCCGTTGTCGAGTTTATTAGTTTAAACTACTATGTATATCAATAGAAATTTTAGTATCATTACTAACAGTACGCGTTGGCACACCACATATACCAGTGTCACACTGTATATTGAATGCTAAAAGATTAGCAATATGTCTCCTACAACTAGGTGGTAAATACATATCATAATTAGTAAGTTTGTAATCAGAAACAAATTGATTACAATCAAAATATAATCATCATCTTCCTGCCCTTAATCCATGTTACTTGGGGTCGGCGCAACACGTTTTGTTCTTCCAGTCTGCCCTATCAGCCGTCAAACTTTCACTAACTTCCTTTTGTTTCATATCGCTTCTTACACAATCCATCCATCTTTTCTTTGGCCTTCCTCTCCCTCTCCTTCCATCCACATTTATGTTGTGCCGTGTGTGTGAAGTTAATAAATGTAGAAATGGCAGCAAAAGGAACAGCGAGAGAGTGCTAAGAGCGCCAGATGGAAAATTTATTGGATTTCCCAGCACGTAGTGGTTGTATAGGCAGCGCAATTTTAAGGAATTAAATCAGTTTTATAACTGCTTCAGTTTTGTTGGTTCTACATAATCTTATGAATATAGAATGGTTATGAAATTGAAAACCTTGTTTAGGTCAAACTTGATACATGCACGAGCGCGGGAGTATTCCATCAAAGATTAGCAAACATGGAGGCAATTTGTTTCAGCTAACATGTCGGAACTAGTTTAACAAGAACTAGCCTCATAAATAATGAAAACCATAGAATCGGTGGACGCAGAAGTTTAAAAAAATATGTTGTAATGCTAATGTGCATAATAAAAATTATAAAATTGTAATCGCGTTGACAAAATGATGGCATTACTGAAGGAACTGTTCGACGCATGTTAATAAATAAGCGATGCGATGTGTACAATAAAGTGTTTAGGTAAATATTATACATTTGATATGTTTGGGTTTTAGTGCAAGTAGTCTTTTTTTTTGCTTTTGACAATAAGTAGGAGGCCCTGAAGTCGATTTCTATACCTATATTTTTAATGTATGGTCAGTATGATCACGCATAACTTCCAGACCAATATTGATTGTTTTATTGGAGTGTTTTAACGCTAATTCTTTGTTTTTAAAGCTTCACACAAACTTTTCTTTTTCTAATTTTTTTCTTGACTGTGTGTGGTTTGGTGCATATTCAAAATTGTTTCAAACTTTCTGTGTTGATCTATTTTTTACCGACTTCTTCAATAAAGAGGGTTTCTATGTTCGGCTGTGTGTACGTTTTGTTATGTCCGTCCACCGATTTCTCTGCCAATAGTGAACAGATTAAAAAATTAGATTTTTTTTTTCGAACTGAATTGGTCCTATTGTCACTAGTCAGAATTTGATGATAGGATCTCATGAAAATCGAGGTAAACCCTCAAATTTTATAGGCACATACAATAGTAGTATGGAGGAAGTCAGTGTCAAAAAACGAAAAAATAACCAAATCCACCGACTTCCGAAATTAAAGTTATTTTATACTTTGTAGTGTTTTGTTTTTGGAAATCTATTCTACTTTATCAATTTTCAGTTCCATTATATTTTAGCGGTTTATCTTTTTGCTGAAAAGCTTGGTAGGAGTGGGAATTCTGCTAAGTCTTATATAGTGGCGAGGTCCAGGCAATCCGCCGCTATTGTATGGCAAACTATTTAGAAAAGCGCTCATTGTGCGAGCAGCGCAGACGCGAGCCTTTACTCCACACTCCACGACAGCGGGAGTTATTTGTCAGGATTTTAGGACTCGCCCGCTTTTTATTATAATTGCTTTCATTGAAACGTCGACACCTTGAACAAAGGAAAAGTAACTACTGTTATGTTATAGCGAAACAAAGCTTTGATAGAATTATACACATTTTTCTAATTAGCTTTAACAAACAAGCAGTTAACGAACACTGAAGAATTAATTGCTTTACGTTGAAATCAACATATTTAAATGAACCAATGACAAAAATCTATCTGTCTGTCTCTTGCCAACGATATTGGGGCTTCCAATATTACCGGATGCAGCTGGATACGAGTAGGTATGTTACTAGTATTGTCCACCTGACCTCCACAACCCATAACTGGGTAGTCGATACCCCCTGGCAAAACTAGCGTCTGAGTTTTCTGGCTTCTAAAATGTACAACAATCATGTATTAAAATACAATTTTGTCGACTTTCAAGTACCTACTAAAATAAATATTTTTAATGTACTCACTAAGTAAAATATTTGTACAGGAGGCAAGAGTACTTAGGGTAATGAGATAAGGTTGTCATCACATTAAAGCTTTATAATGAAGGGTGTCTCTGAGTGTTTCAGTAAAAACATTTGGAGCAAGTAAGAGCAAAAGTTTTGTAACGCCTCGGGGAATTAGGCTGCCTACGACAACATGGCGGAGCGTTCAGTGAGCGGGTGACAGGACACACACCCACGCAGCCGCACAGAGGGACGGGCACAGGCACACAGTGTACGCTCTGAGGATTACCCTCGGCTTTGATCGTCAGGGGAAGGTAAATGTGCATGAACGACAAAATATTTGCTCCGAGTCCCGATGTTGGCGAAGGAAAGCCAAATGTTTGGAGTCAGAAACGGACTGAATTTCCTCAGAAATTGTACTTTCATGAGATAAAAACTGTTTGTTTTTATTGTTTAACTGTTTTGTTTGGTTGCTGGTTCGTAACGTACGGATATCTTCTAATAGACTATACAAAGAGGTAGAAACTAATAATTATGTAGTATTACTTGGCTGACCCAACAAACAAAATACATAACTACATAACCGGACATATTATCCAATCTAATTCACCAATATTTTCCCACTGCGGGGTGAAAGTTACCCTAGCCCTTTTCCACGCTGGAATTCAGTCCAGAATTTCTGTTTTTAATCGACTTCCCGGCTCTCAATTCGGTTGTATTTTTTATGCTGTCTTGTTTGTTACATCATAACTCCGTCAATTATGAACCGATTTGAAAAATTCTTCCTTTAATTTCATCTTAATTAAAAGTCCCATTAAATTTTTATCAAAATCGGTTACGAAGTTTGGATTTTAAATCGAAATAGCTGGAATTCGTTTACTTGGATGATGGTTTTTTGCCATCCAAGTAATCGAAATTGCGTATTTTGCTTTTCTGCGATTTTTCAGAGGTGTTGTTAGGTGTGGGATACCACTAAAAAGTGAAAAATTAAAAAAACTTTTCACAAAAAAATACAACCGAATTCCAAATAAAAAAAAAACACTACAAAGTAAAAAATTACTTTAATTTCGGAAGTCAGTGTCAAAATACGAAGAAACTAACAAAAACACCGACTTCGAAATTACAGAGCAATAGACGCCTCCGCCCATGTCTATGTCGTGCATGCTACAGGCGGACAGTCACAGATGAGAGCGATAACACGCGCCCTGGAGTAAGCGTAAGGAAGCTCGAGTACGTACTCGAGTTGTTGGCCAACTCGTGCCGTTGACAAACATCGGCGAACTCGCGCAAACACTGGAGAACACAAAAGATCAGTAAAGAAGGTAGACTTCATACTACAAGCTCCTCGTACGTGCAGCGAGACTGCGGCTGGCATTCGTTTAAGATAGCTTTCAGTACGTACGTATAACAAAATCCGTGAAAGGGGTTATTTTACTCATTCTCTTAGTTTAACGTGAACACTGGTGACATCAGGTTTTCAGTAGGTTCAAACAGGTACACCTTGTTTGCTCGTGCGCCTATTTTCAGTGGTTGTATTAAAACGGCTTTCTGCTCTATTTTATGTAGTGACTGAAAGGACTCTCGGAGAATCACATAGACACAATGTTTTCATTAAAATTCAGCCCTTAACACCGAGTGGTCTGCGCTCTGAGTGTTCAAACACAAAGCTGTGCAAATATTCAGTAATTTTACGCACTCCCTCTGCTCGTCTGCAAATTATCTGCACGTGTTCGTTTTATTTAATTTCCTGTTGTGCTACGTGTGTACTGTACTCTCCTCTGGAGGGAAGGGTGTAAAAATTTCCTGTTGTTGCGTGTAAACAATGAGTTTGTATCAAATTAAGAGGCACCCACAACTTTGACGTATGTGTGTTAATTACAGCTTTTTTGTGCAACCGTGCATTTCTTTAGGGGACTTTTTAACCCAGAAGCATGTTCGGTTCATATTTTCTTTTTTTTTTAAACAATGCAATTCGTGTAAGCGAAATACTTGTTTTGAAATCAAATTAAGTTTTATTTGACATTCAAAACAGATGCTTCAAAAATGCTTGAAACCCTGACGTCTGAGCGTCTGAGCATGGCAACAACCTATCTATTCTATCATTGACATTCATTGAAAAAGTTTTTATAATCGGATCAGTAATTCTAGAGATAATGTATTACAAATAATACAGGGTGTTTCAGATGTGCGTGCTCATATTTAAGGGTGAGTTCGGTAGTCGGAAATATGAATTTAAATTTTTTTATACCCTGTTTAGATATAATAAATGAATAACCCAGTACAACGCGCTTGCTCTGACCACCAATTTGAATAGAAAAACTTTCCGCCGAGTTACTCTTTCATTTTACGCAAGTAAACATTTCAGAGACAAATCACAAAAAGGCAAGTATTACTTTGTAACGAATGAGTGTACCTGCCGAGCGGGCTTCACATCGCTAACGTGGTGCGGGTCGAGACTTACGAGCAGGACTACACCAAACAAGTGGATTAATTGTTGTTGGAGTTCTATGTACTAACTTAGCTTCCCAATATAGTTTCCCAACTATATTGGGGTCGGCTTCCAGTCAAACCGGATTCATATGAATACCAGTGTTTTACGTGGAGCGGCTGCCTACCAGACCTCCACAACCCATTAAATGGGTAACACGGTACTTCTTGATAAGACTGGAGTCAGATTTACTGGCTTCTGACAACCCATTACTACTGCTAAAGATCTACAAATGACAGCCGGAACCAACGGCTTAACGTTCTTTCCGAGGCACGCAGGAAACCAAGTATGTTAAGATGGTCACCCATCTACAGAACAACCTTGGCAAGCGTTGCATAACCTTATAGATCGAACCATACGGCTGTTAATATTTAGCCACGAGCTCTTCTGTGTACCTAATACAATGTATGGTTGAATTACTCGAAAGAGATTTACTTCTCATTATGTTAGAAGCGAGATCATCCACAGTGGAAGTCCATAATTTAACAATTCAGTGATTAATAAGTTTGAAGCCCAACTGCTCCAGACTGGCTCTGCAAGTGTATAAGTTGAAGCTGTTTGCTGCAAGAATCCTCAAGTCAGCCAAACATTGAAGATCGGCTTAATATTGGAGTTAAGGATATTCGATTAACGGCCTAACTCATTTGTTCACTGCCGACCGCTTGTCTTGCAAGATCTCTGCAACCAAGATTTGCAAGAATTTATTAGTCAAGTCAATCTGAGCTCGCGCGGACCACCGTCGACTTCTTTGCTTGCCATTTGACGTTCAGATGATTTATGTAAACTAAGAAAGGAAAAGAAAATTATATGGCAAAGTCACACGTCCCGGGTGCCAAATATTTTATCAGAGATCTCAAGAGAGATTTTATTGGACTGCAGAAAAGCGGTTCATTCGTTTTTCAAAATACAATGGAACGTTTTGCACTAAGTTGGTTAACCAAGTACGATTTTATAATGCGAGTAAGTATACCAGCCAGTCATGCTCATGACGTCATGAATCCGACGCCAGGTTCGTTTCGAAATATACTGGCCAATGCCTTGACGTCGTATTGAGAAAAGTGCACGTTTACAACAAAATTTACAAATAATACAAAAAATAATCCTCGAAGTCTGATGCACATACGCCCGTTTGATATACTACTTTATACGTCACACTTGTTTCACCAGTACAAAATCATGGCGAACCAGAACAATACGAAAATACAACCCAGTATCAGTATATTAAATACACGCTATATTAATTTGTCGGAGTGTCTGATGTTTTATGTTTGACTTGACGTTGATATTAAGACGTCAGTGACGGTGACCTGGAGAGAAGGGGCAGTGTCGTTGGTAAAGCCGGAGACCCACCGCGGTGCAGGCTGTGCATGCGGGCACGTGGCGCATTTTAGTTGTGTGAGTTAATTTGTTTGACAACGTGGGTCTTCAATGCAGTACACACTACACATCAACAACTAGAGGTATCATTATAGACGATACCCTTTCTTTCAAACCATACATAGAATCTTTAAATATTAGAATTCGCAAGCTTATATTCATATTTAAAAAGCTGCGATATATTGCAGACCCAAAACTAATTAGACAAGTCTACTTTGCTCTGTGTCAGTCAATTCTGACATACTGCATTACCTCATGGGGTGGGGTGGGTAAAACTTTGTTACTACCCATCGAGAGAGCGCAAAGAGCGATCCTCAAGGTGTCTACTTGTCGCCCTTTCCTATTTCCCACTAACCTTCTCTATAAATCTTGTGAAGTACTAACAGTTCGACAGTTATTTATAATGAGCACCGTACTTAAACAACATACAGCCCTTCCATATTGCACAGAATTTACTAAAAAAAGACGGAAAGATTTAGTTTGCGTTAATAATAGCACAAAACATGCTTTCACGACCAAATTTTATATGTTCCTTGGACCACTATTATATAACAGACTAAACGCACTAACAAACATTTATTCCCTAAATTATTGTAATTGCAAGAGGACTCTCAAGGAAACTCTTCAAAGTATGTCCTATGAAGACACAGAGAAGTTATTAATTGTATTAAGATAGAGATTGTTCGTATTTTATTTAAATCTAAGATTATTATAATTTTTCATTTACACCTTTAAACATATTATGTAAGATGACTAGTATATAACGTTTATTTTAGATGTGATTATCTATCAAGAAAAAAGAATTGTACCTACCTCTTATCGCCTGAAACACAGGATTACCTAGTTCAGGCAAATAACATGTGTGAACTTTACGTAAATTTAAGCCATTATTGTATTTATTATTTACCTTATGATTGATGAATAAACATAAACATATAAACATAAACATAACTATGTACAACTGTAGTGGAGCCCACGGTGGCGCACTGTGTTGTACATAGTAGAGGGTTAATGTTCGTGTAGTGTGTACTGCAAGCACAGTGCATTGACAGCGTTGACAGCGTTGAGCTGTGTGTGCGCCATATTCGAGTAAGCCACGCATGTACTAATGACGTCAATTGCTGTATAGCCTGTCTGGTTTGCAGTGTAAAGAATCACATAGCTCGCTTGCAAAGCTTAACACAACGTACGCCGCGGTGGGTCTACGCCTTAGTTCAATTACGAGACATGTCTGTGAGCGGTTGTTGCGACTTACTATCAAACTGGCCACGTTTATCGCTTTTTAATAGGCCTGTAACTTTGCAATCCGATCTAACAAAAATAGTGGAAGACGGCTGTTCCCATGAGCTATGTGCAGTACTGACCGTGTTCCTTGTCGAAGTGCACGGCGGTGGGCAGCGGCGTGACGTTGGTGAGGCGCAGGAGGTAGCACGCGCTGCGGCCGCGCACCAGCGCCGCGCGCGGCCGCAGCGTGGCGGCGCCCAGCCGGCTGCAGCCGCACGCGTCCGGCGAGCACTCCGCGCCTGCGCACGCAGCTGTCGTTACAACTAGCTTCCAACTCACAATAGAAAGGCAGGAGTTTACAGTTATTTATGTACATTTATTGCTATTTGCAAAATAAAAAACTCCGATTTATTTTCTATGGCTGACAATAGACAAGATCATTAACTACTTGTTCCTAAGACAATATCGTTCGATAAACTTTCCTCTTAGCATTTCTTGAATATAAGCAAATTCAGTAATGGAAATTTTATTCAATTTAGTACCTTTAAAGAATTGAAACTGTTGGTAAGAGACTCTCAGTGCTCGGGTCGGTTCACTTCATGTTATTAGGAATAGAAATAAATTGTAACTTTTACGTGGCTCACTCACTTCAAGTTTTGTTAGCACTCGTAAGCGTTTAATTGGTACATTCTGTATTACATGTACAATTTTAAGAAGTAGTGTGCGCCTCGCACGTGAGCTGGTAGTAGGTAGTGTAGGTACAGTGTGAGTGACGTACAGTCGCGCGGCTCGTGCAGACAGGGCAGCAGGCGCAGGTAGAGGCGCGGCGCCAGCACGCGGTACCCCACGAGCGCCGCGCGCCTCGCTCGTGAGCTGGTAGTAGGTAGTGTAGGTACAGTGTGAGTGACGTACAGTCGCGCGGCTCGTGCAGACAGGGCAGCAGGCGCAGGTAGAGGCGCGGCGCCAGCACGCGGTACCCCACGAGCGCCGCGCGCCTCGCTCGTGAGCTGGTAGTAGGTAGTGTAGGTACAGTGTGAGTGACGTACAGTCGCGCGGCTCGTGCAGACAGGGCAGCAGGCGCAGGTAGAGGCGCGGCGCCAGCACGCGGTACCCCACGAGCGCCGCGCGCCTCGCTCGTGAGCTGGTAGTAGGTAGTGTAGGTACAGTGTGAGTGACGTACAGTCGCGCGGCTCGTGCAGACAGGGCAGCAGGCGCAGGTAGAGGCGCGGCGCCAGCACGCGGTACCTCACGAGCGCCGCGCGCCTCGCACGTGAGCTGGTAGTAGGTAGTGTAGGTACAGTGTGAGTGACGTACAGTCGCGCGGCTCGTGCAGACAGGGCAGCAGGCGCAGGTAGAGGCGCGGCGCCAGCACGCGGTACCCCACGAGCGCCGCGCGCCTCGCACGTGAGCTGGTAGTAGGTAGTGTAGGTACAGTGTGAGTGACGTACAGTCGCGCGGCTCGTGCAGACAGGGCAGCAGGCGCAGGTAGAGGCGCGGCGCCAGCACGCGGTACCCCACGAGCGCCGCGCGCCTCGCTCGTGAGCTGGTAGTAGGTAGTGTAGGTACAGTGTGAGTGACGTACAGTCGCGCGGCTCGTGCAGACAGGGCAGCAGGCGCAGGTAGAGGCGCGGCGCCAGCACGCGGTACCCCACGAGCGCCGCGCGCCTCGCTCGTGAGCTGGTAGTAGGTAGTGTAGGTACAGTGTGAGTGACGTACAGTCGCGCGGCTCGTGCAGACAGGGCAGCAGGCGCAGGTAGAGGCGCGGCGCCAGCACGCGGTACCCCACGAGCGCCGCGCGCCTCGCTCGTGAGCTGGTAGTAGGTAGTGTAGGTACAGTGTGAGTGACGTACAGTCGCGCGGCTCGTGCAGACAGGGCAGCAGGCGCAGGTAGAGGCGCGGCGCCAGCACGCGGTACCCCACGAGCGCCGCGCGCGCCTCCGTCCCGGGCGCGCCGTGCACCTGCGCCACGTCCGCGCCCGTGCGCCGCACGCGCACCAGCGTCGCCACGCACCCGTCGCGCTGGGCAACAGACAGAGACAACAAAGTGAGAAGGTGCATGTTTGAGTGAGTCGCTGAGTGAAAAAAGCGAGGGCTTAACAGAAAGAAAATTGAGGGACGACACCAGTAACACTCCTTTTTTAACCGACTTCCCAAAAAGGAGGAGGTTCTCAATTCGGTTGTATTTTTTTTTAATGTTTGTTACCTTATAACTCCGTCAATTATGAACCGATTTGAAAAATTCTTGTTTTATTGATATACTTGCAGATTGGTCCCATTTAAATTTTATAAAAATCCGTTACGAAGTTTGGATTTTAAATCAAAATAGCTGGAATTCGTTTACTTGGATGATGGTTTTTAGGGTTCCGTAGCCAAATGGCAAAAACGGAACCCTTATAGATTCGTCATGTGTGTCCGTCTGTATGTCTGTCTGTCTGTCTGTCCGTCTGTATGTCACAGCCACTTTTCTCCGAAGCTATAAGAACTATGCTGTTGAAATTTGGTAAGTAGATGTATTTCGTGAACCGCATAAAGATTTTCAATCAAAAGTAGAAGAAAAAAAAATTGTTTTTCAGTTTCAGTTCTAAGTATGGGGACCCCCTTTTTTCATCGTACCCATACGTGTGGGGTATCTATGGACAGGTTTTCAAAAATGATATTGAAGTTTCTAAGATCATTTTTTTATAAACTGAATATTTTGCGCGACAGACACTTCCAAAGTGGTAAAATGTGTGTTCCCCCCCCCTTAACTTCTAAAATAAGAGAATGATATAACTAAAAAAAAATATATGATGTATCTACATTACCATGTAAACTACCAGCGAAAATTGAACGAGATCTAGTAAGTAGTTTTTTTTAATACGTCATAAATCGTAAATCGCAACTTCTGCTTACGGAACCCTCAGTGTACGAGTACGACTCGCACTTAGCCAGTTTTTTTGTCATCCAAGTAATCGAAATTGCGTATTTTGCTTTTCTGCGATTTTGCAGTGGTGTTGTTAGGTGTGGGGTACAACTAAAAAGTTAAAAAATAAAAAACTTGTAATTTGAAAATCATCAAATGACTCCTGCAAAAACTTAACGAGTACCATCAAATGTGCAACCCTGTACGACTATAAAGACGCCTAGGAGAAGGACGGGGAGTTTTACATAATGTCGAATAGTAACACAAAAATAATTTAAAAAAAAATAGAAACAGCACGCGCTTCGATCATCTTTGTGTCGATATTTTAACCATGAATTTGTGTTATAAAACACGAGTACTTGAGCCGTCTCAATGAGAGCGTCGGGCAGGCCGAGTGCTAACAAGTTCTGGATAAAGCTCAAGGCACTTCGCGAGGCACTTTCCTAACACTTCAACTTTCTTCAAAGACAAGGGAAAACAAACACCTTTCTTTGAGGTGACGATGACGCGACGCTTTTCAAACTCTTGATGGTTAAATAAAAGTCAAAAGCAGTGTGCTACCGTGCGCCTAATACAAATATCTGAAGGTGGACACTAACAAGAGTACAAGACAGTATACAACTTCAATTATTGTTCTCTTGTTTTAAGATAAGTTGACTTTTTGCTTGTTTAATTGGTTGTTTTACTAAACACAACGCACTGCGGAAACGTTTGATAAAGTTTTCTAAAGCAAACACTTTGAATTGTTAATTGAAATATCCGAGCGACGCGACGGAACAGTGTAGGTATGCATGTTTGAACAACTTTTAGTCGCGAACCATTTCTCCGGAGGGACGCAAACTTGTTCGAGTGGGGTCGCTCTGCTCGCTCTTGCCACTTGTTTGCAAGCGCTGACCGTTATAAATCTTCTTTTAAACGAGAAACTTTAAAGTTTTAAGTAAAATAAGCTCAGCACCCGATTTCCCGGTGACTGAATATCCGGCGCTTTAGCATTATCCAAATGAGAATTTAAGAGTCACGCCCACAGACTCTGGAACCCGGCAGTTTGAGTATTTTTTCCCCTAAAAGGTAATATAAGGATTAACTTAAAACCTTTTTGACCCTCCGCTCTTGAATGATTAATGTGCCAAAACCATTAAGGCCTTTGTCGGTGTTAAAGAGGTATGAGAATATTGTCCGTGTACTAACTCCAAATCAAAAGAATGGATGTAATTTGTTCTGAAGGTAACTGTGACCGGCGCGGACGAACATTTAAGAGTCATCGTAAAACACAGCGGTCCCGGTGTTTCCATCGGTTCTGACTTATTTAGGATTTTATTGCGATTACGCCGTATTGCTTCCGAGTAAATTACTTTGGATTCAATTTCCTTCTTGACTTTTGAACTGCTTCGTAAACAAAGCACAACTCAGCTATTCCCTGCTCTCAACGTCCATTTGGATCAACGTGGACGGTTACGTTTTTAAGGTTTTAATGAAAATTTCGTTTATGTGTTCTACTTGATTTTGTGTTGGGGTGCAGTTTAATAGAAACGACCAATAGAATAGAATAGAATACTCTTTATTATGTACACCATATAAGTTACAGAAAAAAAAAAAAAAAAATTAAGTAAACATTACATAGGGTGACACAATGGGCGGCCTTATCGCTAAGAGCGATCTTTTCAAGACAACCTTTCCAACTTTTCCAATTATTAAGATTGCAGTTTATTAGCGACTAAAAATCCTGTGTCACAGGCGTAGCCATGCTTCACCTATACTATTACGCTGAGCAAGCTTGTACCTCGAGTTTTTGAGAACTTTTAAGTAAGTAAAACAATTAAGTATTACTACTACTATTTTTATGAATTATGATTCTGATTAAGGTAGAAGCTCAAATTGAAAAGGCAAATTGCAAAAAAACATAAAAATATTTGAATTTCGCGGGCTACCCTGGCGCTTCCACCTTAAGAATGAACAGTGATAGATATAGCTACAGATACAGCATCGCTCACACCTCAGGCGCGTTGACTTGGTAGCGCAGGTCGGTGGCGGCGCGGTGCGGCAGCGCGCCGCGCGCCGGCCGCAGCAGGCCGCACGTGCAGGCTCGCTCGTGGCACGTGTCGCACGGCACGCGGCCCGAGCAGGCGGCCGACGGCTGGTTCTCGCCGAGCCAGCGGAACGCCTCCCCCCACCAGCAGATCTGATATCATACGAATAAACATGGGAATGAGAAAGAGAATGAGAAATTAATTTACTAGGGCGGTTTGATAAGTCAGTGACTGTTTTGAATTTCTCGCGCAATAACTTTAAATGTATCAGTGCTGCCGTCAACTGCATAATTACATAGTGCGTGGTGCTTGGCAACTGGGCTTAACCCAGTTGTATATGTCCCTTGGTGCCTATTGGCCTAACTCAAATCTGTCTCCTGCTTCATAAGGAGGGAAGTGGAAATTAAATTTTTTTTTTCTACTCCTCCATTGTACTTTCTGATTAATTTCGATGCGGGATCCAAGACAGTTGAATCGTTTCTCCGGGACTCGTCGGGCTTCATTAGCTCGGCGTTTTTCTGGTGGTCGCCACTATTGGTTCTGGCTTTCAGGAGTTGCAGTGGTTGGGAATGTGTGGCGTGTGCCTATAAATAGTATAAAAACTTGTTAAAAAAATACTCTTGAAAGAGTAAAACGATCACTGGCGAATATTATTAAGAGGTTTTGTTCAGATCTGATATTGATTTGAATAAAAAAAAGACCGCATTTGGCGAAGTAAAAATGCTGTTCTACTCGTATCACAAAAATGCTCGGCTGCACACGTATTTTATAGTCAACATGGCAAAAGTTCATAAATTGGGCTTCAAACTGCTACCCCATCCATTATTCAATCACATCACACCATCCTCTTTCCAAACCCGAAGAAATGGCTAGATAGTAAAAGATTTGGGTCGAACGAAGAGGTCATCACCAAAACAAAGATCTATTTTGAGAGCCTGGAAAAAATCTATTTTTTGAAAGGAATGTAAAAATTTGAAAAACGCTAGACTTAATGTATCGAGTTAAAAGAAGATAATGTTGAGGAATAAAACGTTTTTTTTTTGCCGAAAAAAAATATTTTAATCAAAAAGTCACTAATTTATCAAACCGTCCTCGTAGTGCACATTAGATCATGATGCAATTTTCACTATTTCTGAGATACCTATCTAATTCATTATTTATTTTGGAAACTTTGGCTACACTGAAATCTCGAAATAATAACGACGGCCCATGTGCGCATAGCTCGACAAAATGTACTGAAATTCTGATATATTTTCACAGTTCCATTGAAAAAGTTGTACAATGAATGACCCTTTGCAGGTATATACGTTTATATATTTATGTCGTGGATAAAGATATCATTTAATAATTAGTTGCTGATTTGAGTATTGTAGTAGTGGGTAGTGGTAAACGCCGTGACGTCAATTGACAGTTGTGATGGCGGCACGTGGACAAAGTCGTATTGGAGAGTGGGGACTTTGCCGAGCGCACTTTGGCTCGAGACACCGACTAGGACACTCGTTCAGAACGAAACTGTCGGTTTACCTATTTTAATGATATTAAACAGACTTCTTTAATAATGTTATAAATGCGGGTTCTTCTAACTCAAAAGATGATGCTCTCATAGGGGAGCCTGGGATGCTAAATTTGGAGCGTCATGGGGACTTATTGGATTGTGAAGATTAGGTTCTAAAACGAAAAAAAAGTTTATGTTCAGTTTTCCATTTTAGTGCTGGGAAAGAGCGTGTAAAAAATTTGAAAAATGTAAAAAATAAACAAATGGAATTACTCGAGCGCGTCAGATATCAATAGTGTATACTTGCTTTGTCTTCTTGATAACTGATAGATGTTAATCTGACGGTTAGATAGTGGGCGGTGGCTGAGAAAAGCGGTAAAATACAGAAAAAAAAGTTACTCGAGCGTGTCCATACATTGGGAACGTTTAGTGAACTCTCAAAACTGTGTTCGATTTCAATAACTGACGATTTGGACGTGACCAACACTTTCGAACATTAAAAAAAATTGTTAACGTGTAGAAAAACTTCTTCAACTTCCTTGTCATCTCGTAGTTCTGTTAGCAAGAATGGTTGTGATACTTCACAATCTTTCATATATTTTATGATATTATAGTATTAAAAAGGAAACGTACCTAAATTCGAAGTATGTATCTTCTAAAATGTCAGGTGTTATGACGATATCTTCATATGCTTCAGGAAGCTGGTTTCGAACGAACCAAGTAGGATCTAATTTTCGATAAACATCTCCTCGCTCGAGTATACTGCGAGGTGACGTCTTTTTTTTACAACTTTGTGACTCCCTCATGTCCTTATGTCACGCTCGAATTGTCAGATTATTGAAATATACACTTTTCTGGATGTACTAACTTACCTGTTCTCAATCCGACGCGCTTGAGTTTTTCTGAGGATCGATTTTTGATACAAATCTGATGGCTTGCCCTCGACGCACACCACTATATTAAGGGTTCATATTTGGTAGGCGTACATAACAGGGTGCAAGGTGTCTCCCCGTATTTTCTGACGCGCTCGAGTAACACACAAAATCTCCGCTTGGGCTCCCCTATAATTTCAATTTCAAACATTTTATTCCAAAACTATGTTACAACATCTATATATATATAATTGATTCCTTATTTCCTTTGGTAATCGTATCACGTGTGAACGGCTGGGCTGATATCGCTAATTCTTTTTTTTTTGTTGTTTTTGTTATTGTCAGGAGAAGTTTTTTATGAAACAAAAAATAAGAAAGTTGCGGGGTAACCTGCTGGCGGGAGCAAAGCCGCGGGGGAAAGCTAGTTTCTTATAAAAGGCCACAACAGTCAGTCCGAATAACAATTTAATCTCGATGAAGTTGAATTTCGTTTCCTGTTGAGAGACAGAATGTATAGTGAAACTCTGGTTTACAATTTATCGAGTTCATAAACGTTGTTTTTATCGATTTTTTTTTTCAAAGTAAAAAAAATAGTTCGATTGGAATAAGTTTCCTAGGTCTTTGCAAGAGGATCCAGCCAGCTCATGATACTGAAGACGAAGAATGGCAGAATCATATTCGTCAATCGGGAGCTTCTGAGAAAGATTCTATGAACTGTTGCACACGTACCGTTGCAAATCTAGTTTTTGTTGGAATAAAGCCTCACTAGTATTATAAATGCAAAAGTTAAAACACGTATTATTCCTAAAAGAGAAATGCTAAAATCCCTGACAATCAAAGCTGTGCTAAGAGTCCCACCACTCTCTGAAAGTCCCCGCGTAACGAATGACTCCCTGAACTTTCTATTCAGTTGTTAAAGTGCAGTGAATCTAATCTGTTTTTGCTATTATAGTCAGTTAGTTTATATTTACGATAAGCTTCGTTCGGAAACATAAAACCGAACTTATTGCTCTATCATACGATGATAATGTCGGACATCACTATAAATTCCCTCTCATAACAGGAAAGCTTCATCAAGATTTCATTGTTATTCTGCCGGGCTATTGTGATCTCACCAAGTTCTATTTATAAAAAACGTTGTGACCATAGTGCTGGAATAAAACGTTGCCAAAAGAATAGAGGTTAAACGAATAAATTACGTGTAAATGTGACTGCGCGCGCTGATAGCACTAATCCCGCGTCGGAATAGAAATGCGGACAATCCAAATGCGTAAAAAATAAATTGTGTGTAAATTTGAATCAGCATTCGTTCTCCAGTCCTTATCATTTATTGTGGAATTGTTTTGGAATTAATGTTGGAATTTGAAACTGGGCTACTAATGTGATTTATTAATTGTTCAATTTATTCCTAAAACAACTAGCAGGCTTGTTCATAAAAAATAGCCACAAATACTAATAACATACGATTTAGCATTTCAAATTTCTGTAGGAATTTAGATTTAAATAATTTTCATTTTCTGGACTAGAATGTTCTAGAAGCTAAAAATGGAAAATGCCTAGTAACAGTACACGGTGACCACTAAGCCGGGTAATACGATCTGCTAGACAATATGAGTTATTTTAACAGTTTACCACTATGTAAAGACAATTATGTTAAGCATCAGCAATAAATTAGTGCATTGTTTCTGTGGGGCTGAAAGTAACTCATTTAGTCCCGAGACTAAAACCAAAACTATTTTTTTTATAATTTGACGGCTGTCGTATAATATCGATTCTACCTAGGGCTGAAAAGTTAACCCACTCCTCAGGCAACTTTAGGCCTACTTTCCGTGTATGAGTAGTGAAATAGTACATTGTTATCCTCAGTTTGAAAGCTGAAAAAAAAAAAAATGGAGGCTAGCATCAGAGAAATGCTCGCTATTATCTTTCTCAAACAACCATGAACGCAGGACATAAAAATAATCTACCCCAGGAGGGTACCGGTGAAGCCGGAGAATCCCTCCCTGAGCTCAGCTCAGGCAGCCCCACGTATTCTGGGGGGGGCAATGTACTGCAAGAAGTGGACTTGACGAGCCCTACTAGACCAGAACATAAAAAAGTAGGAGCTACAAATACTTCAGGAACCAATAAAAAATTTGTCCAACAGGCATTCCATCCCAGCCTGTTCTTTTCAAGAAATAGAAGCGCATCAGTTGGAAGTATATATCCGGTCGAAAATAGATCCCATCTTGTCCAATCTGGCGCCGCCAGCATTAATACTGGCAGAACAAACCCAGACTGGCAAAAAGTACCAGATTTGAGAACACACAAAAGGAAAAGGTTGTCTGACTCACCGCCAATAACAAGCCCAGTAACTGAAACCAGAAACAGCTTCTCAATCCTACCAACCAATGTTGGAGAAACCGAAACTACTACTAAAGTGACTAAGCCCCCACCTCTCATCTTATATGGGATAGAAGACATCAACAAACTTGTAGAAGCAATAGACACAATACTTCAAAAAAAAGAGTATATACTAAAAGTAATCAAACAACAACTAAGAGTCAATTGCTCCACAGTTGACGCGCATAAAAAACTGATGACTCTTGTCAGAGAACTAAACCTTATAGGCCACACATTTACAAGGAAGGAAGACAAGTGCTTCAGAATAGTAATAAAAAATCTCCATCACACCACACCACACGATGCAATTGTTGAAGAAATTGAAAAAACAGGCAACAAAGTACGTGGAGAAATAATAAATGCCAGAATAGGACCCGAGAAAAGACCTTCAACAACATTCTTCGTAAATATAGAACCAAGCGAAAACAACAAAGCAGCTAAAAGTATAAAATATATCTACAACACTGCAGTCATCATTGAAGACCCCAGAAAAAGCCACAAAGTTGTGCAATGCACTAAATGTCAACAGTACGGCCATACAAAAAATAATTGTATGCGCCCATACCGCTGCGTCAAATGCGCAGGCGCGCACAAAACTACCGACTGCACCAAGAAAGACAGAAATACTCCAGCTAAATGTGCTTTATGTCTAGGCGAACATCCTGCTAACTATAAGGGTTGTGAAGTTTACCAAGAAATTTTGTCCAGGAAGGGTAAGAGAGACATCACTACCAAAAGAACTCATTCGCCGAAATTTTCTCAGACCACAATACCTCAACCAAAAAAACCAACCCTAGACAAAAAAACAAATCACAGAAGCTACTCCGAAGTAGCTAGAACGCGAAAACACCCTCAACAAAACGATAGATTATAGAGCGAGATAATACGGAAGATTCCCTACCAACATCGGAACTAATAAAAAATAACACGCACAACCCAAGATCATCCTTTGATAACTATCGACAACAGCAAGAGCAAGATAACCATATGTCAACACAAGTCACCCAAGACTTAATCTCTAAACAATTAGAAAGAATGGATATGCTTTTCAGCCAAATGAGCACACTGTTGAGGCTCATAACAACCCTCATAGATAAGCTTTCGCGATGATTGCTCTTAACATAGCGACATGGAACATCAATGGGCTAGCCCCAAATGTACACGAAGTCGAGGTACTGTTAAAAATGCATAAAATCGACATTCTACTAATATCAGAAACACATTTCACGCAAAAGAGCCTAGTTAGTATACGGGATTACACGATCTACAGTACCAACCACCCAGATGGCAAAGCCCATGCGGGCACAGCTGTTATAATAAGATCATCCATCAAACATCACGAACTTACCCCATATGAGACGGAACATATCCAAGCCACCACAATTGCGGTAGAAGGAAAGACATGTAGTTTCAATGTATCTGCAATATACTGTCCGCCGAAACACAAAGTTACCGAAGAACAATGGACACATTACTTTAACAGTCTGGGCCCCAGGTTTATAAGTGGAGGCGACTGGAACTCTAAGCATCCACATTGGGGATCTCGTTTAATATCTACCAGAGGACGGCAACTATTATTGACGATTAATAAGAATAAGCTTACAACACTATCGACAACAGAACCAACACACTGGCCAAGTGATATGAATAAATTACCTGACATCATAGACTTCTTCATTTGCAAAGGAATGTCACAATATTACACCATGACAAAATCATGCCTTGATGGCTCCTCAAATCATACTCCGGTTCTTCTGACAGTCAGTACGACACTACTAGAATATCAGACCAATCCTAGACTGTACAATAAACATACTGACTGGGAATCATTCCGCGAAATAATTAACACTAGACTAGACCTGACGACTCCGCTAAAGACACACGAGGATATTGAAACTGCCGCTATAAATTTTACGAATGCAATACAAGTAGCTTGCTGGCTAAGTACTTCAGATAGACCCCGAAACACAATTAGGCACAACCCAGTACCATGGGAGATACGGTCCAAAATACTTGATAAACGAAGATTACGTAGAGTATGGCACTGTAGTAGACTGCCAGATGACAAACGAGCATACAATAAAGCTATTGTTGAGTTGAAGAAACTGATCAGTGATGCTAAAAACGCCACATTGAAATCACAACTAGAGGCAATGACAGCGACTAAGGCAACAAATTACTCACTGTGGAAAGCTACATCAAAGTTAAATCAACCAAAAATGCCTAACCCACCACTTAAACTTGACAACAACAAATGGGCTAGAACAGGACAGCAGAGAGTCGACGCCTTTGCAAATCACCTTGCGGCCGTGTTTAAACCTTATGACGACATAAACTGTGACGAGATAGAAATCAACAAAATATTAAACCAAGACTTTCA
The DNA here is from genome assembly GCA_963859965.1 of Ceramica pisi. Classification (NCBI taxonomy): domain Eukaryota; kingdom Metazoa; phylum Arthropoda; class Insecta; order Lepidoptera; family Noctuidae; genus Ceramica; species Ceramica pisi. Next base: position 288,816 of record OY982538.1, read on the forward strand.
ACTAGACACCCCTCTGAAGCCAACTAATCCCAGAGAAGTGATCAGACAAATAAATAAACTTGACAATAAGAAGGCGCCTGGCTTTGACCAAATATCAAAAGAGATCTTAGTACAACTACCTAAGAAAGGAATTGTATATCTTACATCACTGTTCAACAGCTTACTTAGAGTTGGACATTACCCCACAATCTGGAAGATATCTCAAATTACCATGATATATAAGGATGGCAAACCTATTAACGAAGTCAGCTCGTATAGACCAATAAGCCTGTTACCGACTATATCTAAGGTTTTTGAAAAGGTATTACTTGCTAGAATGCTTAAGTGTATGAATGAAAAAAGAATAATACCAGATCACCAGTTTGGCTTCCGCAGAGAACATGGTACAGTGGAACAGATACACAGAGTTGTGGACCAGATAAGGCAATCCTTGGAGCGAAAGGAGTACTGCTCGGCGGCTTTCTTGGATATTCAACAGGCCTTCGACAAGGTATGGCACAAAGGACTTCTCTGCAAGATCAAGAACCTCCTGCCTCACACATACTTTGGCTTGTTGCAGTCATATCTATCAGACAGAATATTCCAAGTGGTGGATGGAGAATACACCTCCGGCTTTCAGGACATAGAAGCAGGAGTACCCCAAGGCTCGGTATTAGGACCAGTACTTTATACCATCTACACATCAGACCTGCCACTTACACCGGGAGTAGTCACAGCTACATTTGCAGATGACACTGCAATATTGGCCAGTAGCTCTGAACCTGGAACTGCATCTCAAAACCTCCAAATTGGACTGGACAACATAGCACAATGGCTCACAAAGTGGCGAATCAAGGCCAGCGCCGAAAAATCCTCCCATATCACATTCACCCTACGCAAAAAAGACTGTCCACCAGTAAAACTCGGCAATCATCTACTCCCGCATAAGGAATCGGTCAAATATCTAGGAATGCATCTGGACCGCAGACTCATATGGAAATGTCATCTCCAAAAAAAAAGAGACCAACTGAATCTCAAGTTCCGAGAACTACATTGGCTACTTGGGAGACACTCCGTGTTAAGAACCGACAACAAGCTTTTAATTTATAAAACCATATTAAAACCTATATGGCTATACGGAATCCAACTGTGGGGATCGACCTGCAGATCAAGTATGGAAATAGTCCAGAGAGCACAGAACGCGATTCTGAAAACTATCGCAAATGCACCGTGGTTCATACGTAACGATGAATTGCATTACGAGCTCCATATCAAAACGGTCAAAGAAGAAGTCAAAAGCTACGCCGAAAAGTACAAAAAGCGACTTCATACACATCCAAACACCTTAGCAACACAGCTGATCAGTATAAACTATCCCAAAAGGCTAAAGCGACATCACATCATTGAACTTTCTGAAGGACCTTGATATTAAAAGAGAGGAAAGAAGCTCACTGGAGCACTCCTTCAAAGCCATATGACACTACAAAGAATCTGTTCATAGTTAATCGACTGATCGCAGATACTCAAAAGAGAAAAAAAAAAAAAAAAAAAAAAAAGTTTGAAAGCAACTTATTTAGTCCCTTGAAGGTGTCAATAGTTCGAGGGACTCAATAAGTCTTTCATCCGAGGTAAAAATTACAAAACACGAATTGGCAAAAGAAAAATTCCATATCTGAATCTGATGAACTCATCGTGTTAATACAAATCTCTGCTATCAAAAGTATGAACAAAACTCGAAAAAACAATAGAAGATCTGATTGCCACCTTCCCGACTCTGTTACCGGCCAGCTATTCAGCCATAACATTTTCATCATTGTTTTTTGAAGTGAAAACTTCTTTAGCGGCGTTGAGCACTTTTCTTGGAATAGGTATAAAATGTTAAACTCACGAAAGGACACGTGACCTGATCGAAAATTCGTAAGACAAACTCGCGTCAGGATACGTGACCTGATCGAAAATTCGTAAGACAAACTCGCGTCAGGATACGTGACCTGATCGAAAATTCGTAAGACGGATGATTCAAAAATGCACAACGTTAATGTTCAATTTTTCACTTCTGCCGGCACTCCCGGAGTGCAACCCATTTTTTTTTTTAGATATCTTAACACAATAGACATTTTATAGGTTTTCCTGTAATCTATAAAGATCTATTATCTCCATTTTTTTTAAATGTTATTTTTTAACTATTTCCTTGAATAACGTCTAAACCACACGATATTGTTCAAACATTTTTTTTTTTGTAACTCTGACCCCCAAAAGTGACCCCCATACTAAAAATAATAATTTACGTAACGCGTCCGTGCTTGGGTCACAGCAATCCATATGTCTGTCATATTTCAACAGAATCGGTGCAGTGGATCTGGGAAAAACCCCAAAAAACGGTGCCCGGAACCCTAAAAAAGGTGTAAAGTGTATAAAGAAGTTCCAGCTTACGTGTTCGTAGGTGTCGTTGAAGACCTGGAAGGAGGTGTGCATGCGCGTGCCCGGCGCCACCACGCCCAGCCAGGCGCGCTCGGGCTGCAGCGCCGGGTGCCGCGTGGCGCACTGCCGCGTGACCGCGCACGCAGACACCCACTCCTCGTTGTCAGCCACCATTCTACACACAAGTTACCATTCATATGCCAGAAGCGCACACCGCCCAGCCTCGCGCGCTCGCCTACCATGATATACGCAAATTGTTGATTCATCTTCTTTATCGGATACAGGGAATGAGCACTAACTATAAATGGCAGCCCAGAATCGTCTATTTCAAGTATATTTAAGGTTTCGCACTTACAACACAAGATGGCACAGTCTACGTCATGCACATTCCCTAAAGGCTTAAAGGTAGTGATGTACCCATCACTCATCATTTTTAGACGAGGATGAGGGAGCACCTCATTTTACCTCGCGAGGTACTCACGAGGTACCCCTCATTTGAGGCAAGGCATCGAACGTGAGCGTATTCACCTCATGAGCCGATTGTCCGAGGCAGCAGCAAGTGAGGCGAACGGGCGCGTCGACTCACGAGTACTCACGATTCCGATTTTTACGTCCCCGTCACACACATCATTTTCTTTCGCTCATGAATTTTAGACCGCCAAAATAAACGAATCAATGACACTTGAATACTGAATACCAATCCAATGCCAATGTTGTTAGAGTTTATAGTAATAGCAATAATAAAAACATTTTCTCTTTAATTCATTTTGAGTACAAAATAATGTTCGCTCACTAAGCTCACTCAATACTCACTCGCGAGTACCTACCTCGCCACAATATTATGTCAGTGTCAATGTAAATTTTTAAGTGAGGACGCGTGAACGTGGTTCAATTTTGAAATTTGTATATAAGTAACTCTTTCAATTTGCGATCACGAGTACCTCGAATGAGGCACCTCATGCATGAGTGAGGGACACATCTCTACTTAAAGGAATCGTCAAACTGAGGGATTGAAGGGAATGCTGCTCGGTACGTGGAAGGCGAACAAGAATTGCTTTTTAGCGATATTATAAAGAATTCGCACCAGTTTGAACACCTCCATTATAAATTAAATGGATCTGTCGGCGCGAGCGAATGCTGACCCACATCACTCGCGGGATTGGCCGCAGTTGGAGCAGTCCTTCAATTCCACTGGGTATAGAATGTACACGTTTCATCACTTACTCTGTTCACAGTTATAAGGAAGTTAGCGACCCTTTAAACACACCTCCAAAAAGTTATTTCATTTAAAAACTGCAGCTAAATGAAACGGATGCCAGGGTATGTTGCGTTAACATCTAAAAAGGTTTGCGCACAGAACAGGAAATTGTGTTTGCGGCAGGTAATTAAACTTCTTTGTGGTGCAGCAGCTCTGAGCCGTGGCTTAAGCGAGCCGCAAACTTAGTGAACATGAACCAAGTAAATATCTTCTCCCAATATTGGTCGGCTAAGGCCTCCAGGGGTTTTCGAAAATTGGAAGAGTTGAAAATAAGGTTGATATTGCAACTGCTTTTAATTTAGAAAAGTCCGCTTAGAAAATTGCTCAACTTTTTACTGAAACTGACGGGCAAAGTTCTGATGTTTGGGAGGCTTTTACGGAATTATGTTGTTCGCCTAAATAGCCTCTTTGTTGGGTGCTGTATCTTTTTAATACCTTGGACGAGGACGCTTTTGTTTGCGAAAATGACGGAAAAGACTGCTGCACAGATAAAATTTTAGGAAATGAAGGTAAGGTCCTTACCTTCCCTTCATTTCCTAAAATTTTATCATCAGCATCATGTGTATATATTTTATAATGACATAATTCTCAACATCCCAGAGGTCCGACCGGTCCGACCGACATATCGCACCTATGTCAATCCGGCGCATTAAATGGACTTGTCATGTTTTGGGGACAGGATTACAATTATGCCGTTTAACAAGAACTCCCCTAGAAATTTTAACATAATAGAGAATATGCATGAGATTTTTAAATTTGCAGAATGAAATAGTACTTACTCATGAAATATTTTTTAAATGCCTACATCAGCGATCAAGTTATAAAGCTTCAAAGATCACAGTTAAAAAGAGAAGTCCGTTATGAACTTTGACGTCAAAGTCCATAACGACTATACCTACAGCTGCCATAGAAAACAGCGTTTTCGCGAGGGATAGACATATTTGTTTAAAATGATTATATCTCGTTTATTTTTCGAGCATTTTTTATTGTATTTTCACTGTTACTAAATTAGTATTATATTTTTGTATGCTTTAGATAAACTTTATATTTAATTAATATTTTTTCATGCATATCCCTATTGTAAAACTTTGTTAATAACAGCTTGAGCCCGTGTTGAAGGTTAAGGCACAGACTTATTCGACAATGCATCGGTTGCGTTCGGGTTGGTTAGCCCACCCCTTCGACTGTTTCCAAGAGAGCAGATAATAATAGTGATCATGATAAACAGTAAATTTCGCCGTTTTCTCGTTCGGTGTGGGCAGAAACTACAGCGCGCCACCTGCTACGCTCCCTACATAGGTACTCCTTGTAGTTGGATCACGTCGGTACATGGTGATGACTCACGTGATGATGTCAGTCTCCGGGTAGTGGTTGGGCAGGCTGGGCAGCGGGTAGTCCAGCGTCGTGGTGCGGACGTGCGCGGGGGCGAGGTGCAGCGGCGCGGGGGCGGGCAGGCGCGCCGGCGTGCGCCACGACACGCGAGCGCCCGACCACCCGAACAGTTGCGTCGCCTTTATGTCCAAGCGCACATGGTCCAATCTACAATAGCACAGAAACTAGATGTACCAAATATCGATGATGTTTTTTTACTCTCTTCTCACTAAGACCCAATCTGATGAAAATATGTTCCGCAACACGGAGCTACCTCAGGTATTACTTCAGTTAAACGATAGGCTACAACATGAAACTCGAAGAATGTTCAGCATATCAGTTACGTTAAAAAATAAGGTTTCGTAGAAGCAGTAAGACATCGGCCCCACACGCCAGTCATTCGGTGATGGTAACATAAATTTGTGTGTACCTTACCTCCCTTATGTACCTACCTAGCATTAATCATTATCCAAATTCGACATTCCTTTTCTGTCATATTTCCTGAGCAACGTTTTGCGATCAAAAAGAATCACTTATTCACAGAAACAGAAAGAAAGGAAAGAAGAGAAGACTTGTATGTTCTTTTCTGTCTACTATGCCTGTTTATATCCACTAGCTGACCCGCGCAACTTCGTCTGCGTCACATTTTCCATTAATGCTCAGCTCCTATTTGTCTTTGCGTGATGATATATTCTTCCTCGCTAAATGGGCTATCTACCACTGAAATAATTTTTCAAATCGGACCAGTAGTTCCTGAGATTAGCGCGTTCAACCAAACAAACAAACTCTTCTGCTTTATAATATTAGTATAGATTTCATTTTTATCCGTTTTAACTTGTTGGTAATTTGTTGTTAGATTTCCAAATCAATGAAACAAAGAGCAGTACCTCCTGGAGTGGCGCAGAAGCAGCTGGGGCGGCGCGAGCACGAAGCGCACGGGCACCACGCGCCACCACACCTCCATCTGCGCGCACACCACCTCGCACACCGACCGCACCGCGCCCTGCACGCCAACACGACACATTCACCAGAATTTTTTTTTTTTTAAATATCACTTGTTACAGATAGTTTCGCTTTCTATAGCCACACAATTATTTTTTCTAAACAAACGCAAAAAAATAATTTGAATAAAAAAACGTGTTGCATCGACCCAAGTAACAATGGGATAAAGGCAGGAAGATGATGAAACGCAAAAGTTTAATTACATGGGGCACGGTCAAGTGATTGGTCACATTATATCACAGTAGCCTGTAGTGTAATGCTACTCGCTTGCAAACTGCTTGAAAGTGGAAACGTGGCTTTAGCCTCAGTTAAAGCACTGATCAAGTTACTGTCTTGTAATTTTCAGGTAAGTAGCTAAGTAGTTTTGAGAATAGTATTTACGATAGTTTGAAAATGTAATGAAAGCTGAAACGTACCATTAACGAAACCGCAGTCGACCGCTTTATCTCGGTGACCGAGCGCTCTTTGTGAGCCGGTTTCTGTGGGACGTGTGTGTCCAGTCACGTTACGTGCTATTCACACCGATCTACTACAAATCGTGTATTTACAGTCAATTGCGTACCCTTATCGGGTTACAAAAGTGTTTGCTTCTCCTACTTATGCATTCAAAAGCAAAAGAAAAAGATTTTATCTGAGACATAATAACAATAACGCCAATTGAGCACGTTCTAAATCAGAAAAATAAAATTTTATCACTCTACTTTGGCAAATCTTCAGAAAATAAAGAGAACTGAGAATTTGTAACAGTCGATTGAGGAGATTCCCGATCCTTTTAACCGATTGCGTCACGCATCGCTCCGCACCGCGGTGCCGCTCGTTACATCCACCGCTTTATGGTGCTATATGTCATGGTCTGTAATGGCGCACATTTCGTCGAATCACGGCGTTAGTATCGAACACGGGGGAACAGGTAATGTGCTTTATTTATGAGAGTTCCGCGATATTACTTTGTTGTCTTGAATGCTAATGGAAACTACAACCGGAGTCTTGGTAGTTTTAAGGAGTATTAGGAAGTGTGGATAGAAGATTCTCTCGACGCAAAATAGGTTTAGTTTAAGTAAAAACACTGCAACAGAGTGCTAGATTCTGTAGATATGCCTGTCTGTATAGTGGGAGACTTTAACTTGGGTAAAATTAACTGGGACTCATTAGCATTGAACAATTCTCTTCCTAAAACTTGCCAAAACCTGCTGGATTTCATAAATGTTAATCAGTTGGTGCAGTATAATCTTGTAAAGAATTGTTCAGGCCGTATTTTGGAGTTAGTAATGTCTACAAAGCCTGCATGTTCGGTAAGCGAGTCTATCTGTTCTCTTACCGGTATTGATATACTGCATCCTCCCCTTGAAGTAACGTTTTCACTGGCGCGGGGTTGTAACTTGCCATACATCAATAATAGCAGACCCAACTTTTTTAAAGCAAGTTATGTAGAGATTAATGAGTACCTATGTGAACTGAACTGGAATGAGCTTTTTCGACATACACACGATGTAAACGAAATGATTACAATATTCTATAGACATTTACGTGACGTTATTGCTAAATATGTACCTAACCGAAAGCCAAGAAATAACCGATATCCACCATGGTTTGATAAAAGATTAATTAAATGTCTAAAAGAAAAGAATAAGTTGAGGGTACGTTTAAAAAAATATCAAAATCCTATGGATAAAATTGAGCTTAAATTGATTTCTAAGCGATGCGAAAGTTTTGCCACACAATTGTATAATGATTATGTAGGGAAACTAGAAGATGACATTAAGACTGACCCCAAACGTTTATGGAGTTATATTAAAGCCAAACGCGGAGGGTCTAGTGCCTACCCGCTCACTATGACTGACGGACAGGTCGTAACTTCAGATGGCTCTGAAATCTGTGATCTTTTCGCTAACCACTTTTCAAGCGTGTACATATCTGACACTGATACAGAAAATAATTATCTTTCTGGTTTTCTTCAAACAATTTACAATAATAGTCAGGGCGTGGGTATCCTGGAAATAGAACGTGAATGTCTACTTAACAAACTGAAATCAGTTGACATACGAAAAGGAGCTGGTCCCGATGGCATTCCCTCGGCATTTATTCATAATTGTGCATTGGCTCTAGTATCCCCTTTATTAATAATCTACAATGCATCCTTGGCCACTGGAACGTTTCCATCAGAATGGAAAAAGGCTAAAGTAGTTCCAGTACACAAGTCGGATAAAAAAGACTCCATCAATAACTACAGACCCATCTCAATTCTTTCTACATTCGCTAAGATTTTTGAGTCTTTTGTTTGCCCTCATATCCAGCAACATTTTAAAATGTACGTGAGCAACTGTCAGCACGGGTTCGTAGCTTCAAGATCTACAGTTACGAACTTAGTATTATTCACTGAGTCCCTAATTCAGACTATTGACGATGGCAAGCAACTAGATGTCATTTACACCGACTTCAGTAAAGCTTTCGACAAAATGCCCCATTCTATCCTATTAAAAAAGCTTGAAGCATACGGTATAGCTGGACCTTTGTTAAACTGGTTCAAGTCGTATCTTGCTGGGCGCGAGTTCTATGTCGTTGTTAACGGATATCAATCTACAACACGAATTATCACCTCTGGCGCTCCGCAAGGATCGCATTTGGCTCCAATACTTTTTATTATATTTATCAACGACCTTCCCTTATGTTTGCAATTTTCCGAGCCCTTTATGTACGCTGATGACTTAAAACTGGCACGTATAATTAAATCATCAAAAGATAGTGAGCTCCTGCAACGCGACGTTAATCAAGTTATTGAATGGTGCAGAAATAACAAAATGCAGTTGAACTCAAATAAATGTTATCATGCAAAATATACACGGAACATAAACTCCATCGAAACTGAGTACTTTATAAACCAAGACAAGGTCCAACAAGTAGAAATCGTAAGGGACTTAGGAGTACTCTTCGATAGAAAGGTAAGCTTTGTACCCCACATCGAAAGTATAATTAAGAGAGCTTCCAAAATGGTAGGATTCATAATTCGTAATACGAAAGGTTTTCGCAAAACTAGCACGAAAATATTGTTATACAACAGTTACGTGCGAAGTATTTTGGAGTATTGTGGCGTTGTATGGAGGCCTCACTTTGCCACCCATATTCTGAGGATTGAGCGCGTGCAAAAGCGCTTTATGTGGCATTTAGCTTTTTGTGAAAGAAAACACAAGTCATTACCCTCATACAATTCACGGCTGCAACATTTCGGAATGCAACCCTTATCTACACGCGGAAATGTCGCAGATCTTTTATTTTTATTTAAACTGTTACGTAACAAGATTGACTGTCCCGATTTACTTAACCAAATTAGATTTCGTGCGCCTTCTAGATACCCTAGGAAAAGCATAACGCCTCTATGCCCGCCATTTCAAAGGTCTGTACTTGGTGCAAACTCTCCAATTCCTAGGTTATGCAGGATCCTCAATGGTTTTAGTGACTTGTTGGATATTCACCACGACAGTATAAGTGCAGTTCATAAAGTAATTTTATTTAACAATCATACGAAACACTTGTAGGGATATTGCTGTTTACATTTGTGATGTTTTTTTTTTTTTAATTTTTATTTACATTTTTGATGATTTCATTGCTCAAATATTCTTGAATTCGGTTATTTATTTTTGTTGCTGTTGTTGCTTTTTTTTTTTGTGTTATCATTAATGATTGTCCTGTGTGTGTTATGGAATTTGATATTTTATAGTTTTTTACATTACCATAGATCTATATTGTTATTATTTATTGTTTTGATTATTTTTTTATTAATGTTGTGACCGGTTAAACATTCAATGTAATTTATTTAATTTTAGTCTAATTTATAATCTAATTTTTATATCAATTATTATTTAATTTTTATCACTCGTAATCAAATTTATTTAATTTATTAATTCAATTTTCTTATCTTATTCACTTGTATTTTCATGAATCGGTTTTAATTTAATAACTAATAATTTTACCACTGTTTTTTGTGCTAGCGGTGTTAACCTATTATTGATTGTTGCACCCGCAATTGTATCCTGCAGTAATGACAAGCTGTTAATGAACTGGTGTAAACAGTTGTTGGTTAACCTAAATAAAAAATAAAAAAATAAAAAAAAACTTTCGTTGAAACATCCGTCATACTGCAAAGAAATCCAAAAGTCCAGATGATATGAGCACTAAATTACCTCAACCCCTGGGATGGGGTCTGTCGCAACCTCCTTCGTGCTGACGATCATGGGCTCGAACCCCGGAGGGAAGCTCTCCTTAGGAATGTCTTGCAGTATCAACCTGCAACATAACGGTTGCATTCACTTTTAGACATTGAGCTCGTCACCTGCACGTTGTCTGTCTTGAAAGAGAGGCATTGGTTCCGTTAACTGTTCTTATTCAAGCTTCGACGGGCCGGTAACCACGTTGTGCTACGACTACGTGTACAGCTAGTACTGATACTGACATGAGCACGGCGCGCTGCACGCCGAGGCGCGCGCCCACGTCGGGCACGAGCACGTGCGGCGCGCACGCCGAGCGCGGCGCCAGCTGGCCGCGCGCCGGCTCCACGCGCACTAGCTGCACGTTCTCGCTGCGGCGAGCATACTTCTCTGGTTCCTGCACAAAACATGAAAAAGGTTAATGAAACTGGGAGAACACAACATCATTATTCAGCAGAAGCACGTCTACAGCTGGACCTTCCTAACCGTCCCCACATTGACCAGCTCGACTCCCGAGTCCCTTGATATAATGCCATTATACAGGGAAATTGAAAAAATACCCGAAACCTCTTAGGCAGTGAAAGTACACATGATTATAAGCAACTTTTGTTTTGGTAAAACTCCGAAATCTCGAAAAAAATATCAGCTGTTTCATACAAAATGCAGTATTTAGCCAATGAAAATGTATGAAACAGCTGATATTTTTTTCGAGATTTCGGAGTTTTACCAAAACAAAAGTTGCTTATAATCATGTGTACTTTCACTGCCTAAGAGGTTTCGGGTATTTTTTCAATTTCCCTGTATAGTGCGAGTCTTTATAATGTGCACATTTGAAATTAAAGGAAACTATATTTTATTTTATCAACGGACAACGAATAACAAAAATCTATAATTTTTTTAAAACAAACATCCACTTTTTATAATGTTTGTTCATAACTATGACCCCAGTGCAAAAGAAACTGTGAAACTTTTCAATGAAATGATCTACTGCAATGAAACAATTTCCATAATAATCGGAAGTAATTAGCCATTGTAGACCGTATCATCGCTTACCATCAGGTGAGACAGTGGTCAAAGGCGTGTCTATCAAAAGCAAAAAGTTGGTAAAAAAAATCCTTCTAAAATAAAAAAAAGTGTTAAGTACTAACTAACTACCCTCAATTGAAAATAATCATGTTTTTTTGTAAGAATCGGTTTTCTCTTCATCAGTTTTACTGTAATCGTTAAATTTCCCTAAAAGACATACTGATTACCTAACTTTTTTTTACTTTAGGATATTCTTTATCGTATAAGCTACCCAATAGTAAAAATTACATGTTTATAACTCATACAAAACATTTTATAAGGATGGTGTGGTGCCCTGGTTAGCTGCTGGGTTATAAATAAAAGCCACACACCGGTTCACCAAGAGCACATTCCACGTCCGCTGTCGGTGGGAGCTAGTCGAGCAATGCCCCCTCCAATCTCCATACAGCGCACGTGGAAGTGACACTTGCTCTTCATTAATACGTCACAGATGGCTAATTACTTCCGATCATTATGAAGTTTGTTTTATTGCAATAGATCATTCAGTTGAAAATTTACACAGTTTTGTTTGCACTAGAGTCACAGTTGAGAACATACTATTAAAAAAATCGTACATTATAAAGACTCCCACTGTATATAGAGGTCAGTGGATTGGCCGAAATGACTCGTGATCAAACCGTAATGAGTCGTTATTTGGACAATCGCACTTATTGACACAGATAACAGTACGACTCGAATTCTACCATAATAATGGATAAACTTATAAATCTCGGTGCGCGAGTTTTCATCGCCGAGGCCTATATTTGTCAGAGAAAAGTGCAAGTTCAGTTTTTTCCCTACACAAACTTCGAACTTCGGAGATAAGGGGGGGAGGGGGGTGCAAATAGCGTTCTTTCGATTCTTTCGTATGATACCCCACCATGCCTTAGTGGGCCCACATCGAATTCCCTGTTGCAAAAAAAAATATATACATTTTTTTAATTCTTTCTAATTTGCAAAATATTTGAATAAGCGTCATTCAAAACTATTCCACTTCAAGTTGATAGCATTAGTAGTTCTTGAAATATCCAGTTGTGACACACGGATAGAAGACTGATTCTCACCGTGTAATGGTACGGAACCCTAAAAATTAAACACATAACTACCACTAACACATAAATTATTCAAAAAGGAACAATAAATACCATATAAATAATAGCAATACAAGCCAGCAGGATGGAAAAATAACGGAATTAATTAAAATTAAATACCCAACTGAAAGTTATTCATTAAAATAATGTCGTCTGTTACTTTTTTAATACGCCATTTTCAGTAATTAAAAATAAACTGCGGAAGTGCGGACGCGAGTCCCTTTGAAGTAAATTAGCATTCATTATTTCAGGACTTTTCTAATTACGAGAAGCTCTTTAATTATCCTTACTTTTTTGGAGAAATAACATTTCAGAAGCAAATATAGAATTTACTAAAAATGCTAATGTCGACAAAAAAAAGATCATTATCGATAAAAAAGCTTCGACAGTGGAACCAGTTCTATCTGTGAACAAAACTAGTCTGCTTCAGTTGTCACTTTGTCAGTCACGTACGAAGTTTACTTGGAACTTAAGAACGCCTTAATCCCTTACATTTCTAGATAGGACTAATGTTGAAAGGTCTTCAGACTCTTATAAGTGGACTTAAGGCAATTAGAATTTTCCTTCAAAGGTTGCTAAGTTTGTCTGCGCGTAACGATTTCCAAATGTTTCAATTAGGCACGTCTTTTATTTTTGAGCCTTTTTATTTAAATTGATCATACAGTCCTTTGCAAAAAAAAAATTGACACCTTACAGTCATTGGCTTTTCTATGAATAATATTAATATTTTTTAGGATGTCATTAGCTTAGATATTTCTTATTATCAATGAGAATCTAGTTTTTAATACTCAGATCTCAGAATTGGTGTTTCGGTCAATGTAAACAAAGAGCCGTGTTAAAAAGGCATTTTATGGTTAAGTATAGTGAAATTAAGATAACGAGTATATTTATGGTGTTTTAAAAAAAAAAAGACATTAAAAGATAAACATTAATAACGCGTATGACCTCCGCCGATTTCGCGTATTTTTTCGTTTTTAACCGACTTCAAAAAATATAGGAGGTTCCGGAGTTCCTTATGCTAAAAAGGAAAAACTTACAGGCTCACTCATTCGTCTGTTTGTCTATCCGTCTTTATCAGCTTAATTTCTCCGAATCTACTGGAACGATTCAATTGAGGTGCATATTATGACTCAAGCACAGACGCAGAGAACAAATTAATTTTGAAAATGGAGAAAAAGGGGGTTCAGGAACAAAAAAAAAAATTAAAAAAGATGTATTCCTAACTGTGCCGTAGCACATGAAAAGACGTTTGTAAGGATCTCATAAGTCTTTTTTTGTAACTTTAAAATATTTTTATCTGGAATTCAAAAAGAAAATAGATGAAAATTGACTACCCCCTTATCTCCGAAACTACAAAGCAACAAATAAAAAAAAACCTGGTGCTTATTTATTAAATAGACTACTGTCGTCCTCTGTCCCCAGGACACACGTCACAGTAGTAAGACTCACATCTTGCGCCGTGGCGAGCGCCTCCCTAGCGCCGACGCACAGCTGCTCGCTGTCGTCCTTGGCCTCCAGCGAGCTCTTGGAGCCCTCGTCCTCCAGACAGGAGCACACGCCCCAAGCGCGCACGCTCCAGTAGTATGAGTACACCACCGGACTGAAGCAAAAATGTACTTTAAAATTGTTAAATCTCCTAAGCTCTGCAGACAGTTTAGTATATACTACGATAACTTTTAATATAGTGTTGCTATAATAGCTTGAATCATGAGTAAGTAAGAAAAATCTACTCGTAAGTTCATTTACTCTGAATTTAATAACTAATAGGTTCCTTTGTGCATAATCACTTCCTCGAAACGATTCCTAGCAATACCTATGTACAAATATTGCATTTTACTCGAACTTTAAATTGTGAATTAGGTACTACCTCTACATTGTAACTTACAGTTCACGAGTTTTTAATTATAAAAACTGATTGTATATTGTATATTGTGTGAATACCTGCTGAATATTTGTTATTAATAACGCAACGTAATGTGAACTACTCATCGGAGCAAATAATTGCTTAAAAGTTTGATTCGATGAACTGGAACACACCCAATGTTCCAGCTCAACAAGTTTATTGTATTTGTGTAATAAAGGCAAAGTCTAGCATTTCCAATTTATCAATGTTACTGTCATGTTAATTATCTTATTTCCTTTATGTAAATTTAAAAGTATTCAGAGCGATTAAAGCTTAAAAAAAAAAAACAAAAATAAGGCAAGGTAACAAAACTAAACTTGTTTACAAATGAAAAGCCCAGTTCCGAAACATAATAATTATATTTATCAGAATCAGAGCGAGTGAGTGAGTGTCAGTGAGCGAGTGAGTGAGTGAGCGGTACCTGTGGTTGATGAGCTGCACGGTGGCGGAGAGCGCGCGATTGGGGAAGGCGGTGCCGAGGTGCACGTAGTACTCGCACGCCGGCTCGCCCTCGCCGCAGATATCATAGTCCTTCTCCTGCGCCTGCAGTCACAAAACCACTCAGTTTAGGTACTCATAAGGACTCAACAACATGCTGAATAATTTACTCCCTGCACGTGTTGGTGAAATTAAAAAAAAATAACCAACACGTGCAGAGAGTAAGCATTAAGCATGCAGCATTAAGAGCAGAAGTAATTGTAATAATTAAGTCAATACGCAATATATTTTATGCAACTGAAATAACATTAATGGCACCAACCCTTACTACACTATTTTTTACGGAGCGAAATCTTCATGGATGTCCTCCACACTGGGGCTGGCGGAGAAGTCTGTCAGACTCTTTCTGACTCCACCACCACCTCGGATCAGCAAGGTGTTTGACACCCCCCGCGACATCAAAGAGGGCGCACGGGAACACCACACGCCGCCACCTCGGGTCTAAATGAATGGGGGGTGACGGTCATCCCCAAGTCTGCCGCCCCTAAATCCAGTTATGGGGACCGGAAGAGGGAAGCGCAGCCCTCCTCTGACGCCCAGTGCGCCTGCTGCGGGCTGAGAGAGCGGTCGAAATCTCGCTCTCCCTTTCCGCAGCCTCCTTCTGCGCGATAACTGTTCCGCAGAAGGAGATCACCGCGTTTCAGGACTCCTCGCCGTCGACCATAGCACGAACTACAGCCGGCAGTGAGAGGTCACTGCCTACCACACAGATGAGGGCTTGGCGCGGCTCCTCCCAAGCGGCATACTCTGCCAGCGTATGCCACGCCGTATCCTCCCGACAGTCAACTCAGTGGTGACACCGAGCGTCCGGCTCCAAGGGACCCAGGGGTCCAAAGGTCGAGTACTGGCCGGATGGCCTCGATAGTGATGAGTCCGGCGGAAGCCGAGAGTCTCTCCTGCCATTCCGCCACCAGAACCTCGCGCAGCTGCGACCGACGCAGCTCGATATGTCGCTGCATTAGTCGCTCGCTGCGCGCCCGCGTGTCCTCACGCCACTGATGTAGTGACGCGAGGACTTTTGCCTCCAAGTACAAGGGCGGAGATCCGGCCAGTGTGCAAGCCGCCTCGTAGGAGATCGTGCGATAACCCCTGATGACTCTGACGGCCATCACCCTCTACGGCTTCCGCAGAATAGCGATGGTGTTGGCCATCAAGATAGCTGCCCAGATCGGGGCCCCATACAGGGCCATCGATCGCATGATCCTCACGTACAACCACCTGCAGGCGGTGCTCGGGTCCCCCTGATTAGGGAGCAGCGTTGACAGCGCCCCAGCCGAACCCAACAACTTGGGCGCCATCCGCCGGAAGTGGGGGCCGAAATCCCACCGGCTGTTAAGCACCAATCCCAGGTTCATGGTGGACTCGACAGCGATATGGGCCCGCCAACCACTATGTGCGATCCCGGCTGTGGCACCCGTTGGGGCCATGAAAAGCTATGGCCTCTGACTTATTGAGGGCCACCTCCAGGCCAAGGCTCCGTATACGGCTCATTACCTGTGAGACCGCAGCCGTCTTCAGCAACGCTGCCTGCCTGTACGAGCTCCCCCAGGCAGTGACCAGTGTGTCGTCAGCATAACACGTCAGTTCTACTCCGGGTTGGTGCTCGCCCCTCAGCACCCAGTCGTACCCGAAGTTCCACAGGAGCGGGCCAACGACCGAACCCTGTGGAACACTGCATGACATGGGATGCTGGTGTCTGGACTCTAAATCGCGATATCGCCATGATAGTGGGGCGCCCGTGCCGAAACCCAAACTGACATTCGGCCAGGTCCGGCCCCTCTCCACACAAGTGGCTGACGAGGCGGGCGGCTGCGACTATCCACTCGAACAGCTTCCCCACCTCGTCCAGGAGCACTATGAGCCGGTACGCAGACGGCGAGTCTGCAGGGCGCCCCAGTTTCCTGAGCAGGACCAGATGACCAGATTTCCACTGAGCGGGAAACTGGCCCCGCTCTAGGCACGCTGAGTAGAGTCCTCAACACTTACTCCACGTCTACCCTAACATTTGAACTTGCTAACGAACACTTTATAGACAAAGTTACTCCCACGATTTACACATCCTTTCACAATTGTAGTTACTCATTCATATTCAACTCCTCACAAGTCTCATGAATTGATATGAATGAACACTGAATTAAATCCAGAAACCCGAATAGTTTCATATTCAGAGACAGTGACAGTCTGCAACGGATAACATGGTGACCAGTCTCGGCTTACTTCCAATCAAAAATTAACTCATTCCAATAAGGTCTATAATCCCGTGCGCAGTTTGAAATCTCAACCTAGTGCATGCAGTGTCGTGCAGGCTGTAACTCATGGAACTTTCGTCTTACGGCTCCGCAGAGCGCTATTACGTGGGATATATTACGTACTCGTACGTGTTTATCCGCGCTGCCGATATTTAAAATTCAACGCATGCGGCCGTTCTAAGTGTTGGATGGGTGGGCACATGGCAAGCGATGACTTCTCCACCAATATAAATTGGCTGCTGGTAAAATACTGATTTTTTAAAAGCAAAAAGTTTTATTGTTCCTAAAACGCGTAAATAAAATAAAATATCTCGTGTATTTTTTCGGAAATAGACATAAAAATTGCGATATGATCAACATTCTCAAATCCAGTACATACCGAGACTTCTCCCTGCCTCGGAGAGCAAATCAAGGCGGCTGGCCTTTGAAGATCTTTGACAGTCGTTACGAATAGTCAGAAGCCAGAAAATCTGACACCACTATTGTGGTACCGTGTTACCCAGTTAATGAATGTGGAGGTAGTCGCTTCTTTACTGCGCACGCAGTACGGTTGTGGAAGTCGCTACAAGTGGTAGCGAAAAGAAGAGTGAAATATCTTTCCGTCCCGTCATACATCTTGCATATAAGTATTACTATTTATCTTATAATATTATTTGGTATGGATTAGTATGATATTTTTTTATTATTTGTGATGGGTTTTGCTCTTGACTCTAGTCTTGGTCAAAGATAACAGAGGCAAAAAAGAGGAAATGCAATGTTTAAGTAAACTTTACTAAAAAATGTACACAGGATGTCTACAATTCTTCTTCTTCGACTCTCGGATTCTTTCTCAGGTACGCTGGAAGAGATTCTTTAAAATTAGCATCATTTTTGTACCTACTTTTTTAATTTCCTCTTTTGAAAAAATGAGCTTGCATAAATTGTAAAATAAATAAATAATAAGTAAACACTGGTTCTTAGCTGCATCCGTTTTGACAGATTGATAAAATTTTCATAGAATTGAAGAATCCCGTGCCTATAGTAAATAAGTGCAAGTCGGACTCGCGCACCGAGGGTTCCGTACAAACCTGTAGGTATTATACATAATTATTATAAGCAAAAGTCTACGATTTATGACGCATTAAAAAAAAACTACTTACTAGATCTCGTTCAAACCAATTTTCGCTGGTAGTTTACATACTATTTTTTTTTAGTTTTGTCATTCACATTTTACCACTTTGGAAGTGTCTCTCGCACAGATTATTCAGTTTAGAAAATAATGATGTTACAAATCTCGATATCATTTTCGAAGACCTATCCATAGATATCCCACACGTATGGGTTTGATGAAAAAAAAGTTTTAGTTTCAGTTCTAAGTACGGGCCCCCCAAATTTATTGTTTTTTTTTTTCTATTTTTGTGTGAAAACCTCAATGCGGTTCACAGAATACATCTACTTACCAAGTTTTAACAGCATAATTCTTATAGTTTCGGAGAAAAGTGGCTGTGATACGGACGGACAGACAGACAGACATGACGAATCTGTAAGGGTTCCGTTTTTGCCATTTGGCTACGGAAACCTAAAAATACTATCAAAATGTTCTACCTATAATAATTCTTGTAACTGAAAGCCGCAGCCATGACCACTGCCACGGTAATATTATCCGTGCCACTGCGCTTATAATGCAATTTGAAATAACGGAGTGGAAAATCCCCGGAATCTCAAATGCACGGCCGCTCGGAAATGTTGGAATTTGGTATTAATAATTTATGGGCGCATATTCTACCTGCCGGGCGCCTACTGCTTTGAAGACGAGGAATTCGCAAGTGATGCTAGCACATGGAACATTGGTTTATGAGTGAAGAGAGCAATTATGAGTTGTTAAGGGTTAGCTAAAAGTTTTCCTAAAATAAATAGATATAACGTGTATTAAAAAAACTAAAAACATATAAAAACCCACTTTCATGCATTCTGATGCAGTTGGTTGCATTTATTCTAGTTCAATCAAAAATTTGATGCCACCAACTGCTAAGTCCAGTTCTGCTTTTAAGTCCAGTTTTCTCAATGAGATTTATAAAAGATGGGAGCCTACCGTTTTGCCGAAAAGATTTTGACAAAATTTCACTACCCAAACAAAAGCAAGCTTTTTTAATACCAATGCAATATTTGGAATGATTTTAGTACGCACTTTTTCATTTGGTCAAATTATCGCATTTAGTCTTTAGTCAAATTATTTATTACAGCAAACAATCTATATACAGTAAGCTTTAGGTCAAATGATTTGCTATGACAAAAATAAAAGAAAGATTTAAAAAATATAAAAGAAAAATGGTTGGGTTAGGTTAGGTTAGAACTGTGACCTCCTACGCACGAGCCGAGCGAGCGAAACGAGCGGTGCCGCGGCAGCGGCCGGCGAGTGCCAGAAACGACTAGATTATCTAGAAAGAAATATGGAAAAAAAAGCTGAATAGAAATGGTAAATTGAAAAGTGACGATACTAAATATTTGCCTTATTTAATTTTGCGTAAAATGTGTTATGCCAACTGAAATATTTGACTACATAAAAATTGGTAAAAGTACTAGTTGGTAAACAAGTTATTGTTTAAACGTTCACTTGCCAAACATTAGGTTTGCGTTATAATTATTTGTGAAGAGATTTTTTGCTAAGTAATAATTTGGCAAATTAAATTATGCGGATAATTGTTTGGGAAGTGATAATTTGTCAATTTTTTTTCGATGAAACATAGGTAACCCATACAAAATAGATCGGCTAGTTTAGATTCCTAAGTGTGTATCTTTATACCTACATTCTTACTCCATTGTGCGCTTGCATTCCCACTTTCGATGTTCAATTGTTCAGCAGATCAAGTGCCTCGCGTAACCCGGGCTTTAGCCGGGAAATAAATCTTCCGACCGGCCGGAGCGAGTGTGTGAACGCGACCATTTGCGATAGTTGGCATTTTAATTCTGTATTTACGTACAAATTGTACAAATATCACGTTGAATTAACTGAAAGCTTTTCAGAGAAATGGAACATGATTTCAGTGATGTTTGTTGTGTTTCATTTAGACTAATGAGCTTTCAAAGTCTACTATGTATGGAAATCAGTTTGTAATATTTTAATTATTATTCCTATATCAGCGGTTTATACCTACTTTTGGACTATCAACAAAAACCAGAATTGTGCTTTATTTCGATTCTTTATGATCGAAATATTAATTGATATTCTAGACAACATTTTAGTTTCATCAATATAAAGTAGCACTTACGATGGCTATCTTATATGAATAAGTAGATTATTACTAAGTAATCTGTCCTTTGGCAATAAATCCACATTCACTAAGAGAGCTTTTAAAGTGTCTTATAACCATCAATTTACTAACTGCCAATTTAAAAGCAATTTCTTTTATTAGCTGTATACAATTTGTTCAGCTCGACACTTTTATGTAAGCTGTGACAACTTCACTGCATAAAATTGATTCTCCAAGACGCGCTGAGGGCTCGGCTCGTCGACAAACAGTGACCTTATGAATTTTATGACAGTGCCGTTTTTGTTTTATTGGTGTCGCTTCTCTTTGAACATTGTCATCTCGAAGAAAACGAATTTCCTTTGTAACCTAAAGGTTTTATCAGTCTTCTGAGATATTGCTGTTGACTGGTCAACAAATTTTTTCACCTAGAAATAAACTTGGTCAGTAAGCAATAATCAAAGCAGCACGAGAGCTCTTGGCTACATAATAACAGCCGCACAGGTCAATCTTCAATGTTAAGCAACGCTTGCCGAGGTTGGTCTTTGGATGGGTGACCAACTTAACTTACCAAGTTTCCTTTGTGCCTCGGAAAACAAGTTGAGTTGTTGGTCCCGGCTGTCATTTGGAGATCTTTGTCAGTCGTTACGGATAGTCAGAAGCCAGAAAATCTGACACCAGTCTTACCAAGGAGTACCGTATTGTGGAGGTCTGGTAGTCAGCCGCTCCACGTAAAATATTGGTATTCAGCTGAATCCGGTTTGATTGGCTGGATCCCAATACAGTTGGGAAAAGGCTAGGCAGATGATGATGACTTTTGTAATGTCACTAGGGTGGATATAGAATGTTCTTTCGTTCTTTTCTCTATCGAAAGTCCTAACATTAAAAATATGATAATAATGATTCGTCTCGTAATATTTTTTGGTCTCCTTCATTCATCAATCTTCTAGGTATAATGCGATTCATTCCTGCTATTTTTTATCCGCTCTACCTCAATGCACTGCTGGCTGCAGGTTTCTCCCATTCCACTACTCCCGGTTTATTGGCTTCACCGACAAATCTATTTAAGTCGTCACGCCAGCGTTTCCAAGGTCTTCCTGGGCGACGACGTCCGTCCTCTGTCTCCCACTTCGAGCCGACTCCGGCCCATCTGTCCTGCCGCATTCTATTCAAATATAACAATGGCTTACCACAATAGTGACATGTTCCGGGCCGTAGAGCAGCGAGTCGGCGACGACGCTGAGGTGTCGTACGACGGCCGTGGTGCTGATGATGCGCAGCGCCACCGCGTGCAGCCCCGCGCCCCCCGCGCGGCACCACGCGCACCCCCGCACCGCGCCGCCGCCGCCCCACCACGCCGGCCACAGTACGAACGGACCAGCCGTCACCGAGCCTCGCGTCGTCAGACACTGCAACAACAACAGAGCTCTGTGATCAGTGGTCGATCCTATCCGTCCCAGCATCAAAATCGAGCTTTCTTAACCCCGCTCACTGTATCTTTAGCGTTGCTAAACCCTACAACAACTGAGCTTTTTTCACAGCGTTCAGTGCGTCTTTACCAAGATACATATTGAATCCTACAACAACAGCCGATAGCAGCGATCAGTACACCTTGACCGACAGCATAGATTGATACAATAAGCAGCCGTGCTACGAATAACAGCCACGCTACGCAAACGCAAAACCGAAATCCTAAAATTCGAAATCATAAAAATGTTTATTCCGTAGCAGTACGAAATAAATTCTAATTGAAATAAATGCATTAAAGTTAAACCAATTCTGTTGTAACAAATCCTAACAATAGTTATTTTCAACGAGAATGAAGTAGTTTGTTTAGTGTACAATGTAGTGTTTGCAGAAGTAGAGCAGAGACTGCCGCTCTTAGCGACTAAGGGCGGGTTGTTTCTCGTTCACTTAACGCATGCGTTAACGTTAAAAATGGTGCTAACTATCGTTAAATCATAAAATTGGGTTGTTTCACTAAATGTCAGCGTTAACGCTCGTAAAATTTGACGTTTACGTTAACAGACGGTCTGAGCACTGATTAACGTTACTTTAGTTGCGTCAAATAGAACAATATATTGTGAAATTTCTTTTGTGTTCCTCAATACCAGTTCTTCTGATGAAAAAAAGCTATTTAGGTAGGACCCGTGTCAATAACTTAGCTATTGGGATGAGCAGGAATTTATATCAGAATGTTTTGAAACAACGCTTCTTATTTAACTAACGTTAAAGATCTTCCGTAATCGTAACTTTTTGACGTACGTATGTTACGTTAACCAACTGTTTGATACAACCCGCCCTAACAATGCTGACTGCGACGCATGTGTTTTTAATGAGGTTAGGTCGTTTTGTTCCAATTTTCTGTTATACCTACTGTCTTTGCTCTATTGTCGTGTAGTTTACGACAAAAAGATAAGTTTGTTCGAAAAACTAGTCGTTTTATTACTCAGCTCCTTTTGTGTTTACATTATTCTTAATTAATGCAAATCCTCAAGATAATATAATCAATATAATCAATGTAAAGATAATAATAGCTTTATTGTCAGTATAACAGTAATAAAGTAGGTATTAATTGTCTTCCTAGAAGCGTGATCATCCCTCTCCTGTTTCCACGGCGACTTGGCTATTAAAAAGATTCTCAAGGAGACCATA
Source organism: Ceramica pisi (assembly GCA_963859965.1). Taxonomy (NCBI): domain Eukaryota; kingdom Metazoa; phylum Arthropoda; class Insecta; order Lepidoptera; family Noctuidae; genus Ceramica; species Ceramica pisi. The sequence continues at coordinate 311,737 of OY982538.1, forward strand.
ACGACATTTGTGTCGAATTTAATTAAGAAAACAAATATAATTGGTGGAGGTACCGGTGACACAGTATGGAATTTAGCGTTACATTATAATTATGGCTGTAAAGGGACAAGGGAAAGGCAGGAGGATAACGAAAGAAAGAATAATGTTTATAATAAATTAGCTGACCCGTGCTTACTTCGTTGCGCAGTATTTTTTGGATAACATATTATAGCCTATTATACTTACAAATAACGTGGTTTTCTATCGGTAAAAGAATTTTCGACACATTTGCTCAAAAAATGCATTTACGAAGCCTGTATACATTGTTCGAAAATTCAAAATTACGGACCATACAATGGAGAGTGCGGTAAAGTAGGTACTCTCACTTAAGTACCTACTTTACCGCACTCTCCGATGTATGGCGCCGTGCGTATTCTTTACGATATTTTTTAATGTACAATACAAAAATACAAAATATTACAAAATATTTTTATTGGGAAAACAGAAAGTTACATTACATAACGTGTTTGGAGTCTCCTTTTAAGCAAACAATGCCTGTATTAGAAAGCTCCGCTCTTTCACATCACTGTCGTACACTTTTACTGACAGAAATCAATATAGTGTACTTTGACCTTATGGGTAAGTATGCAACGTAAGTACATTTTCCAAAATATAAATTTTATAAACAGTGAGAATAATAGTGCATGCGTTGTAGTGTATAGTGTGTTATGGTAAGTAGTGTTAAGTGTGGTATGTGATGTGGTGTGTGATGTGGTGTGTGGTGTGGTGTGAGAAGTGGTGTGTGGTGTGGTGTGTAGTGTGGTGTGTGATGTGGTGTGTTGTGGTATGGAGTGGTCTAGTGTGTGGTGTTTTAAGTATATAAACATACAAAATAGATTTATTTCAGCTACTCAACGTGTTCCAAGAGTGCCTCGGTTTCGTCATAGGTAAGTCGTTTTATCCAATCCATTACACTTTTTTTACAGTCGTGGTAACTTTTATTATATAAGTTAAGTTAATGTCCATAAACAATATAATTATAAGAATTCAATCAGTCTGCATCGGTCAGCAAAGAACGCGTACAGACGCAGACGGAAGCGTTTATTTACCGACGAACTTCTTGCTCAGAAGGTTTGTAGCATTTTCATATTGAAGAAAAAATTAGACAATCGATGTAGTTCTAATTACCCGACTATTACACTGATGTTATTTTCGAGTGTATGATGTATATTTCTTTGGCACACTCTGTAGCCTAACCCTGTGGCTTGATAGATTTTAGCTTGAGATGTGTCGTTAGATTCGTCTTAATAGTGAGAATGATACTGGATAGGTACATATATAAAAATAAAAATACCTGAGCTTCGGTGCCATTTTAATGACTTTAACTTTTTTTAACCTATCGAGTGGGGTATCAATATAAAGGGCTCGAGGAGACAATTTAATAAATGTAACTTATTAAAATGTAGGAAATAATAAATGATTTTGTAACAAAAATCCGACCGGTACAATATATAATACAATTTACAATATATATATAAGATATATTATTGAGGATTTTCAAAATAAACTACAAATTGTTTCTCTGAAAATACAAAGGTTTTGTTTTATTACACGCCTTTACAATATTTCAACAAATTATCGTTTAATTATGACAATTACTCTTAAATCTCACCTGAAAATACAAAGAAACGACATTTAAAGTTCACTAATATCGTCTCCTCAATTATATCCTTTTTATCAATGCCTCTACAAGTTTCAAGTAACAATAAAATGCACCAAATAAACTAAACATCATCCGCCATTAACCGCGCGTCACTCCGATGCGCCCTCTACCTACTTCCACAGACAACTTATAAAAAAGCGCGAAGCGCGGCAAATTTGAATTAGTGAAATGTCATTTCATTACATCTCCCCCCCTAAAAGGGAAAATTCTAAATAATATATCTATACACTGTATGTACCTTTAGTTATATTCATTTTCATCTACTTCATCTTCTTCAGCTTCTATTGTGGCTGGTTGTAATTTTGTTATGTGGAATAAAGTTGATTCTGTTTTTCTGTTGCCAGTGTCAATCCTATAAATGGAGTTTGATATTTTCTCTACTATCTTGAAAGGGCCTATTTTTAATTCGTCTAATTTCTTTCTATTCAATCTATTTCCATTTTCTACATATTATACACTGTCTCCTATATCAAACTCTTGCATTTTTCTATTTCTATCAAATATTTTCTTATTGTACTTGTGGGATTTTATTGTATTCTCTAATGCCACTCTTTTATCAGCTATCCACTTGTCTTCCCTTTCTATTGTTTTTAGTTCATTTGGTAGAATGTTGACATTCGTACCATCCAGTAAATATTTTGGTGCAAAACCTGTAACGGAGTGTTCTGTTTCATTATATTTCTGTATACAGTCTCTTGCTACTGTTGTCCATGTTCTTTTATTGTTTTTCTCATTTATTTTACATCTTATTTTATTAACTATTGTTTGATTTAATCTTTCGTTCAAGCCGTTTGAGAATGGTGTATTCACAGCTGTAAAAATTAGTTTAATATTATTATCTTGCAAATGTTGCTTAAATTCTCTTGAATTGATGCCTGGATATTGATCTGTCAGAATTATTCCAATCTCATCTGTCTCTAGTACATTTTTTGTTAGTTTTATAAAGTCACTTGCATTCTGTGTTTTTGAAGTTGAAATAAAAGCATATCTTGTGTAGTGGTCTACTAAAAGGTGTAGGTATTTTTTTGTTGACCTAGATCCTCCAAAGCCACCTATAGTATCCATTGACATTATCTCAAATGGTTTTGTTGCTGGTCCCAGTTGTGACATTAATCCAAATTTTCCTTGACATCTTGATTTATTTTTTATGCATATTTCACATGTTTTACAAATGTTAATGATATTCTTTGTTAGGTTTGTAGCTGTATATATTGGACTTATTTTTTTCTGCAATTGTCTGATCCCAATATGGCATAAATCTTCATGCACCTTCTTTATAAGTTTTTTACTAAATTCTTCTGAGAGGATAATCTTTTCATGTTTCTTTATTATTTTATAATAGATTCTATTTTTGTGTATTAGATTTTGTTTCATTTCTTTTATTGTTTCATTTTTCTCTTGGTCTTCAACTATATCTTTTATTTGTATTATATTAACTATTTTCAATAGTTCCTCTTTGTTATCTTCTGATTCTAATACTGGATTTCGGCTCAAACAGTCTGCTTCTACATTTTCTTTACCCGGTATATATTTTACTGTAAAGTCATATTGAGACAGGTAGTATGTGAGATCACCCAATTCTTCGTCTGTCCTGCATTTAATGTTCATGTTCTCTAGAGGTTTGTGGTCTGAGTAAATAGTGAATTGTTTTCCAATGAGCCAGTGTTGCCAGTATTTAACCGCTTCTTTCATAGCAAAACATTCCAAGTATATAGCCTTTTTCCGTTTTTGAGATTCATTCAGTTTTTTAGAGAAATATGCCACCGTTTTGTCTTTACCGTCTGGTTGTGTTTGTTTTAATATTGCTCCGATACCCTCTAAGGATGCATCTGTAAAGATTTTTATTGGTAGGTCTTTGTCATATATTTCCAATGCTGGTTGAGAACATAAATATCCTTTTATTTGATTAAATGATTCTTCACACTTCTCTGACCAAACAAACTTTTCGTTTTTTCTTAATAGATTATGTAGTGGATCTAAGATAATTGCGCTTCTCGGTATGTATTCATGGTAGAAGTTGATTTTTCCCAAAAATTGTCTGATGTTCTTTTGCGTCTTCGGGGTTGGAAAATGTCTTATTGAAATCAAATTGTCTTTTAGAGGTCTTATCGAATTGTTCTGAATTACATGGCCAAGATACTTTACTGAGTCTGAAGCAAAGGTACATTTCGTAAACTTCAATCTAAAGCCTTCTCTTATTATTGCCTCTAATACATTTCTTATGTGTCTTATATGATCCTCAAAGGTGGACGAATATATCAAAATATCATCAATGTAATTTACGGAGTATCTTGTGAGATTGTGCTTTCTTAGAATATTGCTTAAAATTCTCTGGAAAATTGCTGGTGATGTTTTCAAGCCAAAAGGAAGGCAGGTCCACTGATAGTGGCCATCTTGTGTGACAAATCCTGTTTTATTTCTATCTTCTACCCGTAGTGGTATTGCCCAAAATGCTGAGTTTATATCCAGTGTAGTAAAATACTTACAATTTCTAGTTTTAATTATCAAATCATCTATTAATGGGAAAGGTTGAGCTTGTGGTACAACAATTTTGTTTAGTTCTCTGAAATCTACACATAAGCGGGATTTTCTATTTTCACCTTTTTTAAATGCCAATGTCACTGGCGCAGCGAAAGGACTGTAAGATTCTTCTATTAAATTATTCTTGAGTAACATGGATATTTGCTCTTCAATTTCTAATTTATCTTCTATTGTACATCTGTATGGTCTTTTACTACAGTATCTATTTACTAGTAAATCTATGTGAGCTTCATAATCTGTAACTGATCCTATATCATACTTGTCCTTAGCAAAAATTGTTTTATATTCCTTTATAATTTCTTCTATCTCACTTTTCTTTTCATTATCTAAATGGTCTGTCTTACTTACAAATTCCTCTGTTTCTATGTGTTCATTGAAATTTATTGCATATGTTTTTAGATTCTTATCGTCATATCTGTTTTCTTTAAACATTTTGTCTGTTTTATTTGTTTTTTTCTTTTGTTCTATCTGCAAGTCCTCATTTTGGGTTAATTTAAATTTCTTTATCATATCCAATCCGATTATAAAATCATCGAAATCTTCATTTTCTACTATGTATACATCCACCTCTTCTTCCGTATCAAAGATTTTAATATTTATTGTTATCAAGCCATCTGTCTTCTTCACACCATTAACCGTTTTCATATGTGCTATATTCACATTGTCTTTTTTTTCTTTTATTTTAACCAGCCTTGAATTTATTAAAGAGATCTGTGAGCCGGAATCATAAATGGCGCTCACTTCTAGTTTATTTCTAATAAAAGCTTGATTTTGATCAATGGTGTACTTACTCGTTTTTTTTTTCTGTATTCATATCTACTTCAATAATGGAGTTATTATTTACATGTTTGGCTTTAAAGACCTTTTCAGATTCATTTTTATTTTTCTTGAACCAACATGACTCCTCCGGATGATATCTAACTCCTTTGTCCAGTGATTCACAAGTCTTACATGGCTTCTTCTCATTAGTTTTATTTTTATTAGGAAATGTACCATTCTTTATTACAGTTGTGTTTTTCTTGTACATCATTCCTTCATATTTTCTTATTTCGTTGAACAAATCAGTTGTGTTGTTGAGTTCGTCCCTGTTTAACTTATTCAAGATAAACCCAGGTAGACCTGTTGCAATAAGATCAATCATCGTTTTGGGATCCATCGATTTGTTTACATCTAGTATAAGCCGTTCTTTTTTTATAGCATAATCAATTAACTGTCCTTCTTTATACTTGTATGTGAAAGCAGTTGTGACCATGTCCCATCCTCGGTTTTTAAAAGTTTCTATAAATTTTTCTTTCCATTCATTCCATTCAGAATTTACTGTTAGTTTTATCACCATCGAACTGTACCAATCCAATGATGTTTTTTCTAAAAATAACCTCAAAATATCTATTTTTGTTTCATCTTTTGTTATATTAAAGCGCTCACACTCTTTTTCAAAATTCTCTATCCATTGCATTGCATTAGGATTCTTGCTTGTGAATTTTTCAATAATAAATTTCTCTGATACATGTTTTAGGTTATGTTGATTTTCTTTCTTTGTTGTTGATTCTATTAATTTTTCTAGGATATGTTGCAAACTGTCATCTGTGTCTGTTGGTTGTTTTGTGCTCTTTTCTTCTAAATATTGATCTAAAAATTGCATATTACCTTCGTCATCTATATATGTTTTCTTTTGATCTTCATCCAATTTTATCCATATTTTTCTGCTTTGGTACCTTTTCTTTATGCTATTTTTTATTTTTAGGTAAGTGCTCGATTTAACAATATATGTATGGTGAGTCACCGGCTTCAGTTCATCTGGTAAAATATAACATTTTCCTTCTTCTGTAGATATTGAGGTTATGGCTAATATATTAGATTTGCCATCACTTGAGGCAATCATCGTAAATTCAAATTGCAGTCGGTCCATCTTCTTTTAGTTAACGAAAATGTCGTTTTATAAGATATATTATTGAGGATTTTCAAAATAAACTACAAATTGTTTCTCTGAAAATACAAAGGTTTTGTTTTATTACACGCCTTTACAATATTTCAACAAATTATCGTTTAATTATGACAATTACTCTTAAATCTCACCTGAAAATACAAAGAAACGACATTTAAAGTTCACTAATATCGTCTCCTCAATTATATCCTTTTTATCAATGCCTCTACAAGTTTCAAGTAACAATAAAATGCACCAAATAAACTAAACATCATCCGCCATTAACCGCGCGTCACTCCGATGCGCCCTCTACCTACTTCCACAGACAACTTATAAAAAAGCGCGAAGCGCGGCAAATTTGAATTAGTGAAATGTCATTTCATTACATATATAATTCTACTAAAAGGTTTCACGCAGTCGCAGACGCAAACGCGTTCTTATTTTAAAAACGCATACGTTTTCCCATTTGCAAATTCGCGCCATTTTCAATTAGAAAAGTCAAAGATAGTTGCGACTTTTAATTATAATATTAATTAGAATATGTGTTCAAGCAAGGAATCCGATATAAATACACATGAAATCTACTCCACCTGATATCATGGATGAGGCGCCAATTGCAGAAAATGGTCTCTTGCCGCCAAAATCGCGAGAACGCTATTTAATGATTAAACATATTTTTTAATAGACAGTGAAAAAGTTTGTTTCATTATCTATTTATATAATGTGTCGAAAAATGTTGTATGACACACGTGCAGATATTGGTATTTACAAACTCGTGACTATGTTAAGCCCTCGACTTCGTCTCGGGCAAATGAATCAAAACTTTGGGCGAAGCAGAAGGGAGTGTCAGACTCTTACTGATTAAAATCCATCCGTGTTCCTCTTAGTTTCCTTTGCGTTCCAGGGTCGCGGTGACTTTTTCTAACAAAGTCCACAAACCTGGCAGGTTTCGCAACGCTGGCAAGAGATTACCCGCTGCAACCTCACAAACTTCACCTCTTTATATAATTAGTATAGATTAATCGGCACTCACATCGAGACTGAGCGAGAACCAGGCGTCCTCGGTGAGTATGAAGAAGGAGGCGTGCTCGGCGCCGCAGTGCAGCAGCACGCGCGCGCAGTGCACGTCACCCAGCAGGCGCGCGCCCAGCTCCAGCACGTCGGCGCTGCGCCGCGGCACGCGCGCGCTGGCGTCGCACGGCGTGCACGACAGCACCGACGACGTCACGTTGGGGATCAAGACTACACAATGATGGTATTGACGCTGTGATTTCTACAATCTCCAGAACATTACTAGCAGAATAGAGTAGGGACTCCGTTCTTCGCACGACTCCCATACTTTCTGTACAAGAGTCACACGCTTGTGGTGGAGGACCAGTATAAGCTCGTTTCTTAGTCTATTATCAAAGTGTTTACCGCTTTGACGCGCGTTTGAATTTACATCAAAATTATATGATTACTCATATAAATCACAGTCTTTAATTATCATTTAATGGGCGTGCATGATGGACTGTAGTCAAATAAATTTATTTCTGTTTCTTGAAATATTTGTAATGGCATCTGACGGTGAACCATCAGCCATCTGACTGTCTTCAATACGCAATACTTCACCATCAATACTTATAATTCATGACGTGTTCAGCTTTTCAACAGTGGCAGGTTTGGGAACTGGACATCATCAAAAACGCATACTTACTGTCCAAGACAGGCGGCTGCATATAACAAGCGATGGGCACCAAGAAGTTCCTGCCGATAGAGACGCGTATGAACAGCACGTCCGTGACGGTCCTGACGTCACGAGGTTTAAAGTGCACGCGGAACTCGGCGGCCGCGCCTGACGTCACCGTCAGCCCCCGCGACCCGCTGATCTCCACGTCAAATTCGCGCCGCTTCGGGGGCCGCACTGACAGGCGGATCTCGTACTTTGACACGTTCACTAGGCGAAGACCTTGCTGCGGATGGACAATAGAATAGAATATTTATTACTTATAGGTAATAATTATTAGAGGAGGAGAAGAAGGCCAAACATTAAATGAATGGATTTTGCGAGAAGTGACATGAAATAAACGAGTCAGTGATAGCGTGACGGCTGACTAGGCAGAATGGAGGAATGGGATAAGAGTTTGTATGTTTGTGAACGCACCCACGATACAGGAGATAAGAGTTCGTATGTTTGTGAACGCACCCACGATACAGGAGACATTCCTAGAGCGAGGTAAAGTTAAAAAAGTAACAAAAAAAGAAGAAAATATTGTTTAGGGTGACACAATGGGCACAGTTGTAACTAAAAGCGATTCTAAAGCAGGTGATGATGCTTAGGTAGTCTTAATCTTAGTAGGTTTCCGTAAGAATTAATCCGTGATCATAAAAATACCTGAACCAAATTATCAATCTAATTTAAACGAAAACGTTTTGATATCGGATATTGTTGTCAGAAAGTATTCTACTGATAGGATCACAATCACGCTTGTCCCAGATATTTCAAGGTTCCCAAAATGGAACAGAACTAATTGTTAGCACCTAGAAATATGGCAGCCTGCTAAATTGCCTTTTAAACAACGGAAGGAATTCGACGCAATAAATTATTCTGAAACTGTGAAACTGGCCAGCGAGCCGATATTACGCCCGATACAAGTTAAACTGTTCTGTAATATCCTTAGCAGGCCGTGGGGCTATAACTCTTCAAACAGAATTCCCAACTTGATTAATATCGTATTTGATAATATTATAGATTGATCGTATAACTTTGAAATTAATTTATAAACAAGTGTCTTGAGAGTTCTTCGACAATAGCCGAATGACCTTCTCAACGGCCGACCTCTGAAATTAATAATCAATTCTGTTCTAATTTAAGATTGACATTTAAATATTTCTTTGAGTGAAACTTGTCAAAAACCAATCTATAGATTAAGTAAATTTTATTATTATTTTGAACGCGATGTCTAAAAGAGGGGAAAAACTGACGAAATGAGAGTCTCCACCTTTTTTGAAGTCGGTTAAAAATTAAATAGGAAAATGACAGTTAGCGAGTGTTAAAACTGTGTTTTTTAGACTACGACACCACAAGTGAATTAGAGACACCCGCGCTAACATACAGACACTCGGTGATGACATCGAGTGCGCGGTGTCTAGTGTTACGGTCGTTTATACGTTCAATGTTAATCACTCTACATTTGGAAAGCTAAGTCGAGTTAATGGCTCACGCACAGGAGACTGAACAAACTCACAATACGCACAATTGAAGATCGCGATCTTGTTAAGACAGAAGATACATAACTAATAGGCTAGATTCCATCATCCACAAATTGCAAAACTATTTAGTCCGTCAGTTAGAGTATTGAAAAATAATGGAAACGTATTTTTTGTTTTTGTAAATCAATGAATATTGACAAAGATAAAACGCACCAAACCACCAACCCCACTCGCGAGTTTTGGTGCGTTTTATCTTTCGTCAATATTCGTGACGTCACGACTCACTAAAAATAATGCAAAGGTATGACGTATTGAGAATTTTAAAAGCGTCGTAATTTCGTCAATTTTGGTTCCCGTAACAAAAGAAAAAACCCGGGTCAAATATTTTTTGATAATCTAACTGACGGACTAATTAGATTTTTTCAGTACACAAGCCCATTACTTACATTATCAAGAAACCATAAAGTACCACTTATATAGTAGTAGCTGGCACGACTCGTGACCACAGATGGATGCAGCAGGGTGGTCTCGCCAACGCCAACTCTCGAACGTAAAAAAACCCAATAGGCGATAAGCGTTTGACTGCCGAACCAATGACGTGAAGCGTCAGAGCAGTCGTCGTTAAACCGACCAATGGAGAGTGTGGTCACGATTCGTGCTAGTTATTATACCGTGTGCAATTGTCCGATAGTGCAGTTGATGAAGTCGAGCTGGGGCGGCACGCACAGCATGCAGTCAGGCGCCTGGTCCAGCGGCGCCGGCGGGGAGAGCGGGCGCAGCGGCGCGAGCGTCTCCACCTCGCCTATACTGTGGCGCAGATTACAACGTCATCAAACTCTGGCTGCTGAGATTTTGATCTGATACAGGCTAGGCTATCACTGGAATTCACTACCACCTATAATATATGTTCAGTGTGTGAACGTTGCGGACATACAGACACACACACACACACTGGGGCAGGGTAGGCAGGTCATGTCCTATATGTCATATAGGACATGACCTGCCGTTATATGCTTATACAGTTTAGTAGATTCCCTGTATCATAACTTCGCAACACGTCCTTTATCATAAGCAAACATTGTTTAGAGAAACTGTATGGTTTTTAAAATACATAAATATCATTTTTACGTGTCTAACATGAAAAACTTTGCAAACATTATCTTTTAAAGAGTGTATGCAAGCATTCATTTATCAACTGAAGTAGGTATAATATTTACATATTGATGTGCGTGCGTTTGAGAACATACGTATGTATAACGTGAAGGCTCTTTGGTGAACCCATAGTGGAAGTAACAACCGCCTATCTAAATCATAAAGCCGATGCGTCGGAAAATACGGTGACCTTCGAGATATCGGTTCCGTTAACTAAAGGCCTGCTCGCCTCGCTGGCTTCAACTAGGGGTCACTGGCTCGCACGGGAATGTATCCATCATGTTCCAGGTCACATGCAGGTCACTGGTTTAAGAAACTGTTACGTTCTTGGGGAATTATGTGATAGTTGTTTTATTGGTATTTAGCTGTATCCAGTTTGACTTGACGCCGACCTCAATATAGTTGGGAAAAGGCTTCCAGCTGATGTTGTCGTTTTATTTCTCACTACTGGTATTACCTACATACGGTCTTTACATTTTTTTTTGGACTCATCCTTCTCTTTATGCTATTATAGAATTCTTTGAAATAAACGTCACCTTCGCATCTATTTTTCTGTTCCTATTTCTTGTCTGTGCTCATTTAGCATGTTTAGTTCATAAATTGTTAAAAAAAATCTTTGTTCAAACGAACGACGCCAATTTTGCGCTACTAATATATTCTATTCAAGAATAACAATTCAAAGTTCGAATCAAACTAATACATGCTATTCGCCAAGTAAAGTATTCGAGCTGCATCTTTATTTAATGTTATGTCCTAAAACCAGTTCAGACGAAATCTTGGCGAGCGGCTAGGAATAGAACTAACAACTACCAGCAAGATCAGTATCTGAATAAATTAAATGGCTGCTTTTTCTATTTTACGGCAGTGGCTAGCGTATAAAGAACTTAGGGTGACCGAGACTGTCATGTCGCAAGACATAATCTAACGTCTATGGAATAAACCTGGATTACTTATGTGTTCACAAGAAAACTATACAAAAAGAAAAGGTTTACATATTAACGTTCATACATACTTAAAGTTACACAACGTAAGGGAACCCTAATAAGGATTAAAATATGAAGTAATTTTATGTTTCTGTTTTGATCGCTGCAAGCAGTATTCTCACTGATTTGTAAATATTTCTAACTGGTGGGGCTTGCGCGTCCCGATGGACCTTAGGTCATACCTAGGGTGAGGGGCCAGACTAAGAGAGATACAATCTGCAAGGCAGTTTTGTGGCGAACTGTTGGGCATTAGCGACCCCACGAACCTTATCTCCCGGGAGAAGTCTTGTTCCTCATCTCCGGCTTGCCTTTATTGGCTGGCCAGAGTGAACACTGACGAGGAACAGAGCTCCCACCTCTTTCTTGCCTTAATCAGCCGGTCTGAGTGGAGATTCGCTAGAGCACACGTGCTCGGGAGAAGGATGTATAATCCAGTAAGGTGCTGGTAGGGATCTTGACCGCACTTCCGGAATTGTCCTGATAGCCGTGGTATACCTCTCCACTCCTCTAGCACCTCAGGCTATGTTGCCTCCTTGGCGCTACGTCACTTTGTGCTAGCGACCGTTTTCGGGGGCCCATTCATTGAGTGTGCAAGTCACCCCCTGCCATTTAAAAGCCGTGTATATTGTTAGTGGTCAGGCAGGGGCCAATAGTTATTCTATAATAAACGATTACCAGTCCACTAAACCACCCAAACCCATAGCGTTTCATTTTGTTTCCATAATTATTCTGCAATAGTACTGCTCCAACCGGGGATTGTACTTGGGAATACTTTCAGTGCATACAGGGATAATCGCCGGTTGGTGCCCCATTACATTTGAAATGTCTAACGGGGCCTCTGCGAGCTGGTTTTGGCCCCTCGTACGCCTACCAAAGGACCGGGTCTCCAGGGACCCGAGAAAGTAAAAATAAAAATAATAATAACCCTACCGCAGTATCTCTACGTTGACGTCGTGGTGGGGCTTGCGCGTCCCGAAAGACCTTAGGTCATACCTAGGGTAAGGGGCCAGACTAAGAGAGATACAATCCGCAAGGCAGTTTTGTGGCGAACTGTTGGGCAGTAGCGACCCCACGAACCTAATCTCCCGGGAGAAGTCTTGTTCCTTATCTCCGGCTTGCCTTTATTGGCTGGCCAGAGTGAACACTGACGAGGAACAGAGCTCCCACCTCTTTCTTGCCTTAATCAGCCGGTCTGAGTAGAGATTCGCTAGAGCAAACGTGCTCGGGAGAAGGATGTATAATCCAGTAAGATGCTGGTAGGGATCTTGACCGCACTTCCGGAATTGTCCTGATAGCCGTGGTATACCTCTCCACTCCTCTAGCACCTCAGGCCATGTTGCCTCCTTGGCGCTACGTCACTTTGTGCTAGCGACCGTTTTCGGGGGCCCATTCATTGAGTGTGCAAGTCACCCCCTGCCATTTAAAAGCCGTGTATATTGTTAGTGGTCAGGCAGGGGCCAATTGTTCTTCTATACAATAAACGATTATCAGTCCACTAAACCACGCAAACCCATAGCGTTTCATCTTTTGTTTCCATATTCTGCAATAGTACTGCTCCAACCGGGGATTGCCCTTGGGAATACTTTCACAGTGCATACAGGGATAATCGCCGGTTGGTGCCCCATTACATTTGAAATTTCTAACGAGGCCTCTGCGAGTTGATTTCGGCCCCCCGTACGCCTACCAAAGGACCGGGTCTCCAGGGACCCGAGAAAGAAAACAAAAATCAAAATAATAATAATAATATCCTTGGACATTTCACACAACGCCATCGAGTCCCAAGCTAAGCAACCTAATGCTTGTGTTATGGTAACGAGATGGCTGATAAACTACTTATATACATTTTTTTTTTTGTAAATACATACATATTATAGATAGAAAAACACCCAGACTCGGAACAAATACTTGTAGGTCGTACAAATATTTATTCCGTGCGGGAATCGAACCCGCGACATACTGCGCAGCAGTCAATCGCTCAACCACTGCGCCAACCGTGTCGTCGATTTTGAAAATTCTTTATTAATAGAAAGCTACTTTTATAGAAAGACAATTTGCGAGTGTCATAGGCTATATATTAACCCAAAATACCGACCAGCGAAGTGAGCACGGGTCAGCTAGTAAATAGTAATAATATTAATACTTCTCCTAGTACAAACTAGTTGACAATGAAGTGAGCACGGGTCAGCTAGTAAATAGTAATAATATTAATACTTCTCCTAGTACAAACTAGTTGACAATGAAGTGAGCACGGGTCAGCTAGTAAATAGTAATAATATTAATACTTCTCCTAGTACAAACTAGTTGACAATGAAGTGAGCACGGGTCAGCTAGTAAATAGTTATAATATTAATACTTCTCCTAGTACAAACTAGTTGACAAAAAACCATATTTTCTGATCAACTGTGATATAAGGACTCCTCGTCGTTTACCTCTTTCCCGATAGACATTATGGCATACATATATAATTAATGGCGGCGCATTCCCACTCCTTAGGGTGATTTATACCTCACATAAAAGTATTGGCAACATCATTTTATTACGGTCGTTGCTCGTTTATCGTATGGGTTTCCTTACGATGTTTGCGCCATTTGAAATTTGTGATAAATTCAATTTTACTTGTGATATAATGTTTATGACTTATCATAATGATCATCTTTATCAGTTTATAGCTGTGTTACCTCGCTGATATGAATTACACTGTATTTTTTGGTCATATTATTCTAGACGAGGCCGATGATTCCTAGCTGACTACCCTGAGAAGAAACACTGATCTGATACAAACTCTGGGTGGACTCAATGCACTAGACATAAGGACTGTACCAGACAAAGAGGTTCGAACTTTTTACTATGGGTACTGGCACAGCCCACAGACATATAAATAGTAGCAGACCAAACATTTACGTAGATATATTTTTTTATATGGTATGATTCTTTATCCTTTTTTTTCTAAGTGACAATTCATAAGCGTGTCTCGTTTTGTCACGTGTTGTCACACTGACTCATACATAGACAAAATTTGACGCATAGCTTGTCTGCCATATTGATAAGCAACATACGTTCTGTTTCAATCGCGTTAAAATTTATGAAATATTACTTGTTTGGGACATAAAACACACGAAGACGGTAAAATAAAATTGTGAAGTGCTGTGCGTATCGCTGTGACAGTGCTAGCTACCACAAAACACCTGGATTGACCTTTCATCTGTAAGTTTTGGGAAATCTTAGTGCTTTCCTTAGTGAATTCAAATGTTTCGATACTGTTTATTCGTATTTTACATACAGTTTTTAACAAAGATGCGATTTTTCTGTACCGTTAAGGTGGAAGCTCCAAGCTCCAGCTCCTTTTTTGCAATTTGTCAGTCAGTGTGAAGCTGTATGTTGATCAATATAAGGTTCGCGATCGTAAAAAACATTTACCTAAAGGATTATAACCATTTGAATTATCAATATAACCCCCTAAGTTCATAGAACTCGATTGAATTTTATTTCGTGAAAAAGTCATTCAATCGAGTTGTATGAACTTAGAGGGCTATATTGATAATTAAAATGGGTATAATTCTTTAGATAAATATGCGTTACGGCCGCGAATCGTATTTTGTTCAACATACAGCATCACACTGACCGGCAAATTGCAAAAAACATAAAAATATTTGAATTTCGCGGGCTACCGTGGCGCTTCCACCTTTACCTACAACTAAAGAAATAAACCATAACAAGGACAAAATAGTCAGAAAGTGGCATCAAGTGACAGCTCAAGTACCTGTTAAATTAGTCAGGGACGAATTAGGCAACAAAGACGAAACTTTTAGTTAATTGCATTTGTTGTATGTAAAATATTTATTTCCATTGGAGTATCAAATAAAGCCTCAGTTTAATGTATGTTTTTTTAATCTTTTTTGGTCATACAATTCCAAAATACCTGTAGTAGTTTCAGTGTATGTACACATGTCATGCTATTATAAAAAATAAAATATAAAATCAATATTATGTTACCCAGTGTCTGTGTTATGGAGAACATGAACATAGGCATATGTATAAATACAGTATAGACTACTCACATAACGATGAATTTTCATTCAGCAGGAAATAACTGAGCATACTAATATTTTTCCAGGTTTCCAGAGGATGAAAGTTTACGGAATGCCTGGATTAAAAACTTGAAACTCCAGGATTGGCAACCAAGACCTTCAAGTGTACTTTGTTCAAAGCATTTTGAGAATCACTTGATCAAATTCAAATTCAAAATTCTTTATTGCGAACTAAGTCCAGCGATCCCAGCGCTTTTCGAACAACATTACGTCCCGGAGCAATTCCTACACTGTTTAACGAATTTACTCCATATGTAAGCATTATGAGAGTGTAAGATAGAAGAGTGTCCGTGGAGTTTCTTGCACGTTCTTCTCCATAGAGATCTACGCTTGTTAAAGGCGACTAATAGAATATTTTAAGAGGACGATGGCAGCAGTCCACTCTTCATCTTTTGACGATCGATGTTTACAAACAGTTGACGGACGTCAGTATCAGCTAGAACAACTAGCACTGCAGTCATTAACCCGCATGCCCAGTTTTGTAGAACTGAGAGTCAAGGTATTAGTATGCCTGAAAGCTAGTTTAGGAATAAATCAGGATTTTTGAAATTAAAGTAATGTAATTCAAAATTCAAGCATTTGTTTCAATTAAACCATACAGGAACTTTTTAATTGTCAAGGTCGGTCAGTCAAAAAAAACATACAGCTATTTGCACTTTATGCGTAGATCTCTATGGAGAAGATCGTGCAAGAAACTCCACGGACACTCTTTGAAATCATTCGAGGTAATCCAAAACTCATGGTAAAATTATCTTTACTTGCTTCTATATGTGAGGACAATGCAAAGAAAATGAAAGTATATAAAAAAATAAAAAAAACTACAATATCTCAGGTAAAGAGTAACAAATAATTAATAAGATTTTAAATCGAAATGTTATTTAACTAATTCTAAGACTACATTAACGGCTTCAGAAATAGGCAAATGACTACTGCTACAAAATCATAAGATCCATCATACTAAGAATGTTCTTAAAAATATCCAAACCATTTTTTCGCGAAGTACCTTAATCATCAATCATTTAGTAACCGACGCCTCCGCCCTCATTCTCGTACTTTCTCTTACCTGCCCAACTTTTGGTATAGAGATTGCAAATCTCGAGTTTTACGTGATTTACTTAAGGTTTAAAATGCTCCACCTGTAGGAGCGCAGGGTGACAGTGTCCTCGCAGGCCAGCAGCCGCAGCGGCGCCGGGCTCACGGAGCGGCCCACCACCTCCATCGCCGTCATGTCGCACGAGCTGCGGTTCAGGATGTTCTTGATCCAGAGACTCTCATCGCCTGCGTTTAGAAGGCACCCAATAAGCTATCAATATAGTAGCCATCATCATCATCATCATAATTATGTCGACTGCTGGACATAGGCCTCCCCCAAGTTATTTTTTTTACTATTGATAGGCATACGTTTTACCGCTATCTCACCTGATGTTAAGCGATGATGCGGTCTAAGGTGGAGCACGCTTGCCTAGAAATAAACTATGCACTCTTCACTTAAAGACTCCCATGTTGTTGCTATCAGGAAACACAGACTCAGGCAGGTAATTCCACTCCTTAGCTGTACGCTCAATGAATGTACATCTTGTGGTACGATGGTAAACGGGCTTGGCGGAATTAAATTTTGCAATTCCGTCGCACAGTTTCACCACAACAACCGATCCTGTGCGTCTCGCATCCACAGGCTACCCGTGACCCTAACCAGGGGCCCGAGTCTGCTATTACAATAGTGTCAGAATGGTCGAACACTGATTTCAAAATGGTTGATTTTGACAAGTTTGTTAATCTACTAACATAATGGTATCATAATGGCGTCATTATGACATTCCAATGATCAATCACTGACACGCCATTGAAAGAAAGCCATATGAATGGTAATCTCGTACATAATGACAGATTTAGTATTTACGAACTTCTCACTACTTCAGATTGCTTATAACACTAATAAATAATATGTAAAACTAAATATAAATAAAATCTGGCATGAATAAATGCTCAAATTTAGCTCGGTTTTATAATAATGGCAATACAGCATTCCTACCACAATTCTATTACGAGACCACTGACGTCCCAGTGACCGGCCACTGACGTGCCAGTGACCGTGCGATTATGAATTTAGCAGATTACGAACTTTTAGCAAAATGACAATGGCATGACAATGGGATCGTGTCGGAATGACAAATTTATAAAAATAGCAGACTCGGGCCCCTGGGCATCGGTCCACCTTGTGGGAGACGTTCCAAAATACACATGAAATCCCTGAAAGGGTACATAGAAGTTTACAGTACACTGTGTACTTTGGCCGCTTTTTATTACAATGCACTTGTATTACTAATAATGTATTAATGTATTGTATTGTTAATAATAATTAACTAATTATTATGTACGTTTCGTTTGTTTTAATGTATTTTGCTTCTATCTGTTTTGTGCGAGTCCCAAATAAACATTTTCTTTCTTTTCTTTCTTTCTTTCTTTACGCTTATCATAATCCTGACTAATCACTACATACCTATTATAAAACAAAGTCATATAATATATGAATGTGTATTTGTTTTTTAGCTTTCAAGCCTAAACCGCCGAACCGATTTCGGTAAAGAGATAGATGGGGACGGTTATAGGCTACTTTAACGCAAGCAAAAGCTACTTTTCGATAAATCTATTGCCAACAACCGACTAGGCTGGTGTTTATTTACTATAATTATATACTTTATTGTACACCTCGTAACACGTACAGAAAAAACGTTTATAAAAACAAGTGTATAATGGGCGGTCTTACCGCACTGGGCAATCTCTTACAGACAACCTTTGGATGGATTTAACGAAAGAAGTTAGATGTAGGGCGGTCGGTGTACAAACATCATAAATAATATGATTTGACATATTATTATAAAATAAACACATACAATATTTAACAATACATTATCTAATAAATATCAAATATATAATTGTGTTTCTGCCATTTCAAAATTGCCTTCAAAATACAAACCTCGCTCATAGCTACAATTACCAACCAATGTTCCACCACATGCGAACACAAAGCATAAACTTCATTCTCGGCGGCGGAGATTACCAAATCTAGTTCAGTGGAACGTTCATATGAGTAACTAGCTCTAACGTTCATATGAGTAACTAGCTCTAACGTTCATATAGTAACTAGCTCATTCCCTCATTCAGCGCTCGACTGGAAACCTAACAGATGAGCTCTGCGTGAAACTAAAGTGGCTCGAGAACCTCTCAACTAAGTGTAGTTACATATACTAGGTTGTATGACGAACACGTTATGTACCGTATGATCGTTAAGAAAAGGTTCAAATTAAAACGATTGATGCACAATCACGGAATGCTTCAACTAGGTATATTTGGTTGTATCAAATCTAGTTCCAATAATTGCTTCAATAAGCGGCTTACGTAATCATTCTGATTGAAATTCCGATAAGCCTGCGGGATATTTTAATGCGGATCCAATTTAATAAAAACATTGCGAACCTTTTAAATTTGTATTGTCCGATTCCAAACAAACAATCAAATAGGTATGCTTCAAGTTGGATTAAGCCTGTCAAAGTGAGCACACAGCATCGGACTGCGGATGAACTGAGCTCGGAGTTTACAATAAACCTCAATGTTTTGTTCGGAACAGTTAATATTTACGTGTCTCTTTAATTAGATATTACCTAATCATGAAATATGTCTGTTTCATAAACCCAAATGTAATCAGAAATGAGATATTACGAGTAAATTGGACCTGAATGAAACATTAGGCAAACAGAACTTTCAGTAAAATAATACTCTTATTCAAACAGTTCTTGCCAAGCTAAATATAATAGTGAGCTGGCACGGAGCAGCTGAATCTGTGTCGGCTGTCAGTTGCTGTCAGTTGCAATAGTCACTGGCGAATAATGGAGACGACGAATAACTAATAGAGATCGGATCGCATCGCATAAGTGCAAGATCCAACTTCAAGACTTGGAGCTGTCGTAGTCTAGGAAGATGAGAGCTAATATAATATTTTTAGTCTCAAAGACCTAGGTTATAGAATAGAATTAATCTAAAATTAAGTATCTATGACCCAAAAAATTACTTCTTTATTGTACACCATAAAAAATACAAACAGGAGCTAAAGCGTTAGCAGAATAGTCATTTTTTACTACCAGTATCAAGGGGACATAGGTACCGTTTTAGATTGAGTATGATTTGAACGACGAACCTACCGCTCAAATCATGGAGCAGTTTCTCTCTGCATTCTACAAAGGGTTACCTATGGGTGTATGTACTATTAGGAATAGAAGTGCACGTGACTTTAATGTTATCAGTCTTCAAACTGACGAAGTTTTGGTCTAGCAAAACTGGGAATACTGTCCTGCCTGCTTGCTGCGACACAAATGAGAAGACGAAGCACTTACGTCCGGCATTCTGCTTGATGCTGGGCACGAGGTCCCTGCGCACGATGAGGCCGCGGTCCAGGCGCCAGCGGGGCGGGGGCGCGTCGTGCAGCGGCGAGCCGGGCGGGGGGGAGGACAGCTGGTAGATGTTCGGCAGCGGCTCGCGCGAGATCCTCGCCGCGTGCTGTCGTTTCAGCTCCGTCTCTCGTAGTAAGAACTCTTTGCGTTCCGCTTTGTATTTTTCTGTCTGTTGAAGAAAGTTGGGGGTTAGTTTGTAAGCTTCTGATGATGACGAGCTTCTGTTTAAGGTCAAAAACACGACGTAAAGTAATGATAGCATCACATTTTGGATCTAGTATTCAGTATCTTCGGTCGTACCTCTGGGCGTTACCCTCTGTGAAACCTAGTTATTGACTTTTATACATCTACAAATGATAGCTGGACGAAACGGATAAACATTTTTTCAGAGACTTATAGTTTTTTCCATACGTTACTGAAGAACCTCGGTAAGCGAAATTATGATAAAATACAACTCATAAAATGCGAGTATTCGTGTCTCTTGACATAAATAAACCAATTTGAAATACGTACATAAGCACATAATCAGAGAAATGTATTGTGTAGTTGAATCTGCGTTTTACTCACATTTATATTGTTAGCCATAGCAAATGGGTGTTTTATTGCCCTATTTTTTCCGCTAAAAAGAGTTATGGATATTACGCGTCCTAAATACAAGCCAGGATTACATACTGCTTAGTTATGTACTTTACTAAAAAAGTATGTGGACCTTAAATGATTGACAGACATAATATTCCTAACTAACATTATAAATGCCAAAGTGTATTTATTTTGTTTCACGCTTGCACGCCTAGATTGCTGAACCAATTTCGATCAATTTAGTAACAGAGATAGATGGAACATCAGAGACGGTTTTTAGAGTTGCTTCATTTGAAAACATCTGTGAGAAAAACCGCAAGTAAAAGTTAGTTTACCATAAAAATACAACAACAATATGAAAGTTTCCAAACTGCTGGTGCCGCCTCTACAAAGTTGAATTTTTATCTTTCCTAATTATCGTCTCAAAGGAAAATTGTTTAGACAAAAACTGGATAAAAAGTAAAACAAGTTGAAACTTTTTTGAACCATAGTTTTTCAAAACATTGTCTCTGCTTTCTTTCACTTTTGCTCGCTGTTGAATACAAAATTCCCTTTTCGAATAATGTCTCATCAAACGAAGTCGTGAACGTCCAGGCGAAGTTCCCCGATAAGCATCGGAGCGGAAAAGCGCCGTAACTCGCGGCGTGCGACTGATCGCACGACTAGTGCACAGTGACCCGACTGTCGAGCCGACAGCCGACCTCACGTACTACCCGCCCAGATTGTGCCCGAAGATGTAATTTAACATTTAGGAGAATGATGAATGATGCTGTTATGCTATTATTTCGGTATAATATTAATAAGCTCACATAGTAAACTAGACTGGATATAAATGTAAAAAGAAATAGATGGATTGCTTGAAAAATTTTACGGTAACGATACGGTACGGGGAGCTAAATAGAAAACTAATACAACTGATACTGGTTCTTCTTTTAAAACTGTGCTTTTACTAGAACTGCACACGTGCGACCTCATTATTACTATACCTAGATGGCACAATATTTTCCAGCCCAAGTCATTAGAATATTATTTTCATCAATATTTAATACGTTTCAGTAATCTATTTTCTTCGAAAAATCTTGAAACCGGTCGGTCGCCAGAACATTCAAGCGTACCATAACAATGCAAATACTAAAACCTGAGAAAATCAACTGAAAATATCGGAACAAATCCAGCTCCAGACTTATCGGAGGGTGAAATATCTGCGCCCCAGAGATTAATGTTGGAATTATGACTATCCGACCCTCTGACTAATAGATCTACGGTTACCTAACATTCGTTTTTTTCAAGATTTCACAATTTATTCTAGAGAAACTCTTAGGATTGTGTCTCGACCCTATTTTTTTGTGTCTGTCATCGAATATTAGGTACTACATTGAATAAGTTTGAGTATTGTTTTCGATATCGACTTGATTTATTCTAAAGAAGTCACTTAGAAAGTAATTCATAAATATTTTCTTATTAAAGTTAATGCTGCAGCATTGTTAACTTATGTTTTCTTTGAATCAGATGATTTTATAGAAAACTAGCTGTACCCCGCGGCTTCGCTCCCGTCAACTGGCTACCTGTCTACCTACCTACCCCGCTACTCTCTTACTCTTACTCACAGACAATTTGTGTTTGACTAATGTCAATATTTATACGATACAAACGTCACTCAATTGTTTTGGCTTCCCGAAACCTCTCCACTAACACTTAAACTTTATGCAATGGTATTAAAGTTCAAATTGACTTTTAAGTATTATTACGAATCTTTTGTATGGGAGCATAGAAAAGTGTTGTTTTTAGTCTTTTTCAGGCAATTTTTATATTTTTTCTCTCCGTAAGAACCATCCTCGTACTTCAAGGAATATTCTAAAAAAAGAATTGGCCAAATTGGTCCAGGCGTTGTTGAGTTATGCGCTTACCAACACATTTAGCGATTCATTTTTATATTATAGAAGACTAGCTGACCCGCGCAACTTCGTTTGCATCACATTTTCTATTATTGCTCCGCTCCTATTTGTCTTAGCGTGATGATATATAGCCTATAACCTTCCTCGATAAATGGGCTATCTAACACTGAATGAATTCAAATCGGACCTGTAGTTCCTGAGATTAGCGCGTTCAACCAAACAAACAAACAAACTCTTCTGCTTTATAATATTATAAGTATAGATTAAATGGATTCGAAAGACATTTATTTTGACGTACCCAACGACTTTGTAGGTATTTATTAGAATTTCGTTTCGGTGATAAAAAAAAGAAAGCTACTATTTAGGTAGGTAGCTATGCCAATCTCGTATAAAATGACATGTCCAGTATAGTCTGACCGGCTGGTCTTCCGCTGGGTACTGTCTTACCGCAGTAGGTACCTATTTTAAATAGAGTGACTGCCACGACAACTGGTGTCAAATTTTCTGACTTTTGACTATCCGTAACGACTGTCAGAGATCTTCAAATTAAACCCGGGACCAACGGCTTAATTTCCAAGGCACGGAGAAGTCCCAGCAACACACACACAACACATCCATGAACCGACCACGGCTAGAGTCACTTAACCTCTAAGATCAGCCACGAGCTCCTCGGTCCAGGACTGGTACAGACTATCAGTGCTAGCTCACCCATTGGTCACTGTCGTCTCCACTAAAGGCCTTGGCGACGCGGTCGCTGGCGACTGGCGACGGCAGGTCGGTGGTGAGGGGCGGCAGGTAGTCCAGCTCGCGGAACACGGCGCGGATGATGGGGCGCACGTCCGCGCATGTCGACCTGCAACGGTTATGACAAGAACCTGGAATAATGTGTGACTGTCTCTCTGTTCTAGTCTTGGCAAGGCCATAGACAGGGGGGGGGGGGGTGGCACTCTCCGATTAGAAAAGTTTAGTTTTGATCGTTCATCTACTTATAAGGGAAACTGACTGACTGACTGGCATATTAATCAGCTCAGCTGAAAGGACTAGGACAAGGAAATTGACATTTTGCGCAAGAATTCCTTTTATGCTGTAGGTGAGCAAAATCCCTTCTCAGTGAAGGGATTTTGGAAATTCAACCTTGAAGGGTGTGTCAAGGTGGTAAAAAGTTTATACTCAATCTGCACAGATAAATTCGAGCGAAGTGCTAGTATGAAATATCTCAGTACTAACAATAGCCAGGGTCAATAAGACCGTTTCTACCTAACAACCGGCTCGCTTGCTAGTTTCCACTTGCATGCGACTGGTTTGCATCAGCTATAAGAGCGGTTTATATGTCATCTATTGGAATGGACAATTCACGTAATTGTGGGTTAAATAGGGCTTATGATCTTCGAGGAAAAATGGTGTACCAGTAATACATATCCTACCGTAGGTTGTGTTGTGAGAGATTTCAAGTTTAGCGCAAAGTCTATTTTCAAAGCATATCACACATACTTACCCCTTGTCAGGTATCAAAGGCAAGATGTCGCTCATTGTTCCTTCATTCATCAAAACCAAAATACTTTATATCAAATTGATTCAATACACAAACCTACAATTCTAAAAGGTAAATAAATAAAAAGGGCTTTTGTAATATTTTATTTACGCACAGGCACAACTTTGACAAAAGGGACTACGGTTGACATTGACGGCTAAATTCTGACGTCGAATAAAAAAGTTCTATTCAATATACAAATGAGGTTGGAGTCTTGAGTTTGAGGACCAAAGAATTTTTGGAGTAAAGCCTGTTTTTTCCCGCCTCGTTGCCGTCGCCGCAGCTTCCAGCGCCCGTGACGAGGTCGCACACGATTTGGCAGCAATATTAGATTTGAGTCTGAAATACTTGGGAGCTGGAGTTGGAAATTGATTTCTGATGATTGATCGCCTCAAGTAGCGCGGCTTTAATATCGTGACATTTCTGTGAACTGTCTTTACCACATCTCTTGCAAGAATAAATTATATCTGTCATATATATAATTATAGCTGTCGATGAAAATTAATATTGTATTAGGTACCACATGAATTTCTAAGTATTACTCAGGAGAATGCTAACTTAGTGGAAACGTTACTTTGATGTACAATCATTCAAAGACATTAATATATAATTGGAGTGTAATTGCTAGGTATGCTACGTTTTTTCAGCTGCTTGGTATTAATTGAATTGATATTCTCAGTATAATGTTTTCATCAGAGAATTTAGAAACATATTATGTTTTATATCAGATATTCTGTTTTAGTGTAATTTTTATGTTTAGCTTGACTCTAAACGAGGATAGTTTAACTAATAAGGGTAATTTCGCGCGTTAGTATGTATCACAGAAATATATTAGTTAGTGAATCAATGATGTTAATAATTGAGGTACAGTAAAGACGGTACAGAGGAGCTCGTGGCTAAATAATAACAGCCGCACGGGTCGATCTGCAAGGTTAAGCAATACTGGCCGAAGTTGCTCTGTGGATGGGTGACCATCTTAATCTACCGAGTCTCCTCCGTGCCTCGGAAAACACGTTAAAGTCTTAGTGAAAGTGCTAACGTAAGGTTAACGCTTTTTTGACAGCGAGGTGAAAGGCGATACGGTAACGATTCCTTTCCCAATTGCTAATGTGTGCTGTCTAGATACGGATAATCAGTAGCTTGAAAAATGGACTCCAGTTTTATTAAGGAGTACAGTGCAACCCAGTGAATGGGTAATGGAGGCCTAATAGGTAGCCACTCCACATAAAATACTGGTAGTCAGCTGAATCCAGAAGCCCGTTAACGTAGTCGCCATCAGCTGGGACTGCTCATGTATCAACTGCCACGGTCTATTTTAATAAATTATTTCTTTGATTTGTTTCGTTGTTGCTACGGACGTTTTTCCCTGCACGTCTTTTTGATCGTTCTCACATGATGTAACCATAACTTTGTTACAATTTTTTGCACAAATGAAACGAAATTGATGCAATCATCTGTTGAAATTATTCAACAAATCACGGCGGCAGCCAATACCGCGTGTATCTGACATCGACGCAGAAACGATTTCCATGGGTCCAGGGCATGATTCTGGACACCCTAGACTTAGAATTTTTCGTCGGCTTTTTTCTCATTTTTTCATTTTTTTTTCAAGGGTTTTTTTACTTTAGACTGCTCATAATCGTTATTCTGACCTAACCCAATGAGATTTTTAATAAAAAAATAATTAATTAACTACTTTCACTAAAAAGAGCAATCTGAATAAAACCACAAATAGATATCAGCTCAGCTGAGATGATACCTATTTGTGGTACTCTTGAAAAAAATGGAAAAATGAGAAAAGAACCGACGAAAAATTCCAACAATGGGGTGTCCAGAATCATGCCCTGGACCCATGGAAATCGTTTGAGCGTCGATGTCAGATACACTCGGTATGTAACACGTGAATTTTTAAACGGTCGTTAAGCTATGTCAGAGGTCCTTGAAGTGGCTTAGAAACTCTGACACTAGGGTGTGTGGGTTCGTTAAGCCTTACTATTCACACGATAAGAAGATTTTGAAAAATAAACATCCTATATTATTACAGCATCCGAAAGTGTAGCTGATAAAAAAATAACTATACCAGTTTTTTTTTTTTTTTTTTAAATCATTGGTTCATAAATAGTTTTCATCACAATTGGAGTCGAGAATCATTTCAGTGTTTTTCGGCATTCCTCATACTTTCGGATTTAGCCCTTGAAAATTTCACCTGGAAAATATAACTGAGCGTTAATTTCTACTGAAATAAAGTCCGCTAACGTATTCGCACTTAGCGATCTCAATTTCTCAGTAACGACGTAATTAAGTCAGGCCGCTAGGCGTTAGAACCTGAACCCTTAACGACTTAGATGAGGTCCAGAATAGGCCCTTGCCGAGTAATTTGACTTCAAAGTTTTTCTTCCTTTTGTGAAATTATGAACTCGTTGAGACAGCTGTTTTATTCCACTTCGTGGAAATGTAATTTTTCAAATTATTCTGGATAAAGTGAAAAGTCGTGTAAGATAAGATCTTAAGCTTAGGAATTTCTTGGTAGGTACTTGAAGGTTGATTACATTTTGTTAGCAGGTCACTGATACTTCAAACAGAAATCTTTTGGAGACAAAGGTGATAAACAAGAAATACTTGATTGGCATGGTTCCATAATGTTGTAACATTTGTAGAATAAATATAAATACTTTTGCAGAAAATATCAATTCCTTTGATTTCGCATATTATTCTTCATCATGGGCTTTGCAACATAATAATATGAATTATTTATTTAACCAAAACTTTGTTCATAAACAGCTGTTCCTTGAGTATCAGTTTGTGTCCTACAAAAAATAATTATTTACCGGCCGAGAATACGTAATAAAGTTATGAGATAAAACTTTTCTCGAAGGAGAACTTTTGCTTGACTACAGCTGTGTAGGCTTGTGTTCTAGATACGGCTGCTGTGTGAACCTACATACTGCTGAACATGAATTAATGTGAACATCATAGCTACATCTTAGAAATCATTTCTTGATGTGGCTGAGATTAGGTTTGAAGTAACTTAGTGCACTCCGACTCGGATAGATTAGGTTCGAATGGGATGATGGGAGCTAAAGTTCGCTCGCTTTTCTTTAGGATTCTTTTATTTATATTAGGATCTTTTAAATACTCTAGACAGAAATAGGAGCGTTGTAGACGGCTTTAAGGTCGAAGTTAGGTAAAATTTTGAGTTTGCACTTTCATAAAGTATCTATGTAGGTAACTTATATATGCGAAAGGGCCCATCACTTCCTGAAATGGCTTATTTTACGATATGGCTACGACATATTAAGACTGCTAGGTATATATACAAAAATGTATCCATTTCGGTAGTGCTAATTTACAAGTCGTATTACAGGCTCGCGAAGTTTATCAAAGGGTCGCAGTTTTCTCATCAAAGTAAAAGAAATAGTACCGGAAGGCTTCGAGGGATTATTGGTATAACTGGGCTTCGACACGATACCCGTAATTGTGATAAACGAGCGCTTTTATTACGAGCTCCGGCTTTAACTAGCGATTGTTAGAATAAGTTCGTTTGAAAGTAATTGTGAGCTACTGGAGCTTATGATTTTAGAGATATCTGTAGAGTTGTTTAGCTATGGCTATCTACAAAGTAAAAATTGTAGGCAACGGAATAAAGTCCAAGTAGGTACCAAAATTGCCCATTGTGTGTTTTCAGTTTTTAATTTTTCTTTTTGTTTTTTATCATCCGGTGTACCTACCTACCTACCATTAGTAGGAGTTAAGTAACTACCATTTTATTCCTGGTGTAGCAACGAAATCTGTGAAAAAGCAACTGAGATACAACGTCGTAACCACACAGACATCGCAGGCATAGCAATAAGGTCCCTTTGGCGCCCTTTAGGTGCGGAACCCTGCGTAATACCCCAACTCAAGTAGAAATGGAATTCTGAAAACCAAAAGAAATACGCACTTACGTATGCCGTTCAGTATTCTAGGTCAGGTTAAAAAAAAGTAAATCTTTTACAGCGAAATCCCGAGACACCTCGACAATCCTAAATATACTGCCACGTACATCTTTCTTTCAACAAGTAAGACACATTTTACTCCCACAAAATTATTCAAGGCGGCTCACTATGCATTGTTTAGGTACATATATACTGCTGAAAGTAGATTTCCCTATACGCAAAATAATTTGAAGCGTATAAAATTTTACTGTGTCGATGTAACCAGAAATATTGTTCGACAAGGAGATGTTTCAAAATTTCAAGTAGGTATTCATTCAATAAAATTTTAATACTTTCAATGTCGTAATATCGCATACTTTACAAAGACATTTCACATTTTAAGCGTTTAACAAAACAATAGGAATGTTACTGAACATGAAATTATACTTTGTAATAGGTAATTTGTTTTAGGGCTGATATTTCAGTAGTCAAGTAATTTTTAACTCAAGGATAAATATGACGCGCTACGTCTTTTCCCCAGTTAAAACGTATCTGACAGTTACAAATTGGCTCTAAATACTTTTCATAAAAATATTTTTGACAGGTAATCTTCACTACTTATAAATGCTAAAGTGTTATAGTTTCGTTGTTTATTTATTTGTTACGCTTTCAGGCCTAAATCGACGAATCAATTTTGCTGAATTTGGTACAGATTTAGATGGCACCCTGTAGACGCGAGCAAAAGCTATTCTGTAACCTATATTATGTACCTTTAAAGCGAAACATTAGATATTCGTATCAGACGAGCAGTAATCACTCGTTCTACAAGCTAGTCCATACATCTTCAGGAGCCTGTATCTGTCTGAACGTGAGTCTGAAAGGGCACGTATCTCTAAAGATACCACTGATTAGCAACATTTACGTGTTGGGAACAGCTTCGATTTTAGCAGCGCTTTGGGATATTTGCTATCGTTAGGTTCTGTATTAGTAAACTGGTCACTGAATGGATCCCAACTAAATAAGATATTTTCGTGGTTGCGGTTAGGTATACGCTTTTTCGTATGCTATGAGATAGTCAACTGATGTCTAAATATAACATTAGATATATTAAGACTACCAAAGCTATTACTAATACTATACGCGCCTGCGCAATGTGCGCTTAGCACAAGTTTCGGCTGTCATAGCTACAGTAAGAATAGTCACGGGCTGTCATGGGCTTTAGGGTTCCGTAGCCAAATGGCAAAAACGGCACCCTTATAGAATCGTCATATCTGTCTGTCTGTCTGTCTGTCCGTCCGTCTGTATGTCACAGCCACTTTTCTCCGAAACTATAAGAACTATGCTGTTGAAACTTGATAAGTAGATGTATTCTGTGAACCGCATTAAGATTTTCACACAAAAATAGAAAAATAACAATAAATTTTGGGGGTAACCATACTTAGAACAGAAACTCAAAAAAAAAATTTTCATCAAACCCATTCGTGTGGGGTATCTATGGATAGGTCTTCAAAAATTATATTGAGGTTTCTGAAATCATTTTTTTCTGAACTGAACAGTTTGCGAGAGAGACACTTCCAAATTGGTAAAATGTGTGTCCCCCCCCCGTAACTTCTAAAATAAGGGGATGCTAAATCTAAAAAAAATATATGATGTATATTACCATGTAAACTACCAGCGAAAATTGGTTTGAACATGATCTAGTAAGTAGTTTTTATTTAATACGTCATAAATCGTAAATCGCAACTTCTGCTTACGGAACCCTTAGAGCGCGAGTCTGACTCGCACTTGGCCGATTTTTTTATAAATAAGATAGTAGTTCTGCAGATAAACAATCACAGTTATTTGATTTCATGAACGTTACGCCAATGTCGTCTCTAACCCCTGCCTACAGAGATGTACCTATCTACGCTTTGGGTTGTAGGTATATACAAACATATTATAAGTTTATTTTATGTAGTTACGTATTGGATCGATACTTGTAAGATTTTTATCCAAAATCCAGTCACTGAAAATATTTCGTCACTTAGTAACCAGCTTTAGGCATCCTGTCCATCGACATAGTCACGTAGCTGCATAGGTACTCCTCGGATGTATTGGCTGAAGATTGATATTCTATTGCGAAAGTACTCTCCGATCGAGAATGCTAACTGGTATTGATAGCAGTTCAACTGCGGCTAAGCTCTCCATTAGTTACCCTTATCGGAACGCCCCCTAAATAATTTGCGACCCAAAGCTATTGTTCACTTTGTTCGGTGTTCTCGCTTTAGTGACCAGAAAAAATTGTTCCCTGGTAAAGGCTGAACATAGTAAAACACAACATAGTCAAATTATTATTATTTAACAAAAAAACTCGACTGCTTAAAATTAATGAACTAAAAAGGAAAAAACAAGTTAAAACTGCAAGTTACTTTACATTACGCGCGGAGGCAATGTTTTGTTGACCAAAGATACAAACTACCATTGCCTGCGACGTTTTTTGTTTTAATAATAATTCTCTAAACATTCAACTTCAATTAAAAGTAAATTCTGCTTTGTTTAACTTTAACTCTGGCTGAAAGACAAGTAGCAGATGTATTGACACTGAGAATCTTAAGCTCGGAAGTTCACTGCGGTACTACAAAGTGAGAATCAGAAGTCCAACCAAACGACAATATTATGAAACTTGGAATAAGTCTGCTTTTGGCCTTTACTGGGACAGAGACTGGCTGGAGATACTATTATTATTCTGGAACGCGGAGCCTCCATCTCTAATGAAATCTCATGAAAACTACAATACAAATCCTTAATTGAGTGTTTGTGCTGTGTCTCGATTTTCCATGGTTTAAACAAATGACAGCTGCTTTAACAGCTTTACAGATTCAACACAAGTTCGTATCAACGATGGCCTTCTGCACACTTCTGTTTCAAGCGTCCGGTCAGTAGGTACTAGTAGCATAGTTTGTCACAGCTAGATAGTTGCGGTCCGGTATCCGGCTGCCGTCGCTCCGTACGCGGCGCACACCGGTTATACGATACCGCTGTATCGCTCGGACCGCGGACATGTTATTGTTTCAAACTTTCATGGAAGGTACGGGATTATTGTTTTGTCATTTCAGAGTTTCTAAACAGGAATGGGCATGTTCTGTTATTTCTGTCCCTCTACTGTGACTTATCTGTTCACTGGTAGGTTTCAGTTTAATCGGCTAGTTTGAATATTAATTTAGTTTGTGTTCGTCGACCGTCGTCTTTGTCAGTCCAAGCACTGTGACAGTTGCGTTCTAAAGCTGGAAGTTGTAAAGGTAAGTTAAGGTTTAATTATAATATTACTAGCTTTGTCCGCGACTTCGTACGCGCATATCATGTTTCCGTAGGAATTTTGAGTAATCCTCGCTCTTAGTGCTCCCCTACGGAGTGTAGGGAAGCTACAAGCCAAATTTCAGATTTCGACGACCAGAAGTTTCAGCTGTGCTTTGTCTGTCAGTCACTCTGTAACGGAAGAGTTTTATATATTAGGATGAAGACACAATGTTTTGCATAACAAATCGTGTCGACGGAACTTTTTCACACACATGGTAATCATGAATTCTAAATAACTCTAATATTACCTACTGAAAATGTGACTCATGTCTCTAATACAAATATCTAGTCAAAAAAAATCCATACCCATCCTATCCATACTAATAATATCAAGCGGAGAGTAACTCTGTCTGTTTGTTACATTTTTATGTTTTAACGGCTGAACGGATTTAAATGAAAAGGAAAGGAAAAGGGCATTCAATACTGGTGATTTGCGTATCGTAAGTATATGTTCCCTTGGGATAATTTACAACTCTCACGTGACCGAAGTCGGTGGCAAAAGCTAGTAACAAAATATAAGTAACAACTGCCGTACTAGACTACGGTAACGAACACGGTACGGTAAATGAATAATTATTAAACAACGTAACGATGCGCTCAGATAACTAATAACAATAAATCAGTATTATTTCATGAAAGCTAAATAAACAAAGTTGCAGCACAATTCAAAGGTCCCTGGTAGTCAGGGGCTGGCGGTGGGCGGAGTATATTTTTAGCGCCGCGGGCTGTTGTATAACGCAGCACAGAGCCGAGCTGTTCGGAGCTGCGAGCCTTTGAATAGTTTGAATCTATTAGTTAATGGTCACTGAATGTCTGAAACTTCTTTCAATAGTACCTACCTACTGTTATAATAAACGATGTAGGGAGAATATTGTAGAATTTTTACTGAAATTCATATAGTATCATAAAATGATACACTGTAAAAGTAAATAAGTTAGCGAAACTTCATTGGAAGGAATTTTTTTTAAAATAAACCTATACTGTCTCACTGCTGAGCAAAGGTTCTCTCCATAGCTTTTCCAATGTTCTGAATATTTTTTCTTAGAATGCACTTACGGACATTTATACATTATCAACTCCAGGGCGTTTTTGGTTCGCATACCGATACGCTACTTTTTTTTTGAAGGGTGTAATCCTCATGGATGTCCTCCACCCTGGGGCGGGCGGAGGGGTCTGTCAGACTCATACTGACCAAAACCACCCCGGTGTTCCATCTCTCACCTGACCGATATGCTACCTACCTCAGTTGATGGAAGAATGCTTTTGGCCACAGGATGTGATATTCTGCCGCTTTCACGAACAAGTGCCACCGGAACGCGTAAAGACAAAGTGCAACTAAGTGATACTAACATTTACATTTTATTTACTAACACAATTTTATTGTAATTATATATTTTCTCTTTACTTTATAAAATCGTAAAAGAATGAGCCCATTAAATACATGATACACGGACACACGAGCGACTGTTATTACAACGTAAACAAGAACCTAATCACGAGATTGCTCCAATGAATGTACCGGACATTGATTTACGACATTCATTGGCTCGCAAGAGCAAAGTAATGTTCTTAATAAAATCAAATTGTTCTAATATGTCTGTGTTTCACAACGAGACCCCATAAATTCCGTACTGAAGTTTGTTTTCGACGCTTTGGTCGATCCTAGGATACCTATTTTCGAAATCCTTATAAAGATTCTGATTTAGATGAAGCTCTCGCGCAAACCTATTTCCTTCGACGAGTTTGTTGAAACTATAAGTCATAGTATGTTTTGAGTTTCATATCGGCTCGTAAAACGACCAACAGAGTGTAAAGTTTAACGAGTTATATAACCAGCTCGCGCTCGCTTAGCCGTGCAATAGACGGATCGGTTTTTAGATTGCTAATTTAGGATACGGAAGGACGCTATGGATATTAAACGCTACTGACGAGCATGAAGTCCTGGGTTCAATTCCCAGGTTGGGCACTGTGCAGTTCAGCAGTGCTATTCTGTAACAACATTTTCGTGTCTCGACAGCGGAATCCGAGGTGAGTTTCAAATTCGTATAAATATAAGACCTTATGATGTGTGAAATAAAGTTCACTTTGTAAGCTTAGTCACTCAGGTGAAGTCGATATCGAAATGGTTATTTACAGAATAGACTAGCTGTTTTTCCATCATAAATCGAATCAATCAAGATCAGTTCCCAGTTTACGGTAAAAGGCTTGCTATATAACCTACATGAGACGAGATAAAGGTTACTTGCGATATGTGCGTAGTTACTTCTCTGTAACCTTTGTGGACCACAGGCGTGATGTTAAGTTATAACGCAGATAATTTTAATGTTC
Source organism: Ceramica pisi (assembly GCA_963859965.1). NCBI lineage: Eukaryota > Metazoa > Arthropoda > Insecta > Lepidoptera > Noctuidae > Ceramica > Ceramica pisi. Next base: position 345,350 of record OY982538.1, read on the forward strand.
CACCTATCAATTCTCAAGTCAGTAATAATATATACCTTATTACCACTACATCGCGCACAATATATTAACTTTATTTAGCGGGAACACAAAGACTCACACAAAAAGGTAAACAGCATACATTATGTGATCACAAAGAGGAGGAAATGGCGTCCCTCTGGCAGGCGGCCGGCGGAGGAAGTGACGACAGTGACGGATGGCCGCTGTGGAGCGCAGCCTCGCGGCTCGTGGCTCGTGACTCGTGCCTCGTGGCTCGTGATTCGTGGCTCGTGGCTCAGGGGGGCTCGGTATGAGCGGAGTGACGCGTGAGAGATTAGTTTCAACTAGTTACTATTCTGAGGTTTCAGGCCGGTAGGAATCGTGAGCTGATGCTTCCTTAACACAGAAATGTGTAATTTATTTATTTATTACAACTTCATTCTACACGCAGGTATAAAGGTGGACTTAATTATGCTTTGGCACTGTCAGTAGTCAACCAAGCGTGATGGAGATAATATAACATGGCAGGATTCTAAACAACCATGTTTGTGGTTAGATCATTGTCCCGACATTATGACATGTTGGAAATATTATCCACTTAGGTAGGTAATATAAGTTTTCCGCATAAATGTGAATAGCGTCTAATCCCGAGAGTTATCAAACGACATGCAAATACAAACGCATAAAGAAACTACCACTTTATTTACCATTTCGCCCATATTATAAAAGTTCATGTCATGTCTCCGTATCTTCAGCAATAACTATAACTATTCTCGTTCGTCACGCCCATCGTTTAGTGAAGTTGCTTACATATCTTGTAGATAACAGCGAAGGGAAACAATTTGCTAAACGCTCCTAACAAATGGGCTCGGTACTGCTATTGAAGCGTCCTCGAGTGACAAGGAAACGTAGACGTGTGTAACGCGATAGTGTTCATGTCTAGAATATTGCCGTTGTTACAATTTCTGAATGGAACACTTCTGTTTTATGGTCGGCTAACGATTTCAACTAATAGGGACTCTGACATCAAAATTTCATAAGCCTCTAGTTTAAGAGAGGATTTAATTTCTATAATTAAATACATGTGGTTAGTTTTTCGACGAAAACTGTTACTGATTTAGTGCTTCCACTAAGTTAAGATCACAATTGATCGAAAAACTAACCAGATGTATCAATTCATCAGAGGTCAGTACCTCATCACTAAATCAAGATACCTATGTAATTCAGCCACAACTGCGACTGCTAATAATAACTGCTGTTATCCATTCACCAGTAGCCACTACCTACATGAATCACTTTGATTACGAGACCCCGAAGGACCATCTTCAAATAATAAATCCAATAAGTAATTAGTGCCACACTGCAAACAGCAAGACGATCCCTTTCACACAACGCCGTCTATAAAATAAAACGAGGGGAAATGAGCTCTCCTGCCTACTTACAAGTGCGGCCGAGGGTCACTCCCAGCCGAGCGGCGACACAGTGAAAGTCACAGGCTCATCAGGCTGCTGTTACTACGACACAGAGCGACACTTCACTTTAGTGGCGCACTTAGCGCGTATCTTCCGCCATATTGTTGAGACGCTGTTCGTGCAACGTCACGATGCCCATTTGTTTTTGTCATTTGAAATGGATGAAAAGGAGCTTGGGGATTTTTGTGGTTTCATGGCCCTTTTCGGAAAATTTTGTCAACTAGCAATACAATCATGTAAAACATAGATCTGTGACGGATGGCCCTGCCTCACATCATCCAAAAAGTAAAGTCCTAACTATATTATTGTTTGAGTTTTTTTTGTTTGTTTCACTTTAACACCTAATTCATTGAATCAATTTTGATTAATTTTGGCACACAGATAGATAGTTTTTTTTTTTTTTTTTTTTCTCTCCATGTAATTCTATTTGCAATCGGTCGTCGGACCATAAGCGAATTTGTTCCTTGATAAATGGCGTTGTGGTGGAGCAGCCAGTGCTCCACCACAACGCCATTTATCAAGCACCTCCCACTTATAGAAGGTGGTTCCTCTTCAGCCTTTTTACCACCGCTGTCGGGTTCAACAGTTCCTTAACTAATGGGTTTGGATGCGAGGCTAGGCGTGCCTTGTGTTGTCTTTTGTATCGCTCGATTTCAGAGGTTACTGAAGGCATTTGTAGATAGTCGTGGATTTCGTCATTCCTAGCAAACCAAGTTGCATTCGCTATTGATATTAGGATACCATTTTGCATTCTTTGCAGGCAGAGTATGTTGGATTTGCTGGCAACGCCCCAAAATTGGATCCCGTAGGTCCATATGGGCTTGAGAACCGAGTTGTAAATGAGGAGTTTGTTGTCTACAGAGAGTACAGAGTTTCTTCCCATGAGCCAATACAGGTTGCGGAACTTGTGGTTTATCTCATCCCTCTTATATTTAATGTGATGCTTCCATGTTAGGCGCCTATCTAAGTGGAAGCCAAGATACTTTACACAATCTGTGTGTGGTAAGGTGTCAGGACCTAGTCTAACAGGTGGGGTGTTTCCGTGCCTGAGCGTGAAGGTGATATGGTTAGACTTGGATGCACTCGCACGTATTTGCCACTTACAGAGCCATTTATGAGTTACGTCTAGTTGTTTTTGGAGTCTTTTGCTGGCCGTTTCTGAGTTGTCATCAACTGATAGATAGGCTATGTCGTCGGCATATGTTGCTATTGTTATACCATCTAACGTGGGTAGATATGATGTAAAGATGTTGTACAACACCGGGCCAAGAACAGATCCCTGTGGTACACCAGCTCTCACTTCAATCAATTTTGATCTTGCTTCGCCCTGTTTCACTTGGAAGCAACGGTCGGATAAATACGACTGGATGAGCAGGTACATTGAGTGTGGAAGTTTTTCCTTCACTTTAGCCAGCAATCCTTTGTGCCAGACACGGTCGAAGGCTTGCTGAACATTAAGAAACGCCGCTGAGCAGTACTTTTTACGTTCGAAAGCCTGTCTTCCTGTTTGATAAACTCGGTGAACCTGTTCTATTGTTGAGTGAGATTTCCTATAGCCAAACTGGTGAGACGGAACAACATCATTGGCATCCATGCAAGGTTTTAGACGGCTGAGGAATATCCTCTCCCACAGTTTGGAGAGTACAGGCGTTAGGCTTATCGGCCGATAAGACGAGGCCTCGTGTTCAGGTTTGCCTAATTTATGGATCATAACAACTTCGGAGATTTTCCACAGGTCAGGAAAGTGAGATGTTCGAAAGATTGCGTTGAACAAACTAGCTAGGAAAGAAACGCATTTCCTGTGAAGATTTTTAAGTATGCAAGGCGTGATCAGGTCAAATCCCGGGGCTTTTCTCGAGTTCAGCAGTCTAATTTCCTTCGCTATTTCTTTAGGTGTTGTGGGTATGATAGGCATACACATCTGTAAGTCTTGTTCCAATATTGCGTCAATGTCATGCTCATTAGCAACACTCTCGTTGGGTTTGAATACAGAGGACAGATGCGTTGCGAATACCTCGGCATTTTCCAAGTCAGTTCTTGCCCAGGAACCCTCTGATCTGATTGGAGGGTAAGATTGTTGAGGCTTATCTAAGTTTTTAGTGGCCTTCCAGAGCGAGTTCCCACCAACCCCCGTAGGTGACATCATCTGTAGGTTAGCTGTCAACGTTGTGTTAGTAGACTCCTTGACTATAGCCTTGAGCTCCTTTGCTGCCTTGTTGTAATTGACTTTATCAAGAGGATGACGGGATTGATGCCATATTCTTCTATGTTTGCGCTTTTCTAAAATCTTTTGCATTATGTCTGGTGGATGAGAGTGGTTGGTGTGACCTTTGAGCCGGGAAGGTGTGTTGATCCAGGCAGCCACTTGAATGGCGTTAGTGAAATATCTGCAGGCGTTATCTACATCATTTTGATTCTTCAGTGGAATAGTTGCGGTAAAGTTTTCATTGAGGTAGGTCTTAAAGCGGTCCCAGTCAGTATGGCTATTCGTCAAAGACTCAGTAATTTCCCGAGTAAGCTCACTATAGTGCTAATTGTGAGGATCACCGGTGTGTGATCTGAAGACCCGCCTAGACTTGATTCGATAGTAGTGTTTATACTATGTATACCCTTATTGATGAAGAAATCCAAAAGATCCGACAGTTTCCTAGGATTGCTAGGCCAGTAGGTAGCCTCACCTGCGGATATCGGTTTTAAGTGGTTTTCATCGACACAACGTTTCAAATCGCGCCCACGAGTGCTGGTACAGCGGGATCCCCAAAATGTATGTTTGGCATTCCAGTCACCACCTGCAATAAACCTATGGCCAAGAGTATTGAAGTAGGTTTTGAACATGTCTGAAGTTATTTTGTGTCTTGGTGGACAGTAAATTGAGGATAGAATAATTGGGCCTGCTCGGTCCTCCAATCTAACAGAAGTAGCTTGAATGTGCACTGTAGAATATGGTTCCATCAGTGAATGTCTCAGGTTCGCTCTGATGGCCAGCGCTGAGCCAGCATGCGCACTACCATCAGGATGGGGACAGTGGTAAATGTTATATCCTTTGATACGGAACGAGCTTCTGGACGTCCCGTGCGACTCTGAAATTAATACGGCGTCTAGTTTGTTGGCTTTCATTAAAGTCTCCAACTCTTGGATATTGGGAGCCAATCCATTGATATTCCAGGTTGCGATTCGTAGAGGAGCCATTTATGGTGTTAGTTTAGTGATGACGGTAGTCAGTAAGCCCACTAGGGTACTGATTTGTTGTAGGATTAGGTCGATTTTTTCATTTTGTTTAATTAAGAGTTGTTCCATGGCTGTTACATTTTGTTGAGGGTTTTCTACGTGGCTAGATGTTATGACGTTGTCTCGTGGAGGAACCTTGGCGTGACCAGCAACAACATCTGAGTATTTTTAGTCCGATCTGCGAAAGGAGTTTGGCTGGGGTAGGGCGGAGCGTTCTGAGGTTATATTGGTACAGGTTACTTCAGTAGGATAGTTTGGAATGCCGGTTGCAATATTTCTTGGTTTCATTTTTCTTGACATTATTTCTTTGTAAACTTTACAACCTTTGTAATTGGCAGGATGGTCGCAGGAGCAAAGAGCGCATTTGGCGGGTGTGTTTCTATCTTTTTTGGGGCATTCAGAAGTTTTGTGGCCCTCCCCACATTTGACACATCTGTATGGCCTCATGCAGTTGTTTTTGCAGTGGCCATATTGTTGGCATCTATAGAGATAGATAGTGTAAATCTATTTTAACGCAAAAGTTAGAATTAGTTAGAGTTAGTAGTTCAATTATCATAAACATAAAAAATAATTACAATATTTTGTATTATTTCGTAAAAAATTAACAGAACGTTTCAAAATTAGAATCACGTCTCGTTAATCACGCTCATTACTGACACTAATGGTCAGCGCGATGCTTACATTATTTATTAGCTTTAATATAGCTCTGATTTTACGAAAACCTTTTCCACAACAATATTTAAGTATCCATCAGTTAGAACTATGTCACTTTAATCGCCTCAACTATTCACAGTTACACTACTCTATGGCTAAGTGAAATCTACAGGGTGTTTCATAAGTGCCAAAAAGTTCAGTCACAGATTTCATGCCACCAACTGTATCAGACTACTTGAATGAAACTAAAGTTAGTAGTAGTTGTTTAGTCGAACTGATTTGTTTGAAACTATTTACTTTGTTGTCTTTATACAAGTATTTTTGTTTTTTTTTTTGCTGAGGAACTGTTTGACTAGGCACTTTTGAAACAACCTTTATGAAGCTGTTGAAGAATGCTGTATGTCTTTGAAGTTGTCAGACGGCTAAAGGGTTAGTTGCACTAGTAAAAAGTTTGGCAATGAGTCGGGAACGCGTCACTGCTCAGTGCAAGTTATCGACTAAGTTAAATTGTTTTGGTGCTCAATTGTACAAAAAAACACAATCTAGACAAGCCAGATCCCAGTTTTTTTGTATAGTTTTAATATGAAATCTCTGAAATTAGGAACTATATAAATCAAATTCTTTGACATCAAATACTCGGTTTTCACATGATTTGAGACTGTGACCGAGCCGTCGGTTAGGACGCAAAATAGACTTCCAGTTTCAAAAGCCAATAGTGATGTGTTAAAGTACGATTTATACTCGATTTGGTTAAATTAAGAAAATAAAACAAATACCAACATTTAACTGCGGCTTCATCTCCGTCTTCTACCAATGTGGCAAAATTACCTAAACAAAATCGTTTCAGCAATTTTGATTTGCGAACAAAGAAACAACCTCACTCTCATGCAATGTAATTTAATATATACTCCTACGGGCTCTGAGAAAGTACACTCACAACATCTTTACTCAACAAAATCACAGAACTGAAGCTTCCCAAGTACAATTTAATCACATTTAGGTACATCTGCATATATTACAGAAACCTCCCAAGCTCACTAAGCAGGATCGTATTTACTCTAATCATCTCTTGAGCAAATAAACGAGCAAATCGTTAATTACAAGTTAATTACGCGAAACACGGAGGTAGTAGCGGGGGGGGGGGATGATTGAGCAGTGACTGGCTGAAGTCTGCGCCATCCGTCACCGCCTCGGAGCGCGACGTGTTGATTGAAACAGTGACCTGTGACCCTGTGGACACGACTATTTGTTACTGCTATGGCTTTGTGGACTGGGGGAGACAGGTTTTTTAGTAACTGACCACTATTATGGTATGTTGTTTAGCACTGAAGTGGTCAAATCTTCATAAAGTCTGATTGCAATTGTTGTCATCAAATTATTTCATTACCAATTAATGTCTGAATCGTTTCTGTAGATTCGCTGTGACAGATGGACACATATAAGAGTGAAGCATTAAATATTTGTTGATAACATTCGGAGCAACATTGACTGTGGCAGACGGACAGGGAGAGAACTGAGAGTGAGAGATCCTATAAGACTATCGATTTAAACTAGTAAGAAAACTACACAAAGTAATAGGTGACAAAGATATCGAGTAGGAAGTGCGAACATAATTTTAATAAGAACGTCAAGACCACTGACGTCGCCTGAAAGTATTTATGTCTGTTTTATGTGACCCAAATCTTTCATCTGCAGTAAACTACAAACAAACAATAGTACATTGTATGTATTACTTGTTTATTTATCTGTTGTCCCAGATCCTGCTTTGATTCATCCAATAATAATTTCTGAGATATGAAAGCAATTTCGTCGAATGACAAACGGTTTGCTGCGAGTGGTCAGAAACAGAATGTTCACAAATGAGGTGCCATTTGATTTGAGAAGACAGCCATACATGTTTTTGGCGCCGCGCAAAGATATATCTTGTTTACTTTTTCCTTACTGCTTTTTTATGATCGATTTTTTGTCTGGTTTTGCAAGACTTTCCTGCAAACACACAGATTGCTCGATTGAATGACTCGGAAACAAGCGACCTATTTTTTTTTCAGGAAGTTCAGGTAGCAAAAGTATTACTGACGAAGCTAGTATTGTTATCATTTTAATTATAAAATAAATCAGTTGCCACATTATTTGTGGTGTGATTGTATTTTTCTTGGCAAGGTTTGTTCGAGCGAAGTTGTATAGAAAAACCGTGGAAAAAATGTCTTCATGGGCCGGTAGAAGCTATCCAGCAAAAAGTATAACTGATAAAAATAAGTAGTTAAATAATCCTAGTGCTTTTCTGTTTTGCTAAGAAATACTTGCATTGCAAGGTTTTTCCTACGAGAAAATACACCGAAGAATACGTCCTAGTTTCAATCCATTAGATACTCGTGTGATCTTTTGTACCGGCGTGCACATCAATGCTTAGCTAACGTTTCCGTCTGACATAATGACAGGTTGTCTGCCCCCCCCCCCCTCCCCCTTACCTTCATAAAGCGTGTGCGGCTATTACCTTTCTCTTCAGAGGTATTACTTCCCAGAGCAAGTGCCACGCCTCACGCGAATAGCAGCTGTATTTGCAAGCGTTATTACGATTAAATTCCTTTGAAGTATCTTGAGGTAAGCAGTGTATTCAGTTGAAGGTCTAACGCAATCGCTTTTATTGCTTCAGAATGTAACACAAGATTTTGATACCCAATACAGCTTTTAAAATGGAAAAACGGATAACAAATACGAGTAAAGGATAAATATAAACACTTTACACGTGGAAGCGAATCGTTTGGGTGGCTTTACAGGACCTCCCTAATTATATTCTTTTGTCGTATGTATAGCAGTTTCCACCTTTTGCGCTATATCGGCGTTGACTTTGAGTCATCAAGGTCGATCTCAAATGTCGCAGGTAACGTTCAATTGCCGTGAATAGGCGATTTTTGATAAGTACTGATGTTTTCTTCATATTTTAACGTGGTTTTTCCCGTGGCTTCGCTGCTTTACCAGGAAATTTTCGTACTTCCGGAATATAAAGTAGCTTATGACATCAGTATTTACACCTATGTCATGTCGTTAGACCTGCTAGCCTCACGATAAGAAGAAGAAACCTGAATAATAGTTTTTGTTGAACTATTCAACTTACTTTTCAGAAAATGGCCTCCATTAAATTATTTATTTACTGGAGTATTTTTTTTTAAGAAGAGAATTGCACAGGAATTATGTGCTCGACCATTACAAGTGAAAAGTATCTGAAAAGGTATTCTTATGAGACGCCTACAAACTTGATGAAGAATACTGCCTATGATTACACATGGGTATAGACTAGCTAGCTTACTATACGACAACTTTCAAACTTCGCAAATTCTTGAACAGTTATTCCTGTCTCTAGGGAGTAACGCGACAAGCCCAAACAAATACGACGCCTCTCGACGCCGAAGGTTTAAGTTAGCCGTAGTGCTAACCGCTCGCAGCTCGTCCCAACGCGCCGCGGTGTCACGCGGCTCAGGTGTGACACGCGAGTGTTTGTCTATCGGAAGGTAAACTAGGAAGGACCCGTTTTATTTATGCATGATCCGTAGTTTAGCTATGAATTTAGGATGAATCTGTCCCCGAGGGCGAGATGTTTGTATTGGGATATCTTGAGAAATGATGCCGTGACCTTCTTGCATTTATCATGTGTTTTGTAAATAATAATAATATTTGAAAGGTAGTATCTAGCGTCCCTTTAAAGCCTTAGTCTTTTGATAAGCTTACAAAGAGACACGGGTCCGCTACCTGTAAACTAGCCAGATTTTCTCTATGTTGTGACACTATTGTGTCACCTTGCTACTCGCCGACGAGCTGAACTTAAATTTAATTTAAATAGACACGATAGGAATAAAAAGAAGATATATAAATAAAACTTTGGTAATCGCCTAGGTATGAACACTGGTAAGTATTGAATGATAAAAATAGAATCATACAATCAAATCGCTCATTTAATGGGACATTTCAAATTAATGCAAGCTTTCATCGCGTCATAATCCTGTGATCATGGTTCCTAAAACTTGCTGGAAGCAACACGATGATTCGGAGCGCAAGATAATACTCTTATCGAGTTGGTGCTATTTTATGGGCGTCATCAATCACTGACTGAAACAGTAAAGTGACGAAATAATGCTTGTTGTCTCATAGACGTGGTAGCTGATTGTGTAGCTTTATAACATGTTAAATATATAGTTTTTGAATAGTAGTATAAGTACTGCCATCAACGACGAGACGACTGAAGTTATCACAGCGACTGCATTAATAACAATGCATAATAAATTGTTTGCTATAAAGCGTAGCAGCTGCTACGACGTAGGAGTTACTACAGTGTAGCAGCTACTACGACGCAGCACTTACTACGGCGTAGCACTTACTACGGCGTAGCAGCTACTACGCCGTAGCTGACGTTAGAATGATAAAGAAGCTTGAATGATATCTCGTAGTCTTTCCTTTTTAATCCACAAAAGCAATAACTGTAATACTATCTTTATTAGTTTAATAAGATTTCAATAACAAATCTTGAGTTTAAAAATAAAATATCACAGCTGTACACAGCAGAGTAATAGTCATCATCATTATCATATCAGCCGAAAGACGTCTACTGCTAGACATAGGCCTCCACCAGTGTCGCCTCCAGTGTTGCCAGGGCCCTTGAGTCGTAAGTTACGTTTCGTTTCCTAAAATGTTACATTTTTGCTCCAAAAGTTACATTAATGTATTTTTTTTTAATTACGTATTTTTGGGTTCGGTGGGGAAAATGGCGGAATATAATGGAATCTATGATGTGTAGTGGTGTATTTAACCTAAGGCTAAAATTTTGTCATCTCTCTTTATTGTGTACTAGCTGACCCACGCAAATTCGTCTGCGTCACATTTTCCATTAATGCTCGGCTCCTTTTAGTGTTAGCGTGATGATATGTAGCCTATATCCTTCCTCGATACATGGTCTATTTAATACTGAAAAAAATTTCAAATCGGACCAGTAGTTCCTGAGATTACCCCCTACATTCAAACTTACAAACAAATGTTACCTCTTTATAATATTAGAATAGATAGTATAGATTAAATACTGGTGATCTCTTTCTTACGGGCCTTCATTAATTTTTTTCTATTCTTTTTTTCTTCAATCACGAATTTGAGACAAAAAAGTCATCGAATTCGCTAACCTGAACTTGGCATCAGTTTTTTATTTAATATTGTAATGTAATACTCGTTGAGGTTTAAATCACAGTTATCAAAAATCGTTGATTTGTTTCTGTGTAGATATTTTACTTGTTTGCATCTGCAATAAAATACAGATGTTGTATTTTTATTTTTATTAGTATAAGTTGCAAACTTTGGCATGCAGTTTGCCAACAAATAAAATATTAGTTGGAAATAAATGTATTCATCAGAACTTCACTCACACACATAATACAACAAAACGCAAGGAAAAAAAACAAATTATTTCTGTAGCTACGAAACCGCGTACGGCGGGAACTTGCGAAGAACGAAAAGTGTGCGTACACGCTCAAGCAAAATCAAGTTTTAAGCAAACACTTTACGAATCATTTTGTCGTGGCGCTTTCCATTCAGAGCCGTCTATGAGTGTGATATGGAGTGAAATACTTTTTAGATGCGCAGTTTTAGGTGCGTTAAATTGAAATGCGTTCGTAAACTGTTTGCAATAAAAATCTAGTGTTACAAATCTCGTTGTTCTCTAAAGTTACGAAAATTGCTTACATGTTACGCGAGGGGGTCAAAAGTTACGAAAAATGTAAGAAATGTAACCTTCTGGCAACACTGCGCCTCAACAACCGGTCCTGTGCGTCTCGCATCCTTCGGCTACCCGCGACCCTCACCAGGTCATCGGGCCACCTTGTGGGAGGTCTTCCTACGTGGCGCCTTTCAGTACGGTTCAGTTCAGTACTGTAGTGGCGACCGCCACTACAGTACTGATTTTTTCGGCTACATCGACCACATCAGTAGTAGAAAAAAAAGAAATTCAATGGGATTCTGTGAAACAAATCAATCGGAAAAAAAAATCCGATAGTGTGTGGGGTCGTTAGACCTTACTGCCCATACGATAGGAAGAAGAACTGGCGCAGAATTAACTCCATTCAGTCACTTTTAATTATTTCTTTCTCGGAAACTTTACTTACCGTACAAAATAAGGCTACGTGTTTAATAACAGTTAAAAGTGCGGCCTTTTATTTAATTAGTATCGTTTTCAGAGGCCAACAAGACTTTCCCAACTTAAAGTGTATAGAGATTCTGCTGTAAACGAATTTATCGTTAGTGATCGGGCATTATTTCAGCTTAATGCCATAACAAATGTCGTAAATACCCTGTCTCATACATGATACATAAATCAGTCACAAGAGTTAAATAAAAATAAGATTTTTGAGATTAGTTTTATTTACGATCAATGTAACTGCGCTGGAATAATCTAATGCATTTTATTTATTTGTGGCCAGTGACCGTAAACTCTGTATCTCTTATTTACTTTGAATTCGTAGTGAATTTGTAAATTAACGCTAAATTTTATTATTAAATTCAAAGGTATAATCTGCGAGGATTCGTGAGTTGGCTCACCGCTTGTTTATTGGAACGGAAAAATTAAGGAAAACGAGAAACGCACGGGATGACTCCCTACCGCCAGAGAGAGTGCGGCGCCGCAGAGGATCGCGCCGTGTTTAAGAGTAATTGCTGGGCGCAGCGCGGGGCGCGAGTAAAGTGCGCTTTATGTTCGCCCCGAGAACTCGATTGAAGAGGTGACGGTGAACAATTTGTGAAAACCTATCAATGCTTAACTTTAGGGGGTTAATTTATTTAAGTCTAAACTGGCATTAGGATTTTAAGGGGTTTCGTGCTACCGTGGCTGTCGGTCGTTACGTTTCAGAAAGGGCTGCATTTCTGACAACCCACAACTTCGTGTAAGTTAGTTCAGCAGTTGCAGGTTTTTCTTACCTGGATCAAAGACAGTTGAATCGTTCCTCCGAGACTCGTCGAACTTCACTGTTTCGGTGCTTTTCTGGCTTTCGCTGTTTATTCAGGTTCTTAGGAGTTAGGGTACCTGTCCATTACAGCGGAGCGAGGCAGCGGAGAAACGGATAAATTTTCCTAACTAATGGAATTGCATAAAATCTCCGCACCACGTAAGTCACTTTCATGATTGGTTAATATATCTCCGTTCCCGCTCCGCTGCATCGCCGCGCAGTTGGATAGGCACCCTTAAAGTTGTTGGGGGTAGTGTGGCAGGCTTGTCCATTCTCAGCTGCATCTGGCTACGCTGGCCCAGTATGAGGAATGTGATGTAACAAAGGTTTATTAATATTTTAATGGCTATGATTTATTTATTCAATTTATTTTTTTGTCTAAAAAAGGATGCCGAAGATTGTGTTTTAATGTGCAAATGGGGCAAATGTCACTCAAACGTGTCAGCTTACCCTGCTAGGAGATTGTTATCGTTACATTATCCGCCAATATTTGTCGAATCAGCGAGTGGAAGTCGTTTGCAACTCAATTCCTAGTAGTACTCTATGTCAATTCCACATTTTCCTTAAGGAAACTTATTTAGTAAGTAAGTAGGTAAGTCCTCGAAAATATTGAAACCCTTTTCTTTTGATTTGATTTTCCCTTTTATTTATTCAGGCACATTTCCCGTATTCGGATCGTCGCACCGAGCTTTCAATTAGAAGTTTTTACTCTTGAACCCAATTTAGCTACAAGTAAGTAAGTAGATATCTGTAGGTTATTGAAAACTAAAGTTTTTTCAAACAATAATAACAAGCTACTAAAAATTTTCAATGGAGGTCGTCGGTAGAACTTGATCAAATGAAACGAAGCAATGAAAAGTGTATTTAAAGAGAAAAATAAATAGTTTAATCACTAACTTGTAAACTTACGATAACGCAACAGAGTTAAGAACAAAAGGTTCACTCTATATTTAACGCAAAGAATTAGGTATGTTAAATCTTATATCTAAAAAGATTACTATGATCCGATCAATGATCAAAACGTTTTCACTATCTATTGGTATAGTTACAATTGGCAAGATTGATCGAATAATCTTACAAAATGTCGAAATTAAAACTCAACCGTCTTTCTTATTGATTGATTTCATCTTATTTTAATAAAACATATTAAATTCTTTACAAACTGCTATTGCAGATTTCATTACAATAGGGAATATGCATGTCTTTTTTATTTGCAAAATGAAATACTTATTAGCTCTGGTAAATAATTATGAAATTATTTTTTGAATACCTTCATCAGTGATGAAGTTATAAAGCTTCAAAGATTACAATTAGAAAGAGAAGTCCGATGTGAACTTCGACATCAAAGTCCATGACGCCTATACAGCTGCAAAGGGACAGATATGTTTGTTTAAAATAATTATATCTCGTTTGTTTTCGAACCATTTTGATTCGATTTTCACTGTTATATATTATATTTGTATATATCCTAGATAAACTGTAGGTATAGATATTAAAATACTATTATGACAGCTTTCAGAGGGCCAATTCTCTACTTTTTACATCTTGCGACAGATTGCGACGGAGATGCGAATGCGAAAATTAGTAGAATTGGCAATCATGATATTGTATTTGGAGGGTACTTAGGTAGGTACTATACTTTAGTAAGTATACTCGTACCCACATGTAAAAATACCAGAATGGGCTTGTGTCCTAAAAAAATCTAATTAGTCCGTCATTTAGATTGACAAAAAATATTTGACCCGTGTTTTTTCTTTTGTTACGGGAACCAAAATTGACGAAGTTACGACGCTTTTAAAATTCTAAATACGTCACACCTTCGCATAATTTTTAGTGAGTCGTGACGTCACGAGCCCCACTCCCGAGTTTTGATGCGTTTTATCTTTGTCAATATTCATTGATTTACAAAAACAAAAAATACGTGTCCATTATTTTTCAATACTCTAACTGACGGACTAATAATAGTTTTGCAATTTGTGGATGATGGAATCTAGCCTATTTTGTGAATATAGCGTGAGCCTTCTGTTCATTCCTACTGTACGACAGTCACTGTACCCGCGGTTTCATTTGAATGTTATTATTTGTTTTAACTTCTTATTACAGAATATGAGCATGAAGCAAATTGTGACGCAACTTGAGGACTTCTGCCTTTGTCAAGTAAAGTGGCTTATGTAGGGATGATAACACACTTGAGAACCAACAACTGTGCACAACAACCGTTCCCGAGTTATACGAGACAGAATAGGATCAGTATCTCAATATTTGAGACGATCTGATTAGGCATACTACTTTAAAGCTTTACGGAGGTCAGATGAAGTCCAGTGGCTCCACATAAAATACTGGTAGTCAACTACTGGATGCAACTACATATCGAAGTTGGGAAAAGGCAACCGACTGCCAACGCCGTGCACCGCTGGCTGGAAGCTATGAAAGTAAACAAAGGAGGAATTTTGGAATGTCATTCTTTACAGGTGTGCAATAGGGGGGAAGGGGGATGTATATATTATGTGTCGTGTGTGACAGAACTCAACGCATTCTGAGTAGAACAAAAAGGGGAGTGTATTAGCTACGCGAAGGTTTATTATCGTTCTAATATAAAATGTAAAACTGTCCCGTCCAAAAACCAGAATTATTAAGGTTGAGAGAGCCGTCATCTTCGGAAAAGCAACTGGTCATGATGCTGGTGCTGATGATGCGAGGTGTTGGGTTCAATTCCCCAAGACACTTCACGCACACTGCTTGATATGTCACAATACTGTAGGTATGCCATTATATGAAACTTAGAGGTATAATAAGTTATGCATAAATGAAATGTTTGAGCAGTTGTCGCGACCACAGACTTAAAGCTTAATTTAATTGTGGAGTTTCCCAGACGCTGCGGAATTAAAGTTCTGCGGCGCGACCCGAAAGTATCCAACTACAGTACCGTGTAGGCAGCTTAAACTTTTCTGGTATTTATAAAGGCACCATATTATAACTTGTGTTGAAAATAAAAAGTTCGAATTGCTTTTTGTATTTATTTGAATGTATCTTTTAATGAAACAGTATCATGAATGTGGAGATGGGAATGCCACTACAACACAGATTGCAACGAATTTGGCAGCGAGGAACGCATCCGTGCAGCTAGTAGGTACCTATGAATGCGGAAGCGAGTTTGTCGCTGTACCAAGTTTTGATAAATTTAGGTGGAGATAGACGAGACCTGTGACATGGTTATAGGCTTAAATATTACTGCGGTCAAAAAATAGTGTCCGAATAAAACGAAGCTAAGAACACGCCACGCACTAGCTTAGGCTAGGGTCACTGTGGACTGCCGGGAATTACGGAAGTCGCATTACTTAGTTCCCGCGTTCCCTGGCGCAGGTGGAACATGGAACACCGGTGTGGTTTTAGTCAGTAAGTCTTGACAGACCCCTCCGCCCGCCCCAGGGTGGAGGACATCCATGAGGAATTCCCCCCGTAAAAAAAAGGGTTGCTGTGGAGTCGCGCCCCTATACTTACAAGAGTACCTCAAGTACCTACGGGTCAGTACTCTCCTCTTGAATGTTTTCTTTTGTTTTATTTCGTTTCATGTTTGTTCATAATAAACAAAGAACACAATACCACACTGATGTCCTCTTGCTTGTATCCGTAAGGTTTATGTGTATTGAGATAAAACCATTCATTCGCTTTGACCTCAATGCGCAATGGTTATTATGGTTTGGATATAAAGATATTCGCAGACTAACTAAGCAAAACAACGACAAATATGTTATTGCAAAATGATACGGCTAGGCGGTAAGGGTACGAAACTTGAGATGATAGTAAATAAACATGTTTGGAACAAGAAATAGTAGGTACCCTTCTCGTACAAGGAAGAGCAGTTCTGACAATAACTTTCTATATAAGTGAACAAGTGCCTTCTCCTTGATTCTTCTTGCGATTGGTTCGCTTTGAAACATCTGAACACGGTATTGGACGAACTGCTACTTAGCTTTTCATCTCACCGCCACTATGATAAGCACAACTGTTGCAGGATGGCTGGAAGGCACAACACGATATCAGTCATGTTTAGTACCTATGTTCGACTCAGAGATTGGATCCCACTCACTACCTATTACCTAAGTAGGATTTATCGTCTACGTCAGGATGAATGGACTTTGAGAGAATTTGGAAGTCTGAGAAATACCAAGTTTTAGTACCTACCTCCTGCTAATTAGTTCGTTGCAGCTTACATAAATATACATACATACATGAGGAGCATCTATGTTTACTGATAGAAACGTAAACAGATAGTTGGCACCCTGAGGGATTTTGTTGATCTCTGCGTTTGAGACGTACCTACCTACCTACCTAATTGCAGCGAGATCTGCTATTAGGATCGTAGACAGGGGTGTTAAGAGTATATAAATGTAAATAGCAGCAAGCACAGAGACTACTTCAAATAATCTGACCCACTTAAAACTAAAACGAGATTAAACTATACTTAGCTTTACTACTTATTGTTAGATACATTTTGTTCGGCCACGTTTCCACCAGCAACCAGATCGCACGCAAATAGTTTTGATTGCGGGCTATAGAGGTATAGGTATAATGTGGTCAAACGCTACATCGTGTGCCGCATATTGTGATTAAACTTGCATGCGAGTTGCTTGCAGCTGGCGGCCTTAGATACGCAAATATATCAATAAACTGGTTGTGGCTACAACTCTCCTCGCTGTTTATATTTAACTCTAACTGAAAAACAAAACCATATAAAAAGGCCCAAGAATTAAAAGCGATTGGAAAAGTGGACCTCAAGTTGAAACCACAATACTCAAAACAAGAGATTAGCGTTGCATAACCTGAGCCCCTGAGTATTCTATTCTATTCTGTAAGACTGAACAAGGCTTCAGTTTTATAGAGAGGTTTTAATTAGACAAGACAATAGGTACGATTACCCACTACAAGCCATAAGATGATATCCCCTGATATTACGACAAAGGGTAAACACAAACATACCAACTGAGGGTGACAATGTTTTTTGTTCTAGGGGCATGAATAATAATAACCATTCATCACGTTCTAATAGGGTCGCAGTTTACCCTCGTTACCGAATATCATTCATCAACAATGTTTGCTTATAGCATTGAAGCTCCTACTCATTGCAATTAACGTTTTACTAATAGAATTTAATGATACGAGTTAGTGTTATTGTGAGGGATTCAATACCTAGTCATTAAATATTTAATGTTTTTATTTAGTAGTGAACTTATGTCGGCTACATTAATGATGGGATCCTGATGAAGTACTTATAACAGTTTCAGTTTTTTTTGCACTCTACATGTTACTGTCGACTCGTAGAGCTGACCTCCTAAGCAATGCTTGTCGAGGTTGGACCGGGGATGGGTGACCATCATTTACCTACAAGCTGAGATTCCATCGTGCCTCGGAAAGCACGTAAGTTTTTCATTCATTGAAATGTAATCGATTCTATTCGATTATTTAGTAAGTAAAATATTTTCACTCTTAGGGCCATACCGTATGTAAGTTTGGTAGTTTGGCTGTCGTACAGAGGGCTTAGTGTGAGTTTTTTAACGTTCTCGATCGCGTTAGCGTCAAGTAATGCCAATTTGTATTGATAACGGATAACCTTTTTTTTCTATGCACTTTGACATAAGCAAACGTTTACGTTAACGCGATCGAGTACCTATGTTAGAAAACTCACATTAAGCCCTCAGTTGACGTGCAGTTAACGCGCAGCTTACGCGCAGTTCAAAGATTACAGAAAACCGTTTATCACTCAAACTTGAACTTAACTGCAACTGTACTAAAACTTAATCGGTGCGTCATATAATGTGAATTAGCCCTCAGAACGTTAACGAAAAAGGAAAAGAAAAGCAAAATTTTAATGTTAGCCTCATTTATTATAAAAGTAATATTAGTATCGTAGATTAAACCAACTTATCATTATTTACAATTTCATTTTAAAAAAACCATCGTAATAGAATGTAAGATGTCAAGGCGAATTCATAGATATTAATGTTAATTATCACAGTGTTATTTCAATTCATTTATTTTATTCAGGTAGATTTTAAAGGACAAACAGTCGCACATTGAGTGATGCTCCTTGGTAGGATATTGGTTTTTCAAATAAATAAATAAGACTTTGATGTCGCCCGCTCTATGCTCGGCTAAGACTCTAAGGCCCACGTGCACTGCACAAACCAGTTATTTTTTAACTCCGACCTAGTTGCATACCAGGGGCCATTATGTATGAAGTTAGCCACTTCGCCCACAACTTCGTCTTCGGATGTACAAACGATTCCACGCCCCCCCCCCCCTCTTTTCAAACCCAAAAATGTCGATTTCCCAATCCTGATTCTTTAGGCTAACTACATAATTTGTTTATTTCTGCGCGATAATGCTGGTTTGCGCAAGTGGGCCTAAGAGGGCAGCAGCAAACTTTGTACCACTTCATTATACTAATATTAGATTATGCACCGAGGGGGGATAAAGCAGTGTGTCACGCAGCGAGCGTCATATGGAATACCGAAACTAGTGAAGGATTCGAAAGTCAACAATTTTGATTGTAACTGAGGACATCTTTATCCCTGAGGAGTATACTCTATACTTATTTCGACAAAATTGTTTGCAAGTCACTAAGAGATGTGGCGCGAGTGCTACTCGGCGGTCTCCAAGTTGAGCTCCAAATTCAAATCACATTATTGACCTCCAGGCAATTATATTTTACTGAATTTCATTTTAATATACATGATATGACATATAATCTGATGTTTTCGTGCAGGTGGGATTAAAAATGGTTTTATTTAATATTATGCGCCTGCCTATAGCGACATGTGATTCGGGCACATTGCATTATTAGAAGTCACAACATTTAATTGAATGTGACTACAGTACATAATCAACATAGTACCTATATCATATTATAATAACAATAAAAAGTACAAACAACTTAAATAACGAATTGTAGTGAAACAGCTGTCACAATAGGTAACAGGTGGGAACTCAATACATATGAATAATTTTTGGTATTTTAATACTTCATTAAAAATTTTGAACATTTGGTTTGTTAGTATAACAATATTAATTTAAGTAAAAAATCTTATATCTAAACCGTTCTCGTTTTCCACGTTATCCGACAATATTGAACAAATGAGTTGGAAAACGTACTCATGAATGGACGTCGCGCTAAGCAACGTGAAACAGCATGCAAACAGCTGCTCCTTCAAACAACATTGCATCGCGTGGCGTCGTGTGAGCTGATATGTATGAAAATATAATCCCATACGGACGTAGAAGTTTCTTTGACACTTAAGCACAAAATGGTGAAACCAAAGATAAGAGAGCCAGCGAATCGAGCCGGTTGGAATTTAATAAAAAAACGCTCAACTCAAAAAGGTGAGGAATTGGAAAAATAAATGTAAAAAACCAACCGAGTGAAATTATTAAGATTCTAAACCTTACAATAAAAAAAGAGGACAATAAGAGCCAGTTTTCTATCAAGTTTATTGAGAAATATCTCATACCACTGTTGTCATGGGCTATGCTACTTATTCCCTAGATACTTACCTAGTGTTTTCTATGAATAAATATAGCCTATGTTACTCAGGGATAATGTAGCAACTTTATGATGTAAGATTTTTTTAAATCGGTCCAGTAGTTTTTGAGTTTATTCATTACAAACATACAAATCTTTCCTTTATAATATCAGTATGAAGTATGATGAATATTCAGGGATCGAATGTTAAAATAATCCAGGAGCGCTAGTTTTTATATAAGTTAAATCTAAAAATAACCTAAGAACAGTACACTCACAACAGTACAGGCGGATGTATTCCTAATAGCACACTACAATAATCGATACTTTATTGTGAAGAAAGTAGCAATACTCTATGTCTACAGCAGTTGCTCTAGCAATCCGTACATAATCACAAGAGTTCCTACGACTTACCATAAAACTTACTATTTAATAAGAATATCAGTAGGTTAACATTAATCTTTGCTTTTCCGAACATATCCATGACTGCGCAACCTTCGTATTGTTTCTGCAGTAGATCTTGAATGTCAACTTCAATGGTTTCCATCTCGACGCCCATAAACTTTCCCTTTATAGTGAAGACTCCGTTATGGTCTGTTGGGGTGATATCAAACTGGACATTTTTGAACTGAGACGATGACAATCCATCTATTTCTAGGAGTACACCAGTCTCTAACAACTTGGCACCGGAGTACTTGGCCGTTAATTTAGATTTCAATTTCTGCATGTCCTTTCCTGATCTTCTCAAGCAAGCGTGAACGCTTCTGTAAATTACGAACATTGTAAATGAATTCTGATTAAGTATGTATTGTTAAGTAAAAAATAATAAATGCGGTTTGTATTAATAAAAATTGGTTATAACTATTGCAGGAAATAGTACAACAGACAAACGAAGTTGCACCGTAAGGGAAAGGGTAGTTTTGTAAACTTTGGAATGTATTTTAAAAAGCTCCAGTTCACAGTAACATTAAAATATATTATGTGTATTATCTACTTACTTTTTGCCAGTGTGGAGATTAGCAAGGCAAGACTTAATATACTGATCATAAGATTTGCATTTCTCTTCATAATAGTTAGTTTTCTCTAGCAGACTTTGGTTGGTGCGCGTGAGCGTGGCGAGCGCCCTCCGCTGCGCGAGGCGGTACTTGCCCTTGTTGCAGAGGTCGAGCGCGATGGAGGTGACGAGCGCGCGGTAGCCGTCCTCGCGCGACACGTAGCCCGCGCGCTCCAGCTGGCACAGGCGGCGCCGCAGCTGGCCGATGTGCTCGCGCAGGCTCGTGGCCTCGTCCGGCCGCGCCTGCCCTGAGTAGATGCGGCGTTGTATTCTGCCAGCGTATTGCTCCTGCTGGGCTTTTGTAGTTCCTATACACAACGCTTCCAAGAGATGTTCACCTGAAACACGAACCATTGTTAATTGAATCCTTTCTTTTTACAGTTCCGTGAAGGTTTTTACTGTAAATTGAAAACTTACCATTTAAAAATGGAATAACAGACACACATAACTCCTTAGTTTTAATGAAGAGTTTGTTTATATCAGTCAAGTCGTCGGACGGTGTCTGGAACTTATTCGTGAGCGCCAAGCATACCTCTAACCGCGCATTCTCTTCTGTTGTATCTCCCATTTGCTACAAAAAATAATATAGTACGTTCGTTGACAATAATAATAAGAGTTAGAATAATAATAATATAAAAATTAAAAAGAAAAACGTTGATTGCCAATTTTAATGATTATTATAAAATATTATATTTTTTCCTACAACATGCATAGAAAATGCCACCTAACGCTGGTTTTCTGCTTTTATCTGTATGTATGCAATGATGCAACCCACAAGTACCATCAACCCAAAAGTGCAGACAAGTGCAAGACATAGGTAGTCTCGGACTTTAATTGATGAGACACTTTCAAGCTTTCCGATTTTTCAGTTTTATACATTCACGAGATTACACGATTTAACACGAAGTCAAACCGCATGCTCGTAAACAAGATGATAAATTAAATAATCGGAAATAGTCTTATCCACAGAGGTTGAAGAATGACCAATACATTTTTCGATGATAAACCCATAAGTTTACTCAATCTATTGATTCTGACTTCCATTGAATTAGAGCTCATTAAATACGCGTTCGGATAAAATCGTGAGTTCGAGTTCTTCCAGAATTACCTACAAATCATATTTTTTGCGTATGCTAACGTCACTATGGCTACGCTAAAACAATAAAATTGTCGCTAGGTAACGGTTGCTACACTTTAATTGGTTGACTTGGGTTAGTCACTCTGTACTATGTACGTTGTAACCGACTAAAACCGATTGCATTATCCGGCCAAAATAGGAACAGTAGCAAGTGGCTCATCTATTAAAGACTGTGACTCTATCTACTCACATACTTATGTCCTGCATAAAATAAATACGTTTTCTCAAACATGCTTGGACATTTGAGCACTATTTTGACAACTTCCTTCGAGATAATCGAAATTGTTGAACTGGCCAATACATGCGAACAGCGGCCGGCAAAAGTTGTATGAAAATCCATCTGTTCAGCGGCCAAATAAATGTCATAGTAAACTCATCTGTCATGCGTGTAATTTAAAAATGGAACGATCTTTTACTCCCAAGTAAAAAAAAAAACTTGAGACACCCAGATGGAACGAAGTTCCTTTTATTTCTTATGTACAAAAAACCTGTATACACTAAACAAAAACACATTAATATCTAATATCCTATGAATTTCGATTCTGACTTTGACTCCTGACTTTGACTTCTGATTTTGACTTCTGACTTTGATTACTGACTTTGACTTCCGACTTTGGCTTCTGACTTTGATTACTGACTTTGATTACTGACTTTGACTTCTGATTTGACTTCTGATTTGACTTCTGACTTTGACTTCTGACTTTTTCTGACTTGACTTCTGACTTTGACTTCTGTTTTTGACTTCTGACTTGACTTCTGACTTTGACTTCTGACTTTGACTTCTGTTTTTGACTTCTGACTTTGACTTCTGACTTTGACTTTGACTTCTGACTTTGACTTCTGACTTTGACTTCTGACTTTGACTTCTGACTTTGACTTCTGACTTTGACTTTGACTTCTGACTTTGACTTCTGACTTTGACTTCTGACTTTAACTTCTGACTTTGACTTCTGACTTTGACTTCTGACTTTGACTTCTGACTTTGACTTCTGACTTCTGACTTTGACTTTGACAAACGAATTTGACAAACGAATTTGAATACTGGCTTGCTTTCTATAAGAGAGAGAGAGAGAGAGAGAGAGAGTGAAACATGCGCACGCCGCACGGCTTACGTTAGCTTACTATAGCAAAAAGTGTCGTTACAACTTTTCGTCTGAATATTTTCCGTCAAGCCCCCTTTCGCAACGCGCGATAAGGAACTTCGTTCCAAAAAACATGGCAATCAAGGAGGTAACTTAACAAAGGTTTTATTTAAATTTCGAACTGGCTTGCAAATAAAAACCAATGAACACTTCAACGAGGGAAAAAATATTGCTAGTTCGACGTATTTACATTTGTTTAATTTCATTATTAGTACAGTTGGGCAAATTTAATTTCTTGTGTATTTAGGATAGATGTCTGTTTTCTGTATATAACTTGTAATTCTATTTAAATATAAACAGTTTTCTATTGAATTTCGTAATATTTGTTTCGCTGTCTATTGATAAGAAACGTTAGCGGTATGTTAGATAATAGGTACTAGGTATAATATAACTTGAAAAGACGGTAACCTTAAAATTTAAAAACCCTGATCGTCGCTTGGAGGAATAAAATAAAAAATAATAAAAAAAATGACAATGATTTGACACATGGCTCTTACTATGACTTGACACATGGCTCTTATAACTTGTGGATAAAAAAATATTGAGGATTTTAAATTAGATTTTGAGAATAAGAAGTCTAATACATGGATTATAGTGAAATATTTTTAAAACTGATGACTTAACACGGATTTACTCTACTTATGAAAAATATGAAACTGAGGACCTAACCTGGATTTTCTTACCTAAGGAAAAATATATAACTAATGACTTTAATCTGACTTTACAAAAAAATACGAATTTACTGATGACTAGGCAGCATGGTCTCCGACCTTAGCCTGTTCCAGAGGGAACAAAAGGAAAAAAAAAAAAAAAGGAAAAAATATTGTTGATTGTTGTTCGTCGTTGATTTTCAAAAGTAATTGTATTTTATTTTTCCGCGTATTATTTGAGAAAAGTACTAAAGCTTTGGCCACAACTAGACATTGATGGACTAACGTGGGTGTGCCTCGGCCTACATTTACATGTTCGTCCATTAATGCCTCTTTTACTGGCCGCTGCAGTTATGAACTATTTCGTACTAGCTAAAAATTAGGTTGAACAATATGTATATGTTAGTAATTCGAAGGGCACAATATTGAGTAGACGTACAGTGTCGAGGTCCCTGCACGCCAGCTGCGCCACCGTGGGCACGTCTCCGAGGTCGTCCAGTAGCTCGTTGAGTCGGTCGCGCGGCTCGGGCGCTATGATGTCTTGGTATTCAATCAGAAGTGCGTGCGTATCAACTATTTCCTAAAAAAATCAACACATTATTCGGCTTCGGCCGAGAAGGCACTGGCAGACACATTGGCAGCCGAGCGCGTGAGACACAGACAGGCGCCCGCTCGCTCAGTAGGGCCCGCTAGGGCTGAGTCTACTGAGCTGGCACTTGTTCTTTAAATTCCACAAGTCTGGCAGACATCAGTGCCTGTCAGACTTGTGGAATTGAAACTGGAACGAGGCGGATATTAGGAGAAACTCTGATGGGTTTTAGTCAGAAAAAATGTAAAACTCCCGTCTGTTCCGCCCAGAGCGGGAGGAGTCATTTGATGATTTTCCATACTTAAAAAAGAGGCACGGCTCTTATAGACTACCATTTTTCTCACATAGAAAGAAATAAAGAAAAATGTTTATTCGGGACTTGCACAATACACATAAAAGTAAAATAAGTAAACTAACTGTTACAAAAATAAGTTGACACAGCTACATCCAGAAATACTCATAGGTATTAATCTGTGCGAGGCCAAAAACATGCCAACTTTACGATCAAAGATCTCGGCAACGTAACATTTATTGTTTTATGTAAGTGTCCTCTACCTATAATATAATTAATTATGTTTGTTAGATCAATCGCCGCAACTTAGAAAAAAAAAAACTATTCCAGCTTCCACATAAATAAGTTCGAACGCCTTTTCGTTCAATTTTTTAACAGATTTCAGACACAAATCCGAATATTGCAAGTTTGTAGAATTGGCCCTCATTTTAAAACCAATAAAATTGACAGTGGAATATCATATTCTGGCCACAAACAGCAGAATGAATTGTTAAAGTCTTTTTAATTACCTGGACAGTGATGTAGATGTGTGGATGATGCAACATTGTGGCTTCCGTGTACTCGTCGACTGCGAAGTATTCCTCGAGAGTAGGTCCGCGGCAACATCGCCGGAACAGCTCTTTCATTTTCTCATGGCACTCCACAATAAACGGATTGAGGCAACGTAAATGACTTGACTCCTCTCCAAACTACAAAAAGAATAATATCTACATTAAATGCATTAAAACAAAGTTCACATTTCGAAACGGATGGGTGATAAATACTTCCCGTGACCCAAGAGCTGGCTTTACTTTGGGCAGAGACTAAGTATTGCCATTCAACGTGGCAATGCCGCCAGTCTCTTGGGCACATTATCAGCTGACAGTGTTGAGGACGAATTTTTTGATGCTTTATTTTAGTTTGTTGTATGTTTAGTGTGTTTGTTAATTTTAGTTATTATAATTGTCAATTTGTTACTGTTGAATAATATGTATTTGAAAATTTTCAAACCCTCACAACAACTCCCGTTTTTATACAGACATTTTTCATACATTCATGTTTTTGGTTCCAGATATTCATATAATACTGTATATGTATGTGTGACAAACATTAGTTGTAAATCGGCTGTGACCAATAGACAAAAAACTTGAGAGATCAGACCCACAGCACAAAAAAAAAACCAAAACTTCCACGATATCTGTGTAACTGTGTCCTACTTACTAGGTATTAACAATGCTTACCCCTTTTTTAGCTGCAGAAAAATGTAGGATTTTGGCAACTGACGCAAGATTCTTGCGCTGATCTGTTGTGAGGCTTGAACCATTCGGCAGGTTGATAATGTGGAATGCGTCAGGTGCTACAATGGCTGCATTAAGAAATTGGTAATAAACTAGATTTCCAATAACCTGGAATATAATAAAACATTTGTAGAACTGGCAGTCGTTACAGATTGTCAGAAGTCAGTAAAATCTGACTCGTCTTGCCAAGAACTACCATGTTACCCATTTAATGGGTAGTGAATGTCTGGTAGGTAGCCACTCCAAGTAAAATACTGGTAATGAGCTGAATCAAGTTTGACTGGAAGCTGACCCCAATATAGTTGGGACAAAGGCTAGCAGATGATGACTTACCTTTAAAATGTCTTTATCAGGAGTGTGCGGAAATTTCGAAGTAAGAGTTCTATGTAAAACCCGGGCCATGTATGTTATACAAAACGGCAAGAGTTCAGTTGAATTAATGATTTCATCCAGAAATATTGTAACAATTGCTTTGAGTTGAGTTAGAGCTTTCTCTAGCCGGCTCTTTACTTCCGGATAAGTTAATGCTTCTTCTTGAGTCACATTGTAAGCCAGTTTCCTAGAAAAAGAAAATTAATCAGTATTACTTACAGATTTCCTGGATGGAATAACGGCCGCCATGGCCAACACATAATTATCCAACACTAGCTGACCCGCGCAACTTCGTTTGCGTCACATTTTCCATTAATGGTCCGCTCCTATTTGTCTTAGCGTGATGATATATAGCCTATAACCTTCCTCGATAAATGAGCTATCTAACACTGAAAGAATTTTTCAAATCGGATCAGTAGTTCCTGAGATTACCCCCTACATACAAACTTACAAACAAAGTCAAAGTCAAGTCAAAGTCAAAGTCAAAGTCAAAGTCAAACATTTATTTCAATTAAACCATTTACAGGCACTTTTGAATTGTCAAGGTCGGTCGGTCCAAAAAAGATGAAGCTATTTGCACGTTCCAAAGGGTAGATCTCTATGGAGAAGAACGTGCAAGAAACTCCACGGACACTCTTTTAAAAATAATAAATTGTACCTCTTTAAAATATTAGTATAGATAGTATGGATTAGTATAGATAAGGACTAAATGCGGAAACCAAACCCCAAAAAGATTACCCCTAATAGTATGTACCTTGCTCTGTCCTATCGTTTATTCGTTTGCAAATAAATCTTTGACTTTGACTTTATACTCTATCCCTCTAGATATACGTCGACATCCTGGATATTATGTCCCATACCACATCAGATATATGCGTAAGTGATGTACCTACATATCTTACACACGAAATATATTGTATGTACTGAATAGCATTATAAATTATTATTAAGATTTAAAAATATAACTCACGATATCTGTCCAGTTTTCATTTCAGTTTCATTTCTCCATGCTTTGTAAATTTCGACGGGCCCAGTCTCAATATTCAGCTCTTTATCTTGCAGCATCTTGTTCACAAGGGGGCCGATTATAGTTTGCAAACTGTTCAGTCCAGAGAGCTGCCTCGATAGACTCACAGCCATTTTAAGCACTAGTGGTGTTGATGCTATTATATCAAAGGGTTTGACCACTTTACAGCTTATTTCTTCTTCTAGGGTAAATCGAAACAGTTTCAGCAACAAGTATTCATCCCTGGCATACGCACCAAAGTTGTATAAACTTAAAACCACATTTTGTAAAAAGAAATTTGTTTTGTTTTGTGGTATACAGAATAGCAGCTTTGACAAATACGTCGGGTTGGTTTGTAGTTCATAAAAGAGATGTTGGTATCCGTCTAAAAGCCGTTTACTTTCTTTGGTGAGTGATTTCAACCCCTTCACAGCTGTTGACACCGTCATCAATGACCCTCTACCATCGGGGCGTTTTTCTAACACAAGTTTTGTCATAGAATTGTGCTTAACTAAATTATTTAACTTTAAGCCATGGGCAGCCACTTCTTGCAAAGCAATGCGATTTTGAACAAGGAGACCAATTTTTAAATCCATGTCGTCCAATTGTTTACATAGTTCCTGATTTTTTCTAATTGATTGTACCACTTCCGACTTCAGAGTTTGTAACTCTATTTCTCTATCGTAATCATCAGTGGAAAAATCCAACATTGGTATGAACTTTTTGACAACTTTTAGTGATGGATTGTTGGAGTAAAACAAAGAAGTGAAAGCCTCGCGAGCACGACGGCCTCTCCAAAGCGCCTGGATTTTTATAATTTTTTGTTCCTGAAATTAAACATGCGCCATCTTTAATAAAAAGGATACCAGTAAAACACGAAAAAGTAATTATTCGTCAACATAATTATGTAGGCAAGTTAATTAAATAACTAAATTTGCATACCTGTACTTTATACCATGCCATTGGATTTTCTCTTTTCTCCTTTTTTAATTTAGCTTCTATTGCTTTAATTTTTATTAAGGTTCCATATTTTCTTTCAATTGTAACTTTTCTCCACCAGGCTTGAATTTTCACCAAGTACTCTTCATTATCTTTAAAGAATTCAAGTCTATCCCTCATAGCTTTCCGGAGCAGGTATCCCCTACCATAGGCTTGAAGTTTTATGATTGCCTTCTCAATAACCATCTGCATATATTTGTTAACATGATGTTTGTTAGTCTTCTCTATGATCACATTGATATCTCTTCTGGTCAAGTAACGGGCGTGAGGAACAAAGTCCTTTGGAGTCGACCAACAATATGTATAAGACTCGACATCAATGTAAACAGTATTACCAGCATTTGTATGGCAAACAATCCACGGACAAATGTGATGACCCCTCTTTTTTAAGGCTTTAGAAAACATTTGAAAATAAATATCTTTACAAGTGCTTTCGATGGCTGTAGAAGTACACAGAACAGGTTGCATGAGAGCATTCCAAAACTCTTCTACATTATTTTTCATAACAGCCAAATTTAACTGAACCAAGGATTCGGTGAGTTCCTTAGCATTTTGAGATTCTGAATGAACTTCACTAGCTATGCCGACGATGTCCTCAAGCCAAAGGTTTTGAGATTCCTTATGAACAAGCACTTTCTTTAGCATACGTAAATAGAGGTGACTCTCTTCCTTCTGTAGGGGTGTAGATAGTTTCAAGCATGCGTGCTTCGTCAGGATCAGAAGGGTGTCTGCATCTTCTTCGATAACTGCCTTATTGACATGTTCTATAACTGATACCACTGTAATAAAAGTTTATGATAAGTATATTATTTTGACGACACGGTTGGCGCAGTGGTTGAGCGATTGACTGCTGCGCAGCATGTCGCGGGTTCGATTCCCGCACGGATCAAATATTTGTACGACCTACATGTATTTGTTCCGAGTTTGGGTGTTTTTCTATCTATAATATGTATGTACTTACAAAAAATAAATGTATATAAGTAGTTTATCAGCCATCTCGTTACCATAACACAAGCATTAGGTTGCTTAGCCGTGGCCTTGTGTGAAATGTCCAAGGATATTATTTATTTATTTATATGCAAGAAAATTATCGCACCCACCCTGCTTCACATGGTTTTACGACTAGACAAATTATTTTATATTTTTAAAATCATTATTTGAACATAAATATTTTAAAATTGTATTAATTGTTTGTTCACAATTGTGTTAAAAAACATCAAACGCACAAGCGTTTCACAATACGCTTGCATTAACGCCTTGGCCTCGGCTCCGATTCGGATGGACATCAATCCCACCTAGGCTGCAATAACCAACATTGACCATTTGTATCAAAATGTACTATAGAATGTTTAATAAAAAAATAACTGCATTAAGGGCGCTTTCACATTTTTTCTTGAATTTTAGCGTTTTATTCGAATTTTGATGTGTGGTTTTGCTTTAGGTATAGCCTTAAAAAAAATAAAAACATGCAAAAGCAAAATCACACATCAAAATTCGAATAAAACGCTAAAATTCAAGAAAAAATGCGAAAGCCCTCATAAGTTATGCTGAAAACCGCATTGGTGGTTATAGACGACACGAAAAGCGACTTATTTTATAATAGGTAAGTATAAATTGCCATAAGACATCATTGTCATCGCAGGTAGAACCAGGATGAGACAGGCAGCTGAAATGAGAGGCCTGTGCTCAGCAGTGGGCAAAGTCGGTTTATGGATGAAGATGATGAATTATAAATGACTATTTCTACATGTAACATGTCGCATAATATTACAGTTATAGGGTATACTTACATTCCTCATTGTCGTCATCTTTCATGTTGACCATATCTATCGAGTCTCTGATGTCGTCGAGCGTGAGCAGCGGGCAGGCGCAGCGCTCGCGCAGCTTGACGCGGTGGGCGGCGGCGAGCGCGGCCAGGTAGCGGCGGCGGCAGTGCGGCCGCAGCGCCGCCAGCTGCAGCGGCCGCGACACCAGGCTGCTCCACACGGCCGCGTCGTCGCCGCGCTGCACGCCCTCCGATACAGACGCCACTGCCACTAGATATGATACCGATGCTGCTATTTCACTTTCGTTTAAGTTCTTTTCCAATTCAAATTTCTCCAATTTCATTTCTTCGTACAAAAGTGGTACAGCATATTTATTGACTTTGAAGTTTAGTTCCAAATAGGGATTATTCAGTGCAACATACAAATCGTCAGGAGTCCCCTCGTCTAAAGCTGTGTTGACGTCATTGATTGCTGTTTTATGGTCTTTATGTTCAAGAGCCTTCTGATTTCCTTCATTGATAATATTTTGAAATATTTTGTGCCAATTTGTAAGACTCTCGGCATCTACATCTTTATTGTATTCATTTATTTCTTTAACGACATCACAATAATAATCTAAATTATTAGGTTCGTAATCTTTTATCTTCAGCCAATTTTCTTCAAATACTTTGTCTAAAGCAACAACATCACCTTTTGCGGATGCTGAACATGTTTTCTTCCATAAGTATTTATAGTTAACTGCAGTTATGTGTCCTTGTATTTCAACAACAGTTAGCAATTCATCATACTCGTCAGGAACATAGCTATCGTTTAGCGAATGATTATGAGCTGCTTGCATTTTTTCATGTTTGGCAGATTTCAAAACCTTCCTATACTCATCGATTAGCCTATTTTGTACATGTTTTAACTTCAGGTTTGGGTTAAGTATAGATGAAGTTATTGATTTATCCGTGTCTAGTAGTTTATTGAGTTCCACAACAGCATTGTGCATGGAAGCACTATCATGGCCAGTGTTACTGTTTGATAAAATATTCCCGATCTTTTGAAACATTGGAAGTGGATGTTCGCACTTTTGCAAATCTTTAGAAACTGAGTCTAATTCTTCATCTGCACAAAGGGAAAAATACAAACAAATTAGTAAGCAAGAATTTCAAAATTGGTGTTATAAAAAATATATTTTAATTGTACCTGTGAATATGGCTTTCCCAAATAAATCATGTATGAGTGGAGCTTTTCCAAGCTTAAATAAATGTGAACTTAGAGCATGAATGCAGTAGATTACTCTTGGCATGTTCTTTTTATCGTAAATGTCAGTAGTCTCTGGCTGAAAGGTCTGCAACATACATTATAAACGTGTTCGAACTTTTTTCTATCGGAGGTGGTGGTGAGTTGCGGCGCACGCATGGGATGCATGGGCGGAACACACATAAACAAATAAAATATTAAAGCAACACGGTGCCCTTAAGTGCCAAGTTGCCGATATATTTGAAGGCAAGCTCGCCATGTGAGAACAATTAAATAATCATTCAAAATGAACTTATCACGCGCTTACATGATGTAGATTTTCTCTAAAAAGAGTTCTCGGTTTGATTTAAATTTACAAATCGCAAAACATTAAAGGAGGCTCGAGCGCGATTTTGATATTTCCGAGAATTTGATCCTTATTAGCTACACTTTCGGATAGTTTAATATATCGGGTGTGTTTATTTTTTTCTAACTCAACCGGTTCGATTCTCGGGTACTTTTCATCATAATCTGGCTCAAGACTGTTATCAGTGTTGTTTCGATATTCCACATAGTTTCGGATTTGGCCATGAAGGCACACTCTAAAAATTCACCTGTATTTGAATTAAACACTACTATTTTGCGAAGTTCTTTAAACTGGTTTTCACATGTTCTTATTTTTACTTTCTGCCAATAAATGATTAAAATAAAGCTGATTGTCGTGTGCCTGTCTGTCTTTCTGTCTGAGCGTCTGTCACAGCCAGTTTTCTCCGGATCTGTTGTACCAATTTTGTTGATATTTGTCACACATTATGGATATACTTCTGTGACCCAAATACAAACGTGTTACGTACCTAAATAATTAATTAATTACGAGTATGGGGTCACTTTTGGGGATCAAAAATTTAAAAAAAATAGTTTTCTAAACGTATTATGTGCGATATCAAATAAAACAGCTACGTGACACTTTAGGGCACCACGTACCCAACATGTTATGTTTGTTGAAATGCCAATACCTATAATGCAAGTAAGATTGTAGGTACGCCGCCGCGCCGCAACTACGAAAAAAATACAAAATGGCGGTGGGGGGGCTATCAAATCAAAATCAAATTTTATTAAATTTTGTGTAAAAACAGTAAATACATTTTTTGCTTAAATCTATGTCAAGTTCACGGGTGTTATGTGCCTGAACTAGGACATCCTGTGTTTCAGGCAAAAATAGGTAGGTGGTGAGTGTTATGTAATAATCACGGTAATTATATAAAATAAAATAGTCATCATAAAGGTATGTAAAAAACAGTAAATAGTGTAAAAATCATACTTCCTATAACCTTTGTATTCTAACTTAACCTACAAAAATAAAATAAATAGTATATACACAAACAAAACTTTATTTCAATACCTCCAACAACTTCTCTGTATCTTCATAGGACAAAATTTGAAGAGTTTCCTTGAGTTTTTTTAAAATTTCTATAATTTAGGGCATAGATGTTTGCTTTTGCATTAAGCCTATTATAGAGTAGTGGTCCAAGGAAAACATAAAATTTTGCTGTGAAAGCATGTTTTGTACTTTTTGTGGGCAAACAATGTCTTTTCGTCTCTTTTTAGTAAAATCAGTGCTGTAGCAAAGAGCTGCGTGTTGTTTTAGTACAATGCTCATCTATACATATAATAAAATCGTAGAGTTGCCGTGTCTGTACATTGAATATTTTCGCATAAAAAATACATAGAAATGTCAGAAAAATGACATAGAACACAAAAAAGCAGTTTTTGAAATTCTTTTCTGTTTGTCTGTTTGTCTGTGCGTCTGTTTGTCTGTGCGTCTGTTTGTCTGTGCGTTTGGAGGAGCATCACGCATAAACCACTGATTGGATTCAAAATTTAGGTACTTCAAAATATTAAGTGATAATCTGGGTAACATTTAGTGTTTATTTCATCAAAATCGACCCACAAAATCAAAAGATATCGAATTTTAAAGTTTACGAAGAAACTTCATCGAGCGCTAAAATAGGTTGTTTTCATTGAGACTTCAAATACTTGCAAAGCCATCTATTGAGAAAATTTGTAATAAGAAATGTGTGAAAAGACCCCGAAACAATGTATTTCTGAGTTATTTTTATTTAAACTTAAAATGTAGCAAAAAAAAGTGAAATTTTTATTATATTATTATCGTTATTTATCGTAACGTGTAAGCTTCTAAGTTCGAACCTAAGAGTATAAAGACAGTTCAGTTACGTTGTAGATCGATAGATGGCGTTGTACTTATGACGCGATTTTGTGAATCGCGGTGTTAAGATTCTCCGCTAAGCTTCTAAGTTCGAACAACAAGATTAAAGTCAGTTCAGATACGTTGTAGATATATGGTATAACTATGGAAGTATGGGTTTGAATGACTACATTCTTTTTCGAATTATTGGGAGGAGAGAGTAGACTTGGGTCTTACTTGGAAAATCGAGTACCAGGGCTTCCTTCCAGTTTCAAGTATTTTGTATATGGATAGGAAATTGACCCGTAAGTTTCTAGGAATAAGGAGCACAATCGCGTTTTCAAATAAATACCTTCTTACGACGATTCAAGTTTCTACTTTCTACTTCTATTTCATCAAAAAGCGCTGTTGGAAGAAAAATGCTTGCATGGGAAATTGAACCTGACCTATTATAAATTAGGAGCACAATCGCGTTTACAAATAAATACTTGCAAAGACAAACCATTAAAGTAAAAATACCTGCATACGAAATTGTTCCGTAGACTGTTACAAATAAGGATCACAATCGCGTATACAAATAAATACTTGCATGGAAACCATTAAAGTAAAAACCTACGAAATTGTTCAATAGGCTGGCTGTTATAAGGAGCATGATCGCATTTCCGAAAACTAACGCAGATTGAAGATTGTATTGAAAAACTACGTAGAATTTATGAATTTTGTAAATTAAATACTGCTACTCAGTCAGACCAGGTTGCAGGTAAGTAGCACGGTATTAAATTAATAATGAACGAAACCATTCCTTCCTACTTAAAAATAGGCTTACTTAGGACTGTCAGCTGGGAAATATAATATTATTATTATGATTTTATTCAGTGGTCTACAATCAGCAATATTGTCAGTAGGTAGAAATCGTCGAAAATGTGTTTCTTTTTGGACTGTGCTGGACGAAATTAAGAATCCACTTGATTCACCACCATTCGTTCGATAGTCGGTTTTGTTGATTTTGATTCAAGATTAGTTTGTACCAGGAGATTAGGTACCTGGGCATTTCAACCGATAGAGATGATACAGTGCCCTCTTCATAATTATATTCTTAATTCGAGAGAGAAATCAGGATACGTAACTGAACGTAAATTTTGTATATGCAATCTATACTAATATTATAAAGCAGAAGAGTTTGTTTGTTTGTTTGGTTATACGCGCTAATCTCAGGAACTACTGGTCCGATTTGAAAAATTCTTTCAGTGTTAGCTAGCCTATTTATTGAGGAAGGTTAAATAATAATCATCACGCTAAGACAAACAGGAGCGGAGCAGTAATGGAAAATGTGACGCAGACGAAGTTGCGCGGGTCAGCTAGTAATGAATAATTGCCGAACTGTTAGTACTTCACAAGATTTATAGAGCAGGTTAGTGG
Organism: Ceramica pisi; assembly: GCA_963859965.1. Lineage (NCBI taxonomy): Eukaryota > Metazoa > Arthropoda > Insecta > Lepidoptera > Noctuidae > Ceramica > Ceramica pisi. The sequence goes on from OY982538.1 coordinate 380,310, forward strand.
GAAAGAGGAAAGGGCGGCAAGTAGATACCTTGAGAATCGCTCTTTGAGCTCTTTCGATGGGCAGTAATAAAGTTTTACCTGCTCCACCCCACGAGGTAATGCAGTACGTCAAAATTGACTGACATAGAGCAAAGTAAACTTGCCTTATGAGTATTGGGTCTGCAATATATCGTAGCTTTTTGAATACGTATATTAGCTTACGAATTCTGTTATTTAATGCTTCCATATGATGTTTGAAGGTTAGTGTTTCATCAATTATAACACCCAAGTATTTTATTTTGTTAGTCTTGTTAATACTGGGACACACGAACGGGCAGTCTGTAAGGACTGTACAACATTATTATGCCATGCTTTAGCTTCAGATTACAAAGGTCATTTATGTATATCAGAAATAAAGTGGGTCCCAAAATACTTCCTTGGGGAACCCCAAAAGTCGTGGTTTTTTGGTCTGCGCTGATAACACTGCCAATCTTCACGCACTGGGTACGGTCTTCTAAGTAGCTTTTAAAAAGTTTCAGCTGAATTCCTCTTATACCCACTGTCTCAAGCTTGCGCAAAAGAATGGGAATGGAAACTGTGTCAAAAGCCTTGGCGAGGTCCAGGAAAATTCCAACTGTATGGTTACCCTTGTCAAGTTCTTGAGCCAGATAGTCAGTAAGATGATGAACGGCATCGGCAGTTGATTGTTTAGGTCTAAAACCAAATTGTCGTTTTGACAAAATAGATTTGTCCTCCAGATATTTAAACAACCTTTTGTTTATAATTTTTTCCAATATCTTAGAGAAAGAAGGCAGTAGAGAAATAGGTCTGTAATTTGTTACTTGATCTTTACTGCCTGATTTAAATATAGGGACAACAACTGCTTTTTTGAGGCATTCCGGAAAAATACCCCGAGACAAGCATATGCGAAAAATATAAACCAGTGGTGGTACCAAAATATTCCTGAATTGTTTAATAATTTTATTTGATATGTTATCCCAACCAACTGCACAGTCGTCTTTTAAGGTCATGATCATACTTTCTACCTCAATCTCGTCAGTATCTAGCAGTGCGAAGGATGTTAAGGAGGAGCTGCCTGTTCAAGGATCACTCGTTAGATAAGGCGATTGACCCCGATTTTTCTCTGCCAAACACTTTCCAACATTAACAAAGAAATTATTTGCTATGTTAGCAGAGGTCAGCTGTGACGAGTGCGCTTGTAATAAACCTGAAGATGACTCATTTTGTTTTGTCGAAAATGTTATATTTTTAATACATTTCCAGATCTTTTTATTATTTGTTCCAGCGTTTTCTAATGCAGTTTTATCGTAGTTGCTTTTAACTTTTTTGAGTAGATCATTACAAAAATTACGATATCTTTTGTATGACAGTTGCAATGTAGCATTATCTGGGTGAGATTCAGCTTTCATATGTAGTCTATCTCTATGCTTCATACAGCGTATAAGACCTGTCGTGATCCAGGGTTTTATGTTGCAATTTTTGTTGCTCAAATGCGATATAAACGTATTTTTTTTAATTGCTTGTTGTACATTTTCTATTACATACAACATGCAAAACTGCGGGTCAGCGGAATTATAGACTGGATCAAAGTTGATGACGCGCAAATCTTCTTCAAGTTTATTTATATTCAATTTCGAAATTGTGCGAGTGTTTTGCTTAGGTACGTTACAATCGAGAGTTAGTAGGGCAGCATTGTGATCGGTTATTGCCGAATTAACAACAAGTGCAAGTGAGGGGTAATTTGATTTTAACATGATATGATCTAAGCAGGAGCCACTATGATGTGTGGGGAAGCTATGTGCGGGGAGAAGGCCATGAAATGCGCATATGTTTAGGTAGTCCTGAGCAGATACATCAGAACATCCTGGAAGAATGTTGATATTAATATCTCCGATTACAATCGTGTTTTTTATGGGTGATAGGTTCTGCAAGACAGCATTCACCGATTCTGTAAAATTACTTATATTTTTAAAGGAGGGAGGTCGATATAATGCTAATATCGCAAAGTTTGACCCAATCTGCACTACCAAACTGTTGCAGTCGTGCATATTAGGTTCCTCAACAGAGACCTTCAGATGATTCCTTACATAAACTATCACCCCATCATTTTGATTGTAATTCCTATTACTTTTGTACATATTATATCCCGGTATTAATGGTATGTTATATTGCTTGGCAAGCCAACATTCGGTTAAAACAATAACGTCACAATGTATGTCTAACCGTTGTATAAAGGTGCAGAAACTATAGAAATTCTTAAAAATACTGCGAATATTTTGTGTTAGTACAGTTAATGGAGTTTTGTAGTCGGAAAGATATTGCTTGCAATTTTCAGCTTCACAGACTTTTGATTCGGATACAGAGAAATTGTCTAACTCATTAATTATATCGTTAATCATAACTGTGGAACTAAAATACAAAAATAAATATAGAAAGAATAAAACTTAACTGGTCTAAAACAAATAAATTATTGACGACGCTCTTAGGCGCCTGCATAATCTATAGAATTAATATACCGTTTTTCGGCCATTATTTTCGCCGGGCAGTCAGCTGCGCCTGTGTTGTACTTATCTGGCTTTTTGTAGTGAAAGCAAGTAGCGCATTTTGGTTCATCTCCCTTTTTTGGACATTCTTTGATAGAGTGTCCTTGATCGCCACAGTGACCACAGGTATAGGACGTCTGCCGACAAAACTTGGCAGCATGACCATACTGCTGGCACTTATAACATCGTGTGACCAATGTAAAGTCTCTTACAGGGCATGATGACCAATTCACAAACACTCGGTCTCTTGAGATCAGGGCTTTGCGTATGACTGCAGGTATTTCAATTATGTAGTTGCAGTTCTCAGCGTCTTTCTTACCTGACTTATGGCTTAACCTAATTGAGGTCAAAAATGTTTCAAGGCTGCATTCTTGTAATTTCTCGGCAAGATTTTGGTGATACAGGCAAGTAAAAACCTCATTTTCTGCCATGGATGTCGGCACTCCTATGATAACTACCCTGGGCTTCTTTTTATGTGGCTCGTCGACAGTTAGGCCTGACTTTGTTAGCTGCTCTGATTGCCTCAGTTTCTCGATGTCGTCTTTTGTCTCAGTGCTGATGATGACTCCGCCATTTTTGGTCTTGCGCAGGCCTCTTACGTGAAGCTTCATCTGTTCGGGGCAGATAATTTTTTGGACAAGAGACTTTGTCTCATCACTGGTCCTCAATTTGTCTTGCGGATAAATGGCCACAGAACTTACGTTTGATGGCTGGATGTAGTTGTTGGTACCTTTCTTCACCATATCGGAAAAGGAAGTTCCCAGTGCGGGTTTTGTTGACTCTCCGACTTTCATCTTCAGCTCCTTTAGTTGCTGCGAAAGGTCGAGTTGACTTTCGAGTGATGTCACTGCATTATGCAATTGTAAGGCCCTGGATTTGAGAGACTGATATTGTACGGCCATCTGCGATGTTCCATGTGGCATTGATGCGCATCTTCTGGTCTGAGTTCAGCTTACCTTCTGCTGCAATAGCACACACCTCCTGAAGGCTCTGGTCAATGGTCGTCATCCAGTTCTGAATTTCTGGAGTCGGAAGACTTTCGAAGTCATCATGCCGTTGGCTCGGCGCTTGAGGAGCAGGAGTGGATAGGACTGCGCGCGCTGGTGTAGGCGGCGGGGAGCGAGCACACCTACTTCTAGGGCTGAAGGGACTATCCTCCATTGTGTAACAGTTTATTTACTTGCTAAACACTGATTATCATCTTCATAAAATTCACCTTATGTGTACAGTCCTAAACTGTACATGTTTTGCTGACGCGGTGGCTCGCACCCGACGTGCGTCACTTTATTACTATAAATAAACATACATAACAATAAATGAGTGAGTGCAATTACTGCTACGCGGTGACTAACATTAGAGAAAGGAATCGTCAACAGTTTCTTTGTAAACACATTTTACAAGTAATAAACCTTACGGAAACTTAAGTGATCTTTTCTCTCTACGCGCTCCATCCTCAACGAGAACAACTCTGCAAGTGTACGAACCGTACATTTTATGGTCCTTCGAGCCGGATGCTGGTGCCTTTGTGTCTCTTTACGGTAGCGGATCGGTTTAGCTGGTCTCCCAGAAGCGGGTCGCCCCAGTTAAATTGAGAAGTCGCATAATACCGTAAGCGAGGCGCAAGAGTGCTGAGTTCCACTGACCTTTTCAAGTCAAGGAAGAAAACTATTCCAAGATTTGAAACGGAGAAGACTACGAGCAACGCAGTAGCCTTCACAACACAACGCAACGCTCTCCTGGCACCGTCAACGACGTGCCACCCCTCTTGAGCCATTTTACTTCGCTTACTACAAGAAGCATCAAAATGAACAAACTGGAGCTGCAATCAACATGCTTCGAGAACATAAAAACATTATGTGTTAACTACGGCAAGGATTCCTCATCACGGAAAACTGTGGAATACTTGAACAAACGCTTGACGTCGCTTGAAAACCAATGGCAAGACTTCGAAAGCAGACATGCCCAACTGTTGCTGGAACTAGAAGATAAGAACATAGAATATTTCAAAGATGACATCTTCAAGAAAACTCAAGAAATGGTCTTATCAACTAGAACGGATATCAATAACAAACTGGCGACTTTGGGCAAACAAAACGTGAAGTTCGACCTCGGTGGAACTTCAGAAAACCGCAATAGCGATAACATACAACTCTTGCTTAACAAGCAAGAATGCAACTTCAACGCAATATACCGTGTTATCTCCAAAATTGACGTAGTCACTATCTCAGAAAGATGGGAACTGGAAGACCACTTCACGACATTGAAATCCAAATGGGAACCCATCGACAAACTTCACTGGGAAATAGACTTCCAACTGAAAGGATCCAACGAGCATTACTACAAAATGTTCACGGACGTCGAAACGAAATACGACGAGCTAAAGAGGAAAATTAATGCCAAAATCTGGTCCACCGTCCACTACCAGAAATCAACACCTAAGATTGAAATCCCTGAGTTTTCAGGAAACTACGGCCAGTGGATCTCCTTCAAGGATCTTTTTTTGGAAGCAATACACAAAAACCCAATGATCAACAACGCGCAGAAAATGCAGCACCTAAAGACAAAGCTGCGAGGCGAAGCCGAACGCTTAGTGCAGCATCTGACCATTAGCACTGAAAACTATAACTCATGTTGGGATATATTAAATCAGCGCTACGACAATCGTCGCCTACAGTTTACTTCATTCATGAACAACATGCTAAATCTGCCGATTATACAACATGCAGATTCATCTAATTTGAAGAAGATGCATGACGTCATTACCGAATGCCTGAACGGCATCGCTAACATTGGTATTGATACATCAACTTGGGACCCGGTCATTGTGCACATCATGTCGCAAAAACTGGACTCCAGCACTTTAAGTGACTACATGAAGGAACTCCAAGATCACAGAGAAATACAAACCTTGCACGACTTCCTGTGCTTCCTCGAAACACAATTCATGGCATACGAAACAATAAAGTCAGCTAAGAAAGCGAGTCCTACAGCTCCAGAAAAATCATCCAACTGGAAAACATATTACAAGCAAACTCAGATGAAGAAACATAATAACGTCAATCATAATAAAACAAGCAACTATCACGCTTTACATGGAAAATGCCCATTTTGCAACGGAAGTCACGTACTGCGCCAATGTGACAAATTCCTCCAAATGGACTTTGGCAAACGGAATGACACAGTTTCGAAATTGCAGCTCTGTAAAAACTGTTTGTACAGCCACGGAAATAACGAATGCAACTCAACGAAAGTGTGCAAAGAATGTGACCTGAAACACCACACACTATTGCACAATCCAGACAAACAAAACATGAAGTCATCGACTAGAAAAAACAACATGGACCAACGCTCTTCATCATCAACTCAACAACCAACATCTAACCATTTGTTTAAAGACAACATGGAAGTTCTACTGACAACGGTCCAGCTAAGAGTTAAATCCGCTGACGGAACTTACGTAACACTACGTGCGCTACTCGATCAAGGATCACAAGTGAACTTGATAACAGAAAACGCTGCACAAATGCTACGCCTTCCTCGGAACGGGATCAGCGCATCAGTCTCAGGAATCGGCTCTGTTTCTAGAGAATGTAGGGGAAAACTAAAAATTACCTGCAAATCGATTCACTCCGATTACAGGTTTGAAACTCAAGCGCTTATCCTGACAAAGCTAACAAATAACTTGCCTACAAGAACGTTCGAGAAAGGTGCATGGACGCACTTAGAAAACTTAAACCTGGCTGATCCTGACTTCAACGTATCTCGGCAAATCGACCTATTACTAGGAGCCGACGTATACTCCGAAATTATCCTAGAGGGTGTATTGAAAGGCAAAAACAGCTCCCTAGTTGCACAACAAACGCAAATTGGGTGGATTCTATGTGGAAAAATGAAACAAACGTTTGACTGCCACGCTACTTTATTTGATTTGGAGGAGTTAACAAAATTTTGGGAAAATGAAGAAATCCAAAATACGAAAGATATCCCCAAGGACGACCAGTGTGAACAATTTTATAAAGAAACTGTAAAAAGATCATCTGATGGAAGGTACATCGTCAAAATGCCTCTCGTTCCAGACTACGAAGAGAAACTAGGCAAGTCAAGAACAATTGCGGTTTCACAGTTTCTACAGTTGGAGAAACGGCTGAAGAAGAATGAAAGACTCTCCTCGATGTACAGACAATTCATGCAAGAGTATGCAGATCTGGGTCACATGACACCTGCAACTCAGATACCTACTGACATCTACTTCCTGCCTCATCACGGTGTCTTGAGAGAAAACTCGACAACAACAAAGTTGAGGGTCGTATTTAACGGTTCTCAGAAAACTACAAGTGGTTTGAGTCTGAACAATGTCATGGAAAAAGGCGCCAATTTACAAAAGGATATTCAGGCTCTCATACTTAACTGGCGAACTTACAAATACGTATTCACGGCTGACATTGAAAAAATGTACCGCTGCATTTGGATTTCAAAAGAACAACAACATTTACAAAGAATTGTATGGCGGGACTCACGAGATCACCATCTTCAAGATTACCAGCTTTGCACAGTGACCTACGGGACTAAATGCGCGCCATGGCTAGCTATGCGAACATTGAAGCAACTAGCCACTGACGATGGCCACAAACATCCGGAAGCTGCCAAGATTCTCATAGAAGAATGCTACGTAGATGACGTCATAAGCGGTCATAACAATCTCACAGAAGCGAAAAGACTGCAACAATCCTTGATCCAACTGTTACGAGGAGGAGGCATGAATTTACGAAAGTGGACAGCCAATAACGAAGCCATCGTGGAAGACTTACACGAAGATCAAATTTCGACTCAACACATGTTTGATTTCAAAGGTCAAGAATCGACTAAAACATTAGGACTCGGTTGGAACCCAAACAGTGACACCTTCCACTTTAACTGGGCAGTGGAAAACTCCAAACAAATAACCAAGAGGTCCCTACTCTCAGCCATATCAAGATTTTATGACCCACTAGGATGGCTCTCCCCAGTGACGGTGAAAGCCAAACTATTATTCCAGAAACTCTGGATGAGTAAACTTAGCTGGGATGACATAGTGCCCGGCAACATCGAGACTGAGTGGCTGAACCTGAAAACGGATCTGCCATGCATTAACAAAATAACGATAAATAGATGGATTGGCGATACACAAAAATGTGTCGAGTTGTTAGGCTTCTGTGACGCAAGTGAAAAAGCTTTCGCCTGTGCTATTTACAGTAAAGTGTTCAACGAACACGGCCAACCTATCGTAACTTTACTAGCTGCTAGAACAAGGGTGGCTCCACTGAAACAGAAGACAACATTACCTAGACTGGAACTGTGTGGCGCTCAACTACTAGCTGAATTAATGGAAAAAATCAAGCAGACATTCAGTGAATATAACACATCAATACGGGCCTGGACGGACTCTCAAGTTGTGTTGGCTTGGATTCAAGGCGAAACATCAAGATGGGAAGCGTACGTAGCCAACAGGGTTACAAAGATAAAAAGCGTCATCCCTGCTACACAGTGGCATTATGTCAAATCAGAACAGAATCCCGCAGACTGCGCATCAAGAGGGCTGTTGCCAAGCAAACTGAAGAACTTCAACCTATGGTGGCAAGGCCCCGAATTTTTAACAAAACATGATCCGACGGAAGACGTTCCTTGCGCTTTCCAAACGAGTTTGGGCTGCATAAACCACGTTCAGGTCGAAAAACCTGCACAAGAAAATAACGAACATAGCATAACAACAAAGTTACTTAACAAATGCAGTTCGTTGACACATGCAAACAGGGTCATCGCTTGGACATTGCGCTTCATTACAAATATGCGCAATAGGACGAAATCGAAAACTACGTACCTAACAACAAGTGAACTAAGCGCAGCGCGTAAAATTATCATCATTCATGCGCAGCGACTTCAGTTCGACTCCGAATACAAAAACCTTGTGAACAACGAAGCAGTATCAAAGAAAAGCGCAATTTACAAACTGAATCCCTTTATAAACAAAGCGGGAATTATTTGTGTCGGAGGGCGTCTTAAGCACTCATGCTTACCCGGGGAGATGAAAAATCCAATCATCATCCCACATGGAGGACGATTTACTCAACTTCTAATAGAACAAGCCCATTCAACTACGTTACATGGAGGAGCTCGGCTGACGCTGACTTACATAAGACAGCGTTACTGGATTGTTGGCGGCAACCGGGCCGTTAAGAACCAACTACGAAAATGTGTACGCTGCCATCGCTTCAACAAGACAGATGGCTACCAACTGATGGGTGACCTACCACAACAAAGGATCACTCCGTGCCGACCTTTCACGCACACCGGAGTAGATTTTACCGGTCATGTGGATGTCAAACACAACAAGGGTAGAGGTGTGAAAACTTCAAAAGGATATATAGCCATATTTATATGTATGGTGACGAAAGCCGTTCACATTGAACTTGTGTCCGACCTTAGCACAGAAACGTTTATGGCAGCCTTCCAAAGATTATGTGCAAGACGCGGCACCCCCAGGCACATGTACTCTGACTGTGGTACAAACTTTATCGGCGCTGCAAAGGTGCTTCGGCAAGAATTCGAAGAGTACCAACGACTACTGAAACCAGAACTCTTCAACGAACTGGCCAAGCTAGAGGTGGAGTGGCATTTCAACGCCCCCGCCTGGCCAACAGCCGGCGGTCTTTGGGAAGCTGCCGTCAAGTCGATGAAGCACCATCTGCGACGAATACTAGGGGAACAAAAACTAACATACGAGGAGTTCATAACGATGCTAGCAAAAATAGAAGCCTGTTTGAATTCAAGACCTCTGTGCCCGCTAACTGAAGATCCAGAAGAGTTCTACAACTGCCTCACACCTGGACACTTCCTAACGGGAAGCCCAATATTGTCTATGCCGCTCTCAGATTACAGTGAAGTAAACAACATCGATTTACGTCGCAGATGGCAGCTTATCGAGCATATATTTCAACAATATTGGAAAAACTGGTCAAACGATTACCTTACTACTCTACAAACACGTAGTAAGTGGAACAAGCCTTCTAGAAACGTCAAAGAAGGCGATGTAGTACTGGTGAAAGAAAACAATCTACCACCGGGAAAATGGGCCTTAGGCCGTATACTGGAGACTCATCCAGGGTCTGATGGGTATGTTCGAGTTACTACCGTCAAAACTCAAGCAGGAATAATAAAACGCCCAATAACAAAACTATCGCCATTACCATTGAGCTCAGAAATTGAAGATGCCAAGGAAAACGAAATGAAAAATAATCCTCTACAGAATAATAGGAATGAACGGCGGAACAGGTCAAAGAATCCTATGTCAACGTTACTAATAACAATGCTATCATTGTTTACATTTGTAACGGGATCTTATAGCGCCAGTGATGGCACGCGCGGAGCGCCGTCGTCAACCGCTCAGATTACAAGTTTGGAACGCGAGCGGCCCATATACTATGACACCGTTGGCAAAATGCAAGTAGTGCACGATGAATGGATACTAATGATGTACTACAATCTAACAAACTATTGGGAAGGAACTCGTCGTACACAAACTTACTTCGAAAATATCAAGAACTTATGCCATAAAACAAACTTACAACATTGCAGATCAACTATGGAACAACTGAACCATGAAATAGAACTTCTAAATTACTACAACTCTATACTTATAAATCCTCACAAACACCTGAGCAACAGAAAAAAACGAGGTTTAGTCGACGGAGTTGGCTACATAGCTAATGGTCTCTTTGGAATATTAGACCAACAATTTGCTAAGAAATACCAAAATGACATCAAATCTCTGCAAACTAATGAGAACTACTTACTTGATTTAATCAAAAATCAAACCACTATTGTGGAGCTTGAGAACCAGGTACTGAAACAAAGTGAAGACAATATACTGCGTCAATTCAACTCCATTGATAACTTCATAAATCAGACCAACATGAACATAGCATCCATTGAAACGGAAATGGAAATCCTTACGGCCACTACCTACATCAACTCTGCTTCATTAACGACGTACCTACTGATCAACAGCTTAAGGACGTTCCAGGAGATGCTATTCAACACTCTAACTAACGTCTACCAAGGACATGTAGACATTCATCTGATAACTCCGGTTCGTCTGATGCAAAAACTGACGGAAATAGCCGGAAGTCTTCCGAAATCTTTATCGCTACCAGTTGAAAACTACAAAGATAACGTTAAAGATATCTACAAGCTGATTAATGTGAAAGCACGAGTTACTGAAAATTATTTTCTATTTGAAGCACATATTCCACTAGTAAATAACGAAGACTACGACATATACAAAGCTATACCTTTACCGGTTAACATTAACAAGGAAACTACATATGTGCAATTATCAAACAAATACATCGCTGTCAACTTTAAGAAGAACGTTTACGTATCTATGTCCGAAGATGACTTGAAACACTGCATGCAACAGAAATCACAGAACTTCCTTTGCAAGAAAAATTTGCCATCATTCGACCTGCACAGCAAAAGCGCTCCGTGTGAAGCAAAACTGCTATCTCATCAAAACAACGGGCCTTGTGACGTTGAACGCGCGTCATGCAAGGACACTTGGATAGAGTTACAAACACAAAACAGCTGGCTGGCGATTTGCTGCGAAATGTGTTCGTTACGTGTGCGTTCGCCCAGCGGAATGTTCTTGAATTAAAAGATTTTAATTATGCAGATATTTAGTGTATGACGTCGTATAATTGTGTATGGTATAAAAAAATTTGTGCACGCAGCCATTGTGGAGAAATTCACCAAAAACTGATTCCGCTGGGCGAACGTTGTCCTGGCGGAACTTTTTTTAATCCATAGATTTTAGAAGAAAAGAGATGTGTCCAAAAATTAGTGTGTATTTGTGTGTAATTGTGTATGTATGAATAAAATTAGTGCATGCATAAACTTCGGAGAAATTCAAGTTTCCGCTACGCGAACGTTTGGCCATTACCTAGTTTTCATATAAAGCGCTTACATAGAGAGCTGTAGATTTTTACATAAGTTGTTTTGAATTTGTTTATATTTGTTTAAAAAATAGATTTAGAAAAAATCGTAGGGCTTAAAAGATAAAAATATAAACGTAAAATACGCTTATTAGGTCTTAGTTCTTAAAGTATGCACTTTGGGGTCTAGATTTTCACGTTTATACTAACCTTGTAAGTGTCTGCAACATGTTGCCAAGTATCAATGATGTTCCGTTAGTAATTAAAGAGTTATAGGACAATTTACCATGAATTGATTACTGTTTACAAAGCAGTCAAATATCACGACGTTCTAAAGGAATTGCATGGTAAAATGTATGCCAATAATTAGTGTATTCATTCAACTATTCACATGCAAAATTTCATGTCATTAAATTCAGTAATTAAAGAAAAACAATTATAATACTGACGAAGCATCGAAAACCTACATAACCCGACCAAGTTCGGATGGCTACAAAAAAGCGGCCGTGCCATATATCTTAGAAACGTTCTTAACCTTGCAATATAGTATTTATTAATATGGTACAGTTACGTACACGAGCGTTAGGAAAAAATAAAACAATTGCATTTCTTGAATGAAAATTATTTTTTTAATAATAACGCCACTTTCTACGATAAAAATAAATCTTCAATTAACAAGTACTTCTCTATTTAAATATTCGAGTACAAAAATATTTTTAATTACATATAATACTTAATTATGTAAGTAGGTAATTATGATAACGTTAACAAACGCTTGCAACGACAGCAATAGACTTAAATGTGTTTTAACTAAAATAGGTTTAATAAACGATTATGAATATAAGGGTAAGTATAATATTTCGAACTTCAATAAAAATTAAAATCACATCACATAACTAGACTATTCAGTTGTTTAGATTTGATCAACATTAAAAAAGTGCTTATAAACTAAAACATTGGTATAAAAAAGGTATTTTCAAGAAAATATTCTTAAATGAGTAGCAAATACAGTAAATAACCTCAACATACATAAGTCAGTACCAGTACAACGGTATACATCAATTAAAAAATCGATTCAAGAAGTAGTTTTTTTTAAATTATTAGATTGTTTGATCCACTAAAGTTGCAAAGGGGAACGCTCGTGCATGCCTAGTCCATTGGTTAAATAGTGTAATAAGCTACAATATGATAAATATTTACCTAAACAGTAGTAGGTACTTACATGTGGTAATTATTTAATTTCCCTAAGGGGTCTATACTTAGTTAGAATCCTGATCCGTGAAATCTTCAATAGAAATTATTAGCTGTATGAATTTTATTTGTCTTAAATAATAGGTATATCTAGATTATATCTAAAGTCTCAAAAGCATACTTAAATAAAGTACCTACGTAAATAGTACCTACTTTCTGTCATAGTCAAATACATTTAAAAAGTAGGTGTACAAAAATAAATGACATGATTATATCGAAACAACAATTGTGTTATCACCTATACCAATTCAATACCGATATTATACTGTAAATTTTGGGATGTTACCTAAATATATTGCACGGCCGCTTTTTTGTAGCTATTCGAACTTGGTCGGGTTATGTAGGTTTTCGATGCTTCGTCTGTATTATAATTGTTTTTCTTTAATTACTGAATTTAATGACATGAAATTTTGCATGTGAATAGTTGAATGAATACACTAATTATTGGCATACATTTTACCATGCAATTCCTTTAGAACGTCGTGATATTTGACTGCTTTGTAAACAGTGATCAATTCATGGTAAATTGTCCTATAACTCTTTAATTACTAACGGAACATCATTGATACTTGGCAACATGTTGCAGACACTTACAAGGTTTGTATAAACGTGAAAATCTAGACCCCAAAGTGCATACTTTAAGAACTAAGACCTAATAAGCGTATTTTACGTTTCTATTTTTATCTTTTAAGCCCTACGATTTTTTCTAAATCTATTTTTTAAACAAATATAAACAAATTCAAAACAACTTATGTAAAAATCTACAGCTCTCTATGTGAGCGCTTTATATGAAAACTAGGTAATGGCCAAACGTTCGCGTAGCGGAAACTTGAATTTCTCCGAAGTTTATGCATGCACTAATTTTATTCATACATACACAATTACACACAAATACACACTAATTTTTGGACACATCTCTTTTCTTCTAAAATCTATGGATTAAAAAAAGTTCCGCCAGGACAACGTTCGCCCAGCGGAATCAGTTTTTGGTGAATTTCTCCACAATGGCTGCGTGCACAATTTTTTTTATACCATACACAATTATACGACGTCATACACTAAATATCTGCATAATTAAAATCTTTTAATTCAACAACATTCCGCTGGGCGAACGCACACGTTCGTTACGAATCATATGTAGCAATGACGTCACAGCACAGACCATCTCATCATCGAGCATAGTGACATTATCTCAGGGATGCGTATTGCAATCTACCGACCTGACCATCTACGCTCAACGCCAATACAGCAGTCACATGAAGATGGATTATGAGCTCACAGCTCCAACATTTGATTCATCTATTAACAAAATAGTGAACTTAACCTATCGCTATGCCCCAAATATCCTTCAGACAAAAACCACGAATCAAAATATTGCAACCATTGAACAGAAAATTTTAACTCAAAGGGAAAATGAAGATTCACTACCGACAATATCAAGTCACGACATACACCAATATGCCATCTGTTACTCGTTACTGACAGCTGCCATCATAGTGGTACTTGTTGTGGTTGGGAGGAATCATTGTCCGCACTATTGCACAAACAACGCAAAGAACAAAACTACTCATCCACCACCAGAGGATATTGAACTTCAAGTCATTCGGAAAGCAGAGAACCAGCAAGAAGCAGTCGCAGCACAAACAACAAAGGGCTTGCGGCTGGAGTCTCGACCTGGGAACAGGAACCTCGCCTTTCAATTTGATTAATTAATTTACTTTATTAACTTTGTGATGGCTTTTCCTTTCTCTTCTCGTTTGCTTCTCCTTTTGGGGTTGCCAAGATGTACAGTCCTAAACTGTACATGTTTTGCTGACGCGGTGGCTCGCACCCGACGTGCGTCACTTTATTACTATAAATAAACATACATAACAATAAATGAGTGAGTGCAATTACTGCTACGCGGTGACTAACATTAGAGAAAGGAATCGTCAACAGTTTCTTTGTAAACACATTTTACAAGTAATAAACCTTACGGAAACTTAAGTGATCTTTTCTCTCTACGCGCTCCATCCTCAACGAGAACAACTCTGCAAGTGTACGAACCGTACATTATGTATACCTAGAGTATGACTCAGTTAACTTTACTACCGGCTATTTATAAAAACTAGGTCACGATTTTGCAAGTGATTATTTATTTATATTAATATTGTTCGAAACGTCCGTTCACTACGATCGCACAAAAATACTTCGCTATGCCACAATGGTTCTTTGCCTTTTTGACTATTCTTTTTATTTGTAACGTTTTATGATAGGTAAGTATTTGGCATTTAGTCCAGTCATTTTAGCTTTTTTAAACCCCAATCTGCGGAAAAAAAATCCCAGTGAGCTGTTTTTTGGCACACCTATGGTATTTTAAAGTCAGTAAGAAAAAATCGAAGTAATTAAAGGTCACGAAAACCAGTTTTCCTCGAATATCTGGCGTCCTGACTGCGTCTGAATTTCGCTTAAAGCGCATTAGCGTGCGTCATCTGCGCGTCGTTGGCGCGTTAAAAATACGCTGTGTGCAAAAGGTCCTAATTTCGATTTTTTAATTGTTATTAAAACACAGTAAAACGTGATACCAAAATTCAGCTCACTACAATTGTCCTGCAGATGACACCTACAATGACTGGACTATGTGACTGTTAAATTTGGGCTTACCACAGGAAGCTCTGTCTTTTTCAGGACTTGCAGAAATTTGTTTATATTATCAGTGTGCTTGAACTGAAGTCCCATTATCTGAAACAAGTCGCAAATAAGAAAATTCTAAAAACACAATTTTTTATGAACGAAAACTGTTTCCTAATTGAATATAAAAACACAATATGGCTTATATGTATTATTATAACCTCCATTTTGATACCCTACTCGATAGGTTTGGTTAAAAAAATACATTTAAGTACGAACTGCAATTCAGCACAAAAAATAAAAAATAAAACTTATAAAAAAACACTACAAAGTAAAAAATTACTTTAATTTCGGAAGTCGGTGTTTTTGTAAGTTTCTTCGTATTTTGACACCGACTTCCGAAATTAAAGTTATTTTTTACTTTGCAGTTTTTTTTTTGGAAGTCGTTTGTATTTTTTTTGTAAAATGTTTTTTATTTTTCACTTTTAGTGGTACCCCACACCTAACAACACCTGCAAAATCGCAGAAAAGCAAAATACACAATTTCGATTACTTGGATGACATAAAACTATCATCTAAGTAGACGAATTCCAGCTATTTCGATTTAAAATCCAAAGTTCGTAAACGATTTTCATAAAAAAAATTTTTTCATAATTGTCGGAGTTATGAGGTAACAAACATAAAAAACAACCGAATTGATAACCTCCTCCTTTTTGGGAAGTCGGTTAAAAATATAATTTAAAAAATCCTTAACTAGCCATTATTAAATGGGAAATCTTCATATGACTCCCGCTCTGAGCGGAAGGAAGTTTCAAAAATTGACTGACTAGTGGTCCTCCAGATGCCCTTTGCATACTAGGTGGTCTACTCACTTACCAGAGTTGCGGAGAGCCCAGGGTATACATTTGATGATTTCCCATCGACAACAATAAAAGGGGTCCGTAGTTTCTTAGGCTCTAGACAGACGGACCGCATTTCAACTGCAATCCAACCGCAAATTGCAGTTCGGATGCAGTTTGAATGCAGTTGACACGACTGCAATAGAACTGCAAACCAACCGTGCAGTTCTGTTGCAGTTGGTGTGCAGTTCACACGATTGATTGCACGCCGACTGCTATTGAACTGCAATCGGACTGCACGTCTGTCTAGAGCCTTAGTAGAAAACGCCCGTAACTAAGGACGAACTACGAACTTTGGGCTTAAATAACCCCCCAGGGCCACAAAAACTCGTTCGAACAAATTCCTGCACTATGGTGGCAGGCAATGGTCCCAGCGGGTCCCGTCAATTGTACTGACATCTCTTTAAGACGCGCGTGGAACACATCGCGCCGTCGACCCGGGCCTGCTTCATATCAGACAGAGAATCATCCATCGTTCGCAGGCCTACAGTGGCCAAGAATCTTTTTTTTTTTTTTCAAAGATTTTTAGGGTTCCGAACATCCGTACGAAACGTAACCTTTATCAGTCAGGTGTATGTCTGTCTGTCAGTCAAAGCCAGTTTTCTCCGGATCGACTACACAGATTCTGTTGAATTTTCGTACACATATGGACTGGTGTGACCCAAACACAGAACATACACGAAAAGTATTACGTAAATAAAAAAAAATTGTGTATGGCGGTCACTTTGGGGTCCATCAAGACAATTCAAAAAAAGTTTTTGTCTGTATTATGTCATGTGTGACGTATCAAATGAAAGGGTTTTAATAACTTTTTTTTAATAATTTTAAAACAAATACTTTTCGAGTTATTAAAGAAATTAGACCAAAATGACCATGACCATTCCCCTCCCCTTATCTGTAAAACTACTGAGCCTAAAATTTAGAAAAAAAAGCAGCCTCTTTATTGGATTTTCTTATTTCACATGAGTTGACGTGATTAAAAGATCTCCTGGACCTGTAGTCAGACTGGGGTTACCATCAGGAGGGTACATACGAGTATATAAAGGTGCTTTTTCAGACAACCTTCCACTTTTTTAAAATCAAACAGCAACAGTAGACCGGTTTAATGGAAAGAAATAAATACACAGTGTCAGTGAGGAATAAAGATTTGAAACCGGAATAAACCAGAGTTCTTATAATCTGGGTGCCAAGTTAAGTGGACCACCATATAGATAAATGTGTGTCAAATATCTATACTATAATATTATAAAGCAGAAGAGTTTGTTTGTTTGGTTGAACGCACTAATCTAAGGAACTACTGGTCCGATTTGAAAAATTCTTTCAGTGTTAGATAGCCCATTTATCGAGGAAGGTTATAGGCTATATATAATCACGCTAAGACAAATAGGAGCGGAGCAGTAATGGAAAATGTGATGCAGACGAAGTTGCGTGGGTCAGCTAGTGACGTGATAAAACATATCCATCAGTCTTCAAATAATCTAATATTATGCAGCACTGTGTATTTAAACATTGAATCTATTTATATGGCACAGGCTCAGTGTCCTCAAATTAAAAGAGCAGTAGTAAGACAATCCGATTTGGCCCCAATTTGGGTTTACAGTCCTTGAGAGTATTGTGTGATTCTAGAACACAGATATAACTGGTGCTATCCATGAATGTGTTAAACACTTTACTCTTAATATCAAAACCTCAATTGCAACAGCTCAAGCTATTTTATGAAATATTTTGTGTTTATTTATAGTAGGTCGGAGAATACTTCGTAGGCTATTTTTATTTTATTTTTACATTGCAAAACACTGTTTGCCTGCTCAGCTAATTTTTTAAATATATTAATACTAGGAATAAACTATTGCACTTCATACATGAAAATAATACTAGTTTTGTTTGAGCCTAGTTTGAACCAACTGTCATTCATAAAACCAGGATCAAGATAATAGGTAGCTTGTTTAGATGCATACATGTGAACATAAACAAACAAAACTGTTTTATGAAAAACTTCTTACCTTATATCGTTTCTGATCAATGTCATAAATTTTATTCAGAGGAAGCAAATCTGGAGAAACAAAGTTTCCTAATTTTGCCAAATAAACTCCGTTGCGCAAACTTTCTTCGAACTCTGTAGCTGGCGGTAATTTTTCCTTTAAACATCGTTCCAACCAAGTCTTAGCTTCCTCGAGTCGACATAAGTATTCATAGGCAATCGTTCTTTGTCTTATGGTGTCCATTTCCAGTCCCGTCATGCGAATATCTGAGTCGCCTACAAAAAATATGAGAAGAAATTATGATCGTGTACTTACTGAATAATTGTAATAAATAGGTAATTAGGTAGTTATTAGTTTATCGAGGCAAGCATGCTAATGATGTACAGATGTAGGTACTTACAATCGTCTATTTTCCCAATTCTCACATCGTCAAAGTCCTTGCCCATTGTGGTAAAATTTTCTGGTCACTTCATTTAATATTATCGTCTAAAATATCGCACCCTCTCATCTGCCAATTTCATAGAAAAAATATCTTCAAGCTGCGAATAAACACAATCACAAAATCACAATCTTCAAAACAACGTTGACTTGAACTTGAAGTTAGTTTCACCGATCGGTTATTATTTGATTTTTTAATTTTTTTTTAATAATTTTATTCTTGACCATGGATACATGTCCTTCAGTCGTGTTATTATTTGATTTTTTGCTGGTGTGACCATGCTCATTTTTTGAAAATTACCAGTTTCACCGAGGAAAAATACTCAACACCAACTTTGAAAGGACCAAATTAATGCCTGTTTTTTATCACAAACTATTTTTGCAGGCATTCTATTTATTATCATCATATATCAACTAAAACCATGGTCTAAGAATATATAAAAAAACTGCTAAAACAAAAAAGGTGGTGATACGAAAATTAGGTTGTAAAGTGAGTATATACGTGCGAGCTAGTTAGTACACGACTTAGGCTCCACGACTTTTTAGGGTTCCGTAGCCAAATGGCAAAAACGGAACCCCTATAGATTCGTCATGTCTGTCTGTCTGTCCGTCTGTATGTCACAGCCACTTTTCTCCGAAACTATAAGAACTATGCTGTTGAAATTTGGTAAAGATTTTCACACAAAATTAGGAAAAAAAAACAATAAATTTTGGGGGTCCCGATACTTAAATTGGTTTGAGCGAGATCTAGTAAGTAGTTTTTTTTTTATCGTAAATCGCAACTTCTGCTTAAAATATAATACCTACTGGTTTGTACGGAACCCTCGGTGCGCGAGTCCGACTCGCACGTGGCATAAAGGTATTATCTTCATAATCACCGTGAGTAAGCGGACTTATGGCTCGATAGTAAGTTCGTTGGCGATCCAACAGATTTGAAATATTGCTCGTAGCTCGCCTCGGCTTGCACATCTGTCAACGCTGCGAGTCGCAGGTCGCGAGCCAGACCGCATCATCGCTTAACATCAGGTGAGATAGCGGTCAAACGTATGCCTATACATTAAAAAAAAAAACAGAATTTCAAACCTGCTGGATCGCCAACGAACTTACTCGGCACTTTTTATGTACGTGTACTTAGGTTGACACACGCAGGGGCGTAACTATAGAAAGTGGCACCTAGGGCACGCATCATACCAGCGACGGATGTCGAGCGGTGTTCCACAGGGTTTAGTTTTGAGGCAACTGCTGTGAGACATCGACTACGACTCGTGCTACGCGCTGATCTCCCCAGTGGCGTCAGTTTTGTTTGCTATGCTGACGACACACTGGTCCTAGCGCAGCGGGGGTCGCACCAGGCGGCAGCCGACGCTTTGACACGCGGGGTTGTGGTAGTTGCTGAGAGGATTCGGCAGTTGGGTCTCGAGGTGGCTCTACACAAGTCCGAAATCATGTGCTTTCATGGATCTCGGAACAGACCACCATCAAGGTTCCCAAATAACGGTAGCAGGGGTTCAAATCGACGGGTCAACGGTGACGTAACTCGGTCTCGTCCTCGACAGCCGGTGGAACTTCGTCCAACACTTCCGACGTTCGGTTGCCAGACTGGGGAGGGCCGGGGCCGTCTATAAGCGGCTTCTGCTCAATCTAGGGGGTCCAAGCACCTCCTGCTGTAGTCTTTATGCGAGAGTCGTGCGGATTTTATCATAAAAGGTCATGGACCGCATGACCACCGCGACCGCACGACCCACAGAGACTGTGAATAAAACTTTTATGGGGCGCCGGTGTTGGCGCCTACTTTGAGGAAGTGACCTGCCCGTTACCTCAACGCATCCCAGAAGGTTATCGCCATCTGGCTGGCCCGGGGATACCCCGCAGTCTCTGGCGAGGCAGTGTGCCTCTTTGCAGGACTGCCACCATGGGATCTGGGAGCCCATGCGCTCATTTCGAATGGCGTGTGGAGGTGCAACGCTGGAGCAAGACTCCTCTGCCGTGGCAAATTGTAGCACGGCGGACGGCGCTCCGCTGGATCTCATGGTGGAATGGAGGCAGTGACTATTGCAACCCAACGTTGGGCACGCCAGAATCCAGTCGATATGTCCCCTCTTTGAGGACGGCCAGAGCGGCGCCACGGCGTCCTCACCTTCCGCATGACGCAGGTACTTACCGGACATGGTTGTTTCGGGAGACACCTGTTTCGAATTCGGCGGGAGGATATCCGGGTGTCAACAAAAATTATTTATAAATAATACAGGATAGTGTAGTGGTACCTCTGGACATACATACGAGCGAAAAAGGTCGTCGAGCTGTAAGTATGCATACTTGCTCGTACGTCTATCACCCACTTCATACCTTCACAATTTATGCTAGAGAGAGGGATTCTGAGTGATACATACACCGTTCCAAAAAATATAGTAGCAAAATTATGAACACTTAGTTCAAGTAGTGAAATGAAACGTAAATGATGATGTACCGCCATGAAGGTATAGATAAATATTTATCTATACCTTCATGTGAACCGCTAGATTGGTAGATTGCCCGATAACTAGGGCGAGACTAGTGTAATAAGAAATCGGGTGTAAGGACACTGCCATCGGGCGATCGGGTGGCTCCGATCTCCCTGCTCTGTCTATCACCTAGTGTAAGTAAGAGACAGGGAGGCATGTCACTGCCGCAGTGGCGGCATTGGGTAGATTGGTACCTTGGGCAGATTGTATTTAGATATTTTCGTTTGATTATTTTAGGTACTATTCGATCAAATTATCAAAATTGATTTCCCTGTTTCGCGCGGTTTAAGCGCAACTTTAATATTTTAGGGAATTAGAAATTATACTCCAAAAAAAAAGTGAAATTATAGACTTTGCGATGCATTTTAAAAGTTTTTATTTGTATGCAAGTAGTCACAAGAGTAGGTAGTTTATACGTCAACGTCAGTGGCATAGACAGAAAGAGTACGTTGACGTTGTGGTTGACGTTGTCTAATTTATTGTCTTTTTGAAATCATTTTTCGATGTTTGTTTTGTTCGTTTTGTCTTCGTGTTGTTTTGAGCTAAGGACCGGGATTCCCTGCCAGTCTGTGTTTCCTGATAGCTACAACCTAGGAGTCTGAGTCTAAGAGTGAATAGATTACCAACTTCTAGGCGAGCTACCTATGCTACGTTTTTCAGCTAGGTACTTGGTATTCATTGAATTGGAATTCTCTAGTTGTTATTATATACTTTTTTATCAGATTTTCTGTATAATGATGGAATACCAGGGATAGGCAACAAATGTGTGTCTTTGTGTATGTTTAGGTTTAGCTCGACTCAAAGCGAGGTAGGACATTAAACTAATAGGGGTAATTTCGCACGTTAGCGTGTATACTGTTATAGGTAGTGAGACAGTTAGTTTGGTAAATAGAAGAGGTAACGTTGGAGCAATGTATAATTAGCGCAAATGGTGTGGGATGGGACAGTGAAGTGGGGCAGTGATTTGAGGGTAGGTATACTTAATACAAATTGCATAATTATTATAACACAAAGTACCTACTAAGTTAATATGTCAGGTAAGGATATAATTGCAGCTTGATCTATTTAATTAGGTACCTACAGCAGAGCTGTACCAACATATTCCTACAATAATATAATTTGGCAAGAATGGCGACAGATATTCTGCCTTCTGTCTACCATGACGTAACTTAAGATGGACAGCTGGCTCGATGAGGTTCGATTGGATATCAGCGTGTAAATGATGGTGACCCATCCCTGGGCCAACCTCGACAATCATTGCTTGATCTAGCAGTTTGACCTGTTCGAGGCGACCATAACATGTAGAGTAGGTATGACAAAACAAAACGAACCATCTCTTGTGCATATGATGTTTTTTTTTTTTTTTTTGTTTGAGATGGGTTTGGCTATGGGCTCTTGACTTAAGTCTTGGTCAGAGATGACAGACAAAGTCTATGATGGAGCGAGCTTACCCAGAAGGAGCCTGTTTACTCTAACTTTGAAGAGATTAGGGTTGTAAGCATTCAGAAACACAGACGCAGGCAGAGAGTTCCACTCCTTTGCTGTTTTGTATTCATTAGGTAATAAAGCCTAAATAGGTCCACTACCAAATAAAATAGTAATGGATTCCTAAAATAACACTAACCACATTAAATTCTATTCATTAGTAAAACATTAATATTGTACAGAGTACCTAGGTGCTTTCAATACTGTACTTTCAGCAAACATTGTTGATTAATGATATTCATTCCCTAACAACAAGGGAAACTGCGACCATTGACAGTGTTTACAGCTAGTGTATGGTGTAAATTGTCAGTTTGACTTAGGGTAAATGAGTAGCGAGAAGAGTTGTAGCCACAACCAGTTCATAGATTTATTTAAAAAAAAAATCAAAAATCGTTTATTTATAAAATAGGACACATTCAATCAAATATCTTAAAATGTCGTTAAAGAACACAGCAGTATTTGCATATCTAAGGCCACAATTCCAGCTGCAAGCAACTCCTGTGCAAGTTTCATTAGCTTGCTGCCCACGATGGAGCGATTGACCACATTAAGCCTCGATAATGTAACGGGTTCCCAACTATAAATATTTCAAAAGCTGTTTATTACATGTGTAGGTATGAATGTAGGTATAGTAAGAAGAAAATTTGCTCTGGTTTACGCTTAAGGGAGTACTCACATTTATTCAACTTATGCTCATAGAAAACTATTTTGTATGGAGACGCGTATAATAGTTACGCGTCCGTTCAGCTTTCCGCGTCTGCTCAGCTGTCGCGGGCTCGCGGCAAACAATTAGAATAAAATGAGGACAAATGTGTTATTATCATGCGAGTGCTACATATACGAGTTCCAGCGCTGTTCAACCGCGTACAGCGAGCGCTGTTCAGCCGCATTCAGCGTCGAACGCGGCGGAATAGCGCTGTACACGGATGGTTCTTCCCTTGTGACTGACACTGGCATGGCCATCATCAGCGATTTTAACTTTGACAACATACAAAAATGGTCGCTAATTATTCGAAATTAGTCGTCAAATATCCGAATTTAATTAGCAATTTAATAAAGATAAAGATATATTTATTTGTAAACATGTGTAACATAAACAACATGCACACATGTGTGTGTGTGTGTGTGTGTGTGTGTATGTATTGTGTAATTTACTACGATAAATCTTTGGCAAAAAATTGCGACCAATTAGCGACTCATAAATTTGGGAGAAAACAGAGCTTCACTAGAAGCCCTAGCTTTTGAGATTCAAATGGGCCAAGCTGAGAAAGGCGCACCCCAGATCGGTCACCTATAAACCCTTATAACTTTTGAACCACTGACCGACTAAGGCCACGTACACAGCGAGCATCCGATTCGATTTTTTAATGTAACGTTAAAATGAAATGAATAGCCATATACCTTCAATCAAGGAAATAAAAATTATGGAATTCTGTCCTTCATAATATTGAAAACCGACTGCGGGTACGCGCGCGTGCGTACGATTCTCGATTGCGCGAGTCGTGTGAACGAAACATCGCCACTGCGTGTCGTATTCGATGAAATCGTTTCGAGGCGCGGCATTCTCTGTGGCTGTTTCTTATGGTATACGGTCAAAAATGTAGGTATCTTGAACTCGACGTTCTTCCGTATGGACACCATGTGAACAGTTTGACAAATAGCATACTGCCACTACTATGAGCGATAAAATCTAGTGTACGGTATAGGGGAAAATATGGCCGTGTGAACGTGGCCTTATAAAGGATAAGGCAATCATCAACTAGGTAGGAATCATTAACTTTTTAAATCAATTTTGGGGGCCGAGTCACCCGCGTCCGTAGAAAACCCTTCAGCGAATCCCTACACGTGGTCCCCGGGTGGTGCTAAACAGGTGACACTAACCGCCTCCGTGGTCTAGTGGTTATACCACCTGATTCAGACCCAGAGGTCCCGGGTTCGATTCCCAGCGGGGGCAAATTTTTTGCTCGGTTTGGTTGGTGGTAGGACTTGTTCTAAGTCCGCCTGGCAAGCTACCACCATCATGTCTAAGTCTGTCGCCATAACAACAATGTTAACAGCATTGTTGTGTTCCGGCAGTTAGAGGTATGATAGCCAGTTCCTCTGTGTAAGAGGATTACGGGTGAAACTCGCTTCCATCTTCGGCCTAAACATCACTTTTCATCAGTGATTCCCCGTTTTGTATGTAAAAACGTTTTTTTTTTTTTTTATAGCAATTAATGTATTATTTTTTGTTATAGCAGCAATAGAAATACACAATCTATGAAAATTTCAACTATCTACCAACAATAGTTCGGATGGTAAAAAAAGGAGGTTCTCAATTAGGTTTATATTTTTAAATGTTTTTTACCTCATAACTCTGTCAATTATGAACCGACTAGCTGTCCCCCGCGGCTTCGCACACGTCAACTGCAACTTTATTATTTTTTCATTCATAAGAACCATCTCCTCACAATAACAAACACAACAAAAAAAGAATGATCGAAATCGGTCCAGCCGTTCACGCGGGATGCGATGACCAAGGGAAATACTTAGGGATACATTTTTATATAGGTATATAGAATATAGATTTTTTGAATGTTTGATACCTCATAACCTGTCCCCCGCGGCTTCGCTCCCGCATTTTTTTGTAAGTTTTTAAGTAAGAACCTTTTCCTGAGAATAACAAACACAAGAATTAGTGAAATCGGCCCAGCCGTTCGCGTGTGATGCCGGGACCAAGGGAAATAGGGATTCATTTTTATATACAAAGCTTTAAACAAGTTTTATGTGAAAGGAGTTTTTTCTTTTTCGCTTTTTAGTGGTACCTCAGATCTAAAAACACCACTGGAAAATCGCAGGACAGCAAAATACGCAATTTCGTTACTTGGCAGACAAAAACCGTCATCCAAGTAAACAAATTCCAGTTATTTTGATTTAAAAGCCCCTAAAACTTCCAAACCGATTTTGATAAAATTTTGTACCAATCGGGAAGTAATATCTTTTCATATAAATTTTTTCAAATCGGTTCATTGTCGAAGTTACGAAGGTAACAAATATTTAAAAAATACAACCGACTTGAGAACCTCCACCTTTCTTTGAAGTCGGTTAAAAATGTAGCAGCAAAAATTTAGCTTTGTTACATTTTTAACCGACTTCAAGGTACTAGTACAGTAATAGTACCTATATTTGGTGTAGTCTCTGTGCTTGTTGCTATACCTATACTATGTAGGTAGGTACATTTACTGACTGAACACCCCCTGTCTACACAGATCTCACTGCAATTACATCTCAAACGTAGAGATCAACCACATCCCTCAGGGTGCCGACTGCCTGTTTACGTTCCTATCAGTAAACACAGACGCTCCTCATGTACAGTATGTATTTAAACCGTAACAAACTAATTGGCAAGAGCTAAGCGGTTCACTGTTGTGAGAGGGATCCGATGAAATCAGATTGAGTCAGACATAGATACTCGAACATGACTGGATAACGTGTTGCAGCCATCCTGACACAGCTGATGAGCTGTGCTTGTAGCAGTTCGTTCAATAGTGTGATCAGATGTTTCAAAGCGACCGTGTGTTCACTAACGTAGAAAGTTATTGTCAGACCTGCAATTTCTTGTTCCAAACATGTTTATTCATCGTCTCAAGTTTCGCACCCTTTCCGCCTAGCCGTGTCGTCTTTTTCAAAAACACATTTGTCGTTGTTTTGCTTAGTTACTTACCTAGTCTTCTGCGAATATCTTTAGGTATACCTAAGCAATATAAGCATCCAATCCATAATGACCATTGCGCATTGAGTTTGAATAAATGAATGGTTTTATTACTATACTTACACAAAATATTACGGATACAAGCAAGAGGACATGCACCGTTGTGGTTTTGTGTTCTGACGTAGGTAGGTACACTCGTCCCCACTTAGGTATATTGTAGACAAACATGAAAAGAAATAAAACAAAAGAGCAGAATACTGACCCGTAGGTACTTGTAGGAACTCTTGTAAGTTTAAGGGTGCGACTCCACAGCAACCGTCGGCTAAGCTAGTGCGGCGCATGTTCTTAGCTTCGTTTTATTCGGATTCTAGCTTTTGCCCGCAGCTTCATTCGCAATGGTCTCGTCTATCGCTGTTCCTAAACTCAACGAAATTAGTACAGCTGTTTAGGCGCCCGCTAGCTAAAGCGCGAGTTAAGGAACCCCAACCTACCAATATTAGCTTTGTCAGACAATAAGTATTTACTAGATTATTATTTCTCAATTTCCCCACTACGCGATCAGCATTTATAATTATCTAGAACATGCGTCAATCTGATCACGCTGTGGATGTACTACGTTAGCAATTAAGTTAGTATATAAGATCAATATCTTGTTAGATGAATTCAATTACTGTTTCGCTGTAACTCTGTCGGAATAAAGTTATTTTTTAACACTTCCGTTGTCGCTTACTTAATTGGCGCAGCCGGTAGGATCTCTGTAGTCAGTTTGCCGTGTATACAATTCTACGTGGAGTAGCCGACGTCCGTGTCTACGGTTTAGCAGAGATAGCCGAACAAATAAATTAATTAAGGAGCCACTTCGAGTTACGGAAGAGGACCAGCCACAGCAGTAATTCAGGGAGCATGGAGCTAGCTGCGGAATTGTGAGTAAATCTTTTTCACCTTCCTCTCAGCTCTTCCATCTATATCCCAACCTTGTAATAGTCTATGTGTTTGTGTATTATTAGGGATTGGACAACGCCGTAATAATATTTGCATAGATTTTAAACGTACTAATATTTTAGAATAGTGATAGTTTAGTAGCACATTAGTGTGATTTTTTTTTTCTCTCCGCGTTTGTTTCTTTCATAACTTTTCACAATGGAAAACGTAACCCGTGTCCCACAGGAATTGGTTAACATCATACCAATATTCAGCGGCGACACTAGAATGTTGCCTTTATTTATAAAAAAATGTGAATACATTTTGTCTACGTTCTTAGGAACCGCAGCCCAAAATGAATATTTATTTCATGTAGTAACTAGTAGGTTATCAGGCGAAGCAGCCAGTTTGGTAGGCGAAAGAGAAGCTATAGGTACGTGGGACGAGCTGAAGAAGTTGTTAAACCAACACTTCGGTGATCCACGCACAGAGGATTGTTTAGCAATGGAATTAGAATCGTGTAGAATAAATAAGGGTGAAAGTTATTTAGATTTTTGCCATAGAATACAGCGGATGAGAAGTGTTTTATTTGCTAAAATATCAGAAACTATCATTGATGAATCTCTACGTAAGGCAAAGCAAATCATTTATAGTAACAGAGCGATGAATGCTTTCTTGTTTAATTTACCGCCATTTTTGGTTAGATTAGTTCGTTTGCGCGACGTCACAACGTTAGAGGATGCATCCAATTTTGCGATTGGGGCTGTATTGTCACAAGGAACGATAGGCTCAGATAAGCCTGTAGCCTATGCTAGTAGAACCTTGAGTGACACAGAAGTAAAATATAGCACTATCGAGAAGGAACTTTTAGCCATAATATGGGCAGTTAAGCACTTTCGACCGTATTTGTATGGTAATAAGTTTACCATATTTACAGACCATAGACCATTAGCTTGGCTGTATTCATTGAAAGAGCCCAATAGTAAACTCACGCGATGGCGGTTAAGGTTAGAAGAGTACGATTTCGAAATAAAATATAAGAAAGGCCCTCAAAACACGAATGCAGATGCTTTATCTAGGATTAAGATTAATGCAATTGACGACGATTTAGATTCAATATTCGTAAATATAGGAGATAGGCAGGAACGTATACAAAAAATTATAGAAAGCGAATTGCAAGACCCCGAAACTCCAATAGAAACGATAGAACTTTCGGATTCTGATGATGGGGTCACTGCCAACTCAGTTTCAAATAGAGAACACGAAGGCATTCCTAGTTTAAACGAAGCTGTCGATACTAAACCAAAACAGATTTTAATTCATTCATGGTTTAAAAATAAATTAGACGTAAAAGATATTTCAAATAATAAACAAAAAATTCTCGAAGTTCACTTACCGACAAATAACGATATATTAGTTAAAGACTTTTTGAAAGAGTATATTGATCCAAAACATAAGTACTTTATATACTTCGAACACCCATCTTTTAGAAAAACTTTTTCAAACATGGTAATTAAGTTATTTAAAAAGGATTCAGTTAAGTTAACCGAGTGTACAGAAAGAGTTATAAATTTGACAGGATCTGAAGAAGATCAAAAAGAAGTTATTTTAAAATACCACGACGGGAAAACATGTCATAGAGGTATTAATGAAACTTTAACCAAACTTAAAAGACATTATTGGTGGGGAAACATGAGAGACACTAGGATTAGAAAAGCTAAAGAAAAACCTCGATATGAAAAAGCGAAAGTAATAGGTGAAGTTGAAAGAAATATAGTCCCAGTAGAAGTAAAGAAAAGGAAAACTAGAGTAGCCTTAAAAAATGTAAAACGTCCTCCACAGATCGTGCCTGGTACTTCTGGTGCTAGTGGTGCCAACACTCACGCTGGACCTCCAAAACCTCGGTCAGAATCCGGGGATAGCAGCGATAAAGCGGGGAGTAGCAGTGAAGAGGAATAGTTATTGGACAATATACAAAATTGTAGATTTAGAATCATTACACTTACAAATAGATAATAATATTCGGGATTTTATTAACTTGAAAATTAAAATTAAGGAAAATAGTCTTAGTAACGAAACTATAGGAATAGAAAGCCAAATAGAATATCTTATTAAACTAACTAAGGATAGATTTTTTCAAATCTTACCTTTCCATTATAGAAACAAAAGAGCTTTGTTTAATCCATTAGGCTCACTTGTAAAAGCTATCACAGGAAATTTGGATGAAGACGATGCAATTAAATATGATAGAGAAATCCAAATGATACAGAACAAAGAGCATGTGGTCGAACGTAAAGTATCATCAATGCAAAAAGCTTTTGATAAATTAGTAAATGACTCTGAAATAATAAATTCAAATATTAAAAACTTGGGTTTACATACCAATGAAATGGAAAAATTAGTTGAACATGAGTTCAGGTTTAACAAACTTTTCCAAATATTAAATACTATGTATCAAATTTTAAATAACTTTCGAACCTGTTACGAAAACATACAAGAGATTGAAACGGCAATAGCCTTTAGCAAACTGAATACATTGCACCAATCCATTATAAATAGTACAGAATTATATAATACGTTAGAAGTCATTGCTAAACATGCTAGAACAATATACCCAGTAAACAAACATAATTTAATAAAATTAGAACGTAATATCATACTTAAATCATATATAAATAACAACAAGTTAGTTTTTGTTTTAGAAGTTCCCCTAATAAATAACGAAACATATAATTATTACAAGGTTATACCCATCCCTATATTCCATTCTCCAAATACCTTTACAATAATACCCAAATATCCTTACCTGATGGTGAATAGATTGAAATACATGCCCGTGGTAAGCCCATGTACTGAGATTGAAAATGGAAAATTCCTTTGCGCTGAAACTAATTTAGCCCAGTTTCCAACCGAGACCTGCATTGAACAAATAATGCTGATGAAGAACAACTACAAAAACTGCATACAGAACCATATTGAAATAGAAAAAACTAAGATACAGAAAATAACCGACAACCAATGGTTGGTTTACTCAGAGGAAAATCTCATCATCACCGAGAATTGCAATACAGAAATCCTGAAGTACACTATCCTTGGGACCTACATCGTGACACCTGGCCAACAATGCGAGACACAAATAGGCGAAGTCATCATTGCCGCCACCACAAACACTACAGTTTCCAGTCTCCAGCTGCCATTGATCCAGATGCCAGACCTACAACAGGACATCCAGAGAAGATCAAAGAAAGTGGATCTAAGAAATGTGGACTTCAGTGATGTGAAAGAAGTGTTACAAAGTGCAAAATTTAGTGAAATAGACGATACGACACAAACAGTGACAATAGAAATTAGTATATGGACCATCTTAGAGT
The DNA here is from genome assembly GCA_963859965.1 of Ceramica pisi. Taxonomy (NCBI): domain Eukaryota; kingdom Metazoa; phylum Arthropoda; class Insecta; order Lepidoptera; family Noctuidae; genus Ceramica; species Ceramica pisi. The sequence continues at coordinate 410,968 of OY982538.1, forward strand.
ATGTGGTTATTTTAATAGCAATAGTTATCTTTATAATGTATAAATTTCAGTTCATAAACTTTTGTCGAAATTCTCCGAAACCGTCTGCGACACCTTCGGATAATTTCTCTCTTAGGGAGGGAGGAGTTAAGGAACCCCAACCTACCAATATTAGCTTTGTCAGACAATAAGTATTTACTAGATTATTATTTCTCAATTTCCCCACTGCGCGATCAGCATTTATAATTATATACACGGCAAACTGAATACATCTCTGTAGTCAGTTTGCCGTGTATACAATTCTACGTGGAGTAGCCGACGTCCGTGTCTACGGTTTAGCAGAGATAGCCGAACAAATAAATTAATTAAGGAGCCACTTCGAGTTACGGAAGAGGACCAGCCACAGCAGTAATTCAGGGAGCATGGAGCTAGCTGCGGAATTGTGAGTAAATCTTTTTCACCTTCCTCTCAGCTCTTCCATCTATATCCCAACCTTGTAATAGTCTATGTGTTTGTGTATTATTAGGGATTGGACAACGCCGTAATAATATTTGCATAGATTTTAAACGTACTAATATTTTAGAATAGTGATAGTTTAGTAGCACATTAGTGTGATTTTTTTTTTCTCTCCGCGTTTGTTTCTTTCATAACTTTTCACAATGGAAAACGTAACCCGTGTCCCACAGGAATTGGTTAACATCATACCAATATTCAGCGGCGACACTAGAATGTTGCCTTTATTTATAAAAAAATGTGAATACATTTTGTCTACGTTCTTAGGAACCGCAGCCCAAAATGAATATTTATTTCATGTAGTAACTAGTAGGTTATCAGGCGAAGCAGCCAGTTTGGTAGGCGAAAGAGAAGCTATAGGTACGTGGGACGAGCTGAAGAAGTTGTTAAACCAACACTTCGGTGATCCACGCACAGAGGATTGTTTAGCAATGGAATTAGAATCGTGTAGAATAAATAAGGGTGAAAGTTATTTAGATTTTTGCCATAGAATACAGCGGATGAGAAGTGTTTTATTTGCTAAAATATCAGAAACTATCATTGATGAATCTCTACGTAAGGCAAAGCAAATCATTTATAGTAACAGAGCGATGAATGCTTTCTTGTTTAATTTACCGCCATTTTTGGTTAGATTAGTTCGTTTGCGCGACGTCACAACGTTAGAGGATGCATCCAATTTTGCGATTGGGGCTGTATTGTCACAAGGAACGATAGGCTCAGATAAGCCTGTAGCCTATGCTAGTAGAACCTTGAGTGACACAGAAGTAAAATATAGCACTATCGAGAAGGAACTTTTAGCCATAATATGGGCAGTTAAGCACTTTCGACCGTATTTGTATGGTAATAAGTTTACCATATTTACAGACCATAGACCATTAGCTTGGCTGTATTCATTGAAAGAGCCCAATAGTAAACTCACGCGATGGCGGTTAAGGTTAGAAGAGTACGATTTCGAAATAAAATATAAGAAAGGCCCTCAAAACACGAATGCAGATGCTTTATCTAGGATTAAGATTAATGCAATTGACGACGATTTAGATTCAATATTCGTAAATATAGGAGATAGGCAGGAACGTATACAAAAAATTATAGAAAGCGAATTGCAAGACCCCGAAACTCCAATAGAAACGATAGAACTTTCGGATTCTGATGATGGGGTCACTGCCAACTCAGTTTCAAATAGAGAACACGAAGGCATTCCTAGTTTAAACGAAGCTGTCGATACTAAACCAAAACAGATTTTAATTCATTCATGGTTTAAAAATAAATTAGACGTAAAAGATATTTCAAATAATAAACAAAAAATTCTCGAAGTTCACTTACCGACAAATAACGATATATTAGTTAAAGACTTTTTGAAAGAGTATATTGATCCAAAACATAAGTACTTTATATACTTCGAACACCCATCTTTTAGAAAAACTTTTTCAAACATGGTAATTAAGTTATTTAAAAAGGATTCAGTTAAGTTAACCGAGTGTACAGAAAGAGTTATAAATTTGACAGGATCTGAAGAAGATCAAAAAGAAGTTATTTTAAAATACCACGACGGGAAAACATGTCATAGAGGTATTAATGAAACTTTAACCAAACTTAAAAGACATTATTGGTGGGGAAACATGAGAGACACTAGGATTAGAAAAGCTAAAGAAAAACCTCGATATGAAAAAGCGAAAGTAATAGGTGAAGTTGAAAGAAATATAGTCCCAGTAGAAGTAAAGAAAAGGAAAACTAGAGTAGCCTTAAAAAATGTAAAACGTCCTCCACAGATCGTGCCTGGTACTTCTGGTGCTAGTGGTGCCAACACTCACGCTGGACCTCCAAAACCTCGGTCAGAATCCGGGGATAGCAGCGATAAAGCGGGGAGTAGCAGTGAAGAGGAATAGTTATTGGACAATATACAAAATTGTAGATTTAGAATCATTACACTTACAAATAGATAATAATATTCGGGATTTTATTAACTTGAAAATTAAAATTAAGGAAAATAGTCTTAGTAACGAAACTATAGGAATAGAAAGCCAAATAGAATATCTTATTAAACTAACTAAGGATAGATTTTTTCAAATCTTACCTTTCCATTATAGAAACAAAAGAGCTTTGTTTAATCCATTAGGCTCACTTGTAAAAGCTATCACAGGAAATTTGGATGAAGACGATGCAATTAAATATGATAGAGAAATCCAAATGATACAGAACAAAGAGCATGTGGTCGAACGTAAAGTATCATCAATGCAAAAAGCTTTTGATAAATTAGTAAATGACTCTGAAATAATAAATTCAAATATTAAAAACTTGGGTTTACATACCAATGAAATGGAAAAATTAGTTGAACATGAGTTCAGGTTTAACAAACTTTTCCAAATATTAAATACTATGTATCAAATTTTAAATAACTTTCGAACCTGTTACGAAAACATACAAGAGATTGAAACGGCAATAGCCTTTAGCAAACTGAATACATTGCACCAATCCATTATAAATAGTACAGAATTATATAATACGTTAGAAGTCATTGCTAAACATGCTAGAACAATATACCCAGTAAACAAACATAATTTAATAAAATTAGAACGTAATATCATACTTAAATCATATATAAATAACAACAAGTTAGTTTTTGTTTTAGAAGTTCCCCTAATAAATAACGAAACATATAATTATTACAAGGTTATACCCATCCCTATATTCCATTCTCCAAATACCTTTACAATAATACCCAAATATCCTTACCTGATGGTGAATAGATTGAAATACATGCCCGTGGTAAGCCCATGTACTGAGATTGAAAATGGAAAATTCCTTTGCGCTGAAACTAATTTAGCCCAGTTTCCAACCGAGACCTGCATTGAACAAATAATGCTGATGAAGAACAACTACAAAAACTGCATACAGAACCATATTGAAATAGAAAAAACTAAGATACAGAAAATAACCGACAACCAATGGTTGGTTTACTCAGAGGAAAATCTCATCATCACCGAGAATTGCAATACAGAAATCCTGAAGTACACTATCCTTGGGACCTACATCGTGACACCTGGCCAACAATGCGAGACACAAATAGGCGAAGTCATCATTGCCGCCACCACAAACACTACAGTTTCCAGTCTCCAGCTGCCATTGATCCAGATGCCAGACCTACAACAGGACATCCAGAGAAGATCAAAGAAAGTGGATCTAAGAAATGTGGACTTCAGTGATGTGAAAGAAGTGTTACAAAGTGCAAAATTTAGTGAAATAGACGATACGACACAAACAGTGACAATAGAAATTAGTATATGGACCATCTTAGAGTATGTGGTTATTGTAATAGCAATAGTTATCTTTATAATGTATAAATTTCAGTTCATAAACTTTTGTCGAAATTCTCCGAAACCGTCTGCGACACCTTCGGATAATTTCTCTCTTAGGGAGGGAGGAGTTAAGGAACCCCAACCTACCAATATTAGCTTTGTCAGACAATAAGTATTTACTAGATTATTATTTCTCAATTTCCCCACTGCGCGATCAGCATTTATAATTATATACACGGCAAACTGAATACATCTCTGTAGTCAGTTTGCCGTGTATACAATTCTACGTGGAGTAGCCGACGTCCGTGTCTACGGTTTAGCAGAGATAGCCGAACAAATAAATTAATTAAGGAGCCACTTCGAGTTACGGAAGAGGACCAGCCACAGCAGTAATTCAGGGAGCATGGAGCTAGCTGCGGAATTGTGAGTAAATCTTTTTCACCTTCCTCTCAGCTCTTCCATCTATATCCCAACCTTGTAATAGTCTATGTGTTTGTGTATTATTAGGGATTGGACAACGCCGTAATAATATTTGCATAGATTTTAAACGTACTAATATTTTAGAATAGTGATAGTTTAGTAGCACATTAGTGTGATTTTTTTTTTCTCTCCGCGTTTGTTTCTTTCATAACTTTTCACAATGGAAAACGTAACCCGTGTCCCACAGGAATTGGTTAACATCATACCAATATTCAGCGGCGACACTAGAATGTTGCCTTTATTTATAAAAAAATGTGAATACATTTTGTCTACGTTCTTAGGAACCGCAGCCCAAAATGAATATTTATTTCATGTAGTAACTAGTAGGTTATCAGGCGAAGCAGCCAGTTTGGTAGGCGAAAGAGAAGCTATAGGTACGTGGGACGAGCTGAAGAAGTTGTTAAACCAACACTTCGGTGATCCACGCACAGAGGATTGTTTAGCAATGGAATTAGAATCGTGTAGAATAAATAAGGGTGAAAGTTATTTAGATTTTTGCCATAGAATACAGCGGATGAGAAGTGTTTTATTTGCTAAAATATCAGAAACTATCATTGATGAATCTCTACGTAAGGCAAAGCAAATCATTTATAGTAACAGAGCGATGAATGCTTTCTTGTTTAATTTACCGCCATTTTTGGTTAGATTAGTTCGTTTGCGCGACGTCACAACGTTAGAGGATGCATCCAATTTTGCGATTGGGGCTGTATTGTCACAAGGAACGATAGGCTCAGATAAGCCTGTAGCCTATGCTAGTAGAACCTTGAGTGACACAGAAGTAAAATATAGCACTATCGAGAAGGAACTTTTAGCCATAATATGGGCAGTTAAGCACTTTCGACCGTATTTGTATGGTAATAAGTTTACCATATTTACAGACCATAGACCATTAGCTTGGCTGTATTCATTGAAAGAGCCCAATAGTAAACTCACGCGATGGCGGTTAAGGTTAGAAGAGTACGATTTCGAAATAAAATATAAGAAAGGCCCTCAAAACACGAATGCAGATGCTTTATCTAGGATTAAGATTAATGCAATTGACGACGATTTAGATTCAATATTCGTAAATATAGGAGATAGGCAGGAACGTATACAAAAAATTATAGAAAGCGAATTGCAAGACCCCGAAACTCCAATAGAAACGATAGAACTTTCGGATTCTGATGATGGGGTCACTGCCAACTCAGTTTCAAATAGAGAACACGAAGGCATTCCTAGTTTAAACGAAGCTGTCGATACTAAACCAAAACAGATTTTAATTCATTCATGGTTTAAAAATAAATTAGACGTAAAAGATATTTCAAATAATAAACAAAAAATTCTCGAAGTTCACTTACCGACAAATAACGATATATTAGTTAAAGACTTTTTGAAAGAGTATATTGATCCAAAACATAAGTACTTTATATACTTCGAACACCCATCTTTTAGAAAAACTTTTTCAAACATGGTAATTAAGTTATTTAAAAAGGATTCAGTTAAGTTAACCGAGTGTACAGAAAGAGTTATAAATTTGACAGGATCTGAAGAAGATCAAAAAGAAGTTATTTTAAAATACCACGACGGGAAAACATGTCATAGAGGTATTAATGAAACTTTAACCAAACTTAAAAGACATTATTGGTGGGGAAACATGAGAGACACTAGGATTAGAAAAGCTAAAGAAAAACCTCGATATGAAAAAGCGAAAGTAATAGGTGAAGTTGAAAGAAATATAGTCCCAGTAGAAGTAAAGAAAAGGAAAACTAGAGTAGCCTTAAAAAATGTAAAACGTCCTCCACAGATCGTGCCTGGTACTTCTGGTGCTAGTGGTGCCAACACTCACGCTGGACCTCCAAAACCTCGGTCAGAATCCGGGGATAGCAGCGATAAAGCGGGGAGTAGCAGTGAAGAGGAATAGTTATTGGACAATATACAAAATTGTAGATTTAGAATCATTACACTTACAAATAGATAATAATATTCGGGATTTTATTAACTTGAAAATTAAAATTAAGGAAAATAGTCTTAGTAACGAAACTATAGGAATAGAAAGCCAAATAGAATATCTTATTAAACTAACTAAGGATAGATTTTTTCAAATCTTACCTTTCCATTATAGAAACAAAAGAGCTTTGTTTAATCCATTAGGCTCACTTGTAAAAGCTATCACAGGAAATTTGGATGAAGACGATGCAATTAAATATGATAGAGAAATCCAAATGATACAGAACAAAGAGCATGTGGTCGAACGTAAAGTATCATCAATGCAAAAAGCTTTTGATAAATTAGTAAATGACTCTGAAATAATAAATTCAAATATTAAAAACTTGGGTTTACATACCAATGAAATGGAAAAATTAGTTGAACATGAGTTCAGGTTTAACAAACTTTTCCAAATATTAAATACTATGTATCAAATTTTAAATAACTTTCGAACCTGTTACGAAAACATACAAGAGATTGAAACGGCAATAGCCTTTAGCAAACTGAATACATTGCACCAATCCATTATAAATAGTACAGAATTATATAATACGTTAGAAGTCATTGCTAAACATGCTAGAACAATATACCCAGTAAACAAACATAATTTAATAAAATTAGAACGTAATATCATACTTAAATCATATATAAATAACAACAAGTTAGTTTTTGTTTTAGAAGTTCCCCTAATAAATAACGAAACATATAATTATTACAAGGTTATACCCATCCCTATATTCCATTCTCCAAATACCTTTACAATAATACCCAAATATCCTTACCTGATGGTGAATAGATTGAAATACATGCCCGTGGTAAGCCCATGTACTGAGATTGAAAATGGAAAATTCCTTTGCGCTGAAACTAATTTAGCCCAGTTTCCAACCGAGACCTGCATTGAACAAATAATGCTGATGAAGAACAACTACAAAAACTGCATACAGAACCATATTGAAATAGAAAAAACTAAGATACAGAAAATAACCGACAACCAATGGTTGGTTTACTCAGAGGAAAATCTCATCATCACCGAGAATTGCAATACAGAAATCCTGAAGTACACTATCCTTGGGACCTACATCGTGACACCTGGCCAACAATGCGAGACACAAATAGGCGAAGTCATCATTGCCGCCACCACAAACACTACAGTTTCCAGTCTCCAGCTGCCATTGATCCAGATGCCAGACCTACAACAGGACATCCAGAGAAGATCAAAGAAAGTGGATCTAAGAAATGTGGACTTCAGTGATGTGAAAGAAGTGTTACAAAGTGCAAAATTTAGTGAAATAGACGATACGACACAAACAGTGACAATAGAAATTAGTATATGGACCATCTTAAAGTATGTGGTTATTGTAATAGCAATAGTTATCTTTATAATGTATAAATTTCAGTTCATAAACTTTTGTCGAAATTCTCCGAAACCGTCTGCGACACCTTCGGATAATTTCTCTCTTAGGGAGGGAGGAGTTAAGGAACCCCAACCTACCAATATTAGCTTTGTCAGACAATAAGTATTTACTAGATTATTATTTCTCAATTTCCCCACTGCGCGATCAGCATTTATAATTATCTAGAACATGCGTCAATCTGATCACGCTGTGGATGTACTACGTTAGCAATTAAGTTAGTATATAAGATCAATATCTTGTTAGATGAATTCAATTACTGTTTCGCTGTAACTCTGTCGGAATAAAGTTATTTTTTAACACTTCCGTTGTCGCTTACTTAATTCGCGCGTTTCCACCAGAGATGTGCGAGGATGCGTAGCGAGGGATAACAATAGAATCGGTGAGGACGTACACTCAGCCGGCTCGCTCGCATCTTTAAAGACTCCGCTACATATCGCTCCGCTCATCTGCGCACCCTTAACAGCATCGTTACGCATCCTCGCACCGTTCAGTAGTCTAGCACATCTATGATGACAACGCATCTTAAGGCACCTGTCTCAGCGTCGACGAGGAAGCGATTAGATATCGACTATTTTCTCGCTAAGGAAACAGATAAAAAAATAGATCCCGTGTGAGTAAAAAAGACACATACATTTATAGTCAACAGTTAGCTGTTCACACTGCCGGCGAGAACTCTCTTACCACTAATTCGTCGCAGCGACAACTCGCTCTACTCGCTCAGCGCAAAGCATGTTTCAGCCCCGGTTCGGAAAAATCGTAGATATGGGGCTGCATTTGTACTATGTAGATGCGCACGGATGCGTAGCTCGCTGTTAAACAAAAATGAAAAGCGCAGCTGGCGTGGTAATCTTCGTGCACACCTGTGCAAGTAGGATTCCCATCTCCACATTCAAGATACTTTTTTTTTATTAGGTCTAAATTAATTTAAATCATACAAAAGCAATTCCAACTTTTTATTTTCAACACAAGTTATAATTTGGTGCCTTCATAAATACCAGGAAAGTTGTAGCTGCCAAGAGTGCCAACATTGTTAGTTGGATACTTTCGGGTCGCGCCGTAGAACTTTAATTCCGCAGCTTCTGGGAAACTCCACAATTAAATTAAACTCTTGAGTCTGTGGTTCAACATTTCATTTATGCATAACTTATTATACCTCTTAAGTTTCATATAGTGGCATGCACTCTTGTGACAACAAACCGTGTACGCGAATCGTTGTGCCATTTGTTGGGAATCGAACCCAACTCCTTGCACCACCAGCACCAGCATTATGACCACTCGCTTTCACGAACATGACCGCGAGAAGTATCTTCCACAACTCTCAATTTCAATATTTCTTGCGGTCCAGGACATTAGGTATCTCATACAATCCCCTTTTTATTCTACAGCCTCGGTCGATTTCTATTCTATCACAACACATTAGCAAATACATCGCCACCCCTCTCATGACACCTCTCCCACTATTTAACACCTTTAAAGAATAGATTTCCGAAATTTCTTCTCTGTTCACTTTCAATGCACGATTTCAAGATCAGCGGTGTTGGCTGTCTGTTGCCTTTTCCCAACTCGATATTCAGTTGCATTCGGCGGTTAAATTGAATACCAGTGTTATTTATGGAGCCCGTCTGACCTCCGCAACCCAGTATTGGGGTAATAGGGTACCTAACACTATTGTGTCCTCCTCTAGCTTTAAAGTGGCATGCCTAATCAGATCATCTAAAAAAATATTGAGACACCGATTCTATTCTGTCTCGATTAACTCGGGAACAGTTCTTGTGTCGTCAGTTGTTGGTTCTCAAGTGTGTAATCATCCCTACATAAGCCACTTTACTTGTCAAAGGCCGAAGCCCTCAACTTGCATCACAATTTGCTTCATGCTCATAGTCTGTAATAAAACGTTAAAACAAATAATACCTTTCAAAAGAAACCGAGCGGAACAACGACTGTCGCACAGTAAGAATGAGCAGAAGGCTCACGCTATACTTACTAATTCACAAAACTCTGGTATTTGTACATGTGAATACGATCTGTGGAAGATCATACTAAAGTATAGTAAGAACCGTCAAAATATAATATCTAGAAAGCTGTCATAATCGAAATGAAATCGGCAAAAGCATTTTATGAAGACCTTAACATGTTTCATTAAAATACGATACAATCAATCCATAACAAGACTTGAGGAACAAGAACATAGAAGTTGCATTGTGTGCGATCAATTTCGATTTTTCGTGAGACTCCGATCAATGCAGCTAATTGTTCTTTTGCATAAAGTAGATAAAATATCGAAAAGAAAAGAAAACGCTTTACAACACGCTTTTATAATTTTAGTATTAATTTCATCGTATCCTTCCGAATTTAAGTTTTTCAATGACGTTATCTCCGTTCTAACTTCATTTTCAGACAGGTTTGAGGACTATTTAATGTGCTACTGAATTTTCCTTAGTTCTTGTTTTTATATCTGAACTAGAAGTAAGCCCCATATTAATGAAGTGCAGGTTATTGAAGGCAGTTGCTATTTCTCTAGGATCGATGACTATTGTGTTATCAATTTGAATACTTTCTTTATTTTCCTTGAAGTTGAACAATTTCATGAGTAGTTTTGGACGAATTAAATCGACTCACCGTAATCTTTTATAGATATAAGATCAAACGTGCCTTATTGTACCATGAATTAAATATGGAGTGGACCTTCTATTCTTATCTCTTGTTCATTATCGTAAGTTTACAAGTTAAGAGATAATATTATTTATTTTTCTGTTTGAATACACTTTTCTTTGCTTCGATCCAGTTCCACTTTACTTGTTAAGAAACAAGATACTTATTCGTAAACTATAGACGTAGTCAAAAAATAAAATTGTTTAATAATTGAAAGCTCAGTGCGACAATCCGAATACAGGAAAAATGTGTCTAAATAAATAAAAGGGAAAATCAAATCAAAAGAAAAGGGTTTCAATATTTTTGAGGACTTACCTACTTACTTACTAAATAATTTTCCTTAAGGAAAATGTGGAATTGAGTTGCAAACGACTTCCACTCGCTGATTCGACAAATATTGGTGGATAGTGTAACGATAACAATATACTGGCAGAGCAGACACGTTTGAGTAACAGTTGCTTCGTTCGTTAGACCTTGACCTCATTTAAAAAAAAAGACTCATAGAAGATTTAAGAAGAAAAAGTGTTTATTCTGCATCATAACTATTAGTAAACAACTGTTGAACTGACTTCCACGAAGTTTTGGGTTGTCAATAATGCAGCCCTTCCTGAAACGATCGGCAGCCGCAGTAGCACGAAACCTCTTAAATTTCTAATGACAGTTCAGACTTAAATAAATGAATCCCCTGACGTTAAGCATTAATAGGTTTTCACAAATTATTCACTGTCACCTCCTCAATAGAGTTCTTGGAGCGAACATAAAGCGCACTTTACTCGCGCCCCGCGCTGCGCCCAGCAATTACTCTTAAACGCGGCGCGATCCTCTGCGGCGCCGCACTCTCTCCGGCGGGAGGGAGTCATCCCGTACGTTTCACGTTGTCCTTAATTTTTCTGTTCCAATAAACAAGCGGTGGGCCGACTCAATAATGGATTCCTCGCAGATTACACCTTTGAATTATTAATCATTTAGCATTAATTTACAAATTCACTTTGAATTAAAAGTAAATAAGAGATTTTATTTACTGTTAGTGGCCACAAAAAAAATAAATGGCATTAGATCATAGAGTATATAACCACTAGAGAGAGTATTTATACTCTCGTGCAGCGCGGGGCGCGAGTAAAGTGCGCTTTATGTTCGCTCCAAGAACTCTATTGAGGAGGTGACAGTGAATAATTTGTGAAAACCTATTAATGCTTAACGTCAGGGGATTCATTTATTTAAGTCTGAACTGTCATTAGAAATTTAAGAGGTTTCGTGCTACTGCGGCTGCCGATCGTTTCAGGAAGGGCTGCATTATTGACAACCCAAAACTTCGTGGAAGTCAGTTCAACAGTTGTTTACTAATAGTTATGATGCAGAATAAACACTTTTTCTTCTTAAATCTTCTATGAGTCTTTTTTTTTAAATGATGTCAAGGTCTAACGAACGAAGCAACTGTTACTCAAACGTGTCTGCTCTGCCAGTATATTGTTATCGTTACACTATCCACCAATATTTGTCGAATCAGCGAGTGGAAGTCGTTTGCAACTCAATTCCACATTTTCCTTAAGGAAAATTATTTAGTAAGTAAGTAGGTAAGTCCTCAAAAATATTGAAACCCTTTTCTTTTGATTTGATTTTCCCTTTTATTTATTTAGACACATTTTTCCTGTATTCGGATTGTCGCACTGAGCTTTCAATTATTAAAACAATTTTATTTTTTGACTACGTCTATAGTTTACGAATAAGTATCTTGTTTCTTAACAAGTAAAGTGGAACTGGATCGAAGCAAAGAAAAGTGTATTCAAACAGAAAAATAAATAATATTATCTCTAACTTGTAAACTTACGATACTGAACAAGAGATAAGAATAGAAGGTCCACTCCATATTTAATTCATGGTACAATAAGGCACGTTTGATCTTATATCTAAAAAAGATTACGGTGAGTCGATTTAATTCGTCCAAAACTACTCATGAAATTGTTGTTCAACTTCAAGGAAAATAAAGAAAGTATTCAAATTGATAACATAATAGTCATCGATCCTAGAGAAATAGCAACTGCCTTCAATAACCTGCACTTCATTAATATGGGGCTTACGTCTAGTTCGGATATAAAAACAAGAACTAAGGAAAATTCAGCAGCACATTAAATGTTCCTCAAACCTGTGTCTGAAAATGAAGTTAGAACGGAGATAACGTCATTGAAAAACTCAAATTCGGAAGGATACGATGAAATTAATACTAAAATTATAAAAGCGTGCACTATTGAGCTAAGTGCAATTATAACACATTTAATTAATTTTTATCTTTCTCTCTTGGTACTTTTCCTGAAGCATTAAAAGTATCAATTGTTTATCCACTTTTTAAAAAAGGAGAAAAAAAATATTTAAATTATCGCCCAAATACATTGACACCTATTTTGTCGAAGATATTTGAAAAGTGCATGAACAAGCGATTGATAATAACAGTTCGGCTTCCAAAAGAATAAATCCACAACAATGGCTATCTTAACTCTTATAAAAAGTATGTTGACGAATATAAATCAAAACCATATTACTACGGGTTTGTTTTTTGAGTTATCTATAGCCTTTGACCTAGTGTCACATGACCTGTTACTACAAAAACTGGAGGCAATTGGAATTTGAGGCATAGTACTTCAGTGGATATCGTCATACCTTAATAACAGACGACAGCGAGTTGAAATTAAAAAAGTGGATAGAAATAATGACATGATACGACACTCAGCCGAACTTAAGAACAACAGGTATGGCGTCCCACAAGGGAGTGTGTTAGGCCCAATTTTATTCCTTTTGTATATAAATTCTATAATTAATATAACCAACCATAATTGTATATTTGCTGATGATATTTCGATTATTGTAACAACTGATAGAAAAAAATAACTCGATTGACGATCATGATACTGATATTTAATTAGAAGACCATTGAAATTTTAATTGAATACCTAAGTGGAAATAATTTTTCAATAAATCTTAAAAACTCAGTTTATATACAATTTAATAAATTAATACTATGTTAAAATAAATTAACATAAAAGCTAACTAATTTTCTAGACGTAACTTTAGATCAAGACATAAACTGGAAAGCACATGTTGATACCGTGTCCAATCGTATAAATAAGTTCGTACCTATATGCACTTAAAAAGTCAAAAATATTACAAACGTAAAAACTGCAATAACGTCCTACCATGCATACGTTGAATCGGTGCTATGCTATGGCTTGATAATGTGGGGTAATAGCACAAATAAAAATAGAGCATTGATTGCACAAAAAAAAATGCATACGAGCAATATATGGGCTTCGAGCTGACGAAACCTATAGCCGATATTTAAAAAGCTTGTCTTGTTGCCGCTACCGTCTCTCTACATATATGAAACATGTACCTATGTTTGTGAGGAACCATAGGGAGTTACTTAGTAATGCTGATGATTTATACCCTCGTAACCAACGAGACCCCCACAGGCTCGTACTGGATACCCTACCGAGACTAGCTAAATATAACAAAAGCTGTGTTTCTATGTTTGTACGCATATACAATGAAATACCAAGTAATCTCAAGGCCATATTCAAAAGTAAATTGCATGAATGGTTGTGTAAACATAGTTTTTGTAGTGTTCAAGAATTATTTGAGTTTTAATGTAATATGTAAATATGCTTGTAAAAATTTGCACGTTCATCACTGTTAAGCAAAATCATGTTTGCTCTTGTTATGTTTCTGTATTCCATCATCTTTTTATACCATGTTTTTAAGCAAATAAATATTATTCTATTCTATTCTATTCTATTCTATTCTATTCTATTCTATTCTATTCTATTCTGTTCTGTTCTGTTCTGTTCTATTCTATTCTATTCTATTCTATTCTATTCTATTCTATTCTATTCTATTCTATTCCATTCCATTCCATTCCATTCCATTCCATTCTATTCTATTCTATTCTATTCTATTCTATTCTATTCGATTCGATTCGATTCGATTCTATTCTATTCTATCCAATCCTATCCTATTCTATTCTATTCTATTCTATTCTCTTCATTCTATTCTATTCTGCCTATGACCCGACCAATGATCAAAACGTTTTCGATATTTTATCTACTTTATGCAAAAGAACAATTAGCTGCATTGAACGGAGTCTCACGAAATTGATCGCACACAATGCAACTTCTATGTTCTTGTTACTCATGTCTTAGTTATGGATTGATTGCATCGTATTTTAATGAAACATGTTAAGGTCTTCATAAAATGCTTTTGCCGATTTCATTTCACTTATGACAGCTTTCTAGATATTATATTTTGACGGTTCTTACTATACTTTAGTATGATCTTCCACAGATCGTATCCACATGTACAAATACCAGAGTTTTGTGAATTAGTACCTAAGTATAGCGTGACTCTTCTGCTCATTCTTACTGTGCGACAGTCGTTGTTCCGCTCGGTTTCTTTTGAAAGGTATTATTTGTTTTAACGTTTTATTACAGACTATGAGCATGAAGCAAATTGTGACGCAAGTTGATGGCTTCGGCCTTTGACAAGTAAAGTGGCTTATGTAGGGATGATTACACACTTGAGAACCAACAACTGACGACACAAGAACTGTTCCCGAGTTAATCGAGACAGAATAGAATCGGTGTCTCAATATTTTTTTAGATGATCTGATTAGGCATGCCACTTTAAAGCTAGAGGAGGACACAATAGTGTTAGGTACCCTATTACCCCAATACTGGGTTGCGGAGGTCAGACGGGCTCCATAAATAACACTGGTATTCAATTTAACCGCCGAATGCAACTAAATATCGAGTTGGGAAAAGGCAACAGACAGCCAACACCGCTGATCTTGAAATCGTGCATTGAAAGTGAACAGAGAAGAAATTTCGGAAATCTATTCTTTAAAGGTGTTAAATAGTGGGAGAGGTGTCATGAGAGGGGTGGCGATGTATTTGCTAATGTGTTGTGATAGAATAGAAATCGACCGAGGCTGTAGAATAAAAAGGGGATTGTATGAGATACCTAATGTCCTGGACCGCAAGAAGTATTGAAATTGAGAGTTGTGGAAGATACTTCTCGCGGTCATGTTCGTGAAAGCGAGTGGTCATAATGCTGGTGCTGGTGGTGCAAGGAGTTGGGTTCGATTCCCAACAAATGGCACAACGATTCGCGTACACGGTTTGTTGTCACAAGAGTGCATGCCACTATTATGAAACTTAAGAGGTATAATAAGTTATGCATAAATGAAATGTTTGAGCAGTTGTTGCGACCACAGACTCAAGAGTTTAATTTAATTGTGGAGTTTCCCGGAAGCTGCGGAATTAAAGTTCTGCGGCGCGACCCGAAAGTATCCAACTAACAATGTTGGCACTCTTGGCAGCTACAACTTTCCTGGTATTTATGAAGGCACCAAATTATAACTTGTGTTGAAAATAAAAAGTTGGAATTGCTTTTGTATAATTTAAATTAATTTAGACTTAATAAAAAAAAAGTATCTTGAATGTGGAGATGGGAATCCTACTTGCACAGGTGTGCACGAAGATTACCACGCCAGCTGCGCTTTTAATTTTCGTTTAACAGCGAGCTACGCATCCGTGCGCATCTACATAGTACAAATGCAGCCCCATATCTACGACTTTTCCGAACCGGGGCTGAAATGCTTTGCGCTGAGCGAGTAGAGCGAGTTGTCGCTGCGACCAATTAGTGGTAAGAGAGTTCTCGCCGGCAGTGTGAACAGCTAACTGTTGACTATAAATGTATGTGTCTTTTTTACTCACACGGGATCTATTTTTTTATCTGTTTCCTCAGCGAGAAAATAGTCGATATCTAATCGCTTCCTCGTCGACGCTGAGACAGGAGCTTTAGGTGCGTTTTCATCAGAGATGTGCTAGACTACTGAACGGTGCGAGGATGCGTAACGCAGATGAGCGAAGCGATATGTAGCGGACTCTTTAAAGATGCGAGCGAGCGGGCTGAGTGTGCGTCCTCACCGATTCTATTGTTTCTTAACAAACATATCCCTCGCTACGCATCCTCGCACATCTCTGGTGGGAACTTACCTACGCTTTAGCTAGCGGGCGCCTAAACCGCTGCAATTTTGTTGAGGTTAGGTACCTACAGCATAGACGAGACCATTGAGACGGTTTTTTAAGGCGGGGTTGCAGTACTTTTTAAGATTTTTGAACGTCTGAAAATCTAAATAAAAATGAGTTTTTTAATAAATAAAAATATAATTACATTTATAAAAATTGAACATACCCTCAAGTAAATCGTAAAGATAGAAACGCGATTTAGAATGATTGGCTCGATACTTTTTTTATCAAACATGACACTAAATTACAATTTTAAACGTGTATCTACTGCTAAGAGATTTTATGACGAATATATATAAAAGTTATATCAATAGATAGAGCTTTTTATTTTGAAGTAAATGTTGAAACCATATTGTATTATTTCTTTATCAGTTTTCGCCAAGAAGAAAAAACAATCAAAATTTAGGCATTATTTCACTCGCCGGACAGTCGCTGTTGTTCGTCAAAACACACAGTACTGCAACCTCGCCCTAACGCGAATGAAGCTGCGGGCAAAAGCTAGAATCCGAATAAAACGAAGCTAAGAACATGCGCCGCACTAGCTTAGCCGACGGTTGCTGTGGAGTCGCACCCTTAAACTTACAAGAGTTCCTACAAGTACCTACGGGTCAGTATTCTGCTCTTTTGTTTTATTTCTTTTCATGTTTGTCTACAAAATAAGTGGGGACGAGTGTACCTACCTACTTCAGAACACAAAACCACAACGATGCATGTCCTCTTGCTTGTATCCGTAATATTTTATGGCTTATTTTTAACTTACCACCAGATATAGTAACAAATAGCAGACAAAAGTAGTAAATGATCACCAAAATGATACTCGCATTTTAATGTAAAATTATAACCTAAGTTTTAACACTTTGCTATCCTATTTAAGTAAAATGACTCCAAGTACATCATGAGTAACCCAAAAATAGTAAATGATCACCAAAATTAAACCAATCTGGCTAATGCCATGCTAATGGTCATGGTTCTAACCTAACCTAACCCACATGTTTCACCAGCCATAGAGGGGATCTGACGCAGACACGTTACTATAGAATTTGAATATTATACTAACTGAATATTAATTTGCTCGCTTAGATTTGGTGATCATTTACTAAATTTGGTGGTCGACGAATACAATTTAAAGTGGAGTCGTGACTATTTTTCTGGTGATAAGTAGATATTTTTGGTTACAAAACGAAGGGTATCAAAGCATTTTATGGTGGTCATTATATTTATCCCCATATTTTATGTGTATAGTCTATACTAATATTATAAAGAGGTAAAATTGTTTGTAAGTTTGTAAGTTTGTATGTAGGGGGTAATCTCAGGAACTACTGGTCCGATTTGAAAAATTGTTTCACTGGTTGAAAGCGACATTATCCGTGAGTGCTATAGGCTATAAATTATAAAGATATCATGCATATTAGTCGAACTATCTCAATTTTTGTCTATCCAGGCGGAAAAAAATAGCTCTTACAACAGAGTTATTTGCGTGCGCTGCCTTAACAGTTGTATATAATTGAAAACAATGTATGGCAACCTGGTCCGCCTATAATAATTCTACAAAAAAGTCCGCGGCACCATATTTCTATCTTTTATATTTTAGCAGATATAGTAGCTTTTATGTGTTAAAAAAAGTATTTTTCGACGTACTTATCTTTGGACGATTTTTTAAACAACAAAATATTAAACCTTATCGAAAAAAATGTTATTTTGATCACAAGAACATCATGATTTGCTCAAAACAGTATGTCAATTGGTTGAATAGTTTCGAAGATAATATAAAATTACTAAATCGCAAAACGCCGCCCGCGCCGTCCATTCACGAACCGCATTAGAACATGCTTTGTACGGACGACGTTTTATCCATTACCCATAGACGGCATTGTGCAATTACGTCATTTTTCTGAATGACCTAATGACCCTCTCCAGTTATTATTTAACTTTTGTCGTTTGGTAGGTAAGTTGTACGTAGTTGATTGAATGTTGTTTGTCTTAAATGTTTTGGTTGCTCGGTTTCTCAAAACACAATTACAATATTACTTCGTTCTCATTCTTCGAGTTCGAAGCTGTGATATTTCTGTTTTGGGATATCGGACAGTTTCAGCGATTGTTTATCATGCCTTAAAGGATATCACAACTTTCCCGTCAGACATCCCAGACATGAGACAAGAGCAGCTCGAGTACGCCGTACGGAAGAGCCTCTCGAGGAATAGAGAAAATATTTCGCAAGCACTCGCTGGGAAATCTAGCTCCGAGCGTTCACAGCGGCTTGCTAACCAAAGCTGGAGAACATCGCAGGTCCGTGCTCGGGAATCTAGCGCTGAACGTGCACAGCATATCAGTGATTTAAAGCAGCATGGCTCTGCAACAAGGGACAGGGAGTCTAACGCTGAGCGCTCGCAGCGGCTCGCTAGCCTAGCTACATATATATTATTATGCAATAAAAACAAAACCCTCCTTTTGGCCGTCAGGAAATAAATCATAGCAGTCAGTACTAACCGAACCACACTCATAATTTCATCACAAGTTAAAATGTTTACCGCCCAACGAAGTGGGCACGGGTCAGCTAGTAGTAATATAAAACCATTCATCTAGTCAAACTCAATGCGCAATAGTAATTATGGATTGGATGCTTATATTGCTTTATACCTAAAGATATTCGCAGAAGACTAGGTAAGTAACTAAGCAAAACAACGACAAATGTGTTTTTGAAAAAGACGACACGGCTAGGCGGAAAGGGTGCGAAGCTTGCGACGAAATTAAATAAACATGTTTGGAACAAGAAATTGCAGGTCTGACAATAACTTTGTATGTTAGTAAACACACGGTCACTTTGAAACATCTGATCACACTATTGAACGAACTGCTACAAGCACAGCTCATCAGCTGTGTCAGGATGGCTGCAACACGTTATCCAGTCATGTTCGAGTATCTATGTCTGACTCAATCGGATTTCATCGGATCCCTCTCACAACAGTGAACCGCTTAGCTCTTGCCAATTAGTTTGTTACGGTTAAAATACATACTGTACATGAGGAGCGTCTGTGTTTACTGATAGGAACGTAAACAGGCAGTCGGCACCCTGAGGGATGTGGTTGATCTCTACGTTTGAGATGTAATTGCAGTGAGATCTGTGTAGACAGGGGGTGTTCAGTCAGTAAATGTACCTACCTACATAGTATAGGTATAGCAACAAGCACAGAGACTACACCAAATATAGGTACTATTACTGTACTAGTACCTTGAAGTCGGTTAAAAATGTAACAAAGCTAAATTTTAGCTGCTACATTTTGAACCGACTTCAAAGAAAGGTGGAGGTTCTCAAGTCGGTTGTATTTTTTAAATATTTGTTACCTTCGTAACTTCGACAATGAACCGATTTGAAAAAAATTATATGAAAAGATATTACTTCCCGATTGTACAAAATTTTATCAAAATCGGTTTGGAAGTTTTAGGGGTTTTTAAATCAAAATAACTGGAATTTGTTTACTTGGATGACGGTTTTTGTCTGCCAAGTAACGAAATTGCGTATTTTGCTGTCCTGCGATTTTCCAGTGGTGTTGTTAGATTTGAGGTACCACTAAAAAGCGAAAAAGAAAAAACTCCTTTCACATAAAACTTGTTTAAAGCTTTGTATATAAAAATGAATCCCTATTTCCCTGTAGTGAGCCGCGTACTTAGAAGAAATCGGCATATTATGCCGATTTCTTCTAAGTACGCGGCTCACTACAGCGGGCCGGGGGACGAGGAACAACGCGCGGCTGCAATTGGTCCGTTCAAGGTCAAGTTGCATAGGTAGCCTATGGTTAGTGGTGGCACTACTTGATTAAAGGAAAATAGTCGATATCGATAAAATGGATTTTAACATTACAAAAATACTCAATCCAAACAAACAGCGCTATAATAATATCTTGTTTAAACAAAGTTTCCCTATTAACCTTATCTTTCCACTTTTATTTTAATTCTGAAATCTTCGAAAATCTAAAATGAAAACATGTATGTCAAACACACAGATGAAAAATCTGAGACCCTCCTCCTATTTTAAAAGTCGTTTAAAAGTAGTTACGTGTTTAATGTAAGTATGTGAATTGATTAAAAATTTTATTAGTTGTAATTTTATGATCATCGATAAATCGACTTCAATCATTAAACGTAACAGCACAGATTTTTACGATAAAAATACAAAGGGGAAGAAAGGGATAAAAATATAAGTATTTCCTAATGAAAGAAAGAGACTTTTCCAAAAGACATCAACGCGCGCTTCTCACAGTGTGCTCGTTCACCTAACCACCATTTTATATAGACCCCTGCAGTGGCTCATCATCTGATTCAAATCAAAAATATTTTGCGTAATCTTTACTCTCCGATGAAAAGTTATGCTATAATTTTTGTAACAAAAGGTCTAGGAATGTTTCCCACACAAATTCACCGGGTATGAAGGCATTTTTATGCGTTATAAATTGCATAAAAATTAAAACGATTTGTAAAAACTTAGCATGCCCACAGGTCTAACAATTGGTCACAACTAAAATGGTTACTAGTGCCTGCTGCCTAACATCTGAGCAAAAATACTAATAGTTTTCGTGCGTCGGGGCACTGTATGCGCAGTCAAGTGGTTTAATAGTCTTTGCATTAGATTATCACAGCGCAGTTACATTTAGGGATAGGAAATCATCCAGTGACTCCTCCCGCTCTGGGTGTAGCGGGAGGGAGTGTCAGACTTCTACTGACTAAAACCCATCCATGTTCTTTCATTGCCCTTTGTGTTCCGGAGCCGCGGTGTCTCTTGCGAATAATCCCGCGACTCCGGCAGGCGTCGGCCCTTTCGGGCCCCTCTGTGTTGCTGACTCTCTTTGAGGCGCGCGTGGAACACTAACGCGCCGTCGACACGGCCTGTCGTCACTAGACGGACGGACGGCGAGCCACCCATAGCTCGCCGTCCACAGGCCCGCGCCTACGGTGGCCGGAGGTCACCAGGTGGCCCCCGACGCCCGCGGCATCCACCACGGCGGCCGGGACGAGAGGGTCTCCTCTCCCGCTCCGCCACCTCCTTCGCTAGCATGACTGCTTCGCAGAAGGAGGCAACGGCGTCCCATTCCGTCTCGCTCCGGACCATGGCTTTGACCAGGGCCGGACGCGAGAGGTCGCCGCCAATCGCCGTTTCGAGGACACGGCGGTGCGCCGCCCAAGCGGGGCACACCTGCACAGTGTGCTCTACCGTGTCCTCCGGTCGATCCTCGCAGTGGTGACACCCGGGCGTTTCCTCCCGCCGAATTCGGTGCAGGAACCTCCCGAAACATCCATGTCCGGTGAGGACCTGCGTCAGGCGGAAGGTGAGGACGCCGTGGCGCCTCTCAAGCCACTCCTCAAAGAGGGGACTTATCGCCGCTATTGTGGCGTGCCCTGCGCTGGGTTGCGATAGTCGTCGTCTCCATGACGCCATGAGATCGCGCCGGAAGTCCGTCCGCTGCGCGACAATTTACCGCGTCAGCGGAGTTTCCCCCCGACTTAGTACCTCCGCGCGCCAATCATGCAGGCGCGCGAGGACCACCGCCTCCAGATCCCATGGCGGCAATCCGGCAAGGAGACCCGCCGCTTCGCTCGAGATCGTGCGGTACCCTTGGGTCATCCTGAGGGCCACCACCTTTTGGGGCGCGTTCAAGTGGTTCGCAGCACGCTGCCTCAATGAACGCGCCCACACCGGGGCCCCGTAAAGGGACAGCGCAGTTACATTGATCGTAAATTCATCATCTGCCTAGCCTTTTGGGGTCGGCTTCCAATCAAACCTGATTCAGCTGTGAATACCAGTATTTTACGTAGAGCGGCTGCGTACCACAGACCTCCACAACCCATTAACTGGGATAACTTATGTAAAAAAAACTAATATTTGTTTAACTTCATTGAATGATTTATGTTTTATGGGACAGAGTATTTACGACATAAGTTATTGTTTTAAGTTAAAATAATGCCTGATTCTTAACGATAAATTAGTTCACTTAACGGAATCTCTATAAGTAATCTCGTAGGCCTCTGAAAACATAACTAAATAAAAAATTCAATTTTTAACTATTATTTAACACTTAGCCTTATTTTGCAATGTAACGTTTCTAAAAAGAAATAATTAAAAGCTACCAAGTGGAGTTACTTCCGCGCCAGTAGACAACTAACATTTCCTTATTTTTCGACCGACTTGATTCACGGAATCCCTTTTAAATTCTTTGATTCTATTACTATTTTGTGTTGTGTAGAGCTTTGATTCTTTATTTTAAATAAATGATTTGATATTATCATTTTATAAAACTACTCGTAGAAAGGAAATAGTATTGCAGTTATTGCTTTTGTAAGTCAAAAACGAGACAACGAGATATCATTCAAGCTTCTTTATGCTGCTTTATGCTACAACGTAGCGAGGAGCGTCTGCTACGTCGTAGTAGCCGCTACGTCGCAGTAGCCGCTATGTCGTAGTAGCTGCCACGATTTCAGAGCAAATAATTGAGCATCGGTAACCGCGACATCATCGCAGTGAAAACCTCAGTCTTCTCGTCGTTGAAGACAGTATACAGTTTTACGAAGATAAGATTTAACTTGTTAAAAAGTATATTTTAAATAATAACAATCATAAAACTACACAATCAGTTACCACCTCTATGAGAAAATAAGCATTATTTCGCCACTTTACTGTTTCAGTCAGCGATTGATGACGCCCATAAAATAGCACCAACTCGATAAGAGTATTATCTGACGTTCAAAATCATCGTGTTATTGCTTCCAGCGAGTTTTAACAGCCGTGATCACAGGATTATGACGTGATGAAAGCTTGCATTAATTTGAAATGTCCCATTAAATGAGCGATAAGATTGTATGATACTTTATAACCTACTCAATACCTACTTACCACTGTTCATGTTCGGGCCGTAAATGTTTTTTCACACCACCTGCTCGTAAACATCAAATTATTTGACATGCAAACCTAACATAAAGTACGTCATTCTAACCCGCGAGCGGCTCCCGTCCGCCTCCGCTACTAGGTGCAGCGAGCGCAGTGAAAATG
This sequence comes from Ceramica pisi, assembly GCA_963859965.1. Lineage (NCBI taxonomy): Eukaryota > Metazoa > Arthropoda > Insecta > Lepidoptera > Noctuidae > Ceramica > Ceramica pisi. The sequence continues at coordinate 434,384 of OY982538.1, forward strand.
CGTTCCAAATTCAAATCACATTATTTCCCGGCGGGATATATAATACATACAGACACAGACTTTGTTGTTGTTGTTTTTATTTTATTTTGTATTCTTGTTTGTGTACTACTAACATTAGTCATAAGATATCTTACTAACAAAATGGACTATGTTGTTGTCCGAAATAAATTAAATTACATTTAGTACAATATTATTACCGACGACGGGTGGGCTGGAGCCACAGCTTCGGACGCGCGACCTGGGGCCCGAGTCTGCTATTACAATAGTGTCAAAATGGTCGTTCACTGATTTCAAAATGGTTGATTTTGACAAGTTTGGTAATCTACTAACATAATGGTATCATAATGGCGTCATTATGACATTCCAATGATCAACCACTGACACGCCATTGAAAGAAAGCCATATAAATGAATGGTAATCTCGTACATAATTACAGATTTAGTATTTGCGAACTTCTCACTACTTCAGATTGATTATAAAACTAATAAATAATATGTAAAACTAAATATACATAAAATCGGGCATGAATAAATGCTCAAATTTAGCTCGGTTTTATAATAATGGCAATACGGCATTCCTACCGCAATTCTATTACGAGACCACTGACGTCCCAGTGACCGGCCACTGACGTGCCAGTGACCGTGCGATTATGAATTTAGCAGATTACGAACTTTTAGCAAAATGACAATGGCATGACAATGGGATCGTGTCGGAATGACAAATTTATAAAAATAGCAGACTCGGGCCCCTGCTCTCCTGGCGGCTGTCGACGCGCGCCACTTGTTTTCATGGCTAGAGCACAATTTTCTCGCAGTAGGTGTGAAAAGTAGAGTCTGCTCCTCAGGGATAAAGGTGTCTTTGACTTGGGCTAGATTGAATCTCGCGCTTCATTCAGGATTCTTGTATTAACTCCCTCGCTTTGCTCGGGAGTTAAACTTTAATCTCCCTCCTTGCGCTCGGGAGTTAACTCTCGAATCCTTCGTTGTGTTCGGGATTTAATATGCCCCTCGTTTCATAATCTACTATTGCGACTAACAATAGTTTTACTTTGGTATTTTAAAGTTTAAACCTTGAAATACCTACCTTCCGTGTCTATTTAAATTAAATTATAGCCCGTTAGCAAGTAGCAAGATGGCACAGTTTACATGTAGCGGACCCATGTCTCTTTGTAAGCTTATCAAAAAACTAAGGCTATATAGGTACGCCAGAAACTATAGCCTAAGTATTATTATTAGTTTCAAGACACATAATAAATGACAGCATCGTTTCTCTAGACATCCCAATACAAACATTTTGCCCTCGGGGACAGATTCATCCTAAATTCGTAGCCAAACTACGGATAATGCATAAATAAAACGGATCCTTCCTAGTTTACCTTCCGATAGACAAACACTCGCGTGTGACACCTGAGCCGCGTGACACCGCGGCGCGTTGGGACGAGCTGCGAGCGGTTAGCACTACGGCTAACTTATACCTTCGGCGTCGAGGGGCGTCGTATTTGTTTGGGCTCGTCGCGTAACTCCCTAGAGACAGGAATAACTGTTCAAGAATTTGCGTAGTTTGAAAGTTGTCGTATAGTTAGCTAGCTCGTCAATACCCATGTGTAATCATATGCAGTGTCCCTCATCAAGTTTGGAAGCGTTTCGAAAGGAATACTTGTTTAGATTATTTTCATACATTACTTGTTATGGTCGAGCTCATAATTTATTGCACTTCTAGCTTGAAAACTTGTTTTTGCCGTCCACGACCACGTCGGATAAAAAAATGTTGGTGCCTTAGATAGTAAGACTATTTTAGTTACCTACAGTGAAGTGTTAGGCCCTGTCCGCACTGCGATTTTTATTCGCGCGGTTGTGATTTTTATTTCAGTTCATGATGTCAGACTGATCTTTTATTGGAGAATCAAATAAACCAATCATAGCGGCGTTTGTGAGATTTGGAAACAGACTTGACAATATTTTTGATTGGGGGTTTTCTAACTAAACTAATGTGATGAGGCGAGATTTTGATGTAATCTCTTAAAAAAAGAAATTATTCCATTTACAAAGCATTACTAATGTGATAGGCTATTTAAAATTTCAGTCTTAAGAAGCGAAGCCACGGAAAAAACCATGTTAAAATATGAAGAAAACGTCAGTATTTATCAAATATTTACAGCAATTTAACGTTACCTGCGTCATTGGCGATCGACTTTGATGGCTCAAAGTCAAAGCCGATATAGCGCAAAGGGTGGAAAACTGCTACCTACTACAAAAAGAATATAAGGAGCTTCTGTGAAGCCACGTGCTACATGTAAAGTGTTTATATTTATCCTTTATTCATATTTGCTATCGATTTATGTGGTATTCAAACGCAAATACAGGTTCTATGAAGTACCTACACCGGTATTTGATCGTGTCAGTTTTTAGATGTAGTATTGCTTTAAGTATCAAAACCTTATATTACATTCTCAAGCAATAAAAGCGATTGCTTTACACCATCAACTACTTACTATGAAGATACCATGAATGTATGTAATCGTAATATCGTTTGCAAATATAGCTGTTATTCGCGAGAGGCATCTCACTTGTTCCGGGTAGTAATTCGCGAGAGGCATCTCACTTGTTCCGGGTAGTAATTCGCGAGAGGCATCTCACTTGTTCCGGGTAGTAATTCGCGAGAGGCATCTCACTTGTTCCGGGTAGTAATTCGCGAGAGGCATCTCACTTGTTCCGGGTAGTAATTCGCGAGAGGCATCTCACTTGTTCCGGGTAGTAATTCGCGAGAGGCATCTCACTTGATCCGGGTAGTAATTCCTCCGAAGAGACAGTAGCCGTATACGCTTCATGAAGGTAAGGGGGGAATGAGTAGGAGCTGGCAACCTGTCATTATGTCAGACGGAAATGTAGGAGTCAAAGTATTGATGTGCACTGCGGTACAAAATATCACAGTAGGTAAGTTAGTATCTAATGGATTGAAAGTAGGACGGAAACTTCGACTATATTTTCTCGACGGGAAAATCATGCAATGCGAGTATTTTTTAGCAAGAGTGAAAATCAGAAGGATTATTTAACTACATAGTTCAATTTTTTTTTTTGTTTTGTATATGTAGTTTCTACCGGCCAACTACAATTTTTTTTCACGGATTTTCCATACAAATTCGTTCAAAGAAACCTAGCCCAGACAAATGCCAATGACATGCTAGCGAGGCGGTTTAGCCGCTGTAGCGACGCCGTGAAATCGCAGCTATTCATTAGTTACTGCACTAGCGTCTACACAGTTGAGTTGTGGGCTAACTACACCAAGGCTGCACTCAGCGACATGCGAGTGCAGTACAACGACGCGTGGCGCGCCATGTTCAGACTGCCTCGGTGGTGCAGCGCGAGCGCCATGTTCTGCGAGGGCCGCGCGCCCGGCTGGCCGGCGCTCCTAAGGAGCCGCTCGGCCGCCGCACGCTCCGCCATATATCGCTCCGCCAACTCCTTGGTGGCCGCGGTACGGGACTGGGGCAACAGCCCTCTTCATCAAAAGTGGCAGTCCTACCATGTGCCGATAACATAATTGGCGGCTTCTATAGTTATGTATTTATTTTATTGTTATTTTATTTTATGTTTTGATGTGTGTGTTGTATTGGATGTTAATCTATACTTATAATAAATCTGTAGAGAGGTCAAATCTGTACATCAAATATATTTCCAAAATAACTATCAGGGGGTGATTAGGGATCGATACTGATGCCAAAAATGCAATGAGTACAATTTTTGTCTGTCTGTCTGTCGGTCTGTCTGTCTGTCTGTCTGTCTGTCTGTCTGTATAACCGTTATAGAAACAAAAACTACTCGACGGATTTTAATGAAACTTGGTACAATTATTATTCATACTCCTGAGCAGGTTATAGTATACTTTTCATCACGCTACAATTAATAGGAGCAGAGTAGTGAAGGGAAATGTTGGGAAAATGGGAGAAGTTACTCCATTTTTAAGCTTCCGTCGCGTGTGCAACCTTAATGGTGAAAGCTACACAGAAATCATGTATGACGGAGATGTTCTCCTTAAAATTATATAAAAAATATCCAACGACAGCATATGTCTATCTTTTATCATTGACGAACAATAACACGTGTAACTCCCGATAGCTTAGCAGTTCGAAGCTTTCTGAGTGTATTTGTCTACTCTTACGTTTATAAAACTCTCAGTCGTCCCTAATTAACATTAATAAAAGTTAACATTATTAACTATTCCATAAAAAAATAATCATAGAAATCGGTATAGAAACACCAAAGTTATACATGAAAAACTCTAATAATAAGCCATCGCGCGTGAATACTGAATCATGCTATAAGGATAATTTTTGTGGTCGCGAACGCACAGGCAGGCAGCTAGCTTGGCGCCTAGAGGCTAGCGAGTAGCTTCGGAAAGCGGCTTACGACAGTTTGCAATATCTTTTAATAATTATAATGTCGAGGGGAAGATGGTTATAATTTCGCTTTACACCAAACGAGTAAGTAATTTTATAAATGTGAATGTTTGGTTGTTTGTTACTCAATCACGCCAGAACGGCTTAACGGATCTTAATGAAATTTAGAACAAAGATAGATTACAGTCTGGAATAGCACATAAGCTACTTTTCATCCCGGGAATATGTTCCCTAAGGATCACGCGGGCGAAGCCGCTGGCAGAAGCTAGTCTGGAAATAAATAAATTCATTCATTCATTCATTCAAATACTAAATAATCACACCATACAAAAAGTGGAAATAGATTGATTTTCTGATTACAATTTATAATTATATAAGCTTCTTCAGTAGAACATACTACTGAAGAAGCTTATACCTATAATTATAAATTCAAATAAAAACGCTATCCAAAATTTCTGAAAAATAAAAAATAGGTTGTTTGTTTTCGAGTCATATTCAATTAAGTAGGTAAATGTATGTTTGCATGAAAGTCTTGCAAAACATGCCAAACCGTCAAGCGTAAAAAGCAGTGACGAAAAAATAAGCAAGATATATCTTTGCGTGGCGCCAAAAATATACATAGTCGTCTTCTCAAATCAAATGGTACCTCATTAAAATTTGTGAACATCTTGTTTCTGACCACTCGCAGTAAACCGTTTGTCATTTGACGAAATTGCTTTCATATCTCAGAAAGTATTATTGTATGAATCAAAGCAGGAACTGGGACAAACGATAAACAAACAGTAGTGTAGTACACTGTTTGTTTGTAGTTTACTGCAGATGAAAGATTTGGGTCACATAGGTAAAAGAGAGATTTCGGGCGAGGTCGTGGTCTAATGTCGTTCTTATTCAAATTTTGTTCACACCTCTGACTTGATATCTTTCTAAGCTATTCTTTTGTGTAGTTTTATTACTAGTTGAAATATTTTTGTCAGAAGCTTCTTACAAATCGACAAACCATTGATTTCGCTCACTTTGGGCTCCCTAATTTTACTTTCATGGAGATTTTAGAAAACGGAAAACAAGTAAAGCGTGTTCTTATGGCGTTTTTAAGTTCCGCACGAAGCATGAAAATCGATATCCTTATACAATCATTCGTGTTTCTGCCTGTCGGTCTGTCATAGCCCATTTTTCTTCAAATCAATTCAACAAAACCTTCACGGATCACTCGTGCGTCAGGCCATTTGTCACAGCGAATTTGCTTCCAATCTACATTACCGATTCGGTCAATAGGTAATCAAATGTCTTGATTACATAATTTTTGTAAGTATCTAATCTGTTTTTTTAAAACGCGACTACTTTAAATCTTAGCAACAAACCGCAATGGTTGTCAATTACTAAACAGACTGCCTCCCCAAAACCATAGCAGTAACAAATAGTCGTGTCCACAGGGTCACAGGTCACTGTTTCAATCAACACGTCGCGCTCCGAGGAGGTGACGGATGGCGCAGACTTCAGCCAGTCACTCCTCACTAATCCCCCCCCCCCCGCAACGGCCTCCGATTTTCGCGTAATTAACGATTTGCTCGTTTATTTGCTTTGAGGATGATTCGACTAAATACGATCTTGCTTAGTGAGCTTGGGAGGTTTCTGTATTATATGCGGATGCTGAAGGGGCTGTGAATTTGGGGCTAAGGGAGTGATCGGTTTACTTTCTCAGAGTCATAACTAATATTATAAAGCGAACGTGAGGTTGTTTTTTGCTACGCTTTCACCCTCAAATTGTTCATTTGATTACGATGAATTTTGGCACAGAGATTAATGGAGAAAAGGAGAGACGGTCAAAAGCTTCTCTTGATTGAAAAACAAAATTTTAACGCAAGCGAAGTCACGGGCAAGGGCTAGTTAATGATAACCTATGTTTATTCAGAACTATGGTTGAAAATCAAATCACACATTTACCTACGTATACGTCACTTTGTTGTTTGTACCTATATATCACTGGGAAATTGCACACTCCGTAAGATTGTAATAAGTTAAAATTTCTCGATATATTATGGAAAAATCGTTTTCTAATACAACAAATCCCACCCATATTCAATAGTTTCCATTTTAATTCCTTCCATTTAAATTTTGTTTACTTAGATGATGGTTTTTTGTCATCCAAGTAATCAAAATTGCGTTTTTGCTTTTCTGCGATTTTGCAGTGGTGTTGTTAGTCGGTTGTATTTTTTTGTAAAAAGTTTTTTTACAATCTTACGACGTTTTCATTTCCTGGTGACATACACTGGATATATTCGGTGCCTTCGAACTGACCGCTCAAGGGTTGAACCTTGACAATCTCAGAGGGCACTCTCAAATCATATGAGAATTAAGTAGACTCAAAGATTTAATGTGGGTATGTAATAATTTTAAAGATTTCTCATTGAAAATTAACAAAATACTGTAATCTGGCTTGTTTACTATTAGATTGTGTTTTTTTGTGATACAATTGAGCACCAAAACAATTCAACTTAGTCATTAATTGCACTGAGCAGTGGCGGGTTGCCGACTCATTGCCAAACTATTTATTAGTGCAAGTAACCCTTTGTGCCGTCTGATGACTTCAACGACTTTAAATGTTAACAACTTCATAAAGTTTTTACCTCCCTACATACAGGTTGTTTCACAATAGCGTGATCATATTTTCAGATGATGATCTAATAAATTGCGAAGACAAAACCCCAAAAAAAAATCAAAACTGGAGAAAACCCTCTCTCATTTCTCGTCTGAGCGTGTTCCCGGTTGCATCTTCAGCTGGTTTGCTTCGGAGCCCGGGGTCCGCTTTCCGGCTTTTTTTTCTCCACTTCGCACAGTCTTCGGCATCTTTGGTTGAGAGTCCATTGGCACGCATGTCATCCTGCACAACATCAAGCCAGCACTTTTTGGGTTTTCCCCTTCTGCCAGGGCCCGGCGGAGGCGGCATAGTCAGACACTTGTTTTCTACATAGTTTGACGGTTTACGCAAGACGTAGCCGTATCAGCGTAGGCGGCTCTCCTGGAGTTTGTCTGCTATGTCACAGACATGGAGATTGCCGCGAATTCGGGAGTTTCTCACGCGGTCCTTCCGCGAAACTCCACACATCCAGCGCAACATTTTCATCCCCGTGACCCGCAGCTCCCGCTTGTACCGCTCAAGTACAGGCCAGGCTTCACTTCCATATAAAAAACTACATATAATTTTCAAACATGTCCCTTTTCAAGCAGTCTGATGCTATTGGTGGCTTCAAATCTGCAACTGAACGATAAAAATGTACTTCTGAAACAGCCTGTAGATTTTCCTTAGCCACAGATTAGTGTGAATAAATAGAGCCCATTTTCGTACATAATGCTAAGTGATGGCTACTTAAACAATAATGTGGAAAAGGCTTTCGTAATGAGTATTAATCACTCTCAGTATTAAAGCTAATAAATAATGTAAGCTTCGCGCTGACCATTAGTTTCAGTAATGAGCGTGATTAACGAGACGTGATTCTAATTTTTAAATGTCGTGTCCAATTTGTACGAAAAATAATCTAGTACAAAATTTTGTAATTTTTTTGTACAACCGCTTGACCGCGGGCGAGCATGAGTCACGTGATGACGTCGATCGCACACCGCTCGACAACAAAGCGCGGCAGCCGCGCGCCGGCTGTCCGCGTTATGATAAACATTTTTTATCGTCGCCTCCTATTTCAGAGACCACTCAACTATTTTGTTTTGTCTAAAGCTAATAAACGGACCTTTCTACTCATGTAAAGTGTTTGATAACGGTTAGTTTCTCTATTTTTTTAATTAATTTGTAAACATTGACTACTGGTGAAAAAAACATATTATGTGAACTTTGAACAGGAATAATTTAAAAAGTAAATCGATAACATATATATTTTATGACTTGTATGGGTAGCTGGGTTATATCTGAAAACGATAAATAACAAACAACATAGTCCACCGTACAAAAATATTAATATATAAGCGTAAATCTACCTCCAAACATTAGCCATTTCCCGCCATTTTGCATTGTTTACATCCCGACCCACTGAACAAAAATTCTAATCATAACGTAAATTTCGTTTATTTTGTTTATGTTTTGGCTGAAATCTATTGCCCAGTAAACATAAAATGCGATAATAATTACTTTTTAGTCAGAACAAGTAGCTAGACTTAATAATTAACAAATTACGATAGCGTTCTGACAACATGGACGCCTTGTGTAACAAGGGTTATGAAAATCAATATAATACGTATTCAAACTTACCCACATGTTAAAATTCACTTGCACACACATTAAATATATCACAATTCACCAATAAATCATTAATTCACACTAAAATACTCACAAACAACATAATAAACAATTTTATTCGACAGCTACGTCATTGCGTAACTCGCGTCATACCACAGACTGACTTTGAAATTTAATTTTCTTTTTAAAAATGAACAGATCTGGAATTGTTTCGATTTTTAGCATGTAGAAATGTCAAAAGAATCGAGTGAAAAAGAGCAAAATGAGTAAAATACCGTGTCTTAGACAGAAATGGACATAATTTGAGGCGGGTCGCGATCAAACGTCAAATGAGACTACAGTCACTTTTGTATATTTATAAGACTATATCTTCTAAGTTAGGGTTCAAATAAACTAATGTGTTGCTTCTGAAAACAAAGTTTTATTTTGTTAATTTCTTATCAAAAAAACATCTTATTTGGTACCTTATTGTAAAAAAACCTCACCTGAAAACAAAGAAACGACATTCAATGTTTATTCTTTCACAAATTCTTATGGATTTATCACAAAATATATCTCAATTAAACTTTACTTTTGGCCTTTTCTTTGTCACCACATTCCAATCATCCTAACCTCTAAGCAAAAACTACAGACTAAAAAACTTGACTATTTATAATCAATCGCGCAAAGCGCGCTAAATTCAAAATTAAAGAAATCTATTTTCTTTACATCTACCCTCCCGAAAAAGAAAATTCACTGTTGGATTTTCTCCCAGAATTACGCTTCCATCTTTTTTTTTTTTTTTTTTTACTTGGTATGGGTTTGCTCTTGACTTTAGTCTTGGTCAGAGATGACAGAGACAAAGACTACGATGGAGCGAGCTTACCCAGAAGTAGCCTGTTCACTCTAACTTTGAAAAGATTAGGGTTGTAAGCATTCGGAAACACAAACGCAGGCAAAGAGTTCCACTCCTTTGCTGTGCGCATTATGAAAGACGCTTGAAAGCGCTTAGTGCGAGTTGGTGGAATAGCAACAAGGTAGGGATGGCAAGTTGCAGTGCGTCTGGATGTCCGATGGTAGAAGGGGGCTGGTGGGATGAGGTCGTGGAGTTCCTGGGCACACTCTCCGAAGTACAATCTGTAGAAGACCGACAAACAGGCAACCTTGCGGCGATGAGCCAAGCTGTGTAGCTTGGTATCCAACAGTTTTACGTCACCAATGAGCCTCTTAGCTCTGCGTTCCACCGAGTCAAGCGCGGCAAGCTGATACTTAGCTGAGCCATCCCAAAGGTGGCTGCAATACTCCATGCAGGATCGGACTTGTGCTTTATAAAGAGTCAAAAGCTGCTCAGGCTTGAAGTATCGCTTCACCCTATTTAGGATGCCCAGCTTTTTGGCCGCAGTTTGGGCTTTGCACTCAATGGTGGCGCCGAAGTTGAGACTGGATGACAGCTCCATGCCTAGGAGCTCGAGCCGATCAGTCACTGGAATAGATGCACCCCGAAAGATAGGAGTTTGGTTGAAACATCTCCTTTTTGCGGTAAAGAGACACGCCTGTGTTTTGGTGGCATTAAAAGAGACCAGATTGTCGTCACCCCACTGGGAGACAAGGCTTAAGGTCAAATTTGTCCGCTCTACCATGGCCTCTCTCAAGGAACGAACTTCATCTCCGCCGGTTGTGGCGCCGGACAAGTATCTCTCTGTAACCGTACTGTCATCTGCGTACCCAACAAGACCAGGCTGAAGTAGGTCATTGATGTGCAGCAGGAAAAGAGTTGCAGAGAGAACAGACCCCTGAGGAACACCGGCATCAATAGCCATGAGGTCAGAGGAGCAGCCGTCAACAACTACTCGGATCGACCGTTCTCTAAGGAAGTCCGATATCCAGCTGCAAAAACCAGCTGGGATGCCATATGCAGGAAGCTTGCTGAGCAGACTTGCGTGCCAGACCCTGTCAAAAGCCTTCGAGATATCGAGAGACACAGCAAGTGCTTCGCCGTGTCTCTCGATGGCTTCGCCCCAGTAGTGCGTGACATACACAAGAAGATCGCCAGTAGACCGTCCCCGGCGAAAGCCATATTGACGGTCACTGAGGAGATCATTGTCTTCAAGGTAAGTCAGCAACTTACTGTTCAATACCCTTTCCATAACCTTGCAAAGGATGGAGGTAATGGCGATTGGTCTGTAATGAGCAGGGTCTGCACGGTTACCCTTTTTGGGCACCGGTTGCACATTTGCAAACTTCCAGGATTTTGGCACTGTTCTTTTTTCAAGAGAGAGGCGGAACAGGCGTGTCAGCACAGGAGACAGTTCTGGCGCACATTGCCTTAACACTTTTGCTGGAATGCCGTCAGGCCCGCTGGCCTTATTCACGTCTAGACTGCACAATACTCTTCGGACCTCTATATTGTGGACTGCGATCTCCGGCATCGAAGAATCACAACGAGGTAAAGTTGGTGGTTGCTTAGAGCCAGCGTCCAGACGTGAATTGCTTGCAAAAAGAGATGCAAACAAATTTGCTTTCTCATTTGCAGAGTGAGCCAGCGACCCATCAGGTTTCAACATTGGAGGCAAAGTGGGTCGACAGAAGTTCGTTTCGACGGCTTTCGATAGGGACCAGAACTGCTTACTACCCGGGGGGTGTGATGCTAGTTTGGCCCCAATACGACCAACATGGTCAAAACGTGCCCTTCGTAGAACCCGCTTGCAGAACTTGGTGGCAGAATTGAAGGCTCCCTTCTTCTTGCGAATCCTACGTGCTTTGACCTTTCGGTCGCGGGCCTTGATCCACGCTTGGTAAGCAGACTCTTTACGGGCCTCAGCGAGGGCGCATTCTGCATTATACCAAGGCCGCGATTTATGACCGAGAGGAATATCGGAGAATGGAATAAAATACTCCATCCCCTGCCGAATCACGTCCGAAATCACGTCAGCACAGCACGAGGGGTCACCCGAGGAGAAGCACACTTGCCGCCAAGGATAAGACGCAAAAAAGTGCCGCATCTCATCCCAATCTGCTGACTCGTATCGCCATACTCGTCTAGTGCCCCTGGGGCTCTCATCGGGAGGAGACCATCTCTTTCTTCTTCACTTGTTTCCTCCTCATCTTCATCTGTACTGGAATTAATTTTGAAATATGAAATAAGTTTGACTCTGTTTTCCTGTGTCCTGTATCTATCTCATAAATTGTATTTGATTTTTTTTCTACTATTTTGTATGGTCCAATTCTCAGTTCTTCTAGTTTCTTCCGATTTATTTTATTCCCATTTTCTACATATACCATATCTCCAACTTTAAACTCTATATTTTTTCTTTTTTTATCATAGCGCATTTTGTTATACTAGTGTGATTTCAAAGTATTATTAAGAGCTCTTTCTTTATCTTTGATCCAGTCACTATGTATACACTCTTGGCGTAGCTCATTTGGTAAGATTGTTGTATCTGTTCCATATAACAAATAGCATGGTGCATAGCCAGTTATTGAATGATTAGTCTGATTATATTTCTCTACACATTCATGTGCTATTGTAGTCCAAGCTTTTTTTCCTCAAACTCCATTTATTCTGCATCTTATCTTGTTTACCAGTGTTTGATTTAGCCTTTCATTTAGGCCATTTGAAAAAGGTGCGTTCACGGCTGTAAATATCATTTTTATTTGCTTGTCACTTAGAAATTTCTTGAATTCTTTAGAATTTATTCCAGGGTACTGGTCGGTGAGAAGTGTTTCAATCTCTTGTGTTTCTGTGACCTTATTTATTAGTTTTATATAATCATGTGCACTCTGGGTCTTTGATGTTATTATAAATGCGTACCTAGTGAAATGGTCTACTAGAAGATGTAGGTATTTCTTGGTTGATCTTGAACCACCAAAACCGCCAATTGTGTCTATTGATATTATTTCAAGAGGTCTTGTCGCCGGACCTAGATGTGACATCAATCCGTATTTGTCCTGTCCTCTTGTTTTGTTTTTTATGCAAATTTCACAGCTCCTACAAACATTTTTTATATTCTTTGTTAAATTTTCTTCTGGTTCCAACACAGGATTTCGACTTAAACAATCTGCTTCTACATTTTCTCTTCCTGGGGTATATTTGATTTTAAAGTCATATTGTGAAAGGTAATAAGTGAGATCACCCAGCTCTTCATCTGTTCTTGCTTTTAAGTTCATGTTCTCCAATGGTTTGTGGTCTGAGTAAACTGTAAACGATTTTCCTATTAACCAGTACTGCCAATATCTCAGTGCTTCTTTTATGGCCAAACATTCTAAATATATAGCTTTTTTCTTCTTTTGTGCTCCATTAAGTTTTTTTGAAAAATAGGCTACTGGTTTTTCTTTACCATCTGTTTGTACCTGTTTTAAAAATTGCACGAACGCCCTCCAGTGATCCATCGGTATAGATGTTAATTGGTAGATTTTGATCAAATATTTCTAGTAATGGTTGCGAACATAAGAGTCTCTTTACTTTCTCAAATGCTTGTTGACATTCTTCAGACCAAATTAAATGCTGATTTTTTCTAAGTAAGTTATGTAGTGGGTCTAGTATTATTGCGCTTCTTGGTATGTATTCGTGGTAAAAATTCATTTTTCCTAGAAATTGTCTAACATTCTTTTGAGTTTTAGGTATTGGGAAATTCTTTATTGAAATTAAGTTGTCCTTCATTGGTTTTATCGAATTGTTTTGAATAATATGTCCTAGGTATTTGATTGAATTTGATGCAAATGTACATTTTTTAAATTTTAAGCGAAATCCTTCTGTTTGAATTGCTTCTAGCAACTGTTTTAGGTGTTTTATGTGTTCTTCGAATGATTTTGAAAATATCAGGATATCGTCGATGTAATTTACAGTAAAATCAGTAAGTTTATATTTTCTAAGTATATTACTCAATATTCTTTGGAATATTGCTGGTGCTGTCTTCAGCCCGAACGGAAGACAAGTCCATTCGAAGTGTCCTTCTTGTGTTACAAATCCTGTCTTCTTCCTGTCTTCTACTCTTAGTGGTATAGACCAAAAAGCGGAGTTTATGTCTAGACTTGTAAAATAGTTGCAATTCCTTGTCTTTATCATTAGGTCATCAATTAATGGGAAGAGTTGAGCCTGTGGCACTACTATTTTATTTAAATCCCTGAAGTCTATGCATAGTCTTGACTTTTTATTTTCTTCCTTCTTAAATGCTAAAGTTATTGGTGCTGCAAATGGACTATAGGACTCTTCTATTAGCTTATTATCCAATAATTTTGCTATCTGTTCTGCTATCTCTTCTTTGTCTTTTATAGTGCATCTATATGGCCTTTTGCTGCAGTATTTATCCAATAACAAATCTATTCTTGCTTCGTATCCTTTAACCGTTCCTACATCATACTTGTCTTTGGCAAAAACTGATTTATATTGTTGTATTAGTTTATTAATTTCTTTCCTTTTCTTTTCATCTAAATGATTTACTTTCATTTCAAATTCCTTCTCTGTAATATGTTCATTAAAATTTATTTTGTATTCCTTTTCATATCCGTTACCCTTGTTTTCTCCTTTGATTATCCCATCTTCTTTTTTTATGTTTTCTTGATGTAAGTATTGTTTTTGAGTTATCTTTAACTTCTCATTTTGTACTAACTTGTATATCTTTATCATGTCTAATCCTATTAAAAAATCATATCTGAAATTTGGTTCATCAATGATGTAAACATTCACATTTTCTTCTTTTTCGAAAATTTTTATTTTTAGATTTGTCAAACCACTGGTTTTTTTAACACCATTAATTGTAACTAAATTTTCCTCATTAACACTATTTTTCTTGTTTTTTAATTTTAGTAATTTGGAATTAATGAGAGAAACATTTGAGCCTGAATCATACACTCCATATATTTCTATTTTATCATTTATTAGTAGTTTGATTTTTATTAATGGTGTCACTATTAGTTTTTTTGTTCTGTTTCATTTAACTCTGCTTCAATCACTGAATTGTTTACATGCTTTATAGATCTTCTATCAAATTTATCATTATCTTTCATTTTAAACCAGCATGCAGCCTCTGGATGGTAGCGAGTACCTTTATTTAACCTTTCACATGTTTTGCATGGAGTACGTTCTTCAATTTTGTTATATATCTTTTGATTTTCGTTTTTTCTGTAGGTCCCATTCCTATTTTTATTTACCAAATGTTCATATTTTCTCACTTCATTGAATAAGTCTACTGTATCTCTCATTGCTTCTCTATTTATCCTTTCTAGTACAAATCCTGGCAAACCAGCTGCAATTAGATCCACCAGAGTACCTGTATCAATTGATCTCCTCATGTCCAGTAAAAGATTTTCCTTTTTTATGGCATAATCCTCCAATGAACCATCCTTGTATTTAAATAACAGCGCATAAGTCACTTGGTTCCAGCCTCGATTCGCAAATGATTCACAGAATTTATTTTTCCATAAAGTCCAGTCAGAGTTCAGTGTTAATTTTATAATCATAGAACTGTACCAATCAGCACAACTTTTATCCATGAATAGTCTGAGAATTTCAATTTTTTTCTCATCTTCCATAATATCAAAGCGTGAACATTCTTTTTCAAAAACATCAATCCATTGGCTTGGATTAGTATTTTTACTTGTAAATTTGTCAATTATAAACTTTTCTGCAATATATTTTAGGTTGTTTTTTTTTTGAATCTTGTGTGTTCTCAATTAATTTTGTAAATAATTTTTCCAATGAATCTGTATTTTTCTCTAAACCTCCAGATGCTTGTTTTTGTTCAATTTCTTCTAGATATTGCTCTCCAAATTGTAGATTACCATCTTCATCTATGTACACTTTACTTAGTTCATCTGTCATTGTAATCCAAACTTTTCTTGTCTGATGTCTTCTTTTTATGCTATTTTTCACTTTATTATACGCAGCTGTTTTTATCAACTCTTTATGAAGACCAGCAGACTGTAATTCTTCTGGTATAGCAAACACTTTCTCATCTTTTGTTGTTATTGAGGTTACACAATATACATTTGATTTCCCATCACTCGCTGGCAATATTGCAAATTCAAAACGTAGCTGATCCATTGTATACTTCGTTTAGGTATTCCAATAAACGAAAATGTCGTTTTATAAGACTATATCTTCTAAGTTAGGGTTCAAATAAACTAATGTGTTGCTTCTGAAAACAAAGCTTTATTTTGTTAATTTCTTATCAAAAAAACATCTTATTTGGTACCTTATTGTAAAAAAAACCTCACCTGAAAACAAAGAAACGACATTCAATGTTTATTCTTTCACAAATTCTTATGGATTTATCACAAAATATATCTCAATTAAACTTTACTTTTGGCCTTTTCTTTGTCACCACATTCCAATCATCCTAACCTCTAAGCAAAAACTACAGACTAAAAAACTTGACTATTTATAATCAATCGCACAAAGCGCGCCAAATTCAAAATTAAAGAAATCTATTTTCTTTACATATTTACTCCAAAATTTTTCTTGGTGACTACAGTCTCTTTTCTCGAGCAAGCGACAGCTAATTTCTCATTCCAGCTTTTGCCGGCAGATTTCTTGTTAAAATAGATGTAGGTACGCCATTTATCTCTTGCTGATTTAAGTGTTAAGTCGTGAAAATCAAACAATCTCACATTCGCAATTTTAATATTGTAGTAGGTTATTAGGTAGATTTATGACGGATGGCCCTTTGTGACGTCATCCAAACAAGTTAATCTGTTTGGATGACGTCACAAAGGGCCATCCGTCACAAATCTACGTTTCACATGTGTGTACCTAGTCAACAAAATTTTCCGAAAAGGGTCATGGACTTTTTGTCTAACACGTAGACTAGGCACGGTAACTACATACACAAAACTCCCCAAGCTCCTTTCCATCCTCTTTAAATGACAAAAACAAACGGGCATCATGATGGTTTACGAACAGCATTTCAAGAATATGCCGGTAGATACGCGCTAAGTGCGCCACTAAAGTGAAGTGTCGCTCTGTGTCGTAGTAAGTAACAGCAGTCTGACGAGCCTGTGACCTTCACTGTGTCGCCGCTCGGCTGGGGGAGTGACCCTCGGCCGCACTCGTAAGTAGGCAGGAGAGCTCATTTCTCCTCGTTTCGTCTTATAGTGGGCGTTGCGTAGTCTGATGAAAGGGAAGTGTTTCAAGTATGGCACTAATTACTTACCTATTGGATTTGTTTTTAGATGATGTAATGGTCTTGCGGGGTTTACCTATACCCAGAGGTGGACCAAGTTTTAAGTGAGAAGGCACTCCTTTTTGCATAAAAATGCCATATAGTGATGAGGGGACCTATTCGGCCGAACAACTAATGAGATAATGGTACATTGTGCACCGAGCGGATAGAGCAGTGTCTAATGTCACGGGCGTGCGCACATAGAATCCCGAACACAATGAAGGATTCGCGAGGGAGTTAATACAAGAATTCTTAATGTAGCGAGGGATCCAACCTAGCCCAAGGCAAAGACACCTTTATCCCTGAGGAGCATACTCTACTTTTCACACCTACTTCGTGAAAATTGTGCTCTTACTATGAAAACAGGTGGCAAGAAGCAGGTCGCACATCCGAAGCTGTGGCTGCAATAATATTGAAATGAATTTCATTGTAACCCACCGGGAAATAATGTGATTTGAATTTGGAACGCATTTTGACTGCGCTCGCTGCACCTAGCAGCGCAGGCAGACGGGAGGTTAGAGTGACGTACTTTAGGTTAGGTTTGCATGGCAAGTAATTTATCGTTTTTTGCAGGTCGGGTGAAAAACATTTTTCTCGAACACGTCGTTTTCTATAGAAAGTGAATCCGTATAATACCTACTGTGACTTTTTAGACACGAGTCGCTTATATTGGGCATCGTTTCCCACCATAAAACATAAATGATCCATTCAGAAAGTGTAACACACACAACAATACACAGCAAAAGCAACATCCTAGACATGAACACTATCGCGCGATTCAATAGCAGTACCGAGTCCATTTGTGAGGAGCGTTTAACAAATTGTTTCCTTTCTCTGTTATCTATTTAAAAGATAAGCAACTTCACTAAACGATGTTCGTGTAAACGGGAACAGTAATAGTTATTCTTGAAAATAGCGAGACATGACAGGGTAACTTTTATTATACGGGGTAAATGGTAAATAAAGTCTTTTTAGGGTGGTAGGTAATTTTTTAACGCGTTTGTGTTTGCATGTCGTTTGATAAGGGTTCTCTCAGGAGGTCATACCTTATTCATACGCAGCGATGCGTAAAATAACTAAATATTTTACCTACCTATGTGGATAATAATTTCAACACATCATAATGTAGGGACAATGATCTAACCAGAAACATGATTGTTTAGAATTCTGCCACGTTATCTCTCTCTCACCCTTGGTTGCCTGGTAGAGAATACCAAATGTACCTGTCTTTTTTAGGGTTCCGTAGTCAAATGGCCGAATTCCGAACAAATGCCTCCATCCTTGATGAACTTCTCATAAAAGAACGCCTATCTACTCAAGTGCGAAGTCGGATCCTAAAATTCTTTGGGCATGTTAGTCGGCGTAGTAACACCTCCATAGAACGTCTTGTAGTTCAGGGGAAAGTGGAAGGCACAAGACCACGGGGAAGATCCCCCATGAGGTGGACAGATCAGATGAAGGCTGCAGTGGGCGCTCCCGTGCATGAGTGTACGCGATTGTCGGCCAACAGGCAGCGGTGGCGGGACGTCGTGCGGCGAGTACTGTCTGCTGCCCAACCTGCCGGGACGTGATAACCACGACCACTCTGACAAGAGTGATACGAATAAGAAGAGTCAAATGGCAAAAAACAGAACCCTTATGGATTCGTCATGTACCTACGTCTGTCTGTCCGTCCGTATGTCACAGCCACAGAAACTTGGTAAGGAGATGTATTCTGTGAACCGCATTAAGAATTTCACACAAAAATAGAAAAAAAAAACAATAAATTTTGGGTCCCCTGTAACTTCTAAAATAAGAGAACGGTAAATCTAAAAAAAATATATGATGTACATTACCATATAAACTTCCACTGTTAATTGGTTCGAGCGAGATCTAGTTAGTAGTTTTTTTTTAATACGTCATAAATCGTAAACCGCAACTTTTGGTTATAAAATACTCCTACAGGTTTGTACGGAACTCTCGGTGCGCGAATCCAACTCGCACTTGGCCGCTGCTTTGCATGAAGTTTTAAAAAATAAAATAACAAATTTTCGTAAAGAAAACTATGAAGTATACAAGTCATACAAATCACTCGCATTATAATATATTATTATTCCTGATAACCTTACCATGTTACATCAGCTTACGATTCCTACCGACCTGAAACCTCAGAGCAATAACTAGTTGTAATCTGCCACGCGTCTCTCCGGTCACACCGAGCCCCCCTGAGCCACGAGCCACTAGCCACGAGCCGCGAGGCTGCGCGCCACAGCGGCCATCCGTCACTGTCGTCACTTCCTCCGCCGGCCGCCTGCCAGAGGGACCCCATTTCCTCCTCTTTGTGATCACATAATGTATGCTGTTTACCATTTTGTGTGAGACTTTGTGTTCCCGCTATATAAAGTTGATATATTGTGCGCAATGTAGTGGTAATAAGGTCACCCCCTCCTACTAACGTGGGAGTTGTGACATAACTGCTGGAATATTTGTGATGATGCTACTTTTGCTGCTTAAAATGATCTGCGTGATAACTTATCATCACGCATGTGCTCCCCGAAAAGTTAGACAGAGAAGTACACACATATCGTAAGGAATTGGTACACATTTCACTTCCGATCTGTCTCTGAGAAATTCCTGATGAGAACACCCAGTCCACTATGCCCAGCCTGGGAATCGAACCCAGTACTTCATGCTCATCGGTAGCGCTTCCTATCCATAGCTTCCTTCCGTGTCATAAATTAGCAATCTAAAAACCGATGGCCGTCTGCACGGCTAAGCGAGCGCGAGCTGGTTATATAACTCGTTTAACTTTACACTCTATTGGTCGTTTTACGTGCCGATATGAAACTCATAATACTATGACTTACAGTTTCAACAAACTCTCTGAGGGAGATAGGTGTGCGCTGGAGCTTTATCTAAATCAAAATCTTGAGTGGGATTAAGTAGTGTAGTAGTTAATAGGAAATATGTGTCCTAGGATCGAATAAAACGTGGGTAGCGAAAACAATCTTAGAACAAGTTTATGGCGTTTCGTTGTAAAACACAGACATTAAGGGCCTCTTTCACCACCCTTGAGTAAAGTATCGAGTAGACTAATCGCGAATTAAAGTCACCCGTAACTGCACGTGTCAATTTCACGACATTCGAGTAGCACTAATCAATGATTAAACTGACCAGTAACTTACTTGCCACGTCGTCTGCCAATTAGAGTGTTTACTTGACGGTTAACAAATTTTCACTTTACATTTTTGGAAATATCTCGAAAACCATAAGTCCTATCAACTCAATTCTTTTTGTAAAAGTGGTTTTGAGTCAAGACCTTTATTTTAAAACTAATTTCAAAACCCTATCACTTAAAACTAAAAATCACATTTTCAATCTACGTAATTATTCACAATACAAAAACCTTACATCTAAATTCGCATTTAAACTAGAATCTAACTAAACCTATGATGCGAAAATATCCTTATAACACTAATTAGAGAATGCTAAACCTAATCTGATCTGATTCAATTATAATTCTAATTAGTTTTCCTTACAATTTCCTTGTTTGGTACGGTCGCGTCCACCATTACTTGCGCCTATGGACGCGGACGGGGTCTTATCGCCGACACTAACACAGTTTGCTATTTCTGTACAAGTGAAAAGTTTGCACTTCTATCTCTTTTAACTTTATCCATGATAATTTATAAAAAAAAAAATCACATGCAATAATTTCCGAACCAAAAACACAACAAACAATACACAAAATGAAATGACAAATGACAGCTAACCTGCCGATGACGTTTGACGAGTAACGTTGACGTAATATTGAACGAATGCAACGTATGATTTGTTAAGTCATTCACTTAACCGGTAAGTTGTTACTCGAAGCTTTATTTTCGCTTGTGAAATTGACAGAAGATACTCGTAAGTTTTACTTGCCGATTAACTTTAATTGGGAAGTAACTAATCAACGCTTTACTTGGAGATGGTGAAAGAGGCCCTTAGTAAAACAAATTGATTTTTATTAAGAACTTACTTTGTCTTGCGAACCAATGAATATCGTAAATCAATGTTCCGGTCACTCATTGAAACAATCACCTGATTAGGTTCTTTTTACAATGTAGTGTAGGTCATAAAGTCGCTCGTGTGTCCATGTCTCATATACTTAATGAGCTGATTCTTTTACGATTTATACAGTAAAGAGCAAACACAGTGGACGTCTTTCGACTGATAAATAATGATTTAAGTATGTTGACTCTATTTACTGTGTACTCTGTAAATTTAATTAAAAATTCTATGACATTCTCCCTTCATCGTTTATTCGTACTATTGAAACCATTTTCAAATATTCAGTGACCAGTTCGTAGATTCAAAGGCTTGCAGCTCCGAACAGCGCAGCTCTGTGCCGCGCCATACAACAGCCCGCGGCGCTGAAATGAGCATATTTGCTTTCTAACATTGCGTCAAAATAGCCGCGGCTACCTGGAAACTGGTTCATACTGAATTGGATAAAGATGCAAAGCTTAATGAAATAATACTGATTTACTGTTATGAGTTTTCTGAGCGCATAGTTGTTTAGGTATTAGTATTTAATTGTTATCTACCGTCCTAGACGGTAGGTGTTACTAACTTTCGCCTGCGGCTTCATTCTCGTGATAGTCGAACTTATTCCGAGGAACCATAATCCCGTGACATAAAGTACGTAGGTCTCTTATTCCAAGGCATGGTTCCGTACTAAGGTTAATTCTATCCGTTCAGTGAAGTGGCAACAGACGGACAGAAACAGCTACTTTGCTACTTTAACATTGATAATGTTAGTAGGGATATAGATTTTATTTATATGTAGACTAGGCTGTTCAATAACTCTTTGTTACAGAGACGCCAGTCACTCTTTTCAGTTATATCAAAATTGTTGAAAACCTCTGTTCGTAAAAAATCCATTTGTACAATTTTGTTTTTAAACAAGTGTCAAACTGTTATAGTTCGAATACGATTAACGAGACCTACCTACTTACAATAACTTGAACACTTCTTCAGCTTAGGAACGCAACTGTCACATTGCTTTGAGTGACAAAGACAAACAACTAAATTATTCAAACTAGACGATTCAACAGAAATACTGGTGAACAGATAGGTCCCAGAACAGAACTAACAGAACATTCCTATGCTGTTTGGAAACTGAAATAACAAAACAATAATCCCGTACCTTCTTTATGAAGGTGTTACGATGCCAAGATGCTGGCTCAGCACACTTGCAAACAAGCGCGAGGCATCAAATTCCATGAGTAGCGCTTCCCACGGTAACGACGAGTCCCTGGGCTTTTTCCAACCTAACATCGGTGGGAACAGACACTCGCGCTCATCGCGTATAGTTTTACTACTTATATTCTACTTTTATTTTTAATAATTTTTAAGAACTTTCATGAACTTTTGTGAACATTTATTAAACTTTTTATTATATGAAACGGACTTTAATCTAAAAGTTTCCCGACACGCCCCACTCACGTATCTGGCGCAGTCGGAAGTCGTCAAGGACTTTGAAAGTGTTGTCGTTGTGTGAATCACCCAAAAATCGGGCATCGCCTCGTCGACCGTCCTGACGAAGAACCTACGGAGGCCAGTCGGGAAAGCTGCTGCTGCGGACTTCGAGACTTCCAAAAATCGATGGATCGACGCTCGCCAGCAATAGTACAAATGTAAGTGAATTACATTATATTCTTGCTAATTGGATGCTATATTTTTTTTACGCAGTGTACTATAATTTTTCAAGATTTTTCACCCACGTAGTAATAGGGACCTTAGTCCTAGTAGGCGAGTTCAACGTCGGATTACCCGAAGTGACGCCAATCGTAACCTTGAACTCTTAAACGACTTAGACTTAGAAACCATGACTGAACAAAGTAACATTTCGTCAGTACCTTTGAGTCAGACGACTCAGATGGCTTCGTCAGACTTAACTGATAGGATTTATAAATCCCTTAGATTAGTTCCAGAATTTAATGGTAACCCTAATGTTTTGACCAGATTTTTGAATTTATGCGACGAGTTAGTGCTCACTTATGTCAGTACGGAACCAGGAAGTAGGCTCTCGAATTTGGCTCTGATTAATGGAATTTTGAATAAGATAACTGGTACTGCTGCACGTACTTTGGCAACTAATGGAATTCCTAGTGATTGGCAGGGCATAAGAACCACGCTAATTAACAGCTTTTCAGACCACAGGGACGAAACTTCGTTATATACCGATCTATCTCTTTTAGTTCAGGGCAATGATACTATACAAGTATACTACGAAAAAGTTCAGCATTTACTGTGCACTATAATAACGTACGTCGAGTTGCACGAATCTGTAGAAACTACTGTGGAAGCAAAAAGAACTCTTTATAAAAACTTAGCTTTGCAGACATTCTTGAGGGGTTTAGACGAACCGCTAGGTTCTAGGGTAAGGTGCATGCGACCTTCATCTCTCGAAAGTGCTCTTGAATTTGCCCAAGAGGAATTAAATGTTCTCTATTTACAAAAGAGAAATAAACCTCTACCCGCGAAGAAAAATCTATATAATTTTTACGAACAAGCAACTAATACTACTAACGCACAGCAAAATTTCCGTTCATCTGCTCGCAATTCACCTCACCAACTGCAAAATTTTCGTTCATACATGCCACCTAATTATAACCCTACATTCCAAGCATACCCCAGTCCTCAAATTCGATCCTTTGGTCCTCAATATCCTCCACAGCTATGCACACTACCCGTACCACTAGAACAGTACAGGCAAACCTATCCCAGACCTCAAAACCCCACAAAGACCCAACAAATGTTTAGGGCACCCCCTACCAATATGTCTACTGGATTCCGAATCCCACCTCGAGCTGCCCAAGTACCTCAAATAAACCAAGCGCCCCAATATAATACCCCAACACCTATGAGTGGTATTAGTCACCCAGTCGCGCGTACTCTCCCGCCCATGAACTACAATGGTAAACGTAACCTTACACCAAACCTCCCACAAATTGGAGAAACCCATTTCAATGAACTCTTAGACGATAATACAACCTTAAATTTTCACGAATACGATCCCAATGTCCAAAACTTTGATCCTGCTATCGATACAGATTATCTTCGTAATTGTATGGTTGGCCTTGAACTTGATCCAAATCTGAACCCCGTTGAAGGCACTGCAGAGCAAAATTTTTGCCCAGCTATAGAAAAGAATGCCCCCGTATAGAGTTGAACGTGCAAAGTAAACGGCATTTGCCCTATATCCAAATTAAAAATCCCCCAATTAAACTTTTGATTGACACCGGGGCAAACGAGTCTTTCATTAGCCCAGAAGCCTACGAAAAATTTTACCCCCACATTCCACTGGACTATGAACCATTCCTAGTTACAAATACGCACGTGACCACCCAAAACTACTACTCGCTAACTGTCCCTTGCTTTGAGGAATTAAATGACAATGTCCCCATAAAATTATTTCTCTACAAATTCCATAACTTCTTTGATGGTTTAATAGGTTGCGAACAGTTAAAAAAGTGGAATGCAAAAATCGACCTTGCTACTCATGCTTTAGAGACAGAATTCACAAAAATTCCTATCATTTCATATTACAATCCTCAATGCTTAAATTCTCACGAAATTACTATACCGGCCCAAACTACTCAATTAATTAGGGTACCTACTAACATTGCACAGGGAGACATCTATATTGAGGAGCAATCAATTTCCGGGTGTAACATTACCGAATGCATATCATTCGCCGAAAATAATCAAACCATGATACAAATTTCAAACCCGTGGGATACCGACATTGTAATACCTATAGAAAATCCAATATGCGCACAAATTTTTAATGAAGAAACTTTTCCCATAAGCCACGTAATTGACACCACCTCACGTACCTATACCGCCGAACGAACACGTGAAGTCTTATCGCAGTTGCGCATAGAACATTTAAACGCCGAAGAGACAGTCAATTTAATTAATCTTTGCAAAGAATATGCCGATGTTTTCTACCTAGACGGGGAACCACTTACCTTCACTAACGAAATCAAACATCATATCAGAACCATAGATGATAAGCCAGTTTATAGTAAAACCTATAGATACCCTTACGTACATAGAGAAGAAGTACAAAATCAAATAGAATCTATGTTACAGCAAGGTATAATTCGTCCATCTTCATCGCCTTGGAATGCTCCGATATGGATTGTGCCTAAGAAGAGTGACGCATCTGGCAAAGTTAAGTGGCGATTAGTCATTGACTTCCGGCAACTAAATGCGAAAACAATAAATGACAAGTATCCGATTCCCAACATTAACGACATATTAGACAAGTTAGGCAGGTGTTTGTACTTTTCTACATTAGATTTAAAATCTGGATTTTTACAAATTCAGCTAAATTCATCCGATATACCGAAAACAGCATTTAGTGTAGAGCAAGGCCATTTTGAGTACATCAGAATGCCAATGGGCTTAAAAAATTCTCCGGCAACATTTCAACGAGTTATGGACAATGTCCTTCGCGGACTCCCAAACTGTACTACCTACATGGACGATATTTTGGTATTTTCAACGTCCTTGCAAGAACATATAGTTAACCTACGCGCCATTTTCGACCGACTTAGAAATTCAAATTTAAAAATTCAGATGGATAAATCTGAATTTTTCAAACATGAAACGCCTTATCTCGGTCATATTATCACCACCGATGGTGTCAAACCAAACCCGGATAAAATTTCAGCCATCCTAAATTATCCAGTCCCGAAAACTCCCAAGCAAATTAAGGCATTCTTGGGTCTACTCGGTTACTACAGACGTTTTATACCGGATTTTGCACGCATTACTAAACCTTTTACATCGTGTCTTAAAAAAGGTGCCAAAATTAATGTAACTCCAGAATATTTAAGCTGTTTTGAGCATTGCAAAACTCTCCTTACAAATGACCCCATTTTAATATACCCGGATTTCAGTAAAGATTTTATCTTAACTACAGACGCATCTAACGTGGCCTTAGGAGCAGTCCTTTCTCAAGGTCCTATCGGCTCGGACAAACCCATTGCCTATGGGTCTAGAACTCTTAACAATAGCGAAATTAATTACTCTACTATCGAGAAAGAATTGTTAGCAATAGTTTGGGCTACAAAATACTTCCGGCCGTACCTTTTTGGTAGAGAATTTAAAATAGTTACCGACCACAAACCTTTAATTTGGCTTATGAATCTAAAAGAGCCTGGTTCACGTCTTACAAGATGGAGGCTCAAGTTAGCAGAATATGATTACACTATTGTTCATAAAAAAGGAAAAATCAATACTAATGCAGATGCTCTCTCACGTATTCAGATCAATCATAATGAAACTCAGTCTTTGTTCGTTAATCACTCTAATACGTCCTCTACATTATCAGCCGAGGAAAATAGTCCAACACTTTCCTACTCTACTCTCACCGCTACAGGCAACAGTCCAATATATTCATCATCTACTCTTACTGCACATTCACCCACGAACATAGAACCAAATCTTGCAATGCAACATTCGTCACCTATTTTTACAGCAAACTTACCTCCATTCAAAGATACACAGCATTCAACACAACATTCATCGTCCGCCTTATATGCTTATTCGGCTCCACAAAATATCATACACCAAGCACAAGTACATACAGCCTCACCACGTTCTCAAACCATACACACTAGCGCAGAAAATCCCGTTCTAGATATTCCGATATCCGATGAACCTTTAAATAAGTTTAAGAGACAGCTGGTAATCAAAGTAATAAGCGGTAATTCTAAAACTAGACCAATAGTAATCGAACCTTTTCAGTCTATGCAAAGAACTTCAGTAGAAATTAGCGAACATAATTTGCATAGTAATATTATAAACATTATAAAATCTCACGTTGATCCAAAAATCCGTACTGCTATTTTAGTTAGCCCCATCGAAAAAATGCTCGATATAATACCAATCTTGCAACAAACTTTTGAAAGTTCATCTGTAAACTTAGTTTTAGTTAAACATGAAGTAGCCAATATTAATGACCTCTCGAACCAATTAGATATAATAAAAAAATATCATGAAGGCCAGACTAATCATCGCGGAATTACGGAAACCTATCTTTCATTATCCGAAAGGTTTTTTTGGCCCAAAATGAAAACCGAAATTACAAAATTTATTAACGAATGTAACATATGCAGATGCGCAAAATATGACCGCAACCCAGTGCGCCCACAGTTCAGAATTGTACCCCCACCAACTAAACCGTTTGAATTAGCACACGCGGATGTTCTAACCGTTGACCATGACAAATATTTAACTATTATAGACTCATTTTCCAAGTACGCTCAAGCCTACCTTTTACCCGATTGTACCTCACCTAATATATTAAAAGCACTTTTACACTTTAGTACACATCACGGTTTCCCTTTAAATCTAACAACGGATCAAGGCACCGAATTTAACAATCAAGTCATGTCAGAATTTCTCCGTTTGCATAATATAAAACATCATATGACTAGTGCATATGCATCTAATGAGAATGGTATCATTGAACGTTTCCACAACACGCTTTTGGAACACCTACGGTTACTAAAAATTCAGCGCAAAAATGAACTCAGTCGAAATCTTATACCGTACGCATTAATTGCTTATAATAATTCCATCCATAGTTTAACAAAGTGCAGGCCATTTGATGTTATTTCTGGTCACTTCGACCCTCGAAATCCTATCAGTTTAAATATGATGGACCGATATCTTCAAACTTATATTCAAGAACATCGTGGTCAAATGGAAACAGTTTATAAAATTATTCATGATACTGCATTATCCAGCCGCGAAGATATAATAACTCGACGTAATGTCGATAGGGAACCAGTTTTAGACTGTGAACCAAATCAAATAGTTCACGTACGTAACCCAATGGCAAGTAGGCAAAAATTAGCACCTCGTTTTACTCAGGACAAAGTCGTTAAGAATTTACCTATACATATTTACACCGCAAAAAGTCGTGGCCCGGTCGCAAAATCACGGTTGAAGAGACCACCGAAAAAATGATGGTTTTCGTATCATTGTTTCAGGTACCTATTACTGCTGCCAATTTTCGTAGTTGGTGCTCAAGAAATACGCCTCGATAGGCTTGATAATGGACCGGGTATACTACCCTTTAATCTGGGTGCTACCAAAATTATATCCCATTTTCATATATTTTTACAAGACATTAACCTTCAAGAAATCGAGCTACATGTGAACGCTATAAAATCCCAACTTACAGATACTTCTTATAAATTATCCCAGACAGACAGCTCCCTCTTTACGTATCAAACTAGGCACCTATATGCGAAGTTAGATAAAGTTATAATGCAATTAGATACCTTTAGGCCGTTTAGAACTAAAAGAGGTCTGATCAATCCTTTAGGCACACTTATCAAAAGTATTTCCGGTAATTTGGACAATGAAGACGCCCTGAAATTTGAAAATGCATTACGAACTTTAAATAAAAATGATCAAATTTTGTCGCAATCATTGAACAAGCATATTACTTTATATAAAGAGATGACGATACAGCAGAATCAAATTATCCGAAACATTTCATTAAATCAGGTTAAATTGGAAAGGGCTCTTACTTTTGTCATGAATATGACTAATGATAATGAGCGAATTATTCACTACGCTCACCTTGTACAACTTTTTGCAATATTAAGCGAAAATGTTCAAGAACTATTGAGCGAAATTGACAGAATAGAGAATATATTTCCGTTCTCAGCTTCAATGGTTACCTATCCGTCAAAGGAGATCCCTCAGATCCCTCTGCATGCTTTTCAGTATTTTGAATGATCCTTGTGCTCCTGATTATCTAAAACAATATTTTAAAGTGTTGGGCAGTTCTCACAATCTTAACCTCCGAGCGTCCAAGAACTTAATTCTTTATATTCCTCCTCACCGTACCGGGTTCTTGTCTAACTCCTACGTTATTTCCACCATTAAACTCTGGAATATGCTACCCCATGACATCAAGAAGGCCGAGTCAAAATTTTCCTTTAAGCGTAAGCTCCGTAAACACTACTTAAAGGCATGTCATTCGTAGTTTGGTCTCGTCATAACTATTGTAAGTTCTCTTAATCAGAAATTATTATAAATCATCATATTTATTAGTATATTATTTTAGCAAATATATATGTATTTTATAGTATATGTATATATATATTATTTGTATACTTTGTTGTATCGATATGACTCAATTACATTTTATTTTTATTTGTTTGTTGTACACCTACCACAGTGTAGTCTTTTTAACCCAAAGGTTGACTGGTAGAGAATGCCTTGTTGCATTAAGTCCGCCCATGTACCACTATTGTGCATAAAGTCTAAATAAATAAATAAATAAATATATTGGCTTTTAGTAAAAATAAATCAGTTCATCATTCCGTACTTTCCATTAAAAATTTAAGAAATATCATAAACAAATTAAAACGCACTTATAGATCTGATCAAATAATTGACATATACATCAGAGATTATTACGAAGTTCTTAGCCTAGCTTCATACTTTACAGAGTCGACAGTTGTAATAGTCCTAAAGTTCCCCATTATGTTTAGCACAGACTATCAATTATATGAATTATGTCCCGTTCCAAATAAGGACAGCCTAATTATAGTACCAACTGCACCTTATATAGCGTCCAATTCTCAGGAATATGTGTATATAGAGGCAGAATGCCCGAAGGTCAATTCCTGGCACATATGCGAGCAGAAGATTGTCCACCGGATCTCATCAAGGTCAGACTGTATTCAAAAACTTATACAATCTCAGGAGATAGATGGAACGTGCAAACCCACGCCTATCTCTCTGACTAAGGAGGCCCTGATTGAGTTGGATAGCTATCATTACATAATTACCTTCCCCAATAGTACGAAGGTTCAACTATCCTGCGGTAAAGAGCGATTTGTAATGTTACAAGGCAGTTTTTTGGTCAGCGTCCCTCAAGGCTGCAAGATTAAAACACCCGAACTTAGTATAATAAACCTGGACAATAAATTAGTCGGAAAACCATTAGAACTCATGGCTCTTCCACACTATGAAACACCAGTAAAGACACGGAGCTTCACCTTGAAGACTACGGATTTAACCAGCCTTCGAAAAATACAGAACCAAATCACTTCACAAGATGAAATTAAAGTTGAAACACCGGACACTATCGGAATCTACCATACGACAATTCCATTCTACATACTTATATTATTTGGCACATGTGCACTAAGCATCATCTATGTCATTCGCCGCCGTCGAGCTGGGAGAATTAACATTACCACACAAACTAACACCGAATTATCGGAAGATGAAAGAAGAGCCGCAACTTTTGGCGTCAAGGTCACCAAATAGTTGCTCATCTGGCAGGGGAGGTGTTACGATGCCAAGATGCTGGCTCAGCACACTTGCAAACAAGCGCGAGGCATCAAATTCCATGAGTAGCGCTTCCCACGGTAACGACGAGTCCCTGGGCTTTTTCCAACCTAACATCGGTGGGAACAGACACTCGCGCTCATCGCGTATAGTTTTACTACTTATATTCTACTTTTATTTTTAATAATTTTTAAGAACTTTCATGAACTTTTGTGAACATTTATTAAACTTTTTATTATATGAAACGGACTTTAATCTAAAAGTTTCCCGACACGCCCCACTCACGTATCTAAGGTTTGAAACAATAACATTTCCGTAGTCCGAGCGATACAGAGACGTAACTGTGCACGACGCCCGGTCAACTCACACCACGGCGCAAGTAGTGAGAACCGCGACACATCATGTAGCCTATCAAGTCTTATAAGATAATGTTTAATTTGTAAATAGTTTATCATTTGTTTATTAGTTATGTAAGAATGTTTATTATGTTTTATTTACTTTAGAAGTCTTATAAGTGTCGTCTGTGGACACTCAGTAGTACTGTACGCACCGGTCAATTAAATAGATCGTCAACCTTTTTCAAATTTCTCCAAGTATTTATTTCTATCAGTTTAAACAATGAAAACGTGCGCATTATGTAACGTGCAGTTCAACGATGGCGTTCAGTGTGGGAGTTGCAAGAAGTATTTAGATTTTGGATGTGCAAACATATCCGAGGGTGGATGGAGAAAGCTGGGTGCTGCTAGGATGGCGCAGTGGAAGTGCTCAGCTTGTAGAATCTCATCTCCAGTTGCACCGACTTCTAATAAAGCGTCCCTCGAAACCATCCTGAGTGAAATTCGGGACATGAAGCGTCAGTTACTTAACTTACCGACACTAAGTGATGACATCAAGGTGATCAAGGATGAGCTGTCTGAGCTGAAGTTGACATGTCAAGGTACTAGTGACAAACTATATGAATTTGATGTGAGGATTGCTGAGGTTGAAACTAAGATGTCTGAACTTGAGAAGATGCAGGTGACTATAAATGATCTGCAGTCAGATTTATCCAAGGTGAAGTTCGAACTCTCATCAAGTGATCAGCGGTCCCGTTTAAATAATGTCGAAATCAAGGGAGTTCCTGTACGAAAAGATGAGAATTTATTTACGATTATTGAAGCCATCGGTCGTAAAGTTAACTATAGCTGCCCCAAAACACTGATCAACTACGTTTCGAGAGTGCCCATTTTCAACTCCAATGAAAAGCTTATTATAACGTAAACGCACCTAATAACGACCCGTTAAAATCCGCGCTCATTACCGCCCTATTCAGAAAACTATCATTTTTGTGTTATGTATTAAATCTACACAATTGGTTGCTTTAAAAAAATGTAGATGTATTTGTATTGCAAATGTTCATCTCTTGTTTGGGTGCGTAACTCGACGATTTAAATAATAATTGCTCACTTCGTCCGTGGACGCGGCACCTTAGTGCATTTTCCATAGTGTGGCATTCCCGATGGCGTAAGTACTCTTGTTTCTTTTTTAGCAGAAGATTATATCGTCAAGCATTTTAATGTAACTTCTAGTTCTTTTGATGCATTTTTGATACTTTCAGGAACACAAGTAATTATTCATTTTAGTGAGATACTATTTTATTTTGCTTAAAATTCAATATTAAAAATAGGCGGTAATAGGAACAAAAATCACAATTTTATTCCTAAATTGTCGACCCATGTCGCTGATAAGTACTTGTCGTATCTTTTGTGTGCCATGATTTTTGTTAAAATGCATAAATTAATAGGCAGGAGGCTATACTAATTCAGTTCCTTAGTATGTTAACTTATATTTGAGCTATTAACGCCATATATTCAAGAGCTTTAGTAGCCGTATACACTAACTTTGTTCTTATATAAATATTTTGATGAATAAAGGAGGTATAACTTTAAATAGTGTATTTTTATAGTTGAAATATCATTATTATTAAATATTTTTAGCAACCGCACCACTTAAAATCAAATACATGTACAAAAATCACATGTATTTACATAATTCATACACATTCCCCTGGGTCGGTAATAGGTTATACGATTTCCTTTAAGAAAACCTATTACCGATCTACTTGTACATTTAAATATAATGTCTGTAAACATAAAGTTATTTAATAGACATTATAGTATTCCATAATAAACATACAGATTTAAAATAACATAAGCTTTATTATATTTATAGTAGATAATACTTAGCTAACATTTTAAATATGTGGAAGTCATATGGTAATTTTAATTACTATTTGCTATCCGTTTACAATATATCCTAGACTTAGTAAATAAATGTTGTTTCAGAAACATGGATCGACTAAAACGTAAACAATATACAGTACCTATATAGTTAATCAACTTGACGCTCTGCACTGATGGCTATCACTAATGGAGCAAGTAGATATCTATGAAACCTCGAAGAAGTTTGGGATTCCCAGAAAAACTCTTCGTGACAAGAGAGATAACAAGTACCTACTCTAATGAAAACTGTGGTGTTCAGACCGTTTTCACCAAGGACGAAGAACGTCAGTTAATAGACTGGATTCACTATTTGGGAACAAAATTTTCCTGTAACAAAAGACCAGCTACTGGAAACGGTCTTAATTAGTGGAAACATTAAAGCGCCCGAACCCATTTAAAGACGTAAATTCTATAATGCCATTTACTCTTGTATAATACCAAAAGCCACCATTGGTTATAAATATTATAGTAGTTATAATCAATGCTGGCCTTCGGTAATTTGTTATACATAATTCGTATAAATATGATATTTTTTATTGATTTAACGCTGTTAAGAATATACTATTATAAGAATACATTTATAATTGTTAAGTGTTGATCATTCTGTACTGTGTTGGAGTATTTATATAAACAGTTCAATATACACGAGCATTTTTATTTAACTTTAACGGTTCCATTTATTTAGTGGTCGGTATTAGGTGTCACATAAACGGTATTAGGCACACACCCGATATTTTGAGTCGGTAATAGGGACATGACCCTTTTTCCTTTTATTTAATTTTTATTTTATTAAGTAATTCTTTGATAATCTGTTCTTATACATAACTAAAAAAATCGATAATTCCAGTACTTGAAAAAACATTTTTATTGAAGCCACATATTAAGAATGTGCTTATTTTTTGGATATCAATCTGAACTCCGCTTAAACTGGCGGTAATGGGTGCGTTTACGTTAGTAAGTTTCCTAAACAGATACGTCAAAGAGGATTTCATAGCAGCAGCGCGCGCTGGGAAGAACTTATCCACCTCTGATATCGGATTTCAAAGCGTGAAGTGCAGTGCGTGAAAGCGTGTGTTTGTTAATGACCACCTAAGTGTAGAATATAAGAAGCTGCTGAGTAAAGTAAAAACCATCGCCAAGGATAAGAATTACGAGTTCATTTGGGTGAAACACGGAAAAATACACGTACTTAAAAACACCAACTCCAAAGTTCTTATAGTAAGAAAGGAATCGGATTTAAACAAAATCACCTAATATGCCACCTGTACCGTGTAAAACCTTCTCTATTGTTTCGTTTTATTATATTTCATGTTGTTTTACTAAGATGTTACAAATTGTTTGGCACCTCTGCCTCACTAATGAGCCCGTCACCTCTATTTCGTACTGTTGAAGAAATCCTTTATGTTTCTTATCGCGCTGTTCATTTTAAAGTGTTAGTGCAAGATAATATGTCTTGCTCGCTCGCGCTTGCACGCGCTACGCATTACTGCTTTCCTATTCACACAGTTTTTTGCGACTCAATGTTGAATATTTGTTGCACTCCATTGGTAATTGTCGCCGTTTGCATATTTCGAATATATTTAATTTTCAACCACCCTAACTCAGTTAATAATTTTATGATATTATTATGTGTTATCGTAGTACATTTTACTGATCCATATTCTGTTACCGTTTGCTTATTTCAAGTACATTTGATTTCCAACCACCCGAATTTAGTTAATAATTGTATGATATGTGTTACTGTTCTCTATTTTAGTGATCCATATTCTGTTGTTATTTTTTGGCGTGATGGCTACTAACGCGAATTCCAGTTTACACATATTTTATCAGAACGTTCGTGGTCTACGAACTAAAACCGATACTTTCTATCGTCAAATGGTAGCCAGCTCATTTGATGTTATTGTTCTCACTGAGACTTGGTTGTTGGATGGTATTTTGAACTCGGAATTTTTTGATGAGAGGTATATTGTTTGGCGTCGGGATCGGGATTACGCTCTGACTGGACAATCACGAGGTGGAGGAGTTTTGATAGCTGCTCGTCGAGAATTATCGGTAACATGTCAGCAAAATTTTCATTCTACGGCTGAAGATCTTTGGATTAGCATACACTTGAAAAATTCGAATACGCGTAACTATTTTAACTTACATATTTGTGGAATTTATTTATGTAAACAAAATCTTGGTCTTTCCTTTTCTTCACAGTTGGAAAATTTTCTTTCGACATTAAATCGGTCTGTGATTAATAATGGTTCTGATAAATTTCTTATTATGGGTGATTTCAACATGAGTGGAATAAGTTGGGTCGCATCTGACAATATATCGTTCGTCCCAACGAATCTTAAGAGTAGTGATGAAGTGCTGCTTGGAGATGAGTTATGTACTCTTGATTTTGGTCAATATAATGGCGTGACTAACAGGCACGGTAGAATACTTGACTTAGTTCTTTCGAACCAGGCAGTCAACGTGACTGAAAGTTTAAGCCCACTAGTTCCAATCGATGATTATCACCCAGCATTGTTAATTACAATGGATCTTGTTGAAACACCTCCCCTTGAGTGTGCGTCACGTATACAATTTTTATATGATAAGGGTGACTATGAATCCATTAATCGTGAAATTTGTAATACAGACTGGGAAACTGAGTTCGCAGTAAGGTCAGTTGATGATTCTGTAAGTTTCTTCAATGGCGTTATCTATAATCTTCAATTGAAATTTATCCCTCAAAAACTTTGTCGTAATAAATCATATCCGACCTGGTACAGTTCCTCATTAATAAGAACAATAAAGGAGAAATATAAATATTTTAAAAAACTTAAAACATATGGCAATAAAGCTGACGAACTGACATTTAAACTTCTTCGTGATAGAGTTAAAATTTTAGAAAGTCAGTGTTACGTAAATTATTTGAAACTTACCGAAGCGTCTATCAAAAATAACCCGAAACAATTTTGGACTTTTGTTAAAAAACATCATAATATAAATGCAATACCGAGCACGTTCAATTTTAATAACGAAACACTGCGTACCGGAGAATCCATATGTGAGGCATTTTCAACTTATTTTCACTCCACATTTTTAGATCCCAACCTTAGTCATGGTGGTAGTTCTAATTCTTCTTCCTCTACTATTACTGAACCATCAAATCTGTCATCTGATATCAGTCGTATCACGGTGAACGTTGAAGACATCGCCAACTTGCTTCGTAAATTAGATACATCGAAAGCGCCAGGACCGGATAATATCTCATCCAAGCTTCTCATGCGTTGCGCTGCATCTATTGCACTTCCAGTTTCAATTCTATTTAAAAAATCTTTAGATGATTGTGTTGTCCCCAAACTTTGGAAATCGGCATTCATAACGCCTGTACATAAGAAAGGAGACAAGACGGACATTGCTAATTATAGACCGATATCCAAACTGTGTATCATTGCCAAGGTTTTCGAAAGGATAATTTATAATCAAGTGTATGCTGCTCTGGAAAAATCATTTAGTCCCTTCCAACACGGCTTTCTTAAAGGTAGATCCACTGTCACTAATCTTATTTTGCTTAATAACTACATCACTGAAGCTATGGACCACGGTAAGCAAGTCGATGTTGTCTACACAGACTATAGCAAGTGTTTCGACCGAATCGACCACGTCATCCTATTGCGGAAGTTAGAGGGTATCGGTATACGCGGGGACTTACTCAGATGGTTCTCCGCTTATATAGAAAACAGGTCGTAAGCCGTGGTCTTGAACAATTATATTTCTAGCTGGGTTTTAGTCCCCAGCGGAGTTCCCCAAGGTTCGTTGCTCGGTCCGTTATTATTTATTATCTATGTAAACGACATCGACTCTTGTCTGACCTCATCCAAATTACTGTGCTTCGCAGACGATATGAAGATTTATGCCACCATTTCATCGACTGCAGATATGATCGCATTTCAAATTGACTTACAGTGTCTTGAAGTGTACTGCCAAAAGAGTAAGCTTGATCTCAATCCCAAAAAATGTTCAGTTGTAACGTATTCCCGTGGGCGGTCAGTCCTACCCACAACATACACCCTTGGTGGTCACATATTACCTAGGTGTAGTATTATTCGTGATCTGGGGGTTACTCACGATTCCAAACTAATTTTTGATAAGCATGTTGATTCCATTGTCGCTAAAGCCTCAAAATCCCTTGGCTTCATAATGCGACTATCCAAGTGCTTCACACAAGCTAAAACGTTAAAAATTCTATACTGTACATTTGTTAGAAGTCACTTGGAATACGCATCTGAAATATGGAATCCATGCTATCACAAATATATTGACCGTATTGAGCGTGTACAAAAAAGATTTATAAAATTTTTATGCTATCATCAAAGGGTTCCATATCAGTCCAGTAACTATCTCAGTCTCTGTAAAAAATATCATCTCCTACCATTGGTTAATCGTCGTGAGATCTCTGACTGTATATTTTTGTTGAAAACGGTTCGAAATGAGATAAATTGTTCTGATATTTTGTCAACTTTCTACTTCAACGTTCCATGCAAGTCCAAACGGTTCAATCCACCATTACGGGTGCCATTTGCAACTACTAAGTACAGACAAAATTCGTACGTTGTGCGTGTAAGTAGATATTTTAATAAGGTGTGCAAACAGTTCGACTTTGATATTTTTAACACAAGTGTGAATTCGGCTAAAGGGTTTCTTTCGGCGAGTTTCTTTAGAACTTAAATTCTTTACACTTTATATATTTTTTTTTTTCTTTTAAATGATTTTTAAAATTTTGGCTCTCATTAATTGGTTTTGGAAATAGAGTAATAACCTGTCGCAAGTATTACATATAGGTGATGATCTGCTCATATTTTGAAATGTTTTACTTTTTGTTTATTTTTTGGCATTCTTTGGCAGTGTGCATAATTGGTTCCACAGCACATTTATACCAGACAAGCTCTAGACGTGAAGACCTGTAATTGGCTGTCAGATTATCATACTGTTACATAAGCTAGCTGTTAGCTGTAAGTCTTCCATAGTCTTTAATTAAATAAATAAATAAATAAATAAATAAGATAATGTATATAGTGTTATTAGACTGTTTCATAATAAAGAATTACCTTTAAGATAGAATTAGAATGTCAACAGAGCTAGTATTAGGATTTCATGTTTTTATGGTTATTTACGTTGTTATTTGTGTTTTAGAGTTATGTGTTAGCCTAAATAATGACTGATTAGGATAAATAAATGATAATTAGTACCTGCCTTTCCTTTATCATGCCTCTACGACGTCCATAATGAGAATAAACAGGTTTGCTTGACGTGGTTGTCGCTGCGACCCTCTAGAGGGCGCGGCAATCAGTTTCGGGGCAAAGCCCCCTGACTGAGGTGGCGCTCCTCGGCCCGTAACAACGGACCGGTCCTTTGGAGTGCCACATGATGTGGCTGTGAGTTTGCAAGTCAACTAAAATAATAGTAGTTGACTTGCATTCTCGATTCCATACGTAATAAAATTCAAAAAGCCTAGTGTCGGCATTGGGTGGTGGCGTGCGCCTGCCATAATAAAATAGCAACGCACGCCCGAGGTGTATCTGTTGTGTAAGTATCTGTAGGCGCGTCGCGGCGCTGTTAACTCAGCGCCGCCTCTTCACGGCACCTACGGCGGTCAGTCCCCGCCGAGTGAGACCCCCAGTGACCCGGGGGAGGCCCAGCGAGAACGACCAGCGACGAGGGTGCCGACTTTGGTGACACACCTACAGAGTAAGTATGTGGCTCCCGTCCGTCTCGATCTCAGAGCTAGCCGATCACGATCCGGACCGCAGAGCCGTCTTATGTTTGTGTGTGGGCGGTCGTGTAGTGTGAGTACTACCGCCCAGTGCGTCTGCACCGAATAAGCCTATATTAACTTAGAACAAATTCGGTGCGTGAGTCAAGCGCCTGTGGAGAAATGCATGTATGAGTTTTCGGAGCGCAACTTGCCTATATTAACTTAGAACAAGTTGCGCGCCGAGGATGCGAGTGGTGTGAGCAGTGTTACTGTTTGAGTAGGCCGCGTGTAGTCTGGGGCGACTTACTCAGGCGTCAAATCCGGTGCGACGGGGCCGTCTACGTCCCCGAGCAGGTCGCGAGGCAGGCGTCTCGCGTCAGGCGGGCGCGCATGCCAGGGCGCAATCTGCTTGACGTGCGGCCAGGCAGATGCGTCGGCACGCTCGAACATGCCTTTCGCGAGACGTTGCACGAACTCGTCCAGGCTCTCAATCCCTAGGTCGCGCTGTATTACGTCGTTCCTCACGTGGAAGGGGGCAGACACGATGGTGCGCAGCGCGAGGTGTTGTTGCGCGCGGAGTTTGGCGCGGTTCCCCTCCACCGTGAGGGCGAACCAAGCTGGGGTGGCGTACGTCAGAATTGGGCGTATGTATGCTTTGTATACGCCCAACTTGACGCGTATCGGGAGTTGGGATGAGAGCACTGGTTTGAGTCGTACACGGGCGACGTTTGCCTGCGCGGCGACTTGGCGGACGTGCGGCCCCATCGAGAGCCGCCGGTCGATGGTCACACCCAGGTACTTCGCCCGGGGGGACCACTCGACGTCGACTCCTTGGAACTTCAGGGGGGGTGGGACGCGCGCTGAACCTGTAACAATCGCCTGCGTCTTACCCACGTTAACCGACAATCGCCATTTGGCGAGCCAGTCGGGGAGAAGGTCGAGCGCGCGCTGCATCTTTGACGCCGCGTGTTTCGCGTTCAGTGATGTAGTGATGTACGCGGCGTCGTCGGCGTACAGCGCGAGCGTCGACTGTGGCGTAGTTGGAATGTCGTCGGTGTAACGTGAGTAACACGCCGGCGATACGCAGCTGCCCTGCGGCACGCCCGCTCGTACAGGGCGGGGGGAGGACAGCGCGCCGTCGACCACCACTCGGAAACTCCTGTTGGCAAGGAAAGATTGGACCACTTTTACGATGCGGCGGGGCGCATCTGAGGTGGCCAGTTTGTATGTGAGGCCGTCGTGCCACACGCGGTCGAAGGCCTTCTCCATGTCGAGGAATACTGCAACCGCGTACTCCTTCTTGTTCATTGTTGATGACAGCAGGTGCAGTACCCTCGACAGTTGGAGCGTCGTGCTGTGCTCTGCCCGAAACCCGAATTGTTCTGGTCTTGGTGCGATGTGGGGCTGTAGGTGTCGCAGCAGGAGTGATTCGAACACCTTGGAGATGGTGGGCAGCAGAGTGATCGGCCGATAGCTCTCCGGCTTCAGAACGTTCTTTCTCGCCTTGGGCAGCATAATGACGCGCCCCTCCTTCCAGGCGGTGGGGAAGACCCCCGTGCGCAGTATCCCCGAAAACAGGCGCGCCAAGGCCGCGACCATACGGTGCGGCAGGTGGCGCAGCGCTGCGTTGGTGATACCGTCGGCACCGGGGGCCTTGCGTAGCTTCGTGCGTAGGATGGCGCGTCTGACTGCGCCCGGCGAGAAAAAGATGGCGTCCTCCTCGGGCGCTATCGGCGTGGCGAAGTAGTCCCCAAGGTGTTTCTCAACCGCTGCGACATGCGCGTGCTGAGTGGTCGGGTTCGGGCAGAACTGACGCTCCAGGTGCTCTGCGAAGACCTCCGCGCGGTCCTCTGCTACGTACTTGAGCGCCCCGTCGCTTCCAAGCAGCGGGCGCACCGGAGCTGGGGTGTTTGTGAGTTGTCGGCATAACTGGTGCACAGACGACCAGTTGCCGACGGCGGCGTCGATGCGTTCCTCCCAGTTCGCGGCGGCCACTGCGTTCAACTCGGCCTTGACCCTCTCCGCGAGTCGGTTAAGTCGCGCTTTTAGTGTTGGGCAGCGCGTTTGTTGCCACTGCTTGCGTAGGCGCCTCTTCTCGGCGACCAAGTGGCGTAGCTGCGGTGGGAGGGGCGGCTGTAGCCCTCTCCCCTCTGCCAGTGGCGTAGTTGTCGCCTCTTCCAAGGCGCGTTTTACGCAAGCAGTGATGTCGTCCGCTAGTGGGTCGACGTCGGCGGCGGTGTTTATAGGCCGAGTTGGTGTGGTGGTCTCAACCTTTCCTTCAAACTTTGTCCAGTCCAGTAATCGACGTGGCGCTGGTGGCTTCAGTCGGGTCGGCATCCCCGATAGGACGACGAGCACAGGATGGTGGTCCGACTGTAGCTCGTCGTCAATCACTTGTTGAGCGATCTGGCAGTTAAGCCCTCGGTGAACCACAATGTCCAGCACGTCTGGCATGTGGTTGGTGTTGTCCGGGTAGTGGGTGGGTGTTTCAGGGCCGGACACTGTGTAGCCGAAGGCTTCAGCGTCCGCGAAGAGCCGGCTCCCCCCGGTATTCGTGTTATGTGAGTTCCACGCTGGGTGTTTACAATTCAAATCCCCGGCGAGGATGGTTGCCTTATCATTGATAAGTGTGGCCCGCAACTCTGATAAATCGAAGTGAGTTGCGGGCGGTTTGTAGGCTGCGTATATTTTGATGTACTCGCCGGCCACGTGCAGTTGAACACCCAGCGCGTACATTGTTTGCAGTGACGTCGGAGGGAGCTCTTGGTGGACGACTCTCCGTTTCACCATAACCGCCAGACCGCGGTATCTGACGTTTAATGCCGACCGTTCGTCCTTCCTGTAAACGAGATACCCCGGGAACCTAGCCCTATCTTCAGGACCCAGGTGTGTCTCGTTTATGAGCGCCACGTCGATATCCTGATCCCTCAGGAGGTGACGGAGGGAGGCGACCTTTTCCCTTAGGCCGCGGGCATTCCAGTGTAGTATCCTCAACGGCTTAGCCATAAAGGGCGAGTAGTTCGGTGAGGCCGTCGAGGATGACTTGCCCCGCGTCTTGTCCCTGCCTAATTGCTGTGAGCAATCTCATTAAAAGCTTAATAGCGCAGGCAGTAAAATCTTGGTTGCTTGTGGCGCCTTGGTTCGCCGGTTTTCCGCTGGCGACGTCAGCGCCGCCGGTTTTGCCGGCGCTTAGTGTTGGTTCCGGCAGGGGGCGCTCCAGTTTTGTGTTGGTGGCGCCACCTGTCGATGATTTCTTAGTGTTTGTTGCCTGCGCTATTTGATTGTTGGCAGGGACTGCTTCTGGGTTGTTGCGTTCTTGAGTTGCGGGGGAGGTTTTGGGCTTCCTACCCTTACCTCCCCTCTTGCCCTTCTTCCTTCTCCCTCCGTTAGTGGGAGCTCCGTCACGGTTTGTGGGCCCGTTGGCTGCCGCCATTAGTGACGCGCCGCCTTGTGCCTCTTCTTGCAGACAGTCTGTGTTTGTGTTTGTGTTTGTTTGGCGGCGCGCTGCTGCTGTCGTTATGGCGACAGTCCCCGCTCGCTTGTTCCGGATTTCTTTTTGAAAAACCGGGCAGCTGACATAGCACGCCGGGTGCGCGCCCCCGCAGTTGGCGCAGGTGGCGGGCTCTTCCCGTGGGCGCGGGCAGTCTCGGGCTGCGTGCCCCTCTCCGCATCGGACGCAAGCGAGCGGCCGGTGGCATTGGTGTGACGAGTGCCTAAATTTTTGGCACCTGTGACACTGGGCGGGCCCACGTTTACCCCGCCATGCTTCTATCTTGACACCCCGCATTAGGAGAAACACGGTGGTGTCGTAAATGCGGCGCACATCTGGCGTCCGCTTCAGCATGGCGTAGAATACGCAGCCAGGTCTTCCTTGGCGCGCCCTTATGTGGCGCACGTACTCTGGCTCGTACCCCTGGATGCGGAGCTCCTCCTCGATCTCCTGGGGATCTGTGTCAGCTGGCAGCCCCCGTATCGCTACCTTAAAGTGTACGTCGGCTGGCAGTGAATAAGCAAACCAGCTGATCCTTTCTTCTTTTTCCAGGCTGGTCAGATAACGCTGGACCAGCCTGTATTCGTCCTCGGTTTCCGGTGAGAACCGGACACCTGTACCAAAGGGGCGAGCATTTGGTGGCCGGCCCAGCTTGGCTGCGAGGGCCCTAAAATGTTGGGCCCAGTTTGGCAGCTTCTCCACTACCAGCGGAGGGTAGCGCGGCTTTTTCTTCGGCTTGGCCGTGGGGGCTGCCTCGGGGTTGGGGGTAGTAATCTGGGTTTGACTTACCCCGTCATCTCCGGATGTTGGGAAGCTCGGCGGCACAGCACTCTGACTCTGCGACTGGCGCTCGCAAGCGTGCGGGCGCGGCGAGTCAAGGCGGTACCGCTTGGCTTCCTCTTCGGCTTCCTCATCTGTGCTCCGGCGTCGTCGCTGGGCTCGGGTCTCCTGCTGTTCGTACGTCTCCATCTCGTCGCCTATTGATGGAGACGATGGCGCCGAACGTGCTTCGTCCATTGACGCCAGAGACGCGTTTGACCCCGCGCGCGACGACTGGGCCGAAAAGGTCGCGGGCGCGTCGTAGGCAGAGGCGCGCGGCGGTGCTGGTGACGCCGGGGTTGAAGGGGTCGCGGGGCGCGCGGTGCCCTTCTGTAGGCGCGGGTCTCGGGATGCTGTTGCTGTTGCGCGCGCGGACGGTGCCGCTGCGCCCGCCAGCAAGCTGCGGGGCGAGGCTGACGCGGTGCGCGACATGGTTGGCGGTGTGCGGGTAGCCTCACATTTTTCTGGAGGTGATGCGGGCGACGCGGTCTGCGCGTAGGTGCGCGCTTGATGAGCACCAGGGAACGCGGCGGGTGCCTGCGGCGCAGCGGAGCGCGCGGCTTGGGCGGCTGCGCGAGCCGGGGGCGCAGTGCTGCGAGCGTTCGCGGGCGCGCCGAGCGCGGAGGCGCGCGATGTTGGTGTGCGGGTAGGCGGTGCGGCAGCCGGTTTGCCTACCTTTATGGCTGCTGGCGGTGGTGCTGCAGTGCTAGGTGGTCTTCGCACTGCTGCTGCTGCTGCCGCTGAGCCGGACAGCGCCCTACCGATGTTCGGCAGCGACGCCACCCGGCCCAGCGACGGTCGGATCTCCGGCGGTGGGTCTTCTGTAGGGGCGCCATCGCGGCCCGGAGGGCCGCGGGCGCCTGCTCCCAACATTTACGATGAGCCGCCGACTCGATGGGTCAAGACGGCGGTGGACGGCACAAAGAAAAGACGGCACAAACGATGAAGAAAAATCACGGACAAAGAAAAGAAAAAGTTACTATTACGCGACCAAAGTGGGTAGTTATGCGCACTTGGAATTCAAATAACGGCCCCGCGGCTGTGCAAACGGAAAAACCGTTTACACAGTCGTGGGGTAGTTGAAGTCGCGGTCCGAGCGAGCGGTGGGTAGGCGCGAAAAGAACGGTCTTCGCGTCTACTCCGCTGGTAACTTGGCCGATCCTAAACAGGTTTGTGGCGCTGCAGGCGATATTTATAGTGGTGAGGCGGGGGACGGGGTCATTTATATATGCACGCCCCTTCGACCTCACGCCATAGCGCCATGGGACGTCGTAGAGGTATGATCTATGGTGTGTTTAATAGGTAATAAGGGTAGGTATAATAGCTCTGGAGACAGGCCTAGTCGTCCTCAATCGGGGTTCTGTCCCCACGTGTGTGCGGATGCGGGGCGAGTCGGTGGTGGACATCTCGTTCGCCAGTCCCGCTCTGACACCGCGGGTCATTGACTGGCGTGTC
The DNA here is from genome assembly GCA_963859965.1 of Ceramica pisi. Lineage (NCBI taxonomy): Eukaryota > Metazoa > Arthropoda > Insecta > Lepidoptera > Noctuidae > Ceramica > Ceramica pisi. Next base: position 478,276 of record OY982538.1, read on the forward strand.
ATGGAGGAGGTGGAGACCTATTCCGATCACCGGTATATCCGGTTTGACGTCTCCACCCAGACCTCAAGCGCGCCGGTCGTACAGACCCCGATTGGTCCGCGTTGGGCTCTGAAGCAGCTGGACCGGGAGCTCCTCCTGGAAGCCTCGATCGTGCAGGCCTGGGTGACATCACCGGACAGGCCTGCCGACGTCAACAGTGAGGCAGGGTGGTTCCAGGAGGCCATGTCCGACATTTGTGACGTGGCAATGCCCCGAGTCCGGCCAGGAAGATCCCGGCGCCAGGTGTACTGGTGGTCGCGAGAGCTGGCGTCTCTGCGCGATGCGTGCATTTCTGCGCGGCGCCGGTACGCCAGACACCGCAGGCGCCGCATCCGTCCACCGGATGCGGATACCATCGAGGCGGAGCTATACGAGGGATACAGAGCTGCGAAGACCGCTCTTCGCGACGCTGTCCTGCGGGCTAGGGATCTGGCCCGCGAGGAAATGCTGGCGACTCTCGACAGAGATCCGTGGGGGCGCCCTTACCTTATGGTGCGGAACAAGCTCCGCACCTGGGCCCCCCCGCTGACGCAGAGTCTCCGGCCCCAGCTCGTGGAGGACGTGGTGAGCGCTCTGTTCCCTGCGCGAGGGGAACATCCTCCCCCGCCTATGGCTCCGCCGCCTGCGGTGCCGGACCAAGAGGACGACGACGACGACATCCCCGCTGTGACTGGGGTAGACCTGAGAGCGGCGGTGCGAAGGCTCAAGGCCAAGAATACCGCCCCAGGGCCCGATGGCTTGCCTGGCAAAGCCTGGGCCCTGGCCTTGGAGGCTCTCGGGCCTCGACTGGAGGGGCTCTTTAGCGCATGCTTGGAGAGAGGCCAGTTCCCGCTTTCTTGGAGGACCGGGAAGCTGGTACTCATCCCGAAGCCTGGGCGCCCTGCGGACTCTCCGTCCGCATTCCGGCCCGTGGTGTTGCTCGACGAGGTGGGCAAGCTCTTCGAGAGAGTCATTGCAGACCGCCTCGCCGGGCACCTAGCGGGAACGGGGCCGGATCTTGCGGACAACCAGTTTGGTTTCCGCAGGGGGCGCTCTACGGTGGACGCCGTCATGCGCGTCAGAGCCCTCACGACGGGAGATGCGGTCTCCCGGGGTGGTGTTGTCTTGGCGGTGTCTCTCGACATCGCCAACGCCTTCAACACCATGCCCTGGAGCTGCATTGGGGAGGCACTCCGGTATCATCGGGTGCCGACCTACCTTCGTCGTGTGGTCGGGGACTACCTGTCCGACCGGGCAGTAATCTACCCAAGTCACAGCGGTGAGTGGAACCGGCGAGAGATGTCGTGCGGTGTCCCACAGGGTTCGGTTCTGGGGCCGCCCCTGTGGAACATCGGTTACGACTGGGTGCTGCGAGCCGACCTCCCTAGCGGCGTCAGCGTCATTTGTTACGCTGACGATACGCTGGTGCTGGCACAAGGGGGGTCGTACGCGGAGGCGGCCGACGTAATGACACGCGGGGTTGCGATAGTCGTGGAGAGGATCCGGCAACTGGGTCTCGAGGTGGCGCTGCACAAGTCCGAATCCATGTGTTTTCATGGCCGAGGCATTGCGCCACCGTCGGGATCCTTGCTGACGGTAGGAGGGGTTTCCATCGGCATCGAATCGACGCTGAAATACCTGGGGCTCGTCCTAGACAGCCGATGGAACTTCGTGGAGCATTTCCGACGTTTGGTCCCCAAACTGGAGCGGACCGGGGCTGCTTTCAGGCGGCTCCTGCCCAACCTGGGGGGACCGAACGCCTCCTGCCGTAGGCTATACGCGGGGGTCGTGCGGTCCATGGCCCTTTACGGGGCCCCGGTGTGGGCGCGTTCATTGAGGCAGCGTGCTGCGAACCACTTGAACGACCACCTTCTGGGGCGCGTTCAAGTGGTTCGTTCGGTGGCCCTCAGGATGACCAGAGGGTACCGCACGATCTCGCGCGAAGCGGCGGGTCTCCTTGCCGGATTGCCGCCATGGGATCTGGAGGCGGTGGTCCTCGCGCGCCTGCATGATTGGCGCGCGGAGGTACTAAGCCGGGGGGAAACTCCGCTGACGCGGCAAATTGTCGCGCAGCGGACGGACTTCCGGCGCGATCTCATGGCGTCATGGAGACGACGACTATCGCAACCCAGCGCAGGGCACGCCACAATAGCGGCGATAAGTCCCCTCTTTGAGGAGTGGCTTGAGAGGCGCCACGGCGTCCTCACCTTCCGCCTGACGCAGGTCCTCACCGGACATGGATGTTTCGGGAGGTTCCTGCACCGAATTCGGCGGGAGGAAACGCCCGGGTGTCACCACTGCGAGGATCGACCGGAGGACACGGTAGAGCACACTGTGCAGGTGTGCCCCGCTTGGGCGGCGCACCGCCGTGTCCTCGAAACGGCGATTGGCGGCGATCTCTCGCGTCCGGCCCTGGTCCAAGCCATGGTCCGGAGCGAGACGGAATGGGACGCCGTTGCCTCCTTCTGCGAAGCAGTCATGCTAGCGAAGGAGGTGGCGGAGCGGGAGAGGAGACCCTCTCGTCCCAGCCGCCGTGGTGGACGCCGCGGGCGTCGGGGGCCACCTGGTGACCTCCGGCCACCGTAGGCGCGGGCCTGTGGACGGCGAGCTATGGGTGGCTCGCCGTCCGTCCGTCTAATGACGACAGGCCGTGTCGACGGCGCGTTAGTGTTCCACGCGCGCCTCAAAGAGAGTCAGCAACACAGAGGGGCCCGAAAGGGCCGACGCCTGCCGGAGTCGCGGGATTATTCGCAAGAGACACCGGGGCTCCGGAACACAAAGGGCAATGAAGGAACATGGATGGGTTTTAGTCAGTAGAAGTCTGACACTCCCTCCCGCTACACCCAGAGCGGGAGGAGTCATTGGATGATTTCCCATCCCTAAAAAAAAAAAAAAAAAAAGGGTAGGTATAATAAAACAAGAGACGCGCCAGCTCAGCGCTATTTGTAATAATAATTTTTAATAAATAACTGATAGCGGGGGTGAGGAAGGGATCGCTGGCCAGCAAAAATGTGGCTGTATAAAACAGGTGCGGGCTAAGTTTGCCGCCAGTTCACTTCTCGCAGCCAACAAGTAAAAGGCTAAACTCTGCCCGTCAAGCCAGCCAGCTCCCCGCTACTTCCTCGCCGCCGTCGTCATCTGCCAACCTTAATTTCGTGTTTCATTTACGGCGTTCAGGCGATCCCGAACATTATTGGTCCTTCGAGAGCTGGATTGCAGCGTCAAGAAAGAAGATGGTGCTGACACGAAGCAAGGATGGAGAGCAGACCAGACAGCGGCAGGAGGAGCTGAGCGTCGGCAAGCCTGCAGAAGAGAAGGCGAGAAGTGACTCAGCCAGCACGTCGAACGCCGTTACCGACACGTCGGGCACTATCAGCGGAACAAGTGGTTCGACGGGCACAGAAGCAAGACGTCATCAGGAACGAGGGCATCAGGCGCAGCGTCCCATAATGATCAGATTTCGCAGCGCACCCTCAAGCCTGCTGACGCCCGATCCAGTCGGTCCGTGACCTCCCGCAAGAAGCTCCTCGCGGAGCTGGAGGCAAAGGAACGGTTGGCCGAGCTGAAGCTCAAACAAGCGAAACTTCAAGCTGAAACAGAAATTCAAGAGTTGCGAATTCAGCGACTACAGGCAGAAGCAGATGCCTCAGAAGAAGAAGATGAAGAAACAGAAGATGAATTGACCTCGGTACGCATCAATACGTGGTTAAAAGACACCGACGCGGACCAGACGCAGCCGTTCAACAAAGAAACGCATCAAGAAGAAGCGAAGAAACAAAAAGAAGATGATGACGACTCAAAGAAGAAAAAAGAAGATGCATCAAAATCAAGCCAGCCGTTGATAGACGTGTCCACCTTGGCCGCCGCACTCTCGCAAGCGGTACGAAGCACGAGGGAACCGCCTAAGTACATACAAGAGCTTCCACTATTTAATGGGACTAGCGCAGAATGGCTTGGTTTCAAGGCTGCATTCGAAGAGACGTTCGTGTACTTCACTCGCAATGAAAATATAGCAAGAATACGTCGGAGTCTGCGTGGAACTGCAAAAGAAGCTGTTGGTTGTTTATTATTAAGCCAACCCGATCCAAGAGTCATAATCGAAGCGTTGGAGAGAAGATTCGGAAGACCAGAAGCACTCATTCACGTCGAAATGGAGAAGCTGAAATCATTGAACAAGGTCACCGATAATCCACGTGACTTGTGTATCTTCGCTGGAAAAGTCGCAAACATAGTGGGTACCATCGAAGCACTGAAGAAGCCGCAATACCTACACAGTCCTGAGATGGCGCGAACAGTTATAGAGAAGCTCACTCCTATCATGAAAAATAAGTGGTACGACTACGCAGCAATGAAGACAGAAGATACACCAGACCTAAAGTAGATGTCCATGTTCCTCAACGAAGAAGCCGACAAGTGTGGCGCCTACGCCCTACCTGAAGTGGTCAATGATGAAGCCTGGGGTAGGGAAAGAAGAACAAGGAAGGTGGAACGCACGTTCGCTACAGGGAAGAAGATGACATCAGACGACCAATGTCCTCAGTGCAAACAAGAGCACAAGCTGACCGAGTGCAAACAGTACTTCGCTCTCGACACAAATGCAAGATGGGAGGTGGCCAAGAAGAACAACATATGCTACCGCTGTCTCCGAAGCCGACACAGAAGACTCCTCTGCAAGGCGCCGCCGTGTGGACGCCATGGATGCATCATGAGGCATCACAAGTTGCTGCATCACGACAAGGAACCAAGCAGCACCAGTGACGAGTCAGAGAAGAGGGAAACAGCCACGCCCGCAGTAGAAGTGACATCAGCAGCGAAACCAGGTGGCCATCGACGTGCGTACTTGAAGATAGCGCCCGTCATCCTAAAGGGGCCGCACGCCAGCATCGAGACCTACGCACTGCTGGACGAGGGCAGCACAGTCACTCTGCTGGACGCCTCAATAGCTGACGTCATTGGTGTTGACGGACCTAGCAACACTATGTGGATACAAGGCGTCGGCAACGAGATGAAGCACGACAACAGCAAGGTCATCAACCTCAGCATCAAAGGAAAGTTAGCAGACGAAGAGTACAAGATAGAAGCCGCGCGTACTGTCGACCGACTCAGCTTCACGCCCGAAACAGTTCAAGGTCGTCACATAGAGGGATGCGAACATCTGATCGACATACAAGATCAGATCACCTATCAGCGAGCTTCACCTAAGTTGTTAATCGGTCAAGATAACTGGCATCTCATCGTGTCAAGAGAGCTCCGCACCGGTCGCCGTAACCAACCAGTCGCCTCACTCACACAACTCGGCTGGGTTCTTCACGGTTGCCATAGCTCACTCACAGCTAAGGTAGCTTTCTGCGGCCGACTCCAGCAAAAAGAAGATGAACCATCGTTAGAAGAGTTAGTCAAGAATCACTTCAAGCTCGAGTCGCTGTGTATCGAGCCCAGAAGGCGGAGAGAAGATCCCGAGCAGAAGGCAATCCAGATCTTAGAAGAAACCAGCAGAAGATTACCAGAGGGGCGATTCGAAACCGGCCTACTATGGAAAGAAAAAGAGCTCAAAATACCGAATAACTACAAAGAAGCTGAGCGACGTCTTCACTCATTAGAGAAGAGATTAGATAAAGATGAAGACTTAAAGAAAAAGTATGAAGAGAGGATGGACAACTTGTTCCAGTCAGGGTATGCAGAGAAGGCTCCGACTCCAGCACCAGCAGGGAAGACATGGTACCTGCCCCACTTTCCCGTCATCAACCCAGCGAAGCCCCACAAGCCGCCTCGTCTAGTTCATGACGCATCAGCTCGAGCAGCCGGCATGTCACTCAATGACATGCTGCACTCGGGGCCAGACCTACTCCAGTCGCTCCCAGGTGTCATCATGAGGTTCCGGCAGCACGCATACGCCGTCAGCGGAGACATCAAAGAGATGTTCATGCAGATCAAGATAAGAAATGAAGACTTTTCAATTCATAGGGAGGGGCAACCGGCGGGAGGGCCAATCAACAGAGTATAGGATGACGTCAGTCATCTTTGGGGCCACCTCGTCACCATGTACAGCACTGTTCATCAAGGACAAGAATGCAAGAGACTTTGCCACCGACTACCCAGAAGCCGCAGTAGCGATCCAGAAAAATCACTACATGTATGACTACCTTCAAAGCTTCAGCAGCGTCCAAGAAGCACGCAAGACAACAAGAGAGGTCGATGACATCCATAAGAAGGCGGGCTTCGTGTTGAACGGGTGGACGTCGAACGAAACGAAGACAATCGAAGGGCTGGGGCCCATCGAAGACGCCGCCACCGTGAACCTGGGGGGCAAAGATACTGAAAAGACACTAGGATTAATCTGGCACGTGAAAGAAGACTGCATCGGGTTCAACACAGGCACCATGAAGATACCAGCAGAAGTAAAAGAGAGCAAGCGCACACCGACAAAGAGAGAGGCGCTCAGCATCATCATGGTGCTGTTCGACCCGCTGGGGTTGATCTCACCCGTCACCACGCCGGCCAAGAGAATATTCCAAGACACTTGGCGCTTCAAAACCGACTGGGATGAGCCACTGCCAGCAGAGTTAGAAGACAGATGGAATAAGTGGATTACGTCACTCAACGTCATCAAACAGCTCAGAGTACCGAGATGCTATGACTATCAACATAGCGTTTCATGTCAGCTGCATACCTTCGTCGACTCGAGTGAAGAAGCGTACGCCGCTGCAGTGTATTGGAGAACGGTACGCATAGATGGTAGCGTGCACGTAGCGCTAGCCGCCGCCAAGAGTCGCGTGACGCCGCTGAAACCAATCTCCATGCCACGATTAGAACTGCAAGCAGCCCTATTAGGTGCGCGACTCGCACAGACCGTCATCGAAGAACATGACTTCCAGCCGACAAGCAAGACGTACTGGAGTGACTCCCGCACGGCGCTAGTATGGATCCGGTCAGAGCCACGCGTCTACAAGTCATTTCGTAGCTCACCGTCTGGCGGAGATCGAAGAAACCACCAAGAAAGACGAGTGGAGATGGCTTCCATTCAGAGACAACGTGGCCGACGACGCGACCAGAGACACGCCAGACAACTTCAGCGCCGCCCACAGATGGTTCCACGGACCTACATTCCTGCGACTCCCAGAAACTCAGTGGCCCAAAGAAGACAGCGTAGTGAAGTACGACACGGGAGAAGAAAGAGAAAAGTGTAACTCGTGTCAACAAGAAGAGAGAAACGATCCGGCTCATCTTCCGAAAATAAATTGGTTTTCAAAGTGGCTACGACTCATAAGGGCAACGGCACGAGTCCTACAGTTCGTTGACCTCTGCAGACCTAACAAGAGTACAGTCGCCGCCGCCAGAAAACGCACTAAGAAAACAGAAACAAAAGATCCCGACTGGCGAACAATACAAGTCAAAAAGCCGCCACATAAACAAGTAAGAAAAATACCTAGCGCTACACGTCACTATCTCGAGATAAGCGCTACATACCTATTGCGAGCGGAGCAACTGTGGGTTCGAGCCAGCCAACGAGAGAGTTACAACGCTGAGATCGACCGTATGAAGAAAGAAGGCACGCCAGACAGCAACGATCGCCTAAGTCACCTCAGCGTGTACCTCGATACGCAAGGCACGATACGTTTGCGAGGTAGAGTGACCGCAGCGCACGAGATAACCGAAGACACGTCTAACCCACCTATATTAGACGGTAAACATATGTACACTAAGTTGTACATGGCTTATGTACATGAAAAGTTACATCATGGCGGCGTGGAAATGGTCGTAAATGAATTAAGACAACGACTATGGATATCGAAGATACGCCCAGCTGTTCGACACGTCATCAAGAGTTGCCTACAGTGTCGCATCAGAAAGATGAAGCCAGCGAGTCCATCAACGGGTAACTTACCATCAGCCCGTCTCGCCCACCATGCACGTCCATTCACCTTTACTGGGCTTGACTACTTCGGCCCCATAGAAGTGACAGTAGCGCGCCACCGAGAGAAGAGGTATGGCGCCCTTTTCACATGTATGACGTCACGAGCGATACACATAGAGGTCGTACACTCATTAAGCGCTGACTCAGCTGTGTCGGCGCTAAGAAGATTCATGTCAAGAAGAGGTTGTCCTAAGGAGATATGGAGCGACAACGCCACGTGTTTCAAGGCCGCGGACAAGGAGCTCGGCGAGGCAGCATTAGAAGCCCTACAGCATGAGACGACGTGTCATCGCATCGTGTGGAGATACATACCTCCGTCTGCACCGTTCATGGGTGGAGCATGGGAGCGCATGGTGCGGTCGGTGAAAGAAGCCCTGAAGATCACCTTGAACGAGCGGTACCCGAGCGACGAGACCCTGGTGACCTTGCTGACCGAGGTCGAGTACACCGTGAACTCGCGACCTCTCACCCATGTCTCAGTCGACCCAGCAGAACCCGAGGCCCTGACACCGAACCACATCCTCATCGGACCCAACCCTCACGTACCGGTACCAGGTCACTTCACAGAGCAAGATATGTCAGCCCGCCAACAGTGGAAGCGAGCTCAAGTCCTGGCGGACGTCTTCTGGAGGAGATGGGTCAAAGAGTACATGCCCCTACTGCAACACCGGCGGGAGCCCACGAGCACCGGAGTCCAGCCCAAGGTCGGTGACCTCGTCATCATTTGCGACAGCAATCTCCCACGCAACATCTGGCCCCGAGGACGAGTCAGCCAGCTCTATCCAGGTGCCGACGGGGAGGTACGCGTAGTCGACGTCACCACCAGCAGCGGCCACATCCTACGGCGTCCCACCAGGAAGATCGTCGTGCTACCAACGGAGTCGCAGCGTGGCGACGGCGGGAGAATGTGCACGACGCCCTGAGGTCAAGTCACACCACGGCGCAAGTAGTGAGAACCGCGACACATCATGTAGCCTATCAAGTCTTATAAGATAATGTTTAATTTGTAAATAGTTTATCATTTGTTTATTAGTTATGTAAGAATGTTTATTAAGTTTTATTTACTTTAGAAGTCTTATAAGATAATGTATATAGTGTTATTAGACTGTTTCATAATAAAGAATTACCTTTAAGATAGAATTAGAATGTCAACAGAGCTAGTATTAGGATTTCATGTTTTTATGGTTATTTACGTTGTTATTTGTGTTTTAGAGTTATGTGTTAGCCTAAATAATGACTGATTAGGATAAATAAATGATAATTAGTACCTGCCTTTCCTTTATCATGCCTCTACGACGTCCATAATGAGAATAAACAGGTTTGTGGCGCTGCAGGCGATATTTATAGTGGTGAGGCGGGGGACGGGGTCATTTATATATGCACGCCCCTTCGACCTCACGCCAGGATCGGCCAAGTTACCAGCGGAGTAGACGCGAAGACCGTTCTTTTCGCGCCTACCCACCGCTCGCTCGGACCGCGACTTCAACTACCCCACGACTGTGTAAACGGTTTTTCCGTTTGCACAGCCGCGGGGCCGTTATTTGAATTCCAAGTGCGCATAACTACCCACTTTGGTCGCGTAATAGTAACTTTTTCTTTTCTTTGTCCGTGATTTTTCTTCATCGTTTGTGCCGTCTTTTCTTTGTGCCGTCCACCGCCGTCTTGACCCATCGAGTCGGCGGCTCATCGTAAATGTTGGGAGCAGGCGCCCGCGGCCCTCCGGGCCGCGATGGCGCCCCTACAGAAGACCCACCGCCGGAGATCCGACCGTCGCTGGGCCGGGTGGCGTCGCTGCCGAACATCGGTAGGGCGCTGTCCGGCTCAGCGGCAGCAGCAGCAGCAGTGCGAAGACCACCTAGCACTGCAGCACCACCGCCAGCAGCCATAAAGGTAGGCAAACCGGCTGCCGCACCGCCTACCCGCACGCCAACATCGCGCGCCTCCGCGCTCGGCGCGCCCGCGAACGCTCGCAGCACTGCGCCCCCGGCTCGCGCAGCCGCCCAAGCCGCGCGCTCCGCTGCGCCGCAGGCACCCGCCGCGTTCCCTGGTGCTCATCAAGCGCGCACCTACGCGCAGACCGCGTCGCCCGCATCACCACCAGGAAAATGTGAGGCTACCCGCACACCGCCAACCATGTCGCGCACCGCGTCAGCCGCGCCCCGCAGCTTGCTGGCGGGCGCAGCGGCACCGTCCGCGCGCGCAACAGCAACAGCATCCCGAGACCCGCGCCTACAGAAGGGCACCGCGCGCCCCGCGACCCCTTCAACCCCGGCGTCACCAGCACCGCCGCGCGCCTCTGCCTACGACGCGCCCGCGACCTTTTCGGCCCAGTCGTCGCGCGCGGGGTCGAACGCGTCTCTGGCGTCAATGGACGAAGCACGTTCGGCGCCATCGTCTCCATCAATAGGCGACGAGATGGAGACGTACGAACAGCAGGAGACCCGAGCCCAGCGACGACGCCGGAGCACAGATGAGGAAGCCGAAGAGGAAGCCAAGCGGTACCGCCTTGACTCGCCGCGCCCGCACGCTTGCGAGCGCCAGTCGCAGAGTCAGAGTGCTGTGCCGCCGAGCTTCCCAACATCCGGAGATGACGGGGTAAGTCAAACCCAGATTACTACCCCCAACCCCGAGGCAGCCCCCACGGCCAAGCCGAAGAAAAAGCCGCGCTACCCTCCGCTGGTAGTGGAGAAGCTGCCAAACTGGGCCCAACATTTTAGGGCCCTCGCAGCCAAGCTGGGCCGGCCACCAAATGCTCGCCCCTTTGGTACAGGTGTCCGGTTCTCACCGGAAACCGAGGACGAATACAGGCTGGTCCAGCGTTATCTGACCAGCCTGGAAAAAGAAGAAAGGATCAGCTGGTTTGCTTATTCACTGCCAGCCGACGTACACTTTAAGGTAGCGATACGGGGGCTGCCAGCTGACACAGATCCCCAGGAGATCGAGGAGGAGCTCCGCATCCAGGGGTACGAGCCAGAGTACGTGCGCCACATAAGGGCGCGCCAAGGAAGACCTGGCTGCGTATTCTACGCCATGCTGAAGCGGACGCCAGATGTGCGCCGCATTTACGACACCACCGTGTTTCTCCTAATGCGGGGTGTCAAGATAGAAGCATGGCGGGGTAAACGTGGGCCCGCCCAGTGTCACAGGTGCCAAAAATTTAGGCACTCGTCACACCAATGCCACCGGCCGCTCGCTTGCGTCCGATGCGGAGAGGGGCACGCAGCCCGAGACTGCCCGCGCCCACGGGAAGAGCCCGCCACCTGCGCCAACTGCGGGGGCGCGCACCCGGCGTGCTATGTCAGCTGCCCGGTTTTTCAAAAAGAAATCCGGAACAAGCGAGCGGGGACTGTCGCCATAACGACAGCAGCAGCGCGCCGCCAAACAAACACAAACACAAACACAGACTGTCTGCAAGAAGAGGCACAAGGCGGCGCGTCACTAATGGCGGCAGCCAACGGGCCCACAAACCGTGACGGAGCTCCCACTAACGGAGGGAGAAGGAAGAAGGGCAAGAGGGGAGGTAAGGGTAGGAAGCCCAAAACCTCCCCCGCAACTCAAGAACGCAACAACCCAGAAGCAGTCCCTGCCAACAATCAAATAGCGCAGGCAACAAACACTAAGAAATCATCGACAGGTGGCGCCACCAACACAAAACTGGAGCGCCCCCTGCCGGAACCAACACTAAGCGCCGGCAAAACCGGCGGCGCTGACGTCGCCAGCGGAAAACCGGCGAACCAAGGCGCCACAAGCAACCAAGATTTTACTGCCTGCGCTATTAAGCTTTTAATGAGATTGCTCACAGCAATTAGGCAGGGACAAGACGCGGGGCAAGTCATCCTCGACGGCCTCACCGAACTACTCGCCCTTTATGGCTAAGCCGTTGAGGATACTACACTGGAATGCCCGCGGCCTAAGGGAAAAGGTCGCCTCCCTCCGTCACCTCCTGAGGGATCAGGATATCGACGTGGCGCTCATAAACGAGACACACCTGGGTCCTGAAGATAGGGCTAGGTTCCCGGGGTATCTCGTTTACAGGAAGGACGAACGGTCGGCATTAAACGTCAGATACCGCGGTCTGGCGGTTATGGTGAAACGGAGAGTCGTCCACCAAGAGCTCCCTCCGACGTCACTGCAAACAATGTACGCGCTGGGTGTTCAACTGCACGTGGCCGGCGAGGACATCAAAATATACGCAGCCTACAAACCGCCCGCAACTCACTTCGATTTATCAGAGTTGCGGGCCACACTTATCAATGATAAGGCAACCATCCTCGCCGGGGATTTGAATTGTAAACACCCAGCGTGGAACTCACATAACACGAATACCGGGGGGAGCCGGCTCTTCGCGGACGCTGAAGCCTTCGGCTACACAGTGTCCGGCCCTGAAACACCCACCCACTACCCGGACAACACCAACCACATGCCAGACGTGCTGGACATTGTGGTTCACCGAGGGCTTAACTGCCAGATCGGTCAACAAGTGATTGACGACGAGCTACAGTCGGACCACCATCCTGTGCTCGTCGTCCTATCGGGGATGCCGACCCGACTGAAGCCACCAGCGCCACGTCGATTACTGGACTGGACAAAGTTTGAAGGAAAGGTTGAGACCACCACACCAACTCGGCCTATAAACACCGCCGCCGACGTCGACCCACTAGCGGACGACATCACTGCTTGCGTAAAACGCGCCTTGGAAGAGGCGACAACTACGCCACTGGCAGAGGGGAGAGGGCTACAGCCGCCCCTCCCACCGCAGTTACGCCACTTGGTCGCCGAGAAGAGGCGCCTACGCAAGCAGTGGCAACAAACGCGCTGCCCAACACTAAAAGCGCGACTTAACCGACTCGCGGAGAGGGTCAAGGCCGAGTTGAACGCAGTGGCCGCCGCGAACTGGGAGGAACGCATCGACGCCGCCGTCGGCAACTGGTCGTCTGTGCACCAGTTATGCCGACAACTCACAAACACCCCAGCTCCGGTGCGCCCGCTGCTTGGAAGCGACGGGGCGCTCAAGTACGTAGCAGAGGACCGCGCGGAGGTCTTCGCAGAGCACCTGGAGCGTCAGTTCTGCCCGAACCCGACCACTCAGCACGCGCATGTCGCAGCGGTTGAGAAACACCTTGGGGACTACTTCGCCACGCCGATAGCGCCCGAGGAGGACGCCATCTTTTTCTCGTCGGGCGCAGTCAGACGCGCCATCCTACGCACGAAGCTACGCAAGGCCCCCGGTGCCGACGGTATCACCAACGCAGCGCTGCGCCACCTGCCGCACCGTATGGTCGCGGCCTTGGCGCGCCTGTTTTCGGGGATACTGCGCACGGGGGTCTTCCCCACCGCCTGGAAGGAGGGGCGCGTCATTATGCTGCCCAAGGCGAGAAAGAACGTTCTGAAGCCGGAGAGCTATCGGCCGATCACTCTGCTGCCCACCATCTCCAAGGTGTTCGAATCACTCCTGCTGCGACACCTACAGCCTCACATCGCACCAAGACCAGAACAATTCGGGTTTCGGGCGGAGCACAGCACGACGCTCCAACTGTCGAGGGTACTGCACCTGCTGTCATCAACAATGAACAAGAAGGAGTACGCGGTTGCAGTATTCCTCGACATGGAGAAGGCCTTCGACCGCGTGTGGCACGACGGCCTCACATACAAACTGGCCACCTCAGATGCGCCCCGCCGCATCGTAAAAGTGGTCCAATCTTTCCTTGCCAACAGGAGTTTCCGAGTGGTGGTCGACGGCGCGCTGTCCTCCCCCCGCCCTGTACGAGCGGGCGTGCCGCAGGGCAGTTGCGTATCGCCGGCGTGTTACTCACGTTACACCGACGACATTCCAACTACGCCACAGTCGACGCTCGCGCTGTACGCCGACGACGCCGCGTACATCACTACATCACTGAACGCGAAACACGCGGCGTCAAAGATGCAGCGCGCGCTCGACCTTCTCCCCGACTGGCTCGCCAAATGGCGATTGTCGGTTAACGTGGGTAAGACGCAGGCGATTGTTACAGGTTCAGCGCGCGTCCCACCCCCCCTGAAGTTCCAAGGAGTCGACGTCGAGTGGTCCCCCCGGGCGAAGTACCTGGGTGTGACCATCGACCGGCGGCTCTCGATGGGGCCGCACGTCCGCCAGGTCGCCGCGCAGGCAAACGTCGCCCGTGTACGACTCAAACCAGTGCTCTCATCCCAACTCCCGATACGCGTCAAGTTGGGCGTATACAAAGCATACATACGCCCAATTCTGACGTACGCCACCCCAGCCTGGTTCGCCCTCACGGTGGAGGGGAACCGCGCCAAACTCCGCGCGCAACAACACCTCGCGCTGCGCACCATCGTGTCTGCCCCCTTCCACGTGAGGAACGACGTAATACAGCGCGACCTAGGGATTGAGAGCCTGGACGAGTTCGTGCAACGTCTCGCGAAAGGCATGTTCGCGCGTGCCGACGCATCTGCCTGGCCGCACGTCAAGCAGATTGCGCCCTGGCATGCGCGCCCGCCTGACGCGAGACGCCTGCCTCGCGACCTGCTCGGGGACGTAGACGGCCCCGTCGCACCGGATTTGACGCCTGAGTAAGTCGCCCCAGACTACACGCGGCCTACTCAAACAGTAACACTGCTCACCCCACTCGCATCCTCGGCGCGCAACTTGTTCTAAGTTAATATAGGCAAGTTGCGCTCCGAAAACTCATACATGCATTTCTCCACAGGCGCTTGACTCACGCACCGAATTTGTTCTAAGTTAATATAGGCTTATTCGGTGCAGACGCACTGGGCGGTAGTACTCACACTACACGACCGCCCACACACAAACATAAGACGGCTCTGCGGTCCGGATCGTGATCGGCTAGCTCTGAGATCGAGACGGACGGGAGCCACATACTTACTCTGTAGGTGTGTCACCAAAGTCGGCACCCTCGTCGCTGGTCGTTCTCGCTGGGCCTCCCCCGGGTCACTGGGGGTCTCACTCGGCGGGGACTGACCGCCGTAGGTGCCGTGAAGAGGCGGCGCTGAGTTAACAGCGCCGCGACGCGCCTACAGATAACTACACAACAGATACACCTCGGGCGTGCGTTGCTATTTTATTATGGCAGGCGCACGCCACCACTATATGCCGACACTAGGCTTTTTGAATTTTATTACGTATGGAATCGAGAATGCAAGTCAACTACTATTATTTTAGTTGACTTGCAAACTCACAGCCACATCATGTGGCACTCCAAAGGACCGGTCCGTTGTTACGGGCCGAGGAGCGCCACCTCAGTCAGGGGGCTTTGCCCCGAAACTGATTGCCGCGCCCTCTAGAGGGTCGCAGCGACAACCACGTCAAGCCTCACGCCATAGCGCCATGGGACGTCGTAGAGGTATGATCTATGGTGTGTTTAATAGGTAATAAGGGTAGGTATAATAAAACAAGAGACGCGCCAGCTCAGCGCTATTTGTAATAATAATTTTTAATAAATAACTGATAGCGGGGGTGAGGAAGGGATCGCTGGCCAGCAAAAATGTGGCTGTATAAAACAGGTGCGGGCTAAGTTTGCCGCCAGTTCACTTCTCGCAGCCAACAAGTAAAAGGCTAAACTCTGCCCGTCAAGCCAGCCAGCTCCCCGCTACTTCCTCGCCGCCGTCGTCGTCTGCCAACCTTAATTTCGTGTTTCATTTACGGCGTTCAGGCGATCCCGAACAGTAACAACAGCGGTATCGTATAACCGGTTCGCGTCGCATACGGAGCGACGGCAGCCGGACCGCAACTATCTATGAGAAACTATGCTACAAGCACAAATCGGACAAGGAATAGAAATGTGCAGAAGGCAACGAAGGGATGTACACTGCCTTTTTGAAAATATGTCGGGGCTGGTTTCTGGATGCAGCTGAATACCAGTATTGGGGATGACTGCTTTTTAGGCGAGGGATATGGTACAGTTTTTTTTAATCTTCTGCAAAATTTTGGCTTCAGGAGTAATTTCTTGAAAGCGAGTGCCTTTTTATTCAAATTCAAATTCATTTATTCATTTCAGATAAACGTAATCCAATAAAAATAAAAATCACACATGTCAACATAAAAAAATAGGTACACTAAAATAAAATTAAATGGAAGAATAACTCACAACATTAAAATCAGAATAAAAAAATTCAAGATATAATCCAAGAAAATGTTAAAATTAAATAAAATCAACAATTACATTAAAATCCATAATTAAATTAAAATGAATAATCAAATTAAAATCAAAAATAAAATCAGAATTAAAAATAAATAAATAAATTTAGCATCCACATCTCAGTCACTAGGTATAACAATACTCCTTGGTAAGACAGCGGGTCTAAAAAGCCACTTTAGCAGAATCAGAAAGCAAAACACGCTACCTGTCATTGTCAAATTTTCAATCTTGAGCCTAAAGTTGTTTTAGCGAAAAGGATGAAAATGAAATTTGACAGATTGTTGTACGATTAATAATATGATTCTAATATGATTCAACTTAAGTGACCTTTTAAAACCAGCTGATATCAGGTTTTTTGGCGTTTGACTTCCAGTAACAACTGTCACAGATCTACAAATTTCAGCGAGCAGTGAATTGCTTTCGAGGCACGAAAGTGTCGCGATGTGTTAGGGGTGGTCACTCATGGCAGACCCTTTAGTATGCTAGCTGCCTGTTACAATCCCTTTGTAGAACAAAAGCTACTTCTCCTCCAGAAAGGCTCAAGCAATCCACCACGCTTTGGTCGAGAATCTAGAATGACAGGGCCTAGTGGCCCTTCTGTTTCATTCATTTTGTATAACCTCGGTGAACTTCCTAGATCAGTTTCAATATATTTGCTATTTTATTTTCAACCGCAGTTAAAGTAAAACAAAGCAGAATTTTCTTTAAATTGAAATCGAAAATTTAAAGGAAATAGCTTTTGCCAAATGGCTTTAAAAGTTTGTGGAGGTACTTTAATGGTTCTCAATGTGTTCTCAATGCTTAAAATAATTTCGTTGTTATAATTCGGACAATGTCTGTCAGTCTGACAGTAAAGCTGCAATGCCTATAATATTTTAAGTATTAATAATTTTTTATATCTTGTAGCTCTGTATTGTATAAATAACTAATTTTGATGTAAAACAAAATATGTTTTATATGTCAATCATGGTAGGAAAAGCTACTTCAAAAAATATTTACTTCTAACTACTTGCACCCATTACCAGGGCAACAATTTATTCTGGTCACTAAAGCGAGAACACCGAACAAAGTGAACAATAGCTTTGGGTCGCAAATTATTTAGGGGGCGTTCCGATAAGGGTAACTAATGGAGAGCTTAGCCGCAGTTGAACTGCTATCAATATCAGTTAGTATTCTCGATCGGAGAGTACTTTCGCAACAGAACATCAATCTTCAGCCAATACATCCGAGGAGCACGTGACTATGTCGATGGACATAAATCTTGCATGTAGGATGCCTAAAGATGGTTACTAAGAGTCGGAATATTTTTATTTGCTGGATTTTGACTAAAACATTGCAGTATCAATCCTATCCTATCAATTAAAAAAAAACCGGCCAAGTGCGAGTCAGACTCGCGCACCGAGGGTTCCGTACAAACCTGTAGGTATATAAGTAAAAGTTATGGTATTTTTATTTAAGTCTAATATATAAAATTCTCGTGTTGCGGTGTTTGTTTCCAAACTCCTCCGAAACGGCTGAACCGATTTGCATGAAATTTTGTGTGCATATCGGGTAGGTCTGAGAATCGGCCAACATCTGTTTTTTTTTTTTAATCGCTGAACAACGTTTGCTGGGTCAGCTAGTAAGTTTATGATTATTAAAAAAAATATACTATGTGATGTAACTAAAAATTTAAGATTTTCGGAATTTTTCCTATATGTGTACTTTATAACGTTGCTTCATGCCAAATTTC
The DNA here is from genome assembly GCA_963859965.1 of Ceramica pisi. Taxonomy (NCBI): domain Eukaryota; kingdom Metazoa; phylum Arthropoda; class Insecta; order Lepidoptera; family Noctuidae; genus Ceramica; species Ceramica pisi. The sequence goes on from OY982538.1 coordinate 496,094, forward strand.
AAGATTCCAGGTCGTCTGGAAGTATCCTTTAGGTTTTGATTCCCTTGCGAGTAGTTGCGAGTTTCAAAATATGCGGCTTTAATTGCTGTATCTTTTGATTGCGTTGACGTAGAAGTTTGATTTTGTTACAGCTTAAAGATATTATAGACTTGAGTATTTGTTAAGAATTTCAATATAATACCACTACGCGTTCATGAGTAAAGGGGTAATAAGTTTAAAATTATTAAAAATATTTTTATTATATGATGTAACTAAAAATTTATGCTTTTCGCAATTTTTTCTTTATCTGTGTTATAAGACGTTGCTTCGTACCAAATTTCAAGATTCTGAGTTCACGGGAAGTACCCTGTAGGTTTTGATTCCCTTGCGAGTGTCGAAAATTTGCGGCATAAACGGGAGTATCTTTTGATCGCGTTGACTTAGAAGTTTGATTTTTTCACAGCTCCAAGAGACCATAGACTTGAGTATTTGATATGAATTTCAGCTTGATACCTCCACGCGTTCCTGAGAAAAAAGGTCTTGACAGACAGACAGACAGACAGACAGACAGACAGACGGACAACAAAGTGATCCTATAAGGGTTCCGTTTTTACCTTTTGAGGTACGGAACCCTAAAAAAACGAACGTACAACAAAAAGCGCAGGGACATCGCTGTAGCCACTGTTAGATACATCATTGACAAAACTGTCATACAAACCGATTATTTATCCATAGAACTGCAGCCTTAGTTATAAATAAAAAACTTTTTACAAAAAAATACAACCGACTTCCAAAAAAAAAAACACTACAAAGTAAAAAATAACTTTAATTTCGGAAGTCGGTGTTTTTATTAGTTTCTTCGTATTTTGACACCGACTTCCGAAATTAAAGTTATTTTTTACTTTGTAGTGTTTTTTTTTTGGAAGTCGGTTGTATTTTTTTGTAAAAAGTTTTTTATTTTCCAGTTTTTAGTGGTGCCCCACACCTAACAACACCACTGCAAAATCGCAGAAAAGCGAAATACGCAATTTCGATTATCAAAGAATCATCTAAATAGTCAAATTCCAGCTATTTCGATTTAAAATCCAAAGTTCGTAACCGATTTTGATATGATTTAAATGGGACCAATCTGCAAGTATATCCTTTCAGATAAAACAAAAATTTTTCAAATCGGTTCATAATTGTCGGAGTTATGAGGTAACAAACATAAAAAAAACATACAACCGAATTGATAACCTCCTCCTTTTTGGGAAGTCGGTTAATAATAAAAGGTCCATAACAATGATCATTCTGACTGTAGCTATGACAGCCGACACTTGTGCTAAGCGCACATTGCGCAAAAAAGATTATATTATTATTAGTGATGGACGGCATTATGTTTAAAAATAAATAAATAAACAATAGAACAAATAATAGACAATACAGTTTTTTTTTGCACTGACTATCTTAGAGCTTACGGTAGAGCGTATACCTCACTACAACCATGATATTTTATTAATTTGGAATCCATTCAGTGATCAGGTTTCTGATCCAAAACTCAATGATAGCAAATATCCCACAGCGCTGCTATAATCGGAGCTGTTCCCAACACGTAAATGTTGCTTATTCAGTTGTATCTTTAGAGATACGTGCCCTTTCAAACTCACATTCAGAGAGATAGTTACAGGCTTCTGAAGATGTATGGACTACCTTGTAGAACGAGAATGATTACTACTCGTCTGATGTGAATATCTAAAATGCATCATTTTCAAAGTATATACATTATAGACTAGTTTTTGTCCGGTTGCATTTTGGGGAATGTGTGACGGAATTGCATAATTTAATTCCGCCGAGCCCGTTCCATCATCGGACCACAAGACGAACGGCGATGCGCTACCGGTACATGGTGGACATCCCACCTACACACGCACAAAACGTTTTGGGAACACATTCATAGTACGTACAGCAAAGGAGTGGAATTCCCTGCCGGAGTCTGTGTTTCCTGATAGCTACAACCTGGGAGTCTTTAAGTCAAGAGTGAATAGGTTACTTCTAGGCAAGCGTGCTCCATGTTAGACCGCATCATCACTTACCATCAGGTGAGATAGTGGTCAAAAGCGTGCTTATAAAAAGTAAAAAAAAGATTGGCTCGCATTTAAGTAGCTTATAAGGTACTTTAACCCTGGTGATGGTTCCCAACCAGGATCCCATTTAACTCAAAAAATTGTTTCGACGATTTACGTGTCATAGAGTGATAATTAAACTCACTTTCTCATTAATGATATTAGTTAGAAGTCCCTGCCAAAATCATTTATTTACAAAACTGTTTTACGATAATATCACTTTTTATTTTTTTATTTGTGATGGGTTTGCTCTTGACTCTAGTCTTGGTCAGAGATGACAGAGACAAGTCTACGATGGAGCGAGCTTACCCAGAAGGAGCACAACAAAATACTACCAAGTAAAATATAACCTTAAGTTCGGAAGTCTATGTGTTTGGTTTTGTATCTTTGTTTTTAACACCGACTTCTCGGGCTCGATGTTGATGAAAACTAAAACAGGATCTATGATTAAAAAAAAAAACAGTTGATTTAATTTTTTTAAAATAATATAGGTAGTGTTTTATTAAAAATTAGCTCTTTCCTTTAGTTTGCTATGTGTATATAATAGCTATACTTTCAGATGGTGTATACAGGGTATGTTTATTTTTGTCAAAATCAACCAGTTCGGGGGAGGAACAACGATTTAAAAAAATAAACAATAATACTTTTCATCAAAATCAACCAGTTCGCGGGGAGGAACAACGATTTAAAAAAATAAACAATAATACTTTACATCAAAATCAACCAGTTCGCGGGGAGGAACAACGATTTAAAAAAATAAACAATAATACTTTTCATCAAAATCAACCAGTTCGCGGGGAGGAACAACGATTTAAAAAAATAAACAATAATACTTTTCATCAAAATCAACCAGTTCGCGGGGAGGAACAACGATTTAAAAAAATAAACAATAATACTTTTCATCAAAATCGGGCTCGACACTCCTTCCAGTGTTTTTCGATTTCCCTCATAGTTTAGGATTTTGCCCAGAAGGCACACTTTAAAAATTCACCTGACTACGTAAAACATTTATAGTGAGCCGTCTTGAATAATTTTGTTGGAGTGAAATGTGTCTAACTTGTTGAAAAAAAAATGTACGTGGCAGTATATTTAGGATTCGTCGAGGTGTCTCGGGATATCGCTGTAAAGGACTTACTTTTTTAACCTGACCTAGAATACTGAACGCCATATAAGTGCGTATTTCTTAAAATGCCATTTCTACTTGAGTTGGGGCATAACGGACCGCACCTAAAGGGCGCCAAAGGGACCTTATTGCTATGCCTGCGATGTCTGTGTGGTTAGATAGTGGTCTATATGTGTGGATATTGCAGGTGAGATAGTGGTCAAAAGCGTGCTTATAAAAAGTAAAAAAAAGATTGGCTCGCATTTAAGTAGCTTATAAGGTACTTTAACCCTGGTGATGGTTCCCAACCAGGATCCCATTTAACTCAAAAAATTGTTTCGACGATTTACGTGTCATAGAGTGATAATTAAACTCACTTTCTCATTAATGATATTAGTTAGAAGTCCCTGCCAAAATCATTTATTTACAAAACTGTTTTACGATAATATCACTTTTTATTTTTTTATTTGTGATGGGTTTGCTCTTGACTCTAGTCTTGGTCAGAGATGACAGAGACAAGTCTACGATGGAGCGAGCTTACCCAGAAGGAGCACAACAAAATACTACCAAGTAAAATATAACCTTAAGTTCGGAAGTCTATGTGTTTGGTTTTGTATCTTTGTTTTTAACACCGACTTCTCGGGCTCGATGTTGATGAAAACTAAAACAGGATCTATGATTAAAAAAAAAAACAGTTGATTTAATTTTTTTAAAATAATATAGGTAGTGTTTTATTAAAAATTAGCTCTTTCCTTTAGTTTGCTATGTGTATATAATAGCTATACTTTCAGATGGTGTATACAGGGTATGTTTATTTTTGTCAAAATCAACCAGTTCGGGGGAGGAACAACGATTTAAAAAAATAAACAATAATACTTTTCATCAAAATCAACCAGTTCGCGGGGAGGAACAACGATTTAAAAAAATAAACAATAATACTTTACATCAAAATCAACCAGTTCGCGGGGAGGAACAACGATTTAAAAAAATAAACAATAATACTTTTCATCAAAATCAACCAGTTCGCGGGGAGGAACAACGATTTAAAAAAATAAACAATAATACTTTTCATCAAAATCAACCAGTTCGCGGGGAGGAACAACGATTTAAAAAAATAAACAATAATACTTTTCATCAAAATCGGGCTCGACACTCCTTCCAGTGTTTTTCGATTTCCCTCATAGTTTAGGATTTTGCCCAGAAGGCACACTTTAAAAATTCACCTGACTACGTAAAACATTTATAGTGAGCCGTCTTGAATAATTTTGTTGGAGTGAAATGTGTCTAACTTGTTGAAAAAAAAATGTACGTGGCAGTATATTTAGGATTCGTCGAGGTGTCTCGGGATATCGCTGTAAAGGACTTACTTTTTTAACCTGACCTAGAATACTGAACGCCATATAAGTGCGTATTTCTTAAAATGCCATTTCTACTTGAGTTGGGGCATAACGGACCGCACCTAAAGGGCGCCAAAGGGACCTTATTGCTATGCCTGCGATGTCTGTGTGGTTACGACGTTGTGTCTCAGGTGCTTTTTCACAGATTTCATTGCTAAGCCAGGAATAAAATGGTAGGTACTTAACTACTACCTACTAATGGTAGGTACACCGAATGATACAGAACAAAAAGAAAAATTACAAACTGAAAACACACACAATGGGCAATTTTGGTACCTACTTGGACTTTATTCTGTTGCCTACAATTTTTACTTTGTAGATAGCCATAGCTAAACAACTCTACAGATATCTCTAAAATCATAAGCTCCAGTAGCTCACAATTATTTTCAAACGAACTTATACTAACAATCGATAGTTAGAGTCGGAGCTCGTAATAAAAGCGCTCGTTTATCACAATTACGGGTATCGTGTCGAAGCCCAGTTATTACCAATAATCCCTCGAAGCCTCCCAAACTCTTTCTTTTACTTTGATGAGAAAACTACGACCCTTTGATAAACTTCGCGAGCCTGTAATACGACTTGTAACTTGCCTCTACCGAAATGGATACATTCTTGTATAACAGTGTGTTTGTCCTAGGCCTATCGTAAAATTTGCCATTTCGTGAAGCTATCGTTCGTTTCAAATAATGTTTGGTGATTTCTTGAAAGCGCTACCTCAAACCTTGCCTAACCGTGATGGTGAAACATTGTACAGGGCTCCTATTTATGTCTACGGGCTGTAAATACTGCAGATGAAAAAGCGAGCAAAGCGAGCGAACTCTTGCTGCCGTTATCCCATTTCAACCTCACCAATCTGGGTCGGGTTGCCCTAAGTTCTTTCAAATTTTGCAAAGCAACGACATAATATTTCTTTTTTATGTAGAACACAAGTTTACAAGCCCACACAGCTGTAGTCAAGCAAAATATCTCCTTTGCGAAAAGTTTAATCTCACAACATAACTTGGCCATCTCGGTCGGTAACTAATTATTTTGTGTAGGACACAAACTTTTACTTCCAGTATAAAAATATACGTTGCTCTAACAAAGTTTTTGTTTGATAAATTAGTAATAAAGTTATGTTAAATACCATGACAATAAATGATAGGTGAAATCATAGAAATTGATATTCTCTGGAAAAGTATTTATATTCATTCGATAAATGGAACAACGCTATGGAACCATGCCAATCTTAAGTAATTCTTGTTTATCATTTTTGTCTTCAAGTGATTTCTGTTATAAGTATCAGTGACCTCTTATCTCTATCGCTTACTAAATGTAATCAACCTTCAAGTAGGTAGGTACTTAGTCGCGGGATTATTCGCAAGAGACACCGTGGCTCCGGAACACAAAGGGCAATGAAGGAACATGGATGGGTTTTAGTCAGTAGAAGTCTGACACTCCCTCCCGCTCCACCCAGAGCGGGAGAAGTCATTGGATGATTTCACATCCCTAAAAAAAAAAAAAGTAGGTAGGTACTTAAGTACCTACCAAGAAATTCCTAAGCTTAAGATCTTATCTATGACGACTTTTCACTTTATCCAGAGTAATTTTCAAAATTATATTTCCACGAAGTGAAATAAAACAGCTGTCTCAACGACTTCATAATTTCACAAAAGGAAGAAAAACTTTGAAGTCAAATTACTCGGCAAGAGCCTATTCTGGACCTCGTCTATGTCGTTAAGGATTCCGGTTCTAACGCCTAGCGGCCTGACGTAATTACGTCGTTACTGAGAACTTGAGATTGCTAATTGCGAATACGTTAGCGGACTTTATTTAGAAGAAAGTCTACTTTCTTAATTAGATAGTAAACGTTTAGTTTCTGAAACGAAAATTACAAACAAAATTTGCAATTGCAATTGAAATTTCATATTCGACTAAAAACAAATAATGAAAATTAATTCCAATATTCTCTGTCCCAAAACCGGGCCTCAATTAAGAAAAGAACTGCATCATTACGACCTCCGCTCTTCAGATCCTGCGGTACAACATAAAGTGAATCTTTTTCTGTAGTTCTAACAAAGTTAATAATTTAACGCGTAACAGTTAGTTCCTTGTAGTTGTAGTTAAAGAGAATAGTTAACGACCGCAAACTTGGCTGTTAATGTAAAGTGGAGGCTCGCGTCTCAGGGGAACGTGATTAAACAATCAAAGTGGGGAGTTTTACGTTGAGGCCGCGGAAACAAGATGGCGGCAGAAGTGGCTGGGGGCTAGTGGCTCATGGCTTGTGGCTGGTGGCTCTGTTCTATAATTTTGTGTGGAATGAGCCTTTTTATTTTTCTCTAGACCGAGGAGATTAAGTTTTTTAACTAATGTTTTGCATGATTTTTACCGAAGAACAGAAAATTACATTACAAAAGCATGAATTCGCTAAGAAAACCTTAAGCGAAAACTTCTCTTTAATTGACTCGAAAGTTTTAATTTCAGTATTTTTAACAAGAAGCTATTACTTAGGTAAACTAAAAGTTTTTCTTGTTGATGAGAATAACTTTAGAATTGCGAAACCTAACTTTCTTCTAATGTGCAGTCATTTAATCGAATCCATTATGAATAATTCTAGAGCTGTTTATTTCTTTCCCTAGTTTTTATTTTGCTACAAGTGTCCCCCTCTATCTTGTGTTCCTTTAAAAAGTTGCTATACCTGAAATTAAGCGGGGAACATACTCGTAAATGCTGGGTGGTACAAACCTCTTTGGAGAAAACTAGACGATAAGCCTCGAGAGGTTTCTACTAACTTCTGGAAAAATCCGCTAGATGGCGCTGTACTAAAATTCTTATGATCACACATCGTCGAGAACGTACTCGTATTTTTTAACCGACTTCCAAAAAAGGATTTGTTACCTTTTTGCAACCTTATTTGAGACTGATCTTTCGTAATCTAGCAACACAAACCAGACCCCCAAGTTATCCACAATGACTTGGTTGACAACTTAAATATAAAATAGTGACATATTAAGTATATTTATGTGTGTAAGTGAAGAGATATACAAACATTTTCCTTAAAGCACCCCACTGTGGCACTGAGCTAAGTACAGTCACGTCAAAATGCCATGAGCATCTTAAAGTTTCAAAAGTCGTAAACACTCTAAAACAACAAAAGTCACTGAATAGCTTTTGTCGCCAAAGCTGTTCATTGACTATTGATATTTCACGTGTTGACGACTTTTGAATCCTTGTACCTACTTGCTCATCGAAAATTCTCGCTGACTGTACTTAGGTAGGATTATCTTCCAGACATTATTTTCTTAACGAAAAACTCCATAAATTGATAGAGTGATTTATTTGTAGTCAAACAAGTTCTCTCGCTTTTCTCAAAACTTAAGATTTTCGCAGGAACTTTAAAACTTTTAATTGAATTACTATTTTAATTCGCGCTCCGTCCAAAATATCCATCGTTCTGCTTTCTCGGCTAATTTTCATTCGATCTTTGTTCTTGTTGAACAATGAACGCTGAAACTTGTTAAATACTCGTGATCTGATTTGTCTTCGTTAAACAGATTAAAACAATTTTGGTTTAAAATAAAGTATGAATTCTGTTTCTGTGTCGTTTCAAGGCTTGTTTTAATTTCGGTTAAATTTAACTATTCGTGATAGAAAGCTATTGCATCATTCAAAAATAGAGAAATACTAATATATGGAGTGTAATAATTTATATTCAATACCTACATTTATTGTTACCAAACCCAATCGATTCATAGTTCAGTACCGATAAACCTTATTTCAACATTAAATACCATCCAGGTTATAGGCCAATGCAAACACAACCCGGTATTGGGATTTCATAGACCCGTGGGATACTCAATGTGAGTGCAGTGCTCCTCTTCAGAACATAAGCCACAGTTGGAGTGTCCCAAGTGCCCATACACCTATACTTTGCGGGATTTAATGAATGCTACCGACTAACGAGCATTTTGATTTCAAAACCGGACAAAAATGACAATTCCAAATTTCTGTAAATGTCATTTAAGTTGTCATTTTATTGCACCTGAGTAATGGTACTATCATAAACCGGTCCTACCTCGGACCATTCCCCTCCGCCCGCCCCGTTCAGTTAGTCGGAAACTAGTCATTGTTTAGTACGCACGTCTACTTTCACGATACGCTCTATTGTTTTCAAACTTGCATTTGGTTTAAAAAGTGGTTAGAAGTGGATAGTGGAAAGTTTTAACAATGGAGTCTGAAGCACAAGGTATGTACTTAATTTTAACGTTTGTTATCTTTAATACGATTTACTATTTTATATTTTTAGAACCAGCTTCTATAGATGGGAAAAAAAAGTGAAAATCGTGTTTTTTTTTTACTAATTAATACATTTGTAATAGTACCGAGTTAGATCGAGCTATTAGTATACCTCTGTGGTAAAATAAAGAGTTTTATCTCATCAAAACAGTGATAACATTTACCACATCATTCCACCACTCCAAAAAATTTTACTTTTAAAGTGATATTAGGATTTTTTTATCGTTTAGCACTTTGTCGTTTTTTTTGCAGATTCGACATCAAATGTGATTGAGATGACACGGAAATCGTTGTATATGCTTTTTAAAGAAAGCCCAGCAAGAAGATTAGATGACAAGTTATCATTTATGGAAAACAAGGTCCGAGAAATTACGGAATGTCCCCAAAACGAGTATCGAACCTTAAGTCATGATTTACGACATTTCAAATCAGATTTAAAGAAAAGATGGGCATCGTGCAATTATTGAAGATAGATTCATGAAAAAAAAACGAAAGTTGGCTTAATGTTTCGATACTAATACATATATGGACGCCAAACACTAAGCCGGGGCGCCCAAGCAAGGACTTCCAAGAATTGACTGATCGCAGTAAAAGACGAAAAACTAAAGAACTCCGTGAGGAGGTACCAGTGGAAGTGCTTACCTTCGCAGCTAGCGTCAGTCAACATATGTCGGGAAATGCTGCGGCTTCAAAACTTATAAAAGATGCAACTTCTACACCAACAAGAGCCAAACGGTACAGAAAAGCAATAAATACCGCTCAGGAGCCAAAAATAAAGAAGCACACACCTGAAGAAGCTTTGCGCATCTTTATAGAAGGTGGCTTTACAAGGAAGCAGTGGGAGTTACTGCATGATGCAACTAAGGGTATATTCCCTTGTTATACTCTTATTAGAGAAGTAAAAAAACTCTGTTATCCAAAACCAGAGGCAGTTCGAGTTACGGAGACTTGTGTGGAAGTTGTGCTCCAAGACTTACTGGATCACACAGCTAAAAGACTCTGTCTTTATCTTGAGGATGTACTCCAAAACTGTACAATAGAAAAATTGGAAAATCTGGAACTCATTTCAAAATGGGGATGTGATGGCTCTCACCAAACTGCCTACCAACAAAAGTTTTTAGACAGCTCTCATGATGACTCAAACATTTTTCAAAGTTCATTGGTTCCCTTGAGATTACAATCACGAGTTGGAGAAAAAATTAAGACTTTATGGCAAAATCCAACACCTTCATCTACTCGTTTTTGTCGACCAATCCGCATTCGATTTCTTCACGAAACAGTAGGCATAACAAATGATGAAATAAACTATATAGAAGACCAAATAAATCATTTGTTAAAGACTGAATTAGAAAATTGTAATAGAGCCACTTTTGTGCGACATACATTGCTCCCAACCATGGTTGATGCGAAAGTTTGTAACGCAGCTACTGGCACATCATCTACTATGAGATGTTACATATGTGGCAAAACGTCCAAAGCCTACAATGACTTCGAAAATTTAAATGTGGAGGATCCTCAATCCTTAAAATTCGGATTGTCAATTCTTCACGCAAGAATCCGTTTCTTTGAAACGATTTTACATATAGCCTACAAACTTCCTCTGCAAAAATGGCAAGCTCGAACTGTAGAAGAAAAAACTGTGGTCAAGAAAACAAAAGAAAATATACAAAAGAAATACAGAGAAAAGACTGGCCTTGTTATAGATATGCCGAAACCTGGTTTCGGCAATTCCAATTCAGGCAACACGTCTAGAAGATTCTTCGCCGATCCTGATCGAGCTGCTGAAATCACTGGCATAAATAAAGAGTTCATAATTAAACTTAAGGTGATTCTGGAAGCAATGTCACCTGGACTCAAAATTAATGCAGAGAAGTTCGGAAAATACTGCAAAGATACTGCAAAAATGTATGTCGAACTGTACGGTTGGCATCCAATGACGCCGACTCTTCACAAAATCCTAGTGCACGGTGCAACTGTGATCAAATATGCCATCCTGCCTATCGGGCAGTTATCCGAAGAGGCCGCAGAAGCCCGTAATAAGCACTACCGTTCATACCGGCAAAATTATGCCCGAAAATTTTCGAGGATTCAATGTAACCACGATGTCCTCAACAGGCTGCTTCTCACATCAGATCCTTACATAAGTTGTGTACGGAAACGTAAACCAAGCAAAAGCCAGCCTTTCATGAGTGAAACCATAGAGTTGTTCGAGGCAGAAGAACTGGACACAGAGGTAGACCAATCATCGAGACATGTTTACTCAGATGATTCAGAATAAGGTCCATCAGAATTTATTAATTTGTGTTTTTTAATATTTTTAGTCATGTTCATAAAAATATACGATTTTCTGTATTCACTTACGTATTTTTATTCATTTCCAATAAAATAAAAGTGCTAATTAATTTTGTCCGGTTTAAAAAGCAAAATGCTCGTTAGTGGCGACGCTGCAATTAACATAGACATCTATTGGGCCCAAAAAGTCTAACGAGTTAAGAAGCGACTCGAAAAGAAGAAGAACATTAAATAAATCTTATACACATACATACATCAAAGGATCTTCAACACACATTGTAGATAGGTATATATCTATATAATTCAATAAGGAAACCTTCAGAACAACATAAAGCTACAATAAGAATAGCTTCACAGCCAACAGTGACCGATAGCGCCCCCGTCAATCTTCACTGACAGGGGTTAAATATTGAAGAAATCTCGACTATAGAGCGCGCCATCGACTGAAACATCATTACTAAAAAAACTTTTTCGTCGGTTATATTTTTTAGACTTAAAAGTTTCGTTACGGATAGTCAGTAGCCAGAAAATCTGACACCAGTCTTGCCAAGGAGTACCGTGTTACCCAGTTAATGTGTTGTGGAGGTCTGGTAGGCAGCCGCTCCACGTAAAGTACTGATATTCAGATGAATCCGGTTCAAATGGAAGCCGACCCCAATATAGTTGGGAAAATGCTTGGCAGATGATGAAGTGGTGAGACTTGGACGACGTCTTCCTACGCAGAAATTGAAATAAGCAAAAATGCTCATAAAATAAAAACTACTTAGCCAAACTGAATTAAATTTTCACGGGACCAAATGGCAAGTATGCCGCATCGAACTAAAAAAGAATCACACAAATCGGATCACAAACCTCGGAGTAATCGGTGTACATACATAAAACCAAACAAATAATAACCTTCTTGAGAACTTCCTCTCCTTTTCTTGAAGTTGGTCAAAAATATTCTCGTGAAGTTTTGGCTGTCACAGTCTAATTATTGCTAGTTAGAACTGTCAATATGAAGAGTAAACGATCACCAACATGGTTGTCTCGTGGAACATTTGACACCGTCCGTCAGTAGCAGCCGTCACTCTGGAGCCTCCGTATTCTGTGATAAACGAATAGTACAACATTTTATAGCAATAGCGTTCCCAGCGCAATCAAGATATTCTCTGAAAAAATTAATTGTATTTATTAATTTTATACAAATTAATAACAAGTTCTAGAGTAGGTACTTGCGACAGCGTAGACGTTACGTCACGTGTACGACGCACTCATTTGTTTTCGTGACTAAAGACAAATACTGCTAAAATATTTATTGTTTACTAGCTGTCCCCCGCGGTTTCGCTCCCGTCAACTGCAACTTACTTATTTTTTTCTTTCATAAGAACCTTCTCCTGACAGAAAAAAAAACAAAACAAATTTGCGAAATCGGCCCAGCCGTTCACGCGTGATGCTATGACTGAGGAAATAGGGATTCATTTTATATAATATAGATAGATCCCTATTACAGAGCCATTTCCAGAACATATTATATGTAAATTTTTAAACATAGTATTCTGCTTTGTAAGATATTTATTGAGGTGCGTAAAACAGTCGAATGAGAAATTAATAAAGAAAACTATGTTTAATAATAGCTTGAAAGCACCATCATTCAAAAACTTTCGACCATTTATTTAGTGCAGTTGTTTTCGCAAAGTTTTGGCTATCCTGCGGTCACACAAACTCGCGATAAAATATATAATGCAGCTAGTTGGCTGACTTTATTCTTGAAATATTTTGTAAAGCGCCACGCGCCGGGTGCAATGCGTTGTCGCATGCGGTGTTGCATCGCTAGCAAGATGAACTGCAGTTTGATTCTGTAAACTTGCCGAAGTGAGCACTAAGGCGAAGGGAACGAAAAGTGAGCTGTCAAACCATACAAACAAGATGGCATGACAGCTCACTTGTCGTTCACTGCTGCTCACTATTCGAAAGAGATACCGCGGCTCCGGAACACAAAGGGCAATGAAGGAACATGGATGGGTTTCAGTCAGTAGAAGTCGGACACTCCCTGCCGCTTCGCCCAGAGCGAGCGGAGAAGTCATTGGATGATTTCCCATTCCTAAAAAAAAAGAAAAAAAAAGTATCACAGCAAAGGTTTTATTAGTATCTGCGAGATTTATAGATCTCTCCGTTGTCCGTCACTCTTTGTCTGTCAAGACTGTTGAAATTGATATCAAATTCGTAAGTTAACGGTCCTTGGAGTCCGAATCAGGCTTTGTGTTTTTGAGGAAGAGGTTAATTCGATAGTACCTTTAGAGCTTCAAATTAGTCGCAAAGTGTTGCAGCGCTGCCGCGGGGCTGCAACCGCTAAGATCATGGAGCATAGTGTTTAACATTTAATTTCACTGTGGACTCTAACTGCAGGTTAGTGTGAAGACGGACTCTTTAAAACTTTCGCTGACTTCGAATCCCATATCGCTGGAAGACTCGCCACCTCATCAATAAATTCTTCAACCTGATTGTCAGTAATGGTTAGACTTGAAAAAAAAAAACTACTTGCGCATCATCACTAGTCGATTGATGAAATAAAGCGTGGCCATGGCGCGGCTGCAGTGCTTCCGCTGTGCGTTTTTATTTATATGGATTAACAAAGCAGCGCGGCAGCAGCGCTGCAAATTTGAAGGCAACCTTGCTTACCTCACTGAACGGTTTGACTTGTTTTCGTTACTTTTTAACCTCCATTTATTTATTGGCATAGAAGTTATTGAACGCTAAGATAACATCGACACATCGTTGCAAACGTATGCAGCGACGTCCCTGCCACAATGATCGATGATTCCAATTTACATACAAGAGAGAATACGTAGGATAAGGTGATGCATCACCTCTGGAGGGAATACCATTGTGACATCGATCACTACCATTATTTTGGAAGAAATAAGCACTCTTTGTAACCAAATATCGAGCCGTAAAGTTTTTGAATACTTCAAGATATTCATTTCATCAATACTGTTACTGTCCGATCCTATTGTTACTGTTGAAAGCTTCAGACTTTGATTGGCAGTCAATGTTGTTTAAATGGACCGAGTGTTTATTTACCTAGACACTAAGGCTGCGTTTCCACCGGAGATGTGTGAGGATGAGTAGCGAGATGCGTTAGAATCAATAGAATCGCTTGTGCAACTGCCGCGCTGGAGAAGGGGTCGGTGGGTGTGTTATGCTGCAGAACAACCTGCTGCTTTTGTCGCTAGTGCGGTAGGATTAGCTTCATCTATTTGACTGACAGACCTTAACTATTCAAAAGTGCCTGTAACTGGTCTATTTGAAATAAAGGATTTGTATTTGCTGAGCGAGGCTAGGTAAATGAAGTGAACTGGTATTCGATCTTGTTTGAATGGAAGGACTTCATGTTCAAAAGTTTACAGAATCGCAGTGCTGATCTGACCAGCGACTAGGTGAACTCCTGCTCGATCTCTTCGACTGCTTTTGACGACACGGTTGGCGCAGTGGTTGAGCGATTGACTGCTGCGCAGCATGTCGCGGGTTCGATTCCCGTACGGAACAAATATTTGTATGACCTACAAGTATTTGTTCCGAGTCTGGGTGTTTTTCTATCTATAATATGTATGTATTTACAAAAAAAATAATGTATATAAGTAGTTTATCAGCCATCTCGTTACCATAACACAAGCATTAGGTTGCTTAGCTTGGGACTATATGGCGTTGCGTGAAATGTCCAAGGATATTATTTATTATTTATTTATTATTTATTTACCTTAATCTCTTCAAAGTTAGAGTGAACAGGCTCCTTTTGGGTAAGCTCGCTCCATCGTAAACTTTGTCTCTGTCATCTCTGACTTAGATTAGAGTCAAGAGCAAATCCATCTCAAAAAAAAAAACTATGTCATGTTTTTTATGTTCATTAAACTATTACAACTAAATTACTTAACTTACTTTATTATAACTACTTTTTGTTTATTTTTTGTTAATTTGGTTTGTTTTTGTTAATATTTATGTTGTGACGTAATAAAAAGCACCACCATTCATTTTAAGTCACAATATTTTAAACTGAAATCCTAGTGAATATTAATGATAAGTATAGTAACTTGCAACGAAGATGAGTAAGTGACCACTGAGCTCTATTAAGTAGTTCGTAACTCCACTTAGCCACGGCGTGAATGTTAGACCTAGCTAATTATAAAGTTTTCTCACCCAGATAATAAATGAGTTACAAAACTTTGTTGCAGACAAGAATTATTGATTGTTCTAATACTTGGCAATATTTGAGATTTAAATTTAGACTAACTGATTAGTTTCAAAATTTGTCTAAACTATTTAAATGTACCTACCTAAGTACTGTGATGCCCCAACTTCTTCCCAAAATCTTCAAGGCATTACCTATAAACTACTAGAAATCAAAGAACAATTCAGATTTAAAGAATAATTATTAGAGGGACCATACCCTGCGAAAGCTAATACAAGACCGCCCCCAACCATCAATTTATTTTCCTTCTTAAAACCTATTCTAAACTTTTTCATTCACCCTTACAAAGCCTTTTTCGGCTGGCCAGTAAGAACCAAGAAGGCCCACAGTACCTACTATAAGCTGTGCCCAGGGCTGCACTTGCGTGTACTTTATATACTGAACCCAAATGTTATCAAGAAAGTGGAGTCTTATAAGGGTAGGTACATACCACCAGTGGTACTTACCATACTAGTGTTAGAAATTCGCGCTTTCCCGCCTAAACCAGAGCAACAATTTTGATGATATTTGGTATAGAGATATTTATTCGGATTTAAACTTAGAAAAGAACATAAAGTACTCTTTATATTTTTAACCGACTTCCCAAAAAGGAGGAGGTTATCAATTCGGTTGTATGTTTTTTTATGTTTGTTACCTCATAACTCCAACAATTATGAACCGATCTGAAAAATTCTTGTTTTATCTGAAAGGATTTACTTGCAGATTGGTCCCATTTAAATTTTATGAAAATCGGTTACGAACTTTGGATTTTAAATCGAAATAGCTGGAATTCGTCTACTTGGATGCAATTTTATGTCATCCAAGTAATCGAAATTGCGTGTTTTGTTTTTCTGCGATTTTGCAGGGGTGTTAGGTGTGGGGTACCACTAAAAAGTGAAAAATAAAGAACTTTTTACAAAAAAATACGAAGAAACTAACAAAAACACCGACTTCCGAAATTAAAGTTATTTTTTACTTTGTAGTGTTTTTTTTGGAAGTCGGTTGTATTTTTTTGTAAAAAGTTTTTTATTTTATACCTTGTGTTTCTCCTGTGCCTATTGCGTACCAGGGCCGCGGTGACTCTTTCGAACAAACTCCGCAACCCTAGCAGATTCTTTAGCATTTTTTTTTTTGGGAAGGTAAGTCATCCAATGACTCCTCCCGCTCTGGGCGGAGCAGAAGTTAGTATCAGACTCTTACTGTCTAAAACCCATCCGTGTTCCTCCTAATGCTCTTTGCGTTCCAGGGCCGCGGTGACTCTTTCGAACAATTTCCGCAACCCTGGCAGATGTTTTACTCTAGAAGATCATTCCCTTGGGACACGCGGCTAAAGTATGGGTAAGCAAGGTATTAATTTTGACTAAATAAGTTGTATTCAACAGTTCTCGTTTTACACGATTCCGCTTTCTAGAAATGAAAATGAAGAGCGACCTAGTTATATTAACGAACTTGACTCTGTAGCCCTCAAACTCCTGATGGCAAAGTTATAAAGTTAACAGAACTGAAAAGCAGTTTAGAACAGTTTCCTTGATACGAGAATCTCGTCGACACAAAATTCCCAGAACGTTCACTCTAAGGAACCTGTAGAATGCACTACAAACAAACACATAGGGATAATCCTAAATTGAATTTCCAAGCTCTAGTTTTCTTAGTTCTAAAGAAATCTGTTGTGGAAAATATCAATAAAAACTGAACAAACATTCATAGTGGCGTATGTATATCTTTTGCATTTACTTGATAAAGAACTGCTTCTGAGATTTTTTTTAAGGTTTCGTATGGTATGGTGAGTGGTATGGTGGATCATGGTTTTTTGTTATCCAAGTAATCGAAATTGCGTATTTTGCTTTTCTGCGATTTTGCAGTGGTGTTGTTAGGTGTGGAGTACCACTAAAATGTGAAAAATAAAAAAACTTTTTGCAAAAAATACAACCGACTTCCAAATAAAATAAACTACAAAGTAAAAAACAACTTTAATTTCGGAAGTCGGTGTTTTTGTTAGTTTCTTCGTATTTTGGCACGGTTGTATTTTCTTGTAAAAAGTTTTTTTAAACGAAACCGGTCAAGCACGTTTGATCTCAATCTCACCTGGTGGAAAGCGATGATGAGGGCTACGATGGAGCACGTTCGCCTAGAAATCGAAGTCAAAATTGCGCTTGTCTGGACATAAATACTTTGAAGTGCATCTTTGTGTTCTGTTCTAACAATTTAATATTGTAAAATTTAACATGAGAGCATTTAATAATATTGGGAATGTATTTCGTAAAGTGATTTAGATGGTAACATTGCGTAATTAGTTGCTCGCCCCCGAGCGCGGCTGTAATTGGGCCAGCAATGGATTGCCAATTTATTCATAGAATTTTTATTAGAGCACAGTTTACGGAATGTATAATTAATTTAGTTACTAGATTAATATTGAGATCCGTCGACCTTTGATGTAGTTCCATATTCCTAAATTGTGATAAAGTTTGGTTTTAATGAAAGCAGAGGAACTTTCCGAAATATCGGACATACTAGAAATTATGAAATGTCAGATTGCAGTGAGAAACGAATTAGCTCTGTGTTTGTAATAATCTTCATAGATTTTTTTGGTATGTTGATTGAAATGTTTTGGGCTATTATGTTGTTTGCTTTTTGACGGATAATAAATTTTACTCTTAGCCTCTCTTAGTTCTTTATTGTTTCTTTCTGTTATTCTGTTAGCTTACGCTGTACGTGCGCGATGGCTTTTTTTTGAGGATTGGCTTGATCTCGACCTCGATCACGGCCGATGGTGTCGTATTTGATTGTGCGGAAGGCATACTTATACATCATAAAACAGTTAAGAAGCCATTCTACAAGCGAGCACTTTAAATCAGTTATCCCACGTAGGTAACCCATAACTCTTTCATATTTACGGTCGCCACGTAATGACATAAATCGTCGCCAAAGGGCGCCACAAGCAGACGCGTTACTTCTACGCGATGTGGCCGCTCGATAATAGACGAGTGGGCTGGCCGGGCCATTGGCGACAAGCGTCCGTGAATGATCTGTGGCTATTGTGGAACAGCTGCTGTTGTGGTGCAGGTAAATGGGTGTACGGGTCAAGTGGTATTGTGGAACAGCTGCTGTTGTGGTGCAGGTAAATGGGTGTAGGTACGGGTCAAGTGGTATTGTGGAACAGCTACTGTTGTGGTGCAGGTAAATGGGTGTACGGGTCAAGTGGCGTTGTCAAGGTCGATGAATTGGTAGAACCAACCTTATTGCCACTTTACGATTATATAGAATATTGATGGTTTTGCCGCCGTTATTAGGAAAAGATGTGCATCCCTGATGTCTCGTGTTCGCGGCAGTACCAACATGTTCTCAGTGTATTCGCTGATCGGTGGGATTCCCCGCTAGCGCTGACAGAATGTCACTTGTCTAGAGCCTCTGGTATTGTAGTAAGACACTAAGGCTTTACGCGACCTGGTGACTTTTTGTTCGCGTGACAGTACATTTCACTCTTTTGAAATTTATTTTGGAGTGCAACAGAGAGAGACATACTGTCACGGTGAGAAAATTGACCAGTGCGCGCCAAGCCTGAGTGTTCACCTTTGTCTTATATGTTGCGACTGACAAATGACTTATAGGCTCCAAAACCCAAACCCAAAAATAATAACCGTTCAATCTAAGTCAATATATTGTGATTAAACTATACAAATCAGATCTTAGCTTCGAAGTAATTACCAGCGAACACGTAATTATTAACTAAACACAATAATTTTAATGGTACATAACCGTGAACCGATATCGGAGCGCCACGCCATTACAATTACGACGAGCGAACTTCAACCGATAGCTCACACAAATCATGCTAATTGCTCCGATTATGATAACTTGGCGTAATGGATCCTTAGACCATAATACAAGTAGTGTGTAGAAGTTCATCTCTTAAGGGCGCGAAATTTCCAATTTGCACCACTAGATGGCACTGACCGCGCCTGGCAAGTTCACATAAAACAAGAGTACAGCAACAATAAGTGGCAGTATAGAAACGTGAATATCAAGTATGTATAAGGTAAAAGTATTGAATTGAAGTGACGCATCAGTCGATGGCACTGTCTACGTCCTGTAAGTTCTCCTAAAGGAAGCGTGTAGTATTTATAGGACTGGCATCACAGAAATGTGAATGTTTCGTATTTGCAATACTAGATGACACGATCTAGGCCGTGCACGTATTGCAAACGATAAAGGTAGATGCTCTAGATCAGGGATGGCGAACCTATGGCACGTTTTTATTTAAATAAGCAATGGCACGGCTACCAATAAAAGTTCGCCATCCCTGCTCTAGATAATGTAGATGTTGTAGATAAAGTGATATTCTATCAATGCCAAAATGTAAGGAATTTCGGCCACGTGGAATTTCGGTAGCGCTTGTTAGTGCCATACAATTTTGCCATTTTGTCATTACCGTCTCCTTTTTGCCAATCTTCACTCAATTCAATCACTTGTCTTGAGCCTCAGCTAGTGCGCGTACGTGGAACTAGTCCGTGAGTGCGTGCATACTCCCTCATTGTACGGAGCCAACCTTCTGTATCTACCTATCTGTGGCTACACACGTGTGGTTTACATCTCGGTAGGTAAATTGTGAGGAGATTATTATTCTCATTAGTCTTGTAAACCTAGCTTATTGATCAGGATTCGATAATAAGTTGAAGTATCTTAAATAACTAATGCCTAACTGTTTCTAGAAACTGTTAAGGTGAATGCTCCAACCAGACCGCGAAATTCAAAATTTCCTGCGTTTTTTGCAATTTGCAGGCCAGTGCTAGGTTGTATGTTGATTAAAATATTATTCGCAGCTGTAAGACGTAACTATGTAGTTACAGAATTATAATCATCAAAATCACCAATACAACCTTCCAAGTTCATAAAGGCCTAGAAACAAAAAAAAACAGAAAAAGTAATTCCTAGAGCTTTATGAACTTAAAGCGTTGTATTGATGATTATAATTCTGTAACTACATATGTCTTACAGCCGCAAATAATATTTTAATCAACATACAACCTAGCACTGGCCTGCAAATTGCAAAAAAACGTAAGAATATTTGAATTTTGCGGGCTGGTTGGAGCATTCACCTTAAGTACGTATTGGAAGCAAGTTATTGGCTTGCTTTTGACAGCCTGTACGTGATCCTGTGGTCACTAGCGCTGCTGCTGAGAATTGTAACAAAAGATTATCCATTAGCTACATATTTCTTGGAAGTGGGAAATGTTCTGAAATGTTCTCATGCTATCAGAGTGTTCTACTTATTTTGTTGCAATGTGTCAAAAAAGCCTCAACTTCCAAACAGCTTTTGACAGATCGCGACTAAGATCTAAATGCGAACGTTGCTTAAAATATAAGATTTGGTCCTCTGGTTAATGTAATGACTAGATTATAACAAAGCAAGTTGAATACAAATTCTTGCGTGCCATGCACTATAGATGTTATGGTCACTACTTGTCATACCAAAACTTAAGGTGGCACTAGTCGCGGGCTCGAACTCAGTGGTAGGCATGGCCAAAAAGCACGCTGTCTCACCTCGCATCATGCCCGACAGAGATAGTACCAGTGATGAGCAGTTAGACGCTAGCCTTCATGCACGTCTAGTTCGCACGCACACAAACATCGTTCCGAACCGTTCCGAACTAAATCGAAGTTACACGATGCACACATACCGCCACCGCGCGCCGCTGTGCATAGTCGCTCGACGCTCGCCGAGAAATCAGCAACTACCTACCTAAAAACTCTTACTAAAAATAGTAGGCGCTGTGTTATCGTTTTATACCTCTATGGCCCTATATTTTTTATGTTTAGTTTTTCCTTGGTGGTAATGCAGCCGCCACGCCGCCACCGACAGATCTGATGCTTACTTGAATAGTCATCGCAGTTTATGTCCGTAGGTAGGTACTAGATACATCTACACTTAATATTATAAAGAGGAAAACTTTGTTTGTTTGTTTGATTGTAATGAATAGGCTCAAAAACTACTTGACCGATTTTAAAAATTCTTTCACCATTCGAAAGTTACATTATCCACGAGTAACATACGCTATATTTTATTTTGCAAAAAATAGGGTTCCGTAAGATATTTGGGTTTATCGGACACAAGGTGTAAAAATCAACCAGAAAAGTAACTTATTTTGCGTACGCTGCCTAAACTATAAAAGATACAACCATAAATTGTTCTAATTAATTGTAGATCTTATAAATATCTACAAAAAAGTCCGCAACACACTATACCTATCTATGTCGAGTGAGGCACAACAACCATTTTTTTATTTAAAAATCTAGATTTTTTTTTGGACTACATTTAAACGCGTTTATTTTACTCATGCTATTAATCCTTATCAAAATTAAGTTTCATCACTAAGTACAGTTTATGTAGATCATATTTAGTCTTTCAATGATTAAAATCGGACGTTTGGTTTTGAAGTTATGGCGAAATTAAAATATTACGATTTCTGCTGTACGGCCCGTTGTGGCGGTCACCAAGGCGGGGGTGCGCGTGCGGGAGGGGAGTTTAGATCTATGTAAGGTACCCGCGCGGCTCAGACGTGAGGTAGGTAGGTAACAGTTTTTCTCACGGTTTTTCTGTAGTGTATTAATTAGTATCAGCATTGCACCCGTGCGAAGCCGGGGCGGGTCGCTAGTACCTAATAATGAAATTAGTTCTACCTAAGTACCATCCTATAAATTGTTATCAAAATTACTTACTTACCTACCTGTCTTCTTAATTTTTAGGGTTCCGTAGCCAAATGGCAAAAAACGGAACCCTTATAGATTCGTCATGTCTGTCTGTCCGTCCGTATGTCACAGCCACTTTATTCCGAAACTATAAGAACTATGCTGTCGAAAACTCTAAACTTGGTAAGTAGATGTATTCTGTGAACTTACTACCTACCTAAACCTGTAGGCCGGTATAGTATGGATAGGGGTTCTAAAATGATATCGAGGTTTCTAATATAATTTTTTTCTAAACTGAATAGTTTGTGCGAGAGACACTTCCAGAGTGGTAAAATGTGTGTGTGTCGTGTAACTTCTGAAATAAGAGAATGATAACACTAAAAAATATATGATGTACATTACCATGTAAACTACCAGCGAAAATTGGTTCGAACGAGATCTAGTAAGGAGTTTTTTTAATAGGTACGTCATAAATCGTAATCCACAACTTTTGCTTATATTATAATATTTGTACGGAACCCTCGGTGCGTGAGTCCGACTCGCACTTGGCCGGTTTTCTATTTTTAGTTACCCCTATTGGTTGACACAGACGTGTTTAGATTTGCATTCATTATTAGATTGCTTTAAATTATCAGACAAGTGCACAGTATATTGTGACAAACTGACAAGTGACACATAAAGATTGTTTACTTAGCTCCTACATACCTACCTACCTAACGTTAAAATTTTAGTGTCTACGACGCCAACGGTTTGTTTTATGGCATCTTTGCTTGTAGGTAAGTACCTACCTACGTTAATATAACAGTAGGTACCTATTAGGCAGAGAGCTATGTAAACTATGATGTTGCAGAATTTGTTCGAAAGAGTTACCGCGGCCCTGGTAGGTAAGTACGGTACGCAGAGGGCATTAGGAGGAACACGGATGGGTTTTAGTCAAGAAGAGTCTGACACTCCCCTCTGCTTCGCCCAAAGCGGGAGCAGTTATTTGGTTTCCCATCCATAAAAAAGTCTTGTCCGCCGCAAAAGTACCTACGAACACAAAATTAGGTTTGTCAATTGAAATAAACTATTTTGAAAGCAAATAGAATGAACCCAGTAACAAACATTACATTGACCCTGGCTTGAACTTTGGATTTCGCTACCTGCTACCTAGGTACTCAACTAAACGAGCGACACGTTGCCACTGGCGGCCGGCAACCTTTGTCGTTGGCTGTCGACGGGCGCTTTAACGACCACCAACGACGCGTGCAGTTGTCCCTGTCGTAGACGCGTGCGGCGGCGGTGGCACGGCGGCGTCATGTCGCTCGATTGTAAGAACGCTTAGCCACCGTACGCACGGACGTAAAAATATTCCGTTCAGCCGAGCGTTGAGAACCCAGCACTCAGCAGAGTTAATCCCAACTCGTCAAAAAAAGACACCGTTTCAACTTATAATTATATCATTGGTTTCAACATCGAGAGTTGAAAATTCATTGCGCGATAGCATCCCGCCGCGATGATTTTACACTGCAGCGGGCGCGGGCAGCGACGCGGTGTCGAAGACCCGGTCACGACGCCAAATTATGACTTTTCTACCCATTGTTTATAATATGTGGTTTTTAAAACATTTTCAATGATTCAAAACAATGTCACGTACTTATGCAGCGTCCACTCAAAGCAACAATAACAATTTCAAACGCAAATACGGAGTCCAAACTACAGTGCGAAGTCAAACAGATATAAAATATAATGTTGAAATCCAAAAATCAAGCCAATGAGTCAATATAAATTAGAGCGCAAGTATAGTCTACCTACGTATGTAACGTATGAACGACATAGGCCACAGGCCACAGCACACCGCAGCAGACACAGTCGTAACTTGAATACGCACACGTGTGCGTGAGCATTGTCCCCCAGCACCGCACCGGGGGGAACATTATTCAGTGAGAGGCACGATAATTCAAAGTAAAACGCGCGCGTAAAAAAATATGAGAAGGCCTTTCGTAAATCGAGTTTTATGAAAAAACTACTGCATATATCGATTAAAAATAAAAATTATTGAATTCTTCGATAGTTGAGCTTTGTCGGTACCGACTTGGTTTTAAAGATTTTACATTGTGTTTATTACTTATTTACGCCCAAAGATGCGTTAAAATTGGCAAGAAAAACGAAACTTTGGTGGCTCATAACTTTTTAATGGCGTTTTATTTTACCATTCTGTTTCCATACAGACAAAACTAATAATATGACAAAACGATATTATGTTTAACTTTTGATGTACTCTGTCAAACAGCGGAGTAATACCCTCCCGAAGTTTCTATGGAAAAAATATCGACTAGTGCCACCTTAATTACCAAGTACAAGCTTGGGACACTTGAAAATAGGCTGCGTAAGTGCTTGGAAGCCGTAAATTTATATAATATTGTTAGAAATAAATTTGACTGTATTGATTTGTCTAACATGATATGCTATGCGGTCCCTAGGACAGTCCATAGGCGAAAAGTGCGCGCTGGCAGATTGT
Organism: Ceramica pisi; assembly: GCA_963859965.1. Taxonomy (NCBI): domain Eukaryota; kingdom Metazoa; phylum Arthropoda; class Insecta; order Lepidoptera; family Noctuidae; genus Ceramica; species Ceramica pisi. Next base: position 520,635 of record OY982538.1, read on the forward strand.
TTTCGGTGGGCTCTTGCAAGTCCAACCCTGGTTTCCTTTCGCCTATCCGCAGAATGGTTGAGTCCTATAATGGGACTATTGAACATATAGTTAGATAACTTTACATGTCCTGTCAGTAAGTTCAAGTCTTTCATAAATGTTTGTTCTCCATCACGCTATCTATTCAAATTTGGTGAAGTTATTTATTTTTATTGTAACTAACACTTAATCATGATAGTTGAGAAGCTTTGATTAAGTTTTATGTTTTACGTACCTGTCATACTAGTTAATTTTTTTCTATGTATCCTACCTTATCTATGAACAGCGTTGTGGGCTACAATATTGTGATATTTATTGTCAAATTTTGTGTTCTATGATTTATATTGTAGCTGTTTGTTGTTCCTTCTAAATAAAACAGAATAAAAATAACACACATAACGTGACCACCGATACGTGCCATACTTACTCAACTCATTTACCTACGTTTGCATTATATTCAACGAATCTCCCTAGGCCTTTTCCCAACTACGTGGGGGTTACCTTCCAGTCTTACCGGATGCAGGTGAGTACCAGTATTTGACGTAGGTAGATGTGACCTAGACGTAGACTGACAGACGGTCGATGGAGCAGACAGTGTTAGGGTGGAGACCGCGTATGGGCAAACGTAGTGGTGGTATGCCCTGCAGTACGATGATTCGATGATTTTTAGAAGGTGGCTGGCAGCGGATGGATGGCGGCCTGCTCAAGACCAGGATGGTTGTCGCAATTTTAAAAATTCCATCATCCACAAATTGCAGTCCGTCAGTTAGAGTATTGAAAAATAATGGACAAGTATTTTTTGTTTTTGTAAATCAATGAATATTGACAAACATAAAACGCATCAAAACTCGGGAGTGAGGGCTCGTGACGTCACGACTCACTAAAAATTATGCGAAGGTGCGACGTATTGAGAATTCTAAAAGCGTCGTAACTTCGTCAATTTTGGTTCAAGTAACAAAAGAAAAAACACTGGTTAAATATTTTTTGATAATCTAACTGACGGATTAATTAGATTTTTTCAGGACACAAGCCTATTGGTTGAAATGATAATTATGATGATAATGAGATGTGACCGCCGCAACTCTGTAACTGGGCAACAAGATATCTTCCCAACCAATGAGGGTAAAACTAGTGTCAGATTGTCTGACTTCAGACTACCCGTAACGACTGTCCTTTTTTCAATGACTCCTCCCGCTCTAGGCGGAGCAGAAGGGAGTTTCAGACTCATACTGAATAAAAGCCATCCGTGTTCCTCCTTATCCCTTTTGTGTCCTCCTTGTCCCTGAGGAGTCACGTCATGTCATAGATGGGTCGACATCTGCCAGCGTTGCGTTCCGTTGGAGATCAACCCACTCAGCTGGTATTATTTAGCCTCAAGTTTGAAATTATATTATGGATATAAAATAATTACATGTAGATTTCAATAGGTATTCTCATCTATCTTTTACACGAGCCAATCTAAGTTCACGTAAGAAGTTTCTCCGTAAAACTCCATACACAAGATTTTATTGGGCAAGTTGCGCGACTTGGCCGTTTAATTTAAACACCTGTGTACAACAAAAATTTCGCACTTTTGGCTAAAACAAGGCTCTGTACCTATTACACCAAGTTTTAGTTGGATGTGCGTACCTACAGCAGATTTTCGGCGAAAATGAGAACGAACGAGTTTTTGTTTAAGCGTAAAAGAGTGTGGAACGATTGCGAGTTTGTGTGCTGGAAATTGGAGTCTTGGAGTAGTTTATGTTATACTAGCTGTTGCCCGCGACTTCGTTCGCGTGTATGTCGGAAAGTAAAATGTCGTTAGGTTAGATCTCTAAGATATACGAACAGTCAATATCTAGCATTGCTTGACTCCTCTTAGCATTTGGAACTTGGAAGGAGGTTATGCAAGGCACTGGCGGTTTCACCTCTTCTGTTCCATCAGCCCTAATAATCTTTCGTAATGAGAAACTTGGGTTGGCCATGGGAAGACACCAACCGGAACAGCAATCTACCCCTGCAACAGATACTACACCGACACTACTATACTACTATACAGACTCCGGTATCCTCACCATGTTAGACTCCTATTCTGTCCGTTGTGCACAGGTGTCCTGGCTAAGCTAGCCAGCCTTTTTTTATGGATTGGAAATCATCAAATGACTTCTTCCGCTTTGGGCGAAGCATAACGGATTGTCAGATTCTGGCTGACTAAAACCCATCCGTGTTCCTCTTAGTGCCCTATGCGTTCCAGGTCCGCGGTGACTATTCGAACGAATTCCGCAACCCTGGCAGGCACTGGCTCTAGTGGGCCCCGTCTTCAATATTGGCATCTCTTAGAGGCGCGCATGGACCACAACGCGCCGTTGATCCGAGCCTGGTTTTGATCGGACTGCGTGCCACCCAACGGTGGCAGGGAATCGCGTTGCGGTCGCCTAGGGCGTCTTCTTCTGTTGCGGCGGCTGGGGCGAGAGATTTCCCTCTCTCTCACGCTTTCGGCCTACTCCTTCGCTAGCATTACTGCTTCGTAAAATGAGGTGACCGCTTCCCATGCATCCTCGCTCCGGTCCATAGCTTGAATCAGGGTCGGTCGCGAGAGGTCGCCGCCGTCTATCGCCTCGCATCCTCATGATGCGGCGGTGCTCCGCCCATGAAGGGCAGACACCCACCATATGTTCTACAGTGTCATCCAGGTGATCCTCAAAGTGTTGACACCCGGTCGTGTCCTTCCGCTGAATCCGAAATAGTTATCTCCCGAAACAATCGTGACCGGTGAGTACCTGCGTCAGGCGGAAGGTGAGGACGCTGTGGCGCCGCTTTTGCCACTCGTCAAAAGGGGACTTACCGCCGCAATTGTGGCGTGCCCAAAGGCGGTAGAGCTGGACCTGTATTCTCAGTTTCGTACGTGAATTCGGCTATAGATTGCAGGCAGTCTAAAATAGCTATGTCAAGCTGTGCGCTGTGTTCCACGCGTGCCTCAAGGAGTTTTCATCAAAACAGATGGGGCTATCGGGCCCTACCTCCTAGGTCAGTGCCGGGGTTGCGGATTTGTTCGAAAGAGTCACTTGACGATATACCACCCTTAAAAAAAAAGCTCCACCACCTCTAAATCTATCTTTACAAGTTAGTCTGTGTCATCAATGAACGACACGATTGGCGCAGTGGTTGAGCGACTGGCTGCTGCGTCGCGTGTCGTGAGTTCGATTCCCGCACGGAACTAATATTTGTATGACCTACAGACAGTACCTATTCTATTCTATTCTACAGAAGATAGTTGTTCCGAGTCTGGCTGTTTGTGTTTGTGACTTTTTATGTTTGTCAACGCACCCACGATACAGGAGAAATTCCTAGTGTGGGGCAACATTCTTTAAAATGAAAAAAAAAATGCCTAAGGATCTATAGTTCCCCTTGTTCCAATGGAGAGTGAAGCCCGCAATGGATAATTTCTGGTCCTGGGCTGGTCATGATGTTTCATAGGCTCACCGGGAATTGAACAGTTCTAAAATTAAACGATTTGTTGGATTTATGTGAATTTCAGCCGTGTGCCTTTGCAAAGTTTTGAAATTCCTAAATAGAAATCATAAAACTTAATCTGAAAACATTTCTTAATTTTATGCGTATTCTGATGGCTGTTGCTTCCTCGTACACAGAAGAAATGAATCCAGGCTGTGAAGCAACCGGTCAGCACATGCTATCATCTAAAATTACTTAACCATGCTCTTGAAACTCACGCCAATCTTGATGAATCAAGTTGATTTTTTTATTTATTTCGAAGAACGCAAATCGAAACAATTTTATATTTTTAAAACTATATACAGCGGAGCTAATGCAACACTTTCGACTCCTCTACCATTGGACTTTGCCATCTAATCGTGGTTGTTATGACGTGACCCCTTTTATTAAAGAATGGGAAATCATCAAATGACTCCTCCCGCTCTGGGCAAAGCAGGAGAGTCAAGAGTGTGTCAGACTCAGACTGACTAAAACGCATCCGTGTTCCTTCTAATGCCCTTTGTGTTCCAGGGCCGCGGTGACTCTTTGGAAGAAAATCCACCAGTAGTTTTTGCGCCAATAGTAATCACACAGCTCAAGATTTACTGTTTTATTATATGTATAGATAATGCAATTTTACTTTCAATAAATTCGGTACCACAGGCGACATGCAGAGCATCGATGGTGCACGACGCGGCGACGTTTCAGTCGAACCATTGAGTACCATGCGGACAGCTTCAAAAAAAACACTTCCATTGGTTTCATTTTATACACAAAAAAAAAATTACTTCCAACATTCGATTAGTAATTTTACAAACAGTTAATATATTTAAAAGTGTCTGTCGTTACGGGTAGACAGACGCCAGAAAATCGACCAGCAGTCTTGCTAAAGGGTATCACCCAGATAGGTACTGCGATGTGAAGTTCAGATAGGAATTCACTCCATGTAAAAAACTGGTATTCAGCTGCATCCATTAACGCTGGCAGTCGACCTCAATTTTGTTGGAAAACCGCTATCCAGACAGATTGATATTCAATCACTCTGGGTAGTCCTTTTCTAGTCAATATTTTTCATTTTAATCTTGTTTGTACAGATATAACAACATAGAAGAAATTAATTATCTATTTAATATCATTAGATAATTACAAAATTCTTTGTGCTTACTATACAAAAAAATATGAATTAAAAATGAACAAAAACAAAATCCATACGGCAAGATTCGGACCTTCGTCACGTCAAACACAAGACCTATCGTACAACCGCCCTGCTACGTGCTGATTAGTTTTAACTGTGAAATAGCCGTCCTTAACACGCTTCATGGTTTTCTAATATGTTGTGTTGGTTCATGGTTTTCTAATACAGTTCAAAGATAAAATAAATACAAAAATAATATCTGTTTGCGGGGTTCGAACCATGTGCACTTTCTCGTTAAAAACACACATTTTTGATTATTGCTCGTCCTCCATAGCACATAGCGTGATAATATATAGCCTATATGTTGACTATACCTATATGGATTATTTGTGCAAAATTTGAACAAAATCTGTTCAGTAGTTTTCGCGCCAATCGTAAACATACAAGCTCAAGATTTACTGTTTTATTATATGTATAGATATGTATAGATTAATTAACAAAGAAGTTGAGGAGCTCGAGGGATTTATTAGTTAACATGTATGTTTAGATAGATTAGCTCGTGGCTAAAGAATAACAGTCGCACAGGTTGATCTTCAAGGTTAAGCAACGCTTGCCAAGGTTTGTCTGTGGATGGGTGACCATCTTGACATACCGTGTTTCCTGCGTGCCTCGAAAAATAAATGCAAATAATGATCATCTTCTAGTTCGGTCTTTGAGGTTACGTTACTGTTGCCGAGGGTGGTCGGTCGATGTTACCGTGTAAAAGGATTGTGGTGATCAGATAGTCAATCGAGCTCGGTACAGACGCTAGCACATTAGGGCACCCGAAAATGTAATTTTTTTCCAATCAATCTTGAAACTAAAACTTTAGTGATAAAGTTGAAAGTCTATTAAAGAAACTTGACAGATTGTCGTAGTTTGATTTGCTGGTGTTATTTAATTTCAATACTAATCAAAAGCTGAAGAGTTTTTTTTGTATGTTAGAACGTGCTTATCTAACTACCAGCTGGATTTGAAGAAATCTTTTTGCATTTGATAGCCCAATTTTTAAGGAAGGCTACAGGCTATTAAACACACGCTAGGACACACAGGCGCTGAGCAACAATAGTAATAACTTATCATTAATTTTGGATCAGCCTAATATAAGTATTCGACCTACATCCCATTATACGGCAAGCCGTACCAATCACAGGTGGGAAAGGGCCAGGCAGATTAACTAATTTCACATCTCACATCAAGTGGGTTTAAACAAACCGGTCGATTCTTCGACATCTCACCGTCTACACTTAGAGGTGGAGTGAATGATAAGTAAGCCCTCTGTCAATTCTGTCGGTCTATTTTGTCGACATCTCACCGTGATCACTTATGTGGAGTGAACGACAAGTGAGCTGTCATTCCATCTTGTTTGTATAGTTTGACAGGTCACTTGTCGTACACTTCGCCTAAGTTTTCACTACGTCATCTTTATTGAACCGCGCTGTTGTATGCATGTAGAAGTGAAGGCTTGAGTGATGTGATCCAAGGTGAGCTGTCAAATTAAGTAATCAATATGGAATGACAGCTCACTTCGTGATCACTTCACCCTAGCCTTCACTTCGACATGCTTACAGAATCGCACTGCTGTTATGTCATCTTGTTTGTATGGTTTGACAGTTCACTTTTCGCTCAATTCGCCAAAGTTTTCCTTTCAACATGGTTACAGAATCGCGTGCTGGTTGCTCTGGCGACTTCAACTGCCCTAAATTTTCAAGGTTTTGTTTTATATTGAAAACTAGCTGTTGCCCGCGACTTCGTTCGCGTAGGTATGTCGGAAAGTGATATTTTGTCATTAGGTAAGATCTCTGAGATAATATATACGAACAGTCAATATCTAGCATTGCTTGACTCCTCTTAGCATTACGAACTTGGAAGAGTGTTATGCAGGGCTGTTTCGCCTCTTCTGTTCAAAATGCCGACTAGCCTCAATAATTTCTCGTTATGAAAAACATTTTGATGATAACGCTTCTCTGTACATGTTGTTAAAGAAAGTTTCTAGGGTTTTTAACAGGCAAATTTATAGAGCTAAGTACATTAATTTTGGCCATGGGAAAACACCAACCTGAAGAGCAAGCTACCCCTGCGGATCTAGACTCAGGTATTTGCACCATGTTAGACTCCTATTCTGTCTGTTGTGCATCTCGGTCAGTCCAGTTTGAGCGTCGCTTCAGTTTCAGTGATTTAGTTTTGCAGTTTAGCTTAAGCTGCCGTTCTGTAATTAACGCTAAACTTTAATTAAATCGAAATTAAATTAGGTATCTCAGGTATGATGGTTACTTTAATTACCGCTATTAAATAAGTGGTTTGCTCTATCCTGCAGTTTCGTTTGCAGCTCATTTGACACAGGACTTGTGCATTTTCCAGTAAAAAGTTGTCTTACTTTCTATAAATAATATAAATAATCCTGTGATCGAATAAGTACTTCAACAAACATAAAAAACCGGCAAAGTGCGAGCCGGACTAGCACACGAAGGGTACCGTACCATAAACCCTATTTTTTGTTATAGTGGCAATAGAAATATCAACTGACTACCTATAACGGTTCTTGAGATAGGTACAGCCCGCTGACAGACCGACGGACGGACAGTCGTACGACGGACAGTGGAGGCTTAGTAATAGGGTTCCGTTAATTACGCTTTGGGTATGGAAACCTGAAAACAAATCTTTTTAGGTTAGGATGTTTTTTAGCCACTTAATCACTTAGGGACGGAAGATGGATCTAGATCAAATTTGTCACAGAGGTCACCACTGCCAGGATCGACCGGAGAATACGGTGGAGCACACTGCGCAGGTGTGCCCCGCTTGGGCAGAGCACCGCCGTGTCCTCGAAGCGAAAATCGCCGGCGACCTCTCGCGTCCGGCCCTGGTCCAAGCCATGGTCCAGAGTGAGACGGAATGGGACGCCGTCACCTCCTTCTGCGAAGCAGTCATGCTAGCGAAGAAGGTGGCGGAGTGGTAGAGGGAGAGAACCTCTCGTCCCGGCCGCCGTGCTGGACGCCGCGGGCGTCGGAGGCCACCTGGTGACATCCGGCCACCGCAGGCGCGGGCCTGTGGACGGTGAGCTATGGGCAGCTCGCCGTCCGTCTTATGACGACAGGCCGTGTCGACGGCGCGTTCGTGTTCCACGCGCGCCTCAAAGAGCCAGCATTGGGAGGGGCCCGGCGCCCGCCGGAGTCGCGGGACCATTCGAAAGAGATACCGTGGCTCCGGAACACAAAGGGCACTGAAGGAACATGGATGGGTTTTAGTCAGTAGAAGTCTGACACTCCCTCTCGCTCCGCCCAGAGCGGGAGAAGTCATTTGATGATTTCGCATCCCAAAAAAAAAAAAGGGTCAGAGGGCCAATTCTACTAATTTTCACATTCGCATCGCATTCGCAATTCAATCGCAAACTGTCAAAAATGTATGAAAATTAAGGCTTTTTTTACTGTTTGCGATTGACATGCGAATGCGAAAGTTTAAAAATTAGTAGAATTGGTCCTATGGTCTGGATGAGGCCGTAAGTTTTTGTCCCAAGAGTATGTTCCGTTTGGATAATTCCCGACCGCGGGCGAAGCCGGTTTCAGAAGCTAGTTTTAGTTTGATGTGTATGAGTTAAATGAAGCTATTTCTGCGCATCACAGCGCGAACGGCCCAATTTAGCTTGTTTAATCATTGATGCAAGTTTGCGCTGACTAAAACGCCTATTTCATCATCAAATTCCGGTTTTAGGTACCTAAACTAGGATTATTTTAGCTACAGTACCTACCTACATACAGCTGTTCCACCATTTAGTTCAAGTAGTATTTCACTGAACGTTTGGTGTCGTTTCTCATGAAATTAATGGATCATATTAATTTAATAGCTTAGTAATTGCTTCATGAAACATTTAACTTGATTTACTTCTTTAGGTCCTAGAAAAGGAATCACCAAAAATATAGGTGAGCAAGGTTGGGAGGCCTCCCACAAGGTGGACGATGACCTGGTGAGGGTCGCGGGTAGCTGATGGATGCGAGACGCACAGGACCGGTCGTTGAGGCGACGCTTGGGGGAGACCTACGTCCAGCAGTGGACGATGATGATTATAAGATCAATTCGAAGGTAGGTTTCTTTCAAAGGTAAGTCACTGTTGAGGACCTGGTCAGCCGTAAAGCGTGAGCACTTTCGAACTGTTTTGAACAAAAAGAGATGGGCATTGACATAACGTTTGTAAGTTATTGTAAAACATGAAGAAAATTAAAATACTCACTTCTGCCAGTGGCTTCGCCCGCGTGATCTCTAGGGAACATCCTCCCGGGTTAAAAAATAGCCTATGTGTTAATCCAGACCTTTGTGCCAAGTTTTATGAAGATCCTTTCAGGCGTTATGACGTGAAAGAGTAACAAACTTCCATCCTCACAAACTTTCGCATTTATAATTTTAGTGGGATTAGTAGGAAGTAGGATAGGATAGGATAAAACAATAAATATAGTTCTGTACCTACTTATTCTAATTATATTATTTTATTTTTATTGATTTTACCGACGGGTGTTGGCAAGTAATTCGGATATGTTTTAAAAGGCCATAGTCAGTGAAAGTTTTTCAGTCATCGGAACGTTTTATCTAAAATGTATTTCAGATGCCACTATGTTCTGTGAATCAAACAAGTTTATAAACTTTTATTTAGTATTCAAAGAGTTAATTAGTCATGCACAATTACACTAAACTTATAACAAACTAAAATATAGCAACAATTTGTCCTGAACGCTGTCGAGGAGACTGGCGGCATTACCATAGCTTCGTCTCGGCCCAAAGTATAAGCCAGCTCTTGGGTCATGGAAAGTGAGAACCAGCCGTTTCTAAACTTATTTGAAAAGACGACCTGAGGGTCTCAACACTCTCAACCCCAAACGGCTTGAAATTATAGTTGCCAATAAACAAGGTTACGATATTTACACAGCTTGTACGCCGCCATGGCTAAATAATAACAGCCGCACGGATCTATTTTACAGGTTAAGCAACACTTGCCAAGGTTGGTCTGCGGATGGGTGACCTATACATACTGAGTTTCCTCCGTACCTCGGAAAGCACGTGTAGCCGTTGGTTGGTCCCGGCGGTTTTTTGTAGATCTTTGGGAATCGTTACGGATTTTCAGAAGCCAATAAATCTGACTCCAGTCTTGCCAAAAAGTACCGTGATAGGTACCCAGTTAATGGGTTGTGGAGGTCGCTCCACGTAAAATATTGGTATTCATCTAAATCCGGTTTGACTGGAAGCCGACCCCAATGTAGTTGGTAAAAGGCAGGCAGATGATATTTACGCTGTTTGTATTTAAGAAGATGACCAATTCTTAGATAATGATGAAGTTAAAATTACCATATTATTTTTCCGCAGCCTCAAAGTAGGCTAATCGTTTTTTTTTTTTACAAAACTTGCTAATTCTGAGTTCTTGCAGAATGATATCGCCTTAAGCAACCATAAGCCGTATAAAAGGAAAGCAAGGCTGCAGTTTTGCTTGAGCTCATTTTAGCTCTAAGCTCAAGACATTTTAAAGGATTTCTTTTCATCCACTTGTCCTCGTGCTACTTGACATTTAAGATGTTTAAAATAAAGATATCATTTTGTGAGATTTTTCTCTACACTATTCACCTAAGTGATCACGGTAAAATGTCGACAGAATCGGCCCGCTTCACAGTTAAAAATACAAAACCGTGTGTTCAAAGTGGTGTCTAACAAGCAATATAAAACAATAAGTGAGATTTATATGACGTGCAACATTCGCAATAGTTCAGATTTATTGCATCCGGTATAACATAATATATCAAGGGAGGGTATAACTCAACTTGTTGCTAGATTGAAACTAAAATGTTTTGAGACAGAACGATTGAAATACTGCACATGTCAGGGATATTCATTTTTCAATAGCTGTTGCAATAGTTGAAGTATACTTTAATTTCAAATCTCGGCTGTACTCTCCGAAGGGTAAGGCAGAGGAACGCCTACATACCATCAGTTACTTTTTAAGTTTTATGTGTACGGGGAGAGTCTGCTAGGGTCACAGAATTTGTTCAAAAGAGTCACTGCGGCCCTGGAACGCAAAGCTTTAGGAGGAACAGATATGGGTTTCCCCATCTGGTTTTTAGTGTGTAAGAGTCTGATAGCCCCTTCCGTTCAGTATATAAGAGAATTTCACAGTTTTTACATCCCCACTGCGGATCCCCAGCTAACAATAACAAAATACCTCGCCGACACTCACCACCCATTCCCACCCATCTATTATCAGCGGAACATTGGAAACTACCCTAAAACGCGTCGCAAACGCCGTCAACAAGTGGAGCGGTGACTGTGACGTCATTGGGCGTCAGACCGCTCTAATAGATTATCGAGGCGCCCAAAAAAACTAGAGCTGACATGTCACCGTGTGCGGACGAGTTGTGAACAAGTCCAGACATGTTTTCTGCTCGTGCAGTTTGCAGGGTTGCCTCGTCATGGAAATGCGATTTTCTTTTTAATTCGTTTAGCATTTCGTGCCTATGCATATTTTCTTAGTGACTGAAAGAAATTTTGCCGCTGCGCTTAATAATTCTGATAGATTAAAAAACTGGCCAAGTGCGAGTCGGACTCGCGTGTAAAGGGTTCCATTTTTTGGCTTGATGTTGTAATACTACACACTTTTTTGGCTTGATGTTGTAATACTACACACTTTTTTGGCTTGATGTTGTAATACTACACACTTTTTATAGGGTTTTCTGTAATCTAATAGGTTAGGTACCTATAGAACTATTATTTGCATTTATTTCAAAATTTTAGGCTCAGTTGTTTCGGAGATCATACTAGATCTAATCTCTTGAATAACTTCCAAACTGTAACTCTTAGAGTAAGCACTTTCATTTGATATGTCACACGACACAGTTTGATAAACTTTTTTTTTTAATTTTATAATTTTTCACTCAAAAGTGGTCCCGATATTAAAAATGTATTTATTTACGTGACGCGTCCGTGTCCCAACCACGCACGCGTTACGTAAATTAATATTTTTATAGTAAGGGGGCCACAGAAGTTCATTGTATATAGCTGTATCTCAACAGAAGTGGTCCAGTAGATCCGGAGAAAACTGTCTGTGAAAGACGGACAGACAGACGGACAGACAGATAGACAGAAACCCGAGTAATCATATAAGGGATTCATCACACATCCGTTTTATGGATGTTGGGAACCCCAAAAAAAAAAAAAAATATCAAATCCGAGTTTTGTCCGAACCCGGAAAGAACGTTAGCTGTCATTTAAACATCTTTGACAGTCGTTACGGGTTAGCCAGAAGACCAGTTACTGGTTTGTGGAGGAAAGATATGCCATGAAAATTATTAGCATTTTTTTATTTTATTATTGACTAGCTGACTCGCGTAACTTCGTCTGCGTCACATTTTCCATTACTGTTCCGCTCCTATTTGTCTTAGCGTGATGATATATAGCCTATAACCTTCCTCGATAAATGGGCTATCTAACACTGAAAGAATTTTTCAAATCAGACCAGTAGTTCCTGAGATTAGCACGTTCAACCAAACAAACAAACTCTTCTGCTTTATAATATTAGTATAGATAGGCATACGTTGACCGCTATCTCTATTATTTAGCTATAACCAGTTATACCTACTCGCAGGAATTACCTAGGTTTACAAAGCAACATAGGAGTCGTATTTCTCAAAATTCAAGTAGTCTATCACGTCTTACTTTTCTGCGATGTATTGCGACAGCCCTGTACGTGTGTTTGTTTATTTCACACAAACGCAAAGTGATGGCCGCTTCAACAGATATTTCTTTGAAGCTGGAATCTGAGTACACGCACCAGCTTCGTATTTCCTCCGTTTGAAAACTTTATTACTGTTGGAACATATTTCAGTTCAGATTTAAATTGTAATTTATTTTGAATTGTTTTGAACAAGCAATTAGTGTAGGAATATTACCCATGTAGCAAGTGTTGTGTTAAAATATGCTTGACTTAATTCATCGCAGCACCTTTAAATAGTGCTTAAATCTTTTTCAATTTAATTTCTTACAGTTGAGAAATGTCCGAGAAGGAACATTATTTAAAGCTCTAGCTAGGTGGGACGCGCGCTGCATGCGAGCCTGATATATGGTGCTCGAGGATGGCTTGTGAGTGGAGTGGACTTCCATGTACTCTCACGGCAAGGTAGTGGAAAAATATAGAGATTATTCTTCAAGTTTAACGATCAAGAAATGAACAGGAGTTATGATCGGGGTAGCGGAACATACATCTTAGCTTTCAACTAAAACTTGTTTTTTAATAATAATTGAAGTTAGTTGAGCCAAATACAAAAAGCAAAACTTACTCCTCTGCTGTACTCTTCTGATTAATTTCGTTGCGGGATCCAAGACAGTTCAATCGTTTCTTCGGGACTCGTCGTGTTTCATTAGCTCGCCGTTTTTCTGGTGGTCGCCACTGTTGATTCTGGCTTTCAGGAGTTGCAGTGGTTGGAAATGTGTGGCGGGCTTGTAACCTACTCCTCTAGGGCAGTAATTCCATAATGATCCTGAGTGATCTTTGGGCGTTTTCAAGGTTATGATTCGTTACAAGTATAGCGGATTGCAAACCAAATGTGGCTCTATTGTAGAATTAACTGGACTAAGTATTCTATTATATAACACCTTTCAGCAATTTCGAAGGGAATATTTTTAAACGGGATAAAAAAATAGGAGAAATAAATGCCTTTTTGAGGTTTTTCTTTTCAGGTTTTTTTGAGGTTACCTACAACATAACAGAGTGTTTTTTTGTGCTGTTTCAAAACTTTGTTTCAATAAGGTCTGTAGGTAATTTAACAGTCGCGGGATCATTCGCAAGAGACACCGTGGCTCCGGAACACAAAAGGCAATGAAGGAACATGGATGGGTTTTAGTCAGTAGAAGTCTGACACTCCCTCCCGCCACACCCAGAGCGGGAGGAGTCATTGGATGATTTCCCATCCCTAAAAAATAAAAAAGGTAATTTAACAGAACAGTTAGAGACAATACGTTTAGTTAGAGCCCCTGTTCCATAAAAAACGTCTTTCAAAATGTGTTTATTGTGTTATTGTTCAAGTAAATAAACCGTAGGAAAACGCCAAACATCATACACGCGTAACATCTTCACTTAGAAAAGTTACACAATAAGATTCTAAGACATTTTTTCAATAAAAAGCACTTCAACAAATCAAACCGATTTTGAATTTAGTTGTAAAACATGCGTAAACAATTGTTCGATAAACACGTGTAACGCTTGGCAATTAAATAGAATTTCCCTTAAGTTTTTCCTGTTCCACTCTACGCAAGGCAGACTATCTCAAACTCTACAGAAAATACAGAAATGAATGTGTGAGAATTCTAACAAACTTCTGAGCAAATTTGTCTTGTAACTGTCAAAAAATCTGCCTAGATTGTTCTGAACTGTATTTGTATCGGCTTCTAGTTAAGTTGAATGCAGCTGAATCAGTACCTAGTGTCTGCATATCTGACCACTACAAATAAGTACCTAACTAGATAACACTCCTTCTTGGCAAAACTGCTGTCAGATTTTCAGACTACTGGAAATTCAACAAAAGAACGGTGGGATCATTGGCTCTACTAGCGTTCCCAGGCTGGTGACCAAACCACAGATTGACCTTCGGCAAGTGATGTTTAACCTTGAAGATTGACCCATGCGGCAGTTATAATTTCACCATAAGATCTTCTTGATTTTGTCAATTTACTGCTTATTAAAATCAACACGCTTCACATCTTCAAACTGATGATACAGCCACTTTGAACATTCATGAACGCAATTGATTTGTAAACCGAATGATTGCTCCACTCAATGCAACGTGATTGCTAATCAATGTTCTCCATCAGTGCTGTGATTGTGTTGTCAGTCGGCAATCATCGGTAACTCTGTAGTAAACAATCATGAAATTATTTATTAAACACTTTCATCAGCGTTAGTTATAAAGCTTATAGCGGAGTTATAAAGCTTAAAAGATTACAATTAGAAAGAGAAGTCCGATATGAACTTGGACGTCAAAATCCATGACGTCTATACATACAGCTGCCATAGAAAAAAACGTTTTCGCGAGAGGGACAGGTGTATTTGTTTAAAATAATTATATCTCGTTTGTTTTTCGAGCAATTTTGATTCTATTTTCACTGTTAGTATTATATTGTTGTATATTTTTAGATACACTGTCGTGGTAAATATTTTTTTCATGCATATTGCCTATTGTGAAGTGCAACACAGAGATATATACTGACAAAAGTCACCCGTACGCGGTCGTGACTTTTGGTGACTTCTTTAAACCACACCCTATATTATTACACCATCCGAAAATGTAGCTTAGAAGGATATTATTCTGGAAATAAAACTGACAGGTATAATTCATGGCAAACTAAACGAAAGAACTCATTTTTTAAAAATGTATATTGTTAAAAAAGAGCTCTACAAAAACCCAATCATGCAGTTTTGCTTTTCATCAAAATCAGGCTCCTTTCAGTGTTTTTCGATATTCCTCATAGTTTCGGATTTGGCGCTGAAGGCACACTTTAAAAATTCAACCTGTATACTTTAGCAGAGGAAGTCTGTTTTGTAAGAAGCAAATCAGGATACCTTTGCCAAAGTATCCTCAAACGCTTCCCATTAATGTCAGTAAAGCTCCGTCTTTCAGGTTACAGGAAAGACGTCATCAAACGTTTTCTTTGAACGTCTCGAAGTAACGAACACTTCCTGTTGCATTATTACTGAGGTTTCGTAAAGGAGTCGTGCCTTTCAACTCACAACTCGCTCCACAAAGATGCCTTTAGTATTTTCTCGATATTCACATTCAGAACTAAGTTCATGTTACTTTTAAATATAAAGGGTTGATTTTTCAGTAGTCAGATATTTTTTAACTGAAGAATGGGTTTAAAACATATAATGGATCTCTGAAATATTTTCTATGCAAAAACAGTCAATCGGAAATGATTATTTCTCAGGTAAAAGTAATCTGACTAATGAAATATCGGCCAAGTGCGAGACGGACTCGTACACGTACCATAAACAAAAAACACGTTTCGTGTATGGGAGCCTCCTAATGATTGAATTACTTCTACTATTTGTTGGTATAGCGGCTATAGAAATACATACTGTGAAAACTAATGTCTACCTATTATGGTTCTTGAGGTACTGCAGACAGGCAAACTGACGGACGGATAGACGGACGGACGAATGGACATACGGATGGACAGCGGAGGTTTAGCATAGGTCTTGGCTAGGCTGCGGTTCCACTGAGGCGGAGCAGAGCAGAGCGGAGACTAGCTGTTCCACGATTCACCAATCACATGGCTTGAAATTCACATCACTTCTCCACACCTACCTCTTTTCACAGCTCAGCCTCGCTCCGCACCGCTCCACTCCGCTTCAGTGGAACCGCAGCCTTACCCCTTGGTTACGGAACCCGTGATACGGTGCTAAAAATAATTGCAGAAGGATTTGAATAAAAAATCATTAATTAATAAGTATGTAATTTAAAATAGATTTAATAGTAACCTTAGTTAAAAATAAAGATAATAATGTAATTAATAAAAATATATTTACAAATAAATTATCACCGACAACATACGTCGTCGGAGGCACTGGTAACTAAGTTTACAGAATCCTCTTTGGTTTCCGATACATTCGCTTTTTCACACTTTGCTATAATTATTAAATTAACATCTATGATTGTTAATTATCAACTATGGTTGTTATTATTTTACTGATCAGGAATATTTACAAAGTTTAGTACCAAATCAATTAAATCAGCTAGTACTTTCAAAATAAAATAAATTTAAAGATTATAGCACTGACATCAGGGGAGCTACTCTCTAAGCCCGAAATCCGTTGTTTCGGGCTTAGTTGCGGGCCGTATTTTACTCCGTATCAACTAACTCCTAAGAATGAATGACAACACGATTGACAGTTACTGTCAATCGTGTTGTCATTCATGCTGAGTTCGGATTCGGGACTAATAGTAAATCCGTAGGTGATACGGAGTACGGACTACTCTCTAAGCCCGAAACTACGGTCTTAGAGTGTAGCACTCCAGGATCGGAGTTCAGGAAAAGCCTTAACTCAGAATTAAAGTCTTCATGTTGCTATGATTTTGCACAAACAATAAATTAATGATGATATTAGAAGTCTAAATATAATTTGATAACTCAGTACTCATAAATATGTCACGCAGTACAATAAATATTATAATTTGGTTCGTGAGCTGGAATGTGACGAAGTTCAGGCAGTTGTCGACACAATTTGTCACATTTTAATAAGGCTGAGCCTCGAGTTGCGGAATATATTAAGTTTTAATTAGGGTATATACGCCACTCAAACTTTCTCGTACATAATAAAATTGAGCAAATATTTTTCTACGAAAATATTGTGAAGATATAAAATGATAATGATATATTTTTTTGTCAGAAATATAAAAATACAGTTTCAAGGTTCCTTATTTGGTAATATTTGTTAGTTATAAAAACACACACACTAATAAATGAATCTTGAATCTTATAAAGTCACTGTGTTTTAATTGCCAGTGACACAGAAACATTTGTTGTATCTGTTTGTATAACAGACTTGCTTTGGATTATCATTAAGTATTTGCGTGGATGTAGAAAATTATTACCCCATGGGAACAAACTCCGGGTATGAAAGTAACTTTTGTTCTTTTTGTGGATATGGACTATACGTGTGATAAGTTTCATCCAAATTCGTTTAGACGTGAAGATGTAACTAACTTACGAATTCAATTTAGCATTATAATAATAGTAAGGACGACGAAACTGTATCTCTTTTGAAAATTCGATTAGTTTACAATCACAGAGACCTTGATTCAATCACTGTTAACAATGGATGTAACGGTAAACTTTTAAAATCTATCACAGGCTAGTTTAAACAATATTTTACACAAAACAACTGTACTTGTAACATTTCATATCACTTCACCCTTCACATGACGTGATAGAGTAATGGGTAACATATTTTAACCCATATAATTCAGGTGAAGTGATCAGTTGCCCACCGAACACAATACCCGTCTGGTCGGAGAATCCTTCCTTTCCCATGGAGGTTTGCGGGTTATAAGTTCACTTTATGGTCACTTCACCTGAGTCTTCAAGGTGAGATGTATACAGAAACCTGCCGGCTGTACACCTCACATCACAAATCTGCGCATATCACAAAGCTAGCTTACCTCCCTAATCGTTATGACTAGTTCTTACATTTATGTAACACTGCACTTAGTTTCAGAACTTGTGCTCACCCTCATTGTTCTTCTTCTTCTCTGGGTTCTTTTCTTCTGACTTCTTTTCAACATCTTCTGTAAAATTTAGAGTGGAAAATCAATCAAGTATCTGATCGAATGGATCCTGGATGTATCTGATAAAGACAACTGGAAGGAGCTAGAGGAAGCTCTTGACTGGCATTCTGAATTGCGAGATCTTAGGTAAAACTTAAGTCTTACATTAAGCATCGGAAAAAGTAAGCAGGGGTGAGTGCCACCTTCACAAAAAATAATATAGAAATCAAATCTTACCAATATCTTTCGAAGGTTTGGGTTCGTTCCACTCCTGGATGTCTGCTGAGATGAACAGCAGATAGAACAGGTTCGCCAAGAAGTAGAACGCTACCGATATAAAGAACACTTTTCTCCAGTCTGCTGCACTTGACTGGAATAAGAACAATTTATGTAATTCGTTTTTTTTTGTATGAGGAATTTTTACATAGAATGTTGCAAAGTGGCAAACTGAGTCCCAGTTCTTGATAGACCGCTCATGATTACCACCACCTATACTACACTGGATGCGTTGCCATCTCAAAGCATTATAAATGCTACCTACTTATAGACCCCAACACAAAATTACTAGTGATAAAGTAAGATCTTTCTTAGTTTATTAAAAGATTCCATATACATATTCAACACAAAGAGCAAATGCGGTGCTTCTTATAAAAGTATGCCTAATCTGTTGGAGTGACATTCCATTCACTCGCACCCATGAATTTATGGAATCTTATAACAAAGTGAGATGTAGAAGTACATGCTAGAAAGGCTCACCTCATCTTCAACGACTGCGGACACAGTCAGAGGAGCCAGGATCGAGAAGATGGCTCCAATACCGTTGGTGAAGCCCATCATTGTACTCGCGTGGTTCGGGGAGAGGTCGATGTGGGACAGCTGGAAAATAATCATTTAATTGGTTATTCAGTAAATGATCAAGTGTCTTAAACTTCCCCAACACTTCGCTGTCGCGGCTTATCTGGCAGTTACCGTGATTTTTTTCCAGAAAAAATGTAGCCTAGTGCTTTTCATAAGTTGAAAATATTTATTGAAAGACTTTACCTTTAAAGTACTCTACAGTATTACGCAAAATATACGATACACAAACATAATATAAATTAGTAATAATTATACTACCTACTATCACACAATTTTGGCTGAACGTTGACTATTTATTTACTGCCGTAAAATCCGTTTAAACCCACTTGTTGAAAGTTCAAGATTTAGTCCCGAGATTATACTAATTGGACTTTAAAGCTTTTAATAGAATTAACTCAGCATAAACATTGTATTTACACAAACTTCATCGCCTGAAGCTATAATTTTAACACAGAAAAAGGCAACAAAGTCTACAATGGAATGGCAGTATAATGTAATATTACTTACCATAAATCCGACGTAGTGAGCTCCATTGAGTCCAACAGTGATGGTCAGGATGATGACAGCGAGAGACAAGTTCCCTGCCGGGAGGTACGACAGGCCGAGCAGAGCTACGGCGGGACCCCAGTGCGCTGAAACAGAGAACAATAATAATTTCAATCTTATGGTTTAAAGTATTCTCGATATTTTACTTACTTACTAAATACATCGATAAAAGGAACTAACTCATTTTAAATGGTTTAACGTCTGAAAGTTCATTCCATGAAATTAAAGGAGACATTTACCGATACTGTTGAATATCCTCCTGGAGGTAACGAGTCTGATGATGTTTCTGTTGACGAGGAACTCGGCGAGCCAGCTGAAGAAGAAACTCAAGACATACATGGCCACGTACGGCAGAGCTGACAACTGGCCGTTCTGAAATATAAGTTAAATGTTTTAAAATGGTGTGCTTGACCAAACAGGCTTATGGAACTGCAGCGCGATTCTGTGAACATTTTACTATAAAAACTAAGGGGAGGTAAGAAGCAGAAGCAGTTATTCGCAAAAGTTGGATTAACAATTCATTTCAAGTGCACCTTACGTAAGTGTTCACATGGCGTTTGTACAGAGGTGTAAATATAGTAATCTCACCTCTTTGATATCCACATTTAGAACGTTCTTCATGTACGAAGGTAATTCAGTGAGAAGAGTCCAGAATCCTAAGTTTTGACCGCAGTGAGCTAGCAAGATAGCCCAGAATGGAAGAGACGTGAGGATTCCCTTCCAAGGAGTTGGCATTTTCTAGAAAAAGAAAAGATTTATCAGCGTCATCAAGATTACATGGTACCTAACAACAAAAAAAAGAGCTGTTACTGATGGTGTGAAATATAAGATGAGCAAAATATTATCTGTCAAAACCGTAACAACATTTTAAAACACGATCTACCCAAGGTCGAGACAAGTACTTTAACAATGAACCAACAGGAGTACTCACACCATGTCCAAGCTCGTTGGAGCCAGCATTCATTTCAATATACTTCCTCTCCTTCTTGGAGATCCATCGGCTAGTGCCAGGTGTGGAGTCTCCGATGATGACCCACAGCACGGACCAGACGAGGCAGGTGATGCCGGCCACGTAGAATACGGAGGGCCAGCCCCAGGAACTGGCGGAGAGGATTCCTGACGTCAACAGTTCGATGATGGTACCGAGTTGAGCACCTGTGCAACAATATAATATTAATCACCAATATTAGGAAATGGTAACGGGTGAATGTTTTAGAGAACAGTCGTTATCTAGAGAATAGTCTCGATTTTGGAGTTTAAAAACTGTAAATTATTTTTTTATTTGTGATGCTTTTGACTCTAGTCTAGGACAGAGATGACAGAGACAGCCTTATTTGACCACATCCAATTGAGCACAGAGGCATAGGTTTGGCAAATGTAAACACTGGCCTATGTCTAGCTGTTACTTGAACAATAAGCTGATGATGCTGCACTACACATTGAAATACATTTATAATGTTTTTCTAGCTGACTCGAAGTGACCACAGCTATAAATAACAACTTCACAATGAAACCGAGTGTCATGTTTTAGAATTCACCGGAATTTCTCTCAAATTGATAGCATGATTTAAAACTAGTTAGCCGTTTTGTTGAAACTTGAGTCAGGTATCATTTAACAATTTAACTAAAACATGTATTTATCTTTCGACCGTTTACGTGCTTAACCTGAAGTGTTCCGAACTTTCTGTCGATCATTGTTATTGTTATGTTCAAGAGGTCATAGAGATAGACATAGGTGGAGACATGAAGTGGAACTTTTAAAATTTTGAAACTGGAGTCCAAAATTGTTTTATACTGTCATAGCGCTGTAGATGACCAACAAAAATTAATACTGTTTGCACGCGTCATGTGCGCGTCGTGTCGTCCGCATGTTAGAAAACGCATTGTGAAAAGGCTCTTAGATAATGGAACTGCATTTCAAAAGTCGTGAATCCACCACCATAAAACAGACTTTTAAAAAGCTTGTTTCACTTCAAAAATCGAACATCTTGTTGGATAAACTGTGTATTTATTTCTTTATTCATTATTTTTTTAGTCTCATCTAACAATATATTCAAATTGCATCAAATTAATTTGTAAAATAAGGTGCATAATGTTTCGTTGGTGTTTTTTTATATAGCTCGCGGTAGCAAGACGGGATAGTAATTGTTTGTTAATTCAAGTACTTAATTGCTGTTGGCCCGTTGAGAGCGAGGGGAGTAAAGTACAAACTAGTTCAAGTATCAAGAACATTTGGAATACGTTTTCTTGTACCTAATAACTTATCTTAAAAAAAAAGATGTTTAGTATATTTTGTCTAAATTGTGGTCATCAATGTATCGAGTAATCGATTTTTTTTTAACGACTTCGGGTTGTTCACATGATAAAATTCACAAATTTTACCCATCATTAACGGCAATTTTAGGCGAAATTAAATTAAAATACTTGAGGTTTCCTTGTATGATCGAATCAGGAATGATGATATCCGCAGGAGAACCAAGGTTACCGACATAGCCCGAAGGATCGCCAAACTGAAGTGGCAGTGGGCAGGGCACATTGCTCGCAGAACAAATGGTCGATGGGGCCGAAAAGTTCCGGAGTGGTGACCGCGTACTGGAAGACGCAACGTTGGAAGGCCTCCCACAAGGTGGACCAATGACCAGCCGGTGAAGGTTGCGGGTAGCCGATGGATGCTAGACGCACAGGACCAGTCGCTGTGGCAACGCTTGGGGGAGGCCTATGTCCAGCTGTGGACCTCATTCGGCTGGTTTGATGACTCATCATTATGCACACATTATGATCGGTACAATGACTTCATTTCAGTTTTGCGTTTGTTCTGTTTAGGGTTGCCAGGTTTTAAAACCGAAAAGCCGGACTTGCCAGTTAATTTAGCCGGACATTTGAGTTAAAAAGACCGAACACTCTTAATTTTTTAAGTCTTAGTTTAACACAAGTTTTAAGTAAAACATGTTTTTTTTATGTCATCATTAAAAAAAATCTAACCAAACAACAATACAGTTGAGTGAATCAGTTTTCTTTATTGTTTCTTATTCAATATGCATTACAATATTAATTTTAATGGAAAAGTTCTAGTCTGCACGCTTGTGCTAGCGATAGATACAAGTTGTTTTGGGCGGAGCGGACAAAAACACCAAAGGCCTAACAAAAGCTGGAAAGGCCGGACACCGTCTAATTTGGCCGGTGTCCGGCCAAATTAGACGGTGTCCGGCAACCAAAAAGCCTGACTGTGTCCGGCTTTATCCGGACGCCTGGCAACACTAGTTCTGTTAGATGTTGTAGATTGCACACTTGTATGAAATTCGTAGTCATTAGTCAAGAACGTACCCGCATAGACGAAGGTCCCGAGTCGACTGCGCTCGTTGACGGGTACCCACTGGCCCAGAACGCCGTGCAGGCTGGGGTACAGCAGGCCCTGCGACACGCCCATGACGATGCGGCACGCGCAGACCGCTATGTAGTCCCCCTGGAACAAGACGATTATAATAGCACTTTTATTAAGACTGTCTCGTCATGAACCGGAGTCTGTGTTATATCTTGAGGGTCTTTAGGATTGAATTGGTTACTGCAAAGCAATTATGCGCCATCGGCAACCACACTATTTACACTTCATCATTTGCCGAGCCTTTTCTCACTATAATGGGGTCGGGTTCCAGTCAAATCGGATTCAGATGAATACCAGAATTTTTACGTGGAAAGAAATACACATAGGTACAGCTCAACTACATCCACTTCTGAGTTTAGGCTTCTCTTTATATGTATATGTTTATCCCCATGCTCCTATGTGGGGCTCATCCAGGTTTTATGATCGATAGTAGCAAATATAGTATTTATAAATTGCCGTCCACTCTAGATAAATTGTCCACAAAGCATATGACGATTAAAATAAAAGTCGTGTTTTAACATTAAATATTACCTTTTTACAAGTTTTTTTTTATTTAACTTGCAATCTATACTTAATATTATAAAGCAGAAGAGTTTGTTTGTTTGTTTGGTTGAACGCGCTGATCTCAGGAAGTACTGGTCCGATTTGAAAAATTCTTTCAGTGTTAGATAGCCCATTTATCGAGGAAGGCTATATTATATTATCACGCTAAGGCCAATAGGAGTGGAGCAGTCATGAAAAATGTTACGCAGACGACGTTGCACGGGTCAGCTAGTGTACTTATGTTTGTTCGGGTGGAATGTTGCAACTGAATTTTAAATCAGTTATCTTTAACCGATTGAGCTGAATTTTGGTATATATACATGCTTATTTTGGATGGCAATGCATGCTCTGCTATGTGAAATTATAATTCCAATATGGTGGATCATCCAAGATGGTGGACTACTTATTTTTTCTGCACTATCACAGGGGTGCCAAATGATAGAGCTTGCTGAGGAAAACTCAAAAACTATGTACATCAGAACGTTCGGCCAGTCGAGATAGGGAGCTGGCTGCTACTCCAGTTTTTAGTGACCATTATGTGACGCATAAAGATGCCAGCCAAAGAATTTGTGACAGAACGGATCGAAAGTTAGAAGCATTTATTTATGGCCGAACGAACTGATATCAGGACGTTCGGCCAACCTGAATCTCCATAATTGAGGACCTCAGAGAAACTGTTACTGAATAAAGATTTAGTGACGATTTGGTGACAAACAACCAATGCTTTAGTTTTACTCGTAATGCCACCGGATAAAAATAAAATGAATTTTGGTTCCTGGAACATCAGGACGTTCGGCCAACGTAATCTCCATAACTGAGGACCTGAGAGAAACCGTTAATGAATAAAGATTTAGTGACGAGACTGAAACTAATTATAATAAAATTATTTAAAGCTGAAATCAAAGACATGCTGGCGTCATGGAAGATAGGACAAGAGGAATATTTAACCAAAATAATCGACAAGCAAAGTGCCTCAATGTCGAAATTGGTAGCTGACATGGCAGAGTTAAAGTCACAAAACTCAGAAATACAACAATCAGCCGATTTCATCAGCAATCAATACGAAGATCTCAGGAGGGAAGTTTTGAACTTGCAAAAGGAGCGACAAGAGCAGAATACGTACATCGAAAACCTTGAGAAAAAAGTCCAATATCTGCAGTTTAAATCACGCTCATCCTGTATTGAGGTTAGAAACGTCCCACAAAAGGAGAAGGAGGTCAGTGAGGATTTAACGTGCACCGTGAGCGAGATCGGGAAAGCTGTTGGGTGGCCGATACTGTCAACTGAACTGCGGGATGTATACAGACTTCCGGGCAAACCCGGTATCACGCGCCCAATAGTTGTGGAATTCTCAACAGTGACAGCCAAGCACAACATGCTATCAGCTATCCGTGATTTTAACAGAAATGTGAAAAACAAAGAGGACAAGTTGAACACTAAGCTTGCTGGCATTCCTGGACCGCGCCAGCCTGTGTACGTCGCTGACTTCCTACCATCAAGCTCAAAAAAGCTGTTCTTCCTAGCTCGTGAGTTCGCAAAGAAGAACGGTTACAAATTTTGCTGGTCAACCAATGGTAATATTTTCTTGCGTAAAGAGCAAGGCGAAAAGCAGATTTTAATTCACTCTGAGAAGTGCTTGGCTGGTCTGCAGGAGAACGTTGCATGACTATTACTGTTAATGATCATAACCACTAATTTATTGCTTCATATTTTAGTTTTTTGCATATTTATCATAGGAGAAACTTTGATTATTTTACCTTTGCTTACATACCTACTCTACTCAAACCACACTGCATATAATGGCAACTTACACCACAGCACATTCTTAATTTCTACACGCACAAAAAACAAAACACACCAAAATCACACAATTTATGTAAAATATAAAATAAAGGTAAACAACAAAATAAAAATAAAAATCTCTGGACACATCGTTTGGGATTTTATACAAATCTGTTATAAATGGCTAATTTAATCGAATTAAATCAAGAATTTGAATCCATATCACGGTCAAAATCATTTTGCTGTTCTCCAGATGACTGTACCATATACTTACCCAAGCATGACAAGGCTACACAAATATTACACCTAAACATTAGAAGTATAAACAAACACTTCGATGAACTAAAAGTACTACTATCTATAATAAATATGAAATGTGAAATCATCATTTTAACCGAGTGCTGGTTGAGTAAAGTCCACAAAATACCTGTCTTGGATGGATACACATCTCACTATACCAAGCGTACTCACAATCAAAATGATGGTATAATAATTTATGCTGCAAATAACTTAGACTGCAAAATATCAGAGCCGGAGTTCAAGGATGCTAATTGCCTTATTTGCAGCGTAGACAATAAACTGGCAGTTGTTGCCATTTATCGTTCGCCTTCCTACAGAAATAAACAAAATTTTGACAACTTCATAAATAGTCTAAACAATGTCTATAACACATTAACTCAGTATAACAGCATTGCACTCATGGGAGATATAAACATAGACATAAAAACTAATACATCGGACGATCGATGCAACGATTACCTCATTTTTAATGCATCACACGGACTAATACCAGCTCATACTTCTCCTACTAGACTTAATAACTGCCTAGACCACATTTTAGTTAAGTCTACTCTACCAGCCACTAGTATAGTCCTGGAAACATACATCACTGATCATGCACCAGTTATGTTATCTTTACAAAATGCAAGCGTCAGTTCTAAACCAAATAACGTAGTATCTAGGCTCGATTACCAAGCGATTAAAAAGGAACTGGAAGAGATGCAATTTGCAGAAGTGTTACAGATTGAAGACGCAAATGAATCCACAAATAAGTTCATTTCACTATTAATGGCTGTAATAATTAAACATACACGAACCGTTCTGGTATCTAGGAGAAAAAGAAATATAAAGCCCTGGATAACCCCAGGACTCCTACGCTGTATTAAACACAGAGATCGACTACATCAAAGATCAACTAAGACTTCTGATAACTTAATTTTAAAGATAACATACTCACGATATCGAAATTTTTGTAATCGTCTGTTGAATAAGATAAAAAGAGATTATGAGAAAAAAGAGATTGAGAAAGCCGGTCACAATCCCAAAGCACTTTGGAACGTCATCAAAGACATCACTCACACTAAAAAAGTAAATTCATCACCCGTAGAACTACTAAGTAAACAAAATAACCCTAGGATTGCCGTTAATCAAATCTGTTCTTATTTCACTAATGTTGGAAGTAACTTAGCAAATAAAATAATCGATGCGAATCAAGGTAGGCAGTCACACTCAATACAAAATGAGAATTCTTCTCCCAGTTATTCTTTTCTTCTCCTGGAAAGTGACGAGGCTGAAGTAGACTCTATTATATTACAATTGCGTAATAACTGTGCCACGGGTTGGGATAAAATATCAACTAACCTATTGAAACAATGCAGACAAATATTAACACCTCCCATAACACACATATGCAACCAGTCCATAAGAACCGGTGTATTTCCCCAAGCTTTAAAAAAAGCCTTAGTTCATCCTATCCACAAGGGAGGGGTCAGAGACAGTGCTAACAATTATAGGCCAATATCTGTTTTACCTGCGCTGTCTAAAATTCTAGAAAAAATCCTCAACTCGAGGCTAAATAGTTTTTTGAACAAACATAACATTATTGCCAATAATCAGTTTGGTTTCCGTCGCGGCATATCCACCGAGGATGCCGTATTAGATTTAACACAGCTCGTTGCAAGACAACTGGATGCAAAAAACAAATGTCTTGGTGTCTTCCTGGATATGGCGAAGGCATTTGACACGGTCTCTGTCCCCATCCTACTGGCCAAACTTGAACAAATAGGAATCAGGGGTATACCGCTTTTGATGTTCAAGAGTTACCTAACAAATAGGACACAACAGGTCATAATTAATTCCCTCCTTAGTGACGAACAAATAGTCACCTTTGGTGTGCCACAAGGGAGTGTTCTAGGCCCTACTTTGTTCAATATATATATAAATGACCTTTGCAAAATGTCACTTTCGAATGCAACCATTTATACATACGCAGATGACACGACTATTGTAGTGTACGGACCCAGCTGGGATTTCGTTAAAGCTGTAGCCGAAGACTGTCTTAGAAGAATTATGAACTGGCTAAGTCTTAACCTTTTAACACTGAACTTAAATAAAACGAATTATATAACCTTCGCGATAAGGAAAAACAACAAACCATCGGAAGATTTTAACATAATCGCACATACATGTTGGGATAACACACAAACCTGCCTATGTCAGACTCTTACTCAAGCTAGTGTTGTAAGATACCTAGGAGTACAAATTGATGAACAACTACGGTGGGATAAACAAATAAACAAAGTTATTGCAAGGTTGAGAACTATGGTCTATCTCTTCAGAACTCTTAGAGAATCAGTATGTCAGGAGCTTCTTATAAAAATTTTCATTGCGCTGTGTCAGTCTGTGATCAGTTATTGTATCCCGGTATGGGGTGGGGCAGCAAAAACGATGTTTCTTGTCTTGGAGAGAGCCCAAAGAGCTGTTCTCAAGGTCATCTTAAGAAAACCATATCGGTACCCTACTGGGCAACTGTATATGGACTCTAAAGTGCTTACTGTTCGTAAGCTCTTTGTACTCCTAACCATCTTAAGAAGGCATCGAACTGTTGCCCCACCCGATGCCGGCAGACGAAGAAATTCGCCAGTCTGTCCCAGTGTTTCACACAGTACAACTTTCGCAAAAAGACAATACTTTGTTTTAAGCTCTTACCTGTACAATAAAATTAACAAAAAAACCGACATAGTTAAACTAACCTCATATGATGCAAAAGTTGCGGTAAGAGGGTGGTTATTGGAATTGGACTACTTGGAAACTGAAAATCTCATTACCTTTGTTTCATAACCCTAACGATCATCACCACTTACACAATATTCATACACACTAACACTAACACTTACACACAACACTCTTCAAAAACACTTCACAGCACATAGCTATTTCTTCATGCACCACATCCTCAGATATTCTCACACTTACTCTACCGAATCATATGAACAGTAGTGGCACTCGGTAAATATTTGTAAAACAAAGGGCTGAACACTACCCCCTGAGATACAGGTTACCACCTAGTTCAGGGGATAGGGTCAAAACTTCTAGGCAACTATCACAGCCACCAAATTATATTGTAAGTGAAAATGGTTATTTTTTTCTTCTTTGTATTAAGTATTTCTAATTTAGTCTAAAATAAAACTGTAAATTCATTCTATATTGGTGAGAAATAAACAATTTTATTTTATTTTTATTTATTTTATTTAATTGCTTTATTTTTTTTTGTGACGGCTCCTTTAAATAGTAAAATGAAAATTTAACATATAACCTCAAAACATTGGGATTATCGATTCCTCCACAAGGTAGAAGCCTAGAGAAACCGATAATGAAAATAAAGATAATAAAGATTTAGTGACGAGACTGAAACTAATTATTATTGCTTTATTTTTGTTTGTGACGGCCCCTTTAAATAGTAAAATGTAAATTTAACATATAACCTCAAAACATTGGGATTATCGATTCCTCCACAAGGAAGAAAGCTAGAGAAACCGTTAATCAATAAAGATTTAGTGACGACACTGAAACGAACTTTTATTGTTTTATTTTTTTTGTGACGGCCCCTTTAAATAGTAAATTGAATATTTAACATTATAACCTCAAAACATTGGGATTATCGATTACTCCCCAATGAAGAAGCCTAGACGACTCGTAAAACCCCTGATGTGTTATAGATTTTCAGTCTCAGTGCAATGGTGTCAGTATTTTTGTTGATTCAAGATTAATCTATAAAAATGCACTATGGCGGATGGCGACTGAAATAGGATGACCATGTATTCCAACGAAACAAGTATTTATCGAGTAGGTGCTTTTTTATCTACTGAATGAAGCATATCACGTCGAAATAGTTATAAGGTGACGATGTAGGTATTGCAACAAAATAAATATATACGTGGACGGAGGAATATGAGGAGTGCAGATAACTAAAATTTTATATAGGTTTAATATGCATTAGAAATAAAAAAAAATAAAAAACATTACACACACACCATGCGTTATGATGTGGCCTCTTTGCTTCTACTTTTTATTATTTTTCTGTGTCTGTCACTATCACATGAATAAAAAAAAATGAGACTATCGACCGAATTTCGACCAATAGGATACCACTAGTTTTCTTATCAATTTCTGCTATAGTACCTACCAAGGGATCTCTGCACCCGCGTGGAATGCGTTCCTTCCCCCGCAACTTTCCGGCGCCTTACTGTCTCTCGCTCGCCAAGTCGCCAGTCATGTCACTAGTGTGATGTCATCGAGGTCAGGTGCAGAGATCCTTTGGTACTATAATAGAACCACACAGGACTATCGAAAATGGGTAGCTTAAGTTCTGGCTGACCTTACCGGAAAGAAAGCCGTGATGCTGTCGACTAGTATTTTTAAGAGTTCATTTGGTGTAGTTATTGTATTATCTTACTGTGGTTCATCTATAGAAATGTTATTTCATTTTAAAAATGTGTAATCTAGTTTATCAAACTAGTAATAATATTGTCGGGCCACCACCGAAAGAAATCCGATTTGACAAGTTTCAAGTCAGTCACCGAGCAATAAACACAGGAAGCTGTCAAATCGATCCATCTTCTCTCGTGGTGAACCAATTTAACGTGCCAGCCGTATAAGAACCCATTGACCTGGCACGCGACGATGGCAAAAGACCGGACGGTATGTCTTTATTTCAATGGAATATGGGTAGGCTTTTAGTGTGGGACGCTACTAAACTTGTGTCGATACTCTTGCGCCATCCCATCTTCCTAGCTCGTCGTGCTGTGCTGGTTCTGCGGCTTCGGCTGCTGAAAACCTCAAACGGCAGAAATATAGTGGCCTTATGGCAACTACATTTTTGAGCAGTTTGGGGTTGAAACTCTTGGACCGTGGGGTCCGAGGGCTCACGTCCTATTCAAAGATCTAGCAAAACGCTTAGTTGACGCTTCGAATGACCCAAGAGCTGGCTTTTACCTTGGACAGAGGATAAGCATTGCCATACAACGTGGCAATACAGCCAGTCTTTTGGGCTCCAGTTGATAGCGATGGGGTGGGGTGGGGACGAATTCTTTGACGCCATATTTTAGTTAGGAGTTTTTTTTTTCTATTGTAAGTGTACCTATATAGTTTGTTCTTTAAATAAATAGTTATTATTTAACTGTAATTCTAAAAAGTACAATTTATTATGTACTTACCTAACTACCTACCGCTTTTTTTGGATGATTATAAATAAAGCATTTTTTAATTTGTGTGCCCATTTATTTAAGTTTTTTTAATGCGAAACGGGGAAACTTGGCCCAAATCTCACCTGATGGAAAGTGATGAAGTATTCTTGTACTTCAATTTTTCCAATCTCCAATGTCAGTCACCTTTCCACTTTTGTTTGCTTTTAGCCAAAATAGACACGACTAATATAACAAAAACTTCATAAGTGGACACTGGTATGCAGGCATCAGCTCAACGTTGCTTGTACCTGTATAATTTTTAATATTACGACGTGTTTTGCTTCATTCAGTAGGTAAAAAGGTACTTACTTGATACATACTTCGATGGAATACATGGTCACCCTATTTCAGTTGCCATCCACAATAGTGCATTTTTATGGATTAATTTTGAATCAACAAAAATACTGACACCATTGCACTGAAAACCTATAACACATCAGGGGTCTTACGCGTCGTCTAGGCTTCTTCGTTGTGGAGGAATCAATAATCCCAATGTTTTGAGGTTATATGTTAAATTTACATTTTACTTTTTAAAGGGGCCGTCACAAACAAAAATAAAGCCATAATAATTAGTTTCAGTCTCGTCACTAAATCTTTATTCATTTTCGGTTTCTCTAGGCTTCTTCCTTGTGGTGGAATCGATAATCCCAATGTTTTGAGGTTATATGTTAAATTTTCATTTTACTATTTAAAGGAGCCGTCACAAAAAAAAATAAAGCAATTATAATTAGTTTCAGTCTCGTCACTAAATCTTTATTCATTAACGGTTTCTCTCAGGTCCTCAGTTATGGAGATTACGTTGGCCGAACGTCCTGATGTTCCAGGAAACAAAATTCATTTTATTTTTATCCGGTGGCATTACGAGTAAAACTAAAGCATTGGTTGTTTGTCACCAAATCGTCACTAAATCTTTATTCAGTAACAGTTTCTCTCAGGTCCTCAGTTATGGAGATTCAGGTTGGCCGAACGTCCTGATATCAGTTCGTTCGGCCATAAATAAATGCTTCTAACTTTTGATCCGTTCTGTCACAAATTCTTTGGCTGGCATCTTTATGCGTCACATAATCGTCACTAAAAACTGAAGTAGCAGCCAGCTCCCTATTTCGACTGGCCGAACGTTCTGATGTACATCAAAAACTAATGGAACTTGTTTTTAAAAAGTTTTTACCATTAATTTATTGACATGTATTTTTTATAATTTTTTTTATATGAGTATTATTAAGCCACATTTTTTTCTAGTCATACTTTAAGCAACAACACCTTCAATATTCCTACTTAATTTTATTTATTTATTTATTTATAACAATCTTAACTACACTATCATTACAGATCTATGGTCCAATGCGACAGAGTGTCCTTACTAACTAAATCCTAAATCTACACCTTATACCTAGTTTAAAAATATCTTAATCTAAATAACTTATTACATATAGTGTAACTTTTGCGAATTCACTCAAGTTGCACCACAATACATCAACCCTCCCGTGAACCTCATTCACCACGCGTATGGCTCTAGTGAGAAGAGTTCTCGCCAGTAGGTTGGTCCTGGCTGCAGGCACAGCGAGCAGGGGCGGGCGTCGCCGCCTCCACACGTACCGGTCGGGCGCGTACAGCTGTAGGTGTCGCAGCACTCCCGGGTTATGCGCTACGCCACGTAGTAGTTTCACTACATACGCTACGAGCGAAAACTCCCGTCGTACTCTTAGAGTGTTATACCCTACCATACCCAGAACAAATAGTGTAGGGTACATCAATGGGTGTAATGGATATACCCCATACAGCTTGTAATACAAGTGTCTCGTGAACTTATTTTGGATACGTTCCAACATAACACTATATTTAGCCTCATGAGGAGCCCAAATGAATGCACTATGTTCGAGGTGACTTCTGACTAATGCGTCATATAGTACCCTTAGTGTCGTGATGTTGGTGAATCCTTGGGACTGCCTGAGTACGAAACCTAGGTTTCTGTATGCCTTCTTACATATCTTATCTTATGCTCAAATAATGCATTTGACATCAAACATGACACCCAAAAGCGTCACTTGCGAAGATAAATAGGTACAACATTATTTCCTTTTTTCCCTCTAGACAGGAACCCCATGAAATGTAGTTCGCGGGTCATGGTGTGAGTGATGGAGGTCGTTGCCACTGACGCGGCGTAACGACGCCCATCAATAAAGTGCACGAACAAGCGCGTAAGGTAATTGTAGGATTTATTTTGTGTTTGTTTTCTGTTGTGTTGTGAAGCTTCTTTGTC
Source organism: Ceramica pisi (assembly GCA_963859965.1). NCBI lineage: Eukaryota > Metazoa > Arthropoda > Insecta > Lepidoptera > Noctuidae > Ceramica > Ceramica pisi. Next base: position 553,483 of record OY982538.1, read on the forward strand.
TTCCTTGTTGAAAGGTTTTAGAGAATGTTTTTGTTTTAAGTTTTAGTTTTTGTACAAAATCTTAACTTGTTTTTTTTTTACTTGAGATGGGTTTTCTCTTGCCTCTAGTCTAGGTGACAGAGACAAGTCAACGATGGAGCGAGCTTACCCAGAAGGAGCCGGTTCACTCTGACTTTGAAGAGATTAGGGTTGTAAGTGTTCGGAAACACAGACGCAGGCAGAGAGTTCCAATCCTTTGCTGTGCGCATTATAAAGGACGTTAGGAAACGCTTAGTGCGAATTGGTGTAACAAGGTTGGGAGGGTAAGTTGCTTATATTTTTTTTTTTGATAATTTTTTGCACAGAAATGCATGTGTCCCTGGAAACTATCATACTTAAGCTTAATCGAAGGGAAGAAAGAGCCTTTCTAAATAAAATTATAAGTCACAGTGAAATTAGCAATTTCATTTTATTTTATTTTAATTTCTTAATAGGAAATTCTAAATCAGAAATATGTTTAGCAGTTTGTCAGAAAGGAGCATTTTGGAACTAACTTTTTAAGTTATTAGAAATATCTATACTAATATTATAAAGCAGAAGAGTTTGTTTGTTTGGTTGAACGCGCTAATCTCAGGAACTGCTGGTCCGATTTGAAAAATTCTTTCAGTGTTAGATAGCCCATTTATCGAGGAAGGCTATAGGCTATATATCATCACGCTAAGACCAATAGGAGCGGAGCAGTAATGAAAAATATTACGCAGACGACGTTGCACGGGTCAGCTAGTTAAATATAAAGGTTTAATGTTACAAAGTATTAACCTAGACCGTTAGAACCCACGCTTTTTACTTATGTAATTAATTAAAGGGCTTAAAATTACAATTGGTATCTCATTTAAAGTAAAGGGCCAGCCGGTGTACTACTAATTATTTTGCTTCATAATACGTACTTAAATTCTAAATACTACTAAAACTCGCGAGTTTTAGTAAAAGCGTTGGTCTTCGTTTTGTTTTTTTTTTTTTAAACGTTGCCCCTCTTTCTATTATATCATGGGTGCGTTCACCAACATAAAGTCACATACACAAACAGCCAGACCCGGAACAGCTATCTGTAGGCCATGCAAAGATTTGATCGCTCAACTACTGCGCCAACCGAGTCTTTGGATGCCCGTTAACTGAAATAATAGTTTTAGGAAATTCCCTAATAATCTAAAAATCTCTATTTAATTCAAAAAGTCTGTTGATAACTTCTGTCTACGCATTTGCTTATCAGCTTACGTTTTAAGACTACAAAATCATTTGTACCAAGACTTATTGGAAAAAAGATCTAAACATTTTCCAATCCTTTCCTAGAATAAACTTCTAAGAGGCTCTTTTTTATATTTTCATCTCCGAATAAAACATTTTATTTGAGAAGTGTCTGTTTGTAACAGGTTATAACTAAATACACAATTATTAAACTTGGTAAGATACGATATTAATAACAGAAACAACTTTTTTCTGTCTGTTCTGGCTAACAGAGTTCAAAGTCTCGCAAATTTCCGTTGGAAAGGGAGGATCTTTCGACTGGCGGCTGTGTGTGTTCACATCGCATGGTAAGCTCTGCTCGCGCGATGTAGGATGTGTGTGTTCACATCGCATGGTAAGCTCTGCTCGCGCGATGTAGGATGTGTGTGTTCACATCGCATGGTAAGCTCTGCTCGCGCGATGTAGGATGTGTGTGTTCACATCGCATGGTAAGCTCTGCTCGCGCGATGTAGGATGTGTGTGTTCACATCGCATGGTAAGCTCTGCTCGCGCGATGTAGGATGTGTGTGTTCACATCGCATGGTAAGCTCTGCTCGCGCGATGTAGGATGTGTGTGTTCACATCGCATGGTAAGCTCTGCTCGCGCGATGTAGGATGTGTGTGTTCACATCGCATGGTAAGCTCTGCTCGCGCGATGTAGGATGTGTGTGTTCACATCGCATGGTAAGCTCTGCTCGCGCGATGTAGGATGTGTGTGTTCACATCGCATGGTAAGCTCTGCTCGCGCGATGTAGGATGTGTGTGTTCACATCGCATGGTAAGCTCTGCTCGCGCGATGTAGGATGTGTGTGTTCACATCGCATGGTAAGCTCTGCTCGCGCGATGTATGTGTGTGTTCACATCGCATGGTAAGCTCTGCTCGCGCGATGTGTGTGTTCACATCGCATGGTAAGCTCTGCTCGCGCGATGTGTGTGTTCACATCGCATGGTAAGCTCTGCTCGCGCGATGTGTGTGTTCACATCGCATGGTAAGCTCTGCTCGCGCGATGTGTGTGTTCACATCGCATGGTAAGCTCTGCTCGCGCGATGTGTGTGTTCACATCGCATGGTAAGCTCTGCTCGCGCGATGTAGGATGTGTGTGTTCACATCGCATGGTAAGCTCTGCTCGCGCGATGTAGGATGTGTGTGTTCACATCGCATGGTAAGCTCTGCTCGCGCGATGTGTGTGTTCACATCGCATGGTAAGCTCTGCTCGCGCGATGTGTGTGTTCACATCGCATGGTAAGCTCTGCTCGCGCGATGTGTGTGTTCACATCGCATGGTAAGCTCTGCTCGCGCGATGTGTGTGTTCACATCGCATGGTAAGCTCTGCTCGCGCGATGTGTGTGTTCACATCGCATGGTAAGCTCTGCTCGCGCGATGTGTGTGTTCACATCGCATGGTAAGCTCTGCTCGCGCGATGTGTGTGTTCACATCGCATGGTAAGCTCTGCTCGCGCGATGTAGGATGTGTGTGTTCACATCGCATGGTAAGCTCTGCTCGCGCGATGTGTGTGTTCACATCGCATGGTAAGCTCTGCTCGCGCGATGTGTGTGTTCACATCGCATGGTAAGCTCTGCTCGCGCGATGTGTGTGTTCACATCGCATGGTAAGCTCTGCTCGCGCGATGTGTGTGTTCACATCGCATGGTAAGCTCTGCTCGCGCGATGTGTGTGTTCACATCGCATGGTAAGCTCTGCTCGCGCGATGTGTGTGTTCACATCGCATGGTAAGCTCTGCTCGCGCGATGTGTGTGTTCACATCGCATGGTAAGCTCTGCTCGCGCGATGTAGGATTTTTAGTTTGCCACCAGTTGGATAGATGGCGTTGCGGTTCTTTTTGTTAGCTCCGTTGGTTTTTCTTCCAGCTGAACCAATTTAGTTGAATCCTTCATACTGCTGATATGATAAAGAGAGAACTTTTATAAAGATTGATAAAAGTGTTAAGGGTTCGTGCAAAAAAACAAAACTGCGGAAATAAATGCGGACGAAGTTACAGGCAACAGCTAGTTCCAAATTCCAAATATAAATAAAAAGACCCAAAAAGCTATTATAAACAAACGAGCGGGAGCAGGTTATCAGGAGGGCAACGCATTGCTCATTCCATTTCGTAGAATTATGTTGTCCGATGGTATCGCGTGAGGGATGGCTGCTCAGACAAATAGCGCCCTAATATACCATCCTAATGTGAGATCCTTGCCATCCGTCAAGACGTTTGTTTGTTAAGGGGGCAAAAACTTTAGGGGATGTTTCTTTGTCCTGTTTGTGTTTTTTTTTTCCAAGAAGTGACTTCATATTATTTTTTTACGTTAAGGCGAGGTTGCAGTATTGTGTGTTTTGACGAACAACAGCGACTGTCCGGCGAGCGAGATAATGCCTAAATTTTGATTGTTTTTTCTTCTTGGCGAAAACTGATAAAGAAATTATAGAATATGGTTTCAACATTTACTTCAAAATAAAAAGCTCTATCTATTGATATAACTTTTATATATATTCGTGATGAAATCTCTTAGCAGTACACGTTTAAAATTGTAATTTAGTGTCATGTTTGATTAAAAAAAGTATCGAGCCAATCATTCTAAATCGCGTTCCTATCTTTACGATTTACTTGAGGCTATGTTCAATTTTTATGTAATGATTTTTATTTATTAAAAAACTCATAATTAATAAGATTTTCAGACGTTCAAAAATCTTAAAAAGTACTGCAACCCCGCCTTAAATTTCAGTCGCGCGTCGGATCCAGGCAGCCATACAACTTAACTTATTAATTATGGTAAGTAACACCAAAATCAGAACAATCATGAACAGCAATGAAAATAACAGTGAACTGACCGTCGACAAGGTAAACATAATCTACTATATAAAATAACAGTGAACTGACCGTCGACAAGGTAAACATAATCTACTATACCGCGTGTATCTGACATCGACGCACAAACGATTTCCATGGGTCCGGGGCATGATTCTGGACACCCTAGACTTAGAATTTTTCGTCGGCTTTTTTCTCATTTTTTTATTTTTTTCAAGGATTTTTTTACTTTAGACTGCTCATAATCGTTATTCTGACCTAACCCAATGAGATTTTTAATTAAAAAATAATTAATTAACTACTTTCACTAAAAAGAACAATCTGAATAAAGCCACAAATAGATATCAGCTCAGCTGCGCTGATACTTTGTGGTGCTCTTGAAAAAAATGAGAAAAAAACCGACGAAAAATTCCAACACTGGGGTGTCCAGAATCATGCCCTGGACCCATGGAAATCGTTTGTGCGTCGATGTCAGATACACGCGGTATAAAATAACAGTGAACTGACCGTCGACAAGGTAAACATAATCTACTATATAAAATAACAGTGAACTGACCGTCGACAAGGTAAACATAATCTACTATATAAAATAACAGTGAACTGACCGTCGACAAGGTAAACATAATCTACTATATAAAATTATTCCGTTACTGGTGAGTGACAGACAAACAACGCGCAGCCGAAACTACTGGTGTTAGGAAGCTGACATTTTGCAACAAAGAAAGAAAGAAATAAAATGCATTTATTCCGCCAGAAGCGACACACATCTTTGCATGTAGATTCCTTCGGGAATGTATTCTTGGGAAACCGGATATGAGCGTACGAAGTCGCATGTAAAAACTAGTTTCAGATAAGTTAGTAAGTAGAGAAAAAAAGGAAAAAATGTTTAGTAAACCATTGATTACACTTGAAACGAATACAGGCAGACCAACAAAGGTTTATTCCAAGAATAATCGCATTGACAGCCTCGCAAGAAGGTATTTGATGCTTCGTCTCCGCCTTAACTCCTCCGACAAATGTTCGCATTTTGTTCTGATCAGCCGCAGGACACACGGACACATCACCTGCCGATATTACAACTCCCTTCATTTATAACTACCATCGTTGTTTGATTGAAGGGAAACGTGTGTCTGTGTTTGCGAAAATTAATTGCCACGGGGAAATATCCTCCGCGATGAATGAATTCGGAATCGGTTGGCAATCTGTTTTACGAAATGATTTATATTGGCTCGTGTGATTGATATTTGGTTGGAGTGGGGTCGGGAGGTAAACGTATGAGGATATAATTGACTTGCCTCGTTGTTGTAGAGGTTTTAAGCTGTTTGTGGAGCATGAGTTTCAGAGTTCGATTCCTGGGTCGAGTAAATTATATAAAATTAAATAAATCTTTATTTCAGACTACATACAGTCCATAATTTAGTTAGTATTTTGGTGTTAGAAACAATGGTGCTTACGAAGTAGGTTAGTATTATTAGTTTATATAAGATTTATTTATTTATACCTAAGACTGTCCGCACCCAGTGTCCCTGGAAGGGACAGTCCGGTCTGGCAGCTATCATTTTCAGGATGCTGTTGTCACTACCGTGTAAGCGCTGTAGTAAGGAGGCCGATTTCTTTCGCATGATGGCATGAAAACCATCTGTGCGAGCCTCCGCGAACATTTCTGAAGCACTACAACGCCATGGCAGTCCCAACAGCATCCTAAGTGTTTTTTTTCTTTTTCTAGCAGTAGGCCAGAGTCTGAATTAGAGCTCGGTTGATTACAAAGGTATACGTCAGCTACATCTCTGCCAAATTTTTTGGCGAATGTAGACGTGAAATATACGATTACCTTCACTTTGTTATTAGTATTCTGGTAGGCCTTGTTTCCAAACCTTGCTTGGACAACACTGTTATTTTTATTAGTGCATAGTGTTTTAGTTAACAAAAACATGTAATAGATAGGAACAACGACTGTTTTAGACATAATTTTACTTCAGAAATATAAAATCAAATTGAAACCATAGTCTATGTTAAAAATACTCATATTACATGGTTCGACAATCAAGTACCTATTTGATTGAGTCACTCAATGTTTACGGAAAATTTCCGCGTTAAAACTTCAAACAAAAGTCTTCAAAAAAAAAAAAATACGAAAACATAGCCAACACTGATTTACGGCTCCTTTGAATCAACACAATCATGGATACGATATCTACGCGAATATTTTACGAGGATAAATGGAAACGTTTTTATTTGTTTGATTTTAAATCAGACTCGCTCTCAGATTTTAATCTCCGCTGCCATTTGGACCATGCCCCTTAATTAATAAAGGCAAACACTGCAAGCGAGCTGGTTGCAGTGTGGCCATGCACACTCGCACATAGCTTCACATAAATAATACTTGTGGCCACCGACTGGTGATAAACTATTTAACTCACAAATTCACAATGCTCTCATTTTGCACGCCCCGTGCCCTGCCGTGCTGTTGTATATAACTATATTGCTGCTTTAAATAAACCACTGCATGGAGATTTATACAGAGACTGAACTATTTGGCGATCTTTCCAGAGGTGAAAGTACCCCTGAGAACTTTAATTATAGGATCAGGAATCAACGTTGAGATGGGGAAAAAATGCTGTTCTGGATTATGCTATGATGAAGCCCTAAGGCTTGAGGAATAGTTTGTAGTTCCAATTATTTAAATTTACTTCCCCTAAAGTGAAAGAAATGGGCCGGCCATGTCTGTAGACGGACAGACGGTCGATAGAGCAGCCGTTTTTAGAGTGGAGATCACGTGTGGGCAAACATAGGGACACCCAGCGGCACGATGGAGCTATGATTTGAAGAAGGTGGCTGGCTGGAAACGGATGGATGTGGACTGCTCAAGACCGGGATAGTTGGCTCTCTTTGGGGGTGGATTACGTTCATCAGTGAACGGCAATTGGCTGTTGATGATGACTTCTTCTAAATGATTGCCGATAAATCACCATGTTTGTAGAGACCAAAGACTGTTTAAGTTATCATAATCCACTGGTCCCAGACGCACTGATTGATTTGACGACTATGTCGAGCAGTGGACGTCTCTTGATTGAAATTATGAAGGTTGTGGTGCTGGTGTTTTTGGTTTCTTAGGCGCTAAACAAAGCAGCGGCCAGCAGGATTAATAATATAGCAGTCACAGTGAACAACAACATTTTACACAAGCATAAATTCGCATTTTCCGGAATTGTCCTCCTGTTACAATGCGTATGGCTTAAATAATGTCCAGCCAAACGACTTCTGTTCCAGCTTTATAGTTGGATGTCCGTTTTAGAGTACTAACGGTGCTGTATATCACCTCTATAACAGTCTCCTACACCCTCATAATTTGAATAAATTATGTGTAATGTTTCCGTGTGAACTTACAAACCGTAGATTTTAGAACAAACGTTTTGAAACTTTGTTTTGTAAAATAAAATATGTCACAAAATATAAAAGTTGCATTTATTGTCCTCTTTGAAAGTTTCCACCCGATTCAGATTCAACTACAAAGAGAAATACCAATACTACTTTTTATTCTCTTAGCCAGGGTCGGTTTAGACGCAGAAACACCAATAAAATAAACAACGTACTTAAATACAAGAAAGTGCAGCCATAATATAAAGTAGTGTTACTTAAAGGATAGCACTGGTGCCAAGTGGATCGCATAATGAAAACGCTATGAGGTTTGTCAACTTACCCGGCAGCTAACAATATCACTATGAGTTGGAACCGAGCCAAACGGTCCCTAGTGTTCTCACCTGAACAAGTTTCGGGATTATTTGGACTTTAACTTGTTAAGGAATTAAGGTAATAGCCTATGGCAGAAATAATTTTATTCTTGTTTTAGTTTAAATTTTATGTTCTTACGATTTCTGTTTTGTGAAGAAGTTGAGTTGCTTTAAAGTATTTTTGCATTGTAGAAAACTTTTCATTGTTATAATCTCCACTTTTGGAGGCTTCAGACGGCTTTCAAGTTACTTTACTTTGTGTGTTGCAATATTTTATCTAATGCGCCATCTCCTGATTTTTGTTTACTTTGGAAATTATAAATGTACGTCATATTCATATCTTGCGCAGATGACGTCACGATTGGCGCAGTGCATGGTTGAGCGATCGGCTGCTGCATCGCGTGTCGTGGGTTCGAATCCCGCACGGAACAAATATTTGTACGGTCTACATATAGTTGTTCCGGGTCATGCTGTTTGGGTATGTGACTTTTTTTGTTTGTAAACGCACCAACAATGCAGGAGAAAATCGTAGTGTGAAGCAATGTTTAAAAAACAAAAAAAGATATGTGTCTAATGAATGCGAGACGCACAGAACCGGTCGACATGGCTTCACTTGGGGAAGGCTTATATCCAGCAGCGGAAGTCTTGAAATGGTGATGAAGATGTAATACGGAGATGCTGCTAAAAAGTGTGCTATCGAAGTGGTTTTTCAAAAGTCATGTTAATATTTTCTTATAGATATTTTAGTACTCAGGTGCTTACCTTCGTCGCAGCCATGGGCAGCAGCAAGTTGACGATGCCAGTGATTCCCATGGAGGCCAGCATGAGGTACTTGCCGCCGAAGCGCCCGGCGAGGTACCCCGCGGGCACCTGCAGAAGGATGTAGCCCCAGAAGAAGGACGACAGTATCAGGTCCTGCGTGCCCCGGGACCAGTCGAACACCTGGAAATGGTAAATGGAATGGTTAGACAAAAACCACATGCCCAAAAATTGAGACGATGTTTTAATGCTAAATAAGGATAAAGAAAAAAGTGAAATATTCAAGTTTTACTCCAAGGGCCTAACTTGTCTAGGGTTGCGGAATGTTTCGAGAGCATCATCGCGGCCCTGGACCGCCAACGACATATTTTGGAAAAACTCGGTAAGATTTTAGTCAGTAAGAGTCTAACACTTCTCTCCTCTCCGCTCAAAGCGGCAGGAGTAATTTGATAATGTTTGCAAAAAACTTTTTAGTTAGTTTCTTCGTATTTTGACACCGACTTCCGAAATTAAAGTTATTTTTTACTTTGCAGTGTTTTTTTTGGAAGTCGGTTGTATTTTTTTGTAAAAAGTTTTTTATATTTCACTTTTTAGTGGTACCCCAAACCTAACAACACCACTGCAAAATAGCAGAAAAGCAAAATACGCAATTTCGATTACTTGGATGACATATAGCCGTCATCCAAGTAGACGAATTCAAGTTCGTAATCGGTTTTGATAAAATTTAAATGGGACCAATCTGCAAGTATATCCTTTCAAATCGGTTTAAATTTAACTGTCGGAGTTATGAGGTAACAAACAACCGACTTGAGAACCTCCTCCTTTTTGGGAAGTCGCTTAAAAAAGGGCCAAAATTGTGCAATATACATAGACAGAAGAAATAGATCCACCTAACCCTATAATTGATTTTTACAAACATAAATTTGCTGTTAAGGTATTACGAGTAGTATTAGAGAGATATTACTATATTGTTGAGTGCTATAGGCTACCGTTTATGCTGAAAAACTACCCTTAAAATGCTATGGGAGTCTGGGAACAAGCCACGGGAGCCTGGGAGAAAGCTAGTTTAAATCGTTGATTTTTAACACCACGGCTCTGATCCTCAATATATAGTAAACGTAGTAAAGGATATAGTTATTTAAAAAAAGCAACGGGTAGCACTCTGGGAGTACCGGCAGAAGTGAAAACTTGAACATTAACGTTGTGCATTTTTGAAGCATCCGTTTTACGAATTATCGATGAGGTCACGTGTTCTGACGCGAGGTTTTCTTACGAATTTTCGATTAAGTCACGTGTCCTGACGCGAGTATTACATTTTGTACCCATCTCAAGAAAGTGCTCAAAGCCGCTAAAGAAGTTTTCAGTTCAAAAACCTCGCATATTATTTTTCAAGCATGTCGATAAGTAGGCTTTTGCAGAAGAATAAAATATAGGTTCGTGACAGCCATTCGACAGCAGTGCTGAGCGATAAAGGGTAGTAAACATTTAAATAATAGCTGTTACTGACGAGTGTTATGGAGATATTATACGAGTAGAAGCACCAATCACATCGATTTATGCTGTGTAGCTATCATCGTAAACAGCTGGTACATGATGGCTATGGAATACGCAAATGTCTGGAGGTCAAAAATCTTGCGATGGCTTTATAAAAATCATATATTATCATAACTAAAATGCGTATAGCCATATTTTTGAGACACTTAATTCGCTTCTTTGCTAGAAATGGTCTATTAGTCTAACACGCGGGCTCATTAGTCAATGCAAGTTGGGGATATCACACTGTACTTAGTTGAATTTACACGACAGTGTGACATCCTCCAACTTGTTTGATTAAACAGCTTGTAAAACAGCTGGTTTTTACGAAATTTGCTTTCAAGGATTCCCAATACAAAATCTTTCTTATCAGAGCACAAGTCAACTTCACTATCTTCTGAGCGTCAGCTTTTTGACATCCTTATACAATACAGTGCTGGCGATGATCGCCGGGAGATATGACTGCCCGTATATCGGACACTGCTGTAGCAGGCATGTTGCTAGCTGTGTCCGATAATATGTCTGTGTTTTATGTATTCTGGTTACTGTATGGGTCCTTTTTGGTTACCTGAAATAAATGTTTTTTTTTTTTTTTTTTTTTTTTTTTTTATACATCCTGAATGCCCTTCAATTTCTGCTATTAACTTGATACATAATTAACAATTTTCATAGACGATGACCCTTCCCAGAAAAAAACTGCTCGCTTTTCTAAACCCGATCATACCTCAGAGAGCCATCACAAACAATTAACCCATTACAAACGGGCGACATGACGTTTTTGCGACAAGTTGTACGTGCGTCGTTAGTCGAGACGTGCCTCAAACGACTTGGCGCTCAAACGACACTTTTTGCGACAATACCACTAAAGTCTGCGGGTTTTTTTGCTGTTTAATGATAGCCTTTTATAGGGCTGACTCTCTGGACGCTTTTTAAGTTTTAGTGGAGATCTCGCTTTTCTTTTATTTTGACGACTTCAACTTTTGTCTCGGGAGACAATGGATAAATACTACTGAATTTTAGCTTTCATCGTAGGATGCACTTTGAAACAGAAGTTTAAAAAATAAAAAGTTTCTATTCATCACTGAATTTTGTAAGTTTTAAAACTATTTTACATTTCTTATCTAATATAACATGAAAAAGCAACATTTTTTTTTTTCTCTTTTTTTTTTGGGGTGTGAAGGTTTTGAACGTGGTTGTCTTTCACGGCAGCTCCCTACATCATTAACGGTCTACCCGTACTTCAGTTATACTGACTTGCTTTACATATAATATTGGCATTCTGGTATCGCAAAGTTCTCTCATGCTTCTTGATTTTCCAGCCAACCTCAACACAGTGTGCCATGTCTGCGTTTCAGTTTAATAAATAAAGTTAAATCAGACCTGATGACCCTAACATCTACAATCCACGTTAAAATAAAGAGTTCTAAAAAACGCCTTTGTCAGATAAAGGGAGTCTAGCAGACGGCCGAGGATAATTCCCTGAAGTGTTTTGTTTCACGTCGTACAGATGGCGCTAATAGCGACACTTAGGATTAGGTGTTGAGTTCAGTCTTTGAAGCGGTTCTATTAGTTTTTATTTTCAAGATAAAGCTGAAGTGGAAGAAGTAATTCGGGAGATTTTGCTGTTTCTTGGTAAGTAAGGTTGAGCTAAATTGTCTTAGTTTTATTTTGTAGACAGTAAATATAATTTTATACTTATTTTGTAGCACAATGCTTGGTTTCGTTTCTTTTGCTAATTTAGATGTATGAATAAAGAAAACGTGCTGTTCTGCTCACAGAGACATGGTGACTTTTTAATCATTGTCATTCTTTCAGACGGTAGATGTGCTAACAGTGACAGTAGGTACAAGTGTGAACAGCTACTCCTAAGATGTTTGTTGTGTTTCTTACTTGTTTATAATACAATAGGTAAGTACGTGTATAAATCAGAAAAATATTCAACGAACTTAACACTTGTTTACGTGATTGCACCTGGGCGGTCGTCACTAAAACCTAACTTTGGATCGGCTAAGTAAGAACCCTGGTTCGTACTGTATATGAAGGAGAGTAACTATTGTTTGTATGGAAATACTTTACACATATAATAAGGTGGCGTTAGTGTGCCACAAAAAAAGGCGCCAGGCTCATATAAGTCAGGAAAAGCCCCTACTAGCTGCTGTAATCGTGTTCTTGTTGTTAAGGTACTTAGCTTGTATAGTATAATTGCTGTAATATTGTATGGTGCAGATGAAACTCACCGGGTGCCAGTAGCTGTTGTTGGAGGTCATGACGATGATGCCGACGCTAATGGACACTCTGGTGGCGTAGGAGACGGTAGTAGCCAGAAACGTGGTGATGAGGATATAACAGTTCTGTAGTCAGAAGCGGTTGTAACTCAACGGGTATCCGCAGCTGTTGTTGGAGGTCAGTGCAACGATGTCGAAGCTCACGGTAATTCTGGTGGTGTAGAGGACGGTGGTAGCCAGTAACATGATGATGATAGTGTTTCCATCCTATATTCAGGAGTGGTTGTAACTCACCGAGTACCCGTAGGTGTTGTTGGAGGTCATGGCAACGATGTCGAAGCTCACGGACATTCTGGTGGTGTAGGGGACGGTGGTGGCCAGGAACATGATGATGATAGTGTTACCATTCTATTATCAGGTGTGGTTGTAACTCACCAGCTACCGGTAGCTGTTGTTGGAGGTCATGGCAAAGAAGTCGAAGCTCACGGATATTCTGGTAGCGTAGGGGACGGTGGTGGCCAAGAAAATGATGATGATAGTGTTACCATTCTATAATCAGGTGTGGTTGTAACTCACCGGGTACCCGTAGGTGTTGTTGGAGGTCATGGCGACAATACCGACGCTCATGGACACTCTGGTGGCGTAGGAGACGATGGTGGCCATGAACATGACAAGCGCCATCGCGTGGCGCATGCCGAGAAGGCGTTCTGTGGACAAGAAAATATAAATTATAATACTGGTATCCTTTTACTAGCTTTAAGTAGGGTACAGACTATGATTATAGACAAACAAATGAAGTGAGATCGTAAGGCGAGCTGTATATACAACAGTATTCATTGGAAAAATATACATTAGAAACCACGATCGCTCTGTAATAAGTTGGTTCATGAATTTTCTCAGGTCATGATAGCGAGTATTTACTTTCTGAAACTCAGTAGAAAATTACCAAGGATCTATGTATATTGGAAATTATATAAAACTGCTTCAGCAGGTTACCAAAATTTAAGCGCACTAGAAACTAAAATCAAGAGCGGTTTCTTGTTTTCGTAGAGCCCACGAAAATAGCTTGGGAATATATTTTTTAACAACATAGTTTTTATTTATCATACAGTTATGAAGCTCTGCTAAGCTGAATCTGTTTCGAAACTGACCGACAGACAGTGACATAAAATATAGTGTTCTGTGCATCTCATTGAAATAAACCAGCGGCCAAGTGCGAGTCGGACTCGCGCACTGAGGGTTCCATACAAACCTGTAGGTATATATTATAAGCAAAAGTTGCAATTTACGGTTTATGACGTATTAGAAAAATACTACTTACTAGATCTCGTTCAAACCAATTTTCGGTGGAAGTTTACATGGTAATGTACATCATATATTCGGGTGGATTTCAAAAAATGCCATTTTTTTTATCATATCGGTGAACTTTTTCATTTATATTTTTTTAGTGTATTTTTCAGGCTTTACGTAATCTTTAGGATATTTAAATATCCCCAAATTTAATATCATCAACGTATCATTTAAGACTAAGGAGAATATTCAGTTTGAATTCTGGTTTCCACCGATATGACAAACCGGCAACGATTATTTTTTTTGTACACCGATATGATAAGTTTATCCACCAAAATGATGTACATATCCAGCGATATGATAATATATCCACCTTTGAACATCAAAAAGGAAATAGTAGGTACCTATATATTTTTACAAGGGTGACTTAGAACTGAAGACCTGAACTGAGGGTCTTATGTAAGTAGATCACATTCAAAGAGAACTGAGTTCTTAGAAATTCAATTAACATATATTTTTTAAAATTATATACCTATGTTAAACCTAAAGGTTTAACAATAAACATTTGTATACTTAACGAAATGATAAAACGACTCACCGAGATGATAAAATGATCTACCGATATGATAAAGCAATCCACCGATGTGAGAAAAACTGTGCGTTGACCATAAATCAAAACACCGATATTAGATATAAGACACCGATTGATTTTTTCTTATCATTTCGGTGTAAATTTTCACATCGGTGGTAATAAATACCACCGATTACAGCGATATGAGAACAGCGACGTGAGAAATTACACACTTTTTAGAAAATTTGAAAAAAATGCATAATATCTAGAATGAATTCAATTACAGTTAATGAAGCTAATTCACTTAATACCTCTATTAGAACCAATCAACAATAATAAAACTACTCATTACACTGGAAAAATGCAACCACCGATAGTATAAAATAATTGTCCGGGAGCAACTGAAATGGCGTACTTACGTTGTTGGCAGGAATATGCAGCGATTTGACACACGTCTATCCTGACTGTGCACTAGCACACACAAACGAGGGAAATTAAATTGGGGTGCGGACGCTGTCCGACTCGTCAATTTAAAGTTAAGTTTAAATTACTTTTGTCCAGCGATATGAGAACATTTTGCAAGACAAGTACGTTTGTGCCTCTCAGTAATAATAATCGTTAATTATGTAATAAAATATGCTATTTTTTAATAACAAAACTAATATTCTATGAAATGGAATAAGTTATATACTGAATTTACTTATTTTTATTGGTGTATAAGCTTTTGAGTTTGTAAAAAAGTAGAGGGACAGCACCGATTTGAAAAAAATAGAGGTTTATGTATTTATTTCTACCTTCGTAATAGTCCTAAGCAAATTATATTTTTGTCACAATCCAATAACTACCCATAGAATACTAAAAAAAATAATTCAGACCTGTATTCCTTTTTTCAAATACTAATTTCACCGAAGACAAAAAAATAAGTCATTTGGGAAATTCACCCATTTTTTAGATTTGTCATTCTCTTATTTTAGAAGTTACAGGGGACACACACACACACACAAATTTTACCACTTTGAAAGTGTCTCTGGTGCAAACTATTCAGTTTAGAAAAAAAAAAATAAGAAACCTTTATATCATTTTTGAAGACCTATCCATAAATACCCACACGTATGGGTTTGTTGAAAAAAAAAAAATTGAGTTTCAGTTCCCAGTATGGGGAACCAAACAATTCATCGTATTTTTTATTTTTGTGTGAAAATCTTAATGCGGTTCACAGAATAAATCTACTAAGTTTCTACAGCATAGTTCGTATAGTTTTGGAAAAAAGTGGCTGTGACATACGGATGGACAGACATAGCACCGCGTTCCATTACATAAATTAAAACAGCTGACATCATGGAACTCGATTTACGGTATTCACTTTTGATTCTGCGTTTTTACTGGACTGTTCGTTCTCACGAATAGTAACCTAATCGATTTTGGTGTGTAAAGCATTTTTGGAACGCTGGGATTTGGTCGCTCTGCTTACATTGTTAGACATTTATTTCTTACCCTAGGCAATTGTGTTGCGGTCAAATTTATGTTTTTAGGTGAATATAATAGCAGAAAATGATTATCTTGGACGCCTTGTAGATGATAAAAGCTGTAAACACAATCTAAACCTACAATAATGAAGACACTCGCTAATTGTCAAACAGTGTTGCTAGAATTTCAGCGTGTATTTCGCTTGCATTTCTTCACTTTCTTGGTTTTTGCGTTTCACGGTAAGCTGACAACCAACACTACTATTGTGGCTCGTCAATATACAGCAAAAAGCTATAAATTTTCGTTAGCATTTATAATGGATGCATCCGTATCTTCTTCGCCCCGTGAAACTCTCTCGACACAGCTTATGACTACCGTTTCCTGATTTTTTAAAAGATTTTACGGATAAATTTCCAGGGAAATATCTTCCAGAATATTTAATTTTATTAGCAGGATGAAGGCATTTTTATGGTTTGTTTTCTTTTATTTTTTTTCAATTTCGAAGTAGGGTAGAATGTTATAATTTTATAGTGACGCATGGACAGGTAATGAAATATTTAGAAAGAAAGAATACATGTTTATTTGATACACACAGATGCACACAATGTTGGTACAAGTATAAATAATTTAAGAAGGATAATAAGCACTTCTGCTCTGTTGAAGTTTTCTCGCTGAAATTATTAATTTTATTTAAATATTTGAACACAGTAAAATACAATCATTTTGTTTGCGATATCCCAAAGATACTCCACCGACATCATTATTCAACCTCCCTCACAATAAAACAAGAATGAGTAACCAAATGAAAATAATACCTTCACATAACACGCAGAGCATTAACAAACTCCTCACATAAAGTATTCCAGCGCTGACAGAATGTGTTTATATCTAAAAACTCATTTTACAACTGTCGGCCTTAAAGCGAAACGCGATGCCGGAGTATTCCGCAGAGATAGCGCTAAGAAATAAACGGAGAAGCGCACAATTAATTGTTCAAATAAAAAAGAAGTATCTCCTGATAAAGAACTTGGCTTTAAAATAACTTAAGTCGTTAAATGGCTGGTTGTTGATAAATCAGAACAATTAGATGTTGTTAATTAATGAGAATTGATTTAGATGGCAGTTGGAAAGTAAGTTAGAGAACTGAGTGACAGTGAAATGGAGGATATTAATCATTCTTAAAGGTTTAGGTCGGATCCTTTCTCACGGAATTAGATGGTTTATGACTTCTATTTGTGAAATCAAATCTAAATGTTTTTCAAACTGAGTGAAAGTAGAAACAATTTTGTACTATCAAAGGATAATTATCAAAAAAATTACAGGCTCGAATTCGAAACAAAATTTATTTCACTGTTGTAAAAATGAAGAGGACTAAAATGCCACTGCTCACTGTACCGTTGCAGTCATCAAAAAGCTCTCTGCCGTCAAAATTTGTGAAGCACTATCGCTGCACAGTACAACGTTGTTTTACTTCCATTGTCGGTCGAGCACCTGCAATGTATCGGCTGTCCCACACAAAACCAGCATTACTTCCACACCACGTGTGTGTAACAGTTTTGTTTTAGTTTTCAATACACGGATTAGGGCTTGCTTTCTACTGGGTAGTAACGGGAATTCTCAAAATCTGTTCATATTAATAAAACACTATGATAAATGTGATTATTTAAAACCCCACTTGATATACTGTTTGGTGAAGAGGCACACTTACATGCACATTTGAAAGTGTCAACTTTAAAAATATTGATTAAAATAGTCTTTGTCTCGTATACTGGTATTCAGCTGAATCCGGTTTGAGTGGAAACCGACCCCTATGTAGTTGGGAAAAAGTTAGGCAGATGATGATGACGTCGTCTTTGTAAATTTAACTCATAAATAAGTTTCTGCACTGTCTCTTTTAAACAGAACCATTATTACAAGATTGATAGGAGAAGCTCTCATTGTCTGCAACAACAAAATACTTTAATTATGAGTAACACAATTAGACGTCACCAAATACCGTGGTACACCTCAGCTGATAGAAACCTTTATCCTAATCCAATCACAATGGCACGAGCGAGCGCTGGGCGCCACTGCCAGCAGTTTAGCTACTGCGCTGGAATAATACACGACTCGCAATGGAACCACATGTACTCGCTGATAATAATGTATGTTTTTATTGTTGCATGCGACTGAACGCAGAGGTTTGATGAACGACTTTATTTTACACAACATAAAATATTTGGTATTGTTACGGTCGTAGTATTTTCTGGTTACGTTGAATAATGTTGGTTTGGTCTTCGAGAGTTTTTTTTTTTTAAAGTTTTACAGTCGTTTGTAGTGTGTAGTTTGAATTTAAAGTTATTCGTCTGATAGTCAATGTGAGTGCGGTGTTCCTCTTCTGAACATGAGCTGCACGTTGGAGTGTCTCAAGTCTCCACACACCTTTGGGGGATTTAATTAATACAATCGACGCTGCAATTAACTTAGCCACCTACTGGGCCCAATAAATCTTAGACATTATTATCACTTATTTAAGAGAGTGTCCGTGGAGTTTCTTGCACGTTCTGCTCCATAGAGATCTACGCTTTGGAACGTGCAAATAGCCTCATGTTTTTGACTGACATTGATGACCTTGACATTTCAAAAGTGCCTGTAAATGGTTTATTTGAAATAAATGCTTTGAATCTTGTTTTCGAGTTAACCTTTGACTCGAAAAGAAGAAGAATTTAGAGTTCTTGTCTGATAGATCCTAATCATTATTTTTGTTGAGAACGCATTTATGTCAGAAAAACTGATATCAATAAACGTAGCGATATTTGCAAAAAAAAAAAAATATATCATCTTTTTTTTGGTTTGGAGATAATATTCAATCCGAATAAAACAGCTAGACTTTATCAGTCAATTGTAACAAAAGAAAAGAAAAATAACATTTTCATTCATGAAGTTTTTTCAGATATCAGTCTATGACAAGAATCTAATAAACCACGTATTTCTAAGAAATAGACTAATATAATATTTTCGGCGTGTCACAGCAAAAGAAGGCGAACAGAGCGTAAAATCATATTTTCTGTAAAAACCTTTTACAAAAGGTGGCTCAGCTCATTTGTATGCTGGATCTAAGAATGTAACCTAGAAATCTCCAATGTCCCTGAGAGACGAGGAGAAAACTTACCTGCGCTATTGGAGGATATAGGGAAAAAGATTGGCCATAATATATCGAGAGACGATATAACATCGATACATCGCGTGCCTCATGCCACAAGCAGCGAAAGACCTAAAAATATCATTGCCAGTGTAAGAACACGTACTCTGAGGGATAATATAATAGCTGCTTGCCGCCTGAAGAAAGGATTTACCTCTAAAGACCTGGGTATCGCTGGCAGTCCACACACTGTATATGTCAATGAACACCTAACTCTACAGAAAAAACAGTTGCTGCGCGAGACCCGAGAGGCAGCTAAAAAGTATAGTTATAAGTTTGTATGGGTAAAGCATGCCACCATTCTTGCCAAAAAATCTGAAACCTCACCTACTTTAGCCATTAAAAGTAAAAATGATATTAAAAACATTAAGAATGCTCAGAGTAATTAGCCTATATTAAGTTAATTTCATTTAGGTATTGTTTATGTTATCACTTATTACAATGTCTAATACTACAAAAAATCATGACTTCAGCATATATTATCAGAACAGTAGAGGCATTCGCACGAAATTGAATACTTTGTATATGAATATTCTGTCTAACTGTTTTGATGTTATTGTTTTAACAGAAACCTGGCTTATTTCTACGATTTATGATAATGAATTCATAGATAATAGGTATTTAGTCTTTCGCTGTGACCGGAATAGGACCGCTACTAAGAAATCTGATGGCGGTGGTGTATTGATAGCGGTATTGCGAAAATATAACCCTGTTTGTATTCCTTCTTCACAGCTTGGTACTTTAGACCAACACGTTGAGCAAATTGCTGTCATCATCCCAAGCAACAACAACTCTTCACATACCCTAATCTGCGCAGCCTATGTGCCGAACAATATACCTTATACTGTATATAATACTCTTTTTGACAATATGGACAATTTAATCGACTCTATAAAAACAGATAATATAATATTGCTAGGTGACTACAATATACCTTCAGCCCAATGGGCTAAACTTAATCCTGCTCACAACTATATGACTTGCCTGGGCACCTCTCCGACTTGCAACCGTTTAAAGGACTTTTTGATTGTTCACGAAGTCCAGCAGTTCAATCATATATCCAACTCGAATGGACGCATACTAGATCTCCTTATCTCTGATGCGAACTGCACTGTTTTGAAACCTAATCAAGATCTTTTACCGGCTGACAGCCACCATCCACCATTTTACACATTGTTATCTCTAAATATGAATATTATTTTAACCAAACCTCTACACACACCGAAATATAATTTCCACAAAGCCGACTACACAGTCATTAACAAAGACATTGAAGAGATAAACTGGGTAAGCACTTTGGGGAGCAGTTCGACTGATGAGTGCATTGATATTTTTTACAACTGTTTATATGGTATAATTAAAAACCGCATACCGCTATCGAAACCACCAAACTCGCACTTCCCGGTCTGGTTCTCCAAACCGCTCATCCACATCTTTAAGTATAAAAAGAAAGCCTGGTCTAAATGGAAAAAGTACCGTAATATAAGTGACTACGAAGTATTTTCCTTGTATAGAGCGCGTTTTAAGGAGGAATCTCACAAATGTTTCCATAAATACATAAATAGTGTCGAGGATGGTATTTCCAAAGATATAAAGCGCTTTTGGGTATATGTAGCTAATCGGCAAGGCAAGTCAGGTATACCGACTAGCATGTTCTATAATAATGTAACTTCTAGCGACCCAGTTGAAATTTGTAATTTGTTTTCAGCATTTTTTCAGTCAGTTTATGAGCCTTCTAGTCTCTCTCTCGGTTGGTGCCCAGTTTCTGATTCTGATTTGAGTAATGTCAATAACAGCTCTCTCTGTACTTTGTATTTCACTGTCCAAGAAGTTTGCAGACAACTAAAATCGTTAAATATTAACAAGGGACCGGGACCTGATGGCATACCGCCCTATTTTCTAAAAAGAACAGCGGAAACAATTTGTATGCCTCTTTCCATGTTGTTTAACAAGTGCGTTCAAAGTGGTACATTTCCGTCTACGTGGAAGAAAGCAAATATAATACCAGTGCATAAAAGTGGATCGAGACAAAATATAGAAAATTATAGACCTATATCGATACTTTGTACACTTGCTAAATTATTTGAAAAACTCGTTCATCTGGCCATATATCCATTTTTGCGACACAATATAATACCTGAGCAACACGGCTTCGTTAAAAATAAGTCTACAGTGACTAACTTAATGATCTTTGTGGATCATTTGTTCAATAGCATGGACGCAGGATATCAGACCGACGCTGTTTATACAGATTTTAAAAAAGCTTTCGACAGGGTGGATCATTCAATTTTGTTAAATAAAATAGCCTTTAATGGTATCAGGGGTAACTTACTGCGCTGGTTCTGTTCATATATCAGCAATCGTAATCAGACTGTAGTGAGCAATGGATACAAATCAGACTCATTTCTGGCGACTTCAGGAGTTCCCCAAGGATCTATCCTAGGTCCATTGATGTTTATTATATATATAAACGATATTTATAGGTGCTTTCTAAATAGTAACTTTCTATTATACGCAGATGATCTTAAGGTATTTAGAACAATACGAAACGCTCACGATAGCAGCCTTCTGCAGGAAGATTTGAATAGATTATCCGATTATTGTGATGAAAATAAATTAAAACTCAGCATCCCTAAGTGTAAATACCTAAATTTTACTAAAAATAAAAAAATAATAACCTACAATTATTCACTTTGTAATAAGACTCTGGTTAAAGAAAATTATATCTGTGACTTGGGCGTTCTTCTTGATTGCAAACTTCACTTAAATCTACACATCGATAAAATTATTTCTAAAGCATTTAAAATGTATAATTTTGTCATGAGAACCACGTCAGATTTTAAACGACCATCCACATATCTGTATTTATTTAATTCTTTAATTCGACCACAAGTTGAATATGCTTCTATGATCTGGGATCCATATTACATTAAATATGAGACTGCACTAGAGAGAGTTCAGCATAAGTTCCTCAGGGCAATGCAGTATAAATGTCGCATCGAATGTTTATCTTATAAAAACGCTTTACATAAGTTTAGATTATTAACATTACGCTCTAGACGCTTGTTGCTCCAAGGAATGATGCTTCATGGACTTGTACATAATAACTTCGATTGTTCTGAACTTATTAATAAAATTTGTTATATTGTACCTAGAACGGTGATGAGACGAGCGGCACGCTCTTATCCACTATTTGCTACATCTCCCTGCCGTACACATGCAGGGGAGAGAGCGCCGCTCAGGAGATTGGTTGAGGCTTACAATAATCATTTTAACGAAATTGATGTATTTGCTCTGTCGAAATATAAATTTAAAAAACAAATTATTAAGCGCCTTGCTCAAAATGTTTAATTATTATGTATTAATTACTTAAGTATGTATTAACTCTTAGATTTCAAGATAGCGAAAAAATTGTAGTGTTTTTAAATAATAGTTTTATCTAATTTTACCAAACTGTATCTAATTTAAGCTAGTAACATGTGGAAGCTTAGTGGATTGTACAATTACCTATAGCATAATGTGTATCTAGATATTTAATATACATTGTACGATTGTTTGTTTTCCCAAATAAAAAAAAAAAAAAATAAAAAAAAATAAAAAAAAAATAAGAAACTTCAGGGGCTAGTATTGTGTGACGCATTCTTAAATATGTATAAAGCGACTTGGGAAAATACTTCAACAGCTGCAAATGCAATTTTCTCTTTTTGTTCTTGTTTTAAACATTTCACATTAAACAGAAAAGTCGTGCAAACTGCAATGTCGCCGTTGCGTCTCTTTGCAGTTTTAATATTGTAAAGTATTTTCGCAGTGGCGTATTAAGCTTCTACGGTTTGAAGTAAGTTAAGATTTTAATTTTTAATTTTCAAGTATCTGTTAAGCTAAAAAAATAACGTGTAAAATCTTACCTACATATTTTTCTCCTAATAAAATTGAGTAACTGGGTTCCCAAGTGTGGAAAATGTACTACAGCTTACGTAGGCCGTATGGCATCCATTACTGTTTTGGTACATAACAGTGTCATGGCAGTTCATAGTAGCCTATCAATGGATATCAAACTACGAGTACCATTGACTAATCATCCAGCGCGATGCCCTTTCTGATCGGACCAAGTAATGACGCTCATATAAACGTGACCAGCTTTTCTATGGAGAAATTATATGGTTTTGTACATCCAGATGTCAGGACAATGGCTAATTATGAGCTTGTAGAGCCATTGAAAGACATCAATGGGTCAATTAATTTGTTTCGTTGAATGTGGTTTGACATACACCAGTTGATGGTTGATGCTATTAGAGATATTAAAACAAAATTTTAACACCAGGGCAGGTGTTATCTAGTTATTTGAAGTCAAAAGTTCGGTATGAAATATTTATTTTTCTACTAAGTTGAGTCAAGTCAAGTGAAGCATTGCAGTTTTAAAATAATTAGCAGATATTTCTCAAAGGAATTTGTTTGTTTCTGCAATTAGTTCCGTTAGCTAAAGGTTCATTTAGGTGTTATCTGGGTTTAATTTTGTAGTTTACATGACAAGATATTAAAGTACTGATTTTTCCTATTTTTAGCAGTAACTAATAAAATATTTTGTACTATGAATCAGAAATGTTCCAATTATTTATTTTGAGAAATATACAAATGAACTAGTACATTAACTTAATTTTTTTAGATCAAATAACAACTAAACACCTTAAAGAAGATCAACGATAACTATTCCAAAAAGAAGATCAACCATAACTGTTCCAAATAGAACTACACATTGGAAGTGACGTAAAACCATTTAAAAGCAGCCATTTATAAATCCCAGTAGCAGACGGTTGAATTTTAAAACGAACAGAGAAAATGTATTTCTTTATAGAGTTCCTTGAGTGTACGCAATCCTTTAGCCGGGTTCCTTACTCAGGATAGCTGAGAATTATGGTGCCACATCTCTTTGTCGCATACTGTGTCTGGAAGTTCAACTTATGGTCGCATTTGTCTTGATGAAAGTCCGCGTTGCAAGTTGCCAGCTGAGACAGTGCGTAAATTATTACCTAACCTTGGATGGTTTTACAAAGTGTAATAGTTTTAAAACTTAATGTTCAAGCATTCTGGTCGACTTTGTTGGATATTGCTTAAATTTTGATGATTTAGAATTCACTGGTTTTAAATTAAGTGCATTATTATTAAACTAGACTTTGCATAACTCTGCATGCCACGATGAAAGCAATCGTTTTAATCTACATATTCTGTTTTCAAACTAGAATACCTTATGTTGTTAACCATCACTTTGTGCATTCAAATTCCGAGCGCCCAAAACTGTCCACTTATAAATTAATAATACTGATGGGGTTTGCCGCAAAGATTCTTGTGAAATAACCCAAAAATTCGTCCACCACAACATTGCGCATTTTGTCGCCACCACATAAATGCGAGTTGCTTCCATCGTTATTATAATCTTGTCCGTACATCATTTTGTGACGAGGTGGGGCAGCCATTACAGTAGCATTTGACGCTAACTCCTAAATTTACTGGCATGTGTGTTGTTTTGTGTCCATTTAAATGAACACCGTGGATTTTTAAGCTTATTGGTTGTTACAAACTACAACGACATGTGCGTGTTTCTGCTCGAATAAAAAAAACACTTAGTTAGAATATTTATTTGCATAAAAATATGGTATAAAAGATATTAAAAAATTAAATATAGTGTACAATTTCTCATAACATATCTATAAGGCAAGATCGCGTAGGACAACATCTACAATATGAACGTCAAAGTTTGATACAGACATATATAAATCGCGCGAGCGTATAAAAACTAGCAAAACCCAAAACAAATAAAACTTATTCAGTTAGAACAACGGATCTGAATTCAACCTCATCTATGTCAATGTGTATCAAGATCAGAAAACATACTTTAGCAATTTATTCTGCCTGAAATGGAAAATCCTTGATGCCTAGACTTTTGTTTTTGTTAGAAACAAAAATACAATATGTGAGAGACAGAGCACATTTCTCGTTATTTCCTGTGTTTCTTTTTAGTATTTATTTACCTTTTTTTGCTCCAAATTTATTGTTGATGGACATATGGATTGGTTTCCATTTGTCTCCGACTTCTTTAGAGCTGAATGGGTTCCAAATAAATGTTGTTTTATTTTTCTTTGTCGTTTATATAAATACAAAACCTTTCGGTACAAAAAATAAACGAACTCCTTACTGAAACTTTATTTTACGTTCAGGCACTATGAGCGATCCTATTCTCAGGGAAATTTTATATTTGGTCACTCTTGACAAATTTTAATGTGATAGAATGAGATCCCAGAGCTGCCAGAACTCTCTTTTCTCACTTACAAAATATGTGGGATAGAGTAGTGTTAGTTTGTACATTTAGCGTACGCAAGCTTTTCTTTTGGTAATGTTATCAAAGATATTACAGTAGTCGAGGAGGTAGTTTTGAATCCTCCCAAATTTTGGCTGACTTTGGCTTTCATTATTTGCACCTATTAAGTGAACTGTATCCAAAGCTTTGTCTCACTCAAAGGATCTCACTCGTGGCGACGGGGTCTTATACTATTACAATCACTAATCAGTTGTAAAAATATTATTTAATTACTAATTATTTAACAATATTCTGTAAAACGTGCGTGTGAGGGCTTTGGCACCTGATACCAAAAAATCGGCCATTTTGTTAGGTAGTGATAAAAAAAGAAAGGTCTGGGAGCCCTGGGATCTTAGTCCATAATGTACAAGTATTGGATAAGAGCGTCCATCAAGATTATAAATTGGCAACACTCCCTTCTCTAGTCTCTGTTAGTTTAGCAATATATGGTCAACAATGGCTCAAAACACTCTAGTACATACTTCTCAGTTGCTAGAACTATATAGATATAGTAAGCATAACCAATATTGAAAACTAAACCAACAAAGCGAAGAGGCCTCGAGGGTCCGATACTGAGTTGCCTAGGAATGAATGTGGCTAGGCAATTAGCAGCCGTCAATAGCTAGCCAGCGGGGTAGGGGGATCGGGGGCTAGGGGCACGTAACGGTGAAGAGCCCTTCAGTGGCAGTATAAAATAGAACAAATTCTAAGGGTGCAGAAGTTTCAGTAAAAATCATGTTGGTCACCGGCCTGCCCCAAGTGTCATCACATCTGTCGACTTTGTGTCTCTCGTATTCAACGGATTCCCACCTTCACTAGAGTGTCAATAGGTTTGTGTCCTGAAAACATCTAATTATTCCGTCAGTTAGATTATCAAAAAATATTTGACCCGTATTTTTTCTTTTGTTACAGGAACCAAAATTGACGAAGTTACGACGCTTTTAAAATTCTCAATTCGTCACGCTATGCCATAATTTTTAGCGGCTTGTGACGTCACGAGCCCTCACTCCCGAGTTTTGATGCGTTTTATCTTCGTCAATATTCATTGATTTACAAAAACAAAAAATTCGTGTCCATTATTTTTAACCGACTTCCCAAAAAGGAGGAGGTTCTCAATTCGGTTGTATTTTTTTTATGTTTGTTACCTCATAACTCTGACAATTATGAACCGATTTGAAAAATTCTTTTTTATCTGAAAGGATATACTTTCAGATTGGGCCCATTTAAATTTTATCAAAATCGGTTTCGAACTTTGGATTTTAAATCGATATAGCTGGAATTCGTCTACTTGGATGATGGTTTTATGTCATCCAAGTAATTGAAATTGCGTATTTTGCTTTTCTGCGATTTTGCAGTGGTGTTTTTAGGTGTGGGGTACCACAAAAATACAAAAACTTTTTACAAAAAAATAGTTAAAAAGTTTTTTTTTTCAATAGGTACTCTAACTGACGGACTAAATAGTTTTGCAATTTGTGGATGATGGAAACTAGACTATTCTACTAATTTGTACATTCGCATCGCATTCGCATTGAGATCAAGCGCAATCTGTCAAAAATGAAAATTGTGTCTCTTTTGACAGTTGGCGATTGACTTGCGAATGCAAAAGTTGCTTAAAATTTAGCAGAATTGGCCCTCAGGTCAATGGTATACCTTATAGGAGTCTTTCCGGTAAGGTCACCACTTCAGAACATATCGACTACATCAACTATCTATTCTGCGAGCAATGTGCCCTGGCCACTGTGAAATGTTTAGCTATTTTTCGGACTATTTCGTAAATCTGCGGTTATAAGATACACGACTCATAATTTATTCACTGTGATGTGTTGTTTTCATTGTTTGTTGTGTGTTTGATCTTTCATACATAACTAACGCTGTTTTAACATACAAAAAAATAGCCTGCGACCTATTTCTAAGACCGTACCATACCCAAAAAAAGTATAAGGATCGGTCAAGCCGTTTTGGAGGAGTTCGATAACAGTGGCACGAGATTTTCATATATTAGAAGATAACTCGCTGGAATCCTTGACACATTGTCTATGCAATAATGGTCATGGGCACTACAGGCTTCTGTTGAGAACTAAGCTGATTAAAACCACGGAACAGTAAAATTTCTGTTCCGTGATTAAAACTGTGTTATCTGATAACATTAGGTTCCTGTTTGTTAGATGGAGTGGACCTTCTGTGATCTTTGTTTAGTGATAGATAATAAAATATGTCAGGTACGGTTCTACAATTCCCGTAGTCTTGATTGGCACCGGTCAGTAGGTATCGTTACCAATGTTACGATTTTCTATGAGACACTCAACCTAAAGTTACAACCAAAATAATGGTAAATATGGTAAATATTATGGTGAAGAATTGTTTTATTTTGTACTAATGCTTTTCATTTTCTTTATTTCTACATCATCTTCAGTAGTAGTTTAGATTTGGTTTAAGTCTATCAATAGATCATCTAGCCTAGACTTTTCCCAACTACATTGGGGTCGGCTTCCAGTCAAACTGGATTCAGCTGAAAACCAGTTTTTTACGTGGAGCGGCTGCTTACTAGACCTCCACACCCCATTAACTGGGTAACACGGTTCTTCTTGGCAAGAGTGGAGTCAGATTTTCTGGATTCTGATTGTTCGTTACGACTGCCAAAGATCTCCAAATGACAGCCGGGACCAACAGTTTAAGGTGCTTTCAGAGGCACGGAGGAAACACGGTATGGTCACCCATCTATAAACCAACCAATCAATAGTAAAAGGTACCTAATACCAAAAAAAAATTGGGGAAGAAACAGTAGTATACTAAAAGTATAACAAGTTTCTTAAACGTATGACTTAATAAATACTCTAATATCCACTACATTTCCGCAAATTACCTACTACTTACACATACAATCAAACAAACTGAAAATAATAATAAAATAATGCCTGTAATTGTAGCCAGGGTTTGTAGAATCATTAGAAGTTATTGTTGATCTTTCAAAATTTTGATTATATATCTGCTTACATAATAACACATCAATTGCACAAGATAGCGTATTGGATGTGCTGCAGCGTAGCAGTCAGTAGTAGTTGAAATGTTAAATTTCTAAAATATTTTTGCAGGAATTATTAAAGCGTAGTTGTCTGGCTTCAGACCCTAGATTAAATATGAAACCTTTGATCCAGATTCATAATTAAGTGAAAAAAAAACGACTAAGCCCAGTCCTAGAATAAATGCGAGCACAGTTGACTGCACATGAAAGAGCAAGATAACGTTGGAATTATATGCCTTTTGAATGTGGAGGACATTGATACAGGGCCGAGTGTTATCTGCCGCTCGACGCATGAGAGGTCGCAGTCAAGCGCATACTTTTAATTATGAGGGACCAGTGTGTGTGCTGGTATACTGAGAACGTATTTTAGGGTCTAGGATAAATATTTGGATTTCAATGATATTTTTATAGGAGAGTTTATTATTAATTTATAGACTACTAGCTGACCCGCGCAGCTTCGTCTGCGTCACATTTTCCATGAATGCTCTGCTCCTAAATAATATTGCGACTATTAAGTCCGCCTTTGTACAGTGTTATTACTTGTGCATAAAGTTTTAATAAATAAATAATAAATAAATGTAAGGTACCCTATCTTGCGGCGACCTCTCGCGTCCGGCCCTGGTCCAAGCCATGGTCCGGAGCGAGACGGAATGGGACGGCGTTGCCTCCTTCTGCGAAGCAGTTATGCTAGCGAAGGAGGTGGTGGAGAGGGAGAGGAGAACCTCTCGTCCCAGCCGCCGTGGTGAGCACACAGGGGAGGGAAAGGGCCGACGCCTGCCGGAGTCGCGGGATTATTCGCAAGAGACACCGTGGCTCCGGAACACAAAGGGCAATGAAGGAACATGGATGGGTTTTAGTCAGTAGAAGTCTGACAGACACTCCCTCCCGCTACACCTGAGCGGGAGGAGTCATTGGATGATTTCCATCCCTAAAAAAAAAAGCTACCCTATCTTGCAAGTTGGATCAAACTGCTCACCGTGTGCAAATTTGATTAAAATCGTTTAAGTAGTTTAGTATTCAATCGTGAACAAACAACGTGACGCGTAATTTATATATATTAAGGCGGGGTTGCAGTACTTTTTAAGATTTTTGAACGTCTGAAAATCTAATTAATTATGAGTTTTTTAATAAATAAAAATCGTTACATAAAAACTGAACAAACCCTCAAGTAAATCGTAAAGATAGAAACGCGATTTAAAATGATTGGCTCGATACTTTTTTTATCAAACATGACACTAAATTACAATTTTAAACGTGTACTGCTAAGAGATTTTATCACGAATATATATAAAAGTTATATCAATAGATAGAGCTTTTTATTTTGAAGTAAATGTTGAAACCATATTGTATTATTTCTTTATCAGTTTTCGCCAAGAAGAAAAAACAATCAAAATTTAGGCATTATTTCGCTCGCCGGACAGTCGCTGTTGTTCGTCAAAACACACAGTACTGCAACCTAGCCCTAAGACTACCTTCTGCCAGCGGCTTCACCCGCGTGATCCCTAGGGAACATACTCCCGGGATAAAAAGTAGCCTTAGTTCTTTCTCAGGCTCTAGATTTCTAGATTATCTCTGCACCAAATTTTATTTAATACGGTTGGGTAGTTTGGGCATGATTGCATAATACACAGACAGACAGAAATACTTTCGTATTTAAAATATTAGTATGGATTAGATTATTCTGCCGCAAGTCTGCACAGTAGTACCTAAGTTTATGCTCTGCTCATCTTTGTTGATTTTTTATTTTAATATATTTATCGAGATAATGAATTACTTGATCGCAGGACCGTGGTAAGAATAACTTAAATATTGAAAGTATAAAAATATAAAAGCTGATTTTTTAACAAATGATTGTTTTTACTAGTTGTCTGCCAGCGCCCGCAATAATGTCGTAAATAACTATCGCAAGTATCCTTATCATGTACATGGTGTACCAGTGTGCCAAGTTTCATACTTTCAGCCCTAATATGTGAAGATGTTACGGAGAGACAAACAAACTTACAAACAACTTATAGACAAACATACTTTCACGTTTTTATATTAATAAGAAGTGATTTTTTAGGGTCCCGTACCCAATTTTTTCCCAACGGAACCCTATTACTAAGCCTCCGCTGTCCGTCCGTCCACCCGTCCGTCTGTCTATCTGTCAACGGGCTGTATCTCAAGAACCATAATAGATAGACAGTAGAAATCTTCACAGATTGTGTAGTTCTATTGCCGCTATAGCAACAAATAATTAACATAAAAGTTTATGGTACGGAACCCTTCGTGTACGAATCCGACTCGCACTTGGCCATTTTTTAAATATTTAAATGTTCCTCCTATACCAAGGATTATTAGAGTTCATTTCGTAATCGGCAGTATAAAAACATGGCTTCTTGAATATTCTGTCTAAATACATAGTTCCTGACTATCTTAGTGCATTTTTAACTCAGTAGTTGGTCCCTAGATTATCGTGCTGACTATCTCAGTACCTGGCCCTCGGGAGCTGTTTCAACTTCACCTCGTGGCACGATCTGCTCCGCAGACCGTTGAGGTGCCACAGTCGCCATTGCTAGACACAGCATTGTTAACATCAATGGGTCGAGGAGCCACTCAAAAATAATATAGTTGTAGTCGCGAACCCGGTGCCGAAATCTTGTCGACCCACATCGATATGCCTAGCTCTTCCCCAACTTTATTGGGGCCGGCTTACTAGAAGACAGAAAGAAAGAAAACTAATTTATTTGGCACACATGGATTCACACGGTACAATTAAAGGATATGAAACTTAAGTTTTAAAAACAATAGCATTGGGTGTCCCGCGGCTGCGCCAAGGTCCTGTTCAGCAAAATGCCGGACAACTAGGTGCTGCCTGACGCTGGTTTTCACCTGCACCTTACGACTAACCGGATGCAGTACAAGTATTTTACATGGAGAGACACCATACCCCTTAACAAGAATGCTGTGGCTTGCTACAGAATACCCGCTACACTACTGTCATAAATTTACCAATGACAGTCGGGACCAATACTTTAACGTGCCTTCAAAGACACGTAATTGTACAGTTAAAACTTCCTACAAATCGCACGCCAGTGATCGTCATTCTTTACTTACCCATTAAGGCTCGACCGCACTGGGCGACGCTTCGCGGCAGTGGAGCGACGCGACGCGTAACAACGTTCGCACTTGAAGTGTCGCGGCGCGTAGTTACGCTGCTAAACCTCATACAATTTCTTACAAAGAATATTTTGCCGTTGCGCGTCGCGTCGCTCTGCTGCCGCGAAGCGTCGCCAAGTGCGGTCAAGCCTATACACTGTTTGCTAAATCATATTTATTATGCAAATAGGTTACATGTAACTCTTTTACACGTCAATATTTTTTGGTCATATTATTCTAGATGAGGCCGATGTTTCCTAGCTGACTACCCTGAGAAGAAACACTGAAACAAACTCTGAGGTCATAGTCTCTTTTAAAGTACATATAACCGTGGTGCCTTTTGTGGAAAGTATCACGCAGGTTTGAGTGGACCTGTCCAGATAGTGCAAGCATTTGTCAGTAATCGTGCAGCTCAACTCAGAACTTTGAGGAGCTGAATGTCTGTTTAACTACTGTTACAGTCAACGCTGTGACTGACGGATAACCTGTCGCATAACGCAGAGACTATGGTTGCATGAAATTAACTGATGAAATTCTGGATATTAATTATAAATTGACGGTCACTTACGATTAGGTACGTATGTGACAGTGACAAACGAAACTTGTGCACTGCCTAGTAGGCAGTGCACAAGTTTCACAGGCATTATTATAAATTCGATGAGCGGGTGGAGGCCGCGGGATGCGAGCCTCACAGTACCAGTCTGTGTGGTGGCACTTGGGGGAAGCTTATCCATTTCATCATCTGCCGCGCCTTTTCCCAAATATACCGGGGTCAGCTTCCAGTCAAGCCGGATCCAGTTGAATACCATTGTTTTACGTGGAGCGGCTGCCTACCAGACCCCCACAACCCATTAACTGTGTATCACGGTTCTTCTTGGTAAGACTGGATCAGATTTACTGGCTTCTGACTATCCTTTACGACTGCCAGAGATCTACAAATGACAGCTGGAACCAACGGCTTAACGTGCTTTCCGAGGCACGGAGGAAACTCGGTATGTTAAGATGATCACCCATCCATAGATCAACCTTGGTAAACGTTGCTTAACCATAAAGATCGACCCGTGCGACTGTTTATATTTAGCCACGAGCTCCTTGTATCCGTCTAATCTATACTTCTATACTAATCTATACTATATCTATACTAATATTATAAAGAGGTAACATTTGTTTGTAAGTTTGTAAGTTTGTAAGTTTGTATGTAGGGGGTAATCTCAGGAACTACTGGTCCGATTTGAAAAATTGTTTCACTGGTAGAAAGCTACATTATTCGTGAGTGCTATAGGCTATAAATTATAAAGATATCATGCATATTAGTCGAACTATCTCAATGTTTGTCTATTCAGGCGGAAAAAACTAGCTCTTACAACAGAGTTATTTGCGTGCGCTGCCTTAACAGTTGTATATAATTGAAAACAATGTATCGCAACCTGGTCCGCCTAGAATAGTTCTACAAAAAAGTCCGCGGCACCATATTTCTATCTTTTATATTTTAGCAGATACAGTAGCTTTTATGTGTTAAAAAAAGTATTTTTCGACGTACATAAGTACGTCGAAAAATACTTTTTTTGGACGATTTTTTAAACAAAAAAATATTAAACCTTATCGAAAAAATTGTTATTATGATCACAAGAACATCATAGAGATACAGTGCAGATGCCCAAAACAGTAAGTCAATTGGTTGAATAGTTTCGAAGATAATGTAAAATTAGTAAATCGCAAAACGCCGCCCGCGCCGTCCATTCACGAACCGCATTAGAACATGCTTTGTACGGACGTTTTATCCATTCACCCATAGACGGCGTTGTGCAATTACGTCATTTTTCTGAACCGCGGATTGATGACCCTCTCCAGTTATTATTTAACTTTTGTCGTTTGGTAGGTGAGTTGTACGTAGTTGGTTGAATGTTGTTGGTCTTTAAAAATTGTTTTGGTTGCTCGGTTTCTCAAAACACAATTACAATATTACTTCGTTCTCATTCTTCGAGTTCGAAGCTGTGATATTTCTGTTTTTGGGATATCGGACAGTTTCAGCGATTGTTTATCATGCCTAAAAGGATATCACAACTTTCCCGTCAGACATCCCAGACATGAGACAAGAGCAGCTCGAGTACGCCGTACGGAAGAGCCTCTCGAGGAATAGAGAAAATATTTCGCAAGCACGCGCTGGGAAATCTAGCTCCGAGCGTTCACAGCGGCTTGCTAACCAAAGCTGGAGAACATCGCAGGTCCGTGCTCGGGAATCTAGCGCTGAACGTGCACAGCGTCTCAGTGATTTAAAGCAGCATGTCTCTGCAACAAGGGACAGGGAGTCTAACGCTGAGCGCTCGCAGCGGCTCGCTAGCCTAGCTACATACATATTATTATGCAATAAAAACAAAACCCTCCTTTTGGCCATCAGGAAATAAATCATAGCAGTCAGTACTAACCGAACCACACTCATAATTTCATCACAAGTTAAAATGTTTACCGCCCAACGAAGTGGGCACGGGTCAGCTAGTTATATTATAATTATAATAATATTATAAAGAGGTAAAATTTGCTTGTAAGTTTGTATGTTTGTAAGTTTGTATGTAGGGGGTAATCTCAGGAACTACTGGTCCGATTTGAAAAATTCTTTCAGTGTTAGATAACCCATTTATCAAGGAAGGTTATAGGCTATATATCATCATTATCATCACGCTAAGACAAAAAGGAGCGGAGCATTAATGGAAAATGTGACGCAAACGAAGTTGCGCGGGTCAGCTAGTTTTATTTATTTATCTACTTTATTTATCAAATGATTCCTTCCACTCTGGGAGGAGCGCAAGGGAGTGTCCGACTCACACTGATTGAAACCCATCTGTGTTCTCCCTAATGCCCTTTGCGTTCCAGGGCCGCGGTGACTCTTCTAAACAAATGCCGCAACAGTGGATGTGTGAAATACTGATAATATTAGAATAGTTCATATCGGCCAGCGACCATGAAAGTTTAAAATAATACTGATAATGATTTTAAATAAAAATGGTGTCTCCATCCGCAGCCAGTTTGATGGTTCTATGCTCTATGATCCCCAGTTATGCAGTCTTTTTGCTCAAACATAGAAGATTATTTGCTATGTGACCTCATTTTCAAGTCTGCAGTTCCGTAAACTTTAAAACGTTTTATTCTTGCTCATTTCTTAGAGTTTCAAGTTAAATTGGTAATCTTGCGTTCCGTTTTTGCTGTTAATTACAGGTTATTCTGGGAAGGCTTTGTTTTTTTGCATAATTTTTAATAACTCCAACAAACACTAAAATAAAAAAAAACGAAACGAAGAACACTAAAAAAAACTAAAAATATTATATAGGAGCTTTCTAGTTTCCATGAACTTAGGTACGAAATTGTTTTATCAAGTTACTTTATCGCTGCAGTAACAATTTATTCAAAAATCGACCTTACTGCATTCATTGTAGGAATCAAACTAATTGCAACTGCAACTTTATAATTATAATACCTTTCTGATTGCAATTGAAAGGCGGTAGGAATAAAATTATAATGGAATTTAAAACTAAAATTGTCAATAACCTTTGAATACTGTTACCACTCGACCTTGCTCGTGATAGTTAACAGTAGACAGAGCGAGTAACTGGCGCCAGTGCACTGGAGTACAAAATAATAAGTGCTTTTCAAATTAAATAGTTTTATGTTCAATCGTGATTATTTTTTTAAACTAGCTATCCCCCGCGGCTTCGCTCCCGTCAACTGCAAATTTCTTATTTTTTTCTTTCATAAGAACCTTCTCCTAACAGTAACAAACACAATGAAAAAAGAATTTGCGAAATCGGCCCAACCGTTCACGCGCGATGCTATGACCAAGGGAAATAAGGATCAATTTTTTTTATAGATTAGAAAGAAAGAAAGAAAGAAAGAAAATTGTGTTTATTGGCCTTTTCCCGTCTAAAGTATTAAATCGATTCACGAATGTATTTAATCTCGTTTAAATCACAATTGATTTGTCCTTAGACATTACAACAGTACCTAAACAATATATAATTACATTTTTTTTTTGAGATGAGTTTTCTTTTTATTCTAGTCTAGGTTAGAGATGACAGACAAAGTCTGCGATGAAGCGAGCTTACCCAGAAGTAGCCTGATATTTCACACAAATGACATAATTCCTTTCTTGATTGCAAACGGGTGCAAGTACTGCCTACCTTAATTAGTTCCGCATCGGATCACATAAATAATGTCGTAGTAAATAGCTCTCCACTATGTATGTCTCTGTAATAGTCGTGCACATAATAGTACAAATGACTGGAGTCTAGTTAAAAAATAATTGAATACGTAAATTCCTTCCATAGTTATTTCATAATGGTAAAAAATATCTACAGCATTTTTTATGTTATTTTATTTGTGGTAATAGTAGTAGTACCTATGTGTAGTGTTATAAGACGGGGCCCATTAGGGGCAGTGTCTGCCAGTGTTGCGGAATTTAATCGACAGAGTCATAGCGGCCCTCAAACGCAAAGGAAATTAGGAAGAACACGGATGTATTTTAGTCTGTAAGTATCTGACACTCTCGTCCCAGAGCGGGAGGAGTCATTTAATGACTTCCCATAAGTAAAAAAAAAACTATTAAGTGTTATTCTCATAAATAACTGACCGTCATATGATGAAGTGAAGGTGAGTACTGCTTGCTAAACCTGACCTAGGTGCTAAGGATTGACAGCCCACTTAACTTAAATCACGATGAGATTTTACAACCAAATCTTCTCTACTTTTTTTAAGGCGGGGTCAGTACTTTTTAAGATTTTTGAACGTCTGAAAATCTAAATAATTGTGAGTTTTTTAATAAATAAAAATCATTACATAAAAATTGAATATACCCTCAAGTAAATCGTAAAGATAGAAACGCGATTTACAATGATTGGCTCGATACTTTTTTTATCAAACATGACACTAAATTACAATTTTAAACGTGTACTGCTAAGAGATTTTATCACGAATACATATAAAAATTATATCAATAGATAGAGCTTTTTATTTTAAAGTAAATGTTGAAACCATATTGTATTATTTCTTTATCAGTTTTCGTCAAGAAGAAAAAAATCAATCAAAATTTAGGCATTATTTCGCTCGTCGGACAGTCGCTGTTGTTCGTCAAAACACACAGTACTGCAACCTCGCCTTAAGTATGGGAAATCATCAAATAACTCCTTTCGCTTTGGGCGGAGTGTAAGAGAGTGTCAGACTTTTGCGGTGTCCTGCGTGAGCGACGAACGCTATGCGACGCGACGCCGACGCTGCGAACGCGACGAACGCGATCAACTCAACGTCATACCCTACATGCGGCCTATATGACAGTCTGCGGCGAGACGCGACGTAACGCGGACTTGTTTTGAGGGCGACCTGCAGTGCGATTCTGTAAACATGTCGAAGTGAATACTTAGGCGAAGTGCACGACAAGTGAGTTGTCAAACCATACAAACAAGATGGCATGACAACTCACTTGGGGTTCACTCCACCTAATTGAACACGGTGAGATGTCAACAGAATCGATCAGCAGATGCGACACCACGAACTACGTAATGGTTGATTCAGAAGCGACGATCTACATAATATTGGATTTTCAATAATACAATATTATGTAGTTTCATTTCTATGTACTCACCGCAATGTCAAGAGTAATCTTTTTTCAATAGAAATAGGTTTTTGAAAATTGGTTGTTCTTAATTTAAATTCAGACTTAATATTAGCAATAATGTAATCTAAAGTAGACGGTAACACTCCACAATATTTATTTAAACATTTTAGAATCGTTTCTTAATTCTGGATATAAATGATGGAACTCGCCAAATGTGTTTCTTTGTAAAAATGTTATATTTGTTTTCTTTCTGTGCTTTTTACGATATTTTTTTAAGTCTGTACTTTAAATATGAACTTTCAAGCAAAATTGTACTGATTACTGATTGATACTTCTCCATGATTCGAGAAGTAATGACCAAAATCACGTAGGACATTTGTCGCGTATAGCATCGCGTCGCATTACGGCGCGTCGTGTTGCGTCGCGTCGCGTCGTATTCGTCGCTCACGCAGGACACCGCGTTACTGACTTAAGCGATCCGGGTTCCTCCAAATGCCTTTTGCGTTCTAGGGCCGTGGAACAAATTCCGCAACTTTGGCAGACACTGGCCCCAGCGGTCCTCGTCTACTATCTTCTCTACCTAAATTATCATCATTAACACCTACATGAACATTGGAATATAACAAAAAACCAAGGACATCTTACGATCAACTCGACCAGAAACAAGTGCTACATGTAAACAAACATGCATGAGTACTTGAGTACTGTACATTGTACTCGACTGATTGTGGGGTAGTGGAGTAGGCGAGTGAATTGAATTACTATCTTATCTGACAGGAGAGTTCATAAATATAAATACTATGTGCAATAGTGCGGGACTTCAGCGCCATTGTAGTACGTCTTTACAATGACAGTGCAAACTTGAAAGCACTTGATTTCTAGGGCAACACAGGACTTGAGTGAATATCAAAATTTAATAAAAAAATATATTTACAGACCAATGTAAGCCGCTCCTTACTTTTTATTATTTTTGAAACGATGAATTCATTACGTCAATTTTTGTTTTGATTTGATCAATTCTTTATTGAATTCCATAATGTACGTATATATAGTTGGTATGTCAAAACATTTGATTAATTATAGACCCTGTTGGGCACAGCAAAGTTTATTTACAATATATAGGAGAGAAGATGACGGCGCTCTTTTTTTCTTAGGAAAAAAAAACTATCATTAGAATAATAATAATTTGCTTAGATGGTATTTATATTTTGGTGATTGTAGAAAAACCCTTTCAACAAACACTTCATCATCATCATTCTTTCAGCCGAAAGACGTCCACTGCTGGACATAGGCCGCAACGCGTCGCCACAACGATCGGTCCTGTGCTTCTCGCATCCATCAGCTACTCGCGACCTTCAACCAGGTCACCGGTCCATCTTGAAATAAATTAAAAAAACGACACACAGCTTCTATTTGAATGATTATGTACAACAATGCACACGTATTGCTGTAGATTTTAAGTGAATTTAAAATTATAGAAATTAAATAAAAGATTCCTCTATTTATTCATCTCTTTCAGTTCTGAGATCATACTTCGTGTCTGTCTTGAGTTAGCAGCATTGCCCCAAATGAGTGGCTAGACAAACCCCGGAAGGCAGTCCAACTCTCAATGTTACACACTGACAAGGCTGTCACATGTGATGCCCTGTTGCTGCGCTTGGCTAATTCTATTAATACAGTTCGCTCTGCGGCTCAAAATAATAACAACATGTAAGTAACACAGTTCGCATCAACAGTCGTATTGCATTGAGCAAGCGGGACACAAGTATGCATCGAACTATCTTGCGCCCCGCGCATGCGCTGTCCTAAGATTTTTGCCAATTTGACATCTTACATAATCAATTGCGACGTACTTCAGAGAGATAAACTTGCGTGGTTCAAATTTTATCAGCATGAGCTGAATTTCGAAAACTGCAAATGACGATAACTACTTTAATGAATGCCTACTACATAAATAAAACCTACTTTCTATCCTTATGACCTGACAAAGCTTGCAGTTACAGTTTGACGTAGTTTTAGTTTATACAACAATGCTGAGTAAAGTAATTTAGGTGCAGTGATATTTTATTTCAATGTAAAAATGCTGCCTGGAAAGAGGTGGCGAGATGACCTAAACTAGCCTAGTCTAGCCTAGCCTACTGAAAGCGCTGGTTGGGGGTGACATGGTTAAATAATTCCTGGTAAGGTTTGGGGGAGGATTTTGCTAACAGTGGACAGGCTGAAAAAAGGGAAGCTTAAAATTTTCATAAAGGCACTCATTTAGCTTCTAATGAATATGAAACGTTTTCCCTATTACATAACACTTTGTAAACAAACAAACGGTAGCACTTACTATCAGTACAGTTATGATCCGTTTTAGGAGAACAGAACCGGTCCCCGTCGGCCTTTCGTCGCGTGCCGCGGTGTCGGCGCGCGCGCACGCTAGCTATAATGGATTATTAGATGGACGGGTGGCGCGGCGGCGCTTCGAATGCAAGGAAAAAGTGTCATGTTCACGTGTTTTTGCTGTAAGATATAATAAATATATTTTTATTCGACCCAGTGGTTTCTGAAATGAGCGCGTTCAACCAAACAAATTCTTCAGCTTTACAATGTTATAGTATACAGGATTATTTTTTAAAGTATGCCTTCAGGATGAAATTCGAAACTATGAGGAAAACACTGAAAGGAATCTCGAGCCCGATTTAGATCAAAAGTAAAACTACATCATTGGTTTGTTTTTTAAATTGTCGTACCCGGGAATCGAGCTGGTTGATTTTGAAAAAAAAAAACACCCTGTATCACTCGAAAGTGTAGCTAATATGGATCAAATTCTGGGAAGTAATTTTCACATGACAAACTAAAGGAAAGCTCTCATTTTTTACTATTTTTTTTATTTTAGTTGGGTTTGCTCTTGACTTTCGTCTTGGTCAGAGATGACAGATACAAAGTCTACGATGGAGCGAGCTTACCCAGAAGGAGCCTGTTTACTCTAACTTTGAAGAGATTAGGGTTGTAGGCGTTCGGAAACACAGACGCAGGCAGAGAGTTCCACTCCTTTGCTGTGCGCATTATAAAAGACCAAAAAAAAATTCCATAGTTCGACTTCAGCCAGTGTTTCGAAAGATTCACAAAATCTGGTGCGCACATGCTTTCGCTATTGTTCTGTTATTTATTTGTTAATCATTGAAAGTGATGTCAATCAGTATTTCCCAAGAGCTCCTCAAACAGCAGTACTCGATGTTCAAGTGGTGTTTGTTGCCCTATATTTAAAGTAAATAATTATTGTACCTAACCACTATCTTCAATGCCATTATCATTTCATAATTTATTCTGCTTGCCTATTGTTCCTAATGATGAAATCAATTTTAAAAATCTGTGATTGGATATAAACAGTAGGTATGTATTTTTTGCAAGTGACCCCAAATTCGTTTCCACTCCGCCAAGTATCCTTTTGTCAACGAGTATACCTATAGATAATTTAACCTTGAAATAACACTAAAAAAGAGTCATTGATTTGTGTGGTTCAAATTAATATGTGTTTTAAAAGTGAAATATTAATCACAATTAACTTACAAGTATCCCATGTCACATGCGTGCTTGAACCTTTTTGGCCTCGCACAGATCAATTGAATGGTATAATTGTTAGTTAACTAATTATTATGTACGTATCTTTAGTTTTAATGTATTTTGCTTCAGTCTGTTTTGTGCGAGTCCCAAATAAACATTTTACTTTCTTTCTATTCTTTCTAAACATGTAAAGAATCCGACTGCTGATATCCTTTCTATGCACACACAAGAATACGGGTGGGCTTATGAGTCGGAAGAGTTGTCTTTGTTTCAAAGAGGTCATCCAAGACTGCCCACCGAATGTGTGAACCAAGCTTCAGGAAAAACAGGTTACTACCTAGTTCAGGGGATAGGGTCAAAACTTCTTGGTAACTAGCCACCAAATCTATACTTCTATACTAATATTATAAAGAGGTAAAATTGTTTGTAAGTTTGTAAGTTTGTAAGTTTGTATGTAGGGGGTAATCTCAGGAACTACTGGTCCGATTTGAAAAATTCTTTCAGTGTTAGATAGCCCATTTATTGAGGAATGCTATATGCTATAAATTATAAAGATATCATGCATATTAGCCAAACTATCTCAATTTTTGTCTATCCAGGCGGAAAAAATAGCTCTTACAACAGAGTTATTTGCGTGCGCTGCCTTAACAGTTGTATATAATTGAAAACAATGTATAGCAACCTGGTCCGCTTTGAATAGTTCTACAAAAAAGTCCGCGGCACCATATTTCTATATTTTATATTTTAGCAGATATAGTAGCATTTATGTGTTAAAAAAAGTATTTTTCGATGTACTTATCTTTGAACGATTTTTTAAACAACAAAATATTAAACCTTATCGAAAACAATGTTATAATGATCACAAGAACATCATAGAGATACGATTTGCTCAAAACAGTATGTCAATTGGTTGAATAGTTTCGAAGATAATATAAAATTACTAAATCGCAAAACGCCGCCCGCGCCGTCCATTCACGAACCGCATTAGAACATGCTTTGTGCAATTATGTAATTTTCCTGAATCGTGGTGTTAAGATTTTCCGTGGATTAATGACCCTCTCCAGTTATTATTTAACTTTTGTCGTTAGGTACGTGAGTTGTACGTAGTTGGTTGAATGTTGGTTGAATGTTGTTGGTCTATCGTTTTGGTTGCTCGGTTTCTCAAAACACAATTACAATATTACTTCGTTCTCATTCTTCGAGTTCGAAGCCTGCTGTGATATTTCTGTTTTTGGGATATCGGACAGTTTCAGCGATTGTTTATCATGCCTAAAAGGAAATCTCAACTTTCCCGTCAGACATCCCAGACATGAGACAAGAGCAGCTCGAGTACGCCGTACGGCAGAGTCTGCTCTTGATAATCATCTGCGCCTCTCGAGGAATAGAGAAAATATTTCGCAAGCACGCGCTGGGAAATCTAGCTCCGAGCGTTCACAGCGGCTTGCTAACCAAAGCTGGAGAACATCGCAGGTCCGTGCTCGGGAATCTAGCACTGAACGTGCACAGCGTCTCAGAAATTTAAAGCAGCATGTCTCTGCAACAAGGGATAGGGAGTCTAGCGCTGAGCGCTCGCAGCGGCTCGCTAGCCTAGCTACATACATATATGCAATAAAAACAAAACCCTCCTTTTGGCAGTCAGGCAAAATATATCTATATATCTATATAATAAATCATAGCACTCAGTACTAACCGCACCACACTCATCATTAAATCAGAAGTTAAAATGTTTACCGCCCAACGAAGTGGGCACGGGTCAGCTAGTCTATTTATATATGTATAAAACAAAGACGGGTTTGTTACAACACTTGTAACACGAGATCTGCTGTACCAATTTTCATGGTTATTGATTCGTTGGATTTGTCTCCGACCCGAATAGCAGAATACATCTTATAAACAATGAAAACTCGATATGTGCAATGAATACTTAATTGACGGGAGCGAAGCCGCGGGGGAGAGCTAGTTAGGTATATTTAAAATATTTTTTGGATTAAGTATTTCGAAATTAGTCTAAAAAAAACCAGCGGCCAAGTGCGAGTGGGACTCGTGCACGAAGGGTTCCGTACCATTATCTATAAAAATGGTAAAAAAAATCAAGTTTTTTGTATGGGAGCCCCCTTAAATATTTATTTTATTCTGTTTTTTAGTATTTGTTATTATAGCGGCAACAGAAATACATCATCTGTGAAAATTTTAACTGTCTAGCTTTCGCGGTTCTTGAGATACAGCCTGGTGACAGACAGATAGACAGACAGCGAAGTCTTAGTAATAGGGTCCCGTTACCCTTTGGGTACGGAACCCTAAAAATGAAAATTTATTCTTTAGTGGTGAGAAATAAACTTTTAGAACTTCACCAACCACTACCCGACTACTTGAAACGCTAGGAATCTAACACCTGGTCGTGATCTGCAGTGGCCTATACGAAAAGCACTAAGTCGGTTTCTCATCCATGTAGGTCGCTGTAGACAACCTGGTTTTATGATCCTACCGGAAACCCAATGCGAGTACTGTGCCGCTGTCCAGAACATGAGCCACTTGTTGGAGTAACCCAAGTGCCCATACACCTGTACTTTGGTGTACTTTGGTGGTTGGTAGGTCCAAAAATTTAAGGAGTTAACCTCGAAAGAGGACCTGTACATTGACACAACTTTCAGAGCAGCAACAAAATTCCTTATAAAACCCGTAATATCTGCTTCAAACCGGTTAGATTCGGACGCGTGTGCATCAAGCCGGAAATTCAGGCCTCGCATTACAATGGGCGCGTTTTTTTCGTATTTTCGTTTGATACAATGGTGATGATTGATGATGTTTATTTTCGTCGGAAGGGCATTTTACACCGTGATAATATTTTCGTTACCCTATTTGTTTTACCAGCTATGATGGTGACAGAAATAATGTTATTGGGAATTATGGGTTTTATTTTGGGTGCACTTTTCAGTCGGAATAAATAACTAGCTTTTGCCAGCTGCTTCGCCCGCATGATCCCTGGGAAACGTACACGACATCCTGAGACAAAAAGTAGCCTATGTGTTATTCCAGACAGTAATCTACCTCTGTGCCAAAATTCATGAAGATCCTGTCAAGTGTTCTGCCGTGAAAGAGTAACATACATCCATTCATCCAACCTCACAAACTTGCGCATTTATAATATTAAGTACGATTACTAGGATGGGATAGTAGGATAATATAGGATAACAATATACCAAAATGGCATTGTATTATTTTTTAATTTGTTAAAGAATTTTACGTATAGTCTACAGTTAGGAGTTTTGTTATGAGCTTTTGTTACCTACATAAACTACCTTTCACAATGAGTTGAGCCTACATGGGATGGAAAAATCTATACATAACGCATTTATCTATGCATTATAAAACACCACACTATTTTTTTTTAGGGATGGGAAATCATCCAATGACTCCTCCCGCTCTGGGTGTAGCGGGAGGGAGTGTCAGACTTCTACTGACTAAAACCCATCCATGTTCCTTCAATGCCCTTTGTGTTCCGGAGCCACGGTGTCTCTTGCGAATAATCCCGCGACTCCGGCAGGCGTCGGCCCTTTCGGGCCCCTCTGTGTGCTGACTCTCTTTGAGGCGCGCGTGGAACACTAACGCGCCGTCGACACGGCCTGTCGTCACTAGACGGACGGACGGCGAGCCACACATAGCTCGCCGTCCACAGGCCCGCGCCTACGGTGGCCGGAGGTCACCAGGAGGTGGCCCCCGACGCCCGCGGCGTCCACCATGAAACACTACACTAGGTACTTCAGGTAGGTAAGTATTATTGGGGTGTAGCTTATGAGAAAGTTTACGTTGATAGTAAAGAATAACGCTGAGAAATTCCGTTGTTTATACATAGGTTTAGTCAATGTAATCTAGCTATTGACATGTATTTAAGTCAAGCCTAGGAAAAGTATTGCAATTAATCTTATTTATTTACTTTGCTATAACGTGCATCAACACGTGATACCGATTATACACTTACAATTGTTATTATGATCACTCTATTAATTACCAATGAAGACAAATTATTATGTCGCAAACATCAAATGCTGTGAGAAAAATATTGACATCACTACGATAACCATTGTTTGTAGAGAGATTTCTAATTAGTAGTAGTACAATGTATCCAATCATTGAAGCGGATTTACACTTGGCTACAATCATGATCTAGATGCATTTCCAGTATAATGTGACCGCACACAATGGGCCTTTATTTTTATTTTTTAGGGATGGGAAATCATCCAATGACTCCGCCTGCTCTGGGTGTAGCGGGAGGGAGTGTCAGACCTCTACTGACTAAAACCCATCCATGTTCCTTCATTGCCCTTAGTATTCCGGAGCCACGGTGTCTCTTGCGAATAATCCCGCGACTCCGGCAGGCGTCGGTCCTTTCGGGCCCCTCTGTGTGCTGACTCTCCTTGAGGCGCGCGTGGAACACTAACGCGCCGTCGA
The DNA here is from genome assembly GCA_963859965.1 of Ceramica pisi. Taxonomy (NCBI): domain Eukaryota; kingdom Metazoa; phylum Arthropoda; class Insecta; order Lepidoptera; family Noctuidae; genus Ceramica; species Ceramica pisi. The sequence goes on from OY982538.1 coordinate 598,424, forward strand.
CACTGCCTGTCGTCACTAGACGGACGGACGGCGAGCCACCCATAGCTCGCTGTCCACAGGCCCGCTCCTATGGTGGCCGGAGGTCACCAGGTGGCCCCCGACGCCCGCGGCGTCCACCACGGCTGCATACAATGGGCCTCATTAGAAGGCTTAAAGTCACTGAAAGGGCAATGGATAGGGCAATGCTTGGAGTTTCCTTGCGTGATTGAATCAGGAATAATGATATCCGAAAGAGAACCAAGGTCACCGACATAGCCCGAAGGATCGCCTAACTGAAGTTGTTGTGGTCGATGGGGCCGGATAGTTCTGGAGTGGCGACCGCGTACCGGAAAACGCAACGTTGGAAGACCTTCCACAAGGAGGACCGATGACCTGGTGAAGGTCTCGGGTAGCCGATGGATGCGAGACGCACAGGACCGGTCGTTGGAGCGACGCTTGGAGAGGCCTGTGTCCAGCAGTGGACGTATATAACGTGACCTCTTATTTTGTAGTAAAGTCTATACAACGCGAGATCAGTTTAAACTGGAAGTGTATCGCTTGATTTGCCTGTAGTGTGTATTTCTGATAACTTGGCTCACGTGTCACTTTCTTTATCTTTTAAGCGTAAAAAGTGTGTAACATTGTTTTTTGATTAGAAATAGATGATTTCTCATGTCGAGATTTTATCGTGGGAGTCATTAGATCACAATCGAAGGATTGTGAGAATTGCAGCTTTGTTTGTATATTGGACACAATAAGGATGTGTGATGGAAGTGTTTAAGGTATTTTTACTTCGTAATTAATATTACATGTAGGTAAATGCGTAATTATGTTTGCTACTCTTTTACGCTTAAATCGCTGAACCGATTTTTAAAGAATTTTGGTACCTCTCTTACTGCTCCCCTACACTTCGCTAGGTACGTACATACAAGACATGTCAAATTCAGCTTTCTACAAGGGACCATAGAAATACACAATCTGTGAACATTTCATTCAACTGTCTACCTATAACGGTGCTTGAGCTACAGCCCGCTGGCAGACAGACAGACGGACGGATGGACAGCGGAGGCTCAGTAATAGGGTTCCGTTGGTTACTCGCTCGTGGAGAAAGCACCCATCCAGAAGTTTCGGCTGTGCGTTGTCTGTAGTCACTCCACTCAGTTAGTCGCCAGTAACGAAAGAAATTTATATGCATTGATTGATGGTTGTATGCGTTTGTTTTATATGTATTGATTGATAGTTGTATGCGTTTGTTTTATATGTATTGATTGATAGTTGTATGCGTTTGTTTTATATGTATTGATTGATAGTTGTATGCGTTTGTTTTATATGTATTGATTGATAGTTGTGTGCGTTTGTTATTTATGTATTGATTGATAGTTGTGTGCGTTTGTTATTTATGAGTTCGATCCCGAGGTTGCACCTGGCTTCATTCGGCACTGAAACTGAATATTTACATCTGATTGCTCCAGTATTCGTATTGTCTTTCTACGGGTTTTATATCGGGGCGTCTTCTTGACAAATTTTATGATTACTGTAAAAATTGATGAAAAGAAAACAGTTTCATGCAAAAAAAACATGTTTATTTTCAATTGAGGGTAGTTTATTAACACTGCTTTCATTTTATAAGGATGGCTTCTTATCAATATGGAGTTTGTTTAATTACAATAGATCATTGAGTTGAAAAGTTACACAGTTTGTTTGCACTTGGGTCACAGTTATGAACAAACTTTTAAAAAAATCTATCAAGAAAGTTGTTTTTTTTTTTAAATACGTTTTCCGTCGATAAGATTAGGTACAGTTTCCCTCATTTTCGTTTGTGCACATTATAAGACTCGACACATTGTATACTCATATATCAGTGGGGAATTAACTCAGATGTCTATATTTGGTCCAATAAGTCGGACATCCGCAAATGAACGTGGTGTTTAGTGAATGTGATCGGTGCAGCTGGCGCCGGACGCAATGTGCTGCCACAGTCGGTTGTACACGGTAGAACATGATTATAAATTATTATAACCCATAACTTTAAACTGGACTAAAATTATTGTCCAATTATTAAATTCTGATATCTATTTGATACGTAGAAATCGATGAGAGATAAATTTGAGAAAAACAAAAACAGTTAGTAAAACTAATTTTAGTCTTGTTTGGAACTATCTAATGTCTATGGAAACCCATAACAGCAATTGGTGGCAGCAATTGTTTTGCACAATAAGCCCGATCGAAGCAAAATAAATTGTATTATTAAGAAACGGAATATTATTCCTATGATGAGTGTCTCAAGACAAAAGTTTGTGATCAGTGCATGTTGCCAATGATGACTTATGGACTCGCAAAAACCCTCATCAGAAGTCTAAAAAAGGAAAGAAGGAAGTTACCCAAAGGGCAATGGAGAGGGCAATGCTCGGAGTTTCCTTGCATGATCGAGTCAGGAATGATGATATCCGCAGGAGATCCAAAGTTACCGACACAGTCCGATGGATCACCAAACTGAAGTGGTAGTGAGCGGGACACATTTCTCGCAGAAATGATGGTCTATGGGGCCGAAAAGTTCTGGAGTGGCGACCGTGTACTGGAAGACGCAACGTTGGAAGGCCTCCCACAAGGTGGATCGATGACCTGGTGAAGGTTTTGGGTAGCCGATGGATGCGAGACGTACAGGAGCGATTGTTGTGGCGGCACTTGGGGAGGCCTATGTCCTTCAGTGGACGTCTTTCAGCTGCTATGTTATTGAGATATTTTTTCGATGTTTAACACTTTCGCCAATTTACCTGATCTTTTATAGTATTCTGGCATTTTCACTGCTTCAAGATTTTCCTCTCTTTAAAGGATCACACTGTCTTGGCTTGCTGCAAATCTTCCACAGTACACAGCGGATCACTGAAATCCTTCGCGCGTTCATGTGCGGCACTGAGTTCGAAATAGTTTGGTCTACACGAGACGGATTGCCGATGGGTGTATTAACGATCGCACTCTTTGAAACATACTGATTAGTTTTAGTCGATCTTATCGTGATAACTGTTAGCTAAGTACACAAATTATAAAGGTTTGTTTCGGCACAACATAGAAACGTTTGAAAAAGTACAGAGAATTATAGTATTTCTAAATTGCAATTCGTTCTAAAAAACCTATTAATGTAATTCCTACCAACCTACATGTATAAGCTATACATGTACTTTTACTACCCCAATAGAATACAGAGAAAATTCTAAACAGTGTTGAAAAATGCTGGAAAATGTAAGTAGAATATTTACTTGATCGACATTTTTGTATTCAAGTCTAACGCGACCAAGGTACGCAACGCATACTCGATAACACGGCGACTCTTCGATAACCGGTAAATGTTGCACATCGTGACATCGGCAGACATCGGAAGTCATCGGTTCCAATGTTTATGAGTCATACGCGTGACCAGACGACACATAACATAGGTAACCTTGGCCTTGACAAATACAATGAACGATATAGAGGATACAGATACAATACTCATGATTGACCGGCGAATGATAACTACAAAGGTGCCGTATGAAGAAGCTACAGGAAATCCAAAATCAGGTCGCGCATATACAAGAATAGCCATGAAGCCAGGCATAAAGAGCAAGCAGAAGAGCAAAAAATCGAGTGGAAAACACTTCTAATGATAAATGAAAAGAAAAACCAAAGATAAAACTATATAGCCCCAATAGGTTTTCGGGCACCGTTTCATACTTCCTAAAAAGCACTTCATACTTAACTGTAAAATCTGTTACATTAAAGCAATCAAAAGACCTTTAATAGCAAAAGAAAGTCAGAAAAGAAAAGAAATTAATGATAGTCAAGTATAGGTACCTACACCTAAAGTTCTACAGCTAAACATCAAAGCACCGGCTTTGAAGGGTTCACGCATGTTCCAAAATCATCGGCAACAGGATTTACATCGGTGTTCGCCTGAAATTGGTCATCCCATTATCGGCTCACTCAAATTGCCGGAATTACGGAACATGTAAAGGGATTTGGGCGAAGACCCTTCAAAGTTTCTACATGATTTAGTCGAGCCTTAGAATTGGCTCCGTTTAACCCGAAGAGGCTAGTTTATGATCGATTTTGTGTGATAAGATTCATAGATTTATTATCAAAAATATTTGCGGGACATTTATCATATTTCTGCCGTATAAAGTTTAAAAGAATTTAATCGATGATATTCCAAAATCTAACTTTGACCTTATTATTTTTTATCTGAAAGGGTCTAAAATATAACGATCGTAAATATTTACCCAGTGAATGTCATTCTAGGTCACCCGACCTCTATAAAAGCAATATTTGTGGGCCCTCTTAATATTCCATATAGATGAGTTCGGTAAAGAAGATCAGGCTAGTTTTTAGGCAGCTATTTTACCTCACTTTACATAAAGGCAGATTCGGGGTAATGTTGTTTATCGCTATATTTTGCCCCCTCATGTAGCAAACGATTCTAGCGTTTCTGAATATTGCTTTGGTTATGAAGATTTAAAGGTAGAAACTATTTTTGGAGAAATCGTTTTACGATTATTGAGTTGGTAAACCGATCTCTTTGTATAACTTACCTGTCCTAGAAACTGAAATTACTTAGATAATACTTATAGACCTTTTGCACATAGGTGCTAAGGCGGATTTATATATCTAGGTAAATTAATATTCAGGAAGATGCTGTACAGCAACAACTAAAATAAAATAGGTACGTTTATAATGAGTACAGTGACAGGTAGAGGCTAGCTCCCATCAGAAACTCATTATTCATTCGTTTCCGACATTTGAATCATAAAATATACTACAGCGTTCAAATGATACAATTGTGTTGCATCCTTTTTCCGATTTGCTTTCAAATTGAACGTAATTTGAAAATAGCTTTGAATGTTGTATTTTCGTCGAGAATGCACTACTAAATTGAAAGTGACGTACAATAACGTAACATATTTTCATTCATCTTAGAACAAACAAGCACTCAAGTCTGACCTTCCTTGCTACATCCAGATCAGCCACGTGGGCATAAAGAAAGTATTGAGCTCAATTTTAATGTCAACTTAAGGCCGCCACCAATAAAAACTAGTGTTATACGGTGTCAAATGCTTTACTAACGTCCAAGCAATTAATTATGCAAAAATGCTTCCGGGAGTACCGCAAGGCAACATGCTTTTTACGATGTTACTCCAAAGGCGAACGGGTACTAACTTCCTAAAGTGCAATATTTAATACTTATTGTCACTTTGATTATAGTGCTTGCTTGTTATATGGTCATTACTTACAAGCTTAAGTTTTTATGTGTCAGGTGTTGTCTTATCTTATAGATGTCGTACGATAAGGATAATGACCAAGTCATTGTATCATAATAAATTGACTCTAAGGTACGATGCATGTTTTTATCCGACATTGAAGTAAAAACTTCATTTAATCGACGTAAATTGTACATGTAAATAAATTTGCATACATACGAATTATCTATTATTTTTCACATTTCAGAAGCTTATTTTAGTTAAAATTGTGCAAATAGTATGCTTGCTAAAATGCATGAAATAACTCTTAAATGCTTGAAATAACTCTTAATAAAATGAATAGGCTTATCGCGCAAATTGTAGATTTTATTATAATTACGGTAAATCATTCCGCTTCACATACCAACATTTGCATAAACAAGTCGATTACAGAATGAATCACAATGTCCACGACTAAGCTATAAAAACTTTGCACCTATAAAAACTAGAACTAATTCCAGTAGTTATAACATTTAGTTCTGTATTTACCCACACGCAAAAATAGGCGTAATTAAAATCCAAGTTAATTATATACCTTATAGTTATTATATTTGACGACACGGTTGGCGCAGTGGTTGAGCGATTGACTGCTGCGCAGCATGTCGCGGGTTCGATTCCCGCACGGAACAAATATTTGTACGACCTACAAGTATTTGTTCCGAGTCTGGGTGTTTTTCTATCTATAATATGTATGTATTTACAAAAAAAAATGTATATAAGTAGTTTATCAGCCATCTCGTTACCATAACATAAGCATTAGGTTGCTTAGCTTGGGACTATATGGCGTTGTGTGAAATGTCCAAGGATATTATTATTATTTTTTATTTTTTTTTACTTTCTCTGGTCCCTGGAGACCCGGTCCTTTGGTAGGCGTACGAGGGGCCGAAACCAACTCGCAGAGGCCCCGTTAGAAATTTCAAATGTAATGGAGCACCAACCGGCGATTATCCCTGTATGCACTGAAAGTATTCCCAAGGACAATCCCCGGTTGGAGCAGTACTATTGCAGAATATGGAAACAAAAAATTAAACGCTATGGGTTTGGGTGGCTTAGTGAACTGATAATCGTTTATAATAGAAGAACTATTGGCCCCTGCCTGACCACTAACAATATACACGGCTTTTAAATGGCATGGGGTGACTTGCACACTCAATGAATGGGCCCCCGAAAACGGTCGCTAGCACAAAGTGACGTAGCGCCAAGGGGGCAACATGCCCTGAGGTGCTAGAGGAGTGGAGAGGTATACCACGGATATCAGGACAATCCCGGAAGTGCGGTCAAGATCCCTACCAGCATCTTACTGGATTATACATCCTTCTCCCGAGCACGTATGCTCTAGCGAATCTCCACTCAGACCGGCCAATTAAGGCAAGAAAGAGGTGGGAGCTCTGTTCCTCGTCAGTTTTCACTCTGGCCAGCCAATAAAGGCAAGCCGTAGATGAGGAACAAGACTTCTCCCGGGAGATAAGGTTCGTGGGGTCGCTACTACCCAACAGTTCGCCACAAAACTGCCTTGCGGATTGTATCTCTCTTTGTCTGGCCCCTCACCCTAGGTATGACCTAAGGTCTATCGGGACACGCAAGTCCCACCACGACGTCAACGTAGAGATACTGCGATATTATTATTATTATACCATCTAGACTAATATTATAAAGCAGAAGAGTTTGTTTGTTTGTTTGGTTGAACGCGCTAATCTCAAGAACTACTGGTCCGATTTGAAAAATTCTTTCAGTGTTAGATAGCCCATTTATCGAGGAAGGTTATAGGCTATATATCATCACGCTCAGACTGCTAAGACAAATAGGGGCGGAGCAGTAATGGAAAATGTGACGCAGACGAAGTTGCGCGGGTCAGCTAGTGTGTAATAAGATGAAAAAAGGCTGCAAGGCATTTAAGATGGGGCCCATAATGTTGACAACCATCACAGTATTTTGACAATACAATTTTGCCTACTCATTTTAAAACTCACAATATCCGCAAACATGGAAATACTGGAAAAGTGAAGCTTCACATGATGGTATTGTCCATCACAATAGGACTGAATGCCTAGCGCTCTCATTGTTATCTTGTGATAACAATGAGAGTTCAATTTTTTTCGTCATTTCAATCGATATCAGAATCAACGTGCACCGTAAATGGTTTTTAATGTTTTCACAATCAGACGTGTGGACATTAAAAGGTAAACGTTGATTTCAATCTTGACAGTACCTAACCTTGAATTTGACTTTCAACAATTTTGATGGTTGAGGGCGCAATAAACGGAGATAAGTAGTTTTGTGAAAAAAAAACCAACAAAGTGATACCAAAAGTTATTTATGTCAACAACAATACTTTCAATTACAAAATAGTAAATTGTATTTTATGTCCCTCGGGCTAAAATTGAATATTAATTTAATAATAACACATCTGGTTGGAAACCAAATAAATGAAACCGATTCATACAATTTTTGATTGGATTTTATAAAATACTATTCATGGAACACGATGTTGATTTGCAAGGATTGGAAAATGAAAACAAACTTCTTTGAAAGAGTGGTTGAAGGAACTCTTTAGAAGGCTGCCTGAAACGGATCGTGAAATTGGCATTACTTCGACAACCACGGACGAATTGCTTTCAAAATAAAAAGTAGAAATAATGCAGTACTAACGTACCAGCATTGTGGATTGTTTACGAGACGACCGCTGTTCAACAACAACACGCTGAACTAATTCACAGAGTACTACTATAATACTGAACTAATTTCTTGTTGTTCTTTTGGACGTTAAAATTGTCTTAAATTTCTCAATTATGGTTTGCTGATAGTATTGGAGCACGTGACTAAATAATAAAAGCCGCACAGGTCGATCTTCAAGGTTAAGCAACGCTTGCCGAGGTTGGTCTGTGGATTGGTGAACATATCGAGTTTCCTCCGCGCCTCGGAAAGCACGTTAAGCTGTTGGTCCCGGCTGTCATTTGGAGATCTTTGGCAGTCGTTACGGATAGTCAGAAGCCAGAAAATCTGACACCAGTCTTGCCAAGGAGTACCGTGTTACCCAGTTAATGGGTTGTGGAGGTCTGGTAGGCAGCCGCTCTACGTAAAATACTGGTGTTTAGCTGAATCCGGTTTGACTGGAAGCCGACCCCAATATAGTTGGGAAAAGGCTAGGCAGATGAGATGATGGTTTGGCTGATTGTGTATGTGAGTTTACAATATTTGTAAGCGCACCCACGATACAGGAGGAATTTCTAGTGTCCGGTAACGTTTTAAAAAATAAATTGATTGTGTGCCGTAAAATTTTAGGCCAAACAAACATAATTTCAAAAATTTGAGATAAGACTGGCGGTCAGTCCATGTAATTATGTAGCTAAAAAATGCTAGCAGATGATTAAGATGATCAAACCTATGTACAGTACCTACCATAAATAATTACTAACCTTCCTTCAGATTACGCCAAAGATTAAAATAAATTATCCCAACACCCCATTGAAAATAGCTCCAAGTTCGCCATATTGGGCCCGACAGTAACTAATGATGATGTCTATTTAAAAGGGCAGGAGCCATTAGTGACCCCTGAGCAACGCCTATGTTATAACAATTCTATAGTTATGACCAAGTGAAGGTTTCACAATGTTTTCCAGTGAATGTGTGACATATTCAACGAGCTCTTCACATAAGTGTTATCTTTTGTGAAGATATCGAGTAGAAGAGTAACAATAATGAATTCAGGTCAACAATATGCAATTTTGAAATGAGTATGAGTGTGAAGGTTTAAAGTTTTGTGTTTGCTTAACAAGTGAAGTTGTTCGTGTTCATCTCGATTGTTTTCTTTATGTTTAACATGCAGGGAAATAGTGGTTGCAAAAATGATTCATTATTCTAACATTGTTATTTATTTATTTTTTCTTTCTTTTCGGAATGTTATTGGTAAATACTAATAAACCTAGACACAGCAGTCTTTACTTTAAAACCATCCGTTAGAGATATCAAGATATTTACTATCAACATTTTTGTCCATACACATAGTCTGAGAGATATGCGATTTTCTGACAAAATAAAGCACTTTTGAACGTCAGCTACTCAACATTACCAGTAAAAGTGGATCTAATGACTCTTATCGCGAAGAATTCAGGTAGTTTAGTCTCTGTAAAATATGGCATAACTTTCGATGGATTTTTTTTGCCCAGTACATGAAACTGTTATGCATTAACTATGTCAAAAACAGTGGTTAAAGACTGGGCAAACATTTGAACACTGGATGTTATTCATTTTGGGTTAAAACTTTAACGCGCACATACATGATAAATTGCTTTTTTTGTTTATTCAGGTGAAATTATATTTTCGTTTTCAAATGAATACGTAGTTGAAAACTAATTGGGGCATTATACTTTTTGCTTATAAAATTGTATGTATGTTTCACCGGAAAATTAGAGACGCCGTAAGATTGTAAAACGAACGCGTGAACTTGTAAACTCATTTTTTGTACACATGAGAAACTATTGAATTTGGATGGCATTTATTGTATTAAAAATGATATAATCACAATACATATATCGAGAAGTTATGATCTAAAAAAAAGATTTATCACATTCTTACGGAGTTCGCAATTATCCGGTAACATACGCATACGATAATGTAAGGAGCTTGTGGATAAATAATAACAGCCGAGCAGGTCGATCTTCAAGGTTAAGCAACGCTTGCCGAGGTTGGTCTGTGGATGGGTGACCATCTTAACATACCGAGTTTTCTCCGTGCCTCCGAAAGCACGTTAAGCTGTTGGTCCCGGTTGTCATTTGGAGATCTTTGGCAGTCGTTACGGATAGTCATCAATCACGCCAGAAAATCTGACACCAGTCTTGCCAAGGAGTACCTGTTACTGTTTGACGACACGGTTGGCGCAGTGGTTGAGCGATTGACTGCTGCGCAGCATGTCGCGGGTTCGATTCCCGCACGGAACAAATATTTGTACGACCTACATGTATTTGTTCTGAGTCTGGGTGTTTTTCTATCTATAATAAGTATGTATTTACAAAAAAAAAAAATGTATATAAGTAGTTTATCAGCCATATCGTTACCATAACACAAGCATTAGGTTGCTTAGCTTGGGACTATATGGTGTTGTGTGAAATGTCCAAGGATATTATTATATTATTATTATTATTATGTTACCCAGTTAATGGGTTGTGGAAGTCTGGTAGGCAGCCACTCCAGGTAAATACTGGTATTCAGCTGAATCCGGTTTGACTGGAAGCCATACCCAATACCTATAGTTGGGAAAAAGGCTAGGCAAGTGATGATACGCATACGATAATGTGCGCTATATTTGGATACTTCATGCAGTCTGTGAAAAAGAAGAGCTCGCAAACAATAGATTTTCATAGATTTACAAAGTATTAATGGTATTTATAAAAAAAAAAATCCTGAGGATAAAAATATGAAACAGTTAGAATCAATTCTAAAGAAACATTTACACACAACAAGTTAATAAATAGTATCTCAAATCGATCATCGCTAATAAAAAATAGTTGATTAAACTAATCCAAACAATCTCATCGTAATCGAACAATTGATTAACGGTTATAAATTACGTCAAATGGAAGCATTATGACTGCACGATAAACATGAACAATACAAAGACAATAATAGACTGTCTTTAATTTTAAGCAATTTTTTCTTCCTTTTGTACAATTTTTTTTACAATAGCGAAACTTACTGGTGTAATTCTGATTACACCAGTAGAAATGGTGGTAGAAATTTCAACGTTTCTTTATAATTCCAAGGTAAGACACAAACGCGTATTCGATCTCAATTTGTTACGCTTTCGTAAATTTTTCAAACATTTTCAAAACTGGTCCCAATTTCATCGTCCATAGGTGAATTTAGGACCAGTTACTTGGAGGGCGTTTGTTCACTGACTCGTATAGGAATACGAGTAATGCTCCTTTTGTAATTTACATGCAAAATTTTAATAGATTCATATTATGATATCACTATCACTTCATATTATAAACCAAAGACCTTCGCCGCGTCTGTCTGTCTGTTTGCGATAAACTCGAAAACGACTGCACCGATTTTCATGGTGTTTTCACCAATGGATAGATTGGTTCTTGAGGAAGGTTTATAATTGGTCAAGCAGGCGAAGCCGCGGGCATCAGATACATTCTAATCATTATTAAATAATAATATCTACTATTATACCTATTTGTCAATCAAACCCTTTCAAGCTACTTATTTTGTGTCTATAGAGGTACAATCTAACTGAAAATAGGAAGACATTAAAAATTTTAAACGGTTTACCTAAGTGGAAATAAAAGAGATCAAAAGTGTCATTTGCACATTATTAAATTCTTAACACAATATTTACTATTTAATTCTTTAAAAAAACAAAATGTTCAGTATTAAGTTAGTAAGATGTCTTCAACAGAGAAAGTAAGAATCATTAATATAGAATATAGAAGTTTTGCGCAGATTTGACGCATATCTTCCTAATCTTTCATAGATATAATTGTATTTTTTTCTATTTGTGTACTTTTGATATGCGTCATATTGTCCGCAAATAAACTCTTTTTCTTTCTTTCTTTTTCTTTCTTTCTTATTATTTCAATCAGTTAATCATCATTCTTCATCATCGTACATTTCCTGTTCTTTCTCTTTCCAAAGTGTTTACTGAAAACTGTAGAAGAAGAAGATAGGAAGAGTGGACGGCTATAGAGGAGATTTTGCCCAGCTGTGGGACACTGTAGATTTTGATTAAATAAATACTAAAACACTTACCCGGTTTAGCCGCCGACACATCTTGAGTTTCACTATCAACCATTTTCACTTCACTCACAGCACTGTCTTCAAAAAAAGTTCGTTAATAATCGTAATATGATCGCGTTAGTATCGTAAATGTGTCGAGTAAGCGCGTGTGTGGTCGCCAAGGCAACGCGGTGAGGAAGTGAGCGTCGCGCGCGCACCTCGCCTGTGCGCTTGCGACGCGTCCGTCATGGCTTTATATCGCTCACTTACATAGACTTGTGCTTGCCCCGGGTTTGGTGCTCGGTTTTGAAAATGTTTAATTTTTTTTTATTTTTTTTTATTCAAAACGGGGAAACTCTTGGCCCAAATCTCACCTGATGGAAAGTGATGATTAGGCCGAAGATGGAAGCGAGTTCACCCGGAATCCTCTTACACAGAGGAGCTGGCTATCATACCTCTAACTGCCGGAACACAACAATGCTGTTAACATTGTTGTTATGGCGACAGACTTAGACATGATGGTGATAGCTTGCCAGGCGGACTTAGAACAAGTCCTACCACCAACCAAACCGAGCAAAAAATTTGCCCCCGCTGGGAATCGAACCCGGAACCTCTGGGTCTGAAGCAGGTGGTATAATAACCACTAGACCACGGAGGCGGTTAGTGTCACCTGTTTAGCACCACCCGGGGACCACGTGTCGGGACTCGCTGAAGGGTATTCTCCTACGGACGCGGGCGACTCGGCCCCCTAATTAGAAGAACTTCACTTCTTAGCAACAGAACACCAGTAATTTTCATGGAACAGCTGTCTTTCTGACTTCCACAACCCAGTTGTTGGGTATCGCGATACCCCGTAGTAAACTTTGAGGGTTCTGGCTACCCGTAGCCTATTGAAAAAAAAGAAATGAAAATGCCTACGAAGTTGCCAAGCTAGCTTTGCAGGCATCTAATCAATCGATCTTTTAATTAACCACTGGACTGAAAACAGGTATAGAATCTAATAATTTTTATGTAACCTGTTTTTTTCAGAAGTTACGATAAAACATACGAGTTATTTTTAATCACCCCAGATTTAAAGGCCCACTTTAGCAGAATCATATTAGCATCATAATATGTTAATATTAAAATTAAGTCTAGGTCGGAGATGACAGAGACAAAGTCTACGAAGGAGCGAGCTTACCCAGAAGTAGTCTGTTCACTCTCACTATGAAAAGAATAGGGATTTTACGCTCTTGAAAAAAGTCCTATACAAACGACAAACATACAACATGACCGACACAGTTGTTCTAGTTAAACTCCGTAGCAGTGCACTTGACGCGTGTGACGTCACATCAATACGCGCGCGTTTGATTGTGGTGTTCAACCAAACGTTGCAGTTGATATTGCAGTTTAGTCAATATTTAATGATTCTTACTATGTGAATTAAAATTTTTGAAGAGGTAATTGTTTTAACTCAGTAGAGGTGGAGCCTTAAATAAACGATTAATAGTAATAAAAAAAATAGCACACCTGTAGTTTTTGACCCTGTTCCCGATACCGGTGGGCTACTATTTTTTTATATTTTTAAATGTTTTTTAAAATGTAAATAAAAATAAATATGACGTTAATTTTCCTTGTAAGTACACGGTTGAGATGTTTTGAAAAGATGAAACGAATTTTAAGTGACAAAAACAAATAAATATTTGGGTACATGTTAAATCGTGATACGTGATACAAATATCCCCCAAAGAATTAATTCTACTAGTACCTTTGTCTGTAATCAGTAAAAGTTAGTTTTCAGTGCAGTGATTACATAGTCATGCCATTTGCCCTCCCCACTCGTGCGCTGTGCGGTGTCAATTATATCGCTCTGTTTTTATAAATTCGGAAATCGCGTTGCGTGTTTGTTTTAAGGCTTGTGAATTGCTTTCCGGTGTGCCTTAGGGCCTCTTTCACCATCTCCAAGTAAAGCGTTGATTAGTTACTTCCCAATTAAAGTTAATCGGCAAGTAAAACTTACGAGTATCTTCTGTCAATTTCACAAGCGAAAATAAAGCTTCGAGTAACAACTTACCGGTTAAGTGAATGACTTAACAAATCATACGTTGCATTCGTTCAATATTACGTCAACGTTACTCGTCAAACGTCATTGGCAGGTTAGCTGCCATTTGTCATTTCATTTTGTGTATTGTTTGTTGTGTTTTTGGTTAGGAAATTATTGCGTGTGGATTTTTTTACTATAAATTATCATGGATAAAGTTAAAAGAGATAGAAGTGCAAACTTTTCACTTGTTGTGCAGGAGGTTGATCAGTTGGTGTGTGAGGTAGTTAATTTTGAATGGAAAGTCTGACGATGATGATGATAAAACGGTTATATTTGAATTTAGGTATAAGTACAATAGTGTCTTAACAAGCTAGTACTCAGTCGCCGTGATGGTAATGGAATGACCGCTGGAAGATGGTCAGGTCGAGGCAGGCGTTGCCCCCCCCTTCCCCCCGCGCTGGCTTCCACGTCGCTCAGCTTCCACGTCGCCGATGACGGTGACGTTGTTGCCCGCGATGTCCGCTTGGTGGCGCTAGGTACTCGTGAACATGCCCCCGGCCTTGGAAGCACCTGGTTCCAATGAAGCAGACGTTGAGGTATTGTCTTCATCGGGTTGTGGGAGTGGGCATATCTTCGAGAATGAGCGCTTTATTATACCCGTTGCTGTTTTTATGTTTGCAACTCGGGCTATGCCATCCTTGCCCGGGAATGTGTGCAGCACCCGGCCTAGGCGCCACTTGAGGGGAGGCAGGTTGTCCTCCTTCACGAGCACGAGGGTGTTAGGAGCGACGGTGTCCTGGTTGGTTTGCCACTTTGATCTTATCTGGAGTTCAGAAACATATTCCTTGGACCATCGACTCCAGAAGTTCTGACGCATCTGCTCGACACGGTCGTAACGACGTAGACGCTGCGTAGCCGTTGTCGTCAGGTCTTCACTGGCTGGTGCGGTGAACGGTCGGCCAATCAGGAAGTGAGCGGGAGTCAGAGGGAGAAAGTCATAGGAGTCGGACGATAAAGGAAACATGGGTCGGGAATTGAGGACAGCCTCGATTTGTGCCAACACAGTACTCAATTCCTCGTAAGTCAAGTGTGCATTTCCTACGACACGAGTTAAATGGAATTTACAGGACTTGATACCTGCCTCCCACAAACCACCAAAGTGAGGCGAATAAGGCGGAATAAATGTGAATTTAATTGAATTATTACTAGTGAAATCCTGAATGTCATTCTCTTTATCGACTATAAATTTTGCAAATTCCTTTAACGCTCCTACGAATGTTGTACCATTATCAGAATAGATCTGCACAGGTTTACCTCGTCTCGAAATAAAGCGTTTTAATGCCAATAAGTATGCTTCAGTCGTGAGATTTGTGACCAATTCTATGTGTACAGCACGCGTTGTGAAACACACGAACAAACATATGTAGCATTTAATTAACTTTGCACCCCTTCCTGAACGGTTCAACATGAACAATGGCTCTGCATAGTCGACACCACAGTACATGAATGAATACCCGGGTTTCAATCTTTCGGGTGGTAGATTACCCATCTGAATATTTAAAGGTTTGGCTTTCATACGAGCACATTTCACACAGGTATGCACTACTTGTTTAGCTAAGTTCCTACCTCTGAGAGGCCACCAAGTTTCTCTTATCGTGGCAAGTAGCAATTGAGGCCCCGCATGCAATAATACCCTGTGTTCATATTCAAACAAAAGACGCGTGAACCTATGCCGACCGCATAACAACATGGGATGCTTTTTGTCATATGAAAATGATTCGCTATTTTCTAATCTACCTCCTACTCTGATTATGTTGTGCTCGTCTAAAAATATGTTTAGGCTAGAGATATTGCGAGGACACTTTAAAAGTTGTTTATTTATGACGTCGTCATAGATTGTCGAGAAAGACTCCTGTTGTGAAATACGCGTTAAAATTTTGTTGGATACACGTAGCTCATCGACCGACAGACAACCTATTAAGCGCTGTGATTTGGCTTTATGTCGGCAATTATTAGCAAAACGTATACAATAGGCCACCACTCGGAGCATCCGATTAAAATTAGAAAACCTTTCGAAAGGGAATAAACTTGGCGTTGTTTGGTTCACCAATGCGATTTTAGTGGATTTTAATTCTGGTAGTTCATCGTAATTAATATTATAATTATCATTATGCCTACCTTCCATTCCAAGAGTGTGTAAGAATGGCGGTCCGTGCCACCACAGATCGCACGAGTTTAAATCATCCAATTGCATTCCGCGCGATAGTAAGTCAGCTGGGTTTTGTTTACCGCGTACGTGAAGCCACGGTTTATCACCCGTTAGTTCGTTCACTTCCACGACACGATTTTGCACGAATGGTTTTAATTGACTTGGTGGCATTTTAAGCCATCCTAACACTACGGTAGAATCTGACCAAAAATATACATTATTTAAGTTTAATCTCAACGAACTGATTACTTTTCTATATAGTTTCGCGCCTACTACCGTTCCGCAGAGCTCTAATCGAGGGATTGAAACCGGTTTTGTGGGAGATACTTTACTCTTCGCACATAGCAAACGAGTTGTTACTTGTGTATCTGTATAGCTACGTAGATAGACACACGCGCCATAAGCGTTTAGGCTAGCGTCACAAAAAATGTGTAGTTCAACTGTATGCGTGTTATCTCCTAGTGCATAACGGGGTATGCGTAAATTTTGTAAAAACTGCAATTTACTAACAAAATTCTGCCAGTCTAATAAGATCGGCTTAGGGACTGGATCATCCCAACCTATCTTAGCTAACCACAATTTTTGAAGTATGATTTTTGCAATAACTATCATCGGCGTGAGTAGACCCAAAGGGTCGTATATTTGCGCTATAGTTGAAAGAATGTTACGCTTACTAACACGACTTACATCCTGATTACATTTTGTACTAAAATGCAGCTCATCTGAGGAATTAAACCACCCTAATCCCAATGTTTTCGTGTGACACGAGTCTCCTAGCGATAAGTCTTTAAAGGTAGACTCGATTTGGGGTTGGGAAGGTTTCGAGTTAAAAATCCACTTTCTCAACGGAAAACAAGCTGATTCTAGAACCTTAGAAACATTACTACATATCTCTAATAATTTGTGATAATCTTGATGACCCGTTATCAAATCGTCGACGTAAAAGTCGTCATTAATGACTTGTGCAATTACGTCATCATTACATTCTAACGCGAGTTGTTTAATGCATCGAATACTCAAATAAGGTGCGGATGCCGTACCATAGGTAACGGTGTTAAGTTGGTATATGCCAAGAGGTTCAGACGGCTTCTCCCTCCAAAGAATTAATTGTAATTGTCTTTGGTCTGGCTGAATTAATATCTGCCGATACATTTTCTCGATGTCGGCACATGCGACATATTTAAATTGCCGAAATCGTAGCAAAACGGCAAATATGTCATTCTGCAGCGTCGGCCCAATAAACTGTATATCGTTTAGAGACTTGCCCGACGTAGACTTAGCACTCGCATCGAACACCACTCTAAGTTTTGTGGTCGAACTGTGTTCTCTATAGACACCGTGATGCGGTAAAAAATAATAAGGTTGTGAATATTCAGTGATACGGCTCATGTGTCCTAAACTTAAATATTCTTCCATAAATTTGCAATACATCTCTCTGTAGCTCGGCGCACTTCGGATTAGTTTACGTTCGAGTGCCAAAAACCGGTTCTCGGCTATAGAAAAACTGTCGCGAAGCTCATCAGCTGATTCACTCAGTGGTATACGCACGGAAAAACGACCTTTATCGTCACGCATAGTGGTGTCTTTGAATAAGTTTTCGCATGTGAGTTCGTCTTTTGTAAAAATTGATTTATTACAATTAATTTCTTCAAGTTCCCAAAAACGTTTAAGTTCCGCGTCTAATGCTTGTGTGAAATTACATTGTGTTCGAGAATTATTTAAACTTTGTTTTAATTGTTTTTGAACTGAACCTGAGATAACCCAACCAAGCTTTGTGTTTTGCAAATAAGGACCTTTAGGCAAACGTATTAGACCCTCATTTAGCAAGTCCCAGAACTTGTCGGCACCTATTAATAAATTAATTTCATTACTTGAATGAAAGTCAGGATCAGCAAGTTGTATGTTATTGGGAATTGTAATGTTATGATCGATGCCCAGTGACGGCAATTGTGATGTGATTTGAGACAAAACTAAGCAATTAATGTGTGTGTTATATGAGCTTGTTTTGGATCGTATTTTTATTTCACATAGTTGTGTGGATTGTGTAACGGAGTTACCTACTCCAATAACTTGCATAGTGGACTGTATCGTTGGAATGTTTAGGGTTTTGCAAAGTTTTTCGGATATAAAACAATGCTGGCTCCCGTTATCCAGAAGAGCGCGGGTAGTGTGATATTTATTTTTGTCATCCGCAATCTCCACTAATGCAGTCGATAATAATACTTGATCATAAAAATAGCGCGTATCAATATTATCGGCATTGTAAGGTGTGTGAGATGTGTGAGATGCGGTATGAGACGTTATATTTGTGTGTGTGATTCCTGTAGTGAACTCAGGATGAGCCACTATTTGTACTGTGTGTGAAACAGTGGACGGTTCGTTAGCGTCAACGAATTCACTGTGTATTAATGTGTTATGCTTTTTGTTACATTGCTTGCACGGCCCGAACCAACATTCAGTTAATGCGTGACCGGCACGTAAACAGTTGCAGCAGAGATTCTTTTCTTCGATAAATTTTAATTTATCTTTAGATGATAAAAGAAGGAAGCTATCGCATGAATAAATGGGATGGTTCGAGCTGCACATATTGCATTTGTAACGTGGCGATTTTGTGTGGTTTGCCGATTTCTTTCCATCTTTCTGAGTAGAAACATGGCTATGTGTTTTTATTGACGGCGAATTTTTTGTGTGATTATTCTGAGTACTTTCCGAGTGTTTGCTATTAGAAGGTTTAATTGTTTCTAGAAAATCCGCGCGGTCCTTTAGAAAGGTCATTAGGTCAGACAACGATGTTTTTTTTATTAGAAGACGTGTTTGTGAGGGTACCTTTGAAGAGTTCCCACTCGCGCTCGGTCGACGAATCTAATTTTGTGACGACTAAATAAATAATTAACGTATCCCATGTGTCGGTAGGTTCGTCTAACGTCTTTAACGCACGAAGGTTACGCCAAATAGCATCAATGAGTTTGCGTATTTGGGAAGCTGACTCTTTCGATATTGCCTGAACAGTAAATAACGCTTTTACGTGATTATGAATTAGCAAACGGTTGTTATTATATCTACTCTCCAGTAAGTCCCAAGCTACGATGTAATTTTGTGCGGAGAATTCTAAAGCTTTAATAACCTGTAGTGCATTACCTGATAGAACTGAGCGCAAATAGTGGAATTTCTGAACGTTGTCAAGAGTATTACTATTGTGAACGATTGATAAAAATGTATCTCGGAACTCAAGCCATTGATCATAAGAACCGTCGAAGTTCGGCAAAGCAATTGTAGGTAGTTTGATACCGTGTGTGCGTGACTTGCAATTATTGCTATCGCTTTGAACTGAGGAATTGACTTTTAAAATACACTTAGATTTGGCCACAATAGCATAATATTGGTTTTCAAATGATTCTCTTTCTTGTAATTCTTGATCTATTTGAGTACCCGTAATGTGCAAATCTATTTCGTCTTGAATGGTACAAAATTGTTCAAACAGCGCTTCTAACCTTTGCAAGCGCTCCTGTAACTCTGTTAAATAAAGTTCTGACGGATTAGAACCGTCTAACAGTTGCACAAATTTTGAGAACAAAGTTAATTTGCCTTTTAGGGATCCGCGTTTTTTTACTAAATCCTTAATAATATCGTCATTGCTTTCGGTGTCAACGAGAGAATGCCTTTTTTTCGTCATTGTGGTGGTTGTGTGAGAGACAAAAATCAAGTACTCACGGTTTGATATTTGCCGTTGTGATGTAGGTAGACACACACTCGCTACGAACAACTGGAATTTCGAGAAATAATACAATATTAGCACAAACTCAGCACAGACTTAGGAAGGAACTGACCTGACCGTTACCTGCAGATGGTGTTCTCCTCGTGTCTTCTTCGTTGAAGATGGTATAGTGACCTTCTCGAGTCCTCTGGCTGCTCGAGTCTCCTCGTAGAAGTCGTAGATCCGGCTCGTAGGACCAAATTATGTGCAGGAGGTTGATCAGTTGGTGTGTGAGGTAGTTAATTTTGAATGGAAAGTCTGACGATGATGATGATAAAACGGTTATATTTGAATTTAGGTATAAGTACAATAGTGTCTTAACAAGCTAGTACTCAGTCGCCGTGATGGTAATGGAATGACCGCTGGAAGATGGTCAGGTCGAGGCAGGCGTTGCCCCCCCCTTCCCCCCGCGCTGGCTTCCATGTCGCTCAGCTTCCACGTCGCCGATGACGGTGACGTTGTTGCCCGCGATGTCCGCTTGGTGGCGCTAGGTACTCGTGAACACTTGTACAGAAATACCAAACTGTGTTAGTGTCGGCGATAAGACCCCGTCCGCGTCCATAGGCGCAAGTAATGGTGGACGCGACCGTATCAAACAAGGAAATTGTAAGGAAAACTAATTAGAATTATAATTGAATCAGATTAGATTAGGTTTAGCATTCTCTAATTAGTGTTATAAGGATATTTTCGCATCATAGGTTAAGTTAGATGCTAGTTTAAATGCGAATTTAGATGTAAGGTTTTTGTATTGTGAATAATTACGTAGATTGAAAATGTGATTTTTTGTTTTAAGTGATACGGTTTTGAAATTAATTTTAAAATAAAGGTCTTGACCCAAAACCACTTTTACAAAAAGAATTGAGTTGATAGGACTTATGGTTTTCGAGATATTTCCAAAAATGTATAGTGAAAATTTGTTAACCGTCAAGTAAATACTCTAATTGGCAGACGACGTGGCAAGTAAGTTACTGGTCAGTTTAATCATTGATTAGTGCTACTCGAACGTCGTGAAATTGACACGTGCAGTTACGGGTGACTTTAATTGGCGATTAGTCTACTCGATACTTTACTCAAGGGTGGTGAAAGAGGCCCTTAGTGTTTTAAGTGCGTGTTTTGTAAGTTTTTAAAGGTGTTTGTTTATTCATTTATTAGTAATTAGTCAATTTCTCCAGCCATCGGTAAGTTCATTTATTTTCTCTTTGTGTGGGTAACGCGAAATAACTTTATCGATCGTTATTTATCTGTTTCGTTTTTGTTTTATTTCATTCAATCGCGTCCTAATACGTTTATTTAGTGTTTTTCGCCGTTAATGATGATGTCAACAAACGATGATCCGCCGGATCGAGGCGGAGAAATATTTCGTAGAAATACTAAAACCCAAAGGTCGCCCGTGGCAACCTCCGCTAGTTCTAAACGCTTGTTCAGTGAACTGTCTCCAACGTACAGTTCACCCGATGACAGGTCAAAACGGCTTCACCAAACATCCGAAACCGTGGAAAGATCCTCACCCTTTTTAAATATAAGTAATGCGAGCAATACTGATTATTGCGACTTAGTTTCCGAGGCGTCGGCATACCTGTCTAAAATTAACGACTTGGTCAATGATCAGGGGTCGCGCATTAACGTTGCAAATAAATCTGCCATCATGGACATGACGCAGCGAATTACGGGCATTGTTTCTATGCTAGCAATAAAATCGTCGTGCAACGAGACGAAGTTAGCCAGAACGGAACGCGAATTAGAAAAGGTTAGGTCGATTAACGCTGTCAATCCTAATCCTGTCGGTAACAACAATTGTAAAATTTCATATGCGGACTCGTTGAAACTACGTTTACCAAAAGTGGCGCCAGCGATTATGGAATCTCGTCCACCGTTACCTTGTGTGGTGGCTTATCCGACCGCGGCTCGATCAGCTGATTATAGCACCTCGTCCGCGACAAAACAAGCGCTTATGAAGGCAATTAAACCTAGTGATGACGGTTTCCAAATAGTAGGCGTGAAAAAAACCGCGAAATCCGGTGTTGTATTACGCGTCGCTAATGAAAATCAGCTAAAAAAATTGGAATCGGTAGAAGCAATCAAGGCCACTGGTTTACGTCTAGAAAAACCAAAAGGTAGACGCCCTCGAGTGTTGGTTAAGGATGTACCATCTTCAATGGAAGATGGCTCTTTTTTGATTGCATTATTCCGTCAAAATATCAAAGATGAGCTTCAAATAAAAGAGGATGACTTTATAAAATCTACAAAAATTATCCGTAGGCGCACGTTAGATAACGGTCGTAAATGGATCGGAATTGAAATAGAGCCTGCCGTACGTAAGCACTTAGTGTCTACAAAGGATAAATTATTTATTGATTGGGCTACCTGCCGTTTTATTGATGATGTCGAAGTTGTTCGTTGTTTAAATTGTCAACAGTTTGGTCACGTTAAAAAACACTGCGTTAATAAAGAACCTACCTGTGCTAATTGTTCAGAGGCACATGAAACTAAAGATTGCCCGCACAATGACGACTTAAATTTTAAACCAACTTGCGTGGCGTGTAAACGCTTTAAAAAACCGTGTGATCATCGCTGCGGATCTCAAGAGTGTACTACCTACAAACTCAAACTCGAACAATTAATCCTAAACACTAATTATTAATAATGGATAGTTTAACCATAGGACAATTAAACCTTCATAACGATAGGGTGGCGACATCTGAGCTGGATAAATTGATTGTGGATTATAATCTAGATATAGTACTTGTTCAGGAACAGTATCAAAACGCGCGCTTGGGTCACAAGATGGTCCAGCTGAACAGCAGGTCACGTGCCGGAATTTATGTTGAGCGTTCTTCGAGCTTTACTGTAACAGCTATACGTAATCTCATGACGCCCCATTGCGCCGTGGCGGAAGTGTCATCGCCTACCTTTAAGGTTTACGTTGTGAGCTGCTACTTTCAGTATTCTGACCCTGTCACTCCTCATATACATAATCTCCGTCACGTCTTGCGGTCGCTCGCGGGCTGCAAGGTTATAGTTGGTGCTGACGTAAATGCATCTTCTTCCCTGTGGTATGGCAAAGTTCGGGCCACTGATTCCGAACGACGTTGTGCTGTTGAGGATTTTATTGCTGAGATGAACTTATCAATCCATAACACCCCAGACGCACCACCTACTTTTTGTAGCCAAATGGGCGAATCTTGTATTGACGTCACACTTTCTAGTGCAGACGTACGCTTGGATAGGTGGCGTGTTCTTCCTGACTCGTCTTGTAGTGATCATCGCCTGATCGTGTACGATTTTGTTCCTATTCTTACTCAAGGTTCTTCACACTTAATTGGAAATTTTAGATATAAGAGTAAAGGCGCGAATTGGGAATTCTTTAGCTCACTTTTTGCTTGTCATGCCAAAGACTTCACTCGCGATGGACTGTCAGCTGAGGAAAGTGCTGAGATAATGTCAGACACTTTCACTTACTGTGCTGACATTGCTATTGGTCGTGCATCTGTGACCAATATTCGTAGATGTGATTGGTGGAGTGACTACCTTGCTGAACAACGTAAGAGCTATCGCAGAGCGCGTAGACAGCTTAATAAGCTTAAAAAACGTAATGTTACCGGAGACGTCTTTAATCTTGCCATAAGTACTTTTAGAGTTGCCAAGTCGCGTTACAGAGCATCGGTTGAAAAATCTAAGGGTAATTTACTCCGGAAAATTGTTGATAAACTTGATAAGGAGGGTCCGTGGTCTCCTTTGTATCACGAGTTTAAGGCTAATAGATCGGTCGACCTTGCATACGTTCAGAACATTAAAGTAAATAATACACATACCACCGGCATTGAAGAAACAACTGATGTTCTGCTTGATTCTCTTATACCAGATGATTCATCAGTAAATGAAAATGAATACCATCAGCAAATCAGGGCGTGGGCCGCGGTACCACCTGAATCACCAGAGTCAGACCTTCCGTCCACTGACGAATTCATAAACGTTGTCAAGAGACTACCTCTCAACAAATCATCCGGTGAAGATAAAATATCTAATAGAATGATTATAGAAGCGTGTAAAACGTCGAGCGATGCGATTTTATCAGTATATAGCCGATGCATTGCGGAAGGTATTTTTCCTCGAATATGGCGACAAGGCTTTATACGCATTATTCCAAAGAGTGGCGACAAGCCCTCGGACGACCCTAAGTCATACCGGCCCATAACACTACTCCCATCTTTGGGAAAACTTTTAGAGCGACTGATTGTTCCGCGCTTGTTACCGAACGGACCTAAATTTCATAAAAATCAATACGGTTTTACTATTGGAAAATCCACTGTAGATGCGGCTCTATCTGTCCGTAAAATTGTCAACTCATCGGAACATAAATACGTGGTTGGAATCTTTCTCGACATTTCTGGCGCTTTTGATAACGCATGGTGGCCGATGTTACTACTTAAAATGAAAACCCGTGGTTGCTACAAAAACATCTATAATCTGATTTGTTCGTACTTTCTAAATGGCTCCGCGAAACTCAAACTTGGACATCATTCCATTACTAAGTCTCTAACCATGGGATGTCCTCAGGGCTCAGTTATCGGTCCATATATATGGAATTTTGGCTACGATGATTTCCTCGCGCTTCCGCTCCCGTACGGCTGTTCATTAACCGGTTACGCGGACGATGGCTTGCTGCTCATTCAGGCAAGTACTCGGGCTGGACTCGAGAACTTGGCTGACACATGCCTACGTTTAATATCTCAGTGGGGCGATCGAAACCGTCTGACCTTTGCACCGCATAAAACCTATCAACTTCTTTTAAAAGGAAACCTTAAATCCTGGCCTAGTATAAAATTTAATAACGTACCCGTTAAAAGGAAAGAATCCGTGTGCTACCTCGGTATGCTACTAGAAAGAAACTTTTCATTTATTGATCATATAAAAACAGTAGGAGAAAAAGCTAAAAAGAACTTCTACGCCTTGACGAGAATATCAAAGGCTACTTGGGGTCTATCATTTCAAACCCTAAAAACTATATATGGGGCTACTTACTTGGGTTGTATGTGCTACGGGGCACCTGTCTGGGCCGATAGGGCCACCATAGGGGCGGTACGACGTAAATTACTTCTATTATATTAAAAAAAAATATTCTTATGCAAGGCGTATAGGACGGTTAGTACTGAAGCCTTACCGGTGCTGGCAGGTGTTCTCCCAGTCGATCTTGAGGTGCAGCGGCGTGCTGCAATGTACTTCTACGCTAGAAAGATCACGGACCCAGAGTTTTTACCGCAACGCGACCGTGCTAAGATCTCTAGATTATTAAAACCCCAGACTGACGTCTGGGAGGCACTTTTATGCGAATGGCAATGTAGGTGGGAAGATTCCATCAAGGGCCGACACCTCCACCAGTTTTTTCCATCCGTTCGTGAGCGGCTGGAGAAGACATGGCTGGAGGTGGATCACTGTGTTGCCCAATTTCTCACAGGTCATGGCAACTTTAAGAGTAAATTATTTTCCTTTAGGCTTGTGGCCTCACCTTTATGTCAATGCTCTACAGCTGACCTTGAATACGAACAATCCGCACATCACATCTTGTGGGAGTGTATTCTTTGGCAGACTGAACGTAATGTTATGTTAGATAGTATTCAGGTCAAATCTGGAGTAGTTTACTATACGGACCTTGTAGAAACCAGAACAAATTTCCGTGCGTTCAGGCGATTTTGCCATACCTATTACTGGAATCAAAAGTAGCTCACAATTTAGGACCCATTAGTTTAAATGTTAATATATAATCCGTGGTGCTTGGCAACTGGGCCTAACCCAGTTGTATATGTCCCTTGGTGCCTATTGGCCTAGCTCTAATCTGTCTCCTGCTTGATATGGAGGGAAGTGGAAATTATATTTATTTTTCCTACTCCTCCGCTGTACTCTTCTGATTAATTTCGTTGCGGGATCCAAGACAGTTGAATCGTTTCTCCGGGACTCGTCGGGTTTCATTAACTCGGCGTTTTTCTGGTGGTCGCCACTGTTGATTCTGGCTTTCAGGAGTTGCAGTGGTTGGCAATGTGTGGCGGGCTTGTCCCAAAAAAAAAAAAAAAAAAGTCATGCCATTTCCTTTTTTTCTCGTAAAAGAATGAACTAAAGTTAGTAAATAAGCTAAAGTAACTATATTCTGACGCAATTCCCAAATGAACCCATCGACCCCAAGTTGAAACAATTTACAATTCGTCTCCTCCAAATAGATATAAATAAAATCACTGAGTCCCCCAAACGAATGGGGACTTGGGGACCTCTCGGGGTCCAGAGCATTTAGTCGGAACTCTACTGGGGTAATTAACAGCAAAACAACAGAGTTTCTTTGAACCCGCTTTCATACTTCTTTAATATAAGGGTCCGGGTTGATTGAGGTGGTTAGGTACAATATTTTATTTGAAGCCTATTTTAGTATTTACTAGCTGATGCCTGCGGCCTCGTCCGCTTGACAAATTAAATACTAAAACCTTCCTCGAGAACCACTCTATCCATTGGTGAAAACAGCATGAATATCGGTGCAGTAGTTTTTGAGTTTATCGTGATATATCTGACTGACAGACAGACAGACGCGGCGTAGGACTTTGGTAAATAATATGCACTGATTTAGGTAGATGATTATTCATATGTATAGTTTTTTATACATGTATATGAGTATATATACGGTACATACACCAAAACAACATTTTTTACAATTTTTGTCCGTCTGTCTGTTTGTTCCGGCTAATCTCTGAAATGGCTAAACCGTAATTGATGGGACTTTTATTGGCAAGTAGCTGATGTAATAAGGAGTAACTTAGGCTACGTTTATTTTAGAAAAAAAAAAACTAGAAAATTAAAGAATCGACTGTTAGGTGGAAGTTTGCCGGGTCAGCTAGTTATAAATAAAAGTATTGAACAGAATTAAAAAAAAACTAGTAAAGAAAACGACATGAAGAGAATTTATTGCAACATTTTCAGATTTGCCCGAAAATAACTATAGAAACCGACGGTCAACTGTAACAAAAATAACTGCTCTAGTTATATGTATTGTTGCACAATTAACTACTAGAGGAGAAACTCTGATACGTTCTTATTTAATTTAACTTTTCCGTGCGTTTTTAGTGAAGTTCACCTTTTGCAAAAAAATAAATAAAAAACTTAGTGTCAAGGTATTACCTACATTAAAGTGCCACGTAATATATGCTGCGAGTAATTTGCCTTTTTTACGAATAAATGCTCTCTGTTGAACATATAATAGTCTAGGTTCTTTTGAGTGCTCGCGTAAATCATGTCACACCCTAACCCAGTATTTTTCAAAAGGCAACTTTGTTACAAATTAAATGTTCATCTCGTTAATTTGGGCAGCAGTGCGCAGTGACGCTGACAAACGGGAGGGAAGTTAATTCCCTCTCAGTCAGAGCCCTCAGCCCTCAGTACAGAGGCAATTATGCTAAATACAACTTTGATTATCACTCTGTTTTTTATACACACTGTTTTGTATTTCCTCTAAAGATAATTTAAGATTTGGCAAACGAGAAATGGGATAGTGAGAACTGTTCCAATATGTTCGTAACTGACAGCGGGGCGTCTGGGGATTCTAGCCTTTACCAAATGTAGCACTCGTTCGGGTCTGCCCCTTGAATGCAATCAAAGTAAACACATACACCAACTTGTTTTACAAACACCGAGTTTTTCCTGCAACAAGAGGAAAATGTTATTCCTAACTATTTGGGACCAATTTTTGCATAATTTTGAGTGACGTACTATTATGATAAATATAAGATGTAACTTTACTATGAAGGAGTAATAATTTTGTGTTTATCTGTGGAGGCTTGTATTAGCAATCTAGTTATTATTATAATCATCGAAAAATAAATAAGGATATTATTAAGGTAGGTAACCTATATAAGAACCATGCGATTTCTTTTTTTTATTAATTACAAAAGATTACCGGATTTTAATTCGGGTCTGACTATCATCATTAGCATTACCCTATATTAAAAAAACTTTTTACAAAAAAATACAACCGACTTCCAAAAAAAACACTACAAAGTAAAAAATAACTTTAATTTCGGAAATCGGTGTTTTTGTTCGTTTCTTCGTATTTTGACACCGACTTCCGAAATTAAAGTTATTTTTTACTTTGTAGTGTTTTTTTTGGAAGTCGGTTGTATTTTTTTGTAAAAAGTTTTTTATTTTTCACTTTTTAGTGGTGCCCCACACCTACCACACCACTGCCAAATCGCAGAAAAGCAAAATACGCAATTTCGATTATCAAAGAATCATCTAAATAGTCAAATTCCAGCTATTTCGATTTAAAATCCAAAGTTCGTAACCGATTTCGATATAATTTAAATGGGACCAATCTGCAAGCATATCCTTTCAGATGAAACAAAAATTTTTCAAATCGGTTCATAATTGCCGGAGTTATGAGGTAACAAACATAAAAAAAAAAAAAATAAAAAAAAAAAAAAAAACATACAACCGAATTGATAACCTCCTCCTTTTTGGGAAGTCGGTTAAAAAGCAGGAAACGTTATATTTTCTGAATCTTTAAGAAGTGTTATAATTTATTAGAAATCGTTTTTTATCTTTAATGTCACGTGTTAAGTACATTTAAAATAATACATACGTTATTTCAGTCTACATAACTTTAATAGCATACATTGTAAAAATAATCACTTGAAATGCTTGCACTTGAAGTGGCTCATGAAATATATTAATTAGTACAAGTGGTTAATTTATGGTTTTCCCTTATCACTAGTAATCACACTTGTTTACTACGTTCTAGTCTATTATAAGGATATAAATTTATATAAATACATGCTACTGGAATTAGAAGCTTCATTTAGGGCCCTCGTGTTTGAATTACAGCGCGTTCTTTCTGACAAGAGCCACAAGAGCAAGGTAAATGGGATGATTTGTCTGATTTGCAATGCTTTGGGTTGTGACGTTGTACGGTGAGCCATAAATCATAGAACGGTTATGTTGAAAAAAGTTTTTATCATGATTGTGAAAGGAGGATTGTTTTATTTAATTAATGTCATCCACTTCAAATATTTCAACGCCACGCGCCATCGTGTCGCCACGCCAAATATATTGTAATTAAATATCTATCTGTTACATAGGTATCTATATTTAGCAGCTATCTCTGAGTACAATTTCAAGTATAATGTTGTTGTTATATTGATAATAAGGTCTACGTTTAGTGATACATAATTTGACACCACTAAAGTGGTGCTTCGTCATCAATCAGAATGTATCTTATCCTGCTTTCCACCACTTAGCAAAAAAACTTAACAGAGATCAAACTATACTATAAAAAACAAAATTAATCCATACCTAGAAGAAACGATCGAATTATTTAATCAGAACGCCTTCTTAACCAACTGTAATATTCTAATTCATTCCACACACACTCCTCACGCAACCATTACGTTCAACCAACGTCACACCCGAAAAAAAAACCAAATGAACTACATTTCCACACCCCAGTCACGTAGTAACCAAACTTATTTGCTTATCTCAAGAGATTTGTCACTATTTAACACATTTTCCTTAATCAATCTACCATCTAATTCTCGAGGAAAATATACGCCAAAGGAAAATGGACTCGAAAATCTTGAGTTTCGTCCTTTCAAACCGCCTAGGTTACATCCGCGTGATAGGTACGAATAATAATTTACGTTGTCCTCTGTGTGCAGTCTTTGCGAGTTGTTTTGTGAAGCGCTGCAGCGCTGCAGGAGACGGGTTGATTCAGCTGCAGCAAAAACAATTTAAAGTTCGTGGAGCATTCGTTTGCGCTGATTTATAATCTTATGAGCAAAGAAAATTAAAAGGATAGGGGAACTATTTTGGCTTTCAGCTTTATCTGCTTCTCTTTGTTTTTGCTTTTGAATTGTACCTTTAATTATAATTTTAGATTTCTATTCATCACAGCTGTTCATAATGTTAACGCTTTGGGAATTCTTTCATTGTGGGCCCAGCTATGTAGTGGAATTCTCTGCCGGAGTCTGTGTTTCCCGATAGCTAAAAACTGGGGGCCTTTAAGTCAAGAGTGAATAGGTTACTTCTATGCAAGCGTGCTCCTTCTTCCACCCCATCATCGCTTACCATCAGGTGAGGTTATGGTCAAACGCGTGTCTATCAATAATAATCCCTACATTTTATAAAACAAAGTCCTCCGCCGCGTATGTCTGTCTGTCTGTTCACGATAAAATCAAAAACTGGTGCACCGATATTCATGCTGTATTCAGTAATGGATAGAGTGGTTCTCAAGGAAGGTTTTAGTATAATTTGTCAAGCGGGCAAAGCAAAGGGCATCAGCTTGTAATATATAAAGTTTTCTCAATACGCAGATCGTAATTTGTGACCAATATGCAGGTGTTGTATGGTCAAAGATGACACTGTTATACGTGATACCAAACAGGTAGGTATGGTGATGAGTTCTAAGAATTGACCTCTCAAGGAACGCACGTCATTTTGTTATTGTTTTAGTAATGAATATTTAGATTGTTAGGACAATTCCAGGCCCAACGTACACGATTGCTAAACTTAAATCAAAGTCTGTTAACGTGTTTTGGCAGCTAATTTTACTTTAATAATATTATAACAGTTGAGTTCCTAAAAGTTTTAAGCTTGAGCTACACGTTAACTGGCAAATCTTGCACTGTCTGGACAGGTCCACTCAAATCTGTGTGGTACTTTCCTCAAAATAGCACTTCAGACATTAATCTATATAGTTTTCATATAATTGGACCAGTACGATGTATGGACCTTAAAAGAGACTGGCCTCTGCTAGCTACAGCTAGGAAACACCGGCTTCATCTGGTTTAAAATGAACAAGAAAGAATGAAAAAGTGTTATTTACAACCTAATTACAAAATATGTAAATATCATTTAACAATATTTTATTTTCACATTATATACCGAAGAGGTCGCCAAACTGAAGTGGCCGTAGGCAGTTCAAATTGCTCGCAGGCCAGACCTGGTGAAGGTCGCGGGTAGCCGATGGATGCGAGCCGTACAGGACCGAATGTTGTGGTGACACTTCAGGGAGGCCTATGTCAACAGTGGACGTCTTTTGGCTGATATGGAACTTTATACCCATTCAGTGCAGGCTTTTTTTTTTTTTTAGGGTTGGGAAATCATCCAATGACTCCTCCCGCTCTGGGTGTAGCGGGAGAGAGTGTCAGACTTCTACTGACTAAAACCCATCCATGTTCCTTCATTGCCCTTTGTGTTCCGGAGCCACGGTGTCTCTTGCGAATAATCCCGCGACTCCGGCAGGCGTCGGCCCTTTCGGGCCCCTCTATGTTGCTGACTCTCTTTGAGGCGCGCGTGGAACACTAACGCGCCGTCGACACGGCCTGTCTAGACGGACGGACGGCGAGCCAACCATAGCTCGCCGCCCACAGGCCCGCGCCTACGGTGGCCGGAGGTCACCAGGTGGTGGCCCCCGACGCCCGCGGCGTCTACCACGGCGGCCGGGACGAGAGGGTCTCCTCTCCCGCTCCGCCACCTCCTTCGCTAGCATGACTGCTTCGCAGAAGGAGGCAACGGCGTCCCATTCCGTCTCGCTCCAGACCATGGCTTGGACCAGGGCCGGACGCGAGAGGTCGCCGCCGATCGCCGTTTCGAGGACACGGCGGTGCGCTGCCCAAGCGGGGCACACCTGCACAGTGTGCTCTACCGTGTCCTCCGGTCGATACTCGCAGTGGTGACACCCGGGCGTTTCCTCCCGCCCGATTCGGTGCAGGAACCTCCCCAAACATCCATGTCCGGTGAGGACCTGCATCAGGCGGAAGGTGAGGACGCCGTGGCGCCTCTCAAGCCACTCCTCAAAGAGGGGACTTATCGCCACTATTGTGGCGTGCCCTATTCAGTGCAGGCTAAGATCAGGAAAAGTTTTCTATAATTATAGACATTGTTAATTACAAAGGTACTATTCGATTATCCTTTTCATAAATTAAGTTTCATTTTTCCTCTTCCGGGTACCAAGTTGACCTTCAAAAGGTTACCGACTTGAAGATGATTTCACGTTAGAGGTACGTGATACAGAGAGAAAAGTCCGCAAACCTTAATTGAAAAGGGAGGTTCCTCCGACCGGAATGTTCTTGTGTCGGGTGGGCGACTGCCCGATAGTTGATATTTGGACTGTTGCATATGTCCAAATAGCACTGAGAACTCTATTCCCACGATACAGGATTTCGCTAGTTATTCGATACTGGTGGGCTAGATGGCGTTGTAAATGTATGTATGTAAATCGGGCTGGTTTCCACAACTCCACGACTAGGCGCGTTTTGCGTGTAGCTATCTAGCTAGATGGCGGTGCGGTAATTTTTGTTTTTCTTGTGCTTGATGCCACTACACACCAGTTCCTGCCGTCTATGAGAATTTATATGAAGTCTGTTCTAGTATCGCAGCTAAACAAGAACGTATGTAAATGATCAAGAAGTTCATAACAGGACAATCGGTCAGTTCGTGATTGAAATTCTGACGAACTGATGTTTAGGACGTGTGAAGGGAAAAGGTACATACGATATAAGGTTAATTAGTTCATTAAAACTCAACGCCTCTTTTGAAGTTGCTTTTTCGGAAATGATGGTCGCAGGTGGATGGTCTGTATGAGGCGAGACGAAGAATGAACAATGAAACAAATGGGACAGAGAGTTCTGGTGTGGAACGAGGAGGAAAAAGAAGTAAAAGAAGCAGAAGAATATCAGACTGTGGTGAAGCTCTAAGAAGGGTTGCTGTCTGAACCATGTTTAATTAAACGTGAAAGTTAGTATTGATGAAGTCTCCTTCTGACTTAGGACACCTTTTCCGTTACATTTTTAAGAATAACGAACTTTAACATGGCCTTACAGCCTGCAGCTGCATTAAACGCAGAATTTATCCTCCTAGACTTAACATTTAGACTTGAGGAAAATTGAAAAGACTACTGACCTAAAGAAGGTTAAATTGTTCTTTCACTATGGGTGGGTACTTGTAAGTAAAGCATTTTATTTTATTTATTTATTTATTTAACACTTTAAGCACAAATGTACAGAGGCGGACTTAATGCCATAGGCATTCTCTACCAGTCAACCTTTGGGTGATGTAGAGACAAATAGTGGTAGGTGCAATATGGAGAACATAAAAGCGATAGATAGTTGTGAAATATTAGCCCTGTGATGAGACAACTGCCAACTTCTTTTTTCTTCTTTCATTTTCCTTGTTTTTAAGAGAAAGATCTCAGAACTTGGTACCTTTAATTAATTGTTGTCCAGCATCTACCCTATCTGATATACTTAAAGCAGGTTCGGGAACATTCCATGTGAAAACGAGAGAAGAATACATAAAAAGTTATCCTACTAATTTTATAAATGTGAAAATTTGTATGTTTGTGCAAAAATCACGCAAAAACGGCTGAAGGGATTTAAATAAAATTTAGAACACATGTAGATCACATCCAGGAATGAAACGTACGTAATTTTTGCCCTAGTAACTTGACAGAGGAGAAGTAGAAATCCAGAGTTGCTGCTACCTTAGTACTTCAGATTCAAAAGTACCAGGAGCACAGGAAACTGTCGATGTTTTTACAAAGCTGTCTTTTTTTTTAAAACGTTGCCCCAAACTAGGAATTTCTCCTGTATCGTGGGTGCGTTTACAAACATACAAAGTCACATACACAAACAGCCAGACCCGGAACAACTATCTGTAGGCCATACAAATATTTGTTCCGTGCGGGAATCGAACCCACGACACGCGGCGCAGCAGTCGATTGCTCAACCACTGCGCCAACCGTGCCGTCAAGCTGGAATTGTGAGCGCTAATGATTTACAAGTACCAGGACACCAGAAACATAGTCGGAAGTTTTATCAGAGCTGGAAATTGAGAGCGCTATAGATTCACAAGTATCAGGAGAGCAGAAACATGCCGGCGTAATTTTTTGGCGGGTTTTGTGAGAACTAAAGATTCACAAGTACCTGAAGATCAGCAAAAAGGTTGAAGTCACTTCGGTGCTGTGAGTACGAACAGCAAAGACTCACAAATTATCATCAGTATACCTACCAGAACCATATAGATGTTATATGGATGGGAATATGAAACAAAGTAGTTGCGCGCCAGGTCTAAAGTTGCGGGCAGAACTAGTTATATATATTTAGTTACACTTGGAATTTCTCATATTTCGTGGGTGCGTTTACAAACATAATTATACACACACACACACACACAAACAGCATTGCTCGCGCCAGAAATGGTCTAGTAGTTGGAAATGCTACTAGTGCTTATGCGGTTCCGGGCTCGATTTCTAGGTCGAATAAAGTGTTATTGTGTTGTTGCTTTTCTGTCTGGAATTTCTTAGTAGCAGCTCGGAGCCAGGTTTTTTGACTTATTAATACTAAAAGACTTGCCCAATTTTACATAGAAGGTACCATGACTGAAAAAAACTGTGGACTATACACGGTATCATTTTAGTCGTCTTAAAAAGGCGGCCCACTTAATGTACCCCACATAAACTACTTTTTTTATTTAATTGATAAGGTTCAGTATAAATAAATTATGAATTAGAGTTATGAAACACCCTGTTTATAGTGTTTACGTATCAAAGCCATGTCGCTGTTTAATTCCACGCCGTCCTTGGAATACAAGACACAAGGTTCAGCTCGGACTACTCTCGCTACAGGATGTTTCAAACTACGTCAAGTGTCATAATATTATCATTTCCAACTAATACCACTACAAAAACAAAAACCACAGATCATTAATCAATCTGTACACTTACGAATGCGCAGAAAATAGGAAACAATAAAATTGTCATCGTAAAGGATTTACTGGAAGATAACATCTATGTTATTAAATGATCAGTAACTTAATTTGATTAAAATAAATTAAAATCAGTTGTTTACCTCTTTCATCTGAAACCGGCTTGCCTTTCAGAGGTCAGCAGAGGTCCGCATCACTAGGTTAGTTTTTCCTGATGTACAACATTTGGTCAACATGAGTAGCTTGAACAGACACTTTTGTTGGAGACGCTTGGAGTCGCGGGACTATTCGAAAGAGATGCCGTGGCTCCGGAACACAAAGGGCACTGAAGGAACATGGATGGGTTTTAGTCAGTAAGAGTCTGACACTCCCTCCCGCTCCGCCCAGAGCCGGGGAAGTCATTTGATGATTTCATATCCCTAAAAAAAAAAGGTCAGGAAGATGATGATAATGACGTTTAAACTAATACCAATACTGTAAAAAACATTAATGGATGGGACTTTATCAAATGAATGAGTTATTGAATTTAATGCTTTTGCTCACAAATTCAATTACTGCATTAACGTTCATATTCAATAGTAAAATGATTAATTCTGCGTTTTGATATCCATTTAGTCACTAGTGAAACTAACTGATATTTTAAGCTCAGTTGATATTTATGAGCGGTCATCGAAACGAGACTAGTTGTAAATAAATTACGATACTGCAACTAATTTGTGTTTCATTAATCATATTCTGTTTGCAGGTAAATTAATCCGAATTACACAGGATCAAACGACACCAAATATACTAAGCTGATTGTAATATTAGAAGGTATGAGCAAAAGTATTTATGATTGGATAGCATAGCTAAGTATCTTTTTCCCGCGGCTTTTCCTGCGTGGAGTATCCCATAAGGATTGTGCAATTTTTAGATAAAAAGTAGCGTGTGACACTTAACTATAATACGTATCGTTCTAACATTGATTAAAAACATCAGCAACATTGGTTTCAAAGTCAAATCGAAATGCTACCCATCCTTCTGGGCACCGTTAAAACCTTTACGACAGCGCTAATAACCTGATGTTTACTGGCCAAGAGCGATGTGTCCGAGGGTCGTAAAACATTCCCTATTGGTTGAGAAGGTCGGCTGACAGTTTCTTGATTAGTTTTAGTGGGCTGAGATAAAAAAATAAAATAAAAACAAAAATACATAATAAATCCTGTATAATAATATTCTAGTATGAATTATAACGGGTGTAGATATTGTACGTCCAACATGCATGCCATCTGGACCCCTTTTCGGGTAAGGCCTCTTTCAGAGATTGTCACTCGTCACAATTCCTTGTGAGGTTGGACCAATTTCGTGTTTCAACGGTCTCTATCGCGTCCTCCCAACTCGTTTTTGGTCTCCAATATGTGAGATTAGATAGTGTTTTGTTATCAAAGTCCTTGTTTCTTCTTGCTGTTGCTGAAAACCAGCGCTGTGGTTCAGTCTCTGTTGTGCTTACCTAAATTGCTTACATGTTGTTAACTGCCAGAATTCAAGACAAAGCAGTTTACGCTGTGCGTTGTCTGTCAGTGATTAGATTTAAGATTTTTATCAAGTCTCTTCTTTCTATCGTGTAGGCTGTAAGGTCTGACGACCCACACACCCTAGTGTCAGAGTTTATAAACCGTCTCAAGGGCCTCTGACATGGTTTACTTGACGACCGCCATTTGGTAGCCGGGATCAAGTTGATAGAGAAATGAGCATTAAAAGCCGATCCCTATGGGCTTGTGTCCTGAAAAAATCTAATTAGTCCGTCAGTTAGATTATCAAAAAATATTTGACACGTGTTTTTTTTTTGTTACGGGAACCAAAATCGACGAATTTACGACGCTTTTAAAATTCTCAATACGTCACACTTTCGCATAATTTTTACTGAGTCATGACGTCACGAGCCCCCACTCCTGAGTTTTGATGCGTTTTATCTTTGTCAATATTCATTGATTTATAAACACAAAAAATACATGTCCATTATTTTTCAATACTCTAACTGAAGGACTAAATAGTTTTGCAGTCTATGGAAGATGGAATCTAGCCTATTAAGTGGAGTACAAAAAATAATGCAGGAACAAAATGCGACTTCGTTTAATAACATGATTGGTGTAGCTACCCATAAGCAGTTCTGAATGTAGACACAGTTGTCACAAGACGAGGTGGCCGAGAGGTTAAGGCGTTGGACTGCTAATCCAATGTGCTCTGCACGCGTGGGTTCGAATCCCATCCTCGTCGAGACAGTTTTTGTTGATATTAGTAGCAGGAAGTTTAAATTCAAGTTCTATGTGTAGACACTAAGGTTGGAATTGGTGAGTCAGCATGTAATCTTGGCTCATACAACACAGCACTGTACCTGGGTATGTGACATATTTCAAGAGTATGGTAGCCAAAATGGCCGCTTTAGGGATATACCTCCATTGAAAGTTGTTTTCTGAATTTCATGTAACTAGATTTTTTTAATAAGTGATGATTAAATTCAGATCTTTCTTTAAACTTGAATTTTTTTCGACTAAAACCCAACACACACATACATTCACACACCTCACTCAAGCATTACAAATGGCGCGGGTTATCAATATCATTATCGACATTATCTTTTCACTCAGTTATCTTGGTCTTTACCACTTTGACTAAACAAAGATACCAGTATAACATAATTATTATACCAGTTGACCTAAGTACTTGAGTAGACAAGGTCTAGTTTTTGTTTGTCACGGTGATAGGAAGGTACTTGCAAAACAAATGAGTGGAAGTAGAAAGTTCTCTTAAAACGCACTCAAACAAGTTGCAGAATATTTACCTAAATGCGATACATGGCAATCAGAGTGACGTAGATGCCATAGTTTGCAAATTATGCTGTGAAAAATATTAAACTTACTTTTTAGGATTCCGTACCCAAAGTGTTACCAACGGAATCCTCTAACTAAACTTCCGCTGTCTGTCTGTCAGAGGGCTGTACCTCAAGGACCATAGTAGATAGACAGATGAACCGCTGTAACATAAAATAATAAAAATTAAGGTTTATGGTACGGAACCCTTCATGTGCGAGACGGAGTAGCACTTGGCCAGTTTTTCCAGAATTGTTTTTAGGTTTAAGAGCGTGTATTCCGTCCACTAGCGCCGCCAATCGTTTTTTATTATTTGTGGTAAATTTAAGACACGTAGATAAAAAACCGCTCTGTAGTGCACTGAAGAAATGTATTTATTATGTTTTGAGAGTTATGTTTTGTACTTTAGAACATAAATAGTTGCCAAAGTCGATATTTTTGCTAGAAGTGGCCACTTTTAGCAATAATTGTCATTTTGGCTATTTAGCCATGAGTTATGTATTAAAAATAGCTGTCAAAAAATAATAGATACATTTCTTCAGTGCACTACAGAGCGGTTTTTCATCTACGTGTCTTAAATTTACCACAATTAATAAAAAACGATTTGCGGCGCTAGTGGACGGAATACACGCTCATAAGAGATAATCTGCCCCTTTCAAATGTGTCAACTGACAACACCATTTAACGTGTAAACACATTTTACAATTTCAACCAGCAAGAAATAGAAAATTCTACCATCAACTGGGAATTAGATACGCCAGCGATGTGAAGCACCAGAGAAAACATAAAATAGTTGTGTCACGCAGATCTCGGTCAGCAGCGTGTCACGCCGCGTGCCATCCCCAGGGCTGGCACGTGCGGGATTAATATCGTGACATATTTCTTTTTGAATCTCAGACGAATGGCAATGGTGAAAAAAAAATATAAAATGCTTTGAGGAGTATGTACTTGGGGTTATTGTTATAATAGGTGTGCGTATGTTGAGTCACACATGACGTGGACAACATAAGAGAAAATTAAGTAGGTGCTGGCATAAGGTTTATGTGTTTCTATGACCTGCAGAAAGTTATTCCGGGTCTGGCTGTTTTTGTATGTGAATTTATATGTTTGTAAACGCACCTACTATACAGGAGAAATTCATAATGTTGGGCAACGTTTTTAATGAGAGAAAAGAAAAATTAAATAATGCTATTTTTAACCAACTTTCCTACAATGAGGAGGTTCTAAATGCGGTTGTATGTTTTTTTTTTTCTTATTCGTTGTTATCTCATAATTATATTCCGTCAATTTTGAACCGACTAGCTGACCCGCGCAACTTCGTCTGCGTCACATTTTCCTTTACTGCTCCGCTCCTATTGATCTTAGCGTGATGATATATAACCTATAGCCTTTCTCGATAAATGGGCTATCTAACACTGGAAGATTTTTTCAAATCGTACCAGTAGTTCCTGAGATTAGCGCGTTCAACCAAACAAACAAACTCTTCTGCTTTATAATATTACTAGCTGACCCGTGCCCACTTCGTATGGCGGTAAACATTTGAGTGTTGTTCGGTTAGTACTGAGTGCTATGATTTATTTCCTGATTGGAAAAAGGAGGGTTTTGTTTTTATTGCATATGTATGTCGCTAGGCTAGTGAGCCTCTGCGACCGCTCAGCGCTAGACTCCCTATCCCTTGTTGCAGAGACATAACACTGAGACGCTGCGCACGTTCAGCGCTAGATTCTCGAGCACGGGCCTGCGATGTTCTCACAGTTTGCCCAGCAAGCCGCTGCAAGCGCTCAGCGCTAGACTCCCTATCCCTTGTTGCATAGACATGCTACCCTAAATCACTAAGACGCTGCGCACGTTTAGCGCTAGATTCCCGAGCACGGACCTGCGATGTTCTCCAGCTTTGGTTAGCAAGCCGCTGTGAACGCTCGTAGCTAAATTCCCCAGCGCGTGCTTGCGAAATATTTTCTCTATTCCTCGAGAGGCGCTGATGATTTTTAAGAGCAGACTCTTCCGTACGGCGTATTCGAGCTGCTCTTGTCTGGGATGTCTGACGGGAAAGTTGTGATTTCCTTTTACGCATTATAAACAATCGCTGAAACTGTTCGATATCCCAAAAACAGAAATACCACAGCTTCGAACTCGAAGAATGAGAATGAAGTAGTATTTGTGTTTAAAGAAACCGAGCAACCAAAACAATTTTAAAGAGCAACAACCAAAACAATTTTAAAAACCAATAACATCCAATCAACTGCATACAACTCACCTACCTAACGACGAATAAATAATAAATGGAGAGGGTCAGACTCTGAAAATATACGTAATTGCACAACGCCATCTATGGGTAAATGGATAAAACGTCCGTACAAAGCATATTCTAATGCGGTTCGTGAATGGACGGCGGCATTTTGCGATTTAGTAATTTTAAATTATCTTCGAAACTATTTAACCAATTGACATACTGTTTCGGGCAAATCGTATCTCTATGATGTTCTTGTGATTATAATAATATTATTTTCAATAAGGTTGCATATTTTGTTGTTTAATAAATCGTCCAAAAGTAAGTACGTCGAAAAATACTTTTTTTAACACATTAAAGCTACTATATCTGCTTAAATATAAAAGATAGAAATATGGTGTCGTGGACTTTTTTGTAGAACTATTTAAAGCGGACCAGGTTGCCATACATTGTTTTTAATTATATACAACTGTTAAGGCAGTGCATGCAAATAATCCTGTTGTAAGAGCTATTTTTTTCCGCCTTGATAGACAAAAATTGAGATAGTTCGGCTAATATGCATGATATCTTAATAATTTATAGCCTATAGCACTCACGAATAATGTAGCTTTCTACCAGTGAAACAATTTTTAAAATCGGTTCATTACTTCCGGAGATTACCCCCTACATACAAACTTACAAACAAATTTTACCTCTTTATAATATTAGTATAGATTAAGTATAGATTTGATTATTTGCTTTTCTGCGATTTTGCAGTGGTGTTGTTAGGTGTGGGGAAAAGTGAAAAATAAAAACTATTTAACACAAACACCGACTTCTGACTTTTTTTATTATTTTGAAGTCAGTTGTATTTTTTTGTAAAAGTTTTATAAAGTTGTCTACTTAAGGAAATGCAACGGTCTAATTACGTAAATGTATAGAGATTATTATGTGGAACAGGGAGTAAAGTCCCGCACAACTTTTTGAAAAAGAAGGATCCTCCGACTTGATGGTTGTCATTGTATCCGGTAGGCATCTGCCCGATTCTTCGAGTTCATTTACTTCGTTTATTTTTTTTATACTGGGATGCAAGATTTCATTCAGTAGTTCGTCGTTTGCAGGATACATGGCACTGTGTTACATTTTGTTGGACTATACATTTTGCTATTGTGACGGCAATGACGCCGCTACAAATGTTCCTATCAAATACATTACAATTGTGAATTATTTTAATTGTTATTGTGGAGTATGTAAGGGTCGTATTTGGTGTTACGTACGAGTAGATTCGGCCTGGCTATGAGTTAAGGTTGGGTTAGGTTAGGTAAGTGACCGATCTCGTGTTGCTCAAGTGGAATCTATACTAATATTATGAAGCAGAAGAGTTTGTTTGTTTGGTTGAACGCGCTAATCTCAGGAACTCATGGTCCGATTTGAAAAATTATTTCAATGTTAAATAGCCCATTTATCGAGGAAGGCTATAGGCTATATATCATCACGCTAAGACAAATAGGAGCGGAGCATTCATGGAAAATGTGACGCAGACGAAGTTGCGCGGGTCAGCTAGTAGTCAATAACTATTCCACTTGAGCAGCACGAGATCATTTAAACGATGTAGCACCGCTTAGGGGCAGTGACCAATGTCCAGCAGTGGGTGTCTTTCGGCTGACATGATAAAAAATAATACAATTAAAAACATTAACAAAAAGTTTAACAAACAAATATTTAGCTAACAGTAATACGTTAAGGTAGAAGCTCCAGGGTAGCCCGCGAAATTCAAATATTTGTATGTTTTTTGCAATTCGCCTGTCAGTGTGACGCTGTATGTTGAACAAAATACGGTTCGCGATCGTAAAGAGCTTTTATCTAAAGGATTACAACCTTTTAAATCATCAATATAACCCTCTAGGTTCATAGAACTCGATTGAATGTTATTTCGTGAAAAAATCTTTCAATCGAGTTGTATCAACTTAGAGGGTGTAACGTTACATTTTACAAGGGGGAGCCTGTAAAATGTGAGGTCACAAGCACTCACCTACCTAGGAGGGGAATCGTGCTAAAAGGAAAAAGGACAAATAAATACTAGTATAAATTTTATGAATTACACAACGAACGTCTGATGAATGAGAAAGATGAGCGAACGTGAGATGAAAATGAAGTCTTCGTTAAAGAACCGGAGGACTGGAGGGTCCGTTGAAGAACCGGAGGGCCGGCAGGGTCCGTTGAAGAACCGGAGGACTGGAGGGTCGTCACTCTTCAGAGGGCTGGAGAGGATGGGCCGAGCAACGTCTTCCTCCCAGGCTCGTTCAGCCCAGGCATCAAGGTGTCCTTTAAAGGCGGCAAGGAGAGAGGCCGACTTATCAGGTTCGAGGAGGTAAACTTAGAAACGTCCTCTAAGTCTACTCTTAATATAGGAGGGAGGGCGACTTCTCTGGTTCCCTGGAGGCAAACTGTCCTCTCAGTCACTCAAGAAACTTTTTCAGACTTCTTGCTGATCTCAGCTCCAAACGTAGACTGACCATTTTTTTACGACGGCTCCCAGATGAAGGCTCGCTTTTATTTTGAATTTGATATGAGTTTCTAGAATTTGATGGAAAAGAAAAATGGACTTTAAGAAGGTCTGATAACAATTTCATATGCGACCTAAAACTCCTAGCTAACTTCAGAATAGAATTAAAAAGAAAACTAGGCTTGTCCTACTGACATAATGACATAATACAAGAAATGTAAACAAAGCATTGAAGATAGTTAATTTGCAGAAAAACTTTAGAAAATACAAGTTAAAAAGAATCTAGGAATCAAGTTATGGCTATGCAGCTATGTATTAATTTATCTAGGAATTTTATAGAGAGCGTAAGTACAAAACAATAAGACACACACTACAAGGGTTATATTGATAATTAAAAAGGGGACAGTTATTTACATAAATATGCGTTACGGCCGCGAATCGTATTTTGTTCGACATACAGCTTCACACTGTCCGGAAAATTGCAAAAAGTATAAAAATTTTTGAATTTCGCGGGCTACCCTGGCGCTTCCACCTTAACCATATAATTATAGTGCCTACTAAAACTTAGATATTATTATTATAGGTGGAAGCGATGGTTGATAACTAAATTTTTTTGGGAGCTTACTTTTGTTACTAGATACTTATCTCGTAACTTAAAGATTCTGCTAAAATGTTACCAGAGTCTTAGGTTTACTAAGTCTTCGAAATGTGAGAGGGTGTTACACAAGCAGAGCCTTATAATACAGCAGTTTATTTCCTGGTTCACCACCCCTAACTTACCTGTTGCACTCGTTTCGTGCTGTACGGCTTCGGGCGTGATATTTATGAAATGGAACTGGATCGAGCGTCGACATGTTCCCGGCAAAGTTTTCTATATGGTACAATTTTTTTTCCCTCGCTGTGCCGTTGGAAAATGCTGTTATATTATATCAATACTTCCAGAGATGTTGTGTTCCTAGCTATGAAATAATAGGACCAAGTCCCCTTCATCAACAAACCACACCCTTACTCAAACTAAAAGCATTTAAGTCAATCAAAACATTTTGTAGCCCTATGACAGTTGAGGTCGCCAAAGCTTTCTGGGTTTGAGAAGAGGTGAAAATACTTGGGAAATTCGAATCAAGGTGGCGTAAGAAAATATTCTCTGGAAGCACTCGGGAAAGGTTTGGCTTGAAATGGGACAAAATAATTTATAATCTTTTTGGTAGGTGTTGCCAAGAAGTTTATTAGTATTTTAGAAGCGTCACTTCAAGCATATTCAAAGCGTTTGTGTGTTAACAAACACATTGCTGCGTTTCTGGTGCCATCGTAGCCTTTTTTTTATATTGATAGGCATGCGTTTGACCGCTATCTTAACTGATGTTAAGCGATGATGCGGTCTAAGGTGGAGCACGCTTGCCTAGAAGTAACTTATTCACTCTTGACTTAAAGGCTCCCAGGTTGTAGCTATCAGAAAACACAGAATCAGGCAGGGAATTCCACTCCTTAGCTGTACGCACAATGAATGTATTCCCAAAACGTTTTGTGCGTATAGGTGGGATGTCCACCATGTACCGGTGGCACATCGCCGTACGTCTTGTGGTCTGATGGTGGAACGGACTTGGCGGAATTAAGTAATGCAATTCTGTCGCACACTCCCCAAAATGTAACCGATAGAAAACCGACAGGCCAGCAACTCGGCGTCGATGCTCAAGACTTTGGAGCTTCGATTCGACGAGCTTATCATCGCCGACGATCCTCTTGGCTCGTTTTTCAATTGACTCCTTTTGAGCCTACCACGAGTGAAGCTGCGTAAAAGCGAGTAATAGCTTATATAAATTTTACTTGTTCGTAATACCAACAAATCAACCTGCACACAATATGCATAGAGTACATCTTCCCAGTCCACGCCGTGACGTCATCCATCAAGTCATCAGCCACTGCCGGCGTGTAATGCTCGCAATCACTGCGTAATTCGAATTAGTTTGCCTGTCCGTTGATTGATTGCCTAATATAATCCAGAGCTCTCTACAGTGTGTCGCTCCATTGAATCTGTGGGCTTCGGAGACAGTCATCATGTGTTAATCTAGTTGCTGACGGAATATCCTGAATTAATTAATATTGATGAATCAGGAGTGCACCATCTCTCTTCTATACTATATATA
Source organism: Ceramica pisi (assembly GCA_963859965.1). NCBI lineage: Eukaryota > Metazoa > Arthropoda > Insecta > Lepidoptera > Noctuidae > Ceramica > Ceramica pisi. Next base: position 642,820 of record OY982538.1, read on the forward strand.
TTACAAGTATTTATTATTTTTTATATTTATGTAAATCTATTCCTGTGTATTTGTTTGTATTAATATGTTTAAGTTAATTTAGTTAAGTCTATTCTTAGTTTCCTTCTTTGTTTCTACACGTTTCTTTTCCCACTCTCCTGTCTCAGGTCTGCTGGAAGAAATTTAATATGAAATAAGCAGTACCTTTGTGCTCTATTCTCTGTATACAATTCCTTTTTTTTAAGTTTCTTGTGTACATAAATAAATAAATAATTATGTTGAGGTCGGCTTTTTTTAGATGGGACATCATCGAATAATTTATCCCGCTGTGGGCGCAGCGGGAGGGAGTGACAGACTCTCATTGACTAAAACCCACCCGTATTCCTTTGAAATGATTTTGGCGTTAAGAGTCCTATTACATTTTTTACGGAAATTCATGATTTTTGACGCTGTAGTTTTCAGCAGCAGTAAGATATTTTAATTATTTGATCCTGAATAACGATAGTGCCAGTCTCTTTCTTGTAAGTTAGAGTTATACATTTTCATTTTTCTTTTCGTGTAATTTACTATAAATATTTTACGAACTCAGTTTGCAAGAAAAAATGTCGGCGATGGAACTTTGACGGTCAAATTCACATTGTTACAATCAATTCTTTTAAAAGCTGAAATTACTAAAAGGTAAGTTGAATGTTTTACTTGTTTATTGGAGTTCTAGAATTTCTTTAAATTCCTGGAGTTTTCATGGAAAAAAACGTAAAGAAAACCTAATTTAAGCCAGAAATGTCTTGATTCAGCATCCATTATATTCCAAATAAAACAATTTTATCAAATAAATTAATATGATATAAAATTTCAATCTACAATGAATACGTCTAATTAGTTTTCGTTTTTCAATATAATAAAACAAAATTACAATAAATAAAATTAAAGTACTATATATTCTGCATCAATTCAGCGCGCGCGCTCCTCAGTCTCGCGCGAGCGCCCGAATAAACTATAATCCTATTCAGACTAGTAAGTATCAAAATTGTTTCGCGGACTATAGATGTACTCCCAACGCAGACCAACGTAACTTCGTCTATTGCAAACGAGCATTGACGATTCGTTATAGGACTCTTAAAGGGCCACGGTAACTTTTCCGCAAAATTCCGCAACCCTGGCAGACACAACCCATCAAATTAACTGACGTCTCTTCGAGGTGCGCGTGGAACACAACGCGCATCGACACGGGACTGCTGGTCTATTCTGATATCATCTGACTGTGTAAACTTAGGTGGAGTGAGCGTGTCGTGTCATTCCATCTTGTTTGTATGAATTGACACCTCACTTCACAATCACTTCACCTAAGTATACACGATAAGATATTAACTGAATCGCAGAGCTGGTCCTGACTGGACGGCGAGCCACCGACCGGTCGCCGCGTCTGCAGGCTCACGCCTATTTGCTGGTAAGCTCACTGTGACGCCTGATGTCCAGGTCATCTTCTGCAGCTTCTCCGTCACACCACCACCAATCTATCTGATTTCTCATACCTAGCCACTGGATAAAAGGAAACCCTTCGGCAAGACTGTTATCACTGTGAACCTAAGGACTGTCAAACATGTCCAATGTCAGCCGGGCAACCACCGTAAACAATGTTTAAGTACTGTTCCCTTTCTTCCTTGAATCGAAGTTAATTTAAGCTTCTTATTTGATTACTTACATTACACAATTTCAGGAAACAATTGCCGAGCATAAATTACTTCTATCATTAAACACAATAAGTGGGTTCCCATGTTCAGGAGCGGCCATATATTTAGTGAGTGAACAGATTTCTGGTGAGCCCGCTCGGCGTCGTCGCGTGATTTATGGAAGCGCCTTACTATTGTGTTTTAGATAATAATTTTTATTTATTTATCTGCGTTTAAAGTTGAATGTGTTGTGACTTGAGTGAACTGTAAAGAAGTTGGTGTCTAATAAGTATTGGCACAGTGATGGAATTGTATTGGCACATTATCGCAGGGATGAATGACGTCCTTATGTCATGATAATTCAGTTATGACAAAGGGATAGTGTTATGATTCTTATATCGCTCGGTCATCCTCCTAAACCGGAATAATGATGTTTTAAGATAAAAGAGTTAGGCCAACGGTACCGTGTACGCACAATTTTCGCTTAGCCGTCAATTTTTGTCCGTCAATTTTCACGTAAATACTGTCAATTTCCACGTAGACGCTGTTAATTTTCACGTAGCCATTGTCAATTATCACGTAGACACTGTCAACTTCTATGAGTAAACTGAGACACTGACTGACACACTTGTTCAGCATGAACTATTTTTACAATGGCGCTTCTAGCAGTAAGCGCTGATAGATATTAGTTTTCTGTGGACTTGAACGATGAATGTTGATTTGTTCGGTTTAAGATCAACCACTCAATTAATTAGTGTGGTTGTTTGGGAAAACCCTTTGTTTTGGAGAAAAGCCTCTTCCTCTTTACCCTATCAATTTCTTTATTGTTTCTACCTAGACTTACATTGTTACCACAGCACTAAAATTGTTCTTTCTTGTATCTATCCTTTTCCATAATAAGCATGATTTTTATTAATTAATATAAAGTCCTTATGTATGACATGCGTCGCTTGTTGGAATTTAAATTATTCATTGCATTAATGTAGTAGGTTGTTGATGTAATCGTGGCATTTTCCAATGTTATGGCTTTATTCCAATTTCCATTTTCCTCAAACTTTCCGAAGGTCTACCAAAGAAGATTAGCCTTCCTTTTGTTAGCTCTAACATAACATGATCCCGGAATAACGTTTCTAAAATATGAATGCAATTTATTAATTTATAAGTACATGACCAAAATTACCGATAATCACATCCAAAGCGTTGTTAGTGCAAATTTATAACAATCCAACTGCTATACCGAAACAAATAAATATATGATCAAAAACAGGTTAAGCTAAATAAAACCGCTTATTTTTTATTTGAGTGGTTTGCTCTTGACTCTAGTCTAGGGCAGAGATGACAGACCACAAAGTCTACCTACGATGGAGCGAGCTTACCCAGAAGTGCCTATTCACTCGAACTTTGAAAAAAATAGCGGTAAGTTTAGGGGAGGGGGACACTCCTGTTTAAAACTTAAAAGAAAGTTTTATATAAAAAGCAGTTTAAAAATTAATAGAAGTAAAGAAATATCAATACACATAAAAGAATAAAGAATATCAAACATAATAAAAAAGTATGTAAAGATTCAATCCTGTGAATAGAAATATCATTTTATCTCAATGTAAATGCTTATGTCTCTTTTCTCAAATAATCAAAGTCAACGTATTAAAACCAATAGACCCTCACAAAATTTCCCATGAGGTCGTTTCTTTCATCTAAAATAAATTCTACGACAGTCCCCAAAGCCGTTTGTGACATTTTATTAAAATTATAAATGTCTCCTTTATAAGAGCTCTACGGTCAACGGCTAACACGGTGTGAAGGGGACCTCAAGCCAGATGTGGCTCGGTTACATGGTGAAAAGGTTCTCAGAAAATAACGGGTTCACGAGACTTAAATTTCTCCGAACTGTTTTTACGATAACTGCATAATTTTATAAAAGCTTTTGGTTAGTGAAAACTGTGTTTTTGTTAATATGAATGCTTTCACATTATTTATCTATAATTATACTTAAATAAAAATGAATCGCCCGAATAAAAATGTATGTACGCGCATAACTTCGTAACGACTGATTCAATTTGGATAATTCTTTTGTAGTTGTTTTCCTTATTGTCAGGGCAAGGGTGGCATGAAATAAAATTAAAAAAAAAATACATTCTGTCGGAGCCGTGCGAACTATTCTAACGTGAATGTAACTATATTTGTTTCCGTTACTGAGTCAACAGCTGACAGACAACGCACAGCTAAAACGACTCGGTCGTATGAAGCTGCACGTAGGGTCCTTGGGGAGTTTAGGGGAGCTGTAAGAGAGGATATTCCGAAATTCCTACGGGAACGGAAAAATCGGGATATGCACGTACGACGCCACGGTCAAGAGCTAGTAATTTAAATAAAACGTACCTAATGTAATATCATAAGAGGTTCCATTTTGGCAATTTCTATCGGGATTCATTTTCCAATTTCAATTTCATGTTTTCGATGGCTTTTGAAAGGTTTGCCATAAAGAGTACACGCTCTTTGTGTTACAATATAATTATGTACTAAAGTCATGATGCAGAAAACATACTCTATAATCGAAATCGAAGTTGGAAAACGGCGCCGTAGATTGGTTGTTATTAACAGAACAATTTGTTTGAGTGGTGCATACAAGCTGGAATGTATACGTATCTGATTGCACAATGCCATTAAGTATTGAGTGAAAAGATGGCTCCTGATGTTGAAATGGAGATACTTTTATTGGTTGCTGTAAAACGGTAGCAGATGTAGATGAAACTCAGATTGGTGTGTTATTTGGTGAGTATTCTTTCGTAACACAGGTTTACATCAGTCAAGTAATTTAGTGGTCGCAAGCATTCTTTGCCTGGAATTCCAGGTTCGGGAAATCTTCGTAGCAGACCTAAAAAAAAAGAAGAATTAGAAGAGAAAAAGAAGATCAAGGAAGAAGAATAAGCAGCAAAAGATTAAGATCTTGATTTGTGCTCGGTTTATGGCGAAAGTCTCGCAATCAGAGATATTTTGGACATAAACATAACTCACAAAATGTGGCTGTCCAACAAATAGATACACCTTTTCAACTAGAAAACAAAGCCGTGAGGATATACTATGTCCATATTCCACTACAACACAATCACACTAAAAACCAACGTTACGCTAACAGGCAACCCAATATCTCCATGTTAGAAAGCGGTATAATGGCTGCCATTCATATCCCAGTCTGCGGTGCATTGTGATTGCACCGCTCGGGAACATTGCATATTGGAATACAGGGGTGTCTGATATAAACTAGCCTGCCAATTTCGGCACAGCTCCGGAGATATTCAATTTACCCCAGAATTGCACCCAATAACAACTTGCTTGATTTACTAGACACTCCAAAGTCCAAAGTACTTACCAGGACCGCAGAACTGTGTAGTGAGTTGTTCTGAAAATGAAGTACTAAGTTCGTGGCTGAGATTTCAACTATGGTTTTGCGTTCTTGGTTTGAATACTGCGCCACCTGTAGTGGGGTGTGTCTTCTAGATCTGATGAAATTTCTTTCCGTACTTTCATCTAAGGCCCTGTTGCAAGCAACTGTCATGCAAGTTTAGTTACATAGTGCGGCACGATCGAGCAATTATCCTGTAGCCGGCAATGTAATGCTACTTGCATTCGAGTTACTTGCAGGTGAAAATGTGATCTAGAGACGAATTAAAAAGAATTAGCGAAATCGGTTTAGCTGCTAACCGATTTCGCTAATTCTTTTTTTAGAATATTCCTTGAAGTACGAGGATGGTTCTTACGGAGAGAAACATTTTATAATTTTTCTCCCCTACAAAAGATTCGTAATAAAGTCAATTTGACCTTTAATATCATTCCATAAAGTTTAAGTGTTAGTGGAGAGGGCAAAACAATTGAGTGACGTTAGTATCGTATAAATATTAACATTAGTCAAATACAAATGGTCTGTGAGTAAGAGTAAGAGAGTAGCGGGGTAGGTAGGTAGGTAGATAGGTAGCCAGTTGACGGGAGCGAAGCCGCGGGGTACAGCTTGTCTATACTAATATTATAAAGAGGTAAATTTGTTTGTAAGTTTGTATGTAGGGAGTAATCTCAGGAACTGCTGGTCCGATTTGAAAAATTCGTTCAGTGTTAGATAGCCCATTTATGGAGGAATGCTATAGGCTATAATATCATCACGCTAAGACAAATAAGAGCGGAGCAATAATGGAAAATGTGGCGCAGACGAAGTTGCGCGGGTCAGCTATTATAGATAAATCAAAAACAAAAACCTAACCAAATGGTTCTGTCCGAACAAAAGAAAGACAAAATGAATCAAAAATGAACCTGAATGAGATTTGTGAAGAAACCGGTCAGAGTAGTGAACTCCCGTCGTTAATATTCAGAGAGTGAACTGAACTATTACATCAGGGAACGTGTTTTATTTTCAATTAAACTCTTCGTCCGCTTTTAAAGCTAAGAAAAACTTCATCTGACTTACTTTATCTCTTTTACATTTTAGATTTTTAGTAAATTGGTTCTTAACATTTTGCTGGAACTAACTTTTACAAATTGAAGTTTGATTTTCGTTTTAGATTTCTAAAAACAATTTGAGAATGTTAAACAAATCTTATTTTGATGTCTCAGTTGCTAATTGCTATTTAAAATAACTAAATTGTTGAAATAAAGACTTATTTAAAAACGCAGATGGTTTTCGTTTCCATATTTAGGGTGCCTGTTCATTACAGCGGAGCGGAGAAACGGGAAATATTAACCAAACTTGTCAGTCAAAATGTCAGTGAGTCACGTGGAGCGGAGATTTTATTAATATGCAATTCCATTAGTTAATACTTCTACGTTTCTCCGCTCCGCTGTAATAGACAGGCACTCTTAAAATCCGAAAAGCCTATTTGAATGAGTCATCTTCAGTCTCGGATAGCTCTATAACGGCCTTTGCACACGACGTTAACGTTGTAACGCATTTTGCGATTTGGCTATTTACAGCGCCGTGAGTCCGCGTTCGTAAAACGTGCGTCGTCGGCGCGTTAATATTTTGCAAAACGTTTAGTTAGGAACCCTATCGATTCCGTTCGCTTTGATCTCGAAGTCTCTTAAAAAGAGCGCAGTAAGCTGTTTGTCAAGTGATCTCACTCAAGTGGTAGGCAAACTGAGCACAATGTGTCTCCAATAAAAATCTTTGTTTCAAGTGTCTTAACTGTTTTGCTACAAGACTGCTTTTATATTTCCCTATATTTCTAAAAAAAAAACATATGTTAAGCTTGCAGCAATATCATACAAAAGTCTTGTATCAGAAATTCAGCTCCTTTGACGTAAGCTAAAGCAAAATTTTCATCCTTATTCGAACAGAACTAAATAATTCCCTGGGTTCGTATCCTTGCATCCAAAGAGGTTCTACGCATACCAGAACGGTGCGGCTCGTACTCTGGGTCTGAAACTCACTGGCGACTCTGTGGATGGTTACCATAAGGCGAGAAGTCACAAAGTCACGGTCATCTTGCATATCAATACACATAAGTTTATTACCTTGGTGCTTCGCAGGATGTGCATGGAGAGTTTTGTCACGTTGAAGCTACGTTGCAGTGGGCGAACCCGTCTTATGCGGTCAAGTAAACATTTTTATCGCGTAGGTACATTTTAGTGGGTCACAGTTTTTTAATGATCTCCTCGAGCCGTTTATTTTGATACCCCTCACAAAAAATACAACTGCACTTACCTAATAGCACTTGATTTCTCTTTTTTTTGCAATGAAAATTCAAGACTATGTAATTTCGGCACTCAAGATAAATTAAGTGATACCTCATTTGTTAAATTCTATCCTGCTGTGCAAGCTGACCAATAGTAAAACTATGTACATTTGCCACCACTTCATAGCAATCATTAATTGAATGACCAAGCCGTGGATTTTTATGAAGTGGTTCCATGAGACCAATATCATTCAAAGAAGTCATTATCCTTATATCTCGACACGTAGATACGTACACCGGTGTTAGTGGCCATGTGAATTTCGTAGCGATATTCTGGTCTAGTGTTGGACGAGTGGACGTGTGACGGAACCTTGGAGATGACTCGCGTAGTCCTCACGTTTGTGTTGATACGGGAATACAATATTAAACGAACGTATTGCTCCACGAATGATGCTGTGGATTTATTTATAGGCTGGATCGGATTAAAAGGTACGGTTACGTTGTTAGTAAGCTAAACATCTACAGCTAAGTCATTGAATACTGGGCATTATTTATTTATCCTTTGCAAGTTCTGTGTTATGTTCAGAAAAATAAATTGCGTTATTGTTTTGTTGTGCTCAAATAAAATCACATCAGTGTGTCACTGCAGGATGCCAACTGAAAACGAATGTTGGTGACTGACGCTCAGTAATACTGAGATGGTATCCCTTTCGGTTTGGTCACGCTTAGCGCAAATTTACTACATCGTTGTCATGTTTATGTTATCCATAACTTTAGCATGTATTTGTTGTCTTTTGAACTATGTGGGTGAATTTCCCAAATGACTTATTTTTTTGTCTTCGGTGAAATTAGTATTTAAAAAAAGGAATACAGGTCTGAATTATTATTTTTAGTATTCAATAGGTAGTTATTGGATTGTGGCAAAAATATAATGTGCTTAGGACTATTACGAAGGCAAAAATAAATACATAAACCTCTATTTTTTTCAAATCGGTGCTGTCCCTCTACTTTTTTTACAAACAAAAAAGCTTATACACCAATCTTCTCTGTCGTTTCGCTCTTGGCAGAGCGGTCGTGGTCACGTTGAGGCGTCCACATTGGTGATAGAGGCGGACACAGCTTTCTTAACGATCTCCCGCCATCTCTCTCTGTTGGAAGTCTGTCGGGCGCAGTCTGACACGCAGTTACCCACTGCGGATTTTACCTGATCAGTCCATCGCATAGGTGATCGGCCGCGCAATCTGGTTCCCTCCACTTTTCCTTGTACGACTAGCCGCTCTATTGAGTTGTTATCGCGTCTAGAGACATGGCCAAAGTACTGCAGTATGCGCGTCTGTACTATGGTCGATAGACGCTTTGTGATGCCGAGCAACTGAAGTATGGACACATTGGTGCGGAACTCTGTCCAAGATATGCCGAGCATCTTCCTCCAGCACCACATTTCTAGGGCATCTATCTTTCTCTTTTCAAACTCACGCACTGTCCATGTCTCCGCCGCATAAAGGAAGATTGGGAATACTAGCGTTCTCATGAGCCTGACTTTGGTGGCTTTGGTAATGTTTCTATTCCTCCAAACATTCCTCAACTTCTCCGCTGCGGCTCTAGTTATGGCCACACGACGCTTCACTTCATCCACGCAACCACCATTGTTTGAGATTAAAGCCCCAAGATATACGTATGTTGGGATTACATCGCAATTCGCAATCTGCGTAACCTCTGGCGAATTGTCATTGACACGGTCCACGATCATAATCTCACATATACACCAATAAAAATAAGTAAATTCAGTATATAACTTATTCCATTTCATAGAATATTAGTTTTGTTATTAAAAAATAGCACATTTTATTACATAATTAACGATTATTATTACTGAGAGGCACAAACGTACTTGTCTTGCAAAATGTTCTCATATCGCTGGACAAAAGTAATTTAAACCTAACTTTAAATTGACGAGTCTGACAGCGTCCGCACCCCAATTTAATTTCCCTCGTTTGTGTGTGCTAGTGCACAGTCAGGATAGACGTGTGTCAAATCGCTGCATATTCCTGCCAACAACGTAAGTACGCCATTTCAGTTGCTCCCGGACAATTATTTAATACTATCGGTGGTTGCATTTTTCCAGTGTAATGAGTAGTTTTATTATTGTTGTTTGGTTCTAACAGAGGTATTAAGTGAATTAGCTTCATTAACTGTAATTGAATTCATCCTAGATATTATGCATTTTTTCTAATTTTCTAAAAAGTGTGTAATTTCTCACGTCGCTGTTCTCATATCGCTGTAATCGGTGGTCTTTATTACCACCGATTTGAAAATGTACACCGAAATGATAAGAAAAAATCAATCGGTGTCTTATATCTAATATCGGTGTTTTGATTTATGGTCAACGCACAATTTTGTCACATCGGTGGATTGCTTTATCATATCGGTAGATCATTTATCATCTCGGTGAGTCGTTTCATCATTTCGTTAAGTATACAAATGTTTATTGTTAAACCTTTAGGTTTAACATAGGTATATTATTTTAAAAAATATATGTTAATTGAATTTCTAAGAACTCAGTTCTCTTCGAATGTGATCTACTTACATAAGACCCTCAGTTCAGGTCTTCAGTTCCTTCTAAGTCACCCTTGTAAAAATATATGGGTACTTCCTTTTTGATGTTCAAAGGTGGATATATTATCATATCGCTGGATATGTACATCATTTCGGTGGATAAACTTATCATATCGGTGTACAAAAAATATAATCGGTGCCGGTTTGTCATATCGGTGGAAACCAGAATTCAAACTGAATTTTCTCCTTAGTCTTAAATGATACGTTGATGATATTAAATTTGGGGATATTTAAATATCCTAAAGATTACGTAAAGCCTGAAAAATACACTAAAAAATATAAATGAAAAAGTTCACCGATATGATAAAAAAATGGCATTTGTTGAAATTCACCCATGTACTATAGTTGTATTGTATTTGTGTCTATTCAATTCTAAGTGTGTCTGTAATGGCGGAGCGAGGCAACGAAGAAACAGACAAATTTTAATCAATGGAATTGCATAAAATCTCTGCACCACGTGTGTCACTGACATTTTTACTGACATTATTGATTAATATTTCTCCGTTTCTCCGTTCCACGGCCTCTCTTTGCGCAAATGGACAGGCACCCTAAACTCGAGCTTTTTTGGTACTGACCTTCATTAAAATACTAGTCTTCTATTTTTTTATTAGTTTTTCAAGCACTAGTCTCGCTATAAATAACCAATGAGTGATCTCTCGTAGCTATCTCTAGTAAATTTCCAATTGAATTGCAAATGAACTTGAAGATCGACCTTTAAAGTGCAAATCAATCGAAGTTCAAGGACGAATCAAGGACGTTCTAATGGCTTTTCAATCTTTTCTCCAAGCCCATTGGCTTCCATTCATTAATGGAGCTTTCGAATTTATGTATTACTAATTTAGGACTTGTATTACTTAAAATACAATGCTGGATTGAAGGGTCTCTTAATTCTTTTGACGTTTGCGTTCAAGAGCGGAAATTCATTTTGTTAATTGGCCCGACGAAGATTACTTTTTGTTCTTTTGAAGTTATGTTTATTAAAAAGAATTAAATGTCGCAATTCTGGATTAGAAGTAGTCAAAATATTTGTAATTGTTTTGACTACTTAGATGAGTAAATGTCGATTTGAATGTCAAAAATTATATAAGACAGTCCTCTGTAAGGTTCGCTATTCACCACTTTCTTGTGTTTACTGGGAACACCAAGTGCTTTCACAAACTTCCTAGCTAGGTATGCATCTGATTCGTAGAAGTTAGAGGAATTCTAAACAAAAGCAATAAAATCTGAAAGAAAAAAGTAATTTTGAATATTGCTACCTCCAGTAGTAAGTTAATTTGTTTAGAACCCACCCTATAGGTACAACAGCAACTACTCGTATTGCTTTATTTCTGAAAAGTAATGCTTTATCATCCTTCCCTTTTTCAATACAGCTTTCATGACAAACAACTCATTCCCATGCCCACCGAATACGGCAGTCCATCGCATCATGAACACATGAACTATGTATGGAACCATAATAGACAATGTAGATTTATAGACAGTGCGCACCGGGGAAGGAAACCATTTCTGCAGGGTGCGGAAATGGTCATCACAGGATGAATGAATGATGAATTCATTCGAAACCCTTGTGTCTCGGAAACGTGCCTTGGTTCCAAGTGTTATCTTTAACTCAACAACCTGGAGTTATCTTTAACTCCGAGAAAGGTGATAACCTGGAGCTGTTCTGTAAATATTTGTTTTTTTACCTTGTGTTAACAGAAAAAGTCGTTAAAAACGAGATTCCCGCATCTTCGGAATTTACTGGCCTGAGAAGATCTCTTCGAAGGAAGATCGAAGGAGCTTAGAGCTGTTGGATAAATGCCACGAGAGACCGATCAAGTGTCATAAGTGAAGGTGGATTGGTCACACGTTCCAAAGGGATCCCGATCATATTTCCAAACAGGCCAAGGACTGGAATCGTCAAGGGAAAAGGAAGCGTGGACGTCCCTGTCAAACCTGGCGACGCGGCTTGTTGGCAGAGCTTCGTGGAATAGCGTGAAGCTTCTGACCGCTCGCGTTGAAGGGCTACTGTGGATACTCTCTGCGCCAGCCAGGGGCTAAAAGACCTTAAGTGTATGTGTATCTTCCTGTTAGCAACGAACTCTGAGTTAAACGAAAACTCCGGTTTGCATAAGTGGGCAAGTGTCTTACATAAGGCTTTTCAGGAACAACATCATAAAAACATACAAAGAAAAACTAAATATGACTTTTTATTATTTAACGTTACATCAAACTTAATTCAGGTACAAAAATACGAATAAATAAATAAATTTCACCGACGACTCCATTTCGCTTCCAACCTCGATTTTTCAGGTTCTTTAATTTCGGCAGCTTTCATTTCTGGGAATATTAAAAATATGATTAATTTTTACATCCAACCGAATCTCAAGTTTACTGCTTTAATATAAAGTTGTATTTCGCTTACCAAGGTCAGTCTCTTTAGGCTCGTTCCAGGGCTGCCTCACAGACGTGCTGAAGAGCACAAAGAACAAGTTTGTGAAGAAGTACACTCCTGAGGCTACGAAGAATACTTTGCGCCACTCTGAAGGCTCCGTCTGTAACAAATATTAATATTAGTTCGTGAGAAATTATCTTCTTATTACGTTCACTGTATGCTGTGAGAAAAGATTGAATGTAAACTTGTTACCCGGTTTGAGCTGCAATGTTCACGAAACGTTAAAACGCAAAATCATCTGCCCGATAGAGATCTTAATTATGTTGCGTATTTGATTTATGGAATAAATGTTACCTATACTCTAAAATATAATAGGTAGTTATGACATTTTGTTCTACTTGAGAACAAAATGTCATATCTTCATTAACTTAAAATAAATAAGGAAATAACAGAACAGCAGAGTTGTTGCATAGATAACATACAGTCAATTAGGTAATTTAATGAAAGCCTTTGAGTCTTTTCAGAATACATAATATTATTTTTACTAGCCGTTGTGCACTAGGAATTTCTTCTGTATCGGGGGGCATTTACAACATAAATTTACACACACAAACAACCAGACCCGGAACAACTATCTGTAGGCCATACAAATATTTGTTCCGTGTGGGAATCGAACCCGCGACACGCAGCGCAGCAGTCAATTGCTCAACCACTGCCAGCGCCGATCGTATCGACAAGAAATAATTAGTTTATTAATTACTAGTTGCGTCACATTTTCCATTAATGCTCGGCTCCTTTTAGTCTTAGCGTGATGATATGTAGCCTATAGCCTTCCTCGATATGGGCTATCTAATACTGAAAGAATTTTTCAAATCGGACCAGTAGTTCCTGAGATTGCCCCCTACATACAAACTTACAAACAAATGTAAACTTAAAACTACAAAAAAGGAAACTTAAAACTAAAACACATACAATGGGTGACCTTATCGCATTTCGCGATCTTTTCCGGGCAACCTGGGATGGACAGTATTTGACTGGACATGAAATTGGGGCTGTTATTGGTGTGACACAAGAAAAACACAAAAACAAATAGTTATTATAATATGGCGTACTAGCTTCTACCAGCGCATGCATGATCTCTAGAGAACATACTCCCGGTATAAAAAGTAGCCTTTGGTTTTAATTAAAGTTAGTTACCTCATCGTGAACGATAAACCCGCAAACGAGTGGTGCGATGATGGAGATGATGTTGGCCAGGAAGTTGGTGATGCCCATCAAACACGCGCTGAAGTTCGGAGCTAAATCGATGTGGACCAACTGGAAGATAAAAATATACTTTTTTATGATATGGTAGACGATAGCACGGCAGATCAAGACCAAGATGGACAGACGAAATTGAGTCCTACTGAAAGGATTAGCCAACAATATCAATAAACTGGCCTGTGGAGAAAACTTACAGAAAAGCTTTTGGCAAAAGGATAATATTTACTGAAAATAACTTTAATTTCGGAAGTCGGTGTTTTTGTTGGTTTCTTCGTATTTTGACACCGACTTCCGAAATTAAAGTTATTTTTTACTTTGTAGTGTTTGTTTTCTTTTTTGGAAGTCAGTTGTATTTTTTTGTAAAAAGTTTTCTATTTTTCACATTTTAGTGATACCATACACCTAACAGCATAGAAAAGCAAAATACGCAATTTCGATTACTTGGATGACATAAAACCATCATCCAAGTAGACGAATTTCGATTTAAAATCCAAAGTTCGTAACCGATTTTCATAAAATTTAAATGGGGCCAATCTGCAAGTATATCCTTTCAGAATTTTTCATATCGGTTCGTAATTACCGGAGTTATGAGGTAACAAACAAAAAAAAAATACAACCGAATTGAGAACCTCCTCCTTTTTGGGAAGTCGGTAAAAAAATACAAGTTTCTATTTGCATAACTCGACAAAATTATTTCAAAGTTCGTCCCCTAGTTAAGTAGTTTATAATGATGAGAGCTGTGACTACTGACACCTTTTCAAGATTTGCGATATTTCTGTTATACCTTTTAAATTATGAAAAAAGATGTTGAGCCACGAATCCGATACTCCAACCATGTTCTTAAAATGGTCGTTGCTTATATTCGTAACCATGTCACTCCTTACGGAAATCTTTAACGAATCGGATTCAAACGCAATTAAAAAACACGAACCGTAGGAATCAAATCTTCCGATGGAGAAACTTTCATGTAAAACTTTAGAGAACTTAGCGTTCTACAACTTCTGTCTGGTAATTAGTTTAACTTCTTAAGTGTACCACGAAGACCTGTCCTGTGGCCATTGTAATTATTTAATTAATTCTAAGAAAATTGGCTTTAAAGTTAAGTCCTTGTCTCTAAATTTGTTTTAAGTATTCTAAACTTGTAGTTTGTCAAGAGGAAATAAAGGATCCCGATTTTTCTCTTTTCCGTACGCATGACAAATTTCAAACTGTCCACCCAGTCACTCATCTGTTACGGAAGAATTCTATATAGGAGACACATTACACTACACACGTTGTTATAAAACTTTTGAAACACAATAAGAGAGCAATTTGCATCTCCTTAAAGTTCTAAGTTTGAGCTACACGATAACTTGCACTGTCTGGACAGGTCTACTCAAATCTGTGTGGTACTTTCCTTAAAATACCACTTCAGACATTAACCTACATGGTTCTCATATGATTTGACCAGTACGATTGTATGGACTTTAAAATAAATTTTGACATCAGAGTTTGTTTCGGTGTTTCTTCTCAGAGCAGTCAGCTAGGAACACCGGTCTCATCTAGTTTAAAATGAACATAAAAAGTTGACGTGTAAAAGTGTTATTTATAACCTACTAATATTGTTTTATTTCATTTATTTTAATGTAATTGTTTTATTTCATTTATTTTAATACTTTTTAATACTATTTATTAAAATACTTACTTACAAAATAAATCATTTATCACTTACCTATGTAATAAAATACCTCATAACCTAGTATGAAATATCAAAGTCAGATTCTAAAATCAAAACTCCAACGATTACCGCTAAACGTCTACATGACAAGCTCAAACGTAAGATATCGCGTAAGCTTCGCGACTGTTTATGTCGACTAGTGTATATTTATCGTCTCGTACAAAGATGGCTCGTTTATCTTTCAACGTTATACCCACTCTGCTTCCACTTCGCTACAGTTCCGCATGATATATGACTTGAGCGCTGGAACTTGATGCATTTCATTAATCATCGCTTCAGATTGCTGCAAGCTTGCAGTTTGGTGTTTACTGAGCAAATCTGTTTCTATATCATTTGCAATGTGCTAATGACGCGTTAACTTAGTGGATTTCCTAATTAGATTTTGATTGAAATTATTGATTATTATTATTATTATTATTATTCCTTTATTTCAGGCAACAGTAGCCCATACAAAATAAAATACACCTTTACACCTTTACAACAAAATATAAATATAAACTAATACATATAACATATGAAAAACAAAGACACACGAAGTGACGGCCTCGTGTTACGCTGCGCGGTGTCACATAGCCTGCCACGAAAACGTCGGTAGACTACACCCTTCGGCCAAAACTCTTCCTTAAGGAACTTGTCGAGATGTTGTGTCGGAACCCGCACCACAAACGACTTGAAGTTGGTGTTGTGACGCGGTTCCAACTTCTCGACCCTCAAGGTCCAGTTGGTCTTCACCTTCATGTACTCCACGATCTCCTCAACCTTCGTGGAGTGATGTAGTCGGGACACATACAGCAACGTTGTAGGTACCGCTGCCCGTAACATCATACTTGGTCCTGTCAGTCCGGTACCGCATTGATTGCGACAAGTAGGCTTCTTCTTCTTCTTCTGCACTTTGGTGAAGCCATCCTCATCACACTCTTGCTTCATTGGACAGCGCTGTGTCGGACTCTTTGGAAGGGTTTCACAGCGACGGTTTTATCCCAACGTTGTTATGTTGAGAGGATATTATTTAGAGTTCTCCAATTCACATCTTAATTTTACAGTTATTTGCATAATGTGATGTGCAATAAAAATTTCAGCTGTTCAGTACCCACATTTTGTCGCGTTGCATGGGGCACCCGATTTTTTTATGTATAGTTTAAGTGGTCCAATCCGCAGTAGGTTCTTTGCATTGCGTTCTTTCAGGTTTACCGTGTATATTTCGACACGTTGTATGTATATTATGCTGAATAACTGAATTATTTTTAAACATATCATCATCATCATCAATAGCCTGTATAACCTTATATCTTACCATGTATCCAACGTACTGGCCAGCATTGATACCCACTGCAAGGGTGAGCATTACCACGGCGAACGTCATGTTGCCTTCAGGACAATACGACAAGCCTATTAGCGCTATGGCTGGGCCCCATAGACCTGGAACGGTAAAATAGATTTAGGAAGATTGCTAAGCGCTCCCGTAGCCTCCGGTGCAAGTGTGAGAGGGAACACGAGGTGGTTTTAGTCAGAACGAGTCTGTCAGACCCTTCTGTCCGCCCAAGGGCGGAAGACATCCATGAAGGATTTCGACCACTGTACTGTACTGTGTTTAATTATTGCAAATAACATAATTAGCAAGGATAACTAATTGGAAGATAGGGATGGTGACATTCAAACGATAGTGGAAAATTAAAATCAGGCAAACATCACAACCAAGGAAGGAGGCCAGTTCACAGCTAAAAAGATACTGATGCTGCAAATCAAAAGTTTTGCCTACAATGTGATTGTAGGCATTACTTATGAGATATAACATTAATAAATTAATTCTGAAAATGTACCACTCGCAACCCATTGAACCTGACCGGATAGTAAATAAGAACTTACCAATGGTATTGAAGAGTTTCCTGGTATTGGAAACGCTGAGCCAGTTCTTCCTGATGATGACATCTGTCATGGTGCCCATGACGAAACTGAGCAAATACATAGAGAGGTAGGGCAGAGATGAGAGAATACCATTCTATAACAAATAAATAAACCTCAGTCATTGTAAACGTACTGCTTGCCAAAAGCAGATATGGCGCGACAATTTTACCACATTAGGCAACCATTTTTTTACAGTATACAGGGTGCCCAGGAGTGCGTTGTCATAGTAAGAGTGAAATTTTCCGAAGAACATGATTAAGATGACACATAGTAAGTATTGAAATATAAGTAGAATTCGTCACTACAGTAACGAAAACGGATAAAGTGAGAAATGACCTCACCGCCAGTGACGGAAAAGTTAAAAGAAGGAAGGGATGAAACGCATGTTACTAAAAGAGTAATGAACATAAATGTAAACGGATGGAGAGGGAGAGGAAGGACAAAGAAAAAATGGAAGGATTGTGTGAGGAGCGATATGAAGGAAAAGGTGAGTTAGTGAAAGTTTGATGACTGATAGGGCAGAGTGAATGTGATGTGTGATGATGGAGATGAGTTTTTTGAAAAATGTTTATTGCTTTTAATATATTTTTTTTTTTAATTTTAATATTATTTCTTTAATGTACAGTAGCTACAGAACACCACCCGTCAATATGACTTGGCAATTCTAGAACACCCTGTATCATGTGCAGGAAAATGCCTAAAAAAGTGATGGTCGCACCGTTGTCGGATAGTTGTAATGTGAATATCAGAGAGAAAATGTTAAAACAATCTGACTGACAGTGAATAACTTACATTCTTAAGATTAACATTGAGCACTTTGGACATGTAGGTGGGCATCTCAGTCATGAGCGTGAAGAAGCCCCAGTTCTGTCCACAGTGGGCCACGATCACCGCCCAGAATGGCAGGGACGTCATTATCTTCAGCCACGGAGTTGGGTATCTCTGGAAAGATATTCAAAACATTATTACAAAACATGTCGTTATAGCTATTTTAATATTAGGAATGCAATCAAGTGGTGAGTGTAGATATATTGCAGGGAAATATGCATAACTATTGAAAGCTTATGCCAAGAAAATCAGCTGTGCCAATGTTACAGATACTATTGAAGTCACATGAGTATATTTTATTTGTCAGAGTGTATTTTATAATTCAACAGGATTTTATTAGTAATCTACATGAAAATTGTCTTATATTTAATGTATCCTTTATTTCCTACCTTCTGTTCCCCAACTCTTCCCAAAGAGGTCTGAATATACAAAACTTCTTCTTTCGAAATGAATCTCGACCTCTCAGGAGAATCAGCACCGAAGATCATGTAGGTCACTGCCCACAGTACACCTAAGGTCCCATTCGCGTAGAATATCGCTTGCCAACCCCATGACGTAGCGAGAAAGCCCGATGCCATTAACTGAAGGGCAATGCCTAATTGCCCACCTGAAAGGCAAACATAAGTAATTTAAGTCCATGTAATTACTGACCTTTTAATTGATTGGGTTCCAATTTATTTTGTGTTTCGTGTTCGTTCGTTATTATTTTGGGGACCATTAAACTGACTGGAAAACGAGAAGGCAATTGAATGGAAAAGTGGATAATTGAAGAAGCAGTTGGCACTTATTTATTAGCTGTAATTGAGATACAATTCATCAGGGTAATTAATTCTTGTGCACTATTAATATATTGTATCTGCTCTGAAGTAATAACTAATTGCAGGACCAACCTAACCAAGAAGTGATAAATGTCTTTTGATTTGTTTTTTTTTTTTTAAAGTAATTTTGCCCCACACTATGAATTTCTCCTGTATCGTGGGTGCGTTTACAAACATACAAAGTCACATACACAAACAGCCAGACCCGGAACAACTATCTGTAGGCCATACAAATATATGTTCCGTGCGGGAATCGAACCCACGACACGCGACGCAGCAGTCGATCGCTCAACCACTGCGCCAACGTGCCGTGATCGTGCCGATCTTTCAATATAGTCATCGTTCTTTAGCCCTTATATTTTTTTTTGTGTTCTGCGCAGTAGTAATTCTTCTTCTATATTCTTCGTTATTTTAATGTTCACCTCTATTCTAGCGATATTCATTATCTACAAATATAGCATCAGCATTATTCAAACACAACTGAAAATACACTGACAGCCCGTTTTGAACGTCAAAATTTACATAAGAATAATCTCTCAAATCGCCCAGCCCGTCACCACTTCCCAGTGAGCAGAGCAATACAATAGGCTAGATTCCATCATCCACAAATTGCAAAACTATTTAGTCCGTCATTAGAGTATTGAAAAATAATGGACACATATTTTTTGTTTTTGTAAATCAATGAATATTGACAAAGATAAAACGCATCAAAACTCGGGAGTGGGGCTTGTGACGTCACGACTCACTAAAACTTATGCGAAGGTGTGACGTATTGAGAATTTTAAAAGCATCGTAACTTCGTCAATTTTGGTTCCCGTAACAAAAGAAAAGACACGAGTCAAATATTTTTTGATAATCTAACTGACGGACTTATTAGATTTTTTCAGGACACAAGCCCATTGTCTGTTAAGTTTGAAGAGTTATTTCCAATCTACATTTTTTCTATAATTGTTCAACCATGATTTGCTTAGGCTAAACAGAAAATAGTCTGTATGAAAGAACGAACAATCGATTACATCATTCAAGTTCCATTGTCAATGATAGCTTAGCTGAACCATGAAAAGAACTAGACCCATGAAAAATACAGCAACTGCTAATTCAAAACTATTCATATCTCATATACCATCCAGCTGTCGTGACATTTCGGGCACAAACCTCATTTATATGAAGCGCCGCACTTGGAGTCACAACCGTCCCACTACGAGTGCTCACTCGGGACGCAAGTTTAATGCGTTCTGTTGTTCAACTCGCTTAGGGGTGACACACGCGACAGACCAAGTACGATTGAGCAGGTCAGTGTGAGGTTTGCATTCTTTATATTATAGTTTAGGTGGTCACAAATCACACAACCTTCAGTCAGGCTTAATGAAAACTGGTACCACCAGGTTTGTGAATTTGTTCGAAAGAGCCACCGCGGCCGTGGAGCGCAAAGGGCATATGGAGGAACACGGATGGGTTTCAGGCAGTAAGAGTTTGTGGACTGGACGTAAAGGCTACGCCGATCTCCCAGTCCACCCCCACTAAGACGCTGCGGGAATTTCAGTGCTGGGTTGTGTTAGTGGGTATACCGGGCTTGCCCGGGGAGTCCCACATACCCCTCCCACTCCCCCGAGTGAGAGGGTATGCGTAACGCATTTTTTACCAGCCGAAAAAAAAAAAAAAAAAAAGGCAGTAAGAGTTTGACCAATCGAGCGGGAGGAGTCATTTGTTGATAACCTATCCTTAAAAAAATGTTAACATTATATGCTTAGACCTCCTGAGACCCCCGGTATCACCTATGATACCTCAGTAAAATATTTTTTTTTGCGCCGTCTATGGGATTCTGTAAGAACATTTACCATTTTTAGTTATCTCCTTGAGTGTGCGCTTCTGCTAGATGGCATTACTTTGCCGTGCAAACACATTTTTTAGTGTAATGTCACTTTTGAAGTAAACATTTTTTGTTAATCACAACATGGCGACGTCACGTGCAGGTAATTATTGTTTTTATGTAGTAATTTCGAAGTTTTTTGTTTGTTTCGATTTGCATTCAATGTCATCTTTAAATTTCAGTAATAAAAACCTAAAAATTTAATAAATTTCTCGGTTATTTTTTGCGGTTTTTGAACAGTATCGTAGGTGATACTTTGGGCGCTCGTGGCCTAAGATTTGCTTTTTTAACAGACTTGGGAGAGTCTGCAATTGAAGACATTATTGAATTTGGACGTGTCTGAATACGAGGAAGAAGATGAAGAAGATTCAGAAAACCTGGAAGTAGAGCAGGATGGTATTGTTGAAGAATTGGTACCTCGTGACGCAGCTGAAGAGGATTGGGATTCCTGCGATGATGAGCCTCTTGTAGAAGTTGCTCGTTCTTCCAATCGTTTGTCTACCAATCGTCCTCTGAGATGGGATCGTACAGAAGATTTTAATAACTCGAGCATGGATGAAGAGCTCCCCCTGGAATGTGACTCCGAGCTCCTCGCTCCCCAAGATTACTTTTACAGGTATATCAAACCCAATTTGTTTGAAATAATGACCGATTGCACCAATATTTCCAGCTTGACTCGAACTGGAAACTCCCTAAATGCGACTCCAGCAGAGCTTAAAACGTTCTTTGGGTGCTCTATGGCAATGAGCGTCCTAGGTCTTCCACGGTTCAGGATGTTTTGGTCTGCAGAAACTAGAGTAAACCTTATTGCTCAAAATATTACTCGCAATAGGTACGTATTTCAAACTGATATCGAATATAAAGGTTGTTAAAGATCACTTAATTACTGACGCTGAGAAAGAAGTTGATAGATTCTGGAAAATACGGCCTATTGTATCTGGGATAGAACAAGGGTGTAGAGAGAATCAAAATCGGAAAATACGCCGTGCGTGGAAGAACTGGCAAGTGGACAGTAAGAGCGATCTTTCACTTCTTCGATTTTACTGCGGCTGCAGCCTGGATTGGATATCGGAATCTAGCCGTTAAACGTGGGTTGCCAAGAAAAAATATAATGCAGTACCTAGATTTTAAGATGGACCTAGCAAAACATTTGATTTTCGGCGGCGAAACACCGGTAGTGCTGCAATGTTTTAGCCCCAGCACTGATCGTCTTACTCAAAACAGCTTTGTCCAAAGTCCCAGACCTGTACTGCCTGTAACACAAGATGATCCGTCTTCGACATCATCACAAAGAAAACACAGACTTGTGGTGCCTATTCCCCACATTGCCAAGAGGCTAAAAGAAGCGCAACACCTGCTCATGTGCGTTAAAAATGATAAAGAAAAATCGTTCGAAATGCCGGTTGAGTGGCTGCAACAATCTCACATTCATTACATGTTCAACATGTGAAATTTTTTTATGTTTGAATGTTAACCGAAACTGTTTTTACGATTTTCTTACTAATAAAAATTGAAGTAAAGTATAACATGATTTAGTTTCATTAAGACCCGTAGTATCACCTATGATACCCCCCATTTCAGAGTTCTGGGGAAGCAAAAAATTTTTTTTCAAATATTTTTAGTAATAACGCCCATTTTTATGCACCCATACCAAAAACCAAATGGATCTGATGTCTGAATGAATCGGTCGTCGTCTCCGTTGCTATGATAAATCGGGTTTTTCTGCCATTTGGCTACTTGTGGACACCTGGCGTAAAAAAATTATCTTTTCGGCGTATACCGATCGCACAGCGGCGACCAGGAGACAACAGCGTTGTTTAATTCTCTCATGGAGTCGACCGACGTAGCCCAGCAACGGTACCCAACAGCGACGTTCACTTTTCTGGGGGACTTCAACGGCCACCATAATGATTGGTTGTTCCCGTACCAGAAAACTGACCATGGTTAGAGGCGCGCAAATTTGCTTTAACGCTAGATCTAACCCAGCTGGTGGTGTACGCGGGTACCAGATGTTGACGCCCATACACCCAGTTGCTTGGACCTTCTGCTGGCAACTGATCCGGACAGTCATTCAGTATAGGTTTCAGCCCCGCTGGGAACGTCTGACCACTGCCTGGTGAAATCCGTGTTGGCCTGCTCTCCTCTAGATAAGAGTCCTAGAGGCGCGAGACGAGTATGGCGATACGAGTCAGCAGATTGGGATGAGATGCGGCATTTTTTTGCGTCTTATCCATGGCGGCAATGCATGTGCTTCTCCTCAGGTGACCCCTCGCGCTGTGTTGACGTGATTCGGCAGGGGATGGAGTATTTTATTCCATTCTCCGACATCCCGTTCGGTCACAAATCCCGCCGGGGACGGTCTGCTGGCGATTTTCTTGTGTATGTCACGCACTGCTGGGGCGAGGCCAACGAAAGACACGGCGAAGCACTTGCCGTGTCGCTCGATATCTTGAAGGCCTCAGACAGGGTCTGGCACGCAAGTCTACTCAGCAAGCTTCCTGCTTATGGCAACCCAGCTGGTTTTTCTAGCTGGATATCAGACTTCCACAGTGAACGTGGACGTTTCGATCCGAGTAGTCGTTGACGGTTGCTCCTCTGACCTCATGGCTATTGATGCCGGAGTTCCTCAGGGGTCTATTCTCTCTGCAACTCTATTCCTGCTGCACATCAATGACCTACTTCAGCCTGGTCTTGTTGGGTACGCAGATGACAGTACGGTTTCAGAGAGATACTTGTCTAGCGCAACAACCAGCGAGGGTGAAGTTCGTTCCTTGAGTCTGGGAAAATTTGATAGTCTGGGTCTCAGGAGGATAATAACGCATAGAAACCTAGTACGAGTGCAAAAAGTGAGGCAACTAAAACTTAGCCTAATCCGTCAATCCGTCAAACTTAGCCGTCAGTACTCAAGGTCACGTTCCGTCGAACACAGCTCGTGAGTAAATAATTGAAAATGGCAGTTTGTTGCGTGAAAGGATGTTATAGCACATCAGGAAAACAATAAAAATGTGATAAAATAACATTTCACAAATGAGTACTGACATTCTATGCACTATTTTTACGTAAATCGATAAATAAAACAAAATTCTAATAACCTAATTTGTTATAACACAGTGTTGCTATTTGTGAGGAAAAAAATACCCACATTGCTTTCATTCATGTTTTTCATTTTTGTAATTTTAAAATACAATACTTACTGTTAATTCATATCAAACCCGATGTTTTAACATTGATTATAATTATAACCCATCAAGCATTCTAAACGCATTGAAAAATAAATAACTCATTCTTTTATGCGATTTATTTCCTTTTATTTTTAAATAAATTGAATTAAACCTGCCGAAAACATATGTCATATTACATAAAAATCCAGTTTACCTTTTCCAGTTCCCAACAACATAAAATACTTGTCTTGATAGCAAAATAGTAATGCGTCTTCCCATATTTTGTGGGTAACGGCTTGGTAATGGTATCACTGAAAGATATGTCTGTGTGCGTTAGAGCACAGTATAAATATGGACAGTACGGAAACAACCTACAAACGCTCGAAACGGCACACTCACACAAACATGCGCACCGACGAGACTTTACGGTGCCCGTCGCGGTACTCTCAGTAGTGAGTGACGCCGGCCGCGTCAAGACGAGTTTAGCCCCGCGATATTTTTTAAAATGCCACGAACGTATTGCGTAGTATACGGCTGTTTGAATTCGGCTTCATCACAACCGGAGCTAACGTATTTTAAACTTCCTGCTGATTTTCAAAGGAAATAATCATTAATGATATTGTTATTTAATCGTTATCGAATTATAAGTCCGTGTGATTGATCAAAATGAATTTGTGAACTTCAAAACTATTAGGTACTACTACTTCTTGTAAATCCAAGATGGCGCCTGCTATAGGTATAAATTTTTTCGTCATGGGTGTCGTTTTCATGGTTTTCGTGGGTGTTGAAGCCGATAGCGGTGTCAAAACGTGAATCCAGGATGGCGGCTGCAATAGGTACCATTTTTTTCCTCATAGGTGTCATCTTCACGGTTTTCGAGGGTGTTGAAGCCGATAGTGATGTCAAACGTGAATACAAGATGGCGGCTGCAATAGGTACCAATTTTTTTGTCATGGGTGTCGTTTCCATGGTTTTCGAGGGTGTTGAAGCCGATAGTCATGTCAAAACGTGAATCAAAGATGGCGGCTGCAATAGGTATACATTTTTCATCATGGGTGTCGTTTTCATGGTTTACGAGCGTGTTGAAGTCGATAGTGCTGTCAAAATGGGAATCCAAGATGGCGGCTGCAAAGGTACCAATTTTTTCCTCATAGGTGTCATCTTCACGGTTTTCGAGGGTGTTGAAGCCGATAGTGATGTCAAAACGTGAATACTAGATGGCGGCTGCAATAGGTACCAATTTTTTTCGTCATGGGTGTCATTTTCATGGTTTTCGAGGGTGTTGAAGCCGATAGTGATGTCAAACGTGAATACAAGATGGCGGCTGCAATAGGTACCAATTTTTTTGTCATGGGTGTCGTTTCCATGGTTTTCGAGGGTGTTGAAGCCGATAGTCATGTCAAAACGTGAATCAAAGATGGCGGCTGCAATAGGTATTCATTTTTCATCATGGGTGTCGTTTTCATGGTTTACGAGCGTGTTGAAGTCGATAGTGCTGTCAAAATGGGAATCCAAGATGGCGGCTGCAAAGGTACCGAGCGCCCGAAACGTTTTCGTCCAACAGCGGCTTGCGTACGCTCCCGCCAAAACTTGTAAAAGGTTACGCCGTAATGACAAAGTTAGTGCTACAAGTTGTTGTGTGTAAATATTAAATTGTTTTCTGTGTTTAAAGTATCGTGTTTTGTTGAGATTAACCATCGCCATGAGATTACCTATTTAAATTGTATTTGTAAGCTAGTTATTCAAATTCGATTGATTTGATCACAACAGAACAAAAATGTAAAAAAAAAAAACATTAAAAGTGACAACCCTATTGCTTCAATGGAGCGTAGGTAATTATATTCTCAACTAGGCTTAGTTTCCGTACTGTCCATATTTATACTGTGGTTAGAGGAAGGTAGACACATTCGGCTCACGCACACAAAGAAAATGAAGTGGACACACGATTTTGCTTGGGTTTTGTTCTAGACGCGGCTTCTATGCGTCACTATTCTAAGATTATATGTTAACCTTTATTTGATTTCCCCACATCTCGATAATGATACCACTCAAAATCATGTTTATTGAAGCCGAAACCAAGTAGACGAAACGTGTCTCGGAGGAGGAAGATGAAGGCTAGGCAGCGAGTGAACTAGAGTCTATTTTGATATTTTTCATAGCAACTACTAAGTATTACTTAAGCCCCTTTAAAAAGTTTAAAGTGCTTTGGCAACCAACTGTGTGTTGTCTGGCACATCGTTTGCAGGAGCCCTTACACTGAATAATGCGAGTGGAATGCGATGCAAATGTACCTGAAAGTGACTTTATTGTGAATTGTCGAGTGTTACAAATTAGCAGCATCATGTCGGGGCTATTTTGTACCATTTTCGAGTATGAACCTTTGACAAGGTAATTTTTATTCTAGATACAGAGGTTCAGACAAAGCAAAAGAAATTAAGTTTATTTATTTGAGATCCTCAACTCTATAAAAGCTATTAATTTAGAAATACAATAAGAAGATTACATTGAGCTAATTGCAAAGTAACTGGAATTAGTTTTGATACAATGGCTGGTACTGCGATCGATATCATTACATATTAGAAAAGAAAGTCCTCCACCGCGTTTGTCTGCCTGTTCGCGATAAACTCATCGATATTCATGTTCTTTTCACCAATGGATACTGTGGTTCTCGAGGAAGGATTTTAGTATATAATTTGTCAAGCGGGCGAAATCGCGGGCATTAGCTAGCCTATTATAAAAGCCTGTAAACGAACAACATCAAACGATCTTAATTCTCGTACCTAACCAGCGGTTTCCTGTGCCATTTATCCGGTCATGAGTATACCTTGTGGGAGGAGTTCCATTACTTTTTGGTATGCGTTTGCCAATCCAAGACCTGTTGGTTCTATCTGCTATCCTTTCTATGAGCATTATCTCTCAAAGAACAGATAGCTGTCGAGCTGATAGGCCTATTTTCGATCTTACGAGTATACTCTAGTGCGAAAAGTGTCCTGAAATCTTAAACTTGATCTATCAAAATTTCTCTTATCCAGTTAACCTATGAACAACAACTACATAAAATAGTTTCTTGTAAAATAAACATCAAAGATCTGGCTTATTAGCCGGTTCTATTAAACTCATAATGTTCCTAACTTACCAGCATACACGAAGGTGGTGAGGAACCCCTTCTCCTGCAGCGGCATCCACTGGCTGACGAGGTGGTGCGTGCTGGGATAGATGAAGGCTTGCGTCAGACCTTGTAGCACTCGACATGTACACACTAGTCGCCAACCACCCTGGGAATACGATGAATAAGTTATAGGTAAGTCATCGATGACATATTTTTGTTCTATCAGATCTAACTGACGACTAGAGTCACTATTATATTGTATTTTCATTAGACTCTCAAAAGAAAAAAAAGAGAAAAAGAAAAAAAAATAAAGGAGATATTGTAAAGTGTGTTGTATGCGTGAGAGCAAATAAATAAATAAATAATAAGTTGAAATAAATCATGTGACTTTGACTATCTTACAAGCTGAAAAAGAAGGTATAGATGATGAAAAAGCCAGAACTGGGATAAAATTTTGACAAAAAGGAATCTAACTCTGTCAAAAAATACTTCCGTTGCATTATATAATACACATGTTGATTTTAAATGAAAGATAGTGCGCCTTTATGTTTGTAATAGCAACAATTCAGTTGTGAAACACAAGTAATTGTAACCAGCAAAGTGTTGCTATGCACTTGATTGCAAAAATATTTTGCAGTAGCCATTTGCAATTTTTGCCTTCGACCACCTAAGGCGCGTCCCCGAGCAAAACGCAGCGATAGCCGTTTTTTGTGCAGTTTTTGGAGCTATCTACTCTTTATCCAAAAGAAATATCAACTAATAAAAAATACATTAATTTTCTACATAATCTTGGCTTCAAAACGGTAGATTTTATTTTTTAATACTAAGTATAATGTTTAAGTAATCTCCTCAAAATGAAACCACAGAAATGAGAAAAAAAACCGGCCAAGTGCGAGTCAGACTCGCGCACCGAGGGTTCCGTACAAACCTGTAGGTATATAAGTAAAAGTTATGGTATTTTTATTGCTAAATGAAATCCATAACATAACAATGTGGAAAGCTGACGGTACCTTGTCAATACATTTATGAAAACATTATGTATGTTCGGAAAAATCTTCATCTCTTTAAGAAGAGAAGTGATAGACATAATTTTAATACTAGAAATAGGCACAATTTGGATCAATCTCGGTTTAGATTGGCTAAGGTACGAAATTCTTTTATGGGGAATTGTGTAAAATTTTATAATAAAATACCACTGCGGATTCTACAACTGAACGAGACAAAATTTAAAACATGCATAAAACGCACACTATGTAGACAAGCATATTATAAATTAGAGGATTATATCCTTGATAAAAAAGCTTGGCTTAATGCTGGTCCTGCTCCACAGTCACAGTCACTTGGGTCCACTAATTAGTTTTCTTTTATTTTATATTTGGAAGAGATGCTCTCCCTTTTATTTTTATAAACATGGTTTTTTTTTTTTTAAATCGTATTTTTTTTTTGGAGTAAATGTTTAATCTTTTTATTTTTAACTTTTGAAAAGTTATAGTATTGTATAACTTCGAAGCATTTTTTATTTATTTTGTAAATATGAGTACCACGTGTAATAAAATGTAACTGTTTTTGTTTTTTTTTTTTTTGACATGAACGAGCATGGCAATTGAGAGTTTGTCATGCTCACTCAAATGTCTCGCTGATGGTGGCACGTGTGTTGGGTCATTCGGTTCCCTTCAATATGGTTGAGCTGAGTAGTGCTGATCCACGCGTCATGTTCGTGAACGGGCGCCATCAGTTGAGACTGGTCATCTCTCAACTGCCACTAGCTTATTTTAATTTTATTGTTAATGTAATTTTTAATTAGCATTGTTCTCATATATTAGAAGTAATAAGACATGTAACCAGAATTTCTGTAATACATAATCATGGTTTAAAAGAGTGTCCATGGAGTTTCTTGCACGTTCTTCTCCATCGAGATCTACTCCTTGGAATGTGCAACTAGCTTCCTTTTTCTGACTGACCGACTTATTGACAATTCAAAAGTGCCTGTAAATGGTTTATTTGAAATAAATGCTTTGAGTTTGAGTTTGAATTTGAGCTGGAGGAGCATAAAATGTAAGACAAAGGTCTCTCAGTAATCCTTTATTTTGTATTAACATATAGGTATTTATTAATATTTTTTTTATTATTTTTTCTTTTTTTTTTAATATAAATGAAATACCTAACACTAGCCTTGTAAAAATTATTTTATCAAAGTTATTTATTTATAAAGTTTTTTAGTCACTATTTAGTAGCTAGTTCAAAAATACTAATAATTAAGTATTAAATTTGAACCAGATCTGTAAATGGTGACTGAAAAAGGTATGAATAGTACCACATTGAACATTGAAGTTCGAAAAAACGTTATCTATAGTTGTACTACTTCGTGTAGTGCTAGTGTTTATTAACGGAAACATGTTTATGGATGAAAAATATGTGGAAATTCCATTTTGGGGATTCATTCTAAAATTGATATTGAAGTCTCCCACAACTATCAAACGAGAACATGAAGTATACCTATTGAGGTTGCTGCCGTATATTGTTGTATTTATGCATTCTATTGTGTGTCACTACCTATCTCCAAATTTAACCGCATAGTGGTTGACTATCCAGCGGTAATTGCCGACGTTTTATCAATGGATTTTAGTGAAATAATGAATATACAAGATGCAAGCAATGCCGCTGAGTCTCTGGTATCCATTATTAGCTCCATCGTTGTCAGGCACTCCAAATCAGTGTACATGGTTTCGAAACGCAGAATCCTGAAACCCTGGATTACTAAGGGGCTGCTCAGATGTATTCGAAATAGAGATAGCATGGCTCGTTTGCTTAAGAAAGACCCTGAAAACTACATCCTCAAAGTCACATACAAAAGATATCGTAACTTTTGTAATAAGCTCCTTAAAAACCTAAAAATTGCCTATGAAAGGGAAGAGTTTCAAAAGGCGAAAAACAAACCAAAAGCAACATGGAAGATCATTAAGGATATAACTGGAACTGGTCGCAATGCTCATTCCCCCCATGAACTATTAACTATTTCTTCTGATGAAAAGTCTTCAGCCAATATAGTCAACGAGTTTTTTGCTAACGTTGGTAAAAACTTGGCTGACAAATTGTCGTCTACTAACACCTCTAAATGTTCTCTAGATCCGATACCCTGTAACTCCTTCGTACTTTTACCCACAGATGAAGTTGAGGTCAAAAATCTTATTGTTGGGTTACGAACGGATGCTGCGGTAGGCTGGGACGGCATATCATCAAAACTGCTAAAATCCTGTCTGCCCGTGCTTGTGCCAGCCATTACTCATATCTGCAATCGCTCTATATCCACGGGCTGTTTCCCTACGGTTTTTAAAAAGGCTGTTGTCCATCCAATCTTCAAGAATGGGGACAGACACAGTGTAAATAATTATAGACCTATTTCTGTCCTACCTGCCATTTCAAAGATACTGGAAAAGATTCTAAATAATCGATTGGTAAACTTCCTTGAGTCGTACAAAATCCTAAGCAATAACCAGTATGGGTTTAGAGGTGGCAGGTCAACTGAAGATGCAGTTGCTGCCTTGGTAGATTATGTAGTAGCAAAATTAGATAGTAAAATGAAATGTCTGGCTATCTTCTTGGATCTTTCAAAAGCGTTCGACACTGTGTCTGTGCCTCATCTCTTATCCAAGTTAGAAACTATGGGCATCCGTGGACATACACTTAAAATATTCCAGGATTATCTATGTAATAGAACCCAGTTTGTAAAAATTAATGACGTAATCAGTGACACGGAATCATTGACTTTTGGTGTTCCTCAAGGTTCAATTTTAGGCCCAACTTTATTTTTAATTTATATCAATAACCTATGCAAGTTGTCTCTAACAAACTGTGCCATGTTTACTTACGCAGATGATACGGCCCTACTTCTTCATGGTAGTGATTGGTCTGAAACAGTAAAACATGCGGAACACGCTCTTGCTTCTGTGACGGAGTGGCTGTCAAAGAATATTTTAACACTTAACTTAAATAAAACGGTTTACTTACCTTTCTCCTTAAAACGCACAAGCCTGCCTCCACCCGACACAATGGTGCTCAGAGCTCATACTTGTAATCTCGGTATATCCTCTACACAATGTGACTGTCCACAACTTACAAGATCTGAGTCTGTTAAATATCTCGGAGTTCATATTGACAGTTCTTTGAGCTGGAAGCCTCATCTTGGACATCTTGTATCACGAGTTCGCAAGTGTATTTTTATATTTAAGAAACTAAGGCACTCTGTGGACTTCAAGACTATAAAAACAGTTTATTATGCCTTGTGCCAATCCATTATAAACTATTGCATCACGGTGTGGGGTGGGGCTCCCAAAACATCCCTTCTGCTTCTGGAGAGGGCACAGAGAGCTGTCCTTAAAGTTATGACCTCTAAGCCTTTTAGGTATCCCACAACGGCTCTCTACACCGAATGTAAAGTCCATACGGTGAGACAGCTCTTTGTTCTGTACTCTATTCTACGTAAACATCCTTCAGTGGTATATGAGCCGAATGCTACCAAAAAGCGCAGGCACTATATTGTTTGTCCTACCCACAGATGTAGAACAAACCTTGCCCGGCGCCATTATAGTATACTGTCAAACCACCTATATAATAAGGTGAACAAACTTTGGGGCATTGTTTCCTTGTGTCGAAATGAATGTAAGTACACTGTTTCTAAGTGGCTCTTAACACTTGATTATAATAAGACTGAAGATCTGATAAATAAATCGTATTAAACCACTTAATTGCATACCTACTCTAACTATTACTTGGACAAATATCTCGTATACACGTTTTCACATAAACACACAGTCTTTCACTCACACACACACCATCACACACATCCTATCACACATGAGATGAGGCAACATCTTAGTAAATAAGTACTTGATTTTTATATATATATGTATATATTTTGTTTTTAAAATACTGTGCTCGTCCTACAACTTCTGTTAATGTGTTCAAACTGTAAGCGAGAACGCTGGTACCCTAAACACAAGTTTAATCTTATACTGGGTACCAGAGTTCAACGTAAACACCTTTATTGTTGTTATAAAACTTCATAGTGTCTAAATTTGTGTATTTTGTACAACTTTTGAATAAATATATCTCGCTTTTTTTTTTTTTTATTGCAACATTAATTTGACATTGTGGTGACCTATATACAGTTATCACTCTGACATTAAACATTTCAAAATGCAAGCATTCACAATGGCCGTTGGCATCGCCTGGGTTATTTAAATAATATCTTTTACATGATCCATCTGTCACGGCATCCTTAAGATTGCGACGTACATACGCGATAGATCCCCAACCTGGATTTGCATTAGATATAGCTGGACCATCTACTCTGCAGACCTCATAAAAACCATCAAGTTCAAAAGTGTCTCTACGACATCCCCAGGTTTCAACAAACAATGCTGCATGGGAGGAATGAATAATCGGATCTACGATGACGTCTGAAAAATGTTTGCGTAATGACTGCACGTTATGAAATACAATTTGAACTGCATTATCTTCAGGTGTTTGCAAAAAATTAAAATATGGAACCAATTTGTTTTGCTCTAGTCGTTTCATTTCTATACTTACAGCACTCGATTCTGATATTTCAGAGGGAGGTTTGAATCCACCTGAATTCACGACTAAAAATAGTCCAGACGATGACGTTGCTCTAGAACAAGCTACATACAACATCGATCTTTTTACATTTTTAGAAATATGAATCACAACTTTTTCTAAGGTTACACCTTGCGACTTATGAATTGTAATACCTTCTGCTGGTACTATTGGAAACTGAGTACGCTGCACTATAAGATTTGACGATTTCCACCTTTTCACAGTATAAGTGACAGCATCTAATGGCGTCCAATACGAATTGAGATATTGACGATGTTTCCGAGAAGTTACTTGACATTTACTTCTTGTAGCTATTCCCGTACTTTTATCGAACAGAACCCAAATACGTAAAGGCCGCTTTTCACTTGTCTCCTTGTGTCGACCGTAATCTATAGCCTTCAATATTCCGGTAGTACCATTCACAAGGCCATCCGTAGTGTCAATATTCACAGTTATCATATAACGTGCACCTACTCGTAAAAACAAGTTCTTAGGAAGACCATAGGTCTGCATTGTAGCTAGAGCATTTACAGATTGCAAGGCTTTTCTAGCAGCTTGCGGATTTGGTGCTCCAGAAACCACATCAAGTGCTTTAACCGAGGACCCTTCAGTGTTCATTAGAGACAATACTTGATTATTGTATTTGTCGACTTCATTGTTGGTTGCAAATAAGTGTATCGCTCCATGTGCCTCAATAGGTAAAGTATTAATACTGTGACATCTAGAATTTATTAACTCTATATCCATAGAAGTCATCCGACCGACAGCCATATTGTTTAAGGCTATTGCAAATGCCAGATCATCTCTTTGCCGCATTATTTTAGTCATCATAAAGAGACGGAATGGTTCCCACAACGGAGCGCCAGCAAGGGGTGCCAATGGATTTCGACTACTGTTTGGCTGAAAAACCCAGTTGTCTCCTACCGGTGGTAACTGATTGAAGTCCCCGACGCTTATAATAGACATACCAGCAAATAGCGTATCTGTGTGAAATACTTGCTGCAATCTCCTATTAATTTGGTTCAGAGTTCTACTCCCTAGCATAGATATTTCATCCAAAATAATTAATCTTACTTTTGCAAGTTTACATGCTAAGGTATTCGCGGTGCTTGCTGATAATTCGGGCATTGTTTGGCCACACTGGGATACTGGAAGTCCAAACGTACTGTGTACAGTTTGACCACCGATTCCAAAAGCAGCTTTTCCCGTGTATGCACAAAGTAAAATTCTAGCATCATCAGGATTTACACCCGGAACTCTATTGAACATAAGCATTCAATATTGATACAAGCCCTTAATTAACAAACTTTTGCCCACGCCAGCTCCACCACTAACAAAATAATAAAAAGGTGGTGGTGATTCTTGAGTGAAAATATGTCCTACATGTAATACAAAATGTCTTTGATCACAATTAAATATTCTAACTAAACTCAATACATCATCTTCACACAATACTGCTGGTTGAGCAATCGCTCCTCCTACTAAATCCGATTGATTTCCATGTAACTGTAGACAATGATCTGGATCACCTTCTTGTGTTTCTAATTCATAATCATCTAAAGGACGAGCTTTTTCTTTCACTGCACTATCCTCATCCTCTTCATCTTTATCTACGTTACGAATTGCATCCAACAATGCCTCAAACTCATCTGGCCCCCCCAAGCGATTAAATTGAAGACTTTCAGAACGTATTTCATCACTAAGTTCAATAAATTTCTGTTCGAGGTTTATAATGTCGTTGACCAATTCAGTAATTTCATCCCTCCAGTTTGTGTATAACATTAGCTGCTCCCTGTAGAAATTATCAGGATCTTGAGCTCTATTATATCTTCGGAAACGTATGACCCTGGGTTTTCTTCTTTTTCGCACATATCCATCGTTATTTAACAACTCAATCCAATTTCCTATACATTCATGGTCAGTGTTTTCACCTTCATGTGTACACGAGATTTTAGTTGAAAAAGTATAATACGCAGCAAAGTAAGCTAAACTCATTGTATCAAACGTTTGATCACGTGGCCGATTTTTATAATGATCCAGTATTTTTTTTTTAAATATGTCTGTGGACGATGGATCCAAGGACTGCAAATCTATTAAAGATTTTAAAATACCCACTCGTTCATTGGGGTGTCCTGTGTTTATGTAAACATCGCTCTCAGAGGCTTGTGACATGGGAAGTCCCGCCAGACAGTAAATTGCCTCTTGGGCAGAAATTTCTGAAGAATTTAGAAATACTTTTGATATAGCGCGTAGAGAGTCTCTTATGCTACTATTGCCACTTTTGGCCTCTTCCACCGCCGCTCTTAGTAAATTTGACATGCCTCGATCAGCTTTGTTAATATAATCGACAATATAAACGGAACAGGCAAATGGATCTAGTATAAATTGGCAATCCATATTAGCTCGCTGTAATTCCAATACTTTTTTGCAAAATGGATTAACCATGACGTCTTTTGGGCGTCTCTGTAGATATATTTTGGGCCGTTTAAGTGTTGATCTAACTGCGCATATGTATTTTTCGATATTTAATTCTGTCGATGCTAAGTACTCATCAAATGTTAAATGTGGCGGAATATTCACCAAGTCGTCCTTTAACTTTTTAGATATTTCTTTCCATTCTTTTAGTCTTGGATTATCTTCTTCCAGGGGTGTTAGAAGACGTGTCTTATCCATTGGAAAAAAAGGTATTCCAAACCTACAAGGGCGACTTGGCTTGGGATGACATGAATGTGTGTGTTTGTGAGTTTGTAGCTTAACTAAGTCTTCATCTAATTCTTCACTATTGCAGGATATGATTTGGTCAACAAACATTATAACCCTTTCAGTTGATGATTGATCTCCAGGAATGAAGATAGGCGCATCTTCTATCCACAACATCATATGGGCATGAGGAGAACCTCTGTTTTGGAATTCTATTCGATGGTATTGATGGTTTATTTTACGGTCACCAAAAGGCCCAACGGGAGACAGCCATGTTCTTTTTAATTCTTTATAACGTGTTTCGAAAAAAGTAGCACATATAAATGGGTCGGACTGAATGAGTCGCACTTTTTCTGCGTATGGAATATTTTGTGATTCCTCAACAGAGACTTCCTCTTTGTCAACTGTGCTTTTAAGCTGTTTTATTAAATGAGGCCATTGTGTTTCAGCTGCTGATATCGTCATAAACAATGTGGGGACACCGAACTGCCGAATCATTGCTAACAATTTTTTCTTTTCTTCTTCCCAGTGTGCTGGGGAATTTCTCACACTACTAAGAATTCTATATCCATCATCATGCTGAATGAGGTTCTGTAGGTAGTCGTTATTAAGAAGGTTGTTTACTAAAATAGGAGCGCCGTTGACGGTTTTCTTTCGAAGACAAGTAGCTATGTGTCCACCTATTTGGGTCATCTGTTGTTTCTTTAATAAAGTAAACAAATAATCTGACCGCATAGCCCTTCTATCATGCCGACTTATTTCGGATTTCATTATCTCAGATGAACTTAGTTTTATTTTAAACTGCCTTTTAATGCCACCATGAACCTTAATGAAAGCTAATTCTTCAAGAAAATCGTCATACAGTAGTGACAGCGGGTACTTACCCTCACCGGGTGCCATTGTTATGACGACATCCTGCTCATTATCAAGTAAAGTTTCAGCATTACCGGGATTTACAGGTTCATCTATTAACTCATCAGGTTCACATGTGCATTCATTGTTATCTATACGATCATCATCAGCGTCAACTTCGTCGTCGTATGCCCAGTTATCATCATATGTAATTTTTAATTCTTTAAATAATTCTGTCTGGACTAAATATTTTGCAGCTTCTCTCACTATTGCAGGACGAATACGCTCTTGACGACCGTGTTTGTAGCACATTTTTCGCTTCAAAACAAGTGTTATTATATGACTATCAGATGCATGCCTTGGTAACGCTGAGACCATAGTGTTAACATCGACTGGAACGTTCACTACATTCCCTACCAGTCCATGTTGAAAACCGAGACCTTGACCTCGCCTAACTATTTTAAGGAATATATGTCGAGGTGATACAATACGTTCCTCAAGTGGAGTAAGTTGTTGCAGAACATCTGGAATTACAGGATAAGTTAAACCATTATACATGGAAAGCCGTGGTATTTTGCCTTCTTTTAGATATTTTTGACACGTGTAACAAAATGAACCACAGTCACCAGATGTATTGATTAGAAATAAATCATTTAGGTTTTGATCTGAAAATGTTTTAGGCAACTGATCTTTTCTCATAACTCTAAGCGAATTTTTGTGCCACAAAAGACCGCAACAGGAACAGACATTCGTGTGACCATCTGCGATATTATCAAAAAAATTTTGACGTATGGCCATCCAATCACGTAGATAAGTATTTTTTCTAAAATTACGCGTCTCTTTCTCACGTTCAACATAATCTGAATCCTGCCTATTTAATTGATGTTCAATTGTATTATGAACTTGCTCTTCATCCCTGTATATTGAATCCTCGCGTAACACACGATGAGCAGCAGTGTCACGAGCTCGTTCATTTTCTCTGTATACAGAGTCCTCGCGTAATACACGATGAGTAGCAGTATCACGAGCTTGTTCATTTTCTCTGTATACAGAGTCCTCGCGTAACACACGATGAGTAGCAGTGTCACGAGCTCGTTCATTTGCTCTGTATACAGAGTCCTCGCGTAACACACGATGAGTAGCAGTGTCACGAGGTCGTTCATTTTCTCTGTATAGAGAGTCCTTGCGTAAAAAACGATGAGCAGCCGTGTCACGAGCACGTATATTGTCACGTATTCTTGTAGATTTTTGTGACCTTTGTAATCTCTTTGACAGTCTGTTTCTTATTCTCTCCTTAATTTCAACGTCTTCTTTTTTTCTCGATACACGTTTTTTCTCTTTGTTATATTTTTTAAGCTCTTCTGACGATTTTCGTTTACGAGGAACAGAAAGATTTTTTTGAGAAACTGTATCACCAGACTTAGAAGCTACTAAAGACTCAGCATGTTTAGGAGTATACGTCATGGATATTGGCGTAAGTGACTTAGATGTATAGGTCATAGAGCACACTGAGGTAGCAGGGATTACGAGTTCGTTATTGACCCGAAGATGCTGGCCTTGAGATTCCTCGAGGTCCATCGCCGTATGATTCGCCACAGCTGGCCTATTAATTTTAGGTTGAGTTTGCTTATGTTTCTGTTTAGCTTCAAGTACTTGTTCTGAGCGGGACTTTTCAGACTTTTTTGGACGACCACCTTTATTACGTCTTGGACGACCAACCTTTGAATCTTTTGTTTTATTTACCAAGCTTTCCTGCGTATTATCGTATGTATTATTTATTAATCCTTCGGACCCTATTGGTGAACAAAAATCATAATGACCCGATGATAAATTACCTGAAAGAAGTAAACGCTTTATTGCATATCCTTCTCTGCCAAATACACCCCTCAGAATACCCGTATTACGTTCATACACTTCGAACTTCGCTGGATACAAAAATCCTGCTGCCTTCACCTCAGCAGTACCGCCATAACTGGTAGATCGGAGCATCGTAGCTTTGTACTCTTGTCGTGAAGAGAAAGGATCTCCCCGTGCATTGCTTGTATACAAATTAAACTCGTCCCAGTTATCATAAATATAATTAACTATTGTAGTTCTTAGTAATTGTGTTTGATCAAAATTAATGGAATTGTAAATAGAAAACGCTATTGCATGAAATAAACAACTTCCATCGGGAGGCATAGGTATTATATTATGTAAAATAGTATTTTCGTTGACGATTAATGCAACTGTAGCCATAATTATATCTTTACAAAGTTTTGTAATTGAAAATCAAAGCAGAAACAAAACAACAACAACAACGAGCACCAACAAACAAAACAACAAAACCAACGAACAAAACAAAACAACAAAAACAAAATCAACGAGAAATTGTCGCAAATTTTACTTATTTCGGTACACGTGCGCACAGCATCCGGGCGCTCGTGCGTATAGCGCACGGCTGCCGCTCGCTGTACCTCGGTACCCCTTCCCTTGGCTAACCGCCTGCCCCCGCGCCCGCGCCCGCGGCCCGCGTGACTCACGCGCCATCAAGCGTCCCATCCCATCCCACTTCGCCAGTAAAAACAATACAAGCAAGCTGTTTGATAATAACCGTATAATATGTATAATCTATGATAATAACCAACAATCTTACTTCTTACTTACCTATATATATATACATATATATATCTTACTAATATTATAAATGTGAAAGTTTTTGAGGATGGATAAATGTTGGTATGTATGTTTGTGGCTCTTTCACGCCTAAACGACAGAACTGATTTAGATGAAACTTTACATGAATACAGATTATACATCAGAATAACATATAGGCTACAATTTATAAAGGTTTTGTGTATTTTTGGTCTAATATAACGATAAGTATTAGGTAAGTCTGAAAAATTCTTGCTCCCTGAGAGCTATCTTGGCGTGCGCTGCCTATACCGTTGGAGTTACATGAAGTTAATGTACTGTAAGTTTGTTTATCTTAAATAGTTCTAAATAAAAGTCCGCGATAGCATATATCTATCTCTTATGTGGTAGCCACTATATGCAAAATACTGAGCCATGAATACAATTAAATTGGATACATTTTTTACCATGCACATTTTAGAATATCTGTCAAATTCTTATAAAAATTGATAAAATGGTCGTTTTAAGTATTTAATATAGATAAACTTTGTCTTTTACACTAAGTAATTTTGACTAATCGTTCAAAAGTTATCACGATAACATTGACTTGACGCAACGCAGTAAGCCATTGTGATAACGCGAAGACTCTTGGATGAAATAGCGAGCGATACATCAACGTACCACTCCATCGATACAGTCATGTCATTCGAAGATTGTACGAGCTACCCCGTGGAGTTTCTAAACTCTTAGAGCTATCATCCCGTATGCTGGAATTAAAAGAGGCTGGCATTAAGTCCGCCTCTGTACTTGTGTGCATGAAGTGTTAAATAAATAAATAAATAAATAAAAGTAGGTCTACCCGTTTTCACCATTGCGGCGGTAGTGCCCCTCTTTGAGGAGTGACCGTGAGTTCCGCCTGACGCAGGTCCTCACCGGACACGGGTGTTTCGGGAGGTTCCCGTTCAGGATCAGGCGGGAGGACACGCCAGGGTGTCACCACTGTGCGGATCGCCCAGAGGACACGGTGGAGCATACGGTGGAGGTCTGCCCCGCTTGGGCGGAGCATCGCCGTGTCCTCGTGGAGGCGATCGGCGGCAGCGACCTCTCGTAGGGCCGGGCCCCTGGTTCAGACCATGGTGTGGAGCGAGAGGGAATGGGAAGCAAAATTCTCGTGTCGCGGTGTTTGTTTCCAAACTCCTAAGAAATGGCTGAACCAATTTGCATGAAATTTTGTGTGCATATCGGGTAGGTCTGAGAATCGGCCAAAATCTATTTTTTTATTTTTTTTTGTTAATCGCATAACAACGTTTGCTGGGTCAGCAAGTCTAATATATAAAATTCTCGTGTTGCGGTGTTTGTTTCCAAACTCCTCCGAAACGGCTGAACCGATTTGCATGAAATTTTGTGTGCATATCGGGTAGGTCTGAGAATCGGCCAACATCTGTTTTTTTTTTTTAATCGCTGAACAACGTTTGCTGGGTCAGCTAGTAAGTTTATGATTATTAAAAAAAATATACTATGTGATGTAACTAAAAATTTAAAATTTTCGGAATTTTTCCTATATGTGTACTTTATAACGTTGCTTCATGCCAAATTTCAAGATTCCAGGTCGTCTGGAAGTATCCTTTAGGTTTTGATTCCCTTGCGAGTAGTTGCGAGTTTCAAAATATGCGGCTTTAATTGCTGTATCTTTTGATTGCGTTGACGTAGAAGTTTGATTTTGTTACAGCTTAAAGATATTATAGACTTGAGTATTTGTTAAGAATTTCAATATAATACCACTACGCGTTCATGAGTAAAGGGGTAATAAGTTTAAAATTATTAAAAATATTTTTATTATATGATGTAACTAAAAATTTATGCTTTTCGCAATTTTTCCTTTATCTGTGTTATAAGACGTTGCTTCGTACCAAATTTCAAGATTCTGAGTTCACGGGAAGTACCCTGTAGGTTTTGATTCCCTTGCGAGTGTCGAAAATTTGCGGCATAAACGGGAGTATCTTTTGATCGCGTTGACTTAGAAGTTTGATTTTTTCACAGCTCCAAGAGACCATAGACTTGAGTATTTGATATGAATTTCAGCTTGATACCTCCACGCGTTCCTGAGAAAAAAGGTCTTGACAGACAGACAGACAGACAGACAGACAGACAGACGGACAACAAAGTGATCCTATAAGGGTTCCGTTTTTACCTTTTGAGGTACGGAACCCTAAAAATTACTGAAAACATGCATCTTCTCGAAAACTAACGATTATTTTGATTTTGTACTTACAATAATGGATAGGCAATTTAATTATGAACATTTTGGTAGTAGTATTTTTTTCAAACGACCAAAATTAGATTTTATAACGATTTTATTCAACATTCTGAGCGTATTCGCTGTTGTATCTCTTGCGCTGTTATTGAGGGAAAAAATGCTCAAGGTTATTTGGTCAGGGTACGGCCTTAACAGAAAATCCTTATAATATTTAGTTATGATACAAGGACGACTTGACTTCAAATCAACCAGTGAAGGAAAGGATTTTCGTTTTAATGGTTTAAAAAAAAACACTATTTCAATAGGTCTCTGGTTCTGTAAAGTGTCAAACTTACCCAAGCAGCTCCCATCGGCAGCAGCAGCGACAATAAAGAGTTGACGGACACTGCGATGGTGAACAGCACCTTGCCCCCGCACCGCCTGGCCAGCATGCCGGCTGGTACCTGCAGGATCACGTAGCCCCAGAAGAAGGAGGACAGGATGATGGCTTGCACGCTGTGCGGCCATGCAAAGTACTGGAACAGGTAAGGTAGGTATTTAAGTAAGAACACTCTTAGAACCGGTGGAAGTGGCCACCGCGTACCGGAAGAATCAATTTTGGAAGACACCTGGTGAGAGTCGCGGGAAGCGGATAGACGCACAGGACTGTTAAGGTGATACTTGGGAGAGGCTTTTGTCCAGCAGTGGACTTCTTTCAGCTGATATGATGATGATGATTAATGACTATAAGAATCAAAAACTTGGTGAATCGAAAATCAGGACCAGAAAGGTTCGTGGAAGAAAAGTCAATACCTCAAGTTCTCTGTTGAATATAGAGCTTCTCCATAAGTCGCCTTATAGATAGGTCATCGCGCATTCAGCGAGTACCCGTGAGCGTCACCAGAGTCTCTAGATAATAATCGAGGACGTACATCATATCTTGATGGAGTGTGAGCGGGGCGATCGTCTCAGGAGAAATCTCTTTAATTCCCAAAGTATGTTTGGAATTGG
Source organism: Ceramica pisi (assembly GCA_963859965.1). Lineage (NCBI taxonomy): Eukaryota > Metazoa > Arthropoda > Insecta > Lepidoptera > Noctuidae > Ceramica > Ceramica pisi. The sequence continues at coordinate 684,818 of OY982538.1, forward strand.
TGCTTTCAATAGTATTTAAGCCTATTTCGAACGAGGCAAAGATTTTGTACAAAATGTATAATAATCATATAGAACAATTAATTCAAAATTTGGCTATGATGGAGCGACATAGTCAGTACTGTGACAAAGCTCCTTAATAAAGGAATAAAAAAGTGACGAGTAGCACCGCGAAGGCGATTGGAAAAACGTCAAAAACTTATTTGATTGACGTTGTCAAAATGATCAATCATAGAATAACATTTTGTATTGAGCATAATTGTTATTAGGAAGTCACATAGGAATTATGTAAATGATATAATTTGTTTTGCTTTATCTAACACCTTTTTTTTTTTTTTTTTTTTAGGGATGGGAGATCATCCAATGACTCCTCCCGCTTTGGGTGTAGCGGGAGGGAGTGTCAGACTTCTACTTACTAAAACCCATCCATGTTCCTTCATTGCCCTTTGTGTTCCGGAGCCACGGTATCTCTTTCGAATAATCCCGCGATGCTATATCTAACACCTAGTTTTCTTACGACTAGGTAGGTTTAATGGTTTCCAGCAGGTGTCAATGCTAAACTTATATGGTGTACATCATTCTATCAGCCGAAAGGTGTGCACCGCTGGACATAGGCTTCACCCAAGCGTCGACACAACGACCAGTCCATAATTATGGTGTACATTATAAAGAGTATTCTATTCTATTCTAAATCCATTTTTGACGTTTCTTGATATACTTCATGGGACATTATAACTTACTCTAACAGCCAACAATTTGCTGCGACAAGCCTAGCATTAATTCTTCGTTTAAAACACGGACTACGCTGTAAGTTTCCCAAAGCAATAATAAGTCCAAGATTACGTCCTCCTCCCCCCGCATCCTTGAAGAGGAACCCAAAACTTTGTCACTAATTAACAAAGAAAATAACAAGTTCAAAGAGGAACTCACGGAATAATAACAACCTACTTACTAAAGAATTTACAACTTAATTTGATTGAAGTACTCGCTTTATTGTAACTAAACCATTTGTTATGATAGCGTTTTCAGTAGTTGCTAAAGAAAATGGGGCTAGGGACAAATGAAAAAAGTTTATCCTAACTCGTACTCGGAAAGTAGGCCTTTTTTTAAGGATGGGAAATCATCAAATGACTCCTCCCGCTCTGGGTAAAGCAGGAGGGAGTTTCAGACTCCTACTGACTGAAACCCATCCATGTTCCTCCTAATCCCCTTTGCGTTCCAGGGCCGAGGTGACCCTTTCGAACAAATTCCGCAACCCCGGCAGGCACTGGCCCTAGCGGGCCACATCTGCTTTGCTGACAACCCTTTGAAGCGCGCGTGAAACACAGCGCGCCGTTGACCCGGGCTTGGTTCTGATCAGATGGCGAGCCACCCAATGCTCGCCGTCCGCAGGCCCACGCCTACGGTGGCCGGGAATCGCCCTGCGACTCCCGACGCCCGGGGTGTTTTCTTCTGTGGCGGCGGCCGAGGCGCGAGGTCTCCCTCACGCGTTCGGCCTACGCCTTTGCTTGCATTAGGTACTGCTTCGCAGAAGGAGGTGACCGCTGTAGTTGCCGGATTGAAAGTATTACTTTACAGCCCTGGGGAGAACTGTTTTCATCTGACAGCCGTCAAATTATAAAAAAACCGGCCTGGATCACCCATCACGACAATCGAGAAACTAAAAATTTAAGAAAAAATTTCAAGGCGGACGTACACACAGCCCAGCTTGCTTCTTGAACTTGTGTTCTAGGAGTAACCGAACCGGGTAGTTGAGCTACGCCACGTCCAAGGAGGTTCGCCGTTAAAAACAGGTGCGGTTTTGGTCTCTAGGACAGAGAGATGTAAAAGAATAGGGACTCTGCCCAGGTAGTGCGCTGATTATTTAATAAAATAACGAATATGAAAACGTATAAAAATATCACCAAAAATCCCTGAGAAAAGGCTCTATTCATTAAATTAAGTCTCAGAATAAATTTTATTAAAAAGTCAGCTCTAAAAAGCGAACCTAAAAATATTTTCGTCTCATTAAAGAAAGGTCGAGAGTCTGGAGATAATTCGGCGTTTCCAACGATAGACAGCTGCTATCGACTTTATCACTCAAGTATAAAATACCTGCCATTCATGATTCTTACAGCCATTCATTTAATTTTATGAATAGCTATCACTTTTCAACGTGTAGGTGCAAACGTTATCAATCGTCGCATGACTGGGGATTTAACACGTGATTATTTTAAGCAGCTTTCTGTGCTTGCTACCGTGTTCAGAGGTTGTCTGAAGTTTCATGACAACTTGCATCAGTTTTTTATCAAATAACAGCTTTAAGCCCTAACATTTGTGTCAGTTTGTGGAAGTAGGTACTGAAACTGGTCAGCAAGGTCATCGGCCTTTGTCCAGTGGCATACGCGAGACGCATCAAAATCTTTTTGATATACTTACCACTAAAAATGTTTAGCCTATAATTTATATTAAATGCTGGGACATACGCCAGTTAATGTTTTTTTTTTTATATTTAAGTTATTCTTTACTAAACGCCTGATATATATTTGTTTCTTTGAAGAAACAAGCGTAATAAAAATTCTAAAATCTCTCAGATTTACAAAAGTTGGTACATTTTGATTTGATGGTACTGGAGAAATTTTGTCATTGCTGCTGAGGCAGAAAATCTAACAACGGTTTATAAACATATAATTTATTTTACAATTTTCAAAGAAATCATTAGCAGGTGTTTTATTTTGCTAACGACCAGCCTAATATTATAAATATTACCATTTCAATTAATGGAGGCTGGTCAGTACATTTTCAGCACGAGTGCGAAATACTTTTCACGGCATGCCTAGAAGCGGTAGGAGACATTTATCGAGAAAGCGAATTGAATATTGTATTTTGTCGCACTTATTTGAAATAATCACAAGAAATTTACATTTATGCAATGAATATAAATTACGCATTATTTGCTATATTTGCTAATTAACAAGAACTCCATATTACATTAATGAGTTTACAATAACATAATTAATAGACTATTTCATCTAAACAATGCCAACAAACAGCACAGTTTAAAACGCATAAAAATAAACGTTAAACATTCTAATTATAATTAGTAATTATTTTAATTATGACACGGGTGTGTAAAGTTCGCAGACTGGGCAAAGTGGACCCTGCCCGGTCAGTGTTTACTTTTCTGAGAGCCTTTCAACTTTGCCTGCGATATAATTTAATTGCTGAACAATTTAGTTCACAAACCCGCTCCTTTTGTAACTCGCTAATTACTGTCAATTTAAAAGAGTATTCAGAAAAAGACACAGCTAATTAGTTTATAATTTTACACAACTTTGGGTCAATAATTGCTGATGCAACGTGTGGATGCAACTAGTATAATAATAATTGTTTAAAAATTAAATCCGTTTGTTTAAGATCAAATCAGATTTAAACAAATGATGCCAATTTATACAATCCTCTTATAGCGTGACTCTTGTATTTCAGTGTAGTCAACTTCTACTGCTAAAACGAATTATTAAGAAAATAATGTAAAGGCAATGAGCACGACTTACTTTAAGACGAATTTTAATTTGACTGGGGTATTTGTATTAACGTTCGTTTTCATTACTAGGAAACTGAGACGGTACAAAAATAATTATTTACTCAGTTATTTCGTTCATAAATCAAAAGTTAAAATGAACAATAACTTGTGTTTACAAGACGAACATAATTACATGAACGCGCTGACACACTTGCACAGCAGGCGACGTCACAGGGATAAGGTCGCCATATCTGAGTGGGCGGGGTTACAGCGTCACTGCTGCGCAGGCGACTCTGGCGACCGACTTATTTGATAAACTTTCCGCTCAACTCATGCTTTATTGAGTGGAAATGGCCGGAGCAATACTTTACATATATATTTGGACGGTTCAAGATCTAAGTACGAGTTAAGTCTACATGAGCGTTTTACCACACCGATACCTTTCACCGACAGTAGCATTTATAATATCGAAGAGAAATGAAAAAGTGGAAGTAAAATTGGCCACATATTGGCGCCGCTCACCGCTTGGTGAATAGGGTAGGACGGTCTTTAGAGTGGAGGCTATAACTGGACATACCAGATCATGCACCCTGAGTACCAACGACCAAAGTAGCAGGCAAGGGTTGATTGCTGAAGGCCAAGAGTAAAGTAGCTTACAATGAAGGAAACCCACACACATTGGTGGCTTTGGGTTGAAGAAGAGATAAAAAGAACAACACAACACATCACACACACACTTTAATTTTTTTGTTTATCATACCTTTTCGTTTTAATATTATTTTCTTTTGTTATTATTTTCTTTATAACTTAAATAATGTCTTTAAGCTGGAGCACTGACGCATAAACCTTTTTTGCATGGGCGTTAATGGCTGCGACCACAGAAATATAAAAAAAGTTGTTTATTATATCTATGGCTGCGACACTGTTTATATAACTAATGCAGTCATTACCGTACATAATTTTATTGTGATTTGTGTTTTTAATTCTAAAATTAATATTATAAAAAAAAATCGGGGGTGGTCCATGCTTCGTCGCGCTTTAATAAAGACCCCTACACATAATCTGCTTCACAATCAAGCAGACACGTGTGAGCAGTGGCTAACATCTATACTTAATCTATTCTAATATTATAAAGAGGTAACATTTGTTTGTAAGTTTGTATGTAGGGGGTAATCTCAAGAACTACTGGTCCGATTTGAAAAATTCTTTCAGTTGTAGATAGCCCATTTATCGAGGAAGGTTATAGGCTATATATCATCACGCTAAGACAAACAATAGCGGAGCATTAATGGAAAATGTGACGCAAACGAAGTTGCGCGGATCAGCTAGTTGATAATAATCACTTGACCGCACTGAGGTGATCGGACAATCTCATTAGTAGATGCGAAAACACTGTAGCGTCCTATTAATAGATTGATATTAATTGATTAGTGCTACCGATTATAATTGATTTTATTACATAGGCTTTTTAAGTAATAGTAGGTAGATTTTTCTTGCTGTATTCCAAAGTAGTCACGTAGTTTTATTTTTTGGTTACAGAGTAGGCAATAGTTTTGTGAGCATTCTTGATCGGAATACACTGATGTGGAAGCGTGACGGAGACAACACGATAGTGCTATAATTATGTTCCTTTTTCACAAAGGAACTGTGATGGTTGAGGGCAATCCTCTAATAGAAAAAAAATAAAATAATGCGTACGTTCAGATAAAGACACAATAATAATGATGAGACTCAAAGATATACAAATCAAGTATAAGACTTGGCTCGCGAGGTTGTCGACATGTGGGAAGTGGACTCTGCAATCATTGTACCGATAGTTGTGACAGCCAATGGCTTAATTGCCAGGAGCCTCGACCAACATCTCAGGAGGCTCTCGTTAGGCAGCTGGATTCAGAAAGTTCTTGACACGGCTCGTATTGTTAGGAGGTTCCTCTCTCTGGAACCCTGACCGCGGTGACCCTGACGCAAGTAGCTTGAACCCTGTTCCCGATACTGATGGGCTACTGTATTTTATATTTTTACATGTTTTTTTTCTTATCTGTATTTTTTTAGAAATATTTAATTATAAAATTAGTTACAAAAAATAATAATGAAACTCAAATAAACAAAAATAACACAAAAACATTATATACTCAGGACTCTTAGACATAATAATTAATCTGGTGCAATAAAATATTTTTCTATAGTAATTAATGAGCACAATTTTTACGATTAAAAAGTCATAAAAATATTGTTATGATTCAAAATTGTGATTTAATATTTATCTCAGTTGATACGGTTAATAATATTACTGGTATTATCTCGTTGCAAAATTTTCCACTTTGATTTCATTGAACTCGAGAGTAAATTATTTTTATAACCACTTCATTAAACGCTATATATTTTATTGGATGGACATCTCACGTGGCGTGAGATCCCAGGTTCTTACAAACCGGCCAAGTGCTAATTGGATCCGCAGATGGAGGGTTCCGTACCATCGCCATTATTATAATCCACTATTATGCCGTAACAATTAAGCATTAAAGTCCAGAAAACAGGTCTCATGCATGGGGACAACAATCCATTATGTCGTTAAAATCGAGCATAAAAGTCCAAAAAACAGGTCTGTATGGTCTATTATCTTTCATTTGTAAATGTATATTTTTTAGCGAATATACCAACATAAACTCTGTGAGCATTTCAAGTATCTATCTACCTGTAGCCATTTTAAGATCGAGCAAAATACGCCAAAAGAACACCTTTAGTTAAATATTATTTTTATTATTTGTATGGCGGTAACAAATAAATAAAAAAAAAAACGGGCACGGAACCCAAACTAGTAGTAAATATTGTTTCGTTTTCAAGCGATATTTTGTTTTCAGAATATCACATGTCGCTTAGCATTCAGATAAAAAAAGTTATGATTTTCTTATCTCCTCAATTTTAATTTTTACGATCCAACTAATTGACTGGTTGTTATAGATAAGATAAAACGAACACTTACCTAAACTTTTTCTGAGAGGTCAACTAATCATAGAGAATATTGGTCCCTGAAGATTTGAGGTTATATTTGAAAGCTACTTAATTTGTACCTCTTAACTAATTATATTATTAGGTACAAATTAAATAAATAAAATTATATAAAAATCGTACATAACTTAGGTACCATAAAAATAAAATACACGGATAATTACTTTTATTACGTTGAAAAGACAAAAGAGTTTGTAGAAAGCGCGTTTTTGTAAGAAATTGACTATAATAAATGATTTTAAATGCTTAAATTACTTGATAGGTTTTTAAATACTAAGAAGTGGCAAAAGCAATTTAGGTACTTAATTTGCAAGCCTTAGAATTTAATAGATTCTGTGATGATTATTATGAGCTAATTGGTCGTCTGATCGTCTCCATCACCTTTAGATAAATTCCAGTTTTATATTTTGATAAATGATTTGATTCGAAACTTTACTAATATTATAAAGCTGAGTCTGTTTGTTTGGTTGAACGCGCTAATCTCAGGAACAACTGGTTCGACTTGAAAAAATATTTTAGTGTTGGATAGCCCATGCCACGATCAACGATGAAGTTACGCGGGTCAACTAGTCATGTGTAAAATGAGGAAAGGATTGGAATTGTAGTGGCATCAGTGTAACTACAAGAAAAACCATCGAAAAATTCTGCATCGCATCAAAAAGAACCGCGGCGCCATCTACACAATAGACTGCGATAGTAAAAAATAAAAAAAATCGCGCAAGCAGAGTTTAGAACATTAACACCTCCCGAATATGAGCCGCCGAATATTTTGGGGCTGAGTCACCCGCGTCCGTAGGAGAATACCCTTCAGCGAATCTCTACACGTGGTCCCCGGGTGGTGCTAAACCGGTGACACTAACCGCCTCCGTGGTCTAGTGGTTATACCACCTGATTCAGACCCAGAGGTCCCGGGTTGGATTCCCAGCGGAGGCAAATTTTTTGCTCGGTTTGGTTGGTGGTAGGACTTGTTCTAAGTCCGCCTGGCAAGCTATCATCATGTCTAAGTCTGTCGCCATAACAACAATGTTAACAGCATTGTTGTGTTCCGTCAGTTAGAGGTACGATAGCCAGTTCCTCTGTGTAAGAGGATTCCGGGTGAAACTCGCTTCCATCTTCGGCCTAATCATCACTTTCCATCAGGTGAGATTTGGGCCAAGAGTTTCCCCGTTTTGTATAAAAAAAATGAAATATCGGGCAGTTGCCCCCCAGGCACAACAACCGCCTGGGCGTAGGATCCTCCGTTTTCAATGGAGTTTTGTGAGACTTTACTCTCTGTACCAAATACCTCCAAAAAATCACGAGTATACACCAAACAATCATGGATAGAATTAAAGATGATAATTATAACGAGGATGTCAGAGGATCGTGGTCAGCATCAGGGTTACGTCTGCAAGATGATATGTCTCCACCAGTGTCTGTCTAGCACGTCTCTTACAACTGAGTAGAATTTAGAGATCGATGAGTTCTTTATTTGATCGGTCCATCTTGTTAGTGAACTACCGCGCGATCTTTTGCCTTCGGTGTTCCCAACCATGATCAGTTTCTCAAGGTTTTCGTCGCCTCTGCGCTTTGTGTGGCCGAAATAGGAGAGAATGCGTTGTTAGCACGTGGTAGACAAGCGAGTTCTGTGGTGCGTTTCGCAGTCCATGGTATTCGTAGCATACGTCTCCAGCACCACATCTCAAATGCATCAATCCTTTGCCTTTCTCGAGCCAGGATTGTCCACGTTTCCACTCCATACAGGAAGATAGGGCATATCAGAGGTCGTATCAATTGGATCTTAGTTTTGATACCAATTCCTCTTTTCTTCCAGATGTTGTTCAAATGGGTTAAAGCATCCTTCGCCATCCCGATTCGCCTTTTTATCTCGGTGACGCAGCTGCCGTCGTTGCTTTGGGAGCCCAGATAGATATATCGGTCAACGATGCTAATGCCAGGAATGTTGCAGATCACATTAGCTAGCTTTCCAGCTCGATCGACATATATTATAGAGATAACTAATAAAGAAGTACGAATGAAAATGAAATGAAATAAATTGGGATAACGGCAGGAAATTGTTAGAAATAAGTTATCGGGACGTGTTAAAAGGCCGTAAATCATCATTTTGTGTAAAAACTAACTAAATCAATGTTTGTTTTTAGTGGAACTTTGACTTTAACAAAATCGTATAGAAATACATCTCAATAATCTGCAGCAATATAGTAAAAAAGAGGAAATTAGAACAAACTATCGTCACATGTAGATGTTAGGAGATAATACTTTGACTGGAACAAATTCAAGGCAACTACACATTGCATCAGCAAGTCATGTCAGTAAACCAACTTGTTGATACAGTATTATGAACTTTCTTGCTTATTCGTAGTAATTTAACGATAACCTCATGTAAGCAGCTGATATTACTGACATAAAACCGGTTACAGTGATAATACACCATGTTGTTGATAGTGTTAACCATATAATTCTAAGAGCACCGAGGACAAACTACGGTAGAAAGACTGTTGTACATGAGGGGGCTGAACTGTATAACCCTATACACTCTACAGTAATACACACATCGAAATCACTTCCAACTTATAAAGGCTATTAAAGCACCACCTGATTAATGTATGAATTGTAAGTTGTTACCGTTTTTAACCGACTTCCCAAAAAGGAGGAGGTTATCAATTCGGTTGTATGTTTTTTTTTATTTTTTTTTTATGTTTGTTACCTCATAACTCCGACAATTATGAACCGATTTGAAAAAGTCTTGTTTTATCTGAAAGGATATACTTGCAGATTGGTCCCATTTAAATCATATCAAAATCGGTTACGAACTTTGGATTTTAAATCGAAATACCTGGAATTTGACTATTTAGATGATTCTTTGATAATCGAAATTGCGTATTTTGCTTTTCTGCGATTTTGCAGTGGTGTTGTTAGGTGTGGGGCACCACTAAAAAGTGAAAAATAAAAAAACTTTTTACAAAAAAATACAACCGACTTCCAAAAAAAAAACACTACAAAGTAAAAAATAACTTTAATTTCGGAAGTCGGTGTCAAAATACGAAGAAAGTAACAAAAACACCGACTTCCAAAATTAAAGTTATTTTTTACTTTGTAGTGTTTTTTTTTAGGAAGTCGGTTGTATTTTTTTGTAAAAAGTTTTTTTTATAACTTAACTAGCTGCCCCGGGCAACTTCGTCTGCTTCACATTTTCCTTAAATGCTCAGCTCCTATTTGTCTTAGCGTGATGACAACAGCCTAAAGCTTTCCTAGTTAAGTGGGCTATCTACCACAGAAAGCATTTTACAAATCGGACCAGTAGTTCCTGAGATTATCGCTTTCAACCAAATAAACAAACTCTTCTGTTTTATAATATTAAGTATAGATTTTAGTTTATTACTAAACGAAACCGTCGCTTATCTTAATTGTCGTTTTTCCTCATAGAAGTGAATAATTGTATTATTTTTGAGTGAAATAAATTTCTTAATCCGTATAAATGGAATCGCGGTATGAAAAAATGGAACTGCATAGCGTCACTTGTGTGTGTCTCTACCTGTCACAGCAAATTACTTCCGAATCTACTCGACAGATTCCCTTCAAATATTTTGCAACCTTCATTGCGGTGTCGTTACATATTTTGAGGGCAACGGCAGCGACCAGTTGATGTCGATCTACTACAGATCTCAGATTTATTTATCTTTTTTTGTAATTACCTTGTATTTTATTATTATAACGTAGAATTATATACAATATAGCACTCCTATGTTGTGGTAAAAAAAACTTACTTTTCACACACCACCTTCACGAAAACGTCAGATATATTATTTCATGCAAACTCAACCTAAAGAAAGTTATTATTGCCCGGCGGGTTATAATTAAATCCAGTACAATATTATTCCCCGGCAGTCAATAATGTGATTTAAATTTGGAACTCAACTTGGAGACTGACGGGTACTCCTTGCGGCCAGCCGCTTTTCATGGCTTGCAAATAATTTTCTCGCAGAAGGTACCCCTCAGGGATAAAGCTGTCTTTGCTTTGGGCTAGCTTGAATCCCTCGCCACATTCAGGATTCTATCATTAACTCCCTCTCTTCGCTCGTGAGTTAAACTATAATATTCCTTAGCTATGCTTGGGAGTTAACTTTCGAATCCTTCATTATCCTACTCCATCCATAATATATATGTGCATAATATACGTCACTGGTTTATCCCCTCGGTGCATAATTTATTTATTTATTTATGACTTTATGCACAATAGTGGTACATGGGCGGACTTAATGCAACAAGGCATTCTCTACCAGTCAACCTTTGGGTTAAAAAGACTACACTGTGGTAGGTGTACAACAAACAAATAAAAATAAAATATAATTGAGTCATATCGATGCAACAAAGTATACAAATAATATATATATACATATACTATAAAATACATATATATTTGCTAAAATAATATACTAGTAAATATGATGATTTATAATAATTTCTGATTAAGAGAACTTACAATAGTTATGACGAGACCAAACTACGAATGACATGCCTTTAAGTAGTGTTTACGGAGCTTACGCTTAAAGGAAAATTTTGACTCAGCCTTCTTGATGTCATGGGGTAGCATATTCCAGAGTTTAATGGTGGAAATAACGTAGGAGTTAGACAAGAACCCGGTACGGTGAGGAGGAATATAAAGAATTAAGTTCTTGGACGCTCGGAGGTTAAGATTGTGAGAACTGCCCAACACTTTAAAATATTGTTTTAGATAATCAGGAGCACAAGGATCATTCAAAATACTGAAAAGCATGCAGAGGGATCTGAGGGATCTCCTTTGACGGATAGGTAACCATTGAAGCTGAGAACGGAAAGAAGAAATGTGGTCGTATTTACGAAGACCAAAAATGAAACGTATACAGTTGTTAAGAAGTCGATCCAGTTTGTTAAGGAGTTCTTGGGATAGATCGGAGTAGCAAACATCAGCATAATCGATTAGGGGAAGCACAAGTGATTGGACCAACGTGGTTTTAGTGCTAGAAGGAAGAAAATGCTTGAATCTATAGAGAGATCGCAGTGTGAATGTTACTCTCTGGCTAACTTGAGCAATCTGCTTTTTCCAACCGAACCTGTCGTCAATGTATAGGCCTAAGTCTATAACGTGTGGCGAGAAAGGGATGACAGTATCGTTGAATGACAGCGGCAGTAATTGGCTGGTGTCCAAGTTGCGTAGAAAATAAGAACTACCAATAAGGATAGCCTGGCATTTACTGACATTGACAGTAACCCCGAATCTGCTCGACCAATCACTAACAGCTATAAGGTCAGCATTCAGCAAAGAAATGCAGTTGTCCATAATCTACTATGATTAATTACAGCAGCTACGGCTAAAGGGTAACTCAGTAGTTAATCAGAATTTAAGTAGGTAGGTAATAAATGTAGTACTACTAATTTCAGACAGTTAACTTAAGATCAAACACGTTATATAATTAATTCATAGATACTCAAATAAATAGTCTAGTTACTACCCGCCCGGGCATACGATGCTGCTACAATTACTGTTCGATAAATTGTACTCACAGTTTCGTTCCTCTCATCAGTCATGTCGACGATGGCCATGCTCATGTTGACTCTCATGGTGAAGGCGAACAGCATCCCGAAGAACAGCAACGCCGTCTGCGCGTGGCGGACTCCCCAGCCCTCTGGAAATGTAACATGGTGTGATGAAACTGACAGGTTTTATGAACATAAGACATGACATTCGTAATTCTACCATTGGACATCTAGACGTACTGCAAGTTAGCACCCTTACCTTGTTGCTATTCCACCAATTTGCACTGAGCATCCCCAAACGCTTTTTATAATTCGCACAGCAAAGGAGTGGAAATCTCTATCTGTGTCTGTGTTCCCAAACGCATTCAACCCTATTTTTTTAAATTTGAGTGAACAAGCTTTTTTTGGGTAAGCTCGCTCCATCGTCAACTTTGTCCCTGTCACCACTGATTTAGACTAGAGTCAAGATCAAACCCATAAGTTGTTGATAGACTTTTGCCAATCGTGTTAGATTAGTTTAAAAAGCGAAACAATTGAATTGCTACGAGTGAAGACCATGAAACTTTGTGCAGGCTTCGCAAAGTGGTGGAATCCAAAAAAAATGGATGAGTAAGAAAGTTCTTTACGGCAGTTGAGTCCTTCTCTTCTTCTCATCTTCTTTCTGCATCTCCTTACTTAGGAGATGCTTTTATTATAATAAATATTGACGATTGACGAATAAGGGCTGATTTGCAGCCGCAAAGTAACAATAAATTAAAGAAGGCAACTAGGGAAACGAAGCCTCAAACGAAGAAGAACTTTCAAAGAAATTACCTTGCAAAATACTTCTAGAAATACGAATCTACATAATATTTTCAAATTTACCGTGCAAGTGCAGCAAGTGAGGAGCTCGTGGCTAAATAATAACAGCCGCACAGGTCGATCTTCAAGGTTAAGCAACGCTTGCCGAGGTTGGTCTGTGGATGGATGACCATCTTAGCATACCGAGTTTCCTCCGTGCCTCGGAAAGCACGTTAAGCCGTTGGTCCCGGCTGTCATTTGTAGATCTTTGGCAGTCGTTACGGATTGTCAGAAGCCAGTAAATCTGACTCCAGTCTTGCCAAGAAGTACCGTGTTATCCAGTTAATGTTTGGTTGTGGAGGTCTGGTAGGCAGCCGCTCTACGTAAAATACTAATACTCAGCTAAATCCGGTTTGACTGGAAGCCGACGCCAATACAGTTAGGAAAAGGCTAGACAGATGATGACCATATCAAGCAAGTGCAAGGAAGCTTTGCTAAACTAATAGTAGAATTTATACTATCAGGTGACATTTCATAATAGAGAATATGCATGTGATTTTTTATTTATAAAATTAATTACTTATAAGCTCCAGTAAACACTCAAGAAAATAATTTTTAAAGATCTTCATCAGCGATGAAGTTATAACGCTTCAAAGATTACTTTTAGAACGAGAAGTCCGACATGGAATTTGACGTCACATTACGTGACGTCTATAAATCTGCCATAGAAAACAGCGTTTTCGCGAGAGGGACAGATATATCTGTTTAAAATAATGATATCTCGTTTGTTTTTCGAGCAATTTTGATTCTATTTCCACTGTTAGTAATATATGTTTGTATATTTTTAGATAAACTGTTTAGATAATAAATAATTCTTTTATGCATATTCCCTATTATGGTTATCAATCAATACATATATAAACTATTCCGTTACTGAGTGACTGGCATTAAAGGCTAGTTATTAATAAAGATTATGAAGAAAAATTTTCTACATAAGCTTTGCTAACATTGTTGCAGCAGTAACTTTAGAAACTCAGCAATATCAGGTAAGTCTAACTTAAGCACAACAAGAAACTTTAAGCCCCGATCAAAACAGCCAAGTTTGGATCTAAGCTCCAAGTGATGATACTGTGTAGCGTTGAACATCAAAACTTTGACACGTGAACTTGTGTTAAGTGTCAAATTGCAGCTTTGGGGATTAAATTTGATAAATGATGTCTATTTTATTAGTTTCTTAAGAATATTACTATTGTAATTTGTCAAATATTACTTTTGTACTAAGCTAGCTGCCTGCTCTGAGAAGAAATACCAAAACAAATTCAGAGGACAAAGTCTCTTTGAAAGGCAGTACAATCCGAGAGCCGATTCTACTTATTTCAAACAATGTTCACATTAAAATTTCAGTCGTAAACTGTAAGAAAAAAGCCTCATCCCTACTTCCTCACTTATCTATACTAATATTATAAAGAGGTAAAATTTGTTTCTAAGTTTGTATGTTTGTAAGTTTATATGTGGGGGGTAATCTCAGGAACTACTGGTCCGATTTGAAAAATTCTTTCAGTGTAAGATAGCCCATTTATTGAGGAAGGTTATAGGCTATATATCATCACGCTAAGACAAAAAGGAGCGGAGCAGTAATGGAAAATGTGACGCAGACGAAGTTGCGCGGGTCAGCTAGTAGGTATAGGTATATAATATTATAAATGCGAAAATAACTCTGTCTGTCTGTATGTTCTTCATGCCCAAACCACTAAACCGATTTGGATGAAATTTTGTACAAAGCTACTTTGAGGCCCGAGAAAGGACATAAGATAGTTTGATCCCGGAAATCCCACGGGAACGGGAACTACGAGTGTAAATTCAGAGGTTATTTATGTATTCCGGGATTATGATCACGCTGGCGAAGCACACGCTAGTTTCTCAAAAAATGTGAACGTTTCTCAAAAGTAGAAATGACTCTGAACTGATGAAGCACTTCTCAGATTTGAGTGGACTTATCTAGACAAAGCAAACATTGGTAAGTTCTTGGGGAGCTTAACTCAGAACTTTAAAGAACTCAACAATCCCACGCACCATACTAAAGCTTTTCAAACACTACTGTCGTTAACTTTAAAAGGCTTGTAAAAGTTTTGATAAAATTATTTCCAGTCTACTCTGTTCAATTTAAGAAAATATAATGAATCACTTTTGCTCTCAGATAAACGATCAAATAGTGAAATCCGGCTAAAAATGGGCCAGAAAATGTATGGCTTTAACTTTGAATAATTGGTGTATTTTTACCGTCGAAATGTGAATTTTGCGTCATTTTACATTCTATTGCCTTCTAGGTATTCTGCTTCACTTTTTTTTACAAAGTTTTTGTCGTTATTTTCAGCAAAATTTCAGCCATATTTATTTGAAAAATAAATAAATATAAATTTATCAATACTTACTAGGCCTAACAATTTCCATTTCCTTTTCGTCGGCTACTCCCATGTTGGATTAGTACCGTTTCGTCACTAAATGTCCACGGGGCACTACCGCACATACGCGCAGACCGGCGCTTAGTGTCAAGATGACACTAATCGTGCACTCTCACACATTAGCGCAGATTCTGTAAACCTATGGAGTCGATATTGTAACTATAAAAAATGTCTCCTTTTTCTAGCATATTGATTTTTAAAATGTTGTGATGAGTCCATTTTAATATTATAACGACTTCTTTAAACAGTTACACAAAATGACAGATGGTTTTAAAATACATAATAGTTGTTTTGTACCTTCTGTTTGAAATTCTTATGGGCCTCTGCGAGTTGACTTCAGCCCCCTTTTTTTGACTTCAGCCCCTCGGGGCGTTGTTTCAAAACAACTGACTAACATATAGGTAGCATAAAAAAATCCTCAAATGGTAATGTGTCGAAGAGACTGGCGGCATTGCTACGTAGACTGGCCATGCTAAATACTCTGGCCAAATAAAAGCCAGCTAATGGGTTTCGGGAAGCACTATAAGAGTTTCGACAAACAAACGGATCGATTTTTTTTTTTAATAATTCGATTTTAAGGACTTTTGAATGGTCAAGGCCGGTCAGTAAAAACATGGAACTATTTGCACGTTCCAAAGCCTAGATCTCTATGGACAAAAACATGCAAGAAACTCCACGGACACTCTTTTAAATCATGTGATGTATTACATAATAATCGTACTTCATACAAAAAAGTATATAATACTAAAGACATTGAATCTATATAATGCAATTGTTAGGGTGCAAGCGAACTATGTAGGTATTACGTCTGAGGTGGTCTTTTGAAGAAAGAGCCACACAGATTTGAGTGGACCTGCCCAGACAGTGCAAGCATTTGTAAAGTTGAATACTGATTTTACGCCATTTGAGGTATAGCCGCAGCTGCAGCGGTGGCGGGAGCACAACACGATGAACTAGAACGATAGGATGGCGCAAGAGTAACGATCTATGTGGCGTCCCATACTAAAGACTATCTTTTTATCTACAACTTCAGAGGGAATCTCGGCAGATTTCTCTGTTATAAAATTAGTTAAGTTTTATGATAATTACAACTTGTATGTGTATCAAAGAAAGGTTATCGCGTGAGGGCGCGAGAAATATATTAACAATCTGTTATATTGTTACAATATCAAATGCATTCCAGTCGTAGCATTATGAACCTATAGTTTCCTTGACTTAAGAGTTCAGCAAGATGCAGAACGTCAAGAGCAATTTTTGGAATTTTATTTAAACTTTGTCATTGACTTTGGCGTTGTGTTACTATTTTTGACTTTGTTATCTTCTTAAGATAACTGCAATAACATTGATCAGTGAATCGTCAAAGTAAGACGTAGTTACAAAATAAAAGTGTTATTATAAGTCCATTTAGATGAATATTTTGTGGAAAATACAACATTTAATATTTCTTCAATATCAAAATGCCTCGTCTTTTTAGCTCGTGTGTATTATTAAGATTAAGCAACGCTTACCAAGGTTGATCTCATTTTAATATACCGAGTTTCCTTCGTACTTCGGAAAGCACGTTAAGCCATTTGTCCGAGTGCCAATTCTACTAATTTTCACATTCGCATCTCAGTCGCAATCTGTCAAAAATGTATGAAAATGAAGGCTTTTTTGACAGTTTGCGATTGACATGCGAATACGAAAGCTGTTTAAAAATTAGTAGAATTGGCCCTCAGGTTGGCATTTGTAGATCTTTGACAGTCGTGACGGATTGACAGAATCCAGTAAATCTGACTCCAGTCTTGCCAAACAGTACCGTGTTACCCAGTTAATAAGAAGTCGGGGCGGTGCCGGCGGTAGAAGCGTTAGAGTCCAGAGCACCAAACTCCGTTGTTATATTTCCTAGAAGAGTGTAATAATGCAATAGTCCTTATCAGTTCCGCATAAATACCAGCCTATAACCTCTCTGTATAACGATGTAGTGCGTTGTTGTTAGATGTCACTTGTCTTCGAATTTTTGATACCACGTCCGCCGAGCTGAGGTACGGTAAAATTTGGACAATATAAAATTAAAAATACGTGTAAAACTTTTATCCAATAAAACTGGTAATAGTATCAGAGAGAGACGGAGCTATACATGACAACCAGCGTTATATCTCTTTCCTAGACAGAACGCTGTGAAGTCGTCAAGATGCAGTAAGTAAACTACACTCATTTCTCTACCTTTTGCAAAACGTCTTTGTACTGCAGCTCACAGAGACCGTGTAGTATTTAAAAAATACAACCGACTTCCAATTAAATAAAAAAACACTGCAAAGTATAAAATAATATTTAGAAAGTCGTTTGTATTTTATGTAAAAAAATTGACCCTTTTTAGTGGTACCCCATACCTAAAACACCGCTGAAGTAGCAGGAAAGTAAAATACGCAATTTCGTTTACATGGATGAGAAAAACGGTCATACAAGTAAACGAATAACAGCTATTTTGATTTTAAAGCCAAACCACTTTACCGATCATGATTTAAATGGGATCAATCGGTGAGTATATCATTTCACATCAAATAAGATTTTTTCAAATCGGTATATAAATGACGGAGTTATGAGGTAACAAACGTAAAAAAATACAACCGAATTGAGAACCTCCTCTTTTTTTGAAATCGGTTAAAAATACTTATGAAGCACTAGTTTCTACCACTGGATTCACCTGTATTAAAGTCTAAGCATATTCGATACTCACGAGAAACATGGAGGGTAGCGAAAACACAAAACGTGTAGAAATCACTCCAAGTAACATGGAACATGGACAGGAAGACGGAGATGAAGAAGGTATCAATTCCACCTCCTCAACTACAACAGCGTCCACAGCATAAAAGCTTTACGTGAAATGAGGAAGCTCTGCACAAAGGCGCCTCAATCAGGGCTCCTGGGGATGCTCATCAAACGATGTTTAATTCCGTCTGCATCCCAAGCTGACTTCACTGGTTATTGAGACGCTTTCTTCCTAACTAACACACACTGTCAGGCTTTTGTTTTGTGAAGCTTTAGAATAGAGTAGAAATAGAAGAATAGTAAACATTTATTCGACACAGACACAACACTACAGCAAAAAAAACAGTAACAAAAACATATAATAAAATAAAAAAACGCTTTCAGGAGTTGATTGAATGAGAGCCAATTTTTGAGAGGAAGGTAAACTTAATACATTTATTGACTTTCTTTATTTAAAAAAAAAAAACAACCGACTTCATTTCAAAAAACTTTAAAAAAAAACACTACAAAGTTAAAAAATAACTTTAATTTCGGAAGTCGGTGCCAAAATACGAAAAAAGTAACAAAAACATCTACTTCCCAAATTAAAGTTATTTTTTACTTTGCAGTGTTTTTTTTTGTAAGTCGGTTGTTTTTTTTGTTTTTTTTTTTTTAATTTTCGCTTCTTAGTGGTACCCCACAACTAACAACACCACTGCAAAATCGCAGAAAAGCAAAATACGCAATTTGGATTACTTGTTGGCATAAAACCATCATCCAAGTAGACGATTTTCCAGCTATTTCGATTTAAAATCCAAAGTTCGTAACCGATTTTGATAAAATTTAAATGGGACCAAAGTATATCCTTTCAGATAAAACAAGAATTTTTTAAATCAGTTCATAATTGTCGAAGTTATGAGGTAAAAAACATAAAAAAAATACATCCGAATTGAGAACCCTTTTTGGGAAGTCGGTTAAAAATAGACAAAGACAAAAAGCTTTCCTAAAGCGACTTCTATCTTGATTATTTACGTTCTCTCGAAAAACGGTTCATAATTTATTGTTAGAGTATCTACGAAAGGATATTAGGGAAAGATCAATTTAATTTATTGTAAGTTTATCTGGCGCCTACCATAGTCATTTTTGCTGTTCAGTAGCAGTTTGGAGACTTAAGTATGATAGCAATAAGCTTGCAGATCATATAGAAGCGAGTAAGGCCCGGAGTCCACCAAAGCGGAGACGTGCGTAAATGTCCGAACCGGAGATTATCTCAGCTAGATTGTCTCCACTGAAACTGTGCGGAGATGGCGTACTGGCTAGGGTGGGGATATGAGCTGACTACACTGCACGCTGCACAAGCCTGCGCCATCGTCAGCGTGCGAAGCAAAGCTCACATCTCCACCTTGTATTGCAGCCCAGCTCAATTTCAGTGAGGAATAGCTCACATCTCCTCTTCCATCGCGCCATAAAAATATGAAACATCTCCACTCAGTGGTTTACACTAAATTCAAAGCTGAGTGGAGATGAGATTTGTGAATGACGAATTTTTATTGGTTCTTTAAAAAAATTCTCCGCTCTGCTCGTCTCGTCTCCGCTTTGGTAGCGAGTACTCTTGTGCGACCTGCTATTACTCGCACTACTCGCTCAGGTCCGCACTGTGGTTAGAAATTACCGATGGTTAATCTCTCGGCGTGAGTTCTGACTTTTGACCGCCAAGCGAGCATCGCTGAGCGAGTAACGCTGAGCGACTATTGTTTTGGATAGCTGTTGTCGCTGCGACAGTCTAGTAGTAATAGAGTTCTCATCGACAGTGTGAACAGCCAGCAATCGACTATAAATGTATGTGTCTCTGTTAACTGTTAATCGTGTAGGGAGACAGATGCCTAATGTGTTTTCTTAGGCACGTCAAAGGTTTTGTAAATTCGGTATAAGTTTTATTCATTTTATTTCATAGTACACTCGCTAGCACATCAAGTTATCCGAATCTGTAAATTTTTCTCAATCAACCTTAAACCTTTTCAGCTTTAGAGATAAAGTTGAAAATCTATTGTAGAATTTAGACAGATTGTTGTAGCTTGGTGCTGGCAACTGTACAATTTCTCGTTAAGCAATACAGTACCGAGCAAAATGCTTGAATGCAAAACCATTTAATTTTGAGAGTAGGTTTTATTCATACGTTACAATATTTTACAAAAAAAAAAACTTGAAATTAGGTAATTAAAAAAATCCATTACAAATAAACAAAGCGTATACCCAGCGGGGCAGTTTACCATCTTTATTTACGTTATTTTACCTTTTTATTGTGGCTATAAAATGTACCCTTTGTACCGCAGCTAATGAACTACGTACAATGTTTTTGCAATTACAATGTGAGCCGGAATTATGAAGTAAAACCTTTTTTAATTCTTATTTATTAAAAGAAGGAAATGTACCGTGGCTTTATGAGGCCATTTTATAAACAAAATGGCATTATTTTAAAGCACATAATAAAGGTTTTTTAGAGCACCAAAATTATTACGTATTTTACCAATGGCAAACTTAAACATTCGCTTACAAAAAAAAATCCGTTCCAAACCCACATCATGAATCGCTGAATCAACTTAGGTGAGTTTTGGTACAGAGATAGAGAGACCGTGAAAAGGCCGCGGGCATAAGCTAGACAATAATGAATCATCATTACAGTCCGCTGGCCAGCGGGTCTAAAAAGGCCACATTAGCAGAATCATATTAGAATCATAATATTAACCACACGACAATCTGTCATATTTCATTCTATCGCTAACGCGTTAGATTTAAAGTTGATTGGGGAAATTTGACAGTGCCGGGTAGCGTGATGTGCTTTCTGACTCTGCTAAAGTGGCCTCCTTAGACATTTATTTTTTTGTTTGCGCTGGGAAAAAATGCATTACGCATACCCTCCCACTCGGGGGAGTAGGGGCTATGTGAGACTCCCCGGGCTGACCCAGTATACCCACTAAAACAATCCAGCGACATTCCCTCATCATCTCAGTCCAGTCCACCTTCGACCGTGCAGTTCACCTCCGACGGCTTTTTTAGACCTGCTGTAATCAAATATCGCACAAACTTGATAAATCAGTTCAAAGTCGGAAACCAGCTTCAAACAATCCGAAAGGTCCGATGACCTTGCGAGGAAATTCAGGTTTACAACCATGTACTGTAGCTAGCCACTGAGTCACCAGTTGCGTGCGACGTGATTTACAGGCCTTACAAGATGATCTAAGTTAAGCTGAGCGATATATTGTGCGGCGTGTGGTATTGACCGATGGCCTGCAGTGCGATTCTGTAAACATGTTTTTTTTTTTAATACAAAACGGAGAAACTCTTGGCCCAAATCTCACCTGATGGAAAGTGATGATTAGGCCGAAGATGGAAGCGAGTTGCACCCGGAATCCTCTTACACAGAGGAAAACACAACAATGGCCTACTACTACTACTAATATTACCGGAACACAACAATGGTGTTAACATAGTTGTTATGGCGACAGACTTTGACATGCTGGTGGTAGCTTGCCAGGCGGACTTAGAACAAGTCCTACCACCAACCAAACCGAGCAAAAAATTTGCCTCCGCCAAGAATCGAACCCGGGACCTCTGGATCTGAATCAGGTGGTATAACCACTAGACCACGGAAGCGGTTAGTGTCACCTGTTTAGCACCATCCGGGGATCACGTATAGGGATTTGCTGAAGGGTATTCTCCTAAGGACGCGGGTGACTCGGCTCCCAAAAAAAAATGTCGAAGTGAACAACTGGTCGTTCACTCCACCTAAGTGATCACGGTGAGATGTCGACAGAATCGACTGGTGAGGTTCACGGATAGCCGATGGATACGAGACGCAGGGGACTGGTTGTTGTGGCGAAACTTGGGGGCAGCCTATGTCCAGCAGAGGACCTCTTTCAGCTGATAATTATGATGGTGATGAGGTATTTGTGTTGAATTAATATTGGTGCTTCCAAGAGATTATGTTTGTGCTGGAAGCCGACCGAAAAGCCTTTAGGAAAAGGAAAGGCATGATTTTAAAGTATTTCAATTTTGTTGGAAAACAAACCTTGAACACCTAAAAGTATATCCAACTAGCTGACCCACGCAACTTCGTCTGCGTCACATTTTCCATTAATGCTTGGCTCCTTTTAGTCTTAGCGTGATGATATGTAGTGTAGCTTTTATCCTTCCTCGATACATGGGCTATCTAATACCGAAAGAATTTTTCAAATCGGACCAGTAGTTCCTGAGATTACCCCCTACATACAAACTTACAAACAAATGTTACCACTTTATATTATTAGTATAGATATTATAGTAATAGTATAGAAGTATGGATGATAATAATATGCTATATGTTATGGCACAGAGAACCATTCTGATTATAAACTCATACAAAAGCTTCTAACTTTACTATAACTTGTTTTAAAGTGAGCCTAGACTAGAATACATTGTTTTTCCCAAAGGAACCTCGAGAATTTTAGACTTTAATGAGATTCCTGTGTGGTAACTCAATTACTACAGTAAGAGTCTCAACAAGGGTTTGCAAAACCACTGCAGATCAAAAATTCAAGCTTCTGTTGAAGGATTCATGAACAAGAATTAATTATATAGCTTCTTGGGATACATCCCGCTGACAGACAGACGGGTGAACGGCGAAGGATTGGTAATATTTGCCCCCTTGATCTTTCCTTAAAATCTCATTCTTTTCATGTCCACCCTTCAAATGCTACAATCTGTAACTGCCCCTGTCTGATCAGAAGATCTGAAGTCAAATATTTAGGTGTCATACTAGACTCATCACTGAACTTCAGTGCACATATTTCTTTACTTCAATCCAGACTCAGAAAATTGATTTATGTTTTTAAGAACTTACGACACGTAGCAGACATTGTGATTCTAAAAAAAGTTTATAGCGCACTTTGTCAATCCCTTCTAACATACTGTATTTCTTGTTGGGGTGGAGCTGCCAAAACCACGCTACTTCCTCTCGAAATAGCACAGAGGGCAATTCTAAAGGTTAGCTCTTTTAGACCCATTGACTACCCCACAAATCTCTTGTATCGATCCTGAAACCTACCAACTGTTCGCCAACTGTACATCCTAACTACGGTACTTAAACAGCACTCTCTTACCCCTTTGGACAGGAATACTCTACTTAAACGTCGCCGCAATGCTGTAGTCCCCGGTTCCCATCTGTTTAAGCATTCATTTACGCATAGGTTCTTCTGTTTCACCGGTCCCTATCTCTACAACAAACTTAATACTATATTTAACATATATTCATTAAGTAAACGGGAATGCAAAAATAAAGTGTTAAATTTTCTCCTCACATGTGATTATAAAACTACAGAAGAGCTTCTTAAGGTATTGAGTTAATTAAAACCATACGCATAAACACATACCTATACGAAAGCACACAACACTTACACTACTACTCCCTCACAACACTCACACAACTCCAGCACAACACTCACATAACACTCGCATAATACTCACACAATTGTTACGCTATAATTATGCTATTATAAGTTATTTGGTTATATTTTATTCTTGCACACTGATATGTGTAAACGTGAAACTTATCTACTGTTACTACTGGTCATTAATTTCTGGAAAGTTAACTGCGTCCTGAAATACAGGCTCGGCCTAGCTCAGGCGCAGTTGCTCATTTTTATTATTTTTCCAATATCAAAATTTCAATTAAAGTACTGTATAACTTGTAACAATTTTTAAGATGAATGAATAAATAAATAAATAAATAAATAAATAAATAAATAAATAAATTTATAATAGGGCTCCGTTGGTTACCGTTTAAGTACGCAACCTTGAAATCCTTGTCTCAGAAAGATTATGAATCTTATTGAGGGATCTAAAGTGCCACTAGCAATTTTCAAATGCCTTTATTTATGACGATATATCTCCCTCTCGCTTTTTTTATGATAGTAGGTGAAATAAAATATCATTGATTTTTATTTAATACATTTATGAACTTAAGTCACTCAGCTATCAAAATATTAATTGAAGAATGTCATTAAAAAAATACAAAGGCCAACTTGATAAAATGTGTTTCAATTGACCGCAGTTTCTTTTCACTTGGACTACATCCTAAGACTTAGTTCGAACCAAAATAAACCAAACTCTAAGAACAGTGAATAAAGTTCAAATTTCCTTACCGAAGACAGCTGATCTTATATTTATTAAGAAGGAGAGCTGAAGGCAGAATAACATTAAACATTTATAATTGACATAGGAAATGTCACCATCGATGATTCAGTCGCCGTCTGTTTGCCGATAGCAAAATATTAATATCCGTTTTATTATAACTGAGTATTTGAAGAGATTTCAGCAATATATTTTTCTGAAATGGAAAAGGAATATTGAATATGTTATCGACTTGACTGAGTTTGGTTATGTGCGGGGGACGGGGAGGGTGACATAAATATTACGTGGGCTTTGGACTGACAATATGATGTTTATAAAGAAGTTTGATTTACCAGTTTATTTAATAAAATTATAACTACTCATCATTATAATTATACTTTCATTATTAATCTAATCTGTCTCCTGCTTGATAAGGAGGGAAGTGGAAATTATGTTTATTTTTTCCTACTACTCTTCTGATTAATTTCTATGCGGGAACCAAGACAGTTGAATCGTTTCTCCGGGACTTGGGGGATGTCGGGCTTCATTCGCTCGGCGTTTTTGTGGTGGTTCTGGCTTTCAGGAGTTGCAGTGATTGGGAATGTGTGGCGGGCTTGTAATAAAATTATCTCATCATATAAGGGCGGATTTCATAAATGAAACTGCCGTTCGATTCTGTAAACATGTAGAAGCGAAGGCGTGGGTGAAGTGATCACAAAATGAGCTGTCAAACCATACAAATATGATGAAATGAGACAGCTTACTTGTCGTTCACTTCGCCTAAGTGTTCACTCGATACGTTTACAGAATCGCACTGAACGCGATCAACATATGAAAAACGCTTACGGGCTGTCAGTGACATTATTTTCTATGGAATATTGACATTGACAACTCTTGAACGCAGTTTCATTGGTGAAATTCGCTCTTGGTCTATTTTTAGTGAATTCTAAAATATACTTTAATTAATATCACTATTAACTGATCTGCTTCAGTATTCCTTATTTGCTCTATTTCTAATTTATACATCTATACTAATAAAAATCAAATTGCAGTGTCTGTTTGTAAAAACGAAAAAACAGATTAAAAAAAAATGGAAATTAAAATTGATATATTCGAATACATTTTCAGTCCGCCTGTCTGTCTGTTCCTGTGATCTGTAAAATGGGGGAACCGATTTTGACGGGAATTTTGCTGAAAGATAGCTGATGCTATATGAAGGAATTTACTTGCATTTAACATATAATTATAAGATTAGAGTTCCAAGAAAAATAAAAGATGATCTAACGCGGACGAAATCGCAGACAACCGCTGCTTTTAAATAATACATTAGGCTCACGAAATGCTTTGTAGAAAATTTGAAACATTTGTAGAATACTTGAAGTACGTGGTGACTTCGGACTCGGGGCACGTTTTGTCAGGAAATAAAGCAACTTGTTCACAACTTCTATTGTATTAAAGTTTGAGGTACAGAGAATACCGAAGCTCCCACACTGGGTACCCGGTATCTATCTGTTGAGAACATGCTCAGAATATCTTCCATTTTTAGTTTATGTGGCAGTTATATCGACAGGTATAAATTGGTTCAGGGTTGAGCGAGAGCTGGAATAATGGGAGCATACAAAATAGTTTTATAAATTCGCTTTTTCCCCCACCCGCTTACTATTTATCACCAAACACGAAGAGTATTGAAGTAAATATAAGCACCCTTATGCACTTCAAAATAATTACATCTAGGGACAACAAATATTTTATTTACATCTTTTGAATCATACTACACAAGCTTATTTACATTTTCGTGGTGTTCATCGCTTGAAACCACGAAGTACGATCTGGTTGTAAACTCAAGTGACCATTGTCGTAACATCCCTCATAAACTGAAGTTGTAAACTCAAGAAAAGTTATCAAAGGTTCACCACCGTGACCCTGTTATTTGATCACAGTATATCGTAGAGTAGATCAAGTTGGTTACAGAGGCAACATTCGATCGTTCTTGGAAGGCTCACCACAGTGAGGTCAATAGGCGGTAATACCAAACCGTGACCGTGACGTCTAGATCAGTCTCCTTATGTAACAAAGAATAGACCTGTCTCTCACTCTTTCACAAGGGAATGACTATGACTTTAGCACATCAAAGCAGATGGGGGGGGGACGAGTAGAAGTCGCGCTTGCAACCTCTACATAAACAAGGCAGTAAAGAATATCAAAACCATTGGTATTGCCCGGTATTGCCCTACTGTTTCAAAGACACACTACACAATAAAAACAAATTTATGTATCGCGATTCGCAAGTGTCGACAAAAACTAGGAAATGCTGTTACCTCACCTCGTTCGCAAACTACTTAACAACTGTGATTCAGCTATCTGTGTCCCATCCCATCGTGAATCGTGAACCGTGTTCATTGTTTGCAGTCCATTGCCGTGTTTGCTCGCATTGATTGCTTTGTCAGCAATGTGGCCGCTCAAATGGTAATGGATTTATTGCGGCGAACTTTGTTTGGTTTGTGATGTGTTGCGGCTTTGTGCATAATTGCTTTAGTAAGCCTCTATTACGATTATTGATTAATGTGTTTTGTATTTTCATTTATTCCCAAATCGTCCTTTCCCTTCAACAAATTTTTGTCATTATCAGCCCCTTGAACCTTAATAATTCATTCGATGTTGGCGCAGCATCTTTATCTGCCATAACTGTGTTTACTCATATTCCTTTATCCACATTCATGTTCAACATTTTCTTCACGAATTTTTTTTTACGTCATGTTATGTAATTAGTAATCACGCTGCCAGTCTGGTGGGTAGGACGACCTGATCCCCTCGTAAGCTATTTGTAGCCTCTTTTATTATTATTATAGCTCTGTGGAAATTGTATACCTAGTATCCACGAAAACACTGCCGACAAACTGTGCAGCAGTTTGGCAGAAGATATGAAGATGTTTTGTAAGTTAGTTTATTGGAATAAATAAATAAATATCTTCAAACATTACGAAATCCTCATAATGTACCTACTCGTACTACAAAATTTAAAAAGCGGATTAGGTACTTTTAACCCGAAGTAAATGACAAGTTGAGAGCTGGTACTGACCGCTAATACAGCCTCAAGTTAGCCACAACTTACCGGAAAATGAAAAAACTTTCGCTCGGACGCAGTCAGAAGCCTCCGACTTCATGTGGGAAGACTTCCAGCAACTGTTGTGTGGTTTTAAAAGTTTAGGATTGTTTGAAGTTGATGCGGACGAAGAATAAGAAAAATGTTAGTCCGTGGGGCTGGTGGTTCGCTTGGCATGTTGGTTGGTATGTCATATGTAGGAACAGTTTTGGGGAGATTTAAAAACTTGCAGATTACTAGTGTCTTTAGATATGAATGAAGCGACAACTATACCGCCTCGTGGGATTACATCTGACGTCACAAATCCTGTAACACATAAGACGAGTTAACATGTTGAATACCGAAGTCAACACAATGAATGACCAATGTAGGGAAGACCTATGTAATAATACGTAGTCGCAATCTGCTATTATTACCAGCTACGTAATATGACGTAGTTGGTAATCGTTGGTTATTCGCTCAATTAAGTTAAATGAAAGTCCTCCTTTTCGGATAGATCTACCAGAGGATACGGGATTTTCCACCTTGTGTTTCATTTCATTTCATTTCATTTATTTCAGTAACAATTTTTACATTGTGTCGAAGTTTTGTGTTTTTTTGTTTTGTTGTGTTAATGCTTTTATAAAGCAATACCTAAACCTACTTCACATTCAAAAATAGGAACGTAGTTTTGAGACAAAACAATGAAATTGCTTACATATTGGAAAGTCCAAATTGCGGCAAACACCCAATATTTTGTAGTTGCAGCTGCGGACCTAATTCATTCGTGCAATGTAATGCATCCGCTGCAACAAAGCGCTCACATATCGAACTGCGACGAAAGCGCTGCAGCTGCTGGATAGTACTGGGGGATTAGTTTCGTGATTGGTTTTTTGGTGAAGCGTAACCGGCTGTTCGCTGTAAAAAGTTAATTAAAAGATACTTCCTTTTGTGGCGTGTGCTTCGCCCAAAATATAAACTTTCATTTATCTGGTTTTGCATATTTTAGTTTGCGAGAGCTTATTTGTAGCTTAATAAACTGGTAATTCATTTCAAACGTCATCACTCAAAAATCTAATTTACATTATATAATAGCCCATTATAAGTCATAAGTCATTTATTCATTTGTTTAATATAGGTAGCATACAAGTTGTACAACGTAGTAATAAATAGTGCGCTATGTTATGCCAGAGGTCGTACCGCGTACAAATGTTTGTGGGTAATTAAGGCTACCAAGTCGCAATAATGAATTAAAATAAACCTCGACAGTAACAAAAAAAAAAAAACATTTTTAAGTATTGCATATTTTAATACAAATTCATCATCTGCCTAGCCTTTTCCTAACTGTACAAACCGGATTTAGCTGAATACCAGTATTTAATAAAAATAGCATAGGGAACGTATGTAAATTATCTATACTATAATATTATAAAGCAGAAGAGTTTGCTTGTTTGGTTGAACGCGCTAATCTCAGGAACTACTGGTCCGATTTGAAAAATTCTTTCAATGTTAGATAGCCCATTTATCGAGGAAGGCTATAGGCTATATATCATCACGCTAAGACCAATAGGAGCGGGGCAGCAATGAAAAATGTTACGCAGACGACGTGGCACGGGTCAGCTAGTAAAAAATAAATGTCAAAACTGTACCTACATGTCAAGACACTGTCTGAAAACAGATAATAAGAATAATATGTCAATAAACAATTATAATGTCAAATTGTCAATATACAATTTTAATTCCCATTATGACTCATTGCTGGGTAAAAGCCTCCCTTCTCCACTTTGCCACACACATCTGCCCTCTGCTATTGCTCCCAGTCCATACCGTAAGAGGCAACTTCGTCTCCTTTATCTAAGCTTTGGTCTACGATGTCTTCTAGCGTTAATGAGATTCAACTAGAGATCAGGTAGAGGTTATTTTAGACCACAGATCATCTTATAAATACAAGCGGCAGACATGTCCGCTCCAATCCCACCTAAAAATAGCAGCTTCAGAGCAAAGGTGTGGAAAGCTCTGCCTGCGTCTGTGTTTCCGAACGCTTACAACCCTAATCTTTTCAAAGTAAGAGTGAACAGGCTACTTCTAGGTATGCTGTTTTTCTTAGTTTCTTCGTATTTTGACACCGACTTCCGAAATTAAAGTTATTTTTTACTTTGTTGTGTTTTTTTTTATTTAGAAGTCGGTTGTATTTTTTTATTTTTCACTTTTTAGTGGTACCCCACACCTAACAACACCGCTGCATAATCGCAGAAAAGCAAAATACGCAATTTCGATTACTTGGATGACATAAAACCATCATCCAGGTAGACGAATTCAAGCTAATTCGATTTAAAATCCAAAGTTCGTAATCAATTTTGATAAAATTTAAATGGGACCAATCTGCAAGAATGTTTCTAATCGGTTCATAATTGTCGGAGCAACATAAAAAAAAATATATCCGAATTGAGAACCTCCTCCTTTTTGGGAAGTCGGTTAAAAATCTCAAGTAGCCGTACAATATAATACTCTTGATTATGTATGTACACCAAATCGTATCGTAGCGTGGTAAAAAGTCCTAGATGTTAAGAAAAACAGTCTTGGATTCCCCTTTAAGAGCGTGTATTCCGTCCACTAGCGCCGCCAATCGTTTTTTATTATTTGTGGTAAATTTAAGACACGTAGATAAAAAACCGCTCGTAGTGCACTGATGAAATGTATTTATTATGTTTTGAGAGTTATGTTTTGTACTTTAGAACATAAATAGTTGCCAAAGTCGATATTTTTGCTAAAAGTGGCCACTTTTAGCAATAATTGCCGTTTTGGCTATTTAGCCATGAGTTATGTATTAAAAATAGCTGTCAAAAAATAATAGATACATTTCTTCAGTGCACTGCGAGTGGTTTTTTATCTACGTGTCTTAAATTTACCACAATTAATAAAAAACGATTGGCGGCGCTAGTGGACGGAATACACACCCTTAATCAAGGACCAACAACACTTACCTACAAATAACGACTAGCACTTCCAAGCAACGCCTGGGATTGTTTAAGTTCACCACTGCACTGAGTAATGAAACGTCCTCATTACCTCCTCACTAGCACATTAGTTCGTGCTTACAGTAATGTAGGTACGCACTCGGTGTCGTCTGAGCGTCTGTCGGCAGCCTTAGTAGGTCAGCTCATTTTAGTAGGTACACATTAGCCAGGACATGTGGAAGATTAGGTTTTGCGGTCTTGGAGTTAGTAAGAGTATCAGCCATTTGTACCTACTACATGCTTTTTTTTATCAACCTATTTTATGTCCCTGATGTGCTAAGGAGTGTTGCTTTCTTGAAAAAAAATCTCGTAGACGTCTCTATACTTATTAAGTCAAAAATTTGAGGAACTTCTTGTGGCTAAATGTAATATAAAAAATATAAAGTGGGTGCGACAAATGAAATATTAAAAAATATGTGTCTGGGTGTGTCAATGCTGCTTGTAGGTAGACTAACAAAATAGAAAGGCTTGTGTTCTCCTAATAAAAAAATAAATAAACTAAGATTCAATTTCGGGCGCCTTGGAGACCACAACAAAATAACTTATGTCGGAAAGTATCTGTCGGAAGAGTCGAACCTTTAATCTGCCGGTGGGTAGCTGAATAGAAAAATAAAACAAATCAAACTCTCTTGTCTTTCTCTATTCATAAGCCAGTAGCTTCCAAATTACAGGGCTTTCCAAGATTTAAAACTAATCTTATTGTTAAAGTTTTAGACTAGGTACTTAATGGATACAAGACTTACTATTGATTAGGGATAATAATGGTTAAGGATAGTATTGCATCTTCATGTTGTAAATGTTATTGAAAATAGATTTATAGAATTGGTAGTACAACCCACTGTTTCCATATGCTATGTACTGTGTTGTTGTATTTTTGTTATGTACTAATAAATAAATAAAAATAATAACAGCCGCTCATGTTGATCTTCAAGGTTAAGCAACGCTTGCCGAGATAGGTCTTTAGATGGGTGACCTCTTAAAATACCAAGATTCATCCATGCCTCAAAAAGCACGTTAAGCTGTCGGTCCCGGCTATCATTTGGAGATCTTTGGCAGTCGCTAAGGATAGTCAGCAGCCAGACAATCTGACACCAGTCTTGCCAAGGAGTACCGTGTTACCCAGATAATAGATTGTGGAGGTCTGGGAGGCCGCCGCTCCACGTAAAATAAATATAAATTTAAATACGGTATTCAGCTGAATCCGGTTTGACTGGAAGCCGACCCCAATATAGTTGGGAAGAGGCTAGGCAGATGATGACTTATTAAGTCAAAACACTGCATGCATTTGGTGCAATCTTGTTCATATTTAAAGGTATAATAGACTTGTGTATTCAACATAGAACTTCGGGCATTCACCGTTTTTAAATTGGTTGAACTCAACAACGAACAGAGACGAGCATTCAGCTATATATTACCACGAATATTTTCAAGACCATAGTAGCGAACACTCCATCAATGCTTAACAAAAAAATTTTTCTTCATGAATATATCAAATAACAATGACATAATTGCTCAGCTTAGCAAAAAGCTCAAAACTTTATTATCGTTTGCTAGAATGCTCGCTAAATAAAACGCTTCTATTTATTTTAAACCAAAAAACATTCGTTAGTTTGCAAATTACAAGTGAATGTGTATTTAAGTGAGTGAGTGAGTATTTAAGTGAAATTAGGGTGTAATTATTTGTAAAAACTTAATTTCAATACATAAAGACTCAGGATTATTGTTATCCGGGAAAAATAATCAACCAAAGTACAAGACCCGATGTCACCGCAAAACGATCAGCTGACGTTCAAACTGGAATAATACGGGGAGTATTGTTACTTTTATTTTATTTAATAATAGCACACATTAGTCTCTTTAACTGGTATAACACTCAGTCTAAGAACAATTTGACTGGATTAGCTCGCAGCTTAGGTTTTTTTTTTTTTTTTTTTTTTAATTTATTGATAAAGGGCTTTGTCGCTTAGCGACCACATCGCCCAGTACAGAACACAAAATTGTTATAATACAAATCTACCTTAAGACTAACTCATACAATTGTTTAGCTTTTTCGGATATTGGACAAGCAAGTATTGTGTTACAAAAACCAATATCAAAAGATTTACAGTGCCCAAATACATTGATTCTCGTATTTTCATTCCGGACACACTCCATCAGGATATGAAACACATCATCAACCACTCCACAGTCATCACAATTTGGAGACAAAACTTTCTTCATTAAGTAGTAGAATTTATTTGATGGAGTATGTCCGGAACGAAGTCTTAAAGCTATGGTGATTAAATTTCTATTTAGACTACAGTCAATCCATGGAACCCGAGAGATCTCTGGCTGGATAGTTCGGTACCATATCCCCTTTTCTTTTGACCTTTCGTTAAAATATTCCTGCCAAAGTTCTAAGCATTGTTTTTTTGCCTTTCCAATATAATCCGAATACAGGGGGGTAATAATCATAGGTACTCCATCAGCACACGCTTGTTTGGCGAGTAAATCGACCATATCATTTTCTTCTAACTCAACATGCGACGGAATCCATTGAAGACAAACTGTTTTTGAATCAGATTGAAGTTTTAAAATCATTTTATATATAACGTAGGCTATCGGAGTACCTCGCATATGAGAAGTGTGCCGAGCCAAATGTTGCAGCGAACTTTTGGAATCCGTCAGGATAACAAATTTATCGCCATTGATTGATTCAATATAGGACAAAGCTTCCAATATTGCGATCAATTCAATGTGCATGATAGAAATATTTGAATCAATCTTAATCTTCATTTGGTTCAAAAGAATGGGATCAAAAAAGGCAGCGCCTCCGAGTTGTTTGTCTTTTGAGCCATCAGTAAATATTGTATGGTAACCTGCATATCGTTCTCGAATGTATGTCGTACATAAATGTTTTAACTGTACAGTACTGTAGCGTCTTTTAGCTTGAGAAATGCTAGGAATTTTATCAAATACTATATTGAATATGTTAATACTACTAATCCATGTGTCAAGAGAAAACATTTCAAGTTTAACGCTTGAGTGTATTGGGACTGAAATATATTGTGCGAGGACGTCAATGAGTAATGGCAGTTTCTTGTTCTGCCAATAGTTGGAACCAGTAACGAGTGAGAGATTTTCTAGTGATTTCGTTGTTTTACTATTATAGAAGGACTTTGATTTAAGCATAAACTTGATAGCTAGATATCTTCTACGAATATGAAGTGGAGGGAGGCATAGCTCACTTTCCATGACATGTATTGGGGTACTCCTTATAAATCCGCCAATAACTCGTAGAGCCTGGTTTTGAACCCTATCAAGTTTAATTAGTTTAGAGTTAGAACTATTGTCAAACAAGAAACTAGCATAATCAATTCTACTTCGAATAATAGAAATATACAAACGTCTTAGGTGTTTTTGATGGAGACCCCATCCCGGACCAGATAAGACTTTAAGTAGATTAATGAACTTCATTGCTTTCTGAGAAATTTCATTGATTTGTTTACTCCATCGTAATGAACTATCCAGCCATAGACCCAAATATTTAACACACTTAACGACTTCAATTGAGGCATCATCAAAATTGAAGTCAATAGACCTCCTAAAACAACCCTTTTTAAAAACACAAATCTTAGTTTTACTTGGAGACATAGTTAAACCTAGCTTATCAATTAACACGTTGGTATATTGCAATGCAGACCGAAGTTCTGTAAACGCTAAATCTAAATTACTTTTTGAGGAATACAAAACAAAGTCATCAGCATATTGAGATATATTAATATGGCCAACTTTCTTACATATATGTAATGTTAAAATATTAAATAACAGTGGAGCCAGAGGATCTCCTTGAGCTAGTCCACGGCCGGTACATCTAACCATCTCACAATCATAAGTTGCCACTTGTAGATGTCTGTCTGATAAAAAAGACCACAAATAAATACAGATTTTTGATCCAACCCCAAACTGATCTAAGATATGTAACAGGCAAGGAATATCAACATTGTTATATGCACTTTCGATGTCAATAAAACACGCCGCTGTGACCAAGTTTTTCGAGAATCCAAGTTGAATTTCAGAAACCAACCGCGTAAGGTTATCCACACAAGATCGTGCTTTACGAAAACCCACCATGTCCTCAGGAAAAAGACAATGTTTTTCAAAAAACCATTCAATACGTTTGGCCAAAATGGCGTGAAAGATCTTACAAACACAAGATATTAGGGAAATTGGACGTAAAGATGAAGATGAACTACTACTATGCTTGGGGATTGGTACTATTTTGATTTGGCGCCATTGTGAGGGAACAAAACCGAAAGAAAAACATTGGTTATATATTAAAAGCAATATTAGTTTACCGGAAGTAGGAAGGTGCTTAATCATGGAGAAGGATATTTGATCTGACCCAGGAGCTGTGTCGGTATTTTTAATACAGTTAACTAATTCTGGCATTGATATTGGCGACTCCAATGGTGCGTTATTTGAATTAAAACTAGGCTTTGCGGGGCAAACAAAATCTGGAGTAAGATCAACAAGAAGGCGCTCAGCTTTTACTTTATCCACACAGGAATTAGGGATTTGCCGACCCTTTAACCACCTCATCTTACGCCACATTTCGGACGCTGAAGAGGTTTCATCTACAGAGGAACAAAACTCCTGAAAAGATTTACATCTAGCCCGACGAATAAGCCTTTGTGCGGTGCTAATTTTTTCTTTAAGGATGTCTAAGTTTCTAGGAGAGGGGCAAGATCTCAGATTTGCAAGGGCCAAACGCCGCTCTGCAACAGCTCTGGACAACTCTGGGGACCAGTATGGTTTTGGCTTGAAAGCATTGCTGATACCTTGGGGGATTTTAATATAGGGAATATATTTATCCGCAGATTTTTGCATAATATTATATAAATGATCATACAGATCCTGAGGACCCTCGGGGGTAACGAAATTTTGTAAAAACTCATCTATGTATAAAGCATATGAAGTCCAGTCCGATTTTTAAAATTTCTTTTGTTTTGGTATTCACGGTTAACAGCTAGTACTAAGTTTAATTTAATAATTAAATGATCACTACCGAGTGTTTCGTTAGATGGTTTCCAGATAAATAACAAAGACAAATCAGAAGATACGAATGAGATATCAGGACTAGATTGCTGGAGAACTCCATCAACCAATCTGATTCTAGTAAAACTGCCATCGTTCAAATGTATAAAATTGTAATCTAGCATGGAATCAAATAATTCAGAGCCACGTCGATCAGTTCTTAAAGACCAATTAGAGTGATGGGCATTAAAATCTCCCAAGATAAGAACTTTACTGTTTCCTATAGAAAAAATCTCGTCCCAATCACTTTGAGTGGTATGTACAGTCGAAGGGCAATATACGGAAATAATATTCTCAATATGCTTACAATTCAAAATTCTAATATGTAACAATTCAATGCCAGGATTGCGGCTTCTCGTTGTACAGACAACAGACTTTACAGAGCGATGAGTCATAATTGCGACCCCACCGTAACCATCCTCTCTGTCTAATCGATGGCTATTATATTCATTAATTTTAAAAAAACTATCGGGTTCTAACCAAGTTTCGCTCAATACAGCTATGTGGATCTTTTCTTGGTTTAAGTATAACTCAAGTGAACGAGATTTGGGTCTAATACTTTGGCAATTCCATTGTATAATATTAAAGTTCATATAATTATTGTTATTAGCCATTTCCAGCAAATAGATCAAATAACGAGTCAAAAGATAAACTACTTACGATTAAATGAGTCAGCCATTCGAAGAAAATAGTAATTGATTGCTGGATTTTAACCTGAAAGGATTCTTTACTTCTTATAATATCTTTAATTTTTCTTACAGTATGCCAAAAATTTAAATTATTAGAAGACTTATTAGGATTATTGTTGTTTTTGACAAAGTTGGGTGTATCAAAAATATGCTCTGCAGAGTCGGAAGAATCGGAAACTTGATCACATGCTATGTCCTCTACAAGTACTGGGGTTGCTGGTCGATGGTTTTGCTTTTTCAAATTACGCTTGGGCAAAGGTTTGGTTTTCTGATTTACCTTGCGTGGACAGAGCACTTGTGAGGCTGTACCGTCGATTAAATCAGTCGGGGGCTGCTTCAGTATCGAACTATATGTATTTGCGGCAGTCACAGTAGGTGTTTGGTCGACTTCAGGAATTAATTCAGATAAATTCGCATTTGGAACGTTATCAGGGGAGGGAGGAACGTATATAGTAAGCGCTTTTCTGTACGTGCAATTAAATTCCGACATCAAATTCCTGAGCCTCTTTTCTTTCTTAAAATATGGACATATTTTATCAAATGCCATGTGTCGACCTGAACAATTCACACAAGTGTATAAAACAGTTGTACAATTTTCATGCTTTTGAGAGCATTTGGGGCAAACAGGTTTCTTTGATGGACATCTTATCTTCAAATGGCCAAATTTCCAGCAGTTCGCACATTGAGTAACCGGGAATATAAACCTCTCCACCGGGATCCTCAAACTGTAGATATAAACGTACGGCGGAAGTGAAGATCCTTTGAATCCCAGTCGAATCGTTTCACTTGGAGTCCAACCGTTACCATCAGGGTTATCCGAGCAGCGTTTATTTAACCGCTTAATTGATACTATTTCAGCACTGCTTGTTAGATTAGCTTTAAGATCCTCATCAGATATGTCCAATTCCATAGCTTTAATAAGGCCGTACGACACACCTACTTCGGATGTTTTCTGGCAAAACCAACCCATGTCCGTAAACACAGAACAACGCAAAAATTCCTCTGCGCCGGTATCATTATCAAATGTAATTAGCATTTTATTTTGGTGTACGTATTTAATTCTATGAATGTTGCTGCTGGTAATATTGTGCGTTTTTAGCAATCGCGCCAACGCGAACTGTTTAGGCAAAGGTGTTTTACAAGTCACACATATCTGTATCTTATCTTCTTTCTCCTTCTCACCTAGTTCTCCTCTACTACATAGTAATTTGTTTCGTCTACTATTCACTTCAATCCATCCTTCTTCAGAAGAGATTTCATCTCTTAACCTTTTCATTCGTGCAGTCTCAGTGCGATTCTGTTGTGTATTGTCCTCAAAATCCATATTTGAATTATCCTCCAACTCATCATTGCTCGAAAGTGAATTTATGTTTACATTAATTATGTTTGTATTTGGTTCACACATGTTAACAAAGCAATTGCTGCACCGGGACCGACCGGCATAACCGGTTGTCCAGTGCGTGATCAAGATAAGAAGTACGCGCTCAATAAACTATGACAAAAATTAGTAAACGACCGCTCACAACAATAGCGCGCGCGGGAATGAGCTTAGGTTCTAAATCGTTTTGTTCACATAGTAGAAACGAAACGAAACGAAGTAGAGATTAGTCCATAATTCTGTTATTTTGTTTTAAATTCAATGATATACGTGTTCATAACGTCCATAATAGTAATATTTTCATTATTATTATAGTTTTAAACTGAGTTTTATCATAGATTCATTTTCTGAGTATCCTACCCACATTCAGTATTTTATCCTAAGGTAATCGAAAGCAACATATAATTCAAAAATCAAAAGCTTTCCAAGCCAATATAGAAGCCTACCTTATTTCTTTGAACAAACTAAACTGTCTTCCCCATTTTTTGTAAAAAAAAATTTTTTCCGCTCATATCTAATTTTTCTTTATTTTGCCTATTCTTTTGATTCTCACCGTTCCTTAATTTCTAATTTCAGTAAATATCTCTGAAACCATGCCTGTGATGACCCGTAAGGCTACTGCTCAGGATATGGAGCTTAAACTAAGAACGGCCCTCAAAGAACTTAAAGAAACGCAACAGCAATGCCAACTAATGTTGCAGGAGAGAGAGGAAGGTGAAGAGGAAGTAATGAAAATGGTACAGAAAAACACTTGCCTAAAACGGGAGCTGGTAGACCTTAGTCAGCAATACCAAGATGTTGTTGATGAACGCGACCAACTGCGGGTTGTCACGGACAGTTTCAAAAACTGTAGTAACTTATATGAGGAGGCTTTAAGTAAGGTTAGGAGTCTAGAAGATGAATTGGTACATGCTCATAGTCATAATCTTAAGTTGCAGAATGAATTGAAATGTTCCCAGGTTAGGGAAACAAACCATTTATATAATGAATTATTACATTCAAATTGTAACCCTCAGGCTATACCTACTATTGACTTAACTGAAGATTCCCTTTTAAAACAAAATAATAGCTATGAAGTTAGTCATAAGATAATAAAAAAATATGCAAAGCTTAATAGAATAATAAAAAAATGTGATCGGTACAGAAAGCAACATAAACACTTTTCCAAAAATATTCCACTGAGGAAAGAACGTGTTCACCTTATTAATAAATTAAATAATTATCAGATTAAATTGGAGGATAGTAAAAAAATCTATGAAATTGATACACAGCGCCTTCAAACTGAAATACAGGTACTTGAGGACCGACTTAATTCTCTTTATAATAAATAT
The DNA here is from genome assembly GCA_963859965.1 of Ceramica pisi. NCBI lineage: Eukaryota > Metazoa > Arthropoda > Insecta > Lepidoptera > Noctuidae > Ceramica > Ceramica pisi. The sequence continues at coordinate 723,535 of OY982538.1, forward strand.
GTGAGTTCTCAATTACAAATTAAAGAACACATCCTAGCTGCAAATAAGTTGGTGATGTGTCAGTGTACCTGTCAGACAGTACCAAAATTAAGTTCTGACCAGCCTGAGGTTACGGAGGACCCGGCCCAAGCTGACTGTGTGATAGCGGATGTTAAACAAGGTTTGTGTCAAGTGGACCAGCCTGAGACTTCTAGCATTCCATTTTTTATTAGTAATGATAGTGTTCATTCAGTTATGTTCTCAGATAGTATAGGAAGAGGTTTAGGTAAATTATTGAATAACAATCTCAGCTATTGTACTCATAATTATTGTATACCTGGGTCAAACTTCAAACAAATAATGGAATTAGTGACAAGATATGTATATAAACCAGAAACCAATATTACTGTGTTTATAGGTAACAGTTCAAATTTAAAAAAAGAACAAATAACTGACTCTGTAACTGAGATGTTAAAGTTCAACTGCAACAAAATAATACTGTGTGCTTTCCCATATTTTGAAAAATTGTCAAATAGACAAAATAATTATATTCACATGCTTAACAAGCATTTACATTTCTTAGTTAGTCATTACAGTGACAAACTTGTTTTTCTGGACATTAACTTATATGTTGATAAGTTAAAGTCGACTAGGGATACAGTGTATCTGCCTATTAGGTTTAGACATCAAATAGCTAGCCTATTAGCATATTATATAAACTCAGACATAAGTAGTATGTCGACGTCTTCTACTATAATTAACACTGCAAATATTAGTAATAATACTAATGTACAGGTGGACATTGTTAACTGTAGCACTAATGCTATAACTATTTACAATAATTGTACGAAGGAGAATCCATGTGTCACTATGGACAATTCTTTTAATGTGGAGTCTGCAAGTAGCAAGATCTTGGTGCCTAGTGATGGCATGGGAGATGTGGGGCTCTCTCCGGATGTTCCTTTAAACTAGTTTGTACGACAACAGAGGATACCAATAACAGTATAGTTACATCTACCCTAAACCAGGTATCTTCTTGCTCTCACATAGCTAATTGCAATAAAGGGGCTAAGCAGAAATCCTTGAAATTATTTCATCAGAACATTCAAGGTTTTTCTTCAAAACAGCTGGAAATTGAGTTATTTTTAGAAAAAACAATGTTTGACATAGTTTGTTTCACTGAGCATTGGTTAAAGGATTTTGAAATGTTGATTAATTACGAGAATTATAGTGTGGGAAGTTCTTTTAACCGAAAGTCAATGTTACGTGGGGGCTCACTAATTTTAATCAAAAAGTGTATTCAATTTAAAACTCGTAAAGACATAGTTAACTTGTCTGTTGAACATAACATTGAACTATCCTGTGTTGAGCTAGATAAGCATGTCATAGTGTGCGTTTACAGACCCCCTAATTATCTGAACTACTCTATATTTGAGTCAGTGATGGAAGATGTATTGGCAAAACTTGCGACTGGTAATAAATTAGTAATTATCTGTGGAGACTTTAATATAAATATTTTAGAAAACAATTCAGATAGCTGTAGATTATTAAATCTTTTTAAATCGTTCAATTTGTCTAATGTGTTCATAGAACCAACCCGTACAACTACAACTACTGCTACATGTATTGATAATGTTTTTTGTTCTGGCGACTACTTACAGAAAGCCATTGTAAATTACCTCCCTTCTGATCACAGCGGGCTACTGGTATCTTTTGAGTCCAAAATACCAATTCAAAAAGTGCAAATACAAACCAGACCAATAACATCCGGTAATTTAAATAAATTTAACCGTACTTTAATTGGGAAGTTAAGTGATTGGAACTGTACAGTGAACAGTGCTAATATTTTATATACAGATTTTTTTTCTTTAGTCCAAACAGAATTCAATAATACTTTTAAAAATAAAACTAAAACTATCTGCCCTAAGTTTTTATTTAGTGACTGGGCAACTAAAGGACTCAGAAAAAGTAGGGATAGACTTTATGAGTTGTATGGCCTTAAGCCTTTTATTAACACTGAAACTTTTAATAAGTATGTATCTACCTACTCCAAAATTTATAAAAATACTTGTAAGGTAGCTAAGGCTTTATACATAAGCAATAAGGTAAAAACAGCAGACAATAAAATAAAAACGGTTTGGAAAATTATAAATAATGAAACAAATAGGAACAAAAAACATAACACTGATTACAGATTGCAGACGCCTCACGGACTTATTAGCGATAACAAAGAAGTTGCTCAAGAATTTGTAAATTTCTTTACAAGTATCCCTGTTAAAACTACTGAAGCCTTAAATTCCTCGCCTTCGCTTGCTTTTGATTTATTACAGGCAAACGTATCAGCCTGCGCGACTGAATTTAATTTTAAACATATAAACCCCATAGTAGTAATAAAAGCTTTTAAACAAATCAAAATTAAATTGACCGAAGATCTATGGGGATTGTCTATCAAGGTTTGTACCTCAATTATCGAGACTGTAGCGCCGTACTTAGCTTTAATATTTAATTTGTGTGTCGATCAAGGAGTCTTTCCGGACCTAATGAAATTCAGTAAAGTGATACCACTTTTTAAATCTGGGGATAGTAAAGACACCAATAATTATAGACCAGTGTCCGTGTTGCCAGTGTTTAGTAAGGTATTTGAAAAAGTAATGCTAAATCAGATGCTCAGTCATTTTAACACGAATAACATCTTACATGATAAACAGTATGGTTTCACCAAAGGACGTTGTACAACGGACGCTGGTGTCACCTTACTAAAGCATATCTTTAATGCGTGGGAGGACGCACAGGATGCCATAGGTGTCTTTTGTGATCTCTCTAAGGCGTTTGATTGTGTTGATCACGATACATTACTCCTGAAGCTCGGGCATTACGGACTAGGCAAAACAGCGTTAAACTTAGTCAAATCTTATTTGAATGATAGACAGCAATTAGTTCACATAAACGGTGTCAATTCGTCGGGATTAAACGTAAAAATGGGCGTCCCCCAAGGCTCTATTTTGGGTCCTTTCTTATTTTTGGTTTATATTAATGATTTACCTTATTTATTGCAACAAAATCTTGATATGGTGTTGTTTGCTGACGATACCTCTTTAATTTTTAAGATAAATAGAAGGACGAACAATGTTAATGACATAAATAATGCCCTAATGCAAGTCCAAAATTGGTTCACGGCGAATAATTTAGTTCTAAATGAAAAGAAAACAAAGTGCATAAGATTTGTCTTACCTAATGTCAAAAGCAGTGATTGTGACATATTATTGAACAAGGAAAAACTAGAATTCGTCGATAAAACGGTTTTCCTGGGAATTACGCTTGACCCCAGGCTACAATGGGGCCCTCATATAACATCTCTTTCCGGACGGCTAAGTTCAGCAGCATATGCTGTTAGAAAAATCCGCCAACTAACGGATGTCGATACCGCGAGACTGGTATATTTTAGTTACTTTCACAGTATCATGTCTTACGGTATTTTACTATGGGGACGGGCTGCAGACATCGAGTCTATTTTTATTCTGCAGAAAAGAGCCATCAAAGCGATATATAATCTCCGCCGGCGCGATTCTCTCAGGGAACTGTTTAAGAATATTAACATCATGACGGTACCTTGTCAATACATTTACGAAAACATCATGTATGTCAGAAAGAATTTACATCTTTTTAGTAAAAGAGGCGAGAGACATAATTATAGTACTAGAAATAGGGACCAGTTAGTTCAACCAGGCTTCAGACTGGCTAAAGTAGCCTCATCTTTCATGGGGTACTGTTTAAAATGTTATAATAAGATACCTCCCCATATATTAGAACTAAATGAGACGAAATTCAAGTCTTGTATTAAACACACACTATGCAGGCAAGCATATTATAAGTTGGGGGATTATATTGAAGATAAAAATGCTTGGCTGAATGCTGGTCCTGCTCCACAGCCACTAGAGAGCCCAAACTAATCTGTAAATAGTTCGGAAACATTGTTGGACCGGCTGAAGATTGTAAGAAAAATTTGCATTGTTAGAATCAACTTACTAAGCATTGTATAATTTCAGCCACTAACAGCACATGTGTGAGTACTGTGTACCTTTAACTTTAATAATCAGTTTTAGGTATGTTTTTGACTTGAATGTACCCTGGCGGTTGGGAGTGTCATGCTCACTCAAAAGTCTAGCTGATGGTGGCGTATGCGTTGGATCATTTGGCTCCCTTCAAAATGGTTGAGCCGAATGGTGCTGGCGCATGCGTCATGTTCGTGAACGGGCGCCGTCAGTCGGGACTGGTCATTTCTTAGCTGCCATGGTTAATTTTAATTATTTCTTTGAATTGTTCCTCTTTTATTCCGGACGCTTTTATCCTGCTCGTTTTTTACATCGTTCTCACATGTATGTATAATGTCAACCCGATGTAAATAAATCTTTGTAAAAAAATATTATTTTTAAAAGAGTGTCCGTGTAGTTTCTTGCACGTTCTTCTCCATAGAGATCTACGCTTTGGAACGTGCAAATAGCTTCAACTTTTTGGACCGACCGACCTTGACAATTCAAAAGTGCCTGTAAATGGTTTAATTGAAATAAATGCTTGAATTTTGAATTTTGAAATTTTGAATTTTGAAATTTTGAATTTTGAAATTTTGAAAATTTTGAATGCTCAATTCTATCTGCGGCTTTAACTTTTGTTATCTTTAAAATATTTCTAATCCTATAAAGTTATATCAACAACTTTTTCTTTTGACTGTTAACTACTCAGCAATAACTATGCAGGTGAAAGCTTGAGAATTTAGAACTAAAGTATGAACAATAGAAAACAATTTTCATACAACTTGACTGTAGCAAACTACGTGGTAATAAAATGGAACGTTCCTCACCCACTAACAAACATAACAGTTAATGCCGAAAGCGTGAAAGTTTCCCGCAGCCACCGGGAGCCATTGTTTCTACTATTACCCGCGGAAAGCCAGGAAACCATGAATTTAACACCCGACCAAATTAAGTAGACATGAGAACGGTTATGAGGACTTGGGTGAACATATCGTTTTCATTTGGCAAACTTTAGGGAAGTGAAATTAGTGGGTCGACTGTGATGAATGGATGGAAATGAATGCTTGGAGCATTATCATAAGCAGTTATGTTGCTCTTTTAGTGTTAATACATTTATGTAAAGAAATATCTATACTAACTAATAGCATACAGCTGAAGAGTTCGTGTTTTTTTTTGAACGCCTTAATCTTAGGAAGTACTAGTCAAATTTGGAAAATTGTATTTGTAAATGATCGCTATATTCATGAGGAAGGCTATACATATAGGCTTTACCGGAACGGAAAAAAACGGGATTTACGTAGCGTAAATCCCGCTATTTCGTACGCGTTTTTCGCGTGATAGAATACTAATCCTACTAATATTATAAATGTGAAAGTTTGTATGTTTGTATGTTTGGATGTTTGTCCGTCAATCACGCAAAAACGGCTGAAGGGATTTGGATGAAATTTGGCACATATATAGGTCACACCCTGGAATAACACATAGGCTACTTTTTATCCCGGTAACATACATGACTTAATCCTACTAATATTATAAATGTGAAAGTTTGTATGTTTGTATGTTTGTATGTTTGGATGTTTGTCCGTCAATCACGCAAAAACGGCTGAAGGGATTTGGATGAAATTTGGCACATATATAGGTCACACCCTGGAATAACACATAGGCTACTTTTTATCCCGGTAACATACATGACTTAATGGAGACAGAGGAAGAAGTTGAAGTTCAAATTTTCTGCTACCTTAGTACTTCAGATTCAAAAGTACCAGGAGAACAGAAACATGTCAAATTTTTTTACCGGGCTAGAATTTTGTTACGAGTGCTAAAAGATTCACAATTACAAGGAGACTAGGAACATGTCAAATTATTTTTGGGCAAGATTTCTTTTGAGCCGAAACTTTTCGAAGTATTTTAGGGACTGGTTTTTTTTTACTATTGGTAGGCAAACGTTTGACCGCTATCTCACCTGATGTTAAGCGATGATGCGGTCTAAGTTGGAGCACGCTTGCCTAGAATTCCAAGCGCTACAGAATCACAAGTACCAGGAGAGCAGAAACATACCGAGGTATTCCGGGGCCGGAATTACGAGCGCTACAGATTCACAATAACCAGGAGAGCAGAAACATCTTGGAAGTTTTTTTAGGGCTTGAATTATGAGCGCTTTAGATTTACAAGTACCAGGAGATCAGAAATATGTCAAAGCATTTTCCGCGTTGGAATTGTGAACGCTATATTTTCACAAGTATTAGGAGAGCAGAAACATGTCGAAGTATTTTCTGGGCTGGAAATTGTGAACGCTATAGATTCGCAAGTACCAGGAGAGCAAAAACATGTCAAGGCATTTCGGAGCCGGAATTACGAGCGCTGCAGATTCAGAAGTACCAGGAGAGCAGTAACATCTCGAAGTATTTTCTGGGCTGGACTTTCTGAACGCTATACATAGATTCACGAAAATAGCCAGAAGAGTAGACACAGGTCGATTTATTTTCGGCGCCGGAGTTGTGAGCAGTTTAGTTTAAAAAATACCAAGAGAACACAAACATGTCGAAGCTTATTTCCGGGCTAAAATAATGAAATCTAAAGATTCACAAGTAGTAACATCAGAGCAGAAACCTGTCGAAGTATTTTCGGGGCTTGAAATTGTGTACCAGGAGAGCAGAATCATATTGAGATATTCGGGGGCCGGAATAACGAGCGCTACAGATTTACAAATACCAGGAGAGCAGGAACATGTCGAGGTATTTTTAGGCTGGAATAAGCGATATTGATTCACAAGTACCAGGAGACCAGGATCATAACAAAGATTTTCAGGGCTGGAAATTAAGAACGCTATAGATTCGCAAGTACCAGGAAAGCATATAAACATGTTGTTTGGAGCTTGAATTATGAGCACTTTAGATTCACAAGTACTTTAGATCAGAAATATGTCGAAGCATTTTCCGCGTTGTAATTGTGAACTCTATATTTTCACAAGTACTAGGAGAGCAGAAACATGTCGAAGTATTTTCTGGGCTGGAAATTGTGAACGCTATAGATCAGCAAGTAACCAGGAAAGCAGACGATTTATTTTCGGCGCCGGAGTTGTGAGCGGTGAAGTTGAAAAAATACCAAGAAAACAGAAACACATCGAAGCTTATTTTCGGGCTAGAAATTGTGAACGCTATATATTCTCAAGTACCAGGAGATCACAAACATTTCGAAGTTGTGTCGGGGCTGAAATCTTACTTTCAGCCGCACCGCAAGGTCTCACAATATCTGAATACCTGAATCATGAAAATGCAGTTCCAAGGATGAGACAATGAGGGGCAGTTCTAAAGTCTACGCAGACGAAGTCGCGGGAAGTAGCTAGTTCTATCATAAAGTTATAAAATTATTCGCTTGGGCCTGTATGTTTGTAAGAAGTAACCTCAGAGATCCTGACTGATCCATTATTACGAAAATTCTTTACCTGGCTTTGACTTCTTAAACTAACCATATAATCATTTTCCCAAAAAAATGCATGGTTTCTGCAGGATAAGCCACGAGAATGTATCCACGGGTGGAGCTAGTCTTATTACAACAATCTTTTCCTTTATATTTCCTACCACACAAAACATAAACAAAGATTACATGATCAACACAAATTGAATTAAATATGAGCAGTTTTGCTTGTAAGTGGTATTAATTGCTCAATAGCCCAGGGTCGGTGCCCTGCCAGGCTTAATCACAGGGCTATTATTTTTATTTACTACCTTCCCTTTCAGAATTACGAGCATCTCTTAATCTATACATCTGTACATCTATATTTATACAATATCTATACTCTATACATACATACTTATACATATAGATAAATAAAATGTCTGAGTGTCTGATTGTAATATTAAAACAGCTGTTTTTTCCTAATTGCGGATATATACACGGTACGTATACCAAAATAACATTTTTTACAATTTTTGTCTGTCCGTCTGTTTGTCTGTTTGTTCCGGCTAATCTCTGAAATGGCTGGACTAATTTTGACGGGACTTTCACATGCAGATAGCTGATGTAATAAGGACTAACTTATACTACTTTTATTTTAGAAATGTATTTACTAACCGACTTCCCAAAAAGGAGGAGGTTATCAATTCGGTTGTATGTTTTTTTTTTTTTTTTTTATGTTTGTTACCTCATAACTCCGACAATTATGAACCGATTTGAAAAATTCTTGTTTTATCTGAAAGGATATACTTGCAGATTGGTCCCATTTAAATCATATCAAGATCGGTTACGAACTTTGGATTTTAAATCGAAATACCTGGAATTTGACTATTTAGATGATTCTTTGATAATCGAAATTGCGTATTTTGCTTTTCTGCGATTTTGCAGTGGTGTTATTAGGTGTGGGGCACCACTAAAAAGTGATAAATAAAAAACTTTTTACAAAAAAAATACAACCGACTTCAAAAAAAAAACACTACAAAGTAAAAAATAACTTTAATTTCGGAAGTCGGTGTCAAAATACGAAGAAAGTAACAAAAACACCGACTTCCGAAATTAAAGTTATTTTTTACTTTGTAGTGTTTTTTTTTTTTGAAGTCGGTTGTTTTTATTGACATCGCGGACGAAGTCGCGGGCACAGCTAGTATATACATCTATATCTATCTATCTTCTATATCTATATCTATACTTATAATAAATCTGTAGAGAGGTCAATTCTGTACATTAAATATATTTCCAAAATAACTATCAGGGGGTGATTAGGGATCAATACTGATGCCAAAACTGCAATCAGTAAAATTTTTGTCTGTCTGTCTGTCTGTCTGTCGGTCTGTCTGTCTGTATAACCGTTATAGAAACAAAAACTACTCGACGGATTTTAACGAAACTTGGTACAATTATTATTCATACTCCTGAGCAGGTTATAGTATACTTTTCATCACGCTACAATCAATAGAAACACTGAAAAAAAAAAATGAAAATGTGAAAGTTTGTTTGTTTGTTACTCAATCACGCCAGAACGGCTTAACGGATCTTAATGAAATTTAGAACAAAGATAGATTATAGTCTGGAATAGCACATAAGCTACTTTTAATCCCGGGAACATGTTCCCTAGGGATCACGCGGGCGAAGCCGCTGGCAGAAGCTTGTATAATATAAAACTCTTCCGTTACTGAGTGACTGACGGACAGGCCTGCACACACAGCTGAAACTACGGGTCGTCGGAAGCTGAAATTTGGCATCTAGCTTTCTTACACTCCTTAGGGGAGCACTAAGAGAGAATTTCCCTAAATTCCTACGGGAACTGGAATGAACGGGATAATATGCGCTTACGAAGTCGCAGCCAGAAGCTAGTCTTCTATTTGCTCTTTACTTGAAATGGGTTTGCTCTTGACTTTAGTCTAAATCAGAGCTGACAGAGACAAAGTCGAAGATGGAGTGAGCTTACTAAGAAGTAGCCTGTTCACTCTAACTTTGAAGAGATTAGGGTTGTAAGCGTTCGGGAACACAGTCGCAGGCAGAGTGTTCCACTCCTTTGCTGTGCGCATTATCCAAAAGACGTTTGGATACGCTTAGGGCGGATATCATCAATCTGAACACGATCAACATATGACCCACGTTTACGAGCCGTCAGTGTCTTTATTTTGTACTAGCTGACCCGCGCAACTTCGTTTGCGTTACATTTTTCATGAATGCTCCGCTCCTATTTGTCTTAGCGTGATGATAATAATATATAGCCTATAACCTTCCTCAATAAATGGGCTATCTAACACTGAAAGAATTTTTCAAATCGGACCCGTAGTTCCTGAGATTACCCCCTACATACAAACTTACAAACTAACAAACAAATGTTACCTCTTTATAATATTAGTATGAATATTGACACTGACAACTTTTGGACGCAGTTTGATCACGATCAGTTTCATTGGTGAAATCCACCCGTAGTGCGAATTGGTGAAATACTTAGTTTTACTGATATTTAAGATCTATAAGGACTGACTAAGTTCTTATTAAATCTTAGTGTCTCAAATAACTTTAGTAATTATTCGTAGTATTGTAGCGTGCTGTGTTTAATATTAATTGTGTGCCATCTGTTTCCCCCAGACGAATTTGTTACTTTTTAAGAAGCAATTCAGTATCTAAATCTAGATTTAGTATCTGCAAGTCTCCCAGTAGGTAGGTACTCTAGATTATCAACAAATAAACCACAACCGGTACTTCAAATAGGAAAATAAATAAAATATAATGGATCAGTGAAGACCCCAAAACACAATTCAACTGCCCAGAAAATGGGAAATAAATCGACACAAAGAAACGTAATCGAATTGGGAATAGTACTTAAGTCCCGATTTAGTGATTGGTTACATTGTACCCCTACACACAATGGACGGCTAAACACACTCATCTGGATACAAAACGGTCTTTGTTGATGTGGTATTAGACTAGGGTTGGAACTGTTCTCCGACTCCGCCTCCACAAATGCGGAAGCGAAGCTAGGTAAATGAAGCGGATGAGGGCTATCGGGCAAAAGAGTGTCCGTGGAGTAAAAGAGTCTCCGTTTAGTTTCTTGCACGTTCTTCTCCGTAGAGATCTACGCTTTGGAACGTGCAAATAGCTTCATCTTTTTGGACCGACCGACCTTGACAATTCAAAAGTGCCTGTAAACGGTTTAATTGAAATAAATGTTTGAGTCTTTGAGTCTTTGAGTTTTTATCGCGTTTGAATTCGCCGCTAGAAGCGCTAGTGTAGCGTGAGGTCTTCGAAATGTCAAGTATCACTGTTGCTTGGCTTTTGACAAGAGTTTATTTACTTATTTGTCTTGTTTTTTTTTTGTGAATATTTTACGAAAACAGCCTGAATATTATGGTAGATTAAGTTAAAGTTATCCCGATCACTGCATTCAACTTTGTTTTTGTCGGATACATATAGGTATATGTCCTTCTTTTATCCATTATGATGAGTCCACGTAACACTGCCAAAATATCCATGTTGTATTAATCGCACGTTCACGGTATCATAAATTATTTTTTCCTTCTGACTTTGTTCACATACGCGTAATAACTACGACCTCACTTGACCCTCATTTATTGGTTCTTAACAAGCACATCCCTCGCTACACATCCTCGCAGATTTTTGGTGAAAACGCTTAAAGCGGAATTCTAATGAAGAAAATAAATTAACCGAAGATTCTTCTCAATTCCATCCTCATATCAGCCGAAAGACATCCACTGTTGGACATAGGCGTCCCCAAGTGTCGCCACAATGGATACGGTATACTTACATCAATACCAATATGGAAGTGATAAAACTTGGAAGGTTCAAGTTTGCTCCCTTGTCAATACCGCAATATGGTTAAGTACCAAGGGAACCACTAGTGCTCGGTTTCTGAAATTTTTATCATTCGTTTAATTGTCTGTCAACGCTATTTGACATAACGCCATTATTTAGTTAGTGGTTAACGGACAGATAAACGACCGATAAAGTACCTCAGAAACCGGTCATAAGTAATATCCTTGAAGGTGTCTCAGCTGAAAAACCAATTTACTATCATGTTCAACAATTGTGCTAATTTTCTTCTAAAAATGTTCAGCCGCTATAACGTGAAGAAGTAAAAACAGACTGATAGAACGATTTATTTTCGTATTTATAATCCTCATCATCGTCATATCAGCCGAAAGACGTATCCTCCAAGTGTCACCACAGAACGACCGGTCCTGTGCGTTTTGCATCCATCAGCTACGCGCCACACTCACCAGGGGGTCTGAAAAGGCCACTTTAGCAGAACCAGAAAGCACATCACGGTACCCGTTACTGTCAAATTTACCCAATTAACCTTGAACCGAATGCGTTAGAAATAAAAATAACATTTTTATTTTAGTTTGACAGATTGATGTGTGGTTAATATTATGATTCCAATTGCTAACATCAACACAAACCATCGCATCGATTAACATCTGGTGAGATAGCGGTCAAAGTTTGCCTATCAATAGTAAAAAAAATAATGATTCTGCTAAAGTGGCTTATTTAGACCCGCATAATATTAGAAAATATATCTTTATTTATTAAATACACTAAACTTACAATAAATTAACAAATATACTAGCAAAAATCTAAAATATAATAGCATCAAAAATGTAACCAAGAGACTGGCGGCATAGCCACGTTGAATGGCAATGTCCAAAGTAAAAGTCAGCTCTTGGATCATGGGAAGTATCAACCAGCCGTTTCAAAATTTCTTTGAAAAGGCTGTGAGCACAAGGGCCCCACGGCCCTAGGGTTTCAACCCCAGTGGGCTCGAAAATATAGTTACCAATAAGGTTACTATATTTACGCCGCTTGAGGTTTTCGGAAAATACTCGTATTAGTATTTTCTTATTTATCTTCCGCCACCTCCGCTAAGACGACCTCCGCTACATCCCTACACGGGACTGTTATCTTTTGTCTTCTAATGCCTTTGTTGCATGAGGATAATAGCAGCGCTAATGAATGTGTGCAACCACCAACATTTTTGTTAATGTCTGCAAGAAGTATGAGGATTCTTCTACAGCTTCCTTGCTAAGAAAACTTTCTGACAGGTGTAGATTTTCTCGCGGAGACTTGAATATTGGTTTGAACGAAACGACTGGGATGTGTTTAGACTGACTTTACTTACGTAATGTGTAAGTAAAACAAGGTATTCTGCGTGAAAACTCTGATATCGAGCTTAAATCACAAAAAATACTAGGAAACGCTAGCTAGCATGGCTTAGAGGCGGTTACGTTGGTTTGCGTCTTTTGGTCGAAAAAAATCGAGAAAGAGTGAAATTGGGAAGAATAGAAGACTATAAATCAAATCAAGGAAATCAATATAAAGAGGCCTTTGCCCAGCAATTGGATAATACAGATGATTCAAATAGGTATCTGCTATAGGAAAAGTCTTCTTCTGTAACCTTGAAAGAAACAAAACAAAAAGTTTTTATTGTCACACAACTAACATGATAATCATAATTGTCACATGGTGACTTTACCTCGAAATATCTCGGCAACACCACACTTTAGGGCACCAAGTTTCCGACGTTTTTCGTTTGTTGAAGTGTCCGCTATCCATTCACGCATGTTAGTGCGTCGCAACTTAATGAAAAAATCAAAATGGCAGCGGGGGAGGTTTGCCGCAATGGTTATAAAACCTTTTTATTTGTTTTATTAGCTGACCCGCGCAACTTCGTCTGCGTCACATTTTCCTTTAATGCTCCGCTCCTATTTCTCTTAGCGTGATGATATAAATAGCCTATAGCCTTCCTTGATAAATGGGCTATCTAACACTGGAAGAATTTTTCAAATCGGACCAGTAGTTCCTGAGATTAATAGGCTTGCTCTTGAGTACAATCACGCCTTATGGAAAGCGCTAGATGAGGTCTATGATGGAGTGAGCGTGCCCAGAAGATGCCTGTTCACTCTTGCTTTGAGGGAAAAGGTTATATGTGGACACGGACGTTGGCAGAGAGTTCCACACTTTAGCTATGCGCATAACAAATATGGAGGAGAAGCGGTGGGTACGACTAGTCGGGATATCGACCAAGTACGGATACAGATGGTACCCTGCAATACGTCTGATATAGACCTAAACTATACAATTTCATAACGATGGTAGTAAAGAGTAGCAGTATTGAGAATTTGCCTTTACGGACATGCTGTGACATCATTACACACATGTAACATTTGATTAGTTTAGTGTAGTATTATTGTTTGTTGACGGCACGGTTGGCGCAATGGTTGAGCGATCGCCTGCTGCGCCGCGTGTCGTAGGTTCGATTCCCGCACGGAGCAAATATTTGTATGGCCTAAAGATAGTTGTTCCGGGTCTGGCTGTTTGTGTATGTGACTTTGTATGTTTATAAACGCACCCACGCACCCACGATACGGGAGAAATTCCTAGTGTGGGGCAACGTTAAAAAAAAACTCAAAATATGAAACTAGCCAGCTTCCTAGAACCGACTAAATACAAGTAGAAGTTGAAAGCTATTCTATTAGGGAAGACCTAAATACAGCAACGTTACACTATTACTGAGAACTGTTATATTCATGTTAACTGCTCCAGCTAGGAGTAAGTCGAAAGCACTTAGGACTTAGGCAGTTAGAACAAAAGCTTATTGTGGGGAGTCCTATTACTGTAACACTACACAGTTGAACTGTTTTACTGCGTCAATGGTACTACTCTATGGAAGGAAAGTTCCTTTCAACTATAAATTAACCTGGAAGCTAGAGGGATTCATGTAGGAATGTAAAGAATGTCTATGGCATTAAGTTCGCTTCTGTACATTTGTGCTTAAATAAATTAATAAATAGTAAATAAATAAATAAATAAATCAATCATCAATCAATAAATAATCTACTATTAATATTATAAACGCGAAAGTTTGTGAGTATGTATGGATGTTTGTTACTCTTTCACGCAAATACTACTGAACCGATTACGATGAAATTTAGTATGTAGGTAGACCCAGAATAACACATAGGCTTTTTTATCCCGGAGTTCCCGAGGGATCGGAATTTACACGGGAATAACGAGAATTTATACGCTAACGAAGTCGCGGGCGGCCTCTAGTTTTTAATTTAATATAGAATAGCACAACTGTTAAAACAAATATCCACATTTTGTTTTAGTTAGCAAAGTAATAGGAACGATCACCCAAGTCCTTCCAGGAAAATCTCTAAAGCTTATTTATATTCAAAGTTTGTGAACTGATTTCATTTTCCCATAAATCTTGAACTTTAACACATGTGAACAAAGTTCCGCAGCCGCGACTCTGCGCCCCACTATAATTCAATTGTCTCTGTGAGTAAAGTTTTCAGCTGCGGTCATAAAATAGCGCGCCATACGTGTAATGTGGCCACGCTAGTAAACTGCGGACAGCCTCATTGCCCACTTAGTCACCGTTCAACCGAACTTTTAACTAAACTTGTCAGCTACATATCACCAGAAAATGGCTAACTCCGTAAGATTGTAAAATATCGCGTGAAATTGCTAACTTTTGTTCGTAGATTTAAGTAGATCGTTGTTCATAATATATCGATAATCTAATCAAGATTTATTACAATTTTACAGAGTCTCCATTTTCTGGTGACATCATCGGGGAAGGCTATAGGTATAACATCTACACATAACATACCATTTAATCCATATAACATCTTGCTTCGACCAATTAGAGCGGAGCATTAATGAAAAATGTGCGTCTCGCACGCATCGGCCTCCTGCGACCCTCAACAGGCGGCTCACACGGAGCGGTGTCGCGGTGGACCTCATCGGTTCACCTTGTGGGAGGCCGCGCCACCGCTGCGTCTTTCGGTACGTGTTCGTCACTCCAGAACTTTTTGGCCCCATCGACCATCTGTTCTGAGAGCAATTTGCCCTAACCACTGCCACTTAAGTTTAGCGTATCGCGAATGTTCCTTTGGGATAATCTTCGACTATCAAACGGGCGAAGCGGCTGACGGGAGCTAGAAATTCATATTTTTATTTGTGATAATTAACATGAAGTCTTCATTTTAGTAGGTGATCACCAAACTTAAAAGAAACTCACAGCTGATCATTTGGTTGCCATGATATCTAATCATTATGACCGTCATTGTAGTCGAAAGAGGTTTTACCTTGTTGATGTTGCCCAGCAGTCTCGCACAGATCAGAGGGCCAATTCTACTAATTTTTAAACAACTTTCGCATTCGCATGTCAATTGCAAACTGTTAAAAAAGCTTTAATTTTCACACATTTTTGACAGTTTGCGATTGAGATGCGAATGCCATGCGAATGTGAAAATTAGTAGATTGGCACACTGTTCTGGTGCCGTACTACAAAAATGTGCCAATGCCATCAGAGTCCCGATGCGAGAGAGAGAGGATGCTATTCGTTTTGTATAGCAACGTCTCTCTCTCACACACCGGAGTCATTTTGGTTGTAAGACCTCTGCAAATTCAAAAGATTTAGTGTTTTGAATTCCACTAAAGCATTGTTTCTTTTGATTTTGTTTCTGTAGCGAATCGCTTCAGCAACAAATTCAAAAGCATCCATTAAATGGGGACCACTATACAGAGTAGCGCGCACAACGACGACATTCAACGACCAGCTGCATTCCTCCTCGGTGGGATGTCGCTTTTACATGCCTCTGCTCGGCCATGGAATGTAGACCAAATATGTGGTGTATAGCCATCGGATGCAGAGGGGAATTTCAAAGTTTTCCCGCAAAGTCTGTTTGGGCGCCGCTGCATTGTATACTGGGAATCTGAAATTCAATGAGGAAGAATTTGGGTATTTACAAAAAAAAAATGTAGATAAGTAGTTTATCAGCCATCCGTTACCATAACACAAGCATTAGGTTGCTTAGCTTGGGACTATAATTATGGCGTTGTGTGAAATGTCCAAGGATATTTTGATGCCTCACCTCACATCAGTTTGGAAAAAAAAATTGGGGACCCCACAATCCTATTGCGCCCAAAGCCGCCACTTTTAAAATAGCCAATGACTCGGGCGAAGACGAATCGATTGACGAAAGAATCATCAAAATCTGCTTATCTACGCGTTTGGTCTCTAGAACGCTACATAGGAAAAAAACAAAAATACATACAAATATACATTCGTATACTAATAACCACATTACCCTCCTTCGGCAGTCGGGTAAAAATGATAATCGACCTTAATCGCAAAAAAGCGGCTGTTAGTTACATAACCTCACTTTTCTTAAATCTCTTTTATCTCGGCTCTCAGATCGCCAAAATCTGCAAAATTTTCAGTGATTGTTTGTTAATATAGTAGCTATCAATTGACACTCATTTCATCTTTTTAAATCCAGGCCAAAAATTGTATGAAAGCGTATCCGTCTCCTTTGAATTACAATAAATGTACACAAAATCTTTGTGGCTTGGATAAGAAGCTACTGGAAGACAAGTATTTTACAATAATTAACGTTCTCAATTTATAATTAACGTCGGAAAATTGGAAAAAAATAACAACACAAACTAAACAGCATTATTTGTTTGCATTGCGTCCACAATGTAACGTTATCTCCCACACCTGACGCACTCACACACAACTTATGCGACACTTCACATTTACTGAAACAAAAGCCTGCCACACACTCTTCACAAGCCTCCCTCTATGAGAGAAGTCCGGTACTCTCTAGCCTCTCACACGAGCGACCATTACGCACGTCTAATATTTGCTCACGTGTGGCGCGCCTTAATGGGCGCCGGGTGATTCTGCAGTCATTGTGCCTCGGCCTGGCTTTTAGTGAGGGTTTACGCACTTGGTGCATTTCACGCTGCAGTGACTTTCAAGATAGTAGTATCTCGCATGAGTAGTAACAAGTAGTTCATAAACAAGGAGAATATAGAAATAGTTGAAATCAAAATAAAAATTTTATTTGCAAGGGAATTTATAATTTTCACATTAAATATTTTGTCTTGATTTTAAAATTTATATTTCTCTTCAAGTAAGTTTTCAAAGGATTTTTTATTTTTTATTTGGGACAAGCCCGCCACACATTCCCAACCACTGCAACTCCTGAAAGCCAGAATCAACAGTGGCGACCACCAGAAAAAACGCCGAGTTAATGAAACCCGACGAGTCCCGGAGAAACGATTCAACTGTCTTGGATCCCGCAACGAAATTAATCAGAAGAGTACAGCGGAGGAGTAGGAAAAATAAATATAATTTCCACTTCCCTCCATATCAAGCAGGAGACAGATTAGAGCTAGGCCAATAGGCACCAATGGACATATACAACTGGGTTAGGCCCAGTTGCCAAGCACCACGGATTATATATTAACATTTAAACTAATGGGTCCTAAATTGTGAGCTACTTTTGATTCCAGTAATAGGTATGGCAAAATCGCCTGAACGCACGGAAATTTGTTCTGGTTTCTACAAGGTCCGTATAGTAAACTACTCCAGATTTAACCTGAATACTATCTAACATAACATTACGTTCAGTCTGCCAAAGAATACACTCCCACAAGATGTGATGTGCGGATTGTTCGTATTCAAGGTCAGCTGTAGAGCATTGACATAAAGGTGAGGCCACAAGCCTAAAGGAAAATAATTTACTCTTAAAGTTGCCATGACCTGTGAGAAATTGGGCAACACAGTGATCCACCTCCAGCCATGTCTTCTCCAGCCGCTCACGAACGGATGGAAAAAACTGGTGGAGGTGTCGGCCCTTGATGGAATCTTCCCACCTACATTGCCATTCGCATAAAAGTACCTCCCAGACGTCAGTCTGGGGTTTTAGTAATCTAGAGATCTTAGCACGGTCGCGTTGCGGTAAAAACTCTGGGTCCGTAATCTTTCTAGCGTAGAAGTACATTGCAGCACGCCGCTGCACCTCAAGATCGACTGGGAGAACACCCGCCAGCACCGGTAAGGCTTCAGTACTAACCGTCCTACGTTTTCAACGGATTGCCGACCAACCAATAGGTAATGGCTCGTTCTGAACCCGCCAAAAAGAAGAAAACCGGCATAATAACAAAAATCACCTGAACACATCACCCGTAACATTTACGTTCCAATTCTAGTAATAAAATCCCATTACCTATATGCGATAAGGACGTTTAATGGGGCATGAGAGTTGATCGAAAGATGCATTAGCACCCTAACAGCCATAACATCGCTTTATTGATAGCAATGAGAGGTAATTTTGTTCATAGACACTGCTTTACGGAATCAAGCTACCTCAAATCATCAAACTGTTATTTTTAACAGAATGTCTCCGAAGAAAAAAATGTTTGGAGCCAGTATGTTTGTATGTCTATTTCTTCATCACGCCCTGCAGCCTAAACGCCTGGATATTTTAATAACATATAGCTGATGCCCCGCCCCTTCGCCCGCTTGACAAATTTTAAACTAACACCTTCCTCGAGAACCACTTTATGCACTGGTGAAAACAGCATGAAAATCGGTGTTGTCGTTGTTGAGTTTAATGCGAACAGATATACAGACAGACGCGGCGGAGGACTTTTTTATAATAATTTGTATTGATGTAACATAAGCTTTGTTTTTTTTCCTGTTTGTTTGAGATCCATGCAGATGCACATTGTCATCATCTACCTAGCCTTTTCCCAACTATATTTGGGTTGAATTCCAGTCAAATTGGATTTGGCTGAATACGTAGTATTTTACTTGAAGCGGCTGCCTACCATACCTCCACCCACAACGCATTAAATGGATAACTAGGTACACTTTGGCATGACTGGTGTCAGATTTTTCTGACTTGTGACTATCCGTAACGACTCCCAGAGATCTACATTAATGACACCCAGGGCCAACGGCTTAAACTTGCTTTCCGAGGAACGGAGAATTCTCGGTATGTTAAGGTTGTCATAACCTTGAAGATCGACTCATGTGTTATTATTTAGATGGCATGACACTATTATTTAGATGAAAGATTATGTATCTTCTTCGATAAATGTCCACAAGCCTGGTTTTCTGTAGCCACATTTTTTATAGACAATCTTTTACCCAAAATTCATCCATTGCATCTTTGATTATTAATCTACCAGTTCTAAGTTTGAGCTACACGACAACAAACAAATGCTTGCACTGCAGATCCACTCAAATCTATGTTGTACTTTCCTAAAAGTACCACTTCAGACATTAACCTACATGGTTCTCATATGATTTGACCAGTACAATTGTATGGACTTTAAAAGAGACTTTCAACTCTGAATTTGTTTCGGTGTTTCTTCTCAAGGCAGTCAACTAGAAAACACCGGCCTCATCTAGTTTAAAATGATCAAAAACTATAATATTGACCTACTGAAAACTAAACATCATTTACTCTTTTAGGTTTTTGCTGTCCTAGTGCGTAACCAATACGGTAACAAACAGAATATTGTGCTGTTAAGCGCTGAAAGCGACGAGCGGCTATCATCCTTAATCGACACTGTTCTGCCGCCAATAATCTAGCGGGCATATTGAGCAGCTTAGCTCGAGCCGGCTACCAGGTTACGACAATTTCACTTGAATTTGGGATATCCGTTCAATTGATAGAACTATTGGTTTAGTCTGTACCGCGTGAATTATTTTTGTAGCGGCATATGACATTGTAGCGACATTTATATCGACAGTTATGAACTTAAGACCTGACGTTACAAATCATGCAGGATTATACAACAGCCCAAATATCAACTATTGGGCAGTTACCCACTGGACATAAAAAACGGTTGGAGGATCCTACCTTTTCAATGGAGGTTTGCGCTACCTACTTTACAACCTGTTTCGCATAGGACCACCTAGTCTAGATAGGCCGCAGCAAACACAACTTTTCAAATGAGGTTTTAATGAACTTGACACAAAATGTGAGTGTGGTGCCCCGGTTATTTTTTTTTCTATTTAGCTACCCACCGGCAGATTAAAAGTTCAAATCTTCCGATATATTTTTCCGGCATAATTTATTTTGATGTGGTCTCTATGGCACCCGAAATTGAATCTTAATTTTATTTTTTTTTATTAGGAGAACACACCAGCTTTTCTTCACACCTTTATTTTGTTAGTCTACTTACAAGTAGTATACACACCCATTTTTTTTTAATATTACATTTGGCACCAAAGTATATGGGAACGCGAAAAAACGGGATATGGGCGTACAAAGTCAAGAATAAGTGTAATATTTCTATTATTGAGAATAAAATAATATTCCGTCTAGTAGTTGCAACAATTCCTTAGTTTAATATTTTCAAAACAATTTTTATTTAACTGTAACAATGTCGCTTACTATAAAACTCTCCTAAAAGTCTAAGATTCTTTTATGCAGAATTGTTTGATTACAATGCTGTGTTGAAAAGTTGACAAAAAGACTTCAATGCTGTTTAATAAAGTGAAGATGGTAGAGTTTATTTTAATGTCACTTGAAATATTTGAGACACTTATTCAAGAACAACGTCGAATGAATTACCTATTATCTGTTCGAAGATGAATAAGTCTTGTGTTCATACTAAATGGTGTGAGTCTAACTGATAATAACTTCAAAGATTTATGTGAAACAGTTGTGATGTAAGCTATTATCCAAGGTTCTAGCGCGATGTGCTCAGTCATCCTTTAAAATTTTCAAAGAATTTTACCCTCTCGTCTTCTGCCCATGGTAACATCAAACTGCATAGGGAAATTTTGTTATTTCTGTACTGATATTCTACAGAATCCAAGTCATCGTTGAATCGTTTTTCTGTTACTCAAAACTCGTCACTTTTTTAAATTTAAATCAAAAACATACTCTGTAATTTAACACTGTGCAACTCTGTGCATTGTCTGAAATGAAAAATGGATAGGTTTTTTTAGACAGAAATACCAGACCACATTAATTAATATAATGTCTGTAGAAAGGCCACATTGCTCGAAGAACAGGATGGTCGATGAGACCGCGTGACTTAACCGTATCCTGTAAAAATCAGATCCGGCTAAGAAATTTATGTCGTCAAGTGAACGTAGCGTTACTGCTATACGTCTCCCTGGAGTGGCGACCTTGTACCGGAAAATGCAGCGTTGGCGCTGCCTTTCACAAGGAGGACAGATGACTTGGTGAGGGTCACGGGTAGCCGATGGATGCGAGGCGCACAGGTTCGCTCGAAGTTTCAATAAGCCTTTAATCCTGACCAATTCAGTAAGTTCTTTACAAAAGGTGGTACTCAAAGAAAGTCTCTCAGTTCATGTGCCCCTTGGCATAGACGTCCTCTATCGTCTACCACTGTTTCCTATATCTAAAACTTATCCCTAACTAGAAGTCTAACACATCATCATCTGCCTAGCCTCTTCCCAAGTGTATATTGGGGTCGACTTCCAGTCAAACCGGATTCAGCCGAATACCAGTATTTTACGTGGAGCAGCTACCAGGCCTCCACAACCCATTAACTGGGTAACACGGTACTTCATGGCAAGACTAGAGTCAGATTTACTGGCTTCTGACAATCCGTAACGACTGCCAAAGATCTACAAATGACAGCCGGGACCAACAGCTTAACGTGCTGTCCGAGGCACGGTGGAAACTCGGTATGTTAAGGTGATCACCCATCATCGACCGACCTGTGTAAGCATTGCTTAACCTTAAAGATCGACCCGTGCAGTTGTTATTATTTAGACAAAAGTTCCTCTAACACATGTAACATAATAATTACACTTTATATATTTAGGAAAAAGCTGTAATATTTTGAACAGTATAAGGTTATTGACTGAAGAGATGGCTCTCAATAAATAGAATACAATATGTGTATTGAAACAGAAACTGGCCGACCGGTGATACCAAGCTGTGTTTACAGTGAAAATTAACAAATCGAAAGTGTAGTTTATCCTTAGAGTATGTAGAAACAGGATAGGATACATTACTCACCAGCTGTCTTAAAAAAGTATACTTACGTGAACAATTTTGGCAACCCACATTGCAACTTATTCAGTCGTGGGCTCTAAAAGAACATTTCCTCAACACTAATAATTATTGGCCAAAGCCTAAAATATCTGGGATTAATCAAATTACATTTCCGCAGTGCGACTTTGGATAGAGTGACACTTCGCCCATGACGCATTAGCCTATGCACGCACCGGTGACTTTTGTCACCGTGACAGTATATATCTCTCAGTTGCACTTCACAATTGCGAAAGAGAGAAATGTACTGTCACGGTGACAAAAGTCACCGGTGCGTGCATAGACTTATACTCACGTATCAAGCAAATCTTTCCAATGCTTTTCAATTTCAGCATTGTAACTATTATTTTGTTTTCTTGTTTTTCGTGAATAATAATGCTCTAGTGGCTACGATTATAATTTGTGTTATCGTAATAGGCACTGTTAACATTCATTATCTTAAAAAAAGGGTTTGTATTAACTTTCCTAATCATTCTATTCCTGTATTCTCAATTCCAAGTCTGCTTGCAAAGCTGTTCCCGAGTATGGCGCCAAAACTTTCAGTGACCATTTTTCATGCGAAGCATATGGGAAGGGTAAAATTTGGCGAAATTCCTTTTTATCCCTTACCTAAGGCAAACACGGCCTTCGCCAATATTTCAGGGTCCCAATTTCAGGCGTTTTGTTGGTGACTCGGTTCACACGGACTGGTAAACAAAAAGTTTCAGGAACGCGGATTATCTTTTTATCGTGTAGAATTGTAGATATTACGGTTTTGTGTCTGGATTTCAGTATGATTTAGAGTTTTTATTTGATTGACGTTCTTGGATTATTGGCTTTTTGTCGTCTTTAGGAAATCGTTTCGAGCGGGAAAATTTATACTTTTCTTCTTAACTCTTAATAGGTACGCGTTTGACCACTATCACACCTGATGGTAAGTGATGATGCGGTCTAAGATAGAGCACGCTTGCTTAGAAGGTAACCTATTCATTTATTTATTTATAAGGCACACCAACAACTTATTTACAAAATTAATTATATAACATGTGACGTCTAGGGTCCCGTGTAAATAAGCCACTTACAGGCATGCACAATGCAATGCAAATACACATAAATTCATTTAGCAATAATAGTAAAAATAAAAAATCATTCATTAACAAATTGAAAGTAATTAAATTGATCTGTAAAACATAAAGATAAATATTATAAGTAATTGAATTATAAAATTAAAATAAAATAAATTGGACTACACAACAATTTTCATTAAAAAAAAAAATGCTATTAAATTAAAAATTCATCAATTAATTAATATGAAACATAAAAAAATATATTCACTCTTTACTTAAAGAGTCCAGTTTGTAGCTATCAGGAAACACAGACTCCGGCAGGGAATTCCACTCCTTTGCTGTACGCACTAGTAATGTGTTCCCAAAACGTTTTGTGCCTGTGGTTGGGATGTCCACCATGTACCGGGTGGTGGCGCATCGCCGTTCGTCTTGTGGTTTACAGACGCGTGTATATTACACATACTACACTAGAACACATGAATATCCAATCGAAATTATAGCTTTTAAAAAGTATTCGTAAAACTGATGAATAGAAACAATGCTCACTATTATTATTATACGAGTGCCATACTCAGGAAAAATATGTTCGAAGAAGTTTTAAAGCGGACGAAGAGTTCAGTGATTAAAAACCATTGTTTTAAAACGTGATTATAGTAAGGTCGATGTTCTCGCTCAGAGGTGATGAACATGGTTTACCTCTATCACCGTTATCATCACAATATCACCCGAAAGACGTCTACTGCTGGGCATAGAGCTCCCCCAAGTTCCCCCAAGTGTAACCCCACTACAACCGGTCCTGTGCGTCTCTCAACCATCGGCTACCCGCAACCTTCTCCACGTTATGTAATCACATTATTATACAAGGGACCAGCTGTTTCTCCGAGATCTCTCATCGAAACCATATTCCGCATTATTGACGTAACACTTTACAAAATTCATGACGCGAACTGTAGTAATAATTCCCTATATAAGATATTCGGTGCTTACCTTCGCTGAATTTATTATTCATGGAAGCAAAACGCTCTGTTTTAAAATAAAGCCTTTCACGAAATGTTCTGGATGTTCAATAACAAAGGCTGGGAAACTACCTTTGTAAAACTGTCTGCGAAAAAATTGTGTGAATTTGGCCGTTTAGTTCGCGATGATTGTTAGTGAGGGCAGCTGGCGCGGAGCCAGAGCAATATTGTTTTAATGCGGCTGAGGCTGTACATTATTTAGCGTGTAACGCCTTTGAGTTTATCGAAGACTTAATTTACTTATTTTTTCTAGTATTACATTTGGACGATTTTATAATTTATTCTCGTGGACTACTACTACCAAACGCATTTTTTTTATTTTTGGGTTTGTCCTTGACTCTAGTCTAGGTCATAGATGACAGAGACAAAGTCTTTCTCCGGATAATCTCTCGTGTCTGTCATTTGACTATAGTACAGCTTTCCAAATCTTAAATAATTTCAAAATCGGATCAGTAACATTAAAAAAATACAAAAACAAAATTGCGTTCTTGTAATTCATGTTACATTTTTTTGTTAGAAAAAAGAAAATTCTTTATAAAAACTAGCTGACCCGCGCAACTTCGTCTGCGTCACATTTTCCATGAATGCTCCGCTCCTATTTGTCTTAACGTGATGATATCGATACCTTTAGGCTCAAAGGGCGTAACCGCCATTTTGGCCAAAATGAGATTTTAATGTAGTCATACTTAGTTTTTTTCCCTCTTTCGATTGGTATATTTAAAATTTCGATATTCGCTAAAAAGTAGATAGCGGATACAGCCATAATTTTTGGATTGCTTAACATTGATTTTATTTAATTATTTAAATTTTGGCCGTAAATGAAAAATATTTCATTTTTTATAACCGAAAGGTCGTAACAGGTAAACAAAATTGTAAACTTGGCAGTATATCCTGTGATCTGTCTCTTTTGGTGTTTACGCCTCTGGCTATTTTAGAATTTTGTTTGTACTTGTCTTATACAACCAGAGATTTTATCAAGTTTGGCGGTTACGCCCCAAAATAAACTAAAATATTTACAATATAGGTTATTATAATATTTGTGACGCAACAATCATCCCATAGTTTTATAGAGGTCGGTGATTACGCTTCCAAATGCTTTTGAAATATTAACAATTTGACCTAAATATTTTTTACAAAAGCGTCTTGTCGTCAGCACATCAAGCTACAACAATCTGTCTAATTTCATTGTTCGATTTTCAACTTTATAACTAGAGTGATTGGGTTCAAATTTGATTGGGAAAATTTGTCAGTTTCGGATAGCCTAATGTGCTGGCGACTGTACTTTACACTCAAAGTTTTATGCAATTTTTCGGCCCTTAATCACCTGGCGTAATAAAGTAAAATAACGTTTGTCCAACAGTCTTCCAAAAAAAAAAAAATGCGACGCGAGATGAATTTCTCTCCTAGAACAACCAAAGATATGATGGACTCTATATTTGTACTTACCTGTCGAACTCCTATGGTGTCACCGTCCATCATTCATCACCGATGTTGAAATAAACATTTTTCCTGAGACTGACCATGACTTGCCAGACTCCGTTCCTCAACTTACCTGCCTCAAACCTGTGTTGTTACCGACCGCCATCACCGATGTAGAAATAAACACTAACAAAGACTCCGTTCCTGAACTTACCTGTCTAACTCCTGTGTTGTTACTGTCGGTCATTACTGATGTTGAGATAAACGTCTTTCCTGGAACTTCCGCAATGACACCAGAAGACGTTTTTCAACATACTTACGGAGCTCCTGCTAACTCTGCGTTATCACCGCCTGTCATCTATACTATAATATTATAAAGAGGTAACATTTGTTTGTATGTAGTACTATAATAATATATACATAATATATAATAATATTATAAAGAAGTAACATTTGTTTGTAAGTTTGTGTGTAGGGGGTAATCTCAGGAACTACGGGTCCGATTCTTTCAGTGTTAGATAGCCCATTTATCGAGGAAGGTTATAGGCTATATATCATCACGCTAAGACAAATAGGAGCGGAGTATTCATGGAAAATGTGACAAACAAAGTTGCGCGGGTCAGTTATCGTCGATAAAGAGACGAATGTCTCTCCTGGAACTTCAAGAGACACGCTAAATACCGTCGAAACAAACAATGGTCATACTTTAAGTTTTTACCCCTAAGCAACAAAGTAAAAGACGTTTCTGTAAAACAGCAAATAAGGCATACATAGACTTTTTATCTGATGAGGAACCAGAAGATTTTTCAGCGGGAAGCTCTGATTTATGGTCCGACTGTGAAAACTCAGACTCTAACGTATTTAAAAATGGAAAGAAGAAGAAGAAAGTAAAAAGACGCGGTAATGATCAAAAAGAAGAAACTTTATTAAAAAAGATACCACTAAGACCTTAATTGTGACAATGGAACAATCCCCAAAACCTTTCATGAAGAGTATCGTCAGCTCCGTTCTACTGATGATGTACCCGATACAATTCCTGAAACAGATAACGAAGACGAAGATTCAGAGGAAGAATAAGTCTTACGTTTAAATCCTCGGGATGCTTATGCTTACTCGTTATAGTTAACTTTTTTTACGTTTTTTACATCATAAAATTATTATGACAACGTTAATTCGGTAGATAAAACAATTAATTTGCTTTATTAGTAGCTGTGTTTTTTTTTATTATTATAAATATTAGAAGTATCAAGGACAGAAAAAAATGTCTCATTACACTCAAATTACGTTAATAGGATATTAGATTCCTTCATGACAATAAGTGTAATACATTCCTATATCTTTATTAATAACTAGCTGACCCGCGCAACTTCGTCTGCGTCACATTTTCCATTACTGCTCCGCTCCTATTTGTCTCAGCGTGATTATATATATATATATATACGCCTATAACCTTCCTCAATAAATGGGCTATCTAACACTGAAAGATTTTTTCAAATCGGACCAGTAGTTCCTGAGATTAACGCGTTCAACCAAACAAACAAACTCTTCTGCTTTATAATATTAGTATAGATTGCTGGTGGTAGAGGTGCTGAATCAAGTGGATTCTTAATTTCGTCCAGAACAGTCCAAAAAGAAACACATTTTCTCCGATTTTTACTGACAATATTGCTGATCGTAGACCACTGATAAATATAGTTTGTTTTAAGATTTTATAATATCAAAAAAGTTTTACTGGGTTCATAGAATCGATTTACTATAGAGGAGCTCGTTCAAATCGGACCAGTAGTTCCTGAGATTAACGCGTTAACCAAACAAACAAACTCTTCTGCTTTATAATATTAGTATAGATTGCATAATATACAAAATCTACGTTCAGTTACGTATCCTGATCTCTCTCTCGAATTAAGAATATAATTATGAAGAGGGTACCTAATGCAGGGCACTGTATCATCTCTATCGGTTGAAATGCCGACCAGCCCAGGTACCTAATCTCCTGGTACAAACTAATCTTGAATCAAAATCAACAAAACCAACTATCGAACGAATGGTGCTGAATCAAGTGGATTCTTAATTTCGTCCAGAACAGTCCAAAAAGAAACACATTTTCTCCGATTTTTACTGACAATATTGCTGATCGTAGACCACTGATAAATATAGTTTGTTTTAAGATTTTATAATATCAAAAAAGTTTTACTGGGTTCATAGAATCGATTTATTATAGAGGAGCTCGTGGCTAAAGCCGCACGGGCCGATCTTCAAGGCTAAACTATAACAGACGAACGCATCGATCTTCAAGGTTAAGCAACGCTTGCGAAGGTTGGTCTGTGGGTGGGTGACCATCTTGACATACCGAGTTTCCTTCGTGCCTCAGAAAGCACGTTAAGCCTTTGGTCCCGGCTGTCATTTGTAGATCTTTGGCAGTCGTTACGGATAGTCAAAAGCCAGTAAAATCTGACTGAAATCTTGCATTGAATGAGTTGTGGAGGTCTGGTAGGCAGCCGCGCCACGTAAAATACCGGTATTCAGCTGAATCCGGTTTGTCTGGAAGCCGAGCCAATATAGTAAGGAAAAGGCTAGGTTGTTATAATGGTCACCCATTCACAGACCGACCTCGGCAAGCGTTGCTTAACCTTGAAGATCGACGTGTTCGGCTGATATAGTTTAGCCACATTGAAACATAATACCAAATATTCATCTCTTCTGTAGTAAAACAGTTTACTTATGGATACAGGTAACTCCGGACTCCGGAGGAGACTCTCCTCTCCTCCCAGTAAATCGAAACACAATCTAGTAATTCAATCAAATCCATAATTTCATAGCTAATAATTTCAACATTATACGTCTTCAAGTTAAACAACATAAAACATGGGGCTGACCTTATGCTACTGCGGAGAATCTTAACACCGCGATTCAGAAAAACGCGTCATAAGTACAACGCCATCTATCGATCTACAACGTAACTGAACTGTCTTTATGCTCATAACTACTCATAAGTTCAAACTTAGAAGCTTACACGTTACGATAAATAATGATAATATAATAACATATAATTATAAACATTATGTGTTTAATTAAAAAATAACTCAAAAATACATTGTTTCGGGGTCTTTTCACACATTTCTTATTAAAAAATTTCTCAATAGATGGCATTGCCAGTATCTGAAGTCTCAATGAAAACACAACCTATGTGTAAAAATGTCATTTTTTGTAGTAAATGTCATTTTTCTGACATTTCTATGTATTTTTTATGCGAAAATATTCAATGTACAGACACGGCAACTCTACGATTTTATTATATGTATAGATATAGTAATTAGGATTGATTGACTTGTTTTTTTTTTTTTTTTAGATTGATTTTATTATTATTGCAGAATGATTATTATCATGATGACCATTTCTATTTTAATATTATTGTTGTGATTAAACATTTTTGACATAATATTTCTTTTATTTTTAATGCTATGTATTGAATAAAAAATTAAAAAAAATGATGTTCTGGACTGCACTGCAGTTGTTATGAGTAGGTGTAGTACTAAAACTATCAAGCAAATGACCCGATCGGCAAAAATGAACTTAATTACCAGAGCTTATAGTGAGAAATCATTGATGAGAAATGCCACAATCTTCACTTACACCACATATTGGACAAAGGGTTTGTAGCTTACATCATTAATTGGACACAAGAATACAAAGAGATTGTATCTTACATCATGAATTGTTAGTTGATTTCATATGATTTGCTATTACACCCATAGCTGCTTGTGCAGGTGCTTTGTTTAGGGTGTATACGAAGTCAATTTTTTTATTCGTTAGATTTACTTTATTTATTATTCTACAATGTTCTTTATCTCAAAATTCTAAAAACTTTTGTCTTTTGCATTTTTTTTATAGCTCTAAGCACAAAAAAGTTATGTCGCAAAACTGTTTTGTTGTTTTGTTTTTTGGATCTCCTGAAAAGTCGTGTTTTGGTGGATACGCCCTTTGAGCCTAAAGGTATCGATATATGCCTATAGCCTTCCTCGATAATTGGGCTATCTTACACTGAAAGAATTTTTCAAATCGGATCAGTAGTTCCTGAGATTAGCGCGTTCAACCAAACAAACAAACAAACAAATAAACAAACAAACTCTTCTGCTTTATAATATTAATATATCATAATATATATAAGTTTAGATAATATCTAAATTAAATTAAAAAAATAATATTTTGCATGCAAAAAAATTATTAAATTGTAAATCTTTTGCATGCCTACGTGGTAAAATATGGCTGTACTATTATTTGTTTTTTTGTCATCATTTGAGCTTACCCATATTTGCAAAATAAAGTTATCTTTATCTTATCTTTATCTTTAATAGGTTTGACTTCACTAGTTGTAATTTTGCACGAAATATAAAGCTTCTTTATTTTATTTTATTTCGTAAGTGAAAGAATTACTAAAGAGGGGGAAAGTCGAACATCGAGCGTTACAAAATTGTCATTTTAGAAATTACGATGTCATCTCAATATTAACGGAGTGATTGACTGAAGGAAATCAAACGATTATGAAGAAAATTTAATAAAAACGTTTTTCGGAAGTGTAGTGTTTCGAAGAGGACGAGGACTAAATGAGATGGTATCCTTGTCACACGCGGCGATGGACAGGAAACGGATATCTCCAAACTGTCTCGCAAACAGTGTAGTAAGAAAATGTTTCAGGTCATACCGAAAAAAGAACAAGTTATTAAAAGTTTTCAAGTTTTTTGGAATTGAAATTGTGGAGTACGGATGTTCGTTTGGTTGTTTGTTTGTGGTGCATGGGGTTTTTTAGTATATTATTAATATTCCATCACTAGTAAATTGTTTTTTAACCAAATCATGTAGGCAGAGTTTAGCTATTAGTATAACTAAAGTTAAAAAAGCAATTTTTTAAGTATTTTTATGCAAAAAAAAAAACCATTTGGCAATCAACCAAATTTTTTCTTTTTTTTAAACGTTGACCCACACTAGGAATTTCTCCTGCATCGTGGGTCCGTTTACAAACATACAAAGTCACATACACAAACAGCCAGACCCGGAACAACTATCTGTATTCTGTAGGCCATACAAATATTTGTTCCGTGCCGTAATTGCTTTTTAATTTGTGAAAAAGCCAGTTAATTACTAGCTTTTTCACAAATTAAAAAACACGTTTAATGCCAAAATTATTTTTATTTTTGTAATTTTCATAAGTGTGCCACATCCTTATCAAGCTACTTCCACAATTTTGCACACTATACATTATGAAACAAATCGATACGAGAAACAAGTATCTAAGTACACACTGTCTCAAGTACTTCGGAAGTATCCTCGACGTTATTATATTGTCGTTATAACTACCAGGTATTATAGCCTCCCAGTTCCAAGTCTTATGTTACTTAAGAGGACCGGCATTGAGGAAGTAAGTTGTTTAAGTTCAAGTTAAGTTACACAGGTATATAACTTAGTTAAACTATGCATTCGGTGACGTTAGTTAAATGTTAAACAAAGCTTAAGTGTCACCGAATAACAAAAAATCACATAAAACATCGTCCTAACTAGCAAACTATCGTACGAGTTAATTATTCGCGCGATGAAGATGATTCCGTCCGATGTGATGAGTATTATTAATCACGGTAATAAGCCAATTCTGACGACACAGTTGGCGCAGTGATGTTGATGCTCTGCGTGTCGCGGGTTCGATTCCCGCACGGACCAAATATTTGTATGGCCTACAGATAGTTGTTCCGGGTCTGGCTGTTTGTGTACGTGAGTTTGTATTTTTGTGAACGCACCCACGATACAGGAGAAATTCCTAGTGCGGGGCAACGCGTTAAAAAAACAATTACGACGAAGTCTCACAATTATCAAATTTTTCAGCGATAAAGAAAAATATCGCAATTAAAACAGAAAAAAAAAATCGGAACTGGAATATCAAAGTTTCAATCTAGGAAATGTCTATCAAGTGCCACTCAACGTGATGCCAAAATAAAGGTCTTCCAACCGCAAACTAAACGTACTTTTATAACCTATAAATCTTTTCGCATCGGTTGCCAAATCGAGCCAATTTTTATGGCACCTCTTTAAACTAATAAATGAACTGTCATTCGGTGGATGGTGAAAAGGGGTCGTATCGAAGACGTCACTGTCATGGTCGCGTGCGTCACGCATTCATGTGTTGTTCAAGTAAGTGTTAGTGCTGCTTCCCACTGTTAGATTGAATTCAAAAATGTGTCGTGCATTGGAATTCTACAAGCGTAGCCCGTGACATGGTGGAAATCCTACCCATACGCACTAAGCGTTTGGGAATACTTTCATTGTGCTTACAGCTATGGATTGGAATACTCTGCCCGAGTCTGCGTTTCCTGATAGCAACTACTAGGGAATCTTTATGCCAAGAGTAGCTTCTAGATAAGCGTGCTCCATCGCGGGTTACATCATCGCTTTCCATCATCTGCCTAGCCTTTTCCCAACTATATTGGAGTCGGCTTCCAGTCAACCTTATTCAGCTGAATACCAGTATTTTACGTGGAGCGACTGCCTACCAGACCTCCACAACTCATTAACTGGGTAACACGGCACTCCTTGTCAAGACTGGTGTCAGATTTTCTGGCTTCTGACTATCCGTAACGACTGCCAAATATCTCTAAATGGCAGCCTAGCTGGGACCAACAGTTTAACATGTTTTCCGAGGCACGGAGGAAACTCGGTATGTTAAGATGGTCATCCATCCACAGACCAACCTCAGCAAGCGTTGCTTAACTTTGAAGATCGACCTGCGCGGCTGTTATTATTTAGCCACAGTGCCTCATTACATCATCGCTTTCCATCAGATGATATTGTGGTCAAACGCAAGCGAATCTAAACTAATATTATAAAGAGTTTGTTTTGATTTAGTATTGGAAAGCCCAATTATCGAGGAAGGCTATATAAGATTACGCTACGACCAATGAGAATGGACAATTAACGTAAAAAATTGACGTGGACGAAGTTCCGCGGGTCAGCTAGTCGATAATAAAAAAGTTATTCATTTATTTTTATGTTTCATTCTTATAAAATATTATGAAAGCTTTATTGTTTGAATTCTTTTAAACACCGTTATAATTCTAAAAGAGTTGTTATTAAAACGTGTATCTGCTAAAAAGCGTTGTAAGTAATATCGTAAAATTACTTAATATACTTCTTTTAATCACGAAATAAATAAATTGTTAGAAAATTTCATGCAATTTAGAAAACAAAACCGACAATTATTTCAGAAGTATTTATGCAGTCGCGTGCTTTGTAAGTAAGGGACATACAACTGTCACTGGCAGTAATAAGAAAAGTACTATAACACTGAAAGCTCTTTAAAGATTTAAAAAATGAAGTTCTTGCTCGGAAGTTGCTTGACGACGGTTTGGTTCGTGTGATGTGGCACTTATTAAAACTTTGTTCAAAAATAGATTCACATCTATACTTAATATTATGAAGAGTTTGTTTGTTTGTTTGGTTGAACGCGCTAATCTCAGGAACTGCTGGTCCGATTTGAAAAATTCTTTCAGTGTTAGATAGCCTATTTATAGAGGAAGGCTACAGGCTATATATTCCCCTCTCTCTCTGGTGTGTGTAAGGAATGGACGTGTTTTAAGTCGAGCAAGTCTGTTTAAATATTTTTCAAATTTTAATATTTTTAATTATTAAATTGCTTCCGAAACTCGGACCCTCCTGTTTCGTCTTGAAGCTTTACCCATAAGACACGGCAGACATATTTGTTTGCGTCGGATCTCTCGCTCTTCGGTGGGTGCGGTGAGAGGGGCTAGCCACCCGGTGAGTGCAACTAAATCAAGATTTGTTTTAAATTTCGAAAAGTCGTTGTGTCGGCACCTGGACTCGAACTATAGTCCCCGCGCACTCAAGTCAACGCGGCTAGCCGCCACGCCAAATCGACGTAGATGTCCACGCGCTAAATTCCCAAACTGCCTACTACGGGGCTACGAGCAACCACAATACGTCCCGCCGAGTTTGCTACGCACCTACGAGGTGTGCTGCGAGAATTTGTACTGCTACGAGAAAACGTGAGATCTGCTACGAAAAGCAATACATTGGGGATCGCCTTCTTTCATACCTTCGATCAAAAACAAGTCTTACTTACAAGTAATTATGCCTAAAATGATTCGCTCGCCGCCGCAAACACCAAAAATAGAAGTACAGCGGGCATTGTCAAACCCTAATATTACTAGTACTCCAACGGAATCAGAGTTTATTAATATAAATAAACAATCAAAGCGACCTCGGTCTGAGTCTAGCCCCACAAATGAACTCGGGGAATTAAAGGAAGAAATAAGAGAAATGCTTTCAAAGTGTAGTGCAGACCAGGAAGCTATTTTACAAAACTTCACATCCAAAATATCCAAAGAGTTGACTGAACTAAAATTACAAAATGAAAAGTTACAAAATATTAAGTCAGAAATTGAGGAATCTGCGAGTCTTATTAATGAAAAATATGAAGAAATTAAGTCAAAAATGGGAAAATTAGAAAGTGAGCGGTCTGAACAGCGTAAGCATATAGATAAATTGGAAAAACAACTTCAAGATCTACAGGAATGTCGTCGGCCTGCCGTTATTGAACTGAGAAATATTCCACCCAAGGAAAAAGAAGATGTCAATGATTTAATGAAAATGTTAGTCGATATCTGTAAGCCATTGCAAATAAACGTGGAAACGACGGAGATACGTGACATTTATCGATTACAAAATAAGCAAGGCCCCTCAAAACAAATTGTCGCAGAACTACACTCAGTAACGAAGAAAAATAATATTCTCAAAGCCCTACGTGACTTCAATAAAGGGAAAGCCACCACGGAAAAACTAAATAGTCAACACATAGGCTTCTTAGGTGAGCGCATACCTATTTATATTGCTGACCGTCTCCCACCTAGCTCAAGGCAACTTTTTTATGAAGCGCGAAATTTTGCTAAAACTAACCAGTTTCAATTCTGCTGGTCGTCAAATGGGAAAATTTTTCTGCGCAAAAAGAAGGAGAGAAGTCTATTCGTATTCAATCAGAAAATTGTTTTCACAAAATATTGCATGTACCAGAGTGATCTTTTCTCTGGACTATTGTCTGTGTATCAAGTTTTATCTCAGTATTATTTTTATAGGTTAAATATAATTTATAGTTTTTGTAACGCCATACTCTTTTTACATAGCAACAAACACATAAAAAACAGATTATTCTACAGAAAAATAACACACAACGCATTCTACAAATACATAACACACAGCGCATTCTACAAATACATACATTACACACAAACTACTGCGCATGTCGACAATCATCTACAAATACATAAGTATTATTATTTTACCGCGGAAAAAAAGTACCATTCTTTTTCTCATTTACCTGATGGTGGTGGTTACCTTTGGTTTTATATTTATGTACAAAGTTCGAATGAGATTTATAGTAAGGTGTTTTTATTATTTAATTAACTATAAAAATGAACAGCATTCATAAAATTATCGAGAACTTAGATTCGTACGGATCCAATGAATTTTATAACTGCCCGCCTGATAAATGCGTTTAGTTATTAGGTAACGACGCTAAAACACTAAAATTGCTGCATTTTAATATACGTAGTATCAACAAAAATTTCAAGTATGTCTTAGTACTATTAACTCAAATACAAATTAGGTGTGATGTTATAATCTTTTCAGAATGTTGGTTAAACAAAAATGTAACTATTCCACTGCTTCAAGGGTATTCGGCTTATTCCACAGAAAACACTTTCAACCAAAATGATGGTCTAGTTGCTTACATACGGTCGGATTTACAACATAAAGTCGCTGAGCCACAATTCGCGGACGCAAACTGTCTTGTTTGTAGACTTAGTTCCGATGTAGTCATAATAGCTGTGTATCGACCACCATCTTTTAGACATACTGATAACTTTTTAACTAGCCTTCATAACATATTAGCTTCAGTATCTGAATATAGAACTATATTTCTGGTTGGCGACATTAACATTAATATAAGCCCAGCAAATAATGACCCACATTACAATGAGTACATGAACCTATTAGCATCACATGGACTATTACCTGCTTATACGTCCCCTACTAGAGAAAAAAACTGTTTAGACCACACCATGATCAAAATTAAAAACCCAGTAGTTTCCACTATATTAGAAACTAACATTACCAATCATGCACCAGTACTTGTTTGTGTTAAAAATTACTCAAGTGCACAAAGTATCCCTAAGGTAATTACGAGGATTGATCGAGGTAAAATAGCCACAGATATAGCCAACGCAGATTTTAGTCCCGTTATGTTAACTGACAATCCAAACGAGGCTACAGAACGGTTATTAAACACAATTACCTCTATTATTCAAAGCAACACCAAAAGTATTCGTGTTCCTTCTAAGTCAAGAGTTATCAAACCCTGGATCACGCAGGGTCTATTAAGATGTATCCGAAATAGGGATAATATGCATAGGGACCTTAAAAAAACGCCGGATAATTATAATCTCAAAATTACATACCTCCGTTACCGTAATTTTTGTAATAAACTGCTAAGCAGACTTAAAACAGAATATGAGAGAAATGAATTTCCATCAGGTGAGATTTGGGCCAAGAGTTTGCCCGTTCTGTATAAAAAAAAAAAAAAAAAAAAAAAAAAAAAATGAATTATTTAAAGCAAAAAATAATCCCAAAGCGACTTGGAAAGTAATAAATAACATACTGAGTAAACAAAATTCTAAAACTCCTCCCACAGACCTGTTATCAATTTCTGGTATCGACGACAAGTGCTCAGTTAACATGGTAAATGAATTTTTCGCGAATATTGGCAAAAATCTAGCGGCCAAACACACAATTGCACCCACTATACATGCTCAATATCTCCAAGACGAAGCACAATCAAACTCTCTCGTGCTCCTGACTCCTGATCAGACTGAAGTAGAAAGAACCATCATGAATCTACGCACCGATTCTGCCGCGGGATGGGATGGAATTACAACTAGAATGTTAAAGGTAAGCAAACAGACCCTAGTCCCCCTCATCACACACATATGTAAACTATGTTTCTTGAAAGGTGTCTTTCCAAGGGTTTTAAAAAGAGCTATTGTGCATCCAATACACAAGAGTGGAGACAGAGGCAGTGTAAATAATTACAGACCTATATCGGTACTTCCGGCCTTGTCAAAGATTGTAGAGAAGATCCTTAACAGTCGCCTCATCAACTTCATGGAAGCACATAATATTTTATCGGGAAATCAATATGGCTTCCGTAAAGGAAAATCTTGTGAGGACGCTGTTGCTGCCTTTGTTGACAAGGCCGTTAAGACGCTTGATGTTAAATCTAAATGTCTGGGTATATTCTTGGACTTGTCTAAAGCATTTGACACTGTCTCAGTTCCTACTCTAATATTAAAATTGGAGAGGATTGGTGTGAGGGGTTCTGCACTAGCTATCTTTGAGAGTTACCTCTCTGAGCGGACACAATGTGTCAAAATTGGCTCATATGTTAGTGACGAACACATGTTATCGTTTGGAGTTCCTCAAGGCTCCATTTTAGGGCCCACTCTCTTTTTAATTTATGTAAACAGTCTTTGTAATCTTTTCATCCCAAATAGTAATATATATACATACGCGGACGACACGGCTCTACTGGTATATGGTCAAGACTGGAAGGAAGTCCATGAGCGAGCTGAATCAGCGCTGGGTATGGTTATGTCATGGCTAGCTGCAAACACCCTAACTTTAAATCTGGACAAGACAAACTTTATGCCCTTCTCAATTAAACAATCCTCGCAACCCGATGAGTCGTTTGTCATCAGGGCTCATATTTGTAGTCAACGATTAGACCAATGCTCCTGCATTCTCCTGACCAGAGCAACCAACGTTAGATATCTAGGCATTGTTATAGACTGTTTTATGTCGTGGAGTATGCAGATGAGGGCGTTGTCTGGCAGAGTGAGAAAACTTATCTCAATCTTTAAAAATCTACGATGTAGCGTCGATTTTGATACCCTGCGAATGGTATATTTTTCGCTGTGCCAGTCAGTGCTATCGTTTGGGGTGACGGTTTGGGGTGGTGCTCCAAAAACAAGTATTTTACAATTGGAAAGAGCGCAACGAGCTGTCCTTAAAGTGATGACGTTTAAACATTTTCGGTACAGTACTAAACAATTGTATAAAGACTGTCAAGTTATGACCGTTAGACAGCTCTTTGTGCTCAATACCATTTTACGCAAACATGCATCTTTAGAATATAGTACCGGTCATCTGGCAAAACGAAGGTCGACTGATGTCTGTCTTGTGGGAAGTCATAGAACCAAATTTGCTGAAAGAAATTTCCAAATTCTTGGAAGTCGCTTATACAATGCAGTAAACAAACATTGTGGAATTTATAGTAAAAATAAATTTGAGTGTAAAAAGATAGCGAGTAAATGGATCATGGCTCTTATGTATGAGGAGACAGAGAAGCTATTGGGAAAATTACAGTAAAAAAAAAATAAAAACACGCGTGGACACACACACTCACACACACACACACACACACACACACAGATACTCACACGCACACACAGACACCCACATTTACATACTCAGAGAATGGCGGTTCATAGTTTTAGGTTTGTTTTTTTTATAACTTTTATTCTATTTTTTGTTTTTGTATAAACGTAATGTACTGCTTGCTCCAGAAATCGCTAGTGTCACAGTTCACTATGTAACTCCAAATGGTTTCAAATTATGTTGTTGAATGTTTATAGAGAGAGCCCTGACACCCATACCACAAGTTTATTCTTAGCTTGGGTGCCAGAGGTTTAAACTCAGTGCTTCTTTTACAATTTTTTAGGTTTACATTCTCTGTACTACGTAGTGCTATTCTGCTAAATTGTAAACTTGGAATAAAGTATATATATTATTATTATTATTATTATCTATATATCATCACGCTAAAATCAATAGGAGTGGAGCAGTAATGATATAAATGTTACGCTGACGACGTTGCACGGGTCAGCTAGTTGTTTATAAAATGATTAATTTACCTAATTTTCTTGAGGCAACGATACCATCTTACATGGGGGCGCCGGTCATTCCTTAGTTTTTGTAATTAATTTTGGCTACACGGCTTGCATTAATTTTAATTAAAATCATGCCTACGATAAAAGTGCGTTTCGCTAAAATTAATAAAGAACTGAAAATTGTGAAATATTAGGATGAAAAAGTGTGCTATTATTTCAGCGGTTTTACTTACGAAAACTCTTCCAGCTTTATTTTAAAACGGTATTTTTAACTAACTTCCCAAAAAGGAGGAGGTTCTCAATTTTTTAGTCTGTTTTTTTTTTATGTTTGAAATTCATCATTTATGAACCGATTTGAAAAAATATATTTTTCTTGTTTTTTTCTGAAACTTACTGATACTTGTCGATTTGTCCCATTTCAATTTTATCAAGATCGGAAGTTTGGATTTTAGTTAAGTTAAGTTTGAATAGCTGGAATTCGTTTAGGGGGAAGTCCCCTAGCGCCGAACGGCCGGTAGTACCGAACGAATACGACACCTACTGCAAAAAATCAAATAAAAACGGCCGTTTGCCGTGAAAAAGAAAGAGACAGAGCTACTTATCCCCCGCGTGGCGCGGGGACTGATTGTCGTGCGCGTAGCAGCTGTAAGAGAGCACGCATTCATTTTGCGCGGGAACGAAACGTCACGTGTATACAAGAAAACTTTGGTTCTTGCAAGATTTACGTGTGGTGATATTTATATTAGTGTTTTATTTATCTTTGGTAAGTATTTTTTTTTATTTTAGTGTTTAAAACTTGCACTTAGTTAGTTAATTTATGGTTATTCCAATTTTAGTATTGCTCTTTGAGTCCCTAGCACCGAACAGTATTTTTTCCCCTATGTCCGAACATTTGTTTTATCAGTATTATTATAATTTAAACAATGTTAAAGGTTATTTTCTATTATTTCAGGCACTATCATTTATTTTATCATAGAGAGAGTGAAGAAAGGCAGTTGGGAGCTTGAAAATTTAAAAGTTGCCATTGAAAAAGTAATTTCAAAGAAGATGTCCTTAAGGGAAGCTGCTTCAAGATATGGTATACCTAGTACTACTTTATATGATAAGCTTAAACTCATAAAAGAAGGAAAAGAACTACAATTAAAGCCCATCTTAGGGAGATTTACGAAAACCTTTTCTCCAGAATATGAAAATGTCCTAGAAACACATATCAGAGATTTGACTGATAGGTGCATGCCATTGACAAAAAAGGAAAAAGGGAAGAGAGGAAAATGAAAAAAGAAGAAAAATTACGTCTTGGTACATTTAAGAAGACTGCTAAAGAAGACAAGATAGTAAAATCTAAAGTTTTGCCACTAAAAGAAAATTGTCAGCAGCAATCACAATCTCTGCACGATACCTTATGTGTTGTTTGCCTAGAAGGACATGAGGAGGACTGGATTCTATGCAACTCGTGTAAGGAGTGGGCTCACGAGGCATGCGCTGATGTTCCAGAGTGCTCTGACCTATATATATGTGACAGATGTCACCTTTTTTGTGGTGTTCGGTCATATGTGCCACAGTTTAATAAACCGAAAATTGATGCTGTGCGGGATGCGCATTTGTGTGCTGGGGTTGGTGAAGAATAAAACCATTTTCCTTGTTGATCTTCCTTTATTTCTTCTAGTGTTCTTTCTTCTTGTCTTGTTGCCCGCCGACTGTATCGATCCGGAAAACGCTCCGTAATTTATACAAAATTTGCTAAGAAAATGTAAGCCCTGTGATTGGTCAGCCAATCAGAACACAGGAATTTTCAACCAATGAGAGCGAAGTCGGCATCGGTGCAGTTAGCTTATGTACGACGCTACGTTACCGTAACGAGAGCATTTTTACAATATTTGCGTTTTTCACTAAGTTTTTCCATTACAACATATTATAAACTATATGTTTTTAGATTCTACGTAACATAAACTATATGACAAAAATATAAAACAAACAAAAACGAGACATAAAATGTTACGTAAACAATACGATCACTAGCTTAAATCTATGAATTATGTTATACAAACGATATAATTCTTAGTAAAAAAGGCTTAAATCTATCATACGATTATCCTAAACAAACATTCAAACATAAAAACCTTATATACTATTATGTAAACATTACGCTATCACTAACACTATGTACTGTCCTATCAGTTCGGTTTCAAAACTAAACACTATTCACTATATACACTATTGCCTGTCCCGCACATCACTCCCGCCGTGCGACCGCGTCGCATTCAGTTCCGGTGCGGGCACGTCGTCCGTAGGCAGGGGCAGGATCACCAGCTTCCTCACCGGCCGGCGCAGGACACCTCCCTTGGTCTGCACGTCCACCGTCCGCACGATACTGTCTGGACCAGGATACACCGCGATGACTCGTCCTCGTATCCACACGTTGCGGGGCAGGTTCGGGTCGACGATCTGCACGAGGTCGTTCACTTGCACTGGTTGACCTCGTCCGTGGGGCTCCCGCCGGTGTTGGAGCTCGGGAAGGTACTCCTTTACCCAGCGGAGCCAGAAGACATCTGCGAGCCTCTGTGCAGCTCGCCAGCTGGACCGGGAGATGGTGTCTTGCTCGGTGAATGTGCCCGGCTGCGGCACACGTCCAGGACCCCCCAGCAAGAAATGGTTGGGAGTCAGGGCCTCGGGATCTTCTGCGCTGACGGAGACGTGCGTCAGCGGACGACTGTTTACGGTGTACTCCACTTCAGCAAGTAGAGTAGCGAGGACTTCTTCGGTGGGGTGGCGCTCATGCAGTGTCGCTTGAAGAGCCGTCTTCACGGAGCGAACCATTCGCTCCCAAGCGCCGCCCATAAATGGAGCTCCAGGCGGAATATAGCGCCAGGAGATCGTCCTCTTCGCTGCTTCTTCAGCAGTCGCCGCGTCGATTGCTTGTCGAAGTTCCTTGTCAGCAGCCTTCAAGTTGGTGCCGTTGTCTGACCAGATTTCAGTCGGGCAGCCTCGTCGCGCGATCATTCTTCTGACCGCCATTACTGCAGAGTCAGCGCTGAGCGAGCCGGCGATTTCCAGGTGTATAGCTCGCGTTGTGAGACATGTGAAGATGGCCACATATCTCTTTTGTCTGGTTCGTCCGACGGTCACGGAGAGAGGCCCGAAGTAGTCGACACCGGTGTACGTAAAGGGTCGCTTGTGATGTGCAAGGCGACACGCTGGCAGGTCCCCAGTTCTCGGATGCGGCGGTACTTGAGTCTTCATGCGGCAGAAGAGGCATCTTCGGAGGATTGCGCGGGTGATAGGGCGCAATCGTAATACCCAGTATTGCTGTCTGCACTCGTTGACTGTTGCCTCGACGCCGGCGCGATGTAGCTGCCGATGTATGGCCTGTATCCAAAGCTTCACTGTGGGATGATCTCCGTCGACTACTAGCGGGTTCTTGAAGTCTTCTTCCATGTCTGTCACTGCTCGGATACGGCTCCGGATTCGGAGTGAACCGTTTACTGACTCGACGCTGAGCTGATGCAGGCGACTTTCTTTGGCGATCGGCTTCCCGCTGTTCAGATTGTCTATCTCTTCCGCGAAGGCTTCTTCCTGCGAAGACCGCATCAGCAGCTCTTCAGCTTTCTTGAGGAGCTCAGCTGTGACTGGGAGCAGCTTGAGCGTCGATTTCTTCGATGCTGCGGGCGTCTGCTGTTTAGCTGCAGTCTGCTTGTTTCTCCTCCAGGTAGGATCCGCTTCTTTGTTCTTCTTGGTTCGGCGATAGTTGACCTTCTGCCTAGGGGCTCTGCAAAGCTCGATGAACTGCAGAGCACGTGATGTCGAATACCGGAGGCGGTCCCAGTTGGAGAATTTCGTCGGATCAGGCAGACCCTCTGCTAGCTTCAGTCTTCTTCTGTCGGTCACGTGATGCGTCTTTTCCTCGTCGGAAGGCTCTTCTGTTGCTGTCCTTGCGGTTTCTATAGGCCAGGAGTCTTCTGTCAGGTATAAGAAGTCCGGCCCTCGGTACCATCGATGATCTCTATTGAAGGCGGTTGGTACATCTCGTGTGGCGTCGTCGGCTACGTTCTGTTTCGTCGGAACCCAGCGCCAGTCGTTGACCTTGGAACTTTCTTCTATTGCTGCTAGACGATGAGCCACGTAGGGTTTGTATGAACGCGACCCTGTCTTTATCCAGGTGAGTACTGTCTTGCTATCGGTCCAGAACACTTTTCGGTCAGGTTTCCTCTGGTGTTCTTCTATCACTGTCTCGGCGAGTCTGGTCCCCATGACCGCTGCTTGCAGTTCCAATCTTGGGATCGAAGTCAACTTCAACGGTGCCACTTTCGCCTTGGCCATGATGAGTGATATGCCGACTTCGCCATCTGGTGTTACGGCTCTCCAGTAGAGGACCGCGGAGTAGGCCGATTCGCTAGCGTCGCTGAAGACGTGAAGCTCTAGGGAGACGGCGTCGCTGTAGTGAAGGTATCGCCGCGGGATTGCCATGTCGTGGAGACTTTTCAGGTGTCCCATCCACGCGTCCCATTGTTCCGCTAGGTCTTCGTCGATTCGGTCGTCCCACCCTGTTCCTCGGCGCCAAACTTCTTGGAGTAG
Source organism: Ceramica pisi (assembly GCA_963859965.1). NCBI lineage: Eukaryota > Metazoa > Arthropoda > Insecta > Lepidoptera > Noctuidae > Ceramica > Ceramica pisi. The sequence goes on from OY982538.1 coordinate 766,934, forward strand.
CTGCTTCGCTCGTATCGTAACAGGCGAGGCGAATCCTAAGGGGTCGAAGAGCGACATAACAATTCTTAAGGCTTCCCTCTTCGTTGGCTGCTTTCCTTCTATTAACGTCGAAGGTATTCTGGCTAAGTTGAGGTTGAAGGTTAGCTCGTCCGAGTTGATTTTCCAGATAACTCCTAGTACTCGTTCTGTTTTCTCTTCTGTTCTGTAGAGTTCCAAGTCTTCTGTTCTATGTTCTTCCCCCAGTGCTTCTAGGAGTGACGCTGAGTTCGACTTCCACTGCTTTAGTTCGAAGCTGGCCTTATTGTGCACTTCGCGCACACTCTTCGTTACTCTTACGGCATCTTCCAGGCTTCGGAAACTATCGAGGTAGTCGTCGACGTAATGTTTCTCTATGATGGCAGCTGCTGCCTCCGGATGAGTCTTCTCGTGTTGTTTCGCGTTCAAGTTCTTCACGTATATCGCTGTCGATGGTGAACTTGATGCTCCGAAAATCAGCGATGTCATCCTGTACTCTTCCGGAGGTTGATCGTCGCGGCGATCCCCACGCCACAGATATCGCAGTGCGTCTCTATCTTCTGTACGTAGCTTGACCTGCATGAACATTTCCTTTATGTCCGCTGTCACTCCGATCAGGTGCTGTCGAAAGCGCATGACGACGCCTGGTAACGACTGGAGTAGATCTGGACCTTTGAGCAGCATATCGTTGAGCGCTACTCCCTTGGTCTTGGCTGCGGCGTCGTGCACAACTCGGAGTTTGTCTGGCTTCATTGGATTGATGACAGCGAAGTGAGGTAGGTACCACGTCTTCTGTGGTGTCTTCTGAGGCGGCGCGGGTTCGGCGTATCCTTTTTCTATAAGGGCGTCCATTTGTTCGACGTATCTCTTCTTCAGGGCTGGATCACGGTCGATCTTCTTCTCGATGTTGAAGAGCCTCTTCAGGGAATTCTCATAGTTATCGGGGAACTTAACATCTTCTTTCTTCCAGAGAAGGCCGGTCTGATATCTGGTTTCTTCAATCTTCTCAGTTTTCTGTTCCAGTATTCGAAGCGCCTTTTCTTCTGGGTCGGTCTTCGGTCTCTTCGGGTTTATGCAGAGGGCGTCCATTTCGAAGTACTTCTTCACCAGGTCCTCAAGGTTGTCTTCTGTGTCTTCGATCATGTGCGACACGAAGTCTATCTTCTGCCCGGAGGATCTTGTTTGGCTTCCATGAAGAACCCACCCCAGCGGCGTGAGAGAAGCAACCGGGTGGTTCTTGTCGCCTTTTCGGGTTTCTTTGGTGAGCAGAAGGTGCCAATTGTCTTGACCGATGAGGACTTGCGGCTTTGCGTTGGGGTACGATAGATGTCCCTTGATGTCCGATAAATGAGGGCACCCATCCACTAGTTCTTGCGGAACCCGTTGAGATGAGACTTGTAAGTTCTTTACTGTTCTTGCTTGAATTTGCTCTTCTCTGTTGTTGATCCCTTTCAGCCCGATAGTCACCCTTCTTGACGTCGATTCTGCCGTCTTCAGTTCATTGATGGTTTCTATCTTCAGCGGGTCTATGGGTCCTGTTGCTCCGATGCTGCTCACGACGCTATCGTCGACGAGCGTGACTGTTGACCCGTCGTCCATCAAAGCGAAGGTGTTGACTGTTCCCTTTGGTCCTTTCACCTGGACCGGCAGGATCTTCAGATAGGATTGCTTCTTTATCGTCCATGTTGAATTTATCACACTTCTGTTGCCTCTTCATTTTCTGTCTTCTCTGCCTTTTCTGTCTTCTTCTCGTAGTGAAGCATGTTGTGGTGCGAATATTTACAGTTGTTGACACCACACGGCTTCTGTCGGCAATTGTGAGTCTTGCTCCTATATCGCAGGCATCTGAAGCAGAGGCGCTTGGACTTCGCTGTATCCCATCTTGTATTGGCATCCATCTTCTTGAATGCTTCACATTCTGTTGCATTGGTGTGACTTGTTCCCTCGCACACAAAGCACTTCAGCGTGTTGGTCTTCTCAGTCACGTTGGTGACCCTCTGCGTCCTCTTCTGTGGTGCGGCTGTAGACGGTGCTGCCACCTGTTCAGGCAGTGCATAGGGCGCGCACAGTTCGGCTTCTCTCTTGAAGAACTTCTCGATCTTTATGAGGCAGGGGTCTTCTTGTGGCTGTGTGGCTGAGAAGTCGTAGTATCTATACCGTAGTGTCGGCGTCAGCTTGTCCACCAATGTCTTCGCAAGTTCAGGGTTGTACATGTAGTTGAAGCAGCCCAATGTCTTCAATGTTGCTACAACGTTGGAGATCTTTGTTGCAAATATGCAGATGTCCCTCGGTGACTCGGAGAGGCGCGGCAGGCTTCGAAGAGTTTCCATCTCTAACATGGCTATGGACTCTGGTCTTCCGAATCTGGATTCCAATGTCTTCATTACTTCTGATGGGTGCGCGTTCGTGATCAGCAACCCTTCTACAGCTTCCTTGGCCGTGCCTTTCAAGTTCCTCCGTAGTCTGTTCATATTCTCGACGGCGCTGAACATCGCTTCTGTTTCATGGTAGGCGGCGCGGAAAGGTAGCCACTCCTGATGCGACCCACTGAAGAACGGTAGCTCGATGAACTTGGGTCGCTGGGCGGTGCTGACAGCCCTGGTGATGGCTTCAGCTAGGAGGGCTAAGTCCCCTTGACCTCCCGCCGGTGATTGACGTGCTTCTTCATGCTTCTGTTGTTCGTTGTGGACGACCGTTGGTTCTTCTGGATGGCGATAGGGCTCGTTGGTGATGGCTAACACTGGACGAGTCACCTGGTTTTCCAACCAGTTGTCCACTCTTGCGTTGACTTCTGAGTAGAGGGAGACGTCATCTTCTTCTCCTTCTTCTATTTCCTCTTCGGTTTCATCCTCTTGTTCTAGTGCGGCCAGGCGTGCTGCAGCTAGTTTGACTTGGAGGCGGAGCAAATCTTCCTTTGCCTTTGCTATCTTCAACTGTTTCGACTTGCTATGCGTCGATCCCCCCCCTCCCCCCTTCTTGCTAGGGGGGGAGAGGTGCTGTGGGCCGGTTGGTTTCGACGTACCGGCGTGCTTGACAACTCGCTTTACTGTAGAGGCATCCGTTTCTTGGCGAGCATCTCTGGAGGTGACAGCGGCGGGCGGCTTCATCAACTGCTTCGATTTCGCACCTGCAGTAAGCGTCGTCGCGGCGGAGGGGGCGACAGAGGGGGCGGCGGCGCTGGCGGGGTGCGAGGGGGGCGGTACGTTCGCGGCCGAGGCGGAGGTCCGTGCGGTCGAGGCGCTGGCGGCGGAAGTCACGGTGGTTGGATCAGTCGTCGCGGAGGTGGCGGTATGTTCTGTATACTCCGTGGCAGTCGTCCCTGTATTTGTCGATTCCGTCGTGGCTTCCGTACTGGTGCCGGTCGCTGAGGTCCCTGGCGTGGTTTCAGACGACGACGGCTTCTGTTCGCTCGACGGCTTCCGGCCCCTCCCTTCAGAACGCGTAACGGGCATGACGTCAGTTGATTCTTCAATCGGCGATCTTGAACACTTTCACTATATTCGATCTTCAAGGCTTCTTTCTTGAGGTACTATGTTCAAGGGCTTCTTTCTTCACAATAAATCCGGCGCTCGAAGGACCATTAAATGTGCGGGATGCGCATTTGTGTGCTGGGGTTGGTGAAGAATAAAACCATTTTCCTTGTTGATCTTCCTTTATTTCTTCTAGTGTTCTTTCTTCTTGTCTTGTTGCCCGCCGACTGTATCGATCCGGAAAACGCTCCGTAATTTATACAAAATTTGCTAAGAAAATGTAAGCCCTGTGATTGGTCAGCCAATCAGAACACAGGAATTTTCAACCAATGAGAGCGAAGTCGGCATCGGTGCAGTTAGCTTATGTACGACGCTACGTTACCGTAACGAGAGCATTTTTACAATATTTGCGTTTTTCACTAAGTTTTTCCATTACAACATATTATAAACTATATGTTTTTAGATTCTACGTAACATAAACTATATGACAAAAATATAAAACAAACAAAAACGAGACATAAAATGTTACGTAAACAATACGATCACTAGCTTAAATCTATGAATTATGTTATACAAACGATATAATTCTTAGTAAAAAAGGCTTAAATCTATCATACGATTATCCTAAACAAACATTCAAACATAAAAACCTTATATACTATTATGTAAACATTACGCTATCACTAACACTATGTACTGTCCTATCAGTTCGGTTTCAAAACTAAACACTATTCACTATATACACTATTGCCTGTCCCGCACAGATGCCAATGATTATCGTTTATTTTAAAATTAAAATTAGTGTTCTGTTGATTGTTTGTTGATTTATAAAAATGCGTATGATAGTTGAAAAGAGTTATAGCGCATAATAAATTTTTATAAAAACCTTTCCTTTTTTTTTTCTTGCCTCATAACCTTAAGTGTTCGGCACTGTGGGACTTCCCCCTACTTGAATGATGGTTTTTGGTCATCCAAGTAACCGAAATTGCGTATTTTGCTTTCCTGCGATTTTGCAGTGGTGTTGTTAGGTTGGCGTTAAAACGGTTTATCTTTTACTATCCTCATATTTTAAGTAATGTTCTAATGGACTCCATCTCGAATAATTATAATTAAGTTTACAGTAACTATTGCAGCTGGTTGTGTATTGGTGATACTGAGTTGATTACAGAGATCTTTCAAACTGACATGGAATATAGGCATGTTTTTAGGGATGAGTAGTCATCAAATGACTCCTTCCACTCTGGGCGGAGCAAAAGGGTGTGTCAGACGGTGATCCTTTCGATCAAATTCCGCATGAAATATGGGCTTAATTATGAACCTTATTCTTTGCCTTTTATGTGTTTCGATTAAATCTTTTTTCCAAGAAATAAAAATCATGATTGATTAAAATCCTCTTTGGCTCCAATGTTTACAGTAATAAACTCGTCTAAAGTTGTCAGGTTTTATTTTGAACCTTTACTCTGAAGTGCACTCGCTACGGACTATTATGAATTGCTTCCGCGCTGGAGGTGCGAGCTCATTGTTGCACAAATGGCTCGATAGTGTTGTGCTACGGTTGGTGCTATTTTTAGGGTTTCGTAGTAAAATAACAAGAACCTCTACCTTTAATCCAAGTTTTACGCCCGTTCGTCCACAGTTCTACTGAGAAAGATTACTTGAAACGAATCTTAGTAATAGTCGTGGGGTCCATGTGCTCATGCCTCTTTTAAAGATCTTTCTAAACGATTAGTTGACACTTCATGACCAAAGGGTGGGTTTTTATCTTGGACAAAGGTTATCCATTGTCATACCAACATGGCAAAGTCGCCAGTCTTTTGGGCACACTTCCAATGGACAGCAATGTGGATGAAATTTTCACCACCATCGCCATTAGTCATTTGTCATAAGTCATTTATTAATTTGTTAACATACTTACAATAAACAGTTGTTAAAAAAATACAAGCGCCATTTTTTTGTTAGGAGTTTTTATTCTAAGTGCATATAGTTTGTTATAATAAAGATATAGTAATATTCTATTACAGTATACTACTAAAATGACATTGCATTGATCTTGAAGCAAAACATATATACTAAAAATCTAATAAACTAAAATATAAAACATACTGAGCAAAAAATTTATCCTGGGTATTATTTTCGTAGTTTTCAGGGTCTCTTCCAATTAAAAAAGATATGAAATAAATTGCACCGATGATGGTCCCACCGAAACTTTCCTTTTTTGTCGATAGTTTCCAAGACAAATAGGAAACGTGCAGGAACAGTTTAGGTGGCAGTACAGAAGTCTCATCATTAAAGATATATTACTTTTAAGTTTCGAATATATCTAACACTATATAGCATAGTCAAAACCGTGCACAGAACGTGATTATTATTACGTTATTACTACGGAATTCTATACTGTAGGACTTGACACACACTTGACCGATTTTTCCGACTGTTGTGTGTCTTGTGGCGTGTCGTGCTGAGTAATATCCGTTTGTATTTCGTTTATTGTATTTGGTTTGTTGTTCGCTGTACCTTCTTAAGGTTATTATTTTTTGATGGTTTCTATTCTTCTGTGGATAATATACTATTTCCTCTAAGTGCAGTTCCTTCCTTTTATGTTGTTGAAAAGGTGTTTCAAACCCTAAGCTTTACGACTCAGAAAGCTTTTGAAGCTGTATACGTTAGATAACTAAATCCCAAAATAGCTGTAATCTTCAAAAGACTAACAAAAAAGATATACAGATATCAGATTATACTGTTCATTAAAAATTATTACGCTTCATTTACTCAACTCATTCAAACACAGGTCTTCGATAAATATTTTTTAATCGTAAAAGTAAAAGATTAAACACTTTTTAAGATAAAAAGATAAACAAATTGAGCAGGCTGTCAGTAGCACAACTCTTAACAAATGGCGGCTGTTATTAACGTGATTAAAATTGTTCAAATAATTCAAATTATGCGTAAAAGTTTTTAGAATATTTCTATAGGTTCATTGTTAAGACATTAGAACGAAAATTGTTTGCTTTGATCTGGATTAGAAACCAAACATAGTACACTCAATATTTTACAAGCCAAAAATTTAAATGGGAACTCATAAAATAACGTTTGTTGAACTGAAAAGGTGTGGAGCAACGCGACAATAGCCCTCTTCATCAAAAGTGGCAGTCCTACCATGTGCCGATAACATGATTGGCGGCTTCTATAGTTATGTGTTTATTCATTGTTATTTTATTTTATGTTTTTTTATGTGTATGTTGTATTAGATGTTAATCTGGAAATAAAAAATTCATTCATTCATTCAATAACAAATTTTCGAAGAAATTGTTTAAAAATTGTTCCATAGATGGATCAGAGAAAACGTACTGTCGTATCGTTGTCACACTTTAATAATAATATTCTTGTATCAAATCGCGTAATAACTATCTTCACTGTTACTGCGGCCGACTATTACTATGAGTTTTATTCAATGCAACAAAACACATTCGAATAAAAGACGAAAGAAGTAAATGTGAGAAAAGAAATCTTTTCACTCGGACAAAAATGAACCAGCAGTGCGGTTCTGTTAACATGTCGAAGGGAACACTTAGGTTAGGTTAAAAATTATTCTCTGCAGGTCTTGTCTGTGCCTTGAAATTTTATCTAGCAGACGTTTAAAACGGGTTCTGCAGTGCGAAACATGTCAAAGTGAACATGTAGGCGAAGTGAACGAAAAGTAAGCTGTCAAACAATACAAACAAGATGGCATGACAGCTCACTTGTCGTTCACTCCACCTAAGTGATCACGGTGAGATGTCGACAGAATAGACCAGCTGGTCCACGGAGAATTTAATTCTGTTTCGGAACAGAATGAATGAATTAATGGTTCGGACCTGAACTGCGAAACACTGAGCTTACTGACGGGCACATCTTTCAGTAAAACTTTCAGCTCACGACCCTAATCTACAACGGAAATCCCACCAACAAAGATAACAAAAACAATTAAAATGAAACTATAGTTAAAGTTAGAGATCGCCGTCCCCTCCCTAGCGTCGTCAGAACAACGCTTGGTAACCGAGAGTTTAATTGTTAACACTATTTCAAGTTTGCTGTTTAACTTGAGTGTTTCCCTCACTTGCCCGCGCTTTTGTGCTTCCGACGTAAATATACAAGTTGCTTCGTTAATGGTATCTTCGGGACGGGTTTTCAGGAATTTTGGAAGGCTTATGGAAATTGCTGATGTTATTTGTGATTTTGTAGAAATTAACCTTCAGAAATGAACACTGCACTGAAGCCTTTGTGGTTAAATAATAACAGCAGCACGATTTTCAAGATTTAGGAATGCTTGCCGAGGTCGATCAGCGGATGAGTGACCAGGCCATTATATACCGAGACTCCACTGTGTCTCGGAAAGCACCTTAAGCTTTTGGTTCCAGCTGTTAGTTGACGATTTGTACACAGTTGTTACGGATTAATGTCAGAAGTCAGAAAATCAGACACCAGTCTTGCCAAGAGGTTTTTTTATGTAGGTAGGTACTCTGGCAAATTATTTCGTTTAGAGGAATTTCTATACATTCTGCCTTTTTCTTTTTTATGTGTTAAACTAGCTGACCCGTGCAACGTCGTCTGCGTAACATTTTTCATTACTGCTCCGCTCCGATTGGTCTTAGCGTGATGATATATAGCCTATAGCCTTCCTCGATAAATGGGCTATCTAACACTGAAAGAATTTTTCAAATCGGACCTGTAGTTCCTGAGATTAGCGCGTTCAACCAAACAAACAAACTCTTCTGCTTTATAATATTATATAATTATATAGTATAGATTTAATTATTTGTATTTTCAATTTTTATGTTACTGTGCTTTTGTGTGTTGTGTTTTTTCTTTGTACCAAATAAACGTTCTATCTATCTATCTATCCATCCATGATGGATGCTGACTTCTGAATTTCTGATGGGCCCATTTGATTGGTCATTTCAAACTACTATCTACTTAAAATATCAACTAATTTACCTAGCATCTGACGTAGTTACAGAATCATGAAACTTTACATTCTAAAAAACAGATAAGTATCTTTTAGAGCCCAATTCGCTAAAAATCAAATAAAATATTCCATCCCTTGAAAAAAACTAACAATTAGAAAGTAGGACACTATGCTATCCATATCAGTTCGTTTCAAATTCCCGCCGGTCGTTAGAGCGTCCTCAGCGCGCAACTATCGTTTGATCCCAACTTGCCGCGTTATTGCTACGATTATCCTAACTTGCCGCGTTTAGGGCTCAGTACCATTGCTGCGTAGAATTTTCGAGCCGAGTTTATGCATGTTGGCTTTCTGGGTCCTTTTGTTTATATGCGTGCGATTAACACTCGTTCTTACAATTTACCCATAAACTATTTACCAGCAAGCGAGCATCTTCCCGCAGAATCTTACCTTCCGTGGTCCACTTAGAAATCCCTCAGAACGCATGTAGCAAAGTGTATTTCGAACCTAGTAACTACTTTACTAGGTTCGAATTACACTTTGCTACTTACCGTGACGTATCAACTGCAGGATTCGGATGTGGAGCCGCGTCACAAACCTTGTTCCACCTCTTATCTTGCCTTCTGTGCCCCAAAACATGCAGCTGAAGTGAACTATGTGCAGCCACTAACGATGCTGTTGAAGTGGCAATGTTTTGGGCCACTCAAATTTAAAGTACTGTCGTGCTAGCGACACGAAGAAAAAGACGATTTTTAATATAAAAGACGATCAAAAAGCTCGGTCTCTCTATGCTGCATGAATAGTTTCCGTAATTTAATTTATTTACAGACAATATTCGGGTATCATAATTATCCAAACTTAACGTTGCGGGGGAGTGTGTATTTGAAACATTTTTTTATAAGGGCCGCTGAAAGTTTACAAGCAACCCAGACCACGATTGTGTAGTTGGCATTATCAAACCACGCTCTTTGATGCAAACTCAATGCTGTCCATGGACACAAAACGCACGCGAAGCTCTTGCGTATCGTGTCCACGAGCAGCAATGGAACTACGGCTTTATTTCCGCGTCCAGGGAACGACTGTAAACTTGGCCAGACAAATGGCCCGGAGATTAATCTAATAACATTCCTACTAAGTTTATCTTTGATTAAATCTATTGGGTATTAGTGAGACGGAATTTAAATTAGGTTTCGGATTAACGAATACTGGATGATGGGGATTAGTGTTTGTAACTTTGATTTTACGCTTAGTTGGACTGAAAGAAAAGTTGTAATGTTGATCGCTTTCTGCAAGTTTTTTTTTCGTATTTATAATTTGTCTTTTCATCTATAACCTTTAGCGTTTTTTTTTTTTATGCAAAACGGGGTAACTCTTGGCCCAAATCTCACCTGATGGAAAGTGATGATTAGGCCGAAGATGGAAGCGAGTTTCACCCGGAATCCTCTTACACAGAGGAACTGGCTATCATACCTCTAACTGCCGGAACACAACAATGCTGTTAACATTGTTGTTATGGCGACAGAATTAGACATGATGGTGGTAGCTTGCCAGGCGGACTTAGAACAAGTCCTATCACCAACCAAACCGAGCAAAAAATTTGCCCCCGCTGGGAATTGAACCCGGGACCTCTGGGTCTGAATCAGGTGGTTTAACCACTAGACCACGGAGGCGGTTAGTGTCACCTGTTTAGCACCACCCGGGGACCACATGTAGGGATTCGCTGAAGGGTATTCTCCTACGGACGCGGGTGACTCGGCCCCCAAAAAAAAAAAAATCGTGGTAAATGTCAACAAAATAGATTTGAATTAAATTATATGACTGTCAGAAAATTAACCTTATTCTCTCTTTGTGTTTATTATTTTTTAACGACATGCTTAGCGCAGTGTTTGAGCGATTGACTGCTGCCTTGCATGTCGGGGGTCGATTCCCGCACGGAACAAATATATGTATGGCCTACAGATAGTTGTGCCAGATCAGGCTGTTTGTGTATGTGCAATTGTATGTTTGTAAACGCACCCACGTTACAGGAGAAATACCTAGTGTGGGGCAGAGATAAAAAAAAAAATTGTTTATGTTTATGTCCTCCAAAGGGCCATTATTAATTTAATGTGACGTCATAGCACTAGTGGACGATGCTGACTCTACGCATCACCTCATTTGTCCAATTATGATAAGTGGTTTAGAAGTAAAGAGATTACAGATGATACATAATACGGGTCAAAATCATTACCCTCTTTTTACTTTGCTTAAGTCAGGTAAAAATTGGTTGCAAGTTTGTTCCCATTTTTAGAAACATGTTAGAATTTCAAAAAACAGAAGAGTTCCAAGTTAAGACCAATCTGTACCTATCATTTACTATCCAGTCTTAAAATTCCAAAAGATCATTAATCTCGATAGTAGTTGGGTTCAGTAGAACCTAAGAGAGTTTCAATCAGGTTCATATCCTGGACAAATGGGTGGATGTCGAAGATCACGCTCCAGTGAACCTTGTTCAGATTGTGATCGTCGGAAGTCGGGTTGAAGTTAGGATTTTAGACGATTTTATATGACTACCAGATATCGGTATAAGTGTGCTATTCCCGTGATTAAATCTTACCGTTGCACGTAGAATCAGCATGCTGAAGTGGCAGTGGGCCGGCCGTGTCTGTAGATGGACAGACGGACGATGGAGGATGGATGCGGACTGCTCAAGACTGGGGCGGTTGGCGCTCTTTGGAGGAGGCGGCATACGTTCAGAAGTGGACTGCAATTGGCTGTTATGATTATATCTTAACATTAATATGCTTTCTGAATCGCAAAGAATACGCGCAAGACCAGGATATACCGGAAATGAGTAGTTTGATGTATTGTAACTTAACATAACATACGAATTCAGAAAAATATGCTCGGAAATCCCGGGGCCTGTTAACATTGTCAATACGCCGATTCCAAATTACTATTTCGAGAAATCGAAAGTTTACGTAGTAACGCACACTCTCGATTTCTGAATGAAGCATTTTGAAGTTGAGTATTACTCAAACATTACTGTACCTATCCTAAAATTTTGTACATCATGGACTTTAAACTAGGATTTGTCATGTTTTAAATCAAGATACTTACTCAATTCATAACGGTTTCAGAGCGGATCAAAATAATAAAAAACCAGAAGAATAATTTGTACCACTTAATACTAGCAGGTTCAGGGCAAAACTATTTGTTTACAAATTCAAACCATTTTAACACAACGATGTTTACGCGATACTTATCAGCGCCGCAAGTGTGTGCCACGAAACTTAAGAGAAAAGCGGAAAATACAATGTAGAGGTCTGTGAACAATAGGTAACGTTCAAACTAATTAAAAAAGTAGTATTTCTGACAAGTACAATTTTTTTAAATAGTTTGGTTTTCTAAATAAATAAAACATTTGTTTATTAATATTGAGGCTATAAATTTCATTTTCCCAAACATGTTTGGAAATGTGAGCATTATTTTGACAACTTCTCCAACTCCGTAAACACTACTTAAAGGCATGTCATTCGTAGTTTGGTCTCGACATAATTATTGTAAGTTCTCTTAATCAGAAATTATTATAAATCGTCATAATTATTAGTATATTATTTTAGCAAATATATATGTATTTTATAGTATATATATTATTTGTATAATGTGTTGTATCGATAAGACTAGTGTAGTCTTTTTAACCCAAAAGTTGACTGGTAGAGAATGCTTTGTTGCATTAAGTCCGCCCATGGACCACTATTGTGCATAAAGTCTAAATAAATAAATAAATAATAAACTTCTTCGAGATAAATCGAAATTGCCGTACTGGCCGAGCAGCGGCCGGCAAAAGTTGTATGAAAATCCATATCTATCGTTCTAAACTCATATCTATCGTATAATTTAAAAACGGAACGATCTTATATTCCGAAACATGGCAACCAAGGAGGTTACTTATCAAAGGTTTTATTTAAATTTCGAACTGGCTTGCAAATAGACAGCTGTTTAATGAAATAAAAAATGAACACTTACGCGGGAATTATTATTGTTGGTTGTTCGACATTGATTTTGACAGTAGGTGTATTTTAATTTCCGTGCATTTTTTGAGAAAAGTACTATACAAGCCTTGGCCACAACTACCCATTAATGGACTTACGTATGTCACACGTCGACCATCAATGCTTCTTTTGATGGCCGCTCCAGTAATGTACTATTTTCGCTTGGTATTTCAACGTGCTCTCACGTGAACCGTCATTAAGTTTGAATCCAACTATACCAGAAAATACCTTCTAATAAACATGGTTTGAGAAACAAGTACAAAAGGTAAATAAAAAAAGGAACAAGAAAAAGTTAAGCTCGTCTTATTTCCCGTTACAATGAATTGGGAGAAGTAATCGGATTGGCGACAGAGCTCCTCAAATAAGAAGACAAATAAACTCCAATTCATTTGTCAACAGATGGATTGTTCCATCTAAGGTCTTCGTATTTATTAAACTGTGGTGTATTTAGTTTTTATGAAAAAAAAGGAAGCGAAAATTCTAATTTTTTTATAAACTTGTATTTTGTACAATCCATCAAACATTGGTTTTCTGGGCCCTTTTAAGTTTGGCTGTCTAATTTTTTTCTAAGGTTATGGAAATTCGAATGAAACATGATTCAAAGATTGCTCTACATTGGTTAACATTTTATTAAAAATTATCTTTTCCACGGTCTTGCCCGCGTTGAATTACATTTCCCCAAAAGTAGTAGCATATTACTGTGTCCAGTTCTAGCTTTCTACTTCTGTACCTAAACTCATCAAATTCAGTTTATCGATTTAGGCAAACGAGCGTCACAAATAAACAAATGCACTTTCTCATTACAATATTAGTTAAAAGAACAATGCCCACTTCCCATACATTTAAAAACCTGATAATGAAAGTACATGACATGTATAGTTATAAGGTATAGTAGAAAGACTACCTTTAAGTTTAGAAAATAATGTCCAACAGTCATTTTTACGATTTAAACGCCACGAATTCTAAAAAATATGATGCAGTTTATGCAAAGTATACGTCGACTTTTTGGTGTAAGCGGCATTGTCAAGAGGTTTACAACGGTATGGTAAGCAAAGGTCGTCAGATGAGGAAGATATCGAGGTCCAGGGGCGGTAAACAGGGTCATAAAAAAAGAAACGCACACAAAATGGCACAGTACACAACGAGACGCAAGCGCAACAACGAAGCACTGCGCTGATGTCAATTGCAGAACTGTCAAATGTAAAAAAAAATCCGTTTCACTCGTGCGATCTCAATTATATGCTGCGGATTAATTTATTTAATTATTATGTTATTTTTAATTAGCCTTCATTATACAAAGACTAATAAAAAATACTTATTGATTAAATAAAACGTAAAATAATGAATAAAACTCTGAAACAGAGTTGAATAAAGTCAAGTAAGTATCAGTGTGTAAAATGGAACGTCGTAAAAAAGGCTAGTTGAGATGCGTTCAAAACATTGTAATAAGTTAACCCTTGAGGTAGAATAAGCATAAAGAAAAACTAAAAAATATTTTTTATCCTGCGTTTCTTTTAACATTGTGATAAGCGTATCTAATATACAATTCAATAAGCTGAATTTTAAGATTTATTTCATTTCTATACAAAGGTCAAAAATGGGTTTTCTTCTTTACGTTCCCAAACTAAATAAGTATTCATGTACTACATTTTTTATATCCCGCCAGTACCTTATGTCTTGAGCTACACCTAAAGGATTTAAACGGAAATTAAACGTTTTGTGCAAAGCTTAGGCGAAAGAATAATTTCGCAGATAAACGCAAAGCTTGAGTTTATGTGCAGCGGCACCCACTACCCATCGTGATGTTACTGAACTTTATTTTTACGAAGGTTTTACAGGGAAAACCTATTTCAATTAAAACAAAAGCTATAAAATGGTTATCATGAACTGACGGCTTTTTTCGTCAGCTTTAGAGGTAGTTTAAAACCGGCCAAGTGCGAGTCGGACTCCCGCACTGAGGGTTCCGTAAGCAGAAGTTGCGATTTACGATTTATGACGTATTAAAAAAAAAACTACTGACTAGATCTCGTTCAAACTAATTTTAGCTGATAGTTTACATGGTAATGTACATCATAATTTTTTTTTAGTTTTATCATTCTCTTATTTTAGAAGTTAAGGGGGGAGGACACACATTTTTCCACTTTGGAAGTGTCTGTCGCGCAAACTATTCAGTTTAGAAAAAAATGATCTTAAAAACCTCAATATAATTTTTAAAGACCTATCCATAGATACCCCACACGTATGGGTACGACGAAAAAAAAAAATTGAGCTTCAGTTCTAAGTATTGGGGACCCCCAAAATGTATTGTTTTTTTTCTATTTTTATGTAAAAATCTTTATGCGGTTTACAAAATACCATCTACTTACCAAATTTCAATAGCGTAGTTCTTATAGTTTCGGAGAAAAATGGCTGTGACATACGGACGGACGGACGGACAGACAGACAGACAGACAGACAGACGGACAGACATGACGAATCTATAAGGGTTCCGTTTTTGCCGTTTGGCTACGGAACCCTAAAAATGAAGTAGAAAATCGAGTAATTTATTTTTATCTGTGGCTTCTGGCGGAATAAATGCTTTCTTTCTTTCTTTCTTTATCTTTTGCGAGACAAATTACTTCATCAATCTGAAACTGAACGTGATCAACATATGAACCACGAGCTGTCAGTGTCATTTTTCTCTGTGGAATATTGACACTGGCTACTCTTGAACGCAGCTTGATCGCGATCAGTTTTATTGGTGAAATTCGCACTTAGCCAACCACTGGATGCAGTTCTTCTGTAAAACCTGTAAATCTTTGACTGTTAAGTCTCTTTAGCTTCGGTTGACACTCCATTTTATATTAAGAGCGTGTATTCCGTCCACTAGCGCCGCCAATCGTTTTTTATTAATTGTGGTAAATTTAAGACACGTAGATTTAAAACCGCTCTGTAGTGCACTGAAGAAATGTATCTATTATTTTTTGACAGCTATTTTTAATGCATAACTCATGGCTAAATAGCCAAAACGGCAATAATATCGATTTTGGCAACTATTTATGTAAAAAGTACAAAACATAACTCTCAAAACATAATAAATACATTTCTTCAGTGCACTACAGAGCGGTTTTTTATCTACGTGTCTTAAATTTACCACAAATAATAAAAAACGATTGGCGGCGCTAGTGGACGGAATACACGCTCTTAACCATCTTCCTTAGCCATACCATGGACCACTAGTTGTAAGTGTGATTTCTGTGTAATTATATTCTCATTTTAATTTTGTTTTTGCATGCTGTGTCTATCGCATCATATTGTACACTATGCTTGTATTATATTGCTTGTGTTTTTAGTATAAACAGTGTAACAATTGTAGATAGGCCAATAAATAAATAAATAAATAGTTCCCTGTATTCTGTAATCCGTAGCAATGCGTGTACAGAGAAGAAGTGAAATTCCTAGAGTCTGTGTTTTCTGATAGGTACAACCTAGGAGTATTTATGTCATGAATGAACTGGTTACTTCTAGGCAAGCCTACTCTACTAGTCTATGGTGGTCAAATGCGAGCCTATTAATCCTACTAATATTTTAAATGCGAAAGTTTGTGAGTATGTATGGATGTTTGTTACTCTTTCACGCAAATACTACTGAACCGATTACGATGAAATTTGGTATGTAAGTAGCTGAAGACCCAGAATAACACATAGACTATATTTATACGCGGACGAAGTCGCGGGCGGCTTCTAGTATAAAATATATTATATCATAATATCTAAAGCAAGCATGCAACCACAGAAATATTATATCTATGCATGCAACTCTTTCTCCCAAAACGGCTGCCTGTCACTAAAAGACTAGGAAGTGGGGACGGCCGTGGGTTTTTGTAGACTGTCTTTAAGTAGAACTTTGATGTTCAAAAAGTGCTGGGATTAGGCTGCTAATTGGAATAAATGACTATTGACTTGGACTTAACTGTAGTTTTTTAAGACTCTTCCGTTGACTTTACGGTCGCAAGTGCGACTGCTAAGCGGTCTGGCTGTGGCGGGGTTCGATTCCCAGGTCGGGAAAAAGTGTCATTGAGTATAAAATCTATTAGGACTTGCTTTCTTAAAGGACTTTAAGCTGTTAGTTCTGATTTATGAGTGTAGCGGCAGAAGGAAACGCATGCCGCTTATGGCTAGTCTTCGACGAGATTGGCCATCATTAGCCATGAGGAAAACGAAACAATTTTTCACACCATTACTCAAGTCAAGTAGCAAAACTTTTAACACAACAGAACTCAGTTTCATTTATTGTATACCGACTTCAATATTCTACCCACTCGGATTCAAAGAAAACATGACCTTTGTGCAGACTGCAGACTTTACTGCAGCTACAATACTACACATAAATAGCGGTGGGAACATCATTCGATGAAACTTTTACGACTTTGTAAATGGTCCATGTACCTGTAAAGAAGATTTACAGTTTAGTTTGTTCATAGTAAATAGTTAAAACGCAGGCACTTTATGTTGTGCAGCTAGTCTTTTCTGTAAATAACCATTTCGATATCGACTTCACCTGAGTGACTAAGCTTACAAAGTGAACTTTATTTCACACGTCATAAGGTCTTATGTTTATACGAATTTGAAACTCACTTCGGATTCCGCTGTCGAGACACGAAAATGTTGTTACAGAATACCACTGCAGGTGGATACAGTGTTGGGTATCTAGTGTTTTGAATAAAACTTGTGGCTTGGTTTACGACTTTCGGATTTGAGCAGTAATTTTTCTAGATACAATTTTGTCTCATATTTTTTATGAGTCGATCTTCACGGTTAAGCAACGCTTGCCAAGGTTGGTATGTGGATGGGTGACCATCTTAATATACCGAGTTTCCTCCGTGCCTCAGAAAGCACGTTAAGCTGTTGGTCCCGGCTGTCATTTGGAGATCTTTGGCAGTCGTTCCGGATAGTCAGAAGCCAGAAAATCTGACACCAGTCTTGTCAAGGAGTACCGTGTTACCCAGTTAATTGGTTGTGGAGGTCTGGTAGGCAGCCGCTCCACGTAAAATACTGGTTTTCAGCTAAATCCGGTTTGACTGGAAGCCGACCCCAATATAGTTGGGATAAGGCTAGGCAAATGATTATGATGATTGAGAACGTGACGCTTCGACAGCGTGGGTCGATACCATACATTTTCGACTGCTATTCACTCTTGACATAAGACTCGCAGGTTGTAGCTATCAGGAAACACAGATACTGGGAGGTAATTTTTGCCACAATGAACGTGTTCTCAAAAGTTTTGTGCGTGTGGGTGTGAGTTCCACCACGCAACATTGGCGCATCGCCGTTTGTCTTGTGGTCTGATAATGGAACTGGCTTCGCAGAATTAAACTATGCAAATCCGTCGCACACTTCCCAAAATTCAACCGATAGAAAACTGAAACGCTAGCAGCTCGGTGTCAATGCTCAAGATTTTGGAGCTAGGACGAGCAAATCATTGCCTATTGACTCGTTTCCCAATTGACTCAAGTATATACCAAAACACAATCAAAACACTTGACCACTTTATTATATAGCAATGTATCTTCATAGAAAAATAGTTGCAGTTGCAACTTTGTTTTAATAAAATACTGAACCAAAACTGCAACACCCGTGGCGAACCTCCGCAGTCTTCTCACAACTTGCAGCCAAATATTGAAAAATATGTAAATCGTTACACCCTGGGGTTGTACACTCAAAATTGGAATATAAAGTGGAAGAAATGTTACGTATAAATATTATTCACACTGTCTTATAGGTGCAGCCATGTTTAAGGAGTTTCACTGGCCTTTTAAAAGTAGTTTTGAGGTGGGTAGGTGCTTGTAGGAAAAGATTTTCCGGACTCCATTCCTATCTTGTTAAGACTAGGACCATTTTCTTTATTTCAATGAACTGTGTGTGTTATTATGTGATATTTATTTAAGTACAAGAAACAGAACGAAACTTTTTGGGAAACTTACCAACTATTATTATCTACAACCTGGTAGTCATTCAGTCAAGAGTAAATAGGTAACTTAAAATCGGTGTTTTCTGATAGCTACAACCTGGGAGTCTTTAAGTCAAGAGTAAATAAGTAAAGGCAAGGCCTCTGACTTGGTTTCTTTGACGGCCACCGTGTGGTGGCCGAGACCACCGGCTTGAATGTGCCTTCTGAAGCACAGAATCATCTTTTTATCAGACAATCAGGTGATTCAAGTTTGAAATGTCTAGCCAAACTGGATAAAATGTACAAAGTATACTTCCCGTGGGTATCGAAACCACGACCTCCGGGTCACAAGGCAAGCGCCTCAACCATTCGACCTCGAAGGCAGTTAACAAAAAGTCAGGAGGCTTGTCGCGGTCGCACGTCATTGACGCCGTTCGCGGTCACGCGTCGCGGTCGCCAAGATCGGTATTGTATCTTTAGTACCGCAAAGTTTAGTAGTTACTGAGATGTGGAGGGCAGAAAGGCAGTCACTCTATCTATACTAATATTACAAATAGGTAAAGTTTGTGAGTTTGTGACGTTGTGGGGGGTAATCTCTGGATGACTATACGGATTTGCAAAATTCTTTTACCGATGTAATGTATGTTTTGAAGTTATCAAAAAACACTACATACTACTTAGAAAACAGTAATTCATAATTTATGTTTTGAAGTTATCGGCTGTCTGCAACATAAATTACACGTTTTGGAAACCAATTGGGGTTCGAAGTCAGCATTATTCCGCAGGTCTGCCTTGCCTTAATCTGGTTAATTTAGAATATTTTTAGCATCGAAATTCCTAACTACGACGTAACATTTATTTATATGTACATAGAAAACCAAATTGGACATAAATACTTGTAAAATGTGATCCAATTCAGATGGTATCTGTTATAAAGTGCCATTATCTTCCGCGATACAAAAAGATCGACCCAAAAAACGCTAAATGTGTATCAAAATGGATAATATAAATTCCAGTAAGTGCCTACTTCAAGATGTATCAGATTTTCTTTGCGATTTATTAGAAGGCACAGTTTCTTTTATAATTCTACCTGAATCGATTGTTCTGGAACTTTCCATCTTTTTCTTGTTTAGGCAAAGAACTAAAGTTTTTATTTGTCTCGTTTTTAGGCACACGAAAATACTGAAACTTTGCTACCTTTTCCTTCAATATGTTTGTTCTTTAAAAGTTTATGTTGTTCTTTTTCTAAGTCGGTTAGGTATTCGCTCAACTTTTGCGGTTTGAATGTTCCGGAATTAGTTACTTTGTGCTTATTTAATTTTCCAGAGACTCAATAGAAAAATCAGAAAAGGTATGGCATGCGGAAAAAATATTTGTAACTTATGATGTTAATAGGTTGTGGAGCTTTTCCCACAACCTATTAATGTCATAAATCTAAACTGTGCCCAGCTGTGGGGCCCAAGAGGCTGAATTTAAAAAAAAGCTCGTCCATAATTGAAGTGAATTCAAAACGTATGAAACATCCAATGCCTAACAAAAAAAAATCATAATTTATTTTGTTATTAAATAAGACTGAAAGCGGATTTCATCAATGAAAATGAACGCGATCAACCAATGCACCACGTTTGTGAGCTTTCTGTTGAATATTGACACTGACAGCTCTTGAAAGCAGTTAATCGCGATCAATTTCATTGGTGACATCCGCTCTAAGTGGCAGACGTTCACAACGGCACTGACACGTCACAAAGTTCCGTTCTGATACCTACTTTTAAATGTTATCTATACTAATATTATAAAGAGGTAACATTTGTTTGTAAGTTTGTATGTTTGTAAGTTTGTATGTAGGGGGTAATCTCAGGAACTACTGGTCCGATTTGAAAAATTATTTCAGTGTTAGATAGCCCATTTATCGAGGAAGGTTATAGGCTATATATCATCACGCTAAGACAAATAGGAGCGGAGCATTAATGGAAAATGTGACGCAAACGAAGTTGCACGGGTCAGCTAGTGTTTAATATTTCCAGGTACTTACGTCAGTCACAGAGTAAATAAACACAAACATTCTACGCCACCTTTTCACCAGTACGCTAAGTCGCGGCCACTAATGTTCCTGCTTTAATTAAGACGCAGGCATTCGGGTCTAGACGGCAGTGTTATGATTATAGGCATATTATGTTTTACGTCTCTATATTTCTTAGTTGATATTGCTAGCTTTATATTTAGGTAGTTATTACTACGAGTGTATAGTTATTGCCGAAAGCTTATTATTATACAAAACTTTTTACAAAAAAATACGTTACAACCGACTTCCAAAAAAAACAACTACAAAGAAAAAAATAACTTTAATTTCGGAAGTCAGTGTTATTGTTAGTTTCTTCGTATTTTGACACCGACTTCCAAAATTAAAGTTATTTTTTACTTTGTAGTGTTTTTTTTTTTGGAAGTCGGTTGTTTTTTTTTTGTACATAACAAAACCACTGCAAAATCGCAGACAAGCAAAATACGCAATTTTGATTACTTGAATGACATAAAACCATCATCCAAGTAGACGAATTCCAGCTATTTCGATGAATCCAAAATTCGTAACCGATTTTGATAAAATTTAAATAGGACCAATCTGCAAGTATATCCTTTATTTATTTATTTATATACACACAGTATACTTAAAAAGAAAATTCAGATAAAACAAGTTTTTTTTTTCAAATTCGTACATTATTGTCAAGAGTGAATGGGTTACTTCACTCTTGACAATTATGTACGAATTTGAAATGGCAAGCAAACAACAAAGCAACTTATGGCAAGCGTGCATCGCTTAATATCAGGTGAGATGGTAGTCAAACGTATGGGAGATGGTAGTCAAACGTATGGCTATTAATAGTAAAAATAAGTCCGTAAGTACTGTCAAAGATGTTCAAATGACAGCCAGAACCAATGGCTAACTCAAAGATTGACTCAAATCTCAAATTGTTTATTGCAATCCATAATGTACACATACAGGTGGTAAAAGAATAAATAGAACAAATTATGGACCCTGTCGGGTATTATATTTTTTACTTTGTAGTGTTTTTCTTTGGAAGTCGGTTTAATTTTTTTGTAAAAAGTGTTTTTTTTTCGGTATACATTACGGAACCTTTCGTGTGAGTCCGACTCGCACTTGGCCAATTTTATTTAGACACTAGCTGATGGCCGCGGCTTTGCCAGCTTGACAAATTATACTCTAAAACCATCCTCGAGAACCACTCTATTCGTTCGTGAAAACAGCATGAAAACCGGTGCAGTAGTTTTTGAATTTATCGCAAACAGACAGACAGTCGCGGTGGAGGACTTTGTTTTATTTATAATATCTAGTGATATTGATAAGCTCCTCTCCTCTGCTAAAAATATGTAATATGTTCATTTCTATCTATAATATGTATGTATTTACAAAAAAAAAAATGTATATAAATAGTTTATCAGCCATCTCGTTACCATAACACAAGCATTAAGTTGCTTAGCTTGGGACTATATGGCGTTGTGTGAAATGTCCAAGGATATTATTATTATTATTATTATATTATGATTTGTAAACACAGTAAAATCCGCATCGACTTACTCAACAACTTTTGTGGTGTTTCAGCGCAAATAAACAATTACCATTCACAAATTACTATCAAAAGTTGACCACTATTTCAGTAATGCCATTTTCATTCGCCACGTACTGGCCCTAAACGCGGCTCGATAATGACCAGATACCGATGGAACTTCCGGCTCTTAATGGCGGAGTTTGGACAGTCATCTCTGCAACTTGGAATGACACCATAACTTTGATGTATTGCTATTTACAGGAATAGAGGTCAAGGATAGGACTAGTCGATATTAAAGAAAGCATGTCTCTGTAAAAGAATGCAACTTGGTAAGGTCATACTTACTAATAATAATTTGCAAATGCACACGACTTTACAACATAGAACAACAAAATACTGACAACCATACTGGACTGGTCATTTCTCAACGGTTACTTAAATTAAAAGAGGGTCCATGGGGTTTTTTGCATGTTCTTCTCCATAGAAATCTACGCTTTCAAACGTGCAACTTCATCTTTTAAACTAAGAACATACCCCTGGCACTGCAATGGGTTCCATCCCACATTGGACTAATGGGAAATGAAGAAGCCGACAAATTCGCAAAACAAGCTATTTCCGAAGGGCTTGAATTCAATATTTTACCTAACCTTTCAGAATTTCTTTCTATTTATAAATCAACATGTTTCAAAAAATGTAAAGACATTTTTGATGAAAGGTCTAAATCTAAAGGAATATGGTACAAAATTATACAATGCGAACCTCTTCATGTCCCTTGGTTCATCAATGCTCAACTGAGTAGACATCAAATAGTGACCTAATGTCGATTGCGTTCCGGACACATTCCCAATAAAAGCTTTGCATTTTTAATGAGAAAAGTCGACTCACCTAATTGCGACATATATGTCAGAAAATTGACGACGTGCAACACTTTTTGATGGAATGTGTGCGCAATGCAAACAAAAGAGATCAATTGGCAAGGCAATTTAAGTAAAATATCTAGATGTTGGTGCCTTTCATAGTATTCTAGCCTCGCCAACATCGGATAATTTAATTTATTTATTTGTCCAAAACATGAGTATACACACACATAGCATGCAAGATGTTACATCTGATTAAAATTATGTCAGTCATGTTTTGCCTGAGCGGCGTACAAATATAATGTGTCGGACGCTACACAGCATCAGTAAATTTTAAATTTGTTCTTTAACACAGCAAATATTTAATCAATTAAAAATGCAGCTAGAATACATTTTTTTTTTTATGCTAATCTGGGAAATTCTTCAAATCTCACCTGATGGAAAGTGATGATTAGGCCGAAGATGGAAGCGAGTTTCACCCGGAATCCTCTTACACAGAGGAACTGGCTATCATACCTCTAACTGCCGGATAACAACAATGCTGTTAACATTGTTGTTATGGCGACAGACTTAGACATGATGGTGGTAGCTTGCCAGGCGGACTTAGAACAAGTCCTACCACCAACCAAACCGAGCAAAAAATTTGCCCCCGCTGGGAATCGAACCCGGGACATCTGGGTCTGAATCAGGTGGTTTAACCACTAGACCACGGAGGCGGTTAGTGTCACCTGTTTAGCACCACCCGGGGACCACGTGTAGGGATTTGCTGTAGGGTATTCTCCTACGGACGCGGGTGACTCGGCCCCCATACTACACTATACTCCTTTAAGTTTAACTAAAGTGTTAATTTTAACTTTTAATACAATAAGACAGCAGTATAAGGTACGATGGGATTGTCATCGTCATTTTTATGTACAAAAATCCCTTAATATCAATAAAGAAAAAAAAAAAACTTTTAAACGGACTCAACTTAGATATCCAAAAATGAACTTTTGACACACTAGTCCCGCTTTTAGTCATTTCATACGTCTGTCAAATAATGAAAGTTGCGATAAGCAGTTTTAGGCAATGAAGTTGAAACTTATTAAAATTTAAATTAAATTATTTATTCATAATCAAGCAACTTAAGATTCACTATTTGGCAATACCATAAAACATAATTTCAATGGACAACACACAACATACAATTCAATAAAATAAAAAATTAAATAAATTACATTCATTCATAAATACATTATTGGTAAATAAAATAACAAAAAAACAATCACAATAATTACAATTTCCGAACCGGCACTGAAACAGCAACATATCTGCCACAACAATGCCGTATATAAGGGCAATCCAGCCTGTTGGCGATCATTGCCAGGATAGCATTGCGACTGGCCCGGCCTGGTCAAATAAATTTTGTGGAAAAACAAAATCCTTTTTATGTGGAAGACATAATATAATCTTTCTCATTTAAAAAGTTTTTTTTTCTCCCAGCAAAGATACTGCGATGCGTAATTTTTGTCATTGATAAATAGGCTCAACACATTTTTCAACATTAATGAGCCGGCTCTGTCAATTACTGAAAAATGAAACTTTACTTTCACAACAAAAAAAAAACTGATTAACATAATTTATTACACAGCTATCTTAATTACATAAAATCCCTTAACGAGGCCTCCAGTTGTTATAATTCTGATCTAAAATATACAAAAGCGGGGTGTGAAACTCGCCGGGGGTGAATTATGTCGTTGCTACGTTTTCTGCCAACACCCTGTATTTTTAGCGTATGAGAAATAATGTTGGGTGTTGGTTTGGGATTTAGAAAAGTAGGTCATGGGAGTGTATGTTGATATGGTAGTCTAATAAACGTGAAAAGGTTGGGACGCAATTTATGTATTTATAAAAAAATAAAGGCTTGTCGATCTTCTATAGATTATACTTTGGAGTGTGCCCAATAACTCTACAACCTCATCTCACCGGCCCCCTTCTACCATCGGATATCCAGACGCACTGCAACTTACCATCCCTACCTTGTTGCTGTTTCACCAATTCGCGCTAAGCGTTTCCAAGCGTCTTTCATAACGCGCACAGCAAAGGAGTGGAACTCTCTAGGTGCGTCATCATCTCTATCATTTCAAAATTAGAGTGAACAGGCTTACTTCTGGTTAGGTTCGCTCCATCGTAGACTTTGTCTCTGTTATCTCTAGACTGGTTTTAAGAGCAAACCTATCTCAACTAAAAAATATAAAATAATAGTAAATAAATAATAATTGATTGTAAAGTATCTTCTGATTATCACTGCAATGACAAGTCTAATGCAACATTGCTATATGTATTTCAACGCTCGAAAAAGGGATAGTTTGTCGTTTGTACCTACCTGAAATAATAAAAATAAGGCTTTGAAATAGATATAAATCAAGCCCACGATTTCCGAATAAAGGTTAATCCTTACATATCTGTGCCGGAATGTGGACGGACAGGGGACTCAAGAAAAATATAACCCGTTCAGACACGTGCGTTTCCGTCTCATGACATGGATGTATCAGAGGGCCAATAATTCTACTAATTTTTAAACAACCTTCGCATTCGCATGCCAATCGAAAACTGTCAAAAAAGCCTTAATTGACACTCAGATCACCTTGTGATAGCATGGACCTATCACGTCTAAGGACTATTATTGCCCTGGCCTTTAAGGATTTGAAGTTGAGTAATTATTTTTCAAACTCTGATTTAGGCGGTTGCCTGTCAAACTTTCGCGTTGAATTAGAGTTTGATACACGCATCACTCCAAAGCCACACAGAAACCGGCCTGCCTATTCAGAGATTGAACTTCGACAGTATATAGTGAAACACACACTTGCAGCAGAAACCAGAACACCACAAAACGAGGTTAAGTCCGAAACGTCCCGAAAATAAACGAATTCTCCCGAGCGTGGCCACCCATGTCCCGTAAACATTCAAAGAGGATTCATTACGCGCTGCAATGAGAGGCCATTCGGTGCGCAGCATAATTCCCGCGCTGTGTGGGCCGCCCAGCCAATGCTGTTAATGTGCGCAAATCTATCCACTCCCAGCGAAATTACATTCTGTGTGAGGCAGTTCAAGCTTTTGTAATTATGCGTTTAATTTCCGAGGGAGATCTAAAGCTGCTGGACAAGGTCGATTTTAAATTCTGAAGCTTTTTTGCATGAGTACTTCTCTCATTATGTTTTCATTTGCATCCGTGTACGGTCAAAGAAATGATTTTGTTAAAATGGTTTGCACACTACGTCAAATGGTCGTATTTTAGCCATTTTATAGAACATTGTAGGTGTGACTGCTGTGATTGGAAATTACGGTGCTAAGTAAATAATAGATAAACACTTTACTAACTTATTGTTTTCTAGTAAGTGTGGTGAAAAACGCCATTTGAAATGCATGAAAATGTATGAAATATGATACGTGTGATACTTATTGCAACTATGCCATACATCGGAGATCAATGCCATCCATTTGGGAGAAACCCCTAAAACAAATTCGTATGGAAAATCCCACAACCATCTGTGTTCCGCTAAATAAAACTCTTATTTGGCTGTAACGACACCCTGGACATTTTTTATATCAAAACATCACGTTCTTATTATTTTTGGGTAAAAGTCTCCTCTCATATGAATAAATTTCAGGTATCGCGACATTTTCCTTGAATCCCAACATTTACAGTTCGTTGCTTATTTAGAACCTATTTATTTTCTGGTAGTCACTGACTTTTTTATTATATATGTGCTATTGTATTCTTTTCCATATAGAATATTTTCGTTTCGATGTATTTTAATACAATAACTGCCAAATCGCCATTTTTATTTCAAACTCAAACTCAAAACATTTATTTCAATTAAACCATTTACAGGCACTTTTGAATTGTCAAGGTCGGTCGGTCCAAAAAAAATTATGAAGCTATTTGCACGTTCCAAAGCGTAGATCTCTATGGAGAAGAACGTGCAAGAAACTCCACGGACACTCTTTTAAAAATAAGAAATTGTTACAAAGTTTTGTTGACATCGTGTCGAAATTATACATACATGTGAGAACGATGTGACGAGCATGATAAAAACGTCCGGACTAAAAAATGAACAATTCAAAGAAATAATTAAAATAAACCATGGCAGCTGAGAAGTGATCGTCTCAAACATTTTGATTGGAGCCAAATAATCCAACACATACGCCACCATCAGCTAGGCTTTTGAGTGAGCATGACACTCTCAACCGCCAGGGTACACTTGAGTCTATACAATGCAGACACACACATATTTACAATTAATGTTGGTACTATTGATTTATCTAATTAACAGCAATGGATCAGTGTGTGAGCTAAATTAAATATAAAAAGTAATTAAAGACATCTACAGAAACATTATCAACAAGTTTGACTTGGTTCACTAAACTCTAGATTGTCCTATGGAGCAGGACCAGCATGTTTCCAAGCATTCTTATCTTGAATATAATCATCTTATTTGTAATATGCTTGTTTACTATCTCTTTCATTTAATTCTAATATGTCACAAGGTATTTTGTTGTAAATAAAACTCTCAAAATTTGTATTTCAATTAGGCCATTAAACGGCACTTTTGAACGTCAATTTTACATTTGAAATTATAAATATAAAAGTGACTCTACTCTTCATCCTGAAAGGTAGATTCTGATGGAGAAGAATGGACAAGAAATTCCATACTTACTCTTTTCATATAAATGTTTTTACAATGTTTGTTGCACAACATAATTAAAAATATGTGAGGATTATGAGCGTGTATTCCGTCCACTAGCGCCGCCAATCGTTTTTTATTATTTGTGGTAAATTTAAGACACGTAGATAAAAAACCGCTCTGTAGTGCACTGAAGAAATGTATTTATTATGTTTTGAGAGTTATGTTTTGTACTTTAGAACATAAATAGTTGCCAAAGTCGATAGTTTTGCTAAAAGTGGCCACTTTTAGCAATAATTGCCGTTTTGGCTATTTAGCCATGAGTTATGTATTAAAAATAGCTGTCAAAAAATAATAGATACTTTTCTTCAGTGCACTACAGAGCGGTTTTTTATCTACGTGTCTTTTTACCACAATTAATAAAAAACGATTGGCGGCGCTAGTGGACGAAATACACACTCTTAAGCACCTATTGACTATAATTATTACTTATAGTCAATAGTCTGCTAAATATGGCTCACTATAATATGTGTATACGTGAGTTTGTCCATACAATATATGACAGCTAGTAGGAATAAGTTTAGGTCGCAGATGCAGTGCAACAACGCCGCAAGTGTCGTTATGATCGCGTCTGCGAAGTGGTAAACTTTTCAGTATGCAACTTACATCGTTCTGAAGTGGATGAAGTATCGGGCATTTTTGCATTTTTATCACTTTATCATTATTGATTTTAAAAGTTTCTAGATTGTCTTCTTCTGTTTCATATAAATGCTGTTACTACATAGGAACAGTTTTTGTTGGCATTATTCTTCGCTACTTCTACAAGGGGGCTAAAATAATATCATATTAGAATCATACCTAATATTAATCACACAACCTTTTTTTTCATCTTTATCGTTAACGCATTGAGCTGCTTTCAGACTACGCTATAATATAATAGCATATAGTATAGCAGAATCATAAAGCTCTGTCAAATTTTCCCAATCAACCTTGAACCTAAAGCTGCTTTCAGACTCCGCTATAATATATAGCATAGAGCATATAGCTCATAGCACAACAATATCGCGCACTTGGAAGGCTCTCTCTGTAGAATTTTAAGAAAACATTCAACATTAAAATCTATTATTACAATAAATACACAACTCGATTGATTACCTCCTCCTTTTTTGAAGAAGGTTAAAAAACAATGTGTTTCTAGAACTGCCTGTACAAGGAAGAATGACAAGCAATTTGTTTATCAGAGTGACTTGCCGATGTCACGTTGAAACATAAATCATCTCGAAGAAATGTAATCATGAAACGCTCATTTAAATTCAATCAGGGGGTCTTATGTGACGCCCAAATAAAGACGAATTTTCTGAGGAATTATTTTGTTCCGATTGTTTTTCTTTTTCCTTGTTTTTGTTTCAGTTTTTGTGAAATAATTATGCTTTATTACCATTGGTATGATGTATCTGTTAAAATTCAAAATTCAAAAGTCATTTATTCAAATTAGGCTGAGGGCCAGCACTTTTTGAACGTCAAGTTTTACAAAAGACAGTCCCCCAAAACGCCCGCCCGTCACCACTTCCTAGTGTTTTAGCTGTGGAGAAGAAGTGGCCAACAAACTCCCCAGCAACACAACTGTCTGTTACGTTTTAGGAACTAGAATTTTACAATAATTAATATGCAAATTAATCCAAAAATTCAAAATTCCTTCTAAAATTTACATTACACAAAAATAAATATATACATTATTTATCACTTGTTATTTCCAAACCTGCCTTTATCATCTGCTATCCTAATACTTACTTACACACCGGAAGACGTATCGTTGGAAGGTCTCTCACAAGATGGACCGATGACAATCGCGTGTAGCTGATGGATACGAGATGCACAGGACTGGTTCTTGCGGCGACACTTGGGAGAGGGCCCAAATTTAATGATGAAAATTATAAATGCCAAAGTTTGAGACTGATGCATGTTTGTTACTCTTTCTCGCAAAAAACACCGGACGGGTATGAATTAAACTTAACAATAATGTAGCTTACATATTAGTATAACATATATTAGTCACAATACATAATTAGGATCGCCAGCTAAATAAAATATGGGTATTGTAATGGCGACTATTATGAACAAAAGATAAGTTTATATCCTACAATCACAGTCGATATGTCCTGACCTTTTAACGCAATTGGATTATTAAAACCCACTGAAAATAGACCTAGCTATAATTTATGTATATGTTCAGTATTGAAAGTTATATAATCATTAGGTACACGAATTACACTGCAACACCAGAAATCCCGCGTTATTCGCCACCAACCAAAGATTTATCAGCAAATATACGCCAGATGCATAAGTTACGGTATCCATTGACTGCTGCACACGTACCGTTGCAGATGCCACGCGATGCCAGCTAGCGATGCACAGCAAACGAAATGCGAGCCAGATGGGACTTGATGCTGCAGTGGCCTGTATTGCGACACTATTGGGAGATATATCTTATTGGATGAGCTTGGATTATTTATTTTGAAGATGTTTTCTGGGATTGTATGTGGTATAAATGTAAGTTTATAGAAATTCATGTAATTTCACCGAATGGAAACATGTTATGCTAGCTTCTCTAAAATTGCTACGAAATATTATTTTGGCTGGCTGTTTAAATTTTTTTAAAAATTCAGATCATTATGTTTTTTTATCTTCAGATGGAATACTTTAGCAGAGATTAAAAACAAAGTGAAAACCGTATGTAAAAGTGTACGGCCTCACGCAAAAATGAATAATAAATCATTTCATCACCCAATTGCGCCGGAAACTTAACTCGGAGTTAAGTAACGATGTTAAATAACAAACACCTAATAGGCCCGTGGCCCGTGGCCCGTGGCCCATGGCCCGTGTTAGCATCTAACTGTGAATTAACAAGACAACTGTACCTGTTGCAAGTGGACCATAGTTTGACACATAGAATGTGATTCATTGACTTGTTTACAAACACTTTCACTTACGCACCAAAGGTCTGAAACATCGACAACATCATTATGGCTTATATACAAACTAATCAACAAACTGCTGACATACATATTAATATCTGCGGTCCCACATTGTGTGTTCACTCATAAGCCTTAGAGGTCAAGCGATTCACAGGTTCACGCCTACACCCGTTCACCGCAAAACCTATTAATTTGCTTCACTTTACAACCTGCGTGGGTCGACTATTACCAAGCTATTCAGCCGATTTGATGAAGCTGAGAGTGATATAAGCAATGGGATACAGGATAATAGGACTAAGTTTATAGCACGTGGGCGTAACGGATATTGAATTTGAGTATAGTTTTAGAATAGCAGCTACTAGATAGATTTCTGAGTCTTCGGTTAAACTTTCAATCTGTTATTGATTTGACAAAATAAGTTTATGTACAGGAACGCTAAGTGGCAAGTCAAAAAGATGCCTACAATCCGAAAGTTATTCTTTTCGATTACGCAACACAACACTGAAAATGCACTGATGGGACGATGACCTGCAGGATCAAAAAGGCAAGTTTAGTGTAATCATCATTTTAACCTCACAACAATCTGTCAAATTTTATTTTCATCTATATTGCTAAAGCATTAGGTTCAAGGTTGATTGGGAAATTTGACTGTGACCGGTAGCGTGATTTGCTTTCTGATTCTGCTAAAGAGGCCTTTAAGATTTGCTGCCAAAGGCTGCTGGTATCCACAAGATGCGAGAAGTAGAAGATGTGTGACACAACTTTCAAGAGTTACCTTTTCATCTTACATTCAATTATGCTTCCAAATCATTTCTCCACCCTTCGACCGCTGGCCTATGGGTCTCCATGACTCCACTATCCCGTTTCCTTTTGCAGGGACCACGTGCTACGAGGACCCACGTTCCATTTTCATGGAGATCTTGCCTAGTGTCAGCAGTGTGCATGATCTGCTAAGTTCCACTTGAGCCTTAAAGCCTCAAAAGGCAGCGCATTTAAAATACAAACACATCATCTGCCTAGCCTTTTTTCCAACTATACTGGGGTCGGCTTCTAGTCAAACCGGATTAAGCTGAATACCAGCGTTTTACCTAGAGCGGCTGCCTACCAGACCTCCACAACCCATTAACTGGGTAATACGGTACTTCTTGGTAAGACTGGAGTCAGATTTACTCGCTTCTGGCAATTTGTAACGACTGCCAAAGATCTACAAATGACAGCCGGGACCAACGGCTTAACGTATGTTAAGATGGTCACCCATCCACAGACCATTCTTAGCAAGTGTTGCTTAACCTTAAAGATTGACACGTGCGGCTGTTATTATTTAGCCACGAGCTCCTTCCAAAATACAAACACACTTCACTAAAATCCTAAACCCAGAAACAACACCAGTGAGATTGTGTCAAAAGTGAATGCCGTCCATATAGCCGGGGGAAATGATCGCAAAGTGACCTGTCAATCCAAGTAATCAATATGGAATGATAGCTCACTTCGTGATCACTTCACCCGCGCCTTCACTTCGACATGTTAACAAAATCGACCAGCAGAACCACTTCCTCCTATCTTAAACATTCCTCATTGTAACGTTATTAGGTACTGAAATAACTAAAACTCGATGTTAAACAAAATTACATTATCAAGTTTTTCCTTTGAGCTGCGGTACCCAATTAGAGCCACATGTAATGGATTAACAATATCAAATGAACTCCAGAACTCTGCTGTTAGCTTATAATTTTAATTAATTGTGTTATGAAAGTTTATTTGTGTTATAATTTCGTTTCTAAGGGATAAAATAAGTGGTTCTTTGTGTATGGAATGGAGTGTGCTAGGGATTTTGTTCCGCCAGTTCTTCGTCCGAGTTAAAACACTTGGAAGTGGAGACGGGCTGGGCGCTTTGGGGGACTTTTTTCATTTGAATTCTGACGTTCAAAAAGTGCTGATTTTTGGCCCAGCTTGAATAAATGTCTTTCTGATTTGATTGGGTTTAGGTTTGGTTAAAAATTATTATCTGCAGGTCTTATCTGTGCCTTGAAATTTTCTCTAGCAGACGTTTAGAACGGGTTCTGCAGTACGATTCTGTAAACATGTCAAAGTAAATATTTAGGCGAAGTGACGACAAGTGAGCTGTCAAACCATACAAATAACAAAAAATACAAATAGTAAATAGCATGACAGCTCACTTGTCGTTCACTCCACCTAAGTGATGAAGGTGAGTTGTCGACAGAATGGACCGCCTTTATTGTTTTTTTTTTTTTTAATAATGGGAATTCATTAAATGACTCGTTCCGCCCTCAGTGAAGCAGAAGGGAGTGTCAGACTCTTACTATACTTACTATCTGTAGAACACTCAGAGGAGCCGCATTATTTTTAATTCTATAGGAGAATATTATTACGGTCCCTACATGGCTCGTATTATTCAAATTACATTCAAGCACCGCCTAATTTAACTTAGCTATCTAGGTAAGTACTGTTCAACCGTTGATGCTCAAATTCCCATCTTGAAGTCTAAGTAAAGCACTCAACTCAAACACTAGTGTAGTGTGGAACTAGAAACTAACTAGCCACTTGCACGAGCACTCGACTCTAGTACTAGTTCCTACTGTTCACTCGAGTTCTGTAATACTAATGTTTCATGATGTCCTATGTGTGCGATGGTAGCACTAGATCTATGAAATTCTAGATGGAAACCGAAAACTCATTTGTCTTAGGTACTTGAGGTATAAATACTTTTGTGTTCACCAATTAGTTCACAAACACAAACTTAATTCTTGGATATAAAAAGGTACAAATACGGTTTGTTTCAGAATAACAGATAATTATAATATAAGATCATGGCACATTATAGTGGCACCGCAACGCCACAGCAGCAGCACGTCTACGGCTAGCCGCTAGCGTGCTAACTACGTGTCATCCTCGTGGTGCAAGCTCGCAGTCCGACGTTGATTCTGCTGGCAACTCAGTAGTGGCGCGCTGTAAGCACGCGGTCGGCTCGTTTGCAGCGCGCTGACTGCCCGTTGCTGGCTTTTATAAATATATATGAAGGCGTCAGCGACGGCTCGATAGCGCCATCATCGTTTGGGTTCGGTGATATCAGGATCATTGTAGAATAAAACACTCAAAACAGTACTAAGCTCTCTTTATTAACTGTGGCTGAGTGCTAGTACTTTACAAATAGACAGTCCCCCAAAACGCCCGCCCATTACCACTTCCTAGTGTTTTAATTGTGGAGAAAAGTGGCCAACAAACTCCACAGCAACACATCTGTCTTTTGAGTTAGAAGAACTCGCATTTATAACATTATTAAAGAAGTTCTTCTGTTTAATTTAATTAAAATAGTTAAACCGACAGTTTCGTTCTGGACGAGTGTCCTAGTCGGTGTCTCGAGACAAAGTGCGCTCGGCAAAGTCCCCACTCTCCAATATGACTCTGTCCACGTGCCGCCATTACAACTGACAACTGACGTCACGGCGTTTACCACTACCCACTACTACAATACTTAAATCAGCAACTAATTATTAAATGATATCTTTATCCACGACAATTATATTTTACGACACATGATTTATTGCTCTAATTTGAATGACAAGTTGATTGTCATGCTGCTTCTGTACCGTTTTAATATGCCTTGACTAAAACCCATGCTTTCTGGCTAAAACCCATCCGTGTTCTTCCTAATGCTCGTTGTGTTCCAGGGCCGCGGTGACTCTTTCAAACGAATTCCGCAACCGTGAAACATGGTCACCTACCGGGCCAAAATACACAGACAGAAGAGAACTAGGTGTCTTCTTTGCATAGGTCATACCTACACAGTGTCGTGCTGGATATAGGACGCCCAGTAAATGCTGAGATGGTGACCCTTTCGGTATGGGCGCACTCAATGCAATTCTTGACTACCTATAATAATTATGTTTTACTTTGTATTTGTGGCTGTTATGTGTATGTTAAATAAATTTACTTCTCTCTTCTATTGTTTATACCCTCCTGACATCATATTCCTCATTGCTTGGGACGTGAATCCCCCAATGAGTGGTTAATTTCCGCTTTACAATGTCTCTCTACCATGTAATACAGCTTGATGTTGAGCGTTGAATTAATTAATGGCAGACATATAAACTACTAATAATAAACAGAGGAAAAAACAAAAAACAAATCCTTTCCCAGTAATACTTCTCACCACAAAACCACCGACAAAACTTCGCTCCCAGAAAAAAGTTTGAAAGTCGTGAAGTCTTTACCTTTACAAGCCTCTTAAGCCTGATGATGGATCCCAATTACGGCCAGCAAAGTTTACCTAAAGTGAACCGAAATTAAAAGTTGATTAAAAAACTCAAAGTTGAGGAATATATTAAGGAGACGAGTCTTTAGCAAAATTTTACGTAAAAACTCGTCAGAGATGCTCTTTGAGGTAAGTTTATGAGGAGGTTTTGTAGGCGTGGGAATTCTGTAAACATTATATTTTTCACTGAAAATTATTAGGAGGCATTGAAAATTACTTCAAGGGTGACTGAAAATGGGTATTCGGCGACTGAAGCTCAAAATCAGCTGTTCTAAATATAAGGAAGTCTATTTTTTACTTTTGACCACTACCATCAGCGATGATGGATCACGCTTGCCTAGAATTAACCTTTAACTTGACATACAGAATCCAGAGTTCTCAATTCTAGCACTAAAACAACCTGGCTGTGCCGGATTCTGGATTTTCAGCACTTGCAATTATTTTACTTACAATTCGAACAATGAGGTTTTCATACACAAAATATTGTGGTTAACTTCATATTGAATGTTTTTACAAGACTGTTTCAATGCAATGTTTAGTGTGCTAGTTGTCTTTCCAATTCAAGTTCGAATCACACAAGAACACTTCGTTATTTCTAACAGTTTTATTGCAACTGTTTGTGCAAGAACACATGGGACCCATGTTCTACAAAATTGTTGTATAGATTCAATAAGAAATACAGAAATTTGTAGAAAGTGCATGTGTACAGTCGCCAAAGCTATTTGGTATGCAGGCAAAATATTACTTTTTCCACTGCACTGCCAATATGTATTTCTAACTAGCTGACCCACGCAACTTCGTCTGCGTCACATTTTCCATTAATGCTCGGCTCCTTTTAGTCTTAGCGTGATGATATGTAGCCTATAGCATTCCCCAATAAATAGGCTATCTAATACTGATATAATTTTTCAAATCGGACCAGTAGTTCCTGAGATTACCCCTACATACAAAGTTACAAACAAATGTTACCTCTTTATAATATTAGTATAGATGTGTTCTTTATAATGCAAATAATCTATACTTATAATATTATAAAGCAGAAGAGTTTGTTTGTTTGTTTGTTTGGTTGGTTGAACGCGCTAATCTTAGGAACTACTGGTCCGATTTGGAAAATTCCTTTAGTGTTTGATAGCCCATTTATCGAGGAAGGTTATAGGCTATATATCATCACGCTAAGACAAATAGGAGCGGAGCAGTAATGGAAAATGTGACGCAGACGAAGCTGCGCGGGTCAGCTAGTTAAGTATATGTGAGGCTTATGGGTCTGAGTAGTGTCAATGTACCCATCCGTGTTCCACCTATTAGGCTAAATGGTGAGGCTCTTAGGATGGTGACCAGTTTTAAGTACTTAGGGCACATAGTTACGGCAGACCTGAAGGATGATGCGGACGTGGAACGAGAGTGTAGAGCGTTGGCGGTCAGGGGGAATATGCTTGCCCGCAGGTTTGCAAGATGCTCGGTAGAAGCAAAGGTGCTTTAAGGTATAATGCCAGTCATTTTACTCGAGTGGACTATGGGTAAACCATACCCTCCGGGCCGCTAATGCCCTGCGAGTTCAATATAACAACATCTTCAGGATGCTGTTGCGTCTACCTCGAGACTGTAGTGCATCCAGAATGTTCGCAGAGGCGCAGACAGATGGATATCATGCCATTATACGCAAGAGGGTCGCCTCTATTTTCCAGCGCGTAAGAGTTAGTAGCAACGGCATACTGAAGATGATTGCTGACCGCCTGGACTGTCCTATGCAGTATAGTTGGATGAGGACGACAATGGGCATTTAAATTTTGTTGTAAGTACCTATAGAATAAAATAATTAACTTTAGTTATAATATGACTAAATCATTACCTATTCTGATTATTTTTAAAGGTATTATAAATGTCCATTTGTTATTTTGTATTGTTATCTTGTTTGTTTTAGTTTTTAATTAATTCTATCTATTGACATTTTAATTATTGAATTGTATTTTAATGCTGTATAATTTATTTATTTAGACTTTATGCACAATAGTGGTACATGGGCGGACTTAATGCAACAAGGCATTCTCTACCATTCTATAATGTACCTTATTCCGAAATAAATGAATTAATAATAACTTTTTAAGCTTAAGATATTAAATGCCTCCGTAGTTTAGGCGCTTGCCTTGAGACCCGGTGGTCGTGGGATTGATTCCCACGGGAAATCATACTTTGTAAAGTTGTTTGTAAAGTTCAGTTCAGCTAGAACATTGCATGCTTGAATTATCTGATTGTCTGATAAAAAAGATGATTCCGTGCGTCGGAAGGTCGGTCGGTGGTCCCGGCCGCCAAATGGTGGTCGTCAAATAAACCATAATTACAGTACGAATATTCTAACTTTACCCATGTGAAGTTGGCTGTTAGTGACGACCGCGCAGGGTCCATCGCGTAGAAAAGTGTTACGTTCGTAGATTATGTTTTTTTTGTGTACGTGTTATGTTTGAATTTTGAAAAAATGCATGCAATAACAATAACACGATCACAAAGTAACACAACAAACACATACACTACAAGAAAACACAAAATACAAGTCAAACAGTAAGAAAAAACCAGAATAATTAATAAAAAAAAATAACAACGTTTAACACTTTTCGCACCAACAGTCGTATTGCATTGAGGAAGCGAGGCACAAGTATGCATCAAACGTATACGAGTGACTGAGACGGCATACGCGACGTACCCGCGCATGCGCTTTTCTATGTTTCTTGTCAAATTGACATCCTGCGCAATCGATTGCGACGTACTTCGCATGGGTAAACTTAGATTATTCTTACTGTATCAGAAGCCCTTGAGGCGGTACAGGAACTCTGACACTAGGGTGTGTGAGGTCGTTAGACCTTACAGCCTACACGATAAAAAGTAGAAGCTTAAGATATAATACTTATGAGTGTGGTGTACAATAATTATTTACTTAGCACATACCTACTCATATAGCACTTACTTGGTAATTTAATACATATTATGAGTGAGAGAGTTATGTGCGTTAGGTGTGCTGTCTGTCATATAGATAACTAACTGACCCGTGCAACGTCGTCTGCGTAACATTTTTCATTACTGCTCCGCTCCTATTTGTCTTAGCGTGATGATATATGGTCTATAGCTTTCCTCGATAAATGGGCTATCTAACACTGAAATAATTTTTCAAATCGGACCAGCAGTTCCTGAGATTAGCGAGTTCAACCAAACAAACAAACAAACTCTTCTGCTTTATAATATTACGTTATATATTATATTACTAGCTGACCCGTGCAACTTCGTCTGCGTCACATTTTCCATTACTGCTTCGCTCCTTTTTGTCTTAGCGTGAATATATTTATCCTATAACCTTCCTCGACAAATGGGCTATCTAAAACTAAAAGAATTTTTCAAATCGGACCAGTAGTTCCTGAGACTAGCAAGTTCAACCAAACAAACAAACAAACTCTTTTGCTTTATAATATTAGTATAGATATAGTTTAAATAAGGTATTGTATTCGTGGGTGAAGAGGTTGGTTGATCAGTAATTTTAAAGATTGATGTGATGGTTTAATTACTCTGATTTTGAGGGATAAAGAAGTGGCTTACTAACTCATTTTGAAATTGGTTTCATGCAAACACAAACGTTAATAAACGTGGATTAGTATTGTTAAGCGCTAGAATTAATGCTGGGTAAATATCGACATACTACTAGTACCTACCATCTACTCGTATTATCGAGTGAAAGGAGTAGTCAAATCATATAAATCATATAATATCAGGATTGTGTTGTATAGCTCTGATATCACTGGATAACAATACACGTGCTATTTTGATCTTCTATAAACTAATAAAATCGTATATCCTGACTATCAACGCACAGTTAATACTACTTAGCCTAGCCTACTAATCCCGTTTTTTCCCGTTATCTTGGGAATTTCGGGAAACCCTTTTCTTACCTACGGAGTGTAGGGAACCTACAAACTAAATTTCAGTTTCCTATGACTAGAAGTTTCGGCTGTGCGTTGTCCGTCAGTCACTTAGTAACGGAAGAATTTTAAATATTAGGATTTCATAACGTAAGTAAGGATATTTTATTTGGACATTTCAATATTAAGTCTGTCTATTTTGTTCTGTGACGCCAACATCTACACGGAAGAAATCGTGGGCATTAGCTTTTTATTTTAGTTTTTTTTTCATCAAAAGAAATCATCAAATAACTTCTCCCGCTGGGCGGAGAAGAAGGGAGTGTCAGACTCTTACTGAATAAAACCCATCCGTGTTCCTCATAATGCCCTTTGTGTTCCAGGGCCGCGGTGAATCTTTCGGATAAATTACGCAACAGGCGTCAGCTACGCGGTTCTATTCTAGCATAATTTTAGAAATGCCACATTATTCAAAGTGCTTTTTACCAAATGTAAGGTGTCTATGGCTTGCTAATTAAATATTTAGAATTGAGTTAGTGTCGTTTGTATTTACAAAACTTCAAAGAGAAAACCCTCATTTACATCAAGAACAAAACCAACTTTTAAAGGATAAAGCATATCGCCACAAAAGAGCGACTGCATGTTCAAACAAAAGCTTCTTACAATAAAATAATACAATTTTAAGCTGAAAATTCGCGCTTTCACAACTAGACCGCAGAGTCTTCATACAAAATGTATGAGACGCGAACATTCACCGGCTTACTCGCTGCAGTCAACCCAGTATTAATTAAACAACCAGTCCTTGGCTGTAATATTTTACACGCAGTTTTAAGGTGAGCTACACACCCCGACTTGGACTAAGCTACGCTATATTTCATGACTCCCCCAGACTTCACTCCCATTTTACCCGCATGGTTCCCGTTCCCGAGGGATTTCCGGGATAAAAACTATCCTATATCCTTTCTCGGGTCTCAAATTATCTTTGTACAAAAGTCATCCAAATCGGTACAGTGGTTTAGGCATGAAGAGACAAGCAGACAGATAGACAGAGTTACTTACGCATTTATAATATTATTATAAATTAATTATATAATATATATAGGAAGGATTAGGATTTCAGCGAAAAGAAATGATGGACTCTCTACTCTCGCATGTGTTGCCACATCCACCGATACTGTACAACTATCAGCCAGCGTAATGCAGCAGCCTCCGCTAGTGTACGGCACGGTTGGCGCAGTGGTTGAGCGATCGGTTACTGCGTCGCGTGTCGTGGGTTCGATTCCCGCACGGAACAAATATTTGTATGGCCTACAGATAGTTGTTCCGGGTCTGGCTGTTTGTGTATGTGACTTTGTATGTTTGTAAACGCACCCACGATACAGGAGAAATTCCTAGTGTGGGACAATGTTTAAAAAAATAATAATAATAATGTGTCCAGTTCGCGAAAAGTTTAAGTAGGGTTCGCAATTGCATGTCAGTTACAATCTGTCGAAAATGTATGTAAATTGAGGCTTTTTTGAGATGCTAACGCGAATAGCTTCATACAAGCCCAGACGCCTGGCGTTACCTGCTTTAAAAGTTTGCCTTGCAATAAAAAGTCATAACAACTTTAAAAGCCGAGAACATAATCATACAAATGATAAGAACACTAACTTTATACTTCTAATTTAAAGTTTTTCTCTTTATCTATATAAAAAAAAAAATTGGGCTTGCCTACTCCGCAAACCGCTGCTAAACACGTTGTAACAGAGTTCCCAGCGCTGTACCTTTAATGTGTCGTATAAATGTAAGCGAAGTCGTCTACTGCTCACCGCGGACGGAAGATTGGCTGGAAAACAAATAAAACCCTTGCCGCATTAAGAAAAAAATGCATTTTATGTCTTAAACAATCTTCTATACTTATATACTTATAATAAATATGTAGAGAGGTCAATTCTGTACATGAAATATATTTCCAAAATAACTATCAGGGGGTGATTAGGGATCGATACTAACCCTAGACAGCTAACGTTCGTCAAAATGACGAGCATCTAATAAATATCTCCGTCTCCCGTTCTCATCGTTTTACCTACACACTTGCGGTTTCGCGCCAACTTAGGGTCCGCTAGACTGCGTCGCGTGGTGGTTGCGTTTAGCCGGTAAGTACTTTTGTTTTTGAGATATCTACTGCATACTCGTCATTTTGACGAATGGTTAGCTTATCGTACTTTTAGCTTACGTGCTTTGAGTTGATTTTTGCTTTGTTTTTTTTTTTTATTTCGCTGATATTGAAGAATGGCTGCAAGATTGATCACAGGATGACGACATAGTTCGGGCGTTAGATGATGAAGATAAGTCAACACAAATGATGTTTCTTCTTATAGTGAAAATGAGGATGGTTTGTTGGCTGATGACGAAGAAGGTACTGTGAACCCAACATCGAAAAAGCCACACATTATAGAATTTTACAATGCCACAAAAGGTGGCGTAGACACATTTGACTAGATGTGTTCAAATATGTCTTGTAACCGTAAGACTAACCGGTGGCCCATGTGCAAGTTTTATGGCATGCTCAATATAACGAGTATCAACTTCTACGTCATCTACTGCCATAATGTATTGGTGTCTGGAGGTAAACCACTGGCACGAAGGAGCTATATGAAACAACTGCATGAAAAACTCGTTGAACCTTGGCTAAAACGTCGACTGCATATACCAACAATGCCTCGTAGAATGAAAGACAAGATAAGAGACGCCTTGGGTTTGAACCATGAGGATTGCGCTGAAATTGTCGATCGATTGTCAAAATCTTGAGCAATCTGGTTCTGGAACAGGTCCAATACTTGAAAATGCCTCAACAAGGAAAAGGAAAAGCAGCAGTTTGTGTTCCTATAAGAAAAGGCGCATGACCAAGAATCACTGCAATAATAGTTGCAGAGTTCCCATTTGTGGCGAACATACGGTTGACTTTTGCCCAACTTGTGCCAAAAAATCTAAGTAATTTTATACTCACGGATAATTTTAATCTTTTTTCTTCATTATACTATAAATAAAAGTAGAAATTTCTAAACAATAGTTCCTAATTTAGTCGTTGTAAGAAGTTGTGCCTTATTGATCTCAATGAAGCATGTGCCATTTAAGATTTGTGACTTAATACTTAAAAATTAAATAAATATTTATTTTTGTTAAAATTATCTTTAATTTATATCCCATATTTCCTATAAATATAATAAACTTAATTAAAATAACATATTTTTAAAATAAAAAACACGTTTTAAAAATGGTCGTCAAAAAGTCGAATGGTTAGCTTATCATAGAAGTCCAGGAACGTTAGCTATCTAGGGCTAATGCCAAAAATGCAATCAGTACAATTTTTGTCTGTCT
This sequence comes from Ceramica pisi, assembly GCA_963859965.1. Lineage (NCBI taxonomy): Eukaryota > Metazoa > Arthropoda > Insecta > Lepidoptera > Noctuidae > Ceramica > Ceramica pisi. Next base: position 808,920 of record OY982538.1, read on the forward strand.
GTCTGTCGGTCTGTCTGTCTGTCTGTCTGTCTGTCTGTATAACCGTTATAGAAACAAAAACTACTCGACGGATTTTAATGAAACTTGGCACAATTATTATTCATACTCCTGAGCAGGTTATAGTATACTTTTCATCACGCTACAATCAATAGGAGCAGAGCAGTGAAGGGAAATGTTGGGAAAACGGGAGAAGTTACTCCATTTTTTAAGCTTCCGTTGCGTGTGCAACGTTAATGGTGAAAGCTACACAGAAATCATGTATGACGGAAATGTTCTCCTTAAAATTATATAAAAAATATCCAACGACAGCATATGTCTATCTTTTATGATTGAAGAACAATAACACGTGTAACTCCCGATAGCTTAGCAGTTCGAAGCTTTCTGATTGTATTTGTCTACTCTTACGTTTATAAAACTCTCAGTCATCCCTAATTAACATTAATAAAAGTTAACATTATTAACTATTCCATAAAAAAGAATCATAGAAATCGGTATAGAAACACCAAAGTTATACATGAAAAACGCTAATAATAAGCCATCGCGCGTGAATACTGAATCATGCTATAAAGGATTATTTTTGTGGTCGCGAACGCACAGGCAGGCGGCTAGCTTGGCGCCTAGAGGCTAGCGAGTAGCTTCGGAAAACGGCTTACGACAGTTTGCAATATCCTTTATTAATTATAATGTCGAGGGGAAGATGGTTATAATTTCGCTTTACACCAAACGAGTAGTAAAACGGGGTGAATTGCAACTCAAGGGTGAATAGAAACAAAACTTTGGCTTGGTTTTTTACTTTGATACCATATTATGGGCCTATAACAAAGCATCGACTTTTTTGAATAAAAATTAATTAATAAATTGATATAGTCAAATGCTGCGAAAAGTATTCAAATATCGCGAAAGTACCCTTTGAAGTTTTGTTTCTATTCACCCTTGAGTTGCAATTCGTTTTACCAGTAATATTATAAATGTGAAAGTTTGGTTGTTTGTTACTCAATCACGCCAGAACGGCTTAACGGCGTAATAAGCTACTTTTCATCCCGGGAATATGTTCCCTAGGGATCACGCGGGCGAAGCCGCTGGCAGAAGCTAGTATAGGATAAGATACAAAATGAGTTTATCAAAAACATCCCCTACGATGAAAATTGTGGTTAGGGCTGCCTCAAAGAGAGTCAGCACACAGAGGGGCCCGAAAGGGCCGACGCCTGCCGGAGTCGCGGGACCATTCGAAAGAGATACCGTGGCTCCGGAACACAAAGGGAACATGGATGGGTTTTAGGCAGTAGAAGTCTGACACTCCCTCCCGCTCCGCCCAGAGCGGGAGAAGTCATTTGATGATTTCCCATCACTAAAAAAAAAAAAAAAAACCGGCCAAGTGCGAGTCGTACTCGCGCACTGAGGGTTCCGTAAGCAGAAGTTGCGATTTACGATTTATGACGTAGGTATTAAAAAAACACTTACACTAGATTTCGTTCAAACCAATTTTCGCTGGTAGTTTACGTGGTTATGTACATGATATATTTTTGTTAGTTTTGTGATTCTCTTTTTTTAGAAGTTAAGGGGGGGGACACACATTTTACCACTTTGGAAGTGTCTGTAGCGCAAACTATTCAGTTTAGAAACCTCAATTTTATTTTATTTATTTATTTAACCATTTATGTACACACATTTAACAAGAACAAGAGAAGCAGGATACAGAAAAATAGGTACAAAGGTGATGCTTATGTTTAAAGAAATCTCTTCCAGCATACCTGCGAAAGGAGAGTATATAAAAAGAGATGAAGACATTGTGTGCAAAAGTTTTAAAAAGCTAAAATGAAAATAGTAAATTTTAAATATTAGGTACGTACAATACATAAATAACCAACTAATATACATATTATACTAAATAATATTAAAATATAAATATTAATATATACTTATATGCAACTATGACGAGAAGGAAAGATCTATAATATCATTTTAAGAATATCATTTTTGAAGACCTATCCATGGATACCCCACACGTATGGGTACGATAATAGAAAAAAATTGAGTTTCAGTTCTGTACGTATGGGTACGATAAAAGTATGGGGACCCCCAAAATGTATTGTTTTATTTTCCTATTTTTGTGTGAAAATCTTTATGCGGTTTACAAAATATATCTACTTACCAAATTTCAAAAGCATAGTTCTTATGGTTTCTGAGAAAAGTGGCTGTGACATATGGACGGACGGACAGACAGTCAGACAGACGGACAGACAGACAGACAGACAGACGAACAGACATGACGAATCTATAAGGGTTCCGTTTTTGCCATTTGGCTACGGAACCCTAAAAAGGGCTAAAAATTAATCGCGTAGGTATCGTGGCAAACCTCTACGTGGGTGGACTACCTTCTTTCTTTAGGCTTAAGTAAAATGTATGGTGCTGGTATTGTACCTCATTCGCGCGGATAAAACGTTGCTTTAGGAATGCTGTTGATCATTTAAAGTCGGATTTGTGTAAGAAAATGACTAAGATTTAGGTTAAGACATTATGAATGAGATGTTCTTGTTAGGACTGTTGAAAACAATTTATTAATTCTGTGAGACAGTCAGAAGGAAATTCAAGTATTGTGGTTCTTGTATATTTCCTAGCAAAAACCGGCGCCTGAATTAAGACTTAATAATATTTGCGTTCTTTGATTTTCAGGCACTTGTTCGATTCAAGCTGGTGCTGGAATTTGGGCATTGGCATATAAAAACAGAAGCCCATTCTTAGCAGTGGGCGTTATCGGCCTGGTCTATGGATGATAATGAATCGATTTAGCACCTGTTGTTATAATTCGCCAACGTCCTATTACATGAGACATTTGTTGTGGGTGTCGGTAGCGTTATGGCAAGCGGGCTATAGTATCTTTTTAGGGCTATGTACCCAAAAGGTGACCAACGGAACCCTTTAACTAAGCCTTCGCAGTCCGTCGATCCGTCCGTCCTTACTGGCTACCTATTACTGGTTCGTGAAATTAGGTGGTAGTACAGGTTCATGAAATACAGCGGGCGGCTATATTCCGTCAGTTGAAATTTTCACAGAGTATGTATTTCTATAGCCACTATAAAAAAATCTTACAAAATTCAAAATGAAAGTGTTTTCTATACTAATCTATACTAATATTATAAAGAGGTAATTTTTTTTTGTAAGTTTGTATGTAGGGGATAAGCTCAGGAACTACGGGTCCGATTTGAAAAATTCTTTCAGCGTTAGATAGCCCATTTATAGAGGAAGGTTATAGGCTACATCATCACGATAAGACAAATAGGAGCGGAGCAGTAATGGAAAATGTGACGCAGACGAAATTGCGCGAGTCAGCAGTTTTCTATAAAATTAAAATTTTCATAATTCATCGGCAATAGAAATACAAGAAAACTGTTAATTTCCGGTTTACAGTACAAAATACTTTTGTGAGAGTCCGACTCGCACTTGGCCGGTTTTGTTTTGGATACGCATCATGCTTGGCGCAAAAAAAAAACTATTTTTCTTTCTTTCTGAATCTTTTGATTTACGAATGATTATTATTGATTCAAATCACAAAAATGTTGTCTATCCACTACAACATCCACTTCAACTTAAAGTGTAAGCAAAGTTTAATACACCTAATCTGTACTATCACTCTGAACATTATATTTTATTTGTTTACAATATCTACACTATCGGGAGGCGTTGCTACTGTTTTGTTCAAATATTAAGGTTAGTTGACTTATTTATAGAATATATGTGAACATTGTAATGATAAGAAAGATATACAATGCATTCACGTTTAGCAATGAAGCAACGATGACTGATAACTTAGAGAAGTAATTGTTACTTGTTTGAAGTCACGTATAGCCTAAATGTTTGCTAATAACTTAGTTTTATCGCAGCAATAACTTCGCAATAAGTCCGTAATAAGACCTGTCGTAATGTATGGATCAGAATGTTGGGCTGTGAAAAAACGAATGAAAATAGATTGCATATGGCGGAGATGAGAATGTTGAGATGGATGTGTGGAGTAACAAGAATGGATAAAGTGAGAAATGACTATATTAGAGGTAGTTTAAAAGTGGCGCCAGTGACGGAAATGTTAAAAGGGAATCGCTTGTCTTGGTATGGTCATGTGAAGAGGAGGGAGGAAACGTATACAATTAAAAGGGTAATGATCATAAATGTGGCAGGATGGAGAGGGAGAGGAAGGCCAAAGAAAACATGGATGGATTGTGTGAGAAGCGATATGAAAGAAAAGGGAGTTAGTGAAAGTTTGACGGTTATAGGGCAGAGTGGAAGAAAAAAACGTGTTGCGCCGACCCCAAGTAACATGGCATATGGGCAGGAAGATGATGAATCTCAGCAATAACTTCGTTACACGATTGGAAACGCAATAGTAATCTTAAAATCTATAGGTACAATAATATTATTAAGCTGAAGGGTATGTTTGGTTGGTTAAACGCGGTAATCTGCGAAAGTACTCAATCGAATTGAAGATTTATTTTAGTGTTGTTATAGCCCATTTACTCAGGAAGGCTATATAACATCACGCTACAATCAAAAGGAGCAGAGCTTTCATGAAAAATGTGACGCAGACGAAGTTGCGTGGGTCAGCTTGTTATATAGGATGTGCTCGTACACACCATCTAACGAGGCAAAGCTGCCTTTTGAGCACTTTTCCTATTGACGACGATTCGGACGACTTTTTTACTTTTAAAAGGTACGCGTTTGACAATTACTATGTCATCTGATGGTAAGTAATAATGCAGTCGAAGACGTAGCACGCTTGCATGGAAGGAACCTATTCACTCATAAATGAAAGACTCCCAGGCTGTAGCTATCAGGACACACAGACTCTGGCAAGAAATTCCACTCCATAGCTGTACGCATATATTTGATGTTCAATGAGCACATTTTCTACGCGAAATAGGTACCTACTTAAATGAATTAGTTTTCGATTGCTGAATTTAACATTTTTTTTTTTTTTACTATTGAGGCTTTGACCGCTATCTCACCTGATGTTAAGCGATGATGCGGTCTAAGGTGGAGCACGCTTGCCTAGAAGTAACCAATTCACTTTTGACTTAAAGACTCTCAGGTTGTAGCTATCAGGAAACACAGACTCAGGCAGGGAATTCCACTTCTTAGCTGTACGCACAATTAATGTTTTCCCAAAACGTTTTGTGCGTCAAAATTCTTGTCTTTTTCCGTTGCACATTTTTAGTTTGAAGAAAACAACTTTTTATCACCAGTTAAGCCGAATTTAAGGCTGTCTGTCCATGAGAAGCGAAAAAAAAAATGACCAATGGAATTGCATAAATTCTCAGCATCGCGTGAGTCGCTGCCATTTTGACTGGCATCCGCGATTGTTGACACAAACCACAAAGTATGCCATCTCATTTCTGAATCTGAAGTTTTACAAAGTTATCTTAAACAGTAACATTCTACAAACGACTGCTCATAAAAGCCTCCCCTAATGAAAATATTCATAATTAATTTAATTAACACGCTAACTCTGAACTTTATTTCTATTATTTTAAAGATAAACGTGGTTAGTATTAACGTCATGCTTTTATAGCCAAGTTGTGTAAATGTTATGAAAGTTGTAATAACAAATTATGAAATTACTCTTTGTGGTTAAGACTAATTATTATTTTTATTTCAGATGGGTTTGCTCTTGACTCTAGTCTAGGTCACAGATGACAGAGACAAAGTCTACGATGGAGCGAGCTTACCCAGAAGTAGCCTGTTCACTCTAACTTTGAGCAGATTAGGGTTAAATACATCCGGAAACACAGATGCAGGTTCCGTTGACTTCGTGTCCGCAGTCTGAAAGCATAAAGCATAAACGTTATCACTACATCACTACATATTATAAAACAAAGACCTCCGCCGCATCTGTCTGGCTGTCAGTTCGCGATAGACTCAAAAACTGCTGCACCGATTTTCATGCTGTTTTCACCAATGGATAAAGTGGTTATCGAGGAAGGTTTAAGTATATAATTTGTCAAGCGGGTGAAGCCTCGGCCATCAGCTAGTAAAAGATAAAATAACCAAATGAGATTGTTCCTAATATTACCCTTTTTTATGGATGGGAAATCATCAAATGACTTCTTCCGGTTTGGGCGAAGCTAATGGAATTTTCAGACTCTTACTGACTAAAACCCTTTCGTGTTTTTCTTACTTTGCGTTCCAGGGCCGCTGTGACTCTTTCAAACAAATTCCTGTACCCTGGCAAGCACTGACGTTAGCGAGCTCCAACTACTATGTTGACATCTCTTTGAGGCGCGCTTGGAACATAACGCGCCGTCGACCCGGGCCTGGTTCTGATCGCTCAGCGAGCCACACAACGCTCCTAAATTACCCTAGGCTGATAACATTTTTGTTTTTCCTAAATTCTTTTATGTATAAATGGCCAATAATATTAGGCACATACGAGTACCTTAATATGTGAACGCACTTTTAATTAAAATACCCTGCTTCTATAACAATACAATCCCATACTTTCTGGTAACTGTACAATTACAAAGTAGATTATTTGTAACAAAGTCGTCAACATACCTCCAGTGATTCATTCCACATCCATCGCTGGACATGATCGTAGTTAATGGCCATGTCTCCAACAGAACCCAGTGATGTATTGCGCTCAATATTTTTTATCGACCACATAATTATGTTTAATGCTCCCCGGCATGACAACTGTATTTCGTCGATTCGTCGAACTGATTTTCGTTCGATTTATTATAAGACCAACTTTTTGGAGTAATGAATGATGATTGTTTTATTGTTTTAGGCGAGTTTTTTTTCTCTGCTTTTTTGATCCAATGAAAGGGAGGGCTTTTTTCGAGGGTATAATTTTTTTAATAATCTATACTTATAATAAATCTGTAGAGAGGTCAATTCTGTACATGAAATATATTTCCAAAATAACTATCAGGGGGTGATGAGGGATCAACACTGATGCATTTTTTCAAGAGTCTATTTGTGGTTTTATTCAGATTGCTCTTTTTAGTGAAAGTAGTTAATTAATTATTTTTTTATTAAAAATCTCATTGGGTTAGGTTAGAATAATGAGCAGTCTAAAGTAAAAAAAACCCTTGAAAAAATGAGAAAAAAGCCGACGAAAAATTCTAAGTCTAGGGTGTCCAGAATCATACCCTGGACCCATGGAAATCGTTTGTGCGTCGATGTCAGATACACGCGGTATAAAATTACCTTATCTCAAAAATACTGAACTTAAAATTTTATAAATTATTGGTAATCCGGCCTATGAATTAAAAATCACATATTCAAATATCAACCGTTCCACACTAGATCGATTCGCACTTGGCCGGGTTTTAATAAATTGTAAACTAAGAAATCTGAAAACGCGCGATTCGTTAGGACACTAAAATTGAAATTGATTATAGTTTTGATAACACAATCAGTCTTAATGGCAAAATCTAATGTAGGTTGTTTTAATCAGTGTTAATCTCATTAAGATGGTATCAGTCAAACACACGTCAAATACTCATGTAATAGAATTGGCGATAGATAAGTAACATAACTCCTAACACTTACCTTCTGTTATCAACATATAATTTAGGTCCTTACATATGAAATTGGCATTTTGTATGGGAAGAATATAAAGTAATTTTTTTTTTTTTTGGAAAATGTATTTCATTAATCAAAGTATGCACCGTTTATCTACGCACTTTTGCCATCTCATAGGTAGTTCATTGATCCCTTTACTAAAAAACCATGGGGGCGCGAATCAATAAACTCTTTGAAGGCCGTTTGGACTGCCGCATCGAAGTTGATTTTTTTTCCTTGTAAGAAGTTGTACAAATTCTGTGTGGTCTTGCGTTGTCGTGACGCAGCAGTGGCCTAGAGTGATTGACCAATCTCGGTTGTTTAGCAGCTAGTTCTTCCTTCATGGTTTGCAGTTGCTGAACATAGATATCTGCCGTAATCGTTTGGCCCGATTTTAGAAAGCTGTACAGCAGTGAACGACACCGGCACTAGTCCACCAAACACTCACAAGTAATTTTTTCTGAGTCAATTTTCGTTTAGGGCAGGATTTGGCTGAGTCTCCAGGGTTCAGTGCGACGAGGGCTTCCGATTATCGTACAGTATCCACTTTTCATGACAAGTAATGATTCGATTTAAAATCCCTTCATTATTGTGTCGGTTGAGCAAAGTAACACAACAGTTGACGCGTGTTTGCAAGTTCGATTCACTCAATTCATGAGGTACCCATCGTTCAAGTTTTTTAGGGTTCCATAGCCTAAAAAAAAAACCGGGGCAAAAAACGGAACCCTTATAGATTTTTCATGTCTGTCTGTCCGTCTGTCTGTCCGTCCGTATGTCACAGCCACTTTTATCCGAAATTAGAACTATGCTGTTGAGACTTGGTAAGTAGATGTATTCTGTGAACCGCAGATTTTCACACAAAAATAGAAAAAAAAAACAATACTTTTTTGGGTTTCCCCATACTTAGAACTGAAACTATAAAAAAAAAAACATCAAACCCATACGTGTGGGGTATCTGTGGATAGGTCTTCAAAAATTATATTGAAGTTACTAAAAACATTTTTCTTTTAGGTTTGCCCGAGAGACACTTCCAAAGTGGTAAAATATGTTTGTCCTGTAACTTCTAAAATAAGAGAATGATAAAACAAAAAAAAATATATATGATGTACATTACCAAATTAAATTTCCACCGGAAATTGGTTTGAACGAGGTCTTGTAAGTAGTTTTTCTTTTAATACGTCATAAATCGTAAACCGCAACTTTTGCTTCAAAATACCTACAGGTTTGTACGGAACCCTCGGTGCGCGAGTCCAACTCGCACTTGGCCGGTTTTTTTTTACTTTCCCGATTTGCTTCAAGTAGATTACAGTTTTATCACTTATCCCGAAGTCTGCAGCTATCTCTGAAGTGCTTTGTGATGGATTCGCTTCCACAATAGCCTTTAAGTCTTCATTTTCCACTTTGGTCTCCGGCCGTCCACGAGGTTGGTTCTAAAGGTCGAAATTTCCAGAACGAAAACTTTGAAACCAAAACGTACCGTGCTTTCTTTTGCGACACCAGCGCCGTACACATCATTAATCCTTCGAGCTGTTTCTGCAGCACTGGTGCCACGGTAGAACTCGTACTCGTAAATAATCGATACCTATTTCCTGTTTTCCATTGTGCGGTAATAAGCGACGCCAAAGAAAAAAATAATGAGGCAAAGACAAATGAATGACTGTTTTCAAAACTAAATTGTACCAGCTAAATGAATATATAAATTTGAATTTGGAATTGTTAACCAAAGAAGAGGTATTTCAGATCAAACTGGTCAGTACGAAAAAACGCTTATTTCATATATTATGTAAGGACCTAATATTTTCGTTCTTACTCACAACTCAAGTTTCTATTTAGCCTAATCAGCCTCATCAAGTTTCGGTTTCGGTATCGAGGATACTCACGCCGGAGTAATAATTTAACGGCCTGTTACCCGAATTTTGGCTGCTTAACCCTAGAAGCCCAATCTAGGTAATTTTTACCTATACGAAAACTAATAATTGCTTTCTCTTTCGCACACTTCTTTCGATCGCCGTGATTGATCGAACCAACTTAGTACAGCCCGCGAGCCAACAGGAGACGGCCGTATTGCCTTGGTAAGTACCTCCATATTGTAGATATCGTAATGTTGTAGGTCAATTTGGCCTATGTTTAGGCTTTGTGTAACTTTTACACTGGTTTTGAGTTTTTGGAAATAGTTATTTTAGGAGGATTTAACGTTATGTTTTAGTTTGTTTTTAAAAAATAAATATTGTTTTAGGTAGAAAAACAAGATGGCGTCCTCTAGACAACTAGGAACTGACGAGATAGCGTCCTTTTTAGAAAATATAAGTGACTCGGAGACATGCGACTCAGACTCGGGAGAAGAAGATTGCGTGACTCATGACGAAGTCAATAGTGACGTGGAAGACGAGGTTGTGGACTATGTTGAGTGTTCAAACGAGTCAACTAGCCAAGAAACTCTTCAAAATGATGGTACGTCTATTGAATCAACTAATACAGATATACCTCAGTCATCATCAGGTAGAATCATTGTATTACCGCAACGTACATTACGCTCAAAAAACAAACATATTTGGAGCACTGTGAAGGGTAGATCTAGCGGTAGGACTTCTTCAATCAATGTAGTACGTACAAATAGAGGACCCACACGAATGAACCGGAATATCGTCGATCCGTTACTATGTTTTCAACTTTTCATCAAAGATGAAATTATAGAAGAGATAGTAAAATGGACTAATGAAGAAATGGTACGAAAGCGAGTAAATATAAAAGAGATTTCGGCAAGTTACAAAGATACTAGTGTCACAGAGATTTGGGCGCTCATAGGAATACTTACGTTGACGGCTGTTATGAAGGATAACCACTTGTCCACTGATGAGTTATTCGATGCATCATTTGCTGGTACTCGATACGTTAGTGTAATGAGTAAAGAAAGGTTTGAATTTCTACTAAGATGTCTCAGAATGGACGATAAGTCTTACGGCCAACTCATAGACAGGACGATGCTTTTTTACCTGTCAGAAAGATATGGGATATTTTCATCAACCAATGCAGGATAAATTATACACCAGGGTCAAACTTAACGGTAGACGAACAATTGCTAGGATTTCGGGGTAGATGTCCATTTCGTATGTACATCCCAAATAAGCCAGATAAATACGGAATTAAATTCCCAATGATATGCGACGCTGCAACTAAATATATGGTGGATGCAATACCTTACCTTGGTAAGAGTACTAAGACTAATGGCCTCCCTCTTGGCGAGTATTATGTAAAGGAGCTGACGAAAACTGTGCACGGTACTAATAGAAATATTACGTGTGACAACTGGTTCACTTCTGTACCACTGGCTAAAAGCTTACTAAAATCTCCATATAATTTGACATTGGTTGGAACCATAAGATCTAATAAAAGGGAAATTCCAGAAGCACTAAAAAATACTCGTACCCGTCCGGTAGGATCTTCTATATTTTGCTTCGATGGTCCGTTGAACCTAGTATCTTATAAACCTAAGCCGTCTAAGATGGTGTACCTTTTATCGTCATGTGATGAGGACGCTGTAGTCGACCGTACTAATGGAAAGCCAGACATGATTTTATTTTATAACCAAACAAAAGGGGGTGTCGATTCCTTTGATCAAATGTGTTCCTCTATGTCTACTAATAGGAAGACGAATAGGTGGCCCATGGCTGTTTTTTACGGCATGCTCAATATGTCTTTCGTAAATTCTTATATTATACACTGCCATAACAAGCTATCTAACAAAGAAAAACCGCTAAGTCGCAAAAACTTTATGAAAAAATTGAGCACTGATTTGACTCGGCCATGGATGCAACAACGGTCTGGAAGCCCCTACATTGAAGCGTTCAGTACGTGACAATATCACGAATATCCTTCAGAAGGAACCGCAGCCATTGCCAGAGAATACCACAGAAGAACCAGAGCCAAAAAAGTGTCGCTATTGTGGTTATTGTTCTTATAAAAAACAGCGAAAGACAAATTCGCAGTGTACAAAATGCAAAAGAGCAATTTGTCGTGAGCACAATGTTGACATGTGTCAAAACTGTTTATAATGTGATAATTATTGTACGAAACTTGTTGATTGTTTTGAAACATTTATTAATTAGTTAAAAAGAGAAGATTTTATGTTGATTTTTCTTTATATTTTTAGTTTATAAGAAGAAAACCGGAAGGGTCTCATTTTGTGCCAAATTTTTATATGTTTACGTATTTTTGTATTTTCAAAGATATAATAAACAGATATTAATATAATTATGCGTTTTTTAATTTCATGAATAATTAATAAAAATAAATAATAACGAAAACTAGTCAATTTAACATCATAAAATATCCTATACGTGTATTTATTTATGTAGGTAAATTTGACCTATGATTGGGCTTTTTAGATAGCAAAATATGATTGGGCTTCTAGGGGAATCAATTGGATAGTTTTGTAGCCTTTCACACATTTTCATTGTTCTTTTTTCTCCTCAGTGCTCGTCTGCATTAAACAAATAGGTCTCCTTAATCCGTTGAAGTCATTTTATTCATCCTAACGTGGACTGAAGTTCAGAAAAAGGATGACTTATAGTCACTAGTGCCAGCTCCAAAATCCTATTGTATTTGTTATTAAATTATACACTTTTAAGAACTGCATAATTATGTTTTTATGCCATGGCCCTCATTTTTACTTTTTGTAAGTGTGATCATCTCTTAACTGGAACTTCTGCAGATTATTATTGTTATTACGTTATCTATACTTGCCATAAATTAATATTTTATATTGTTCTTACATATAGAAGCAACAATTATAGTGAAGCAACAATAATGTGAATGGACAGTGGAGGCTTAGTAATAGATTTCTGTTGTTTACTCTTTGGGTACGGAACGCTTTTTTTTTTTAGTTTGGGAAATCATCAAATGACTCCTCCCGCTCTGGGTAAAGCAGGAGGGAGTGTCAGACTCCTACTGACTAAAACTCATCCGTGTTCCTCCTAATGCCCTTTTCGTTCCAGGGCCGCGGTGACTCTCTCGAACAAATTCCGCAACCCCGGCAGGTGGGTACGGAACCCTAATAATAGAAAATGATGAATACACATACATAAGTACCTATTTGTAAAACTTTAGGAGTACTGATCCCATATAAAAAAATATTTCACTGATAACAATCTTTTACTGATTGTGAATCCCCGAAAGATGCACAGTTTCTGTGGTTTCCAGAAAAAGCCACCAGAGCCGTGAGAGTAACACATACAATTTGATGGTCATTGTAGGACCAACCAGTGTAAAATGATACCCACATTCAGTCTGCGAGTTGCATCGGTCCCCGCAGGCCAATCATGTAGCAATTTACCAACAACAGTCGCAGTAACAGTCGCACCGATAGTTTCACTATTGCGATCACGGCTCTTACACTCGAAACTAATCTGTATGTAAATCCTTTGCGTCCAATTTGCATAGTGATAGAGATGTCAGAAGGTGCAGTGCAGACCGAGAAACAACTAGTTGTGAGAAAATCCTTTTTTTTTTATTTTGGTAATCCGTGTTTTTTTATTTAAGGCTTGCGTTTATGCCAACGATCTTGTGCATTTAAAAGACGAGTGCGGAAGTGTAAAGACGCGGATTTTACCCGTTCCCGCGAATTTTCGTTTGGATTGCAAAGCCTAACATATTTTTATACTCTTTTGAAAACAAAATAGGAATAAAATGGTTTCATCTCAATGATTTGGTGTTTTTTTTCCTTATTATGTAATACCGATAGAAACATTATGGCTAAACCAAATTAGGTATCATACCATGTATATTACTTAAAAAAAATTTCAATGTTTTATATATGTATATATCAAATATGAACGCTGTGCCACTGAGGCCGAGCAGCGCAGACTGGAATTGAAGACATGGTCCACAGAGCGTGGATGTGTTTTAGGTTGTTAAAGTGTAGATCGTTTCAATATTTCTTTGTTTAGTCTACGTTTTACGTGGGTGTCAGATACTGTGATGCTAAACTAAAAAATAAATCAGGCTAACGCAGTGATTACAACGCGTACAGATAAAAACTTTTAAGCATGTGATATTGTTTTTATGAAGTCTAATGAGACTGCGTCTATATTGGCTGTGACGTATGGACGTTTGTATATCCGTCTGTCAGAGCCAATTTGAAAAAAGGCAATCTTTTTGCCTTGTTGCCGTTTTTTTTTATTATTTGAGATGGGTTTGACTCTAGTATTGGTCAGAGATGACAGAGACAAAGTCTATGAATTCAATACGGAACCTTTCAACTGGAGAGAAAAATTGTGCCCCAGCGTCATGAGAGTATAAAATACAGATTTCGGCTGCAGTGACTGATTTAATTGAATGTGTCAGTGTTTAGAGCATGTACTCTAATGAGGCTAATAGCCATATATTAGAGATAGTGCACAACGCGGTCACGTTGCTATTGAGAATTTGGTAACTTATGAAGAGAGGACAAAATAAATGTAGTATGGAAATATGCATGGATTGTATACCAAAACTACCACTAACAAGTATATCACAGCTTAGGAGCATCACCTTTTTATGACATACTTTCTTAAAACATATCTGGCTAAAATCAAAACACGGAAATCCCAACCTACATAGATAGGAAAATCGAGTTCAACATTCAGGATTATCATAATCTCCTGAATCCAATTAACAAAATATTGGTCGACATGCGTACTTCAATAATGGTGTCAATTAATCTGGCATCCTTATCAAGTGCGCTGCAAGCATTGTGCTGACAGCGTCACATGCGGTATGTCTTTATAATATACTAGCTGACCCACGCTGCTTCGTCTGCGTCACATGTTCCATTAATGCTCGGCTCCTTTTAGTCTTAGCGTGATGATATATAGCCTATAACCTTTCTGGATAAATGGGCTATCTAATACTGAAAGAACTTTTCAAATAGGACCATCAGTTCCTGAGATTACCCCCTACGTACAAACTTACAAACATACAAACAAATGTTACCTCTTTATAATATTAGTATAGATAAGTATAGATGATAACTAGCGGTATCATCGCGGCAACGTCCGCTTGACAAATTTTATTCCAGAACCTTCCTGGAGAACTACTCTATCAATTGTTGAAAACAGCATGAAAATTGGTGCAGTAGTTTTTAAGTTTATCGTGAATATGTCACCGGCCAAACCCGATTTTAGGACAAATTAGTTTCGCCTAGGCTCAACTAGTTCTTACTATACGCGATAGGATTAACTGGTATAGCCTAGTCCAAACTAATGCGTCCTAAGCCCGATAGGATAAACCAGTTTAGGCTAGGCCAAACTAGTTTATCCTCATATAAATACGCACACTCCAGGATAAACTGATATGGCCTAGTCTAAACATTATAGTATACCTAGAAAGCCAAAATAAATAGATAAACTGAATAAAATACGCCGTAATTGGAAAAATAATAATGTAGTAAATAAGTAAAAAACAAGAATAAAAGGGGATTAGTTTCTAAACCCATTCTTCATTCGGAAATGAATAATAATGGTGCCAAGTAGATCTGATCGATTTTCAGACACAACAGGATGGTAATTTTAAATTTATTATGGTTTATCAAGACCATCTAACAAAATTTGTTCTGCTACGCGCTTTACAATCTAAGAAAGCGACAGAGGTGGCTTACCATTTGAATGATATATTTCTAAGTAACTATAGGAGCGCCGTGCATTCTTCAATCTGACAACGGCAGGGAATTTTGACGTTATAAGTGAGCTTGCCAGTCTATGGCCACTATGGCCAGAACTCAAAATTGTGCACGGAAAACCCAGGCACAGTCAAAGCCAGGGTTCCGTTAAACGTGCCAATCAAGATATTATTGAGAATATGATAGGTTCTTGGATGAAGGACAACGTTTCAACGAAATGGTCAGAAGGCTTTAGATATGTTCAATTCATGAAAAACCGCGCCTACCATTAAGGGATAAAACAATCACCATACAAGGCATTATTTGGAATAGAGCCCAGAGTAGGACTTTCGACTTCTTCTTTGCCGCAAGAAATCATAAATGATGTTTAGGATGAAGATGACTTAAGAAAGATAAAGAAGATGATTGCAATGTTAACCTGACAGAAGACAGTGACAATAACGTTGAAGTAGTTAGTAACCAAAATGACATTCAAAAAGCTAGAAAAACTGCTGCAGAAAATCTTGTGAAACAGGCTAAAAAAATGAATCCTACTTCTGACAAGTCTCATCCACCCGCCAACATTGGAGTTAATGTGACAATACCGATTCCAGATGTTGATAAACCCAAAGGTGATCTCAGAAACATCATTGGAGTTATTCTTCAGAAAAATTACGAAGGTATTTACAAATTTGGCACCAAACATGATTTACTTCAGAAACTATATTGCAGGTTTTATTTTTTCTTACCTAATTATTTATGTATTTTTCTGGAGCATTAATTAAATTCTAATGTAGATATAATATAGTTTTTTTTTTCAGATCAGAATTCGACATTTGCAATCAACATATTTTAGAGGTAGCAGATGTAAACCAAGGCTTTGAAATATCCTGGAAGGAGGACTGCGGCTACTAGACATTCAGTTGGATCAGGCCAATGTTTTGTGAGCGGAGCCACGGAATCTCTTTCGAATAATCCCGCGACTCCGGCAGGGAGAAATTGTAGCCTAAGAGCGGATTTCACCAATGACACTGATCGCTATCAAATTGCGTTCAAGAGTTCAGGTGTATTGAATCAAACGGCGACACGGTTGGCGCAGTGGTTGAGCGATTGACTGCTGCGCAGCATGTCGTGGGTTCGATTCCCGCACGGAACAAATATTTGTACGACCTGCATTATTTGTTCCGAGTCTGGGTGTTTTTCTATCTATTATATGTATGTATTTACAAAAAAAAATGTATGTAAGTAGTTTATCAGCCATCTCGTTACCATAACACAAGCATTAGGTTGCTTAGCTTGGGACTATATGGCGTTGTGTGAAATGTCCAGGGATATTATATTATATATTATATATATAAAGATGGTTACCACAGTGCAAAAAATTTCAGAAAACGATCAAAACATTTTTTTTTAAATTATCAGTAACTATTCTAACGTTGGACTTTACTAGGTTTGTTTGTAAAGTCAATTTTCAGTTTGAAATAACAGTGGAGTTTACCAGAATTGGTAATAAATGATTTTTTGGGGTAAATATAGATACAAAACAGATTGTGTTGCCATATAAATCTCAATTTTGGAATTTTGTGGACTTTACCATCTTTGTTTCTATACACCTGAGTTGTCAGTGTCAATATTTCATAGAAAACAATGAAATTGACAGCTCGTGAACTTTGTTCAAATATTGATCGCGTGCAGTCTCATTGATGAAATCCGCCCTAAGTCGACCAAATTTCTGAATTGCCTGTTTAGTTTAGGAAACGAGAGGTCTTAAAGTCCACTTTAACAGAATCAGAAAGCAAATCACTCTACCCGTCACTGTCAAATTTCCCAATCAAACTTGAACCTAATGCGTTAGCGATAAAGAGGAATATAAATTGAACAGATTGTTGAGTGGTTAATATTATGATTCTAAAATGATTCTGTTAAAGTGGTCTTTTTAGATCCTCAAGAAATCTTCCAGCCAGTCTTTTTTAACCAACCTCCTCTGTGGTCTCTGTCATCTCTGATCAAGATTAGCTTCAAGAGCAAACCCATCACAAACAAAAATATAAAAAAACGAGTGTTGCAACTGGTACTTATTACAGGCAGGGAATTGAGACCTTAATATCTCAGCCCAAATAAAACGACAGACCATTGCGCTCAAAAAGTGAGGCACGTAATATGAAGACGATTCGGCAATATGAAGACGGCCGCGCGGTAGTCTTAGTCTGCCGCGAGTGAGCGAGTGCGCGAGACGTAATTTTGGTAAAATAATAATCGCGAAATTATGCCGTCCTGCGTCATAAACTGCTGCAAAAACAATTAATGTTTACAGAAAAAGTCTTTTGGGATTACTTTTCACAAGTAAGTATCCGATTTGATGTGTAATTTAAACAAAATCGTAAAATGTTTGTCATCATTTCTCGGAACACGAATTCTAGACGCCATTGTGTCATTGTTGCAAGTTATGAACATTATCTTTTCCCAAAAGTAAGGGAAGTTGTGATTTTTTACGGAGACTACAACTAAGTGTGTTTTATGAAATTTCGCTATTGCACATTTAATTTTGGAGTATATTAGGTAGGTTCTCATGTTATTATGCATGATACGTAAGTATTTATAAAATTAACTTATAATAAATATTAAAATAATAGTTATGTTTGTTATATTTTATAGGTTTACAGCTGACTCAAAACGCCAGACATAAAAAACTGACACAACTTAAGGGGCATTAGTTATTTTAATTTACGTAAGTTGTGTGTTTTGTAAAATTAATTATTGATGTTAAAAATAAATGGCTCTCATTAAACTTAATTATCTTTAATTTCATTCAACCAATACAAATAAAACACAATACTACATAATAATAAAACTTCACTAAAGTATATCTCTCGCACTTGGGAGTCGCAGCACAACGCTTGCAACATTTTTCTCTAGCACACATGCGCTAATCTACGATATCTTACACCGAGTTACGCACACGAAGCCGAGACTTTACCTCACTTATTTCGTCGCGATTGTTTACGACGGTTCCGTCTATACTTTTTTATTGGTCTGAGCTTAATATAAAACAATTTAAGCTTTAATAGCAATTCTATTGGAAATCAACCGTCTCCATCGCTAGCACACTCTGCCTCTGGGGCAACAAGCCACTACAAAATATCTCAAACACTCTTGTATACTGTGCTGACAGGGCATGTTCTAATTTCCCGGAAATCCTTCACAATGGGTAAATACTGCTTTGTTTCAACTAAATATAGTAGCATTTAATTTTGCTATTCGGTACCTAATATTATTTTTGTTTCAACGTTTATATAGGTACCTACGTTGAAGCAAATATTATTCACATAACTGTGATTAATAATATAATAAGATATGAACTGCAAAGAGCACTAAAGTTATATCAAAATATGTTAATACTCTAAACTGATTCGGTTTCCTCGCCGTAATGCAACTAACTATACAACTCGGATTTCAGAATATGGATAAGAAAGGGGACCATTTTATTTATTTTCCACGTCCACCCTTTCGCTTAGAAATCTATTATTTTCCACTTTTTATGGTTCCGTAAAAACAGGGAAAACCATCAGAATCCTGTTACTAAGCTTCCGATGTCCGTCGGTCAGTCTGTTTGATAGATGGCACATGAACCGTAATATGCAAGCTCGCTCCATCGTGGACTTTGTCTCTGTCATCTCTGACCAAGACTATGAGTCAAGAGCTAACCCTTTACAAATAAAAAAAAATGTAAACTTTTGATTTATTTCCAAAATGTGGATACTTATTGCTGCTATAACAATAAATAAGTAGTTTTAAAAGGTCGGGAGGAAATCATACCTACATACGTGATTTTATAACCCAGTTTTTTTCGGGTGCGCCAAAGTTCATTTAAATTTTCAACTTCGATAAATGGAAATCCGAAAATGTTCTTCCTAACATTTTTCATCCTAACAATCACAATTCCTAACTACTCTGTCTATAATGTTCATAATTCCGAAGCATTCAACTTTATAATGTCAGTAGCAATATTATTATTATTATTTTTTACTTTCTCGGGTCCCTGGAGACCCGGTCCTTTGGTAGGCGTACGAGGTGCCGAAACCAACTCGCAGAGGCGTTAGACATTTCAAATGTAATGAGGCACCAACCGGCGATTATCCCTGTATGCACTGAAAGTATTCCCAAGGACAATCCCCGGTTGGAGCAGTACTATTGCAGAATATGGAAACAAAAAATGAAACGCTATGGGTTTGGGTGGCTTAGTGGACTGATAAATCGTTTATTATAGAAGAACTATTGGCCCCTGCCTGACCACTAACAATATACACGGCTTTTAATTGGCAGGGGGTGACTTGCACACTCAATGAATGGGCCCCCGAAACGGTCGCTAGCACAAAGTGACGTAGCGCCAAGGGGGCAACATGGCCTGAGGTGCTAGAGGATTGGAGAGGTATACCACGGCTATCAGGACAATCCCGGAAGTGCGGTCAAGATCCCTACCAGCATCTTACTGGATTATACATCCTTCTCCCGAGCACGTATGTTCTAGCGAATCTCCACTCAGACCGGCCAATTAAGGCAAGAAAGAGGTAGGAGCTCTGATCCTCGTCAGTTTTCACTCTGGTCAGCCAATAAAGGCAAGCCTTAGATGAAGAACAAGACTTCTCCCGGGAGATAAGGTTCGTGGGGTCGCTACTGCCCAACAGTTCGCCACAAAACTGCCTTGCGGATTGTATCTCTCTTTGTCTGGCCCCTCACCCTAGATATGACCTAAGGTCCATCGGGACGCGCAAGCCCCACCACGACGTCAACGTAGAGATACTGCGGTAGGGTTTTAGGGTTTTTTTTTAGGTATTTATTATTATTATTCATTTATTTCAGATATAAATCCATATAATTGTTAGTAACACGGAAATGCTTATGAGAAACTAATGTTAGTAATGACAAGACAAAACACTTAATCAAATACAAAAAATAAAATAATATAACATGACCTATTGGATACTCCACTACTCGTGCGCGTGTTTACTTGACAGTGTGTCGTCTGATCCAGGCTTCGAGCATTGGAGAATCCCATCGGTCCGACAATACGCTCAAGATGCCGTTGTTACTACCACGCATGCGTGTTAAAACAGAAGTACAACGCTTGCGCATGACTGCAGCGAAGCTGTCTACGTGGGCATCGGCAAACATGCCCGAGGCACTGCAATCTATTATACTTTTATTTGTTTTCCTATATTTTCTCAACACAACCATCTTTTACACTATTATTCAAAGTCATATTTTTTTTGTTTAGATTTCTTTGTATTTTATTTATAGCGGTGTGTACCTTTTTTTTTTTGGCTGGGAAAAATGCATTACGCATATCCTCTCACTCGGGGGAGTGGGAGGGGTATGTGGGACTCCCCGGGCAAGCCCGGTATACCCACTTAAACAACCCAGCACTGAAATTCCCGCAACGTCTTAGTGGGGGTGGACTGGGAGATCGGCATAGCGGTGTGTACCTGCAAGGATATCCATAGGTTAGGTTAGGTTAGAACTGTGGCCAACTACGCGCGAGCCGAGCGAGCGCTACCTCGAAATTGGTCGCCAAATTTTTCTATATTATGGTAATTATGTTTAGGGATAAAAGCGTTATGATAAAAAAACCGTGGGAGGTTAAATATATTTACATTAATGATATTATTACAACTACAAAACTACTTAAACTTAAAATCATATTATAGCCTAAAAGAATTTTAAACTGAGAAATAAATAAATTATTATCGACTTGAACACATTACACATACATAACTAGGTACTCTATAAGACATCAGTCCGCTACTGCCGCACTCCTGTATTTTTAGTGATTAGGTACTTTCTATTTCTTTTTTTTATTTTATCTGAAAATGTGACATATTATATGTAAAACTAATCTATAGACATTAAATTAACTGAGATAATAAAGACATTTTAGAATATCTATTGTAGTATGAGATTGTAATATGAAAATGATAATTTACTAATTTAGTTTATGAGAATGGCATAATGTATAATAGAAATTCATTTTTTTTAAATTATTCTATATCAACAAATTATGTGAATAACGAATAATGATAGCATGTTAAATTAATTAAAACCTGTCGCCTGTACATTGCTTTGCCATAGCAGGGTTCATTGTTTGGAACTATCATAATGTAACAACCTGTAAACAACATGAAATGCAATAAATGAATATGAATATGAATATTAATTACAATTTTATTTTCGGAAGCAGAAGTGTTATGAAAATCGTCGGTAGCACTACAAATAGTATGAATGAAAACTTTAGGATGAAAAATTTTTGGAAGAGTGATCGTTCGGATTACAAATCATTAGGAAGAACAATTTCGGGTAAAGAACTTTAGGTGAGCCAATATGGACCCGTTTTTTTTTTCAGTTTTTCGTACAGATTCGAACCCTTCGTGTGCAATTTCGACTTAAACCTGGCCGATTTTATTAAAGTTATGCTAGTCTTTGATATAATTATTTTACAAATGCTATGTCAGACGGAGCACGCTCTTGAAAAAAATCAAGGACGCATAAAAATAAACAAAAGAAATAGATCTACATTTAGATCTTTTGAGGACTTTTATCTTGTTAGCGTAATGAGTAAGTAGATACGTCGAAGAACTTGAAAGTTAACGAACCTAATAGATAATTGTTTTTATTTTATTCCGTAAGGCTTAGTTTGTACAAAAGCACCTTGTTTTTAGCATTCACTCTTCGTATCTTCCATCGTCTAAAAGAACATGGATAAAAATCTATCAAGTAAATTCAATCAGATAATCAAAAAAAAAAATACAATTAGAGAAAAACAAAATGGCGGTGTAGTGGACAAAAATAATTTTACCTGATTTCCAACAAACGCGGTCAATGTGCCAATGACCTATACAAACGTATCTTTTTGATAACCGAATTTATTTACTGTTCTAGTGGCCCAATGTCCATGTTTGGTTTTATTATTGCGATAATTTTAATCTATACATCATCCGGCTGAAGCAGTTCACTATAATATTGAATGTAAGCCTCTTTAAATGCACGCCAGTGAGATAAATGCTCTAAAATTTTCGTCCACTATCCAGCAGCGTCCTAATTCAAAGTGATCACTGCGTAGTACGCAATCGTCGTGTTCATTTGTACGTCAAACCCTATCGAGTAATCGTCTTTGCACATTACTAAAGAACGTAAAGGATCACGATAGAAGTTTATTTAGGACAGCATGTCTTCATTTATGTTTTTGTTAAGAAAGTCATTAAATGTATGTGCGTCAATGACCGTCATTGACACTCATCTTTTCTCATTAAAAAAAAAATACAGAATATCAATAGACTAGCTGACCCGCGCAACTTGGTCTGCGCCACATTTTCCATTAATAATAATAAAAAAAAATCTTTATTAAGGCACCAAGTCCCATTATTAAAATTAAAATTAAATAAAGACATACTACAATTACAAATTATAACTTATAACTAAAATTTAATTTAATCTAATGTAACCCAATTCAATATAATTATAATTGAATTCAATTTATTCTAATTTAATTTTTCATCCAATGCAATATAATTAAGAGAAATCAATCAATCAAACTAAAATATATTCACACATTAAATAATTAACGTCGGTTGGCACTCCGGTGGACTTCGAGCCAGTACCTATGGATCGGACTGCACCAATTCTCACTGACGACCCTCAATGCTCCTATTTGTCTTAGCGTGATGATATTATAGCCTATAGCCTTCCTCGATAAATGGGCTATCGAACACTGAAAAAAAATTCAAATCGGAGCAGTAGTTCAATTAACTCTTCAGCTTTAAAATATGCAGACATTTTTATAAAATAATCCGTATAAACGTTGACATTAATGATCTGTAGTTCCCTGCTTAGAGCAAACCATAAACTTATCCAGTTTCAAACAATCCAAGACAAAATCCCCTGCTTTGCTTTGTGTGGTGACTGCTAAGTCGTAAGTCTTCACAAAGCCGTTTATTTCGATCTCCGAGCTCTGCATACCTGCTCTTTGTGAATTAAAGTCACAAAGAGCAGGTATGCAGGTCTACAGATCTGCAGGGGAAGTTGCGTGACCTGTAGATTCACGACTATTTCTGAATAAGCGGTCCTTTGAAATCTCTCTAGGTTTTATAATATAATCTGGGATGAAGCATCATTTTACAATGCCACCAATCACTCATCATCATCTGCCTAGCCTTTTCTCAACTATATTGGGACCCGCTTCTAGTCAAACCGGAATTAGCTGAAAACCAGTATTTTACGTGGAGCGGCTGCCTACCAGACCTCCACAACCGATTCACTGGGTAACACGATTCTCAGGCAAGACTGGTGTCAGGTTTTCTGGCTTTTGAATATCCGTAACGACTGACTAAGATCTCGAAATAACAGCTGGGACCAATCACTAAATATGTAACATGAGGTGTTTTTTTATTTGCAAAACCACCTCCCAATTTTAAGAAACGGTTTCGTGAACATGTACTTTTTAATGATAAATATTGATATTGCTGCCTATCTATGATGGTTCTTGAGATACAGACCGCTGACAGACAGACGGACGTACAGACCGGAACCCTTAAAAGTGGCATAAAATAAGTAAGTAAGTCATTTATTTTTGCAAATATGGGTACAGTACATGGTAACAAAAAGATAAAGGTCAATAAATATTCCTATTAATGTAAAAGTTGATCCTTAACATTCATTAAGTGATTACGTACATTAATACCGTGGGTCTTTTAACAAAAATAAGACATACTTATTTTTCCATTTTTCTTAGAATCTGCTTATGCTTACTTATAATAAAATGTTTATTACGGTCCTTAAAATGTCGATAGAGCTATGAATTTCAGCCTTTGTACCCACTGTCCTCGGACTTTGCAGCCTTTGAAGCATATTAATAAAATATTTTTATCAGGCCACCTTATCTATCAACCTTTGAATTCTTGCACTTTAGACTGTACGAGAAATTGGTACTAATGTACCTGATGTTTCGAAATATTTCGAAACGCCGCAAGGCTGCCTGCTTGTCGGTCTTCTACAGATTGTACTTCGGTGAGTGTGCCCAAGAACTCCACGACCTCATCCCACCGCCCCCCTCTACCATCAGACTTCCAGACGCACTGCAACATACAATCCCTCCCTTGTTACTATTCCACCAATTCGCACTAACTGTTTCCAAACGTCTCAATTCGCACAGCAAAGGACTGGAACTCTCTCACCTCTCTGCCTGCGTCTGTGTTTCCGGACGCTTGCAACCCTAATCTCTTCAAAATTAGATTGAACAGGCTCCTTCCTGGTAAGCTCACTCCATCGTAGACTTTGTCTCTGTCATCTCTGGCCAAGACTAGAGTCAAGAGCAATGCCTCAAAAATGAAAAAAAAAAAGAAAAAAATCATAACCGTACCATAATCAATCGTATCAGTGCATATAAACCTTTATATGCACTGATACGTTTTTTTTTCTTCCAGGTCCTGGCGACCGCGACCGGCGACAATGACGGAATTACGGGTTTTCTCGGTCGCGTGCACCTGTAAGGCTGAGTTGTACCATAGAAGAAGTTATAGTTAAAGTTTGCGTCAAATTTAACACTAACAGTAGCGCTGACTTTAACGGTTATAGTGAAATGTGTTGCACCAGCGAATTCATTAGCTTTGTTAAAGTTAAAGGGAAGAGTCAAGTCAAGAGATTATATTCAACGCGTTTGATAGTTGACGGATAATTTAACACTAACAATAACACTAACCAGCGGAAAGTGAGCGGTTACAGTTACGGTTAAAGTTATGACGTCATTTAACTATTTGTCAAATGGTGCAACTAATTTTTGGCCTAATCGATACTTTAACTGAAGTTTCGATGTTTGATATTGTTAAAGTAAGATGGTGCAACCCAGCCTAAGTGTTATAGTAATTCATACAAAGCAGTGGGTCGCGGCCGCACGTCATTGTCGCCGGTTGCGGTCGCGCGTGTTGGTCGCCAATATCAGAATAAATTGTACCTTTAGATACTACGTATAGTAAATCTTTTGTCTTCCTGTAGCAGAATGAGCTTCGACTTATATCAAGTTTTTTTAAGGGTGGGAAGTTATCAAAAGACTCCTTCTACTTTGGGCGGAACGGAAAGGCTACAAACTCTTACTGACTAAAACCCTTTGCGTTCCAGGACCGTGGTGAGTCTTTCTACTTCGCAACCCTGGCAGGTTACCGGCCCTAGAGGGCCCTGTCTGCTGTACGTTTACATCTTTTTGAGGAGCATTGTCAAAAAAATGTTCAGTAAGCCGAGATCTGTACCGTATTCTAGTTTTTTACTCAATTAAACTGCTAGAGAGACATTGAATTAATATACCTTGTGTATCTGACATCGACGCACAAACGATTTCCATGGGTCCGGGGCATGATTCTGGACGCCCTAGACTTAGAATTTTTCGTCGGCTTTTTCTCATTTTTTTATTTTTTTCAAGGGTTTTTTTACTTTAGACTGCTCATAATAGTTATTCTGACCTAACCCAATGAGATTTTTAATAAAATAATAATTAATTAACTACTTTCACTAAAAAGAACAATCTGAATAAAGCCACAAATAGATAGCAGCTCAGCTGAGCTGATACTTTGTGGTACTCTTGAAAAAAAATGAGAAAAGAACCGACGAAAAATTCCAACACTGGGGTGTCCAGAATCATGCCCTGGACCCATGGAAATCGTTTGTGCGTCGATGTCAGATACACGCGGTATAGCCCCAATAATGTGCTAAGCTACAGGGCCAGCTAGAAACCTCTTCGGGCCCCATTACACTTGCAGTCTTCAAGTTGTGTATATTTGTTTACACTACTCATTATTTATTCCCATCCCCAAAAGTGAGGAAGTGAAAGTACGACGCTAATAATTATAATTATCAAATTATTTATGAGTAACTCGTAAATTATTTAGAAGTGTTATTACATCTGAGCCACACTTTACTTTGCTCCAGTATTAAGCATTAATTGTTGTTATAAGTTATTAGCCCAATTTCCTGTTGTGTATATTATGGGCGTTTTATTATATACTACTCAACTCGTTTTGGTCCAATATGACTGGAATCATGAGAATCGGTTCTTTAAAGTTGTACAGACAGCTACATACATCGATTGTATATTATCCTCTCGCATGGATTTTTAATTTTTTTTTTTACTTGATATGGATTTGCTCTTGACCCTAGTCTTGGTCAGTGATGACAGAGACAAAGTCTACGATGGAGCGAGCTTGCCCAGAAGTAGCCTGTTCACTCTAACTTTGAAAAGATTACTCTTCCTCTCTCCTAATTATTTAATGTTTTGCTGTGCCCGACAGGGTCCATAATTGTTTCTTTTTATTATTTTTACCATCTGAATGTGTACATTATGGATTGCAATAAACATTTTGAGATTTGATTTGAGATTTGATTTGAGATTTAGAGTTGAAGCATTCGGAAACACAAACGCAGGCAAAGAGTTCCACTCCTTTGCTGTGCGCATTATGAAAGACTCTTGGAAGCGCTTAGTGCGAGTTGGTGGAATAGCAACAAGGTAGGGATGGCAAGTTGCAGCCTGCGCGGGGGCCGAATCACCCGCGTCCGTAGGAGAATAGGGTCAGAGCCCATTCGTCCCCTAAGATTCGCACCCTGTGCCCACTCGTCCCCTGGAACTTTTGAGGGGCCCATTCGTCCCCTGAAGAATATTTATTTTTATCCCACTTCACGGTTGGCGCAGTGGTTGAGCGATTGACTGCTGCGCAGCATGTCGCGGGTTCGATTCCCGCACGGAACAAATATTTGTACGACCTACATGTATTTGTTCTGAGTCTGGGTGTTTTTCTATCTATAATATGTATGTATTTACGAAAAAAAATGTACATAAGTAGTTTATCAGCCATATCGTTACCATAACAAAAGCATTAGGTTGCTTAGCTTGGGACTATATGGCGTTGTGTGAAATGTCCAAGGATATTATTATTATTATTATTCATTCTTCTAATATAAGTACATGTATATGTGTATACTGCAGCTTGGTAGTCCTGGTACAGTCGCGCAGAAAAGGCTAAAATAAAAAATATAGTAATTCGGTAGATATCATGTTTATTTCAAATAAGATTAACACATACAAAATCACAATGTCCTAGAAACTAACAAAATACAACTCTTTTACAAAAATCAGCCTTGATTGACCATCATATAATCAACATTAGATATAAAATATGCAAAAAAAATAGAACACATATCAACAGTAAATAATCACTTCTTATTTTTTTGTATATTTACCAACTACATACATGCAAAATCATAATAACTTAAATTTAAAAAATTATAACAGTACAAAAATATATATATAATATATATAATAATATGGTGGTGTGATTGAATCGATTAATAAACAAACTATTGATCTACTCTATATAGATATGAAAATCACTGAATAAGTAGAAAAAGTAATATTTTATCATACAAAATAGAAAATTATGTGAGTGCATACACAGTAGCATACTAAAAATCTATGTTTTACCTTAAAATAAAATAAAGTATTTAATAGTAACTATTAAAAAGTAGCAGCAGTTGAATTTTTTTTTTCTGTTTCATCGTTCCAATTATATACATGTAAGTCTTTTGAAATAGGGATGTATAGGTAAATAGTAGAACTTACGTATTTTTCCTTCACGTACATGCACTGATCACTTCACTCACTAATTAAATTTAATAAGTAATCCTACAGGATACGCTAATGAGTAAACTTTCACTCGAGACAGTATAAAAATCAGTACGCTTGGATTTCCAACTATAAGTAAACTAAATGTAGTAACACATTCCTGGAATAAATACGCCGAAGTTGTCTAGTACTGGTGTTAGCCAATCAGGTGCAAGTCCTTTCATCGAGCGTCTATTGTTTTGGGCTACGCCTTTGTTATTTGCTCGCGCGCAGATACTCTGGCTAAGATTACCCCTCCCGCTTCGACATTCCACACCCCGCGCACAATATCTGAAGAGTACTTACCAATTTTAAACACCTTATCTATTATTTGTAACCCGTTTTTTTAACAAGCCATTCGTAGTGAGACAATTTTACGTGCTAAGTAAGCCTATCGACAGGTTATATTATTATCATGACGGATTATCATTCATCATAGCTCTTTTTTCAATGATCTGTTATGATTTATTAAATCAATTCCGTTAATAAACTGTTCACAAGTGTACTATGTTAACCGTTTCTTATGTAAAATATAGCTAATTTTATCTCAGGGGACCAATAGGCACCTGAGTAGGTGCCGAATCTTTAACTTATATTGTATATATATTAGAGGGGACGAATGGGTACCTTAAAAATAATATTTTTTATTAAAATATTAATTGTTCCCCTACCAGGAGACCAATGGGCACCTGTATAGGGGCCGAATCTACAACTTTTATGCTGGGGGACGAATTTTAGGGGACGAATGGGCTCTGACCCGGAGAATACCCTTCAGTGAATCCCTACACGTGGTCCCCGGGTGGTGCTAAACAGGTGACACTAACCGCCTCCGTTGTCTAGTGGTTAAACCACCTAATTCAGACCCAGAGGTCCCGGGTTCGATTCCCAGCGGGGGAAAATTTTTTGCTCGGTTTGGTTGGTAGTAGGACTTGTTCTAAGTCCGCCTGGCAAGCTACCACCATCATGTCTAAGTCTGTCGCCATAACAACAATGTTAACAGCATTGTTGTGTTCAGAGGTATCATAGCCAGATCCTCTGTGTAAGAGGATTCCGGGTGAAACTCGCTTCCATCTTCCGCCTAATCATCACTTTCTATCAGGTGAGATTTGGGCCAAGAGTTTCCCCGCGTTTTGCGTTAAAAAAAAAAATGTCAGGCTGTGGATGTGTCACAATCCGTTATGGCACCAGACACCTCTCTGCTCAGAAAACACGTTCAGCGGTTGGTCTCGGCTGTCATTCTTGTAGATCTTCGACACATGACAAGTATTCAAAAACCCGAAAATCTATCAACTAGTCTTCCCAATTAATTACAAGTAAAAAACCGACCAAGTGCGCGTTGGAAACTAACACGAAGGGTTCTGTACCTACCGAAACCGAAAAAAACAATTTTTTTTTTGTTTTATTTGTTGTTATAGCGACAGTAAAAAAAACGTAAATAGGTAGACAGTTGAAACTTCTACAGATTGAAGTTTCAACTGTCTACCTAGATAGACAGACCGTCAGACGGATAAATGGACGGGCAGTGGGAATTTAGTAAAAAAGTTCCGTTGGTAACCCTTTGGGTAAGTACCTAACCTAAAATAAAAAACTTTTTACAAAAAAATACAACCGACTTCTAAAAAAAAATACAAAGTAAAAAATAACTTTTTAATTCGGAAGTCGGTGTTTTTGTTAGCATCTTCGTCTATTTTGACACCGACTTCCGAATTTAAAGTTATTTTTTACTTTGTTTTTTTTTTTTTTTTTGTAGAAGTCGGTTGTATTTTTTTGTAAAAGTTTTTTATTTTTCACTTTAGTGGTGCCCCACACCTAACAACACCACTACAAAATCGCAGAAAAGCAAGATACGCAATTTCGATTATCAAAAAATCATCTAAATAGCCAAATTCCAGCGATTTCGATTTAAAATCCAAAGATCGTAACCGATTTTGATATGATTTAAATGGGACCAATCTGCAAGTATATCCTTTCAGATAAAACAAAAAAAATTCAAATCGGTTCATAATTGTCGGAGTTATGAGGTAATAAACATAAAAAAAATAAAAAAAAATAACATACAACCGAATTGATAACCTCCTCCTTTTTGGGAAGTCGGTTAAAAAAACGAATTGTTTGTTAGGTTGTTTTCTTTTCTAAAATTATTTCGTTGCTACAAAGCATGTTGCTCAGTGTCATTGATTATTATTATTACACTAAAATTACGTTTATCCTGGCGACCAAATCAGCTGCGAAAGCCAATCCCGGGCATAAGTTTATCATAGTCTACTAAAAACCTTGCGTTATGTAATCCTCTTAAATCCTCCAATCTCATTTCCATTTAGCTGTAGATTGCGGGCTCAGTGCCCAGCGGCATATTTCCCCAGTAAACATAGGACGTAATGGAAATCTTCTCAGCGGAACATTCCCTCTCAATTACTGCAAATGGATTGAGTCCGATATTGAGGGAGGTTTCCGTTTTATTGACATGAAATGGACTTAAGGGAATAATGGGGAGGAAAGAGATTTACTGCTTTTTCGTAAATATTTAATGTTTGTTGTATTGGTCAGCCGCACAAGTCGAACTGTTGGACCCGGCTGTCCTGCAGTGCTATTCTGTAACAACATTTTCGTGTCTCGACAGCGGAATCCGAGGTGAGTTTCAAATTCGTACAAATATAAGACCTTATGATGTGTGAAATAAAGTTCACTTTGTAAGCTTAGTCACTCAGGTGAAGTCGATATCGAAGTGGATATTTACAGAATAGACTAGCTGATCCAGATCTTTGGCATTCATTACGGATAGTAAGAAGCCAGAAAATATGACACCAGTCTTGCCAAGGAGTACCCAGTTAATGGGTTGTGGAGATTTAGTAGGCAGCCGCTCCACGTAAAATACTGGTATTCAGCTAAATCCGGTTTGACTGAAAACCGTCCCCAATATAGTTGGGAAAAGGTTAGGCAGATGATGGTTAGTAAGAGTACCACCTAGATTACAGCTCACCAATCTTGCATTGTTTTTCCCCGTTCAGAACTTATTACGCCACAAATTAATCTTCCACTATCAAACAGTAGCATAAATGTATTATAAATATCTAAAGCCATCAATTAATTCTTAGTTTTATCAGTTCATGATTTATGAATGGGCAATGGGTTTTACAACTTAGTTAATTATTAATTATGTTTTTTCCTCAAGAGTTAGAGGAGTATTTCATACAAACAATATCCTCACCACGTAAGTATTGTGTTAAAGATATTCATTTAATTAGTTACTAAGACAAAAATCTATAACGGGGAGGTTCATACTAATCTGGAAAACATATAAACTTTGAAAATTTGAATTATCTTACTCATCGTTCCATTTAAAAAAAAAATCTTATGTTTGTGTCGATTGACTCATACTTCATTTTGGCTGACCACTATTTGAGAAACCTGCACAGTGCACTCTATCGTTGGTTTCATTCAGTTCCCAAAATAGAAGTTGACCATTGTTCCTTCGTTTCAAAAATAAACTCATCATAAAAGCCGAAATGAGGCACGCAGCGAGCTCATTGTATATTCCCAGTGCGTACGCTCTAGGTAGCAAGCTTCTGGAAAAGTCGAAAAAGTTCGGGAGCCAGTAAGCATTCTCGAGACAAGTTCTAGTCGTCCTTATTATGTAGATGAAGCTATTATAATAATCTGGATATTAGCATTATAAAGTGATCGTGACGAGGACGGTTCCTCATGAAATAGGGAAGGATTAGTAGGCCAACTCTTTGCAGAAGATGGTAATGCCACACGTGAGGGCGAAGGTTATACTGGCGCCCAATCTGAAAAGAGGACCATATATAGTAAAGCATCGATATCGGCTGCACCTGCCAAAATTCAATTAGCTTTTAATGATAGTCGTAAAAGATACGATAACAGTAGAAGAAACTCGGTAGTAGATGGAAATTTTTTAAAAAAATATGACAAAAGTAAGATTGGTTTTGCTGTCCTCTACCGACTTTATAATATGTATCTTCACAAATCTATTCATCCTCCTTCATGATTCAGTTAAAAAACTGATGGGTAGAACACTGAGCTATTTGTGACATGAAAAGCTTACCCAATATATAAGACTTAAGCCTAGACTAACCTTTGTTGATCCTTTTGACCATTTAGGTCTAAGACTGTTCATTCGTCTTGAAAGCTGGGCAATCAAACATGGATTTTTACTCGTAGAATCAACAAAATATCGATAAGCTTTGTGTTTGTCCTTTATAAGATAAATTCAAGGTTGTGTCCAAGTCAACGGCTCACTAACTCCTATAATACAAGCTTGACTTAGTTTAGGAGTTAGAGAATCCCATGATTCTATGTAACAGTGTACAACCTCTAAACTTAAGATTTAAAATTGTTGGAAATAATTCATTTATTTTATTTATGAAACCAATAGAAATGCATGCTTTCTTCATATTATCTGCGACAACAATAATCCTCCCGTCCGAATTGAAATTCGGACGGGAGGACTTTTGCTTGGAAGGCTTTTCAAAATTCAAAAAAATTTAAAGTATAATTAATTCAAATTGGGCTGAGTGCCTCAAAACGCCCACCCGTTACCATTTCCTAGTGTTTTGGTTGTGGAGAAGAAGTGGCCAACAAACTCCACAGCTGTCTGGTACGTTTTAAGAACTTGAATTTATACAATAAAAATAGTAATATATTTATCCCTTGTTAGCTACCACACCATGATTATACTATAACACAAAATACACACTTTCCACGAGGTGGAGTGAAGACTTGATGAAGGCCGCGGTAATCCACATGATGGAAGATGCACAGGACCGCACAATGCAGCAACACTTGGGGTAGGACGTTTTACAGTTCGGCTGAAATAATGATGATTATGATGACTGCTGCATCAATAGGTTTTGTTCTATGGGAACCAACAACCTAATAGCGAATTGAACTTCTGTTTGTTGTTGAATGATATATTTCTCTCCCAAGCCAATAAGTAATTGAGTTCCATCTGAGATTCGGAAAAGAAGAAATCGAACAAATTTTCTGCCATTTAGGTTTATAGAAATTGATGCGTTTATTATATCTTTGATTTTCAATAAAACATTCTGTTTTGTGTAGTGTTTTTTCTCCAGTCCAGCTTTTTTGTCTATTTTCAAGTAAAATATTTCACATAAATGAACTTACTAACGTCAAGTTCAAGGTAAGAGTTACTTGTGGTAGTTTATGACTATAACTAAGTCCACCACTTATGATTGTTTTACAAGAACTTTTCTTACTTAGGCTATAGAAGTTAGCTTGATTATCGTGAAACTTTACGCCAAAAATAAATGAAAACACTCTCTCTTTTGTCAAATAGAATTATACGTTTTGACAGCCTAAAAGGGAAAACGTATAACTTTATAAAGGGCATAGAAACAATGTGACATAGCCCCCCAGCGGCCATTTTTTTTTTCTTTTTCAAAGTTGTGGCACACGATTTAACATGTATTTTATTATAGGTAGAGGACATTTCAACTAATGAAAAATATTTGAATCCCTTTGCGCGACCAGATTTGTAGTCAAGTCTAATAATGAATAGATTTGTCAGAGAAAACAAAGAGCAGACTTTAGATTAAATCTAGTCCATTGAAAAACAAAGCTTTCAATTGCTTCACTTTCAGATACCTGGAGAACGAAGCCAATCCTTTGAGAAATCAAAACTCAACGCCAAAGCAAACGGAAGAATAGGAGTAAAATAAAG
This sequence comes from Ceramica pisi, assembly GCA_963859965.1. Lineage (NCBI taxonomy): Eukaryota > Metazoa > Arthropoda > Insecta > Lepidoptera > Noctuidae > Ceramica > Ceramica pisi. The sequence continues at coordinate 842,502 of OY982538.1, forward strand.
TAAAAAAAGTCAACTTATCTTTGAATTTAAAAGTCTTTGTCTTTTAATAGAATGCTCAATCAATTAACATGGAATATCGCCGAAAAGTTTCTGTAGGTACTTTGTTAGGAACTTTCAAGCATTAGGTCTTCTTTTGTTTTTTGTTAGAATTTGGCCTCGTTATAAGTTTTCAACTATCAAGGCCTTTATAAAAAAGCCTTGTTTTCTTTTTAAGGTCTTAGAATGAAACTAGCTTTTGCCCATGACTTTGTACGCCCACATCCCGCTGTTTCCGCTCCTGTATGAATTTCGTGAAATCCTCTGTTGAAGTTTCCTTCTCTTCTCAGGAAACCTACATGCCAAACTTCAGCTTTCTACGACCAAAAGATTGGGCTTGTCGTCTGTCTGTGACTCACTCAGTCACTCAATCTGTTAATAACGAAATTATGACTAATAATAAATAATAATACTTATTATATTACATATGATAAAATAATACTTATACAACACTATTTTTTAATTAGTACAAAAAAAAAATGTGGGGCTGTTCCCGTACCCATTACTGATCATAATTTTGCAGTCAAAAATACAAAAAAACGAAATCCCAAAATTGTTTAATTTGATTTATTTTTACTTGAGTATCTTAAATGATTTCTTAAAAATTACTTAATTGTAAAAAGTTGATAATTTTGTTGGTCGTAAGCCCAATTAAAGTGCGAAAGAAAAGTTTGGATTGCTTATTTTTTCGTTTACCATAAATTGAGTGACATTTTGGGATATAAACAAACGTTAATAACTTTGCTGTTTATGAATATTATTTATTGAGACTTTACATATATAATAACAAGACCTTTTCTAATAAGCCCTTTAAGTATTTGTACTAATTAAAAATTTATGGTGTATTGATTGATTTATTTGGGATACATAAAAAATATAAAAGGAAAGGAGTTACAGTTTTGAATGACAGAAAACGTGACATACAATCATTTAAAAGGGGATTTTCCACACATTAAGATGACACCGCAAACTAGGAAGCCAAAGTTCATTAACAAAAGATGCTAAATCGCTGATTATTATTTTAATTATGATGACGTAGATGATAAAAGGATTACAATCATGGACGCAGATCGTGTTACAAAATCTAACATAGGAACACAGAAAATTAAAAAGATTGAAGTTGTCACGATGATAGTGAATCTATTACAAATTCCAAGCTACGTCATTATACAATAGTTCCGGGACTGATTGGTATTGTAGAATTTGAAAAATAATCAGTTACAGGGAAATGAAGTGAGAGTACCTTTGAAGACAATTGGAGTATAATAAACCATTTTTGAGAAACACAAACTCCTGTAGTGAAGTCGACACCTTGTCTCTAAGAACAAAACATTTTCTTAAACCGAAGATACAGCATAATATCTGAAAGAAACGCACATTGAATGCTCTAGCTAGACGTCGTGACACCTGTGCATTTTTGACAGCTGTTTCGGTAGGGCTATTCAATTCCAAAAACTTTTAATAACATTTAGAGTGGCTAAATAATAACAGCCGCACGGGTCGATCTTTAAGGAGGAACGCTTGCCAAGGTTGGTCTATAGATGGGTGACCGTTTTAACATACCGAGTTTCCTTCGTGCCTCGGAAAGCACGTTAAGCCGTTGGCCCCGGCTGTCATTTGTAGATCTTTGGCAGTCGTTACAGATTGTCAGAAGACTGTAAAACTGACTCCAGTCTTACTAAGAAGTACTGTGTTACCCAGTTAATGGGTTGTGGAGGTCTGGTAGGCAGCCGCTCCACGTAAAACACTGGTATTCAGCAAAATCCGGTTTGACTGGAAGCCAACCCCAATATAGTTGGGAAAAAGCTTGGCAGATGTTATTAAATGAACTATAATTTTGTCTAGGGCCGTAGGCGTAGGTTCTATGACATAAATAAAACTTTTAAATGATCAATAAAGAATTTTATTTTATTTTTTTATTTAAATAAGCAGGTATGACGACATTATGATGAAATTGGTAGTAAAGTTGACCAATTTCATCATAATGTAATCTCAAATCCGTCTACCTTTGCTGATTAAGTGTAATCCCGCTAAGGTTGATGATCTGCACGTGAACATATAGCATAACTACTTTAGTTTCTTTATGACTGACGATTATGAATGCGTGTTATAAATGATTTTTCACTTCTCTAATAATAAAAGCAACTAATCCCTTTTCGATTTGAGTATTTAGATTTCTGTTTATTGTTTCTTGTTACAATATTACTCAAGCACGCCTTCAACCTTTGAAATTTGAGTCATTTCATATCCGGTTGCTATAATTTGTAATTTTATTGTTCAGCGACTATGTCATTGTCTTCAGGCTTGTTGTCTTTTATCTCTAGATAAAGACGTCTCGTATCTATTTTCGACTTTATTTCTTCCGTTTCCAACATTCTTCTTTTAAACCGTTGCCGTTGTCTAGATTGGACTTTTGAATTCAGCCTGGTATTGTAACCTTCTAAATAATTGTATCATCATAATTTATGATTATTATATATACCGTCTGGTTCTTAGTGTATCTCATCCAGTGGTTTTCTATCTTCACTAGGTCGTTGGTCAACCTTGTGGCTAGTTTTCCAACGCTGTGTTTTTCGGTACGAGGTTGCCTCAGTAGGACCTTTGAAACCAATCGGCAATCTGTTTTGCTACTAATGTATCTTGACACTTGAGTTACAATTATTGATGACTGATTGATTCTCGTACTGATATCTTAATTTTTAATTTAATCAGGCAAATAAACTCCGAGCATAGCCATTAGCAGTACTATTCTGTAAACATGTCGAAATGAACGACAAGTGATCTGTCAAACCATAAAAACAATAAGGCATGATAGCTTACTTTTCGTTCACACACCTAAGTGATCACGGTGAGATGTCGACAGAATCGACCGGCTGATCCATTGTCCTTTGGGTGACTTTTGTCTCCAAAAAAAAAACCCTAAATAATTTACAGCTGTATCAAAAGACCTTTTCATTGCCTGTCTTACAAATAAATAATTGGGTCGTCAGAACAGTTGACAGCCTGTTGAGAAGTTTTGTTTCGAAAATCGATGTCGACAAAGTTTGAGAAGTTCGTCTGTCCATTTTTAGGGCTCTGTACTTAAAGGGTAAGTAACGAAACCCTATTACTACCTATTATCCCTATTATTACCTTCAACGGTATGTATAGATAATAGGAAGACACTTGAAATTTTCACAGAGTATGTATTTCTTTTACCGTTATAAGGAAAAAATATATTAATATAAAAGGGGCTCCTATACAAGAAAACAGTTTTTTCTCAGTTTATGGTACGGAACCCTTCGTGTGAGAGTCCGACTCGCACTTGACCGGATTTATTTAATAGTTTGAAATTTTTAGGTTTGTTTACGCTGAAAGTTTAAGTTGATGTCAATTTGTTATTTTAATGCTCCCTCAATTCAAGTGTAACAAGTAGCTGCCAGATAATCTGTTTGCTAATAAATCATGTCCGCTGTTGATTCAAAGGCGACTATGTTTGCTAACAGTTAGATCTTTTTTTTTTATGCGAAACGGGGAAACTCTTGGCCCAAATCTCAACTGATGGAAATTGATAATTAGACCGAAGATGGAAGCGAGTTTCACCCGGAATCCTCTTACACAGAGGAACTGGCTATCATACCTCTAACTGCCGGAACACAACAATGCTGTTAACATTGTTGTTATAGCGACAGACTTAGACATGATGGTGGTAGCTTGCCAGGCAGATTTAGAACAAGTCCTACCACCAACCAAACCGAGCAAAAAATTTTCCCCCGCTGGGAATCGAACCCGGGACCCCTGGGTCTGAATCACCTGGTTTAACCACTAGACCACGGAGGCGGTTAGTGTCACCTATTTAGCACCACCCGGGGACCACGTATAGGGATTCGCTGAAGGGTATTCTCCTACGGATGTGGGTGACTCGGTCCCCAAAAATCCTGATGTTGTGTTTTGTATTAATTTATATACACTTTTACCAAAATTAATTTGATTGAATCTGATTAAAGTAGGATTTTATTTTGAATCAAACAATAGGCTCGTGTGAAAAATAATATTGAGAGATTCCAATACTTCAACTAGGACTTCACACATAAAAAGAAATCCATACATACTAATACTATAAATGCGTAAGTTTCACTGACCCGCTTGACGCTAAGTGGGAGTGCGGTTTGTCTCAAGTGCTCAACACAAACCTACACCTTTGAGGACCTGATGAATCGCCCTGATGCCGCTGTGAATGTGGCCAATACAGTCACAGCGGCACAAAATAATTCGAGTCGATGATGACCATGGACTCGAAAAGAAGAAATGCGTTAGTAAATCTGTCCGTCTGTTTGTTGCCTCTTCAGGTCTGAATAGCAGAACAAATTTAAAGGAAACTTGGCACACAGGTAAACCATGTCCTAAAATAAAAAAATATACTATTTGTCCAGAGATAACTGTACCTTAGAAAATTTATACCGGTGAAGCTGACAAAACTAGTCTTCAATAACTTGGACTAGGTAATCTTACAAGGATCATAATTGAATCTTAATTAACAGACCCAACGAACTGGCAGCCCTTCAGACAATGGGAAGCATTGCAGCAGACATTCTATTCACAGTGTCTATGCTTCTGGAATACAATGCGACACAATTACAGACTAGGTCACAAAGTAACTTGTCTACTGGTGCAGATGATTGGAATCCGTGTAATGGAACACAGGGATTTACTGTTAGTGTTTCTAAAGTATATTAGAATGAGCCTGGAAGAACTATATTAAGGTATATGCCTATTTGCCTATTGCCCACGACTAAAGCACACTTCACCAAAGGCGGTCTTAGGCATTTGCTACCAATCAATCATAAGGTCTGCAGCGACAGAACATCGCAGGTGCAACTGAAGAAATGCCAAACTGAATAAATAAATACAATTAAAATACATACTAAGATACAAACATACATGTTAGTTACCGAAATTAACAATGTTATTGAGAAACACGATTCCAAAAATTAAAGTTTTTCACAAATGAATAGGTATGTAGGTATTCTAAATATTGCGGTGGGCGCATTCAAAACTATGGAAAAAGATACACCACCTGCATTGATACACATATAATAAGAGCAAGAGGATGATAATAAATACTAGTGCGCAGTTGCAATATTAAGCACCACGATTTTAGAGAGTCAGACGCAGATACGCTATAAGTTAATAAGTCGATGTCCTACGGACAAGCTTTCCAAGTTTCATGTATCTATACGATCTCGTGTGAACGTGCAATTAAGAAGCTCCACACATAAAGCAGAGAACGTTTACGATCCGACACATTCGTAGCACATGTCTGCGAGTCTAACAAACTGCACAAAATGTGCAAATTCAAAGTCGAACTTTCCTATAAATTAAGCATCGAACGATTTCTTCGACGGTCGGCGCCATTAGGGATGCATTACGGCAAAGTAGTTAGCATTCCAACTTCGAACAGCTCTTATTTATGACTACTAAGGCAATATTATTGAGTCCTGAATCATACTCAACCTTCAGCAAAGTTGAGCATCCCAGTAATATTCGACTCAGATTTGAGCAATAATTTTATACCCTCCAAATTGTTTTAAGTAGTTTTAATTTGCGTATTTCCTCCAAAATTGCTGTTTAATTTTTTTTATTTCAGTCTGTTTCAAAGGAAAAGATTTGAATGTTTGTTAAGCTTTGATGTAACAATGCTCTGTTGTTACAATTTATTTACGGAGTTTCCTTGTAGACTGAAATTAATTAAATTGTTCAAAGCAGTGAAGGCTTCAAATTTTATTGATGTCACATTAAACGAAAATTGTGGAACCGTATTTTTAGGAACAGGGGCCATCTCTTGATTTTTTGATGTCACAGTGGGTTTTGATTAAAAAAGGTCAGTTGTAGGTCACAGATTCCGTAGAGGCAAATATTTAATTTCTCAAGATAATTTGCTCCATGTCTTTTTAATGTTTGTGATTGTTACGTCTTTCACTACCTCGTGCCTTTTATCTGTGTATTTACACTTTCTTGATACAGTTTGAAATGTTATCGTTTTCTAAACAAACTGAATGTTATGTTATGTTTGATACTAAAACGTACTTACATTTTATTAATACCGTAGAAAAGAAAAGTTATATCTTTATGTTCTTCTGAAACAAGGGAAGGCTTTTTAATATGTTCTGGTTATATTTTACGAATTTCCATGTGTTTGCACACACATTTACAGTCAATTTGAGTCTGTCAGCGAGTCAATATATTTTATGGTAGAACCTCTCCTTGGCAACCATAATACACGTTGTGCTTTGAAAGTTTGGAGTTGGAGGAAAAAGTTCCTTTAGCACAATGGTACTGTTTTCCTCTGAATTAAACGTTAATGTATTAACCGTTCTGTTTACTTTTTAGTGTATGATTTTCTTGTATTATCTTTTTATGTAAAATTACTTAATTCATTATTAGGAATTTTTGTAGCAAATTTTTTGCGGTTAGTATAACGTTACCCAAATATTCAATCGTTGTTTAAACTACCTATAACATATAAGAATGTTGTGTAAGCGTCTAAAGTCCAAGAGATATTACAAAATATTTTTATTAATCAGTGATCGGTATCAAAAAAATCATGTAAATTTGAGGAAATACAATATTTTAATGATAAGACGTCACTTATTACCTGAAACACGATGACGAATAACTGAGGAACGTTCACCAGATTAAGTCGAAATTTTAAATCTGATTGGCTTTGTCTTATAAGGAAAAGTAAATTTCAAAATAATAATTATAGTTATCAAATATTTTGCTTCCCACAACTACTTACTGGATAATACATCCTTATAAAATTTTTATCAAGTGTTACTATCATAGGTATTATACAATTTCTACACGTATCGTGATTGGCTATAATGACTCATAATTAATAGCCAATCGAATATATTAAAAACTTTACATTATAGACTCGAAGAGAAAAATGAAGTAGAAAGAAAAGAAGTAGAATTTGAAAACAATTCGTTTCTTTTAATCAAATATCAACTTAGCTATGGTCAATCCTCATTGCAAGACATAGACCTGTCCTGAGTTGTAACTAACAATATCCAGACCTCCACTTCCGCAATTCAGTCAATTCCAGCCTAATTGTCTAAGTCTAGCGTCCCTACACGGCTTACGAACGGCGAGGGTGTCAGCATTGTAGACGGGGCTCTCTACGGAACCAGTGCCTGCCTGAGTTGCGGAACTGGTACGAAAGATTCAACGCGGGCCCGGAAAGCAAAGGGCATTAGGAAGAACACGATTGGATTTTCGTCGTAAGTGTCTGACGCTCCCTTCTGCTACGCCCACAGCGGAAGGTGTAATTTGGTGGTTTCCCATCCAAAAGCGTACCGTCACGCTTCACTATCGGCGCAGCGGAAAACGTGCTGCGCTACTTTGAACATGTGAAAAAGAACTATTTACCTTGTCAACATTTCAGCATAGTAAGCACTAGATACACTGATCGAACAAGCTTATTAAGGAAAAAATTATCAACCCGTCAAAAATTGAACGCAAGTCAAGTAATGCGATTGACTGTTGTGAACTCATTGAATCAATCACAGGTAGATAATGCGACAATTTGTACTGGAAGACCCAACGTTGGAAGGCCTCCCACAAGGTGGACGGATGACCTGGTGAGGGTTGCAGGTAGCTGATGGATGCGAGACACACGGGACCGGTTGGCAACAAGCGCGGGAGAACCATGTCCAGCAGTGGCCCTTTGGCTGTTTTTTTTTTTTTTAGGGATGGGAAATCGTCGAATGACTCCTCCCGCTCTGGGTGTGGCGGGAGGGAGTGTCAGACTTCTGCTGACTAAAACCCATCCATGTTCCTTCATTGCCCTTTGTGTTCCAGAGCCACGGTTTCTCTTGCGAATAATCCCGCGACTCCGGCAGGCGTCGGCCCTTTCGGGCCCCTCTGTGTGCTGACTCTCTTTGAGGCGCGCGTGGAACACTAACGCGCCGTCGACACGGCCTGTCGTCACTAGACGGACGGACTGCGAGCCACCCATAGCTTGCCGTCCACAGGCCCGCGTCTACGGTGGCCGGAGGTCACCAGGTGGCCTCCGACGCCCGCGGCGTCCACCACGGCGGCTGGGACGAGAGGTTCTCCTCTCCCTCTCCGCCACCTCCTTCGCTAGCATGACTGCTTCGCAGAAGGAGGCAACGGCGTCCCATTCCGTCTCGCTCCGGAACATGGCTTGGACCAGGGCCGGACGCGAGTTGTTGCCGCCGATCGCCGTTTCGAGGACACGGCGGTGCGCCGCCCAAGCGGGGCACACCTGCACAGTGTGCTCCACCGTGTCCTCTGGACGATCCCCGCAGTGGTGACACCCGGGCGTTTCCTCCCGCCGAATTCGGTGCAGGAACCTCCCGAAACATTCATGTCCGGTGAGGACCTGCGTCAGGCGGAAGATGAGGACGCCGTGGCGCCTCTCAAGCCACTCCTCAAAGAGGGGACTTATCGCCACTATCGTGGCGTGCCCTGCACTGGGTTGCGACAGTCGTCGTCTTCATGACGCCATGAGATCGCGCCGGAGGTCTGTCCGCTGCGTGACAATTTGCCGCGTCAGCGGAGTTTCCCCCCGGCGTAGTACCTCCACGCGCCAAACATGCAGGCGCGCGAAGTGGTCTTTCGGCTGATATAATGTTGTTGAACATTGACAACAATAATTGTGTGATTATTATCGTTCGAGACACACCCCATTGCACACTTGTTTTTATAAACGTTTTTCCTGTACTTGTTATGAGTTGTACAATAAAGTATGTAATAAATAAATAAATTTTATTTTGGAACCATAACACAAGATAAGTACAAGTAAAACGATGGTAGCTGCAAAAGTGTAATCTATAGCGCAGAAACTGGAGCTTTATCTTTAAACACTCCAATATCAGCAATTACTTTAATGATTTTTGTTTTTAACGCTTAATCTTTAGGTGTGGCCATTTTTTCACTATTTGTCACAAGACTGAATCATTCACAGTAGACTTTCCCAAAGATCAGTATCTTCAAATTAATGAGATTACATTTGTAATCTCAGGAGCAGAATGGGAAGTGAATTTTAGTACACTATAACTATACTATCAATGATCTGATATAGTACTAATATAATATTGTTAGCGAGCTCATTCGTGAAGTTTTACAACCTGATACATGATGATATATTAAGGCACCGTTATTCATTCTTATCTCTTTTGTGATATAATAAACAAATTATTATCCTCATCCTCCGAATAATATGTCCAAAATTAAAATTAGCACTCCGAATGCATAACAAAAATATGACTAACATAGATTAGGTACTCGATACTCGAACGATATGATAATCTAAAGCGAAGCCATGTGTTTTTGATTGTAGAAATTATCAACAAATCCATTTAGTTGATTATTTCGTGCCAAAATTGATTATTTTTTGTTGTTTTTTAGAGTCATCGTGATTGTGTACAAGTTACTAATTTATTACATAAGACACAGGTGTTATGGTCATAATTATGTCAATCTATGTGTCTAGCCTTTTACCAGCTATTTACATAAACATGTCGCGGTGACTCCCAGTCTCACTGCATGCAGCTGGCTACCAGTATTTTACATGAAACTACTACCACCATCTAACCTTTACCACCCAGTAACTGAGGAAAATTATACGATTTTTTTTTTCATTTTAATCAAATCAAAAAATGCAAATCAGAGAGAATTGGCAGTTATTTTTAAGACGATCCTGACAAATAGTAAAGATAAGCTAAAAACTCACGCACATTGTCACTCGTATTACACCACAAACATTAATTCTAATACTTTTCTCTGCCTACACTTAAAGCCAGAAGTCCGTAGTTTCAGGCTTAGTTGCGGGCGTTTTCTACTTCGTATCACTTAACCACTAAGAATTAATGACAACACGAGTTCATAGTTACTGTCAAATCGTGTTGTCATTCATTTTTAGTTCAGCTACGGGATTAATCGTTATTCTATAGGTGATACGGAATAGAATACACCCATCACTAAGCCCTAACTACGGACTTCGGGCCTTGAGAGTAGCTCCCCAGGAAGGGAAAGAAAGGGCATAACAAGGAACACGGTTGAGTTTTACTCAGTAAGAGTCTGACACTCTCACTCATTTCCTATTCTTTAAAAAAAGGGTTGAAACCAAAACCGAAAACACGTTGCCTCTGTAAACACACACCGCTCGTGAAGACTTGGGTGAAAATATAGTAAACTGTCAATCCGTGCCTCATCTATACTAATATTATAAAGCAGAAGAGTTTGTTTGTTTGTTTGTTTGGTTGAACGCGCTAATCTCAGGAACTACTGGTCCCATTTGAAATATTCTTTCAGTGATAGATAGCCCATTTATCGAGGAAGGCTATAGGCTAAGATCAATCAATCTAATCACGCTAAGACCAATAGGAGCGGAGCAGTAATCAAAAATGTTACGCAGACGACGTTGCACGGGTCAGCTAGTGCATTATATAACAAGTGGTAAATTACACCTTACTTCACCTGTGTATACATTATCAGTATCATCATATCAGCCGAAAGACCTCAACTGCTGTACATAGGCCTACCCCGAGTGTTTATTTATTTATTTATTTATTAGGGACAAAAACAACCGGTCTTGTGCGTCTCGCATCTATGGCCTCCATCAAGATGGACTCAATGGTAATCAATGTTCTACTCAAAATTCAAAATTCAAGCATTTATTTCAATTAAACCATTTACAGGCATTTTTGAATTGTCAAGGTTGGTCGATCCAAAAAGTTGAAGCTATTTGCACGTACCAAAGCGTAGATCTCTATGGAGAAGAACGTGCAAGAAACTCCACGGACATTCTTTTAAAAATAATAAATTGTTACAATGATTTATTTACATCGGGTTAAAATTACAGATACCTATATGTGAGAACGATGTAAAAGACAAGCAGGATAAAAGCGTCCGGAATAAAAGAGGAACAATTCAAAGAAATAATTAAAATTAACCATGGCAGCTGAGAAATGACCAGTCCCAACTGACGGCGCCCGTTCACGAACATGACGCATGCGCCAGCACCGTTCGGCTCAACCATTTTGAAGGGAGCCAAATGATCAAACGCATACGCCACCATCAGCTAGACTTTTGAGTGAGCATGACACTCCCAACCGCCAGGGTACATTCAAGTCAAAAAAACTTTTTACAAAAAAATAGCTTTAATTTCGGAAGTCGGTGTTTTTGTTAGTTTCTTCGTATTTTGACACCGACTTCCGAAATTAAAGTTATTTTTTACTTTGTAGTGTTCTTTTTTTGGAAGTCGGTTGTATTTTTTTGTAAAAAGTTTTTATTTTTCACTTTTTAGTGGTGCCCCAATCCTAACAACACCACTGCAAAATCGCAGAAAAGCAAAATACGCAATTTTCTCACAATTCGATTATCAAAGAATCATCTAAATATTCAAATTCCAGCTATTTCGATTTAAAATCCAAAGTTCGTAACCGATTTTGATATGATTTAAATGGGACCAATCTGCAAGTATATCCTTTCAGATAAAACAAGAATTTTTCAAATCAGTTCATAATTGTCGGAGTTATGAGGTAACAAACATAAAAAAAAAACATACAACCGAATTGATAACCTCCTCCTTTTTGGTAAGTCGGTTAAAAAAAAAAACATACAACCGAATTGATAACCTCCTCCTTTTTGGGAAGTCGGTTAAAAACATACCTAAAACTGATAGTTAAAGTTTAAGTTAAAGGTACATAGTACTCACACATGTGCCGGTACTTGTAAGATATAAACAGAATAGACTGGCTAGTTCTTCACTACACTTAAAATCCTCACAAAATAACTAAGTCACTTTTATTAGCATCTAAGATTCACGTTACGCTGGAGGAGCCAAATACCGACCTTACTGATCCTTTGTTGTAAAGAATTTGTTTGAGAACGTTACCTCACGGCTCATCAGATTTAATGGCAACATGAGAATGTTTTTTTATATTTTCTGTTGCTGAAAAAAGGTAAGTGCCATTTTATATTCTTTTACACGCTTTAGTAAGCTCGTAATTTAGCTGAAAAAACAAGAATGCAAGATTGTGTGGTTGCCAATTCTGTTTAATATAACGTATTAAAATCGAAAATTAATTTTTATTTCTACATTTTAAAGTAAAAAAATTAAACAAGTTTTATTAAAACAGAAGCAAATTTTATTCAGGACCATTTAACATTTTATGTAGGTACTTGTTACAGGGAATATGTCGCTTTGAAAATCAGAATACATTTTTAGTACATTACTAGCTGACCCACGCAACTTCGTTTGCGTCACATTTTCCATTAATGCTCGGCTCCTTCTAGTCTTAGCGTGATGATATGTAGCCTATAGCCTTCCTCGATAAATGGGCTATCTAATACTGAAAGAATTTTTCAAATCGGACCAGTAGTTCCTGAGATTACCCCCTACATACAAACTTACAAACAAATGTTTTCTCTTTATAGTATTAGTATAGATTACGTTATAACTCCCCTGAAGCGTGTCTGAATACATCTGATTGTAATTTTGCGCGCGTCTGACCTGACCGATTGTTTTTCCATTTCCACTTTTAACCAGCAATTGGACAACAGTGCGGAATGCCAGAAATGGGGGCAAGGGACCGTTTCCTGGGACAAATATCGCTTTTGAATGTCCGGGGTTCGGGACTTCGGACAAGGAATACTAATCCCGCGGAGTGATTTAGTGGCGTTCGGATGTGAATGTGTGTTGTTTAGAAAAAGTATTTCTGTTTTGTTTTGTTTTGCGAAGATATTGTATAGGTTTCAGGAAGGAGAACACATACATATAGAGACACAATATTTTGCAAGTGAAAAAAATGGCCATGTAAATATGATAGTTTTTTCAATGTTTTGTCATATAAACCCGCTCCATGTCTAAGCCAAAGCTTCAGAGCCTTTAACATCTACGCCAAGTTAAAGGCTCGATTTACTGTGCGTGAAGCTAAGGAGTGGAGTTCCCTGAAGTAGTCTGTGTTTCCTGATAGCTACAACCTGGGAGTCTTTAAGTCAAGAGAGGTTACTTCTGGTGAACGGGCCTCATAGTCGGTCACATTGTAACTGCAAGCCTTCATCAATCAATCTATACTAATATTATAAAGAGGTAAAATTTGTTTGTAAGTTTGTAAGTTTGTATGTAGGGGGTAATCTCAGGAACTACTGGTCCGATTTGAAAAATTCTTTCAGTGTTAGATAGCCCATTTATCGAGGAAGGTTATAGGCTATATAATATCATCACGCTAAGACAAATATGAGCGGAGCACTAGGTAATGGAAAATGTGACGCAAACGAAGTTGCGCGGGTCAGCTAGTCAATATACAGGGAAATTGAAAAAATACCCGAAACCTCTTAGGCAGTGAAAGTACACATGATTATAAGCAACTTTTGTTTTGGTAAAACTCCGAAATCTCGAAAAAAATATCAGCTGTTTCATACATTTTCATTGGCTAAATACTGCATTTTGTATGAAACAGCTGATATTTTTTTCGAGATTTCGGAGTTTTACCAAAACAAAAGTTGCTTATAATCATGTGTACTTTCACTGCCTAAGAGGTTTCGGGTATTTTTTCAATTTCCCTGTATAAAAAAAATCTGTTACTGAGTGACTGACACTACTCTTAGTTGAAATTTGGTATGTTTGGTAGGTTCCTTGAAGAGTGTTAGGGAGCACTAAGTGAGGTTTACCTACGGGAACAGAAAAAACGGGATATGCGCGCACGAAGCCGCCAAATCTAGTTTTTGATCATTATTTTTTTTTACTTTTGATAGTCACGCGTTTGACCACTATCTCACCTGATGGTAAGTCATGATGCGGACTCAGATAGAGCACGCTTGCGTAGAAGTAAACAATTCACTCTTGACTTAAAGACTCCCAGGTTGTAGCTATCAGGAAACACAGACTCCGGCACTTCCTCTCCTTTGCTGTACGCACTGAATGTGTTCCCAAAAACGCATGAATGTGTTCCCAAAACGTTTTGTACGTGTGGGTGGGGTATCCACCATGTACTGGTGGCGCATCGCCGTTCGTCTTGTGGTCCGATGATGGAACGGGCGAACGATTACTGGCTGATGTAAACAAGGATGTGGTATTCATTATCTAAAACCAATGTCATAAAAGGTGATTAATTGAATATAAAGGATTGTAGCACGTGTCTAAAACTACTACCAGTACTTAGGTACTTTTGTTTGGAATCTCTGTACCTATTGATAAAAGCTGTATGCGGAAATAGTATTTACCAAAGTCCAATACACTTGCATACCTTTCATTATTTTAAATCTAGATCTGTAGATAGCATTATTATTACCTAGGGTAATAAGTTTAACATTTTTATTCAAATTTGACGTCACTTTGAATGCCGTCACTACTTGTTGGCCAACTGCTGATAGTTATAATCAAGAATTAATACTCGTTATTCCCAAGATCCACAAAACAAGTATATTGTCTGTAGGTGACAAAAATATGGAGTCTATCGCCTGAGTAGTCATGACCCGAGACGGTGGCGCGCTGTATTCTGTGTGTGTTGAGTAAAAGGAACTGCGATACAGAGCGTGACGGGGTCTCCTTGAACACGGGCAGGCCAGTGCTTGGCCGGTTAGCTGGGGTGCGGGACGAACTACACAAAGACTCCAGCGCCCCGACCAGAGTTAACCAGCATGAGTCTGACTACCCCTCAGCCTACCCCTTGGCAGAAGGTATTCAGAAGGATGGAATCAAACTCACTTCCAAAGCGTAGATCTTTATGGAGAAGAGCGTGACATAATACTTCACAGGCACTCGTTCACGTTAAAAACAAATCTAAAACGTTAATAACAAAATAAACCAGTTTTCTTTTTTTGGGACAAGTCCGCCACACGTTTCCATCCACTGAAAGTCCTGAAAGCCAGAATAAACAGTGGCGACCACCAGTAACGCTGAGCTAATGAAGCCCGACGAGTTCCGGAGAAACGATTCAATTATCTTGGATCGCGCATCGAAATGAATCAGAAGAGTACAGCGGTCGAGGAGTAGGAAAAAATAAACATAATTTCCACTTCCCTCCTTATCAAGCAAGAAACAGACTAGAGCTAGGCCAATAGGCACAAAATAAACCTGCAAAACATTTGAAAGCAAGGTGAAAGTAGGTACCTACCTATCTTATCTTTTCGTGCAAGTTACAGGCATGTGTACATACTGCCTTTATTTGCGCATTCACAATTCATTTATAATGATATACTCGTAAGCAACTAATCGTCAAGTTCAGGAACTAAACCAGTGCATATCAAGTTGACAAGGCGTCTGTAGCCTCTTAAAGCTGTGAGCACATGAGACTGACTAAGCTACGTCGTCTTCAGGGGAAAATAGTTCCCGTGTACTTACTACCTAAGCAAGAGATAATCACAGAAAGTTGCAGCTTCGCAGGTTGCAGTATTGTTTGGCATTGTATCTCACGGGGAATTGGCTTAATTCTGTTATGTAGAGACTTAAGTTAAGCTCTAGCAAACTAACGTGGTAACTTAGTGTGTCAGGTGCCATCTAAGGTGTCGTTTACATCCTAAAACCTCATCCTCATTTGATATAACAAGTAAAACGCAATTTATACTAATGAAAAATTATAAACACTTTAAAAAAATATAAAAAGCTATCTTAATGAGAAATAAAACAAAACTTTTAACTGACTTCCAAAAAAGGAGGAGGTTCTCAATTCGGCGGGTTTTTTTTTAATTTATGTACAGTGATAACTCCAAGGTTTCTGATCTGATTTGTGTGATAATTCGATGCGACATATAATGCACTTGCCATTTGGTCCTGTTAAAATTTAATTCCGTTTGGCTCAGAAGTACTTATTCAATGAGCATTTTTGCGTATTTCAATTTCTGCGTAGACGAAGTCGTCGTCCAAGTATCACCAATTAAAAGTGAAAAATAAAAACTTTTTAACCGACTTCCCAAAAAGGAGGAGGTTATCAATTCGGTTGTATGTTTTTTTTTTTATGTTTGTTACCTCATAACTCCGACAATTATGAACCGATTAGAAAAAAATTTGTTTTATCTGAAAGGAGATACTTGCAGATTGGTCCCATTTAAATCATATCAAAATCGGTTACGAACTTTGGATTTTAAATCGAAATAGCTGGAATTTGACTATTTAGATGATTCTTTGATTATCGAAATTGCGTATTTTGCTTTTCTGCGATTTTGCAGTGGTGTTGTTAGGTGTGGGGCACCACTAAAAAGTGAAAAATAAAAAACTTATTACAAAAAAATACAACCGACTTCCAAAAAAAAAAAAAACACTACAAAGTAAAAAATAACTTTAATTTCGGAAGTCGGTGTCAAAATACGAAGAAACTAACAAAAACACCGACTTCCGAAATTAAAGTTATTTTTAGTTTTTTTTTACAACAAAACTTAACCAACTTTCAAACAAAACACTACATAATATAAAACATAAAACAACCTTAATTTGGTGTTTGAATACAGAGATACAAAACCAAAAACACCAACTTCCGAAATTATTATAATAAGTGAATTCCAATTAGACGAGGTCTGGTCTAGCAGAAACATCGAAAGAAACTCATAAGTCAAGATTTTACAACGTGAACAAAATCATTTCAGCTGAAGTAGATTTAAAGTTTTTTGGAAAACATAATTAAAACAAAACGTAAAATGAAAATTTTGGAGGTGCTGGGATTTGAACCCAGGACTTTCAGCATGCGAAGCAGACACTCTACCACTGAGTTACACCCCCTGCGGTTGGTCATCTCCAAACTGTAGTTTCAAACTTTGTCAAAGGTCGGGAAGTTTTCTAAGATTTTGTCAAGAAATATCGCATAGCTCAGTTACTTGGTTTTCAAGTTCAGAAAGTAGTATCTACATACTACTTTACTTTATAGGATTGCAAATGAATAAATCGGTATTTCAGAATGACAGAAAATTTGGAAAGTTTACACGATGAACGCTAAAATCGCACGTACCTACACGATTTTCCAAATAACAATAATCGATACTCCTTACCGATAGGGAATATGCATGGGGTTTTTTTTGCAAAATGAAATACTTATTAGCTCCCAGTAAACAATCATAAAATTATTTTTAATACTTTCATCAGCAATAAAGTATATAGCTTCATAGAGTACAATTATTAGAAAGAGAAGTCCGAAATGGACTTTGACATAGGTCCATAAGGCTGCCTTATGACCATATGACACAGCGTTTTTTCGAGAGGGACTTGTTTATAGATAGATATATTTGTTTAAAATAATTATAATTATTATCTCGTTGTTTTGTTTGCAATTTTGATTCTATTTTCACTCTTATTATTAAATATTACTGTATAGATAGTAAATATTTATGTCATGCATATTCCCTGTTAAAGGTAGTCGAGTCGATTATAGAATTGTCGACATCGGTGTTACGTTGCTGTAATCACTAGTTCCATGTGTCAAAAAGTAAGTAACAAGAAGGCCAATTCTACTTATTAACCGACTTCCCAAAAAGGAGGAGGTTATCAATTCGGTTGTATGCTTTTTTTATGTTTGTTCCCTCATAACTCCGACAATTATGAACCGATTTGAAAAATTCTAGTTTTATCTGAAAGGATATACTTGCAGATTGGTCCCATTTAAATCATAACAAAATCGGTTACTAACTTTGGATTTTAAATCGAAATAGCTGGAATTTGACTATTTAGATGATTGTTTGATAATCGAAATTGTGTATTTTGCTTTTCTGCGATTTTGAAGTGGTGTTGTTAGGTGTGGGGAACCACTAAATTTAATTTTAATCAATTTTCGAAAACTGACAAAAAAGCCATAATTTTCATACGTATATTTGAAAGATTGCGATTGAGATGCGAATGCGATGCGAATGTGAAAAATTAATAGAATTTGCATTCAGGTAGACTATACTTATTTCAATCATAACAATAAAAAGGCCCTCAGTTTTCAGCACGTTTCCGATCAATCAAGATTTGATAGCAATGTAACCGATTACTGTCTGTCACATGTACCGTCTGGAGATAATTTCCTTAAACAGTGATTATCTTTAATACGTGTTTTATCAACTACGTCAGTTTCTACAATAAAGTAAAATAACACCAACTGTTGATAGTGGATTTTTTCTGCGATTACACCGCCATCAATTAAATCGGTTTGGGTTTTCAAAAAATAGGGAAATTACTAAATTGTTTTGTTGCCAAGTGTACCTACTAGGGCGGTTTGATAAGTAAGTGGCTTCTTTAATTTCTCTCTTTACTTTAAATGTAGATATCAGTGCTGCCGTCAACTGCCATCTGTTAATAGGCTACTGACAAATTTTTGGCAAGCTACGTCTTTATTTTGTGACTGCCTTTGAAAGCAGATAATTTCTCGAATTTTAACAAAAATGGAAAAAAGTGTTTTCGTGTGCTGATAAAGCTTCATATTTTGAGTAAAAAAACCGTCACCGACATCAAGCAAATGCTGGATAAATATTATGGGGACTTTGCACAATCTATTTCAATGGTTAGGAAGTATGTAGCCAGAAATCTTCGATAAAATCCATGGAATGATATTTGACGATCGAAAAACGAAAGTGCATGAGGCGGCTGAGGATGTAGGCATCTCAACTAAGTGGGTACATCACATTTAAAATGAATATTATGAAAAAGCTACCCGCGCGATCGGTGCCGCGGTACCTCACACTCGACCATGACCGCAACCGTGTGACCACTTGAAAGGGTTGTTTGGCGATGTTCGGCCGAATACACTAAGATACACTAAAGACCAAGGAACAATCATAAAACTGTGTTTCTCGAGGTGACGTACACCAAAGAAGGCCAAATTGTGTTTGTCGGCCAACAAAGTCATGGCCATTATTTTTTGTTATGTACACGGTGTCATTCATTTCAATTACCTCAAGGTAAAATTACCAAAGGGTAAAACAATCACTAGCAAATATTATTTAGAGCTTTTGGGCAGATTTGATATTGATTTGAAGCAAAAGCGATCGCATTTGGCGAATTAAACAGTGTTGTTCTATCACAAATTTAAAAGAGATTTGGGTCGAACGAAAAGGTCATCACCGAAACAAAAACCTATTTTGAGAGCCTTGAAAAAAACATTTTTTTAAAGGAATATAATAATTTTAAAAACGCTAAGTTATCGAGTTAAAATGTTCAGGAAATAAAAGTTTTTTGGCCCAAACGATTTTTTTTTTGTTTCTAAAAGGCAACAATTTATCAAACCGCCTTCGTATTTTGGCTATATATCAGTAGTTGATTGTTAACTTAATTGCGTGACGACAAAACTCTCTTGTTTCAATAAGATCCTCTCAACATACCTAAATAAATAAATATAAATAAATAAACATTTATAAATTAACGGTGGAAGCTCCAGGGTAGCCCGCGAAATTTAAATATTTTTAGGTTTTTTGCAATTTGCCGGTCAGTGTGAAGCTGTATATTGAACAAAATACGGTTCGCGATCGTAAAGAGCATTTATCTAAAGGATTATAGCCATTTGAATCATCAATATAACCCTCTAAGTTCATATAAATCGATTGAATGTTATTTCGTGAAAAAATCATTCAATCAAGTTGTGTGAACCTAAAAAATTATATTGATAAATTGAAATTCCATTTCAATCTCATACTACGCTTACGGCTAAATACGTGGGCAACTTGCAGTCAAAATCGACTGCTTCAAACTGCGACAACTTCGGTCAAGCAGTTGCCAGGCACAAACTCTCTTCTCCAGCCGTCGACTGCTCTCTCCCATTCACCCCGACTGCCCGCGCTCTTCGTCCTACCTTCGGGTCGCATGCTCTTGCTGCCCGCGTCTGACTGATCTAGCAGTTGTAAGTGACTGCTGCAGCTATTATCAATGGCAGCTTTGTCCTCTTAGCTACCACTGCACGACTCGTCAGCGAATTTTGGTAACTGAATAACTGCTTGAGCATCCCGTGAATGCCCACCCTAAAGTAGGCACCATATTAATTTGCAATAAAGTAAATTGACGTTTCCCTCGTATCCCTTCGTAGATACCCAAAAAATAAGTGGTAAATCGTTTTTCGTTACTAAAAAACGTAAAGGATCTCGATAGAAGTTGATTCGAACAGCTTTATGACTTTATTTCTGTATGAAATTAAGAAAGTCAATAAATGTATGTAGGTACGTGGGTCAATGAACGTTATTGCACATTTATCTGATTTTGCCTACCATAGGCATTCGCACTGCAAGCTCTTGTACTATTTGGAGATATATGATTCATAACACATTGCATAAGTAATATCACTTTCAAGTAAACAGTACCTAAAAAGGAAGTCGATATTCTAAAAATAAACAAATTAATAAAGTTGATTCAAGCGCTTATCACTCTTGGTATAAAAACATTAAGATATCTAATCGCCCTGATAAGTCTTAAGCCAGTGATGATTCAACAGTGATTCACAATGTATTTTGAATTTCTTAGTATTTTTTGTCACGACCATCGATGATGGGCGCAACTTTCTATCTGGATCAAACTGGCAGAAATGTAATGTATATGATACCTGTGCCTATGTTCAAGCAGTTAGACTGACAGCAGAGATAACCTTACGATATTCTAAACAAAGCAAAAAGAAAATAATTGTTTTTGGGATGCATTGATTTGAAAACACAACATTCTTTAACTCGAAAAACCAGGCTAAGAATCAGCACTTGGACATCAAAAATTATTTGAAAATGAATAGATAAATCGCCAGCCCGTCACCTGATCGCCCCCCGCGGTGTGATAAAGCGAGAAGTATGAATATATATGGTTGCTGCCATATAAATTCGCAATAACGGTCATTAACCCACATACATTTCTTGACTTCCTTAATAATATCAAAAACAGAAGTAAAGGTTGGTCATCTCTGACCAAGACTAGAGTGAAGAGCAAACTCATAATATCAATAAAAAAAAAACATAAATCTGTCCTGACGACTTCTATCGTGATCTTTAACGTTCCCTGAGAATTAAAAACGGTTCATAATTTATTGTTCGGGCTTAGGAAATAATACCAAGGGATATATGGGAAAAGGTCCATTTACTTTATTGCAAGTTTATCTGATGCCTACTATTATCGGTAGTTGAGCCAAAACGGCTAATTCGATTTCGACCTATAGTAGTCACTAGGGAACCCGAATACGATGACTAACGGTTAAACATTTGCGCACTGATCACAAAAATATTTCTGTATTTCTTAAACCAGCCATTTACATTCATTGATTAAGTATTGATTAAATCAATTAATTAAATTGCGTAACTCATTATGTGACGTAACATACACCTGGCGCTGGTAAAATTCCTTTCAATTTAATTCCATTCAACTGAACGATGGCAGGAATCCTGTGTAGCTTTCATCGCATTCAAGTTGTGCAGTTCAATAAGTATTTCTTTTTCTTTATAGCAATTTTCAGTCACACTTTTTGTAATCAGTGTCAGAATAACGGATTTATATTAAGGTTGCTTTTCCTCTAACTCTGTGCGAGATAGCGAGGCAGTGCGCAAGGAAGAAAATCACGGCATAGTGTAGATCTGGTGGAAACGGCTAGCAGGAACAGATATTTTTACTTACAAAAGCAAAAGAGATTTGGTATGACATTAGAGAGTGGAAAGCCAGGAATGCGCGCAGCTGAACATAAGAAGTATCTTCGCACGGCATAAGTTTCTCGCACAGCTTTGATGAAAACAATCACATATTTTTAGAGCAGCTGTAATACACAAAATTTGTTTCTTATGGAAAAGCAACCTCAGCTTCCTTACTCTAAAACTACAATAGAAGCGATCTGAAAAAAGATTACAACCATTCAGCTGGCTCCTTTATAACTTCACTTTTCATTTGGGGATCAGGCGCGGCTTTGGATTACGACGTCAGAACAATGTTCTTAATCTGACCTAGTGGTTTGTAACTTTGTAGGATAAATTATGCTTTCCCCTTTTTCTTTTGGAGCTGATAAATATAGGGTGACCCTTCATTTTGTGATAAGTTGGTGGCCATGTTTCACCGGTGGTGCAGGTCTGCGTACGGCGAGCATTGGGTGGCTCGCCATCTGATCAGAACCAGACCCGGATCGACGGCGCGCTGTGTTCGACCAAAAAAAAGGTGGCCATATTTTTAGCGGCATTAGCGGCATAAGGTCCTCAATGGCGCAGGGTGTAAGGCTGGTTGCGGAATTTGTTCGAAAGAGTCACCGCAACCCCGGAACGCAAAAGGAATTTGGAGGAACACGGATGGGTTTAAGAGTTAGTTAGTAGTCTCATACTCCTTTTCGCGCCGCCCGATGCGGAAGGAGTCTTTTGATAATATCCCATCCTTTTTCTTCTTCTTATCGTGACGAAAGTAAAGTCTAACAACACCACACACCCTAGTGTTAGAGTTTTTAAACCACCTCAAGGGTCTCTGACATGGTTTAACGACCGTCATTTGGCGGCCGGGACCACCGGCTTATACGTACCTTCCGGACGGAATTATTTTTTACCAGATAATCAGGTGATTTAAGCCTGCAATGTCCTAGCCAAACTGGATACAACTTTACTAAGCATGCTTCCTGTGGGAATCAAACCCATGACCACCGGGTCACAAGGCAAACGCCTGAGCCACTCGGCCACGGAGGTAGTCCTAAAAAAAGGACATTTGGAGCTCTCTAACATTACCTGGTCCTGATCTGACTTGAATGTGAAATTAAAATGTAATGGCTGATTTCCATGATTCTTTACAATTGATAACAGTGGCAATTATTATCAGTCGTCACTACTCACACTAATTCAGCTATCAACACAAACATATAAGATAAATTATCAAGATTAGTGGCTTATCTTTACAAATACTATCGATTTTAATATAAAAGTGTTCACTAGCCATTGTTACCAATATTAGTGGTAGATACACGAAGAGAAGCAGTCGCGATGGGTGCTCAAATATATTTCTTTGTAATCGGTATCGTTTTGAATGGAGTGTATGGTCATGGGAGACTAAAAGAAAGCCATGCGGCCCTTAGGAGTGCCTTTGATCAGGATTTGTACGAAAATGTGCTGGATTCGGTACAGTGTGAAGCTCAGCTTATGTTTTTGGCGAGTAATAACTTAAGGAACCAATGTGAGTTTATTTTTAAACATTTTTTTTTTTTGTTCTGTCGTCTGTTAGTATTTTACCTTTTTTAAGGTTTTATTCACATTTTAAGATATTAAAGGATTTTATTCGGCACGAAGCTCGATTTGTTAATTCCGAAAATGTTTTTCACATTCTTGAAATTTTAAATCGATTAATTTATGATTTTCATAAATCAATATTTTATACAACCTAAATTAAGCTACGACCAATATTTGTAATTTTTATGAAAAAAGAAAAATCTGTGAAAATACTCGTAGATCATTGACCTGTGTGGAATTTTTAACAGTTAGATAGATCCCTTTGTTAAATAAAATGACGATTCTAATCAGATTTGCGAATCAACGATTCGTTTCCGATTCTGCATGCGTACATAATCGTTTCTATATTTTTCATAGCCACGTAATCGCTGTTCTAATATCGTTAAAGATTTAAATATTTACCCTGATTATTTAACTCACTATTATGAACACCTTATCTTGAAAATACGTTGTAAAAGTAAGTAAAGTACGTAAAATTGTTGAAAAGTTATTAAGAACAACAGATCTTAGTGTATTATTAATTTCGAAACTAATTGAAATTTGAAGGGCTAGAAAAATCTTTAATATTTTTAGTGCAAGATGTTTTTAGAGAAAAAAAACCAAATAATTAACGAATCATTAGCTTGGTATCAATTAAAGGCTACAAAATGTTCTTTTTTTATCTATAAATGTTTATAATTACATCAGAATCAGGTAATGGACATTTTTGCAAAAACAATGATAATAACATGAAAGCTCATAAAACAGGTGTTTCAAAAATAATTATACTTAAATGCAGTATTAGTTGTAAAGTATTTTTATTGTTTGTTTCCTTTTGATTAGATATTGCAATCAATAAACATGTGATTTCATCCACAAACTTAAAATTATCACAAAATATCGTATGATGGATTGGAAACTCATAAACAATAATATTATCAGTCTCAGCGATTAATACTCAGTGAGTTTTAATAATCTCAATAAATTGGCGATATGTTTTAGTTCTTGAGACGTAAAAATTGTCACCAATCTGAAATATCAACTTTTATTACCTACCTACAATTTTATGAAAAAACTTCAATTTTTTTTTTGTTTAATCTTTATGTAATAATATTAAAATTTTGTATTTCCAAACGCTTAAAACCCTAATCTCTTCAAAGTTAGAGTGAACAGGCTCCTTCTGGGTAAGCTCGCTCCATCGTAGACTTTGTCTCTGTCATCTCTGACCAAGACTGAAGTCAAGAGCAAACCCATCTCAAATTAAAAAAAAGTCTTTTTAACAAGTTCTTCTTTTGACATTGTTTAATCACTTTTGTAAATTTTGACACATAAATAACAAAAATGTCCTTGGGTCCGATAGATAAAATATTTATACTTGAAAAAAAACAGTCCAAATCCATATTAAATAACATTTTACAATTCGCACGTAATCAACACATGCTCAAAACGTGTTTGAAAGAATACGTCAAAGAAAACACGTGCCCAATTTGTTTAATGTGTTTTTCCAATCATGATTGAAGTGATTAATTACACTTATCAAAGATTAACTAGACTGACTCATTTGTTCTACGGAACTCGTCTATGATTAAAATCAGTACGTACGACATTGTGATAAATTGTTTAAAAATTTAGCAAATCACGATTTTATAACCTTTGATCAGCGATTAAAAGATAATAGGAAAAATGCCAACATATTTTTGCATGACAGTGTATCACATAAAAAATAATCAACTGAGGAAAAAAATACAAAGACAGTAATTTTTTTGTCAGTTTTAAGAAAATACAAAATATACTTAGCCTAATTAAAAACTTCATTAGGTAGGTAATTAAAACAATAATCTTCACAGTACTTATGCCATTGTTTGAAGCAGCTACTTCTTAAGATACCTAAGTAACAATAACAAAACGGCCCAAAATTCTTAATCACGTAACTTTAACAGTTGCACGGTAACATAGTTTGGTAGGTACTCTTAATCATGTGTGGAGTACCGATGGTTGTGTTAATGGCCTAACTTTACTTCAATTTAGTTCCATAGTTAGACCAGAAACGCACGGCATTTAGCTTCCTGAAACATTTTGGTTTCGATGTGTACTTTAGATGCATGAATAGCTTGGTAACTTTACTAAACTCTAGATGTACAAAATTTGAGGTTAAAACCATAATACAATCTTCAATTTTAATACTACGTATGCCATCTGGTACTGCCCTGTTAGTCAAATGCGTGGCTGTACTTGGGTTGTGATACCTTTGTTTTAATTGCTATTCAGGAATTCTCGAGGTCAGAAAATTGCCAGACGACCGACGCCGACAAGAGCGTTATCTTTTTTTTCTTAACCATAACAGATGAAATATATGGTGGCATACTAAGTGCCATATCTCAGAAAAAAAAAATTAACAAAAAAAATATTTTGTTGCAGTCCTCGACGCCAGTGGCAAGCCTCCGAGTGGATTCCTCACAGGAAACTGGAACGATCTAGGAGATTATCACCAATGCCTGAGGATCAATACAGTCGCAGACACCATGCAGTTCCAAGGAAAATACTGCACGATCAGGATCCCTTTGAACCAGAACCCTATTGAAATAGACGGAACTCCGACTTGGCCTACAGAATGGCCAACATTGCCATCGACGCTGCCAACGTTCCCGACAGATTTCACTTTCCCGACCGGAATACCGACAGGAGCGCCTACTGCAGCACCAACTGAGGGGACTACAGGCGATTGGAGTGAATGGACTGTTGCCCCAAGTTATGCACTTGAAACTAAAGCTGCTGAGACCCTTGAGAGGTTTAGTAGTCTGCAGGCTTACGTATTCGGAATAACTGGAATGGGAGAACCTGTTGATACGAGGTAGGTTTCATTTAAATACCATTTTGTTGATGCGCCTTAGGCTGAAAAATAATATTTGTCCTATTATAACTGGACTGATAATAATATGGAAGCTTATTTGAGAGTTGTTTTTTTTTTTAAATTTTGGTTAGTTTCAAAACAATCGTAGGTAGGTTAATTAAACAGATATTATTCCGTCAGTAGTAAGTAAGATCCTGGAAAGGAAGTAAAATTAAGTAGATTACGATTAAAGTGGATTACAATTTATTGGAGATTAGAACATAATATGGCCATTGTTCGACTAAATCCTTTAATTCGATATTGAAATGATTGTGTATTGAAATGAGAGGAAAGTTGGTCAACCTGGAAGTTATGCCTAAAAATATACAGCCATAATATCATTTAAGTAACATTTTTTTTCTACAGAATATTCCCATTGCTGAATGCAGCCGCTCAACGGGCTGTGATCGCAGTGTGTGTCCCTCATGTGTGCACTGCAACAGAAGCAGTGGACTTCATTCAGTCCAGGATATCCTTCCTCAACTTCACTTTTGATGAGTACTACTGCAGATTGCCTGATGACAAGCCATTTGTTGCCGCTGACTATGTTGCGATGTAAGTTTTAAACTACCTATATATTTATCCACAGCTTTTAAACGAATTCTTACATCTCTCTCAAATGATTTGAATTTTGTTGCATTTTGAACTCTTGTTTATTCAGTATTTTGACTTTACTTTTCTCTTTCAGTGCAATCTTCTCCTTCATTGGTCTGCTTCTCATCATCAGCACAAGTTACGACCTCATCCAAACCTTCTTATTCAAACGAGGTGAGTTTATTGGCATTTAAGTAATATTTACTGCCAAAGATATGATATTTATCTATTTAAGATACAATAATAATATTTGCAACAACTAACAATGACACTGCATTCATTGGAGTTGCGCACTTATTTCACACATAAACGATAAGGATACCCGTGATTCGTAACAGAGTCAACGTGACTCGGTTTGCAGTATTGCTTATCTAAATTAATTATCTGGATTTAAATCTTTTTTTTTAAACCTACGATTGCTTGCTGCCGAACCATTTTACTAATCAAATTATATGGCTATAATAACGTGCTTATTTTGGATTTTGCATGACAAAAGATCATTTTTTAACCACCGATTCCCTGTACAGATTCTTCTCGCGTCAGCCCTTTGTTGGTGAGCTTCTCTGTGTACACAAACACTCGCCGGTTCCTGAGTTTTAAGTCATCTCCCGGCGCCTTGGAGTGCGTGGACGGCATCAGATCTATCTCCATGATGTGGGTCGTCGTTGGTCACACTTACAGCATGACCATGCTTGGCTTCCTTCACAATGTTGTGGACACTATGGAAGTAAGTGGTCTTTGTTTTTTTTTGTAAAGTATTACATACAAAATCAGATATCAAACAATCAGTCCAATTTAATTAATCAGAAAAATTCTCAATTTATTGTATCCTAGCTTAACACCAAATCTTTTATTTTTACAGTGGATATCTAGCTTCTCAGCTACATGGATCAACTCGGCCCCGATCACAGTGGACACCTTCTTTATGCTCAGTGGTATTCTTGCAGTTTACACCGTCATTGGAAAGATCTCAAGAAGTAAGTGCAAACTTTTGATTTTTGCTAAATCCAGTACAATTTACAAAACTATTTAAAAATAACTTGAGAGTACTAAAAATTAAAATCACAGTTGTTTTTCGAATATGCCTATATCAAATATGTCAAGTTTCTAAGTTTTATCTCAGTATTATCGAACTATTTGATAGATAGACGAATACTATTAGCCGATTGCAAATTAAATAGCAAGCTTATCCTGATACTTGGATTATGATTAGAAAAGCGAAGTAGCTAATTGTTAAATATATATTTGAATTCCCGAGATTTTTAGTTTTTTTTTTTTCTATAAATCGAGGCCTGAGACTAACAGGTTTATTCTTTTCAGTGCGTTTTATAAAGACCATTCATCTGTTCTACTTGAACCGCTTGCTTCGGATGTTCCCACTTCTGGCAGCCATGGTCTTGCTACAGGCTTCTCTCTTAAACCACGTCGCTGATGGTCCGTACTGGCTCAATCAAGCCCATGCTGCTGAGAACTGCAGGACTTACTGGTGGGCTGCACTACTTCACATTCAAAACTACGTGAATCCTCTTGAAATTGTAAGTAGCAATATTTTCTAATTTAACGTTGTCAATATCATCATCTTTATTATTTTTTCCAATTAATTAATTTTATTTTAATTTTTTCTTTTTCTCGTATTTGACGTCGTTTTAATTACATCTTTAATTCAA
Organism: Ceramica pisi; assembly: GCA_963859965.1. Taxonomy (NCBI): domain Eukaryota; kingdom Metazoa; phylum Arthropoda; class Insecta; order Lepidoptera; family Noctuidae; genus Ceramica; species Ceramica pisi. The sequence continues at coordinate 870,795 of OY982538.1, forward strand.
TTTTCACATAACCCGTGCAGTGTTTTTTAAATGTATTCGTCAGTTTATCAGACTCAAACCTAATTTCTACCTTGATTTTCAGTGTCTCGCCCAAACTTGGTACCTGTCAGTGGACATGCAACTGTACATCATCTGTCCGATCATCCTGGTCTTCATGTTCGGACGGGAAAGAATTGCGTGGTGTGCTCTCACCGGAATTGTCCTTCTCTCTCTCGTCTCTTCTTCACTCTATAGCTTCTTGAATGACTATTCTGCTGCCCTAGCTAATCCATCGTAAGTGTATTAAAGTTAAATTTGATGATTCGTTGCATTCTTAACTTGTGGCTCCATTTAAGACTACTTAAATACTTAAGACTTTTGGTTTTGATCATTATTATTATTTCATGCCAAACCAAGGTGTAATCTATTTACACACGTCTTGTGATTAAGACTTTGAACCAATTTGATGTTGATCACCTAAATTGAATCGTTACTGTAACCTCTCATGATTTACGGAAACCTAATCAACAAAATGTTATATTTTCAGACGTTTTCTACAGTTCCAAGGCTATGTCCAGAACTACTACCTCAATACTTTGGCCCGTGCACCTCCCTTCTTCGTCGGTATGATCTACGGTTACTTGCTGTACTTGTGCAAGGACAAAAAGATTAGGATATCCAAGGTTAGTTTCGTATTTATTTATGACAACCTTCAATTCAGCATTATTTTTAATCAGTCTCATAAACTATTGTATTAAAGCAAGGTGACTTGATACATAATGAGGTTATCTACAAAGAAAACATTGTTAGCTGTGTTATTAATTAATTAACGATTATAATTATTGGAAAACCAAGGAAGTTTTTTCTGCAATATAAAACAATTTGTATTTTTAATTTCATGACATATTTTCAAAATTACTTACTGCCTAATCATTTCAGATCAATGTGGCCATTCTGTGGTTACTGTCGCTCGCCATGATGGCGTTCTGTATCTTCTCGATCTACCCGGTTATGCAGATTGAGCACAGCGCGCAAGTCTTTGACAACTTCCTCAATGCTTACATGCGCGCCATCTGGGCTGTTGGCTTGGGATGGCTCATCTTTGCCTGTGTTCATGGCTATGGAGGTAAGAAATGATTGATTTTTGTAACAATTTTGTCAAAATAACAAATTTACTCTCATCAACAATTCTATCAGAATATTGTTCAATAACGGAAAACAAACTGATTATTCTCATTTTCTTTAGCGCTTCCAAGAAAATACACGTAGTAGTAGTAAAGTACAAGAGCAAATAAGGCTTAATACAAAGAGGCTATAAATAAATTATTTCTTCATTATCTACAACCATTATTCCTATGTTCCTTAATGGGAAAGGCGGATTACGAGAATTCATTAAATGGGGCTAATATTCCTAGCTTACAATGTAAATGGATTTAGTTAAGTTTATTTTTTGTATTGTTTTTTTAAGGATACCAAGAAATAAGAAATAATGACCTGGTATATTAATTAACTTCCTGAATGACGATTTTCATACCTAGAGTCATGTTTACGACCTTGTTCTTTATTAATAAAATTCGTGTTTCTTTTATCAGGTCCTATCAACTGGTTCCTTTCCCTTCAAATCTGGAAGCTGCCTGCTCGCCTGTCATATGCCGTGTACTTGGTGCACTTACCTGTCATCTACATTTCCACTGGTACCTGGGTCAAGACTTACTACTTCACTGATGGAAATAATGTAAGTATTAACGTTTATTTCTTCTACATTCAAAATATTCAATAGTGTTTTCATAACGGTCACATTTGCTTGACTGGGATGATCTACGTGAATCAAAACACCATATTTGTATCCATTGATTTTTTTGTCTAGTACAGTTTTTGTCAGTTATTTTTTTATTAATCATGCTTATTTTTGTCCACAGATCTACAGATTCATGAGTGATCTATCGCTCTCCTTCCTCTTTGCGTTCATCCTCTGCATCACGATTGATGCGCCGTGCTCGACGCTACAGAAGTTACTAATGAATGGTAAGCTTTATTTACACTTCTTTTAAATTTACTGCTATTGGAAATATTCCCAGGACGTCTTTAAATTGATTTCTTTCATATTAGCCTACAATCAAAGCGTGACAATATTAAAGTTCATTTTCTTGACCAATTCTACTATTTTTCAACAACTTTCGCATACGCATGTCAATTGAAAACTGTCAAAAAAGCCTTAATTTGTCAAAAAATTAAGGTTCGAATGCGATGCGAATGAGAAAATTACTAGAATTAGCACTCAGATCAAAGTTTTAACCTCCATTTTCAAACGTAGAGTGCAATAACTAAATCAAACATTTATTTACAGGTGGCAAAAAACGACCAGAGAAACCTGCCGTGGTCATTGAAGAATCTCCTGAAGTTGTTAGTGCAAGAAACGAAAGATTCGTCAAGACTACTTTATAGAAGAGCCAAGTAGAAAAGACTGACTGACTGACTGACTTAAATTATTGAAATGACAGGCAGATAGAAGATATTGATATAGCATAGTTGAAATGTACTGAAGTCCATAGTTATATAGAATAGAACATTGTTCCTATAATTTTGAATTGTTAGTAGCATTCTGCAAGTGATGAATTTCATATGCATACTTTACAACTATTCAAAGCAGCCAAGAACAATAGGTCGGACTGAAAATCAGATGAAGATTTATTTTTTAGAAATTGGAGAATTTTCTCAAATCTGTATAAAAGTAGAAAATTTTAAATCTGTATATTTAGATTTAAGTAGTAATTTATTACTCTTCGGAGCTTTACTAGATCTTAAACTAGTTTTAAGTAGGTATTATTAACTTTATTGAAATAAAAAATCATAATATAACTTCAGATTTTCCTTTTCTGTCCTTTCAAGCATTTGTATTAAATAAGCTGGGCAAAGGCCTCCCCCAAGTCTTTCCAAATATCCTTTTCCCGCGCCACCTCGTACCAGCCCTCACGGTACGCGTCCAGCACGTCTCGCCACCTCTTTCTGGGCCGGCCTCGGCGGCGCCGTCCATCTTCGGGCACCCATTGTGTGGAAATTGCCCAACGGTCAACGTACATGCAGCTAACGTGACTCGCCCAATCCCACTTGTCGCACGCAGCGTGGTGTTTCTGATTTGGTCCTGTCTTTTAACTTCGAAGATGCTGCGTTCCACGTGTACTAGAATTCAAAATTCAAAAAAATTCAATTGTCATTTATTAAAAATTATTTATCACTTGTGAGCTAGCATACTATAATACTATAAAACAAAATATAAACTCAAGCAAGTGTTGACGTATGTAGATTTAGGGCGGGTTGTATCAAACAGTTGGTTAACGTAACATACGTACGTCAAAAAGTTACGATTACGGACGATGTTTGACGTTCGTTAAATTAGAAGCGTTGTTTCAAAACATTCTGGTAAACATTCCTGCTCATTCCAATAGCTAAATTATTGACACGGGTCCTACCTAAATAGCTTTTTTTGCATTCCACCACTTTTTTGTGTCATTAGAAGAACTGGTATTGAGGAATTCAAAAGAAATGTCACAATATTGTTCTATTTGACGCAACTAAAGTTACGTTTACCAGTGCTCAGACCATCTGTTAACGTAAACGTTATATTTTACGTGCGTTAACGCTGACATTTTGTGAAACAACCCAATTTTTTGATTTGACGATAGTTAGCACCATTTTTAACGTTTACGCGTGCGTTAAGTGTAGTTGAAACAACCCGCCCTAAGTAAATAAGTAAAAAAAGAGATTGGCATATAACAAACAATATATCTCAAATAAACGTTATACCTTAAAAGAGCTCATTGTGTTTATTATTTAAGGCCTACTTAAACTATAAGAAAAACCCGAAATCGAAAAATAGGAATCAGCTTTTCAGTACATTTTATGGCGTTAAACAAACAGATATATATGGGGCAGGCGATTTTTTTGCCATCGCGATTTAAACGTTGATCTCACAATAAATATTGTTCATATTAATGAGAACGATGACCCGTTTATAGGTAAAACATTTATTTTGCAACACGTTTTATCGTCATCATCATCATCATCACCGTATCAGCCGAAAGAAGTCCACTGCTGGACATAGTCCTCCCCCAAGCATCGCCACAACGACCGGTCATGTTCGTCTCGAATCCATCGGCAACCACCTTGTGGGAGGTGTTCTAGTGTCACGTCTTCCATCTACACGTTTTATAACCACTAACAATTCGCATATCTTTATGTTTATTATTCTTAAACTTTCTCAAATTAGGCTTTTACTGAAGACGGTTGTTTTTAAAACAGTCCTTTTTCAGAGACAGATACTTTGGTGAAAAGAAAAACGTATTCGGTCACAACAATATCTACACAGCAACTTGTCGAGTAGTTTTCCCTTCTATAGTATTTACTCATGTCATGCCACACCCACTAGTGGTTGATAAGAGTTGATGAGGCTTACGAAAGAAAACAAAACAGTTTAAAACGCAAAACTATTGCCATTACTTATGCGCGCCTAAACACTCGTGTAGAAGTTTTAGAGCAGGACACCCTTTTAGGGTTCCGTAGCCAAATGGCAAAAGCGGAACCCTTATAGATTCGTCATGTTTGTCTGTCTGTCTGTCTGTTCGTCCGTATGTCACAGCCAAGTTTTGGGGGTCCCCCCCTTACTTAGAACTGAAACTTAAAAAAAAAAACATCAAACCCATACGTGCAGGGTATCTATGGATAGGTCGTCGAAAATGATATTGAGGTTTCTAATTAAAAAACTTATTTTTTTTTCTAAACTGAATAGTTTGCGCGGGAGAGACTTCCAAAGTGGTAAAATGTGTGTCCCCCCCCCTTAACTTCTAAAATAACAGAATGATAAAACTAAAAAACTTTTTACAAAATAATACAACCGACTTCCAAAAAAAAAAAAAGCACTACAAAGCAAAATACACAATTTCGATTACTTGGATGACATAAAACCATCATCCAATAGACGAATTCCAGCTATTTCGATTTAAAATCCAAAGTTCGTAACCGATTTTGATTAAATTTAATCTGCAAGTATATCCTTCCAGTTAAAAATAAGAATTTTTCAAATCGGTTCGTAATTGTCGGAGTTATGAGGTAACAAACATAAAAAAAAAAATACAATCGAATTGAGAACCTCCTCCTTTCTGGGAAGTCGGTTAAAAATATATGTACCATAATGATGTATATTACCATGTAAACTACCAGCGAAAATTGGTTTGAACGATATCTAGTAAGTAGTTTTTTTTAATACGAAATATAGTCTTCTGACCTTATAGTGTGTCAACACATCCACACTTCTTCTTCCATCGTCAATACCAAAAAAAAATATTCAAATACAATTATTTCATATGCACGATTTTCAGGAACTTTTCACTGTCATGCACTGTCAAAATGATGAAGTTAGTTCTGCCACGCTAGCAACAAGTGCAGCAAACCGGGCCTATCTCCAGCGCGGTAGTTGCACGTTCAAAAACATGTGGCAATGGGACTTTTTTATAATTTAGTTCATTTGTTATTCGGTTGTACTAGAAAGAGAAGATCCATTACGAATAAATATATCGGAAACAATCATTTACTATATAGCTTCATTCACCTCAGACTTACAAATTCATTATTATAATACGAATTCAGCATTATTTCGATTTTCATTACCCTAATGGCTTAGGTTCGTTGAAGTTGAGTCTTGAATTCAGCTCTTGATAAGTTAAGTACTTCGGTATTTGCAGAGAATGCTATCCAGCTAAGTTTCCAATTTGTGAAATTGAAATCAACTGCTTGAGTGTTCCAATGTTGATCTAGGATCGAATGAGGGAATCGTTTGATAACACTGAGAAGCTAATAGTTTAAAATTAAATAAAATTATGGTTGTATTCTGTCCCGGAAAAGATCTAACGGGCTTTTGTCTCAGATAATAATGTATATTGTACAGTCGCCAGAATTTCAAGCTACCCGAAACTGTAACCTTATAACTTAAACAATAAAGTAAATCTCTTGAAGAAATTTGACAGACTGTTATAGCTTGATGTGCTTCAAAATGGATTATTCTTATTATTATGAATAACTTTTACTAAGTTATGGAAGCAGAAATCGCGAAAATAATATTATCTGTTCAGTACATTTTGTTGAGTTATGCACACAAAAATGTATGGGACAGTCGATTTTATTCACGATATCGGAATATTGGTCCAATAGTACGAGTTGTACTGAGACACGTATTGCTTGTAGTACATTACACGTTGCATGAGAAAAGAGCATATTATAGTGAAGTATCAATCTAAATATTACTACTACGTACAATCAGTCAGAGCAGTCATTTAAATATCAGTGAAGTTTAATATGAAGTGCCAGGAAAAAATATTTTCTCTAAAAAATTATGAACACTAAGAAACAAACACAAACAAGAACAATTATGAACACAAAGATTCGCTTCTAAAAACATACAGATGACAGGTTTTCTTATAATCATATCAACCGATTGCAGTCCACTGCTGATCGTAAGCCACCTCCAAAGAGCGCCAACCATCCCGGTCTTGAGCAGTCCATAGACATCCGCTGCCAGCCACTTTCTTCAAATCATCGATCCAATTTGCTGCAGAGAGGCCCACACTACGTTTACATTTATTTATTTATATATTACTAGCTGACTCGCGCAACTTCGTCTGCGTCACATTTTCCATTATTGCTCCGCTTCTATTTGTCTTAGCGTGATGATATACAGGGAAATTGAAAAAATACCCGAAACCTCTTAGGCAGTGAAAGTACACATGATTATAAGCAACTTTTGTTTTGGTAAAACTCCGAAATCTCGAAAAAAATATCAGCTGTTTCATACAAAATGCAGTATTTAGCCAATGAAAATGTATGAAACAGCTGATATTTTTTTCGAGATTTCGGAGTTTTACCAAAACAAAAGTTGCTTATAATCATGTGTACTTTCACTGCCTAAGAGGTTTCGGGTATTTTTTCAATTTCCCTGTATACTTCCTCGATAAATGAGCTATCTAATACTGAAATAATTTTTCAAATCGGACCTATAGTTCCTGAGATTACCCCCTACATACAAACTTACAAACAAATGTTACCTCTTTATAATATTAGTAGGTATAGATATTCTTTATTGTACACCAAAAATTAATTAAAAAAAATACAACTGACTTCCAAATAAAAAAAACACTACAAAGTAAGAAAGAACTTTTATTTCGGAAGTCGGTGTTTTTGTTAGTTTCTTCGTATTTGGACACCGACTTCCGAAATTAAATTGAGAAACAACTTTAATTTCGGAAGTCAGTGTCAAAATATTTGGAAGTCGGTTGTATTTTTTTGCTAAAAGCAGGTAACGACTGAGCGTGTCTTACTGGCCCATAATGTTTGCTAATAATATAAAATGGTATCTAAACATGACGATAGAAATCGTTTTCTAAATAACGCCTACCGGAGTTTGGAAAAACCCTCTGTGTTTATTTGCATAATCATTACGTCGCATTTATCATATATAATAATAGACTACGTTGTAAAAAGATCAGTCACTAAAACTAAAATAAACGTATTCTTAGTATAGCAATTGAAGCTGGACTTGTAAAAATACTTATTGGCAAAGGTAACAAAAAAACGTGATTTAACAACAAAAAAATATACAAAAAAATATAAAGTACTTCCAAACAAAACGCCACAAAGTGTAAAATATATAATACACTTTAATTTCGGAAGTCGATGTTAAAAACAAAGAAACAGAACCAGAAACACCGACTGTGTTTTGTTTGGAAGTCGGTATTATTTTTTTGTAAAACTTTTATGAAAAATCACGTTTTTTAACCCAAACAAAACAGTACTAAATAACATAGGTTCAGAGGACCAATTCTAATAATTTTCACGAAAATTAGTAGAATTGGTACACTTGATTCGCTGTTTTTGTTTTGTTTTTTGCAAACACCGACTTCCGAAATTATTTTAAACTTTGTAGTGTTTTTTGAGAGCAATACAGCCCGTTGACAGACAGGCAGACGAATGGACGGTCTGATGGTCGGATGGACGGATGAGAGAGCGGACAGAAGAGGCTTAGTAAAAGGGTAAAACCAAAAGGAAAACGAAGGAAGGAAGGAAGGAACCCTGAAAAACTTTATACTGTTTTGTTTTTGGAGGTTTCAATAAAATACAATTTCGTCGGCTTAGAGTGTAAACCTGCTAAATCCATTTTTTGGCATTTTGACGCTTTTTGTACCATTCCAAAGTTTAACAAAAAATACACAACCTAGAATAACAGCTACAGTCAGTTTTCTTTTAAAATTGACAAAAACGCGTGATGAGTAAAACTGTCAAATCCATAACTTAAAAAGTTCGCGGCTAACTCCATGTAATCCGCAACACATACGCGTACAAATAATGAATGTTCAAATTTTTTTAGGAATGTTTTTTGTCTCTCCTGAAAATTTACCTAATATTATGCAGTTAGCAGGTTTACAATCTAAGCCGGCGATTTGACGTTTGTTTGTCAAACTGTCAAGTTTGTCTACTGAATTTCATAACTAGTCTTTTGGTACTAAAAATAGCAACTCTAAACGCCTGTGACACAAGTAAAGCAAAACTTGTCAAAACAGGTTACTGTGACGGTAGCGCAGAGCAAATATTTTAGCAAATAGAATTTGCTTTAGATAGTGATCTAAAAATAACTTAACTATTCCTAATACTACAAAAATGTGTGTGTCTGTATTGTTGTAAATCTACACTAATATTATAAAGAGGAAAGGTTTGTTTGTTTGTTTGAAGTGAATAGGCTCCAAAACTACTGGTCCGATTTGAAAAATAATTTCAGTGTTAGATAGCCTATTTATCATCACGCTAAGACAAATAGGAGCGGGGCATTAATGGAAAATGTGACGCAGACGAAGTTGCGCGGGTCAGCTAGTGGAATATAAAGAAACAATTGAGGATATGGTTAGTAGCCGACTATGAGTAGGCGCTAAATAAATATACAATAATAGTCATTGACCATATTTATAGACTTCTTTAATACCAAAACAGAAATAAAGACATAATGCTGTCCTGAATCGACTTTTTTCAACTATTGATAGGCATACGTTTGACCACTATCTCACCTGCTGTTAAGCGATGATGCGGTCTAAGATGGAGCACGCTTGCCTAGAAGTAACCTATTCACTCTTGTCTTAAAGACTCCCAGGTTGTAGCTATCAGGAAACACAGACTCAAGCAGGGAATTCCACTCCTTAGCTGTACGCACAATGAATGTATTCCCAAAACATTTTGTGCGTATAAGTGGGATGTCCACCATGTACCGGTATATCTTGACCCTTTACGTTTTCTAGAAATGAAAATCGGTTCATAATTTTTTTTTTTTTTACTTTCTCGGGTCCCTGGAGACCCGGTCCTTTGGTAGCCTATACGAGGTGCCGAAACCAACTCGCAGAGGCCCCGTTACACATTTCAAATGTAATGGGGCACCAACCGGCGATTATCCCTGTATGCACTGAAAGTATTCCCAAGGACAATCCCCGGTTGGAGCAGTACTATTGCAGAATATGGAAACAAAAAATGAAACGCTATTGGTTTGGGTGGTTTAGTGGACTGATAATCGCTTATTATAGAGGAACTCATAATTTATTTATTGTTAGAATATCTACGAAGAGATATTACAGAAAGTTTATAGAAAGCCTACCATACTATTAAGAATGTGTACGTCAGTATTTTCGCAAATGGAATAAAAAGAGAAACAAATGAGGATCGGGTCAAGAGCTGTCGAAGCAGAATCCCTCATCAGACGTCCGATATCATTGGACCCTCTTTTCCTGGTCACTTACAACGATTTCACTTGAGTAAGCTTTTCTTTGATGCTCCAGGCAATGACGCAAAAAATTGGCGCCCTTCGCTGTTGAGAGGAAACCCTTTTCTAAGTTATAATTTAAAATGTAATCAGGAGATTTCTGTTGAAGCAGTTGCTTTTTTGACGGTGAAAGGCAATTATCGTTGTTAATTTATTTGGGGAAGATCTTAGGGAAGCAGTGATAATATAAATCAATTATTACCATGGTGTTTTTAAATAAAATTACATAAAGAGGATAATCTGGACGAGCTTCACGAGGGCTGATATAAGGCGGCGCAGGAGAAGACTGTCTGAAGGATATGGGGAAGATCTCTGCCCACCAGGGGGGACACTACAGGCTCCAAAAAAAACCGGCCAAGTGCGAGTCGGACTCGCGCACCGAAGGTTCCGTACAAACCTGTAGGTATATATTATAAGCAAAAGTTGCGATTTACGATTTATGACGTATTAAAAAAAAACTACTTACTAGATCATGTTCAAACCAATTTTCGCTGGTAGTTTACATGGTAATATACATCATATATTTTTTTTAGATTTATCATTCTCTTATTTTAGAAGTTACGGGGGGGGGGCACACATTTTACCACTTTGGAAGTATCTCTCTCGCAAAATGTTCAGTTTAGAAAAAAATCATATTAGAAACCTCAATTATTATCATTTTTGAAGACCTATCCATAGATACCCCACACGTATGGGTTCGACGAAAAAAAAATTTTTGAATTTCAGTTCTAAGTATGGGGACCCCCAAAATTTATTGTTTTTTTTTCTATTTTTGTGTGAAAATCTTAATGCGGTTAACAGAATACATCTACTTACCAAGTTTCAACAGCATAGCTCTTACAGTTTTGGAGAAAAGTGGCTGTGACATATGGACGGACGAACAGACAGACAGACAGACAGACATGACGAATCTATATGGGTTCTGTTTTTGCCATTTGGCTACGGAACCCTAAAAAGCGATAGATGTATACCGCAAGTAATAAGCTTTGCTTAAATGTCGTCATTCAACCAATTTTCCACCCGGTTCCGCAAACTTCTATAATCTAAGTCAAATTACAAGCAAACCCATAGAACAAAACAATATCAGTCATAACTCAAAATATTCCACATCACTATCTTAAATACTAATATTACAATTGTAGACTTTCTGATAGAAACATCCAACGACTGTCACTCTGGAGTAAAACAACCACAGTTCACTAAAGTTCAAAACTATACCCTACGTTTAATGTGATAAAGTTGGAATTTGGTTGCAATAGTGAATATGTATTGTGATATTAATAAGTATGCGGTACTCCTGGGCTCTCATTCCTTGCCGGGGAGTGATGTGAGGAGTCAACACCGAAAACAACGAAAATGGCGGAAAATAAGGAAAAATATGGAAGAAAAGCCTCAGAGGGCGGCACCAAACGTAAATATAATACTTTGCATTTATGTTATTTTTGGGTAATTTTGTCTGGTGACTTTTAGGTGGTGGTAAAAGAACTGATAACTATTTTTTTTTAATTTAATTCATCATCTGCCTAGCTTTTTCCATCTATATTGAGGTCGGCTTCCAGTCAAACCGGATTCAGCTGAATACCAGTTTCGTTTTTAATTTTTGTAAAAACTAAGAAGAATTATTTTTGTGTTAATTTTAATATGGGGCAAAAGAGTATGTATTATTTCAAAGAACTTAATCTCTGCTACTCATAAGTCAGAGTTCATAAAATCATTTCATTCATTAAAGATCACTTTTTGCCCGAAACAAAATTCGCCAACACCAATTGCCATTGTTACACCTTATTCCTAATAATGGACGTTTAAAAATCCCTCTACATTTGGTTTCGGTGTTTCTTATCGGGGTAGTTAGCTAGACAACACAAACACAAACACGGGCTTCATATGACAGAAAAGATAGACCTATTTACAAAATGAATATCATTAGAACGCAACTTCTTTGAATTGTTATAAAGGAATACAACATCTATGCATATATTTTCACAAAGATAAAAACAACATCCATACTAATATAATAAAGAAGAGTTTGTTTGTTTGAACGCGCTTATCTCTGGAACTACAAGTCAGAGTTGAAGAATTGTCTTTATGTATGATAACCACATTCATGAGGAAGGCTATAATAGGCTATACAGAAACGAGAAAACGGAATATGCGCGTACCAAGTCGCGGGCAAAAGCTGGTTGAGCTATCGACTGCTGCGTCGCCTGTCGTGGGTTCGATTCCCGCACGGAACAAATATTTGTATGGCCTACAGATATGTAGTTGTTCCGGGTTTGGCTGTTTGTGTATGTGACTTTGTATGTTTGTAAACGCACTCACGATACAGGAGAAATTCCTAGTGTGGGGCAAAGTTTTATAAAAAGAAAAAAAAAAGAATAACGTCCAACCACATAACGTAACCCTTTCTACTATACAGGGAAATTGAAAAAATACCCGAAACCTCTTAGGCAGTGAAAGTACACATGATTATAAGCAACTTTTGTTTTGGTAAAACTCCGAAATCTCGAAAAAAATATCAGCTGTTTCATACATTTTCATTGGCTAAATACTGCATTTTGTATGAAACAGCTGATATTTTTTTCGAGATTTCGGAGTTTTACCAAAACAAAAGTTGCTTATAATCATGTGTACTTTCACTGCCTAAGAGGTTTCGGGTATTTTTTCAATTTCCCTGTATATTTCGGTCACCGAAAAATGGCAAACACCGTAATATTGTAAAATATCGCTTGGAATCGTAAACTGTTTTTTTAAATAAGTCTTGGATATATTGGAAACTACTGAATTTGATTGTAATTTATTGCATTTGTCACCGGAAAATGGTAGACTCTGAAGATTGTAATAAATCTTGATTAGATTATAATTTCTCGATGTATTATGAAAAAATCGTTTTGTATAATAATAAATACCATCCAAATTCAATAGAACTTATTTTCTGGTGACATTATGCAAAACCATTATTTATATTATATCGAAAAATTAATATCTAATCAAGATTTATCACAATCTTTCCGAATCTGCTATCTTCCGGTGACATTTCTAAACCCAATTCAATACAAAACATTATTTCTACGCCCAACGAAGCAGAAAGAGCCAAAGGAATCGATACCAAGTATCGAAGCAAACAGAAAACGATAACAGTACATAATCATATCGTCCTATTCAAATAATGGCTCTACGCCAAATATACCAAGGGTTACAAAAGTATGGTAAGCCTCTGGAACGTGATTAGAATATCATGAGCTTCCATTCCATTCTATTTCTGTTTAAAGCAATGGTTCCCAACCTGTGGTCCGTGGACCATTTGTGCTCCGCAAGAGGTAAAATATGGTCCGCGGAAGCTTTCAAATTTCAATCTTTTTACCTCAAAAATGTTATTGATGCCACCTGACTTCAATTAAACAACACTTTGCTAGACACTTAGAATCGGCTGTTTTAATCAGTGTTTTCTAAATTAATACTTACTACTACTAGCTGCACGTCCTGACTTCGTACGGGTATACCCTTTATTTTAACGGGATAAAATATAGCCTTTGTTCATACGGACAGTCCATTCTACACATTGGTGAAAGAATTTTTTAAATCGGTCCAGTAGTTTCGGAGCCTACTCAATTCAAACAAACAAACAATCAAACATTTCCTCTTTATAATATTAGTGTAGATTACTTTTGACTTCAAAAACTGCTGAAGGTATGCTATAATAGCCGTCAAGAGTCGTGAGCACAGATGTATCAGCGGGGTAATCTCGCGAATGTACGGGTAGGCAATGTTTAGGTAATTTTATTTTTGATATCTGGTCCCTGCTAAACGCAGAGAAATCAAAGTGGTTCCAGGTCAAATAAAGGTTGGAAGCCACTGGTTTAAAGGTTGCTACCTATATTTTTATTTAATCTTTGTTTTGTTTATTGGGTAAGGGCTAAGAATATTGTCTCAGTAGAGCCTTCGTCTCCTTTCGATATCTGCAGGATAAATTTTTTGCCTAAAAATACAACTTACTTGGAGCTCGTTCTCGATGACGAGCTGGCCGCTAGAACTTTCATACTAACTAGCTTTTTCCCGCGACTTTGTACACGTATATCCAGTTATTTCCCGTTCCAGTAAGAAATTCGTGAAATATTGTTAGTGCTCCCCTCGACCAATAGTTTTGATTGTGCGTTGTCTGCCAGTCACTTAGTAACTGAAGAATTTTATTCATTAGAATTGTTTCAGCAAAATGAATACCAAACATTTTTATAAAAAGAAACTTAGCACATCATGTAGATATATGTGATGGTTTTTGTGCTTAAAGTACTGAGAATGTTGGCAAATTTTATTCTAGTAACAGTATACTCGTAAATCTTTGTACTTGGCTTCTCTGGCCATTGACAGGAACGCTTCTAAATCATAACGCCAGCTTTTTTTGGCCTTGCCTGACAGGGTTGCGGAATTTGTTCGCAAGAGTCACCGTGGTCCTGGAACCCAAAGGGCATTAGGAGGCACACTGATGGGTTTAAGTTAGTAAGAGTCTGACACTCCCTTCTGCTCCACTCAGAGCGGAAGGAGTCATTAGATGATATTCCATTCTTTTTTAAATGCGTTTCTTTGGTCTGACTCGGCCTCTCTCTCTCTCTGTTCGGACGATCTTGGTCCATCTTTCTTGATGATTTTTATAAGTGTGACCATCTCAGCGCAAACTGGCTCTTTAGCCTCCCTTGAAAAAAATGAAAAAATGAGTAAAAAGCCGACGAAAAATTCTAAGTCTAGGGTGTCCAGAATCATGCCCTGGACCCATGGAAATCGTTTGTGCGTCGATGTCAGATACACGCGGTATATGATTTTATTTATTTTAATTGGAAAATTAGCACTTTGCCCGCGACTTTGTTCGCGCAGGTTTAGTTGGTACTCCACGAACTTCATCTCCCCCCTTATCGTATGGGCAATAAGGTCTAACGACCCCACACACCCTAGAGTTAGAGATCCCCACTCATAATAGACTGAACGTAGGGCAGTTTGCTCAAATCATAACATTTTTCTTACTTGGAGTATTTTTATACCCGTCGTAACTTTTAAACCGAAGGTCCGATTTTAATGATTTAAAGTTTACACCACCCTTCACAATTTAAATGGTTAAGGATTAATATCATGATACCAAAATTAACACTATTCCATTGCACCCGGGTTTTGATTGAATGATTTGAACAAGTAGCGGTCATTGTGACTTAACCATAATGGTTAGATATATACCCTCGTGGACATTTTTGTATATTTTTATCCTCTATAAAACTGTAGTACATCCCTTGGCTCTATTGTCAAAAGTTTCTGTAGCGTACGCGGTATAAGGATTTTTTAAAATATTTTTTTTACACCTTGGGTTATATTTTTGAAGTTTTCATAAGGATCCACTTTCAAAAATATTATAAAGCTTATGTTCATTAGGAATAATGCAGAAAGAATTTTTAAAATCGGTTTAGTAGTTTCGGAATTCAAACAATTAAACAAATCTTTCCTCTTTATAATATTAGTGTAGATTTACTAACTAGGCATCTTAAATTCTTTTAATTCCAAAACACTATAAAATGTAATTTTATTTTTAACTTGCTCCATTGGGCATTTTGTAGAGTTTCGTACCAGAAGGGTATAAACTAACGGAGCTCTATCACTAAGCCTCTGCTGTTTGTCCGTCTGATTGTCAGTCAGCAGGCTGTATATCTGGAATCGAGAGTGTGTATTTCTATTGCGGCTATAATAAAAAAAAAACGAAATAACATGTTTCTTAAAGTAGGCTCCACTACAAGAAACATTTTGTTTTGGTTTTTGGTACGGAACGCTTAGTGTGGGAGTTCGACTCGCACTTGGCCGGTGGTTGAGGATTTTTTTTATTTTTGATGGGTTAGCTCTTGACTCTAGTCTAATAGATAAGTC
Source organism: Ceramica pisi (assembly GCA_963859965.1). Classification (NCBI taxonomy): domain Eukaryota; kingdom Metazoa; phylum Arthropoda; class Insecta; order Lepidoptera; family Noctuidae; genus Ceramica; species Ceramica pisi. Next base: position 886,519 of record OY982538.1, read on the forward strand.
TAGTTGAATAGGTTCACTTTATATTTATACCGCTATCGTTTTGTGTGCTCCTATTTAAGGCCGTACCCTGAGCAAATAACCTTGAGCACTTTTTCCCTCAAGAACAGCGCAAGAGATACAATAGCGAATACGCTCAGAATGTTGAATAAAATCGTTATAAAATCTAATTTTGGTCGTTTGAAAAAATACTTCCACCAAAATGTTCATAATTAAATTGCCTATCCATTAGTGTTAGTACAAAATCAAAATAATCGTTAGTTTTCGAGAAGATGCATGTTTTCAGTAATTTTTTCTCATTTCTGTGGTTTCGTTGTGAGGAGATTACTTATACATTATACTTAGTAATAAAAAATTAAATCTACCATTTTGAAGCCAAGATCATGAAGAAATTTAGTGTATTTTTTAATAGTTGATATTTCTTTTGGATAAAGAGTATATAGCTCCAAAAAACTGCACAAAAAACGGCTAGCGCTGCGTTTTGCTCGGGGACGCGCCTTAAACTTCATCACTATCTTTCCTTACTTGCCCATGATGCGATGTTTCTATGAAGTTATAACGTTCCAGCTACACAGTTATCATTTCCATTGCAGACTACGGCTTCGGCGTCCGCCATGTCCAGATGATTTGCATGTCCTTCTGTATGGTAGCGCTTCTCCTGGCGCGCAGCAGCATGGGCGTCGCTATCCTGGCCATGACTGACTTCCATCACCAAAACAGCTCCACTGCTGAAGTAAGTTTTTCATCTCCTTCATCAGCGTGTTTTTATGGAGACCTTTTTCTTTTATTTGAGATGGGCTTGCTCTTGACTCTAGTCTTGGTCAGAGATGACAGGGACAAAGTCTACGATGGAGCGAGCTTACCCAGAAGTAGCCTGTTCACTCTAACTTTGAATAGATTGGGGTTGTAAGCGTTCGGAAACAGACACAGGCAGATAGTTCCTTTGCTGTGCGCATTATATAAAAAAACTTTTTACAAAAAAATAAAACCGACTTCCAAAAAAAGTAAAAAATAACTTTAATTTCGGAAGTCGGTGTTCTTGTTAGTTTCTTCGTATTTTGACACCGACTTCCGAAATTAAAGTTATTTTTTACTTTTTTTGGAAGTCGGTTTTATTTTTTTGTAAAAAGTTTTTTATTTTTCACTTTTTAGTGGCACCCTACACCTAACAACATCACTGCAAAATCGCAGAAAAGAAAAATACGCAATTTCGATTACTTGGATGACATAAAACCATCATCCAAGTAGACGAATTCCAGCTATTTCGATTTAAAATCCAAAGTTCGTATCCGATTTTGATAACATTTTAATGGGACCATTTGGGAAGTATATCCTTTCCAACAAAAAAATCATTTTTAAAATCGGTTGGCAAGCGACGGAGTCATGCCCGAACAAACATAAAAAAAAAAAAAAATACAAACATCCGAATTGAGAACCTCCTCCTTTTCTTGAAGTCGGGTAAAAGGACGTTGTACTCCTTTTTGTTTTTTTTTATTTACTAAAATTCTCGGCCTAGATTTTCGGCTTTTCTTGCGTATATAGATTTTCAGCAAAAAAGTAGCCTATAACCGCGTCTTTAGGGCTCCATCTATATCTGCCCAAATTTGTCACAAACAACTAACCCATTGCTTGGAATTAAATTGACATCTAGCAAGTGGCTAATGTGGCTATCAAAGTAATCATTAATTTTCGATTTAATCAGTAATTAGTTATTCAATGCAGAAATGATCACAATCTGTTTGTTTTCATCAATACATTATACTCAGTTCAGCAAGTAGAACTTGACAGCTCAAGAAATGAATGCTTTCTCTAAATCTTATCATCACTTGCTTGATCTCAATTATAATGAACAAAAGACATGGACCCATTCTCATCTAAACGTCACACAGTGCTGCACTGTATTATTTTTAGCTTATCATAGCGTAACAATACAAACACTACGTGACAATGACAACAGTAGGTAACGGAGCAAAGATAATAGTTATTTAATAAGACTAAACAAATATTTTAGGTACGTAACAATGAGTCAGGTCAGTAAGCGACTCCGTTGTCTTTACTTAGGGATCTAATCGTACTTTACTATTGAAATATGAGCTTATGTTTTAATTTTCCATCATTATGAGTAAATTGTGGAAAAATCTGCGCAGTCGAATAATCTTGGAAAAAATACAGTACCCGTCATATTGTATCTATTTCTTCTTTTTTGTTCTGACAGACATGTTATACATCAATATCGTTCGCCGACTACCCTGTTATATATCAATATCGTTATTTATATTATTTGATGAGGCACTGACTTGCCTCGTCTGGCACTCTTGCCCTTATTGGCTTATATTATTATATTTACGCCTATACACCTTCACTGAATGTCTACTGTTTGTGTGGCATCATTCTCTAGCTAGACGGTCAGTATCATGATCTAAAATTTCCCGTTTACGTCGTCCATTTTTAGAAAATGGGACTGAAGTTTATGGTCGGATCATATTTGTAGATGCTAACGCTTGTTAGCCCCTCTGATCAATTTTTAAAAGGCAGAATGAAACTATCGTGTCTCTAGCTACTGAGCATTAAATGGACAAGTCGCCCGATATTTCTGGGAAATACATAAGTTAGCAAATGTGGCGGCTCATACTGAACCAAGTGCGCTTTCTGGAGCATTATCTATATGAGCATTATGTATATACATCTATACTATAATATTATAAAGAGGTAACATTTGTTTGTAAGTTTGTATGTAGGGGGTAATCTCAGGAACTACTGGTCCAATTTGAAAAATTATTTTAGTATTCGATAGCCCATGTATCGAGAAAAGATATAGGCTACATATCATCACGCTAAGACTAAAAGGAGCTGAGCATTAATGGAAAATGTGACGCAGACGAAGTTGCGTGGGTCAGCTTGTTCTAAAATAATAAAGAATATGTGAAATTTCCCTTCCAGGTGTACCAATGGGACAAAAAGATCCAAGGTCTGATCCTCTCATCGTTCTTCTGGGGCTACATGTGCATGCAAATACCCGCCGGTGTACTCGCCAAGAGATTTGGAGGAAAACCCATTTTATTAGTAGCCTTGCTGGCAAATGGGTGTCTAACTGGTCTCTTTCCAATGTTAGCTAGTTTGGTAAGTTCTTCCATTAACATTTTGTAGACGTTTTCTAATGATAATTATCTCATTGTTTAAAATATTAAAATCTCATTAAAAATTCTGTTTATGAAAGCTCATGCATACTTTTTGTCTATTCTAGTGCATTTCATCTATTTTTTAAGTAACAGCTTCTGGCAGCGGATTTGCCGTGATTTTCGGAAATTATGCTAAAGGATCATTCTCCCACGATAAAAACCTATGTGCTATTCCAGACTATAACCTATCTCTGTGCCAAATTCTATCCAGATTGGTCCATTCGTTTTGGTTTGATTGCATAACACATATTATACATCCGTCCATCCAATAAGAATAGTAGTTCTGTTATGAAAAATAAACGCACACGTTCGTCTAATCTAGATCATCAATATTTAAACTAGCACCAGCTATAATAGCAATGGTCACCTCTTTACTCACTCACTAATAATTCCTAAGTTTCATCCCGTCTCAATTATAATCTGCCTAGCTTTTTTTTCAACTATATTGGGGCCGGCTTCCAGTCAAACTGGATCCAGCTGAATTCCTACCAGTATTTTATGTAGAGCGGCTGTCCACCAGAACTCCACAATCCTATTATTGTACCTTGTTACCTTGGCAAGACTAGTGTCAGATTTTCTGGTTATTGACTATCCGTAACGACCCGTCTCAATATGAATATAAATTAAACATTTCTGACATAAGTACGGTGTCCTTCGTCTCAGCAGACTTGAATAGGTCAACAGGATGATGCATTTCACACAACTTAGATTAACTCTCTCCAATCCCTTCTATATTAAATTATAACAACTTGCCAGATCCTATCCTGTACTTGGAAACTCCTATCCTTAACTTGGAAACTATTTAGAATTAAGGGCAGAGATTTCGTGTTAATACATTTGGTGTTTAAATTGTTCTGAATTCTTAATAACTTAAACAATTACTTGCTGTAATTGTTAGTGACTTTTTTTTTTTTTTTTTTACTTGGTATGGGTTTGCTCTTGACTCTAGTCTTGGTCAGAGATGACAGAGACAAAGTCTACGATGGAGCGAGCTTACCCAGAAGTAGCCTGTTCACTCTAACTTTGAAAAGATTAGGGTTGTAAGCATTCGGAAACACAAACGCAGGCAAAGAGTTCCACTCCTTTGCTGTGCGCATTATGAAAGACGCTTGGAAGCGCTTAGTGCGAGTTGGTGGAATAGCAACAAGGTAGGGATGGCAAGTTGCAGTGCGTCTGGATGTCCGATGGTAGAAGGGGGCTGGTGGAATGAGGTCGTGGAGTTCCTGGGCACACTCTCCGAAGTACAATCTGTAGAAGACCGACAAACAGGCAACCTTGCGGCGATGAGCCAAGCTGTGTAGCTTGGTATCCAACAGTTTTATTTATTTATTTATTTATTTATTTATTTAAGGGACAAGAAAACAGTTACATGTTAAGGCTAAAAAAAAAAGAAACTATCAGTAAAATAATGAATTGGTGAACATATAACCCACACCAATGTCCACGGATTATTACGTCACCAATGAGCCTCTTAGCTCTGCGTTCCACCGAGTCAAGCGCGGCAAGCTGATACTTAGCTGAGCCATCCCAAAGGTGGCTGCAATACTCCATGCAGGATCGGACTTGTGCTTTATAAAGAGTCAAAAGCTGCTCAGGCTTGAAGTATCGCTTCACCCTATTTAGGATGCCCAGCTTTTTGGCCGCAGTTTGGGCTTTGCACTCAATGGTGGCGCCGAAGTTGAGACTGGATGACAGCTCCATGCCTAGGAGCTCGAGCCGATCAGTCACTGGAATAGATGCACCCCGAAAAATAGGAGTTTGGTTGAAACATCTCCTTTTTGCGGTAAAGAGACACGCCTGTGTTTTGGTGGCGTTAAAAGAGACCAGATTGTCGTCACCCCACTGGGAGACAAGGCTTAAGGTCAAATTTGTCCGCTCTACCATGGCCTCTCTCAAGGAACGAACTTCATCTCCGCCGGTTGTGGCGCCGGACAAGTATCTCTCTGTAACCGTACTGTCATCTGCGTACCCAACAAGACCAGGCTGAAGGAACACCGGCATCAATAGCCATGAGGTCAGAGGAGCAGCCGTCAACAACTACTCGGATCGACCGTTCTCTAAGGAAGTCCGATATCCAGCTGCAAAAACCAGCTGGGATGCCATATGCAGGAAGCTTGCTGAGCAGACTTGCGTGCCAGACCCTGTCAAAAGCCTTCGAGATATCGAGAGACACAGCAAGTGCTTCGCCGTGTCTCTCGATGGCTTCGCCCCAGTAGTGCGTGACATACACAAGAAGATCGCCAGTAGACCGTCCCCGGCGAAAGCCATATTGACGGTCACTGAGGAGATCATTGTCTTCAAGGTAAGTCAGCAACTTACTGTTCAATACCCTTTCCATAACCTTGCAAAGGATGGAGGTAATGGCGATTGGTCTGTAATGAGCAGGATCTGCGCGGTTACCCTTTTTGGGCACCGGTTGCACATTTGCAAGCTTCCAGGATTTTGGCACCGTTCTTTTTTCAAGAGAGAGGCGGAACAGGCGTGTCAGCACAGGAGACAGTTCTGGCGCACATTGCCTTAACACTTTTGCTGGAATGCCGTCAGGCCCACTGGCCTTATTCACGTCTAGACTGCACAATACTCTTCGGACCTCTATATTGTGGACTGCGATCTCCGGCATCGAAGAATCACAACGAGGTAAAGTTGGTGGTTGCTTAGAGCCAGCGTCCAGACGTGAATTGCTTGCAAAAAGAGATGCAAACAAATTTACTTTCTCATTTGCAGAGTGAGCCAGCGACCCATCAGGTTTCAACATTGGAGGCAAAGTGGGTCGACAGAAGTTCGTTTCGACGGCTTTCGATAGGGACCAGAACTGCTTACTACCCGGGGGGTGTGATGCTAGTTTGGCCCCAATACGTCCAACATGGTCAAAACGTGCCCTTCGTAGAACCCGCTTGCAGAACTTGGTGGCAGAATTGAAGGCTCCCTTCTTCTTGCGAATCCTACGTGCTTTGACCTTTCGGTCGCGGGCCTTGATCCACGCTTGGTAAGCAGACTCTTTACGGGCCTCAGCGAGGGCGCATTCTGCATTATACCAAGGCCGCGATTTGTGACCGAGAGGAATATCGGAGAATGGAATAAAATACTCCATCCCCTGCCGAATCACGTCCGAAATCACGTCAGCACAGCACGAGGGGTCACCCGAGGAGAAGCACACTTGCCGCCAAGGATAAGACGCAAAAAAGTGCCGCATCTCATCCCAATCTGCTGACTCGTATCGCCATACTCGTCTAGTGCCCCTAGGGCTCTCATCGGGAGGAGAGCAGTACGATACGGATTTCACCAGACAGTGGTCAGACGTTCCTAGCGGAGCTGAGACCGATACCGACTTATAGGTTGAAGCTGTCTTTTACTTTAGGTAGAGACTAAGTAATGCCATTCAACGTGGCAATGCACATTACCAGATGACAGCGTAGAGAACGACGTTTTTTGCTATAATTGTTTGTAGTTTGTTGTAAGTTTAGTGTATTTTTTTATTCTTATACACAAAAAAAAAACCTATAAGATTTGTTACCATCATTTCCTATTTTCAATAAGGGATCGTAATTCTCTTTTTAGATTAAAATATCAAAGTGGAGCAGTATCAAATGGACCGGGACAGGGATCACCTCTTATATTTCAGTAGTAAAAATTTTAGGTAATGAAGTTTATCTATGCTAGTCGATACTAATATTATAAAGAAGTAAAGCTGTGAGGTTGTAGGGGGTAATCTCTGGATCTGGATCTCCCAAAAGAAGGCCACGTTATTTGTGAGTCTCATGGGCTTTATATAATGCCGAAAAATACCACTCCACGACGTGGGCATGGGCCAGCTATCACACATAAAAATGTAAATGTTTCAGGGTGGCTGGCCATTGGTGTGCGTGTGTCGAGTGATGATGGGGCTCACGCAGGCGTGTCTATTTCCAGCCAGTCACACGCTCCTCGGCAGGTGGTTACCGACTAGTGAGAGGACCACCTATACTGGTATTGTTTATTCAGGTGAGTTGCAAATTTAATCAGTATATAATCAGTATTAAATAGGCCTGCTTGCACAAACCAGATTATATTTTAACTCAGAGTTAGTTGTTAACAAGAGCGAATGAATGAATTAATGATACATTTATTTGAGGTTAAATAACAAGAATTTCATACATAAGAAGAAGAGCTGTGAGATTAATAATGGCCCCGGGGTCATTATTTATGTACTGACTCAAATTTCAAAAATACTCTGAATGGCGTGAATGGGTCTTAAAGATTCAGAAAGAAATTTGTTCGAAAGAGTCACCGTAGCGCTGGAACGCAAAAGGCTCTAGGAGGAACACGGGTTTTAGTCAGTAAGAGTCTGACACTCCCTTCTGCTTTGCCCAAAGTGACGGGAGTCATTTGATGATTTCCCATGCTAAAAAAAGGCCAAAAAGATAAGCAATATTTCTACTAACTTAAAAAAATCTTGATTACACTTTAATATGTTTGGAAAACTTCTAAAGGTTGCATTTTTGATTTAATTTAAATTTCTAAGGTAAAAAGAAAAAGATAATCAGATCCCAAAGTCCAGCCAGAAAAGAATGTCTTTGAGTCTTTTTTTTTAATTCTATCTACAGCTTTTAATTTATTGTCCATAACCTTTAAATCCAGTTCGTCACAATCGTATCATGTAAACTATCTCTGTTCACAGGATCACAAGTAGGCACAATAATAGCGATGCCTCTATCAGGGCTGTTAGCTGAAACAGCTTTAGGCTGGAAGATGATATTCTACGTGACATCCGCCATCATGTTCCTCACTGCAGCGCTATGGTACTGGTTCGCTGCCAGCACACCAGGAGAACACTCTATGATGACTGAGGAGGAGAAGACCTATATTGAAATGGGACTTGATACCAGTTCAGAGATTAGGGTAAGTATTGTGTTGATAATTTTTTGAAACTTTGTAAAGGAATGAAAATATATTATGATGGTCATAAATGTATTAGTTTTTATATGAAACCTCAAAGATATGGGATTGAAAAGTTTATTAAGGACGATATACATGAAGGAAAAAGGAAATGATTTAAAAATAAATTAAGTAACTCTCAATACAGAATCTAGAACCCCTCGATGTAATAAAAAATATGATGTCCACGCAAAGGTTATGTCTATTCAATATTTAAGCTAACAAATAAAATATATTCTTAATTTCAGCGGGCCCAGAAAACCCCTTGGCGTGAAATATTCCGTACCCCCGGTCTTTGGGCCATCATGGCGTCACACATTGGTGGCAGCGCTGTCTTCATCTTATTCTTTGTCGATCTTCCCACTTACTTGGAAAGAGGAATGAATATCTCTTTGAGAAATGTAAGTATTATTATATTGGCAGCTAACTGCAGTGTACCTAGTGGATAAATAAAAACCACTACACGGTTCGATCTTCAGGGTTATTCAACACTTGCCGACGTTGGTCCGTGAATAGATGAAACACAGGCTTCCTCCATGCATCGGAAAGCACGTTAAGGCGGGGTTGCAGTACTTTTTAAGGTTTTTGAACGTCTGAAAATCTAATTAATTATGAGTTTTTTAATAAATAAAAATCATTACATAAAAATTGAACATACCCTCAAGTAAATGGTAAAGATGAAAACGCGATTTAGAATGATTGGCTCGATACTTTTTTTTATCAAACATGACACTAAATTACAATTTTAAACGTGTACTGCTAAGAAATTTCATCACGAATATATATAAAAGTTATATCAATAGATAGAGCTTTTTATTTTGAAGTAAATGTTGAAACCAGATTGTGTAATTTCTTTATCAGTTTTCGCCAAGAAGAAAAAACAATCAAAATTTAGGCATTATTTCGCTCGCCGGACAGTCGCTGTTGTTCGTCAAAACACACAGTACTGCAACCTCGCCAGACCCTTTGTTTTATAATGTTAGCTAAAATGAGCTATTTATTTTGTTACCCTGCGCTTGAATATAAGCAGATTAGAGTTAAAGGTCTTATAATTTTGGTAGATGACGTGACCTACTCGTAATTCTAAAATTATAATCTTTCGTTTATTCTATTACAGAGTGCCACATTATCTGCGTTACCATTCGTGGGCATGTGGGTCGGTGGTATTGGCTCTGGAACGTTATGTCAGAAGATATACAACAGTGGCTGGTTAAAGTTGGGAACTTGTAGAAAAATTTTCAACTCATTTGGTAAGTTAGCTTCGAGATTGAAATTGTCTTTCTTTTAAAGTTCTCTTATCATTATAACTTGATTCCATCTGCACGTCTTATTCAGAACCAACTGTTATAGCTAAACCAACTTTGTTCTATATTACAGCTTTATTCGGAAGTGGTCTCGGAATCATCTCACTGGCTTTTCTGGGACCTGATCACAAGAATGTTGTTGTTGCTATACTAGTGTTGATCTTTTTCCTTTTTGGCTTCACTTCGGCTGGATTTATGGTAAGGAAACTATTCAAGCTTTTGAGTTAAATATGATATGTTCATTTTGAGCATGAAAATGTCTGCTCATGCATATTTTCCATGGGCATGGTATGCACTCACCAAAGAATTAATGTTGGATATGAACGGATGATGTTAGGATGCGTACAAAAAAATGATACTCCTCGTGCTTTTTTTCCATTCTTAAATCTTCATCATTCAAGCACTCAGATTACGAGTACTAAGGACTTGGAGCCAAAAACATTTGTGTATGTCCTTCTTGAGCTTTCCATCCCGGTGTTTTCACTAAAGTCTACTTTGTAAATACAGTTAGCTAGTTGGCTTCCAAACATCCTGTCAACAAATCAAAGCATGATCTTGAAAAAATTTTGGACTCTCATTTTCACAGTATTTTTGCAATATTTCAATTTAAAACTGCTACGGATACATTTATTTGCTATAAAATTATGATTAAAATTTCATATTAGATAAAGACTAACATAATACATTCCCAGATTTTGTAAATGATTTATTTTAAACTTTATTTTAGGTGAACCATTTGGATCTATCACCACAGTTTGCAGGCGTGTTACTGTCTTTAACCAACTTTGCTGGAGGCATTGGCAGTATTGTAACACCAGTTGTCACTAGTTTAATACTGAAGAATGACCCGGTGAGTAATAATACATTTTCTTATTGTTTTTATAGTCTTTTATTTGCTTATTAAAAAAAAAAAATCTCTTTTACTTCAACTTCATATATTTTGCTTTTAGTCGGACATCAGTCGTTGGCGGATAGTGTTCTTGATGTTTGCCTCCGTTGGTATCAGCTCTAACCTCATCTACATCATACTGGGAAGCTCAGACCGACAGCCCTGGGACAGTCCTGACTATAAAGACAGAAGGAAAGCTGATCCAGGTTAGTTCAGCATCTTATAGATTTCAATACTATAATTATACTTGCAGTAAATATAAAAAACAAATATATAGACAAGTGACTTTACACAAACAATTTATTTTACAGAGGAAATGACTCCAGTATTGGACAGGATAAGCGAGAAAGAACTAAAAGCAAGCAAACAATAAGAATTTGAACAAAGATTAAATGAAAATGACTTTGGCAGCGTGCAGCTGCTTGTACTCGAACTATTTTTCTTGACGACTGGAAATGCAAGGGATATTATAAATTATAAGGACCATTAATGATGATGGTTACTAGTTCTAAAGCTTAGAAACCAAATAGAATGTACAAAAGTAAAGACGAAGTATGAACGGATTAAAGTATCAAAGGATACGATAGATACTTTGTGATGTATTGGTTTGACTGATTACTGATTGTTTGTTAAGTTTGTCTGTTAAAACTAGTCTTATTATAGTAAAGCGTTACATGGTATTGAAAATAGTACAAAGTATCTCTGGCCACATGTTTAGGCTTTCAATGAAGGCTATAACGATTGAAGTTTCATCATCATCATCATCAGCCTATAACAGTCTACCGCTGGACATAGGCCTCTCCAAGTGCATGACATTTGGCTCGATCACAGGCAACTCTCATCCAGTTGCAAAAGCAAGTTTAAAATTGATTTAACATCAAACACTGTACAAACTGATAGAGAGACAGAACTTTTGAAACTAAAGATAATTAAGGAGAATGTAGAAAATGTTTTTACTAAAAATGAAATGCTTAGTAGTGTTAAAGTAAAGAGTGCAGTTGCAAATGAAATTAAGAGTAAAAGCGAGGCCAGCCGCGAACTAAATGATAGTGTTAATGCTTAGAAATGTTGACACAAAGAGGGCAGACACACTGACACATTTACATAATTGAAATGAGAGCACTTGGAGAATACGTGGAAACTGTTATGCAGTCAGAGGGAAATTGTCGTTACTGTTGTAAAAATGTAGCACTCCAAAGCACATGTTTTAATGTAATTTAGACGCTCAAAAGAAAACAGATGAATTTTTCAAAGTAATGTTTTATTTTAAAAACATAAAAATATTATATTATTATTACTTTTGAAAATGCTTTGAATTCGTAAATTCGGTTTCAAATATCCGTTCTTTTGAACTTTTACAATGCTGGCAATGTCCTTGTTATAATATTATTATTATTAGTGTTTATTTTGTACAATAGACTGAACGAGTATTAATTAATTATTTGATAGTTTTGGATGTACTAGTATATAAATCAATATTTTTGGGATAAATGCAATATATAAAAAAAAACGTTAAAGGTGCTTAGCAATATAATAATGTTGGGTGTTGTCAAAGATTAGTGTAGCAATTAACTCACCACAATTGGTAGTCCCAATGAAGTATAAATAAAATATTTGTTTTCCCAAAATTGTGTTATTTTGCTTTACCAATATTATTTCGGGAGCTGGTCCCATTTCCCTGACGCTTCATCTATACTAATATTATAAAGAGGTAACATTTGTTTGTGAGTTTGTATGTAGGGGGTAATCTCAGGAACTACTGGTCCGATTTGAAAAATTCTTTCAGTATTAGATAGCCCATGTATCGAGGAAGGATTATAGGCATATATAGACATAAAATCATCACGCTAAGACTAAAAGGAGCCAAGCATTAATGGAAAATGTGATGCAGACGAAATTGCGTGGGTCAGCTAGTGTATCTATACAACACTTTTTTTCATCTTTCTACAGTTTCTACATGTGTTTGTAACAACCCAAATGAATCGTATTCGGATTATTACACAGCCTTGGTCGAGGTCGAACTCGCGACGGCGATATACTGTCTCAGGCATCCAGTGCGTGATGATCTTCACCCTTCTGTATTGACCGAGTGGATAAACTATGCGATCTGGCCAGCTCACCCTTGCCTCAGCCTAGCTGTTTTTTTTTATTACCCACTATCCAAGAGACTTGAGTTCTAGAGCACAGGATGGTGTGCTTCATGCGATAAAATAAATGGATTATTTTTAAGAGTGTCCGTGGAGTTTCTTGCACGTTCTTCTCCATAGATATCAACGCTTTGGAACGTGCAAATAGCTTCATCTTTTTTGGACCGACCGACCTTGACAATTGAAAAGTGTCTGTAAATGGTTTAATTGAAATAAATGTTTGAGTTTTTTGAGTTTTGGAGATCAGTGTCAATAGTAGTGCCTAAATTATTATTAAAGACACCGTTTACAAAATAAGTAGACCGCCCATTGTACACTTGTATTCATAAACGTTTTCCGTTGTAACGTCGTCCTGTACCTACTTGTTATGAGATGTACAATAAAGAATATAATAAAGAGAGAGTAGAGCTCGTGGCTGGCAACTACTGCACGGTTCGAGGTTTAGCAATGCTTGCCGAGGTAGATCTGCATCGAGGTGCATCTGTAGATGGGTCATCAACCATTATAATATACTGAGACTCTTCTGTGACCGAAAAGCAGGTAAACCCGTTGTTTCCGGCTGTTACTTGAACATCTTTGACAGTCATAAGAGGCCAAAAACTTGGACCCTAAATATAAGTAAGACAGTCTTGCTAACTAAAGTAAAGATCAAACAAGCAGTTCATCATCATCATATCAGCCGAAAGACGAGCACTGCTGGACATAGGCCTCGTCCGAGTGTCGCCACAACCGGTGCTGTGCATCTCGCATCCATGGGCTACCTGCGACACTCACAAAAGGCCCCCATTTGGTAGACCGTTAACCTGTTGATATAGGCAATTACTCCATGTTAAATACCAGAAGAACTGACCCCGACTAAGTTGAGAAAAGACTAGTAGTAGTAGTAGTAGTAAGTATTAGATTTGAAGTCAAACAAAGGTTCTAAGGAACATAAATCCAGCTTATACGCGTACATACCCGCCACAAAGCGAGTCTCAGTAACAGAACAGAGTTAATATTCCACTCATTCAATTATAATAACCCTTTTAAGTCTATTAAGGTCGCGTGAATTACAAAGGAGTCTGTGCAGATATTCGTGTATCTAAGATTTTGTTCACGGCTTTCTCGGGGAAGTCAGTAATAAGTTATCCTTTGTAGGGTTTACAGCTCCCGAATACAATCTACTGCATATTTAAGCGAGTTATAAGTCCATGTTTAGGGTCCTGAACAAAAACGTAACCTATGTAGGATAACTCGGGTGTCTGTCTGTCACAGCCAGTTTTTTCCGGATCTCCGGATCCGGTACACATATGGGCTTCTGTGACCTAAACACGGAAACGTTACGTAAATAAATAGATTTTGAGTATGCGGGTCACTTTTAGGGGTCCAAGAAGAAAATTAAAAAAATGTTTTTCAAACTGTTTCGTCTGACATATCAAATAAAAGGGCTTACTGATTTTAGACCAAATAAATGTCCATTCCCCTTATCTCCCAAACTACTGAGCCTAAAATTATGAAAATATGTCAGATAATAAATACTACCTAAAGATTACGGGAAAACTTAATTATAAGAAGACTGTGATTTTAAAATAACACGTAAAAAAAATTGGTATGGAACCCTTTGCACACGAGTCCGTGTCGCACTTGAACAGTTTTTAACGATTTTCACTGTTCTCACGTGATGTCTTTACTTACAAATATCTGAGCAAGGCAACACTTTAGGGCACCATTTTTCTAACATTTCTTGTTTTGTTGAAGTGTCCTGTACCTAAGAATGCACATCATATTTTGAAAAAAAAAAAAAAAATGGCGGCGGGGAGGCTATGCCAGGGGGCTAGGTAGCTGCTCCACGTACAATACCGGTATTCAGCTGAATCCAGCTAGGTTGGAAGCCGACCTCAACATAGTTGGGACAAGGCAATGCAGCGACCTTAATATGCCTTCCCATAAAAATAGGCATTAACTGGAGAACAGGGTTTTGCATCTTTTACGCCTATACACGCACGCCACCGGTTGGATGTGTGATTCTATAAACATATCGAAGTGAAAACATAGGCGAAGTGAAGAATAAGTTAGCTGTCAAACCATACAAACAAGATGGAATGACAGCTCACTTGTCGCTAACTCCATCTTAATGTATACGGCGAGATGCCGACAAGATAAACCGGCGGGCCTTTCTAAAAGTGGACCCTAGTTGTTTTAAATATTCTTGAAACAAATAGGATGGTATAACAACAGGTGGATTCAGTTTGATTTTTTACATAAAAAAATATTAAATAACAATTAAAATTACACCAAACACTCCCTGAAGAGTCAAACACAGGTTCGACCACATTTTCATAGTTCAGGTCTCATCTCTCAGAACAAATGGCAAGATGTGGTGTTGAGAATTGGAGTAAATTAGTGAACCAGGGACGCTCAAGAGCTGTTAGAAGGAATGTAGGTCGTCCAGTAGGCAGATGGGCAGAGGACATTTTTGCAATCGCGGGCAGAACTTGGACAAGGGTGACAAAGGAACCCGCGGTCCCCGGTGTATGTGGCATATGGAACACCGGGATGATTTTATACGGAGGATATCCATGAGGATTTTTCCCTCCGAAAAAAAGGGTGGCTAAGGAAAAGGGGTCGGTTCTAATGCCATCAACGGGCACAAATCCGAACTCTGCGGACTGGGGGTAGGACAAAATAGGGATTTCAGGAGCAGTCCGTAGAGTTTGGGTTTATGTCCGCAGAGTTTGTGATTGTGTGCAAGGAGGGAATGGTAATTTTTTAACCATAACTACAGAAACTTATGGCCAGAGGACCAATTCTAATAATTTTAAACAACTTTCACATTCGCATGTCCATCGCAAACTGTGAAAAAGCCTTAACTTTCATACAGTTTTGACAGTTTGCGATTGAGATGCGAATGCCATGCAAATGTGATAATTAGTTGAATTGGCCAGTGCCAATTCTACTTATAAACTAGTTATAGAATGGATCTTTGTTATTAACACTGTTGTAAAGATCCATTCTATAACTAGTTACACCCCAAATCATTGCATTTGCCTAGCCTTTTCCCAACTAAATTGGAGTTGGTTCCTAGTTAAAACAGGTTCAGCTGAATACCAGTATTTTACGTGGAGCGGTTGCCTACCAGACCTCCATAACCTATTGACTGGTTACACGGTACTCCTTGGCAAGACTGGAGTCAGTTTTGACAATCCGTAACGACTGTTAAAGATTTACAAAATAACAGCCGGGACCAACTTGCTTTCCGAGGAACAGAGGAATCTCGGTATGTTAAGATGGTCACCTATCTACAGACCGACCTCGGCAAACGTTGCTTAAACTTGAAGAACGACCCGTGTGGCTGTTATACTGTAGCCACGAGCTCCTCAACTCTGTGGCATGTACCAAGCGGTACACACTGCAGAAGTCCGCATGAATTGAAGACGCGTCATGATGTGTGGTTGCTAACCGTAGCAGAAAATCAACGAAAAGAAGTTATGATTGGCATTTATTACATTTAATTTTAAACCTCTTTTGTTTCAGTACCTAAAGTGTAATTACGAATTGTAAAATATAAGTTTTAGTTTTTAAATTAAAATTAAAATTCAACAAATTGAGCTTATTTTGCGACTTTGTGATTCGTGGTTTGTTTTTATTTTTACCTCAGCATTTTTCTTTTAACGTTACTTGGAAAATAGGATATTTCGCACTGTTACCATTTCTCGCTTCGTCTGTCTGGCAGTCTTTAATCTCTTTAACGCCTGCTCATTTAGCATTCATTGAATCTCCCGAAAACATTTTAATACAACAAAGTACTTTTATTTAAGAAAGAAATGCGTGTTGGTCTACTTTCTGTGAAGATATTTTTGTAACAAAGACTTTTTCTTTGTTAACGGCGTCATTCTTTGAAATTTGTCATACATCACGTCTGCAAGTAAAATACTAATTACACACAATCGTTTAAATTGAATATACTTTGACATTCCCACTTCAAGCCTTTCAAATTATCCCGACATTGAAAATTAAACCTTGATCTGAAGAACTGAAGGTAGACAATTGAATGATGTCAATAAGCCAAAAGTAACTTTCAAAGATAGTTGTATTTACGTACAAAATCAGCATTATTTACTCAAAGCCAACAATTCATTGTTTTAGGAGCAGTCTGCTAGATAACGAAGATAATATGATAGATGTAAACATATTTTTTTCAAGTAACATTCGATGTGAATGTCTTGTTGTAATTTGATGTTATTTTGTTGTCGCACACTATGGACGTGGAGTTTTTGAGATTCAATTTTGAAGACGGCTATTATGGAGTTATTACTAAAAATGGTGAGCGAGTTTTTAATAAATACTATTTATTTAATTACATGGACGAGCTCGTGATCTTCCAGGTTAAGCAACGTTTGCTAAGGTTGGTCTGTGGATGGGTGACCATCTTAACATACCGAGTTTCCTCCGTGCCTCGGAAAGCACTTTAAGCCGTTGGTCCCGGCTGTCATTTATAGGTCTTCTGCAGTCGTTACGGATTGTCAGAAGCCAGTAAATCTGACTCCAGTCTTGCCAAGAAGTACCGTGTTATCCAGTTAACGGGTTGTGGAGGTCTGGTAGGCAGCCGCTCTACGTAAAATACTGGTATTCAGCTAAAATCCGTTTTGACTGGAAGCCGACTCCAATCCAGTTGGGGAAAAGGCTAGGCAGATCATGATTTAATTAATTGGGCTCACGAATAAGAGACAAAAGGATAAGTAATTATTTTCGATGCTTGAACCTAAACCTTAAGCAGCATCTGAGACAAAAAGTAAACTCAAGAATTATTTTTTTATGCATGTCACACATTCTTCCAAGATTATATGCAGCAAATCAGTGATGTGTAATTTTACGAGTTCCGTACTTGGTCATGTCATACCTGTCATTATTTTCAAGTTTCCATATTCAATAGATATTATCACTGCGAAAGTTAATCTGTCCGTCAGTGTGTTGGATACCTCTTCAAATCTAATGGCCTTACGTGTAATCCTGAGTGTATGTTCTCTTGCGATAGTTTTCAGGCGGGTGGAGTTTCTTACCTTTTTGCACAATAAGTTAAGAAATCAGCATCAACGAATTACAATAATTTCAATCTATATACAGGTTGACTGGTAGTTTATTCGTCCCATCAAATGGGATATCTTACAGCTAATTGGCAACGATTTTGACCCCTGTTCCACGATTTTGAGCTGAATAACATCCTATTTCAAGGAATGCACTTTATTACCAATCAGCCTGTATATAAAAACGAACCCTGTTTTCCCGTGACCAAGGGAAAAGAGGATTCATTTTGTGTGCCATAACTTGCAAATTACTTTGTCGATTTCATTCATCTTTATTATTTTAATGTTTCTAATACTTTGTAGAAGGTTCTTATGAAAAAATATGGAAAAACGTAAGTAAAAGCCTACGGGACACCTCGTCCACGCAGACGAAGTCGCGGGCAGAAGCTAGTATAGGATATTTTTATCTAACCTTTAGTACTTATTATTTCATAAGAAACTCGACAAACACTCCAACAAACAATCAAGATATAACGGTTTATACAGGGAAACAAAACAGCAGATCTTTAAACAGTAAAGTTATAAAAGTGATTAAACAAAACGTATTATCTATTTCCTGTAACCAGGTTTCAAGATCGGCGTCAGACACTTACAGATGATGTATATGCTGGCGAGTTCCATCACCATGGGATTCATAAGAGGAAGCATGGGGGTTGCTGTGCTAGCTGTCACTGATCAGACCAGACGGGATGATACTTACATTCAGGTAAACATAGAATAATGGGCCTCATCAGAATTCTTAGTCACTCAAAGAGTAATAAAGAGGGCAATGCTTGGAGTTTCCAAACAGGGCAATTCAGGGAGAATCAGGAGTGATGAAAGGCGCAAGAGATCCAAGGTTACTGACATAGCCCGAAGGATCACCAAACTAAAGTGGCAGTGTGCAGGGCACATTGCTCGCAATAGAGATATTTTGATAAAATAAAATAAAATAATCTGATGTAAACTTGGGTCAAGAGCAAACCCATCTAAAATAATAATAAAATAAAATATATAGCTGGAAAAGTTTTATTATTCTCAAAGTACAAGGATACTCGAAAATAGAACTGTATTTCCTATAATAGGCGCACAAATAAACTTGTAATAAAGTACCTTTACCATTACCTTGTATCACTTAGAAGATACCCTAACAATTTTCTGAAGCGATTTTCGTTATAGAGAATAGCTATAGAGAACAGAAAGGACAGCTCTGTCTTTATTTTTAAAAATGTATGAGGGTCAATGACCGTTATTGCACATTTATCTACCGCCTACTATAAAGATCAGCAGCATATTTTGGAGCATATAATATTTTTTTAAACCCCTTATAATTTCAGATTCATAACTGGGATGGTAAAGTACAGGGAGCTGTTCTGGCTTCGTTTTTCTTCGGCTACTCTGTGATGCTGATGCCTTCTGAATTGTACCTGAGGAGGATTGGCGGGAAACTGCTGACGACTGCCATTCTTCTAGTCAACGGAGCGTTTTGTGTGGCGATGCCAACTATCATAAATAAGGTAGGTTTTTAAACACCTATAGCCCCCGTCACGAGAAGACATACATTTTATAAACAAAGAAGTTTTACTAATTTGCGTAGTGACAACAAATAATCCCAATTTCAATCAACTCAAAGTAACACACTTCTTATACAAAACTAACGACCAATTTCACTTTGACGGGTTATATTTTTTGAAATAGAGCGTTGTCGTATTTTGTGGTACTGGGAGGCGTTTGATTTATGGAGCAAACATTTAAAACAATTGACTGTGTGTTTATAAAACTTATAGCTTTTCGTGGCGGAACTTTAATAATATTTTGAATAAATAAAATGCAATTTTACTAATAAATATGGTCACATAATCGTTCAGAAAAAAACATCCTTTCTTTATTTAAGTTGTTTTTGTCAATGGCATTTTTATTGCTTTATTATTTAATTCTGATGTTATTCAGAGCCACATTTATATTCGTATCATCCATCACACAGTAGGTATACATTCTACAAGGAAAAAAATGACAAAATTTACATTTATTTTTTTCTATTGATAGGCATACGTTTGACCACTATCTCACCTGATGGTTAGCAATGATGCGGTCTTAGATGGAGCACGCTTGCTTACAAGTAACATTCTCACTGTTGACTTAAAGACTGCCAGTTTAAAGCTACATTATTACATTCCAGGGTGGATGGGTAGCAGCCTGCAATGCGAAGCTTTTCATGGGGATGACCCATGGTTGCTTCTTCACCGTCAACCAATCACTCTTTGAGCAATGGCTGCCACCTAATGAGAGGAAGATCTTCAACCATTTTATTTACGGAGGTAATTGAAGTTTTTTCTATTTCAACAGACGAAATAGAGTAACTTAAAACGTTTGAAGTACCTACTTAACGGACTAACATTATGTGACCCCATCCACGAAGTTATTTTCTGACCTCATTTGGACTTTTTAGAAAATGTTTGTTACATAATCTATCAAATTTTATAAAACTCTGCCGTTACTGACTGACTGATAGATAACGCACAGCTTAAACTACTGTGGCTATAGACAAAGTGATATTATACTAGCAAAATCGATTGTCGAGATGCGACAATCGCTGCGTTGTTTGTGGGGTTTGGGGTTGACCACGTGCGTTTTTTACTTTTTCGACAGTCGATATCGCTATCGTTTGACGCTTGACTAGAGCTTGTGGTAGAAGAGATTTCCCGATATTTAAAAAAAAAATGAGAGAAATCGGGATATGCGTGTATGAAGTCTTGGGCAAAAGCTAGTCATCCATATTTGTTTGCTTGTCTGATTTGATTCACCATCATCGCTTAAATTTTAACAGTTGTAGGAAGTGTACTGAAAAGCAATAACAGTCGCACAGTCTCGGATCTTTAAGGTTAAGCAACGCTTGCCGAGATTGGTCTGGTCTGGATGGGTGATCATCTTAATATACCGAGTTTCCTCCGTGCCTCGGAAAGCACGTGAAGCTGTTGGTCCCGGCTGTCATTTGGAGATCTTTGGCAGTCGTTACGGATAGTCAGAAGCCAGATCCGACACCAGTCTTGCCAAGGAGTACCGTGTTACTCAGTTAATGGGTTGTGGAGGTCTGGTAGGCAGCCGCTCCACGTAAAATACTGGTATTCAGCTGAATCAGGTTTGACTGGAAGCCGACCCCAATACAGTTGGTAAAAGGCTACTGAAAACGTTACAACTTACTGCAGTAATAATATGACGTTACAGCATTTTTCATATAATTAAGACCGCATTCAAATCAGTCCATGCATTACTATTCAGTATGCATAGCCCCGCACTTTAAGAAGACAATTCCTCTGTAATTTTCCTGCACTTTCCACCACCTAAAGCTTTTGCTGCCATGCATACTAATTTAATTAACACGCTTAATGCTTCTTTCTCTTCATTTTAATTTTCTATGCCTTTATTATTTTATGTAATATAATTTTATTCTCTTTAATGTTTAATTCTGAAAAATCCCTCGCAAAATTAATTACCCGGGTCTATAATCGCATTTTCCTTCTTTACATAATTAGTCGGAATATGAAGTTTATTAACGAGGTCATTATTTCAAAGACTTATATTACGTTTCGTGATAATAAATGAAATTCCTGACGTTGTATGTTTAGGCTCATCTTACAGGCTTGAAGGACTCAACATCATTTTCGTACTTCAATATGTTATTGATGGTTCTGAATACGTATTTTTATACATTTATATGATTTTTCATTCGTTTATGTGACTTTTTAGGAGCATGAGGAGCTCGTGGCTAGAAATAACAGTCGTAGTGTCTGTTCAAAGTTAAGCAACGGTTGCCGAAATCGATCTTTGGATGGATGACCAACTTAACATTTCAAGACTCCTCCTTATCATCCCCTCATGAGTGAAGCCTTTGTTTTTGAAATACATCACTAAATTGTACTACTTTACTTTCAGGTGTCCAACTGGGTATCATCATAACTCTTCCCATATCAGGACTGCTATCATCAGCACCGCTTGGATGGGAGCTGGTGTACTACTCCTTGGCAATGCTGGCATTGTCCATGGCCATCATATCGGGCACTTTGACGGCCAGCTCACCAGAAGAACATCAAGCCGTTGGAGATGCTGAGAAAGAGTTCATTAGGGATACGTTGAATAGTTACAAGAAGGTAAGAAATTAATGTTTTATATTCTGAGGCTACTTACGGTGAAAGTTTTAATTTTTAAATTGAACAACACTGTCGGATTGCAAAGTAGAAATGGGCCTTTGTCCAAGAATTGGTTGATTATAACAAAATTTATTGATGATATGGGAATGTAGATTCAATGTGATGAATCATCATCTGCCTAGACTTTTCCCAACTATATTGGCGTCGGCTTCCAGTCAAACCGGATCTAGCTGAATACCAGGTTTTTACGTAGAGCGGCTGCCACACCTCCACAACCCGTTAACTGGGTAACACGGTACTTCTTGGCAAGACTGGAGTCAGATTTACTGGTTTCTGACAATCAGTAACGACTGCCAAAGATCTACGAATAACAGCCGGGATCAACGGTTTCACGTGCTTTCAGAGGCACGGAGGAAACTCGGTATGTTAAGATGGTCACCCATCCACAGACCAAGCTTGGCAAGCGTTGCTTAACCTAGAAGATCGACCTGTGTGACTGTTAATGTTTAGCCAAGCCATATTTTATAAAAAAAGTTTTTAAACATAATGCTAAGTTAAATACAAATTAACAGATTCTTAATTCTAAATCTTCACAGAGAATTTGAATTAGTGACTGCAAGCGGGGTAACTTAATGGCCCAGCCTTTTCCTCACTATGTCGAGGTTGGCTTCCAGTCCCAAAACAGCAGTGAGATAAAATAAATACTTTTTTTTTGTTATAGAAAGAAATAAACCGACCTTGGCGAGAAATCCTCAAATCTTCTCATTTCTGGGCGGTGACTGGCGTGCACGCAGCTAGCAATGCCTTGTTTGTGTTCTTCATAGCTTATGTGCCCGCTTACCTGATGATGTACGGCATATCTTTGGAAGACGTAAGTTTCTTCTAACAGTTTCTTAAAATGTGCTTTGTACTTTTTTCATCTGCACGTTTTTTAACTTAGTACTATATTTTTACTGCAATAATTTATACTGAAATGAACTGATTTTCAAAGCTTCCTTTCGTATTCTTAAGTTGTAAATGTAAAAATAACTCGGTCTGTCTGTCTTTTTGATACCTAGCGTTCACGGCTGTATTTAGACGACATTAATTTCACTTAGCATACCTTGTATTATGGCATAGTATTATTTTTATCTTCTACACTAAATAAAGGGGAAAGATTTGTTTGTTTGAATTGAATAGGCTCCGAAACTCCTGGACGGATTTGAAAAATTTTTTCAGTGTTAGATAGCCCATTTATCGAGAAAGGTTATAGGCGATATCATCATACTAAGACAAATAGGAGCGGAGCAATAATGGAAAATGTGACGCAGACGAAGTTGCGCGGGTCAGCTAGCAGAACATAATTTCCGACTATCGGCGGGTTGACGCTGCTGGCATAATCTGTTATTTAATTATTATTCCATTTTCTAAAATATTATATGCATTTTTATATATTTCCATAAAAAAAAACATTTAAAAAAAAAAAAAAAATAGTAGCCAAGCTACCAGTAGTAAGGGCTCCTGAGTGAGGAAACCTCCTCACTATACTACTTTCTGGATCAAGCCCTTGATACCAACTGCCCAACGAGATGCTTATTTAATTATTTGTTATGTTTTAAATATTTCAGAGTGCTTGGTACTCCATGTTGCCCTTCATATCGATGGCGTCAGTGTACATCGTGATGAACCCGATCTTCGACTGGCTGTACACGATACGATATATCCACTATATCTTCAGCGCAAGCTTCTTCAGGAAGGTTATCAATGGTCTCGGTGAGTGTGCAAACATGAAAATTTATTGTAATGTTTTTCAAGACTTTTGAGTGCATTTTTAGTGTTTTGTAACCATATTAGTAAGCTTTCGTTTTGCGTTCGTCTGTCAGCAATTTTATTCTCCAGAACCATAAATAGGTAGACAGTTAAAATTTTCACAGAATGTGTATTTCTATTGCCGCTTTAACTACAAATCTATACTAATATTATAAAGCAGAAGAGTTTGTTTGTTTGTTTGTTTGTTTGTTTGTTTGGTTGTTTGGTTGAACGCGCTAATCTCAGGAACCACTGGTCCGATTTGAAAAATTCTTTCAGTATTAGATAGCCCATTTATCGAGAAAGGCTATAGGCTATATATCATCACGCTAAGACCAATAGGAGCGGAGCAGTAATGAAAAATGTTACGCAGACGACGTTGCACGGGACAGCTAGTAATAAAAATAAAAGGGGACTCCTAAACATAAAACGTGATTTTTTCGGTTAATGGTGCGGAGCCCTGTGTGAAAGTCCGACTCATACTTAGCCGGTGTTTTAGACTTAAAAGACTTTATTTTTTTAAGTTAATAGTAACGCTGGTGTTACTTAGCAATGCATGTAAATCAAGCTGGTCGATATTATTGTTTCGTCCCTGATCTCATATGGCAAGCAATCAAATCCGACCCTGAAGTAATAGTACATTAAACCAGCCTTATTTTTCATTTGTCCAAAAAAATTAACCTTGCTGTGCGAAACCCTTTTTAGTGTTAATTAAATTTCTAAAAATTAATTCTCAGGTGCTTTTGGAATCATAATGGGATTAACGATGCTTCCGAACTTTCCTCGAGAGTGGACCGTCCCTGCGATCGTCGCGTTGTCAACAATATTGGGGTTACTGGGATTGCAGTTTTGTGGATTTTTGGTAAGTTCATCATCTGCCTAGCCTTTTCCTAACTACAATGGGGTCTGCTTTCAGTCAAACTAGATTCAGCTGAATACCAGTATTTTACGTGAAGCAGCTGCCTACCAGACCTCCAGAACCCATTA
This sequence comes from Ceramica pisi, assembly GCA_963859965.1. NCBI lineage: Eukaryota > Metazoa > Arthropoda > Insecta > Lepidoptera > Noctuidae > Ceramica > Ceramica pisi. Next base: position 910,914 of record OY982538.1, read on the forward strand.
GCTGGGTAACACGGTATTTCGTGGCAAGACTGGAGTCAGATTTACTGGCTTCTGACAATCCGTAACGACTACCAAAGATCTACAAAGTTGCTAGTGATATTTTCTCAAGTCTTAATTTAATTTAAACCCATACATTAGATGCGCTTAATAAAAGTACAAGTATGCGCACATGAAACACAGATACATTCCATTTTCTTCAATCGATTTCAATCCGATGGCACGGTGATCCGACACTACCAAAGAGGGATCTGACGCAGGACAGGCTTTACGTGCTTTCTGATGCACGAGGCACTTTCAAAAGCCGAGCAGCTTCTGAAAAATTTCTACTGGAAAAAACCCGATTATTTTTTTGCCAGACCTGGGAATTCAACCCAAGACTTCACGCTCGGCAGTTGCACAAATATTCTCGAGCGAAGGGGGGCATTGCTATTATAATGAAATCAAAACTTAAAATTTCATAAAAACAATATTGCTTGAAAAATGTTACACAAAAAAACTTTTTACGAAAAAATAAATCTGACTTTTTACTACACCACTGCAAAATCGCAGGAAAGCAAAATACGCAATTTCGATTACTTGAATGATAAAAAACCATCATCCAAGTCAACGACTTCCAGCTTTTTCGATTAAAAATCCAAACTTCCTATCTGATTTTGAAAAAAATTAAAAGAAACCAATCGACAAGTGTATCTTTTCAGATAAAACAAGAATTTTCGGTTTAGAAATGGCGGAGTTATGAGGTAACCAATATAAAAGAAATACAACCGAATTGAGAACTTCTTCCTTTTTGGGAAGTCGGTTAAAAAATTGTTTGTTTACACCAGGTTCTAAAAGTTCCTCTTTGAGGAGTGGCTAGAGAGGCGCCACGGCGTCCTCACCTTCCGCCTGACGCAGGTCCTCACCGGACACGGATGTTTCGGGAGGTACCTGCATCGAATCGGGCGGGAGGAAACGCCCGGGTGTCACCACTGCGGAGATCGTCCAGAGGACACGGTGGAGCACACTGTGCAGGTGTCCGTGTCCTCGAAGCGGCGATCGGCGGCGACCTCTCGCGTCCGGCCCTGGTCCAAGCCATGGTCCGGAGCGAGACGGAATGGGACGCCGTTGCCTCCTTCTGCGAAGCAGTCAAGCTAGCGAAGGAGGTGGCGGAGCGGGAGAGGAGAACCTCTCGTCCCAGCCACCGTGGTGGACGCCGCGGGCGTCGGAGGCCACCTGGTGACCTCCGGCCACCGTAGACGCGGGCCTGTGGACGGCGAGCTATGGGTGGCTCGCAGTCCGTCCGTCTAGTGACGACAGGCTGTGTCGACGGCGCGTTAGTGTTCCACGCGCGCCTCAAAGAGAGTCAGCACACAGAGGGGCCCGAAAGGGCCGACGCCTGCCGGAGTCGCGGGATTATTCGCAAAAAACACCGTGGCTCCGGAACACAAAGGGCAATGAAGGAACATGGATGGGTTTTAGTCAGTAGAAGTCTGACACTCCCTCCCGCTACACCCAGAGCGGGAGGAGTCATTGGATGATTTCCCATCCCTAAAAAAAAAAAAAAAAAGGTTCTAAAAGTTTTGTTTGAATTTCAGAGCACTTACAAGGACATGTCGGAGAACTACTCCGGGACGCTAATGATGATATCCTGCACCGTCAGCAGCGTGGTCGGCGCAGCGGTACCTTTTGTAGCGGGACTTATTCTTGGGGATGATATGGTACGTCCAGACAATTTTTACTGCATAAAGGCTTTTTTTTTAGGATCATCAAATGACTCGATCTGGGCGGTAGAAAGGAGTGTCAGACTCTTACTGAATAAAACCCATCCGTGTTCCTCCTAATGCCCTTCGCGGTGACTATTACAAATAAATTCCGCATCCCTAGCAGGCACTGGCCCTAGCGGGCTCCGTCTACTATGCTGGCATCACAATTGACAACACAAAGCGCCGTCGACCCGGGCCTGGCTCTGATCGGACAGCGAGCTACTCAACACTCGCCCTCCGCAGGCTCGCGCCTATGGTGGCCGGGAATCGTTCTGCGACTCTCGACGCTCGGGACATCTTCTTCAATTACGGCGACTGGGGCGTGAGGTTTCCCTCTCTCTCATGCGGTCGGCCTTCTTCATTAGCACTACTATTTCGAAAAAGGAGGTGATCGCTTGCCATGGCTCCTCGCACGTTAATCAGTCAACGGATTGTCAGAAGCCAGAAAATCTGGCTCCAGTCTTCCCAAGAAGTACCTTGTAACCCAGTACCTGGGTCTGATAGGCAGCCGCTCCACGTGAAGTACTGGTGTTCAGCTAAATTGGGTTTGACTGGAAGCCGACTCCAAAAAAGCTGAGCAAAGGCTCGCCAATGAGATGTATATAAACGGGAGCGATCGAATTGATTGCCAGTTTGATTACTATAGTGAATTACTAGGTACCTATTTAAAAAAAAAATGACGATATTGTTCTACAAAATTCGTAATTCCAGTTATCCTCTTGTTCCTTGTTCTCTTTATCCTCTTGTTTTTCCCGTTAGGTATTGTGATTTTCATTATTTCCTCCATATTTCCAGTGTAACCGTGAGAGCTGGCGTGTGATCATGCTGACGCTAGCGAGCCTGTATATCGTGAGCTCGGTCATCTACACTACGTGTGGCAGCAACGAGAGACAGAACTGGGACCATGTCAATAACAACGATAAACGACGGCTTGGACACTATAATGGAGTTCGAGGTAAGCGAAATTATACATCAATAGTGTACAAATTTAATTCCTCCCTGCCACGGTGGAGAACCTCAACAGGAAATTTTAAAGTGCAAAAGTGTATACACAAACTCAGGTTTACTCTCTACGGCAATCTGACTCGACCGGGGGTAGATAAGTCGGTTGATTCTTCATTATTATTTTTTTTACTATTGGTTGGCATACGTTTGACCGCTATCTCGCCTAATGTTAAGCGATGATGCGGTCTAACGGTGCGGTAATGCGGTGGAGCACGCTTGCCTAGAAGTAACCTATTCACTCATTCATATATGAACATATAATACAGATATAAGTTAAATGTCAATCCAAGTTATCAAGATCGTATGACATCACTTCGTGATCACTTCACACTAGCCTTCAATTCGACATGACTGTGTACAAAATTGCACTGCAGTCGCAGTATGTGCAGCTTTACGTGCTTTGCGAGGCACGGCGATATAACATTAACATCTTCTATGCCATCAACATCTTCACCTTCGCCGATCACTCGGGTCGGTGCAGATCAACCTTAAAGTTTAGGAAGAATAATGTTAACGCTATGGTTATGTCACTCACTCACTTTACTTCTACTTCATTTCCCATACAGTCTATTTATCTCCCACTACCAAGCGAGTAAAATTGATTTAAAACAACGTGTTGCACTCCGGGAAGTTAAGTTAAAACTTGAACATTAACGTTGTGCAATTTTGAATCACAAATTTAAGTATTCGGGCGACAAATCACTGACGTTAAACTTTCAAGCTTCATACGAATTGATAAAATCTTAGGTCTTTTATGGCAATTTACACGCAGCACCAACTGTGTGAAACATTGAACTCAAATTTTGCTAAATGTTTGTAGACTAATTATTTCACTTGAAATGTACCTACTCAAAAAGCACCTGAGCCAAACATTTTATACATCGCTTGCATCATACAAAATTTGTTACTATTCTACATAATTTACAGTCTCAAGGTGTACTAATATTTATACAAATTAATTTGTGATCGGAGCCTTATCCATTATAATCCAAGATTCATTACAATAAAATTTAAATGGATTTAGATAGTATCTGTAACTGACAAGACAAGGTTAATTTTCAAATTCCTGCGAAATACGTTATGACGGAGTAGAATACGGAATGTCGACGCACAAAATATCGATAAATGCTAATACGATGCTACAAAATTGCGATACACGTTACGCCGAAAGACTGTCTCTGCGAAGCCACTACACTTCGATGCACGTTACCGCGATAGATCTTCACTGCGATACTACTTGACTTCGATGCCCATTACCGCGAAAAATTTTCACTTCGATACTGCTTAACTTCAATGCACATTACCGCGAAAAACTACGGAGTGACTTGACTTCGATAATCTATTGCGAAACATCGTTACTGAGAAACTATTACATAATTAATTCATATTAATATGTTTTGAATGGGCCTAAAAAAATATCAACCAAAACGCATAGTGAACAAGATAATATATCTTATATCTATATATATAAAAGAAAGTCGTGTTAGTTACACTATTTAAAACTCAAAAACGGCTGAATCGATTAAGCTGAAAATTGGTAGGGAGGTACCTTAGAACCAGGAGACGTACATAGGATACTTTTTAACCCAGAAATTCCACGGGAACGGGAATTAGTAAGTAGGTAGCTTTGAACCAGGAGACGGACATACGATAGTTTTTATCCCGGAAATCATAGGGGAAAATGAACAATGCGGGATAAACGGGAGCGAAGCCGCCGGGGACAGCTAGTATTCCATAATGGTTTGTACAGTTAACATATTTGGATGGTCTTGCTTAATATGCTACATAAAGAAATAAAATAAATTTTCCCCTACGAATTTTTTGATTCTTTTTTTATTTTTGTATCAATCAAAAACATATTTATTATAACTTTTTTTACATTTTGTTAACATTTTTGTTATATCTAACTCTGTATTCATGTCAAGTTGTTTAAATATACTTATAATATGATTAATTATACATACTTAATAATATTATGACTGTTTATTATGTACTGTACAAACCATTATGGAATTTATATTTTCTTGTTCACTATGCGTTTTGGTTTATATTTTTGTAGGCTCATTCAAAACATATTAATATGATTTAATTATGTAATAGTTTCTCAGTAACGATGTTTCGCAATAGATTATCGAAGTCAAGTCGCTCCGTAGTTTTTCGCGGTAACGTGCATCGAAGTGTAGTAGCTTCGCAAAGACAGTTTTTCGCCGTAACGTGCATCGCAATTTTGTAGCATCGTATTAGCATTTATCGATATTTTGTGCGTCGACATTCCGTATTGGTACACGTATTATATTGTTCATAACTCAATATTAAAATAAGGAATAAAATATTTATTCTTACTTGTTTTTTTGTTTCAGTGGAACCCCGTGAGGTGCAGTTAAAAGAATACGGACACGTAAACTTAGCTCTGCAGAAAAATGAGATCGACACAGCTTTGTGACAATGGTTTAGTTTTAATTTGGACAATGTGATACTGACTACTTTTTTTGTAAGCTATTATAAGATGTTGAAAATTTTACAAGGTTTCTTATTTAATTTAATTTTATGACAGAATGGATTCTTCTTGAAGGCATGATATTTGTTTGCAGCTATTCATGAATGCTAGTTGTTGTGATCTTTAATTTGTTTGGTAATTTCTTTTGTCCTGAAAATATGTAGTGTATGTTGTGTTTGTTTCAATTTAAAATATTTTCTTTCTTTCATTGATAAAGCAGTAGTATACACGCTACGTGCTACTCATTTACACTACAGTAAACGAGTAGTGTGTATAAGAAAACTGAACTTAATCTTTTATAGCAATCCGGAGTGGTCTTTTGCAATACTTCAATGAAGATTTTGTTTAATAACTCCTTCATTTTGGCCAATTCCAACACCATTATTTCTGTCTAAACCCTCTCCTGGATTCCGAAAAATTAAATCAAGATTATAAAAGAGATATCAAAACAAACTAAAAATAAAACTTCACTCCACATCAATGGCACCCAATCACAAGTTGATCGACTCAACCACGGAGGTATAGTAAAACTCTCCAAACACTTTAATATACTGACCAACATTTTTAATTTTTCCGCACATTTTCCTGCAGCTGAAGTTAGTCTTTTTAATTTCCAAGGTATCTTAAGTAAAGGCTGAGCGGACAGGATATTTATGAAGCCGGGCTATGAAGCTGATATTAATTAGTGTTGCTTCAGGTAGATTTACTTTAATGAATACCATCAGCGGGGTTGATTTTTTATTTTGTTACATATTTTTGATGAATGAAATGTTAATCGAAAAAAGTTTTGCTTCTGTGAGAATTTAAACTGGAGATTTGCAAAGAAATTAGCTGTTAGCTGTCTTTGTTTAATCATTGTTCTGGTTCAATCCAAAATTTTCTGAAAATCTAAATGATTCATTGAAGTAAATTAATTAATTACTTTACTAGGGATCAATTTTAAAACCCCTTCAACACTACCTCGTTAACGACTTAACGAGGTAGTGTTGAAGGGGTTTTAATTTAATTAAATTCAGTCATAAAACTACTATCACCTAGGATTACCATTTTAATAACAGGCTCTAAAACTAAGTAACGAGAGCCTAAATTAAAAAAAAAAAAACATTGACGATAAGACTGTAAGCCCCACTTTTGGGGTCTGCTCTGCTTGGGTACTGACTACTTTTAGCACGCCGTGCCAGTTCCGGACCGAGGAGTCTGATGCTTCTGCAAAGCAGTCACACCAGCGAGAATTCGTAATACTAGTGAAGGAGAGGCAAACCTCACGCCTCAGCTGCCGCAACAGAAGGAGACGCTCTGAGGGCGCCGGGATTCGCTGGGCGAGTCCGGTCGGTCCAAGGTCAGTCCGAGTCGGTTGCGCGCCATCCGATAAGAACCAGGCCCGGGTAGGCGGCACGTTGTGTTCCACGCGCGCCTCGTAGAGTTTTCAGCATAGTGGATGAGGCCCGATAGGGCGAGTGCCTGGTAGGGTTGCAGAATTTGTTCGAAAGAGTCATCGCGGCCCTGGAGCACGAAGGGTACTAGGAGGGACACGGATGGGTTTTAGTCAGTAAGAGTCTGACACTCCCTTCAGCTCCGCCCAGAGCAGAAGGAGTCGTTTGATGATTTCCCATCCTTGCAAAACCCAGAGTTGTCTATAACAATATATTTTATGTTATTTAAACCCAGGTTGGCAACTAACTCTGAATTAAAAGATAACTCTAGTTTGTGCAAGTGTGCCTTCAAAGAAAATCGCCCTTATTTCTACCACTGTATACCACTGAGTAAGGTTTCTTTAATTTAATGATTCTCTTCACCAAAGGAAAATTAACTGTATGTCGTAATTATTAGATTTTGAATTGAAGTAGCAGTGAATTTTCGCCGATCAGGTCAATATTTTGCGAGGTCTACGAACTAGGTCTTAAGGGATGTGGTCTTTAAGTCCCAATAAAGTCGAGATCCAAATCATTGGGAGTATTAGGAACAAAGTAATTAGCTGTAAGTATTTGTTGGCTGTTATAAATCTATATTGAATTGTGTGTATGTTTAGGACAAAGTGTTTAGCTACCAAAACATCAAACACCAAGTCTATAATTTATGTAAACGTATTCTGAAGTCAAAAATGTATTGAGCTTGAAATAGGTACTGATTTAAAAAAAATACAACTTAATTGAGAACCTCCTCCTTTTTGGGAAGTCAGAAACTGACCTTGATTGTTAATTCCGTGATGGAATAAAAAAAAACATTGAGACAATATCCGATTCTTGAAGAGTTTGACAAAGGAATCAACGAAAATTTTCCGTCATACTTAAGACCCAAGTAAAAATATGAGATGTACAGCCGGTCGATTCTGTCGACATCTCATCGTGATCACTTAGGTGGAGTGAATGACAAGTGAGCTGTCACAACATCTCGTTTGCATGGTTTGAAAGCTCACTTATCGTTCACTTCGACATGTTTACAAAACCGTTCTGCAGATTGAGACACCTAGCAACACGTTGCACGCTTTGAGAATCAACCTAAGATCCTCACACTTGGCGGTAGTTAGGAGTTAATAGTAAGGAGATTAATTAAATTGTAGGACCAATATTTTCGTTTCAATGTCAAACTCAGACGGGTCAGAAATTAAATAACTTGATATAATATTGAGTCTTAGTTGTAATCAGATTGGACCACAAGTTTCCGAGTACCGATCGACAATATAATTACGGCTCGATCCAATTTCCTCTCATACGGATGAACGAAGAGGTCATTCAAGGCACAGAAATGATTGATTTAATCAAATAATAATAGTTGGGCCATTGTTTTCCTGAGAGGCAGACTGACAGTGGTATAGGTGACTGAAAAGCTATGTTTAACTCAACTGTTGGGGGCATGTAATTTTTCGAAAGAGTCACGGCGGCCATGGACCGTAAAGGGCACTAGGACGAACACGGATGGTGTGGGTAAAATTGAGTATCGTTTAGGAGGGATGGGGGGAGGTGCCCCCTGTGCTCTAGCACCACTCCCATGTAAAGGCGACAAACCCTTCTTGAGAAAAACTAATTATAGTAACCTAACCTCAAAACGTTTTATATTCGCTCAACATTGCACAGTCAAGGGAGGTCCAGTCGACGGAGCCCCGCTTCGCGTGGCTCCTACTTCTGAGTAGTTTATAAAAAAATAACCACGAAGGGGATGGCGGGGTCTATTCGCTCACTTCCCTCGCTCACTCGACCCCGCCATCCCCTTCTAACCTAACCTGTCCAAGTCGGGGTGCCAAGAAGTCCAGAGCTCGCTTCGCTCGCTCTTGCATCCAATGGCACTTCACTTGTTTCACATTTATTACAGTATGTGAATATAAAAATAAATTATATTTATGAAAAAAAAAACAAGTCATAAGATCTACCATGACAATTTATCTAACCTAAAAATTTGCAAATAGCGTACTATTTTCCAATTTTTATTGAAACTTTAATGAATTTTATCTCGTAAATCGTGATTCCCCGCATCTTGAAACTTTGTATAAAGCTTTCTATTTGTGAGTACTATCTACAAAAAAAATACGAACTTCCACAGCAGCGGGCTATAATGGAAATTCTAGCCCTATTCGAAAGAGATACCGCGGCTCCGGAACACAAAGGACAATGAAGGAACATGGATGGGTTTTAGTCAGTAGAAGTCTGACACTACCTCCCGCTCCGCCCAGAGCGGGAGAAGTCATTCGTTTTTGTACCTCAGCGAGGGCGCATTTTGCATTATACCTAGACCGCGATTTGTGACCAAGCGGGATGTCGGAGAATGGAATAAAATACTCCGTACCCTGCCGAATTACGTCCGCGTCAGCACAGCATGAGGGGTCACCCGAGGAGAAGCACACTTGCCGCCATAGATAAGACACAAAAAAATATCGTCACCTATATTTTACCTATTTATATTTCAAGCCGTACAATAGAAGGCGAGCCAATTGCCATAAACCGTTCAAAAAGACTCCGGGCTGCTAAATACTGCGCAATTCATGTTGTAGAAACCCAATAAAATTTTTGAATATTGTGTCATAAATTAAACACACTTTAGACGAGAATAAAAAAAAATGTATCTGGTTTAATATATAAGTACAATCACATACATAAAACTTCCTGCGAAGAACATGTTGTTTTAAACAATTCCATGAATGATGTTTTGTTTGACTTAGTAACGATAGCATAATTATTATTTATACTCTTCGCAAACACTAATTTATTGTGTGCACAGTGTTTAGAGTGGCGCTACTGTATGTCCCGACTAGTATATTGTCCAGTCTTTACTTGTTTTAATAATATAATTATAACTGTTTGGGGGAAAATTAAATCAAAATTAAATTTCTACTCGCATCACTATGGTTTTTGGTCGTCTACAAGTCAAAGTCAAAATCAAAAGTCATTTATTCAAATTAGGCTGAGTGCCAGCACGTTTTGAACGTCAACGTTTACAAGAAGACAGTCCCCCAAAACCGCTCACCCGTCACCACTTCCTAGTGTTTTAGCTGGGAAGAAGAAGTGGCCAACAAACTCCCCAGCACCTATAATCTTAGTATGGATTATTAAAATGCTAAACTTGGATGGATGTATGTTTCTCAATCACGCTAGAAAGGATGAACAGGTGTGGAAAAATTTTGCTCAGAGATATTATAGAACTACGCATGAAACGTTTTGGGAACACATTCATAGTGCGTACATCTAAGGAGTGGAATTGAGTGCCCTGCCGGAGTTTGTGTTTTCTGATAGCTACAACCTGGAGGTCTTTAAGGCGCGTCCCCGAGCGCTAGCCGTTTTTTGTGCAGTTTTTTGGAGCTATCTACTCTTTATCCAAAAGAAATAGCAACTAATGAAACATACATTATATTTCTACATAATCTTGGCTTCAAAATGGTAGATTTTATTTTTTATTACTAAGTATAATGTTTAAGTAATCTCCTCACAACAAAACCACAAAAATGAGAAAAAAATACTGAAAAAATGCATCTTCTCGAAAACTAACGATTATTTTGAATTTGTACTTACACTAATGGATAGGCAATTTAATTATGAACATTTTGGTAGAAGTATTTTTTTCATAAGACCAAAATTAGATTTTATAAGAAATTTTATTCAACATTTATGAGCGTATTCGCTATTGTATCGCTTGCGCTGTTATTGAGGGAAAAAATGCTCAAGGTTATTTGGTCAGGGTACGGCCTTAAGTGAAGAGTGCATAGGTTACTTCTAGGCAAGCGTGCTACATCTTAGACCACATGATGATGTGGTCTAAGACACCTACACTATCACTATCTCACCTGATGGTAATGGTGGCGATGGCTTACCACCAGGTGAGATAGTGGTCAAACGCGTGCCTATCAACAGTAAAATAAAATATGTTTGGAGTTGAAGCATTAGGGTCCGAGTGCTTTTCCAGTTTATGGAGACGTCAGCAAACAGCTGGTAAGCGTATTATTAGTTTAAATATACTTAGTTATTTAGTAGACTAAATAGTATTTAATTGGTATATACGAGTATCATAGTTACATCCGGTTGCAAATAAACTTTCGAGTGGATTAGAACAAAATCATAAACATTATTTTATTACATCTATTTTGAGTACATAAGAAAAAGCTTTGTAAAAAATTAAAGTTTTTTTTTGGTATTTTGTATTCATAGCTTCCAATTTTATTAAAGTCCATAATAAATTTTTAATCAATTATATAATTATTCGTCATTGGTGTACACGTAATTATAAGAACAATATTTATTATTTTCATTAGTGATAAAAGGACCGCAGTACTTTTGGTAGATAACTAAGTTTAACTTGATTATACAGGTTGTTGAATACACTGTTCAAATAGTTATAAGTTTCTTCTTGATTTTTCTTGTGAAAGGCGAACGGCAGGCTTGTATGGGAGTTTCGTACAGCTAGTAAATTTTCGAGTTTTGGGATCATGTTTGTTTTAATAGGTAGTTCATGCAATAGAAAAGCCCTATTTAAAAACTTAGATTTTTAGAACTTGGGACATAAAAGCTATATCTAGTTTTATTTTTTGAGGTTATGTACTAGTGTAGAAATGTAGGTTGTAATTACAGGTAGGTACACATTGTTATGATGATAACTAAATGTTCTAGATTACTTGTCGTCATCTTTGTTGTGTTTTACTTACTATTAAGTAGGTAGATTGAGATGAGGATCGTACCTACTCAGAGGGAGGGAGGGGTGCATTAGGAGATACCTATTGCCTAGCAGCGGACAGAAACAGTTTGATAATAATGAAGTTCTGATGGACACTAGACAGATTTTCTTTACTGGTCAATAAATATTTGCCAGAACAAAAAAAAATGATGAATTCATTCCAATCATTACCTACATCGTTTACTATTATGATTTTATGCAACAATTATGGGTTTTACTATTGAATCTATTTCTAAATAATTAAATATCATTCCGAAGTTTGTAATATGGCGACTTCGAAAAACATCTGCGTTTAGTTTACTGTTTTGTTTGGTATTATTATTCAAATCTTTTAATTGATAGTATTAATTAATCCCATGTTCTAGAAATTGTTTACTTACATGAAAATAAATTGCTGAGTTGCCTTAATAAGTGGTACAAATTCTATAATAAAACAACAAAAAAGTTTGCTGTACGAATTTTGCCGTTCGCCTTTAAACTCTGGTTTAAAAATTAAATTCGGATTTAAACTTTAATAAACATGATTGATGAAATTAAATAAAAATGACCAAAGATAGATTCCTTCATCATCATCATAATATCAGCCGTAAGACGCTCACTGTTATATATAGGCATTCCCCAAGTGTCGCCATAACAGTGTCCTATGCCAGTGGTCCTATTAGTGTCGCATCTCGTCTTTGCATAGTTATGAATCATTTAATAATATTGTGTCTTATATTATGTTTGGTGTAAAGTAAAGAATCAGGAATCAGCATTTTTTTGGCAAGTTACTGTTAATGTCTTCAACTTCATAAATTAAAATGATACAGTTGTGTGCTGTGAATGGAAAAAGGTGCGCTAACATACTTAGAGTTTAGAAAAGAACAAAGTGGAGACGCCACGACATAATAATTTTTCGGAAGCGAATGTCCGGTTTCGGGATATTACTTATGTACAACTAAAATTAATAAAGTTAAACAACGCGCAACGATCGAATTCCTTTCCTGCTTCTGGTTGCTTATGTATTGTTCTGTTAGTGCGCGTTTAACTTTCGACGTAGACATAGATAAAGTCACAGCAAAAGTTTATACTGCTTAGATATTAATTCTCAAAACACAACAGCCTGTACAAAAAATGCAGTAACACAAAAACTCACAATGAGTAAAGTGGTGGACAACTAGACTCGGAAAAGACCGCATCAGATGTTTTTAATAATCCTTTTCAAACAAAAGCTGAGCAAACGTTACAGAAAAGAAATCAAAATATTCGTGGCACGCAGTTAGTATTTATTATTAGAACAATAATATTAATCCTTGTTCAAATTTAGCTATCTCGAATGGACTGATGGGTCGGTAGGTAGCTATCATTGGCAGAAACTATGGCTGGCGATAAGGTTGTGTACGAGTCTGTGCCCAAACACGAGAAACATGAAGGTATGTGAAAAAACAGCCATTATTTCTTAAGATTGTGATTAAGATTTGTGTAAGGATAATAGACATGTTAGTGCAGCAATTGATCTGAATTTCGATAAAGTTGCTTGGTCTCATAAAGCCAAAGTAACAACAGATAGTATAAAATAAGAAATTATTAATTATATTCAAAATAAACATATTTGAATAACACACAATCTCATTAATGTTAGAGTTCAATCCACACGGAATTTTATTACTCCAGTTTATTACCTTAGAAAGCTCTTCAAGCCAAACACTGTCTATTAGAAGTTAATATAATCATCGCCATATAAAAGCTTCAAGATAATCATGTATGAAATATAGCTTTTTACCATAATTGGTTAATTCATTATTAATTGCTGACCTCATAACGACACTGTAGATATCGAAAACATTAACAAGTGAACATTGATCGCTTCCTATCAACAACACAATAACTATTTATTCAGTTCAGCCCACCACTATATATGTAACAACAAACATCATCTGACAAATAACACTTTCTATTCCTAACATTTTTAAACATGCAACTTTATTCCTTTAAAATTCTAGAGCCATCAAAATCTCCGGAGCGTCCTAATGGTCTTGGAATTCGGCATCTCCAAACGTTAATTCTGTTCATATGCCTAACTATTGCATACACTATCAGGTCTCAACTCAGTGTTCTCATGGTTGCTATGGTCAAGGTACCTGATCCTCGCTGCTCAGAAGTTAATGAGACTAGAAATTTTACTGAAGGCTGTGATGATGCTAATGCAAATATCAGCAGATGGAACATTTATCGCGTGAGTTATTGTTTACTTTGTTATATTATTAGCATCGCGTGAGGTTGTTCGTTCATATCTGTTACGCAACAATTTAAAAAGCTCATGAAATGGCAGGAATTTATGATTGTCCTCATTGGTTATTATAATTATTGTATCTAATCTGAACAGTCACAGTCCCCCTTCACTTCTGTTATTCCCTGTTTTCTGCCACTTCTTCTCATTGATAACTAATACCAATTCAATGATATTAGTTTTTGATACTCAAACATCTGCTCAAAATTTGCGAATACAGAAACCTGCATTTCTTTATTTTAATACAAGAAAATAGCTTGCTACAGATTTTTTCAAATTCATAAAGTTTCACAAATTCTGCTTTATCATTCCAGACGTATGAATGGAACAAATCAACTCAGGAGATGATCACCTTTTCTTTCTTCGTGGGATACACGAGCATGATGCTACCTATGGGTCTGATAGCACAGAAGTTTGGAGGCAAGCGACCGATAATGTTTGCTTTAGCTGTCAACGGAGTCATTTCTATTTGTACCCCTTGGATAGCATTAGTAGTAAGTGCTTATAAATTAGATAAAACTAAAAATTGCTCACTCAACACAAGTATGAAATCTGAAATTAATTCAAAAGCAACCTTAGGCTCTAGACAAGTGACATTCCTGTCAGCGGTAGTGTGACGAAAGTGATTGCCTACATATAAAAAAATAGGATTGAGAAACTCTATAATCAATTCCTCATGTTTCGGCGTTTCTAAAATCACATTCGTTGATAGAATGATACTTTGTCTATAACTTTTCTAACTGATACCCGAGGGTGGATATCGACTAGCTAATATATTTACTAACATCGTCAGGTTAGAGACGATAGGATGTCATCAGTACACTTCAAATCATAATTTCTTCTTGCTCTTATTCCATGTTACTCGGGATCGGCAAAACAAGGTTTGTTCTTCCATTCTGTCCTATAAGCTGTCACGCTATCACTAACTCCCTTTTCTTTGATATCGATCCTCACACAATCCATCCATTTTTCTTTGGCCATCCTCTCCCTCTCCATCCATCGACATTTATATTGATAACTCTTTTAGTTACATGCGTTTCACAATTCCTTTTTACAAGACCATACCAAGACAAGCATTTCCCTATTAACTTTCGATACACTACATATTATTACACTACAGGAATAGAAAAATCAATGCTGTGCAACAAATAAGAATGATGTTCTTTCAGGGTGGCTGGATGGCTGTATCAGCTAGCAGACTGGTACTGGGAATGACGCAGGCGGCTTTGTACCCGAGCATCCACACGATGCTGGCTAAATGGGCGCCATTGTGTGAGAGGGGAAGATTGAGCACTTACATTTATACTGGTGAGTCTGTATGCCTATATTCTGATAGCTACAACACAGGAGTATTTAAGTTGAGAGTGGATTGGTTACTTCTAGGTAAATATGTTTCATCGTTGACCACATCATCGCTTTAGCGATGCTATCAAGGTGGAAGCGCCAGGGTAGTCCGCAAAATTCAAATATTTTTATGTTTTTTGCAATTTGCCGGTCAGTATGAAGCTGTATATTCAACAAAATACAAATCGCGGCCGTAATGCATATTTATCTAAAGAATTATACCCATTTTAATTATCAATATAACCTTTTAAGTTCATACAACTCGATTGAATGACTTTTTCATTAAATAACATTCAATCGAGTTCTATGAACTTAGTGGGTTATATTGATGATTCAAATGGTTATAATCCTTTAGACAAATGCTTCTTACGATCGCGAACCATATTCTGTTTAACATACAGCTTCACACTGATCAGAAAATTGCAAAAAGCATAAAAATATTTGAATTTCGCGGACTACCCTGGCGCTTCCACCTTAATGATTAAAAGGTATTTACAAAAGTTATAAAGCTTGAAACTGGCCAACACTGGCCGATGCCAATACTAAGTCAAAGTAGTCAGTTAGTAATTTTGGGAAATAAATGACTGTATTTATGAGAAAGAAAATCACGGAAATATAAAAAAACAGTTAATTAATATATCTATGAAGAAAAGCAAAGAGAACCGAAAATATCTATGAACCTTATTGATTTTAAATAATCGTAAATCGTGTTTTGAATTCTTACTGTCTTTTATCCATACTCACAATAGTTTTTAGACATCTATACTTATAATAAATCTGTAGAGAGGTCAATTCTGTACATGAAATATATTTCCAAAATAACTATCAGGGGGTGATTAGGGATCGATACTGATCCCAAAAATGCAATCAGTGCAATTTTTGTCTGTCTGTCTGTCTGTCTGTCTGTCTGTCTGTCTGTCTGTCTGTATAACCGTTATAGAAACAAAAACTACTCGACGGATTTTAATGAAACTTAGTACAATTATTATTCATACTCCTGAGCAGGTTATAGTATACTTTTCATCACGCTACAATCAATAGGAGCAGAGCAGTGAAGGGAAATGTTGGGAAAACGGGAGAAGTTACTCCATTTTTTAAGCTTCCGTCGCGTGTGCAACCTTAATGGTGAAAGCTACATAGAAATCATGTATGACGGAAATGTTCTCCTTAAAATTATATAAAAAATATCCAACGAAAGCATATGTCTATCTTTTATGATTGACGAACAATAACACGTGTTAACTCCCGATAGCTTAGCAGTTCGAAGCTTTCTGATTGTATTTGTCTACTCTTACGTTTATAAAACTCTCAGTCGTCCCTAATTAACATTAATAAAAGTTAACATTATTAACTATTCCATAAAAATCATAGAAATCGGTATAGAAACACCAAAGTTATACATGAAATACGCTATAATAAGCCATCGCGAGTGAATACTGAATCATGCAATAAGGATTATTTTTTTATAAGGTCGCGAACGCACAGGCAGGCGGCTAGCTTGGCGCCTAGAGGCTAGCGAGTAGCTTCGGAAAACGGCTTACGACAGTTTGCAATATCCTTTTATAATTATAATGTCAAAGGAAAGATGGTTATAATTTCGCTTTACACCAAACGAGTAATATTATAAATGTGAAAGTTTGGTTGTTTGTTACTCAATCACGCCAGAACGGCTTAACGGATCTTAATGAAATTTAGAACAAAGTTAGATTATAGTCTGGAATAGCACATAAGCTACTTTTCATCCCGGGAATATGTTCCCTAGGGATCATGCGGGCGAAGCCGCTGGCAGAAGCTAGTAAATAATAATAATAATATTATAAAGAGGTAAAATTTGTTTGTAAGTTTGTATGTAGGCGGTAATCTCAGGAACTACTGGTCCGATTTGAAAAATTCTTTCAGTATTAGATAGCCCATTTATCCGGGAAGGTTATATGCTGTATATCATCACGCTAAGACTAAAAGGAGCCGAGCATTAATGGAAAATGTGACGCAGACGAAGTTGCGTGGGTCAGCTAGTTACCAATAAAATATGACTAAATGTGCTACCCATTTTCATAAAACCTAACTGCTTACACGTTTTATACTCCAAGGGTAACATTTTCTTAAGATAACAAGTAAAACTTACAACATAGTAAAACATAAACTGTGTCGGAAGGAAGCAATTCGGTGGTGAGTGGCGGAACAATCAATGGCCAAGTAAGTTAGGAGCGTGAGAACTTGTGCCACTATACAGCGTCCATATCTTTATGTGCCTACTTTTGGCTAATGTACAGTATATGTATTTATGTATTATCTTCAAAAGATATGGTTTTTTTATTTGAGATTGGTTAACTCTTGACTACGAGGAGCTCGTGGCTAAATAATAACAGCTGCACAGGTCAACCTTCATGGCTAAGCAACACTTGCCGAGGTTGTTCTGTGGATGGGTGACCATTTTAACGTACTGATTTTCCTCCGTGCCTCGGAAAACACGTTAAGCTGCTGGTATCGACTGTCATTTGGAGATCTTAGGAAGTTCGTACTGACAGTCAGAAGTCAGAAAATCTGACACACAAGTCTTGCCAAGGAGTACCGTTTTACCCATTCTGGAGGTCAAGCAGGCAGTCGCTCCACGTACAACACTCCACGTGTCGTAAAGCTGACCCCAATTGGGAAAAGAATTGGCAGATGATGATGATGATGGGTTTGCTCTTGACTCTAGTCTAGGTAAGAGATGACAGAGACAAAGTCTAAGTTTGAGAGAGCTTATCCAAAAAGCCTGTTCAGTCAACATTTCAAAAGATTAGGCGCATATTAAGCGTTTGTATACACATACGCGGGTAGAGAGTTCTACTCTTTTGCTGTGCGCGTTATGAAAGACGCTTGCAAACGCTTATTGTTATTTCAACTAGAAATTACATAACTTTTATGACACACCATCCTAACACACCTTATCACTGTTTCAAAATATAGTGCACCGTTTCTATCCATAATTTATTAAGACAAGAATCTTCCTTAATTATCTTTTTTATTTATTATAACTACATGTATTAACAATTAAATATAAAAAAAAACTCTGAACTAACTTAAAATAAACTAACATAATATGGCGTCGAAAAATTCATCTGCATCGCTAGCCGATGGTAATGTGGCCAAAAGGCTGGCAGCATTAATTATCTTCCCTAATCTTACCCCAATCTCTGTATCTGCATCAGTACCATCCACATTACTCTCCCGTATCCCTCCAAAGTTAACATCTAATAAACTCAAATCGTCAGTCCTTCTCCTCCGTTGTGAGCTCAAATTACATAACTTTATGACGCACGGTTTCACGTACCCTGAATTTAATCTTTTTGACGTGTATACCGAAATGAATTTATCTTTTGACGACTTCGTGTTTATGTTGATTTTCTTGTGTTTGCTCATGTCTGTGGAGATGGATGAAATACCTATGTTTTAAGGATTCACATATATGTTTATTGAAGTCAAATTATTGTGTGGTTAATTAAAATAGATGTTGGTTTCGGTTTCAATATTACCTATTGTCTGCGTTTGCAGGTTTAATGTTATTTATTTCAAATAAGCACCACCAGTTATTAATACCAACACGTGCATAAAGTCAGCAATCATAAATATTATTATTAAACTGCAAAATGTTTATGTCCATTCGGATTTAACAATAAAACATGAAAATAATGCAAAACCGCCATTTTAAACAAATTGAAATGAAAACAACACAGACATAACAGACAGTTGAAACATTATGTACACTTTTTTAAATATATTTTTTTAATTAAAACTAGCCTTTGCCATCATGTCTAAGTCTGTCGCCATAACAACAATGTTAACAGCATTGTTGTGTTCCGGCAGTTAGAGGAATGATAGCCAGTTCCTCTGTGTAAGAGGATTCCGGGTGATGACGATTCCGGTTTTTGGGGGCCGAGTCACCCGCGTCCGTAGGAGAATACCCTTCAGCGAATCCCTACACGTGGTCCCCGGGTGGTGCTAAACAGGTGACACTAACCGCCTCCGTGGTCTAGTGGTTATACCACCTGATTCAGACCCAGGTTCCCGGGTTCGATTCCCAGCGGAGGCAAATTTTTGCTCGGTTTGGTTGGTGGTAGGACTTGTTCTAAGTCCGCCTGGCAAGCTACCACCATCATGTCTAAGTCTGTCGCCATAACAACAATGTTAACAGCATTGTTGTGTTCCGGCAGTTAGAGGTATGATAGCCAGTTCCTCTGTTTAAGAGGATTCCGGGTGAAACTCGCTTCCATCTTCGGCCTAATCATCACTTTCCATCAGGTGAGATTTGGGCCAAGAGTTTCCCCGTTTTGAATTAAAAAAAAAAAAAAAGTTGAAACATTATGTACACGTTTTTTAAATATATCTTTTTAATAAAAACTAGCCTTTGCTCGCGACTTTCTACGTGCATATCCTATTTTTCCCCTATATCACAGGAATTTCAGGGCATCCTCCATTAGTGCTCTCCTAAACGACCCAAGGAACTTACGTGACAAGTTCAGCTTTTTACTATCTGTACTTTCGACTGTGAATTATTTGTCAGTCACTCAGAAACGGAAGAATTTTAGATTATTGATGATGATGATTGATTTTAAAGTGGAAGCTAAAATTAAGAATAGAATACCCTTTATTATAATACTAGCTGACCTGTGCCCACTTCGTTGGGCGGTAAACATTTTAACTTGTGATGAAATTATGAGCCTGGTTCGGTTAGTACTGACTGCTATGATTTATTTCCTGACGGCCAAAAGGAGGGTTTTGTTTTTATTGCAAAATTATGTAGCTAGGCTAGCGAGCCGCTGCGAGCGCTCAGCGCTAGACTCCCTATCCCTTGTTGCAGAGACATGCTGCTTTAAATCACTGAGACGCTGTGCACGTTCAGCGCTAGATTCCCAAGCACGGACCTGCGATGTTCTCCAGCTTTGGTTAGCAAGCCGCTGTGAACGCTCGGAGCTAGATTTCCTAGCGCGTGCTTGCGAAATATTTTCTCTATTCCTCGAGAGGCGCAGATGATTATCAGGAGCAGACTCTGCCGTACGGCGTACTCGAGCTGCTCTTGTCTCATGTGTGGGATGTCTGACGGGAAAGTTGAGATTTCCTTTTAGGCATGATAAACAATCGCTGAAACTGTCCGATATCCCAAAAACAGAAATATCACAGCAGGCTTCGAACTCGAAGAATGAGAACGAAGTAATATTGTAATTGTGTTTTGAGAAACCGAGCAACCAAAACAATAGACCAACAACATTCAACCAACTACGTACAACTCACGTACCTAACGACAAAAGTTAAATAATAACTGGAGAGGGTCATTAATCCGCGGAAAATCTTAACACCACGATTCAGAAAAATTACGTAATTGCACAAAGCATGTTCTAATGCGGTTCGTGAATGAATGGACGGCGCGGGCGGCGTTTTGCGATTTAGTAATTTTATATTATCTTCGAAACTATTCAACCAATTGACATACTGTTGTGAGCAAATCGTATCACTATGATGTTCTTGTGATCATTATAACATTGTTTTCGATAAGGTTTAATATTTTGTTGTTTAAAAAATCGTTCAAAGATAAGTACATCGAAAAATACTTTTTTTAACACATAAAAGCTACTATATCTGCTAAAATATAAAAGATAGAAATATGGTGCCGCGGACTTTTTTGTAGAACTATTCAAAGCGGACCAGGTTGCCATACATTGTTTTCAATTATATACAACTGTTAAGGCAGCGCACGCAAATAACTCTGTTGTAAGAGCTATTTTTTTCCGCCTGGATAGACAAAAATTGAGATGGTTTGGCGAATATGCATGATATCTTTATAATTTATAGCCTATAGCATTCCTCAATAAATGGGCTGTCTAACACTGAAAGAATTTTTCAAATCGGACCAGTAGTTCCTGAGATTACCCCCTACATACAAACTTACAAACTTACAAACAATTTTACCTCTTTATAATATTAGTATAGATATAATATATATATATCCTTGGACATTTCACTCAACGCCATATAGTCCCAAGCTAAGCAACCTAATGCTTGTGTTATGGTAACGAGATGGCTGATAAACTACTTATAATATATACATTTTTTTTGTAAATATATACATATTAAAGATAGAAAAACTCCCAGACTCGGAACAAATACTTGTAGGTCGTACAAATATTTGTTCCGTGCGGGAATCGAACCCGCGACATGCTGCGCAGCAGTCAATCGCTCAACCACTGCGCCAACCGTGTCGTCTAAAGTTATTATGTACAACATAATTATAAGTTGCAGAAAAAATAGATAAAGAAAACATTAAATAGGGTGACATGATGGGCGGCCTTATCGCTAAGAGCGATAAAAAATAATTAAGTATTGTTTTTCCAGGATCTCAAGTAGGAACAATTATAGCCTTCCAGCTGTCAGGCCTCTTCGCAGGCAGCCCTATCCTAGGCTGGCCTGTGTCATTCTGGTTGTTCGGATGCCTCAGTCTGGTCAGCTGTGGTCTCCTGTGCTGGCTTGGAGTCGCGAGCCCTCACGAACATCCTACTATAAAGACTGAAGAGCTGGCGTATATTATGGAGAATATCGCTGTTGATATTGTGCCCAAAGTAGGTGTGAAGTTTTATAATAAATTTTGGTTTAGCTAAAGTTCAAATGTTCAGGCTCAGAGAGACAAAGGACGGGCTAGTATCTTCCTCAAGTAAATGGCCCAGAATCAGTGAGAAGGGAGAAAGACCTTTTCCTTCCTTGCAGTGGAAAAATACAGGCTCATAAATAGTTGTCCCGCAAGAGCTCTTCAGGAAAACAATATTTTATTTACGCATCTCTGAGATGCGTAAATAAAATATTTTTGGACTTTTGTCTCTTTTCGATCCATGAGGTCCAATTCAATAAAATAAATGTATATATTTTATTTGTTACGAAAACAAAACTATCATGTCTTATACTTGTATTGCCAGAAACGCAAGACTCCCTGGAAGCATATCCTCACGAGTAAAGCAGTTTGGGCGCTGGTAGCATCACACGCAGGCAGTGCGGCTAGCTACCTGCTGATCCTGACCGAGATCCCCCTGTACATGAACCATATCCTCCACGTTGACCTGAAAAGGGTAAGTCATCAGATAAATAGGTTAAATGCCCATGTTATTTAAAGTTTGAATGTGGCTACTTAGCCATAGAAAAATGTTTAGGTGTCCCAAAAAGGTTGATACTAAATTAAGAACATTGTGGCAATGTCGATGCCGATAATCTGGTGAAAGTCGCGGGCAGCCGGTGCATGCACTTGGGGGAGGCCTTTGTCCAGCAGTGGACTTCTTTCAGCTGATAATTATAATGATGATGATGTATTCTTAACGTTCACTCACTGATTCATTCTATGGCTAATAAAAATGGCTACTGCTTGAGAACTGCCAAGTTCAATTAGATAAAACCCAGTATTTTAGAAGAGAAATGGATTATTTATTTTTGTCTTCCATCTTACACTAATGAAGAGGGCTTGGGAAATATTTCTTCATTCGTTTCGTACGTTTCTATTGGAATCACTCATGATTCCACTTGAAACTTAAGTCAAGAGACTCTTAATTTCTAGTGGAATTTTTCACCAGCCCCCTTCTATCATCGGAAATCCAAACGCACTGCAACTTAACATCCCTATCTTATTGCTATTCCAACTATTCGCACCAACCGTTTCACAAAACGTTTCGTTTACAGCAAAGGAGTGGAACTCTCTGCCTGCGTCTGTGTTTTTTTTTTCTTTACTTGATATAGGTTTGCTCTTGACTCTAGTCTTGATAAGATATGACAGAGACAAAGTTTCTGAACGCTCACAAACCTAATCTTTTCACACTATTTTGAAAAGATTAGGTTTGTAAGCTTACCCAGAAGTAGCCTTACTTCTGGGTAAGCTCGCTTCATCGTAGCTTTTGTCTCTGTCATCTTTGACCTAGACTAGAGTCAAGAGCCATACTCTTTGTGAGAATGGGTTTCATCACAAATAAAAAAAAAAATTAAAAATGCAAATATCTAAACTGAGGTTACTTCTCTCAGTAAAAGTTTGACTAATTTTTAATTTTACAGAATGGAGTATATTCGTCCCTGCCATACATTGCCTTGTATGTGATGGCCATAATGTTCGGATACGCTTCTGATTACGCGGCGAACAAGAAAATTATGTCTGTAGTTAATATAAGGAGGACGGCCAATAGCATTGGTAAGTTAAATAGGTAATTTAATGTCTTTTCTAGATTATTACAATCATCATTTTTGAATAGAAAAGTTTGAAAAAATAATAGTACCGCCTTTGGCGTATTGCTCCAAGTAAAAGTGGGTAATGTGCGTACAAAATAGTCCAATTCTAAGCCACTGTCTCACTAAGTAGGTACACTTCTTATAACCTTTACTAGCTAACCCGTGCTACGTCGTCTGCGTCACATTTTTCACTAGTGCTCCGCTCCTTTTGGTCTTAGCGTGACATATATAACATAAAACCTTCCTCAATAAAGGGGCTATCTAACACTGACATATTTTTTTCAAATCGGACGAGTAGTTCCTGAGATTAGCGCGTTCAAGCAAACAAACAAACAAACTCTTCAGCTTTATTAATTTAGATTCGATTGTCATGGTACAAAATATACAACTATTAAAATATTAGTCATCTTACCACCAAAAAAGGTTTAATTTATTTATTATTTCACACTACATGTATGTACAATTAAGTAAAATTATAAAAAAACTTTTAACTATCTACTAAAAATAAAACTAACATATATGGCGTCGAAAAATTCGTCCGCATCGCTAGCCACTGGTAATGAGCCCAAAAGGCTGTCAGCATTGCCACGTTGTATGGCAATGCTTATCCTTTGGCCGAGGTACAAATTATACATACATCGGTCCCATCCATTACAGGGGAGGAGCTCGTGGCTAAATTAGCATCCGCACAGGTCGATCTTCAAGGTTCAGCAACGCTTGCCGAGGTTGGTCTGTGAATGGGTGACAAGTTTCTTCCGTGCCTCGAAAAACGTTAAGCTGTTGGTCCCGGCTGTCATTTGGAGATCTTTGGCAGTCGTAACGGATAGTTAGAAGCCAGAAAATCTGACACCAGTCTTGCCAAGGAGAACTGTGTTACCCAGTTAATGGGTTGTGGAGCCGCTCCATAAAAAATACTGGTTTTCATCTAAATCCGGTTTGACTGGAAGCCGTCCCAAATATAGTTGGGAAAGGGCTAGGCAGATGATGACATCCGTGCCATCCCAAGCCATTGCCTTACTGAGTATTTGGAACACTTCTTGTAACTTTTATATCAGGGTTTTGATGCTTCAATATATTTTTGTCTTTATGTTAGAAAATATTTAAAATACGTTTTTTGTTTCAGCAATGGCCGGCTCAGGAGTGTTCCTATTTGCATTTTGTTTTGTGTATGATACTACATTGGCCATCTTATTGCTTATCATAGCTCATGGCCTACATGCTGGGGTCCACGTTGGCTTCCATGTAAGTATCACGATTTTATTTTTTGTCATATCACTTGCCAAAGAGAGAGTATAAATAAATCTTTGACCACACTTTCTCATTTACATATAAATAAGATTTAATTGAATTTAAATCCATAATGGGTACTTAATTTTTTTAATTAAAAACAATTAATGTACTTATCTAACTCCGCATTGAAACAAAATACACTTGGCGTGAATGTGCCTAAAAGACTGGCAGCAGTGCCACGTTGAATGGCAATGCTAATTCTTTGGGCAAAGAGCGAGCCAGCCCTCTGGTCACGCAGTGTCGAGAAATGTCGTTGAAAAGATGCGCACTGGAACCCTATGATCTAAATGTTTCGATACCAAACGGCTCAATATTTTGAAAACATATAACAAAAAATATTATAATTTCGGAAGTCGGTTTCAAAATACGAAGAAAATACTAAAAACACCGACTTCCGAAATTAAAGTTATTTTTTACTATGTAGTGTTTTTTTTTGGAAGTCGGTTGTATTTTTTTGTAAAAAGTTTTATATTTTTCACTAAAACACCACTGTAAAATCGCAGAAAAGCAAAATACGCAATTTCGATTACTTGGATGACATAAACCAAGTAGACGAATTCCAGCTATTTCGATTTAAAATCCAAAGTTCGTAACCGATTTTGATAAAATTTAAATAGGACCAATCTGCAAGTACTTCTTTTCAGATAATTTTTTTTTTTTTAAATCGGTTCATAATTGTTGGAGTTATGCGGTAGTAAACATAAAAAAAAATACAACCGAATTGAGAACCTCCTCCTTTTTGGGAAGTCGCTTAAAATAAGTGAAAACCGTTTCACAAAAAATATTCCTTGCCAATCCACATTATTTTGCGGTCAAGTTTCGCATAATGTGATAGGGAAACAATAAAAGACACGATATTTACTGGCTCAGCCCGCACACATAACAACGTTAGATCAGTTGCCAACGATTCGGAACCAACCTCACCATTATTAAGTTTGGCTCTATTCGCAACATGGATCAAAGAAGCAAGAAAGATGTTTGTGAACCAATAGTTACTAATTTTACTTCCCTTTTCCAGAGAAAATAGAAGATGATGCAATTAGGATCTTCCTTTTGTTTGGCAAAATATATTTTTTTATAAAAAATATGGTAGAATTATATTAAATGAGGGTGATGCCAAAAATCTAACGCGAGTCTTGCTAAGAAGTATCGTGTGTGTGTACCCAGTTAATGGGTTGTGGTCTGGTACTTCTTGTAGGCAGCTGCTCACGTAAAATATTGGTATTCAGCTGAATCCAGTTTGACTGCAAGCCGAACACAATATAGTAGGGAAAAGGTATATGATGAAGGGTGATTCCTGCCAAAGTCTAGGTAAAAAAATGCTTATGCAATGGAATCAAATTTTTGCACAATTACATCATAATGCTCCATTGCACCAATGCATGCATGTTGTACTTTCTATGGCTTCTGAAGCATTTTGATGCTGATGTCTATATGAAATTTTGAGCAGACTGACTAACCTTTTAAAAGGGTTTAGAACCATTGTGGTATAGCCCCACCACAGTCATAATGATTTTTTTCAAATTTAGAGCGTGTCGCACGATTTAAAATGCATTATATTGGTAGAGGACACTTCAACAAATAAAATCATGTTAGGAAAATGGTGCCCTAAAGTGCTTGAGAAGACTAAAACGTAGTAAACAGGTCCAGAATGTGCTTATATGCATTAAGTTGAAATCAAATTGGTGATGCAGGCCTATGCCAACTCCCATAGAAAATGTTTCGCACCCCTTTATTTCATATCCCTTCATTCTTTGCTCTAAGTTTTAAGACATAGTACCCGCGCTCCAATGCCATCTATTTGTTACAGATAAACCATATAGACTTGGCTCCAAACTTTGCCGGCCCAATAATGGCGCTGGGCAATATGATTGCCAATCTGACCAGTCTGCTGGTGCCCGTGATCGTGTCTAACGTAGTAAAGGATGACGTGGTAAGATTGCCTTTGCTAGCCAAGTTTTGATAAGGACTGATAAGTTGGGTTTCATTGGTTTTGTGTAAGTTTTGGCTTCTCTATATATGAGGGTAATCCGGCTAAAACAAAAAATCCGGTTTGAAAAATAAAAATATAAAAATAAGAATAGATTATGAAAAATCTATACTTAATATTATAAAGAAGAGTGTGTTTGTTTGTTTGGTTGAACGCGCTAATCTCAGGAACTAATGGGCCGATTTGAAAAATTTTTTCAGTGGTAGATAGCCCATTTAACGAGGAAGGCTTTAGGATATTAGATTTATATATCATCACGCTAAGACAAATAGAAGCTGAGCATTAATGGAAAATGTGACGCAGACGAAGTTGCGCGGGTCAGCTAGTATGACTATGTCGACGCACAGCTCTACGAATCATTCAAATAAATTGGTAATCAGGAATAAAACGTTATAACAAACTGTGAGGTCAAAAAAGTTTTCATTTTTACAGCCGGTCGATTCTGTTAACATGTCAAAGTGAAGGCTTGGGTGGAATCACGAAGTAAACTGTCAATCCAAGGTAATCAAGACATCAGGAGACTTCGAAATGTTAACAAAATCGTACTGCATCGTTTAGCAATCATTGAGTAGCATTGCACATTCGTTGAGTCACATTTATGAACAGTCAAAATTAAAGCAACAATCTATGCAAATAAGAAAATTGGCGTTAAATTCCTTCCAAGTTTTGGTTAATTTTTATTTTTAATGACGCTTAAACATTATTTTCTATTTTTCCAGACAAACCATCGCAAATGGCAGTACGTGTTCATTATATTCGTAGCGATCATGTTTATAACAAACACTATATTCGTCGTGTTTGTAAAGGGGACCGCGCAGCCCTGGAACTTCTACGGTGAAGAGGGGAATGGTAATTCAGTTGATTATTTTTATTTATTTATTTATTGATATAAACTTTATTGTACACCAAATTTAAAACACGTACAGAAACTCTTAAACCTTAAACATACAATTGGCGGCCTTATCGCATTCCGCGATCTCTTCCAGGCAACCACCTGGAATGGAAAGTGATAGCCTGGACACCAAATGGGGTTGCACTTGGTGCAAATATGAAGTTACATCCAAAAACAAAACAATCAGAAATACAGCATTACAATATAAATACTATAATAGATACATACATAAATTTATAATAAAAATAAGAAAATGTTTAACAATATTGAAATTATAAATAGAAAGGAATCGCAGTGACAAGTAGTGTTCCTTCACAAGTTTTTTAAAAACAGGCAGCGATTGGGCGCGTTTAATCGATACAGGCAATGCATTCCATAGACGAGCGGCTTGGACTGTAAAATAATTGTCTAAAAAGTAGTGGAATGGTGGAATTTTATTGTATCGAATGACCAATTTAAAATTACATTTTTATCTAACTCCTCTGTACTTCTCTGAATAATTTCGCTTCAGGATCCAAGACAGTTGTATCGTTTCTCTGGGACTTGAGCTTGTCCCAAAAAAAATCGCTTTTATATGTATTACAAAGATATTAATTCAATATAATTTTTTTTCGATATTTTCGCCGCCCTTTGTTGACTGGTAGAGAATGTGTAAGGCATTAATTGAGCCTTTGTATAAAATAAATAAATATCAATACCTCTGTTGCAGATGCTGACAAGGAATTAACTGTGACTCAAGAGAAAAAATCCATCAAGGAAAAAGAAAGTCTGCAAGATGTGACACGAAATTGATACTAGATAGAATAATGTTATGTAAATAAAGGTTTTTAGGAAATAAATAATACTAATAGTACAAATTGCGATAAATGTCATTCACAAGTATTTTTGTCCTTTCTACGTCAAATCATAATTATTATTCCGAATAAAGGTGTCAACTACAAGACCTAGGGTTCCTATAATCTCCTCAAGCGTATCTGCTTTTGGCATCTAACGGACTTCTGTTGACTTCACCAGGTTCCATCAAGGTGTTGTGACGCCCATAATATTATGTCAAACTGAAATCGAATCTTGAATCTAAAATTTAATGTTGTGTTAAATGTAGGTATGCATACTTTGTTTGTCGTTCCTGGTCCTCTCGCAAACACTTTTTCTTTTAAAGTTATGTGGCTAGGACCCTGGTAAATCACTCCTAGCAACTTCCAACCTTGCTTACAATACTCATCTATACTAATATTATAAAGCAGAAGGGTTTGTTTGTTTGTTTGTTTGTTTGTTTGGTTGAACGCGCTAATCTCAGGAACTACTGGTCCGATTTGAAAAATTATTTCAGTGTTAGATAGCCCATTTATCACAATGCGCTAGAACGCGTCACGGTGACCAACCGCAACACCACAGTGTTGCGGTTGGTCACCGTGAAGCGTTCCGTGAAGCGTGAAGTTTTTATCCACTGCAGCGTCACAACGCTGCAGTGGATAAAAGGGCAGTGCAAGCGGATCACTAGGTAATGACGCGGTCGATGAACTAGCCAGGAGGGGATCTGGTGCTGTGGCTGTTGGACCCGAACCCATAGTACCGCTCCCCTTTGTCCAACTACGCACATGGCTGCGCGAACACACCCACAAACAAGCGGAACGATGGTGGGCCTTGGCACCAGGCTGCAGGCAGTTTAAGGAAGCCATGCCAAAAAACCTGGACCGTAAACTAACCAGGCGCCTTCTGCGACTGGATAGACACAGCCTGCGAATGGTGACGGGGACCATCACCGGTCACTGTTTACTGAATAAGCACTTGCACACGATAGGTATTACGGATAGCCCTCTGTACAGAGCATGCATGGAGGGGGAAGAAACGGTACCGCTCGTACTCCTTGAGTGCGAGGGCGTCGCCGAAATACGGAAGCAAACTATAGGGTAACCAAACTTGCTCGCAGACATCCTGAACACGCCGAGAAAACTTATCTGTTTCTGGAGGGAAGTTGTGTGGTTGGAGTGACAGCCGCCATGGCTCACTTACAATGGTCCAACATCAGGACTATGTGCGGAAACCAAAACCCCCTAATAGAATGGCCCATTTATCGAGGACGTCTATAGGCTATATATCATTACGCTAAGACCAAAAGGAGCAGAGCAGTAATGAAAAATGTTATGAAGACGACGTTGCACGGGTCAGCTAGTAAATAATAATGGAGATCAGATAAGCTAGATAGGTGACCAGAGGGCTGGGCTGTTCTTCGGCCAATGAATAAACAGAAATCATTTTTTTTTATGTATGTACTATTTTGCCAAAAATATAAATCGCAACCTATTTATAAAACCCTAGACCCCACACTAAAATTCCCTGTGTCGTGAGGTCTAGTCACTTTCAGTATAGGAGACGCAAAGACCATACAAATAACAAAACAAAGTGCTCTTGTAGAATGTTGCACCAAAACGTAAAAAAAAACGTTGCACAAAAACGTAAAACGCTATAGTTGCAATAACATTAGTTTACAACAGAAATAAAAAATTAGACTTCCACCTGTGTGTTTAAGAGTGGAGTTCAACGCGGCAATGCTGCCAGTGTTCTGGGTTCTTTTTTCGTTGACAGCGATGTGGATTATTTTTTTGATGCCCAATGATGATTTATTTTGTGTTAAGAGTGTGTATTCCGTCCACTAGCGCCGCCAATCGTTTTTTATTAATTGTGGTAAATTTAAGACACGTACCTAGATAAAAAATCGCTCTGTAGTGCACTGAAGAAATGTATCTATTATTTTTTGACAGCTATTTTTAATACATAACTCATGGCTAAATAGCCAAAACGGCAATTATTGCTAAAAGTGGCCACTTTTAGCAAAAATATCGACTTTGGCAACTATTTATGTTCTAGGGTACAAAACATAACTCTCAAAACATAATAAATACATTTCTTCAGTGCACTACAGAGCGGTTTTTTATCTACGTATCTTAAATTTACCACAAATAATAAAAAACGATTGGCGGCGCTAGTGGACGGAATACACGCTCTTAATACGCGTTTTGTACTTAATGCCGTACTTATTAGTCTAGTTGTTTGTACGTCTGTATGTATGTTAAGTTAAGTAAATAAGTTTTCAATAAAAAGCTCAATGTAACTCTGGTACTTTCAAGTGCATCCGAATAAACGGGAAGCTATCTCAAAAATAAGAGGCAGAAACAAAATTTCACAATTTAATTCCACCTAGCCAATTTCATTATTGGACAACAGGACGTATAACGATGCGCGACCATCACAAGCCCGACCCTCTCGAGAGGGTCTGCCGCGCTCGTTTAAATCTTATGTAGTCTCATATTGGTCGCTTACGTTGAAAATCTGCTCGCGTCGCTCCCTTGGCTTGTAAGAGAGTTCATAGCTTTCTATAAAGCCAGCTTTTTACGAGTCAAACGAGCTCGTTAAATCTTTGAGGGAAATAATTAGTATCTACATAATGGGTAGTTTGAGGTTGGTTTTCATAAGAGTATCTGTATAATTATTAACAAGCGCTTCTCACCATCAAACTAATAAGTTTGGCGATTAAACTTATAAAAAAACAAAAAGTGTACCTGGATATGTTTGACAATAAAAAAATTAACACTGTTAATTTCCGTTACCAAGTGACATTTAAATTTTTCCTTTTTTCGAACATTGAAAATTGTTTCCATTAAAAATAACAAAGGCTCTGCCCTTATACGTATGAGCCGAAGAGTGAATCAAGCTATGAGTCTAACGGGGGAAGCGAATACATTGATGAATACTACAAACGTCAATGGGTAGGTATATGATCGTCCCAGATGATATCACTGAAAAGCTTAGGTTTGGCACTGACATTCTCTATGATGGAGGCGTCGTTCCTTTGATTTACTCACTCACTCTGCCTATACTATAAATAATAAACGCCCATTAAGGTGGAAATCCACAGTGACGCACGGAAAAGCTACGCACGTGTATGCTTCGCCTTGCATTAAATGTATGAGATTGTCTCCACTGCAACCCACGGACACGATACGCATCAATTGACGTTATTTGTACACGCGTGGCCAAGCACGCTGTGCACGCTCCTACTCGAATATTAACTCATAACTATGTGAAAACCATATTCTAGCAAAATAAAAATCGTTCGTAGCCTCTCCGTGTGCCGCGGTGGGCCACGCGATATTTGTACGTAGTCGTGTGCGTGTATCGTGTACTGCAGTGGAAACGCAGACCCACGCAGCTAAAATACGCCGCGTGGCCGTGCTCAGCGTGCACCGCGGTGGGTTTGCGCTTTTACGAAGAATTTAGTTACTGATATATACACTATCGACACGAATAATATTGTGACGGTCAATACAAAAATGTAACTTTGTCCAGAGCCCCAAGAACAGTCAGTGTGCATTATGTAAGAGCCTATGAACAAGGAGTGTTTCTAACGCGCCGACGATGCACGTTTTACGAACGCGCGCTCACGGCGCTATAGATGACCAAAAAACAATACTGTCTGCGTCTGAATTTCGTTTAAAGCGCGTTAGCGCGCGTAGTCAATGTAATAAAAACCGCCGTATGCAAAGGTCCTAAGTCGCTAACGTCATTCAATTGTCGTCTTATTACTGCTGTGGCCAAATTTTAATTACCTACTATAAAATAAATAATTTTGCATCGTCATTTATAATTATCAGCACATTGTCGCTATTACGAGCGAAAATCCTATTTATCTTGTAAAAAGGAAACTCGACACCTGAAAAGTTTATTTTTAATTTAGACCAGTTCAAATAAGGCATACTACTGTTGTGGTAGTCAAATTTAACTAAGATTAGATACCGCCGCATTGTAGACTAGAGAATGGATAGATTGGACATCATTTGTAAGAAGGTAGAATTCATATTTTTGTTTAGGACATTATTTAAAAAAAAAAATACTTTACCAGAATCAACAAATAATCTTATAGTCATCAATAAAGGGCCGTACAAGTTTTACGTAAATAGAATTTCAGACATTTTTAACTCCTCCCCTCCCCTTGTCAGTGATAGTAATCAAAGCTCTTACCCCTCCCTCCTATGCTTACGTAAGCATTGGTATAGTTTTTACTCGCCCGGGACCTGTTTTCCACACTTCTGTTATTTCTTACTTAACTATGAAACATCGCATGAGAGTGAAAATAACTTACTAGCCATAAATAATATGTCAAATCGAAATCTACTAAATAACTTTATACAAAAAAATACAACCGACTTCTAAAAAATACGAAGAAACTAACAAAAACACCGTCAAAATACGAAGAAACTAACAAAAACACCGACTTCCGAATTTAAAGTTATTTTTTACTTTGTAGTGTTTTTTTTTAGAAGTCGGTTGTATTTTTTTGTAAAAAGTTTTTTATTTTTCACTTTTTAGTGGTGCCCCACACCTAACAACACCACTACAAAATCGCAGAAAAGCAAAATACGCAATTTCTATTATCAAAGAATCATCTAAATAGTCAAATTCCAGCGATTTCGATTTAAAATCCAAAGTTCGTAACCGATTTTGATGTGATTTAAATGGAACCAATCTGCAAGTATATCCTTTCAGATAAAACAAAAAATTTTCAAATCGGTTCATAATTGTCGGAGTTATGAGGTAACAAACATAAAAAAAAAACATACAACCGAATTGATAACCTCCTCCTTTTTGGGAAGTCGGTTAAAAAGTAAGTAAGTAATGCTGACGTAATCACCATTTAACCCCTCCCGTCGTCCCCCATATCATCAAAAATAAGATAGTGAGGACCCCCCGACCCTACATTAGTGCTTACGTACTACTTGAACGGCCCCTAAGTTAAATTATCGGTTAAACCTATTTCGTATGCACATATCCCATTTCGTCCAGTTTCAGTAGGAATTTAGTTAGTTTCGGCTATGCATTGTTTGTCAGTCACTCAGTAACGGAAATATTGTATAAATTAGGATGTCAAAATCTGCATTTTAATTACACAAGCAGTGCATTTTGAAACAATCTCGGCATTAAAACAGCTACCAATAGATGCAGGTGATGCCCAGATACAGACTCATCATCCAATGATTCCTCCCGCTCTGTGTGTATCGGGAGGGAGAGTCAGACTTCTACTAACTAAAACTCATCCATGTTCCTTCATTGTCCTTTGTGTTCCGGAGCCACGGTGTCTCTTGCGAATAATCCCGCGACTCCGGCAGGCGAACTTATATGGGTCGAATAAGTGTTTTTTTCTTTTCAAAATGTTTACCTGACATAAAATGTAAGATTTGTAATGTACTATGTATCACGACCGTGTTGGTATGCAAAACTGGCATTATACGGATGCAAATCTCACATTTTAGTTTTTGACACGTATCTTTAAAAAACACAGGAAAGTGTATTAAAATTCTGAGAAATCATTAGGATTTTTTTTTTTTATAAAAATTATATCGATCGTGTTTTGATAACATGAACTAAGTTAAATCGTCTGCATTTGATCTATATTTGTCACCCGTAATCAGACAGAAACCAAAATGCCAACCAAAAATAACCATTTCCCTCTCCCCTATACATGGTTCTAGTTATTCTGTTGTAAATAATTAATGACCGCTTTCGAAAACCATTTTATGAAGAATGACCTGTCTATTCTATTACCTGCTCTATATCATCGAAACGTTTTGACGAACACTATAGATGATACTGTATAATTTCTATATTAATACGATACTCATTTTAACACTAACCTCTATTCAACAGTTACAAGTGTGTTCCTAATAAAATAATTAATTAATGGCAAAATGGGTAAAGTCGAAAAAGTGCAAGAACATGAATACAGGAAAGTTCCAACGCAGCAGATTATAGCTGGTGAGTTTTTCATTAAATTCTTGCTGGTGAAAAACGACTTGACAGTTTTTCTTAATAATAATAATCAGCATTTAACAGCCAGGAGCCTCGACCAACACCTCAGGAGGCTCTCGTTAGGCAGCTAGATCAAGGGTTCGATTCAGAAAGAGGTACTTCTTGACACGGCTCGCATTGTTAGGAGGTTCCTCTCTCTGGAGCCCTGACCGCCGGTAGCTTGGACCCTGTTCTTGATACTGGAGGGCTACTGTTTTTCATCACTAACGGTATGCATCCAGGTCGATACCACCTCATTTTGGGATAGCCTCGGCGGCGCTGGCCGTCTTCGGGCACCCATTGTGTGGAGATTTTTGCTGATTGGTCACAGTACAGCCACTTAAGGTTGGCAATTCAATAGGCTTAATACCTACAGCTTACATAGGTTTACCACTGCTTTTTTGGTTTCAGGAGAGCAAGAAATACCTACAAGTTATGGTTACGGGGTCAGACATATCCAGCTCTTGATATGCTTCCTATGCATAACAGTTAACTTCATAAGCAGAGGTCATATGGGAGTCACAGTTGTGTCTATGACAAGCCCCGCTAAACATTTTGCGGTTTCAAATGCAAATCTTACTGGCCAAGCCAATTTTACGAGTATCGAAGAACTGGCTGGCCGGAATTGGACCATAGAAGATGTTCATGGTAACTTTACAGGCAATCAAAGTGTTGATGGAGCTGCATTTGTGAATTCAACTGAGGGTCACCATAAAGTAAGCTTAATTTTAATGGAAAAAATTACAAAACAATTTACAAAATGTATACCAGTAATCCATGTTGCTAATTTTTGTTGTTCATTTTTACCGTTTTCCAGACATTTGATTGGCCAAAATCGACGCAAGAAATGGTGTTAGGTTCATTCTTCTTGGGGTACTGCATCATGACTATCCCCATGGGATTAGTTGCCCAACGATGGGGAGGAAAGATACCATTACAAATTGCCTTATCTGTCAATGGTGTTGTATCTATTTTGACACCATGGCTGATTGATTGGGTGAGTATTCTTTACTGTAAAGATCTTTTAACTGTTATTGCTGAACTTAGACGTCACCCACGCATAGTCATAACGACATGTCCTATACTAGTAGTTCCCAGAGCATTTTTGCGATTTTCTCCAGTCATCAGACATGGTTTATGGAAGACATGTTTAGCAGTGGCAGTTTTTGGGGGCCGAGTCACCCGCGTCCGTAGGAGAATACCCTTCAGCGATCCCTACACGTGGTCCCCGGGTGGTGCTAAACAGGTGACACTAACCGCCTCCGTGGTCTAGTGGTTATACCACCTGATTCAGACCCAGAGGTCCCGGGTTCGATTCCCAGCGGGGGCAAATTTTTTGCTCGGTTTGGTTGGTGGTAGGACTTCTTCTAAGTCCGCCTGGCAAGCTACCACCATCATGTCTAAGTCTGTCGCCATAACAACAATGTTAACAGCATTGTTGTGTTCCGGCAGTTAGGTAGAGGTATGATAGCCAGTTCCTCTGTGTAAGAGGATTCCGGGTGAAACTCGCTTCCATCTTCGGCCTAATCATCACTTTCCATCAGGTGAGATTTGGGCCAAGAGTTTCCCCGTTTTGTATAAAAAAAAAAAAAAAAAAAAAGTGGCCATTTTTATGTTTGAATGATGACGATTATGATTTTGACTATTTTGCAGGGTGGTTGGAAAGCTGTCTGTGCCTGTCGTATTGCTCAAGGTCTGTCTCAGGCAGGAGTCTATCCTGGTGTACAGACTCTTTTGGCAAAATGGGTCCCAACAAGCGAACGAGGAACTCTTATTAGCTACGTTTATACAGGTACGTAATATCTTTCAAAATTAGAGTGAACACGCTACTTGTGGATAAGCTCGCTCCATCGACGAATTTGTCATTTCTGATCTAGAATAGAGTCAAGAGCAAAGCCATCTCAAAAAAAAAAAATCTGCTGATTTCGTATCTACAAAATAGTGACGTACTCGCATTAGAAACAGATCATGATAATATCACAATACTGACTAATATTTGTGATCCCTTAACATAAATAGACGCAACTACGCAGCTCTAGTCGGTAATTGCAATGATTGTTTAAAAGTCAATTGTCACATTGTGATACTAATTTAAACAGAAGCCCAGTAACAAGTGTTTAAATAATGATAAGGAACACATGTCTTCTGTGAAACGTAGATTCATTAGGCCCATACATAACATTCCGTGCCTAAAGAGTAAACAAAGACTAGAGGCTTATCATTGCAGATAAAATTCTTAAAAAGTCTGAGCACAGTTTGAACAGATAGTCGCTGGGGCCGAAAACTTCTGGAGTGGCGATCACGTTCCGGAAGACGTCGCGTCAGAAGGCTACCCACAAGGTGGATTGATGACTTGGTGAGGGACGTGGGTAGCCGATGAACGCAAGATGGACACTCTTGGGGAGGCCTATTTCCAGCATTATTAGCTTATGTTTTGTAATATTTTTTTTATCAAACTGCCCATATCTCTATTTTTTTGGAATTGATGCTGTCATATTCCTTTCTTCGGTACTCATAAAACTATCTACATGGGTACGTATCGTAATCCCGAAAATTCATAATACATGTGGCTGAAATACCGACGTCCAAAACGACGAAATTCAAAACAGGTACCGAAAGTTTTAAATGCCGATAGCCGTTATATCGAAACATATAATACCGATGTCCAAATGCCCTAAAGGATGAAACCCCAAATAGACGAAATACCGATGGATGAAATCCCAAAGAGCGGCGACGTAGTTCACGCGATCACTCATAGATGGCAGGCTATCGAGACCCGAACTAGTTAGACGGGGTTAATTATTAAAAGAAAAATGGTTAGGTTAGGTTAGAGCTGTGACCTCCTACGCGGAAATGACTAGATTATATAGAAAGTAATAATTTGGCAAATTAAATTATGCAAATAATTGTTTGGGAAGTGATAGTATGTCAATTTCTTTTTGATGAAACATAGGCAATCCCATACATACCTATTATTTTAAGCTCCTTTTTTGTCATTGTCTTAGAGATTTTAGGCTTTGGGGTTTAATTTCGGGATTTCGAACTTCACGATATGGATCTACGGGATTTTAAGCTTTCGGGCAAATAAACTTTCGGGATTTAAGATTTTCAACCAAACAATCATTCTGCGTTTAATTTTTCGGGATTTCATACATAGGTATTTTAAAATTCGGGCTTTTAAATTTCGGTATTGTAATACGTACCCATCTACATTAACACTTAAATCTTTTCTCTTGACTTGATCATCATTCTTCGCTGCCTAAAGAAGTAGATATTAAAATAATCTCATTCAACTTTTCAGGTTCAACGGCAGGCACTGTAATAGCTTTCCAGGTTTCTGGTTATCTCAGTGAGAGCAATTGGGGATGGCCTTCCACCTTCTGGGCAGTCGGTCTGATATGCCTCGGCTTGTTCGCTATCCTGACAATATTTGGGGCTGCATCACCTTTAGTCCATAAGAGCATAAGTGAAGGGGAAAAGACTTACATTATGGGTCGAGTTGATGATGGCAAGACCAAGGTTAGCATCAATGTTATAAAACTTGAAGTCGCATCTGAGTATTTTCTGCTTTTAATGAAGTGGATTAGTCTTAAATCATCGGTGTATGCCGCCTTTCTGGACCTCTCAAAAGCATTTGACCTGGTAGATTATGACAGGCTACGGGAAAAGCTGCAGAATAATGGGGTACCTGACGGAATAATAAATATATTGGAGTATTGTTACAAGCATCAGACCAATAGTGTGAAATGGTCAAGCTCATTTTCTGACGCATATCAATTGAAGTGTGGTGTGATTAAGCTCTCCTACACTCTTTAACATCTATGTAAATGGGCTGATCCGTGAGCTCAGCAGCACCGGAGTTGGCTGCTCAATAGATGGTAAGATGGTTAATAACATTAGTTACGCTGATGACATGGTGCTGCTGAGCCCATCGATTAGCGCATTGAGAAAACTATTGAACGTGTGTGAAGTGTTTGCTGAGATACATGGCCTGGCGTACAATGTCAAAAAGAGTGAGCTGCTGGTGTTTCGGGCGGGGCGTAAGAGTCCTTCTTAAGTACCGTCCGTGACACTAGCGGGGGAGGTGTTAAAGAGAGTTACTCAATTTGTTTATCTAGGCCACGTAGTGAATGATGACCTGACCGATGAGGCAGACATTGAGAGGGAACGCAGGGGGCTGACGATTCGTTGTAATAATATGCTGGCGCGCAGATTTGCCCGATGTTCCAAAGCGGTAAAGAAGACGCTATTTAGGGCATACTGCCAGTCCTTCTATACCTGCAGTCTGTGGACTAGCTACACGCAGCGAACCGTCAGCGCCTTGAGAGTCCAATATAATAATGCTTTCAGGTTGCTGATGGGATTGCCTCGCTACTGCAGTGCGTCAGGGATGTTTGCTGATGCTCAAGTGGACGGCTTTCATGCCATTATGCGAAAGAGAGTAGCATCGCTGATGCGAAGGGTGAGGGGCAGTCCCAACAGCTACCTGAGTGTTATTGCGGGTTACATCCATAGTCCTATTTGGAGGCATTGGATAGGTTTACATGTGATGTAGGCCATTGTGCGTTTTTTTTTTGTGTTTTTGTTTATTATTTTCTATGTATGTGTAAAATTACTAACATAGTTTTTTTTTTTTTTTTTTTTTTTTTTTTTATGCAAAACGGGGAAACTCTTGGCCCAAATCTCACCTGATGGAAAGTGATGATTAGGCCGAAGATGGAAGCGAGTTTCACCCGGAATCCTCTTACACAGAGGAACTGGCTATCATACCTCTAACTGCCGGAACACAACAATGCTGTTAACATTGCTGTTATGGCGACAGACTTAGACATGATGGTGGTAGCTTGCCAGGCGGACTTAGAACAAGTCCTACCACCAACCAAACCGAGCAAAAAATTTACCCCCGCTGGGAATCGAACCCGGGACCTCTGGGTCTGAATCAGGTGGTTTAACCACTAGACCACGGAGGCGGTTAATTGTCACCTGTTTAGCACCACCCGGGGACCACGTGTAGGGATTCGCTGAAGGGTATTCTCCTACGGACGCGGGTGACTCGGCCCCCAAATAATATAAATAGTTTTAAGTTATCTTGATGTACTAACACTCTATGGACCGAAAAGTCTGAAATAAATGTTTTGAATTGAATTGAATTAAATACAAAATGAGATTATGTTCATATAATTTTTACACACTGTTTATTACCCTTTCTTTTGTTTTTAATAATTATGAAAGTTACGTCAACTTGATTTATTTTGTGCTTTAATTTACATACAACGTTTTCAACTTACAGAGACTTAAGACTCCCTGGAAGGCCATCTTCTGTTCAAAGCCTGTGTGGGGTATACTGGCCACGCATGTCGGTAGTGGTGCTAGCTTCGTCTTCTTCTTCACCCAAGTGCCTTCTTATATCCACTACATCCTTGGCGTCAATGTTAGAGGCGTAAGTATTACTCATAATTGTTTATTTATTCTTTAGATAAATAACATGGATCCATTAGGTTGGTATGATTATTTTTACCTTATGTTCGTACTTTATTATAAACAATGTTCTTGCACTGCCAACAAGGAACCTTAACATGAGTTATAACTTATCATCATCATCTGCCTAGCCTTTTCCCAACTACTTTGGGGTCAGCTTCCAGTCAAACCGGATTCAGCTGAATACTAGTAGTTTACGTGGAGCGGCTGCCTACCAGACCTCCACAACCCATTATCTGGGTAACACGGTACTTCTTGGCAAGACTGGAGTCAGATTTACTATGTTATAACTTATCACTTATTTATATTTTATATCCCGTACGCGTTAACTTGACACCTGGCTCGACACATTTCGAATTACTTTTTGAGGTTTTAATTAAAATTGAACAATCGATTTCGTTGAAAACAATATAAAAGCGTCAAAACGTAATTTGATCCAGATGCCAAGTTAACGCGTACGGGTAGTACCATACCTTTATTTTGTGGCAGGCATTTCACGTTCAACAGATTTAAAGACAGAACAGAATTTGAGATTCTTTGTTTTATATATATTTTTAAATATTAGAAAGTGGTATAACTTAATAATATATTCTTAGATATTTATTCGTCCTACTTTACCAACACCAATTGCTCATGAAATTCTACGAAAAGTTGAAGGAAGCTTGAGAAAGACTACATAATATCTAATAGTGATGGCCACTGGAGCCCCTTTATGCGAGAAGGACAGGACAATAATGATGAACATTTCTGTCATTCTAAATTATACTTTATACTTTCATTTCAGAGTGGTTTTTTGTCATCTTTGCCCTACGTAGTCAGTTTCTTTACCAGTATTTCTTTTGGAATGCTGTCAGACTTCTTGACAAACAGAAAAATTGTGACCATAAAAACTGCACGAAGAATGTTTAATAGTATTTGTGAGTATATTTATAATAAATTCGTGTTTGCATTTGTAATAAATAAAATTATAATGAACCTTGTTTATTGCTTGATCGCCACCTGTATCGACTGCAGTTAACCGCTGCTGCAATCTCAGCTTAGTCGAGCTCAACGTCCTAAACTTTGTCGACTGCCACTAGATGGCGTTGGTGTTCAATTGACTAATTTATTTCCATCAAAGTCACTTCCTTTCTAGCTTCCATAGTTTCTTTGTCTTGCTCTACTCTCATAAAAGTTTGTTCATCCATACACACACTTATCTGTTTGTTTCAGCACAAGTTGGTGTAGCGGTAGCTCTTCTATGTGTTACATTCACTACGAGCACAGTGATAGCAGTGTTGTGCCTTGTTTTCTCTATGGGATGTCATCTGGCAATGCACGTCGGTTGGATGGTAAGTGATGGAACGTTAGCACATTAATAAAATCAAAAATTGGTCTAGAAACACTATAATATATACTATAATATTATAAAGCTGAACAGTTTGTTCGTTTGTTTGCTTGAACGCATTAATCTCAGAAACAACTGGTCCGATTTGAAAAATGATTTCAGTGTTAGATAGCCCATGTATCGAGAAAGGCTATATTATTATATCATCACGCTAAGACTAATAAGAGTGGAACATTAATGGAGAATGTGACACAGAAGTGATGCGATGTTGCGCGGGTCAGCTAGTTTCATATAATCATACTACATAAAACCATCATCGGTCATTTAAAATGTGGTCCATTCGCAATCAAGAATTTTATCTGATTTTTTAATAAAACATATTTTATTCTATAAGATCTGTCAGCCAGCTAAAAAGACTATTATATTTTTTATTCTGTTCTTTCAGGTGAACCACATAGACTTGGCTCCGAACTTCAGCGGCACCCTCATGATGATGGGCAACACGATGATGAACATCTGTAACGTGTTGCTACCCGTGCTGGTGTCATTTGTCGTTACTGATGTGGTGGGTATCAGTCCTAAAAAAGTATTTGTACTCATTCTTTCAATTTTCATCTATTTTTCCTACTGCTCCGCTGTACTCTTCTGATTAATTTCGTTGCGGGATCCAAGACAGTTGAATCGTTTCTCCGGGACTCGTCGGGTTTCATTAACTTGGCGTTTTCTGGTGGTCGCCACTGTTGATTCTGGCTTTCAGGAGTTGCAGTGGTTGGGAATGTGTGGCGGGCTTGTCCCAATAAAAAAAAAAAAAGTATTTGTACTCAACAAATCTTTATCTACGATTTTGTAAGCTTCAAAAAATAAGAAGCAGCTCGGGTCGATCTTCGAGTTTAAGCAACGCTTGTCAAAGTTATTCCGTGGATGGGTTACAATCTTAACACATCT
The DNA here is from genome assembly GCA_963859965.1 of Ceramica pisi. Lineage (NCBI taxonomy): Eukaryota > Metazoa > Arthropoda > Insecta > Lepidoptera > Noctuidae > Ceramica > Ceramica pisi. The sequence continues at coordinate 952,927 of OY982538.1, forward strand.
ACCTTAACACACCTACTACGAGACCACCGTCCCTTTGAAAGCTAGTTAAGCTGTTGGCCTTGTTGGCTCTGATTTGTAGTTCTTTGACAGTCATTACGGATTGTCAGAAGCCATAAATCTGATAATAGTCTTACCAAGGGGTACCGCATTACCTCGTTATTGGGCTGTACATCTATACTAATATAATAAAGAGGTAAAGTTTGTGGGTTTGAGGTTGTAGGGGGTAATCTTTGGATCTACAGAACCAATTTTGAAAATTCTTTTGCCAGTAGTAAGCTACGTTATTAATTTGTGAGTGCAGTGCCTAAACAAATAACGTGGTTTATATATTTCGTGTTATTACATATATATTAACCCGAAAAATACCACCCATCGCAGTGGGTACAAAGTGGGTCAGCTAGTGTAAAATAATGGCACTCAGCTGTTTCCGGATATAGTTGGGAAAGGCAGATTTTTGTCCAATAACAAGCTAAGATGTTGCTCTTTGCCGGGGTTGCGGAATTTCTTCGATAGAAACTCGGCGGCTCTAGAATGCAAAGGGCAAGGAGCATCGCGGATGGCTTTAGTTTATAAGAGTCTGACACTCCTTTCTACTTCGCCCTGAGCAGAAAGAATCATTTGATGACGAAAAAGATCTTTAAAGTTAAGCAACGCTTGCTGAGGTCGGTTCGTGCTTGGTCGACCATTTTAACGTACCTACTTTAGATGAATTTTAATTCATCCGTGCCTCGGAAAACATGTAAAGCTGGTTGGTACCGGGTCTCATTTGCAGACCTTTGACCGTTGATACGCGTAGTCAGAAGCTATAAAATCTGCCTTGCCGAGGGGTACTCTGTTAAACTATTACTAGGTTTGGATGTCAGATCAGCAGTCGCTCCATGTAGTTGTAGCAACCGGGCCTGTGGACGGCGAGCTATGGGTGGCTCGCCGTCCGTCCGTCTAGTGACGACAGGCCGTGTCGACGGCGCGTTAGTGTTCCACGCGCGCCTCAAAGAGAGTCAACAACACAGAGGGGCCCGAAAGGGCCGACGCCTGCCGGAGTCGCGGGATTATTCGCAAGAGACACCGTGGCTCCGGAACACAAAGGGCAATGTAGGAACATGGATGGGTTTTAGTCAGTAGAAGTCTGACACTCCCTCCCGCTACACCCAGAGCGGGAGGAGTCATTGGATGACTTCCCATCCCAAAAAAAAAAAAAAAATGTAGTTGTAGCAACACAGGTACTCAGCTGCATCCGTTGATATTGAAAGTAGACCGCAACTATGGAAGGAAAGACACGTAATTTGATAGTACAATAACCGTCTTAGCCGTTGGTGTTGTTTTTCTTCTTTCTAATCCTGTAGGCAGGTCTAACGACCCGACACACCCTGGTGTCAGTTTCTAAACCGCCTCGAAGGCCTCTGACATGGTTTATTTGACGGCCGGGAACACCGGCTTATACGTGCCTTCCGGAGCACAGAATCATCTTTTATCAGACATTCAGGTGATTCAAGCCTACGATGTCCTAGCCAAACTGGAAACCAACTTTACAAAGTATGTTTTCCCTTGGGAATCGAACCCACAACCACCGGGTCACAAAGCAAACGCCTAAACCACTCGACCACGTATATTGTGCGTCCTGGTCGTCGTGCCCAATGACAAAAGCTACTATATCCAGAGGTCATGCGATGTTTATTAGTAAAGAACAATGGCCAGATTTCTATAGGACCTTGCTTTTATTTTTCAAACTAGCTTCTGCCAGCGGCTTCGCCCGCGTGATCCCTAGGGAATATGTTCCTGGGATTCAATGTAGCTTATGTGCTATTCCAGACTATAATCTATCTTTGTTCTAAATTTCATTAAGATCCGTTAAGCCGTTCTGGCGTGATTGAGTAACAAACAACCAAACTTTCACATTTATAATTTACTCGTTTGGTGTAAAGCGAAATTATAACCATCTTCCCCTCGACATTATAATTATTAAAGGATATTGCAAACTGTCGTAAGCCGTTTTCCGAAGCTACTCGCTAGCCTCTAGGCGCCAAGCTAGCCGCCTGCCTGTGCGTTCGCGACCTTATACAAAAATAATCCTTAAAGCATGATTCAGTATTCACTCGCGATGGCTTATTAAATTAGCGTATTTCATTTATAACTTTGGTGTTTCTATACCGATTTCTATGATTTTTTTTTTTATGGAATAGTTAATAATGTTAACTTTTATTAATGTTAATGAGGGACGACTGAGAGTTTTATAAATGTAAGAGTAGACAAATACAATCAGAAAGCTTCGAACTGCTAAGCTATCGGGAGTTACACGTGTTATTGTTTATCAATCATAAAAGATAGACATAATTATGCTGTCGTGGGATATTTTTTATATAATTTTAAGGAGAACATTTCCGTCATACATGATTTCTGTGTAGCTTTCACCGTTAAGGTTGCACACGCGACGGAAGCTTAAAAAATGGAGTAACTTCTCCCGTTTTCCCAACATTTCCCTTCACTGCTCTGCTCCTATTGCTTGTAGCGTGATGAAAAGTATACTATAACCTGCTCAGGAGTATGAATAATAATTGTACCAAGTTTCATTAAAATCCGTCGAGTAGTTTTTGTTTCTATAACGGTTATACAGACAGACAGACAGACAGACAGACAGACAGACAGACAGACCGACAGACAGACAGACAGACAGACAGACAAAAATTGTACTGATTGCATTTTTGGCATCAGTATCGATCCATAATCACCCCCTGATAGTTATTTTGGAAATATATTTCATGTACAGAATTGACTTCTCTACAGATTTATTATAAGTATAGATAGAAGATATAGATATAGATGTTGGAAACATCATCCCGTTTGATTACCGGGTGTCAATCAATGGCGCGAGTCGATGACCACAGATTATGTAACTTGTCGACGACAAATGACGTTCCATTGTACGTAATTGAACAAAACGCTTTCACTTAATTATCTTTTATGACAAAAATCCAATGCATAATAAATCAGCATAGTAGTGATAATATTTGGTCCCTAAATACTTATTGAATTGAATAATAGTTAACAACTATCTATAAACAATTGAATATTCAGTCTTTGAATAACCAGTCATTTCGCGTATGAAATGAATTCAGTTCTGAAACCATTATAAGGATAACTTTTTTTTGTGTCCACTTAAAAAGATAATTATTGACCTTAAAAAATAAGGGAATTTTTCATATATACCGCGTGTATCTGACATCGACGCACAAACGATTTCCATGGGTCCAGGGCATGATTCTGGACACCCCAGTGTTGGAATTTTTCGTCGGTTCTTTTCTCACCTTTTTTCAAGAGTTCAGATTGCTCTTTTTAGTGGAAGTAGTTAATTAATTATTTTTTTATTAAAAATCTCATTGGGTTAGGTCAGAATAACGATTATGAGCAGTCTAAAGTAAAAAAAACCCTTGAAAAAAAATGAGAAAAAAGCCGACGAAAAATTCTAAGTCTAGGGTGTCCAGAATCATGCCCTGGACCCATGGAAATCGTTTGTGCGTCGATGTCAGATACACGCGGTATAGCATATAGGGACACTATCGTTTCGTCGCCAGTTACGTTTTGGCCATCCTTCTTTACTATCAGTATTTATTTATCACAGAACTTTATTAATCATTCTATTACTTTGTTACAGTACAACCAGGCACAATGGCGAACGATATTCTTCATAGTAGCGGGAGTGGGCATCTCGACGAATGCTCTCTATGTTTTTATGATGACAACAGACTTACAGCCGTGGAACGAGGGTTACCATAAAGGTATAGACATATTCACACATTAATAATTCCAGCCTATAGTCTGATTTTAGCTAAGGGTTTGTTGAGACATACTCCAATACACCTAAGTGGTGAAGTTATAGCCAGGATGCTGGTTATTTGAATAGTGCAATTTACACCACAGGTACATTTGTACCCACTACCCTAGAAAGAGTGTAAAGTTTTAACCCGATTGTCCAAATATGAAGAAAATATTTTAATCGAGCCTAAAAAGTAAAAAACTTTTTAAAAAAAAAATACAACCGACTTCCTTCTTTTGTAAAAAGTTTTTTATTTTTCACTTTTTAGTGGTACCCCACACCTAACAACACCACTGCAAAATCGCAGAAAAGCAAAGTACGCAATTTCGATTACTTGAATGACATAACACTATCATCTAAGTGTCGCCGCACACGGGCCACCGGCCACAACCACAAAACGCCGCCACCGGCATATTTCCTGTACTTTTCATACATTTAGGATTGTAGCGTGTGGCGGCCACCAGCGTCAACCGTGTGCGGCGAGTCCATATAAAATGTACGAAAACTACAGGAAATATGCCGGTGGCGGCGTTTTGTGGTTGTGGCCGGTGGCCCGTGTGCGGTGACCCTAAGTAGACGAATTCCAGCTATTTCGATTTAAAATCCAAAGTTCGTAACCGATTTTGATTTAATTTAAAGATAAAACAAGAATTATTTTTCAAATCGGTTCATAACTGTCGGAGTTATGAGGTAACAAACATAAAAAAAAAACATACAACCGAATTGATAACCTCCTCCTTTTTGGGAAGTCGGTTAAAAAGATGGCCGCTGCACTTTGCAGCTATGTACAATTGTACATAAAGTGCCGGTAATATCTTACCCCGTATGCAGTAGCTTATGGGGTAGGATGTTTAGAATATTAAATATCGCATTTGAAATAGGGTGACATCTGTTATGATAAAAAAATCTTGATCACCAGAATCACTGAAATGTGACACAGATTTCAGTTTATTATTAGTCAAAATTTAATCGAAAACATTGGAAGGTCTTATTTCAATTATGACAAAACTAGGAATAAGATAAATGGAGATCAGTAAACTGAAGATTAACATTTTCGTTTAATGTTTTCAGCGAAGTGTATTGAAGAAGAAAAATCCAAAGATGAAAAAGAAAATGAAGTTATTCAATAATTTTAGTTCCAAATTCTCGCCGACTGATTGAGTCTGCGTAATCAGAGGACTGTTTCATTGCCCAAAGAATATGCACTGCCATTTAACGTGGTAATGCTGCCAGTCTTCTGGGCACGTTTTGTGATGACAGTGATGAGGAGAATTACTTTGAATGTTAGAGATATTTTGTTTTTGTGCACATACCGCGTGTATCTGACATCGACGCACAAACGATTTCCATGGGTCCAGGGCATGATTCTGGACACCCCAGTGTTGGAATTTTTCGTCGGTTCTTTTCTCATTTTTACATTTTTTTCAAGAGTACCACAAATGGGTATCAGCTCAGCTGAGCTGATATCTATTTGTGGTTTTATTTATTCAGATTGCTCTTTTTAGTGAAAGTAGTTAATTAATTATTTTCTTGGGTTTAAAATTTTATTGGGTTAGGTCAGAATAACGATTATGAGCAGTCTAAAGTAAAAAAACCCATGAAAAAAATTAAAAAATTAGAAAAAAGCCGACGAAAAATTCTAAGTCTAGGGTGTCCAGAATCATGCCCCGGACCCATGGAAATCGTTTGTGCGTCGATGTCAGATACACGCGGTATATGTCAGTACCTAGTATAGTATAGTATCTAGAGTTAGTAGTGTTGTGTAAATAAATTATTATTTTCACACTTAACAAATAAATTTGTCAAAACAATTTTACCAAATAAATGTTTGTGTTTTTTTTTTTATTTTATTTCCTTTCTTATATCTTCTGTATATCATGTGATTCAATGAACTGTTCATTAAAATCAAGAGAGTTAAGGATCTTAGTTAAACCATCTCTTTACGAAAGTACGCTCCATACTCAATGATGACGCGTCCAGTAGCCACTTGCACTAGCGTGATACTTGTATTGCTAAGCCTCACCACTCAGTTGGACGCTACTTTCATTTGTGTATACCACATTGTATACAACGTCTGTGAAGCACATAGCTTCATCAGTACCTAATAAGGTATTTTAATTCTGTTCCTAGTGAGTCAAAGCCACATAACATCACGCCTGCATTCCGGGTAGGGGTATTGTAGAACTGTACTAACAGAACATTGATGTTTCTTTTACCATGATGGTCAAGTGAAGAGGAGGGATGAAACGCATGTGACTGACAGAGTTATGAATCATCATCTGCCTAGCCTTTTCCCAACTGTCATGGGGTCGGCTGCAGTATTTTACGTGGAGCGGCTGCCTACCAGAACTCCACAACCCATTGACTGGGTTACACAGTACTTCATGGCAAGACTGGAGTCAGATTTAACTGGCTTCTGACTATCCGTAACAACTGCCAAAGATCTACGACTGACAGCCGGGACCAACGGCTTAAAAGAGTTAGGAATATTAATGTGAATGGATTGTACCAGGAGAGATATGAAAGAAAAGGGAGGAGGATAAGGAGGAGAAAAAGGAGGAAGGGGGAGGGAAAGGGAGGGGGGAGGGACTAGTAGAGTAACGGCTGACAAGACAGAGTGGAAGAAAAAAACGTGTTGCACCGACTCTAAGTAACATGGAATAAGGCTGCGGAGCAGAGAAATGGAGTAATGTTAACATCAGCCACTGACATTTTATGTAATATCATTGGTTAATATTTCTCCGTTTCTCCACTCCACTGCCTCGCTCTGCATTTATGTACATTCCAGCAGCCTAAAGGCAGGAAAATGATACTGACGTATATAGCAGTGACAAGCGGACCGAAAACTAGCTAAATTAGAATAGACTAAAAAACATTTATTCGACACAGTCACAGGAAAAAAAAATTGATGTCTGTTTATTTAAAATTTTCTACTTTTTACTAATAAAATTAATTTAAAAGTAAACCTTCACAGGTGCACACGCTGTGATCATGACTTAGTTAAGTAATTAAACAACACAGTAAAAAACTTTCTAATTACTCTGCGTACATAGGTGCGCTAAGTAACAAGAAAAGTCGTAAACGCAGGTCCATAAAAGCAATACTTTCCATCGCTGCAAAAGCTTTTACTTTGACTTCACAAGTCTAACAATGAAAATGATACAATATGTAATTTTTTGGGCATAATTTGAACAATAGCCGTTCAAAATAATGGACCCATAATAAGTTGACTCCTTTTGAGAGAGACACTCCACGCACACTTGGCTGCTTTTCCTCACTTGACAAACGTGTTTTCAAACAGATTGACTGTCTGGGCTGCCTATAGCGATTCAAAAAACATACAGACATCGAACTCTGTGTTATACTACTAAAAGATAGTTGACATGATTTGATATGATAATGATATGATTTATTTATTTCTAACCACAGTAAAGGTACAGTAGAGATGTATCAAAACAAAATATATAACAGCAATAATTATACTGTGGGAGACTGGTGCCTATACTAGACTTGAAGTCTGTATTTCAGGACACCAGTTTTCCACCCCTTGGGAATGCTTTAAGTTTTAATATTGTACAGTATAATAAAAAATGCAGTAAGAATTTACAAATCATATGCTTTTAAGACTAAACATAAAAATCAGATATAAAAAAGAAAGGAAACTGTGTGTGTGAGTTACACATGCATAACAGATACGAATATGAACTGAATGAGATATAATCAGTCATGTATTTCTTCTGCTAACATTTTTTTATTTACATTGTTTAAAGTTATCTTGAATACCTTTTATTTTCAAGATAATAATTGGCTATGATAATAATGTGGTTCTGTGACTAATTACATAATTGTATAGCGTTGTGCAACTTTCTTTTAATTAATGCAAATTTTAAGTATAAATGTTAGTTGACATATCCATGATATGACAGTCCAAATTCAATTCTGATCTAAAATTTATTCAATTTAATTATCAATATCGATCTTATTATTGTATAGTGAGATTTAAATATAATGTTATGATAACCTTTAGTTTAGATGCATGCAATAGTATTTATAATTTATAAATTATACGTCCTGCGATTTTTTTTGTGTATATTTAGTTCTTCACTAATATTATATTATTTATTTCGTTCTATACTAATATTATAAAGCAGAAGAGTTTGTTTGTTTGGTTGAACGCACTAATCCCAGGAACTATTGGTCCGATTTGAAAAATTATTTCAAATTCAAAAGTCATTTATTCAAATTAGGCTGAGGGCCAGCACTTTTTGAACGTCAAGTTTTACAAAAGACAGTCCCCCAAAACGCCCGCCCGTCACCACTTCCTAGTGTTTTAGCTGTGGAAAAGAAGTGGCCAACAAACTCCCCAGCAACACAACTGTCTGTTACGTTTTAGGAACTAAAATTTTACACTAATTAATATGCAAAGTACGTGACACAAAAATAAATATATACATTATTTATCACTTGTTAGCTACTAGCACTGTGACACTAAAACAAAATACACACTTAAGAGTGTGTATTCCGTCCACTAGCGCCGCCAATCGTTTTTTATTAATTGTGGTAAATTTAAGACACGTAGATAAAAAACCGCTCTGTAGTGCACTAAAGAAATGTATCTATTATTTTTTGACAGCTATTTTTAATACATAACTCATGGCTAAATAGCCAAAACGGCAATTATTGCTAAAAGTGGCCACTTTTAGCAAAAATATCGACTTTGGCAACTATTTATGTTCTAAAGTACAAAACATAACTCTCAAAACATAATAAATACATTTCTTCAGTGGACTACAGAGCGTTTTTTTATCTACGTGTCTTAAATTTCCCACAAATAATAAAAAACGATTGGCGGCGCTAGTGGACGGAATACACGCTCTTAAGCAAGTGTTGTACGTATGTGGATTTAAATAAGTATAAAAGATGACCTACATAGTCAGACAAATAAATAAAAAAAAATGAAGAAAAAAAAATCAAATAAAAAAAATATATGAACACATATAACCTGTCATAAAACTACTATACTATCTACTTATACACAAGGAACATGATAATTTGTCTTGCGTTCAACACAGCGACCAACTATTCTTATCGTCTAAATAATCATTAATAGAATAGTATGCCTTGGAACAGAGGATTACAGTGTTAGATAGCCCATTTATCGAGAAAGGTTATAGGCTATATATCATCAAGTTAATACAAATAAGAGCGGAACAGTAATAGAAATTGTGACGCAGAAGAAGCTCCGCGGGTCAGCTAGTCCTTAATAAATAAATTAATGTAATGACCGCATTCTATCATGCGTCATATACATGGAGTGCAGGAAACTGCATCAAAAAGCAAAATTGAACTGGTTCAATGAATTCATTCAAATCTGTTGTGTATTTAAAATATTTCCAATCGAGTGCATTTAGTCTGTAGCAAACTAATAATCATGTTTTTATTGACCAAAAAATAAGTCAGTGTGTTTAAAAATCTGTAGTGCAGGACCGAAATAACATAGGACAGCTAGAAAAAATGGGTCGACAAGATAGATCATTATCACCGCGACAGTCACCTGCTCATCAGCCCACAGGTCTGAAAAGTATGTATACTTTGCCCATTTTTATGACAAATCTTTTGGCATCAAATGTTCTTCACATTTTACACACTGGACTTCCTCTGGCGCTTCGTATATTATATGAATGATCAAAATTTTATGGCAATGGAATTTACGTGACTACTTCCAGTTTGAACCAGATAAAATGTGATCGTCTGTTGGTTACGTCAAAGTAAACCGACAAACGTAAGAGACGGCAGTAAATCACACAGTAGCGTTGGCTTTAGCGTAGTATTTAGTAATGTATTTAGTAATGATGGTTTTAAGATAAGGTTTGGGGTTCCAAACATCCGCATGGAAAAACGGAATCCTTGTAGGAACAATTTAGTTCAAATTTTGTGGACATTGTGTACTTCTTTGACCCAAACTAGGACGCATTACGTGAAAACAATGTATGGGAAACCTTAATTAAGTCTTAGACGACGCACTGCAACTTACCATCTCTACATTGTTGCTGTTTCACCAGTCCGTAAAATAGTAAAACCGTCTATCATAATTCACACAGCAAAGGAGTGGAACTTTCTGCCGGCGTCTAAGTTTCCAATTCCGGTTATCGCTGTAAGGTCGTTCGTAGTAAGTTTTCCTAAGTAACGTGATGTTACTAACGGGACATCGATTGAACCAGGCTTCGCAGATTGATATTAACGCAGTAAAATCGTTCGCAGTACAGTTTTTCGATGTAACGAAATATCGCAGTAACAAGACGTCGATTTAACAAGGCGTCGCAGTATAGAGATGTCGTTGTAAGGTTTTCGAAAAACAAAAAATCGATGATACGGCTTTTGCACTCAAGTAGGTAGGTACTCAGATTTAAGTAAATTGTTAAAATGATGATTCGCTCAGAACCCTTTGCACGTGAGTCCGACTCAGATTTGACTGTTTGTCAACTGACACCTGAGAATTTTAGTTTATAAGAGAGCTCCCACTTATTATTCGAAAGCGACGTACAAAGTGTGACCAAGTGAGCTTCATAAAATATTTTTGTACATATTGCAGCAAATATTGAGGAAAACTTAAAACTCAATAAGGAATCAATAAATCACTGTCGCATCAAAAACAAAAAAAATATGGGAAATAAAAAGGTTTTTTCAAAATTGGATCTAGATCCTGATTTTAAGGGTGAGTTGATTTTTGTTTTTATTATTTTAAATACCGTTTCAAAATCATCAAAAGCGCAAAGATAGCGTATTTACAGTAAAAGGATCCAAAAAAAAAACTAAAACCCGACTACGAAATAATCGCGCTCTGAAAAGTAGGAATTAGAGAGGTCTTCTCTTTTGCCCTGCAGTGGTAAACTAATGGTTTACAACAACTACATGGACGGTGATTATTTATCAGAGGATAGCCGTTATCGTAATGTATGTCAACGTAAGACCCTATCGCACCAAAGTTGTACCTACTGTCTTACTATAGTTCTTTTAATTTGCGGATGCTGATTGGTTACCACAACTCTAGAACGCAAAGGGCATCTGAAGGAAGGCGGGTGGGTTTTAGTCAGAGTCTGATACTCCTGTCCTTTCCACCTAGAGTGGAACAAGTAATTTGATTGATTTCCTATCCAAAGAAGAGGGATCTTTTCACAAAACGCTTTCAAGACTTTTACAATATTTGAGTACAAAAGGGAAAAGCCGAAAAGAAGGTAGCTTCGTTTCGCGTAGCGTTCTGTGCGTTACCCTGGCTCACTAGTACCATCTATTGGTGAGCCATGCATAGCTGTATGAGTGCATAGTTCCAACGAAGATGCAAAAGAAAATGATCAACAGGAACGCTTAAGTAGCTTGAAGTCAATTTTTATTCCTCCCTATCTTTATTAGATGGATGGCAGCTCACTCCATGTCCACTTTACCCGATATTTCACGGTGATATTTTCCCTGACTAGCACTACAGGTTACATTTTGCGTTCTCATATAATACTAGATAAGATAAATAGATCCAGTGCTTTTGTATTTATTACATAACATAGAGATTTTTTTTATTTATCAGAGATTTGTACAGGGCTATTTGTACAGGGTTATTTGTACAGGGTTAAAATCATCACATTTTAGTGCAGCAGGTTTTCATACAAAAATAAAAACATTTAAATTGAACGTTCTAAATTTTACGAAGTCTATGCGAAGCAAAAGCAAAAGAAAAATAAAGAAGGCGACCGCGTACTGGAAGACGCAACGTTGGAATACCACAAGGTGGACCAATGACTGGGATGGGGAGGCCTATGTCCAGTAGTGGATGTTTTTCTTCTGATATGATGACCCTGTACTACCTGAGCCATTTTAGAATTAAGAATGATAAGAATACAGGACACTGACTGTTTTAACCCCTTTGTACATAAAATGCTAAACAGCTATTCCAACCAGCTCTATCTATCTCATGTTATATACCTACATACCTCTAAGTTGATTCTTAATTTCGTACTACGAAATAATTTTCTAAAACGAATTATCAGACAAACATCGCACCAAAAATAAAATTATAATCGATCTTAAATAAAAAAATTGCAGTTACTTAAGTTAGATATTCAGGTTCAGATCTTGTTTTCTACAGTCACTTGTTTTTGCGAAACAAATTTCGAGTTTTGGAAACGTATTTGTATTGACTCCGTACATTGGGCACCTCTTATCTCACAAGATGACTTGTTAAGCACATGTTTATTCGCCACTGCAGTGTTTCTACGTCTCTTTCAAGCAAAATTAGATAACATGTTTCACGATTTGTTTGAATATCATTACTGCTTTAGATCAACACGAAAATATAAACCTGCGGACATCCGCAGGTGCATACACAGCGGCAGCGTAGGAAAAGGAAACACAAACATCGCTCCCTGGGGGACACCGGGTCTGACAATAGCTGGCCGTTTTTATACCGAAACCATTAGGAATATTGAAAAACATTGAAAGGAATCTCGAGCCCGATTTTGATGAAAACCAAAACTGCATTATTGGATTTTTGAAAAATCGTTGTTCCTGCCCAAGAATCGAACCGGTTGATTCTAAAAATAAAACTTATCAGACCATCCAAAAGTGTAGCTGATAAGGATCAAATTCTGGGATGAAATAACACCATGTTAAACAAAATAAAAGAACTTATTTTTAATTAAATACTTGAAAAAAAAATAAAAAAACCACCTGATATTTTTTTGTTATTTTGAAGACTAGCTTCTGCCAGCGGCTTCGCCCGCGTGATCCCTAGGGAACCTGTTCCCGGGATTAAAGGTAGCTTATGTGCTATTCCAGACTATAATCCAGCTTTGTTCTAAATTTCATTAAGATCCGTTAAGCCGTTCTGGCGTGAATAAGTAACGAACAACCAAACTTTCACATTTTCATTTTTATTTTTCATTTTTTCTATTGATTGTAGCGTGATGAAAAGTATACTATAACCTGCTCAGGAGTATGAATAACAATTGTACCAAGTTTCGTTAAAATCCGTCGAGTAGTTTTTGTTTCTATAACGGTTATACAGACAGACAGACAGACAGACAGACAAAAATTTTACTGATTGCATTTTTGGCATCAGTATTGATTCCTAATCACCCCCTGATAGTTATTTTGGAAATATATTTCATGTACAGAATTGATCTCTCTACAGATTTATTATAATTTAGATTAGATTAGAAGATACCGTTTTAGCTTTCATCAATATCGGGCCAGAGAATCTACAACTGCATCATTGGATTTAAAATAAATATAAGTTACGGTTTAGATACGTAGCTTCAGTCAGAAATAAACTAATTTGTTGAAAATGAAAGCTTTCCTTTAATTTGCCATTTATGTTATTACTTCCCAGAAATAGATTCGGTACCTAAGAATTACACATGATTCCGATGAACCGGCTTGATTCCTAGGCCGGAACAATAATTTTCAGAATTCCAATATCCCAGTTCTTATTTTCATCAAAATCAGGCCAATCCGAAATAAAAATTAGTTTCGGATTTGGCCCTAAAGGCACACTTCAAAAATTCATATGTTATGTATAATTAACTAAAATAAAACATAACACGCTTTAATTTATGTCATAATTGTTTTTCTAAATACATTTGGGGAAATTAGTGCTTTGTGTTTGCTCTCAAAATAAAACACATGCACACTAACACAAACAGCACACTTAAACGCAATTAGCTGTAAATTATTGAGGTTTCAATTGTTTAAATCCTGTTAAGGACTTGCACAAGAATAAGAAAAAAAAGTGGTAACTTTTATACAGTGCATTTTATTCTTGTAGCTAAGGAACATCAGATTATATAAAAAATATCGAACAGGTAACCATAGCATTGAATCTAACATGAGCCAAAAAATACAACATAACGTTACTCCGTGTTCCCGTCAGAGATATATGCCAGAGGAATTCTTAATAGAATTTCTCGAGCCAGAATTGGATGTGTGCTCATTGACAAGGTTGAGCTAGAACCCTAGGGCAGCTATAAAAAAAATACAGTATTACATTTTGTCATTATTTCAGTTTCAGCATGGGGCTACAGACATCAGCAATGCTTCATATTATTCTGCACTCTCACTATAGCTTACAGCATGAGAGCCTGCATGGGAGTGTCGCTGGTAGCGATGACATATCATGAGAGTCAAGGAAATGGTACTGAAACTGATAATGTTACAGAATTCAAAATGGAAGGAATCTTGAACGCTCTTATGTTGGTGCCTCCGGTAAGTATTTTTGAAACAACAGCTTTACATAACGTTTTGTTAAAACAAAGCAATGAGAGAGCGTAACGTTGTTTGTACACTAACCGCCTCATTGCGTTCAGTCCTGCTGGGGTCGATTCCGTCGACATCTCACCTTGTACACTTGGGTGGAGTGAACGACAAGTGAGCTGTCATACCATCTTGTTTGTATGAATTGACAGCTCACTTGTTGTTCACTTCGCCTAAGCTTTCACTTCGACACGTTTACAGAATCACACTGCAGCTATAGGTTGTTTGTTCGATTAGACCACCCTTGTATAATACTTCTTTTTTTTTTCACCAACGGGATCTAATTACTAAGGCTCCGCAGTCTTTATGTCCATGCGATTAAAATTGGTGATACCAAAGAAAATATTCTGCTACAATCACGCTTTGAACTTTACAATAAAAGAACATTTTCTTCATAATAATATGTGTGATATCTTTTATTTCAGTACCCATTCTTCAATTGGAGCAAAAAGGTGCAAGACATAGTGATAGCGTCATTTTTCTGGGGATACATGTTGCTGCAATTACCTGCAGGTAATCTGGCGCATAGGTTTGGCACCAGGTATCTCCTTACTGGAGCCATGGTGATCAACTGTGTGGCGTCCATCATCTTCCCGATTGCTGCTTATTACGTGAGTATTATCTTCCTGCTCCCATAATACTTGGGGTTAGCGCAGTACGTTTTCTTCTTCTACCTACATTATATTTTCCATTATCACCCGTCATGATAAGTGAATTCCCTTCTCTTGCATATCAATCCATACACAATCCATCTATCTCCATGCCTATTACGTGAGTTAGATTTTTTGCACGTTTCATAACAGATTACTAGGAAAGTATGCCATTCAATACAAGTTGGAAATATTCAAGATTTTTACGTCTGTTTTCAGGGTTGGGTATTTTCGGCTATTTGCAGACTAGTGCAAGGACTAAGTCAAGCTTGCATTATGCCCGGCATGCACACAGCTCTCGGAAAGTGGGCACCTCTTCATGAGCGGGGCAGAATGTCTGCCTACGTTTATGGAGGTAAGTCTTCAGAATTTTGATTGTTTTGTGTTTACTGTATCGAATAAAACTTTTAACGTGTTTGTGTATCTATAACATAAAGTAATGAAAGTTGTAGACCAAAATAAAGTAAAAATAATGGAATGTAAATATTTTTCTCAGTTTTGTTTGTGTAGGTTATCAAATAAATACAAGGCGAATTCGAAACATATTTGCCATTTATATATTTTGTTTGTACGCTTCAGTGTTGGCTCTAATTTGGTCAGATGTTGTTTTTTACTGTTTTCTTTTTAATATTTTTCAGGTCAAGCGCTAGGCACAGTGCTTGGACTACCGATGACAGGTTTCATCGCAGCTTCTCCGATGGGCTGGCCTGGCATCTTCAGATTCTATGGTATCCTTTCTGGTCTCCTTGGTGTCGTACTGTGGTTCATGGCTGCCGATGCTCCAGCACAGCATCCTAAGATCTCAGATGGCGAGAGGAAATACATCGAAGATGAATTGGGAAATGGGGTTAAGACCAAGGTGATTAAAATATTTTTGGTTTATAATAGTGCACAAATAAAAAATTATTCATAACTTTATAAAATACAGAGCTAAAATGTTAGTGAAAAATTACATATAAATGCAGAAAGATTCTCTTCTCTTAGAAGCCACCAAACACAGCTCTGCTCGAGGTGTGGCTCGAAGCTCAAAAGAATCAATATTATGTATTAAACTAACTTAACATCTTTGAATTTCACCATTATTATCTAGGTATGAGGCCAAAAAGCAAAACTGATCTTCCAGAAAAGTTTCGCAAAGTTATTATAATAATGATATCGCGGTTTCCACCAATAAATTAGATAAAACTTGTTGTTTTACAGAGTATGGCAGTACCATGGGGAAAGATACTGCGTCACCCTGGAATGTACGCTATTATTATATCTCACATTTCACAAACATGGGGACAAGTGACTCTGTACTCGGAAGTTCCTGCTTTCATGGACAAGATTATGGGAGTCAATATAAAAGCGGTAAATATGAAACAATAATAGATAAATTTGCATGTGGGAGACACAGGATAGCCGATTGCCGTCAACTGCTGAACGTGAGCCTCCCTCAAAGAGCGCCAACCAACCCAGTCTTGAGCAAACCGCATACATCCAGCCACCTTCTTCAAATCATCGTTCCATCGCACCGCAGGGCGTCCCACACTACATTTGCCTATACGCAGTCTCCACTCTAACACATGTCTGATGCATCAACCAACTCATACTATTCTAATAATATTTATTTTATACTCTGATTGATCACAGCTTTAAAGTTATTGTCTTTCGATAAAATATTTACTAAAAATAAACTATTTTTTAGAATGGACTGCTGACAGCTCTCCCGTTCCTGGTGATGTGGTTCACGAACTTCTTCTTCAGCTGGATGACCGACATGCTGATTGTGAAGAATATAATGAGCGTCACTAACACAAGGAAATTAGCTAATTCACTAGGTATGTTCTAAATTATTGTTGCAGACTCTTTAGCTATAAATATGAGAGAATATTAGGTGATAGAAATTATTTCAACCGCGGCTTTACTAGCGTTAATATAGACTTTAAAAAATAGAAAGCAAGGAATTGTCTCTATGATCCCAATTATCTTGCCAGGGTTGCGGAATTAGTTTAAAAGAGAAGTAATTTGGAGGTAATGGATGGGTTTTAGTCCGTAAGAGTCTGACACTCCTTTTCAGTCCGCCCAGAGTGGCATGACTCATTTGATGATTATTCATGCTTTTAAAAAAAAATAAGGGTCCTATTATCTATGTTTGTACTAAAATTCATCAAAATCTGTTCAACGGTTAGTTGACCTTCGCATTTATAATATTAGTGAGGATAGAACCGAGCCAACTTTGCAATGCACAATAAAAAAAATGCTTATATTTTTAGTAAAAATAATTTATTATTATTATAATTACAGGAAACGTCCCAGCAGCTATTGGACTCGTTGCGTTAGCCTACGCACCCAAAAACATTTATATTGTAGAAACCATTCTAGTCCTCACTTGCGGCTTTAAAGTTTCGGCTTCTTTGGGATTCCACGTAAGTTTCATTCTTTAATTTTTTTAGTACCGTTTGGTTATTTATTTATTTATTTATTAAATTTAATGTAATCGGTGGTTTTAATTTTTCTATTTGTAATGGAAATCTTAAATTCTTTGATGTGTATTGGGTGCTTTATTTACAGATAAATCATATCGATATTTCCCCGAACTTTGCTGGAACAATGATGAGCATCAGTAACTTCGTCTCGAACTTTTCAGCATCAATGTCGCCGATAGTGGTTGGCTTCATTCTTACCGACGTTGTAAGTTACTTCATTTTTATTATTATACTAGGTGATGACCGCGGCTTCGCCCGCTTGACAAATAATACATATACTAAAACCTTCCTTGAGGACCACTCTATCCATTGGTTAAAACAACATGAAAATCGGTATAGTAATTTTTGAGTTTATCGCTTTATCGCGAAAAGACAAACAGACGCGGCGAAAGACTTTTCTTATAAACTGTAATGTTCCAGTATATACAATTGTTGGTTGGCCAGAAATAGTAAATAAATAAACAAATAAAATGTACTGACAAAAATATCCACTCCACAAAAATTCAATTTCACTGATATGGTTTTTCTTTAAGATTTTTATTATTTGAAAACATAATATTTGAAAAACTGATGAACATTTTTTGGATGAGCTAAATAAAAAAATACAGTCAAAGTAAAATACAAATTATTAAAAACAAGAAAAACTCTTAGTAGGTAATAAGTATAACATTAACGTATCACAAATGTTCACAGACCGACCCATACCTCTGGAGGCAGATATTCTTCGTGGCAGCTGGAATCTACTTCTTCACAAATCTGGTCTACGTAGTATTTGGAACCGGTGAAAAGGCTGAATGGAACGACCCACCTCAGGAAGTGACAGCTGATGAAGAAAGTCAACTAATGATGGAGAAACCCAAAGTGTAAATGAAGAAAAAATTATTGCAATGAAGAAATCAAGCCGTGATGGCTTATAGGGACTGCTTGAAGTCGTTCAGTTTTTGGCTCATCAGTTAAAATCTAAGACAAGTCAGTCGACTTCAAACTATGAATATTCACACCTAATGATGGCAGAAGGTGTGGTTCAAATAATATTCATTGAGGTTTTAATTTTATTATTATAACTTACGTAATACCTTCATGATACTATCGTTAGAAGCCATGTAGAATTTTATGATGACCGAGACGTTGATGTAACTGCTGTTCAAGCATCAGATCAAGGGATTGAACCAGACAAGTGCCATGAAGGTAACGGTGAAGAAAATTATCGTGAGAAAACCTTTGCTTGTAAGGAATTTAAATCACGACCTGTATGAAATTGTACGAAGAGTCTGTTTTGTAGAGAAAGTATTAGTAGAAGTTATAAGAAGGGATTAACTCAAGTGACAATTAAGTTGAGAATCGAGATGGTTAGCAACTGGACGTAAGGTACATCCATAGAGAAGGAGGTTTATTTATAAGACATAGCTATAAGAATTAAAAGAAATTGTACATAAATGCTTTTTTATTACCAATATTGAATTTCTAAATAAAACATATTCATGAACGTCTATTTTATTGTATTTTAGACAGTTTGGCAGTCGTTACGGATTGTCAGAAGCCAGTAAATCTGACTCCAGTCTTACCGTGAAAGACAGAAGTACCGTGTTACCCAGTAAATGGGTTGTGGTGGTCTGGTAGGCAGCCGCTCCACGTAAAACACTGGTATTCAGCCGAATCCGGTTTGAAAAATTTCAGTTGGTATATCATATTTTAAGCAAATAAAATAAACCAAATATTTAATATCGTCAGTTTTCAATTTACCATTTCAAGTATGGTCTAATCAAATCAAATCAACTAAAGTGAAAGGTACAACAACGCGATCCGGGTGGTTTTGGGGCTGCTTCGCTTCTTTAGCGCATCAGGGATGTTCACGATAGCACATACTTATTGTTTCCACGCTTCTATGAGAAAACGATGTGCGTTCTTGGTGTACTGGGTGCGGGCCAGTCCCAATGCTATCCTGGCAGTGATCGACAATAGGCTGGATTGCCCTTATGTCCGGCACTACTATGGTAGGCATGTTGATGATCCAGTGCTGGTTAGAAAATTATTATTATTGTTTATTTCATTTTATTTTTGTGAACAACGTTAAAAATTGTATATATTATTTATGAATAACTTAATTGTTGTGTTGTTTGTTTGTTTGTGCCAAATAATAAGTCTTACGTAACTTGATTATGAATAAATAATAAAAAATAATACGCCAATTAAAATCGTTTGATTAAAGACCAAATGTACTTAGTGACGTTATCCTCGGTAATATTATCCCAAGTAAAAATTTGACAAAAACGACATTTTCAATGTATGTAGAGGTCTATAAGAGGTCGTTTTTGTCAATGCTTTAAATTTCTTTGCTTGATTGAATCAAGAGTGATGATATAACAAGTGAAGCAAGGTTACCGACATAGCCCTTTGTGGTAAGGGGCAGGGCACATTGCTCGCAGAACAGATGGTCGATGAGGTCAAAAAGTTCTAGAGTGGTGACCTCGTACCGGAAGGCAAAGCTTTGGAAGGCCTCCCAAAAGGCGGACCTATGACCCGGTGAGGGTCGCGGTTAGCCGATGGATGCGAGATGCCAGGATTAGTTGTTGTAGCGACACTTTGCGGAGACCGATATCCATCAGTGGACGTCTTTCGGCTGATATAATGATGATAATAATACGTTTTAGTGTTTTATTTGGAAGTCAGTTGTATTTTTATATTTCATTTTTATCGGTGATACTCTCAACTACAGCTTGAGTATTCATGACATGTATATTAATCAGACGTTTTCGTGCCGGTAGTTTGAATATCATTTTGTTTCCTTGTATCCAGAGATTACCTAGTACAGAGGTGGCGAACCTATGGCATGCGCCAGTGGTGGCACGCAGCAAAATAATTTGGGCAAGCCTTACATTACTTAACATCGTCATGAAAGTTAAAGTGCAGTGTGATTTATGCTGTTACTAATACAACATATGTTTACTTATATTTGAAGAAACACAAAGCTTGAAGAGAAAAAACTGAAAGAGTTAGTTAAAAGAGTTTTTGTTATTTTTTGTCAGTTCAATCACAAAGTCAATATTTTAAGATTGAAGTAAATGTTAAGATTTTTACCCTATTTTAAAATGATTTACTTTATGTTCAGAACAGCATGTAAAGTAGGAGAAAAAATGTGTAAGTAGCCTTCCAAGTCTGTTTACCTAAACACACATAAAAGACGGATATTTTGTACATCTTAGATAAACAATTTCAAACAGACTGTTGGACAATGCTTTATTTAGAGGCTAATGACTCAACTACATCATCACGTGGCAGTAAAAAAAATCAATTAGCTGAAACAGTGTTAGTTATATTATTAAAACAGATGCCCGCGGTTTCTCCTGCCTGAAAAATTATTTACTAAAACCTTTGTGGAGAACCAGTCTATCCATTGGTGAAAACAGCATGAAAACGGTAACTGTTGAGTTGATCGCGAACAGATAGACAGACAGACGCTGTGGGTTTGTTTTATAATATGTAGTGATAATGAAGCTAGCCTGAAATTTGCTACTGCTGGGAAAAGACCTCTTTCTACTCCTCGTACCCAATTTAATGACACTTCCTCCCTATTCTTAAGGTTCAAGCCGTCCCGCCATTGCTTTCACGGTCTGCCGCGACCCCGTATCGCAATTTCAGGGTACCCATTTTGTTTCTTGTCGGTCCACCAATCGATGGGCATATGCGCCAGATATGCCTGTCAGCACAGTCCCATTTAAGCTAAAACATCTTAAGATATATTTATTGTTTTAGGAAGAAATGCTGAACATGATTTGAAGAGAGTTTTGCTTGTACTTCTGGTAGATCAAGGAATGCGCCTATGGTTTTTCTTCCTGAATCTGAAGATTAACATCATTATTGTTTTTTTTTTTAAGTAATGTGTCAGAATTTCATAACGACCACGAACCCTCCAAGGGTTTTGCATTCGATGTGATCGTATTTGTTTCATCAAACTGGTTACTGGTAGGAAGAATAAAATTAAATAAACTCTGATCTGACAATCAGATGAGATTATATTTTATCAAATTTTATTGATTTATAAACATGCCTATGATACGAGTAGCTTGCGAATCGAAAGTTGTTCATGGCTATTTTCAATGAAATTAATAATTAGTATTTTTTTTTTATAATTCATTTCGCTCTATTGATAACCGAACATATTTGGTTTCGTTGCCTTGGTAGGCTTGCTTATGTAATTATTTCTGTTTATGGCTAGGTAGCCGTGACTTGTCAGGTAATACGAATTGTTACTTGCATTTTTTTTTAGTTTATTTTTCAAAAACATTATTACAAGCTGCATTAACAAACATAAGACTTGTCTGAAACTTAAACGTTTATGTGACAAAGTGGAGGAAGCAAGCTCTGAGCGAGCTTGTAAACATGTACATAAAAATAGAAAAATCTCAAACTTAAGTGATGTCACCAGTTAAGTAGTATTTTAATAAGTTTTTAATTTTTTTTCTGTATTTATCTAGTGATAATAATTAACGCTATGATTATTGATTCTCTAAACGTGTTGGTAGGAAGTTACTGTAAGTACAGAGAGTATTTGAAATTAAATAAATAAATAATAGCAAAACCGATCTATTTTTAATTGGTATCGAAAGGAAAAATATTTAATCACAAAATAATCGTACAATAAGATAATTGCCATGCTTAATTATTAAAAAAAAACTGATGAAGCAGTACTAATACAATATACCTACACATAAGTATAAAAGATTTTTTTTTCAACCTATAAATAAAATGTAGTAAAGTTGACACAATAGATATGAAAATGAGTTGAATGAGATAAAATCAGTCAAGTATTTCTTCAGTTAATATTTATTTATTTGCAAGATAATATATTTGATTCTCTGACTAATTTAATTATTTCAACGTGTGGCGTAACTTTTTGCAATTTGATTGGAAAGTTGCTCGGAATCAATTAATTCATCGAAAGCTAATGCTATAAGAAATCTCTAGTGTGGTGTAAGCCTCAGTACAATTTTTTTATACTTGTTTTTATGGAGTTATTAGGAATTTCTCACTCATTATAACGTGTAAATTACTACCTGGCACTAACATATTACAGCAACACAAAGCATTTTACAAGAAAAAAGCCGGCCAACTGGAAAAATCACGTTTATTTTGTGGGAGATTGAGAGCTTCTTTTAATCCTTAATTTATTTTTATATTTTTTGTTTTTTAAAATGGCAATATAAATACATACACCGTAAAGATTCCAATTGCGCTGACAGAAAGACGGACAGATAGACAGACAGACAGACCGAGGAGGTTTAGTAAAAGGATTTGTTGGTTACCCTTAGCGTTTGTAGCCTTTAAAATGATGAAGCGTGACCAGTAAAAACCGGATAAAAAGCGGAAGTTTGCTAATTACGTAAAAGTAGACCGACAGACGTAAGACATGGCGGTAAATCACAGCAGCATTGACTTTGTTGTGGTATTTGTTTGAGATAGCGACGACAGGTGAGTACATAATAATGATGATTTTATAAGATAATTTTCACTGAAATCTGAGAATTTTAGTTTAAAAGAGAGATTCCACTTGTTATTTGCAAGCGAAGAACTAGAGTGACCGGTGTATAACTCATTCAGTTTGTTAGCATCTTATAGTAATTTTAACCTATTATAATTAATACAACAATAGTTAACAACAAATAAATAACAGCTTCCGCAGAAACTCATTAGTACTGTAAAAATATATCTTAAACTTTGAAATACAATTTTGAATTGCAAACGCCAAAAGCATCAAACTGTGCACCAGTTCTTTAGAATTGTTTTCGATTGCTTGCTTTTCTTTTTTTTGCATTAAAAAAAAATATGGCTGGCAAAAAGGATCTTACGAAAATGGATCTTGATCCTGATTTTAAGGGTGAGTATTTTATTTAGCTTTGAACACTCTTAATTTTTGTTTAGGTTTACACCAAACGACGCGGCGACGAAGGCTTTTGGTTTGGTCGTTTTGATTCGTTTGTAGCCCGTATTTGGTCACCGACTAGTCTGAACGAGTTTTCAGTTAGCTGTATTTGACCACACCAACTAGTATAAATTTTCAGTTTTAGCCGTATTCGTATATTTATGAAATAGACTATGCACATTGAAAGCTTGCGAAAAGTAGGTTTCTGTAAATTAAAAAAAAAAACAGTCCATTGCCTCTAACTCAAATATCAGCATGAGCACTTAAGCATAAAATTAAAATAAATGCAGATTGCAATATTTTTAACAATACATAACACAATAATCTACAAGAAGTCTATGATTTTATGGTTATGTAAGAAAATTGGGATTCGTTCTTAACCGTTTGCATACGAATCCGACTTGCACTTGGCCGGTTTTGATTGTCTATCCTAACTAATACTATAACTGCGAAAGTGAGTTTGTTTATTACGCTTTCTTTGACACAGAGATAGAACGAGACGGTTATAGGCTACGTTTTTGTATTCACACGAGCAAAGCCGCGAGAAAACTTAGTTTTTATTAAAAAAGGGCCAAACATATTTATTGGAACTTTGTATTGGATATTTACACAAAACTAGTTTATCCAAAAATTTAAAAATACCTCGAATTCTAAATTCAAATAAATACCTATAGCTCTTTGTTTTAATCGTCATAAATCGATATTCATATTTGCAGACATTCTTTGCTCATTTTATTGACCCCGCGCATCTGACACTGCATATCTTGCAACAAAATCACATGCCTTAATTTGATCACGTGTATATTCGTCACAGCAGCATTTGAAACGTCATTTCCAAGCAAAATGAGTCAACATCGGAACTGAGTTGTTTGAACATCGTTACTGCTTTAGATCAACACGGAAGTATAAACTTATGAGTGTATGCCTTGGAATAGGCGACGCAAACATAACTCCCTGGGGGACACCGGGTCTAAATATGGGGGCATTACTTGTCATGATAGTTTGTAATAAATGTTTTATTTGTTTAGTACCTAAATGCGTTTGGGGAAATTAGTGACTGTGTTTTCTTTTGTTATGAAATTAACATTTACTCGAACCTGTATGAATATTTATACTCAAACCACAAAATTATTAAACGAAAGAAACTCGGGATATACGTCAGCCCATTTATTTGGAGATAACTTCATATTTATATTCATTTATTTTGCATTCCATAATACAGATGTTAAAAAAGGCTTACAGCTAGGAACCGTTGTAGACCCTGTTAGGGCTCAGGAAGAGGTGTTGTTATACTTACTTAACTATACAATATTATTATTACTTAAAAAAATATCTATGACAAAAAAAAAACTAAACGAAAATCTGTTCATCCGATTGGGAGCTACGATACCACAGACAGACTCTTAAAACTTATATCACCCCTCTCTTTTTGCATCGGGGTAGTAAAATAAATCGTAGAAAACTAGTTAGGTATACATATTTCAATCTGGTTAAAAACAATTACAATGACTTAAAAACCACTATAATACAACTCAGGTGTTTTCTTAAAATATTTTTTTTATTTTTTTTTCTAGAACTAAATGTCTTTGTAGGACAATTTCTGAAAACTAGTTTTACCAATGTAGGATACTAGTGGAAGTATGTACCTCAGGGCTAATTTTCGACTTTCAGGTAGTCGAAGCTAGTGGCAAAAGCTGGATGGTAATAAAATCACGATGCTATAATCTTGTTTAAAATCTTCAGTTTCAGAATGGGGATACCGCCATCAGCAATGTTTTATATTGTTCTGCACTTTAACGATAGCGTACAGTATGAGAGCCTGCATGGGAGTTTCACTGGTAGCCATGACGTATAATGAAAGTCAAGAAAATGCAACCGACGCTGAAAACGTTACTGAATTTAAAATTGAAGGATTTATGAATGCTCTTATGTTGGTACCTCCGGTAAGCGTTTTTGAAACAAAAACTTACGGTGAAATTCAACTAAGCAGTGCATTTTTTTGTATACCGACATTCCAAAATATTTAAACTCTTCCTATTGTTCAGTCCATTGACAGGTGCGAGATTGCCCGGTTTGTTAAAACCGATATACACTTGTCTTGTTTTTCCATAAATGTTTGTTGTGTGCATACTTCTTCCTTTAAAAATACGGATTCATTGTTTTTCAACTTTTTTTTTCACCTTGTCAAATTCTACTTTAAGAAGCACAAATATCCTTCAAAGTTATAATCATTTTTATTACAGTACCCTTCCTTCAATTGGACCAAAAAAGTGCAGGACATAGTTATATCGTCATTTTTCTGGGGCTACATGTCGCTGCAGTTACCTGCAGGTCAGCTGGCTCATAGGTTCGGCACCAAAAACCTGCTCACTGGCGCCATGATGATCAACTGTGTGGCTTCCATCGTGTTCCCGATCGCTGCCTATTACGTGAGTTGAACTTATTTTATTGAAATTTTCGTTTCCTTTACGACTTTCTATATTATTCCACCAACTTGCACTAAGCGTTTCTAAGCGGCTTTCATAATGCGCACAGCAATGGAGTGAAACTCTCTGCCTGCGTCTTTCGTGTTTCCGAATGCTTACAACCCTAATCTTTTCAAAGTTAGAGTGAACAGGCTACTTCTGGGTAAGCTCGCTCCATCTTAGACTTTGTCTTTGTCTTCTCTGACCAAAACTAAAATCAAGAGCAACCCCATCTCTAATAAAAAAAGAAGTCATTTTACGTTTTACTACTTTTTCATAATTATCATAAAACTACTTCGAAGCTGTTTCTTTCATTATAAGTCGTAAATTGATTTTAACAACTTTAAAATATCTGGTTTCAGGGTGGTTGGATATGTTCGGCAATTTGCAGACTAGTGCAAGGTCTAAGTCAAGCTTGTATTCTGCCAGGACTTCACACTGCTTTAGGTAAATGGGCGCCTCTACATGAGAGGGGAAGGATGTCCGCTTTCGTTTATGGAGGTAAGATTCGAGATGAAGTCTTAAATTAAACTTTCAAAATAATATCTTTCTGTATTTGCAATGTATGTTACTAAAAGGTTTAGACCAAAGACGTTTCTATTTTCATCAATTCAATAGAACAGAAAGAATGGAATGTAAATATTTCTTTTGTTGTTGTTTATTTAGGTTTTTATACCAAATACAAGCTGGACTTTTACTGTTTTATCCATATTTGTTTACCGGATCAGTTTGTTTGTGTTTCCAATTTGGTCAGGACTTGGTTCTTTTATTGCTTTTTTTACTTGTCAGGTCAAGCTTTAGGAACAGTTTTTGGACTACCGATGACAGGCTTCATAGCAGCTTCTCCAATGGGCTGGCCTGGCATCTTCAGGTTCTATGGAACCATGTCTGGTCTCCTTGGTGTCGTGCTGTGGTTCATGGCTGCCGATGCTCCCGCTCAGCATCCTAAGATCTCCGACGGCGAGAGGAAATACATTGAAAATGAATTGGGAAATGGGGTCAAGACCAAGGTAAAATTCACTGCAATTATTTGAGAAAAATATAAACAATAATTTGAATAAGAAATAAAAGCTTACTCACTATATGAAAGCCTCCACACACAGCTAGCACTATAAATTAACCTAGTTTCTAGAATATTTTTTATAATTTATCCTTTAAACTTTACCGCAAAAATCTGGCTCTGCGGCCAAAAAGCAAACAAGGCTCTCAGCTTTGCAACATGATTTATATCTTTATTTTCACAAACAAGATGAAATAATCTTTTCATTTCAGAGTATGGCGGTGCCATGGGGAAAGATACTGCGTCACCCTGGATTGTACGCCATTATTATATCTCACATTGGACAGACGTGGGGACAAGTGACTCTGTACTCCGAAGTTCCTGCTTACATGGACAAAATAATGGGTGTTAATATCAAAGCGGTAAATAGATTTGTTTGACTAATTTAACACTTTGTTGGGGTGCTCGTATTGGTATCAAATGAGTCCTCATTGTATCTCCAACTACATTATTTAAACAATAACATGATAATCATTTGATTGTTAACTGCTGTCTCTAAAATGCTGTCTCTAAATTGCTGTCTCTAAAATGCCGCTATTAGCACTAAAGCTGTTCATTGTACATAGAAAAGTTATGTAATATTTTCTTCATCCATATTTTCTGTTACTTATGTTGCACAAAAATGTGTTTTATTATGTAAACATTATAAAGAGTATTTTATTGTTTCCACTTAGAACGGACTCCTGACTGCTCTTCCGTTCCTGGTGATGTGGTTCACGAACTTCTTCTTCAGCTGGATGACCGACATGCTGATTGTGAAGAAAATACTCAGCGTTACTAATACAAGGAAATTGGCCAATTCATTAGGTATGTTTAAGATATCATAAATTGTGATAATGACAAAGTCAATTACTAAGACAAAGATTTTGGTACTTTTCATGTCAAGATAAAAAGGGGATCAATGTTATTTCAGTTAAATGAAATTTTGTACTTGGTTACTTCATTGAACTTATATGTATAAAAATAATTTCTAAGTTGTTTTAATACTGCTGTACCAAATACTCATGATTTTACAAAATAATGATTGTGTATTTTAATTGAAGGTAACATCCCAGCAGCCATTGGTCTCGTTGCGTTGGCCTACGCACCCAAGAACATCTACGTCGTTGAAACAATATTAATTATTATTTGCGGTTTTAAAATATCATCACACTTGGGATTCCACGTAAGAAAGACTGATTTTTACTTATTCTTTTTATTTGGGATGGGTTTGCTCTTGACTCTGGTATAGGTCAGAGATGACAGACACAAAGTCTACGATGGAGCGAGCTTACCCAGAAGTAGCCTGTTAGTAGCTATTTTAAAATATTATTCTATTTTAGTATATTATATTTCACTTTATTATTTTCAACAATAAAAAAAGCATTGGTACCCCTTTTTATTGATATAAAATTCGCTATTTGAAATCAATGAAGAGGGGTTCCCGCCACCATTTTGATTTTATTTTTCAAAGTTGCGGTAAGCATCGGAGGCACGGGGGAACAAACATAATAAATTAAATGGGTTGAAGTAATTTCAATAAAAATAAATAATTTTACCGAGACATTTTCATATGGTTTAGCCACAATGGTTCTTTCTATACCTTATATGGATTACTGGTTCTTCTTCAGTTTACTTCATTTATTTTTACAGATAAACCACATCGATATCTCCCCAAACTTTGCCGGCACAATGATGAGCATCAGTAACTTTGTCTCTAACTTCGGAGGATCGATGTCACCTTTAGTAGTCGGCTTTATCCTTACTGATGTTGTAAGTGCAATGGATATAATAATCATAATATTAACTTAATAGTAAAATTATATATCAATTGTTCCAATAATGTTAAATAGGCTTTCACTGTTTTTTAACCAGCTTCAAAAAGAGCAGGTTGTCAAATACGCTGAATTTTTTTTTAAAGATATTGTTGAGTTTATGAAAAACGATGAACTTATCGTGTTAATTTGTGCCATAATTCGCTCTCTTATTCAGACCTACACAGAACTTAGAAACAAACAAAATATAAATAATTGCTAGTGATTAGAAAAATACGTGAAAGTAATTTACTTTTTATAATCTTTACAGACCGACCCATACCTTTGGAGGCAAATATTCTTTGTGGCAGCTGGAATCTACTTCTTCACAAATCTAGTCTACGTTATACTTGGAACTGCTGAAAAGGCCGAATGGAATGACCCTCCTCAAGAAATAACAGCTGAAGAGGAAAGTCAACCGATGATGGAGAATTCTAAAGTGTAAAAAAGAAAGCAAACGATGCAATGAAGAAATAAAGCCGTGATGGCTTATAGGGACTGCTTGAAGTCGTTCATTTTTTGGCTCATCAATTAAAATCAAAGAAAAGTCAGTCGACTTCAAATTATGAATATTCACACCTAATGATGGCAAACGGTGTGGTTCAAATATTCATTGAGGTTTTAATTATTTTAATTCGCATAATACCTAAGCATATTACTATAGTTAGAAGTCATGTAGAATTTTGTGATGACCGCGACGCTGATGGAACTGCTTTTCAAGCATCAGATATGGAGTTTGAATCTGTCAAGTACCGTCATGGTAACGGTGAAGGAAATCATCGTGAGAAAACCTGGGCTTGTAAGATTTAGAAATCAGCCACCCGCTCTGAAGAGCGTGGCGATGAAATTGTGCAGAAAAGTGAGGTTCTTTAGTGGGAAAATTAGATGATGTTTTAGAAGTAGATATGGCAAGATGGTATTCAATCAGAAATAAGGATTAACTAAAACAGAGAAGGAGTATTAATGTTTAAGAATAATGTACAAACATAATTTGTAGCTACTTTCTAAGTGTTCTAAATAAAATTTAAACTAATAAAATAAAATAGTATATTAATATCCAATTGTTTTATTTTATTCCCGAGAGCTTTAAAGTAATACTCAAAATGAATTGCATATCAGAACTGAAGATGGTAAACTGAAACTGGTCTTATTAAAAATTTCTACTGTAATAGACGACTACGGAAATTGACCATAGACATGTTGCACTAATCATAGTTTACAAATTTTTCAACTATGTTGAAGCTGATTAACGACTGCTGCGGCTGTGGTTCTGACCTTCAAGTCCCAGCAACAGCCTGACTTTCTGGCTTCTGATTATCTCTGTACCAACAGTTTCACTGAACTGCAATAAATTGGAATAAGGGTTAAAGAATAAAAATTAATGCTGGTTACATAATCTAAGTTTCTGATGACAAAATAATCAAGTAGGTAGGTACCTGCAGTTCTACACATAGTTACAATGAACTTGGTACTCTATTTGCATTTGATAACAGTGACACTAGAACACACAAGAATTGTTCCTGACAATTACAGAATTGTTCAACTACTAAGAAAGACGCATTCACAGATATTGTACGTCAGTTTGGTACATATCTCGAAACAAATATTTATCTAAATGCATTAGTACGGTGATGGAACTTGAAAATACTAAAGCTATATAATTATTCCTTATGACAACGCCTGGATGATGACATTGCAGATGAATTAAATTCTTTTTTGGTAGTTTAATATGCAAAGGTAAATTATAAAAGTAATTTAAATATAACAACAGTAATTTGGGTTCTGGAGTTAAAGCAGTGAATGAACATCAAACACTTGTAAACAATACTAATCATAATGGTGGAGAAGCAAGAGGTTTTAGACAAAGGATCTGAAAGTAATTTCAAAGGTGAGTGTAAACTTTTGATAAATGGACACAATGTGTCTGAAAAGTTTCGTGTCCCAGACTTGAGGACCCTTAGCTTGAAACTATTTGGCTTATCACCTGATGGATTAATTACTATCAAATTTGATTTGTATTTAAACTTAAATGTTTGTTGGAATTCTATTTCGATTGCAATTAGTAAAGCAGATGGTGGTCAAATAGAAATTGATTTAGTTTGATGAGAGTTTCTGATTTAAAACTAAACTAGTCTTGCATGCTTTAGTGGCTTTTGAAAGTAAGCTGGTTCTGTACTGTCCCACACCAGGGCTATATAGCGTTTAGTGATTATTATAGCTTGCTTTAGTCTTAATTACTAGACAAAACTATTGTAAATACTTATAATACACCTAGATATCTGCGCAATTTAGGAATCTTTCTTGTCTTTTTGTTATTTATGACTGCTTCTGCATTGAAAAATTCTTTTCTCTTTCATCTTTCCGCAGTGTCTTCATTCTTAAATAAATATTTTCATTTATTCATCTTGACATTAATATTAAATTAAATAAGTACAAGACTGAATATGACATTAGTTATGTAACGAATGCTTTTTTTTATTTAATACCTATGACCAGTCTCCATCAAAACTTCAATTATTGATCATAATTTGAATCTTGGATTTTCTTAAACCGCTATTTTCAGTTTCAGGATGGGGCTACAGACATCAGCAATGCTTCATCCTATTCTGCACCTTAACGATAGCTTACAGTATGAGATCCTGTATGGGGGTGTCGCTGGTAGCTATGACAAAGTATGGAGACTCCATCACAAACGCTACAGCATCTAGTATAGCAGCAGAAGAGAACCAGTTCAAACCTGAAGGGATATTAAATGCTTTGATGTTGATACCACCAGTAAGTGTGTTTACATAATAAGTATTTCTTAGTTAAATAAAAAAAAATAGTTGTAATGTAGATTTAAAACTAAGGAATCAATTTTTTATTTGCATAGGTAGGGTTCTTATCAATTTGCATGCTACTGTATACAACTTCAATACTTAAAAAGAGATAATTTTATCGCACAAGATAATGTCTCTTAATATTTTTCCATTATAAGAAAGAAATGTAGAATACTTTGGAACACACATTATTTCCGGATTAAAGAGAGTTGGAAAAAGTTTATATTATAATCTGTTCAGAGGGAATTGTTTGATTAAAACAAAGACAATTTCCTTCTGCCAGATGCAAACAAGGTTGTAATCTTGTAAACGATTACTTTTGAAGTCATAATAATGTGTATTTTACTTTCAAATCGTAGGCTTTCTGTGCTCCAAATGTGCACTGGCAAAAAACAAATGGTCATATTTGCACGTTGCATAAAATACCGCAACTGATGGTGAACGCGGAAGCTGAAGATGAAGAAGATGTACAGAGATTACTTAACGTTAAAATATGTCAATGATCTCTTATACATATTTTGTCGCGGAATACGATAAGGCCGCCAATAGTATGTTTTTTTAGTTTATGGGTGTAATAAAGTATAATTATGTAAATTAATAAATTTTATGTACAATTATCTTTACAATCAAAATAAAAGTGTAGGCAACATTTGAAGTAAGCAAATTTATTATGTCACCGGTCGTTAAAAGTTCTGCTCAATGTTCTAGTACCCAACATTCAACTGGAACAAGAAGACTCAAGACGCGGTAATAGCCTCCTTCTTCTGGGGGTACATGACGCTGCAGATCCCAGGCGGACAGCTGGCGCATAGGTTCGGGGCCAGATATCTGCTGACTGGTGCCATGATGATCAACTGTGTCGTGTCCATACTATTGCCGCTGGCTGCTTATTATGTAAGTTAGATGGAACAGGAAAATTAATCAAGAATTAAACTAGGTGCCCGTGCCTGCCATGGTTGCGGAATTTGTTAGAAAGAGTCACCGCGGCCCTGGAACGCAAAGGGTTTTAGGAGAAACACAGAAGGGTTTTAGTCAGCAAGAGTCTGACACTCATTTCCACTCTACTCAGAGGGAAAAGAGTGAATTTAAGGTTTCACATAATTTAAATAGAGCCCCATACGTTACTTATTTTCTCAGTAACAAAATGTATGGAATGAAGTAATGCTAATAAATATTTTGAACCTACGCATACTTGCTAGCCTGGCCCTAAGGCTCTTGGATTTTAGTCCAATGTATGTAATGTATGTATGTATGTAGTCAATGTATGTAGCTTTATAATGAAAACATATTGTTAGCTGTCTTAGTAGAACTGGGGATAGTCTGATATACTATCGATTGGTTCCAGGGAGGTTGGATATGCACAGCATTGTGCAGAGTATTGCAAGGTCTCAGTCAGGCCTGCATAGTCCCTGGGCTGCATACTTCTCTTGGAAAATGGGCACCATTGCAGGAAAGAGGAAGAATGGCTGCTTTTGTCTATGGAGGTAAGATTGAACAAATGTGAGGGTCGTTGACATTACACAGTTGTGAAAGTTATTAAATAATATATTAAAGCTTGATAAATTATATTAATTTTGTAAGTTAGTCGTAAATAACACTTTTACTCGACACTAATGCTTTCGTTAGATCCAATAAATGAATGAAATGAAATGAAATGAAATGAAATGAATGAATGAAATAATTTATTTGCTATGAATGTAGGTACAAAAATATGGTGTTAAGTAAGAGAGGGATCCAGTACATTCTACCGTGAGGCATGCAATTTTTTTATAGTAGAATTAATTATGAAATAATCTTAAAAAATTAAATATTTAACGAGTATCAAATTATTAAATAGTCAATACAAATATAAATCCTTCAGTTTGTAAGTTCATTCAGTGGTAAACAATGTCAAAAATAAGTTAATTGGTCAATATTACAATAATTTTAATGTTTGACACATCCACCATCGCGCACTGAGTCCGCTTTGCAGATTATGGACCACTCCCTGTCTTGTTTTTGAGGTGAACTTTTTCCTAGCCTAGCAGCAGGGTCTGCCTAGGTAGCGGATTTTTTTTTTAAAGTGTCACCGCGGCCCTGGAACGTAAAGGGCATTACGAGGATCCCGGATGGGTTTTAGTCAGTTAGAGTCTGACACTCCCTCATGCTCCACCCAGAGCGGTATGAGACTTGATCCGTGAAAACCTAGCCAAGTGCGAGTTGGACTCGCGTGCAAAGGGTTCCGAACCAATTTCATTTTCTAAAATAAATAAAGGAAATAAAATTCATTTATTTCGGGTAACTAGGCCCTTAGAAGATAATTACAAAATATTTCACAATTACATAATATAATATTAAATAAAACAATTCATAATAAATACAAACATTCAAAATAAAAGCAGAACAAATTATAATTATAAAATTACACTACAGACTTTTTATAGGTTTTCCGGTAATCTTTAGGTATAGAACTATCTTCTGCATTTTTGTCAAAATTTTAAGCTCAACAGTTTCAGAGATAACGGTCCTCAACCTTACCTCCGAAATTTGGTAATAATTGGTTTTATTTCTTGAATTACTTCAAAAAGTAAGGGTTATATCAGGGTTCTGTTTTTTGTTCAGAACCCTTAATAAAGGCCTAGCAGCAGGAAAATTATAAATTCTGGAATTGAAATATTTAGATTCATATATCCGTTCATTTACTTTTTTTCAGGGCAAGCTCTAGGCACAGTTTTTGGGTTACCGATGACAGGATTCATTTCATCATCAGTGTTAGGCTGGCCTGGCATATTCAGGTTCTACGGGATTCTGTCTGGTATAATTGGGGTCCTACTATTCTGGCTAGCGGCTGATACTCCAGCAAAACACCCGAAAATATCTGAAGCTGAAAGGAGATATGTGGAGGACGAACTGGGAGCGGGCGATGAAGCAAAGGTAATGTCAGCTACTTTACACAGAGAATATTCATCATCTGCCTAGCCTTTTCCCAACTATATTGGGGTCGGCTTCCAGTCAAACCGGATTCAGCTGAATACCTACCTCCACAACCCATTGACTGGGTAACACGGTACTTCTTGGCAAGACTGGTGTCAGATTTTCTGGCTTCTGACTATCCGTAACGACTGCCAAAGATCTCCAAATGATAACCGGGACGAACAGCTTAACGTACTTTCCGAAGCACGGAGGAAACTCGGTATGTTAAGATGGTCACCCATCCACAGACTAACCTCGGCACGTTGCTTAACCTTGATTATCGACCAGAGGACTAATTCACGTAATGTTATGACGCACCGATTAAGTTTTAGTGCAGTTGCAATTAAGTTTAAGTTCGAGTGATAAACGGTATTCTTGTAATCTTTGAACTGCGCGTGAACTGCACGTCAATTGCACGACAACCAAACTACCAAACTTACTGACGGTGGAGAGAAAAAATATTATTCACTAAATAATCGACTAGAAACGAATAAATTTCAATGAATATAGACGTTATTATAATATTAAAAATTAAACTTAAGCTTATAAGCTGTCATTTTGGGACGTCAAACAAATATTAGAATACCGATCTTGTTGCGTTCCGAAGCACGCACCAAAGACGCGCAACAGTAGAATGCCGTTATTGCGCTCGCGTGACGCAAACTTGACGCGTGCGTGTCTGACAGCGGTAGAGAATACGAATAGCGTTGTTTTGATCGAAACTTAACTTCAACTGCACTTCAACAGCACTTATTTAGTTACATAAATTAGCCTACTGTACGGCTGTTATTATTTAGCCACGAATTATTTCATGAATTATTTTAGAATATAGATTAAACAAATAAAAAAAATAAAAATTATTTTGTTTTCTCGACATCACAATACTCAGTTATTGTTTAACCAAATACACAACCTTAGATAAGAAAAGGTGTTTAAAGTGGGATAGGTGGTGTTTATAATATAATGCAAAAAATAATGCTTATGACAACAAAGTTCAAATTGCAAATAGGAAATATTGGAGTCTTACACAAAGGGATCCGTACCATTAACCGAAAGCAACATGTTACTTGTTTGAAGCCCCCATTATTTTTTAATTGTTTGCTGTTATAGCGGCAATAGAAATACACACTCTTTGAACATTTCAATCGTCTACCCATTACGGTTCTTGAGATAGGTACAACCGGCTGACAGACTGACGGACAAACGGACGGAGAGTGGAGGCTTAGTAATAGGGTCCCGTTGTTTAATTTTTGGGTGCAGAACCCTAAGGCTCAATGCACAAGAAATATATGCATTACGTCGTGGAAATAAGGGTGAATTTGCCATGTTAAGTTGACAGTTGCCAGATTGACGCTTCCGTTCCGTGGCGGTGTAAATGGAGCCTAAAAAGGAAAAAAAAGTACAATGTACTATATTATATGGTTACTGCAGGCAGGTAGTTCTTCTGTTCACTATCACAATACTTTGTTTATTTTGCAGAAAATGCCGGTGCCGTGGAGGAAGATCTTCAGCCACAAAGGAGTTTACGCCATTATAATTGCACACTTTGGACAAACTTGGGGACAACTTACTCTTTATTCGGAAGTTCCTGCCTATTTGGATAAAATCATGGGAGTCAACATTAAAGCGGTAATTATTGAAAACGCATCCTACTAATTTTGAAAGAATAAATAATAAAATAAATTAATATTTTTATTATAAAATAAACAAAAAAACTTTATTTCCACTTTTACAATTTTTACAAGTTTCTGTAGCACGAGGAAAACTTATTTATTAAAAATTGCATGTAACATATGTAGATTATCGACCTCTGACATCCAAGCTAAGATTAATTACCTACTATTACCATAAAGCAACATTTTTTTTAATCTAGTAACAATTTGAATCTTAAGTTCCACCGTACAAAAACATATATAAAAAAAAAAATCTACCACCAAACATTAGCCATTTCCCGCCATTTTTGCATTGTTTACCTTCCGACCCACGGAACAAAAATTCTAATCATAACGTAAATTTCGTTTGTTTTGTTTATGTTTTGGCTGAAATCTATTGCCCAGTAAACATAAAATGCGATAATAATTACTTTTTAGTCAGAACAAGTAGCTAGACTTAATAATTAATCAATTACGATAGCGTTCTGACAACATGGACGCCTTGTGTAACAAGGGCTACGAAAATGATAAAAAAAGATTGTAATACTTACCCATATGTTGATATTCACTTGCACACACATTAATCACATCACAATGCTTCAATAAAACATTAATTAACACTAATTCACTCACAAACAACATAATAAACAAGTTTATTCGACAGCTACGTCATTGCGCAACTCGCGTCATAGCACAGACTGACTAAAACATTTAATTTCTTTTTAAAAATGGACTCGCCCGTGGCGTGTTTCGTATTTTATGCATGTAGAAATGTTTAAGGTTGTACACTGTCACAGAATTATGGGAATCTCTAACTCCTTAACTAAGTCAAGCTTGTGTTATAGGAGTTCGTGAATTGTAGAAAAAGAGTTGTAGATTTGAACATAGCATATCAGAAACCATTTGTGGTTACATTCGATCTAGGTGTCTAAAATTGCCACTTTAGCAGAATCATAATTATTAGAATCATAATATTAACCACACAACAATCTGTCAAAAATTTTCTTCTTTATCGATAATGATTAGGTTCAAAGTTGATTGGGAAAATTTGACAGTGACGGATGGTGTGCTGTGCTTTCTGATTCTGCTAAAGTAGTCTTTTTAGACCCACTGTTCTCAACTTCTCAAAGATGTCAAGGTCAGCTTACAGTCAAACCGGATGTATCTAAGTGCCAGTATTCTCCACAACCCAGTCACAGAATACACCTTGGTTACACCATTGTTAGATTTGTTAGCTTCAGACAATCCAAAATAGCTGTCAAATATTATCTTTAAATGACCGCCGGAAACAACACTGCCAACATTTTAACGTGCTATCCAAGCCATGGAGGTGTCCCAGTATGTAATGGATGGTCACCCATCTACAGAACAACCTCGGCAAGTTTCGCTTAACCTCAAAAATCAACCCAAGTGGCTGTTATAAATTAGCCAACGTGACCTCATAAAAAACAACAACAAAAATATCATAATTTTAATAAAACTTACAGAATGGACTGCTGACTGCTCTCCCGTTCCTGGTGATGTGGTTCACGAACTTCTTCTTCAGCTGGATGACCGACATGCTGATTGTGAAGAATATTCTCAGTCCTACAAACACCCGAAAATTTGCTAATTCTCTAGGTAACTAGTAAATTCAGAACAATTTCTGAGTTACATCATAGAATTTGGTGATTGTCGACATACACTGCTGCATCTTAACATTCAATAATAACATTTATAGACTTAAATAATACGTTCAAATTAAAGTCGCAATATCATTTCAGCGATAATCATTGTCAAAAACTTATCAAAACATAGGGAAGTTAAAATTGAAATTGAGTGAGTGATGATGATGTCATGATTGAATTGAATCTTGAATTGATTTACTGTTTTTGTTGATGTTGATTGATTGATTGAAAAGTTGTTGTAGTTGTTGATAATTTTTGATTTAAAAAAATACTTGATTTGGCGTCATGATTATAGAGCTGAAGATATAAAAAATCTTGAAAAATATCTGTTTGATATACTACACAATCATTTACTTATATTTCAGGAAACATTCCAGCAGCTATAGGGCTGATAACCCTAGCATTTGCTCCGAAAAACATTTACATCGTGGAATCCATACTGGTCTTCACGTGCGGGTTTAAAATAGCAGCTCACCTGGGATTTCAGGTTAGAATGCCTTTGTATTTTCAACGCCTACTTTGTTTTTTAAGCTCATATTTCACAACTGATTGCTACCACGTTTGTGTCAGGCTAAAGCAATGATAATTCATTAAGTAA
This sequence comes from Ceramica pisi, assembly GCA_963859965.1. Classification (NCBI taxonomy): domain Eukaryota; kingdom Metazoa; phylum Arthropoda; class Insecta; order Lepidoptera; family Noctuidae; genus Ceramica; species Ceramica pisi. The sequence goes on from OY982538.1 coordinate 991,081, forward strand.
ATGCTTCTTTTTATTATTTTTGCGGTTAATATGTTAACAGCATTGTTGTGTTCCGGCAGTTATAGGTATGATAGCCAGTTCCTCTGTGTAAGAGGATTCCGGGTGAAACTCGCTTCCATCTTCGGCCTAATCATCACTTTCCATCAGGTGAGATTTGGGCCAAGAGTTTCCCTGTTTTGTATAAAAAAAAAGCGCCCGCAAATTAAAAGAACAACATTAAGACAATACAAGTTTGGCCCAATAGGGTCTTACGGGCGTAGACAGACATCAAAATATTTCATTTAGATTTATCTGTTTGACTCAATGATATTATAAGTAAAAAGGTGTAGATAACTTATAATATCATTGGTTTGACTGCATTTCAATCTTTTTAGTTCTAGAACACTACACCTCGTTTTTCGTTCCTTGTTTCAGATCAATCACATTGACATATCCCCAAACTTCGCTGGGACCATGATTAGTATTAGCAACTTTATGTCAAACATTGGCGCATCGATCGCTCCGTTAATAATTGGCTGTATCCTTACTGACGTTGTAAGTAACCGATTCATCTGCACTGCGATTCTTTAAATATGTCGAAGTAAAAACTTAGGCGAAGTGAGCGACAAGTGAACTGTCAAACCATACAAGCAAGGTGGAATGACAGCTCACTAATTGTCGTTCACTCCACCTAAGTGTGCATAGTGAGATTTCGAGACAGAATAAACCAGCTGATTATCTTTATAATACCAAAACTCATCTTTTGGTACGAGTATTATAAACATAATCAGCTGGCAGCAGCAGTCCACAAACCAACCTTTCCAAGCGTTACTTAACCTAGAAGATCGACCCGTTTGACTATTAATCTTTAGAGCTCGTGGCTAAAGATTAATTTTCACTTTTGGGGGCCGAGTCCGCCGCGTCCGTAGGAGAATACCCTTCAGCGAATCCCTACTCGTGGTCCCCGGGTGGTGCTAAACAGGCGACACTAACCACCTCCGTGGTCTAGTGGTTAAACCTCCTGATTCAGACCCAGAGGTCCCGGGTTCTATTCCCAGCGGGGGCAAATTTTTTGCTCGGGTTGGTTGGTGGTAGGACTTGTTCTAAGTCCGCCTGGCAAGCTACTACCATCATGTCTAAGTCTGTCGCCATAACAACAATGTTAACAGCATTGTTGTGTTCCGGCAGTTAGAGGTATGATAGCCAGTTCCTCTGTGTAAGAGGATTCCGGGTGAAACTCGCTTCCATCTTCAGCCTAATCATCACTTTCCATCAGGTGAGATTTGGGCCAAGAGTTTCCCCGTTTTGTATACAAAAAAAAATTCAAACGGGTCGATCTTCTAGGTTAAGTAACGCTTGGAAAGGTTGGTTTGTGGATTGGTGACCATCTTAACAATAACGAGTTTTTTCCTTGCCTAGGAAAGCACGTTAAGCAGTTTTTTGATAAACGACTTTCGTTACGGATTGTCGGAATACATCTGACTATAGTCTTGCCAATATCAGTAGATCAGTAACACAGTTGCTAGTGTTACTGATATAATGGGTTGTGGAGGTCTGGTAGGCAGCCGCTCCATATGAAATACTGGTATTCAGCCGAATCCAGTTTGACTGGAAGCCAACCCCAATATAGTTGGAAAAAGGCTAGGCAAATGATAATGATGATTGGATACCAAAAAAATAGTACCAATTTATGTAAAACTAGCATCTGCTAAAGTTTTCAGTCGCTTCAAAACCTTCCAAGTTTTCTATGATCTAATTTTTGTTCTTCCCATGAGCCAATGCAACATCCAAGTGAATTCAGACGTTAGGACGTGTAGAGGTAACAAATACACAGACAGTCAAAGTTAGGCTTGTTTCACACGTAACAAAACCACACCAGGGCGAGTGCTACTATAAAAATGAATAGTAAAATAATTCACACAGTCCACATTTTGTCGTCATTATCGACACTGCGTGTGTGACAGCGATCACATCGCAGCCACGTCGCAACCACCAGCGATACCGCGATCTAGCGGCCGGCCACTTTGCAAACACATCCATATTTTGTGGGTCCACAACGCAACCGCAAGAAGCCGTATTGACAATATTTAGACGCTTAACACATTGTCAAGCACAACGCAACGTAGCGCGTGAATGCGTGTTCTAATGTTGCTTGTAAAGTATTACAGATTGTATAGAAAACACGCATAGTCCAGCACACAGAAAATGCATCTACGTGCGTTCATGCAGATCACGCGCCTTCAAGCGGAGAAACATGCGTACAAGCGCGTGGGTGTGGGGGCCTGTGGGGCTATGTATGGCACACCGAGTGCGCACGTTAGAACACGGCTACGCTGCGTGGTGCGTGGCAGTGTGATAATCGCCTTACACGTGTAAGTTTGACCACTTTTTGTCGCAACGGTGTAGTGCGGTTGTAGTACGTGTAAAACAAGCCTTACTCTACATTTTTAGTTCGGACTAGTACCCAATTTGGTAGCAAATTAGAAAACTATGGTCCATCGAACCCACATTTTATATGTCGTGGACACGAAATTGAAGATAAAAGCATACTTTTATGATCCCATCTTACTTTACATATTCACAGAATGATGTATACCTGTGGAGGAAAGTTTTCTTCATGGCAGCAGGGTTGTACCTGGTCACTAATCTGGTCTACGTGATCTTCGGAACAGCTGAGAAGGCTGACTGGAACGACCCACCTACTGAGGAGAATGATGACGAAGAGGCCCAGCCTATGATGGAGAAGCCAAATAAGTTATAAGAAGATACGACTAGATAGTTAAATTTTTGTTTTTATTGTTGGACCGACATATTAGTTGTAAAGTCAGGTGTCAGGTCCTGCTAACCTTCATTGTAAAGGGCGGAGTTTCATACCAGAAGGGTGTTGTGTTGGGTGAGGTAAAAAAGTTAAAAAAAAAACAGATAATAAAAATTGTATAGCTATATTTTAGTTTCATTTAGGTAAGTACATTGCAAGAGTGATTCAAATGATTCGAATAATTTTGACAAATTATCTTGTATACTTATGAGCGTGTATTCCGTCCACTAGCGCCGCCAATTGTTTTTTATTATTTGTGGTAAATTTAAGACACGTAGATAAAAAACCGCTCTGTAGTGCACTGAAGAAATGTATTTATTATGTTTTGAGAGTTATGTTTTGTACTTTAGAACATAAATAGTTGCCAAAGTCGATATTTTAGCTAAAAGTGGCCACTTTTAGCAATAACTGCCGTTTTGGCTATTTAGCCATGAGTTATGTATTAAAAATAGCTGTCAAAAAATAATAGATACATTTTTTCAGTGCACTACAGAGCGGTTTTTTATCTACGTGTCTTAAATTTACCACAATTAATAAAAAACGATTGGCGGCGCTAGTGGACGGAATACACACTCTTAATAAATATTTCCGTTTAGTAATAACTTTTCGCATGACCCAAGAGCTGGCTTTTACTTCGGGCAAAGAATAAGCATTGCCATACAACGTGGCAATGCTGCCAGTCTTTTGGGTACATTACCAGTGGCTAGCGATCCGGAAGAATGTTTCGACGCCATATTATGCTAGATTTATTTTTAGTTAGTTAAGAGTTTTTTTTTATTTAATTGTTTATTTACGTACTGATAATAAAATAATTATATTTAAATAAATGTATAACATCATGAGAACCTAACTACAAAACATAATTAGGTATATTTAAAGAAATGTATAACATCATAAGAACCTAACTACAAAACATAAAAGTACAAACTGCAAAAAAAAACACATTTCAACCACTTTAGAAATATCTCGAAATGCAGCCGAGGGAACCGAGATTTTCAGATGTAACGTCAAACATAAAAACGACGACGAATTAAAGTGTTGAACATAAATGGGAACGTCACGGCATTCGGAAGACGTGATTAACGGATGTTCCCGGGAATGAATTATATTTCCCGAGATTTTTCCTTCCATGTTAAATGTTCCGAGCTGCAGAGACTTCTAAATGCATTCAATTTATTTTGACTGGCGAAATGTTTTTAAAGCATGATTTATTTTAGTTTCTGAAAGAATTTATTGTGCTCTTTAAAATAGGAGTGAGTGATTATATATAGCACAAGGGGTTTTAAAACCCTGTTAAAAGTAAAATACTGCCGGACAGAGATGCAATTTTTCGCCCAGTGGACAATAAATGGTGCAGTATTAATCTAAGTATACAAAGTCGTGTATCTTTTAAAGAAGAAATAAGTGTTGCTTATCCCGTTTAATAAGTAAAAGTAAGGATATCTTAGTAATTTTTAATAGAAAACTTAATTATTTACAAAAAAAAAACGCAAAGTACCCGTTTTATTTTTCGTATTACAATCTAACTTTTGACCTTTCTTTATTAAAATCTAAATGGACGTTAATTTCCAAAAAAATGTTATCAAGTCTTAAGAAAAACTTGAACATCGGATTTGGCACTGACCTTAAAAGATCAACGGGGGCAATCTAGAAAATTTTAATTAGAAACTTTTGTCCGTCAAAAACGTTTCGTTGTCGACATTTTTAAGATCCAACATAAATGTTTTTACCCGGAAAAGGCAGAAACAGTGAAAAATACTCGAGGAGCGATTAATTTCCTTCGACGGAAGAATTTCATTACATCGACTAAAGGATCTACGTTTCAAAGGCAACAGAATTTTCCGAAGGATTTTTCCCAAAAAGTTTCTTTTTAAAACGATTTTTTTTACATTGTTGTCCTTCCTTCTACCACCGTGTTAATTTGCATGAACCCTCAAGATTAAGGGTTTCACCCGAGGGTCCAAGCTTGAACCTTTGTGGCAAACTTGAACTGGGATGCCATACTCATAATTTACACATTTTAATTGGAGAGAGTAATACAAAAACTTTATTGTTCTTAAATCGAAAAAGTTTTTTTGCTGCGTTTTCAAGTTCTTGTGAAACTTTTACCGAAAATTTGGCTGGAACATGCCAGTTCAAATAATTGCGGATCACCATTAATTGATCACAGCGTTAAATCTTTTTTATTGCTTGAGCAAATACTGTTAAGGTTATAGCTGACGCATCTCAGATTTTTTTTCAGATTACGTCTGTTAAAGTAAGATTAATTAGAGATGTGGATATCGGCTGTCGGAAACTGATTCCCATTAATTTTAGCTTGTCCATCTATCAAATTTATGTTTAGGTATATCTGTTTGTGTATATCTGTTTATTGTAATTTGATTGTTATTTAATAAGCTGTGACTATGTTTCTAATTGCATTTTTATATCGCAGTTCTGCTGGAAGATATAAAGCACAATGCCGATTTTTTTTTTTTTTAAGTATCCCCTTTGTGCTCTTTTATCCGTTAATAAGCCAAACCGCGCACCTTCACCTGCGTCATATTTTTCATACATGCTCCGCTCCTATTGGTCGTAGCGTGATATTATATAGCCAATATAGCCTTCCTCGATAAATGAGCTATCTAACACTAAAATATTTTTTAATCGTACCAATAGTTCCTAGAATTATGAAGACAATTACTTAAAAAACTGCTTTAGATTTTTCTATATAAATTAATTGCTATCTCTTCAAAGAAAAACAATGACCACAAAGACAAGCATCTCCTTAATTACCTTCAATTCAGTTACCGGAGATACGATGAGAAATTTTTTGACAACCCGTTTTTCTAGAATATTCAATGTCCTGGCTTATTTGAAGAGCATCTCTATTGTCTTATTATAAAGTATAGCGTTGCTCATTATCTTTATTTCCCTTTTCTTTGATAGTAGAACCCTTGGAAGCTATTTTCTAACCTTAACTGCTTGCAAAAGACATTCAGCCATACGTACTAGTAGTTAAGGTCGGAAATTGTGTGACAAATTTTATGGGGCGTAAATCAGTCCTTCAAATTGGGGTTTCTACCTTGCCGTTTGTAGTTTGTTGGAACAAAGAAGTCAATGAGCTCACGAGCTTCTTTTGAAATAGCTGGTGTGCATTACATTTACTCATTTTTTAACCGACTTCCCAAAAAGGAGGAGGTTATCAATTCGGGTGTATGTTTTTTTTATGTTTGTTACCTCATAACTCCGACAATTATGAACCGATTTGAAAAATTCGGAAGTCGGTGTCAAAATACGAAGAAACTAACAAAAACACCGACTTCCGAAATTAAAGTTATTTTTTACTTTGTAGTGTTTGTTTTTTGGAAGTCGGTTGTATTTTTTTGTAAAAAGTTTTATTTCAACGTGGTAATTAAAAACATACCTAATAAAAAATGCACTAGGTATGTATTTCATTTCCAATTTGAAAAGTGTGATAAGGGTTTCAAATACATAAGTTTTTTTTATCCAGTTACGGTCAAATAAAATCCAAAAAAAAATCTAAAAAGTCAGTCAGGTTCAATAAAATATTGGACTCGTATTTTTATTTTTTCACGTAACCAAAAAAAATACGAAGACGCAGTGCGCTGGAAACTCGTGGGACGTCGCATTCCGACACCTGAACTTAGATGAACATTATCTTTGTATTTTTTTATTGATTTGATACAGCAAAAAATAAGTATCTAATATTTTTTGGAAATTTATCAGACGAACTAAAAACATTTTTGTTTAAAATTTACCAAAATTCAAAGAATATATTTTTTATTATAATATAAAATATATTCTTTGAATTTTGGTAAATTTTAAACAAAAATGTTTTTAGTTCGTCTGATAAATTTCCAAAAAATATTAGATACTTATTTTTTGCTGTATCAAATCAATAAAAAAATACAAAGATAATGTTCATCTAAGTTCGTGCGTATAGTGAGGAGGTTCCTTTCTCGGGAGCCCTGACCACCGGTAGCTTGGACCCTGTTCCCGATGCCGGTGGGCTCTATCTTTTTATATTTTAAAATGTTTTCTTTTTTTTAGTTTTATTTCTATATATTATTTTAAAAAATGTAAAATATATGTACAAAACAATAAATTAATGGAATAATAATAATATAAAAGTTTGAGTCACAAGAGGACCGTAAGATAAGAGTAAGCACAAGGAGGGAGGAGTTTCCGGAGTCGCGGGACTGTTCGAAAGAGATACCGTGGCTCCGGAACACAAAAGGCATTGAAGGAACATGGATGGGTTTAGTCAGTAAAAGTCTTACACTCCCTCCCGCTACACCCAGAGCGGGAGGAGTCATTGGATGATTTCGCATCCCTAAAAAAAAAAGGAGGGAGTAGTTCAAAGACAAGATGGCGAGAATTTTTAAAGTAGCTTAGCATTTCTCCGAGTACCAAGCAGTGGATATGTTTATGAGTTTACCAGCTAATTTCAGATTATTAATTGATAGCCCTCATTTATTAAAAAACATATTAAAAGCCATCTTGTTCGAAAAATGTTTAGCATCGTGTGTCACCACAAAGACATTGCATTCGTATTCACATAAGGCGCAATTACCGTGGCGGTGTGCGTGAAAAACATCAGTGTGTGACATTTCGCGACCTACTATTCGTACGAGCAGTCGAACCAATTTTGTCCGTGTTAAAACTAGCAATAAATACAAAATGTAAAATTAAATGATGAAATTTCAAAAGAATTTACAAAAAAACCTACACACAGCTTTAGACTCGCGTCAAAAGGGTTCCGAACTAATTACATTTATTTAACATATAATTAGCATGTACATAATCAACCATAATTATCGAACCATTATAAAAACCATTAAAATGAATAAAGATAATATCATAATACCAAAATCACCTTCAAAAAACTGACATTGCGACTTAACTTAGATACACACACTTCTGAATGAGTACTTTACTTATGCAATACATTATTTTTATAAATAATCAATAGATTTCTCAGCGCACGCCAAATAATTAATGTTATAGGCAAATTTTTGCTTCTTTGGGTTACATTATTGCAAATTTTCTTAGGGTTTTATTAATATAATATAGCCTATGTTCATCAGGGATAATGTAAGATTCTATTGGTGTTTTTTTTCTTTCAAATCAGTCCAATAGTTTCGGAGCCTATTCATTTCAAACAAATAAATGTACAAATCTGTCCTCTTTATAATATTAGTGTAGATGTTATTCTAACACTACAGACTTCTCATAGGTTTTATAATCCTTTGGTATAGAACTATTAAATGCATTTTTTTTCTAAATTTTTAGCTAAGTAGTTTCGGAGATGAGCTGGGGTGAATGCTAATTTTTGGTCTAGTTTTTTTATTAAAAAAAAAAAAAACTGAAATTAAAACTCTCAAATTTTTTTCATTTCATATTTCACACGATACAACTTGAAAAACTTCTTTTGTGATTTTCTCGTTGACCCTCAAAAGTGACCTCCATTTTTTTTTAAGGATCGTAAAACATCAAATGACACCTTCCGCCCTGAGTGAAGCAGAAAGTAGTGTCAGACACTTACTTACTAAAACCCATCCGTCTTCCTCTTAATGCCTTTTGAGTTCCAGGGCCGCGGTGACTCGTTCGAACAAATTCCGCAAACCTGGCAGGCACTACCTAGCCCTAGCGGGTCCGGTCTTCTATGCTGACAGCTACTTGAGTCGCCCGGGCCTGCAGTGCGATTCTGTAAACATGTCGAAGTGAACACTTAGGCGAAGTGAACGACAAGTGAGCTGTCAAACCATACAAGCAAGATGGCATGACAGCTCACTTGTCGTTCACTCCACCTAAGTGATCACGGTGAAATGTCAACAGAATCGACTGGCAGGTTCTAATAGGATGGCGAGTCCCTCATGCTCGACGTCAGAAGACCCGCGTCTACGGTGACCGGGAATCGACCTGCGACTCCCGACGCCCGGGGCGTCTTCTTCAGTTGCGGCGGCCAGGGCGTAAGGTTTCAGGCCCAGTAGATCTGGATAAATTTAGCTTTAACACACGGCCAGACAGACAGACAGCTGATATATAAAATACTAGCTGACCCGCGCAACGTCGTCTGCGTCACATTTTCCATTACTGTTCCGCTCCTATTTGTCTTAGCGTGATGATATATAGCCTATAGCTTTCCTCGATTAATGGACTATCTAAAACTGAAAGAATTTTTAAAATCGGACCAGTAGTTCCCGAGATTAGCGCGTTCAACCAAACAAACAAACAAACTCTTCTGCTTTATAATATAAAATATTAGTATAGATAAAAATTAAAACGTATCATACCAAAAACACCTTTTTAACTAAAAATAACTTTGTTTTTCTTCAAATCGTCTCTTACAGACTACTCCCGCCATTACCAACTTTTAATTTCAACATGAAAGACCCCATCCAACTTGATACTTGAACAGAACTCAATTTTCCCTTTCCGTACTCGCTTGTCTCCAAGACATGAGTACGAAGTTTACTTTTGAAACAAACGAGAATCGCATGGCAGATAGACGAGTGTACGGAGATTTAAAATGTACGTGCGTTTAATAAAATATGTTTGACAAATCAAAGGGGAAGTGTTCGAAACTTTGAAATGTTTAAATGTTTGCATCGAAAGAAGGGAATTACTGTAGACCTTCTTAGTCGTACTAGCCAGTCGATAAAGCTTTGTAAGGATTCATGAAAAAGTTTAGAATAGGATTCAAACATATTGGAATGTTAAAAGTAGGTTGTTTTATAACGGAGTCATGTAGGATCTGAGCAGGTGCTCCAATAATTATCACTTAAACCCAGTTGTTGTTTGATTTCTAGTAGAGAAGACGTCCGAACTAATTTACGATGGCCTACACACCATCGAATACTAACGAAATAAATTAAAAAAAAACAATACCCGTTTTGTCTTCCTAAAACAATTGAATTATGGACACGAAAAAAAAAAAACTGAATAGCCAATGTTCAGCAAAAAATGATTCATAGTAGCGGCCGGTTCAATGGGCAGCTAAAATAGATATCAAGTGAACCGTAGCCATGACAGTAAATCGTTGAACAGATTTAACGAGGAATAATTATTGCGTAATGACTTTTTCATTCTTCAGATAACTCTTTAATAAGATTTGGTTCAATGGAGGGCAGAGACTTCATATTACTTTTGTTTTCGCGTTTTACTACCATCCTTCCTAAGGGTAACTGGTGAAGTGGTCAATGATGAGGCATGCTTATATATTATTTTTATCGAGTCTATGGTTATGGTATCGCGTCGTGGTCACCATGTAAAGTCCTGCAAACCTCCATTGAAATATCATATCTTTCGTGAAATTTTAAAAATGGAACCATCCTTTACTCCAAAACATGGCAACCAATGAGATAACCTTTCAAATCTTTTAATAGAATTTTGAACTGGCTTGCAAATAGAAAGCTATTTATTGAAAAAAAAAAAACAAACGAACAATTTAACACGGGATTTTTTTTTTCGTTCGTTTTTCGTCACTGATTTTGAAAAGTAATTGTATTTTCAAATAAAAAATTCTGCCTAGGTACTAGGTACTTCATTTTAATTTCCGAGCATTATTTGACAAAAGTAGTATATACAAGCCTTGGCCACAACTGGGCATTGACGGACTTACGTACCTATGTGTGTCTCGGCCCACATTTACACGTTCGTCCATCAATGCCTCTTTTGCTGGCCGCTGCAGTAATGTACTATGAAGTATGGGGATACCGCTGTAACTTTGAAATTACAAGCTTGCTGTATTGGGCTAATTTTCTATAGCTTCTACATAATTATATTTAAAAAAAAAAACTTTTTATTTTTTTATTTTTCACTTTTTAGTGGTACCCACCTAACAAAACCACTGCAAAATCGCAGAAAAGCAAAATACGCAATTTCGATTACTTGGATAACAAAAAACCATCATCCAAGTAAACGAATTCCAGCTATTTCGATTGAAAATCCAAACTTCGAAACAGATTTTGATAAAATTTGAATGAGACCAATGTGCAAGTATATCCTTTCAGATTTTTCAAAATATTTTTTCAAATCGGTTCATAATTGACGGAGTTAACAAACATAAAAAAAAAACATACAACCGAATTGAGAACCTTATTGGAAAGTCGGTTAAAAATAGGTAGATTTTTTCCCATGGGAGACATGACCACTAGAGTACAATGAAAGATGGAGACATGTTGTGCCGATCCCAGCTTTTGGATAAGGACCAGAGAATGAAGTTAATATTAGTACCTATTTTCAAAGTGCTTAAAAATCAAATCTTGTTGGCAAATATTTAGAAAACTCAATTTGGAATGTGAATCAGAAAACCTATAAAATAAAAATGTAGTTAACTCATATCGTAAACTAGTCGACATCACTTTGAATTTAGATACAGTATTTACATCAAGATTGAGATTTTAATTTTAAAGTGAATTTATATTTATTTATTTTGAAGCTTCATGAATTTTCTATTTGAGTGAAACTTTCGTGTATTCAATACGTCGTCTTAACCAGCTTAAATTCTGAGAAGTTGGTTAGTATGAATGAATAATTAAGTTTTCAGAAAACTCTTAGTCTCAAAATAGGTACTATTAAAATGTTTGCAATATATTATGTATAATAGAAAAAATAAACTTTGTAAATTATTTTCTTTTGGTTCTCGATCTTTATGAATCCCGATGATATCTACTTACTAAATATTTATATGCTATTTTTGTAAAATTTTTTTTAAATCACTCGAGCTTAGAAGTCTATATATTTATTTTTATTTTACCCTCAGACGTTCAAATTCTTTGTAAGGAGACTTATTAAAACATAATCATATTATGTTATGTAGAAAAAAAATATGTACATAATTTTTTTGGAAGACCAACTGTCTTGATATTTCCATTAAGTTTTCTCTGAACACGAATTATATTTTAGTAAGTACAATATAGTACGAAAATAAAAATGGTTCAGAAAACTCAATTATGTCTATAATCATAGTCTTTTACCTACTGTCTTTTCTTGTCTTATATCTACTGCCTACCTAATCACTCAAAAGCTGTGCAATTTTGTGATGTGACCGTGTAACTTCAGGTGAAGTGAATATAAAGTGAGCTGACAATCCATACAAATAAGATGAAATGACAGTTTACTTTTTGGTCACTTCACCTAACTTAACACGATGTGATGTTGACCTATTAGACCGCCTGGTCACTGTGTATACTTATGTGGAGTGAATATCAAGTGAACTGTCATTCTATCTTGTTTGTAAAGATTGTCAGCTCACTTTATGTTCACTTCACCTGAAGTTACACGGTGAGATGTATTAAAAAATGCACAGCTATTGGGTGATTAAGAGTGGCAGTATAGGAGCTCACTTTATCTTCACTTCACCTAAGTTTAAACAGGAAGAGGTTTACGCAATCGCACTACTGGTCTTTAGTGTTCGATTCTCGGCTGGGCGAAGGGTTTGGGTCTCCAAATTTTAAGGGTGGTGAATCATCACATTCTGGTTGAAGCCGATCCGAGTTCTTCCGAATGCTCTTTGCGTTCCAGAGCCACGGTGACTCTTTCGAACGAATCCCACAAGTAGACCGAAGTTCAGGTTTGCCCTACTCATACATCGGATCAAAATCTCTACCGACGACTGTCATAAATGATCGCAGTTTCTTTAGTGTCAGGAGCGTAATTTACAGCAGTTTCAAATGAAACAGAATTTAATTAAAAATATGAGGTCTGAATGAGAGAAAAACCATATTTACGAGTTGCCTTAAAAATGAACTTGGCACTCTGTTTTAAAATTATATTATAACATCTCTAACTGACGCTCGCGGTTTCGCCCGCTTGACAAAAAACTTTCTCGAGAACCACTCTATCCATTGGGGAAAACAGCATGAAAATCGGTATACTAATTTTTGAGTTTATAGCGAACAGACACACAGACGCGGTGGAGAACTTTTTTGTACCTACTATGTAGTGATCATCAACTCATTGCTTTCATTGCCACAATCTCTGATTAGCCTTTTTGCAACGATATACGAGTCGGTTTAAAGGTAGTTTCTATGCTAATTTCATTTGATTAGCTGAGTATTTTACTGGGGATAACTGCTTACTGGACATTCTAAGCCCAATATCTGGGTATTTAAAAACCCTTAAAGCTGTGGCTTCTGATTACCCGTTATCACTTCAAATGACAGCTGAGATCAACAGCATAACATGCTTTTTGGGCACGAAAGACTCTTTAAATGTAATGGATGGCCACCCATCCATGAATCAACTTCGGGAGCCGTAGCTTAACTTTAAAAATTGACCCTCGCCACTGTTACCACTTAGGCACTTTGGGGGCCGAGTCACCCGCGTCCGTAGGAGAATACCCTTCAGCGAATCCCTACACGTGGTCCCCGGGTGGTGCTAAACAGGTGACACTCACCGCCTCCGTTGTCTAGTGGTTATACCACCTGATTCAGACCCAGAAGTCTCGGGTTCGATTCCCAGCGGCGGCAAATTTTTTGCTCGGTTTGGTTGGTGGTAGGACTTCTTTTAGAGTCCGCCTGGCAAGCTACCACCATCATGTCTAAGTCTGTCGCCATGACAACTATGTTAACAGCATTGTTGTGTTCCGGCAGTTAGAGCTATGATAGCCAGTTCCTCTGTGTAAGAGGATTCCGGGTGAAACTCGCTTCCATCTTCGGCTTAATCATCACTTTCCATCAGGTGAGATTTGGGCCAAAAGTTTCCCCGTTTTGTATTAAAAAAAACCACCAGGTTTTTTTTTGCTACAATCTCTTCAGGGTCAAGTATTTAACATGCTTTATCATCTGGCATCACCCCGGGTGATCTCCTGACACTATCAGCGCTACTACAGCCGATTGTGTCAAGGCGTTATCGATAATAATACCCAGCGACAAGTTTGGCAACAACATTGTATTTATTGTTCGTTTTGAACGTTTGAATAACAAAATGAGTGGCGAAGATGTGGAGATTGAAAAGCCAAGTAAGTGATTCATGTTCTATGGTAGCCGCCAGATAAATATGCAATAATCGACGGTCACTAACCCACATAAATTAATTGACTTTTATAATATCTAAAACAGAAATAAAGACATAAGGTGTCCTTGATATACTTCTGTCGTGATCATTTACGTTCTCCAGTAATGATAAACGTATTTTTTTTATCGGTTTGCTCTTGAATCTAGTATTGGTCAGAGATGACAGAGACAAAGTCTACGATGGAGCGAGCTTACCCAGAAGTAGCCTGTTTACTCTAACTTTGAAAAGATTTGTGTTGTAAGCGTTCGGAAACAGACGCATGCAGAGAGTTCCACTCCTTCACATTCACATTCCTATTATTCGTGTAGCAACAAAAGGATTTTAGGGAAAGGTAAATGTACTTTATTGCAAGTTTGTCTGGTGCCTACTCCAGTAACTTTTGCCATAGGTTTCGCTCGCGGTTATATAATTTTGCGTAAAAAAAGGTACCCTACCACAGTGTTTCATCTATTATTTTCTGTGCCAAAATTACTTAAAATTTGTCCAATCGATTCGGACGTATCTGAAGGCGTTGCAGAGCTCGGTGTTGATCACCTATGCGCTGGATCTAATCAAATCAAAACGTATATTTTAAATAAACCATTTATAGGCACTTTTGAATTGTCAAGATCGGTCAGTCAAAAACATGAAGCTATTTACACGTTTCAAAGCGTAGATCTCTATGGAGAAGAACGTGCAAGAAACTCCACGGACACTCTTTTTAATCATGTGATGTGTTGCAAAATAATCGTTTCATATTGCCAAATTAAGGTAGCATTAGACAATGGTCCCTTGTATGAGCGCACCAGAAATGCAAAGGTGCGTGAAGAGTGGCGACGGATTGTCAAGCATGTTTTCTTCGTCGTTTACTTCAAATAGACCAGTTAAAGGCACTTTTGAATAGACAAGGTCTGTCAGTCAAATAGATGAAGCTAATTTATTCTGCAGCGCTAGCGACAAGAGTATTAAGTTGTTCTGCAGCAAAACACACTCACCGACCCTATCTCCAGCTCGGTAGTTGCACGTTCCAAAGAGTATATCCTATGGAGAAGAACGTGCAAGAAACTCCAAGGACTCATTTGCTTTGGACTTCTGTCGGCTGATAATATTTGATGAAAGCGAAACTTGCTCTAACAAAAATCTGCCTTCCCTCAATCACATAACTGACACTAAACCCTTACTTCTAGAGGCGACAGGTGCCATCCGGCATGTCCAAACAGTGATGATGTTCTTCGCGCTGGTGATCGCCTACGGCATGAGAGTCAACATGAGCATGGCTATAGTTGTCATGACGGATAACACGCTTGAAAATGTAAGTATTTATACAGGGTGAATTTTTAAAAGTGTGTGTGAAATTGATTCTAATCAGCTACACTTTTGGATCGTGCAATATAGTACAGGCTGTGTTTTTTTTTTTCAAAATTAGTTGGTTCGATTCCTGGATAAAAAACAACGATTTTATAAAATCCAATGATTCAGTTTTGCTTTTCATCAATATCGGGCTCGAGACTCTTTTCAGTGATTTTTGATAATCCTCATAGTTTCGGATTTGGCCCTCAATGCACACTTTAAAAATTCACCTATATATCCGTAAGAGTTACGAACTTATCCTTAAGAGGAGCAAGCAATTAGTGATGGTAATAATAAGAAGAGTAAGGCCGTGACCGATTGGTTTTCTTCCAGAAAGGCACGTCGTGAAAACGCGACAAACCTTTTAGAACCTTTTGAACACAAATGAAACACACCGTTTACTTAGAACGTATTTGAGGATGGTCAGAGTACTGCAGAGCTATTCTGTAAACATATAACTATGTCAGTTTAAGTGAAGTGAACATGAAGTGAGCTGTTAATCCAGCCTATTGTGTCGACATCTCACCGTGAACACTTAGGTGAAGTGAACGACAAGTGAGCTGTAATTTCAATTTATCTGTATGGTTTGACAGCTCACTTGTCGTTCAATTCAAATCAGACCCTGGGGGTCTTCCTTGATCTAGCAAAAGCCTTCGACACAGTTTCTGCTTCTAAGCTCCTTACCAAATTAGAGGCCATGGGAATTAGGGGTACGCCGCTTAAACTCTTTGCTGACTACTTAGACGACAGATATCAATGTGTTAAAATAGACAATATCACGAGCGATGAGCAAAAAAATACTGGTTTTGGTGTTCCTCAGGGCAGCATTCTGGCCCCAACCCTTTTTCTGGTTTATATTAATGATTTGTGCAATTTAAACATTAAACATGGCAAAATTATCTCATATGCTGACGACACGGCTTTAGTATTTACTGCTAAAACCAATAAAGAATTGTACGAACACGCTCAATTAGGTTTCAATACTGTGACTAATTGGCTTCAATGCAATTTACTAACATTAAATGCTGACAAGACAAAATATATTCACTTTTCCATGCGCAAGCCTCAATTTAACGGTACTAATCCTGAGCTGTTTGTTCATAAATGTGGATCCCACTCAATCAGTACATGCGATTGTCCATTTATCCTCCAAACATGCAACGTTAAATATCTCGGAGTTATAATAGACGAAACACTCTCTTTTAGACCACATATTGAAAGTCTGGTTAAAAGAGTGCGCAAATTAATCTATGTTTTTAAAACACTGCGGACGATTGCAGATTTAAAATTATTCACACAAGTTTATTTGGCCTTGCTCAATCTGTAATCCAGTACTGTATCACCTCATGGGGTGGGGCACTCAAAACCCACTTACTCCCTCTCGAAAGAGCTCAGAGAGCTATTTTAAAAGTTGTCAATTTCCATCCCTTTCTCTATCCCACAGATCTCCTATACAAATCCTGCAACGTACTAACTGTTCGCCAGCTTTTCATTAAGCACTTGGTATTAAAACAGCACACCTTGCTTTCATACAACGAAGAAAATACCAATAAGAGACGGAATGACATTGTATGCGACTCTAATGCGATTTCAAAATATGTGTTTGTAAAAAGATTTTTTTCATTTTTAGGTCCATTTCTGTACAATAGATTAAATAGAAAACTAAGTATTTATAAGTTAAATTATTATAGCTGTAAAAAAACAATTTTACAATATTTACAAAGCATTTCTTACGTAGAGACAGAAGATCTTCTTTCGGTCTGTAAGTAAAACTGGTTGTGTCCTTTTATTTTAATTTTTAATTGTAGTCATTTGATTTATTGTTAATTTATTATTTTAAGCTAATTAGGTTTAAATAAGCACTTTATAGCCTGAAGCACAGGTTTATCCTAGTTCAGGCAAATTAACTATTGTGTTCTTATAAATGTAAGTCATCTTTAATGTAATGTGCCGCTTGTATAAATAAACGATATATAAATTTGCCCATGTGTTCACTTCGACAAGTTTACAGAATCGCACTGCAGGCTTACAAAATGAAACAACGGTTAACTTCATGCTCACTTCACCATAGAATACATGGTGAGATGATGACAGAATCTACTAGCTGTATCATCACCTGCCTAGCCTTTTCCCAACTATATCGGGGTCGGCTTCCAGTCAAACCAGATTTAGCTGATACCAGTATTTTACGTAGAGCGCCTGCCTACCAGACCTCCACAACCCATTAACTGGGTAGCACGGTTCTCAGGCAAGACTGGTTTCAACTTTTCTGGCTTCTGACTATCCGTAAAGACTGCCAAAGATCTCCAAATGACAGTCGGAACGAATAGGTTAACGTGTTTTCTAAAGCAGAGGAAACTCGGTATGTTAATATGGTCACCCATCCACAGACCAACCTCGGCAAGCGCTGCTTAACCTTGAAGATCGACCTTTGCAACTGTTATTATTTAGCCACGAGCTCCTCAACCTGCTAGCTGTATGTAGCTACTAATAATAAATTAACGTTTCACAGTCCTTCGACTGGAGCATGCAAACTCAAAGCGTGATCCTGTCCTCATTCTTCTGGGGGTACATCGTCCTGCAGATCCCGGCTGGGGAGATGGCTGCTAAGTATGGTGGCATGATCCTTGTGACAATGGCACTCGCGATCAACGCCCTTGTCTCGCTTGCGGTACCATTTGCTGCTTATTTAGTAAGTATTCGAAACATAGCTGTTGTATCTTTTATGTATTGATACCATGTTAAATGTACTGTACCTTATATTTTAGTGAGAACTAAATCTTTACCTTTTTTTACTTGAGAAGGGTTTGCTCTTGACTCTCGTCTAGGTCAGAAATGACAGAGACAAAGTCTACGATGGAGCGTGCTTACCCAGAAGTAGCCTGTTCACTTTAATTTTGAAAAGATTAGGGTTGTAAACATTCGGAAACACAGACTCAGGCAAAGAGTTCCACTCCTTTGCTGTGCGCATTATGAAAAGCAAGATGACAGAGACAAAGTCTACGATTTTGTTGTAGTGTTGTGTCTGTGTCGAATAAATGTTTTCTATTCTATTTTAAGTAGCTTGTTAAATCTAACTTTAAAAAGATTAGGGTTGGTATCTTATTTTTATCTCATACATTTTGGAATTACTTAAATAATTTATTACAAACGCATTAAAAGTATTCAACGCGTTTACTATAATATCCTCCCTCCTTCAACTGAATTTCGGTAAAGGTAGCCAATCTCCACAGAGACAAGTATGAAGGACATTTTGTACCACAAGAATTTGCCTGCAAATTCGTTCGCGCATACCAGTTTTCTCCCGTTCCCGTAGGAATCTCAGGAAATCCTCTCTAATTCTCCCCCGCACTCCTCAAGGAACCTTCATACCAAATATCAGCTTCCTACGACCAGTATTTTCGGCTGTGCGTTTTCTGTCAGTCACTCCGTAACGGAAGAATTTTACATATTAAGGATTGTGTGTGCAAGTACTCTGTTTCTTTTACGGCAATCTAAGACAACTGAGGAGAGTAAGGTGCCTACGGCTTCAAATGTTTTCACGTCACCAACTTTCAAACTGTGGGCTGTTTCTGTAAGATTTCTAATGTAAAACCTAACTTTCCGGTGTATGTTAATCATCAAAAACCTAATTCAAGAGTTTCTATCTAACTGCTGAACAAATATCATAGTATCTCCTTTTCAAACACTTATCTGGAGATCTTTCTTTAACTTCTAGGGTGGATGGCAACTAGTATGCGCCTGTCGTGTAGTTCAGGGTCTAGCTCAAGGCTTTGTGGTACCTTCGATATACAACCTGATCGGAAAGTGGACGCCAGTTGAAGAGAAGAGCCGGACAGGTGCCATGATTAATTCAGGTAGGTTAACAGTGATCTCTGGAATCACTTTATTTGGATTAGTGGTGACAGAAAATATATTCAGGGAGAGAGAGACGTTTCAAAATCCCTTGATTTTTAATGAATGAAGAGGACTTCAGAATTTAATTACAACATATTTTCAATGGGGGAGGCCTGTGTCCAGCAATGGAATTAATTTGGCTGATATGATAATGAATAAAAAACTCACGAATGGCAGTGTTATAAATGTCGGATTCCTTAGCAAAGTAGATGAAGAACACTGCAATTAAAACAAAAGAAAAAAAACATGTTTTTGTAGACATAAATTGGCGTATAAAAAGAGCTCAATCGAAGAAAAATAAAATTCCAAGTACATATCATGAAAATGTCATTTTCCAGGATCTCAACTCGGCAACGCCATCCAGCTAGTAATATCAGGTTTTATAGCAGACGCCTGGGGATGGGAAGCTATCTTCTACGTGAATGGAGCAATAGGGGCACTCTGGGTGATGGTGTATTGTATTGTGGGGTCTGATTCTCCTCAAAAGTCGAAGTTAATTAGTAATGAGGAACGCCTATATATACAAACGTCTTTAGGACAGGTTGGGGAACCAAAGGTACGTCACAACATTAGTAACCTTTTTTTTTTTAGGGAAGGGAAATCATCAAATGACTTCTCCCGCTCTGGGCGAAGCGGAAGGCAGTGTCAGACTTTTTCTGACTAAAACCCATCCATGTTCCTTCATTGCCCTTTGTGTTTCGGAGCCGCGGTATCTCTTTCGAATAGTCCCGCAACTCCAGCAGGCGTCGGCCCTTTCGGGCCTCACTTTGAGGCGCGCGTGGAACACGAACGCGCCGTCGACACGGCCTGTCGTCATAAGACGGACGGACGGCGAGCTACCCATACCTCACCCCGTCTACAGACCCGCAAGATTGGTAACTTAATAATGTTCAATCCTGTCAATAATGTTCAAAATCCTGTCACCAACGCTGTCGTTTCACGAGATCAGTCCCTTATATTTTGGGATTTCGACAACCGCAGAGGTATGTATACAGGAACTCCACGACCTGATCCCACCATTGCCCTTTTACTACAGGAATACCAGACGTACTGCTACTAACCGTACTTGGTTGATATCCCGACTAGTCATGTCCAGCGCTTCTCTTCCATTTATTACACGCACAGCCAAAATGAGGAGCTCTCTGCCAACATCTGTATTTCGTCTACATATAACCCGTCTGCCTGCAATGCAAGAGTGAACAGGCATCTTCTGGGCAAGCTCGCTCCATCATAGAACAGATCCATCGCTTTCCATCAGACGTAATTGTGGTAAATAGCAAGATGTTATGGGCTTTTACATTAAAAAAAAAAACCACATTGAAACAAATGTGGTTTTTTATGGGTGTAGCTTTGTCTAGTCAGTTGTCTTGATAATGATCAAGACAACTGACTAGACAAAGCTGTCTTATTATCGTCACAATTATGATATGGTAACGAATGTGTATTTCTATTTCAGAAATTTAAAACTCCATGGATGGCTATTTGGACTTCAGTTCCGTTTATATCGCTAATTGTGCTGCATTGCAGTCAAAACTGGGGATACTGGACTCTCATGACTGAGATGCCATCTTACATGAAGAAAGTGCTGGGCGTTGATATTAAAGCAGTACGTTGTTTTTTTTTATATAAAGTTTCGCTAGTATTTTGAAGGAACTCGTGCCTAAACAACAATTGCCGCAAGCGTCGATTTTCAAGGTTAAGCAACGCTTGCCAAGGTTGGTCTGTGGATGGGTGACCATCTTAAGATATCGAGTGTCCTCCGTGTCTCGGAAAGCACATTAAGCCGTTGGTCCCGGCTGTCATTTGGAGATCTTTGGCAGTCGTTACGGATTATCAGAAGCCAGTTAATCTGACACCAGCTTGACACCCATGTTAATGGGTTGTGGAGGTCTGGTAGGCAGCCGCTCTATATTAAATACTGGTATTCAGCTGAATCCGGTTTGACTGGAAGCCGACCCCAATATAGTTGGGAAAAGGCTAGACAGATGATGATTTTGAAGGAAAATACTTGAGAGATGTTTAGCTTTAGAATACTCACATATTTTTGTCCGTTATGTTTTATGGCCTTGAAAGAAAGGTCAGCCTTTTAAGAGATCCGAATGTCTCACTTGTGCGTCCGTCTGTCTCAGTCAATTTGGTTCCTATCTATTGAACCGATTCTGTGCGCATAAGTTCAACTTGCACTTGCTCAGTGTTCCTTTAATCAACTTTTTGAGTCAATGGATAACTTTTTATATATTTGAGTACCATGGGTAGGTAGGTGTGGGTAGGTTTTAATCAACTTAGAATTTCCTAATGCAAAATCTACAAATATTTTGCCACCAAACCCAGGAAAACGCTTAGCAGTCGCATTTGAACAGAACTGGGAACACTTTCCCAACCAGCGACCAATAATGACATTTTTCCAGAATGGCATGATGTCCGCTCTTCCATACTTAGCCGTCTACATCCTGAGCTTCCCATTTGGCTACATGTCTGATTACCTCCCGAACAAGAAGTGCCTCAGTGTTACAGCAACGAGGAAACTTTCCAACTCTATAGGTAAGTACAATGGGTGATACTGCCATTAATGTGACGTCATAATACCCAGGCGAGTCTTCCCCTACGGAGGTAAAAAGTATTAAGTGTTTGTCTTAGGAAAAATAATCGAGGACGGAAGGTAAACGAACAGAGTCTTGAGGATAAAGTGCTTTTAAAATGTAAATAAAAACTCAAAACCAGATAAAAACCGGTTCCCGTCCCAGATGGAAGTAGGTATGGCGTCTTTGAGTAATAAATCTTACCTTGTTAACAGTTTTACTCAAGTAGCTACTCTCACATCTATACTAATAAAAGCTGAAGAGTTAGTTTAGTTGAACGCACTAATCTTAGGAACTACTGGTTTGAATTGGAAAATGTAAGTGTTGGATAGCCCATTTATCGAAGAAGGCTAATCACTACATATTAATAAACAAAGTGCTTCACCGCGTCTGTCTGTCTTATCGCGATAAACTCAAAAACTCCTGAATCGATTTTCATGCTGTTTTCATCAATGGCTAGAGTGGTTCTCGAGAAAGGTTTAATTTGTCAAGCAGGCATAGCCGCGGGGATCAGCTATACGCTATATAAATTACGCTACGAGTAATAAGAGCGCAGCATCAATTAAAAATCTGACGCACACGAAGTTGTGCAGGTCCGCTAGTGATAATACTGATGTTTACGATGGTCATGGTAATTGCAATTACTTAATAGAGAAGTAACATGGCATGATCCTCACCAGGTTTCTTCGGTCCAGCCATCGCTCTGATCGGATTATCTTACGTACCAGCTGGTAACGTGACCCTGGCAGTCGTCCTTCTAACCATCGTGGTTGGCCTCAACGTAGGACATCTGACTGGACTGATGGTATGCTATGCTTCCCTATTTTACTTCTATATTGGCATGAAAGGATTTTCGAGGTGCTGCGTAGCCGAAGTTTTGATCCATGGTTGAATTTTTTTTTTTGGATGGGTAATCATCAAATGACTCCTCCCACTTTGGGCGAAGCAGAAGGGAGTGTCAGACTCTTAATGATTAAAACCCATCCGTTTTCCTCCTAGCTCTGATACCCTAATTGGTATCGCTCCAATCTTGAACCATTTTCACGATTTTACATGGTATTTTCAATCCCCAGCTCGTGCACCTGGACATGGCTCCTAACTACGTTGGCACACTGCTCGGTATCACCAACATGGCTGCCAACATTATATCTATCATAGCGCCTCTGGTTGCAGGAGTCGTTTTGAAAGATGAGGTCAGTAAAATAGAACTTCATTATTAGGAAAGGTTCAGAAGTCTAATACATTCAGATTAGGCGACGCGACGTCACGGCAGACTCAGACAATGTTGACAGTACGCACCTTGTCGCTTGTCGAGAGGTCCTCTCTAGCCCAAAGTCGGGAGGAATTGAAGGAAGAAAGGGAAGTCTTTGCCTGCAATGAGACAGAACAGGCTGAAAATATAAACATGCTTAACATCCAGAAAGAATAGATGCCTAGCAATCAGTAAACTGTTTACAGGTGAGTGCTGGCCGGTGTTACGGGCCATAATGTACAATAGCCTAGTTTCCACTTTAAATAAATTGCAAATCTATATAGTCCGTCAGTTAGAGTATTGAAAAATAATGGACACGTATTTTTCGTTTTTTGTAAATCAATGTACATTGACAAAGATAAAACGCATCAAAACACGGGAGTGGGGGCTCGTCAGAACCCACTAGAAATTATACTACGGCGTGACGTATTGAGAATTAAAGAGTGTCGTCTATTCGTCAACTTCGGTTAACGTTACAAAAGAAAAAAAATGGGTCAAATATTGTTTCATAATCTAACTGACGGACTAATTCGATATCAGTTGACAAGCCTATTCACAGGGAGCAAAATCTATGTAACATGCGTATGTTCATGCTCTTTTCCACATACTGACTGCACGAATGCTCGCTTTGTAAAATATTAGTCCCCTAACAAAAGTCAGTGGCCATATATAACTTATTTTTGTTTGAACGATCGCTTTTTAGTTCCTACTCTATGTCATAAATATTACGGTTTCTCTTTTTCAATTGCTGTACCCGTGCAAAAAAACCACAAAGTCCTTTCAGGTTTTTCTAAATAAAAACGATGTCTTGTATTTACAGACAAACCCCGATGAATGGCGCAAAGTGTTCTACATAGCTTCGGCTGTTTACATTGCTGGAAATACATTGTATCTCATATTTGGCACCAGTGAGAGGCAGAAATGGAATGAGCCCCCGGAAGAGACTGAAGGTAAGGAAATTGGTATATCTTCCACAGTTACATGAAATTTTTTATTTTTAAAACATGAATTTGCGATTACGTTATTTTAAAGTCAAAGGTGTTTTCTACTATATTCGTGAAAATCTAAAAAGTTGGTTTTGACAGCTGAGTAGATAATTAAAGGAGATCCCTTTACCAGTAATTGCGAAAGAGATGTATTTCTGTCTCTTTCATGCTTACTAGTGAAGCAATGTATGATTTTGACGGCATGGTTGGCGCAGTGGTTGAGCGATTGACTGTTGTGTCGCGTGTCGTGGGTTCGATTCCCGCACAGGACAAATATTTGTATGGCCAACAGATAGTTGTTCCGGGTCTGGTTGTTTGTGTATGTGACTTTGTATGTTTGTAAACGCACCTACGATACAGTTCTTAGTGTGGGGCAAAGTTTTTTAATAAAAAAAAAGTCGTATCCTGCTGTCAAATTTTAGATTATCTTGAAAATAGTTGGAATTTTTAAATTTTTACTTATAATCTCTCATTATTTTTTTAATTATTGTTTCAGATGGTACACCCGTAAAAAACCCTGACAAAATTGTTTGAAACCTGAAAACAATAAATGAAACCATTTTTTAATTAAAATGTGTTAACTGAAATACCTACCGTTTTTCATTTTATTACTTACAATAAAGACAGAGTCTTGCCAAGGAGTACCATGTCACCCATTTAATGGGTTGTGAAGGTCTGGTAGACAGCCGCTCCACGTATAAGCGGCTGAATCTGGTTTGACTAGAAACCGACCCCAATATACTTGGGAAAAGGATAGGCAGATGATGACTCACAATAAATACATAATCCTCGAAGAAAAGAGGAAAAGGTGGAACAAAGTAGTCATAACTGACTATATTGATCATCAGCGACGACACGGTTGGCGCAGTGGTTGAGCGATTGACTGCTGCGCAGCATGTCGCGGGTTCGATTCCCGCACGGAACAAATGTTTGTACGACCTACAAGTATTTGTTCCGAGTCTGGGTGTTTTTCTATCTATACTTCAATATGTATGTATTTACAAAAAAAAAAATGTATATAAGTAGTTTATCAGCCATATCGTTACCATAACACAAGCATTAGGTTGCTTAGCTTGGGACTATAATATGGCGTTGTGTGAAATGTCCAAGGATATTATTATTATTAAATACATAATCCTCGAAGAAAAGAGGTAAAGGTGGATCAAAGTAGTCATAACTGACTATATTGATCATCAGCATCAAAAGCTTGGGTTCATTAAACATTATGACTAAGGCTGAGGAAATAAAACCGACAAGAGTAGGAACTCCCTCGATTTATCACGAGTGTTGCTTACGTATGCTCTACGTAATGTATACGTGACGTATACAGTCATTATCCCTAAAGTGAGGGAAGATGTGATGCATGTGTTTGCTAACCTCTGTAATTATGGAAAATGCTAATGAGCTCATTTTTAGCAGAGTAAGTTTTTTGATAATATTTTGCATCAAGTTTGCGATGATAGGAAAGAAATATAGGGACCATCAAGACTTTTATCTATATATATAAAAGGAGGAGCTCGTGGCTAAATAATAATAGCTGCACAGGTCAAACTCCAAGGTTAAGCAACGCTTGCCGAGGTTGGTCTGTGGATGGGTCACCATCTTAACATACCGAGTTTAAAAAACGTTAAAACACGTTAAGCTATTGGTTCCGGCTGTCATTTGGAGATCTTTGGCGGTCATTACGGACAGTCAGGGGCCAGAAAATCTGACACTAGTCTTGCCAAGGAGTACCGTGTCACCCAGTTAATGGGTTGTGGAGGTCTGGTAGGCAGCCGCTCCACGTAAAATACTGGTATTCAGCTGAGTCCGGTTTGACTGGAAGCTGACCCCAATATAGTTGACAAAAGGCTAGGCAGATGATATAAAAGGCAAACCTGACTCGCTGAATTATATATCAACGTACAGCCGAAACTATAAGTCGTAGAAAGCTGAAGCTTTCTTACACTCAATTAGGGTGCACCAAGAGAGGATTTCCCGTAATTCCTACAGGAACAGGATATGCGCGTACAAATTCGCGGGTGAAAGCTGGTTTAGTTATAAAACAGTTCAATATTTGATCTTGTGATATTTTTTGGTTGGTTATTTTAAAATGAGCGAGGAAGAGTCATCTAAACTAAGCAAAGGTTAATCATTTATTTATTTTAAGAGAATATTATTCTTGTTTGCTCATTTCTAGAAGTGAAAGTTTTTTTGATAATGTTTTGCATCGCGATGATGGGCCTTCAAATTGTTTTCCACGAGTATATTAGGAAAATCATAAAACAGAATGATTTTTATAACTCAAACGAGAAGTGTTTGTATTAAAGTGTTTGTTTTTGTGTTGCAAATAAATAAACGATTTCTGTTTTAACAATGGTTTTTTTATACAAAATCAGGTCTCAATGGTCGTAACTTTATAATACCTAAGTATCTCTACTGTTTGATCAGTAAGTATACAGACAAATATTATTTTATCTAAAGTTAAAAACAAAAAACAATGTACTTCTTTATCTTCAAATCGTGTGGGCAGTAAGGTCTAACGACCCCACACACCCTAGAGTCAGAGATTCTAAACCACCTGAAGCGCCTCTGACATGGTTGCCATTTGGCGGCCGGGACCACCGGCTCATACGTCGGCCTTCCGAAGCACGGAATCATCTTTTTATCAGGTGATTCAAGCCTGTAATGTCCTAACCAAACTGGAAACAACTTTACAAAGTATTCTTCCCGAGGAAATCGAACCCACGCCCACCGGGTTTCGGGGACCGGGGACCAATCGACCTCGGAGGCAAAACTTACAAAAAATTTGCTAATTCGCGCAATACGTCAACTTTGTTTTCCCATAAACAATACAGAGCGAAACCAATCCACCGTTGCATAACTGTCCGTGGCATTGACTGAGATGCCTTTGCCTGCGATTAAGAAAAAAATATCAAGTCTATCGAAAGGTAGCGTGCGCGCAACACAAGCGCGGAGGCCGCGCACAAATTAAAATTAAAAAATAGAACCTGTATTATTTTTATTTTGATGGTAAAATAATATAATATAAGGACTAGTTAGACTTTTATTTAGTTATCAAACTGTTCAGTATTTGATTTTGTGATATTGTTTAGTTATTTAATTTAAAATGAGTGAAGAAGAGTCATCTAAACTAAGCAAGGGTAAGTCACTTGTTTTAAAAAAAATATTTAGAATCATTGATTTGGAAACTTGCATTATTTATAAATAGCAGCTACTCATAAATAAATGATTATCAATATTTATATTACATTTCAAGGTCTTGTCAGTTACTTAAATATACATCTGAGACGAATTTAAATGAAATATTTAAAAGTCTCTTACAGTATTGCAACATTAATTAAAAATTATTTAATACTTTTATCCCTTTGCTAATCTTAGTGGTCAAGGCAATTATAATTTTAAATTTTTACGATACCATTATCCATTAAAGGTATTTTAATAGTTTAAACACAGAACCGGATATCTGTATCAATATAATGAATATAATAAAGCTGAAGAGATTGTTTGTTGGTTTGAACGCGCTAATCTCTGGAACTGCCAGTCGAATTTGGAAAATTCTTTTTGCATACGATAGCCTCATTTATGAGAAGGGGCTAATACGTTATACAGGAACCGAAAAAAAATGGGAAATGCGCGTACGAAGTCGCGGGAAATATCTAGTTTATTATGTTTTGGTGCTCCCACATTGCCGTTATAAAATGTTTGTAAACATTTTATAACACCAAAACATTTACTAACAAATGTTAACAATTGTTGCACTTTGTTAGAAACTGTTACATGTTATAAGTGCTCCTACACTAATAGAAAATGTTTAATAATGTAATAAAAGGTAACACATGTTTTATTTTGTTATAATTTGTTAACTAACATTACTAAACATTTTCTAACATGAAAATTTTTTTTTACATTTGTTATATAATGTTAGCCAACAAATGTTTACTAACGTTACTAAACAATTTCTAACGGCAATGTGGGAGCACCATTTCCATTTGACTCAAACTTTCTAAGTTCATATAAATATAAGGTGTGAGTATTGTAAGGATTGCAACGAAGATATGAGATTAAAACTATGAAGAAAAATATTGCAATTTATTGGTCATGATGACAGTAGGCAATTAATTGCTTCACTAGTTCATTGACTTCAAGTTCCATCACTTTTTTTACTTACTTTTGATATGCAAGCGTTTGACCACTATCTCACCTGATGATGCGGTCTAAGATGGAGCACGCTTGCCTTGAAGTAACCTATCCACTCTTGACTTAAAGACTCCCAGGTTGTAGCTATCAGGAAACACAGACTCAGGCAGGGAATTCCAGACCACTCCTTTGCTGTATGCACTATGAATGTGTTCCCGAAACGTCACCCCAAATTATAACCTAAAATGTAGTATTTTGACCAAAACATTGGTCCACAAGTCACAAGTACTAATTAATTCGTCTCTATCAATTCAATGTCAAGCGTTTGTAATTCGCTAATTATCTCATTCTTTGAACGAGGAAACATCTTGTTGTTAATATTATGGTTTTCCTTGAGTCAATAGGTACTTTACGAATAATAAATATTCATTCTTTTTGCCAATTTATCTTAAGATATTATTACGTGTTTAGCTTTTTAATTAGTTTGCTACCTTTAGATAGGCCAATAATAGTCAAAATAAGTGTTTAATTTGATTTCACAAAGCAATAATGAGATGAAAACTTCTACGTTGAGTAAATGACATAACATGACATTTTTAAATAATATTATCATTTTGAGCTAAAAAATTTCGACATAAAAGTAGAAAGTTGTCTAGAAATGATGGCCCTGGTGTGGTGGCTTCTTAGGTGGCTTTGATCAGTTATGTCAACATGGTCTAGATACACGGACTTGATTTAATTAAGTTATAGTTTACTAGCTTCTTCCAGCGGCTTGGTCCGCGTGATCTGAAGGGAAAATTCTCCCAGAATATATATAACCTATGTGTTATTTACAGACTATAATCTACCTCTGTGCCAAATTACATAAAGATCGACAAAGCCCTCCCCCAAATGTCGCCACATCAACCGGTCTTGTGCATCTTACATCCATCGGGTACACGATCAACACTCCAGAACCCTCCAGACTATCTGTTCTAGGAGCAATGTGCGCTGCCCACTGCCACAAGAATTCAAGTTTGTTACTTGGCCAATTTTTTTAACCCAATCACAACAGCCACAGTGCCGTCATACTGACAGATGCAACTGAAAAATAAATTGTAGTTGCAGTAATTGAAGAACACACACGATATCGGGAAGCCTGCTCACGCATGAGACCACGCACGTGTGAAGATAAGCCAATAAACAATTGAATAACCACATCATACAGAGATTGGTTGTTCAATGTTTGATGTTGTCATAAAAATACCTACATCATGTGCGATTTTTTTGTGAATTTAAATTTTGTGGAAATAGTAAATTCTAGTTAGCTTTTTTTTTAGGGATGGGAAATCATCCAATGATTCCTCCCGCTCTGGGCGGAGCGGGAGGGAGTGTCAGACTTCTACTGACTAAACCCATCCATGTTCCTTCATTGCCCTTTGTATTCCGGAGCCACGGTGTCTCTTGCGAAAAATCCCGCGACTCCGGCAGGCGTCGGCCCTTTCGGGCCCCTCTGTGTGCTGACTCTCTTTGAGGCGCGCGTGGAACACTAACGCGCCGTCGACACGGCAAATTCTAGTTACTGGAGTATCATTTTTCTTAACATAAAATAAATCTGGATATAAAACACTTCCGTTTCTGAGTGAATGACAGATAACGCGTAGCCGAAGTTACTGACAGAAGCTGGGTATGTAGGTTCCTGGGGGAGTGTGAGTGAAGAAAATGATTTTCTGAAATTCCTATGGGAACTTGGCATGCACGTAGAAAGTTGCGGACAACAGCTATTATTTTCATGCTGTTTTCACCAATGAATAGAGTGATTCTCGAGAAAGGTTTTACCTAGTTTATCATTTGTCAAGCGTGCGTCAGCTAGTATCTATACTAATATTATAAAGCAGAAGGGTTTGTTTGTTTGTTTGGTTTAACGCGATAATCTCAGAAACTACTGGTCCGATTTGAAAAATTATTTCAGTGTTAGATAGCCCATTTATCGAGGAAGGCTATAGGCTATATGTCATCACGCTAAGACCAATAAGAGCGGAGCAGTAATGAAAAATGTTACGCAAACGACGTTGCACGGGTCAGCTAGTAAAATAATATTTGTTTCTTTCAAAATGATATTCATGGGCAGCGGTGACTCTCAGGCTGCTTTTTGTATACTATAATAGCATACTAAAAAGTATTATGATTGTTACTCCTTCATAAATGAAACACCGACCCCACACTGTTAAGTACTTTGTTATTCATTTCAATGGCAGTATTATTGATTGACATTACGACTATCACATTATTAAATCATTCTACAATAGATCGAGTGTCACGAGTAGTGTTTAATTTCATCTTTCATTGAAGTAGTGCTGACAATATAGCAAGGATGTTTTGCAAATATCCAGTTGTAAAATCATCATCATCTGCCTAGCCTTTTCCAAACTATATTGGGGTCGGCTTCCAGTCAAGCCAGGCAGATTATACTCCTGTCGTAGCATATGTATGTGGTTCATGGTGTTGAAACCTTTTCACAAGTGTTTGGAAGGCTGGAAGTCATCCAAACTACGTGCGAGATGGTTCGTGATGACACTGGAAGACAGCTTGTAGACATGGCTCAAAAGTGTCATGTTCTTGGAATTCTTAAGCAGGGCATTGTTACCCTTCTTAAAAAACAATACCACCACACCTCTGCTCCCTGTACTTGTGGCGTTTTTTTCTTTTAATAATGGAATCGAATAGTCTCTGAAGGACTGGTTTTCCATCCACCTTCAGGAGTCCGTAATTCTTTCCTCACTCGACACCTTGATGTTTTGAAGCTGTTTCAGAGCCATCCTAATCTGATCAGGGTGACGTTCTTGATGTTCTTAGTATAGTGGGTCGTTAGCAAATTTCGTAGTGGGTTTAGTCATTGTCGTGTTTAACTGTCTATAGAATATCTATTTAAGAAAACGCCTGACTCAGTTAGAACTATGTTCTTGTTTTTGGCATGACCAAATTGTACCATGTAAAGGAGATGTTTCAAAATGGGCCAGGTCAAGGTACACTACCTCAAAAAAGAGAAAAATCCGTAGAATTCGGGAAAAATACACATAATTCATATAAATGTTTACTGTTGTGGTAGTTAATTGATGTTTATAAATTACTTTTATCTTTTTTCAACATGGCGTCGCACCGATTTAAACTTTTAAACCATAGATCACAGAAGTATAACTGTCAGCTGTCATAAAAATGTCACTGCAGTCACATTCGTCTCGAATATGTCAGATATGAATGTCATACGTCATTAATCAATGAAAATGACAGCTTACCGCCATTACGGATTTTTGTTGTGTGTTGCAATTTCAAGTGTGATTTCTTATGTTTTACCAGCAAACAAAGCTATTTTAAAGAAATTGAACAATTGAGAACTGTTTTAAGTGTATTCTTCCCTATTTTTTAGTATAGCGTACAAGGACCTGGCCCAGGCTCCATACATTTTAGAACATCTCTTTTAAAAATTTGTTTCTACGATTTTTTTTTTAAGTAAAAGTAGTAATAGTGCCTAGTTTCTATTCCATAACCAGGTAGGTACATACCTACCTGGTTATGGAATAGAAAAGAAAATAATTTTATTTCAGACCGGGGACCATAGGGTTCTAATTATAACAATTCCTTTTGCTGTACCCTAACAGGGTCTTCAACGGTTTCTTAGCTATAAGCTTATTTTTAACATCGTTTGTACCTTTTAGAACGCAAATAAATAAATATGAATTTGAATGAATATCTAGCAGGTCTCCATCAGAAGCTCCAATCTGGCGGATATGGTTCTGCCTTCGACGGTCCTTAGTTTCGTGAACTGTCTCTGCCCAATAGGCAGATCTCTTGCAAAGACCCTGGCACCCTTATTTCGCTCTATTGCGTATTTTATCTTTTGAGTATTAAACCGGCGAAGGGTGCTTTTCAAGGACTTGGAGATCCATCTATTGAGCTGCCGTCTTTTGCACGCATCATCTGAAGACTGCAAAATCATCTACCGCCTTTCCTTCATGAGCTTGAGAGTAAGATCAGAGAGCCTCTTGTTCTGATCTGTACGGCGACTCTTGAAGAACTTAGATCCGACCGTATAGCGGTTTCCACGAGCCCATCGTTGTATTCATCCACGGTGCTCCCTAGGCACTTGAAACGATTTCTAAGTTCGTGCTGTATGCTTTCAGTGTTTTTTGTATCTGGATCTGTTTTGGACGGAGCGTAGACTTCATTTGTCGGGGTTTTTTTTGCTTAATATTTTGATTTAATGTGCCTCTTACGTTGCGGTGATCACTTTAGGTTTTCACCGCCGTCATGATGAAGTCAATCTCATTTTTAGTTGCACCGTCGGGGCTTTGCCAGGCCCACTATCTGTGCTCACGCTTTCTGAAGAAGGAATTATATTATATAGAGGCCTTCCTACTCCAAACAACTGACCAGTAGACCCGCTGGTTTCCAACGTCCAAATCCAAATTGACACTCGCAGCTCGTCACCGTAACCTATAACTTACAAATCCTACTAATTACTACTCTGCTCACTCTAGCTCAAAAAACCTCGTTTTGTTGCACCGCCTCACACGAGTAGGTATACAGTTGGTAAGAATTGATTGAGTCAGAGAGACATATTCTTCAGTTAACACTTTTTTAGTTGTCACACGTCTGTTCTTAAATATCGAGATAAATTTCCTTACACGGGCCATGGCGCTTTATCTGTATAAGTATGCCAAGATAACCGCCGATCAACGATTATACCTAAGTACCTATTCAATGAGTCACTTTTTCAATATTTTTACAAAAATAGTTTGTATCAGATATATTATGACAAGTGTGGATTTTGAGAGTTACGTTAGGCCCAGGTTGAGTGTTGTTGTAGATAGTAAACGCAATATATTTTGTTTTAGAAATATTTTGTACAAGAAGGTGTGACTTCAACCAGTCAGCAATCCTGGAAATACCCTTTTTAACAGATTGATCGACAGATTCCCATAAATCATATTCATTAATTTATTGTTTTAATTTAAAAATACTTAATGATGAGATATTCTTAATGGAGTTTGGGAGTTTGTTATATATAATAAATCCACTACCAAATAAACTCGATTTAAATTTTATTGTTCTTCATTGAATGCCTTTAAGTCCACTTTGTGTCTCGCACTTCTAAGCGTTTAATACTCATCTACCGCGTGTATCTGACATCGACGCACAAACGATTTCTATGGGTCCGGGGCATGATTCTGGACACCCTAGACTTAGAATTTTTCGTCGGCTTTTTTCTCATTTTTTTATTTTTTTCAAGGGTTTTTTTTACTTTAGACTGCTCATAATCGTTATTCTGACCTAACCCAATGAGATTTTTAATAAAAAAATAATTAATTAACTACTTTCACTAAAAAGAGCAATCTGAATAAAGCCACAAATAATATCAGCTCAGCTGAGCTGATACTTTGTAGTACTCTTGAAAAAAATGAGAAAAGAACCGACGAAAAATTCCAACACTGGGGTGTCCAGAATCATGCCCTGGACCCATGGAAATCGTTTGTGCGTCGATGTCAGATACACGCGGTATATCGCGTTCTATTATAATTGCCTCTTTTATGTATATTGAGGGTAGGGTTAAGATTTTTAACCTTTTGAAAACTGCCGTACGATTCTGTAAACGTGTCGAAATGAAGGCGTGGGTGAAGTGATCACGAAGTGACCTGTCAAACCATACAAATACGACGGAATGACAGCTCTCTTGTCGTTCACTTCACCTAAGTGAACACGGTAAGATTTCGACAGAATAAACTGGCTGGTCTACATGAATCTGTCTGTCTTAGTGCACATGTTTCGAATGAACTTTTTTGTGCTTTTAGAGCACACTCTCTGTTTGTTTAATTATCCCAGAATAGGATACAAAATCTTAGTATGGACTTATGGAGCATACAAATACTTTACTAAACCATGCGGTTTAGTAAAGTATTCTTATTAGAAAATCACCAGAGAAAACAATAACAGTGTCATCTGCATGACACGTATCAATAAATAAAACGAAAAAGCCATAGAAACACCATTAATACTAAACAAAATACTTCGACCCAAGAATTCATCGCACTTGGGGACTATTATGCAGAAATTGCAAAAACTCATTAACTCAGATAACGGTATGAAGTCGATTTAATTACGTTCGGTTTAAGGCGAAGTCTTAATTAAATTCTGACAACGATGACACTGCACAGGTAATGTAGTTGCAGAAGTACCACACAGCGAACGAAAAGGTACATACTCATAAAGCTTCTAGTATATCATTATTCTTATATCGTCAGTGCGTTTACAATCATACAATTTCACATACACAAACTGCCAGACCCAGAACAACTATCTGTAGGCCATCAAAATATTTGTTCCGTGCGGGAATCGAATCTGCGACACGCAGTGCAGCCGGTCGATTTTGTCGACTTCTCACCGTGATTACTTAGGTGAAGTGAATGACAAGCGAGCCGTCATGCCATTTTGTTTGTATGGTTTGACAGATCACTTTCACTCCGCCTAAGTTTTCACTTCGATATGTTTACAGAATCTGCTGTAGTCAATAGCTCAACCACTGCGCCAACTGTTACGTTACGTTGTTGTGTTGATTAGTGTGTGGAGCACGGGATACACAATTGAAACGAGTTTTGTAGTCAATAACCAAAAAATACCTACGACTTATGATTATGACCCATAATATGGTCTGCAGCCGTCACTAGATTCTCTAGTCACAATAATGTGGTTTTGGAGGTTGGTCCAAGTACTTATATTAGGAGACCAGTACTAAAATCGCGAAAGTGAAACTACTTCACTTAGTATAAGTGATTTGTAAACTACAAATCACTTATACAAAGCGAAGTAGTTTAAGGTCCCGTAGTAAAAGTATTAATTAATTTATTTGTATGTGCTTTATTGTACACCAAAATATAAAAATCTAAAGAAAACCTTAAACTAAAATTTATACAAATGGCGGCCTTATCGCACTCCGCGATCTCTTTCAGGCAACCAGGAATGGAAAGAGACAGCCAGGACATGAAATGGGGCTACACTTGGTGCAAATATGAAGTTTAACAATTAACAGACAAAGAATATACTATTTTTGTATGTTGTATTATTTATATCGTTTATTCATTTGTATATACATATTTTCTACATTTTTAATTATTTGTATGAAACTAATAAAAAAAAACATTTAAAAATATAAAAAAATAGTAGCCCACCGGCATCGGGAACATGGTCCAAGCTACCGGTGGTCAGGGCTCCCGAGAGAGGAACCTCCTCACAATACGTGCCGTGTCCAGGAGTAGGTACTGCTTTTTGGATCAAGCCCTTGATCCAGCTGCCCAACGATATGCTATTGCTATTGATATGCTGTTGTTATTTATATTATCTTTACAAAAATAGTATATAAAGTATTAGTTTACCGGCTTTTATATCCTCGGTTCACAGCACTGAAAAATTAGTCAGGAATATCCTAGCTTCTACACTGACTGATTTTGATGTGCCGTACTTTACCGAGGTTATAAATGCCTGGAGACTCGCTTGCCCGAATCAAAATTTACCCGACAACCCATCATACCAGAGACGGTGGGACGAGCCGCTCTGCAGAGAAGTTCAGAATAACCTTATTGCCCAACTAAATTGGGGTCGGCTTCCAATCAAACTGGTGGTCAATTCAGCAGAATACTACTGTTTTACGTGGAGCGGCTGCCTACCAGACCTCCACAACCCATTAACTGGGTAACACGGTATTTCTTGGCAAGACTGTAGTCAGATTTACTGGCTTCTGACAATCCGTAACGACTGCCAAAGATCCACAAATGACAGCCAGGACCAACGGCTTTACGTGCTTTCGGAGGCATGAAGGAAACACGATATGTCAAGATGGTCACCCATCCACAGACCAACATTGGCAAGCGTTGCTTAACCTTGAAGATCGACCCCATGTGGCTGTTGTTATTTAGCCACGGAGCCGACCTTCTGTATATATTTACCTGGTGTCGGCTGTCTATGAGTTTTGGGTGAAACGCGACGTCGCGTGAGAGTTATGACACTCTGGCAGGTCAAAAGAGACTGTTGTTATGATTTATTGTTTGCTGTAAAGTCATGTTTGATATGAGAACTCTGTATTGTGTGTCTACGCGAATTAACTGGTAGGTGTAAGACTGACGTGGCCCGCTAGGGCCAGTGTCTGCCAGGGTTGCGGAATTTGTTCGAAGGGTTTACCGCGGCCCTGGAACGCAACAGGCATTAGGAGGAACACGCATGAGTTTTAGTCAGTAAGAGTCTAACACTCCAGCAGACTTCCCATCCATAAAAAAATGTATGAATAAGAATGTGTAGTACAAACCAAAAAAAACTATGATTCAAGATACAAGATTCAAAGCATATATTTCAAACTAGCTGACCCGGCGAACTTCGTTCCGCCTAACAGTCGATTCTTTAATTTTTTAGTTTTTTTTTTTCTAAAATTGACGTAGTCTTAGTTACTCCTTATTATATCAGCTACCTGCTAATAAAAGTTCCGTCAAAATCGGTCCAGCCATTTCAGAGATTAGCCGGAACAAACAGACAGACAGACAGAAAAAAATGGTAAAAAATGTTATTTTGGTGTATGTACCATATAAATTCATAAACATGTAGAAAAAAACGATTATTTCAATATTACAAACAGACACTCCAATTTCATGTATTTGTATAGATGTATAGATAAAACATTTACAGGCACTTTTGAAATGTCAAGGTCGGTCAGTCAAAAGCATGAGGCTATTTGCACGTTCCAAAGCGTAGATCTCTATGGAGAAGAAAGTGCAAGAAACTCCACGGACACTGTTTTAAATCATGTAATGTTTTACAAAAATCTTAGTAACATGTGCATACACTTGTTTCTTCATGTGAGAACAATGCAAAGTTAAAAAAAAAAAAAACTTATTTCAAGAACTTAAAATATAATGATCAAAATAAGCGGGTGGTGCACACGTACGCACGGCATGATATGCTGTGCTGCGTTGCTATCAAAATCTCTGTCACTATTTTGACCTAAACCTGATGTTCCAAGACTGGAACCTAAACTTATTTTGATTAAGACTCAGTTGATTGATTGACTAGCTCTATTAGTTGCATTTCATGTTGTGTCACACGTACCAGAAACAAACCACAACCACAACACGTGTGCGATCACAAATTTGTATGAAAATTAGTAGTTCAATTCACACGAATCACAATTTTCCATTACTAACGACCACGTGTGTGATACCAATCGTCATCGCAGCTACGTTGCAACCACAATGCTACCACCAGCGACATCGCCAGCTAGCGGCCGGCCACATCGCAAAAACATCCACATGAATCTGCAAGTATCCGCAGCCGCGACACTATTCACCCGTAACTACAGCTTGACCACCTTTTGTCGTGAGGGTGTGGTTGTAGCATGTGTGAAGCAAGCCCAATTCTTCAACTGTACCTATACTATTTTTTGACCAGTCCATTTATTTGACCAGTATGATTGCATGGACTTTGACCTCTGAGTTTGTTTCGGTGTTTCTTCTCAGAGCAGTCAGCTAGGAAACACTGGCCTCATCTAGTTTAAAATGACCAAAACATATTGACGTGTAAAAGTGTTATTTACAATCTACTTACAAAATAAATATCATTTATCATATTCGAATGACGCCATTGTGCCTACTGCCTCAGTAACCTCATTCCTTGTTAACTTCCAGGGCCGATGCTGGGCATCCGGCACCTTCAAGTGGTCATGCTGTTCTTTGCCATGCTTATCTGCTTCGCCATGAGGGTCAACATCAGCATGGCTATCGTCGCCATGACAGACAAGGATACTGAAGGGGTATGTAGTGTCAACTGACTTGACTCACCTATGAAGTATATACAAGCTAGTAGAATATACAGGGTTATTTATAAAAAACCGACAACCTCTCAGGACTATGTTAATAACATCATAATCAACAACTTTAGTAAATTATTTATTTAAAGTACATAATTATATACACTTAAAATAGAAAAATAAAACACCTAACTAAAATATGGCATCAAAAAATTCGTCCCCATCGCTATCGACTGGAAGTGAGCCCAAAAGACTGGCTGCATTGCCACGTTGTATGGCAATGCTTATCCTCTGTCCAAGGTAAAAGCCAGCTCTTGGGTCACGCGAAGCGTCAACTAAGCGTTTTGCTTGATCTATAGGACGTGAGCACTCAGACCCACGGTCCAAGAGTTTCAACCCCAAACGGGTCAAAAATGTAGTTGCCAATAAGGCTACTATATTTCCGCCGTTTGAGGTTTTCAGCAGCCGAAGCCGCAGAACCAGCACAGCACAACTTTTGTTCTATGACTTTTAAAAGTTCAACATATTTTAGTTCTTGAGGTTTTCATACAAAAATGAATACTACTAATTAAAAAAAAATACTAAATTTTACGAAGTCTATGCCAAGCAAAAGAAAACTCTTTCTTTTCCTTTTGCTTCTTTGTATATACATTTTCAGAGGGCGCGGCGTAAAAATGGGGAGGGGAAGAACACATAATATGGAAAAAGAAAAATTCTACCACATCACTGTCAATGGGGAAATTACCCAGAACACTGGCAGCATAGTCACGTTGAATGGCAGTGCTGGTTCGTTGCCAAAGAAAAGGTCACGTGAACTCGAAAACTCATAGGTACTCGGACCCCATACTACTTACGGCTGAAATAGGTATTTAATTCCCAATAAGGTTGTTGTATTTACGCCGGTTGAGATTTTCTGCACCCGAGATGATGACTCGGCCTATATGATCCCAAGACTGGGCACACGCCTCCCAATTTTATAGCTTACAGATACATTTTGTTAAAAGAAAAAGTAAATCTGTTGTTTATTGTTAGGGATGTAAGGTTTATTATTATTATTATTATTACTAGCCTGTACTGTCCCACTGCTGGGCAAAGGCCTCCCTCCATTCCTTCCAATTCTCTCGGTGTTGTGCCTCTTCCTTCCAATTCGTAAGGAAGACATCCAGGTCGTCCCGCCATCTCTTTTGCGGTCTGCCGCGGCCTCGTCTCGCTGTTTCAGGTTTCCAATCCAGTATTTTACGGGCCCACAGTTTGTCCGGCATGCGGCATACATGTCCTGCCCAGTTCCATTTAAGTTGGGCAGCCTTTTGAGCCACATCGACGATTTGTGTTTTGCTGCGCTCCATAGCACATTGGCAAACCTTGAGTTTGGACTTTTGGATGTTAGTCAAGGACCAAGTCTGTGCACCATAGGTCATGATGGGGAGAATACACATGTCCATCAGCTTGCGTTTGAGTGTCATAGGCAAAGTGCCCTTAAATAGCCCTTAAAGTGCCCTTAAATGTTAGGTTAGCTATAGGCATAATAAAATTGACCAGTTGAAACTATTGAAAGTTATGCTATATTATACAAAAAAAAAAACGAAACTATATTATAATTCAATTCTCCATTGTGCCGATCAATATAATAACAAAATACGTATTACAAAATACCTGACGAGGCACTAAACGACATCATCACTTTCCCTCTGTACAAATTAAGGCTGAGTAACTTGTATGATAAATCTGAAGGATTTACTCTGGTTTAATTAATAACTAAGGGAAGCGATGTCAAGTTCCAAACATTTTGATTGCAAACATCAATCCTAATATATAAAACTAGCTGACCCGTGCAACGTCGTCTGCGCAACATTTTTCATTACTGCTCCGCTCCTATTGGTCTTAGCGTGATGATTATATAGCCTATAGTCTTCCTCGATAAATGGGCTATCTAAAACTGAAATAATTTTTCAAATCGGACCAAGTAGTTCCTGAGATTAGCGCGTTGAACCAAACAAACTCTTCTGCTTTATAATATTAGTATAGATTCTTACGTAACTGAATGATTGACTGAATGACAGACAACGCACAGCCAAAATTACCTACTGGTCGTAGAAAGTTGAATATTGGAATTTAGGTTACCTACTTGGGGTATTTAGAAGTGTGCTAAGAGTATTTAATTTTACAAAATCGCTACGGGATCCGGAAACACAGTATATGCGCGTACAGAGACGCAGCCTAAAATGGTATTATTTAATCTTTGAATTGATCTCCCGTCTTCATATCAACTGTCGTGCTTCCAGAAAAATAACCAACCCAACCCCAACCTTTTCCCAACTACATTGTGGTCGGCTTCCAGTCAAATTCAGCTGAATACCAGTGTTTTCAGCGGCTGCCTACCAGACCTCCACAACTCATTAACTGAGTAACACGGTACTTCATGGTAAGACGAATCAGATTTACTGGCTTCTGACAATCCGCAACGACTGCCAGAGATCTACAAATGACAGCCGGGACCAACAGCTTAACGTGCTTTCCGAGGCACGGAGGAGACTCGGTATATTAAGGTGGTCAGTTGGTCACCCATCCACAGACCAACCTTGGCAAGCGTTGCTTAACCGTAAAGATCGACCCGTGCGGCTGTTATTTTTTAGCCACGAGTTCCTCAAAACGAGCTGTGTATTCCGTCGTAAATATACGACTCTGGTGAAATAGACACGAAAATATTTGTTGTATTAATCCAACGTAAGCGGTTAAACGGTTAATGTAGACTGATAAAAATTGGTAACATAATAAATATATTACCTTTAAGATGTTGACTATTCTGTTTTATAATTATAACTAGTGATGTTAAAGAGTGTACACCTTTAAGGTTTGATTATTTATTATTAAGAAGATCTCATATAAAATGTACCAAAAATCACACCAATAAATGAATCTAGAACCTTTCAAAACAATAATAATATTGACTGCTTCATTGGTTATCGCGATAACAGTACAATTCCCTGAGATTATCCCTTCTCTTCACGTGAAATAATAAGTGGCTCGTGTTTCTCTTATGTTTTAATCAATAAGAGATGCCCGAGATAGGTACCTACACGTACAAATTTTATCGTTTGTTAACTTACAACGCCGATAAAACTTTTTGTTAAATTATGATTTACTTCTTAGATTGATAGCAGTGTTAAACAAATCAAATTAAAGCAGTAAACCTATCATCTGCTTTTGTTGTAACAAAAGTAGAGTTTAGGTACTGTAGTATCTGACAAGATTTGGTGACCTATTTGAACTGAAACTGATTAAACTGTACTTAACTCTTTTTTTTTGCAAAACCACCACATTATTGAATCAAACAAAAAAAACAGAGACAGAGTGCTAGTCGGACTCTCATACAAAGGGATCCTTATCTACATTGACCGAAAAAAAAAAACGTTTATAGTGTGGGAGCCCATTTAAATTTTTAATTTAATTTTGAGGGTTCTGTATCCAAAGGGTAACCGACTCTATCGTCCATCCATCCGTCCGTCCGTCTATGCATGAGCGGGCTGTATCTCAAGAACCATAATGAACAAATTTTCACAGATTGTGTATTTCCATCGTAGGCTTTGTCTCCGTTATCTCTGACCAGAGTCAAGAGCAAACCAAACTCAAATAATCAATAAATATATAATAACAAAAAAAAAACGGTCAAGAGTGAGTCGGACTCGTGCACCGAGAGTTCCGTACCTACCATCATTAAAACAGAGAAATGTTTTTAAAGTTTTCATCGGCGTGGCCTCTACTCCGTCAGAGAGTTTCAACACTGTGGTGTGTATTGCAGTTTTAGATCAGCGCCATCTCTTGACCGCTAGTGGAAGTAATATAATGATTTCTGAAAAAGTGAGCTATTTAGAGACTAGTTTAATATTATTGTTGCTGTAATCTCTATTGAACGGATGGACAAACGGTCGGACAGCGAAGCCATAGTTTATAACGGGACCCTGAAAAGGTCAAAAGCCATTTTGGAGAGTAGGTTGTTTTTTTTGCAAATTTGGCGCTGCCCAGGTTCTGCTTTCATTTTGTTACGCACTGTGTAGATTAATTCACGTACTTCATGTACATATTATATATTTATGCATTGGGAAATAAATTACTCAAATCTTCGAAAGGGTTTGAATCAAGTCGCACTGCCGTCGTGACACAAACATAAGTTATTTCTGATCTTAGCTTTAAAAACATAAAGTTATCTGTGTATTTACATGAAAGAGCTCGTGGCTAGATAATAACAGCCG
The DNA here is from genome assembly GCA_963859965.1 of Ceramica pisi. Classification (NCBI taxonomy): domain Eukaryota; kingdom Metazoa; phylum Arthropoda; class Insecta; order Lepidoptera; family Noctuidae; genus Ceramica; species Ceramica pisi. Next base: position 1,033,159 of record OY982538.1, read on the forward strand.
TACAGGTCGATTTTTAAAGGTCACGCAACACTCGCCAAGGTTGGTCTGTGGATGGGTGGGCCATCTTAACAGACGCACATTAAGCCGTTGGTCGCGGCTATCATTTATAGATCTTTGGCAGTAATTACGGATAGTCAGAAGCCATTTAATCTGACTTAAGTCTTGCCATGTAGTACCGGGTTACCCAGTTATTGGGTTATGGAGGTCAGCTAGGCTATTCTGTAAATAACCATTTCGATATCGACTTCACCTGAGTGACTAAGCTTACAAAGTGAACTTTATGTCACACATCATAAGGTCTTATATTTATACGAATTTGAAACTCACCTCGGATTCCGCTGTCGAGACACGAAAATGTTGTTACAGAATAGCACTGCTGGTAGGCGCCGTAGCCGTTCCACGTAAAATACTGGTATTCAGCTAAAATCCGGTTTGTCTGGAAACTGATCCCAATATAATGATTTGGGAAAAGGTTAGGCAGGTGATGATGATATGTATTTATATCTTTAGAATATGCAAAACATGGTTAAAAGTCCCACAATCAATAAAATAAAATAATAAACTTAAATAAATAAATGCATATTACAATAATTGATTGATATTTAGGTTTTTGTATGTTTTGTGATATAGTTGTGTTATTTAGTATTTAGTGGGTATTGTTTAGTAATGATCTCAAAAGGATAATGTTGTTATCAGGTGTCAATATTATCAATTCAGTATTTTCTTGACGCAGTTTTTTTATCATTTTGTTTGATACCAAACAACTGTTCTTTAAAATGGATAAACAATAATATATCAATTGCAATTGAAAATGATGTATTGAGAGATAATATCTTCTTTAAACAAGTCTATCGATACCAAATATTGCAAGATACACAGATATCATGATGTTTCACTATCACTACAAATTATTAAACAAAGTCCATCACCGTGTCTGTCTCTCTGTTTGTGATAAACTCAAAAAACACTGCATCGATATTCATGCTGTTTTCACCAATGGAAAGAGTGGCTCACGAGGAAGGTTTCAATATATAATTTGTGAAGCGGGTGACGCCGCGGGCATCAACTAGTATTAGATAAAATTATACCTTTAGATTATTTTGTTCTATTGGAAAGTACAGAAAGTGGGATTATTTTTTTAAACTTGACTAAGCTTTGCCCGCGTAAATATTTTTTTTCCCGTTTGACGGAAGTAAACAAAGAATTTGTCTCTTAATCACCACAAGGTTGACTGGTAGAGAATGCCTGTGGCATTAAGTCCGCCTCTGTACATTTCTGCTTAAAGTTTTCGCCAGCGTCCGTAGGAGAATACCCTTCAGCGAATCCCTACACGTGGTCCCCGGGTGGTGCTAAACAGGTGACACTAACCGCCTCCGTGGTCTAGTGGTTATACCACCTGATTCAGACCCAGAGGTCCCGGGTTCGATTCCCAGCGGGGGCAAATTTTTTGCTCGGTTTTGTTGATGGTAGGACTTGTTCTAAGTCCGCCTGGCAAGCTACCACCATCTTGTCTAAGTCTGTCGCCATAACAACATTGTTAACAGCATTGTTGTGTTCTGGCAGTAAGAGGTATGATAGCCAGTTCCTCTGTGTTAGAGGATTCCGGGTAAAGGTCGCTTCCATTTTCGGCCTAATCATCACTTTCCATCAGGTGAGATTTGGGCCAAGAGTTTCACCGTTTTGTAAAAAAAAATAAAGGCTTTCGGGAAATCCTTTCTCCCTTTCACTCTCCAAGAAACCTACACGCCAAAAGACATTACTACGAGTCCATACATCCAACAAACAGAGACGTGGATTTACTCTCTGTTCTTAATAAATCAAATATTCGACTGAAACTAAATTGAAATCACGGACACTTTTCAGAATTAAAAAAAAAAACAACAAAATGCTTTCAGATTTTGAGGTTAAAATTACATTGGGTATGTTTAATTATTGCCAATGGAAACATACCGTATCGATACCATCATACCGATACGAACCATATCGATAAGATCAAAGACGAATCAGATAATATTATCGAAAACAAACGACATGGCTATGGTCCCCTAGTGAGTTGATAAAAATGATGGCGAAACGAAATTTTATTTGGGGGCCAGTTTAGGGGGGTTTTAAGAGTAATATACCCCATACTTAGGTGGTGGTGTAATAATAGCACAGGCGAGTAAAAACGAAGTTACTTTTAAACGAATTTATAAAAAACAAAATAGGAATTATGGTAAAGGTTCCATACGTTGTGTTGATTCATAGACCAGTTTTGGACCATGTCCTTTAAGCTTTCTACCACGAACGTAGTTTCGACTATTCGTTGTCGGTCAGTCAGTAATATATTTCGGAAGAGTTTTATATAGATAGGTGAGCAACCCAAATTAAAAATACAAAAATCTTCCCTTGCTATTTCTATTGAAATCCGCATCAAAATTATCACATAAAGCAGAAAAATAAAAAGGGGCACACAGCGGCTTTCTTTTGTACTACCTATTAGACAGGTTAATATATTATGTAAATATATCAACCACTCTAAAAGTTTCTCTATATATATATTAGCTGTTATTATTTTATTACGTTATTCACAAAATTGCTAAGTTATTATTTATTTTATTTATTTATCTAACAATTTATGTACAGACACTCACAAATAGATAATTAAAAAAGGAGACAGAAAAATAGGTACCTACAAAGGTGATGCTTATTTCTAATGAAATCTCTTCCAGCATACCTGCGAAAGGAGAACCAAATAAAAGAGATGTAGACAGCGGTGTATTTTGTTTTTGTTCTGAAAAGTTTTTACCTATGCTGTTTTTTGTTTTTTATAACGTTATTTAGATAGAACATCTTTCATGAGGTACTGTATTAAATGTTACAATAAAATACCTTGTGACAGAATTAAATGAAAAAAAATAATACTTATGTTAAAAGCACACTTTGTAAACAAGCATATTACAAATTAGATGATTATATTCAATACTAGCTGTCCCACGCGACTTCGCTCCCGTCAACTGGCTACCCATTTTTTTGCTTAACCTTCCCTGTATTCTGGAGAACTAAAAGAAAAAAAATTATTCAACTCGGTCCAGCCGTTCTCGAGTTTTAGCGAGACTAACGAACAGCAATTCATTTTTATTATAAGAACAAAATAAGAAGGCTTAGATACATGCTGGTCCTGCTCTATAGGGTGTTAGACAAAGTCAAACTTGTTGATATGTTTGTGTAAATGTATCTATAATAAAAAAATGAATCGCTGAATGTGTTGCTAAGCGCAAATCTCGAGAACAGCTGAACCGATTTCGCTAATTCTTTTTTTGATGTATTTATTATTGCCAGGAGAATGTTCTTATGAAAGAAAAAATAAGAAAGTTGCAGGGTAGCCAGTTGACGGGAGCGAAGCCGCGGGGGACAGCTAGTTTTTTACTATATACTAGCTTCTGCCAGCGGCTTCGCCCGCGTGATCCCTAGGCAACATGTTCCCGGGATTAAAAGTAGCTTATGTGCTATTCCAGACTATAATCTATCTTTGTTCTGAATTTCATTAAGATCCGTTTAGCCGTTTTGGCGTGATTGAGTAACAAACAACCAAACTTTCATTTTTTTTTTCATTTTTTCTATTGATTGTAGCGTGATGAAAAGTATACTATAACCTGCTCAGGAGTATGAATAATAATTGTACCAAGTTTCGTTAAAATCCGTCGAGTAGTTTTTGTTTCTATAACGGTTATACAGACAGACAGACAGACAGACAGACAGACAGACAGACACACAGACAGACAGACAAAAAATTTACTGATTGCATTTTTGGCATCAGTATTGATCCCTAATCACCCCCTGATAGTTATTTTGGAAATATATTTCATGTACAGAATTGACCTCTCTACAGATTTATTATAAGTATAGAAGATATAGAAGAAGATATAGATATTGATGTCTTAAATGATTTTTATATTTAACTAGCTGACCCGCGCAACTTCGTTTGCGTCACATTTTCCATTAATGCTCCGCTCCTATTTGTCTTAGCGTGATGATATATAGCCTATAACCTTCCTCGATAAATGGGCTATCTAACACTGAAAGAATTTTTCAAATCGGACCCGTAGTTCCTGAGATTACCCCCTACATACAAACTTACAAACATACAAACAAATGTTACCTCTTTATAATATTAGTATATAGATTTAACTCACACAATGATACATTGTTGTTAATAATATAAATCAATAGCAGCGAAATTTGTAAATATGTGTGTGTGTTTGCATTGTATAGACTTAACTTATTTAGCATTCTATAATTTCATCCATTAACGGCACATGTGTGAGTACTGTACTTATACCTTAAACTTAAACTATAACTATGAGTTTTAGGTTTGTTTTTGACTGGTATGTACGCTGGCGGTTGCGAGTGTCATGCTCACTCAAAATCCTAGCTGATGCTGGTGTATGCGTTAGATCATTTGGCAAAATGGTTGAGACGAAAGGGCCTGGCGCATACGTCATGTTCGTGAACGGGCGCCGTCTTTTGGGACTGGTCATTTCTCAGCGGCCATTCAAAAGTGCCTGTAAATGTTATAATTGAAATAAATGCTTGAATTTGAGTTATTATTTATATAGCTGGCATATAGCTAGCGCGGCCCTCCCGCCGCCATTTTGATTTTTTTTGCGGCACTCGATACTTCTACTTAAACAAACACAACATTTGTACAAACATGGTGTATGATGTGGTAAAGTGTCACATTGCCGTTGAGATATTTGAAGTCGCCATATGATAAACGGTTCTATGCCCTTTTACAACTCTCACTTAACACACTTCCAGATTATTTCAAACTGAAAAATATGTTAATTTATGAAAATGCGAGTACTTATCTAACTGTGACAGATAGGTTCAAACAAACGGTTAGGAGGACCCTTCAAATATTGTTTTAACTGCCGATTGTGTTATGTAAAACGTGACCACATTATACGGGCGGAATTAACATACAAAAACACATAAAAGAGGTTTTTATTTAATTTGGTAATTTTTTTACTCAAATTGCAAATTAGGTTGTTATGCTTAAAATTGCGTTCGCTGCCTATGTTTTAATGACAAATTTATTTACCTCCCACAAAGAGAAGCCTATGAAATAATATTTTTGTTTTTGGTGTTTTTTAGTCAAAATCTACACAAAACTAGTTAGGTACATACATTCTGCCAAACTGCATAGCTGTTTGTCGGCAGTTGATCTCGTTCAATATAACAAATATGTGTGTGTGTTACTTAAACTTATCTTATTTACTTAAATTATTAATTTATACAATTTTAATTTCAAAACAGGTCTACAAACACAATGACAAATAGTATTTCTTAGGGTTCCGTAGCCAAATGGCAAAAACGGAACCCTTATTTATGGATTCGTCATGTCTGTCTGCCCGTCCGTATGTCATAGCCACTTTTTCCCGAAACTATAAGAACTATGCCGTTGAAACTTGGTAAGTAGATGTATTCTGTAAACCGCATTAAGATTTTCACAAAAAAAAAGAAAAAAAAACAATAAATGAACTGAAATTTGGTCTTTAATAGTGATATGTCTCTGTCATTTCTGACCAAGACTAAGGTCGAGAGCAAATCCATCACAAAAAAAAAAAAAGATATTTTGAGAGAGAGGTTTTTAATATTTTTTTTTTCTAAACTGAATAGTTTGCGCGAGAGACACTTCCAAAGTGGTAAAATGTGCCCCCCCCCCCTGTAACTTCTAAAATAAGAGAATGATAAAACTAAAAAAGTAAATGGTTTGAATGAGATCTAGTTAGTAGTATTTTTTTAACCGTCAAACTGAAATAAACAAAACACTAGAACTAAAACATTGATCAAAGTTACAACGGGCTACAAGAACTTTTATATTATGTTACTTGCTGCTACGGAACCCTTCATGGGCGAGTCCAATTCGCACTTGGCCGCTTTTTTAGAATTTTCTTAAGATAGTACTTCTACTTTACACTTGTTATCAACTTCGGTGGTAGCTCATTAACTAACGTCGGCGTTATGTATCTCCGTGTACGCTTACCAAAGTAGTTTGTCATTTTCGGAACAACAGGCGTCTTCTTAGATGATCTAGTTGGATACATATGGCCACGCTCCGTTTTGCATTCCTCATTGTATACTTGGTTGGCAGCATGTGAGCAACTTTAAGGAATACTAAATTTTTCCCGCGACTACATTTTCTTTAAAAAACCCTATTTTTGCGTGTCCAATTATGTATAAAAACAAATTAAAATGCTGGTTTCAGAAATTTCATTCGGCGATTTGGGCTAGAAAAAGTATCAAACGCACGAACTGATTAGTTTTTGCAAATAGAACATCAGTAAGGATTAGGATAAAATTATTTAGTGTAGCCGACTAATTATACAAAACTTTACTTTTTGACATAATAAGTATTAAAAGGCTCCCCCGCTTCGGGGAAAATGCTTAATCTCTAGTGTCTTCTACTTTTGATGTCTAGTGTCCCCTACTTATAATCTCTAGTGTCCCCTACTTAGATAACATAAGATAATACTAATTTGCCAGAATGTAGGTGTACAAAGTAGTATGATCTTAATTTGAGATGAGAGCCATTTACATTCTACCATAACTTGTCGTGTGCGAATATTAATACAGTATACATTAAATTTATTAAAAATGTCATATTCACACATCAGTTATCACTATAATTGCTACAAGATGTCTGATTATAAATAGAAACAAATTAATTATAAATATTTTACTTCTCAAATAATTGATTAAAAATTTCAAAAATAATTAAAATCAGAAGTTACCAATATCTACTATCACTGTAAAATTTCAAATACAATAATTGAAATGTTCATAAATATTGTTAAATGTCAAAATTTTGATACTAGTAAATGTCAATTTAAAAAATTAATGTCTCATATAATCAATCAATGAAAATCTAAAAAAAAAAAAAAACAAATCAAATCTCTAGTATGTACTTTTCTCTGTCTGTAGCTACTAAGGCCTCCTCTACTCTTTTGTTATCGGAATAAATTGCATTTTTTGGTGTACCAATTTCCTTTAAGAAATTATCACATACTAATTTATTATGTATCTATACAAAAGAACGTAAGTCTATTTGTGAATCTATCTACCTACTAATTGTGTTATTTAAATTAGTTTCGACGGCAACTACAGTTGAGTTCAAGTTGCATTACAAGGTCAGGAGATAAAATAATTTGGTCACGATTCTAATATCACAAAGCCTTAACTAGTACCTACATACTTATAACTTGGAACCGGATTGAGTGATGAATATTTATAACTCGAAATTATTGGGCCAAAAACATCATAGTGTTCTATAGATACCGTTTAAATGTACGTTTTACCACCGATTCAAAAACGGAAGAAGATTGTTTTAATGAGGACAAAAAACGGCCAAATACGAGTCGGACTCTCACACTAATGACACGGTTGGCGCAGTGGTTGAGCGATTGACTGCTGCGCAGCATGTCGCGGGTTCGATTCCCGCATGGAACAAATATTTGTACGACCTACATGTATTTGTTCCGAGTCTGGGTGTTTTTCTATCTATAATATGTATGTATTTACAAAAAAAAAATGTATATAAGTAGTTTATCAGCCATCTCGTTACCATAACACAAGCATTAGGTTGCTTAGCTTGGGACTATATGGCGTTGTGTGAAATGTCCAAGGATATTAATACTAAGGATTCGGTCCGAAAAACACGTTTCTTGTATAGGTGCACCCTTTGATTTTTAATTTAATTTAATTTTTGTTATTTGTTGTTATAGCAGCAGTAGAATTACACTTACTGTGAAAATTCCAATCTTCTACCTATTGACGATTCTCGAGAAACAGCCCGCTGGCAGACAATACCGTTTAGTATTATGGTTCCGTTGGTTAAACTTTGGGTACGGGTCCCTAAAAACATTTCAAATACAATACTAAAATACTTATTGCAATTACTCATATTCGCTGAAATTTCGAATGAAATAGTGTTTACTTAAATAAAACTGTTTGTGTAATTTTTTGCTACGCTATTGTGTTCATCTCATACAAAATTTCAAACATAACGATTTTAGAGATATTATGTTACCTACACCTACCTTAAGGTTATTTTATGTCTTTGGTCCTGTTTTGTATATCATTTTGCCGAGCCTTTTCTCAACCGTGTTGGGATCAGATTCTAATCTAACCGGATGCGGCTGAGTACCAGTATTTTACACGGAGCGTATCTGAATATCACAATTCCATTACTGGGTAATACAGTACCCCTTCAGAAGACTGATGTCCTTAACGACTGTTAACAGCTGGGACCAACAGCTTAACGTGTTTTCTGAGGTATAGACGAGAAATCTATGTACCTAATTTACGAAAGATAATCTATGCATGTAACGACACCCATCCAGTGACAAACCTCGGTAAGCGATGCTTAACCTGGAAAATGAAATCGTTCAGCTGTTATTATTTAGTTTTTCCTCCGTTTTGTATTGGTTATAAAAACTGGTAATTTATTTTGAAAGTTTTGATTTGATTGTGAAAATTATTTTACAGGTAGAAAGATACACGAGCGTTGAACCTCATGTTTTTATCTGTGGAAGCGAAAATGTGGAAAAAGACTAGTATGTAGAGTTGATAATAAATACAGTGTTTTTACACGTTCCGAATATCAAATCATTTTGTGATAGAGCAACTTTGCGTCACTCCAATTTATGTGACTGTCATAACTTTGAAAGTTTTACAATGTAATAATTATGTCTTTTTTACTTCAACACGTGCTGTGTCATATTCTATTACAAAGAATGCAGTCAACAGTTAAAAATAAGACAACACCATAGTTTTATTTTATTGACAAGGTGGTTTTAAATCTCTTATAATAGTGTGACTGTTAGTCAGTTAGGGTAAGCTCATACTGACTGCTCTTTTTTAGGGTTCCGTTAACAAATGGCAAAAACGGAACCCTTATAGATGCGTACTCGCACTTGGCCGGTTTTTAAAGATGGGAAATCATCAAATGATGCTTTCTGCTCGGCCGGAGCGGAAGGGAGTGTCAGATTCCAACTGACTAAAACCCATCCGTGTTCCTCTTAATTTCCTTTGCGTTCAGGGTCGCGGACACTCTTTCGAACATATTCCGCAACAGACCATACTGCTTGAAAATGTAGAGCGTCTTGTCACTGAAATCTGTATGTATAATGTAGTAATTAAAGTTCTATTTAGAATAGCAATCTTTTTTATACAAAATAACTGGCCAAGTGCAAATCGGACTCTCGTGCAAAAGGTACCGAAGCAATTTAATTTTTTGAACAGACATGTTATTTAACACTGCGAAAAAAAAACTCTTTACAAAAAAAAAATCAACCGACTTCCAAATAAACAAAAATCACTTCAAAGTAAAAAATAACTTTAATTTCGGAAGTCGGTGTTTTTTTTTAGTTTCTTCGTATTTAGACACCGACTTCCAAAAATTTTCAATCCATACCAGTATTTCTTGAAATTTGCCAAACAAACAAATAAACTCTTCAGCTTTATACTCGTAATATTAGTATAGATTACTAGGGAGACTTCAAGCTCAATACAATAAGCCTTATCGGAACAAGTTTACCAAATATTATGGACATGTCAGAGATAATAGAAGATGGCTCAATTGATGGCAAATAAGAGGTAGAATAATCTAAGGAGGTAGATAAGATTTGATTTTTGTATGACATTGATCTGATAAGTATTAACATTCAAGTATTGACGTTGTTTGTTATCTGTGACATGCTTTTGACGTACGTTCGACACGTTACGATACGCTCGACGGAAAAGGTTGTGATGAAAATAATGACAAATAGAATAAGTTACCATGCTAGATATCCGGAATCAAACATAATGACTGAAATAAGAGCGCTCATACTATGAATCCTTCTTGTTCCTTTCCATTCTAATATAAAAATAGGCTAGATTCCATCATCCACAAATTGCAAAACTATTTAGTCTGTCAGTTAGAGTATTGAAAAATAAAGGACACGTATTTTTTGTTTTTGTAAATCAATGAATATTGACAAAGATAAAACGCATCAAAACTCGGGAGTGGGGGCTCGTGACGTCACGACCCGATAAACATTATGCCAGGGCGTGACGTATTGAGAATTTTAAAAGCGTCGTAACTTCTTCAATTTTGGTTCCCGTAACAAAAAAAAAATACGGGTCAAATATTTTTTGATAATCTAACTAACGGACTAATTAGATTTATTCAGGACACAAGCCTATTCTTCCGTTATTGAGTGACTGGCAGACAACGCACAGCCGAAACTACAGGTCGTAGAAAGCTGAAATTTGGCCTGTAGGTTCCCTACACTACGCCGCGGGCGTCGGGGGCCACCACCTGGTGACCTCCGGCCACCGTAGGCGCAGGCCTGTGGACGGCGAGCTATGGGTGGCTCGCCGTCCGTCCGTCTAGTGACGACAGGCCGTGTCGACGGCGCGTTAGTGTTCCACGCGCGCCTCAAAGAGAGTCAGCACACAGAGGGGCCCGAAAGGGCCGACACCTGCCGGAGTCGCGGGATTATTCGCAAGAGACACCGTGGCTCCGGAACACAAAGGGCAATGAAGGAACATGGATGGGTTTTAGTCAGTAGAAGTCTGACACTCCCTCCCGCTACACCGCTACTCCCTCTACCTACAGAGCGGGAGGAGTCATTGGATGATTTCCCATCCCTAAAAAAAATCAAGGCTCCCTACACTCGGCAAGGTGGCTCGGTAGGTCGGTGGCTTTGTGCCGTTTTTAATAAATAACTAGCCCTTACCCGCGACTTCGTATGCGCATATCCCGATTTTTCCCGTTTCCGTAAGAATTTCGGGAAATCCTCTTAGAGCTCCCCTAAACTCCCCAAGGACACTCCGTGCAGCTTTCAGTAGTTTTAGCTGTGCATTATCTGTCCTTCATTCACTCAGTAATGGAAGAATTTTATATATGTATATGTATACTAGAGGTCGCCTGCGACTTCGTCCGCGTATAAATTCTCGTTATTCCCGTGTAAATCCCGATCAATCGGGAACTCCAGGATAAAAAGTACCCTATGTGTTATTCTGGGTCTTCAGCTACCTACATACCAAATTTCATCGTAATCGGTTTAGTAGTATTTGCGTGAAAGGTAACTAACATCCATATTTACTCACAAACTTTCGCATTTATAATATTATATAGTAGGATTACGATAGTGTCCCAAGCCGGCTCCGCCCGGATGTGTCTTTCTTTTCAACATTTTCTTTCATGCAAACCTCGCCCTGACAGTTACGAACACAACTATAAAAGAATTATCCAATTTGGATCAGTCGTTACGTAGTTATGCGCGTACATACAATACCTTTCTGTGATTTATTTGTATTTACACAGGTTATTTATATAGATAGAAAATAATACACATTTATTTAGAATCTCAAAAGTCAATGTACAATATTAATTTAAAATTAACAATATAGGAATTAGCCACTGACAGCGATGAGGATGAATTGTTTCTATCCCAATCATTTATTTTGTTTCCTTATACGCGTTTGTACATAATTTCATGATTATTTCTCTAGTCGTATATAGTAATATGTAATATAATGTGTATTTAGTAATATGTGAAAATTAAAAATACTAATATTATAATTGGACTCTGCAATCATTGTACCGATAGTCATTACAGCCAACGGCTTAATAGCCAAGAGCCTCGACCAACACCTCAGGAGGCTCTCGTTGGGCAGCTGGGTCAAGGGCTTGATTCAGAAAGTGGTACTTCTTGACACGGCTCGCATTGTTAGGAGGTTCCTCTCTCTGGAGCCCTGACCGCCGGTAGCTTGGACCCTGTTCCCGATACCGGTGGGCTACTGTTTTTTATATTTTTAAATGTATTTTGTAATGTTTTTTTAAGATATATTTAAAAATTTAATTAACAAGTATTTTAAAGTGAATAAACGAAATAAATAATGACACGAAAAGAAAAAGACTTAGGCTGATGGAATTTTTTTATTTGCCAGGAAGCTCTGGACTTAAGATAAATAAAAAATAATGCAATCGTCTTTTTGTTTCAGGCCTTCGACTGGTCCATGCAGATCCAGTCCGTAATCCTATCATCCTTCTTCTGGGGGTACATAGTGCTGCAGATCCCAAGCGGAGAGATGGCAGCCAAGTTCGGTGGCAAGATCCTCATCACGATCTGTGTGGCTGTCAACGCGACCGTATCTCTGCTGATACCTATTGGAACTTATTATGTGAGTATTAAAGATTCAATGGAGGGTATAAATTCTACCGTCCTCTGCTATATAAGGTGTGCTTGGATGACGAGGTAGTGGATTTTTTTTTAAAGAGTCACTGCGGCCCTGGCGTGCAAAGGGCATTAGGATGGATTTTAGTCAGTAACATTCTGACACGTTCTTCAATTCCACATAGAGCAGAAGGAAACATTTGATGATTTCACAACGAGAAAAAAAATGGTTGTGCTTGGAGAGGTTTGACACAACAATATGACGCGGTTCATTTGTTTGCCAGACAAGTATCCGTGCGTAGCCTAGGTGTGGCAAGCGATAGTCCATCTTTCCTACATTGTCGTAGAAAGCAAACAACGTGCACGTAGGCTAGCCAGCGGATCGATGTGGAGCTGCAGCTTGGTACCTGAAGCTGGAAAAAACCTTAGGAATGATCAGAAAATCTAAATTGGATTGGATAGCTGTGTTCACTATTAACCCCGTAGAATTAAAAGTGGTGTTGAAATAAATCAGCTTAAGCTAATTATACTTAATATTAGCATTTTCTAAGTCTATGTGCTTTTTTTTCAGGGAGGATGGCAAGTTTTATGCGCGTGTCGTGTCCTCCAAGGCCTGTCTCAAGGCTGCGTATACCCAACGATGCACAATCTAATAGGCAAATGGGTTCCAGTACAAGAGAAGAGCCGGCTGGGGACCCTGATATATGGAGGTATGTTATGACAAACGGAAATTAAACGACCTTTCTAAGTAACCTTTGGGTTTTAGCTATAACATAGTTAGCTAAGTGTGTCAGGCAGTTTGTTGGGTGTTTTTTTATTTCGTATCTGGCGACAGTTTTTGTGGCAGTATAGATGCCGCTATAGATAAACTAAGTGTAGACGATTAGAAATCGAGTTACGGCCTAGTAAAAATAAGAATAATGGTTAATTACATTAAAAATAATATCGCAGGAGGAACACTGGTGAAAAAAACAAAACAACTAATGTTGCTTTTTCTTTAGTATTTGAGATAAATAGCGTGACACGTTGTTCAATTTTTATTTTTATTAGGTTTATTGTTGTGTTGTTGTTCCAATAAAAGTACTTATTAAGGAAACTGGTTTCGAAACAACAACCTATGGCTTTGATCCTTCAATGATTTGCATAATAGTACTAATTTGTTGTATTTTATATAATAGGTACTAGCTGACCCACGCAACTTCGTCTGCATCACATTTTCCATTAACGCTCGGCTCCTTTTAGTCTTAGCGTGATGATAATTATGTAGCCTATAAGCCTTCCTCGATAAATGGGCTATCTAATACTGGAAGAATTTTTCAAATCGGACCAGTAGTTCCTGAGATTACCCCCTACATACAAACTTACAAACAAAACATGTTACCTCTTTACTTACAAAAAACAAATGTTACCTCTATATAATATTATTATAGATAAAGATTTGTTGGAGCAGCTCGCCGAGTACGGGACGGTATTCGTGGTTAAGCAACGCTTGCCGAGGTCGTATTTGTGTGTGAAAACCAGAAATGTGACTGATCTTGTTATGTAGATCTCAGACAGTTTTTAAGAGCCATTTTCCTGACATCTGCTACCAATTCCCCCCACAACCCAGTTACTGGGTAAAACACCCATTAACTGGGTTGTGGGTCCCACGCACACAGATACAGTTAATGGGTGTTTTGGGTTGTGCGGGTCAAATAAACAGCCATCCATGTCAAATACTAGTATTCAGCTGTACCTATCTGATTAGTTATGTAATTGCGAAAAACGAATGCGATTAATTTAGATATGGCTGTTTCCATCCTGTCAAAACATTAATAACAGTAATTTCCTTACAAAAAGTTTTTTTTTATTGTTGTTGCTGTTGATTGATCACTGATATTACAGTACTTAAACAGGCTCACGTTGAAATGCATTCGATAAGAAACCAGATTACATCGATACACGATTAGATAGTGAAGAAAAAAAAATCTTTGATTGTAGGAGTTTTACGTTATTTGAATACATGATGGTTCTCAGAATCATCTGACTCAGAAATTGGAATCCGTAGTGAAAATATACTTGCAACTCCCAGTGTATGGTTTTCTGTGCGGATGATTCTTCAATCGAGGGTGAAAAATCTTGCGCCTATATTTCACCGGAATCTTCCGGAATCTTCCGGAATCTTTGATCTGATATTGAACGAAATTCTTTCAACAGAGCCTTTACCAAAAGGCATTTTGCATTTGAATCTCAGTCGCAATCTGTAAGAAATTAAGGAATATTAAAATTAAATTAAAAATTAAATTATCTATTTATTTCAGAAATTATTTCCATATTTATACAATATTGTTAGTATCATTACAACTTACCAACTATGTTAGTACACAAATACAAAGATGTTAGTAACATAAAACTTAACAACTATGTTAGTAGACATTAACAGTTATAGGGGCATGTAGCTGGCTTAAGTACATGATTAAAGGACAATCCAGTTTGTTGGCAATGACACTCAGGTGACCGTTGGTACTGGCACGCACCCTGTGCAACAACGATGCTGCTCGCTTGCGCCTGATTGCAGCGAAGCTGTCAGTCTGGGCGTCCGCGAACATCCCTGAAGCACTACAGAAGCGTGGCAGCCCCAACAGCATCCTGAATGCATTATTGTACTGGACGCGAAGAGCATTAACGGCTTTTTGAGTGTAGTTTGTCCAGAGGCTACACGTGTAAAAAACCTGACAGAATGCTTTAAAAAGTGATATTTTAACGGCACCTGTGCAGCGTGAGAACCTTCGGACCAACATATTACACCTCACTGCCAACGCTCTTCGCTCCCGGTCCACGTCTAGATTGTCCTTTAAATCCTCCGTGACAATATGCCCAAGGTATTTAAACTGACGCACACGGTTCAAGATACCACCATTCAAAGAGACAGTTGGGTAGCTCTCAGTGGCCTTATTAGCCGCTTTAAAAATGAGCAACTCACTCTTGACCGTGTTATATCTCAAACCGTGTCCCTCAGCGTAACACTCACACACTTTTATCAATTTTCTCAGACCAGCCATTGACGGGCTCAGCAGAGCCATGTCATCTGCGTAGCTTATGTTATTAAAAGCAACTCCATCCACGTAACAGCCAGCATGTAAACTGCTGAGCTCGACAATGAGTTCATTTATGTATAAATTAAACAGAGTAGGGGAGGTTAACCCACCCTGCCTAACTCCACACTCCATGACATATTCATCCGACAGAACATTTGCCCACCTCACACAGTTAACTTGATGAGAATACCAAAATTTAAAAATATGTATGACTTCACTAGGTACATCTGCGTCACTGAGCTTTGACCATAACTTGTCATAAGACACCATGTCAAATGCCTTTGACATATCTAAGAAACAGGCAAAAACAGGAGTTTGACTGCCTGTATAATAATTTACAGTATTTTTTAAACATAGAACTGCAGTCTCAGTAGATAAGCCCTGCCTAAAACCGTGTTGAGCATCATGCAATTTGATTTTGTTTTTCAAAACTTCATTCAGCAGATAATCAAATACTTTAGCTACAATCGTGGCTAAAGAGATTGGCGTATAATTCCCTTTATCCGATATGTCACTTGTCTTGTTTTTTACAATTGGAACGATAATAGTTTTCATAATATCCCCCGGCAGATAAGCGTGCGACACACAACAATTGAAAAACAGTGCCAGAACTCTGGGTAAATGAAAACCAGCGTACTTTAGGTGCTCCACACTGAGCCCGTCGTGCCCCGGGGACTTTCCACGCTAATCCACGGCACGCCACGCCACGCTATTAAGGTGTTTTTGACAGATTACGACTATTTGTATACAGCGATCTGGTAAACGCTTCGGGACATTAGCGAAATTTGTTCGAAAGAGTCCCCGCGATTCTAGGGACCTACTCTCTAAGCCACAAAGTCCGTAGTTTCGGCCTTTGACAGTTACTGTCAAATCTATTGTCATTCATTCTTAGTTCGGGTTCGGGACAAATCGTAAGTCCGTAGACGATTTCGGGCTTAGAGATTAGACCACCTGTAACGCAAAGAGCATAAGAATACGGATGGGTTTTAGTCAGTAAGAGTTTCACAGTCTATCAGATTGGAAGGAGTCATTTGATTTTCAATACATAAAAAATAACGGGTATTAGTTGAATAAGCGCGTTCCTTTACCATAATGGACCTATGGGCCGGCTGACACAACTCTGGATAGGAAAAACTCAAGCATTTATTTCAATTAGACCATTTACCTACAGGCACTTTTGAATTGTCAAGGTCGGATGGTCCAAAAAAAAAGATGAAGCTATTTGCACGTTCCACACCGTAGATCTCTATGGAGAAGAACGTGCAAGAAACTCCACTCCAACTCCACTCCACACACTCTTTTTAAAATAATAAATTATTACAAAGTTTTGTTTACATCGTGTTATAATTATACATACATGTGAGAACGATGTAAAAGACGAGCAGAATAAAAGCGTCCGAAATAAAAATGAACAATTCAAAGAAATAATTTAAATAAACCATGGCAGCTGAGAAATGACCAGTCTCAACTGACGGCGCCCGTTCACGAACATGACGCATGCGCCTCGCCTATTCGTCTCAACCATTTTGAATGGAGGCAAATGATCCAACGCATACGCCACCATCAGCTAGATTTTTGAGTGAGCATGACACTCCCAACCGCCAGGGCACATTCAAGTCAAAAACAAACCTAATACATCAGTGACTGTGTACCTAAAACTTAAACGATAGCTATCAAGCTATAGTTGAAGTTTTAGGTACAACTCACACATGTGCCGTTGATGGATGAAATTAAACAATGCTAAAAATGTGAGTCTCTAAAATGCAAACACACACATATTTACTTGCTACTATTGATTTAGGTATATAATTAACAATAATGGATGAGTGTGTGAGTTAAATTAAATATAAAAATCATTAAAGACATCTATATAGTAGATATATTTACAAAAACATATCAACAAGTTTGACTTAGTCTACTACATCTTAGATTGTCGAATGGAGCAGGACCAGCATGTTTCCAAGCATTTTTATCTTGAACATAACCATCTAATTTGTAATATACTAATTGTTTACACAAGTTTTAATTTTTTTTTTCATTAAATTCTAAATGTCACAAGGTTTTTGTTGTTACATTGAATGCAGTACCCCATGAAAGATGTTCGTACTTTGGCTAGTCTATAAAATGGTTGGGGCTGGCTGGCTTGGCAAGGGACTGTAATAATATTAATATTTTTTAAAACTTCCCTAAGAGAATCGCATCGAAGTTGATAATAAATTGCTCTGACAGCACGCTTTTGTAAAATAGTGGATTCAATGTCAGCAGCCCGACCCCACAGCAAAATACCATATGACAAAATGCAACTAAAATAGACCAAACGCGCGGTTTCTACACCTGTTAACTATCTTATCTTTCTAACATCATAAGCGGCTGAGCTTAGCCGCGCCGCAAGAGATGTTATGTGAGGTCCCCATTGCAATTTCTCGTCTAAAGTGATTTCCAGAAAAACCGTTTGATCAATAAATTCCAGTTTCTGTTCATTCAATACGATGTCACATTTGTTACTTTTAACATTTTGCAAAGTAAATTTAGTACATTAATTTGTTTTTCGTATATTTCAAACTTCCCTTTTATTTTCAAGGTTCTTTTCTGGGAACAGCATTACAAATGATGCTATCTGGCTTCATAGCTGATTACTGGGGCTGGCCGGCCATCTTCTACATAAATGGAGCCCTCGGCGCCGTTTGGGTAGTGATCTACGTGTTCTTGGGGTCTGACTCACCGCAGAAGTCGAAGATGATCGGAAATAAAGAAAGGCTTTATATACAGACGTCGCTCGGACAGATTGGAGGGCACAAGGTTAGACACTTTTTTTTTTTTTCGATGAAGAAGTATGTAGCAAAAACATTTATTTACTCAAAGGGACACATCACGTAAACAGAACAATCAAAACCATTTATTATTTCTTGGATTGCCAAACTTGTTCTACTTAGTCAAACAATCCAAGAACTTGGACTTTTTAGATTTGATAATTTTGTGGCAAGAATTAAATTTAATAAAATGGAATTGACCGTCCCATTTTCGTCGCGACTGTTCAGTGAATGAGCCTGTTGGCATGGTGAGTGTAAAATAACAATCACAGTAAATCTGATAGTTCCAAGAAGCAATCGGATAGGTAACCTAGATCTCTATAATTCCTCCAATCGTCGGTTTACACCTCGTTTGGTTATCATCAACGATATAAATTATCCAGAACATTCCATCTGCTTTGTAGGAACGATAACAAGGGTCTAGAACCGGCACAGCCGTAACCGAATAGATTTATAGGAGACTGAGAATATCTTAAATTATCGGAAGATATTCAAAAATATTTTAGGTAGGTACTGAATTGATGAATGGGACTACTAACTAAATTTATGGAAGCCTTATTTGCAGAATATGTAAAAGGATCGCAATTTTTTCAATAAATTATATTGTGTTCTTAAGAAATCTTTATTAATGGCCAATTATTCATCCCCCTGATTTTTGTACAAGCTCACGCAGTTTGTAAAGGGTCCTAATAAAGCCCATGTCAAAGCGTGGCCAATAAAAATCCAGTAACATTTTGAAAAATTATCTTGGTCGACATAGGGTATTTCATCTTTATCTACCTAGCCCTTTCCCAACTATATAGGGGTCGGCTTCCAGTCAAACCGGATTTGGCTAAAAACCAGTTTTACGTGCAGCGGCTGCCTACCAGACCTCCACAACCCATTAACTGGGTAACACGGTTCTCCTTGACAAGACTGGTGTCATATTTCTGGCTTCTGACTATCCGTAACGACTGCCAAAAATATCCGAATGACAGCTAGGACCAACATCTTAACGTGCTTTCCGAGGCACTGAGGAAACTTGGTATGTTAAGGTAGTCACCCATCCACAGACCAACCTCGGCAAGCGTTGCTTAAGCTTAAGCTTGAAGATCGACCTGTGCGGCTGCTATTATTTACCCACGACTTAGGGTATTTCAAAAAGTAGAATATCCTATTCCTGTGGGTAACATATCTCATATCGATTAATTTATCTTTTGCATTCAGAGACTGCCAACTCCATGGAAGAAGTTATTCACGAATCTGTCTTTCATCTCGCTGATCGTGCTTCACAGTGGACATAACTGGGGCTACTGGACACTTATTACTGAAATGCCTTCGTACATGAAGCAAGTCCTTGGAGTCGATATTAAAGCGGTGAGTTAAAACTATTTTACAAGCTGTAACAGAAAGGTGGAGTCATATTTGGGAGGATTTGGGGGCCGAGTCACCGGCGTCCGTAGGAGAATACCCTTCAGCGACTCCCTACACGTGGTACCCGGGTGGTGCTAAACAGGTGACACTAACCGCCTCCGTGGTCTAGTGGTTATACCACCTGATTCAGACTCAGAGGTCCCGAAATCGATTCCCAGCGGAGGGAAATTTTTTGCTGGGTTTGGTTGGTGGTAGGACTTGTTCTAAGTCCGCCTGGCAAGCTACCACCATCATGTCTAAGTCTGTCGCCATAACAACAATGTTAACAGCATTGTTATGTTCCGGCAGTTAGAGGTATGATAGCCAGTTCCTCTGTGTAAGAGGATTCCGGGTGAAACTCGCTTCCATCTTCGGCCTAATCATCACTTTCCATCAGGTGAGATTTGGGCCAAGAGTTTCCCCGCTTTGTATAAATATATATATTAGAACTGCTTGTAGTTGGTATTTCGTCTAGGAAGTCATAATTCACTCCCAAAAAAAAAATTAACCACTAATGCTTCTTTTAATTATCTGAGGGCAATCGCAAACTGTCAAATAAGCCTTAATTTTTATGATTTTTTGACAGTTTGCGATTGAAATGCGAATGTGATGCGAATGAAACAACATTTTTTTAGCAAGCCCTGTATAAGTGTGTTTAAAAGGTTCAAGGGTTTTCTATTAAAGTCAAAGCATGACATTATTTACCTTATCTAAACTTTCCCAACTCAAATATATGTATGGTTCTTTCTTTTGACTGTGATGGTAATTTAATTTTCCTTTTTAATGTTTTCAGAATGGCGTCATGTCAGCTCTTCCTTATTTGGCGATGTATTTGCTGAGCTTCCCCTTCGGATTCCTCTCCGATTACTTTTTGAAGAAGAAGTGGCTCAGTATTAATTGGTGCAGAAAACTTTCCAGTTGTATTGGTATGTTTTTCAAGAAAATCTGCATGTCGCGTGCATATAAATAGTTAAATACACACTGTTTTACAAGTGCTTTGCTTCAAGCATGTATTCTGTGAAAGATTTGACACATCTTGACATGCTGACTTAAGTTATAGGAGGTGTATATAAACCGTGTAAGTAAATCAGGTACGAATTGTGACTCGCTTTTTACCTTTCTTTATTTTTAGCCTTGTATCGTATAGTAGACTTACCACTCACACTCAGCAGCTGTGGTCGATGCGACCACAAGGTCATCAAGATAGTCATAAAAACAATTACAATAATTTTAATGTCATGCATTTTGCAGGTGAATATGGTCCAGGATTGGCTCTGATAGGACTGTGCTACGTCCCGCCTGGTGACGTCACGATGGCTGTGGTTTTGCTTACCTTAGTAGTTGGACTCAATGCTGGACACACGACTGGATATTTGGTAAATACCATTTTGTTTCTCTTTATAATACTGTAGCAACATCAATACCGCCTCAAGAAGAACTTGTACTGAAACAAAAACGCAGCGCCATCAATCCTACCAGCGATACACCACTGAATGAAATCCTGAGTTTTTTCCGTGCAATTTGAAAATGTACAACAGTCCGAATATCAAGTATCGGGTAGTTGCCCACCGCACATAACAACCGTTCAAACGTCGGAGGATGCTCCCTTTTCAGTGGGACTTTACTCTCTGTTTCGCATACCATCTATAATACTCTTAGTACTACATGTTGCCTATTACTGACTGCCCTGTAGTTTGTGTTTGTTTGCTCTAATCTGTCTCCTGCTTGATATGGAGGGAAGTGGAAATTATATTTATTTTTCCTACTCCTCCGCTGTACTCTTCTGATTAATTTCGTTGCGGGATCCAAGACAGTTGAATCGTTTCTCCGGGACTCGTCGGGTTTCATTAACTCGGCGTTTTTCTGGTGGTCGCCACTGTTGATTCTGGCTTTCAGGAGTTGCAGTGGTTGGGAATGTGTGGCGGGCTTGCCCTGTAGTTTTTAGGGCAAGCTTTACTGTTACCCGTGGATTTTTCATTACAAATTTCTTTAAAGAGTCCCGGTATTTCCAAGTTACAGGATAAAAACGGATAGCGTATCTATAGTTGCACACACACCTGTGTTTCATAATATTTCCCACGTACTTCACCAATCTCTGTTGAGATTGACCTCCGTAGCCTAATTTCGTTCAGGAGAGGATTATTTGACTAGTCCTATTTTTATAGTTAAATTTTATTTAACCTATATATTCCCACTGCTGGGCAAAGGTCCCCCTCATAGCCTTCCATGTTTCGCAGTGTATTGCCTTCTCCAACCAATCCGTCATGAACGCCGTTATATTTCGTTTTATTATCATTTATTTAGTATCATTTAAAACAATCACACTTTTTTAATCTTATCTTACTTCACAACATTTATCTTTTTTTGTTTTTTTCTTACTACACTTATCTTTCTTCTCTCAATTTAATTCAAATAGTCTAATGTATAAGTTGGAAAAATGTCGTTTGAGACTTGCACAGATTAGACAAGCGTGCAAATAGTAACTAGTAGAGGATACTTATACTCAGCAGTGGCTTGAACAAGGCTGCCAATGATGATGATGTGTGGACTGGGGCAGTAAAAGCTACTAAATAAATGAGTTAACATGAAGTAAAACAAAAGAGATACAAGGAAACATAACTAGGAAGAAATAACGATACTAAAGAACATTCCTCGTATGAAACTTGAGCTACAATTAATTTCTTTTCAACAGCTGGTGCACATCGACATGGCTCCGAACTTCGCGGGCACTATGATGGGTATCACCAACTTCTTTGCCAACATCATATCCATCATCGCTCCCTTAGTTGCTGGACTTATTCTTCAGGATGAGGTAAAAAATATTTTGTTGATAGAACAGCATTTACTAAAGATTGATGCCTAACCTAGGTATTTATATCGTCAATTTCAATATGATACAATTTATAGTAAACCACTGTACGGTTGTGTGCAAAACATTTTAAACACTCGGCAACAGAGACACTCTTAGCATAATCTAGCTACAAAACGATATTATTTAAGTTAACAATGGTTATGCAGCAATGTAGGATATTCAAACAAAGGGAAATTTTCAACACTTACCCTTCTGGGGTTCTGCACTCACAACTATTAGAGTTAAGATTACGTACAAGTAGTAACCAGTAAAGATCTAGACTTTTATGGAGTATTAAGTGACTGTTCGTACCAGCTGATGTGTTCTCAAGAAATGACGTGCAAGCATACATATATCATAAGTCTATGGTGCAAGCCCTTATAAAGCCAACAAGGCACCGTAGGGAGCTGACATGGCCACAGAGTTGAGGGACTATTCGAAAGAGATACCGCGGCTCCGGAACACAAAGGGCAATGAAGGAACATGGATGGGTTTTAGTCAGTAAAAGTCTGACACTCCCTCCCGCTCCGCAAAGCTGGAGAAGTCATTTGATGATTTCTCATCCCTAAAAAAAAAGGGGAGACATGGCCAATCAGCGCGCAGCTGTCACTGCAATGATGCCACCATAATTCCAATTATAAATGTTGGCAGATTATTATTCATAAAGTTTACCGTAGAAGTAACGTGCAACGTTACAGCATGTTCTTCAGAATCTTCCAATTATAACAGCACGTCATGTTTCTGGTTCTCTATTGTATTTTCTTCCAGACTGACCCGAATCAATGGCGTCAAGTATTTTACGTGTCTTCCGCCATCTACATCGTCACCAATACGTTCTTCGTTATCTTCGGCACCAGTGAAAGACAGTCCTGGAACGAACCCGATACCAAAGAAATTACTGAAGGTGAGAATGGTATTTTCTAACTTATCTGGTTCACTTTGCAAAACCTGTTTTGTAAATTTGTACCAATGTTAGAAGAAGCCACAGTAGTAGACTAGGGACAAATTCAGTTACAGTTTTGTTGAAAATCATTTTTTTTTTGTTTTCCCACTGCTGGGCAAAATCCCCCCCAATATTTTTCCAACCATCTTTGTTGATTTACAAATTTTAATGTTATGGTAGACGTCCGATACCCGTGCAATAACGATAATTATTTACTTTCTAAATATTTTAAATAGAAATAATGGCATAAAGCTGTCCTGAATTGACTTCTATCATGATCCTTTACATTAAATTATAATAAAATTTATTGTTCGAGTATCTACGAAGGAATATCAGGTAAAATTCAATGCCAGAGTTGCGGGACTACTCGAAAGAGATACCGCGGCTCCGGAACACAAAGGGCACATGAAGGAACATGGATGAGTTTTAGTCAGTAAAAGTCTGACACTCCCTCCCGCTCCGCCCAGAGTGAGAAAAGTCATTTGATGATTTCCCATCCCTAAAAAAAGGGGTAAAATCAAAGTATTTTATGGAAAGTTTATCCAGCGCTGGCCATAGTAATCTGACCCACCCAAGTCATTGGTTTATCTTTTTTTGTCTAAATTTATTATTATCTCTCATTATGAACTTGTTTTATTTCAGGAGAAGAAAAGAAGGCTGAGAAAGTAGTTTAAGGAACAAATACCTACTGTGACGCATTTGTAAATGTAAATACTTATTAATAAATTGTATTACTAAATGAATGTCTAAGTCATTACAACCCGTGTTTAGCACAATATTAAATTTTGTTAAAATTAAAGTGGCTGCAGCATAGCAGGTAAAGTCCAATTAATCAAAATAGAAATGAATATTATGTAAAATATATTTAATTTTTTAATTAATATTTATTTGTAAATAAGTCGTTGGTGTGCCTAAATAAATAAATAAATAGAATGACAGCTCACTTCGTCATCACTTCACCCACACTGAAGTCTACTCATCGAAATGTTTACAGCCGATCGAATCTGTAAATATGTTGAAGTGAAGGTTGGGTGAAGTGGCGGAAAGATCCACAATTTTGATTTGTGCGCATAATAAATGTGGAGGAGAAACGATGGGTATGGTATGGTGTGGCACAACTAGTCGGGACATCGACCAAGTACGGAAGGTACCCTGCATTACGCCAAATAAAAATGGGTTTCACATACCTATCTATGGAGTAAAAATTGTGTTTTATTTTTGTTACCTTGAAAACTAAGTACTGATAAAGTATTTCAGAACAAGTTTTACAACTACTTTACATTTACAAAAACATGTAATCCTGTTATATTAAAACCGCTCAAGTGAGAGTCGGACTCAGGAAAAGAAGGGTTCCGACCATCGTTTTTTTTTATTTGTTATTAAAACGAGAATAAAGGAACACAGTTTTTGAAAATATCAACTGTCTACGTATTATGGTTCTTGAGATATAGCCCGCTGACAAAAAGACGGATGGACGGACAGACGGGCGGACGGACGGACGGGCGGAAGGACGGACGGGCGGACAGATAGACAGATAGCTAGCAGAAGCTTAGTAATAGGGTTCTTTGGGTACCCTTCGGGCACAAAATCCTAAAAATTATTAGCACTAAAATCTTTTCATATCAACCTAGCTTTATCAAGTTTTTTCCCGTTCCCGTAAGAAAAGAGATGTTCCAAAAATGTAATGTTAAACGTTTTTAATGGTTTTTTTTTTATGTTTGTTTCATTTCAATGTAATGTACATTCAAATTAACTTGGTCAAGGAGAGCAACACAACATAAAATTAAACATGGTGAATCAGATCAGCAGTAAATTCAGTCAAAAGGTTTTGGAAATGGTTCCAAATGCAATTTTTTGATTTTTCTTGTTGTTGTTAGATTGGTACCATTTTTTTCCATTTTGGCTCGAAGTTTGAGTTACATCTGTTATTTAGATTAAATACAATGCTACTTTTAACTTTATTAAATTGAGTGCGTATTGCGAATTTCATGATGAACAAAAAAATCGAACAAAGAATTTTTCTTTAATTTTGCATCGTTAATGGAATTTCGTGTTCGGAGTCACTGAATCGAATCGACTTTATCAAAAACACGAGCCTATGAGTAGTACAAAGCGTTCCAAAGCGGTCAAGGTGTGATTGAAGATTTGCTTCGCTCTGGTAGGTCATCAACATCTGCAACTGAAGGAACTGAAGGTAACATCGCAAAAGTGAAGGAAATAGTGACTGAAAATCCTTCATCAATTCAAGTTTGAAAGGAATTTTTTTGTGTCTCACAAGTCGGCCCGTATCATTTTAAATAATCACTTGGGTATGAAACAAATGTTGCCGCTCAGCTAGTCCCAAAATACCTAAATTTTCTCCAAAAACTCAATCGCATAAGAGTCGCTGAGGACATGCGAGAACGAATCAATTCCGACCCAGCATTCATGAATCGCATTGTTATAGTCAACTAACTTCGGAGTGGTGCCTTCCAATGAGGGTTTTCTGAAATGTCTAGCACCAGGTGACAGTACTAAGTGTCAGTTCCAAACAACCTATCAAATCGCTTGTTTTCTGACATGTGTGTTAATGTCAAATTCACTTTTTCAATATTAAAATGACCTCCCGTTGCGCCAACTGGTGGAGTAAATTTTCCTGAAAACCGTCATTGAAATAAAACCGGAAAAACCACGTCAAAGTTGATCAAAGACAAATTCATGTTGACTTTCCTCTTTGACTATCGCGGTGTTGTGCACTCGGAATTTCTGAGAGCAAATTAGACGAAAAAGGCCATCATTGTTAATTTTTTAGGAAAATTTTGACTGTCGATGGTTGCTATCTGTCGATGGTTGCTATCTCTTAGTAGATGATCTCAATAGGTTATCTGACTATTGTAAAATAAATAAAATAAAATTGAGTATAGCTAAGTGTATATATATAAACTTTACAAAGAATAAAAAAAAACATTGTCGGTTTAAATTATTCTCTTTGCAATGAACTACTTCTTAGAGAGACTCAGATCAGTGACCTGGGTATCTTATTGGACTGTAAACTAAACCTTAATCTACACATTGATAAGATTATTGTTAAGGCATTTCAAATGTATCATTCATGTTTTATGATTATTATTCTTGTCTCCTTACTTATGTTTTTTTAAATTTAAGATTGTGTCTACACTGTTTCTCTAAGCTAAGTAATCTGTGCAAACGTCGTGGATTGTACATTAGGCTAATTTTAATTTGTTAGATTTACTGTAAAATACATTGCACAATTGTTTGTTTTCCCTAAATCTATATTATCTCCGCTGGTCTGCTGGTCCGATTTTTTTATAGGCTACATATTTTAGTTATCTAGGCTATATATCATCACGCTAAGACAAATAGGAGCGGAGCAGTAATGGAAAATGTGACGCCGACGAAGTTGCGCGGGTCAGCTAGTTTGAAATAAAAAAGGTCATCAACAGGGGGGGGGGGCCCTGTTGATGAAGTTGCTGTTGAAGTTTACATAGAAAAAAATAGAAATTATTATATGACTGTGATAGAAGTTTATGAAAAGATTACAAGACAAAGAAAACGATGTCTCTAAATAGCACACTTTTTAGAGTCCAAACAAAAAACGGAACCCTAATAGAATCACTTATTGGGTGTCTGTCTGTCTTTATCATTCAGGTTCATTGAGCCAAAATTCATCCCTGGTTATTTTTCACTTGTTAGCTCGCATACTTCATTATACCATAAAAAAACAGGGACACACTCAAGCTTTAATAAAATACCATACTAAATGAACCTCCAGGCATACATGGGTCCGCAAAGAAGGAGGCCGAACGCGAGAGGGAGAGCTCGCGACCCGGCCGCCGCAACAAAAGAAGACTCCCCGGGCGTCGGGAGTCGCAGGGCAATTCCTGGCCACCGTAGTAGGCGTGGGCCTGCAGACGGCAAGCATTGGGTGGTTCGACATCTGATCAGAATCAGGCCCGGGTCGACGGCGCGCTGTGTTCCACGCGCGCCTCAAAGAGTTGTCAGCAAAGCAGATGGGGCCCGCTAGAGCCAGTGCCTGCCGGGGGTTGTGGAAGAGTCACCGCGGCCCTGGAACGCAAAGGGCATTAGAAGGAACACAGATGGATTTCAGTCAGGAGTCTGACACTCCCTCCTGCTTTACCCAAAGGGGGAAGAGTCATTTGATGATTTCCCATCCTTAAAAAAAAAGGCATACATGAGACCAAGAGTGTGCCATTTCGAGTTTCCGAAAAGAAGCAATTTGTAGAAGAACTACAAAACCTTAAGTTGGTGTGCTTGGACGCAGCCTGGTAGAACTTTGAGCAGCCGGCTTTTGTACTACAGCCGAGGAAACTAGAACATTGAACAAAA
Organism: Ceramica pisi; assembly: GCA_963859965.1. Classification (NCBI taxonomy): domain Eukaryota; kingdom Metazoa; phylum Arthropoda; class Insecta; order Lepidoptera; family Noctuidae; genus Ceramica; species Ceramica pisi. Next base: position 1,060,788 of record OY982538.1, read on the forward strand.
ACTAAAAATCTAAGAGCAATCAAAGATCTCGAGGTTTTGAGATAGACGCAATATAATAACGGAAAATTTCGTAAAAATTCGAATTTGTTTGATATTTTATTCCATAACAGTGGAAATTATGAAATTGCAACAGCGTCGATATAATTATAAATTTTTGACTATATTTCTTCGTCTAATAAACGAAATATGTAAACTGCCATAACTTCTTAATTATTTGGTATACACCATAACATACCTATTAATTATTTTGATTAAAAGTTCATGTTCAAAGGCAAACTTAACTCTAAACTGAGAGCACTTTAAAAAAAGTACATAATTATTTCATCATTTTATATAATAACTACATACATAATATATCTACGAAAATTATTTCATAGCGATAAGAAACGCTTGTTTGTCTTATTCCGTATTCATTTAAATTTCTGTAACATCAATTAAATACCGTGAATGTATCAGTTCAACAGAAAGGTATAAACGTTCTATCGTAAACAGTAAATAACCGAATGTAATTTTCACTGTAAATGGCTTAAACTGTAAAAAAATACATACTTTATTCAAGCAAACCTTGAATCGACTCAAATTTCAACTCTATATTGTATGTTTGTATGACTGTAGCAATCAAGACGGTGTGCTGTTTCAACACATGTGTGACACTTATGCAAGAAAAAAAAACAATGTTGGCTGTTTTTATATTATAAACCTTTGAAAACAATTCGTGCGAATCGTCAACTTTGTTTTCCCATAAACAATACAGAGCGCATTGGTTCCGCTATTGTGTAAATTGTCCGTGGCATTGACTGAGTGATGTCTTTGCCTGTGATTAAGAAAAAACGATCAAGTCTAGCGACAGGTAGTGCGCGCACAGCACAAGCGCGGACTCTGCGCGTTCCAAATATAAAATAAAAAAAGAGTGCTAGTTATTTCCATGGTAAAATTAAATAATAAAGGAAATTAAAATACTAATAAAAATATTTTATTGAGTCCACAAACTGTTGAGTATTTGGTTTCTGATATTGTTTTGGTAATAAAGTAATAATGAGTGAAAAAGAGTCGTATAAACTTCACAAGGGTAAGTTATTTATTTGTAAGAAAAGTGGCTAGATAGTAATTTGTTAGCAATTTTTGAAGGAAATCATTGAATGACTTGTCCCACTCTGGGCAGAGCAGAAAAGGGTGTCAGACTCTTACTGACTAAAAACCTTTCCGTGTTCCGTCCTCCTCGAACAGATCCCGCAATCCCGGCTTCTGCAATCATGGCAGATTCCGCTCTAAAGTCTTGATTTCAAATCTGAATCTGACGTAAAAAAATGAATCACATATTTTCTCCCGTTAATACAACATTTTTAGGAATGAACAAATTTTGCTTATTTTAAAGCGTTATTTACGTGCTCAAGGTTATTTAACGTCTATCTATCAAAAACAATAATCTTGTATCATCAGCAATTAACACCATTTGTGATTGTTTTTAATGGGGTAGATAATTTATCTATAAAAGGTAAAAGGCAGACCTGACTCACTAACCTATATGTATATCAACGCACAGCTGAAAATACTGGTCGTAGAAAGCTAAAGCGCTTCCTTACACTCCAAAAAGGTGCATTAACAAAGAGGATTTCCCGAAATTCCTACGGGAACTGGATAAAACGGGATATGCGCGCACGAAATAGCGGGCGTAAGCTAGTGTTTATTAAAAAGAGGAAAGGACCCAAAATTGAGCCCTGTGATACACTCATTTGGAGTTTTGAAACCCGCGAATCGACATAAAGGTATTCTTTATCAGTATTTTTTTGGGTAACGCAGAGACTTAAATAGTTGTAAGTGCAACATGGAGACTGAAAAGAGAACGATATTCATTTAAATAAAATTTTAAGAACACGTTTTTTTTTTATACAAAACGGGGAACTCTTGGCCCAAATCACACCTGATGGAAAGTGATGATTAGGCCGAAGATGGAAGCGAGTTTCACCCGGAATCCTCTTACACAGAGGAACTGGCTATCATACCTCTAACTGCCGGAACACAACAATGCTGTCGACATTGTTGTTATGGCAACAGACTTAGCATGATGGTGGTAGCTTGCCAGGCGGACTTAGAACAAGTCCTACCACCAACCAAACCGAGCAAAAAAATTTGTTTCTGCTGGGAATCGAACCCGGGACCTCTGGGTCTGAATAAGGTGGTATAACCACTAGACCATGGAGGCGGTTAGTCTCACCTGTTTAGCACCACTCGGGGACCACGTGTAGGGATACGCTGAAGGGTATTCTCGTACGGACGCGGGTGACTCGGCCCCCAAAAAAGGTTTCTCCGATATACGCAATCGAATCCCCTGCAGAGGTCACAAATAGTAAATTATCATCCACTGTTAAATACAAGTCAAGTGTCTGAAGCTGTGCGTGTAGCCCACCGCCGCAATTATTTCGTTTACTTCCAGGGCCGATGCTGGGCATCCGCCACCTGCAAGTGATCATGTTGTTTTTAGCCATGGTCATCTGCTACACCATGAGGGTTAACATCAGCATGGCTATCGTCGCCATGACAGACAAGGATACTGAAGGCGTGAGTGTAATTCATCACTTTAATTAGAAATCAGTAAATCACTAACAAGAAGTAAAAATTTAAAAATAATGCCATTGATCGATTGGTACTCGTGATTACTAATTAAAGCGTCTCAAGTAGTAATAAGCTTAATTGTTAAGATGTCTACAGATTTGCTTTAGGATAACGATCTTTTATATATATTTTTTTTTTTATTTATTAATACACCTTCTAATTTATCTCCTTGTTTTAATCAGATAGTTTTTTATGAGTCGGGTATATGACTTTTACTTCATTATAATTGTAGTCAGGTCAAAAAACATATTTAGGTAGGTATGTTTTTTCATATTCCATAAACTGGAAAGTTATTACACACTAGCGTATGCCAGTGGCTTCGCTCGCGTAACCCCTAGGGAACGTACTCCTGGAATATATGTAACCTATTTACCCTTATAGTTCCCGTGGGATTTTAGAGATAAAACCTATCCTATGTCCTTTTCCGGGTTTCAAACTATCATTGTAAAGAAATCATCCAAATCGGTCCAGTGGTTTAGGCTTGAAGAAGAGACAGACATACATAGTAACTTTCGCATTAATAATATTAGTAGGGAAGTAGACACTCAGTTTTAAAGGCGCCATAATATTGATGGCTTCGTTGATAACCGCGATATCAGTACAATTACCTCAGAATGCATCATCAGTCTACTCACGTGAAATGATAAAACCAGCCAAGTGCGAGTCGGACTCGCGCACGAAGGGTTCCGTACCATTATCTATAAAAACGGCAATAAAATCACGTTATTATATGGGAGCACACTTAAATATTTATTTTATTCTGTTTTTTAGTATTTTTTGATACAGCGGCAACAGAAATACATTATCTGTGAAATTTTCAACTGTCTTAATATCACGGTTCATGAGATACCGCCTGGTGATTGACGGACGGACAGCGGAGACTTATTCATAGGGTCCCATTTTACCCTTTGGTTACGGAACCCTAAAAAGGGTCTCGCATTTATTTTCTAAACCAACTTAAGAAAAGGAGGGGTTCTCAAGGCCCACTATAGCAGAGATGAGGCGAGGCACATTAATTGCTCTAATCCATGTCACTTACATTTTGGCAGTAGAGCAGTATTAATCTACCTCTTATTTTTAACCATTTTCTCAAAAAAGAGGAGGTAATTAATTCGGTTGTATTTTTTTTGTTACCTCATAACTCGACGGAGATATGAGTTAACAAAAAAAAGAGTCTTAAATAGCGAAAAAAGAATGTTAGAAGGATGTTGGAAGTCGGTGTCAAAATACGAATAAACTAACAAAAACACCTTCGAAACCGAAACACACTTCCGAAATTAAAGCAATTTTTTACTTTGTTTCTTTTTAATTTTCACGTTAGCCATTTAGAAACAGTCACTTGACACATTTCCATATAATTTTGAACTGAAAAATATGTTAATTTATGTAAACATGAGAACACGTCTATCTGGGACAGACAGGGATATAAAGACCGGCCAAATGCGACATGAACCATTGTTATTTTGACAATATAATGTGTAAAAATACAGTTCTTAAGATATAATAATTTCTGTTGCTCGAGATCGAACCATGAGCCATTTGCCGCTGGAGACGGGAGACGGACATTTTTGAGTATTGCTCATCTTCCATAGTACATAGCGTGATAATATTATAGACTATAATCTGACCGTACCTATGAGGATTATTTATGCAAAACTTGAACAATATCTGTTCAGTAGTTTTCCTGACAATTGGTAGGGATTCAAACAGACAGTGGCAGATAAAATATCAAGTGGTAGATTAGATTTGATTTACAAATGACATTGATCTGAAAAATATTAAGATTGAAGTGTTTTGTATTGCGACCGAGTTGCTTCAGAACGTGCGTCGGATAAGTTGTGATAACAATGATGAAACTCATATTGTTCGCAGATTGATCGATTACACTATGAATGTAATAATATTATTATAACTTGTGAGAAGTTGCATGCTATAACTAAGCAACAAAACATCGTCCAATAGCGTGTCAAACCACGCGTAGTATAGGTTTCGTAGTTACTTCATAACCATGAAAAGTTATTTCCATCTTTCAAGCAATACATCACTGCCGCTAACTTGGAATTTTATTTTGAGCTCATTTTCGTTATGGATAAATGTCAAATCTATATCTTCTATCTATCTATACTTATAATAAATCTGTAGAGACGTCAATTCTGTACATGAAATATTTTTCCAAAATGACTATCAGGGGGTGATTAGGGATCGATACTGATGCCAAAAATGCAATCAGTAAAATTTTTGTCTGTCTGTCTGTCTGTTTGTATAACCGTTATAGAAACAAAAACTACTCGACGGATTTTAACGAAACTTGGTACAATTATTATTCATACTCCTGAGCTGGTTATAGTATACTTTTCATCACGCTATAATCAGTAGGAGCAGAGCAGTGAAGGGAAATGTTGGGAAAACGGGAGAAGTTACTCCATTTTTTAAGGTGAAAGCTACACAGAAATCATGTATGACGGAAATTTTCTCCTTAAAATTATAAAAAAAAATATCCAACGACAGCATAGGTCTATCTTTTATGATTGACGCACAATAACACGTGTAACTCCCGATAGCTTAGCAGTTCGAAGCTTTCTGATTATATTTGTCTACTCTTACGTTTATAACACTATCAGTCATCCCTAATTAAAAAAGTTAACATTATTAACTATTCCTTAGAAAAGAATCATAGAAATCAGTATAGAAACACCAAAGTTATACATGAAATATGCTGAAAATAAGCCATCGCGCGTGAATACTGAACCATGCTATAAGGATTATTTTTGTATACGGTCGCGGACGCACAGGCAGGCTAGCTTGGCGCCTTGAGGCTAGCGAGTAGCTTCGTAAAACGGCTTACGTCAGTTTGCAATATCCTTATAATGTCGAGGGGAAGATGGTTATAATTTCGCTTTACACCAAACGAGTAATTATAAATGTGAAAATTTGGTTTTACTCAATCACGCCAGAACGGCTTAACGTATCTTAATGAAATTTAGAACAAAGATAGATTATAGTCTGGAATAGCACATAAGCTACTTTTCATCCCGGGAATATGTTCCCTAGGGATCACGCGGGCGAAGCCGCTGGCAGAAGCTAGTCTTCTATACTTATAATAAATCTGTAGAGAGGTCAATTCTGTACATGAAATATATTTCCAAAATAACTATCAGGGGGTGATTAGGGATCGATACTGATGCCAAAAATGCAATCAGTACAATTTTTGTCTGTCTGTCTGTCTGTCTGTCTGTCTGTCTGTCTGTATAACCGTTATAGAAACAAAAACTACTCGACGGGTTTTAATGAAACTTGGTACAAATATTATTCATACTCCTGAGCAGGTTATAGTATACTTTTTATCACGCTACAATCAATAGGAGCAGAGCAGTGAAGGGAAATGTTGGGAAAACGGGAGAAGTTACTCCATTTTTTAAGCTTCCGTCGCGTGTGCAACCTTAATGGTGAAAGCTACACAGAAGTCATGTATGACGGAAATGTTCTCCTTAAAATTATATAAAAAATATCCAACGACAGCATATGCCTATCTTTTATGATTGACGAACAATAACACGTGTAACTCCCGATAGCTTAGCAGTTCGAAACTTTCTGATTGTATTTGTCTACTCTTACGTTTATAAAACTCTCAGTCGTCCCTAATTAACATTAATAAAAGTTAACATTATTAAATTCCATAAAAAAATAATCATAGAAATCGGTATAGAAACACCAAAGTTATACATGAAAAACGCTAATAATAAGCCATCGCGCGTGAATACTGAATCATGCTATAAGGATTATTTTTGTGGACGCGAACGCACAGGCAGGTGGCTAGCTTGGCGCCTAGAGGCTAGCGAGTAGCTTCGGAAAACGACTTACGACAGTTTACAATATCCTTTAATAATTATAATGTCGAGGGGAAGATGGTTATAATTTCGCTTTACACCAAACGACTAATATTATAAATGTGAAAGTTTGGTTGTTTGTTACTCAATCACGCCAGAACGGCTAAACGGATCTTAATGAAATTTAGAACAAAGATAGATTATAGTCTGGAATAGCACTTAAGCTACTTTTCATCCCGGGAATATGTTCCCTAGGGATCACGCGGGCGAAGCCGCTGGCAGAAGCTAGTTATAACATAAAAGTAGAACATATTAGAACAGCCGCCGGTCGAATCAGCCGGTCAATTCTGTCGACATCTCACCGTGATCACTTAGGTGAAGTGAACGACAAGTGAGCTGTCATGCCATCTTATTTGTATGGTTTGACAGCTCACTTGTCGTTCACTTCGCCTAAGTGTTCACTTCGACATTTTTACAGAATTGCACTGCTGTAGACATCTCACCGTGATCACTTAGGTTCAGTGAACGACAAGTGAGCTGTCATGCCATCGTGTTTGTACGGTTTGACAGCTTACTTGTCGTTCACTTCACCTAAGTTTTCACTTCGACATATTTACAGAATCGTACTGCTAGTCCCAAGACTAGATCCGTGTTTTTTTTTAACATAAAACTACATGATTTACATTAGTGATGACATTGTTTATCTGTTTCAGTCATTTGAATGGACCATGCAAACTCAATCTGTGATCCTGTCGTCCTTCTTCTGGGGGTACATAGTGCCACAGATCCCCAGCGGAGAGTTGGCTGCCAAGTTCGGTGGCAAGATCCTCATCACGATCTGTGTGACTGTCAACTCGACCGTGTCTCTTCTGATACCTATAGCAGCTTATTATGTGAGTGTGAATGATTTATGTACTAGAGTATCCTTGGAGAGGTCTACCGTACAGTACAGTTCATTAGCCACGTATTCAACTAAGAGCGGGTTAGTGATAATATGTTAGAATAATTTCATTCGAATGCGTTGATTCCTGGAACGCACACTAAAATTCCCTGTGTCATGAGATCATAAATAAGTATTTTTTTTAATAGAAATGAAGAGAATTCATTTACGCCAAGTATGACGCATACCAAAAATAAACAAAATTACAATTATATATACATGAAAAATTGGGAAGATATGCGTCAAATGTAATGTATAATGTCACAATAAACTTCATAATTTTATCTAATCTACTCGTAATCTACTAGAAAAGGAATATACAATAAAAACGAATACACAAAGAAAAACTAATACTAAAACACAAAGAAACAGTTGATAATCAAGTATGTTTAGGTATGCTGAGTGTATTAGTGTTTGCATGGGTAAATGAATTAAGATATTTGTGTTGGTGTTGAGAGTGTGTCTGAATGTTGTACCTGAGGATGTATATAATTATGTAGAAGTTTGTGATATGGAATAGTAAAAATATAAATAGAAGTATATATCAGTAGGTGCCTATTTATTTTAGGTTAATCAATTTTCAGTTAAATAATAGTCCAGAGTTATTAGCCATTGTGTAACCGTCATTTTATACTTAGTTTGAGTAAGGTGTAAAATTTTGAGTTGATTATTGAGTTTAGAGTAAATTTGCGGTCCCATAAAATCTTACGACCTTCTTCCTATACTTGACAAGATACAAGTGCACATGGAGGTTTTGTGAAATCTTAAAGTGACTGCTAGGATGTAAAGTTTTCTTATTCTAAGAACTCTCACCTCGGTGTAAAGTGTGATAGTGGAATACCAGAATGGTTTTCTACAGGCAACATGTAGGCAGAGATCGTTGAGCTCTTTCAACTTTATTAACAAAGCTTTACCAGCCGCGCCCCATGCTATTATACAATAGTTAAGGACTGATAATAAAAAGAAGTAAGTCATCTTTAGAAATGCGTTATCTACAATTATACCCAGATGCTTAAAAATACGGAGCATCTTTCGAACCCTACCCCTTAGAACACTCAGATGTGTGGACCATGTAAAAAACGGTATTTACAAAGACTCCCAAGTATTAAATCGAATCTGTTTTTCGAACCAAGGTACAGAGTTAGGGGCGGAACGTTTTGAAATGGCACTTCGTTTTGTCGACATTTAGTGTCAAAAGGTTATATATTGTAGCCAGTTCACGTTATTGTTCATAAGCTGAATTGCTGATCCAACTTTCAGGTTCTCTTTGTTCAATAATATGCTGCTATTGCTACTATGTTATTTGATATTCTTTAATGCAAATCTCGTGCACATTGTTTTTTTTTTATACTTAGAACTAAATTATTAGCAATGAATGTTGAAACTGCATCGCAGCGTTATTCAAACCATCAGGTTTAATAAACTTGTTGGTTCGAAAAACGCTGCGATGCAGTTTCAACGTTCCGTCTTTTATCTTAAAATTAAAAAAAAGTAGTGTCAAACTTTAATTGTTTCTGCTTTTTTATTGTCAATTTACATCAAACCACATTAATTAACACTAAATGTTGTAAATCATTGACATAAACTATAAATAAAAATGGACCTAAAATTGTACCTTAAGGTATTCCCATGTTCATATTTAATTCCGACGAATTGAAACCATTTAGTTGAATTTATTGCAGTCTGTCAGTCATTAAAATAACATAAAAAATTGCTTAAGAGTCCTATTACGAATCGTAAATGCTCGTTTGCAATAGACGAAGTTACGTTGGTCTGCGTTGGGAGTACATCTTTAGTCGAAACAATTTTGATACTTACTAGTCTGAATAGGATTATAGTTTATTTGGGAGCTCGCGCGAGACTGAGGGGCGCGCGCGCTGAATTGACGCAGAATATATATTACTTTAATTTTATTTATTGTAATTTTGTATTATTATATTGACAAACGAAAACTTATGAAACGTATTCATTGTAGATTGAAATTTTATATCATATTAATTTATTTGATAATATTGTTTTTATTTGGAATATAATGGACGCTGAATCAAGACATTTCTTGCTTAAATTAGGATTTCTTTACGTTTTTTTCCGTGAAAACTCAAGGAATTTAAAGAAATTCTAGAACTCCAATAAACAAGTAAAACATTCAACTTACCTTTTAGTAATTTCAGCTTTTAAAAGAATTGATTGTAACAACTTACAATAAAGAGACTGGCACTATCGTTATTCAGGATCAAATAATTAAAATATCTTACTGCTGCTGAAAATTACCGCGTCAAAAATCATGAATTTCCGTAAAAAATGTAATAGGACTCTTAAAGCCGGTTTGCTCGCTAATGCTCAAGTTCCACGAGAAAAGTTTTTTGATTTACGCAATGAAATGCCTTAGACAAGTCAACGTTGTTAAATTGCCCTACTGCATCGTCTGCACTCTTTCTACTTATTTAAAATGTACTTTTTCCAGGGAGGCTGGCAAGCTTTGTGCGCCTGTCGTGTCCTTCAGGGCCTGTCTCAAGGCTGCTTATTCCCAGCGACACACTGTCTAATAAGCAAATGGGTTCCGATAGAGGAGAAGAGTCGTCTTGGAGCTTTGATATATGGAGGTATAACTTTGAGGCGAAAATTTGTGTTTTATATGAACAACTTTTACCAGTCTCTATTAAAATTACATAATTATTATTTTGAGTACCTGTTAGTCATATCAGCCTTCATACATATTTCAATATTCCCTTATAATTTCTAGGTCCTACGCTTGGAACAGCACTCCAAATGATGATGTCAGGCTTCATAGCTGATTCCTGGGGCTGGCCGGCCATCTTCTATGTAAATGGAGCGCTTGGCGCCATTTGGGTGATGATCTACGTGTTCTTGGGGTCTGATTCACCGCAGAAATCAAAGATGATCGGAAATGAAGAGAAACTGTATGTACAGACGTCGCTCGGTCAGATCGGAGAGCAGAAGGTTAGATGTTGTTTTAATGAGAACAATTATAGAGATAAGAAAGCACTGAGAGCTATCTTACATAACTATACTGTCGGAGTTAAATAAGAATGTCTTGAACACGTGGTTCAGCAAATAGAAAGAAGGAAAGAAAGGAAGAAATGGAAGGCTTATTTATTATTATGTAACCAAGGCTTTCCCAGCAAGCATTCTTTTTTTTTCTTTCACTATTTCAACTTGCTCTGGAAATTGTAATCGTTCCATTACAAAATTTAATTATTTATTAACAAAATTGTTTCATACATATAAAGTATGATTCGCCAAAGTTTGTATGAAATATCATGAGGAGTAAACGATCCTATGCTAACAAATGTCTCTTCTAAAGATGGTTGACTAGGTTAAAATTGATGGAATGAAAAGCGGGTCTAATGAAAATGTACCCTTTCTGGCCTAGTAATAGCTTTTGTAATTATATTGCTCAACTTTTGCTATACAATGTCTCATAAAGTTTTATCTTTTTGCATTCAGAGACTGCGAACTCCATGGAAGAAGTTATTCACGAGTCTGTCTTTCATCTCACTGATCGTGCTTCACAGTGGACATAACTGGGGTTACTGGACCCTCATGACAGAGATGCCTTCGTACATGAATCAAGTCCTTGGAGTTGATATTAAAGCGGTGAGTTAAAATAATTTTAACTTTGGTGTGATTTACTCTCTTTTGTGTGTTTTTTTTTATAAATTTTTTTTTTTTTTTTTACTTTCTCGGGTCCCTAGAGACCCGGTCTTTTGGTAGGCATACGAGGGGCCGAAACCAACTCGCAGAGGCCCCGTTTGAAATTTCAAATGTAATGGGGCACCAACCGGCGATTATCCCTGTATGCACTGAAAGTATTCCCAAGGGCAATCCCCGGTTGGAGCAGTACTATTGCAGATTATGGAAACAAAAAATGAAACGCTATGGGTTTGGGTGGTTTAGTGGACTGATAATCGTTTATTATAGAAGAACTATTGGCCCCTGCCTGACCACTAACAATATACACGGCTTTAAAATGGCAGGGGGTGACTTGCACACTCAATGAATGGACCCCCGAAAACGGTCGCTAGCACAAAGTGACGTAGCGCCAAGGAGGCAACACAGCCTGAGGTGCTGGAGGAGTGGAGAGGTATACCACGGCTATCAGGACAATTCCGGTAGTGCAGTCAAGATCCCTACCAGCACCTTACTGGATTATACATCCTTCTCCCGAGCACGTGTGCTCTAGCGAATCTCCACTCAGACCGGCCAATTAAGGCAAGAAAGAGGTGGGAGCTCTGTTCCTCGTCAGTTTTCACTCTGGCCAGCCAATAAAGGCAAGCCGGAGATGAGGAACAAGACTTCTCCCGGGAGATAAGGTTCGTGGGGTCGCTACTGCCCAACAGTTCGCCACAAAACTGCCTTGCGGATTGTATCTCTCTTTGTCTGGCCCCTCCCCTCACCCTAGGTATGACCTAAGGTCCATCGGAACGCGCAAGCCCCACCACGACGTCAACGTAGAGATACTGCGGTAGGGTTAATTATTATTATTATAATTTTTATTATTCGAAGTTTGAATGCTTTTGAACGTTTTCAGAATGGCCTCATGTCAGCTCTTCCTTATTTGGCGATGTACGTGCTGAGCTTCCCCTTTGGATTCCTCTCCGATTACTTTTTGAAGAAGAAGTGGCTTAGCATTACTTGGTGCAGAAAACTTTCCAGTTGTATTGGTGAGTTCTTCAATGAAACCATCAACATTATTATCACTTTTATTGTTTTTGTCATTTTTGTGAGAAATGGGTAGTCAATTTACTTCACCGGGCTCGCTTTTTTGACGGTAGCCCGGCTCGCAGTGCGGGCTGCCTAACGCACTTTCTCAAAAAGTGTAACACTCTTCATTTGGTACCTAATAAGTACCTAGTAAGCGGTAGGCTAAGAGCCAAGCATTTTAAAAACAACTTTACCAAAGTTCGACCTCGGTAACGAAACCATTACTTGGAAAGTAATTCGGGATAATTTCAATACATGGCCACTAAGTCCAATATTGACTTTACCCGTTGTGTATTTAAAAGCGACAGCTTGCATGCACTTTTGTAAATGTAGGAGTATACTCATTGTTGTTGCAATGAAATTTAAAGTTTGCAATATTTGAAATAATAGTGTGTTATGAAATATCCGATTCAAATGTAGGTTATACTAACAACACCCAGAAGCTGTGGTGTTTCATAGAAAATAATAACCCTACCGCAGTATCTCTACGTTGACGTCGTCGTGGGGCTTGCGCTACCCGATGGACCTTAGGTCATACCGAGGGTGAGGGGCCAAACAAAGAGAGATACAATCCGCAAGGCAATTTAGTGGTAAACTGTTAGGCAGTAGCGACCCCACGAACCTAATCTCCCGGAAGAAGTCTTGTTCCTCATCTCCAGCTTGCCTTTATTAGCTGGCCAGAGTGAACACTGACGAGGAACAAAGCTCCCACCTCTTTCTTGTCTAAATCGGTCGGTCTGAGTCCAGACTCGCTAGAGCAAACGTGCTCGGGAGAAGGATGTATAATCCAGTAAGATCCTGTCCTGATAGCCGTGGTATACCTCTCCACTCCTCTAGCATCTCAGGCTATGTTGCCTTACCTTGGCGCTACGTCACTTTGTGCAAGCAACCGTTTTCGGGGGCCCATTCATTGAGTGTGCAAGTCACCACCTTTTTTTTTTTTTTTAGGGATGGGAAATCATCCAATGACTCCTCCCGCTCTGGGTGTAGTGGGAGGGAGTGTCAGACTTCTACTGACTAAAACCCATCCATGTTCCTTCATTGCCCTTTGTGTTCCGGAGCCACGGTGTCTCTTGCGAATAATCCCGCGACTCCGGCAGGCGTGCAAGTCACCCCCTGCCGTTTAAAAGCCGTGTATATTGTTAGTGGTCACGCAAGAGCCAATAGTTCTTCTACAATAAACGATTATCAGTCCACTAAACCACACAAACCCATAGCGTTGCATCTTTTGTTTCCAAATTCTGTAATATTACTTACTGCTCCAACCGGGGATTCTTCTTGGGAATACTTTCACAGTGCATACAGGGATAAGCGCCGGTTGGTGCCCCATTACATTTGAAATGTCTAACAGGGCCTCTGCGAGTTGGTTTCGGCCCCTCGTACGCCTACCAAAGGACCGGGTCTCCAGGGATCCAAGAAAGAAAAAAAAAGTTTATTTGTACCCCGAAAAAATATCAACATAACACAGAGATTATAGAAATGTTGTACAATAGTGACACATAAAAGGGCGAACTTATACCTTCTCAACTAGGCCAAAATCCTGTGTTCCTCTAAGTAAAAAGTCATACAACTGGTATAAATTGTCGTGCAAGTATTTATAGATACACAAACATAAATTAAACTAAACATACCTTAATTTAAATACAGTATTAGTCTAATTATGAGACAATGGTAAAAAGATTCTCGGTTCCGTCATACGTAACTTCTGCCACCAATATGTAATATTGATTTTAACTTCATGTTTCGTCAGGGGGTAAATGGGAATAAGTTTATGTATCTTTATTATACCATCGAGAGCTGGTTGCCGCATAATATTGGCTGGCAAACTTTGACCGGCATTGGACTACTTGGGCTTGTCACCTAGTGGTGACAAAGTTGTGGTGGATTGTCGTCAATAACATTTCAACAATAATAATAATAATTTATATATAATTCATTTTACAGGTGAATATGGTCCGGGGTTAGCCCTGCTAGGACTGTGCTACGTCCCTCCTGGTGACGTCGTGTTGGCGGTAACTCTGCTTACCTTAGTAGTTGGACTCAATGCTGGACACATGACTGGATTTATGGTAAATATCATCTTGCTTAATTTATTTTGTTTACCTAATAGATATTACGAATAAAATCATAGTTTGTAAACCTAACATTTACTAATGAGAAATAATAGAAAAAAATCTTCTTATATATAAAATAATCAATGGCTGATCGTTTGTCTCGCAAACATTTTAAAAAGGTTTAGATTAAATAAAAATAATATTGAGTTAGTAACTGTAGCGATAGAAAGAAAATTTCGCAAAATAAAAACACCCTTCGACGCTGGAGTTGATCATTACTTAGATATTTATAAGTTTTAACATCGTGACAGCAACAATGCTTGACGTAAAGTGAGAGAAAACAAAAGAGACACATACAAGGAAATTAAAAAAACCTAACAATCACATAGCTTAAGATAAGAAATAATATTCCATTAATCCCTCGACTGAAACTCGAACTAAAATACTTCCCTTCTTTTAGCTGGTGCATATCGACATGGCTCCAAACTTCGCGGGGACTATGATGGGTATCACCAACTTCTTTGCAAACATCATTGCTATCATCGCGCCTTTACTTGCTGGACTTATACTCCAGGATGAGGTAGGAAGATATGATGATATTATACCAGGGGGTCCAAAAATACCACCTTAGCAGAATCATATTAGAATCATAATATTAACCACACACAATCTGTCTTCAATTTTCATCTTTATCGCTAATGCATTAGGTTTAAGGTTGGTTAGGAAATTTTCAGAGTGACGAGTAGCGTGATGTGCTTTCTGATACTAAGGTGGCCTTTTTAGGACACTTTAAAATGGTATAGTATGAAACAATCTTAGTAGCATTTAACCTTGTATTGTTTTATTATTGCCGAGCCTGACTAGTTGAACCTTTCTTAGACTTTTAAAACGTTTGCATATTGGTCATTGCCAAATTTTGAGCAAGTAGCTACGACCTTAAAATAAACTGTTAAGTATATTTTCATTCTCATAATATACTTTATAAAAATTTTGACCTTATTTGGAAAAGGTCAATATTTTTTTGAATATCATTTCGTTACTCTATAGTAGCTACAAAATATCTCCCATAAACAAATAAACATGACCAGTTGACCACACACTTCTGAAACATCCTTTTTTTACCCTAAAATTATGTTCTAGACCGACCCGACTCAATGGCATCAAGTATTCTACGTGGCTGCTGCCTTCTACATCGTCAGCAACACGTTCTTTATCATCTTCGGCACCAGTAAGAGGCAGTCCTGGAACGAACCCGATACTAAAGAAATCACTGAAGGTGAGAATGGAACTAAAATTTTCAGATTCACATAGGCGAATATTTCTTGATGTCCATTGGTAAACTTCGTGTTTCATCAGTCTTCGGATTTCTATCAGCTGTGCGATTCTGTAGACATATCAAAGTGAACACTTAGGCGAAGTGAACGACAAGTGAGCTGTCAAACCATGCAAACAAGATGGCATGACAGCTCACTTGTCGTTCACTACAACTAAGTGATCACCGTGAGATGTCTACAGAATTGACCGGCAAGTTGCATTTTGCACTTGGGCGTTATTTCGCCTGGACGAGATCGCGGAATGTGATAAAGCATAGATTGGTTTACTATTTGTAGATTTTTTTTTTGGTATGATATAATGGCATTCGTTATTATTTGAAAATGCGATTATTGCCGAGGGACTTTGAGAATATAGTTGTTCTGTACTGTAGTATTTGACAGCAGCCGAAGCTTAATAATTATTTTTATTGTAATACTAGGTATAGCAACATATTCATCACAATTCCCTTATTTATTCTGCTTTTCTAATTCAATAGGGTCATTCCGTCGTTTTGTGCAAATTGCGACGATCCGCGGAATCAAAAAAAAAATTAGATTTAACAGATTTTTTGTTTTTATTCGAGTTAAAATCGTCGTCACATTCATAAAAATGGGTAGGCACTTTTTTATATTATTTATTAATTGAGATATGGCTAGCTGAAAATCAACAACAGGATGGTGATGAAATCTGTATGGATTGTAATGAACTAGGGTGAGATGGTAATGATATAACTCGGGAAGGTAATAAATAGGCTAGGATAGGAATGAACCGTAATAGACAGTAATTTTATAAAGATTAATGAAACAATGATTTACAGTAATCAACATAATTATCTTTTATTTCTAATCAGACTTTTAATTCAGTTTGGTTTCAAAAAATCACTTTTTGGAAGGAAGCATAATCACAGTTCAGTAGCCAAACAAATTTACAACATTGGCCTGACTTGTATAACGATCAATACTGAATATAATTCTACTATAAGAATTTTTGGTCTCAGACACAAAATCACAGAAATAACGTAAAAAATAGACTTCTAAAAGCTAACAAATAAACAGAATAACCTGCTCTACAATAGGCGTTACAAAACTATAACATGTCACCAATCTTTTGGTTTTTGAGTCAAAATCTCAATTGTATACAATTAGAAAAACAGTTAAATATTATTATTATAAAATTATCTAAACGATATTAAAAAATCTTAAAATTAACCGATTCTTCTATCGAAAACAAATACAATATTAAGATTTCTCTTATAAATACAATAGTAGGAAAATAGAAATATAAAATCACAAACATTGAGAATCCTAAAAAATGTTTAATTCGTCACTGTCATCTGATTTTTCATAATGATTGCTGTCTAACTCTTGTTCTTCTAGTACGTTTGGTTGAATGAAAGTCTCCAATTCTCGTTGGTGTTTAGGAATAAATACTTCTTCTAGTTTTTAGGGGATTTTTTTTTCTTTGGCATCTTATAAAATTTGCGATTTTCCCAACTTATACGAACATCAGATAAAATCTTAATTTTAGGAGATCTTGATACGGTTGAAGATGTAGCTATATTAAGTTTAGGTGAGAGCTGTAAATCGAAAGGACCCTCCAAAGATTTTAAATTTTTAAAAACGTCTGATTCAACTAAATCTAAATTATTTAAAATTGTAGACGTATCTATGCTACATATGGATTGGTTGTCTTTGATGCAAATGACTTCGATTTCACTACACTGATCACGAGATTGATCACATTCTGTTTTACTGTAGTAATTTGAATTGATATAGCCTAAATGTTTATTATGTTGGCAAGGGATAAAGCAATCTTGACATTCAATACAACTAAGACTGCGCAAAGTTATAGTTTTTTTATTATCAGCAGTCCATATTATTTGATGAACTTTCATTGTGCCTTTAAAACCTGGAATAATTGGCGGAATTATTTTATCTTCAACTAGCTGACCCGCGCAACTTCGTCTGCGCCACATTTTCCATTAATGCTCCGCTCCTATTTGTCTTAGCGTGATGATATATAGCCTATAGCCTTCCTCGATAAATGGGCTATCTAACACTGAAAGAATTTTTCAAATCGGACCAGTAGTTCCTGAGATTACCCCCTACATACAAACTTACAAACATACAAACTTACAAACAAATTTTACCTCTTTATAATATTAGTATAGATATCGCGCTCAGTTATCATATCAAAGTATACGTTTGGTATATTTTTTGTAACTAAAGCCCAGAAGTCTTCATAAGTACCAACATCTCCACCATATTTGACAAAATTATCAGCAGTGCGTTTAACAACCGCTCCTATACCATCTGGAGCCCCTTTTCCGTGACCGGACTCTTGATAATTCCATGTCACTCGACGTATATTGGGGTTAATATCTTGTAATTTAGTTATCATATAAAATATTGTTTTATTTCTATATTGGCTGGATGGCAAATCAGATAAAAAATGAACTATTTCATAAGGCACTGCAGTTTGCGCCATCTTTAAAATGGGACTTAAGTGTGCCCATATGGCTCTAGCATCATGTTTTAAGCAATCGCTAACTGTGCAAAACGATTTAGTCCGAAATACACCTGCGTTATTATTCTTGTAGTAAAGAACCCCACTGTGTAAAGAAACTTGTTCTCTACTTCCTCCAAAGTGGAAAGATTGTATCTCCTCATTATATTTTAAACAATAATTTTCACTAAAATCTACGTGCACTAGTGTCTCATGGTCTTTCAAATTTTGTTTTAGTTGCTTGTTGCAGAGACATGCTGCTTTAAATCACTGAGACGCTGTGCTCGTTCAGCGCTAGATTCCCGAGCACGGACCTGCGATATGTTTAAATTGTGCTTAAGAAATGTATCTAACGAATGTATCTAACGATGATTCTAATTTGTAAATAACGTTTCGCGGATAATCTTCAAACCTTTGTTTCACAGACACTATTTTAATCATTTGTTTTCCATCTTTTCCCGTATACGGTTTTTTCTCTACAACCCACTGATGGAATATAATTTTTTTATTATTTTTAAATTCATGATAGTTCAAAACTTTATTTGCGCAGAATTCACATGAACGTTCGAGACAATTTTGTTTTACATCACAACAGAGACTATTTATAACATGAGTTCCCGAACTTGCAGATATAATTTGAGCATTTTTAAGAGCCCTAATTAAAAGATTAACATTAGAATGTAATTTGCATTGACAAGTGTCTCGGTCTACTTTAGGAAAGACTACCCAATATATAACATTCCATGTTTTTGTTTCAGGAGAAGAGAAGAAGGCTGAGAAAGTAGTATAAGAATTAAATAAATTAACTACTGTTATGAATATGTAAATTTTGTAAATACTCAAAAATAAAAAATGTATTACCAAATTAATGTCGTATGTCATGATAACCCTTATTTTGTTACGAGATGAAGTTGTTGTTAATAAGTGAGCACAGCATAGCAACTTGTGAATGAAAACCAACCAAGTGAGAGTCATACTCTCACACGGAGGGGGGTCGATTCTGAAAACATCTCGAAGTGAAGGCTTGGGTGAAATGATCACGAAGTGAGCTGTCAAACCATACACACAAGATGGAATGACAGCTCACTTGTTGTTCACTCCACCTAAGTGAACACGGTGAGATGTCAGAATAGACCGACTGTAGCAGTGGTGGGCTCGTACGTGATGACGATGCGGAGGTAACGACAAGTGAGCTGCCATGCCATTTTGTTTGTATGGTTTGACAGCACACTTGTCATTCACTTCGCCTAAGTGTTCGCTTCGACATGTTTACAGAGTAGCACTGCTGTACCATAAACCGAATAAAAAACGGGTTCCACTCCGGGAGTGCCGGGAGACGTGAAAACTTGTTTAGCATTGTACATTCTTGAATCATCCGTGTTACGAATTTTTGAACAGTTCACGCGTCTTGACGCAAGCTTAACATTTTATACCCATCCCAAGAAAAGTGCTCAATGCCGCTATAGAAGTTTCCACTTCAAAAACACTTAGCTTGTATGCGAGCTCCTTTAAAAATCGCAGCAATAGAATAACACACTGTGAGAATTTCAACTGTCCACCGAGAACGGTTCTTGAGATACATTCCACTGACGGACAGACGGCTGAAGCTTAGTAATAGGATTCCGTTAATTACCCTTCGGGTACGTAACCCTGAAAAGAAAATTAGTATTGCAACAAAAATGTGACATACAGGCAATGACGTATTCTATATAGACACGTCATGTCGCGACGTGTAGTCGGCGAATTAAACAGGTAACTGAGTAAAATTAATATTATTAGGGCGAAACGTGTAACAAACTAGTCGGCATGAAGCGATTTACTGGCAACACCAAACCCATAGAGATCGTCACAGATAAAGAGTACTTTAGTTCATGGTTATGACACTCACTTAGTATCAATAAGTAATCTGTGGTTCTTTGCCGCCTTTTGTGCCGGTGGAAGAGAACGTAGTCGAGTATGACAAAAGTATAGCGAGTCTATTTCTACGCCAGTCAGTAGTGTAACAAGTGAATTCTGGTTGAGACGCAGTGTTTGGTGCTGATGGGAGCGTCCAGCTTGGTGGCGACTCATCTGAGAGAAATAAAGCTAAGTGGTAGCGCTTGAAAATAGCGCAGTGATTCCCTACCTAATTACTTAGATTCTAGAATGTTAACCGTTATGGTTCTGTGATGCTCACTCTCGTTAACACAAATGATCCGCTGTTGTATGTATAACATTGATGGGTACATACGGTAGAAGTATAGCAAAGAGTTTCATTAGCAGGCTCGAAGCTGCGGCTCCACAAGGGAGTTAATCAGCAGCTCGAAGCTGCTGTTCCAGTTTCATTAGCAGGCTCGAAGCTGCGGCTCCACAAGGGAGTTAATCAGCAGCTCGAAGCTGCTGTTCCAGTTTCATTAGCAGGCTCGAAGCTGCGGCTCCACAAGGGAGTTAATCAGCAGCTCGAAGCTGCTGTTCCAGTTTCAATGAGCACGCATAAAAGCGGCTGTTCCAAGGGATCGATTAGCACGCATAAAAGCGGCTGTTCCAAGGGATCGATTGGCACGCATAAAAGCGGCTGTTCCAAGGGATCGATTGGCACGCATAAAAGCGGCTGTTCCAAGGGATCGATTGGCACGCATAAAAGCGGCTGCTCCAAGGGATCAATGAGCACGCATAAAAGTGGCTGCTCCAAGGGATCGATGAGCACGCATAAAGGCGGCTGCTCCAAGAGAATCAAGGTCGTCTTGATGTCGCTTTCATACCTAGTAGACTATAGTTCCAAAGGAGTCGATTAGCATGCTCTAAGCTGCAGCTCCAGAGGAGTCAATATCTTATCATCCGCTTTAATAACTAACATACTATAAGAGAGCCTAGTAGTGCATGTAAATGAATTAGTCCTAGCCAGATATGTGCGTGTAGAACATCTCTGGGCTAGGACTCCAAATACCAGAAACGATTGTGTTATATATTTCAAATTATATAGAATGGTAGGAATCAATTTAAATTTTAACCAACAGATGGTGAGCTGAATCCATGGTGTGAGCTAGTAAGAACTAACAGCCGATATATATATGCGAAGCAAACCTCCCTAACTATTGAAGATTCTTCTCGGAAAACCAAATCTCAAACAATAGACCCAGGTAAATAAATATCTCCCTAACTACGGAGTTATGGTCATTCGCAAATAACCCCCGAGATACGCGACATGGTGGAGATGCTGGGATCCGAGAGGAATAATCAATAACAAAATGATAAAACAAGAAGAAAATGGTTGAAATTAAGTTCTGAGTTCTTGCTAGTGCTGCCATCTGTGAAAGCTCTGTGTAAACCTATCGAATCAAATTGACGAAATTATTGTAAAAGGTTGATTAGGTTTGATACACGTTTCGCTGATGCTGACTCTAATAATAAGGAATGATTTTTTATGTAATTATCGCAGGTGTAACTATCACAGGCATATTATAAAGTGTTGCAGGATATTTGATGTGATAAATCGATATGAGAAATTACCTAGATGGCGTTACTTATTGTTGAAATGAAATACTATTTAAGGAGATTATTTAACTTGTTTGTTAAATAAACATAGTGATATTGTTTATTTATTAGTTTCATGATTTATCTAAGGGATTTAATCATTTACATTTATTAGTTTGCGAAGATATGACTTACAAGTACATACGAATTCAATTTAAAACGGAAGTTGAGAACTAATGAGAATGAATGATTTGTCAAAGTTTGCAACTTCACAACACAAACCGGAAACGGAATGAATTTGGTAGAAACAACAAATTCTCTTCAACTTTAGCGCCATTCGCCATCTTTGTGCTTCACTTTTACGAGAAAGTTTCTAAACTAAAACTGAGTACCTAGGTACGAACTTTTCTAAAATTTGTGTATAACACTGTCAGTGTTTAGAATATTGAAAATTAAAGTATAAGTTAAGTGTGCATGAGTGAAGACCAAGGTCAGTATTGTTGAGATATTTGTGTTGATGAAGATTTCGAATTCGTGTTCACAGATCTTTAATACTTTATGTGAAATTGATAAATACTGTGATATATTTAGATTTACGTGTAATTAAGTAAATATCCCTTCTCGCTCGACAAAATCCCTTCGTATTTTAACGGTCAGGAACCGCTCGGCGCACCCGCGCGAGTAGGTACCTACCTAATGTGGAGCCGCGCTATTTCGGCGCGTCTCTGATAAGAAAGTGTCTGTCTCTAAATAACAATGGAGAAATTTAAATCATTTGATTGTAGGAATAAGTAAGTACTTAGATAATAAAAACGTGATGTACTTATCCTTCCTATCACTTTAACAGGAACAGAATAAATTTGTCGGTCATTGAAGGTAACTGTCATCGAAAGGGAGAGATTTAAGTTTAACTACCTGCGGATAAAGAATTAGGTAGTGAAGTCAAGTCATAACTGACAACATAAGAAGTGAGTAATAGTTTATAATCTCATATCTTGATAATGGATTAGTTTCCATGGCTACCACACTAATCACAATAAATAAAGTGCTTGAGTAGACATCTCTAGCATAGCCATTTGGGCCTAAACTGACTAAATTGGGACCAAGGACTGTCAATACATACTTTGAATGAGTACTTTAGGTACACATGTAAAACAAAAACATTTGTGATAGAGTTTAATCCCATGAACTCGAGTTCTTCAAGCTAAGATACTCTAAAGACTAAGCAGAAGTGTCATAATTATATACAAGTAAATAATCTGAGAGAGATTATGAGGACTTGTGCTCTTTATGTATATAATAGTATCTGTTAGCTGAAGGCACACAGCATAAATTAGTGATGCTGTTTAGATAATGTGCACACATTTATTCAATGACTGATTATGTACACTTGTTAGTTGGGCATTTTGTAGAATGCTCCTAGTTCTGAAAGTATTAAGTGGTATTTAATTACCTATACAGGGTGAAACAAAACACCTAAATAATTCTGAAAGGAGATGATTATTTCTGTGCTTATAAATAAGTTTCCTGATTGGGAAGTTGAATTCCTGAAATAATATTTTCATGAAAGTACTGAAAATGTTAAAATACCCTGAACACATGATATGTGATCTATTGCAATTGAAATATGAGTTTGTGCAAATAAATACTAGTCTATTATAATAATAAATACAAAACTATTTCAGAAAATAAAACAAACATTATTTTTGTTATTGTATATATATAAAAAAAAAAAAAAAAAAAAAAACTTAGGAGTGGACTACCCCTAACATTTAGGGGGATGAGAAATAGATGTTGGCCGATTCTCATAGATACCAGATAAGAACAAAAAATTTCATCAAAATTGGTCAAGCCGTTTCGGAGGAGTATGGCAACGAAAACTGTGACACAATTTTATATATTAGATATAGGAATGGGTTGTAATTAAAACATGTAGCCGTGATAGTGTAATGTTATATTACAGGACGTCGAAATGGAGGAATCCATACTTCTCATTCTTCGCGGCCTGTGTGAAAAATTAAAATCTCTGTCCGAATCTGCTCGAAATACAATTAGTAAACTCACTAATGAGATAAATGACTTAAATTTGCATGAGGGAAAATTGGTATTCTCTAAACTTCAGGCCTGTCTCCAACGATTGGAGAGGGAACTAAACAACTATTTTAGACTTGTTAGCAAACCACAAGTAGACGAGATCTCTGTTATCTCTACGATACAGCTGGAGGCTGAAGAAAACTGCTGTGAACTTAAAGTAAAATTGGAAGAATGTGAGAACTCAGCGATAAATAGCAACAAGAATGAAGAACGTTTCTTGTCAGGAAAACTACCGAAATTAGAGTTGCCACAGTTTGAAGGTAACATTCTTGAATGGCACCAGTTTTGGGACCAATTTAGTTCCAATATTCACAATTGGAATTTGCCAGATGTTGACAAGTTATTATACCTAAAGAATTCTCTTAAAGGAGAAGCCGCAAGAGTGATAGAAGGGTTAGATATTACAAATAAAAATTATTCCATAGCCATACAATCTTTGAAAGATAGGTATGGTAAACAAACTCAAGTAATAGATGCACACTATTCCTCACTCTATAAAATAACACCAGCAAATAGAACCGTATCAGATTGTCGAAGAGTTTTAACTAATATAGAAAAACATTTAAGAGTTTTAGATTCCATGGGTGAAAATATTAACCATAACCACTTGAGATTTATAGTAATGGAGAAATTTCCGGAAGACATAATATATGAAATGAAATTGAAAATAAAACAAGAGTCCATCGAAGAAATAAGAAAATATTTAGAAATTATCATTTCAGCACGTGAAGATGCAAATAGACTTACACATGAGAAAAACCTAAATGAAAGGGAACATTACACTGTAAAGACACTTCACTCCACTGGGAAAGGCGATCATACAAGGCAAAGGAAAGAAGAAGACCAAAGAAGACCAAAGAAAAGTAATTATGAAAACAAACAAGAAAATGCTAGATATCGTCCAACTCAAAATAAGAGAATTAATACTTCCCAGAGGAACAGCGAGAACAAGCCAAACATTACGAGTTATCCTAGAAGAAACCAAAGGAAAGAGGGACCACCTAGTAAGAAGTCTAAACTCCAATGTATTTTTTGTGAGGAACCACACTACAACGATGAATGTACTAAATTCAAAGAAATAAAAGAAAGAAAAACCCTATTGAAAAATAGATGCTACTGTTGTCTCAAAATAGGACATTCTTCTGGAGAATGTAGAAAGAAAAGGGAATGCTTTCACTGCAACAAATTAGATCATAATCGTGCTTTATGTCCTGTTAAAATTTCACATGAACAAAAGAATAAGTAAGGGAGTGTCTTGCTCACTCAAAAGCCTAGCCGATGGTACCGTATGTAAAATGGTTGAGATGAGTGGGCCTGGCGCATGCGTCATGTACTCTTAACAGGCGCCGTCGGTTTATGGTTTATTTTAGTTATTTATTTTTGAATTGTTCTTTTTATTCTGGATGTTTTTATCATAAGTAGTACTCGTTTTTTACATCGTTCTCACATGTGTATGCAATTTCAAAGCGATTTAAACTAAATTTGGAACAATTTATAATTATTTAAAGAATAAAAGGAAAAAAGTGTCCATGGAGTTTCTTGCACGTTCTTCTCTATAAAGATCTACGGTTTGGAACGTGCAAATAGCTTCATCCTTTGGACCGACCGATATTGACAATTCAAAAGTGCCTATAAATGGTTTAATTGAAATAAATGCTTGAGTTTGAGTTTCAAGCCTATGAGAATTGTCTATGACGTGTCACCTAAAACAAAAGATAATAAAAGTTTAAATCAATGCTTGTATTGTGGACCTATGATGTTAGAGAATTTGACCGGATTACTTATAAAGTTCAGATGTCAACCAATAGGTATATGTGCAGATGTCGAGAAAGCGTTCTTACAGATATCACTCAATAAACAGGATCGCGATGTAACTCGATTTCTATGGTTAAAAGACACAGAGAAACCCGCTACAAAAGATAATCTGCTTCACTTAAGATTTACAAGAGTTCCATTTGGCGTTATATCGAAAACATTTTTACTTAACGCAACAATTAAATTACACTTGCAAAATTCAGATAATGAACAAGTTAAGAAATTAACTAGAGACATATACGTCGACAACCTCGTCACTGGAATGAAAACAGTGGAAGAAGCACTTCAGCTTTATAAGAATTCTAAAGAAATATTCAATCAGCTATCCATGAATCTTAGAGATTGGAGTTCCAACTCTGAAGAATTTATAAAACAAGTATCCGAATCCTGCGAGGAGGATAAGATCAAAATTCTTGGACTAAACTGGAAATTGAAAGAAGACACGCTTCAACTCAAAGATAAGATTAATAGTGAACCAAAATTTACAAAAAGAGATGTCTTAAGGGTCATAGCATCTATCTATGATCCCTGTGGATTTGCTGTACCATCACTGCTATCTAGCAAACTGTTCATACAAAATCTATGGAAGGAGAAGATAAAATGGGATACACCATTTTCGGACACATTAAAAACCGAGTGGTCAAAAATATGTAAAGAATTAGATGAAGTTAAAGACATACTTTTACCCAGATATTACTTCAGTGATACTACTACAAGTACTTGTCAAATTCACTGCTTCACAGACTCTTCTACAAAAGCTTATGCAGCTGTAATCTACATAATTAACGACAAGGAGGTAAAGTTTGTCCTAGGAAAATCAAGGCTAGTTCCCTTGAAGGATCAAGACAACCTGAAAATACCACGGCTGGAGTTACTAGGCGTATTAATTGGTACTAGACTAATCAAATATACATCACAATTTTTACAGTTTAACATCACCAGTCAAATGTTATGGACTGATAGTCAAATTGTTATCGACTGGTGCAAGTCAGACAAGCTTCTCACTCCATTCGTAGCCAGAAGAGTCGAAGAAATTAAAAGAAATAAAAACCTAATAATACGGCACGTTCCATCAGATCTAAATCCAGCAGACGTTGCCACAAGACCATCCAGCTCTAAAGAGGATAGAGAAAAATGGCTGACAGGCCCTAAGTTTGTACTGCAGCACCCGGATTCCTGGCCTTCAGAAAGTAAAAAAGTCTCTTCTTTTTATACTGGGGAGGGTCTCCCGAAAGAGCTACAAGAATCTACAATGGATACAGAAAATACGTTCGATGAGAAAAGTCAAAACAATGCAAGTAACCAAACTAAGATGGATATAGACACAAGTAAAGAAAAGAATGACAAAATTAGGCAACTTATGAAGTTACAAGCCGAACACTTTCCAAAAGAACTAGAAGGGAAAGAAACAAGCTTAAAAATTAATCTTGGACTATTTCTGGACGTAGATGGACTTTTACGTTGTAAGGGACGTTTAAAGAACACAGATTAGTCGTATGATCAACGTTATCCAATCCTTATTCCAAAGGATTGTGACTACACTAATAAAGTTATCATCCAGACTCACAGCGATAATTATCATGTAGGAGTTAACCATACCCTTGCTATAATTCGTCAAAACTTTTGGATTCCACACGGTAAACGCCAAGTTCAGAAGATTATCAAGAAATGTCCTAGATGTCAGAAACACGGAGGAGGACCGTTCAAACTACCACCAACCCCTGCATTACCCACTGAAAGAGTAAATTACACTTCACCGTTTACATTTACAGGTCTAGACTACATGGGCCCCGTACTAATTAAACATGGAAATGAAACATGTAAACGCTGGATAGCACTTTTCACTTGCCTGGCAGTCAGGGCGGTGCATTTAGAAGTTGTTCAAGATCTCACAGCAGAAGAAGGACTTCATGCTTTAAGAAGAATGATATCAACAAGAGGTGTGCCACAAATAATCACATCAGATAATGCCACAAACTTTAAACTTATTTCAGAAATACTAACAAATTCTTATTGTATTAAACACGAAATTCGTTGGAGGTTCATACCCCAACTAGCTCCCTGGTTCGGAGGATTTTATGAACGATTAATTGGAATAGTGAAGAATTGTATGCGAAGAACATTGGAAAAGCACCTGCTGACAGATAGTCAATTGATTACATTAGTAAAAGAAATTGAAGCAACTGTTAATACAAGACCATTAACCTGTGTCGATTCGGAATTGGTACATATTCTAAAACCATCTGATTTCTTAACTATGGGAAAATGCATAACAATGGAAGGTTCAACAGAAGACTTTTTAACACAAGGCACTACGACAAAATCCGACCTTATAAAGGCTTGGAGAAGAGGTTTAGTTATCCTCAACGAATTTAAGGATATGTTCACCAACCGATATTTACAAAGTTTGCGCGAACGATATGGACATTCTGTCAAAGAACCTAGAATCACAGCAAAATTAATCCCGAAGGTAGGACAAATTGTGCAGATAAAAGGAGATAGTAAAAATCGAGAAGAATGGAAGGTAGGAAAAATTACTTCATTGGCCAAAAGTTCTGATGGACTTTGCAGAGTTGCGAAGGTCGAAGTTGGAAATAGGGAGTTTGTAAGATCCATAACTCATTTATATCCATTGGAAATGGGGGATAATGAAGAAATAGAATACGATGCGAACGCACCAGAAGGAGAAAGTAAGATACCACGTAATATAACGGTACACGAATTACATACACATACATTAGTGACGTTCATGGTACTAGGTCATGGTTAGATCACATTGTTGTGACCGAAGCTGCTCGACGGTCAATTTTAAATGTTACTATAAAATATAATATCTCGTGGTCTGATCATTTTCCTATTGAACTTATGTGTGATATTAGTACTTTAAAACCAAAAGTTAAGCATACCAACACGGTACATAACAGTGTGGTTTGGGGTGTTAGGGATTTGTCGCAATTGAATCAATACAGTCAAGAGTGTGCCCTCAAACTACGTGACATAGATTTTCCTCCGGAATTTAGAAAATGTGCAGATGTATTTTGTAGCAATGTAGAACATAGAGATATTATAGACAAGATGTATGATAGTATAGTTACAATTTTACAAAATGCAGCATCAAACTGCTGTAAGGTTAAATTTAATGGATTTCAAAAGAAAAAGCACTATGTCACCGGCTGGAACAAATATGTAAAAAAGGCTCATGGTGACGCTCGACTTTGGTTTCAGGAGTGGGTTGCTAATGGTAAACCCACAGCTGGTCATCTTTTTGAAAATATGCGTAAATCGCGTGCTACGTTTAAATTTAAGCTTAAATGGTGTCAAAACAACCAGACACAAATAAAAATGGATATCTTAGCAACACAACACACAGCTAAGAATTTCAGTCAATTTTGGAAGGAAACCGGTAAACTGAGTTCAAGGTCGGGCGTTCCAGTGAGCGTCGAGGGTAGTAGTGAGCCCGATCAGATTGCCAATCTGTTTAGGGAGCACTTTAAAGTCTGTTCGCCTTTGGCAAATAGGAATAAGGTAAATGAGTCACATGAGGTGCGTACTGGGGACAGGATCGTACAGATTACAAGTGGGGATGTCGCGCGGGCGGTGAAATGCATGAAGCGAGGAAAATCCCCTGGTCATGATTCACTGAGCATAGAACACTTGCAATATGCGGGCGGCCACTTACCAAGGGTGCTGGCCATGCTTTTCACCTTCTGCGTGGGGCACTCATACCTGCCTGATGCGATGATGAGAACCGTAGTTGTCCCTATTATTAAGAACAAGACAGGGGACGCGTCTATCTTGAGTAATTACAGGCCTATCTCGCTCGCAACTGTGATTGCTAAGGTACTGGATAGTGTGATTGAGAAATATTTAGATAAATATATTAAACTACATGACGCTCAGTTCGGCTTTAGAGCTGGGCTGTCTACTGAAACAGCTATACTGAGTCTCAAGCATACTATCCAGTATTATACCAGCAGGAATACACCAGTTTACGCCTGTTTTTTAGACCTTTCCAAGGCGTTCGACCTGGTTGTGTATGACAAGCTATGGCAGAAGTTGTCGGGTGAGACTGAACTTCCTGACGGATTCACTTCGCTCCTTAAATATTGGTATGGCAATCAGCGTAACAATGTCAGATGGGCGGGTTCACTATCGGATGCGTATAGGTTGGAGTGTGGCGTAAGACAGGGTGGTCTGACTTCGCCCAAGCTCTTCAACTTGTACGTAGATCGGCTGGTCCGTGAGCTCAGCAGCACCAGGGTGGGTTGCTCGATTGATGGAGTTTTTGTTAACAATATAAGCTACGCCGACGATATGGTGCTGCTGAGCCCATCGATCGGTGCCCTCAGGCGCTTAATAAAGGTGTGCGAGTGCTATGCGGAGGCCCATGGGCTCAGGTATAACACGGCCAAGAGTGAGATGATGGTGTTCAAGTCCGGTACGAAGAGCTATGACACCGTACCTCAGTTAACATTGAACGGCAGTACTCTCAAAAGAGTGGAGCAGTTTAAGTACCTGGGCCACTGGGTTACCGATACCCTCAAGGATGATATAGATATTGAAAGGGAACGCAGGGCGTTGTCAGTCAGAGCAAATATGCTGGCCCGTAGATTTGCACGCTGCACTGGACAGGTAAAAATTACTTTATTCAAGGCGTACTGTCAATCTTTTTATACATGCAGCTTATGGGTGAGGCATACGCAGAGGACTTACAGTGCCCTGCGTGTCCAATACAATAATGCGTTCAGGATGTTGATGGGGTTGCCACGCTTTTGTAGCGCATCAGGCATGTTTGCAGACGCTCAAGTTGATAGCTTTCAGGCGATACATCGCAAAAGAGTAGCGTCTCTGATGCGCCGCATACGGGGCAGCTCCAACGGCTTCCTGCAACTCATTGCAGGGAGAATGGATGTAGATTCTTCATTCATGGAGCATTGGACAAGACTACATGTACGGGTGGAGCGGTCCTGATCCAATGTTTCTATTGTTTTGTGTTGTTTGTTGTTTGTTTTGTTGTTTGTTGTTGTTGTAATTTATGTTTTGTATATTTTATGGATGGTTGCAATTGCTAAATGTGTTTGTAATTATCTGAAATAAAATAAATTGAATTGAATTGAATTGAATTGTCACCATTGGAAGGGAAGACCATCAATTCAAAAAATACCTCAAATGATTCAGAAAAGGAGAAAGAAGATAGAGAGTCGATAATACCAACAGAAAAGAGTATATTAGAAGACTTTGATAATGTATCAGAGAGCACGGATACGGACAGAGAGAGAATATTTAGTCAGAAGGTGGATGAACCTAAGACTGTAATTCAAGCAAATGACGAAGTTAAACAAAGAAGAGGCGCGGCCTCGAGAGCTCTGGAAAAAATTGCAGAGTGGACGCGTAGCTTACTAACCCTGCTTTAAAACTATTCGGGCGGGAGTGTCGCGACGTGTAGTCGGCGAATTAAACAGGTAACTGAGTAAAATTAATATTATTAGGGCGAAACGTGTAACAAACTAGTCGGCATGAAGCGATTTACTGGCAACACCAAACCCATAGAGATCGTCACAGATAAAGAGTACTTTAGTTCATGGTTATGACACTCACTTAGTATCAATAAGTAATCTGTGGTTCTTTGCCGCCTTTTGTGCCGGTGGAAGAGAACGTAGTCGAGTATGACAAAAGTATAGCGAGTCTATTTCTACGCCAGTCAGTAGTGTAACAAGTGAATTCTGGTTGAGACGCAGTGTTTGGTGCTGATGGGAGCGTCCAGCTTGGTGGCGACTCATCTGAGAGAAATAAAGCTAAGTGGTAGCGCTTGAAAATAGCGCAGTGATTCCCTACCTAATTACTTAGATTCTAGAATGTTAACCGTTATGGTTCTGTGATGCTCACTCTCGTTAACACAAATGATCCGCTGTTGTATGTATAACATTGATGGGTACATACGGTAGAAGTATAGCAAAGAGTTTCATTAGCAGGCTCGAAGCTGCGGCTCCACAAGGGAGTTAATCAGCAGCTCGAAGCTGCTGTTCCAGTTTCATTAGCAGGCTCGAAGCTGCGGCTCCACAAGGGAGTTAATCAGCAGCTCGAAGCTGCTGTTCCAGTTTCATTAGCAGGCTCGAAGCTGCGGCTCCACAAGGGAGTTAATCAGCAGCTCGAAGCTGCTGTTCCAGTTTCATTAGCAGGCTCGAAGCTGCGGCTCCACAAGGGAGTTAATCAGCAGCTCGAAGCTGCTGTTCCAGTTTCAATGAGCACGCATAAAAGCGGCTGTTCCAAGGGATCGATTAGCACGCATAAAAGCGGCTGTTCCAAGGGATCGATTGGCACGCATAAAAGCGGCTGTTCCAAGGGATCGATTGGCACGCATAAAAGCGGCTGTTCCAAGGGATCGATTGGCACGCATAAAAGCGGCTGCTCCAAGGGATCAATGAGCACGCATAAAAGCGGCTGCTCCAAGGGATCGATGAGCACCCATAAAGGCGGCTGCTCCAAGAGAATCAAGGTCGTCTTGATGTCGCTTTCATACCTAGTAGACTATAGTTCCAAAGGAGTCGATTAGCATGCTCTAAGCTGCAGCTCCAGAGGAGTCAATATCTTATCATCCGCTTTAATAACTAACATACTATAAGAGAGCCTAGTAGTGCATGTAAATGAATTAGTCCTAGCCAGATATGTGCGTGTAGAACATCTCTGGGCTAGGACTCCAAATCTAAAACAGAGATACCAGAAACGATTGTGTTATATATTTCAAATTATATAGAATGGTAGGAATCAATTTAAATTTTAACCAACAGATGGTGAGCTGAATCCATGGTGTGAGCTAGTAAGAACTAACAGCCGATATATATATGCGAAGCAAACCTCCCTAACTATTGAAGATTCTTCTCGGAAAACCAAATCTCAAACAATAGACCCAGGTAAATAAATATCTCCCTAACTACGGAGTTATGGTCATTCGCAAATAACCCCCGAGATACGCGACACGTCATAAACCTACATCGCGGCGCTTAAAAACGGCAAAATACTAGATAGCTACTAATACGCATGAAGAAAGGGAAAGAAAATATGTCACCGTACGGCGGGATGCATGTTGCTAGAGGGAGATAAATATACATCTTCAATTACGTCACAGGAGTAATAGTCAAATTGACATCAAAACAAACGTTGTGTCGCGCGACAGGTTGGTGCGTAACTAAGCGCGATGTAGCCAATTGGCTTCATTTTATGTTGTCATTTTAGAGTGCGGACAACGTATCTATAGTTTTATATATCATTGCATACAGGGAACTAAAACCTGCTTGAATATTCCTCTACAGTTTTAAGAATAAGTAATATACTGACATGAATACTTTTATCCGTCACTGAGTGTCATGTTTCCCGCGACAGTTCCTGGTTTAATATAACATGGTTTTTGATTTTATTAGGACTTTCCATAAAATACATAGTTTTATTCTTCTTTTTGAGCAGGGGTGAATACAAATTTTATGTGTCACTTGATGTTTCAAGGCCCATCATGATAATTTAAAATGATGATCGGACTAAAAAAATTAGATTTTTATGTGCAGAATCAGAACTTCCATGGATCGAAAACTTTACTGGATTGTTATTAGTTACAGTATCTCAGATGTGTCGCAGTAAGTATAAACATGAACACACCCAATACAAGTTTCATAAGTTACAATCTTCTGCAATTTTTATGTACTGCGTAGAAGCTCTATACTTCAGTTCGTCGAAGGATCGTCAAACTGAAGTAGTAGTGGGCAGGGCCTATTGCTTAAAGAACAGATGGTCGATGGGGCCGAAAAGGTCAGGAGTGGCGACCACGTACCGGAAGATGCAGCGTTGGAAGGCCTTCCACAAGCTGGACCGATGACATGGTGGAGATCGCTGGTAGCCGATAGTTGCTCTGGCGACACTTAAGGGAGGCCTATACCCAGCAGTGGACGTCTTTCAGCTGATATGAATCATCTAAGGAGTGGAGTTCCCTGCCTGAGTCTGTGTTTCCTGATAGCTATAACAACTAAGTCTTTAAGTCAGGAGTGAATAGGTTACTTCTAAGCAAGCGTGCTCAGCGTTAGCACATAGGAGAAGTCTGAGCAGCGAGTGGTACAGAGGCTGCCAGTGCTAAGATGTATAAAGAACGTGCAGAAACTACAGGAGGCAGTATCTACAGAAATATCATTGTCAAGTTATTTTTACTTATAAGTTTCAAAATTGCTACGCTAGATGGCGCAATTTACTTCGTGGATTTTCCACTATACGGAGCGTGCAGAAACTTTAAGAGGCAGCACAGAAGCGTCAATGTCAAGTATCCTTAACGTTAAAGTTTCGAATATTATGCAACATCAGATGGCAAAATCAATGCCGTGCACGTTCTACTCAGAGTTTTTTGTAGATCTTACTAAAGCATGTATGAAACTGGGTAGCAGGATCTCCAAAAAATATATTCATTCATATTTCTAGATAAGATCTTTGGGATCCGACACCTGCAAGGGTTAATGTTGTTCTTAGCCATGGTGCTCAGCATTGCCATGAGAGTCAACATCAGCGTGGCCATAGTTGCCATGACAGACAAGCGGAGATCAGATGTAAGTGTGGTTTAACTAACGTTTTTCCTTCTTCTTCAAAATTAATGTACCTAGCCTTTTGCTTGTCGGGGTCAGCTTCCATAATCAGATGTAGCTGAATATCAGCTAATTTAAGCTCTTCAATCCAACCGCGTTATATAAATCCTATTGGTATGACTGGTTATGAGATCGTTGGAATTTTGACAACCGTAACGATTGTGCGTATTGCCTGTGATGATTTATAGAATTGAAACGTGGTCGCTCACAATGGGCCTCATAAGAAGGCTTAAAGTCACTCAAGAAGCAATGAGAGGGCAATGTTTGCAGTTTTCTTGCATGATCGAACCAGGAATGATGATATCCGAAAGAGAAACAAGGTTGTCGACATAGCCCGAAGGATCGCCAAACTAAAGTGGCAGTGGGCAGGGCACATTGCTTGTAGAACAAATGGTCTATCTATAGCGATCTCCCTCATTTACACATGGTCCCTCATATACGGACTAAACTAGGCAAGTGTTGTTTTACCTTGAAAGTCCAGCCTTGCGACTGTTTAAGCTTGGCCACGAGGCTATCGTTTTTTTATTATTTTGTCGTTTCTCACCTATTTTTTTCCCTACAGACATTTGACTGGAATATGCAGACTCAAAGTGTAGTCTTTTCCTCATTTTTCTGGGGATACATAGTGCTGCAGATACCCAGTGGAATACTGGCTGCCAAGTATGGTGGCATGATCCTCATAACGATAGCCATCGCTGTCAACTCAGCAGTGTCACTGTTAACACCTTATGGAGCACATCATGTAAGCAAGAAGTGGTCATTCATTATTTCATGCACTGTTAGTCCTTATCGTACAGATTTTCCTGTTTAAAGTGGCTGATCGTCGCTTAGTGGTTAGAACGTGGAACAGCACTGACTTTTAATTGGGACATGGGAGCTATTGAATAAATATAATAGTTCACGAGCTTTTGTATTGTTCTTTTGCATTCTTGCCATCCAGTTTATTTTAAAATGTAAGAATATAATAAATGGAACGTGTCGTGAACACACTCTCTATTGCTCGGTTTGACGAATACAGCTCTGACGCTTCACGTAATTGGTTCGTCAGTCAATGCTCATGTAGGGCTTGCAAGTTGTGTTCGAACTTGAACTGAAGGAACTGATCTGCTTTGAACTATGGACCTTTTTTAAATGGGTCCTTGGCGTCAGTTTCCTCCAGTTAGTGGGGGTAGAACGGTACTTTCCACGGTGGTTTATTCATAAAATTAGCAACTAATTTCGGCGCGGATCACAAAAGGGTTATTGCCAGAAGTTAATAAATATTTATAGACAAATACATCATATTTTAATCACACACAACACAACAGAAAGAGCAATGATGACCAAATCACTTAGCCAAACTACAAATATTATTACGTTTTCCAGGGAGGCTGGAAAGCTCTCTGCCTTCTTCGTGGTATTCAGGGTCTCTCTCAAGGTTGCCTGTATCCAACAATGCATCATCTTATTGGAAAATGGGTTCCGGTGGAAGAGAAAGGCAGGCTTGGCACCTTGATTTATGGAGGTAACGTATTCTTATTACATGTGTGTACATAAATTGTTATAATAAAATAAGAAAAGGAATAAAATAAAAAACTTTTTACAAAAAAATACAACCCACTTCCGAATAAAAAAAAACACTAAAAGTAAAAAATAACTTTAATTTCGGAAGTCGGTGTTTTTGTTAGTTTCTTCGTATTTGGACACCTACTTCCGAAATTAAAGTTATTATTTGGAAGTCTGTTGTATTTTTTTGTAAAAACTTTTTTTTTTTTCACTTCTTTGTGGTACCCCAGACCTAACAACACTAATGTAAAATCGCAGGAAGGCAAAATGCACAATTTCGAACAAATTTCAACTATTTCGATTTAAAATCCAAACTTCCTAACCAATTTCGATGAAATTTAAGTAGGACCAATCGACAAAACAATTTTTCAAATCGGTTCATACCTGACGGAGTTATGAGGTAACAAACATTAAAAAATACAACCGAATTCAGAACCTCCTCCTTTTTGGGAAGTCGGTTAAAAAATATCCGGGTCAAACTTGAAGGGTTGCGCTAACCTCAAGTAACATGGCAGGGAGATGATATTTCCAGGGTTACGAAGTTGTTCAAAAAAGTTACCGCAGCCATGGAACGCATAGGTCATTTAAAGGAATACGGATGTATAGTCAGTATGAGCCTGACACTGAGTGGGAAAAGTCAGTTGATGACTTTAATCAATCAATCAATCATTTATTTTGTAAAACATAGGTATGGATGGCGTACAAAATTAACAATAACAAGCAAATAAAATTAAGTGGCATGTCAATAATTAACTACAATAAAATAATAGTATTAATTGAATTTAAAAATATGTCAAATTTACAGGTCATTACAATGTCAGATAGATAAACATTCACTTCACAACCAAAAAATATTTTTTAGGCTCAATGCTTGGAACAGCCCTACAGTTGATAGCGTCAGGTTATATAGCGGACTACTGGGGCTGGCCAGCTATCTTCTACGTGAACGGCTGCCTGGCTGCCATTTGGGTGATGTTCTACCTCTTCCTGGGGGCAGACTCCCCGCAGCAATCGAGGATCATCAGTTTGGAAGAGAAACTGTTCATTCAGACTTCACTGGGTCATACAGAGAACGAAAAGGTACGCCAATTAAAGTTTATTGTAGTTCAGTGGCCGCCTGTGGCAATTTTGAAGAATCAAGTTATTTTGATCGATTGCGAAACGACTCGACTTAGGAGATTTTACTGTTCATATTGCACTAGCAGTTCACCCGCGACTGCGCTCGAGCGGGTTTAGTATTGCAATTTCCGAAACGCCTATTTTTTCGAACATAAATTATAGCCATAATAATAAATTAAAACCGGCCAAGAGCGATTCGTACTCGCACAGGAAGGGTTCCGTACCATAAACCTTAATTTTTATAATTTGTTGTTATAGCAGCAATAGAAATACACAATCTGTGAAAATGTCAACTGTCTACCTATTATGGTTCTTGAGATACAGCCCGCTGACAGACAGATGGACGGACGGACGGACGATCAGTGTAGGCTTAGTAATAGGGTTCTGTTGATTACCCTTAGGTCATCAGTCCAGTAGTTTCGGATCTTATTTGGCACAAACAAACAAAAATCTTTTTCCACATTACAATATTATATTAGTATGCATTAGGAT
Source organism: Ceramica pisi (assembly GCA_963859965.1). Classification (NCBI taxonomy): domain Eukaryota; kingdom Metazoa; phylum Arthropoda; class Insecta; order Lepidoptera; family Noctuidae; genus Ceramica; species Ceramica pisi. Next base: position 1,097,902 of record OY982538.1, read on the forward strand.
ACAGGAGCTCGTGGCCAAAGAATTACAGCCGCACAGGGTCGATCTTCAAGGTTAAGCAACGCTTGCCAAGGTTGGTCTGTGGATGGGTGACCATCTTAACATACCGAGTTTCCTCCGTGCCTCTGAAAGCACGTTAAGCTGTTGGTCCCGGCTGTCATTTGGAGATCTTTGGCAGTCGTTACGGATAGTCAGAAGCCAGAAAGTCTGACACCAGTCTTGCCAAGGAGTACCGTGTTACCCAGTTTATGGGTTGTGGAGGTCTAGTAGGCAGCCGCTCCACGTAAAATACTGTTATTCAGCTGAATCCGGTTTGATTGGAAGTCGACCTCAATATAGTTGGGAAAAGGCTAGGCAGATGAGAATATTATTAGGTATACATGACTTCATCTCGTATTCCAGTTTAGATTGATTTGTCCTGTTGTGTTTTAAACATGTAAGATAATAAGTCTTTTTGTGTTTAGGTATTGAAAACCCCATGGAAGAAGTTAGCCACGAGTATACCTTTCTTTTCTTTGATTGTGGCGCACTGTGGACAGAACTGGGGGTTTTGGACCCTCATGACTGAGATGCCATCCTATATGAAGCAAGTGCTCGATGTTGATATTAAATCAGTGAGTTTCTACCATGATTCTTCTAGTGCAGGGATGGCGAACTTATGGCACGCGTGGCAGCTGTGGCACGAAGCAAAATAATTTGGGCCTGCCTATCCTATATACAAGAGTACTTAGCATCATGATAAAAGTTAAAGTTCATAAGAAATATAATGGTGTTTGTGGTTGTTAATGCAATAGAAATTTATTTTTATTTGAAAAAATACAAAACGAATAGCATTATTGCTTTATGAATTACTAGGGGCCGCCCGCGACTTCGTCCGCGTATAAATTCTCGTTATTCCCGTGTAAATCCCGATCCCTCGCGAACTCCGAAATAAAAAGTAGCCTATGTGTTATTCTAGGTCTGCAGCTACCTACATACCAAATTTCATCGTAATCGGTTTAGTAGTATTTATTTTTTATTTATAAGAGTAACAAACATCCATACATAATCACAAACTTTCGCATGTATAATATTAGTAGGATAAGTTACAAAAAAGAAAGTTAATAGTATCTTTTGTTAATTTTAATTAACTTCAAAAAAGGCGGTTGTTCTCAATTCGACGGATTCTTTTTTGATCATTGAATCACCAAGTCAAGATTTTTTAGGCAGCACGTCATGTCTATACTTTTTTTTTATGAACTTGGCACGAGTACCAAAAAGGATCGCCATTTCTTGCGTAGCTTCTTCTAAGTGGCAGTGGGCAGGGCACATTGCTCGCAGGACAAGTTGATGGGGTTGAAAAGTTCTGAAGTGGCGACCACGCACTGGAAGACGCAGCTTTGTAGTAAGTAGGCCTCCCACAAGGAGGACCGATGTCCTGGTGAAGGTCGCGGGTAGCCGATGGATGCGAGACGCACAGGACCGGTCGTTATGGCGACGCTTGTGTGGGGCCTATGTCCAGCAGTGCACGCCTTCCGGCTGATATGATGATCTTTTATAAAAATCTCTATATCATTCCTCATATTTGTATTTTGCTGTGTCAATTCAAATTCAATTTCGTTTTCGGCCAATTTCCAATACCTAAATTTTAACGAAGTTAACTAAATATTAACAGCCACACAGGTCGGTCTTCCAGGTTAAGCAACGCTTGTCAAGGTTGGTCTGTTGATGGGTGACCATCTTAACATACCGAGTTTCGTCCGTGCCTCGAAAAGCACGTTAAGCCTTTGGTCCCGGCTGTCATTTGTAGATCTTTGGCAGTAGTTACGGAAAGTCAGAAGCCCTTTAAATCTGACTCCAGTCTTACCAAGAAGTACCGTGTTACCCAGTTAACGGGTTGTGGAGGTCTGGTAGGCAGCCGCTTTACGTAAAATACTGGTATTCAGCTAATTCCGGTTTGACTGGAAGCCGACCCCAATAAAGTTGGGAAAGGGCTAGGCAGATGATGAACTAACACTTCTTATTTCTTTCACAGAATGGTATTCTATCAGCTCTTCCTTATTTTGCGATGTATATGTTTAGCTTTCCTTGTGGGTTCATATCGGATTATAGTCTAAAGAAAAATTGGATCAGCCTCAACACCTGCAGAAAAGTTTCTAATTCCATCGGTACGTGAATGAACAATGTACCTCATTGCAGTCCTAATTGAATTGTAACACTATTATATGAACTGTTTAGAGTTAAACTGACCAGAGGCCTTAGTGTGAGTTTTTTCGACTCACGTTCGAACGCGTTCGATTGCGAGCGCGTTAGAATTTAGTATGGAAAATTAGGTTCTACGAGTGACCACCAGGTGGCACTATAACAAAATTTCCATACTAAATTCTAACGCGCTCGCAATCGAACGCGTTCGAACGTGAGTCGAAAAAACTCACACTAAGGCCTAAGGCCATTACTACTAATTTTTAAACAGCTTTCGTATTCGTATGTCAATCGCAAGCTGTCTAAAGCTGTGTAAAAACCGGCCAAGTGCGAGACGTACTCGCGAACTGAGGGTTCCGTAAGCAGAAGTTGCGATTTACGACTTATGACGTATTAAAAAAAACTACTTACTAGATCTCGTGCAAACCAATTTTCGCTGGTAGTTTACATGGTAATGTATATCATGTATTTTTTTTAGTTTTATCATTCTCTTATTTTAGAAGTTAAGGGGGGGGGGGACACATTTTACCACTTTGGAAGTGTCTGTCGCGCAAACTTCGTCTTAGAAACCTCAATATCATTTTTGAAGACCTATCCATAGATACCCCACACGTATGGGTACGATGACAAAAAAAAATTTGCGTTTCAATTCTAAGTATGGGGACCCCCAAATTTTTTATTTTTCTATTTTTGTATGAAAATCTTTATGCGGTTCACGAAATACATCTACTTACCAAATTTCAACGGCATAGCTCTTAAGGTTTCGGAGAAAAGCAGAGGCACGATTTAAAATGATGTTAAGGGTCTCTACCCTTAAATGCATGTTTGATCGTGCCTCTGCTTTATTTCGAAGTTTTTACTTTTTTTATACCTAAAATGCATGTCTCTCTACTCATAAATGCATGTTAGGTAGAAAAAAGTTGAAATGGCAGCACCCCTGCTGCCATATGCATGAGGGCCTACTCTCTAAGCCCGAATTCGGTAGTTTCGGGCTTAGTTGCGGGCGAATTCTACTCCGTATCACCTGCGGACTTACGACTAGTCCCGAACCCGAACTAGAAATGAATGACAACACGATTTGACAGTAGCTTTCGAATTTTTTTGTCATTTCTTAGTGGTTAGATAATACGGAGTAGAAATACGCCCGCAACTAAGCCCGAAAATACGGACGTCGGGCTTGAGCCCCCAAATCCCACAGAAAAAAAATCGAAACCCTTGCAGGTGAATTCGGGCCTGCAATAGCGTTGATAGCATTATGTAATTCGCCACCTGGTGACGTCACTCGGGCTGTCAGTCTTCTGACTGTAGTAGTTGGGCTCAACGCGGCACATCTAACTGGATTTATGGTAAGATTATTTTGTTGTTTGTTTTGTTTGTTGCTGTTGTTGTTTTGTTGTTTTTATTTTGTTTTGTTGTTTTTGTTTTGTTGTTTTGTTTTTGTAAATATGGCCAATGACCTAAGCGAAACCAGCAAAAAACTATCTGCTGGATTTCCTTTTGGTTACATTTCGGAACCCGTACGTAATTAAGATACGGACAGTGGTAGGTATTTTTGAAAATGTATAATTTAACACATAACATAAAACAAAAAGAGACATAGATAAACATGATATGCTTATTTTCACCGAAAATAAAGCAGAAGAAGAAAGGAAGAGAATAAGAGACAAAATATTTAATGATCACTCATACTGACGACACGATTGGCGCAGTGGTTGAGCGATTGGGTGCTGCTTCGCGCGTCGTGGGTTCGATTCCCGCTCGGAACAAATATTTGTATGAACCACAGACAGTTGTTCCAGGTCTGGTTGTTTGTATATGTGCATTTGTATGTTTGTAAACACACCCACGATACAGGAGAAATTAAATCAATAAAAAAGATATTAGGGAATGTTTTTTGTCTATATTAAAAGCATATGGATGGATGGAAATTTTATTTGAAGACAAATAAGTCTCAAAACCCTCAACTGCTTCCTTCAGCACTGAATTACTGCTTTTAACATAGCAAGCTTTTTTCCCACAGCTCGTCCACATTGACATGGCTCCAAACTTCGCTGGAATAATGATGGGTATTACCAAGTTCTTCGCTAACTTTGTGTCCATCTCTGCGCCTTTAATCGCTGGACTCATGCTAGAGGACAATGTAAGATTTAGATACATAAAACACTGAGTACAAATACATAATTATTCAAGAAGGTCAACGTAACCGAAGGCATATTGATGCTGAAGTAGCAATGGGTGGGCACATTTCTCGCAAAATGATTGGCCAATAAGGCTGCGTTCTACCAGCAACGTATGAGGGTGCGTAACGATGAATGAGTGTTTGTTAAGAACCAATAAAATCGCTTCATACCGCGTGTATCTGACATCGACGCACAAACGATTTCCATGGGTTCAGGGCATGATTCTGGACACCCCAGTGTTGGAATTTTTCGTCGGTTCTTTTCTCATTTTTTTCAAGAGAACCACAAATAGGTATCAGCTCAGCTGAGCTGATATCTATTTGTGGTCTTATTCAGATTGCTCTTTTTAGTGAAAGTAGTTAATTAATTATTTTTTTATTAAAAATCTCATTGGGTTAGGTCAGAACCTTTCTCTATGATCGTTTTTACTTGGGTTCTATGCTTTTTGATTCATAATTTTAATTGTATTTATTTATCTATCATGTATTTAGACATTTAAGTCGTACACCTAAGACTACCTACAGTACTGTATTTCCTCTCTCTTTAAAATCCATCCAAAGGTTGTCTTGAAAAGATCGCTCTTAGCGATAAGGCCGCCCATTGTGTCACCCTATGTAATGTTTACTTAATTTATTTTTTCTGTAACTTATATGGTGTACATAATAAAGAGTATTCTATTCTATTCTATTCTATGAGCAGTCTAAAGTAAAAAACCCTTGAAAAAAATGCAAAAATGAGAAAAAGCTGACGAAAAATTCTAAGTCTAGGGTGTCCAGAATCATGCCCTGGACCCATGGAAATCGTTTGTGCGTCGATGTCAGATACACGCGGTATACCTAGCCTCGCTCATCGCAACCTAAACCCGGAAAGTTCTTTTGCCACTAAACCGAAAAGTGAAACATTTATAGGACCACCGCCAGGTGGAACGATGATCATGTGGAGGTCATTGGAACCCTCTGAATACCGGATAGAAAAAAAAAGAAGTATTTGAGAAGCACAAGAGCAGTCGTAAAGCAACGTTTGGAAAAGGCTTCTGACTAGTCGTCTCCCCTTGCTTGCAAGGCAATGAAATAAGATTAACTGATTCATCAGATTGAATTATTTGTCTACTAGCTGATGCCCGGAGCTTCGCTTGCTTTACAAATTATATACTAAAACCTTCCTCGAGAACCACTCTATCCATCGGTGAAATTAGCATGAAAATCTGTGCAGTTTTATTCGAGACTAGCCGACTCGCGCAACTTCGTCTGCGTCACATTTTCCATTACTGCTCCGCTCCTATTTGTCTTAGCGTGATAATATATAGTCTATAACCTTCCTCGATAAATGGGCTATCTAACACTGAAAGATTTTTTCAAATCGTACTAGTAGTTCCTGAGATTACCCCCTACATACAAACTTACAAAACAATGTTACCTCTTTATAATATTAGTCTAGATAGTCTAGATATGTAGTGATTTCCAATTACTAAACGAAATAATAAATTTCAGTATGAGTTCGACGAATGGCACTTCGTGTTCTATGTCACGTCTGGTGTGTACTTCGTCACCAACACAGTGTTCATCATCTTCGGCACGAGTGCGAGGCAGCCCTGGAACGACCCTGACAACGTTGAAAGTAATTCTGGTAAAGGTGTATTTATAGTGTCGCTAGCTTTTCAGCACAGGCGTCATCAGAAGGCCTTGAGTGATTTTAAAATCACCCAAAAGGCAATGGAGAGGGCAATGCTAGGAGTTGCCTTGCGTGATCGAATCAAGAATGGTGATATCTACAATAGAACTAAGGTTACCGATACAAATACAAATACAAAATCCTTTATTTCAAATAGACCAGTTTACAGGCACTTTTGAATAGTCAAGGTATGTCAGTCAAATAGATGAAGCTAATTCTGCCGCGCTAGCGACAAGAGTAGCAAGTTATTCTGCAACAAAACAAACTCACCGACCCTATCTCCAGCGCGGCAGTTGCATAGAACTAAGGTTACCGATATAGCCCGAATTATCCAAACTGAAGTCGCAGTCGGCAGGGCACATTGCTCGCATGGTTGATGGTTGATGGAGCCGAAAAGTTCTACAGTGGCGACTGCATAAACAGCAGTACGATTCTATAAACATGTCGAAGTGAACACTTAGGCCAAGTGAACGACAAGTGAGCTATCAAACCATACAAATACGATGGCATGACAGCTCACTTGTCGTTCGCTCCACCTAAGTGATCACGGTGAGATGTCAACAGAATCGACCGGCTGTTGCCCTTTGCCAAAATACTAACTAAATTATGATAAATAATAAATGATATTTATTTTGTAAGTAGGTTGTAAATAACACTTTTATACGTCAATCTTTTTTGGTCATTTTAAACTAGATGAGGCCGGCTTTTCCTAGCTGACTGCTCTGAGAAAAAACACAGAAACAAACTCAGAGGTCAAAGTCTCTTTTAAAGTCCATACAAACGTACTGGTCAAATCATATGAGAACCATGTAAGTTAATGTCTGAAGTGGTATTTTGAGGAAATTACCACACAGATTTGAATGGACCTGTTCACTTAGGCGAAATGAACGAAAGTGAGCTGTCAAATCATACAAATAAGATGGCATGACAGCTCACTTGTCGTTCGCTCCATCTAAGTGATCACGGTGAGATGTCAACAGAATCGACCGGCTGAAGCTGTAGAGATGAAAGGCCTCACTAGGTGGACCTATAACTTAATCACGTCTAGCCAATGGTTGCAAGACGCACAGGACCCGTTTTTGTGGCGACACTAAGGGAAGGCCTATGTTCAATAGCGAGCGTCTTTCGGGTGACATGATAATAATGCCTAGATATACCCTCAGTTTTGTTTTCATAAATCCTGCATATTTTCAGGATAAAAAGTAATGTCTTTGGCAATCAACGGCTTTTCACAAGTGAAATAGTTAATCATATAAGATCAGTCATTTTAGAGGTTATCTCCTACAAGTAAACAAACAATTAGCTGTCAGGGATAAGATCGCCATTGTACCCATAGGGTTGATGTTTGCGCTAGAGAATTTTGTATTTAATTATTTTTTATGTACAATTAAGTATTTTTTTTTTTTTTTTTATTTTTTTATACAAAACGGGGAAACTCTTGGCCCAAATCTCACCTGATGGAAAGTGATGATTAGGCCGAAGATGGAAGCGAGTTTCACCCGGAATCCTCTTACACAGAGGAACTGGCTATCATACCTCTAACTGCCGGAACACAACAATGCTGTTAACATTGTTGTTATGGCGACAGACTTAGACATGATGGTGGTAGCTTGCCAGGCGGACTTAGAACAAGTCCTACCACCAACCAAACCGAGCAAAAAATTTGCTCCCGCTGGGAATCGAACCCGGGACCTCTGGGTCTGAATCAGGTGGTATAACCACTAGACCACGGAGGCGGTTAGTGTCACCTGTTTAGCACCACCCGGGGACCACGTGTGGGGATTCGCTGAATTCAAATTCAAATTCAAATTCAAATTCAAAGCATTTATTTCAAATAAACCATTTACAGGCACTTTTGAAATGTCAAGGTCGGTCAGTCAAAAACATGAGGCTATTTGCACGTTCCAAAGCGTAGATCTCTATGGAGAAGAACGTGCAAGAAACTCCATGGACACTCTTTTAAATCATGTGATGTTTTACAAAAATCTTAGTTACATGTACTTGCTTCTTCATGTGAGGACAATGCAAAATAAAAAAAAACTTAAAGCAACAACTTAAATATAAAGATGAAAATAAGCCAGTGGTGGTTAAGAGATGACCAGTCTCAACTGACGGCGTCCGTTCACGAACCTGACGTATGTATCGGCACCATTCAGCTCAACCATTTTGAAGGGAACCGAATGATCCAACACACACGCCGCCATCAGCAAAACATTTGAGTGAGCATGACATGCTCTCGATCACCATGCTCGTTCATGTCAAACAAGTAAACTAATCACATAAATATTATGTAAATGGCCCCATGGTACTCACATTTACAAAATTTGAAAAAATGCTTCTACTTTACATAAAACTATGGTTGACTGTAATGCAAATGTAAACTGAAGGGTATTCTCCTACGGACGCGGGTGACTCGGCCCCCAAAAGTATGTTCTAGTTATCGAGTAACCGTGGCTCTGGAACGCAAAATTAGAGGAACACAGATGGGTTTTAGTCAGTATGAGTCTGGCACTCCCTTCCTCTACGCCCAGAGCGGGAGGAGTTATTTCAGGACATCCCATCCCAAACAAAAAGAATTATCGATCTAAACAATTTTACCTGATAAAAATCTTAAATTAGATAGTTATTTATATGCAATTCTAAGCATGACTATTATAAAGATTTCTTTCAAATGTTTTTATAATTTCAGATACTGAAAATGTGCCAAGCAAAATAGTATAAGGAAGTAACGTGTATGGTTACCTCAGAGCCAACCTTTTATCGGGGTTGGCATTCATTCTAACTAGATGCAGTCGGATACAAAACTTTTACAAGAAGCAAGTACCTTGAAGTCTCCTTGATCTTATTACTTAGAGATACAAAAATTCGAATGAAGGGCAGCTGTGTTGGATCCTATTGAGAATTTGGATGTTAATTCTAAACAAGACTTATTACAACCTATGACAGTTTGTTTTTTAAATCCGATCTGATGGTCTAACTCGTGGAAATACATTGACCTCCTCAGTGCATCTGAAAGCCTAGTACAGCTACAATGAGAAGATATATGGTACACAATGAAGTGAGTTCATTGATTCATCATGAAACACTTCCACTGCCGGACATAGGCCTGTCCCAAGTGTCACCTCAACAACCTCCTGTGCATCCCGCGTCCATCAACTGCTCGCGTCCCTCACCCGGTTATCGGTTCCAACTTGTGGGAGGCCTTCCCGCCGTCCGATACGGTCACAACAGAACTTCTCGGTCCCATTAACTATCTGTTCTGCAGGCAATGTGTCCAGCCCACTGCTACTGCTTTAGCGATCCTTTGGTGACCTTGGTTCTCTTGGAGATATCATCATTCCTAATCATGCAAGGGAACTCCAAGCAGTGCCCTCTCCATTGCCCTTGTGAATGAACGCGGTCGCTCACAATGGGCCTCATCAGAACGCTAAAAGTCACCCACTTTTAGCGTTCTGATGAGGCCCATTGTGAGCGACCGTGTTCATTGTTTTTCCGTGGATCTTCTCATTTTGTAGCTGTACAAGCTAGCATGATAAACTTTTGTAAATTTTGTAAATACATTCTATAAATAAATACCTAACTTATGACCGAAATCAATGGCTTTTGATTGTTATATCAACTAATTATATTATTTATCCGCAAATAGAAACTGTTCTTCGTTTTAACATAATCTATCACTTTATATATTAAATCATAATTAAATTGCTTTTAGTATTTTAGGCTATATCGTAATTTCTTATGAAGAATGTTGTAATTATTACTTATAAAGCACTTCAGTTTATTTTGATTTCAATACTGCAGTATAACTATTAGGCATAAGAAACTCATTGAATCTATCTCTTCATACATTGATTAAAAAAAAACAAAATGTGTAAAAAATACATACAGGTAAAAGAGAGCTTATTGTTATGATCGACCACCAAATTGATGATAAACCTTTTGATAAAATAACTGGAGCTCAGGGCATTTATAAAAACCAAACACTATTTGCACGTGAAAAAATATTTGTTTTATAGTTCGTTAGGTAAATTGGCTACAATTGTTCTGTAATATTTTTTTAATTGAAAATACTGTGCAATTATAGCTGAAAATCTTTTTTATTTTATTGTAAGCAACAAAAAAATCAATTGAAAATGAATGTATAAATGGTTTTGATTTATGAAAATACAGGTAATACTACTAGTTATCCCTCAAAAGTTAATTGATTTGGAACAATAATATTTTAAATGTAATTACACAAGCGAGCCAGCGGTTGCAATACTAAAACAATATTTTATTTCAGACGTAATTTTTTTCCAATACATCAGTACTTACTTAGCCTTTTACATCAAATCCGAACTAAAAACGGAACCCTATGTCTTACCTATGTCGGATCACTCAGGTGTATATCTGTCTGTCACAGTCATTTTTTTCCGGATCTACTGGACCGATTCTGTTGAATTTTGGTATGCATATTCTGTGGCCCAAACATGAACAAACGCGTCCGTGTTTGGGCAGTGAGTGGTTGGGAATGTGTGGCGGGCTTGTACTCATCTTTGGGACGGATCTGCCAAATAGCAGCCTGATACCCTTGAGTCAATTGAGAAACGAACCAAGAGGATCATCGGTAATCTGGATCGGGAAGCTCCAAAATCTTTAGTAACGACGCCGAGTTGCTAACCTGTCGGTTTTCTATCGGTTGCATTTCAGGGAGTGTGCGACGAAATTGCAAACTTTAATTCCGCCAAGCCCGTTCCATCCTCGGACCACAAAACGTACGGCGATGTGCCACTGCCACCGATACAATATGGTGGACATCCCACCCATACGCACAAAACGTTTCGGGCACATCCATTGTGCGTACAGCTAAAGAGTGAAATTCCTTTCCTGAGTATGTGTTTCCCGATAACTACAACCTGGGAGTTTTTAATTGAAGAGTGTATAGGTTACTTCTAGGCAAGCGTGCTCTATCGCAGACCGCATCATCGCTTACCGGTGAGATAGTGGTCAAACGTATGCCTATCAATAGAAAAAAAAAAGATTTTCATTCTGTATCGTGTGACATATCAAATGAAAGGGTTAGTGTAAGCGTTTGAATGATATTTTTTCCCTAACTTTACAATAAACAGATTTGAAGTAAGTATGTAATTCGAAAAATTTGAGCCTAAAATTTTAAAAAAAGATCAGATAATAGTACTTCTATTATTCTATATTCTATATCTAAAGATAACAAGAAAACCTATAAAAAGTGCTGTATTAAAATAATGTTTAAATCAAAAAACCTCAAAGATATACAAATTACAATGTCGATTGAATTACAATTATGATTTGTTCGGTAAGGAAATTGCAGGCTTAAATCACCTGTTTGTCTCATAAAAAATATAAATCCGTGCTTCGGAAGGCACGTATACGGCGGTGGTCCTGGCCGCAAAATGGCGATCGTCAAATAAACCATGTCAGAGGCCCTTGAGGTGGTTTAATAACTCTGACACTAGGGTGTGTGGGTCGTTAGATCTTACTGCCTAATTATAAGAAGAATGACTAAAGACTCCGTCTCATGTTAGAACATCAATAATTTGAGACAAACAGTTTTAACCTCAACACCAAACGGATTCCTTAAGACTTAGGAAGGCATGAGGAGTGAGGACTTTATACGTCACTCGAGCAGGAAGTCGGATCAGCAAGGTAATCCTCGGATTAACTCGATCCGCTGAGCGTCGAGATTCAGTGCGTCTTGCTAGCTTGAATAATTTCCTTAATCTAAAGCGTTAAGTTGCTGACAAAGAAATGGTTTCTGATCTGTATGCTGGTCCTGACATTTTTAAAAAATGTATTTTCTTATTTATTTATTTATTTATGACCACACAACAAAAGAAAAAAAAATAAAATGTATACAGAAAAAAACCGGCCAAGTGCGAGTCGGACTCGCGCACCGAGGGTTCCGTACAAACATATTATAAGCAAAAGTTGCGATTTACGATTTACGATGTATTAAAAAAAAAACTGCTTACCAGATCTCGTTCAAACCAATTTTCGGTGGAAGTTTACATGGTAATGTAGGTACATCATATATTTTTTTAGTTTTCTCATTCTCTTAGTTAAGAAGTTCAGGGCACACATTTTACCACTTTGGAAGTGTCTCTCGTGCAAAGTATTCAGTTTAGAAAAAAATGATATTGGAAACCTAAATATCATTTTTGAAGACCTATCTATAGATACCCGATACACGTGTGGGTTTGATGAAAAAAAAAAATGAGTTTAAGTTTTAAGTATGGGGACCCCCAAAATTGTTTTTTTTTTTTCTATTTATGTGTAAAAATCTTAATGCGGTTCACAGAATACATCTACTCACCAAGTTTCAACGAGCGTTTCTTTGCGTCTTGCACCAGCGGATTCCACCTCATGGGAGGCCTTCCATCACTGCATTTTCCGGTACACGGTCACCACTCCACAGCCGTTCAGCCCGTCAATCTTCTGGTCTGCGAAAGCCCTGCACTGTCCATTGCCATTTAAGTTTTAAGATTCTTCGGACTAGCAGAAAAAAAAGAATGAAACGTTTTTTACCAAAAATATTACATAGATTTTTACATTGGCCCCAAACGTGGCAAGCCCTCGATATCAGTACCCAAGATACACTTGGGTACCGATATCGAGGGTTTACCATCAAAATCTAAACATACGTAAACATGTTCGGTAGGTAGTAATTAAAATTGATAATTTAAAAAATAATTTTAAAGGCAAAACAATTTCTTTTTCTTAAACTTAACATAAAATAATCAAACTAAAATTATCAAAAGACTATGACAGTAGCATTCATTCTCCTGCGGATATTTTCATTTCGCTCGAGACTTCGAGCATAATATAGTATTTTTCATTGCCCTTTGGGTGACCTAATAAGTCTTTTGGTGAAATAAACTTCTTTAAAAAATTGCAGTTACAGTTTATCTTCGTTCTCTGTAGTCTAACCAAATAAATTAATAAACATACGTCCCTTTAGATCCTTTACAAAATAACTAAGAGTAAATTTTCATTCCAATCAGAGATAGCGGCTTATTGAATATTGAGAGAAATACTTGTACATTACATCGCATAAATCTCTCGAGCCGAGATTGCACTGGGACTGGATCCGCGCTACGTATTACTGGCTATGCTAATTTTAATGTTGCAACTCTGCAGTTATTTCAGGAGGAAAATGTTGAATGAAGTTGTTTTTGTATTCTGCGGATTGTGTTATATAATTTGTTTTTATTACGATAGTGCAGTGCAGCCAGTATCAGTTAGCTGATGAGAGATGATAAAGGGGCTAAGACTACAAAGTTATAGCGTCATTTATACTGCCACATTTGGATAACAAAACCTGGCCGTGGGAGTCAGACACTCATATGAAGGGTTATGTACCATAAACCGAAAACAAACGTTTCTTGTGGGAAATATATTGCCGCAATTTTTTTTTTTTTAACAAAAAAAAAATAAAAAATAAGCGTCAATAGAATTACTGAAAAAATCACAAACAAAATTGCACATTTCAACTGTCTACCTTTTACGGTTCTTAAGATACAACCCGTTGAGAGACAGACGTGCGTTTGACAGCGGAGGCTCAGTAATACGTCCGTACCCATTTGTGTAAGGAACTCTAAAGATAGACCTTGCACCACACAAATCCCAACGCACGAAAAACAATCATCAGCCACCAGACACAAAACACGTTTGATCGGAGGATCGTCCTTTTTCAATGGATTGTTGCGAGACTTAACACCCTGTTTTACCCATCTCCATGAAGCAATTTCACATCATTCGATATTAAAGATATTGCAGGTCTTATTAAAGTGCTTTTAACTCCGTAACACCTCATCTTAAGGTGGCACTAGTCGATATTTTTTCCATAGAAACTTCGGGAGGGTATTACTCCGCTGTTTGACAGAGTACATCAAAAGTTAAACATAATATCGTTTTGTCATATTATTAGTTTTGTCTATATGGAAACAGAATGGTAAAATAAAACGCCATTAAAAAGTTATGAGCCACCAAAGTTTCGTTTTTCTTGCCAATTTTAACGCATCTTTGGGCGTAAATAAGTAATAAACACAATGTAAAATCTTTAAAACCAAGTCGGTACCGACAAAGCTCAACTATCGAAGAATTCAATAACTTTTATTTTTAATCGATATATGCAGTAGTTTTTTCATAAAACTCGATTTACAAAAGGCCTTCTCATATTTTTTTACGCGCGCGTTTTACTGTGAATTATCGTGCCTCTCACTGAATAATGTTCCCCCCGGTGCGGTGCGGGGGGACAATGCTCACGCACACGTGCGTATTCAAGTTACGACTGTCTGCTGCGATGTGCTGTGGCCTGTGGCCTATGTCGTTCATACGTTACATACGTAGGTAGACTATACTTGCGCTCTAATTTATATTGACTCATTGGCTTGATTTTTGGATTTCAACATTATATTTTATATCTGTTTGACTTCGCACTGTAGTTTGGACTCCGTATTTGCGTTTGAAATTGTTATTCTTGCTTTGAGTGGACGCTGCATAAGTACGTAACATTGTTTTGAATCATTGAAAGTTTTAAAAACCACATATTATAAACAATGGGTAGAAAAGTCATAATTTGGCGTCGTGACCGGGTCTTCGACACCGCGTCGCTGCCCGCGCCCGCTGCCGGCTGCAGTGTAAAATCATTGCGGCGGGATGCTATCGCGCAATGAATTTTCAACTCTCGATGTTGAAACCAATGATATAATTATAAGTTGAAACGGTGTCTTTTTTTGACGCGTTGGGATTTACTCTGCTGAGTGCTGGGTTCTCAACGCTCGGCTGAACGGAATATTTTTACGTCCGTGCGTACGGTGGCTAAGCGTTCTTACAATCGAGCGACATGACGCCGCCGTGCCACCGCCGCCGTGCCACCGCCGCCGCACGCGTCTACGACAGGGACAACTGCACGCGTCGTTGGTGATCGTTGAAGCGCCCGTCGACAGCCAACGACAAAGGTTGCCGGCCGCCAGCGGCAACGTGTCACTCGTTTAGTTGAGTACCTAGGTAGCAGGTAGCGAAATCCAAAGTTCAAGCCAGGGTCAATGTAATGTTTGTTACTGGGTTCATTCTATTTGCTTTCAAAATAGTTTCTTGCAATTGACAAACCTAATTTTGTGTTCGTAGGTACTTTTGCGGCGGACAACACTTTTTTATGGATGGGAAACCAAATAACTCCTCCCGCTTTGGGCGAAACAGAAGGGAGTGTCAGACTCTTCTTGACTAAAACCCATCCGTGTTCCTCCTAATGCCCTCTGCGTACCGTACTTACCAGGGCCGCGGTAACTCTTTCGAACAAATTCTGCAACATCATAGTTTACATAGCTCTCTGCCTAATAGGTACCTACTGTTATATTAACGTAGATAGGTACTTACCTACAAGCAAAGATGCCATAAAACAAATCGTTGGCGTCGTAGACACTAAAATTTTAACGTTAGGTAGGTAGGTATGTAGGAGCTAAGTAAACAATCTTTATGTGTCACTTGTCAGTTTGTCACAATATACTGTGCACTTGTCTGATAATTTAAAGCAATCTAAAAATGAATGCAAATCTAAACACGTCTGTGTCAACCAATAGGGGTAACTAAAAATAGAAAACCGGCCAAGTGCGACTCGGAGTCACGCACCGAGGGTTCCGTACAAATATTATAATATAAGCAAAAGTTGTGGATTACGATTTATGACGTACCTATTAAAAAAACTCCTTACTAGATCTCGTTCGAACCAATTTTCGCTGGTAGTTTACATGGTAATGTACATCATATTTTTTTGTGTTATCATTCTCTTATTTTAGAAGTTACACGACACACACACATTTTACCACTCTGGAAGTGTCTCTCGCACAAACTATTCAGTTTAGAAAAAAATGATATTAGAAACCTCGATATCATTTTAGAACCCCTATCCATACTATACCGGCCTACAGGTTTAGGTAGGTAGTAAGTTCACAGAATACATCTACTTACCAAGTTTAGAGTTTTCGACAGCATAGTTCTTATAGTTTCGGAATAAAGTGGCTGTGACATACGGACGGACAGACAGACAGACAGACATGACGAATCTATAAGGGTTCCGTTTTTTGCCATTTGGCTACGGAACCCTAAAAATTAAGAAGACAGGTAGGTAAGTAAGTAATTTTGATAACAATTTAAAGGATGGTACTTAGGTAGAACTAATTTCATTATTAGGTACTAGCGACCCGCCCCGGCTTCGCACGGGTGCAATGCTGATACCAAATACACTACAGAAAAACCGTGAGAAAAACTGTTACCTACCTACCTCACGTCTGAGCCGCGCGGGTACCTTACATAGATCTAAACTCCCCTCCCGCACGCGCACCCCCGCCTTGGTGACCGCCGCAACGGCAACGGGCCGTACAGCAGAAATCGTAATATTTTAATTTCACCATAACTTCAAAACCAAACGTCCGATTTTAATCATTCAAAGACCAAATATGATCTACATAAACTGTACTCAGTGATGAAATACTTTATTTTGATAAGGATTAATAGCATGAGTAAAATAAACGCGTTTAAATGTAGTCCAAAAAAAATCTAGATTTTTAAATAAAAAAATGGTTGTTGTGCCTCACTCGACATAGATAGGTATAGTGTGTCGCGGACTTTTTGTAGATATTTATAAGATCTACAATTAATTAGAACAATTTATGGTTGTATCTTTTATAGTTTAGGCAGCGTACGCAAAATAAGTTACTTTTCTGGTTGATTTTTACACCTTGTGTCCGAAAAACCCAAATATCTTACGGAACCCTATTTTTTTGCAAAATAAAATATAGCTTATGTTACTCGTGGATAATGTAACTTTCGAATGGTGAAAGAATTTTTAAAATCGGTCAAGTAGTTTTTGAGCCTATTCATTACAATCAAACAAACAAACAAAGTTTTCCTCTTTATAATATTAGTGTAGATGTATCTAGTACCTACGGACATAAACTGCGATGACTATTCAAGTAAGCATCAGATCTGTCGGTGGCGGCGTGGCGGCTGCATTACCACCAAGGAAAAACTAAACATAATAACAATAGAATAAGCAATCCATATTATGTACCTATAGGGCCGTAGAGGTATAAAACGATAACACAGCGCCTACTATTTTTAGTAAGAGTTTTTAGGTTTTAGGTAGTTGCTGATTTCTCGGCGAGCGTCGAGCGACTATGCGCAGCGGCGCGCGGTGGCGGTATGTGTGCATCGTGTAACTTCGATTTAGTTCGGAACGGTTCGGAACGATGTTTGTGTGCGTGCGAACTAGACGTGCATGAAGGCTAGCGTCTAACTGCTCATCACTGGTACTATCTCTGTCGGGCATGATGCGAGGTGAGACAGCGTGCTTTTTGGCCATGCCTACCACTGAGTTCGAGCCCGCGACTAGTGCCACCTTAATTACAATCAGAAACTAAGTAACAAAATCCCGGGTACATAATATAGCAAGGGCACTGTCTCACAGCCGACGAGGAAGCGATTAGTAATCGACTATTTTCTCGCTGGGGAAGTTTCCCCACGGAAACACGGTTTTAACACGGGATCTATATATCTTTAGCCAGTTGGCTAAAGATATAGATCCCGTGTGATCATAAGAGATATAGATTTATAGTCGACAGCTGGCTGTTCACATTGCCGCCATGCCGGCGAAAACTTTATCACTTGTTGGTCGCAGCAGCGACAAGAGCTCGCTTGGCGATTATTGTAAAAAAAAACAGATTCTTTCTAGTAAAAACGTGTTTATTTTCAATTGAGGGTAGTTTTATACCACTATTTTCATTTAACCAGAATGGTGAATTACTTCCGATCATTACGGAGTTTGTTTCATTCATCATCTGCCTAGCCTTTTCCCAAATGTATTTGGGTCGACTTCCAGTCAAACCGGATTTAGCTGAATACCAGTATTTTACGTAGAGCAACTGCTTACCAGGCCTCCACAACCCCAACAAGACTGGAGTCAGATTTACTAGCTGCTTCTGACAATCCGTAACGACTGCCAACGATCTACAAATGACAGCCGGGACCAACGGCTTAACGTGCTTTCCGAGGCACGGAGGAAACTCGGTATGTTAAGATGGTCAGTTGGTCACCCATCCATAGACCAATCTTGGGCTTGCCAAGGTTGGTTAACCTTTAAGATCGACTCGTATGGCTGTTGCTATTTTCATAATAAATGTATTATTTCATTTTCATTTCGACCCGTACGTATGTTATATTGTCAAAATTGCATAGTTTTGCAAATCTCAAATTGTTAATTGCAATTTTTTTATAATATTAGTCTATACTAGCTTCTCTTCATGTGTGCCATATTTATCTAGCCGCGCTCAGTGCAAATAATTTTATTGGTTCTTAAAAAACTCAACATTCTTAACAAAATCGCACATCTCTGGTCGAAACGCAACCAAAAAGAGATATGGATATGCAGTTGCTCCACGTAAACTACTGATATTCAGCTAAATTTGATTTGACTGGAAGCCAAACACATTACTTCTACAGTTAGGTAAAAATCTAGGCAGATGATGACGAGTACTTCTTTTGAGGTCTTCTTTAGAGAAGCAACTGATGTGGCACATGCCAGTTGTAGCGGTTTCTGCTGTTCCTAATCTGCTAGTAACTTTTAAGTTTCCCATCCACACGCACAAAACGATTTGAGAATACATTCATAGTGCGTACAGCTAAGGAGTGGAATTCCCTGCCGGAGTCTGTGTTTCCTGATAGCTACAACCTGGGGGTCTTTAAGGCAAGAGTGAATAGGTTACTTCTAGGCTAGCGTGCTCCATCTTCGACAACATCATAGGCTAGTTTCCAACATCCACAAATTGAAAAACTTGTCAGTCCGTCAGATGGAGTATTGAAAAATAATGGACACGTATTTTTTGCTTTTGTAAATCAATTAATATTGACAAATATAAAACGCATCAAAACTCGCGAGTGGGGGCTCGTGACGTCACGACTCAGTAAAAATTATGCGAAGGTGTGACGTATTGAGAATTTTAAAGGCGTCGTAACTTCGTCAATGTTGGTACCCGTAACAGAAGAAGAAACACAGGTTGAATATTTTTGTGATAATCTAACTGACGGACTAATTAGATTTTTTCAGGACACAAGCCCATTGCTTACCTTACCATCAGGTGAGATAGTGGTCAAACGCGTACCTATCAATGGGAAAAAAAAATCTTATTAAGAAGATACTTGTTTAAATAAATCTGATTACAAAAGCAGTATTAAAATTCAAATAAAATCTCACTCAAGCCATAAATTGTAGTCGTAACATCAAAATCCAGTTTGATTACATTGCGATGCTCGTAATTCTTCCATTTCTACGTTTTTCAGGCAATATATCTAAAAGTGTGGCAGCAGAGTTATACGGGCACATTTCACTAACTTCGTCAAACGGCTTTAATTTAAAAATTCTCATATAAACGACAAATCAAACTAAAAAGGACGTTCTGTACAGTCAACTGCAACGCAGTTGTATATGTGTTTTGGTGTCTATTGACCTAGTTCTGTTCTGTGTTCTGTGTTCTGTGTGTGAAACTTTATTTTTTTCCTACTCCTCCACTGTACTATTCTGATTAATTCGTTGCGAGATCCAAGACCGTTGAATAGTTTTTCCGGGACTCGTCGAGCTTTATAGACTCAGCGTTTTTCTGGTGGTTGCCACTGTTGATTCTATCCTTCAAAAGTTGCAGTGGTAGGGTATGTGTATCGGGCTGATCATTGACAAAATCAATTATCCGATTCCATCACGATACTTACCGAATTCCATCGGTACGCAATCGGCGAACTACATTAAGACTTTCCACCCTGCTCTTCAAGTTCAAGTAGAACTTTGACTGACGTTAGGGTTTTGGTAAGGACGATCTTCGCTAGGAATATTGTGTTACCAGTGAGTGAGATGTGGATCTTAGTTAAGCAGATAATCCATGTAAAATACAATGGTTCAGCTGCTACCAGTTATAGCTCGTTTCTACTTGTCAGAAGTCGGGCCCGGATTTTTAATCGGGCGTCGGCGCCTCTATCAAATTGGTATCAGACAAGAGTAATGCTTCAAACAATATTAACTATGCTCTTTTCCTTAATGTGTAAGCAGTAAGGTCTAACCCCCTCGCACTATAGTTTTAGAGTTTCTAAACCTCCTCAAAAGTCTCTGACATGGATTATCTAACGACCGCCATTTGGCGGCCGGGACAATCGGCTTAAACGGGCTTTCCGAATCACTGAATCATCAGACAATCAGGTGATTCAAGCCTACAATCCTAGCCAAACTGTAAAACAACTTTCAAGTATGCTTTTCTGTGGGATTCGAACCCACGGCCACTGGGTCACGAAGCAAACTCCTAAACCACTCAACCACCGAGCACACACACCACACCACACACACACCACCACACCGCCACAGAGGCAGTTAAAAAAATGCTCTGCCACCCATCCGAATAAAATTTGGACCCGACAGCCCAGAATGTTCTCGTACAAGGTTCTCAGGCGCAGTGAAGGTATCGAGCTGTTTCCTAAAGATTAAGAGCACTATTTGAAATTATCAGCAGCATTATCGTAGCAGTAAGGGCGATTTTTATAGTTCAAGAGTTACCGAACGTGCGATTGACTGTACCCAGTCCTACTACATAAAACTCGTTAATTTTGAGGGTCGACAATCACACGAGTTATAGTCAAACAATACGATAACAGTTTTTTTTTACTACATAGTGCATTTTTACATACACTTTGCCTTCATTTTTAATACCCATTTTTTATACACGTACATTTTTCACATTATAAAATTGGTTGTCTGAACTCAACGGGTAGAAAGTTCGATTCTCAACGGGAAAGAGTGGAAAGCTATGAGAAAGACCTTTGCCCAGCAGTGGGACAGTATAGGTTGATAAAAAACTTTTTACAATAAAATACAACCGTCTTCCAAAAAAAAAACAATACAAAGTAAAAAATAATTTTTATTTCGGAATTCGGTGTTTTTGTTAATTTGTTCGTTTTTTGACACCGACTTCCGAAATTAAAATTATTTTTTACTTTGTCGTGTTTTTTTTTTGGAAGACGGTTGTATTTTTAAACGACTTCCCAAAAAGGAGGAGGTTATCAATTCGGTTGTAATTTTTTTTTTTTTTTTTTTTTTATGTTTCTTACCTCATAACTCCGACAATTATGAACCGATTTGAAAAATTCTTGTTTTATCTGAAAGGATATACTTGCAGATTGGTCCCATTTAATTCATATCAAAATCGGTTACGAACTTTGGATTTTAAATCGAAATACCTGGAATTTGACTATTTAGATGATTCTTTGATAATCGAAATTGCGTATTTTGCTTTTCTGCGATTTTGCAGTGTTGTTGTTAGGTGTGGGGCACCACTAAAAAGTGAAAAATAAAAAAACTTTTTACAAAAAAATACAACCGACTTCCAAAAAAAAAACTATACCAAATTCAAAATAACTTTAATTTCGGAAGTCGGTGTCAAAATACGAAGAAAGTAACAAAAACACCGACTTCCGAAATTAAAGTTATTTTTTACTTTGTAGTGTTTTTTTTTTTGGAAGACGGTTGTATTTTTTTATAAAAAGTTTTTTTTTTGTTAAAAGTTTTTTATTTTTCAATTTTTAGTGGTACCCCACACCTAACGACATCACTGCAAAATCGCAGAAAAGCAAAATACAAACGCACTAGTTGCCCATACGATTTTCGAAAGTTCCCCTCGACTTTTCTGAGATGCCATCATCAGCTCCTGGTTTCCTTATCATGGGACCATTTGGGAAGTATTCCCTTTCCAACAAAAAAATCATTTTTAAAATCGGTTGGCAAGCGACGGAGTTATGCCCGAATAAACATAAAAAAAAAAATATACAAACATCCGAATTGAGAACCTCCTCCTTTTTGGAAAGTCGGTTAAAAACATAAATAAAAGGCTAGGCATACTTTGTAATCCTAATATATCAAATTCTTCCGTAACTGACTGATTGAATGACTGAGTGACTGAGAGACATCCAGACAACGCACAGCTGAAGCTACTGGTCGTCGTAAGCTGAAAGTGGGCATGAAGCTTCCTTGCACTCCGTCATCATCTGCCTAGCCTTTTCCCAACTATATTGGGGTCGGCTTCCAGTCAAACCGGATTCAGCTGAATATCAGTATTTTATCGTGGAGCGGCTGCCTACCAGACCTCCACAACCCATTAACTAGCTAACACGGTACTCCTTGGCAAGATTTTCAGATTTTCTGGCTTCTGACTATCCGTAATGACTGCTAAAGATTTTCAAATAACAGCCAAGGTCAACAGCTTACCGTGCTTTCCGAGGCACGGAGGAAACCTTGTAAAATGGTCACCCCTCCATAGATAAACCTCGGCAAGCGTTGCTTAACCTTGAAGATCGACCTGTGTGGCTCTTATTATTTAGCCACGAGCTCCTCAAGCCTCCTTGCATTAAGATAGGATTACTCAAAATTCCAACGGGAATGGTAAAATACGGGATATTTGCATATAAAGTCACGGGAAAAAGCTTGTTTGAACTAAAATGAAATCGTAAATGTAACATTGAGTAAATGCAAAATCACAAAAATCAATTATGAGGAAAAGTGGTGCCCCATGCTGAAAACCAAGGATATAATTTCTCAGTTTTTCAATTTCCCATTTGTGGCCCGGTGTACGTTCCGTAAATCTTAGCAAAATGTATAAATCGACTATATTTTCACGTCATAAAACCAGCAGCCAACTCAACAAATCTGCCAAGAAACATCAGCAAAATACCTCAAGTAAATAAATTCACTGCATCCCAAACCAGAGGTCCCTTCACACATGCCTGAGCTCTGTCGACAAGTCAGTGACGGGAAAATATGTGAACATTTTAACACACTGTACCCATAATATATGTTGGAGATGCATCGCTGAAAGTTGTTCGCGTCAGGCCGTCGCATTGCCGTCCCGTTGGGAAGCAAGTCAAGTGTAAATGGACCTTATTTCTCGGGGGTATGGTGGAGTATGTCGGAATTTTGAGACGTTTTAAACGATATAGTTGTGTGTATTCGGGTATGGTGAAGTTTTCTGACTTTATGCTTTCCGAACAGTTTCACTACTTACAAGTTGAGTTCAATGCGAATTTGTCAAGTTTGGTGAACATTCTTATTGAGTTGTTAAAGATAAGTGCTTCATCACTGCATTGTTTCCAAAAGTATTATTTGTTGTTATAGCGGAAAAACAAAAAAAAAAACACTCAGTGAAAATTTCAACTGTCTACCTAAAACGGTTCTTCAGACGAACAGACGGACGGACGGATAGATGGATGGATGGATGGATGTACGAATGGATAGGCGGACAGACAACTACATAATTACAGTCTTAGGCGAAGGCTTAGTAGTAACCCCAGGGCCTGTGGACGGCGAGCTGGGCCTGTGGACGGCGAGCTATGGGTGGCTCGCCGTCCGTCCGTCTAGTGACGACAGGCCGTGTAAACGGCGCGTTAGTGTTCCACGCGCGCCTCAAAGAGAGTCAGCAACACAGAGGGGCCCAAAAGGGCCGACGCCTGCCGAAGTCGCGGGATTATTCGCAAGAGACACCGTGGCTCTGGAACACAAAGGGCAATGAAGGAACATGGATGGGTTTTAGTCAGTAGAAGTCTGACACTCCCTCCCGCTACACCCAGAGCGGGAGGAGTCATTGGATGATTTCCCATCCCTAAAAAAAAAAAAAAAAAGTAGTAACCCCAAAAATAAACTGCATATAGTATGTATAAAATAATGTTGTAAAACTTTAGCACCTTTCCACTTCCGTCATCAGCTCAGCCAAAATTCGTGACCATCCCAAGCGTCGTCGCCACATGGACCAATCTTAAACTAGAAATTATCGAAATATCTTTTAGGTCTTTACTTATGAAGTTACTGTTTTGTGAAATGGACCATTACGAGCTTTGACTGCATCGGTTTGACTTGGAATTCATCATCATAGTCATTATTATTTAGTTTTAATTTTAATGATTTATTTCTTTTAGTTATATTAAATTGAATAAATTTAAATTAAATTGTTACTTATAATTTGTAATTTTATATTTCGACGATGAAGTGACATGGACTCCTAACTAACTTATTATAACCTATCTTTTTGTTTAAATATTAGAAATACAGTTATCTGTTTTTGCCAGCTCACGCAAAAAAATATTTCAAGTCTATTTACGTAAAAAAACTAATGTCTCCAAAATGTCTGTTAGGAGCACGGAGTACATTGTTTAAGAGCGTGTATTCCGTCCACTAGCGCCGCCAATCGTTTTTTATTATTTGTGGTAAATTTAAGACACATAGATAAAAAACCGCTCTGTAGTGCACTGAAGAAATGTATTTATTATGTTTTGAGAGTTATGTTTTGTACTTTAGAACATAAATAGTTGCCAAAGTCGATATTTTTGCTAAAAGTGGCCATTTTTAGCAATAATTGCCGTTTTGGCTATTTAGCCATGAGTCATGTATTAAAAATAGCCGGCAAAAAATAATAGATACATTTCTTTAGTGCACTACAGAGCGGTTTTTTATCTACGTGTCTTAAATTTACCACAATTAATAAAAAACGACTGGCGGCGCTAGTGGACGGAATACACACTCTTAATAGTGAAATTGGTTAGGAGTTCATGTCACTTCATCGTCGATTTATTATTGTATCAAAATTTAATTTCAATTTTAGTATTGTAAATTTTGACTAATTATTTATTTACATTTACATTTTTCATTACTGCTCCGCTCCTATTTGTCTTAGCGTGATGATATATAGCCTTCCTCGATAAATGGGCTATCTAACACTGAAATAATTTTTCAAATCGGACCAGCAGTTCCTGAGATTAACGCGTTCAACCAAACAAACAAACAAACTCTTCTGCTTTATAATATTACTAGCTGACCCGTGCAACGTCGTCTGCGTAACATTTTTCATTAATGCTCCGCTCCTATTGATCTTAGCGTGATGATATATAGCCTATAGCCTTCCTCGATAAATGGGCTATTTAACACTGAAAGAATTTTTCAAATCGGACCAGTAGTTCCTGAGATTAGCGCGTTCAACCAACCAAACAAACAAACTCTTCTGCTTTATAATATTATTAGTATATTAGTATTAATAGTATATTACGAGTAGTATAGATAACAGCCGAAAGATATCCAGTGCTGCATATTCCTCTCCAAGTGTCACCACTATAACCGGTCCTGTAAGTCTCGCATCCAACGGCTTCCTGAGACCTTCTTTTTTTTTTTTAGGGATGTGAAATCATAAAACCCATCCATGTTCCTGAGACCCTCACCAGATGATCAATGCACATCATATTGCCATATACGTATTACATAAAAAATCAGTCAAATAAATTGCGTCTTACAAAATCACAAAACTTAGTTTATTCACTAAGTGAATGTTAATGCCTTTTTACTGAAACTATACGCTCGTTACTTAAGTTGGCGTGCACAAAGTCTACTTATTTCAAGTTGGACTACTTAATGGGAATTAACACGGGCAATGTAATGTGTTTTATTCAGAAATAGGTTGAAATGAATGCAGAAATGCTCCATTATGAGTATTAGTAAAGTTATTACAGTAATTAAGTGCAAAAGCCGTAGTTATTTACAAATAACTTCTCAGTACGTCTTTAGAACAGAAATATTATTATGCTTACTGGTGTTCAAACAAGGAAAATCTATACTAATATTATAAAGCAGAAGAGTTTGTTTGTTTGTTTGGTTGGTTGAAGGCGCTAATCTCAGAAACTACTGGTCCGATTTGAAAAATTCTTTCAGTGTTAGATAGCCCATTTATCGTGGAAGGCTATAGGCTATATATATCATCACGCTAAGACCAATAGGAGCGGAGCAGTAATGAAAAATGTTACGAAGATGACGTTGCCCGGGTCAGCTAGTTATTAACAGGCTGCGTGTTTTTTTTTTCGCTTTTTATTTTCATCTCGCTGATGCCTGCGGCTTGACAAATTATATACTAAAACCTTCCACGAGAACCACTCTATCTATTGGTGAAAACATGAAAATCGGTGCTGTAGTTTTTCAGTCTATACCAGATAGACAGACAGACGCGGCGCGGATTTTGAGGACTTTGTTTTATAATATGTAGTTATTGACGACCTAAAAATTTACGTCCGCGTTTCCGGTTTAATAAAATTACGCGGGAAAATAGGGCAGATGACTAAAAAAATCTAATTAGTCCGTCAGTTAGATTATCAAATATATTTGACCCGTGTTTTTTCTTTTGTTACGGGTACTAAAATTGACGAAGTTACGACGCTTTTAAAATTCTCAATACGTCACACCTTCGCATAATTTTACTGAGTCGTGACGTCACGAGCACTCGCAAGTTTTGATGCTATGTTTTATCTTTGTCAATATTAATTGATTTACAAAAACAAAAAATACGTGTCCATTATTTTTCAATACTCTAACTGACGGACTAAATAGTTTTGCAATTTGTGGATGATGGAATCTAGCCTAATGAGTGATGGGTCACATTATATCTCGGTAGCTTGTATTGTACTGCTAGGGTTGCGGAATATGCCAGGGTTGCAAAATTTGTTCGAAAATAATAGTCACCGCGGCCCTGTACCGCAAAGGGCATGTAAAAGAACCCGAGTGGATTTAAGTCAGTATGAAGCTGACACTTCCGCTCCACCCAGAGTGGAAGCAGTCATTTGATGATTTCCCATCCCTTAAAAAGACTTATGTACCTACTTCTTTAATATCTGAAAGTTTACGGAACAAATTCCAATTTTTCTTCACAGCCAGTAAGGCTATTATGGGACCACAACTTGAGCGGCACAAGCGGGAGCGCTCCGTGACCCACGGAGATGAAAATGTTGCGATGTGCGCTGTATGTGTGGAGTTTCGCGGAAGGACCGCGTGAGAAACTCCTGAATTCGCGGCAGCCTCCATGTCGTGACATAGCAGACAAACTCCAGGAGGGCCGCCTACGCTGGTACGGCCACGTCTTGCGTAAACCGGCAAACTACGTAGGAAACAAGCGGGAGGAAACCCAGAAGAAGGAGAAAACCCAAAAAGTGCTGGCTTGATGTTATCCAGGATGATATGCGTGCCAATGGACTCTCAACCAAGGATGCCGAAGACCATGCGAAGTGCAAAAGAAAAAGCTGGAAAGCGGACCCCGGGCTCCGAAGCAAACCAGCTGAGGATGCAACCGGGAACACGCTCAGATGAGAGAGAGAATCTCATGGTCCAAAAGAATCCTTGTTATGTCAATCACGGAACGCAATAAACTCACGCGTAGAATTAGCATCTTAGCTTTAAATATCCCACGGCACCAATGTTTCTGATTTAATGCCAAACAATTAGTCTCTCTATATCGCAGTGAATATCACACAAATCTCCCAAAATTTTATAGTCAACGGTTTACGAGTAAATCCTTAAATTATGGCGGCACAAACGCGGCAAAATCGCTTGTATAGCACACACATAAATACATTGCAAGCGGATTTCGCAATTCTGAGTGTACAGTACATCCGTGCATCCTCACATCCGTGCACATACATCCGTTTTTGGATGTCGTTTGAATCTATACTATATAATATTATAAAGCAGAAGAGTTTGTTTGTTTGTTTGTTTTTTTGTTTGTTTGGTTGAACGCGCTAATCTCAGGAACTACGGGTCCGATTTAAAAAATTCTTTCAGTGTTAGATAGACCATTCACGCTAAGACAAATAGGAGCGGAGCAATAATGGAAAATGTGACGCAAACGAAGTTGCGCGGGTCAGCTAGTAATATTATAAAGCAGAAGAGCTTGTTTGTTTGTTTGTTTGGTTGAACGCGCTAATCTCAGGAACTGCGGGTTCGATTTGAAAATTTTTTCAGTGTTAGATAGCCCATTTATCGAGGAAGGTTATAGGCTATGTAACATCACGCTTAGACAAATAGGAGCGGAGCAGTAATGAATAATGTGAGGCAGACAAAGTTGCGCGGGTCAGCTAGTCATGTAATAAATTAATATCAGTTCTTCATTTGAGTTGGCTCGTGCTCATTTTCGGCAACTCTCGGATCTCACTCGGACTGCGCTTACATGCGGTGCTCACATTTAATTAGAGAACTGCTGCATTGCTTTTGCTAATTTTCGTTTTAATTTGTAGTGTAGTTAGCACAAGGATTTAAAGTGTGCTTGAAGATAAATACAAGTTATTACAGAGCACGCAATAATGAGATCGTTATAAAATTAAAATACTTGAACTTTTAATGATTTCTTGGGGTTAAAATCTGAATGGGGCGTTACTAACTGGACACCTCTCAACTAAAATTAAACCCAAGTAGGTAGTATGGGTCCGGAATTAAACTTTATGAAATACTTAAAGTTTGCTCGCAACTTTTTCCGTATGGAATAGTCACTTTCGACAGCCATTTTTATTTTTGAGGAATTGTTTTTCAAAGCTTGAACCTAATGTTAATATTGATTTATTGTATTTTTTTTATCAAATGCATTATAACGAAGGTTCATGATTCTATCTTCAATAATGCTGGACTCCCACAAAATCTTTCAACCCTTTCAAGCTCTTCTCGCTAAAAAAGTTAAGAAGTCCTTTCCTAAGACATTTTCCACCTCTGTGACAAATATCAAAATCGATTCAGCGGTTTAGGCGTGAAATTGAAGCAGACCGACAGTCAGAGTCATTTTCGCATATTTATAATATTAAAATATGGCTTTGCACATAATTAAGGCGACACACGATGGCACGACGAATGAATAAAATAACAAATCGCGAATTATATTCCATCAATGAAACCTACGTTGACTTCCCCAACAAGTTCCACGTCGACGTCACTGTATTAAAAAAAAAATGTTTTATGATGTGTGAAACTGCAGAGTTAGTGCAGTCTGCAGACAATAGTATGAGCCCGTTGGAATGCAGAAGAGTTCATCCTGTAGATAATTATATCAACACTGAGTACCATCTATTGCACGGGAGGAATTCAAACCACAGTGTAAGAATTCGGAATATTAAAGAGCAGTAGGACCAAATCTTTTTAATCTCTGAGCCCATGTGAACGTCCTAAACTTTATGTTGGTATCAAACGGAATTGGTTTTTATTGAAATAGAATTATTCTTCTTAGGGCTGATTTTTCAACTGTCAGATAATTTTTAACTGAAGAATATATTTGTTGTTAAACGCTAGGATTTCATTATTGAGTGGTGTTGTGTCGTAGCGCAAAACTCAACGACCAAAAGACTTTATTCAAATAGTTCTTAAATAATTTCATTAATTTCAATTATGAGCTTCGCTACAGGCTAGGTAAATGAAGCAATTCTGTTGGTTCCCAACAAACACATCTCTCCGTACGCATCTAGGCACATTTCTGGTGGAAACGCACCCTTACAATTTCAAAGTTTATATAAAACACCGTAAGAAATAAACAAAATCGCTTATTATATGAATTGTCTAACTGCATTTTGTTCGTCTATGTAGACAAACTAGGGAAGGATATTCTAGTATTTGTTCAGCACGTTAAGGCCGGTAATATCGTAATATTATTCATGTTTTGACCTATATTCGAATGTAGGAGCCACGAGTAGGTACATTGCTTGCAAAGTTTGTTTGTAAGTGATTACCTCTAAATTTGTAGGGGTTGTAAAACATTTAATATATCTGTTCTTAAAAGTAAATTAAAGAGTCTACTAACTAAATTAGCATATTACAGTAAAACAGTCAAAAATTCAAAAATACAAAATTCAAGCATTTATTTCAATTAAACCATTAACAGGCACTTTTGAATTGTCAAGGTCGGTCGGTCCAAAAAGTTGAAGCTATTTGCACGTTCCAAAGCGTAGATCTCTATGGAGAAGAACGTGCAAGAAACTCCACGGACACTCTTTTAAAAATAATATTTTTTTACAAAGATTTATTTACATCGGGTTGAAATTATACATACATGTGAGAACGATGTATAAGTCGAACAGGATAAAAGCGACCGGAATAAAAGAGGAACAATTCAAATAAATAATTAAAATCAACCATGGCAGCTGAGAAATGACCAGTCCCGACTGACGGCGCCCGTTCACGAACATGACGCATACGCCAGCACCATTCGGCTCAACCATTTTGAAGGGAGCCAAATGATCAAACGCATACGCCACCATCAGCTAGACTTTTGAGTGTGCATGACACTCCCAACCGCCAGGGTACATTCAAGTCAAAAACATACCTAAAACTGATAATTAAAGTTTAAGTTAAAGGTACACAGTACTCACACATGTGCTGTTAATGGCTGAAATTATACAATGCAGAATCAACTTACTAGTTGATTCTAAACAATGCAAATTATTCTTACAATCTTCAGATCTTCAGCCGGTCCAACAATGTTTCCGAAATATTTACAGACTAGCTGACCCGTGCAACGTCGTCTGCGTAACATATTTCATTACTGCTCCGCTCCTATTGGTCTTAGCGTGATTATATATATATCCTATAGCCTTCCTCGATAAATGGGCTATCTAATACTGAAAGAATTTTTCAAATCGGACCAGTAGTTCCTGAGATTAGCGCGTTCAACCAAACAAACAAACAAACAAACTCTTCTGCTTTATAATATTAGTATAGATTAGTTTGTGCTCCCTAGTGGCTGTGGAGCAGGACCAGCATTCAGCCAAGCATTTTTATCTTCAATATAATCCCCCAACTTATAATATGCTTGCCTGCATAGTGTGCGTTTAATACAAGACTTGAATTTCGTTTCATTTAGTTATAATATCTTCATCTTATTATAACATTTTAAACCGTACCCCATGAAAGATGAGGCTACTTTAGCCAGTCTGAAGCCTGGTTGAACTTACTGAGTTTATGAAAGAGGACAATTTTGTTTATTTTTGAGATGACGATGTTGTATTTTTGACATGTTATGGTAATCTATTGTATTTTTTGGAATAATTTTAATTTGGAATTGACATTTAAAGATAGTAATTCATATTTTATTGAATAATTTATTTTATGACTACTTTGACATTTATTATTGACATTTTTAACTTTGCAATTTTTATCTATAAATGCTTGCCAAATTATAATAATCTAAAATGAATTAATAAGTACCTACAAACGTCTTTAATGTAATTTTGATGAATATTATCATGGTTGCACCATCTTCTCCTATCAATTTGTACGCCACGATATGCGGCTGAACGTGTTTGAACTTTTTTCTGTACTTCATTGTTATCTTGCATGTATCATGTACACCATGTTTAAAGAAATAAAATTTTACTGTACTTACTTACTATGTTTTAAGGAGTCAAACTTTTTATTGATTGAGCTGCGGTATTTGCTTGAGTTTAATTTTGTTTTTTTTCTACTGTTTGATTGGTATCATAATAGCAAAGTATTTCCAGGGCCTTGGGCGATACGTCCTGCCTTCGTCACGCGGTTATCGTGCGCGATTTTATTTCACGGACCGTTAGTGGCGACAGCCTAGGGGCTTGACAGATTGCGCGTGTCGCTCCTGCTCGTTTCCACCGACTCTGCAGCAGCTCGACGTTTTCGTTGATGCACTTTCAGGGTCATATATATTAGCACGAGGGAAGAAAGAAAGAAAATGCATTTATTCCGCCAGAAGCGACACACAAAAACATAAAATGAAAAGAAAATAATTAATTACCAACTAAATACAAAATTGAAAGAAAACATGGTATCAACTAAAAAGCTAAATAAAACCAGAAACATTTATGTTTTCTATGTCAGGGCCGGGCATCAACTTACCACGACTATAAGAAAATAAGTTAAGAGCGTGTATTCCGTCCACTAGCGCCGCCAATCGTTTTTTATTATTTGTGGTAAATTTAAGACACGTAGATAAAAAACCGCTCTGTAGTGCACTGAAGAAATGTATTTATTATGTTTTAAGAGTTATGTTTTGTACTTTAGAACATAAATAGTTGCCTAAATCGATATTTTTGGTGAAAGTGGCCACTTTTAGCAATAATTGCCGTTTTGGCTATTTAGCCATGAGTTATGTATTAAAAATAGCTGTCAAAAAATAATAGATACATTTCTTTAGTGCACTACAGAGCGGTTTTTTATCTACGTGTCTTAAATTTACCACAATTAATAAAAAACGATTGGCGGCGCTAGTGGACGGAATACACACTCTTAATCAAATCCAGTAATATTAATGACTTCAACGTACATCATTTGTACTTTCCCTCATCGTAATAATAGGAAGCTCAGAAAGATCCTATGACAAAGTGCTATAAATGGTTAACCACAAAAAATAGGAGTTATTGTAGAAATTCTGGGTGACTTTGTCGAAATTAAAAATAGGTCTTTGGGGAAATTACAAGTTTTTCTCATTGACGTTACCTGCTACATATCTCTTGTTTTTTTTAGCTAAAAAATAGGACAACGTTAAATATAAAGGCTAATCTTAATACGTTGCCTCATTGAGATTTTGCTTGAATAGACTTGTGTCCTGAAAAAATCTAATTAGTCCGTCAGTTAGATTAAATATTTGACTCGTAGAAGTCACGACGCTTTTAAAATTGGCAATACGTCACGCCGTGGCATAATTTTTAAGCGGGTCGTGACTTCTACGAGTCTCCACTCCCGAGTTTTGATGCGTTTTATCTTTGTAAAATACGTGTCCATTATTTTTCAATACTCTAACTGACGGACTAAATAGTTTTGCAATTTGTGGATGGTGGAAACTAGCCTATTCTCATCTACAAAATATATTTTTAAAATTTGCTCATACACAAACTTTACTAATTTAAAACTCCAGTACTTTAAGGCTGCCTGTTCATTGTTGTGGACCGAGGCAGCGGAACGGAGACCGGAGAAACGGAATATTAACCAATGGAAGTCTCTGTCACATCAGTCGCTGACATTTTATGCAATTTCTTTGGTTATTATTTCTCCGTTTCTCCGTTCTCCGCTGCCTCGCTCCGAGTCTATGGACAGACAGCCTTTGGGTGCCTGTCCATTACAGCGAGTTATATTAAAAATAATTAATTAATTAATTTCGTTGACTTCGTTGTGGTCTTCACGACAAAAATAAATTGTGTACAGACATTTATGAAGTATTCTTTTAAATACGCACAACTATGTTTAACTCTTGTTCAAAATTTAGAATCGGTTTTTAAATTAATACTAATAAATAATATTTATTTGACAAAACCAGCATCACGTTAATTTTTTTTCACATAATAATATAATTGTTATTTAGGCAGAAAGGTTAAAGCACAAAATACATGTGCGAGAGATGGCTATAGAAAGGTCAAATACAAAATTTGAGCCCTACTTAAGGGTGACCATCGACTCGAAAAGAAGAAGAATTCAATAAAAACAAAAGAGTCCATTCTTTTTGAATGAAACATAAAATCAGGTGGCAAAAATTCAATCTTAACAGGTTGTCACCACAAAAACCACAGTTCAACAAAAAAAGTATCCCTTTAGCCAAAAATATTTTTTTTTCAATTACTAAAATTAATTAAACCAAACTTGCCAGCTTTAATTTCTTGGCCGCAAAATGGCCGTCGTAATGACGTCATTAAATAGAGGTAAAACTGTCATTTTTCAGCATTAGCCGGGTGGACCTGTGACCCGCGTGTTGTCTTATATAAGTCTACTGAGTAACCGTTATTACGCATTTTGTGTTATTGAAACAAGTATATGACAGGTATTTATTAAAGTCATCAAATTTTTATTGATTCTATTTTTTTACTTGAGATGGGTTTGCTCTTGACTCTAGTGTAGGTCAGAGATGACAGAGACAAAGTCTACGATGGAGTGAGCTTACCCAGAAGTAGCCTGTTCACTCTAACTTTGATAAGTTTAGGGTTATAAGCGTTCGGAAACACAGATGCAGGTAGAGAGTTCCACTCCTTTCCATTTTTATTTAAGTCATAATTTTTTTACTGATTCATTTACAAATTCACATTTTTTTGGTTTTTGAGGCAAGCTTTCAAAAGGTGCTTGGGATTCTGGAGGAGTATGGAATATTTGCCTGACTTAAACCACCGCGGAGACCAACATTAGTACAAAGAATAGGCTAAGCAACGCTCGTTAGGGCTCATCCCCGGAGAGACTCTATAGTTAAATTAAAAAAAATGCGGTTTTAGGTACGGAACTCTTCGTGTGCGAGTCCGACTCGCGCTTGGCCAGTATTTGTTCATCTGTAAGTACAAACACCTAATGACTAACTCACAAACGAGGTGAAATAAAATTAATGAGATTTGCAAAGTTAAACGTGTAGCTACGAATATTTTGCATAATAAATCACAAGGATTTACACATAAATTAAACAAATAAATAAAATAATTTGTTGTTTGCCATTTAAATTTATTGCTTACGTGATTTATTTATAACTTTAACGTACTTTGAAAAGACGGAGCATATTAATCGCTACTAAAGTAACTCTGCCTGTCTGTCTCTTAAATTCTTCATGCCTAAACCACTGAACCGATTTGGATGAAATTTTATACAAAGAAAGTTTGAGACTTAAAAAAGGACATAGGATAGTTTTTATCCTGGAAAGCCCATGGAAATGGGAACTATGCGGGTAAATAGATTATATATATCCATGGAGTATTATGTTCCCTAGGGAGCACGCGGGCGAAGCCACTGGCACACGCTTGTATTTTAAATGTGACACTGTATCTGTGTGTTCTTTTCCAAAGTGCTGAATGTATTTTGATGAAACTTGCTAAACGGCTAAACAGTTACTTAGACTAGAATTCAATTATACGTTTAATACTTTTGTAGTAAGTTAGTTATTATCCAAGAGGAACTCGTTTTGTTGCCAAAAACTGCGTTTATTCCTCTGGGTATTTTTAACTCACCAGTTCATATTCCGGGAAAAGAATTAACCGAATTTAGTTCAAATTAGTACGAAACATCTTAACTTATAGACAAAAAAACAAAACAATAAAAAACTTACTAAGAATTTTTTAACAGTGTAAAATGATACGCTTTCATAAATGGGTACACGTGCTACAGAAAGCCACAGAAAAGATACAATAAAACAGATTAATGGTAAAAAATCTTTTTTAAAAACAAGCTTTTATACATCTTGGTTGGTCCCCCATATTTTGGATTTAATATGAAACTGTAATAGTTTCTGTGTTTTCCTCAGCAAGCCCTTTCAGTGCAGAAAAACTAACTAGTCCGCCATCTTGGATGATCTGCCATATTGGAATTAGAATGACGTCACATAGCTAAGCATGCATTGTCATAAGAAATAAGCGTAGCGCAATCGGTTATAGATAACTAGTTTAAAATTCAGTTGCAAGACGATTTCACCCACACAAATATACTATACATACATTGCAAGTTAAATAAAAGCTTGTAAAAACAATCGGTCCGTATCAACAGGCTTTTCCCCCGAGAAATCTGATCAAATCAAAAAAGATTTTCCCGAAACGACTTGTCATTTATCAACTCTGGTCCGACCGACCGAAATCGTATCCCGAGCAAAAACTGAAAACTCACCTTTTCTCCGGAATTCAATAACATATTTGTATATCACGAGGGTACTGGAAGCTTTTGTCAAAACCATTTTTCTTGTCAAGCCAATGTATACCTTATTCTGTTGAATTAAGATTGATGAGAATTGGAGTACCACAAGGTCCGACCTTTGTCTCTCGTAAATAGAAAAATGGAACCGACAGACGTCTGTATTTGCTCTCTAATACAGAATGGTACAAAAAATGCGTTGGTACAGAGTGATGTTGTGCCGAATGTTAGCAAAACTGGACAGATTTTTTTTAAATGAAGATTTACTGTTGTTTCTGCACTAGTTTTTAGTTTTTGGATGTACATAGTTCATACGGAGGAGCTCGTAAATAATAACAGCCGCACAGGTCGATCTTCAAGGTTAAGCAACGCTTGCCGAGGTTGGTCTATGGATGGGTGACCATCTTAACATACCGAGTTTCCTCCGTGCCTCGGAAAGCACGTTAGGCTGTTGGTTCCGGCTGTCATTTAGAGATCTTTGGCAGTCGTTACGGAAAGTCAGAAGCCAGAAAATTTGACACCAGTCTTGCCAAGGACCACCGTGTTACCCCAGTTAATGGGTTGTGGAGGTCTGGTAGGCAGCCGCTCCGCTTAAAAAACTGGTATTCAGCTGAATCCGGTTTGACTGTAAGCCGATCCCAATATTTATAGTTGGGAAAAGGCTAGGCAGATGATGGATGTGGTTCATGCAATATAATTCTAGTTTTTAGTTTTGGGTTTTGCCATTACAAAATCCAAAACTTTTTCATGCAGCTTAGTGAATTACGAGAGTGTGTAAGTTCAGAAATGCTGGTGGAGTTTTTGGTTTACTCTACGAGTTAAAACTATAACTACGTTGAGCTCCTTAAATTTCTAAGTTCAAGCTACACGATAACTGGAAAATACTTGCACTATCTGGACAGGTCCACTCAAATCTGTGATTTATACTGTGGTGGTACTTTCCTCAAAATACAACTTCATACATTAACCTACATGATCCTCATATGATTTGACCAGTACGTTTGTATGGTGATATATATCTTTAAATGAGACTTTGACCTCTGAGTTTTGTTTCAGTGTTTCTTCTCAGAGCAGTCAGCTAGGAAACACCGGTCTCATCTAGTTTAACATGACCAAAAATGATAGACGTTTAAAAGTGTGATTTACAATTTTATATTTTTTTAGTTTAAGGTTGTATATTTTTTTAGACATTTGTATATTTTTTTAGTTTAGGGTTTTCTTTATGTTTTTATTTTTGTTGGTGTACAATGAAGCATATATAAATAAATAAATAAATACAACCTCCTTACAAAATAAATATCATTTATCATTTATGAGTGATAGAAACAGAGTAAGATAAAATATTTTAAATCTGAGGATTTATCTTCTAGTTAAAATGTTTCCTAAAATAAGTTTTGTCAAATAAGCCGCGGGCTAGTTATCTATTAAAACGGGCAAAAAATAACACTTTTGTTGTACGTGAGTGCCCTTAAATATTTATTTTATTTTATTTTTTTAAATTTGTTGTTATAGCGCCATCAGAAATACATCATCCTTTTTTTAATATTGTTAGGCATACGTTTGACCACTATCTCACCGGATATTAAGCGATGAAAATTTCAACTGACTATCAGGATTCACGAGATACAGCCTGGACAGACGGAAAAGCAGACGGACGGCCAGCGGAGTCTTAGTAGTAAGATCCCGTTTTACCCTTTGGGTACGGAACCCTAAAAAGAATCGTTAGGACAAAAGATGGATCGTCTATCACAAAACCCTTCCAAAACTTTTTGATAACCATCGATTGTTTTCATGTCTATCAATGATGACTGTCATGGTGTAAGTTCGTTATACTTTGACTTCAAGATAGTAGCTTTGGCTTAGTATTACGGAATTTCTATAGAATAAGAGGCCAGCTTATACTGGTCTTATTACCACTAATGTGCAATTGACTATACCATAAAATTTAAAGGCTTTGGAAAATCAGATTCCAAGGTTTACCTTTTCATTCTAAATGATAATTTTATGCCGAAATTCACAGTGATATTAAAAATTGTAACTTCATAACTATAGAATTACTGAGTTTTACGCCTTCAAGTGACATTAAACTAGATAATTTCACTTAATGTTAGTCTGGCGGTTTGAGTTCTTTACGCGGCCTACACAAATAAATGTCCTTACTTTGGTATTTTTCGTCAGTTCGTTGAGCTCCTTTAAGTTCTAAATTTGAGCTACACGATAACTGGCAAATGCTTGCACTGTCTGGACAGGTCCACTCAAATCTTTGTGGTACTTTCCTCGAAATACCACTTCAGACATTAACCTACATGGTTCTCATATGATTTGACCAGTACAATTGTATGGACTTTAAAAGATACTTTTAAACTCTGAATTTGTTTCGGTGTTTCTTCTCAAGGCAGTCAACTAGGAAACACCGGCCTAGTTCTAAAATCTAGTCTTAAAATGACCAAAAAAGATTGACGTGTAAAAGTGTTATTTACAACCTACTTACAAAATAAATATCATTTATCATTATAATAGTCCTCTTATCATTTTTCGATTATTGAAATCTGAAACCTAAAGGTGCATCCGCACTGCAATTACATTTTGTGGAGCAACGTTCCCAAGTGCTAGTGGGCAACATCCTATAAAAAAAAAAAATGTTGTTGGTGTATAAATTAGTCATGAGTTGAAGAATGTTACCTATTGTTGTCGTGTTGCATTCTGTAGCTGCACAAAAAGTAATTGCGGTGTGGATGCGCCTTCTATATCTACATATACTAAGGGCGGGTTGTTTCAACTACACTTAACGCACGCGTAAACGTTAAAAATGGTGCTAACTATCGTCAAATCAAAAAATTGGGTTGTTTCACAAAATGTCAGCGTTAACGCACGTAAAATATAACGTTTACGCAGATGGTCTGAGCACTGATTAACGTAACTTTAGTTGCGTGAAATAGAACAATATTGTGAAATTTCTTTTGAATTCCTCAATACCAGTTCTTCTGATGACACAAATTAGTGGTGGAATGCAAAAAAAGCTATTTAGGTAGGACCCGTGTCAATAACTTAGCTATTGGGATGAGCAGGAATTTATACCAGAATGTTTTGAAACAACGCTTCTAATTTAACGAACGTCAAACATCGTCCGTAATCGTAACTTTTTGACGTACGTATGTTACGTTAACCAACTGTTTGATACAGCCCGCCCTAACTAGATGACCCGCGCAACTTCGTCTGCGTCACATTTTCCATTACTGCTCCGCTTCTATTGGTCTTAGCGTGATGATTTATAGCCTATAGCCTTCCTCGATAAATGGGCTATCTAACACTGAAAGAATTATTCAAATCGGACCAGCAGTTCCTGAGATTAGCGCGTTCAACCAACCAAACAAACAAACAAACAAACAAACTCTTCTGCTTTTTATTATTAAGTATAGATATTATAAAAAGGTAACATTTGGTAGTAATCTACACTAATATTATAAAGAGGTTGTTTGTAAGTTTGTATGTAGGGGGTAATCTCAGGAAGTACTGGTCCGATTTGAAAAATTCTTTCAGTATTAGATAGCCCATGTATCGAGAAAGGATATAGGATACATATCATCACGCTAAGACTAAAAGGAGCCGAGCATTTATGGAAAATGTGACGCAGACGCGTGGGGCAGCTAGTGTACAATACTTGCGTTAATAGGCACTCAAACCAAAAAAGAATCTAACCTGCTTTTGGCAGTAACCGTTTAGGCGTCTAGACAATTTTCGGCAACAACCTTATTCTAGCCAGTTCAAGGACTAAGTTAATCCTACCAACACGACATCGAAACTCAACTACGCTTTAACCAAACTGTAATGCTTATTATATGACTATGTCACTAACTGAGCCTTGTGACTTTGCTTGCCAAATGGGAATGTAACATTTACTCCCAGAGTGTGATGAGGACATCATTTTTCATTATAGTCTCTTTGAATCTTTGCCCATTGTGAAGAGCGTTCTTAAGGAGAAATGGTGTTTTTAATAACGACTATAACACTTCAGTCAAAGAAGACTGTTATTTTTATTTTTTTTTATTCAAAACGGGGAAACTCTTGACCCAAATCTCACCTGATGGAAAGTGATGATTAGGCCGAAGATGGAAGCGAGTTTCACCCGGAATCCTCTTAAACAGAGGAACTGGCTATCATACCTCTAACTGCCGGAACACAAATAAAAAATAAAATAATAATAATTTTATTTAAAACCTACGTGTTCACTATAATTAAATTAGATTAAATAAAACTTTATTTCAGACTACAGTTCATTATACCTGTTGTTGTCTCGTCCTCGATGATGAAGAATTTTACTAATGTAGTATATTTCCTGGCTACTGGAGGACGTCACATATAGTTTAAATCTTGCAATGACAAAAAATAACCGGTAATGGAACGCATTCATTTCCCGCTCACTGTTCTATTATCTGTGGACTTCATTCGTTTCTTATGTCACTGCGAGGCGTCACCGTTCCCGATAAAATTATTCTTTTATTTTGTATTTTAGAAGTTTTTTAGGTGTTTTTTCGTCAAATAATGGGAAAAGACAACGTGGAAAGAGCATTGAGGAAATTGAAAAAGAAAATCAAAAGACTGGAAGAAAAAACAAAAGGTTAGTTGGCAGACGACATCGTCTTTATTTTTTTTTCAGCTCTAATATCTAATATTACCTCTATTATTATTGTTGGAAAGTAACATTATAGTTACTTAGATTATCGTTAAGACGATTATGTGATAATTGCTGCTGTGCTGGTACGAGTACCGAGCAATTTTATCACGTCATAAATCCGGTTAGAACCGGTCATCACAATTTGAAAATGGAGAATCCAATTCCAAGAAAAATGTTATCGTTGTTGCTATACTGGCAGAGTATCGGACAACAGATTATAACATTCACAATGAGTGACATGCCAACTTGAATCTCCGTTGTTGCTATACCAGTAGGGTATCGAACAACTTTTTTTTTCTAGAGCTACCTACCTATATGTAGGTACCTACTGATGCAAGTTTTATAAACTTATTGTCGTTGCTATACCGGCAGGGTATCGAACAACAAATTTACCTATTTCTATTATGAGTGACCGGTACCTTACGAACTTACTTCATGCTGTGACTATACTGTCAGAGTATAGAATATCAAGGCAAAGTGTTATATCCACAAATATTTTGGATACAGGGTCAAGGAGCCGGTCACCAAGGAACTGTCCGCGTCGCTACACACGGTCACCCAGTGTTCAGGTCACAAATATCTTGGATACAGGGTCAAGGAGCCGGTCACCAAGGAACCGTCCGCGTCGCTACACACGGTCACCCAGTGTTCAGGTTCAACAAAGCCGATCACAAACAACTCGTGACCGAACGCCAAAAGGCCGTACCAAAACAAGAAGCCGGTCACCACATGAGCGCCCTCATAGTCAATCACAGGGACGATATTTGCAATCACCAATCGACCATGTGATTGGCACATCATATGACCATGTTGTCCCATCAACAAGTAAAATTGATGATACTGAGATCCTGGTGACCCCAAATGAAATAACTCCACCAGATCCACTCCCAGAACAGGAGGTACAGAATGTGAGTGATCAAATTGACATTGATATTCTCGCAGCCATGGGTAGCGTGGAAGAAGAGGCAAAAATTGGACCTCCGGCACACAGTGAAATTGCTCAACGGTGGACACCCATTCTAAAAAAGGGACTTAAAAAGGAGGAGAAGGCCCTTTTATTAAACGACTACCCCCCTTTTAACAACCTGCCAGCAATGGTGCCTCCAAAACTAAACCCTGAACTGGCAGCTGCTGTTTCAGAACAGGTGAAAAAGCGAGACATCATAATAGAATACAGGCAAAGAAATATGTCAGCGGCCTTAGCAGCCATTGGATGTGGATTAGAATGTTTTCTAATGAAAGGAAACAAAGTTGAGGGAATCAAGAAAATTAATGATGCATCGAAGATTCTCTGCGAGTTAATACATAATGAAACTTTAGGCAGAAGAGCGCTTATCCAAGCAGTTATAAATAAAGAATTAAAAGACTCCTTGCAGGGAGGTCCGGATGAATTCCTATTTGGAATTGACCTTACTGAAAGAATCAGGACGGCGAAAGCAGTACAAAAGTCAGCACAGGACCTGTCGAAAGTAATGGCAACCAGACCAAAGACTTTAAACTCACGGGCCCCTCCTCAACCGCGGTTCAGACGCCCAGGGTTCAAGATAAACAACGAGACCCAGCAAGGTGGAGGGGGGGGGAAGAAGACTCCATATGTGCCCAAGAAACGGCGTCAGCCACCCCAGCGGCAACGGGAGTGGAACCACAACCGACGCAAGTGATTCAGGACAGAGAGGTAGGCAGATTACCTTATTTCAAGAGAAATTGGGAATCTATAACAGATGACCCAATAATCCTATCATGGGTGTCTGGATATTCACTTGATTTTTTCCAAAAACCTTATCAAAGGAATACACCTCTAAAT
The DNA here is from genome assembly GCA_963859965.1 of Ceramica pisi. Taxonomy (NCBI): domain Eukaryota; kingdom Metazoa; phylum Arthropoda; class Insecta; order Lepidoptera; family Noctuidae; genus Ceramica; species Ceramica pisi. Next base: position 1,139,907 of record OY982538.1, read on the forward strand.
AATTTTTTTTCTCATTCAGAGACGATTCTTATTCGAAAAGAAATTAATGACTTACTAAGAATCAAGGCACTAAAAACTTGTACACCAACAGCAGACCAATTTTGTTCACCAATCTTTCTAATTAAAAAACCCAGTGGAGATTATCGCTTTATTCTAAATCTCAAAAAGTTAAATGAATTTATGCAACCCAACCATTTTAAGTTGGAGGATTACCGTACAATCTGCAAGTTAATGCAAAACAATGATTACTTAGCAACTATTGATTTAAAGAATGCTTACTACATGATTAACATAGACCATAACTCCAGAAAATACCTCCGTTTTTATTTTGAAGAAGAATTGTATGAGTTTTCAGTTTTACCTTTTGGCCTTTGCACAGCCCCCTTTTTATTTACTAAACTATTCAAACCTGTACTCTCAGTATTTAGAAAAAGAGGAATAAGACTAATACAATATCTTGATGATACCTGTGTTATGGCAAGCTCACACTTGGAATGTAAGAATCAAATAAAGTATATACTTAACCTTTTTGAAAGCCTGGGATTCTTAGTAAACTATAAAAAATGCAGTATTATACCTAAACAAGAATGTAAACTTTTAGGATTTATCTTTAATAGTAAAGATATGACTATTTCTATAGGCCAAGACAAAAGACAGAGGTGCATAGAATTACTCTCAAAACTGAAATCAAGTTTTTCCATTCGTTTTTTAGCTCAGGTTATAGGAACATTAGTTTCAGTTTGCCCTGCCATAAAATATGGCATGTTGTATACCAAACAACTAGAGAGAATTAAATATCTGACACTATTATCAAATAATGAAAATTTTGAAACCATTATAACATTACCTAATAGTTGCCATGAGGATATGGAATGGTGGCTTACACACCTAAAATCAGCCATATGTCCTATAAGGAAGAATAACTTTTCTTTAGAAATTGAAACAGATGCATCTCTCACAGGATGGGGTGCAAGATGTGGTAACAAAACCGCCAGTGGGTCATGGACCCAAAAGGAAGCAAAACTCCATATCAATACTTTAGAACTTCATGCAGCTTTTTTGGGTTTAAAAAGTTTTGCTAAAGATCTGTATAATTGTGAGATATTGTTAAGGATTGACAACACCACTGCCATTTCATATATTAATCGCTTAGGTGGAATTCAACACCAAAATCTCAACAATATTTCAAAATTAATATGGCAGTGGTGCGAAACACACAACATATGGATTTATGCTTCCTACATTAATACAAAGGACAATGTTATTGCTGATTTTCAATCACGAAGGGTGTTAGGACACACAGAATGGGAACTTGGCAATCAATATTTTAAAATAATAGTTAATAAATTTGGTCAACCAGAGATTGATTTATTTGCATCTCGTACAAATACTAAATGCATAAAGTATGTGTCATGGCATCCTGATCCTGATGCATTCAAAATTGATGCATTTACTTTTTCATGGTCAAACATATATTTCTATGCTTTCTCCCCCTTTTCGATGATATCAAAAAGCCTTGAAAAAATAATAGTAGATAAAGGTGTAGGCTGCATGGTTGTGCCAGACTGGCCTACACAACCATGGTACCCCCTTTTCCAAAAGCTCTTAATAAATAAACCATTGGTTTTCAAACCAAACAAAGACTTACTCAAACTATGTAATTCCAGGACACCTCATCCACTACATGGGGACCTAACATTGATGGCAGGACAGCTCTCCGGCGCGGTTTTCTCGTAGCAGGTTTAGATGAGGAGGCAGCTGACATAATGCTTAGCTCCATTTCTAGGAATACTCTTATACAATATTCACCTTGTTTAAGAGATTGGATTACTTACTGTCATACTAAACAGATAAGTACATTAAGGCCTAGCATATCAGAAATAATTACTTATCTTACAAATAAATTTAAACAAGGCCTATCATATGGCAGTTTGAACTCAACAAGATCAGCCCTGTCATTGCTATTAGGCTCTCATGTTGGTACAGATTGTAGCATTAAAAGGTTGTTTAAAGGTTTCTTTAAATTAAGACCTAGTCGTCCGAAATATGATTACACATGGGATGTGTCTAAAGTATTAAATTATATAGAAAATAATTTTACAACTTGTGATAATTTAGAATTAAGTACAAAAAAGACTGCAACTCTTTTAGTTTTAGCTACAGGCCAAAGGGCTCAAACAATATGTGCCATTGATATAGGTAATATTAAGGTTGAGTCAGATGTTGTGTTTATCCAAGTAGATAAATTGATAAAAACATCTGCACCTAATAGAATGCAACCGTTTATTAAGTTGCCGTTTTTCACAGATCGACCACATGTCTGTCCAGCTAGAGCTTTGGTTGATTATTTAAATATCACTAGAAATATTAGGGGTAATAATAAGAACTTATTTTTATCTTACAGAAAACCACACAAACCTGTAACTGTCAGTTCAATCAGCCGTTGGATAAAATCCGTGTTGCAAGAAAGTGGCATAGATGTTGCCATATTCTCGGCGCATAGTACACGGCATGCATCAACTTCTGCAGCACTCCAGAAAGGGGTCTCGATCGACGAGATTCGAAGAACGGCTGGTTGGACTAACAGCTCAAGTTGTTTCGCTAGGTTTTATAATCGACCTGTACGTTGTGAAAGCTTCACGGAAGCCATATTTCTTTAATTCGTTATTTTTTCTATTTGTGTTAAAAAATTGTTTCTTGTTGTGGGTATGCCTGCTCTCTCAGGGAGTGTAGGCTTGAGCTAAGGTATAAGCGCTATGTTTTTCTTTTTTCTTAAATTGTACATTGGCATAGAGTATGTAACCAATTGCCCTTGATTAAAGAAAGAAAATAAAAAATCTGATTGCACAGTGGTCTTTGAACATCTACATTAGTAAAATTCTTCATCATCGAGGACGAGACAACAACAGGTATAATTGAACAATCAAACTAGCTTACCTGTAAGCGCTGTTCGATTGAGATTATTCCTGTTGTTGTCTCGTCCGAAGATGATGAGTCCCACCCACCCTTATGGGCCCCAATGGTAGTAATAATCAGATATTTCTATTTTATTTTTTACTTTTTGGCTTATAACTAAATGAAGTCCACAGATAATAGAACAGTGAGCGGGAAATGAATGCGTTCCATTACCGGTTATTTTTTGTCATTGCAAGATTTAAACTATATGTGACGTCCTCCAGTAGCCAGGAAATATACTACATTAGTAAAATTCTTCATCATCTTCGGACGAGACAACAACAGGAATAATCTCAATCGAACAGCGCTTACAGGTAAGCTAGTTTGATTGTTCAATAATATAGTTAGTACTAGAGGCCGCCCGCGACTTCGTACGCGTATAAGTTGTCATTATTCCCGTGTAAATCCCGATCCCTCGAGAACTCCGGGATAAAAAGTAGCCTATGTGTTATTCTAGGTGTTCAGCTACCTACATACCAAATTTCATTGTAATCGGTTCAGTAGTATTTGCGTGAAAGAGTAACAAACATCCATACATACTCACAAACTTTCGCATTTTATAAGTAGGATTTTGGTGTTAGTAACAATGGTGCTTACGTAAGTAGGTTAGTATTGTTAGTTTATATAAGTGATTAATTTATTTATGCCTAAGACTGTCCCTACCCAGTGACCCTGAAAGAGACAGTCCAGTCTGGCAGCTATCATTTTCAGGATGCTGTTGTCACTACCGTGCAAGCGCTGTAGTACGGAGGCCACTTTCATTCACATGATGGCATGAAAACCATCTGTCCGAGCCTCCGCGAACATTCCTGAAGCACTACAACGCCATGGCACGATAGTAGACGTCAGTTACCTGTGCAATAACGGTTATTGACTCCCATATATTTATTGACTTTCATAATTTCAAAAACAGAAATAATGACATAAAGCTGTCCTGAATTCACTTCTATCATGATTCTTTAAGTTCTCTGGTAATGAAAAACGGTTCATAATTTATAATTCGAATATCTACGAAGGGATGTTAGGTCAAAGTACTTTATTGCACGTTTATGTGGCGACAACAGATCCATATAAGTTGGGAAAGATTAAAAACAAACAAAATGATTAATACCCAAAGGTTCACTGGTAGAGAACACCTTGTTGCATTAAGTCCACCTGCATACCACCACTGCAAATTATATCAACCCTATTTTATAAAAAAAGTGACATTATTTTTAGTGATGGATTCTGATGAACAGATTATATGTTCTTATTTTGAAGTTTGAATATTTAGTATTCTAGGTGTTTAGTTATTTTTTTGCTATTGATAGGCATACGTTTGACCACTCTATCTCACCTGATGGTAAGCGATGATACGGTCTAAGATGGAGCACGCTTGCTTAGAAGTAACCTATTCACTTTCGACGTAAAGATTAGTTTTAAACTAAGAAAACAATAATAATTATTTGATTTTCATTCTATATTTATTAATAACCCTCATGATAAGGTTTTCGTTCCAAAAATATCCACGTTTACATGTTCACCCTTCCATACGGTTTTATAACATACCGTAGATAGGTTTTTTACAAAATTATAAATGATTTTTATATTCTTCGCACTAAATTAAAACAGAAAATTTAAATCATAATAAATCAAAACGGAACCCTCATTTTAAAACCCGCTAATTAATAATAGCACAAATTTAATGTACCCTCATTTCACACGTTTCAATGCAGGGGAGTTCCTGCATTCATTTCTACTAAAGCTTTCATTATAACACTTTCAAACAGGCTAGGAACAGTTGAAATACTAAAGAAGAAAGTACAAAAGGTCGATTTCTTACATTGAGTGATAATAGACGCACGCACACATAGGCACGTACATACAGCGATCTCAAAAAATTGCCGGTCGCGAGTGCGCTTGTACAATGATTTTCAAATGAGAATAGGAACGTCAATGACCTTTATCTGTTAAATGTCTCGTGTAAAGTACGGTTTGCAAAGAAAACTTAGTTGCATATCGATAACAGTTTATTTTACTTTGTTTGAATCTATACTAATATTATAAAGCAGAAGAGTTTGTTTGTTTGTTTGTTTGGTTGAACGCGCTAATCTCAGGAACTACTAGTCCGATTTGAAAAATTATTTCAGTGTTAGATAGCCCATTTATCGAGGAATGCTATAGGCTATATATCATCACGCTAAGACCAATAGGATCGGAGCAGTAATGAAAAATGTTACGCAGACGACGTTGCACGGGTCAGCTAGTGAGTCTTATATCATACTAGCTGACCCGTGCAACGTCGTCTGCGTACACATTTTTTAAGATTTCAATTATTAAGATTTAAATAAAAACGTTCAATAGTATAGTAAATTAGCTAAATAAATGTTTAACTATTTATAGTCATTATTAGTTATTTTAAACCATACCAAAACACTTTTTTCACATTACTTAATTGTGGTCAAACTTTTTCAGTACTGATATTAGTTACTTGTTACTATGTTATCGTGATTGGAAGAACACTGATTTCCAAGATACAGGTTTTTACCTAGTTTGGCAATGAGGACTTCATTTCGTTTAGAAGCTTCTAATAAACTGTATTAGGCTAAGTTCTGATTTTGACTAATAAACGTTATTGATTGACTTTTTTCACTCAATGTTTATAAATAATAATTTTAAAAAATCATCTTGATTTGCTCACCCTACCGAATTGGTTTGAATTGACAGTATGACGTCACAATATGGCGCTCAGTCGATTATAATATTCTTATTTGAAACGCATTTTATGTGAAGCGTGTCTATGTGTGCGTGCGTTCTCGCTATGTGTATTGGAGCTGACCTTCTGTATCAGTCTATTCTGCGGCAGAAGCCTGATGGCGTAATGAAAAGGATTCAAAGTGCTGCGTCACGAGACTCATCAATGAAAGCCGTTACTTTTTACAAGCCAGGATTTTTATCAGGTCGGCCATTAATGTAGGCATCCGTTTTAAGCAGAAAAGGCTCATTTTATTTTGACTCGATTATAGATAAAGTTGTAAGGTTTGAGTGGTGTATTCTGATGGACCGTTGCGTTTATTGTAAAACCATTTTGCGATGTTTTTCGGTGAAAATTCTAATATATAATCTCTTAAATAAACTAAGAACAGTAATGAGAAATAAATGAAAAATTATTAGCTTTATTTATGTATTTAAATAAAATTTTGTACAAAGAAAAGAGCACAAAGGTACTGCTTATTTCAAAAGAAATTTTATTCTCTTATCTTATTATTTAATTTATCTTTATTATTAAATAGGTCACAAAGTTACTGTGTGTACTTTTATTTCAAGGCAGCTTATTTTAATAGCAGAATTAATCTACCTCTAAACAAGTACTGATGTTATAAAGCTGAAGAGTTTGTTTGTTTGGTTGAACGTGCTAATCTCGTAAATTACAGGTTTGATTTGAAAAAATCGTTTAGTGTTGGAAAACCAATTTATCGAGAGCGGCTAAAGGTTATATAACATCACGTTACGATTAACAGAATTAGAGCAATAATAAAAAAATGTGACGAAGGCAAAATTTCGCGGGCCGCTTGTGTAAAATATCGATACCCTGTAGCAACACTTCTTTCTAGGTTTTTTATTACGTAAACTACCATTCTGCCATCGCGACTGCCTCATTTGCCGACTGTGGTATCAGAAGAATACCATTTCGAAGGAAAAGCTGATCCTTAATATCTTATCAGCCACAACCCAGCAATTTCTTTTCACTTATTTTCGTAGCGATTAAAAACAATGTTCGTCCCAACATAGTACTTATAATAACAATATTCACTGAACATTAACCGCGCTGTTTGTGAAACGATAATTGTTAATTACTTTTTAAGCTGTATAATTATTATTTATATGCCTTCAGTAAATATAACTTGGAAAGTGTTGAGCGTGTGTTTCAATTATTGGTTTTCGGATTTTAATTAAATCGGATAAATAATTACGTAATATGTTCGTATGAATTATACAAGGAAATTGAAAAAATACCCGAAACCTCTTAGGCAGTGAAAGTACACATGATTATAAGCAACTTTTGTTTTGGTAAAACTCCGAAATCTCGAAAAAAATATCAGCTGTTTCATACAAAATGTAGTATTTAGCCAATGAAAATGTATGAAACAGCTGATATTTTTTTCGAGATTTCGGAGTTTTACCAAAACAAAAGTTGCTTATAATCATGTGTACTTTCACTGCCTAAGAGGTTTCGGGTATTTTTTCAATTTCCCTGTATATCTATGCAATAATATAATAACAACAGACAACTAAGTTATTACCACCCATGATTAGAAATAAAACTAACTTTATGTTACACCCACATCTAGACCACCCACAAATCCAGAACATACTGTTACGTCACAAAGCTAGACAACTGGTTTACATTCTTGCATTGTTTCAAAATAGCGCGGCCTACAGTTTCAAAGAGCTCGTCGGAGTGAAAGCGACGCAATAATGGCGTCACGTCGTTATGCCATACGTCAACTTACGTATCGGTAGGGATGATTGGTGTTTTTAACCGACTTCCCAAAAAGGAGGAGGTTAGGTATCATATCAATTCGGTTGTAGGTATGTTTTTTTTATGTTTGTTATCTCATAAATCCGACAATTATGAACCGATTTGAAAAATTCTTGTTTTATCTGAAAGGATATACCTACTTGCAGATTGGTCCCATTTAAATCATATCAAAATCGGTTACGAACTTTGGATTTTAAATCGAAATACCTGGAATTTGACTATTTGGATGATTCTTTGATAATCGAAATTGCGTATTTTGCTTTTCTGCGATTTTGCAGTGGTGTTGTTAGGTGTGGGGTACCACTAAAAAGTGAAAAATAAAAAACTTTTTACAAAAAAATACAACCGTAATATAAAATAATTTCGGAAGTCGGTGTCAAAACACGAAGAAAGTAACAAAAACACCGACTTCCAAAATTAAAGTTATTTTTTACTTTGTAGTGTTTTTTTTGGAAGTCGGTTGTATTTTTTTGTAAAAAGTTTTTTTTAGGGTTATGCTCTAAATCAGGAGATTGTTGATGTTTTCACTCTCATGTGTTGACGTCTCTAATGATAGGATACGGGGAGCCCGCATGCGGACCAGATCCACGCAGGAGAAAACAAGCATGACAGGAAAAGGGCCCTTAATGAGTTTTACTCAGGGTGCATTCACGAAAATTATTCAATAAATATCAGAACCATTTTGCAACCAGACTTACCAAAAGGCAGCAAGAATTACTTTTGGGACAGTTATATGCCATTTTATACAACAGCTACTTATTTTACAATCGTAATTCCATGGTATCAAGAAGGCTGAGTCAAAATTTTCTTTTAAGCGTAAACTCCGAAAACATTCATAGTTTGGTCTCGTCATAATTATAAGCTCTCTTAATCAGAAAATGATTATAAAACATCAAATTTATTAGTATTTTATTTAAGCATATTTAAATGTATTTTATTAGTATTAAATATATTATTTGTATATTGTGTTGTATCGATATGATTCAATTTTATTTTTTCTTTTGTTTGTTGTACACCTACCACAGTGTAGTCTTTTAAACCCAAAGGTTGACTGGTAGAGTATGCCTTGTTGCATTAAATCCGCTCATGTACCACTATTGTGCATGAAGTCTAAATAAATAAGTAAAGCCCAAATCTATTTAATCATTTCTCAGGACAAAAAAGAAATCTTCTTAAAATAGACTCATGTGTCTATTTTAAGAAGATTTTTAACCGACTTCCCAAAAAGGAGGAGGTTATCAATTCGGTTGTATGTTTTTTTTTTATGTTTGTTACCTCACAACTCCGACAATTATGAACCGATTTGAAATTTTTTTGTTTTATCTGAAAGGATATACTTTCCGATTGGTCCCATTTAAATCATATCAAAATCGGTTACGAACTTTGGATTTTAAATCGAAATAGCTGGAATTTGACTATTTAGATGATTCTTTGATAATCGAAATTGCGTATTTTGCTTTTCTGCGATTTTGCAGTGGTGTTGTTAGGTGTGCACCACTTAAAAGTGAAAAATAAAAAACTTTTTACCAAAAATACAACCGACTTCCAAAAAAAAAAACACTACAAAGTAAAAAATAACTTTAAGTCGGTGTCAAAATACGAAGAAACTTACAAAAACACCGACTTCTGAAATTAAAGTTATTTTTTACTTTGTAGTGTTTTTTTTTATAAGAGTATTTTCATGTCAAGAGTATCGCTACCTCGTTAGATAGACAACTTATGTACAAACCGAATCTGTAACAAACATCGCATACCGCGCGGCTTCATTATTTCACGTACACAAGGGAATTTTGAAAAAACTACAATGTATACAAATTGTGTGTTGTTCTAATTTTCTGTCGTTATTTTTTAGTGTCGGTTAGGTTTGCTTTTGTTCATTGATTTGTTCATGGAGTTTTAGAATAGAATAGAATATTTTTATTTTGGACCAAAGTCCATAAGGTTACTAACAATTTTTACTTAAATTCTATTTTTAGTAGGTTACAGACACATAAAAATATATTACTAAATTTTGGCGTGGAGCCGCATCCACCTCCGCAACATCGGGGAATACCACCGATCTGCGAATACACTGAGAATACATCCGGTCTATTCTGTCAACATCTCACTGTGTTCACTTCGGTGGAGTAAACGACAACCGAGCTATCATTTCATCTTGTTTGTATGGTTTGACAGCTCACTTTGTGATCGCTTCACCCAAGCCTTCACTTTGACATGTTTACAGAATCGCACTACTATTGGTGCTACCGCGAACACGAGACATCAGGGATGCACATCTTTTCCTAATAATGGCGGCACAACCATCAATATTATTATCTGCAAACATCCCTGACGCACTACTTCGCCACGGCAGCCGCAGCAGCACTCTCAGTGAATTATTACATTGAACGCGTAGGTCGCTTAAGTCCGCTGAGTGAAGTTGATTGTTGCTTTTTTATTTCAAGACTAGCTGTCCCCCGCGGTTTCGCACCCGTCAACTGGCAACTTTTTTTTACATATAAACCTTCTCCTGATTAAAATATACACAACAAAAAAAGAATTAGCGAAATCGGTTCAGCTGTTCTCAAGATTTGCGCTTAGCAACACATTCAGCGATTTGTTTTTATTTAATAGGTTATTTTGAAAATAAAAGGTGAGTCTCTTAATTTTTAGGGTTCCGTACTGCCCAAAGGGTAACCAATCGAATCCTATTATTACTAAGCCTCTGCTGTCCGTCTGTCCGACCGTCTGTCTGTCAGCGGGCTGTATCTCAAGAACCGTAATAGGTAAACAGTTGAAATTTTCACAGATTGTGTATTTCTATTGCCGCTATAACAACAAATAATAAAAATTGAGGTTTATGGTACGGAACCCTTCCTGTGCGAGTCCGATTCGCACTTGCGACGGTTTTTTTTTAATAGTCGCTTTACCCGCGGCTATGCATCTTCAATTCCAAATGACGGCACGGTTGGCGAAGTGTTTGACCGATCGACTGCTGCGTCGCGTGTCGTGGGTTCGATTCCCGCACGGAATAAATATTTGTATGGCCTACAGATAGTTGTTCCGGGTCTGGCTGTTTCTGTATGTGAGTTTGTAAACCCACCCACGATACTGGAGAAATTCCTAGTGTGGGGCAACGTATAAAAAAAAAATGAAGCATAAAATAGCTCAAGACACTTTTTCGCAAAAAAAGAGAAACTTAATGCATTCCATGCTGTTGTAGCTTTCATTTTAGTGTTGCTTCTTTGACTCTGATTTACAGCCTCTGTGGTCGCGTGGTTGAGGCGTTTGCCTTGTGACCCGGTACTCGTGGGTTCGATTCCCACGGCAAGCATACTTTGTAAGTAAAGATGTTACCATCTAGGACTTTGCAGGCTTGAATCATCTGTTTGTCTGATAAAAAGATGATTCCGTGCTTATACGTGCCCTCCAGCACGTATAAGCTGGTGGTCCCGGCCGTCAAAGGCGATCGTCAAATAAACCATGTCACAGGCTATTGAGGCGGCTGAGAAACTCTGACACTAAGGTGTGTGGGGTCATTAGACCTAACTGTCCACTCGATAAAAGGAAGAAGACTCTGATCTAGTTTATTACTACAAATCTTGTGTTCTGATGCAGTCTCAAGTGGTTATCAGTGAAAAAAAAATACAACCGACTTCTAAAAAAAAAACACTACAAAGTAAAAAAATAACTTTAAATTCGGAAGTCGGTGTTTTTGTTAGTTTCTTCGTATTTTGACACCGACTTCCGAATTTAAAGTTATTTTTTACTTTGTAGTGTAAGTCGGTTGTACTTTTGCCCCGCACCTAACAGCACCACTGCAAAATCGCAGAAAAGCAAAATACGCAATTTCGATTATCAAAGAATCATCTAAATAGTCAAATTCCAGCGATTTCGATTTAAAATCCAAAGTTCGTAATCGATTTATATGATTTAAATGGGACCAATCTGCAAGTATATCCTTTCAGATAAAACAAAACATTTTTCAAATTGGTTCATAATTGTCGGAGTTAATGAGGTAACAAACAGAAAAAAAAACATGCAACCGAATTGATAACCTCCTCCTTTTTGGGAAGTCGGTTAAAAAAGGTTAATCACTTAATTTTAGTGCCTACTTACATTGAGATAGACTGGAAGTGACACCTAGGTACGCCCGCGCTATTTACACCGTCACAATATTCTGCAAGGAGCGTCCAACGTCATAGTTCTGTCAGACACATTGCTTCGTTACCCTTCAGAAAGACGTTTTGTTGGCATTATTCACTTGTCTACTAATGCTTGAAGAGATTCAAGTAGTTAACAAGTTTTATTTATTTTTTTAACAATGTATCATGTACACACACACAAATAGATAAAAAGGAGACAGAAAAATAGGTACAAAGGTGATACTTATTTCTATAGAAATCACTTCCAGCATACCTGTGAAAGGAGAGCCAAATAAAAGAGATGTAGATACGTGTGTAAAAGTTAAAAATAGAACAATAAACTTTAAGTTAGTAACTTTTGTTAAGTTAGTTTAAAGTTTCAAATCTCTTCAAGTATTAGTGAATATATTTTTTTACTTTCAAGAAATTATTTATTCACCGTATAGTTGGAAACAGTTAGGGAAAACACATCGGAACCTACATTGACAATGCAAAAGTGTCTGTTAATGGTTTGATTTCATCTTATTCAAAACAGTGACAAATTATTAGGTATAAATATTGCCTGACTTTGACTGTTCTTGAAAATTAGGTATTTGACATCGTTTCTTTATCTTAATGAAAAATTAACACCAGTCACAACTACCTAAAGCTATTTCAATCAGCGAAAAAGCCTACGAATTTTCTGTTAATTAGTCATACTAATATTACATCAAAAGACGAACATTATTAACTTTTAAATAAATGAGCAGTTGACGGCATTCGCGATCAATCGATGACGTCACTATATTGGCGCCACGTCAATCAATGGATACAATAACGTTACGAAATGAGCAAATCAAAGGGAATGGTTCCGTAGGCCCATTAAATATTCAGGAGTATTATGAAGACTGAAGATAATTGGGCAATTGTTGCGCAGCTGTTACTACTTTTTTCTCATTCAAGAGAATAAAGTTTTTGGTATAAATTAAAATAAAATTAAATAACGTTTAATTCGACCAACAAGGGATCATAGCACAAATACACAAACGATGAGAAATACCACATACACATAATACATTCAATTTCACAACATTACTCAAATTAAAATTAAAAGTTAAACCAAGATTAAAATAAAAATTGCTCAATTTAAAAAAGTTAAAAATATGTGCATGTCTGAAAATCGAAAACATTGTAAAAAAGAAATACTAACTAAATCAAATAATAGTATAACATTGATACAATTAATCAATAAATTAAATCCCGACTTGTCATGTAACTGCACACAATGCCATAGTATTGGGCAGTCAGTCCGGCTAGCCACAACGCTTAAAATACTCTTGCCACTCCCACGGACACGACTTAGCAGGGAAACAAAAAATAAAACAAAAAAGGCCTTTGTTGCTTAGTTGGAAATCCTACCAATTCTCACAAAACTTTTGGGAATACTTTCAATCTGCGTACAGTTAAGGACTGGAATGCCGGAGTCTTGAAGTCAAGAGTAAATAAGTTTATATTAGGCAAGGGTGCTACATTGCCTACCACATCACATCACTTTCCACCAAGTTAAGTTGTGGTCAAACACGAGTTTATGTATAAAATAATAATAATATCAGACACGATTTGTTGGACTGTGAAAAATTGTTTTTAAAATATAATATTTCTAAAACGGCTTAGCGACTGACATGACGATTAATGTAGAGGAGTAAGACAGAAAATGTAATGTGCAAGGGCCAGAGAATGGTAATCGTCTGGTTTTTTTTTTAATATTGGTAGGCGTACGTTTGACCGCTATCTCACCAAATGTTAAGCGATGATGCGGTCTAAGGTGGAGCACGCTTGCCTAGAAGTAACCTATTCACTCTTGACTTAAAGACTCCCAGGTTGAATCAAGAAGGATGAATCAAGGATCACGTGATATGACTTTTCTCTTGTATATTAATGTTTTTATAACTTTTTCTTGGGACAAGCCCGCCACACATTCCCAACCACTGCAACTCCTGAAAACCAGAATCGACAGTGGCAACCACCAGAGAAATGCTGAGCTAATAAAGCCCGACGAGTCCCGGAGAAACAATTCAACTGTCTTGGATCCCGCAACGAAATTTATCAGAAGAGTACAGCGGAGGAGTAGGAAAAATAAATATAATTTCCACTTCCCTCCATATCAAGCAGGAGACAGATTAGAGCTAGGCCAATAGGCAAGTTAAGCCCAGGCACCACGGATTATATTAACACTGAAACTAAGAGGTCCTAAATTGTGAGCTACTTATACTTTGTGTATTTAAACATTATTCTACTATTTGCTGATAGACACACTATGTAGCCGTATGTTTAACCCATTCCCCACTGAACAAACTAAAGTTAAATTCAATTTAGTCCAATGCCAACAGTGCCCGGATGTTATCTACCCAAAACATAACAAATTACAAACTTTGAATCAACTTAAACTATAGTTCTGATTACAGAGATAAACCAGATATGGACAACGTGACATCAATAATGATTAATGGGCCAAAACTGATTGATTTATGTGTACTGTTGCCCGAATTATTGAACTTCACTCAAGACTCGAGTATTACTTAGAAATAACTTTAATTGCCTCGTTGGTTGGTCGCGTAGTCACAAGTGTGAATGCTGAGTGTGAGGGTTCGATTCCCAGGTTGAGCAGAAAGCATAGTTGCCCCGAGTGTCACAGTCGGTTGCAGGATTTTTTCGTGCCGCAGTGTCACACGAGGTGACATTTTTCTTGAGCTTTACTCTTTCCGATTAAATTAGATGGTTATGCCGTCGAGCTTTGACCGTACAGATAGAAAGTGCATTTGTGTTCACACACTAGGCTAATCTCTGTGGGTTGAGATTGGCCACCGGCACCGTGACCAAAATTCGGTCGCAAAGATTTCACAACTAAGCAAACGACTTATAGAAAATGCTTGAATTTTGAATGTTGTACAATCAAAACTCGAAGCTCACTTTAGTTTCGATTTACTTGTTTATTGAATGTATAACCCCTATTTCAAATTATTCAGAAGGACCAAACGTCAAATCAGTTGCGGTCGAAAACAAAAGCAAGAGTGTGACTTAAGACACCCGCTCTTTGTTGTCCAACTACCAACTAAAAGACTGATTAACAGACACAGCTTCCTTACATCGGCAGTCCTGCTGTCAGGAAACCCAGCTGATGCCCGTTAAAAACTGTGGCAAGACACTTCTCTCCTAACCCCCAGGGTCTAACCTGCCGTGGTCTACTTGGAAGTCCCTGAACAGCCTCAGAACGCAAGTAGGAAGGTGTAATCACAACCTCGCAAAATGGGGCTACGGTGACTGCAGTGTGTGGATGTGGAGCCAAGTTACAAAACAAACTCCACCTCCTATCTTTCCCTCTGTGCCTCAAAACTTGCACCCAAGAAGACCTATGTGCTGCCACTAGTGAGGCTTTGGAGGTGGCAACGTTTTGGTCCAGCAAAATCTAGAAATAACCTGTCGTGCCAGCGACACGAAGAGGAAGTAGTCGCGGTATATTCGAAAAACTCTTTTGATTGATTTATTTAAAGATTATCTATACTAATATTATAAAGCAGAAGAGTTTGTTTGTTTGGTTGAACGCGCTAATCTCAGGAACTACTGGTCCGATTTGAAAAATTCTTTCAGTGTTAGATAGCCCATTTATCGAGGAAGACTATAAATCATCACGCTAAGACCAATAGGTGCAGAGCAGTAATGAAAAATGTTACGCAGACGACGTTGCACGGGTCAGCTAGTTCAAAGATATTACAGTAAATTTAATTATTGGAGGTGGAGTTGGTTTGAGAACGACTTGTGGATTGGAATAAAAGGGTAAGACACAGGTTTGATGTCGGGTAGGTAGCGGGTATCTGCTGGATGCCAACACGACACGATTGGCCTCTAATCTGACGCTTGGAGATGGCCTACTACCTGTATTAGACGACTTACAGATCCTGATGTTTTTATCTACTTAGCAGAATGAAACTAAGAGGTATGGAGCACAAATATACCTTGGCTAGAATACTTCTAATGCCTGTGATACAATCCTGTGGGATAATTTTCATAATTCCCGCGGGAAAATTCCTCGGTCATTGAGCTATTTTTTGACAAACAAAAAGAAAACGAAACTCAACACGCTGAAGTTTTCATTTATAATTGGGTGATAAATCTTACTAAGTTTCTGCCTATTTCAATTCAAATCCTATTATACTACCCTCTAATCTGAAGGAAAAACTTCGAAATCGAGGCGTTAGTTGTTGAAGAAAACTTTAAATCTTATTGAAATACTTTATTTGAGGATTATATTTCGAGTTATTTTCACTTTTCGTATTTCGAATTATAGAAAGTTGTTTCTATGTAGTTGTTCTAGTGAAAACGATTCGTTTTATAATTAAGTTATGTTTTTAAGTTGAGATTTTGAATTATCTGTTTTTTATCGATTTACGATTGTAGACTCAATAGTCTACAATCAATCCGCAATCCGCGGAGATTAATTATTAAAAAGAAGAGTAAATTGTCAACCACTACAATATCCAAACTATAGATTTATCGAGATTTTAGTTCCTAAATGATTTAGTCATTGATCAATTTCTATAAGAGTAGCAACATCATGTCATTTAATTATTTTTTTGCTCTTTTGTTAAACAAACAATACAGTATGAATACTATTAAGCATAATTAAAGTGTAGGTACATAAGTTTTGTTTAACTGTTAGGTACAGGTTTTTAACCATTATTAAATATACCATATTTAGTTAAGTGATTGGCGCGGGGGTTATATAAAGTACTTTTTACCTGCTATAAAACCTGCATGTTACATTTCAGATTCAGATCACTATGTAAATACGAGGAAAAGCACACAAGCTTGCGCTTATCTAAATGTACTAAAGTATCATTTCAGTTTTTAATTAAGTGCAGGTAGAACTGAAATGGAAATTACATGAAAAAATAAATCAACTGAAGTACATCTCTGTAGATTTTTCTAAGAATAAAATACAATTTATGATGTGAGATGAGAAACTGGATCAAAAACTAAGAGCTTTCTGAAATTGAAAATAAACATTGCAGTGACTACGACGCTACGCTTTTCGTAGCACTTTAATGCGTGCTACGAGATTCGCTACGAGAAGTTGGAATGTGTTGAGTGAATTTTGAACAGGAAAGTTTTAAATCAAGGGGCCAAAATCTGTTAATTTTTACAAAATGCTTCAATAGTTGACATTGTGAGAAACTTTATGAGAAGTATAAAGATAATAAAATTTCAAACAAAAATTGTACATGAATTTATTCTGTACTTGTGTCTTATTATAGGGAGAAAATTTTATAATTAACTAGAAATCATCTATACCTATTGTCAAGCTAGAATTTTTAAACTATAGGTTTTTAAACGAATTTTTTAACAAAATCCTTATAAGACATTCGATATTAATGATTTGCAAAATCAAAGTAAAATAGCTTTCATCCGCGACTTTGTACGCACATATCCTGTTTCTTTTCTGGTTCCGTAGGAATTCCTAGAAATCCTCTCTAAGTGCTTCCCTACACTCCTCAAGGAACCTAGATTCCAAATTTCAGCCTTCAACGACCAGTAATTTTGGTTGTGCAATGGTTGTCAGCCAGCCACTCAGCAACGAAAGAATTTTAATTAGGATTTACTCTTGCTTTTTTGCCACCAACAAAAAACGCTGCGACATGTTTTTTGGACATACGCCTACCACCAAGTCCAAACATGATACGAAATTAAAAAACCGGCCAAGTGCAAGAGGCAGCGTCTTTTGTTAGTGTCATTATAATATTTTTACTTTTACGACAATACAATTTTGGAACCAAAATTCTACTGATTTTCCTGATGACTTGGATTTTGATAAACTGGTGTTGGCAACGCTTCTTCGTGGTGGGGGTATCGCCGTGTATTTGTATTACCGCGTGCAACGCTGCAGGTTCCACCTGCATTTCAAGCAAACGCCTATAAAATCCGAACCTGTACCTAATCCATAAACGCCAATGCCATAATTGCCAAGAGCCTCGACGAACACCTCAAGAGGCCTCGTTGGGCAGCTGAATCAAGAGCTTGATCCAGAAAGCAGTATTCCTGGACACGGCGCGTATAGTGAGGACGTTCCACTTCTTGGACACTGTTTCTGATACCAGTCGGCTATTATTTTGCAAATTTTTTTAATTGTTTTTTTTTTTATAGAAATTTTAAAAAATGTAATAAATATGTACTATTTCTAAAAAGTGTGATATTTTTTGCGGGTCGCCACGCCGCACGCGATGCTCGACGCCCCGCGTCTCCGTAAACGAGGACGTAGTCTCAGCTATTAGAACAACCACTTTTGCACCAGTTATGTATAAAAACGTATGATGTGTATGCATCTATTTGCATATTTTGCTGGCTATAAATTATTGTCTCTTTCGAGGGTTTGGGGCTGTATTCTAAGATAGGACTCATTCTATGTAGTTCGGCTCCAAATGCAACCTCATTATTTTAATACTTACTTTCTTAAATATTCATCGACAACCACTTTGTCTATTGGTGAAAACAGCATTAAAATCGGTGCAGTAGTTTCTGAGTTTATCGCGAACAGACAGACGCGGCGGAGTACTTAGTTTTATAATATGTAGTGATGTTAATAGCCTTTAATTATAATCATGAACTTTGTTTTATTTACTTTGGAAAAAAAAAAAATTACTAATAATAGGGCCTCTGGTACTAAACCGATCTACACGGAAAACATTAGTCAGGTAACAGAAGTCAGGAAAAAAATCTTGGAACGAGATATCAAACCCAAGACCGAACGAACACAAATATAGCGCTTACGACTACTAAGTCATCGGGACATTCCCTCTAATTGTTATTAAAAAACATATTTCACAAAAAAGCTGACAGTTTCAATCAGCTTAAAAACAAATTCCTTTCAGCAATATTCCTGAAACAATTACTAAAATGGAACTCGTAAACGTTTAGTACAAGTTTGTTTTTCATTTGACCTAGGGCTGCTACAAGCTATTTTTCAACAAATTCTTCAATTTTCTGTGAAACTTTACACAGGTTTTATGACAGGCTTGGCCTAATTTTTCTTTGTAAACAACCTTAATTTTTCATTAGAAAAAATATAACAGATACTGAAGATTTATTGTTTTAGGCTTCAAGTAGGATGAGCCATTGGTTAATGTTGAGCTTTATTAGATTAAAGACGAAGGTTGTTAATTATTAAACTTTCTTCAGTCAAATCAAAAACTTTCATTGCTTGTAATTTATTAAAAGTAGGGTAAATCCGTATAATAAGATCAAATCTCCTTAGCTTTTTCCAAACTATGTCGGGAAGCGTGCTCCACCTTAGACCGCATCATCGTTTAACATCAGGTGAGATAGCGGTCAAACGTATGCCTATCAATATAAAAAAAAAATGTCGGGGTTACCGTCCAGTCAAGCTAGACGCAGCTGAAAGCCAATATTTAACATAGAGCGATCGTCTATCTGATCTCCAAAACCAAGTAAAACGACTCTCCTCGGCAAGACTTGTGTCAGATTTTTGGCTTCTGACTAACCCTAGCGACAATCAAAGATATTCAATTGACCACCAGGACCGAAGGCTTGGAGTAGTCTCGGTGTATTATAGTTACCCATCCACGTACGAACCTGAGCAAATATTGCTTAACTCTGAACCCTTGCTGCTGTTATTAGGAGTATTTAGCCACGAGCGTCTATGCTATTATAACGAATTCGAATAAAAGCTAAATAAAATTATCGAAAAATACTGCAGTCGTACTACTTACTGTCTTTCAAAGAAATTAATCTAGTAAATGGAACGCAGCTAACAGCTCACGCACTCCACTCGCATCGTCTAAAAAGTGCGTTACGGTGACAGAATAGTAGGCGGCCAGACCAGACTCCAACAAATTGTGGCGGATACATTTTATTACGGTTTGATGTGCAACAACTTTAAGAGACAATGAGGTATTTGTTAAGGTTTTGGAGAGTATGCGGTACAGAAAATAAAGTCCCCCAAACATCCATTGAAAAGGGAGGATCCTCCTACCAAAAGGTAGTCGTGCCTGGCGGGCAACTGCCCAGTAGTTCATATTCGGGCTGATTTATTTGCAAGCAGCGTTTACCGTGGCAAACCCTGCTTGCGCGATGCAAAATTTTTAGTTCGCTGCTAGTTGGATAGATGGCGTTGCGGTTATTTTTGTTGCGATGCAGATTTGTTTTATTGGTTTTTCTAGTAGACGGATTTATGCCGCTACAAGGTCCGCTTTTTAATAATTCTCAAAATACAAGACGCTGTACATAAATATCCTGATACTATAGTCGTACCTTATAATATCAGGATATTTATGTGCTGCGTCTTGTATTTTGAGAATTACTGTCATCCTTAGAAATTAATCCATGTAAATGGAACGCAGCTCACAGCCGTACTACACTCGCATCGTCTAAACAGTGCGTGACAGAAGAGTGGGCGGCCAGGCTCGCTACAAATCGTGGCGGAGACGTTTCACTACGTGGTAATGTGGTGTAAGTTATGACGGTGTCGTGGCGTTGTGATGGCAAAAAGAAATAGTTGAGTATTTGGTTTAAAACACAATTTTATTTATGGTATCTAAATTCAGGCAAACGTCGAAACTTAAATTCATGAAATCGGGGTTTGACCAGTTAAACTTTAATTACGTATTAGAATGTCATAGTTTGTTAGATTTGTTATAATAAAACGTCATTTTTATTTTCGAGGTTTGCCCAAAAGCTTTGGTCAAACCTAGGATAAACTAGTCATACCGGGAAGAGATTGCATATCGACCTTTGATTATAACTTATTTTTTAATTATATACTCTGTTATGGTAGAGTGAATTATTTCATTTGAAAAACGAATGAGTTCACTATAGGGACGGATAGAAATACGGAAAACTACATCCACTGGTGCAGCCAGTCTATTTCGTCAATATCTCACCAAAAACTGTAATTTAAACTTCTCATTCCTTTTACTGTACAGATTGAAAACTTGTCACGTCAAATTTTACACTGTGAGATGTTTACAGAATCACATTGCTGTACTTCTTGCCCCGTCTTATTTTTGTTTTATGATAATTTTTGTTTGTTCTCGGAAGCTGATTCAAATCGCTGTCTCTTATGACTTGTCACAACTCAAACTCCATTCCGTACCGAGCAAATATGAGCTAACCATTTGGATCCTTTCAGACGCACTTTAAATAAATTACGTAATAGATCTTATTTGATATTAGCGGTTTCACTTCGTTTGATATTATATTAAACTAAATAATTGTAGTTATGTTTGTCGATTTTTCTATATGACTTTCATCATTTGCCCAGCCTTATCCTAACTATACTGGGGTTGGCTTCGAGCCAAACCGGATTCAGCTGAATACCATTATTTTACGTGGATCAGCTGTCTACCAGACCTCCACAACCCTTTAACTAGGTAACACGGCACTCTTTGGAAATACTGGTGTCAGATTTACTGGCTTCTGACAATCCGTAACGACTGCAAAAGATCTACAAATGACAGCCGGGTGACCATCTTAACATAACAAGGAAACTCGCTATGGTCACCCATCCACAGACCAGCTTTCGCAAGCGTTGCTTAACTTTGAAGATCAACCCGTGCGGCTGTTATTATTTTGCCACGAGCTCCTATAATAATATGTAATAGTTTATATTAGGTATAATACTTCATCAGCGTCAGCCATAGCTCGACGTCTCCCACTGCTGGCCATAGGTTTCTCGTTTCATGTGCTAATCCCCACGCTTCTATGATACCTTTGTCCAGATACTACGATAGCAAAGCGGTCTGCTCATCTCAATGTCATATAACAATTACCTTGTGTCTTATACTAGACAAACCAATAGTTCCATTGACCCTCAATTTTACATTAACCTCTAAAACATATCAAACAATTTGGTAAACAAACATAAATACTAATTAAACAAACATAAATAGTAACAGCGCTCGATACCGTTTCCATTTAAATTTTAAACTAGCTCACAAACTTACATTTATCGTAATGATTCAGATAAACTTAAAAAATTACAGAATCATAAACAACTAAAAAGTTACAGTATACACGACCTCCACTTTAATTTAAAGTTATTAACTAACAGACTGACCCTTAACTTATAAATCACTGTCAGTAAAAAAAGCAAAATTTAAAGCAGTTTAATTGAACAACTTTCACCTAATTGAATTAATTTGTTGTACGAAAACCACTCGAGATTTATTTGACAGAACATGTGAACCCGACCCCTTCTTAAACGCAAACATATGTAAATAAGAGGTTTTGACATTATTTAATTTAAAAGCATGAGATTGAACGAAGATATGAATCGTTTTGGAATTGTTTGTAATGTAAGCGATCAAAGTGACATTAATTTATCAACGAGTGCTAAACTTATATTTTAGTCGAATATTGAGGTTAAACCTGAATCCAATTACCAATATTTTATTTTTAGTTTAAGTTTGTCAGCGGGTTGCCATTCTAGTCAAATTCCCATAGATATTCCCTTTGGAAATTTTAAATAAGGATGAAACTAAAAATTATTACAGATGGTATGTTGGCAGAAGCGACGAGTATCGGAATGACGAGGAGTAAAGTGGTGAAGTGAAGCGTGAGGCTTAAGACCGCTTGAAATGGAGGACTACAGTGGACGCCCTCTGCCCCTGCTAGGAGACAAAGGACCTTAAGTCAAGTCAGTGACAGGCCGACGTCACTTCCCACTTATAGGCCTCTATTCTTCTGTGCCAATGCCTATGCTCCTCATCGGTGTGCTGCCCGCGATTTCATCAGCCCATTTTGCCGCCAGGCAGCCAACATACCTTCTACCAGTCCTTGGTCGCAACTCAGTCTTCACTGCACCTGCTATCACCATGACTTTCCACATGTCGTGCTTAACTCTATTTGAGGCCCAATGAACTTGGAACAATCTAAATATGTAAATTATAAGGCATTTTTCTTCACAAAACACAAAATGCGTGATGTGATTGGAAACAGAGTTCTATACATCAAAACCTAGCTATTCTAAAGAAACTGTCACTCAAAATACATTTCTAATCAAAATCACACTAAACTCTGACTAAGCAATTTTATACATATTCGCTTCTATCTACTTGTTAATAGAATTCATTTTGATGTCCAAAATTGATTAATGAAACTCGACTGTCAATTCCATTTGATCGGTTATAATGAAGCTAAGTTTGGAGCGAGTCTAGTAATTCGATAGTCTGTACTTGTTCGAAGTAATGGAAGCTCGTCGAATATCCATTATTTTTGATATTCGCCTGTCAATAGTAGGTATTGTTATTGCTTGATTTCTTTGAAAGTGTGGTAGGAATTTTAATGGGGTGGAAATTGAGATGATGTTGTATAAATTTGATATCCGTTGACTGTTGAAATCATCTTTAATATAAATGACCCAAAAGCTGGCTTTTACTTTGTGCAGAGACTAAGTATTGCCATTCAACGTAGCAATGCCGCCAGTCTCTTGGGCACATTATCAGCCGACAGCGTTGAGAACGAATTTTTCGGTGCTATATTTTAGGTTGTTGTAAGTTTTCATTACAGTTAATGTATAATACGTCACTGGAAAATGTCAGACTCCGTAACTAAGATCGTAATAAATCTTGATTAGATTATAAGATCTCGATATATTAGTAATAATCGATTTGTATGTAATATATCCCATCCAAATAAAAAGTTTCCAATATTCAGTGTCTTGATGAGAAATAAATAGTTTACAATTTCATTGTTTGTTTTATCTTCTTTTCTCAATTGTTTCTTTCATCAATTGTTTTGAAATTTATGCTCAGGGATATGTGCACAGAAATATAAAAAACAGCTTATTTATTATATCTATGGATATGTGCCTATTTCTCTCAACAGTAGCGGTAGTATTCTTTCAGTACAATAATTTTCAAAATCAGATCTTCACTTCAGTTCACTTTCAACATTTTTTTTATTAGCAACAAAACTAAATGATATTCTGATATTGATTTATCCATAAATGCAGGCAAATGGGCAAATAACAGTGGCTATTATCAAGATTCTCATGTTTCATGTATTTGGTAAAAAATGCAATCCAATGTTAAATACATTAAAGCCAATTCCAATAAATTTGATCTTTCATCCCGAATAAAAATCGAAGCTTTACATTAAAATTGCATCGAAACTCAAATTAAACTAAATCTCGTTGCATTTAAATTTTCTTTTCCTATTTGGAAGTCGTAATGAACGACAAATAGTCTCCACTGAACCTTAACGACTTCGGAATCAAACAAGAACCGATGAAAAATGTTCCGTTTTATTATTCCATTGTTTATATTATTCCATTTTATTTACAGATCTGTTATTTCGAGTAAAAAATACAGTTGGTGCATTTTGAATTGAAGAGAAAAATAATGTAGTATTTTGTTGAAATACACCAACAATGGAAAAGCAGAATAGGATATTATTTAATGTTTTTCCTACATTTTACGTAATTTGTTATATAAGGCTTTTTTTATTGTAGGTCTTTTTTTGTATCAAGTGCTGGCTTAAAATAAAATAATAAAACTGGATTTGTTGTGGAAAAGTTCTGGAGTGGCGACCGCGAACCAGAAGACACAAATTTGGAACACACAAGCTGGACCGATGACCTGGAGGTCAGAAAGCACATCACGCTTCCGGTCACTGTCGAATTTTCCTAATCAACCTTGAACCTAATCCTTTACCGATATAGATTAAAAAATAAAATTTGACAGATTGCTGTAAAGATAATTAAAAAAAAAGCGAAAGCGGCCTTGAGATTCAGAGCAGATTAGAGACGTGGTGGCAAAGACTGGAGAGTGTTGGCCTGAAGTTGAGCAGAACCAAAACAGAATACCTGTTCTGAGATTTCGGTGGTCTCTCCAGTCCTATACCGATCTGCTTCGACTTTCGGTACCTTAGGTCGCTTTTTCAGGGGGATAGCGGTCGGTACTTGGCCCCCCCCTGTGGAACATCGGGTTCGATTGGCTCCTGCGGGGAGCCCTCCTCCGTGGCACGAGTGTCATCTGTTACGCGGATGACACTCTGCTCACTGCCCGGGGGAGGACATTTGGAGAGGCGGCCTGTCTGGCCTCGGCTGGCGGATCCTTGGTCGCAGGGAGGATCCGCCGCCTGGGGTTGAGGGTGGCGCTGAACAAGACCGAGGCCGTGTTCTTTCGCGGGCCTCGGCAGCGCTACCCTCCAGATGCCCACATCACTGTGGAGGGCATCAGGGTGGGGGTCCAGGCCCAGGTGAAGTATCTGGGCCTGGTACTGGACAGCAGGTGGCGCTTCGGCCCGCATTTCAGCGGGCTGTCGACGCGCCTGCTGAAGGCCGCCGGCGCCCTGTCGTGGCTCCTCCCGAACCTGGGGGGCCCAGCGCGCGATGCCGGCGCTTATATGCCGGCATCCTGCGGAGCATGGCCCTGTACGGGGCCCCAATCTGGGCGGACTCCCTCCACAGGAGGGAGAATGCGACTGCAATCCGCAGGCCCCAAAGGGCCATCGCGCAGCGGGTAGCGAGGGCCTACCGGTCGGTAGGCTTTTCGGCGGCGTGCGCTCTGGCGGGCACCCCTCCTTGGGAGTTGGAGGCGTGGGTGCTCGCCAGGGTGTACGAATGGACGGCGCGCCGAAAAGCGCTCGGGGAGCGCCCTGTCGCTGAAGAGCGGGAAGCCGTGCGGAGGGAGGCGAGGGACGCCATCATCGTCCATTGGACAGAGGACCTCGCCTCCGCCACCTTTGGCCGTCGAACGTTGGACGCGCTCGGTCCAGTCCTGCGGGATTGGCTCGAGCGGCCGCACGGCTTCCTCTCCTTCCGTCTGGTGCAGGTGTTGCCAGGCCACGGCTGTTTCGGCACGCACCTGCACCGGATCGGGAGGGAGGAGACACCGGCGTGTCACGACTGCGGCGCGGCGGAGGACACGGCGCAGCACACACTGGAGGTGTGCCCAGCTTGGTCCGAGCCGCGTCGCAGTCTCACTGCGGAGATCGGACAGGACCTCTCCCTTCCCAGCGTGGTCAGATGCATGCTGGGGAGTGAGGAGTCCTGGGCCGCGGTCGCCTCCTTTTGCGAGGATGTCATCTCGCAGAAGGAGGCGGCGGAGCGCGCGCGGGAGGACGATCCTCTCGCTGCGCCGCTCCGCAGACGAAGGCGAGGTCGGAGAAGACGCCCTCTTCTCCCTCCTCGCGGTGGTGATGGGCGGGCGACAGGCGCGGGGGCGCCTTCGCCTGCATTGCACGCATCACCATCATCGTCGGAGGTTCCCGGCCCTCCCCCAACGGGGGGGGCGTGAAGGGCCCGCTTTGAAGGCGGGCGGTCGTCGGAGGTGGACTGGACGTAAAGGCTACGCCGATCTCCCAGTCCACCCCCACTAAGACGTTGCGGGAATTTCGTTGCTGGGTTGTTTTAGTGGGTATACCGGGCTAGCCCGGGGAGTCCCACATACCCCTCCCACTCCCCCGAGTGGGAGGGTATGCGTAACGCATTTTTTCCCAGCCGAAAAAAAAAAAAAAAAAAAAAGGGGGATAGCGATATAGACCGAGACATAACACACCGAATCAACTCGGGATGGATAAAATGGTTTTAGTAATCTTGAGGTCTTTGCACGGTCGCGCTGCGGTAAAAACTCTGGGTCTCCATGATCTTTCTAGCATAGTAGTACATTGCAACAACTTATGAAACACTTATGTATTTATATATATAACTTATTTAGAAAACTTATGAAACACTCATGTGTAGGTTGCGAAAAAATTTGATTTTTTTCCCAACTGTATTGGGGCTGGTTTACAATTAAACCAGATGTAGCCCAGTACCAATTTTAGGTGGCAAAAGTACCTTTCTGACCTCAACAACTCAGCAACTGAGTAGCAAAACCCCAGGTCTTTGCAATCACTAAACCATCCAATCCATGCATTTAATATTTTTATTTATACCCATTAAAACGGTCATTCAAATATTAAAACGGTATTATAATTTATATTCAATATCATGCGCATAAACAGTTCAGTTTATTTTCATGTAGTTGTTTAAACTACGGTTTTAATAAACCAATGTTTAGTGGTTCAAACATGGTCCGACCACACGAATGGTGTCTGTTTAACGTTTGGTGAACATGAAATATTAATTAGAATGATTGAACATGCTATTTGATATCTTGATAAGATATAGGAAATTGATAATGGTGTTAGCAAGAGAGTTTTTTATGCGCTAATTGATAAAATTACGATTGTTTTACTGATAAATATAATTGACTAGCTGACTCGTGCAACGTCCTCAATAAATAGGCTATCTAACACTGAAATAATTTTATAATCGGACCAGTAGTTCCTGAGATTAGCGCGTTCAAGCAAACATACAAACTCTTCAGCTATAATAATATTAGTACCTATAGATGTGTTTTGACTCAAGGAAGGATGTAGTAAGATGTTTTATATTAAGCCATAAAAATAACACCAACAAACATAAACACACCAAACAACATCCATCCAACCAACCATCATCACCACCTTATCGGAAACTCGTGAATAAAATGGTACATGGTAGCAATCCCGATATTAACTATTCCAATATCAACAATATCAGGAATAATGATATCCGTAAGAGAACGAAGGTTACTGACATAGCTCGAAAGATCGCCAAACTGAAGTGGTAGTGGGCAGGGCACATGTTTCCCAGAAAACATGGTCTATGGGGCCGGAAAGTTCTGGAGTGGTGACCGCATACGAGAAGACGCAGCGTTGGAAGGCCTCCCACAAAGTGGGCCGATGACCTGTTGAAGGTCGTGGGTAGCCGATGGATGCGAGACGCACATGACCGATCGTTGTGGTGACACTAATTAGGTGAACCCTATGTTCAGCAGTGGTCTTCTTTCGACTCATTCAATCATCAAGATCATTAACATGAGGACCAGTGGATGGTTAGTGGATCTCTTTTTACATAGGACTTAAATCTTCACATCTATACATACATACATACTACATACATACATACACATACACATAATATATCTTCTAAATATAATTCACGTGTCACGTTGTTTGTCCGCGATGGACTCCTAAACTACTTAACCGATTTTAACCAAATTTCCACCCGGTGTGCAGGTTGATCCAACTTGAAAGAAAGGGGTAGCTTACATCTAAATTTATAGTCGCAATAGTATTGAGCGGAGCATTCATGGAAAATGTGTCGCAGACGAAGTTGCGCGGGTCAGCTAGTATGTTATACCGCGTGTATCTGATATCGACGCACAAACAATTTCCATGGGTCCTGGGCATGATATCAGCTCGGCTGAGCTGATAACTACTTGTAGTACTCTTGAAAAAAATGAGAAATGAACCGACGAAAAATTCCAACACTAGGGTGTCCAGAATAAAATAGAATATTTATTTGCGTAAAACATGGTATACAAGGGTTAGATACAAATTGAGGCACAAGCATGTTTAGCTAGGATAAAACATAGCATGCAAAATTTTACAGACAAGTTTAGCAACAACAAAAGTTTATTTCTTAAAAAAAAAAAACTCAACATTTTTTATCTATCAATTCTTTTACACTATAGAAACTACACTGGAGTAACCACTTAACCAATAATTTTGAATTTAAAGCTTTGAAATGCCTTGGTATTTTATTATAAATGCACACACACATTGCCAAGCAGTTACTATTGTATTTAGACAGTCTAGGCAAATCATTTAACACTAGTTTATATGGATCTCGTCGATTCCGAGGATTGACATCAATAGTTGCTTATTTTTCACGACAAACACACATATTTCGTTAATGTAAAGCGACAGTAACGGTAACAAACCAAGTTTTTTAAATATTGGTCGACATGAGTCGTCGGGCTTAAGTCCACAAATTGCTCTCATGCACTTCTTTTGAGCGACGAATGCTCTTTGGAAGTCAGTGCTATTACCCCACATTATTAGTCCATAACGTAACAACGATTCGACGTACGCGTGGTATGACATTACAGCAGTTTTCATATTAGTTACATTTTTTACTTGTTTTAATGCATAAACAAATTTATTAATTTTAGTGCCTAGATTATCTATGTGCTCTTTCCAGTTAATGTCTTTATCTATTATTACACCTAAAAATTTGGTACGCGTTAAATCATTGATTTTATTAATATTGATTTTAATGTCATTTTTGGAATTATTTGATCGATAAAATTGAATGTAAACGGATTTGTCTAAATTTATCATCAAATGGTTAATGTCAAGCCGGTGTAATAATTTTTCAATTGTATTATTAATGTCAATTTCATGTTCTGAAATGGTATTTAGTGTATTAGATGCCACTATAATAGAAATATCGTCAGTAAATAATACGCATTTATGGTTACTTATTTTTGTAATGTCATTTATATAAATGAGGAATAATATTGGGCCCAGCACACTTCCCTGTGGAACGCCATATTTATTATGTTTATATTCCGATGAATAGAATATTATTATATTATTTTTATTTTTTTTATTGATGACGACACATTGTTTTCTATTGCTTAAATAGGACGACAGCCACTGCAGTGCCGGTCCCCTATTACCAGCAGCTTCCAATTTTTGCAGCAATATGTTATGTGACACCAGATCGAAGGCTTTCTATAGATCAAAAAAGAGGCCTGTAGTTATGTAATTATTATTAATATTTGAAAGTATAGCTCGCAGGAGGGAAAAATAGCTAACGATGAGAATCATGCCCTGGACCCATGGAAATCGTATGTGCGTCGATGTCAGATACACGCGGTATATATATATATATATGAATAAAATTGGAGTGTCTGTTTATAATATTGAAATAACCGTTTTTTACTAAATGTATAATATGAATTTAATTTTATATGGTACATAAACCAAAACATCTTTTATTTTTATTTTTGTATGTCTGTCTGTCTGTTGTTCCGGCTAATCTCTGAAATGGCTGGACCGATATTGACGGGACTTTTTGGCAGGTAGCTGATGTAATAAAGAGTAACTTAGGCTACGTTTATTTTAGAAAAAAAGAAACTAAAAAATTAAAGAATCGACTGTTAGGCGGAACGAAGTTCGCCGGGTCAGCTAGTCATCAATCAATATAAACTGGTGACTGACTGAGGAACTGACAGACAATGCACAGCCAAAATTAGTGGTCGTAGAAAGCTTATCGGTCTTCTGCAGCTTGTTCTTTGGTAAGTGTGCAATAATTAGGTACACATTTGTTTAAGCCAACGGGATAAATAGGTGTTGTGGTCTATATAAATAATGATATAAGTTACAAACTGTACCTGAGCAATTACGTCTGTTTAGCAACGTTGTGCCAAGAGGTACAAACATTAGGGCACTATTTCCTCAGAATCAAGAGAATCTTTGGTATTTAAGTCTTTCTTCAAATATTACCACATCTGACGAAATTCTGTGAAGCCAGTAAGTCGCTCAGGTTTATTTGTCTGCACCGTTTCAGAAATCTACCGAAATAAGCAAATACTGAACTGCTTAAACAACTAACTCGTGCGCAATTATATATTCACATAAATTCACCCTTGTTAACATAGGTACTAGTGTTTGTGTACCAATATGTGTAGCAGTCAAAATTAATTTTGACTGTAAAAATTTGCCAATAAAACTTGCTAAATTAAAGCTTTTTTCGAAAATACTAACGTTAGGTGTAAAACCAGTGGGAATATTAGTAAGAATTTTATGACACTTTCAATAATATTTTCTTGTCGTGAAAATTTATTTAAAAACGCGTAACTTCATAATCTGTAATTGGACTAGACTAGTGTTGACTGTAGTCAGTTAAAACCGCTTTGTAAATTTAATTTGAGATGGTTTTGCTCTTGACTTTAGCCTAGTTCAGTGATAACAGAGACAAAGTCAAGGATGGAGCGAGCTTACCCAAAAGGAGTCTGTTTAAAGTCAGGTTTGACTATAACTTATGCAATTCAAACATTTTACATAATATGTTGTTTGAATTATTGGAACGCCATTTTACATATCGATGCCATAAATTGTTTTAGTTCAAAGTTTGTAATTTAATGTTTTGTGATTGGAGTTTCGTATAACTTTGAATTCACATTAAGGGTGGTTTGCATGAGTACTTACTCAAATAGATTTAGCTATTAGAGTTGATAGGAGTAGTGTAAATAATTCTGAAAATAAATTCTAGAACTCATTATATATTTATTCTCTGCCCAAAGTGCACATCTGAAGTATACGAAAAATATTAGCATCGAAACTGTAATCAGAGTGCCATTCCCATCATTTGGCCTAGGCCAATAACCACCAAGGGACATTATATAACTGGGTTAAGCCCAGTCGCCAAGCACCACGGATTATATATTAACACTGAAATTAATGGTTCCTAAATATTGAGCTGCTTTTGATTACAGTAATACGTATGGCAAAATCGTCTGAACGCACGGAAATTTGTTCATTGACATCATATCAGCCGATACACGTCCACTACAGGACATAGATCTCACCCAAATCTTGCCACAATAACCGGTTCTGTGCGTCTCGCAACCATCAGCTACCCGCGACCTTCATCAGGTCATCGGTACACCTTGTGGGAGGTTTTCCAACACTGCGTCCTCTGGTACGCGGTCGCCACTCCAGAACTTATTGGCTCCATCGACTGTCTGTTTTGCGAGCAATGTGCCCTGTCCACGGCCACTTCAGTTTGGCGATCTTTTGGGTTATCTCGGTGAAAGCTTAATATTTTAACAGATATTCATATCCAAAAAAAAACATTTAACTAAGCTAACTTTATTACCTTGATCGATACTGCCATACCACCAGCCAAATATTTGCCTTTAATTTTGACCTTCCTGAGATAAGTATCTGGGAAAAATGGCAAAGTTAGGTAGGGCTAACTTTGAAAAAGACGTCAACAGTCGAATTCAACTCGGCTAGGCGGTGTTCGGGAAGTTATATGGTAATTATCATCTCATCCCACACACCACAGTGTCTCGGACGAACGCCTATGATCAGTGTGTGTTCCCAGTGATGACTTAACGAAAACATGATCGCCCACAATGGGCCTCATCAGAAGGCCCAAAGTTACTCTACGGGCAATGGAGAGGACATTGCTTGAAGTTTACTTGCGTGATTCGAAATGATAATATCTTCCAAGGTTACCGATGCAAACCGATGATTTGAAATCATGAAAAAAGCCTTCTCTCAATCTATTCCCGTCCTTACGAACACAAAACAAAGCCGCCTCAGATCGATACATCACAAATAAGGCTCGGTTAGTGTCAATGGGCAATAAATTTCTTATA
Organism: Ceramica pisi; assembly: GCA_963859965.1. Taxonomy (NCBI): domain Eukaryota; kingdom Metazoa; phylum Arthropoda; class Insecta; order Lepidoptera; family Noctuidae; genus Ceramica; species Ceramica pisi. The sequence continues at coordinate 1,171,763 of OY982538.1, forward strand.
AAGGTCGGCACGGCTATACATCAGAGTGACGGATGGAAGGCGGGCCCTGAACTTTACTGCGACCATTAGTATTGATGGTAACGCGAATTAGTTTAAATATTCGGAGAATCTTACTGTATTTGGGTATTAGATTTCTGGATTAGTGTGTGTTTATGTACGCTCAGGTTGATCTTCAAGGTTAAACAACGTTTGACGAAGTTGGTCTGTGGATGGGTCACCATCTTAACATACTGAGTTTTCTCCGTGCTTCGGAAAGCACGTTAAGCTGTTGGTCCCGGTTGTCATTTGGAGATCTTTGGCAGTCGTTACGTATAGTCAGAATATATATACAGATTTTTCATGAAAAATCCCTGAAATAAACTCGAACGTCCAGAATACCTGTCACACCACAACAAAAGCCACTACAAGAAACAGAGATTCATAAACTAAACTACGTAAGTGTTATGTAGCTAAGAGGGTGTTTCCCACCTTACGATCGGTGTGCACTTGTATTTATTTTTATCTCTCAGTCGTGACGCAGAGTAATTGCGGCGTCGCGTGCGTGGGAACCATACCTTAAGCGTAGGAAATGAGTGCGCACATATAAGGCTGTGTTCGTAGTGTTAGCGGGGGATGGTAACATTAAATATGTAAAGAGAATATGATAAGTAAAAAAACTTTTTACAAAAAAATACAACCGACTTCCAAAAATAAAAAGACTACAAAGTAAAAAGTAACTTTAATTTCGGAAGTTGGTGTTTTTGTTAGTTTATTCGTATTTTGACACCGACTTCCGAAATTAAAGTTATTTTTTACTTTGTAGTGCTTTTATTTTACACCACCTAACCAAAATCACAGAAAAGCAAAATACGCAATTTCGATTACTTGGATGACATAAAACCATCATCTAAGTAGACGAATTCCAGCTATTTCGATTTAAAATCTGCAGCTAGTTCGTAACCGATTTTGATAAAATTTAAATGGTAAATTCTGCAAGTATATTCTTTAAGACAAAACAAGAATTTTTCAAATCGGTTCACAAACATAAAAAAAAAACATACAACCGTATTGAGAACCTCCTCCTTTTTGGGAAGTCGGTTAAAAATAAAGACAAGTAATACAATTTTTTGATATAATTCCACAGATAGAATAATATATCACTACATTATATCCCGCTTGTATACTCCGAGGGGTTAGGTACTCATACACTGGTCCACGTAACAGAGAGCGAGCCGATAGAAGTATGTGGAACAGGGTGTCCTCCGTCCTTAGGTTTGTGTCCGGTGAGCTAATGCCCAATAATTTTGCCGTCATAAGATAAAAAGACGTAACAAAAAACGAAATAATCCATCTCCGGTCTTAAGTTTTTAATTTACTGTCGAGAATCGATAACTGCGTTATGTGTAATTACCGACCTGTTTGCTTTATTTATTATTTTTATTCGAGTGTTTACGACACAAACTCGAACGTTTTGAAAGTGTAAAATAATTCTATTAAAAAAACCTGAAAGACTACCTTTGTCAACATATTTTTTTATACTTGCTTTTATTGCTACCTGTAAAATAGGCAACCAGCTATTTATTTTAAACGCTCTCAGCTAGAAGTGAGACCTCCGCGGATGCATGGTTGAGCTTACTTTGTCTTCGCGACAAGTTTACGTCCGGCAATTATAAATAATTACATTCAATTTAATTAGCTTTATTACAGCTAAAATATTGTTTCCTTGTTTCTTTAATATTTTGCGGGTTTTTTTATTATTTAAGATGGGTTTGCCCTAGACTCTAGTCTACGTCAGAGGTGACAGATACAAAGTTGACGATGGAATGTGGTAGTCTAGAAGGAGCCTGTATAATTTACCTTGAGATTAGGATTGAATGCGTTCGGAAACACATACGCAAGTAGAGAGTTCCACTCCATTGCTGTGCACATTGTAAAAGTCGTTTGGAAACGCTTAGTGCAATCTGGTGTTATAGCAACCAGATAACTTGCAGTGCGTTTAGATGTTCGATGACTAATGGGAGCCGGTGGGATAAGGTCGTGGAGTTCTTTTTAATTCATGATTGTACACCAAAACAACTTTTATGATACAGTCATAATAAGGCGAGCTTAACTCAAAGTTGAGTTTTCTCCCAGCAAACCTTTGAGTGATACAGAGAGTTCCCATCATAGAGGGTAGGATCCATTGTACAAATAATACCTATACATAATTATTAGTACATAAATATTGCCTTCTATTCTATTAATATTTGCCTTCCTAAAAAAGTATATCAAACACGAAAAGAGTCTGTGAAAAAGATAATTTGTCGTGGTTATCAGCCGTCCTACCAGACCTCCACAAACCATTAACTGGGTAACACGGTATTTCTTGGCAAGACTGGAGTCAGATTAAGTGGCTTTTGACAATCCGTAACGACTGCCAAAGATCTACAAATGACAGTCGGAACCAACGGCTTAACGTGATTTCCGAGGCATGGAGGAAACTCGATAATTTATGATGCTCACCCATCCACAGACCAACCTTGGCAAGCGTTGCTTAACCTAGAAGATCGAGCCGTGCGGCTGCTGTTATTTAGCCACGAGCTTTTCGCATAAATAACAGTATACTACACATCTACCTTGTAAATACTAACATTACTACTCCAGATTGCGTTCTAAGCACCACAAACTTATTACTATTTAAACTGTATTGCAAAGTTAAATTCAATACGTTATTACTGCAGAGTGGTTCCGGATACGAACTTAGCGGGGAAGGAGCGACAGTGGTGGCGGCGCGAGCAGCGTCAGTTAGATAATTTAAAAATATTTGACCAGTGTTTTTAGGGTTCCGTAGCCAAATAGCAAAAACGGAACCCTTATAGATTCGTCATATCAGTCTGTCTGTCTGTCTGTCTGTCTGTCCGTCCGTCCGTATGTCACAGCCACTTTTCTCCGAAACCTTAAGAGCTATGCTGTTGAAATTTGGTAAGTAGATGTATTTCGTAAACCGCATAAAAATTTTCACACAAAAATAAAAAAAAAAACAATAAATTTTCGGGGTCCCCATACAAAGAACTGAAATTCAAAAATTTTTTTTTCACTGTACTCATACGTGTGGGGTATCTATGGATAGGTCTTCAAAAGAAATATTGAGGTTTCTAAGATCATTTTTTTCTGAACTAATAGTTTGCGCGACAGACACTTACAAATTGGTAAAATGTGTCCCCTCCCCTTAACTTCTTAAATAAGAGAATGATAAAACTAAAAAAAATATATGATGTACATTACCATGTAAACTACCAGCGAAAATTGGTTTGAACGAGATCAGGTAAGTAGTTTTTTTTTAATACGTCATAAATCGTAAATCGCAACTTCTGCTTACGGAACCCTTACTGCATGAGTACGACTCGCACTCGGCTGGTTTTTTCTTTTGTAACATAAACCAAAATTGACGAAGATACGACGCTTTTAAAATTCTTAATACGTTGTTAAAATGTATTAAAAACTTTTGTAAAATCATGCATAATTATGTTGAAGTAGAAAATAAATTGAACAATTACATATTATTGAAAGCTCCTATTATGTCAGACCCAAATGAGGAATTATAAAGAATGTCAAAAACAAAAAAAAAAAAACAAAAAAAAAATCTATGTCAAAATTAATAAAAGTCAAAAAGGATGTACTCGTATCAATCATTGTTATTCTAAATTAATTCATCATTTAAGTATTCGTCAACAGTATAATAACATTTATCAATTAAAAACAATTTCATATTTTTTTTTAAATTGTGCAAAATTTAATTCTTTATTACATGTAGCTAATAACCTAAATACAAAGTAAATATCAAATAAATCTTCCACAAAATAACTTGGACGGCAGTATGTCTTCGAACGTCTTTGTAAAGGTGTAATTTAAACTCGAAGGTGAGGCTGAACAAAATCCATGTAACTTTTTCTAATAAAAAATCCTATTATACTCATTACAGTGGGCTAAAAAAGCACTTTGTGGGGGAAGGTTTTTTAGGGATCCGTAGACAAACGGCAAAAATAAAACCTTTAAAATTTTGTGTGCCTAATATCCGGATGTTACATTTTTTTCTAAATGTATTTTCTCCGATTACTCGAAGACATCTGGACAGATTTTTAATTGGAAGAATTTTGGAAGTATTTCGATTAAATACTACTTAGACTGCAAATATAACTTAGTTTTTCAGAGATTCAACTATGGTAAAAACCAAACATTAATTTTGCAGTCAGCAGAATTCTTTATTTTCGAGTCTTATGTCCGTGACAAATAAATATTGACATTGCTATTCTTTTTTATGCGTAAATCTCATCCTGACTACGGAACCCATCGGCTCTTGCCACACACACTTGGCCGGTTTAAAACTGAAATAAGGTTGAATGAATCCGTATTACCATAATTCTGAGGTTCACAAAAAATGGAGAGAAAAGGTACAGTCAACAAACACGTAGTTAGAAAAAAATACATTGACACGTCTTTACCGAGCATTATAGGATCCCACGACGGCCAAAATACAAAATTTCGATAAAGTGTTTTCATACAAATTTATTCATTTCGCAGGTGGCAATTTCAGAACAATGTCTAACGTCTACCTGTTATCCCCTTGTCTAGAGAAGCTTGTATGAAGCGTTGTCCTTCCTAGATTTCAATTTCATCGCACGACGAGATTTAACACACATTTTTTTAGTGTCATCGTGCGAGCACAGGAATCATTTTCATCGCTCTTCAGCTCGTTATTTTAAAGAATAATTTTTATGACTCTCTTTGGCGATTTGAGTACTCTTTGTGGCCTACCCTAATGACCTTACTTTGGCATTGTTGTCGGATCGTTGAGCTCCTCAAAGTTCTGAGTTGAGCTGCAACTGACAAATGTTTACACTGTCTGGAAAGGTCCACTCAAACCTGCGTGGTACTTTCCTCAAAAAGGCCACCTCAGACGAGAACCTACATGGTTTTCATATAATATTGACGATTGTATGGCCTTGAAAAGAGACGATGACCTCTAAATTTATTTCGGTGTTTCCTCTCAAGGTACGAAACATAGGTTCGATTGACTGTACCTTAGACGTACTTTATTTTTTAGGATTAACCATCAAGCAAGACTCGGTCGTAACTTGAAAGGGTTTTATTGAGAGCTAGTCTGGCGCTGAAAGGGCGCTCCGTAAATAGGCTTAGGTACAGGTACAATTTTACTAAATTTAGTTAACGCTGAGTCTTTATTTAGTATTTCTTGTTAAAATTGATTGATGGATGAAGATAAAAAGCTTAATAAACTAGGATTACTCATGGTCTTCTTAATAAATTACTTATCTTTGGGAAGATTTTTTTATTATTTGTGATGGGTTTTTTCTTGTCTCTAGTCTTAGTCAGAAATGTCAAAGACAAAGTCTACAATGGAGTGAGCGTACCCAGAAGGAGCCTGTTCACTCTGGAGCTTTTGGAAGTGATTTTTTTCCAAAAACTGTTTTAGTTCTTCGGATGACATTAAAATTATAGCGCCAAGTTTAAACCCACGTGAACTTTAATGAATAGGCAGATAAAATTTACGATATTCTATTAAAATGATAAAATTAATTTAATTTTTTGCTACAACTCAAGCATTCACCTGTGATCTCCAAAAATATGCGATGACTTCACATTTTTATTAAATTCTGTTAGTGATTTGCTGTCAAACTTCATTCAACCCTTATGAATTATGTTTCTAATCTAAACATCTTAGAGGTATCATTTTAACGTAAAACATTTATTAAATGACTGTCATTTTTATGAGAGTTTTTTTTTTCAAGCTTAGTTATAATGCAAAGGTACTTTAAGCATAAAACAAGGAATTCCAGCCGGTCAATTTTGAAGTGATCGGGTGAATGGATTGATAGCTCACTTCGTGATCACTTCACCCAAGCCTTCACTTCAACATGCTTTCAGAATCGACTGGCTGGAAGCATTATAAACTGCTTTTATCTTTCTGATTCTTAATTATTAACTCGAAATTTAGTTCGCTTTATAAGTTTTAAGATCTTTGTAATCTTTTTCTGAGAATGCTTAATCATGACCTTTTTTGCAACAGTTCTAATGTATTATTACTTCCAAATGAAATTTTGTTAATTCTACCAACAAATTAATATACATCAATGAAAAAGTCTTTCTTGTTCGGAGATAAGGGAAAAACGACCATCCATCGCCCCCGACTTCTTGAAAAACGTCTGCCATCGGGTTTTAGCTGCAGAGGCAAAATTGACGCGCAACCGCGCGTCAAAAATAAAAAAAAACACGCGTCGAAAAATCAGGTTTCTGGACAGATTGCGACTGAGATTTTCGCATCTCAGTCTCAGAGAATGTTGCTTAAATCATCATCTGCCTAGCCTTTTCCCAACTATATTGGGGTCGGCTTCCAGTCAAACCGGATTTAGCTGAGTACCAGTATTTTACGTGAAACGGCTGCCTACCAGACTTCCACAACCTATTAACTGGGTAACAGGGTACTTCATGGAAAGACAGGATTTAAAAAAAAAATATAATTAATTAAATTTTGTAGAATTGGCTCTCAGTTCTTAAAATTCGTCAACAAATAAATTCATAATTCATTCCTTTTAATATTTATTCATTAAAACAGATTGTAGATTTACAACTTTTAACTTAACTTAACTTTTTTTACTTTTTTCTGTTATTTTCTTTATTTTTTACTTGTTTTTTGTTATTTTTTCTGCGGACAGAGCTTCACCCACCTTATTGTCAAGATAGGCTACAAAATAGCCTGTGTTTAGCAGACACAGTTGCAATCTCTCGATATTAATTCGGTTTCGTAATAGCTTAGGTTTGATTCGAAAGAACGGACAGACATTTTACAGTGTTAAAAAGACACGAGCCGTAGACTGGTATAAATAAACAATGTTACTGTGAAAAAAAAAACCATAGAAATCAACGCAGTCATGGCTTTACAAACATTTTGTAATAAGCATATTATACATATTATTTTCTAGAAAACTAGCTGACCCACGCAACTTCGTCTGCGTCAAATTTTCCATTATTGCTCCGCTCCTATTTGTCTTAGCGTGAAGATATATAGCCTATAACCTTCCTTGATAAATGGGCTATCTAACATTGAAAGAATTTTTCAAATCAGACCAGTAGTTCCTGAGATTAGCGCGTTCAACCAAACAAACAAACTCTTCTGCTTTATATTTTTTTCTAGAAAATAAATATGAAAACACCTAAAATATACTTGCTCTCTTAAATCTATTTACAGTAGATCCTTGTTTTGCCGCTAAAGCATTCCAAAAATAATTGTTTTTCACTCAAGTCTTTGTAAATATTTTATGTCCACTTTCAGAGAGTTAACATAAATTGTTCAAATCGCATACATTTTTAATTAGTGAGGTTTTTGTTTGCATACGTAACGTTACTCGTAAACACGTTGGTGCTACTTTAAACATGCAAGCTTATTACGCCGTTTTTATTTCAATGTTTACATAACATAGTACAATAAATGTTCGCTAACATGTGAATAGTTTTTCTTTTGCCGTAAATGTTTTAGGAAGTTGTCTCACCTCCGGCGGAAAGCGATTAGCTATTAACACTTTGCTCACTGAGGAAAGGGACAAAAGATATACACCCCGTGTGAGTAAAAGAGGCAAATACATTTACAGTCGATAGCTGGCTGTTCGCACTGCCATCGAGCCGGCTCTTACCACTATTTGATCGTAGCGACAAGAGCAATCAACGATTGTACTCACTCAGCCACACTCGCTCGGCGATGCTCGCTTGGAGGTCAGAACTCACCAAACAGCGGTAATTTCTTCTTATGTGGGTAATCGCACATCGCACAAAAACACTCGCTTAAAGCCGAGCGTCAAAACTATCGAAACTTTTCACTCTAGCGAGTGATCACCAACTTGTTTCGAGTTTCAAGCTCGCTACTCGCTGATCGCCTGCGGTGAGACAAGTGCCTTAAATGTTAGAGCGACATTAAAATGTTTATCGTAATTATTGAGTGTACTGAAGTACCTAGTCATGCAAAAAAAGGAAAAACTTTTTTTTTTAATAGTTCGCAAATTTTAATTTGAAGACTAGTACGGATAAATACAAATTAATGTAGTAGCTACCCAACACCATAGCCACCAATATTTAACTAAACCTCTCCAACTAATCCACTTCGCACTACAAAATACAGCAGCCATTTTACCCCAAAAATGTCGCACAAAATTCAAAAATTACTACCCGTTACAAAATCCGAAATAGCCGTAACCTTCCCGAGACCAGATAATATGCTATAAGGGTCGGATCACACAGAGAGACGATGAGATGCGCACTTTATAAGATAGACAAAAAGTGCGATGCTGATGTTCCACAAAATTGTACCTTATAGCGAGCAAAAAGGCACGGTGTACGTACACAATTGCGAATTATATTTCTTTAAAAATATTGTGGCTTTATACTTCTCTACTTAAGTGTTGTATTAAACAAGCCTTTTGGAACTATCCATTCAGAAACACACTACGTTGCAGACCTCCGTCGTGCCGCAGGTATTCCACGAATATTTTGGTAGGAACAATATTTACAAACCGCAGCGGTGGCGGGTGGTTTTGAGACTCCCAAAACAGGCGCATCAATACGACTACTATTTGCCAACATGATTATACGGATAATTTATGTAAATAACCCTCCTTCTGGCGCAGTCGGGTAAAAAGGGTTTACGCATCTTTGCCGTTACGCACCTGCAGTGCAAATCTGCGGGTTTATTCTCTCGCCATATCACATTGTACACTTAAGAAGAGTGAACGACAAGTGAACTGTCAATTCACACAAAATTTCGATAAAGATGTTATAAAATCTCGTGTCACTGTGTTTTATCGAACTCCTCCAAAACAGCTTGACTGATTTTATTGAATATTTTTGTGTATATTTGGTAGGTCTGAGTATAGGTCGTAGGCTATTTTTTTTTTTTGTAATTTGCCAAAACAACATTTGCCCGGTCAGCTAGTTTAACTATATGTTCAGTGAACATTGTTCATTCCACCTAAGTTTATACAGCGAGGTGTTGATTAGACCGGGTGTAGCTTCAGCGTCGCTTGTATCGCGTAACCGAGTGTGAACTTACCTTAACAGTGAGAAAAATATGTAAGAGGGTTCTAGCACCGCCTTATCGGCCCCTGACGAAATTGTTTGCCGTCAACAAAGTATTTCACGAGGTCAGGCCTTTGATGGTAAAATGAAAAATTATCACCTTACGACCGTTATTCTATTATGTCAAAGGTAGGTTGTTGAATTTTCGGCAAAAATTATGTTGTTACATTTAGTTTTCAGGTCAAATGTTGGCGTATATGAAAATTGGATGTGGTGATTCAATAATATGGAAGTTTCTTCGTGTTTATTCGATTTATTTTTGGTTTTCTTTATTTTTATTTTATTATTTTCTAGTTACTTAATTTTTTATCTTATGATTTTGTGTATGATAAATTAGATTAATTTTGTTGAAAATAACACTTTCAAACGAGCTTTTGTATTTTGTTTTTTCTGTTCTTGTTGCACGTGCATAAAAAAGGTTTCATATAATATATAATATCCACATATCTATCTATCTTTACTTGTATGTAGAGTGTACTAAACTTACTTAAAAAAAAATTACACAAAATTACGCATGTCGATATTGTTTTTTAATTTAGTTAAATCATCCTTCACTGTACATTGTAGCTGTGTTTCTAAAACAATAAAATATCTACTTGCCATTTTTGTGAAAGTTTCAATTTTGTTTGTTCATGGTCACAATGCTTTTGTTAACTTTCTCATAGTAGTTGTATCGGTTAGTATTTTTAAGTTATTTAATAACGGTCCCCTGTGTAAATCATTTTTCCCAACGGATTTTAAAAACTAAAATGCCTAGAGCTCGTTAGTATATTTTGTTCATTTGCAATAAATACTTTCAAACAATATTCAGCCTGTCATAAAATGTTTAAAAATTCTTTAACATTCAGCAGATTTTTTTGTACCAAATATAGTACATGAATGCGTTTTAGATTACCGTTAACAGTAATGATTTTACTGAAGAATTACGTCATTTCACACGCATTTAAGTAGTTCCAAAGACATTAATTGTGATAATTATTATTTCTACGTTCACAACACATTATGGTGTCTATCTATACTAATATTATAAAGCAGAAGAGTTTGTTTGTTTATTTGTTTGTTTGGTTGAACGCGCTAATCTCAGGAACTACTGGTCCGATTTGAAAAATTCTTTCAGGTTTAGATAGCCCATTTATCGAGGAACGTTATAGGCTATATATCATCACGCTAAGACAAATAGGAGTGGAGCAGTAATGGAAAATGTGACGCAGACGAAGTTGCGCGGGTCAGCTAGTTTATTTATAAAGATACCAACGACATATTTACAATTACGGCAATAACAGGAAATTATAAGTCTACAATTCTGTGTAAATGCATCACTTATACAGGGTGTCCCAGAACTCAACGTGAAGCCGGAATCGGGTGATAGGACAAATCACAATAGTTACCAGAAACATAACAAACATCTATGTCATGTATTTTTTGAATTACTTACTTTTTTTTTGAAGAACGAACACCCTGTCATGGGTTTGAGCTCCTTTAGCTACAAATCTTTACTTCTTTCCGTTTTTTTTTTTTGTAATTTTGAGTAGTGCTTGTGTAACCTGTTGTTTAAAACTCTTAAAGAAGAAAAAACTAAACTCTCAAAAGAAATTACAGTAATTTAAAAAAGAATTACATGTCTAAGATTTTTTTTTCCCCTTCCCCGCGGATCTCTGAACAGTTCAGACGTCTTTTAAATTGCCAATTTTTATTTTATTTTTGTCTTTTTAAATAAATTTATCAATATACTGACAAAAATACTCGTTGCAAAAAATAGGAGTGCATAAACTAGCAAGAGTTGCCGGCCATTCACTACGGTGCTGCTTGAAGCCAACGCCCACTAATCCTGCGCGTGAGTAAACAGCAAAAGTATTACGACCCCGCCCCGTATACATTCACTTACGGCAACTTATTAATGAACTTTGTGGCTAATTAGTTGCGAGCATAAACTATTGACGAACGCCGAGAGAGACAAACCTATCTGTGAGTGCAGGATAGACGGAGGTCAAGTAACTCTGGACGGAAAGCTTTTATCAACTGATCCATCGATCGCGACCACCTCAGCCTGAGCTCTAAGCGTACCACTGACTGCTACGCGTTTTTAAACCACCTGACTGCGCTGCCTGCCTGGTACTTGAGTGTAAGTCTACATAAATTGGTAAAATGCCGCTTCAACGCTCCCCGCCGTTTCCGTCGCAGAAAAATCAGGCGCCGATGACTCCTACGCCAATATTCAGCACTCCCCAGCCTACGCTGTATACACCACACAGCTCATCTGAGCCAAGTCTGAATCTGAATCCTGACTCACCCTCTAACATCTCCCCTGCCATAACTTTTCGAAATGTAAAACGTAAACGCCTGGAACAGGATGAAGATAACAGATTATCCACTTTTATGTCCGACATGAAGGAAATGTTTCGCCAGCTCAAGGAACAACAAGAAGAGAAGTACGACAAGTTGTACTCTTTGGTTGACCAAATCCGCGAAAACGTTGATCTCATGGCTACCAGATTCGATCTACTGACCTCTCGAGTAGAGCGTCTAGAAACGGAACGTAAAGAAAACGTATCTTACATAAATAAGTTGGAAGCTAAACTAGAATACTTCGAGCAAAGTACCAGGTCAAAATGCTTGGAATTTCGCAATATTCCAGTCAACCAAATAGAAACTAAGGCTTCTCTGCTAAATATTGTCATGAATACTGGCCGCATTTTAAACCTAGAAATACAGCCGTATGAAGTAAAGGATGTTTTTCGTATAAAATCGAAAGACCCGGCCAACAAAACAATTATAGTAGATTTCACCACTGTCCTACGGAAACAGGAATTTCTCGATAAGTTCAGAAAACACATTAGGGATAGTTTTAAGCTTACCACAGAGCACCTCAAAATTAGTGGCCCCGCTAAGCAGATTTATATTTCTGAGAACCTATCAGCAAGGAACAAAAGGCTCTTTTTCTTGGCTCGTGACGCGGCCAAATCAAATGACTACCAATTCTGCTGGGTCAAACATGGCAAGATTTTCGTTCGCGAAAAAGTGGGCTGCAAGCACATTGAAGTCAAGAGTGAAGCGGACCTTGTTAATATTCAGAAAGCTGCATGACTAAATCCTGTCTTAGTTCAAAATTTCAAACTCAAGCTTAGCTCACTCATTATTGTGTTTTTCGAATTTATTTGATTACTTTTGTTTTGTTTTTTCTTTTGTTTGATTCGTTTGTTTTGTTTTTTCCTTATTATTGTAAACCGCACTTTTTACACTATAACACTTTTTATCACACAAAAATACAACGTCACACTTACTTTATCAACAAAATATGTCAATTCACACAAGCTATTTCCCTCAATTTTTTCATCTCACACGTGGCGTGATAGAGCTGCTCCTATGAGTATTTGTATGTACTCTATTACGTTTGACTTTCCCCTCATTTTCTACGTTCCCCTGTTTGAACTACTACTAAAAAATGGATAATTTAACCACCATAAATACTGAGATCGAGCAGGTATCAGTCTCTAACTCATTCATTTGCTCGCCCGAACTAAGCTGCAATTATATAAATTCATCTTGCTCTCTAAAAATTCTACACGTAAATATTCGAAGCCTATGCTGTAATTTCAATAATTTGTTAGTACTAATAACTAGATTAAAGTTCTCACTTGACGTAATATTACTGTCCGAGTGCTGGCTTAGCAAATGTCCAAACATTCCCTCTTTACCTGGGTATGTAACACACTCTTCCTCATTTAAAAACCAGAACGAAGGTGTTGTTGCCTTTACTAAGAGTGAGTTAAAGTGTTCGATGGAAATCCCCTCTTTAAATGATGCAAATTGCCTTGTCCTTAAATTTTCCAACAAGTTTGCACTTATCGCTCTATATCGATCTCCCTCGTATAGAGACCTTTCACCTTTCCTGTACAGCTTGGATGATCTGCTACGCCAGCTTGCGACATACCAAACAATCGCTCTAATTGGAGACATAAATATAAACATTGTGCCGTGCAGTCTTGACTCAAATGCTGATGAATATTTAAATACTGCGGCATCACACGCAATGCTTCCGGCACATACCTTCCCCACCAGACTCGCAAATTGCCTAGACCACGTATTGCTGAGATCCCCCAACACAGCCACTACCCTCGTACTTGACGACCCTATAACAGATCATTTCCCTGTTCTTCTTTTCTGCAACCCAAACATGACAATTAATACACCAAAAAAATCAAAATCAAAAGTTAACATCCCTGAGCTTATAAACGACATGAAAAATGCAGATTTTTCCCACATTTTTCAATGTAATGACCCAAACCTAGCAGCCGAATTCCTCGTCTCCCTACTGTCTACTTCCAAAAAATCGCACACTCACTATTCAGTCATTCCTAGCAGACTGCGTATTAAAAAACCGTGGATTACTCCTGGCCTTTTGAGATGTATACGACATAGAGATAAATTATTAAGGACTTTTTTAAAAAACCCTGAAAGTGAATCACACAAACTAGTTTTCAACCGCAATCGAACTTACTGCAATAATCTGCTCAAAAAATTAAAGCAAGACCATGAAACTTCCGAGTTCCAAAGGGCCAGGAACAACCCAAAAGAGACTTGGCGACTTATCACGCAAATAGCAAACCTGAATCAGAGCAACAAACAACCTGCCTCGGAGTTGCTGAAATGCTGTGAAGACCCCACCCAATCAGTCAATGAAGTAAATCACTACTTCGCGAATGTCGGTAGTAATCTAGCCTCCAAAATCCGGCAACCTTTTCCTCCCACCATCAATACTCAACCTGTACCTAGAGTACCGTGTTCTGTTAGGCTGTCCTCATCTGGCTCAATGGTTCTGTTTGACGTAGACTGTGATGAATTAGAAGAAATTATCTTAAATCTAAAAGAAAAATGTGCTGTTGGTTGTGACGGTATCTCGGCGTCTGTTGTTAGGGCTGCTAGGCACTCTATAATCCCCGCTCTAGTACACATCTTTAATCTGTGCCTATCCTCAGGTGTTTTTCCGGATGTATTTAAAACCACTATAGTTCATCCCATTTTCAAAGCTGGAGACAGGGCCAGTGTCTCTAACTATAGACCTATATCGGTCCAACAACTTTGTCCAAGATTTTTGAAAAAGTTATTAATATTAGGCTTGTGAATTTTCTACAAAAGAATAATATTTTAGCGGCCAACCAGTTTGGCTTCAGAGCTGGAAAATCTACGGATGATGCAGTTTTGGAGCTTACAGATACAATAATTGGCCATATTAATAACAAACAGAAAACTGTTGGCATCTTCCTGGACCTATCCAAAGCTTTCGACACTGTTTCTGTCCCCCTATTACTTTCCAAGCTAGATACCATTGGAATTCGCGGTGTTGCTAACGATATCTTTCGCAGCTACCTAACTGACCGCCAACAGGTAGTAAAAATTGAAAACTTTATTAGCAAAGAGGAGACAGTCACTTTTGGTGTGCCTCAAGGTAGTGCCCTTGGCCCTACTCTCTTCCTGATTTACGTGAATGAACTCTGCCAACTGTCTCTTCCAAACTGTAAAATTATCACATATGCCGATGACACATCACTTATAATTCACGGCAAGGACTGGTCTGAAACCTTTAATAAAGCGGACATGGCTCTCAGCATGGTTATGTACTGGTTAAACACCAACCTCCTCACGCTAAATATCAGGAAAACCAAGTTCATAACCTTTACCCCAGGCATTTTAAGCCAGCCCCCACGTTCCCTCAAAATCAGAGCTCACGCTTGCACACTGACTGATTTTTCTACCTGCAACTGTACACCTATTCGATCGAACTGACTACATCAAATATCTTGGAGTAATCATCGACAGTCTCCTTAAATGGAAAATCCAAATCGACTCTGCAGTGAAACGTGTGCGAAGATTAATTTACATATTTAAAAAACTTAGGGGGGTTGCTGACTTCAAATGTCTGATTACTGTCTACCTTGCTCTCGCTCAATCGGTACTTGGTTATTGCGTGACTTCGTGGGGAGGAGCGCACAAAACTACGATGCTTCGTCTAGAAAGAGCGCAGAGGGCAGTACTAAAGGTCATATCAAAGAAACCAATCCGCTTTCCGACATCTGATCTCTATTATCATTGCAAGGTCCTCACAGTAAGGCAGCTCTTTGTACTGCAGACTGTAATCAGAAAACACAAACAGTTACACTACGACCCAGCCTATAGTACTGCAAAGCGCCTCTCTGACAGAGTTTGCAAAAATATACCCTGTGGAACAGCTCTAGCGAGAAGACATTTCAGATTTGTTAGCTCCAGGATCTATAACTATATAAATAAGACCTTAAATATCTATCATTTGCCCCGTACCCTCTTAAGAAGGAATTTGACTGAGTGGCTGAAGTCATTGTCATACGATGCAACTGAGAAAATTGTGGAAACTTAACCAACACTAACACTGAAACACACCCAAACTCTCACTCACAAACACCCTTTACACTATACAAGCACACACAAATATTCTCCCACACACCTTTCTTCAAAATTTTACCCTAATTTAACCTAATTTTATGTTACATAACACAAATAGTTTAAGTCTGGAACAACTGTATTCTTGTTGAGATGGGCGTTGATAGCTGCAACACAGTTATAAACTTTTGTAGCTATCATCGTTTTCCATAAATTGAGCCAACTTTTTATGTTCCAAAATAAAAACTTTTTACTTTTTTTTTACTTTTTACTTTATTTTATATTTATCTGGTAACTATTATGATTTGTCCTATCACCCGATTCCGGCATGACGTTGAGTTCTGGGACACTCTATATATAGGTATGCACAACATTCTAATTGAAGGATTAACAATTTGCGAGCAATGTGGGCACATTGCTCGCATCCCACTAACACTTTAGTTTGGCGATCCTTCGGGCTATGTCGAAAACCTTATTTCACTATGTGTACCTAAAGAGTACACATAGTTAAATGTACAGAACCACCCACTGCCGTTATTAAAACCGGTCTTTAATACCTTCTTTATTGCGAAACTTATCAAAAGAATCTCATTACCCCAAATTACCAATTTCTTATGTTGACGTCAATGAAATAAGGGCCCATCTATCTGGGTGCGATTTATAGCAATTTGCATAAATTTGCGAAAGAAATAGAATATTTATTGCCCCCCGAGTACGCTCGGGAAATAAGGACTTACGTTTTTATGATAATGACAGGAACTAAAGAGGGGAAATCAGTTGTTTATTTTCCGCAACTCATAAAATTGGGTCTTTAAGAAATGATCAATCGGCCGTAAAAGAGTGCAAGTGTTTTTTTGGGCAAAATATTTCACAAACAGGAAAAGTTAAATCCTGTCTTAATGCTCTTCTACACTGTAAAGGAACCTTCATGCCAAATTTCACTGTACGACCAGTAGTTTCGGCTTTACGTTCACTGTCAGTCACTCTTTTTTTTTTAACCGACTTCCCAAAAAGGAGGAGGTTATCAATTCGGTTGTATGTTTTTTTTTTTATGTTTCTTACCTCATAACTCCGACAATTATGAACCGATTTGAAAAATTCTTATTTTATCTGAAAGGATATACTTGCAGATTGGTCCCATTTAAATCATATCAAAATCGGTTACGAACTTTGGCTTTTAAATCGATATAGCTGGAATTTGACTATTTAGGTGATTCTTTGATAATCGAAATTGCGTATTTTGCTTTTCTGCGATTTTGTGGTGGTGTTGTTAGGTGTGGGGCATCTAACAACACCACTACAAAAGTGGGTGGTCGGTGTTTTTGTTACTTTCTTCGTATTTTGACACCGACTTCCGAAATTAAAGTTATTTTTTACTTTGTAGTGTTTTTTAGTCGGTTGTATTTTTTTGTAAAAAGTTTTTTATTTATCACATTTTAGTGGTAAATCGGAAAATCTACATTATTCTCTTAAAAACGGTAAAACAGTAAAAATTTTTTTTTGGGACTTTAGTAGAGTCGTGTCTACAACTTTTATAATAGATGCAAATATGATTGGAATCATGAAAAGTAAGATATTTGCGAGAATGTGACGTTTGATATTGAAGTTAGAGTGAACAGAATACTTCTGAGTAAGCTCGTTGCATCGTAGACTTTGTCTCTGATACCTCTGACCAATACTAGAGTCAAGAGCAAACCCATGACAAAAAAAAAAAAAAAATATCTTAAGACACTGACATGAGATATCATGACCTTTCCAGACAACTATAAATTCTATAACAAAGGGTTATGCACTTTTACGGCTTACTGTTTACAATTTCGAGGTGAAATCCTTTACTTGGACTACTAGGCGGTTAGTGGATGTTTAGTTTAACTGAATTGCCCTAATTGCTAGGGTTGGATAGTTTGTTCGAAAGAGTCACCACGGCCCTGGAACACAAAGGGCATTTGGAGTAACATAAATGAGTTTTAGTCAGCAAGAATCTTACACTGTCTTCCGCTCTTCTTACAGCTGATGGCAGTGTCAGTGAATGAATCATCTGGAGGCACGGTAGTGCCCTCGCCAAGACGAATCATTTGATAGTTTCCATCCAAAAATTAAAAAAAGACTTCTTATTCAAAATTATTGTAATATAGGTGCATAGTCAACCTTTTATATCTGAATGACGAGAATATTGCATGGACATTTTTATATTAATATTACGCGTACGTGCCTCCCAACTTTCTAAAACTATTCCAACTCAAATTCCTATTTTGTTTTAAAATAAATTCCGTGCATTTTCTTCTCAATTTTATTTTATATCCACTAGAACAGCCTTTGGACCCAAAAACCAAAAGGTTTTACCCAAAAAGCATTTTATTACTCCCAGAGGCAAATGCAAAATAGCTGTTTTAAAACTAAAGCTGGGTTACCATAAAATTCTTTAGTGTGCTATGTATTTGGACAATGTTATTTATCCGGATTCCGTGGTGGTAAACCATGGTTACCTGTTATGTTGAATTTGTGATGGATTCTCGGTTGGGTGTATGCAGAGGTATGTGAAAATTTCTAGTTAAAATTAACAGTAGAGCCAAAAGGTATTTTGTTTTTATTTAGTTCTAAAAAAAAATTAAAATACTGTTTAACCATTTTTATGCAAAAATGCCTGTAAAAAATGTAGCAAAGATTTTTTCCAGGCTTTCATTTTTCATTCACAAATCTGTATGTACCTATTTTAACAGAAGCAAAATAGTGGTAAATCTAAATTGTTTGCCTAAATTAGTAAGATGATGCGCAGACTACTAATTTTCTTTTTTTTTATTATGAGTTGGATTTATTATGACAAAAAAATGTTTTTTTTTTTTTATGGGCATCCCATGTCATTTCGAATTATTATTTTTTTTTGTTTTTTGTAATAACGGCAACAGAAATACACAATCTGCAAAAATTTGAACAGACTAACAATTCTTGAGATAAACCCTGCTGACAGACAGACGGACGAACGGACTGTCAGAGAAGGCTTAGTAATAGGATTCCGTTGGTTATCCGTAAGTCACTGAGATTTTAACTGATATGATTGGTTAAAATTTCTCCGTTTCTCCACAACGCTGCCTCGCTCCACTGTAATGGACAGGTACCCCCTTTTTTTTGGGATTGGAAGTCATTAAATCACTTCACCCGCTCTGGGCGGAGCGGGAGGGAGTGTCAGACTCTTACTGACTAAAACCCATCCATGTTCCTTCTGTGCCCTTTGTGTTCCGGAGCCGGGGTATCTCTTTCGAATAGTCCCGCGACTCCGGGATGGACAGGTACCCTTAAGCAACATTTGCATTCGCGATCTGTCAAAAATGTATAAGAATTGAGGGTTTTTTAATAAATTGCGATTGAGGTGCGAATACGAATGTTTTAAATTAGTAAAATTGACATCCAGTAATTCTGAATTAAAATACAACTAATTTCATAGAAGTTTGATACTGAATATTATTACCAAAGATTATTTTAGACACGTAAAGTGATATTTAACACTGCTGAGTTTCAGAAGTTCTTGTCAAATTGTAGTTTCAGAAGTTCTTGTCAAATTGTAGTTTCAGAAGTTCTTGTCAAATTGTAGTTTCAGAAGTTCTTGTCAAATTGTAGTTTCTCAGAACCTAGGTACTATTATTTAAGTTTCAAACTTATTTCAAGACAACTTCCAAGAAGGTGATTTATTTGAAAGCAATATCGTAAATCGCTTATTTATGTATTTTTATATTATTGTGTTAAAATAAAAACCAACTAACTTAACTGTTTATTGAAGTCAAAATTGTTTGAACACCGTCAAAAACAAAAACTTAACCCAAACTTGACCCAAAAAGTGTAAAACAAATTCTCGAACAGTCGATCTCGGAAAATGTTTTGATTCGATTTATCAAAATATTTTTTGTTGTACAAGGGAACGGGGTCTCATCACAGAAGTTGTTCCATATTCAATGCAACCTTCCACCCCTAGCGTCGGTGTAGAAGTACAAAGATATTGTAGAAACATAGATTGTGTATTGAGAGGGTATATCTCGGTCACCGCCCTTTGATACCCTTAGGGGTTGAGTACAATGACAAAATTTATTTTAGATAGGTAATTTCTTCGGTACCTAAGTGTCTTGGTGACAATTAAGAATGTGCTGATTTGAAGTTGAGCAATATGCTTTAGAAAACATTTTGTTTTTAGAGTAGACAGTAGACTGTTTAGTGGTCACAATCACAGGTAAGAATGATTCAAGTCCGGTCAAATAAATGGGTAAATTAGAAAGTCCTCAATAGCAGGGTGGGAAATCATGACATGGTTACAGATCGCCTACTGACCGAATTCGGTCGTTAAATCTTAAGGCCGCCCGTACACAGTCAATCTCAAACGCGATCCGCGATCAAAATTAATCATCTGATTCGTGGATAGTATTTGAGATTTCAGCCAATACTATATCAAAACTTCCCCACCCAGTTCAGTGTCTTAATTTTTACGTTGCGAACGGTTCAGACATGCTGGCTATCATGAGACTTTTAAAACTTAGGTTTACTAATTGCAAAAAGCAGTTTTTTATTTATTTTTATTGTATTCTATTCTATTTTGGGAACTCACACTGTCTTTTAACTCTCTCTTAGGGCAGATTTCATCAGACGTTTACGAGCTGTCAGTGAAATTATTTTCTATGGAATATTGAAATTGATAACTCTTGAACGCAGCTTAGTCGCGATTAGTTTCATTTGTGAAATCCACTCTTAGTTGTCAACTCAGGCCATTATCTATACTATATAATTACTATATAATATTATAAAATATAAAAGATAGAAATATGGTGCCGCGGACTTTTTTGTAGAACTATTCTAGGCGGACCAGGTTGCCATACATTGTTTTCAATTATATACAACTGTTAAGGCAGCGCACGCAAATAACTATGTTGTAAGAGCTATTTTTTTCCGCCTGGATAGACAAAAATTGAGATAGTTCGACTAATATGCATGATATCTTTATAATTTATAGCTTAAAGCACTCACGAATAATGTAGCTTTCTACCAGTGAAACAATTTTTCAAATCGGACCAGTAGTTACTGAGATTACTCAAACTCAAACTCAAACTCAAACTCAATCATTTATTTCAATTAGACCATTTACAGGCACTTTTGAATTGTCAAGGTCGGTCGGTCCAAAAAATGATGAAGCTATTTGCACGTTCCAAAGCGTAGATCTCTATGGAGAAGAACGTGCAAGAAACTCCACGGACACTCTTTTAAATCAATTGATGTACTTAATACAAAAATCATGGTAACATTATCTTTGATCGCTTCTATATGTGAGGACAATGCAAAGAACAAGAAAGTATATAAAACAATTCAAAAAGTACAGATTATAAAATAAGCCAGTGGCAGGTAAGAGATGACCAGTCTCAACTGACGGCGCCCGTTCACGAACATGACGCGTGTATCAGCACCATCTAGCTCAACCATTTTGAAGGGAACCAAATGATCCAACACACGCGCCACCATCAGCGAGACGTTTGTGTGAGCATGACAAGCTCTCAACTGCCACGCTCGTTCATGTCAAACAAGTTTAATAAACAAAATCTTAAATTAATTACATATGCAAATGGTTCCATAGTACTCACATTTACAAACATTTGAAAAAATGAATCTACTTTACTACAAAACTATGGTTTTCAATGGCCAAGTACCTAAAAAACGAAAAATAAAAACAAAATGAAACTGCATGAATGCGTAACTTACTTCTTAGCAATTCAATATTGCAAAGAAAGAATAAATAAGTACATTATACTATAGGAGAACAAAAAAAGGGTAAGCATTACTTCCAAATTTTATATATATAAAAAAAAAAACAAAAAAACTATATAGTGGATCCATGCGGCTATGGCTGTGGAGCAAGACCAGCATTTAACCAAGCATTTTTATCATGGATATAATCTTCCAATTTATAATATGCTTGTCTACATAGTGTGCGTTTTATGCATGTTTTAAATTTACTCTCATTTAGTTCGAGAATAGCGAGTGGTATTTTATTATAAAATTTAACACAATATCCCTTACCCCCTACATACAAACTTACAAACTTACAAACAAATGTTACCTCTCTATAATATTAGTATAGATAAAGCAGAAGAGCTTGTTTGTTTGTTTGTTTGGTTGAACGCGCTAATCTCAGGAACTACTGGTCCGATTTGAAAAATTCTTTCAGTGTTAGATAGCCCATTTATCGAGGAAGGTCATAGGCTATATATCATCTCGCTAAGACCAATAGGAGCGGAGCAGTAATGCAAAATGTTACGCAGACGACGTTGCACGGGTCAGCTAGTGTATTATAAAACAATTATTATCTAACCTCGTGTTAGTAATTTAAAGATAACTTTGGTTTCCGAAAGTGGGCTAAATCAAATCATTTTTGGAAAAAACGAACGTGATACTGACTACACTTAAAAACTCTCGGTTGTGTACAAGTTTAGTCTTTACAAACCGCGATACAAAACAGTCGCCGAGCATTGTATAGTGTTAGAAAATACTTGTCTGTACCAATTACATACAGCCAGAACGTTTTCCTATTAAAAGAAAGCTAAGCAATTTGCGGTCTCCGGCATGGCATTGGTAAGACGGAAACTAAGATGGGTTTGGGTTTAGAGTCATTGTTTGAGGGAATCAGTATTTATTAGTAGCATTATTATAAAAATCTCTTTATAGAAAAGTAAAGAATTTTTACGATGACGTTACAGGATATATAACGCTACCAAAATACAAAAAATATGTTGTATTTTTTTTTTTTATTGAAATGCTCGCATTTCACAACCATTTGTATTTGTTTATTTCCAAAATACTTAATCTTAAGTTACAATTATATTGCCAGACAACGTAAACCTCATAGGGTTTATCTACAGATGGAATACGAAGATTTTCTCGTCGATGGAATACGCTAGAATAGAAGTAACTAATTGATTCTCGTCATAAAGACTCCCAGTTTGTCTATAAAATCAAAAACCTTTCAAACACTAAAGTCTATAACGAGTACACAAACCAATCTTTACAACAACGCCATAATAATGTCTGCGGGCTACGAAGCGCAGACTCTGCTACGGAGTACAAATAAGAAAAAGTTTTTTTTATTCTTTCACTCATGCTACGGCGTAGCAAACGTGGCAACGCCTACGATTCGTAGCCCTTAGCAACATCCACGCTGCGTAGCTGTAGCAAAGTCCATGCTTTGTAGCCCGTATTAACGTCAGAGGGCTAATTCTACTCATTTTTAAACCACTTTCACATTCGCATGTCAATCGCAATCTGTCAAAAAAGCCTTATTTTTCATATTATTTTTACGGTTTGCGATTGAGATGCGAATGTGAAAATTAAATGAATTGGTCCTCTGACATTGCTACGGGCTACAAAGCGTGGACTTTGATACAGCAACGTAGCGTAGACGTTGCTACGGGCTAAGAATCGTAGGCGTTGCCACGCTTGCTACGCCGTAGCATGAGTGAAAGAATATTAATATTTTTCTAATAATCAGTTATGTCGTAAAACATTCTACCTTTACAACGCTTACCTTGCCTCAGGGTCTGTGATATAACCACTAATAAATATTCAGAAATATACATCGAACCATAATTTAATAAACCATCGTTTATTGCAACGGTTATCAACTTCGGTAGCAGAAACGTTTCTCTTTTGTTTCTTTTTACCTTTGAATACAAAATAAAAAATGGGACAAAAAGATAGGGTCACGAAACGAACTATACTTAGGGTTGTCAAATTCTGCAGTAAGGAAGATTGGTAGTAAAATAAAAAACAAATAAACATTCAGCGTTATTTGACGTGTCAATCCCATCAGTATTCCCATTCCATCTTGTCTGGTTCCAACTCGCTTTGACAACAGATTCATGATATATTGTTTTCAACTCTCATGGTCACTAACATTAGAATGAAAACATTCGAATGTCATGATAGCATTTTCACGTCATTGTAGGGGATTAGGTTAGGGTAAGATAAAAGTTGATTACCCAATTATAGAGAAGTCCAAAAGGAGGGATTGATTTATTAATAGTTCCTATCACAGACCGTTTTTCTCATTTATGTAGTAAAAGTTAAAGTACTTATATGAAGGCGTGTATAAGTTGTGTTTTTAATTTTCTATTTTAGAGTCATCGACTAAACATTGAAAGGCGGATAAAAAAAAGTATATAAATTAAATGGTCAAGAATACAAAAAACACATTGTTTTTTTATTATTAAGTCCGTACGGTCCCTCGGAAAATACGTCCCCCATATTCTTGCAAGCCTTCTTTTTCCAAAGCCACATCGAATATAATAAAATTAAATATCACATCTAAAATTAAATGGCCGCCATTCGAAATTCGCAAACCTGCCAGCCCTGTCCAACGTCAAGTAACTGTAAAAAGTAAGTCATAAACAAAATATTTCATCATAAAACGCCGCCTCAATAACTAGGCTCAGAAATAACCATCTAATACAACAACAGACATACGGACCGCGGTATTTTGTTTATTAAATAACACTGCACAGACATTTTTCCTGGTAGGTTTTTTACGTCTCTTTGGGTCCCATTTATATATTATTTTAGCAATGTATGAGGAAGTTATTGAAGTAAAAATAATACGGGAAGATATTCTATACTTTGTTCTTAGAGCTGTGATAAGAAATCGGAATTGTTTGATCAAAATGGAATCAACGTCATAGAAAATGACCCTGATTCCCGAAAGACAGGCAATCTGTCAGATCAAAGGAAAATTGTGGGGTCAAAGGAGAAGGTCACTTAACTTTGTAGATATGTATAATGTAGATCTTGTGGCTGCGATAAATATTTTACCTGTTATTGAAAAACCTAATTCAAATTATTCGTTAACGTAAACTTAAAACCCACTGTCCATACTCTAAATTAATGTCATAATAGAGATAAATTGTATGTTTGGTGGTAGAATCTGATCTTTGTCCTTGTTTGATAAAGAAAATTATTATTTCAGCGATTGAAAGCAACGTAGTCGCTGAGTTTCTGTGGGATAGGCTCGGGGAATGAAACTGCTAAAAAGGTAGTCAGGTTTGTCAATATGAATCATGAACCGATCCAACTCCAATAGCCATTGTTTGAGACAAAGAATAAGGAGATAGAGGTTGTGAAGAGTAAATTTACTGAAAAATACTTATTCAAGTAACCTTCGTTTTGCCAAAAAGAAAACCCACAACTTTTGTCTACAAACCCGCTATAATACTCAACAAAAATAAACGTATGACCTGTAATGATATTCAGTGTAATCTCCGCAACATTATTCTAACATGTGGAGATATATTACATTATCTGTACTGACAATCTCAGTGACACATCTCTACGACCCGTGTGTTGCTATTTCGTCGGTGCGTTGTCGTTCGACGTTGTTTTATTTCCGTGTCATGACTTACGTAATTGGACGTTAAAGGTGTCTGTCCATTTGCGTGGAGTGGAGAAACGGAGAAATATTAACCAATTATGTCAGTCAAAACGACAGTGAGTCACGTGGTTTATTAACCGACTTCCCAAAAAGGAGGAAGTTCTCAATTCGGTTGTATTTTTTTGTAAAAAGTTTCTTAAAAATATAAAACTTTACAAAAAAATACAACCGACTTCCAAACACTGCAATGTAAAAAAAACACTGCAATGTAAAAAATAACTTTAATTTCGGAAGTCGGTGTCAAAATACGAAGAAACTAACAAAAACACTGACTTGCAAAATTAAAGTTATTTTTTACTTTGTAGTTTTTTTTTTTTTTGGAAGTCGTTTGTATTTTTTTATACAATTCCATAGGTTAAAATTTCTCCCGCCCCGCTGCCTCGCTCCGCTGTAATGGAAAGGCACTCTGTGAACGGTTGTTTTTTCACCACATGGTATAGAGAAATGGATGAGAAAAAAATATGGCGCGAGTATGAGATAGTGCGACGAAGAGGAACGAATTTACGAAAATCTATGCTCATTGACCTCTTTCATACACATACTCACAAATTCATATTCTAAACTAATAAACATAAATAAAGCTTTATTTGAATTCGAAGTTACAGCAGAACACTAACAAGTCACAGGGTTTTTTACTCTTTGTGCAGCCTTTTCCCGAAAACCCATGTACCTATGTGAAATATATTGGTATTGTATTCAAAGGTATTTTGCGCCAAAAAACGTGTTGTTTTTGTTTTTACGGATTACTTAGGTCAATACCTATTATATGTCTTAATTTTACCGTTGATAAGCCTTTGCCTACAACTGTACGTGCATATACAGTTTTTTCACTTTCCCGTAGGAATTTCAGGAAATCATCTCTTATGTAATGCTCTCCGACACTCTCCAAGAAACCTAAATGCCAAATTTCAGCTTTTTACAGTACGAATAATCTAAGTTTACCCATGCGAAGTACGTCGCAATCGATTGCGCAGGATGTCAATTTGACAAGAAACATAGAAAAGCGCATGCGCGGGTACGTCGCGTATGCTGTCTCAGTCACTCGTATACGTTTGATGCATACTTGTGTCTCGCTTCCTCAATGCAATACGACTGTTGGTGCGAAAAGTGTTAAACGTTGTTATTGTTTTAATTAATTATTCTGGTTTTTTCTTAATGTTTGATTTGTATTTTGTGTTTTCTTGTAGTGTATGTGTTTGTTGTGTTACTTTGTGATCGAGTTATTGTTATTGCATGCATTTTTTCAAAATTCAAATATAACACGTACACAAAAAAAAACATAATCTACGAACGTAACACTTTTCTACGCGATGGGACCTGCGCGGTCGTCACTAACAGCCAACTTCGCATGGGTAAAGTTAGAATATTCGTACTGTACAACCTGGGGCCCGAGTCTGCTATTACAATAGTGTCAGAATGGTCGATCACTGATTTCAAAATGGTTGATTTTGACAAGTTTGGTAATCTACTATCATAATGGTATCATAATGGCGTCATTATGACATTCCAATGATCAACCACTGACACGCCATTGAAAGAAAGCCATATGAATGGTAATCTCGTACATAATGACAGATTTAGTATTTACGAACTTCTCACTACTTCAGATTGCTTATAACACTAATAAATAATATGTAAAACTAAATATAAATAAAATCTGGCATGAATAAATGCTCAAATTTAGCTCGGTTTTATAATAATGGCAATACGGCATTCCTACCGCAATTCTATTACGAGACCACTGACGTCCCAGTGACCGGCCACTGACGTGCCAGTGACCGTGCGATTATGAATTTAGCAGATTACGAACTTTTAGCAAAATGACAATGGCATGACAATGGGATCGTGTCGGAATGACAAATTTATAAAAATAGCAGACTCGGGCCCCAGTAGTTTCGGCTGTGCAATGTCCGTCAGTAACTCAGTCAACCAGTGACGAAAGAGATTAATATTTGTACAGTGATCGGTTTACAGGAAACTTCATCAATATTCCTGTATTACAGCGATACCAACTTTGATCCCGTGAAATTGATAATTCGATTTAATGGCGTGAAAGGGCCCAGTAAAACTGATTAATGTAGCAGACGTGCCGACTTTATTGATATCTTTGAAAGCTGTTATTGATTGTCCTGACTGGAGTGGAAGCATAACTACCTGTTTAGCACTTGTCTGATATTATGAATAACTAGTGACCCGCCCTGGCTCCGCTCGGATATACTTTTTTTTCTAATTTTTTTTTCATACAAACCTCACCCTGACGAATGGTTAGGCTTTCATTTTTTTCTTTTTTATCATTTCTGTATATCTTCACGTCTTTCTTCGTTTTCCTTAGTAAGTGAGTCTGTTTTTCTTTCAATATCATCACTTCACTTTGGTAATCGCCTTCTTTATTTCAGTTTCAATAAATACACCTTCAACCACATCATCGCTTATCATCAGGTGTGATAATGGTCAAATTCGTTCCTATGAACAGTAAAAAAAAGTTATCATTTTATAGCTCCACTGTTATAGATTTATTGTTTTCTCAAAAACGAAGAATAATCATTTTGCTCAAATTTTATTGTTAGTTCTCCTTGGATAATTGTGCTCAATGGTATTTCTGTATCTTCCGACTAATAAGTATCACCAGCTAGCTAGACTCAGGTCGTCTGATAGTTTGGAGTTACTTACCCTTTTATTAAGAGTGACATTATTTTCTTTGGAAGGTGAATTCGTATTTTGCGATTCGATTGGCGCGCGGATTGTATTCCTGTTTTTTGGGATTTTACAATTGCAAGCTTGACAATTCCATGATTTCTTTTGCGCCAGTGTCATTGTTTTGTTGAAACGTGCAACAGTTATATTTGCACATTGTAGGTCGTATCCTTCATTACATATTTTACAGGTAAGCTTTTCTTTAATAGGTAGTTATTGAAGGCATCCTGCGTATAGTCACTCATATAGTAGGTTTTTATTTAATTTCTGCTGAAATCACCCACTATTGGGATACTTAACTAGGAAGTTAATTTCGCGTTCGATTACCGATTCACTCTATTGATTTTGTAAGTGTTTGGGCGTACCGAACACAAATTACGTTTAATTAAGTTTAGGCGAAATTATGGTACAGATTTGAATGAATAATATTTGACAAAACACTAAAAGATAGATATTTGCTCATACATTTTTTTATTTAGAGCTTCTTATGGTTTTTCTTGACATCAAAGTAAATTTGTTTTGTTTGGTCCAGTTTTTCTCAAATTCAAATATTAGTCCGTAACACGGCATTGTCTTCCTTACAGAATCTTGACGAAAACTTTTGAACTGTATCTTAAATCACTAATTGTCTTCCTCTCTACACTGAAGTTATCTTTTCACTGAATATTAACTTTATCTATTCTTAATTAATTAGCTTCGACTTGCTGGGCCCTCCGCGTCTACGTGGTTAAAAATTACACTCTAGAGGTAGGGCAGACAAGACTACATGGAGTCGGTTTTGCAGCGATTCGTTTCTTTCACTAATAAAGACAATAATAATACCTTCACGATTGACACCGATTTTCAACGATTAAATAAGTCGTTCGAAAATTAAATCAGGGCACACCGAATTTATGTAGTCTGTTGGCTGTTACCCCAAGAGTGTATTAAAAATCCGGAGGTGTGAAGGGAGGGCAACTTCCGCCCGCTGTAACAAAGCATGGGTGCCTATCCTATGTTACGCAAGGGCGAGGAGGTTGCACTTCCCATAGCGCCGGAGACGTTACAGAAGCAACTTTTTTCCACTCAAACTACTTATATCAAAATTTGTTCAATATTTTACCTTGTAGGTATTTTTATCGTGAAAATAAATAATGGATGTATTAAATGTTGAAAATGGCCAATTTCACTTTAATTTTCGATGTTCAAATCTGTACCCATCAATATTTAGGACATTCAATACTCTGATTTTCGAAATTTAGATCATTTGATGTAGCTTTCGTAGATATTTAGGTTTTAGAAAATAATATATGGGACACAGATTATTTAATCATTCGAAAATATAAAATTTCTTCATTTTAAATTTCGATTTTATGGCCGTTCGATATTTCAACTTTCGATGTTTGAACATTGACATCCTAATCTTCAATATTCAAATACGTACCCCTTTAGCACCACATCTTCAAACAAGTGCTTCAATTCCCATTGCTTGCAAAGTAAATATTACAATTATTACAAACTTATTCGGGTTTCCACAAAGTTCATCCACATTCGAAAACATTATCTTTCTCATGAGTTGGGTTTTAGGAACTTGCTAAGTTAGACAAAATAATGGAGAACATCAAATTCATATTCGAAAACAAAATATTTTTCAATCCTACTGTATTATTTTCCCTAATTAGTGTAAAGGTACAAACAGAAATCAGTCTGTTTAAAATTAAATATTGACGGAGAAAAGTTATTAATTTGGCAAACAATACCCGTCCTTCATATCATGGTGCTCTAATTAAAATAGTTCCCATCATCTATAACGAACTCACTTTTATAGAGGTACAAAAGTACGGAACCCGGAAGGAAACAAAAGATTAATAATAAACTAATCCATTAAAGTTCCAAGGTTTCATGGGGTCCCGAGGGAAATGCGAGTGTTGTGGTTTTATATGGCTAGATATTTTGTATTTTTTTTAAGAGGGGCAGAAAGAAAAGAAATATAAAACCTTTAAAAAAAAATACGTTTTCTAGTACTTTTCATAATTCGTAACCATCACCGGAAAGTCACTGGAAAGTAAAATATGCATTTTTTTTTACTATCACCAAATTTTCCAACGTTGAAATTTGAGAACTTTTTCAGTTAAAAGAAATTTTAAAATTGTTATTTGAATTAGAACGAATTGAGTATAAATAGCCTAAATATAATTAACTACTTCGTTCTCTATTATAATGAAACTAGCTGACCCGTGCAACGTCGTCTGCGTAACATTTTTCATTACTGCTCCGCTCCTATTAGTCTTAGCGTGATGATATATAGCCTATAGCCTTCCTCGATAAATGGGCTATTTAAAACTGAACGATTTTTTCAAATCGGACTAGTAGTTCCTGAGATTAGCGCGTTTAAAGCTGAAAGGCATGTAGAGGGGGGTAAGTTGTCCCTGGGGAGTTTAGGGGAACACTAATACATGATTTCCCGACATTAAAGCTAGTCAAGGATAAAATGAAGACATGTAAATGACCTAGGTAATCCAATATCTGCCGAAAATTCCGAAAATACCGCTTAATGTAAGCACCAATTTTATGAAAAAGAAACACGTCTTATATTTTGTTTCGGAAAAAAACTTCTATACAGCTTCATACTTCATTTGAAGCACGTTCTTATTCTGCGACAGAAAACAGGTTTTGTTTATACATAAGAACGCTTTTTCTATGTATTTTCTAGGCAAATATTTATTAGTTTACGTAATCATATTTTTGTATTGAATAAAATATTTTCTGAATGGACCTACAAAAATATTGGATCTGAAATTGTGATGAATAAGTAAATCGAATTATCTGAGTCTGAGCTAGAAATATTTAGATATTTTTGAATCAGTCTGTGAATTTTACAGTCAGTACTGAACGTTGGTTAGATTCAATTGTTGCAAGCATTGATATATAAACTACTAGCACTTAGCGTTTCCAAACGTCATTTATAATACGCACAGCAAAGGAGTGGAACTCTCTGCCTGCGTCTGTGTGTCCGAACGCTTACAACCCTAATCTTTCAAAGTTAGAGTGAACAGGCTCCTTCTGGGTAAGCTCGCTTCATCGTAGACTTTGTCTCTGCCATATCTGACCTAGACTAGAGTCAAGAATAAACCCATCCCAAATAAAAAAAAAAACAAAATAAAAGCTGCCCGGACAGACGTTGTTTTTCCAAATACAAAATCTATACTAAAAATAGGAACTAACAAGTTAGGACCGATCTTCATCTTAGGCGCCCACGAGCTGGTAGCCGGCCGGGCAGCCGCACTGGTACGACTCGCCGAACGAGTTGCAGCCGTACAGGCAGCTGGCCGTCGCGCAGCCGCCTGCCAGCTGAGGGAACAGGGCTTTGTTTAGTATAAAGTCGATGGTCGTTGAAGTTTAGCAGAAGAGTTTGTTTGTTTGTTTGTTTGGTTGAACGCGCTAATCTCAGGAACTTCTGGTCCGATTTGAAAAATTATTTCAGTGTTAGATAGCCCATTTATCAAGGAAGGCTATAGGCTATATATCATCATGCTATGACAAACAGGAGCGGAGCAGTAATGAAAAATGTGACGCAGACGAAGTTGCGCGGGTCAGCTAGTCTCAAATAAAATAAAAAAAAAAAAAAACAAAATAAAAGCTGCCCGGACAGACGTTGTTTTTCCAAATACAAAATAAAACATAAAAATCGATCAAGTCGTTTCGGAGGAGTTCGATAACAAACACGCTGACAGTAGGTTTTTATACATTAGAAGAAGATTAGATATAACATGATATTGTAATCGGTTAAAAGCAACCTATATTTAAAATAGTATTAGAAAAATCAATCTCAAGGAACGAGTTACCATTCAAAGATCCCCACCACGTATATCTGTTTTTATTTCTGTACGCGATGAACTCAAAAATTAACTATTGGATTTTGATACCGTTTTCACCAAAATAACTAAATAATTAATGAGAGAGCTCATCTACTAATTCAATGATTGGAAGAATAAGATCCATCAAAACACTTTAAAGATACTGGCCAATGGATGGAATTTTCTATTGAATCATCATCTGCCTAGCCTTTTCCCAACTATATTGGGGTCGGCTTCCAGTCAAACCGGATTCAGCTGAATACCAGTATTTTACGTAGAGCGGCCGCCTACCAGACGTCCACAACTCGTTAACTGGGTAACACGGTACTTTTTGGTAAGACCTGAGTCAGATTTACTGGCTTCTGACCATCCGTAACGGCTGCCAAAGATCTACAAATGACAGCCAGAACCAACGGCTGAACGTGCTCTCCGAGGCACGAAGGAAACTCGGTATGTAAAGATGGTCACCCATCCACAGATCAACCTTGGCAAGTGTTGCTTAACCTTAAAGATCGACCTGTGGGGCTGTTATTATTTTGCGACAAGCCACATCTTGTCTATTGAAAGTACGCAAAAAAAAATAAAAACGTTTTCTAAATCGCAGGGCAACATAGTCTTAACGTGTCTAGCAATAACTATAATCCTTCCAATAAATATGCTGACAACATAAATCTCTGTATTCTTTCCAATGTCAAACGAATAAATCTTATATTTTGAGTGGATTATTTGGATTATTGTATATATCTTTATTGGTACTTTATATGAGTTATTGTTTATTGTAAAAGGTTGACGCAGGTCGCATTTTAAATGGCTAAGGTTTGGAAATTTTGGTTCTGGTAGGCTTGGCTTCCCGCTGTGTAGTGGAACATTTTATAAACTATAATAATTATATTCAAATTAATTTCATCATCTGCCTAGCCTTTTCCCAACTATATTGGGGTCGGCTTCCAGTCAAACCGGATTCAGCTGAATACCAGAATTTAATTATATTATATTATATTCAAATTAATGTGTGCGTGATAATTAAAAGAAAATTTAATAGTCAGTCGGAAAGTTGTGGAAAAAATGAAATGAATGATTTCATTGTTGTTGAAACCGATTCAAAAATGTGTCTCACAATCCATATCCAAAGGTTCCAGTTTCGCGGTAAATAGATACAAATACCTTTCATAAAACTTTAGTAAAGTGAATACAGTTAAACACCACCTTAAATTTTCAACAAAATCGAGGAACACACATAATTACAAATTATCGATGCGATAAGAACTTTGGAGACATCATTTATACACGAAACCAATATCTGAAGCCTGAAATTGAGACTGTCCATTTCAAGTGTTCACCAATTTGCAATAAATATTACAGAATCTATACTAATATTATAAAAAGGTAACATTTGTTTGTAAGTTTGTATGTAGGGGGTAATCTCAGGAACTACTGATCCGATTTGTTTTTTTTTTCAGTATTAGATAGCCCATTTATCGAGGAAGGATATAGGCTACATATCATCACGCTAAGACTAAAAGGAGACGAGCATTAATGGAAAATGTGACGCAGACGAAGTTGCGTAGATCAGCTTGTTTGTAATAAATACAACTTGAACTTCTTCAGTTCACGTGGTTCTGAAATGCTTTGACGGATTCGATGAAAAGCTGCTGCCAGGCCACTCTATCTTCGATTCTTCTCAGGGCAGAGGTCACAAAGAGTCCTATTATTGCCTTGATCTAATCAAATCTCTTTATTGCAAGCTTTTTATAAACATTTTACCATCAAATAGCTCGAGAATTATTCATGACTTTATAACCGCGTTCAATACGGACTGAGCCCAACAGTGTAATTTCGTAATTTTCAGTCCTTATACGTGGGAAGCCTAATTGCTGAATAAGGTGATTTCATTAGTTCAACGTAGGAAGGTAGTGTTGCTCATTTGCCAATATATATGCTGCTTGTATAACACCCAAGGCTATGAGGCAATTAATATTTGTACTTTGCTTCAATTGGCACAAGTTTTCTTTGGATGTGCTGTTTTTTGCTCGAAAACTACTACACCGATTTTCATGCTATTTTCACCAAAGTAGAAATAGATAGAGTGGTTGTCGAGGAAGGTTTGATATATATTTTACTAGCTGACCCGCGCAACTTCGTCTGCGTCACATTTTCCATTACTGCTCCGCTTCTATTTGCCTTAGCATGATGATATAGCCTATAACCTTCCTCGATAAATGGGCTATCTAACACTGAAAGAATTTTTCAAATCGGACCGGTAGTTCCTGAGATTAGCACGTTCAACCAAACAAACAAACAAAGAAACTCTTCTGCTTTATAATATTATAGTATACATTAGTATAGATATTAAATATTAATAGTATATAATATTATCCGGGGTTGCGGAATTTGTTCGAAAGAGTCACCGCGGCCCTGGAACGCAAAGGGCATTAAGAGGAACACGGATGGGTTGTAGTCAGTAGGAGTCTGACACTCCCTCCTGCTTTACCCAGAGCGGGAGGAGTCATTTCCATCCTAAAAAAAAAAAATATATATAGTATAGATTTATACTAATATTATAAATAAGTATAGTTTGTGGGTTTGTGACGTTGTAGGGGGTAATCTCTGGATGTACTGGAACTGATTTTGAAAATTCTTTTACCAATAGAAAGCCACGTTATTTGTGAGTCTTATTATTTTAAAACTACAAAGGAGAAAAAATATCAAAATCCTCACAGCTCACCCTTCATTTAATTTTGATGTCACACGATTCAGTTTCAAATCTTTTTTTTTCTAGTTTGTTTTACCCACAAAAGTGACCCACACAAAAACAAAAGTGACGTTTGGGTCACAAAAGTCCATATGTATACCAAATTTCATCAGAATCAATCCCAAAGACTTTTTAATTATTTTTTTATTTGTGACGTGTTTACTCTTGACTCTTGTCTAGGTCAGTGATGACGGAGACAAAGTCTACGATGGAGCGAACTTACTTAGAAGTAGCCTGTTCACTCTAACTTTGAAAAGATTAGGGTTGTAAGCGTTCGGGAACGCAATCCAAACGCTATCAGATCCGGAGAAAACAGGCTGTGACAAACAGACACCCGATTGATCCTATAAGGGTTCCATTTTTTGTTCGAAACCCTAACAAACAATAAAAGAAAACTGTTGGAAGCCGACCCAAAGGAAGTCTAGGAAGATTCATTGTATAGTTAACTGCTAATTCTACTAAAGTGTCTAGGAATAAACTATATCACTTCTTCATTCAGTTGTTGATAAGAAAACTTCGAACAGTAGTAAGAAACATCACGACAACATCGGTCTTGGCAACTGCCCAAGTTTTCTGGAAATTAGATTCCTGGTTTTATCACACGATCAAAATATGTAAGTTGGAATTAGATACCTATTATTATAATGCACGTATATTTAATAACTAACTTTTTAACTAAAGAAGAAATTAAAACTGTTTGTGTGTTGGAGGTAATCTCAGAAAGTACTGATCCGGTACGATTATTTCATTTCTGGAAAAAAATTACACTAAACCTTAGTGCTCAGTTTTTTCATACTGGAAAAAACACAGTTTTTTATATTGATAGGCATGCGTTTGATCACTATCTCACCTGATGTCAAGCGATGATGCGGTCTAAGATGGAGCACGCTTACTCAGAAGTAACCTATTCACTCTTGACTTAAAGACTCCCAGGTTGTAGCTATAAGGAAACACAGACTCTGGCAGGGAATTCCACTCCTTAGCTGTACGCACTATTTTATTCTATTAGGGGGGTTTTGGTTTCCGCACTTAGTCCTGAAGTTAGACCATTGTACGTGGCTGTACGCACTATGATTGTACATATTTCTAAAATACGTTTTGTGCGTATAGGTGGGATTTCCACCATGTACCGGTGGCGCGTCGCCGTATGTCTTGTAGTTTCGTTTGTTGTGTGTTTGTAGTTTCTGAGAAATCAGGCACGGGTGCGGGTGAAATTGTCGAGAAAAAATAATAAAAAAAATAATAGGTACATACTTTTATGTATGATGCTCGATTACGATGGAAAAAAAAACTTCTTAGAGGCGCTAAAAATCGAACACAGGAGTGTTCGATTTTTAGCGCCTCTAAGAAGTTTTTTGATGAAGATGTGTTTAAAGAAAGGAAGAAAAGAAAAGACAGAAAGCATTTATTCCGCCAGAAGCGACACACCAAAACTTAAAAATACAAACAACAACAACTAAACAAACAAACGCATACAAACTTTCATGTTATTTGTCTTCAAAATACGACGGAGCGAATACGCATGGTCTGAAAAAATAATTCTAAAATAAAAATTTCATTGTTCAAAGAATTTAAAACTAAGTGTAAAATTACTCTCGAGGGCAAACATTTTGAGAAATGGAGGCTTTTTTGAAAATTTGTGACTACAAACTTTGCTTAAAAATGAGTGGAATTGGCCCTTCGATTTTTATTGATGCAGCGAAATTAACTAAATAATATTAGAACACATAAAGACACAAGCTTGCACGTGGTGTAGTAAAAAGCTTCCTAATGAAAAACCTACGCCAGCTTCCCTGACTAAGACATCCACCGAAATATCCGACGCGACATTTTTTCATACGGACATATTTAATTTAAATTTCCATACAAACAAAATTCGATAAATAAGTAACGAAACTACAGATATACAAGAAATGGTTTAATTTATAATTGAATTATTTGTTTTCCGCAACTTTGTTCGTGTCAAACTCGTAAAACAGTACAAATTACAATTCACTGTTTTTTTTTAGCAAAACCTTTTTAATATTTTACTATTTGGCTGAGCCCCTTTAAGAATCGTTTCGAATATTAGTCAAAATAAAAATAGACTGAAAGAAACATATTTAAACATATTTAAACACCACACACCACATTAACATTAGGTAACCGCGCAGTATTAAGTTTTTTGGTAAACCACACGAAAGGCAAATGGGGACAATCATTAACTGTTTTACATACAAGCGTACCTAATTACATTCATGGAAAAAGTGGTTAAAATTACTGCTAAAAACATTACTTTATGTCGTCCTGGGATTACAAATGTTACCCTTGTTTTGGGGGAGCTGGGTAAAAATTAGTCCTCAGTAAAACTAGTGCTTCAATTTTTCTTTGAATGACTGGGAAATGAGAAAGGTGACGCTTTCCATCATACGTGATTGAGGTCAAGGTTAAGCCCATTCCTCAATAAGAAAAGGAAATTTTATAAGAATGTCAGTAACAGTTTTATTGCATTTTCATTTATTGGCATTCTAATTGGCTTTCTGACTGATAAAGATTTTATTTATTTTTTAGGATGGGAAATCAGCAAATTAATTCTAGCTCTGAGCGGAGAAGAAGGGAGTGGCAACTCTTACTGAGTAAAGCTCATCACTTTTCCTCCGAATGCTCTTTGCGTTCCAGGGCTGCGGTGACTCTTTCGATCAAATTCCTCAACCGATTGGTTAAGCGTAGGAAAATAGTAAGGAAACCGCCTTGTCCTGGTTCCAAAGAATACTGACACATTTGACATCCACCTGTAAGAAGCCCGCTTTAAAGATAACATCACACTCAAAGTCCGTCTCACAGGGAGGAGGTTTGTGTCCTAAGGAGACATCATTATTAGCTTATTATGCTTTTCCATACTAAAATGTCTAAAAACGATACCTGAATAACTTTCAAGACTATAGAGCAGATAACTAAACACAGGTCCACCTATACAAAATATCTTTTACATAGCTAACTTATTTACAAGAACACCTTTCGTCAAAACAGTTAATAACGGGATTTCTACTATATAATTGTACCTTTTTATCTGCGAGACCCCAACCGCAAGATCTTCAGTTGCTCCGTGATCATGGCGAGGCTTCCGGCGACTGGGACCGCAATTAAATAGGACCGCGGTCCCAGTCGCCGGATCCATAAAAAATAAATATTTTTCTTCCGGCGACTGGGACCACTCATAGATAACTTAAAAAATCTATAATTCAAGCCAAAATCGGTACAGTCAAACGAAAAAAAATCTAAATTATTTATATGAATATCTTTGACTCGTTCTAGACATGATTTTATGCGCTTAGTAATAGATAAAGCTAGCCCGTTTTTACATAATTCACACATGCAGGCAAAACACACACAAAGGGCATAGCATTGTATAATACTATCACTCTCTAACTCGAGTCCGTTTTGCCAGCCGATGTCAAGGTCAGGTAGCCCTTTTGTTATTAACGAGAAATTTTACATCGCCCGATGACTGGCTCGGCCAATCACGAACAAGAAGCTTATCAGTTTATGAAAGTCAAGTTTTGCATCAGACAGTGTCATATTAGATCGTTGTAAGATACTGCGCTGTAGTGCGATTCACTAAGGCAGAACATCTTTACAACCAAGAAATCATCGTTGAAACATATGTTAAATATATGCCACATCAGATGTTTCAACGATGATTTCTTGGTTGTAAAGATGTTCTTTCTTAGTGAATCGCACTACTGAATATTTGTTGCAAATTGTGTGATGTAAGTGGTGGTGTATAGTGACTTCATTTTATACTCTTCAGGTATGTAAAACAATTTTTTATTAACTTATTTATAAACTAAACAAGCTAATAAGGGGGTTAAACGACGTGGTTACAAATATTTTTACTTTAGATTGCTTCTCATCTTTGATGCGACTTTTTAATATCACAAACAAAATGTCATTTGTTAAGATTATCTGACAATTACTTACTTGACTGATTTTGTGTGAAGCCATAACGGCCATTTTAAACTAATTATGATATAAATAGATATTACCTACGTTTATAATTTTTATCGTGATTTATGTTATTTTTTTATTATATTTACGGTACCACTTAAAGGCTGATTTTGTGAAAAATAATTACTTTCTGATCCTTAATTGTTTAAAAATGGTTGATTATTATTATAAGCACGATTTATGTGTATGTTTTTATTACGAAAGTTTTAAATAACAGAACTGTAGTCAGAAGCTGTTTTTATATCAATAAATGATGTTTTTAAATCAAAAAGGATTTTTCTTCAATTATTGCATCTAAACATTTTTCGTTTGACTGTACATTTTTTGATTTCAGTTATCATTTATGAGTGGTCCCAGTCGCCGGAAGAAAAATATTTATTTTTTACGGATCCGGCGACTGGGACCGCGGTCCTAGTTAATTGCGGTCCCAGTCGCCGGAAGCCTCATCATGGCGCTTGCAACAGTGCCGAAATATCGGAAACTCGCAAATAAAAAGGTACATGGTAGCAATCCCATTCTAATGTTAGTGACCATGAAAGATTAAAACAATATACCATTCGTCAAATATGGTAACAGTAGTCCTAACTTAACTTAACTAAAGGAAGTGACGTGATTCGACACACGCGACTACGCAACAATGTGACTACTATAAAACGCAGAGACTAGTACTACGCTTGCTCTGAGTCGTGATAACGAGCTGTTACTGTAGTACACTACCAACTACTTCAGCTATCCAACACAACCCTCACCATCAAACGGTCGAATTGCGTGCCGAAACCGAAGATTCGAAGTTCAAAGGACACACGACAGTGTAAACTGAGCCTTTGCATAAAATAAGGTTATAAAAGTTTAAATGGGCTAGGGCGCTACTGGGGGTAGTACTGGCTTCGTCAGTAGCTATCCGACCGCCGAACGGGACACTCCTCCCGCCGAAGCCGCGCGAAGGTTCGCGAACTACACATTTCATATTTTAAAACTTTTTCGTGTATCGAATCTGTGTTTTGTTTTTTCGAATATCGATTTTCGGTGTCTCGAGTGCCAGTGAGTTCTGTTTTTGAGTGTGATTTTTTTGGACGAGTTTGTTTTAAATTGCTGACTCTTCTTTTGGTCTTCATTTGAAAGGTATGTGGCATTTTTTTTAATAACAGGATAATAAAATTTATTGTGTGATTATATTTTCCCAAGTTAATTATAAAGTTTTATTTGGAATCAAACTTTTTGCTTAGGAAACTACTCTAAAATATTTCTTGACTTTTAAAACTTACCAATACAAGACGTTATATTAAAGTTGTAAGATAAGAAACGACATGCTTACTGTTCCTTATCAATACTATTAAGAAACATTTAAAATATTTTTGTTATCACTGTGGGATAATTCAACCGTTAGTTACTTCTTGTCAGGAAGATTTTAGGTTCAATAACTTTACGCGATTGTTACCTAGATTTCAGGATTTTTAAACATAAGTGAAATATTTCGTGTGTTTTGAGTTTCAACCAAACTAAACCACAACCCCATTTGGCAGTCAAATTTGTAATTTCAGTTTATGTAATTGACAAACGCTTACATCCTGATTTAAAAAATAAAAAAAAATTAGTTAAATGTTGATTAACAGATTCTAAAGTTAAATTTTCTATTGAAAATGTAAAATAGGAATCTGCTCATTAGTATTTAACTAATCATTTAAACGTGGTAATTGCGCCAGTCTTTTGGGCTCACTTCTACTTAGTGGACAGCGATGCAGGCGAATTCTTTGTCGCCATATTTCAGTAACGAGTGTTTATTTATGTTAAGTGTATTGCATAGTGAGATAAGTATTTGAAATATTAAAATTTGTATAATTTAAAAAAAAATACTTGTCAGTACCTAAAAAACCAAACATTTTTTTTAATTTTTTATTTATGCCTCTGAGACTGAGTGAGATAAAAAGAACTTGGGGACGCCAAGAAGATTTATTGTTTTTTTTTTACTTATATCGAGGACCTTGGATCGAAAGGGGTAGGCACCCATTATTGACAGGATTTGGTAAGCTTAAGAACAAGAGCAAGCCCATTCCTCTGTAGCAAAAAAGTAAAACAAAAAAGATAAATAAACTCACACAGGTCAAAAATAAGCTACTGTCTGTCATTGGTGCAAAACAGTGTGAGGCCTTCGATCTTATCTTACTAGATAACTTTGGAATATATATAATATATAAAAATTTGGAAGGATGGATTTTTATTACTTCAATCACGCCATGAGAGGAGCTCGTGGCTAATAAGTAAGAGCCGCACAGGTCGATCTCCTAGGTTAAGCAACGCTTGCTGAGGTTGTTCTGTGGATGGGTGATCTTAACATATCGAGTTTCCTCCGTACCTCCGAAAGCACGTTAAGCTGTTGGTCCCGGCTGTCATTTGGAGAAGCTCAATCTATGTTCACATCAACTAAGCTTTTTGTAATGATTTATGATTATTAATGAATTTAAATTGTTGATGGTTTTATTTCTTAGTGACATTTCCTTTTTTGGAATTGTGATTGAGATTTTCATTAATTTAATTGATGATTATTATTATTATTTTAATTAATCGAGTTATCTGCGTTTTGTTTACCGAACTATTTTTATTTTGGTAGCTAACCTAACCTAAAATTTTTTTATTTTTGTGTAACACATTTAGACAAAAAGAAAATGATCGAATAAATGAAATTAAAAATGCTATCACGGTG
Source organism: Ceramica pisi (assembly GCA_963859965.1). Classification (NCBI taxonomy): domain Eukaryota; kingdom Metazoa; phylum Arthropoda; class Insecta; order Lepidoptera; family Noctuidae; genus Ceramica; species Ceramica pisi. Next base: position 1,212,694 of record OY982538.1, read on the forward strand.
AGGGTTTTTTTTTTCCACAGCTCTGTACAAGAAGAGACCTAAAATACAGAGTGCTCTAAATTTGTCATTATTTAAGGAAGCATTTGGTCACACTGCCCAGGCCACAGGCCTACCTCCATCCCTTTGGTCGGTCACGATCCAGGATTCGATCACGATCCAAGTCGATCCGTCGAACCCGACAGTCGACCCAGCCTCGTGGTCTGCCACGACCCCATGTTGTTGTTTCAATGTACCGTACCACTCCTGTTTTATACAGCTCCTTAGCGTGTCCGACATGCGAAAGACATTTCCTGCTGATTGCTCTTGACTGTAGTTTTGGTCAGAGATGACAGAGACAAAGTCTGCAATGGAGTGGGCTTACCCAGAAGGAGTTTGTTCACTCTAACTTTGAATAGATTAGAGTTGTAAGCGTTTATTTAATGAATTGTTAAATTAAAGGACTAGCATAGGTATACGGTAAGCAAAAACTGCAATTCTGAAAATATTAAAACTTAAGGGTCGATTCACCTACCTTCTTCTTTTAAGTCGGTTAAAATATCTTAGATTATCTCATATCTGATGTGATATGAGTGTTTAATAACAAACAAGAAAAATGATAGTGTTATTTTAACAAAAAACACAGCCGCTAGAAAATAAATAAAACTTTAATCAAGCTTCTTCAACAATATATTTGCCATGATAGAATTTAAAATGAACGAGTATCAACATAAAACTTAATCTACTTGTTTGAGATACTCGTGATGATACGTAATACCGACAGTTTAGAATTGCAGCCATGAAGAAAATATTCAGCTCATCATTGGTCCGGGAATTAGGCTAAATAATCTCTTGCCAAAACGCGTAGAACTCGTCATTGTTCAAAAATCACTATTATTTACAAAGAGACAATTTCGTTTGTTTCATTATTCGTTGGAGCAAATACCTAGCAGTAAAGAACTGATTTTGAAACGTTTTTAAATAGCTACTACTACTATTTGGATAACTAGCTTTTCTCTGCAAATAGAAAGAAGAAAAGAAAGAAAAATATTTGATTCCTCCCAAACAGACGCAAATTTGATTCCTCCCAAACAGACGCAAATTTGATTCCTCCCAAACAGACGCAAATTTGATTCCTCCCAAACAGACGCAAATTTGATTCCTCCCAAACAGACGCAAATTTGATTCCTCCCAAACAGACGCAAATTTGATTCCTCCCAAACAGACGCAAATTTGATTCCTCCCAAACAGACGCAAATTTGATTCCTCCCAAACAGACGCAAATTTGATTCCTACCAAACAGACGCAAATTTGATTCCTCCCAAACAGACGCAAATTTGATTCCTCCCAAACAGACGCAAATTTGATTCCTCCCAAACAGACGCAAATTTGATTCCTCCCAAACAGACGCAAATTTGATTCCTCCCAAACAGACGCAAATTTGATTCCTACCAAACAGACGCAAATTTGATTCCTCCCAAACAGACGCAAATTTGATTCCTCCCAAACAGACGCAAATTTGATTCCTACCAAACAGACGCAAATTTGATTCCTCCCAAACAGACGCAAATTTGATTCCTCCCAAACAGACGCAAATTTGATTCCTCCCAAACAGATGCAAATTTGATTCCTCCCAAACAGACGCAAATTTCATCATTTTAAAATAGGTATACACAAATAAAAAATAAAAAAAACGCAATAAAACAAAATGGGATACAACAAAAAAAGGTAATAAAATAAAGCTAAGCTTAAAACTACTGCCTGTGTCAAGTACGGACGCAATAAAAAAAAAGTTGACACTTCTGCCGCGGTCACAACATAGACGAAACAAAATAGGTGACATTGACATGTGTGGCGCGTCTGTCATCCTATCCATCCAAGCGTCCATCCAAACACAAACCAAAACAACAATACGCGCTTCGTACAATGATATATAAAACTATAGATACGTTGTCCGCACTCTAAAATGACAACATTAAATGAAGCCAATTGGCCACATTGCGCTTAGTTACGCACCAACCTGTCGCGCGACACTACGTTTGTTTTGATGTCAATTTGACTATTACTTATCCTGTGACGTAACTGAAGATGTATATTTATCTCCCTCTAGCAACAGGCATCCCGCCGTACGGTGACATAATTATTTTCTTTCCCTTTCTTCATGCGTATTAGTAGCTATCTAGTATTTTCGCCGTTTTTAAGCGCCGCGATGTATGACGTGTATATATAATACTAGCTGACCCGCGCAACTTCGTCTGCGTCACATTTTCCATTAATTCTGCGCTCCTTTTTGACTTAGCTTAATCATATATATATAATATAGCCTATAGCCTTCCTCGATAAATAGGCTATCTAACACTGAAATAATTTTTCAAATCGGACCAGTCGTTCCTGAGATTAGCGTGCTCAACCAAACAAACAAACAAACTCTTCTGCTTTATAATATTATTATAACTCAGAGGTTCTCAGATTTTGTTGTGCAAGGCGTTGCGAACTTTCGAGTTCGACACTCGACTCTCGTGCGCGTACCTGAGAGTTTCTCTGATTTTGTTCAGCAAGGCGTTGTGAACGGTCAGGTGAAGATTCTCCCATACGGCGTATTCTTGCTGCCCGTGCTTGAGAACTATGTTTAGTAAGTTGAGACCTGGCTCTCTTAGGCATTTTCAAATGTTTAAGAAAAAGCGTGTTCTAGCTCTGAAAAGAACTGTTGGTTAGCCCTGAAAAGAACTGTTGGTTATACCCTGAAAAGTACTGTTGTTTGGCTCTGAGAAGAACTGTTGTTTAGCTCTGAGAAGAACTTTTGCGTAGGTGTAGTTTTAAGAACGAAATCTAAAAAAAATCGCACGAAAATTATTAGATTTCGCGCACGACCGCTGCGTAGGGAGCCGACCTCGCGTTTGAGCTTTTTTTTTTTGTTATGGCTCTCGCAGGTCAACCTGAGAAGATTGGCTTCTGCTTAACCGGACTTGCCTGTGAGGCCTTAATATAGAATTAAAGCCACCAGCCAGGCTTATCGCGTTTGAGCCGCGCGGGTAGGTACCCTTACTCATAGATCTAAACTCCCCTCCCGCACGCGCACCCCCGCCTTGGTGACGTCCACTTCGCAACGGGCCGTGCAGCAGAGATCGTAATATTTTAATTTCGCCATAACTTCAAAACCAAACGTCCGATTTTAATCATTCAAAGACCAAATATTATCTACATAAACTGTACTTAGTGATGAAATACTTTATTTTGATAAGGATTAATAGCATGAGTAAAATAAACGCGTTTAAATGTAGTCCAAAAAAAAATCAAGATTTTTAAATTAAAAAGTGGTTGTTGTGCCTCACTCGACATAGATAGGTATAGTGTGTCGCGGACTTTTTTGTAGATATTTATAAGATCTACAATTAATTAGAACAATGTATGGTTCTATCTTTTATAGTTTAGGCAGCGTACGCAAAATAAGTAACTTTTCTGGTTGATTTTTCCACCTTGTGTCCGAAAAACCCAAATATCTTACGGAACCCTATTTTTTCCAAAATAAAATATAGCCTTTGTTACTCGTGGATAATGTAGCTTTCGAATGGTGAAAGAATTTTTAAAATCGGTCCAGTAGTTTTTGAGCCTATTCATTACAATCAAACAAACAAACAAACAAAAAAACAAACAAACAAAGTTTTCCTCTTTATAATATTAGTGTAGATAATACGTCATTGGCTTCGTACGCGCATATCCGTTTTTATCAAAAAAAAAAATATATAAATCCGTTCCCGTGGAAATTTCGGAAAATCCTCTCCCCTACGGAGTGTAGAAAAGTTTCATGCCAAATCTCAACTTTCTACGATTGTAGTTTCGGCTGTGGGTTGTTCGTCAGTCACTCAGTACTGGAAGTATTTATATTTTAGGTATAAAAAATGCAGGTTTCCTAGAGCAACAAGAGCCAAACTGCGACAAAAACGAAGTTATTCTAAAGCTGAAAAAAAATCCTTTTGCTCACTGGTGACATAATCTTGTAACCCATTTTCACGCCACCAGTATAGAGGCCGTATTCTGTGGGAGTATAAAACGCGTAAATCTCAACAAAGAAATAGAAAGGGTCCATTCTATTCAAAAACCACGTCGCTACGGCTAGAGCTGAGTATTCTAGAACATTTTCTCAGTCATGAATCTCGAATAGGCATACGCTCAACTCAACTAGGCATACGCTCAAACTAAATAAGTATAATTATTAAAACCTATATATTTATCTAGATCTTTAATATGAAGCGTTAAGTTTTCTCTCCAAATTACGTTCAAAGGCTATTGAAATTTAATTTTAAAGTCGCAATGTGCCAGTTAATTATAGGCGGCGATCATGACTATGATCAAGTCTTTTGATATTCTCTCTTCTAACAATACCTTTTGGTATCCATTTATCTGGCCGATGAATATTCAATTTCCTGCTAAGTAAAGATAGCGCTACGCTCAGATTGATTCGCAATGGTTCAAGTTCTGCTGTGGATCCTGAAGTCTTGGGTTCAATTTCCAGGATGGTAAAATTTAAGTTTAATTACCTCATTCCTCAACCCAGTTCTTATAAAGGAGTTCGTGGCTAAATGATAACTGCCACAAGAGTCCCACTGTGAGGTTAAGCAACGCATGGTAAGGTCGTTCCGTGAATGGGTTTGGTACGATTCTGTACAAATCGAGACTCCTCGGTGTCTCGGAAAGGAAATTAAGCCGTTGGTCTCGGATGTAACTTTTAGTTTATTCATCGTCAGTACGGATAGTCATCACTACCATCAATATAATTATCAGCCCGTCTTCAACAAACTGCTGAGCGTAGACTTATCTTTTCTTATGCTAATCCCCATGTTATTGTGCCATCCTCAACCAGGTTCTATTCGCGATGGCAACCATGTCGACTGATAGTATTGAAAAGTATTAATTCGATCGATTGGTTACAATACTTGAAAGAACGGTCGTTATCGTGTAAAATGCCATTACAACACGCGCGCGATCACAGAGGGGCCCGAAAGGGCCGACGCCTGCCGGAGTCGCGGGATTATTCGCAAGAGACACCGTGGCTCCGGAACACAAAGGGCAATGAAGGAACATGGATGGGTTTTAGTCAGTAGATGTGTGACACTCCCTCCCGCTACACCCAGAGCGGGAGGAGTCATTGGATGATTTCCCATCCCTAAAAAAAAAAAAAACACGCGCGCGATATTATCTCAATATCTACATCGTCATAACTCATCAGCCATTTTACACTCACGGTCAACTTGACCCATGAGGCTTTTTCACGGCGACGAATATTATAGTATTAATTTTAACACTTTACGCACACAAAATTTACAGAAAAAGATTTAAATAATATTATGGTCTTGTCTGCCAGTCAGCTTTTGGGTGATACAGAGAGCTATACAGGGTATTTTTTAAAGCGTGCCTTCAGGGCCAAATACGAAACTAAAAGGAATATCGAAAAACATTGAAAGGTGTCTCGAGCCTGATTTTGATTAAAAGTAAAACGTCATCATTGGATTTATGAAAGATCGTTGTTCCTACCCGGGAATCGAACCGCCTGATTTTGAAAAAAAAAAAGCACAGCCTGTACTATTACATAATTCAAAAGTGTAGCTAATATGCATTAAATTCTAGGTCGCTGGTTTGCATTTATAATATTAAGTAAGATAGTAGGATACACTATGAGAAACTGTGTGGAAATCGGTTTTTGGAACTCTTTTTCTTTCTTTTCTTTTCTTTTCTTTTTGTTTTAATTGAAAGTGATGAGTTTTCGAGAGGATTGGTTTAAATATGTTCGCACATAAGTTTAAGAAAAATCCGAAAAACCCATCGATCGATTACGACAGAGTAATAAATCCACAACTTCATTCGTATCTTGTATTCTAATCGTATAGCTTGAATTTATTGAAAGAGAGTTATGAAAAAAGTAGTCGTGCTGTAGTAATCTATACTAATATTAATTTGACGCAAGATCAATTATAATGTGACGCAGACAAAGTTGCGTGGGTCTAGTGCAATATAAATTGGATTCAGGACATAAGGTTGGCGCGGCCTCCCACAAGGGGGAACGAAGACCTGGTGAAGGTCGCTGGTAGCCGATGGATGCGAGACGCACTGGACCGGTCGTTGTGGTGACGCTTGCTGGAGATAGAGAAGGCTTATCTCCAGCAGTGGTCATCTTTCAGCTGATATGATGGCGATAATTTGATGACTTTTCTCATATTCATAAACAAAATATAGAGTTGTATGTCGTCAAGAAAGTAGAAAAGTTAAAATTAGAAATATTGTGAACGAAATCGAAATGAGAATGTAGTGCAAACGGTGTATAAAAATACGGGTTCTTTAACTAACCTTAGTCAAGTTATTGTGGAACGTCAATTTATTTATTTATTTAACACTTTAAGCACAAATGTACAGAGGCGGACTTAATGCCATAGGCATCCTCTACCAGTCAACCTTTGGGTGATGTAGAGACAAATAGTGGTAGGTGCAATATGGAGAACATAAAAGCGATTGATATTAATATACAAACATACAGAATACATAAATATTATATAAACTATACATATAATATAACAAAATTTTAATTGAAAAAATAAACATACGAACATATTTATACAATTAGTACCAATAGATAGTTGAGAAATATTAGCGCTGTGATGAGACTACTGCCAACTTCTTGTGAATGTGCTCACGAAATCTAACTTAGAATTTTAGAACTAATGTCAAAACCTTAATCACTACATATTATAAAACAAAGCCCTCCGCCGCGTTTGTCTGTCTGTCTGTTCGCGATAAACTCAAAAACTTCTGCACCAGTTTTCATGCTGTTTTTATCAATGGATAGAGTTCTCGAAGTTGCTCGGTTTTAGAACATTATTTATTAAGAGAGCATCAGCTAGTATAAGATATTTGACAAACATCGCCGTTGATTGTCAAACGGATATCAATTTTCACGACCACTAAATCTGCTTTCAGACTACGCTATAATATAACAGCGCTAGCTGACCCGCACAACTTCGTCTGCGTCACATTTTCCTTTAGTACTCAGCTCCTATACGTCTTAGCGTGATGATATTCTATCTATATGGGCTATCTATCACTGAAAGAATTTTTCAAATCGGACCAGTAGTTCCTGAGATTAGCGCGTTCAACCAAACAAACAAACAAACTCTTCTGCTTTATAATATTACTAGCTGACCCCCGCAACTTCGTCTGCGTCACATTTTCCATTATAACTCCGCTCCTATTTGTCTTAGCGTGAAGATATAGCCTGTAACCTTCCTCGATAAATGGGCTATCTAACACTGAAATAATTTTTCAAATCGGACCAGTAGTTCCTGAGATTATCGCGTTCAACCAAACAAACAAACAAACAAACAAACTCTTCTGCTTTATAATATTAGTATAGAAGTATAGATAGTACAGATATAGTATAGAGCTCATAGCACACCAATATCGCGCACCATACATTTTTATGGACACGTTCACACTGTACTGTACTATATTGTTGACAATGTATGGTGCGCGATATTGTTATGCTATGAGCTGTATACTTTGTGCTATATATTATAGCCTAGTCTGAAAGCAGCTTGACTCAACCACTCAAACCGATAACACAGCAACGTAGCTTCGTCTCCCCAACCATTAAATGCTCACGTTCCATTCAATTTCCATAACCAATGTACCGAAAAAGCTATAAGGAAAATATAACATAATATGTCGAATATACGAGCAGTATATCGCACACTGTAATGTTATTAGAACACAGGTGCTAGGTGCCAATTTTACAGAAATAATAACTTACTACCAGCTGGCCTTTGTAAGGGGAAGTGTGAGGTGGGTTATGGGAGAGTCGTATAAATTTTCTAACAGTAACGTACTATTGAATTGTGTGCTTTATGTTTTTTTTTTATAAAAAAATGGTGGAGGCTTTTAAATAAAGTGACGAAAAAGAAACTGGTAAAAATCTACTGAATAAACCACATTTTTAGGTACCTACTTAAGTTATTAAATAAGCTTCATTAAATGCCAAAAGGGTCATTCTCAAAATATTCCAAATATAGTGAGTGAAGATTTCGATCCATTTTTGTCAAAAATGGAGACCGTGGCTAAATAATAACAGCCGCACAGGTCGATCTGCAAGGTTAAGCAACGCTTGCCGAGGTTGGTCTGTGGATGGGTGACCTCCGTGCCTCGGAAAGCACGTTAAGCTGTTGGTCCCAGTTGTCATTTCGAGATCTTTGGCTGTCGTTACGGATAGTCAGAAGCCAGAAAATCTGACACCAGTCTTGCCAAGGAGTATCGTGTTACCCAGTCAATGGGTTATGGAGGTCTGGTAGGCAGCCGCTCCACGTAAAAAAAATACTGGTATTCAGCTGAATACGGTTTGACTGGAAGCCGACCCCAATATAGTAGGGAAAAGGCTAGGCAGATGATGATGGAGACCGATATAAGAATGAAATCGTAATGGATTAGAAATACGGGAATACTTTGATATTAATCGAATAATTTCAGGTTGTTTTAAACTTTATGTCGTACTTAATCATAGATTCTTTAATAAATAAAATAATAACGTTATTTCAGCAGACCATACAAGATCGATAATGATTTCTGTTATGCTATTTGAATAAAATTTTTGGTCTTATAAGACATTGAACCCAATTGAAGCTAAATATTAAACCAAGCTTCGCCGAGTTATACAGGTTCTCGGAATAAATTTAAAGAGTTTACGAGGAATCAGTTAAATATCATGTTTTATTTTTACAATTTATGGATTCTCTCATTTTACCACTTCTTTCGAAAAAAGCTCTTTGTGGATTTATTTTCTTCGAAAAACAATTGGTATTTTCTTTGGCTTTTGTTAAGAGTCCTATTACGAATCGTAAATGCTCGTTTGCAATAGACGAAGTTACGTTGGGAGTACATCTATAGTCCGCGAAACACTTTTGATACTTACTAGTCTGAATAGGATTATAGTTTATTTGGGCGCTCGCGCGAGGCTGAGGAGCGCGCGCGCTGAATTGACGCAGAATATATAGTACTTTAATTTTATTTATTGTAATTTTGTTTTATTTTATTGACAAACGAAAACTAATGAAACGTATTCATTGTAGATTGAAATTTTATATCATATTAATTTATTTGATTAAATTGTTTTTATTTGGAATGTAATGGACGCTGAATCAAGACATTTCTTTTCGTTTTTTTCCGTGAAAATTCAAGGAATTTAAAGAAATTCTAGAACTCCAATAAACAAGTAAAACATTCAACTTACCTTTAAGTAATTTCAACTTTTAAAGAATTGATTGTAACAATGTGAATTTGACCGTCAAAGTTCCATCGCCGACATTTTTTCTTGCAAACTGAGTTCGTAAAATATTTATAGTAAATTACACGAAAAGAAAAATGAAAATGTGTAACTCTTACTTACAAGAAAGAGACTGGCACTATCGTTATTCAGGATCAAATAATTAAAATATCTTACTGGTGCTGAAATTACAGCGTCAAAACTAATGAATTTCCGTAAAAAATGTAATAGGACTCATAAAGCAAAACCGTCTTTTTATCTTTATTCTTCGAATACCATAACAATTTGAAGTAAGCTTGCAATGAGAAATAATTTAATAATTAAAATTTTAATTTAATAATCGCTGCCCCAATTACAAGAATTTTAAATTCAACATTATTGAATCACGAATATTTTGCGGTTTAATAATCTTGAATTTGTAATTGTGATTGTAATTAAAACAAAATGTTTAAGGGTCTGCCTGTCGTAAGTTAACTGGCTGCTTTATTTATATAAATATTTAGTGTTTTAATAATTATGAATCTTGTAAACTCCAACAAGATTTCTATTGGGTAATTACAATAATACTTCATTAGTAATTTATAAATATTATTATCATCTAGTTTTTATTTTTTTGTGTTTAATATAAACGGCAGACAAATATAGACTACTAGCTGACCCGCGTAACTTCGTCTGCGTCACATTTTCCATTACTGCTCTGCTCCTATTTATCTTAGCGTGATGATATATAGCCTATAACCTTCCTCGATAAATGGGCTATCTAACACTGAAAGAATTTTTCAAATCGGACCAGTAGTTCCTGAGATTACCCCCTACATACAAACTTACAAACATACAAACAAAATATGTTACCTCTTTATAATATTAGTATAGATTACAAACTTACAAACAAATTTTACCTCTTTATAATATTAGTATAGACTAGCTGACCCTCGCAACTTCGTCTGCGTCTTAGTTTCCGTTAATGCTCGGCTCTTTTTAGCATTAGCGTGATGATATGTAAGCCTATATCCTTCCTCGATACATGGGCTATCTAATACTGAAATAATTTTTCAAATCGGACCAGTAGTTCCTGAGATTACCCCTACATACAAACTTACAAACAAATGTTGCCTCTTTATAATATTAGTATAGATTTAAATACACAGAAAGTAATTTTGTGTTTGTTTTACGTTCAGCAATGGACGGCTATTGGCTGAAAATTATGATGATGATGAAATTTGTGTTCTTTGCTTCTACGATAATTCAATTGGATGTATGTCACAAAAATATATCTAGGGAAAGAACTCATTGCTAATCCAAAAAATCGTAACTACAAAAAAATGGTTACAAATTTTGAATCTGGATGTCTAAATGTTTTATGAAAGACGAACTAAGCTAAGAAAATAACCTGGAAACTTGATATGACATACATACATGACTGAACCGGTTTCGATGGTTTTTTATCGAGATTGTTAGTTTCTCCGGAACATAGGATACTTTTTATCGTGGCATTCCATTTTAGTTCAAGTCCTTATAGGAGGGCTATCACAATTTTTATTGAATTTTAACGTTTTATTCGAGTTTTGATGTGTGATTTTGCTTTAGATATAGCCTTAAAAAAAAAAAAACAAGAATATGCCTAAGACAGTTTGATCATTTATCTTGGGAGTGTTCTAAATAAATATTTCAATTTGTTCACGTACATCAGTAAAATCCTTGACTCCGCAAAGGATGTTTCACAAAATGTTGCTTTAGGGAATTTCATGCCGCTTTCTCCAATGAATAGAGTGGTGCTCGAGGAAGGTTTTCTACACTAATATTAGAGAGAGGAAAGATTTGTTTGTTTGTTTGAATTGAATAGGCTTCGAAACTACTGGACCGATTTGAAAAATTATTTCAGTGTTAGATAGCCCGTTTATCGAGGAAGGTTATGGGCTATATATCATCACGCTAAAACAACAAGCATGGAGCATTAATGGAAAATGTGACGCAGACGAAGTTGCGCGGGTCAGCTAGTAAAATTTAATTTGTCAAGCGGGCAAAGCCACGTGCATCAGCTTGTCAGAGATAAAACTAACTGAACCACTTGTTAGAAAGTTTAATAAAAAAAAAAGAAATTAAAGCAACAATCACAATTTTGTATCCTTTACTTTTCTTTTTATCTTTCCTCCGTTAGTTACCTCCATTTCTAAGTTTCGCAGTTAACTTTTGAACAGAGAAAAAGCGATGAAGTTAAAAAATACTTCAAGTTTCTTCAACATGGGGTATTATTTTATAGCTATCTATTTTTTAACTACTAGACTTAATTATAACTGCCGGGGTTGCGGAGTTTGTTCGAAGAAGAGTCACCACGGCCCTGGGGGGCTACTCTTTAAGCTCGAAGTACATAGTTTCGGGCGTAGCTGCGGGCGTATTCTACTCCATATCACCTAATTACTAAGAATTAATGACAACACGATTTGATAGTTACTGTAAAATCGTGTTGTCTTCCATTCTTAGTTCGGGTTCGGGACTTTTTTTTTATTTATTTTTTTATTCAAAACGGGGAAACTCTTGGCGCAAATCTCACCTGATGGAAAGTGATGATTAGGCCGAAGATGGAAGCGAGTTTCACCCGGAATCCTCTAACATAGAGGAACTGGCTATCATACCTCTAATAGCCGGAACACAACAATGCTGTCAACATTGTTGTTATGGCGACAGACTTATACATGATGGTGGTAGCTTGCCAGGCGGACTTAGAAGTCCTGCCACCAACCAAACCGAGCAAAAAATTTGCCCCCGCTGGGAATCGAACCCGGGACCTCTGGGTCTGAATCGGGTGGTATAACCACTAGACCACGGAGGCGGTTAGTGTCTTCGGACTAATCTTATGTACACAGGTGATACGGAGTAGAATACGCACTCAACTAAGCCCGAAACTATGGACTTCGGGCTTAGAGAGTAGCCCCCCTGGAACGCAAAGGGCATTAGGAGGAATACGGGTGGGTTTTAGTCAGTAAGAGTCTGACACTCCCTTCTGCTCCGCTTAGAGCGGGAGGAGGCATTTGATGATTACCCATCACTTGATATGTCACTAGCTGATGTCCGCGGCTTCGTTCACTTGACAAATTATGTGCTAAAACTTTTGCTCGAGAACTGGTGAAGAGAGAGAGAGAACCATTGGTGAAAAGAGCATGAAAATCGGTGCATTAAAGTAGTTTTTCAGTTTATCGAAGACAGACAGACAGACGTGGCAGAGGACTTTGTTTTAGAAAATGTAGTGATTGAATTGAATGTTTCTGTTGTGTATTACCTTCTATTGATGGGTCCAAACAAAAAATATTTGTTACTCTAAGAAGAATAAAATTGCAATCATTAATTTTCAGTGCAATTTCATCTACTTTTTATCAAAATTATGGAACATTTCGCTCCATAAGCTGACGTTATTGTATGATTTACTTTTTACCTACCCTTTCTTAAATATATAGCTTAAATGTGACCGTCTCGAGAACAGTCATTCTCTGGTCTCGTTCGTTTTATCTCAGATCTCTAACTTCTATCCCATATATATATATATAATTATATATATACCCATCAGTTCCCCTCATCATAAACCCTGAAAACTAAAATTTTAGTACCTAGCCTCAAAAGTCTGACGAATACGCTAATTAGCATATTTGTCAGACTTTTTAAAAAACTATTTAAATCCGAACTATAGCATTTTCCAAGGCGTATAGATCTCTATAGAAAAAAACGCGGAAGAAACTCCACGGGCAGTCTTTAAAAGACTGCCCGTGGAGTTTCTTCCGCGTTTTTTTATTAATCAAGATCAAAGTATCCTACTACAAATAGGTACAAAGTATTACTAGTAGAGCCAAATTAATTCGTTTGCCAAAAATACTCACTTACAAATATTGCAGCTAAAATCTAAATCCAGCAGCAGAAGCAAATTGTAATTATGTAAGACAACAGTTAGATTCATTTGCATGAGGACATCTGCTGCCGACGCCAGTCAGCTTCGTTAACCGTTGCGGTCACAGAACACGGAACCCCGCACCGGCAGTGAATAGTGACGTCATTTCTAGGCATGGGTCATTGATGGTTTTCTGGTTAACGTAATTCAACTGTTAACCGTCAATGGTCAACTGGTTGAAAAAGCTGTTAAATTATTACTGTTAAATAATTTAACAGTTTGAAAACTCAATGATTGACAATGTTCCAAATAATAAATTGTTATTCATTGAAAATTACTGAATAGTTCGGCAATTTCCGATAGCATTCGGAAGTAATCGTTTCGCATTCGCATACCAGTTGATTCTCAGAAATCTATATCTATCTATATATATAAAACAAAGACGGGTTTGTTAAAACACTTATAACTCGAGATCTGCTGAACCAGTTTTCGTGGTTATTGATTCGTTGGATTTGTCTCCGACCCGTATAGCAGAATACATCTTAAAAACAATGAAATCTCGATATGTGCAATGAATACTTAATTTACGGGAGCGAAGCCGCGGGGAACAACTAGTGAATAAATAAAATTAAGTGGAAATAATCCGTGAGCCGTTGACGAAAATTAAGAGATTATTATAATTCAACTTGTTTTTTCGTTATATATATATACAGTTGAGTCGTTGACAAATGAAAAGTCGTTAAAAAAACAATAGTGTTTATTGATTCAACGACCACCTCTAGTCAATTCTAATAATGTCATGAATAATATTCATGCTCGCTCACGTAATTTGCGCTGCAATGAATATTGACGATATCTTTCCTAGACTCTGATAGAATTCAGAACTATCCTAGTTTTTTTTTTGCCATCTGGATTAGATCTTTTTCATCAAAAGATTTTTTTGCTTCATTTAAATATGTTTGAGCACAAAAGTATCGAAACGATCATCATCGGCCTAGCCTTTTCCCAACTATATTGGGGTTGGCTTCCAGTCAAACCGTATTTACCAGAAAACCAGTATTTTACGTGGAGCGGCTGCCTACCAGACCTCCACAACCTATTAACTGGGTAACACGGTTCTCCTTGGCAAGACTGGTCTCAGATTTTCTGGCTTCTGACTATCCGTAACGACTGCCAAAGATCTCCAAATGACAGCCGGGACCAACAGCTTGACAACACGGTTGGCGCAGTGGTTGAGCGATTGACTGCTGCGCAGCATGTCGCGGGTTCGATTCCCGCACGGAAAAAATATTTGTACGACCTACATGTATTTGTTCTGAGTCTGTGTGTTTTTCTATGTATAATATGTATGTATTTACAAAAAAAAAAAATGTATATAAGTAGTTTATCAGCCATATCGTTACCATAACACAAGCATTAGGTTGCTTAGCTTGGGACTATATGGCGTTGTGTGAAATGTCCAAGGATATTATATTATTATGTCCAAGGATATTAGCTTAACGTGCTTTCCGAGGCAACGGAGCAAACTCGATATGTTAAGATGGTCACCCATCCACAGACCATTAGCCACGAAAAAACGATACTGGGTACTAATAATTCATTAACATATAACAGGGGTTACAGGGGGGAGGTGTTACAGGGTATGTAACAGGGGTATAATAATGAAGGCTAGTAAGGAGGATAGTGAGTTATTAGTATACTTAGCCTGATATACAAATACCTATATTTCAAATAGACCAAATTCAGGCAATTTCCAAAAGTCAAGGTCTGTCAGTCAAATAGATGAAGCTTAATCCAGCCGCACTAGCGATAATAGCAGCAAGTTGTTTTGCGGCAAAACACACTCACCGACCTAGAATGATTAGCCTTCATTTTAAAATATTTTATCCCAAAAAACCCTTCTAATCCACAGATTCCATTACACCTCCATATAACCTTAAAACGCCGAAATCCAAAGCAAAATAATCCTTATTTATTTTGGTGAACGCAAGCCTAACCCAACATCCCCTATTTCAAATCCTACATTAAATTTAACTCAGGAAGCAAGCTAAGTCGCCAATAAAATAAATTCTACTTCGGGTCGGTACAGTCGGCCTTACATTCGTAGTAACAAAAGCAGATAAGCTGGCATCGCATTCTCTAAAAATACAAAATCCTATATTTCAAATATACCACTTATAGGCACATTTCAATAGTCAAAGTCTGTCAGTCAAATAGATAAAGCTAATTAAGCCGCACTAGCGACAAGAGTAGCAAGTGGTCGGAAGCAAAACACACTTACCGACCCTATCTCCGGCACGGCAGTTGCACTTTCCAAAGAGTTCCATAGACACTCTTTTAAACCAGTTATCTGTGTCTACAAAATCATGGTTACATTCGTTATGAAATAATTTATCTGCGAAATTATATAATGCATAGCGGACCCATCACATTTGATTCATACTAATGGGATTCATCACACAAAATAATTAAAAAATCAATGCCTTCATTAGCAATAGGCACCGATGTGTATCCAAGCTCTGTGGGTGCAGTTCCATCGTTATTATAATAGCGTGACTATCGAGAATCGGGACTGTGACGTCACGATCGCGTGGCGGATGTTACTACAGATTGGTTCTGAAATCGGGTTCCCGATGTGGTCGCGGGATTAAGATTAATTAATTTTGTGGTCTCTGCTGATCGGGTTTTCGATTATCATCTTCTAATGGATGTACTTTAATCACCTGTTGTATTTTTTTACATTTTTGATAGTCACGCGTTTGACCACTATCTCACCTGATGGTATGTGATTATGCGGTCTAAGATGGAGCACGCTTTCCTAAAAGTTGATTCAACTTAAATGAATGAAAACTTAAAATACACTCCAACTACGATTCAAGACGAACAGAACATCCATTGAAACACGAAAAACCAAATCCTGCGACTTTGACCTAAAAAAATTAATCAATTATAAAAAGAAATATCCGTTACTGTTGTCTGACTGAGTGACTGATGGAAAACGCACAGCCGAAACTTATTTTTTTTATATACAAAACGGGTAAACTCTTGGCCCAAATCTCACCTGATGGAAAGTGATGATTAGGACGAAGATGGAAGCGAGTTTCACCCGGAATCCTCTAACACAGAGGAACTGGCTATCATACCTCTAACTGCCGGAACACAACAATGCTGTTAACATTGTTGTTATGGTGACAGACTTAGATAAGATGGTGGTAGCTTCCACCACCAACCAAACCGAGCAAAGAATTTGCCCCCGCTGGGAATCGAACCCGGGACCTCTGGGTCTGAATCGGGTGGTATAACCACTAGACCACGGAGGCGGTTAGTGTCACCTGTTTAGCACCACCCGGGGACCACGTGTAGGGATTCGCTGAAGGGTATTCTCCTACGGACGCGGGTGACTCGGCCCCCAAGAAAACTGCTGGTGGTACAAAGCTCAAATTTGTCTTGTAGCTTCCTTACACTCTTACGGGAACGGTAAAAAATATGAATAAAAACGAAATATGCGCGTACGAAGTCGCGAGCAAAAGCTAGTTCAGCTATACTTCTCCCAGTTCTGCTGTACTCTAAAATTACTACAAGGCTTACCGTCAGGTGAGATAGTGGTCAAACGCGTGCCTATAAAACAGAAAAAAAGGCACGACAGATTTCACGATATTTCGATTTCAGGAAAGCGTTACTTATCAATCCTAAAGATTTGACTTCAAACGTTTTGGCTCATCATTATAACAGTTAGGTACATAATCATACCATCATCTTAACTTTAGTTGGCAGTAAAAAAGTTCATTAACCCCAAACGACAGTACCTAAGTTCAAAGACGCCGTTAGCTACCACAATCAGCTGTTAAACCTAATATCATGACGTTATCTGCAACCTTTCTGATACTTAAACAACAGCACCGTAACCCCATTCGCTTATATTGCGATAATGAGAAGAGGAAAATCTTCGGCTAAGACGCTAAATATTAATGGTAATGAAGGATATATAGATTGTACTTTGATATCGTGGACGCGAACGTTACCTTATTGAGAGCAGCGCAAAAATGTACGTAATGATACATTGTGTGTGTCTGTGTGTGCCAAATAAACGAGTTTTGTTTCTTTCTTTTCTTTAACTATCTACTTTTGAAAAAGCTTCTTTACAATCTAACTATATTATAAATGCGAAAATTTTAATGTTTGATGATCAATCACGCCAGAACGGCTGAACGGATCTTGTTGAAATTTGGAACAGAGATAGATTGTAGTCTGGAATAGCACAAAGATTACTTTTCATTCCGTTCTTTAGGGATCACGCGGTCGAAGCCGCTGGCCAAATCTAGTTTTTTATACTTATAATAAATATTATATAATACTTTATGTAATAAATCATTCCAAAACGTTTTGATCTCTGGATGGTCACTCATGAATAACGAAAATATTAAATCACAGTAGATAACTGAAATATTCTAAAACCATATTAGTTTTTAGCTAAAATACTCATCAGCTCAAATGCCTGTAAAAAAATGCTCAAAACGTAATAATTACGGTATTACTCAGCGGAAAAGTTGACCTATTTACAGCGCAAGGTCCACATGAAAACTTACTAATAGCTGCATATACAAACATAGGCGTATATTTATATCCGTTGCACACTGGGCGACTAGTAATGGAATCAAGCGACTAGTTACGTATATTTATATCCGTTGCACACTGGGCGACTAGTAATGGAATCAAGCGACTAGTTACGTATATTTATATCCGTTGCACACTGGGCGACTAGTAATGGAATCAAGCGACTAGTTACGTATATTTATATCCGTTGCACACTGGGCGACTAGTAATGGAATCAAGCGACTAGTTGCGGTCACCCGTCGCCACTATCAGTGGTGAGTAGAATGGACTCTTTATTACGTAGGTAAGTGTGCCCAAGAACTCCACGACCTAATCCAACTGGCCCCCTTCTACCATCGGACATCCAGACGCACTGCAAATTACCATCCCTACCTTGTTGCTATTCCACCAATTCGCGCTAAGCTTTTTTAAATGTGTTTTATAATGCGCACAGCAAAGGAGTGGAACTTTCTGTCTGCACGTGCGTCTGTTTTTCCGAACGCTTACAACCCTAATCTCTTCAAAGTTAGAGTAAACAGGCTCCTTCTGGGTAAGCTCGCTCCATCGTAGACTTTGTCTCTGTCATCTCTGACTTAGAATAGAGTTATAATCCAACACAGTTCGCAATTATTCGGTGATATTGACGAATATGAACTCATCTTATAAAAGTCAAAGACATGTCTGTGTACGTGAATCGTACCTCGACTAAGTGAACGTTTGCTTGCACGGTAAATGAAAGTAAGATCGAGCGCAAATAATTATGTTCTGAGCATTTGCCAAGCTTTTTTTTTTACTATTGATTGGCATACGTTTAACCGCTATCTTACCTGATGTTAAGCGATGATGCGGTCTAAAGTGTAGGACACTTGCCTTAAAGTAACCTTTTCACTCTTTACTTAAAGACTCCCAGGTTGTAGCTATCAGGAAACACAGACACAGGCAGGGAATTCCACTCCTTAGCTGTTCGCAATGAATGTAGGTATTCCCAAAACGTTTTGTGCGTATAGGTGGGATGTCCACCATGTTCCGGTGACGCATTGCATTACGTCTTGTGGTCCGATGGTGGAACGGGCTTGGCGGAATTAAGTTATGCAATTCCGTCGCACACTCCCCAAAATGTAACCGATAGAAAACCGACAGGCCAGCAACTCGGCGTCGATGCTCAAGACTTTGGAGCTTCGATTCGACGAGCTTATCATTGCCGATATTCAAATGTTGGTTCACCGCGCTCCGCTTTAACCCGGCTAAACGCGTCAGTTGTGTAGTCAGTGATCAACACTTTAAGTACGATTTCTTCTTGATAAACGGTTCTTGAGACCACCCGCTGACAGACTATCTGGCGGATGGACAGCAGAGGCTTAGTAAT
The DNA here is from genome assembly GCA_963859965.1 of Ceramica pisi. NCBI lineage: Eukaryota > Metazoa > Arthropoda > Insecta > Lepidoptera > Noctuidae > Ceramica > Ceramica pisi. The sequence goes on from OY982538.1 coordinate 1,231,807, forward strand.
AGGGTTTCGTTGGTTGCCTTTTGAATACGGAACCCTAAACAAAGAGTTGTCCATAACACAACATCAGACCCATAGAACTCGAAGTCTTGTTTCTACTGATGGACTAAGATTCCAGAGCTGCCAGACCTTTCTTGTTTTCTCATTAATAAATGTGATATGGTTTATTTCTCTCTTTCACACTTGATCACTGCCTAAGCTTACGACTCATATTATTATGACATAATATATTACTGTAAAAACCATAAAATAAAGAGACAGCAATACTTTTCAAAGTTATTTTTTTTTTGTTGTAAAACAACAACTATGCACATTATAAATGACGATTGGAAACGCTATCCTGTTTCCTCCAAACTGGACGAAAGTCATTGGCGGAATCATCTACTAAACCAACTAAATCAGCTAATAGCAAAAAACAGCCACTCGTGTCGATCGTCAAGGTTAAGCAACGCTTGCCAAGGTTGGTCTCTGGATGGGTGACCATCTTAATATATTGAGTTTCCCGGAATCGGAGTAGTCCCGGACTCTATTTGTAGATCTTTGACACTCGTTACGGATTGTCAGAAGCCAGTTAATCTGACTCCAGTCTTGGCAAGAAGTAGGTACTTAATGTGTTACCCAATTAATGGGCTGCAGAGGTTTTATAGGCATTGCTTTACGAAAAATACTGGTATTCAGCTGAATTCTGTTTGACTGGAAGCCGACCTCAATATAGTTGGGAAAAAGGCTAGGCAGATGATAATATATTATTGTAAGAAATTGTTTTACACGTTACATTACGTCACGTTACGTCTGGACAGTAAGGTCTAACGACACCACACATCCTAGTGTCAGAGTTTCTAAACCACCTCAAGACCCTTGGACATGGTTTATTTTACAACCGCCATTTGGCGGCCGGGACCACCGGCTTATACGTGCCTTCCGAAGCACAGAATCATCTTTTTATCAGACAATCAGAAGATTCAAGCCTTGAATGTCCTAGCCAAACTGGAAACAACTTTACAAAGTATGTTATGATAAATTGTGACTAGGGATGAGATATACTTGCAAATATCAATAACAGGGCTTGCAAGTACTAGTTTGTAAAAATGCTAAGGTCGGAAACCAGGTATACTTGAAAGTATTTTGAGCCAAATGCGTTTTTCAGTTTATTAGTCTACAGCCCTCGAGTTAGGCATACTTTTATAGGAAATTAACCCGTGACTTTGTAACAATAAGGAGCACAATTGCATTTGCAAATGACAAAATACTTTGAACTTTCAAGTATTTTTTTTCACTTACGATTATTCGCTTTATTACTGAGGTGAAACGAATCAATTTCCTATGCAAGTATTTTCTTATCGGGCGCTCAAAGTGCAGCCGCGTGCAGCGAGGGGCTCGTGGCGTTAGCGGCAACACCAAAATACTTGCCACAGGAAACTGATTCGTATTCCTATAAATTAGGACTATTTTTTTTTTTTATGCGGAACGGGGAAACTCTTGGCCCAAAGCTCACCTGATGGAAAGTGATGATTAGGCCGAAGATGGAAGCGAGTTTCACCCGGAATCCTCTTACATACCGGAACTATAATCGCATCATCGAAAAATATACTTGGAAATTCAAAGTATTTTTTATTTGCAAATGCGATTGTTCTCCTTTTAATTACGAAGAAATTGGATCAATTTCCTATGAAAGCATTTTTGAGCTCTGCCTGTGCCCGATAGCGTAGCAACTACTTCAATACTTGCAAGTTTTCTTGGCTCGTACCAGGGCGCCGTACTTTGAAGCAAAGCCCTGGTTTACAAACCTCGTATGGTAAATACGTCTCATCCCTAATCAATATCGATGACTCGAAGTATCAAAAATAAATAACGATCTTTATTGAAAAATGTCGATACAACGATATTTATAGCGCATTCTAGCCTATAGTGTTTACGTGTAACAAACGTCAGTTGCACGAGTCAGTTGGCTTATGCATAGATTAATAGGCTCAAGTCTGGCGACCATTATCTGCTGAGATGTAGCAGCCAACAGTTGCTTAGTATGAGGCAGAGCTTTTAGGGAACCTATTCAGAAGTTGGTGGCCATAAATGTAAGCGCCCGAGGGAAACAACTTTTGTTACGAATGTACCGCGCTTTATTCATATCACGCTTTATTCGTGTAGGTTAGCGTTTAATGTATCTTTACACCTCTGGGTTTAGCTAGGTAATAACTTTTTAAATAGGAAGCACCACTTATTTCTTAAAGTTACTCCATTGAAGAACCGTACAATCCTGCCAATGAGTATTTTATCACAAAGTTACTGACATTAGAATAGTTCATATCGGGATTGGTACCTTTTTATTTTATTTTATTTTATTTTATTATTTCAGGCCAACCAACAACTGTATATACTGGAACATTACTTTAAAAATAATATTATATCTAAGGTTAGTATTACAATTTCTTAAAGGTTAGCACCGCATGCCCCATTAATGATGTGTACAAATCAGTAAAATTGAAATTAAATTAAAAAAGAAACGTCAAACTTTAAAACCAAAATGAAAACTAAAACTACAATCAAAATAACAGCAATAAATTAGTAAAAAAAAAAATATTAATTAACAATCAGAGTAATAATCAAATCAAAATTCATAACAAAAACACCACAAAAATCAAATACACAAAACAAAACCAAATTCACGATCGAAACATGAAGTCAAAAAGAAATCTAAAATAAGTAATAATAATAAAAAAATCTTACGAAAGGAAACACAGATGCAGTAGGATAAAAATAATAATACATAATGTCAAATGTTATTCTGCGGAACTTGCCAAACGAGTCAAAATGCAATGCAATTTTTGTTTGTGAGTTTCCGATATTTTGGCACCGTTGCAAGCGCCATGATCACGGAGTAACTGAAGATCCTGCGGGTGGGATATTATTGGCGGACATATCGGTCTACCGTCTTTCGTAGTCTTTTATTACGACCATCTCCGGTACCACTGTCCACAAACTTACTTTTTCGGTACTTGTATATAACGAATTATTAGTTGGGGCAGCAGAGCGGTCTTGGCGATCGTCATTCATCGTGGGAGTGTTACAGCAGGAACGTTGAAATAATACCAAGTTTGTGATTAATAACGGTCACTCGTTTTATCAGAATACACTTGTACACAAAAATACGGTACAGATAAAACTATAAATAATTCAAGCCAATAGGTTAGCACGCGTGCATCTCGTACGCTGTCTGTCAAAAGAATGGCAGCTGTCATAGCGTGGGCGCAGAATTGCTACCGTATTCGGGGTTACCCGGTCATGTATTTTTAATATCGACCAATTTAAATAAATTACCGTTTTAATTTAGAATTTGACAATTTCGAAGAGGCTTGACAGTCATTCATCATGACTGATAGAGTTGAAAAGAAACCGGACAAGTGCGAGTCGGACTCACCCACCGAGGGTTCCGACTTCCGTACAGGTACATATTTTAAAGACTAAGATTTAATTACAAATGTATAGTTTTCAGATTTGCCCTATACTTGTATAAGACGATATTACTTGCAAAATTTCATAGTTCTAGGTCTATGACAAATACCTTTTTATTTTGATTCCCTGGAGAGTGACGAAATATACGTTTTTTGTGGCATAAACGGACGTATCTTTTTTACGTGAAATTACAAATTTATTTTCAACTCGATACCTCCACGCGTTCCCGAGATGAAAGGACTTGACAGACAGACGTACGGACAATAAATTGATCCTTTAATTACAGATCTGTACTTTAAATACAGAGATAATGCACATCAAACTACCACAATCTGTCAAATTTCTTCAATGGATTTTCAACTTTACCTTTTAAATTATAAGGTCCAAAGTTGTTGGGAAAATTTGACAGTTTCGTGAACCTTGATGTGCTGGCGACTGTACATTAAAAGGAAAAAAAAGGAACCCAAAAAAAGTAAAAAAAAAGAGAAAAACTTAAAAGCCCATACCTAACATCAATTAAATTCCCTAGTAATACAGATTTAATAGTCAAAAGACAATGACCCCATGCATTAGCCAACCAAACCAAATCCCAAATACATTAGACAAATCCCTCTTTAAATGAAGACTGAATAAAAAAACTGAAATAAAACATAATCTAAAGAGCGCAGTAAAAGGCAGACACCCATTTATTTCGCTCATGCTTATCATACTGCGTACTTATCTCACGTAAGAGGATCGCAAGAAATAAAACAGGACGGTATAGTCGGCATCAAAATAAAGTGAAGGTAGTATAAAGTTTCAGTACAGGTAGCACGGTATCTTACATTTAAGTTACGAGTAGGATTGGTTTTCATTTTTTTTTTTTTAATGGATTTGCTCTTGACTGTCGTCTAGGTCTGAGATGACGGAGGCAAAGTCTACAATGAAGCGATATTACCCAGAAGTAGCCTGTTCACTCTAATTTTGAAAAGATTAGAGTCATAAGCGGTCGGAAACACAGACGCAGGCAAAGAGTTCCACTCCTTTGCTGTGCGCATTATGAAAGACGCTTAGTGTGAATTGGTGGAATAGCAACAAGGTAGGGATGGTAAGTTGCCGTGCGTTTGGATGTCTGATGGTAGAAGGAGGCTGGTGGGATGAGGTCGTGGAGTTCTTGGGCACACTCTCCGAAGTACAATCTGTAATGGACCGACAAGCAGGCAACCTTGCGGCGATGAGCCAAGCTATATAGCTTGGCATCCATCATAACTTCCGAGTAGGTATTAAGATTACGTTTGATTGGTATGACTTTCGAAGTGCTGGGGCTCTAGATCCTCTCTCTTTTCCCAGACTTATATCAATATTTCGGGTTGGCTCTCCTCTTCTTTTTCCACCCGTCGCGTCGTGTTAATGCTCAATCGTCAAAAAATCACATATTCTACATCCAGTTCGTTGTTTGCTACGGACATTCGTGTCAAGTCAGTTTTCAACACTTGTCCAGTCACAACTGAAATTTTGAATTCTCTTGAAATCTAATTTTGAATGTTGACAGTCATAACCGATAGATTGTAATTTTTGAGTTTGTGCCAATTCTATTAATTTTCACATTTGCATTGCATCATCTCAATCGAAATCTGTCAAAAATGTATGAAAATTAAGGCTTTTTTGACAGTTTGCGATTGACATGCGAATGTTTTTTAAAAATTAGTAGAATTGGCCCTCAGATATTTTTTTTTAGAAAAGCATCAATTTGTAAGGTTGAACAAATCTAATTATTGTTTTATAGCACCGCCACAATTGTGAAACAATACACCATTGAATGATACAGGAAAACACCGTGGCCATGTTTCCTGTATGAGGGGCCGCTTTCCCCTCTGTAATAGAACAATGGAAACCAGCAGATATTATGTCGCTGACTGTACAAGACTTTAATTATCCTGCCCCATACATCTTTGATCACAAACATGATAATCTTACTTGTTGTAATTTAAGAGAAAATACATTATTTTCTTTTAAGAAAATGTTCAAAGATAAAAGCTATTGTGTGAGCCTTCTTTAAATTTAATACCTTTCAAGTTTCTTGGAAAGTAGTAGGTAACGACTGTACGATGTACGTACAAAGCAATTACAAATTGAACAGAAGGACCTTTGAAAAACACGAAGTAGGGTAATCACAGATATAATATATCTGTGAGGGTAATCAAGGGTTTCTTGAGTAATTTAAAGCAATTTTTTTTTTTTACCATTGATAGCCATAGCGTTTGACCGCTATCTCACCTGATGTTAAGCGATGATGCGGTCTAAGGTGGAGCACGCTTGCCTAGAAGTAACCTATTCACTCTTGACTTAAAGACTCCCAGGTTGTAGCTACGTATAAGGAAACAGACTCCGGTAGGGAATTCCACTCCTTAGTTGTACGCACAATGAATGTATTCCTAAAACGTTTTGTGCGTATAGGTGGGATGTCCACCATGTACCGGTGGCACATCGCTGCTGATTTTTTTCGCGATTTTGGGTATGACGACATATTGAAAATTGTTCATAATGATGTTTACAATGACTCCTCAGATATTGCGTTTATTCTATAACACGTAGATTTTTGAGTGAGCCGTTTAATTAATAAAAAAAATATTAGAATGTCTTAAAAAATGGGTAAGTTGTTATTGAACCGTGTTGTTTATTACTTTGTTGTCACAAAAATTGAGAGTTATCACAATACAATTATGTGTTTGGAATAATAATATTTATTAATGTACAGACGAGAAGCTTAAAAAAAGGAAAATACAGTGAAAAGAGCTCAAAGGTACTGCTTATCACCAAGATCTTTGAGTTCGTAAATTCAGATTACGCTTCAAATTGCTTTTAAATCTAAAATACTTTCAATGAACGTTATCTACCCAAGTTGTATCGCTACCTTTCAGTTTTGATACCTGTAAAGGGTAAAAGGTCTGACCGATAGACGCGCCATTTAAATTTTTCATGAGCCTCGATTTTGTTTGAGTGGTTTCTGGTAGATCGGTGGTATGTTGGCAATGTGGTGTGTGTTATTGGTAACGAGAGGCATTCGTGGAAGGCCTGTAATCAGGCCAGTTGGTTCAAATTTTTGTATAAATAAATAACGTTTTTCTTGTAAAGAACGAGGGATAAATTTGTTTGGTTTCAAAGGAGATGTTTCAAAATGGACCAGGTCTATGTGCACTACCTCAAAAAAAAAAAGGAAAATCAGTAGAATTCGGGAAAAATGCAGATAATTCATTTAAATGTATACTGATGTGGTAATTAGTTGATGTTCATCAATTATCCTTATTGATTTTCAACATAGCGTATCACCGATTTAGTTATTCTGTGCTTAAAAACAATGAGAGTAAACCATACATTATAGAAAGATAACAGTCAGCTGTCACAACTGTGTCACATCAATTTCAAACATGTCAAAAATGAATAAGTCAAACGTCATTAATTAATAAAAATGTCAGCTTACCGCCATGACCGGTTTTATTGTGTGTTGCAATTTCAAGTGTAATTTCTTGTGTTTCACCAGCAAACAAAGCAATTATTAAGAAATTGGGCAGTTGTAAACGGTTTTAAATGTATTTCCCTATTTTGAAGTATCTGGCCCGGGCTCCATACATTTTTGAACATCTCCTATGTTTTATTACAACATCACGTCTGTTATCCCGAAAGGGGTGGCTTCACCTCGCCCCACCTTAATTATGCAATCATACTTAAGGAGAGAGGGAGCTTATAACTTTGTCTTTTTTAATAGAAATGATTTGAATTACTTCTGATTTAATTTAATTACTTTTTATCTTACGTCATTCATTCATACTTGACTGGCAGCCAGAAAAAAACAAGTCTCCAAAATTGCTTCCTAGACACATATTTTAAACGGTATAAAGCACCTCGTTTTGTTCGGGATCAGTACCGAAAAACGGCGACACAATTGCGATACAATTGTGCCTCGCCGAGAACGATGAACCTGTACAAGTAATTGGTGTAATGGTTTCTAGAATTAAGAGTATTCTAATGTCCACAATAGGCTTTTCCACAAAAAAAATCTAATTAGTCCGTCAGTTAGATTAACAAAAAGTAATTGCCCCGTATTTTTTCGTTTCATATGTAAACCAAAATGGACGAAGAGAGCTTGTACAATTCTGAAATACGTTACACCGTCTTTAATTTTGGTGCGTTCTGACGTCACCAGCCCCCACTTCCGAGTTTTGATGCGTTTTATATTTGACAATATTCATTTACAAAAACAAAAAATACGTGTCCATTATTTTTCAATAATCTAACCGATGGACTAAATAGATTTGCAATTTATTGATGATGGAAACTAGCCTATTCTACAGTCTGTATTGCTTTAAAAACAACCATTAGCATTTGTCCACTTGAACAATATCTTTTTTTTTTCTTTTTTTTTTATTCAAAACGGGGAAACTCTTGGCCCAAATCTCCCCTGATATCGGTTATATAAAGTTAAAATTTATTTAGCCTGTTATATCTCACTGCTGGGCAAAAGGTTTTTTACTCCAGTTACTACACACTCTTTTCAAACACGCCTGTGGGTCTAAAAGTCACTTTAGCAGAATCAGAAAGCACATCACGCTACCCGTTAATGTCAAATTTTCCCAATCAATGTTGAACCTAATGATCAAGTGTTAAAGATGAAAATGGAATTTACAGGTATGAATAATCTAGTTATGATTCTACTAAAGTAGTCTTTTTAGTAAATATCAAGTTTATACCTCCATCTTCGCTTGTCAGCTTAAAATGCGCTTTTAAAAACCGTTTGCATAAAAAAGTTTGCTTTGAAAAAGTTTCCAAATTCTTTTTAGGAAGAAAAAACACTGCACTTGGGACGGTATTTTTAAAACGTGATAAAAGCTCCTATTTTTGATGACTGAATTTGCATCGGAATACTCTACAGACGCATTTTATTCATTCAGTTCACGTTCAAAGGCTGTGTGACCGCAAAAACAAGTTGAAAATATACGCCATCATCTGCCTAGCCTTTTAATTTAAATATTTGCACGGCAGAAATGCCGAATATAGTAAAACTCTTAAATTTTAAAAACTTATGTCAGCTACCTACCTATATTCTTGCAAATAAATGTATCATTCATTCATTCATCTGGGATTTAGCTGAATACCAGTATTTTATGTAGAGCGGCTGCTCCAGACCTCCAAAACCCGTTAACTGAGTAATACGGTACTTCTTGGCAAGGCTGGAGTCAGATTTACTGGCTTCTGACAACCCGTAACGACTGCCAAAGATCTACAAATGACAGCCGGGACCAACGGCTTAACATGCTTTCCGATTCCGAGGCATGGAGGAAACTCGTTATGTTAAGATGGTCACCCATCCACAGACCAACTTTGGCCAGGGTTGCTTAACCTGGAAGATCGACTTTTGTGGCTGTTAATGTTTAGCCACGAGCTCTCCTATGAGTTGGAAATACACGTGTTGCGTCGAATTCTGTAGAAAATACACATTACACGAGCCCCTCACTTCACATTAAGCTTGACTGGTCTCTTCTTTATTACTTTAATTTTACCGTGCAATAAAAGTTTCCAGACTTACAACTATCTGTTACATCAGAGAAAGCCGGTCTTCTTAATATTGTAAAATAGAACAGAAACAAACTTTACAAAGCACGTTGTTAAGTTGAAAGTTTGTTCGTAGTTTGTTTTGTGTGTACATAAATAATTTTTATTAAAGTTTTAATGTACTCAGGTTAATCTGCTTGGATTCGTATTTACTTAGTTTATCAATAAATCACGTGGAACTTTTGCAAAAATTCTATTAAACTTTAATTAATTACTTACCTACCTTTTATAAGCTGATGAAGGCGCGGTTTCACTGCAGACCACGGCTAACCTACGCATGTATATTTAGCATTGCTTTCTATGGAAATAGGCAGAATCATTCACTGCGTGGCGTGGCTAGGGGAAGCGATGATCTTGCAGAATTGGTTTGAAAGAATCACTGTGGTCCTGGAACGCAGAGGGCATTAGGTGGAACACGGATGGGTTTTAGTCAGTAAGTCTGACACTCCTTTCTGCTCCACCCAGATCGGAAGGAGTCTTTTGATGTTGTAAAATCCTTAAAAAACCGGCCAAGTGCGAGTAGGACTTGCGCACGCAGGGTTCCGTACCATTATAATATGTATGTATTTACAAAAAAAAATGTATATAAGTAGTTTATCAGTCATCTCGTTACCATAACACAAGCATTAGGTTGCTTAGCTTGGGACTATACGGCGTTGTGTGAAATGTCCAAGGATATTATTATTATTATTATCTATAAAAACGGAAAAAAGAACACGTTTGCTGTATGGGAGCCCACTTAAATATTAGTTTTATTTTAATATCATTAGTTATTTTTAAAGTGAATATATAAATAAATATTCTGTGATTATTTCAAGCGTGTACCGGTTTTCGTTATTAATATCGAGAAAAAGCGAACAATAAATCACTTTTGTTGTATGGGAGCCCCCTTAAATATATATCGTATTCTGTTTTTAGTATTTGTTGTGATACCGACAACAGAAATACATCATCTGTGAAAATTTCAACTGTCTCACTATCACGGTTTATGAGATACAGCCTGGTGACAGGCGGTCGGACAGCGGAGACTTGGTAATAGTGTGCCGTTTTACCGTTTGGTTACGGAACCCTAAAAAGGAAAGTTCTAGATTAACTACCGTGCAAAGTACTCAAAAGGAATCTTCCACAAAATCGGCTGCTCTATACACACATGTGCGTATAACTTGACATTTTGTCGAGTAACTGAACAGCAAATTTCTTTTTCTCCCGATATTCATTTTGGTCCCATAGTTAAAGTTGTTCATAACGAAGAACACAAATGCCCCTTTTCATGCATAGCGTTAATTCAATACTCAATACTCAATACTCAATAATTTATTGCATTCCATATGTATTACAAAGATGGTTTAAAATGGCTAAAGAACAAATATGGACCCTGTCGGGCACTGCAAATAATAGGAGAGAGGAAGAGTGCTAAATAGTATGTCAAGGTATGAAATAGTATCAAAAATTATTAAAAAAAAAATGTTAAATTGGATGTATAATTATGTATATATTTATTAGGTCTGTGTTTATTGGTATAGTATATTTATTGAATAGGAATAGTAAATAAGAATTATTGTAAAAATTGTTTGAATTATTATATGTAGGTATTTATATTTGGTTTTTAAAAGTACCTACCTATGTAAGTAATTCAGGTTTTATTATATATGTTTTATCATGTTTGGTGAGTAAGTTTATTGGTATATAATAGTATATTTATTGAATAGGAATAGTAAATAAGAATGATTGTAAATTATTTTTATTTTTTTTAAATTATTATTTATAATAAGTAATTAAATTTTGTTATTATATGCAGGTATTTTAAGTTTTATTATATATATTTTATAATGTTTGGTGAATAAGTGACAGAATAATTTTACTTTGTAATCGATTTGTCCTCAAAAAACTCCTTAACTGAGTAATATGACTTGGATTCTAGAAATTGTTTCAATCTATTAATAAATATGTTTGATTTTTTTATTTCTCTAATATCATTTGGCAGTTTGTTGTAAATTTTTGTGGACATTACCAAAGGACTGGTTGAGTGCATTTTGAGTCGGGATTGAGGTACGTTTATTTTGTTTTTGTTGTGTCGAAAATTGAATCTTGTTTGTGTTTCTTCGCAAGTTGTGTACAGATCTGGATGTTTTTTGACAAATTTACATAATTCTAATATGTATAGGCAGGGAAGTGTGAGTATTTTATGCTTACGGAAGTATGGTTTGCAGCTATCTATTTGATTTATGTTTGTTATTATTCGAATTAACTTTTTTTGTAGAATGAATAAGGTTTGTGAATCTGTACTGTTACCCCACAACATGACCCCATAGCTGAGCCATGCCTGGGCATATGCATAATAGGTAACAAGTGCAGTCTGCAGGTTGGTAGTTTTTTTAATTTCGCGTAGGGCATATGCAAATTTTGATAGTTTTTCTCTTATTTTCTGTATATGGGATTTCCAATTTAAGTGAGTGTCTATAGACAAACCGAGGAGAGTAAATTCATTGACTTGTTCAAGTTTTGTATTGTTAAAAGTAAAATTTAATTTTAAGGGGGGTTTTTGATGGGGATGAAAGGTAATTAATTTTGTTTTGATGAAGTTGATTTCTAGATTATGGTTATACATCCAGTTTACAGCTGTTGAGAGAAGGGAGTTTAGTTTGGTGTTTATATCGTCATCGCTATGATACGACGTGAGCAGAGAGATATCGTCCGCAAATAGAACACATGGTCCATTTATAATTTTAGGAAGGTCATTTATGTATATAAGGAACAACAAGCAGCCTATTACACTCCCTTGGGGAATTGACGCGTTAACTATTTTACTGTCGGATCTCATTTTAATTATTTCATTTGTACCCCTATCAAAAAATTCGATTTCTACCAGTTGCACCCTGTCCTCTAGGTATGATGCAAACCATTCATGAGCTTTTCCTCGTATTCCTATCCCATGTAACTTGTCCAGTAGTATTTTAAATTGTACCTTATCATAGGCTTTGGTCATATCCAGCAGCATACCAATGGCATAGTTTTTATTATTAATAGTAGCTAGAGCCTCTTGTACGTATTTGTAGACTGCTAATGTTGTGGACCTGTTTTTACGGAAACCATTTTGGCAGTCATCAAGTATTTTATATTTTTCACAAAATGAGTACACGCGGTCACACATTGCCTTTTCAAAGATTTTAGACGCAGTTGGTAACAGCGCGATAGGGCGGTAATTGTTAGGGTCGGTTTTAGAATTTTTCTTGTGTATGGGTTTTATCAGTGCGTTTTTAAGTTCATTGGGAAAAGTTCCCTCTTCAAAAGACTGGTTAATTAATTTATAAAATGGTAGGGTTAGTTCGTCTGCACATTGCTTAAGTAGAAATGGGGGAAGTTCGTCTACTCCACAGCTCTTCTTATTTTTTAGGTTTTTTATTATTTTATTTACTTCGTAAGGATCGACTGGACTGAGGAACATTGTGTTTTCTGTGGGGTACACAACAGGGGCTCCTTTTGCTGATGAGGCTTTTTCCCCAATTGAAGCAAAGAAGTCATTGAAAATATTAGCAATTTGCTTAGGTTCAGTTATCAATTTATCTTTGTGATGTAATGTTATGTTATTTTTTTCCTTTTTTATTGATTTATTTGTTCTTTCATTTATTATGTTCCACATAGTTTTTACTTTATTTGTTGACTTTTTTATTTTATTTATATATTGTAGTTTTTTTGCTGTAATTACCGATTGTTTTAGGATTTTTTCGTATTTTTTATAATGTTTTGTTAATATGGGATTGTTAGTTTTAATAGTGAGTATTTTTAGTAGTCTTTTGTTTTTGCAAGACAATTTGATGCCCTTTGTTAACCAGTATTTCTTATAAAACGTTTTTATTTTTATTTTCTGTAGTGGAATACACGCATTTAGGATTTTATTTAAAGTATTATTAAACGCACTATAGTTTTCATTTATACTCTTATTTGGTTGTATTATTTCATTCCATTTTTGATTTTTTAATTCTAATTTAAAGTTTTCTACGTTTTGGGTATTATATAATCTTTTTTTTGCGATCCAGTTGGATTTTTTGTTGCTGTCGCTAAGTAATTTCATATGGAAAATGGTTGCACAATGGTCTGAGAAACCTAATTCTTCTACGGTGGTATATGTATGTCTATTGTTAAAATTTGTAAAAATTAAGTCTAAGCATGTTGAGGAAGTTTGTGTAATGCGTGTGGGGACTTTAATATGTTGCATAAATTTATGTTCCAGCATTAGATCCAAGAACAAGTTAGTTTTTAAACAACTTTCTAGGATATTTATATTTAAATCTCCTCCTAATATCACGTTATATCTTGAATATTTTCTATTAATATAATACATCATTTCTTTTAATTGTCGAGTAAATACTTCCTCCTCTCTTCTATTCCAGTAAATTGTAACTATAAGTACATTTTCATTTGGTAATTCTATTGCACATAACTCTATACAATACTCAACAGACATATTGCCAATATCACAGACTTCTTTGTACTCGAAATTGTTTTGTAACAAGATACAGACGCCGCCGCCTCCTCGAGTACGGCGACAATAAGATGCTGCAATTTTGAAGCCACTAAATTGTAAGTTACTCAGTTTTTCTGGAGATAGCCAAGTTTCACATAGGCATATAACGTTATACATTGTTTTGTCATGAATGAAGGCTTCAAGTAGATGTTGTTTATTATAGATGCTTTGTATGTTTTGATATAAATTTTTAAAATGTTGTTCTGTGGTTTCGAAAAGTATTATTTATTGTATTTTCGTTATTATTAGGTTCGTAACGTAGTGTAGTGGGTGATTTTTCGTAGTTATTAGTTTGTTCGTTAGGTATGGTGCTTCTACGGTATGTCAACGCTCTGGTCGCCTCTTCTCCAGTTAAAATTCGTTTCCCATCTATAAATAGGTTGTTGTTTCGTATTACTGCATATTGTCCATTTTTTCGTGCTCTCAGCATTTCCTCACGCATTAATTTTCTTTCTTTTCGTGCATTTTCGTTCAAAAATTCGGATACATGTATGTTAGTTCCTTGGAAATAGTAACCATTCTCCACAATGTACCTAGCCATTTTCTTGCTTAGAAGCTCAATAACCAGGGGTCTGTTTTTTGTGGTAAGTCTTCCTATACGATTTGTGTCCTCTATGTATCCAGTTAGGTCTACATGCAGAATTTCATAAAACATTTCGATCAGTCTGCTGTGTAGTTCGTAGTCAGACTCGTTGTAGTATTCGGAGAAACCATAGATTACTATTTTCTTGGAGTAGTTTTCAGTATCTTTAATATTTAGATTTGGTGGCAGCTTAATATTTTTTATTTCGTTTTTCAGGATTTCATTTTCTTTGCTTATCTTTTCTATTTTTTTGTTTATTTCTTCTATTTCATGATTTGTTTTATCGTTTTGTTTATATAAGAAGTCGGTCTTCCCTTCAATATCCTCTTTGAGCTTAGTAATTGCTTTATTTATTTCAACTTCAATTGTATTTTGTAGTTCTGATATTATAAACTTATTATTTTCTTTTAAGCGTTGAATTATAATTTCGCTCAAGATTTCTAGTGAAAAGTTCGTTTGTACTAATCCCGTGTTAATGCTAATCTCCGTATTTTCCTGGTGGATAGTATCACCCAGAAAGCTTGAGTCTTCTGATGTTGTGGTGTCATTTATGGACTTTTTAGACTTCGTTCTCATGGTAATATTGTTGTTGGTAGTATTTTCTGAGGGGGAATTTGGCTGAATGGTTCTTTTGCAATCTTGAGGTCGTATAGGGGTGTCTATATTGCTGATTTTCGGAGCCTTGCAGCGGCAAGCCTGACATTTCCATGACTTTTTGTTGTTTGGCGTCATGCTCTTGAAGAGATCAACTGTCGTGTTCGCACATTGTAGATCATATTTATCTTTGCAAAAATAACAGACAAGCATTTCCATGGCTTGATGCACTGGGGTTTGTTTACATCCAGCACATACAACAGTAGATGACATCTTGAGTTATTTATAGTAACGCCCTCTAGACTACAATATGTGTATTATCGGTGGAAATCAATACGTAGGTAGCCGAGCGACGACAGCTGTCAAGTTATGAAAGTGCTTTTGCTATTCGGCGCTAGATGGAGCTGTTAGTAGTGCAGAATGATTTGCACTTTCTATTGTTTATATAATTAACCACTTAGCTTTAATATTAGTATCTCACCTTTTGGGGATGCTTTTCAGCTCATTTCCTTTTCAGTTGAGCAAAAAGTTAATTCTCACTTTTAACTGCTTAACACTCCGATAAATAGTAGGTAGAAGTACAAATTTGAATTTTGGTCGTTGTCAGTTTTCAATTTGTATTTTTCTCCACTCTTCTTATTAGATTTTATTAAACTATAACTTCTGTCACTTTCGGTTACTTAATATTCCACTTTTATTTACTTCTAGATATAATTAAAGCACTGTATCTATTTTTAAAGGTAAAAAATACACAGAACCAATGTTTACGTGCGCACTGCAGCGCCCTCTCCCTTTCTTTAACACGTTGTACAGTAATAGACGACTTGTAACATTTCCCACCGCAAACAACAAAGAAATTCTCACACAATCTAGTTTATTGCTCCGTCAAACTCCACCTCAGCACTCCCCGACACCTCAATCTCAAATATTTGACGGCTTATCACAATCCACATTGAGTGCGCCATCTTCGCCAAAACTTATTTAACTTATTTGTCTACTCGTACCCAGAATACCAATGCGGTGTGGCGAGGGTTCCACAGCTCAAGCCCTGCCTTGAATAGTAATGAACGAATATCGGTCAAGTGGGACCCTAATGCTGTGCCTATAAAGGTATATTGGGCTGGTGTGACCTATTTTTTTGGGATGAATGAGAACTATTTTTGGGACTAGGTTTGGAGATCAACTGAATTTAGGAAGGTCGGTTAATTTTTTTTGTTAAAAGTATATAAGGTATCGTTCAATATTTACAGTGTTTAAATTAAATTCTGAATGGTATGTTCTTTTCGTCATATTCTTCAAACAATGAATTTTACAAAAAAATTCGTACAATTCAATTTTCGTATGTTTTAATAGATACTCAAATACGAACTATGTGTACAAACTGGTAGATACAATGTTCATGCTTCGTTTTAATTTGCCTTTAGGCAGGTATGAAATTTTGTAGCCAATAAGACATAAAAATCATTATCCATCATTTCCAAATCGAACAAGGCTCCGTTAATATTAAAATTCTTGGCATAAAATACGTACAAGACATTCTTCAGATAGCTTACAAAATATCAAGATCTAATTATGGTACTTACGTCTTTTGGCATCAACAAATGATTAAAAGTTGTAAACATAGCACCTAAAATCATATCGTTTAAAATCTGTTAAAGAAAACCCGGAGAAGCCCATAAGGAGATGAATGAAATGCACTTAAAAATAATAGCCAATAAAACCAATTCGAAAAACGCGAACAATATGGTACAATGAATGGAATCAAAGCTTCCAATGCTTAAGAATTCTGTAAGGAAGAATCCATTTACAATGCGTACCATCTCTAAGTGTACCGTTTTCTGCATCCGACCCTTGACCCGGTCGTCTAACAAGGCACTTTTTTGTATTAAACGATTGTTCCTTTCGGAATATTATCGAAACGACTGTCGATACAAGACAGCTGCTGCAGCAGGGGGCTGTGAAGACTTATAGTCCTCCATTATGGTTCCGGTGTGGAAGAGAGAGGGGGCAATACCTACATTACACATAGCATAAATTATAGGGAATAAAATATAATGACCACCATAAAATGCTTTGATTCCCTTAGTTTTGTAACCAAAAATATCTACTTAACACCAGAAAAATAGTCACGACTCCACTTTAAAGTGTATTCGACCACCAAATTTAGTAAATGATCACCAAATCTTAGCAAGCAAATTAATATTCAGTTAGTACTCGTATAATATTCAAATTCTATAGTAACGTGTCTGCGTCAGATCCCCTCTATGGCTGGTGAAACATGTGGGTTAGGTTAGGTTAGAACCATGACCATTAGCCAGATTGGTTTAATTTTGGTGATCATTTACTATTTTTGGGTTACTCATGATTTACTTGGAGTCATTTTACTTAAATAGGATAGCAAAGTGTTAAAACTTTGGTTATAATTTTACGTAAAAATGCGAGTTTCATTTTGGTGATCATTTACTACTTTTGTCTGCTATTTGTTACTATATCTGGTGGTAAGTTAAACATAAGCCTAAATTATATAACTATCCTTTTTAAATAACTATCTCTTTAAAATAACTATTCTTTTAAATAACGATCTCTTTAAAATAACTATCACGTCATTTAAATAACTATCTTCTTTTTGCAACGGTATCGTGATGGCATTGGCACGTCATATTCTGTAAAGGATTTTTTTTTTAATTAACATATTTAGCTTTTTTTGTTTCATGGTCGTCTATAATAAGCTCCAGGATCCAATTTATCTCTGTACAAAAACATTTCAAAGTCGGTTATTGAAAACGGGGCAAACGAACTCACTTTGGCATTGGTTATATTAAGTTATGATTAGGAATAAACATCATCAGGACAGATGTAATCGCGACAGATCACTGGGATAATTTGCATCCTACGGATATCCCTCAAGTTGAAGGGGTAAATCTATAAGTCCGTGATAAGACCTGTCATAATGTATGGATCAGAATGTTAGGCTGTGAAAAACTCACAAATGAAATTAGAATGTTGAAATAGATGTGTGAAGTAACTAGAATGTATAAAGTGAGAACTATGTACATTATAGGTCGTTCGAAAGTGGTGCCAGTGACGGAAAGTTGGAAGGGCACCTCTTGTTTTTTTTTTTTTCCTAAAACCCATCATTGTTTCTTCTTCCGTGTTCCTTCTAATGCCCGCAATTAAATTCCCCAACCCTGGCAGGCACCTCCTGTCGTAAGGTCATGTGAAGAGAAGGGTTGAAACACATGTAACGAAAAGAGTTATGAATATATAAATGTGGATAGATGGAGAGGAAGAGGGAGACCAAAGAAATGATGGAAGGATTGTGTGAGAAGTGATGTGAAGGAAAAGGGAGTTCGTGATGAGAGAATGTGTTTCGCCTACACCAAGTAATATGGGATACAAGCAGAAAGATGACAATATTAGGATTGAACGCCATGTTTTACGTCATGGACGTGGTATTATTTATTTATATTTATTTATTTTACTTTGAAGAAAGCTTACAGACTAAACAAACTTAAATAACATGCTTAGGTAGCGTCATTTGCTAATTACAAGCTTCCACATATATTTGATTACTTAGTTATATGGTGCTTGCATTGACTAGTTATAGCGTAGGTAAGTCAACATTTAAATGAATGTAAGGTATGTCGAGACATTAAGTTTGTCAAGTCGAGCAATACAACAAAGTTAAAAGTTTTTATGGCTGTCACCAAAATACTCCCTGCTCAATTTTTTTTTGATTTTATGTGCGCTGGTGCAAAATATTGGTATTTCTTTTCCCTAGGGGTGTTCCCTGTGTTATTTTAACGTTATGTGTGCAATATCAGTTTATTTTTATTAAGATTTTTAACATTTTGGGAAGGTTATCTATGTAATATTTGGTTTAAAAACTTCCTTAAATATGTCACCAGAAAATAGCAGATGTTGTAAGTTAATAAAATATCCCGTGAAATTGTGAACTATTTATTCTTAACAAGACACGGAAACATTGAGAACTATAAAATTTGGATAAGATTTGTTGTTTTCAATGTGATGTGTTTATGAATATAATCTAATAAAGATTTATTTCTTATTTAGTTTTAGGTGACATACTATATTTTCCTATTTTTGGCCTTCGTATTTTTGGTTCAGTCTATTGAATTATGTTATTGGGTAATGGTATTTCATGGTCAAAATTGTCGACAGTTGAACAAAGACAGCAAAAGTAATCTGAAATAAATAATGTAGGTACTACATACCTTTTTTACTATTGATGGCAAATAAAATGGCACTAAGCCCAATGATATATAAAACTATAGATACGTTGTCCGCACTCTAAAATGACAACATAAAATGAAGCCAATTGGCCACATCGCTCTTAGTTACGCACCAACCTGTCGCGCGACACTACGTTTGTTTTGATGTCAATTTGACTATTACTTATCCTGTGACGTAACTGAAGATGTATATTTATCTCCCTCTAGCAACAGGCATCCCGCCGTACGGTGACATATTTTCTTTCCCTTTCTTCATGCGTATTAGTAGCTATCTAGTATTTTAGCCGTTTTTAAGCGCCGTGATGTTGGTTTATGACCGTGTCTATATATAATACGTCATTGACTAAGCCTACGTTTGACTATCTTGCTTGATGGTAAGCGATGATACGGTGTAAGATGAAGCACGCTTGCCTAGAAGTAACCTATCACTCTCTATTTAAAGACTCCCAGGTTGTAGCTATCAGGAAACACAGACTCCGGCAGGGGATTCCATTCCTTAGCTGTACGCCAAATGAATACCTACATTACAATATTCTGCCAACCTTTAAGTAAAATAAAGCTCTTTGTTCTCCTTATTACAAATGTTTGATAATCCCTTTGATATTATTCCTGTATAAACCAACTTTGGAAAACACGACCCAATTCTGAAGGCCTTCCTTAGACAATGAGATATTTTGTCTAAAACTGACATGCTAAGGCTGCTTGCTGTCTATTGATGCGGAGCGAGGCAGCGGAGCGGAGTGGGGAAATAATGCGAAACGGAATTATGGACTGTACCGTACAGACACCAGCACATCAAGGTACAAAAATGTGTCAAATTTCTTTAATACATTTTCAAACTTAGCGCTAAAAGCATTAGGTTCAAGGTTGATTGGGAAAGTATTACAGTTTGGGGTAGCTTGTTGTAGTGGCGACTGTACCTATTGATACGGAGCAAGCTAGTGCTGAGTGATGATGTGGAGTAAGGCCCGGACTCCACCAAAGCGGAGATGAGACGAGCGGGGTGGAGACGTGTTTACAGTTATATCGTTAAGGCGAAGTTGCAGTAATGTGTATTTTGACGAACAACAGCGACTGTCCGGCGAGCGAAATAATGCCTAAATTTTGATTGTTTTTTCTTCTTGGCGAAAACTGAAAAATAAATTATACAGTATGGTTTCAACATTTACTTCAAAATATAAAGCCCTATCTATTGATATAACTTTTATATATATTCGTGATGAAATCTCTTAGCAGTACACGTTTAAAATTGTAATTTAGTGTCATGTTTGATAAAAAAAAGTATCGAGCCAATCATTCTAAATCGCGTTTCTATCTTTACGATTTCCTTGAGGGTATGTTCAATTTTTATGTAATGATTTCTATTTATTAAAAAACTCATAATTAATTAGATTTTCAGACGTTCAAAAATCTTAAAAAGTACTGCAACCCCGCCTTAAATTCTAACATTGCACATGTAAGCAGGCACACTAGTTTTATTCCTGGAGGATTATTTAGCAAGGCAACTTATTTATCCTTGAGTGTGTATTTTGTTTAATAGTATCATATTGTGTTAGCTAATAAGTGATACTTTTTTGTGTCGTGTATTAATTAATTTGCATACTATTGTATAAGTTTAAGTTCTTCAAACGTAACAGAGAGATGTGTTGCTGGGGAGTTTGTTGACCACTTCTCCTCTACAGCTAAAACACTAGGAAGGGTGGCAGGCGGGCGTTTTGGGGTACTGTCTTTTTTAAAAAGTAGACGTTCAAAAAGTGCTGGTTCTCAGCCTAATTTGAATAAGTGACTTTTGAATTTCAAAAACCAATAGAATTTCGTTAATCATCATCTCGTCTCCACTCAGAGACCACTAAGCGGAGAAGTATCGTATTTGTATGGCGCGATGGAATCTGAGATGGGACCAAAGGGCTTAGCATGAATAGTTTTTGACGTATAGTAACGTTACGTAAAATTTTACTACAGCTACAACACTCGTTTTGCACATAGTATTTAATTGAATTAGAAACTAAATTCATATTTTTGAATGATATAAATTGTGTATGTCCCGTAAAATTAAACCAATATACTATGGGGTTGTAGTTTTTCACATTCAAAATTCACTTACGTTTACGTTACTATACGTCAAAATATTCGTGCTAGGCCCTCTGCTCCTCGCGGGGATTGAGCTGTGCCGCGGTACAATGCGGAAATGTGAGCTTTGCCTTGCAAGCTGACGATGGCGTGCAGCGGTGCAGTGTTAGTAGTCAGCGCACATCACCACCCTAGCCAGCACAAATCTCCCCTACTCTCTAGCCAGTAAAGCCTCTTCGCAGCCTCGCTCCGCTTCCCGACTTTTGTTTGATTTCTTAAACTAGTTCGCAAATCCCTGTCTACAGAAACGGAGCGGAAATTATATGTAATTTAAGTTTTAATATTAACCTAGCTCCGCTCTGCTCCTCTCCTTTCCGCTCCAGCGTGTAGTCAGCCTCACTCTTGACAGGCGCGATATTAAACTGACTGCAATATTACCGTCCGTCACTGCCTGGATTATGACGAGAACGCTGACGTCTCATTTGTCAAGAGTTTCTTCAAACTCTAATGCCCCAATTTTTGTTTTTGTTCGACCGAAATGAACTTTTTACGAATGGTTTTACGGAGTATCAATCTTTTGGGATGTTTTATAGTCATTTCGATTTTAATTATTTTTGTTTCTACGTAAAATATGATTCACTTAATGCTTTTAATATTTGTTTATTTTTTTTTTCTTTATTTTCTTGAATTACTGTTACAATCAGTTAATTGTTCATTAATAGGCATGCGTTTCACCACTAATTCATCTGAGGATAAAGTATGATGTAATCTGTCAGCGCCCGCAAATTAAAAGAACAATAAAATAAAATAAATAAATAGTAAGACAGGTTTGTCCCGATAGTGCCCTACGGACCTTGGCAGGTTACCTCCACAGAGCAGACACTTACCTAGAAATAACCTTTGTACTCTTCACTTAAAGACCCTTGGATTATAGTTATCAGGAAATACAGACTCCAGTAGGGAATTCTACCCCTTAGATGTACGCACAAACGGCACAATGCACGTATACCGCGTGTATCTGACATCGACGCACAAACGATTTCCATGGGTCCAGGGCATGATTCTGGACACCCCAGACTTAGAATTTTTCGTCGGCTTTTTTCTCATTTTTTCATTTTTTTCAAGGGTTTTTTTACTTTAGACTGTTCATAATCGTTATTCTGACCTAACCCAATGAGATTTTTAATAAAAAAATAATAAATTAACTACTTTCACTAAAAAGAGCAATCTGAATAAAACCTATTTGTGGTACTCTTGAATAAAATGAGAAAAGAACCGACGAAAAAATCCAACACTGGGGTGTCCAGAATCATGCCCTGGACCCACGGAAATCGTTTGTGCGTCGATGTCAGATACACACGGTATGTCGTCGTACGTTAATAAAACCACTTTCAATGCTTAAATTAATAGTAGCAATTTTAGTCTCTAGAATATTTTATTCCGTGAGTCCAACTCTTACTTCTTCGGTCTTCTTACACACAGAGCTTACATATCGAGGTACGTATATTATTTCTCAGTCAACATACATAAATATAAAAACAGAATATAAAACAAAGACCACAGCTACTAACAGAATAATATTATTTACAAATCTATACAGAAGTATACCGAATATTTTCAACGTTATTATTCTGTATTGTCCAGCATTATATACTGAAATAATAAGCGATTTTGAAATAATAGGTATCGCATGATGTATTGGTGGATCTTTTTCTTAATATTTGGGATCGGAACTAGTAGTCACCGCTAGAAACAATAGCAGCCACACCATGAGAAGTGCTACGTCATATTTTCAGAAAGAACAAAAATAAAAACAAGACAAAAAACAGAATTTACATTGTGAAACTAACTCTAGGTAACTCTCTACAACTTCAAGTCAAACTCGTGGACGTCAAGTATGACGGTTAAAGGTCAATGAACCGACATATTCCAATATCATTCAACACTCTTTCGAAAATATCACTAACAAAACGGACATATTTACCATTTTAATAAACGAAAACTTAATACTAAAAAAATAATGCAAACACACAAAAGCAATACCCACACGACTAAAATAATAAGCATTTAGACAAGTTCCTAGTCTGTTCACGTCGCTACTCCGGAGTCAGAACGAAACCTATTATTGGGCTCGCAACATTCAGCGCCATTTGCATGAACGCTGCAATTTCTGGACGTTTAATTCTACGGCAACATTTGCGCGAGAGTTTGATTTAAAAAGAGCAGTCTGTTTTTGTTTACATTGCAAAACTAACGATTTTGCAAAGTATTTTGAAAAGCTGCAAATCTGTTGATAGGCTGTTTGATTATTGATGGACTGGTGAATCTTATTAAACGGTTTTGAGTCGAGGCAACATTTTTGGGCTTGTTGAGGTGATAACTGCTTGTAACAAAAATCATCACTCAACGACCTCATCCCACTGGCCCCCTGCTACCATCGGACATCCTGACGAACTGCAACTTACCTTCCCTACCTTGTTGCTATCCTATCAATTCGCACTAAGCGTTTCCAAACGTCTTTTATAAAGCGCACTGCAAAGGAGTGGAACTCTCTGCTTGCGTCTATGTTTACAAACGCTTACAACCCAAATCTCTTCAAAGTTAAAGTGAACAGGCTCCTTCTGGGTTAGCCTCCATCGTAGACATATTATATATGACCTGGACTAGAGTCTTGGTTCATAAGAATTTATCTGCCTAGCCTTTTTCCAACTTTATTGGGGTAGATTTCCAGTCAAACCTGATTTAAAAACCCTGCTCGATCTATTTATTAGTATTAAAACATAAAATATAAAACATTTTACAAAGATTGATTCTAGAAAGTTGGAGGATAAAAGACTCGGTAGTAACACTTCAACTTTTCACTATAACTTTCCGGGTCCCGCTGACTATTCCCGCCTACATAATTTATGTTTGACGATAAATAATGTTCCTAATATTGATAGTATGAGGAAATATACTGCGAAGGTTATATGAGTACAAGCTAAATTAAAATTAATGTGTTACGTAGAGATAGTTTAGCTTCATCATTAATTATTATGACAAAGATAAAGAAGGGAATGAATTGGTGGTAAAATTAAGTAATATTAATAGCATTATTCCAATAAACATACAAAGTGATGGCAACATGCCAAAACTGTTGGTAAATATAGTTATCTTGAAATAAATAGTCCAGTAGAAAGAAAAAGGGATCAAAAAATGTTTTATTCTAGTAAGTCCGTTGAAATTACAATAAATACACCATCGTCGTAAGAAAGGGCAAGGCGGAATCAAATGTAAAACAAAGTAAAAGATAAAGGGTGCGTTTCCACAAGAGATGTGCTATGCAGCTATACTGCGAGAATATGAAAGCTAAGCTACGGAACTATGTGACCGTTTCCACAATTGCTAAGCTATGTAGCGGTGCGAGTAAGATGTGCGAAGATACGCCGCACATAGCTACACCACTCTCGACGACCCATAGCACGCATCCATAGCACGCATCCATAGCACGCATCCATAGCACACATCCATAGCACGCATCCTTCCATATAAAAAACATATCTTAGTTGAATCCGTTTTCACCAGTGTTAAGCTATGTGCACAAAGAATATGATTGGCATGCATAGCAACGTAGCATTGCACATCTCTGCATTTTTTATACTCATTTAATCCACATACGTTAACACCTGCTAAGTGTGTAATTTTGTTTTAGTGTCATAGTGTGCTAGCTGACAAGTGATTAATAATATTTAAAACTAGCTTCTGCCAGCGGCTTCGCCCGCGTGATGCCTAGGGAAGATATTCCCGGGATGAAAGTAGCTTATGTGCTATTCCAGACTATAATCTATCTTCGTTCTAAATTTCATTAAGGTTCGTTAAGCCGTTCTGGCGTGATTGAGTAACAAACAACCAAACTTTCACATTTATAGTATTACTCGTTTGGTGTAAAGCGAAATTATAACCATCTTCCCCTCGACACTATAATTATTAAAGGATATTGCAAACTGTCGTAAGCCGTTTTCTGAAGCTACTCGCTAGCCTCTAGGCGCCAAGCTAGCCGCCTGCCTGTGCGTTCGCGACCACAAAAAAAGTGGCCACTTTTAGCAAAAATATCGATTTTGGCAACTATTTATGTTCTAAAGTACAAAACATGACTCTCAAAACATAATAAATACCTACATTTCTTCAGTGCACTACAGAGCGGTTTTACCACAAATAATAAAAAACGATTGGCGGCGCTAGTGGACGGCACTCTTATAGCATGATTCAGTATTCACGCGCGATGGCTTATTATTAGCGTATTTCATGTATAACTTAGGTGTTTCTATACCGATTTCTATGATTCTTTTTTTATGGAATAGTTAATAATGTCAACTTTTATTTGTGTTAATTAGGGACGACTGAGAGTTTTATAAACGTAAGATTAGACAAATACAATCAGAAAGCTTCGAACTGCTAAGCTATCGGGAGTTACACGTGTTATTGTTCGTCAATCATAAAAGATAGACATATGCTGTCGTTGGATATTTTTTATATAATTTTAAGGAGAACATTTCCGTCATACATGATTTCTGTGTAGCTTTCACCATTAAGGTTGCACACGCGACGGAAGCTTAAAAAATGGAGTAACTTCTCCCGTTTCCCCAACATTTCCCTTCACTGCTCTGCTCCTATTGATTGTAGCGTGATGAAAAGTATACTATAACCTGCTCAGGAGTATGAATATTAATTGTACCAAGTTTCATTACAATCCGTCGAGTAGTTTTTGTTTCTATAACGGTTATACAGACAGACAGACAGACAGACAGACAGACCGACAGACAGACAGACAAAAATTGTACTGATTGCATTTTTGGCATCAGTATCGATCCCTAATCACCCCCTGATAGTTATTTTGGAAATATATTTCATGTACAGAATTGACCTCTCTACAGATTTATTATAAGTATAGAAGAAGATATATTTTTTGTGTCATGTATTAATTACTTAGCATACTAATTATTGTAAAATTCTAGTTCCTAAAACGTAACAGACAGATGTGTTGCTGGGGAGTTTGTTGGCCACTTCTACTCCACAGCTAAAACACTAGGAAGTGGTGACGGGCGGGCGTTTTGGGGGACTGTCTTTTGTAATACCTGACGTTCAAAAAGTGCTGGCTCTCAGCCTAATTTTGAATAAATGACTTTTGAATTTTGAATTTTTGAATTTTCTGGTGGAAAAGCACCATTAAACTTCAAAGAGTTTCTGTAGCTCCAACAGCGATCACCGAACAACCGGCAAAAGACATTATTTACAAAGACATCTACGCAACAGATGCAGACACTTCAAACATTTCAAATAAACAATTGACAATAACAGAACAGCATAATGATGTCAATAGAGAGCCACACAAAGCTAAATACACAACGCCAGCTAAAATAGTAACGGTTTTTGACATGCATTTAGCCAATGTTGGGCTAAATCTGAAATATGTTGAGTGTAATGGTTCGAGCGAGTGCGGGAGATTAGCGAAAATGGCGTCGTAAATATGACGCGATCTGTCGAGTTCCGGATAAGTGATATTAACGGTCGGAAACATACGGTTCCCAATAAAATGTGACTTTTATATGAAGGTTCTTCGTTTTTTCTTATTGGCTCGCTGCCAAGTTTGACTGCTGTTTCAGATGTTCAGACAGTTGCATTTCTATCGTTACCCGCATGAGTACAGTCTCTTCTAAGATTTTACAAGTTTCTTGTTTTGTGTCAGGAGCATTTTGCTTTTTGTTTATGAAGAAACTAGAGAAAAAACCATACAAGAAAAATACGTTGCTACATCTTTTATAACTTGTTCGATTCATTCAAAATAATCACTGAAAATCAGCTTCTCTCTGTAAATGATAAAGATATTCAGTGAACACTTTCAGCATTATTGAAATTTATTTCTGCATCATTAATACCTTTGCATCGACTAAATGAGTTCGCAACAACTGCTGCCCCTTGATAAAAACTGCGACATTCAATTCGAAAATGTAAAATGTTGTTTTCACTGGCGACGTCTGGGTAACGAATCAAAAATTAAAGTAGGCACGTATAAACGATGGAATGGTGTTGACAGATCGTTCGATTTGCACTCCAATGGTGATAATCGATTTAATTTAATAGATTTTCAACTCGTAGTTACCGGAAAAGTGGATTACTTGCGGACTGCTGGTGCCGACGGTTTTTCTTTGTTTTATGTATGAATTGATTTGCGCAAAGTTTAAACTTTACTTTCAAAACTGTTATTCCTTTTTAACATAGCAATGATAGAATTATAACAATTAAACTGAATTACTCCTACATATCTCATCTACTACATCTCCTATATAAAGCTCAGAATCATGTATTTTGATGTGATTCTGAAAAAAAATCCTTATCTTGAACACCGTTCCCAAATTAATCTGAAGACAGCAGGAGAATAAGAAAACCTACTTCAATGTTTGCAAATTAAAAAGCAAACAATGTTAAACAACGATGCAATGAAATAACCAAGAAAAGTTTAAAAAAATTATAAGATAAACTGTAGCGCCTGTTTCCTATATCAGTAAATTGATTTAAAAAAAAGAATTTAATCTCGATTACTTGGAAGTGTTTCTACCAGACGATTCTATATCCAGCTTCTGAGTCGAGGGTCAGCGGATTAGATGTAGCTAATTGTTTATTGATCTAGCTTCGGGATACTACCAGTTCCCAATATTACTAATAACATAACAAAAATTGGCCTGAGACATGTGTTTCATTACATTTTTTGATATTATGGGTAAGATCGTAAAATCGTAACTAATATTTACTTTATTACTACAATGATAAAATAATCTGGAGTATTGTGTGAGTGTGCATTCAGAAATAGATGAAATACTAAAGTTTGTTTTTCTTGATGACATAGTGCAGACGTCATTGGATTCTAGAACGTCAAACGAGAGACATTATTCGATTTTTTTATGTTTTCTTTGTGCAGTAAGAAATAGAACCACCCTAAATGATATTACAGATTGTAGATTTGAAACTGAGCTCCATAGAAATTGATAAATTGCTTCAGAACACCAGTAGCATTCTACCTCTGCTTAATTAAGACTTGTAAATCGATTTATAGCACCCCAAACTAAAACCAATATCCACTTTCACATTGAACACTTAGCAAGGTCTTTCCTTCCAAGCTGCATAATACATAGGTTTACATCAAACTTGCCGAGGGAAACTGACCTCTATTCACGTCCATCTGACCTGAATTTCGGTCATCTTGAAGCAAACATTCACGGAGCCTAATATAAGGCTGGCTCGGTGCCTAGCTAGGTGATGTCACATGCATGGCCTAGAAAGGCAGACAGCTTATGAATAGGAATTGTAGTAGGGAGAGATTGCGAATCGAACAATAGATAGGGTAATTTATTATAGCAGTATCTTATAGTCAGTGGAGTAAGGACGGGAATATAACTTACAGTGTACTGGTCATTGTTGTGTTGTGGTTCTTAGTGGTGATAGATTTGCTGTGTTTGTCGTTGTTAGTTTGTATTGTCTCTAAGTATTCTTGTTCTTTTGCCCATATTTTTTTATTAATGAATAAAACATTATAAAGCTGAAGAGCTTGTTTAGTTAGAACTGCTGGTTTGAATTTTAGTGGATAGCACATTTATCGTGGAACGCTATAGGCTAGAACATCGCTACGACCAATAGGAGCGAAGCATTAATTAAAAATGTGACGCAGATGAACTACTCTAAAAATAATTACAAATACTGGCAAAGCGTTCTGTTGTTTTTAAGGTTCCGTATCCAAAGGGTAAAACGGAACCCTATTACTAAGACCCCGCTGTCCGTCAGTCACCAAGCAGTATCTTATGAAACGTGATATTTTCACAGATGATTTCTGTTTCCGTCATAACAACAAATACTAGGAAACAGAACAAAATAAGTATTTAAGGGTTCTCCCATACAACAGACATGATTTTTTTCCGTTTTCGTGGATAATGGTACCCTTCGTGCGCGAGTCCGACTCGCACTTGGCCGGTTTTTTCTTACTTACATGAGGAAAGATCTTTTATTTTTGTACCTATTTCCGTTTTTAACGATGTAGTACAAGTTTTACTATTAACCATGTAGTTTCTAAACACTATCGAAGAACTACTATAGGTACTATTTTTCAAAGTAGCGATGTAGGTTTTGTCTTTGAAAATTTTGAACATTAAAGAAGTACTTGGACACCGTTTACTATGTTTTTTTCTAAAGATGTTTTTAGTGAATTTTGATTCAAGTTTTACGACCACCTGAATTCCTTTTTTCGTGTTCGAGTTTCAAATAACCTTAGAAAAGAACAAGATAAAATTTATCTTGTTCTTTTCTGCTTCCAAATGCCAGGTCAACAGACTAGTCGTACTGTTACTAATGAGCACTCAGTGTATCATTAAGAAATCCGATACGAAACGATAATGAACGCGGAGAATCTAAGATAAAGAAATATACAGATGTACGTATGTTTGTAGATACAGAAAATCATTGTTATCTTGTGTTGTTTTTACCCGTGTGTCAAGAAAGGATGGTGTTATACGCGAGTTTCTTGTGTGTTTGTTTGTAAATTTCTTTATAACCTCTTATCTTCCAAACGGCTGCTTGGATTTCGACTATTAAGGTGTCGTTAGATTCGTTTCGAAAACTTAAGTGTCCTTAGTTACTAAGCAACATGGTGGACTTTCAGCACTAAATTATTGTGAGTCGAATATATATTTTTTTTAACAAAGCATTTCGGGTAGGGTATCATTATGAAGTAAATTAAATGGAGGTTACAACTATATAATATACACACAGGAAACACTAAGTTCTCGTTCATAAAAGTTTTGAAATCGTGTTTTTGATTTTTCTAATTAATGACTTGTGATTGAACTAAATTTTTCTATAGTACAAATTACATCTTTTGTATATTATGTAGATCCACACTTAATCATTATCATATTTTTATATGAAACTTGCCGCACAGTAGACGTAAATGCTAGGAGTATGTTTGTTTGTGTGTTGTTGTATGTGGTGTTTTATATACTTGTTTTTAAGACACGGGCGAAGTTAGCAGAAACTAGTTGGTTATAAGGAACATTGAGAATTGATAAGCTATATATTAGTAACATATAGGTATAGCTGTTTTTCGCTTAGGTACAACACAAAGTCGTCCATTGACTTATTCGTAATCCGAGTTGGTGTTACAAAGAAAAAAAATGTTGTTGTTCTCTATAATTCTTTAATTACTAAAATCTATAATTTATTAGGTACAATTATTTTACTTTATATTATTCATTTTCTTTATTTTCCTTTTCATCTTGTGCTACCGCCTCATCTACACACTCATCTGAAAAGAAATAGTATTACAGTTTAATTGAGAGTGTAGCGACTGGAATTCCCTGCCGGAGTCTGTCCTTCCTAATAGCTACAATCTGGGTCTGTTAGAGATTGCCCTAAGCGATAAGACCGCCCATTGTACACTTGTTTTTACAAACGTATTTCCTGTATTTGTTATGAGGTGTACAATAAAGTATATAATAAATAATAATTATAATAATACTACTAAATAAGAGTGCTCCATCGTCGAACAAACCATCGCTTACCAACCTTTTCCCAACTATATTTGATTCAGCTTCCCGTCAAATCAGCTTCACCTGAATACCAGTATTTTACGTAAAGCTGCTACCAGATTTCCACAACCAATTGACTGGGTAATTTTTGGAGAGACTGGAGTTACATTTTCTGGCTTCTGACAATCCATAATGACTGCTAAAGATTCACAAATGACAGCCTGGGACCAACGGCTTAACGTGCTTTCCGAGGCACGGAGGAGTCTCGGTATTTTAAGGTGGTCACCCATCTACGGATCTACCTTGATGTGATTTATTGTGATATGAGTTAGTAAATAATAACAGCAGCACGGGCCGTGCGGCTGTTATTTTTTAGCCACGAGCTCCTCGTTTAGCTCCTCATAATAATTATGCTAAACTGTACCGTCAAAAATCTGAAATCGACTTACCCGTCTGATAGCCTTCGTTCCAAGGCTGTATATCAGCTGACATCAGAATGACATAGAGAGCATTCGTTAAGATGGACAGACACGCTGTTGTCAAGAATATAGTCCGCCATTGTGACTGGTTGTACTGTTACAAAATAAAAAGTATGATTAAAAGATTTTGAAGTAATGGGACGAAATTACAAGTCCAGATGGAAAATCATCTGCCGGAGTCGCGGGACTATTCGAAAGAGATACTGTGGCTCCGGAACACAAAGGGCAATGAAGAAACATGGATGGATTGTAGTCAGTAGAAGTCTGACACTCCCTCTCGCTCCGCCCAGAGCGGGAGAAGTCATTGGATGATTTTCCATCAAGGTGGTGGTGGTGGTGGTTTTTCATTGTAATTAAAATGTAATTGGTTTTATCTGCATTTAATGTTAGAAGATTATTACGGAGCCAATTAGACACAATGTTAATGTGACTCTAGATTTAGCTGAAAACAATAGAGCGGTGTCATCCGCATAAGATATTATAACACCATTTTGGAGTGGCTGGGTGCATAGCTCATTAATATAGATTAAACATAATGTAGGGCCCAAAATAATAATATGACTAAGATGGTCACCCATCCACAGACCAACCTTGGCAAGCGTTGTTTTACCTTGAAGATCGTCACGTGTGGCTGGTATTATTTAGCCACGATATCCTTTACAGTTTCAGTACTTTCCAACTGATAATTTCCAACTGGAAATCGAATGAACAGAACTCAAATTGTTGGGTTCTGTCTAACACTGTCAGACCTGGGACGACTCAAATTCGTCACGCCAGCGTCACCAAGGTCTTCTTCAGCGAAAACTAAACCAAAAATAAAAAGATATGCTCACCACATCCGTAACGACGCTCGACACCAGCACGGGTAGCAGTACACTGGAGATGTTCATCATCGTGTTGCCCATCATCATGAGGGTGCCGCTGAAGTTCGGAGCCAAGTCTATGTGGTTCACCTTCAAGGATGAAGGAAGAAGTTTAAATGTCAATATTATGTTAAACAGCAATGGCGCTGAGAGGCAACAGCTGACTGATGCATTGTGGCTGTTTTGCTTACTGATGAAAGTTTGCTGAGGCCACTTTTTAGGGTTCCGTAGCCAAATGGAAAAAATCGGAACCCTTATAGATTCGTCATCTCTGTCTGTCTGTCTGTCCGCCGTATGTCACAGCCACTTTTTTCCGAAACTATAAGAACTATGCTGTTGAAACTTGTAAAGTAGATGTATTCTGTGTACTGTATTAAGATTTTCACACAAAAATAGAAAAAAAAAAACAATAAATTTTGGGGGCTCCCCATATTTAAAACTGAAACTCAAAAAAAATTTTTTTCATCAAACGCATTCGTTTGGGATATCTATAGATAGGTCTTCAAAAATGACATTGAGGTTTCATGACTATTTTTTTTCTAAACTGAACAGGTTGCGCGTGAGGCACTTCCTAAGTGGTAAAATTTGTGTCCCCCTGTAACTTCTAAAATAAAATATGAGAATGATTAATCTTAAAAAAAAAATATGATTTACATAACCATGTGAACTTCCACCGAAATTTGGTTTGAACGAGATCTAGTATTTTTTTATTACGTCGTTAATCGTAAACCGTACTTTTGCTTATAATATATATTACTAGCTGACCCGTGCAATGTTGTCTGCGTAACATTTTTCATTACTGCTCCGCTCCTATTGGTCTTAGCGTGATGATATATAGCCTATAGCCTTCCTCGATAAATGGGCTATCAAATACTGAAAGAATTTTTAAAATAGGACCAGTAGTTCCTGAGATTAGCGCGTTCAACCAACCAAACAAACAAACAAACAAACTCTTCTGCTTTATAATATTAGTATAGATAAGCAAAAGTACGTACAGGCTTGTACGGAACCCTCGGTGCGCGAGTCCGACTCGCACTTGGCCGGTTTTTTGACGTAGCGTAGGTTCAAACTCAGTCAAGCATTTTGTATTTTATTTATTACCAATACTCTAAATACCGTTATGAAAAATATCACAAAAATTCGAATATACTTGTTAGACTCCTACTCGCAAGTAAACTTAAAAGCTTATAATTACAATAAATGAAAGCATGTCAGTTTCTAACTCGCTCAAAAACGTCTTGGCAACTTAAACTTGTAATACTAAAAGTTCTGAATGAAATAGGTATTTATAATACCTTTTAGCAAATGATTCTTAGAGTCAGTACCCAAAGTAACCCTCTTTTTTTACAGACTTCCCAAAAAGGAGGAGGTTCTCAATGTTTCTTTATGTTTGTTACCTCGTAACTCCGTCAATTTATTATGAACCGATTTAAAAAAATCTTGTTTTATCTGATAGGATATACTTGCAGATTGGTCTTATTCAAATATCAAAATCGGTTACGGAGTTTGGATTTCAAATCCAAATAGCTGGAATTTGTTTATTTGGATGATGGTTTTTTGTCATCCAAGCAATCGAAATTGCGTATTTTGTATTTTGTTCTTTTCTGCGTTTTGCAGTAGTTTTGTGAGGTGGTACCACTAAAAAGTGAAAAATAAAAACTTTTTACAAAAAAACACAACCGACTTCCAAATAAAAAAGTTATTTTTTTACTTTGTAGTTTAGTTTTTATTCGTCTGGTTAGAAATAAAGAATAAAACAATCTGAATAGATCTATCTTACCATCCACCCGACGTGGATCGCCATGTGACATCCCATGGAGAACACCAGGCACAAAACGGCAACGGTCGTGCTTGTAGTAAATGTAACACTTACAAGTGCTATCGCGACACCAACTTGCGCTGAAGGAAATAAATACATTATTAGTGCATTACCAGCTTGATGCCCTCGAGTCAATTGAAAAACGAGCCAAGAAGATCATCGGCGATGATAAGCTCGTCGAATGGAAGCTCCAAAGTCTTGAGCATAGACGCCGAGTTGCTGGCCTGTCGGTTTTCTGTCGGTTACATTTTGGGGAGTGTGCGACGGAATTGCATAACTGAATTCCGCAAAGCCCGTTCCACCATCGGACCACAAGACGTACGGCGATGTGCCACCGGTACATGGTGGACATCCCACCTATTCGCACAAAACGTTTTGGGAATACATTCATTGTGCGTACAGCTAAGGAGTGGAAATCCCTGCCTGAGTTTGTGTTTCCTGATAACTACAACCTGGGAGTTTTTAAGTCAAGAGTGAATAGGTTCCTTCTAGGCAAGCGTGCTCCACCTTAGACCGCATCATCGCTTAACATCAGATGTGATAGCGGTCAACGTTATGCCTATCAATATTAAAAAAAAATAGTACGAAAAAACCGCTAAGTGCGAGTCGGACTCGCGCACGAAGGGTTCCGTACCAGCATCTTTCAAAACGGCAAAAAATCATGTCTGTTGTATGGAAGCCCCTTGAATATTTATTAGTGTTTACAGCAACGTCAATACATCATTTTTGAAAATTTCAACTGTCTAACTATCACGGTTCATGAGATACAGCCTGCTGACAGACGGACGGACAGCGGAGTCTTAGAAATAGGGTACCGTGTTACCCTTTGGGTAAGAAAAACTAAAAGGTAGAGGAAAATCGAATTAACGATGCTTCCATCGACTGTGGGAAGATAAAATGGCTAGAAAGGATAACTGGCGTAATAGAGGTAAATATACAGCATCTTTATTTGAGACTTACAGACGTCTAATAAACTACTACTTATTCGTACCCGCATTATATTGGTTAAAATTTTCACAAAATTAAATGCAAGTATGATAATTACTTTTTGTTGTTTGGAAATAGAACTAAAGAAGAATGCCCATTTTTGACCTGACTTTGTATAGAAATGAAATAAATCTTAAAATTCAGCTTATTGAATTGTATATTAGAAACGCTATATATTCGTGGTGTTTAAATCGTAAAAATGTCTGTTGGACATTATTTTTTTAACTTAAAGGTAGTCTTATTACTATTTCTTATAATTATACATGTACTTTCATTATCAGGTTTTTAAATGTATGGGAAGTGGGCATTGTTCTTTTTTACATCATCGTCATCACCTTCCTGCCCTTACCCCATATTACTTGGTTGGTTCAACACGTTGCTCTACACATCCATCTCAACATTTTTTTTTTATTCCGCCTAATTCATAAAATTTCATCAATAAATTCACTAAGCATACATTGGTTAAAATGTTTTTATTAATAAAAAAGAGGGCTTATTCTACTAACTTTTAAGCATTCACATTTCATTCGAAATCTATTAAAAAAGCAAATATGTCTTAGTTTTCATACATATATAACTGATGGCGACTGATTTGCGAATGTGAACGAAATTGGAAAATTAGTAGAATTAGCACTCTGAAAGCGAAAATTATATACTCACAGATACTATTAAACAATCTCCGAGCAGTTTTTACAGTAATATATTTTTTGTTAGTCAAGAAGTCTGATATCAATCCAAAAGCAACGCTGGTAAAGAAACTGACCACATATGGCAATGATGACAGGAAACCACTCTGAAATTAAAAAATAAAGTACAAGTCTATATATATAAAATAAAGTCGTGTTAGTTACACTATTTATAACTCAAGAACGGCTGAATCGATTTAGCTGAAAATTGGTGGGGAGGTAGCTTAGAACCAGGAGACGGACATAGGATAGTTTTTATTCCGGAAATTCCACGGGAACGGGAAAATCCCACGGGAACGGGAATTAGTGAGGAGGTAGCATTGAACCAGGAGACGGACATAGGATAGATTTTATCCCAGAAATTCCACGGGAACGGGAAAATCCCACGGGAACGGGATTTAGTAAGGAGGTAGCTTTGAACCAGGAGACGGATATAGGATAGTTTTTATCCCAGAAATTCCATGGGAACGGGAATATACCACGGGAACGGGAATTAGTAAGGAGGTAGCTTTGAACCAGGAGACGGACATACGATAGTTTTTATCCCGGAAATCCCACGGGAAAATGGTGGCGGGTTAAACGGGAGCGAAGCCGCCGGGGACAGCTAGTATAATTTAAAATTCAGAATATCCTCATCGTCATTATGCTTATTTCAATATATTGTTTTGAAATTTCATGGTCACTACCATGTACCTTTTTATTTGCGAGTTTCCAATATTTCGGCACTGTTACAAGCGCCATGATCACGGAGTTACTGAAGATCCTGCGGGTGGGATGTTATTGGCAGACATATCTGGTACCCTCTTTCGTAGTCTTTTATTACGACCATCTCCGGTACCACTGTCCACAAACTCACTTTTTTCCCGCAACTGTTCTCGACACACAACACTAACCGTATCTGACCGCGAAGCGACCGAGCGAGCGTATCGGAAACTCGCAAATAAAAAGGTACATGGTAGCAATCCCGATATGAACTATTCTAATGCTTGTTTCAGTCGAAAACCGCTGACTACAGAACATAAATCTTCCCAAAATTAGTTCTCCCCTCATCAGTTACCACCTTTCTTTTCTTCTATCATCCAGTAGACTCCTATGGCCTTCACCAGAGTTCAGAGCTAATTATACTAATTTTCACATTCGCATCTCAATCGCAAACTGTCAAAAATGTGTGAAAATTAAGACTTTTTTGACAGTTTGCGATAGACATGCGAATGCGAAAGTTGTTTAAAAAATATTAGAATTGGCCCACAGGTCTTCAGCTCACCTTGTTAGTGGTAGTGGTCAAACCTTCATATTATTAAGAAGGACAATAGAATTTCCCAGAGTTTATTTAATAAGAAGTTATAGTATTTCCAATACAATAAATCACATCGTTAACATTTTTTGCACAGACATTTTCGTTTGCACGCAACTGTTGATTATGACATGTCACTTTTTGTACTTCTGTACTAGCATAGGGTTATCACCAACTTATTGAATAATATGTGTTAACCTAACTACGAACGAATACTTACGCCTCTAACATTGACGCCAAGGATATAGTGTATGTAAGAAGGCACTTGAGTGAAAAAGAATACGAAGCTGGTGCCACTGCCGATGTGCGTGGCCAAAACACCCCACATGGGCCTTGAACATAAGATGGCCTTCCACGGAGTCGTCAGTCTCTAGAATTTGTTGAGCACATTGTAAATTGAATCATCAACCAAGTTATAAAATACTAGCTGATCCGCGCAACATCGTCCTCCGCTCCTTTTAGTCGTAGCATGATGATATATAGCCTTCCTCGACAAATGGGCTATCTAACACTGAAATAATTTTTAAAATTGGTTCAGAAGTTTTGGAGCCTATTCATTTCAAATAAACAAATATTTCCTCTTTACAATATTAGGGTAGAAAAAAAAAACTGTCTGAAACTAATCAGATTAAGAAACAACTGCCAAAAATACTAATCGAAAGGAGGGATCTGAACTAGTTTGAAAATATGTAGCAATAATTATAACAGGAAAATTATCTCTTTTTGTATTCATGAGCAATGAACGGTTTTGAACCTTAAAACCATAATTTCTTCAAAGCAGTAATTACAAGTGCGATGTCAAGTTTAATAAGCTTTATACGAACCTTGGTCTTGCCATCATCAACTCGACCCATAATGTAAGTCTTTTCCTCCTCACTTATGCTCTTATGGACTGAAGGTGATGCAGCCCCAAATATGGTCAGGATAGTGAACAACCCGAGGCATATCAGACCGACTGCCCAGAAGGTGGAAGGCCAACCCCATCTGCTCTCACTTAGGTAACCAGATAACTGGAACGCAACTATAGTGCCG
This sequence comes from Ceramica pisi, assembly GCA_963859965.1. Taxonomy (NCBI): domain Eukaryota; kingdom Metazoa; phylum Arthropoda; class Insecta; order Lepidoptera; family Noctuidae; genus Ceramica; species Ceramica pisi. The sequence goes on from OY982538.1 coordinate 1,269,579, forward strand.
GTTGTTGAGCCTGTAAAGTTTAACAAAAAATATTTAAGTATCTGCTTCTTTATATAATGAGCAATGATGATCAATGGATCATGCCATGAGGAAAGTTTTAATTGACATGAGTGTAAAGGTTATGGCACACTATAACAGCATCGCAACGGCACCGCTCCAGCCCAGCAATTATCTTGTCATTCAAATTAGTCCTTTATTCGTGTGTCGTATAATACATTTTGTAATGTCAATGTCAAAAAGCCAACGGCAGGCAGTTAGCGTGTTAACCGCTTCAATACAACTTGACTCGCAGCCTGCGTGCTTACAGCGCGCCGTCCGCGTGCTTACAGCGCGCCGTCCGCATGTTTACTGCGCGCCAATTCCGATTCGCCAGTCCTAGGCGTGTTCAATGACAAATGCCATGTAAAATTGTGTTTGCGGTGACAGCAAGCTTGCACCTCGCGGCTGGTGCGCGGACTGCGAGCGGACGACGTGTAGCCGGGTAGCCGTAGCTGAAATACGAGGCGACGCCGTGCTGCAGCTGTGCAGTTGCGGTGCCGGTATAATGTGCCATGACCTTAATGCACCGTCCTCACGATACAAATTAATATACAGACTTCTATCAACTTCTATGAGATTTTATTCTGTGCAACAATGTTAGTGCAGACTCGCAGCAAAAAAATTGTATTATCAACCACCCACTTCAAGGAAAATGCAATCACTATTAAAGTGAGATTTTACTGCGGAATCAAAATTTTTTTCCACAACTTTAAATCCAGTAGTCTTATCGCCAAAACTTGTTTTTGAAACCCTGCAAGGCTCAGTAAACCTTGGCAGCTTTATAAAAGTAGTGTTGTGACAATAATTGTGTGCAAAACAAATTGACATAACCGACTAAGGTTGTGTAACTTATGTACACAATGCACAATATTGTGTTAATGGATCACGTCTACCTCTACTATATTATGTTACATAATGTTACATAATTATTATCTTTATTTGAGTTCGTAATATGCATTTTTGTAGCTACAGCTACATGAAATCTTCAGAAAATATTACGTGCCTGTATAAACATAGCTGCTTAGTGTTCCAAGTTCGCTTATAGGCACCCATTTTGCCAAGAGAGTCTGGATGCTGGGGTAGACTCCTGCTTGAGACAGACCCTGAGCAATTCGACAAGCACAGACCGCCTTCCAACCTCCCTGGAAAGGAAACGAAATTCATCATTATCATCGTCTTCATTCAGCTGGAAAACGTCCACTGCTGGACTTGTCTACCCAAAGCAGTGCTATAACTTGATGACCTGGTGAAGGTCACGAGATCCACTAGATACGTGAAGCATTGTAAATACCATTGTGGTTGTGGAATCTATAAATGATTTTCTTTTGTTTTGATAGTGTTCTTCATTGCTGAAAGTCGTACAAGGACTAGAGTCCTTGTACGACTTTGCTCGACTAAGCTTGCTAGAGCAAGCTTTGATGGATTCACTGACGGGCTTGTTCCAGATTACTCTGTCTACAGCTCTTATCAGGATAGTGGTCACAGTGACTCCTGCTACCGCTTTGGTCTGGTGCGATCAGCGAGCACACGGTATTTAAATCCACTTTCCCACTACAAACAGTTTTTCAAGTCTGGTCTCCGAGCAATCTACAGCAAGTAACTTTGGGTGATAAACTTACCCAATTAGTAAGCCATGGGGTCAAAATAGACACAACGCCATTGACAACTAAGGCAATTTGCAACGGTATCTTTCCTCCCCATCGTTGGACAAGCAGTCCCATGGGGATTGTCATGATGCAGTATCCCAAGAAGAATGCCCCTAACACCATTTCTTGTGTCGATTTTGGCCAGTCAAATATCTAAAAAACAAAACAACCAAACATGTATCATCTGACCTGAGCATTACATATTTTGTAAATTGGTTTTAGTTTTATTGATAAAAGAAAGCTTACTTCTCGATGATCTTCTGTTGAATTCACAAATGCAGCTCCATCAATACTTCTATTGCCTGTAAAGTTACCATTAATATCTTCTATGGTCATATTCTGGTCAGCTACATCTTTGATATCCGTAATATTGGCTCGTCCAGTGTGGTTTGTATCTAAAGCTGCTAAATGTTTAGTGGGGCTAGTCATAGATACTACAGTGACCCCCATGTGTCCTCTTCCTATGAAGCTAACCACTATGCATAAGAAGCATATCAAGAGCTGGGTATGTCTGACCCCGTAACCATTATGTGCGGGTATTTCTTGCTTTTCTGGAACAAAAAGGGAAAATTAAAAGATAAACATAAATATGACCATAAATGGCTGCAGGCAGGACACACTGTTCAAGGAACGAATGATCGATGGGGCTGAAAGTACTGGAATATGCTGCGTCTTCTAGCATACTGCAGTAATTTGCAGCCCCTAACGTTGGATTTTTTCCATCAAGGTACATCCAGTAGTGCGATTCACTAAGGCAGAACATCTTTACAACCAAGAAATCATCGTTGAAACATCTGATAAATAGATGCCACATCAGATGTTTCAACGATGATTTCTTGGTTGTAAAGATGTTCTGCCTTAGTGAATCGCACTACTGCTTACTTCTATTCGATTTTACTAAAAGCCATTAGCACTGTTTTCTTCATTCTACCACTAAAAATTCAATTCAAAACTCACCGCCAATAATCTGCTGCGTAGGAACTTTGCTGTATTCATATTCTTGCGATTTTTCTTCTTTGCCCATTTCGCCAATTTATTATCGTAACACTAGCAACCGTTGAATCGAAGTTAAAATTAAAATGTGTATGTTATTAATATATAAATAGTAGTATACATTGTTTGTGAAAATGTTTTGATAACACAGAGCACATAACAGAATAGACTGGACATTTTACAAAACGAATAATTGGAAAACGTTAATTTATTTTCATATTTTCACTCATTTATGTAAAACTAGCTTTTGTGATTCCATTGGAATTGCGGGAAATCCTCTCTTTGTGCTCCCTTAGGGAAGCTACAAGCCAAGTTTCTGCTTTCCACCAGTAGTTTCGGCTATGCGTTGTCTGTAAGTCACACAGTAACGGAGAATTTTATATATTAGGATGAATTAATATTTTTGTAACCAGAACATTTTGACTAATAAAACACTTATAATATATTAGCTTCTGCTAGCGACTTCGCCATGATTTCGATCATGACCCGGGATAAAAGTAGTCTATGAGTTATTCCAGACTATAATCTACCTCTGTGCCGAAATTCATGGAAAAAATTTGCTTCGTACTCATACGTGTGGGGTATCTATGGATAGGTCTTCAAAAATGATATTGAGGTTTCTAAGATCATTTTTATCTAAACTGAATAGTTTGCGCGACAGACACTTCCAAAGTGGTAAAATGGGTCCCCCCCCCTTAACTTCTAAAATAAGAAAATGATAAAACTAAAAAAAATATATGATTTACATTACCATGTAAACTACCAGCAAAAATTGGTTTGAACGAGATCTAGTAAGTAGTTTTTTTTAATACGTCATACATCGTAAATCGCAACTTCTGCTTACGGAACCCTCAGTGCGCGAGTACGACTCGCACTTGGCCAGTTTTTTATTATATAATTTGCAATTGCCAATAAACACAATTTTCTTTCTTTCTTTTTTTTCTTTCTTGTTGAAGACATTTTATAAGTAGTCGTAATGCTATAATTTTATATAAGTTCAATATTTGCGGTCAAATACTCGACTTGTATGTATTTATTTTCTTATCTGTACTTAACACTAGAAAGATTTTATCATAATTTTTAATGGTGTTAAAGATACGTCCCAAAGACTCACGGTATGTCATTGTTGCATACATAAAAATAATGCAGTCCATTTACCCTTTGAATTTTTCATTTAATACTAATTACACAGTCATCATCTGAGTAGCCTTTTTCCCAACTATATTGAGGTCGGCGTCCAGTCAAACCGGATTCAGCTGAATACCAGTATTTTACGAAGAGCGGCTGCCTACCAGACCTCCACAACCCATTAACTAGGTAACACGATTCTCAGGTGTCAGATTGGCTTCTGACTATCCGTAACGACCACCAAAGATCTCCAAATGACAGCCGTGATCAACATTATGTTAAGATGGTCACCCATCCACAGACCAACCTCGGCAAGAATTGCTTAACGTTGAAGATTGAGCTGTGCAGCTGTTATTATTTAGCCACGAGCTCCTAATTACATAGTAGCAGAAACCAGAAATTCAGTCACTGTCAGGTGCAGCGCGCGCGGCGTGGCCAGCACGGCGCGCCGCACGCCGTGCTGGCCACGCCGCGCTCGCCAGGGACACGCACCACTATGTAAGTATTGTGCAGGTGTGGCAGAAGACGGCCGAAACTCTGAAATCTGGAAACAAAATCAACTTTCTCGTACATTTTCATTCATTTCATTTAATTTCATTTCATTTCATTTCATTGTACTGAACAGGTGATTTTGTTTACGCGATTTCAGAGATGAGTCCATTTTAATGTGGTTAATCTTCATAATGAACCAGCTAATGACCACGGCTTTGCCCGCTTCACAAATAGTATACTAAAATATTCCTCGAGAACCGCTCTATGTAGCATGAAAATCGGTGCATTAGTTTCTGAGTTTATCGCGAACAGACAGACGCAGCGGAAGATTTTTTTTATAATTTATGTAATGATAGTGACAGTGATAGTGATAGTGATATTGATAGTGATACCGATACCGACATCGATACTGATACCGATAGTGATAGTGATAGTGATAATGAAAATGATACCGATACCGATACCGATACCGATAGTGATAGTGATAGTGATATTAATGGTAATAGTGATATTGATAGTGATAGTGATAGTGAAAATGGTACCGATACCGATAGTGATAGTGATATTGATGGTAATAGTGATACAGATACCGAAACCGATACCGATAGTGATAGTGACAGCAATACCTAAAATGATCTTTTTGCAAGTTTGGCATAAAATAATTTGAATAGATTATACATACGTCTCCTACCGTAGCCGTACTAGCCGTACCTAGGCACCAGAGATTATTTCTTCAGAGATGGAGATTTCTAGCAAAAGCTATCTATCTTTGTAGGGTTAACAGATAATACAAGCAAATGTTGACCGTAGAAGATTATTTACCTCAATACATCGGTTTATACCTATTGCAGTGGTAGTACTTGTTTAAGATCAGATAAAGTATCTGCTTTGTAACTTGGGTAACTGTTCGTAATAAAACCAGCCAAGTGCGATTATGAAAAATATTTATTTCAGACAACACTTAAGTCTGAACAGAAAATACCTGAGTCCTGTCATTTGATATCTCACAGGCGTGGCTCTAATTGGGTTACGATTTTTGTTTTAGGATACAATTACGTCGCGCGATGATTTTTAAGTTTCAGTGGGGAATATGCGTGGGTTTTTTTATTAGCAAAATGAAATATTCATTAGACAATTAAACAATTATGAAATTATTTTTAAATATTTTCATCTGCGTTGAAGTCATAAAGCTTCAAAGATTACAATTAGAAAGAGAAGTCCTATATGAACTTTGGCGTCCAAGTCCATGACGCCTATACAGCTGCTACAGAAAATAGCGTATTCTCGAGAGGGACAGATATATTTGTTTAAAATTATTATATTTCGTTTGTTTTTCGAGTAATTTTGATTCTATTTTCACTGTTAGTATAATATTTTTGTATATTTTTAGATAAACAATACCAAAAACAAACAAACTGTTAACATGAATATGTATGTAAAAGATTGTTTAAAAATAAAATAAAATGAGGCTATTGATGCAGCTCTTTTTATGAATATTTTAGTTGCGAAGAAATTGCATCTTTAACTCGCATGCTCACTAGCCAGTTAGGACAACAGCCCACGACTGTTTAAAAATAATATTTTTTCTAATTTCTCCCCCAAAGTTGCTTAAAAAAATATCTAATCTGTTTCGTCTATAGTCTTTAATATGACGGTATCTTATCTTATTCAAATTAGACTACCACAACAGTAGTAGGTATGCCTTATTTGACTGGTATAAACTAAAGATAAATCTTTCAACCAAATAATCAGTCTCGAGTTCTCTTCTGTTAAAGGAATATTTTTAACTCATAATGACGTCAATCTACTGATAATAAATTACGATGCATTTTAAATGTTTAGTGGCAATATGAAAGACATCCGCTGGAAGTAGACCTGGTCGTCCTAGGTTGGAGCTCCATATAAAGTAAAAAAAAAAAACACTAGGTACATAGTAAAAAAATAACTTTAATTTCGGAAGTCGGTGTTTTTGTTAGTTTCTTCGTATTTTGACACCGACTTCCGAAATTAAAGTTATTTTTTTCTATGTAGTGTTTTTTTTTTTTGAAGTCGGTTGTATTATTTTGTAAAAAGTTTTTATTTTTCACTTTTTTGTGGTACACCTAACAACACCACTGCAAAATCGCAGAAAAGCAAAATACGCAATTTCGATTACTTGGATAACAAAAAACCATCATCCAAGTAAACGAATTCCAACTATTTCGATTTAAAATGCAAAAACTTAACCGATTTTTGATAAAATATAAATGGGACCAATCTGCAAGTATATCCTTTCAGATAAAACGAATAATTTTTCAAATAGGTTCATAATTGACGGAGTTATGAGGTAACAAATATAAAAAAGACATACAACCCAACTAACACCAAAGCGGTAAAATAACCTATAAAAGAATCGTATATCAGTTACATTTGAGTATAAAATTGTTAACGCATACCTCTACAACAGAGTTAGAGCATGTTCTAACTCACTTATAACCACGAAAGAGGCCCACAGTTTTACAGGTAAGTATTATAGAAAACCTATAGTACGGTGATACAAATGTGTCAAAGCAATTGCACAAGAGCGTTAAATAAGTGATAGCTATTACTTTAACCGGTATTACTGTTGTAATATCGGGTTGGTAAACACAACAGGTGGTAGGAAAGCATCGGATAAGAATGCTTTGCCGATAAAACCTTTATAAGACCTATTAAGAATAGAATATTGATACCGTGACTCATATTAGCTATCTAAAATGGACTCAGGTAAGTGTATTGTAGCTTCTTGACTTCATTTTAAAACAACTGTATAACTTTTAGCCCACGTTATGATTAAAAAAGCCTGTAACCTTAAAAAATTAAATCTGTTCGTAGTGGAAGCGTATAATGTCAACCATCTTTCAACATAGCAGAATAATATGAAATAAAACAGGAGCCATTTTAAGTATTTACGTTATTTGAGTTTGTGAAGTGAGAAATGACTGCCCTTGTGATATCATGGTATATTTATACCATGTTTCTCATCTCAATTTTAACGCGCCTAGGATTTATTAAAGATTTACAAGAAAAGTTATAACAAATAAAATAGACACCACAAGCAAATATTATTATTTATTTCTTCTTCCTGAGCAGTGGCATGTAAAATTAAGTGGTATTCAAGGAACGCTTCAAATGATATAAGAAATTTAGTATTTTGTTGTCAAATGTTGAATAACTCGAAATAATATTTATTGTTAGGTTACCAAAACAATGGCGAACTTACTTTAAATATTAAGTCTTCACTTAAATCATTTGTACCACTCTTTGAGCTACAACATCGTTAGTCACGAGTATGGTGCTGCCATTGGTGACTTAACATTGTCATAATAGACTTAGCTAAATACATTTGCCACAGTGAAGACAATACAGCCGCCTTAAAATTTTACAAACCGACTCGATTAGGGTTCTTCATCGAAATAATGAAAAGCTGCTACGACATGACGTAATCCGTTTATGTATTTATATATGTTACAGTGAGTGATTATTCGATAAAATATATATATTATACAGCCGCTATGTATAATATCAACTTAATTTGGAAAAAGTGATTATAACTAACAAAGTACAATAAAGTATAATATATAAATAAATAAATAACTTTGATCAAAGAATGTATTAAATTATATAGCCATTTTATACAATCTAGTTAGACCCGTTGGGACGTGGGCGTGGCAGTAGGGGAACACCATAGAACACCTCAGAAATATTGACCTTGAACTCAGGTCTCGCGATTCTAAGGAACGGTATCAGGTCAATATTCATGGTTAGTGAACTTGAGGTCAAGATCAAAGTGACCTTTAGGTCAAAGACAAGTGACTTAGAACTCGAGGCCAAGTAATCCTGGAAGTCATGATAGCTAGGATGTGAAGGTCGGGTGACCTTGGAAGTCAAGATTGAGTGACCTTGCAGGTCATGGTCAAGTGGCCTGGGAGTGCCTAAACTACCAACTCCTTGACTGGGACTGCAATAACTGTACTTTTTTTATTTTTTTCTATATTTACTTGTATCTCGAAAACGGCGTGTCCTATCACAAAAATAATGAAAAATTTGCCCCCTTTGAAACCACCAGCAACGCAGTCCTCCACATGTAGGTAATAATCAATTATAAAAAAGCAACTTTCACATAATTGTTTACGTCGCGTCGAACAAAAGTGAGGTTAGTGTTAATAACGACCCATACCTGCGTTATTTGTCACCAATGCCTTTAGAACATCATTAAAGGAGTACCACCTAACATAATAAGCTTTAGTTAAATCCTGTATTACAGGTTAAACCTAGATAGAGCAGTTTGTTTGACACTTTTTGTATTCGTGTTACTATAGTCTCGAAAATCTCTATTTTATAACGTATGTCTGCAATAATAGTCAATATACTACCTCAAGGTGTATAAGACACTTCATTGCAATAACTAAGCAACACTAATAGTTAACAGGAATCAGCGAAAACTGTTATATAGACATGGTAGTTAAATATAGGTTAAAGCTGTAACGTTTTAAGTATAGCTGCTGTCACTAGCACCATTTTAACTCTCAAACCTATATTACATGGTTCATTAAAGATCTAGTGCCGCAATTGGAGTTAAAAATTGTTAGTTGCCTCCTCTTTATCGCATTTAGTTAGAACTGAGATAATTGTAACTCTTTAATATCACTTAAACTCATAAAAAAGCCTGTTACTGATACCAAAATGTTAGTTGGGAACCGAATTGAGAACCTCCTCCTTTTTGGGAAGTCGGTTAAAAACAGCAAACCTGAAACATTTTAACCTATTACAGGAGCTTGTATGACATTGACACAGAACGACTACACTCATAGGCATAATCAACTAGTAAACAATATACACCAAAAACTCATTACAAAACTTAAACTCATACACACCATATTATAATAATCATCAAGAGCAGTTTTAGAAAAACAATGTTACAAAATATATTATGACCGCTCTATTATTGAAGATCACACTATAATAACAACAGATCTGATATAACACTAGTTAATAAAGATAATAAACACACTTAAATAATAGATATAGCAATCCCAAACAAAAATAACATACAAAAAACTATCACAGAATATTCACAAAGAACACAGAACTACAAGAGGAAATTACTCGAGTTTGGAAAATGAACAGAGTCACAATAGTCCCAATAGTAACAAATATTAAATAGTTTTAATGTTCTCTATCTTTTGAAATACACATACCTTATAATATAAAAAGCCGCCATATGGAAAACTTGTCGTATAGTAAGGATTTTTTTACAACTGGGATTAGATAATAATTTAAATCCAGTACAAGGCCATACAGAGAAATTTACGTTTTAACCCAAAATAATAATAATTGCGCTCGGTTTGAATAGAAACTTAAAATGCAATAAAATTCAAGGCGCAATATCACCTCAGTGATAATCAATTACAAAATTTTGGGATTTTCGAGCTGTATTTGACGTTTTGCGGCAGTAGTACACAGCCGTTTTAGCCGTTTCTAGAGCAAAACTCCAGCTTCAGCCCCTACAAGAGAAGAAAATGGGGCATCTTCTTCTCTTGTAGGGGCGTTGGGACTCGCAGATTCCCGGCTACCGTAGGCGCATGGCGAGGACTTAGAGCAATGGATGGCTTGCCGTCCGATAAGGACCATGCTCGTGTCGACGCCACGGGCGGTGCGTTGCGTTCCACGCGCGCCTCAAGAAGATGTCAGTATTGGCGATGAGGCCCGCTGGGGCCAGTCCCTGCCAAAGTTGCGGAATTTATTCGAAAGAGTTACCGCGGCCTTCGAACGCAAACAGCATTTGGAGGAACACAGGTGGTCTTTAGTCAGTACGAATTTGGCACTACCTCCGTATCGCCTGGAGCGGAAGGAGTCATTTGATGAAGCCTTTTCATGAACCGAGCAAAAGAAACAAGCTCCAACCGCACTCACTTGTTCGGTTGGAGCTTGTTTCGCTCGATTGGTATCTCAACAACCTTCAAAACCAAACCTCGGCAACCCAGGCATCTCAAGACATCCCATCAGAGGGCCAATTCTACTAATTTTTAAACAACTTTCGCATTCGCATGTCAATCACAAACTGTCAAAAAAGCCATACTATTCATAAATTTTTGACGGATTGCGATTGAGATGCAAATGCGATGCGAATGTGGTAGAATTGACTCTCTGGTGCAAAAGCAAATGACATAGTGAAATAAACTTGTCATAAGACGTTTACACGAAACTGACTCTCTGGTGCAAAAGCAAATGACATAGTGAAATAAACTTGTCATAAGACGTTTACACGAAACTGCGCGTTGAACTTTGACTCCATTTCCTCTAATATACGCCATAGTACGTTACTTCCTAGACCATTAATCTGTTTGTAGTGATTGTTTATTTGGTTTTAGTAATTATATTTAGGCCATGACGACATTCATTTTGTCATCTTATTTAAAGTATATCGTTTCAAATTAAAATAGAATAAACTGAGCTGTTGCATTTCTTTGTTTGAAGTAATTTAAGAAGTTGATATAATAACTCGAGTTATGTTAAGACTAAAATAAATATTTAGCTTAAGAACTCGAGTTTCAAAAAGATAATGACGCAATTTGCGGTTACCCTATGAAACATGTTGAAAGTAATTGATATTAATTAGCATTCGTATTCGTATATATATATATACAATAAAGTACAACAATACAACAACAACAATAACAACAAACAACAACAATATTTATGAAATAACTATATATATATTTACAACAAAGATAAAGTTATTTCATAAATATTGTAGTTATTATTTTTTACATCAGAATAGACTTGCGCTTAACTACTATCTTACCTAATGATAAGATGATGTCCTCGATGGGGATGTAAACTTTTTACACTTGGCTTAAAGAACTCCCGGTAACAGCTATCAATAAACACAGATTGTGGCAAGGTATTTCATTTCTACCAAGGTTGAGGAATTTGTTCGAAAGAGTCACCGCGGCCCTGGAATGCAAACAGCATTGGGAAGAACACGGATGGGTCTTAGTCAATAAGAGTCTGACAGATTCTGCTGCGCCCAAAGCGGGAAAAGTCATTTGATGATTTCCCATCCATAAAAAAAGGGTTTTCTTGGCTGTAGGCCAATGAAAGTATTCCCAGCACGTTTTCGACGTACTAATGGATGGGATGTCCCCATGTAAAGGTAGCACATCGTAATTTAACAACCTGGGCTTGGTAGAACTGTGCAATATAAGATCCATTCTGCCATTACAGCGTTTTCTCAACTATAATGGGCGTTACAGCTGTATTCACTGAAAATCACACCTGATGAAATCCGATTATGTGGTCTACAATAATGTTTCCTTAAATTTTCTGTAAAGTTTTTATTATTTTTATCATTACTTATTCTTCCGTTAACTATAGGTTTCTAGTTACTACTCAATTAAGAATTAAAGATTGATATGCTCACTTCTCAATTTCAAGTCTGACACTATACGTGAGGACTCGTAATTGGCTTTCTGTCGTTTATGTTTGTTTGTTATTTTTAGTTTGTTTAAGCTGTAAGTCCTCCAAGCCGTAATAAATAAATAAATAAATAAATAAATGGAGCGCGCTTGTCTAGAAGTAACAAATTCACTCTTGATTTAAAGCATCCTTGTTGCACTTGTCTCACCACCAGCTAGGAAGCGATTAGCTTTCAACTATTTGCTCTCGGAGGAAAGGGACAAAAGACATATATCTCGTGTGAGTAAAAGAGACACAGACATTAATTATAGTCGATAGCTGGCTGTTCACACTGTCGGGGAGATCTCACCTGTAGTTGATAGCAGCGACAAGAGCTATCAAAGATTTTACTCGCTGACACTCGCCCGGCGATGCTCGCTTGGCAGTCAAAACTCACCAACCAGCTGTAATTGCTACCTATCGTGCGGGCCGGAGCGAGTATTGCGCCCGTCGCACAAAAGCACTCGCTTAAGGTGAATGCTCCAACCAGCCCGCGAAATTCAAATTTTCTTACGTTTTTTGCAATTTGCAGGCCAGTGCTAGGTTGTATGTTGATTAAAATATTATTCGCGGCTGTAATACATATTACGTAGTAACATAATTATAATCATCAAAATTATCAATACAACGCTCTAAGTTTGTAAAGGCCTAGAAAAAAAAAACAGAAAAAGTCATTCCTAGAGCTTTATGAACTTAGAGCATTGTATTGATGATTTATTATTATTGGCTGGTTGGAGCATTCACCTTAAAGCCGAGCATCAAAACTATCGAAACTTTTCAAATGCTACTCGCTGCTCGCCAACCCGTTTGAAGCTTTACTCGCTACTCTCTGATCGCCGGTGGTGAGACGAGTCCCAATCACGCAAAGCTACGTAAGCATTCCCAATAAATTACGCGACCTCACTAAACGAACTTGGGAACTTGTCCGTATAAGTTAATACGGACAAGTTCCTAACACTGCCTCGTATATTCTGCCATTGGCTGCTGATAAACGAGCCTCATTCATATTTTGTCGAGGACACGCTTGTCGCCTTTCTGCGTTAATTACTTTGCTTAATGTTCGCATTTCCTTGATGGGGTAGTTATGTACGTTTTGGCTAATGTTTCTTCAGAAGCGTTTGTCATTGTTGGGAACATATTATGTATTTTTTGGTAGGAATCGTTACGAGTTGTATGGTGAGACTTGAGTGTGAGTATACCGAAAAAGTGAGATATTCCATTCATTTTGTCAAGTTATGTGAGTGAACACTTGTATTTTCTTTACTATTTCTGAGGGATCTCGTTATAAAAGTTGTCCATGTTTACTGTATTCACTTACACGACATTATTGTTCTTAAACATTCAACAAAGCTTACGATATCCCAGCTAACCCACAAACTGTGCCGACCTCAAAAGATACTTTTAGGAATTTCTAAAGATACGCGGCCATATAACGTATTTGTACGTACCTTACAGATTGCCCCTGATAGATTGCCAATAAATTAAGTCTCCTGAATATTTTTAACCGACTTCCCAAAAAGGAAGAGGTTCTCAACGTGGTTGTATGTTTTTTTATTTTTTTCTTATGTTTGTCACCTCACAACTCCGTCAATTAGAAAAACAAAAATATCTGAAAGGATATACTTGCAGATACAAGAATTTCAATTTAAAAAATAGAAATTTAAATGGGACTACCATTTAAATTTTATCAAAATCAGTTATGAAGTTTGGATTTTAAATCGAAATAGCTGGAATTCGTCTACTTGGATGAAGGTTTTTTGTTATCCAAGTAATCGAAATTGCGTATTTTGCTTGTTAGGTGTGGGTACCACTAAACAGTGAAAAATAAAAAAAAACTATTTACAAAAAATACGACCGACTTCCAAATAAAAAAAAACTACAAAGTAAAATATAATTTTAATTTCGGAAGTCGGTGTCAAAATACGAAGAAACTAACAAAAACACCGAATTCCGAAATTAAAATTCGGTTGTATTTTTTTGTAAAAAGTGTTATATAAGTACCTACCATACTTACATGCTAAGGAATTTAAAAAAAAAAAGTAGGAAAATAATACTATTTAAGTTAAAAACACAGGTATCGAGTTGGTAACGGTTATATCTTGCCATCTCATACAAAAAATAAAATCAGTTCAACAGATGTTATATCCATTCCTGAAGATGAGAAAATACTAATACAAGAGGAATAAAGTAATTCCGTATCCTGATTTTCACAACCTAGCAACGAGAAAAAAGCGATACAATCTCCGCGTTGTTTTACTCCTCGAGTGGATTAAAAATAAATTGGAAATCTGTAGCTACAGAAATTAATATTCTAATACACAAATACAAATACAAAATCCTTTATTTCAAATAGACCAGTTTACAGGCACTTTTGAATAGTCAAGGTATGTCAGTCAAATAGATGAAGCTAATTCTGCCGCGCTAGCGACAAGAGTAGCAAGTTATTCTGCAACAAAACAAACTCACCAACCCTATCTCCAGCGCGGCAGTTGCACGTTCCAAAGAGTAGATCCTATGGAGAAGAACGTGCAAGAAACTCCATGGACACTCTTTTAAACACTGCCTTTTTACAAAATCATGGTTTCATTATTTAATGAGTCTATACATTCGAAGCGTTAGTAATTTAACTACTGCGAACGCTGAAAACTTTTTCTAGTAAAACTGTTGATTTTTACGCGTCCCGTACAAAGCAAATTTTGCAATCAGCAAAAATCAAAATATAGTGCGGAATACAAATTGCAAAAGCGTATGTTTAAAAAGTATGCATCGAAAAACTACTGTTGGGAATTTTTCCGAATCCGTCCATTTTCTGCCAATATTTGATCAGGTTTACAACAAGAGGATGTCTGCAAATGTTTCTTAATTGGCAGGTAAAATTTTTGTTTCTATTTTTACGGATTTTTACAGCCGAGTCCCGATTTTATGTCAACGTGTTTCCGCTGATATTTCCGCTTTGAAGTTAGTATTTCCGCGTTGACGTATTTCCACACGCCGTTGCCATTTTGACGCGGTTTAGCGAGCATGCTCTGCAATTAACTGCGGTTTCTGATGTCGATGTGTTTATACCCTTATACTATTATAGAAACTAGCGTTGTAACCACAGACTAATAGATTTGGTAGTCGTTCGTTTATGGACTGGTAAAGCAGGGCAAAACAACTTTCTAAGCGACACCTCAACGGTCTGAAATTTAAGATAGGGATTTAATAATTATGATTATTTTACGCTTTAGCACTATCTCACCGGATAATAAGCGATGATACGGGCGAAGTTGGAGACTTATATAAGAACATAACATACTTTTTGTTTTATATGGAAAAAGCTACAGCCGTTTGGTCCCACGCCTGATCTCTCCCTGGTCGCATCAGATTGCCATCCTATTATGAGATTGCTCGGCTCTGGAACGTAAAGGGCGCTAGGAGGAACGAGGAACATGGATGGATTTTAGTCAGTAAGAGTCTGACAGTGGAGCAGAAGGGATGCTTCGTGCAGAGTGGATTTATTTGATAATTTCCCATCCTGTAAAAAATTATATGAGTGAGGACTATGCAAATAACGGAACAGATTGAGCAATTGCGTTTGCGCACACACTTATTGTTCACTATGTTTCAGGTTTTGATTCTCCTGCGTACTCTTTTTATTGCTATTGTTAGGCTCGTGGCTAAATAATAACAGCCGCACGGGTCGATCTTCAAGGTTAAGCAACCCTTGCCGAGGTTGGTCTGTGGATGGGGACCGTCTTTACTTATAGAGTTTCCTCCGTGCCTCGGAAAGCACGTTAAGCCGAGCCGTTGGTCCCAGCTGTCATTTGTAGATCTTTGGCAGTCGTTACAGATTGTCAGAAGTCAGTAAATCTGACCGACTGACCAAGAAATACTGTGTTACCTAGTTAATGGGTTGTGGAGGTCTGGTAGGCAGCCGCTCCACGTAAAATATTAGTATTCAGCTGAATCTGGTTTGACTGGAAGCCGACCTCAATGTAGCTGGGAAAAGGCTAGGCAGATGATATAGGCATACGTTTGACCACTATCTCACCTGATGATAAGTGGTGATGTGGTCTTGCGGTGATGTGATGTGAGCTTAGCTAATCTCTGTTGAAGTTAGCCACCGTTACTGAAATTCCGTCGGAAATATTATTATTATTTTTACAAAGACCTTGATTTTATTTTACCTTTAATTCGTTTTAACCTTTTAGTAGAAATTCGGTTGAGATTACGTTAACATTTTAATACAACAGAGAGCCTTTTATAAAACGATTGTTTAATGTTTGTATTTACATTTTGGAGCGCCCTTCGGAAGTACAAAGCTAAAAGGCGTCCATTAGCTTACTGTACATATAATTTATTATTTACGACGGCTTTTGAAGTTACTTTATAGTAAAGTAATTGTTTAAACGGAAGATTTTAATTTTGTGAATGAATTATTCAGTAGTTCTTCACTCTTCAAAGTTATGAAACTTTTTAAATAGTTATACTATGTTGTATTAACTTCGTCATTAAGTAACTTGCCTGAATACCAAGAGTTTATTCAAAAATAAGTTTTTTAGTTTGATCATAAAGATCTTTGTTTTGTTTTCTCTCATTCCACATTAGTCTACAAGCAGCATTATATCATATTAAGCATTATGTCGTTAATTAAATTTTCGATTTTCAATAGTGACTGTTACTACTCATATTATTATACCTGCAAAAGTACCTCTTTTTGTATATTTGTCCCATCCTCATCTCTTCACTACTTAAAGGCTGAACAGATTCGTGCAAAACTTGCTCACGGGTAGACAATGTCCTGGAAAAAAACAAAGCGTATGTTACATTTACCTAGAGTACGTTCTTTTTGCATAGTTTTTGTCTTTAACACAGCTGGCACGTGCTATTGTATCTATACTTAATATTATAAAGAGGTAACATACAGTACGAATAATCTAAGTTTACCCATGCGAAGTACGTCGCAATCGATTGCGCAGGATGTCAATTTGACAAGAAACATAGAAAAGCGCATGCGCGGGTACGTCGCGTATGCTGTCTCAGTCACTCGTATACGTTTGATGCATACTTGTGCCTCGCTTCCTCAATGCAATACGACTGTTGGTGCGAAAAGTGTTAAACGTTGTTATTGTTTTAATTAATTATTCTGGTTTTTTCTTACTGTTTGACTTGTATTTTGTGTTTTCTTGTAGTGTATGTGTTTGTTGTGTTACTTTGTGATCGTGTTATTGTTATCGTACACAAAAAAAACATAATCTACGAGCGTAACACTTTTCTACGCGATGGGGCCTGCGCGGTCGTCACTAACAGCCAACTTCGCATGGGTAAAGTTAGAATATTCGTACTGTATCTTTTTAAGTTTGTAAGTTTGTATGTAGGGGGTAATCTCAGGAAGTACTGGTCCGATCTGAAAAAAAAATTCAGTATTAGATAGCCCATGTTTCGAGGAATGCTATAGGCTACATATCATCACGCTAGGACTAAAAGGAGCCGAGCATTAATGGAAAATGTGACGCAGACGAAGTGGCGTGGGTCAGCTAGTATACCATAATATTATAAAGCTGAAGAATTTGTTTGTTTGCTTGAACGCGCTAATCTCAGGAACTACTGGTCCGATTTCAAAAATTGTTTCAGTGTTAGATAGCCCATTTATCTAGAAAAGCTATAGGCTAGGATACATCATCACGCTAAGATAAATAGGAGCGGAGCACTAATGAAAACTGTGACGCAGACGAAGTTCCGCGGGTCAGCTGGTATATAATAAATAGTAAACATACATTTCTGTTCTCAAAGAGTATATTTTTAAAATAAATATGCACTTTATAGGTAAACTAGCTGACCCGCGCAACTTCGTCTGCGTCACATTTTCGATTACTGCTCCGCTCCTATTTGCCTTAGCGTGATGATATATAGCCTAAAGCCTTCCTCGATAAATGGGCTATCTAACACGAAAGAATTTTTCAAATCGGACCCGTATTTCCTGAGATTAGCGCGTTCAACCAAACAAACAAACAGACAAACAAACAAACTCTTCTGCTTTATAATATTAAAGTATAGATCCTGTTTTTGATAAAACAATTCTTTCGGGTGTAGATTTCAGTGAATGTGCTGAAAGGATGCTAAAACATTGAATGCAGACAAAAGAGAAACGGAAATACTGAAAACTACGAGTGTATTTCATAATGTTTTCATTTTTTTTTGTTTCTACTGTTATTAGATTTATATAGTGCAAAATCTTTTAAAAATGGATAGTAGTCGATTCTTATGTTGAGGAGGTTTAATGTTTCGAGATTAATACACGTACCTACACGCAAACTAGCACTGTGAGTCTAACGCCCAGCAAATGCTGAGCCCTTTCTGTATGATCACGCTCAGCAATTGTATCATTTATTTCTAGTTTTTACGTTACATACATTCAGGTCGAAAATTAAACTAAAAATTATAAGTACCCAGTGGATCTAGTGAAGTACAACAAAAAACGGACTTTTGTCTTATTCAATTCAATTAAAAAATTCCCGAAATGAGGAAATATTCCTTGTATGCTTTATATGCTCCCCAGAAAGTAATGAATAAATTCCAAATATTTAGAGATAAAAATGCAAAATGAAATTAGGAAAATAAGAATACGACTAACGTAAGAGAGCATAAGATATTTCGATTCTAACTATAATGAAAATACCGTGTTTCTTAATTCGAAAATATACAGAAACGACTCAAGATAGTTTGTTGACCCAAAGCCTCAAACTACGAGCTACGGCGTAGCACACACAGTGCTACGCCGTAGCTCTGGTAGAGACGCTTCTGTTAGGCGCAGCGCGCGGCGTAGCAAAGTCTCTACGTCTTTGAAAATAATAATAAACCTAGTTATCCACAGCTATTTAGTTTCATTTTATTTTGCGCGGAGCCCTTACCCTTTTTCTAGATTGTAACATAGTTATTTGCTAGCAACAATTCCTGTCAAAATCTGGAACAATCATTAACAGTTCTGTCCCCGATGCATTTTATTGTACTCTTAAATATGCTTCACGTTTTTTATTCTCATAACAAGTAAAACAAAGTACGAAAATAAATATAATGTAGACTTTTATGTTACGATAACACCATAAAACATACGTAACGTAACAAAAATATTAGTCAAACATCTAGAACGAAGCAATAATGTCCCATTAAACAAAGATACAGAAGTTTTAGTGCACGAGCTTTGGAACTTTTTTATATAATAATCTCGGAAAGCACTGCTCCAGATGTGTTTTTGATTTTGGGGTTCCGTACAAAACTGATGAAAATGGACCGTTATGGTGTTACTAAGTCTATCTGTCTGTCACAGCCGGATATATTAAGAACGACTAATTGTATAAACTTGAAATGAAATGAAATTGGGAATAATTTAAGATGACGCTTGTTTAACAATTTTTGAAATAAGAAAAAAAATTAAAATGTTCATAGTTTTTTGGCAACAGCAACTAAAAGGGTTTCTTAAAAAAATTCAGTGTGGCTAGGGCATGTGACATATCATATAAAAGAGTGTTTTTTGCACATTCTCAAACATTTTTTCATACTTTTTTTAGGCCTGCATGGTCTTCGTCAAAATTTGTTTTCGATTACTATAAAAAGCCGTAGATAACTGTTTAATAGGCCATAAGAGAAAATTCTGTAGAAAAACCTAAAGTAAATAGGTAGTTCTTAAAACCCATTAGATCCCCAAGTTAAGCCATTTGGTACTTACGTCAAAACCTGATTCTTGCTTTCCGAAGCAGTATTTTTTTTTGGAAAGAGTAATTTTAATACAGTTGACAAATTGTGTATATATATGTATTGCCGCTATAAGAAAAATTAATTAAACTTTAATTAAATTAAAAATGAAAGGGGGCTCCAATACGAAAAACGGCCAAATGCGAGTCGCACTCCCACATGAAGGGTTCCGTATCCTCGCCATTATTATGCCTTTGAAATCGAGAAAAAAAACTCCAAAAAAACAGGCAAGTGCGAGTCGGACTCGCGCACCGAGAGTTCCGTACAAACCTGTATTAAGTAATATTATAAGCAAAAGTTCCGGTTTACGATTTATGACGTATTAAAAAAAAACTACTTACTAGATCTCGTTCAAACCAATTTTCGGTAGAAGTTTACATGGTAATGTACATTATATATTTTTTTTAGTTTTATCATTCTTTTATTTAAGAAGTTAAGGGGGGGGGGGACATTTTATCACTTTGGAAGTGTCACTCGCGCAAACTATTCAGTTTCGGAAAAAATGATGTTAGAAACCTCAATATCATGTTTGAAGACCTATCCATAGATACCCCACACGTATAGGTTTGATGATAAAAAAAAATTGTTCTAAGTATGGGGACCCCCAAAACTTATTGATTTTTTTCAATTTTTGTGAAAAAATCTTTATGCGGTTCACGGAATACATCTACTTACCAAATTTCACCATAGTTCTTATAGTTTCGGAGAAAAGTGGCTGTGACATGTGGATGGACAGACAAACAGACAGACATGACGAATCTATAAGGGTTCCGTTTTTTGCCATTTGTCTACGGAATCCTAAAAACGTGTTTTTTTTCTGTACGGAAACCTTACGAGTAAGGCGCGGGACAAATAGGTACAACAGGCGTCGGGCGGAGGCGGGGCGCGGGCGTGGAGCGGGGGCTGAGACGGCGGAGCGCGGGCGTGGAGCGGGCGCCGCTTCCTCGCCCCCGGCGCACCACAAAAAGACGTCATGTTGCATGTATCCACTGTGTTCGCCCGCGCCACGTCTTTCCGACACCGTTTGCGCGCCTGTTCTGCGCTGCACCGGCGCCGCGCTCGTACCACGCCCGCGCCTCGCCTCCGCCCGATGCCTCTTATATTTGTACTTTTTTTTTTAATATACAAAACGGGGAAACTCTTGGCTCAAATCTCACCTGATGGAAAGTGATGATTAGGCCGAAGATGGAAGTGAGTTTCACCCGGAATCCTCTTACGCAGAGGAACTGGCTACCATACCTCTAACTGCCGGAACACAGCAATGCTATGCAATGTTAACATTGTTGTTATGGCGACAGACTTAGACATGATGGTGGTAGCTTGCCAGGTGGACTTTGAACAAGTCCTACCACCAACCAAACCGAGCAAAAAATTTGCCCCCGCTGGGAATCGAACCCGGGACCTCTGGGTCTGAATCAGGTGGTTTAACCACTAGACCACGGAGGCGGTTAGTGTCACCTGTTTAGCACCACCCGGGGACCACGTGTAGGGATTCGCTGAAGGGTATGCTCCTACGGACGCGGGTGACTCGGCCCCCAAAAACTCACACTCACGTCCTGCGCCTAAAACTCACGCAATTTGGCCGGTTATTTTTTCATTTAACAACAGCAATGTCCCCTTCAATTTAAACGATTATTACACGTTCACCGTCTTATCGTATCGAAAGTACTCTCATACTTTGTCGATAGACAGTCTTCTGCATCTACTTTATGGGGGCAAGATCAAGAGCCAAACGATTCTGTGGAGAGCCAATAAACCCGCGATAAAGGTATTTTATTATGTTCAATGTGATTTACAACCCTTATTTTATGGTGTTTTTGTATAGAGGCATAGGGAAGCGATGATTTAGTATGTAAGGCTAGGGGAGGCAGAGGGGATGGTGTATTGTTGTTAAAGGGTGTATGTCGAAAATCGATTAATCAAAATAATGTTGTTGATGTTTACGTTAATTTTTTGTTGACCATGCAAAAAATAATATTGCAAGTTAAAAAGATTGTAATAGGTTGACAATTAATATAATTATGTAGGAACAGGACGTTCGTGGCACTAGAGTCTAATTAAATTTTGTTATTGGGATCTCGTCATTACTGGCTTGTAAAAATATATATTTAACTAGCTGACCCGCGCATCTTCGTTTGCGACATATTTTCCGTTATTGCTCCGCTTCTATTTGTCTTAGCGTAATGGTATATGACCTTCCTCGATAAATGGGCTATCTAACACTGAAAGAATTTTTCAAATCGGACCAGTAGTTCCTGAGATTAGCGCGTTCAACCAAACAAACGAACAAACATTCTCTTCTGCTTTATTAAATTAGTATAGATTAGATACGGCGGCCACTCATCATCGGGTATATGTAACTCAGTGAAAACACAACGATAGCGCGTTTTAAAATACTACTAACGCCATCTATTGTCAACATTTAGAACTAAAATTATTTTGTTCGTTCCATTAGGTACCAGACTGATAGGTTCAAACTAATACATTTACATCCTCCATCATCCCTTATTTTATTCCCATGGGGGTTGAATTTATCAAAATCCTAAATAAGCGGACGTCTTCATCGTAGTAGCTCCAATTTTTAATTTCAGTTCAATCAGTCGAAACGAAGAAGATTTATACAAACTTTCATCCCCTATTCTATCCCCTTAGGGGTGGAATTTATCAAAATCCTTTCTTAGGGGATGCCTACGTCATAGTAGCTTTATGCATGCAAAGTCTCAGCCCGATCGGTTTAAAATTGACAAAGTTTCATACAAACTTTCATCCCCTATTTTATCCCCTTGGGGGTAGAATTGATCAAAATCCTTTCTTAGTGGATGCCTACATCATGACATCTACGTGCATGCCAAATTTCAGCCCTATTCGTCCAGTGGTTTGGGCTGTGCGTTGATAGATCACTATGTCAGTTAGTCAGTCACCTTTGAGTTATATATATATATATATATATTTATATTACTATATACCTTGTTATACACCAAAAATGAAACTCGAAAGGAAAATTGAAACTAAAACACATACATTGAGCGGCCTTATCGCATTCCGCAATCTCTTCTAGGCAACAAAAATTGTTCTAATTTATACTTGTCTTATTAGTTCAAATATTATGAAGAGGAAATATTTTTTTGTTTGTATAGGTACATAACTTAAACAGACTGAGAATTTTAACCATATTTCACCAATTGAAAGCTGAATTATGAAGACATAAATTTATTAAAATAAAAGTAGAGATCACTAAGAAAACTGAAGTGCGAATGAAGTCGTTCTCTACATCACCCAAATGTTGACTGGTAGATAATGTCTAAGCCCGCCTTTGTAAATGATATCAAATATCCTTGGACATTTCACACAACGCCATATAGTCCCAAGCTAAGCAACCTAATGCTTGTGTTATGGTAACGAGATGGCTGATAAACTACTTATATATATATATTTTTTTAATACATACATACTATAGATAGAAAAACACCCAGACTCGGAACAAATACTTGTAGGTCGGTGTAAATCTGTTTACTAATAGTATAATATATAAATAAATAAGTCGTGGGCGAACAGCCAGTAAAAAAAAACACAGGGCTATCTTCTTCTTGTTTTTACCGTGAGGGCAGTAAGGTCTAACGTCCCTATATACACACCCTAGTGTCAGAGTTTCTAAACCACCCCAAGGGCCTCCGACAAGGTTATCAAGACACACGAAAATTGTTGTCATAAAAAGAAAATACTAAACGAAATCTTTTATCAAAACGAAGCTATCATAACTTGACCTAGGATACAGTCAAGAGCAAACCCATCTCAAATGATAAAATTATAACGGGGCCTCTGCGAGTTGACTTCGGCCCCTCGTACACCTATCAAAGGACCGGAACCCCAGAGTCCTGAGTTTTTAAAGGAAATACAAAAATATTAAAAAAAACACTAAGTATAAGAACTTGCTGACTGAAAATAAAAATGAGCAAACACAAAATTGGCTTCCTGATCATAATTTATTTTAAATCGCTCCTGCAAATTGCCGATAAAAGCAATACACCGCTCGTTTAGTGACCATACTGTTATTACATGCAAAAAATATTTCCTGACAATATTAAATAAATTTTTTTCGCTTTTTTATCACATATTACATTAGAATATTATATTGTGTCTGTATTTATATATGAAGAGCTCGTAGCTAAATAATAACAGCCACACAGGTCGATTTTCAAGGTTAAGCAACGCATGCCGAGGTTGGTCTGTGGATGGCTAACCATTTTAATATACCTAGTTTCCTCCGCACATCGGAAAGTAAGCTGTTGGTCCCGGCTGTCATTTGTAGATCTTTGGCTGTCGTTACGGATAGTCAGAAGCCAGAAAGTCTGACTCCAGTCTTGCCAAGGAGTACCGTGTTACCCAGTTAATGGGTTGTGGAGGTCTGGTAGGCAGCCGCTCCACATAAAATACTGGGATTCAGCTGAATCTGGTTTGACTGGAAACCGACCCCAATATAGTTGGGAAAAGGCTAGGCAGATGTTTGTAGGTGACTTGTATCGTATTGCGTTGAAATGGAAACATGATCAGTTTTTGTGAAGTTACTTCTACTATATAATATTTACTTACTATATACTTGTTGGATTTAGTTATTGAATGTTTTGCTAGTTCTGAGTTTGTAATTGTTGTAAAAGATATATTTTTTTGAATCTGTAGCTAGAATGTCCTTTAATGCAAACGAAAATTATTGATGGACAGATGAATGGATTACTGGAAAACTATACATAACGGTGAAAAATGCCAGCACATTTGAGTTTCACTGCTACCAAATACATTGTAATAACACATGTTCAACATTTTGGTTAACCACTGCTATAATTAATTAACCTTTGAAAATCATAATATTATCATGTGTTTCTAGCTAAACTTTACTTAGTTATAAAAACATTAACACACAATACCTTTACAATATTATGCCAAAATTCAAGTAAACACGATAGTGTTTACTTCAGATAAGAGTGATCGAAGTTTCGCTCAATATCTACGTAAACATGACATTTACAAGAATCCACAAGTAATCACATACATTACAAGTAGGTACAGAAGTTTCACATTGACAACAAAAAATATATTCTAGGAATATAATGGATATTCATTAGTGTTCTTCTTCTAATTGTGTGGGTTTAACGACACCACATACCCCAGTGTCAGAGTTTCTAAACCGCCTCAAGGGTCTCTGACATGGCTTAACGACTGCCATTTGTCGGCCGGGACCACCGGCATCATCTTTTTATTAGAAAGTCAGGTGATTCACGCCTAAAATGTCCTAGCCAAACTGGAAACTACTTTACGAATTATGCTTCCCATGGGAATCGATCCCACGACCACCGGGTCACAAGGCAGTGCTTAAACCTCTCAGCCACGGAGGAAGTTTTCATAGGTCAACTTACTTTTTTAAACGACTATAACTATCGTAATCGGTCCAGTTAAAAACTTCCGGATAGCCATTTATTACGCATTAACCAAGATTATTACCTCCATAAGTTTAGACTGTTTCGTTACTGGAGCTCATATTTTAAGCTGATGGTACAAAGTAAATAGTTGAAAAGTGAATCTATGGAACGGCTAATTAGCGAACAGTTTTGGATTTAGACCAGACGATCAGTCATGAACAGCCAAGCGTCTTCCTTTTTCAAAGCGGTCATCGCATGAATACGCAAACGCTGCATGAAATTGTTCGACAAAAAAACTTCCAAATAAAAAGGGATCACCGCGGTAATACGTGATTACGTTCATATATAAATCCTAAAACTAAAACTTTTTACAAAAAATACAACCGACTTCCAAAAAAAAAACACTACTAAGTAAAAAAATTACTTTAATTCGAAAGTCGGTGTTTTTGTTAGTTTCTTCGTATTTTGACACCGACTTCCGAAATTAACGTTATTTTTAACTTTGTAGTGTTTTTTTTTTGGAAGTCGGTTGTATTTTTTTGTAAAAAAAATTTTATTTTTCACTTTTTGGTGGTGCCACACACCTAACAACACCACTGCAAAATCACAGAAAAGCAAAATACGCAATTTCGATCATCAAAGAATCATCTAAATAGTCAAATTTCAGCTATTTCGATTTAAAATACAAAGTTCGCAACCGATTTTGATATGATTGAAATGGGACCAATCTGCAAGTATATCCTTTCATATAAAACAAGAATTTTTCAAATCGGTTCATAATTGTCGGAGTTATGAGGTAACAAACATAAAAAAAAAACATACAACCGAATTGATAACCTCCTCCTTTTTGGGAAGTCGGTTAAAAATGGAAGGCACCTTCTGAAGAAAGGGTTTGCCATGATATAAACTAGCTTTTGCCCGCGACTTCGTACGCGCATATCCAGTATTTTTCCTTTCCCGTAATCATTTCGAGAAATCGTCTGTTAGAACTTCCCACTACAATTACCAAAGAACCTACATGCCAAATTTCAGCTTCCAACGACCAGTAGTTTCGGCTTTGCGTTGTATCTTAGTCACTCAGTTACGGAAGAATTTTTAACCGACTTCCCAAAAAGGAGGAGGTTCTCTATACGGTTAAATTTTTTTATGTTTTTACCTCATCACTCCGACAATTATAATCCAATTTGAAAAAATCTTGTTTTTTCTAAAATGATATACTTGCAGATTGGTCCCATTAAAATTTTATCAAAATCGGTTACGAACTTTGGATTTTAAATTGAAATAGCTGGAATTCGTCGATTCGTCGTCGTTCGATGATGGTTTTATGTCATGTCATCCAAGTAATCGAAATTGCGTATTTTGCTTTCTGCGATTTTGCAGTGCTGTTGTTAGGTGTGGGGTACCACTAAAAAGTGAAAAATTAAAAACTTTTTACAAAAAAAAAATACAACCGACTTCAAAAAAAAAAAAACACAACAAAGTAAAAAAATACTTTAATTCCGGAAGTCGGTGTCAAAATACGAAGAAGCTAACAAAAACACCGACTTTCCAATTAAAGTAATTTTTTTACTTAGTAGTGTTTTTTTTTTGGAAGTCGGTTGTATTTTTTGTAAAAAGTTTTAGTTTTAGAATTTATATATGAACGTAATCACGTATTACCGCGGTGATCCCTTTTTATTTGTAAGACTCCGAGAACTTACATTTAAGTCTGAGCTTGCACACACACGCAACCAAACGCAACCAAAGTGATCCTTCTGTATCTCTATCTACATTTCGCACATAAAGGGTGGAACTAAATATTGACAAGGGAGAAAGTACACAGCAATGGAACTTTCCCATTAATATGTATGTTACATGGTTACAGTATCGACGCCATTATGGAACGAGCCGGGAGCAGGGCTATATGCTAAACATACTGAGCCTGCTTTTGTTTAAAAGTACGTTTGAATAACATATTTTGTAAATTATTTAATTACCAGGCGGTCTAGCCATTTATTGTTCCGTACAAACAGAGTATGGCGATTATTTCACTGATTGATAGGAAACGTAAAAAATTAAATATATAAGTATTTATCTCGTCACTATTTAGCATTGTAGGGAAACAGAACAAAACAAAAATATTGTTTTTTTTTTTTAAATATTGATAGGCGTACGTTTGACCGCTATCTCACCTGATGTTAAGCGATGATGCGGTCTAAGGTGGAGCACGCTTGCCTAGAAGTAACCTATTCACTCTTGACTTAAAGACTCCCAGGTTGTAGCTATCAGGAAACACAGTCTCAGGCAGGGAATTCCACTCCATAGCTGTACGCACAATGAATATATTCCCGAAACGTTTTGTGCGTATAGGTGGGATGTCCACCATATACCGGTGGCACATGGCCGTACGTCTTGTGGTCCGATGGTGGAACGGGCTTGGCGGAATTAAGTTATGCAATTCCGTCGCACACTCACTAAAATGTAGCCGATAGAAAACCGACAGGCCAGCAACTCGGCGTCGCAAGTGCAAGTTGTGAGCGTCTAAACTTCCAAATGTTTAAACGTCACATTGGATGTAATACATAATTACCGTAGGATATAATTACCATACAGGAATATACTTTTTTATAATTTCTCGTTTTTGATAAACATAATTATATGTAAATGAGTAAATGAAATTTATTTTTTATGTAGCAACTTTTTTACACGTCAATCTTTTTTGGTCATTTTAAACTAGATGAGGTTGGAGTCTTCTGGCTGGCTACCTTGAAAAGAAATACCGGAACAAACTCAGAGAGTTTTAAAGTCCATACAATCGTAGTGGTTAAATCAGATGAGAATTGTACATGTTATGGAAGTGTGAATTTATATGCGCTCTAGCTTCTTATCACAGCATGTATTCCTTCCTTTAAATCATTTCGGATGAGATAGCATACATTTAACCACGCCCATCAACGAGTTCAGGCGTTCGACCGGTGCACTCTTACCTAAGAGTCCTATTACGAATCGCAAATGCTCGTTTGCAATAGACGAAGTTACGTTGGTTTGCGTTGGGAGTACATCTATAGTCCGCGAAACAATTTTGATACTTACTAGTCTGAATAGGATTATAGTTCATTTGGGCGCTCGCGCGAGACTGAGGAGCGCGCGCGCTGAATTGACGCAGAATATATAGTACTTTAATTTTATTTATTGTAATTTTGTTTTATTATATTGACAAACGAAAACTAATGAAACTTATTCATGGTAGATTGAAATTTTATATCACATTAATTTATTTGATAAAATTGTTTTTATTTGGAATATAATGAACGCTGAATCAAGACATTTCTGGCTTAAATTAGGCTTTCTTTAAGTTTTTTTCCGTGAAAACTCAAGGAATTTAAAGAAATTCTAGAACTTCAATAAACAAGTAAAATATTCAACTTACCTTTTAGTAATTTCAGCTTTTAAAAGAATTGATTGTAACAATGTGAATTTGACCGTCAAAGTTCCATCGCCGACATTTTTTCTTGCAAACTGAGTTCGTAAAATATTTATAGTAAATTACACGAAATGAAAAATGAAAATTTGTAACTCTAACTTACAAGAAAGAGACTGGCACTATCGTCATTCAGGATCAAATAATTAAAATATCTTACTGCTGCTGAAAATTACAGCGTCAAAAATCATGAATTTCCGTAAAAAATGTAATAGGACTCTTAAGTAACCTCTTCTTCGTACGGGGCTGAAAAGGGTAGATTAACACGGGTATTTACCTGTAAATCGATTACCCTATTCAGCTGGAGGGCACTTGGGGTCGCTTGGAAGTTGTCGAAGCGACTCTAATGGCGTAATTTATTTAACGACAAGCCCCGCGGCAACACCCACGTGTTAAGTACTGCTTTCCTTGTTATATTTTTCTCTGGCTATAAGGAAGTGTTGTTGAGGATAAAGTTAACACTTTATCCTCAACAATTCCTTTATTCAGAAGGTAGTGAGGAAGGTGGTGGTAATATGAGGAAAACACAAAGTTACGTTATATGAAAGATTTTGTAAATGAAATTCTATTTTCAAAAATCTTTTCTGGTTTATAAAACCTTAACATAACAGAACTTTTTAAACGACTTTCAAAAAAATATGAGGTTCTCAATTCGGTTGGAATAGTTTCTCATGTATTTTATGTAGTAACACTGATTCCTTGAGGTTTGTTATTCGATTTATGTCATTATTTTTAGGTTAATGCGGTGTGATCCTGTAAAAATTGCATTTAGTTAGGCTGGATGATGTAATATATGCGTAGGAAATGATGTCATCCAATTATCACCGTTAAAAAGTGAGTAATAAAAAAAAGTACAAAAAACTACAACCAACTTGGAAACAAAAACACTACAAATATAAATAACTTTAATTTCGGATGCGGTATAAACACTGCACCTACACCTACTTCCGAATTTAAAGTTATTTTATACTTTGCAGTAGGTATTTTTTATTTGGAAGTCGGTTGTATTTTTTATTTGGAAGTCGGTTGTATTTTTTATTTGGAAGTTGGTTGTATTTTTTATTTGGAAGTTGGTTGTATTTCTTATTTGGAAGTTGGTTGTATTTTTTACAGGATACTTGCTGTTGCCCTCGGCTTCGCCCGCTTGACAAATTACGAGTATATACTAAAACCTTCCTCGAGAACCACTCTATCCATTAGAGAAAACAGCATGAAAATCGGTGCGGAAGTTTTGGAGTTTATCGCGAACAGTCAGACAGACGGACAGACAGACGCGGCGGAAGACTTTGTTATCTATACTAATCTATACTAATATTATAAAGCAGAAGAGTTTGTTTGTTTGTTTGGTTGAACGCGCTAATCTCAGGAACTACTGGTCCGATTTGAAAAATTATTTCAGTTTTAGATAGCCCATTTATCGAGGAAGGCTATAGGCTATATATCATCACGCTAAGACCAATAGAAGCGGAGCAGTAATGAAAAATGTTACGCAGACGACGTTGCACGGGTCAGCTAGTGTAGTGATAAAGATTCACACGTACTAACTCTATAACTGTAATGCTTACATAAATAAACACCATAGATACTTTATTCCAGAACTTTAAATAACTAAAAAAAACCGACTAAGTGTGAGTCGGACTCGCGCACCGAGGGTTCCGTACAAACCTGTAGGTATATATTATAAGCAAAAGATGCGATTTACGATTTATGACGTATAATAAAGAAACTACTTACCAGATCTCGATCATGCCAATTTTCAGTGGAAGTTTACAGGGTAATGTACATCATATATATATATATTTTTATTATTCTCTTATTTTAGAACTTACGGGGGGACACGTTTTACCACTTTGGAAGTGTCTCTCGCGCAAACTATTCAGTTTAGAAAAAAAATATATAATATCATTTTTGAAGACCTATTCATAAATACCCCACACGTATGGGTTAGATAAAAAAAAAACTGAGTCTCAGTTTTAAGTGTGCCACCCCCAAAATTTATTGTATTTTTTGTCTATTTTTGTGTGAAAATCTTAATGCAGTTCACAGAATATATCTACTTACCAAGTTTCAACGGCATAGTTGTTATAGTTTCGGAGAAAAGTGGCTGTGAGATACGGACGCACAGACAGACAGACAGACATGACGAATCTATAAGGGTTTCGTTTATTGCCATTTGGCTACGGAACCCTAAAAAGGAATGATAATCTCAACTTTATATCAATATACATACGAAGTTTTTTCTTCTTTTTAATTTCTAATCGAGTCTAATAAACTAAATTGATTACCTTTTGCTACATTCATTGCCCAACTTGCCTTCCGTATCTTCCAAAAATTTAAGGGCCAATTAAGGAACACGCTGCCTTTTTTTTCGTATTATATTTTCTCACTGGTTCGGGGAAATACGAAGAGCGACGGAATTGGCCGACTTTTACCGAATGGATTATTTATAATCGTAAAGTAAATAGAATATTACTAGGAGTTGATAATAAAATGATGATTTTGGCGTACTTGGGGTCTGTCAGCACTAGGATGTTAGTCCATTTGGTGTGTTTCTATTGGCCTAATCATAACTTCAAAATCTGAAAACATTTTGGGTTTGTTACAATTCTCAGATGTTGCCAATAAGCCTGACATAGTGGTGATAGACCGACTAGAGCGTCGCGTATGTTTGCTGAAATAGCAGTCACTCATGACGAGAAAATCGTGAAGTCTGAGAAAGAAAAACAAACGAAGTATCTTGACTTGGCGTGATGTGTGATTGTCGATATGTGTGATGCGATAGCCGATAGTCGTGACGGCCAAGGGTATAATTGCCAAGAGCCTCGATCAACTTCTTAAGAGGCTCTCGTTGGGCAGCTGGATCAAGGGCTTGGTCCAGAAAGCAGTAGTCCTGGTTTCTCTCTCGGAAACCCTGAGCACCGATAGCTTGGATCCTGTTTCCGATACTGGTGGGAAAATATTTTTTTAAATTATAGAAATATTCAAAAATGTAAATTATTTTTGTATAAATAAATAAATGGAATAATAATAACCATGTAACCTTGTGACGTCTTAAGATCCTTTACCAGTATTTTTTGTGGATAGGAAATCATCAAATGAATCCTCCCGCTTTGGGCGGCGTGGAAGGGAGTGTCGTATTCTAACTGACTAAAACCCATCAGTGTTCCTCCTAATGCCCTTTGCGTTCCAAGGCCGCGGTGACTCTTTCCAACAATGCCTGAACACCTTTTACCTGCATAAAATAAGCTTGGTCTACACGAAAAATAGCAGGTGAAAAGATTACTAGCAAATAAGCGAGGCTGCGGGCCTAAACGCCCAGGGCTCACGCAACTACTAAACTTTCTCCACAGAATGTACTTCTCATTATTATTCTGTGCGGGCCTGCTACGCGTGTCTTAAATCCCGATGCTTCAGACTTCGCTTACGTAAAGATAAATAAACAGATCTTTCATATATTAAAACAAATGCGAGTTCTTCTCTTATATACAATTTGAACAAACATTGTGAAGATTAAAAGAACGGCTTATTGAAATCTTTTCAGGAGTTTTGTATACAGTTTTGGTATAATTGGATTTTAAAATTATTTATGTTTTGCTTTTTGGCGGCTTCCGTCAGGTGTCATTTCACAGGTTCAGTGATTTTTTTCCGGGTTTTAAGTAGCATTTAGGGCTATAATACCGTCTATTTTTTAATACGTTAAACTAAAATTTCTGTTATAGAATTTTCGTAGGTGCTGTTGATTTATCTACGAAAACTCTATTATAGAAATTTATGATTCTGTAAATTGTCAAAATGAAGGACTGGGTGAAGTTATTACAAAGTGAACTGTCAATCCACATAATCAAGATAGAATGACTAATCAAACCTTCCTCGAGAACCACACTATCCATTGGTGAAAACAGCATAAAAATCGGTGCAGTAGTTTTTGGAGTTTATCGCGAACAGACGCGGACTTAGTTTTATAATATGCTAGTGATATCAAGGTTTAACTATGTCAAACGCTTTTTTATTTTAAAACTCGAACAAAGTGTTAACTACCTGGCCGCAACTGGTAAGTTTTGGCTCAATAAAAACCGTTCCACGCGACATTTACGAATACTATTGTACAGTTACTGTTATTGAACCTAATGGTAATTGCAACAGGACTCTCTCTCAGTGTAATGTGCTCTTCCATCGCTGTTAATGTTGTACACCTGGTGATTAGAGCGAGGCGGCCAAGTTCGAAGAGCGTGCAAATTGAGCAATACCTTGTTGAGCTTTAATTTTTTATTACCATTAATTGTTTATTACCCGACTGCGAAAGAAGGAGGATTATGTTTTTCGAGTGTATGTGTGTATATTTCTTTGGCACGCCCTAGAGCCTAAATGGATTTTCGTATTTTTATGTGAGTGGTGTCTTAGTCGTGAGTGATACTGGGTACATCAATTTAACAAAAAAACAAAATGGCGGATTTACAACAATTCGCTTTCAAGCAGTATGATGCAGTTCAATCACCATATCTGATGCCACCAGCTGCATCAGAGTTGTTTGGAACTTTTTAGTCGTTTTTAGTGGTCGGGTTTTTTGATAAATAAATTTTTTTCAATATTCTTTGTTCTTTGGAAAAAAACTTCCTATTTTGCTTTTCTGCGTTTTGCAGTGGTAATGTTGGGAGTGGGGTACTACTAAAAAGTGAAAAATAAACATCTTTTAAAAAAAAATACAACCGACTTCCAAAAACCACCAACGCACACAACAACACCACTGCAAAATTGCAGAAAAGCAAAATACGCAATTTCGATTACATGGATGACATAAAACTATCATCCAAGTAGACGAATTCCAGCTATATCGATTTAAAATCCAAAGCTCGTAACCGATTTTCATAAAATTTAAACTGGACCAATCTGCAAGTATATCCTTTCAGATAAAACAAGATATTTTTTAAATCGGTTCATAATTTGTCGGAGTTATGAGGTAACAAACATAAAAAACACAACCGAAGTGATAACCTCCTCCTTTTTGGGAAGTCGGTTAAAAACATAATTTTAACGGCCAAATATTGCATTTGGGTTGGTCTCAAAGTAAAAGTACTCCCTAAGGGGTTGTTATTGTATTACAAATGACCGCGTATATTTAAAGATTGTAAGTATGTTGATAAAAATTGTCTCAAATAATTGCAAGTTTCACTCAAATAAATGAATAAGCTGTACCTACATACTACGTACTACAGTAACTTATAAGATGAACAAGATTTGTCTTCCTGTTTTGAACTCGGGACTGTTGTAACTTCCACATAGTTTCATACTTGCGAGTTTTGCATCGAGTAAAAATAATGAAGTTGAGTTAAGTTTAATCAGAGGGCCAATTCCACTAATTTTTAAACAACTTTCGCATTCGCATGTCAATCGGAATCTGTCAAAAGAACGTGAATTATAAAATAACCAGATTTTTTTCTATTAATTCCATGCAACCACCCCCTTGTTTTGTGCTTCAGAGCTTCAGGCTGTGACAGAGGGATAACCAACCCTTGTTGGTTGGATTTGGTGACCCCTCTGTCACAGCCTGAAGCTAATATGACAGCAAAACCTATCGTGTAATGGGCGCCTAAAAAAAACCTGCTTTCTTCTGCTAAGAACTGAAAAGTACAAGCTTTTTCTTTTTTTAAAAACTATAATATATGTCCCACACGTCCATTCGCGGTACGAGAGGGAAGGAAGCTCGCGTCCTCAAGGCGTGAGTTATATAGTTATATAAAAGGAAATGTCATGCGTTGACGTGGTAGGAACGTGATGCGGGACTCGTACGTTTTCCTCATTATAGGAGGAGGTGACGATGTTATGTTACTCTCTGGAGAACACGCTATTGAAGAACATGAATCATATACATGTATTGGCTTTCTTAGTGTTATGGGTCTTCATTGCAAGCTTGCACCGAGTTATACTACCGCTTTAAAGTATTTGACCACACAGAAACACGTATTTTCGTTACGGAGAAATTAGACAAAAAAATCACTATTTCCCCCAAAATGGTTATTTTTCGTCTAATGAAATGCAGGCACAATTGTGTGTATTTTGTTTTCTTTATTTTTTAAAGATTTTTGTCCTTATGAGGCATGACACCCTCATCATAACCTAACCTAAGTTTAAACTAGATTGTAAACTACTCGCATGCAACATAAACAACAAAAATTTGAGTCATCGACATAATGCCATAATAACACCATACAAAAATTAGAAGTGTTACTTGCGAGGATTTCAAAGAAAGTACCCATGTTATAATTATTGATTTTGCGCAATTCTGTCAATGAATCCCTTGCTTGATTCTTGGCACATTATACAAAAAGATTCTAGACATCATCGTCCACAAACTTAATAGTTTGGATAGCCAATTTTGTTTGCATTTTAAAATAACAAAAACCTTGACTTGAGTGGGCTTATGATGTTAAAAATCCTTTTTGATTCGTCAACAGTTCTTTGGTAAGCAAGTACCAAGCACTTAACCTTTTCATAAAACATTATCAATAAGGTCCATTTCAATTTATTTGCTCGCAGTCTAGACGCGGTGGTAACAATTTCGTATTCCATCTATTATTACATTTGGTCCTATAATTGGCTGGTTGTCAAACTAAACGCTCTTTGCTGTTGATTGATGTCAGAGCCTACAGGAGCTAAACGTGCTGTTTGAGCTACAAATTCATTTAGCTGTGTCAATACTGAACAATGACGTAATAAGCCTACACTATGGTATCCTGGATTTACTTTGGTCCATTAATAGTAAAAATAAACTAAGTGTCTCTACAGGATTATTAGAATTTGAGACGAAAATACTACGTACCAAGTACCTGCTAATCCATAGTCGATGGCTGTTTTCAGAAATAGTAACAATCTATTGGATACTTGTACTCAAAATAGACATGAGATAAATCAAAATAATAATGTTTCTGTATTTTTTTTTGTACTTATCTAGTTGAGCTTCTTAAAGTTCTAAAGAGCTATTCGATAACTGGCAAATGGTTCTCATATGATTTGACCAGTACGATTGTATGGACTTTAAAAGAGACTTTGACCTCTGAGTTTGTTTTTCGGCCTCATCTAGTTTAAAATGACCAAAAAAATTTACGTCTAAAAGTGTTATTTACAACCTACTTACAGAATAAATTTAATTTATCATTTATTTTATGTTACTTCTAATCCAAACTCTAAACTTAAACTCAAAGCATTTATTTCAATTAAACAATTAACAGGAAATTGTCAAAGTTGGTCAATCAAAGAGGTTCAGGTTTTGCACGTTCCAAAGCGTAGATCTCTAAGGAGAAGAACGTGCAAGAAACTCCGCGGACACTCTTTTCTATCAATATGTTTTTACAATGTTGTGGTTACATTGTTATGGTCGAAATTATTTATATACTCGCTTTCGCCCGCGACTTCGAACGCGCATTTCTTTTTTTAACCGACTTCCCAAAAAGGAGGAGGTTATCAATTCGGTTGTATGTTTTTTTTTTTTTTTTTTTTTTTTTTTTTTTTATGTTTGTTACCTCATATCTCCGACAATTATGAACCGATTTGAAAAATTTTTGTTTTATCTGAAAGGATATACTTGCAGATTGGTCCCATTTAAATCATATCAAAATCGGTTGCGAACTTTGGATTTTAAATCGAAATAGCTGGAATTTGACTATTTAGATGATTCTTTGATGATCGAAATTGCGTATTTTGCTTTTCTGCGATTTTGGAGTGGTGTTGTTAGGTGTAGGGCACCACTAAAAAGTGAAAAATAAAAAAACTTTTTACAAAAAAATACAACCGACTTCCAAAAAAAAACACTACAAAGTAAAAAATAACTTTAATTTCGGAAGTCGGTGTCAAAATACGAAGAAACTAACAAAAACACCGTCTTCCGAAATTAAAGTTATTTTTTACTTTGTAGTGTTTTTTTTTGGAAGTCGGTTGTATTTTTTTGTAAAAAGTTTTTTTATTTTTTTCCAATCCCGTCGGAATTTCGGAAAATTCTCCCTTAGTGCACTTCTACGAACCAAACTTCAGCTTTCTACGACCAGTAGTTTCGGCTGTGCGTTGATCGATCAGTCAGTCAGTTTATATTTTTATATACCGCGTGTATCTGACACCGACGCACAAACGATTTCCATGGGTCCAGGGCATAGACTTAGAATTTTTCGTCGGCTTTTTTCTCATTTTTTTTCAAGGTTTTTTTTACTTTAGACTGCTCATAATTGTTATTCTGACCTAACCCAATAAGATTTTTAATAAAAAAATAATTAATTAACCACTTTCACTAAAAAGAGCAATCTGAATAAAACAACAAATAGATATCAGCTCAGTTGAGCTGATACCTATTTGTGGTAGGTACTCTTGAAAAAAAGGAAAAAGTGAGAAAAGAACCGACGAAAAATTCCAACACTGGGGTGTCCAGAATCATGCCCTGGACCCATGGAAATCGTTTGTGCGTCGATGGCAGATACACGCGGTATTTATATAGGTAGATGTGAAAACGATGTAGAAAGACGTGCACAAAAATTCAAAGAACAAAAAATTAAAATAAAGACTGAGATTGCGGTCGAACGCAATCCTTATAATAAAAAATCTTCGACTTACCTTGATATATTTTATGTTCACATTTTTCTAGTCTCCCGAAAATACCAAATGATCCTTTTAGAAAATTTAGTAATTTTCACCTCGGAAAATTTTAAAACCACATCCCTTTGACCAACTACCGGCTACACGGCTAAAACAATACATATTTTCGCCCAAAATTCGCAGCGAAAGGTACAGTCAAACCGCTATTTAGCCTACATCCTTTATCAAAATTTCTCTTTAAACTCGGGCTAAAGTCAAACGTTCATACTCAGATAGAGTTAACTCATACATACATTATGAGAAGGTTTAGACTGTTTTGTTAAAATATGAACATATTCATTGTAAATACAGGAGGTACGCTGATGCATTGTAAGGATTCCACGGCTTAAGTTACAGACGATACGCGACGGGGATTTTGACAATTATACGCGTTTGAGTGATTGGTGCAGGTTTTTTCTATTGGTAACAAATATTGATAAGAATGCTTACAAGAAAATTATGGAACCTAGACATATTGTTTCATTGAGATGAAGACAAAATTTAGTTTGAAATGAAAATGTTTACCCGAGATTTATATATGACTAGCTGTACCCCGCGGCTTCGCTCCCGTCAGCTAGCTACCTTACCTACCCATATTTTTTTTTAAACCTTCCCTGTATTCAGGCGAACTAAACAAAATAAGAATTACCAAAATCGGCCCACCTGTTCTCGAGTTTTAGCGAGACTAACGAACAGCAATTCACTTTTATATAAAGAGAAGATTGAGTATAACTTTCTTTTATTTATTTAACAGCTGGTGCCCGCGGCTTCGCCCGTTTGACTAATTTTGACAAAAAACAAGATAAGCCAAACTGTCTCATTTTTTGATAAATCAGTATTAAATTAAAGTCTTCAAATGGACGTTCGAAAACATATTAAAAAAATGAAACCTTCACAGGATCACTCGTGTGTCCTTAGCTATAGGAAGTTTGTAGTTAAAACCCTTTAACAGGAAGTTTATAGGTTTTAAGTAACTTAACTTCTTTAAGTTTTAAGCCGGCAGAAGTGAAAACTTGAACATTAACGTTGTTCATTTTTAAATCATCCGTCGTATGGATTTTCGATCAGGTCACGTGTCCTGACGCGAGTTTGTCTTAAGACTTTTCGATCAGCAGTGCTATTCTGTAACAACATTTTCGTGTCTCGACAGCGGAATCCGAGGTGAGTTTCAAATTCGTATATATACATATAAGACCTTATGATGTGTGAAATAAAGTTCACTTTGTAAGCGTAGTCACTCAGGTGAAGTCGATATCGAAATGGTTATTTACAGAATAGACTAGCTGGACACGTGTCCTGACGCGAGTTTAACATTTTATATCCATTCCAAGAAAAATGCTCAACGCCGCTAAATAAGTTTTCACTTCAAAAAAAAAAAACTTTTTGTGTTTTTGTTAGTTTCTTCGTATTTTGACACCGACTTCCGAAATTGAAGTTATTTTTTACTTTGTAGTGTTTTTTTTTTTTGGAAGTCGGTTGTATTTTTTTGTAAAAAGTTTTTTATTTTTCACTTTTTAGTGGTACCCCACACCTAACAACACCACTGCAAAATCGCAGAAAAGCAAAATACGCAATTTCGATTACTTGGATGACATAAAACTATCATCTAAGTAGACGAATTCCAGCTATTTCGATTTAAAATCCAAAGTTCGTAACCGATTTTCATAAAATTTAAATGGGACCAGTCTGCAAGTATATCCTTTCAGATAAACCAACCATTTTTCAACCGAATTGATAACCTCCTCGTTTTTGGGAACTCGGTTAAAAATTTATACGGTTGCAACCACTTGCGCGTGAGTCTTACTCGCACTTAAAGGCTAGCTTATCTTTGCACCTTGAGAAAGTTTTTTTCTTTAAACTGAACCTGTAGCATTCAGGAGATGCAATGTTTGAAAATATTCTGACCAGCTTCTCCCAAATGCAGACTACAGCTGAATCTTCTTACTACCTCGCTTTTAATTTTAGCTCCTAGGTTGTTTTGTAAGTCCATTTAGTTGAGGAAATCAAATTCGTGAACTTCCGTCAATCTCTTTGACTACGGAAAATTAGTTTTTGCACAAACTTCTCGCTCTTCTAAACCATTTCAAAAATGACTATTTTATAAGCTAAATAGATTTAGTTAATGACTCAACATATTTTTTTTTTAATAATAATAAATATTATTTGATAAAAAGTATACAAATGACAGGTGACACGTGTTTAAAGAACAATATGACTAGGTACAAAAAAAAAATTTTTTTTTTTTATTTATTTAAAAAAAAAAAAAAAAAAAAAAAAAAAAATGCTAGGAAAACCTGTGTTATGGGAGAAGACGAAGATGTGACCCGAATGAAGTAATTAACGAACTCATCTAAATTGATACAACTATACACACACACTAAAGTAATACTATTTTTTTACTCGACTAACAAAGAGAGTCATCTTTTTTTTATCTCCCCCAAGTACTTCCAGGCATACTTGAAGCAAAATTATTTCTTGTATCTTTAAAAAGACAAGATTGCTTGTTAGTTCAAAGAAAGTTTGCCATTGCTGAGTGACATGGGCTTTAGATTATTTTCCCGAAAAAATGCACGGTTACAGAAAAACAGGCCACGCAAGGCGCGGGTCTTATGACGACAGGCCGTGTCGACGGCGCGTACGAAAGAGTACGAAAGAAGAAAGAAAAAAATCTCCAAGGACACTCTTTCGAAGTAAGAAAGAGTGTCCTTGGAGTTTCTTGCACGTTCTTCTCCACAGGATCTACTCTTTGGAACGTGCAACTGTCGCGCTGGAGGCGGGGTCGGTGGGTGTGTTATGTTGGAGAACAACCTGCTGCTCTTGTCATTAGCGCGGCAGGATTAGCTTCATCTATTTGACTGACAGACCTTGACTATTCAAAAGTGCCTGTAACTGGTCTATTTGAAATAAAGGATTTTGTATTTGTATTTATTATTTACGTGTTCCACGCGCGCCTCAAAGAGCACACAGAGGGGCCCGAAAGGGCCGACGCCTGCCGGAGTCGCGGGACTATTCGAAAGAGATACCGCGGCTCCGGAACACAAAGGGCAATGAAGGAATATGGATGGGTTTTAGTCAGTAAAAGTCCCATCGAAAACTAGTAATTGACAATTAATAGCTAAGTTGGTTAAGCAAAAACTGCAATATTTGACATAGTCAAATCAATTTAGAAAACACCTAAATACATGACCACTTTACATACACAAAGTAAGTAAACTTGATACAGCATGATACCAAAAAAACAAATCTGCCAAACCAATATCCAGTATTCCTCCCTAGATCGCAATAAGCACCCTACAAAAATTGATTGTCGCCATCTTCTCGAGGCTCAAAATATTTGTCACAAAGGAACGCTGGCTTCGAGTGAATTTTTTCCAATATATTCGTCTGCTATGATTGCTCGCAATGTGGATGTAGCAAATTGGAACAAAGGAGGACTGTAACACCTGGTACGTCGTAAATTGGCTCTCCTTGCCTTAACTTTAGTACTCGTAGATGGAAATATACAGCCCTTGCTTTAAGTGTGTGCTCATGAAATTGTTTGGTGTTTTATCAATATGTATTAAATTCACTGATGAGTGACTGAGTTTCTGACAGACAACACAAAGCCGAAACAACTAGTTTTGGCCGAAATTTGGCAATTAGGTTCCTTGGGGAGGATTTACTGATTACAAAATCTATGAGCCCATAATTGAGACTTTTTTCTTAACTTACCCCAGATAAACATCTTTATTTGATTCTTTATAATATACATACAATATACCTAGTCATAGAGATCAACAATCGTAAAATTGGTCGAATGTTACTATTAAAACAAATACCGTATAGCAAGTTATTTTAATGTAACAAAAAAGTTAGTTGAACTCTTTACATTACACGTACATTGTAATGTAAAGAGTTCAACTAACTTTTTTGTAGAAAGTAGGTACCTATTCTGACAGTATTGATTCTTTCATCATCATCTGCCTAGCCATTTCCCAACATATTTATTGGGGTCGGATTCGAATATACCCAGATTTAGGTGATTACCAGTATCAATGTTAAATGGAGCGGCTGTCTACCAGACCTCCACAACCCACTAACTGGGTAACACGATTGTTAGGTATTGTTAAGACTGAATTCAGAATTACTGGTTTCTGACAATCCGTAACGACTGCCAAAGATCTTCAAATGACCGCAAGGACCAACGGCTTTACGTGCTTTCCGAAGCACGGAGGATACTCGGTATGTTAAGATGGTCACCCATCCACAGACTAACCTTGGCAAGCGTTGCTTAACCTTAAAGATCGACCCATGCGTCTGTTATTATTTAGCCACGAACTCGTCAAGCTTGGCAACCGTTAACGGTAAGATATATTTACATTGGTGTTACATCTCGAGGTGGTAAAATAAAACGTTTTATGGCAAATGCGTATGTTGTGTATGTTGGAATTTTATTACATTGTACCATGCAAAATACACAAGGACGTAAAGATCAAAGCTCGTAAATTGATACAGTATTACAATGAAAACAAATGCCGATCGCGTTTTACCGTGCAATATAAAAATATCCTTTGATCGCATGGCTAAAATCTTGATATACGTAGTAAATTTCATTCTAAAAAACAACAAACAGAAGAATAAACGAGTCACTAAAAACTTCGATAAACCTAAGAACGATTCATAAAATGATAGTTACATTTCAACAGTTTTGAATGGATATCTTCGACAGGAACCAGATTATTTGTTCGTGCTCCTCGTACCAGGCAGCTACTTATTGCCACAGAACAGGTAGATACAGTATGTCAAGCCCGTTTAACGAATAAAACCATACACATGCATAGCCTCGACACACGAACTGCGATAGGCAATTTTCGGGCCAATTTTCTACGTTAAGCAACTTCTTGGGTGGCTCACTTTCGGATCTGAACCAGGGGGGCTACTCTCTAAGCCCGAAGTCCGTAGTTTCGGGCTTAGTTGCGGGCGTATTCTACTCCGTATCACCTACGGACTTACGATTAGTCCCAAACCCGAACTAAAAATAAAAGACAACACAATTTAACAGTAACTGTCAAATCGTGGTGTCAATACCCGAGTCGATGGCGCGTTGTGTTTCACGCGCGTCTTAAAGAACTGACATTTCTTTAAGATGCGCGTGGAACACAACGCGCTTAGTAGACGGGGCCAACTAGCGTCAGTGCCTGCCAGGGTTCCGGAATTTGTTCGAAAGCATCACCGCAGTTCTGGAACGCAAAGGGCATTAGGAGGAGTATAACACCCTTTTCTGCATCGCCCAGAGCGGGAGGAGACTTTGATGATTTCCCAACTACATAAAAAACGGTTAGGCAACTTCTAGGTTAAGCTTGCCGTTGTCGGTCTGAGGATGGGTGCCTAAACTTTATACAGTGACTCCTCCGTGCCTCTGAAAGCACTTGAAGCCCTGCTATTTGGTCTGTGTTACTGGGAAGTGGGAGTAGAGAGTTTCCACTTCATTCCCTTCGACTGGAAACCGAATCCAACACAATAGGGATTATGCTTGAAAAAAAAAATATTATCTATAAAGTTAATAAAAAAATATACAAAAATAAAATACTCACGGTAAAAATATTATCAAAATTGTTAGAAGAACAAACGATACATAAATATTAAAAAAAATATATTATCAGTCCCTCTCGCAGAAACGTTGCAGTTTTCTATGACAGCTGTATAGGCGTCCTAGACTTTGACGCCTATATCGGACTTCTCGTTCTAATTGTAATCTTTGAAGCTTTATAACTTTATCGCTGATGATATTTAAAAATAATTTCAAGATTGCTTAATAGAGCTTATAAGTATATCATTTTGCAAATTAAATATCGCGTGTATATTTATTTATTTATTTATTTATTTGTTTATTTAGGAAACCAACAGCGATACATAATCAGATTTTACAAATAGGCATGTTACATTTATAATGGCCAATAATAGGTTTCCCTGTATAACTGGGATAAATATAACACTTGCGAACGGACTAGTTATTTCAATTAAACAGCCAAACAAAATTACAATATAAAACAAAACTAAAGTAGAAGTTAAATTTAGATCAGAATTTTAAAGAGTTTAAAACATAAAGGTTGAATAACAAAAAAAAATAGTAGAAGAAGAAAATTGGTTGGTTGGTTGGTTGGTTGGTTTGTTGTTGTTAATTGGTTGGTTGGTTGGTTGGTTGGTTGGTTGTTATTTTAATTTTTTTTTACTATTGATAGGCATACGTTTGACCGCTATCTCACCTGATGTTAAGCGATGATGCGGTCATTCTTGACTTAAAGACTCCCAAGTTGTAGCTATCAGGAAACACAGACCCAGACAGGGAATTCCACTCATTAGCTACAGCTAATGAGTGGAATTCCCTGTCTGGGTACACGCACAATGAATGTATTCCCAAAACGTTTTGTGCATATCGGTGGGAAAATTCTTTGCAACTTTTTTGGCGTACGTATAGGTGAGTGCACCTGTTTTGCACGCTCGTTGTGTGGAGCTGGTCTTCCGTACCAATACATCTAGTGTAACTGCCTCCTTTATCAGATAACGCACATTCCATTTTATTGCCACCTTATGCGTTTGTTCACGGTATTCTTTGTGCCATTTGGCTGTTCAATGTGATGTTAACTGCGATCATATTCAGGTTACACCATTTTGATGTTAGAATTTTATCTGTCGAGGCTGAAAAGGTTTTTTTTTGGAACCAAAATAATAAAATTATTTCCTTCCATACGATACAACTTTATATCAACAATTTATTGAGAAAATTAAGATGTATTTCAAATTTCATTTTAGTTCGTCATTTTTGCTTAAATTGGGAAATCATATCACTATAACACAGTGCTCTTGGTTGTATTAACTGGAATAACAGTAAAAAAAATGATATTATAATTCAAAAAGTCAAAACAAAATAGCGACACAATTTTTCAAGGATGTCTGAAACATTTGAAGGGACTAAACCAATACAATTTCTGTTAAAAAAATAACACGGTACACCTTAAGGCTGAAATAGAGACTTTGTACCCTACGAGTAGGTACATACACTTTTATCTCAAAATAAACAACGCCGTAGAAATAGCCTTAGATTATGAAGTAAAAGAGCTCAAAGCAGAAATAAAAAGCAAATCCTGTCCTGATTTTGAAAGTCCAGAACGAGGCTATAACAATTTTATGGGTATGTGAGCTCTTATGAAGCACCGGAGCCGTAAAGATGGGTATTAAACTAATCGGCTAACTGGCATAGCGAGTTTGGACCCGAGCAATTAAATTCAAATGAGGATATCGGTATTGAAATAAAATTTTGTTGAGGCAAGACATGGATCCCCAAATTGTGTTCGATTTAAATCTAAAGTAAATTCTGAGAAGGATTGACAACTGCAGTGCTACTCTGTAAACATTTCTAAGTGAAAACTTAGGCGAAGTGAACGACAAGTGAGCTGTCAAACCATACAACCAAGATAGAAGAAGGCGTGGGTGAAGTGATCACGAAATGAGCTGTCAAAACATGCAAAGAAGATGAAATGAAAGCTCATTTGTCGTTCACTCCTCCTAAGTGTATACGGTGAGATGTCGACAGAATTGACCGTCTGGAATAAAACAAAGTACAGCTAAATCACAGACACTCACTCACTCATATCAGCCAATTGTCGTTCACTGCTGAATATAAGCCTTTTTTTTTTTTGGCGGTGAAAATGCCTAACGCATGCCACGTCGTCGTTCGGGGAGGCACGACGCGGGTATG
The DNA here is from genome assembly GCA_963859965.1 of Ceramica pisi. Lineage (NCBI taxonomy): Eukaryota > Metazoa > Arthropoda > Insecta > Lepidoptera > Noctuidae > Ceramica > Ceramica pisi. The sequence goes on from OY982538.1 coordinate 1,314,318, forward strand.
TGGGGCTTGCACCCACTAAAAACACCGCCTGTACACCTACTTTCACCTTTGAAGGGTGGACCACGAGTACTGTTATATACGACTTTCGCGACCCACCCGGTGCGGCCTTTCGGCTCCGTCTTCTTTGGGCTCCGAGGGCCCCCTCTTTTTTGCCCGCCTCTGGGCTTCCATCTTCTTCGGCGATGTCCGGGTGCACTGGGACATCACCACACTGGAGGGACCGTACAGCGCGGGCGACAGACTCCCCGGATCTATCGCCCGCTGGTCCCTTTTATGGCGGCATCAGGTCGGCATTTCGCCGCCTGCGCCGTCCCGCTCTCACGCGGCGATTTGGGTCAGCGAGGGGGTCTATCTCCCTGGCCCGCTCCGCCGCTTCCTTCTGCGAGACCACATCCTCGCAGAAGGACGCGACCGCCTCCCAGGCACTCTCGCTGTTTACCATAGCTTTGGCGACGGCCGGCAGCGACAGGTCCCCCCCAATCTCCACGACAAGAGCACGGCGCCGCACCTCCCAGGCAGGGCACTGCTCGAGGGTGTGCAGGGCCGTATCCTGGTCGTGTCCACATTGGTGACATATGGGAGTCGCCTCCCGTCTTGCTACTTTGTGCAGGTACCTGCCGAAGCAGCCATGCCCCGACAGCACCTGCACTAGACGGAAGGACAACGTCCCGTGTCGCCTCCGCACCCACTTATCTATAATTGGCTGAATAGCCCCGACAGTCCAGTGACCGGCGCTTGGAGTCTCCATCCTCTCCGCCCACTGGCTCATGACATTTGTCTTTGCCTCTCTGCGGCACCTCTTCACCACTTCGGGTGGCGGGAATATAAGCCTCCTCCAAAGAGCGCCAACCATCCCGGTCTTGAGCAGTCCGTATCCATCCACTGCCAGCCACCTTCTGCAAATCATTGATCCATCGTGATCGTGACCAAAGTACGGGTTTGATTCAGGGCGGATTTCATCAATGAAACTGAACGCTATCAGCAGACGAACCACGTTTGTGGTTGTCAGTGTCATTATTTGCTATGGAATATTGATACTGGTAACTCTTAACGCAGTTTAGGTGTACTGATCGCAATATTCAACGACACGGTTGGCGCAGTGGTTGAACGATTGACTGCTGCGCAGCATGTCGCGGGTTCGATTCCCGCACGGAACAAATATTTGTACGACCTACATGTATTTGTTCCGAGTCTGGGTGTTTTTCTATCTTCTATCTATCTATCTTCTATCTATACTTATAATAAATCTGTAGAGAGGTCAATTCTGTACATGAAATATATTTCCAAAATAAGTATCAGGGGATGATTAGGGATCGATACTGATGCCAAAAATGCAATCAGTAAAATTTTTGTCTGTCTGTCTGTCTGTCTGTCTGTCTGTCTGTCTGTATAACCGTTATAAAAACAAAAACTACTCGACGGATTTTAACGAAACTTGGTATAATTATTTTTCATACTCTTGAGCTGGTTATAGTATACTTTTCATCACGCTACAATCAATAGAAAAAATGAAAAAAAAAAATGAAAATGTGAAAGTTTGGCTGTTTGTTACTCAATCACGCCAGAACGGCTTAACGGATCTTAATGACATTTAGAACAAAGATAGATTATAGTCTGGAAAAGCACATAAGCTACTTTTAATCCCGGGAACATGTTCCCTAGGGATCACGCGGGCGAAGCCGCTGGCAGAAGCTAGTCTATAATATGTATGTATTTACAAAAAAAATATGTATATAAGTAGTCTATCATCCATCTCGTTACGATAACACAAGCATTAGGTTGCTTAGCTTGGGAATATATGGCGTTGTGTGATCGTTGTTGTCCAAGGATATTATTTATTTTAATTATATATTCCATTGGTAAAATTCGCTCTTAATCAGTAGAAACTTACTTAACAAAAACTAGAGTCAAGTGTTCCAATCAAAACTGATTTAGCTCAATATTCAAAGTTAAAAATAAAGAAGTCAGTAGTGAAATAATAACCTTCACGGTATTAAGCTACCTGATTTTTCGATATTTCAAAGATGCCTTTAATGCCTGTAACAGGCTCTAATCTTTATTGATACTTAAAGCTAAGTAGTACTTCCCTCTGACACCTTCATAAGCGAAAGAGGGCCGTATATTACAACCTACGTATAAATTGGGGAAGAGAAATTTGAAAAATCCTTTTTACGCTTCCATGAATACTTCGTCAACTGCAGCCTTTATTTTTCCTTTATCAAACTGATCCGCTTGAAAACTTCCGAAATCACATCGGAAGCAATTTCGAGATAGCTCTTTTTGTAGTACAACGTTGCTTTAGAAAATTAAACAAAAACAACGTCAGCATCGCAAAATGTTTTGCAACATCTGAATTTCGCGCCTGAAATTCACATCAGATTTTGATTGGCTTTAACTTTTAATCCGTTGTTCTGCCTGATGGTGGTCGCGCGCCGAAAGTCTATAATCCTGTGCAGAGTCCCTTCATATTTCCTATTCATGGGGCGTCCAAGTTGTGAATCCCAGAGGAATTGAGTTGGGCAGTGTTTGTTTTTGCGCAAAATAAAATGTTTCCTTGTTTTGTATTGGTATTGGGTAAGTTTGATGCGCTCGGTCCCAAAGTACTTCGAGATTGAATTTTCTTGGACAGTCAACTTGGTGGAGGAAAAATCTAAACCCTGGAGTCTGTAAAAACCTTCGCCTCATTTCCATACGCAATTGTCGATGTAACAATGTTGTGTTTGTTTTTGAATTGAATTAGATTTTGAATAGGGAATATGCATGCGATTTTTTTATTTGCAAAATAAAATACTGTAGTGGGGCAGGTAACGACTTGAATCAAAATGGCCAAGATAAGATGCACAAATTATAATATTGTTAGTCAGTTACACGGTATTCAAAAAAAAACAAGACATTCGAGAAAACTCAAAAAAAAATAACAATACGTGACCGTGTACGACAGCGATGCGAGCCGGACTGGCGCGTGCGCGACGCCGCTGCGACGCGGCGTGGGGCGGCGCGCGGTTTGTACCTATGTACCTACGCGTGCTAGGTACCGAGAAAGCGCGGGCGCCTTGTTACTATGCCCTACATACTCCCCCTTTTGACAAACATTGGTGACCTCACCGTTGGTCAAACATCAACAATGACACGTTTCTTACGCGGCCGACCACGAGAACGCTTAGGAGCAACCGGCTGCGGAACCTCAGGGCACTCACCATCCCGAGAGTGATACCTCCTTAACGCTGAAACGTGGTACTTCCCAATGACTTCATCCGGTGAATCAGGGAACGTTAAAAGGTAAGTAGTTGGGCTAACCTTCTTCTGTACCAGGTAAGGGCCGTCCCTTTTAGGCATGAGCTTAGAGCTGACTCCTTTGGCAGCACTGCTAAGCACGTGCGTCTTCATCAGGACAAGATCACCAACGTCAAACTGCTCAGCCTTTCGGGTCTTGTCTTTGGCAGCCTTACGAATGTCTTGCTGTCGTTCTATGCACTCCTTACTGTTGCTGAGTGTCTCCGCTAGCTTCAAGAGATATGGCGTAATCTGTGGAACATAGTTTTCAGCCTCTATTACAGCACGAAGATCGCTCTGTACTACAATAGGTGAGCGGAGTTCACGAGCAAAGGTTAGATAAGCAGGTGTCTGTTGAGTTGCTTTGGTTATTGAGGTGTTCAATGCAAATCGGATGAATGGCAGAGCTTCTGGCCATTGCTGGTGGTGTCCTTCTACCAGGATCGCCAACTGGGTCTTGAGATCGCGATTTTTACGCTCGACTGGGTTGGCCTCCGGATGGTAAAGTGGCACGAGACTCTGCTTCACACCAAGCGTGAACATTGCATGTTGCATAACGTCGGCAACGAACTGTACGCCGTTATCAGATATGAGACGCCGAGGAACGCCAAAGCGTAAGAAAACATCTTCAATTAGTACCTTAGCGCATGCTTCAGCTGTGGCTTCGGAGAGGGCGAACAGCTCAACCCACTTGCTGGCTGTGTCTTCCACTATCAGCACCCATCTCTCTCCATTAGCTCCTTTGGGCAATGGCCCAAAAAGGTCGACAGCGATGACTTCGAAGCGCTGAGCGGGAACCGGAGTCTGTAAGAGTCCCACTGGTTTCTCATTGGAAGGTTTGTAACGCTGGCATTCTATGCAGGTTTTCAGATATTCTGCTACATAACGTCGCATACCGGGAAAATAAAATCTCTGACTTATACGGTGCAGGGTTCGGTCCAGACCGCCGTGACCTGAAGTAGCTGAGTCATGACATTCAAAAAGTACCTGTTTCCTTCGATTTTCAGGAATGACGAGCTGCGGTTCTTCTGTCTCCGCTTCAGTATATCGGTATAGTACACCTCTGCACGTATGATAACCTCTGTCTGTCCATCGAGTAAGTTCTAATTCATCCTTGCCTTCTAGAGCCTTCATGATCTTCGCCACTTCAGGGTCTGCGAGCTGATCCTCACGAAGAGTAGCGGCATCCCAGTGCGGCGGGTCGACGAGCACCATGCAGACTCCACAGGAATCGCGAGCCTCCTCCTCACACGGCGGACGGCTGAGCGAATCAGCAACTACGTTTGCCTTCCCAGGAGTGTAGTCGACTTGTAGATCAAAGGACTGGAGTTTCATGGCCCATCGTACGAGGCGTCCAGCAGGTGACTTCAAGGTAAGTAGCCATTTCAGGGGCTGATGGTCACTGCCGACACGTACTGGATGGCCATCTATGTACCCTCGGAATTTCTCGACTGCCCAGACAACTGCCAACGCCTCGCGCTCGGTGGTAGAGTAGTTCCGCTCCGCCGGCGTGAGGAGGCGACTGGCATACGCGATGGGTTTCTCTTCTCGCTGCGACTCCCCCTGGAGCAGAGCAGCACCCAGTGCATAATTGCTAGCATCAGTCCTGAGAACGAATGGCACATTATAATCTGGCTGAATAAGAATCGGAGGTGAGGTAAGTAATCCTTTTAGTTCTATAAATGCCTTGATCTGTTCTTCAACCCACAGCCAGGACTGATCCTTACGCGTTAGCATAGTCAGTGGCTGTGCAACCTGTGAGAAATTCGGCATGAATTTGCGGAACCATGAACAACTCTGTAGAAAGGATTTTAGATGCTTTACATTAGTTGGTTCCTTCATATCTAAAATTGCAGTAACCTTATCCGGATCTGGGGACACTCCTTCTGATGTGATCATGTGTCCTAAGTATTTCACACTCTCTCGAGCAAATGTGCACTTATTGCGATTCGCGTGGAGATTGAAGACACGTAAGCGGTCGAATACCGCACGTAAGTCCTGGAGATGCTGGTGAAATGATCCAGATATTAATATCAGGTCATCAATGTACCCAAGGAGGGTCACCCCCTTAAGGGATGATGCAGAACGAAATCGGTCGATTAAACGTTGAAACGTTGCGGGCGCATTGCGCAGACCGAACGGCATACGGGTAAATTTGTGAAGTCCAAATGGAGACACAAAAGCAGTTTTATCCTGGTCTTCAGGCCTCACTTTAACCTGCCAGTACCCTGATCGGAGGTCAATAGTACTCATAAAACAGCTCTTACCAGTATATTGAAGAAGGTCGTCGATCACTGGCAGTGGGTACGAGTCACTCTTGGTAACGGCATTCAGCTTACGGTAATCCACGCAGAAACGGTAACTACCATCCTTCTTTGGTACCAGAAGAGCTGGTGCTGCCCATGGAGATTCACATTCCGTGATGATACCTTCGCGCAGCATCTTTTCGATCTCCTCTTCCATGATGGCTTTCTTGGCGGGAGTGAGTCGGTATGGCGGCACCGCAATCGGCGGGTGATCACCGCAATCGATGCGATGCTCTGCGAACGGTGTAGGTTCTCCCCCTTCAGCGAAGATATCCTCATACTCTTGCAGCAGCTGAGCGAGACGTCCCTTCTCTGGAATTGACAGCATCGAACCTTCATTACTACGTAAGACATCCGCGGAAGCGCACCCAACGAAGTCACGTGAAGTCTCACACCGCAAGGGGTGAATGACCTGAGGCCGATCAGCTGTGAACCAAGTATTGTTCGAAACGTTAATAACAATACCAGCTTTACGTAAGAAATCAATACCGAGTAACGTGTCATTGTTAACTGAGTTAGGAAAAATGACAAAAGTAATAGGTATCGTCAACCCCTTAAGTTGTATGTCAACATCTACGAGTAAGACCTTGAGATCCCGCACAATGCCATCGGCTAATTTTACCGACATAAAACTACTACGAAACGAATAGTGTAGTTTACGAAGCAGTGCGTACAGACTCGAACCGGCTACACTACGCTTAGCAGCCGTATCAATCAACCCGGTACCACGATGACCGTCTATCTCGATGTCGAGTATTGGACGACCGTCAGTACATAAGTTCGACGCGGACAAGTTACCTACTCTAATCGGCAACGCATCGCAGTCGAGGTCGACATTACACTTATATCTACATAAACAAGCGGATTGAGACACATTACATACATTACTATCAAAAGTTTCGCTATTCAAAGTTACGTTACACTTACAAGTATTATGATTACAATCGTGTGAAACAACATTAAGATTATCTGTATTAACACAACTTCTAGTGGGCTCTAGCATGTTAAATTCAACAACAGAAATAGATTCTTTCGGATTTACCGAACACTTAGCGCAATTAGATCGAATTACACCAATAGCGCCACAACCGTAACACTTCACACTAGACTCGGAAGTCGTTTTCTCGATTTTATTTTTAATACTCTTACAAAAGTCACGGGTATGTCCGCTTTTGCGGCAATAAACACAGAAAAGTTTTTTACCTTTGTCCGAACTGTTTACCACAATAGGCGCAGCGCTGCTCGTAGCCGACGCTGTAGTACTCGGTGGCGCCGGCGCGCTCGTCGCGGAGGCGGCGGGCGCGCGCGCGGGCGTCTGCGGAGGCCGGGGCTGCGGTGGCGGCGCGTGCGGCGTGTGCGCGCCAGCGGCGGGGCCACGCGCGTCGGTCGACACCTCAGAGAGGGATTCCTCAATGTTTCGCGCCTTCTCGATTAGCATTTCCAAATTTTCGATTGATTCACGAGTTACCCGTTTTCTTATACGTCTATGTAGTAACCCGTAAATCATGTCGACTTCCATTTCGTTTACGACTTTATATGGAAGTTTAGCAATAAGCGCGCGAAGTCGAGCAACGAAGACCTCCGTGCGTTCTTCTGTTTGTTCCACGGCAAATATTTCCCGGAATAATTTGTGTGGCGGTCGGGCTGCACCGAACATGGCGCGAAGTCTCTGTAGCGCGTCTTCCCATGACGTCACTGATGATTTTATGCCGCGAAACCACACAGCTGCCTCTCCTTCTAGCAGCATAGGTAGGCCGCGAAGCGCATGTTCGTCACTGATGCCTGTACACTCCTTGTATATTACTATCGAGTCGACGAATGCTTCGAGGGTCTCTGAGTCTCGGTTGGCGCCGCTAAATCGCGACGTACAGCGCGCGAAGTTTCCGTGATTTGTGGCTGGTGCAGCAGGCGATGGAGACGGTGAAGCTGAGCCGTTGACGGCCGACGTAGCCAGCAGGCTCTGAACCAGTTGACGGTTCGATTCCGCTTGAGCCTTGGCGAACGCCTCCAAAAACGACGTAAGCGTCCCTTCCGATAGCGGCGCGGGCGTCGGGGACGCCGGCGGCACGCCGAAGTCGTCATCGTTGCTTCTACTTTTGCGACGGGGCATTGTAGTACACAATAGTCATTAAAACACAAGGAAACACTATTCACGTTGTACGTAACGTGCACTAAACTTGTATTGTCCACTAAGAAAAACCGTTACTATGCACATAGGTATTTGAGTTCGCGTCGCGTCGGTTAGGTACCTACCTACGCGTGCCGCGTTGGAGCGCCAGTTTGTAGTGGGGCAGGTAACGACTTGAATCAAAATGGCCAAGATAAGATGCACAAATTATAATATTGTTAGTCAGTTACACGGTATTCAAAAAAAAACAAGACATTCGAGAAAACTCAAAAAAAAATAACAATACGTGACCGTGTACGACAGCGATGCGAGCCGGACTGGCGCGTGCGCGACGCCGCTGCGACGCGGCGTGGGGCGGCGCGCGGTTTGTACCTATGTACCTACGCGTGCTAGGTACCGAGAAAGCGCGGGCGCCTTGTTACTATGCCCTACAATACTTATTATCTCTAGTAAACAATCACGAATTTTTTTTTAAATGCCTTCATCATTTATTAAGTTATAAAGCTTCAGACTACAGTTAGAAAGAGAAGTCCGTACTGTGACGTCAAATTACACGACGACTATACAACTGCCATAGAAAACAGCGTTTTTGCGAGAGGGACATTTTCAGAGGGATATTTGTAATAATTGTATCTCGTTCATTTTTCGAGCAATTTAGATTCTAATTTCACAGTTAGTATTATATTTTCCAATACTTTTAGATAAACTGTTCAGATCATAAATACTTTTTTCATGCATATTCCCTATTGGACGAGAATTGAGTGTTTCATAGGCGTGCCTCTTTTCTTTTCAACAAAAGATAGATACATAACACTTCCTCCTAGCTTACTAAAATAAATACATTTTAAAATTTGTTTGTCACGCTTTTACGCTTATTGCGCTAAACCAAATTTGATCATTTGATCAATGTTAAATGGGAAACGGTCCAATAATGATAAAGTTTAATTTCTCATGTCATTCATTCATCATCATCACCATCCAACGATGGATTTCGCTTACTCCTGAGCATAGGCCTTTTACTCGTTGAGCTCCTTTAAGTTCTAAGTTTGAGCGACACGATAACTGGCAAATGCTTGCACAGTCTGGACAGGTCCACTCAAATCTGTGTGGTACTTTCCTCAAAATACCACTTCAGACATTAACCTACATGGTTCTCATATGATTTGACCAGTACGATTGTATGGATTTTAAAAGATACTTTGACCTCTGAGATTGTTTCAGTGTTTCTTTAGCATGAAAAAAATCGTCAGCATCTAAAACTCATAGAGCGTGATATAAACATCATTCACGTTCATTCAATGAACGAATTAATACATTAATCACTGCGACATGTGCAAATGAACGACGCCAATTGATTCATGAGTGCGAATATTAGCGTTTTCCCTTTGAGTAAGCAAATCGCTAAGCCATGTTGACGTGACGCTATGGTTTCAAACAGACGACAGGCTGTATGGGGACCGATATCGGCTGTTTAATTAACTCGAACTGTTTAGGCTTTTGGCTTCGAAGTTTTTGATCTATCTCTCCTGTAATACCTTCGAGTACCAGCTGTCCTAGTTGACAATAATTTACATAATCTGCATCAAGCAACTCGGCGTAGTAGGCGTAACTCCAGCGTACAAATCGTACATAATAGTAACCGAAGAAAAAATCTAAGATGGACTGGAATTTCGCGCGCTTACTTGTTTAGTTAATTATTATTATTAATGATTACTACAGTCTTTTATATTTAAACTAGCTTTTACTCGCGACTTTGTACGCGCATATCCCGTTTGTATACCATTCCCGCAGGATTTCAGGAAATTCTTGCATGAAAATCGGTGCAGTAGTTTTTGAGTTTATCGAGAACCGACAGACAGACGCAGCGGAGGACTTAGCTTTATAATATGTAGTGATAATTAAGACAACTACGATCTGAGCTTTTTAAGAAAAATCATCTGGAGGCAGATAGAAATACCTAGAAATGCTGATCCATTTTCTGAATCATAAAATATGATACGAATCATTAATTTCATTTCAAACAGCTACAAGATGATTGCGCGCTTCGTTGAAAATCTTATGATTAACGGTTTCCGATGGTTGCGGCTTAGAATCAGTGTTGCCAAGGTTGGTCTGGTAATTAATTACAGTCCTAGGTTTTTGTGCGAGGAAGATTATCGTGAATAATTCTTGAGTTAGGTTGGATCAAGATCTAATGAAATTGATTGGCAAATCTACACTGAAGAAGTTTCTAGATAAAACTCAGTCTTACAACTCAGTAACAATTGTTAAAACCATACAATACATGTGGTTATATCACTGAATATTTCGTACTTTTGTGTACTTATTGTAAAAACATTAACTAGTTTTGTTGCGATAAACACGTGATCTTCACTCTCAAGAAGACATGCGAATATGCGTTAGCGATAGCGATAATGAATCCTATTTACTAGACAACTACATTCAAATTCCTCGTAATCTATACTAATATTATAAAGCAGAAGAGTTTGTTTGTTTGTTTAGTTGAACGCGCTAATCTCAGAAACTACTGGTCCGATTTAAAAAATTCTTTCAGTGTTAGATAGCCCATTTATCGAGGAAGGCTATAGGCTATATATCATCCCGCTAAGACCAATAGGAGCGAAGCAGTAATGAAAAATGTAACGCAGACGACGTTGCACTGGTCAGCTAGTGTTATATACAAGCAGTCGCCAAGAAGACCACATAATAATGATAGGTAGGTACCATCCTACACCAAACTACTAGAGCGTTTTTCTCTGTAACAATGAGGTTTAAGTGGTCGTACTCGCTGATGCGTTGTTTTGTCGCGAACATATTCCACTCATTTATGTAAATACTGGCTTCTGCCCGTGGCTTCCTTCGGAAATAAGTAGCCTTTGTGCTATTCCAGACTATAAACCTATCCTATGTTTTAAATTTCATCAAGATCCGTTCAGCCGTTCTGGCGTAATTGAGTAACAAACCTCCCAACTTTCGCATTTATAATATATTTTTTTTAACTTTCATGGTCACTAACATTAGAATAGTTCATATCGGGATTGCTACCATGTAGGTACCTTTATATTTGCGAGTTTCCAATATTTCGGCACTGTTGCAAGCGCCATGATCACGGAGTAACTCCGCGATCAGTTCCTCCGTGATCATGGCGCGTAGCAAATCCTGATATTAACTATTCCAATATTAGTAAGATAGTTTGAAGATTTGATCTCTAATAGTAATAAATATATTATCTGTTGTTTCAGGTCAACTAGAACTTTCTTTTGCTGAGACTATCGTGCAAAAGACTAAGTGAAGCCGATTTCGAACTACTAACGCTTCTGATGTCCCGGATACGACAACCAGGTACCATTCTTAAAGCTATATATTATCTATACATCTTAACATCATCATCTGCCTAGCCTTTTCCCAACTATATTGGGGTCGGCTTCCAGTCAAACCGGATTCAGCTGAATACCAGTATTTTACGTGGAGCGGCTGCCTACCAGACCTCCAGAACCCATTAACTGGGTAACACGGTACTCCTTGGCAAGACTGGTGTCAGATTTTCTGGCTTATGATTAAAGATCTCCAAATGACAGCCGGGACCAACAGCTTAACGTGCTTTCCGAGGCACGGAGGAAACTCGATATGTTAAGATGGTCACCCATCCACAGACCAACCTCGGCAAGCGTTGCTTAACCTTGAAGATCGACCTGTGCAACTGTTATTATTTAGCCACGAGCTCCTCCCCTCTCATCTATACGTCTTAACAATTCATAAAATACTGTGAGTTCTTGTACGAAGGTAAGCTTAACTCAAAGTTTAATGCCTCCCAAAAACCTTTGAATGATACAGAGAGATAAATACTTTGTATGCGATTGATTTAACTAAGTTTAGAAACTTTTTTAAAGGATGGGATACCATGAAATATCTCCTCTCGTTCTGGGTGGAGCAGATGGGAGTGTAAGATTTTTACTGACTAAAACCCATCCACGTTCCTCCGCTGCTTGTGTTCTAGGGCCGCAGTGACTCTTTCGAACAAATATCGGAACCCTGGCTTGTTCAGAAACTTAACGATAGTTTAGTGGCTTACCTAAGACATTTTTTGGAATGGAATTATTGTATGTTAGTCTTATTTAAAACAGCTTTCGCCAATGTTACACCTTACTCCTTTTGTATTTTCTTTTCTTCGATTTTATTTCCGTTTTAATTGTATACACTGTATAATGTTAAGCGGATGAAGTCATTTAATGCAAGCATCTTTTGCTTAAAAGGTGATCTTCAAATCACGTATGTTAATAACATATATTTTTAATGTACTAATAAATGGGCTAATGGGGGCCGAGTCACCCGCGTCCGTAGGAGAATACCCTTCAGCGAATCCATACACGTGGTCCCTGGGTGGTGCTAAACAGGTGACACTAACCGCCTCCGTGGTCTCGTGGTTATACCACCTGATTCAGACCCAGAGGTCCCGGGTTCGATTCCCAGCGGGGTAAATTTTTTGCTCGGTTTGGTTGGTGGTAGGACTTGTTCTAAGTCCGCCTGGCAAGCTACCACCATCATGTCTAAGTCTGTCGCCATAACAACAATGTTAACAGCATTGTTGTGTTCCGGCAGTTAGAGGTATGATAGCCAGTTCCACTGTGTAAGAGGATTCCGGGTGAAACTCGCTTCCATCTTCGGCCTAATCATCACTTTCCATCAGGTGAGATTTAGGCCAAGAGTTTCCCCGTTTTGTATAAAAAAATAAATAAAAAAAATAACATATTTTTAATGTAGGTACTATTCCAAATGCAACTTAACAGTTCCTTGTTCAGTTGATAAATTGAGAAGACGTATGATTTTTCTGTAATTTCCAAAAAACAGGGAATTGTACCAAAATCATCACTATCAGGCTTCTCAATTACTGGTTCTGTGAAACCGTGTTTACACAACAAAGCCGCAGATAATATCATCCATTTCACTCCCACAAAAGCTAAGCGGGAATATTAATTAATTTTCCGAATCGGTAGGTGTTCTAGTTCGATAATAATTTAATTTTCCTCTCGGCAAACACTTTGGAAACTCCAACCTGTATAAACACACGGTAAGTATATCAAGCCGCTTAGCCTTTCCTCGATTATGTTGGGGTCAGCTTGCAGTCTGACCAGACGTAGCTGAGTACTAGTATTTTACATGGAGGATCTTACCTCTTCAACCCAGTAACACGTTACCACAACACCCTTTGGCAAGACTGTTCTCAGGTTTTCTGGCTTCTGACTATCCGTAACGAAGATTTTCAAATAAAAACCGACCAACGCCTAAGACTGTGTGTCCCACCAGAGCTGTGCGAGGATGCATAGCGATGGAAATGCTTGTTAAAGACCAGAACCAATAGAATCACTCCATTAACCTCTGGCCTCGCTCAGCGCAAGCAATTTTATTAAATGACTTCCATAAAAGGAGGAGGTTCTCAATTCGGCGGGATTTTTTATATAATTATGTACACCGATTACGACGGCGTTTCTGATACGATTTGTGTGATTTTAGTTCGACGGCATACTGGTCATTTGGTCCCGTAATAATTATATTCAGTAGGCTCAGTATTTTTTATTTTATGAGTTTCTTTGCTTATTTCAATTTCTGCGTTGACGAAGATGTCGTCCAAGTATCACCACTTGAAAGTGAAAAATAAAAAAACTTTGGAGTGTGTATTCCGTCCACTAGCGCCGCCAATCGTTTTTATTAATTGTGGTAAATTTAAGACACGTAGATAAAAAACCGCTCTGTAGTGTACTGAAGAAATGTATCTATTATTTTTGACAGCTATTTTTAATACATAACTCATGGCTAAATAGCCAAAACGACAATTATTGCTAAAAGTTGCCACTTTTAGCAAAAATATCGACTTTGGCAACTATTTATGTTCTAAAGTACAAAACATAACTCTCAAAAAATAATAGATACGAGTACATTTCTTCAGTACACTACAGAGCGGTTTTTTATCTACGTGTCTTAAATTTACCACAATTAATAAAAACGATTGGCGGCGCTAGTGGACGGAAAACGCCCTCTTAAGAAGTCGGTTTTTTTTTGTAATACAGTTTTTTCAATTCTTAACAAACACACACCTGCCTTGTAACGCATCCTTGCACATTTCTGCTGGAAACGCTACAATTTATCTGCTTTGCGAGGTACAGAGGAGGCTGGGTATATAATGGATGGTCACCCTGTCCTCAACCTGTCCAAATACACATTTCTATTCAAATACAGACGAAGAACCCTCCAAAAGAGGGTTTACTCTATAAATAAGCTTCGTTGGTAATCCTCACAGTTACCTATTCCACTTAAATTCTTGAGGTTATCTCTAAATATTCGACCGTGAATACCTTTGGACGTTTGAAGGAAATGGATTTAAGATTCAGGATTTTGATAAAGAGCTAATTTTATTTTGCTTGAAAAAACATTTTTTTTTCGTTTATTCTTTTTTATTTTACTTGAGAAGCTTATGGATAAATAGTAACAGCCGCACGGCTCGATCTTCAAGGTAAAGCAACGCTTGCTAAGTTTAGTCTGTGGATAGGTGACCTTCTTAACATACCAAAAATCCTCCGGGCCTCAAAAAGCTCGTTAAGCCGATGATCCCGGCTGTCATTTGTCATCACGTTATGTGAATCTCTGGCAGTGGTTACGGATTGTCTGAAGCCAGAAAATCAGCCATGCCAAGAAGTACCGTATTAATCAATGGGTTGTGGAGGTCTGTTAGGTAGCCGATGAAAAAAAAAACTGGTATTCAGCTAAATCCGGTTTGACTGGAAGCCGAAATTGTAAGAAAATAGGAATTCAGTTACGGAAAAAATACAAAAAATATCTTTTATATTAAAAATTAAATGAAAAAAAAAATCTTTAGTGTTTTACACGGAGTTCTCATCAAGGTATACTAAAACAAATAATATAAAGAACAAGCTAATCTAACTACTGTTTCGAATTGCAAAAAAATATTCGTTGTTGGATAGCCCATTTATCGAGGAAGGCTGTAAACATCACTCTATGACCAATCCAGTTAAGTAGTTACAACCTTCTATGGTTTGCAGAGAACGGCCGTTGACAAAAAAAAAAAAAAAAATTGGAGCGAAAAATTTATAACAAATGGAACACAGATGAAGTTGCGCTGTTCAGTAAATGTTAATATAACCATCACTTTATGTTATGAAAACCTTCAGATACTATAATTCCCAGACAGTACAATTTTCTCTAAAACTAAGATAAAAAAGAAACCCATCTTACACTTGCAAATTGAGGTATAAAAGAAACCAGAAAAAGACCACAAAATAAGAAAATTTGAATGCAAACAAGATTCTCAAGAACACTCCTTAGATATTCATGCAGTTCATATGCATATAGACATCTACTAAGATTCCCTTCAGCAACTTGCATCAGCATACGAATTTTGTTTAAGAGTCCTAAAGGACCTCTACACCAAGATGGCTCGGCCGTTTGACACTGAGCGTTTGAGAGCCCTCTCTTTGAGGAGGTAAAATCCTCCCGCATTTTGGTCTGGGAAGCTTAAGTGGGTGGTTGGTCAGTAAACGGACGTCTGAACGTGTTTGAACTCAGGGTTGTTTAATTTTAATGAAGTTGTCAGTGGGTTGTAGGATTAAATGATATTTAATTCAGAGGGCTAATTCTAGTAATTTTAAACAAATTTCGCATTCGCATGTCAATCGCAAACTGTCAAAAAAGCCTTAATTTTCATACAATTTTGACAGATTGCGAATGAGATGCGAATGTGAAAATTAGTAGAATTGACACAATTCTTATTTGGTCATACCGTTTTTGCATTGTTTTGTCTATATAACGTGCATGTTTCATGTACTAGTACAATTTTTATTATTTTTGTTTTTCTTGCAAAGATCTCGGGTTAAGTACTGGTTTTTTTTTTTTTTGGAAGATTCGGCTTGTTGACCACAATCACGCCTGATGGAAAGCGATTGATAAGGTCTATATTAATAATAATAATATCCTTGAACATTTCACACAACGCCATTTAGTCCCAAGCTAAGCAACCTAATGCTTGTGTTATGGTAACGAGATGGCTGATAAACTACTTATATACATTTTTTTTTGTAAATACTTACATATTTACTTATACTTGTAGGTCGTACAACTCGTACAACTCGTAGGTCGTACTTATACTTGTAGGTCGTACAAATATTTGTCCCGTGCGGGAATCGAACCCGCGACATGCTGCGCAGCAGTCAATTGCTCTACCTCTGCGCCAACCGTGTCGTCAATTGGAGCGAGCTTGCTCAACAGATGCTGTTCACTCAATAAATGTGGAAGAAAAGCGCTGGGTACGACTAGTAGGGATATCGACCAGGTACCCTGCAGTTCGTCTGGTACTACGGTAGTAAAAGGATGGTGGAATCAGGTTGTAGAGTTCCAAGTACAATTTGTAGAAGACTGATAGACAGGCAACACTACACCGATGAGCTAGGCTGTGAAGCTGCACCACCACCGTCTCGTCACTTATAAGTCTTTCTGCTCTGCGTCTGCGGAATAAATATATAATTATTGACACTCTACAAATTAAACGCAACTTTGTTGCTGATTGACTGCTGAAAATTTATTCAACCAATCACTGGTGTTTGACGATTATTTCAATAATATTGCGAATATTATATTAGAGTGTAGGTACCTATGTTCTTACTATTCCCACGAATCAGTATACGAGAAGCTTACTGCCTCCGTGGTCGTGTGGTTTAGGCGTTTTCTTTGTGACCCGGTGGTCGTGGGTTCGATTCCCACGGGAAACATAGGTACTTTGTAAAGTTGTTTCCAGTTTGGCTAGGACATTACAGGCTTGAATCACCTGACTGTCTGATAAAAAGTTGATTTCGTGATGAAAGGCACGTATAAGCCGGTGGTCCCGGTCGCCAAATGGCGGTCGTCCAATAAACCATGTCAAAGGCCCTTGAGGCGGTTTAGAAACTCTGACACTAGGGTGTGTGCGGTCGTTAAACCTAACTGCCCACGATAGGAAGGATTTTAACATTTTAATCATTCAATGTAACGATAGCCTACTCATTAAACGATTGTACTTATCTAATTGATATCGAACATGTTAACTAATCAAAACACCATTTAACCTGTGATGAAAGTTAATTAATATCTCAGCCAAGTTTTAAGGAGTTTTTAAGTAGGTAGTTAATTTCATATTCATATCCACCTACACGCCTTCTTAGTTGCGCCCACGGTAAGGAACTTTTAGCTTACCCAAACTCCAAAGTATGTGAAAAGTAATCGACCTTAAATGATGTGTTTTTGAATTTACTGCTTAGTGAGTGTGCCCAAGAACTCCACGACCTCATCCCACAGCCCCCCTACCACGAGACATCTAGACGCACTGTAACTTACCATCCCTACCTTGTTGCTATTCCACCAATTCGCACTAAGCGTTTCCAAACGTCTTTTATAATGAGCACAGCAAAGGAACTCTCTTCCAGCGTCTGTATTTCCGAACGCATACAACCCTAATCTCTTCAAAGTTAGAGTGAACAGGCTACTTCTGGGTAAGCTCGCCCCATCGCAGACTTTGTCTCTGTCATCTCTGACCAAGACTGGAGTCAAGAGCAAACTCATCTATCTATCTATATATAAAAAAATAAATTGCTGTTCGTTAGTCTCGCTAAAACTCGAGAAGCTGGGCCGATTTCGGTAATTCTTTTTTGTTTAGTTCGCCAGAACACAGGGAAGGTTTAAAAGCAAAAAAAATAGCCAGTTGAGGGGAGCGAAGCCGCGGGGGACAGCTAGTCACAAATAACAAAAAAAAAAGATCTTTAGTTATAAACTCCATCTTACTAATAAATCACAAAAAAAAAACATCTGTTACCATTCGTTTCTTGAATCTCGTAGCAACAAAACTCAAGTAATTATTCCATTTTCCAAACCTGCGACGACTTTTCAAGAAAGAAATCCATTTTGGTTCAATAACTGTTAATTTAGCGAAAATAGAAGTTATTTTTTGGCCCCTTGAAGATCCGGTTTCATAAAATCTTTTTATTAGGGTCCCCGAGACGTTTGTAAGTCTTCTTGAGATCCCTAAAGAGTTTTCGAAGTTAATTTTATAAGATTTCTTAGCGAGTTATATCGTTTTAATTCTTAATTCTTTATTGTACACCAAAACAACTTTTATGATACAGTCATAATAAATACATGTACAAAGGCGAGCTTAACTCAAAGTTGAGTTTTCTCCCAGCAAACCTTTGAGTGATAGAGAGAGTTCATCATAGAGGGTAGGATCCAGTGTACAAATAATACCTATACATAAATATTACTACATAAATACACAAATATATGTATATATATAAATATCCAATATTATGTCATTGTGAAAGGTAATGCTCTTTAATTTTCCTCTTGAAGACATCAAGAGAAGGGCTGTCGCGTAGAGAGTGTGGAAGAGAGTTCCAGAGACGTACTGCAGTAACTGAGAAGGAGCCATCATAGCGGCTGGAAGTGTGACGCGGAGTGCGAAGGAGAAGAGAAGTAGCAGTGCGACAGGGTTTACCCCTTGGAATGAGGTACTCGAAGCGTTCACGAAGATATTGAGGAGAATTGGGATTGTGCAGTATAGTATAGAGAAAGGATAGGATATGGGTATCTCGTCGACGCCGAATAGGCAGCCACTTCAATCTGGTCCGAAACTCCGACACATGGTCATATTTGCGGAGGCCAAAAATGAAGCGAATGCACAAGTTCTGCAGCCGCTCGAGTTTGTTTAGGAGTACCTCTGTTGCATCTAGAAAGCAAACATCCGCATAGTCTATGAGCGGTAGAAGAAGAGATTGCGCAAGGCTGACCTTAGTGTGAAAAGGTAGGAATTTTTGGAGACGTTTAAGGGACTGGAAAGAGTAGAAAACCTTTTTACTTACCTCACCAATATGAACCTCCCAAGAGAGGTTAGTGTCAAAATGGACGCCTAGGTTTTTAGCACTCTTGGAATACAAAATGGGCACCGAGTCATATACTACTGGTGGCAGGGTCTGGTAATTTAATAGGTTAAGCATGTATCTGCCACCAATAATGAGCGCCTGGGATTTTGTTGGGTTCAGTAAGAGTCCAAAAGATTTTGCCCATCTGTTGATATTTTCAAGGTCATCATTGATGGCAGCCACAGCCTCAACCAGTTCACCTACTTTAAAATGTCGATATAACTGCAAGTCGTCTGCTTAGAGATGATAGTTAGAAGTTAGGACCTTTGTGATGGCGTTTATAAAAACTGAGAAGAGAAGAGGAGAAAGGACGCCACCTTGAGGAACACCCGCAGCCAATTCACACCATTCAGAGGAATCCTCATCAGATCGAACCAACTGCGAGCGGCCCCGAAGATAAGATTTGAACCACTCAATTACTGGTGCAGAGACATTAAGAGAGGAAAGGATTCCTAAGAGGATGTCAAAGTCAACTGAGTTAAAGGCACTGCTGAAGTCCAGTAAAACCAAAGCCGTTAGACGCTTATTCTCCATAGCCAGTCTTACGTCATCAGTTATTTTGACTAGAGTAGTTACAGTGCTATGGCCAGGTCTGAAGCCAGATTGGTAAGGACTGAGCAGGTTATTAGAGGATAGATAACTAGACAGTTGCTTCTGAACAACACTCTCGAGGACTTTGGAGAGGACCGGGAGGATGGATATAGGATGGAAATGGGATGGTGAGGAGGGATTGGCTACTTTGGGAAGCGGTAAGACGTGAGCCTTCTTCCACGCTGACGGAAAGGAATTAGTGAAGAGGGAAAAGTTTACCATGTGGGTTACGACAGGAACTACTTCACTCAGGATGGGTAGGAACATTTGAAGTTGAAGGCCATCGTCACCTACCGCCTTAGTGGAGATGGATAGGATACATTTCTTAATATCTAGCTCAGTAATTGGGTGGAACGAGAATGAAGTATTTGAAGGCAAAGGAAGATTAGCAAGGTCGTTGAGAGTGGATAATTTAACATGTTTTTCGAGTATAATTGGAGACTTAGAAAAGTGCGCATTAAGTGCATTGAGGTCCATCTTATCAGAAGCACTCTTGCACGAGGCTTTCCCAATGCCAAGAGTCTTTAAAAATTGCCATACTTGTGTTGGGTTGAAGTTATCAATTGAGTTATGAATGTGGCGCCTTTTCGCATTCCTACACAAACGACCGCAGCGATTTCGCATCTTCTTATAAAACTCCCAGTTTTCTTCAGTTGGCTGCTTCCTGTACAAACGCTTGGCTTTGTCACGCTTAGCCATCTGATTTTTGATAGCTGGTGATAGCCATGGTGCAGGAAGATGCTTAACCCTCACCTTTTTAAGAGGAGCATGTGCGTCATACAATTCCAGCATAGTCCTGCTGAAGACTGACACCATAGTGTCTATATCTTCGCAGCTGAACACCGAAGACCAGTCGATGCCACCAGCATCAGCCCTCAAACGCTCCAAATCAATGTTTTTAAAACTACGAAGATATAGAAATTTAGCCTTACGTTTAGGAGGTCGAATCTTATAGGAAAGGTAAACGAGATCATGGTAAGAGAAAGGAGCAGGAAGTTGTCCATGAGTGGCTACTTTGTTAGGGTCAGATACTAGAATGAGATCTAAGAGAGAAGGAGTAGAGTGAGGGGCCCTGTGAGTAGCATTGAGAGGAAGTACATGCATATTGACAGAAGAGACAAGTGATTGAAGTTTACGGCTGCGCGAGTCTCCCTTCAGTAGACAAGTATTGAAGTCTCCGAGAATAATCATATGATCATAAAGTGCGGAAAGATTTTCTAGTTTAGTTTCAAAAGAGGAAAAGTAGTCAATTTGGCAAGAGGGACTATAAAAGACACCTAACAGTAACTTCGTATGTTGAAAGTCTATTTCAACGAATAGGTGCTCTGCAAACTTTGAGTAGACACCCGGAGACTGATCAATAATCTTGTAACTGATATCGCCACGGAGATAGATGGAAACCCCTCCGCATCCCTTCCCTGTTCTATCATTGCGCACAATCTTGTATCCAGGTAGAGAATACTGCGTGGAAAGAAGTGCAGGCTTGAGAAAAGTTTCGGATACAAGGACAGCGTGAACAAGATCAGAGTCGAAAGAAGATAACAAATCAGAGTAGTGAGCAGGAATGCTTTGAGCATTTATGTGAACAGCGTTGAAGAATTTGCGACAATTTGAAAAAATAGAAGAAATATGGTCTCTAAGATTCAGAGAGTTGTCATCGCTAAAAGCGCTGGCAAAGCTCTGATCTGACGCGCAAGAGGAAGAGCACGAAAAGAAACTGTCATCTATAAAATCATCTGACATAATACAAAATATAATATTACAAATAAAACTAAAATAATATTAAAAAAAAAGATAATAAAACTAAAATAACTCAAACCTCGATGCACTCGCCGGTTACATAATTTAAACTAATAAAATTGTTAAAAAGCCAGTAGGCCAAACCAAACAAAACACATTAATTATTTAGTCCGTTTCCGAACGCTACTTTGAGAAACGGGAAAATAGTTTAACGTCAACTGACATTGACAATGACAACTATTGACAACTTCAAAGCAACATTAAAATAAAACCAAAACAAAAAAAAAATGCATAAAGAAAAATCGAGTGACCCACATACATGACACAATTTATAGAAATACATACATAAAAATAGAAGAATCGTGCGTGGATTTACTTCGGTGGTTTCCGTGTTCTCTTCTCGGGCACCGGCTTTGATGGCACGGCTGAAGACTCCGCAACGGGGAACTGAACTACGAGTTCGCGATATTCCATCACAGACTCAATCTTCCTTCGCACTCTATCGGAGACCTGGATGACAATTTTTCCCTCAGACGTCCAACACTTGTGTATGCCGTAGTATTTCCTGGCATTCATAAATACCTCGTGCCTGGGCTTAGTGAGGAACTCGGAAAGCGTCAGACCAGTCCCTTTCAATTTGGTCTTGTTTCGCCACACCTCATTCCGCACCATGCGGCTTTCAAAGCGAGCCAAGAGGGGACGAGGCTTGCTGGTGTTACTTCCAAGGCGGTGACAGGCTGTAATGTCTTTAACGGCGACGTTTTCCATCTGCAGACGTTCCGACAAAATCTTCAAAAAACTAGCAGTGGGATCAGATTCCTTATCCTCAGATAAACCATGCAGAAGGAGTACCTTACCACGGGATGCCATTTCATGTCTATCTAGCCCTACCACAAGCAGCTCCATTTGGGATTTTAATGCGCTCAAGGTTTTCCACATTAAGGTCCTGAACTCGGTGAAGTCTTTGGATAGGCTGGCTATTGACTTGTGGGAAGCTTCACCGCTGGCATTCTTCAAGTCTTCCTCATATTGGGTCATTCTTGAAGAAAATGTAGATGACAGTTCTTCCACACAGCTTGATAATTTTGAGTACAGGTCCATAATGTTGTTGAAGTACTAGTGTACTAGTAGTAGTAGTGTGTGTTGTTGTACTGGCAGTGCAGAGAATTGGAAAGGAGAGTTGATGTACCGACTGAGTGCACCAGAGGTAAAAGTGCTACTTTAACTACTTTTTATCATTTAAAAACTAATTTTAATATTTATTTAGATTAATAATTTATGAGCTCCGAAATTTATGTGTATTTTAGGTAGCATAACAAAATCTTAACGAGTGAGCTTGCAGCTCGCGACCAGCTTTTTAAAACAAGAAAGACAGAAAAAGAGTTTATTTGTGGTCAATATGACGCATACCAAAAATACACAAAAATTACAATTATAAATAATTATATGAAAAATTAGGAAGATATGCGTCAAATCTGCGCAAAACGGCCATCTCTCAGCATAATGCTGGGACTCGTGTGCGAGACAGAGCCAAAGCGCTGGTTTTCATTTCAAAACAAGAGCTATTGTAAGGTGTTAATAGCTTAACTCGAGTAGCTAATAGCTCAGTAATTTGTTTATGCTGGTGTGCGTGACATGCCTAAACCTCATGATTTCGGATCGGAGAAAATGGATAGTGTGTGATACGCATTTCGTACACCAGAATCATGATTTGTTATATTTTTAACCGTCTTCCAAAAAAGAAGGAGGTTCTTAATTCGGTAAGTATTTTTTTATGTTTGTACACCGATAACTACAAGGTTTCTGATTCAATTTCTGAGATTCTTTTTTTTTTCTGTGCGGCATACCTACTTGCCATTTGGTGCCGCAATTTTGGCTCAACAGTTATTATTTTATGAGCATTTTAGTTAATATCTGCGTAAAGGACGACATCGGCTTTACTTGCCATATAAAAATATAGAATAGAATAGACTGATTTTTAATATTTTTTTAATTTTATTGAGGTAAGGCCTGATCTTGACCTCGATCCCACCTGATGAAAAGCGACGGACGAGATCTATAATAGAGCAAACGTGCCTAGAAGATACCTGCAGTGCGATTCTGCAAACATGTCGAAGTGAACACTTAAGCGAAGTGAACGACTAGTGAGCTGTCAATCCACACAAACAAGATGGCATGACAACTTACTTGTCGTTCACTCCACCCAAGTGATCACGGTGAGACGTCAGCAGAATCGACCGGCTGTTCACTCTTACTTTTTTTTATTTATTTATTTATTTATTTAACACTTTAAGCACAAATGTACAGAGGCGGACTTAATGCCATAGGCATTCTCTACCAGTCAACCTTTGGGTGATGTAGAGACAAATAGTGGTAGATGCAATATGGAGAACATAAAAGCGATTGATATTAATATACAAACATACAGAAAACATAAATATTATATAAACTATATATATTACATATAATATAACAAAATTTTAATTGAAAAAATAAACATACGAACATATTTATACAATTAGTACCAATAGATAGTTGAGAAATATTAGCGCTGTGATGAGACTACTGCCAACTTCTTGTGAATGTGCTCACGAACTCTAACTTTAAAGGTTAATCGGTTGGTGGCCATCCTGAATTCCTGAGGGAGCGCATTCCACAGAGAAATAGCCTGAACGAAGAAGGAAGAGTGAATGAAGTCAGTACGGTGAGTGGGACATTGAAGGACGCGGTTATGTGATGAGCGTAGATTTCGATTGTGGTTGGCACAAATGTATTGGAAGTGAGGGGCAAGATAACTGGGGGAGTTGGGAGAGTCAAGGAAAGAAAACAAGGTAGTAAGGGCTCTTAGCTCTCTGCGCTCGCGTATGGGCAACCACTTTAGAAGCGACCGATGCGCAGAAACATGATCATATTTACGCAGATTGAAAACGAATCGAATGCAGTAATTCAGAAGGCGGTCAAGTTTGTTGAGGAGATCTGCATTCAGGTCGTAGTAGCACACATCGCCATAATCGATGATAGGAAAAATTAAGGTCTGTACAAGCATTGTCTTCGTGTTTGATGGTAAAAAGTTTTTCAAGCGATACAGGGCCCGCAGCACTCCAGTAACCTTCTGACTGACACTAGCGACTTGAGTACGCCAGTTTAAGGTACTATCAATGCGCAAACCTAGATTTTTTACATCAGCGCTAAATGGGACGATCGTACTGTCGAACAGGACATTTGGCAAAGCTGTTAAATATCCAGTTTAGCAATGCTTCGTGAACTCCCAATGATGATAGCCTGACACTTATCAGGGTTTACCGTAACACCAAACCTGTCCGACCACGTTTTAATGGCTATCAAGTCCCTGTTCACTTTGTTGATAACGTCAGGTAATTCATCGACCCTCCCTTGAAGATACAACTCCAGGTCATCTGCATAAAGATGATACGCACATTGAAGTTCGGAGGTTATTAAATTAATAAAAATAGAAAACAGAAGAGGAGAAAGAATGCCGCCTTGAGGAACGCCAGTTTCCAAATTAAGCCAGCAAGATGAGGAATCCCCAACGCGAACCGACTGCTGACGTCCCTGAAGATAGGAGGTGAACCACTCCAGTGCTTCGGGAGAGACCATAATATAGGAGAGAATGGCTAAAAGGATTTCGTGACTGACGGTATTGAAGGCATTTGAGAAGTCGACTAACACAAGTACAGTGACTTTGGTGTCTTCCAGTCCTGCCCTTATATCACCAGTCACTTTAAGGAGAAGGTACTTTGAAGGTTACTTTGAAGTTTACTTTGAAGGTAGATGGGTTATAGGTATGTGGAAGCCAACACAGACGCTGTCAGAAAGCCACACTTTTTCTGCCAGCGTCTGTGTTGGCTGCAAGACGGTTTTAAGACGTCATAGAATCTTAGCTTATATTAAACTAGGCTGTGTTAATATAAAAATTGCCTCAGCTATGCGAGCTAAGCTAAATTAGCTTAGCACAGCTCTTGAAAGATTGGAGCGTTTGATATCGGTTTTATAGTCACTGCTATTTATTATATTTTTTTTAGCTATTGAAGAATGCACCTACTTAAAAAAATCTAATCTTAATTGTGCTTGATCACCTTAGATTAATTTTATTTATCAATAAGAACCCTCCAATAAGAACTTCAATGTAACTGCAACCCATGACGTCAACATTCGAGGCAGGTTCACTACGCTCATTTGAACTTCGATGGCTAAACTTAGATGACCCGATCAGTAAAGTTTAGCTATTGAATTTCGGGGTTTAGGCGCTAAGAAGACTGAAACAAGATCTTGATATATTTTAAGTGGCTAAACTTTGAATTTGAACATGTTTAAACATAGTTTGAAGAAGCAAGTGGTAGCAAAATGTTTGTTTGGTGCGTTCCAGTTGCGGTAGATATAACATGAATGTAGAAACTATAACTCTCGTTCCTTTATGCCAATTTATTTGAGGCCGCGGCAACAAGTCTTCTCCCATACTTCTTTATTTATTCATTTCTAATCTAGTAGCCTTAAGAAATTGATAAGAAAACGTTTGTTTAAAAAAATTAAGGCATCACAGTGGTTAACGTATTAGAATACCAGAGCTGCTTTTTTTTAATGTCGCAGAACACACTAGGATAGGAAATTTTTGGCCTCACACAGGACTTTTACTTAGGTCAAAGTTTTATTCAAATAAAATTATTTTATTGTGTCTTTTCTGTTCGTTAAAACCCATTTGTTTTTCTATAAACAATGTTCACGGTTGATACTGTCTGCACTAAAATTGAGGAGTTCTTACAGAAGAGATAAAGCAAAAATCTTTAAAAATATATTGTATGTGATGTTATTTTAAATCGAATATTTTCTTATACAAAATTTTACCCACAAATCTTGAAGCAAAGGGTTTGTCTTTTACACAGACAGCAAAAAAGATTTACTCGGTACGTGTTCATAATTCTTAGTGCGCTAAAGAGCTAAACTTAAAGTTATGGCTGGGAATGTCCACGCCAGGCTTCTTTAAGATAATATTTTTTTAAAATAATACCATAATTCCCTGAAGTCAAAGACAAACTTTAAAGGCTAACTTAATTAAAGAATTTTCCATCCTGTACTTTTTTTACAACCGGAGGCTTATTTATTTACGAAGAAAAACAAAAAAAAATTCTTAGCTAATTTAATATTAAGTTCAACTCATTTTGAATAAAGAATCTACTAATTAAATATTATTATTTGAAATAAGATTACGATTCTTAATAGAATTACTTGTTATGTTATATTAGCTTCTGCCCACGACTTTGTTTTCGTATTATCCTGGTTTTTCCTGGTCCCGTAAGAATTATAGAAAATCCTCCCCTACCCTCCCCAATGAATCTCATGCCAAAGAACAATGGCAGCCACCTTACATTAATTTAGCTGAGATTAAATTCTTGCGTCCTTTCATGAAAAATATCTTAACAACTTATATACGCCACTTTTAGATGCTCAAATCAAGTTCAGCTAAGATTTCGCCATTGTTCTTTCAGTTTTCTATGACCTGAGTGCTAATTCTACTAATTTTAGGGTTCCGTACCTCAAAAGGTAAAAACGGAACCCTTATAGGATCACTTTGTTGTCCGTCTGTCTGTCTGTCTGTCTGTCAAGACCTTTTTTCTCAGGAACGCGTGGAGGTATCAAGCTGAAATTCATATCAAATACTCAAGTCTATGGTCTCTTGGAGCTGTGAAAAAATCAAACTTCTAAGTCAACGCGATCAAAAGATACTCCCGTTTATGCCGCAAATTTTCGACACTCGCAAGGGAATCAAAACCTACAGGGTACTTCCCGTGAACTCAGAATCTTGAAATTTGGTACGAAGCAACGTCTTATAACACAGATAAAGGAAAAATTGCGAAAAGCATAAACTTTTAGTTACATCATATAATAAAAATATTTTTAATAATTTTAAACTTATTACCCCTTTACTCATGAACGCGTAGTGGTATTATATTGAAATTCTTAACAAATACTCAAGTCTATAATATCTTTAAGCTGTAACAAAATCAAACTTCTACGTCAACGCAATCAAAAGATACAGCAATTAAAGCCGCATATTTTGAAACTCGCAACTACTCGCAAGGGAATCAAAACCTAAAGGATACTTCCAGACGACCTGGAATCTTGAAATTTGGCATGAAGCAACGTTATAAAGTACACATATAGGAAAAATTCCGAAAATCTTAAATTTTTAGTTACATCACATAGTATATTTTTTTTAATAATCATAAACTTACTAGCTGACCCAGCAAACGTTGTTCAGCGATTAAAAAAAAAAAACAGATGTTGGCCGATTCTCAGACCTACCCGATATGCACACAAAATTTCATGCAAATCGGTTCAGCCGTTTCGGAGGAGTTTGGAAACAAACACCGCAACACGAGAATTTTATATATTAGACTTGCTGACCCAGCAAACGTTGTTATGCGATTAACAAAAAAAAATAAAAAAAATTCCGAACATACATAATGTTTTCATATATGTATTGACAAGGTACCGTCAGCTTTCCACATTGTTATGTTATGGATTTCATTTAGCAATAAAAATACCATAACTTTTACTTATATACCTACAGGTTTGTACGGAACCCTCGGTGCGCGAGTCTGACTCGCACTTGGCCGGTTTTTTTTTACATTCGCATCTCATTCGCAAACTGTCAAATGCACGAAAGTTAAGGCTTTTTGACAGTTTGCGATTGACATACGAATGCGAAAGTTGTTTAAAAATTAGTAGAATTGAACCTCTGTAGTTTCGGCTGTGCGATGTCTGCCAGTCACTCAATCACTAAGTAAAGGATATAGTTTTATATAAAAATTGATTTTTCTTAGTATATTATGGTTTTTTTTATTTAATTAAAAGTTAATACAGCAATCTGAGAGTCTTTTTTAGCTGTCCTAATTATATAGGTTCATAATACATAGCGCGTTGATAGACGAATAGATGAATGTACAGTGGATAGTCAATTATAGGGTTCCGTACTCGAATCGTCGGGACAGTAAAGACTTCAATATTTAACCGTTACTCATTAGCATACTGGATTTACTTACTTAAATGCGTTTCTTTTGACTACCAGTACAATTCACAATTAATTTTTATATGCTCAAATACACGCGTCTTTTCTTCGTTTATCTCCAATGAAACACAGATATTGTTGGCGCCAGATAATCTTGCAATGAAGTAATCTTTCCTTAATATCCCTTTGTAGATACCCGAACAATAAATTATGAACCGTTTTTCATTTCTAGAGAACGTAAATGGAATTGATCATGATAGAAGTTGATTCAGGACAAATTTTTCTTTATTTCAGTTGTTTGTGAACGCCCGGTCAAGGCCCGTACGCGTAAACTTGAAACCCCTTCAAGCACCGTGCCGGTTTTCCGCAGTTTGACAAAGGCCTTTCGTTACTTTATAACAGAGCTAAAATTGGGCCTTACGAGTCCAGACGGTTTTATACTCACTATTATTAGGCACACATTTCACCACTATCTCACCTGTTGGTAAGCGATGATGTTGTTGAAGATGGAGCACGCTTGGAAGTAACCTATTCACTCTTGACTTTTAAGGCGGGGTTGCAGTACTTTTTAAGATTTTTGAACGTCTGAAAATCGAATTAATTATGAGTTTTTTAATAAATAAAAATCATTACATAAAAATTGAACATACACCCTCAAGTAGAAACACGAAGATAGAAACACGAAGATAGAAACGCGATTTAGAATGATTGGCTCGATACTTTTTTTTTATCAAACATGACACTAAATTACAATTTTAAACGTGTACTGATAAGAGATTTTATCACGAATATATATAAAAGTTATATCAATAGATAGAGCTTTTTATTTTGAAGTAAATGTTGAAACCATATTGTATTATTTCTTTATCAGTTTTCGCCAAGAAGAAAAAACAATCAAAATTTAGGCTTTATTTCGCTCGCCGGACAGTCGCTGTTGTTCGTCAAAACACACAGTACTGCAACCTCGCCTTAAAGAATCCCAGGTTGTGGCAGGGTAACGATTTGGCTCCAATAGGGCCATACGGGCGGGTTAAGAAAGCCTTTATATGTATGTGGGTCAATGACCGCTATTGGTCATTTATCTACCGCCTACCATAGCGCTACAAATAACCAAAAACAAAAAACTTTTACAAAAAAATTCAAGTAGGTATTCAATTCAAGTATTTAATTTCTCACTTTTTAGTGGTACCCCACACCTAACAACACCACTGCAAAATCGCAGAAAAGCAAAATACGCAATTTCGATTACTTGGATGATATAAAACCATCATCCAAGTAGACGACTTGATGGGGCTGACATGTCTTCGATAAAAGCCCCTAAACAAACATAGATTTAAAAAAAAAGTCGACGAATTCCAGCTATTTCGATTTAAAATTTCGTAACCGATTTTGATAAAATTTTAATGGGACCAATCTGTATATCCTTTCAGATAAATAAGATTTTTTCAAATCGGTTCATAATTGCCGGAGTTATGAGGTAACATACATGAAAAATAGAAAATACAACCGAATTGAGAACCTCCTCCTTTTTGGGAAGTCGGTTAAAAATATTTTATTGATGAAATGTAGGTCGCCGCTCATAGTTTATGTATCATTACGAATAAGTTCCTAACTGTAGCAGAACCTTTACACTTAGAGGTACTTATGTAAAGTTGGGGATACCGTGGTAGAATGAAACGTCTACGAAAGTGTTTGTCCAGGACAGAACCACTGGACCTATTGTTGTGGTTAGGCCCAAGTAATGTTGTCCTTTTTCGGCTAAATTTAAGCAATGTTAGAGTATAAACATGAGCCTTTCACCGAGGTAGGGAATGACCATCTGTAATAGCAACCACATACCAAATACAAATCTATCCATTTGATGGTTCCGTACGAAGGGTAATTAACGGAACCCCTGTTACTAATCCTCTGCTGTCCTCGCGTCCGTATGTCTGTCAGCAAGCTATATCTCAAGAACCGTAACAGGTAGACAGTTGAATATTCACAGAATGTATATATCTATTGCTGCAATAGAAATACACGATCCGTAAAAACTTAAATTGTCAACTATTACGGTTAAATTAAAAAAAAAAACAAATTATTAAGCGCCTTGCTCAAAATGTTTAATTATTTTGTATTAATTCCATAAGTATTATTAACTGTTAGATTTCAAGATAGCGAAAAAAAAATTTTTTTTTTAAATAAAAGTTTTGTCTAACTTTACCAAACTGTATCTAATTTAATCTAGTAACATGTGGAAACTTAGCGGATTGTACAATTACCTATAGCATAATGTGTATCTAGATATATAATATACATTGTGCGATTGTTTGTTTTCCCAAATAAAATAAAATTACGGTTTTTAAGATATAGCTCGCTGACAAACAGATGGACGAATGGACGAATAGAGTCGGTTACCTTAGGGTACGCAACGCTAAAAAGGGGAAACCAATTATGTTTATCACTTCCCCATACCACACACATACGTACATAAATGATACATCCTGAAAATGATTTCCCTTTGATTCCCAAACTAATTGAAAGCGTAATTGCTATTACACCGTGTAATCTAGTGATTGTTTTGCAATCACTATCTTTACGTAGTACCTACGTGGTTACGTAAACAACGTGAATGCCACGCGTACCGCGTAATTACCGATGTGACCGACAAAGGGAACCAACCTTTGTGCTTAGAACGAAGTTAATGAACTGTTTAAACATAATTATTTATAATTTATCTATAATACTCAAAATTAATCCATTTACCATAGTCGTAATTTCTCACTTTATCCACCATCCATCTCAACATTCTCATCTCCGCCATATGCAATCTATTTTCATACATATTTTTCACAGCCCAACATTCTGATCCATACATTACGACAGGTCTTATCACGGACTTGTATAATTTCCCTTTCAACTTGAGAGGCAATCGTGGGTCGCCATTTCAAAAAAAAAACGTAAAAAAAAAATAGGATGTCCCTCGTACTTCACTAAAACAGACATTGAATAATCCTATCAACTTTCCTCCAAATAAAAACATAAAAATAATCTCTAAAAAAATGTCCGAAATCGTTTATAGCTGAAGAAAAATAGCCTTCCAAAGTAATCGCGATGTATTGAGCATAATAATGTATCGCGTGCCATTCTTATTTGCCGCTCTTACAATACCGACGCTGAGCGAATATTTTCAAAGTCTTTGATATAGAGAGGCATTAGAATATGAAAAATGTTTTGCCATCAATTTGATGTATGGACTGAGTATAAAGTGGGTATGAAAACTGCATTTTCTTGAATTTCATAGTTCGCTGTTCGTCTTTTATTGTTTATTTCGATTTCGGCTGCATAATTGCTCACGTTATTATAGAATTACTGTAAAGAAGTGGCCTGTAATAGTCCAGGGATCCAACTAGCTCTGTTCTAAAATTTATAAGTTTGTCTGACCGGAATGGTCATTATTTTGTTGATTGATATTAGGATGATTATTATAAGTTTTATTTATAATTTTTTTGGGCAAATAAACCCGCAATTTAATTAAAAGGTCTCAACACTTTTTGGGATTCCTTTGTGATGAAAATTTGTTAGGTTATTTTGTGATAGGTTTGCTCTTGACTCTAGGTCAGAGATGACAAAGACAAAGTCTATGATGGAGCGAGCTTACCCAGAAGGAGCTTGATCACTCTAACTTTAGAATATAACTGTCCGACCTTATCGCAAAAAAAAAAAAAACGATGTTTTTAAGACGACCTTTGGATGTTTTTTTTTTGGAAAATTTGTGTTCTGTTTTCTTGCTCATACGCTGTTTTAACAATTCCGTACCTACAAAAGAAAAAAATGGAACCCTTACAGGATCACTTTCGATGTCCCTGCACGTTTGTTTGTTGTCAGTTTTTTTTTTTTTTCTGGGTTGATCGAGTTTTATTGATTGGAGCTTTTCTGGTAGTTTGCGACTACTAGATTTTAGCGTTTAGAAGTTCTAGTGATTTGTAACAGTGTGACGGCTTTGTCACCAGAGATCGAGCACAACCACGGACCGTTTCATCTAAACATTAGGAGGAGTTTCTTGCACGTTCTTCTCCATAGAGATCTACGCTTTGGCACGTGCGAATAGCTTCACCTCTTTGACTGACCTTGACAATTCAAAAGTGCCTGTTAACTGGAAACCAAAGAATTTATTTCAAGTTAACCATCATTTAAATAAATTCTTTGATTTTGAGTTTGAAGTATTCTAATCCCATATTGACGCGCAGCGCTGTGTTATTTATTTTTGAAATATCACAGCATATGCTAGTTAAGAAGGTTTTTGGCGTCGCACAGATTAATCAAATGTTGTTTTTTTTTTATTAACTAATTTTTAGTTACTTATCGTAAGTTTTAATGTATTTTAATTCTGTCTGTTTTGTGCAGTTCCAAATAAACATCTTTTTAGGGTTCCGTACCCAAAGGGTAAAAACGGGACCCTATTACTAAGACTTATATTTGTACGCTGATACTTACAGCTAAACATGACTGGACTTAAACTGTGTAATATCTTGCATGCTCTTGTATGTATACAATGTTTAAACAGTATAATTAAAAAATAAATTAAAAAATCGCTGTCTGTCTGTCACCAGGCTGTATCTCAAAAACCGCGATAGCTAGACGGTTGAAATTTTCACAGATGATGTATTTCTGTTGCCGCTATAACAACAAATATTATTTAAGGGGGCTCACGTACAAAAAACTTGCTTTTTTTCCGTTTTTAAAGCTAATGGTACGGAGCCCTTCGTGCGCGAGTCTGACTCGCACTTGGCCGCTGATTATCTTTCTTTTACAAACAAAATCTTACAAAAATCGTTCGGAATTCGGCTACTACGAGTTGGCAAATACATTATTTTTAACGATATCAGCTACCAACCAAATCATATAACATGCTCAGGTGAACTAAAGACCACTTATTTACTTAAGGACTAGTAAGGTACAAATTAATTTATCGAGTTGGTGATTAGTTTGGCCCTATTTATTGCTATAATGTACCTACAAAGACTGGTACGTAGTTCCTTAGGAATTAGGGGTGAATCGGTAAATGGACGGACATAATCATCTGCCTAGCCTTTTCCCAACTATATTGGGGTCGGCTTCCAGTCAAACCGGATTCAGCTAAATACCAGTATTTTACGTGGAGCGACTGCCTACCAGACCTCCACAACCCATTAACTGGGTAAACCGGTACTCCTTGGCAAGACTGGTGTCAAATTTTCTGGCTTCTGACTACCCGTAACGACTGTCAAAAATCTCTAAATGACAGCCGGGACCAACAGCTTAACGTGCTTTCCAATGCACGGAGGAAACTCGGTATGTTAAATGGTCACCCATCCATAGACCAACCTCAGCAAGTGTTGCTTAACCTTGAAGATCAACCTGTGCGGCTGTTATTATTTAGCCACGAGCTTTTCCTTGGTAAATGGATGGTCATTAGATGAAAAGGTAGCTGGCACAGAACCCTGAATACCTTAAACGATTTTGGGGAATTTGGAATGAAAAAGGTCAAATAAGCAGGCAGGTATTAAGTTTCTGTAGACAAGGTAAACACAAATAAGAATTAATGTTTTTGAAAGATTTTTAGTACTTACGAGTATTTAGCACATTACGATAGATATATTGTGTGAAGAATAGCTTGAAAATATGAAAAGCTTCAAAATATATCCACGTTTGAAAAAAAAAATATATATGTTTCAATTTTGTAATAACAATTGACGTAGTTTAAAAATTAAAAACTTGAATTAATATTCTCAATCGTATTATTTCGAGACTGCTGAAAAAAGTTGAACAAAAAATCACTCGTTTTCAAGACTATACTAGCGATATCTTCGCCAATTGTCAACAGATTTTAATAATTCCTTTTTTTGTTAGAGAGTATTTCCCCAAAGTGGTCAATTCGTCAATTTATGCAAAAACACAAAGCAAATTATAAGAGAGATTTCAAAAATTTAAAATAATATATTTGCTTACTAAAGTTTCTAGAACACAACTACATTTATATCGAACCCAAATCTAAAACTGTCTTTAAAATGAGTTCTGCAAAATAAGCAAGTTCATCAGCACCTTATAATAATATGTTAAACAATCACTAAGTCTTTGAATTCTAGTGTGAGAAACATTCCCCGCACTATCGTGGATGGCGCTACAAACTTCAACATATTAGGCTTGTGTCCTGAAAAAATCTAATTAGTCCGTCAGTCAGATTATCAAAAAATATTTGACCCGTGTTTTTTCTTTTGACGAAGTTACGACGCATTTAAAATTCTCAACACGCCACACCTTCGCATATTTTTAGTGAGTCGTGACGTCACGAGCCCCCACTCCCAAGTTTTGATGCCTTTTATCTTTGTCAGTATTCATTGATTTACAAAAACAAAAAATACGTGTTCATTAAATTTCAATACTCTAACTGACGGACTAAATAGTTTTGCAATTTGTGGATGATGGAATCTAGCCTATTCTCGCGATGTTTCTTGGTCGAACATTCAAGTTTAAAAAGCAACAGATCCGCATGCACTTTCCAGTTGCCAGTGTAAGTTCTTTTTATTGAAAACTCTTCAACTTTCTTACATAAAATCCTCAAAAACTTTACTTCACGGAAGGGTAAAGTTATTCCAAGTTATTCGAAGTGTATAACCGGCAAAACGATTGGAATAATATTTATGTGAGCAATAAAGTATTGGAATTGGACGTGAATGTTGCAAAGATATTTTCGGTAAAATGAGGCTACAAGTCTTCTTTGAAGGATATTTAGTCTGGTTTTTAGTCGAGTATATTGTAACTTGGTAAGCTTAACTTTGAAATTGGTTATGTATAAGGAAGTTTTTACAAGGTAGTGGAAGTACCTACTAATCCAAGTACGAACATTTTTTTCTCCGACGGGAATCTATACGAATTTTGAAGTGAAGACTTCTTCAGCGGCGTTGAGCACTTGTTTTGGAATGGGTACAAATTGTTAAACTAGCGTCAGGACACGTGACCTGATCGAAAATTCGTAAGACGGATGATTCAAAAATGCACAACGTAAAATATGTTCAAGTTTTACTTTTGCCGGCACTCCCGGAGTGCAACCTGTTGTTTACTTTTTAATTTAAGGCCACAGGCACGAACTCAGCGGGCATGGAGTGGCGATATCAGCGGCGCGGGCAGCAAGTGCCGCCACGCCACTCCCGTGCCGTTGCCTTCGTAAACAGTTCCATATAAGAAAAGAAAGTGTAACGGCAGAGCGTATACTAAATGTGTATCCTGTGTAGCGTAAGCTAAGTTTGTATTTCGTACGTAATATATAAGCATTGTGCAGTATGTCCAAGCACGCTCTTTGTACTTGTCGTTTGGGAAGAAACAATACACGAGTTAATCGTTGCCAGTCTTTCATTGAATCTACACCCAAGGTCACACGCCAAATTGGTGACCCCGACGTGATTCATGTTCTGCAGTAGTGATAGTGTAGATAGTGTATAAAAATGGCAAAAAGTACATCGGAACCATCACCGGATCTCGCGGCAATTACACTTACTTCGAAGATCCCCGAATTTTGGGTCGACTCGCCCCGCGTTTGGTTCTACCGAATAGAGGCCATGCTGGCGCCGCAAAAATTATCGGATGAATCGCGTTTCAACATTGTCGTGTCGAAACTGTCTAAGGAAGCCATCCAACAGGTCACAGACCTCCTAATGGATCCACCAGAAGAAAGAAAATTCGAAGCACTGAAGACACGACTTCTCGCTATTTATGAAGAATCGAAAAACCGACAACTACAAAAGTTGATTAGCGAGATGGACCTGGGAGACCAAAAGCCTTCGCAGCTTTTGCGTCGCATGCGAGAATTAGCCAAAGAGAAAATTCTTGACGACACTTTAAGAATGCTTTGGCAGGGTCATCTGCCTTCTCCGGTACGAGCAGTTTTGGCGGTCACGGATTTGAAAGATCTCGATAACTTGGCCGTCGTAGCAGATAATGTGTTAGAGTCCACGCGCGCAGCCCATGTGAGCGAAGTAAGCCAGCAGCAGCCAAGCACTTCCAAGGAAACAGACCTCATCATGGCCGAAATAGCGAAACTTACCCTGAAGGTCGAGCAATTGGAAAGGTCGAACACAAGAT
Source organism: Ceramica pisi (assembly GCA_963859965.1). Taxonomy (NCBI): domain Eukaryota; kingdom Metazoa; phylum Arthropoda; class Insecta; order Lepidoptera; family Noctuidae; genus Ceramica; species Ceramica pisi. Next base: position 1,350,438 of record OY982538.1, read on the forward strand.
CGAGGCCGCAGCAACGGAATGGAAACCGTTCAAGATCAGCATCCAGAGCCAGCAGCCGATCGCGATCTGCACCGCGTAGAACTCCTGCAAGCCCTGATTGGTTGTGCTTCTATCACCATCGGTTCAGAGCAAAGGCAAAGAAATGCACTGAGCCCTGTTCCTGGAAATCGTCCTCGGAAAACTAGTCCAGGTACCAACTACGGCGGAGGTTTGTACCATCGCCCCTTGTCACCGCCTTCGAGTCACGGATCGCAACAGCGGCTTACGTTTTCTAGTGGACACCGGTGCTAATATTTCAGTGCTACCCGGTAAGTTAGTGTTAAAAAACAATCAACATAGTGAGTGTCAAGACTATTGCCTATTTGCTGACAACGGGACTAAAATAAAGACTTATGGTGTCAAAAGTTTAGTGCTGGATCTAGGTTTACGTCGTGCATTACGGTGGACGTTTGTGATAGCCGACGTGCATCAGCCCATATTAGGTGCTGATTTTTTTGCGAACTATAAGCTTTTAGTGGATATAAGTGCTCGTAGATTAATTGACGAAGTCACTAAATTGAAAGTTCTAGCTTCCGTTGTAAGTAGTAACGAGTCGTCAATCAAAACCGTCGATGTAAGTCATCCATATCATGATCTGCTCGCTGAATTCCCGGATATTACCAAACCTGTTTCTTTTAAAGAGTCACCGAAACATTCGGTATTACATTACATAGAAACCAGCGGCCCGCCGGTACACGCGCGATGCAGACCGTTGCCGCCTCATCGCTACGCTAAGGTAAGGGAAGAATTTAGAATAATGCAGGAGTTGGGGATTTGTAGACCGTCGAAAAGTGCGTGGGCAAGTCCTTTACACATCGTCCTAAAGAAAAATGGTCAGTTACGTCCTTGTGGTGACTATAGAGCGCTTAACGCAATAACCAAAGCCGATCGTTATCCGATCCCGCGATTACATGATTTTACGTACTCACTAGCTAACGCAAAAATATTTTCATGTGTTGATATTTGCCGTGCATATCATTTTATTTCAGTAAATCCTGCCGATGTGGAAAAGACTGCCATTATCACGCCTTTCGGCCTATTTGAATTTCCCAGAATGACATTCGGTCTAAGGAACGCTGCGCAAACTTTTCAACGGTTTATGAACCACACAGTTCTCTCTGGTTTAGATTACGTTTACTGCTATATCGATGACGTCGCGATATTTAGTAAAAGTAAAATTCAACATGAGCAGCATTTACGAGAAGTTTTTAGTCGTTTAAGTAAATTTGGATTAACTATAAATTTAAAAAAATGTGAATTTGGTAAAACAAGGATAAATTTTTTAGGATATGAAGTTTCCACGCAAGGCATTCGACCCCTACAGGAGAAAATGGATGCCATAAATGATTTCCCTAAACCAGTAACTATCGAACAGCTCAGACGATTTTTAGGGATGGTTAATTTCTACCGTTTACATTTACCTAATGCAGTAGAATATCAAGGTCATTTAAATCAATACTTAGTTAAGTCGAAAAAAAAAGATAGAACAAAAATAGAATGGACAGAAAGTGCAAACGAGGCATTCTCACAGTGTAAAGCAGCGCTACAAAGCGCAGTAACGTTATCGTACCCGCAACCTGATACCCCATTCGCGCTCATGAGTGACGCATCGAACACCTGCGTGGGAGCCGTTCTCCAACAATTCGTAAACAATAAATGGATACCTTTAGGCTATTTTTCAAAGAAAATGTCAATTCCGCAAACTAAGTACAGTACTTTCGATAGGGAACTACTAGCAATTTATTTGGCCATTAAATATTTTCAGAACATGGTAGAAGGACGACATTTGATTGTTTATACGGATCATAAACCATTAACATTCATGTTCAAAAAAACCAATTCGGATAATGAATTACCGCGTCGCGTTAGGCAAATTCTCTATATAAGTGAATACTCTACTGACATAAGGCATATAGATGGTGACAAGAACGTTGTAGCAGATGCGTTATCGCGGTTAGAGACAATAACATGTGCTACAATATTAGATTACGCCGCGATCGCCCAAGCTCAAGCAAACGATGTGAACCTGGGCTTAATGCGCAATCAACCTAACAATAACAAATGTAATTTAATATTCAAAGACATAGCGATACCTGGAAGCGACCTACCGGTAACGTGTGAAACGTCAACAGATAAGGTTCGCCCGTATATACCGCTGAGCTTTAGGAGACAAGCGTTCGAATCAGTACATAACCTAAGTCACCCAGAAATTCGTACTTTTCGGAAATTAGTCAAAGAAAGATTTTTCTGGGACGGGATGAATAGTGATATAAGCAAATGGACACAAAATTGCGTTAAATGTCAGCGTGCAAAAGTATCCAGGCATGTAAAAACTTAGTTAGGACTTTTTCCATTAGCGGAGCGATTTTCTCATATCCATGTCGATATCGTCGGCCTCTTGCCCACTTCTATAAACGATTATAGATATCTAGTTACGATAATAGATCGCCCAACGGGTTGGTATCCTACGAAGGATATCACAGCAGAGACTGTAGCTAAAGTGATATTAGAGGGGTGGATCGCACGTTTTGGATGCCCTGTTAAGCTGACAAGCGACCAGGGCAGACAATTTGAGAGTAGTATTTTTAAGGAACTTATGCGATATTTAGGCATCGATAAGAAGAGAACTACACCGTATCACCCTCAGTCGAACGGGAAAATAGAGCCTTGGCACCGTTCTTTAAAAGCAGCTCTAATGGCAAGGCTAAACTCAACTACTTGGGTAGACGAGCTACCAATAGTTTTGTTAGGTTTACGTGCCGCCATTCGAGATGATACTGGTGTTAGTGCTGCAGAATTAACTTTCGCTACGGCATTACGTTTACCAGATGATTTTTGTAGCGACTCGAACTCTAAAATTTTAGATCATTGTCAATATGTAGAAAAATTACGTAACATTATTAAGAACTTGAAACCGAAGCCGTTGCGACATAGGGACGCTCGCACATTATTCGTATATGCAGATTTAGATAAATGCACACACGTATTTGTACGAAATGATAAGGTTAGGAGACCTTTGGAACCACCCTATGATGGTCCCTTTAGAGTCCTAAACAGGAAAGATAAGACGTATTTGGTAGATTTTGCGGGTCGGACGGCATACATATCGATAGATCGACTCAAACCCGCTTATTTGTGTAAAGAATCGTGTTCGAGCAATGTGGTAAGTAATAGCAATAAGTTAGATGATAAGGAAATAGACGTAAGTCCGAGACCGGAAACAGCGATTAGTGAGGATCGCTCCGCACCCGCTAATGAAACCGCACCTTTACATAAAACGCGCAGCGGCCGAGTCAGCAAAAGACCCGTACGTTTCAATTTATAAGTAAGTTTATTGTATTAAGTTAATATTATTTCTGACTTCTGTCTGATATAACGTATCATACCGAAATTTTAAGAATTGCTCACACATTAACCTGTATAACCATCAAATACGAATCTCCAATAGAAAAATATTGTGAATTAAAATATAAATTGGGAAAATACGTAGTGAAGGATGAGGTCAAATCCTCAGCCGCTATCGCCCCCCAGACGGGCAAAGGCTACGACGCAAATTTAATAACCTTCATTGGTTGGTCTTCAATTTTGGCACTCATAGCCTTAGTGTGTTTATGTATATTTTTCCGTCGATGCATCGGTACATGGAAAAGTTGGTTGACCAAGCAGATGCAATCTCTGCAGTCGACCGCTTTCGAAGCGGCTCGTAAAAGTTTTAGACGGAAGCAAACGGGCGAAACTTCCCATAATGAAGATGTTTAAAGTGTGTTTTAAGTGTCTAACAGCGATATAAGTGAGTGTATTTGTGTAAAACCAACCTAACTTCCAACCACTGTGAAACGAATGTGTACATAATAATAAATGTATTAAATCAACTTCAGCTGTAATATTGTGTTAAGTGATGGTTACAAAATATTTTTTTTTTCTCTTCTCCGGGTTATTTTGTCAAAGAAGTGTTTCTTTTAAAAAGGGGGGGGAGTAGTGTAACGGCAGAGCGTATACTAAATGTGTATCCTGTGTAGCGTAAGCTAAGTTTGTATTTCGTACGTAATATATAAGCATTGTGCAGTATGTCCAAGCACGCTCTTTGTACTTGTCGTTTGGGAAGAAACAATACACGAGTTAATCGTTGCCAGTCTTTCATTGAATCTACACCCAAGGTCACACGCCAAAAAAGAAAGAAAGAAAATACATTTATTCCGCCAGAAGCGACACACAAAAATATAAAAGTAAAAGAAAATAAGTTACCAACTAAAAAAACACAAAATTAAAAGAAAATAATGTTATCAACTAAAGACTAAATAAGACCTGTTACATTTATGTTGTCTATGTCAGGCCTGGGCATCAACCTACCACGACTCTCTAGTCACACCACTGACACACCAGAGGCCTTAGTGTGAGTTTTTTCGACTCACGTTCGAACGCGTTCGATTGCGAGCGCGTTAGAATTTAGTATAGGAAATTAGGTTCTACGAGTGACCACCAGGTGGCACTATAACTAAAATCCCATACTAAATTCTAACGCGCTCGCAATCGAACGCGTTCGAACGTGAGTCGAAAAAACTCACACTAAGGCCTCTGAACACATATCAATCTATGCATTTGAACGCGCCGCGCACGCGACAAACGCGTTCGTGCCCGCGGCCATAGTCAAATCAAATCAAATCAAATTTATTAAATTTTGTGTAAAAACAGTAAATACATTTTTGCTTAAATCTATGTTAAGTTCACGGGTGTTATGTGCCTGAACTAGGACATCCTGTGTTTCAGGCGAAAATAGGTAGGTGAGTGTTATGTAATAATCACGGTAATTATATAAAATAGGTAGGTGAGTGTTATGTAATAATCACGGTAATTATATAAAATAAAATAGTCATCTTAAAGGTATGTAAAAAACAGTAAATAGTGTAAAAATCATACTTCCTATAACCTTAGTATTCTAACTTAACCTACAAAAATAAAATAAATAGTATATACACAAACAAAACTTTACTTCAATACCTCCAACAACTTCTCTGTATCTTCATAGGACAAAATTTGAAGAGTTTCCTTGAGCGTTTTTTTACAATTTCTATAATTTAGGGCATAGATGTTTGCTTTTGCATTAAGCCTATTATAGAGTAGTGGTCCAAGGAAAACATAAAATTTTGCTGTGAAAGCATGTTTTGTACTTTTTGTGGGGCAAACAATGTCTTTTCGTCTCTTTTTAGTAAAATCAGTGCTGTAGCAAAGAGCTGCGTGTTGTTTTAGTACAATGCTCATAATGAATAATTGCCGAACTGTTAGTACTTCACAAGATTTATAGAGCAGGTTAGTGGGAAAGAGGAAAGGGCGGCAAGTAGATACCTTGAGAATCGCTCTTTGAGCTCTTTCGATGGGCAGTAATAAAGTTTTACCTGCTCCACCCCACGAGGTAATGCAGTACGTCAAAATTGACTGACATAGAGCAAAGTAAACTTGCCTTATGAGTATTGAGTCTGCAATATATCGTAGCTTTTTGAATACGTATATTAGCTTACGAATTCTGTTATTTAATGCTTACATATGATGTTTGAAGGTTAGTGTTTCATCAATTATAACACCCAGGTATTTTATTTTGTTAGTCTTGTTAATACTGGGACACACGAACGGGCAGTCTGTAAGGACTGTACAACAATGGGCATACAGCTTTGGAGTAATATTAGAACTTTGTTTGCGCATCGAAAACTTAATGTAATGTGTCTTAAGTGCATTTAGAGTTAGTGAGTTATGCTGAAGCCATTTATTTACCATGTTGAAGCCGTCTTGCGCGAGCTTGTAGACGTCATGTTCCGAGTCAGCCGAAAAAAGAAGAGCAGTGTCATCCGCGTAAGATATTATTATGCCATGCTTTAGCTTCAGATTACAAAGGTCATTTATGTATATCAGAAATAAAGTGGGTCCCAAAATACTTCCTTGGGGAACCCCAAAAGTCGTAGTTTTTTGGTCTGCGCTGATAACACTGCCAATCTTCACGCACTGGGTACGGTCTTCTAAGTAGCTTTTAAAAAGTTTCAGCTGAATTCCTCTTATACCCACTGTCTCAAGCTTGCGCAAAAGAATGGGAATGGAAACTGTGTCAAAAGCCTTGGCGAGGTCCAGGAAAATCCCAACTGTATGGTTACCCTTGTCAAGTTCTTGAGCCAGATAGTCAGTAAGATGATGAACAGCATCGGCAGTTGATTGTTTAGGTCTAAAACCAAATTGTCGTTCCGACAAAATAGATTTGTCCTCCAGATATTTGAACAACCTTTTGTTTATAATTTTTTCCAATATCTTAGAGAAAGAAGGCAGTAGAGAAATAGGTCTGTAATTTGTTACTTGATCTTTACTGCCTGATTTAAATATAGGGACAACAACTGCTTTTTTGAGGCATTCCGGAAAAATACCCCGAGATAAACATATGCGAAAAATATAAACCAGTGGTGGTACCAAAATCTTCCTGAATTGTTTAATAATTTTATTTGATATGTTATCCCAACCAACTGCACAGTCGTCTTTTAAGGTCATGATCATACTTTCTACCTCAATCTCGTCAGTATCTAGCAGTGCGAAGGATGTTAAGGTGGAGCTGCCTGTTAAAGGATCACTCGTTAGATAAGGCGATTGACCCCGATTTTTCTCTGCCAAACACTTTCCAACATTAACAAAGAAATTATTTGCTATGTTAGCAGAGGTCAGCTGTGACGAGTGCGCTTGTAATAAACCTGAAGATGACTCATATTGTTTTGACGAAAATGTTATATTTTTAATACATTTCCAGATCTTTTTATTATTTGTTCCAGCGTTTTCTAATGCAGTTTTATCGTAGTTGCTTTTAACTTTTTTGAGTAGATCATTACAAAAATTACGATATCTTTTGTATGACAGTTGCAATGTAGCATTATCTGGGTGAGATTTAGCTTTCATATGCAGTCTATCTCTATGCTTCATACAACGTATAAGACCTGTCGTGATCCAGGGTTTTATGTTGCAATTTTTGTTGCTCAAATGCGATATAAACGTATTTTTTTTAATTGCTTGTTGTACATTTTCTATTACATACAACATGCAAAACTGCGGGTCAGCGGAATTATAGACTGGATCAAAGTTGATGACGCGCAAATCTTCTTCAAGTTTATTTATATTCAATTTCGAAATTGTGCGAGTGTTTTGCTTAGGTATGTTACAATCGAGAGTTAGTAGGGCAGCATTGTGATCGGTTATTGCCGAATTAACAACAAGTGCAAGTGAGGGGTAATTTGATTTTAACATGATATGATCTAAGCAGGAGCCACTATGATGTGTGGGGAAGCTATGTGCGGGGAGAAGGCCATGAAATGCGCATATGTTTAGGTAGTCCTGAGCAGATACATCAGAACATCCTGGAAGAATGTTGATATTAATATCTCCGATTACAATCGTGTTTTTTATGGATGATAGGTTCTGCAAGACAGCATTCAGCGATTCTGTAAAATTACTTATATTTTTAAAGGAGGGAGGTCGATATAATGCTAATATCGCAAAGTTTGACCCAATCTGCACTACCAAACTGTTGCAGTCGTGCATATTAGGTTCCTCAACAGAGACCTTCAGATGATTCCTTACATAAACTATCACCCCATCATTTTGATTGTAATTCCTATTACTTTTATACATATTATATCCCGGTATTAATGGTATGTTATATTGCTTGGCAAGCCAACATTCGGTTAAAACAATAACGTCACAATGTATGTCTAACCGTTGTATAAAGGTGCAGAAACTATCGAAATTCTTAAAAATACTGCGAATATTTTGTGTTAGTACAGTTAATGGAGTTTTGTAGTCGGAAAGATATTGTTTGCAATTTTCAGCTTCACAGATTTTTGATTCGGATACAGAGAAATTGTCTAACTCATTAATTATATTGTTAATCATAACTGTGGAACTAAAATACAAAAATAAATATAGAAAGAATAAAACTTAACTGGTCTAAACAAATAAATTATTGACGACGCTCTTAGGCGCCTGCATAATCTATAGAATTAATATACCGTTTTTCGGCCATTATTTTCGCCGGGCAGTCAGCTGCGCCTGTGTTGTGCTTATCTGGCTTTTTGTAATGAAAGCAAGTAGCGCATTTTGGTTCATCTCCCTTTTTTGGACATTCTTTGATAGAGTGTCCTTGATCGCCACAGTGACCACAGGTATAGGACGTCTGCCGACAAAACTTGGCAGCATGACCATACTGCTGGCACTTATAACATCGTGTGACCAATGTAAAGTCTCTTACAGGGCATGATGACCAATTCACAAACACTCGGTCTCTTGAGATCAGGGCTTTGCGTATGACTGCAGGTACTTCAATTATGTAGTTGCAGTTCTCAGCGTCTTTCTTACCTGACTTATGGCTTAACCTAATTGAGGTCAAAAATGTTTCAAGACTGCAGTCTTGTAATTTCTCGGCAAGATTTTGGTGATACAGGCAAGTAAAAACCTCATTTTCTGCCATGGATGTCGGCACTCCTATGATAACTACCCTGGGCTTCTTTTTATGTGGCTCGTCGACAGTTAGGCCTGACTTTGTTAGCTGCTCTGATTGCCTCAGTTTCTCGATGTCGTCTTTTGTCTCAGTGCTGATAATGACTCCGCCATTTTTGGTCTTGCGCAGGCCTCTTACGTGAAGCTTCATCTGTTCGGGGCAGATAATTTTTTGGACAAGAGACTTTGTCTCATCACTGGTCCTCAATTTGTCTTGCGGATAAATGGCCACAGAACTTACATTTGATGGCTGGATGTAGTTGTTGGTACCTTTCTTCACCATGTCGGAAAAGGAAGTTCCCGGAAGTGCAGGTTTTGTTGACTCTACGACTTTCATCTTCAGCTCCTTTAGTTGCTGCGAAAGGTCGAGTTGACTTTCGAGTGATGTCACTGCATTATGCAATTGTAAGGCCCTGGATTTGAGAGACTGATATTGTACGGCCATCTGCGATGTTCCATGTCCGACCTTCCGGCATAAGGCATTGATGCGCATCTTCTGGTCTGAGTTCAGCTTACCTTCTGCTGCAATAGCACACACCTCCTGAAGGCTCTGGTCAATGGTCGTCATCCAGTTCTGAATTTCTGGAGTCGGAAGACTTTCGAAGTCATCATACCGTTGGCTCGGCGCTTGAGGAGCAGGAGTGGATAGGACTGCGCGCGCTGGTGTAGGCGGCGGGGAGCGAGCACACCTACTTCTCGGGCTGAAGGGACTATCCTCCATTGTGTAACAGTTTATTTACTTGCTAAACACTGATTATCATCTTCATAAAATTCACCTTATGTATACCTAGAGTATGACTCAGTTAACTTTGCTACCGGCTATTTATAAAAACTAGGTCACGATTTTGCAAGTGATTATTTATTTATATTAATATTGTTCGAAACGTCCGTTCACTACGATCGCATAGTGTTGGTCACATAGCAAAAAGTGGTCTTAATGACGAGTATGACCAGTTTTCAGGTACTAAGTTTATTTTGTTACACGTTAAATTTATTTATTTTAATAACCTACATTGTCTCCCCCATAGCATATATCCCTCTCTTCCTGGGGTCTTTCCTTCTCCGAGATCGAGTGCAGTTATTTTTTTATTCTTAAAAAAAAATCACAGCTCCTTTGTGATAGCCAATGGGTGCGAAGCCACGGGAAAAGCTAATAAACTTTGTTTAGGTGAGTTGTCAAGCTCTATCGATTACATTCATATTCAATAGATGAAAACAACTATAGAAAGCATTACAAAAAAAAGTAATCTATTACAATTCAAATGTACAAGGACTGCTTGTCATTTGAAGTGTACAATAGATGCTTTGACTGATGAAAAAGTCGTCGAAAGCTTCACAATACCAGCTCTAGACAAGTGCCTTTCTATCAGCCGTAGCGTCGTGGCGAAGGCAATTGAGAAAACGACCAAAACATATGGGATTGACCAATCAATCAATCATTTATTTTGTAAAACATAGGTATGGTTACAGATAGTATAGAGTTATATGTGCACTATGTTTTGCCAGTATATTATTATGGCGTACAAAATTAACGAAAACAAGCAAACTAAATTAAGTGGCATGTTAATTGATTACCTATAGATAATAAAAAATAACAATAATTGAATTTAAAAAAATATGTCAGTTGTTACCAACATTATTGAAACGGCACGTGATCAATGTATTTGGCATAGGGTTTCTCATTTCTCGACCTTTTTTATTTCCCGGAGCACGAGAATTCTCGACCACTATTTCCCGGGAATTCCCGGGTTGCCAAGAAATATGTTTTTTTTTTTAAATATGTGTGATTTAACAATAAAACTACGCTTTTTATGCAATATTCAACAACATTTATCAATCAACAATGTTTATTTTTAGTTTCGTGTGACTTTAACTTAGCTATAGAAAACTTTAATAAGCGAAATAAACTCTAGCAAGATCTATGATTATTTCTACAAACAATTTTAGGACTGAATAGTCTTTTTCTTTGAAAAAAAAACAAATAAAATATCTTCTAAAAGCAATGTCATCATGTCACCACAATAAAACTTAGTACCGTACATACTAAATAATTTACTTTAGTCTCTGTCTGTACTACAAACTTTTCAACTATCTATACAAATAAATAAAATTGGAGTGTCTGTTTGCAATTATAAAAATAACGGTTATTTACTATATGTAAATGAATTATATACGGTACATACACCAAAATGACATTTTTTTTAAATTTTTGTCTGTCTGTCTGTTTTGAAACGAACCTAATAAATAATTAATAATCTTAGACTAATTACAACCACAATTTAAAATCGGAAATGGGTTCAAAAGCTAGCTCACTTTGTCTTGTTATTATTAAGGAAACAAGCCTTTAAAAATACGAGGGCATTTATAGCATCATCTGGCAATCGGTTTCGTATTTTCGTCACATTCATTGTCAGCCGACGTAGGCTTTACTGATATACCCGCTTTATACAAGTTTTCCAGATTTGGTGTTCTTTTGCTAATCTAAACTAATATTATAAAGCAGAAGAGTTTGTTTGTTTGTTTGTTTGGTTGAACGCGCTAATCTCAGGAACTACTGGTCCGATTTGAAAAATTCTTTCAGTGTTTGATAGCCCATTTATCGAGGAAGGTTATAGCCCAACTAACACCAAAGCGTTAAAATAACCTATAAAAGAATCGTATATCAGTTACATTTGAGTATAAAATTGCTAACGCATACCTCTACAACAGAGTTAGAGCATGCTCTAACTCACTTATAACCACGAAAGAGGCCCACAGTTTTACAGGTAAGTATTATAGAAAACCTATAGTACGGTGATACAAATGTGTCAAAGCAATTGCACAAGAGCGTTAATTAAGTGACAGCTATTACTTTAACCGGTATTACTGTTGTAATATCGGGTTGGTTAACATAACAGGTGGTAGGAAAGCATCGGATAAGAATGCTTTGCCGATAAAACCTTTATTAGACCTATTAAGAATAGAATATTGATAAGGTGACTCATATTAGTTATCTAAAATGGACTCAGGTAAGTGTATTATAGCTTTTTGACTTCATTTTAAAACAACTGTATAACTTTTAGCCCACGGTATGATTTAAAAAGCCTGTAACCTTAAAAAATTAAATCTGTTCGTAGTGGAAGCGTATAATGTCAACCATCTTTCAAGATAGCAGAATAATATGGAATAAAACAGGAGCCATTTTAAGTATTTACGTTATTTGAGTTTGTGAAGTGAAAAATGACTGCCCTTGTGAATTCATGGTATATTTATACCATGTTTCTCATCTCAATTTTAACGCGCCTAGGATTTATTAAAGATTTACAAGAAAAGTTATATCAATAAAATAGACACCAGAAGCAAATATTATTATTTATTTCTGCTTCCTGAGCAGTGGCATGAAAAATTAAGTGGCATTCAAGGAACGCTTCAAATGATATAAGAAATTTAGTATTTTGTTGTCAAATGTTGAATAACTCGAAATAATATTTATTGTTAGGTTACCAAAACAATGGCGAACTTACTTTAAATATTAAGTCTTCACTTAAATCATTTGTACCACTCTTTGAGCTACAACATCGTTAGTCACGAGTTTGGTGCTGCCATTGGTGACTTAACATTGTCATAATAGACTTAGCTAAATACATATGTCACAGTGAAGACAATACAGCCGCCTAACTTTAAACCGACTCGATTAGGGTTCTTCATCGAAATAATGAAAAGCTGCTACGACTTGACGTTATCCGTTTATTTATTTATATATGTTACAGTGAGTGATTATTCGGGCTAAAATATTTTTTATCCAGCCGCTATGTTTAATATCAACTCAATTTGGACAAAGTGATTATGATTTTGGTCAAAGAATTTATTAAACTAAATAGCTATTTTAAACAATCTAGTTAGATCCGGTGGGATGTGGGCGTGGCAGTAGTAGGGTGGGGAACACCATAGAACACCTCAAGAAGATTGACCTTGAATTCAGGTCTCGCGATTCTAAGGAACGGTACCAGGGCAATATTCATGGTTAGTGAACTTGAGGTCAAGATCAAGTGACCTTTAGGTCAAAGACAAGTGACTTTGAATTCGAGGCCAAGTGATCCTGGAAGTCATGATAGCTTGGAGGTGAAGGTCGGGTGACCTTGGAAGTCAAGGTTGAGTGACCTTGGAGGTCATGGTCAAGTGGCCTTGGGAGTGCCTAAACTACCAACTCCTTGACTGGGACTACAATAGCTGTACTTTTTATTATTTTTTTTTCTATATTTACTTGTATCTCGAAAACGGCGTGTCCTATCACAAAAATAATGAAAAATTTGCCCCCTTTAAAATCCCCATACACGCAATTCTCCACATGTAGGTAATAATCATTTATAAAAAGAATCAACTTTCACATAATTGTTTACGTCGCGTCGAACAAAAGTGAGGTTAGTGTTAATACATGCGTTATTTGTCACCAATGCCTTTAGAACATCATTAAAGGGGTACCGCCTAACATAATAAGCTTTAGTTAAATCCTGTATTACAGGTTAAACCTAGATAGAGCAGTTTGTTTGACACTTTTTGTATTCGTGTTACTAAACTCTCGAAAATCTCTATTTTATAACATATGTCTGCAATAATAGTCAATATACTACCTCAAGGTGTATACACACTTCATTGCAATAACTAAGCAACACTAATGGTTAACAGGAATCAGCTAAAACTGTTATATAGAAATGGGAGTTAAAGATAGGGTTAAAGCTGTAACGTTTTAAGTATAGCTGCTGTCACTAGCACCATTTTAACTCTCAAACCTATATTACGTGGTTCATTAAAGATCTAGTGCCGCAATTGGAGTTAAAAATTGTTTTTTGCCTCCGCTTTATCGCATTTAGTTAGAACTGAGATAATTGTAACTCTTTAATATCACTTAAACTCATAAAAAAGCCTGTAACTGACACTAAAATGTTAGTTGGGAGGCTATATATCATCACGCTAAGACTAATAGGAGCGGAGCAGTAATGGAAAATGTGACGCAGACGAAGTTGCGCGGGTCAGCTAGTTGATTCATATAACTGAAACTCTTTTCTAATCAAGCTTCTTTCTAATCGAGCGCAAGCGCGTTATTAAGTTTTTTTTTTAAATTTTGACTGAATTTCTCGATTTCTCGACCACTTTTTTCTCGTCTCGAGTAAGGCAAAATTTCCCGGGAATTCTCGGTTCGAGAACTCTCTTTGGCACTTCGAAAATCATTGTAACTAATTGAACGGCACTTTGTCTAGTTCATCGTTATTGCCTTACGTAAGTTTTGAGTCAAATTCAACTGTGTTTTCAACCAAATCGATTTCAGTTACATAAGCTACACATTTATTTCTCGTAAATCAACGTCCTGGACAAACTAATTAGGAACGAAGGCTTATAGATTGACGTAGAAGAGGGTCCTGCCAATGATTGAGTGCCTTACCATTTGATTTTCCCCCTCCCTAATCAGGAAGCGTGACCACTAAATTGCTTGCCACCATTGCAGCAGTGCTAGCTAGGGTATACCGCTAAAAATGACAAACGATCGGGACCCGATCGAGTCCCAAAGGAAGTCGGCCACGGCTATAAGGGTGCTTTTCCACCAAAGATGTGCTATGCTGCGAGAATATAAAAGCTAAGCTACGAAACTATTTGACCGTTTCCACCAATGCTAAGCGATGTAGCGGAGTGAGTAAGATGTGCTATGAAAATTCGCCGCCACAAGGTAGCTGTGCGAGGAAGTTGCGCAGTTCGAGCAATGCCACGTTTTGACAATAGGGAAGACACGCACTGCTCTGCACTTAGCTATACCACGGCGATCCATAGCTTGATTCCATAGTACGCATCAATAAGTCGCATCCACAGCACGCATCTTCCATATAAAAAACGTAGCTTAGTTGAATCAGTGTCCACCAGTGCTATGCTATGTGGACCAATGAATTTGATTGGTGGATATCAAACGCATCCATAGCAACGTTGCATACCACATCTCTGGTGGAAAAGCAGTCTAAGGGTGCTTGTCCATTGCGAGTGGAGCGGAGAAATGGAGGAATATTAAACAATAATTTTGACGGTTCCGTAGCCAAATGGCAAAGAACGGAACCCTTATAGACCCTTATGTCTGTCTGTCTGTCCGTCCGTATGTCACAGCCACTTTTTTCCGAAACTATAAGAACTATGCTGTTGAAACTTGGTAAGTAGATGTATTCTGTAAACCGCAAAGTTTTTTTGACAGATAAAATTGACATGTGAATTTAAGATTTTCACACAAAAATAGAAAAAAAAAAACAATAAATTTTGGGGGTCATACTTAGAACTCAATCTCAAAAAAAATTTTTTCATCAAACCCATACGTGTGGTGTATCTATGGATAGATCTTCAAAAATTATATTATGGTTTCTAACTTAATTTTTTTCTAAACTAAATAGTTTGCGCGAGAGACACTTCCAAAGTGGTAAAATGTGTCCCCCCCCCTATAACTTTTAAAACAAGAGAATGATAAAACTAAAAAAAATATATGATGCACATTACCATGTAAACTTCCATCGAAAATTGGTTTGAACGAGATCTAGTAAGTAGTTTTTTTTAATACGTCATAAATCATAAACCGCAACTTTTGCTTATAATATTATAGGTTTGTACGGAAACCTCGGTGCGCGAGTCCGACTCGCACTTAGCCGGTTTTTATATTGGTTTAAATTACCCCGTTTCTCCACTCAATGAACAAGCACCCTTAGGCGTGTCCTAACGTTACGGCACTTGCTAAAACCGGACGCTTGTTCGGTCACGTGACGGTTTTCAGAATCTTGCGTAGGTATTTATAGTGCTTTGTTGAGATCACGAAGCCGGAACCGCTTTGAAAGTCTTTGAGAGCAAAGTCTTTGAACTCTTTTATAAATTGGTACAGCGGTATGAGATGGGGGAAAATCGGAAGCATTTACTTCAGATAAACGTAAGGTTGGTAAGTATTCTGTGACATTCAATACAAGTCTGTTTTTATTATTATAGGTGACTAGCTGTGTCCCCGCGGCTTCGCTTCCGTCACCTACCCATTTTTTTCTTTGCTTTTAAACCTTCCCTGTATTCTAGCAAACTAACCGAACTAAGAATTATTCAACTCGGTCCAGCCGTTCTCGAGTTTTAGCGAGACTAACGCACAGCAATTCATTTTTATAAATAAGACTAGCTGTGTTTAAAAAAATTGCAGTTGGCGGGAGCGAAGCCGCGGGCTTCGCTCCCGCCAACTGCAATTTTTTTTATTTTTTTTTTGCTTTTAAACCTTTCCTGTATTCTGGCGAACTAAACAAAAAAAGAATTACCGAAATCGGCCCAGCCGTTCTCGAGTTTTAGCGAGACTAACGAACAGCAATTCATTTTTATGTACAAGAAGATAGATAGACTAGCTTCCCGCGACTTCGTACGCGCATGTCCCAAGTTTTCCCGTTTCAATAGGAATTTCGGGGAATCCTTTATTAATGCTTCCATACTCTCTCCAAGGAACCTATGTACATGCCGAATTCCAGCTTTCTACGACCAGTAGTATCAGCTGTGCGTTTTCTGTATGCCACTCAGTCACTCACCAGTAAAAATACAACCGACTTCCAAAAACGAAATGCTACAAAGTATAAAATAATTTTTCACACAACTTGCACAAAAATTTTAAATTATTTTGACATGCAAACCTAACCTAAAGTACGTCATTGTAACCCGCGAGCGGCTCCCGTCCGCCTCCAAAGGTGCAGCGAGCGCAGTCAAAGTACGTTCCAAAAACAAATCACATTATTGCCCGGCGGGTTATAATGAACTTCAGTACAATATTATAACGGCGGTGGGCTGGGGCCACAGCTTCGGACGCGCGACCTGCTCCTTTAGCGGGGGCTGACTCGCTTGTTTTCATGGCTAGAGCACAATTTTCTCGCAGTCGGTGTGAAAAGTAGAGCCTGCTCCTCAGGGATAAAGGTGTCTTTGACTTAAGCTAGCTTGAACCCCTCACTGCATTCAGGATTCTTCCCTCACCGTATTCTATGATCTGATTCATCCCCTCGTTTCATAATCTACTATTAAAATCGGTCTAGAATTGGCGGAGATATCGGTGAACATATTATAAAAAAAAGCATACACCCGAACCTAGAACCTCCTCCTTTTAGAAGAATTCGGTCAAAATCACCTATTGATAATAAGTCACATGAAAAAAGATAGTGTCATCTCTATGCCGAGCAACCAAAATGAAAACTTCTATATTGTATCGAGGCACTCGTCTCATAATACCCTCAGCAAACACATCTGACCTTTTCATATTTCAGACCCAGATGACGGACTTACATAATTTATACCACGAAACTTAAAAAAGTTACGAGCACGACACATCAGAACCAAGTTATATTTCCAAAAATCCTCCTACGAGTCCTTCATAAATACTTACTTAGATTCCTGTCTCACGTACCATTTGTTTTATAACATGTTCTCACGGAGGAACTTGTCTCGTGAGGTTTCTACATAATGAAGGAGCTCCAAAATCAGTGTATTTGTAATTCACATCACTCTGACTGGAAAAATGTGATCCGCAAGGGAGTCATATATGGGAGTTGTATTTATGATTTTCTTTTCCAGGATTTTTATATTCGTTTGACCTTTGGGACTGGTAAAGCGACCCGTAAAGAATGGCCCAAGGCATGTTTAGTAATGATCTTTGAAATGTCTTTGTGAGTTTACTTTTAGGTTTGTTTCTACGTACCTATTGGGCTTTTGTGTAGGTTTGTTAACTAACTCAATAGTATTAGAAGTTCTGTGGCCCGACTAAACAACGTAGGTTTATTGAATTTGACTGTTGTGGCCAAATAATAACAGCCGCACGAGTCAATCCATAAGTGCTAGGGTACGGAGAACGCAGGGCGTTGCGCGTCGCATTTACGAAGAAGTGGTTTTGGCACGCGGCGTCGCACGATGCGGGCCTGCACTAAATTCAAATATATGACGTTGATTAAGAGCGTTTACAGACAAGCGATTTACGTACGCAGCGGGACCGCCCAACGCCGCGATTCTCCGTAAACAACCACTAAAGATTGCCAAGGTCGATGTGCGGGTAGGTAACCATTTTAAAATACTGAGACTCAGGTTAAGCAGTCTGTCCCATGTGTCATTTGTAGATCTTTGACAGTCGTAACGTGTGTCCAGAAAACTGACAAAAGGTATAATTTTACCTAGTTATTGGGTGGTGGAGCCGCTAGTTTATTTGTGTTTTGTGGGTGGAGGGCAGAAAGCAGTCGATCCATGTGATATATTAGTAAACCGACCCCAACTTGAAATAGTTTAAGTAGATACAAACAAGAGTTGCGGAATTTCTTTGAAAGAGTCACCGCGGCCCTGGAACGCAAAAGTCCAGTTGGAGGAACAAGGATGGGTTTTAGACAGTAAGAGTCCGACACACCCTTCTGCTTCGTACAGGGCGGGAGGAGTCATTTGATGATTTCCCATACTTAAAAAAGGTACAAACAAGCAAGTTTTGACGTCTTTTATGTAAGCTGTGCCAAATAAAAATTGACCCAAAATTCTATCCCATAATAAATAAGGTTCCGTACAAAACTTTTCAACATCGGATTATAACAAAGCGCACCCCAAAAGTTAACCTCATTCCGAACTCTTAACTGTTTCAAAGAAAAGTGATTTCTCATATTTTCTTTATCATGAAAAATTATAGCAATCGTTTATTTTCTTCAAATAAATTTATTATGGTACATTATTTTATGTCGGAAAAATTTCCTACAAATGGGTGGAGGGTAGCTGGCAATTTGTTCGAGACGATATTGGCTCCTTTTAGGGTCCACTCAATTAAAGGAAATTACTTGACGAAAACTTAGTTTTTGTTGGTCTGTCGGTGACGGCCTATGGCGCGTAGTTCCACGTTCGTTATAGCGGATTAATTAAAAGTTGGCGAATTAGAAGCTGTTGTAGTGTGTAATGGTTTTAGATTGGGTTGCGATTATTTTAATAGGTTTACAAGTTATTTTGTATGTAATCCCTTTTGGAATAGTTTAATTATAAGGCTTACATGAAAATCTTTCATTTTGCACTCAGTTTACCAAAAAAAAATAGATAGAATAATGTAAAGTTTTGTTCTTTTCTAAATATCAACGTGTGCGATTTCCGGTGAGTTTTTCATAAAAATAGGACTCGAGTTTTACGCGTTTCCACATAGTTTCGGATTTGTCATACACGCCCACTAGACACAAACACAAACTTATTTTTTCAATCTGCAGAGTTATTTCTAGAGAAGCATAAAACCCTAGCTATAACCTAGTTCCAGTTTAATGCCAACCTACTCTACGCACACTTCACGACTTCAAAGTCACACTTCATTCAGTAGTTTCAAGGTCGCATGCTAAACGTGCCCCTTTGGCTAATGACCTTGACCCTGCAGTGGCGTATAGTGGCACAGTATAGTGGGGTGTTCGTCTTTATGACGCTTTGTGGTCAGCAGATAAGTTGGCTTCTTGGATTGATGTCTTTGTGATTCGTCTCGCTGAGTTAAGTGGCAACACGTGTTTGTGATTTCAGCGGATTTTTTTTAAGTTTGCTGTACAATGTGCTGCTTTTAGATGACGTTAACTGATTGACTGCTAAAATTACTATATAAAAAGTGCGAGTAAAATTTTCACAAAATTGGAATTCTTTCACAGGTGGGAAATATAGGCATGGCAATTATGCGGATGTAAACTTGAAATCAAATTAAATTGCTGTTCAGAGCAGAACATAATATTACAACACGTCTGTATCACAATGGTGTCGTTTTTTGTATTCTACACCACTTCTGATTGATCACCCTTGGTTGATTAATTGGTACAGAACGGCTAAGGTCCGATTTCATACCGTTGCGTTGCATGAAGTTTAAATCAATAAATAAAACATATAGGACATTCAAACCTCGCAAATCACTACAGTAAGAGAAAACCGTTTAAAAAGTAGCAGAAAACGAAAAGTCCCTTTACAAACAAATATAAAACAATTTCCATGCTAATGTGACATAAAACCCTTTTTCAAAAGGTTTAGTGCTTTAGGAAGAATGTGTTTGGTAGATAACACATGATAGGAATCAAATACATATCCTGAATCGTCATCTGGTAGCTCATAACCTTTTTGTTCATAACTGAGACTAAACTGGTAGTTTCGCTAGTGTCATGATTCTAATCAAAGTTGAGCTCCTTAAAGTTCTAAGTTTGTGTTACACGATAACTAGCAAATGCTTGCACTGTCTGGACAGGTCCACTCAAATCTGTGTGGTACTTTCCTCAAAATACCAACAAGAACCTACATGGTCTCGTATGATTTGACCAGTACGATTGTATGGACTTTAAAAGAGACTTTGACCTCTGAGTTTTTTTTCGGTGTTTCTTCTCAGGACAGTCAGCTAGTAAACGCCGGCCTCATCTAGTTTAATATGACCAAAAAAGATTGACGTGAAAAGTGTTATTTAGGTACAACCTACTAACAGAATAAATATCATTTATAATTAATCATTATCATTTAAAGTTGGTAGATTACGTATTTTACAAGCCCGCCACACATTCCCAACCACTGCAACTCCTGAAAGCCAGAATCAACAGTGGCGACCACCAGAAAAACGCCGAGTTAATGAAACCCGACGAGTCCCGGAGAAACGATTCAACTGTCTTGGATCCCGCAACGAAATTAATCAGAAGAGTACAGCGGAGGAGTAGGAAAAATAAATATAATTTCCACTTCCCTCCATATCAAGCAGGAGACAGATTAGAGCTAGGCCAATAGGCACCAAGGGACATATACAACTGGGTTAGGCCCAGTTGCCAAGCACCACGGATTATATATTAACATTTAAACTAATGGGTCCTAAATTGTGAGCTACTTTTGATTCGTATGTGTAAAACTAGCTCGTTGCCTTTCGTCAGTTAGAGGTTATGGTTTTTAGGATTTCGTACCTAAAGGGACGGAACCCTTACTCCACCTGTCTGTCAGCGAGCTGTGTCTGAAGAACCGTAATATGTTAGAACAATTGGAATTATCACAGAGTGTGTATTTCTTTTTCCGCTTTATCAACAATTTTTTTTTTAACTATATTGATAGGCATACAAACGTTTGACCACTATCTCACCTGATGTTAAGCGATGATGCAGTCTAAGATGGAACACGCTTGCCTAGAAGTAAGATTAAGTTAAATTAACAAAGAAACAAGGAACGTGTTTTTTTTTCGGTTATGGTACGGCAATTGTGTGAGAGTCCGACTCGCACTTGACTGGTTTTTTAACCGACTTCCCAAAAAGGAGGAGGTTATCAATTCGGTTGTATGTTTTTTTTTTTTATGTTTATTACCTCATAACTCCGACAATTATGAACCGATTTGAAAAATTCTTGTTTTATCTGAAAGGATATACTTGCAGATTGGTCCCATTTAAATCATATCAAGATCGGTTACGAACTTTGGATTTTAATTCGAAACACCTGGAATTTGACTATTTAGATGATTCTTTGATAATCGAAATTGCGTATTTTGCTTTTCTGCGATTTTGCAGTGGTGTTGTTAGGTGTGGGGCACCACTAAAAAGTGAAAAATAAAAAACTTTTTACAAAAAAATACAACCGACTTCCAAAAAAAAACACTACGAAGTAAAAAATTACTTTAATTTCGGAAGTCGGTGTCAAAATACGAAGAAAGTAACAAAAACACCGAGTTCCGATATTAAAGTAATTTTTTACTTTGTAGTGTTTTTTTTTGGAAGTCGGTTGTATTTTTTGTAAAAAGTTTTTTTTTTTTTAACCAATGTTAAGATGGTTATTAATATAATTACATGGTTCTGTGGAAATCACCATTGACACATTGTGACGAGTATGGTATGATTGTACGTTTGCCTGCTTAGAATTTATCTAGTGTAAAGTTTAGTGAGACAGCTACAATCGTGATAATTTTGCTGTTCATTTTGAGGAAGTTAAGAAATTATTGCTTCATCTATGAAAATATAGTTGCTGAAATATATTTTTTGTATTTGTGGCACCAGTAAGGCAGACTAACGGTTTTGATAGCACAAAATTATGGCACAATTCAAAAGCTATTTCAGTGTCGGAAATTCAATTAGAAGTTAATGATTTTATCTGGTCGAACGATCAGTTCCATCAAAGGTCAACCCATTTCACCTGTTTTAAACACGGTATTGAGGTCAGCGGGTTTCCGTATTTTAGGATTTTTTATTTTAGGATGAGTCTGCCTAGTCTTTTTACAGCTTAAGTAATGCTTAAATTGACCTACAGTCAAGCTGAATGCAGACTGGTTTGTCTGTTCTATGAACTTCCCACCGTAAAACTTGAGTTGGAAACTTGGTGGAGTTAGTTTAAAGGGAACTGCCGATGACGGTCGATTTCGTAAATACGTCGAAGTGAAAGCTAGCACTGCTGCAGTGCGATTCTGTAAACATGTCAAAGTGAACACGTAGGCGCAGTGAACGACAAGTGAGCTGTCAAACTATAAAATCAAGTTGGAATGACAGCTCACTGGTCGTAATTGTATTTTGTGTTTTTTGTTTTTTTTGTATGTGTCATACTGGCCGCAAATTATAAACTCTTTTTCTTTCTTTCTTTTTCTTTTTCCTTTTCACTCCACCTAAGTTTACACGCTGAGTTGTCGACAGAACAGACTGACTGTCATTTAATCTTGGTTGGATAGATTGACAGCTAACTGAAGTAAGCATCTTCCCGCACTTCATCAATTGAGATGAAGAACATCTACATTTCTGATGCTCTCTGCGATTCAAAACAAAATATCGTGACAGCAGTATTTTACATAGAGTAAAAGTATCATGTAAGTGAAACGATACGTTTCGCCAAGACTGGTCGACAGAGGACCCGTAATGTCTATCAAAAATCAAAAAAATCTACAAAGAATGTTAAAATTGTATGATTTTGGACTTAAGAAACAAATGTGTCCAAAATCATGCCCTGCAATAGGGAATATTATACATGCGGTTATTTTATTTACAAAGTAAAACACTTTATTATTAGCTGTAGTAAACAATCTTGAAATTATCTTTTGAATACCTTCATCAGCGATGAAGTTATAAAGCTTCAAAGATCACAATTAGAAAGAAAAGTCCGATAAGGACTTTGACGACAAAGTCCATGGCATCTATACAGATACCATAGATAACAACGTATTCGCGAGAGCGACAGATATATTTGCTTAAAATAATTATAATTATCTCGTTTGTTTTTCGAGTAATTTTGATCCTATTTTTACTGTTAGTATTTTATTTTAGTATATTTATAGTTAAACTAAAAATTATAAATATTTTTTTCATGCGTATTCCCTATTACGGTCAAACTCTCTAACAACAAAACTCAAACAATTACAAATAACATTTACGTGTCACCAAACAAAAAACAGAAACGTATAACAAGACCAAAGACATTTTCTTTATACAACTCCACCGTTCGCAGGACACCTACATAAATCGTTTTTCTCATTTAACAAGATATATGCTGCCTCGACATCGGTTTTGGGGACAGTTGCTGAGTTAATGGCGTCATTGCTATTGCCGGGTCCATTTAGCCACCATTACGGCTTCAGCTAGGATTCTGATCTTGCGATGGGGGCTCATTATTACAGGTAATTAAACTCTCTGCCAGCGTCTGTGTGACCACAGTGACCTGTATTTACCTGTTTTTTTATATTTTATTTAATGAGGGAAACTATACCTACCTAATTTTATAATTATGTATAGTTTCCCTCATTTTAGTATGTGCACATTATAAAGACTCACACTGTATAATCAGTGGCCTCTTAGTGCCTACTGGTCTAGCTCAGTTCTGTGTCCTGCTTGATAAGTAGGGAACTGGAAATTATATTTTTCCCACTTCAATTTTGTTTTATTATAACTATTTCGATTTAATACAGTTTCTCCAGGACTCGTCGAGATTTATTCACTCTGCGTTTTTCTTGTGGTCACCACATGCTCTCGGCGTTTTTGTTGATTCTGGCTGAAATAGAGTGGCAGGCATGTCCCATTAAAAAGAAATCACCAGTTAAGAATGAGTTCCAAGTCACAGAGGAAAGAGTCAAATGATCATATAGAGGGTATGCAGTACAGAGAATAAAGTCCTGCAAACGTTAATTCAAAAAGAGGAATCCAGGATCCACCGACCGGGCGGTTGTTGTTTCCGTTGATATTCGGACTTGATATTGTATACTAGCTGACCCGCGCAACTTCGTCTGCGTCACATTTTCCATTAATGCTCCGCTCCTATTTATCTTATCGAAATGATATATATAGATATAGCCTATAGCCTTCCTCGATAAATAGGCTATCTAACACTGAAATAATTTTTCAAATCGAACCAGTAGTTCCTGAGATTAGCGCGTTCAACCAAACAAACTCTTCTGCTTTATAATATTAGTATAGATTATGTTCAAATCGTACTAGAACTCTGCTACCGCGATGCAGGATTTCATTAGTAAGTCACAGATAGCGTTGCGGTTCTTCTAATAGGCTAGTTTCCATCATCCACAAATTGCAAAACTATTTTGTCCGTCAGTTAGAGTATTGAAAAATAATGGACACGTATTTTTGTTTTTGTAAATCAATCAATATTGACAAAGATAAAACGCATCAAGACTCGGGACTGGGGGCTCGTGGCGTCACTACCCGTTAAAAATTATGCCAGAGAGTGACGTATTGAGAATTTTAAAAACGTCGTAACTTCGTCAATTTTGGTTCCCGTGACAAAAGAAAAAATACGGGTCAAATATTTTTTGATAATCTAACTGACGGACTAATTAGATTTTTTCAGTAAACAAGCCTATTGCCGTACAAATTTTGCTTCCATAGTTTTATCTTGTGGTGGCATTGATGATGCTACAATCCTATTGCCATCGAATAGGCTTAAATTGACTCCATGCGAAATTACAGATGGAAACATTTTATAGCATTTTATCAAACGGAACTATGGTACGGGCTATGCTTGGGGACTCTTTGAGAGATCAAAGTCAAAGTCAAAGTCAAACATTTATTTCAATTAAACCATTTACAGGCACTTTCGAATTGTCAAGATCGGTCGGTCCAAAAAAGATGAAGCTATTTGCATTTATCTCTATGGAAAAGAACGTGCAAGAAACTCCACGGACACTCTTTTAAAAATAATAAATTGTTACAAAGTTTTGTTGGCATCGTGTTGAAATTATACAAACATGTGAGAACGATGTGACGAGCATGATAAAGACGTCCGGAATAAGAAAGGAACAATAATTCAAAGAAATAATTAAAATAAATGAAAATAAACCATGGCAGCTGAGAAATGACCAGTCCCAACCGACGGCGCCATGACATGCGCCACGCCCATTCGACTCAACTATTTTGAATGGAGCCAAATAATTAAACGCATAGGCCACTATCAGCTAGGCTTTTGAGTGAGCATGACACTCCCAACCGCCAGGGTACTTGAGTCTATACAATGCAAACACACACATATTTCACACTCGAATCCGCAACGATGTGATCCGACAGAGAACCAAAGTTGAGGACATAGCTCACAGAATAAGCAAGCTGAAGGGGCAATGGGCATATTAGCCGTAGGATCGATGACCGATGGGGTAGAGTTTTTGAGTGGAGAGAGAGTAGGACGCCCTCAGGCTAGGTGGAGCAACAATCTTCGCAGGGTTTCTGATAGCAACTGGATGAGAGTTGCCGGCCCTCGAATCGAGCCAAATGGCGTGCACTTGGAGAAGCATATGTCCAGCAGTGGACTGTTATAGGCTGATGATGATGACGATGATGAGATTCAAAACAAACATAGAGCTTACAAATTGAAATTGAGTTACAGACAAAAGAGAGCATGTCATGCTCACTCAAATGTTTTGCTGATGGCGGCCTGTGTGTTGGATCATTCGGTTCCCTTCAAAATGGTTGAGCTGAATGGTGCCGTACATACGTCAGGTTCGTGAACGGGTGCCGTCAGTTGAGACTGGTCATCTCTTAACCACCACTGGCTTATTTTCATCTTTATATTTAAGTTGTTGTTTTAAGTTTTTTTTTTTTATTTTGCATTGTCCTCACATGAAGAAGCAAGTACATGTAACTAAGATTTTTGTAAAACATCACATGATTTAAAAGAGTGTCCGTGGAGTTTCTTGCACGTTCTTCTCCATAGAGATCTACGCTTTGGAACGTGCAAATAGCCTCATGTTTTTGACTGCCCGACCTTGACATTTCAAAAGTGCCTGTAAATGGTTTATTTGAAATAAATGCTTTGAATCTTTGAATAGAAAGCTTATGTAATTCACCGTTAAAACAGGTCAACCTCAAAGAAATAATTATTTCATTGTTATTTTTAGTATCATTTTTGAGCATGATTAGCTATGACACTTCCAAGGAAAGCCCGACAAAAACAGCCAAGTGATAAAACTTTTCTGAATAGATAAGAAAATGTTGAACCCACACTTAAGCTTAACGGGGCGAAAAATAAACCCGTGGACTTTCGTTCTAAGACTTATTAACTAATACATTACTACCCACAAAGATTGCCTTAAGTATATGTAATAATAGAATCGAAAAATGGTCTCTAAATGTCATAGAATCGCAGAAAAAAACTAGAATTTATAAAAAAAAATGTGATGGATTTGCTCTTTACTCTAGGCTTGGTCAGCGATGACATAGACAAAGTCTACGATAGAGCGAGCTTACCCAGAAGGAGCCTGTTCACTCTCACTTTGAAGAGACTAAGGTTGTAGGCATTCGGAAACACAGACGAACCATTCCTTTGCTATGCGCACTATAAGATACGTTTGGAAACGCTTAGTGGAAATTGGTGTATTCCAGAAGTGAAAAGTGATTTATCTTCAATATTCTTACGAAAGATTTACAGACTGAGAGAGACAACTGTCAAGTATAGCTTTACCTCGAAGATTGATTGATCTATGCCTTTCCGCAATTCACAAGTAATTCTATATATACGAAAGTACCGCTGTCTGTCTGTTCGAAGAAGTAACATGGCTGAATTGATTTGAATTAAATCTGACACATGGATAGACTGAGTCTTGGAAATGGACAAAGGATATTTGTTATCTCGGAAGCATGTCCTTATTTGATTTCTCACTTTTACGCGGGTGAAGTGTGGAAGTGAGTGTTGGTAGATCATAGACATCACTACATATTATAAAACAAAGTCCTCCTTCGCGTGTTGGTCTGTTCGCGGTAAGCTCAAAAACTACTGCACCAATTTTTATGCTGTTTTCAGCAATAGATAGTGTGGTTTCCGAGGAAGGTTTAAGTATATAATTTGCTAAGCGGGCGAAGCCGCGGGCATCAGCCAGTTCTTATATAAAGAGTTAGCTCGTTTTTACGCGCTTATCTCTGGAACTACCAGTCGGATTTCGATTTGATTGATTAGGCTTTACGAAAAGACTTCAAATCACTACATGAAGGGTTAAAATAAAATGTTAAAAATATGAAATTAGTACAGAACCCTTTGCACGCGAGTCCGACTCGTACTTGGCCAGTTTATTAAATTTCACTCGAGCAAATCCGCCAATGTAGTCTACAGGATAATTAATAATTTTCCATTTTGAACATAACCAAAGCTATTTTGGTCACCGTTTTGGATCATAAAATTGAAACATAATTTTTAATTTACAAACATGTAAGATATTGATGTCAGCGACTCTTCGAAAACGTCCCCAGACACTTGAAGCTTTCAAATTAGATTTGAAGTGCATCGTGACTTCGCTCGCATTTAAGGTTTTTAACAAAATTGAAGATGATACTATTGATCATATTAATGTACTCGTAGGCAGGCTTTCAAAAATATGAGACCTGTCGTGACTCTTTTCATGTGAGTTTTTAATCAAATTGGAGATGACCTTTATAGTATAAATAGTTATTTTAAAAATGAAAATGTTGCTTCTCCGTAACATAATATTATGGACATTAATATTCCCAGTGCTAGGACTTGGTTACAGAATTAATTTGTTCAGTAAGAGTCTGATACTCCCTGCCG
The DNA here is from genome assembly GCA_963859965.1 of Ceramica pisi. Classification (NCBI taxonomy): domain Eukaryota; kingdom Metazoa; phylum Arthropoda; class Insecta; order Lepidoptera; family Noctuidae; genus Ceramica; species Ceramica pisi. The sequence continues at coordinate 1,377,978 of OY982538.1, forward strand.
CTTCGCCCAAAAAACCGGCCAAGTGCGAGTCGGACTCGCGCACCGAGGATTCCGTACAAACCTGTAGGTATATAAGTAAAAGTCCACCCCTCACGACAATCCAGTAACTAAAAATTTAAGGTTTTCGGAATTTTTCCCATATATGTGCTATAAAAATTGCTTCATGTCAAATTTCAAGATTCTAGGTCGACTGGAAGTACAATTTAGGTTTTGATACCCTTGCAAGTAGTTGCGAGTTTGAAAAAATATATAATATAATAATAATATCCTTGGACATTTCACACAACGCCATATAGTCCCAAGCTAAGCAACTGTTATGGTAACGAGATGGCTGATAAACTACATAAATACATTTTTTTTTTTTTTGTAAATACATACATATTATAGATAGAAAACACCCAGACTCGGAACAAATACATGTAGGCCGTACAAATATTTGTTCCGTGCGGGAATCGAACCCGCGACATGCTGCGCAGCAGTCAATCGCTCAACCACTGCGCCAACCGTGTCGTCATGCAAAATGCGGCTTAAATTGCTGTTTCTTTTGATTGCGTTGACATAGAAGTTTGATTTTGTTATAGCTTAAAGGTATTATAAACTTGAGTATTTGATATGAATTTCTACTTAATACCTCTACGCATTCATGAGGAAAGGGGTAGTAAGTTTAAAATTATTAAAAATATTTTTATTATAATATGATGTAACTAAAAATTTACTGTGCTATAAGACGTTGCAACGTACCAAATTTCAAGATTCTGAGTTCACGGGAAGTAGGTTTTAATTCCCTTGTGAGTGTCGTAAATTTGCGTAGTTTGATTTTTTCACAGCTCCAAGAGACAGTAGACCTGAGTATTTGACGCTTTCCTGAGAAAAAGGGTCTTATTGACAGACAGACAGACGAACGGACGGACAACAAAGTGATCCTATAAGGGTTCCGTTTTTTCCTTTCGAGGTACGGAACCCCATAAAGGGACAAATACACCTTTAGCTGGTCGCAAATACCTCTGAGTAGTAATGTTTGACAATACCCTTAGACAACCCACTCCGGAGTGTTTCATTGTGATGAGCCCGGGGGTATTTGTGACCCCTGCGATCTTCACGCCGTATCCCACCAGGGGTCGTCAGGAGCTTACATTAATTAAACAGATTACTATCGGCTTTACATTGTTCGGGTTGGTTAATAAGATCATCAATTTGCATAAACCTGGCTTGGATTTCAATGTTCAGTGTCTTCTCTGTATTCTTTGTTGTGGGGTAAATAAACAGGTATTATGCTTTATTTGACAGTACAGAATGAAATAAAATGATACTGGAATAGTTGAGTGGAAATAATTGAAGAGAAAGCTTCTTTAGCGGTGCATGTTGAGCACTTTTCTTGATCGATAATTTGTAAGACGGATGACGCGTCAGGGCACGTGACCTGATCCAAAATTCGTAAGACTAATGATTTAAAACTGCAAATTCAAAAAGTGAAAACTTGAACATTAACGTTGTAATGTTCAAGTTTTCACTTCTGCCGGCACTCCCGGAGTGCAACCCGTTGTTTTTTTCTAACCTATCCGCTGTTATTTTCTGATTAATTTCGTTGCGGGATCCAAGACAGTTGAATCGTTTTTCTGGGACTCGTCGAGCTTCATAGACTCGGCGTTTGTTGATTCTGACTTTCAGGAGTTGCAGTGGCTAGGATTGTGAGGCGGGTTTGTCCCCAAAAAACATACTCGTAGTACTGGTTGAAATTAGCACAGAAAACAGGAAAGCATGAGCTTTAAAAGAAGAGCCCTAAGACAAACAGTGGAACATAGCTGCCAATTATGAAATGACCATGCCATCTAAGTGTATTATTCTATTTCCATAATTAAATGTTTGATTATATCACTATCACTACATATTATAAAACAAAACCCTCCACCTCATTTGTCTGTCTGTCTGCCTGTCCGCGATAAACTCAAAAACTACAGCACCGATTTTCGTGCTGTTTTTAACAATAGATAGAGTGGTTCTCGAGGATGGTTTTATTATATAACAAACTGACCCACGCAACTTCTTCTGCGTCACATTTTCCATTAATACTCGGCTCCTTTTAGTCTTAGCGTGATGATATATAGCCTATAACCTTCCCGGATAAGTGAGCTATCTAATACTGAAAGAATTTTTCAAATCGGACCAGGAATTCCTGAGATTACCTCCTACATACAAACTTACAAAATTACAAACAAATGTTACCTCTTTATAATATTATAGTATAGATTTGTTAAGCGTGCGAAGCCGCGTGCATCAGCTAGTTATTGTATAAATTCAAGTTCTTTTAGTTTAACAGACAGTCTTGTTGCTGTGGAGTTTCTTGCTCCACTTAACTTCTTCCTCGATCAAATTCTAGGAGTGGCGGTCAGGCGATTTGAAAGACTGTCAGTATGTAAATTTTGACGTTCAAAAAGTGCTGATTTCAGCCTAGTTTGAGTAATAAATGCTTTTGATTTTGTTAAATTTATACCCAATAAATACTAGTATTAGGTACTAGTCTAAGACTGGTCGCGCTTATATAATAATATCACCTTCTTTTAGTGTTCACACGATTTCCTTAGTTTCCTCAACTTCTACTTACACCAAATTTATTCTTGAAAAGAGATATATAAACCCCAGTCAAGCTAAACAAAATTCAAACCGCTACTTTTTGCCAAAGATCTTTTATTCGCCAACACACCAAATCAAAAGCTTGCCTTTTCCCGTAGCCAATAACGTCTAAATTCCGACTGAAAATAAACATAACAATGCAAAATAATAATTATTTCAGCAAAATACCGAGCCTAAAATGTCCTCGAATGGATTGCAATAAAATTGAATGATTAATAAACTTTTTCCTGATAAGAACCTGTGTCTCTTCAATTTTTTATTAAATTAAAAGAAGGAAACCTGGTCTTATCTCATCCAGGAAAATCACCTGCTTTACTCAATTTTCAACCTTATTACCTGTAGTCAAGGTTGGTAAACCCTTGTTGTGAAAGAAATTCGGCCATATTTTCAGCTGAAGGTAAGTTTTTAGGTCTGTTTTTTCAAGGAATGACATTTTGGGTATTTATTTAGGCTGGAATATCTTTCATTGAACTGTTAGCGATAAAATACTGCTAGGAAATAATTTCTGCTCACTTTAAATGGGGATTTATTAACGAACGATTATTTAACGTCAAAGTTACCCTTTTTAAGGCGTTCTGTCAATCCTTTTACACGAGTGGCCTGTGGGTATCATACACGCGCCGAGCCTACAACGTGCTGCGTGTCCAATTTAATAATGCTTTTAGGATGCTGTTGGGACTACCATGGCGTTGTAGTGCTTCAGGAATGTTCGCGGAGGCTCGCACAGATGGTTTTCATGCCATCATGCGAAAGAAAGCGGCCTCCTTACTACAGCGCTTGCACGGTAGTGACAACAGCATCCTGAAAATGATAGCTGCCAGACCGGACTGTCCCTTCCAGGGACACTGGGTGGGGACAGTCTTAGGTATAAATAAATAAATATTTTATATAAACTAACAATACTAACCTACTTTGTAAGCGCCATTGTTACTAACACCAAAATACTAACTTAATTATGGACTAATAGTCTGAAATAAAGATTTATTTAATTTAATTTAATTAATTAGTTGAATTTAAAAACCCCACAGGTCGATTTTGAAGAATAATCAATGCTAAAGTCCAGTCGCGGAGCAGGAAGAATTTCGTACAATGACCTTTTTACCTACTGACAGTGGTCACAAACATTTTTGTATTAAGTGTGGTTTAAGTACATGAAATATTTGAAGGAGAAAGTACCAACTTAGAAAAAAAAAACTTATAAATGATGTATTTAGATTTTATATTATAAGTTATAAAATCGAGTTACAATTACTAATACGGCAAAAATAAAAAAATCTGAATCCGATTCCTCTGTATCGGAGTTACTGCTTACCGAAAACGTCTCGCCTATCACATTTATTACAAAAGAATCAGCAGTTTTATCTACATTATCATCTAGTTTAACTTATTTCGATTCCTTCCTTTTTTACGTGACATACACTTGCAAACAAGAAGAAACCTTACACTCTCAGGCAAAGGTTTACAATCCCTGAGGACGGCGGCCATTGCATCTGTGCGAGCGAGACTCATTCTATTTACGCGGGAGTGACAGAGACAGGTAATAACAGGTCAACGGACGAAATTCTTTCTGCTTCGCGACCGGACTTTAGCCGAAGTTTATTATCGGATGGGAGCAAATCTACTACATACCAAGACCCTTCAGTGCTTTAGAAAGCACGTTCTATGGCTGTCACTTCAAGATCTTTGACAATCAGCCCCCGAGATATAGGCGCTGCCTAATTTGAGGAACACCGTATAATCTTATATTCTTTTATTTTTGCTATTGATAGGTATACGTTTTACCACTATCGCATGATGCGGTCTGAGATGGAACACGCTTGACTAGAAAAACCTATTCACTCTTGACTTAAAGACTCCCGGGTTGTAGCTATCAGGAAACACAGACTCAGGCAGGGAATTCCACTCCTTGTAATCAACTGGCTGATCCCCGCTTGACAAATTGTATACTAAAACTTTCCTCGAGAAACACGCTATCTATTGGTTGGTAACAGTTTTCGAGTTTATTGCGAGCAGACAGATAGACGCGGCGGAGGGTTTTATAATTATATAGTTAATATAAAGCTGAAGAGTTTCGAATTGAAAATGTCTTAGAGAAGATTTCATCAATGAAACTGAACGTGATCAGCATATGAACCGCGTTTACGAGCTGTCAGTGTTATTTTTTTCTATGGAATATTGATACAGATACCGGCACGGTTCTTGAGCGCTCGGCCGAAGAGTGGGGATCGCTTTGCGCATTGTACACCTTATGACAAATAAACGTTGTCGTGAGGTAGGTACCTACGTGCAGCAAGAGTAAAGAACGAATTCCGAGTGACGGCTATGACGCGCGATGTGCTATGGGCCAATTACTGCACTTTCCCCGCCCCCGCGCCTCCGTGCCTCACTTCATACCACCAAAGAGACCCAATAACTCACTTATGCGCAGGTGAAGGTCAGCGCTCAAGATCCGTGCCGGTGATTGTACTATTGAACGCAGTTTAGATATACCTACTGATCGCGATCAATTTCATTGATGAAATCCGCTCTTAGTGTTAAATAGCCCATTTACTCAGGATGGCTATAAATATAACATCACGCAACAACAAATAGGAGCGGAGCAAAAATTTGACGCAGACGAAGTTGCGCGGGTCAGCTAGTTGAAATTTAATTCTGTAGTTCCAGAACACAGTCAAAACTATTGTTGCGCCTAACTTAAAGTTCCTTTTGTAGTGGATACAATAGAATTTCTACCAATTTGGTATTTGGCAATGATTCTAAAAAGTTTTCAGCACTAGAGTGCTAAACAATCGCAACCTACCTTCAGTTGTAAATTCTAACTGTCTTACTTCAAAAAAGTTAAACATCTGTTGAACATGTGTTTTAACAAAAGCTCTACCACAAAAGAGTGTTTAACGGTGATTTCGTGTTTAAACACCTCTAAAGTTAGACATCAGTTTAGACACACGGGATAGTTGGTTTAGCGCGTGTTTAAATTCTAACATTTGACATTTATCAAGATAAAATGGATATCCTTGCCGTACTGGATTTTATTGATGAAGAAGACCAAGAGGATATTGAATTACTGGAAAACTTACGCGATAATATAAGAAACCGTGTGAGAATGAATCCCTTTGACCACTATGATGATGCCATATTTAAAAAAAAATATAGATTTAGTAAATGAATAAAAAGTAAAATATTGAATATTGTGAAAGACGATCTGCCAAGCGACTCTCGTGGTTGTGCGATACATCCACAGATTCAGGTGGCCTGCGCGTTACGATATTGGGCTCGCCATCAGGTAAGATGCTGAGATTCATTATTTCACTATTATGTATTATAGGTACTTAACCACATAAACTAATGAATTTTATTGAAGATTAGTTTTAATTCAAGAACTTATAACAAAATATTAAATTATGTAATGATAATTAGTCAGCATACCTACTCACTGCTTTATATGTTCATCATTTGACATTCACGGTTTCCATTCATGTAATTTTTACCTATAAGTATAATATTTTCTATTATTTCCTACATCTAAATATTATACTATCGATTTTGTTTGCAGATTCAAGATGACAGTGGAGACATGCATGGCATCTCTCAACAAGTAGTAAGCAAAATTTGTAAAAACATTGCAGAAGCTCTGGCTAAGAAAGTTGTACTATTGTTTTATCAACAAAAGACTAACCTTGAAAACCTTTTCAAATTATAGTCTAGAAATTTAAAGGTAACAATATAGAAAAGTATGAAAAGATTTATCTGCTTTTTCTTTAAGAGTGTGTATTCCGTCCACTAGCGCCGCCAATCGTTTTTTATTAATTGTGGTAAATTTAAGACACGTAGATAAAAAACCGCTCTGTAGTGCACTAAAGAAATGTATCTATTATTATTTGACAGCTATTTTTAATACATAACTCATGGCTAAATAACCAAAACGGCAATTATTGCTAAAAGTGGCCACTTTTAGCAAAAATATCGACTTTGGCAACTATTTATGTTTTAAAGTACAAAACATAACTCTCAAAACATAATAAATACATTTCTTCAGTGCACTACAGAGCGGTTTTATATCTACGTGTCTTAAATTTACCACAAATAATAAAAAAACGATTGGCGGCGCTAGTGGACGGAATATACGCTCTTAAGTGCTCGTGTCAAGTTCGCGTCACGCGAGCGCAATAACGGCATTCTACTGTTGCGCATCTTTGGTGCGTGCTTCAGAATGCAACATGATCGGTATTCTTCTATTTGTTTAATTAACGTCTGAAAATGACAGCTTATAAGTTTAAGTTTTAATATTTTAATAACGTCATATTCATTGAAATATAATCGATTCTATTCGACTATTTAGTGAGTAATATATTTTTTCATATGACTACACCATAAGTAAGTTTGGTAGAGTTTGGCAGTCGTACAGTTGACGTGCAGTTCACGCGCAGCTTACGCGCAGTTCAAAGATTACAAGAATACCGTTTATTACTCAAACTCAAACTTGAAGCGTCATAAAATTACGTGAATTAGCCCTCAGGGTGGAGCGTAAAGAAGTGTAACACTCTTACTGACTAAAAACCACCCATGTTCATTCTGCCCCGGCCGCGGTGACGCGGTATCTCTTGTCTTGCGAAGATCTGCTGAACAAGAGATACCTACCTAAGTGCAGCTGTGGCGTACTACTACCTATATTGTGTTGCGAATAAATTTTTCGTATTTTATTACATTTTACTCTTTCTTCAAAACAAGTCAAGGTTTAAAAGACAAACACGACCTCCTAATAGCGACAAAGCGGATCCGAATCGCTGCTCAAACACAACGGGCCCCGCCCTCGACTGACACCGCGGCCAAACACGACCACACCCTATCCGCTCTAATTTACCCCTCGTTACCCCACGACATGGAGAATTTACACCTCGCATTATGAAGGTTCGACAATTTGGTTTCCTGGGTAACTATTTGTATAACAAAATTAATGAAGTCTTGTCAATTTATGCCCTTCCCAAGCAAATTTGCAAAAATAAACTTTCAGCCTGGTTGCAAAAGTTAGATTATGATGCCACGGAGCAATTGCTCATTGTTCCATCATAATTTGTAGGTACGTAATGTGTATGTCACCATTATGCCTATCATAGCTACACGAGTACACGACACGATCACACTTTCTTACTACCACTACATTCATATTTTCATTCTCAAGCAACTACACACTTAAACGACATAATTATCACGTTTATTTTATTTAGTTAGTTTATTCAAGATTTACAACGCTTAGAATATTTATTGGTATCTAAGGTTTAGTGCTATTTTCACTCTTCTCTATGTTTACCCACATTTTAGTATTTTTTTTTTTTTTTGTTGTCATCGCAAGTTCGGGGTGAGGGCCTGGTGATCCGTCACACAGGGTATCCTAGTATGGACTCCAGTCTCTCACAAAGGATCATATATGTTTCGCATTGTGTGTCATTTAATGTTTATTTTTGTAAAATTCCTTTGTGGAGAGTGAAATAAAGAGATTTGATTGATTGATTGATTGATTGATTGAATTTGTTGTTTTGCCGCCCACTGACCGAGTTCTCAGAGAAGTGCGTGCTATAAAATAACAGCGGCACGAGTCGTTCTTCAAGGTTAAGCAACGCTTGCTGAGGTCAGTCTGTGGATGGGTGACCATCATAACATACGAAGTCCTCCGAGCCTCGGAAAGCACGCTAAGCCATTGCTTCCGTCCGTCTTTGGCAGTCGTTACTGATTGTCAGAAACCAGAAAATCTGAGACTTGTAACCTGGTTACTAATGTAATTTGTGTTGATATTTTTTTTATTTTCATTGTACCGTTACAAATACAAATACAAATACAAATACAAAATCCTTTATTTCAAATAGACCAGTTACAGGCACTTTTGAATAGTCAAGTTCTGTCAGTCAAATAAATGAAGCTAATCCTGCCGCGCTAGCGACAAGAGCAGCGGGTTGCTCTGCAACATAACACACCCACTGACCCCATCTCCAGCGCGGCAGTTGCTATAGATACCGATGGTCCCGGCTGTCATTTGTTGATCTTTGGCAGTCGTTTCGGATTCTCAGAAGACAGTAAATCTGACACCAGTCTTGCCAAGAAGTACCGTGTTAACCAGTTAATGAGTTGTGGAGGTGTGGTAGGCAGCCGCTCCACGTAAAATACTGGTATTTAGCTGAATCCGGTTCGACTGGAAGCTGACCCCAATGTAGTTGGGAAAAGGCTAGGTAGATGATCTACAGAGGACAAATTATTATTATTATTTTTTTATTTTTTTTTAACGCGTCGACGACCCTTGTTTTACGAACGCGCTTCTACGGCTCTGTAGATAATCTAAAAGCAGCCTGTTTGCGTCTGAATTTCATTTAAAGAGCATTAGCGCGCGTCTTCTGCACGTCGTTGAAAAACGCCTTGTGAAGAGGCCTTTAGCGGCATCCGCACGTCCCTTTATGCAAAGTGTATAAATAATTCCTTTAGTGTTCAAAAGCGAGCATTCGCGTCTATGTATTGTTATTGAAGACCAATTGGTCGTTTGCAAACTACCTAATCATAAAAAAAAATACAACCGACTTCCAAAGTAAAAAATAACTTTAATTTCGGAAGTCGGTGTTTTTGTTAGTTTCTTCGTATTTTGACACCGACTTCCGAAATTTAAGTTATTTTTTACTTTGTAGTGTTTTTTTTTTTTTGGAAGTCGGTTGTATTTTTTTGTAAAATGTTTTTTATTTTTCACTTTTTAGTGGTACCCCACACCTGACAACACCACTGCAAAATCGCAGAAAAGCAAAATACGCAATTTCGATTACTTGGATGATATAAAACTATCATCCAAGTAGACGAATTCCAACTATTTCGATTTCAAATCCAAAGTTCGTAACCGATTTTCATAAAATTTAAATGGGACCAATCTGCAAGTATATCCTTTCAGATTAAACAAGAATTTTTCTAATCGGTTCATAATTGTCGGAATTATGAGGTAACAAACATAAAAAAAACATAACCGAAATAACCTCCTCCTTTTTGGGAAGTCGGTTAAAAAAACTCTTCAGTAACAATTTTCAACCTACCCCTGCACTGTCATCTCCGACATATTTCCTCCTTTATCAATCACAAAACTCTAAAACAATAAAACCGACACAGAGGGAGGGAGGAACTCATGTCAGAGGTTATTGTTTGTAGTTTGTAGGAGAGCGCGCGACTTTACGATTCACTCCCTAGGCAATATCGCCACGGGGCGGACGCTTGTGATAGAATATCGAAGCTCTTTTATTGAAGATTCTGAAGGTTTTTGCAGACAGGTTAGACGAGCCTACAATGGATAGGTTTATCAAGCTACATGTCAGACATGGGAATTGATAAATCTTCCTCTATTTTGTGTTGGTTTTTGTACTCATGTGTGCCTAAGTATTACTACTAACATGATTTTAGGTGTTTTTTTTTGGTTATTAACACGCTATGGGTTATTGACGACTGGAAAATAAATGATTTTATGACTTTCAGACGTTCTGATGTGAAAATTTAAAAGTCATTTATTTAAATTAGGCTGAGAGCCAGCCATTTTTGAACGTCAAGTTTTACAAAAGACAGTCCCCCAACACGCCCGCCCGTCACCACTTCCTAGTGTTTTAGCTGTGGAGAAAAAGTAGACAGCAAAGTCCCCAGCAACACATTAAGTGTAAGTAGGATAGTTCAGTTGTTAGTGTTGAAAAATTTTAGTGTTGCACTCTTTTTTGTGAAGTTTTATAAGACTTGATGGCGAATACTTAAAAGATGGTTGGTTTGGAAGTTAATAGAACTGATTCGAGGTTGATTAGATAAATCAATAGTACCAACATTTGTAAACATATTATTATGTGTGTCTGCATAGACTCAAGTACCCTGGCGGTTGGGAGTGTCATGCTCACTCAAAAGCCTAGCTGATAGTGGCGTATGCGTTGGATTATTTGGCTCCATTCATAATGGTTTTGACGAATGGGGCTGGCGCATGTCATGGCGCCGTCGGTTGGGACTGGTCACTTCTCAGCTGCCATTATTATATTTTAATTATTTCTTTGAATTGTTCCTTTTTTCGTCACATCGTTCTCATATGTATGTATAATTTGAACACGATGTCAACCAAATTTCTTGGCAAGTTGGCAAACCATCTCATACCATCAGGTGATTTAGTGGTCCCATGAGAGCTGATTGGCTATAACAATATAAAAGACTAGCTGACCCGCGCAACTTCGTTTGCGTCACATTTTCCATGAATGCTCCGCTCCTATTTGTCTTAGCGTGATGCCTTCCTCGATAAATGGGCTATCTAACACTGAAAGAATTTTTCAAATCGGACCCGTAGTTCCTGAGATTACCCCCTACATACAAACTTACAAACATACAAACTTACAAACAAATTTTACCTCTTTATAATATTAGTATAGACAAGCCTATAACGAAGAAAAAAATCTACAATTTCACAACGTCACAAAGAAAAGCGTAAATCCCTTTAATACCCTATTACTTCGAATCGGCCATTTTGTGCTGCAATGCTCAACGCAAATTCAATACGTCAGGCGGAATCGAAAGCATTTATATGCTTTATCAGATTCGGTCGTAAACCCTCTGAGAGGAGGCAAATAACATTTTAGGGTAATTTTATAGTAGTATACCTTCGTATATAAGGAAAATGGGAATATAAGATCAAGTCAAAATGTATGCTTTAGTATTTTTTTTGAAGACGTTTTCGTTTTGATTTAACACCATACTAGCATCGGAAAATTTGCACAAAAAGGTGACAAAAGTGAAGGTGGGAACTATCGGCCAATTAGTCGTATATCTGACATGTATGAGGCATTCATTATAATCGTATAGGCAGGAAACTGGATGAAAATCAACCTCCAGAACAAGCCGGATGTCGACCTAGTTTTCTGTCATCACTTTCAGATACTAAACCAAATATTAGAAAAATCCTCCAATTAAAAAAAAAACTACTGTTTTTGGCCTTCGTAGAATAAACAAAGACTTTTGATAGCATAATGCATCCTGAAATATTTAGATCATTAGACAATCAGGAAATTGATACACAGTTCCTTTATAGATCTTCTTAAACGCATTTTATAAAAGCTATTATTACAAAAGCTCTGCCAAAATAAAACTTAAAATTTTGAGACCATTTTTAGCATATGGAGGGATGTTAAAGAAGTTGACCTGCTCTCTCCTAAACTTTTTAGTAATCTTGAGGAGATATATCAGATACTGGTAGACTCATGGAAGACCAAGGGCATTGAAATCGGCAATAAGAGGCTAACAAACCTCCGATTTGCTGGAAATAGTCTTTTTTGCCCCAACAGCTCTAAATCTACAGATCATGCTCTAAGATCTGAGCACCGCCAGCCTCAAGGTGGGGCCCGCTATGAATCGGTCAAAAACTAGAACTATGACAAATAGCAGTAAACCAAGTTTACTGCTATTTGTCATAGTTCTAGTTTTCATTTAGGTCGTTTCGTCGTTATTTGTCATTTAGGTCGAGGTAGTTTGGACAGGAAATACATTATGTCGATGAGTATATCTACTTGGGTCATATACTTTCTTTCTAAAACAGGTAGAAAAGATAAATAGATCGCCGCAGAAGACCCTTCATGAAGACGCTTAATGAAGGTTTATCTTTCGATCTCCCTGAAGTGCAAACTCGTCGATATGTGTAACCTGCCCTTCCTAACTAACGGTGCTCAGACCTGATAACTTACCGCGTCGCAAAAGTTCCGCCTTGGGGATTATACCAAAGAGCAATGGAGCGCAGTATTCTAGGTTTGAAGAGTATAGACAAAGTACATAGCCCCCACATTAGAAATTTCTTCTGTATCGTGGGTGCGTTTACAAACATTTATAATTTCACAGACACAAACGGCCAGACCCGGAACAACTATCTGTAGGACATACAAAATATTTTTGTTATGTGCGGGAATCGACTCAAACACTGCGCCAACCGTGTTGTCATGCTTAAATGAGATTGCGGGTCTGGCCGCATGCATGATGACTGCTGGGCAATGGGTGCCAGGGGATGGACGGTATCGCAGAGGCCAGCCTAAAAAGTGCTGGAGGGATGACCTGGACACGTACCACAAGGTCTGGTTCGAGGTAGCGCAGGAGAAGAGTGTTGGAAGAATATTGAGAAAGCCCAGCCCAGTTGTGGGACACTAAGCTAAAAAAAAACGTTTTATTGTCGATGTGTTGGTTGTCTGGCGCCAAACTTAAATAATTTTGACGTTGTTTAAGAAAAATATCCTTTATCTCCAAAACTAAAAATACAGAGTCTACAATTTGTTGGTTTTAAAGTAAAATAAGTCGATTTTTATCTTTGAATAGTGTCCTTGTAGAATACCAGGATATTATCAGCCATGAAATATCAGGGAAAGTTAGGAGAAAATGTGGATTTTCTTCATTTGTTTTCTTATGTTGTAAAGGCTGACCTAAATATTTACTTACCTTGTGTCCGCTACTAGGCTTCTTAGAAGTCCGTACAAGTTATAGCCTTTATCTCTGTTAATTTTTTGTAGGTAGCATGACTTCTGCTTCGATCCCTATTTACATTCTTTGCTGTTTTTTCTACTGGTCGTAGAAAGTGAAATTAGGCATGTAGCTTCCTTGGAGAGGGGTGGGAGGACTTGCAGAAGATTTCCCGAAATTCATACGAGAACAGAAAAAAAACAGGATATAAGTACGAAGTCAGGGCCAAAGCTAGCTATAAACATCCTAAGTTATAACAATCCATATTCCAACTTCATTATAGCCTAGCCTTTTCCCAACTATTTGGGGTCGGCTTCCAGTCAAACCGGATTTAGCTGAGTACCAGTATTTTATGCGGAGCGGCTGCCTACCAGACCTCCACAACCCATTTACTGGGTAAACACCGTACTTCATGGCAAGACTGGAGTCAGATTAACTGGCTTCGGACTATCCGTAACAACTGACAAAGATCTACAAATGACAGCCGGGACCAACGGCGTAACGTGGAGCGGCTGCTTACCAGACCTCTACAGCCCATTAACTGGGTAACACGGTACTTCTTGGCACGACTGGAGTAAAATTTACTGGCTTCTGACAGTCCGTAACGACTGTCAAAGATCTATAAATGATAGCAGGAACCAACGGCATAACGTCCTTTCCGAGGCACGGAGGTAACTCGGTTTATTAGGATGGTCACCCATCCACAGACCAACCATGGCAAGCGTTGCTTAACTTTGAAGATCGACCCGTGCGGCTTTTATTATTCAGCCACGAGCTCCTCTCCAATCCATATTCCAACTTAAAACTAAGAAATAAACGCAACAAAGACGCAATATCCGAACGACCGTATCTTTGGACATGAAATCTCTTGCAGGTTCATAAACCGTAGGCCTCCACATCCCCATACAATGTTCATCATGGTCCATAAAACCTTCAGGTGTCAATGTACACACGTATATAATATATCTTTTACTACACAATCGTAAACAATGCTATAATAGCACGTATAAATATCAGTTGTCTCACTTTATCCAATAAACGTTTATTGCTTTGATTTTATTATGTTGGCTTATCTTCATGCTTTGTTAGTTTATGGGGTAAGCAGACGTGTTTGTAGTAGTTTATGTGCTGTTGATTTTCATGAAACAGAAGCCTGGACAAAATTTCAGAAAAAAAAACGATCTTAAACACCCTGTATATAAATGCATCCTGTATTTATTTAGTGAAAAAAAACATAAGCAAGTCACAAGGAGTGGAATTCCCTGCCGAAGTCTGTGTTTCCTGATAGTGACTTCCCGAGTGTAAATATTTTGTCAATTTCATTTTGAAAATATTTTGCCAAATTGAAACATCCAATCACTTTGCTGATCCGTTTTACATAATAAAAAAAACATTCCTAGTTTTGCTATCAAATAAAAATTCAATATATCACCTTGAATAATATTTGATGTTTTTCTTACAACTGCTTTCATATTTTTCCTTTTAAGTCAAGTAATATTAATCTTTTTCAATTTCTCCGCGAACTAGCCTTGGGCTGATAGATGAGCCTCTCCTTGGGTTACCATAATTCGATTTTATTTACCACATTATAACAGAAATAGGTTCTAATCTTAGAAAAGATATTGGTAGCCATTCTTTCTTATGAGCGGTACTAAACGGTTACAATCTAGGCTCGAAGCTTAGCTAAAAGGTGCTTTTACGAAACTCTGAATAGTGTTACGTAAAAATACATCTTTTGTTAAAAACCCCAAACTTGTTTTGTGACAATATCGGGGATCTTGTAATTTGACATTATGTAGTTGGTTAAGGATTATTTCTAAATTACCTTTTTTAGCCACCGTTCTGGTTGAACTTATCTAATTACTGTAATCTCAGACTGTTCATTGTTATTGGAACTTGGGCTTTGCTACCCATATATTTAAAGTGTTTTAAAGTTAACTTCTTTCTCCTTTATCGTAAAGCATGAATTCCTGCAATTACAATATTTAAAGTCGAGTGGAGGATCTGCCTCCGTTTACTTTGAAAATGCAGATTCAAGATTCAAAGCTCTTATCTAACGGGTGTACGGGACAGCCCTTCTCAAACTGATAGGGTGATTTCAGTATGTCGTACTAAGTTGACCGGTACATGAAATTATTTCAGGAACTTTATGGGAATCCAATAAAACTGATTTGTTTAATTACCTCACTCGCAATGTATCGCTACCTCTGCAAAACGCACGCAGCGAACGGCAGCGCAGCGAGCTTTCGAAAGGATAGCTGCGCCTGCGCTACGTTTTAACAGCTGATTTCATGCGTCGTTCATGAGATTTTTTTTTATTTTTTCATTTTAGCTGTGTTATTTACATTAATGGAGTTCTGCATACAGATAATGTAACTTTACATTGAAATAAAGCAAAAAAAATGAAAAATCATAAAAAAAATAAAAAAAAATCCTGAGGAAATTTCCACTGGAATATGATTCAAAATATGGAGCTGATTGCACCCTGTTAATTTGTGGAAGGCTGTCCCTTACACCCTGTATACTAATATTACAAAGCTGAAATTTTTTTTGATTGAACGCGCTAGTTTGAAAAAATCTTTCAGTGTTAGATAACCTACTTATCAAGGAAGGTTATAGACTATATATCATCACACTAAGACAAATAGGAGCGAGCGGGGATGCCATTAATGCTCCGCTCCTATTTGGAGCGGAGCATTAATGGCAAATGTGACGCAGACGAAGTTGCGCGGGTCTGCTAGATTCAAATAAACCATTTACAGGCACTTTAGAATTTTCAAGGTCGGTCGGTCCAAAAAGATAAAGCTATTGGCACGTTCTAAAGCGTAGACTTCTATGGAAAAGAAAGTGCACGAAATTCCAGACAAAAACCAAATTCGTTGCTACACGTGTCGCTATACCTTTAACTAATCAACTATATTGCTTTAGCTAAGACTGGGTATGGGGTTCAGTTGGTTAAATGATTGCCTACAAATTACAATTATCTGATCATTCTTCCTTATTTTTAATTTAGACATTTTCCACTATTCTAAAGTAAGGATTAGGCTACGATTTTTTTTTACGCTACGGAATTTTTTCGAAAGAGTCACCGCGGTCCTGCAACACAAATGGCATTAGGAGGAACACGGATGGGTTGGACCTTCTTCTGCTCCATCCAATGCGGGAGGAGTCATTTGATTATATCCAATCCTAAAAAAAAGAGATTTGGCTATGATTTCGAGAATTTGCCTATTTTAGTTTTTTTTTTTATTCCGGACGCTTTTATACTGTTCGTGTATAATTTCAATACGATGTAAATGAAACACAACTTTGTAACAATTTATTATTTTTATAAAGAGTATCTGTGGAGTTTCTTTTCCGTGGAGTTTCTAGTCCGTGCACGTTCTTTTCCGTAGAGATCTACGCTTTGGAACGTGCAAATAGCTTCATCTTTTTGGAACGACCGACCTTGACAATTCCAAAGTGCCTGTAAATTGTTTAATTTAAATAATTGCTTGAGTTTGAGGGGTCGCCGTTGGCGAAATCGACGGACTATGATACAAAATCTTTTATTTCAAATAGACCAGTTACAGGCACTTTTTAATAGTCTAGGGTCTGTCAGTCAAATAGATGAAGGTAATTATGGGCTAGCAAGAGCAGCAAGTGGTTTTGCAACAAAAACAATTACCGACCCTATCTCAAGCGTGGCAGTTGCACGTTCCAAAGAGTAGATGCTATGGAGAAGAACGTGCAAGAAACTCCATGGACGCTCTTTTAAACCAGTTGTCAGTGTTTACAAAAGTATGGTAACATTCGTTACAAAATAAAGTATGAGTTAAATTCCAATCCAAAAATCCAAAAGAGAATGAATCTATACAATGCAAAGATAATCTTAAAATCTTCAGCAGGTCCAACAATGTTTTCACATCTTCATCAAAGTTCGGGCACTTTAATCGCTGTGGAGTGGACCAGCATTGAGCCAAGCATTTTATCGTCAATGTATTCCCCTAGTTTATAAGATGCTTGTTTGCATAGTGTGCGTTTTACTATACTTACCACATCAATCATCATCATCATTATGACCGAAAGAAATCCTCTATTAGGAATTCCCCAAATATCATCACGACCAGTTCAGTTCCTCGCAGTTAACACTAACCTAACTAAGTACAAGTCCGATCCTGCATGGAGTATTGCAGCCACCTTTGGGATGGCTCAGCTAAGTACCAGCTTGCCGCGCTTGACTCGGTGGAACGCAGAGCTAAGAGGCTCATCGCCGACGAAAAACTGGTGGATGCCAAGCTTCACAGCTTGGCTCATCGCCGCAAGGTTGCCTGCTTGTCGGTCTTCTACAGCCGGTCGATTCTGTTGACATCTCACCGTGATCACTGAGGTGGAGTGAACGACAAGTGAGCTGTCACGCCATCTTGTTTGTATGGTTTGACAGCTCACTTGTTGTTCACTTCGCCTAAGTGTTCACTTCGACATGTTTACAAAATCGCACTGCAGATTGTACTTCGGTGAGTGTGCCCAGGAACTCCACGATCTCATCCCACCGGCCCACTTCTACCATCGGACATCCAGACGCACTGTTTACCATCCCTACCTTGTTGCTGTTCCACGAATTCGCACTAAGCGATTCCAAACGTCTTTTATAATGCGGACAGCAAAGGAGTGGAATTCTCTGCCTGCGCCTGTGTTTCCGGACGCTTACAAACCTAATCTCTTCAAAGTTAGAGTAAACAGGTTCGTTCTGGCTAAGCTCGCTCCATCGTAGACTTTGTCTCTGTCATTTCTGACCAAGACTAAGGTCAAGAGCAAACCCATCTCAAATAAAAAAAGTACGAGCACTACCTTGCCAGACTTCCTCAGGTCTAACTGCATTACTTCCGAGTCAGCGCTAACATCATTACTACACACTTACGGCACATACTAAACCACACACAATCGCTTTAGCTCAAGCAAATTGGCGTATAACCTCATTAGCGCGGCCATATGAGTTATGTAACGTCATAGTTACAGGAATCAAAAGGCCTATTAGTGTGTGAGAAGATTAGTAGGTGTGTAGGAGTGCCTGCCGGGATTGTGAAATTTGTTCGAAAGAGTTACCAAGGCTCTGGAACGCAAAGAGCATTAGGAGGAATACAGATAGGTTTTAGTCAGTAAGAGTCTGACACTCCCTTCTGCTCCGCCCAGAGCAGGAGGGGTCATTAGAAAGAAAAGAAAGAAAATACGTTTATTCGGCCAATTTACTGACAAAAAATTAAAAGAAAAACAACTTACTTAATGAAACCTATTCTATTCCATATTTTTATATGGCAAACAAAGCTGATGTCGACTTTTCATGTAATTTATTTGACAATATGTCAGAACCGGGCATAACCTACGTCTCTGGTCACACCACAGACAAAACAGAACACAGTTCAGCAGTCTGTTGTCTATGGCGTGACGTCATTAGATGATTTCCCATTCCTAAAAAAAAAGGTACTAGTAGACTTAAAAAGCGTTAAGCCTGCAATACATGTTGGCCACGCTTAGACCAACGCGAGCCTAGACAAATGGGCACAAGGCAAGCGCTACCGTCTAGACGTTCGGCAAGTTTGAAGGAAGCCAATGCAAATGGCCAATGTAGACGAGTTTTGAGGAGACGTCCACATGTTGGGCGCTGCCAGTTTTTATTGTGCATTGAAACAATATGGACGACGACGTGGAAATTATCTCCGCCGCTGCGTATGTTTTTGGAATTCCAAATAACTGGTTCATTCTGGTAAAACTCCAAAAACTTAAATACATCGTCATTCGTAGAAAGCGACATTTTGTACGTATGCCTACGATGGACGTCAACCGCATACTAGCGCGCGGACAAACATGTGAACACCATTGGCCGAGCGCGCGCGAGCGCCTTTGATTTGTGCAGAAAAACCGACACCGCTCCGAAGTGAGGCAAGTGATCGCGAACGACTGCAAGTTGTGACAAGCTACGTCAAATGAGGTCTATACACATTGGCGCTTGTCATACCGAGCGATAGCAAGACAAGGCAAATATACCGTCTACATGTTTGTATTGGCCTTCACTCGACAACGCTTGGCCAACGTGTATTGCAGGCTTTAGTTGTTGAACAGATTTAGTAAAAGGCGACTAAGGTAATGTAAGATAAACAGTGATTCTACTATTTTCTAATTACTTGTAATATTTTTCGTGTTGTCTACAGTCTTTCCACAGTTCGGCCCTGTGTGGATCAGTTTATAGCGCTATTATGGTGGTATTCACTGTTGAAATTGGCTTTCAGAATTGCCATCAAGTTAGGGAATAGTGTGGCTGAAATATTATGTCATATTGTGTTAATATTAATAATTAATTAATCTTCTAATATATAAAATTCTCGTGTCACAGTTTTCGTTGCCATACTCCTCCGAAACGGCTTGACCGATTTTGATGAAATTTTTTGTGCTTATCCGGTATCTATGAGAATCGGCCAACATCTATTTTTCATCCCCCTAAATGTTAGGGGTAGTCCACCCCTAAATTTTTTTTAATTTTTTGGCAATATTATTCATGAATAATGTGACGCAGACGAAGTTGCGCGGGTCAGCTAGTATCTTCTCTATCTTCTATAATATAAAAATGAATCGCTAAATATGTTGGTAAGCGCATAACTCAACAACGCCTGGACCAATTTGGCCAATCCTTTTTTTAGAATATTCCTTGAAGTACGAGGATGGTTCTTACGGAGAGAAAAAATATAAAAATTGCCTGAAAAAGACTAAAAACAACACTTTTTTATACTCCCATACAAAAGATTCGTAATAATACTTTAAAGTCAATTTGAACTTTAAAACCATTCCATAAAGTTTAAATGTTAGTGGAGAGGTTTCGGGAAGGCAAAACAATTGAGTGACGTTTGTATCGTATAAATATTGGCATTAGTCAAATACAAATTGTCTGTGAGTAAGAGTAAGAGAGTAGCGGGGTAGGTAGGTAGGTAGACAGGTAGCCAGTTGACGGGAGCGAAGCCGCGGGGTACAGCTAGTATAATATAAAAATGAATCGCTAAATGTGTTGGTAAGCGCATAACTCAACAACGCCTTTACCAAATTGGCCAATTCTTTTTTTAGAATATTCCTTGAAGTACGAGGATGGTTCTTACGGAGAGAAAATAAAAAAAAAAACTGCCTGAAAAAGTTTAAAAATAACACTTTTCTATACTTCCATACAAAAGATTCGTAATTAAAAGTCAATTTGAACTTTAATACCATTCCATAAAGTTTAAGTGTTAGTGGAGAGGTTTCGGGAAGGCAAAACAATTGAGTGACGTTAGTATCGTATAAATATTGACATTAGTCAAATACAAATTGTCTGTGAGTAAGAGTAAGAGAGTAGTGGGGTAGGTAGGTAGGTAGGTAGGTAGCCAGTTGACGGGAGCGAAGCCGCGGGGTACAGCTAGTCTATACTATATAATATTATAAAGAGGTAACATTTGTTTGTAAGTTTGTATGTAGGAGGTAATCTCAGGAACTACTGAGACGATTTGAAAAATTATTTCAGTATTAGATCACCCATGTATCGAGGAAGGATATAGGCTACATATCATCGCGCTAAGACTAAAAGGAGCCGAGTATTATTAGAAAATGTGACGCAGACGAAGTTGCGTGGGTCAGCTAGTATTAGAAAAAAAAAACCGACTCTCACTTAGCTTGTTATTTTTTTTATATAATTTGATCGTACATCTAAATATGGATAAGGCTTAACAGCCTATGTTGTAAGAATAAAGTGTCTGAAATTAGCAATATTGGCCATTTTAGTTTGACTGTTAGCTATTATTTAGATTTATTAGAGCACTAATATTGTACAATAGTGTAACAAATAGACCTCTTGCAACTATCTGCATCTCATTTGTGACGTCAAAGAGACGGTTTGTGACGAATTTATTAAGATGAATGTTATGTAATTATGCCGGAACCATATTGTTCTGACGACTACAAGACGTTGTGCGGAGCATTTTAGCCTTTAGTGTGTCAGGGCTTATTATGTGAGGAAATTAGTTTCTCTGTGTACTGAAATAATTTTGGTGAAATATGGCAAGCAGTTATGTTGGTGTGTAGTTTTGAGCGTGGAAAATGAATAGAGATTTGTCATCTATACTAATATTATAAAGAGGTATCATTATTTTGTTTGTAAGTTTGTATGTAGGGGAAAATCTCAGGAACTACTGGTCCGATTTGAAAGAAGGATATAGGCTATATATCATCACGCTAAAACAAATAGTAGCGGAGCAATAACGGAAAATGTGATGCAGACGAAGTTGCGTGGGTCAGCTAGTCTTAGAAATAAATTAGTCCGCACACAAACGTAAATTACACTTCGTGTACTTTTTGAGGGCCAAATCTACTAATTTCTAAATAACTTTCGCATTCTCATGTCAATCTCAAACAGTCAAAAAAGCCTTAATTTTTATACATTTTTGTGTTTTCGATTGAGATGCGAATATGAAAATTAGTAGAACTAGTACTCTGATTAATTAATATCTTGAAATTTTATTCTAATTTTATTATTGTGTTATTACTAATTTTGACAATGTTGGTTGAACTGTAATTGGCGACTATATAAGAATGAGGCTTGTATTACTTATCTTAAGAAACACTTTATTACAGAAGCTGTTGGTAAACCTTGTAAATAAATAATTTGTGCGGAAACCTTGGACTCTACGCAATTTCGATTACTTGGATGACATAAAACTATCATCTAAGTAGACGAATTCCAGCTATTTCGATTTAAAATCCAAAGTTCGTAACCGATTTTCATAAAATTTAAATGGGACCAATCTGCAAGTATATCCTTTCAGATAAAACAAGAATTTTTCAAATCGGTTCATAATTGTCGGAGTTATGAGGTACATACAAACATAAAAAAAACACAACCGAATTGATAGCCTCCTCCTTTTTAGGAAGTCGGTTTAAAAGAATATAAATGATGAGTATGTATTGATAGGCGATTATTTATCTGATATGCAATTTATAAAATCCCGAAAAAAATGTATCGGATGGAGCAGCGTTACCGAAATATTATTTGACCAATTTAGTTTTCTCCAGTAGGGACTACTCACATTTATTCAACTTATGCCTGTCACCGGAAAGTGGCAGCAGACAACGTAAGATTGTAATAAATCTTGATTAGATTGGAATTTCTCGAAATGTATTGTGAAAAAATCGTTTTGTATACAATATATCCCATCCAAATTCAATATTTTCCAATACCACCGTGTCTTATTTAGAAAAAAAAGTTTACAATTTAGCGCAATATTTTACAATTTAACTGAGTTTGCCATTTTCCATTGACATGCCCATAGAAAATAACGATGTTGTATAGAGACGCGTTCGCATCCGTTCAACTTTCCGAGTCTATTCAGTTTTCGCTGCAAACAAGTAGAAAATGAGGATATATGTGTTATAACATGCGAGTACTATATATAGAATTCAGAGCTGTTCTGCCGCTGCCACCTTCTCATTCTTACGACGTTGTATTTGGCTGATAGAAGCAAAACTATAGTGTGACCAAAATCGTTTAGCAAAACGCGAATGGAGCTGAATAAGTGTGAGCAGTCCTTTAAAATGAATAATGGGGCAAAGTAAACACCAAAAATGTGTCCAGTCTACTTTGCCCCTCTCGTTGGGCGGTTAGAGGGGCAAAATAGATTAGTTCAAAATTTTGGATTTCGCAGCGATAAATAATGTCAAACCTTGACAGTTGTTATCGATGTCAAAACGTCACTTTGTCTGTTCTAGTGACGATGTAGGTGTAATTGGAATTGACAAGAATGAATATTCCGTCTACATTCGTCAGAATTCGATAGTAACAGTTTCAACGTTGCTACAATTTTGATTCCAGCAACTGAAATTCAGTCTGATAGATTGGTACATCGTTATCGCGGCCGCGCATTCTGCTGGTCTGGTTATACTTGTAGCTATTGTAGCCAGTCAGTAGTGTAGGCTATGTTTGCTGATTTTATGGTAAAACTAGCTGACCCACGCAACTTCGTCTGCGTCACATTTTCCATTAATGCTCAGCTCCTTTTAGTCTTAGCGTGTTGATATGCAGCAGAAAACAATACAATTAGGTACAAATGCATATCTATACTAATATTATAAAGCAGAAGAGTTTGTTTGTTTGGTTGAACGCGCTAATCTCAGGAACTACTGGTCCGATTTGAAAAATTCTTTCAGTGTTAAATAGCCCATTTATTGAGGAAGGCTATAGGCTATATATCATCACGCTAAGACCAATAGGAGCGGAGCAGTAATGAAATATGTTACGCAGACGGCGTTGCACGGGTCAGCTAGTTTAAAATATAAAAAATACCCAACAAATCATTGCTGTAATAGTGAACTATACTAATTTTATAAAGAGGTAACATTTGTTTGTAAGTTTTTATGTAGGGGGTAATCTCAGGAACTACTGGTCCGATTTGAAAAAATCTTTCAGTGTTAGTTATAATAATAATAATATAATAAATAATAATATAATACACGCTAAAACAAATAGTAGCGGAGCAATAACGGAAAATGTGATGCAGACAAAGTTGCGCGGGTCAGCTAGTCAGGTATATTTTTGGGTAAATCTTTAGAAAATCAAGTTAATGTTCAATAACGATTTAAAAAAAAATTGTTTTCGACTGGAAATAGACTCCTCACCGCACATCGTCTCGAGTCGTCGCGTTTTTTTTTTCTTGACTATTGATTGGCATACGTTTGACCGTTATCTCAACTGATGTTAAGCGACGATGCGGTCTAAGGTAGAGCACGCTTGCCTAGTAGTAACCTATTCACTCTTGACTTAAAGATTACCAGGTTGCAGCTATCAGGAAATACAGACTCCGACAGGGAAATCCACTCCTTAGCTGTACGCACAATGAATGTATTCCCAAAACGTTTTGTGCGTATAGGTGGGATGTCCACCATGTACCGGCCCCGGTAGACCTTTGATTTATTGCTATTTCCTTAATCTGCATTGAACTTAATCCTAACATCACATTTGTTTGTTTACAGGTAAGCCTCACTGTGCTATGTTATCCACCGCCAACAGTTAAGTTGGAAAGTATGTCAAGTAAGTTCCGTACGATGTAGTCTTGCTAAATTAAGAAGTTTATAACACGTCTCGAGTTCTTTAGAATTCTTTTACAACTTCGCAACTTCATACAAAAGTTTTAATAGGAACTTCAGAGTCTTAACATAGTAGCGTTAAGGGCTCGTACCGACTCAGAGTGACCGCCTTTTAAACTGAAAACGGCGGCCAAGCGTGTGTGATCACGGCTTAGTAGGCTAGTTGGCCGCTGAGTTTTGTCCGATACGGTCGAAAGAGGAATTTCATTATTATTAATATTTTTAAGTGGGGTTTCGTCCGAATCCTTCCCTTTTCTTTAAAAATCCTTTTTAGAGGCAAAGTAACGTCGGAAATAAAATTGAATAAATCCTATTGACTTTGGGGCAACGAAAAATAAATAATCATTAATGAGTGATCTAGTGGATACACTAACACAACAGAACAAAAACTATAATTACAAAGTACCTATAACTGTCTTTTTCTTACACGTGATTGGTAAAAAGGGTAAAGAACTGTTGTTCTAAACATTATTTATTTAACAACTTATGAACACACACACACGAATAGATAACAAAAAAGGAGACAGAAAAATAGGTACAAAGGTGATGCTTATTGGCTTTGCTTTATCTTCACTTACAACATTTTCCTGAGTTTTGCTTAAATAAAATATAACCCTACTTAAGGTTTTTCATTCTGACTGTAAAATAATTGCTTTAAAACAAAGTAGCGTCCGAAACACCAGTCAAAAAATAAATTACAATGAAATTCCTGTTTCGACCGGCCCGGATGAGACTTGGCGGCCGAATCGTCTACTACACCGTGTTCACAATAAAATGATCAATGATATTTATTCTGTAAGTAGGTTGTAAATAACACTTTTAGACGTCAATCTTTTTTGGTCATTTTAAACTAGATGAAGTCGGCGTTTCCTAGCTGACTGCTCTGAGAAGAAACACCGAAACAAACTCAGAGGTCAAAGTCTCCTTTAAAGTCCATACAATTGTACGTACTGGTCAAATCATACAAGGACTATGTATTTTATTTTCATAAAATTATTAAATGACATAATTGAATGAGAAAATAAAAATAAGATTTGTAAAATATTGAAGTAATATGGGTTATAAACCCAGAGTTAACCCAATATAAACCTTTACACGTTATAAAAATCCTAGTGTTAACATCGTATTTTTTAAGTTCTTTTCATAAAAATAAAATTGTTACGTCTCGTCTTGTTTACGATCTAGATTAAATTCTAGGGTTCTGAATAAAAGTCTGGATTATAAATGAGAATACTAACTTTTTGTTTTCGTTGAATTCTAATTGAGTAGCACAATAAAATGTACATTTTCAAAATTAGATTTGAAAAGCTGAACCATTTCTATAAAATCTGATATTATATTTTATACAATATGTCGTTAAGATTGTACATTGGTGAAATTCGAATTAACCCGCAATCTGTTTAATACCTAGGCGTTGAAGAGCTCGTGGCTAAATAACAACAGCCGTACGGGTCGATCTTTAAGGTTAAGTGCGCTTGCCAAGGTTGGTCTGTGGATGGATGACCATCTTTACATACCGTTAAGCCATTGGTCCCGGCTGTCATTTGTAGATCTTTGGCAGTCGTTACGGATTCTCAGAAGCCAGTAAATCTGACTCCAGTCTTACCAAGAAGTACCGTATTACCCAGTCAAAGGGTTGTGAAGATCTGGTAGGCAGCCGCTCCACGTAAAACACTGGTATTCAGCTGAATCCGGTTTGAGTGGAAGCCAACACCATAAGTATTGCATATCGACATTAGAATTGTAAATTGACATTCTAGTATTGTATATTCTTATTATTTGTTTTCAGGCTGTGCTCTGACATTGTACATTGACATTTACTTTTTTTTGTTACCATTCATTTCTTTTGCTATTTTTATGGATTAATTTTATATTAGGCAATCCTTGATAATATTGTTTTTTACTGTCCAGACTTATTTTAATTTAATATTGAGACTTGATGGATTAATTACTAACAAACATTTGTACGTCCTCAGGCATAACATAGAGCACTCTTGATAACCCCGAATTTACAACTATTACTGTACCTATGTTAAAGAAATGAATAAATGACTTATGAATTAAAAGTGCATCAACCCTGATCTTTACAGTCATTCATACAGCCCAGCCTCAGGATATATCGTCCATCAAAGTGGCTGGAACAGGTGAAAATGGAGAAATTCAAACATTTTCTAGTTCAAGCCTTATTTGCTCACCCTTAATAACAAAAACCGGCCAAGTGTGAGTCGGACTCGCGCACCGAGGGTTCCGTACAAACCAGTGGGTATTATGTTATAAGCAGAAATTCAAAAATTCAAAATTCAAGCATTTATTTCAATTAAACCATTTACAGGCACTTTTGAATTGTCAAGGTCGGTCGGTCCAAAAAGTTGAAGCTATTTGCACGTTCCAAAGCGTAGATCTCTATGGAGAAGAACGTGCAAGAAACTCCACGGACACTCTTTTAAAAATAATATTTTTTTACAAAGATTTATTTACATCGGGTTGACATTATACATACATGTGAGAACGATGTAAAAAACGAGCAGGATAAAAGCGTCCGGAATAAAAGAGGAACAATTCAAAGAAATAATTAAAATTAACCATGGCAGCTAAGAAATGACCAGTCCCGACTGACGGCGCCCGTTCACGAACATGACGCATGCGCCAGCACCATTCGGCTCAACCATTTTGAAGGGAGCCAAATGATCCAACGCATACGCCACCATCAGCTAGACTTTTGAGTGAGCATGACACACCCAACCGCCAGGGTACATTCAAGTCAAAAACATACCTAAAACTGATAATTAAAGTTAAAGGTACACAGTACTCACACATGTGCTGTTAATGGCTGAAATTATACAATGCTTAGTAAGTTGATTCTAACAATGCAAATTTTTCTTACAATCTTCAGCCGGTCCAACAATGTTTCCGAACTATTTACAGATTAGTTTGGGCTCCCTAGTGGCTGTGGAGCAGGACCAGCATTCAGCCAAGCATTTTTATCTTCAATATAATCCCCCAACTTATAATATGCTTGCCTGCATAGTGTGCGTTTAATACAAGACTTTAATTTCGTCTCATTTAGTTCTAATATATGGGGAGGTATCTTATTATAACATTTTAAACAGTACCCCATGAAAGATGAGGCTACTTTAGCCAGTCTGAAGCCTGGTTGAACTAACTGGTCCCTATTTCTAGTACTATAATTATGTCTCTCGCCTCTTTTACTTAAAAGATGTAAATTCTTTCTGACATACATGATGTTTTCGTAAATGTATTGACAAGGTACCGTCATGATGTTAATATTCTTAAACAGTTCCCTGAGAGAATCGCGCCGGCGGAGATTATATATCGCTTTGATGGCTCTTTTCTGCAGAATAAAAATAGACTCGATGTCTGCAGCCCGTCCCCATAGTAAAATACCGTAAGACA
This sequence comes from Ceramica pisi, assembly GCA_963859965.1. Taxonomy (NCBI): domain Eukaryota; kingdom Metazoa; phylum Arthropoda; class Insecta; order Lepidoptera; family Noctuidae; genus Ceramica; species Ceramica pisi. Next base: position 1,405,635 of record OY982538.1, read on the forward strand.
TGATACTGTGAAAGTAACTAAAATATACCAGTCTCGCGGTATCGACATCCGTTAGTTGGCGGATTTTTCTAACAGCATATGCTGCTGAACTTAGCCGTCCGGAAAGAGATGTTATATGAGGGCCCCATTGTAGCCTGGGGTCAAGCGTAATTCCCAGGAAAACCGTTTTATCGACGAATTCTAGTTTTTCCTTGTTCAATAATATGTCACAATCACTGCTTTTGACATTAGGTAAGGCAAATCTTATGCACTTTGTTTTCTTTTCATTTAGAACTAAATTATTCGCCGTGAACCAATTTTGGACTTGCATTAGGGCATTATTTATGTCATTAACATTGTTCGTCCTTCTATTTATCTTAAAAATTAAAGAGGTATCGTCAGCAAACAACACCATATCAAGATTTTGTTGCAATAAATAAGGTAAATCATTAATATAAACCAAAAATAAGAAAGGACCCAAAATAGAGCCTTGGGGGACGCCCATTTTTACGTTTAATCCCGACGAATTGACACCGTTTATGTGAACTAATTGCTGTCTATCATTCAAATAAGATTTGACTAAGTTTAACGCTGTTTTGCCTAGTCCGTAATGCCCGAGCTTCAGGAGTAATGTATCGTGATCAACACAATCAAACGCCTTAGAGAGATCACAAAAGACACCTATGGCATCCTGTGCGTCCTCCCACGCATTAAAGATATGCTTTAGTAAGGTGACACCAGCGTCCGTTGTACAACGTCCTTTGGTGAAACCATACTGTTTATCATGTAAGATGTTATTCGTGTTAAAATGACTGAGCATCTGATTTAGCATTACTTTTTCAAATACCTTACTAAACACTGGCAACACGGACACTGGTCTATAATTATTGGTGTCTTTACTATCCCCAGATTTAAAAAGTGGTATCACTTTACTGAATTTCATTAGGTCCGGAAAGACTCCTTGATCGACACACAAATTAAATATTAAAGCTAAGTACGGCGCTACAGTCTCGATAATTGAGGTACAAACCTTGATAGACAATCCCCATAGATCTTCGGTCAATTTAATTTTGATTTGTTTAAAAGCTTTTATTACTACTATGGGGTTTATATGTTTAAAATTAAATTCAGTCGCGCAGGCTGATACGTTTGCCTGTAATAAATCAAAAGCAAGCGAAGGCGAGGAATTTAAGGCTTCAGTAGTTTTAACAGGGATACTTGTAAAGAAATTTACAAATTCTTGAGCAACTTTGTTATCGCTAATAAGTCCGTGAGGCGTCTGCAATCTGTAATCAGTGTTATGTTTTTTGTTCCTATTTGTTTCATTATTTATAATTTTCCAAACCGTTTTTATTTTATTGTCTGCTGTTTTTACCTTATTGCTTATGTATAAAGCCTTAGCTACCTTACAAGTATTTTTATAAATTTTGGAGTAGGTAGATACATACATATTAAAAGTTTCAGTGTTAATAAAAGGCTTAAGGCCATACAACTCATAAAGTCTATCCCTACTTTTTCTGAGTCCTTTAGTTGCCCAGTCACTAAATAAAAACTTAGGGCAGATAGTTTTCGTTTTATTTTTAAAAGTATTATTGAATTCTGTTTGGACTAAAGAAAAAAAATCTGTATATAAAATATTAGCACTGTTTACTGTACAGTTCCAATCACTTAACTTCCCAATTAAAGTACGGTTAAATTTATTTAAATTACCGGATGTTATTGGTCTGGTTTGTATTTGCACTTTTTGAATTGGTATTTTGGACTCAAAAGATACCAGTAGCCCGCTGTGATCAGAAGGGAGGTAATTTACAATGGCTTTCTGTAAGTAGTCGCCAGAACAAAAAACATTATCAATACATGTAGCAGTAGTTGTAGTTGTACGGGTTGGTTCTATGAACACATTAGACAAATTGAACGATTTAAAAAGATTTAATAATCTACAGCTATCTGAATTGTTTTCTAAAATATTTATATTAAAGTCTCCACAGATAATTACTAATTTATTACCAGTCGCAAGTTTTGCCAATACATCTTCCATCACTGACTCAAATATAGAGTAGTTCAGATAATTAGGGGGGTCTGTAAACGCACACTATGACATGCTTATCTAGCTCAACACAGGATAGTTCAATGTTATGTTCAACAGACAAGTTAACTATGTCTTTACGAGTTTTAAATTGAATACACTTTTTGATTAAAATTAGTGAGCCCCCACGTAACATTGACTTTCGGTTAATAGAACTTCCCACACTATAATTCTCGTAATTAATCAACATTTCAAAATCCTTTAACCAATGCTCAGTGAAACAAACTATGTCAAACATTGTTTTTTCTAAAAATAACTCAATTTCCAGCTGTTTTGAAGAAAAACCTTGAATGTTCTGATGAAATAATTTCAAGGATTTCTGCTTAGCCCCTTTATTGCAATTAGCTATGTGAGAGCAAGAAGATACCTGGTTTAGGGTAGATGTAACTATACTGTTATTGGTATCCTCTGTTGTCGTACAAACTAGTTTAAAGGAACATCCGGAGTGAGCCCCACATCTCCCATGCCATCACTAGGCACCAAGATCTTGCTACTTGCAGACTCCACATTAAAAGAATTGTCCATAGTGACACATGGATTCTCCTTCGTACAATTATTGTAAATAGTTATAGCATTAGTGCTACAGTTAACAATGTCCACCTGTACATTAGTATTATTACTAATATTTGCAGTGTTAATTATAGTAGAAGACGTCGACATACTACTTATGTCTGAGTTTATATAATATGCTAATAGGCTAGCTATTTGATGTCTAAACCTAATAGGCAGATACACTGTATCCCTAGTCGACTTTAACTTATCAACATATAAGTTAATGTCCAGAAAAACAAGTTTGTCACTGTAATGACTAACTAAGAAATGTAAATGCTTGTTAAGCATGTGAATATAATTATTTTGTCTATTTGACAATTTTTCAAAATATGGGAAAGCACACAGTATTATTTTGTTGCAGTTTAACTTTAACATCTCAGTTACAGAGTCAGTTATTTGTTCTTTTTTTAAATTTGAACTGTTACCTATAAACACAGTAATATTGGTTTCTGGTTTATATACATATCTTGTCACTGATTCCATTATTTGTTTGAAGTTTGACCCAGGTATACAATAATTATGAGTACAATAGCTGAGATTGTTATTCAATAATTTACCTAAACCTCTTCCTATACTATCTGAGAACATAACTGAATGAACACTATCATTACTAATAAAAAATAGAATGCTAGAAGTCTCAGGCTGGTCCACTTGACACAAACCTTGTTTAACATCCGCTATCACACAGTCAGCTTGGGCCGGGTCCTCCGTAGCCTCAGGCTGGTCAGAACTTAATTTTGGTACTGTCTGACAGGTACACTGACACATCACCAACTTATTTGCAGCTAGGATGTGTTCTTTAATTTGTAATTGAGAACTCACATATTTATTATAAAGAGAATTAAGTCGGTCCTCAAGTACCTGTATTTCAGTTTCGATTTACGATTTATGACGTATTAAAAAAAACTACTTACTAGATCCCGTTCACACCAATTTTCGCTGGTAGTTTACATGGTAATGTACATCATATTTTTTTTTTTAGTTTTATCATTCTCTTATTTTAGAAGTTAAGGGGCGGGGGACACACATTTTACCACTTTGGAAGTGTCTCTCGCGCAAACTATTCAGTTTAGAAATAAATTATATTAGAAACCTCAATATCATGATAAATAAAAAATTTTTGAGTTTCAGTTCTGAGGATGGGGGGGACCCCAAAAATTTATTCTTTTTTTCTATTTTTGTGTAAAAATCTTTATGCAAAATTCAAAAAAATTTTTTTCAAAATCAAAATTCAAAATTCAAGCATTTATTTCAATTAAACCATTTACAGGCACTTTTGAATTGTCAAGGTCGGTCGGTCCAAAAAGTTGAAGCTATTTGCACGTTCCAAAGCGTAGATCTCTATGGAGAAGAACGTGCAAGAAACTCCATGGACACTCTTTTAAAAACAATATTTTTTTACAAAGATTTATTTACATCGGGTTGACATTATACACACATGTGAGAACGATGTAAAAAACGAGCAGGATAAAAGCGTCCGGAATAAAAGAGGAACAATTCAAAGAAATAATTAAAATTAACCATGGCAGCTAAGAAATGACCAGTCCCGACTGACGGCGCCCGTTCACGAACATGACGCATGCGCCAGCACCATTCGGCTCAACCATTTTGAAGGGAGCCAAATGATCCAACGCATACGCCACCATCAGCTAGACTTTTGAGTGAGCATGACACTCCCAACCGCCAGGGTACATTCAAGTCAAAAACATACCTAAAACTGATAATTAAAGTTAAAGGTACACAGTACTCACACATGTGCTGTTAATGGCTGAAATTATACAATGCTTAGTAAGTTGATTCTAACAATGCAAATTTTTCATACAATCTTCAGCCGGTCCAACAATGTTTCCGAACTATTTACAGATTAGTTTGGGCTCCCTAGTGGCTGTGGAGCAGGACCAGCATTCAGCCAAGCATTTTTATCTTCAATATAATCCCCCAACTTATAATATGCTTGCCTGCATAGTGTGCGTTTAATACAAGATATGCGGTTCACAGAATACATCTACTTCCCAAATTTCAACAGCATAGTTCTTATAGTTTCGGAGAAAAGTGGCTGTAACATACGGACGGACAGACAGACAGACATGACGAATCTATAAGGGTTCCGTTTTTGCCATTTGGCTACGGAACCCTAAAAAAGATTTCATTTAATTCAGACTGAAACGGTTTTCAGTTTGCACTGTCATCGTTCCCTAAAAATTCGAACTAAGCCTTAATGTAGGTCCCTGGGTGAACGTCCAATAGATGGTACAGAAAACATTAAAGGAGTTACAGAATCCTCTTCATTGCTCACTCAACGATCACTGGGTCTTACTGAAAGTTAAATTGTCATCATTGAAGAAATGGGGGAACTTATGCGAAAAGGAATCGCTTTGAATTGGGAGGCTCTGTTAAAGAAATATATAGGTTTATTATTTGGAAGAGTTTTTGAAGGAAAATTATGGGTATACGTGAAATTGATCGAGTCACTGTGGTAGGTGTTTTGTACTTCGGATGGCATCATATATTCGTCTACTTGGATGATGGTTTTATGTCATCCGAGTAATCGAAATTGCGTATTTTGCTTTTCTGCGATTTTGCAGTGGTGTTGTTAGGTGTGGGGTACCACTAAAAAGTGCAAAAAGTTTTAATATTTTTTTTTTTATAAAAAACGGGGAAACTCTTGGCCCAAATCTCACCTGATGGAAAGTGATGATTAGGCCGATGATGGAAGCGAGTTTCACCCGGAATCCTCTTACACAGAGGAACTGGCTAGGCTATCATATCTCTAACTGCCGGAACACAACAATGCTGTTAACATAGTTGGGTAGGCCGTAAAGTGTACTCAAACCGCCAGACATTTATGAAATTAATCTTAAAAAATAAGACTTACATAGTCCTCACATTTACAATACGTCATATAAGCACCATGCGGATTAGTGTCTGAGATGGTCTTTAGAAGAAAGAACCACGCAGATTTGAATGAACCTGTCCAGTCAGTGCAAGCATTTGTCAGTAGTCGTGAAACTCAACTCTGATCTACTTAGGAGCTAAACAACTAGACGAACAATACCAAAGAAAGGACATTTGGGTAGTCCGTACAAAGCACTCAAACCGCCAGACAATCGTTAAACATCACTTGTAATAAAAAGTAATCCACATAATCCTCACATTTATACTAAAAATATTGTTTTTTCTGGGTAAGCTCGCTCCATCGTAGACTTTGTCTCTGTCATCTCTGACCAAGACTAGAGTCAAGAGCAAACCCATATCAAGTAAAAATAAAAAAAACTTTTAACTAAAAATATAAAAAAATATAAAATTGTCAAAAAAAAAATCAAATCGTAGATAAAATGTCAAATAGTACAAAAAATTATATTTTTAAGTGAAATTTACACTAACAGCACTTTAGTGATCGACTAACGTTCAACATATTGAACAACCCCGCTTCTAATTCCTCTGTTGTTAAATAAATTCTTCTTTTATTTATGTAATAGAAAATAATAAAAAAAACACTAAAAGAACTGAACCACATAAAGCTACTAAGCCTTAATTACGGCATGTCATTCAAAAATCAAGCGTATTTTCTAGTGTACTCAGTTATTTTCCTACGAGTAAATAAACCGAGTTCTGTTTGTCGAGAGGTCCTTGGGGAAATCCCAACTAAGTTGATGATTTTGTTTTTATGCCAGTGCACAGGGAACCAGTGTTTGAATAGGTTTATGTTTTATGACAGCTGATGATTTATTTTAATTAATATATACATGCATAAACTCGTTTGTTTTCCCTTGGGGTAAAAGGAAATTAGAGCCGAAGTATACTTCGTGCTAAGGTCTAGTACATACAAAAGTCAACTTTAACGAAAGTGGTAAGATATTGGCAATCACCCATCGACATACGCGACGTGATAATGCAAACAATATTATAAAATAGTTATTAATGATACGACTTTATCTATACCAATATTCACACGTGTATCATACAACGTTTGACAATACTTACAGCAAGACGAGAAAAATGAGTCAAACTCTTTGTTTTTAGAAATCAGTCGAAAAGTTGCTTTATTTCACCTCCTAGCTTTAATTGTTTTACTTATTCTCGTATTGTCAATCTCTTTGGTGGAATTCCTGTATCTGTTTTTTTAGGAAATAAAAAAAAACACCATTTATAGGATACACACGACACGAAATTACCTTCTTTAACGCACGCTCCGTTGTATGGCGATACAACAGAGCGTGTGGTAAAGCATGTATTTTGGTGAGAGTACCTGTTTTACCGCATGCTCCGTTGTATGGCAATACAACGGAGCGTGTGGTAAAGTATGTTCTTTGGTGAATGTACCTATTTTACCGCACGCTCCATTGTATGGTGCAAAATTTTTAACTATCGAATAATGTAAACAGGCTCCGTAAATGCATTTTTTGAGCAAGTATATTCTAAAACCTTTCTTGCGTCGTTTTCACATTGTCTGTGTTTCATTTCATCATTATCATCATATCAGCCGAAAGACTTCTACTGCTGGACATAGGCCTCTACCAAAGGCGGGGGGGGGGGGGGGCATAATCGCCACACTTGGCAGGCGAGTTGGCGATCGCAGTTTATATAAAAGTGTTGCGATTTACAGAGAACGCTGCTACCCATTCTCTGGCGAGACCCTTAGTCGCCTCTTACGACACCCACGGAAAGTTATGAGATGGTATTATTCTTCATTGGGCATAACGATAACTAGGTACCTACCTAAAATCTTGACGATACCTATTAGAGAAGGAGTGTTGAAGATATAGATTACACTTTATGTTTTCGTCCAGCAAGTATGGAATATTATCTCAAGCAGACGGTTTACTAAAACTGAAGCCTATTGATATCACTTAAAGTTGAGTACCATCTCCGAACATTATATTGCTTTTCGTGACTCGAATACAATATTCAGGATTTATGTCCAAAGAATCTTTTAAAAACAAACAAGATGCTTACAATTTTACATATTATTGAGTAACCATTTGAAGTAAGCCGGGTAAATCCAATTTACAAGGAACGAGCTTGTTTTAAATATTTTTCGTTGTCCGATCGCTAATCCTTTCGTTTAAAGCGATCAGTTCGACGAGGGTGGGAATCGAGGTTTACGCGTGTGGGCTTGGACATAGGCGTTAGCGGGGCGAGTGCAACGTAGTTAGAGGTGATCGGGAAAATTTCAACCAATGGAATTGCAGGAAATAAAATCTTCGCACCACGTGAGTCACTGACATTTTGACTGACATAATTGGTTAAAATGTCTCCGTTTCTCCGCTTCGCATTCTTATGCTTATTAAGAAAAATAAAGGAGAAAGCCAACCAATGGGCCCCTTAGTTTTGGTACCGTGTCAAGACTATTTACTTCTCAAAAATTAAGTCGTATTTTTACATGTTCAAGCTAATTTTTTCAACATTTCTTTTACCCTAGCATTGGAAAACATAATTAACATTTATTTCATTGAATTTATATCAGTTCCGCCATTAAAACTTAACCTGAATGTTGCCAGAGGACAGACTATCTCAATTAAATAATTGTAATCGATTGGAATTATCGATATTTTACTAAACCGCCGACTAACATGACCGGAGATAGGCTACAATAGTTTTTCTCCCGTCGTTATCTAGCTAACAATCTCATGTAACTGATTAGGCGCGAAGTAAACGGCGGGCTCAAATAAAGAATATAAAAGTACTATAACTAGCTTAAAAAAACACGTAGTTATTATAATTTGAGAGATTGTACAGACATATAATATTATAACCAGGAGATTCTAGCGGTCTTAGCTCTACGGTACTTGAAGCTAAAGTACGATCCTGAAATGATGTGAAGGTCCTCTGTCCGATACCGAAGAACTAAGGCGGAAACAGACGCTCCGGTTAGTCTGGATGGTCTGATCAGACAATCGGAAGAGCAACCGGAGCGTCTGTGTCTGCCCATATTTCCACATAATTATCATGTATTTCATGGTATTTCCTACCGTCAGAAATATTCCGCTACATTCATACCTGATTATTTTCTTTAAAAAACAAAAGTTAGCACCACAGACATTATTGTGGTTAGTACTCAGCTTAGTAGCTCCCATTCATACCTAAATAGCGTTTATAATTATCTTTTTAAATATGTAAATAATATGATTTATTACAAATCGATTTGGTAAATCGATTTCCAAAATATTTTACATGGTCACACTTAGATAGATCTAGCTGTCAAATCAATGCATCAATCAAATTGTTTCGTGCCGTTCGTTTTGTGTCGAGTTGAATTATTCCTCCGTATTTACTGTTGTTGTAGTTCTGTTCGTTACAATTTGAAGCGGTCGAGTTGAGCGTTTCTTCCTTCGTTTGTAACTTAGTTATGAGCTTCTCTAATCTAAGGCTTTAGTCGTAGGTAAGTATTTGTTTTTAACAACACTATCTACTAGTTGTGAGGGTACAGCCTACTAAACTGCCGGCACGGCACGGCAAGGGATATTTATTGAAAGCGCACTTTGTACTTAACCTACATAAAAGAGAATAAGAAGTTATGTAGTGTTTTCAAATATGTTTAAAACAAAAAAAAAACTGGTTTTTATAACCTCAATTTCAGTATCCGAAAATATAAGATTTCTCTTAAACTAGGGTGACAAATTGAAATTCGATTTCAGGATATGAAAAGGTAATTCTAGGTCTACGAAACCAAGTTAAAACCATCGTGACATGCAAAGTTTTTTAGGGGCCCAAAACTCCTAACAAAATGGGCATTCTCCTTTAATATTAATTGTACCGTAGCAATGTATTACGAACCAAGGTAGTAGCCAAAAGAAGATTGGGGAGCGCCGTTGCCAAAGCAACGTACACAAAAATGTCGGTATCGCTGTTGCTAGGGAAAGTGCCCAAAACACAAATACTGGCAGCAATGCCTTGCTCGCTAATGCTGCTGTATTGCAGGGAAACCACAGAGTACTAGGAGCCCTACCAGGGTTGTGAAAGAGTTACGGCGGCCCTGGAATGTTAAGGGCATTAGGAGGAATACGAATGGGTTTCCGTCAGTAAGAGTCTGGCACTCCTTTTTGCACCAGGGTGAGGGACTTTTAATACCCATAAAAAAAGTACTAAGAGTGCAAGGTTTGAACCCACGACAGCAAACCTCTTTTATATCATCTTGCTTGCCCTTCCGTGGATCTTAAGCTGGCTACGTCTTTGAATAGGAGTAATACAGTTGCTGCCTCTACCCGCTCCGTTGATGATTCCGCCCCGCTCCTGCCATGTAACAGACCATAGCTTAAAGGACTTAGTTTGAGAGGGATCTAGAGTGGAGGGAAGTAATTACTCAGCGCCGTCGTGGAATAATACTGTCTATTTTGTGGTTCGATAAGAAGAGAGACTGAGGTGATGGTGGAAAATGTTTTGATAATGCAGTTCAATTATGATTTTTGAAACAACAGTTATGTTATAGATTCATTTCAATTTCACTCTTAATAGAAAAATAGAAAAGAAAGTAAAATAGTTTATTTACGCCAAGCATGACGCATAGAATTCAAACACTACATTAAAAATAACAACAAAAACTGGGACAATATGCGTCACCTTTACGTAAAACGGTCATCGCTCAGCATTATAGCGAAATACAGTACAAAAGTCGGGACACTTAAAATTATACCACAGCGTGACGTATTTAGAATTTTATTTAAAAGAGTCGTATCATCGTCAATTTAGATTTACGTAATAAAAGAATAAAACTGGCTAAGTGCGAGTCGGACTCACGCATGAAGGGTTCCGTACCATTATCTATAACAACGACAACAAAATCAAGTTTGTTGTCGTTGTTATAGATATAGAGATAGCGAGCCCCCTCAAATATTTATTTTATTCTGCTTTTTAGTATGTGTTGTTATAGCGGCAACAGAAATACATCATCTGTTAAAATTTCATCTGTCTAGCTATCGCGATTCTTGAGATACAGCCTGGTGACAGACAGACAGACTGACAGCGAAGTCTTAGTAATAGGGTCCCGATTTTACCCTTTGGGTACGGAACCCTAAAAATGGGTCAAATGTTTTTTGATAATTTAACTGACGGACTAATTAGATTTTTTCAGTTGACAAGCCTATTCTCATAAATTATTTTTGCCTTGACCTTTCTTAATCATCATCATCCGTAATCCTTAATCATCATTCTTAATCAAAATCATCATCAAGTCAGTTAGATATCGAACAAGAACGTTTTTAACTCTACCGAAGCCATAGAAATATATACACTCAAAGTAATTTATTTAAATATTCTTATAACATAGAACATTGTTCAAAAAGATACACCTTAATAAATCTCTTTACATCCACCGTATTTTCATTTACCTCCCCCACTCCGCATTATCTGGCCTGCCCATTATTAAAGGCTATCAGCATACTCCAGCCTCCTGGAAACACGGCAGATAAGAAAAGATTATTATATTTTCTGTCGTACCGATCGCTTCAATGCTCTTGGGGGACTAAACTTGAATCTGGCCAAAAGCCCTCTTACATGGCTACTTGGATTTTTTCTAGCGAGAAATATACTTTTTTCTCGAGTAAACTTCTGGGGTTGCACGATAAAGGGGAAGGTTCCACTGTATCACGCGGGGCCGGTTATGTCATGCGTTTCCTTTTAAGGGTTTCTCCCTTAAATGGCTATAAATAAAAATATTGTACCTATGTAGATGCTGTGAATGTATATCTTGACTTATAATATTATAAATGCGAATGGAAGTTGGTTTTTTACGCGTTCCAACTTAAATCGCTGCATCAATTTTGATGGCTGGTTCGGATATAGATGGGATCCGTAATTCTAGATATTTAAAAGCAAGCAACGCCGCGCGTTTCTGGCAATAATAAATATAACAAATAATTCTTCCTAACGATTTAAAAGATTATTCTGAAACAGTTTCTAAGAAAATCTTGAATCTGTAGCAACATCAATGCCGCTACAAGAAAAAAAATCAACACAGCAAATCTACATCGCAACAAAAAGAACCACGATGCTCTCTATCCAACTGGTGGCGAACTAAAATCCTAAATCGCGCAAGCAGAGTTTACCATAGGATTTGAAAATATACATCGCTCGAATATAAACTATCGGGAAGTAGCCCCCCAGGCACAACAACCGCCTGGGCGGAGGATCCCTCCTTTTCAATGGAGGTTTGCCTGACTTCGTATACCTACCCTCCAAATCCATTTGAAATCATTCAGAAAAAAAGAAAACGACTGTGACACCTTTGATTGATGAATCCTTACACAACAATAGCGGCATTTAAAACTTTACTATACCTTCTGGAATATCCTTTTATTTCCCTACCCTGTGACATAACTAGAAACTACTCAAGTCGCCTAGCTTTGCCCGTGACGCGGGTGGTTTCCGAATCAAATCGTCTTTCGACGACACGGTTGGCGCAGTGGTTGAGCGATTGACTGCTGCGCAGCATGTCGCGGGTTCGATTCCCGCACGGAACAAATATTTGTACGACCTACAAGTATTTGTTCCGAGTCTGGGTGTTTTTCTATCTATAATATGTATGTATTTACAAAAAAAAAAGTATATAAGTAGTTTATCAGCCATCTCGTTACCATAACACAAGCATTAGGTTACTTAGCTTGGGACTAGATGGCGTTGTGTGAAATGTCCAAGGATATTATTACATTATTTAAAAAAAAATAATTAAATATCTTTAAAATAATTCTTTATTAAAAAAAAAAACAAAAGAGTTCCGGCTTGAACACTTTCGATCAATTGAATCTGTCGACGCCGTGAAACTTCCAGCTGCTTCAAAATCTTGAGTAATTAGTTGCACTTTGATTGTAAAAACACTCAAGGAATTCAATGGTTAATAAAAAGCATTAAGGAAATCAAGCGATTAAAAACATTATCCTCCTTTTAGGTAGTCGGGTACAACTACAAGTTTCATCGCAACCTAGATTTAATTAATACGCAACAATCACTTGAAGGTAAATACCGCATGCATGATATAGCCCAAAGAATTACCAAACTTAAGTGTCAGAGGTAAGGCACACTGCTCATTGAACGCAATACCCATGATCCATGATCTGAATGTTAGAAGTTGTCCCACAAGTAGGGTTTAATGACGATCAATTGGAGATTCTAAATTATTTTAAGCAACATTCGCATTTGAGTCGCAATCTGTCAAAAAAACTGGACATTGAGGCTTTTCACTGATTGTGACTGACATAAAAGCGAAAGTTGCTTGATATTTTGTAGAATTGACACTCTGGTGAGGAACGAAAGGTGTCCGCTCTGGATGTAAACTTTTGCGACCCATATCTGGGATAAAATAATGACGATGAATCTTCTACCTAAAAAGTTTTAAACAAATATTAAGATAATAGCCACCCCAATTAAATTAGTACCCACGAACAATAACCCAATTCTACTTTTTCAACTTCATTCAACTTGAAATTGCGAACTAAGTACCTAATTTCAGAAGTTAAGAACACAGGTAACTCGATAAAGAGCCTTATTTCAGAACGTTGAAGGGTCAAATTATTTCCTCTTGGGCTACCAAAGTGCGATTCTATTAGGTACCTGAGCGTTTTCCCCGAAAACTTTAGGGAGGTAGAGGCAGTCGTATTTTGGTACAAATTGGATATTTTTTTATTAAGATGCTGGTGAAGAGTAGCTGGAATTGGGTCAGGTGGGGTGAATGTCGATGTGTCGTATTGTGTGCAGTGAGTGAACATTCACGGTATTTATTTTACTGATAAGGAACAAAATTCAAAATTCAAGAATTTATTTCAATTAAACCATTTACAGGCACTTTTGAATTGTCAAGGTCGGTCGGTCCAAAAAGTTGAAGCTATTTGCACGTTCTAAAGCGTAGATCTCTATGGAGAAGAACGTGCAAGAAACTCCACGGACACTCTTTTAAAAATAATATTTTTTTACAAAGATTTATTTACATCGGGTTGAAATTATACATACATGTGAGAACGATGTAAAACACGAGCAGGAACTACGTGTTATTTTACACAGTGTGACAGTTTCGAGAATTAATGATGATGGTCTGGTTTTATTGTAAGAAGTGAGTTGGTCTGTTATTCTTGTACGCCCAAATCGCTGGAACTATTTTGATGAATTTTGTTACAAAGATCAACGGGACTCTGTAAATGTTTGTAGGCTATTTTTTTTTTTGTTGTGATGGGTTTTGCTCATGACTCTAGTCTAGGGCAGAGATGACTGCGGCAAAGTCTGCCATGGAGCGAGCTTATTATCATCATCTGCCTAGCTTTTTCCCAACTACATTGGGGTCGGCTTCCAGTCAAACCGGATTCAGCTGAATACCAGTGCTTTACGTGAATCGGCTGCCTACCAGACCCCCACAACCCATTAACCCACACGGTACTTCTTGGCAAGACTGGACTCAGATTTCCTGGGTTCTGACAATCCGTAACGACTGTCAAAGATCTACAAATGACAGCCGGGACCAACGGCTTTACGTGCTTTCCGAGGCACGGAGGAAACTCGGTATGTTAAGATGGTCACCCATCCACAGACCAACCTTGGCAAGCGTTGCTTGACCGTAAAGATCGACCCGTGCGGCTGTTGTTCTTGAGCCACGCGCTCCTTGAGCGAGCTTATTATACGACAGTGTAATAATAATGCAAGTGGAGTAGTAGGCAAAAGCAAGGGCCAAGGCAATTTACGGATTACGCCATCCATTACTACCACCCATATATTCTGTCACCCTTTGTAACGTTTTCTTCTTCTATTTTTTTTGTAAATTATACCAGTACTAGCTGAAGCCCGCCGCTCGACAAATTATTTACTAAAAACATCCCCGAGAACCACTCTATCCATTTTTCGTTTAACTTATGATAGGCATACTTTTGACCACTAACTCACAGCGATGATGCGGTCTAAAATTGGTGAAAATGGCATGAATTTCGGTGCAGTAGTTTTTGAGTTTATCGCGAACAGACAGACAGACGCTATGGAGGAATTTGCTTTATTATATGTAGTGAAGTGATATAGAATATTCTATTCTGTTTCAAACAGTGGCGTAGCTAGCCAAAGGGGCCCTGACAATTTTGGCGGGCCTGCTTTTAGAAGGTTTTTTTTTAAGGAGATGGCGGGACTAAATGTCTGCACGTCGGGTCCCTTGTAGTCTGGGGGCCTGGTATCTTTGATACGGCGGTAGCTACGACTCTGTTTTTTTTTACTGTTGATAGGCATACGTTTGACCACTATCTCACCTGTTGTTAAGCGATGATGCGGTTTAAGATGGAGCACGCTTGCCTAGAAGTAACCTATTCACTCTTGACTTAAAGGATTCCCAGGTTCTAAGACAAGAACAGAAGGATCATGACCTACTATTTATTTCTAAAGACACGCTTATTACACAATGTTAATTTTAATAAGCGTTTAATTTTAATAAAGAACACGTAGGTATAACATTAATTTTGTATTCATGAGCACCGTTGTTATCTTTAAACTTCTGACCTAACATTTATGTAATTATTGTTTTCATTTACGCACATTAGAGATCATTTAAATAAAACATAACCTCACGCATTAATTACTAGAAAGTATAGGCAGAGGTCTAGCTGTAGAACGATTACATTTCGTGATTTATCTTTTAAGTGTTATGTAATGGGGGCCAGTTGCTTTATTCTGTCGATATTTTACCATGTCAATGTTACGGGTAATGATAGAAGGTTATAAACTTAAGTTTATCCGGGTGCAACTAGTATTACCCAAGCTTTTTGGGTAAAGCCCGAATATTAAATCAACTTTACTTCGTACTCGTGTACGTCCAGGTCTGCCCAACACAAGCTGGGTAATGTTAGGTGTTGCATCATCACAAAGCAGAAGCGACTTCCAGGCAGTCATCCATTTTTTCCCTAAAATTCTTTGAAAGCATTTGAAGTGTGCATTTTGGATCTATAATTAAGGAACTACGACTAAACTTGGTAAACAGTTGAATCTTACTTTTTTTATAATCCAAGCTGTAACAGTGAACTTCGCATTTTTTCACATTTTTGGTGGGTCGACCTTCATAGAAAAAATATCAACAGTCTGGCTTTTAACTTGGACAGAGGATAAGCATTGCCATACAACGTGGCAATGCCACCAGTCTTTTGGGCTCACTTCCCCTCGATAGCGATGGGGATGAATTATTTGACGCCATATTTTTTTTATGAGATTTATTTTCTATTTTCAGTGAATATAGTTTGTCCTTTAAATAAATTCCTGGCTCAAAAAACAAATAAGAAAAAAGTAATGGTCTTAAAATAACAAATTACCTTTCTCACCCACCAAAACATACAAATAATTAGGTAGTAAGAAGGAACATTATATGAATCGTAACAAATCGGTTTACGACTCAAACCGAGTAAGCAGATTACAGAGCGTGGTACCGCTACATCGTTAGAGGTTAATGTAAAGTTGATGGAAGCCATTTAGAACGGTTGATGACAATCAGTGTTCTTTGTGAAGACTTTGAATGGAAAGTGACTGACAGAAAGGGATTATTGAAAACGGAAAAGGTTTGCGTGCCTATGAACGCCCGGTAAAAGCTTGTACGTATTAAACGTTGAAACCTCTTCAAGCACCACGGCGGTTTTCGCAGTTTGACAAAGAACTTTCATCACTTAATAATAGAGCTTTAAATCGCGCGAGTCGAATTGGCTGTAATCGGGCCTTTCCGGTTTTGACTGACGGGGAGGATCTGGTCAAATAGGACTTTACGGGTCTTGACGGGGAAGACTTTGAATGGGAAGTGACTGACACAAAGGAATTGTTGAAAACGGAAAAGGTTTGGGTGGCTATAAGTTCGTGTAGGTGCCTCGCAGGTAGTCACCGCGGCCCTGGAACGCAAAGGGCAATAACATCCACTCGGTCGATCTTTAAAGTTAAGCAACGCTTGTCGAGGTTGGTCTATGGATGGGTGACCATCTTAACATACCGAGTTTCCTCCGTGCGTCGGAAAGCACGTTAAGCTGTTGGTCCCGGCTGTCATTTGGAGATCTTTGGCAGTCGTTACGGATAGTCAGAAGCCAGAAAATCTGACACCAGTCGTGCCAAGGAGTACCATTGATGTTACCCAGTTAATGGGTTGTGGAGGTCTAGTAGGCAGCCGCTCTACGTAAAATACTGTTATTCATCTAAATCTGGTTTGACTGGAAGCCGACCCCAATAATATAGTTGGGAAAAGGCAAGTATAATCTAATGATGATATTATAATATCCTTGAAAAAAGGTGCCTCGTTGGTGTAGTGGGTTTTGTGTAGTAGTCTTTTCCTTGGATGGAAAGTCGTTAAATGGCTACTCCTACTCTGGGCGGACCAAAAGGGAGTATCAGACTATTACGGACTAAAACCATATTGATATCAGGCTGCAGGCATATCACAGGCTTTTATTGATTTTTACAGAAAAACGCTCGACAAATTATATACTAAAACCTTTCTCAAGAACCACTCAATCCATTGTTGAAAACAGCATGAAAATCGGTGTAGAAGTTTTTGAGTGTATCGCGAACAGACAGACAGACAGACGCGGTGGAGGGCTTTGTTTTTAACCGACTTCCCAAAAAGGAGGAGGTTATCAATTCGGTTGTATGTTTTTTTTTTTTTTTTTTTTTTTTTATGTTTGTTACCTCATAACTCCGACAATTATGAACCGATTTGAAAAATTTTTGTTTCATCTGAAAGGATATGCTTGCAGATTGGTCCCATTTAAATTATATCGAAATCGGTTACGAACTTTGGATTTTAAATCGAAATAGCTGGAATTTGACTATTTAGATGATTCTTTGATAATCGAAATTGCGTATTTTGCTTTTCTGCGATTTGGCAGTGGTGTGGTAGGTGTGGGGCACCACTAAAAAGTGAAAAATAAAAAACTTTTTACAAAAAAATACAACCGACTTCCAAAAAAAAACACTACAAAGTAAAAAATAACTTTAATTTCGGAAGTCGGTGTCAAAATACGAAGAAACGAACAAAAACACCGATTTCCGAAATTAAAGTTATTTTTTACTTTGTAGTGTTTTTTTTTGGAAGTCGGTTGTATTTTTTTGTAAAAAGTTTTTTTATAATATGTAGTGTTAGTGATATCAGTTGATACGTTGTGTCCCCCAAAAGTGATCACAGATTCAAAAAAATATATTTAGGTAAGTACCTACTTACATATCACTTCCGTATTTAAGTCCCGGATGTAAAGTCGCAAAATGTCAAATTTTCCCAATCAACCTTGAACCTTATACCTTTAGTGATTAAGTTGAAAATCAAATGAAGAAGTATGACAGATTATTGTAGCTTGATGTACTTTTTACGTGAACCAATTTTAACCGAAATCGGTCCAGTAGATTCAGACACATAATTTTAAACGGACTGGCAGTGTGAACATTCTAAACACACGAGCGAGTCCTACAATGGTTCCACTTTTCCTGGATTTTGGACCTGGATCCAGCCTTTCATAACCCAAAAAAAAGGTCCTCAAAAAAGGCTCATTTTCCTGATGTTAAAAATTCAAAGCTTCCTCATAAAGCGAAAAAGGCTGTCCAATTTAAAATGAATACACACTTAATTTGTAAACTCAGCAATTTTTCCTCAATGAAGAGATCAAGTCGAACCATTTCACTCAAATGATTTCATTTAACACTTTTAGCGTTAAGGATATCAAAGAAGAAATGACAGAGACACCAACAAAAATTATCGCAGCATTCTGTATTACCTTGTTTTATTTGCAGAAATTGCCCTGTAAAATATTGAAATGATATTTTACCGGAACAATAATATTGTTCCGTCTCAGAGCGAACAAATAAACTTTTAATATTAATATTTTGAAGCGCAAAATCCCGGGAATTCAATAACAGAATATTCCCCTGTAGTATCTCTAATCGTGCATGACAAACACTGGCGTTCAGATAAAATAGAAACGTATTTGACTTATGAATATTTGATATCTGTAAATATTTTACGTGATAAATGATAAAGACATTTATTACTATGAATAAAAATGCACTTAAACGAACGAAACCAACTTAGAGTTCAAATTATATTTTTAAATACAGAATTTTTTGAGTTAGACTGATTAGTAAATGTATATATGTTAAAATAGCTTTGTTACTAAATGATTCTATTTATTCCTATAAAATTCTATAATACGTTATCGTTTGCTGTGTGCAAAAATATCTCCTATCGATATATCCTTTGGCTGACATTAAATGAACATTTCCCATGCTCGTCAAATGTTATTGGTTTCGTGAAGAAGTAAAGTGTGGCATTTACCACGTGTCATATAATGTATGTGAAGACCCTCGTACATTCAGCATGCATTCTGGATGTCATCATCTGATGCCAGAAATGAAATAGAATACGTTGATATCATAATTATTTATGTAGTTCCTGATTAAAAATAAAACATTTGAAGGGAAATGCGCAAGAAAAGAGAGGCCTATGTTCAGAAGTGCGTGAAATCGGAATGTGGATCATTATGATCAGAAACAAAATCTTACTTTATTTTCCTTTTTATTGCTAAGATGTCATAAAAATATCCAATTAATTAATTAATTTTAAACCATAACCTCGCTTCAATTTTGATACGGACCTCGTCTAACTTTTTTACAAATGAAAGCAAACCCTTTGGGAAATCAAATTTCCAGAATCGGATCAATCGAATAACTTTTTCATATCGAACAGAACGTTCAACAAACAAACTCAATTTTCCATAATAATCAAATGACAATATAAGTAATTCTGGCCGCTAGTGTACTTTCTTCCGAGTGTCAACGATGACGGCCGAGTGCGCTCCAACTGCGACCCATCTCTATGATAATTCGGATTTTCTTTCAACGCCTATCGATATTGATATTTCTATGTGATAGTGATGGTACATTTCCTTTGCATCGGATATTTTCCGGAGTATTTTTCAAATAAATTTCGATACGGCTGGTTGACGCTTTCTGTAACCCAAGAGCTGGCTTTTACTTTTGCCAGAGGCAAAAAACTGCTACACAGCGTGTTAATACCATCAGTCTTTTGAGCACATTACCAGCTGACAACGTTAAGAATTTTTTTTGTAGGCAATGTCTTAGTGTTTTGTTATTTTAGTTTATTTTAATTGTTAATTTTAGTTAGGATTCTTTTAAATTATACCTTGGCCTTAATTTTTAAAGAAAACTTTTTTATAATAGCATAATCGTTCCATGTATCCGCAACATTATTAAGGCCCAATCACTCAGGTTGCTCGAGAAAAAGAAATTAAAACGTATACTTAAATAATAGCAGTTTGAAGCTCAACGCTTTTCATTTTAAAATCCAACAATTTTACTTCAATTCGTGTTCAACTTTGTAAAAAAATACCGCTTAAATTATTAACCTTTAAATTCTATGCTTTCACGCGACGGATGCAAAATGTAAGCTGAATAAAATGAAAACATAATTGAAAGTACTAAACGAGATTATAATTGTTTCAACCTTAATGGAAGGGTACATAATTCATTCTAAAGTATGATTAAATTAATTATTTTTACCATAAACTATAAAAATGTTGGAAAGTGTACCCAAAGCCTGCTAGCTTTGGGTAAAAAAGTACTTGAGGTATTTGCATGACATTTCTTGGATTAATAGTTTAAATATATTCATATCTAAAACATGAGAGGCAATGTGTGTTTGTTTATACCGGTACAATATATTTGAAGTTAATAATTTGGAAGCACATAATTTAGAATCGTGAAGATTTTACATCGTTTTTTTTAAGAGGCCGATGAATGTGAAACGCATTTTACGAAGACCTAAGTCCGTCTACAATGTCTTTCAGCTGATTTGATGATGATGACTTGCATGTTTTCTTCAATAAAGGCACAAAAAGGTAACATTTTAGACTTATACCTGCACAAAGACAACGTAACAAACAAAAATATATAGGTAAACAAGATTATGTACACTGAACCTTTCACGAAAAATCTGATATCAAATGTCAATTTCGTTACAAAAATGCCAACTTTACTCAAGGTTAGAACTCGATAGAATATTATTTCCTTTGAAGTCCTCAATAGTAAATAGCCGCCTATGTTCCCAAATTATGATTACAGATCCGCTTACAAAAGGTTTCGGATATAATAATGTCGATTTGGATAAAGTTCGGATCCGGCTTCCCATCACTACGCATTATATTATTTCGTATTAGCATTTGATTATGGTAATCGTTTGCGAACGTGTATGTCAGTGTATGAGCATAATGATGATATTAGTGATTTCTTTCGTATTTTATGCTATGCTTTGTATTCCGAGACGGATTGGAAACGAAGAATACGTTACGAAGGTAATTTTCTGTGTTAATAAAATGCGAAGGCGTTGGTATATTTAGAATTATTGGGTAGGAATTTTTTGCTTTAAGAGTCGAGGTTTTCATATTTAACTGATTATGATAGGAAAGTTAGTTTATTTATGAAAACAACGTATGTTTTGATTAAAAAAAAATAGTTTATAAAGGAAGGCCAGGGAAACGGAATCGTAGAAAGAAGCTGGTTATTTAATCTCAAATCTTTATTGCACTCACAATGTACATGCTTAGGTGGTAGGTGAAAATTTTTGTGACACAATTATGGACCCTGTTGGGCACAGCAAAAGACAATAATATAAAATAAGAAAAGTACTTATAGACTAACTTATTCTAATCACAATTTTATTAAACATACACAATACAAACAATTTAATTACACATATTATTTGGGTCAAATATTCATTATTATTATTATTGATATTTATATTATTATTCGAGCTGTATTTTATCATTCATGTATTCATTTATGCTGTAATAACATTTACTTTGTTCGTTTTATTTAATTTGTTCGTAAAAACTGTCATCTTTTTTTCGTTTCTTAATAGCTCGGGTAATTTATTATAAACTTTTATCGACATTACTAGAGTCCCAGATGAGTGCATTTTTAAACGAGAAGTTGGTAGGTTTAGACGTGTTTTCTGTCGGAGCGTGAATCTTGTTTGGATGTCTTCTCGTTTAGTGTAGAAGTCCTGGTGAGTGTGCGCAAATTATAAAATAAAAAATAAAAATAAAATATTAAATATTATAAAATTTGTAGTTACCTAACTAATGTATTGTGACATTGTCTGATATCTCATATTCATGTTAGAGCAAAGTTTATAAAAAGCACTTTGTCTGAAACAAAACTGCTCACGGAAGCATTCTAAATGTGCTCTCCGAAACAATACACTTATATAGAAATCATTCAATCACTATTTTGCAAAGTCATCATCTGCCTAGCCTTTTCCCAATTATATTGGGGTCGGCTTCCAGTCAAACCGGATTCAGCTAAATACCAGTATTTTACGTGGAGTGGCTGCCTACCAGATCTCCACAACACATTAACTGGGTAACACGGTACTCCTTGGCAAGACTGGTGTCAGATTTTCTAGCTTGTGACTATCCGTAACGACTGCCAAAGATCTCCAACAGCTTGACGTGCTTTCCGAGGAATGGAGGAAACTCGATATGTTAAGACGGTCACCCATCCACAGACCAACCTTGGCAAGTGTTGCTAAACGTTATAGATAGACCCGTGCGTCTGTTATAATTTAGCCAAGAGCTCCTATCGAACTATTTTGCAAAGTCCTACCAAATTTTATTCATGTTGCAAATTATACATCCCTTTCATAAATCCAAGTTGAATATATCTCCCCCATTCTCTAAACCACAGTCCAACTTCAAACTAAGTTAGTTATTCAGTTACAGGACATACGATAATATCTAATATAATTTCCCGGTACTCTGCAAGTGACCAGGGACCTGTTTGAGTAACGATGTAGTACTCAGAACTGTGACCACTTAATTTTGGTCGGCAGTGTTTGACTTTGAATTGTAAAGGGGCAGCTACGGTTCTGAATTTTCGAGAGACTGTAGTCGTGGTAAGTTTACGGTTAGTTAGTATATAATATATATATATATATATATATATGCTAAATGTGTTTTACACAGTTACTGGGTTGTGGTGAGACAGGCAGTGTCTCTTATGATTTTAGGGTTCCGAACAAAAAACGGAACCCTTATAGGATCACTGTCTGTCTGTCTTTCCGTTTGTCACAGCCAGTTTTCTCCACATCAGGATCCACAGGACCGATTCTGTTGAACTATGATACACATTATTTACTTATGTGACCCAAATACGAACGCGTTACGTAAATTATTAAATATATATTATGGGGGTTACTTTTCGGTCTGCTGCCGGTCGATTCTGTTGACATCTCACCGTGATCACCTAGGTGGAGTGAACGACAAGTGAGCTGTGATTCTTATCTGGTTTGTATGGTTTGACAGTTCACTGGTCGTTCACTACGCCTAAGTGTTCACTTCGCCATGTATACAGCCGGTCGATTCTGTTGACATCTCACCGTGATCACCTAGGTGGAGTGAACGACAAGTGAGCTGTGATTCTTATCTTGTTTGTATGGTTTGACAGTTCTCTGGTCGTTCACTTCGCCTAACTGTTCACTTCGCCATGTTTACAGAATCGCACTGTTGCAGTGTGATTCTGTATTTCAACCAAGTTTACGAGCTTTCAGTGTCATTATTACCTGTAGATTATTTACACTGACAGCTCTTGATCGCAGTTTAGATGTACTGATCGCGTTCAATTTCGTTATTGAAATCCGCTCTTAATGTATGTATGGGAGAGATGAATGAAAACGGAAGACTTTGATACTAATTGTATATTATTATAATAATTACAATAAGATAAGTTGTGCAGGTTGGCCGAGCGGGGCTAAATACTACAGTTTTTCACGTGTGTGCTCCCGGTGGCGAGTCGTTCCGAATTGGCGCGAGTACGTGGCTGTCGCTGCGACCCCCTAGAGGGCGCGGCAAGCGGTGTCGGGGCGAAGCCCCCTGACCGCGGTTGCGCTCCTCGGTCCGTTACAACGGACCGGTCATTTGATTTGCCTATTGTCGGCATAGAGTGTTGGCGTGCGCCTGCCATTATAAAATAGCAACGCACGCCTGTGGTGTACCTGTTGTGTAGGTATCTGTAGGCGCGTCGCGGCGCTGTTAACTCAGCGCCGCCTCTTCACGGCACCTACGGCGGTCAGTCCCCGCCGAGTGAGACCCCCAGTGACCCGGGGGAGGCCCAGCGAGAACGACCAGCGACGAGGGTGCCGGCTTTGGTGACACACCTACAGAGTAAGTATGTGGCTCCCGTCCGTCTCGATCTCAGAGCTAGCCGATCACGATCCGGACCGCAGAGCCGTCTTATGTTTGTGTGAGGGCGGTCGTGTAGTGTGAGTACTACCGCCCAGTGCGTCTGCACCGAATAAGCCTATATTAACTTAGAACAAATTCGGTGCGTGAGTCAAGCGCCTGTGGAGAAATGCGTGTGTGAGTTTACGGAACGCAACTTGCCTATATTAACTTAGAACAAGTTGCGCGCCGCGGATGCGAGTGGGGTGAACAGTGTTACTGTTTGAGTAGGCCGCGTCTGGGGCGACTTACTCAGGCGTCAAATCCGGTGCGACGGAGCCGTCTACGTCCCCGAGCAGGTCGCGGGGCAGGCGCCTCGCGTCGGGCGGGCGCGCATGCCAGGGCGCGATCTGTTTGATGTGGGTCAAATCAGACGCGTCGGCACGCGCGAACATGCCTTTCGCGAGGCGCTGCACAAACTCGTCCAGGCTCTCAATCCCAAGGTCTCGTTGGATGACCGCGTTCCTCACAATGTAAGGGGCGGCGACGATGGTCCGCAGCGCGAGATGTTGTTGCGCGCGGAGCTTCACGTTGGCGCGAGTCTGAGCGCTCGCTGTTTATATAGAGGCCGGCGGCGGCGGTCGCCCGCGCCGTGCCGCGCGGCTGCGTCCCGTTCCCCGCACGTCTCTCCCCGCTGCGTGCTCGTCCTGCGCGATACGCCGGCCGGAAACGGAATCACTTTTGAAGGCGCTGGTGTTTCTCTCTGCGCGCCTGTAGGTTGGTACACCTTGCGCGTGTACATCTTCCCAGCCTTGAAAGAGTTAGCTTTCAACAGGTTCTTCTTCACCCGGCAGCCTGACGATGTAGTGGATAGCTCTGCGGACTGTTCCCTTGGATGTGTAGATATCTACCACCCGGCAAGTGTTGTCTGCGCCCATGTGGAGACGTGTAATGCGGCCTAGGCGCCAGCGTTGCGGAGGCAGATTCTGGTCCTTTATTAATACCATCTCTCCAACCTTTGGCCCGGTAGACCCAATTTTCCATTTGGATCGCTGCTGGAGTTCTGCTATGAACTCTTGAGACCATCTCTTCCAGAACTCGAGGCGTAGCTTGCAGATGAGGCTGTACTTCGGTCTGGAGTCTTCAGCCTGAAAAGAGAGCACCGACGTCAGTGGCCGTCCGATAAGGAAGTGCCCGGGGGTCAAAGGGTTTAAATCAAAGGGATCAGAAGATAAAGGGGAGAGAGGGCGAGAATTTAGGATCGCCTCTATTTGTGTGAACAGAGTTGATAACTCCTCAAAAGTAAGAGACACATTAGCTGCCGTTCTCTTTAAATGATATTTAGCTGCCTTCACGCCCGCCTCCCAGAGCCCACCAAAGTGCGGTGAATAAGCTGGACTAAATTTAAATGAAATGCCTTCGTTGGCCGTATAGTGAATGACTGAGTCACGACTGGAGCGTAGCACCTTACCTAGTTCATTGTTTGCCCCCACGAAGTTTGTGCCATTGTCGCACCAAATCTCATAGGGCTTACCTCTGCGCGACACAAATCTTCGCAAACATAAAATAAATGCTGATGTAGTGAGGTCACTCACTAGCTCTAGGTGCACAGCTCTGGTACTTAAACAAACAAATAGACAAAGGTAACATTTTGTTATTCGATTACCTCTTCCCTTTTTACAAGAGATTTGAAACGGTCCTGCGAAGTCGGTACCAGTCGAGTGGAAAGGGAAAGTAGGCCGCATCCTAGCTGATGGTAGATTGCCCATTATAGGCTGTATAGTCTTACCACGAAATCTAGTGCATACAATGCATTGTTTATTTACTTTGCGTGCTAAGGCCCTCCCACCTATAGGCCAGTACCTTTCTCTTATAGAAGCTAATAATAATTGTGGACCCGCATGAAATAAGCGATGATGTTCACTTTGCATTAATAAAAGGGTAAGTCTATGTTTAGAATCTAATATGATAGGATGTTTTTTATTGTAATCAAAGCTTGAATTGTCAAGACGACCTCCTACTCTTAATAGACCTTCCGAGTCAAGAAAAGGATTTAAATTAAATAATTTAGAATTTTTAAGTATTCCTAGACCTTTATTTATAGATATTAATTCCGTATCAAATGTTTCGAGTTGACATAATTTAAATAGAAAAGTATGTGATTTATTTATTTCGTCAGTTTGTAGTGGACCATATAATTTAGTTTTGTTCCTACAATTATGTAAAAACCGCAATACATAAGCTAACACTCGACTTAAATGATTAAACTTAGAATAATTATTAAAATTAATGATGTTATGACTGTCATCATGAGCTGTATTTGTTTGTACATGAACCTTTAGTTCAGGTAAGTCCACGGACTTATGAGGTTGCTGTGGCCAAGCAGTTGATCCCTCCTTTAAGAAGGAGGGTCCTTCCCACCACAAGGGTTCAACCTGCAGACGCTGAGGTTCAACTCCTCTAGAAGCAAGATCTGCAGGGTTAAGGTGAGTAGGAACATGACGCCAAGTAAATCCCTGTGTCAACTCATTAATCTCAATAACTCGATTGGCTACAAATGCCTTTAAAAGATTTGGTTGCGAATTTATCCAGCCCAGTACAACAGTTGAGTCGGTCCATATAACCTTTTGTGTTATCTTATGATATCTAATGGACTGGATTACCTTTGCGGACAACCTAGCACCAAGTAATGCGCCACACAATTCAAGGCGAGGTATGGTCATAGCCTTCAGAGGTGCAACCCTAGCCTTTGCACACAATAACTTAACAGTTATAATATTTTCATTACTACTAGACCGTAAATAAACACAGGCTCCATATGCTTCTTGGGAAGCATCTACGAAACAATGTAATTCAACAGTTATAGGAATATCACATAATACATATCTAGGCAAACTAATTTTTGAGAGATTATTAATAGTTTCTGCTATTTTTACCCACCTTTTTTCAATGTGGGGTGGCACAGGATCATCCCAGCCTAACTTTTCATTCCACAATTTTTGTAAAATAATTTTAGCCTTTATTATACACTAGCTTCCTCCCGCGACTTCGTCTGCGTAGACTTTAGAATTGCCGCGCAACTTTTTGCCTCATTGTCCTTGGAATTGCATCTTCATGATTCAGGTATCCAGACATTGTGAGTCTGCGGTGCAGCTGAAAGTAAGATTTCAGCCCCGAAATTACTTTGACATGTTTGTGATCTCGTGGTAGACCCTTGTGAATCTTAAGCGCTCATATTTGCAGCCTCGAAAATACTCCGACATGTTTTTGTTCTCCTGGTATTATTGATCCAAGCTACTCATAATTCCTGCACGGAAAAAAAAAAAAAAAAAAAAACTACATGTTTTTGGTCCCCTGGTACTTTTGAATCGCTTGCAATGAAAGCCATCTTCTTTCCAGTAAAAAAAAAAAAAAAAAAAAAAAAAAAACCTACCCTAAGTATTTTGACATGTTTCTGTTCCATGGGTGGTACTCGATAATCTATGGCACTCATAAATTCAGCCCCGAAAATACTTCGACATGTTTCTGCACTCCTGGTACTTTTGAATCTTTAGCGCTCATATTTCCAGCCTCGAAAGTACTTCGACATGTTTTTTTCTCCTGGAATATTGATCCAAGCCACTCATAATTCTTGCATGGAAAAAGCGACGACATGTTTTGTCGAATTAAAGCCCCAGTAAAACTTTGACATGTTTCTGATCTCCTAGTAATTTTGATTCTTTAGCGCTCATAATTCCGGCCCCGAAAATACATCGACATGTTTCTGCTCTCCGGATACTTGTGAAGTTTCCAGCCCTGAAAAAACTTCGGCATGTTTCTGGTCTCCTGGTACTTGTGAATCTATAGCGCTCATAATTCTAGTCCCAAAAAACTTCGACATATTCCTGCTCTCCTGGTATTTGTGAATCTGTAGCGCTCATTATTATGGCCACGGAATACTTCGCCATGTTTTTGCTCTCCTGGTAATTTTTATACTTTAGCGCTCATAATTCCGGCCCCGAAAATACCTCGACATGTTTCTGCTCTCCGGGTACTTGTGAATCTATAGCGTTCGTTATTCCGGCCCCGGAATGCTTCGACATTTTCCTGGTCTCCTGGTACTTGGGAATCAATAGCGCTCATAATTCCAGCCCCAAAGAACTTCGACATGTTCCTGCTATCCTGGTATTTGTGAATCTGTAGCGCTCATCAATATGGCCGCGGTTTACCTCGACATATTTCTGCTCTCCTGGTACTTGAAAATCTATAGCGTTTACAATTTCCAGCCCCGAAAATAAACTTCGACATGTTTCTGTTCTCTTGGAATTTTTTAAACTTTACTGTTCACAATTCCGACATCGAATATAAATTGACATGTTCCTGCTCTCCTAGTACTAATGAAAATATAGAGTGTTCACAATTCCAGCGCGGAAAATGCTTCGACATATTTCTGATCTCCGGGTACTTTTGAATCTAAAGCGCTCATAATTCAAGCCCCGAAAAAACTTCCGAGATGTTTCTGCTTTCCTGGTACTTGTGAATCTGTAGCGCTTGTTATTCCGGCCCCAGAATACCCTTGACTCGACATGTTTCTGCTCTCCTAAAATCTATAGCGTTCACAATTTCCAGCCCCGAAAATAAACTTCGACATGTTTCTGTTCTCTTGGAATTTTTTAAACTTAACTGTTCACAATTCCGGCATCGAATATAAATTGACATGTTCCTGCTCTCCTAGTACTAATGAAAATATAGAGTGTTCACAATTCCAGCGCGGAAAATGCTTCGACATATTTCTGATCTCCGGGTACTTTTGAATCAAAAGCGCTCATAATTCAAGCCCCGAAAAAACTTCCGAGATGTTTCTGCTTTCCTGGTACTTGTGAATCTGTAGCGCTTGTAATTCCGGCCCCAGAATACCCTTGACTCGACATGTTTCTGCTCTCCTGGTACTTGTGAATCTGTAGCTCTCGGAATTCCAGTCCCGAAAATACTTTGACACGTTTCTGCTCCACTAATAAAAAAAAATCTTGCCAAATTTGACATGTTGCTGGTCTCCTGTTTCTTGTGAATCTTTTAGGACTCGTAATAAAATTCAAGCCGGGTAAAAAAAATTGACATGTTTCTGTTCTCCTGGTACTTTTGAATCTGAAGTACTAAGGCAGCAGCAGCTTTGGACTTCCACTTCTTCCTCTGTCTCCATGAAGTCTTGTATGTTACCGAGATAAAACGTAGCCTATGTGTTATTCCAGGATGTGACCTACATATGTGCCAAATTTCATCCAAATCCCTTCAGCCGTTTTTGCATGATTGACGGACAAACATACAAACTTTCACATCCTACTATCCTACTAATATTATAAATGAAAGCCAATCTATTTTCCAGCAAAAAAAAAAACCTGACCAAAAATACTTTTAAATATGTCTGCTCTCCTGGTACTCGAGAATCTTTGGCGCTCACAAATTCAGACCCGAAAATATTTCGACATGTTTATGCTCTCCTGGTACTTGTGAATCAGAAGTACTAAGGCAGCAGAAACGTCTGATTTCCACTTCCTCCTCCGCCGCCATTAAGCTATGCCTTTTATCGGGATAAAAAGTAGCCTATGTGTTATTCCAGGATGTGAACTATATGCGTGCCAAATTTCATTCAAATCCCATCAGCCATTTTTGCGTGATTGACGAACAAACATACAAACATACAAACATACAAACATACAAACATACAAACTTTCACATTTATAATATTAGTAGGATGCACATAGCAGCCCTAATGGGTCGAATATTTTGCAAGTTAATGATATGATAACCCGTTTGGTAAGTTCCCTACAGCTATCCATATCTACAGTAAAATGTAAAGTATCTGGTGCTGGTGACCAGTTTAATCCTAAAACTGTGGAATATTTACTAAGATCAAGAGATTGAGATGTAGTCTCTGTTTGCAACGCTTGGGGACAGTTTGTGCGTATTTTATGAAGAGGGAAACTAGCTGAAGATAAGACTTTAGTGACGTCATCATATATTTGTTTAATTTCCTTTTCTGATTGACACCCCGTATTTAAATCGTCCATATATATGTCATGTTTTAAAATATTTGAAATGAAAGGATTATCACATTCATGAGCTAATTGAAAAAGACACCTGGTGCTCAAGAAAGGTGCAGATGCTGTCCCATAGGTGACAGTATTTAACTGCAAGACCTTTATAAGCTGAGAGTAATCATCTCTCCATAAAATAAGTTGTAGATGTCTCTGAGAGGGATCAATTTCTATTTGCCTGTACATTTTTTGTATGTCCCCTGTTAAAACGTACCTATAGGTTCTAAATCTTAATAAAATGGAGAATAAGTCATCTTGTAGGACTGGACCAATATACTGAATATCATTTAATGATTTTCCTGACGAAGTTTTCGCCGAGGCATCAAAAACAACACGCAACTTAGTTGTTTCACTTTGCTCTATTAATACTGCATGATGTGGTAAATAGTATCCGAATGAAGGACGTTTAATTTCTTTTAAATGACCCAAGTTCTTATATTCTTCAATAAAAGCAGTGTAACTTTGTTTGAGCTGATTATTGTTGTTTAATTTTTTCTCTAAATTAAGGAAACGCTTCTTCGCTAAGTGAAAAGAATCGCCTAGTGCCTGTTCAGGAATCTCCTTGAATGTCATCTTAACAGAAAATCTACCGTTGGGAAGACGTTTCATATTTTCTAAAAAATGTACTTCACATAATTTGTCTTGGGGGGAAGTACTATCAACAAAATTTATTTCTTCTATTTCCCAAAACTTTTTAAGATCACTATGGATTTCTTTAGTGAAATTACATGTCAAATGACTACTAAGGCTACATTCTCCTAAACGTCCACTGACTATCCATCCAAATTGTGAATTTTGTAGAATAGGTTTATCTACACCCAGAGAAATACGCTTAGTCCCTACAATGTTCCAAAAAACATCCGCCCCTAATAACATATCAATATTAGAGGGATTATTGAACTTTGGGTCTGCAAGCTTGATATTTTCTGGTAAATCAAGTTCCTGAATATTAACAGGTGCACTCGGTAATGTTCCTGTAATCTGTGGTACTATCAAACAATTTATTTCTATATTAAATGAATTTAATCTTGATTTTATTATTATATTGCAGCGCTCGGATATATTAAAAGAAACATTGTTAATACCTGAAATCCGTAACGGTTCGATTGTTTTAGTGGACAGTCCTAACTTTTCTTTCAGGTTTTCTGTCACAAAAGAAGATTGAGAGCCTGTATCTAACAGAACTCTTACAAAGTAAGTTTGATTAGTATATACATTAACTACTTCTACCACAGCGGTACACAATAAAACCTGGCTGATAGATACAGCAGACAGTGATACTGGTTGTTGTTGAGTTGACATAGAAGGTGCAGCAGTAGTTTGTTCCCTTTCAAAACTGCTGTTACTCTTAGTTTTATTTAAATGTACTAAACTATTATGTTTGTGTTTACAAAATTTACATAAACTCTTCAAACGACAATGAAACGAGTTGTGTCCCTCACGCAGACAATTTAAACATAACTTTAACTTATTAGCTTCCTTAAGCCTATCTTGAACATTCATATTATTGAATTTGAGACATTTGTGGATTCGATGACCCTGCTCGCTACAAATTAAACATAAAAGTTCACTTAAATTTTCAACTGAAGAGACAAAGGAATTAGATTTAACTAGTTGTTTATTTTGACTATATTTATTATTATTTCCTTTGTCCCATTGTTGTGATGTGACTGATGTTGTTTCTAATACATCAGCACGACTACGAATAAAGTTAAAAAAATCATTAAGTGTTGGTAAGTCAGGTAAAATATTCCTGTACTCTTCCCACTTTACACACGTACTGGTATCCAACTTCCCATAAATATTAATAGAGGATCCCACTGGTCCGTCATAAGACCCAAATTATTAAGAGCTCTTAAGTTTTTAGAAATAATATCTATGAGATTTCTCAATTCTTTAACCGAGTCTTTATTTACATTACCAATGCTACACAAAGCCTTTAGGTGATTATTCACCAAGAGTTTTTTATTATTGTACCTATCATTGAGTAATTGCCATGCAACACTATAATTTTCAGAGGTAAACTCTAAGGATCTAATAACCTCAATAGCACCACCCTCTAGTGAAGATCTCAAATAGTGGAATTTATTTATATTTGGTATTGACTCATTACTGTGTATTAAAGAATGAAAGGTATCTCTAAATTCTAACCATTTTAAATAGGATCCATTAAATGTAGGTAATTTAATTGTTGGCAATTTGATTGACTGTAAGCCATTTTGTTGATAGTTTGAATGGGAGCTCTTATTACTACATGCATCACCATACCTTTCTTTGTCAGAATTATTTTCTATAATATCCTCTATGATTGCCATAACAGAAATAAACTTTGCCTCAATGGATTCTCTTAGTGTGAGTTGTTCCTCGGTGGCACAATCCTCACAAGTGTCTTCAATTAATGTTTGAACATCATTAAATTGTCTAAATAATTCTTGGCAATTTTCTAACCGTCTACCTAACTCTTTTAAATTAACAGTACTTAGAGAAGATTCTAGGTTTTTCATTTCCTGTACATACTCATTTAATTTAGTTAAACGCCCTCTGATATTACCGCGTTTCCTTACTAGTTCACTAAACTTGCACACATCCTTGTCCATGATTGCCCTAAATATACTACACTAACCGAGCACAAACAATGAAATAAGTAATTAATAAATGTGCATCAAACCAAACGCCCGGTTAGGCGTCACTCCAGTCGCAGCTCGCAGCCACGTGTTGAGACGGCAGGCACGCCGTACAGGCACAACAAGATGGCCGCTTTGCTGAACTGCGACCGCGCCGCCGCGCCGCGGAGCCCTAGTTAGTAGCCACGTGGTCGCTTGACGGACGCTGGGAGGCAGCGCGCAGACGCAGCACGCCGTTTCCTGGAATTGTTCGGCAAATCTATTTGAAGCACGGATGCAGTGCAATGCTTTAAGCTTTGTTATTGGTGCACGAAACACGGAATAGGGGAATTTAGTATCGAAATATAAACACTAATTTTATTAGACAGAGTAAAGCTATGTGCCTACACAGCGAATGCACAGTGGCACGATTTTAATTAATTATAACCCATGCGGGCATGCGGGACCTGTAATATTATGGTCGCCATTGAAAACACTCCCAATATTTAGGAATTACGAATAAATTAATATTTTGACACACAACCCAGAGAATTTTAATTTAAGTATCACAATGCAATTGTGTTAGTTATTAGCTGCCCTTAACCTTGAGGATGCAGTATTATACTCTAAACACACAAACAAAAGCGGCGGAAATTGGGGACGGAAAAATATAGGAACGAGCTCACTTCCCTCGGACAGACGACCACCTGACGCGATGCCCGCTGTACAGGTAGATCTTCGACAGCCGTAGTCGTGTAGCCTCCTCGTGTTCCCAGCAATTTCGCCTGATGCACGTGGTTGCGATGCCCGGTGAGCAGCGGCGGCGCCGACGATTTTTCACGAAGCACGTGGCCGGTTCGAAGAATCCAGCACGCCACCCCGAGCCGCAGTTCTTTCTTTCTTC
The DNA here is from genome assembly GCA_963859965.1 of Ceramica pisi. Classification (NCBI taxonomy): domain Eukaryota; kingdom Metazoa; phylum Arthropoda; class Insecta; order Lepidoptera; family Noctuidae; genus Ceramica; species Ceramica pisi. The sequence goes on from OY982538.1 coordinate 1,438,982, forward strand.
TGTTAGTTGTTGCAGATTCTTGTTGCACACGGTCGCCAAATGTGTGGGAGAGATGAATGAAAACGGAAGACTTTGATACTAATTGTATATTATTATAATAATTACAATAAGATAAGTTGTGCAGGTTGGCCGAGCGGGGCCGAATGTAAATAATAGGCACATAAAGTACGTGGACAAGAAACTTTAACGTTATAGGAATGTGGTCATATTCGTCAAGGGTCAAGTATTGTTAGACCATTCGGACCACACAAAGTTTACCAATATTAATGAGAACAACTACAAACTTCTATTTATTCCCGATATCTTTGAGAAGCTCCAATATTTCCTCAGGGTTGCGAAATCTGTGGATTCTACCAGGGTGTCGGTATTCGTTCTGAAGAGTCACCGCGGCCCTGGAACGCAAAGGGCATTAGAAGTACCACGGATGAGTTTTAGTCAATAAGAGTCTGTCACTCCCTTCTGCTCTGCCCCGAGCTGGAAGGAGTCATATGATGATTTCCCATCCTTAAAAAAAGGTCTGTCTGTGAAATTTTTAGATCTATCATTTTACTGGTAACGTGTAAAGGTACCGGTAATGTTTTTGACCTAGTTTTAGAGTTTCTGAGCAAAATTCGCGTTGGTGAAGTCAAGTTATTGAAGTTGTTGTACTTTAGTATTGACTTTGTTTTAATTTATAGACCAAAAAGTAAAAAATTTCTGGATCTCTCGAAGGTCAATCATTTTCATAAGTTAAAATAAGTCTTTGAGTGAAAAGAAAGTTATGTACAAACTTGATTCCTATAAAAACACGGCCACTCCGGCCAGCAATAGCAGGAAACAAAATCGCGGAAAAAAGGATAACGAAGCCTTTGTCCTGCGTTAGCCTAGTTACGTTAGAAACAAAAAAAATTAAATGAATGAAATTATCGTATATAGTTTTATAAGGAAGGTAAATACGGAACAGTGTTGCGGAATTTGTTCGAAAGAGTCACCGCGGCCCTGGAACGCAAAAGGCACTATGCGACTCGTGTCGCAGTAAAAACAACATTGAAGAAATAAAAACGTCACCCGCATCCGGATAGCATGCACGTGCATGCGTGTGCCCGCAGTCAATCCGCATTCCACGCATGGTAATAGACTATGGCTATGCGTGCGACCCGCGTCACGTGTTTAGTCACTGGCGACACGCACGATACTGCAGCGGCATACGAAATCTTTGTCCTGCGTGTGGCCAGGAGCGTGCTTTCACAAGCATGCGGATCAGATCCGAGAGCGGGTGAAAACACGAGGGACAGGCAAAGGGCCCTTAATCAGACATAAACTAACCAATCTTCATTCATCCAGACAGCCATGTTCCAACCCTTCATTGAAATTAACGCACATCGTACCACGTTACCTTCGCGAGAAAATTAATAATCCTGAACCCAAGGCTTTCTACGACAGGTTATAAATGTAGTCCTCCATAATGAATCCGTGGGTGTTCGCCATCTTGTCACGAAATGACGGATTTCCGACGAAATGTCACTTTTATGTCACTCACGTCTTGCCTTGAGGCTTACTCATTGTGTATCGTGTGTGATCAATACGGGAGTTCGGACGGTTATTTAATTAATAAAACAATTTGACTAACTTAGAAAGGGTGTTGGGTTCTGTTATTTTGGATAGGGCTCTGGAGGATTACGGAGGGCGAGTTAAGTTGTGATATACCTAATAACTACATGGTAAAATAATCAAAATAATGGATGAACAACATGTGGGCAGTCACTAATTTGTTTGGAAACTAATGGTAGCTTTTCCGCTGCGACTTCGTACACGCATATCCCGTTTTTCCCGTTGCCGTAGGAATGTTGGGAAATCCTTTTAGTGCTCCCCTACGGAATGCAGGGAAGCTACATTAAACGCTAAATTTGTTTGGAAACTAATGGTAGCTTTTCCGCTGCGACTTCGTACACGCATATCCCGTTTTTCCCGTTCCCGTAGGAATGTTGGGAAATCCTTTTAGTGCTCCCCTACGGAATGCAGGGAAGCTACATTAAACGATAAATTTCAGCTTTCTACGAGCAGTACTTTCGGCTGTGCATTGTCTCTCAGTCACTCGTCAGTTACGAAATAATTATATAATAGGGAATATGCACGCGATTTTTTTATTTATAAAATGAATTACTTATAAGCTCCAGTAAACACTCTAGAACATATTTTTTAAATATCTTCATCAGCGATGAAGTTATAACGCTTCAAAGATTACTTTAAGAACGAGAAGTCCGACATGGAATTTGACGTCACATTACGTGACGTCTACACATCTGCCATAGAAAACAGCGTTTTCGCGAAAGGGACGGATATATTTGTTTAAAATAATTAGGTCTCGTTTGTTTTTCGAGCAATTTTGATTCTATTTCCACTGTTAGTAATATATTTTTGTATATTTTTAGATAAAGTGTTTAGATAATTAATATTTTTGTTATGCATATTCCCTATTATACTAATTGATTTTACACGGACCACCATTCGCAGTTAATTGAACCATGTGGTCGGGACACCGTTCACATTGCAACAACAACGCAACCAACAGCGACACCGCGCACATGCGACTGGCCACCGCACAAACCCAACGGCGCCGCACGCCGGAGTCGATCTGTCTGTGTGCAAACAAAAGCCACAACGTCATCACATCGCAACAACTAGCAACAACAAAAAAAAAACAAAAACAACTAAATAATAATTAACGCAACTTCATCGACGTTTTTGGGGTTCCGAACATCCGTGAAAATCGGATCACTTGGGTGTCTGTCTGTCTGTCCGTCTGTCACAGCCAGTTTCCTCCGGATCTTCTAGACCGATTTTGTTAAAATTCTGAAAAAATATAAAATTTCGAGTACGGGGGTTACTTTTGGGGGTCTAATTAGAAAATAAAAAAAAGTTTTTCAAACTGTATGTGTCGTGATATATGTCACCACTGCTTCACCGCTGAGACGTGGTGTGGTCGTGGAAACGTCAGAATTTCCCAATATAAAAATCATGGCTGCACAGGACTTACTGCACAGTGACAAAATATTAACATCTTAATTTACCATTTATACCGCGTGTATCTGACATCGACGCACAAACGATTTCCATGGGTCCAGGGCATGTTTCTGGACACCCCAGTGTTTGAATTTTTCGTCGGTTCTTTTCTCATTTCTTTCAAGAGTACCACAAATAGGTATCAGCTCAGCTGAGCTGAAATCTATTTGTGGTTTTATTCAGATTGCTCTTTTTAATGTCAGTAGTTAATTAATTATTTTTTTACTAAAAATCTCATTGGTTTAGGTCAGAATAACGATTATGAGCAGTCTAAAGTAAAAAAACCCTTGAAAAAAATTAAAAATGAGAAAAAAGCCGACGAAAAATTCTAAGTCTAGGGAGTCCAGAATCATGCCCCGGACCCATGGAAATCGTTTGTGCGTCGATGTCAGATACACGCGGTATGACTATATAAATGACTATATAAAAAAAAAGGTCTGGCCCGATAGATCATGTGGTGTAATAAGCGCTTTACTTAACATATTATAACGCGTTCTTGCGACAAAACTCTACTGATAACACCACACACAATCTTTATTTATTTATATTTTTTGGAAGCTAAACTCGAGAAGTGGAACTCTTTTGTATTTTAAAATTATTTTGTTATTATGTCTGCCATCTTTGACAACAGACCATAGCATCCCACAGTGCGCCCGCGCGTTTCGTCATTTGTCTATGACAGTGACAAATGGTACTGGAGCACTGGGCCATTGAGCTTAATTTTACTTTCTTAATAATATAGCTTATGTAATAATTATTTTATTTTACAGTTACATCTTATTGTTATTTATATCCTGTTCTATCTCTCGTTTGTTATATTTATAGATATATTTGTATCTTAATAGTCATGTGTTCCGTATGTGTGTCCGTGGCATCACTTTCAGGCCCTGTCATAATACCCGCGCTGTGATATTTATTTACTTACATAACACAGCATACGCTGAGACAGGGACCTTTTTTGGCCTCGCACAGGTTTAGTGTTAGTCTTTTAGGATTTTTGTACCTGTCTACATATTTTTGATACAGTTACTTTTACTTTATTTTACATTAGATATGTGTATTGTGTGAGTCCCAAATAAAAACTTTTTCTTTCTTTCTTTCTTTCTTATTTTAACCTGGTGAGAGGTTTAAAACTCGCACTGCAAACCTCTGCCCTTTATCGGTAATAATGAGTGTCTATTCTACACAAACACGTTAACACCTCAACAACAACTTCACACTTATATAAAACTAACATCATCTGTGGCAGTTGGTACGCCATTTTCCCAGTAATAAACACGTTCCATTTTATGACCTCGCCTCCTTATGACCATTTTAAATGGCATTTTATGTCTCGTATCAAAATAGCGTAAATTCTTCGAATGCCGATCGTTCGGGAAGCAATAAATAGAGGGTATGGGATATCGAACTTCTGTGACTGGAAGTTTATTTTGAACTGGGACTTGTTCTTTTGTTTTAGGCTCGTATATGTACTAATCTAAACTCTACGATATGGCTATTGTCTTTCTGGCATTTCAGTGTAGTCTTAGTATTATCTAGTATTCGAACTAAGCGTTTCCAAATGTCTTTTATAATGCGCATAGTAAAGGAGTGGAACTCTCTGCCATTTTTTTAGGGATGGGAAATCATCCAATGACTCCTCCCGCTCTGCAGCGGGAGGGAGTGTCAGACTTCTACTGACTAAAACCCATCCATGTTCCTTCATTGCCCTTTGTGTTCCGGAGCCACGGTATCTATTTCGAATAATCCCGCGACTCCGGCAGGCGTCGGCCCTTTCGGGCCCCTCTGTGCTGACTCTCTATGAGGCGCGCGTGGAACACTAACGCGCCGTCGACACGGCCTGTCGTCACTAGACGGACGGACGGCGAGCCACCCATAGCTCGCCGTCCACAGGCCCGCGCCTACGGTGGCCGGAGGTCACCAGGTGTCCCCCGACGCCCGCGGCGTCTACCACGGCGGCCGGACGAGAGGGTCTCCTCTCCCTCTCCGCCACCTTCTTCGCTAGCATGACTGCTTCGCAGAAGGTGGCAACGGCGTCCCATTCCGTCTCGCTCCGGACCATGGCTTGGACCAGGGCCGGACGCGAGAGGTTGCCGCCGATCGCCGTTTCGAGGACACGGCGGTGCGCCGCCCAAGCAGGGCACACCTGCACAGTGTGCTCCACCGTGTCCTCCGGTCGATCCTCGCAGTGGTGACACCCGGGCGTTTCCTCCCGCCCGATTCGGTGCAGAAACCTCCCGAAACATCCATGTCCGGTGAGGACCTGCGTCAGGCGGAAGGTGAGGACGCTGTGGAACTCTCTGCCTGCGTCTATGTTTCCGAATGCTTACAACCCTAATCTCTTCAGAGGTAGAGTGGACAGCAGTGGCGAAGGGTGAATTTTCTTAAAAGGGAAGCCGAAACCAAAAAATGCTTACTTTGCTCAAGTGTGATGAGGGTTTTTTAGAAAGCCAAAACTTTCTAAAAAATAAATAAAGTGCAACTTTAATTTTTACAACTTATACAAACAAAACCATGCATGCATGCAAGTATTAATTATGATTTGATGCGAAAATCGAACTCGCAATATTTCGCCCAACGGCGAATTGTGACACTCAGGTCGTTAAAATTATAAGAAAAAGAAGAAAGAAAATATGTATCTACTTTACTGTTACACAATTCTTTAAACTAACTACTTTTCTACTTATACTCTAAACTATTCGTCTATTCTTTTTACAAAATGTAATAAATTAAAAATCAACCCAGCTTTTATGATAGTGTTATCATAAAGTTGATTTTTAATTTTGAAAAGGATATTTCCTCAGTCAACAATAATCTTTCAGACAGCAGTCTACGTTCACTAATGCCGCCATGCTATCGAATTTACTCAAAACAAAATCACTACTGAAATAACTACTTTCTTATAAAACTACAAACTAAAATTGCTATCTTAGTAATCCTTACTTACCTAGGTAAACACCTATTTAAATAGACGATCACCAAACAATACAACGCCACTAACCATGTTTTCACTGCACTATTACTAGTTTACACTTACACAAATAATTCAATTTCAACAATAATACACGAATAATGCTGTAAGATTCTAGATTAAGAAAGGTACGAATATATCAAATCAAAATAAAATGAACAATTAGTGCAAACAATAAATATGACACATAAATAAGCGCGAAAGAAATCTGTTGTGAATGTGTCAAGTGTCATCCAAAAATGACTATCTGAACAAATTCAATATACAATTTCAGTATCATTCCATCTCGTTCTGGCGTACGCATTTCCTATCTCTGTTCGTATTGTAACTCGAAAAATAGCGGCTTGCCACCGCTCTATATCTGGCGGTATTATGTCGCCTCAAGGTCACGATCGCTACAAGAGAAACATGTACTGGGATTCCTAAAACGCCGGCCGGGTTATTTCAACTAAATGTCGGCGTTGATTTATTTCTTTGATTGTAACTTTCATAAGCAAATTTTATACCTGCAATGTAACTTCGTAAATAATTATTTGTTTAAATGATAATTGAAAACAATACATAGATGCTAGTATTTGCCATATTTAGAAAGGGAAGCCGATAGGAATCGAGTTGTATGGAGCCTTCGCCACTGGTGGACAGGCTCCTTCTAGGTAAGGTCGCTTCATCGTAGACTTTTGCTCTGTCATCTCTGACCAAAACAGAGTCAAGAGCAAACCCATCACAAATAATAAAAAAGTCTATGTTGTATGGTGGACTAGGTTTTTGAGCAATTTCGCTCCATTTTACAGAATGAACACCGGTATGATATTCGGGGAGGGCGCAGATTTCAACCGACGTCTTTTTTTTTTTTTAATAATATGACTCTTTGCTCTTGGAGGAGTCGAAAGGAGTTCAATTAAAATACCGACTAAAACTTATCCATGTCTCTTCTAATGCCCTTTGCGTTCCAGGATTGCGGTGAATTTTTCGAACAATTCCGCTAAGACGTCTACTGATGCATCATAAATTTCCCTAAGTATCACCACATCTTGGTGGTTGGTCTCGCAAGATTCATATTCATATTCATATTCATTTATTGCATTTCATGTTGTTTACAGGTTGTTACATTATGATAGTTCCAAACAATGAACCCTGCTAGGGCACAGCAATGTATAGGCGACAGGTTTTAATTAATTTATCATGCTATCATTATTCACATGATATTTTGATGATATGGAATAATTTAAAAAAAATTAATTACTATTATACATTATGTCATTCCTATAAACTAAATAAGTAAATTATCATTTTCATATTGCAATGTCATATTACAATAGAGATTCTAAAATGTCTTTATCATCTAAGTTAATTTAATGTCAATAGATTAGTTTTACATATTATATTATGTCACATTTTCAGATAAAATAAAATAAAAAAAAAGAAATAGAAAGTACCTAATCACTAAAAATACAGGAGTGCGGCAGTAGCGGACTGATGTCTTATAGAGTACCTAGTTATGTATGTGTAATGTGTTCAAGTCGATATTAATTTATTTATTTCTCAGTTAAAAATTATTTTAGGCTATAATATGATTTTAAGTTTAAGTAGTTTTGTAGGTCATTTTTGAATTTGTTGTCGTACTCTGTATCCTTAACTGAATTTGGGAGTTTATTATAGATTTTAACGCACATGGCCAGAGGACCAGAACGAAACATAGCTAGTCTTGAAGTTGGTACCGCTAATTCGTTTAGATATCGATTTCTAAGACTGCGTTGCTGTGGGCGTTGCTGTTTTGCTAGCGGAAAAAGCGATGGGTATTTTCTCACAAATTTACTAGCTTCTAGGATATAAATACCTGTCAGCGTAAGAATTTTATGTTCTATAAAGTATTGTTTGCAACTTTCCGTACGTTCTATATTTACTAGGATTCGAACGCATTTTTTTTGTAAAATAAAAAGTCGCTCTATATCTACACTATTTCCCCACAATATAATTCCATAGTTTAGCCACGAATATGCGTATGCGTAGTAGGCTGAAAGAGCTGTTTTGAAGTCGGTTGCTTTTTTTAGTTCTCTTAAGGCATATGTAAAGCTAGCCAATTTATTTGATAGGGTTTGTATATGACCTTTCCAGTTTATATTTGTATCAACAGTCAGGCCTAGCAGTGAAAAGTCGTTTACACATTGTAATTTTGTATTATTATATGAGAAGTCGATATCTACCTTTTCTTTCTGATATGGTCTATATTGCATCAGTTTCGTCTTCGAGAAATTTATTTCTAAATTATGGTCTTTCAACCATGTCACTATATTAGTAAGAATGTCATATAAGATTTCATTTAGGGTCCCGTTATTATCATAAGGAAGAATTATTGAAATGTCGTCAGCAAATAGGACGCTGTATGAATTTATTTCTTTAGGGAGGTTATTTATATATATTAGGAACAATAGGCACCCTAAAACACTACCTTGAGGAATTGACATGGTTACTTTTGCTCTATCTGATTTAACACGCGTTATCTGGCCAGTCTGTGCATCTTTATAATCTACTTCTACATATTGTTCCCGATTTTCTAAGTAAGAGCAAAACCATTTGTAGGCTGTGCCTCTGACACCTATTTCATATAATTTATTTAGAAGGATCTTGTAGGACACTCTATCATAGGCTTTGCTCATGTCTAGTAAAATCCCTACTGCGTGTTTTTTTCCCTAGAAACAGTAGACATACTGATAATTTTGCCTCGTTATAATATTAATTGAAATGATATTGATTTTACCAACACGCGGCTGTCCGCAGAACATTTCATTAAATATGCAAAAACTGACATGATATCGACAACTCGTAAAAGCGCACTGTAGCACTAAATTGACTTACAATTTCCAACTATAGCTACAAATTATAAATTCGCTACATTTAAGCACGAATAAAACTGCTTTTCCATCCAAATTTCTAGCCACATTGTTCAATGTTCAACTTTCGATCTGTCTGTTCGTTTGTTGAACTCGAAAAGTCCAAACTAATGGAAACGCCAATAAAAAGTAAGCTGAAATAAAAGACAAGCGGATTCGTTCTGAACCCCTTCTATTCGATTTTTTTTAGTTATAGGAAGGAACGGAAGGTGGATCCACTAAATCAGTGGATCTGCGATAGGCAGCTCATTCATTTTTCAATTCCTACCTCTGTTTGTGGTTTGATATGTACACAGAACACGGAGACGTTGTACAGGAAATGTCTAAGAAGTACTATAAAATGTATGAGTCGAAAATGTGTTGAGTGCTCAGCATTTATTATTTTCGTCAGTCGAAGCTTGGCAACTATTACAGGGATGCCACAAGAGCCCGATTGGCCACCAAATTAAGCGCCTTAAGTGAAGGTGGATTGGTCACACGCTCCGGAGGGATCCCGATCATTTACCCAAAACAGGCCATAGACTGGAATCCTCATGGGAAAAGAATCGTGGCCGTCCCCGTCGCACCGTGTTGGCAGAAGCGACGAGGATCGAAAGACGTGGAGCGAGGTGAAGCGTAAAGCTCAAGACCGTTCGCGATGGAAGATTACTGTGGAAGCCCTCTGCCCCAGGTAAGATGGCCACATAGGAAATCAAGTAGTAAGTAACACCTGGCAAGTTTCTTTACATCATTGGTTTCGGAGTTCGAGAAAATGGTGTCACGTTTAGTTTGTTTGGAACGTGTATTGAAGTAATGACTCTAAATTTGTTTTTGGTGTTTGCTGCCAAGTTTCATTGAAATCCATTCAGACGTTAGGCGATAACAACATGACAGACAGACAGCTACTTTTGCAATAATATAATATTAGTACTGATTTGCAAAATGCAATTATGATTTACTAGCTTCGCTCACGCAAACAAAGATTTTCGTAGAAAGTAAGTCTATCTCTACTTTCCCAAAAATCATCAAAACAGTTTCAACTATTTAGACGTGACGATTTAGGCTTGTGGTTTGGCCGGATATGGCAAAACTCAAAGAGAGTTGGAAAGCAATGGAGACCTTTGCCCAACAGTGGGATAGATGGATATTTGGGGGGTATGCGGTACAGAGAGTAAAGTCCCGCAAACCCCCATTGAAAAGGGAGGATCCTCCGCCCGGGTGGTTGTTGTGCCTGGGGGGCTACTGCCCGATAGTTCATATTCGGGCGGATTTATATGTTCAAATCGCATGGTAAACTCTGCTTGCGCGATTTAGGATTTTAGTTCGCCGCTAGTTGGATAGATGGCGTCGTGGTTCTTTTTGTTGCGATGCAGACTTGTTTCGTTGGTTTTTCTTGTTGCGGCATTTATTCCGCTACATATACATTAGGGGAAAAAAGCGTAATCAACATACAAACTCACTTTCAATTAGGATCATTTATCGAACAGCGGCCGCCAATGCATTTCCGTGTCCTGTGGATCTCTATGATAGGGAGTTTTGTTGAAGAAGTGGTTTGATTGCATTTTTGGGTCGGTTTTGCATATTGATTTCGGTATTGGTATGTTTGTCGTTTCGTTTCGGCGTTGGAAAACATTTCTGATGAGAGTATGACTTCTTCTTTCATGCCGAATTCAGCACGATATTTTAGTTTAGTTTTTGCTTTTTAGGGTTCCGCGCCAAACTGATAAAAACGATCCCTTATGGTGTGACTAAGTCTGTCGCAGCTGGATATTTCAATAACTACTAATGCTATTCAATTTAAAATTGGAACAGTTTAAAATGACGTTTGTTCAACTATTTTGCCAATAAGAAAAAATAAAATGTTTATATTTTTTTAGCAACTGCGACTGAAAGGTTTTCTTAAAAATACGAAGTGAGGCAACTCAGGCATGTGAGTATTATATGACAGAGCGCTATTTGCACATTCTCAAATATTGGAACACTTGTATCCTCAAATGCTTTCTGCTCCAATATCTTGCCAAAGTAATCCTTTAGTAATTTGCGCTGAAACTTGGTAGATGCCTTCATGCTGTTGACTGACTGCTCAATCAACTCAGACATAACCTAGTTGCTTCAATAACGTCAAGTATTTGATGGGGAAGACATATCTATCTAGATTTTATACTACAAAGGTAAGAGGATTTGATGAGAAATACAATAGCAATATAGAATTAATAAATTGCCTTATACTCTAGCCATGGCTCTGCCCGCGTCAAAGATGAAAATCATTCCAATGAAAGATCGTTTCAGAAAACAAACATAAAAATATATAAATAAATATATACAACCGAATTGAGAACCTCCTCCTTTTAGGGAAGTCGGTTAAAAAGTAACCTATGTCTTATTCCAGTATTTACCCGTGTACCAATTTTCTCATCCTAATCAATAAAGCTATTAATACGTAAAGAGGTAACAAATAAACTGACAAACTCATTTTAGCATTTCAAATAATAGTTTGGATTCGTAGTGTCCTAGTGTGAGGCAAGGTTTTTTTATTTAAAAAAAAAGGAAAATAAAAAGATTTATTGAATACGTACGAGTACAGCCGGTCGATTCAGCCGGTCGATTCTGTAAACATGTCGAAGTGAAGGCGTGGGTGAAGTGATCACGAAGTGAGCTGTCAAACCATACAAATATGATGGAATGACAACTCACTTGTCGTTCACTCCACCTAAGTGAACACTTCGAGATGTCAACAGAATACACCGGCTATAAACATGTCAAAGTGAAGGCTTGGGTGAAATGAGCACCAAGTGAGTTGTCAATCCAAGTAACCAAAATGGAATGACAGCTCACTTCATGCTCACTTCACCCAAGTCTTCACATGTCTAAAGAATCGACCGGCTATTTTAGAGTTTGAAGAGTGAAGTGTGCCAATTCTACTAATTTTCACATTCGCATCGCATTTCAATCGCAAACTGTCAAAAATGTATGAAAATTAAGGCTTCTTTGACAGTTTGCGATTGACATTCGAATGCGAAAGTTGTTTAAAAATTAGTAGAATTGGCCCTCTGGGATTAAGTATGTGCAATTTTGTAACATGTTGTGGCTTCTTATAACAATCCCTCGCTGAGCTGTTTACAGTGAATGAAAAAGGTTAAATTGTTCAGTTGCCAAGATCAAGGTTGTAATCTTCATCTGCTTACCTTAAAGCACAGTTTCATGCCAGTTTCCACATCCACAGTCATTGTCATTAATCACAGCGAAAGTGACAAAACGGCAACGAGATACAAAAACGAAAATAATTCACGCAACAGTTGTTCTTAAAATACCTTAAAAAAACGAACATTTTCTCCCTCCTAAAAATATGAGACTCCTCTAAATCTTCGTATTTGTCATCAAATGAGTCCCATCAGGCTTACGTCGTGTCGGCACTTAATTAAACCAGAAGAGTACAGAACGACCCGGCTGAGCCCCTTTTGGGACACTTTATTCTGCACGCTTGATTAAACTCCCATTACTTTGTGTTGATGTTATATCAATGCGATGAATCTTTTTCCTTGTATTTAGCTCTTGATAATAACGGATCGGTGATTTCGGTATTCCTTCGCCAACTTCAAAAAACCGCCCAAGCGCAAGTCGGAATTGCACGGAAAGGGTTCCGTATCAAATACCAAAAAAAAACCCGTTTCCTTTATGGGAGTTTTTTTGGAACGGATCCTTTTTTTGTTTTTTTTTTTTCATTTTTAGTTAAATTTAATTTTTATTGTTTGTTGTTACTATCGTCAATAGAAATACACATTTTTTTAAAACTTCAACTGCCTTTTTTTTAGGGATGGGAAATCATCCAATGACTCAATGAATCATTCAATGGAGCGGGTGAGAGTGTCAGACTTCTACTGACTAAAACCCATCCATATTCCTTCATTGCCTTTTGTGTTCCGAAGCCAAGGTATCTCTTTCGAAAAATCCCGCGACTCCGGCAGGCGTCGGCCCTTTCGGGCCCCTCTGTGTGCTGACTCTCTTAGAGGCGCGCGTGGAACACTAACGCGCCGTCGACACGGCAAACTTCAACTGCCTACCAGTTCATTACGGTTCTTGAGATACCGCCCGCTGACAGACAGACGAATGGAATTAGTAACAGGATTCTGTTGTATACTCTTTGGTAACTCATGCATGATACTTTTTCAGGGTGCCCCCTAAAAATATGTCTCATTTTCTTTTTTTTACTTGATAAGGGTTTGCTCTTGACTCTAGTCTTGGTCAGAGATGACAGAGACAAAGTCTACGATGGAGCGAGCTTACCCAGAAGTAGCCTGTTCACTCTAACTTTGAACAGATTAGGGTTGTAAGCATTCGGAAACACTTACGCAGGCAAAGAGTTCCACTCCTTTGCTGAGCGCATTATGAAAGACGCTTGGTAGCGCTTAGTGCGAGTTGGTGGAATAGCAACAAGTTAGGGATGGCAAGTTGCAGTGCGTCTGGATGTCCGATGATAGAAGGGGGCCGGTGGGATGAGGTCGTAGAGTTCCTGGGAACACTCTCCGAAGTACAATCTGTAGAAGACCGACAAGCAGGCAAACTTGCGGCGATGACCCAAGCTATGTAGCTTGGCATCCACCAGTTTTACGTCACCAATGAGCCTCTTAGCTCTGCGTTCCACCGAGTCAAGCGCGGCAAGCTGATACTTAGCTGAGCCATCCCAAAGGTGGTTTCAGTACTCCTTGCTGGATCGGACTTGTGCCTTATACAGAGTTAAAAAGACTTGAAGTATCGCTTCACCCTATTTAGGATGCCCAGCTTTTTGGCCGCTAGTTTAAAGCGGTGGAACGATTGAAGGCATAAGTACAGTCGCACTTTTCGTAGTCTAAAGTCTCTTTGTAGAAGGTAAATGGTCTATTACAAATTTAATCTAAAATTTCATTTCCATACTAGGTACTATAATAATTTGTCGTCGACCATTGACTTTCTTCTTCTAAGAAATATTAGACCCTTGATAAAGAACGGTTTGACTGCACTTTTGACCCTAAGCTGTACAACGTGAATCTTAGAATAAATACCAATATTTTAAGTTTAAATGAAATTTGAAATGAAGGACGATGTCTCTTTATGTTGGAACTAAATTACAGACTCCAAGATCTCGAAATTAAATGGAGTAAAAATATACAAAAAGCTAGCTAACATAAAGAAAGAGACAAAGTTAAGTGAAATGCAGACTGGAATATTAAATAAAACATTTTCAGGGACACTAACAAAATGCAGAATTTTCATAACCTTCCACTGTAAATAGAGAAACTGTAAACTAGCTGTATTAACATTGTTGCTTTGAGACTGACTTTCTATAACAGTATTTTCTAAAGAAATTCTAAATTGCTTTCAAAGAATTCTTGGAATGAAAGAATATATCACACATTTACCGTCTTCACGAGAGCATTGTCGCTGAAGTACAAAAACATTCATAAATAACACTGTCGTGTAAAAAACACACACACACACATCTAGATCCGAACAAAGCTCACACAGTCAGAAAAAGAGAGGACGATACTTCTCCTTTTTTCTTGTTCTAACGCAGAACAAAAATAAAATAAGAATGTTTTCTACCATAATGATAACAGTTAGTCATTTTTAATTACAAACTTGCGAAGTGGAGGGTTTATACTTGAAAAGGTGGTAAATTAAAAAGAGTAATGGTCGCAGGCGGGCTGTGCTGTGAAAATGTGCCATTTTATTTGGCAGCAGTGCAATACTGGAGGCATTTACTGCTTGCTGTGACGTAATATTGTGCAATATTGGTAGCAATTTAGCTGCCTGTTGGCGTAAGACATTGAAAAACTGTGGGAAGAAACCAAGTTAAAAAAAAGTTGTATGAAGCAATCTATATCTATACTATAATATTATAAAGAGGTAACATTTGTTTGTAAGTTTGTATGTAGGGGGTAATCTCAGGAACTACTGGTCCGATTTGAAAAATTCTTTCAGTGTTAGAAAGCCCATTTATCGAAGAAGGTTATAGGCTTTATATCATCACGCTAAGACAAATAGGAGCGGAGCATTAATGGAAAATGTGACGCAAACGAAGTTGCGTGGCTAGTATTTTCAGCTTCAGCTAGTATTTTTTAAAATACTAGCAGATTCCTGCAGTTTCGCCCGCTTAATAAATTATTTACAAAACCTTTCTAGAGAATCACTCTATCCATTGGTGAAAACAGCATGAAAACCGGTGCAGCAGTTTTTAAGTTTATCGCGAACAGACAGATAGACGCGGTAGAGGACTTTGTTTTATAATATTACACGATATCAATTGCCTTGCCTTTCCCGAACACGTTCTGGTTAGCTTTCAGTCTAATTGATTGCAACTGGAAACAGCAACAACTTGACAAGAGCGAATGGTTACTGTAGCCACAACCCAGTCACTGCTTAATGAATTTGAGAATTAGAACTTAAATAATCAGGCATCAAAGTATTGATTTGAAATTGAAGAGTATTTTAATTTTCAACCTATCTGCAAGTAAATCTAACGCAGTAATAAATTGTCATTTAAAAACTAGATAATAATATTATTTTCTATCAAAACTAAACAAATGTTACCACTGATATACCTCACAATCAACATTGTTGTGCACTAAAAAACAAAAACACACTCTTTATTAAAAGCATGTTCAAAAAAACAGAACAAAAAACCCAAAAATAACTGTTATTAAAGCAAAATTAAACAAAAAAATACAACAAAAAATCATTGCACACCGGCTTTTTCATCACCGGCCTCATCAAAATCTTGAAAAGCTTTGCTCATTAAAATCCAGACCCACCTGTAAAAGTTCACGTCAAAATTAATTATAAAACGCAGATGTCTGAAGATTTGACGTTTTAACTTGATGCCCATTGAAATAAACACGTCAATATTGCCTGTCAAATTGGACTGATGACTTGAGACAGCTAGTATAACACGTCTGCAGATATTAAATGTACGGGTCTCGAAATATAAGTTTTCAATCAAAGAATTTCTTTATCAAAATCTTTATTGAATCCTATTGTCAAACTTATTTAAAAAAATTATATCTTAATATTATTCCGTTTGTTTTTTTAGTGTACGTTATATTTTAAATTTACTGTTTTCATTTTAGCTATTTATAACTTATAACACACAATGTCTACATTTTTTTTACTCTACTCTCCTTTCGCAGGTATGCTGGAAGAGATTTATTAAGAAAAAAGCATTACCTTTGTACTTATTTTTCTGTTTCCTTCGTCTTATAATCTTATTAATGTGTGTACTTTTACATACATTTTTAAATAAAAAATGTGAATTTCTACATATTTTTAACTAATCTCCAATTAGTTGTTGTAAGATTAGGGTTAAAGTTAGATTAGATTTTGAACAAGGGCAAGGTCAGAATGAGGAAATAGAGTAGGTATTGTATTCCCTGTAGTATATTTCCGTGAGCTAATTTTCATTTTTTTAACTGACAAAGTCTATGGAAAGGCTTCCTTTAAGTAGATATTTTATAAGGAAATATAGGCGGTTTAATGTCACCAAAAATTGCAATTTCCGTAAGACAGTTAAATATCTTGAGATATTGTGAACTCAGGATAAATTGTCAACTGAACAAAACAATAACTGACACAAGTTTCCAATTGTACTATTACGCTAAAACAGAGAAATTGACTACAATTTAGTACGCTGATTGGTCGAAATTTATGTCTGTCTACAATTTCGCGGAAGGACTCGGAGAGATTTAGAATACATGTTTATGATTCGTATCATGGCAGATTAAGTGTTCAAATGACAATAAATTTATCAAAAGTTTACAATCTCTCAAAATATTTTACAATCTTACGAAATTTGCAATATCCAGTGACAATGACTCATACAAACGTAAAACCAAAAACATAAAATTAGGACATCTAAAGTTAAAGACAGGTTTCACTACTGATATAAAATCTAAGACTCACTAGTGTAATCATAATATCCAATATCGTACTAAACACAACACTCATAAATGCATGTACCATCTCTTCACACTTCTGCTCGCCTGGTAGCCTGGTACCTACATTAAAGTAACTTGGCACGATTCCCGTTTGCGAAAAATAAAATGAAACGTGTTCAAAGTTACTCTGTATAAAAATGCAGTTGTCTAGAGTGAACGTTTGCATCGATTAAATCGCGTGTAACGTTGCAGTAAGCCTCTACAAATATTATGAACTCCTGGTACGTACCTACTGTTAAATTAATTCATAACTAGCCACATTAAAAGTACTATTTCAAAACAAATTTTGCAAACTGAGGGCCAATTCTACTAATTAGGGTTCCATAGCCGAAGGGTAAAAACGGGACCCTATAACTAAGACTTCGCTGTCTGTATGTCCGTCAATCGCAAACTGTCAAAAAAGTCTTAATTTTACATTTTTGACAGATTGCGACTGAGATGCGAATGTGAAAATTAGTATCACTCTGTACGACCAACAAAATCAAATTAGTTGTCAATCATTTGAAACGAAAGACGTCCGCTTCTGGGCATATTGTGTGAGCCACTTATTCTTCGTTTATTAGATTTGAGTGGCCCAAATATATTCCCACTTTCATGACATCGGTGGTGGCAGAGATTTATCTATACTAATATTATAAAGAGGTAAGATTTGTTTGTAAGTTTGTACGTTTGTAAGTTTGTATGTAGGGGGTAATCTCAGGAACTACTGGTCCGATTTGAAAAATTCTTTCAGTGTTAGATAGCCCGATTTATCGAGGAAGGTTATAGGCTATATACCATCTCGCTAAGACTAAAATAAGCCGAGCATTAATGGAAAATGTGACGCAGACGAAGTTGCGTGGGTCAGCTAGTGTGCTATAAATCTCTTAGTCTACATGTTTTGGGGCACATAGAGTAAGACAAGAGGTGGAGCATGATTTGTCAAAGTTGTTGTTTTGGCCTCCCTCCCTAAAACGTCATCATCATCCAGAACCCGATTTCGCCCACTGCTTTCTCTTTTCCCGTACCAATACCTTGCCCTTGTGCCAGCTTCATCCATGTTTAATGCCTTGTACAACTGAACGTAATGCTGGCACTTCACTCGTCGTTTTTGTCGAAATATTCGCGCCAACTGTACAACAGAAAAATTACCTTATCTTCTTTGAAATAAGGTCTGTTTTGTGTAGCAAACGTTAAGCAAAAATTTTTACGAATTCAAAGCAGCCTGAGATTCTGTTTTGGATCTCAACTGACCTTGAAAAACCAGCCAAGTGCGATTGGGACTCGCACACGAAGGATTCCGTACCGTGAACTTTCATTTCTATTATTTGATGTTATAGCAGCAATAGAAATACAATCTATGAAAAAATCCAGTGTCTACCTATTACGGTTCTTGAGATACAACCCGCTAACAGACAGACGGACAGACAGACGGCCGGACGGACAGCGGAAGCTTAGTTACAGGGTCCGTTGTTTACCCTTTGGGTACGTAACCCTAAAAATGCTGATCATTTTTAGTAGAAGTTCCAATAGACAGCCTTCAAAGGCTCCCCTTCCACAGCTTCCTATTGTAAAAGTTGTTGTTTTGTTCTTACAAGAAAGGCCGAAACAAACTTATCCGCTTTGGTTAGTAACAGTGGCATAGAGATTGATTGGTTTCCGCAGCAATCCCGCGGGGCAAGAGCGTTACAATATCAATGAACTAGCTGATCCACGCAACTTCATTTGCGTCACATTGTCTTTTAAGGCGCGTCCCCGAGCAAACGCAGCGCAAGCCGTTTTTTGTGCAGTTTTTTGGAGCTATCTACTCTTTATCCAAAAAAAATATCAACTGATAAAAAATACATTAAATTTCTACATAATCTTGGCTTCAAAATGGTAGATTTATTTTTTTATTATTAAGTATAATGTTTAAGTAATCTCCTCACAACGAAACCACAGAAATGAGAAAAAAATACTGAAAAAATGCATCTTCTCGAAAACTAACGATTATTTTGATTTTGTACTTACACTAATGGATAGGCAATTTAATTATGAACATTTTGGTAGAAGTATTTTTTTCAAACGACCAAAATTAGATTTTATAACGATTTTTTTCAACATTCGAGCGTACGAGCGTATTCGCTATTGTATCTCTTGCGCTGTTATTGAGGGAAAAAATGCTCAAGGTTATTTGCTCAGGGTACGGCCTTAACGATGATATATAGCCTTCCTCGATAAATGGGCTATCTAACACTGAAAGAATTTAAAATCGGACGTGTAGTTCCTGAGATTATCGCGTTCAAGCAAACACACAAACAAACAAACTCTTCAGCTTAATAAATATTTACTCGCTGACCCGCGCAACTTCGTCTGCATCACATTTTCCATTAACACTCCGTTCCTTTTTGTCGTAGCGTATATGCATGTATAGCGTATAATATATAGCATATAGCCTTCCTCGATGGGCTATCTAACACTGAAATATTTTTTCAAATCCGACCAGTAGTTCCAGAGATTAGCGCGTTCAAGCAAACAAACAAACAAACTCTTCAGGTTAATAAATATTAGTACAGATATGCCTTACTTTTTAACAGACTTTCAAAAAAGGAAGAGGTTCTTAATTCGGCGATTTGTGTTAGTTTTTATTTTATGAGCATTTTTGCTTCCATCCATGAAATCCATGTTAAACTGTGGATTCCTGTCAGTAGGTTCCGGATAATATAAATCCATCATAAACGTCAACCCGACTAGCTAATTAGCATTCCTATAAACGTTTACAATAACTTCTACTTTATTTTTAAAATACTTGACTAAGTACTTTTTAATAAAAATGCAAGTAACCACGAAGTTTTTGAAACACTAATTAACTAGACAACTCTAAAAAAAAACTGCTACTCCACACACGCTTTCAACACAGTCTCAATTTTAGACAAAATTTCGCCCGCATTTCGTTGGCTTTGACGTACAGGGTGTGAAAACATAGCTGAATTTTCCTCCAAAAATTGTTACACATAAATAAAACATGAGCAAAATTGGAACTTTGTACTGAAATAAACCATGTATGTATAGAAGACATGTTTTTGTAACGTTGCTCCTAAAAACACTTTTGTCCACAATTGAAGTGTGAAACAGTTTTTATGGTTCGTTCTTGTTTTAGATAAGTGTTACATAATATGTTCTTCCATATTTTTTATATTATTTTTCAGCTGCCTCGTTGGTTCGTGGTCACAAAGGTGGCTGTTAAGCGTGGGGTCATGGGTTCTATTCCCAAGTTGGACAGAAAGTGTTACTGGGTTTTTGCATCAGAAATGTAACAGTATCAGTCTCGAGTTTCAAATAAAGTAAAATTTGTGGTACTAACCCTAATTTCCACCCAGTCGTGTTAGATTGCCATCTCTGCGGACTAGTAGTCGTTTTTTGTAGTCAAGCTTTTCTTTCGTAACATCATCTCATCATCAGAAAGTCCATCCATAATTTCTTGAACCAATTTAACTAAAATCGTGAAAAGGGTAATTTAATTCGGTTTCAGGTAATTAAAGGCTGTTGTTTAACTTACCACCAGATATAGTAACATTTAGCAGTCAAAAATAGTAAATGATCACCAAAATTAAACCCGCATTTTAATGTAAACTTATAACCAAAGTTATAACATCTTGCTATCCTATATAAGCAAACCAACTCCAAAAAAAAAATTCTAACCCAAAAACAGTTAATATGATACGTAAAAAAATTACATCTCGTTATCCGATTAAACCAAATGATTCACCAACAATAGAAGGGATCTGGCGCTCGGCGGCCGCTACCGCGGCACGCTTGCTTCGCTCGCTCGACTTCGCGCGCTAATTAGGTCATGGTTCTAACCTAACCTAACCCACATGTTTCACCAGCCATAGAGGGGATCTGACGCAGACACGTTACTATAGAATTTGAATATTATACTAACTGAATATTAATTTGCTCGCTAAGATTTGGTGATCATTTACTAAATTTGGTGGTCGAATACAATTTAAAGTGGAGTCGTGACTAAAATAGCTGGTACTATTGTATTTTTAGACATTATTTTTCTGGTGTTAAGTAGATAGGTATTTTTGGTTACAAAACTAAGGGTATCAAAGCATTTTATGGTGGTCATTATATTTATCCCCGTAATTAAATACCTGAAACCGAATTAAAGTTCTGGGGACTTAGAACCTATGCTATGTAGTTTACTTGGTATTTATATTGTTAAGGCTGCAGTACTAATTAGGTATTTGAGTTTGTAGTTTCGTTACGGGCTCGGACACCGAAGGTTTTTAGTCCTAATTAAGGTTTTACTGTTTCTAAAGCGCCTGTAATTGTTTTGTGCGGTGGTACGAGTTGTCTCCAAAGATAAATATTCCAAATCATTTCGAGATTTATTTAGGTACCTACTAGCTGACGCAACTTCGTCTGCGTCACATTTTCCATTATTGCTCCGCTCTTATTTGTCTTAGCGTGATGATTTAATATAGCCTAAGTATAACCTTTCTCGATAAATGGGCTATCTAACACTGAA
Source organism: Ceramica pisi (assembly GCA_963859965.1). Lineage (NCBI taxonomy): Eukaryota > Metazoa > Arthropoda > Insecta > Lepidoptera > Noctuidae > Ceramica > Ceramica pisi. The sequence goes on from OY982538.1 coordinate 1,460,327, forward strand.
ATAATTTTTCAAATCGGACCAGTAGTTCTTGAGATTAGCGCGTTCAACGAAACAAACAAACTCTTCTGCTTTATAATATTGGTGTAGATTCAGTTTTTATGTGTCTAAAACCCTATGATCACAGCTTTTGGTTGTCCCTGAAAGGGCATAATGGTTTTCATTGTTCTCACATGGCGACTTTATCTTCAAATATCTCAGAAACGTGAGACTGTAGGGCACCAAGTTTCAACATTTTTTGTTTAGTTGTCCCCTATAACACATATTGTGAGATATTGTGCCGCAATTTTGAAAATTGAAATGGATGGCGAGGGATTACTCTAGCTCGCATAGAAAAAAGCAAATCCTAAACAAACCTTTACTTAATAAAAATCTATAAGATTTATAGTTTGCTCTAAAACTTCCGAAAATTGAGTCAGATTTACTAACTACAATTTGTTCGGTATATTCTCTAGGACAGTTTATTTTTTTCTGGCAACTGTGAACAGAATAGCCCAATTTTTCATTTTTCTTCCTCCCAACAAACGTGGCGAATAATTTAGAGGAAAATGCTAATCCTTTTGGCTAATGAGTCTACTTAGTGGGGTCCTGACATAGCCTGAGAATGTCATTTGGCTTATCTCTAGCTACAACACAGGGCTGAAAAATGTAAATGAATAAGCACGCAAAAAATTTAATTGACTTTTCGAAATAATTTCTGTCATAAATTTATAATTAGGTTTTTAACTATTGAATAGTTTGATAAGTTCAATCATCTAGTTTAATACGTCAAAAATATTCGTGCTAGGCGCTCTGTTCAGCCTATCGCAAATTACGCACGTACATTGTAAAAAGTAACCGTTTCTCTTTAGATAAGTGAAGCTTTATAGCTCGGGAGGTAAATCCAGGATAATTAAGTGTGCCGTTAAATCAAAGCAGACAATAGGCCAGACTAACTGAGACTAACAAACGGCTTCCCCAAGCTATTAACAGAAGCGATTTCTGCTGCCTTACGTAATTCTGTGTTTCTAACTAACTTGCTACTGTTGACATTGAAAGGAATTATATGAGATATTCATTATTATAACAATGATGTAAGAGCATACATTCAATATTAAGCATAGAAAATACTTTCATTATTCAAAATCTTTTGTAAAAATATTATTCAACATCATCCGCCTAGCCTTTTCCCCACTATTTTGGAGTTGGCTTCCAGTAAAACCGGATTCAGTAGGATTACAGTTTTTTTTAAGTGAAGCGGCTGTTTACCAGACCGTCCTCTACTACCCATAGACTGGGTAACACGGTACTTCTTGGTAAGACTCGTGTCAGATTTGGCTTCTGAAAATCCGAAACGACTGCCAAAAATCTCCTAAAAAATACGTATTAGGTAAAAATGATTGAAATATCGGTAAACGGGTTTTTTTAGCATTTCTATGATTCCTTACGACGTGTTTGCATTCCGTGATTCATTAAAGCATCGAGCCGGCATCATAGATCTTATACACCACGAGTGAATAGGTTACTTCTAGGCAAGCGTGTTCCAAGTTCGGCCACATCATCGCCTAGCTTCAGGTGAGATAGTGGTCAAACGCGTGGCTATCAATAGCAAAAAAAACATCGCTTTTGAATTGGCGAGAATGATCAAAAGCTAAAAAAACATTATGCGCCAATGAGCATCATATCACGCAATTTCAATGAATAATTAAACTACATCTCAACAAATTAATTTCTTTACAACAAAGAAACTAAGCAAATCACTACATCTATATCTATACTAATATTATAAAGAGGTAAAATTGTTTGTAAGTTTGTAAGTTTGTAAGTTTGTAAGTTTGTATGTAGGGGGTAATCTCAGGAACTACTGGTCCGATTTGAAAAATTGTTTCACTGGTAGAAAGCTACATTATTCGTGAGTGCTATAGGCTATAAATTATAAAGATATCATGCATATTACCCGAACTATCTCAATTTTTGTCTATCCAGGCGGAAAAAAATAGCTCTTACAACAGAGTTATTTGCGTGCGCTGCCTTAACAGTTGTATATAATAGAAAACAATGTATGGCAACCTGGTCTGCCTATAATAGTTCTACAAAAAATTCCGCGGCACCATATTTCTATCTTTTATATTTTAGCAGATATAGTAGCTTTTATGTGTTAAAAAAAGTATTTTTCGACGTACTTATCTTTGGACGATTTTTTAAACAACAAAATATTAAACCTTATCAAAAAAAATGTTATTTTGATCACAAGAACATCATAGAGATACGATTTGCCCAAAACAGTATGTCAATTGGTTGAATAGTTTCGAAGATAATATAAAATTACTAAATCGCAAAACGCCGCCCGCGCCGTCCATTCACGAACCGCATTAGAACATGCTTTGTACGGACGACGACGTTTTATCCATTACCCATAGACGGCGTTGTGCAATTACGTAATTTTTCTGAATCGTGGTGTTAAGATTTTCCGCGGATTAATGACCCTCTCCAGTTATTATTTAACTTTTTTCGTTTGGTAGGTAAGTTGTACGTAGTTGATTGAATGTTGTTGGTCTTTAAAATTGTTTTGGTTGCTCGGTTTCTCAAAACACAATTACAACATTACTTCGTTCTCATTCTTCGAGTTCGAAGCTGTGATATTTCTGTTTTTGGGATATCGGACAGTTTCAGCGATTGTTTATCATGCCTTAAAGGATATCACAACTTTCCCGTCAGACATCCCAGACATGAGACAAGAGCAGCTCGAGTACGCCGTACGGAAGAGCCTCTCGAGGAATAGAGAAAATATTTCGCAAGCACTCGCTGGGAAATCTAGCTCCGAGCGTTCACAGCGGCTTGCTAACCAAAGCTGGAGAACATCGCAGGTCCGTGCTCGGGAATCTAGCGCTGAACGTGCACAGCATCTCAGTGATTTAAAGCAGCATGGCTCTGCAACAAGGGACAGGGAGTCTAACGCTGAGCGCTCGCAGCGGCTCGCTAGCCTAGCTACATACCTACATATTATTATGCAATAAAAACAAAACCCTCCTTTTGGCCGTCAGGAAATAAATCATAGCAGTCAGTACTAACCGAACCACACACATAATTTCATCACAAGTTAAAATGTTTACCGCCCAACGAAGTGGGCACGGGTCAGCTAGTATTATATAAAAAACGTCCTCCGCCGTGTCTGTCTGTCTGCTGCACCGATTTTCATGCTGTTTTCACTAATGGATAGAGTGGTTCTCGAGGAAGGTTTTAGGATATAATTTTTCAAGCGAGCGAAGCCGCGGGTATCAGATTAGAATAGAATACAATACAATACACTTTATTATGTACACCATATAACACACACACATACGTACACACGTACATTAGACATAACACCGCCAAAAACTGAGTCTGTTTCACACATAGCGCCGATCATTTTTACTCGTACCTCTTGTTCATGCTCAATATCAGCCCTAGCGTAACAACCAGATGTTCCCTTTTGATCTGAGTCTGTATTATTACCTCCAGAATTTTCTCCTTGAGGGGCTTCCATCTTATTACGAAGCTTAATTCAGGAGCAATATGTTTCGTCGCTTATTGTATCTCGGATTATTAAATGTGAATCTCTCTTTCACTCACATACACGACTCACATCTCATATTTGCCACTCTCTAAGCCCGAAGTCCGTTAGTTTCGGGCTTAGTTGCAGGCGAGGTTGCAGTACTGTGTGTTTTGACGAACAACAGCGACTGTCCGGCGAGCGAAATAATGCCTAAATTTTGATTGTTTTTTCTTCTTGGCGAGAACTGATAAAGAAATTATAAAATATGGTTTCAACATTTACTTCAAAATAAAAAGCTCTATAAGCTCTATTGATATAACTTTTATATTTATTCGAGATGAAATCTTTTAGCAGTACACGTTTAAAATTGTAATTTAGTGTCATGTTTGATAAAAAAAAGTATTGAGCCAATCATTCTAAATCGCGTTTCTATCTTTACGATTTACTTGAGGGTATGTTCAATTTTTATGTAATGATTTTTATTTATTAGATTTTCAGACGTTCAAAAATCTTAAAAAGTACTGCAACCCCGCCTTAAACTCCGTATTACCTAACTACTTAGAATTAACGACAATGCGATTTACCAGTTACTGTCTAATTGACGTGTTGTCATTCATTCTTGGTTCGGGTTTGGGACTAATTGTAAATGCGTTGGTGATACGGAGTAGAATACGCCCGCAACTAAGCCCGAAACTACGGACTTCGGGCTTAGAGAGTAGCCTGCCATCTTTTTGGTTTTGTATCTTTGTTTTTAAAACTGACTCCGAAATTAACAGTGTTTTATACTTTGTAGTGTTTTTTGTAAAAAGGTTTTTTTTTATTTTTCACTTTTAGGTGGTAATAAGCTTGGACGACGCCTTCGTCTATGCAGAAATTGAAATACGCTAATATGCAAGTTACTACACGAGTTGGTGAAATGCATGGATTTAAATTTTCTCTAATTATTAATTTAACCATTAATTATTATTAAGTTAACTTTCCTGACATTGTGATTTAATCTGTCCTCCAAAACAGGACAGTAATAAATGAGCAAAAGTAAAAAGGAACTCCTGTTAATAGTAACTCATACAATATTTATTGCAATAAAGGAATTTTTGAAAGCATTCCTTCTCAAGAAAGAAGGAAAAGCAAAATAACTTTTTAAAATGGCCGTTAAAGGTTCCTCTGGGAAATCTATTTCAAAGGACTTAAATATTTAAACTTCCAAGAAAAACTTCGTATAGGTATTCCCCAAAAGTCGACTTGTGCAAGACAACGTTTAAGCCAAAAGTAAGAATTAGTTAAAATTAAATCATGGAAATGTTTTATGTCTTAGTTACTGTCATTCTTAATATGACTATCACTCGGAATAAAATATTTTAAATTTAAAATTAACTATAGAAAATGAAAATGAAAAATGTATTATTCTCCCCAAAAAGACGTATATTATCTACAGATATAGTAATAAAAAAGTTTAAGGTAAATAAATACGAAGTCATTTGATGATTTTACGCTCCATGTTCTAGTTGTAACACATTTTGAAGTGAAAACTTCTTTTGTGGCGTTGACCATTTTTCTTGGGATGGGTATAAAATGATAAACTAGCGTCAGGACACGTGACCTGATCGAAAATTCGTAAGACGGATGATTCAGAAATGCACAACGTTAATGTTCAAGTTTTCACTGCTCGACTGCAACCAGTTGTTTTTTTTTTTTTCAAATTCTTTTATCTTCTACAGCATGTGGGTTACAGATAAGCATAGATACTTTATACTTCTTTTTCGGCATTATTCAGGGAATCTATTTTCTCAGCATGTATCATCGTTTTCTCTAGAACCCTCTTCTGGACCGTCATAAGCAATCTATCACAGCGCTTTCTATATTCTCCACAACGTAAAAGCTAGATAAGCATCAATTTGTTGTAAACCTTCTCATTATTTTTCGTAAAAAAATATATATTCTATCAATTTCCTTTCGCAGCTATCTTTTCAAGGTTATGAGGCAATATGTGTCACATATTTTGTACAAGGAAAAGATTTTTTTGTGAATTTTGTCCACGTACCGGTTTTACGAGCGTATTTTGTTTTGTTTCAGGTAAATTCGATTTTTATCTTCATTTAAACCGACAATGGACTGGCTGTATCGTTTACAAAAAAGGTTCGTATTAAAATCCTACATGTGTTCTGTTCCGTAAATATTTTATTCATTGATGATACTCCGCCGCTGGTACAAATTACATTCGCTGAACGTCTATAAAGTAAAAATCTTTTATTCACACTGTTATACCTAATATTTTTATACCATACTTGTTTTTAGTCATGGCTTTAAAAGAAACAAACAACTTTTTTTCTATTTCAATACTAAAATTCATCAAACTCTGATCAGCTTTCTAGGCGGGTCATTTTACAACATTACGGAATTGTTCTAGAGTTGCCGAATTTTTATTGTTCTAAACTCGTATGACGTCACATGTCATTTGATTAAAGTACACTTTTTAATCCTAAATTAAGTCACATGAGTTTTCAATGCACTGTATCGTCTTATTTTTTGTGTACGTGGAAAAATAAAAAAAATTGTGTACGATATTTTTCGGAAATCTATCTGATGAACTAATTAGGTTTGTATAATTTGATATGATCTTCCCTATTGTACGAAAAAGTTACCGCAGCCCTTGGAAGTGCATTTGAAGGAACACGGATGGGTTTTACTCAGTAAGAGTCTGACGTCTTGCAATGAAGTAGTCACTTGATGATTTCCCATCCAGTCTTTTTAACCCGAAGGTTGACTGGTAGAGAATGCATTGCTGCATTAAGTCTGCCCATGTACCACTATTGTGCATAAAGATTAAATGAATAAATAAGGCAGAAGGAGAATAAGAAATTATAACAATAAAGATACTCACTGTTACAATTACGGTAAAGCAAAAATTGTCATAAAATTAAACGAATAATCACAGGACTATTAAACGTAAAACCAGCGTATTACCCAAAAAACATCAAATCTCTCAACTCATCTAAAAGCCTATAAATAAAAATACTCATCTTAAAAACATTTCTTACAAAACTGTTTCTTAAATCGAAGCGCTCAGCGGTCATAAAAAATTACGATAATGTCGGAAGAGATTAGGATTGACAACTAAAGACCCTTCCTTCAATCGATCGACTACTTAATGTTACTAACAGGATTGTTAAGAGCCGCACTCGTTTGGATTTTCCTTTGGAAAAAATATTTACTTTCATCCCTTATATTTTAACGACTTTTTTTTTAGGCACGAATTTAAAATTAATTTAATTAATTTTTTTTAAGCGATGATGTGGTCGATAAATCAGCACTCTTGCCTCGAAGTAACCTTGACCTTGACTTAAAGTTTTCCAGGTTGTAGCTATCAGGAAACAAAGAATCTGGCAAGGTATTCCACTCCTTAGCCGTACGCAAAATGAATGCGTTCCCAAAACATTTTGTGCGGTGTGTCCATCATGTACCGCGGTGCGTGTCGTACGTCTTGTGGTCAATGATGGAAAGGGCTTGGCGGAATGAAATTATCCAATTCCGTCACACACGCACAGTGGAGGCTTATTAATAGGGTTCCGCTGGTTACCTTTTGGGCACGGAACCCTAATAGTATAAACCAAAGTCGCACTCTGCCTCTCTGTTTCTCCACTGAATTCTTTTAAATCACGCAATTATATCAAAATCCTTTAATAATACCAGCAAGAGCGATAAACGAAAAAGTTTTGAGTGCCACGCCAAAAAAAACTTTTTACAAAAAAATACAACAGACTTCCAAAAAAACAACACTACAAAGTAAAAAATAACTTTAATTTCGGAAGTCGGTGTCAAAATACGAAGAAACTAACAAAAACACCGACTTCCGAAATTAAAGTTATTTTTTACTTTGTACGTAAAAAGTTTTTTATTTTTCACTTTTTAGTGGTACCCCACACCTAAAAACACCACTGCAAAATCGCAGAAAAGCAAAATACGCAATTTCGATTACTTGGATGACTTAAAACTATCATCCAAGTAGTCGAATACCAGCTATTTCGATTTAAAATCCAAAGTTCGTAACCGATTTTCATAAAATTTAAATGGGACCCATCTGCAAGTATATCCTTTCAGATAAAACAAGAATTTTTCAAACCGGTTCATAATTGTCGGAGTTATGAGGTAACAAACATAAAAAAAAAACATACAACTGTATTGATAACCTCCTCCTTTTTGGGAAGTCGGTTAAAAATACAACCGATTTAAAAAAAAAAACTACAAAGTAAAAAATAACTTTTATTTCGGAAGTCGGTGTCAAAATACGAAGAAACTAACAAAAACACCGACTTAGATCATCACTTACCTATGATTTAAGTATTTCAGTTTGGTTATTTAGGTCCAGTTTTAAACATTACTGTGATTGGGGTTCTCTTTTGAGCAAGTAATTCTGGGAATCAGACCTAAATTAATTGAGTTCTATTGTCGTTCTCTGAGGGTAGTACAATGTAAAGTCTGCCTGGATTCATTCTAAAACAATTGTTATTTCAGAAGTGTTCCGACAGTTATTAATTGAGTTTTTGTTTAGTTTTTTGATGTGGAACCATTTAAAATCTTAACATAAAACAGTAGGTTTTTATTTTAAGTTAGTTTGGATCGTCGTAGCCGATGAGTTTTCAAAGAAACAGGGCCTTTTTTGCTCTATTAATACTTTTCCTTTTTCGAAGGGACGCGACGATCCCAACTTATCTTCGTTTAACGGGTGTACAGTTACAAGCATAAGTGAAGCGATTCCTCCCTTAGAATTACGTAAAAATGGAGCTAAAAATACATACAAGTATATTTTGGAAGTCATATCAAAAAAGATCACTAAACATGATAAAAAGCTATACGAAAATGGGTCACTGAGTTCGAGTCAATCACGGAGTACAGGGGTCACTCAATCGGGCCACGGATGTGCCCCACAGGTGAGCCTTTTAGCCCTACAACCAGCAATAACTCACGGGTGCGGGGTGAGTATAACATGTCAAAACATTGCTTTACAACGCTCTCACCTTTACAAACGGTATTAAGCTTTTCGATCACGTTCGGTTCCCATTTTTGTTGTATAATGTTTAGGTTGTATTTATGGGACGTGAGTTTTGGTAAAGGTATCGGATTAAGATGGAAATATTGGACATTTAGATGACTACGAGCGCTATTTTGTTATAGCTTTCGTAGTAAAATAAATGATAATTTATTTCTGAGTATATCGTACATACAGACAGACGGCACGGTTGCCGCAGTGGTTGAGCGATCGACTGCTGCGCCGCGTGTCGTGGGTTCGATTCCCGAACGGAACAAATATTTGTATGGCCTACAGATAGTTGTTCCGGGTCTGGCTGTTTGTGTGTGACTTTTTATGTTTTTAAACGCACCCACGATACAGGAGAAATTCCTAGTGTGGGGCAAAGGACATGGTAAAAAGTGGCCTATGAATCAACACATGCGAAACCTTTACCATTATTTCTAGTTTTTTTTTTTTTATTACATTTTAATGATTAGATTAGAACGGACACTTTTTAATTACGAAACCATTTTAAAAAGTAACTCACTTGGGTTTTATAACCCGGCGCCATTATTTTAAAATGAAACAAAGCAGTCTCAGCGGTGTAAGATTTTTAGTTACCTACAAAAAGAATAAAGCGATTAAAGCGCTGTATGACACGAACACTATTGACACTGACAGTCGATGAAATGACAGTTGACACTTTGATATAATGTATTTTGTACCTGATATCAGGGAATCGGCCGTCGACCTAAGTTACCACACTTTCGTATGTTAGAAGAACATAGTAACACTACTCTACACCATTTTTTGGTGAGATAAAAAGTCTGGCAGCTCTGGGATCTTAGTCCATTTGGTATGTTTCTATTGTTTGGTATGTTTTTTAACCTCAAAATCCGAAATCATTTTGGATATTTTACAATTCTGAAAAGTGTCCGTGATTTTAATTTAGTTTCATTCGAACATATGCATTATTTAAAACACAGATAGTAAATTCACGTCTCTGTTGGTTCTTAGGCGAACGATGTATGGGCACTGAACAATGTCCTTTAAAAAAAAAATAAGGTCTTAAAATTAAACAGTCTCACATAATACAGTAGTTGATATGGTTTTGTAAAAGTGTTGCTATAAAGCATTTAAATCGTAAGTTATAAAAGACTAATCTAAATCTAATATTATCACTAAGAAGAAGAATCATTTTTTTACTAAACTTATACGGTTATGATACGGATGGGCCACGGGAGTGAATCCATCGAAAATGTTGTAATAGGAAAAAATAATTACTTTTCAGCTTACTCTTATTAGGGTTCCGTAGCCAAAAGGTAAACAATGGAACCCTATTACGAAGTCTTTTGTATCTGTCTGTCGGTCAGCGGGGTCTGTATCTTAAGGCGACGACATACGCCAGCGACCTTGGAGGACAAAACGCGCACTCCCGCGTACTTTCTTTATAATTCTATGACTTTTTGCTTATATCAAAATTTGCTTATATCAAAATTTGCTTATATCAAATTATTAAGAAAAAAGTCTAATGTAACATAATTTTCAGTGTGTATATCTATTGCCATTAAATTAACAGGTAATAAAAATTAAATAAAAATTAACTGGGGTTCTCATACAAGAAACGTAAGTTTTCGGTTTATCGTACAGAACCCTTCATATGAGAGTCCTACTCGCACTTGGCTGATTTAACTAGTTTTACCAAAGACGTGTTTATTTTAGAAAAAACAATTAGAAGAATACAAGCAAACCGTGACAAAGCAGCAAAAAAAGAGTAAATTAATACAAAGACTCGATCATAAAAATACAAAAATAACACCTGAAACATAGAACTAAACGTTACAATATGTAATTACTTATCTGGCCCACCAAAGCTAGCAAGGCAACAATTATCATATAAAACCGTACACATAAATAAAAATAGAGCTCATACATTTATTTACGAACATGACAAGTCAAAATAAAAGGCTGATTGTTGTAATATATTGGACAGTATATTTGAATAATGGCCGACCACAGACCACGGAATCTCCAGCAGAGACTAATGAAGCTATTAGAAACAGTATAAGAGCTCGTACAATGTGCTCTGAAAACAAGTTTGGGCTGCCATAGCCAAAGCCAGAATTTTCACGATCTGTTTAAACTCTTTGAGGAACTAATACGCTAGGTTTGTAAGAAAAGTTTCTAAATTATAATTAGATCAAATGTTGTCTGTAATTAAATTAAAAATTAAATAAATAAATAAAAATCAGACCAAAGGTGGTCACTGTTAATTTGAAGCCAGTAACAGTAGTTTGCACTTTGGCTATGACCATGATAAAAGAGAAGAAGTTCTTAGCTTGTAAGTTGCGATATCAATGAAAGTTTTCAAAACTTCAGGTGACAACGCATTAAAAAAAACAAACATAACACCTACCGAAAACATCCAAAGGTTTGAATGAACAAAGTGGAGCAAGCAAGCTCTTGCAATGGCCGACGGGACGTTTCCTTGCTCTGTGGCCCTGATGTATCCAGACCTCTGTCCGTTCTGTATCAATGAATGTTGATTGAGATGTATAACCGATTTTTTGTGGAAACGGTTTTTTGTGATGCAAATTGTACGCTGATTCGGACGGAAATATGGACAGGAATTTACGGATTATTTACAATTGGCAATCGCCGATCGGGTTTGTAACGTGAAGTAGTTACTGTAAATGCCAATTTGTATCTTTTTATCGTTTTTGTGAAATACAAAATCAGTAAGTCAAAGCTATGAAACAGTATCGAGTTTGGAGTTCCGATTGATGACTAACCACCGAATGACTTATATTTGGTTTCTGACATATTATACATATTTGTTGTGTTTCTATAAGTTACAAATCTGAAAGGGTTAATAGTATCATTTAGTTTAAAATAACTAAAAAAGATTGACGTGTAAAAGTGTTATTTACATCCTACTTACAAAACAAAATATCATTTGGGAACCAATACACATTACTTCTATCTAAAATTAAAGTATGAAGTTATTTCGTCCAAATAAAATTAATAACGGCTAATTATAAGACCCGGCACCCTAAACAAAATAACGTAAACAAAACGTTAATAAGAGCATACAGCAGTATCATTAGTATAAAAGCCACATCCGGTAGTTTGCGACGGAAATTGAATACTAAAAGGTAATTAACCCAAAAGTGTAACTTGGTGTCGTAAATAACGGAAAAATTCAGGCGTCCGGCCCCCAAGGTACACTAATGTTTTAATTACTAAATCCTCATTTGTGTGCGAATGAAATTAAATGCCGAGTTTGGATTTTGTGAGTTTAGTTTTTGTTAAATAAACAAGAAAAATTTTGGGTACTGTGTGCTTAGTGGTTGTAAGAAAAATATTGAGTTTCGTCAATATACACATTATACTTATGAGTATGTATATATATTGTTTGCCTTTTGTAATTTTGTTCTTTGAAGGTTGTACGCAAACAATGATAGAATTAATTTCGTTTTCTTTCTTGGAAAACGAGAAGTTTTATCCGCCTAACAGATGAACGATTCGCATGAATTCTGTCTGAAGTATTTCTTGTATAATTTCAGTTTACCGCTATCAAAAACAAAATTTCATTTAAAAATAATGTTCTTGATCTTATGTGTATTATGTATTTTAATATATACTAATATTATAAAGAGGTAAAATTTGTTTGTAAGTTTGTATGTTTGTAAGTTTGTATGTAGGGGGTAATCTCAGGAACTACTGGTCCGATTTGAAAAATTCTTTCAGTGTTAGATAGCCCATTTATTGAGGAAGGTTATAGGCTATATATCATCACGCTAAGACAAAAAGGAGCGGAGCAGTTATGGAAAATGTGACGCAAACGAAGTTGCGCGGGTCAGCTAGTATATTATACGCACAAAATCGTTCAACCGCAATAAGTGCTTGTGGGGCCATGGTAATGCTCTCGCCGAGTCCAGAAAACACAAAGAAGATACACCAAATTTTTCTCTGGCATCTGTTTTTATTTGTGATGGGGTTGCTCTTGACTCTAGTCTTGCTCAGAGATGACAGAGACAAAGTCTACGATGGAGCGAGCTTACCCAGAAGAAGCATGTTCACTCTAACTTTGAAAAGATTAGGGTCTGTTACTTATAGAATTTTTCCATTGCCAACATTTTATTAAATTGACAGCTCTATATATAACAGTTTATTTAGTTCAATTCATTTATTAAGTATTCTGTGTTACTTTGATAATATAATATTTTTATTTTATTCTGTTAGTTATGACTAGCTTCTGCCAGCGGCTTCGCCCGCGTGATCCCTAGGGAACATGTTCCCGGGATTAAAAGTAGCTTATGTGCTATTCCAGACTATAATCTATCTTTGTTCTAAATTTCATTAAGATGAAAACTCATTTTTGAGTTAAGCTCGCCTTTGTACATGAACTTTCCATCACTGTATGTTATATAAGCTGTTTTGGTGTACAATAAAGAATTAAGAATTAAGAATTAAGATCCGTTAAGCCGTTCTGGCGTGATTGAGTAACAAATAACCAAACTTTCACATTTTCTTTTTTTTTTGTTTTCATTTTTTCTATTGATTGTAGCGTGATGAAAAGTATACTATAACCTGCTTAGGAGTATGAATAATAATTGTTCCAAGTTTCGTTAAAATCCGTCGAGTAGTTTTTGTTTCTATAACGGTTATACACAGACAGACAGACAGACAAAAATTTTACTAATTGCATTTTTGGCATCAGTATTGATCCCTAATCACCCCCTGATAGTTATTTTGGAAATATATTTCATGTACAGAATTGACCTCTCTACAGATTTATTATAAGATATAGAGAGATAGATAGAAGACAACGTTTTGTGTGCATGCAGATTTGTTGCTTCTGTTTATACCTACCAGTGTTTCCAATTGTTGGTGAACAAAAAGAATAAGGGCGGGTTGTTTCAACTTCACTTAACGCACGCGTAAACGTTAAAAATGGTGCTAACTATCGTCAAATCAAAACATTGGGTAGTTTCACAAAATGTCAGCGTTAACGCACGTAAAATACAACGTTTACGTTAACAGATGGTCTGAGCACTCGTTAACGTAACTTTAGTTGCGTCAAATAGAATAATATTGTGAAGATTCTTTTGAATTCCTCAATACCAGTTCTTCTGATGACAAAAATATGTGGTGGAATGCAAAAAAAGCTATTTAGGTAGGACCCGTGTCAATAACTTAGCTATTGGGATGAGCAGGAATTTATACCAGAATGTTTTGAAACAACGCTTCTAATTTAACGAACGTCAAACATCGTCCGTAATCGTAACTTTTTGACGTACGTATGTTACGTTAACCAACTGTTTGATACAACCCGCCCTTAATAACAAAATTCTGACAAAATAACTTACACTTTTACAGCCGGACTAAGAATGTATTTTCCAGAGATAACGGAGGCACTTTCATATTTATCGCTACTTTACAACCCTTTCCTTGTACCACTAATTATCTTAATTTCTGTCCCGAGGCTATAAAACACTGGAGTGCCATCTTCCTCCGAAGGGATCTTCATAAATGGGTTCTTGTTGAGGAAGTTATTTTGGGACAGGCTCGTAAGGCACTTGTCTAACCACCGGCGATCAGCGAGTAGCGAGTAAAGCTTGAAACTCGAAACGAGTGGGCGAAAAGCGAGTAGCGAGCGAGTGAAAAGTTTCGATAGTTTTGACGCTCGGCTTTAAGCGCTCACACATAATACTCGCTCCGGCCCGCACTATAGGTAGAAATTTCCGCTGGTTGGTGAGCTCTGACCGCCCAGCGAGCATCGCCGAGCGAGTGTCACTAAGCGAGTACAATCTTTAATAGCTCTTGTCACTGCGATCAACTTGAGATAATAGTCACTCGCCAGCAGTGTGATCGGCCAGCTATCGATTATGAATGTATGTGTCTCTTTTACTCACACGAGAACTAAATATTTTGTCCCTTTCCTCAGCGACCAAATAGTCGAAAGCTAATCGCTTCCTCGCCAGCAGTGAAACATGTGCCTTAAACGTAACAGTCTTTAGGTCTAGTTGTGACCAGCTCGGCTTTGGACCAACATGTCTGTTTAATACTCTTTAATACATTATCGTAGCATCTGAGAATGAGTACTGCAGGGCAATTCTGTTAACATATCGAAGTGAACACTTAGGCGAAGTGAACGACAAGTGAGCTGTCAAATCATACAAGTAAGATAGAAGGACAGCTCACTTGTCAGTCGCTCCACCTAAGTGTTCACGGTTACATGTCGATAGAATAGGCCGGCTGTTCATTGTTCATTGAAAATATATATTTTAATCAATACTTTGATGAAAAATGTTTTGCATGTGAGTGTTGACGGCAATCTAAGGTAGGGAAGAAAAGGTAAGCTATAAAAAGACTAAGTATATAATGAAAGAAGTAGAGATTTTACACTGTAACTTTTGGTTTAATTGACATAAGATAAAGGCAAGGATACTGAAGAAAAGCTTTATTTCTGTGATAAAATAATTAAATTCTAGTTGTCTGAATCAAAGTATAAAAGTTTTCAAAAAGCAGAGATTAACTCAAAAGGAAAAAAAATCTCGAACTTAATTTTGATAGTTAACAAAAGCGTACCTAATTCAAGTAAATCCTTTGTCAAAGGTAACATTAAACTAACGATCCAGAAGAACTAAGGTTATTACTAGAACTGACAAAAGTTTTAGCACTAAGTACCGTCTTTCGAAGGTTTTAGAGTTTTTCCCCGAAAGGAAGGTCTTAGGTCAGAAAGTTTTTAATGAAAATTTTGTATTAATTTAGGTAATTTTGCTTGTTAACTTTGTTAAAGTTGAAGTTGTATCAAGATTGTGCCATTGAAAGCAGTAAAACTAAAGTGTTGAGTTAATATTGAAGTAAGATCAGCAGTAGTTTATGAAGATAATTATTACAATCATGATCGACAAAACTTATTATGAGCAAACTACGTTGTTGCATAAAAAGTCATTACTTTTATTAAACTCTTAATAATGGTTGGATACAACTTAATTAGAAGCGTGTTGTCGCAAAAATGAAAATAAACGATTTCTTTCTTTCTTGTGTAGTCGGACACTACATCGTAGCCTTTAATCGGAGTACCAATTCTACTAATTTTCAAAAATGTATAAAAATTAAGGCTTTTCTGATAGTTTGCGATTGACATGGAATGAGAAAGTTCTAAGTTAGTAGAATTAGCCCTCTGCTGCGATGATGCGACGGCGTAACACCTCGACGTATGCTTGCTACGGCGTAGCACGTCAGTGTAGCGCCATTGCTACGGCGTAGCTCCTCGACATTGTGTGTTTAGTTGCTTTCTGTATTGGACTCCTACAAACACTTATATAAATACGAGAATTAGCCCGTCAGGTGGCGTTATTGTAATTTCTGTTCTATGGGAGAGTGCTAAAATTGTGTATTTATTTAATTGTTCCATGGATCACTTGAATTTCAATGAAACAACTACTGACATGCTAAGAGCAGATTCTACCAATAATACTGAACGTGATCGGTACATTTAAACTGCGATCAAGAGCTGTCAGTGTCAAAATTCCACAGATCTGAGGGCCAATTGTACTATTTTTTTAAACAACTTTCGCATTCGCATGCCAATCGCAAACTGTCAAAAATGCGATTGAGATGCGAATGCGATGCGAATGTGAAAATTAGTATAATTGACACTCAGTTTCATTGATGAAATCCGCCCTAAGTCTCCTTTAACTTCCTACTAATCTGAAAACGAAAAAATAATCTGAAATAAGCCAAGAAAAAACACAATTTATAACTGTACTCATACGTAACATTTTTTCATTCGAACGCGCCATTTGTCATGAGCTCATAAGGTCGCGAGTTTCAAGTCAAGCCTTCTTACATGTGAATAAATAATACACTGGAATCAACTTCCAAAAATAGACCTAGAAAATAGAGTGTCTCTCTTTTTATCTAACCTTTGTTTTACAGTAGGTACGTGTTTGGGGTAGGAATTGTAGCAATCGCTCAAAAACGTCTATTTTCCAAGACTCGTGCCATTCAATGTGAGTGTTGAGGTCCTTAGAGAAATTGCGACTCTGACATACAACTTCACGACATCTTTGAGGTAAAAATGTTTTTTTTTAGAAGAACATCTCTAGAAGTTATAGTCTGTTTTGGAAAAAATAGTCCATGTGCGAGTCAGAATTATGAGCAAATCGGTTCCGTCGAAGCATATATTTAATTTTTTTCAATTTGAATCTTTTAACCATAGACTTCCTTTACATTTTGTTGTAACCCATAGCATCAGCAGAATATAGCAAATAAGTAAATAACAATGATAGTTATGGTTTTATTCTTATTTGTTTAATGATAAAGCCAGAATAAAAAATCCTCTCTTTTCTGGGAAAATGCTACTAACAATATCCACTCATCTATAAAATCCTACCAAACCCCTATAACGATGCTCCCAAAAACTTAATAAACATAATCCTGCAAATTGGCAACATTATAATTAGCTGTCATCCATCAATTAGCGTTATTTTATCCATCATTTTGTTCCACTCTGAATTCCAATTGGTTCCCTCATGATTATTAATATAATAATTTGTAACGACTATTATGGTGAAAACATCGATTTGTGACAAAAAACTTACCTAAAACTTGTCTGATTGTAAATTAAATCAATGTATCTTTGTGGACTACTCAGTCCACCAAGATAAATTGATTTAATTTAAAATCCGAAGACTTTTTAGACCAGCAGTGCTATTCTGTAACAACATTTTCATGTCTCGATAGCGGAATCCGAGGTGAGTTTCAAATTCGTATAAATATAAGACCTTATGATGTGTGAAATAAAGTTCATTTTGTAAGCTTAGTCACTCAGGTGAAGTCGATATCGAAATGGTTATTTACAGAATAGACTAGCTGCAGATAATTTGAAATGCTATAAATCCTATACACATTTGATAGTTTCTGTAGGTACAATATACCCGTTTGTTATCGAGAGAGTCTTACAAACTTTATCAAAAACTTACCCACTATATTGCAATAATACGGTGACATCATATAACCTTTCTATGTAGAGTCTGTAACCAACATGTGTCAAGTGGGTTAGACAATGTTGGTCACAGACTGTACATATAAACCAGGTCCCTGTATTGGTGTAAAAGTGCGTAGCCTAACTTATGGAACGCGTATTTACCTACCCACTCAACGTAACCCGGTTCAACACAAAGAGTTTGTTACTCAAACAACCAGTTACTTTACCCTGGTCAACTCGCGGTCAAAAGCCACATTTTAGTAAACAAAATAACAGTTTAAAAGTTTCATCCAGGCCCCGGGTCCCCGGGTCCCTAGGAATCTGTTGAGTCACCCGTACCGTAAAACGGGGTGACATTGATTAGTTTTTAATTTTAAATGGACGCTACGCTTGCAATTTCAACGATAAAAATGTAAAAAAAAAAACTGTAATATAGACTCATTACGTAAATTAATTTTTGCAACAAAAAAATAAAAAATTCTGAATTTAAAAAAAGGAAAAAATAAAAAACCTGGCGATCAAAGTTATATTGAAAGTGGGGCTACTTTGTTACCCACTCTTTTATTTATTCCAACACAAAGAGACCCCGTTATACGACAAAAATAAAAATAAAAAAAAATTTTGGAAGTTATCGTTAAGGTAATAATGCGATTTGAACAGTTTTGGGGTTATTTTGATTGAAGGGGCGAATTTGATAGTGGGTACTACAATAATAACAAACAAGATAAACCATATAGGTAGTTTTTATTAATTTATAAGAAAATAAAGTATAATTAACGCAATATTGCAATTTCTTCATTGTGCATGAAAACTGGTTGGGCACCAGGCGTCCTTTCGTGTAATCCTTTATATTTATTATAAAGTGTTCCGAACGGAATTTTATATTGAAGTGAAGCAGCATAAATAGATAATTCGCTGTTTGTGATTTTTTCTAGTGCTTCTTCCATTGCCTCCTCTGTGCAATTTTTATAACTGCGGGTACCCGCGTTCTTTTTATAGGTGCGAACCATGAGGCTACTAAAACAAAAGCAACAAATGGGGTTAAATTGATAATTTGTATATTACTCCTGTAAGTCTGGGTACTACAGCCATTGGGGTGAAATTGATAACTACCAAAGTCACCCCGTATATCCTATCAATGTAGCCCCGATGAACTTAAAATAATCATGCAAAATAAAATGGCGACCGTAACCAAAAATGTAAACATGCTCTAAATCTCAAAGAGACGTGTAATTAAAACAGTGAAAAACTACAAATCAAACATTAATACTTACGCCTGTGCCACTGAAGTTATTCAGACAATTTTTTGCAACCTTTTTGACACTAAACCTTAACTAATAATTTTATATAGTTCCAACTACAACAATTCGTCGACGTGCCGGCAAAATATGGCCGATCTGTCAGTCTGGTCAACAGAACAAACAAAATTTTGGCTGCGATGAGTATCACGCAATAAATCCGAAAAAACATACCAAGTGAAGCTATCATCAAAGTTACCCCAGCTCTCAAAGTAACCCCGTTTTACGGTATCGTTTTGTCCGTACATTGACCACAGAGTGAATGTGTACAGAAGGTCGACTCCGTACTACGAGTGAGAACGCACGCACACATAGACACGCTTCACGTACAGTGAGTTCAAGCGCACTCACGACCAGCTGACGTTTGAAAAGTCCGCACGTAAGAACACACACGCACACAGAGACACGCTTGACGTACAGAGTGCAAGTGTGTGTAAAAAGGCCCATGTAGCAGTTAGAAAGCACATTACGCTACCTGTTACTGTCAAATTTTCCCAGTCAACCTTGAACTCAATGCGTTGGCGATAAAGATGAAAATGAAATTTGACAGATTGTTGTGTGATTAATATTATAAGTCTAATTATGATTCTGCTAAAGTGGTCTTTTTAGCTCCCTTGCTAACGTTTGAGATCACCGTACGTTTGTACAAATCTATGTGTGCGTGCGGCTGTTTCGCTCGATTTATGGACAGTACCTTCCTTTCCTATATATTGGGACTTTTATTGTTGATGCAAATTTTCAGGAACAAAGAGATGCTTTTAGTTAGCATGATACTGAATATTTTCAGATTTCTGAAAACTGACGACAAACTGAGAGAATATTTTGTCTTTGTACTTTTTTGCTGTTGAAAGGTAAGAAAACCTTTGTGTTGCAGTGTTTGTTTGTATTTTTAACCGACTTTCCAAAAAGGAGGAGGTTCTCAATTCGGATGTTTGTATTTTTTTTTTTTTTATGTTTGTGCGGGCATAACTCCGTCGCTTGCCAACCGACTTTAAAAATGATTTTTTTGTTGGAAAGGGAATACTTCCCAAATGGTCCCATGATAAGGAAACCAGGATCTGATGATGGCATCCCAGAGAAGTCGAGGGGAACTTTCGAAAATCGTATGGACAACTAGTGCGTTTGTATTTTGCTTTTCTGCGATTTTGCAGTGGTGTTGTTAGGTGTGGGGTACCACAAAAAGTGAAAAATAAAAAACTTTTAACAAAAAAATACAACCGACTTCCAAAAAAAAAAAACACTACAAAGTAAAAAATAACTTTAATTTCGGAAGTCGGTGTCAAAAACGAACAAATAAACAAAAACACCGAGTTCCGAAATTAAAGTTATTTTTTACTTTGTAGTGTTTTTTTTTTTGAAAGTCGGTTGTATTTTTTTGTAAAAAGTTTTTTATAATTAAAATATCGTTTAAGTAATAAACCCTTTTGTTGCTACATTATATTTTCTGAATGGCTTTTTGGAAGTATACGTGATACCAACACAAGTCCGAATACTTGTGGACGTTGCTAAGATAATGATAAAAATAGCCTTAAATGTATAAAATTCTTCCGTAACTGACAGACAACTCAAAGCCGAAACAACAGGTCGTAGACAGCTTTAAATCGACATGTACCTTGAGAAGTTTATGGGAGTACTAAGTAAGGATTTCCTGAAATTCAGACGTGTACGAGAAAAAATAGAATTATACGCGTATGAAGTCGCGGGAAACTGCGAGATAGAAAAAATTGTTGACATTTATTACGTTTTTTTTATTGGTTTACGAGTCAAAATATTATTACAAAGTTCTTTCATAAATTCATACTTTTATGGTACGAGTCTATTGGATATAAAACAAAATTATTTAACGCAAATACCTAGATAAAAACTCATGTTATATTCAGCCAAAATATGACACATTTTAATCCTCAACTTGTTTCGGATAGCAAAACATTTTTATATTTTAACACCTTAAACCCTGGCGATAAACGGGTTTTAACACGCGTTTTATCAAATAAGCGTTAGTGGTACTAAAAATTTGGTTATTTTTCAGAGCCACCGGAAAAGCTTTTGGATAAAACGGCGCTGGAATAATGCGTGTTTCATTTATGTCGGTGAAATTTTGGAATTTATAAACTTTCGCTGGTACATTAAAACTAGCATAGTGTTAGGTATAATCTACCCAAGTATACTGTAGGTACTTATATAGTGCTTATCAAAAAAACATTATTCTATAGGGGTAAAATATTAGTGAGTACGGTTTAAAATATTTTCCTACCACGCTTTCGGAATACTTTCTTTGTGCGTGCATACAGCTAAGGAGTGGAATTCTCAGTCAGAGTCTGTGTATGCTGATATTTACAACCTAAATGAGTGAATTGGATTATTTATTATAAACAAACATTTAACTTCATAATGCTCATGACATAGTTTCGAGAAGTCTCATTTTTATTTACGTTCTAACACAAAAGGCTCACCCAAATGTTAGGCCCCTTTCTAAACCCAGCGAAATTCTTTTTCTTTCAATTTATCGCTATGTACCCTTATACTTTGCGCCTTACGAGGCAAGACACAAGTTTTAATCTCTTCAAGGTTCAGTGTTCAAGTGTCGAGAAACCGCAATTATTCTTCGAGGCTTACATATCTTACTTGGTACAAGTTTGTCAAGTTCAGAAGAAGGCTAATCCAGTTGAGAAACATTTTTGACAAGATTAGTGAATGAAAGTGACTGCTTGATTTTTAAAGACCTTGATTCCAAGAATAGATACACGTTATCGATGACTGGCTGAAAGACAGATTTCTCGAGATCAGGCATACGCAACATCTTTTATCATTAAAGTAACGTAAACGCACCCATTACCGCCAGTTTAAGCGGAGTTCAGATTGATATGCAAAAAATAAGCACATTCTTAATATGTGGCTTCAATAATAATAATTTTTCAAGTACTGAAATTATCAATTTTTTTAGTTATGTATAAGATCAGATTATCAAAGAATACTTAAAAAATTAAAAATTAAACAAAAGGAAAAAGGGTCATGTCCCTATTACCGACTCAAAATATCGGGTGTGTGCCTAATACCGTTTATGTGACACCTAATACCGACCACTAAATAAATGAAACCGTTAAAGTTAAATAAAAATGCTCGTGTATATTTAACTGTTTATATAAATGCTCCAACACAGTATAAAATGCTATCAACACTTAAAAATTATATGTATTCTTATAATAGTATATTCCTAACAGCGTTAAATCAATAAAAAATATCATATTTATACGAATTATGTATAACAAAGGCCAGCATTAATAATTATAACTACTATAATATATAACCAATGGAGGCATTTAGTATTGTACAAGAGTAAATGGCATTATAGAATAAACGTCTGTAAATGGGTTCGGGCGCTTTAATGTTTCCACTAATTTTGAGACCGTTTCCAGTAGCTGGTCTTTTGTTACAGGAAAACCTAATCTTCCCAAATAGTGAATCCAGTCTATTAACTGACATTCTTCGTCCTTGGTGAAAACGGTCTGAACACCACAGTTCTCATTAGAGTACTTGTTATCTCTCTTGTCACGAAGAGTTGTTCTAGGAATTCCAAACTTCTTCGAGGTTTCATAGATACTTGCTCCATTAGTGATAGCCATCAGTGCAGCGTCAAGTTGATTAACTGTATATTGTTTACGTTTTAGTCGATCCTTGTTTCTGAAACAAAATTTATTTACGAAGTCTAGGATATACTACATATAAACGGATAGCAAATAGTAATTAAAATGACCACATGACTTCGACATATAAATTTTAGCTAAGTATTACTCTAATATTATAATAAAGCTTATGTTATTTTAAATATGTATGTTTATTATGAAACACCTACTATTATGTCTATTAAATAACTTTATGTTTACTTGAAAATAAATACCAAATAAAAAAACATGCAGTATATGGGCTCCGTCGTGATGTACAAGTAGATCGGTATTATATAACCTATTACCGACCCAAGGGAATGTGTATGAATTGTACACAAATACATGTGATTTTTGTACATGTACATGATTTTAAATGGTGCGGTTGCTAAAAATATTTAATAATAATGATATTTCAACTATAAAAAAACACTATTTAAAAATTACACCTCCTTTATTATCAAAATATTTAAATAAGAACAAAGTTAGTGTATACGGCTATTAAAGCTCTTGAATATATGGCGTTAATAGCTCAAATATAAGTTAACATACTAAGGAACTGAGTTAGTATAGCCTCCTGCCTATTAATTTATGCATTTTAACAAAAATCATGGCACACAAAAGATACGACAAGTACTTATCAGCGACATGGGTCGACAATAGGAATAAAATTACACTAGAAATTATTCATGAAATAAACCAGTTAATTTAATATTAAATCACCCCACTCACGCCATATATCGTTACCAAGTTTGAAGCACCATTACATACCTGGATACTAATCAACTTTTTCACTATCACTCAATTACCATGGACACTAAACTAACTGCCAGCCTTGATGACCTTGAGAAGTTGTTTGGAACCCGCATGCAGGAATATGAGGCTAAATTGCAGAAGGCCACCTCTAGTACAGCACCAGCTTCACCGGATATTTCTTCAATTGCATGTGAGTTTGCAGAATTCAAGCAGTTTGTCTGTGAAGCGCTATCTAAATTGAAATCCCAAATTGAGCTGCTGGCTGCTGGGTTTGACAGACATGAAACTACCATGCGGCGAAAGGTTCTATTCCATGGTGTTCCGGAGAAGGATGGTGAAAATTTAATTGAAGTAGTCCACAACATATTATCCAACCAAATGAAGTTGACAGAGTTGAGTAAGGACAAAGGTGTAATCCATGTCTGTCATCGACTCGGATTCTCTAAGCAGAAATCCCGTCCCATACTAGTCCGATTATTCAAGATGGAAAACCGACAACTGATATGGGACGGCAAGAAAACCCTCAAAGGCACTGGGATAACCATCTCCGAGTTTTTGACACAAGCTAGGCACCGTATGTTTGCAGCTGCTCGTAAGCACTTTGGCATGCCTAATTGCTGGTCTATGGAAGGCAGGATTATTGTGATTTGCCCTGATAAGACCCGAAAGAAGATCGAAACGACAGGCGAACTTAATGATCTTATAGTCAAATTCCCGTCCTGCTCAGTCGACGCCGGGGATTCTGCGCAATCAGTAGAACTTGGATCTCCTGTGGCCGCATCATCTGCTCCGCCCGCAAAGAATTTGAGGAAGACGCGTTTGCGCAAGTAACTCGTTCTTTGTTGTTGATATTGTCGGTGCATTTGCGTTACTTTGCTTCTGAATTTGGCTGCTTAGCATTATGGCATTCGCTTTTGTAATTCTCGAGCCGGTAGTTCATAAAGTTATTTTTTAACTCTCTTACTGTTGAACCTCTAATTTTATTTTATTTTTACTTCTGCCGGTGTTTAGTTTTTATTTTTTGACAATTTCGTTCGTATGAATGTGACAGATGTCATCTTTGTTCATTTGACAGTGGCATTGCAATTGTCGCGTTCCGTTTCTTTTCACGTACGGTTCGGTTTGTAAATTGATTTGTTTGTGTTTCGTTTAACTTTCTTTGTAAAATTTCTGCCAATATACCTAGCGAGTTGGGGTGGTTTATATTCGATAGATTCGTTATAAGCGTTTTACATATTTTAAGAGATTTTAAGTATAATATTATAAACTTTAGATCATTTATATTTATTTTATCTTTTTATAGTATATAAATATATATATATGTAGGATCAGGAGAGCCGAGGGGTATATCGTCAGGGTTTGTAGTTCCCATTTTATTGGGATAAACAAGACTGTATAACTAGATACAAAGATTTATTACAGTAGGCAGTAATTAAAACACAATACAAAAGGTACACAATATGAATGGTAAACAGAAAAAAGATTAAGCAGGTAAAAAGGTATTAAAACAGTAAGGCGAACAGACTTTTAGGGTCACAGTTCGTATAGTGGCCAAGCCACCCAAACACAAAGTGTATCAAATACAGCTGTGTACAAATGTGCAATATACAGCAGCGTTGTACTAAGTAAACCGACAGTTTTGTCGGGAGCAGGGGAGCTCTGTATCGAGTCGAATCCGAAGACCGACTGACGAGCTTACCGAGTGTAGGCTGTTTTATAGGACGATGTCCCCACTTTGCAATCCCTCCACAACAACTCTGTCCGCTGACGCACGGAAGTACGTCACGCGTTTACTAAATACAAAATGTGCTAAATCTAATAAGATTTACATTAGAAAATAATCAAATTATACAAGAATAATTTATTGTCGTAAGTAGACAATAATGAAATTACAAAGTAAATCATTTTAAAATTAAAGCAACATGCCATCATATTCATCAACTGTCATAAACAAAACTAACGTTCACACTTATCGAAATAAGTTGCCAAAAATCAACTAGTAGTACTTAATAAATTAAGTTACGATTTATGAGACAATAATTGATAGTAAAAAACACTCCAATTAGTAATACGAAAATCAATTTCTAATAAGATTTGGCAACTACCCACTATTGTGATTGACAACCAACTCCGACACGGCCAGAACTGACGTTCTACACGACCTCGTGTGATCCTGAAAAAGAAAATCTCTTGTGAATATCGATCGGCCTTTCTGACAAACAAAAGCCTTAACAAATGGTATGTTGAAAAGAAAAATCCTGAGTTAGCCAAATCAAATTTTTATCAATAGTAGTAGTTGCATCGCAACCATTCAAGATTACCATACTGTTACTGACAATACATAGCTCAATTAAAGTAGAGACATAGTCTCCCAGCCGAAATCACACCATGGGATTCGACAAGTAATTTGGAGTCAAATAGACAACCCGCATAGGCGTCAACATAGACAACCCGCATAAGCGTCAAGATCAACATCCAAATCCAGGAGTCAACATAGACATCCGATTAAGCATCAAGCTATACAAGAGTCAACATAGACATCTTGTCAATTCAGCTATAGTATGTCAGCAGCAGAGGAATCATCATCAGTGTTAGTATTGACATCATCACTAACAGTAACTGGACATTCAGGCATTTTTCGTACACGATCATGGGCATATTTGTAAATTCTATTAGTACTCAAAGATTTTAACAAATATCTATCACCATCTAATAGTTCTAAAATTTTATAGGGACCTTTAAATTTAGGGTCTAATTTAGTCTGGTTTCTTTCTTCATTAGCAATAAGCACAAAATCTCCAACTTGAAACTTTTTCAAAACAGCTTTAGTCTTATCATATCGGGCTTTGTCGTATTCGGCATTTTTAGTTATACCCAGGGCTGCTTGTTCCCTCACACGAGACAGATTTACTTCTATCTCCTCATTGTCAATAGTCATCAAACCTAAAGGTCTAGCAACTCGTCCAATCAATAAGTCTAAAGGACTAGATTTAGTAACCCGATTAACTGTGCAATTTAGAGCGATTTGAACGTCTTCAATGGCATCTTGCCATGAGCGCTCACTGGTCTCAACGGCGGTAAGCATACTTTTTAATGTTTTCATTATGCGTTCAACCTGCCCATTAGCCCTACATGCACCAGTGGCTATTAAATGCAAAGCAATATTATGGGAATCACAAAATTCTTTGAAGTTTTTGCTAGCAAAACAGCGACCTTGGTCAGCTATAACCCGAGAAGGTGTTCCAAATAAAGAGACACTAGACTTAAGGGCTTTAATGCAATTTGATGCGTCAATCTGAGTAGTATGGTACAGTAAAACATACTTTGTAAAAGAATCAATTAAAACAATGATGTATTCCTTGAGATCACTCTTTCCACTAAGTTTTCCCGTAACATCTATATGCACTGTGTGCCAAGGTATACTGACTTTAGGTATAGGGTGTAATTCTGCTTGAATTTTACCCGAGTTAGATTTGGAGATTTTACATGTGATACAGTTATCTACGAATTTTCTAACATATCTAGCCATCTTATCAAACCAGTAATGCTCATAGACCTTTTCAAGTGTTTTATCCCATCCTAAATGCATGATTGCTTCATGGATGTGGTTTATAACAGACCATCTAAAAGCTCTTGGTACAATAGGTAAGCAACGAGTTTGTCCATTACGTTGTATTTTACGGTACAAGGTTCCTGATCGTAATTCATAACTTTGGGCAATATCAGGGGTTAGAGAGTTATTTTTCAGATTAGAAACGATTCCTAAAATCTCAGAATCACGCTGTTGTTCAGCTAAAAGCCAACTATTAGACAGAGTTGTAATATCAACGCGTTTCTGTTCTATTTTGTTGATTGATTGTGGAAGGGGGTTTCTAGAAAGAAAGTCTACGTGGTTCATATATCTGCCTTCTCTATACATAATATCAAAATCATAGGCTTGTAGAAAAGCCCACCATCTATGTACTCGGGGAGTTAAATCAGCTTTACTGCGCGAGGCTTTAAGGGAATTACAGTCAGTAACAACAGTAAATTTATGTCCTTGCAGATAATGGTGAAAATGTTTAACTGCGTTAACAACGGCCAAAGTTTCCAACTCATAAGAATGATATTTACTTTCAGTTGCAGTCGTTCTTTTACTAAAGTATTCTACAACATGCATTTTCTTATCAACTTTTTGAAAAAGAATGGCACCGTAACCATCAGCACTAGCGTCAGTATGTAATTCGATGGGATATTCAGGGTTATAAATCATTAAAACTGGTTCATTAGTAAGGATTGAAATCACTCTTTGCCTAATTTTCTCATGTTCATCAGTCCACTTAAAAGTATGTTTAGTAGTAGTTAAGAAGAACAAAGGTTTCATAATTTGTGAAAAGTTCTCTACAAATTTTCTAAAATAGGATGCAAGACGAATGAACTGTCTCAACTGGTGAATTGTTTTGGGAGAGTTTAATTTCAGTAATGCTTCTATTTTTCGAGGATTTGGGCGAAGTTCCCCAGATGTGATTTCGTACCCAAGATATTCTACCCTACGCTTTAGAAAAGAGCACTTGCTAAGATTTAATGAAAAACCTGCTTTGGTCAATGATTCAAGGACTTCTTCTAGTCGATGTAAACCTTCACAGGGATCTCTACTTGGCACCATGATGTCATCGATGTAAATAATCACGTAAGAATGGACTAAGTTACCTAATGCATTAGTTACAGCACGTTGGAAAACACTAGGAGCATTTCGTAATCCGAATGGCATAGCCGAATATTCAAATTGGCCATCGGGTGTTACAAAGGCAGTAGCCTCAATGCTATCAGGGTGAATAGGTATCTGATGAAACCCAGAAGTACAATCAAGGCAAGTGTAAAAGTTAGCACCGCATAGCCTTGCAATTTGGTCAGCAATAAGAGGCAATGGAAACCTATCTGCTACAGTATTACTATTAAGCTCACGGTAGACTACGCACATTCGATCAGATCCGTCGCGCTTTTTATCAATAAAATAGGACTTGCAAACGGAGAGCAACTAGGTCTAACTATTTGAGCGTCAATTAGATCATTAATTTTGGAACGAACTAACTGCCTTTCGTCAGGAGTAAGTCTGTATGGTCGGCGATGGACCGTCTTATGTGGATCAATGAGGCGTATTTTAAGTTCACCTGATGTGACTCGAGCTCGTGGTAGTCCCTTTGCAAAAGCATGAGAATATTTTTGAAGTAATTCCACCAACTGTGGTTTATACTCGGATGGAATATCTGTATCAACATCGTGAAAATTCAAGGTCTTAGGAATAGAGCACTGATCAATAATCTTAACTTTTGTAATAGTAAGACTTGATTCAGTCATGTTAACAGCAAAACCTAATTTTAATATCTCACGGCCTATCATGATACTATGGCTTATGTAGGCATCCGGTATCACATGAAACAGTATCTCCAAATGGTAACCATCTATTTCTACTTCAGTCAGAATTTGTTCGGTACATATTATGTTAGAATTTCCTATTCCCATTATATTGACAGTACAAGAAATACGTTTGCCAGACAACTTTTCAGCACATGTTTCAGTAATAAGAGAACATTCAGCCCCAGAGTCATAACAAAATGCAAACGACTCACCAGATTGCCGTAGAAAACCAGTGATAGGTCGTACATCACAAGCTTCAACTCGCTTCACGGATGATTGGCTGCTCGAAGGCTGACTCCCGGTATCTTCGCTGGAACCTCCCGGCCGCCTTCCGGTCGCCTTTGGGCAGCGAGGAGCGACGTGTCCGGACTCCCCACAGCGGTAGCAGACGATTTTCTTTGCAGGACCCTTTTGTGACGAGCTGGCTGGTCCAGGATTTTTGTTCGTCTTCTCGGCCTTCTTGCGACAGTTAATAGGTACCTCGGTAGTGAATGCTAGGCGATGAGCACGGGAATCAAATTTGGAGACATGGGCCAGTACAGTAGAAACAGCAATGTTTTCGACACTCAGGCTATTCCATTTTGACGTTAGTGAAGTGACCTGTCGACTAGCATAAGCGGCTAAAGATTCTCCTTCTTTTGGTTGACAGTTATGAAGGTTAATGAGGGTAGCGGCAACAGTTTCCAAAATGACATAACGAGAGAGTAAGAGACCTTTAAAGTCTGTCCAGGTCATACCTGCATAAGACACTTGGGAAAGCCATACGTTGGCACTGCCCTTTAATGCTTTAGTGAGGGCAATTATAAGAGGGCCACCTTGAAGAGGCTTTTCCGATAGGCAAATATCTACGGTTGTACTCCAAGATTGAGCATCGGAATCGGGTAGGTCTGGATTAAAATCGGGCAAAGGAATCACAGTAGATGAAGCGGAGTTAGTTTTAATCGCTTCAATCAACTGAGTCATATTATGATTCTGAAGCTCCAACATTACTCGCCATGGATCACCAACACCTTCCGATTCCTGGGCTAAACCTAATCCCACTTCTGATGTAGGATCAGGAGAGCCGAGGGGTATATCGTCAGGGTTTGTAGTTCCCATTTTATTGGGATGAACAAGACTGTATAACTAGATACAAAGATTTATTACAGTAGGCAGTAATTAAAACACAATACAAAAGGTACACAATATGAATGGTAAACAGAAAAAAAGATTAAGCAGGTAAAAAGGTATTAAAACAGTAAGGCGAACAGACTTTTAGGGTCACAGTTCGTATAGTGGCCAAGCCACCCAAACACAAAGTGTATCAAATACAGCTGTGTACAAATGTGCAATATACAGCAGCGTTGTACTAAGTAAACCGACAGTTTTGTCGGGAGCAGGGGAGCTCTGTATCGAGTCGAATCCGAAGACCGACTGACGAGCTTACCGAGTGTAGGCTGTTTTATAGGACGATGTCCCCACTTTGCAATCCCTCCACAACAACTCTGTCCGCTGACGCACGGAAGTACGTCACGCGTTTACTAAATACAAAATGTGCTAAATCTAATAAGATTTACATTAGAAAATAATCAAATTATACAAGAATAATTTATTGTCGTAAGTAGACAATAATGAAATTACAAAGTAAATAA
This sequence comes from Ceramica pisi, assembly GCA_963859965.1. Classification (NCBI taxonomy): domain Eukaryota; kingdom Metazoa; phylum Arthropoda; class Insecta; order Lepidoptera; family Noctuidae; genus Ceramica; species Ceramica pisi. The sequence goes on from OY982538.1 coordinate 1,490,591, forward strand.
TTTTAAAATTAAAGCAACATGCCATCATATTCATCAACTGTCATAAACAAAACTAACGTTCACACTTATCGAAATAAGTTGCCAAAAATCAACTAGTAGTACTTAATAAATTAAGTTACGATTTATGAGACAATAATTGATAGTAAAAAACACTCCAATTAGTAATACGAAAATCAATTTCTAATAAGATTTGGCAACTACCCACTATTGTGATTGACAACCAACTCCGACATATATATATATATATATATGTACGACGTGGCTAATCTTAATGACAGCTTTTTCTCGTGCTCTTCTTCCGACAGTTTTGCTAGTGCGGATAGTGACCCTTCCCCTCCGCTCACCTTACATGATAAAATTTCTTCTCTTTTTTCTAACAACCCTAAAAATTTGCATGTAGCGCATATAAACGCCTAGAGTGTTCCTGGCCACTATACTGATCTTCTAGCATCCTTTAGCAGTGTTCACCTTGATGCTTTATTGATTTCTGAATCTTTTCTAAAGCCATCTCTTCCCTCTACTCAATACTCACTCCCGGGCTTCGTCTTGATCCGCAACGATAGGACAGGTAAAGGTGGAGGAGGTGTAGCCATCTACCTACGCGCTGACCTTCCCTACAAGGTTGTCAGCGCGTCTCCCTCTCCTTATTCTGAGTCGGCTGAATATTTGTTTCTGGAAATTTCTATTAGCCTCACTAAGGTATTGTTTGCAGTGCTGTACAGCCCTAACCTTCGTATTGACTACTTCGAGGCACTTGACAGCACGCTCAGTAATCTTTGCCCTATGTATGAGCACGTTATTTTAATGGGTGACTTTAACACTTGCCTTATTAAAAATGACTCTCGCTCCCTTAAACTTCTCTCTCTCCTGTCTTCTTTCAATCTTCAAGTCTTACCTCTTTCTGCAACTCACTATTCTCCTAATTGCACACCCTCCTTATTAGATCTCATGATTGTATCCTCTTCCAATAACGTCTCTAACTATGGTCAACTTACTGCTACCTTTTCTTACCACGACCTCATTTATCTGACGTATCGTATCCGTGTTCCTAAACGTAAGCCCCAGCTCTTATATCTGCGTAACTACAAGGGCATTGACCTGGAGGCGTTGCGTTGTGATGCAGATGATCTCGACTGGACTCCTCTCGATGAGATCGATGACATCGATGTCAAGGTGAATTGCTTTAACGCGACCGTCCTCGACTTGTATGACCAGCATGCCCCTATCCGACGTGTTAAAGTAAAACATAACCCTGCACCATGGATCACGCTTCTAATTAAAGAGCTTATGGCACGCAGGGACAAGGCTAAGAGCAGGTATAAGCGCAGACCTTCAGACCTGAACCTCTCTTATTATAAATCGCTTCGTAATCGCTGCAGGCATCTGTGTCAAGATGCTAAGAGACGCTATTTTCATGAACAACTCGACAACCGCAGTTCTTCCGATATTTGGAAATTTCTCAAGTCTGTTGGCATTGGCAAGTCTTCTGCCAGCCAGTGTAAGGATGTGAACCTGAATGACCTTAATAAGCACTTCTCTCACCTTCCCTTCTCTCTTGACCCTTGTGTAAAAGCTGCGACACTGGAAAGAATATCCGACTTTCCGTTGCCACAATGTTCTCATTTTGAGTTTAGCAGTGTTACCGAGGAAGACGTTAAGAAATCTGTACTCGCGATTACTTCTTCTGCAGTTGGCAATGATAAGTTATGCTCCAGAATGGTTACTCTTATCCTTCCTTCATTGCTCCCTGTTCTCACTCACATTTTCAATCACTCTTTTTCCTCTTGCTCCTTTCCGTCAGTCTGGAAACAGGCTCACATTTTACCGTTACCCAAAACTAACAATCCATCATTATTATCTCATTTCAGACCTATTTCTATTCTTCCATTTCTTTCAAAAGTTTTTGAGCACTTGGTTCATAGACAATTATCTCTTTTCTTGACGTCTAACTCAATAATATCCCCTTTTCAATCTGGTTTTCGCGCGGGTCACAGTACTGTTACTGCTCTTTTAAAAGTAACCGACGATATCCGCTGGGCTATGGAGAACAAGTCGCTTACTGTCCTAGTATTGCTTGACTTTAGTAGCGCCTTCAACTCGGTGGATTTCGACATCTTACTAGGTTTACTAAAATCTATTCATCTTTCTTCTTCTGCAATAGCCTGGTTCAATTCTTATCTTCGGGGACGCTCTCAGCGTGTCCACCTTGATGAATCCTTCTCTGACTGGTGTAACCTCACTGAGGGTGTTCCTCAGGGTAGTGTTCTCTCTCCTCTTCTTTTTTCGATTTTCATTAACTCCGTTACCAAAGTTATCTCCTCCAATTTCCATCTTTATGCAGATGACCTGCAACTTTACCGACATTTTACAGTCTCTGACGCGGATTCTGCCATTGCTGCAATGAATCATGACCTGGGTTGTATCAGCGCTTGGGCTAAATCATTCGGCTTACAGATCAACCCAACTAAATCACAGGCCATGATCTTAGGTAGCCGATTCGTTCGGAATGCTGCTGTTATCTCATCTCTTTCGCCTTTACATCTTGATGGCGTTCGTATTGACTATGCCGAAACTGCCAAATATTTGGGTGTTATTCTTGACTCCAATCTTTCGTGGCGTGCGCATGTCAATGAGGTCAGTCGGAAGGTTTACTTCTCTCTGCACTCACTGAAATGTCTCCAGGGTCTCTTGCCGTTGAGAACTAAAATCTCCTTAGCACAAACACTTATTCAGCCGATTATAGATTATGCCGACGCCTGCTACCTGGATGCTACTGAGGAGCTATTAAACAAGCTTGAGCGCCTGCAAAACTTATGTATTCGGTTCGTGTTCGGTCTACGCAAGTATGACCATGTTTCTCAGCTTCGCAAGCAACTCAAGTGGCTCCCTATCCGTCTTCGTAGGAACACTCGGATTCTATGTCTCCTTTTCAACATCCTTCACAATCCGTCTTATCCCTCTTACCTGCGTGAGCGCTTTTCCTACGCTCGTCCTAGTAATGCACCGTGCAGATCACACCTTGAATCCATCCTTAAAACCCATCCACATAAAACCAGCTACTTTTCTTACTCCTTCACTGTCCTTGCAGTTAGACTGTGGAACTCACTTCCGCCTAGCATTCGAGACTTGAAAACTATTTCTCTTATCAAGACTCGTCTTAAAGAGCACTACCTTTCCTCTCTACAGTGTTAATTTTATTTTATGTATGTATTATATTATGTATGTGTTAGTTTTAGGTATGTATTCATTCTGAAATTAATATTTACTATATTTATGTAGGTTTATTTGATAATTTAAGTAGTCTATGGCTTCATTCACATATCCATTTTCTTGTTATTTCTTACACACTTTTGTCTACATTTCTTTTTTCATTCTTCCTTTCGCAGGTCTGCTGGAAGAAATTTCTTAAGAAATAAGCAGTACCTTTGTACCAATAATTATAATGTTTTATCTGTACCGTTTCTCTGTGTGTGCATAAATTGTAAAATAAATAAATAAATAATAAAATTGTGATTTTTGTTCCTATTACCGCCTATTTTTAATATTGAATTTTAAGCAAAATAAAATATTATATCATTAAAATGAATCATTACTTGTGTTCCTGAAAGTATCAAAAATGCATCAAAAGAACTAGAAGTTACATTAAAATTCTTGACGATATAATCTTCTGCTAAAGAAGAAACAAGAGTACTTACGCCATCGGGAATGCCACACTATGGAAAATGCACTAAGTAGCCGCGTCCACGGACGAATTGAGCAATTATTATTTAAATCATCGAGTTACGCACACAAACAAGAGATTAACATTTGCAATACAAATAGATCTACATTTTTTTTAAAGCAACCAGTTGTGTAGCTATAATACATGACATAAAAATGATAGTTTTCTGAATAGGGCGGTAATGAGCGCGAATTTTAACGGGTCGTTATTAGGTGCGTTTACGTTATGAGAAAAGTTTTAATCACAGCAAATTTCAATCAAAGCGATTATCAGAACATCAAACCTGACTTAAAACGAATACCCTTCGTAGAACTGATGAACGACCCTTAAAATACAAATATAGTAGTGTAAAGTCACATTAGGTAGTTTCGATATCTTGTTTTCGTGTCGATAACTCAACTTCTCAAATTTTATCCGACCAGTATGTAGCCACTTGGATCACTCTGTCATAAGCCACTTTCAACACAACAAGTCTTAGAAGGTGCAAGTAATGGGCTTGTGTCCTGAAAAAATCGAATTAGTCCGTCAGTTAGATTATCAAAAAATATTTGACCCGTATTTTTTCTTTTATTACGGGAACCAAAATTGACGAAGTTACGACGCTTTTAAAATTCTCAATACGTCACACCTTCGCATAATTTTTAGTGTGTCGTGACGTCACGAGCCCCCACTCCCGAGTTTTGATGCGTCTCATCTTTGTCAATATTCATTGATTTACAAAAACAAAAATACGTGTCCATTATTTTTCAATACTCTAACTGACGGACTAAATAGTTTTGTAATTTGTGGATGATGGAATTTAGCCTATTACGCATAAGTGGCAGGAAAATTGGTGGGGCATATCTTGCGAAGGGGTTCCACACTGGCACTGTACTTTCAGCATGGGTCTATGATACCCCATTTTTAATTTCTACAGCGGCCAACCTTGGCCCTCAACCGGTTAAGAAGAAGATCGCACATCACATCTTATGGGAGTCTATTATTTGGCAGACTGAACGTAATATTATGTTAGATAGTATTCAGGTTACATCTGGAGTAGTTTACTATACGGACCTTGTAGAAACCAGAACAAATTTCCGTGCGTTCAAGTGATTTAGCCATACCTGTTACTGAAATCAAAAGTAGCTCACAATTTAGGACCCATTTGTTTCAGTGTTAATAAATAATCCGTGGTGCTTGGCAACTGGTTTTAACCCAGTTGTATATATCACTTGTTGCCTATTGGCCTGACTCAAATCTGTCTCCTGCTTGATAAGGAGGGAAGTGGAAATTATATTTATTTTTTCCTACTCCTCCGCTGAAATTTTTTGATTAATTAGTTGCGGGATCCAAGACAGTTGAATCGTTTCTCCGGGACTCGTCGGACTTTATTAGCTGGTGGTCGCCACTGTTGATTTTGACTTTCATGAGTTGCAGTGCTTGGGAACGTGTGGCGGGCTTGTCCTACTAAAAAGAAAAATCTTTCTTTTTACTTGTGATAAGCACACCTTTGACCTATCTCACCTGATGGTAAGCAAAGATGTGATCAAAGAAGGAGCACGCTTGCCTAGAAGTAACCTATCCACTCCTCTTGACTTAAAGACTTCCAGGTAGTAGCTATGCAACTCAGACACCAGCAGGGAATTCCACTACCTGTTTTCGGTATTAAAACTCTAAAATAGAAACTTTAAAATTCTAAAATACAAACTTTAAAACCCTTCACAGAAACCGTCCTTACCTGTATTCGGTATTAAAACTCTATAATACAAACTTGAAAACCCTTCACAGAAACCGTCCTTCGTCAACCCTCAAGAAGAAAAAGAAGAATAAGAGCTCAAAATAACCCTGAAATGCCACAAACAACTAAAGTTCCGCACTTGATTACCAGTTACAAAACTCGCTGTACTTTCGTAAATTCATTAACGAATTTTCACACAGATTAAAACGCCATCGAAACTTGAATATTACTTAGAAGTTGTTTAACTCGAGAGATGAACGAGAATTAACGTTGTTATTTATAGAAAGGATATATCTCTGTTGCTTTCCGTTTCAGTGAACAATTAAAAAACAATGTATATGTACATACTGTAAGCAAAAGTTGCGGTTTACGATTTATGACGTAGGTATTAAAAAAAAACTACTTACTTAAGAACCTACTTACTACTTAGAATCTATAAGGGTTCCGTTTTTTGCCATTTGGCTACGGAACCCTAAAAAATAGAACACAAATTAATAAAATATATCATCAACCTAAACTACTTCGTGCAACTGTTGAGTATGAGACACCCAAAACTTAAAAAAATAACTGGACACTTATAACTGGATACATATAACTGGACACATACACCTGGACACATATAACTGGACACCTGTAACATGACGGATGTGACTAACTAGGTAGCAACCTAACCCTACGAGAATACAGATGTAGTAATTCATGTGGTATTTCATGTTTAGTGGTAATGTTTGTAACACGGTCAATTATTGTTACAGTTAATTTGATAAATATTAACTGTAACACGGCGACTTGACACTGAAGTGTTTTACCTAACCGTGCTATAGTGAATTTGTAGGGTATACAAAAATAAGGAAAGATTCAATTAAACACGTACCTTGCTACGCAATACAAAGTTTATTGTTAACAGTAGGTACATAATATGCAGGCACTTATAAGCAATACAGAAGATACACTCTTCCCTAAAACCCTGTAAAATCACATAATACACACGAGACATAAAACGTATACGAACTCAGGGACGTTTGTATGGGAACGTGAGGTCCCGCCAATAACCTTAAACTCAATCGTTTAAGTTAATTAAATGAATATTATTTGTGCTTGATGCAGAAAAGTCTATGCTCAACTCTCGAGACACAACATACACTGTAAATTATACCAACCCCTCAATTACACGGTCTTTCTACCAATAAGTGACCAGTGAGGTTCACTTCTCTCTCTCTCCAATGTGACTCAAACTCAACATACAATATAACCTAACCAACGGTCATAGTTAGCGGTCTTAAATGGCTTAATAAATTAGCGTTCCTACTTAGCGGTCTTTTATAGCGGTCTTGCATACCTATCTTACGTAGCGGGTCAATATCCCCTTGGCATCAGCTCTGTGCTTAGCACACGAGCCACGCGCACAGCACGCACCTGCGGGGTAGATACCTATAGTTCAGAACGGGAACAGAAGAATAAAACACGCAGGTACCTTCATGTACCTCCTCGAACGAGGTGAGAATGCATGTGGCCTACCTCGGCCAATGGGTCGGCCACGCCATCCGCACACCCGCGGGAACCAAGAATCCGCATGCACCAAACGTGACATCTGCGTCCCTCCTCAGGCTAGCGTTAAAAGGCCAGAACCTGGAACAATATCCCCCTAATCAGACACAAGAACTCAAACCTCAAGAGGCAATAGAAAAGAAGCCACGTGCGTGGGTCTTACCAAAACTTAAAAAAAAAATTCAAGCATTTATTTCAATTAAACCATTTACAGGCACTTTTGAATTGTCAAGGTCGGTCGGTCCAAAAAGTTGAAGCTATTTGCACGTTCCAAAGCGTAGATCTCTATGGAGAAGAACGTGCAAGAAACTCCACGGACACTCTTTTAAAAATAATATTTTTTACAAAGATTTATTTACATCGGGTTGAAATTATACATACATGTGAGAACGATGTAAAAGACGAGCAGGATAAAAGCGTCCGGAATGAAAGAGGAACAATTCAAAGAAATAATTAAAATTAACCATGGCAGCTAAGAAATGACCAGTCCCGACTGACGGCGCCCGTTCACGAACATGACGCATGCGCCAGCACTATTCGGCTCAACCATTTTGAAGGGAGCCAAATGATCCAACGCATACGCCACCATCAGGTAGACTTTTGAGTGAGCATGACACTCCCAACCGCCAGGGTACATTCAAGTCAAAAACATACCTAAAACTGATAATTTAAGTTAAAGTTAAAGGTACACAGTACTCACACATGTGCTGTTAATGGCTGAAATTATACAATGCTAAGTAAGTTGATTCTAACAATGCAAATTATTCTTACAATCTTCAGCCGGTCCAACAATGTTTCCGAAATATTTACAGATTAGTTTGGGCTCCCTAGTGGCTGTGAAGCAGGACCAGCATTCAGCCAAGCATTTTTATCTTCAATATAATCCCCCAACTTATAATATGCTTGCCTGCATAGTGTGCGTTTAATACAAGACTTGAATTTCGTCTCATTTAGTTCTAATATATGGGGAGGTATCTTATTATAACATTTTAAACAGTACCGCATGAAAGATGAGGCTACTTTAGGCAGTCTGAAGCCTGGTTGAACTAACTGGTCCCTATTTCTAGAACCATAATTATGTCTCTCGCCTCTTTTACTAAAAAGATGTAAATTCTTTCTGACATACATGATGTTTTCGTAAATGTATTGACAAGGTACCGTCATGATGTTAATAATCTTAAACAGTTCCCTGAGAGAATCGCGCCGGCGGACACATTCCAGAACAAGGCCTAGCAATTAATTGACTGCGACTCCATCGGTCTTCTCAGGCTGCGAGCAAAAGGAATCTCGACCCAGCGACTGCCTCCAAAACACACCATTGGGTTTAAAAAATATCAAGGCAGCACGATCTATTTCATGTCGTCTGTCTTGCAGTCTTGGCAAAAATCCCCTTAGTCATCCCCCCAGAAACAACAATCCCACAGATATCCAACTCTGCGACCATAGACGTTTTTTCGACTAAAAACGCCTATCACCGAAATAGTCTTACTAATTTGGCGATATCCAATTTGAACTGAAATTAATACTTGAGTTTTTTTTTGAATGTATTATATTTTAATCGTTTAATTGTGTTGTTATTTTTTATTGTCACAATTAATAAACTTTAACTCAAATACTCATGTCTATACGACTTTGGCGCCATCTCTTTACTGAGTTAGAACTAAACGAGATTTGTCAATAATGAAAATCCGAGAGATGTCGCCTTAAGTCGACGTTATGATTTTGCAACGTCACATGTTATGTATACGTTATTCTCATACAGCTAAAGAAACAATTTAAATTTACCATTTTTTTTATTTAGGACCCATTATCTTCATTGTTAATATAAAATCCGTGGTGCTTGGCAACTGGGCTTAACCCAGTTGGATATGTCCCTTGGTGCCTATTGGCTTAGCTTTTTTCCGTCTCCTGCTTGATAAGGAGGGAAGTAGAAATATATCTTTTTTCTTACTCCTCTGCCGTACTTTGCTGATTAATTTCGTTGCTGCATCCAAGACAGTTGAATCGTTTCTTCGGGACTCCTCGGGCTTTATTAGCTCGGCGTTTTCTGGTGGTCGTTTCTGTTGATTCTGGCTTTCAGGAGCTGCCGTGGTTGGGATTGTGTGGCAGGCTTATGTTACCGATTATTAATTTTAAATACTTGCCCGCGATTCGTATTTTCTTGAGTTATTAGATTTAACAAAAAATACTATCGATATTTGATGAAACTTCCAATATGTAGTAGTTTGTGTGTAGACGTCGTTTTATCTCTTTTGCACACCGAGTCAAAGCAAACGACATAAGCTTCGATAGTATAAGGTTTTCATTACTTATACCAAGTCACCAGATGCGGGGGATGCGACTGCATATTAATATCGTTGATTGCAAGCGCGGTTCCTTCATAAGCTGAGCTAGCAATCAAGTTTCTCCAGTTTAATTCTTGGATAGTTATCAATTTGTGGGTACTAGGATATTTATTTAAGCTTTAGATACAGGATGTAAGGGACAGCCTTCCACAAATTAACAGGGTGCAATCAGCTCCTTATTTTGAATCATATTCCTCAGGACTTTTTTTTTTTTCGATTTTTCATTTTTTTTGCTTTATTTCAATGTAAAGTTACATTATCTGTATGCAGAACTCCATTAATGTAAATAACACAGCAAAAATGAAAAAAAAAAAAAAAAAATCTCATGAACGACGCATGAAATCAGCTGTTAAAACGTAGCGCGGGCGCAGCTATCCTTTCAAAAGCTCGCTGCGCTGCCGTTCGCTGCGTGCGTTTTGCAGAGGTAGCGATACATTGCGAGTGAGGTAATTAAACAAATCAGTTTTATTGGATTCCCATAAAGATCCTGAAATAATTTCATGTACCCGTCAACTTAAAACGATATTCTGAAATCACCCTATCAGTTTGAGGAGGGCTGTCCCTTACACCCGTTATAGTGATGGTATAGTGGGTTTAATGCAACAAGGTATTCTCTACCACCCTTAGCTTAAAATAAAAATATTAAACTATGATAGGTGTATAACAAATAAATAGTATTGGGAATTAAAGTTCTTTCGTATGTATCACTCCTTATTTTTTTTATTTTTTTTTTTATACAAAACGGGGAGACTCTTGGCCCAAATCTCACCTGATGGAAAGTGATGATTAGGCCGAAGATGGAAGCGAGTTTCACCCGGAATCCTCTTACACAGAGGAACTGGCTATCGTACCTTTAACTGCCGGAACACAACAATGCTGTTAACATTGTTGTTATGGCGACAGACTTAGACATGATGGTGGTAGCTTGCCAGGCGGACTTAGAACAAGTCCTACCACCAACCAAACCGAGCAAAAAATTTGCCCCCGCTGGGAATCGAACCCGGGACCTCTGGGTCTGAATCAGGTGGTATAACCATGAGACCACGGAGGCGGTTAGTGTCACCTTTTTAGCACCACCCGGGGACCACGTGTAGGGATTCGCTGAAGGGTATTCTCCTACGGACGCGGGTGACTCGGCCCCCACTTCTGTAATTATGTTAAAATAATAAACTAACAAATACAGATAATGTTTAACAAACATTCTAATTTAGAGAACTCATTATACCTCTATAATAATTTTGTCGAAAATCAAACTATAGAATAATATTCATCCTACTAAAATCAACAATATATTTAGTATGACAACCAAATATACATTAACTGGTGTAAATTAAACTATATCGGATCTAATTTATTTTAACAGCTACGATTTACAAATCACGAAAATTATATTACAATTTATAGTGTCAAAATCCGTCAACACCACGAACATTACCACACGAGTTACGATAACCTACTACCCTACTTCAAAACATGCCGTCCAAATTTATTATACCGTCCGTACATCACGGGTACAAGCAACCCCTATTAAAATTAACATTACAAAATAATTTCATTGTTCATTACTCGGTCACCGATACCATCACTCACAGGCGTCGTTATCGTGCCGGCCGCGTCACGCTCCCGTCACGCCGCCGCCACGCCCCCACCCCGCTGAACGCGACGTGAAATGTGAATTTTGTGAGTGCCATCCGTCATACAGTGACGTTTTCATTTTGTAAAATAAAATGTTTCCGATAGGAGGACGAGGGTGATCTGTCCAATTAAATTTTTTGGATGGTTTGACATGGAAAAAAAATCGTCACAGTGAAGTTAAAGTTTAATCGATTTTCTTTTTTGTTTTCATGTAGAGACACCTCTAAAATTCAAAAAAAAATCAAAATTCAAAAGTCATTTATTCAAATTAGGCTGAGGGCCAGCACTTTTTGAACGTCAAGTTTTACAAAAGACAGTCCCCCAAAACGCCCGCCCGTCATGACCCACAACTATCGCTTGAAGGAAAGCAATGGCTGAGGTTTACTATGTAATAAGCGAGCCCAGAAGAGACTCGTGCTCGTAAGGTTGACGGGTTATATTAGGTGGAATAGAAAACAGCTGTTGGTAGTAGGCTATAAACCATAATTACCATAAACTAGTTTATTGCTCCGGCTTCACTACGGTGGCATATTCCACGGGTTTTTTTTTTACGAGGCCAAACGCTTTTGACACTTACCGTTTAGTTTTATTTGTGACCGTCTTCCAGAGAATACCTTTATTTAACAAATACAACGTGTAAAAGAATTAAATCAAGTCCTGAAAAGAAGTCATGGTTTTCATAATTATAAACAAGTTTTACTATGGGACCAACGTTCCACAGTAGGTATCGAGTGAAAGCTGCAAAGTTTTAAGCATCGACGCCAGGTTGCTGGCCTGTCGGTTTTCTACCGATTGCATTTGGGGAATGTGCGACAGAATTACATAATTTAATTCCACCAAGCCCGTTCCATCACTGAACCACAAGACGAACAGTGATGCGCCACCGGTACATGGTAGACATCCCACCCACACGCATCATACGTTTTAGGAATACATTCATAGTGCGTACAGCTTAGGAGTGCAATACCCTGCCGGAGTTTGTGTTTCCTGATAGCTACAACCTGGGAGTCTTTAAGTCAAGAGTGAATAGGTTACTTCTAGGCAAGCGTGCTCCATCTTCAACCACATGATGGCTTACCGTCAAGTGAGATAGTGGTCAATCAAAAACAACGCTGAAATAAAAAAAAAAGCTTTTATGTACATTTTGTCACAATACAATAATTGGAGCAGTAGGTTTTTTTTTTCCCTTAGTCGTTTTCAGTGATGGTCTTACAGTAAAAGTCCCTTCCCGTCGAGTCGAGTTTTCGAGTATTACCTATATTTATTTAGTTAAACATTTAATAACAATATATCAATAAATGTATATTTTTAGGTTCAAATGTGGAATTTTATTTATAAAAAAGTACACACTCAACAAAAATCAGTTTATTTATAATTTCAATTAATACAAAATATCACTAAAACAAATACTGCAAACTTCAAACAAATTAAAACGAGAAAATAACAAAATGATCAGAAAAATGGCTTACGTGACCTTAATAACAACCGATAGTGATTATTACAAGACATCCGTACACTTGGGGAACCGGCGAGGAAAAGGACCGTTCCATTTTTTTTTTTTTCGGACGGACCACTCGCAGTTCACCCCCTCTGAGGGACGGAGACTGCTGAACCGGGCTAACCTGTGGTGGCCTCAAATGAATTTAAGGCCCCCAGCCAAGGCAACAAGACTAAAAACTACAACTCCGCTCGCTGGGGGCACCCCCTGTGGGTTACGGGCCTCGGCTCAGCGGCATCGTTTTGGGGAGGACAGCAAGGGACAGGCTGGGTCATGATTCTATTATTTGGGGAGTTTAAAGCTACTGGCTCAGCCTCGCGGGCAGGCTCGTTTGGCAAAAGAGGACCGTTCCTTCTAAGCGCACTCCTTAAATAGACTGTCGCCGGGTAGTTGATGACGACGTTCGGAAACTCCTTTCAATATTATAATTGGTAGTAAATGTGTAACTGTAATTATATTGTTTTAAACTTTCATGGTCACTAACATTAGAATCTATACTAATATTATAAAGCAGAAGAGTTTGTTTGTTTGTTTGTTTGTTTATTTGGTTGAACGCGCTAATCTTGGGAACTACCGGTCCGATTTGAAAAATTCTTTCAGTGTTAGATAGCCCATTTATCGAGGAAGGCTATAGGCAACATATCATTACGCTAAGACAAAAAGGAGCGGAGCATTAATGGAAAATGTGACGCAGACGAAGTTGCGCGGGTCAGCTAGTAGTTAATATCGGGATTGCAAAATCCCGCAAAAAAAAAGCAAATAAAAAGGTACATGGTAGCAATCCCGTTATTAACTATTCTAATATCAATAAATAGTTTATTTGTTCACACATTTGTTGAATAAAGTAATTCTCGTGAAGCTTTGAGTTATGAGTAACACACTAGAACAACCCGCAAATACTAATATTGAAACTATTTTGAGTTGTTTATAAACACCATTTATTATTTGAAACTTAAATTAAAATTAGACAAGACAAGCAACCTGCCATTACTCAGCTAGCAAACTAAAATAGGCGAATTTATCAAACCTAATCTAGGCAAGACGGAGCCGCAAGAAGTCTCTCTAGGTTTTACCAAAATTATTCAAGACGATCTACCTATTTAGAACATCTCAAGGATTTTGTTGGCAACTGATTTATGTGATTTAAATGATAAGTCTTGGTTTTAAATTAGGTTTTAACTACAATTAAAATACAGTGATAATATATTAACTAATCCTCTAATGGTTTCTGTAGTCTTTACGTGAATTTAAAATTCGAGAATATTGGACTCAATCTGCATCGCTGCCAATATCGACATTAATGTAATGTGTTTGAAGTTGAGTTTTAAGTAACAATTGTCAAGGCTCTAAAATAAGTGCCATGACGACGGCGCGTTCGTGTTACCACGCGCGCCTCAAAGAGAGTCAGCACACAGAGGGGCCCGAAAGGGCCGACGTCTGCCAGAGTTGCGGCCGATACCGCGGCTCCGGAACACAAAGGGCAATGAAGGAACATGGATGGGTTTTAGTCAGTAGAAGTCTGACACTCCCTCCCGCTCCGCCCAGAGCGGGGGAAGTAAATTGATGAATTGATGAATTTCCCATCCCTTTAAAGAAGGCTCTAAAATAAGTAGTCACAATGGAATTTGAATTTTTTAAGTAAAATTTCAATCTCCCAACTTTTTTTTATTGATAAGCAGGCGTTCAACCTCTATCTCACCTGATGGTAAGTGATGATACGGTCGAGGATGGAACACGCTTGCTTAGAAGTACCTAATCTATGCACTATTGAAATAAAGACTCGAAGGTTGTAGCTATCAGGAAACTCAATCTGTAATAGGGAATTGGAAAGTGTTCTCGAACTGACCCGCGCAACATCGTCTGCGTCACATTTTCCATTAACGCTCCGCTCCTTTTTGTCTTACCGTGATAATATATAGCCCAAAACCCTCTTCGATAAGTGGACTATATAAAACTGAAAGAGTTTTTCAAATCAGACCAGAAGTTTCTGAGATTAGCGCGTTTAAGCTAACAAACAAAATTAAGGTATAACGTTGACATGATTTTAGACATTCACGCGGACAAGGCCACTTACAAGAACTTACTATACATACTTACCATAAGTAGAAAAATGTGTTAGATATATATAGCACGGGTGGTTTCTCTTTTCCGAGCATATTGCACGTCTATGTACACCTGCAGCCTGTGGGCTAATTACACGCAGAAACAATACAGTACCCTTCGTGTCCAATTTAATAACGCTTTCAGGGCGGTTTTGGGGCTGCCCCGCTATTGCAGCGCTTCAGGTATGTTCGCTTTGGCACGCACAGACTGTTTCAATGCGACCATGCGGAAGCGCTGCGCATCACTTGTGCGTAGAGTGCGGGCCAGCTCCAACACCGTTCTGAAAATGATAGCGAATAGACTGGACTGTCCTTATATGCGGCACTGTTGTGACAGACAAGTTACATATAGTGTCGCATATAAGAGACTAAACTATTATTAAACCGAATGTGATTGGCTGCAAGTTTTTAAAGTGTATGCTGTATGATATGGGTCTTACCTGAAATAAATGAATTTTAATTTTAATTTTAATACACATCCTGCACCATTCTATCATCATTTAATCATCATCATCATCTGCCTAGCCTTCTCCCAACTATATTGGGGTCGGCTTCCAGTCAAACAGGATTCAGCTGAATACTTTACGTCAGATTTTCTGGCTTCTGACTATCCGTAACGACTGCCAAAGATCTCCAAATGACAGCCGGGACCAACAGCTTAACGTGCTCTCCGAGGCACGGAGGAAACTCGGTATGTTAAGATGGTCACCCATCCACAGACCAACCTCAGCAAGCGTTGCTTAACCTTGAAGGTCGACATGTGCGGCTGTTATTATTTAGCCACGAGCTCCTCATCATTTTATCATATTATATACATAAAAAAACAGAAAAAATGCTCGATTAAATATTTCCACCTCCTCTCCTCCTTCGAACCCCTCCTTAATCCTTTAAGGAAACGTCGAAAGCATACAAACATATCCATCTCCACTTCTCAAGCCC
Organism: Ceramica pisi; assembly: GCA_963859965.1. NCBI lineage: Eukaryota > Metazoa > Arthropoda > Insecta > Lepidoptera > Noctuidae > Ceramica > Ceramica pisi. Next base: position 1,506,096 of record OY982538.1, read on the forward strand.
TCAACTTCACCTGCTAAGCAAATATGAGTCTTATGACATTTGGAATAAAGAATGTAGGTATAAGCATAACATTTCAGGCCGTGTTTTATAGGCACCCATTACTCTTGAAAATTATCACATTCAGGAAGAACGAGTTTTGGTTTATGACTAGGAATATTGTATTATGGGAGTTTATGTTCATTTTGGAGACAGGTCTTCTAGAGAGATCGGGCATTTTATTGTATAAGTCTCTGTCCCTTATAGTTAGGTACCATCCCTACCTTGTTGCTATTCCACTAAGCGTTTCCAAACGTCCTTTATAATAATAAGCACAGCAAAGGAGTAGAAATCTCTACCTTTTTTTTTTTAGGGATGGGAAATCATCCAATGGCTCCTCCTGCTCTGGGTGTAGCGGGAGGGAGTGTCAGACTTCTACTAACTAAAACCCATCCATGTTCCTTCATTGCCCTTTGTGTTCCGGAGTCACGGTGTCTCTTGCGAATAATCCCGCGACTCCGGCAGGCGTCGGCTCTTTCAGGCCCCTCTGTGTGCTGACTCTCTTTGAGGCGCGCGTGGAACACTAACGCGCCGTCGACTGGCCGTCGACACGGCCTGTCGTCACTAGACGGACGGACGGCAAGCCACCCATAGCTCGCCGTCCACAGGCCCGCGCATACGGTGGCCGGAGGTCACCAGGTGGTGGCCCCCGACGCCCGCGGCGTCTAAATCTCTACCTGCCGTCTATTTTCCGAACGCATACAACCCTAAGCTCTTCAAAATTAGGCTGAAAAGGCTTCTTCTGGGTAAGCTCGCTCCATCACCGACTTAACGTCTGTCATCTCTGACCTAGACTAAAGTTCTTGAAAGCAAACTCATCTCAAATAAAAAAAAAAGGTTCGTTAATGACGTCTTTGAATATTTATTGTAGAAATAATTTGTCCCAAATTTAAAAATAAAAAACGAAAATAGAATATCATTAAAATTGCTTTTATGTACCTAACAGATCGTTAAAATTTCGTCGTCTAAATTTCACATATTATTATCAAGATCAAAGTAAAGTGCCCAAAAATATATGCAAAAGGGTCTTCGTGATTAAAAACCTACTTATAATAAGCATCTCATATTCGGATCTATGAACAAAGTCTGCACGTGGTAGATGAATGATCTAAGCCCAATTAATTCATATTGAATCTTCTTTTTGCAAATAATTATAATCTATTTATTTATGTACACACAAGAAACTTTAAAAAAGAAAAAGTATACAGAGAATAGAGCACAAAAGTACTGCTTATTTCATATGAAATTTCTTCCAGCAGACCTGCGACAGAAGAGTGGGAAAAGAAACATAGACACAGTGTGTAGAAACAAAGAAGGAAACCAAAAACAGACTAAAGTAACTTAACTGAAACATATTATTAACTACTAATAAATACATCAGAATACAATAAACATAAAAACAAACATACAAACAAATATACAGAAATAGATTACATAAATACATAATTATATTTTAAAAAACATGCCTTTAATATATAATTATTATAGTATAGAAGAGAGATAGTGATCTATCCAGCTTTAAACCTAATGCCGATTTAAGTGTCTCCTAAAATAATCTTAAGTGCTTTCAAGTCGTTTTGAACCTTATAACTCAAATTTATCTCAAATAAAAATGCTAATGCGTTAGGCTTACTATTTTTTTCCCGTGATTTCGCACGCCCATAATCTCGTCTTTTTAACCGACTTCCCAAAACTCAATACCAAAAGTCATGATTGATGGTGTATTATTGTCACTACATGACACGATAAGCTATCAGCAGTCAAGCCTTGACTGTGTCTAAACTGACAGCCGAACTGACGGTCAAACCTGTCGTGTATTGGCCGCCTAACACACAATACCAACAAACAACAACTACCTACATTTTGGAAACAAAACTGCAAGCTACTGGACTACACTAACATTCACTATGCATTTATTCGTTAAGTGAACAATGTATGTTCTTTTAGAATAAATAAAGAATCTTTAAACCGAAAAGGGAGGAGGTTATCAATTCAGTTGTATGTTTTTTTTTTATGTTTGTTACCTCATAACTCCGACAATTATGAACCGATTTTCAAAATTTTTTGTTTTATCTGAAAGGATATACTTGCAGATTGGTCCCATTTAAATCATATCAAAATCAGTTACGATCTTTGGATTTTAAATCGAAATAGCTGGAATTTGACAATTTAGATGATTCTTTGAAAATCGAAATTGCTTATTTTGCTTTTCTGCGATTTTGTAGTGGTATTGTTAGGTGTTGTAGAAGGTTGTCACTATCTTGCACGCCCTCTGGCATGTCTTTTTAACTCTATACTTGAGTCAAGTACCACACCCTTTCAATGGTCAGAGTCATTCATGATCCTGCTCTACAAAAAAGGCGACCCAAAGGATATAGGCAATTATCGCCCTATCAGTCTGCTGTCATCACTCTACAAACTTTTTGCATCAATAATCAAAAAAAGGATTAGTAAGAGTATAGAGATACACCAACCGATAGAACAAGCCGGCTTCAGAAGTGGATATTCTACGATAGATCATATCCACTCAATTGAACAAATAATTGAAAAATATAGCGAGCACCAGAGACCACTGTATATTGCTTTCATCGACTACCAGAAAGCCTTCGACACGATCCTGCACTCTTCCATATGGACAGCTTTAAGCTCACAGCACGTAGAACACAAATACATAGAAGTTATTAAGTATATATACAACAACTGCAATAGTAGAGTGAAGCTTGAGTCGACAGGTCCGCCAATAAGCATAAAAAGAGGTGTAAGGCAAGGGGACCCTCTGTCACCGAGAATTTTTATAGCGGTGCTAGAGATGGCCATCAGGAAAGTCAATTGGAACAGAACAGGACTAAATATTAACGGAAAATTTATCAGCCACTTAAGGTTCGCTGACGACATTATTCTTCTGTCTGAAAATGCAAGAGAACTAGAGTCAATGATACTCTCACTAAAATCTGTGAGCGCTGAAGTAGGCTTGCAAATGAATCTAAATAAAACCAAAATCATGACTAATAGCAAAAAATATCCCTTGTATCTTTACCAAAATGTATTAGATTACGTGGAAAGCTACATATACTTAGGAAAACAAGTTTCTTTCAACAACCAAGGGAATGAATTGGAAGTAAAGAGAAGAATTTCAGGCGTATGGAAAAAATCCTGGAGCTTAAAGGAAATATTAAAAGGAACTATGCCTATTGAACTAAAGAAAAAAGTCATGGACACCTGCTTGCTCCCCTCCATCACCTATGGATGCCAGACATGGAAGTACACACTGAGAGTGAAAAACATGATTAGGTCCTGTCAACGAAGCATGGAGAGAAGCATCACAAATGTGAGAAAAATACAAAAAATCCCACATAGCACTATACGAAAAAAGACTAACGTTATAGATGCACTCCAATTATCACAAAGATTAAAATGGCGCTGGGCGGGACACGTGGCCAGGATGGAGGACGACCGCTGGACTACAAGACTGACGTCATGGCAGGACCCTGCAGGCATTAGAAAAAGAGGAAGACCAATAACTCGCTGGGAAAACGACGTTGTAAAAATAGCAGGATAGCACTCGAGAACAAAAACCAAAGATAGGGACAAGTGGAAAAATATGGAGGAGTTCTTCACCCTCACATAAGAAGGGGTTCTTGCATGTCAACATAGTAAATAAAATTAACAGCAACTTGAAAAACAATAAATTATAATTCCATAATGTAAGAAAATGTAATACTGTTAATACAGAAATTAAAATGAATTATAGATTATATTATAGATTAATAATTAACAATCAATAGTAGTAATAAGAAATCGTATTAATTAATATAAATAAACTAATACAGAAATTAAAATGAATTATAGATTAGATTATAGATTAATAATTAACAATCAATAGTAGTAATAAGAAATCGTATTAATTAATATAAAGAAAGTAATAATATTAAGAATAATGAATTTATAAACAACAACAATAATTCAGAACACTGGTTGAATCAACCATAATAATAATAAGAGTGTATCTGTAATGAGTTCAACCGATTACGTAAGAAATAAAAGGCTTTTTTATTTTATTTTATTTTATTTATTTATTGTTAGGTGTGGGGCACCACTAAAAAGTGAAAAATAAAAAACTTTTTACAAAAAAATACAACCGACTTCTAAAAAAAAACACTACAAAGTAAAAAATAACTTTCATTTCGGAAGTCGGTGTCAAAATACAAAGAAACTAACAAAAACACCGACTTCCGAAATTATAGTTATTTTTTACTTTGTATATACATGTCTTTTCTCATTCTCGTAAGAATTACAGAAAATCATCTTAGTGCTCCTCAACACTCTCCAAGGAAGCTACATGCCAAACAGCTTTCTATGACCAGTAGTTTCAGCTGTGCATTGTCTGTCAACTCAGGCACTCAATCAGTAACGGAAGTATTTTAAACAGGGTAAAAAAAAAATAAAAAAATAAAGAGCTTTCTCTTGCTTCGCATAGACTTCGTTACATTTAGAGCGTTCAATTTAAATATTTCTTATTTTTGTTTGAAAACCTGATGAACTAAAATGTGATGAATTTTAAAAAGCATAGAACAAAAGTTGTTGATAATGATGTTAGTAACATATTCCTGAGAGGTTGTCGGTGTTTTACAAATTTCCCTGTAAATTAGGATTTACTGAAGTGAAGCAAAACTAAACAGTAAATTATAATGACGGCTCCAATTCACATTAGTATGGTTTAACTTAAGCAAAGCTAGATGTAAAAATGATATTTTTTTGTTCGTATTATACTTTCAAATAATCAAAAAAAAAAAAAAAACGGCTGGTTGACACTTCTCGTGACCTGCTGGATTTTACTTTGGTAAAGACTGAGTCTTGCCATTCAACCTGGCAATGCCGCCAGTCTCTTGGGTACATTACCAGCTGACAGCGTTGAGAACGAATATTTTGATGCTTTATTTTATTTAGTTTAGTGTATTTGTTAATAATTAGATATAATTGTTTTGAACAAATGTATCTGTCAGTCCATTTAAATTACAAAAGTAAAAAGGTCAACACGAATTAAATTAATAAAATATAAAATAAATTCAAAGTTAATTAATTGACAGCCAACAAAAAAATCCAATACAAACTGTAAGTCCAGTCTTCGTTTTTCGTAAGCAAAACGATCCTAGACTCTACCAAATCAATCCTTTATTTTTGTCTCTGTCATCTCTGACCAAGACTGAAGTCAAGATCAAACCAATCTCAAATAAAAAAAAAATAAAAAAAAATTATAGTCCAAAGCCAAACATACTACAAAAGTTCAAAATACAACACCCCTCATTGAAATCGTTGAAAAACAATTTTGCACACTTCGAAAAATTCCAAAATTAAAATATCAGCGAACACTGGACAGGGTAGGGAAAACAAAAAAAGGGTTCCAACTGACTTTGATGAATACGTAATGTTTGGACATTGAAAAGATAAATATTCAGGAGCAAGGTACTGTGCACCCCAACACAGTAGGTAACCCGAATTACACATTCACGGCAAACGTCACTCATATCAACAAGCAGCAAAGGTTTGTAAAATACGACGACGTAGGATTGTCAGGGACGCTTTAACTGAAAACCAGCGAAAACTTAACAACACGGAAATTGTAATAGTCAAAAAAGCTGGGCCTAAAGATAAAGTAATTGTAAACAAAGTAGGTGTTTTTGAAGATCAGTAATACAAAGGTGGTGTAAAAACAGTTTTTCATTACTCATACTTGGAAAGTAGGCTTGTGTTTGCCTGAGGAGCGGGTTGAAAGTATTACTTTGCAGCCCTAGGGAGAATCGTTTTCAACTGACAGCCGTCAAACCACAAAAAAACAATGATGAAAATGTTATGGCTGAATAGCTGGCTGGTCACAGAAAAATTAAAATAGTCATTGTTCATACTTTTGTACAGCAGAGATTTGTATTAACACGATGAGTTTGACTCTGAAAGACCAGGGAATCATAACATAAGAGGAAGGAGACCTATCAGCAATTCGATGAAACAAAACTGCCGATGATAACAATTTTGATGAATTACTAAATCCAAAACCTTCAATAATTTAGAATGAATAACAGCAAACTAACCACAACCTCACCTCACCGGCCCTCTTCTACCATCGGACATCCAGAAGCACTACAACTTACCATCCTTACCTTGTTGCTATTCCACCAATTCGCACTAAGCGTTTCCAAACGTCTTTTACAATGCGCACAGCAAAGGAGTGGAACTCTCTGCCTGCGTCAGTGTTTCCGAACGCTTACAACCCTAATCTCTTCAAAGTTACAGAACATGCTCCTTTTGGGTAAGCTCGCTTCATTGTAGACTTCGTCTCTGTCATCTCTGACAAAGACTAGAATCAAGAGCAAACCCATCACATATTAAAAAAAAACCGACTAATATTTTAGAACAGGACCGCCTAAACGAAAATCCCCGTATATTTTAAGGTCTAAAAAGGGAAAACAAAGTCCGTTTATCTGAATTCATAATAAAGGCTTGTTTGTGTTAAGTGAGTGCTCGGATTGATAATAACAAACATTTTACAGTAAATTACTTTTGATATCGAAATGTTTTAAGGTATATAATAAAGCTTAACAAAAATATAACCAATGCTAACATAATAATATATTATGATGATAAGAAAGTGGCTAATTTTTTTTTTTAAGTTTTATAGATTGTTCAAGAAAAATTCCCCTAAATCTTACGTTTGAGACTAAACCTTTCGTAAGATAAAAATATTGGAACGTTGCAGAAAAAGACGTTAGTATCCCAACAACATACGCAAAATTTTAATCGCACAACATATTTAGCAGCATAAAAGCTTTGTTACACAATCGCAACGCGTAAATTAAAATGCGACGACGATGCGACAACTGGTTTTCAATAAATTTATCAAAACTTTTTACAGGTAAAGAAAATCATTGAAAATGCGTTATAGTCTTCGCGCTTGTCTGCAAAAGCCTTAACTTGCCACAGTTAGTAATGAAAACAGAAATTATGACTTCAATATGTTCTTGAATAAAATGAACCATAATCGTTTGCAAGGCATTCAACGGAATACTTAAAATCAAAAAATATTTTAAAACTTCGACATGCTCCTGCATTCAGACACTCAAAGAGAGTGAAGATTTTGATATGAAATAACAAAATCTCTGGGTTTTATGGGTACTTTCATAAAGAATTTTCATATCAGCTTTTGTGTGTGTGTGTCATATTGGAAGTTTTCACATCATTTCATAGTGAATATTGAGACTGTTACATGAACAAAATCGTAGTGACTTATTAATATTGGTTTTCTGAATACTGGCCAGGATTTCGAGCCATTATTTGCACGAATGTCTGTCTCAATGGGCTTGTGTCCTGAAAAAAACTAATTAGTCCGTCAGTTAGATTAACAAAAAATATTTGACCCGTATTTTATCTTTTATTACGGGAACCAAAATTGACGAAGTTACGACGCTTTTAAATTTCTCAATACACCTTCGCATAATTTTTAGTGAGTGGTGATGTCACGAACCCCCACTCCCGAGTTTTGATGCGTTTTATCTTTGTCAATATTCATTGATTTACAAAAACAAAAAATACGTGTCCATTATGTTTCAATACTCTAACTGATGGACTAAATAGTTTTGCAATTTGTGGATGATGGAATCTAGTCTATAATGACTTCAATTGAAACAGTATGATACAGATTTGGAAACTGTAGGAATATCTTACAGTTTCATAAACTTCAAAACAATTCCCGACATTAAATTAAGCTAATATAATGTTTAGTGTTCAGTACCCAACGAGTAACCAACGGAACCCTTTACTAAACCTCCGCTGTCCATCCGTCCGTCGGTCTGTCAGCGGGCTGTATCTCAAAAACCGTAAAAGGTGGACAGTTGACATTTTTACACAGAGTGTATTTGTATTGTCACTATAACAACAAATAATAAAAATTAAATTAAATTACAGTTAAAGGGGGCTCCCATACAAGGAACGTTTTTTTTTTTCAGTTTATGGTACGGAAGTAGCATGACTTCTTCATCTTTTTACTTACTTGTTAGAGGTCATTGTACCCATCTTTAAGGCTCAACTCACACCAAAAGAGCGTCGAAGCGCAGTTTCAGTGTCATATGAATTTTAACTGTAGTTTCATTACTTTAATACTTATTATCACGGAGGAGCTCGTGGCTAAATAATAACAGTAGAACAGGTCGATCTTCAAGGTTAAGCAACTCTTGCCGAGGTTGGTCTGTGGATGGGTGACCATCTTAACATACCAAAACTCCTCCGTGCCTCGGAAAGCACGTTAAGCCGTTGGTCCCGGCTGTCATTTGAAGGTCTTTGGCAGTCGTTACGGATATTCAGAAGCCAGAAAATCTGACATCATTCTTGCCAAGGAGAACCGTGTTACCCATTTAATGGGTTGTGGAGGTATGGTAGGCAGCCGCTCCACGTATAATACTGGTTTTCAGCTAAATCCGGTGTGACTGGAAGCCGACCCCAACGTAGCCGGGAAAAGGCTAGGCAGGTGATGAATACTTATTATCGCATGAGAAACTCGAATGAGTCAAGCGGATGCCCGCGGCGCTGCGGGAATTCCGGCGAATTCTTTCTCTACCGAGCGGGCCGCTGCGCTTCGCTGCCCTTCGCCGCTCTTTTGGTGTGAGTTGACCCTATGAACAACTTTTTCTATGGACCAACGTTTTTCTTGTTTATTTCTTTCACTCTATTTCACGATATATAGATCAGAACAGTTCACTATTGCATCTTATCATCTCATCTTTACTCTTTTTTTTCTTTTCGAGTCGATGATTAACTTCTTAGATTTTTTGAGCCCAGTAGGCTACGTTTATTGCAGCGTCGGTGGCGGTCATTAAATCCCCAAAGTAGAGTTGTATTGGCACCTGAGACACTCCAACGTTTGGTTCATGTTCTGAAGTCACCGTCTCTCACTCACGTCGAGTATCCGACGGGTCTATGAATCCCCATTTCACCAGCTTTACCAGACAATGCATTTGTTTTTTTTGACTATTAATAGGCATACGTTTGACCACTATCTCACCTGAGGGCCAATTCTACAAATTTTTAAACAACTTTCGAATTCGCATGTCAATCGCAAAACGTCAAAAACTTTTACAAAAAAATAAAACCGACTTCCAAAAAAAAATTTTTTATTTGGAAGTCGGTTATATTTTTTTGTAAATAGTTTTTATTTTTCACTTTTTAGTGGTACCTAATGACACTACTGCAAAATCGCAGAAAAGCAAAATACGCATTTGCTATTACTTGGATGACATAAAACCATCATCCAGTATGTAAACGAATTCCAGCTATTTTGATTTAAAATCCAAAATTCGTAACCGATTTTGATAAAATTTAAATGAGACTAATCTGCAAGTAAGTATATCCTTTCAGATAAAACAAGAATTTTTCATATTGGTTCATATTTGACGGAGTTATGAGGTAAAAAACATAAAAAAAAACAAACAACCGAATTGAGAACCTTTTTGGGAAGTCGGTTGAAAAAAGCCAAAAATTTTCATATTTTTTCTACAGATTGCGGTTGAGATGCGAATGTAAAAATAAGTAGGATGTATGTTAAGGCGAGGTTGTACTGTGTGTTTTGACGAACAACAGTGACTGTCCGGCGAGCGAAATAATGCCTTTATTTTGATTGTTTTTTCTTCTTGGCGAAAACTGATAAGGAAATAATACATTATGGTTTCAACATTTACTTCAAAATAAAAAGCTCTATCTATTAATATAACTTTTATATATATTCGTGATGAAATCTCTTAGCAGCACACGTTTAAAATTGTAATTTAGTGTCATGTTTGATAAAAAAAAGTATCGAGCCAATCATTCTAAATCGCGTTTCTATCTTTACGATTTACTTGAGGGTATGTTCCATTTTGTATGTAATGATTTTTATTTATTAAAAAACTCATAATTAATTAGATTTTCAGACGTTCAAAAATCTTAAAAAGTACTGCAACCCCGCCTTAAGTGATGATGCGGTCTAAGATGGAGCACGCTTGCCTAGAAGTAACCTATTCACTCTTGACTTAAAGACTCCCAGGTTGTAGCTATCAGGAAACACAGACTCAGGCAGGGAATTTCACTCTTTCGCTCCCATTCGCGTGACAACAACAAATAACTCAAAATCGACAGAACGACAGGCACGCGTCTTATCTCTGGCCCAAACATTACGACACACTACATTTGTTTTATTGGGCTGGCAGAGACTGCCGCACAAAGAAATAAAACTGCTGACTCGAAAACGAACAGATATAAAGAAAAAACGACGGATAACGACACTGGAGCGGGTTCATTGAAAAGGATTTGGTTTCTATATTTACTTTTTGTCCCTATTGTCTGATAGTTGTACATGCAAATGTCTGAAATTGCCGTCACAGACGCTTTGTTTTGTTTTAGATTTAAAAACAATACTTCGTTTGTGTTCATGCTGTAAATTTATGTGCAGTGGTTATTTTTAGAGTTCCGTATGTCCTACAGGAAAATGGATGGAATGACGTATGTTTGTCTGTTACTGCCACTTTTTTATTTTATTTTTTACTATTGATAGGCATACGTTTAACCACTATCTTGCCTAATGTTAAGCGATGATGCGGTCTAAGATAGAGGACGCTTGCCTAGAAGTAACCTATGCACTCTTGACTTAAAGACTCACAGGTTGTAGCTATCAGGAAACAGAGACTCAGGCAGGGAATTCCACTGCTTAGTTGTACGCACAATGAATATTTTCCCAAAACGTTTTATGCGTGTAGGTGGGATATTCACCCCGTACCGCGCGGTGGCGCGTCACCGTACGTCTTGTGGTCCGATGATGATGTTGCTTTTGATATTTGGTACCTCCACATGAACTTCTATAACTCAAACACGGACGTTTAACGCAAGTCAAGGTCACTGTTGAAAGGCTATTACAAAATATTTAATAAAAGTTATTAAACTAACGTAAACGTGACGTTAAGAAAATATTATTTGTTCGGAACCTTTTGCTCACGAGAACGGATCGCACTTGGCCGGTATTTCCTTAATTCAATAACAATACTATATCGTTTGTATGCTTTTTTATTCCAAGTCGACATATTCAACTCTGAAAACAATAGTTTGTATTTACGTGAACTATTACGAAATGAAACATTTTATGTTCCTAGGAACATTAAATGTTCTATTTCATAACTACGAGTAAAATATCAAACTGTTTATAATGGATGCATTATTTCACTTTGGTATCCTCCTCTTATCTGATTTGGCAGCATTATTATTTTGAATATTCTACAATTTGGCACACTCTCAGCTCGCTAGAGCATTCAAAATAATCGCTTAAACTTTGTGGGCATGTTAATAAAAGCCAATGTTTGTCCCATTGAACTGAACACAATGAGAGTGAAATAGATCTACTATATACCGTGTGAAAGTCACCACCTGATCAAAACATCATATTCTCAAAACGGATAGTATTTTTTCAACTTAACAGTACTCGTTTTGCCAATAGGACGTTTGGCAATTAAGACGTTTTGAGTAGTAAAGCACGTTTGGCTATTAGAATGTTTTGAGAATAGGACGTTTTGCGTAAAGGACGTTTGGCTATTAGGACGTTTTGCGGAAAGAACGTTTTGCGAAAAGCAAATTTTGGGAATAGCAAGTTTTGCAAAACGTCATAATATCAAAACGTTCTTTACGCAAAAGGTCTGCTTTTGCGTAAAGAACGTTTTGATATTATGACGTTTTGAGAGTAAGACGTTTCGATACGTAGGTTGAAAGTCCATTGACTTCGTGTTCAGCGTTCAGGAAGTTAACACAAACCGGATCAAACAACAAGTTTAATTAGTAGGCTCCGAACAGAAGTCCTTGGAAGAAAATAATGGTTTCCGCAAAGATTTACCAAAGAGCAAACAATTGGTTTTTATTTGTCCGAATGAGGCCGAAAATAAAAGTAATTTCGAGGAATTAACTGGAATAAAAAAAGTATTTGTTTTTGTGAGAGGTTTTAATGACGTGGAAAAGTTCTTATTTTAATTAAGCCACTCTGTTTTTTCATTTGTTTTCCTTCTGTTAAAAATAATAACTTTTTTTGTTGTGACTACCGCTTTATTTTTGTACTAGCTTTATTTGTCAAATAAAATTATTATTGGTACAATAATTTCAGTTTCATTCATAAACATAAATAATTTGACACTGTATTAAAATCACATATTTTCAACTAATTTATAATTACTTCAGTGGGTATGTATCTTTTACTTATTGTTTCAATGACAAACTGTACTGTAAGTTGACTTGGAACTTAATTAAGTATTTCTACACCGGCAACGGTAGTGTATGTAAGACTGTTTAATTTTAAGAACTTAATGCAAAAAAATATAATCATCATTAATTAAATAATATTAACATAAAAAGATAAAAACTGAAGAGTAGGTATGCTTGTTTGTTAATGTGTGTGTATGTTATCCTTATTAAAGTGGCTATAATAGCCAAATTAATAAGGAAGGTTATAATTATACAGGAACGGGTAAAACGAAATGTGCGTGTACAAAGTCGCGGGCATTAGCTAGTATTTGGTAGCAATCTACAGTTTACTTTCAGAAATATCGCAGACAATTTCAGCAAACACTGAAGAATATTTTCGTAGCTAACCGTTTGATACAGGCTCAGAATAAAATTATTATTACTGCAAAACTATAAAATACGAGTGTATCTGTAGTGAATTGCATTTAGGAGTGGATTAGAGACATCTTTTATTTATTAAACTAACTCTTTTGCTTTTCTTAACAGAAATGTAAGTCTCCCGAGTTGATAACTGGCTTGTGTGTGTTTAATCATTTTTATGTCAATATTTTGGATAGTCATTCAATAAAATATTCCAATTATCCGAACGATCATACAAGACAAGTCCCTTTTTTTTTTTTTTTTTTAGGGATGGGAAATCATCCAATGACTCCTCCCGCTCTGGGTGTAGCGGGAGGGAGTGTCAGACTTCTACTGACTAAAACCCATCCATGTTCCTTCATTGCCCTTTGTGTTCCGGAGCCACGGTGTCTCTTGCGAATAATCCCGCGACTCCGGCAGGCGTCGGCCCTTTCGGGCCCCTCTGTGTGCTGACTCTCTTTGAGGCGCGCGTGGAACACTAACGCGCCGTCGACACGGCCTGTCGTCACTAGACGGACGGACGGTGAGCCACCCATAGCTCGCCGTCCACAGGCCCGCGCCTACGGTGGCCGGAGGTCACCAGGTGGTGTCCCCCGACGCCCGCGGCGTCTACCACGGCGGCCGGGACGAGAGGGTCTCCTCTCCCTCTCCGCCACCTCCTTCGCTAGCATGACTGCTTCGCAGAAGGAGGCAACGGCGTCCCATTCCGTCTCGCTCCGGACCATGGCTTGGACCAGGGCCGGACGCGAGAGGTTGCCGCCGATCGCCGTTTCGAGGACACGGCGGTGCGCCGCCCAAGCGGGGCACACCTGCACAGTGTGCTCCACCGTGTCCTCCGGTCGATCCTCGATACAAGACAAGACCCTGACAAATATTTTTTCCCAATTATCTATGGACTTTTATTGATATAAATTTAAAATGGGCTTAAAACAGGAAAAAAATTGGTTCAAACAAATGAGGTTAAATTTGGAAAGGATTGTTGTTAAAACTATAATGCAGTTTACACAATGCTGCACTCTCTATGAAAGCAATTTTTAAATAAACTCACTAAGACTTACTTTAATCTGCCTGACTTGCCCCAACTACGTTGGGGTGAGCAGCCAGTCATAAATTATATTTATTTTGCAAATAGGTCACATGTAACTCTTTTACACGTCAATATTTTTAAGTCATATTATTCCAGATGAAGCCGATGTATCCAAGCTGACTTCCCTGAGAAGAAACACTGAAACAACCTCAGAGGTCTCTTAAAAAAGTCCATACAATAGTAATATATGAAAACCATGTAGGTTCACGTTTGTGGTGGCCTTTTGAGGAAAGTACCACGCAGGTTTGAGTGGGCCTATCCAGACAGTGCAAGAATCTATTGTCAGTTATCATGCAGCTCAACTCAGAACTTTGAGGCCGTCAATGTAACCGGATGCAGCTGACCAGTATTTTCAGGGAGTAACTGCCTTTCTCTGGGCAGCACGAGACTCTATCTTCAAAAGATTCACCGCGGCCCTGGAACGCAAAGGGCATTAGAAGGAACACGGATGGGTTTTGGTCAATAAGAATCTGACACTCCCTACGCGCCACGCCCAGAGCCGAAGGAGTCATCGGATGATTTCCCATCCTGTGACATCGTCTGTCTAGCCTTTTCCCATCTGTATTAAGGGCTGTCCACACACACCGGGTTTCCGTCCCTGACGGGACACAGAACGGGACGGAGAAAAATGATTTGTACGAACTTGCTTTATCTCCGTCCCGTTTTCTGTCCCGTCAGGGACGGGAACCCGGATGTGTGTGGACAGCCTTTTAGGGTCGGCTGCCGGGACCAACGGGTCCCGCTATCATTTGGCAGTCGCTGCTTAACATGTTTTCAGACTCACGTAGGAAACTCGGTTTGTTAAGATGACCCATCCACAGACCAACCTTAGCAGCGTTGCTAAACCTAGAAAATCGATCTGTGTGGCTGTCAATGTTTAGCCACGAGCTCTTCTATGCTATGACAGTGTTATAATTTATTACCAACGTTACAAAAACAGCTTCTCTGTATTTTGTATGTAGCAGTGAAAATATACCGAAATTCGCTTTTCACCGCCGAAACAAACAGCGGGAGAATTGTAAAGTACCATTTTATTTGCTACAAGCTTTGGGGTGTAAAAATATTCGTGTATACATTTTCTCGGGAGAAAGCCAACGTACGAGTATTTGGAATAGCTGTGTGCATTTTCTTGTTGCTACTCTACTTTCCGTTCTTTTTATGTTTTGAAGATTCGCGGCCGGAATACTTACTTTACTAGCTTAAATTCGGCTTAGTGTGAACAATAGACTCGCCTCCAATTCGTAGAACTTAAACATGGCAAGTAAAGTATTGATGTATAAATGAATAGAGGCAACACCCCGAAACTGCCTTCCCCTGAGGAAAATACACCTCACAAACATCATCATATCTAAAAAACCTCCCCCCAGCGTCACCACAAAAAAGTGCTCAACCCCCAAGGTGACATTGTTTAATATTTTAAACAACTCTTAAGCTTATGAGATATTGCTTAAGAGAGTTTTTTTTTCCTACTCCTCCGCTGTATTCTTCTGATTAATTTCGTTTCGGGATCCAAGACAGTTGAATCGTTTCTCCGGGATTCGTCGGGCTTCATTTTCTGGTGGTCGCCACTGTTGATTCTGGTTTTCAGGAGTTGCAGTGGTTGGGAATGTGTTGCGGGCTTGTCCCATAAAAAAATCATGAGAAATTGCTTTAACCTATGTAAGTAGGTTATAGCAATATCTCATGATTTTTTTATCACTTTAAACTATGTAGTTTGCTAGCCCAAAAGATGACTTTTAGTGATAAAGCCATCATGTGTAATTTTTTCTTCATCTATCTGCTTTATGGTATACATAACAAGGTAATTAGTCTGTTAGGTAGGTATACATACAAACTACGTAAAACATAGTAGAGTATTGTCAATATTTAGATTCTTTAATTAATTATAATTAAGAAGTACGAGTCCATTATGTCTACCCTAATGTTTTCAGAGTTAGAGTGAACAAGCTACTTCTGGGCAAGCTTGCTCCATCGATGACTTTGTCTCTGGTCAGAGATGACCAAGACTAGAGTCAAGAGCAAACCCATCTCAAGAAAAAAAAAACACTGTCGCATTAACCTTGTTTAAAGCGTACTTTCAAGCCCTGTACACAGGAAGTCTGTGGTTCGGCTGTTCACGGGGGACGCCAGATAAATAAATAAATAAATAAATCGTTTATTTACGTAAATAAGGTTAAGGTAAATAAGGCAGAAAGTTGACAACATAAATAAAATAGATCTCTTATTCTGCCTTTAAATTCGACGTGCAAATATCGTAGTCGTTTAAGTTAAATTAACTATTATTGATTAAAATGATGCACTAATTTTACAGATTCCATTAAACTTATATTGTTGAATTAAAAAAAATATGTTAACATAACTATGAAAAATAATAATCATAAATGTCAATAATAATTACAAATGTCCATAGTAGTCACAAATGTCAATAATGATAACAAATGTCAGTACTAACCACAAATAACAGTAATACACACAAATATCAATAATAATCACAAACCATGTCAATAATAAAACTACCAATAATAATCAAGTCACGACTTACAGTTTGTAATCTACTTGTACACTATAGAAACAATTTTCAATTAAAAACCTCTTCAAGCTACTTTTGAATCTAGAAAAAGGTAACGTTTTTATAGAATTTGGTATTTTGATTATACAATTTTATACACATACCTGTTGATGTGAGATTTGTCCTCGGTTTAAATAATTTATTAGTGTACATAGATCGTGGGGCGTAGTAGCTTCGGGCCTGCTCAAAAAGGCTCTTGTGTTGGAAAACAAATATACTAGATTCGAATATATAAATACATGGCAGGGTCAATATTTAATGTATTCTAAAAAATGGACGACATGACTCTATTTGCTTTAGCCCAAATATAGCTCTGACACATTTTTTCTGCATTACAAATGCCCGATCAATCTCCACACAACGACCCCATAGGATAATACCATACCTTAGAATGGAGGTTATGTAGCCATGGAAAACCTCACAGCTAATACGTCTCAAGGGGCATATAAAACTGTTTATTTTGAGATGCCTTGCGCGTCCAAAAAACAATGTTTTCAGGATGATGTTGAAACTCCTTTGTTTCTGTAGTGCCTCGGGGATGTTTGCCCAATGGCGTACAGATGGCTTCCATGCCATCATCAGGAAAAAGGTGGCATCGCTTGTGAGGAGGATTCGAGGGAGTAGCAATAGCATCCTGAAAGTCGTGGCTAAGGACCCGAAAGCTCCAGTGCTGAGGCATTTCTTGAGAAGTCATTGTCTACATGAAGTGCCTCGTAAGTACCTACATGACTGATTAATTATTTTTTAAACTTGTTTTACTAATCTTAGTGTGTAAGTTGTACTAACAGAATTGGTTCCTTATGTTGTTCCCAATAACAACAATTTGTATTAGATAAAATAAATAACAAAGAGTTTTCAATTCCATTATAATCTAAATCAATTCAAAGAAAAACTTAATAATGGAAGAATACTATAACCACATCTTCTAGCTATTTACTGTCTGCCTAATTTGTTCCATTTCCATATTTATTCGGGTCTATTTCTATACCGACCAGATGTGGCTTAATATCTGGACCTATTTCACACATAGGGACTGTCGTTAGAATCCTAATTCCTGCAGGAATATCCAGGCTATACCGATATCCGTAACTTAGACCTTTTTGTCCGATATTAAGGTTGCCGAATTATCGTAACTATGGTTATTTATTTATAAGAATACGTACGACAATGTATGTATGTAATACGTACAAGCAGGCGCAATGTGACAAGTCGACAACTATGCAACGATCCTTGTTATCACATATGGATTAGGCCGTCAAAAACTACGTCTACCAGAAAAAGGAAACATGTGTGCAGCACTAGCTTCTTTGATTACTTCATTTATTTCTTTTATATCACATCGCTTCTAAGACTAAATCAAAATAAAGAATATGGCAAATCGATAGTCAAGCCATCGCTGGTAAAGTTGTCCAGATAATGAAGCAATGACCATGTGGTTCAAATTGCAGTGAACCACCCAAAACAAAAGAGAGGTAGAGGTCGCCCGTCATAGACCTCGTGGAGCTCCTTTGAAAGTCTTTATCAAAGCCCAATTGCACGAAACGACAACCCAAGATCGTTTGACTTGGCGCAGAAAAGTATGGAGACCTGACTTCAATAATGGGATAAGGAGAAGAAGAAACAGAAAAACTGTAGCGGCATAAAAGCCAACGAAACAAATCTGCATCGCAACAAAAAGAACCGCGACGCCATCTATCAAACTGGCGGCGAACTAGAACCCTAAATCGCGCAAGCAGAAAACTCTGCTTGCGCGATTTAGGGTTTTACCATGCGATTTGAACATATACATCCACCCAAATATGAACTATCGGGCAGTAGACCCCCAGGCCCAACATCCGCCTTGGCGGAGGATCCTCTCTTTTCAATTGGGGTTTGTGGCACTTTACTCTCTGCTTACACCCCAAAAAACTATCTAGGTTATGAAAAAAGGAATTCTCATCGTCACATCCCGGGATCGCATTCTCGCGACTTGCGCTGAAGACTTTAACGTAATCTCCAAGGCATGAAGTTTTATTACCCCATTTTCTGAATACGGGCTTTCCAGAATCTCTTATGTCCCAAAAACCTTTCTCACAAACGGCTTCAACAAACAATCCCAGCTCACTGATAAAATCTGCAAGTAACCATTAGCCACACCCTTGAGGAAGTATTGAGGAAATTCCTTTAAGTAAATTATCGAATTAGCTTGTAATTGCCCCAAGAACACGCCAGGGATATAAATCCCTTATCTGAGCCATAACTGTACGTCATATCCGTTTGTTGTAAACGGACGTTTTGCCGTGATGCGGGTAGGTCAGAAGGTAAAGAGAATTTGGTCGCAGGTATATACAAGAGTTGCCGTGGCCCTGGTATGCAAAGGCAGAAGAAACACGGATGGGATTTTCAAACACGGTGCAGATAATTTTGCAAATAGTATTTTTGTTATCAATATAAAAGTTGTTTTTTTTTTATCTGTATTTGGTTACCATTACTAATTGTATTTGTATTGGAATTCCCTGCCGGAGTCCGTGTTTCCTGATAGCTACAACCTAGGAGTCTTTAAGTCAAGAGTAAATAGGTTACTTCTGGGTAAGCGTGTTGCATCTTAGACCACATCATCGCTTACCATCAGGTGAGATAGTGGTCAAACGCGTGCTTATCAAAAGTAAAAAAAAAATGTCGGTGTTCATAACATTTACACTGACACACCAATGTGCCGTGAAGCCCAGCAAGTATGGTAAATGAAAATGTAGTTTGTATAGTTGAAAAAAAGCCATGTGAGATATATTGTAAATCCAATTGGTTTTATATTGAGGTTCTACCGGCACATGAGAGGTAACTAAAAATAACCTTTTAAAAAAATCATGATATATTTAGCCTGGTGATAGCGGTATTTACTTTTGATAAGCGAAATGTCTTTAACCTTTGTTAAAAGCTTTTTATAACACCCACGTTAAGAAATAAGCCGATTCTTATTCCACGCTTAAACACTTCTCAACTCGTGGATTGAATCATGCCCACACTAAACCAAAACTCGCGGAATGAATTACCAGGAAACTGAGGATCAAAAGTATACAGAAAAATATTTATAACTAGAAAATCGAAACTTAGAATGGGGATAAATCTTGCGTAACCTAGCCATTATCTTTTTTTATAAAAGCCAATTTTTTTATATAAAACCCCACAAAAATTATATCTCACACATTGAAAAAGATTCCAGTCTTTTTTAAATAGATTTATTCTAAATAGTCTGTCAATTGCACGTCTAGTCGTGCACAGCGATTCTCCTCCAAATTTATTATGCGCACAGCCAACGTGGGGAACTCTCTGCCAGCGTCTGTGTTTCCTTCCACATATAACGCGTCTGCCATCAAAGCTAGAGTGAACAGGCATCTTCTGGGCACGCTCGCTCTATCATACACCTCATCCATCACTTTCCATTACGCGTGATCGAGGTCAAGAGCAAGTCTATTCCTCAATAAGAAAAAACGGGTTGCAAACTTAAAAATTAATGTTGTGTATTTTTTAATCATCCGTCTTACGAATTTTCGATCAGGTCACGTGTCCTGACGCGTGTTTAACATTTTATACCCATTCCAATAAAAGTGGTCAACGTCGCTAAACAAGTTTTCACTTAAAAAAAAACAACTAAATATTACTGAAAATAACAATATGGCATTGAAAGCATTGAAAATTCATAGTACCTACTTCATTTGACACTTGCGTTCATTTAGAGCACATTTCTTTTATCATTGTTAACCTTCTGCCCTTTGTGTATTTAGCTATAAACCAAAACTACTATAATGAAGTGTTTTCGAGTCGTATTGTGACATATGCAGTCAAACTGCTGAAGAACACGCCAAAGTACAATAATATGACAAAATTGTTCATTTTATTGCTGTTACACCAAATTTTTGTGTTTTGGTGGAGAATAAATTATAACTGGAAAACTTAATTATCACACGTAACGCATTACATTTATTTTGTACGTAGTTCTTAATTAGCAGTAAAACACAACCTATCGTTTGCATCATTAACATTTAGTTAAACAACAGAGCTCTCTGTAATATGTACAAAAAAATAACCGACTATAAAAAAGGGAAAGGGTCTCAATTCGATTGATGTCTCTTTTTTCGTTAAACTATAGAACTATTTTTTTACATTTTAAACGTAGGAAAAGTCTTTTTATGTTACCCAAAGCACAAAATCAATGTGCCAATTAAAATTATGAATCTCAAAAATGCTATCTTATATAACTAAAAATAAAAGACATTTAAAATTTAGTAATTGTGTTACAATTAAAGAAACAGACTTTGTTTACCTATTTACAATTTAACAAAAAACAGAATGGTTATCCTTTAATAAAAGTCAAAGCAAAACAGGCGCAATAAAATTAATTAAGTCCCTGATTCTTAATTAGAAGAAACAATTAGAAAAAGAACTAAATAAAACAATTTACTATTTTAGGTAGAGAATGTAGGCGGAATTTCCTTTGTACAAGAACAGTAGATATAAAATGAATAATATCAGCCAGTTATTATTTAGGTGAATGGCAAATTCCTCGCTCTATATAGAGACGTAAAGTGGAAGTGAGTGGGCCACATTTACTGGATGCACAACGACAGATAGGCTAAAATCGCCATGCAGTGGGTGCCTGAAGGTGGATGTCGCAACGAGACAGGCCTTTATTTTTAGGTATGGGAAATCATCAGTGTCAGACTTACTGACTAAAACCCATCCATGTTCCTTCGTTGCCCTTTGTGTTCCGGAGCCGCTGTATCTCTTTCGAATAGTCCCAAAACTCCGGCAGGCGTCGGCCCTTTCGGGCCTCTGTGTGCTGACTCTCTTTGAGGCGCGCGTAGAACACGAACGCGCCGTTGACGCCTGTCGTCATAAGACGGACGGACGGCGAGTTGCCCGTAGCTCATCGTCCACAGGCCGGCGCCTACAGTGGCCGGGTGGCCTCCGACGCCCGGAGCGTCAGTCTCCCGCGGCGGCCGGGACGAGAGGTTCTCTCCCTCTCCCATTCTACCACCTCCTTCGCTCAGGCACGAGACAGGCCTCAAAAACGCTTGCGTGATGCTTTCCTGATGGATTGGCCGGAGACGGCATCAGACAAAGTTGGCTGTAAAAGTATGGGGAGGCCTTAGCAGTGGGACAACATAGGTTAATAATAAAAAAACAACTGGTTGCACTCCGGGAGTGCCAGCAGAAGTGAAAACTTGAACATTAACGTTGTGCATTTTTGAATCATTCGTCTTACGAATTTTCGACCAGGTCGACCTGACGCTAGTTTAGCATTTTAGACCCATCCCGAGAAAAGTGCTCAATGCCGCTAAAGAAGTTTTCACTTCAAAAAAGTAGGAAATCCAATAACTAGCACAGTGGAATTTGTTCCAAAGTACGCCAAACGATTCTGGCTACCAATCGATTTAAGTCGTCCTCACAGACGCCCATTACGGCTAATGACTCATTAGCCAGAAATCACTTAAGGGGCCAGCACTACCCTTTGAGAGATTAGCCATCCATCAATGGCAGGGTGGCAATGATTTCCGGGAAGAGCCATTAGCCAGTCACGTGACGCGGGCCAATGATTTTGTCCTGCTGTTTGAATTTCGAATGAAATACACATTTATTTATGGACTAAGATACCAGAGGGCCAATTCTACTAAGTTTTAAACAACTTTCGCATTTGCATGTCAATCGCAAACTGTCAAAAAAGCCCTAATTTTTATACATTTTTAGGGTTCCGTAGGCAAATGGCAAAAACGGAACCCTTATAGATTCGTCATGTCTGTCTGTCCGTCCGTCCGTATGTCACAGCCACTTTTCTCCGAAACTATAAGAGCTATGCTGTTGAAACTTGGTAAGTAGATGTAATCTGTGAACCGCATTAAGATTTTCACACAAAAATAGAAAAAAATCTATACATTTTGGGAGTTCCCATGCTTAGAACTGAAACTCAAAAAATTTTTTTTCAACAAATCCATACGTGTGGGGTATTTATGAATAAGTCTTTAAAAATGATGTTGAGTTTTCTAATATCATTTTTTTCTAAACGGAATAATTTGCGCGAGAGACACTTCCAAAGACATTAAGGCATTAATATTTTGTATGCCCTTCGGTGGATCATAGGTTGGACGAAACATTTTATATAAGATCATTGTATGTACCCTGTGTTCACAAAATTAATAAATGAAATGAAATGAAAGTGGTAAAATGGGTGTCCCCCCCCCTTAACTTCTAAAATAAGAGAATGATAAAACTGAAAAAAATATGTGATGTATATTACCATGTGAACTACCAGCGAAAATTGTTTTGAACGAGATCTAGTGAGTAGTTTTTTTTTAAGGTCCAGGGTAGCCCGCGAAATTCAAATATTTTTATGTTTTTTGCAATTTGCCGGTGAGTGTGAAGCTGTATGTTGAACAAAATACGGTTCGCGATCGTAAAGAGCATTTATCTAAAGGATTATAACCATTTGAATCATGAATATAACCCTCTAAGTTCATATAACTCGTTTGAATGTAATTTCGTGAAAAAGTTATTCAATCGAGTTGTATGAACTTAGAGGATTATATTGATAATTAAAATGGGTATAATTCTTTAGATAAATATGCGTTACGGCCGCGAATCGTATTTTATTTGACATACAGCTTCACACTGACCGGCAAATTGCAAAAAACATCAAAATATTTGAATTTCGCGGGCTACCCTGGCGCTTCCACCTTAATACGTCTTAAATCGTAAATCGCAACTTTTGCTTATAAATACTTACAGTTTTGTACGGAACCCTCGGTGCGCGAGTCCGACTCGCACTTAGCCGGTTTTTTTGACAGATTGCGATTGAGATGCGAATGCGATTTGAATATTAAAATTAGTAGAATTGGCACTCTGAGTCTCAAATCTAGTCATTTTCATTTCTCATTTGGCTGGTTTTTTTTTATCTGTACTTTTTGAATTGTTTTATATATTTTCTTGTTCTTTGCATTGTCCTCACATAGAAGCAATAAAAGATAATGTTACCATGGTTTTTGTATTAAGTACATCAATTGATTTAAAAGAGTGTCCGTGGAGTTTCTTGCACGTTCTTCTCCATAGAGATCTACGCTTTGGAACGTGCAAATAGCTTCAACAACTTTTTTTGGACCGACCGACCTTGACAATTCAATTCTATCGCTATCTGTCAAAAAATTATGAAAATGAAGGCTCTAAAATAAAATAACTCGAAAAACCAACAAGATACAGTTATTTTAAACAAATATATCTGCCCTTCTCGCGAAAACGATGTTTTCTTTGGCAGCTGTAGGTATTGGCGTGTTCGTTTCTAAATGTAATTTTTGAAGCTTTATAGTTATAAAGCTTCAAAAATTACATTTAGAAACGAATCACAATCGAAATCGAATCGAAATTTAATCACTGATGAAGGTATTTATAAAATAATTTCATGATTGTTTACTATAACCAATGACGTATTATATATAGACACGTCATACACCAACATCGCGGCGCTTAAAAACGGCGAAAATACTAGATAGCTACTAATACGCATGAAGAAAGGGAAAGAAAATATGTCACCGTACGGCGAGATGCCTGTTGCTAGAGGGAGATAAATATACATCTTCAGTTACGTCACAGGATAGGTAAGTAATAGTCAAATTGACATCAAAACAAACGTAGTGTCGCGCGACAGGTTGGTGCGTAACTAAGCGCGATGTGGCCAATTGGCTCCATTTCATGTTGTCATTTTAGAGTGCGGACAACGTACCTATAGTTTTATATATCATTGACTATAACTAGTAAGTATTTCATTTTGCAAACAAAAAAATGCACATGTTCACACATGCATGTTCCATGCATATTTCCTAGTTGCAAAACACTTTTAAGCGTGTTTCAAACATACCTAAATTTAAAAGAATACATAAATCAGGAAAGACACGATAAAAGCCGTTTATAATCTTTACTTGTTATCCATCATTAATCATATTTTTATCCTTAAACCCCTGCTTAACTTTTACGAAGCTGCTTTGAATATTTTGGCGTAAACAGAAGAAAAGATGATTGAAAATAATAAGGGTACATGTTTTGATTGTACGTACCGACGGCTGCACAGTCATCATCTGCCGAGCCTTTTCCCAACTAAACTGGGGTCGGCTTTCAGTCAAACCGGATTCAGCTGAATACCAGTATTTTACGTGGAGCGGCAGCCTACCAGACCTCCACAACCCATTAACTGCGTAACACGGTATTTCTTGGCAAGACTGGAGTCAGATTTACTGGCTTCTGAGAATCCGTAACGACTGCCAAAGATCTACAGATGACAGCCGGGACCAACGGCTTAACGTGCTGTCCGAGGCACGGAGAAACTCGATATGTTAAGATGGTCACCCATCTACAGACCAACCTCGGCAAGCGTTGCTTAACCTTGAAGATCTACCCGTGCAGCTGTTGTTATTAAGCCACGAGCTTCCCAATGGTAGTAATGTTTATTTAGCGATGGTCCTGCGTAGAACGGAGTCACAAGTAAACGTAGTGCCAGTTTCTTCTTAACAATAATAAGAGTTTCCATGGAGTTTCTTGCACGTTCTTCTTCATAGGATCGTCTCTTTGGAACGTGCAACTGCTGCTCTGGAGATAGGGTCGGTGAGTGTGTTTTGTTGCAGAATAAACTGCTGCTCTTGTCGCTAGTGTGGCAGAATTAGCTTCATCTATACGTCACCGGAAAGCGCAAGATTGTAAAATATTGCGTTAAATTGTATTTTTTTTTTTTCTAAATAAAACAAGGGTACTATTGAATTTGGATGAGGTATATTATATACAAAACGATTTTTTCACAATATTTTGAGAAATTATAATCTAATCTAAGATTTATTACAACCATACGGTGTCTGCCACTTTATAGTGGCACCTATTACTGGTCTATTTGAAATAAAGGATTATGTATTTTCAAAAGAATGCGAGGCCAGCTTATCTGCTTTTATACTACGAATGTGAGGCCGACTGTACCAACCCGAAGTAGAATTTATTTTATTGGCGACTTAGCTTGCTTCCTGAGTTATATTTAATGTAGAATATGAAATAGGGGATGCTGGGTTAGGCTTGCGTTTACCCAAATAAATAAGGGTTATTTTGCTTTGGATTTTCGCTGTTTTAAGGTTATAGGGAGGTTAATAATGGGGTGTGTGGATTAGGAAGGGTTTTTGGGATAAAGTATTTTAAATGAAGGCTGATTCTCGTGTTTGGCTATTTTTAATAGCAGATCGGAGTATTTTTTTGTGGATAGGAATTCATCAAAAGACTTCCCCCACTCTGCGTGGGAGGAGTGACAGACTCTTAGTGACTTTTTGTTTCAATGCAGTGGCCAAGGCCTGGTCCTTATCAGACAAAGGCAATTTTTTTTTGGTTGAGGGTAATATAAAAATTCTGGAGTGGCGACCACGTACCGGAAGACACAACGTTGAAAGGCCCTCAAGGTAGACTGATGTCCTGGCTCAGGACCCGGGTAGCCGATGGATGCGGGACGCACAGAACCGTTTGTTGTGGCGACACTTATGTTTGACACTTTTCACACCGTTTGTGGAGGCTTATCTAGCTGTGAACGCATATATATAAAAGTACTCTGTGTGTGAACATACATCTCTCGGTTTATGAGAGCTATAGACTCGTCCATTATTGCATGCGACTTAAAGATAATTACATGTGGATGTACTGTAGATAGATACACTTGTCTTAAACCTTCAGTGAATAAAACATAAAAAATTAAAGACAAACAAAGTTTATTTCGTTTATTTATTTAAGTTCACCAATTACTTATCTATACATATAATAAAATCGTAGAGTTGCCGTGTCTGTACATTTAATATTTTCGCATCAAAAATACATAGAAATGTCCGAAAAATGACATAGAACACAAAAAAGCAGTTTTTGAAATTCTTTTCTGTTTGTCTGTGCGTCTGTATGTCTGTGCGTCTGTATGTCTGTGCGTTTGGAGGAGCATCACGCATAAACCACTGATTGGATTCAAAATTTAGGTACTTCGAAATATTAAGTGATAATCGGAGCAACATTTAGTGTTTATTTCATCAAAATCGACCCACAAAATCAAAAGATATCGAATTTTAAAGTTTACGAAGATACTACATCGAGCGCTAAAATAGGTTGTTTTCATTGAGACTCCAGATACTTGCAATGCCATCTATTGAGAAAATTTGTAATAAGTAATGTGTGAAAAGACCCCGAAACAATGTATTTTTGAGTTATTTTTTAATTAAACTTAAAATATAGCAAAAAAAGTGAACATTTTATTATATCATTATCATTATTTATCGTAACGTGTAAGCTTATAAGTTCGAACTTATGAGTATAGATACAGTTCAGTTACGTTGTAGATCGATAGATGGCGTTGTACTTATGACGCGTTTTTCTGAATCGCGGTGTTAAGATTCTCCGCAAAAGCATGTAGTCAGGCCCATGTTTAACTATTGTTAAACTTGGTTGTATAATACATGTTGGAGTTATTCTGTATGGGTATGGCTGTTATGGAAGTATGTTGAATGACTAGATGACTAGATTTTTTCGAATTAATGGGATGAGTGAGTACACTTGGGTCGTACTTGCAAAATCGAGTACCAAGGCTTCCAGTACGTCTACCTTCTCAAACCAAACCAGGGCCCGGGATACTTTCAAGTATTTTCTAAGTGGATAGGAAATTGACCCATAACTTTCTAAAAATAAAGAGCACAATCACAATCGCGTTTTCAAACAAATACCTTCTTACGACGATTCAAGTTTCTGAACTACTTTCTACCTACTTCTATTTCATCCAAAAGCCCTGTTGGAAGAAAAAATACTTGCATGGGAAATTGAACCCTGACCTATTATTAATAAGGAGTACAATCGCGTTTACAAACAATCGCGTTTGCAAAGAAAAACCATTAAAGTAAAAATACTTGCATATGAAATTGTTCCGTAGTTCGTTACAAATAAGGATCACAATCGCGTACACAAATTGAACATGATCGCATTTGCGAAAACTAACGCAGTTATTGAACTATTGAAGAATGTATTGAAAAACTACGTAGAATTTATGAATTTTGTAAATTAAATACCGCTAGGTAAGTAGCACGGTATTAAATTAATAATGAACGAAACCATTCCTTTCTACTTAAAAATAGGCTTAGGACTGTCAGCTGTGAAATTTAAATAATATAATATTATTATTGTTATGATTATTCAATGATTTTAGTAGCTGGCGTAGTTAGAAGGTTTCAATTCATTTTACGATTGTTATACACAGTATTTACAGTACCATGAATTTCAGTATCAAATTGCATAATATGTATTTGTTCCTTACTTACGTATATTTTACCTAACTTTCCAAGCGAGTCATCTTTACAGCTGTGGAAAGCATTTTTTTTTTTTTTTAGGGATTGGAAATCATCCAATGACTCCTCCCGCTCTGGGTGTAGCGGGAGGGAGTGTCAGACTTCTACTGACTAAAACCCATCCATGGTCCTTCATTGCCCTTTGTGTTCCGGAGCCACGGGACGAGTAAGAACGATGTAGGTATCATTTCTTATCGGAAAGAGCGCGCGCTGCTCGAGACCCGAACGCGGCCGAAGCGAGTCGACGCGCGCGCGACGGCCGAAGCCACGTCACAATTCACGATTCGGCGAGACTCGGGCGAGCGTCGAGCCCCGAATGCCCCCGAAGGAGCGAGTTCAAGACTTCAAGTAGCCGTATAGTACCTGGTGTACGTACTTGGAAGCAAATACATACCTGGTGTACAAACCTGGTCGCGTAAATACGTACCTTCCCTAGAGGAGAGTTGTTACCTGTATCCATAAGTAAACTGTTTTACTAACAGAAGTGGTGAATTTTTGGTATTATGCTTCAATGTGACTAAACTATAAAAGCAGAACGCGTCGATCGTCAAGGTTAAGCAACGCTTGCCGAGGTCGGTCTGTGAATGGGTGACCATTATAACAACCTAGCCTTTTCCTTACTATATTGGCTCGGCTTCCAGACAAACCGGATTCAGATGAATAGCGGTATTTTACGTGGAGCAGCTGCCTACTACCAGACCTCCACAACTCATTCAATGCAAGACTTCAGTCAGATTTTACTGGCTTCTGACTATCCGTAACGACTGCCAAAGATCTACAAATGACAGCCGGGACCAAAGGCTTAACGTGCTTTCTGAGGCACGAAGGAAACTCGGTATGTTAAGATGGTCACCCATCCACAGATCAACCTTCGCAAGCGTTGCTTACCTTGAAGATCGATGCGTTCGTCTGTTATAGTAAAGCCTTGAAGATCGGCCCGTGCGGCTGTTTTAATTTAGCCACGAGCTCCTCTACAATAAAGCGATTCTATGAACCCAGTAAAACTTTTTTGATAAAAAAGGTTAAAACATCTCATCTCATGTAAGTGAATTGTAATTCTTATGAGAATAAATGATCTCAAACCAGAAAACAAATTAAATTAATCAGTGGTCTAATCAGCAATATTGTCAGTAAAAATCGGAGAAAATGTGTTTCTTTTTGGACTGTGCTGGACGAAATTAAGAATCCACTTGATTTACCACCATTCGTTCGATAGTCGGTTTTGTTGATTTTGATTCAAGATTTGTTTGTACCAGGAGATTAGGTACCTGGGCTGGTCGGCATTTCAACCGATAGAGATGATACAGTGCCCTGCATTAGGTACCCTCTTCATAATTATATTCTTAATTCGAGAGAGAGATCAGGTCAGGATACGTAACTGAACGTAAATCTATACTAATATTATAAAGCAGGAGAGTTTGTTTGTTTGGTTGAACGCGCTAATCTCAGGAACTACTGGTCCGATTTGAAAAATTCTTTCAGTGTTAGATAGCCCATTTATCGAGGAAGGTTATAGGCTATATAACATCACGCTAAGACAAATAGGAGCGGAGCAATAATGGAAAATGTGACGCAGACGAAGTTGCGCGGGTCAGCTAGTTTATAAATAAATATTAATTTAAAAAACATTTTCTAGGGGATTATCTGTACAGAGGGGCCCGAAAGGGCCGACGCCTGCCGGAGTCGCGGGATTATTCGCAAGAGACACCGTGGCTCCGGAACACAAAGGGCAATGAAGGAACATGGATGGGTTTTAGTCAGTAGAAGTCTGACACTCCCTCCCGCTACACCCAGAGCGGGAGGAGTCATTGGATGATTTCCCATCCCTAAAAAAAAAAAAAAAAAAAAAAAAAAAAAGGGGATTATCTGTAAATAGTCACTTACAGGCATGCACATCATTTTCTACGTACGTATAGGTCTAATTAAATTATTGTAATGATTAACAAAATGATTCCAGGTGAAACTCGCTTCCATCCTCGGCCTAATCATCACTTTCCATCAGGTGATATTTGGGCCAAGAGTTTCCCTGTTTTGTATAAAAAAATAAATAAAAAAATAAAATAGAATTTATAAAATATGACTTGACTTAAAAATAAATTAATAACATAAAATGAATAAATAAACTGAATTTCGGAACAATAACACAAGATAAGTACAACAAGCAAAACGATGGTAGCTGCAAAAGTATTTAATAAACTGTAGCGCAAAATGCAGGTGTATCTTAGGTGTGTGTCTTTAATCCTCTTCGTTTCATTTGCTCAGTGCCATAATAATTGATGTATCGGAAAGTTTTACAATTTCTGTGGTATTATATTCTTGGAGAAAAGGTCTACATGTTTTTGTTGCTTAAGACAACCTGGGAGTTTTTAAGTCAAGAGTGAATAGGTTACTTCTAGGCAAGCGAGCTCCTAAGATGGAGCACGCTTGCCTAGAAGTAACCTATTCACTGGAAGTGGAATTCCCTGCCGGAGTATGTGTTTCCTGATAGCTACAACCTAGGAGTCTTTAAGTCAAGAGTGAATAGGTTACTTCTAGGCAAGCGTGCTTCATCTTAGACCGCATCATCACTTACCATCAGGTGAGATAGTGGTCAAACGCGTGCTTATCTAAAGTAAAAAAAAATCCAAAGCAACAAACAAGAACTTAAACATTTCTGTCCCTATTCACAAGTTTATTTGTAACATAATATTTTTGCGTCAGTTCTTTTATTCTTTGAGCTTATAAACAACTTAAGTTGGTATCAATAGGACTTAGTATAAGTCTCTTAGAGCCAAAACATGTTGGCAAAAATTACAAGATCGTTTACTTTCATAGCTTTTTTATTTATTTACTTTGACGTGATTTGATTGATCATTCATAATGTTTCTGAAAAGATTTAAAAGATTTTCTGTCTGTTACAAAGTCGCAACAAAAGTAGGAATATAGAGTGTGGTTGCTCTATGTATCAACACTGAGCGTAGGAAAATATTATGAAGAATCATGAAGGTTTATTTTTAACTAACTTCTTAAAAGGAGACAATATCTGTATGACCTTTTAGACAGCTTTTATTTGCGACTCCGGGTATTTGTTGTTGATTTTTGTCGTACCTATTTTATTTATAAATATAAGCTGAATATTCAAATTGAATATGTTTTATTGAATATTTAATTTTTGCTCGATTTATACACAACCATTATTTTCATGGCTCTATAGGTACAGCCGCGTCGGGAGTCGCAAGTCGATTCCAGACCACCGTAGGCGTGGGCCTGTGAATACCGCGTGTATCTGACATCGACGCACAAACGATTTCCATGGGTCCAGGGCATGATTCTGGACACCCCAGTGTTGGAATTTTTCGTCGGTTCTTTTCTCATTTTTTTCAAGAGTACTACAAAGTATCAGCTCAGCTGAGCTGATATTATTTGTGGCTTTATTCAGATTGCTCTTTTTAGTGACAGTAGTTAATTAATTATTTTTTTATTAAAAATCTCATTGGGTTAGGTCAGAATAACGATTATGAGCAGTCTAAAGTAAAAAAAACCCTTGAAAAAAATAAAACAATGAGAAAAAAGCCGACGAAAAATTCTAAGTCTAGGGTGTCCAGAATCATGCCCCGGACCCATGGAAATCGTTTGTGCGTCGATGTCAGATACACGCGGTATAGAGCGATGAGTGGCTCACCGTCCGATAAGGGCCTGGGGTCTACTCTCTAAGCCCGAAGTCCTTAGTTTAAGCCTTAGTTGCTGGAGTTTCTACGCCGTATCACTTAACCACTAAGAAATAATGACAACACGGGTTGACAGTTACTGTTAAATCGTGTTGTCTTCCATTATTAGTTCGAGTTCGGGACTAATCATACGTCCGTATGATAACTGGTGATAACGAGTAGAATACGCCCGCAACTAAGCCCGAAAATAATAATAATAATAATCCCGATGGACCTTAGGTCATACCTAGGGTGAGCGGCCAGACAAAGAGAGATACAATCCGCAGGGCAGTTTTGTGGCGAACTGTTGGGCAGTAGCGACCCCACGAACTTTATCTCCCGGGAGAAGTCTTGTTCCTCATCTCCGGCTTGCCTTTATTGGCTGGCCAGAGTGAAAACTGACGAGGAACAGAGCTCCCACCTCTTTCTTGCCTTAATTGGCCGGTCTGAGTGGAGATTCGCTAGAGCACACGTGCTCGGGAGAAGGATGTATAATATAATCCAGTAAGGCCCATTCATTGAGTGTGCAAGTCACCCCCTGCCATTTAAAAGCCGTGTATATTGTTAGTAGTCAGGCAGGGGCCAATAGTTTTTCTATAATAAACGATTATCAGTCCACTAAACCACCCAAACCCATAGCGTTTCATTTTGTTTCCATAATTATTCTGCACTAGCTTCTGCCAGCGGCTTCGCCCGCGTGATCCCTAGGGAACATGTTCCCGGGATTAAAAGTAGCTTATGTGCTATTCCAGACTATAATCTATCTTTGTTCTAAATTTTATTAAGATCCGTTAAGCCGTTCTGGCGTGATTGAGTAACAAACAACCAAAATTTCACATTAACATTTTTTTTTTCATTTTTTCTATTGATTGTAACGTGATGAAAAGTATACTATAACCTGCTCAGGAGTAAGAATAATAATTGTACCAAGTTTCGTTAAAATCCGTCGAGTAGTTTTTGTTTCTATAACGGTTATACAGACAGACAGACAGACAGACAGACAGACAGACAGACAAAAATATTACTGATTGCATTTTTGGCATCAGTATTGATCCCTAATCACCCCCTGATAGTTATTTTGGAATTATATTTCATGTACAGAATTGACCTCTCTACAGATTTATTATAAGTATAGAAGATAGATAGAAGATATTTTTGGAATTATATTTCATGTACAGAATTGACCTCTCTACAGATTTATTATAAGTATAGATATAGATTAGTACTGCTCCAACCGGGGATTGTCCTTGGGATACTTTCAGTGCATACAGGGATAATCGCCGGTTGGTGCCCCATTACATTTGAAATGTCTAACGGGGCCTCTGCGAGCTGGTTTTGGCCCCTCGTACGCCTACCAAAGGACCGGGTCTCCAGGGACCCGAGAAAGTAAAAATTTTTGACGACACGGTTGGCGCAGTGGTTGAGCGATTGACTGCTGCGCAGCATGTCGCGGGTTCGATTCCCGCACGGAACAAATATTTGTAAGACCTACAAGTATTTGTTCCGAGTCTGGGTGTTTTTCTATCTATAATATGTATGTATTTACAAAAAAAAATGTATGTAAGTAGTTTATCAGCCATATCGTTACCATAACACAAGCATTAGGTTGCTTAGCTTGGGGCTATATGGCGTTGTGTGAAATGTCCAAGGATATTATTATTATTATATTATTATTATAAAATAATAATAATAAAAAAAAAATATTTCTCTCGAAAAGGTATAGACATTGGTTCGTGACATATTGTTACGAGCTTGGGGTTCGTGACAATAAAAACAGCCGATTATTTAACCAAAAAAATGACACTTTAATTATCAAAACTAATTAACACACTAATTACAACCACAATCGCACTATTAAACACTTCACTTCACTTAACTCGCAGTTGAAGATCGCTTCCGAAGATTCGCTTGTATCGCCAATTCAATACTGACCCAGTCGCGAGCGATTCGCAGCTTATATAGTCCCACTGTAATTTCCAGAACCTTCGAGAATGGAAATATCTAGAAAGTTCGGGAACATACCGGTCCCGACTGACTAGGTGTCGAAACATCGAGAATGTTCTAGCATCGAAAAGTCTAGAAAGATCGTGACCCAATTAGTTCTACTACTCGATACTAGATGGTGTTAGTAGTACGTTGTGTACCCGGCATTAATTCTGGCGCGTAACACTTCCCCCTCCTAAGACATGCTCGTCCCGAGCATCGGTCCCATAATAACGCGCCAGTCTATCCACATGGACGATCTTAGGTGCACTTCTCGTACCTTTCTGAATACGGTAGGTCACGTCATTGATTTTTGTGACAATCCGGTACGGCCCGTCCCATTTAGCTTGAAGCTTAGGAGATTTCCCTTTACTGCGAACTGGATTGTGCAACCACACTAGTGAACCTTCGTCGAAACCTTTATTGTTAATTTTGCGGTCATATCGAGTTTTCATCTTTTCAGTCATTTGCTGGCCCGATTGTCTGATGTGCTCATAAATGTCGTTCATTTTGTTCCGCAAGTCATTCGCATAATCGGTTATACTGCGTGGGGCATCAGGTGGTATTCCGGTGATCAGGTCTGCAGGCAGCCGTAATTCTCTACCAAAGTTTGCGAAAGCTGGTGTCACCGATGTACTTTCGTGAACAGCACTTCGGTATGACAGCAAAAACGGTTGTATATGCTTGTCCCAATCGCGTTGCCGGTTTTCCACAACTTTAGCCAGGTATCTCTCCAATGTCTGATTAAATCGTTCCACCATTCCATCCGACTGTGGGTGGTAAGAAGTTGTTCTCGTTTTATGAGTACCCATAACTCGACAAGTTTCCTGGAATATTTGTGACTCAAAATTCCGTCCTTGATCGCTGTGAATCTCCAAAGGTACTCCAAAACGACAGAAGACTTCATGAACGAGTTTATCTGCAACTGTTGAAGCTTCTTGATTCGGAATGGGGAAGACTTCCGGCCACTTGGTAAAGTAATCCATTACAACCATGAAATACTTGTTACCACTGTCACTTTCCGGAAACGGTCCCGCAACATCCAGGGCTATCCTTTCCCAAGGTGCACCAACATTGTACAATTTCAACGCACCTCTGCTACGAGTCTGAGGTCCTTTTACAGTCGCACAACTTGTACATTTGCGACACCAATCCTCGACATCGTCACGACAGTGGACCCAGTAAAAACGTTCCCGTATCTTCAGTAGAGTCCGTTTAACTCCCATATGGCCTCCTGAACATCCATCATGGTACAGCTACAGAACATCCGATAATTTCGCTTTAGGGACAATCATTTGCAAATGACAGCTGTCACCCCGAGTATTCTCCCATTTACGGCACAGGACTCCATCCTGAATCACTAAGCTGTCCCATTGAGCCCAATAGCTTTTTGTAATCGTACTCATCGCTGCGACGTCACTCCATGTAGGCTTAGAAGCGCTGGCCTTTATCCAGTTCAAAATCGGCTTGATGTCCGAATCTTCCTGTTGTGCACGTTGTAAGCTTTCCTTCCAGTCGTTGCTGAGGTCTGTCTTGACCATCCTCACAGGTACAGCTTCTTTACCCTCTTGCCTAGTACAATGCTTGCAGTCTTCAGGGCAAGGTCTTCTTGACAATGTATCTGCGTTGCCATGAGATCTCTCGCTGCAATGTGCCACCAACAAGTCGTTCTCCTGCAGCCGCTGGGCGCTGTCGTTAGCCGCCCTACCTTTAAAAGATCGGCTATTTTCCCTTCCTGCATTTCGCTTAGGGCAACTGGATCTAAGGTGGCCCCTTTCACCACAGCCGTAGCATCTAGGGCTGTATCCTCTTAAACGGTCACTAATTGCAACTGCTGCAATCTCCTTGGTTCGGTGAGATCGATAATCTTGCCGCAAAGCTTCCTTTTCTGTAGTTCGCTTAGGGCAACTAGATCGAAGGTGACCTCTTTCACCGCAGCCGTAGCACCTAGGGCTATATCCTTTAAACCGGTCGAGAACCGTTACTGCAGCAACCTCCCTAACGCTACAGGGACGATAATCCTGCCGCGCAGCTTCCACCTCCAATGCATGGGCCAAAGCGTCCTTAAGTGTCCCGTGGTGCCCGAGCCTCACTGCAGCCCTAACTTCAAGGTCACGGATGCCGTCAATGAAGGCCTGGACCAGGTTCCCTTCAATAAGCGCAGGTACAGACTGGTATGCCTTCCGCACAAGCTTCTCCACTTCAAGGGCCCACTGCTGCAGGTTTTCACCACTACGCTGTACACGATCCCTTAGTTGCGCACGAAACACGTGCTCCAGATGGGCGTCACCATACCGGGATTCCAGTGCTTCAAGGAGCTGCTCGTAAGTTACTTCTTTACCGAGAGCTTCCAAGACAGTTAAGGCCTGGTCGCGTAGGCTTAAGGTGAGGGCAGTCATGGCTTGATTTTTACTCCAACCGTTCGCCTTCATGACGGCCTCAAACTGAATTTTGTAGGCCGACCAAGAAGACGTCCCATCGAACGGCGGCACTTTGAATCCACGTAGTGAAGGTGTAGTAGTTACGGGAGTTGCAATCCCATCTCCAAGTTTAAGGTTGCCCAACTCCTTCTTCACATCAGCAATAACGTCATAAAATTTGCTGGTCAGTGTTTCAGCATCTGACAGGCGGTTGTCACACTGAGCAACCTTATCCTTCACTTCCTTCATGTCTTTCCCAAAAGACGCGTGCAGTTCTTTCATGAGGAGCATCTGTTCTTCCTGTCGGCGCGCCTGCTCCTCCTTGTCAAGCTTGAGCTGTTCTTCCAAGCGACAGGCCTGCTCCTCTTGTCGCTGGGCCTGTTCCTCCTGTCGTCGGGCCTATTCCTCCTGTCGTCGGGCTTGCTCCACCTTGTCGTGCTGAAGCTGTTCTTCCAACCGACGGGCCTGTTCCTCCTGTCGGCGAGCCTGCTCCTCTTGTCGTCGGGCCTGCTCCGCCTTGTCGTGCTGCAGCTGTTCTTCCAACCGACGGGCTTGTTCCTCCTGTCGGCGAGCCTGCTCTTCTTGTCGTCGGGCCTGCTCCGCCTTGTCGTGCTGCAGCTGTTCTTCCAACCGACGGGCCTGTTCCTCCTGTCGGCGAGCCTGTTCCTGCAGCATCATCATCAGAGCAGCAAAGTCTGGTGCTGCTGATGCCGGAGCTACTGTGGACGGACCGGCTTCCATGGTCGGTAGCTGACTTTCCGACGGCTGCGGCGTTGCACCACCAAAACGCCTCTGATCCGTCTCCTGCTGGCGTTGACTACGGGTACGGATACCCTCCGTGTCGTCCTTTGGCAGAATCGGCATGATAATCCTTACTTCTGACACCAATTGTTACGAGCTTGGGGTTCGTGACAATAAAAACAGCCGATTATTTAACCAAAAAAATGACACTTTAATTATCAAAACTAATTAACACACTAATTACAACCACAATCGCACTATTAAACACTTCACTTCACTTAACTCGCAGTTGAAGATCGCTTCCGAAGATTCGCTTGTATCGCCAATTCAATACTGACCCAGTCGCGAGCGATTCGCAGCTTATATAGTCCCACTGTAATTTCCAGAACCTTCGAGAATGGAAATATCTAGAAAGTTCGGGAACATACCGGTCCCGACTGACTAGGTGTCGAAACATCGAGAATGTTCTAGCATCGAAAAGATCGTGACCCAATTAGTTCTAGTACTCGATACTAGATGCCGTTAGTAGTACGTTGTGTACCCGGCATTAATTCTGGCGCGTAACAATATTATTTCGATCAGATTTGTAAACTTTGTGAGAACTGGAGTCTGTAGTGGGTTCGGGACCTGTATGACAGATCTCCAGGCTCTCACCCTCTTAAAACAATACTATTAAGCACTAATTGGTAAACATCAAAGCCATTTATAGGCAAATATGGACTTCGGGCTTAGAGAGTAACCTCCCAGGCCGGATCGACGGTGCGTTGTGTTCCACGTGCACCTCGAAGTGATGTCTGTATAGTGGACTGTTAGGGCCTGCCAGGGTTTCGGATTTTTTTTTAAGTGCCACCGTGTCATGTGGCAATTAGAGTAACAAGGGTGGGTATTAGTCAGTAAAAGTCTGACACTGCCTCCCGCTCTGGGCGGAACGTAAGGTGTCACACTTCAGAGCCATTTGATAAAAAAGCTCTGTAAAGCATGATTTGTAAGTCAAGGTCTGACCGGATTATAAAAAAATATTTCTTTGGTAAAAAGTTACACTTTCACAGTGTCAAACTATGGTAGATCATAGAAAACTATATAATCATACTATCTTCTGCCAGTGGCTTCGCCCGCGTGATCCCTAGGGAACATATTCCCAGAATGATAAGTAGTCAATGTGCTATTTTTTACTATAATCTATCTCTGTGCCAAATTTCATCAAGATCCGTTCAGCCGTTCTGACGTGATTGAGTAACAAACATCCAAACTTTCACATTTATAAGATTATAGTTTTTTTTACAGTTATAGTGTTTTTGTTTCTGCGGCCTAAGTATTGATCGTAGAAGCAAAAACACTGGAAAAACCAAGTTTTCTGCATACGAAACATAACGAAATTACAAAACAATTTTCCAATGTTCATGTATTTTGTAATGAAAACAGTCAGTAAGTGGCTTCCACTTAACTACAAATAATTAGTTTCAAATTACGTAAATACTAAACCGTTTTATAAAAAGGCATTCTAAGTCATTTCGCTGTAGGTTACTTTCATATGAGAAAATTATGCGATGTATGAAAATATATTTTTCTCTGGCAGTTTTCATGAAACCTTTGATATATTTTATTCCGAGCCGTTTTTATTAAGCAAGATTATTATTTATTATTCACAACCTCTGACAGTGGTTCCGGTCGCTTGTCCAGTTTTTAATTTACTAAAATGAAAAATAACCAGTACGTTTTTCTTCACATGCTAACTTTTTGTAAAAACAAACGAGACTTGGGTTGCAAAAACAAAAACACATTTTCTTTCAGCATATTCGTTTTGTAAAGTACATCTATTTTAACTATGAATTTCTGAATAACAAGTCATCACCATCATATCAGCCGAAAGACATCCACTGCTGACACAGGCCTCCCCCAAGCGTCACCACAACGACCGGTCCTGTGCGTCTCGCATCCATCGGCTACCCGCGACCTTCACCAGGTCATCAGTCCACCTTGTGGGAGGTCGCGCCAACGTTGCGTCCGAAAAGATCTGGATCAGGCCCCATCGACCATCTGTTCTGCGAGCAATGTGCCCTGCCCACTGCCACTTTAGTTTGGCGATCCTTCGGGCTATGTCGGTAACCTTGGTTCTCTTGCGGATATCATTATTCCTGGTTCGATCATGCAAGGAAACTCAAAGCATTGTCATACATAAAATGCACGTACAACCAAAGCCCTGCATTTCCTGACCAATATATGTAGGTACCTAGGTTAAAATCCTTAAATATTAATATTTTCCTAAGCTTTGGGCTGGCTTAAAAGTATAAAC
This sequence comes from Ceramica pisi, assembly GCA_963859965.1. Lineage (NCBI taxonomy): Eukaryota > Metazoa > Arthropoda > Insecta > Lepidoptera > Noctuidae > Ceramica > Ceramica pisi. The sequence continues at coordinate 1,544,931 of OY982538.1, forward strand.
CAAGCTCACTTGACTAAACAATTAAAATAACTTTTTTTTTGTTTTACTTTTGAGGTTTGTGAGGCACGCGTTTGACCACTATCTCACCTGATGGTAAGCGATGATGTGGTCGGAAATGGAGCACGCTTGCCTAGAAGTAACCTATTCACTCTTGACTTAAAGACTCCCAGGTTGTAGCTATCACGAAACACAGACTCCGGCAGGGAATTCCACTCCTTTGCTGTACGCACTATGAATGTGTTCCCAAAACGTTTTGTGCGTGTGGGCGGGATATCCACCATGTACCGGTGGCACATCGCCGTTCGTCTTGTGGTGCGATGATGAAACGGTCTTGGCGGAATTAAATTATGCAATTCCGGCGCACGTTCTCCGAAATGCAAGCTGTAGAATATCAACAGGCTAGCACTAAAACCTTAATAATTTAAACCATTTTTAATCTGTGAACTTTCTAGATTTATGTATGTCTTTCGACCGTCCATTATCACACTCGATATTGGTAAACTTTGATCCAAGTCCCCGTTAAATAGAACCAAGCCTTACCCAAAATCAACATTCCTACACTCTATCAGTAAATGGAAATCCCTCGACGAAAGCACTCGGCTTTCAATAGAACAGCTGAATTAACATTCGGCAAATGATCAAGCCAATAGTTTGCTTAGGTTAGGCCTAGGTATCTATTATTAAATGCAAACGTTTCAATTCGGCTCCAATCTGTTGAATTTCATCGGGAATATTAATGTTATGTAAGTGAGGATATCTAAATTACTGAGGAATTGGGTGTGGTGAAATCACTTGATATTATAAAAAAAGTCCTCCGTCGCGTCTGTTTTTCTGTTCACGATAAACTCAAAAACTCCTGCACCGATTTTCATGCTGTTTTCACCAATGGATAGAATGGGTTTTGAGGAAGGTTTTAGTGTATAATTTGTCAAGTGGGCGAAGCCACGGGCTAGTAAGGTAGTAATTAAACTATCAAAGGGACATATCGAGACACCTTCATGCTCGATCTTGGCTGGTATTTGAAGATGTTTGACAGTCGTTAGGGGTGGCGGTACCACCTGAATCACCAGAGTCAGACCTTCCGTCCACTGACGAATTCATAAACGTTGTCAAGAGACTACCTCTCAACAAATCATCCGGTGAAGATAAAATATCTAATAGAATGATTATAGAAGCGTGTAAAACGTCGAGCGATGCGATTTTATCAGTATATAGCCGATGTATTGCGGAAGGTATTTTTCCTCGAATATGGCGACAAGGCTTTATACGCATTATTCCAAAGAGTGGCGACAAGCCCTCGGACGACCCTAAGTCATAACGGCCCATAACACTACTCCCATCTTTGGGAAAAATTTTAGAGCGACTGATTGTTCCGCGCTTACATACCATCGGGTGAGATAGTGATCAAACGCATGCCTATCAATAGTAAAAAAAGATTTTAGGCTGACCACCCCTAACGACTTTTTTTTTTTTTTTTGGGACAAGCCCGCCACACATTCCCAACCACTGCAACTCCTGAAAGCCAGAATCAACAGTGGCGACCACCAAAAAAACGCCGAGTTAATGAAACCCGACGAGTCCCGGAGAAACGATTCAACTGTCTTGGATCCCGCAACGAAATTAATCAGAAGAGTACAGCGGAGGAGTAGGAAAAATAAATATAATTTCCACTTCCCTCCATATCAAGCAGGAGACAGATTAGAGCTAGGCCAATAGGCACCAAGGGACATATACAACTGGGTTAGGCCCAGTTGCCAAGCACCACGGATTATATATTAACATTTAAACTAATGGGTCCTAAATTGTGAGCTACTTTTGATTCCAGTAATAGGTATGGCAAAATCGCCTGAACGCACGGAAATTTGTTCTGGTTTCTACAAGGTCCGTATAGTAAACTACTCCAGATTTGACCTGAATACTATCTAACATAACATTACGTTCAGTCTGCCAAAGAATACACTCCCACAAGATGTGATGTGCGGATTGTTCGTATTCAAGGTCAGCTGTAGAGCATTGACATAAAGGTGAGGCCACAAGCCTAAAGGAAAATAATTTACTCTTAAAGTTGCCATGACCTGTGAGAAATTGGGCAACACAGTGATCCACCTCCAGCCATGTCTTCTCCAGCCGCTCACGAACGGATGGAAAAAACTGGTGGAGGTGTCGGCCCTTGATGGAATCTTCCCACCTACATTGCCATTCGCATAAAAGTGCCTCCCAGACGTCAGTCTGGGGTTTTAATAATCTAGAGATCTTAGCACGGTCGCGTTGCGGTAAAAACTCTGGGTCCGTGATCTTTCTAGCGTAGAAGTACATTGCAGCACGCCGCTGCACCTCAAGATCGACTAGGAGAACACCCGCCAGCACCGGTAAGGCTTCAGTACTAACCGTCCTATACGCCTTGCATAAGAATATCAAAGCCAAACGCTGGTTTTGAAGTAATTTACGTCGTACCGCCCCTATGGTGGCCCTATTGGCCCAGACAGGTGCCCCGTAGCACATACAACCCAAGTAAGTAGCCCCATATATAGTTTTTAGGGTTTGAAATGATAGACCCCAAGTAGCCTTTGATATTCTCGTCAAGGCGTAGAAGTTCTTTTTTGCTTTTTCTCCTACTGTTTTTATATGATCAATAAATGAAAAGTTTCTTTCTAGTAGCATACCGAGGTAGCACACGGATTCTTTCCTTTTAACGGGTACGTTATTAAATTTTATTCATAGGCCAGGATTTAAGGTTTCCTTTTAAAAGAAGTTGATAGGTTTTATGCGGTGCAAAGGTCAGACGGTTTCGATCGCCCCACTGAGATATTAAACGTAGGCATGTGTCAGCCAAGTTCTCGAGTCCAGCCCGAGTACTTGCCTGAATGAGCAGCAAGCCATCGTCCGCGTAACCGGTTAATGAACAGCCGTACGGGAGCGGAAGCGCGAGGAAATCATCGTAGCCAAAATTCCATATATATGGACCGATAACTGAGCCCTGAGGACATCCCATGGTTAGAGACTTAGTAATGGAATGATGTCCAAGTTTGAGTTTCGCGGAGCCATTTAGAAAGTACGAACAAATCAGATTATAGATGTTTTTGTAGCAACCACGGGTTTTCATTTTAAGTAGTAACATCGGCCACCATGCGTTATCAAAAGCGCCAGAAATGTCGAGAAAGATTCCAACCACGTATTTATGTTCCGATGAGTTGACAATTTTACGGACAGATAGAGCCGCATCTACAGTGGATTTTCCAATAGTAAAACCGTATTGATTTTTATGAAATTTAGGTCCGTTCGGTAACAAGCGCGGAACAATCAGTCGCTCTAAAAGTTTTCCCAAAGATGGGAGTAGTGTTATGGGCCGGTATGACTTAGGGTCGTCCGAGGGCTTGTCGCCACTCTTTGGAATAATGCGTATAAAGCCTTGTCGCCATATTCGAGGAAAAATACCTTCCGCAATGCATCGGCTATATACTGATAAAATCGCATCGCTCGACGTTTTACACGCTTCTATAATCATTCTATTAGATATTTTATCTTCACCGGATGATTTGTTGAGAGGTAGTCTCTTGACAACGTTTATGAATTCGTCAGTGGACGGAAGGTCTGACTCTGGTGATTCAGGTGGTACCGCGGCCCACGCCCTGATCTGCTGATGGTATTCATTTTCATTTACTGATGAATCATCTGGTATAAGAGAATCAAGCAGAACATCAGTTGTTTCTTCAATGCCGGTGGTATGTGTATTATTTACTTTAATGTTCTGAACGTATGCAAGGTCGACCGATCTATTAGCCTTAAACTCGTGATACAAAGGAGACCACGGACCCTCCTTATCAAGTTTATCAACAATTTTCCGGAGTAAATTACCCTTAGATTTTTCAACCGATGCTCTGTAACGCGACTTGGCAACTCTAAAAGTACTTATGGCAAGATTAAAAACGTCTCCGGTAACATTACGTTTTTTAAGCTTATTAAGCTGTCTACGCGCTCTGCGATAGCTCTTACGTTGTTCAGCAAGGTAGTCACTCCACCAATCACATCTACGAATATTGGTCACAGATGCACGACCAATAGCAATGTCAGCACAGTAAGTGAAAGTGTCTGACATTATCTCAGCACTTTCCTCAGCTGACAGTCCATCGCGAGTGAAGTCTTTGGCATGACAAGCAAAAAGTGAGCTAAAGAATTCCCAGTTCGCGCCTTTACTCTTATATCTAAAATTTCCAATTAAGTGTGAAGAACCTTGAGTAAGAATAGGAACAAAATCGTACACGATCAGGCGATGATCACTACAAGACGCGTCAGGAAGAACACGCCACCTATCCAAGCGTATGTCTGCACTAGAAAGTGTGACGTCAATACAAGATTCGCCCATTTGGCTACAAAAAGTAGGTGGTGCGTCTGGGGTGTTATGGATTGATAAGTTCATCTCAGCAATAAAATCCTCAACAGCACAACGTCGTTCGGAATCAGTGGCCCGAACTTTGCCATACCACAGGGAAGAAGATGCATTTACGTCAGCACCAACTATAACCTTGCAGCCCGCGAGCGACCGCAAGACGTGACGGAGATTATTTATATGAGGAGTGACAGGGTCAGAATACTGAAAGTAGCAGCTCACAACGTAAACCTTAAAGGTAGGCGATGACACTTCCGCCACGGCGCAATGGGGCGTCATGAGATTACGTATAGCTGTTACAGTAAAGCTCGAAGAACGCTCAACATAAATTCCGGCACGTGACTTGCTGTTCAGCTGGACCATCTTGTGACCCAAGCGCGCGTTTTGATACTGTTCCTGAACAAGTACTACATCTAGATTATAATCCACAATCAATTTATCCAGCTCAGATGTCGCCACCCTATCGTTATGAAGGTTTAATTATTGTCCTATGGTTAAACTATCCATTATTAATAATTAGTGTTTAGGATTAATTGTTCGAGTTTGAGTTTGTAGGTAGTACACTCTTGAGATCCGCAGCGATGATCACACGGTTTTTTAAAGCGTTTACACGCCACGCAAGTTGCTTTAAAATTTAAGTCGTCATTGTGCGGGCAATCTTTAGTTTCATGTGCCTCTGAACAATTAGCACAGGTAGGTTCTTTATTAACGCAGTGTTTTTTAACGTGACCAAACTGTTGACAATTTAAACAACGAACAACTTCGACATCATCAATAAAACGGCAGGTAGCCCAATCAATAAATAATTTATCCTTTGTAGACACTAAGTGCTTACGTACGGCAGGCTCTATTTCAATTCCGATCCATTTACGACCGTTATCTAACGTGCGCCTACGGATAATTTTTGTAGATTTTATAAAGTCATCCTCTTTTATTTGAAGCTCATCTTTGATATTTGACGGTATAATGCAATCAAAAAAGAGCCATCTTCCATTGAAGATGGTACATCCTTAACCAACACTCGAGGGCGTCTACCTTTTGGTTTTTCTAGACGTAAACCAGCGGCCTTGATTGCTTCTACCGATTCCAATTTTTTTAGCTGATTTTCATTAGCGACGCGTAATACAACACCGGATTTCGCGGTTTTTTTCACGCCTACTATTTGGAAACCGTCATCACTAGGTTTAATTGCCTTCATAAGCGCTTGTTTTGTCGCGGACGAGGTGCTATAATCAGCTGATCGAGCCGCGGTCGGATAAGCCACCACACAAGGTAACGGTGGACGAGATTCCATAATCAACGTAGTTTCAACGAGTCCGCATATGAAATTTTACAATTGTTGTTACCGACAGGATTAGGATTGACAGCGTTAATCGACCTAACCTTTTCTAATTCGCGTTCCGTTCTGGCTAACTTCGTCTCGTGGCACGACGATTTTATTGCTAGCATAGAAACAATGCCCGTAATTCGCTGCGTCATGTCCATGATGGCAGATTTATTTGCAACGTTAATGCGCGACCCCTGATCATTGACCAAGTCGTTAATTTTAGACAGGTATGCCGACGCCTCGGAAACTAAGTCGCAATAATCAGTATTGCTCGCATTACTTATATTTAAAAAGGGTGAGGATCTTTCCACGGTTTCGGATGTTTGGTGAAGCCGTTTTGACCTGTCATCGGGTGAACTGTACGTTGGAGACAGTTCACTGAACAAGCGTTTAGAACTAGCGGAGGTTGCCACGGGCGACCTTTGGGTTTTTGTGTTTCTACGAAATATTTCTCCGCCTCGATCCGGCGGATCATCGTTTGTTGACATCATCATTAACGGCGAAAAACACTAAATAAACGTATTAGGACGCGATTGAATGAAATAAAACAAAAACGAAACAGATAAATAACGATCGATAAAGTTATTTCGCGTTACCCACACAAAGAGAAAATAAATGAACTTACCGATGGCTGGAGAAATTGACTAATTACTAATAAATGAATAAACAAACACCTTTAAAAACTTACAAAACACGCACTTAAAACACTAAGGTACACCGGAAAGCGATTCACAAGCCTTAAAACAAACACGCAACGCGATTTCCGAATTTATAAAACAGAGCGATATAATTGACACCGCACAGCGCACGAGTGGGGAGGGAAGGTCATCTCTACTTACTATATATATTATATATAATATTATAAAGAGGTAACATTTGTTTGTAAGTTTGTATGTAGGGGGTAATCTCAAGAACTACTGGTCCGATTTGAAAAATTCTTTCAGTATTAGATAGCCCATGTATCGAAGAAGGATATAGGCATATCATCACGCTAAGACTAAAAGGAGCCGAGCATTAATGGAAAATGTGACGCAGACGAAGTTGCATGGGTCAGCTAGTAGAAAATAATTATGGAGAAATCCAATATCTTTTATTTTGTAAATTTAAACATAAAAAAATACTATTGATAGAATCAAAAAATAAAATTCATTTATTTCAGACACATACAGAAGATAGGATTAATAAAAATAAAATAAAATAAAAATTCAAAGAGCCGATTGATCAATGAACTAATCTTGAGGAACTCTTTTTATTTGAACAATAATTGCAAAGTTTGTACTGCAAATTTATGCATAAGTATTCGGTTCAAAGCTATAGGACGATTAAAAAAACGGCGAAGTGTGAGTTGAACTCGCACACGAAGGGTTCCGTACCATAACACTTATTTTTTGTTGAAGCGGCAATAAAAATACACAATCTGTGAAAATTTCAACTGTCTACCTATTTCTGTTCTTGAGATACAGACAGCTGACAGACAGACGGGTGGACGGACGAATAGACGGACGGACGGACGGATAACGGAGGCCTAGTTTTAGGGTTCCGTACCCAAAGGTTGACCAACGAAATCCTAAAAATCAGTCCTCGAAATTAATTAAATTATTTGAATTGTGCAGAGTAGATATTTAGGTTAAAACCGCGTAATTTATATTAGACGATTTATTATATTTAAGTACCCGATGAACTGCTCTAGGCAATCTAATTTTAAAGCTATGCAAATTCGTTATATCAAGCGTTAGATCACACTATTTTCATTTATATGGCCCAACTGTTTTACAGCCGAAAACTTGGGGGTTTATAGCCTAATAAATGTGGAGATTGGTACTATCTCCCGAGGAATGGGCCCTGAGCTTAGTTTCTTTTTATTTGTGAATTCGTCAAATCAGTGTAACCCTTATTGGCCATAAAAAGCCGGCCAAGTGCGAGTCGGGCTCGCACATGAAGGGTTCCGAAAAATAAACCGAAAATAAAAGTTTTTTGTACATTTAAAGAATTTGTATCGTTGTTTCTAAAGCGGCAATAGAAATAAAATTTAAAAAAATCCACCACACGACTTCGCCTGCGTGAGAATTGAATATTATCACAAGGGTTTATATTCCCAGAATAAATGTTATGTGCTCTATTCCAGGAAACGTGTGCGAATCTATTCAAAGTTAGAGTGAACAGGCTACTTCTGGGTAAGCTCGCTCCATCGTAGACTTTGTCTCTGTCATCTCTGACTTTGAATAGAGTAAAGAGCAAACCCATCTCAAATAAAAAACATACACGCGGACGAAGTCTCGATCACCAGCTAATTTATAAATAGTCATAGTATATAGTAAGGGACAGATGTTTCAAATTACCTGAATTACGACCTTCAAGCATTCCTAATGATCAGGATACAGATACAAATTATTTATCTGTAAATTAATCGATTAATCATAACGACTCTTTCAATTAGGAATTTCTGAAATGGTATTTCATTAAACTCGGAATACTTAGAAATATTTCAGTATGACATTACGATTTTGATAAACGGAAAACCTTTGTGTAGACTCATTTAGATTAAGAAACTTTTAATACTTTCTAAAATTATTACAATCAAATAATGAAGTAAATTCTATCAATAGAGTTTAACTCACGAGCGAAACGAGGAAGGAGGGAGTTAATGAAAGAATCCTGTATGCGGCGAGGAATTCAAACTACGGGAACCACAAACAACAACAAAATTAGAATTCCAAAGTCAAATCACATTATTGACCTCCAAGCAACAGCTTTTTACTGAATTTCATTATAACCTGCAATAATGACTTACTTTAGGTTGAATTTGTATAACATATTTAATCTGTGTTTTTGTGCAAGGGGTGTGAAACATCGATTAATTAATCGGCGTTTATTATGTTAAATGGCTGCAAATTGTACAAATAAATATAATTACAGATACTTCTATTGTATTGTTGTACATAATATAAACAAAAGTGAACATAATAATTCACCTAAAACAAAAATACCTACCAGACGTTTTAATAATCCCATTAAGTTTTCTAATGTTATAACATAACGAACAATGCTAAAACCTTACTAATGTACGAAACATGAAACAAAACACTTAGTTGTTTAAAAGTAGCCATTTGCGGGACAATTACCCCACTAAACTTGTACAGTATTGCCACACTTAGCTTAATATTTCATCATTAAAATCATGTTGAAATTAAATTCCGACTCGTATGTTAAATTATAATTCTGGAGGCGTCTAGACTGTATACCACTCGAAATGTAAGTGTAAGATATATTACTTTCATGCATAATTAATGGAGCGTTGAATTACACAAGGAATTAAGAGCGTGTATTCCGTCCACTAGCGCCGCCAATCGTTTTTTATTATTTGTGGTAAATTTAAGACACGTAGATAAAAACCGCTCTGTAGTGCACTGAAGAAATGTATTTATTATGTTTTGAGAGTATATGTTTTGTACTTTAGAACATAAATAGTTGCCAAAGTCGATATTTTTGCTAAAAGTGGCCACTTTTAGCAATAATTGCCGTTTTGGCTATTTAGCCATGAGTTATGTATTAAAAATGGCTGTCAAAAAATAATAGATACATTTCTTTAGTGCACTACAGAGCGGTTTTTTATCTACGTGTCTTAAATTAATACAGGAAGTGTGTTGGGTAGTTATAGAGGGTACTATACGACTAATAAAACGCAGAAGGAAAAATATCGTGAGGAGACTTATACTTATCATTAACTTACCTCTGCTCGCGGCTTTGTTCGTGTTAATCGTCATTATCGACCGCATGTGTGATGCCGATCGCAGCCACGTACACATATGGCATGGACAAGCCCGCAACACCTTCCCAACCTAACTTTACGTTCAGTCTGCCAAAGAATACACTCCCAAAAGATGTGATGTGCGGATTGGTCGAATTCAAGGTCAGCTATAGAACATTGACACACAGTTGACCTTGAACACGAACAAACACAAATGGTTTATGTACCACATCGCAGCCACGTCGCAACCACAACAAAACCACCAGTGCGAAGGACTGGTGTGTTTGCGATACGTGGGAAACGTTCCCAACTTTCACATTAATTAAAATGATAAGGAATTAAGAATGGTAAATGACAAGACTGGCAATTAATGCCACTGGTCTGGTTCTTTTATTCGCAGCATCCGTTTCAGTCCATTAAAAAAGCCGTCTTTGAAATTTGAATTCCATAAAATTAAATGTTAAACAGCACTGCAAATTACAGCAAAGATTCAGAGCAAATATTTTTTTTCTTAAACAATCTTAATTTACGTTTCGTTAAGCTTGAAATCTCTGAGATTCAGTTAAACAATGAGAGATTTTTATGCTTTAGATTATGATTTAAAATGAGCGTGAAATTTGAATGTGAAAGTTATTCTGGAGCTGTGAACTGAGTTCGTGTGAAGATAGTCGAGGTTTTATACAAAGAATAAACCCGATTGTGTTGTTTCGATTAAAGCAAGAGAATACAGCGTTTTGAGGATGAAATGCCTAAGAGAATTCAACGGATAGATAGGCTTCTGGTCGTATGGAAGAAATATCCATTTATTTAGTAGATTGGTTTTCTGAAACTCAGCCTGTTGGTTTAAAAAAAAAAAAAAAAATTCTTCCTAGCCTGACCTACACGCCGTATAATAACCGCAGTTTTAGTTGCAGAGAGTAAAGGAAATATATATTTATTTTATTTTTCGTCTGCGTCACATTTTACACTAATGCTCCGCTCCTATTTGTTTATTCGTGATGATATAGCCTTCCTCGATAAATGTACTATCAAAAACTGAAAGAATTTTTCAATTCGGACCAGTAATTCCCGAGATTAGCGCGTTCAAACAAACAAGCAAACTTTTCAGCTTTATAAAATTAGCATAGAAAATAATGAATTATAGTAATTACCCCTCCCTAAAAGTCCTTTCTCATTACCAAGCACCAAATACATCACAATATGCCATCCCCCCTCCTCCCCCACCTGACACATTATTAGAGTCCGGGGCCGCTAAAATACCACGTTTAAAAAAAAATACTCTTTTCACACGACACCGAGGTGCCTAAAAAGCTGCTCTGATTAATTACTGCGACCCTCAAAATGTATGAACGTGAAAATTTCGGCCTAAACTGGAAGTAGCAAGTATTTGTGCCACGTTTTGATAATTAAAAAACGTGGCGGGACGAATACAAGAGCCTGGTTAGTGTTTTGTACGATAAATCATGACTTCTAGTTTGTTTTAGGGTTGTGACAAGACGTTCGGCCTCCACTTCTACAACTGCGGAACTTCCGCAATGAATCGTGCTTCCGCAATTTCTTAAGGGGAATCCTGCAACCAGCCCGCGAAATTCAAAATTTCTTGCGTTTTTTGCAATTTGCAGGCCAGTGCTAGGTTGTATGTTGATTGAAATATTATTCGCGGCTGTAAGACGTGTGTAGTTCAATACAATGCTCGAAGGTTCCGCACTCCGCTTACCCGAAAACGGCTACCGTAATACCCCGTCTTATTTAAAGGATGGCCTCCTAATGCCCTTTGCGTTCCAGGGCCGCGGTGACTCTTTCAAACAAATTTCGCAACCTCCCTAACACCGCTAGTTAGTTTTTCAAATAACAGTTTATTTCTCAGTAATAGCTGCCTTTGAAAGTAAATCGTTACTTTGTAATTAAGGGTAGAAAGTAGTTTATCGGCTGAATGCGTATGAAAAGGGTTCTACAAAATTGGACTTTTGATGATTTATTTGAAAGAGATCAAAGGATTAATAGCCAATCTGTATCCACACGTGTGTGTGTAAATGTAGCCACGAATCAAAATGGGAACCAAATGTTAGGTCCAGTGAGGGACTAATTTACATTTAGAACCTAAATAGGTACCCTTATTTCAACTGGGTACAGACTATTCAACTAAATATTTAGCAATCCCACTCAACTTTGCTTTCTTAGCAAACAGGAGTAGTGATAGCCTGTTTTTTTCGGGTGGGAAATCATCGAATGAACTCTCTCTGTGAGTGTCTTACCATGGGTTGCGAAATATGTTCGAAAGAGTCACCGCAGCCCTGGAACGCAAAGGGCATTAGGAAGAACACGGATGGGTTTAAGTCAGTAAGAGTCAGACACTCCCTTCTGATTTCCCATCCTTAAAAACCTTGATGATTTCCCATCCTTGTCTTTCGATTACAGCGGAGCTAATCAGTGGAGCGGGGAAATAGAGAAAACCCTCCTAGGATTTTACGCGGAGCCATGGGACTGTCCGTGACCTCCGCATAACAAAGAATATTCTTAGCCAGTGTCGCGAGATGGCGTTGGTCGGTTGCTCAAAATAATAAAAACAATTCATTTAATAAGAAATACGATCAAAGATTAAACTAATTGGGCTGTCAGAAACAAGAAGTACCATTTAAATATTATGCTCTTTCATTTTCAAATATTCGAAAACGGAACGATAAATCTTTAGTCCAGAGATGCTCTCTCCAGACATAGTTTTTAAATAAAAATATTTGTGGACGATTTTTCCACTTAAAATCATTTTCATCCCTTTTCGCTCGATGTCATTACCAGTTAATTTCACGAGCACCTGAAGCTTTCCTTTGATCATTATAATGACAAAAACAGGAAACAAACGAAAACCTTTCAGATGAAAATAAATTATCTTGCCACGTTTCTTCTAAATAGGAAAAAACAATGAGGGCCTATCGCGTTTGAATTCGCCGCTAGAGGCGCTAGTGTAGCGTGAAGTCTTTGATAATAATAATATGTCTTTCACTTTTGTTTGGCTTTTGACAAGAGTTTATTTACTTATTTGTTTTGTTTTTTTTTTTGTGAATATTTTACAAAAACAGCGTGAAAATGATAGATTAAGGGCCAGTTTCACCGGTTACGGATAAAGTGTCGGTTAGTTATCTGATAATTAATACTATTTACCACTTAAAGGCTGGTTATAACTTTTTTCGGTTTCACCGTCAAACTTCCTGATAATTTATCCGGTAGATATGATACTGGCCACTTAATAACAAGCGGAATGGCAACGTCGCTTCTTTGCGTTTCGATTCTACTATACGTAAAATATTTTCATTTGAAAACTTAATTAATGAAATAATTTTTGTTCTAAATAATCCAAGTCAACTTTTTTTACATTTTGAAGTATAATTAACACGCTTTTATTAGGTCGACCTGTACCTGTATGTAACTAACTATGGTTAGGTAACTAATGTAACCAACTTCCAATGATCGTAGCGTCTTGAAAATTGGCAGCTGTATGTAGTTTTGATGACAATACAATAATATGGTATTGTCGAACTGATCTGATGATGGAGCCGGAAGACATGAGCTGGAACTTCATGATGGAACATCGTATCATAGCTGTGTTTGGATTTGTTAGAAAAGTCTTATAATGAACTTTGACCACGATTAGGTTTCAAGGTCTGATGATGCAGCCAGAAGATAGGCACTGGCATTCCATGATGGAATATCGTATCATAGCCGTGTTTGGACTTGTTAGAAAGGTTCTATAATGAACTTTGACCACGATCAAGTTTCAAGGTTATAACAATATTATAATATATATTGTCTTGTAAATGGGCGATCAACAAAGGCTTAAACTATTCGTAACTGGTGGCGCTGGAACAGGAAAGACGTTTTTGTTGTTTTGAAAAATCAAGTTAACAGATGTTAGGGGAAGCAGGTTACAAAGATTGGCGCTCTGACTGGAGTTGCAACACGACTATAGGTGGCTCTACAGTGCATAGCTTGCTCAAATTACCAGTTTAAAGAGATGGCGTCTTAGTGTACATGCCTTAACTCTCCGGCAACTCTTGCGCCAGCCAGCGAGGAGACACGACATTCACCGACATCTGGAACGCCTTGAGGGTCGGAGAGCTGAACAGCGAGCATCTCGCAGTATTGCTGACTAAGGTCTCATCAAATGCTACCGGCGAGTTTGCGCTTGAAAAAGCACTGTGTATTTATCCAACAAACGGCCAAGTAGAGAAGCACAACAATGAAGTTCTTAAATTTTACGAACGAAAAGGTACTCGAATGTACGGCATAAACAAAGACCAACTTATTGACGCGATCCGAAACCTTGGAAATACTTCATTGGAGTCCATTATTCCCAGCTATATAAATAAAACGGGTGGACTACCGAGTAAATTAAGAATTTTAAAAGGTGAATGGGAGTATAGGATTCATTTTGGACAGCGTCTGACCGCACTTTAGACGTGACCAAATGTATGAAACCGACATACCGTCCTAAATCAGCCTATAGGCATCCAATTCCCGGCCAAGTACAGCTACGGTGCGGTGGAAATGCGCATGTTTCCAGTGATTTTAAGTTTGGCACCTACCGTGCACAAGATGCAAGGCTGTACAGTAGACCACGCAGTGTGTGCTTAGGGTCCCGTACTTTTGCGGCTGGTGAGGCGTATGTGGCCCAAAGTAGAGTAAAATCACTTAGTGTTCTCCAGATTGAGGAGCTAGACCATTCTATGCTGACAGGTAAAACACCATGCAATACAGACGCACTGGCGGAGATGGAGAGGATGCGGGCTCATTCGCCTACTTGATAAAATGTATAAATGTTCAATATATTTCGTTATCAAAGACTAAAAAGTACAAAATATTTTTTTTTTTAGTTTTATCATGCTCTTCTTTTAGAAGTTACAGGGGGGTGACACATTTTACCACTTTGGAAGTGTCTTTCGCGCAAACTATTCAGTTTAGATAAAAATGATATAACATTTTCGAAGACCCATCTATAGATACCCCACACGTATGGGTTTGATGATTTTTTTTTTTTAGTTTCTGTTCTTCGTATGGGGACCCCCAAAATTTCTTGTTTTTTTTTTTCTATTTTTGAGTCAAAATCTTAATGCGGTTCACAGAATACATCTACTTACCAAGTTTCAACAACATAGTTTTTATAGTTTCGGAGAAAAGTGGCTGTGACATACGGACGGACAGACAGACAGACATGACGAATCTATAAGGGTTTTTGCCGTTTGGCTACGGAACCCTAGAAAGTGACGCTACGACTTGGCAAGATAAAACAACAAGCCTGGCTTGGTGGCTTTAATTCTATATTAAGGCCTCACAGGCAAGTCCGGTTAAGCAGAAGCCAATCTTCTCAGGTTGACCTGCGAGAGGCATAACAAAAAAAAAAAAAATTGGCAAGATAAAGAAAAAGCCTGGAAAGACATCGAAAATGATTTCAATAGTTCGTCGGGTTCGGTGTTTCGTGATCTCAAACACCTGAACCGCTGGTACCGTCTCAAATGCAATAACAAACTTTTCCCACTTGAAATGCAATGATATTACAACTTGAAATGTACTATAATGTAGATGATAACTTCCTTAACAGCCACTTGATTCGGCTGATAACTTAATCAATACTTCATCTGCCAGATATCGCTATCCGACACCTGTGAAACCAAAAGTTTTAGTTCATCTGCCAGATAAGTTCCTAATAGGCTAACCGACACTTTATCAGTAACCGGTGAAACTGGCCCTAAGTTACGGTTCTCCTGACCATTGTATTGAACTTTTTTTGGCGGAAATATTTATACGTCCTTCTTTTTTCTCCATTACGATGAGTTCATGTCGATGTCTATGTTGCTGCAACGATATCTATGTTGTAATAATCTCACGTTCACGGCATTATTAATTATTTTCCTCCTAACTTTGTTCACATGCGTGTAATAACTACTTTATTGCTATGATTAACCACTCTGCACGACAAGATTTTGACATTTGACACACCAGCTGAGTCGACGGGGTTTTACGAATTACGTCATCAAATTCAGGAATAACATCGAATTTCGGCAATCGAATTTACGATGAAAAATTGTTTCCGTAGCTATATTATACGATAAGTTTGTGAGAAATATCTTAAATTACAAGTTAAGGTCGTTCAAATTGCTTCAGTCTACTTAAAAATGTGTCTTAAATATGAATTATTTCGCCTCTCAAAAAAGGTAGTCAACTTAGATTTTCTGAAAATATATAAGGAAACAAAGTTCTCGCTTGTTAAAAAAATGCAATACGAAAAAATTTAGAGTAATCGGTGTACATACATAAAAAAAAACTCCCCCTGAATTCAGAACCTCCTCTTTTTTTGAAAGTCGCTCAAACAGAACATTCTCCAGAATGTTCAGTACAAGTGAATGCGCAAGTCTATCAGCGTTTTAAAATAAATAAAAAACATTCTCTGTCGACTCAAAGTGTGTTCAAAATTCCGGCGAATCTACTACACACAGAAAAATAAGTTTAGTACTGAATAAAATGAATTTGTAGACAATTTATTTAGCACTAAACTTAGTAAACATAAAAGATTTATCTATCGCTTACCAACAGGTGAGATTATTTTATTTATTTATTTAATAAAACTAAAAAAAAAAAGATTTTCTGGCCGAAATTACAGGGACCAACGGCTCCGAGCCACGGAGGAGTTTCGGTATCGGTATGTTAAGATGGTCACCCATCCACAGACCGACTTCGGCAAACGTTGCTTAACCTTGAAGATCGACCCGTGGGGCTGTTATAGTTAAGGCACGAACTTCTTAAGTGTGCTTAAAATGCGAATCGAAATATAAAAGATCTACACAATTTATTCAGCACTAAATTTATTAAACATGAACTATTAATCTAGTTCTTCACAGTCAAGTGTTCGCCGAGTATCAGCTTTCTTGACGGAGAGTACCGAAACTTTACGAACATAGCCGAAGTTTTTGTAAGTAGCTCTGATTTATGTATTTCTACTCATAGTCGATAGTTGGATAGTTTGGAAACTTGTATCTTCGTGTATTGGCTGAAGTTGTTAATTTACTTTGCTACGTGGGGCGTGTTGGCTGTTTATTTTGTTCGATACGATCTTGAAGTTAGCGAGACTTACAAGAATAGTAAATTTTAATTGGTATCTATAGGTACCTATGTCTGCAAAGTTCAACAAAGAGGATTACATTTGTAGTGAAATTTTAGCGGCATTTACGAGTATATCACAACAATATACAACAACTACTCAGTCGCGACGAGACGCTCAGGATCGGAGAGAGAGGCTCATTGGCGACTTAAAACTGGTGGATGCCAAGCTACACAGCTTGGCTCATCGCCGCATGGTTGCCTTGTAGGTCTTCAATAGATTGTACTTCGGAGAGTGTGCCCAAGAAATCCACGACCTTATCCCCTTCTACCATCGGACATCCAGACGCTTTTCAACTTACCATCCGTACCTTATTGCTATTCCATCAATTCGCACTAAGCGTTTCCAAGCCTCTTTCTTAATGCGCACAGCAAAGGAGTGGAACTCTCTGCCTGCGTCTGTGTCTCCGAACGCTTACAACCCTAATCTTTTCAAAGTTAGAGTGAACAGGCTACTTCTGAGTATGCTTGCTCCATTGTAGACTTTGTCGCTGTCCTCTTTGACTTAAACTAAAGTCAAGAGCAACTCATCTCAAGACAACCGATTTAAATACGACTTTTCACCAATGAACGCCCTAATAAACTCATTTCATATTCTCAGTAAATTAAATATATGATCAGCAATTCTAAATATTGAAGACAGCGTCTCTACTAGCTACAACGTTCTTCGACGCCAATTCTACAAAGTAACATTAAGCCTCAGAATTTATAAACACCGTACCAGAATATTGTAACATTTCTGGTTCGAAATACTAAGTTACACAATTCTGTGAGCCAGGAGCAAACAAGTAAGTAATTTGAATAAGAGAATCCCTTCTGACTTGGTCCCGAAATCATTGGTGCGCCAAAATTATTTGAAAATGAAAATTGGCGTTTGTTCCAAACCCCTCAATAGAACCGAAGTGCTTGGTCACAAGCGAGATCGAAAGGGACTCGGAAATGACTTTGTTTCGATTGAAAGTTTGAAATACAAATAGTTGAAAATGACATTAATTGTTTTGTGAGAGGTATAGTTTCCATCTTTTATATTTAAAAAAGAGATGAAAGACATTCTATTTTCTGAGTAAATACACGACTCATATTACTTATCTTGGCTTAACGGTATAGGTACATCAGTATACCTATATGTATAACCAAAACACAGCTGTTACAAATTCATTTGATATTGATATTTATTTAGTTTTGACATTGTATTTATCATCTTGATTCCATTAATTTGGCATTGATATTTATTTCATTTTGACATTGTATTATTATCATCATTCCATTCATTATTTATTTGTATGTTTACTTAATTGTTAATGTATTTTATTTACCGTCTTAATGTTGTGTTCTAATGTAATTATTTAAATTGAACATGTTGATTATTCTGTTTTATAATAATTACTAATTGTAATTACTAATGATATGAAAGAGTGTAGGTAGGTTCACTTAAGGTAGATTTTTTGAGGAACTGATTTATTTATAATTAAGATCTCATGATCTCATTCCCGGCCTGAGTTTGTGTTTCTAGATAGCTAAAACCTGGGAGTATTTAAGTCAAGAGTGAATAGGTTACTTCTAGGCAAGCGTGCTCCATCTTAGACCGCGTCATCGCTTAACATCAGCTGGTGAGATAGTGGTCAAACGTATGCCTATCAAAATAAAGAGAATAAAATGTACCAAAAATCACACCAAAAAATGAATCTTGAATCATAAACTGACGATTTTAACGTTTAATACGGTGGTAGTAATAATATATAAATAAGTAATACGGTTTACGACATCTTGATCTGGTTTTATTTCGTAAATGCTTCTCGAACTAACGAAGATTATTGATAGCCAACTCTATTAAGGTCTTTGCTGACTCCTCTATGGATTTTCAATCGGAATTTCATCCAGAAACTTAGTACCCTCGGTTTAGTTTCCACCACCACGGAATCTTAAACTAGCAATATATTGTTTAAAACTGTCACGGTCACTAACATTAGAATAGTCTGTTAACGGGATTGCTACCATGTACGAATGCATGTGTGTGCATGTGTTGCTACGAAAGAGGGTAGACCGATATGTTTGCCAATAAAATCCCACCCGCAAGATCTTCAGTTACTCCGTGATCATGGCGCTTGCAAAAGTGCCAACATATCGGAAACTTGCAAATAAAAATAACATTTTTCATAACTGCTCTGCTCCTATTGTCTTAGCGTGATGATATATAGCCTATAGCCTTCCTCGATAAAAGGGCTATCACTGAAATAATTTTTCAAAATATCCGACCTGTAGTTCCTGAGATTAGCGCGTTCAACCAAACAAACAAACAAACTCTTCTGCTTTATAATATTAGTATAGATTCTAAAACTAGCATGCTAATAAACACAAAAGACTAGCCGTTTTTTATTTTACTTTTGATAGGCATACGTTTGACCCTCACCTATTACTTATATACTTAAAGTAGGTACCCGCCCTGTCGTGCAGGTTTTCGTAACACAATAATGACCCCCTACGTTAAAGTTAATAGAGTATAACTTATGACGGAGTGGAGCTACTCAGGTGGATGATGAATGTGTTGCATGCGACCAACATGTGACCTACATTACATGAAATTGGTCGCACAATCAGGGTACACACGCAGGGCAGCTTTTTACGAACGTGTGACGATATTATTTGAAGTGATTTTTTGTCCTTTTTAATGTGAATATGCCGTAATGTTTTCGTGAAAAAAGAATAAGTAGTTGAAGGTATATTACAAGGTATTGTTCTAACGAGGTAAAGAAAACAGCGTCCTCCTGTCTGAAAAGAAATGTGCTTTTTGATGAGGACTTAAACTTTTATTAGCTAGACAGAGATCGGTATGTTATAAATCTTAACTGTTAACTTTTTGCTGCAGCTTTTATCCATAAAATCAAGATGAAATGGCAGCTCACTTCGTGATTGCTTCACCCAAGCTTCCACGTTGACATGTTTATAGAATCGACCGGCAGAATCACTTTCCTGTACGTAAGACGAAAAGGAAAATTAAAGAGCATTTCCTTTCACAATGACATAATAGTAGATTTGTATATTTATTTATATGTATATAGTAGGAATATATATATATATGTATGTATGTAGTAATATTTATAGGTATTATTTGTACACTGGATCCTACCCTCTATGATTAACTTTCTCTATCACTCTAAGGTTTGCTGGGAGGAAACTCAACTTTGAGTTAAGCTCTCTTTTGTACATGTACTTTATTATGGCTGTATCATAAAAGTTGTTTTGGTTTACAATAAAGAATTAAGAATTAAGACGGACATCTATCTTCTTATATTCAGTAGAAATTACGATCTCCCGTCAAATAAAAGAAATAACAAAACACAGCACCGGGAAACACATTCCCGACCACTACGGCCCCCATTAAAGCGAACACATCCAAGACACATTACTTCTAACGCACTTCACTAAAACCATTCCTTCCTATGACCGCATCATGGCGGAAGACTCAACAAAGTTACTCCGTAATGTGTGCTTTTAAGGTAATGTTCAGACTGCACACTTTTACTAACGCAATCTTAGAAGTTGGCGACTTTAAAGAGAAAACATAACTTAGTTACACGCATGAGGCACTTGTCTCATCGTCGGCGAGGAAGCGATTAGCTTTCGAATATTTGCTCGCTGAGAAAGGGACAAAAGATAGAGATCTCGTGTGTGTAAAAGAGACACTTGCATTCATTGTCGATAGCTGGCTGTTCACACTGTCAGCGAGCGGCTCTTACCTCGAGTTGATAGCAGCGACAAGAGCTATCAAAGATTGTACTCGCTCAGCGATGCTCGCTGGGTGGTCAGAACTCACCAATAAGCGGTAATTTCTATTTATAGTATGGGCCGGAGCGAGTATTGCGAGTATAAACCCGTCGCACAAAATCACTCGCTTAAAGCCGAGCGTCAAAACTATCACTTCAACTCGTTTCAAGGTTGAAGCTTTACTAGGTAGGTGGTGACACAAGTGCCTCAAACCTTCGCCAGGGATACAATTTTAAGAGATACGAGTACGTAAGTGCATATACCTACTGACGACGTATCTTTTGCAAGATGTTTCCTGCCTCTATTACGTGCCAAAGCCATAATGAGTATTTAATAAATGAATGAGACCTCACAATCCTTCGATGGCATAATGAAGTGACTATAAGTCACACTCAAGAATTTCGTACCAGTCATGCAGTTGATGAAAGCCAAAAGGTGGGCCCTGTTGAACAATACAATAAGAAATGGAAAATACCAACTTTTGTCAGAGGACCTCTCGAAATTCGACGGTGACGTGCCGAGAAGACTGACAGCATTGCCACGTTGAATGGCAATGGTAATTCTTTGAGCAAAGAACGAGCCAGCCCTCTGGTCACGCAAAGTATCGATCAGTCGGAAAGATATGTCCTTAAAAAGGAGACGCGCAGTTGGACCCCATGACCCGAGCGTTTCGACCCAAACGGCTCAAAACTGTGATTACCGATAACGTAATAAACTTACTTGACTGTACATGAAAAATAGTTACCTACAAAAAGTCTATCATTATGTACAATGGCGAATATAGGCTCTTCAGACGTTTCTCACATTTTGTCGAGTTACTTGGGAAAAAATGTACCCAAAAAGTGTTTTAGTAGTTAAAAGCTTCGATTGTGTTTTAGATTGACTATTGCCTGGTAAAGATAATATACTTTATTTAACATTAAAAATTGTTGCACGATTAAAAACACGCTAAAAAAACACGTTATATACCCACATTTAAATGTGACCCAATCTTAACACAGCCTATAATTTTAACACAAACTGGTGATAACGCGTACTCGCCCTCAGAACCAACTCGGTAAGTCTAAAAGTCAAACATTATTGTTGCTAAGCCGCCCAGATTTACGAGCAGACGTACTCAGACGCGAATAATGTGGAGTATACATTGACAATGAGCGCGGTACGGCTTCAGTGAGCTAAGGATAAGTTGGAGAATTTTCTGAGACGTCTTTACGAGCTTTGGTAAAGTTTTTTGAAGAAGTCGCTTGATGTGGATTTAGAGATTTTGATGTTCAGAATCGGGTATGCTTTGGCCGTAATGTCGATGTCGATGTCTTTGATGACTTTGCTTCATTTATATTATTTCTTTTTTTATCATGCTCCATCTTAGACTGCATCATCGCTTACCATCAGGTGAGATAGTGGTCAAACGCGTGCCTATCAAAAGTAAAAAAAAAACATCAAATGTCTCCCCCCGCTCTGGGCAAAGCAGAAGGGAGTATCAGACTCTTACTGACTAAAACCCCTCCCGGTTTTTTTCCTAGTCCCCAGGACCGTCTATGTATTTGGCACAAAACCAGGGTTTAAGCCGCCTAATATTACAATTTTGGATGGAACCAATTACACATTGCTCAACCTGGGAACAGAGCCCAGGATCTCATTATAGCAGAAGTGCTTGCAATCACTAGGTCAACGAGTAATTGATACGATCGCAAAATTAAATTCGATTCATAATGCACAGCATAAGCCTACATACGCACTAGCGGTTGAAACGCCTTTGTAGGTACCAATAATTTCTACTGTATCTAGATTTTCGGGCAACTGCAGACTCCCGCCTGACTTCAAGATATTTGACTCTCTCACTTTTGCAAGGACAAAAGCTCGTGGCTTGCAAACACACGAGTTTTTAAGGTTAAGCAGCACTTGCCTTGGTTGGTGCGTAGATGGGTAACCAACCAGTACGTACGAAGACTCTTACATACTAAATAATATGTCTTTCTGTTTTTTTCTGTTATATTTAATAATTTAATATGTAAGTATTTATGTATCTATTTTGGTATATTGTATTTCCTACTTTTTGTCTGTGCAACAGATAGCTTATCTGTATATTTGCACCAAGTGCAACCCCATTTAGTGTCCAGGCTTTCTCTATCCATTCCAGGTTGCCTGGAAGAGATCGCGGAATGCGATAAGGCCGCCAATTGTATGTTTCCTTTATATATTTTTCATTTGGTGTACAATAAAGTATAATTAAATAAATAAATACATGCCTCAGGAAAGCACGTTAATCCGTTGGTTCTGGCTTTGTAATTTATAGATATTCAGAAACCAGAAAAACTGAGACTACCGCTTTTCCAAGGGGTACTGTTTAAATAGGCAGTAGTTTTATGTTTAACTAGCTGACCCGCGCAACTTCGTCTGCGTCTTTGCTTACTGCTCCGCTCCTGTTTGTCTTAGCGTGATGATATATAGCCTATAATCTTCCTCGACAAATGGGCTAACTAACACTGAAAAAATGTTTTCGGACCAGTAGTTCCTGAGATTAGCGCGTTCAACCAAACAAACAAACAAACTCTTCGGCTTTATAATATTATAGTATAGATACTGGTATTTAGTAGTGTACGGGTAGACTGGAAGCTCATCCCAAAATAGTTGGGAAAAACTAGGCAGATTGATTCTCTCGGTACCGCCTACCATTATTTATTAATCTCTAAAAAAACCTTTATATACTTACTAACTTTTGCCTGTGACTTCGTTCGGTATATTATGTTCTCGGATAGCCTACAGCCTTTATCATGAATGTGGCTATCACTTACAAAAATAATAAAATCTGACTGGTAGTTCCAGCTTTAATATATTAGTATAGAGACGTCGTAAAATTATTACAACTACGAGACAGAATTATTTACAAAGACATTTCCGGCAAGCCTTCAATATTCATCACTCATTTCTAAATCAGTGAGTAATTAGCTAAAACGTGAAATCAAAATAATCAGGATTTCAAGTCAAAGTAAACACAAACAGGCACTTTGAAAGGCTTCTAACGGTTTATTTTCATTCAAAATTTTAAGCCCTAAGAGAGTCCGTATAAAATACAAACTTTATAAAATACCCTGAAAATAAGACGACCAGCAATTTGAGTATTACAATTTTTGGTTCTTGCTAATGGATTTTACTTAGTTTTGTTTTGTCTTACTTTAAAACAAGAGATTACGTATTTTGGCTTTCTAATTTTATTAAGATTACTTATGTTGCATTTTAAGTCTTCTTTTGATGAAAGTAAAACCAAATGCCCAAAGATAAGAAATCAAAGAAAATGTTCCAATAAAACCCAGATTGATTGGAACCAAGCTCATATACCCTCCGATTTCAGCGTTGCCCATTCGGTAGGGTAAATTGTGCATTATAATCACAATTATAATGACCTACTAGTAGCCATTATGTGCCAATCGATTCAGGATTTTTGGTCCTTATATTATTTATTAACCATGTCCTTTACTGCAGTAATCTCATCTCAATACAATAAACAAATACACAAAACTTACAACTAACTAAAACATAGCATCAAAAAGTCCTCAACACTATCAACTGGTAATGTGCCCAAGAGATTGGCGGCATTGCCACGTTGAATGGCAATACTTGGCCTCTGACCAAAGTAAAACCCAGCTCTTGGGTCACGGGAAGTGTCAACCAGCCGTTTCGAAATATCTTTGAAAAGGCTGTGAGCACAAGGGCCCCACGGCCCGTGGGTTTCAAACCCAACTGGCTCAAAAATATAGTTACTAATAAGACTACTATATTAACGCCACTTGAGGTTTTCCACAGTCACAGCACCAGCACTAGCACAACACGAAGCTAGGAAGATGGGATGACGAAAGAGTATCGACGCAGGTTGTGTCCCAAATAACTTAAAAAAAAGTTGTAATCGGATAGAGATTATTTTCTCTCCGATTTCAAATAATGTAAAACTGGTGGATAGGTACACACTCGCTGAGTAATGATACGCTAATTTACATCATGGAGAATGAACAATTTTTGTGAGTTATGCAAAAGGAACGAAGCCTTGAGTAAAAGCTAATCTTATACATTCTAAATTACCTTTATATAACAAAACTTAGGGTAATACTGGAACCAGTGGTAAAGCAACCACAAAATCTGTATCTGAAACCACATTTTTTCCTTTCTGACCTCAAAAGTCAGAGCAACAAATAATGTTCCTTCACTGTTTCCTATGCTCTTGGCCGTAGTACCTACTAGCTGACTTCGTCTGCGTCACATTTTCCATTAATGCTCCGCTCCTATTTGTTTAGCGTAATAATATATAGCCTTCCTCGATAAATGGGCTATCTAACACTGAAATAAAATATTTTTTAAATCGGACCAGTAGTTTCTGAGATTAGCGCATTCAAGTAAACACACAAACTCTTCAGCTTTCAGCATCGAGATACCTTAGGGCACCATGTTACTGACATTTTTTGTTTGTATAGCATGCTAGATAGTGCACACTTTGAAAAAACAAACAAAATGGTGGCGGAGGGACTATGCCACAAAATTATGGTTCTATATCTTTTAATCTAGATCCATTCTGCCTTAACAAACATCCATCCATCCAAACTTTTTCATTTAATAAAATAAGTAATAAGATAGTGGATAGTACATATACTAACCACAAGGGCAGTTTACAAACCAGCACTATTTCCTTTCCACCTTTCACCTCACAGGTCCGAGCAACAAATAATGGTCATCCACTGTTTCCTATGCCTTCGACCATGGCTTTGTATTTAGGTGTCATATTAAATAGATTCGGTTAGCTGATGTGGGTCGGCACAACATGGGCCAGTAATAATAACCCGTCGAACTACGTTACTTTATGAAGAGTTGACAAATGGACGTAAGGGTTATAGTCGCTTGGCTTATTGTGGCAGGCGTAACTTCCATCAGGGGTGAATAATTTCGGATCATTTTATATAGTGAAATGGAAAGTTATACATTTTCGTATCAAAATTAAATTTCGTTCATAGCTTTTAACAGTTTGGGTTTAAATGAAATTACTAATAAAATAATTCTCAAAAAATTAGCATTGCCATTCTGTCAATCAAGGTGGCAATTCTGAATGTGCGCACATTTCCAGGTGACAGCGATGCGGAGGAATTCTTCGACGCCTAAGTGTATCTTGTTTTTGCATATTCATATGTATACACTTAGGTTTAGTAGTTTTTCTGTTTTTAATAAAAAATCTTTATGTTACTTGTAAACGTATATATTAACTATGCTTTATTGTAATACGATGAAGGTCCATCCCAGTTTAAAAAAAATAGCTAGATAAACTGTGCCGTGGTCAGATTCCGACCAATCCAAAGGCAAATAAAAAAATTGGACCTTTATCCAAGTCTTGCTCGGGACGTGAACGGACCGTCAAAAGCAACAAAATTATCGGCACATACATTTTATATGAACTCCTTCACACACGGGTCGTGCCCGGAACGCGACGGACCAAGTTGTGCTGGACCACGGCCAGACTACGTCCTGGGCTCAGCCTGGATATGTGTGGAGTCTTCTACAGAGTTTAATTCACTTGATAGTGCTATTTTACTGTATCTATGGCTGAAGTCTAACAGAAACCTTTCCATTGTTTCAGATTAAAATGAACGTACACCGTTCAACATGGACCAAGGATTCTGCAACCATGGTATGATACACCCATCTCTCCCACAACATGCGTCCCGGTCAGCGGTGGTTGGCGATCACTCTGCTCATCTCCTCGGTCCACTACACTGAAATGAGACATTCTGTAGACTCACTGAACATCGATGACGCAGTCTTCCACAAGAGGAACAAACACCACCACAGACATAAACATAAACCTGGCCAAGTTATCTATGACCCAACATTCTTCGCTGATAGACCTGAAGAGTTCTATCCAATGTTCAATCTGAAAGATGGAATGCATTTAGTAGATTATGAGGTTGCGCCGAAGCAAGAAGCTAAGAGCGATTGGGTGAATATGTCTAATGATCAAGTTGGTGAGATGAAGGATAAGAAACATCAGCATTGGCCTATAAAGAGGGAAGCTGTGATCGAAGGTGATTTGGTGCTGGGAGGGTTGATGATGGTCCATGAGAGGTCGGAAAACATGACGTGTGGGCCGGTGATGCCTCAGGGAGGGGTGCAGGCGCTGGAGACCATGTTGTATACATTGGATATTATAAATAACGAGTTGAGACTGATACCCGGCGTGACGGTGGGAGCTCATATCTTAGATGACTGTGATAAGGATACTTATGGCCTTGAGATGGCTGTGGATTTTATAAAAGGTGTGTATTTTGCTTTGGTATTCAAACATTTTTAAAGTTAAAAACTTTGACTGGCATTAACTGTACTGTCTACGCTAAATCATAAGATATTTTGATAATTGGATTTCAATGTGCTGAGGCATGTCATTTTATAAGCGAGTTCGATTGTCGAGAGGTCAAAAATAACGTAAGAGTTTGATCAAGATTTTGACAGCGTTTGTAAATCCCATACAGTTTTGATGTTTTGACAATTTTCTTCGCCACGCCACCTTTGATAGAATATTAATGATTTATAGCCTCTCATAAGAAAAGCAATCTGGGAAGAGCTCGTGGCTAAACATTAACAGCCGCACATGGCGCACATGTCAATCTTCCAGGTTAAGCAACGCTTGCCAAGGCTGGTCTGTGGATGACTGACCATCTTAATATACCGAATTTCCTCCGTGCCTCGGAAAGCACATTAAGCCGTTAGTCACGGCTGTCATTTTTATATCTTTGGCAGTCGTTACGAATTGTCAGAAGCCAGTAAATCTAACTCCAGTCTTGCCAAGAAGTACCGTACGTTACCCAGTTAACGGGTTGTGGAGGTCTGGTAGGCAGCCGCTCCACGTTAAATACTTATATGCAGCTAAATCTGGGTTGACTGGAAGCTGACCCCAATACGGTTGGCAAAAGGCTTGGCAGATGATGAATAAGAAAAGCAAATTACACTGGAGCATGTTTTTAACACACATTTCCTTTCGCCAGGCTCAATAAGCAACATAGATGATGCGGAATACGCCTGCAATGCGACGGCAGTCCGGAAGGTGATATCAGGCGTGGTTGGTGCGGCCTCCAGCGTGACTTCTGTGCAAGTGGCCAACCTGCTGCGCCTGTTCAAAATACCACAAGTAAGATGCCTTACAATATATTCTCAATCATTTTTATCGATCTAAAGGTAGAGAAAAACACCCATTGAAATATTTTTTCATAAACACTGGAGGGCAGGAAAATCTAGCTACACACAGGTTTCAGGAGTGAGTTGAGTTAGTGAAAGTATGTTAAAACAGACATTCATTCATTAGACGAGCAATTTCAGAATAAATTACTAAAGAAAAACAAGGCTTAAATAACAATTGTAAAAAAAAAACTCCCAAACAAAAAGTAACATCCATTCACTAAAACTGTTTGAAGGAAGAAACCAAGTAATAATAATAATTTTTAAAACATCTTCTAGCATTCTTTAACCTTTATATAAAAAAAAAAAAAAACTGTGTTTAGCAGACCACAGTTTCAGGGATTAGGGAATGGAAACCCTACAACTTTGCCGGAATTAAACCTGAACCACATGATCTTGTCCCCAGGTGTCGTTCTTCTCCACCTCCCCGGAACTGTCGAATAAAGCGCGCTTCGAGTACTTCACGCGCACTATACCCTCGGACCACCACCAGGTGCGCGCCATGGTGGAGATCGTCAAGAAGCTGGAGTGGAGCTACGTTTCCATCATCTATGAGGAGTCCAGCTATGGGATTAAGGTGATCAAATTTTACTTTTTTATATAACATCAGCAAATGCCTTCGATCAAGCCCCTTTTTTATCGCAGGAAATTGAATCACCAATTTCGAAATAATCTCTTAAAAAATATAGCCTATGGACTACGACTTCAAATTATTTTCAGATTTATTATATAGTTTATTGACGGGTAAAAGAGTTACTTGGTTATAAACCTATAGCTGACCCACGCAACTTCGTCTGCGTCACATTTTCTATTAATGCTCGGCTCCTTTTAGTCTTAGCGTGATGATATGTAGCCTAATCCTCCATCGGTACATGGGCTATCTAATACTGAAAGGACCAGTAGTTCCTGAGATTACCCCCTACATACAAACAAATGTTACCTCTTTATAATATTAGTATAGATTAGTATTAGTATAGATTTGCACATTTGCAAAAATAAATATAATTTATCAATGACGTCAAATTACTTTGATTGATACGAAGTAATTTCACTAATAGTCTACAGTTCATAACTGTACCAACAGACGACGAATATATTAATTTAAGGTAGCGATGCCCACCTAGCTTAGCAGCAAACTTTACAGAGACCAAGAGGTTCTGGCTATGCCCGTAACCCGAGTTTTCATCACTAAAACTTATTAAACATTTCAAGCACTAAATCTCAGTATAATCAACAATTAAAACCAAGATTAACTGCACAACACGGTCAGAACTACGCGTGTCATTCCACCGCAAGCAGCCATGTTAGGGCCGGATAAATTGACGTGACGTCATGAATATGAATGCACTCACTGACCGCACGTTTAATTCGTGATAAGCTGGTGGATTAGATGCTAATGACTGGTCATATATTCATGGGAAGGCAATCAGGCTACAAACTAGATTGGATTTGAGCGTTTATGAAGTTTGGCGGATAAATTAGCTGAAGGCTGTTTTACACGCTCCGACTGTGGAATAGTTTACGCCTGGTATCTAGTGGTGACAATGTGCTTATACACATACACAAGAGAACGATCGTTATCGGCCCATCTTGAGGGCCAAGATGGGCCGATGACGATCATTTGAGCCTGACACTCCCTTCCTCCGCCCACAGCGGAATCATTAGATGATTTCCCATTCTTAAAAAATGGTCATTATTATGCGTCGAAGAAAGCGGCATGCTTTCTTATTTCATGCTTTTACAAAAGCCATCATCTCTGTAGTTAACCCCTTCTATCCATATTAGCTTTCAAAATAAAAGAAAAGATCATCTGCCTAGCCTTTTCCCAACTATACTGGGGTCGGCTTCCAGTCAAACCGGATTCAGCTGAATACCAGTGGTTTACGTGGAGCGGCTGCCTACCACACCTCCACAACCCATGAACTGGGCAACACGTACTTCTTGGTAAGACTGGAGACTTACTGGCTTCATACGGCACAGACAAACTGGCTTCTGACAATCCGTAACGACTGCCAAAGATCTACAAATGACAGCCGGGACCAACGGCTTAACGTGCTTTCCGAGGCACGGAGGAAACTCGTTATGTTAAGACGGTCGCCCATCCACAGACCAACCTTGGCAAGCGTTGCTTAACCTTAAAGATCGACCCGTGCGGCTGTTATTATTTAGCCACAAGCTCCTCAAAATAGAAGAAAAGAATAAAAAAGTTGTGAATGTCCGTATATCGTTTCTTTAGTCAACCCCCTCTCTAATAGATCTCTACCGACACTTTCTTAAAAACTTTGCTATTTTAAAAATAATTAGTTATTCGATCAAATTCTAAATATAGCCCATAACGACGCCTTGAGTCTTGATTTAGTTCATTTTAATGATTCAATTCGAATAATATTCAAATTCCAAATATTTTTTATCAATATTAATTGCCTAATTATACAAATGGGCTAAAATTAATAATTTAATCAGACCATCTCTCGTGTTCACAATCAATGTTCCGCACAGGTGGGTACAATCACTGTTATTAACACTAATACGGTAATACATCATGGTCGCGATAAAGGCAATTAAGTTATTATTATTATTGTAATGTTCCAAAATAATAATAAATTACAATTTATACCAGGAAAGTTCCATTAGCTACGTTCTTGAGGCCAATTATGTTTTCTCTTTGTGGACTTGCCGGTATTCTTGAAAGAAACAATTCATAGTGTTGCGTAGTTTTTTTTAAAACTAGCTGTCCCCCACGGCTTCGCTCCCGTTTTTCCCGCATAGTTCCCGTTTCCGTGGGATTTCCGGGAAAAAAATCAAAATTCAAAAGTCATTTATTCAAATTAGGCTGAGAGCCAGCACTTTTTGAACGTCAAGTTCTACAAAAGACAGTCAGAAATCTCGAAAAAAATATCAGCTGTTTCATACAAAATGCAGTATTTAGCCAATGAAAATGTATGAAACAGCTGATATTTTTTTCGAGATTTCGGAGTTTTACCAAAACAAAAGTTGCTTATAATCATGTGTACTTTCACTGCCTAAGAGGTTTCGGGTATTTTTTCAATTTCCCTGATTTTTGTGCAAAAGTGATATACAGGCGAAATTTGCAATATGGTATTCTCTACCAGTGAACGTTTGGGTTACAAACTGGCCAAGTACGAGTCGGATTCGCGTGCAAAGGATTTCGAACCAATTTCATTTTTTTAACATGATATTGTTATAAACTACAGACTTCTTCTATAACAGACAGAAATTACAGGAAAACCTCCTGTATTTTTTTAGTATAGAACTATCTATTATCTGCATTTATTTTATAAATTAGGATTTTGAAAAAATATTAATAAAACTCTCACAGTTAGCCCTTTCGTTTGAAATGTAACACGATAAAGTTTGAAAAAAATGTTTATATTGTCTAGTTTGACCCATAACAGTGACCAAAATTTACATATTTTGCGCGTCCGTGTTTGGGTCACAGAAGTCTATATGTATACCGAATTTCAATAAAATCGGTCCAGTAGATCCGGATCAATTTAGCTGTGACAGACGGACACAGCATACCACCCGAGTGATCCTAAACCGGTTCCAGAAAATAAAAAAATAAATTTTCGACCTATATCCTGAAATGTAGGGGCTTACTGTAAAAGTTTTAATTTAATTTTGTTCATAGTTTTAAAATAAATAGTTTTTTTACTCCGTGATCATGGCGCTTATAACAGTGCCGAAATATCGTAAACTCGCAAATAAAAAAGTACATGGGTAGCAATCCCGATACTATCTTCTTCTTCTATAATATAAAAATGAATCGCTAAATATGTTGGTAAGCGCATAACTCAACAACGCCTGGACCAATTTGGCCAATCCTTTTTTAGAATATTCCTTGAAGTACGAGGATGGTTCTTACGGAGAGAAAAAATAAAAAAATTGCCTGAAAAAGACTAAAAACAACACTTTTTTATACTCCCATACAAAAGATTCGTAATAATACTTTAAAGTCAATTTGAACTTTAAAACCATTCCATAAAGTTTAAGTGTTAGTGCAGAGGTTTCGGGAAGGCAAAACAATTGAGTGACGTTTGTATCGTATAAATATTGACATTTAGTCAAATACAAATTGTCTGTGAGTAAGAGTAAGAGAGTAGCGGGGAAGGTAGGTAGGTAGACAGGTAGCCAGTTGACGGGAGCGAAGCCGCGGGGTACAGCTAGTTCTAAATAGTTTTAAAGTTATTCAAGAAACTAGACCAAGAATGACCATTTCCCCCCTTATCTCGGAATTTACTGAGCACTTTTGAATAAAAAAAATACCCTTAAAATATAAATTATTTTCCTATTCTTATAAGCGATTTGTTACAGGCATTTGAAGAGCTGGAAGCCTTGCTAGCGAAGAGTAACATCTGCATTGCTGTGAAAGAGAAGCTGGTGAAGGATTCAGGAGTGGCACACGAGGGAGCCTATGACGAGATCGTCTCCAAGCTGCTCACCAAGCCTAGAGCGAGAGGTAAGAGGATCACTCCAACACCCTTACAAATATTCACAACTGATGGTAGGACTTCAAAACGTGGTCGCTTGGACACAATATGTTTAAGGCAATGAGGACGATAAAGCACAAGTAGTAAAAACGAAAATCCGTGAAAAACGGAACTGTTGTAAAAACGAAAATCCGTGAAAAACTGAACTGTTGTAAAAACGGTAATCCGTGAAAAACGGAACTGTTGTAAAAACGAAAATCCGTGAAAAACGGAACTGTTGTAAAAACGAAAATCCGTGAAAAACGGAACGGTCGGTCTTTCTGTCCGTTTGTCACAGCCAGTTTTCTCTGGATCTACTAGGCCGATTCTGTTGAAATTTGGTATACATATGGACTTCTACGACCCAAACACGGACGCGTTATGTAAATATATAAAATTGAAAGTCACTTTTGGGCTCAAACTAGAAAATAATAAAAAAAAGTTTTGTAAACTGCAGTGCAATTCTGTTAACATGTCGAAGTGAACACTTGGGCGAAGTGAACGACAAGTGAGCTGTCAAACCATGCAAACAAGTTAAGAATGACAGCACACTTGTTCACTCCACCTTGTTGATCACGGTGAGATGTCAACAGAATCGACCGGCTGTATTACCTATGTGACATATCGAATGAAAGGACTTACTTTGAGGGTTTCAATTTTTTTTTTTTAAACAATGCATGTAATAGTTTTATACCTAAAGATTACAGTAAAACCTATAAGAAGTCTGATGTGTTACAAAAACATGTTAAAAAAAATAAGTTGGTTCGGAACCATTTACACGCGAGTCCGACACGCACTTGGCCAGATTTTTTTTTAAGATAGGCCACAACAATTTACATGATGTCTCTTTTTGCCAATTGAAAATCTGTTATAAGCTAAATACCTACTCATTGGACATTCGTCTGCACCGCTGTCAAAGTAAAACGTGGCAAAAACACTGGCAGATTTGCAATGTGAATTCATTGACTGCTTGTTAATGTTATGAAAACTTGAACAAATACAAAATATTTTATTTCAAACTAGCTGACCCGCGCTTTCCATTAATGCTCCGCTCCTATTTGTCTCCGCGACATATAGCCTTCCTCGATAAATGGGCTATCTAACACTGAAATAATTTTTAAAATCAAATCAGTAGTTCCTGAGATTAGCGCGTTCAACCAAACAAACAAACTCTTCTGCTTTATAATATTACTAGCCGACCCGTGCAGCGTCGTCTGCGTCACATTTTTCATTACTGCTCCGCTCTTATTGGTCTTAGCGTGATGATGTATAGCCTATAGCCTTCCTCGATATATATGCTATCTGACACTGAAAGAATTTTTTATCTCGGACCAGTGGTTCCTGAGATTACCTCTACTTACAAACTTACAAAAGATAATATTAGTATAGATTATATTAATTATAGTATTATAGAATAGATAGACTAGTTACAAGCACTTTTGAATAGTCAAGGTATGTCAGTCAAATAGATGAAGCTAATTCTGCCGCGCTAGCGACAAGAGCAACAAAACGCTCTCACCGACCCTATCTCCAGCGCGGCAGTTGCACGTTCCAAAGAGTAAATCCTATGGAGAAGAACATGCAAGAAACACCATAGACACTCTTTTAAACCAGTTGTCAGTGTTTACAAAATCATGGTAACATTCGTTACTAAATTATTTTATGAGTAAAAATATACAACGCAAAAGAGAATGAGTCTATACAATGCAAAGATAATCTTCGAGTCTTTAGCAGGTCCAACAGTATTTTCACATCTTTTATTTATACCTAAGACTATCCCCACCCAGTGTCCCTGGAAAGGACAGTCCGGTCTGGCAGCTAATATTTTCAGGATGCTGTTGTCACTACCACGCTAGCGCTGTAGTAAGGAGGCCGCATAATATACTTGTTTCATTAGTGAGCATTTTATAAAAAAAAAACGAAAAGAACAGTATTTTGTGATAACACTTTAAACAGTATCCCATAAAAGATGTTGCTACTTTAGCAAGTCTGGACAGCTCTCGGTCTCTTGTGTCTTCAACCACGATCATACTGATATAGAGGTTATTCTTCAATATGGATGAGCCGTCAACATAATTATAATTACAATATCCAATTTATTTACTCGAGAGAGAAAACTTGCTTAGGTCGGATTAAAAATAAATAAATAAAACTTTTATTTCGGGCATAGACCCATAGAGAAATTAAATTAACGTAGTCAACACAGTACACGCTTGCTTGCTTTGCTATGAATCGCCACACCAACACAAGTCATAACCCAACCCAGTGATATTGGATGTGACAATTGAAACGTACAGCTATTGCGTTCAGAATGCTGTTGTTTCTACCCCGCATACGGGCCAGCAGAGAAGCTGCTTTTTTTACGCATGATGGCCTGGAAACCATCTGTGTGTGCTTCCGCAAACATCCCAGATGCGCTGCACCTCCACGGCAGACCCAACAACATTCTGAACGCATTGTTGTACTGAGTGCGCAGGGCTCTGTAGGCTCGCTGCGTATATCTCACCCACAAGCCGCTTGAGTAAAAGGATTAACTATTGCCTGCTTCCAAATAACATCCCAAGGCTTATATTATTTCTGTGATAGATTGTCAGTGTTTATTACTTGTGATCCATCAACCAAGTCTAGAAACAGTGTCTAGATTTTTCGAATAATAAATAACTGGGCTATGTATCATTCACAAAATGTAGTGAACAAAATACTTTTTGTAAAAACCTGTCGGGAATATAATTATATAGTGTCCTCTTGACCGATCACGGCCATGGTGACCAATTAAAAAAAACCAATAACACTTTTGCCCAATCTGGGAATCGAAACCAGGACTCCACCCTCGGCTGTCGTGCTTGCGACTGCGAGAACAACAGAGCACCCTGTGGGAAATATAATGTTTCTAACATGTTAAAACATAAACATGACTCGCTGTGCCCAAATTTACTTCAAAATGTAAATAACCTTTACTAAATATTATACCGGTTCCGGATATTCCAATGATTAAATCTAATTTAGTTTCATGTTCACGATCAAATATTAATTCATTAATGTGATACCGTTTTCATACTATGTATTCTAAACTGATCGCATGTAAAATTATACGATAAAAATAATGTATTTAACAGGTCAGGAAACAATGAGCTTTGTACCTTTTTCATGTTTATTAATTAAATATTGACTTAGGGAGTACTCACACTTATTCAGCTCGCATTCGCGTTTCACTGAACGATGTTGGTCACACTTATACAGTTCTGCTTCTATTAGCCGCGTACAGCGTCGCAAGAATGAGAAGGGGGCTGCGTCAGAACAGCGCTGAACTCTATCTAAGGCACTAGCATGTTAATTACACATTAATTGTCCTCATTTTATACTTGTTTGCCGCGAAAGCTGAAGTGCTTCGAGAAAAGGATGGTACGACCGTGTCGCTTTTTTGCTCGACTTGGCCGGGGCATTGCCGTGCCCCCAGATAGACGCGGAAAGCTGAACGGATGCGTACGCGTCTCCATACAAAATCGTTGTTCTCCATGGGCATAAGCTGAATAACTGTGTGTAGTCCCTTATAGAAAGAAAGAAAGAAAGAATATATTTTATTTAGCACATACATAAAATAATATTATATTGCACTGTCATTAAATATTTGTGTATGAATAACAAAAACGAACATGACATAGAACAAATATAGATATTGATATTGTAAATGAATGCCATGCAAGTTGTTGGGACTTAAAAATGCTACTTTACCCTGGATGGAAAGTCAGCTGCCCTACGAACCTGCTAACTGGCTTTTACAGCATGATGAGGTAATCTACAAGCTACTACAGGTGTTCCAACATACACTTTTCGTGAGAAAAGTTTGAAGAACCTGATTGCAGCAACATGTACTAGAACTAGATTAAAATATAAATCTCAACCATAACTACATAAATAAAAATACAAGAAGAGTTCCGCGAAAAACACACATAAAGATAATCGCCGTTACAACCAAAATCTAACTGAAATACTGATACGATCAAAAATTAGGATACAAGTTTTATCCCTATTTTATATACTAACAAATAATTTAAATTAAAAGCAGCGTAACACGTTCATTAGTATGTAAATTCCTAATGATTTAAACTAAAATCGATTTGAACGGAACAGTTCCGCAGTAATCCGGGATTGTTATAATATATTCGCGGAATATAGTTTATAATTGGGTACATGAGAACTTGTACTCCCCGGAGATTTCTCAAATTATTTTAGGTTGTTACTTTTCTCAAAGGAGCAGTATGTATGTAGATATTTTGTAAATAATGTAGGTAGGTTATATCTGGTTTCCCAAATTAGACTCGGATTATTCTGAAGAACATAATCCACATTATTACTAGAAATAAAATAAAAAAACATTTTTTATTACTAGTAATGTACGTATAACTACATTTTTATGTGGGTTTCTACGTATTTTTCTTCCAGTAGCATAATTGATCTGTAACAATCCCATGAACGGGACAAAAGTGTCTTCTGCATGAGAGGAAGTGAGTTAGTTATTCACCGCAAGGCCCGGCTATGTTTTCATTTTGGCCTTATCTTGACTGAAGCGTGGTCCATCTATCTCTTGTTTTTTAAAACGTAACAGACAGATGTGTGTCTGGGGAGTTTGTTGGCCACTTCTTCTCCACAGCTAAAACACTAGGAAGTGGTGACGGGCGGGCGTTTTGGGGGACTGTCTTTCATCATATTTCACCACTAGCTTTTGCCCGCGACTTCGTACGCGCATATCCCGTTTTCTCCCGTTCCCGTAGGAATTTCGGGAAATCCTCTCTTAGAGCTCCCCTAAACTCCCCAAGGACCCTATGTGCAGCTTCATACGACCAGTCAGTAGTCTTGGTTGTGTTGTTGCGTTATCTGTCAGTCATTCACTCAGTAACGGAAGAATTTTATAAACCAAAATGAAAATAAAACTAATACCTATAAAAAAGTGAACGTAAATTAGCCAAAACTTATAAAGCTATCGGTATCTAAAAATCTATGCGTACTTCACCTAAAAAGAAATAATTAAAATGTAAACTATTAATAATTTGTAGTTTGAACGAATATTTAATTAAACACTACCAAAATAACTTGTACCTATTTTATAAAATAATAACAAAAGGAATCTTAAAATAAATTATCAAAGACTAAATTATGTATTGTCTGTCAATAAGGTCGAACGCTCTGAACGTCAATTCGCATCAACTGGCAAAAATTGTATGAAGCTCGCGCTTTTGGCCTCTCGCAGGTCAACCTGAGAAGATTGGCTTCTGCTTAACCCGAAATGCCTGTGAATGCTTTAATATAGTAATAAAGCCTCCAGCCAGGCTTTGAAGCTCGCGCTCGGACGCCCCGCCTTTTTATACCTTCGGTCGCGAGACGCGTCGAGCGCGGCGACCACAGGCGCGACCGATTCTCGAACGTTCGCGACCGGCCGGCCGCACTGCGCGCTTGGCGCCTAGCTGCTAGGGCGGTCGCGAACGTTCGAGAATGTTCGTTTTACGAAGCTACTCGCCAGGTGACTCGCTAGCCTCTAGGCGCCAAGCAAGCTGCCTGCCTGTGCGTTCGCGACCTTAGACAAAAATAATCCATAAAGCATGATTCAGTATTCACGCGCAATGGCTTATTATTAGCGTATTTCATGTATAACTTTGGTGTTTCTATACCAATTTCTATGATTATTTTTTATGGAATAGTTAACAATGTTAACTTTTTTAATTAGGGATAACTGAGAGTGTTATAAACATAAGAGTAGACAAATATAATCAGAAAGCTTCGAACTGCTAAGCTATCAGGAGTTACACGTGTTATTGTGCGTCAATCATAAAAGATAGACATATGCTGTCGTGGGATATTTTTTACATAATTTTAAGGAGAACATTTCCGTCATACATGATTTCTGTGTAGCTTTAACCATTAAGGTTGCACACGCAACGGAAGCTTAAAAAATGGAGTAACTTCTCCCGTTTTCCCAACATTTCCCTTCACTGCTCTGCTCCTATTGATTGTAGCGTGATGAAAAGTATACTATAACCTGCTCAGGAGTATGAAGAATAATTGTACCAAGTTTCGTTAAAATCCGTCGAGTAGTTTTTGTTTCTATAACGGTTATACAGACAGACAGACAGACAGACAGACAGACAAAAAATTTACTGATTGCATTTTTGGCATCAGTATCGATCCCTAATCAGCCCCTGATAGTTATTTTGGAAATATATTTCATGTACAGAATTGACCTCTCTACAGATTTATTATAAGTATAGAAGATATTTCTTTTACCCTTGAAGAGCTCGCGGCTAAATAATAACAGCCGCACGAGTCGATCTTCAAGGTTAAGCAACGCTTGCTGAGGTCAGTCTGTGGATGGGCTATCTTAACATACCGAGATTCCTCCGTGTCTCGGTGGTCCCAGCTGTCATTTGAAGATGCAGTCGTATAAAAATTAGTACAATTGCCCTTCTGGTCAATGGCAATTAAAATAAAGATTGACGAAAAATTTGAAACGTTTAGATTTGGCCACATGGTATTTCAAAAGTGCATGTTTGACAAACAGGATACCATTTTGTCAATGCACCTTTTTGCGCGCAAACTTTTTAAATCACCACCAAAAATCTAACCGAACCATCCCGAAAATCCAATCCTGCGACAAACAAGGGGTTATAAAGTGTAATTTTATCTAGTGCCGCCATATTGTGGACGAGGTCGTGATAAATTGTGGCCGTGTGCCTCTCATGGATAGGCAGCTGCTACGAGTAAAACAATTTTTCGCTAAAGCGGTTACTGAAATTGAATCTATTGGCGAAGGCGATAAGAGGTGATTACCATTAAGCACGCCACTTTGGGTCCTTGTTGATGGGCGGGCATTGCGTTGGAACAGATTGTACGGGATTAAAACAGGTGCCGTTTGAATGATTAGCGGTGGATTATGGAAAGTACAGTGTGGATGATTTTGGCTTTGAATTTGGAAACAGTTTGGTGGGGTGTTCTTTTGGTGAGTTAACTTTTTTACTGCTTTAGCTATTATAAGCTGGCTAGTGGGCCAACAAAACTTTTTATGGTCTTTTTCGTGAGTTTTCCAACAGAGAATCTTTGTGAGACAACGATGATCAATAAAATGTATTTATTTTTTCCTACTCCTCCGCTGTACTTTTCTGATTAATTTCGATGCGGGATCCAAGACTGTTGAATCGTTTCTCCGGGACTGGTCGGGCTTCATTAGCTCGGCATTTTTCTGGTGGTTGCCACTGTTAATTCTGGCTTTCAGGAGTTGGGAATGTGTGGCGGGCTTGACCGAAAAAAAAAAAAAGTTACGCCTATGTCGCAAATAGGTTTTGTACTTGGTGCTGTCTACCATTTCGTACTATCGTATGATGCGGTAGACAAGTCAAGGTCAAGTATCTTATCTCAAGTATCAGGTTGATAAACCTGCTTTTCAAGAGACAGCAGGTTTGTCAACCTGCTCTTCAAGAGTGTTGATGATATCATGTTTTCTACCAACAATTTCAATTTTTTACCTAATTTTATATCAACAAATTTTGTACGCCGTTATTGGCAAAACATGGACGCTCACAAAATACTATTATTTAATACCTTGCATGTCTGATTAGTCAGTGTATGTAAACGCATGTTTGACAAATAAATGATCTTTTATCTTTATCTTTTACAAATTATATGAAATTGAAATTTTTAAAAGCTCGTACCAACATGAGCACTTTGGAACACCAAACGCACAT
Source organism: Ceramica pisi (assembly GCA_963859965.1). Lineage (NCBI taxonomy): Eukaryota > Metazoa > Arthropoda > Insecta > Lepidoptera > Noctuidae > Ceramica > Ceramica pisi. The sequence goes on from OY982538.1 coordinate 1,584,739, forward strand.
TCCGTGCTTCATTTAGCAGCAATGCCTAACTGTAACGTACAAACACTGCAAAAAAACTACCAGCTCCAATATTCCCATATTGATTGCGATAAAATCAACGAGTGCAGTATACTGGCGCACATAAATCAGGGGCCAAACGAAGCGGAAAGTGCATCGCTGTCGAACGGGCGCCGGGCGTCGCGCCAGAGATCCTTGCAGCTGATAAATTATTTATTAGACCTATATTAGTTACATATTTTATACGGGGATGGTCATTTCCATTCAGTTTTACAGGTTTATGATTTTTAGAGTTTTGAGCTTGTGGCTTAATAATAATAGCCGCACAGGTCGATCATCAAGGTTAAGCAACGCTTGTCGAGGTTGATCTGTGGATCCATCTTATCATACCGAGTTTCCTCCGTGCCTCGGAAAGCACGTTAAGCTGTTGGCCCCGTCTGTCATTTGGAGATCTTTGGCAGTCGTTACGGATAGGCAGAAGCCAGAAAATCTGACACTAGTTTTGTCAAAAAGTACCGTGTTACCCAGTTAATGGGTTGTGGAGGTCTGGTAGGCAGCCGCTCCACGTAAAATATTGGTATTTAGCTGAATCCGGTTTGACTGGAAGCCGACCCCAATATAGTTGGGAAAAGGCTAGGCAGATGAGATGAGGGTTTTGTGCCCAAAGGGTAACGTACAGAACCCTATTACTAGGACTCCACGGTTCGTCCATCTGTCTGTCAACGGGCTGTATCTCGTGAACCGTAATAGGACAGTTATAATTTTCGGCCTTTATTTCTGTTGCCACTATAACAACATAATAAAAAATAAATAAAAACAAAAAACAAGAAACATGTTTCCTTCGGCTTATGGTACGGAAACCTTCGTGTGTGTTTGTGTGTGTGTTGTGTAGTTCAACTTGCGCTTGGCCGATTTTTTTTTTCATTCTATCGTTGCGAGTATTTTGAAATTGTGAAAAAGTTAGCTGTCATATGCTCAAGTTAAGAATCTTATCGAAAATAGTGGGTAATAAGAGTTGGTTTGATAGCGTCCTTCTTGGTCAAACTTTTATGCCTCCAATTCTGGCAACTTTTCTAAACTTTGCGTATTTGGTCAACTAACCTAGACTTGACCAATACTTCTTGATTAATCAGTTACAACGATTCAGCTCTCATTATAACTAAATTATTGACACAAACTTATACAATACTGTATTTGCTTTCTTTATAAATCCATTCCAAGGTTTTCTTGAAAAGATCGCTCTCAGCGATAACGCCGCCCATTGTGTCACCCTATGTAATGTTTTCTTCATCAATTTTTTCTGTAACTTATATGGTGTACATAATAAAGAGTATTCTATTCTATTGAATCATACTGCTCAACATTCATAAGGGGTTAGTGAGGTAGGTCACGGAATCCCATGTAGGTACTGATGATGATACCCGGGGTGGTTTTACCAAAAGGCGCGGGGCGCTAAGTCTCGATATAAAAAAAAATAGTTTAGTTTATTTTATACTAGCTTCTGCCCGCGACTTCGTCCGCGTGGAATAGTAACTTTGGGCTAGCGCTAACTTTAACCCATGACTTCGTTTACGTAGAAGGTGAAAATATTTTGAAATAATAAGTACGTTAAGGAGCTATTTTAGCATAAATGCGCGCGCAGTACTTGATCACTATTCTGCTGCGATGTTATTTTAAAACTGCGATATTAATTGAAATCGAATGAAAAACCCTGATGTTGAAACATTCTTCATTAGTGCTACGCTCCTACTTGTCTTAGCGTGATGATATATAGGTATATATCCTCGATAAATGGGCTATATATCTAATACTGAAATAATTTTTCAAATCGGACCAATTGATAGTTCCTTAGATTAGCGCGTTCAAGCAAGCAAACAAACTCTTCAGCTTTATAATATTAGTATAGATATACCTATATACTGTACCCAGTAAAAAGGTTTTTTTTAAACGAAGCTACTCGCTAGCCTCTAGGCGCCAAGCTAGCCGCCTGCCTGTACGTTCGCGACCTTATAAGTACAAAAATAATCCTTATAGCATGATTCAGTATTCACGCGCGATGGCTTATTATTAGCGTATTTCATGTAGGATAACTTTGGTGTTTCTATACCGATTTCTATGATTCTTTTTTATGGAATAGTTAATAATGTTAACTTTTTTAATTAGGGATGACTGAGAGTGTTATAAACGTAAGAGTAGACAAATATAATCAGAAAGCTTCGAACTGCTAAGCTATCGGGAGTTATACGTGTTATTGTGCGTCAATCATAAAAGATAGACATTATGCTGTCGTTGGATATTTTTTATATAATTTTAAGGAGAACATTTCCGTCATACATGATTTCTGTGTAGCTTTCACCATTAAGGTTGCACACGCGACGGAAGCTTAAAAAATGGAGTAATTTCTCCTGTTTTCCCAACATTTCCCTTCACTGCTCTGCTCCTATTGATTGTAGCGTGATGAAAAGTATACTATAACCTGCTCAGGAGTATAAATAATAATTGTACCAAGTTTCGTTAAAATCCGTCGAGTAGTTTTTGTTTCTATAACGGTTATACAGACAGACAGACAGACAGACAGACAGACAGACAGACAAAAATTGTACTGATTGCATTTTTGGCATCAGTATCGATCCCTAATCACCCCCTGATAGTTATTTTGGAAATATATTTCATGTACAGAATTGACCTCTCTACAGATTTATTATAAGTATAGATTATTCAGGATCTCATAATTTGTAGGTATGTGTTTTTGAGATCTGTTTAAATTTAAATGTATTCTATTTCTACAAGTATGTCTGTCTTGTAGTAAGAATTTTTTTTTTGTTCTATATCTTTCATTACATGGTCATTGACAACCATAGTTTTGTGTCAAGTAGAAGCATTTGTTTTAAATTTTGTAAATAAATGTGAGTATCATGAGGCCATTTACGTAATATATATATATATGTAGTTATAATTTTACTTGTTTGACGTAAACGAGCATGGTGATTGAGAGCATGTCATGCTCACTCAAATGTTTCGCTGATGGCGGCGTGTGTGTTGGATCATTCGGTTCCCTTCAAAATGGTTAAGCTGAATGGTGCCAATACACGCGTCAGGTTCGTGAACGGGCGCCGTCAGTTGAGACTGGTCATCTCTTAACCGCCACCGGCTTATTTTGATCTTTATATTTTAAGTTCTTGTGATAAGTTATTTTATTTTTATTTTGCACTAGCTGACCCACGCAACTTCGTCTGCGTCACATTTTCCATTAATATTCGGCTCCTTTTAGTCTAAGCGTGATGATATGTAGCCTATATCCTTCCTCGATACATGGGCTATCTAATACTGAAAGAATTTTTCAAATAGTAGTTCCTGAGATGACCCCCTACATACAAACTTACAAACAAATGTTACCTCTTTATAATATTAGTATAGATTGTCCTCACATGAAGATGCAAGTACATGTAACTAAGATTTTTGTAAAACATCACATGATTTAAAAGAGTCTCCGTGGAGTTTCTTGCACGTTCTTCTCCATAGAGATCTACGCTTTGGAACGTGCAAATAGCCTCATGTTTTTGACTGACCGACCTTGACATTTCAAAAGTGCCCGTAAATGGTTTATTTGAAATAAATGCTTTGAATCTTGAATCTAGTTCCCTATTTTTAAGTACAGTGTTCAAGGTCCTGGCCCAGGCTCCATACATTTTGAAACATCTCCTTTATGCTATCCAGTACTCCTACAGTCTCAAACCTCGTTTAATAATATCCAGTATTACCCAGTTAAATTCCTCAGCTTTGCGTAACAAATAGCTCCACCTGTCGCACAGCCTGTATGTGTTCACAGCATTACGCCCAAGATCTATTATGTACGACTCAGTTTTCTTTAGATGTGTTACATTTTTGTTGCCACAAAGGAAAATAAAAGTGATGAAACCTCCTTTGAAGTAGAATGAGAACTTCTTTAGTAGGTAATGTGGAAAGTAAATAAGAAGGCATAATTTAGGTGCGTTATCTATTACATGTAGAATGTATTTTTTCTCTGGCACGATTATGTTTAATGTTCTTTTCGTATTCATTAAAACTTGAGATAAAAAGTTAACTTTATATCACACACCGAATCAAGTCGACAAGGCAACTTGCTTTAGAAATTTAAGAAAAACAACTGGCCAAGTGCGCGTCGGACTCGGGCATGAAGGGTTCCGTACCATTATCGTATTATACGATTTATGACGTATTAAAAAAAAACTATTGACTAGATCTCGTTTAAACCAATTTTCGCTGGTAGTTTACATGGTAATATACATCATATATTAAAAAAAAAAAACTATTAACTAGATCTCGTTTAAACCAATTTTCGCTGGTAGTTTACATGGCAATATACATCATATATTAAAAAAAAAAAACTATTAACTAGATCTCGTTTAAACCAATTTTCGCTGGTAGTTTACATGGTAATATACATTATATATTAAAAAAAAAAAAACTATTAACTAGATCTCGTTTAAACCAATTTTCGCTGGTAGTTTACATGGTAATATACATCATATATTAAAAAAAAAAACTATTAACTAGATCTCGTTTAAACCAATTTTCGCTGGTAGTTTACATGGTAATATACATCATATATTAAAAAAAAAAAACTATTAACTAGATCTCGTTTAAACCAATTTTCGCTGGTAGTTTACATGGTACTATACATCATATATTTTTTTAGTTCTATCATTCTCTTATTTTAGAAGTTACAGGGGGGGGGGGACACATTTTACCACTTTGGAAGTGTCGCTCCCGCAAACTATTCAGTTAAGAAAAAAATGATATTAGAAACCTCAATATCATTTTCGAAGACCTATCCATAGATACCCCGCAAGTACGGGTTTGAAGAAAAAACATTTTTTGCTAAGTATTCCCCAAAAGTTATTGTTTTTTTTTTCTATTTTTGTGTGAAAATTTTAATGCGGTGTACAGAATACACCTTCTTACGAAGTTTCAACAGCATAGTTCTAATAGTTTTGGAGCAAAGTGGCTGTGACATACGGATGGACAGACAGACAGACATGACGAATCATAATATATTAGGTATCTCTTTTTGTAATGCATCCAAAAAAATTACTTCCACTGACAAAAACCCCCAGTGGTTCATTCAATTTAGGTATTAATGCACAGTTTTTAAAAGAATTGCTCAATGTTCAGCGCAATCCCTACTAATATATAAATGCGAAAGTAACTCTTTCTGTTTGTCTCTTCTTCATGTCTAAACCACTGAACCGATTTGGATGAAAGTACAAAGATAGTTTGAGACCCGAGAAAGGACATAGGATAGATTTCATCCCGGAAATCCCATTGAAACGGGAACTATGCGCGAAAACAGGTTACATATATTCCGGGAGTATGTTCCCTAGAGATCACGCAGGCTAAGCCGCTGACACATGCTAGTACTTAATAAATTAATAACTACATTTATAATGGTTTAATTTCAGTTACACCTTGAAATAGTACCTATACTGCGTAGTATACTATTTCAAGGTGCATATAACGTTACATTATTAATCATTTTACGTAGGCTATCAGCATAAACAATGCCCTATCAAACGCATAATACTATAACGTCATACGAATAAAATGTATAGCCAGTTTCATCCTGCAACGTCCCTCACGAACAAGCCTACAACAGCTACATATCTTGTCGATAAACGAGCGCCTCTTGACGGGCTTGAGTCGTGTTGGTATTAACTTGAACGGCTCAAGATTATCAGCTCTTGGACACGAGATAAAGCCTTTGAAGCTTGCGGTTTTAGAGGACCATCAGTTGATAGATCGTTGGCCCTTTTGTTGGTTGATTTTTATGACGTAATAATGCAATAAAATGTGACAAAATGGTAGCGGTTTCAATGTCGCCACATAAAAACTAAGTAACAAAATATGTACCACAACAAAAATACACGCAGCGCCATCTATGCCACCAGACACGAACTACTGAACAAAATCCTGCGTTTCAAAGTTTTCTGTGTGAATTGAACATAATAATATTATTATACAGCAGTCCGAATGTCAACTATGAGGCAGTTGCCCACCGGAAACTCTGGAGAATCCTCCCTTTCCTATGGAAATTTGCAGGGAATTTACACACTTTTCCGCATACCCTCTATAGAATAAAACTTTCCTAACCATTTTTTTTAAACTATGTTGTCTTCTGTCAAAACGGATGCATCTGAACACCATATATACCTGGAGTGACTGCCTATCTGAACTCCATAACCCAGTAACTGGGTAGCCTGATAACCCTTGTGTATGGTACTGGGAAATTGCACACTCCGTAAAGTTACTTGGCGTGCGACCGCGACCTAGTAACTGCTTAATGTTAATCACTATAGATTTACGTGCACCCTTTTAAGTCTCGCACGTCATTGTCGCCGGGGTCACAGTCGCGCGTCGCGGTCACCAAAATCGGAATTGTACAGATAACGGCACGGTTCTTGAGCGCTCGGCGGAAGAGTAGGGATCGCTTTGCGCATCGTACACCTTATGACAAATAAAACGTCCTCATGAGGTACGAGCAACAAGAGTAAAGAACAAATCTATGACGCGCGTTGTGCTACGTGCCAATCACTGCACTTTCCCCGCCCCCGCGCCTCCGCGCCTCACCTCATACCACCAAAGGGACCCAATAACTCACTTTTGCGCAGGTGAAGGTCAGCGCTCAAGGATCGTGCCAATGATTGTACCTTATAATTAATAAATATTAATCGTTCATAGATATAATTGTATTTTTTTTTCTTTTTGTGTACTTTTGATATGCGTCATATTGTCCGCAAATAAACTCTTTTTCTTTCTTTCTTTCTTTATGATTATAAAAAAATCTTTATACAATTCTTCTGTTACTTGTGGTGGTGGTGGACGGAGTGACTGCCATCGCACAGCCGAAACTGCTGGTCGTAGAAAACTGAAATGTCATGGAGATCTCTTGGGGAATGGAGGGGACCACTAAGAGAGGATTTCCCGAAATTCTTACGTTAAAAACGAAATATGCGCGTATAAAGTCGTAGGCCAAAATTTGTTGGTAATATTGTCCTTAGCTTGAGTAAAAGCTAAACGTTTAAGCTCACTAAGGGCCGATTTTTCAACAGCTTGATAAATTTTATCAGAAGAGTAAAATGCCGCTTTGTCAGCTTTTTCATAGGAAATATGTCAAACAGCCATATTTATTCATCAGTTAAAAATTACTTGACTATTGAAAAATCAGCCCTAACAAAAGAACAATTGAAGCACAAAAAATATAATATAAGAAGTGGAACAATGTCACATAAAGTTTCATTATCATTGTCAAAAGTCTGTAAAATCTCTTATTTTATTAGAGCGAAAGGAACCTAATGGTTTCCACAGTAACAAAATATATCGACACCGACAGTTCTTCTTTCCCAGAAAAGAAACAACGCAAGCCGAATAAAGGAAAATAATGAACAGAAAATCCGCCATATTGAATTTCCTTTGACGTTATATGACACCTCATTTGTTGAAATCTATTCGGTTGTTTATGGTATCGGAGAGAACAAAAATAAACCACTAGTTTATGTCGTTCCTTTTTTTTACAGCACCTTGAGTTTACCACTGCCATTATCATCATCTGCCTAGCCTTTTTCCAAAAATATCGTGGTCAGATTCCAGTCAAACCGGATTAAAATGAAGCCAGTTGATTCTGTAGACATCTCTCTTCTGTGTGACGGTTCTGTAGATTATTTGTGTGGTCTGACTGCTCACTTGTCGTTCACTTCGCCTAAGTGTTCACTTTGACATATTAACAGAATCGCACTGCTGTATCATAAGCGAGCGATCCTCTTTCTGACCTCCACAACTAAGAACAGGGTAAAAAGATACTTCTTAGCAAGACTGGAGTCAGATTTTCTTGTTTCCGGCAATCCGTAACGACTGCCAAAGATGTTCATATGGCAGGTGAGGCACGGAGGAGTCTCGATATGTAAGAATGATAACCCATCCACAACACAACCTCGGCAAGCGTTGCTTAACCTAGAAGGTTGACCCGTGCTGCTGTTATTATGTAGTCACAAGCTACTACTTACTACTGATGTTATAAAATACAACGTTATAGGGCGTATTTTTCTCGAGGTCTGGAATAATGAACCGAAATATACGGAAATATTTTCAATGCTATAGTATCACTAGATAGGTACTACTGCTGAATTAAATAAAGTAGGTATTTTTATCTCTCTATCTAAAATCTGTTTAAATAAATTCGGAAATGAAGGTCAATAGTAACAACAACAAAAAACAAGTGCCATAAATGATGATTTTTTATTATATTTTTATGTATTTGTTGTTATATAGCGGCAACAGAAATACATCATCTGTGAATTTCAAATGTCTAACTTTCACGGTTCTTGAGATACAGCCTGGTGACAGACGGACAGACAGACGGAAGGACAGCGGAGACTTAGTAATAGGGTCCCGTTTTACCCTTTGGATACGAAACCCTAAAAACAACTACACAGAACAACACTGAGAAATCGATAAAGAGAGAAGTGAAAACCAACTTCTTAAATACTGAACAAAACCGTACTGAAATCTAAAACAACACAGCCATAATAATTCTCATAATCCGAATATCAGATGGATTACACGTAGCGTCTTATGTAAGCGTTAAGAGGCTTTACTTGCGACTGCTGAATAAAACGGCCACATCCCGCTGGATTTCCGGCCGTTAGGGCTGGGCTTCTATCAAAGTTGTGCTATACGCAGCGATGAGCGAAAAATCTCTCTGTTGACTATAGCGCATAACATTGAAAACATAGAAAGCGTCTGTGTTCCCGTCCACATATAACCCGTCTGCCTTCAAAGCAAGAGTGAACAGGCGTCTTCTAGGCAAGCTCGCTCCATCATAGACCTCATCCATCGCTTTCCATCAGGCTTGATTGTGGTCAAGAGCAAGCCCATTATACATCTTTTAAACATACATACATACATATAAATAAAATTGGAGTGTCTGTTTTTATTATTGAAATAACCGTTTTTTACTACATTTATTATGAATATATATTATATAGAGTACATACACCAAAATAATATTTTTTACAATTTTTTATCTGTCTGTCTGTCTGTTTGTTCCAGCTAATCTCTGAAATGGCTGGACCGATTTTGACGGGACTTTTATTGGCAGGGAGCTGATGTAATAAGGAGTAACTTAGGCTACATTTATTTAAGAAAAAAAAAACTAAAAAAATTAAAGAATCGACTGTTAGGCGGAACGAAGTTCGCGGGTCAGCTAGTACAAAATATAAAAAGAAACAACATCAGAAAATAGATTGAAAAATTTTGATTATTGAATTTTCCTAGCACCAATTGTCCTCTTCTCTTCCTAGCGTGTCGATGACAAAGAGAGTTACTAAATTTCTCGTTTGATTCAGTACTCATCAACGGTAAAAGCATACGCGAACACATCTCTAAGGTCCTCACATGATTGTTTCATCGAGCTCCCGGAGATCCTCCCTCTTCAAAACTCTTGAAAGACCACCTTCTCAGGTCTCTCCGCAGTCCATGGCCCATCTTTCGCTTAGCGCAATAAAAATAAATCTCCGAAACGTATATACGCGCATAACTTCGTAACGACTGATCCAAATGAGATAATTCTGTTATAGTTGTGTTCGTAATTGTCAGAGCGAGGTTTGCATGAAAGAAAAAAGAAAGAAAGTTGGCAGTTGACAGGAGCGAAGCCGCGGGGGACAGCTAGTTAAATATATTTATAGAGAGCGATAAAATGTGAGCAGAATACTGTAGCTATCGTGGAAATATGTTAGATGCAAGAAGAAGTAGACCGGTAGATCTTACCAATACCAGAGGAAGGCCTTTCTCTAGCAGAAGACGTCATTCAACTAAATGATGATAAGACCATGCTTCGCATCCCACTTTCCTGTAGAAGTAAAATAGTCACATCTTTGTACAGCTCACCTCACATTTTTATTGCGATCCATAATGTAGATCCCATCTACTCGTTTAATGTTATAGAGGTTAACCACCTCTATAACATTAAACGAGTATTTTATTATGGAGCTTAATATTCTTTTCCTTCAGTCGTTACAGATAGTCAGAAGCCAGAAAATCTGACCCCAGTCTTGCCTTGAGCAGCTTGAGAGCACGGTGTTGCCCAGTTGATAGGTTGTAGAGGTTTGGTAAGCAGCGGCTCCACGTAAAGTACTGGTATTCAGCTGAATTCGGTTTAACTGGACCAATATTATTGAGAAAAGGCTGGGCAAATGATGGTAGTTAATATTAATAGAAGTATTTATAGCCCCACAAGGTCCATAACTGATTCTACGCACAGCAAAAAAAAAGTTGGAGAGAGGAATTTTGTCTATACAATATTATAAAGCTGAAGAGTTTGTTTGTTTGCTTGAACGCGCTAATCTCAGGAACTACTAGTCCGATTTGAAAATTCTTTAATTGTTTGATAGCCCATTTATCGAATACTAGCTGTCCCCCGCGGCTTCGCTCCCGTCAACTGGCAACTTTTTTATTACATAAAAACCTTCTCCTGATAATAACAAACACAACAAAAAAAGAATTGACCAAATTGGTCCAGGCGTTGTTGAGTTATGCGCTTACCAACACATTTAGCGATTCATTTTTATATTATAGAAGATATCATCGTCATCATCAACGCTAAGACAAATAGGAGCGGAGCATTAATGGAAAATGCGACGCAGACGAAGTTGCGCGGGTCAGCTAGTTACTTAATAAGACCTCGCACAGCATTAAGTGAATGGCCAGCCTAAGGACTCATAAATTAGTTTGGTGTTGTGCCTCTGTTTGTTCGCGATAGGCCTCGTTTCCTTGGGTTTTACGTCAATATAGAACTTAGCTTCGAAACTGAACCAGTAAACAGTTGTTTGACATTGTTTTCTTATCATGTTTTTTAGTTGTTGCCTAGCGGTTTTTGTAAAAGTAGATTGTATTTTTTATTCAGAATGAGAGTAATAACATGGTAGAATATAATTGCGCTGCTAGATATTTAAAAACAAAGCATGGAAGAAAAATTCGTTATTTGGGACTCCTACATAAAAAACAACTAAATAAAAATAATTATAAATTAACACTAGTAAAACGAATTATTGCGTGCTCCATCCACGTCATCGCTTACAATCTGCCAGTCTATTCTGTTGACATCTCACCGTATTCACTTACGTGAAGTGAACGACAAGTGAGCTGTCATTTCATCTTGATTATATGGTTTGATAGCTCACTTCGTGATCACTTCACCTACGCCTTCACTTCGACATGTTTACAGAATAGTACTGCAAGTGAGATACTGGTCATACGCGTGCCTGCCAGTTTTCTATAGGTCAAGCTTAGAAACCTTATTCATGAAGTTAGTCAAAGACATATTACTATGCAAATACCTTATCCTGTAAAAATCTTTTCTAATCTGTGAAAGGTTGCCTTGAAAAGATCGTTCTTAGCGATAAGGCCGCCTATGTAATGTTTTCTTCGTCTATTTTTTCTTTAACTTATATAGTGAATATATAATAATAATAATAATAATCTATTCTTTTCATACCTCGCAGCGGTCGCATCGCCAACTTAACTCAGATGTAACAATATTAGCTCTAGTAAACAAATCTCCTTTTCAATCCCCAGGTGCCATAATCTTCGGTTCAGACCAAGAAGTAGCAGGGGTGATGAGGGCAGTGGAACGCGCCAACGCCACCCACTCCTTCAGCTGGGTCGGTTCTGATGGCTGGAGCGCCAGGTCTCTGGTCTCCGATGGCAATGAACGAGCAGTCGAAGGCACCATCAGCGTGCAGCCTCAGGCGAATGACGTCAGCGGGTTTAAGGAGTACTTCCTCGGCTTGAATGTGAAGAATAATAAGAGGAATCCTTGGTTTGTTGGTAAGAGATCATGTTTTATTTATTTAATAGGCTAGTTACCAGTATCAATAAGTAGCAAATATATTTAGACTGTCAGTTAGAGTTTTAAAAAACTTTTTACAAAAAAATATAACCGACTTCCAAAAAAAACACTACAAAGTAAAAAATAACTTTAATTTCGGAAGTCGGTGTTTTTGTTAATTTGTTCGTTTTTGACACCGACTCCGAAATTAAGTTATTTTTTACTTTGTAGTGTTTTTTTTTGGAAGTCGGTTATATTTTTTTGTAAAAAGTTTTTAATTTTTCACTTTTTAGTGGTACCCCACACTTAACAACACCACTGCAAAATCGCAGAAAAGTAAAATACAAACGCACTAGTTGCCCATACGATTTTCGAAAGTTCCCCTCGACTTCTCTGGGATGCCATCATCAGATCCTGGTTTCCTTATCATGGGACCATTTGGGAAGTATTCCCTTTCCAACAAAAAAATCATTTTTAAAATCGGTTGGCAAGCGACGGAGTTATGCCCGAACAAACATAAAAAAAAAAAAAAAAAAAATACAAACATCCGAATTGAGAACCTCCTCCTTTTTGGAAAGTCGGTTAAAAAATAATGAACACATTTTTTGTTTTTGTAAATCAATTAATATTTACAAAGATATAACGCATCAAAATTCGGGAGTGGGGGCTCGTGACGTCAGAATGCTCTAAAAAATCACGACGTGACGTATTGACAATTTTAAAAACGTCGTATCTTCTTCAATTTTGGTTTACGTAACAAAAGAAAAATACGAGTCAATTTTTTTTTGAAAATCTAACTGACGGAATAATTAGATTTTTCAGTGGACAAGCCTATTGTGTTTCCGTGTAAGTCTCCCTTTACCTAGTAGTCGTTGCATTTGTCTTGGCAAAATCAGCCCATGTTCTAAATTATGTTCAGTCCTGCACTAGCCAAGAATGCTCCTTGGGTGCATATTTACAAAGCTTGTCTACCTATTATTCGCCTGTTATTTGCCATTCTATTCAAAACTTCAGACAGCCGGAGGGAGGGAACCCAGGCTCCTGAATGGTGTCAGACTGATATTTATGTTTAAAACAATTATACTACCTACTAGCTTGTAACTGTCCACTGAAGGGCAAAAGCCTCTTCATACGTGGTGGAGAAATGTTATTTTGTTAATGATAAAGTGGTTTAGTGCTTCATCATCTGCCTAGCCTTTTCCCAACTGTATTGTGGTCGGCTTCCAGTCAAACTTGATCAGCTTTGGTATTCAGCTGAAGAAATTTTTAATTCGTTTTGGGTTTCGTATCCTAAGGGTTACCAACGGAACCATATTACTAAGCCTCCGCTGTCCGTCCGTCTGTCTGTCTGTCAGCAAGCTGTATCTCAAGAATCGTAATAGGTAGACAATTGAAATTTTCACAGTTTGTGCATTTCCTTTGCTGCTGTGACAACAAATAATAAAAGTTAAGGTTTATGGAACGGAACCCTTTGTATGCGAGTCTGACTCGCATTTAGCCGGTTTGTTTTTTTTTTGTTTCAAGTGTTTCGATGCATAGAAGGCTTAAACGAACACTCTCTAATAACCACCACTTTATTTTTTTATTTATTTTATTAATTTATCCTTGGACATTTCACACAACGCCATCTAGTCCCAAGCTAAGCAGTCTAATGCTTGTGTTATGGTAACGAGATGGCTGATAAACTACTTACATATATACTTTTTTTTTGTAAATACATACATATTATAGATAGAAAAACACCCAGACTCGGAACAAATACTTGTAGGTCGTACAACTTATCAACACGCAATATATATGTCACCGGAAAGTGGCTAACACCGTAACATTGTAAAATATCGCGTGAAATTGTAAACTTTTTTTTCTAAATAAGACGCGGATGTATAGGAAACTATTGAATTTGGATGGGATATATTATATACAAAACGATGTTTTCATAATATTTCGAGAAATTATAATCTAATCAAGATATATTACAATCTTACGAAGTCTGCCATTTTCCGGTAACATATAAACGACACTTTAAAAGAAAAAGCCAATTTACTAAATTGAAAAAGATTTGATCAAATCTTTATTTCCTTCCCATCCTAATCCAAGGCTGATAACAAATAAATTCTCAAATTCCGAAAACTTATCCGATAAGGAAAAAGAGTTTCCAGGGAACTTATCCAGATTTCAAGATATTCTCTTTAATCTCGTTTATAACATTGCAAATAGTTGAAAACACTCGAAAACTTTGTTTTTCGGCGCAATGAAGCGTTTCTTATGAGATCTCCGAAATCAGTAATGGAATTTTACTCAAAAGAAACTTTCGTTGCGCCCCTTTCCAAGCGAACGAAACTTTGATTTCGTTATAATTGGTGCGAATTTATCAAATCACTTCCATTAGGTGAATAAAACTTGTTTTGAATAGTCACGAACTTGCGAGAACCTACTTAATTGAGTTTGGTGTTGATAAATTACTTTTTGTGTTTGTTATGTTTTATAGTGGAAAGTCTGTATCGCAATACAGACTTTTGTCCGCGCAGACTTAGAAATCTGAATAAAAAATCAATCACACCGACAATAAGGTAGATGACAAAAAAAAAACCTAAATAGTCCGTCATGTAGTCATCGTCATATCTAAAAAATTATGGACACGTGTTTTTCCTTTTTTCACGTAAATAATAAATTAAGACGATACAGTGTTTTAACTCATTTTATTTAAATTGATTTGATAAAGCAAAAACAAACTTTTTTACAAAAAAATATACGTAACATACTTCGAAACAAAACACTACTTTTTGTTTTTCGTTTTGTATCTTTGTTTTCTAACAACGACTTCCGAAATTAAAGCTATTTTATACTTTGTAGTGTTTTGTTTGGAAGTCGGTTATATTTTTTTGTAAAAAAATAGGGGATAAATATAATGACCACCATAAAATGCTTTGATACCCTTAGTTTTGTAACCAAAAATATCTACTTAACACCAGAAAAATAAAGTCTAAAAATACAATAGTACCAGCTATTTTAGTCACGACTCCACTTTAAATTGTAATCGACCACCAAATTTAGTAAATGATCACCAAATCTTAGCGAGCAAATTAATATTCAGTTAGTATAATATTCAAATTCTATAGTAACGTGTCTGCGTCAGATCCCCTCTATGGCTGGTGAAACATGTGGGTTAAGTTAGGTTAGAACCATGACCATTAGCGCGCGAAGGCGAGCGAGCGAAGCGAGCGTGCTGCGGTAGCGGCCGCCGAGCGCCAGATCCCTTCTATTGTTGGTGAATCATTTGGTTTAATCGGATAACGAGATGTTATTTTTTTGCTTATCTATTTCGTAACAATTTTAGGGTTAGAAAATTTTTTTTGGAGTTGGTTTGCTTAAATAGGATAGCAAGATGTTATAACTTTGGTTATAAGTTTACATTAAAATGCGGGTTTAATTTTGGTGATCATTTACTATTTTTGACTGCTAAATGTTACTATATCTGGTGGTAAGTTAAACATAAGCCAAAAAAATATATATTTTTCACTTTTAAGTGGTGATACTTGGACGATGTCAAGGTCTGCACAGAAATTGAATTTAGCAAAAATGCTCATTAAACTAAAACTACTGAGCCAAACTAAATTAAATTTCTACGGGACCAAATGGCAAGTATGTCGCATCGAACTAAAAAGGAATCACACAAATCGGACTGAAACCTCGAAGTAATCGGTGTACATACATAACAAAATACCCGCGAAAATCTATCTAACGGACTCAATGGATTTTTTTTAACTCCAGGAATTATCCCCATTGTTGGCATTACTTTGTTGTATTGATAAAATTCTATAGAATTTTATGGATGCCTATATCGTGTGGAGCAACTGTAAAATAAGTTATAACATAATAATAATATAAGTAGTTAAATCATTTGACTCAATGCAAGATTTATTTATGATCTGCAAACACAGCCAATCCCAGCAGCTCTTTGTATTGTTCTACAAGTCTCGCCTCAATCACATTGCAATCTTCTTAACAATACTCTGCATTTTACATTTTTCGTCCGTCTAGCTAGAATATAAAGCATTTCTTGTAGTTATCCCTTAACGTATACACTTGATATTCTCGCCATCTAAGCGTTTCCAAACGTCTTTTATAATGCGCACGGCAAAGAAGTGGAACATGCTCCTTCTGGGTAGGCTCGCTCCATCGTAGACTTTGTCTCTGTAATCTCTGACCAAGACGAAAGTCAAGAGCAAACCCATCTCAAATAAAAAATTAAAAAAAAAGCAGACAAAATCGTTTTGATTTTGGAGATTTACGAAGTCATATCGCTGACGAACAATTTATGGCAGTAACAGATGATTCATGTTTCCTTTTTCCTTGCAAGTCACTGATACACTTTTCTAGATTTCACATGTCTTCATCGTAAGGGTATGTACTTTAAACCATAAACTTGGGTTTAAGTCTATAACTTATTCTTAACTGCCTTCGTGCCAGTGTTACATAAACACAGTGTGTCTGGTTTGTGCAGCCGTAAATCTTGACAATGCAAATAGATTTCGTACATACGATATATTTAAGAAGTCCACATTCTGCTACCAACCAGTGCATTGTTTACGTACTGTATATCTTAGAGGTAGGGCTAGATTAATTTTAATTTATAGTGAATCCACCGATACATACTTTGTATTGTACACCAAAACAAATGACAACAAGGACTTTAAAATAACAAAGTTAATCTTGAGCGGTCTTATCGCTAACACAAACTTTAACAGACAACCTTTGGATTGATTTGAGAAAAGGAGAAAAAAATACTATACTTAGGGTGTCTGTGGGTACCCATATAACGAATGTAGCATCTACTCCTTCTCCTTTAGTCGTTTCTTTACTAATGAAGATTTCATTACGATCTTCTTGACTAAAGATGAAGACAGTCTCCGTTCATTTGCGACAATCTTTGGTCTTCTGTAGTGCGTCGGAAAACCACGCACCACCACGCACCAGCACGTGCCAACAACGCATTCTCTCCTGTTTCGGCCCCACAATGCGCAGAGGCAACGAAAACTTTGAGAAACTGATCGTGGTTGGGTTGATTCGGTGAACACCGAAGGCAAAAGATCGCGCGGTCGTTCACCAACAAGATGGACCGATCAAGTGAAGAACTCATCGACCTCTAAATTCTACTCAGTTTTAAGAGACGCGCTGGACAGACACGGGGGGAGACATCATCCACTCCAGATGCAACCCTGATGCTGACTACGATCCTCAGACATGAGGGACCGACTCTAGAGAGAGAGAGTGCGTCGGAGACATTGATATAAGTGCTGTTTCGCTTTATCAGACCATCGTATTGGGCTATGTCCTCCTAATCTCTTGGTGCTAACTCCTAACAATTATGAATCTAGTGAAAGTTTACAGATTGCTTTAAACGAATATTTACTTCGTATTTTATAGCACAAAAGACCGATACAAAAATATAATCGTACAGCTTATGTACGTCAAGCTTAAGCCAGCGATGGATTGTCATTTGTTTATTTTATGAAGTAGATATGGATATCGATTTTTATGTTTACAAAGCTTTTAAGACCTCAGTAACAAAAACTTTAATTAAATGTTCTTAACAGCAAAACAAGTCCCAATAGTCCTACCAGAGACTTGCAACCGCAAACCTTGCTCAAAAACCGCGTCCCTAAACCCCTATGATGAAATTTAAATCCCTCTTCTTCAAACAAAGCCCATGTAAATATCAGAAAATATAATAAAGAGTGGTATCGGGGCGAAACCCGTAATAATTAGCATAGTATGAACCCAATCCCTTAGTTTTACTGGCGCCTCTCATTAACATACTTGCTGTAATCTCTTCGGCCACAGATTCTGTTATGTACCTGCTTCACTAATTTAATATTTTCTAATTAAGTTTGTTTTATTTTAAACCGAATTCCTAGAAAGGAGAAGGTTCGCAATTCGGTTGTATTTTTTATGTTTATTAACTAACGTCTTTTATGAACAGATTTGAAAAATCAAAATCAGTTACTGTTAGGAAGTTTGGATTTGAAATCGAAATAGCTGGAATTTGTTTACTTGGATGATGGTTTTTTGTCATCCAAGTAATCGAAATTGCGTATTTTGCGATGTTGCAGTGGTGTTGTTAGGTATGGGGTACCTACCTACCACTAAAAAATGAAAAATAAAAAAACTTTTTACAAAAAAAATACAACCGACTTCAAAATAAAAAACACATTACAAAGTAAATGTGTGCGCGGGTGGGTACTAGCTGGCTAGTGGTTGTATCTCCATAGGTTTTATTAAAAACAGAAAAATGCAAAAGAACATAAGATTGAGAAAAGCTGCTGGTCTCGCAACAAAGGAAAGAAAGTTGACTAACCTTAGCACCACGGTGGGCGGTCCGGTTCAGGGCCTCGCTCCACGTGCCAACACTGCTGTGACCTTGATGCGCTCTTCTCGGTCTTCTTGATGTTAGGACGATATGAGGGTCGTGCACGGCGCGAAACGACCTCAAAGCGGTTTAATCCAAAATTGTTGATGCTGGATGTACAAGAAATGAAGCGGCACGGACACGACCAACCGGCGGCGGCGGTGTCGGTCGTCCATCTGACCTCAGTGCAAAACCAAGCAGCGAAAATCAAAATATAAAGTAAAAAGCGGGTAGAATGAAAACTATACCTAAAATAAAGGAGCGCCAATGCAGCGGCGCGAACATGCTCCCGGCTTTAAAACCATCGGTTTTAAAAATACACTAAACTATAAGCCGGGGAGCGGAAGAGATGCTATTGCGAGGGTAGAGGGCAGAGGCGGACGGCAGGTCTCTTATAGATCCCGGTCGCCGTCTTGATAAGAGCGACTCTACTGATCCCATCTTTACCGGGATAGGTTTCAAGAATTATACCTAATGGCCAAGATAGAGGTCCAACGTTATCAGTAACTACAACCACGACGCTACCTACCTTGATAGGATCTGAATGAGTGTTCCATTTCCCTCTGGATTGCAAAAGGTGAAGATATTCACGTTTCCATCGTTTTGCGAATGATTGCACGAATTGATCTAACAAAGCGTATCGTTTCTTTAAACTTGTGTTATCACCGGTAGCTTCGCAAGCGGGTAAACTCTTTAGCGGCGTAGACATCAGGAAATGCGATGGAGTCAACGCGCTTAGCTCAGACGGATCCTCACTAAGGGGCGTGAGCGGACGCGAATTTAAAACGCATTCAATTTGTGTTAAAACAGTTAACATCTCTTCGTAGGTCAGCAATTGAGAACCTATAGTCCTATATAAATGAGTTTTGAAGCCCTTAACGAATATCTCGTAATGTCCGCCGAAATGTGGAGTGCGCGGCGGATTGATTTTCCACGTTATTTTTTGCTCGGCCAACTCGTTAGACAACGCGGTTTGATACTCATCAGAATTTACTAAAGCGTAGATGTCCGAAAGAGCGTTCTTCGCACCGACGAAGACAGTTCCTGCGTCAGAGTACATAGTTTGTACAGCACCCCGTCTCGCTAGAAATCGTTTAAACGCTGAGAGAAAGGTACTCGTACTAAGATCGGTAGTCAACTCGACATGAACAGCGCGAGTGACTAAGCACACGAAAATGCATAGGTATGCCTTAATAGAGCGAACGCCACGTTTACGTTGCGGGATAATACTTATAGGGCCCGCGTAATCAACAGCCGTGCGTGTAAAGGCTTTAGCTTCCGTTACGCGGCACGTGGGTAAGTCCCCCATGAAGGGATGCACGGCCTTGGGTTTAGCGCGGAAACAGAAATTGCATTTATGCACGATACGACGCACGACATTACGACAAGACAGTATCCAATAACTTTGCCGCAATATTGACATAAGAGCCACCGGACCAGTATGACAGTTGTGGCGATGATAGTGCGACACGATCAAATCGGTGATACGGTCTTTATGCGGAAGCAGCAACGGATGCCGTTGTTCATTGGTCAAATCAGCGTTACGGAGTCGACCGCCGACTCTCAATAAGCCCTCGTTATCGATAAAGGGGGAGAGGCGTCTTAACGCGGTGCGACAATTTCCGTTTGCTTTTAACCGTGCGATTTCGTCAGAAAAGTAAAATTCTTGTAACGCGGTAATTAACATCCTTTCAGCAAAAATCATATCTGATGCGGTAACCGGCTTAGATCGTGGCAGTTTACCTAAGAACTTGTAAACGTAGATAACGGAATGAAGCAGCACCGTCCACTTAGAAACGCGATGTGACAATGCAAGAAGTGGATGCGGGTCTACACCTGCTACAACCGGCAATGAAACCACCTTGGTTTCCGGCAGTCGTACATCGATGGCACTAGTGTCGACAGAGGTAACAGGCCACGTATCGACGCTCTGTTGAAGCCACGACGGTCCACTGAACCACATCGGGTGCGACAACAATTGCTTAGGAGACAAACCTCGCGATAAGCAGTCGCTAGGGTTGTCGGTACCTGGAACGTGAAAGAAATGTTCCGCGGGAAGGCAATCTAAAATTTTTGTAACACGCGTAGCGACGAATGTTTTTAAAGTTTGGGGATCAGAATGAATCCAATATAATGCGACCATTGAATCGGTGAAACAAAATATATTCTCAATTTTTTGACGCGATTCATAAGCATTCTTAACTCGTTGCACCAATTTGGACATAAGTAAAATGCCGCAGAGCTCAAGTCTGGCAACCGATATCGTTTTGAGAGGGGCGACTTTAGATTTCGCGCACACCAGGTTGACGACCGCTGGGGAGTGGGGATCCTGCTGGACTTTGACATATATGGCGGCTCCATAAGCTCGTTCACTCGCGTCGGAAAATGCAATAATAGTGACGAGGTAATTTCTAAACACCTCAAGATGACGCTTTATCTTTAGGTCCCGTAATGCGGGCAATTCGTGAAGGTAATTCTCCCAAAGGATCATTACATTCTGGGGCGGCATGTCATCCCATTCCAGCTTGAGAACAAAGAGCTTTTGTAAGATTAATTTCGCATAAAGAATAGTCGGCGCGATCAATCCTAGAACATCAAACTGGCGAGCAATAACCGATAAGATGTTGCGCTTGGTACACGGACGGTTGTCAAGAGTGACAGAAAAGGAAAAAACATCTGTGGTTGGAGACCATTCTAGGCCAAGAACCTTTAGACTTTGATTAGGTTCATCGAAATTTACTTTGGAAGAATAGCGGTGAGTATCAGGCAGTGATTCGAGTAACTCTGTTGAGTTACTGGACCATTTCATAAGGTTAAAGCCCCCGGCCGTAAACAATCCTAACAGCTCATCCTTGAGCCGCAAGGAGTCCTGGACGGTGGGAACGGAGTAACAAATATCGTCCATGTAACAATTATGCACAACAACATCCGCGGCGCGCGGGTAGGATGCGCGTGCGTCGTCACAAAGTTGTCTTAAAACTCGCATGGCGAGGAAAGGACTACAGCGCAATCCAAAGCAAACGCGGTTAAATTGATAGGTATCAAGCGGTAAAGAACGATCAAAGCGGTATAAAAATTTTTGAAACATTCTGTGATCTTCGTTAACTACAATCTGTAAAAACATCTGATGTATGTCACTGGTAAAAGCCACGGGATATAAACGGAAGTCAAGTAAAATTAAAAACAAGTCGTTTTGTAAATTCTCACCCTGATGTAACAAATCATTGAGTGATTTACCCGAATCAGTTTTGGCGCTGGCGTCCATAACCATTCGCACCTTTGTAGTTACTTTATCTTGCCTAACAACGGCATGATGTGGTATATAAAAACCCGTAGGTAGCGAACCAGCATCGTCAAGTAAGGAGATATAACCCTTCGATAGGTATTCTTTAATAATCGCGTCATATTCCAAACGCAACTCTGGAGTAGCGAGTAACTTACGCTCCAAGTACATATAACGACGCATAGCAGTTTTGTATGAGTCACCGAGCTCAGAGGAGTCGCGCGCAAAAGGTAACGCCACACTATAACGTCCTGTGTCATCACGTGACACGCTTGAAATAAACAGCTTCTCGCACTCCCTAGACGCGGCGTTCAGCGGGCGCTTCGACGCTATTTCTTCGAGCTGCCAGAACCGTTCTAGCATATTTGATAACGGAGGCTCATTCTGTACAAACGAGCATAAAGAAACGAACTCAGTAGACGGATTACTAATAGGACAATTTCCTACGATTATGTAACCAAAAATCGTTTCAATACCGGTAGGTAACCCGGGTGGACCGTTTACGCGTCCCGGCAGTAAAATTTCGGCAAACTGTGGTGCACCGATGAGGATGTCAATTTCCCCAGGCGAGTGGAAACTACTGTCAGCTAACTGAACGTGGTTTAAATAACTGAGCGAAGCGGGCTCGATACGAGCAGAAGGCAAATTATCCGTAATTTTATCAATGACGTAAGAGTCCAGTGTGAGTAAAATATTTTTATTGTTCGAAAACAAATCAATGCTGACGGAACCCTTAATCGGATTAGGCGATGAAC
Organism: Ceramica pisi; assembly: GCA_963859965.1. Classification (NCBI taxonomy): domain Eukaryota; kingdom Metazoa; phylum Arthropoda; class Insecta; order Lepidoptera; family Noctuidae; genus Ceramica; species Ceramica pisi. The sequence continues at coordinate 1,607,064 of OY982538.1, forward strand.
CGATCCCCTTTACAACAGCGCGCGTTATTCGATTAAAATTTAATTTAAGTTTTGCTAAGCATGTCGCTGCAATAAAATTGTTTTGCGATCCGGAATCAATAAGCGCGCGAGCATTGTGCAACACACCCGCAGAGTCAGGTATTAAAACTTGAACCGTGCCTAAAAGACAGGTAACATTATTATCACGTCGGTTATTATTTTGCACCGGAGTTGGCAACGACAGGGCTGATAAAGCAGTGGTATGCACCTGCTGGGAGGTAGATGCCGGCGGCGGCGGAGTAACATTATGCGCGGGCGCTGAGGCGGGCGCGGGGGAAGTCAGCTGTTGTTTTCTACAAAGCAGTGAGTGGTGCTTACAATCGCAATAGCGGCAACGTACTTCCGATTTACAAGCGACGTTGTTATGAGACAAACTGAGGCAGTTCGTACATCCATTACGAGTTTTGACAAAATTAAATTTGTCATCGAGCGGTAATTTTTGAAATTTAAAACATTTAAACAAGTTGAAATGATTTGCCAAGTCGCAAAACGGACAAGATTTAATTTTATCTTTTATCTGTAACGGCGCGCTAGTACCTAAAAAGGAATGGGTAGACTTAGAAACATTTTTGTTTATGTCGGTACCGACGCGCTTCGTCATAGCGTTTGCCGAAGTGCGATCTAATATTTTCGATTGTTCACGCAGAAATGTGATCAAGTCCTCGTAGCTAGGCAAAGCAGTCTCTCGCCTAAACATTTCAAAAGCGCGAGCGGTCTCCGGATCTATTTTCTTTAAAGCGAGATAAAGAAGAATAAAATCGGACAAGTTGCTAAGTTTTAACGTTTTTAGACTCGACACGGCAGACGCAAAATGTTCTAAAAACGAGTCTAAATTCTTAGTGTTAGCAACGGAAAAAGATTTGAATTCAAACATTTGATCCAAATACGCGGTAGCTAAATAACGTTTATCTTCATATTTCTTGACCAGCGTGGTCCATATCAAAGTATAATTATCAGCGTTCGGTGTAATTCCCGACACAGTAGCAAGTGCCCGGCCCGATAACTGACCCATTAAATATTGAATACGTTCGTTATTAGTAAGATCAATATTCTCGTGTATAGTAGTCTTAAATGTTTCGTAAAAGGTCAACCAATTTGCGGGTGAACCGGAAAATTTCACTAACTCTAATTTGGGCAGATTCAAGTTAGATTTTTTATTACTGTTACTGGAAGATGAAGATAATTTTTCAACTTTGGGCCTATCACGATTAGCAAATATTTTGTTGGCTTCATATTTGCAACGACAGTATAAGTCCTCAAATGTAGACAAACTTTGATAGTTAGGTATGAAATCCGGATCTAACATCAAATTCACCGCATTCAACTCATCGACAATTTTTATGAATTCGTCACGCATAGTATCAATGGTGAACATGCTGCAGAGAAAATTCTCCACCTTACTATCACTAGGGTCCGTAATCATTTCATTTCTTGAGTCATAAATTCTCTGAAGCCTAGTATAAACTTCCTCGCGTTTCCCCATGAGCCTTTTAATGGTTAAATTATGCTTCTCTTCTTCCTTAGAACCCGGAGCCATGATGAGATTTGTTAAAAATATTTAAGTTAAAAATACCCGAAACAGCGTTACTCACTGCAACATAGACAACCTCGAGAACAAAGGAACGCTCGGAAACGGCCGGCGATAACACGTTCTTGCCTAAGCTCCGTCGATAATTTAGCTTAAAACTTTCGACAAAAATGCAACATAAATGCGATTAGATACTTACTTACCAAAGGGAATGAAATTTATCCGTTTGAAAATGGAACACGAATAAATGATACTGATAAATTATAGCGGGTAGGTAGGTAATTACAGCAGGTAAATTACCTTCGTAACTAAGCGGTAAGAGAAAAAAAAATAGTTTTAAAACTAAGCGGAAAGAATAACTAGTTAAGAAAACTAAGCGGAAAAACAAATAGCGGTATACTTTTCGAACAAAATATGTGATATAATACGGCTTTAAGGCCGAAAAGTATGTAAAGTGCGGCTCGAAGGCCAAAAAAAATGTGTGCGCGGGTGGGTACTAGCTGGCTAGTGGTTGTATCTCCATAGGTTTTATTAAAAACAGAAAAATGCAAAAGAACATAAGATTGAGAAAAGCTGCTGGTCTCGCAACAAAGGAAAGAAAGTTGACTAACCTTAGCACCACGGTGGGCGGTCCGGTTCAGGGCCTCGCTCCACGTGCCAACACTGCTGTGACCTTGATGCGCTCTTCTCGGTCTTCTTGATGTTAGGACGATATGAGGGTCGTGCACGGCGCGAAACGACCTCAAAGCGGTTTAATCCAAAATTGTTGATGCTGGATGTACAAGAAATGAAGCGGCACGGACACGACCAACCGGCGGCGGCGGTGTCGGTCGTCCATCTGACCTCAGTGCAAAACCAAGCAGCGAAAATCAAAATATAAAGTAAAAAGCGGGTAGAATGAAAACTATACCTAAAATAAAGGAGCGCCAATGCAGCGGCGCGAACAGTAAAAAATAACTTTAATTTCGGCAGTCGGTGTCAAAATACGAAGCAAATAACAGAAACACCGACTTCCGAAATTAAAGTTATTTTTTACTTTGTAGTGTTTTTGTTTATCTAGTTTATTACGCTACGGATTTGTCCATGGTTCAATTAAAATCCTCTGTTTAAAAATATCTGGTGTTATATTTTAAAGCAAAACCTGATCATCATTATCATATCAGCTGAAAAACGATACTGCCATAGGCCTTTCCCAAGTGTTGCCATAACAATCGGCCCTGTACGTCCTGCAAAAACCTTACATAAAATAAAATCTGTATTCCGATGACGTAATTATGTCTAGAAAAGAAACGTCTAAAATATCCTATTCTTCTAATCGTATGGGTAGTAATGTCTAACGACCCCACACCCCCTAGTGTTACAGTTTCTAAACCGCCTCAAGGTCCTATTTATTTTCTTACACAACAGCCGAAATTAGCGTACATTTCCACAAAATTCACTTAAGTAATTGAGTGAAAATTTAAGCCGTTGCTGTAGAAACAAGATCTCCAGACATCCCTTGTCACAGGAGTTACAAAGACGAATGGCTTCCACAATTCAGGTTTTCATGAATAGAAACGATTTCCATACACACAATGCGAGCTACCAATTCTTTTGAAGAAGGCTCTGAAGCCGCACGAACTGTGCAGAACCGTTGAATACCAAAGGCTTTAAATCTGACTTTGTTTTAGAAAGTTCTTTGTCTCCAATCTGAACTGCTTGGTGCATCTCATTCCTGTTTACTATAGTAGAGATTTTCAATCGTTTATTTGTTTAGCTTTGTGGCTTTGTCATAGGGAAATTGAATGAAGTTTTCAACACTCTCGTGCAGAAATGAAATAAGTTCTCGTCGCTATTTCCTGGATTGAAAGCCAGAGGTGTATGAAGCATGTTTCTAGTTATGCAATAAGACCCTGTCATATTGCTTTATCTAACTTTTTCAAAGTCTGGACAGATTTAAATACTGTGTTAGGTACCAAGAAAATCAAAAAAACACAATCTATACATAATAATAGAATAGGAATATTCTCTATTGTATACATAAATTACATTAGAAGCTTAAAAATAGAAGGATGTTACAATGATTTATTTTTAGTAATACACCTTCTCCTGACAATAACAAACACCACAAAATGACCAAGGGAAAAAGGGATTCATGTTTAAATATTTAGAATAGAATCGCTCCTCCTCTTGATAATATTATCTTATGGTTTGTGTGCCGCCCAATATAGTTGAGAAAAGGCTAGACGGAAGGCAGTCTTGCCAAGTAGTATCGTGTTACCCAGTTACTAGGATGTGGAAGTCAGATATTCAGCTGTATCCGTTAAGACTGGGATCTGACCCCACCTTAGTAGGAAAAAGACAGATTGGAAACAGGCAGACTTAATACCTTTTAGAGGGTATGCGATACAGAGAGTAAAGTCCCGTAAATCTCCATTGAAAAGGGAGGATCCTCCGGCTAGACGGTTTTTGTGTCCGGTGGGCAACTGTCCGATATTCAGATTGTTGTATGTGTACAAATCGCGATGCATGATTTCGTTAGTAGTTCGCTGTTGGCGGGACAGATGGCGTTGCGTTTATTTTTGTTGTCCTACAGATTCCGCTTCGTTCGTTTTTTTTTTGCTGGTTTTGCTCTTGACTCAAGTCTAGGCCAAAGATGACTGAGACAAAGTCTACGATAGAGTGAGCTTACCCAGAAGTAGCCTGTTCCTCTAACTTTGAAAAGATTAGGGTTGTAAGCGTTCGGGAATACAGACGCAGGCAGAGAGAGTTCCACTCCTTTTCTGTGTGCATTATGAAAGACGTTTGGAAACTCTTAGTTCGAATTGGTAAAATAGCAACGTGATAGGGATGGTAACTTGCAGTGCGTCTTGATGTCCGATGGTAGAAGGGAGCCGTTGGCATAAGATCGTGGAGTTCTTAGGCACACTCTTCAAAGTAAAATCTGCAGAAGACCGACAAGCAAAAAACCTTGCAGCGATAAGCCAAGCTGTGTAGCTTGGAAGCCACCAGTTTTACGTAGCCAATGAGCCTCTTAGCTCTGCGTTCCACCGAGTCAAGCGCGGCAAGCTAATACTTAGCTGAGTCATCACAAAGGTAGCTGCAATACTCCATTCAGGGTCGGACTTGTGCTTTGTATAGAGTTAAAAGCTGTCCAGGCTTGAAATATCGCTTCATCCTATTTAGGTTGCCCAGCTTTTATGATATAAAATTGATATGCTCAACAGTACAAACCTACCTTAATCTCCACAGAGTTCTGGGAGGACCACTTCCAGTGCCGCTACCCTGGCAGCCCTCGCACTCCATACAACGGCCAGTACTCCAGAGCCTGCTCCGGAATGGAGAAGCTCGCCGACAACAACACCGAGTTTGAGAGGCAGCTGCAGTTCGTGTCTGATGCTGTCATGGCCTTTGCCTATTCTATACGGTGAGTCTGCTTTTGGTCATTATCATTTCTACGGACGAACTTTAAAAAAATATCGAAAGAACTAAAATAAATGACAAATGTGCGAACTTTTTAAAACAAACAAAGCTATTTTGAATTTTAAAGTACCTAAACTTACATGCTTTATGCATATACATAAAAGTAAAATCGAGTAACATCCTAAACAAATACTGCCATCTAGAGATGCTGAAAATACAAGAGATATAAATATACCATACTAAAAGTTACAAACATGATTTCTGTTTTAGTGTCTGAATATTTCATACTCCTTTCGAATTCTGAACGTTGTTCCCATTACAATAGAGACTATATTTTCTGAACATACATTTTAAATCTACACTCTTTATACTACGACAAATGCGATAGGTTACTAAAACAGAGTTACTGCCTTTTTACGAGTGAATCCTGTATGAAGCGAGTAAGTAGCACAATACAAAACTAAGTATGGGTAACCAACATGGAGAGCTGTTTTATCATCTGCCTAGCCTTTTCCCAACTATACATATTGGGGTCGGCTTCCAGTCAAACCGGATTCAGCTTAATACCAGTATTTTACGTGGAGCGGCTGCCTACCAGACCTCCACAACCCATTAACTGGGTAACACGGTACTCCTTGGCAAGACTGGTGTCAGATTTTCTGGCTTCTGACTATCCGTAACGACTGCCAAAGATCTCCAAATGACAGCTGGGACCAAAAAGCACGGAGGAAACTCGGTATATTGAGATGGTCACCCATCCACAGACCAACCTCGGCAAGCGTAGATCGACCTGTGCGGCTGTTATTATTTAGACGCTGTTTAACCTACTAATATTGTAAATGCGAAAGTTTGTGAGTATGTATGGATGTTTGTTACTCTTTCACGCAAATACTACTGAACCGAATAAGATGAAATTTGGTATGTAGGTAGCTGAAAACCCAGTATAACGTAATATAAAAGTATAACACATAGGCTACTTTTTATCCCGGAGTTCCCGAGGGATCGGGATTTACACGGGAATAACGAGAATTTATAGGCGGACTAGTTATCTATATATATGTATATAAAATATAAGAGGAGCTCGCGGCTGAATAATAAAAGCCCAAGGATCGTTCTTTAAGGTTAAGCAACGCTTGCCAAGGTTGGTCTGTGGATGGGTTACCATCTTAACATACCGAGTTTCCTCCGTGCCTCGGAAAGCACCTTAAGCCGTTGGTCCCGGCTGTCATTTGTAGAACTTTGGCAGTCGTTACGGATAGTCAGAAGCTATTAAATCTGACTCCAGTCTTACCAAGAAGCACCGTGTTACCCAGTTAATGGGTTGTGGAGGTCTGGTAGGCAGCTACTCTACGTAAAACTCTGGTATTGAGCTGAATCAGTTTAGACTGGAAGCCGACCCCAGTGTAATTGGGAAAAGGCTAGGCAGATGATGATGAAATGATGTATATAAAAGGCAAATCTGAATCACTGACTTGTATCAACGCACAGCCGAGACTACAGGTCGTAGAAAGCTAAAGAATGCACTTAGAGAGGATTTCCAGAAATTCCTACGGGAATGGAAAAACGGGATATGCACATACGAAGTCGCGAGCGAAACCTAGTGATGCATATGTTTGGAAAATGTTTCTTATATTATGTATCCTTATATACATCATCATACTCGTATCAGCCGAAAGACATTCACTACTGGATATGGGCCATAACGACTGGTCCTCCTTGTCTCGTATCCATCGGCTGTCCAAGACCCTCACCAGGTCATCGGGTCCACCTTGTGGGAGGTCTTCCCATGCTGCTTCGTCCAGTACGCGGTCGCCACTCCAGAACTTTATTCTTTTTAGAAGCACGCGTTGGTCCGCTATCTCACCTGATGGTAAGTGATGAAGCGGTCTAAGATGGAGCACGCTTGCCCAGAAGTAACCTATTCACTCGTGACTTAAAGACTCCCAGGTTGTAGCTATCAGGAAATACCAGACTCCGGCTGGGAGTTCCACTCCTTTGCTGTACACACTATGAATGTGTTCCTAAAACGTTTTGTGCGTGTACGTGGGATGTCCACCATGTATCGGTGGCGCATCGCCGTTCGTCTTGTGGTCCGATGATGGAACGGGCTTTTCAGCCATCTGTGCTGCGAGCAATGTGCCCTGCCCACTGTCATTTTAGTTTGGTGATCCATCGGGCTATGTCGGTAACCTTGGTTCTCTTGCGAATATCATCATTCCTGATAATAATGTAATCTCTAATTATTTTAATCACTGGGTTGTACTGGGATAGGAGCATTTTAGGCCTCGTACAAAATTGGTTGTTGTCACATTATTTTTGACAACAAACCCAAAGGCCAACGAGACCCTATTACCAAACCTCCGCTATTCGTCCGTCTGTTTGTCAGCGAGCTGTATCTCAGGAACCGTAATAGGTAGAAACTTGAAATTTTCACAGAGTGTGTATTTCTGTTGCTGTTATAAGGACAAATATGATGCTACGGAACTCTTCAGGCGCGAAGCTGCCTCGTACTTGGCCGGTTTCCACCGATTGTAGTTCTAGTGCGACTCGCAAAGAATAGTTATTTATGATACAAGAGCGGTAAGTTGGTCTTTACAAACGAGTAGACAAATGTAAGCCCGAGACGAAGTTGAGGGTTTACCATAGTCACGAGTTTGTAAAGACCAATATCCGCTCGTGTGTCATACAACGTTTTTCGACACATTATATAAATAGATAAGTAAACAAACTTTTTCATTATCTATTAAAAATTATTGTTAATCATTAAAAAGCGTTCTCGCGATTTTGGCGGCAAGAGACCATTTTCTGCAATTGGCGCCTCATTCAAGTTAACAGGTGGAGTAGATTCCATATTTAAATCTGATTCCTCGCTTGAACACATATTCTAATTATATAAGTCGCAACTATCTTTGACGTCTGTAATTGAAAATGGTGCGAATTTGCAAATAGGGAAACGTGTGCGTTTTTAAAATAAGAACGCGCTTCCTTTTGCGTATGCGTCTGCGTGAAACATTTGAGTATAATTATATATATTGTAAATAAGTATTACATATAGTACCAATCGGTTTTTTTTTAATAAGTTGACAAAATCATTTATTTAATAAGTTACATTTTTAAATTGTCTCCTTGAGCCCTTTATATTGATAACCCACTCGATAGGTTAAAAAAAGCTGAAGTCATTAAAATGGCACTGAAGCTCAGATATTTTCATTCCGGCCCGTGGTGTTGCTCGACGAGGTGGGCAAGCTCTTCGAGAGAGTCATTGCGGACCGCCTCGCCGGGCACCTAGCGGGAACGGGGCCGGATCTTGCGGACAACCAGTTTGGTTTCCGCAGGGGGCACTCTACGGTGGACGCCGTCATGCGCGTCAGAGCCCTCACGACGGGAGATGCGGTCTCCCGGGGTGGTGTTGTCTTGGCGGTGTCTCTCGACATCGCTAACGCCTTCAACACCATGCCCTGGAGCTGCATTGGGGAGGCACTCCGGTATCATCGGGTGCCGACCTACCTTCGTCGTGTGGTCGGGGACTACCTGTCCGACCGGGCAGTAATCTACCCAAGTCACAGCCGTGAGTGGAACCGGCGAGAGATGTCGTGCGGTGTCCCACAGGGTTCGGTTCTGGGGCCGCCCCTGTGGAACATCGGTTACGACTGGGTGCTGCGAGCCGACCTCCCTAGCGGCGTCAGCGTCATTTGTTACGCTGACGACACGCTGGTGCTGGCACAGGGGGGGTCGTACGTGGAGGCGGCCGACGTGATGACACGCGGGGTTCGATAGTCGTGGAGAGGATCCGGCAACTGGGTCTCGAGGTGGCGCTGCACAAGTCCGAAGCCATGTGTTTTCATGGCCGAGGCAATGCGCCACCGTCGGGATCCTTGCTGACGGTAGGAGTCGACGCTGAAATACCTGGGGCTCGTCCTAGACAGCCGATGGAACTTCGTGGAGCATTTCCGACGTTTGGTCCCCAAACTGGAGCGGGCCGGGGCTGCTTTCAGGCGGCTCCTGCCCAACCTGGGGGGACCGAACGCCTCCTGCCGTAGGCTATACGCGGGGGTCGTGCGGTCTATGGCCCTTTACGGGGCCCCGGTGTGGGCGCGTTCACTGAGGCAGCGTGCTGCGAACCACTTGAACGCGCCCCAAAAGGTGGTGGGCCCTCAGGATGACCCGAGGGTACCGCACGATTTCGCGCGAAGCGGCGGGTCTCCATGCCGGATTGCCGCCATGGGATCTGGAGGCGGTGGTCCTCGCGCGCCTGCATGATTGGCGCGCGGAGGTACTAAGCCGGGGGGAAACTCCGCTGACGCGGCAAATTGTCGCGCAGCGGACGGACTTCCGGCGCGATCTCATGGCGTCATGGAGACGACGACTATCGCAACCCAGCGCAGGGCACGCCACAATAGCGGCGATAAGTCCCCTCTTTGAGGAGTGGCTTGAGAGGCGCCACGGCGTCCTCACCTTCCGCCTGACGCAGGTCCTCACCGGACATGGATGTTTCGGGAGGTTCCTGCACCGAATTCAGCGGGAGGAAACGCCCGGGTGTCACCACTGCAAGGATCGAGCGGAGGACACGGTAGAGCACACTGTGCAGGTGTGCCCCGCTTGGGCGACGCACCGCCGTGTCCTCGAAACGGCGATTGGCGGCGACCTCTCGCGTCCGGCCCTGGTCCAAGCCATGGTCCGGAGCGAGACGGAATGGGACGCCGTTGCCTCCTTCTGCGAAGCAGTCATGCTAGCAAAGGAGGTGGCGGAGCGGGAGAGGAGACCCTCTCGTCCCGGCCGCCGTGGTGGACGCCGCGGGCGTCGGGGACCACCTGGTGACCTCCGGCCACCGTAGGCGCGGGCCTGTGGACGGCTGGCTCGCCGTCCGTCCGTCTAGTGACGACAGGCCGTGTCGACGGCGCGTTAGTGTTCCACGCGCGCCTCAAAGAGAGTCAGCAACACAGAGGGGCCCGAAAGGGCCGACGCCTGCCGGAGTCGCGGGATTATTCGCAAGAGACACCGTGGCTCCGGTACACAAAGGTCAATGAAGGAACATGGATGGGTTTTAGTCAGTAGAAGTCTGACACTCCCTCCCGCTACACCCAGACCGGGAGGAGTCATTGGATGATTTCCCATCCCTAAAAAAAAAAAAAAAAACTCAGATATTTTAATTTTTGTATACCTATCCAGTATCATTCTCACTATTTAGACGAATCTAACGACACCTTTCAAGCTAAAATCTATCAAGACACAGGGTTAGGCTACAGTGTCCCAAAGAAATATGACATCAAACATACACTCGAAATAAACATAACTGTAACAGTTGGGTAATTAGAACTACATCTATTGTCTCATTTTTTCTTCAATATTAAAGTGCGACAAACCTTCTGAGCAAAAAGTTCTTCGCAAAAAAAAAACACGTATGGAACGCTTCCGGAACGGACGCAGACGGAAGCATTTTTGGCTGACGGATGCAGACGGATTGAATTCTTATAATTATATTGTTTATGGAAATTTAAAAAAATACCGTAAAGAATACGCACGGTGCCATACATCGGAGCGTGCGGTAAAGTAGGTAGTTAGGTGAGAGTACCTACTTTACCGCACGCTCCATTGTATGGTCCGTAATTTTAAACTTTCGAACAATGTATACAGGCTTCGTAAATGCATTTTATGAGCAAATGTGTCGAAAATTTATTTTCGACGCACGTTACGTAAAACGTACGACGTTAAGTAAAAATGTTCGGTAGTAACTAAAATTTGCGATTCTTAAAATAATTTTAAAGGCAGTATTTATATTTATTATACAAGTAGAGATGGCTAGGATTGCACAAAGCAATAAAGCACAAACTGATTACTACACGTAAACACAGAATGTAATAGAATACAGCTAACTCTCCATACCGTATTCGCAATGCGCGGCATTTTCAATTTCACTCTCGGATATTGGTAAAGTTGATGTTAAAAACTAAAACGAGCAAAACACTCGCTTATTGATAAAATTGTTAGCTGAAAAATATGACTGCGTCGTGTAGCGCTGACATGAATCCAATAAAACGATTATTAATGCTACACTGTACGCAGCACTGGCTCAACTAAATATCTAAAAGTGAGCAGAGTTTTGGTGGGTGTAAAATGTGTGTAATATTGGTCAGTTTTTAGGGTTCCGTATGCTGGGTGGGTGTGGCTGGGTGGTTAATGGGTTGTGGAGGTCTGGTAGGCAGCCGCTCCACGTAAAATACTGGTATTCAGCTGAATCCGGTATGACTGGAAGCCGACCCCAACATAGTTGGGAAAAGGCTAGGCAGATGATGATACAATGGGTAAGCTACGGAACCCTATTACTTAGCCTCCGTCCGTCCGTCTGTCTGACAAAGGGTTGTATCTCAAGTACCGTAACAGGTAGACAGTTGAAAGACTCATATCTCAAACCAGCTGATGCTCGCGGCTTGACCCGCTTGACAAATAATAATTATACTAAAACCTTCCTCGAAAACCACTCTTCTAAGAGGATTCCGGGTGAAACTCGCTTCCATCTTCGGCCTAATCATCACTTTCCATCAGGTGAGATTTGGGCCAAAAGTTTCCCCGTTTTGTATAAAAAAAAAAAAACTCAAATCAGTGCAATAGTTTTTGACAGATGCGGCGGAGGACTTTGTTCTATACGAGTAATATGTAGTGATAACCTCTACATTTGCTTCACATTGTGCGTACAGCTAAGGAGTGGAATTCCCTGCCTGTGTCTGTGTTTCCTGATAGCTACAACCTGGGAGTCTTTTAGTCAAGAGTGAATAGGTTACTTCTAGGCAAGCGTGCTCCACCTTAGACCGCATCATCGCTTAACATCAGGTACCTAAGATAGCGGTCAAACGTATGCCTATCAATAGTAAAAAAAAAAGTTTAAAAAATGAAATTTTTTTTTTTTTTTTTTTTTTTTTTTATTCAAAACGGGGAAACTCTTGACCCAAATCTCACCTGATGGAAAGTGATGATTAGGCCGAAGATGGAAGCGAGTTTTACCCGGAATCCTCTTACACAGAGGAACTGGCTTCAGTCACTCTTAAACCTTTCTTGTGACGCAGACGAAGTTGCGCGGATCAGCTAGTAATAAATAATTCATGCTCGACACTAGGTATTTTGTCAACCGAATTCCATGAAAACGGCATTACTTAAATGATTCTTAATCAAATTTGCTAGGGTCATGTAAATGAACGAACTGGCCCATACTAATTACCTACTGGCCCCAAGGGTCTCAGATCCCATGGAATTAATTTCATGCGATCCTAGTAACATAGATTTAAATGTAATCCCTTGGGAAGTCCTTCTAATTTGTTCTCGCAGCGGTCAGGTTTTGTTAAATTATCGTGGCAGCGATCTTTCTGATAATCTACTTAAAAAAAACCTTTATTTCAAACTAGCTGACCCGCGCAACTTCGTCTGCGTCACATTTTTCATTACTGCTCCGCTCCTATTTGTCTTAGCGTGATGATATAATATATAGCCTATAGCCTTCCTCGATAAATGAGCTATCTAACACTGAAAGAATTTTTCAAATCGGACCAGGAGTTCCCGAGATTAGCGCGTTCAACCAAACAAACAAACAAACAAACTCTTTTGCTTTATAATATTAGTATAGATATAGATACTTATTTGTCTTAAAATTCTGATGTTGAATAAGAATAAAATGATTTTTCGGTCTTAAGCTGCGTTTAGAGCGGGAGATGAGCGAAAATGTGTAGCGAACGATGTTTTTGTTTAGAACCAATGGAATCACTTGCGCTGAGCGAGATAAATTAAGTATTTCTATTGGTTCCAAATAAGCACATCCCTTGCTACTAATTCTCGCACTTCTCTGATACAAATGCAGCTTTTAGATCGACATTCAGTTAACCAGATACAACTGATTACCAGTATTGTATGTGGATCGACCGCCTGTCTTCCGCACACACAGTAACTGTTTAACACAATACCCCTTAAGAAAGACTTGTCAGATTTACTGACTGTCAAAGATCTATTCATTACTGATGCTCGAAAAGTAGGCCTGAATTTGCCTGAGGAGCGGGTTGAAAGTATTACTTTGCAGCCCTAGGGAGAATCGTTTTCAACTGACAGCCTTCAAATCATAAAAAAAACAATAATGAAAATGTTACGGCTAAAAAGCTAGCCGAAAAAAAAACGAAATAGTCGGGAAAGCGACAATTCGATCTGCATTTGTTTTTTCAATCATTGTTCATACCTTCGTATAGCAGAGATTTGTAAAGGGTGTCTCAGTAAGAGTGCACTTTTTAATTTTAAAATAAAAACAAGTATTTTATGACAGAGTTGTGATATTTTTTGTAAAGAAGATATGTTCCGATTAAGTATGGGATAAAATATCCGGCGAATGACCCCCACGGCTCCGATGACAAGCCATTACTCTTTTCATTGTCATCCGCCATCATTTGCCGGATATTTTATTCCATACTTAATCGGAACATGTCTTCTTTACAATACAATAAAAATATCACAACTCTTTCATAAAATACTTGTTTTTATTTTAAAATGAAAAAGTGCACTCTTACTGAGACACCCTATATTAACACGATAATTTAATCAGATTCAGATTCGTGTTTTTACTTTTACTTTCCTTGTATTCGTATTGAAAAGCACAGTATTCACCTCGGGTGAAAAACTTATTTAGTCTCTCGAACTATTGGCGCGGTCTCGGGACTAAATCAGTTACTTTCACCCCCGGATAATAATGTACTAAGACGCTTAACGTACTTCTTGAGGCACCGCGACCAACCTCGGCAGCGTCGCTTAACATCAAAAATCGACTAGTGTGGCTGAGATTAATTTACTTTTATACATTTTTAGGGTTTCGTACCTAAAGGGTAAACAACTGATTCCTATTACTTAGCCTACGCTATCTGTCCGTCCGTCTGTCTGTCAGAGGGCTGTATCTTAAGAAACGTAATAAGTAGACAGTTGACATTTTAACAGATTGTATTTTTCCATTGCCGTTATAACAGCAAATAATAAAAGTTGAGGTTTACGGTACGGAACCCTTCCTGTCCGACTCGCACTTGGCCGGTTTTCATGTGTCAAAATATTAATATCGAACTAGTCAAACCTAGACTCAAAGTTATTAATAACTAAGAAGAAACTTTAAAATTGCTATCTCATCACTATTTAGGGCGGTTCGCCAACAATTTAATCAAAAATATTTTTTGCTAAAGTAAGCCCGACATGATACTGGCCACTTACGACGAAGGAACAAACTTTAATCCTTTTTTCATTTCTTAATAGCTTCGCCGTTTTCTCAGCAAAGTGGAAAGAATTTCGAGCGGTGCAATTTACTGTCTCGCTAAGAGATAATTAAGAAGACGGCTGATACTGCACTTTGCCGACTAATTTTTTAACTGAGGAAAGTTTAAAGAAACTAATCTCTAGTTTGTGGGTTTCGTTTTGTGTGACTTGTAGAAATATTTCTTCTTTAAGGATTTGTAAATCATCAATAACTTCTCCCGCTCTGGCAGAGCGGAAGGGAGTGTCAGACTCTTACTGACTTAAGAGGAAATGTGGGCTTGTAGATTTCGTATGTAAAAAGTTATATTTTGAGGTTTGGCTCTCGCCTGTTTCCTCCTCCAATATTAAATCGATTCAATTGATATTACACAAGCTGAATAAAAAGGATATAAACTGTGCCTCTATGTTTTTCTCTATTCATTAATAGTTGCCAAACTTGTTCAGCAAGGCTCTTTTGACAGCAGTTTATTGGACAATTTTGAGCATGTTTTGAGGGTCCTAGTGCTTTTACGTTTAATATATCATCAAAAAAGAAAACATAGCGACACAAAATATATTCTTCTTATTCAGTTTATGAAATATCTCTTAAAACTGTCTAATATTGAAGAAGGAAACAGGCGAGAGCCAAACCTCGAATTATGACTTTTTACATACAAAGTCTCTCCGTCCGCGTTTCCTCTTAAACCCCACCCGTGTTACCTAATGCCCTTTGCGTTCTAGGGCCACGGTCATTCTTTCGAACAAATTCCGTAACACTGACAAGCACTGTTCTTAGCGGGAGAGCCAATCGCCTCCCTCGTTTATCTAGTCAAGCTAAATAATAGCAGCCGCACAGATCGATCTTCGAGGTTAAACAACGCTTGTAGCGATCTTTGGCAGTCGTTATGGCAGAGAGGCCAAGAAACCAGGCAGTCTGATTCTCAAACGAATTGTTCTGTACCATACACATAAAAACCTGTTTCTTGTATGGGAGCCCCCCTTTATTTTATACTAGCTGACCCGCGCAACTTCGTCTGCGTCACATTTTCCATTACTGCTCCGCTCTTATTTGTCTTAGCGTGATGATATATAATATAGCTTATAGCCTTCCTCGATAAACGAGCTATCTAACACTGAAAGAATTTTTCAAATCGGACCAGTAGTTCCTGAGATTAGCGCGTTCAACCAAACAAACAAATTCTTCTACTTTATAATATTAGTATAGATTAATTTAATTTTATTTATAGCGGCAACAGAAATACATAATCTGTGAAAATTTCAACCGTCTTCTTATTACGGTTCTTGAGATATGGACGGACAATGGAACCTTAGTAATCGGATTTTGTTACGGAACCCAAAAAAAGGACCAGACAAGCCAACTGAAACTTAACCGCAGTTGTTGAAAAGTTCATCTGCCATAAAAGTTTAATAACAATAAATATGGCGATCCCTAAAACTAATACCATATTTAAGGAAGCCCATTATTTACCGATGCCATAAAATAAACCTTTGGCCGTCTTTTCAAGTTGTTAAGGTCGCGAAGCCATCCAATTTTATGGCGTTCTCGGCTTCATGCAATAAACCGGATAAGTGTGTTGAGACCACAATGATCCCTCGAGTAGCTGTGGGGATCCTTGAGAGCCGCCATTTTGGGCTGATGACAGACTAAAGGACTAGGAAGGTGAGAATTTATGACTGAGTAAGGCAATTTAGAAATTATATTTTAGTCTTGGAGTACGATTTATCGCAAGTATTTTAGAAGTCAGTGGCATTATTTTTCGATGAAAAATTGTTACGACTCCTTATAGATACTATTATGTTTTTTTTTTATTATTATTTAAATTATATTTTTTTTTTTTTTGCAATTTTGAAATTATATTTTTTTTATGATTAATCGCAAGAATTATTTTAGAATTCATTGGCATTATTTTTAGGTGAAAAAATTGTTACGAATCCTACGAGGGACTATTATGCGAAAGTTTGGGAGGATTTTTGTGCCTGAATCACGCCGGAACGGCTGTACGGATGCGGATGGAATTTGGCATAGAAATTGATTGTAAAAAAAAAAAAAAATTGTAGTCGGGAATAGCATAGTGGCTAATAATTTTGATCTCAGAAGTATGTTTTGTTGGGATATCTCATTTAACAAGGTATTATCTGAAATAACTAATAAACATTGTGTTACATCAACACACAAATCTTAATAGAAATATAGCAGAAATAAGTTTGAAAAGTATAAAGAGGAGTTTATTGCAACAATTATAGCAGCAGGGTAATGTTGAAGATAAAACTTTAAATTGCTCTCCGGCAACATCTACTTGTAAGACTTAAAACACTCATGTTCATCTTGGAAAGCAATTCGCTAAAAGTTTTTTGTAAAGGATGATGCACGTTGACGGAAAAACGTTGTAAAACTATTGAAATAAAAGTTATACTGAGAACTAACCATTACTTTACTTTTATTATTTTTTTTATATTCACTAGCTGACCCACATAACTTTGTCTCGTGTCTACAGCCTTCCTCAATAAATGGGCTATCCAACACTTAAATATTTTTTCAATTCGAACTAGAAGTTTCTGAGATTAGCGCGTTCAAACAAATAAACTCTTCAGCTTTATGATATTATTATATTCACACTAAGCGTTTCCAAACGTCTTTTATAGTGTGCATAGGAGTGGAACTCTCTGCCTGCGTTTGTGTTTCCGATCGCTTACAACCCTAATCTCTTCGAAGTTAGAGTGAACAGGCTCTTTCTGTGTAAACTCGCCCCATCGTAGACTTTGTCTCTGCCATCTTTGAACAAGATAGGAATCAAAAGCAAACCTATATCTAATAAAAAAGTAAAGTGTTTATCTATTAAATCATATATTACATGATTTAATAGATAAACCTTTACTTTTTTATTAGGTATACAGAATATCTACTTTGATCGTGTGACATACTTCTTTTTAACCCGTACAAAAGAAATGTAAAGATCCCATTATACGGTTTTAAAGCACCTACCGTATCAGTGTCCACCTAATTTTCATATTAGTATCACCATAGCTACTTACCCGGCTTTTACCCAACCCTCTAAGGGTGAGGCTTCACAAGAAAAGGGACGCTACTGATAAAAAAGGGTCTGTTCGAGAACAAAACATGCACTCACGTTGAA
Source organism: Ceramica pisi (assembly GCA_963859965.1). Taxonomy (NCBI): domain Eukaryota; kingdom Metazoa; phylum Arthropoda; class Insecta; order Lepidoptera; family Noctuidae; genus Ceramica; species Ceramica pisi. The sequence goes on from OY982538.1 coordinate 1,624,434, forward strand.
CCGAGAGGGAAGAGGAATGGCACTCCTTGCTGGAAGGTACCCTTTGTTCGAGTCGTGATGTATGGGCACCCGTCGATGTATTATTTATGATTAACGTTCTGGTACTTTTCCGGTGGATTTTCGTTTACATGTGTATTTATTTTTTGGCTCGAGTGTGTTTGGGATGCTTTTATGTTTATTTTTTGTGTAAAGAATAGGTACCTAATTATGGATTGCTGTAACTAATACCAGATAGTTAAACTTTCATACATTGAAGGTTTCTAAACCGATTCCGCGTGCTCAGCAAGCACTCGCGAAACATAGTCAATAGGCTTGTCCACTGAAAAAATCTTTGTTTCAGTTAGATTAATTATCAAAAATTTTGATCCGTTTTTTTTAATTCTTAATACGTGCGCCGTGATATAAGTTTCAGTGCGCTCTGACGTCTCGAGTGACGTTTGTCAATAATTCATTGATTTACAAAAACAAAAAATACGTGTCCATTATTTTTCAATACTCTAACTGGCGGACTTAATAGATTTGCAATTTATTTGTGGTGGAAACTAGCCTATTTTTTATTTATTTCTTACTATTGATATGCATATATTATGTTTGACCACTATCTCACCTGATGTTAAACGATGATGCGGTATAAGATGGAGCGTATTTCCATATAAAAGAATGGATGGACACCATAGAATTATTAATTTATTTATTTATTAATATTTAATTCAGGACACAATTGATATCCCATAGGGTTTGTTAGTAATTGCTTAAACTATGTTAGTATAATAAACACTGACTAAGACATAGATACAGACACAATACAAAACATTACAAAACAGTACAAACAACACACAAATACAACTACCATAGTCTGGGCGCACTTGGCAACGACACATGTACAGCGCACAGGTGCCCCATCAAATGGCCTTCAGTCTTGCTAGCAACAATACTCAGGAGACTGTTGTCGCTGTCCCGCACCCTACGTAACAATGATACGGATCTTTAACGCATAATTGCAAACTATAACTTTTACTATAGGTACCTTATTAGTGATAAGAATAATAAAGATTCGTCCTTTAGTTAAGAAGCTGCAAACCATCACGCGTCCTCTGTACTACCGGATCGAGTGGGCATCGAATCGAATCGGGTTATATTGCCATTGAGTGAGCGTCGAAGGCCAATTGTGAACAAACTGCCAGTCGATTCTGTTGACATCTCACCGTGATCAACTTAGGTGTAGTGAATGACAAATAAGCTGTCATGCCATCTTGTTTGTATGGTTTGACAGCTCACTTGTCGTTCACTTCGCCTAAGTGTTCACTTCGACATGTTTACAGAATCGCACTGCTGCAGTGCTATTCTGTAACAACATTTTCGTGTCTCGACAGCGGAATCCGAGGTGAGTTTCAAATTCGTATAAATATAAGACCTTATGATGTGTGAAATAAAGTTCACTTTGTAAGCTTAGTCACTCAGGTGAAGTCGATATCGAAATGGTTATTTACAGAATAGACTAGCTGGACCGAATAGGCTTGTGTCCTTTATAGATTATCAAAAAATATTTGACCCGTATTTTTACCCCTTTTGTTACGGGAAACAAAATTGACGAAGTTACGACGCTTTTAAGAGCGCTTTTACAAAATCGAATTGCTCAGGTTGACTAAAGTTGAATACCGCGCGTCACAAGATTTATATTGACTTTTTCATTGCATACAACAATTATTTAAAAATATTTACTTTACTTTTAATTAGACCAATTTTTTTTTCAAGCAATATAGCAACGCCACTTTAATTATAAAATATTTTTTATTTGAATTTGGATTATAATTTCATAGATAAAAATTATAGTTTAGTACGGAAAATTGTCAATAACTGTCAGTTTTACAGAATTATTTTTGGTGTATTACCTAGTGTATGAATCGTAATAAATTGATTTGAACATTCCAAAGTAGAAGATACAATTGTACCGTGGACATTTTTATAAATGATTAAATTATAATATCTTCGGTGTACCAAGGCATCAAAAGATTCCCTAAAGCAACATTTTGTGAAACATCCTTTGCGGAGTCAAGGATTTTACGTGACGTGTACGTGAACAAATTGAAATATTTATTTAGAACACTCCCAAGATAAATGATCAAACTGTCTCAGGCATATTTTTGTTTTTTTTTTTTTTAAGGCTTTAACTAAAGCAAAATCACACATCAAAACTCGAATAAAACGCTAAAACTCAAGAAAAATTGTGATAGCCCTCTTAAAATTCTCAATACGTCACTCCGAGGCATAATTTCGAGTCGTGACGTCACGAGTTTTGATGCGTTATATCTTTGTCAATATTCAAAACAAAAAATACGTGTCCAATATTTTTCAATACTCTAACTGACGGACTAAATACTTTTGCAATTTGTGAATGATGAAAACTAGCCTATTACAGATGTCGTGCAAATAGAATTCAAAATATATCACGCGGATCTTGGTGAAATACTTTTGTTCCAAATTTTGGCTAGTTAAACTATACATTTTTTTTCACTGTACTGCATTCTGCACCGGCAGTAAATTCACTCAGCCTGGATGTGAAATTCTTCGAAAAGCTTCACAAATTACAAAGCCATTTGACATTTGTTTAGAACCTCTCGGTTCTAAACTAATGTCTTTCGGACTAATTCCGCAACCCAGGTATGAATTACACCTGCATTGTTGGAGTTGACCACAGCTCTGCGGTAATATCGCCATATTCGCAGTACCAAATGTTATAAATTGTTTGTGCTTTTGATACTCCTAGGAACCGCATAACCATTTCAGTTCAATTAAAGCAATTTGGGAATTCTCCAAATTGTGGCTCATTTTCGTTGAACTGAAGTTTATAGAAACGAGTTTTAAATTTTATCGGGTTCCTTACCTAAAAGTAACCAACAGATCTGTCTGTCTGTGAGCGAGCTGTATCTCAAGAACCGTAACAGGTATAGACAGTAATTGAAATTTTCACAGATTGTGTATTTCTATTGCCGCTATAAATTTAATTAAATATTGCGAGCAACAATGACTCATATGGTGTTAGTAAAAAATATAAATAAACTTACAACTGTGTTAGTGACACAATTACAACAACAACTACATGAACATACACAACAATAATCACTACTTCAGCATCCCAGCTGAGGCAGCACGAATGGCCCATTAAGTATAAGTGTCACCGGAAAATTGCAAACGCCGTAAGAGTGTAAAATATCCCGTGAAATTGTAAACTATTTTTTCTTAATAAGACACGGATATAATGGAAACTATTGAATTTGGATGGAATTTATTGTACCTACACAAAACAAATTTTCATAATATATCGAGAAATTATAATCTAATAAAGATTTATTACAATCTTACCGAGTCTGAAATTTTCCGGCGTCATATACGCATTTATAATAGTGGTTAATATTATTATTTAGGATGTATAACAGATTTTTCGATTTTTCTAAAACAAAAAAACTCTCTCGGAAAGAACCAAACTTCGTTACGTGCGAACCCACAAAAAAAAACTAATATCAACACAGAGAACAGCACTTACAACACGAACATCTAGGCCCGAGACATACTTGTCACAGTACGTTACTCATGTGCGAGAAGTTATCCCGTGGACAAAACAAAAGCTCTTAGACTTAGACGTCTTAGGGGGCATGTCCTGGCTTATTACTGCAGATTCAATTATAGTGAGGTGGACAAGTTTGCAGGATACTAAGTCTTGGGAGAGTGTTATGAAGTTGTGTACTAACAAAGACGTGGTGTATAAGGCACTTGTCTCACCACCCGGCGACCGGAGTAGCGAATAAAGCATGAAACCAGAAACGAGTTGCAAGCAGCGGTAGAGTGAAAACTTTCGATAGTTTTGACGCTCGGCTTTGTATGTATGTAAATCGGGCTGGTTTCCGCAACTCCACGACTAGGCGCGTATTTTGCATGTAGGTGGGACAAATGTGTCATTCGATCCACCCCAGCTCCCCAAGTAAGGCCAGCAACGCCTTGGTGTTACCAACTATCTCACGGAGAGTACCTGGGTTACCGAAGTACTTGGCCCTGTAATCCGCGACTACCGGGCAGCTTAGAAGCAGGTGTGCTGCTGTCTCATCTTCCTCCATACAGGCTCTGCATAGTGGGCTGTCAGTGGCTTCTATAGCATAGAGGTGTTTATTAAAAGACCCGGCCAGTTGTTAAGGCTCTGTGACTGAACGGCTGTTGTTTAGTCAGTGTTAGGGCTTGTGACGCTCGACTTTAAGCAAGTGATTTTGTGCGCAATACTCGCTCCGGCCCGCACTATAATAGTCTAGTAAAATAAGTCTCATTTTTATAACAACAAAACCTCAAATAATATACCAAATAACTTGAGGTCAAGAATTTATTAAACCTATACTCAAGCCTGAAAACCAGGTAAAGTTTTAACAACTAATAAACAATACAGCCAATCCTCTTTAACTACACAAAACAGCCCACTTTCAAAATACCTTTACAAGTTTACAACTTCAATCAAAAAGCCATTTCTTAAAAGCCTCAAACAAACAGCCAACCACAGTCAACAAGCTAGAGGTGGCTGAAAAGGCCAGACGACAAAACGAGGATCAGACCTCTATACCTGTATATAGCGCATTACCTCAATGAACGTATGAAAGGACTGGGAACTGAAACGCGCGCGTCAATAGAAACCGTTATGGGTTTGCGTTGAATGGAATGGCAACGTTGAAGGCTGTCTATTGTGACTTCCAGAATAAGACTCTTGCGTCTAAGACAGGATTGGCTGAATGGAAGTTGTGAACAATGTCTTGAAGTTTGTTGGTGCGAGTAGATCTACCTAGAGATGGTATTTCAATGTAATTTTAATTCTATGCAAACTCACTAATATTGCTGCGTCGAAATGTTGCAGTTCTGATTAAACGAGTTTTAATTGTTATAAAAGCAAAGAAGATCTGACAGTAAGGGGGAAAGGTTATGAGGTGCAAAATCAGTAACCAACCTGTAGTTCACAAGCTTTGAGTCGGAAATTTGAAAATGACTCCTCCTCACATGAGGCGACTCGTTTCCAGAATAGGCTAGATTCCATCATCCACAAATTGCAAAACTATTTAGTCCGTCAGTTAGAGTATTGAAAAATAATGGACACGTATTTTTTGTTTTTGTAAATCAATGAATATTGACTAAGATAAAACGCATCAAAACTCGGGGGTGGGGGGGTCTCGTGACGTCGCGACTCACAAAAAATTATGCGAAAGTGTGACGTATTGAGAATTTTAAAAGCGTCGTAACTTCGTCAATTTTGGTTCCCTTACAAAAGAAAAAACACGGGTCAAATATTTTTTGATAATCTAACTGACGGTATAATTAGATTTTTTCAGGACACAAGCCTATTATCAGCAAAATTTTCAGCGGTGGACCTGGGTTTTCAGGACCCTAATGCACGGATAGAAGTTTTGAACATCTCTAAACATAAATAAATAATGCCCTAATGCAAGTCCAAAATTGGTTTACGGCGAATAATTTGGTACTAAATGAAAAGAAAACAAAGTGCATAAGATTTTCCTTACCTAATGTCAAAAGCAGTGATTGTGACATATTATTGAACAAGGAAAAACTAGAATTCGTCGACAAAACGGTTTTCCTAGGAATTACGCTTGACCCCAGGCTTCAATGGGGCCCTCATATAACATCTCTTTCCGGACGGCTAAGTTCAGCAGCATATGCGGTTAGAAAAATCCGCCAACTAGCGGATGTCGATACCGCGAGACTTGTATATTTTATTTACTTTCACAGTATCATGTCTTACGGTATTTTACTATGGGGACGGGCTGCAGACATCGAGTCTATTTTTATTCTGCAGAAAAGGGCTATCAAAGCGATATTATAATCTCCGCCGGCGCGATTCTCTTAGGGAACTGTTTATGATTATTAACATCATAACGGTACCTTGTCAATACATTTACAAAAACATCATGTATTTCAGAAAGAATTTACATCTTTTTAGTAAAAGAGGCGAGAGACATAATTATGGTACTAGAAATAGGGACCAGTTAGTTCAACCAGGCTTCAGACTGGTTAAAGTAGCCTCATCTTTCATGGGGTACTGTTTAAAATGTTATAATAAGATACCTCCCCATATATTAGAACTAAATGAGACGAAATTCAAGTCTTGTATTAAACGCACACTATGCAGGCAAGCATATTATAAGTTGGGGGAATATATTGAAGATAAAAATGCTTGGCTGAATGCTGGTCCTGCTCCACAGCCACTAGGGAGCACAAACTAATCTGTAAATATTTCGGAAACATTGTTGGACCGGCTGAAGATCTGCAGATTGTAAGAAAAATTTGCATTGTGTAGAATCAACTTACTTAGCATTGTATAATTTCAGCCCTTAACAGCACATGTGTGAGTACTGTGTACCTTTAACTTAAACTTTAATTATCAGTTTTAGGTATGATTTTGACTTGAATGTGCCCTGGCGGTTGGGAGTGTCATGCTCACTCAAAAGTCTAGCTGATGGTGGCGTATGCGTTTGATCATTTGGCTCCCTTCAAAATGGTTGAGCCGAATGGTGCTGGCGTATGCGTCATGTTCGTGAACGGGCGCCGTCAGTCGGGACTGGTCATTTCTCAGCTGCCATGGTTGATTTTAATTATTTATTTGAATTGTTCCTCTTTTATTCCGGACGCTTTTATCCTGCTCGTCTTTTACATCGTTCTCACATGTATGTATAATTTCAACCCGATGTAAATAAATCTTTGTAAAAATTATTATTTTTAAAAGAGTGTCCGTGGAGTTTCTTGCACGTTCTACTCCATAGAGATCTACGCTTTGGAACGTGCAAATAGCTTCAATTTTTTGGACCGACCGACCTTGACAATTCAAAAGTGCCTGTAAATGGTTTAATTGAAATAAATGATTGAATTTTGATTTTTTTTTTGAATTTTGAATTCTATGATTTTTAAGAGAGCGCATTAGTATGCTGGAAACCGCTATTACCCTTGTGTTGTTACTTAACAATTCAAAAACATACTAATTTAAAACTTTCTCCAAACAACCCTTTAAACTTCATGCAATAAATAGAAGTAATCGTTTCAATTACCTACACGGTCGGGATAAGCCGCGCTATGTCGCCCGGGGCAATAATCGCCGCCCCCCAAAGGGCTGAGCTGCCGTAGAGCGGCCCGCGGGCGATATATACACTACAGGAACTAATCACGGATTTGCTATAGTTACGGATATAAGTGGATATTTGTAATGGGATCCATGTTGGGAATAGATTCATCTCTCCTGTTCGCAGTAGCTGTAAATTTATAATTAAACTAGCTGACCCGCGCAACTTTTCCATAAATGCTCGGCTCCTTTTAGTCTTAGCGTGATGATATGTAGCCAATATCCTTCCTCGATAAATAGGCTATTAAGTACTGAGAGAATTTTTCAAATCGGACCAGTAGTTCTTGAGATTACCCCTACATACAAACTTACAAACAAATGTTACCTCTTTATAATATTAGTATAGACTAGCGGACCCGTGCAACTTCATCGGCGTCACATTTTCCATGAATGCTCCGCTCCTAAATAATATTGCGACTTTAAATTCAGATGTAAGCTACCCTATCTTTCAAGTTGGATCAAACTGCACACGGTGTGCAAATCAGTTAAGTGGTTTATTAAATCACGTGTTATATTAAGATTAAAACCAGTGAGATTATTTGTAATATACGGACTTAAAATTGAACTGTTTTAACCGACTTCCCAAAAAGGAGGAGGTTATCAATTCGGTTGTATGTTTTTGAACCGATTTGAAAAATTCTTGTTTTATCTGAAAGGATATACTTACAGATTGGTCCCAATTAAATCATATCAAAATCGGTTACGAACTTTGGATTTTAAATTGAAATAGCTGGAATTTGACTATTTAGATGATTCTTTGATAATCGAAATTGCGTATTTTGCTTTTCTGCGATTTGCAGTGGTGTTGTTAGGTGTGGGGCACCACTAAAAAGTGAAAAATAAAAAACTTTTTACAAAAAAATACAACCGACTTCCAAAAAAAACATTGCAAAGTAAAAAATTAACTTTAATTTCGGAAGTCGGTGTCAAAATACGAAGAAACTAACAAAAACACCGACTTCTGAAATTAAAGTTATTTGTTAATTTGTAATAATTGTTTTTTTTTGGAACACGGTTGTATTTTTTCGTAAAAAGTTTTTCATATTTCTCTATATACAGGGTTATTTGTAAAACACCGGCAACCTCTGAGGACTATGTTACTAACATCATAATCAACAACTTTTGTTCTATGACTTTTAAAAATTCATTATATTTTAGTTCATCAGGTTTTCTTACAAAAATAAAAAATATTTAAATTGATCGCTCTAAATGTTACGAAGTCCATGCGAAGCAAAAGAAAAAGAAAGAGCTTTCTTATACAAACGGGGAATTTTTAGGGTTCCGTAGCCAAATGGCAAAAACGGAACCCTTATAGATACGTCATGTCTGTCTGTCTGTCTGTCTGTCTGTCTATCCGTCCGTCCGTATGTCACAGCCACTTTTCTCCGAAAGTATAAGAACTAGCTGTTGAAACTTGGTAAGTAGATGTATTCCGTGAACCGCATAAAGATTTTCACACAAAAATAGAAAAAAAACAATAAATTTTGGGGGTCCCCATACTTAGAACTGAAACTCAAAATTTTTTTTTTCATCGTACCCATACGTGTGGGGTATCTTTGGATAGGTCTTCAAAAATGATATTGAGGTTTCTAAGATATTTTTTTTTCTACTTCCAAAGTGGTAAAATGTGTGCCCCCCCCCCCCTTAACTTTTTAAATAAGAGAATGATAAAACTAAAAAAATATATGATGTACATTACCATGTAAACTACCAGCAAAAATTGGTTTGAACGAGATATAGTAAGTAGTTTTTTTTTAATACGTCATAAATCGTAAATCGCAACTTTGCTTACGGAACCCTCAGTGCGCGAGACATGGAATAACCTAGTGACGTAGTAGCCGTGACGCTAGCTAGACGCACAGCACAAGGAGGCTACTATCTAAACCCGAAGTCCGTAGTTTTGGGCTTGTAGCGGGCGTATTCTACTCCGTATCACCTTACCACTTAGAATGGGGTAAAAAACTGCTCATTTCTCACACTAGATGTCGCTACTGTTGAGTGTTCCCTGTCAACTGTCATTATACGTAAAGTTGTTGTAAACAAGTGTAATATTTTTGTTATATTTTCTGAATATGACAGTTTGTGCTGCTATTGATTGCAAAAATACAGGGATACATTTATTTCCTAAAGATGCCAAAAGAAGAAAACTGTGGGAAAACGCTGTTAGGAGAATAAATTGGAAGCCTACAAAATGGTCGAGGCAAAATGGTCGAAAATTTGCTTTTTTGCCAGCTAAAAGAAGAGTTAGTTAAAATAAGAGTTAAAAAAGAGAAAAGCTTCCACAGCTTTTCTCTTTTTTAACTCTTCTTTTAACTTAACTACACTCCAAGTCGCGTACATTTTAGCAATTTAATTCATAAACAAACTAAGACAAACAAGTCGCATACAAACAATATGATGGCGGTTGGTTAGGAACACTCAACAGTGTCGCCACCTACATTATGTTTGACGACACGGTTGGCGCAGTGGTTGAGCGATTGACTGCTGCGCAGCATGTCGCGGGTTCGATTCCCGCACGGAACAAATATTTGTATGACCTACAAGTATTTGTTCCGAGTCTGGGTGTTTTTCTATCTATAATATGTATGTATTTACAAAAAAAAAATGTATATGTAATAAGTAGTTTATCAGCCATCTCGTTACCATAACACAAGCATTAGGTTGCTTAGCTTGGGACTAGATGGCGTTGTGTGAAATGTCCAAGGATATTATTATTATTATTTTGTTTTCTTTCTCGGGTCTCTGGAGACCAGGTCTCGGGTCTTTGGTAGGCGTACGAGGGGCCGAAACCAACTCGCAGAGGCCCCGTTAGAAATTTCAAATGTAATGGGGCACCAACCGGCGATTATCCCTGTATGCACTGTGAAAGTATTCCCAAGGACAATCCCCGGTTGGAGCAAGAATATTGCAGAATATGGAAAAAAAAGATGAAACGCTATGGGTTTGGGCGGTTTAGTGGACTGATAATCGTTTGTTATAGAACTATTGGCCCCTGCCTGACCACTAACAATATACACGGCTTTTAAATGGCAGGGGGTGACTTGCACACTCAATGAATGGGCCCCCGAAAACGGTTGCTAGCACAAAGTGACGTAACGCCAAGGAGGCAACATAGCCTGAGGTGCTAGAGGAGTGGAGAGGTATACCATGTGATGGCTATCAGGACAATCCCGGAAGTGCGGTCAAGATCCCTACCAGCATCTTACTGGATTATACATCCTTCTCCCGAGCACGTGTGCTCTAGCGAATCTCCACTCAGACCGGCCAATTAAGGCAAGAGAGAGGTGGGAGCTCTGTTCCTCGTCAGTATTCACTCTGGCCAGCCAATAAAGGCAAGCCGTAGATGAGGAACAAGACTTCTCCCGGGAGATAAGGTTCGTGGGGTCGCTACTGCCCAACAGTTCGCCACAAAACTGCCTTGCGGATTGTATCTCTCTTTGTCTGGCCCCTCACCCTAGGTATTATTATTATTATTATTATTGTTTGTAGTTTTTAACCCCATTAATGACAACTCGATTTGTCAGTTACTGCCAAATCGTGTTTTCATTCATTCTTTTTTTTTTACTTGATATGGATTTGCTCTTGACTCTAGTCTAGTTCTTAGTTCGGGTTCGCGACTAAATTGTAAGTCCGCAACTAAACCCAAAACGATTTCGGGCGTAGAGAGTAGCCCCCCTGATTGATTTGACAACGCTTGAGGAGCCTTATGTTAAGCTGTTGACGTGACATGTTTCGGCTCCACTTCGTATTCCAAACTCTGGGTTTGGAGCTTGATTATTTTTTTGGGTAGAGTACTCTCCTTGTAGAACACTATCACAAAGTTACATAGCGCGCAAACTAAAAAACGCGAAAAAAAAATTCCTAAAAATTCAATTATTTCTAACCTATTTACGAAAAGATGACATATTTTGCCACAGATAACTTAAAAAAATCGGTCCAAGGTAGTTTCGTTTTACTGTCAGACTAAGTGACCACTCATTTAAAAGTTTTTTTTATTGAATATTATAGTTTTTGACTTTATTTTATTTTTAAATAGTTGCGCAAGTATTATGTTTTCAAATAAAAAGCAAATAATAGACTTAATTAAAAAAAAAAAAGTATTTTAGCGATTGTGGGTAACGAAACGTAATTTCAGAATATGATGTACAGCCCTCGCCAAACTTTGTGACCGCCCTGAAGTTAGTTTTTCCGATGCGCAAGCCTCGCGCGGTGCTGTTTTTGTATGAGATTTATTACTTCGCCCCCATTGTAGTTAACTTCAGAGCGGTCACAAAGTTTGGCAAGGGCTGTATGCAACGTTTACGTTTGACAGTTGTCATTCATCGTTTGTACTCACGGTCGAGAGCGTCTATCGTACTCCTGTTTGTTTGAACGATTGAGTGACACCATGGCGTCTCCGAAGTCCCCGACTCAGAATGCAAGAGTAAGCGGAGCTAGCTCTGGACTTGGGGCACCCCGACTCGGATATCGTTCGGGAATCGTTATTTTTTTATAAACCACTCAGAAGTAGGAGCCTCGCGCAGCGGGGCTCCGTTGACATTTTCATTCAAATTACAGAGAAATGAAAAAAAATAAAATTCGAGTATGACCTTGAGTATATTCTTGACATTGGAGTTTGATAGAGGGCAATATTTTACGATTTTAGGCATATTTTGACCTTGAAGTGTTTGACCTTGACCTTTACGAGTTTGACCTTGACCTTGAAGATGCGTCTGACCTTAATTTTGATTAAAAGCTTGTATAGAGTCGCCATATAATCTACCCCACCCTTAATACTCCCACTATCCCACCAATCCCGAAAGAAAGTTTTGGCGATTTTTTTTTCAGCACCTATGGTTTTGCGCGTTTTGGTAATTTCAAATTTACTATAGAAAAGGTACATTCTACCGAAAAAAAAATACCTACTATAAAAAACGGCAGTTAGCTAATAAGAAGTGCTTCCCAACTTTTGGAAATAAATATTCAAGTTTTTATAGATTGATTGATTTCGGAAATAGAATAAAACTGTTTCTCGCAACCAGTACAGAGCAAACCACTGACGCAATTCCTATTTAACACATTTAATTCGGCATCCATCCAAAAGGCAGTCCCCACATTCCATATTTTTCAATTCAAATCTACATTCATTATTTCTACTGACAATATTTTTCAGCGCTTCTCATAGGTTCTGTACGACGAAATGAGAGCGCTTTGTGTCGCTGAATACATCGGGGTCAGAGGCATAATGCGCTCTTTAAAAACCGCATTTGAGGTTTGAGAGCGAGCGCAGTTTTGTTAAGATGGCTCATTTTTGTGAAGCGAATGGGGGTAGGAAGACAATTATTTTTGCTTTTTAAATGCTTCCCAATTAAGCTTTTATACATGTAGACGTTAAGCTGTGGGTCCCAGATGCCATTCGCAGATCTTTTACAGTCGTTCTGGCTCGAAAATCTCTGGTTTGTGGAATTTAGACAAGCTCCACAAGCTCCATGTAACTGAATCCTGAAGATTAGAAGCCATCAACATGAGAAGCAAAGACACGGGTTTTTTGTTTGCGATTACTGAGTCTGATGCTCAGTTCTTTAAGTGTGGGAAGCTATTTGTTCTGTAGGGGCCTCCTCGACCATAATAAGGTCGTGGTAACAGTAAAAGGGCACGAACTTGGCTTTATGTTTTATTTCCACTGATCTCAAGACTTTAAAAGAAGACATGGTGAGGAAAACAATGAAAAATTTCCAAGAACGACACTCAAAGATATTTCACCAACACTAACTGGGCCGATGACCACGGCCCGTTCTTTGTTATATTGAGGAGGCGTTGTAGTCATCTGCCTAGCCTTTTCCCAACTACATTGGGGTCGGCTCCCAGTCAAATCGGATTCAGCTGAATACCAGTATTTTACGTGGATCGGCTGCCTACCAGACCTCCACAACATTAACCGAGTAACACGCTATTTCTTGGCAAGACTGGAGTCAGATTTGACTGGCTTCTGACAATCCGTAACAACTGCCAAAGTTCACAAATGTCATCCGGGACCAACGTCTTAACGTGATTTCCGAAGGAAACTCGATATGTAAAGATGGTCACCCATCCACAGACCAACCTTGGAAAGCGTTGCCACGAGCTCCTCAATTTTTAGTGCTGCAGCCATTCTTTCAAACAATTCGTAACCCTCGATAGTGAAAAGGCCTCCGTCAAAACTGAACAAAGCTTAAATATGTATTTAAACAAGAAATATAGTGAGCAAACTAAAGTGCAAATACAATTGGTTCATGTTAAACTCAAGCGGTGTTTATTGATGTTATTTAAACTTGTATGTAAGTTTTGGTTCAACTTAATTTATCAGCTTGAGTAGAAGTTTCCGTTTAGTTGAGCGGCACACAACAGAATAGAGAATACAACATTAAAATCTTTATTGTTAACGTGCTCTCTTTGATTTACGACCAATGATTTGTAATTCAATTTGGATGGGATTTATTACGCACTAGCTGACCCACACAACTTCGTCTGCGTCACATTTTCCATTAATGTTCGGCTTTTTTAGTCTTAGCGTGATGATATGTAGCCTATGTCCTTCCTCGATACATGGGCTATCTAATACTGAAAGAATTTTTCAAATCGGACCACTAGTTCCTGAGATTACCCCCTACATACAAACTTACAAACAAATGTTACCTCTTTATAATATTAGTATTCGGGAAATTATAATCTAATCAAGATTATTACAATCTTACGGAGTCTGCCATTTTTTGGTGACGGATACAAATCATAATGACATATGACGGAAAAATATGCACGGAAGAAGATATCTAACTAATACTATAAAATGTGAAAGTGAGATTTTTGTTTGCGTCACTTTCACGCCATCGTTAAACGTAGTCACTACATATTGTAAAACAAAGTCCTCCGCCGCGTCTGTCTGTCTGTTCGCGATGAACTCAAAAACTACTGCACCGATTTTCATGCGGTTTTCACCAATGATATAATTAGCCAAGCGGGCGAAGGCGCGGGCATCAGGTAGTATTATAATACATGGGGAAGTAATTTTGTCCGTCTATGTTGTACCTCTGTAGGTCGTAACGGCTGAACTAACCTGGATGAAACACCAGAGTCGACCATGTCCATACTAATATTATAAAGCAGAAGAGTTTGTTTGTTTGTTTGGTTGAACGCGCTAATCTCAGGAACTACTGGTCCGATTTGAATAAATCTTTCAGTGTTAGATAGTCCATTTATCGAGGAAGGCTATAGGCTATATATCATCACGCTAAGACCAATAGGAGCGGAGCAGTAATGAAAAATGATACGCAGACGACGTTGCATGGGTCAGCTAGTTCTGGATAAAGAAACTTTTAGAATACTTAAAATCCCGGGAGTGTAAAATTTATCTCCATCGACGCGGCTGAAACCGCTGTCTAAGCTCGTAACTAAACATTGTTTGCTTGTCACCAGGGACATGCACGCTGCTGTCTGCGGGGGTCGGGCAGGATTGTGCGATGCCATGCGGCCAGCCAGCGGGGCTGACCTGCTGCGCTACCTGAGGAAGGTCAACTTCGTTGGTGAGTTGAAGTGTGGAGAGCTGTCCTAACCTTGTCAAAGATGTTTCAGAATGTGTTGTTGAAGAGTAGCGAGGAATGGGTGACTACTATCCAGTTTACCAATACTCTTCAACAATCCTTACGATACGTGTTTTTTTTTATTATTTCTGCCACTCTTTGGCCTTGTTGGACTGATGACCTGGTGTAGCGCAGTAGCCGATGGATGCGATACGCACAGGACCGGTCGTTGTGGCGACGCTTAGGGGAAGCCTATGTCCAGCAGTGGACTTATTTCGGCTGATAATAATGATGATGATAAAGAGTATTCTATTCTATTCTATTCTATTCTATTCTATTCTATTCTATTCTATTCTATTCTATTCTATTCTATTCTATTCTATTCTATTCTATTCTATTCTATTCTATTCTATTCTATTCTATTCTATTCTATTCTATTCTATTCTATTCTATTCTATTCTATTCTATTCTATTCTATTCTATTCTATTCTATTCTATTCTATTCTATTCCATTCCATTCCATTCCATTCCATTCTATTCCATTGTATTCCATTCCATTCCATTTCATTTCATTTCATTTCATTCCATTTCATTTCATTCCATTTCATTTCATTCCATTTCATTCCATTTCATTCCATTTCATTCCATTCTATTCTATTCTATGATGATGATGGGCCTTATTTGTACCAGCTTTCATGCAAGTCGCAATGTTATAACACCTGCATGCTAGTTGCTTGCAGGTCGAAAAAGATCCTAAAAACAGTCCTGTGCAGCCAGTTGCAGTTATAGAATATAATATAGAATTTATATTTCGAATAAGTTCTAAATACAAATTCTACATAGAAAAAATATTGTGAATCTACTAATTAGTGCTCAAATTAGGGTTTTCTTTTTAAATAATGCCCATTAATTACAAAAAGAAATATTAATCGGTCGTCAAAGATAATAATCCAATCTGAAGGCACCAATAGTCATCATTACGGTCACATCATCTGCCTAGCCTTTTCCCAACTATATTGGGGTCGGCTTCTAGTCAAACCGGATTCAGCTGAATAACAGTATTTAAAGTGGAGCGGCTGCCTACCAGACCTTCACAACCCATTAACTGGGTAACACGGTACTCTTTGGCAAGACTGGTGTCAGATTTTCTGGCTTCTGACTATACGTAATGACTGCCAAAGATCTCCAAATGACAGCCGGGACCAACAGCTTAACGTGCTTTCTGAGACACGAAGGAAACTTGATATTTTGAGATGGTCACCCATCCACAGACCAACCTCGGCAAGCGTTGCTTAACCTTGAAGATGGACCTGTGTGACTGTAATTATCAGTAGTTCCTGAGATTAGCGCGTTCAACCAAACAAACAAACAAACAAACTCTTCTGCTTTATAATATTAGTATAGATTATAATTGTAAAGAAATATTTTTTACGTTAAAGTTAAAGAAGAGATATAAAGTTAGGTAAATCACAAGCCGCTTATAATTTAAGAATTGGAAATTAATTTCTTAGCTATTCTATTAAATAATATTTTTCTAAGCTTCTGTCTAAAGATTGCTAAAGATAGACTTAATTTGGGATCGTCCAATTCTTAGCTAAGTATTAAGTAATTCAGATTACTTAATTAAATTTTCATCTGGGGATTTATAATATTTCTCTTAAGTTAATAAGACCTACTTAATACCCAGGATTATTACCTATTTTCATCACATTCTCTCATTATAATCAGTTTTTATTTTGCTTTGATTTAAGACTTTTTTGCAAAAAAAGGCTTTGCCGTTAGATTTGCAGTCATTACGGATTGCGAAAAGCCAGAAAATCTAACAAAATTCTAGCCAAGCAGTAACGTATTACCCAGAACTATACGCGGACTCACAAGTGCTTTCTGTTCGCCAGCTCTATTTACTGCGGTCTGTTTTAAGAAAACACGGTAGTGTTCCCCCTACTGACCCTAAAAAAGGAAGAAATTACCCATTAGCACAAAACTGCCTTCGCTCAACACCAATACTACACATTAAGTACATACATCTACAAACAAATTCACAAAAAGTCAAACAAATTCACAAAAAATTAAACATTGTCGATCTAAATAAACATCAATTAAAATCAAATTAAGTGAATGGCTACTGAAACAGGACTACCTACAAACAGAGTCTTTACTCAAATATGTCGTCTAACTACCTATGTACATTATTTCTAATTACATACCCACACACACATATACAGACACACACACACTCGCGCACATACAAACTTACACACACTCACGCCGACACACATACATACACGCTCATACACACAAACACACATATCAAGTGAATGTAAATATATTTTCCTACATAATATTTCCTAGAATGCTCGGGTAGATCGACACAGTCTACTATAAGGGCGGGTTGTATCAAACAGTTGGTAAGCGTAACATACGTACGTCAAAAAGTTACGATTACGGACGATGTTTGACGTTCGTTAAATTAGAAGCGTTGTTTCAAAACATTCTGGTATAAATTCCTGCTCATCCCAATAGCTAAGTTATTGACACGGGTCCTACCTAAATAGCATTTTTTGCATTCCACCACTTATTTGTGTCATCAGAAGAACTGGTATTGAGGAATTCAAAAGAAATTTCACAATATTGTTCTATTTGACGCAACTAAAGTCACGTTAACCAGTGCACAGACCATCTGTTAACGTAAACGTTATATTTTACGTGCGTTAACGCTGACATTTTGTGAAACAACCCAATTTTTTGATTTGACGATAGTTAGCACCATTTTTAACGTTTACGCGTGCGTTAAGTGTAGTTGAAACAACCCGCCCTAAATATAATAGCATCAATGTTAAGCTGAATCACTGTCTCTCAAGATACAGGTTACCTAGTTTGAGAGGCAGGATTTTCCTAATTGTGTTCAGATTTTAGTTCCTAGATTGTACTGTATTGTGTTACTCCCAAAGCTCTTTTAATTGTCTTTATATTACATTGTGAAATCTGTATTTTTTGTGAAATAAAGTTATTATTTATTTATTTATTATTAGATAAGGGACTACTTACACTTATTCAGCTCTATTCAGCTTAAGCCCATAGAAAACAAAGATTTTGTATGGAGACGCGTACGCATCCGTTCAGCTTTCCGCGTCTTTTCAGCTTTCGAGAAAACAAGCATAAAATCCTCACTTTCAATTTCTAATGTGTTATCATGCGAGTGCTATAGAGTTCAGCGCTGTTATTACTCTGTACGCGGCTGATAGGAGCAGAACTGTAAAAGTGTGACCAAAATCGTTTAGCGAACCCTAAATGGAGCTGAATGAGTATGATTAGTCACTTGTAGGTTGTGGAGGTCTGGTTGGCAGCGGCTCCACGTAAAATACTGGTATTTACCTGAATCCGTTTTGACGTGTAACCGACTCCAATATAATTGGGAAAAGGCTAGCATTTTCAGCCCAGAGCATGTTCTGCCATGTTCCGTCTATGCACCACCTTGAAATCGACTGGTGTAATAATTAAGGCAATAATCCCATCTTTGAACAAGTGTCTTTTAACTAGCGCTTAAAGTTTAAGCAAAAAATAAAGACATCCGCAAACACACACCATGCACATCCCTGTTGTCTATTTAGATAAATAATATTAAACAATTTCTTATACTTAGTTACAAGTTAGGTACATCAAAAGATAAATAAATTAGCTACTCTTTCCTTAAACTTTTTCAGCCACAAGGTTTTTGAGGCTTCCAGCTTACACGAAAAGTTCTTTACAAAA
This sequence comes from Ceramica pisi, assembly GCA_963859965.1. Lineage (NCBI taxonomy): Eukaryota > Metazoa > Arthropoda > Insecta > Lepidoptera > Noctuidae > Ceramica > Ceramica pisi. The sequence goes on from OY982538.1 coordinate 1,642,881, forward strand.
AATCCTTTCAGTTTTCGTTCCATGAGCTACTCGAATAGGTACTACATGTTCCATTCAATGCAGCTCTCCCAAAGACGGAGCTAGCTGCTTTTCAAGTAAATGAAAAAGCTTTAAAATTTGTTGAGGTTTTGAAGATTTGTTTTCCTTTAATGGTATCCAATACAATTAAAAAAGCCACATTTTGTTTACATTTTACATAGTAGATTTAAATCTACATGCTTTAAAAAAATATGATTTTGGGTTTAGCCTGAAAATTTGTCTGCTTGATTATTTCTTGATCAATGTGCTGTGTCCTATTGTACACGCGTAAAAGGAGATGCTAATCATCTATCTCATCGCATCCACTGATTAACGTAAGTTTATAATGGCAATTTTCTTCAAGAATTATTGTTCATAAAGTCCAGCAGCTGCTCTTGGCTACTGTGGGACTTGCGAGTGACGTAACACGAAATTAGTTTTGTCTCTACACGGATTTAAACTTGACACCCGGCACTTTTTTCCTCAGCCTCTTGGCTTTTCTCTAGATTTTGAAATGCGAGCTGGGTCAAGAGCATTATAACTAGTATCAGAATGAACACAATACCTAAGAAGGGGTCCTTTTTACGCATCATTATGAACAACTTTTACTATGGAATCGACATTAAACCCATGCGCACACTGGTGACTTTTATCACCGTGAGAGTACATTAATTCACTCTTTCGCAATTGTGAAGTGCAGCAGAGAGATATATACAGTCACGGTGACAAAAGTCACCAGTGCGCGCCTAGCCTTAAATCGTTTTCGCGATTTCGGGTTTTGCTCCCGAAAGTTTTTCATAATGATGAATGCAATGACCCCTTTTTAGCTATTGCGTTTATTCTGTTATATGTTGTACACAGTTCTGCAGTTGACCTCATAACCATAAAAATGTCACCCATGTCTAGAAATGAGCGCCACTAGACAGCAAAATCATCGAATTCGCTAATACAAAACAATGCCATAACACCTTGCAATAATGATGAATGTCTTCTCCAAGGTCTGAGCGGAGACGAGTTCCATTTCGACAGCAATGGCGACGGTCCGGCGAGGTACAACATCCTGCACTTCAAGCAGACCAAGAAGGACACTTACCGCTGGGTCAACGTGGGACAGTACCTGGATGGAGAACTGCAGCTGGAAGTTAATGGTAAGATGTCCGTTAGAAAAAGAGAGTGATCATGGATTTTCTTGAACATTCCTCTCCACTAGATATACTCTTTAAAACATGCTACTGCCGCGCTGGAGAGGTTTTGCTTCAGAACAACTTGCTGCTCTTGTCGCCAGCGCGGCAGAACTAGCTTTATATATTTGACTGACAGACCTTGATAAGTCCTGTAAGTAGTCTATTTGAATCAAAGGAATACAAAAAAATACCTGTACATATTGTACCTACTGCAATTGCTATTTTCACATGAGATGTAGAGTTACTGCAAGACAAAATAATTTTCCGCTGCCAGCTTTTGAGACCTGAAAAGTAATTCATGTATTTAGCAACTTTGGGTGACTATTGATTCCGGAGGACACGGTGGAGCACACTGTGCAGGTGTGCCCCGCTTGGGCGGGGCACCGCCGTGTCCTCGAAGCGGCGATCGGCGGCGACCTCTCGCGTCCGGCCCTGGTCCAAGCCATGGTCCGGAGCGAGACGGAATGGGACGCCATTGCCTCCTTCTGCGAAGCAGTCATGCTAGCGAAGGAGGTGGCGGAGGGGGAGAGGAGAACCTCTCGTCCCAGCCGCCGTGGTGGACGCCACAGGCGTCGGGGGCCACCTGGTGACCTCCGGCCACCGTAGGCGCGCTGTGGACGGCGAGCTATGGGTGGCTCGCCGTCCGTCCGTCTAGTGACGACAGGCCGTGTTGACGGCGCGTTAGTGTTCCACGCGCGCCTCAAAGAGAGTCAGCACACAGAGGGGCCCGAAAGGGCCGACGCCTGCCGGAGTCGCGGGATTATTCGCAAGAGACACCGTGGCTCCGGAACACATAGGGCAATGAAGGAACATGGATGGGTTTTAGTCAGTAGAAGTCTGACACTCCCTCCCGCTACACCCAGAGCGGGAGAAGTCATTGGATGATTTCCCATCCCTAAAAAAAAAAAAAAGGGTGACTATTGGTAGAGTTAATTGAGATTTTGTTACATATTGATTTTATGAACAAGCACACTTTAAAAGAGTACTGAAGATCAAGTCTTGAACTAGTTGCATAAAGAAAGTGGTGATCAAATTATTTTATTGTATTTCTAAAAGCTTTACTTCTTTTAACAGATATCCAATTCAAATGGGGCGAGCGCCACCCGCCGGAGTCGGTGTGCAGTGCCGAGTGCGAGCTGGGGCAGGCCAAGCAGTACGTGGAGGGCGAGTCCTGCTGCTGGCACTGTTTCAACTGCACGCAGTACGAGGTACTGTGTCGTCACACATACATGATGTGATGTGATGTGATCCGACCAATTTCGGCCAAGGCGATTGCTTCAATACCGCTGTTTGTGAGCTCGCGTGTGGCTTATGTATATATACATACATAACACTAAACTGATACTGATTTTTGATAAATAAAGTATATATATATATTATTATTATTATTATACTACCGCAACTAAGCCAGGGTCAAATGATGATCTTCATCATCATCTTCTTCTTCTCTGCTTTTCTGCTTATGTCATTGGAAATAAGCAGTTCCTTTGTACTCATATTTATAATGTTAACTTTTACAATTTTTCTGTGTGTACATAAATAATAAAATAAATAAATAAATCTATCGGAGAAAATTCCATATTCAATAATACCTAACAGTATTTTTTTTTTGCTGTTAATATTATCTTCTTTTTCATCATCGGATTGCGCATGAGGAATATGGACAGATGTTTGTGTATGATTTTAAGGCTATGCGCACTGGTGACTTTTGTCGCCGTGACAGTATATCTCTCTGTTGCAATTCATAATTCTATATTTTTCAACATTTCCTTCAAAATCGCAGATAAGGTCCATTGAAGAGACCCAGTGTACAGTGTGTCCGCGGGGCACGCTGCCCAACCCCACGAAGACTGAATGCCGCCCCATCCCCGAGGCCTACCTGAGGCCGGACTCCGCCTGGGCCATCGGCGCTATGTCCTTCTCGTCTGTCGGGATCCTGTTGACTGCGTAAGTTTAATCCTTCCTCATCTGCCTAGCCTTTTTCCCAACTATATCGGGATCGGCTTCCAGTCAAATCGGATACAGCTGAATACCAGCATTTTACGTGGAGCGGCTGCCTACCAGACCTCCACAACCCATTAACTAGGTAACACGGTATTTCTTGGCAAGACTGGAGTTAGATTTACTGACTTCTGACAATCCGTAACGACTGCCAAAGATGTAAAATGACAGCCGGGACCAACGGCTTAACGTGCTTTCCGAGGCACGGAGGAAACTCGACATGTTAAGATGGTAACCCATCCACAGACCAACCTTGGCAAGCATTGCTTAACCTTGAAGATCGACCCATGTGGCTGTTATGATTTAGCTACGAGCTTTAATCCTTCCTAATAAAATAAATTCTTCCCATAGTGAGTGATTGAGTGATTGAGTATGAATGACTGACAGACAACGCAAAGCCGAAAGCACTGTCGCTTCTGATAATGTTTGACTATAACCCAGACGAAACCTTCGGCCAAAGCTTTTTTTTTTTTTTTTTTAATATTTATAGGCGTACGTTTGACCGCTATCTCACCTGATGTTAAGCGATGATGCGGTCTAAGGTGGAGCACGCTTGCCTAGAAGTAACCTATTCACTCTTGACTTAAAGACTCCCAGGTTGTAGCTATCAGGAAACACAGACTCAGGCAGGGAATTCCACTCCTTAGCTGTACGCACAATGAATGTATTCCCAAAACGTTTTGTGCGTATAGGTGGGATGCTAGTTCGATACAATCTAACAAGAGCAGTAGTCAATAGGGAATATGCATGAAAAAAGTATTTATGATCTGAACAGTTTATCTAAAAGTATTGGAAAATATAATACTAACTGTGAAATTAGAAATTCTAAATTGTTCGAAAAACGAACGAGATACAATTATTTTAAACAAATATATCTGTACCTCTCGCGAAAACGCTGCTTTCTATGGCCGCTGTATAGTCGTCGTGTAATTTGACGTCACATTACGTATCGGACTTCTCTTTCTAACTGTAGTCTTTGAAGTTTTATAACTTAATAAATGATGAAGGTATTTAAAAAATAATTTCATGATTGTATATTAAAGCTAATAAATATCTTATTTTGCAAATAAAAAAATCGCATGCATATTCCCTATTGCTATTCAGAATTTCAATACTGATTAATTGGACAAACTAATTGGATATCCAAAACCACCCGAAAAGAATATAAGAATTAAAGCAACGGAAGATGAAATTGGAAAACAAATTATTCTTTAGAATCCATGCCCGTTAGTATTCATGATTGACGAAAGCAATCGAGAAGAATAATCCAATATTGATCCATACAATCTGAAACTGGACGTGATTAGAATTAGAAATGTTTTGTTAAACGAATAATTTAGTGTTATTGATGGAATTCATTTTCCTGGATTAATGGCAATTTTCTGTATTCGATGTTATACTAACAGAGATTTGGTTTGGACGCTTTGATTAGTGTTTTCTGTTTATTTAGCCTTAATAAAATTCTCATAGTTTCTGATACCTTAAAAATCTTTAGAGTTATGCGGATCATTCCCGATAGTCGATTCAAGACGTTTTTATAAGCTTACATCACACAGAGAATGTTGAGACCACGATGTAGGCTTTACAATCATGAAGTCAGTTAGTTTGTATACCTCATATTAGCCCCAATTTCATGTCCAGTCAAATACTGTCATCCCAGGTTGCCTGGAAGAGATCGCGATATGCGATAAGGCCGCCCATTGTATGTATTTTAGTTTTAAGTTTCCTTTTGTATTTAATTTTTGGTGTACAATAAAGTATATTATCTATTATATAAAAATAAGTCGGGTTTTCCTTCCTGACGCTATAACACCAGAACGCTCGAACCGATTTCCACGGTTTTGCATTCGTTGGAAAGGTCTCGGGCTCCGTGAGGTTTGTAATAATGTGACGCAGACGAAGTTGCGTGGGTCAGCTAGTAATAAATAAATATCTGGTTGATATAGATGTCACTATAACGTCAGTTGTTTTAGTTAATATGTGGCAGTATAGATGCCGCTACATAATACCTAATCTATACTTAGTGCTTATTACTTATTATATTATAAAGCAGTAGAGTTTATTTGTTTGGTTGAACGCGCTAATCTCAGGAACTACTGGTCCGATTTGAAAAATTCTTTCAGTGTTAGATAGCCCATTTATCGAGAAAGGCTATAAGCTATATATCATCACGTAAGACCAATAGGAGCGGAGCAGTAATGAAAAATGTTACGCAGACGACGTTGCACGGGCCAGCTAGTATGTTATACGCCTGTTTTATACGACTACTTTCTAACACTAGGAACCGCTGAAAGTATTTAGGGGTTGGCAGTTGCTACTTGTAGCATTTTGATCGAGCTGATTCACAGCCTTGCTTGCCTTGCCATATTCTTCTATGTTTGTTCACATTGTATGGTCTCCAACAGCTTCGTCTGTGGTGTCTGGGTCCGACACAGCTCAACCCCTGTCGTCCGAGCCAGCGGCAGGGAACTGTCCTATGTCCTACTCGCTGGTATCCTGATGTGCTACCTCGTGACCTTCGCGCTGGTCTTCAGGCCTACAGATATCCTCTGCTCCATACAAAGGTAAGCGACACAATTTATTTGTATTTGTTCTCTTTGTTGTTGTTTTCTTCTCGAACAAAGGTAAGCGTTAATTAATGTATTTTAGTTAAAGATATAATTGTGTTTTGAAACTTGAGCACTGTTTATAGAGACACTTTAATTGGTCTTACACACCTTCAAATATACACGTACTCGGGTAATTATGCCTTTTTAACTTTGGTGTATGTAGATCCGTACAGAAAAACAAAACACACACGTAAGCACTTTTGCAAAACAGGTTCTTTTGTCCAAATTCCGTATCGTTGCCAAATTAAACTTGTCGTTAGCCAAGAACCAAGCGTACCTTGTGGTGTTAAAATAGGCTAGTATTTAATCCTATAACTTTAAATCCAATTTTTTCTATTCAAATATTTGAAGTTACCACCAAAAATACTGAATTGCACACTAAATTTGCTCATCAAATAAATCAAATCTATTATACTGTTTAATCTTTAAAGCTAAACTGTTTTACTGAATGACTATTATACAACATAGATTGTTCATTAGTATAGTCTTATGAATTGTATATGCTGTGGATAACGGTGTGAGTTTCACATTTGTAATATCTTTGTTTATATTATTTGCGCAGATATAATGTGTTACTGTTTGTTTGTCCCAAATAAATAAATAAATAAATAAGGCCGTCCCCTGACCAAATAACCTTGAGCATTTTTTCCCTCAATAACAGCGCAAGAGATACAATAGCAAATACGCTCAGAATGTTGAATAAAATCGTTATAAAATCTAATTATGGTCGTTTGAAAAAATATTTCTACCAAAATATACATAATTAAATTGCCTATCCATTAGTGTAAGTACAAAATCAAAATATACATTAGTTTTCGAGAAGATGCATGTTTTCAGTATATTTTTCTCATTTCTTTGGTTTCGTTGTGAGGAGATTACTTAAACACTATACTTAGTAATAAAAAATAAAAATCTACCATTTAGAAGCCAAGATTATGTAGAAATTTAATGTATTTTTTATAAGTTGATATTTCTTTTGGATAAAGAGTGTGTAGCTCCAAAAAACTGCACAAAATACGGCTAGCGCTGCGTTTTGCTCGGGGACGCGCCTTAACTAAAAATTATCTAACTCCCCGTGACGTCGACCGTCTAAGGTTAGCGTTGCCGCTGTGCAGGGCTCCTATTTCTGTCTGTAGGGTTTAAAGGAACCTAACTAACCGAACCTTGGTGTGCCCCTGACGTTGACCGTCATTAATTAGTGTCGTCGTAATTTAGTGTGCATATCAGTATTTTTGTTATACAGTGGGTAATTAGTTGGGAGATTTAGTTTGCTTGAATTTTAAATAGAGGTGCAATTAAATATTCCCCATTAAAATACAAACACAAAAGTTATATTATTTAATTTTGTACACGGGATTCTAACCTCTATGCTGATCTCTCTCTATCACTCCAAGGTTTGTTGGGAGAATATTCAGCTTTGAGTTAAGTTCACCTTTGTACATGAACTTAATTATGTATGTAACTGATATAATTTGTTAAACAATAAAGAATTAAGAAACAAAATAGAATTATAAATTGAGACCAAAAACTTCATTAACAAAATATACTTGGCTGCAAATATTTTGTTTTCAAAATGTCTAAAAATAATGACTTCAGATTGGTATTCGTTTCCCGGAAAGTAAGAAGTAATTATAAGCGGTAACAGGCTAGTTGCGTTGCGAATGCTGACGCAACATAAACTTAATAGGTAATTAAGGTTCTCGTATGAGTTGTCACTGGAGATGGTGTGGCTCTTAAAATGGAGGATACTATAACTTTCTTACAAAAAGCATTCTTTTTCGAAAGGGCAACAACACCGTAGCCTACATACACACCCTCAGGCAAATAATCCAAAAGACCGAGGAATACAATCAGCCTCTGTGCCTAGCGTATGTATGTGGACTACGAAAAAGCCTTCGACACCATCGAGGCCTGGACTGTCCTGGAGTCCATGTAGAGACGTCTCATCGACTGCTGCTAGGTGATGAAATCTCTGATAATACTATCGTTAAGGATTTTTAGTTTAGGTTTACAATATACCTTATGTGCAAAATAGTCAAATTTTCTTTTAAGCGTCAACTCCGAAAACACTACTTAAAAGCCTGTCATTCGTAGTCTGGTCTCGTCATAATTAAGTACACCTAGCACATTGTAGTCTTTTTAACCCAAAGGTTGACTGGTAGAGAATGGCTTGTTGCATTAAGTCCGCCCATGTACCTACCACTATTGTGCATAAAGTTTAAATTAGTAAATAAGTAAATGTATCTACTTGGATTTCCATCAAAGAATACATACAGGTTATAATATAAATCACGGCCACGATGAAACAATTGGTTCATTTAAGGTATGCTCCTACTGTAATGAATCTCATTAGATTTACAAAAATCTCGTTAGATTCTTCAAATACTATTTTGGGATTCCGTACTTCAAAACGAAAAAATGGGAACCCTTATACACAGGATCACTTCGTTGCCCGTCTGTCGGTCTGCTACTACCCTTTTCCTCGGGAACTCGTGCTGGTACCATGTTGAAATTAATACCTAATAGGTGAGCAATGCTAACTCTAATTTTATTTTACAAAAAAGTACAACCGACTTCTAATAAAAACACTACAAAGTAAAAAATAACTTTAATTTCGGAAGTCGGTGTTTTGGTTGGTTTTTCCGATTTTTGACACCGACTTTGAAATTAAAGATCCCATCATCAGTCCTGTCCTGACTTATGCCTTCCATCATTAATTCAGCAACATGAAATGATAAATACCAGGCAGAAATATCTGAAGTGCGTTAGAAAGTATATGAAAATCATTACCTAGAAAATTTGAGGGTTGCCCTCGATTTTCCTGGGATCCCATCATTAGATTCTGACTTGGTGACAATGGGACTACCCCAAGACTATAGGCTTTTGATAAAAAGATGAATTTTGAAAATCTGTCCACAATTTGAGGGAGACATTGGTGAATCGATGAAACATAAAAAAAAAAAACATACATGACATACAGCTGAACATAGGACCACCTCCTTTTTGAAGAACGCGGTTACAAATAGACCTCCTCCTTTTTGAAGAAGTCGGTTACAAATAGCTTCTAAGTCAAAAAGATATGGCTATTGATCATGATGCATCATTTTTACGAAACCTTTGGGGTAGGTACTTCCCTTTGACCTAGAATCACAAAATTTGACATGAAGCAGTTTTACAGCACAAGTAATGGAAAATGCTTAAATGAAAAATTCCGATTACAAACTTATATTTGCAGTGAAAGAAATGATCGTGGCGTAAATCGAAAAAAGTAATGAGAGTGTTTTCATTCATAGTTTATATTCTTTTAGATGGTCATATTCATTTCCGTAAGATTATAAAATATCGCGTGAAATTGTAAACTATTTTTTTTTCAATTAGACACGAAGAAATTGGAATGTATAGTAATGTTATAAAGCAGAAGAGTTTGTTTGTTTGTTTGGTTGAACGCGCTATTTTCAGGAACTACTGGTCTGATTTGAAAAATTATTACATTTTCCATTATTGCTCCGCTCCTATTGGTCTTAGCGTGATAATTATAGCCTATAGCCTTCCTCGATAAATGGGCTATCTAATACTGAAAGAATTTTCCAAATTGGACCAGTAGTTCCTGAGATTACCCCCTACATACAAACTTAAAAACAAATGTTACCTCTTTAAAAATATATTAGTATAGAAGTATCATGAGCATTCTCCATCACCCTACACTGCTACATGCTCAACCCTCATTTCCATCCTTTATTACATAAATGACAAATCACTTAATTTATCACATAAGCATAACATTTGCATGACAAAAGCACAACATTTGCATGACAAAAGCACAATACTATCGGACTTAATTACAAAATAACAGAAACCATTTATCATCAAAATTGTGCCATCATAACTTGTGACATTGAATTAAGTTTGAGTAACGTAATGTAGCGCTGGTCTTGTGGCCACATGGTTGAGCGAGGCAGTAATAAACTGAATATAAAATGACTTTATAATTCGAGTTCGTAATAAGTTATTTTACAGTTAATATGCTGTATAAAGGGAATCCATAATAGTGAGCTTTCCAGTTTCATCAGTGGGTGGAGTTTTGTTGGTTGCTCAGTTCACCTGTAAACAGTGTATGTTAATAAACTGATTGTGAATAGAACCAAACGCTCATTAATGTGTGTAGTTGAAAGTAATTAGGACTTAGATTTGTGGATGATGACGTTTTAGTAGATGTAGCATTGAAGAAAACATTATGTGCCAAACGACTATGCGAAATAAATTAGGTCAATAGCGATTTTATAATTAGATTAGATAATAATGATCTTCGAGCTTTTGATGATATATCTGAAAGAGCTTTCATGTAAAAAAACTGTATTTTTCTGTCTTTAAAAAGCTATGGTTGGACGTACTTTCCAAGAAAATATACTCACAGACTGCCAGCGGTAAGAGCAGTCATGTCAAAAAAGACTGTGTGACGTGGAAAATTAAGCTGAAAAAACTCGTGCAGACAAACTAAAAGTTTCCATTCCTGTGGCACCTGAAAAATTTATGAAGTTAAAATTCAGCGTGAATTTGTGCTGCGAATCCACCGCCACAGCGGACTCCACATGTAAGGCATGAAGAATAACTGAGCGGGTAAAGTCAACCGGAACTTTCCTGTAACAATATTAGCCTTGCTGAATGTAATCTTTTCAGTGGAAACTGAAACTTAAGATGCATTTATTGGGTGTTAATTCACTCAGAACCGACTTCGTTAGAACCTTTTTTTAATATTTGAAAGTCTCATATGTGTACCGTATGTTTAAGCGCATATCTGATATTGGTCATGATCATCATTCACAATCAGCCGCAACAGAAGTCCATTACACAGCTGTTTTTTGTGTAGCTTTTTCTCTATTTTTATAAAAAGCATTTCTCTACCACTAACAAACTTTACAATATAATTATTCTGAAAGCCATGAGAACTGCTCAAATATTTTTAATTGAGCAACTTTCTGCATCATACTTTGCTAGTCTGGTGATTAACGACTAAATAAAAATACGATAGATTCAAGATTCAAAGCATTTATTTCAAATTAACCATTTACGGGCACTCTTGAATTGTTAAGATCGGTCAGTCAAAAACATGAGGCTATTTGCACGTTCCAAAGCGTAGATCTCTATGTAGAAGAACGTGCAAGAAACTCTACGGACACTCTTTCAAATCATGTGATTTATAAGATGTATTACAAAAATAATGGTAACATTATCTTGGATTGCTTCTATACGTGAGGACAATAACACACACAACACAGTATCAATCACCACCATAAATAATATTTTAATCAATTCAATTTTATCTGGCACTTCGTCCCCGATCTGACATCAAAAACAAACAATTGTTTACCACGGTATTCCACTATTTACATTACCTCAAAGATTTACCTAGTGACCTAGCGTCCTCGAAGAAAATGCAGCAAATCCATCAACTCAACTTTGAGTTAAGCTCGCCTTTGTACATGTACTTTACTATGGCTGTATCATAAAAGTTGTTTTGGTGTACAATAAAGAATTAAGAACCGAAGTGAAATCTAACATAATAATATTTTACGTGAGATATGGACTTCTCGGTGCGAGGCCAAGTACTCTAAGACTCCTGTCGCTGGCACTGAAGTCGTTTACTTAGTGATGGGGGAAATCTAATCATTCGGATGGATTATTATTCGATGTGAGTTATATCGATTTTCTTTGGAGTGCTTTTTGAACTGTGATTTGAATGTAGGTAGTGTGGAGTTCTGAGAATAGATTTACGGAGATGATAAACAGATTTACTGTCAAAGAGTTTATTATTTAATCTATACATACATACATACATATAAATAAAAATGGAGTGTGTTTTGTAATATTGAAATAACCGTTTTTACTACATGTATATATGAAAATATATACGGTACATACACAAGAATAACATTTTTTAAATTTTTTACTGTCTGTCTGTCTGTCTGTTCCGCCTAATCTCTGAAATGGCTGGACCGATATTGACGGGACTTTTATTGGCAGGTAGCTGATTTAATAAGGAGTAACTTAGGCTACGTTTATTTTAGAAAAAAATTAAACTAAAAAATTTAAGGAATCGACTGTTAGGCGGAACGAAGTTCGCCGGGTCAGCTAGTGTAATATAAAACGAAACATTTATTTCGTTTTCTTCTAAATCACTTAAATAGGTAGGTACTGTAGTCCTGCAGTCGGATTTTGTAAACATGTTGAAGTGAAGGCTTGCCTTAAGTGATCACGAAGTAAGCTTTCAATCCATGTAATCAGGATATGACAGTTCACTTTGCGCTCATTTCACTTTAGTTTTCACGGTGAGAGGTTTACAGAATCAAGCAGCTGATAGCTTCTAGATTAAATCTAACTTGAAAATAAAACCCTTAACGAAATTGAATACTCGACTCAATCTTTGGCATCATGCCAAAGATTGAGTCGAGTATTCAATTTCGTTCTGAATGTCTATCGTGATAAATGGTTATTGAAAACATTAAAAAAAAAAAAAACGGTAGTTGAATCCTTTACCAAATCCCATCACTACCAACGAAATGCAAGTGCATGTTTATATTTAACATGCTCTCCACACTGAGACTTGCACTCTTTCGCACTATACCAGCTCTTATCACAAACACAATACAGTCCTTTGTCCTTTGACAAAAGAACCGAATCGCAGTGCCTTTGAAGAATCATGTTACTTGAGATTTTTGTAATGGATTTGCGGAAACTGTTCGGGATTGCATCAACATTTTGAGTCGACCGTTGTCTGTAACGGGTTGCTTCTGAAATTCTGTGGCTTTTTGAGAAATTACTGCAATTCGCTTACAGGATTTGCACTTTAACCGTCCTCTCTGTTCGAGAAAGTACTAAGTTGACATTGTTTGATGACATAAGTAACAAGCTATTCACGTATTTTAATAGGGAATATGTATAAAAAAATATTTATTATCTAAACACTTACTTGTATACTTTATCTAAAAATATACAAAAACATATTACTAACAGTGGAAATAGAATCAAAATTGCTCTAAAAACAAACGAGATATAATTATTTTAAACAAATATATCTGTCCCTCTCGCGAAAGCGCTGTTTTCTATGGTAGATGTATAGACGTCACGTAATGTGACGTCAAATTCCATGTCGGACTTCTCGTTCTAAAAGTAATCTTTGAAGCGTTATAACTTCATCGCTGATGAAGATATTTAAAAAATATTTTCTAGAGTGTTTACTGGAGCTTATAAGTAATTCATTTTATAAATAAAAAAATCGTGTGCATATTCCCTATTGCGTTTTTGTGAGGACCATGTTGACTGATAAATCATCCTAATATATAAATTCTTCCATTACTGAGTGACTCAGACAGACAACGCACAGCCGAAACTACTGGTCGTCGAAACCTTTTTGGCATGTTGGTTCCTTGAGTAGTGTAGGGATCGAAGCACTAAGAGAGGATTTCTCAAAATTCCTACGGGAACAGAAAAACAATGGAATATGTGCGTACGAAGTCGCGGACTGGAACTAGTCTACTAAAAATGCGATAGTTTGGATGGATAGATGGATGTTTGTGGATCACGCCGGGACTGAGCTGATCTGAATTAAATTCGCACAGAGATATACTATAGTCTAGGATAGCATATAGGCTACCTGTTATCTCGAAAATATGTACCTTTGGTACTTGGAGTCACAGAGGCTCATTGGTGACGTAAAACTGGTGGATGGCTACACAGCTTGGCTCATTGCCGCAAGGTTGCCTGCTTGTTGGTTTTCTACAGATTGTACTTCGGAGAGTGTGCCCAGGAACTCCACGGCCTCCTTCTACCATCGGACATCCAGACGCACTGCAACTTGCCATCCCTACCTTGTTGCTATTCCACCAATTCGCATTATGCGCTTCCAAGCGTCTTTCATAATGCGCACAGCAAAGGAATGGAACTCTTTGCCTGCGTCTGTGTTTCCGAACGCTTACAACCCTAATCTTTTCAAAGTTAGAGTGAACAGGCTCCTTCTGGGTAAGCTCGCTCCATCGTAGACTTTGTCTCTGTCATCTCTGACCAAGAATAGAGCAAAGCCATATCATTTGAAATTAAAGAAAATGTCTAACGCCATTTTATTAATTAACTAAATCCAATCCTTAAGAAATGGCATTGAAATAAAACTCATACTCAAGCCTTAAACATAAAACGTAGATAAAAGAACTTTTATGACGTCTAGTCACTTCATTTCATATTAAACTCGGATCATTAAATAGTTTTTTAATACGCTATAAATATACAGCCTTCAAGCAAACTATCCTTCTAGTACAGTCGTATTATTTATTAACTAGTTTCCGCCGGCGACTTCGTTCGCGGAAAACAGATCTTTTACTTGGTAAGGGTTTGCTCTTGATTCTAGTCTTGGTCAGAGATGACAGAGACAAAGTCTACGATGGAGCGAGCTTACCCAGAACTGCCCAGAAGTTTCCTGTTCACTCTAACTTTGAAAAGATTAGGGTTGTAGGCGTTCGGAAACACAGACGGAGGCAGAGAGTTCCACTCCTTTGCTGTGCGAATAATGAAAGAGATAAACATAGTGCAAATTGGTGGAATAGCAACAAGGTAGGGATGGTAAGTTGCAGTGCGTCTGGATTTAGACGTAAGCCTTTGCGTTCTAGGGCCGCGGTGACTGCGGAACGTATCTCTCTGAACCAGGACCCTCACCCAAGATATGGTTCGGAAAATACGTAGACGTAGTTTTCATCGGAGTGCGTAAGCCCTACCATGACGTCGACGTATTTTTATAATAATTATTACTAACCGACTTCCAAAAAAGGACGAGGTTCTCAATCCGATTTCTTTGATTCTTTTTTAGTTCGATACTTGCCATTTGGTCTCAAACTTAAGCATTTATTTCAATTAGACCATTTACAGGCACTTTTGTACTGTCGGTCAAAAAAAAAGATGAAGCTATTTGCATGTTTGTTGTAAAAATAAATTAGATCGACCATTTTATAGATTGAAAAATGGTCGATCTAATTTATTTTTATTTCTAGTATTAAAATTAAATTCTCTTAAAAAATTAATTAAGTTTAGATCACTTGTTTTATTTAATGAGCATTTTTTCTAATTTCAATTTCTGCGTAGACGAAGACGACGTCCAAGTATCACCACTTAAAAGTGAAAACTAAAAAACTTTTTTACAAAAAAAAATTAAACGCCTTCCAAACACAACACTACAAAGTATAAAATAACCTTAATTTCGGAAGTCAAAGTTAAAAAACAAAGATAGAAAACCAAAAACGCCGACTTCCGAAACTAGGGTATTTTATACTGTGTGGTGCATTTTTTCAAAATTTTTTTTTTTTTTTTTTCAAAATTCAAAATTCAAAATTCAAGCATTTATTTCAATTAAACCATTTACAGGCACTTTTGAATTGTCAAGGTCGGTCGGTCCAAAAAGTTGAAGCTATTTGCACGTTCCAAAGCGTAGATCTCTATGGAGAAGAACGTGCAAGAAACTCCACGGACACTCTTTTAAAAATAATATTTTTTTACAAAGATTTATTAACATCGGGTTGAAATTATACATACATGTGAGAACGATGTAAAAAACGAGCAGGATAAAAGCGTCCGGAATAAAAGAGGAACAATTCAAAGAAATAATTAAAATTAACCTTGGCAGCTAAGAAATGACCAGTCCCGACTGACGGCGCCCGTTCACGAACATGACGCATGCGCCATCACCATTCGGCTCAACCATTTTGAAGGGAGCCAAATGATCCAACGCATACGCCACCATCAGCTAGACTTTTGAGTGAGCATGACACTCCCAACCGCCAGGGTACATTCAAGTCAAAAACATACCTAAAACTGATAATTAAAGTTAAAGGTACACAGTACTCACACATGTGCTGTTAATGTCTGAAATTATACAATGCTAAGTAAGTTGATTCTAACAATGCAAATTTTTCTTACAATCTTCAGCCGGTCCAACAATGTTTCCGAACTATTTACAGATTAGTTTGGGCTTAGTGGCTGTGGAGCAGGACCAGCATTCAGCCAAGTATTTTTATCTTCAATATAATCCCCCAACTTATAATATGCTTGCCTGCATAGTGTGCGTTTAATACAAGACTTGAATTTCGTCTCATTTAGTTCCAATATATGGGGAGGTATCTTATTATAACATTTTAAACAGTACCCCATGAAAGATGAGGCTACTTTAGCCAGTCTGAAGCCTGGTTGAACTAACTGGTCCCTATTTCTAGTACCATAATTATGTCTCTCGCCTCTTTTACTAAAAAGATGTAAATTCTTTCTGACATACATGATGTTTTCGTAAATGTATTGACAAGGTACCGTCATGATGTTAATAATCTTAAACAGTTCCCTGAGAGAATCGCGCCGGCGGAGATTATATATCGCTTTGATGGCTCTTTTCTGCAGAATAAAAATAGACTCGATGTCTGCAGCCCGTCCCCATAGTAAAATACCGTAAGACATGATACTGTGGAAGTAACTAAAATATACCAGTCTCGCGGTATCGACATCCGTTAGTTGGCGGATTTTCCTAACAGCATATGCTGCTGAACTTAGCCGTCCGGAAAGAGATGTTATATGAGGGCCCCATTGTAGCCTGGGGTCAAGCGTAATTCCCAGGAAAACCGTTTTATCGACGAATTCTAGTTTTTCCTTGTTCAATAATATGTCACAATCACTGCTTTTGACATTAGGTAAGGCAAATCTTATGCACTTTGGTTTTCTTTTCATTTAAAACTAAATTATTCGCCGTGAACCAATTTTGGACCTGCATTAGGGCATTATTTATGTCATTAACATTGTTCGTCCTTCTATTTATCTTAAAAATTAAAGAGGTATCGTCAGCAAACAACACCATATCAAGATTTTGTTGCAATAAATAAGGTAAATCATTAATATAAACCAAAAATAAGAAAGGACCCAAAATAGAGCCTTGGGGGACGCCCATTTTTACGTTTAATCCCGACGAATTTACACCGTTTATGTGAACTAATTGCTGTCTATCATTCAAATAAGATTTGACTAAGTTTAACGCTGTTTTGCCTAGTCCGTAATGCCCGAGCTTCAGGAGTAATGTATCGTGATCAACACAATCAAACGCCTTAGAGAGATCACAAAAGACACCTATGGCATCCTGTGCGTCCTCCCACGCATTAAAGATATGCTTTAGTAAGGTGACACCAGCGTCCGTTGTACAACGTCCTTTGGTGAAACCATACTGTTTATCATGTAAGATGTTATTCGTGTTAAAATGACTGAGCATCTGATAACGGTTTAGTAAGGTATTTGAAAGTCAAGTGGCTTTCAAATACCTTACTAAACACTGGCAACACGGACACTGGTCTATAATTATTGGTGTCTTTACTATCCCCAGATTTAAAAAGTGGTATCACTTTACTGAATTTCATTAGGTCCGGAAAGACTCCTTGATCGACACACAAATTAAATATTAAAGCTAAGTACGGCGCTACAGTCTCTAGTCTCGCTTTGTTTGGAGGTCAGTTTTTTCGATTTCATTTTGACGGCTTATCTCTGCACTCTGATTGTTTGTCATGTTGTTTGTAACAAGCCTTCATTCAACTTTTTATCATCATTTACTTCCCCTTTCTTATCTTGTCTACATGTTATTTAAATCTGTAAAAAATATCATTGTGATGATTTATAAAGCGCAAGACTATTTAAAGTTTGAGTTACTGTTTTCATTATTCTGTGAATCTTCCATCAGAATGATACTTTTATATATATTATTTTTGATTATGTGGAATTTTCAACCCATCATAATTTTATTTATATATACTTTAGTGCATACCAAATGAAAAATACATAAAAGAAACAAAAAAAAAATATTTACTTGAATTTTAAAATTCATCTAAATTATACCTTTCAAGTCTGTCAAATGAAAATGTCTTTTCAATAATATAAAATTTAATGGAAAAGTTAAAATAGACTTTAATTGTGTAAACGAATTTATAATTACTTTATAATTGTATTAACTGTTGTGCGACAGTCTATTGCGAACCGTTTGGAAAGTTCAATTGGTTTGTTTTCAATGCTTTCTATTAATAACAAAGTTTGATTATTTTGCACTCTGAATATTAACAAAGTATTTATAGCAATACAGCATGTTGACACTTGAACATAGGCTAAATTTATTTTTAAAATCTTTATCGTCATAGTGAACAGGCTACTTCTGGGTAAGCTCGCTCCATCGTAGACTTTCTCTATGTCATCTCTGACCCAGACTAGAGTCAAGAGCAAACTAATCTCAAATTAAAAAAGGGCAGGAACAGGGGTGGGTTTCAGTCAGTAAGAGTCTGATACTCTCTTCCGCTCCAGTTATAGCGGAAGGATTCATTTGATGATTTCCCATACTTAAAAAAGGGCAGTTTGTGGCGAACTATAGGGCAGTAGCGACCACATTGACCCGAACTAGTCCAGTGTGATGCTGGTAAGGATCTTCACCAAATGTGTTTGTCCTGACAGCCGTGGTATACTCCACTCCTCAAGCATCTCAGGATTGGTTGTTGGCATTCGCGTCGCAGTAGAATTGGCCCTCATATGATCTCCAATTTTAAATTAAAGAAAATATCTAACGCCATTTTGTTAATTGTTAATATTTCATATTAAACTCGGATCCTTAGATAAATAGCTTTTTAATACGCTATAAATATACAGCCTTCAAGCAAACTATCCTTCTAGTACCGTCGTATTATTTATAAACTAGTTTCCGCCGGCGACTTCGTTCGCAGAAAGCAGCAATTTGTCCCAAGGGAACATATTCTCGAGATAACAGGTAACCTATTTGTGTTATTAAAGACTATAGTATATCTCTGTGCCAATTTCATTCAGATCCACTCAGTCCCGGCGTGGTCCACAAACATCCATCCAAACTATCGCATTTATAGTAGACTAGTTCCTACCCGCGACTTTGTACGCACATATTCCATTTTTAGAGTGAAGAGCAAACTCATCACAAATATCCGTGGATAGAAACTATTTCTTCAACATACTTCCTGTTTCATGTAGCTACCTACCCGAAGCAGTTCAAATATGACATGTGACAAAAACACCCTTCATTAGAAGTCCATCACGTCGACACTAACAGTTGCCTCACGTAATCCTAACTTACAACCTACTTCACAACGCTAACGAGGTCAATTCCGAACTGCAAACCAAAGCAAAATGACAGTCAACATGGCGAGAACAGAATAGCTACCATCAGGCGACACGGACATTGTAATTTCGGAAACGGAAAAGCTCAAATATCAAACTGTAGCACTTTCAAATTGCATACACGATCGAGCACGTACATGGCATATCTAGACAGGGTCCCGGACGTAGTTCCTGGTCGGACGTCGGAAGATAACCGATGTGTTCCGATTCGGCCCGAGGCGGAACTTGTTCTAGGTTCGTGCAAAGCTACAGCTTTTAGATTTTCAAGTTTGATCGAGTTTAACGTTGTTGCGGAAATTGAATGATTGGAGCACCATGTCGCTACTTTGAACTGCCTCATGTCCAGTAGTGTTTGGACGAGAGTTTGGTGTTTCAAGTTTAGCTAAACAAATTGCTCTTGAAATCAAGTTGGTTCTCCCAACTCGATGAAACTGTCCAAAGCTTGCTTAGCATGACTTTTGATCACTCGAAAACTTTAATAAACTCCATTAAATTCACCTGTTACCATGAGCTATCGTTAGTTACCAAGTAGCTCTCCACTCCCGGTCTAATACAATGAAACTAAGAGAACTAGTTTATACTAAACTAGCTGATGCGGTTTCGCCCGCTTGAACAATTATATATTAAAACCTTTCTCGAGAACCACTCTATCCATTGGTGAAAACCGCATGAAAATCGGTGCAGTAGTTTTTGAGTTTAACGCGAACTGACAGACAAACAGACGTGGCGGAGAATTTTGTTTATTTATTTATTTATTTATATATGCTTTATTGTACACCAACAAAAATAAAAACATAAAGAAAACCTGACCAACCAACCACCAACCTTTTGTTTTATAATATGTAGTGATTATCAATTGTCGACTGCTGATTGGTCGGTCTCTTGGGTACAGCTTCTTGGTTGAGCAATTGTGTTATTGGTTTTACCACTCAGTAGCAGCCCGGAGTCTATGGCCAGTTGATGACAAGCCTCGAACTAAATACTAGTGGCGAAATGTGGGCACGCCTACTATTGGTAGTTAGTACAGTTTCTAAACCATATTTTAAACAATTGCCGTTAAATTGGAATTGATTTTCTTCGTTGACTCTACTCAGTTCCTGGCCATTGCAAGCGGAGCGGAGAAACAGAGAAATAGTAACCAATCATGGCTGTCATAATTCCAGAGGCTCACATGGTACGGAAATTTTATGCAATTCCATTGGTTAAAATTTCTCCGTTTCTCCGCTCCGCTGCCTTGTTCGCTCGCAATGGATAGACACCCTAAGCCTACGCTATCCTGAAGGATGTGTTATGTGTGTGTGTGTTGTGTGAATAGGTTGTATTTAGTTTGTAATTTTTTGTTTGAGCGTCATTTCTGGTGAAATAAATGTATTTTCTTTCTTTCTTTTCTTTATGTTATCGCATTCACAAAACTAATGTGGAAAATTAACTTAAGTATTTCTCCCGCAGGTTCGGCACCGGCTTTTGTTTCACGGTGGTGTACGCCGCCCTGCTGACGAAGACCAACAGGATCTCGCGGATCTTCAACGCCAGCAAGCATTCTGCCAAGAGACCCATCCTCATATCGCCAAGCTCTCAGCTGGCGATATGCGCTGCTCTTATATCTATCCAGGTATCATGAACAGTGTTTTCAACACCAACAAGCATTTTGCCAAGATACCTATAACAACGGAACGAAACCCTAAAGCTATTTCTATGCACTTGGCCTAAGGGCCCTTTACCTGTCATGCGTGTTTCCGCCCGCGCGCGGTTATCATCCGCATGCGGGTGATATCACGCTCCTGGCCACACGCAGGACAAAGATTTCATCTGCCGCTGCAGTGTCGCGTAGGTCGCCTGTGACTAAACACGTGACACGGATCGCACACATGGTCATAGTCTATGAACATGCGTGAAACCCGCTTCACAGTAAAAATAACACTGAAGAAAGAAGAACGCCGCCCGCATCCGGATAGCACGCACGCGGGCTTTACGTCCGCATCCAATCCGCAAAATAAATAAATAAATAGGATGCGGGTAGCCCGCATACGGACCAGAGGGCCAATTCTACTAATTTTCACATTCGCATCTCAATCTGTCAAAAATGTATGAAAATTAAGGCTTTTTTAACAGTTTGAGATTGACATGCGAATGCGAAAGTTGATTAAAAAATAGTTGAATTGGCCCTCAGATCCGCGCGCGGTTGAAAACATGCATGACAGGAAAAGGCCCCTAATAACGAAAACTAAATATGGGACCGTCCTTAGCAACAAAATCGTCACGTCAAACAAATGTTTTCCTATTTTATCAACAGCGAGCAGGATAAAACCTTTTCCATGTAACCATTTCTTTTGTAGTAACACATAGAAAGAAGAAATAATCAAACAAAAATTATTTGCGCCAAGCGTGACGCATACCAAAAAAATAAACAAATCACAATTTTACGAAAGTTGTGACGATATGCGTCACATATGAACTCATCCCCCTCTCTCCATTACAGGTGCTGATCGTAGTGGTGTGGATGATTGTGGCCCCAGCGAAGGCCATGTTCCACTACCCCACGCGGGAGGACAACATGCTGGTCTGCGACTCCTATGTGGATGCGTCCTATATGATCGCGTTCTTCTACCCCATCGTGCTGATCCTCGTCTGCACCGTGTACGCTGTGCTGACCAGGAAGATTCCTGAGGCTTTTAATGAGAGCAAGCATATAGGTCAGTAGTTATGGTTTGATTAGTTGAAGGATTTTATTTCAACAGAGTAATGCCGAAGAATGAGGTGTATGTCGTGAAGAAAGTTTTTGGTGAAAATGTGGATGGGCACGGTGGAGCATTCGTTATGTTCATATTTTACCCTATTTTATATTTTTACCCTAAAAAAACCCTGTTCGAAAGAGACACACGAGGAGCTTGTGGCTAAATAATAACAGCCGCACAGGTCGATCTTCAAGGTTAAGCAACGCTTGCCGAGGTTGGTCTGTGGATGGGTGACCATCTTAACTTACCGAGTTTTCTCCGTGCCTCGAAAAGCACGTTAAGCTGTTGGACCCGGCTGTCATTTAGAGATCTTTGGCAGTCGTTACGGATAGTCAGAAGCCAGAAAATCTGACACCAGTCTTGCCAAGGAGTACCGTGTTAACCAGTTAACGGGTTGTGGAGGTCTGGTAGGCAGCCGCTCTACGGTTGGGAAAAGGCTAAAGTCCAGTCGCAGGAAGAATTTCGTACAATGACCTCTTTACCTAACTGACAGTGGTCACAAACATTTTTGTATTGAGTGCGGTTTACATGAAGTATTTGAACGAGAAAGAAAATTTACCAACTTAGAAAATTATTTTTTTTGTTATCATATAAATTATTTATTTAGTTATAAGATCGAGTTACAATTACTAACACGGCAGAAATAAAAATAAAATAAAAAACATAAATCAGAATCCGATTCCTCTACCCGTATCGGGGTTACTGCTTTCCGAAGACGTCTCGCCTATCACATTTATTACAAAAGAATCAACAGTTTTGTCTACATTATCATCTAGTCTAACTAATTTCGATTCCTCTTTTTTTACGGGATTTACACATGCAAACAAGAACAAACCTTACCTATTAGGTAAAAGGTTTCCAATCCCTGAGGACGGCGGCCATTGCATCTGTGCGAGCGAGACACAAACTTTTAACGCGGGAGTGACAGAGGCAGGTAATAACAGTTCAAAGGACGAAATTCTGCCTGCTCCGCGGCCGGACTTTAGGCAGATGAAAGAGACACAGGCCCTGTAACGCAAAGGGCATTAGGAGAAACACGGATGGGTTTCAGTCAGTAAGAGTCTGACACTCCCTTCTGCTCCGCCAGAGCGGAAGGAGTCATTGATGATTTTTCGTCCAACAAAAATAGTATTTCCAAAGAAGTGATGGATGGATTTCCTCCACCTTTAAAAACTGGAAGGCCCAACCAACATCGGGCCCAATCGTGGGGATACTGCGGACATATCACCATTGGCCATGTTATTTTGCTTTAAAATAGCTGAATGTGTTGCTAAGCGCATATCTCGAGAACAGGTGAACTGATTTTGATAATTCTTTTTTTGTTGTGTTTGTTATTGTCAAGAGAAGGTTGTTGGAAAAATAATAAAGTTGCAGGTAGCTAGTTGATGGGAGCGAAGCCGCGGGGGACAGCTAGTCTATCTATCTTCTATCTATCTATACTTATAATAAATCTGTAGAGAGGTGAATTCTGTACATGAAATATATTTCCAAAATAACTATCAGGGGGTGATTAGGGATCGATACTGATGCCAAAAATGCAATCAGTACAATTTTTGTCTGTCTGTCTGTCTGTCTGTCTGTCTGTCTGTCTGTCTGTATAACCGTTATAGAAACAAAAACTACTAGACGGATTTTAATGAAACTTGGTACAATTATTATTCATACTCCTGAGCAGGTTATAGTATACTTTTCATCACGCTACAATCAATAGGAGCAGAGCAGTGAAGGGAAATGTTGGAAAAACGGGAGAAGTTACTCCATTTTTTAAGCTTCCGTCGCGTGTGCAACCTTAATGGTGAAAGCTACACAGAAATCATGTATGACGAAAATGTTCTCCTTAAAATTATATAAAAAATATTCAAGGACAGCATATGTCTATCTTTTATGATTGACGAACAATAACACGTGTAACTCCCGATAGCTTAGCAGTTCGAAGCTTTCTGATTGTATTTGTCTACTCTTACGTTTATAAAACTCTCAGTCGTCCCTAATTAACATTAATAAAAGTTAACATTATTAACTAAGTATTCCATAAAAAAAGAATCATAGAAATCGGTATAGAAACACCAAAGTTATACATGAAAAACGCTAATAATAAGCCATTGCGCGTGAATACTGAATCATGCTATAAGGATTATTTTTGTGGTCGCGAACGCACAGGCAGGCGGCTAGCTTGGCGCCTAGAGACTAGCGAGTAGCTTCGGAAAACGGCTTACGACAGTTTGCAATATCCTTTATTAATTATAATGTCGAGGGGAAGATGGTTTTCGCTTTACACCAAACGAGTAATATTATAAATGTGAAAGTTTGTTTGTTTGTTACTCCATCACGCCAGAACGGCTTAACGGATCTTAATGAAATTTAGAACAAAGATAGATTATAGTCTGGAATAGCACATAAGCTACTTTTCATCCCGGGAATATGTTCCCTAGGGATCACGCGGGCGAAGCCGCTGGCAGAAGCTAGTTTTATATAAAGTTGTTCGCAACAGGGATAATTATACCGCGTGTATCTGACATCGACGCACAAACGATTTCCATGGGTCCAGGGCATGATTCTGGACACCCAAGTGTTGGAATTTTTCGTCGGTTCTTTTCTCATTTTTTCATTTTTTTCAAGAGTACCACAAATAGGTATCAGCTCAGCTGAGCTGATATCTATTTGTGGTTTTATTCAGATTGCTCTTTTTATTGAAAGTAGTTAATTAATTATTTTTTTATTAAAAATCTCATTGGGTTAGGTCAGAATAACGATTATGAGCAGTCTAAAGTAAAAAAACCCTTGAAAAAAAATTAAAAAATGAGAAAAAAGCCGACGAAAAATTCTAAGTCTAGGGTGTCCAGAATAATGCCCTGGACCCATGGAAATCGTTTGTGCGTCGATGTCAGATACACGCGGTATATTACAGGCATGTTGAGAGAGATTACGTAAAGTTGTAGTTTTATCCGCTAAGAAACGGTTACACAAATCTGCATTTTCATTACTAGTACTATTTTCATATTCTCTGAGTTTGTTTTGGTGTTTCTTCTCAGAACAGAAATTTAGGAAACACCGGCCTCATCTAGTGACCAAAAATGATTAACGTATAAAGGTGTTATTTACAACCTACATACAAAATAAATATCATTAATCATTATTATAAAATTTTATTCCAAAAGTTTAATCAAATTAATAACCCATTCATTCCCGCTTTATTAGCACATACTTTACTCGACTTTGTCCAAATTAATTTTGAAGTCAAAATTATGAAATTAATTTCTACGTCGGAACTTAGTTTGGTTTTACAAATCATTGCAAAAGTTGCTTCATAAGCCTCAAAGGTCAAAACCATAAATTGGCATGTTTTCAGGCCTCGTTGGCTCGACATGAGGACTTCTCAAACAAAATACTTGGTTTAATGTAATCGAGCAGTACAAACGTCTTCATTTTAGAGAATATTGGTAAAGTTAAACGCAAAACAAGATATCTCATTTTATTTATTCAGAAAAAAATAATATCATCAGTAGGTACTTAAACTTTAGAGCAAATAATTTAGGGCGGGTTATTTCAACTACACTTCTATCGTCTATCGTCAAATCAAAAAATTGGGTTGTTTCACAAAATGTCAGCGTTAACGCACGTAAAATATAACGTTTACGTTAACAGATGGTCTGAGCACTCGTTAACGTAACTTTAGTTGCGTCAAATAGAACAATATTGTGAAAATTCTTTTGAATTCCTCAATACCAGTTCTTCTGATGACACAAATAAGTGGTGGAATGCAAAAAAAGCTATTTAGGTAGGATCCGTGTCAATAACTTAGCTATTGGGATGAGCAGGAACTTATACCAGAATGTTTTGAAACAACGCTTCTAATTTAACGAACGTCAAACATCGTCCGTAATCGTAACTTTTTGACGTACGTATGTTACGTTAACCAACTGTTTGACACAACCCGCCCTTAGAGATGCGCTTTGACTCATCATCATGCGCTGAAAGAATATTCAACGTACTGTTTGGCTCGTGTAAACTAGATTTCAGGAATCAGACGATTTATTTTGAGAGTTTTTTAAAGTGACTAGTTGATTATTCATTATCTAAGGCTTCCTGGCCACCTTTTGTTAAATTCTGACAATCTTTTGTTATATTTAAACAGTCTTTACGTAGCTTACTCCGACGATCTCTCATAAGTGCTATCATGAATAAATCAATTCATTCAACACATTCACATTGCAAAGCCCTAGTTAATGTTCTCAAAAACACACATCAATAAACTAAAATCATAATTACAAACCTTAACACAAAGCCCATTGTTGTAAATCCATTGTTCGAACAATGCTACGCGAGCTTACTCACGCACGGCTGTGTCAAAGCAAATCGTACTTTAAAACCGGGACACAATGTACCGAGGTCACCCCTGTACCGGGACACAATGTACCAGAGTAACCTCCATACTGGGACACAATGTACCGAGATTACCTCTATTACGGGATACGGTAATTAGATTGATCTACAAATCTATTGATTAACAGTACAGCTTTGTGAATGTGTGACTGAACATTGTGAGTTGAATTAGCTATTGTATGTGGAGTGTTGTGATTTAGAATTGCTAGGGTATATCATTTTCTGCCAGGGTTGCCAGTGATGACTTATGGAATCGAAATTTGGTCTCTTGGCTTAAAGTCAGTCAAAGGGCTATTGAGAGGGCTTTTTTTTTAGGGATGGGAAATCATCCAATGACTCCTCTCGCTCAGACTTCTACTGACTAAAACCCATCCATGTTCCTTCATTGCCCTTTGTGTTCCGGAGCCACGGTGTCTCTTGCGAATAATCCCGCGACTCCGGCAGGCGTCGGCCCTTTCGGGCCCCTCTGTGTGATGACTCTCTTTGAGGCGCGCGTGGAAC
The DNA here is from genome assembly GCA_963859965.1 of Ceramica pisi. Classification (NCBI taxonomy): domain Eukaryota; kingdom Metazoa; phylum Arthropoda; class Insecta; order Lepidoptera; family Noctuidae; genus Ceramica; species Ceramica pisi. Next base: position 1,669,506 of record OY982538.1, read on the forward strand.
ACTAACGCGCCGTCGACACGGCCTGTCGTCATTAGACGGACGGACGGCGAGCCACCCATAGCTCGCCGTCCACAGGCCCGCGCCTACGGTGGCCGGAGGTCACCAGGTGGTGGTCCCCGACGCCCGCGGCGTAGCTATTGAGAGGGCTTGGAAATTCCTTGCGTGATCGAATCAGGAATAATGACATCCGCAAGACAAACTATCGCCAAACTGAAGTGGCTGTGGGCAGGGTACATTGCTCGCAGAATAGATGGTCGATGGCCAAAAAGTTCTGGAGTGGCGACCACGTACCGGAAGACACAGCGGTTGAAGGCCTCACACAAGGTGGACCGATAACCTGGTGAGGGTCGCGCGTAGCCGGAGTACAGGACTGGTCCTGTAGAGACACTAGGGTCTATGTCCAGCAGTGAAATCTTTCGGCTGTACGTATGTATGTATGTAAATCGGACTGGTTTCCGCAACTCCACGACTAGGCGCGTATTTTGCGTATAGGTGGGACAAATGTGTCATTCGATCCACTCCAGCTCCCCAAGGAAGGCCAGCAACGCCTTGGTGTTACCAACTATCTCACAGAGGGTACCTGGGTTACCGAAGTACCTGGCCCTGTAATGCGCGACTACCGGGCAGCTTAGAAGCAGGTGTGCTGCTGTCTCATCCTCCTCCATACAGGCTCTGCATAGTGGGCTGTCAGTGGCTCCTATAGCATAGAGGTGTTTATTAAAAGACCCGGCCAATTGTAACGGCTGTGACTGATTGCAACTGTTGTTTAGTCAGTCTTAGGGCTTGTTTTGTGAACCGACCATCAGTTGATCTTTGGCCTACCTACACTCACCATGGTCAGCCCATAGCTTGTGATGTTTGTCTCTGGTGCGTTTCCTTACCTTGTTTTGACTTTCAAACTTTGTTCCTAGAGTTGGACTGGAAATGTCAATCGATGTCCATCTGACGGTCACAGGGCTTACAATATTTCGAGACATCAATCTTCGTCAAGAATAATAATAATCCAAAGGTGGATTTGGTTTTACCATTCGAAAATTTTAGCATTTTATTCTACGTAAAAATCAAGCTCATCATAACTATTTTATCCATCATCACGCTAAGACAAATAGAAGCGGAGCAATAATGGAAAATGTGACGCAGACGAAGTCGCGCGGGTCAACTAGTTAAAAATATAATCTTTATTTAAAATAAAATGTACCTATGAATTTGTAGTGAACCCTCGTTGGGCGAATCTCTCGCCCTTGGCCGATTTTTTGAGAGTGTATTGAAAAACGTCGTTCTGTACATGTACTCGCCTCCGTAACGGCCTCGTCCCTCTTCATTGCCTAATTTTAAAATGCACTATTTCCTACCTCCAGGCTTCACGATGTACACGACGTGCGTGATCTGGCTGGCGTTCGTGCCGCTGTACTTTGGCACGGCCAGCCACGTGCCACTGCGCGTCACTAGCATGGCCGTCACCATCTCGCTCAGCGCCAGCGTCACGCTCGTCTGCCTCTTCTCTCCTAAGGTAAATATTATCATCTTTCTTGATAGAGGTTCACACTTCAGCCACATAAAATACCACACCTATACGAATAAAACGTTTTGGGAATACATTAATTGTGTGTACAGCTAAGGAGTGAAATTCCCTGCCTGAGTATGTGTTATCTGATAGATACAACCTGGGAGTCTTTAAGTCTAGTTCTAGGCAAGCATGCTCCATCTTAGACCGCATCATCGCTTAACATCAGGTGAAATAGTGGTCAAACGTATGCCTACCAATAGTAAAAAAAAAAACATAAAGGCGCAGACTCACCGTGGCGCACGAAATGGCACGTGTTTGTTAAGCTTAGCGTTGCAAGAAAATGTATGTGATTGTGTCCACTGCAAACCACGGACACGCTACGCATCTTTTGCTCACATAGCTCAACGCTATCAATTTCAGGCACCCACTATTAACCCAAGACTATGTATGTCACTGGAAAATGGCAGACTCCGTAAGATTGTAACATATCTTGATTAGATTATAATTTCTCGATATATATTATGAAATAATCGTTTTGTATTTAATATATCCCATCCAAATTCAATAGTTTCCAATATAACCGTGTCTTATTTAGAAAACAATAGTTAAAAATTTCACGATATATTATACAATCTTAGTGTTTGCCATTTTCCGGTTACATACAAATGTGTCGCAGCATAGTTTTAGGATGCGCCTTGTGGATCGGAGGCGTGTGTAGTGTGTACTGCAGTGAAAACGTAAACTCACGTTGTCAAACAAATTAATCTAAGCGGCTAAAATTCGCACCGTGCACAGCATGTGCCGCGGTGGATCTGCGCGCAATGGATTTTGAACTTTTTATGCTTAACACAGAGTCTATCTATACAAAATTATCTCGAATGCTAAATCCGAAGATAGATTTGGGAGGTTGGCAATTTCAAACGACACCTCAAACAAAACACGAGTATTTCTTAATTAAATTAATTAAACCTCTACTCCTATAAACAAACAGAACGAGATCTATTTTTAAACCAAAACAAAAAAAGGTCAGCAAAGTTAATATGTTAGTCAACCTCTTTTCGGATCATTGAACAGAGATCAGCAGCGGGTCAGTTAACACGAGATATGTTGAGGGTCGGAACTGAAATACAAATACAACGCAATTTATTCCCTGCCGCATAGAGCATGGACTGAACTTTCTTTCTGACCAGAAGGCCAATAGGAAATATGCACGCGATTTTTTTATTTATAAAATGAATTACTCATAAGCTTCAGTAAACACTCTAGAAAATATTGGGAAAGATTATTTTCAAAGATTACTTTTAGAACGAGAAGTCCGACATGGAATTTGACGTCACATTACGTGACGTCTATACATCTGCCATAGAAAACAGCGTTTTCGCGAGAGGGACAGATATATTTGTTTAAAATAATTATATCTCGTTTGTTTTACGAGCAATTTTGATTCTATTTCCACTGTTAGTAATATATTTTTGTATATTTTTAGATAAAGTGTTTAGATTATAAATATTTTTTTATGCATATTCCCTATTCCACTAATTTTTAAACAACTTTCCATTCACATGTAAATCGCGAACTGTCAAAAATGCCTTAATTGTCATTAATTTTTGACAGTTTGCAATTGAGATGCGAATGCGATGCGAATTTGAAAATTAGTAGATTTGGCACACAGGTATATCTATAGTGAATACGGCCATAGTGCGAGGGAGATAAAGTCAAGTAGTCAAATTAATAATCTAATACACGAATATACTTGAACAGTTTATGCAAACAAAAATTAGCGCTGTGGCACTTTTACTCAATCATTTTGGTAATATAACTGATGACATGTCGGATCAAATTGTTAGCCACGTCATAGTTGTAGTGTCACCTAAGTCAATGACCGTCTGATCGCCATATTTCTTTTTAATGAGAATAATAGCCGGCACGAGTTGAGCGCAGATGAATAACAGCGGGATGATTTCGCCACCGTACGGTGACGAACCAATAACGCAAGGCTGTCGTCTTCAAACTGACGGTTGTGTGTCTTCTTTTTCTGGTGGTCGCCACTGCTGATTCTGGCTTTCAGGAGTTGCAGCGGGGTATGTGTAACTATGAGTAATAACCGGTGAGTCATTAGGACACTCTAATACTAATACTAATGACTCACCGGTTATTACTCATAGTTTATTTCGTGACGGTATGGCTAAATAATACAAGCCGCATGGGTCGATCTTCCAGGTTAAACAACGCTTGCCAAGGTTGGTCTTTGGATGGGTGACCATTTTAACATACCGAGTTTGCTCCGTGCCTCGGAAAGCACGTTAAGCCGTTGGTCCTGGCTGTCATTTGTACATCTTTGGCAGTCGTTACGGATAGTCAGAAGCCAGTTAATCCGACTCCAGTCTTACCATGAAGTACCGTTTTACCCAGTTAATGGGTTGTGGAGGTCTGGTAGGCAGCCGCTCCGCGTAAAATACTGGTACTCAGCTAAATCCGGTTTTACTGGAAGCCAACCCCAATATAGTTGGGAAAAGGCTAGGCAGATGATGATGGCTCAGTCCATTCTTGTTATCCTCCAATAAAAAATGGCGGAGCCTTTAATTCAGCTAGTAATTAAAACATGGAACATCCCTATTCCTATATCGTCATAATATACTTTAGCTTTTGTTGTAATTGTTTTATTTTTTAATTGTATTATTATGTAAGTCATTTTATATTGGTAGGTTTTGTTAATTTAATTATTATTGTAAGTCTATAATGTGGGTAGGTGTGACCGTGGCGTCACAGCGGGCCCTATCAGAATACCAGCGCGGCGGTATTTGTCTTTTTTTTTTTTTTCAAATGTCGCCGCATCGTGCTGAGATAGGAGCCTTTTTGGCCTCGCACAGGTCTTTATTTTAATTAAAATTTAGTTTTAATGATCTTTTTAAACGCTGTATCTCCTGTGCTTGTTCCAAATAAACATTTTCTTTCTTTCTTTCTTTCTTTCTTTCTATTACAAACCCGACTTGATGCTTTAGGCTTACTATTTTTTTTGTTCCCAATACCAAATAAATTGTTAAAGAGGATTTTGTATGATGTTGCGGTTATTCGCATGAAAAAAGTGAATAGAATATTTTTTTAAGCTCGTTAGTTTTTCGTGTATCTGCTGAAAAAACTGAAAATGAATTCGGGTTTGGCAGTAAAAATTGCTCGGTACCTAAAAGTATATGTAGGCAACTATTGGTTTAAGCTCCTTTATGGTTATAATATTTTTTTACCGGAATTACAGCTGCAGTTTTGCGTTGCGCAATATTCTGCGTATTTTTTTAGTAATGATAAGCGCGCTTAAATAATAACAGCTGCACAGGTCGAGCTTCAAGGTTAAGCAACGCTTGCCGAGGTTGGTCTGTGGATGGGTGACCATCTTAACATACCGAGATTCCTCCGTGCCTCGGAAAGCACATTTAGCAGGTGGTCCCGGCTGTCTTTTGGAGATCTTTGGCAGTCGTTACGGATAGTCGGAAGCCAGAAAATCTGACACCAGTCTTGCCAAGGAGTATCGTGTTACCCAGTTAATGGGTGGTGGAGATCTGGTAGGCAACCGCTCCACGTAAAATACTGGTATTCAGCTGAATCCAGTTTGACTGGAAGCCGACCCCAATATAGTTGGGAAAAGGCTAGGCAGATGATGATAAGCACGCGTTTGACCACTATCTCACCTGATGGTAAGCGGTGATGTGATCGAAGATAGAGCACGCTTGCCTAGAAGTAACCTATTCACTATTGACTTAGAAACTCCCAGGTCGCTATCAGGTGGCTGTCAGGCAGGGAATTCCGCTCCTCAGCTGTACACACAATGAATAGGATTTTGTGAATTGTTTGTTAAATATATGCAGGTGAAATTGCGTGTTAAAACAAATCATGTTGTATTGCTTCAAGCTGTACATAATCCTCATCCGGCCGGAGCGGAACGTTCGGCAGAGCATCATGCCGGTACGGTACAGCCGCAAGCCACCACCGGCGCCGCTTCTGCCGCATCCACCGATCAAAAGTAAGCTCATTAACGTATATTGTCTGATTACTAATAACTCCTTCCGCCCTGGCAGTTACTTTACCCCTGGGGTATACCTACTCGTAAATATGACTCTAAATGGTCAAACAGTTGAAAGAAACACATAGTGTTCGTATTGATATAATATAACCCGCGTCTAACTTTATTGTACCCTTAATAAGGCAAAGGGAATATATTTCCCACCATATTTTTCAGCTCATTAATTAAATAATGAGTTCCTGGTAGGTTGTTGTACAAAGGCTATTAAAAGACTTATCAATCACTGTGTCACAATTCTGTGTCTGTCCCTAAGAAACAGCTAACGCTTGGTGCTCTTTTATTTCATGGAATATCCTTAATTTCAATCAAACTGTGACCTAACTTAAAGAAAAGGTTGTCTGTAGATTGTCAACCGATGGACCACAGGCTAACTACTGTATGATTACAGACTGGCTATAGACTGACTACTAACTTACTAAAGAGCAACCATGGATAGACTAAGGTAGACAAGTCTCCTAAAGACAATTGGACTTTACTATTGGGCTTGCAAGTTTCGTTTGCCCACCGTACATTCGCGAGTTCACCCCGCTGCATTCATCTGTGCTAATATCTCGTAACGGCTACTATACCATTTTAATTTTACTAATTTCAGAAGCACCAACCTCTAATAAAGAGACCCAGACAGACCCGGCTGAATTCAAACACCTCAACGGCCAAACGATCCAACCAATGAGCGACGGGGACAAGAAACCAGACAACCAACCAAAGGAACCCCCCAAAACCCAATGCAACAACGTCAAACCAATCAACACGCAAGAAAAATCTAGCAACACGCCACTAACCAATGATAAAGCTGACACCTTATAGCAAAGACATTCCTCTCGCTCCCTCCTTGATTACTCTAACAAAAATAATAATATAAGTTTTAAAAAGAAAAGTTGCTCATGCAAGTATAAGGAAAGAAAACCTGTTGTAGTCTAATCAATTTTATATAATGTAGACAGCTTTTGATGTACATAAAAAAACGCGCAATCATATTGGGTATGTAAATAAATTGTTAAATATCTTACTTATTCTAGTCGTGTAAATAATAAGTGTAAATATAAAGGAAAAGACGAATAGTGATGTTTACTGTATATACTCGTAAATGTATTTAATGTTAAGCTTATCGTTTTATATATCAAATATTTAATGTTAAGTTATTTTTAAGACGAATTATACTATGTGCAGAGTAGAGCTTTGAGCCAGGACAGTAGAGACAAAAATATTTAGTGTAAATATTTTTGAATTTTCTAATCGTCAACTGAATTTAATCTCTGCATAAAACTCTGCATTTCTACTTATTTACGTGTTATTGATTAACATTTGCAATTATTGTCAAGTTACGTTTGTTGTTATATTCTATTTTGTTATTAATGTAATTTTGTTCGATTAAGTGGAGCTGCAGAGTTTTGCATCTCTGCAATATGACTTATAAAATACATATCATACATTTTCCAATAATACAATCTTGTTGAAAAAATCAGCTTAAAGTGTTTTTAATAAAATATATTATTATAATATTGTCGCTACTGTCTTGCTCTTCCTGTGCATATTATTCTACAGTTATAAGTTTAATAAGAGCGTATTTACGAAAATAAACAGTTTGATGTTAATAATCAGGTTTTTTTTTGTCCTTTCAGTAGTCTTGAGCGCGCGAGCGCAAGGATTTAAAGCAACCTTAGCGTACAATACGTAGAAAACCCTTTATTTTGCTTAAATATTAGCAGAAGTCATTTACTGAGGAATAAGATAGGTAAAGTGTCTTTCGAGTATTGAAACAGAGTATGTGTGTCGTGAGATGAGTGTGTGTGAGGTGTAGTGTGTAGTGAATATCTGTGAAGGTATTATAAGTTTATATTAAGGCGCGTCCCCGAGCAAAACGCAGCGCTAGCCGTTTTTTGTGCAGTTTTTTGGAGCTATCTACTCTTTATCCAAAAGAAATATCAACTAATAAAAAATACATTGAATTTCTACATAATCTTGGCTTCAAAATGGTAGATTTTATTTTTTATTATTAGGTATAATGTTTAAGTAATCTCCTCACAACGAAACCACAGAAATGAGAAAAAATTACTTAAAAAATGCATCTTCTCGAAAACTAACGATTATTTTGATTTTGCACTTACACTAATGGATAGGCAATTTAATTATGAACATTTTAGTAAAAGTATTTTTTTCAAACGACCAAAATTAGATTTTATAACGATTTTATTCAACATTCTGAGCGTATTCGCTACTGTATCTCTTGCGCTGTTATTGAGGGAAAAAATGCTCAAGGTTATTTGCTCAGGGTACGGCCTTAATCCCCGAGACTAAATTGACAAGTTCAAATGTCAAAACTGACTACAATTGTAATCCTTTAATGACAGTTTGCAATTTGCACTTGTCAATCCAGTCACCGGGGTTAAAAAAACAGAGGACCAATGATTCTTCTAATTTATAAACAACTTCCGCATTCGCATGTCAATCGCAAACTGTCAAAAAAGCCTTATTTTCATAAATTTTTGACAGTTTGCCATTGGGATTCGAATGTGAAAATCAGTAGTATTGGCACTCTGACTATAGGCTACAGCTTAAAGAACTAGAATGTCAGCGTATCATATTGCCAAAGTGTTGGGAATTCCCCAAACTGCGGGGAATCTCAAGTTGATTGGGGACTTATTGGGGATTGGTATTATTCGGGGAACAGGCCCTTTTTCAAGAAATCTGAATACTTATCCTAATAATTTTGTTAGGTTACTTATGGATATCAATAAAATCCCTAAAAAGGGAGCCCCTTTTTAGGGTTCAGTACCTGAAGAGTAACCAGCAGATTCCTATTACTAAGCCTCCGCTATCCGTCCGTCCGTCTGTATGTCAGCAAGCTGTATCTCAAGAACCGTAATAGGTAGACAGTTGACATTTTCACAGAGTGTGTAGTAACAACACATAATAAAAATTACCTACGGCACCCTTTGTGTGCGAGTCCGATTCGCACTTGGCCTGTTTTTTTTAATAATCTTCAATGCACCACATTTAATTTTCGGATTTAATTCGGAAACTTTTGTGTCTCAAATAATGCTCAATCATATAAATGCAAATACTGTGATACTTTTTAGGGTTCCCTACCCAAAGGGTAACCAAAGGAAGCCTATTAATAACCCTCCGCTGTCCGTCCGTCCGTCTGTCTGCCTGTCAGCGGGTTGTATCTCAAGAACCGTAACACGTGGAAAGTTACAATTTTCACAGATTGTGTATTTCTATTGCCGCTATATCAACAAATAATGAAAATTAAGGTATATGGTACGGACCCTTCGTATGCAAGTCCGACTCACGCTTGGCTGGTTTTAGTAGTTAATGGCAACAAGGAAAGGTATTAAAACAGTCAATCGAGTTAAATGCTTGTTACAAGATCGGAAAAAGTACGAAAAATGTTTCATGATTTAAACAACAAGAACCACAACACAAGAAAGTACAGACGCTAGCATATCAAGCACCAACAATCTGTGATTTTTTTTCTATATATTTTAAATTTTATCAGTAAAGCTGTAAGGTTCAAAGTTGACTGGATAAATTTGACAGTTTCGGGTAACATGATGTGCTGACGACTTTACATGAAAATGTAGCGTGCCACTGTACCGCTACCTAAAACGAAACGCTTTTATGACAATCGACACGAGTTTTGACTGACAGACGAAGTGAAGGCTTGGGCGAAGTGATCACGAATTGAGCTGTCAAACCATACAAACAAGATGAAATAACAACTCATTTGTCGTTCACTCCAAATAAGTGAACACGGTGAGATGTCAACAGAATAGACCGGCTGCAGTGCGATTCTATCAACATGTCGAAGTGAACACTTGGGCGTAGTGAAGGACAAGTGAGCTGTCAAACCATACAAACAAGATGGCATGACAGCTCACTTGTCGTTCACTACACCAAAGTAATCACGGTGAAATGTCGACAGAATCGACTGGCAGAACTAGATTATATTATTACAGCGTTGTCAAGGTAAAGGAAATCCACTAACTGTGAGGAATTTCAAGTTGATTAAAGATTTATTGAGAATTGATATTATGCGGGTATTTTGAAAATCGATAGTCCGAATATCGTAATCTGCAGTGCGATTCTGTAAACATGTCGGAGTGAACACTGAGGCGAAGTGAAAGACAAGTGAGCTGTCAAACCATACAAACAAGATGGCACGACAGCTCCCTTGCCGTTCACACCACCTAAGTGATCACGGTGAGATGTCGACAGAATCAACCGGCAGAATACGTATTCTCACAGTTTTGTTAGGTTACTCTGGATATCAATCAAATGATTCCCGTTTTAGGGTTCCATACCCGAGGGTAACTAACGGAACCCTATTACGAAGCCTACGCTGTCCGTCCGTCCGTCCATCCATCCTTAGCCACATTATATTCGATGATCGATCGAACAGAACATCTGAACAGAATAAAATAAGTACTCTTTAATATGTACATCATAAAAGTTACAGAAAAAAAAAATAGATGAAGAAAAAATTACGTAGGGTGACACAATGGGCGGCCTTATCGCTTATTCTTTTGGATTTCACAGACCTGTTACATCTGAGCCGTTATCTACGGGATCTAACAGACCTGTAACATCTATTCTGATCTATTTGGCATTCTAGGAATTGGTCTGGCCCGCCGTGGTAGACGCCACGGGCGTCGGGGGCCACCACCTGGTGACCTCCGGCCACCGTAGGCGCGGGCCTGTGGACGGCGAGCTATGGGTGGCTCGCCGTCCGTCCGTCTAGTGACGACAGGCCGTGTCGACGGCGCGTTAGTGTTCCACGTGCGCCTCAAAGAGAGTCAGCAACACAGAGGGGCCCGAAAGGGCCGACGCCTGCTGGAGTCGCGGGATTATTCGCAAGAGACACCGTGGCTCCGGAACACAAAGGGCAATGAAGGAACATGGATGGGTTTTAGTCAGTAGAAGTCTGACACTCCCTCCCGCTACACCCAGAGCGGGAGGAGTCATTGGATGATTTCCTATACCTAAGAAAAAAAAAAAAGGAATTGGTCTGGCGCATGTAGGCCATTAGAATAGTAGGTAGAAACAAATATCTTGCGTAGGTATAACAAATAGACTAAGTACATTTAAATGCTATAAAAACCTAGAGTACTTCAAGTATAAATTCGACTTTACCCACTGATATAGATAGGTAATCGAAATTCCATACAAATACCGAAGCCCTGACGTAATAGAACAGAAGAAAAACTAATAATACATTGTATTTGTATGTACAAAAATGAGTCAGGATAAGAAAAGGTGCAAAATTTGCTATTATCTAAGACATTTTTTATGCCAACGATAACAATATTTACACTATATCTACTTAATTATATGTCAACTAAGCAGCAGGACCTGAACATCTAATCAAGAATTTTAATTCTATGTCCATTGTGATTGGTTAAACCCTGGTTATCAATGACGCACAAGCGTTGAGTTGAACGATAAACGAGGAGGCGTCGATAAAATACGATAAGATAGCCCAGTCTAACAATCTGCGAGTCAGTCTACATCGTGTCGGCAACCACCATGGCCCCCAATCCCATAATGCAAGAAATTGAAGTCAATCATATAATGGAAGACAGCGTTGTAGTATGTGCTATGCCATTTAATAAAGCTTGTTTTCAACAAGCTGAAGAGGAACCCAAAGATTCACAAAGTCCGAACACAGAAGATGGTTCCGTCAGAAGTGTGCCGTCGACTGGCGAGGATTCCGAGGAGGCGGACCCGGTAAGAGTATCTACTACAGCTAGATACTCTTATGAATTAGACAGGTTAGTGAAATACAAAACTATATAATATCTAAATCACACTGGAAAATTTAAGGCCGTACCCTGACCAAATAACCTTGAGCATTTTTTCCCTCAATAACAGCGCAAGAGATACAATAGCGAATACGCTCAGAATGTTGGATAAATTCGTTATAAAATCTCATTTTGGTCGTTTGAAAAAAATATTTCTACCAAAATGTTCATAATTAAATTGCCTGTCCATTAGTGTAAGTACAAAATCAAAATAATCGTTAGTTTTCGAGAAGATGCATGTTTTCAGTAATTTTTTCTCATTTCTGTGGTTTCGTTGTGAGGAGATTACTTAAACATTATACTTGGTAATAAAAAATATAAAATCTACCATTTTGAAGCCAAGGTTATGTAGAAATTTAATGTATTTTTTATAAGTTGATATTTGTTCTGGATAAAGAGTATATAGCTCCAAAAAACTGCACAAAAAACGGCAAGCGCTGCGTTTTGCTCGGGGACGCGCCTTAAGAGGTTATGTAGGTACTTACGTTATTTTTTGTAAGATTGATTACATATTACATCATCTAATGAGGGCTACCTATCGTTTTCGTGCTCACCAGTTGGCGCCACTGACGAGTTAAGTCCAGCTGGTTGGTTCTGTGAACATTTCGAAGTGAAGGCTTGGGTGAAGTGATCACAAAGTGAGCTCAGATGTGGGTGAAGTGAATCAAGATGGAATGACAGCTCACTTCGTGATCACTACCTTTCTCACTACTTCAAACTTATGTTCCTTTGGAAAAACGCAAATCTTACCAATCTTCACCTGCTTAGCCTTTTCCCAAATATATTGAGGTCGGCTTCCACTCTACCCGGATGCCGTTGAATATTAGTATTCAACATGGGGTGCTGGACTGTCTGACCTCCACAACCCAATAACTGGCTATATCATACTAGGTACACAATTGCCAATACTGGTGTCATATTTTCTACCTTCTGAGTTTCTGACAATCCCTAACGACTGCCAAAATCTACAAATGCATGTCTTGACATATTTAAAACTGGTTACATTTATTACAGATACAAGAAGAATGCTATGATAATTTTTGAAGGCAATGCATCAGACGATGCCTTTGACTACAGCGTGAAAGACACTCCTCCTCAAGCTGATGATATGAGCATGAAATTCAAACGAACGTTCGAGAAATTCCGCTTTGAGGTTAATGTGTACCGAAACATGACTGACGAAGAAATCGCTAGCACTTGTGAAAGATGTAAGTTGTTGTTTTACCTACTTCATTTGTATCGCTTTGACCATGGATAAATTAGCGTCATGAAAACTCACATTGTGCATATGTGGTCCTCAATGACGGCTACAAAGATCCTAAAAGGTTTTCCCTTGATGGTAGCTATTGTTTTGCCTGTTGCGGAATCTACTGGTAATGGTAGCTATTGTTTTGCCTGCTACGGAATTTGTTCGAAAGACTCACCACGATCCGCCGTTCCGCGATCTTTTTTTTTAGAGATGGGAAATCATCAAATGATTTCTCCCGCTCTGGGCGGAGCGGGAGGGAGTGTCAGACTTTTACTGACTAAAAACCCATCCATGTTCCTTCATTGCCCTTTGTGTTCCGGAGCCGCGGTATCTCTTTCGAATAGTCCGGCAACTCCGGCAGACGATCCGCGATCCTGGAACGCATTTGGAGGAACCTGGTTGAGTTTTATTCAGTAAGAATCTGACACTTGCTTCCGCTCCCCGCAGAGAGGAATAAGTCATTTGATGAACCCCCATCGTTCATTTTTTTTTTTGTCTATGTGTCGAATTAAGGTCCAAAATCAAGTATTACGTAAGCACCAATGGAAGGGTGGGGGTCTTCACTGTGCTTATTTTTGACTAGCTTCTGCCCGCGACTTCGTACGCGCATATCCCGTTTTCTCCCGTTCCCGTAGGAATTTCGGGAAAACCTCTCCTAGAGCTCCCCTAAACTCCCCAAGGACCCTACGTGCAGCTTCGTACGACCAGTCAGTAGTCTTGGTTGTGTTGTTGCGTTATCTGTCAGTCATTCACTCAGTAACGGAAGAATTTTATATACCAAATGAAAATAAAACTAAAACGTAAATGAAAATAAAACTAATATAAAAAAGTGAACGTAAATTACCCAAAACTTATAAACCTGTCGGTATCTAAAACTATGTACTACTTCACCTAAAAAAAAAAAAAATGTAAATTATTAATAATTTGTAATTTGAACGAATATTTAAACACTACCAAAATAACTAATCCCTATTTTATAAAATAACAACAAAAGGAATCTAAAAATAAATTATCAAAGACTAAATTAAGTATTGTCTGTCAATAAGGTCGAACGCTCTGAACGTCTATTCGCATCAACTGGCAAAAATTGTATGAAGCTCGCGCTTTTTTTTATTTATTTTTTTATGTGTGGCCTCTCGCAGGTCAGCCTGAGAAGATTGGCTTTTGCTTAACCGGACTTGCCTGTGAAGGCCTTAATATAGTAATAAAGCCTCCAGCCAGGCTTTGAAGCTCGCGCTCGGACGCCCCGCCTTTTTATTTTTTTGTTTTTTATGCTTTTTTTAAATCTTGTGTGTATAATTGAATGAATTTAATTAAAGTATCTGTAATATTAATGTAATTGAATATAATTAATGTATCCAAAAATTTCAATTTAATATTTAATGTGGGCAATAATGATAGTATAATTAATGTATTGTAATTAGTGTGTCATATTGTTGAATTAATTTTCTATGGGTTTTTATGGCCTGAAATAAATGAATTTTATTTTATTTACTAGCTTCTGCCAGCGGCTTCGCCCGCGTGATCCCTAGGGAACACGTTCCCGGGATTAAAAGTAGATTATTTGCTATTCCAGACTATAATCTATCTTTGTTCTAAATTTCATTAAGATCCGTTAAGCCGTTCTGGCGTGATTGAGTAATAAACAACCAAACTTTCACATTTTCATTTTTTTTTTTTCATTTTTTCTATTGATTGTAGCGTAATGAAACATATACTATAACCTGCTCAGGAGTATGAATAATAATTGTACCAAGTTTCATTAAAATCCGTCGAGTAGTTTTTGTTTCTATAACGGTTATACAGACAGACAGACAGACAGACAGACAGACCGACAGACAGACAGACAAAAATTGTACTGATTGCATTTTTGGCATCAGTATCGATCCCTAATCACCCCCTGATAGTTATTTTGGAAATATATTTCATGTACAGAATTGACCTCTCTACAGATTTATTATAAGTATAGATATATTTATTTTATACCTTCGGCCGCGAGCCTCCTCGAGCGCGGCGACCGATTCTCGAACGTTCGCGACCGGCCGCACTGCGCGCTTGGCGCCTAGCTGCTAGGCCGGTCGCGAACGTTCGAGAATGTTCGTGTTACGAAGCTACTGGCTAGGTGACTCGCTAGCCTCTAGGCGCCAAGCAAGCTGCCTGCCTGTGCGTTCGCGACCTTATACAAAAATAATATCCTTAAAGCATGATCCAGTATTCACGCGCGATGGCTTATTATTAGCGTATTTCATGTATAACTTTGGTGTTTCTATACCGATTTCTATGATTCTTTTTTATGGAATAGTTAATAATGTTAACTTTTTTATTAGATTATAAGAGTAGAGAAAATAATCAGAAAGCTTCGAACTGCTAAGCTATCGGGAGTTACACGTGTTATTGTGAGTCAATCATAAAAGATAGACATATGCTGTCGTGGGATATTTTTTATATAATTTTAAGGAGAGCATTTCCGTCATACATGATTTCTGAGTAGCTTTAACCATTAAGGTTGCACACGCGACGGAAGCTTAAAAAATGGAGTAACTTCTCCCGTTTTCCCAACATTTCCCTTCACTGCTCTGCTCCTATTGATTGTAGCGTGATGAAAAGTATACTATAACCAGCTCAGGAGTATGAAGAATAATTGTACCAAGTTTCGTTAGAATCCGTCCAGTAGTTTTTGTTTCTATAACGGTTATACAGACAGACAGACAGACAGACAGACAGACAGACAGACAAAAATTTTACTGATTGCATTTTTGGCATCAGTATCGATCCCTAATCACCCCCTGATAGTTATTTTGGAAATATATTTCATGTACAGAATTGACCTCTCTACAGATTTATTATAAGTATAGATACAGAATTGACCTCTCTACAGATTTATTATAAGTATAGATAGATGACATGGGCACGAGGGGTTTAAATGGTGATTACGTCAGCAATATTTACTTGCTTTTTTAGTTTGCTAGTCTTAGATTTCGATTTGACATAGTTATGGCTAGTTAGTTATATTTTTACTGTCATGCGATACTCATAGATAAGTAAAAAATTACAGAAGTGAGGAAAATGGGTCCCGTGCGAGAAAAACTATACCAATGCTTACGTAAGCATAGAAGGAAGGGGTAAGAGCTTTGATTACTATGTCTAAAATTATGCTTACGTATTAATTGAACGGCCCCTAACGTTTAATGATGTTTTCTGTTTTTTAACATTCTAATCATAACGTTTGTCTAACAAGACATGGTCAACCTTGAAGATGAATATTTAGCGACGTTCCACTTGAAGATTTATGTGTCAGGTGTGAATAACTACCCTAGGTTTTTTTTTTATTCAAAACGGGGAAACTCTTGGCCCAAATCTCACCTGATGGAAAGTGATGATTAGGCCGAAGATGGAAGCGAGTTTCCCCCGGAATCCTCTTACACAGAGGAACTGGCTATCATACCTCTAACTGTCGGAACACAACAATGCTGTTAACATTGTTGTTATGGCGACAGACTTAGACATGATGGTGGTAGCTTGCCAGGCGGACTTAGAACAAGTCCAACCTCCAACCAACCAAACCGAATCAAACCCGGGACCTCTGGGTCTGAATCAGGTGGTATAACCACTAGACCACGGAGGTGGTTAGTGTCACCTGTTTAGCACCACTCGGGGACCACGTGTAGGGATTCGCTGATGGGTATTCTCCTACGGACGCGGGTGACTCGGCCCCCAAAAGGTACTACAGGTACTTACTTATCAGTAGCTGATATCTACAATAGCCACTTATGCATCAGAATTTCTTTTGATTCAAGGAAAAGTGTCATAGCTGCCAAGCAACAACCATACCTTCTTTACTCATTTTTCATCAATAATTGATTCCTTCGAATCCGCGTTGAGCGTGCGGGAGTGTCAGATACTGACTATAACCTACCCGTGTTCTTCCAAATGCCCTTTGCGTCCCAGGCCGCAGTGACTCTTTCGAACAAATTCCGCAAACCTGACAGGATTCAGGCTGGCAGAGCCACATCTGCCTAGCCTTTTCCCAACTATGTATATTGGGGTTGGCTTCCAGTCAAACCGGATTTAGGGGATTGGAGCGTCTGCCTACCTGACCTCCACAACCCATTAACTGGGTAACACGGTTCTCCTTGGCAAGACTGGTGTCAGATTTTCTGGCTTCTTAAACGACTGCCAAAGATCTCCAAATGACAGCCGGGATCAAAAGCTTAACGTACCTTCCGAGGCACGGAGGAAACTCGGTATGTTAAGATGGTCACCCATCCACTGACCAACCTCGGCAAGCGTTGCTTAACCTTGAAGGTCGACCTGTGCGACTGTTATTATTTAGCCACGCTAATTTTCTGACACATCTTCTCCTCTATTTCCAGTCTTCCAGCGCGATTTCACGGAGTACGGTTGTGTGGCTGTCATGATGCTGGCGAAGATCAAGGACGGCATTGTAGAGTCATCTCACTCACCCAACAGTGAGCACGGAGTCATGCGGTACATGTCGGACCTGGCTCCTCCAACTTTGCAAGACAAGCCGAAAATCTTCATCGTGCAGGTAACGTTTTTTTCTTTTTTTTATGCAAAACGGGAAAACTCTTGGCCCAAATCTCACCTGATGGAAAGTGATGATTAGGCCGAAGATGGAAGCGAGTTTCACCCGGAATCCTCTTACACAGAGGAACTGGCTATCATACCTCTGACTGCCGGAACACAACAAGCTGTTAACATTGTTGTTATGGCGACAGACTTAGACATGATGGTGGTAGCTTGCCAGGCGGACTTAGAACAAGTCCTACCACCAACCAAACCGAGCAAAAAATTTGCCCCCGCTGGGAATCGAACCCGGGACCTCTGGGTCTGAATCAGGTGGTTTAACCACTAGACCACAGAGGCGGTTAGTGTCACCTGTTTAGCACCACCCGGGGGCCACGTGTAGGGATTCGCTGAAGGGTATTCTCCTACGGACGCGGGTGACTCGGCCCCCTCGCTAACTCGTAACTATATTAATAACCAGTATTTTAAAGGAAGTATTGCCTATCCTTCCTCCCCAATGGAGGAAATGGGTAACACGATGTTCCTTGGCAAGACTGGTTGGTATCTGATTCAAGATCGCCCCTCACAGCTGTTATTATTTAGCTAGGAACGCTTAGCTACAATCTTGCAAGACATTTTGAACCCAGAGTGGTAGAAGACAAATTAAAACAGGCCAAGTGCGAGTCGGACTCTCACTCAAACGGTCTCGTACCATAAACCGAAAAAAAAAAATTGTTTTTGTAAGGAAGTCCCTTTCATTTTTATGTGGTTATAACGGCAATAGACACTGTGACAATTTCAACTGTCTACCTATTAAGATGCTTGAGATACATCCCAATGAAAGACAGACGGACGTATGGGCGGACGGACAATGAAGTCTTCATATTAGTAACAGGGTTCTGTTGGTTTTTCCATTTGGGTACGGGACCCTTAAAAAAGTCTAAACATTGAAATGAATAATAGAAAGCCGCTGTTGATGTTGCGCTAAGGCTGTACAGTAAATTGTTGTCAGACTCATCTTCATTTAGTTGATGTTCTTAATGTAAATCACCAATGACGTATTATATATAGACACGTCATACACCAACATCGCGGCGCTTAAAATCGGCGAAAATACTAGATAGCTACTAATACGCATGAAGAAAGGGAAAGAAAATATGTCATCGTACGGCGGGATGCCTGTTGCTAGAGGGAGATAAATATACATCTTCAGTTACGTCACAGGATAAGTAATAGTCAAATTGACATCAAAACAAACGTAGTGTCGCGCGACAGGTTGGTGCTCAACTAAGCGCAATGTGGCCAATTGGCTTCATTTCATGTTGTCATTTTAGAGTGCGGATAACGTATCTATAGTTTTATATATCATTGGTAATCACAGCCCATTGGATATTGTCCTGAATCGACATGTAACGTGAACCTACAATTTTTTTTAATGAAACAAACAATAGGAATGAATACCACTGTTGTGGTGTCTGAGAAGAGATACATATTAAGTAAAAACCAATAGACGCAATTGGAAAAACAAAACGACTAAAATGATCTCCTGGGTAGATGTAGGTGGGGTGTAGTAGGTACCTATATTTTGTGGGGAAAAGGTAGCTTGATCTACTTCGATCAAACTGATCGAAGCTTATCTACCCGGACGTAGGTAGGTAGCTCCTCTGTTTATTATTATGACACATCGATAAGTACCGCTTTATCAATGCTGCTTCTACCTGTCAAGATAATTTTCATACTAGGTAATTCAATTAATCATAGGTAATTCTACAGTTTCTAGAAAACTAGCTGTCCCCCGCGGCTTCGCTCCCGTCAACTGCAATATTTATTTTGCTTTTAAACCTTCCCTGTATTCTGGCAAACTAAACAAAAAAAGAATTAATCGAAATCGACCCAGCCGTTCTCGAGTTTTAGCGAGACTATAAAAAGATAGGTACCATCACTCCGACCACTGACCAATCCTAAAGTAAAAGTAGCATCATCTCGGGGCCCGCAGCTGCCTGTCCATTGTCGCATTAAGGCGGGGTTGCAGTACTTTTTAAGATATTTGAACGTCTGAAAATCTAATTAATTATGAGTTTTAAAAAAAATAAAAATCATTACATAAAAATTGAACATACCCTCAAGTAAATCGTAAAGATAGAAACGCGATTTAGAATGATTGGCTCGATACTTTTTTTTTATCAAACATGACTCTAAATTACAATTTTAAACGTGTACTGCTAAGAGATTTTATCACGAATATATATAAAAGTTGTATCAATAGATAGAGCTTTTTATTTTGAAGTAAATTTTGAAACCATATTGTATTATTTCTTTATCAGTTTTTGCCAAGAAGAAAAAACAATCAAAATTTAGGCATTATTTCGCTCGCCGGACAGTCGCTGTTGTTCGTCAAAACACACAGTACTGCAACCTCGCCTTAAGAGGAACACGCACGGGTTTTAGTCAGTAGGTATATATGTCACCAGAAAATCGCAAACACCGTAAGATTAATAATAAATCTTGATTAGATTATATTTTCACGATATTTTATGAAAAAATCGTTTTGTTTTATATAATATATCCCATCCAAATTCAATAGTTTTCAATACACCCGTGTCTTATTTAGAAGAAATAGTTTACAATTTACAATCTTACGGTGTTTGCCATTTTCCGATAACATTATATAAATCTGACATTCCCTTCCGCTCCACCTGAAGCGGCAGGAGACTTTTGATGATTTCCCATCCTTAAAAAATAAATCATCATCTGCCTATCTTTTTCCCAACTAACTATATTGGGGTCGGCTTCTATTCTACTCAATGCGGACTCAGCTGAAAACTAGTAGTTTACGTAAAACAGCAACCTACCAGACCTACACATCCCATTAACTGGGTACACCTTGGCAAGACAGGCGTCAGAATGTCTGGCTTCTGACTGTCCGTAACGACTGCCAAAGATCTTACAAATGACTGCCGAGAACAACGGCTTGACGTGCTTTCCGAGGCAAGGAGGGTTCTCGGTAGGTTAAGATGGTCACCTATCCACGGACCAACGTCGGCAAGCGTTGCTTAACCTTGAAGATCGACCCGTGCGGCTGTTATTATTTTGCCACGAGCTCCTCCCCCCAATAGCAATTGTAGCCCCCAACAGCTATGTTTGGGTCGGCTCCCAGTCCAACTGGTTGTATAATAGCTGAATACCAGTATTTGTTTTAGAACGACAGCCTACCAAACCTCTACAACCAACTTACTGGGTAAAATAGCCAGACTGGTGTCAGATGTTATAGCTTCTAACTACCCAATAGGACAGCTCTTCAAATAAGAGGTGGGACTTATGTCTCACCGGACTTTCCACGGAACGACTTTGACCAATGTTGCTTAACCTCGAAGTTATTGAGGGTTCCGTAATCAACAAGGAACCCCTACATTTCGCTATGTCCGTGTGTTTGTCTGTCTACCTGTCTATCTGTTTGCGGATTAGCTGAGAAGCTTAGCAATAGAAAGTTGATGTTTGGTATACATTTTAATCATCGCTGATAAAGTAGTAGGTAAACTACTTATATATATATATTTTTTTTAAATACATATATATTATAGATTGAAAAACACCCAGACTCGAAACAAATACTTGTAGGTCGTACAAATATTTGTTCCGTGCGGGAATCGAACCCGCGACATGCTGCGCAGCAGTCAATCGCTCAACCACTGCGCCAACCATGTCGTCGTCGTAATCTCTCTCCAAACCCAGTCTGATACTCCTGCTTTTTTAAATATCTAACTTAAGTGCGAGGCATGATGATAATTTTATTTATGTTTTTAGACTGAAGGCTGCTACGTGATCCCACGGGCTCGGCTTTGGTCGACGTTTCCACAAGATAACCTGGAGTTCCGGCTAGCTGTCCCCATTGTATCCTCTCCTGATGCGTACGGCAGACGATCAAGGTTTGTTCCTCGTATATGATCTTACCTTCGTGATATACTTTAATTTTAATTTAATCCTTTACTTCATTCAGGCCCCTAGGGCCCTTAAAAAACATAAAACAAATAAATAAATGAATACTTTACAATTACAACTAATATATAAAAATCTCGAGTCACAGTTGTCCTGCTAGACGGCTGGCCGCGGAAACGTGATAAACGACACTTTTCGTCCAAAACTCTGCTTTTAGGAAGATCGCAAGCTGAGCTGATTGATAGGCTGTCGTACATCTTCTTGGAGCTATTCTTCCTCGGCTCAGGCCTCTTCCGAAGTTTGCCAAAACGTCTGGCCCATCGGCCATCACAAATCAGTCTACGCACGCTGCGCCTTCCGTTGCGTGGTCGTTGCAACTTGAGGACTTCTCAGCCTCATTAGCCTTATGTTTTGCGAGTAATCAATTCTGCACCATTGCCACTTTGGCAATCCTTCAGGACCGTGCTTCGGGGCACTTCGGGATTGTTAGTGTCTTAATTTCGTTTCTTTGTGCCTAATCAATACTCCCTGTCGTCTACTCTGTCTGTCTCTCTATTTGTCACCTCTTCATGAACACGGGTGGACCATGTCCTGGAATAGGGCATAGGATAATTGTTTATCCTTTTAGGATTATTTTTGTTTTGCAGGCGAAGAGCATTCTGGCAGAAGCCAGTAGTATTATTATAAATTCGTACTTAATAGTTCCATTATCTTTGTTACAGGGTCTACTGCCTTCTGGATTACATCTACAAGAAAATCAACCGCTTCGCTGACGAGAGCGACCTGCAGTCAATCCTCACTGACTCCATTAATGAATACGTCCGGACTTCCGAGTTCTGCGTAGTTCCGGGATACTATTCTACTTTAACTAAAGAACTACGATTGTTTAGGACGCCCGACTCGTGAAGTGTAATTTATTTCGAACAATGATTTTATAAAAAATTGTCTTTGCACACGGCGTTATTTAAACGCGCCGACGACGTGCAGACTGTTGGGCGCTGACGTGCTTGGAATTCAGAAACAAACAGCTTTCAGCAAGCAGCAGACCTTCTGCTTTTTGGTAGTACAATGTGTCGTGAGCGCGCGTTCGTAAAAGACACACGTTTTATGAAAGGCGCGTTAAAAATACGCCGTGTGCATGGGTTCTCGAGCTGTTCGTTGCACGCGCGTTCCGTCGACACACGTTAACGTACCGTGTCACCGTGTGGCATGTCGTTCTTATTTGAATGTTAAACAGCTAAGCGTCGACGCTGCGTCGCCGCAGCGTTGACGCAATGCAACGCAACGTGTGGCACCCCTCTTAAAGGCTAAACTTCTGAGTATAATTAGATTAATCCATCAGGATTGGGTGTCTTGACACTTGGAGGTAAAAAACCAAAGCTGTTAGCGTAATACAAGAACAGATAGGTACAGCTAATAACTACCTTTGTATTTATAGACACATTACATTATATGTACCTATACTAATGTAACTGTACTAAAATATAGATAGATTCATTTATTTGCCTGAAATATAGTCATATACAGATTTTATCACACATACACACACAGGCACACACACACACACGCACACTCACACACACACACACACACACACACTCAATGCACATATGTACCTACCATCTATTTGTCGAATCCGTCTTGAATCTTGAATGCTCATGTCATCAAGGCGAAGTTACTCAAGGAATTTAAGTTATTATTGTGAAGTCCTTGTAAATAAATAATATTGTATTTTTAAGCAATGGCTAATACCTGTATCTATTAATTATTATAATATTATGAAGGTAAGTAACAAAAGAAAAATGCTTATGTTTATTTGACTCTACCTTTAGATTTTTTGGACCAAATTGTACTTAAATGTTATAAGAGTTTCTGTTCCGGATAAAATTAAGTTGGTATAATACAATGTTCTTTTTATATAGTGACTTTGTAAACATTCTAATAAATCTGGAATCTGGAACTTTAGTTTTGTCTGTTTTGACTAAGGGCGGGTTGTTTCAAGTTCACTTAACGCATGCGTAAACGTTAAAAATGGTGCTAACTATCGTTAAATCAAAAAATTGGGTTGTTTCACAAAATGTCAGCGTTAACACACGTAAAATATAACGTTTACGTTAACAGATGGTCTGAGCGCTGGTTAATGTAACTTTAATTGAACAATATTGTGAAATTTCTTTTGAATTCCTCAATACCAGTTCTTCTGATGACATAAATAAGTGGTGGAATGCAAAAAAAGCTATTTAGGTAGGACCCGTGTCAATAACTTAGCTATTGGGATGAGCAGGAATTTGTACCAGAATGTTTTGAAACAACGCGTCTTATTTAACGAACGTCAAACATCGTCCGTAATCGTAACTTTTTGACGTACGTATGTTACGTTAACCAACTGTTTGATACAACCCGCCCTAAAATGTCCTCTGTCAACGTCATAAGCCTATGAATTTAACAGAGGACAGCCCCATTACCCAGTCCTCAAGGCCTCGGATAGGTGAAGGACGACCTTGAGTTAGTATCAAGCCCATCCTAACGATCTCCCTAGTCCTGCAACTTATCAGTAATCGAGGGGTTCTGAAAGATCCGTAAATAAATGTAAGTGCCACTTGAAACTGACAGCAATACCAAAATAAAACCGAAATAAAGATTTATCACAATGATGATTACCCACGATAAAAGCGAATATCCCCACTTTATTGATTAATGGGAAGTGAGAAGCCCCATTCGTGGATAGGTACTATAAGGAATACCTACGACCAATTAAGTAAGCTCTACAGGACTTCAAAACTGACGATGATAAGGCTCAATGAAACTGGAAGCCGTCTTGCCCAGAGCCAAACCTTGTGTGATTCATCAATCCGTGTGATTAGTCGACGATATTGATGACGGGAGCCAAATCTCTAGAGATACGACTTTGTTATCGAGCTTAGCGAGCTTTTCTGTACGTTTTTGAGAGCTAGAGGTACATCGGTACTATATATTTTATAGTCATTAGGAAGTACTGAGGTACCTACCTAGAGTGTAAAAATAAAATAAAAGAAAAAATATTTAATATAGCAGGTACATCAGCAACGGGAAATTTTATAGTAGGTAACAACTATAAAATTTCCCGTTGCTGATGATTAGTTCCCGTTGCATTTACAATATTTTAACACAAACAAAGTTTAGCAGAATAAGCGCAATGCCTGTGCAGGGGTCATTGTACAACTTTCACTAGTCGACCAACACTGAAATTGCGAAAAACACATTTTGTCCAGTTATGCGCACATAAATGTAGGGGAATCGATTTTTATTTCGCGATACTGAAACTATGGGACCAACCAATCTTGAAGGGACAACACCGATCATAACGATGAGTACAATGATCCCTTAGGATGTACCTATCTACTGCTGTTATTCTGGTACACATTGTGGAAAAGTAAATTTGGAAAAAAGGGCTCTATTCTTGCAGCCTTTGTATTTTTTTTTTGGGAAAAAACGGTTTGTTATATTATTTTCGTTTCTGAATTTTGTTTTAATTAATGGCTTCCTATTAGCTTTCACGGTTAAGGTAAAAGAGAACCAACCGTTTCTACGTCTTTTAACTGTCTTATCTTTCTAACAGCATAAGCGGCTGAGCTAAGACGACCCGCAAGAGATGATATGTCGATGATATAACTCGTCTAAAGTGTTTCCTCGTCTGATTGTATGATAAGTGGCTAAACACACTATATCGAAGGTACCTACCTATGGGATAGGAAGGACACACCATAGGTGCCGACCTTACGCGGCAGAAATTCAGTTGCGCAATTTTGTGTGTGTATTTAATGTCTCGAGCGCTGTCGTGTTATCTAAACATTTGATTTGATTGATTCTTAAACACGGTCGCGACTCAACCGCGTTTCTTTTTTCTGAATCAAACTTGTTGTAGGTCCTATATTTTATTGCAAAGCACGTGCGTCGTGTTCAGACAGAGGTGAAATAAACACGAGTGGACATGCGTTACACGGGCATGCCTGCCTCCCGCTGCTCCCCGGCCCGGGCTTCGTCGGCAATCAAACCCTTTTAAAAGAATTGATTGTAACAATGTGAATTTGACCGTCAAAGTTCCATCGCCGACATTTTTTCTTGCAAACTGAGTTCGTAAAATATTTATAGTAAATTACACGACAAGAAAAATTAAAATGTGTAACTCTAACTTACAAGAAAGAGACTGGCACTATCGTTATTCAGGATCAAATAATTAAAATATCTTACTGCTGCTGAAAACTACAGCGTCAAAAATCATGAATTTCCGTAAAAAATGTAATAGGACTCTTAAGGCCTATCTAAAAAAAGTCTCGGTTATTTTATTAACCTACGTCTCCAAAAGAAGTAGTCATCATAAAATCGGCTCCATAACAAAAAGCCGTGGTTCCAGATTTAGTAATTGTCTTGTTTTTATTTAGGTATTACTTTTCTAGTTTTCTGTAGTCTGTGGGGCCGTGGCTGTCACTTGTGTCAGTTTCAGCTGTACTATTTTTATTGTTGTTTTATGCCGCTGTCTTATGTGTTGGAGCAGAATAAACTCGTTTATTGTGCAAAAGTAATTATTCTTCAGGCAAAACAATGGAAGAAGAACCAATAGAAACCATAAGAGAAACCAGCCGCAACCTTTTAGTATTGAACAGACGAAAGCATCGCGACGAAGTCGCTGATGTTCGACGCTCCATGATCGGTTTGCGGTAAGAACAGTTAAAAAACTTAAATAATATACACGCTAATTAATTATTCCCACTTGTTTTTACCTTTACTTACCTTTGTCTTCGATTCACTGCGTTGTTGAAGTTATTTAAAGCTTATATCATAGAAAATCAATATTCATGCATCTTACATGAAGCCTACGCGATTGACTATACATACCCATCTATGTGCTGCATTTTTGATCGATCGGACCCGCTACTACCCTGAACTGCGTAGATATTCCTTTTGGCTTTCTTTTGCGATTGGATGACAATGGATACACTGGTTTTCAGCACACATTCAGACACTGTGACTATAATAGCCAGGAAATTGAAAACAAAATCGACAGTGACTGCTCCAGAGCTTAATACCTTGAAGAATGCCCTGATTGACGATGCTGTCAACATTGATGTGGTGTTACACACCCACGGTGCTCTCAGAGGATTGGTGCGGGAAATGACAGGTGAGGTGATGAAGCGAATTGTTCATATTATTATTTACATGTATATTATTATTATTATTTGCATTGATTACTTGAAATAATTGTCTTTTTTAATCAAATGTGTATAGGGTAAATTGCTCAGGTTTCATAGTTGTAGTTGATTTATTTTCAGGCTATTCTGTCTTACCAGAAGACTCTTTCCATTTGTCCCGGCTTCGAGCATAATATATATTTATGTTTATTTAAATTTGCCAGCTCTGACAGATTAACTGAAATTTGGAGAAATATATAATCATATTTATTTTTATACAATTAATGATTGAATGTAACGGATAAGACAGAACAGTCAAATAAATTTGTTTTCTTTCTTTCAACAGAAATGTAGGTGATGCTTATTTCTACAAAAATCTCTTCCAGCATACCTGCAAAAGGAGATTTAAAAATAAAATTCAATTATATCTTAATAATGTATTATGTATACTGGTTGCGAATGGCTGAGTGGCCATAGATTGAGTTAGAGCTGTTGCAATTTCATTCCAATGTCCAGTAGCGAGTCCTGTCTATACCTTATTATTATTATAGAGATCTTATCTCGATGTGTCAGATAGTAGGTAGGGTTAATTTTATGCTACTATAATTTACTTGTTTTATGTCTGTGTCGAATAAATCTTTACTTTTCTATTCTATTCCAGGTCATGAAGTGAGCAAACAGTGTGCAGCCATTGGATGCTTCTGTAACCTGGCCCTCGGTGAACCCAAAGCTTGTGTGATACTTGCAAAGGCAGCAGGATCATACCTTATTCCTGCTCTTGATAATTTCAGTTCCGAGTTAGCTGTGAGTATGTAAGCATAACATAAGCAGGTAGATCCAACCAAATCAAACATCACTTCATTTTATAAAACAAAGTCCTCCACCGCCTCTGTCTGTCTGTTTGTGATAAACTCAAAAACTGCTGCACCAATTTTCATGCTGTTTTCACCAATAGATAGAGTAATTTTCGAGGAAGGTTTTAGAACTCCAATAGTTTCCAGACTCTGTTTCCAACTGCAACCATTCATGTATGCAAATCGGGCTGGTTTCTACAACTCCATGACTAAGCGCTGATTTGCTGTTCAGAACTGCAAACCATTTGCAACAAGAGAACTATTAATAATGCCCATAATGCTACATTATGAGAGTTCCAGGATGAGTGACCATTTTTTTGGTTTCCATACCCGAAGGCTAACCAATGAAACCTTATTACTAAGCCTCTGCGGTCTGTCTGTCCGTCCATCTGTCTGTTAGCGGGCTGTATCTCAAGAATAGAATACCGCAATAGGTAGACATTTGAAATTTTCATAGTGTGCATTTCTATTGGCGCTAAAAATAATAATAAAAAAAAAACAAAAATAAAAGGTATCTCCCATACAAGAACCGTTTTTTTCGGTTTATGCTGCAAAACCTTTCGTGTGAGAGTCTGACTTGTTAAATAAATATTGCATTACCCAGTTACTGGGTTGTGGAGGTCCGAAAGGCAGTTGCTCTACGTTTAAATACTGGTATTCAGCTGCATCAGGTTAGACTAGATGCTGACCCCAACATAGATGGGAAAAGGCTACGCAGATGATGCAATAAGACTGCCCATTGTACACTTGTTTTATAAACGTTTTTTCTTGTACTTTTATGAGGTGCACAATAAAGTATATCTTCTATTATATATAAAAATGAATTGCTGTTCGTTAGTCTCGCTAAAACTCGAGAACGGCTGGACCGGCTGGCCGTCGGTACGGGCTGGCGTAAACATTTCCGACGCGCTACAGTAACGTAGTAACCTTAACAACATCCTGAAAGCATTATTATATTATACTTAGCTAAAGACTGGTGAGTATTCCAACCAAATTCTGAAAAGCAGCTCAATGAATCATTTGTTCTTTTTCATTTTCCAGGTAACTAGTGCCTGGACGCTGGGCAACCTAGCAGGCTCCGGACCGCAAGCCTGCGAGCTGCTGACGTCACAGGGTGCCCTAGCCAAGCTCATAGAGCTGCTCCTCAGCAACAATGAAGAGACAAGGGATTCTGTACTCTATGCCCTTGTACACTTCACTCATCAGCTCAAAGACGATTTGAAGTATGTATTATGCAATTCTTTTTGAGGGTACTCGGCACGTCGCTTGCTAGCGCACGCTTATTTCCTCGCTCTGTCATTTAAATTGCAAAACCTAGTAAAAAGTGCCTCACTACTGCTTAACTTATACCAGTGTAAAGCCTGCTTAAAGTGCCATAACACTTTGTCAGTGAATCTGTGTTTGAACTACAACTTCCAAAGATACAGGGTGGGCCAATAATTTTTGCACTTTTAAAACATGAATAGAAATAAAACTACAACTGTTATTTTGTTGATTATATATTTAACGTTTTGAAAATTTAATGAAATTTATTTTTTAAAAATGACATCGTCGAGATGTGCACCGTCTCGTCGTTGGCACTCTAGCAATCGACTACGCAAACTTTGGAAAACTCGCTGACACATGCTGCGGGGGATCGCGGCTATCTCGTCGTGGATGTTTTGTTTTAATTGGGATATATTCGTCGGTTTATTAAGGTAGACTCGACTTTTCAGGTATCCCCATAAGAAAAAATCGCATGGTGTAAGATCCGGGCTTCTCGGAGGCCATGGAATATCACCTCTGCGAGAAATCAATTTATTCGGAAACATTTCTTTGACTACCGGTAAAGTCACATTTGACGTGTGGCATGTTGCTCCATCTTGTTGCATCCAGGTCCTGCTGTTGTATCCTTGAAATTCATGCAACTGCGGCGTCAAAAACTCTCGCAACATCTTGACATATTCCGCTGAATTCACAGTTACATTATCTCCTTGATTATTTTCAAAGAAATACGGACCAATTATGCCCTTTGCTGATATGGCAGCCCATACTGTCGTTTTAGGTGAATGAAGTGGCTTTTGGTGTTTAAGGCGAGGGTTTTCCCTGCTCCAATATCGACAATTGTGCTTATTCACGTGCCCGTTGATGTGAAAGTGGGCCTCGTCCGTAAAGAATACATTCTCCAGGCTAGAGAATTGCTCCAGCATTGTGTCAGCCAATAACTTACGTTGAATGTAATCATTTGGTTTCATCTCCTGCACAATTTGAAGCTTATACGGGTGCAGTTTGAGGTCTAGATGCAAAATCCGCCGTAGACTGGTTCTCGGTAATGCCAGAACCGCCGAACGCTTACGCGTAGATAATTCTGGATCGTTCCGAACGGAAATTTCAACCTCTCGAATGTTCTCATCGCTTCTTCTTGAACGTGGCCGGCCTGTTTGTTTAATATTCGTTGTCGATCCCGTTTGCTCGAACTTCACGACCCAAGCTTTGATTAAATTCACACTTGGACACTCGCTTACACGGCGTAATCCATATTCAATTCGAAACAGGCGTCGTACAGTAACGTAGGAATCGTTGTTTTTGTAAAATTGTTTAACACAAAAAGCACGCTGTTGTCCCGTGAAGCGCTCCATCGTGACTAAAATTGCATGTAGCGACGCATAGTTTCCCGCCACCCGCGCACCCCTCCTTCCAACGGTATTCGAGAAATTTAGTGTTGCTATTTGCAAAAATTATTGGCCCACCCTGTATAACAGTTTTATAATCAGTGCAAAACATAAACTTTGAACGGCTGTCCGGTACGGGTGAGTCACCGCGCTCGCGAACGCCGCACCACAACATCACACTATAGCTGTCGCATTCACTCCACGGCGATACGTACTGCGCCACCTTGTCCACACACTTATCACGCGCCAAGCCGTTGTTTACAAACTACAAGTAAATCAACCGGAGAAATGAACACGCTGTGCGATGCTTGCAGGCAGGACATAACGACCGATAGACTAATTAAATGCTGCAATTGCGACGCTAACTTTCACAAAATTTGTGTCAACGCTACTTTAATTGACACAAACAAACAATTTGATTCCTGGCTCTGTCCCTCTTGTCGGTCTAAGACACCGCACTCAGATAACAGCAACACTTCCGTACGTCCTGCCTCCACGAGCGCCGAGCTAGACGCCTTGAACGTAAATACCCAATCGCGCGGCTACAAGCGAATGGCTATCGGATCGCCCGCTAGAGACGTTCCTGAGAACTCTGTGTCTTTTGCTGATCTAGTATCTGAAATTCGACTTATGCGATCAGATATGGGCGTAGTCAACACATCACTGAAATCGTTGCTTGACGGTCTTAACAAATGCAATGCACGCCTTGATAGCTATGAAAAGCGAATGCAATCCCTCGAGCAGAGCAATTCGCAAATTGTTATTTTAAACAACACAATATGCGATCTAAAGGAGCAATTAAATGAACAAACGCAGTCATCAATGCGTTATGAGATTGAGATTATGGGCATTGAAGAATGCGCTGCCGAAAGCCTGCACCACATTGTCTTGTTGATTGGGTCTAAGCTTGGTGTTCAGTTGGCCCTGGACGACATCGACTGGACAGCTCGGGCAGGCCACAAGAAAATCCCAGCGTCCGATTCAATCACAAAGTTTCCTAGGCCAATCATTGTTAGGCTGCTTAGAAGGTCGAAAAGAGATGAGCTCATCAAGGCATCCAAGACAAGGCGCAATCTTTCTTCTGAGGACATTGACGTCAAAGGAACTATCCGTAAGATATTTCTGAATGAGCATCTTACCAAGGACAACAGGATCTTGTTTCGTGAAGCGCGGGCCCGCGCTCAGAGCGCGGGGTACAAGTACTGCTGGACAAACAACGGGCGCATACTCATTCGCAAGAGTGAGGGACTACCCGCCGTTGTTATTAAGAACATCACAGAACTCGACCTGCTTCTCGGGTCGCACACCGAACCTAATCGCACACCGGACACAAACTAAATATGAAGTGATAGTTAATCTCGCTAGAACTATTAAATTTATTTGCATTGTGATAGCGCTGTATGTCTCGAGACGGAGTAATGTATGGTTTGTAAAGAATGGTTACTGCTCAGATTACGTGTTGCACGAAACGCTCTTTTTTCATGTAATCTCAGGATATGTACGTTTTGCTTATACCTGTACGATGATTTCGGGTCATAGATCAAACACAGTTTATTTTGCAACTTATATTTTTTTGAAACCTTTTTATACTCAGTCATATTGTATTTTTACTTTACTTCAGAGCTTCATTTGCAAGACATCGGTTTCTACACTAACAACATCTCAAAATGTTAATCTTTTGACTCAAGTACACAGTTTCCGACACGTAAACAAGCACACACACATCACACTCACAATCTCTCACGTTTTAGGTATCTCCCGTCGACTCAACTCGCTCTGGTATGTCGGACTAACTATTTCAGGCAAAAGTGTGGCCCATAACCTTTTTCTGTCATCCTCAACTCTCATTATAATTTTTGACTCTGGATAATATCGACCACTTAACCGAGTTTGACGAAACGCTGAGCATATCTTGCCGCACTGTCGAGGATCTTGAGTTATGTGGGAAACTTCTACGCGAACAAAATTTCAGGGTGCTGACTTTGAACATCAGGAGTCTGCAAAAAAATTTTCTTAGTCTACAAGCATCGTTGGGCCGACTTGACTTTCAACCAGATGTCATTGTCCTGACAGAATGTTGGTTAAATGAGAACTCTCTAATTCACCAACTACCCGGGTACAAAAGCTGTCACACATCCAAAAAAATAAACAAGAGTGGGGGAGTAACTGTGTATGTCAGCGATCTCTGGACTGCGTCAGTCTCGGAACCAGTTTTTGACGATGCTAATTGCCTTCAGATCGATCTGCATAGTAAAATTACACTTCTCGCTATATACCGCTCGCCTTCATTCACCAACACCGATCGCTTCCTAGACTCTCTGGATAATACCTTGGACAGAATTAAAAATGTCCCAAACATCATTGTGACTGGTGACATCAACATTGATTTATTAAGTGACTCGGTGAATGCCGCCCAAACCACTTATCAATGCTTGATGGCCGAACACAGGCTGCTGCCAGCTATCACTCATCCTACTCGAGGAAAAGCATGTTTAGACCACGGCTTCATCAAGGGTACTAATGCCCGGGGAGTTGTCTGCGAGGCTTCGGTAACAGATCACCACATTGTGTTGCTCGGAATCAACTACTCCAACCCTAAAGTTGAAACTAAAAGCAGGTTCAAATACGTAACAGACCACTCCAAGGTGATACAGGAAGTGAGCCGGCTTGACTGGGTGGAAGTCACCTCCACAAATAATATTGACGACGCAGTACTTCTGTTTAACAAGAGACTGACAGACGGCGTTAAAAAATATACGTCAAAAATAAAAATAAGTCGTACTAAATTAAACCTTAAGCCATGGATAATTAGCCGCCCGGACTTATCAGATGTATTCGTCATCGAGACCGTCTACACGCCCAGTCAAGCCAGCAGCCGAAAAATAATGTTTTAAAAGTCGTGTACTTAAGATACAGAAACTACTGTAATAAAATTCTGCGCCAGCGAAAAGCAGATCATGACAGAGAAGAACTGGAAAAGAACAGTAAAGACCCTAAAAAACTCTGGCGGACTATTAAACAAATATGTCAAGTGCCTATAAGAACTAACGACAACCAAGAACTGTTAAAATATAAAGACAACAGCGACCTTTCAATAAACGCTTGTAACAAGTACTTTGCTTCGGTGGGACTGGACCTTGCTACCGACATCTCGAATGGGCAGTTGAGAACCGGAGACGGACATGGTCTCGGGGAACCAAGGAAAATTTCGCCTAAAAACTCACTGTTTCTGTACCCCACGGATAATCAAGAAATCAGCAACATAATAGACGACCTCAGGGATGATGGCGCCCCAGGTCTCGATGGATTTCGGCCTCTGCTTCTTAAAAATATTAAAAAATATATTCTTGAACCCATAAAACACATATGCAATCTGAGCATGGAAACGGGAGCTGTCCCAGCTTGCTGGAAAACTGCTGTTATCACGCCTATCTACAAAATTGGTTCCAAGAATACACCTGATAATTACAGACCAATTTCATTGCTATGCGTGACTTCAAAAATCCTCGAAAAGCTGATCAACAACCGCCTGGTAAGCTTCTTAGATGAAAACTCCCTTCTCGCCGAGCGGCAGTTTGGCTTTCGTCGAGGGAAGTCTACTACGCAAGCTGTGAGTCTGCTAACTTCTCTTGTCTCTTCAAGTATTGACAAGGGACGTCGCACTGCTGGTGTCTTCCTTGACCTTGCCAAGGCATTTGACACAGTATCAATTCCCACACTTCTCAAAAAAATAGAATCCTTCGGTGTCAGAGGTCTGTCCTTGGAGTGGTTCAGAAGTTACCTGTCTGGTAGATTTCAACTTGTCAGGGTCGGGGAATGCAACAGTGGGAGTCTGCCAATTACTTTCGGTGTACCCCAGGGAAGTATCTTGGGACCCACCCTCTTCATTATGTACATGGATGACATTCTTCGTCTCAAAATACCACAGGCGGACGTTATCTGCTACGCTGATGACACAGCCATCATTTTTCATGGAGCGACTTGGGCAGAGGCTCTAGAGGCGGCGGAGAATGGGATGAGTGTCATAAGAGCTTGGCTTGAGCAAAATCTTCTGACGCTCAACCTTAATAAGAGTACATTTTTGACCTTTCACCTCACCCGATCAAGTAGACCAAACACTGATACACTGAAAATTCACAAGAGCAAGTGCAGTGACTTGGCTTCGATTCCCAACCCAGACTCCGTTTGTGATTGCAACGTCATATTCAGAGCAGACACCACCAAATATCTTGGCGTGCTTATCGATCAAAATCTGTCCTTCAAAGCACACATCCATTCGCTCGCCAAAAAAACTCGCAAATTTATCTACGTTGCGAAGCTCTTACGAGGCAGTGCCCCTAAGAATATTTGTATCCAGGTATTCACCTCTCTATGCCAATCTGTCCTGCAATACTGTGTTGGGGTCTGGGGTGGTGCCGCTAGGACGTTTATGCTACAGCTGGAACGAGCTCAACGCGCTGTCCTCAAGGTACTTTTGGGGAAACCACGGCGATTCCCCACCGATGAACTCTACAGGGAAGCTGGGGTTTTGCGTGTGCGACAGCTTTTCGTCCTGGAGTCTTTATTAAAATTAGTCAAAGACAAGACGGTACGATCTGGTTGCAGTAAAAGGGGTAGGAAATTGCCTGACAGAATCCCCCTTTCAAAAACAAAAACCTTATTTGCGACCCGGCTTTCAGCGTTGCTGCCCGTTCGTGTTTTCAATGCTGTTAGTAAAAGTTTAAATATACCAAATGAGCCCTCTGAGGCCAAAACTAAACTAAAAAAATGGCTATTGGACCGGAGTTATGAAGATACCGAAAATCTACTTCGTTGGACAACTTAACACCTACAAAACTCACACCCTCACTTACACCTCACATTTACTCACATCAACTGCTGTTCTGCAATCTAAGTAGCTCTGTTTGTGCTAGTTTTATTTTTATTTTAGAGTTCTTTTTCTTTGTAACAAATTGTCACGTAGCGCTAGCAGGCCGCATCTTGCATGGAATTTTTTGTTTTTCTGAGTTGTTTGGGTCACCAAGACACAGGCTGCGCCTAGTTTGGGACCCGCTGATAAACTGATACTGCACTGTTAGCATAATTAGTATAACTCCATCATTTCAACTATATTTTAATTGAAATTGAAATAAAATAACACTTTTAATTCTAACATATTGATACAAACTGAATTCACACTGACGACACGGTTGGCGCAGTGGTTGAGCGATTGACTGCTGCGCTGTGTGGCACAGGTTCGATTACCGCAAGGAACAAATATTTGTATGGCGTAAGTACAGATAGTTGTTCTGGGTCTGGCTGTTTGTGTAGGTATGTGAGTTTGTAAACGCACCCAAGATAGGTGCAGGAGAAATTCCTAATGAAAAATGAAAATGAAAATGAAAAAATGTTTTATTCGATTACAAACGAAGTTCGTTCAACAGTATTGAGGTTGATCTCTCCTTTTAAGTGTGAAAACACTTGTGCCAGGAAAGGCCGC
Source organism: Ceramica pisi (assembly GCA_963859965.1). Classification (NCBI taxonomy): domain Eukaryota; kingdom Metazoa; phylum Arthropoda; class Insecta; order Lepidoptera; family Noctuidae; genus Ceramica; species Ceramica pisi. The sequence goes on from OY982538.1 coordinate 1,704,756, forward strand.
TCTCCCTTAACTTGATTACATTAATGTATATGTATAACTTAAATATTTAATCTATATAGTATACAAAAGAAAACTAAGTAAATCTAAAAAGTTAATCTATGTGTGCACGCATGCAATTTGCGCACATGTGTGTAGATGCGTGAGTTATAGTGCTTGTGCGTGCGACTGTGTCTGTGGGTGAGTTTGTCTGTGCGTGTGACTGTGACTGTGTAGTGTGTGTGTGTGTGTGTGTGTGTGTGTAATGTGGGGCAAAGTTTTTTTTTTAATACCAAATAAACATATCACTAATTTTATAAGTTTCCAAACGTTTCTGTTTTTTGGTTACGTTTTAATGTCTAAACCATAAAACCAATGTTGGTGAATTTTGGCTTAGGGATATATAAGACCTTTGAGAAGGACATAAGATACTTTTAATCTTCGAGTATTTATTTATTTAACAATTTATGTACACACACACACAAGTAGATAACAAAAAAAGGAGACAGAAAAATAGGTTCAAAGGTGATGCTTATTTCTAGTGAAATCTCTTCCAGCATATCTGCAAAAGGAGAGCCAAATAAAAGAGATGTAGATGTGTGTAAAAGTAAAAATAAAAAAATAAATAAAACAGTAAACTTTAAATATAACATACAATACATAAATACTATACTATATTTGTGATTATTTGTCTTGATTTATTTGATGCTTGCAATAGTGTGGACTGGTTATTATTATGAAAGTTTATACTACCTATGTGGATACACAGGTAACTTTATCAGATTGTAAAATCCTTGGAATACTAAAACCAAAATTGTCTATTCCAGACCGGAGCACCTCCAGAAAATCCTCCGGATTCTCCCAGCCCTGAGGATCGCTACATCATCGCAACTGTTCTTCATCCTGTCCTGCCACAGCCACTTCACCAACCGCTTCCTAACTGAAGAGTTCATTCTAAAAGCACTAAGGTACCTCTCTGCAAGTATCGAACGTTCTCTCGACAACCCTAACATTGTATACTTGTTTAGGTTTTTAGCCAATTTAGACTCTCAAGAGGCCTTTAGAATATTTTTAAATTACTTTGCAACTAATAATAAGGTTGATGTGTTAAAGAAATTGTTGGAGACTGAACATGTAAATGATTCTGTGTTGTGGTTCTTAGGTAATGCTTACAAATGTTGTAGTAGTCATGAACTGTTCCAGATATTAAGATAATTAGAATAAACAAATTTTATACTGATTTGTGCGTATTTGACTGTTAGTAGACAATTTTTGAGTCTGTAAAATGCTTTTAATTATGTGATTAAGTAGTTTTAATTTATATTAAGCGTAGACAAAATAAAACACGTACCATTTGCAATAAATATATTATCATATCAATAATTATAATATTCAAATATAATAATTAATAGTATTATTTTAATAAATTAGATTAATATGGATAAGGCTACAAATATAGCATTTAATAGTTCTAGTTGACTCTCACAAATGTAGCTAGTTCCGACGCACTCGCTCGGACAACTGCGTTTCTATAAAAACGTTGTTTATCTAAACTTTAAACATGATTAAAATCGCAGATCATTTTAACTATATTTAATAATAACTCTAAATTCAGCTAAAAATATTTTAGTCTTTATATTTTAGTACTTACATACCGTAATGCCGTACGTGTTCCATGTCGATGGGGAAATAAATGCTAATGGCAGTATTTAAGGTTATCTCACTGAATTTCCAAAGGCATACATATTGTACATTATATTCCTAATATAAAGAAAAACTTCTACCTACTCGCCAATGTTTGTCTTGCGTCCTTTTTATTCGTTATAATAAAAGAAAGAGACAAAACACTAAGCAACTATAACGTAGCATTATTGCTCATAAGTACTAAGTTTTTCTAACGTTATTAAAACATGTCTGTACGAAATTGCACTTTAAATCACAAATGAGCAAACACTGTTGCACGATACGACAATCTTAGGAAACTTTTTTAAATAAGTTTTTGATTTTCTGACGTCACGATATAATAGTAATTGACAATGATAATGCTTATCGTGGACGGAAAACCAAAAGCCCATACAAATATAGTGTCCTATAAAGAAAAATTGGTAAGATTTCTGGTTATAATCTAGACACGTCATATGACTTAGGGATGATTTATGATTAAAAAAAGTGATTCTATTTAGTCATCAGTTAGATTACCGAAAAGTATTTGACATGTATTTTTTGCTACCTATATCAATTAATAAAAAAAATATGAAAACAATAAAACGCATCCAAGATCAGAAGTGGGGGGCTTGTGACGTAATTTTTTGGTGAAGTGTACTCAAATGTGACGTCACACGAGTTTCCAGCGCACTGCATCTTTATTTTTGTTTACGTGAAAAGAGAAAAAAAAATTTACGCGTCCAATGTTTTTCGGAAATCTATCTGGCAGGCTATTTAGTTTTTTTTTAGCATTTACCCTATTCGGGTTAGTTTCGGGACGTCAATTAATATGAGTCTGTGGTACTCACTGACACCCACGAATTGGCCGCTAAGGAAGGCGCCAAATCAAACCATACCTATACATTTTGTCTGGCGTCTCAATGCTCATAGATCCGTTTTTATTCTGGAGCCGCCAATTCTCTCTTTAAATAGTACATCTTTATCGTATCATACAACATTATACCAGCGCTCTAATACGTCATCACGGTAATTTCAGGCTATACGATAACTACGAGTTAGTATATATTACCGTTACAGAAGGCGATTACGATTATATCATAATAATTGAATCCTTCGACTATTGCAGTCCGACCGTCGTTTTATTTGCAAATATATTGGTTAAAAAATGTTAGCATTCTTACCTTTATTTAGTGTTTAGTGTGTGGGTGTTCAAGCGAAAAAGAGACGGTAGGTATTCGTCATGTATAGGTTTATCTCTTTTACTCTCTGGCACAAAAACAAATGACTGTCTAGCTTTTATCTATGCTGTCAAAATGTTCGCATCACTTGTTCAATACAAAATATACTATATGACATTCAAGATAAAATCAATTTTGTATTTCATAAGTGATGCTAGAGTCAGACCCGCGGTTGGACCCCTTTTAAAAGTAAAAGAGACTTCATTCTAACTACATATCCCTTCAAATATTGTTTGCTGATCAAATTCTTAACATCTAATAGACTAATGTCGCTAGGAAGAAATCTTGCTTGCTTATAGAACAGCGGAAAATACCACGTGTTTGAAAAATCTATTAGAATCTGTAAGAGTTACAGATTCTAATAGATTCTGATAGTGCCTACATTTATGAATTTTGGTTGATTAAAACAGATGCAGAGCTCGCTAAAAATACGTTTGCAAATAAGATATTATTCTTGCAATAGCGATGTTGTTTGCGCGCAGCATATAATATTGAAGTGACATATAGTAGCCGGCATGAGTCGGCGACGATGCGACGCCCATTAATGCTCTTATTGGTCGTCGCATCTCAGGGTGGTGTGATCTGTGCTCGTGGCTACTACACTTGCATCAACGTTCATGTTTTCACTGACACTTGAAGTCTCTGTTAGATTTGAAACGCTCAGCTCATCGAAGAGCTCAAGATCCAACAGTATGAGTAAATGTCGAGGCAATAATTATTTAAGTGTTTATCGGGTTTCATCATATGAATGATTCCAGTGTGGATGAAACTTTACATAGTTAGTCGACATAAACTCAGCTCAGAGAATACAACGCCAAAATTTTCTCGCGCTGTGAAAGCCTTTTTGGAAGTTTATGGAAACTTGCTCATAGTTTACCGACGATCAGACTGGTGTGGTCGTAATATAATGTCCGCTGTGCAGCAGCTATATTTGTGAGAGGCGTGTGGTGGCCATGTCGAGGTACACTACCCGGCCGGTAACGTGCCACGTCTTTGTAGAGCGTTGTCTCTGTCACTCATTCTTCTATCTTCGTCTAACAGCCGATAGATGACGTTTTTTAGTGTCGTCTTTGTTGCTCGTATGTATGTTGTCTCTCTCTAATCCACGATGTGTGATGATGCTGCATCGCGTTTGTGAAGCGTTTCTGCCACTCAAATGTGTTTTTCTGTCTGTTGTTCGAAGTGTAATGACGTCCAGTCCTTTTTGTAGAGGGTCATCTCTTTTACTTGTGTGTTAGTTTCTTCATGATCACTTTCACTCATAGTTATGCTGTCTCTCTCTAAATTACGACGTGTTATAGACAGAGCGTTGTCTCTTTAACTAATAGTTATGCTGTCTCTTTCTAAAGTCCGGTTTGTTCATCTCTTTCAGTCACAGTTATGCTGTGTCCTTCTAAAGCTGAAGTTTGACTGTGTGTGGGCGTGGCTGGCGGCGTGGTGTGTGGCCGGGTGGCGTGGCGTATGTGTGTGTGTGTGTGTGTGTGAGTGAGTGTGTGTGTGTGTGTGTGTGTGTGTGTGTGCGTGCGCGCCAGTTAGGTGTGGTCGGGCGCGTGGCGGCGCGGGTGGCGGCGCGCGCGCACGCGGCTCTCCGCGCTGCCCGAAGCGCTCACTGGAAACAATCGTTACATTCTCAACATTAAAATACTAACAACGCTTTTTTATGAGTGGTATCTCCCAATTCAACCTAGGAGGTAATTCAAGACGTTTATTTGTAGAGACATGAGTATGTACATAAAAGGAATGCAAGTTGTTCATAAAAAAGATCAGTCACGTTAGGCCTTTGCGGCATACAAATATAGGTAAGAAGAAGACGACTGCTTAACCGGACTTGCCTGTTGCGATCTTAGTAAAAATATTCAAGCCTCCAGCCAAGACTTAAAAAGCTTAAAAACTAAGCTACTGCACGCTAATAGCACCCACTGTGGGGTACCTCGGCTGAGGGCGTTGCTGGGGGGAGGCGGGGGGAGGGAGGACCGCTAGGGACAGACTGGATAGAAGTGATTACTAAACGCAAAGATAAGGTTCCTCTTATACAATGTGTAACAGAATATATGAAATACATGTAAAGGGGTCATTGTACTCATCATTGTGAACAACTTTTACTATGAAAATAGTCGACTGCCCCATACATAAATACGTGCCCATAACTCGACAAATTGTACACAACTGTAGTCGAGTAGTTTAAGCACTTGCCTTGTGACCCGGTGGTCCTGGGTTCGATTCCCACGGGAAGCATACTTTGTAAAGTTGTTTCCAGTTTGGTTAGGACATTACAGGCTTGAATCAGCTGATTGTCTGATAAAAATATGATTCCATGCTTCGGAAGGCACGTATAAGGCGGTGGTCCCGGCCGCCAAATGGCGGTTGTTAAACAATGTCAGAGACCCTTGAGGCGGTTTAGCAACTCTGACACTAGGGTGTGTGGGGGTCGTAAGACCTTACTGCCCAAAGGATAAGAAGAACACAAATTATATTTTTTTGCCTCGCCTCGGTTCGGGCGACTTCCACTCGTTGGCGCGTTTTGTGCCCGAGTCAAAAGACTCGAAGTATTCCGAAGTTCTAACACGAAGCGTCTTACTACACTACTCGGCTCACTTCGGTTCTTGTCGAGCCGTAGTAAATACGCACGTATTTTTAATACGTGAGAGTAAACATTGCAACGGCAGCTGCCACTTGAACGTTATCCATGATGCCTATCGTGAGGCAGTTATAGTGCCACCTGGTGGTCACTCGTAGAACCTAATTTCCCATAATAAATTCTAACGCGCTCGCAATCGAACGCGTTCGAACGTGAGTCGAAAAAACTCACACTAAGGCCTCTGAGCGAAGCTCGAGTGTGTGGACACTTACTTCGGACTTCGGTCAACTTCAGATAGTACCTACCTACTTCATCGAAGTTACTTCGAGAGTAGTGTCGTGGAGGTTAAATGTTAATACTTTAACTAAATGATTAGTACCTGCATGCACAACAAGCCAGTTAGTACTGTAAACCCGTTTTCACTAACACAGGCGCCACCTTAAACAGTGCCCTAAAAAAAATAGCTTACTGTTGTAATTTCAACTCTGAACGCTGAGCTGAAAGTTGAAAGTAGAACAGCGCGCTTTTATTGGAACAGTCATTTAGATGTCACCTACTTTAGTAAAAACGGAAATTATTGAAGGATTATTTTACGCAAAAGTTCATGATAAGGATTATAGTACTTAATTCAAGATGTTGTTTTTTAATCGTAGAACAAGAGCAAAAACGGTGCCAAAATGACATTTGAAATCGCCACCAACTCAAGTATCAACTTTAATGGTGTGTATTTAAAGTTGATTTTTTAATAGGCTTATTGATCAAATGCCCTAAGAAAAATATGGGTTGCAATGGAATTTGAACTTTGTAATGTATGGCATAGAGTTTGTGACAACTCATTAAACTGGGTAAAATGGGACTCATTGGCAAGACTGCAGTGATTAACTGGCTTCTGACAATCCGTAACGACTGCCAAAGATCTACAAATGACAGCCGGGACCAACGGCTTAACGCGCTTTCCAAAGCACGGAGGAAACTCGGTATGCTAAGATGGTCACCCATCCACAGACCAACCTTGGCAAGCGTTGCTTAACCTTAAAGATCGATCCGTGCGGCTGTTACCTATTATTTAGCCACGCTCTCCTCTATTGACCATTGAATAAAACAAAAAAAAAAACATCATGAACAATTGAGTAAAGAAGCCAAAAACCAAATATAAAAACGTGCGTTTTCCTCACCCTGACTGTGTGATAATAATTTTGTGACAACCATTTTCAACTCTGGGTACATGGTATTAGAGCTCACGTTACTACTGTCTGTCGGTTTCGCTAAATCGCTCGCGTACACTGTTTTAATTCGGCATTCTGGAATATTAAAATAAATGGAAATAAAATCATAATCAACTAACTTGCTGTGCATGTGGCATAACAAATAAAAAATCGATTCACCCGTTTAAGAGCTACGGTGCCACAAACAGACACACATAACACCCCTCTCACTATAGGGTCAGGGGTTAAAAATATAGTACATTAGCCGAGGCACACATACGTAAGTGCAATCAATGCCTAGTTGTGGCCAAGACTTGTATAGTAATTTTCTCAAAAAATGCGCGGAAATTAAAATACCTACAAATTAATTTTCAAAATCAATGTCGAACAACCAACAACAATAATAATTCCCGCGTAAGTAGGTAAGTGTTCATTTTTTTATTTCAATAATCAGCTTTCTAGAAAATTAAATACAACCTTTGATAAGTTACCTCCTTGGTTTCCATGCTTCGCAATATAAGATCGTTCCATTTTTAAATAAGTAGTCCATTTTTATTACACAAAAGATATCGAGTTTACTATGTAATTTATTTGAACGCAAAACACGATAGATATGGATTTTCATACAACTCTTGCCGGCCGCTGCTCGGCCAGTCCGGCAATTTCGATTTATCTCGAAAAAGGTTGTCAATATATTGCTCACATTTCTAAGCATGTTTGAGAAAAAAATATAGCAGTCTACGAGTAAATACAAGTGTCCCACAGCAAAGCAAGGGCCTCTCGTCATTACCAAAAGCCACTGGGGTTTGGGGGTTGAGGATTGGTTTCCACATAGATAGCGAAGATGAAAATATTATTATCCCCCTTTTGCGCTGAATTTATTTTGTAAGTTGGTTGCAATATCACATTTACACGTCAATCTTTTTATCAATTTTAACTAGATGAAGCTAGCTGACAACCCTGAGTAGAAACACCAGAACAAACTCAGTTTTCAGTCTTTTTTAGTTCCATATAACCCCTACTACCTGGAGTGCCAATTCTAATAATTTTTAAGGCCGCTGTACAAATTGGGCCAAGGCAGTGGGCCATATGTTGGGCCAAAATAATGAATTCCAAATGTCGCTGTCTACACATTAGTGTACGTTTGCCAACGAGTGAACACTGTTTGCGAAGCACGCCAAGATCCTTTGATTGGTGTACGAAAAACCGACAACATTCGGTTGGCCGGCCAATATTGCCGCCAACTACCAACATACCGCCAAGTAGGTCTTTACACGCTGGCCCAATACGCTGGCCCACTGCCTTGGCCCAATGTGTACAGCGGCCTTATCATTCGCATCTCAATCGCAATCTGTCAAAACTGTATGAAAATAAAGTTTTTTTTGACAGTTTTCGATTGACTTGCGAATGCGAAAATCTATACAAATATTATAAAGCAGAAGAGTTTGTTTGTTTGTTTGGTTGAACGCGCTAATCTCAGATAGCTCATTTATCGAGGAAGGCTATAGGCTATATATCATCACGCTAAGACCAATAGGAGCGGAGCTGTAATCAAAAATGTTACGCAGACGACGTTGCACGGGTCAGCTAGTTGTTTAGAAATTAGTAGAATTGGCCCTCTAATCAAATCATTTGAGATCTAATAGGTCAATGTCTGAGGATTCTTTTAGGAAACACCACACAGTGTTGAGTTTACGCCTGCATTCTTCGGAATCCCGCGTAATAGGTTCCGAATCTATTCAGTGGCGTAGCTAGACTCAAAGGGGCCCTGTATGAAACATTTTTGGGGGGCCCTTTTTGAAGCGTATTTTTTTTAACAAAGTAGACCCTAATAGCTAAGGACTGTCATGGCAGGCCACGAAGAAGACGGCGGCACTAAATGTATAGCTTTGCGTCCACACGCCGAGGCCTCTGTAATCCGGGGGCCACGTATCTTTGACATGGCTGAACCGGCGGTAGCTACGCCCCTGAATCTATTGCCATCGACGAATGGTCATTCATCTGAAGAAGAAACTAATGGTATACCTGTGGGTTCCTCTGGAGTCTTGGTTGTGACGGTGACTGCGTCTCCGTTGGTTGCCTGAGGCTTTTTGTTCTTGTCATATCCATTGGCTCTGGGACGTGTATGATCTGTAATTGATAAAAGACGTGTAAACTTAGTTCCCGTTTGAAGGGATTATTTGGCGTCAATGGACACCGGCGGAGGTCCAAAGCTTTATAAAACTTCTACGAGACTAAAACTACACACAAAAATATATACTAATATTATAAAGCTGAAGAGTTTGTTTGCTTGAACGCGAAAACTACCTACTGGTCCGATTTGAAAAAATAATTCAGTGTTAGATAGCCTATTTATCGAGGAAGGCTATATATCATCAAGCTAAGACAAATAGGGCGGAGTATTCATGGAAAATGTGACGCAGACGAAGTTGCGCGGGTCAGCTAGTACAGAGTAAGTAAAAGGAGACGCAGGGCGATACCTGGTTACCGATGGCACGGGACAGGGACATAGAACGATGGGTGACTCGCTGTCCGATAAAGTCCAGGCCCGGGTCAAAAACACGTTTTTTATCCACGCGCGCCTCAACGAAATGTCAGCGGAATAAGCGATGAGGCTTGCCAGAGTACAGAAATTTGTTCAAAAGAGTCACCGCGGCCATGGAACGCAAAAGGAATTAGGAGAAACAGGGGTGGGTCTGGGTAGTCAATAAGAGCCTGAAACTCCCTTCCGCTGCGCCAAGAGCGAAGGAGTCATTCAATGATTTCCTGTCCTTAAAGGCCTACCGGGATGTAATCAAACTTCAAGCGTTTACTAAACAATAAGACCTAGTCAATTAAAATCAAATCAAAATCAAAAGTCATTTATTCAAATTAGGCTGAGTGCCAGCACTTTTTGAACGTCAACGTTTACAAGAAGACAGTCCACCAAAACGCCCGCCCGTCACCACTTCATAGTGTTTTAGCTGGGAGGAAGAAGTGGCCAACAAACTCCCCAACATTACCATAGAGTAGAAGGTTTATTAGAAGCACGGGTAGGCAACTCCATCCATAAAGACTGTTAAATCATAACTTACTGTTAGCATAGACGGTAGAGCGGTGCATCTGTTGTCCGGACAGCTCAGGCAGCGTGAGGGGCCGCCGGGTGCTTCGCCCTCGGGGACCCACCATGTTGAATTCCCTGCAAGTTAAGATCACCATAAATACTCTTTCTCTAATTTCGTTGGATGTCTCTCTCCTTAGCCTGAATTATACCCTAGATACGTGTGTCCTGCCAAAAACCAGTGATAAAACTAAGTAGTCGAAGTAGAGAGGGATAGAAGAAGGCTGGGAGAGCCTTCTTCTCGTAAGAGCAATGGACGAAAATAAATTCAAAGAAGAACAAAAATCGGTCCATCACAGGATCAGATACTAAAAGAGTTGATTCATGAGACATGAGATATATCTCTTTCGTCCAAGTACGAAAGAGATATATTTCATGTGTCTCATACTTACTAGTAATGCAATGTTGCATCCTGCTCTCAAATCCGACTATAGATTGTCACGAATAGGGTCAGGCGGGGTAAATAAGACACCCAAAATTCCGTAGAAAAAGACCTAAAAAAACGTTAGTGAACTCAAAAATATGCTTTATGTAGTGCTCACTCTCTCGAATACAATTTCTATCAGTTTTCTAAGTGGCTTTTAATTTAAAATAAAGCATTTCCCAGTGCACAACGGCAGCTTTGCTTAAGGCTCAATTCACAATGACGCAGAGTCGAGGCGTTGCGAAGCGTCACGTTTTTCAACTATACTAAATTCTTCTTTATTTCCCTATATTAATAGGAGAAAATTTGAAAACGCGCGTCTGTGCGCATCTTTTCTTGCAAAGGTCTCTCGCGCGTCACCGCGCGCAGACGTTCGGCGCATTCGCGCCCAGACGCACGTCAGCCGACGTCGACATCGGACGAAGCACAGTACCGAACTGAGTGGAGACAATGCGGATGCGACGAACGCGCGCATTCGCGCGTCAACGGGGCGAAATATTTCGCGTCGCGACGCTTCGACTCTGCGCCAGTGTGAATTGAGTCTAAGAAGTATTTATTGGAGTTTAAAAGCAATAAGCATTCACCCGCCAACCAGTTTAATTCGAACTGCCGCGCCTCCGTCCACTATCTCACCTGTCTGTAAGCGATGATGCGGTTGACGCTGGCGCACGCTTACCTAGAAGTAACGTATTGGCTCGGGACTTGAAGACTCCCAGGTAATTGCTATCGGAAAATATAGACTGGGCTACGAAACGAGGCACATGAATACTGGTCCTACCTGTCACTTGTTTGGAGCTAGTTCAAGAACCATAATCCTTTTGTACTTATCTCAATTTGTTTGGCATCGAGGCATGATGTCTGCTTCGATATATCTTTAATAGTCATTGTCAATTCTCACTACTATCTAGCCATGAACATTCTCACACAATCTGTCAGTTAGATTGCTAATAGTACATTGTTATCCAGGGGTAAAAGTAACTGATTTAGTCCCGAGACCTTTTTTTTTATACAGAACGGGGAATCTCTTGGCCCAAATCTCACCTGATGGAAATGATGGAAAGTGATGATTAGGCTGAAGATGGAAGCGAGTTTCACCCGGAATCCTCTTACACAGAGGAACTGGCTATCATACCTCTAACTGCCGGAACACAACAATGCTGTTTACATTGTTGTTGTGGCGACAGACTTAGACATGATGGTGGTAGCTTGCCATAACATTTCCATCATTGTTTTTTTTTTTTTTTAATTATTAAACGGCTGTCAGTTGAAAACGATGCTCCCTAGGGCTTCGAAGTAATACTTTCAACCCGCTACTCAGGCAACTTCAGGCCTACTTTCCGAGCATGAGTAATGAAAAATATTATTGACTCGTATTAATTCTTTTGTCTTGATAACATGACGACCTAGAAATTTTGCGAGACGTAAAGACTCACTGCCATACTTGGACGTTTTATTGTTTAATTATTGATTTAAAAAAATTTACATTCAAACTCATTTTTCGATTATAGGTTCTAAAATTATATAAACTGAGGGACAAAATAAGAATCAACTTTTTATTTAGAAAACATCCCGATTGGCCTTTTATTAATGCCAGTACAGGAACACGAAGATGTTAAAGTCTACTTACTCTCTTAGTGGTTCTCGCCAGAAGTCAGGAGTGTGGACTGGCGGGAAGTGATAGTTGTTCTGGTAGCCGTACGCGTCCAGGCCGCTGGCTCGGAGACTTGCGTGCAGAGAGTTCTTCATACACTGCAACTGTTTATGCAAACATTGGAGAAGTGTAAAGGAATCCCTTATAAGGATTCAGGAGCAGATTCAAGGTGGCTAGAGATTCTGCCGGAGTCGCGGGACTATTCGAAAGAGATACCGTGGCTCCGGAACAAAGGGCACTGAAGGAACATGGATGGTTTTAGTCAGTAGAAGTCTGACACTCCCTCTCGCTCCGCCCAGAGCGGGAAGAGTCATTGGATGATTTCCCATCCTTAAAAAAAAAGGTGGCTAGAGATCTAGATAGTTGGAAACACCTAAAATACTCTTTCTTTTCTGATGAGACCTAGACCTTATCACAATTTTTTTCTGCGCTTGGTTCGTTTGAAATCTATTACCTATAGAATTTTAACTCTTCTCTTGCCGCTAGTGGACTTTTCTGCATTTGTTCTTTCAGTCATATTCATAGAAGAGTAGTGAAGAAGAATCTTAAAAAAGTTTACTTTTGATTTCAACACTTTTTTTATTTGAGATGGGTTTGCTCTTGACTCTAGTCTTGGTCAGAGATGACAGAGACAAAGTCTATGATGGAGCGAGCTTACCCAGAAGTAGCCTGTTCACTCTAACTTTCAAAAGACTAGGGTTGTAAGCGTTCAGAAACAGACGCAGGCAGAGAGTTCCACTCCTTTGCTGTGAGCATTATGAAAGACGCTTGGAAACGCTCAGTGCGAATTGGTGGAATAGCAACAAGGTAGGGATGGTAAGTTGCAGTGCGTCTGGATGTCCGATGGTAGAAGGGGGCCGGTGAGATGAGGTCGTGGAGTTCTTGGGCAAACTCTCCGAAGTACAATCTGTAGAAGACTGAACAGCAGGCAAGCTTCCGGGGAATGGCTGTCGCTATTTTCGGTTTCAGTTTTGATAAACTAAGTGCTTACAAACCCACCAAACAAGTGCAAGTGTGTCAATCAACAAAACTGTGCAGGTTATTTGTCTTTCAAACCACTCAAAACTTGTGCTTAAGAATGTAAGAAGTACCTACAAGTATTACCTAATCTATGTCTATAGGGATCTCAAACTTGATTTTTATGATCGCAAAGTTTACGTGCAGAAATTACGTTAGCTTAAACCTTGTATATTAAAGAACGAATTCAATTCATACAGCTATTCTTAACCCTCCTGCGTACGTAGGCATAAAGGTCGATAAACATGTTACACTCAAGTTAATACAACTTAAAGCGGGTTGCCAACTACACAAGAGATAACTTGTCACACAGCATCATAACTAAACAAAAGAAGAAACAACTCCTACTCATAACTAGCTGGAAAGCGGAAAGGATTTGAACGATTAAACTACGGACGTTTATAAGCAACCCTTGATGAATTGGCAACCCAAAAAGTGGCATAAAGTGTGCTGTTCTCATAAATCCGTCTACAATTAGACCAGCAACCTCCTTCCACATCTACTTAACTCAAATTATAACTAAAACCATTAGTAAGCGCATACGAGGACGGGACAAAACAAATGCTAACACATGCGGGGTTAGTAGAAAACTAAAACATCACTCTCGCGAAATTTAAGTGTGCAAAAAACTAACTCTTTGAAAATTTGTGATACCGTAGCCAGAGAGTACCAGGGCAACATGGTCGAAAAGCGTTTCTCGGAGCATCAAAATAAATGGACCAGCCTAAGACTTGAGCTTGATTCTGGAGACATTTTCATACTGCCTAAAGGGTGGTGAAAGCTTTTTTTCCCGTGTTTGATCCAGTGCATAAGAAAGATGGTCCTTTAGGTTCTATATTACTCCCCGGATCCCATCTCTTCACACCAGGGGGGCTACTCTCTAAGCCCTAGTCCGTAGTTTCGGGCTTAGTTGAGGGCGTATTCTACTCCGCATCACCTACGAACTTACGATTAGTCCCGAACCCAAACTAAGAAAGAAAGACAACACGATTTGACAGTTACTATCGAACCGTGTTGTCATTAATCTTAATAATAAGGTAACACGGAGTAGAATACGCCCGCAACTAAGCCCGAAACTACGGACTTCGGGCTTAGAGAGTAGCCCCCCTGTTCTTTTGAGTTTACGAAATACGTTCTTCTACGGTCCTATCCTGGTTTCTAACGTTTTTATGCTTTTGACGCTCCAAAGACGACCTTTTGAGGACCTTACAGCCCTGGTATTCCCTTGGCGAGGGTAGTGTATGCGTGACGCGTTCCCGTCCACGTCGGCGCGCCTTCCGGCTGCTACGCCGAGCCTCAACCACTCCGCCATTTTGTATACCCCTGTAGTCTAATCTACCTAGTCTTTAGACAATTTATGTGGCTGGTTACATGGGCATCAAAAAGAAGAATTCTGAAAGAGATGTTGAAGATTGTTTGTTGAGCAGTTTTTGGAGCTGAGTTTTTTCCACCACTTTCATTTTCTTACATGGGCATCAAAAAGAAGAATTCTGAAAGAGATGTTGAAGATTGTTTGTTGAGCAGTTTTTGGAGCTGAGTTTTTTCCACCACTTTCATTTTCAAAATACCCTATGCTTAGGTATTTTATAATGATCGTCGAAAGAGTGGTTATTTACAGGACATGGATTGGAATTTTAAAATATAATAAATATTAATGTCAATCCTCTCGGCCATGAATGATGAAATCAAATAACCTATCCAGCTTTTTTTTACTTTTGATAGGCACACGTTTGACCACTATCACACCTGATGATAAGCGATGATGCGGTCTAAGATGGAGCACGCTTGCCTAAATAGGAAACAATTGCGTATTTAGCGGCCTACGGGATCCATTGAACATCAGGAATACGGCTCAAGTTCTCTCGCTCCAAGTAATGGTTTGGGGGACATCGATAAGAGTCATTAAAACCGGAAGGGGTATACAAAGACGGAGCGCATCAGCGTGTGTCGGGTGTACACGTACGTGTGCGCTGCGCGCGGCCGCGCCGTCAAACAAGAGGTTAGTGACGGCGCCCCCCGGCGGCGGCGGCGCGTGTACCTCTCTCCGCTGGCGCTCGGCGTCCGCGCGCAGGCGCCGCACCAGGCGCTCCGCCTCGCACAGGCGCGCGCGCAGCTCGGCGCGGGACTCCGCCCCGCAGCTGTCGCCGTGGCACGTGGCGCAAGGCGCGGACGAAGCCACTTCCAATAGGCGGATTTTTCTGTTTTCAACGAGCGTTGGTATTAAACAGTATTGGTGTTTCAACGTTGGTTTAGCAATTTCAAAGAATTTGTCTACGGAAGTTAATCCGCATGCGTGAAACCCACTATTCAAGATTTCATTTTATGTCAGTACCTAATATGTGTTTATAGATAAAAAAGTGTGGTATCGCAAGAGAAATATCGGCGTAGGTACCTATACAAAGATTAAGTAGGTAGGTCCTACGAGAGCCTCGCATGCATGCGAACAAATCGCACGCATAAGTAGGCAGGTAAGTAGGTATGTATGCGTGCTGTTTGCTCGCATGCAAGGGCTGTCCCCCGTA
The DNA here is from genome assembly GCA_963859965.1 of Ceramica pisi. Lineage (NCBI taxonomy): Eukaryota > Metazoa > Arthropoda > Insecta > Lepidoptera > Noctuidae > Ceramica > Ceramica pisi. The sequence goes on from OY982538.1 coordinate 1,720,132, forward strand.
GGCAAATTCGCATGACGATAAAATCGCGTCACTCCAGTAAATAGGTACCTAAACCAGAAGATTAAGGAGTCAGTTAAGACGATCTGAATAAGTCTAGTTCTTTCAGGGTCATTCATTCATTGCTTGGTCTAACTCTAGGTCAATGTAACCGCTCTCCTTGACCCTCGACCACTTATCTAGCTTACAAATCTCTATGACGTGACCACAACACGTTTCGCCAACATGGACGCGTCACAGTATAGCCATTACTATGTAAACCTTCAGTCCGAACACGCAGTAGGTAATTACGGAAGCTTGGAACGTACTCAGTCTGTGCATCTACGAGTGTCTGCAGTTGAACGGCGCGTGCTTCGGCAGCCTTCGCATCACTTCGGGCGGCGGTCGCTTCTTGCTCCAGGCGGGTCACTTCGCGCTTCAGTTTCACCTGGACATCACAGAACGCTACATAGTAGGAAGATTGGCATATTGGCTAGATATAAAAGCTATTGAATTAAATTATCGACGTCCTGGCATACCTACATACCTCACCATAGTTGTTATTTAAAAACTACATACAAATTTCTCGGAAATAAAATTGCAGTTCATTGACAAAGTGGCCGTAAAGGTGATGCACTAAATTAAAGAGCGCGTTTTTATGACGCAACATGAATGGCGGTTAAAATGTGATGCACTTGAATATTTATAAACCTACAGATTACGTAAGTAACACTAAAAAATATCTTTTTTTTAGGTACCTAATTTTATATTCCGGCAGTTTTTTCTTCGTTGCAAGAATCTTGTAACTTTTCCAGTTTACATAAGTAGACTAATTGGCTTTTGTTTTGAAACATCAATTTCCTGTGTGAGCAGCAGAGTATGAACAAACAATATCATTAAATGTTTGCTTGTTACTTTACCTCATTGTTTTCGGTATTTTCTTCAGCTGGAGACGAACTAGTTTTGGGTGAAGATTCTTTGTTGAATATGAGTTGGAACTGCAAATCTGGAAATAAATGTATCATCACCTTCAAGTTAATTCTCAAATAAAGTTCAAAAACTAACAAAAAGGTTCAGGGTAACATAAACAGTTGAAATATGAAAACAATTGATTTTATACTGTTTCACAATGATAAATCGTAAATTCACTAAACTCCATAATCACTGGTGTTTTTGTTTCTGATTTTATTTTTAATCCATTTTAATTTGTTTTTCATTAATTTAAATTCATGGTTAACCAAAGGCCCAACGAGTGAATGGCCCTTACGAGGTACCTATATACGTACCTACAAATACCACACTTGTTGTTTTATAAGCAGGTAAGTATACCTACTTACCTGCTTATAAAACACACCTACGACACCAAAAACTGACACAAATAACTTGTCGTAGGTGAGTATTACATCAACAGTTGTCTGAATCTGAATCCAATGAACCAGTTTAGTTCATTGTTTAGTTTAGATCTCCTAGCTAAGTGCACATCGTATGACTCACGGTACCACTAACTTGGTTACGTTACGAGGTAAAAATAAAACGAGAATAATATAGCTATAACCTTAAATGATGTGGAATACTTCCAGAGTATGTCGAATCCACACTTCCAGATTCGTAAAAGCGAAAGTGGATCTAGTTTTCATGTCTAGCACGATGCCGAAGCCGATGAACTTCCAATTTTGGCGAAATTTGAAGTTGAGAATACAACTGTATCTTAGGTCGCTATTCCTACTAGAAGCAACTCGTATGAAAGTTTGATTAGATGCCTAATTTGAGAGTCACGATCTAGTATTATCATCCCATTATTTTAGCAGGTAGAATCGAGGCCTAAAGATAAAACTATTTTTCAATGCAGATAGCTACTACAAAGGTGAGCGAAAATTATTGTCCTCGTCACTACCCATTTATTATTCTCATGGTTGTCATAATCTTGGCTCGCCAGATGCTTCTTTGGTCATCGCAATAATTAGCAGTTATTCAATGGGTTTAATTTATTGAAGATCCAGGTACACACAGTATCCATAAATTTTAATGGTTTAAGCACATAGCTATTCCTGTGTGTAGCATCTTCTATTTTCTGTTGTAATGCATAACTGTCCTAGGTCGTTTCAGTATCCAAGGTGCTTATAACCCATGCCTATCTGTCTATGTAGCCAAGTCATACAGAAAAATATCACACATCTTTGATTTATTCCATTCGAACCTCAGCTTTTCAATAGAAAAACTGTGGATTTTAACAGCCCTTTGATTCCACTTAGAAAGATCCACCAGCATTATTCCTTCTAGGTCATCAATACATAATTTGATTCAAAGGTACCTCTGTTCCTCTCTCTCAAAGCTTCGATCTCAGCGTGTAGACCGCTCAGCATCTGCCGGTGCTGCTCCTGCAGGAACCGTACGCTGTGCTCCAGGTGCGCTACCCTGGCCACAGGATCCCCTCCGATAATGAAGCCACTGCCCGTTGGCTCCAGAGGAGATTTCTTCACCTGAAGATTGAGAGGAATCGGATGAAAGTAAATGAAGGTTTTCTGAAATGTCGAGCACCAGGTGGCATTACTGAGGCGTCAGTTCCAAACACCTATAAAAAAGCTTGTTTTCTGACATTTTTGAAGTTGACATTGACGTCATGTTAATGTCAAAGTCACTTTTTCAAATAAGAGGACCTCTCGCCTATGTGGCGCCAACTGGTGGAGTAAAATTTTCCTTAAATCCCTCATTACGGGGTCAAGTGTGATCGCAGAGTTTTGCGATCGGGGAGTTGACGTTTAGAGACGTCGGTAGGGCTTAATTTTTTATCAACTCGAACGATATAAAATAATAAAAATAGGTTGATTGATGTTTTAATTAGCTTGTATTTAGATAAATCATAAAAACAATCTCACTACTATTAACGCCGCGATTTTTTAATTTTTTTGTTAAATAATGATGAATCCAAGTGCAGTCCGTGCGATGCACCCTCATATCATTTATTTACAGCAAATATAACTTGAAATCAAACAACCGAGGCATCCCTTTGTTCATATAAATGAATAATATAATATAGTAGAATAATATAGTAGGCATCTAGGATCAATGTGCGGCAACAGTTAATTGCAATTAAATTACCCCTATCAGTAACAATTTCCCATAGCCAAGCGATGGGAAAAGCCATCTGATATACATAATGACTTTTCCTATAATGTCAATGACCGGAAGATAGCTCTTTGTGCTCCGTGACTTGGCAAATTTAATATTTATATTGGACACTCTCTCATAAACAGAGCTATCGTTGCACTTAGTGAGGAAGAGAGATTAAAAACAGATGGGAATCGCGCAGGATATCTATTTCCGACGCAAAATTCGAGCTGGTGACATGAGAAGCGAAATTATAGACAAAATAATTGCAACACTTACTTGGAGCTTTGTGAACGGGGCAGCTGGCACTAAGACTTTGGACGCCATCGCCGCAGACCAGATTATTCACATCCACGAACCAAAGAGGAGACAGGGAGAAGCGATTAGCGCAACCTCCTTTGTTGTGTACCGCCGCGGAGCACGCGCGTGATTCCAATGATAAAGATTCAACATTTGTGCACAGCAGAACGCACGACCTTGCCCACTACACGTAATAATTAAAAATAAAATTTCACAGATCAACACAAATAATAAACAGCGGCCTGTATTCTGCTAATACTTTATGAGGTAGACGTTTCTCTTAAACTTACGGGGTCGTCGACCGTCGCGACCTTGAACCACTGAACTGGTTATTATAGTGAAATTGACTTGGATGGGAGCACTGTTTTTTGGTGTTTCTGTTGATTTTTTAAGGATTTTCGCGTGATTTTGTCGTGAGCGGGCTGCGGGCTCTGCCGGCGCGGCAGGTGCAGGCGGGTGGCGGCGGGGGTTGGGAGGGGGCTCGGGGCGGGGTGCAGTGTCTATCGATCGCGCCGCCGCACAGGTTCCGAGTGGCGCTGACTCACGGGCTTCGTTTCTGTCACTATTCGAATTTCGAGCGTGGCCCGCTGCCAAATCCTCTGATAGCTTTATGGCGTGTCACACAAGTCTCAGCTAATAGCTTAATTCACCATACGGATTTGGTAATATGTAACGCGCTTTTACGGCGACCTTTTAACCGTATAAGTTAGTCGGAAGTAACACTAAATCCAGTGTTTGTTACGCAATTTGGGTAGCACTGTTATTTGACAAGCTCATAAATAAAATTAACTCGTTATCACTCTACTTATGAGAACTCTGCACGCCACGTTCTAGCTCTACCTACCCCAACAAAAGTAGTCTATAATCACTTTTTTTAAATTGTTGTAATTAACTGCAAAATATTTGTAATTATAAATAAATACTTGGCTTGTAATAAATGTTTTTATCTAGAGCAGAATACCCGCATAGAGACATTAAACTAACAGTTTTAAATACAATAAAAATATTTAACGAGCGGAGAAAGTGAAACTTTCGGATACGTATGGAACATTAAACAGTTGGCACAATGATAATGTCATAATAGATAATATGCTGTTTATTATGATATAATGTAGCGGAAGGGACAACATTTTTGTTAAGCCGAAAGTCTAATTATTTCATACGAATTTTCTGTCCCTAGTTGTTTACCTTAGAGCTTCCTTAGGGTTTATCGGCTTTGCATTTTTTTTTCATAATAAATTCTCTTCAGCAAGGTTTGTGCCTTGTTCTATGTCTAAAACCTATTAATAAGGTTTTCAACAATAACATTAGTTAATTAGAAAAATGTCAGCTTCAAGTGCCCAGGAGCGAGCAGAAACGTTAAAGAAGATCCTGAGCGCATCATTCTACGCGCTGGCCTCTTTCATGATCACCGTGGTGAACAAGACTGTGTTGACGACGTACGCCTTTCCCTCATACCAAATCGTGGGCTTGGGGCAGATGGCAGCCACCATCGCAGTTCTATGGACCGGCCGCTTCTTTAGGGTAGTGCAGTTTCCGCCTCTATCAACAGCTATCTTAAGACGCATCTGGCCGCTGCCAGTCATCTACTTGGGCAACATGGCAACTGGACTTGGTAGTACCAAAGAGCTCAGCCTACCGATGTTCACAGCTATGCGACGCTTCAGTGTACTCATGACGATGCTGGGTGAGAAGCTCATCCTCGGTGTGACGCCCTCTTGTGCTGTTCAAGCCAGTGTTTACGCCATGGTCGGTGGTGCTATGCTCGCCGCCGCAGACGACGCTACATTTTCACTGTCCGGATACACCCTAATACTACTCAACGATGTCTTCACTGCTACTAATGGAGTGTACATAAAAAAGAAGCTGGATGCCAAAGACCTTGGCAAATATGGCCTGATGTATTACAATGCTCTGTTTATGATTGTCCCAGTAGCAGTCATTGCGTGGAGCACTGGAGATTTACAAAGCTCAGCTGATTACGAGAACTGGGATGACTCAATGTTCGTTTCGCAGTTCCTAATGTCATGTTTGATGGGATTCATTTTATCGTACAGTGTAATGCTTTGTACACAATACAACAGTGCACTTACCACCACGATCATTGGGTGTTTGAAGAACATTCTGGTAACATATTTGGGGATGGTAATTGGTGGTGACTATGTGTTTTCTGTGATGAACTTTGTGGGGCTCAACATCAGTGTGCTAGCCAGCCTGCTGTATACTTACGTCACTTTTAAGCGTTGGCCCTCTCCGTCTTACACCCAAGTGAATAGTGTGTAGCAGCAGATCGACTGAGTGTTTAATTTCTTTATAGTGTTGTAGTAATTAATTATCTAATGCCATAGATGACTGTTACCTACAGTGAGTAGTCAGTGAAATTAAAAATATGTTTCGGTCAGTGGGTCCTCTTAGGGGCGGATTTGTTTCAAATCATGCAATATAAATTCTTGCAATTTGTCTCCGTATAATCATAATCTTGAATTATTTGATTATGAGTAAGTACTAACTGTGAACCAGTTTTTTTTTTATATAGTAGGTACCTACTAGTTTAGATTCAGACATTTGTTTTCTCTATTTATGTGGATAAATGTGTATCACAAATCACAAAGCAATGCTTGTTTCATGGTAAGGTTGTATTTAAGTGGGTAATTATAACGGCCATAAATGTTGAAGATGTAATTAAATTGTGATACCTATCTAATATTATGAAGATATGTTTAGCAGAGTGCAGTAAAAGATACAAATATAATTTTAAGTACTGAAATAATAACATTAAAGAGATTTGAAATAGGTACTGTTGTATCTTTCTTTCATTCTTATATAGCTCCTAGAAAGTCGCTTTATAACAATTAACTTTGAAACTCGTCTAAATAGCACTCCAAGTAACTAAATTAAGACCACTATCAAGAGTGGCATGTTTTCGAGAACCCTCCCTAATAAATGTGTTTTCCATTAAAACTTCTGTTTCACTCGTATGTAACTTATTATTGGTGTTGTCCATACATGCATTTGTGTAGTGTTTCGTCTTTTGAGTTATTTTACCATTATTCCTTTGTTTATGGAAATTTTGTAACTCACAGAACAATCCTTTGTCTTTAAGGAAATAGCCTTGACTGTGTGTCCTTTAAATGACATGTCACGATGTTTTAGATCCTGTATTAAAATGACTTCTTCAATGTTAATCTTCAGTAAGTCAGTTATTTCCGCGTTATGACTTATGTGATGTCCTTTAGAACCTTAGTCCTACTTTTTTGTTTTTTTTTAATGTCCTCTTTTAATTTTGAATTTCTATTAGGTACTTACATTAATTAAATATAGGCGTCAGTTTCTAATAAGTTTTATCTTCTATTGGCAAAATTGAAACCAGATGGCAAAGATGAGGGAGAGACTTTCATTCGACGTTTTACTATGATATATAAATGTTTAACTGCACTTTCAGTGCCAGTGCAGTAAAAATTTCCATATAATTTAATCACTATCAGGTCAGTCCATCACGATAAACCCCTCCGGTGTTTCAAAACAACTATATTAGGTAGATTCCGAGCTCCGAGTTATTAATTTAATGGTCCTGCAATATAGCAGACATGCAACCGTTTCTATGAATTTTAAAGTTTATGAGCTACGGGCTGTCTGTTGGTCCATTTTTGTTCAATTACCTACCTACTAAGTTAGATTTTGTGAAGCTATCTTCTGAATTGAATAAAGTTTCGTGGCAAATAAAATACTTTAGAAAGTGTTTTTCTACTTCCAAAAAGTGTCTCTGACAGAAACACAGAAAGACAACAAGATGCTATTTATAAAGCTTACAATTTACTTTTAAATCACAACGAAACTCTAAAAATACCTGAACAATATTTTTTTTGCTGTCTACAACCCAAATCTTCCTTCATAGAATATGAATGAGCCCTCCGAAATCATATTTCCGTCATCCCTCTCCAGGGACCTGTAGAATTCGCCGTATCACTGTGGTATCACGGCAGTAATGACTTAAGGCAGCCATAATCTGTGTTAAATTTCTGAGGCCTTTTTCGTTTCACATCATAGCCAGTGCACATACCTTCTCAGTTATTTAATACATTTTACTGAGCGATAAAATCTTGATAATTCATTAAAATGTGACTGGTAACCATGACGGCTTAACATTATTAATTACGTTGATGGAATTTATGTCACGTAGAGTCTGGGTTTCAGCCTATAATGGGTACCTACCTATACATAAGTTAGCTCAGTGAGATGTAAGTAATTGCGCATTTGAGCGACCTTTTGAACCCCATCGGAACTGCTATTCGTGGATCTAAGATCAAAGCTCTGTTTAAACGAGCGGTTTTACAGAATTTTCAAAATTAATCTAGCTTAGTGACTGCGTTGATTTTGTGAAAATAGTCTAGAATTTGATAGATGAGTTGAAACAAGTACCTACCTATAGGTAGAAGAGTTGTAGAGTTACCTATAAGTACCAAGACGGAAACTTACGGCACTCAGGTCAAAATTTGGATGCGACGATGGCTCGAGATGCTGGAGTATGGTAGGCACCAGATAAACTTGCAATAAAGTACTTTGAACTTTCCCTGATACCCGAACAATAAATCATGAACCGTTTTTCATTACCAAAGAATGAAGAGTCACGATAAAAGTCGATTCAGGCAATAAATGTATGTGGGTCAATGACCTTTATTGCATATTTATCTGGCACCTACCATAGTGACCTAATAGTAGCCATACAGTGACAATTCTATGAAGTTGACATCAATGACAAAGAAACAAAACTTCGCGCAGTAAGTACCTACCTACCTACTGATGAAATGCATTTATTGTCTATGATTTTAAAATTATATTGGGAAATACCTACGAGAAAATTCATCCAACCACTTGGTATACCAACCTATTTAGATATTCTTCATATTTTTCGGGACAGTGCACAATTGCAAGTAGGAACGGCAAGTTGTAAGGCATGTTAGTTTTAATTCCGTATTTTTAAACCCATGATGAAGACGAACGAGCATTGACTACCCCCCTCCACTAAAAATTTGATATCATCAGCAAATTAATGAAATTCTAAAACAATGGGTAGGCAAGTAAATAGTAAGAACTGATTAAAACCAACCTCATCAAAAACATCGTCATCAGCTTCAACACTAGCCAGGGTTAAAATTGCAGTTCTGCTCCATTGAGGAAAGTGCCGTGAATCCGGCTGCGGAGCCGGCAACGGCGGCGCCCCCATGTTTGATAGCGATCGAAAGCTTAATAACATGCCGGACACAACCGGACAACACTACCCACCACCCACGTAATACAAACTATTTCAAAGTTCAAAGTGCTCAAACTAATTACTTCACAATAAAAGCGTGCACCTGTCAACAGCGCATAACCTTTAACGGCTAGGAGAACGCGACTGTTCCATTCAAACAGTCAAATCCAAAATAAGTACTTTTATTCCACCACAATATTAAAATAGCTCATAAATATATATTGCATTCTTTCTTACACCAATAGCTACTAAATTAAAATTATCGATTTGTGTACAGTGGTCGAGATTTTTGTTGACGTTAAACAAACAAAGCGTTGCCTAGCAACCCTATATAGAAAAAGTACTCTGTGCTAGCAACGAACGCATCATGACATCATGGCGCGTAAAGTAATCACACAAATAAATAACTTTTGAAATTATATAAATTAATCACTAACTAGTATTCGTATCAGAATAAATATTAAATACTTTAAATTGTATAAGAAAACGTTTTACTTTATACAATCAAGACGGTTTAGGTAACATCAGAAATAGTACCTATCGTTGAATTTGATTCGGACGCGTTACCATTTGACCTCTTCCTTCAATTTGATTTGTCAAATTCAAATGTTTAACACGCTATTTTTCGTAATGGCGAATAGTGTAAAAGTTATTTAGAATTTTTCCAGCAATTACCTATATTATCGTATTTTTGTGCTTATATTCGTTTGGTGTGAATTTTATAAAGGTGAACTAAAATGGAGACTTGTGTGAGAGGATTTTCGTTTATGCCCGAAAGCAAAGCTGATCTGCAGGTGCGTACATAATTATGTATTTAATTTCTGTTACCGACCTAAAAGAGTTTATGTAGTTGTAGATACATACCAACTCTGTATTTGTTTATAAAACTTCTTCAATCTTGCCTCAACTCGAATATTTCAAGCAACGAGCTTTTGAAAAGATGAAAAGCAAAAGAGCAGCTTTCTGAAGGTTTTGTTTGCGATATGTAATTGATGTTAGCGCCATCTGTGACAGCATGAATAAACTAGTGTGATCTTTACTGTTGCTAGCTACGCACCCCATACTTAGCTGTTACTGGTTATATAATATGTCACAAAGATAAATCGTTATAGATAGAACGATTACCTGTGAATATTGCGACCATTAACTTGGTATTTTAAATACATTAAAAACTGGATATACCATTTATTTAGGGATTATTTTTATGATTTAAATGCGACGTGATAAAAATCAGTTTAACGCCATCTATTGAGTACGACATGAACTTGCAGTTCATTGAAGGCGGCGAACTCGAGAGGGCGTGGCGCAGCACACGGAGGGAACGCATGAAACAGAGGGAACAGAAGATTTGGGACGACTTTGTGAAAGAGCAGGACGCTGTCAAGGGCGTTTGTAGTGGTATGATTTTAAATTATCTTACACAAAAAAAAACTAAACGAAAGTCGGTTCATACGTTTGGGATCTACGATACCACAGACAGACATGTTAAACTTATAACACCCCTCTTTTTGTGTCGGGGGTTAAAAAGAGGTAGAGTCAAACCAAATGGCGGCTGGGAAAAGACCACAAGTCGCTGCGTAGTCGTTGCTGCGTTCTAAGGCCGCGGGCACGAAGTCAGCGGGAACAGGCAGCGGTGCGGCGGCGCTTACCCGGTCACGAAACCAGCGGGTGCGCGCGGTGTAGTTTTGTATTAGCTAGTAGGCATAGATAAGAATAAGTACTGACGCTAGTATGTTCTAGACAGGCAAGAATGACGGACATCTAGTTCCGGCTATAGTTTGTTGTGCATCAGAAATACATCATCTGTGAAAATTTCAACTGTCACGGTTCCTGAGATACAGCCTGGTGACAGACGGACGGACCGCGGAGTTTTAGTAATAGGGTCCCGTTTTACAATTTGGGTACGGAATCCTAATAAGAAGAAAAAAAAAAGAAATTTGACCCTAGACCCTACATGATTTACAAGAGACTCCACACATTTTATGTTCCATACCAGATGACCCGTACCAGTTCTTGGATCCGTTGCCAGAATCTTGTATGAAAGAAATTCTGGAAAAACCTCAGCCAAAAGTGACAACAGAGAAAATTGAAGAGGAACTGAAGGTGAAGGTAAGTGAGGAACATTAAACCAAATAAACCATACAATCATATAGTATTAGATCAGTGGCGTAGCTAGACTTAAAGGGGGGGGGGGGGGGGGCTGTATCAAACTATGGGGGGGAGGGCTTTTTTATGCGTATTTGTTTTTAAACAAAGTAGGCCTTACTAGCTAATGACTGTCATGGCAGGCCACGAAAGAGATGGCGGAACTAAATGTACATGAAGGCGTCAGCGACGGCTGAGCGATAGCGCCATCATCGTTTGGGTTCGGTGGTATCGGGATCATTGTAGAATACAACACTCAATACAGTACTCAGCTTTCTTTATTGACTGCGGCTGAGTGCTAGTACTTTTGAACGTTAAAACTCACAAATAGACAGTCCCCCAAAACGCCCGCCCGTTACCACTTCCTAGTGTTTAATAGCTGTGGAGAAGAAGGGCAACAAACTCCACAGCAACACATCTGTTTGTTGAGTTAGAAGAACTCGCATTTATAACATGATTAAAGAAGTCTGTTAAATGTAATTGAAATTGGTAAACAGACAGTTTCGTTCTGGACGAGTGTCTTAGTCGGTGTCTCGAGCCAAAGTGCGCTCGGCAAAGTCCCCACTCTCCAATACGACTCTGTCCACGTGCCGCCATTACAACTGACAACTGACGTAACGGCATTTACCACTACCCACTACTACAATACTCAAGTCAGCAACTAATTATTAAATGATATCTTTATCCACGACATACATAGGTTATTCAATACATATTCTAGGGTTATTGTTTTTTTTTTCTACTAAACGGAATGCCTGCCATTAGAGTGAGCTACTAGCTCAACACTGTCTTGGTAGGCCACGAAGGAGAGAGCCGAACTGTTCTGGTGTGTCTGTGGTGTGACCAGAGAGTCGTGGTAGGTTGATGCCCGGCCTGGACATAGACAATGTTTATGGTTTTGTTTGGTTTTTTAATTGATAACATGTTTTCTTGAAATTTTGTTATTTTAATTGGTAATTTATATTCTTATAACTTTATGTTTTTGTGTGTCACTTCTGGCGGAGTAAATGCATAATTTTCTTTCTTTTTTCTTTTTTTCTTTAAATTGGTAATTTATTTTCTTTTAACTTTATGTTTTTGTGTATTACTTCTGGCGGAGTAAATGCATTTTCTTTCTTTTAACTAAATGTATAGTTTTGCGTCCACACGTCGGGGGTCCTTGTAGTCCGGGGGCCCCGTATCTATCTATAATAATATTATAAATCAGAAGAGAAGCCGTCGAAACGAACTTCTGTCGACCCACTTTGCCTCCAATGTTGAAACCTGATGGGTCGCTGGCTCACTCTGCAAATGAGAAAGCAAATTTGTTTGCATCTCTATTTGCAAGCAATTCACGTCTGCACGCTGGCTCTAAGCAACCACCAACTTTACCTCGTTGTGATTCTTCGATGCCGGAGATCGCAGTCCACAATATAGAGGTCCGAAGAGTATTGTGCAGTCTAGACGTGAATAAGGCCAGCGGGCCTGACGGCATTCCAGCAAAAGTGTTAAGGCAATGTGCGCCAGAACTGTCTCCTGTGCTGACACGCCTGTTCCGCCTCTCTCTTGAAAAAAGAACGGTGCCAAAATCCTGGAAGCTTGCAAATGTGCAACCGGTGCCCAAAAAGGGTAACCGTGCAGACCCTGCTCATTACAGACCAATCGCCATTACCTCCATCCTTTGCAAGGTTATGGAAAGGGTATTGAACAGTAAGTTGCTGACTTACCTTGAAAACAATGATCTCCTCAGTGACCGTAAAACTGTTGGATACCAAGCTACACAGCTTGGCTCATCGCCGCAAGGTTGCCTGTTTGTCGGTCTTCTACAGATTGTACTTCGGAGAGTGTGCCCAGGAACTCCACGACCTCATCCCACCAGCCCCCTTCTACCATCGGACATCCAGACGCACTGCAACTTGCCATCCCTACCTTGTTGCTATTCCACCAACTCGCACTAAGCGCTTCCAAGCGTCTTTCATAATGCGCACAGCAAAGGAGTGGAACTCTTTGCCTGCGTTTGTGTTTCCGAATGCTTACAACCCTTATCTTTTCAAAGTTAGAGTGAACAGGCTACTTCTGGGTAAGCTCGCTCCATCGTAGACTTTGTTTCTGTCATCTCTGACCAAGACTAAAGTCAAGAGCATACCCATACCAAGTAAAAAAAAATAAAAGAGTTTGTTTGTTTGTTTGGTTGAACGCGCTAATCTCAGGAACTACTGGTCCGATTTGAAAAATTATTATTCAGTGTTAGATAGCCCATTTATCGAGGAAGGTTCTAGCCTAGGCTATATATCATCACGCTAAGACAAATAGGAGCTGAGCATTCATGGAAAATGTGACGCAGACGAAGTTGCACGGGTCAGCTAGTCTTTGATAAGGCTGATACAGCGGTAGCTACGCCCCTGTATTAGATGTTTACTTAAACTTAATGTAGAGCAGGGTAAGGTATTCAACAATCAACCACCTAAATTTCAAACCACCACAACTCAAAAGTTTACTTTCTAAATTAACTTTTGTCTGAAATAAGGTAAGTTGACTATCTATTTGCATTTAAGAAATAGAACTTTTCAGGAAAGCACGTCAAGCCTTTGGTCCTTGTTGTCATTTAGCAGTCTTTACGGATAGTTAGAAGCCAGAAAATCTGACACCAGTCTTGTCAAGGGGTAGCTTCCAGTACCCAGTCACTGTGTTGTAAAGGCCAGATAGGCACTTGCTGTATGTGCCGCGAATATTGATACAGATTAATACGTATCTACACTAATATTATAAAAAGGAAAGATTTGTTTGTTTGTTGGAATTGAATAGGCTCCGAAAGTACTGGACCGATTTGAAAAATTCTTTCAGTGTTAGATAGCCCATTTATCTAGAAAGGTTATTGGCTATTTAATCATTACGCTAAGACAAATAGGAGCGGAGCAATAATGGAAAATGTGACGCAGACGAAGTTTCGCGAGTCAGCTAGTTGTGTATAATTTTTGACCAGTTCAAAGCACGGGCGGTTCACTAGTCTAGGTACTATGTATGTTATATCTATATCTATACTATAATATTATAAAGCAGAAGAGTTTGTTTGTTTGTTTGGTTGAACGCGCTAATCTCAGGAAATACTGGTCCGATTTGAAAAATTGTTTCAGTGTTAGATAGCCCATTTATTGAGGAAGGCTATATATCATCACGATAAGACCAATAGGAGCGGAGCAGTAATGAAAAATGTTACGCTGACGACGTTGCACGGGTCAGCTAGTACTAATATAAAGAGGAAAGATGTGTATGTTTGTTAAGAATTAACTCAAAAATTACTGGACCGATTTCAGAAATTTTTTCACCATTAGTATGCTACATTATCCCTGAGTAGCATAGGCTATATTTATTGATTGTTTTAAAATTAGGGATCCTTAAGAAAATTGCAGCGCGGACAAAGTCGCGGGCGAAGTGATAGTTAGCTATAAGTCTAGGTTTCCTCACGATATTTTCATTTACGGCCAAAGAAGTCACCAAGTGAGAACAATGAAATTCATTAAAATGAACTTGTCACATGCCAGTGGATTGTTTTATAATAATGTGAGTTTATTAAAGAGTACCTGCGATTTTGCGCAAGATACTACAAACTTTGAATAAAAAAAAATCGGCGGGGGGGGGGAGTTGGGCTATGCCAGCTCAGATTCAAAAAAGGTTCAAACCCCTTTCACTAACATAGGAGCAGGCGCATCACGGTACCGGCGACAATACCGCCGGAGACGATGGACAGCATACGTGTGTGGTCACCTTCGCGGACGAGATGGATAAGGACGACACCAACATGTTCTACTTATTTGATGATGACCAGTCAGGTAAGGACACTCGAAACTGCTGTAATGGCGCATTTGGCGCTGTACTTGCGACAAATTGGGCTGTTTACATTAAGTCAGTCAGCGAATACGGTGATCGGGTTTATCAAGATTCTCGGTTTACTGGATTCAACGATCGCATTCAGCCGAACAAAGAGTGTTCAGTCAGCGGCCGAATACGGCTAACCGGAACCTGCTTAGGTACACTAGTCGGTGACCGAATGATAAATGATATTTATTTTGTAAGTATGTTGTAAATAACACTTTTAACACGTCAATCTTTTTTGGTCATTTTAAACTAGATGAGGCCGGCGTTTCCTAGCGACAGCTCTGAGAAGAAACGCCGAAACAAACTCAGAGGTCAAAGTCTCTTTTAAAGTCCATACAATCGTACTGGTCAAATCATAAATATGAGAACCATGTAGGTAAATGTCTGAAGTGGTATTTTGAGGAAAGTACCACACAGATTTGAGTGGACCTGTCCAGACAGTGCAAGCATTTGCCAGTTATCGTGTAGCTCAAACTTAGAACTTAAAGGAGCTCAACGGCATTCGGTATAAGAATACGGGCTATGGTCGAATTCGCCTACTGAATAATCGTTTACATAAGAAGGTGACCCAATGCGGGCTGCAACTGAATCAGTCAAAACCATAAATTAACCATAAGGTTAGCAGATAATGATTGTTTCATTGAATTCGGTTTAAACTAACGTTATGTTTGATCGAGTTTCAGACAAGAGTTTTCTACGAAAAAACACTAGATTAGGTCGGTGTTTCCCCATCCAAATAGTCCGAAAAGAGACACCGAAACAAACTCAGATGACACAGCCTTAACTTATTTTAAGAAAAAACTATTTTGCCTAAACATAATTTAATTTCAATACTGGAATGCATGACGAGCTGCAACAGGATTGTAGTTTTAACTTACAATATTTGCCTTTTTATCCATTGAAAAGTTAGATACTCTTCTTAGGAGGAGAAGACGAGAACCAGAATGAGTCTAATGGCCCCGACACAGTGCGTGAGAGACAGCTAGAGACAACTGAGGTCACCGAGGCTGCCGGAGACCAGAAGCCCGAAGAAGACAACGAACTCAAACAATCATCAAGTAAGCTTTATCTTAGTAGCTGGTTCGCATTTAGGCTTTGTCTTTTGACATTATCAATATCACTACTAAGTACATATATTATAATACAAAGTCATTTGTTGCATCGGTCATTCTGTCTCTTCGCGATAAACTCAAAAACTCCTGCACCGACTTTCATGCTGGTTTTCATCTATACTAATATTATAAATAGGTAACATTTGTTTGTAAGTTTGTATGTTTCTAAGTTTGTATGTAGGGGGTAGGTAATCTCAGGAACTACGGGTCCGATTTGAAAAATTCTTTCAGTGTTAGATAGCCCATTTACCGAGGAAGGTTATAGGCTATATATCATCACGCTAAGACAAATAGGAGCGGAGCATTAATGGAAAATGTGACGTAAATGAAGTTGCGCGGGTCAGCTAGTCTACACTAATATTATAAAGAGGAAAACTTTGTTTGTATGTTTGTTTGTTTGTTTGATTGTAATGAATAGGCTCAAAAACTACTGGACCGATTTTAGAAATTCTTTCACCATTTGAAAGCTACATTATCCACGAGTAACATTAGCTATATTTTATTTTGGAAAAATATAGGGTTCCGTAAGATATTTGGGTTTTTCGGACACAAGGTGTAAAAATCAACCAGAAAAGTTTACTTATTTTGCGTACGCTGCATAAACTATAAAAGATAGAACCATAAATTGTTCTAATTAATTGTAGATCTTATAAATATCTACAAAAAAGTCCGCGACACACTATACCTATCTATGTCGAGTGAGGCACAACAACCATTTTTTTAATTTAAAAATCTTGATTTTTTTGGACTACATTTTAACGCGTTTATTTTACTCATGCTATTAATCCTTATCAAAATAAAGTATTTCATCACTAATTATAGTTTATGTAGATAATATTTGGTCTTTCAATGATTGAAATCGGACGTTTGGTTTTGAAGTTATGGCGAAATTAAAATATTACGATTTCTGCTGCACGGCCCGTTGCGAAGTGGACGTCACCAAGGCGGGGGTCCCGCGCGTGCGGGAGGGGAGTTTAGATCTATGAGTAAGGTACCCGCGCGGCTCAGACGAGAGGTACCTAACAGTTTTTCTGTAGTGTATTTAGTATCAGCATTGCACCCGTGCGAAGCCGGGGCGGGTCGCTAGTCAATAGATAAAGTTGTTCTCGAGCAATGGTTTAAATATATAATTGCGAAGCGGGCATCAGATAGTTGTAGATAAAAATCTATATAGGATCTGAACCTTGCAGGGACCGACTAGCGTGCCGTGTTAATCGACCAGTGCTCCTGCTGCAGGACTGGCCATGGTGTCCGAGAACTGCTTCACCGCATTCAGACGCAAACAAGTAAAGTCAATAATGTTTTACATTTTCAGGTAAATCATCAGAGAACGTAGCGAGTGTGATTGAGAGCAGCATTTACTGTGCTCGGGTGAGGGAGCTAAGAGGCAAGATCAACGAAGAGCTTTTTGCTTTGATGTAAGTGTGTGCTTTATTTACTGTTACTTTGAAGTTAAACCCTTGCAGCTGTGTTGTTCCACCTATTCGCAGTCAGCGTTTCCGAATGTTTACAACCATAATCCCTTCAAAGTTAGAGTAAACAGGTTCCTTCTGGGTAAGCTCGCTCCGTCGCAGATTTTGTCTCTTTCATCTCTGACCTAGATTAGGGTCAAGAGCAGACTAATCTATATCTATACTAATTATTATAAAGAGGTAAAATTTGTTTGTAAGTTTGTATGTAGGGGGTAATCTCAGGAACTACTGGTCTGATTTGAAAAATTATTTCAGTATTAGATAGCCCATTTGTCGAGGAAGGCTATAGGCTACCTATCATCACGCTAAGACTGAAAGGAGCCGAGCATTAATGGAAAATGTGTCGCAGACGAAGTTGCGGGGGTCAGCTAGTAAGGAATAAAAAAAGCTCCTTCGAGCTACGAGTACTATTAATAAACGTATGACGTCACAGGACGTCTCTAGACCGCCGTGACATCTTATTGGTGTCGGAGGCGGAAGACATCGCGCGCATGGTGAAGAGGTCGGCGGAGTTCTGCAACCGGTTCAACCGTATCCACATGTACCAGCTGCAGAGACAGGTGAGGACATGGAAACGTTAGCAGCATGCGTGATCCTGCCAGGATTTCGGATTGATCGCGGTCCAGGAGCGCCAAAGGTATTGGCAGGAACACGTGTGGGTTTCAGTTAGCAAGAAGACCTGACACATTAATTATTTTTTATAAAGAGGTGTCAGAGACTCCTTTCTGCAAAAATAATTAATGTGCTGGGTGATTCTTTGACATGGTCTCATTGATAGATACCCTAGCTTAATAGGATATCAAAAGCATCAAGGAATATAAAGCATTATATCACAAGCAGCAAGGTTGTATATTTTAGCATCAGCTTTCAAATAACTTTCATGTTGAGTAGTACTGGAATCAAAAGGAGCTCACAATTCAGGACCCATTAGTTTCAGTGTTAATATATAATCCGTGGTTCTTGGCAACTGGGCTTAACCCAGTTGTATATGTCCCTTGGTGCCTATTGGCCTAGTTCTATTCTGTCTCCTGCTTGATATGGAGATACTCCTCCGCTTAAATCAGAAGAGTACACTCTTCTGATTAATTTCGTTGCAGGCAGTTGAATCGTTTCTCCAGGACTCGTCGGGCTTTGTTTGCTCGGCGTTTTTCTGGTGGTCGCCACTGTTGTTTTTGGCTTTCAGGAGTGGCAGTGGTTGGGAATGTCTGGCGGACTTGTCCCAAGCTAAAAAAAAAAAGATGTGATATATGTCGATTTTTACAACAGTGAAATACCCTATTATGAAGACTAATAATATTCATCATGTTTTTATTAAATTTATATGGTACTTATGCGTCATGCTTAGTGAAAAGAAACTCCAGTTTTCTTATATTGCTAGATCCACGACATCAAGCGCAACAGCAGCCAAAGCCTGCCGTTCGCGAAGCACACGCAGTTCCAGTCGCAGATGACCAGGATCGTGACGCTGCATCAGAACCTGCTGCAGTCCTTTATGGTAAGTGCTATTTCAAAATATATCACACTAATATTCTCCATTGTATTGTACAAGTATGGTTTTGAGCAATTTTTTATCTAGGTGAATAGACCAGTTTTCTCCCAATTGTTGCCATCGCGGGTAGAACCTGGATGAGGCTGGCTGGCATAGGAGCGTGGGTATTGGCACAAGAGAAAAAATTAATTATGCTCAGCAGTGGACAAAGTCGGGCTGTAGATGGTGACGATGAACGGACCAGCAACGCCTGTCTGACATCGCTCTAAGTGTTGCTAAAATGTTTTTTCTATACTCTAAGTCATGTGTGTAGGTGTTCCACAAGTCACTGTCCCAGACGTGTTGCGTGCGCGAGAGCGCGGGCGCGCTGGGCTCCCTGCTGGCGGCCGTGCGCGACTCCACGCACATGTGCCTCAACGTGCCGCCGCCCAAGGACTTCGCCGCCTGCCTCGACCTCTACAAGGACGTGAGTATACTACTCCTGTTCACTGTTACTGCTGTGCCTCAACGTGCCGCCGCCCAAGGACTTCGCCGCCTGCCTCGACCTCTACAAGGACGTGAGTATACTACTCCTGTTCACTGTTACTGCTGTGCCTCAACGTGCCGCCGCCCAAGGACTTCGCCGCCTGCCTCGACCTCTACAAGGACGTGAGTATACTACTCCTGTTCACTGTTACTGCTGTGCCTCAACGTGCCGCCGCCCAAGGACTTCGCCGCCTGCCTCGACCTCTACAAGGACGTGAGTATACTACTCCTGTTCACTGTTACTGCTGTGCCTCAACGTGCCGCCGCCCAAGGACTTCGCCGCCTGCCTCGACCTCTACAAGGACGTGAGTATACTACTCCTGTTCACTGTTACTGCTGTGCCTCAACGTGCCGCCGCCCAAGGACTTTGCAAGGACTCGCGAATCCGACTCACATTTGGCCAGTTTTTATTTATTATTTTCCTCTCTACGTTTGTTGACACTTTCATCTGCATATTGTCCTGTCTTGCTCAAATATCTTGCCATTAACGACTTAATTTCTAACCAGGAATTGCTTACGACGTGTGACAAAGTGGATGAGTTCATCAATGAATACGCCACCAGATGCGAAGAATATTTGAATCGCTTCGAAACAATGGTGAGTATACTTTAATTTTGAATACATAGATAATCAAATCCGTGTAGGTATGTATAGACCAAAGTAAAACTGCAAAATAGACTGTTTGAAAAATCACTGGTTTCAAACCAGTGTTTTTTAACTTTTAAAAGAAAACTAACCGACACATATCTGGTTTCGAAAGGCTTAGGGCTTTAGAGCTTTCCTCGATAAATGGTCTATCCAACGCTAAAAGAATTTTCATTTCGAGCCGGTAATTCCTGAGATTAGCGCGTTCAATCAAACAAACAAACTCTTCTGCTTTACAATATTAGTATAGATGCTAATATACCAATATTATAAAACTGAAGAGTTTCTTTGCTTGCTTGAACGCGCTAATCTCAGGAACTACTGGTCCTATTTGAAAAAATATGTCAGTGTTAGATAGCCCATTTATCGAGGAAGGCTATAGGATATATATCATCACGCTAAGACAATGGAAAATGTGACACAGACTAAGTTGCGTGGGTCAGATATTATTGATAAATTCGGCCAAAGGCAGCCAAAGCAGGTAGTCGTATACAGGGCAGAGGAAGCATCCTGCCGGAGTTGCGGGACTATTCGAAAGAGATCCCGTGGCTCCGGAACACAAAGGGCAAAGAAGGAAATTGGATGGGTTTTAGTCAGTAGAAGTCTGACACTCCCTCCCGCTCCGCCCAAAGCGGAAGAATTCATTTGATGATTTCCCATCCCAAAAAAAAGGCCAGAGGAAGCATTAGGGCGCCCCGAGACGGAAAGGTTAGGTTAGAATAGTATTTTTTATTCTATTTTATTTTATTTTATTTGGGAAAATAAACGGTTACACATTACAATATCGCTAAGAACTTAAAACTAAAATGGTATTATAAATGTACAACCAACAACATTTTCCACATAATATAAAAAAGTTAAACTAAAATGAACATCGTGCGATGTAAAAGTACATAGATTGTGGATAAATGTTAACCTCTAATAATAATAAAAATAAACTGAAAGTTATACACACAAAAATAAAAAATAAAAAGTAAAAAGAGCAAGAGAGAGAGAGAGAGAGAGAGAGAGAGAGAGAGAGAGAGTTCTTCGGCCAAAGAATCAGCATTGCCATTCAACGTGGCAATGCTGCCAGTGTTCTGGGCGCTTTTGCCGTTGACAACGGTGTGGATTATTTTTTTGATGCCCAATGATTTATTTCGTTTTTTTATGCGTTTGTACATAATGTAGATACTGTAAACATCTGAAAAATTCAATAAAAAAAGAGAAAGAATAGTAAAGTATGACGGAAGTAAGTTCGTTCACTCTAGAACCTAACGTGAAAGCTAGGTTCCTTTAAAACCTGCAGACAGAATTAGGAGCCCCGCGTTTTGGACCACGTCTGTCCACATCTCGAACGCCATGATAAGTGTCAAAAACAAAGTAATGGAATAGTATTGTTGTTTCCACATTAAATAGGATGCAAGCTTTTATCGTTTTTATTATATCCTAAGTACTCCACGACCTCTTCCCACAGGCCCTTTTCTAACTTCGGACCTTGTTGCTATTCCACCAACTAAGCGTTTCCAAGCGTCTTTCATAATGCGCACAGCAAAGGACCTCTCTGCCTGCGTCTGTGTTTCCGAATGCTTACAACCCTAATCTTTTCAAAGTTAGAGTGAACAGTCTCCATCTGGGTAAGCTCGCTCCATCGTAGACTTTGTCTCTGTCATCTCTGATCTAGACTTGAGTCAAGAGTAAACCAATTCAATTTTAAAAAAATGTATCGTTATTATACAATGTGGAATACGTCACTAGCGCTGATGTCTCAAAATTCTATATCGCACAGAAAACTTTTGTCGGGGTGATCTTAAGAGCGTGTATTCCGTCCACTAGCGCCGCCAATCGTTTTTTATTATTTGTGGTAAATTTAAGACACGTAGATAAAAAACCGCTCTGTAGTGCACTGAAGAAATGTATTTATTATGTTTTGAGAGTTATGTTTTGTACTTTAGAACATAAATAGTTGACAAAGTCGATAGTTTTGCTAAAAGTGGCCACTTTTAGCAATAATTGCCGTTTTGGCTATTTAGCCATGAGTTATGTATTAAAAATAGCTGTCAAAAAATAATAGATACATTTCTTTAGTGCACTACAGAGCGGTTTTTTATATACGTGTCTTAAATTTACCACAATTAATAAAAAACGATTGGCGGCGCTAGTGGACGGAAGAAATTTATATTTTTGGTTCTTATAGACTAGCGTATCTTCAAAGAAATCTAAGAAGGATATTAAAGTGAAGCAGAGACCCTGGAATAATAAGAATCCCATGAAGAGCGGTAAGCAATTCCTAAGTTTTTATATTTCCCTGATATTTACTGATTTATTTATTATTATTTCCTTTATTCATTTTCTATACATATTTATTACTATTTTAAATATTTCTATGAAAATATTTAAAAAAAAGTTTAAAAATATTAAAAATTGTTTTTACTCATTTTTCTTTACTAACCTACTTAACTATGACTGAAATTATGGTGTAGTTTTATCAAGAGGATCGACAGGGATAAAAACTACAATACTTAACATTCTGCGAAGACTTTGCTAGCTGAGGCTTTTCAGAAGAGATAAAAACTATATTTTGTACAAGCTTACCATATCTTACAAATATTTTTGTGTGCCCTAAATTCAAATAAGCGTATTATATACTTAGCATTTACTATAAATCGTAACATTAATATAAATAAATGATGTGTATGTTACAGGTACCGAGTCGCAGCTGTCCATGTATTCCATGGACACTCGACTGAACTTCCACGCCAAGTCTAGCACCAGCTCCAAAGCCTACCAAACAGCGTAAGTTCGCTTCTAAGGTCATTCAATTAAAAAAAAAAAAAATAAAAAAAACATTACGTAGTTAGAAACAAATAGTTTTCTTAACTCCATATAAACTTTTGGTGTCCGAATTTTGAAACTCCGCCTCCGGCTGTATTTAATTTCCTTAAAACAAAAGAAAAGCCGAAAGTACGCGACCGTACTTCGGCATGATTACGCCTCCACTGCTACTTGAATTACTGACGACCGACACATTACACCGACACGTTACACCTTCGCCATGTTTGATTTATAAATAGTAGATTGTTGCAACGAGCGGAAAGTGACTTATAGTTGCATCGAGTGATAGTTTGGAGCCCGAGCTTTTGCGCTCAAGTAGCGCAACTGAATTTCTGCCGCATAACTTCGGCACTTATGGTGTGTCATATCAGTCGAATACATTGGAACGTAAAATGAGCCGCGTAACTTCGGTCGCGTACTTTCGGCATAGTGTGTTTACCCACTTAATCACAAGATTTACTATCACTATTGTTAAATGTCAATAATATTCAGAATTATTATACCAGACCTAACACTAAACTACAAAAAAAAAAAAACATAAGTGAATAAATTTTATTTAAAAGAAAGTGAAGAATCAGCTAAAATATAGTCAGAATGTCTTTTAATTTTGCTAGCCACACTGCTAGAAATTCTAAGCCTTTTGAACACCTCTACGAATGTCTATGTATGGTCAAATGGTTACCTTTGTGCAGGAGTTCTTCAAAGGTGCGCATCGGAGCTAGTACTAACCTCAACTCGAATCGAGGAACGGCTGACAAGAACTCTGAGGCTCCAAAAAGCACCAGAAGGTTTGTTTCCAATTTTAGAGGTTCATGGTGGGGTAGGAGCTCGTGGCTAAATAATAACAGCTGCACAAGTCGATCTTCAAGGTTAAGCAACGCTTGTTGAGTTTGGTCTGTGGATGGGTGACCATCTTAACATACCGAGTTTCCTCCGTGCCTCGGAAAGCACGTTAAGCCGTTGGTCCCGGCTGTCATTTGGAGATCTTTGGCAGTCGTTACGGATTGTCAGAAGCCAGAAAATCTGACGCCATTCTTGCCAAGGAGTACCGTGTTACCCAGTTAATGTGTTGTGGAGGTCTGGTAGACAGCCGCTCCACGTAAAATACTGGTATTCTGCTGAATCCGGTTTTACTGGAAGCCGACCCCTATATATTATGTAGTTGGGAAAAGGCTAGGCAGATGATGATGGTGTGGTGGGAGAAGTTCTCTTGTAAGTTCTTAATTCAAAAAACAGGCTAAGTGCGAGTCGGACGCGAAGGGTACCGTACCGCAAACCGAAATAAAACATGATTCTTGTATGGAACCCCCTTTATATATTTAGTTTAATTTTGATTATTTGTTGTTATAAAGGCAATAGAAATACACAGTCTGTGAAAATTTGTAACTGTCTACCTATTACGGTTATTGAGATATAGCACGCTGACAGACGGGCGGGCGGACGGACAGCGGACGCTTAGCGGGTTCTGTTCGTTAGGTAATGGAACCCTTAAAATGAGGTTAGACCCAGGCATGCCTTTTTGGCCAACTCCAAAAGAAGAGGGTTTGTCAATTCGAATGTTTTTAGGGTTCCGTAGCCAAATGGATAAAAACGGAACCCTTATAGATTCGTCATGTCTGTCTGTCTGTCCATCCGTATGTCAGAGCCACTTTTTTCCGAAACTATAAGAACTATGCTGTTGAAATTTGGTAAGTAGATGTAGTCTGTGAACCGCATTAAGATTTTCACACAAATACAGAAAAAAACTGATGATGATGAATGATGATGACGAATGATGATGATGAATGATAATGATGATGAATGATTATGATGAATGATGATGACATTAATATTATGATCCTAAGAGAGTGGCCTAAGAGAGCGAGCGCACGCGCGACTTATGTCGCTGAGCAATCCACGTAATGGGGTTGGCCGGTGCAAGCTAAAAGCAGATGGCGCTAGCATAGTTTGTTCTCTTGTAATTTTTTTATGTTGTGTTAAATTGCAGTGAAACGTCTAAATTCTTTACTTTGTAACTTAAAGGCAGCTGTAAAACAATTATAATAAGTGGAGCACATAATTATACGTCATGTTTTCTAACTGGCGAGTCAAGGAACTCAAAGAAAAACTTAAAAAACGTGGAGCTCCCTTACGAGGAAAGAAAGCGGATCTTAATGAAAGATTTTGGTGTTTTGTTTTTAAATTCAACAAACAAACCATAATCATAGTATAGAAACCTTGTAGAACGACCTCCGTGAGAACGACGGGCGATAGATTGGCAAGCTTTCGATTGATCGGGCAAGTGATTTTTAACATTGATATCCCACAGGCAGGTACGAAATATTATAGGATGAGGAGTTTATGGATTATTCAAAAAAAAATATAGTCAAGCCTTTATTTACAGCTTGCCTGTGTATTTACGTGTTATTTCATAATCACTTTCTACAAAGTGTTTAGCTACCCCATAACCTCGTACTTTTCGTATGAATCACTTTTTCACGACGGATAGCTTCTAAACCAAAGCGTTCGTATTTTTATATCCTTCGGTATTTGATGCGTTCGAATTTCAGAGCATTTAGAGACAATACAGCGCGTCATTGTAACTGTTAGAAATTATTTTCTGTATTTGACCATATGAAAAGGCAATGTTTTGGGAACAAACTACGCTAGCGCCACTTTGACAGTTGCCAACCCCATTGCCGAGAGATATGTTGCGCAACACGTTGCACCATTTGCTCCTGGTGTATCGACTTAAAGCTATCAGTGTGGCTCCCCCAGGACTCGACGGCCGCTGATGCGGGACCCGCATGCGGGGAAAAATCGCGCGCAGCACGTACCTGCCACCGAGACCGATATACGGACCATGGTGGAAGCCTTTGGGACGGTAAGTAAACCTTACTAAGTTTATTATGTTCATAAATACAAAAAAAATAAAATGTAAAGTACCTCTCCATACCGCTGTCATCTGGAAATGATGTGGAGAGCAATTTCATAGGTAATAAAGGTAAAAATAAAAAAAATTAAATACCCCCCGACACAAAACATACTCTAAAAAATAAATAAAGTTCACGCAATATTTTACAATACGTCGTTTGCAATTTTCCGGTGACATAAAATGTATTATCGTACAGTGCGCGTCCAGCCACATCAGCTGCGACGACAGCCCGCGGGCGGGCGCGCAAGGCCCCGCCAAGCGGCCCGCGCCGCGCCGCGCCCCGCCCGCGCCCCGCGCGCCGCCCGCGGGTGGGCCGCACGCCACACTTGCGCCGCTCGCTATGTCGCCCGTGCAAAGCACGCCACGCGTCGAGACTCTAAATCTCGCCACTCCGAGGTCTTCGAATCAGCCTGCCAAGTAAGTCCCAACACAGGATGATTGGCTTAACTTTCAAAAATATTTTTTTCTCAAACAGGCTTGGAAATTTGAGCATTATTTTGACAAAATTCGAGATAGATCGAAATTGATCGAGCTGTACTGGCCGAGCAGCAGCGGGCAAAAGTTGTATGAACTCCATATCTGTCGTGTTTGTCTAATTTAACAATGGAACGATCTTTTATTCCGAAATACGGCAACCAAGGAGGTAACTTATCAAAGGTTTATTTAAATTTCGAACTGGCTTGTACATAGAAAGCTGTTTATTGAAATAAAAAATTAACACTTTTACGCGGGAATAATTATTGTTGCTGGTTGTTCATCATTGATTTTGAAAAGTAATTGTATTTAATTTCCGCGCATTATTTGAGACAAGCCTTGGCCATAACTAGGCATTGATAAACTTACGTATTTGTGCCTCGGTTACGCATCGGCCCACATTTACACGTCGTCTACCAATGCCTCTTTTGCTGGCCACTGCAGTAATGTACTATTTATTTCCCCGATTGATCTCTTTCTTTAATGATGTGAAGCTTTTTGAGGGTATTTATCAGTCTATTCTCCGCAACTGCAGGTTTTTTATATTTACGCAAACTTAAAGTAGCGATCAATCCGTAGACATTTCAATGATTTTAATCTACATTGATTTGCAAACCAGTTTCATCACTAACATTTCGAGGTGCTTCTATCTTCTATCCTTATTTATTTTTAGCTGTACTTTAAATTAGTTTTGTATTGTTAGGTTTAATGAACTGTCCAACATTTTGTCCCTTAATTAAAGACAGTTCCAACTGTCACCGCGGTACACGAGACCACCGAACGAGCTGCCGCCGACGAAGCCAAAACCTCCGGGCCTCAGTCCGAAGTCTACCAAAGCCCTGCAGGAGTCCCTCACCATAATCAAGAACGAGCAGGAGGCTGAAGAACACCCGGTAATGTCATGCTTATTAAAACTACTTTTTCACACCACCTGCACGAGAACGTCAAAAATTGTATGTTATGCAAACTCAACCTAAAGTAAGTCATTATTGCCCGGTTTATAATGAAATTCAGTACAATGTTATTGCCCTGAGGTCAATAATGTTATATAAGTTTGGAACTCAACTTGGAAGACCGACGGGAACCGCTCCCACCTCTCTTCATGACGCGAATTAAATTGTCTTGCAGTAAGTAACTCTAAACTCCTTCGCTGCCCTCAGGAGTTCCTCTCCTCTTCTCTCATCTTTCAAATTATTAATTTGATTCAATATGACGCCCGTGCCATAAGATACACTGCTTTATCTTCTCTGTGCATAATCTACTATTGGCCCGTTTTCAAAAAGGCAAACGTACAATCTCATCTGGTGGAAAGCGATGAGCACGCTTGCCTAGAAGTAAACTTATCACTCTTGATGTAGACTCTCAGGTTGTACCTATCAGGAAATATAGGCAAAACTTTTAGTGCAATAAATTAGTATTCAGAGGGAAACCTCGCGCCCCGCCCGCCGCAATAGAAGAAGACGTCCCTGGCGTCAGGAGTCGCAAGGCGATTCCCGGCCACCGTATGCGTGGGCCTGCGGACGGCGAGCATTAGTTAGTAGAACAGACATAGTGCCCTATGTCTGTTCGTGCGAATATGATAGCCCGCAGGTTTGCTCGGTGTTCGGGGGCCGTCAAAATAGCCATATTTAGGCCATTTTGTACGTCCTTTTATATTGGCAGTCTGTGGGTGGATTACACGAAGAAACAGTACAGTGCTCTACGTGTCCAATACAACAACGCATTCAGGATGCTCTTGGGGCTGCCTCGTTACTGTAGCGTGTCGGGGATGTTTGCCGAGACGCATGTGGATTGTTTCCACACAACCATGCGTAAGTGGTGCACATCACTGGGGCGTAGATTGCGGGGCATCCGAAAAATATCCTGAGCGCTTTAATGCTTTTAGGATGCTGTTGGGACTGCCATGGCGTTGTAGTGCTTCAGAAATGTTCGCACAGATGGTTTTCATGCCATCATGCGAAAGAAAGCGGCCGCGGCCTCCTTACTACAGCGCTTGCACGGTAGTGACAACAGCATCCTGAAAATGATAGCTGCCAGCCCGGACTGTCCCTTCCAAGGACATTGGGCGGGGACAGTCTTAGGTATACCTAAATAAATAAATATTTTATATAAACTAACAATACTAACCTACTTCGTAAGCACCATTGTTACTAACACCAAAATACCAACTAAATTATGGACTAGTAGTCTGAAATAAAGATTTATTTAATTTAATTTAATTTAGCTGAACGGTTCGACTGTCAGTACGTGAACCATTGTTGCATGGTTCACGTACGGAAGGATATTGATATACTATAAATAAATAAATTATTATAATCTTGTTTGTGTAATTAAATGAATGAAATTGATTAACTGTATAACTAATGTGAGCAATAATAATAATTTAATTTTGTACCTATGTAATTATCGTGTGCAATTATTGTATTAATTTTCTATGGGTATGTTAACCTGAAATAAATGAATTTTAATTTAATAAAATGTCCCTTAGGCCTCCACAGACGCTTCGCAGTTGAAGCTCGTGTACAAGTACGAAGATGGCAGTAAGACCGAAGTGTCGCCAAGAAGGTCTGGCACTCCTTCGAACCGAGCTGAACTATCTCCTGGCAACCACGAAAGCCATGAGCTCGAGAAGACTCGGGTAAGTACAAGCTATTTTTTTTTTTTCAAATCGGTAAGCGTAATAGAATCAGCCTGTACGATTCCCGCTGATGGAACACAGGCCTCCTTAGATCCCAGTATTGTAGTTTTTTTTTTGTATGCATTTGAGAATCTCGAGACCGTGGAGCCCCAGACCTTCGGGAGGAGTACGAGGGGCCCGCAGAAGCCCTTTTGTAAATTTCAAATGAATGAGGAATGAGACAACTTTTATTTATAAAAAATAGATATTATTATAATCTATCTATACATAATCCACTGCTGGAACACAGGCCTCCCCCTGGTGAAATCCCAGTATTTTTACTTCTTTTCGTGTCCTAAATTAAACAAAAATAAAAATAAAAACATGGAAATCTTGAAGTAGATACTCAGTTCAGATAAAACAGGACTAAATAAAATACCAATATCGTCAAAAACAAAATGTAATAATTTATTGGAAAAAATAACCATTTCGGAAAAGCGTATAAAATATAATCTAGCTCATTTTAACATTTATTTTTTATTATGTAGGTAGTATATAAATTGAATAAATACAATCGAAAGCCAAAAAGCATCACAGCGACTTTTTAAAATTTAAATAAAATTATTTACAACAATTTTCGAAGTTTAAATTAAAGTTTGTAACTTATTATTAAAGGTAGCTTAATTTGTGTAATCGTAGGTATTTGCGCAGTAAAAATATGTTATGCGGCATTTGGATGGGTACATGACCAGTTCTTCAGAAACCATATTTTTATTATAACTCCACGTGTTGGGCATTAATAAAAATTACAGCTTCAAATCAAAAAGAAAAATGTATCAGTATCCCACCTCGCCAGTAGATGGCGCTGATTGTCATAAAATGGCCGAACGTACATTTAAAATAACGTTTATATTTGAAAATGCTACAACAACATTTTACTTCGTAAAAGTTGTCCAGCATAAATACATGACTACCATACATTCCTTAATAAAATACCTTATTCTTTACGAACAAAATGTATTATTTCTTAAAAAATACTGTCATATAACTGCTGTATCCTTTTTTAATCTTTGTAACAACATATAACCTAAGTAATTTATTATTATATTTTAGCATCATTATTTGCGTTCTCAAAGATCGAAAGTTTGTTGAGTAATTGGTCGTTAAGTAAATGTATCATGTTCCCAAAACTGTTTGAAAAAAAGTAATAGACACCTAAAACTTTACTAAAAAGTTCGTAATTCCATATACTTTTATAAAAAAGAATACTGTTCCTTTTTCAAATTCTGATATTGACACTTCCATTCGATCTTTGAGAAGCACACTTGCTAAGCTATGGTACCGTATTCTGGCTACTCGATGGGTGTATAAATAATTATGTTTGTGTGTAATGTCATTGTGTGCGTTTAGGCGCATTTTCCGCAAAGAGGTTTGTTGTCCATCACGGAGAAAGTAGCATCTGTCACTGGGTTTCTGCATTTCTGGAAGATAAGGTAAAAGTTTCTTAGCGTCTTGGTTTTCAAAATGATGCATGATGGTATTCAAAATTGGCTTGGCGCCGTAATTTGGACCTTTTCAGAAATAAATTCAAATGTTAACATAAGGTATGTAAGCTAAGGTATGTACTTCTTGGCCAGAAAACTCTAGAGTATTTGCGCAGCATGTCGCGGGTTCGATTCCCGCACGGAACAAATATTTGTACGACCTACAAGTATTTGTTCCGAGTCTGGGTGTTTTTCTATCTATAATATGTATGTATATAAAAATAACAAGTATATAAGTAGTTTATCAGCCATCTCGTTACCATAACACAAGCATTAGGTTGCTTAGCTTGGGACTATATGGCGTTGTGTGAAATGTCCAAGGATATATTATATCGGGTGTTTTTGACAGCCCTCCGCAAACTGATAGGGTGGCTTCAGTACATCATATTAAGATGACCGGTACATACAATTCTTTCAGGAACATTAAGGGAATCCAAAAAACCAGATTGGTTTTATTACCTCACACGCAATGTATCGTTACCGTGGCAAAACTCACGTAGACATCCATTGCTTTTTTTTTTTAAATCACCTGTTTTGTTAACATAAATGGAGTGTTGCATACAGAGAATGTAATTTTACATTGAAATAAAGGAATATCAGCAGAAAAAACGAATTTTTTTTTTTTCCTGAGAAAATTTCCAGTGGGATATGATTCAGAATAAGGAGCTGAATCAATCCTGTGTTTTTGTGGAGGGCTGTCAAAAACACCCGGTATATTACATAAATTATTATATTTGCTTAGATATTCTAATTGATTACTTTCGACAATATTTCTACATTGAGGAGTGATAAGAGCACTTAAAGATTCCTCATATATTACGGGAACGGACAGTTACTTCCATATTTCAAATAAAAAAATGATTCCATGCTTCGGAAGGCACGTATAAGCCGGGGTTTGGTCCCGGCTGCCAAATGGCGGTCGTTAAACCATGTCAGAGGCCCTTGAAGTGGTTTATAAACTCTGACACTGGGGTCTTTAGATCTTACATCCACACGATAGGAATAACATTTCAAATAAAACAGCGATAGCATCATCATTTTCCATTAACTTGTCCTGAACCACAGAAGGGCAAAGGCCTTTTGCCCTTCTTCCTGCTTTTCCCAGTCTTCTACGATTTTGGGTCAGTGTGAAGAGAAAAATTTTGTTGCTTTGTCGTCTTGAAAGTGGCATTTTAGCAATTAATTTTACCGGTCCTTCGTTATGCGGCCGATGTGACCAAAATCAGCTTTTTGTCTGACCAAATTTTCCTTCCAAGAAAGTAATAAGCAGGATATTTTTTTTTAGTTTATTAGCCTACACTGTCCCTCTGCTGGGCAAAGGTCTGTCTCCATTTCTTCCACCGTACTCGATTTTGTGCTTCTTCCTTCCAATCTTTGAGGAAGCGATCAAAGTCCTCCCGCCATATCTTATACAAGGTGTAATATAATAAACACAATACCTGTTAAGAGATCATTGTACTCATCATTATGAACAACTTTTACTCAAAAACCTCGAATAACCGAAAAAAAAAAATTACAGTATGCCAAGATACACAAACACACACACACACACACGCACAGTATCTCAGTGTGTGTGTGTGTGTGTGTCCATTGTCAAGTTATGCGCACATAAATGTATGGGGCATTCGATTTTTTTTTTGGCGTTTTCAGTGTCCCATAGTGAAAGTTGTTCATAATGATGAGTACCCTTTACGAGGTATTTCGTTTATTCTGTTACACATTGTATAAATCTATATTTATATTATAAAGAGGTAAAGTTTGTGAGTTTGTGAGGTAGTAGGGGTAATCTCTACTGAACCGATATTGAAAATTCTTTAACTAATAAAAAGCCACGTTATTTGTGAGTGTCATCATCGGAAAATGGCAGACTCCGTGAGATTGTAATAAATCTTAATTAGATTATAATTTCTCAAAATATTACGAAAAAATTTTTCTGTAATAATAATATATCCCATCAGAATTCAATAGTTTCCAATATATCTGTATAATATTTAGAAAAAAAAAGGTTTACAATTTTAAGCGATATTTTACAATCTTTTGGAGTTTGCCAGTTTCCGGTGACATCTTAATATATATAAATCACGTGTCACGTTGTTTGTCCGCGATGGGCTCCTAAACTACTTAACCGATTTTAATCAAATTTGCACACCGTGTGCAGTTTGATCCAACTTGAAAGATGGTAGCTTACATCTCAATTTTTTGTTGCAATATTATTTAGGAGCGGAAAATGTGACGCAGACGAAGTTGCGCGGGACAGCTAGTTTACATATAAATACGAAAAATACCGCCCAACGAAATAGGCACGGGTCAGCTAGTTGGATATAAATAGTTTGATGTCTACAACCTGGGAGTCTTTAAGTCAAGAGTGAATAGGTTACTTCTAGGCAAGCGTGCTCCACCTTAGACCGCATCATCGCCTAACATCAGGTGAGATAGCGGTCAAACGTATGCCTATCATAAAAAAAAAATATTTACCATGCAAGTGAAGCAGTCGCGGTGCCACTTGGCGTCTAGCGCGATGATGGCCTTGTCGGTGATGGGGCTGCCACAACCGTTGCAGCGCGCCGCGAACTTGTCGGCGTAGCATCCCGAGCAGTAGGGTCTGCCGGCCTGGAATCACAATGATCTTCCTGTTAGAACTGCAGTTCATCGGCATTGTAATCCTCCAGCCACACAACAACGCACCTTATACCAGATAGGTATAAGGTGACATTTAAAGAAACATATTGTGTTTGCCCCAGCAGGTCTCAAAAGGCTACATTAGTAGAATCACAATAGGATCATAATATTCACCATACAACAAACTATCAAATTTTATTTTCATCTTTATCGTTAAAGCATTAGGTTTATGGTTGATTGGGAAAATTTGCGTTTCGCGGTGCGTAGATGATGTTGGATGATCCTATTAAAGTAGCCTTTATAGAACAGCTTGGGCAAACATGACGTGCCTCTTTCAACGAAATCTCAAGATTTCGTCGAAACTTTTAAGCCGCACAAATATCCAAAATTAATTTGTCGTTGCTTTAGTCTTAGTCTCCCAATGAAAGGGTTATGACGTACTGGTGAATTTTTAAAGTGTGTCTTCAGGGCCAAATCCAGAACTTTGAGGAATATCGAAAAAACACTGAAAGAAGTCTCGAGCCCGATTTAAAAATATCAGTTACGGTTTAGATTGGAAGTTAAGTCAGAATTTTCAAACTAATTTGTTCAAAATGAGAGCTTTCCTTTAGTTTGCCATGTGTTATTACTTCCCAGAATTTGATCCTTAGCTACATTTTAACGGTGTAATTATATAGGGGTGTTTTTTTTTTTCAAAATCGTTCGCTTCTCCTGGGTTCAACAAACAACGATTACAACGATTTTTCAATAATCCAATAATGCTGTTTTAATTTCCATCAAAATTGACCTCGACACTTCTTTCAATGTTTTTTTGATTTTCCTCATACCTAGTTTCGGAATTTCGGAACACATTAAAAATTCTCCTATATAGGCTATATTTTTTTCCGAGATTTTGGTCGTTAGTTTTTTTTGTGTAGGTAGATAATCATAAACTAAGTAGTTCTTTTAGAATTCCCTTATCTCAAGGAAATGGTCAGCTGATTTTTTAAATTATTGTAATTTTTTCTGTTAAAACTGATGTCTTCTTGCTGGTTTCTCTTCAAGATGTAATTTAAGAGCGTTCAGATATTCACCTGTTCCATAAATCCGCCGCCTCCGAGCTCCTTCTTGCATCCACCGCACACAAAGTGGTGAGCGTGCCAGGACACGCCCAGCGCTTGAATCACGCGCTGGAACAAAACGACAGTGCTTTAGTATTGTTGTCAACTTAATAAAGACAATATTAGCAGGATTTTTGCAGGCTCTACAAAGGGAATGTTATGATTGGACTGAAAAACGAAAAAGAGATTATGAACATTCAATTAATTTTTTTTTTTTTTTTTTAATATTAAAAAATTTGAAACGTTTGATTGGTTTAACGCGCTAATCTCAGGAACTACTGCTTCGAATAAAAAATATATTTTAATGTTGAGTAGCCTATTTATTGAGGAAGGCTATGAGCTATATCTATAACATCATGCTACGACCAATAGGAGCTGAGCACCATTAAAAAAATTGACGCAGACGAAGTTACGGCAGGTCAGCTGGTTGATATTAAGATTAGGAACCTCTCAAAAACATTCATAAATCATCATAGGTAATGTTTATTTATAAGATCTCAATGCCACACAGTAATACAATAAACATATTATCTTTTATCTTTAGGTAATATTAAAAAAGTTGCTGTTGATGTGACGGAACTCACATACTCGTACATACAACCATCATTATACAGACCCACCACCCACCATGACCCACTCAATAACGACACCGTTATTAGCTAGGAAAGATTTATTTCCATAGAACTACACAGCGGGTCTTAAAAGGCCACTTTAGCAGAATCATATTAGAATCATAATATTAACGATACAAAACTGTCATACTTTTTTTCATCCTTATCGCTAAAGCATTAGGTTCAAGATTTAATTGGGAAATTTGTGCTTTCTGGTTCTGCTAAAGTGGTTTTTTATACCCGCAGTTCTCATGTAACTCAGTATCCAGACAAAACGAATCAGACAAGCTCAACCAATCATACTTAACACACAAATGTGTCATACCAAAGCAAATAAAATAAAACTCTTAATTGCTCTGCGATAAAAACTGAGCCGATTATAACAAGATGTATCATGGCGTTACTTCCCATGATGATGTCACCCCATGGCGGCCATTCAGAGATGGGCCATTGTTTTGTGGCTCGGCCTGGCCGACCGGTTTGTGAGGAGGGCGGAGTTTTAGACGATTTAGATGTCTAGATAGCTGAAGTGATTAGGACCTGTTACGACATGGCTTGGCAGTATTAGCTACAAGGTAAATTGAGTTTAACCGCGATTGTATTAAGTCTTCTTCTCTATTCAAGAGTCCAAGTGACCAAGGTACTTTAAAAAATAACAGACACGTCAAAGATACTTGGTAAAATAACTAAAGACACAAATAATAATCTATCTATCTATACTATGTGTTTTTAAGAACCTCCGCTACGTTGCTGACTCAAAGGTGATTAAACTTGTGTATCTAGCACTCTGCCAATCCCTCATCCAATATTGTATTGTTGCTTGGGGTGGTTCAGGAAGGTCCCACATGTTGAAAGTAGAACGCGCCCAAAGGGCACTGTTGAAAGTTGGTTGGCAGTTACCCTATCGCTTTCCGACCACAGACCTTTATAAAACTTGTAAGGTTCTAACTGTTCGTAAATTATATATACTCAATATTTTAATGACAACTCACGGCCACACTCCCTACGATCCTTCTTTGATCTCCCAACGACGTAAGCATTCGGTCTGTCCCTCGTTTCGTACAAATTTTGCCTCGACACAACGCTTCTTCCGCTTTCTTAGCAGTCATGTGTACAATAACACTAACAAAATTTTAAACATATACCCTTTGTGCAAATCCAAATGTAAAGCAAAAATAATAAATTGGCTTTTAGATTTAGATTATTCTGAGACAGAAAATATTTTAGCTGTTTTAAAATAAATTAGATAGTGTAGACCACATTTTAATACACACACCTACACTCACTGTAACAAATATACTTTCACACACACACAACACACAACACACACTCAACACATACCATGCACTACACACCCACAGATACACCATTTTAGTTCTAACATTTTCCTATTTTAGTTTTTAAATATTCCTCTCTGTACGTGAAAGCTTTGATGTTTATAAATTAGTGCTTATTAGTATTGTTTTAAGAGGGTGAGAGCCTGGAGATCTGTCATACAGGTCCCGAACCCACTACAGACTCCAGCTCTCACAAAGGTTACAAATCTGATCGTAATAATATGTCACGAACCAATGTCTGTACCTTTTTGAGAGAAATAAATTTTTATATTATTATATTATATTATTATTACTATATATAATATTATAAAGCAGAAGAGTTTGTTTGTTTGTTTGGTTGAACGCGCCAATCTCAGGAACTACTGGTCGGATTTGAAAAATTATTTCAGTGTTAGATAGCCCATTTATCAAGGAAGGTTATAGGCTATATATCATCACGCTAAAACCAATAGGAGCGGAGCAGTAATGAAAAATGTTACGCAAACGACGTTGCACGGGTCAGCTAGTTTTATCATAATATCCTTCTTTTCCAATTTATTCTCCTAAATTCATTCTTTCTTTCTACACATATCTAATAGACGTCATTGCCGTCGCTTTTTTGCTAGACATAACGTAATGAATCTAAATTTTATCCAGCACTTAATATTGAACAAAATTTTCAATCAGTAAAAATTAAGTGTTCCGCATTATAAGTACAAAACATTGACATACGTTTTACAAAGTTATCAGCATTTTTTATTGAAACAATTACAAAGCACCGTACCTACCTTCCAAGCCAGCGGAAATGACTGGTCATTCACTAATCATCGTGATGCGTCAATAATTTAGTTTAGTTGTTTAATTTGAAACCAATCATTATCTCACTATCTTTATAAAAATTAATTAAGTGAACGGGTCTAAAAAGATCACTTTAGCAGAATCAAAAAACACATCACGCTACCAGTCACTATCAAATTCTCACAATCAACTTTAAACCTAATGCGTGAGCGATAAAGATGAAACTGAAATATTACAGATTGTTGTATTATGATTCTACTAAAGTAGCCTTTTTAGAATCCCAGAACTCTAAGCAGTATTCATTAGTGGCGGAATTATTCAAAAGAGTTTTAACGCGGTCCTAAAAGGCATAATTATAGCATTTTGAAGGAACACGGGTGAGTCAGTAAAGAGTCCTTCCTTTCCACTCCTCCCAGGGCGGTAGAAGTCATATGATGTTTTCCCATAAAAAAAACACCAGTATCCATTTGAATAGAGACTCTTTAGTTAGAATCTTTTATGGTCTCTGGCCTGTGTGTGACTTGATACACTTGTATGTATTCTTTCGTTTTTCTATCAGCCGATTGAGAAATCAGTTGTTTTTTGAAGCCTACGAACTGTTCATCATGTAATATGTAGTGAACTCTACAGCTTCCTCTCTTTAGTATTAGGGATTTGAATCTTGCATTTTGTGACAGTGGTTGTGATATCCCACCCAATATAATTCACAATATACACACATTTTGCAAAAGCCACAAAACAACTGCTTCCGCATTCGATTCCCAGATATCATGTCCAGGGTCTGACTGTTCTAATAAACTGAACAAGGCAAAAATTCCCGTATTTCCACAAATTTCTTGCATAAGGTATTGGCAAACTAAACCCAGAGTGTATCTAGTTACCTATTCACTTCGCTTGGGTTTGTGGTGTGTGTCACAAATGGCCATATGGTCTATGCCTATAACATCACAGTAGACTACCATCGTGGGTGGTATACGATGACAAATATACTTTCGTTCCTCTGAGCCTCACGCCATGTAGGGTTTGAGGAAGACCCTGACTCGTGTGATTCATCTGGCCTTTGACGCGGCACACTATAACATATTTATACGTGTGTATGGCGGTTTTAATGAGAATTATGTGTTAATTATTATTTTTGAACCTTGCGACCCTGATTTGTGGTCACATCAAGTGCCAACTTAAGTAGTTGGTTAATCAATCATAGCTAAAGAGATTTGACAGCTGGGTGATTCAGATCTTGTAAAGCTGAATGTTTTAGAAAACACTGAGCCATCATTGTCCAGCTAGTAACTGGGCATTTGGACAATGAAATTAAGAGTTCAAAGAATAAATTGCTGTACATCGAATCAGAGTTAGAGATATTATAAGACAAAGCATACACTTCTAAGGCTGTGCTTCATATCTTCCGGTAACGGCCGATCCAATTGCAGGCATGTGTGAAGCGAATAGAACAATTTGTTTGGGATTCTAGCGTCCAGTGCCTGATTCTGCTCAAGGATTTTCCCGCGGGCAGTCACTATTTGACTATTTGACCAGTCACTACTGGCTAAAATATATCTCTTTAAACAATGAAACAGTATCTCTGCTCAGCAGTAGAATCCCGGAAGAACTCTGTCACAAGCAGCTCCATCACTTAGGATATGCAGCGAATATAAATCACCAACGTCCATCGAGAAGGTCACATAATTTGGCAACCTGCCACAGGTATAGTCTTAGGACATACAGCGTCCATATTAGTGCTATCCTTCTTAAAGGTCATAGTTATACGGTGACTACGGGTTAAGAAACGCTCCCCTAAAAGGTTATGCACTGCTATCGGTGACATCCTTCAGAGAGGTCAGCTTGTACGTAGTATTTGTAACCGTGCTGCATTAAAATATGTAAATGAATATGTTGTAGTACGTGATTCAGATTGAGAGTGTGACGTCACCGAAGAGATTAATACAGGAATTTGTTTTAACCAGATGAGTTCCTAGCATGAAAAGAAGCACTTTGATCTTTATTTGAGTATCATGACAAATTTCTTCTTCTTCTTAGCCTATTGATAGGGTCTGTCCAGAACAACAAACCTGGTACTTTTACTTGAATGCCATCGGCTGTCACTATATTCTTTTTTAATAAGCAGGATCATTACATATAGAATTGATTTGCCTAATCATCATCATCACAATTTAATCTGAAAAACGTCTATTGCTGGGTATAGGTCTCCCACAAGTGTCGCCAAATTGACCAATCATAGGCATTTGAAATCCAGCATATTCCCGCGGACCAGGTCAAAGCCGCGTTGGTCCACCTTGTGGGAGACTCTTCAAAACTGCCATTGCATTGCTTGATCTACTTTTTATTGGATGGGAAACCATCAAATGACTCCATCTGGGCGGAGCAGTTAGTGTCAGAATCAAACTAAAACGTAGACTAAAACCCATCCGTGTTCCTCGAAATATCCTTTGTCTTCCAGGGTCGCGGTGACTCTATCGACCCAATTTCACAGTGATTGATCTAATTAAGATCAAAATGCTTTGCCAAGCATAGACTAAACTTCTATAATTTCTTCGTAGGAACCTTAAAATCTACCTGCCTATATATTGAACGCTCCCAGTCTAAAACAATGACATCATGCTTCCCTATTTCAAGTTAACCGACAACTAGGCTATCTATTGCACTGTTAACCTGCACTATTGTTCCACTTACAATACAATTATCACATTCTGATTCATTCTCATCAAATCTTCTTTATACTAATACTAGCTGTCCCCCGCGGCTTCGCTCCCGTCAATTAAGAATTCATTGCACACATATCGAGTTTTCATTGTTTTTAAGATGTATTCTGCTATTCGGGTCGGAGACAAATCCAACGAATCAATAACCATGAAAATTAGTTCAGCAGATCTCGAGTTATAAGTGTTGTAACAAACCCGTCTTTGTTTTATAGATTATGAAGCTGAAGAGTTTGTTTGTTTGTTTGAACGCGCTAATCTCAGGAACTACTGGTCCGATTTGAAAAACTCTTTCAGTGTTAGATGGCCCATTTATCGAGAAAAGCTATAGGCCATATATCATCACGCTAAGACTTAAAGGAGCCGAGCATTAATGGAAAATGTGACGCATGATGAAGTTTCTTGGGTCAGCTAATTATTTATAAAAGCTTACTATACTAAGAGCTACCCGCAATCTTGCTAGTTGATATGGCCACTTTGAAATTAATACATTATTTGCGTTAATTGCATCACACGCAGCTCGGTTAAGTGATAGTACTCAATTATCTAATTTGCAAAGTGTGCTAGGAGTAATTTAGCTTTGTAATTAAAATGCATTATTTGTGAAAGCTTAGAAAATGGTTATTTTAAATGCGAGTAAAGCCGTTTGGTTCCGCTATAGCGTTTACTGGAGCCTAGTGCAAGAAAATTATTATTAGACTTAAACTGTCTAATAAACAACAGAAATTCAGTCAGTTCCTAACAAGATTGACTTCTTCCGTCCAAGCTCAAAAAGAGCTTTATAAAAGTTCGACCATTTTGAATATTTCCGCCAAACTAGCGTAAACATTTTGGTAGAACTTTTATATAACGTGAGAGATTATTTACGTCAAATTAAACCCCGGTTTCTTGAAAAATAAAATCAACTCTTGGCTGTTGAATACTCATGAAACCAAACACAACTAGAGA
Source organism: Ceramica pisi (assembly GCA_963859965.1). Lineage (NCBI taxonomy): Eukaryota > Metazoa > Arthropoda > Insecta > Lepidoptera > Noctuidae > Ceramica > Ceramica pisi. The sequence goes on from OY982538.1 coordinate 1,760,482, forward strand.
CATCAAGCGTTTCAAAACTTTCTCAATGATTGTGTGAAACAATGTCATTCGCGAGAGAACTAAAGTCAACGACGTTGCGCGTAGAATCAGCATGCTGAAGTGTAAGAGGGCCGGCCATGTCTGTAGACGGACAGAAGGTGGCTGGCAGCGGATGAATGCAAACTGCTCAAGACTTGGATGGTTGGCGTTCTTTAGAGGAGGCTTACGATCTGCAGTGGACGGCAATTGGTTGATATGATGTTGATGATGAATTGTGTGAAAGTTTTCGCTACAGAACCTGTACCTGAATCTGTCATAAATGAAGCGCCAGGCACACAAGACATTAAAACTATAAGTCGTACAATGCAATTAATAACACGGAGTGTTCATTGTGTGTACGTGACCTACGATGCGTATAAATTTTATTACTTCGCCATTTCCACATATCAAACTCATTGCAGAATTGAAGAGCTCGTCGATCACGGCCGGGGCCGATCTTCAAGGTTAAGCAACACTTGCCGAGGTCGGTTTGTGGATGGGTGACCATCTTAACATACCCGAGACTCCTCAGTACCTCGGAAAACCATGTTAAGCTGTTGGTTCTGGATTTCATTTATAGATCTTTGGCAATCGTGACGGATTGTCAGAAGCCAGAAAATCTGACACCAGTCTTGCACAGAAGTACCGTGTTACCCAGACAATGGGTTGTGGAAGTCAGATAAGAAGTCACTTAACGTAAAATACTGGTACTCAGTTAAATCTGATTTGACTGGAAGCCGATCCCAATTTAGTTGGGAAAGGGCTCGGCAGATGATGAAGGACAGAAGTCCAGGAAAATCTTAAACATGTCGTCTATTCATAGAACATCTAAACAATAAATATTGAACTTTGTAATTTATTTCAATTGAACAGTATTGTCGTCGACAATTACCACTTAGAGTAAATCAACTTCCCTGTTGATTCATTATGAGGTTGCACAAACATTAACTTGAGAATATGAATAAGAACAGGCGATTTAGGGTGCGTTTCCACTAGAGATGTGTGAGGATGCGTAGCGACGGATGTGTTTGTTAAGACCCAATAGAATCATTACCTAGCCTCCCTCAGCTCAAGCGATTCTATCGTAGTTTTGAAGAAGATGGACAGCTTGGCTCATCGCCGCAAGGTTGCTTGTCGGTCTTCTACAGATTGTACTTCGGAGAGTGTACCCAAGATCTCCACAACCTCATTCCACCAGTCCCTTCTACCATCGGACATCCAGACGCACTGCAACTTACCAACCTCGACGTCTTTTATAATGCGCACAGCAATGGAGTGGAACTCTGCCTCCGTCTGTGTTTCCGGACACTTACAACCCTAATCTTTTCAAATTTAGAGTGAACAGGCTACTTCTGGGTAAGCTCGCGCCATCGTAGACTTTGTCTCCGTCATCTCTGACCAAGACTAGATTCAAGAGCAAACCCATCACAAATAAAAATAATAAATCAGCTAAACTTTAGCTAATATCAGCGAATGATATTGATGACGATCTAGTAACTAGTTAAATCGTAATTTTCCTTGTTTACAAATAAACTACGACTAATTATCAAAAAAGATTATGTCCAAAAAAACAATAAATAAGAAGTTTTCACATTATAGATAGCCTGCATGCATTAATTGAAGCCGTCAAGCAAAAAATAAGTAACAAAGCTATTAAAAATCAATTAGATCTTGCGCAACGAAGATAAACGAAGTTGTAAACAATATGGTGACTCAACTAGCTCCAATGGGCCGTAAAATAGAATTAATCCGCGACCTTGGAGTGTGGACTTATTAACATATTGATAACATACGGAAAAAAATAAGTATTAGCCTAGTTTGGTTTGAGTTGTAGAATAACGGCCTAGGCATTCTGTTAATGGAAAATATTGTATCGCTTGTGTTGTATAATTCCATGGGTACTGTTAAAGACTAATATCGTAAGAATGTACTGCCACAAGGCTTTATAACAATTCTAGTTATCTGCACTAATATTATAAAGAGGAAATATTTGTTTGTTTGTTTGAAATGAATAGGCTCCGAAACTACTGGACCAATTTGAAAAATTATTCCTGTGTTAGATAGCCCATTTGTCGAGGAAGGTTATAGGCTATATATCATAACGCTACGACTTAAAGGAGCAGAGCATAAACGGAAAATGTGGCGTAGACGAAATTGCGCGGGTCAGCTAGTCTGTAATATGTGTACAACCCCTACATATTTTACAACACATTCAACAAACATGGAGTTTAAAGTTAACTTACAAATTTTCTTTAAATCGATCGAAAATCAAAACCTATATACATTCATCAGCGAATGTTAAAGTGGTCCTTTTTGACAGAATGAACAGTTTTTTGTTATCTATTAGAGCAATATTTTCCGACAAACCAGCAATATTTAAAGGCACCGTCGAGTGTGAAAGACCCACGTTCCAGTAGAAACCATATCACCGCTTGACTGCCCACCCAATAAGGCAAAACGATCAAACATGAGTAATTCTCACCCAAACGATTCTGTCTGCCAACATGTGCGTTAGCGTGATTCACCTCCCAAAATTTATTACTAGAGCAGTACGAACCATAATTAGGTGGCATTCACACTGTGGTAATATCTCGACTCGAAGATGACTCCCAATTTTGACTCGTGTAGATAGTTACAAACAAAGATATAATAACAAGAAATTAGAAATAGATGATAACTTTCGGTAGGTACTAAATAAACAAATGGAACAGGTAAGTTCTATTAAAGGCTTACCTTTTGCAGTAATGCCAAAGGATCTGTCTGATGCTGATTTTCTGACTGATCGTTAGAGACAAGATGAAATGGTATCGTTTTTGAGTTCACCTCTCGAGAAAAAAGTCTATCAAGTCTCATTTGAGTTTATTTGTTTCTTTTGACCGCTGCGTATAAGCAAATTACTGCGATAAGTCCTGACAATAAACGTTTAAAAATCTCGCATTTGCCATTCTCGCTTCTTACCGTTCCGAGTAAATCTTCCAGTTCAAACGAGGTATTATCGAATCATTTAGCACCAATTTTCACATTTTTACGTCTTCAATCTGAATTACATCGTCTGTGTCTATATTAGCAGTTCGTGAGTTCGTGGGCGAGCCTCCTGCCTTACTAACTACTCCAATATGGTCGGTGTGACGTCACTCCTGCCAGTCATCACCCACTGGGGATTCAGAGGTCTTAACTTATTTCATACGGTCGTTGGCTTTTAGATAAAGCTGTTAGTTTTAACTCTGTATATGGATTAATTGATTGGTTTTATTATGTTCGGTATGTGAGGCTATGATGTAACTATTTCTGTATTGATTTTAATCATTTTCAGCTTTGGAATTCGTTACTAGGCAAGTGGTGAGGTTGACTGTTGGTAGAGGTATAACGATTATTGACACGTCTTATCAAAATTGTCCTCTTTGCAAAGGTGACAACAATATGCAGGTATCCCAGGGTGATTTCTGACGCGGTGAGGTAAAACATAAATATCGAAATTTGTCCACCTTTACTTTTTTGATGAACAAAGGAATGGGGAGTCTGTCAGTCAATCACATATTAACACACCCTAATCGGAAATGAATATTTGTCTTATCATGTGTTTTTAAAATTGACATTGCATGGTTAATCTAGATGCAATGTCATCGCGGACTTTTGGGACAACTGTAGTGACCTCATTGATTCTTGTTGCCATGAGATCCAAAATTCCTATTTATTTAAATGTTTTCAGAACATAAATCAGCAGAGAATTATTTTTGTGTGAGCCGTTCATAAGTCCTCCAACTTAAAGGCTTTAACTGTTCCATTGTTTGAGAGACTACACCACGTTCAAGATTCAAAGAATTTATTTCAAATGATGGTTTGTTATTCAATATCGCTGCAACAGGTTAACAGATTTGAGCAATGCAATTTAGGACATCAATACTTTAACCAGTTTGCTGACATAATCTACCTAACCTATTTTTTGTTCCTTCTGCTTGTCTGTTTGTAATGTATCTTTACCTTTATTGTTAATCATCAATCCTAAGGTATAAAATTCTTCTGTTACTGACTGACAGACAACACAAGCCGAAACTGGGGGGCTACTCTCTAAGCCCGAAGTCCGTAGTTTCGGGCTTAGTTGCGGGCGTATTCTACGCCGTATCACCTGCGGACTTACAATAATTGTTAGTCCTAAGACTAGACTACTTATTAGACTAATTATTAGTCCCGAACCCGAACTAAAAATGAATGACAACACGATTTGACAGTAACTTTCGAATTTTGTTGTCATTAATCCTTAGAGGTTAGGTAAAACGTAGTAGAATACGCCTGCAACTAAGCCCGAAACTACGGACGTCGGGCTTAGAGAGTAGCCCCCCTGCTGGTCGTAAAAAGCTGAAATTTGGCACGTAGCTTACACTCCGTAAGGGAGAGGATTTCCCGAAATTGCTACGGTAAAAGCTAGTAACAAATAAGACACTCACGTCGGTGATGGGCTCTCCGCATCCATGGCATCTGGGGCTATGGTGGGTGGCGAAGCAGGGTACGCAGTGGACGCCTCCGTCATGCTGGTGGAATTTGGCGCCATCTATCGGCTTGCGGCACGTGTTGCATGTGAAGTGCTCTGGGTGCCACTTCTTGTTTAGGGCGGTCACTATCTGTGGAAGAAGTACGTTGATGATTAGAGGAAGGTCGAACAAACGGTGGATGGTCTAAAGATACATCTCACTTGGTTGACAAATGAAAAGTTTTTATCGAGACAAGAAAACACTGTCGCAATATTGTCGAACACATCATTGCTTATGCTTACCATCAGATGAGACGGTCAAACAATAAAATTAAGTACTGATGACGACCGAAAATTCCGTCATTGCCAAAAAATTTGCTTATTTCCACTTCTTTGTCGTTCAGCATTCTGATTTCAACTTGATTATTGTACCAATAGAAACAGTAAATGCTTTTCTATAATGATAGTACGAGTACACCCTATTGTTATTTACCTGTTGTCATCATTTTCTTACTAAATTTTAGCAACGTACCTACGTCGGGCATATTAAAAACGACGGTATTTTAATTTTAATAGTTTAACGCAGCGGTCTCATGATATGATATCCTCAGGTCTAAGCCTCAGGTTAACCGCAGCATCCTTGTTGTTACACTATTTTCTAAGATTCCCATAAAACAGGCTTTTATAGCTCGCTCCATTGGGTGTCTACCTCGGCTTACTTTGACTTCTGAAGTTGCGGTTGCCGTTTCAACCGCAAATTCAATAACATTACCAAAATTAAGCTTTTCATCGCTTCCGTCTTTATTTATTATAGATAGCACTTTACCTCTAATAGTCGGATACACCCATTAAACACCAACTGGAATAACATCTACTAACCAATTGACTAAATAACCAAACACATGTTTATCTTCTACTGAAAAAACACATAGTTTTCTCATTTATTTCGAAATCTTTGTAAGTACAACGCGTTTTGTTTACCTTTGTTACGTAACACATATCTATTTTAGCGCTCGCGCTTCACCACGTGGTTTGAGTATTTTTATCGATGTCCATATACCGTGAACTTCGTGTTCTTTTAGAATTCCTGTACTTTCGCGGGAGGTGGATTGGATATCTTATCTTTTCTTCGATAGTTTATTTATGCTGCGTATTTTATTTTTTGGTTTAGCTCCAAGTAAAACTCATTTCTCCACTTTCCAAACTTTCTTCTTGCACTTATCTTTCTTTTAATTGATTATTGAACTGGCGGCCTTAAATAGTCAACTACAATATCTTGCAGAAACAGTCAATTTTAAAAATAATTCGTTATGTCAGCTTCACTTTCCTCAAAATTCCAAGCTTTTCTCCAATTCCTCTACGGTAATGAATTCTATTCTTAGCCATGATGTTTCCATTATTTCATCAACGGCGTCCATCATCAAGTCTTCTCGTCTTTTGTTTGTAGTAGTCGTTTGCCAACTAATTACCGTGTGGGGAGCATCCTGCCCGCCTTGACCGTTCTATCCACATTGTTTCTACAAGCATGCGGTTCTTACTATCAACAATCTTGTTTTGCTATGATACTGAATAATGGCATATGTTTTTTTACTATGTAAAATGTTAAAATTAGGTTCTTCTTGAGGTTTTATTACTGCATCGACATAGGGTTTTTTTATCGATGGGAAATCATCAAATGGCTCCTGTCGCTCTGGGCGAAGCAGCAGGGAGTGTCACTCTTACTGTCCAAAACCCATCCGTGTTCCTCGCAATGCCTTTTGCGTTCCAGCTCCGCGGTGACTCTTTCGAACACATTCCGCGACCCTGGATCGTCATAGGCCATTTAATGTTTGTTGCAATTGATTGAAAGCAAAGTTTTAAATCTTCGTTTTCAGCTTTAGTAGATCTTAAGCTGCATCATCAATGATCATTCATCATTTACATTATGTCTTTCTAAGATGTGTGTTTCTGATTTAACAACATGAAAGCTTTCGTTTCGAAATTCCTTAGTTGGTTAGTAACATCAGATAAGCATTAGAACATTATCAGCTAAATCATCATTATTTGCTCATCAAAATATACAATCCTTATCGTCCATCGTTTCAGTCAAAACGACCTTGACTCAAAACAAAATTCCAGGTAGGTACAACCACACTGCTATCAATTTCTAATAAACGCAAGTTGACAATATTGCTGTATGTCACGTAACACTATCGAATGGTATCGTGGTCTCATCACTGATACTGAATCATTATGGACAATAGCGTCATGTAGGTGGGTAATCTTCTTATCGAGTATTCTGGTGCCGAGTGCACAAAAATGCGCGTTATGTTGGTATGTTGGTAGATGCGCTGTTCTTTTTGCGGTTGGAATAGGTGCTCTTATTGATTGAGGTGTTTTATCGTCTTCTTCTTTCTTCTTTCTATGTGAAATGGGTGCTCTGTGTATCTTTTAACTATCGTAAGAATAAGCCGTAACTGTTACAATCCGGCTTGGTGCTTTTACTATATGATCCTTAGTTTCTGTATGCACCTTGTTTAGTTTCAAGGTTCGTTGCCATAGAGATTATAACTGGAGACTTAAATTCAAGAGCCTCAGACAATTCTGACAATGTTTCACACAATTTTCATACAGTTTCAAACAGAAGTTAAATCACTTAAAAATTATAAACACTCACCCTTCCATTGATCACTGAATTGCAGCTGTTGCACACAGCGGGGGATTCTACCTTGGTCGACTGTAACAAAAGAAAACAATGTCATTAAAACAATAGCTTCATAATGCGCACAGCAAAGGAGTGGAACTCTCTGCTTGCGTCTGTGTTTCCGAACGCTTACAACCCTAATCTTTTCAAAGTTAGAGTGAACAGGTTTCTTCTAGGTAAGCTCGCTCTATCGTAGGTTTTGTCTCTGTCATCTCTTACCTAGACTAGAGTCTAGAGCAAACCCATCTCAAGTAAAAAAAACTTGCAATCTGAACAAAATCATCGTCACAAAAAACTTTATCATTAACCTACGATACACTGTTGGGCTAAGTCCATTCACTCCATAATTAGGTACAGAAACTTTTATGTAGTCCATTGAGTTACAGGAAAATATAGCTTACTCATGCGTTTGCATGTGATCGTCTTATTCTTTAGCTCGATGATGTGAACGCTCAGCCATATAGGGACATAATCCTTCACAGTCCAGTCGGGATTCACGGCTTGTGTACAGGATACGAGTAACGGGAAGATTATGAAAATTACTTCTACCTAAAAAAATTGAACCTCCCAATATAATAGGAAGTTTTTTTTTCCATTTTGAATTTGAATTGACCATGACTTGAAGATAGTTGTTCATCATCAAGGGCAGAATCCATTTTTAAATATGACCCCAACTTTTCGGTACGCCCTTTGTAGTAGGCGCCAGATGATTGAGCAATAACGGTTACTGACCCATATAACGATATTTATTAACGTTCTTAATATCAAAAACAGAAATAAAAACAAAGCTGTCCTGAATCGACTTTTATCGTGATCCTTTACGTTTCTGTTATCTACGAAAGGAAATTAGGGAAAGGTCAATGTATTTTATTGCAAGTTTATCTAGCGCCTACCATAAAAATAAATATCTAACATTTAGCCAGAAGAAAGACTACGACTGTGTTTGCTATGTAATAATAATATGACTTAGGCGTTTAGCATTCACCTTGAACGTTCAATGCACATAGACCCGATGAACAACAGACTAGTAGACTTGGATACCGTTTGATTAATATTAAGCTATGACATCACAAGATACAAATATCTACTCAACAATAAATAGACAATCGTCCCAATTCGTGCTGTCTCTGTTTGGGCATCGAAGCTCGAATAGCTACGTCCCTAACATACAAAGTGATTCGTATATCCGATGTAATTTTCATATCTGAACTAAAATTGTAAAGATATTATGTATTTTTTTTTATTTGTGATGGGTTTGTCCTTGACTTTAGTCTTGGTCAGAGATGACAGAGACAAAGTCTACGACGGAGCGAGTTTACCCAGAAGAAGCCTGTTCACTCTAATGTTCGCTATTTGTTTGTGTTTTATTGTAATCTTCATATGATAAATGATATTAATTTTGAAAGTAGATGAGACTCGTGTTTCCTAGCTGACTACCCTGAAAAGAAACACCAGAACATACTCAAAGGTGAAAGTCTCTTTTAGTCCATACATCAATGGTATTGGTCAAATCATATGAGAACCATGCTGGTTAATGTCTGAAGTGTACTTTTGAGGGAAAGTACAACACATATTTGATTAGACAGTGCAAGTATTTGTTAGTTATTGTGTAGCTCAAACTTGACTGGAAGGCGACCCCAATGTAGTTGGGAAAAGGCTAAGCAGATTATGATTTGTAGCTCAAACTTAGAACTTTAAGGAACTCAACGATTTGACGAACAATTCCAGAGTAAGAACATTTGGGTAGGCCGTATAAAGAACTCAAACTGCCAGACTAATCTACACTATAATAATAATAATAATAATAATATTATAAAGAGGAAAACTTTGTTTGTTTGTTTGTTTGATTGTAATGAATAGGCTCAAAAACTACTGGACCGATTTTAAAAATTCTTTCACCATTCGAAAGCTACATTATCCACGAGTAACATAGGCTATATTTTATTTTGGAAAAAAATAGGGTTCCGTAAGATATTTGGGTTTTTCGGACACAAGGTGTAAAAATCAACCGGAAAAGTTACTTATTTTGCGTACGCTGCCTAAACTATAAAAGATAGAACCATACATTGTTCTAATTAATTGTAGATCTTATAAATATCTACAAAAAAGTCCGCGACACACTATACCTATCTATGTCGAGTGAGGCACAACAACCATTTTTTTAATTTAAAAATCTTGATTTTTTTTGGACTACATTTAAACGCGTTTATTTTACTCATGCTATTAATCCTTATCAAAATAAACTACTTCATCACTAAGTACAGTTTATGTAGATAATATTTGGTCTTTGAATGATTAAAATCGGACGTTTGGTTTTGAAGTTATGGCGAAATTAAAATATTACGATTTCTGCTGCACGGCCCGTTGCGAAGTGGACGTCACCAAGGCGGGGGTGCGCGTGCGGGAGGGGAGTTTAGATCTATGAGTAAGGTAATACGGCTCCCTACGCAGCGGTCGTGCGCGAAGTCTAAATATTCTAAAGAGGATAACTTTGTTTGTATGTTTGTTTGTTTGATTGTAATGAATAGGCTCAAAAACTACTGGACCGATTTTAAAAATCCTTGAATCAGCTCATATACCAAGAATACCCATGATCCCTACTGATTTGCCTATACCCTTCAAAAGGCTCCAATAGAATAGAATAGAATAGAATAGAATAGAATAGAATAGAATAGAGTAGACTAGAATAGAATAGAATAGAATAGAATAGAATAGAATAGAATAGAATAGAATAGAATAGAATAGAATAGAATAGAATAGAATAGAATAGAATAGAATAGAATAGAATAGAATAGAATAGAATAGAATAGAATAGAATAGAATAGAATAGAATAGAATAGAATAGAATAGAATAGAATAGAATAGAATAGAATAGAATAGAATAGAATAGAATAGAATAGAATAGAATAGAATAGAATAGAATAGAATAGAATAGAATAGAATACTCTTTATTATGTACACCATATGAGTAACAGAAAAAATATTAAGTAAACATTACATAGGGTGACACAATGGGCGGCCTTATCGCTAAGAGCGATCTTTTCAAGACAACTTTTGGATGGATTTTAAAGAGAAAGGAAATACAGTACTGTAGGTAGTCTTAGGTGTACGACTTAAATGAATAAATACATGATAGATAAATAAATACAATTAAAATTATGAATTAAAAAGCATAGAACCCAAGTTATATCGATCATAGAGAAAGGTAGTGATGTTTGACCATTGTTTTAAAACTGGACAAAGATTGAGCACGTCTTACTGACTCGGGCAATGCATTCCATAGCCGCACCGCTTGAACCGTAAAAGATTAGAGAAGCTGGTGGAATTCTCAAGCTTTCCGGTGACCTCAGATATCTATTATGTGTGTCATGAAGGAACTTAAAACGTTCTTTAACGTAAGAGGGGTTTGTAGGATTGAACAGAATACTGTAGAGCAGAAATAAAATATGAGAATCCCGGCGAAGACGAATGGGAAGCCACTTGAGCTTTGTGCGAAATTCAGAGATGTGATCATATTTGCGCAGGCCAAATATAAATCTTATGCAAAGGTTTTGAAGACGCTCAAGTTTATCGAGTTGTGCCTCAGTGAGATCGAGATAACTGACATCAGCATAGTCAAGAATAGGAAGCAGAAGGGACTGTGCAAGCGCAATTTTAGTGGCAGTGGGAAGAAAGTTCCGCAAACGTCTAAGAGACCTGGCAGATGCAAAAATTTTGCGACTTACGTCCTGGAGTTGCGGACCCCAAGACAGATGTTTGTCGATCCAAACCCCAAGGTTCTTAACCTTTTCACTGATTGGGATAGTAGTACCGTTAAACTGAACCTGGGGAAGCTGTGACCAATTTACTTTTGGAATCATCCTAGAGCTGCCAACAACAATGACCTGGGTTTTCGAAGGATTAACCTGAAGCCCAATTTCCAGTAAAAATTTCTTTCGCACTAACGATAAACAAAGTCCAGGGCCAAACATTCAAATTAGTAGGAATTGATTTACGAAAAGAATGATTTAACGTCAATTAATGTTGTAGAGAAGCTCTACAATAATCGCTTTAGTTATCTATCCTAAAACAAAGGGTTGCACTCCTGGACTGCCGGCAGAAGTGAAAACTTAGTATTAATTACATTTAAATATTTTCATCATTAACAACTTTAACATCCACAGAAAGTCAATCTGTGCAGCCTGCGGATAATGACTGCGTCGTCGATGTTAGTGTCGGTGTCTGTGATTTGACCTGGGAATCATTTTTCTGACCGTGTGTTTCCTGGGTAGGCTTTTTGCAGCGGTAACCGACATCCACGCGGGCGGAGCCGCGGCCGCTATTATTTATATTTCTTTTTTTAAATGTGTGAGAAAGATTAAAAATGACATTCATAATCTCTGATATTATATTCGTACTATTTGATTAAGTAAGTTATCCTACTCCTGCTATATATTATTTAATATAATAAATGCGAGTTTGTGAGTGAGTTTGTGTATATTTTTGTTACTCAATCACGTCAAAACGGCTGAAGGGATCTGGGTGAAATTTGGAACAGGGATAGATTATGGTCTGAAATAACACATAGGCTATTTTTTATCCCACGGGAACGCGTACGAAGTCGCGGGCAGAAGCTAGTATGAAACTATAGAAGTTCTAGGGGTCTAAAAAGTCCACTTTAGCAGAATCAGAAAGCACATCACGTTACCCGTCACTGTCAAATTTTTCCAATCAACCTTGAACCTCATGCGTTAGCGATAAAGATGAATGAAATTTGACAGATTTTTTTGCGGTTAATATTGTGATTTTAAAATGATTCTGCTATAGTGGCCTATTTAGATCCCCAGATCCGATCACCAAAATTATTTTACTGATAACACTAAACTATCACGTATTTAATAGTATACGTTTTTATTCCGAACAAAATAATGCGCAGTTCCTGTGCCTATAGGCAACAGTATTAAAGCCACGGGCAAAATCAAGCGAGTCAATAATACAATTGACGACAGAAAATGTATTCTAATAGTAGACGAAGAAAGAATAACAATGATTTTAAAAATAAAAATAGTTTTTTATATGTTGTTTATAAGTGGCGATGCGCTCACTTTTATTTTAAGACCATTGGTTTACGTTTGCTTTTCTTGTAGTTGTCAAATCTATACTTATTTTTTAATATTATAAAGCTGAAGTTTGTTTGTTTGGTTGAACGCGGTAATCTCAGGAACTACTGGTCTGATTTGAAAAATTCTTTCAGTGTTAGATAGCCCATTTATCGAGAAAGGCTATAGGCTATAAAGCATCACGCTAAGACAAACAGGAGCGGAGCACTAATGTATAATAAATTAATAATAATCATCATCATCATCTGCCTAGCCTTTTCACAACTATACTGGGGTCGGCTTCCAGTCAAATCGGATCAAGTCGAATTTAGTTGAATACCAGTGTTTTACGTGGAGTGGCTGCCTACTAGACCTCCACAACCCAATAACTGGGTAAAACGGTACTTTTTGGTTAGACTGGAGTCAGATAATAATCTATACATATAATAAAATCGTAGAGTTGCCGTGTCTGTACATTGAATATTTTCGCATAAAAAATACATAGAAATGTCCGAAAAATGACATAGAACACAAAAAAGCAGTTTTTGAAATTCTTTTCTGTTTGTCTGTTTGTCTGTAATTCTGTTTGTCTGTGCGTTTGGAGGAGCATCACGCATAAACCACGGATTGGATTCAAAATATAAGTACTTCAAAATATTAAGTGATAATAGGAGTAACATTTAGTGTTTATTTCATCAAAATCGACCCACAAATTCAAAAGATATCGAATTTTAAAGTTTACGAAGAAACTACATCGAGCGCTAAAATAGGTTGTTTTCATTGAGACTCCAGATACTTGCAATGCCATCTATTGAGAAAATTTGTAATAAGTAATGTGTGAAAAGACCCCGAAACAATGTATTTTTGAGTTATTTTTTAATTAAACTTAAAATATAGCAAAAAAAAGTAAACATTTTATTATATTATCATTATTTATCGTAACGTGTAAGCTTCTAAGTTCGAACTTATGAGTATAGAGACAGTTCAGTTACGTTGTAGATCGATAGATGGCGTTGTACTTATGACGCGTTTTTCTGAATCGCGGTGTTAAGATTCTCCGCAAAAGCATGTTGTCAGGCCCATGTTTATTTGGTATAGCTATGGCAATGGCAGCTATGGAAGTATAGGATTGAATTACTAGATTTTTCTCGAACTAATGGGATGAGTGAGTAGACTTGGGTCGTACTTGCAAAATCGAGTACCAAGGCTTCCAGTACGTCTACCTTCACAAACCTGGAGGTCTACTCTCTTTCTCTGAAACGATACTTCGCAAACGAACGAAATTTAAACGAAGTTTCGTAACTGTCGCTACTCTGTTTTGTTTTCGGACACGCAGACGAAGTTCGGATCCATAAACAATTTTCGTGAACGATTGGAATGAGCAATATTGTGTGGGTCTTTTATTATGTCATCTAAAGTAAGTTACGGTTTTTAATTTAACTTAAAATCTACAAACTATTTTGCTTTATTTTTAAATTTTACAGTGAACATGTGGTTTAATTAATATTTCATGTAATATTCATGCAGAAAAGATAAATATACAGATTTTTTTTTAATTGCCTACGAAATTCATCGATACACTATAAAAAACCCTTTCACGGTTATGGTTAACCAACTAAACTGAAGACTACTATTTCATGCCCACGATGGGTGGTAACTTATGACTACCAAAATTATCCGTGTATTCACATGTCAACTTGAGATTTTTTGGTTGAATTCTTTAAAAAGTTTTCTTAAGTTTGTTTCTCAAGTATTTTGTTAATGAATCATGTTTTCAAGTGCTTTTTTACATACTTCGCAATCGCGATACACATTGCGTCAGAAACTTTCAAGCCATACTGTGTCGCAGTCTGCATTTTGGGTCTCCACAAGTTTGTTTTGGGTTTAAAAACTTTGTAAGTAACACACATATTATACCTATTTAATCTTTTATGTTTTCTTTATAAATATCGCCTTCAAAATATACATTTACTTAAACATCTTTTCAGTTTAAAATGGCTCCACATACGGGTTCGGCCACTTCTGAGCAAATCGACACCCTTCTCGATTACTTGATCTTAAATTTGTAAGGAAAACTAATTAGAATTTTAATGGAATCAGCTTAGATTAGGTCTAGCATTCTCTAATTAGTGTTATAAGGATATTTTCGCATCATGGGTTTAGTTAGATTGTAGTTTAAATGTGAATTTAATGTTTCATTTTAGGTATGTTTTGTTTGTACAGAAAGGGGTAACTTATTATTTGATGAGATTATGCTTTAATTACCTTTTAATTAGTTTTATAAGTCTTATATATGTATATTAGATCCAATAAAACTCTAACATAAACGAATTTTAGTAGTTTATAAGGAAATTTAGATGTACCTATGGTTTTTGAATTGTGAATAATTACGTAGTTTGAAAATGTGATTTTTTGTTTTAAGTGATAGCGTTTTGGAGTTGGTGTTAAAATAAAGGTCTAGACCCAAAACCACTTTGACAAAAAGAATTGAGTTGATAGGACTTATATTTTTCGAGATATTTCCAAAAATGTATAGTGAAAATTTGTTAAGGTACAAAATTAGAAGTCTTAGTTCTAGAAACTTTTTGTATTTTAAGGATATCGAAATAATTTGTGTTTCATATTGTTAAGCAAGGTTTAAGGAATATAAATATATATATATATTGTAAGGGTTTTATATAAAAAACAATAAATAAAGGCTCCAAAGGTTTCGGCTCAAAGAGAAAATTACACGCGAATCGAGTTCAAAAATCACGGTTCTCAATAAGGTAACGACGGGCAGTATATAAACAGAGCCGAATTTTGATTGGACGTGCTCCTGCCGTCCTAAACATTAATTGTGTTTTGTTAATTTAATACCTATTTGATCTGTGCCCGCTTCGTTGGTTTATATAATTATAGCCTATGTATGACACACACACACACATAACATGGCTTTCATTCTGGAGGATCTGGAAAAAGATGAGGACTGTGAACAGTGAAATGCTTTATTTATTGAAGAGAATGATAATAAAAAATATACACCACTTTAACTGTGGGCTCGATTCCATGACGCCTTGCCTTTGGAGGTAATAAAGGCACTATTTCCTGACACAACTCCTCAAATAATTGCCGACTGAGTCTGTAATTTCCTACAAACTCTAAGTCTGGAATTTCTCTAATATTGAGTTGATTGCGCAAGCGACGCCGGTTCCTTCTACGCTCCAAACGTTCTTCACGTACAGCAGCCTCGATTAAGAGCGGTCTCGTAGCCATTTCAAGCAAATTTATCACAAAATCCACACAAACGAATAACTAACGAAAATCAAAAGGTAACACTTTTGGTTTCGTCAATTTGAGGTTAAAATTCCGAACAATCATCTGTCAAACTCAAATGTTCGTTCGTAACGTAAATGAATTAGAGTAGGTTTAGAGAAACTAAATGTCAAATAATCTTCGTTCGTATTGAACTTCGGAACGAATAGAACCGTGGTAGGAAACATGCGAAAATTCAAACGAAACTTCGTTTTTCGTTGAATTAGAGTAGACCTCCTGGGCTCGGGAAGTATTTTCTATGTGGATAGGAAATTGACCCATAACTTTCTAAGAATAAAGAGCACAATCACAATCGCGTTTTCAAATAAATACCTTCTTACGACGATTCAAATTTCTACTTCTATTTAATTTTCATCCAAAAGCCCTGTTGGAAGAAAAAATACTTGCATGGGAATTTTAACCCTGACCTATTTATTAAAAAGGAGTACAATCGCGTTTACAACTAAATACTTGCAAAGACAAACCATTAAGGTAAAAATACTTGCATACGAAATTGTTCCGTAGTTCGTTACAAATAAGGATCACAATCGCGTACACAAATTGAACATGATCGCATTTGCGAAAACTAACGCAGTTATTGAACTATTGAAGAATGTATTGAAAAACTACGTAGAATTAATGAATTTTGTAAATTAAATACCGCTAGGTAAGTAGCATAGTATTAAATTAAAAATGAACGAAACCATTCCTTCCTATTATGATTATTCAATGATTTTAG
Organism: Ceramica pisi; assembly: GCA_963859965.1. Lineage (NCBI taxonomy): Eukaryota > Metazoa > Arthropoda > Insecta > Lepidoptera > Noctuidae > Ceramica > Ceramica pisi. The sequence goes on from OY982538.1 coordinate 1,776,762, forward strand.
TAGCTGGCGTAGTTAAAAGGTTTCAATTCATTTTACGATTGTTATACACAGTTTTTACAGTACCTACCATCAATTTCAGTATCAAATTGCATAATATGTATTTGTTCCTTACTTACGTATATTTATACCTAACTTTCCAAGCGAGTCATCTTTACAGCAGGCTGTGGAAAGCATTTTTTTTTTTTAGGTATGGGAAATCATCCAATGACTCCTCCCGCTCTGGGTGTAGCGGGAGGGAGTGTCAGACTTCTACTGACTAAAACCCATCCATGTTCCTTCATTGCCCTTTTTGTTCCGGAGCCACGGGACGAGTAAGAACGATGTAGGTATTATTGGAAAGAGCGCGCGCTGCTCGAGACCAGAACGCGGCGGAAGCGAGTCGACGCGCGCGCGACGGCCGAAGCCACGTCACAATTCACGATTCGGCGAAACTCGGGCGAGCGTCGAGCCCCGAATGCCCCCGAAGGAGCGAGTTCAAGTAGCCGTATAGGTAGTACCTGGTGTACGTACTTGGAAGCAAATACCTGGTGTACAAACCTGGTCGCGTAAATACGTACCTAGCCTAGAGGACAGTTGTTACCTGTATCCATAAATAAACTGTTTTACTAACAGAAGTGGTGAATTTTTGGTATTATGCTTCAATGTGACTAAACTATAAAAGCAGAACGCGTCGATCTTCAAGGTTAAGCAACGCTTGCCGAGGTCGGTCTGTGAATGGGTGACCATTATAACAACCTAGCCTTTTCCTTACTATATTGGCTCGGCTTCCAGACAAACCGGATTCAGATGAATACGGTATTTTACGTGGAGCAGCTGCCTCCTACCAGACCTCCACAACTCATTCAATGCAAGACTTCAGACAGATTTTACTGGCTTCTGACTATCCGTAACGACTGCCAAAGATCTACAAATGACAGCCGGGACCAAAGGCTTAACGTGCTTTCTGAGGCACGAAGGAAACTCGGTATGTTAAGATGGTCACCCATCCACAGATCAACCTTCGCAAGCGTTGCTTACCTTGAAGATCGATGCGTTCGTCTGTTATAGTATATATCTCTATTATAGTAAAGCCTTGAAGATCGGCCCGTGCGGCTGTTTTAATTTAGCCACGAGCTCCTCTATAATAAAGCAATTCTATGAACCCAGTAAAACTTTTTTGATAAAAAAGGTTTAAAACAAATTAAATTAATCAGTGGTCTACAATCAGCAATATCGTCAGTAAAAATCGGAGAAAATGTGTTTCTTTTTGGACTGTGCTGGACGAAATTAAGAATCCACTTGATTTACCACCATTCGTTCGATAGTCGGTTTTGTTGATTTTGGTTCAAGATTAGTCTGTACCAGGAGATTAGGTACCTGGGCTGGTCGGCATTTCAACCGATATTGATACAGTGCCCTGCATTAGGTACCCTCTTCATAATTATATTCTTTATTCGAGAGAGAGATCAGGATACGTAACTGAACGTAAATTTTGTATATAATATGCAATCTATACTAATCTATACTAATATTATAAAGCAGAATACTAATATTATAAAGCAGAAGAGTTTGTTTGTTTGTTTGTTTGTTTGTTTGGTTGAACGCGCTAATCTCAGGAATTACTGGTCCGATTTGAAAAATTATTTCAGTGTTAGATAGCCCATTTATCGAGGAAGGCTATAGGCTATATATCATCACGCTAAGACCAATAGGAGCGGAGCAGTAATGAAACATGTTACGCAAACGACGTTGCACGGGTCAGCTAGTAATATAATAATATCCTTGGACATTTCACACAACGTCATATAGTCCCAAGCTAAGCAACCTAATGCTTGTGTTATGGTAACGAGATGGCTGATAAACTACTTATATACATCATTTTTTTTTATAAATACATACATATTATAGATAGAAAAACACCCAGACTCGGAACAAATACTTGTAGGTCGTACAAATATTTGTTCCGTGCGGGAATCGGACCCGCGACATGCTGCGTAGCAGTCAATCGCTCAACCACTGCGCCAACCGTGTCGTCAATTAGATTTACTGGCTTCTGACAATCCGTAACGACTGCCAAAGATATGCAGCCATAAATGACAGCCGGGAGCTTTGCACGGGCTTTTCGAGGCACGGAGGAAACTTTGTAATAATAACAAGCTACGTTAATTAACTTGTTCATATTAGTCATCATTACCATTGCATTTTTATCTGGCAGGAAACTGACACCGATTTAACTACATGGAAATACTTTTAGCTTGGAGATTACACACGTCGTGTCAAATAATGCTGATGCATTTCATTTGAGTCTTATCAGATGGAATCATTTAGCTAAAATCTATACACTGCTGTAAATAGGCTTCCCCACAACGATCGCTCCTTTTATCCAGCGGATTCAAGATAAATTGAATTTTTAAAGATTATTTTTATAATTCCTTTTTTTCTTATGATTCATTCATTACAGTATGGTTCCCTAACTAATTCGCAGCTAGTTATAACAGCCGCACGGTTCGATTTTCAAAAAGCAAAGCTTGCTGACGTCAGTTTACGGATCGGTGACCAATCATTACGTTCGAGACTCCTTCGTTCCTCGAAAAGCACGTCCGTTAGTTCCGGCTGCTATTTGTAGATCTCGCTCAGTCGGATTGTCATTAGCCAGAGAATGTGACACCAGTATTGCCAAGGGCATGCCGTGTTTTGTAGTTTGTAGGTCAGATAGCAAGTGGAACCATGAAAATACTCAGCTGCATTCGGTGAGACTGGAAGCCGACAGCAATAAAATTACGAGTATATAGTTGGGAAAAGGGTAAGTAGAAAAATACATAGACTAGGGTAAAAGCCGGATAGTTGCCACACTTTTTGAAACTACTTTAATCTCAGTACAAAAAGCAAAAAAGTGTTTTTTTAAATGGGTAAGTGCTTTGGTTGATATATATATTTATTATCTATTTATGTATGCTTTATTGTACACCAAAATATAAAAATGTAAAGAAAACCTTAAACTAAAAAATAAACAAACGGCGGCCTTATCGCAATCCGCGATCTCTTCTGGATGAGATCGCGGATTATATCTATACTACCTGCACGTCCCGACTTCGTACGAGTTTACCCTTTATTTTAACGGGATAAAATATAGCCTACGTTCATACGGACAGGTTATTCTACACATTGGTGAAATAATTCATTAAATTGGTCCAGTATTTTCGGAGCCTATTCAATTCAAACAAACAAACAATGACATCTTTCCTCTTTATAATATTAGTGTAGATATATTTAGTTGATATACCGCGTGTATCTGACATCGACGCACAAACGATTTCCATGGGTCCAGGGCACCATTCTGGACACCCCAGTGTTGGAATTTTTCGTCGGTACTTTTCTCATTTTTTCATTTTTTTCAAGAGTACCACAAATAGGTATCAGAGTATAGAGAATAGGAGCTGATATCTATTTGTGGTTTTATTCAGATTGCTCTTTTTAGTGAAAGTAGGTAATTAATTATTTTTTTATTAAAAATCTCATTGGGTTAGGTCAGAATAACGATTATGAGCAGTCTAAAGTAAAAAAACCCTTGAAAAAAATGAGAAAAAAGCCGACGAAAAATTCTAAGTCTAGGGTGTCCAGAATCATGCCCTGGACCCATGGAAATCGTTTGTGCGTCGATGTCAGATACACGCAGTATATAGTATATCTTCAAATTTGTGAATTTAAAAAACGTTCTCTTTGATAATTCTGGAGTATTGGCGATTTTTGCGAACCTCTAAATTTTGTGACTACTAGGTATCTCGTATATGGGATAGTTAATTTATCAAAATAAATGACTTATAGGATTGATGCCACTTCGATAAAAAGGACTTTTATTTCGCAATAACTTTGTTAGCACCTTGCCTTCCCCTGCAATCCCACAAACATATAATATGCAATGTGGTCAACTTAGTGGTAGTTAAAGAGCCTCTCGATTGGTAAAAAAAATACATGTAATTCATTCACGTAACTAGAGTAACTAAAAATCGAGGCAACTGTAACCCCTTTTTTTTTAAGGGATGGGCATTCATCCAATGTCTTCTCCCGCTCTGGGCGGAGCGGAAGGGAGTGTCAGACTTCTACTGACTATAACCCATCCATGTTCCTTCAGTGCCCTTTGTGTTCCGGAGCCACGGTATCTCTTTCGAATAGTCCCGCGACTCCGGCAGGCGTCGGCCCTTTCGGGAGGCAACTGTACTCCTGGGGTAACTAAATCGCTACTCATCCTCGCACATCTCTGATGGGCACGCAGCCATAAATGACACTGTCAAAAAGGCATTACTAATGCCCAAAACGGGACCAGACCGATCTTGGTACTTACAGGAAGAAGTGGGCGAGTCTACTTGTCAGTTTGTTCCACGTCACATTGTCATTATTAGTCATATTTGTCACACTTAAGAGTTATGTAACGAGCTCGTACAATGCCGTGTTTGGAATTCTTAAAGGTTGGAATTATTCATGGTCAATGTCGTTCATTGTGAATGTTGAGGAGGTTTGATTAAAGTGTTTTTAACATGACATAGGTCATTGTTTATTTCGATAAACCCACCTAATATAAGGTTAGTTTTTCACTACAATATTTGGTGTCACTTGTTAGGGTTCCGCAACCGAAGGGTAAACAACGGAACCCTGTTATAAGCCTCCGCTGTCCGTTTGTACGTCCGTCCATCTGTCTGTGTGTCAGCGGGTTGTATCTCAAGAACCGTAATAGGTAGACAGTTGAAATTTTCTTAGAGTGTGTATTTATTTATTTATTTATGTACACACAAGAAACTTAAAAAAGAAAAAGTATACAGAGAATAGAGCACAAAGGTACTGCTTATTTCATATGAAATTTCTTCCAGCAGACCTGCGACAGGAGAGAGGGAAAAGAAACATAGACACAGTGTGTAGAAACAAAGAAGGAAACTAAAAATAGACTCAACTAACTTAACTGAAACTTATTATTAGCTGCTAATAAATACATCAGAGTATAATATCCATATCCATAATCTCCATATACCTAGTAATTATAGGAAAGCTATATCAAACGCATCGGCGCGAAGAAACGTCTGCAGTGACCTCTATTATTATTCATGAGGATTATCGTGGTGACTCACAGAGCAACATAAAAATGGATTCAGTATAACGACATGGTTGTGGATAATATGCCTTTGCGTTTACCACATGGCTTTAGGAAAACTAGCTGCTTTAAAATGTGGGTGACCAACACCACTTCTAAAAACTGGCCAAGTGCGAGCCGGACTCTCACACAAAAACATCGTTACTATAAACCCAAAAAACACGTCTCTTGCATGGGAGCCACCTTTATTTTAACAATCTACACTAATATTATAAAGAGGAAAGATTTGTTTGTTTGTTTGAATTGAATTGAATAGGCTCCGAAACTACTGGACCGATTTGAAAAATTCTTTCAGTGTCAGTAGCCCATCTATCGAGGTAGATATATCATCACGCTAAGACAAATAGGAGCGGAGCAATAAAGGAAAATGTGACTCAGACGAAGTTGCGCGGGTCAGCTAGTTAAATATAATTTTTATTATTTGTTGTTATAACGGCAGTAGAAATGCCAGGGGCGTATTACCGCCGCCGTATCAAAGATACGGGGCCTCCGGACTGCAAGGGCCCCAATACACAGGTCCACCAAGCTATACAATTTAGTCCCGCCGTCACCTTCGTGGCCCGCAAAGATACTGCTGTGCTAGAGCCGATTACTATGTTTAAAAATAACAAAACCCCTAAAAACGGGACCCCCAAAAATATTTGATACTGCAGGGCCCTTTTTAGACTGCCTGCGCCACTGGGATATACCTACACATTCTGTACTTAAACATTTTAACTGTCTACCTGTTGCGGTTCTTGATATACAGCCTGCTGACAGACAGGCGGATGGATAGACGGACGGACAGCGGAGTCTTAGTAATAGATTTCCTTTGGTTTTCTGGTGCGGAACCCTAAAAATATGGTCCAACTATTTGTGCAGTTCTGAAAATTGCGAGCTATACAAATTTACCTTCTGTTCATCAGTAAGTGCGTTTAGTCTCAAAGAGTTGTGACTGTTTAATACATAAACAAGAAACTCCTTTGAATTGAATTTATCAATTCTCTCTTGTCCACCGTATATTTATGTTTGTAGAATTAAATAAGATAGAGTTTCCAGATAAAAAAAAGAATAAAAAAATTGTAAAGTTCATTAATAGCGCTAGTATTCTACTACCTCCATTTTATAAGTATTATAAAGAATTAAATTAATCCCATAGTTGTAGACCTCATCCATTGCGTTCTATTAATATTGATCGAGGTCAAGAATTATTTCACGAAGAAAATTGAAATAGAAAAAACAGATATCAAAATATTCTCCAAGGTATTTATAGTCTGACAATGTGTCCTCATTTTTTTTTTATTATTGCTAGACACGCGTTTGACCACTATCTCACCTGATGGTAAGCGATGATATGATCGAAGATGGAGCACGCTTGCCTAGAAGTAACCTAGTCACTCTGGACTTAAAGATTACTTGTTATAGTCTTTAAGTCAAGAGCTTAATTAAAGACTTCCAAGAAACGCTCTGGCAAGGAATTCTAGTCCTTAGCTGTGCGCACAGTGAATGTTTTCCCAAAATGTTTAATTGTTCATATAATTTAATCTTAAAATTAGGTCAATCGAACCATCAGATGTCACCCCACGCACCTGTATTTCTAGTGTTATTTCTAGAGCAGCTCGTAAGTTGTGAGCACAGTGACAAAGCTAGACCGGTGCTGAATCAAAACTAAATAGTTGTAAGTCGGTGCCAGGCCATAAACACCGGTTGGAGCTACAATGTCACGCATCGGCGACGAGTCCGGGACAACAATACGCACTTTTCGAGCGCATGTTGTAAACGGACAGCGGGCGTAAAAGTGCTGGTAAGATAATTTTTTAATGAAACTGTGGAGAAAATAAAAAGTAACAATTAAAGTTACTGGTGTGATACAGGCAGGCTGGTGACAGCTGTTAGGTGTGGTCTCTTAAGAACATCACTGTTTCATTATTAACTGTTACATCAACTTCAGTGTTTTATTATTAACTGTTATGTATGAAGGCAGATCTACAAAGATACACGTGAAGATAACCAGCTATTTCCAGTGTCTATACTAGTGTATTTTGTTTCAAATTTCAACAGCTTTCGTTCACTAAGCAAATCATGTTTTTAATTAAAAATCACCTATTTTAATGTCAAAACAGTTTTAATCACACTTATTTTAACACCCGCCACTCTCTTTCCTCATACAAGCTTCTATAGCTGCTCAAGAAACTCAAATCGTGAGTTCTTCTTTTCTAAACAAGATCACACGTTTAATCGACAAAAAAACACACACTTCTACTTTCCAACTCGCTACTCTCTCTTCCCTCACACCACACGCCGTTCAAGTTGGGATGTAGGCCGCGCACAAGGTCAAGAAATCATTAAATTTGATCGTAGCGTGTTTTTAGGGCGTCTATAAACGTCGCACAATTTCTTTTGTTCGTCTTTTCCTTGTCTGACGTCTATTTGCGGCCATACGGGCCCCCATCATGGAGTTAGGACGTGTCCTAACTACAACGACGACGTGTCGTTGGCTACTGTTAACAATGAAAGAATGCCGACAGACTTTGTATTTAGGTTTGTGGTTTTTGGGAGCGCATGTCACTGAGTTAGGTACAATGGAATATTGAAGACTATTAGTGGTGTATTTAGTTTGCTTTGATGTCCGTGGTGGACTAAATCAGTTGCTGTATAGTATACAAATAGTTTGATGTTTTTTTGCTCGATTGTGACGCCAAGGTGTCTGATTCGTCTATATCGCCGTTCAACGTCTAGGGGTTAAATTGACGTTGATGAATGTCCCCATAGCGACGCTTTTTTTCGATTAATCAACTGAACTAAACTATGACGAGCTCGTGGCTAAATAACAACAACCGTAAGGGTCGATTTTCAAGGTTCAGCAACGCTTGCCAAGGTTGGTCTGTGGATGGGTGACCATCTTAACCGAGTTTCCTCCGTGCCTCGGAAAGCATGTTAGGTAAGCCGTTGGTCCCGGCTGTCATTTCTAGATCTTTGGCAGTCGTTAAGGATTGTCAGAAACCAGTAAATCTGACTTTAGTCTTGCCAAGAAATACCGTGTTACCCAGTTAATGGGTTGTGGAGGTCTGGTAGGTAGCCGCTCCACGTAAAATACTGGTATTCAGCTGAATCTCGTTTGACTGGAAGCCGACCCCAATGTAGTTGGGTAAAGGCTAGGCAGATGATGAACTTAACCAGGAACGACGATTGAACTCTAAATCGTACAGAATAGGTTACAGGAAATGGACAAGAAACAAGAGATTAGAGGTATTATTGTAAATCAGTTTATTGAATCGAGAGAACTAGGCTAATACATTTGGCCTTGACCACATCGAGAGCCGAACGACATAACATACTATCCTAATACATCAAATTCTTCGGTCACTGGAAACTACAGCTAAAACAAACTACTGGTCGTAGAAAGCTGTTTGTCATGTATGTTCCTTGGGGAATGTGGAGGAGCACTAAGAGATGATTTCCTGAATGGGATATCCGCGTACAAAGTCGCGGGCAAGAGTCTACACTAATATTATAAAGAGGAAAGATTTGTTTGTTTGTTTGAATTGAATAGGCTCCGAAACTGCTGGACCGATTTGAAAAAATCTTTCAGTGTTAGATAGCCCATTTATCGAGGAAGGTTATAGGCTATATATCATCACGCTAAGACAAATAGGAGCGGAGCAATAATGGAAAATGTGACGCAGACGAAGTTGCGCGGGTCAGCTATTCTTTATAAATAAATTGATACATCATCATCTGCCTAGCCTTTGGGGTCGGCTACATTCAATTAACTACATTGGGGTCGGCTTCCAATCAAACCGGAATCAGCTAAATACCAGTATTTTACGTGGGGCGGCGGCCAACCAGACCTCCACATCCACAACCCATTAACTGCAAGACTGTAGTCAGATTTCTGGCTTCTGACAATCCGTAACAACTGCCAAAGATCTACAAATGACAGCCGGGCGCAACGGCTTAACGTGCTTTCCGAGGCACGGAGGAAACTTGTTATGTTAAGATGGTCACCCATCCACAGACCAATCTTGGCAAGAATAAATCAAAACGATTATTGTATTATGTCGCCAAGTCATATCCATTTACCATTTATTAATTATGTAACAAATGAAGCGTGTAATTGTACAATTATTTACAAACAACTCGACACATACATTAAACATACTTGAGATAAATCAGCCACTTTATAAACTGTTTGTTTTAGTCCGTTTTAATGTTAACAATGATTTCAAGTGGTATAAATTCATTGTAAATGAAATTGATTACTAGAGGAAAATGTTGGAGGAAAATGTTTGAGCCTATACAAGCTGTAGTATCACATTGTCACTGTCACATACTACATAAACAAAAATAATATGTATACCTAACTATTATGTTACAGAATAGTTGTGTGTTATGTGATTTTTTATGCGGTTGTTATGTAAATTTTTGTGTTTTTTTATTAATTTTGTGGTTGATGCCTTTTTGGTGGCGATAAAACATTGAAATAATTACAAAAATTTTATCAACCGTCAATCAGGAATATGCATGAAAAAAAGAGTTATTAGATATCTATACAGCTAATGTTATATATGCTAAAATATACGGAAATATAATACAATTAAATACATGCTTTACGCATAGATGTGAGACGAACGCAAACGCTACCTAGGTATTTTAAAAAAAATGGTGAAGGAGCATGACCTCTCACTATAATTTTTCTTCTCTCCAAATAGTAAATTTGATATGTATTAGTAATTTTTTTTTGTATTGTTTAATTTATATTACTAGTCTAATTAATAATATTTATGATGTTTGTACACTGACCGCCCTAAATCTAACTTCTTTCGTTCAATCCATCCTAAGGTTGTCTGTATTCCTGTACCTGTTACGAGGTGTACAATGAAGTAGGTATATAATAAATAAATACTAACAGTGAAAATAGAATCAAAACTGATCGAAAACCCAACGAGATATTTAAATTATTTTAAACAAACATATCTGTCCCTCTCGCGACACACTGTTTTCTATGGCAGCTGTATATGTAGGCGTCATAACTTGACGTCAGAGTTCATATCGGATTTCTCTTTCTAATTGTAATCTTTGAAGCTTTATAACTTCATCTTGATGAAGTTAATTATTATTGTTTACTAGAGCTAATTGCTAGAGCTGTTTGTTGGTTGGTGGTAGGACTTGTTCTAAGTCCGCCTGGCAAGCTACCACCATCATGTCTAAGTCTGTCGCCATAACAACAATGTTAACAGCATTGTTGTGTTCCGGCAGGTAGAGGTATATGATAGCCAGTTTCTCTGTGTAAGAGGATTCCGGGTGGAACTCGCTTCCATCTTCGGCCTAATCATCACTTTCCATCAGGTGAGATTTGGGCCAAGAGTTTCCCCGTTTTGCATAAAAAAATATATATATATTTGATTTTGCAAAAAAAATCGCATGCTTATTTCCTATTGTAGCCTATCAATAATGAACAATTAAATCCATTACACAGACTAGTCTTATTATAATGGTTTAATTAGTGCCTAAATTAAAACTACTGTTTAGTTAAATTATATTATTTAAAGCAACAAGATATTTAACTAGGAATTAATGACCAAATTATATGTAGCGACCTGCCCGATCTAGGTTTATTCAAACCTGTGTATTAGCAGTATTTTACATAATGTAACAGGTCTATTTTTCAAAAACAATATGGCGCAGTTTTCCTCTATGGGAACAATGAATGAAAAATAAAGCGGTTTACCTGTGCCGTTTGAATTGTATCACTTGAATAATTATAACTAGAGGCCGCCCGCGACTTCGTCCGCGTATAAATTCTCGTTATTCCCGTGTAATCCCGATCCCTCGGGAACTCCGGGATAAAAAGCCTATGTGTTATTCTGGGTCTTTAACTACCTACATACCAAATTTCATCGTAATCGGTTCAGTAGTATTTGCGTGAAAGAGTAACAACCATCCATACATGCTCATAAACTTTCGCAATTCGCAATTAAAATATTAGTAGGATATCACTTGCTGACCCGCCCAACTTCGTCTGCGTCACATTTTCCATGAATGCTCCTTTTTGTCTTAGCGTGATGATGTATAGCCTATACCTACCTAGCTTTCCTTGTTAAATGGGCTATCTAACACTGAATTAAGTTTTTAAATCGTAACTGTAGTTCCTGAGATTAGCGCGTTCAAGCAAACAAACAAACTCTTCAGCTTTATAATATTAGTATTGAAATAAATGCTGTAAACGCAATAATACCTATTATTGCGTTCAAAGCATTTATTTTATTAATAAAAACAAATTCTGTCAATTTCAAATTGTTAATGTTCTTCGAACTAATTAAGGCTGGAAAATACCAAACGGAAAATGCTGTCAAAATACGTGCGTACAATTCAATTTAATTACAACAAAAACAAATGTTCAGAGTTCTCAGTGCAAATTTTGAGACGTTCTCGAACGCGTTAAGAGCGTGTATTCCGTCCACTAGCGCCGCCAATCGTTTTTTAATAATTGTGGTAAATTTAAGACACGTAGATAAAAAACCGCTCTGTAGTGCACTGAAGAAATGTATCTATTATTTTTTGACAGCTATTTTTAATACATAACTCATGCGCCACTTTTAGCAAAAATATCGACTTTGGCAACTATTTATGTTCTAAAGTACAAAACATAACTCTCAAAACATAATAAATACATTTCTTCAGTGCACTACAGAGCGGTTTTATATCTACGTGTCTTAAATTTACCACAAATAATAAAAAACGATTGGCGGCGCTAGTGGACGGAATACACGCTCTTAAAATAAACTTTCACATATTATATTAAACTAGCTGTAACCCGCAACTTCGTACGCGCATGTAACGTTATTTTATAGTTTACAGGCTATTTCTCATGAATGCTACGATAGAAAAATATTTTTTCAAATCGACTGGTAGTTCAAGAGATTAACGCGTTAAAACAAACCTTTCAGCTTCATTATATTAGTAGAGAGAGTAGTAGTAAGAGGTTTGTGTATTCGCTATTTTCACCAGGCTGCGCTTATTTAGTTCTTTCATTAAAAATACATAGGTAACTTTATAATTATACAGCTAAAATCATAACCCTCTTTGGCTTTCCTTAGTTGGGTAAAAATTGACGTTTACATGAACGCGATTATACGTTTACAAAGGGGAATTTTTAATTGCACCTCTATTCAAAATTCAAGCAAACTAAATCTCACAACTAATTAGGTACCTACCCACTGTATAACAAAAATACTGATTTTCACACTAAATTACGACGACACTAATTAATGACGGTCAACGTGGCACTCCAAGGTTCGGTTAGTTGGGGCTCCGTCGACCTGCTGACGGAAACGCTAACCCTAGACGGTCGACGTCACGGGAAGTTAAAGAGTCCTATTACATTTTTTACGGAAATTCATGATTTTTGACGCTGTAGATTTCAGCAGCAGTAAGATGTTTTAATTATTTGATCCTGAATAACGATAGTGCCAGTCTCTTTCTTGTAAGTTAGAGTTACACATTTTCATTTTTCTTTTCGTGTAATTTACTATAAATATTTGACGAACTCAGTTTGCAAGAAAAAATGTCGGCGATGGAACTTTGACGGTCAAATTCACATTGTTACAATCAATTCTTTTAAAAGCTGAAATTACTAAAAGGTAAGTTGAATGTTTTTCTTGTTTATTGGAGTTCTAGAATTTCTTTAAATTCCTTGAGTTTTCACGGAAAAAAACGTAAAGAAAGCCTAATTTAAGCCAGAAATGTCTTGATTCAGCGTCCATTATATTCCAAATAAAAACAATTTTATCAAATAAATTAAATTGATTTAAAATTTCCATCTACAATGAATAAGTTTCATTAGTTTTCGTAAGTCAATATAATAAAACAAAATTACAATAAATAAAATTAAAGTACTACATATTCTGCGTAAATTCAGCGCGCGCGCTCCTCAGTCTCGCGCGAGCGCCCAAATAAACTATAATCCTATTCAGACTAGTAAGTATCAAAATTGTATCGCAGACTATAGATGTACTCCCAACGCAGACCAACGTAACTGCGTCTATTGCAAACGAGCATTTACGATTCGTAATAGGACTCTTAACAGATAGTCATTCAGTAAAATAGTTTAGCTTAATTGATCAAACAGATTTGATTTATTTGATGAGGAAAGGTGCGCAATTTAGTATTTTTGGTGGTTACTTCGAATATTTGAATAGAAAAAATTGGATTTACAGTTGTAGGATTAAACACTACCCGTTTAAAAACTCTCACAAAGGTCTCTAAGTGAGCCATTGTAGCGTTTAAATAAGAACTTTTTATAACCAGTTACTAACGCACTTAGAAAATAGTAATTAAACGGATAAAAGTTTCCAAGAAGGCGTTATTAGTTATCATTAAAAGCTAGATAACGGCTAACTAGCCAACGTTATCATTATATCGGCACTCCGTTGATTAACAAGCGTTCTATCGCTATCTGTAGGACAGCCCATGTGACGCTGAGCATCAGTAACTCTTATGTACTAGCAAATTGTACATTATGTACTAGAAGACCCGGCGTAAACAAGTCTATTTAAGTCTCAATCAGCTTTGATGTCATTTTGGACATCAATACTGGAGAGTTACAGGTTTGAACAACTGAATATGAAACACAGTATAAAGTACACAACTTCTGCGTTTCCTGAAGGTAATAAATACAGTTCAACTGGAGTTATTTCCATGTTTAGGTACTATGTTAAGACTCATGTAGGTATAGCGAAAGGCTTAATGCCTACGGGGGGTACGATTCCTATTGCCATAAATTATTTGCAAATCCAAACTTTGGGCTGCTATAGATTTTTATCCAAGTAGAAGAAATGCTACTAGAGTTTTAGCAGAAGCTGTCTTAGCCGAAGCAGTATTAATAATAAATTATCCAAAACAAAGAAAAACAAATTAGTTGGTACAGAAAATATAATCTGCAAAATTTAAAATAATTTTGTAGGTATTTCTTCTTGCCAAAGAAATACATTAGTTTTTATTTCATAATTTTTCTTATTACTTACTTTTGGGATTGATATGTTTTGGTGTGTGAAATCTATACTTAATATTATAAAGCAGAAGAATTTGTTTGATTGTTTCTTTGGTTGAACGTTCTGCTCTCACATAGGAACTACCGGTTCGAATTAAAAAATTCTTAAGTGTTGGATAGCCCGTTTATCTAGGAAGGCTATATAGGCTATATATCATAATGCTACGACTAAAAGGGGTAGGCAGATGAATTTACGGGGGTCAGCTTCTACACTAAACATAAACGATTTTTTTTTAATACAAACGAGTAATTTCATAGACACGGAAAACATTTCCATAGACTTCTGAACTACGTGGAAACAGTCACGTAACATATTATCTATGGCTTAAAGTCCAAGGATTATAGGACAAACCATAGACTAATAATATCAGGTATTTAGCACAGACGTGTTTATGTCGGTTTTCAGCCGTAAAAATATATAAGAATACGGTTTTATACTTAAGACTATATTCAGGTTAATGATCTCTACATTTTGTCATTTTCCGACTGTCCGATTTTTTCTCTGATTCTAAATATTTTTCATGGTAAATAAAATTTTATGGAGCAGGGCTTTTAATTTACGCTTTTGTTTTTGTGTGAGTGTCACAAAGCTGAGTTATTTCAAATTTTAGGTATGGATTTTTGCATTTTATACAATACAATACAATACAAATTGTTGCCAAAATCCAAAAAAAAAAAATAGCTAAATTATTTGTGTAAAAATGTCAAAAAAACATTATTGTGACGTAACAATGACAGATAATATTGAAAGAGGGGTTTGATTGGCACTTGAAGCTTAGTTATTCAATTAGTAAGTACTGATTTTTTGACTCTAACTATACTGTCACTGCGCATGCTGCGTTTAGACGAGTGACAGTCGTTTAAACGCAGCATGAGCTTTTCTAAAAATAGGAGGTATGCGGTTTTGTTCTAAAAATGTTTATATTGTTTAATTTAGTTACAAAACAACGAAATATTTCTCAAATGCAAAAAATGCCAACAAAGAGAGCAAACCTTGCCAAACGTTATATAACTCTGGAATGCATTTTCGCCGCATTTATCTTTTTATTTCCAAAGTTTGTTAGTGTTACAGAGAATTATATTATAAATCTACTCGCGTAGTTACATTTAGACGAGTATTTTTTTATAACGTAGTGCCCGGTGGGTCTGCCCACGCTACTCCGTTAGACTCCCTAAATCTTTCACGATTTATACACTGAAAGAAAGGTGAAATGTGCTATATATTCCACACAATTTATAAGAAGGTGTTAAACCGACTTTTATTTATACTTGAAGTTTGAAGGTTTTTTAGATCGAGTCTTCAGTGATTACGTAATCTGCCAGCGTCCACAAATTAAAAGAACAATAGTAAGACAATACAACTTTGTCTCGATAGGGTCTTAGGGTTATAGGTTACAGGGTCGACTGGTTAAAAAACGTTATTTTATAAATTCTAGGAATTTTAGAATAAAAATTTCACGAAGTTTTTTGAAGGGTTTCGCGTTTGTAAAAAGAAAAACAAAAATATCGATTGGGACACTTAATTGAACACAAAAATGTACCATCATTGGATTCGGTGCGTTAATAGCGCGACGAGAATTCCAATTCACTAAACTAATTTACAAAGTGTAAACAAATAAACTATCATTACAGAATATTCCAAAGCGATACGGTTAATAATAAATTTTGATACAAAAATACCCAATATTCAAACACATAATCTGTCATCATTCCATCAAGCCATAACTCCAAGATTAACTGACGCATCACAACAAATTGCATTGTCCATCAAATTGGGCCGACCTTCTGAATGCAGCCCTGCAATCACGCGGACTATACTAAAGTCTGAAATAGTCTGTGCGTGAGACGCATTGTATACGCGACCTTAGTCTGGAATAGTGATGCGCCGTGCGTAATAATGCGTGTCGATTTTAAAAGTTTTAAGACTCTTTCTGACTTATTATTTAGGTACTTGCTGCCTTATGCTGCTGCATGCTGAAACACAGGCCCCAAACCTAGTTCCGCAGCAGATGCTGATGTAACACACAATAGGCTAGTTTCCATCATCCACAAATTGCAAAACTATTTAGTCCGTCAGTTAGAGTATTGAAAAATAATGGACACATATTTTTTTTCTTTTGTAAATCAATGAATATTGACAAAGATAAAACGCATCAAAACTCGGGAGTGGGGGCTCGTGACGTCACGACCCGCTAAAAATTATGGCAGGGCGTGACGTATTGAGAATTTTAAAAGCGTCGTAACTTCGTCAATTTTGGTTCCCGTAACATAGGAAAAAATATGGGTCAAATATTTTTTGATAATCTAACTGACGGACTAATTATATATTTTAAGGACACAAGCCCATTGCAACTCTTTTATTTATTAGGATCATCATAAGTAGCTAATAGACAAATTGTGTAAACATGTATTTGGTGCTAATACATTTATTATTTTTTATTATATTTTATTTGAGTATTTTATGGTATAGGCACTAAAACGGTTAATACTTAATATAAATCATCAGTCTCCTGCTTTTATTTAAGTGTATATTGAGTCAGCGCAATATATTTTCTTCTTCGATACTTCGCCATTTTTGTCGTACACTCTGTAGTAATCTACTTTCTAGATATGTCACCTTTTTTAGGGTTCCGTACCCAAAAGGTTACAAACAGAACCCTATTCTTAAGCCTCCGTTGTCCATCCGTCTGTTCATATTTCTGTCGGTCAGCGGGCTGTATCTTAAAAACCGACGTGTATTTCTATTGCTGCTATAACAACAAATAGTAAAAATTAAGTTAAAAACGTCGGTTTATGCCATGGTACGGAACTCTTTGTGTGAGAGTCCAACTCGCACTTGGCCGGCAAATACCCATCTTTTGTTTCTATGGCCTTCTTCTACTCTTTGCGTTCATACATTAGCCTTTCCTCATGACATTTTCCTCATTATCATATTATAACAACAAATTTCCACACATGACAACCGATTCCAATATAAATCTGGATATTTCATTTATTTATTTATTTAATTAATTAAACCCACAAACCGCATAAGCTGCGATCATCAAAAAACATTAAAATTATCATTGAGGATATAAACATAATTATGAATGCTAATTAGTACCTACATGCCTCAATAGGCATGTAGTCAACGAAGTCTACCAATGATCGAAAGCAAAATCAATCCCTACTAAAGGACCTATGACAAAGCGTTGAAAGCCAAATAAAATGTACCTACACTCCGAGCTTCTCTTTAACTCAACTAATTTAAGTGGACATAGACAGACATAGCTAAAAGCAGACAAAAGCTCAAATAAAAGAGCTCGTTCCTGCAAATCTTCATAGAAAAAAAACGGCCAATTTCGAGTCGAACTCGCGCATGAAGGGTTCCGTACCATCATATTTTTATTTTTTTATGTTGTTATAGCGGCAGCAGAAATACACTCTGTAAAAAATTCAATTGTCTTCTTATTACGGTTCATGAGATATACCCCGCTGACAGACGGATGGATGGACGGCGGAGGCTTAGTAATAGGGTTCCACCATTTAGGTACGTAACCTTAATTAATTTTATATTAAAAAAAATTAAATAACTTTAATTTCGGAAGTCGGTGTTTTTGTTAGTTTCTTCGTATTTTGACACCGACTTCCGAAATTAAAGTAATTTTTTACTTTGTAGTGTATTTTTTTGGGATGTCGGTTTTTTTTTTGTAAAAGTTTTTTATTTTTCACTTTTTAGTGGTACCCCACACCTAACAACGAAAAAAAACTCAATTTCGATTACTTAGATAACATAAAACCATCATCCAAGTAAACGAATTCCAGCTATTTCGATTTAAAATCCAAAATTCGTAACCGATTTTGATAAAATGGGACCAATCTGCGAGTATATCTTTTCAAATAAAACAAGAATTTTTCAAATCGGTTCATAATTGACGGATTTATGAGGTAAGTAACAAACATTAAAAAAAACATACAACCGAATTGAGAACCTCCTCCTTTTTGGGAATTCTGTAAAAAATGAGAAGCATAATAATTATCTGACTTAGAACCGGATATAAAAGAAAAAATGCTATGAAAACATCGAACAACGATTGAATACAAAAAAAAGAAAAGAAAAAGAGTTTATTTGCGGTCAACATGACGCATACCAAAATTACAACTAAATATGATATATGAAAACAATTAGGAAGATATGCGTCAAATCTGCGCAAAACGGCCATCTCTCAGCATAATGCTGGGACTCGTGTGCACTCGTGTGCGAGACAGAGCCACAGCGCTGGTTTTCAGTGACAGCCGGCGTTGACGGTTTGACGTCGATCGGAGCAGTATAGAAAGTCAAAAATAATTAAATAAAATACAATACATATGTCTCACATAAAAAGTAATAATAATTAAAATAAATAAATAAACAAATAACTAACGAATAAATAAAAACATAAGTGATAAAATTGACGACTGTTGCGCAGACGTTGTTTGGCAACCAATAGTGGTGCGCACAAAGTTAAAAAACAGTCATTATCTTTGCGTACCACAGACAAACAAAACTAAAATATCTATGCAATATTGCAATACGAGTACCTATACCTTCGAAGACGGTGAATTCATAAAAAAAAGCGAATCTGTGTTATAGAATGGCCGGATGAACTCGTAATAGATGTATTTTTTTTATATGTGCCTTAATTTATTCTAATTTATTTGTCAAACATTATCTAGTATGCATCGCTGATGTGTCATCGTTCATGGCTTCTTCCTTCCTCTCGAATATTTTGTTAATGTGTTTTGTGTGCTATGTCACTAGCATTGTTCTGCGAATTTTAATTGACTGAGCAACTCAGTTGCAGCTGAATGTTTACGAAAAACTGAAATAGTCCGCGCGTGGGATGCATTATGATACGAGATTCAGAATACAATTGATAAGTACAATATGAATTTTCTGTACTATTTCTTTGAATCTCGGATTGTGATGTTATCTAAAGTTTGGTATTATGCAGTACGTATGCAATTTAACATTAAACTTCGTGGGAGGTATTCGTCGCAATAGCGATTTAGGTAATTGAACATGTTGAATTGAATTAATATTGTGAACAAGTAATTTTTTTTATTATTTTCAGTAGGTTTCTTATAAAAGGAAAAAGCTAATGCCTAATCATCGTAAACTAATTAATTAACATTAATGAGTCAACATCATTTAAGTTGCATTGTATATTAAATATTAATATCTATTATTAACAAACGCAACAAATATTTTATTTAATCAAACTGGTTATTTATGTAAATGTGTGGTACTTGTCCAAACAGAATTAGTGAATCATTTGTTATACCTACAGTAATCCGTACAAGGTAAAAAGTATTTACCTACCTGCTATTTTTATAATAACACTTCGAACAGAATGACTGGAATCATTTGTGACTTGGTCGCCATGTTGGGAAAATGTTATTAATGATTGAAATAAATTAAACATTTATCGATTTTGCTTTATTTTTTTAAATCTGTTTGTCACTTTTTTCTTTCCACCTAAAGTGAGTGATTTGTGTCTCTTTTTGTGGACTGTCTTTTGTGAAATTTTAACGTTTAAATCGCCGATCGTTTTCAGCCTGATTTGCCTAAATTTATTTTAACCACCTAAGGTAAAATCAAGCAGCTAGTTAGAACACATTAACTATTTATATATTTAAAATATAGATAGATAGCTGCAATCTATATATATAATATATAAATGAATCCCTATTTACCTTGGGCATCGCATCACGCGTGAACGGCTAGACCGATTTCGCTAATTCTTTTTTTGTAGTGTTTGTTACTGTCAAGAGAAGGTTCTAATGTAGTTGAAGGGAGCGAAGCCGCGGGAGATAGGTAGTATATTTATATGAAAATGTAACAAAGTCAGCCACAAATAGATGAAAGAAATACTGCACAGTAGATGAGAGAACTGTCCTTTCTGATTCAAAGTTCATTCTAGATTGTAAGGTCAAATTGGGCTTATGGCCTTGAACTCAAGAAGCGGAAACTCCGCGTCTGTGCCATTTAAGTCGCGTGCCATCGAAATAGTATTAGCAACAACAGATCATTAATTTTATAGCTTTTTGTATGACTAATGTGCCTAAAACCATGCCATGTAGGTGTTTTTAATTACATCAGCTACCTTCTGAATCATTAATAACTTGGGACTCGTTATGTTATATTAATTAGGTATCTGTATTGTTTTATTTAATAAAAGCTTGTTGTAAGTTTTCCCCGTGTCATCATTTGCTGTTAATCCTTGAAAGTTCAAACACCTTTTAAAATTACTTTAATTGAATCATTACTGCGAAATTCCCACGTGGTCTTTGTAAGTTTTGTAAAAGATCTTTTTATTAACGGTGTCGTCATTTTTTCTTGAAGACTTTTTGTTTAATAGAGGTCAGAAAACATGACGTGTCTATGTGTTTTCCAAAGTACATATTGGGAACAAAAGTGAGGAAGAATTAATGCATTCCACAAAAACGCATGAGTTATGAACTTCCCGCAACATATTGGTTTCCTATTATTAATTTTATTTTCCTCTTAACTAAAATATTGCACATTTGTAATTCCATAAAAGATTTCGGGAAACAGACAGTACCTACCTAAGCACTAATTTTTTCGTGTATATTCGACTTTGCTTTGTTTCTTGACCTGATTAGTTAAAGGTACCATGAATAGCCGCCAGCACAACAAGCTACAACAATCTGTCAAATTTATTTAATGGTTTTTTTTTCTTTTTTTTTTCACTTTCGTCCCTGGAGACCCGCTCCTTTGGTAGGCGTACGAGGGGCGCCCGAAACCAACTCACAGAGGCCCCGTTAGACATTTCAAAATGTAATAGGGAACCAACCGGCGATTATCCCTGTATGCACTGTGAAAGTAATCCCAAGGACAATCCCCGGTTGGAGCAGTACTATTGCAGAATATGGAATAGTATTTTTAATAATATTTTTTTCAATTTTATTGCTAAAGCTTTAGGTTCAAGGTTGTTTAGGAAAATTTGACAGTTTCGGGCAGTTTTATGTAGATACATAAAAAACATGTAAACAAAGATTTGATAATTATCTCGAGCTTATCGTAAAACATATCGTACGTGTCCCATCACTATAGGAGACAGCGTCGTATTCATAGTTTTTATTTTGACAATCTTTTTTGAGTTGATCGAGAATTTCGCTAATTTTAAACTGGATGCCAGAAAAAAAATCATTAGATTAACTGTATTTTTTTGTCTTGCAAGAATTCTTGGTGATAATTGTGTGGTATTTGTGATGTGTGTTACTATTCTAGACTACAGTTTACGCCAGATAAACGTGGAATAAAGTACATTGACCCACATACATTTATTGACTTTCTTAAGATCAAAATCAGAAATTTATGTCATTAATAAAGCTGTCCTGAATCGACTTCTATCGTGATCCTTTACGTTCTCTAGTAATGAAAAACAGTTCTTAATATATTGTTCTGGTATCTACGAAGAGATATTAGGGAAAGGTCAATGTACTTTATTCCACGTTTATCTGGCGTAAACTATAGTATAAACTACCCACATTTGACGTAACTTGCGAGTTTTATCTCCACACGTTAAATTTATTTAGTGTTTGTTGAATTTCTTCTGTTTGGCGTAACCCCAGCTTACTGCCAACCTTTGTTTTGTTTAGTTTATTGTTAAATGAATATGATTTATTTAATTTGTTATCTCTGTCAGATAATTTCTGCAGATTCTCATTTTATTTTATTTAATTGAAGCTCGCCGATCGACAAAGACCTTGCGTCTTCAGATACATTGATGCTTCTGGCATCCAGTGGATTCCTATGCCAATAGGTCATTGGTCTACCTTGGGAGAAACCCATGGGTCCACTCAAATGGTACAGTTGCCTTCAGGCTAGATTTTTCAGGTAAAATTAATTGGGACAGGATGTTTGTAGCCGTTTAAGATCCTTTTTTAATCACCTTCCTAGCCCTTTACCAACTATATTGGGGTCGGCTTCCAGTCAAACCGAATTCAGATGAATACCAGCAATTTACGTGGAGCGGCTGCCTACCAGACCTCCACAACCCATTAACTGGGTAACACGGTACTCTTTGGCAAGACTGGTGTCAGATTTCTGGCTTCTGACTATCCGTAACGACTGCCAAAGATCTCCAAGTTACAGCCGGAACCAACAGCTTAACATGCTTTCCGAGGCATGGAGGAAACTCGGTATGTTAAGATAATTAACCATCCACAGACCAACCTCGGCAAGCATTGCTTAACCTTGAAGATGGACCGTTTTTAAGGATGGAAAATCAGCAAATGACTCCTTCCGCTCTGGGCGGAGCGGGAGTATCAGAATCTGGCTGACTAAAACCCATCCGTGTTCTTCCTAATGCCCTTTAAGGTCCAGGTGCGCGGTGACTATTTCGAACAAATTTCGGAACCCGGGCAGTTTAAGATCCTTATACACAAGTTTTACTACCTACCTATTGCGGACGCGACTAGGTTCAATACCCTTATTTTTTTTAGGGATGGGAAATCATCCAATGACTCCTCCCGCTCTGGGTGTAGCGGGAGGGAGTGTCAGACTTCTACTGACTAAAACCCATCCATGTTCCTTCATTGCCCTTTGTGTTCCGGACCCACGGTGTCTCTTGCGAATAATCCCGCGACAAATGGTTACAAAAGTAACACATATTTACAGTCTTTATAAATAACTTTTCATCCTATTGACGACACGGTTGGCGCAGTGGTTGAGCGACCGACTGCTGCGCTGCGTGTCGCGGGTTCGATTCCCGCACGGAACAAATATTTGTAAGACCTACATGTATTTGTTCTGAGTCTGGGTGTTTTTCTATCTATAATATGTATGTATTTACAAAAAAAAAAATGTATATAAGTAGTTTATCAGCCATATCGTTACCATAACACAAGCATTAGGTTGCTTAGCTTGGGACTATATGGCGTTGTGTGAAATGTCCAAGGATATTATATTATTATTATTTACCTGGAATACCAAAACTTCCTCTTCAATCATACAAAAATAGACGGACAAATAATTTTCCCTAACCCCCCAAAAGGTCATACAAACTTTGAATGTCACCGCGATTACGCGTCAACGAATTTGTAAGCAAAGTTCTATTCCAGAATAAAGCTCGCTACACACGACACCATTACAATTGTAACAATAATAGACACGCATCACCGGCGGCCCGTCCGCGGATTTGTACAACACTTAGTCATGCCGTGATGTTGGCAGGCCCGCCAACACCTGAATAGTTATCATGGAATTATTGCACGGAATAAAAACTACGTTTTCACACTTTTCACTGTAGAGGTTGAATTTGAGTTCGTTGGTGAATGTAACCAGGGGGGCTACTCTCTAAGCCCGAAGTCCGTAGTTTCGGGCTTAGTTGCGGGCGTATTCTACTCCGTATCACCTAACCACTAAGAATTAATGACAACCCGATTTGTCAGTTACTGTCAAATCGTGTTGTCATTCATTCTTAGTTGGGATTCGGGAGTAATCGTAAGTCAGTAGGTGATAAGGAGTAGAATATGCCCGCAACTAAGCCCGAATCTATGGACTGCGGGCTTAGAGAGTAGCCCTCCAGTTTTTACCATCAGTCGTACTCAAACTCAAACTTACAGCGTGTTCAGATTTCAATTCGACAGGATCCAACTTCACATTACATTTAAAAACTAGATTTTGCTCGTGTTTTCGTACGCGCCTGATTCGTTTTTTTCCGTTCCCGTAGGAATTTCGGGAAATCCTTTTTAGGGAGCGAAGCAGAGAAACTGAGAAATTTTAACCAATGGAATTGCATAAAATCTCCGCACCACGTGAGTCACTGACATTATGACTGAAATGATTGGATAATATTTCTCCGTTTCTCCGCTCCGCTGCCTCACTCCGCTGATTACAGCGGAGTGAGGCAGCGGAGCGGAGAAGAAGTGGAGAGAAGTGTAGAGGAGCACCAAGTGTGCCTGTACATTAGTACAGGCACACTTGGTGCTCCTCTACACTTTCCAAGGAACCTAGATGCTTAATTTTAGCTTTCTACAAATAGTAGAAAGAGACGTAGCTTTGTCTCTGTCATCTCTGACGAAGACTAGAGTCAAGAGCAAA
Organism: Ceramica pisi; assembly: GCA_963859965.1. Lineage (NCBI taxonomy): Eukaryota > Metazoa > Arthropoda > Insecta > Lepidoptera > Noctuidae > Ceramica > Ceramica pisi. The sequence continues at coordinate 1,801,005 of OY982538.1, forward strand.
CCCTCACAAATATCAATCAATCTATTTATTTTATTACCCTCGTCCGTGAGTCACTGCAGGGTGCCAACTGAAAACCAGCGCTGGGTGTCTGACGCCCAGCATATGCTGTGATGGTAACCCTTTCGGCATGGACACGCTCAGCACAATTTTACTATACCATTCTTTTTCTTAATTTTATGTTTTTGTATCTCTTATTTCTTAATTTTTGTTTTTTATTATATTTTTTTCATATTGTGTTTTTGCTGTTGTGTTGTGTCTGTATCGAATAAATGTTTTCTATTCTATTCTATTTAATTTATTATATTTTTTTCATATTGTGTTTTTGCTGTTGTGTTGTGTCTGTATCGAATAAATGTTTTCTATTCTATTCTATTCTATTCTATTCTATTTAATTTATTATATTTTTTTCATATTGTGTTTTTGCTGTTGTGTTGTGTCTGTATCGAATATATGTTTTCTATTCTATTCTATTCTATTCTATTCTATTCTATTCTATTCTATTCTATTTAATTTATTATATTTTTTTCATATTGTGTTTTTGCTGTTGTGTTATGTCTGTATCGAATAAATGTTTTCTATTCTATTCTATTCTATTCTATTCTACTTAATTTATTATATTTTTTTCATATTGTGTTTTTGCTGTTGTGTTGTGTCTGTATCGAATAAATGTTTTCTATTCTATTCTATTCTATTCTATTTAATTTCGGTTGTGCTTTTTCTGTCAGTCACTCAATCCGTCATCAAAATGGAAAAAAAATGTATATGAATTACAATTTACAAAGAAAAACTGTGATTTCAAGTTAAAACAAAACTCGTGTTAATTTTGGGACAGTTTTAACATGCTTCTTATAAGCTACGTAGCTAATGTAAGCATAAGACCCCGTCATGTGTGACCAGTGACAAAAAACATGAATAATAAGCAGCACAACTCCGGAAATTCCTTCCGACTAGAATAACAGTTATGTTAACAAGATTGGCCTTTTTTGTGTATCCGTGACTCATGCCAGATTTATATCATTCATTACTTATCTGTGTTGATATCATTTATCAATGATACACAGAATATTTATGGAGAAACAAATATAAGTCACTGACAACACCAAATGTGAATTTAGGAATCCTTATTCGGAATTGGAAAAAGAATCATGAGGGGGCCACCAAGCGAGAACGGTTAAGATGACATCTTACTACCCAGCTAGTGCAGAGAGGTGTCATGTTGATAATTAGGAATACAAGCATAAGAAAGTCAGCACAGAGAGGGGCCCGAAAGGGCCGACGCCTGCCGGAGTCGCGGGATTATTCGCAAGAGACACCGTGGCTCCGGAACACAAAAGGCAATGAAGGAACATGGATAGGTTTTAGTCAGTAGAAGTCTGACACTCCCTCCCGCTACACCCAGAGCGGGAGGAGTCATTGGATGATTTCCCATCCCTTAAAAAAAAAAGTTTAGAGATGGGAAATCATCAAATGACTCCTACCGCTCTGGGCTGAGCAGAAAGGAGTGTTAGATGCTTACTGACTAAAACCCATCCGTGTTCCTCCTAATGCCTTTTGCGTTCCAGAGCCACAGTGTTGCAATTCGAAAGAGTTTTCGAACAAATTCCACAACCCTGGCAGGCACTGTCCTCAGGAAAGGCCCGTCTACTATGCTGATATACCTATATTTGCGGCGTAGAACACAACGCACCGATTTTCACAACCCTAAGAATAAAAGCTAAGAAGTACGACCAGCTAATCCTCAACAAATGACTAAATAAATAAAACGACAAAATGACATAAACTAAAAATGACTAATGACTAATGACAATCTGCCTGAATTTTGCCAACAATTTTGGTCGGCTTCTAGTGGATGCAGCCACGTTCCAGTATCACTACTGTACCTCTACAATCCAGTGAGGTGAGATAGTGGTCAAATGCTTGCCTAATAGTAAAAAATAACTTGGTAACACGATATAGGCCCCTTGGCAAGACTGGTTGGTTACATCAAATATTCTGACTTCTGACTACTCGTAAAGACTGTCAAAGGTCAGTAAATGGCAACAGCTACAACTAAGACCAACAGCTTAAGGTGGAAGCTGCAGTTAAAATGGGTATAATTCTTTAGATAATTAATTAAAATGGGTATAATTCTTTAGATATAAATGCGTTACGGCCGCGAATCATATTTTGTTTAACATACAGCTTCACACTGACCGGCAAATTGCAAAAAACATAAAAATATTTGAATTTCGCGGGCTACCCTGGCGCTTCCACCTTAATCTGCTTTCCTACTCACGAGGAAATTTCGCTATGATAAGGATGATTACCCATCCACGAACCGACTTCGGCGGTTCTTCTTGCGCCGGTTATTTTTTGCTACAACCTCCCACTACCTATTCCTCAACAGCAAACAAAACTGAATCCATGTCTCCCGACAGCCTGACAAAGTTACAACTGTATTTAGGTAATTCTCTACTATAAACACTAAATCACGTCCAATGTTGGCACTCATGCCGACAGTAGAATCATTTATCATCGGGATATTAAATACACGAGCAATATGTGTAAATCGTACTACGGGCAACGACACGCTGAAAATCGTTATTGCCCGGACAGATATTTTTGTAAGGTGAAGCAGGTTAATTCCAGGTGTAAACAGGTGTTGGAAATAATTTCTATGATAGATGATAACATTAATGTATTAATAGTGGGGTTAACTAGACAGAACTTTCATCCAGATGTTGACTTACATTTCATTGCTTGTATTTTGAATAAAAGGATAGAAGTCACACTAGCCGGCTTTAAATGTAAACAAGTCTTCTTGAGACTGAAAAGAAAATAAATTAAGTTAAGGATGGTTTTAAACAAGATCAGATCTCTACGAAAGCCTAGTTCGGTCCTGCAGCGCTATTTTGTAAAAACCTAAGGTAGAAAGACCTGTCAATCCCTTGCTTTAGAAAGATACAAAGCTAACAAAACAGGTTGATACGGTATTCTAATACAAATACAAAATCCTTTATTTCAAATAGACCAGTTACAGGCACTTTTGAATAGTCAAGGTCTGTCAGTAAAATAGATGAAGCTAATCCTGCCGTGCTAACAACAAGAGCAGCAGGTTTTTCTGCAACATAACACACCCACCGACCCCGTCTCCAGCGTGGCATTTGCACGTTCCAAAGAGTAGATCCTGTGGAGAAGAACGTGCAAGAAACTCCATTCCATCTCATTCACACATAGACAATAGCTTAAAAATATTAATATGGTTACTAATAGCAACTTTATTTTAGATTCGAACATGAGGAGCGATGATATTTGTTTTTATTTATAAACTTCGTCACCTATCTTCCCTTGGTCACCTCATCACGCGTGAACAGCTAGACCGATTTCGCTAATTCTTTTCTAGGTTCATAAGAAAGGAAAATAAAAAAGTTGCCAGTTGACGGGAGCGAAGCCGCGGAAGATATTTAATAATTTATATTTTCTAGTTGCACGTTTACATTAAACCTTTTATTTATGAAAACATGAATACAACACAAGTCATTTAGTCTTCATTAACATGTTTACAGTGTTCATTCCATAGTTTACTCAGGAAGAAACTCGTGAATGCAACATTGCGAACGCAAACAGTGCTGAATGCATTTGTGTAGCCTTCACATTGAGATGAGCTTGTCAGCTGATACAGAATCGATGACGCGATAATTTTATGTTTACGTAAAGTAACAGATTAGAATAAATTGTTATCTTTTAGTTCAATGTACTGAAGATAATTTATATTGCTAGGGAAATTGGAGCTGGTGTTTTGTAAGGAGCAGAAAATGCATTATAAATTGATAAAGTAAAAGAAGTGGCTTAAGAGGAAATGTGGGCTTGTAGACTTTGTATGTAAAATGTTATATTTCGAGGTTTGGCCCTCGCCTGTTTCCTCCTCCAATATTAAATCGATTCTATAGATATTACACAAGCTGAATAAGAAGGATATAAACTGTGCCCCTATGTTTTTATTTATTTATTTATTTAACAATTTATGTACACACACGTAAATGTAAAAAAAAAGGAAACAGAAAAGTAGGTACAAAGGTGATGCTTTGCTTTGCTTTTTGTTTTTCTCTATGTTGCCAAACTTGTTCAGTAAGGCTCCTTTGACAGCAGTTTATTGGACAATTTTGAGCATGTTTTGAGGGTCCTAGTGCTTTTACGTTTAATATATCAACAAAAAAGAAAACATAGCGACACAAAATATATTCTTCTTATTCAGTTCCTGAAATATCTCTTAAATATGTCCAATATTGAAGAAGGAAACAGGCGAGAGCCAAACCTCGAATTATGACTACTTATTTACATACAAAGTCTCTCCGCCCGCATTTCCTCTTAATTGACGAAATAAACGAATGGCACATTAAGAAAAAAAAAGCAGTGTTTTTACGGAAGACTTCTAGTATTCCAATACCTTTGACCTCCTATTTTCAATTTAAAGAGGTAAACAAATTACATTATTGACAAATGAAAGGTATTATCAACACGGATATAACCCAACAGCAACTTCACGTAAGAAAAAGTTTAATAAACAAATTAATTCGAAAATGAACTAAAACAACAATAGCCAAACTTCATGTATTATTTATTAGGATATCCCTTAAATATCTCTTTGAAACCTTGAGTCTTGAAACAAAATTATTACTAGATACAGTTAGCAAAATCCCAATTTGTCTGACAAATAGTTAGAATAAAATACCAATACACTGGGTGTGTGTAATCCCAAATGGTGGAGAAATGTCGCAATAGTCATAAATTAGTGAAGCGAATGTGAACAATCTCGAGTGGGACGCGCTGGATATAGACACGTATTATATGAGGAGTGACTAACGTACGGAACGTATTTTTGTAGTATATTGTAACTTATAATTGCGCACAACACAATATTACAAATGTATTCCTCGAATCCTCGAAATATTGACGTACTACATACCTAGGGATGAAAGTAGTTGATTTTTTTTCGCGCGGCTTCACACTTGTGACTTTGTTATCTATCGCATAGCAACCGTGAACTTTTCTGAGATACATCTAGGCCTTTGATACAGATTTATACTCTATTGTTAACCCTTTATTACAATGTTAGTTTAGACCCAGACTGAGAATCTTTTTTTTCTTTTGTTGATTAAATCCATCCAAAGGTTGTCTTGAAAAGATCGCTCTTAGCGATAAGGCCGCCCATTGTGTCACCCTATGTAATGTTTCTTCATTAACTTTAATTAAATTAAATTTCTTTAACTTATATGGTGTACATAATAAAGAGTATTCTATTCTATTGTATTAATCTTAATATAATCAAACGCCAAACTCCCCTGCAAAACTACTTCGTTATTTAAGTAATTGTGATATGTTTGCCCTTCTTAAATGAAAATAGATGCAAACAATGAAAAACTTGAAACTAACCACGTTGAGGTCACGTTGACAATTACAAAACACAAACTCCCAATTCCCCGAATAAATATTTCGTCAGTAAAGTTACTGAAACTTCACCCTCCTCAAAATAATATAATACAAATAGTAGCATTCAGTGAAAAGAAAGTAAAACTCATAATAGAATCACGTTGAGGTCACGTTGACAATTTACAAAACACAAACACCAAATTTCCGGAAAAAATATTACGTTATTAAAGTTGCTGAAATTTCACCCTCCTCAAAATAATATAAAGCATTCAGTGAAAAAGAAAAAATACCCAAAATAGAATCACGTTGAGGTCACGTTGACAGTTACAAAACACAAAATCCAAACTCTTCAGAAACTTGTGCTTTTCACCATTTTCATATAAAAATAGAAGCATTCAATGAAAAACTTAAAACAAAATCACCTAAGGATCACGTTGACGGTTACATAGCACTAACACCAAACTCCTCTGCAAAATTACTTCGTCATGTGATATTCACCCTTTTCAAAATAATACAAATATGTAGTAGCATTCTGCGAAAAAGAAGTAAACCTTAAAATAGAATCACGTTGTGGTCACGTTGATAGTTACAAATCACAAACACTGAACTCCCCCGAAAAAACATTCTTGATGTGACTTTTAACACAAACACATATTTAACAAACAAACTACAGCTTAAAGTAACGGTTCAATTGATTTAGTAATCGTTTTCATCATTGAATTACTCTAATTTACCCTTCTTAAATAAAAATAAAAGCATTCAAAGAAAATAAACAATGAAAAACTCGAAACAGAATCACGTAAGGGTCACGTTGAAAGTTACACAGCAGTATTTCTACAACTGTTTTGCAATGTCAAGCCTGTTTCACAATACAAAACGGAAGCCCCGCTACCAGACGTCCCGACCTGTTGAAGGTCGCGACTCTGAACCGTTACCTAGACAACCACGCGGCAATGCGACTAAGTCGCAACGTGACCTACGACCGTTCCCTGAGGGACGCCTTACATGTGCTGTACGGTAAACGTGCTCTATAGTCTATTTATTTGTGATGGTTTTGTAGACGTTTGCTTTTACAAATTATTTTGTGACCGTATGTTTGTCTTTTTAACGAGAGCTTGAAAGTATTTAAGACTTCTTGATGAAAAAAGAAAGGCAGTCACAATCAAAATTCAGGTTTTTGAGTTCATCCGCTAATTAAAGTTAGCCAGATCTTACTGTTTTCGCCTTTCGGAATTTGGCAAAATTTAGAGTACAGCCTTTATGTTTGGGGAATTTAAAACTTGTTTACAGAAATTGATTTTATTGACCCTCGGGGGTTTTATCACAATATTAGCATACATAGTTGTCTCCAATATGTCAAGAGTTGATAGTTTAAAATTCTTCTTAATGCAAAGAAAAACAATTATTCTTCAAGTGGTTCATAACCTCTTTGAACATCACCATCACAAATTTCTTAAAAACATACAAACAGGAGAACAGTATGTTTTGATTTGACTGAAACATTACAAATACTCAGAACAGAGTTTATCTCACTAAAATAACCGTTGAATCATGCGTGTATGACCAGCGACGGTATGATATTTAGTTTTCCTCGTCTATTCTGGAGTATTTGCAAAACTTAAATTTATATTTGTGTGACATTATATTATTTCTAATATTCTCAGATGAGTGTGATGTACTTATTGGTATCGCATAGGATGGAAATTATAATTTATAAAGAGTGACGAGTGTTTATATGATGCAAGAATAGAATTGTCAAGGATAATTTTATTGATGACCTTGTAAAAGAGACGCATGTAAACATGATTGATAATGTTATTATTGTCGACAATGCTTTCTCAAAAAGCAAGGCTTAAGAGTATACTTACACTAATTCTAGCAATCACGATAACAGTAGGTAACAACAATTGGCGTCACAAAATACTTAAAATAAAAAATGGGAACGGTTCTGATTATAAAAAAAACCATTTCTCAAAAATGTTACGCCCTCAATCAAAGCTAACAATTTTCCTGTAATGTTTCCACAACACTACAACTTTCTCAGAATTCTAACAACAGCTGCTCCTGTATCCATTATTTTAAAAGTTTTATAACACACTGAAATGCCCGTCAAAATTGTCAACCTACAGTCTTGTCCCAATTTTAAAACGGATTGAAAACATCATTTATTTTATGTAGAACGTGAAGTTTTGCTAGATCTTCTGTAGCTGGATGCTGCAGTAGTAAAAGCAGATGCTAGAGATTTCAAATGTTTTGGAAGGATCTCGAGTTGGACTCATAAACAGTCGGTATTTATAACTGCCTATTTTGATGTTCATTATTGTTGTGCTTCTAAATTTTATCGTTTTAGCCTTCAACGCTGCTATATAGCTTTTCATGAATTATCTTGAGTTCACGTTGAAATAAGTGCAGATGATGTGACGCATTCGTGATACCTATATGATATTATTATATTATTATCTAATCGATAAAACTTTAAATTTATTTTCTTTAAAAATGGCGCTTTGTAACTTTGTGTAGTCGTATTGTGTTTTTATTTCAGTCGCGGTTTCTTCTTCATTATGTTCACGCATGCTTTATGATATTTAATTTTAACCAACTGGCTGTAAGATTAGATTGTATAATATTGCTTAAGCAGTAAAAATTTTATCATTTTCAATAATTATTAAATCTTTATTATCGTGTAGTATTTTATCAACTGCGTTATGTTCATCGTCCAGATGCGACGAAGTATCAGTGCTTTGCTTGTCAATAATTGCATTGCAAGCAATAAAATGTCTACTTGGTGGTCAACTTGTAGACTAGTACTATGTTTCACACATTGCAGAAGATAAACAGATGTGAATGACTTCCTTCTGATTAGATGCACATTCCCCTCAATTACATGAGCTGTTTCGGTACACACTGATTAGTTCCAGATATGCTATTTACAAGGAAAATACACTTTACATTTTATTTTTATTCGTTTTGTATAGTTTGGCTGCTGTTTTATCTATTTATAGTTTTGTTATTTATTATTGTATATTGAATTTTATGTTATGACACATGTTTTTTTTTATAAGAATAGAAACGATACGAAAAACTTAAGCCTGCTGCGGTCCACTTATTAATTGAAAATGACGAACGCGACGTTAGTTTTAGAAAATCTTGCTTTTTTGGTTTGCTGTTAATTATATTCTGGTTTGCATCTCAGTTTATTAATGGAACTCTTAATAAAACTACACAAAAACTTTTTCTGAAAAATAAACCACCCAATCAAAACGACTGTTACGATACGTCAACCTATAAACTCCTTAAAACACTCGACCGCTCAAATTTCACAGATTTTTTCAAGACAATATTCTAATCATAGACATACTTGTCCAAAACTTATAAAAAACTACTCATTTTACCATTTAAACTCTAAACCATCAGCTCGTATTATTGGTTGATAAATTAAAAATAAAGACGTAACTACAAAAGTTTATAAACACTCACCATATCTGAGGTTACACAAACGTGTGTCCAGTACGGAGCGTCGATTGGGACTGAAGGAGCCGGCAGCGAGTCGCGGGCATTCCGGCCTGTTGCCTGTTATCGCGACATGACGTAATCCTTGCATTCGGCCTGCACGCTCGGTTTTATGCGATGTGTGCCGATATTGTGGAAGAAATTGGAACTTTTTGTGTGGTGGCGTTTGTAGCGATGGTCATTAGAGAGGCTGAATGAATGGGCTTGTTGCTTTTGTTTTTTTTTTAATTATTCTGAGGTATGCAATCAAGGTCTGATGCAAGGACGATATTGAGAGCTTAAAGAATTTTGACTCAAGAAACTGGTTGTCTCAGTGAGCGGAGGATCAAAACAAAGCCTACTGAAGATTAGGCTAAAAGGCCAAAACAAAACTACTCAGACCCAATTGTAATGGAAACCTCTGATCTCATAAGTTATCATGATGTACCAAATTTCAATAATAAAACGGCGGAATATTTCCTTATTATTTTAAATTAATGCGACTAACAGATTATTCCAGATGAACAGATATGTCTGGTAAATGTTCTAAAAGGAACTAGTTGACCCGCGCAACTTCGTCTGCGTAACATTTTTCATTACTGCTCCGCTCCTATTGGTCTTAGCGTGATGATATATAGCCTATAACCTTCCTCGATAAATGGGCTATCTAACACTGATTTTTTTAAATCGGACCAGTAGTTCCTGAGATTAGCGCGTTCAACCAAACAAACAAACAAACTCTTCTGCTTTATAATGTTATATAGTATAGAAGTATAGAATAGAGATATACTACCAATCAGTTGGCTAACCATATTGATTGCAGCAATTGTCTTAACGCCATTCCTTAGGATTTATCAAACGGCCTGTGTTCCAGATATCTAAACGTAACAGCCTGTTGATCATTAATCCTAGCTATTCACTAATTAGGGTTTTAATTCTTTCGCAGTTGGAGAACAGTGCACTAGATCGCTGCCAAGTGACGAGACTACTCAAACAGCTATGCAGTGGAGATGGATCAGTGTAACTTTTGCTAATACTGCTGTTCTTGTAGATTTTGTCTAGTAAACAGAAGCCAAGATTGACCGATGACCTGAGGCCTTAGTGTGAGTTTTTTCGACTCACGTTCGAACGCGTTCGATTGCGAGCGCGTTATAATTTAGTATGGGAAATTAGGTTCTACGAGTGACCACCAGCTGGTGGCACCATAACTAAATTCCCATACTAAATCCTAACGCGCTCGCAATCGAACGCGTTCGAACGTGAGTCAAAAAAACTCACACTAAGGCCTCTGCTAGTCTATTCTGTAAATAACCATTTCGATATCGACTTCACCTGAGTGACTAAGCTTACAAAGTGAACTTTATTTCACACATCATAAGGTCTTATATTTATACGAATTTGAAACTCACCTCGGATTCCGCTGTCGAGACACGAAAATGTTGTTACAGAATAGCACTGCTGGTCATGTGGAGCCGCAGGTTATAAAAAAACGCTTGACAGGTCATAGGAGCGTTTCTTGGGATATGATTGTGTAAAATAGTTTTCGACCGCGACTTCATATCCCGTTTTTTATCGTTCCCGTAGGAATTTCGGAAAATCCTCTGCTTAGTGCACCCTTACGGAGTGTAGGGAACCTACTTGCCAAATGTCAGCTTTCTACGATCAGTAGTTTCGGCTGTGCGTTGATCGAACAGTCATTCAGAGGCCTTAGTGTGAGTTTTTTCGACTCACGCTCGAACGCGTTCGATTGCGAGCGCGTTAGAATTTACTAATTTAAGGCCGTACCCTGAGCAAATAACCTTGAGCATTTTTTCCCTCAGTAACAGCGCAAGAGATACAATAGCGAATACGCTCAGAATGTTGAAAAAAAATATCGTTATAAAATCTAATTTTGGTCGTTTGAAAAAAATACTTCTACCAAAATGTTCATAATTAATTTGCCTATCCATTAGTGTAAGTAGAAAACCAAAATAATCGTTAGTTTTCGAGAAGATGCATTTTTTCAGTATTTTTTTCTCATTTCTGTGGTTTCGTTGTGAGGAGATTACTTAAACATTATACTTAATAATAAAAAATAAAATCTACCATTTTGAAGCCAAGATTATGTAGAAATTTAATGTATTTTTTATTAGTTGGTATTTCTTTTGGATAAAGAGTAGATAGCTCCAAAAAACTGCCCAAAAAACGGCTAGCGCTGCGTTTTGCTCGGGGACGCGCCTTAATAAGAATTTAGTTTGGGAATTTAGTTTAATATAATAGTGCCACCTGGTGGTCACTCGTAGAACCTAATTTCCCATACTAAATTCTAACGCGCTCGCAATCGAACGCGTTCGAGCGTGAGTCGAAAAAACTCACACTAAGGCCTCAGTTTCTGCTTTTATATAATGTCACCGGAAAATGGCAAACGTCTTAAGATTGTAAAATATCTCGTGAAATTTGTAAACATTTTTTTCTAAATAAGACTCGGATTTATTGGAAACTATGGATTGGATTGATTGATAATTACAGGTCGCGCGGCGAATTAAGATCGCTCGATGAAAGTAGTGGGGGGCAATCGGCGCATGTGTACAATCGCGTACAGAAATTCTTAGGGCCTGTTACACCACTTCCTGATAAACTCTCTGATAGCCTATCCACAGGTTATTTGACAGATAGTGCACCTTATAGACTTTGTGTGTTTTTAAGGGATTTTTTTATTTTGTATGTACCTTAGTAACTTATACATATAGGTACTTAATAACACTAGTTTTTGCTTGTAATATTTATCTTGTTAGTAGGTAAATTTAGAAAAATTAAAAACAAAAGTAAATTTTTCAATCATTTTTCGTAGTTTTCGTAATTCATGTTGCCGTGGTACTCATTATTCAATATTATTGATTTCATTAGTTTCTTTCTTAACGTAACAATTCACGTCGTAAACATTTTTTCTTGCTTGCCGTTTTAAAACTTTATTTTTAACAAATTTTTTTTACCACTACGTATTATTAATACGATAACACAAGCTGTACGCAACAGTACCCAAGCGCGTGAACGCAACGCGGGAATTTAATCTACCAATGACGTGTCGCCGTCGGCGCATACCCGCCCCTCTCACCCCGCACGTCACTAAATAGACCTTAGAATTGAATACTGCGCATACCCCTTCCACTTTTGCCGAGCGATCTTAATTCGCCGCGCGACCTATACATATCGAGAAAGTATTATTTCTAATCAAGATTTATTACAAACCTACAGAGTCTGCCAGACGGCAGACGTGACGATGACGTTGGAGCATTGTATAGTCATACTTGACCAATGATGAAAATGATATACGTACCTAACAAAAAAAGGCAAAACCAATTCCTGGAGAACTTGAGTAAGGTTCTACAGAAAAATATAGGACAGATACACGCACAAAACGTTTTGGGAACACATTCATGGTGCGTACAGCAAAGGAGTGGAATTCCCTGCCGGAGTCTGTGTTTCCTGATAGCTACAACCTGGTCTTTAAGTGAAGAGTGAATAGGTTACTTCTAGACAAGCTTGCTCCATCGCACCGCATCATTGCTTACCATCAGGTGAGATAGTGGTCAAAACGTTTTGGGAACACATTCATGGTGCGTACAGCAAAGGAGTGGAATTCCCTGCCGGAGTCTGTGTTTCCTGATAGCTACAACCTGGTCTTTAAGTCAAGAGTGAATAGGTTACTTCTAGACAAGCTTGCTCCATCGCACCGCATCATTGCTTACCATCAGGTGAGATAGTGGTCAAAACGTTTTGGGAACACATTCATGGTGCGTACAGCAAAGGAGTGGAATTCCCTGCCGGAGTCTGTGTTTCCTGATAGCTACAACCTGGTCTTTAAGTCAAGAGTGAATAGGTTACTTCTAGACAAGCTTGCTCCATCGCACCGCATCATTGCTTACCATCAGGTGAGATAGTGGTCAAAACGTTTTGGGAACACATTCATGGTGCGTACAGCAAAGGAGTGGAATTCCCTGCCGGAGTCTGTGTTTCCTGATAGCTACAACCTGGTCTTTTAGTCAAGAGTGAATAGGTTACTTCTAGGCAAGCTTGCTCCATCTTAGACCGCATCATTGCTTACCATCAGGTGAGATAGTGTTCAAAACGTTTTGGGAACACATTCATGGTGCGTACAGCAAAGGAGTGTAATTCCCTGCCGGAGTCTGTGTTTCCTGATAGCTACAACCTGGTCTTTAAGTGAAGAGTGAATAGGTTACTTCTAGACAAGCTTGCTCCATCGCACCGCATCATTGCTTACCATCAGGTGAGATAGTGGTCAAAACGTTTTGGGAACACATTCATGGTGCGTACAGCAAAGGAGTGGAATTCCCTGCCGGAGTCTGTGTTTCCTGATAGCTACAACCTGGTCTTTAAGTCAAGAGTGAATAGGTTACTTCTAGGCAAGCTTGCTCCATCTTAGACCGCATCATTGCTTACCATCAGGTGAGATAGTGGTCAAACGCGTGCTTATGAAAAGTAAAAAAAGATACACAAGAACTTCAAGACAAACAACACTAGATTTATTAGATATGGCTGACAAAGCAAAGATTAGACGCACCCTTAGAATGGGTACCCTTGTAGATTAGTATTATAGTCCTATTAGTAATGTTTGTTCTATTTACAAGGTAATGTAATGATATCAAAACGGATATGACTTAAGCCAGATTAGTAATTGAAAACCAGCGGCCAAGTGCGAGTCGGATTCGCGCACTGAGGGTTCGGAACAAACCTGTAGGTAGGTATATTTTATAAGCAAAAGTTTTTTTTATTTTTGAAAAAAAAAACGTTGCCCCACACTAGGAAAAAACTACTTACTAGATCTCGTTCAAACCAATTTTTGGTGGAAGTTTATCATATATTTTTTTAAGTTTTATCATTCTCTTATTTTAGAAGTTACAGGGGGGAAACACATTTTACTACTTTGGAAGTGTCTCTCAAACTGTTCAGTTTAAAAAAATAATATAATAGAAACCTCAATATCCTTTTTGAAGACCTATCCATAGATACCCCACACGTATGGGATTGATGAAAAAAAAAATGAGTTTCAGTTCCAAGTTTGGGGACCCCCAAAATTTTTCCTTTTTTTTTCTATTTTTGTGTGAAATACTTAATGCACAGAATACATCTACTTACCAAGTTTCAACAGCATAGTTCTTATAGTTTCGGAAAAAAGTGGCTGTGACATACAGACGGACAGACAGACAGACACCTAAATTGTTGAACCCACGGACAGCATGAGCTTCGTAGTGGAATTATCAATGTGAACGTGGTAACCAATTAAACTACTCCCACTTGTATAATGTACAGACGTTAGCCCATGAAGCCACCCAAAACTGTATTTTTTTTTCTATTGAAACTAGGTCTTAATGAAATTGTGATAAAGTTGAAAATCTATTAAAGAAAGACAGACAGCTATAGCTTGATGTGCTAGCATGTACATCTATATTGTATAATTGCTCTCTTTTCTGCTTCCTGGCAGATAATGAAAAAGGTATGTAAACTATACATTTTTATTATTCAAAGTTATGTCAAAGGCTGGCCTTTGAACACAACCTGATGAAAAGCGATGATTTGGTCAACGATGGAACACACTCTTGACTTAAAAACTGCACAATTAAAGTATTCCCAAAACGTTTTGTCCGTATTGGTGGGATCTAATCTACTTCACCAATATGTTTTATCCTAACGTAACTGCTTTGTGTTTCAAGAAAAAACGTCAAATTATTTGACATGCAAAACCCAACCGCGTCATTTTAACCCGCGCGCACGTGAGTTAACTTTGACGCCCATGACATAAGACATTGCTTCTTTCTTTCTTTATTTATCCCCACGGTGCATAATCCACTATTTAAGACTTTTTTACAAACATCGATTTTTACGAACAATCGACTGTTAGGCGGAACGAAGTTCGCCGGGTCAGCTAGTTTAACATAAGTACAAACCTAACTTAAAGTAGGTACGTAAGTTTAACCTGCGCGCGAGTTAACTTTCGAATCATTCATTAGTTTCGCGATTTAATATGACGCCCGTGACATTGGTTTCGGCCTCGGTGTATAATCCACTAGTTAAGACCTTGTTTACTAACAATTATGGACATTATTAGTCTGAAATAAATAAATTTTATTTCATAATTTAGAAGCAAAAATGGAAAATGCATTTAACGTTATTATTGACAGGTAATTCCAATAACAGCGATAAATACAAAACGGGTTTTACGCAAAACCCGTTCTAAACAAAAATATTGTGCATTTTAATAAGGAGCCGTAAATATTTTCATTATGTCATTTATATTAGAAATGAGTTAAATGAATGTTTTTCCTTTTTGATATTTATGTTTTCAGCATAATTATGCAACGCTGTAGGCAGTACTTACTCGTAATTTTCATAAAAGTTATTATTACATGTTTCAATTTAATACAAGTTTAGAAACTTGTTTATTTTTCCTATTTTATTGAGGAAAGTTTTTAATATTTTACTCTTGTAATCTCATTCCTATTGTTATCTGATAGGTTTGTAACGGTTTCTGATAAATAGTATTACTTACATTCCTCCATTTGTTTGCTATAATATCTGGCTCACATAATGTTTATCTAACTAGATGACCTTTAATACCAATTTTTTAACCAAAATTCAAAATTTACAAAAATTCAAGTCATTCATTCATTCAACTTATTTATTCAAATTAGGCTGAGAGCCAGCACTTTTTGAACGTCAACTTCTACAAAAGACAGTCCCCCAAAACGCCCGCCCGTCACCACTTCCTAGTGTTTTAGCTGTGGAGAAGAAGTGGCCAACAAACTCCCCAGCAACACATCTGTCTGTTACGTTTTAGGAACTAGAATTTATACGAGTACACTGAGAAGAATGCAAAAAGCAAATAATGAAACCACTCAATCGCTTCACCTTAATTGGGGCTTTCATTAACCAAATCTTCGAGTAACGGGCGCAAATTCTGTCCTCTCTCTCTTCTTCTCAGGATCAGACAAAGACAGAGCTATGACAAAAGTTTAGTGGCATGTAACACCCACATATTGTCCGTATCGGGTGGTGTGACTAATTACACCTGACGAAACGAGGTGTAAGACGACTTTTGATCGTGAATACTAAATTTGGAGAAGGCATGTTAAGGATTACGGCGTAGGGTTCCGTTAAACTGAATTGTTGCCAAGAAAACTGTGAATAAGCTTTTTTTATTTTCGTAAATTCAGTATTTTCAGATTTGACGTATGGAATGCTATCAAAAGCTTTTGACAAATCCATTGACTAGAGTCAAGAGCAAACCCATCTCAAATGTAAAAAAATAAATTTAAACAGAAATCCACTTAAGACCATTTGACACGTGACTTTAATCAACCAGATTATATTTTCCATCGCATGTCAAAAAATAACAACAGGTTGCACTCCGGGAGTGCCGGCAGAAGTAAAAACTTGAACATCAACGTTCTGCATTTTCGAATCATCCGTCTTACGAATTTTCGATCAGGTCAAGTGTCCTGACGCGAGTTTAACATTTATACCCATCTTCAGAAAATTGCTCAACGCCGCTAAAGAAGTTTTCACTTCAAAAATTACTAGATAGAAAGAAGAAAAAAAGTGCATGAAAATAGAAGGGTGCATGAAAGGTGCCTAAGCGACGTTGAAACTGGGTACCCAACCCCCCAAACGTCCAGCGCACCCTGGACACCTAGCACTCGGTAACATAGAGTCTAGGTGACTAATCCTTTCACCACGATGGCAGTGGCAATGTTTTGGGCCAACCAAATGCAAACTACTGTCGTGTTAGCGACACCAAGAAGAAGAACAATGTGGTTCTTCCTGTAGAGTTATTACTTTCGTTTTATGTTGATGCGGATTAATATTGAAACAAAAATGAACGGTGCTACAAAGAAGTTAACAACCTGTCTGCCATTCATGATAAATGGATAAACGATTTTCGATCAAAGTTGTAGAAGTCATTTTTCCAAGAACAACGCATATAACCATATGGGAAGGAAAAAGCAGCAGACGAAAAATAGCCGATTGACGGAACCTCAATAGTTTTTAATGATTCGTCAGCATCGAGCCAAGAGCGCCATATTTTTTTCGGAAATCACTTTATCCAAATAAAAAGTAATTGTGAAGTGGGCTGATCATCTCAAAATGAGTACTTGAGCATGACAAACTACACCCACGGGGTGTTTATAACGGATGTCAAGTTTATAACTAGCCTTGTGCTGATCTTGTTAGGCTTTGCACATGTGATCAATTTGTGGTCATGTCAGTCATGCGAGCTGCTTTGGGACTGGCTTATCCAAATTGTTTCTGTTGCTATCATTATAAAGTTTATCCGCATTGGCTTTTTATCCATACTAATATTATAAAGAGGTTGCTTGTAAGTTTGTATGTAGGAGGTAATCTCAGGAACTATTTATTGGTCCAATTTGAAAAATTATTTCAGTATTAGATAGCCCATTTATCGAGGAAGGCTATAGGCTACTATCATCACGCTAAGACTAAAAGGAGCCGAGCATTAATGGAAAATGTGACGCAGACGAAGTTGCGTGGGTCAGCTAGTTATATTTAAAGAGAGTTCCCCTGTGTCTGTGCACTCCGACTTTTGGCACTTCTCTCTAGTGTAACCCCCGAGAAGAATGCCGAAATTCTGTTAAGAATGTAAAAAATAATGATTCTAACAATCTTACTTGCATAATGAAATCTAAAATGTTGGCGGTTACCAAAACCGACAGGTTTCATAACAGCCTCGCTACTGACCAGAATAAGAGGCAGACACAATAGCATCCTGAGCTAGAGCCACAAAAGGCTGTGGCGGACGATACTTGCTCCACTATATAACGACAATTGGACAGTTTAGTCAATCTCTTCTTCAGTACAGTGGGTATCTTAGTACTTGCTGCTTCCTGCTTGTTGCAAGAGTATTTTATATTCCTTCTTTCATAGTTAATAGTATAGTCTAAACTCGTACTCCGAAAAACCTAAACATAAATAAGTGTATCCATTCATCTTACGCAATTTACTACTACTAAGTATAAAATAATATTAAACCGATAAGGATCTACATAAAAAACAGGACAGTAACAAAAATAAATTCCTAGGAATTTATTTGTTTTGTATCTTGAGTGTAAATCCATATGTAATCCTCAGATATGGTCAGACACGGTAAATATCGTTAATAGTACATTCATATTAGTTTTGTTCGACAAAGTGTAATCTGATAATGGTACAGTATTTGAGTACATAATGTGTGAACTTGGCCTTTATTCTTAGGTGTTGTCGTTCAAGGAAGTTCGTTGTACTGATTTCTTTATCTTTGCATTGTTCTGATTGTTTAGACTCGGTATGTCTGTCTTTTTATGTTTTATCGATATTTGCAACTTACGAATGATTATTGTTTCACAGTTCAGTCGCTTAGACTTTAAACAGACAGGCTGTATTTGTATTCCATACCAACTGTCCGTCGTCCACATCCATACTGCGTAGTTGTTTGGTAGTTTACGTGCAATTATATCAATTGGAAAAAAATTACTGAATTCAAACTCACGCCTATTAAAGAGCCAAAATATTTTTCAACGACAGCAGCAGACTGTTAACTGCAATATTAATTTCAATAAAAACTAGACGTGGAATCAACAAGGGCTATCAAACTATGTCTTGTTGATTCATGCAGTACTTTAGAAAAAGTTAATAAGGTTGATGAAAACACTAAGCACCTACCTCTATATAACATTGTATTGTATAGTTTCAGACTGCTAAAAACATAATATATTTGTACATCAATTTCATTGGTAGGACATAGAGCTCTACTAAAATATTTATATAAGACCAGTATTGTAATACTTGTGTTCTCAAATAAAGATTGATTGAATGATTGATTGATTGATTGAACAGGTTTTGGTCTCAAATCTACCTTTCAATACGGTCATGAGTTTGTAAAATAAGTCTAGGCTCTTCTAAGTCGCACTTCCTTTCAAATATTCTGAATTTCACAGCTACAGTAGTATCATTGTCATTAAACACAAATAATACATTATTATCGTTCGTTTTATCAACACTTCACCGAATTGAAGATAATCTGAGTGATCGAACTTTTCTCGAAACCATACCTTTCTCACTGGCAGGTCCGCTTTCAAAAATACTTCATTGATAACTACGCGTGTATTGTTTTAAAATCTTGATTGCCTTATTTTAATCAATTTTATACTTTTTCCTGTTACTTACCTGCTCTACGTCATAATCATCATCGTCAGTTTATTGCATTGCACTGCTGGCAAATGTACGTCATTATTATCGGTGTTTTGGATTATCATTAATTTTAATACTAACACCATTGTCACAGTGTCGTTTAAAAGGAAAATTTCGTAATAAACCTAACAGGAGAATGTTGCGATGCATCATATCTACACCATTGTTTAGTCTTATTTTTGTATGTCCTATATCACTGTTGTAGTTATATCGATCTGGGTTGTTTGAATAGCTTGTTCTATGTTTTCCTTTCTGCTTTCCAGCAGCTTTTTCTTGCTCAAATTCAACTGTAATCCCAGGCAAATTCTTATCCACAATTCGGGATACAGATGACACAGATCACCTACCAGACCTTAGATATAACACTTTTGCCTTAATCACCAATACTACCTTTCCTACAAAATTTGTTTTGCATACTTTTATCCATTTTTAATCCAGACTGCTTCCAAAACCAACGGTACCTGGTTTTTCCAACCAGTAGATTTAGGTACAGCTGCACGTAACAGTTTCGAACAACACCATAAGTTCCGTACCTCGATGAGATCATGGTGCTCTGATGGCATTGCGATAAGCACCATGGTGTATCACGTACATTTGCTATGCTTATGGCTCCTGCTACCTTTCTCGACATTATGTGACCGCAGTCATGGCAGTTACATCCCATTGTTTTCAGAGATGATATTACTGAGTATTTGGAGTTGGGTAAATTATAGACGCGTTAGTGTGACTGTATATACGGAGTGTTTATGTTTGGTTTTTAGCTTGATTCGTCTAGTTGGTAGTTTTATAGGTAAAAATTTGTGAAATGAGTGGGTGGTATTTTGTTCGCTTTCTATTAGAATTTGACCATGATAAAGACATTACGCTGGATATTATACATTACCATATATTTAAACGAATGTAACCCCAAGTAAGTTTTGTATTTTTATTACTTGAGAGATTTTTTTTTTACTTTTGATAGGCACGCGTGTGACCACTATCTCACCTGACGGTAAGCAATGATGCGGTCAAATGTCTAATGGAGTACGATGTCTAGAAGACTCCCAGGTTATAGCTATCAGGAAACACAGACTCCGGCAGGGAATTCCACTCCTTCAAATTCGATATTTCCGGAAAATACATGTAGGTAGAGGGATAAGAATAGTAGAATATGAATGGATTATGTGAAAGATGAGATGGCTTTTCACATAGCAAATTAAGTTGTATGGTAGTACTATTATAATAGGATACTGTTTGTACTATAAAAGGTTAATACCCCCTATAATTTGGAATAAGATCTCTCGTCTTTTATTTTTCTTTGATGTTCCATACGATTGTACTTCTTGTCGCTGAGGTACTTCTTTTAACGTAAAATCTTCGCTTACTTAACTTGTGAATAGAAATAGTTTTAAAAAGCGGCTATTTCTATTCGCAAGTTTGTTTTTTTATTGTTTTATTTATCCACAACACAATGACTTGTCCACTCTCACGTGCGATTAGGTCATTGCATTACACTGCACCCAACAGCTGCCGCCATGTTGTTTGTGAGTATGTGCCTCCATGCTAATCACGCTATTACGGTTGAAGGACGATCCATCTCCCGGTACTTGGCTAATTAGGTATGTGGTTATATTAGTTTTCCCTAGGTAGATGATGCAGTGAAGTTGTGAGTTATGGTCATTGTACACGCCTTGAGTTTGCAACTGTATTTTTTTTTAAATGTTTTGCAGTAGAATTGTATATTAATTAATTTTTGTTGGCTTTTGTTGTCAAACTTAACTTAAGCTGTACTTATATAGAGTTTAAGTTAAGTTTAAGAACGGATTCCTGTCATGTGGAGATCTTTGGCAGTCGTTACGGATGATCAGAAGCCAGAAAATCAGACACAAGTCTTGCCAAGGAGTACCGTGCTACCCAGTTAATGGGTTGTGGAAGTCTGGTAGGCGACCGCTCCACGTAAAGTACTAGTATTCAGCTGTATCCGGTTTGACTGGAAGCCGACCCCAATATAGTTGGGAAAAGGCTAGGCAGATGATATGTCAAGTAAAATGTAAAACCGCACTAATGAAAAAAAGTTTATTTGGTACTGCTCCCCTCGTATATAATAGAGTACCCCTAATAATATAAAAAATATGACTGTATTAGAATTTAAAAGGGCGCTAAACGAATTCTTAATCATGAAAACTTACGCTGACATTGTTTTTATTGATGTAATCGAACTGACATTTTATAAATTTTTACCAGTAAAATTTTTTATTTGTAATTGTAAACCTTTGCATCTTTACATGTGACGGTAAAATATGGAGAGCTTTACTATTATAAAAACAACTATGTATGTACCATACCCACGTTTGCAAAGCAATAAAATGATTATGATTATGATTATGATGATGACCTAGCCTCGCTCAGCGCAAGCTATTATGGTATCGATTATTAATAACAAAGACATCCCTCGCTGCGCATCCTCGCACATCTCTGATGGAAGCACAGCTGAACTTGTAGTAATAGTATCGCCTTTAGTAAATGTCATATATCGCCTCTTTACCTAGCCTCGTTCAGCGCAAGCTATTGTATAGGTTAATAACAAAGACATATTATCCCTCGCTGCGCATCCTCGTACATCTCTGATGGAAACAAAGCCTAACTCATAGATACTAGGTCCCTTTGAGTATGTATCGAGTACGGAAACCTAAAAACTGATATTTTAACCGACTTCCAAAAAAAAATATTTTTAATTTTTTATGTATGTACACCGATTACTCCGTGGTTTGTCATCTGATTTGTCGCCTAGAATTTTATTCAGTTTGGCTTAGTAGTTTTTATTTTATTCGCTTTTGGCTTGTTTCAATTTCTGCGTAGACGAAGACGTCGTCTCAAATCTCACCACTTAAAAGTGAAAAATAAAATAAAATATCAATAGTCGGTGTTAAAACAAAGATACAAAACCATAAACACCGACTTCCAAAATGAAGGTTATTTTTAACCGACTTCCCAAAAAGGCGGAGGTTCTCAATTCGGATGTATTTTTTTTTATGTTTGTTGTCTCATAACTCCGTTCATTATGAACCAATTTGAAAAAAATCTTCTAAAATGATATACTTTCAGATTGGTCCTATTTAAATTTTATCAAAATCGGTTGGATTGTATATCGAAATAGCTGGAATTCGTTAACTTGGATGATAGTTTTTTTGTCATCCAAGTAATCGAAATTGCGTATTTTGCTTTTCTGTGATTTTGCAGTGGTGTTGTTAGGTGTGGGGTAGGTACCACTAAAAAGTGAAAAATAAAAAACTTTTTACAAAAAAATACAACCGACTTCCAAAAAAAAAACACTACAAAGTAAAAAATAACTTTAATTTCGGAAGTTGGTGTTTCTGTTAGTTTCTTCGCATTTTAACACTGACTTCCGAAATCGTCGGTTGTATTTTTTTATACGATGGATGTAGTGTTTTTTTTGGAAGTCGGTTACATTTTTGTGTTAAAAAGTTTTAAATGCCTAAATTCCCCCGTAAGTATCACACATCTAGACGCATTACATAATCCTTTAAATCCAGATTCTTTAAAGTCGGTAAGATGCGAATATAATGAGATAATAGCAGTCTGTTGCAGCAGATTGAGATGACCTTGAGGGTTGATGTCACCCGTTTGGAGCAAACACTTTTATGGCCCAAACTGATACTGTTGCAGAATACAGTTATTCTTGTAGATTTGTCAGTGATGTCTTTTGAGAGATTTAGATTAAATGATTTATTGGTTTGTAACTGAAATGGACAAAGAATTGAGCTAGTTTTCAGTGAGGGAAAAGAGAAAACCAGCAAAGTGCGTGTCGGATTCGCGCACCGCGGGTTCCGTACAATCCTGTAGGTATATATTATGTATTATAAGCAAAAGTTGCGGATAACGATTTATGAACTATTAAAAAAAGCCTACTTACTAGATCTCGTTCAAACCAATTATCGGTGGAAACTTACATGGTAATGTACAGTATATATTTTTTTTAGTTTTATCATTCTCTTATTTTAGAAGTTACAGGGGGGGGGACACAAATTTTACCACTTTGGAAGTGTCTCTCGCACAAACTATCCAGTTTAGAAAAAAAATATATTTGAAACTTAAGACCTATTCATAACCTATAGATATACGTATGGGTTTGATGAAAAAAAAATGAGTTTCAGTTCTAAGTACCTACCCCAAAATAGTTTTTTTTTTCTATTTCTGTGTGAAAATCTTAATGTGGTTCACAGAATACATCTACTTACAAAGTTTCAACAGCATAGTTCTTATAGTTTCGGAAAAAAGTGGCTGTGACATACGGACGGACAGACAGAGAGACAGACAGACAGACATGACGAATCTATAAGGGTTCCGTTTTTTGCCATTTGGCTACGGAACCTAAAAATTCCCATGTTATTTTGTGTGAATCGTATTACTACCATGATATTAGTATCTATTCTATCCGTATTACTACCAAAATGATAAACCAGAAAATTCTTTGGACCTCATAACATGAAAAGCAGTAATAGTAGAAGGTACGAGTTATAACTACATGTTTAGAAAATAATAATAGATTGGCACAATTTGTACTGCCTTGTTGGTCTAGTCATCTAGCGATTGTTGGCGCTACTGGGTTCTGTAGGTTCGATTCCTGGGTCTCTGATCTGAAATTTGAATTTGTGCCCAGTTAATGTCAAGTCTAGTCCTATAAAATTATAATCCCTACTAATATTATAAATGCGTAAGTAACTCTGTCTGTCTGTCTGCCTGTCTCTTCTTTATGCCTAATATTTATATAATTATACCTAAACCGCTGAACCGAATTGGATGAAATTTTGTAGAAAGATTGTTTGAGACCCGAGAAAGGATATAGGGTAGTTTTTATCTCGGAAATCCCACGGGACCGGGAAATATTCGGGTAAAAGTAGCGAATCCGCGGGGGACAGCTAGTGAAAAATAAGTGGGGAAATATAAATTTGTATACTATGACTATGCTTCTTCCTAAAACTTAATACAGTCGTGATACAAACTAATAGGTACATGCTAACACAGCCATTGAGTGAAAGCAACACTATCAGTAATTTCAAACTGCGACAGAATACCAAACATATTTATATGTCTAGGTATAAGGAGTAGATTTAGGTTTTAGTTAGTAAGGCCACTCTGTCGCATTGGATCATAGATCTGTAATGATAGTGTAGGTAAGATTGTTATAAATAAACTAGCTGACCCGCGCAACTTCGTTTGCGTCACATTTTCCATTACTGCTCCGCTCCTACTTGTCATAGCGTAATAATATTTAGCCTATAACCTTCCTCGATAAATGGGCTATCTAACACTAAAATAATTTTTGAAATCGGACCAGTAGTTCCTGAGATTACCCCCTACATACAAACATACAAACTTACAAACTTACAAACAAATTTTACCTCTTTAAAATATTAGTATAGATAAATGTCACCGGAAAATGGCGAACGCTTTAAGATTGAAGAATATCGCGTGAAATTGTAATCCACAGATTTATTGGAAACTATTGAATTTAGATGGGATGTATATACAACGTGTAACAGAATAAACGCAAAATAAACGCAATACCTCTTAAGGGGTCATTGAATTCATCTTTATGAGCAACTTTTACTATGGGACCAATATTGAAATCGCGAAAAAAAAAACGACTGCCTCATACATTTTTGTACGCATAATAATTTCGACAAAATGTACTGAACAGCTGATTATTTTTTTCGCGATTTCGGGGATGGTCCCATTGTAAAAGTTGTTCATAATGATGAGTTCAATGACCCCTTAAGAGGTATTGCGTTTATTTTGTTACAGGTTGTATACAAAACGATTTTTACAAAATATTTCGATAAATTATAATCTAATCAAGATTTATTACAATCTTACGGAGTATGCCACTTTCCGGTGACATAATATGTAGAAGACTAGCTGACCCGCGCAATTTCGTCTGCGTCACATTTTCCATGATTGCTCCGCTCCTATTTGTCTTAGCGTGATTATATATATAGCCTTACCTTCCTCGATAAATGGGCTATCTAACCCTGAAATAATTTTTCAAAACAGACCAGGAGTTCCTGAGATTACCGCGTTCAACCAAACAAACAAACAAACAAACGAACAATCAAACAAACAAACAAACTCTTCTGCTTTATAATATTAGTAAAGATATATTCTTGGTTCTCTAAAACAAACACGCAAACGATCACTCCAAAAAACCAAAGCTTTTACAAAGAGAATTTAAAGTAACTTTACCTTTAAAAAAGATTTCCAATCCTCAACCATAAAAACCCTCCATTGCACCACTAACTTAGATAAGAAGTTGCCAATACCAAACGCAACAGATAGGCATTCCTTAAAATATACTGGCAGGTCACGCGAACAGCTTAAAAACAATCGCGGATCGCATCGAATGTCGGAAATATAGCCCTGACCGTGACCTTCGGGGGTAAACAGGGAAGCCGGGGGCTGTGGTGTAAGGAACGGACTGGTACTGACCTGGGAACACGCGATGGTGTTAAACAAAGTATCAGAATTCATGTTGCAGAATGGTTTTCTAGTTTTTTCTTGATTTGTTATCTGTTGTGGAAAAGGCTAAACGATTTTCATTTTGTGATACCTTCCTCATCATTTACCTTTTGTCAACTACATTGGGGTCGGCTTCCAGTCAAACCGGATTCAGCTGAATACCAGTATTTTATGTGGAGCGGCGGTGGCCGAGGAGGGAGGGGGGGTAGGTATACCAGACCTCCTCAACCCATTAACTGGGTTACACGGTGCACCTTGGCAAGTCTGGTGCCAGGTTTTCTGGCTTCTGACTATCCGAAACTCGGTATGTTAAGATGTTCACCCATCCACAGACCAACATCGGCAAACGTTACTTAACCTTGAAGATCGACCTATGTGACTGTTATTATTTAGCCACGAGCTCCTCGCGTATAAACCTGTAGCTATGTTTATGATATATGGACATAACCTTTGAGTAATAACAAATGTGGAGGGTTAAATATCCAAACTATGAAGGGTAAACTTCATAACACAAACCATGTCGCTCGAAATGTTTTTATGCGCGGTGTCTAGACGGCGGCGCCTGAGGGTGTCTCCCTGTCGTACGTCATATGCCCTTCTCATGTCCTGGTCTGACTGCGTTAAGCTGCCTTCACACACTATGGAATTTTTCGTAAGAGTCACCGCAGCCCTGGGGGGCTAGTCTCTAAGCCCGTAGTCCATAATAGATTCGGGCTTAGTAGCGGACGTATTATCTAACCACTAAGAATAAATGACAACACGATTTGACAGTTACTATCAAATGTCATATTTTAAAGGAACAAGACCATCAAGGCCGCGGTGACTCTTTCGAAGAATTCCACAACCTGCTTCAGTGAATGTCAAGTTGTAATTCATTCTTTATCAGGTTCAGTACTAATCGTAAGACCGCAGGTGGTGCGTAGTAGAATACGCTCTTAACTAAGCCCGAAACTACGGATTTGGGGCTTAGAGAGTAGCACCCCAGGAACGGAAAGGGAGGAGGTTTAGTCAGTAAGAGTCTGACACTCCTTGCCGCTGCGCCCAGAGTGGGAGGACTCATTTGATAATATCACATCCAAAAGAGGGTTTACATGTAGTCGTTTTGAACTGGTTTGTTCTGTCTTCTGTTTTACATGAAGGAAGGGAAAATTTAAATGCTTTTCTTACTCTCCCGATGTTCCTTTCTGAATAATTTTGCTCCGGGATCCAAGACAGTTGTATCGTATCTCCGGGGTTCGTGGAGCTTGTGAATTTTGATCATTGTAGTATGTCTGTGTCCGTGACCGTGTGACCGTGGAGGAGCTCGTGGCTAAATAATAACAGCCGCACAGGTCGATCTTCAAGGTTAAGCAACGCTTGCCGAGGTTGGTCTGTTGATGTATGACCATCTGAACTTATCGAGTTTGCTCCGTGCCTCGGAAAGCACGTTAAGCTGTTGGTCCCGGCTCTCATTTGGAGATCTCTGGCAGTCGTTACGGATAGTCAGAGACCAGAAAATCTGACACCAGTCTTGCCAAGGAGTACCGTGTTACCCAGTTAATGGGTTGTGGAGGTCTGGTAGGCAGCCGTTCCACGTAAAATACTGCTATTCAGCTGAATCCGGTTTTACTGGAAGCTGACTCCAATGTAGTTGGGAAAAGGCTAGGCAGTTGATGTGGTATGACCGTGTCCATGAGAAAGCCAACTGGTCAATAGGAACATAGCCGG
This sequence comes from Ceramica pisi, assembly GCA_963859965.1. Classification (NCBI taxonomy): domain Eukaryota; kingdom Metazoa; phylum Arthropoda; class Insecta; order Lepidoptera; family Noctuidae; genus Ceramica; species Ceramica pisi. The sequence continues at coordinate 1,828,368 of OY982538.1, forward strand.
AGGAATATGACGAGCACCGTGGCTCCGGAACACAAAGGGCACTGAAGGAACATGGATGGGTTTTGGGAATATGACGAGCATCGGAAGTATTTCGGCGCCGTAGCTTGCACGCAACCTCTAGGCTTTTCGAAGAACATCGTGCTGTGTGTTCTGGAAGCATTTTGGCTTATCTCACGGCATTAGTGTTGATAATGCTTTCTATCTAGGATAGTATTCATATATCTTATTGGGTACGTTTGTACTTGCCAAATACTTTCCTTCTATCAACACTTCAGTGCTGAAGATTGTTATTCTCTTCATTTGGATTGTCATTTAGTACGTTTTGATTATATATATCTGCAAACTCCAATTTGCTATGTGTGAATGCAGCCTTGTAATTAACTTTGCAATGTCCTCTGCTAATGGTGTTTTTAGTTATGAAATTAATAAGTGCTAATTTGTGTATGGCACGGACTAATTTTGTGAAAAGCTTCAGAATAGCAAGGTACCTACCTAAATACTTAATTTTATTAAAAGGGAGTCGTCGCCAGAGTATAAAATAATAGTAATAACACTCGTGAAGTCTGAAGAAGGGAAACAAACCAAGTATCTTGACTTTTCTCGCGAGGTTGTCGACATGTGGGATCTGAACACAGCAGTCATTGTGCCGATAGTCGTCACGGCTATTGGCATAATAGGGAATATGCATGCAATTTTTTTATTTGCAAAATAAAATATTTATTAGCTCTAGTAAACAATCATGAAATTATTTTTTAAATACCTTCATCATTAATTAAGTTATAAAGCTTCAAAGACTACAGTTAGAAAGAGAAGTCCGATACGTAATGTGACGTCAAATTACACGATGACTGTACAACTGCCATAGAAAACAGCGTTTTCGCGAGAGGGACAGATATATTTGTTTAAAATAATTGTATCTCGTTCGTTTTTCGAGCAATTTAGATTCTAATTTCACAGTTAGTATTATATTTTCGAATACTTTAAGATGAACTGTTCAGATCATAAATACTTTTTTCATGCATATTCCCTCTTCGATCAACACCTGAAGAGGCTCTCGTTGGGCAGCTGGATCAAGGGCTTGATCGAGAAAGCAGTAGTCCTGGACACGACCCGTATTGTTAGGAGGTTCGTCTCTCGGGAGCTCTAACCACCGGTAGCTTGGACCCTGTTCCTGATACCGGTGGGCTTCTACTTTATATTTTTAAATATATTTTTTTATTATTTTTATAGAAATATTTATAAATGAAAATTATATGTACATAAAATAAATAAACGGAATAATACTTATTAGCCGTTTATTCAGATTTTAACCTTAAAAAACAGTACCTATCTTTGCACATTTACTTTGACTTATTCTGCTATTTCAATTTAAATTAGATTTATGCTATTATAAATGAAGTTTGTTTATTTTCTGCAGTTAGTTTGCCAATCGACAAAGGCCTCCTCCAACCTTTTTTATTCTGACCTTTCCTGGGCCACTCTATTCCACATCAATCCTGACACCTGTCCTATGTCCTCATCCCACCGTTTTTGCGGCCTGCCCCTCTTTCTTTTACCTTCTCTGGGGTACGTCGCCAGGGTACGCTGGGCATACCGGCGTTAAGTCTATTCATGCTTTACAGCACTATTTACGTACGAATCTACTTGACCACCCAAAAAGATGATTCAATAAAAGACAGCATGCATGAAACAACTTTATTGTTATTTTAATTATTTATAAGCACTTACTTTAAAAGTCATCTGTTTTAATTTTTTCGACTCAACTGTGTCAACACACAAATGAGTCTTGAAGCTTTGGTCCCACAAAATCTTTTTACAAAAAAATACAACCGACTTCCAAAATATATAAAATATTTTTCACTTTTTAGTGGTACCTCACACCTAACAACACCACTGCAAAATCGCAGAAAAGCAAAATACGAAATTTCGATTACTTGGATGAACTTTCAGATAAAACAAGAATTTTTCAAATCGGTTCATAATTGTCGGAGTTATGAGGTAACAAACATAAAAAACATACAACCGAATTGAGAACCTCCTCCTTTTTGGGAAGTCGGTTAAAAGCAAAAAAAACTTACAACCGAATTGAGAACCTCCTCCTTTTTGGGAAGTCGGTTAAAAATGCAGGTGGCCAGATACTTTTGAGCACTACTACACTTGGCCATACATTTTATTTTTCTAGGAACAAATCCAGAAACAGGGACTAGTGTCGTATGATCTAATAACTCACATAGAACAGTTAAGGCTTATCGTAACATCTTCATTCAGTTAATTTAGAAGTCCTCCAGAGGTAATATGGCACGTGCTTACACACGCGAACGTAAATGCTTTAATGGGACTTTAAGGACCTCCATCAAAATGTATTTAGTTTATCATTAATCTAGCCATCATTTCATTGTCTTGATGATCTTATTGTTAACGAAGTAACCTTATAACATGGTTTGCTTGTCAATTGAAGTCTCCGAAGATACTGTAACTAATATTCAGAGTTATTTTTAAAACACTAATAACCTCTTTGGGAGTGAAAGAACACATGAATATAATAAAAAAAAAATACTTTGAAACCAACCCTGAAAACCAGTTTTAGCTTTATTTAACAACAAAAGAAATGTATTTAAAGAACAAACTATATACACTTAAAATAGAAAAAAAAACTCCTAACTAAAAAATGGCATACCCTGAAAACTGGAAAGAAATATCAGCTTTTTCATGGGCTAAATATTATGTTTTGTATGAAACAGCTAATATTTTTATCTTAGTAGATCAGTGTAGGTTTTAATAATGTTTGTTTATTCTTTTTAAATTCACTGTGAGATAAGCATTTAAATTCTCCAATTAATTTTAACTCAATTTCCTGACTGCTCCAAACAAATCAAATTCAGTAAAAATATTATTAAGGATCAGGATGGACGTTGTTCGCCAAACTAATCATTACTTTGCTATATCTTGGGGGTCACAGTTGAACACAGGTAAACTCATAACCCTTCCTTTTGGCTATGCCGCAGTCGGTAAAAAGTATCATCAGTACCTACATATTATAAAACAAAGTCCTCCGCCACGTCTGTCTGTCTGTTCGCGATAATCTCAGAAACTTCTGCACCAATTTTCACCAATGGATAGAGAGGTTCTCGAAGAAGGCTTGAGTACATAATTTGTGAAGCGGGCGAAACCGCGGGCTTCAGCTAGTTAGGAATGAAATTAAAACTACGAGCAATAAATGAATATGTATATAAATGTGTAAAAAATCTTCCGTTATTTTTTTTATATTTTTTACTAGATGACCCGGCGAACTTCGTTCCGCCTAACAGTCAATTCTTTAATTTTTTTTTAATAAACGTAGCCAAAGTTACTCCTTATTACATCAACTACCTGCCAATAAAAGTCCCGACAAAATCGGTGCAGCCATTTCAGAGATTAGCCGGAACAAACAGACAGACAGACGAAAATTGTATAAATGTTATTCTGGTGTATGTACCGTATAACGATTCATATACATGTAGTAAAAATCGGTAATTTCAATATTACTAACAGATACTCCAATTTTATTTATATGTATAGATTTGTGATGGATTTTCTCTTGACTCTAGCCGAGGTCAGATATGACGGAGACCTATACTGGTTGACGGAGTGTTTGAGCAAATGAGTGACTGACAGAAAACGCACAGCCGAGCAATGATATATAAAACTATAGATACGTTGTCCGCACTCTAAAATGACAACATGAAATGAAGCCAATTGGCCACATCGCGCTTAGTTACGCACCAACCTGTCGCGCGACACTACGTTTGTTTTGATGTCAATTTGACTATTACTTATCCTGTGACGTAACTGAAGATGTATATTTATCTCCCTCTAGCAACAGGCATCCCGCCGTACGGTGACATATTTTTTTTCCCTTTCTTCATGCGTATTAGTAGCTATCTAGTATTTTCGCCGTTTTTAAGCGCCGCGATGTAGGTTTATGACGTGTCTATATATAATACGTCATTGCAGCCGAGACTACTGATCGTAGAAAGCTGAAATTTAGCGTGTAGCTTTCCTACTCACCGTAGGGAGCAAGCAGTAAGCAGATTTCCCGAGATTTGTACGGGAACGAGAAAAAACGGGATAAGCGCATACGAAGTCGTGGGAAAAAGCTAGTGTGGAAAAAAAAATACATCCAAAAGTTTATATTATATTAATAAAATGGGTATTGCCTATTTTATCCAAATAAAATGGGTATTGCCTAAAACCCAATTAAAAAGGGGATTACCTATAACCCAATTAAAATGGGTAATGGGTATTGCCAATTACCCAAATAAAATGGGTATTGCATATTACCGAAATAAAATGGGTATTGCCTATTACCCGAATAAAAATACATGAGTAGGTACTTTATTTACGACAGTTTTGTCTTCAACATTCCAAGGGGTTTTGGACATTTGCCTTCTCAATAACCAACAAAACTATTGCCTGTCGCGGTCTATTCTGTCGACATCTTACCGTGTACATTAACGGTCGAAACCAATATCCTATCTATCACATACTGGAGATAGAAAAACAAATGAAACAACAGAAAACCTATATAATTTTCATATTGTTTCATTTGTTTTGCTATCTCCAGTATGCCAAATCTGGTGATAGTTAGGTTATTGGGATCGGCCGTATGTGGAGAGAGTGACAAGTGAGCTGTCATTCCATCTTGTTTACATGGTTTGCAAGCTCTTGGAAGCAGAAATTATATTAATTTTTTCCTACTCCTCCGCTGTACTCTTCTGATTAATTTCGATGCGAGATCCAAGACAGTTGAATCGTTTCTCCGGGACTCGTCGGGCTTCATTAACTCGGCGTTTTGGTGGTCGCCACTGTTGATTCTGGCTTTCAGGAGTTACAGTGGCTGGGAATGTGTGGCAGGATTGTCCCATAAAAAAAGCTCACTTGTCGTTCACTTCGCCTAAGTTTTCACTTCGTCAGGTTTATAGAATAGTATTGCTGCATTATTGCCATCAGTTTCTAGAACTTTATTGATCTTCATTTTGTTCCCTTAACAGGCCAGAAAGAGTGACTGGATCTAAGAATGCTCAGCTGGTGTATATGAATGAAAATAGTCCTCGGCAGCCCAGCACGCCGCAGCTGCTCAGAGTAAGTAGCTGAACCTAATAGAACCATGCAACCGTGGACCATCTTCTCTGTCTAAAGGTGCTCCGTCACATGGAGAGTTTGCCTGTAATGCAACGATCGCTAACACAGCTAAAATCATAACCCTTCCTGTTGGTTTTGCCGTATAGTCGGTAAAAATCATCATCACTACGCATTATAAAACAAAGTCATCCGCCGCGTCTTTCTGTCTGTTGTTCGAGATAAACTCAAAAACTCCTGCACCGATTGTCATGCTGTTTTCACCAATGGGTAGCGTGGTTCTCGAGGAAGGTTTTAATATATAATTTGTCAAGAAGGCGAAGCCGCGGGTATCAGTTAGTAAATATTAAAAAAAGAATAATGATAACTCCTGTCACAGATACTAGAAGAAACAATAAAGAAGAAGTTGCCGAAGCAACATACATCGCCTCGCGGGCCGGACCGCTACATGCTGCAGTTCAACATCGGCGAGCGCACGGCCGACGCGCTGTTCCAGTACCGCACCAAGTTCGTGCAGCACATGCTCACCAGCGCCATGTACGCCAACAGCGCCGTCGGCAAGCCTTGGGAGATGATCGGCAAGTAAGTCATCCTGTGGCTAGCTTACTCTACCTTCCCTGGTACGATCACCGGCACGGATCTTGAGCGCTGACCTTCACCTGCGCAAAAGTGAGTTATTGGGTCCCTTTGGTGGTATGAAGTGAGGCGCGGAGGCGTGGGGACGGGGAAAGTGCAGTGATTGGCCCGTAGCGCATCGTGTGTCATAGCCGTCACTCGGGATTCGTTCTTCACTCTTGCTGCACGTACCTCATGATGACGTTATATTTGTCATAAGGTGTACGATGCGCAGAGCGATCCCCACTCTTCCACCGAGCCCTCAAGAACCGTGCCGGTATCTGTATACCAGGGAGGATACCGTGCCAGAAGCTACCAGGCCCTGATACAATACTGTCGAACGAAGAAGAGGAAGTTTTAGTAAAGTGGGCTTTAGATTGCGGTCAGAAAGAATTCCCAAAAAGAAAAACTGATTTACAACTGAGCGTTGCAAATTTCTTAAACAAGATAGGAAGAGATAACCCCTTTAAAGATGACATACCTGGTAGAAAATGGTATGACCTTTTTATGCGCCCTCATCCAGAACTCAGCGAACGCACTGCCGAAGCTGTAACATCAGTCAGTGCTAATGTATCAGAAGAAGACATCAAAGGGTGGTTCCACAAAATTGAGTTTTATCTTAAGGAAAATTTGACTCTTACAGAACCCGTCTCGTGTTTTTAACGGGGACGAATCTAACTTTCAGTTCTGTCCCAAGAGTGGCAAAGTTATTTCATTACGAAGAGAAAGAGACGTGTAGGTTGATCACGCTGCAGCCAAAACAGCCCTTACTGTACTGTTTACGAAACGCTAGTTTGTGATATTATTATCACAAACTAGCGTTTTCCCAGCGACTTCGCACGCGCATATCCTATTTTTCACGTTCCCGTAGGAATTTCGGTAATTCGTCTCTTAGTTGCAACCCTTAGGCCGCTATCCCACTGGCGTTTTACGAGCGTTGGCGTTTCTAGTTGGCGATACAGAGTTTAAGGCAGCTACATGCCAAGTTTCAGCTTTCTACGACCAGTAGTTTCGTCTGTGCGTTGATATATAAGTCAGTGAGTCAGGTTTGTCACTACGGCGGCGACCTCTCGCTTCCGGCCCTGGTCCAAGCCATGGTCCGGAGCGAGACGGAATGGGACGCCGTTGCCTCCTTCTGCGAAGCAGTCATGCTAGCGAAGGAGGCGGCGGGGAGGGCGAGGAGACCCTTTCGTCCCGGCCGCCGTGGTGGACGCCGCGGGCGTCGGGGGCCGCCACCTGGTGACCTCCGGCCACCGTAGGCGCGGGCCTGTGGACGGCGAGCTATGGGTGGCTCGCCGTCCGTCCGTCTAGTTACACGACAGGCCGTGTCGACGGCGCGTTAGTGTTCCACGCGCGCCTCAAAGAGAGTCAGCACACAGAGGGGCCCGAAAGGGCCGACGCCTGCCGGAGTCGCGGGATTATTCGCAAGAGACACCGTGGCTCCGGAACACAAAAGGCAATGAAGGAACATGGATGGGTTTTAGTCAGTAGAAGTCTGACACTCCCTCCCGCTAACACCCAGAGCGGGAGGAGTCATTGGATGATTTCCCATCCCTAAAAAAAAAAAAAAAAAAGGTTTGTCACTAGGAATTTCTCATGTATCGTGGGTGCGTTTACAAACATTACAAAGTCACATACACAAACAGCCAGACCCGGAACAACTATCTTTAGGCCATACAAATATTTGTCCCGTGCGGGAATCGAACCCACGACACGCGGGGCAGCAGCCGATCGCTCAACCACTGCGCCGACCGTGCCGTCTCGAAATATGAAAAAATCGTTTTGCATATAATATATCCCATCCTAATTCAATAGTTTCCAATACATCAGTATCTTATTAAGAAAAAAAAAAGTTACAATTTTCACGCGATATTTTACAATCTTACGATGATTGCCATTTTCCGGTGACATACGAGCTAATTAGATTTTTTTAGTGCGGTCCCCTATTGGAGTGCAGGCATAGAGTCTGACTAAAGGAGCATAATGACCGTCGTTTATTATAGACCCTCTTATGTATAGATAGATGTCTATACGTGGCTTTTATAAGTTACCATCAAGTAGGCCGCTTACATATTTTCCACTTCATGGAATTAAAAACGATGAAAAGCAAAAGCATGTTGTAATTTAGCAGAAATGTTCAGCAAGTATGTTGTATTTAATACCAGCGGGGCTAACTGCCTTTAATGCCGAAGATATCTAAATGGACGTCTGTCGTCCATGAGAATCGTTGCTCAGTCGCACTAAGAAACCCATCATTTTAACATGTCTACTCATGTATGTAGACTCCTCGTTTCTAGTCGACGTAAAGCGTTCTTATAAGATTTCGAAATTTAAATATGATCTACATGTAATATTCAGTTTTTCACCATCCAGTTTTCCAGTACTTTTCACTTTTTAGTAGTACCTGCTTACCCATGCACAGCGTACCGGCGTGATTTTAAATTATGAACTGGTGTAAACAGCGATTTCAGCAATCCCGATCCATTTGCAATCATTTATTTATTGAAGAGTTCCGTTGCCTACATCCGAAGTTCTTCATCAGTAGTGCGATTCACTAAGGAAGAACATCTTTACGACCAAGAAATCATCGTTGAAACATCTCATGTGGCATATATTTAACAGATGTTTCAACGATGATTTCTTGGTTGTAAAGATGTTCTGCCTTAGTGAATCGCACTACAGATCTTCACCAAATTGAAATGGGACCAGTCCGGGAAACTACTCTTCCGAGTCACCCGCGTCCGTAGGAGAATACCCTTCAGTGAATCCCTACACGTGGTCCCCGGGTGGTGCTAAACAGGTGACACTAACCGTCTCCGTGGTCTAGTGGTTATTATACCACCTGCTTCAGACCCAGAGGTCCCGGGTTCGATTCTCAGCGGGGGCAAATTTTTTGCTCGGTTTGGTTGGTGGTAGGACTTGTTCTAAGTCCGCCTGGCAAGCTACCACCATCATGTCTAAGTCTGTCGCCATAACAAGTATGTTAACAGCATTGTTGTGTTCCGGCAGTGAGAGGTATGATAGCCAGTTCCTCTGTGTAAGAGGATTCCGGGTAAAGCTCGCTTCCATCTTCGGCCTAATCATCACTTTCCATCAGGTGAGATTTGGGCCAAGATTTCCCCGTTTAGAATCCAAATCGGTTGATAATTGGAGAAAATCATTTTTCCTTCCTTCATCAGATCCTAAGTTATACTTTCCATCATCAGCTCAGCAACATAGCAACATGAGATGATGATTACCATGCGCAAACATCTGAATTGCGTTAGAAAGTTTATGTAAAACATTGTATGTGCCTCTAAAATTTGAAGTTTCCCTCAATTTTCATGGGATTCCATCATCCGATTCTGACCTGGTGACAATGGGACCACCACAGCTTAGCTATCGAATAATAAAAGGATGTTTTAAATCGGTCCATAAGTGGCGGAGAAATCGGTGAACATCCATTAATAAATCAATCTCCAATCCATCCATCCACATTTAAAAAATACATAATGCCGAACATAGAACCTCCTCCTGTTTGAAGAATTCGGTTAAAAATAGCAAACATAACAATCCAGTATATCGTTTGGTTATACGTTATTTGAGAGCAGATTGTTATACGAATACATAATGGAAAATCTCGCTAAAGGACGTATACAATGTCAGGAGGACATCTTTTTAGCACTTACCGCGTGACATCATGCTGGAGTCGTAAAACTTCCCAAGTTATGGCGAAGCGTTACTGAGGAGAACAGCTAGGGGACGAAAGATGACGTCACGGGTATTTGCCCTTTCATCCCCTTCGAAGTCTGTCTACCTTATGGTTATGTGGTATGTGTCAGATACATTTGAATGTCTGAGTGTTGTTTTTTGATTCTTCCTCTTTCCGTTTTGTCACGATATCAGATAGAGAGTACTTTTGTATCGAGACCGAAGGCCTGGCTTTTAGCTCGGACAGAAGATTAGCATTGCCATACAACTTATCAATGCGCCAAACACTAAGCGTTTCCAAACGTATTTTATAATGTACACAGCAAAAGAGTGTCACCCTCTGCCTGTGTCTGTGTTTCGGAACGCTTACAACCCTAGTCTCTTCAAATTTAGAGTGAACAGGCTCCTTCTGGGTAAGCTCGCTCCATCGTAGACTTTGTCTCTGTCATTTCTAACCAAGACTAAGGTCAAGAGCAAACCCATCTCAAATAAAAACAAAACATTTGGGCTCGTTCCCAGTTGATAGTGATGCGGAAAGAACTATTATGTAATATATACACTTAAATAAAAACTCTTAGCTAACTCATACTAAAATCATCTAAAATATGACGTCGATAAATTAGTCCGCTTCGCTAACCACTGGTAATGTGCCCAAAATGCTGGCAGCATTGCCACGTTGTATGGCAATGCTTATCTCTTGTCCGATGTAAAATCCAGCCTTTGAGTCACGCGAAGTGTCAACTAAGCGTCTTGATAGATCTTTAAACAAGTTATGAGCACTCGGACCCCACAATCCGAGAGTTTCAACTTCAAACGGCTCGAAAATATAACTACCACCGAGCTTAATTTAGTTAAAAGTTTTTTTTTGTATTTTAAGTGTATCATAAATGTGGGAAAATCTATAGAATACTAGATGACCGGGCAAACATTGTAAAAAATAAGTACCCTACCACCTCTTCTCATACCTCGTACACAAAAAGAAACATAAAAAATCGGTGTAGCCGTTTTGGAGGAGTTCGAGATCAGAAACACCGTGACACGAGATTTTTATATCTATACTTATATACTTATTACTTTACTTATCTATACTAATATTATAAAGCAGAAGAGTTTGTTTGTTTGATTGTTTGTTTGTTTGGTTGAACGCGCTAATCTCAGGAACTACTGGTCCGATTTGAAAAATTCTTTCAGTGATAGATAGCCCATTTAACGAGGAAGGCTTTAGGCTATATATCATCACGCTAAGACAAATAGGAGCTGAGCATTAATGGAAAATGTGACGCAGACGAAGTTGCGCGGGTCAGCTAGTAATAATATTATAAAGCAGAAGAGTTTGTTTGTTTGTTTGTTTGGTTGAACGCGCTAATCTCAGGAACTACTGGTCCGATTTGAAAAATTATTTCAGTGTTAAATAGCCCATTTATCTAGGAAGGCTATAGGCTATATATCATCACGCTAAGACCAAAAGGAGCGGAGCAGTAATGAAAAATGTTACGCAGACGACGTTGCACGGGTCAGCTAGTAATAACCTAATTAGGAGTTATATTATGTTTGAGCCTTTTGGCGTTGAAACACTAGGCCCATGGGGTCCGAGTGCACATAGAGTATTTCGGGAAATCAGTAAACAACTTGTCGACGGTTCACGTGACCAGAGGGCTGGGCTTTTCTTCGGCCAAAGAATCAGCATTGCCATTCAACGTGGCAATGCTGCAAGTGTTCTGGGCACTTTTGCCATTGACAGCGATGTGGATTATTTTCTTGATGCCTAATGATTTATTTTGTTTTTATACGCGTTTGTACATAATGTAGTCTATACTGTAGATTTATCTTTAGTTTATGTATATAAAATGTTCATACGAATAAAAGTCCAGAGATTACAACCTTACAAACTCGCAAGATTTTTATATATATTAGACTAGCTAACCCGTGCAGCGTCGTCTGCGTAACATTTTTCATTACTGCTCCGCTCCTATTGGCCTTAGCGTGATGATATATTAACCTAACAAAGAAATTTGACAGATTGTTGTAGCTTCATGTGCCTGACTGTACCTACAATAAAGAATTAAAAAAAAAAAAAAAAAAATTAAGCATTATATTTTTAGAAAAACTATAAATAATAAATATTTTTTTCATGCATATTCCCTATTGCTATGTGATTTTTAACATGGGACCAAGATACTGCTAACGTAGATTTTCTATTTCTTCCCCAGCATCTCAGAACAGTTAATCGACGAGGTACTACTGAACTGCCTCTCGAAGATGAAACTCCGAGGTTTGATAAAAGAACTGTATAAGAAGGAGACAGGCTGCCCCTAATCGCTTCTGGATTTGAGAGGGAAATGTTTTGCTTAATTTGAATTTGATATTTTTATTTTTAATAAATTTGTTTACCTGTAACTATTATACGTCTTTTTTTACTTAAGATGGGTTTGCTCTTGATTCTAATCTAGGTCAGAGATGACAGAGACAAATTCTACGATGGAGCGAACTTATCCAGAAGGAGCCTGTTCACTCGTAACTTTGAAAAGATTAGGATTGTAAGCGTTCGGAAACACTGACTCAGGCAGACGTCGTACCTGTAAGTAGTACTATAATAATAATTATGCAAGTAGCTTCCCTGCAATAATTAGATTGACCAATTTACGACATGAATTAAGTAATGACATGCAACCTATACCATCACGAGAAGCTGTATATTTTGTTAACAAAGAACCAAATAATCCCAAATTTAATCAACTCGGAAGTAACATATACTATAAGATCAAACGAACTTCTAAAGTGAAGTTCGATCGATATAATATGAGTGGTTTCATTTGAAGATATAAATCAACAGGTAGTCCTTTGACCTACAAGGCAACACTCGCACGCTTTAAAAAGTAATTTATAATTAGAATAACAAATCGATTTTATAATAATCAATTAAAATCGACTCGTCTACCTTACACAATATAGACAGTGACAACACTCATTCTTTTAGAGTTGCGACTTGAGTTCAAGTCTTCTCGTGTGTGTGAAAATATCTTGGGTTTTGGGTGGGTTGGGTATTTATATCTTCAAATGAAACCACTCATATTATATCGATCGAACTTCACTTTAGAAGTTCGTTTGATCTTATATAATATTTCGTGGTTTCATTTTCGATATAAATCAACAGGTAGATGTTCAGAGATTGATATTTTCACATTAGTTTATACCTCTTGTAGAAGAATATATAACAAATGAAACACACGATATCAAAAATCATATTTTCCATATTTAATGATTCTACCGTTACAGTACAATCATTTAAATCGTAACTGAACTTGCGATATCATACTTAATCATGAATAGTGTTTTGTAAACAAACAGATTTTGCAAAATTAGATTTTTCTACTATGGGCCGATTATAAAATTTAGCAAATGCGTGGGAGGACGTGGTCCAGCCAGCAGTTTTTCTGATGAGGTCAAGACTAAGCCCAGCCGCGCGCGCCGTTGACGTGGCGGCATGGCGGGCGCTGTGTGCGCCATAAACTGACACGTCAATGCCGCTCGAATACAACGTCTGCTTGATCCACCTGCTTATTGTCTGTGCTGTCGCGTTCTTGTAAGGACGCTTCACAGTGATTAAGAGGTGATCTGTATCTGAAGACCGCAAGGCCTTCGTTGCAGACAAATAATCGACTAGCGTTGTGGCCGGGCAAATACAAGGATTTTCCAGAAAGTATGGTAAATATAAAACTGGCTGTTCCCGTCCTATCCCTGAGGTTTTAATAATATCTGTTATAACAATCTCGATACCGTTGGTATCAATACTTATATTACTTATATTAATTAAGGAAAAAGTTTGTACTCTATGTGCAGTACACAGACTTAATAAAACGACGAGTTTTTTAGTTATTTTTTCTAAATTAAGTTGAGTGTGTGGAACCCATTCCGCAATATGGTCCAACACTATTTGAGGATTCCAAGTAGTTGAGTATTTAGGTAAAGATGGTCTCAGTTTGAAAATCCCTTTAAGGAGGCGTTTGACGCCCTCGTCTGAAGCTATTTTGTTTCCTATGAGTAAAGATAAGGCTGAACGGTGGCTGTTAACCGTGCCATAAGACGCACCTTTATCATATTGTTCAGTTAAAAATGTGACTATGTGAGGGATAGAACTCTCGAACACATTAAAATTATTTTCCTTACAGTACTGCCACCACAATTTGTAACAAACACTATATTGCTTTAGGGTACTTTGTGATAGTGAAGCGAGCATCAAACGCAGGGCGGCTGGTGGTGTGCCGCGGCGGGAGAACGCGAGCCTGAGAGCAGCGCTGCTCCCAGGGAAAGCGTCTGGTGGAGCGGATGTTGTTGTCTGAAATGAGACAATAGTAACTTTGGATGCGGATCTAAGACAATAATTTCTCCGATTAATAAGTCTATTAATTTTGGGTACCAAGCCTGTGCAGGCCACATGGGGAAAACCAAGATACCAGTTGCTTTATCCTGTATAATCTTTTGTATGCAATTTAATAACAGAGAAAATGGTGGGAAGGCATAAAATAATTTTGGGTACCAACTTATGGTAAATGCGTCGACGGCAATCGCGTCTGGGTCTTGTTTCCAGGACACATACTCGCGACACTTGGCATTGATGCGAGAAGCGAATAAGTCAATCTCTGGTTGACCTAACCGTTTTACGATATACTTAAATGCGGGTTGTGATAACTTCCATTCGACGTCAGGGTTCACCCTGCGTGACTCTTCATCAGCTTCGACATTTTCTTTTGTATTTATGTACGAAGCGAATAACCACAACTTTCGCATTTCGCACCATTGCCAAATATCACGAGAGAGTGCGCTTAAATGTGGAAATTGAATACCACCCATTCGATTTATGTAACTTATCGCGGTAGTGTTATCCACACGAAGCAGAATAGCACACCCAGTTAGGTCCCGAGCAAGACATTTAAGGGCGAAAAATACGGCTAATAATTCCAAATAATTAATGTGAAAACGAATTTCGCTTCCATTCCAAGCACCATTGACTCGTATCCCGTTACTAAACCCACCCCAGCCTGTGCGTGACGCATCGGTATAGATTTCTAGCGCATAGCTTTGGGGCTTTATTGGATTACTTACTATGTGTATATTTTGAGACCACCAGTTCAAATCATTTAAAATGCAATGGGGAAGTTTGACTTTTATGTCAAATGTGCCGTGTTGTTGGAGAAACAAATACTTAATTCTTTCTAATGTCTTTGTATACAACCAACCGTAACGCACGGCTGGGCATGCTGCTACTAGTACTCCTATTAGTTGGGAGAAATTTCTAATCGAGACAGTGGGTAGTTTGGAATACTTTTGTACTAAAGAGGCTATCTTGTTGCGTTTGTCTAGAGGTAACGATAAAGTCAAATCAGTAGTATCATAAATGAACCCTAAAAATTTACATGATGTTTGGGGTTGCAAATTGCTTTTATCATAATTTATTACGAACCCCAAACATTCTAGTAATGTTACAGTTTCCTTTACATTACGAAGACATTCCTCGTAACTACTTCCCAAACAAAGCAAATCGTCTAAATATGATACAGATAAAAACCCGCGATTACGTAGGAAACCTACAACCTCTCTGACAATCTTAGTAAAACACCTAGGGGCTATAGCGAGCCCGTAGGGTAATGCGTTAAACTCGTAAGTTATTATTTCATTTGAGTTTTGTTCGATCTATTGAAACCGAAGGTATTTACGAGATTGCTTAGCAACAGGGATAAGTAGATATGCTTCCTTCATATCTATGGTCGCCATATACCAGTTCGTTTGTATTAATTTACAAGCAGTTCGACTATCCTCCATTTTAAAATGTGTTTTAGGTATAAATCGATTTAGAGACTTTAAATTCAAAATGAACCTCTTGCCCCCGTTGGACTTTTGGGCTAAGAATGTACTAGAAATAAACTGATCCGAACTGGGCTCAGCCTTTGAGATAGCACCTAGTTCCCTTAAATTCTCGATAGCTAATGACATGTCACGTTGTTCATTCGATGACCATGTGATACGAGGGATACAGGTTTGAAACGGCTCGCATATAAACGGAATGGGTATTCCTTTCATGATCCAATGAAGAATATTAGTATTATTAGTAACACGGGTCCAACAATTATAGAAGAGTTGTACCCTGCCGGCGTGTACCTGCGTTACTGGCGTGTAGGCGCACGCGACCGGTTCTGGCTCGCCTTGCTTAGCGACGTCGCTGTCGCCGTCGCCGCTGCTGACCGACGTGTTGACATGGGGAATCTCCTCTGACCCCCTCGCCCCCCCCTGTTCGTTGGGTAACGAGAAGGTCCGGCCTTAGAATAAGAACGCATAGAAGCCGCGTCTAGAACAAAAGCCGAGCAAAATCGTGTGTCCACTTCATTTTCTTTGTGTGCGTGAGCCGAATGTGTCTACGTTCCTCTAACGCACACAGATATAGCTTTCAGTGATACCATTAATAAGCCGTTACCCACAAAATATGGGAAGACGCATTACTATTTTACTATCAAGGCAAGTATTTTATGTTGTTGGGAACTGGAAAAGGTAAACATGATGTTTCATGTAATATGACATATTTTTTCGGAAGGTATAATTCAATTTATTTCAAAATAAAAGGAAATAAATCGCATAAAGAATGAGATATTGTTCAATGCGTTTAGAATGCTTGATGGGTTATAATTATAAACAATGTTAAAACATCGGGTTTGATATGAATTAACAGTAAGTATTGTATTTTAAAATTACAAAAATGAAAAACATGAATGAAAGCAATGTGGGTATTTTTTCCCCACAAATAGCAACACTGTGTTATGACAAGTTAGGTTATTAGAATTTTGTTTTATTTATCGATTTACATAAAAATAGTGCATAGAATGTGAGTACTTATTTGTGAAATGTTATTTTATCACATTTTTTGTTTTCCTGATGTGCTATAACATCCTTTCACGCAACAAACTGTCATTTTCAATTATTTACTCGCGAGCTGTGTTCGACGGAACGTGACATTGAGTACTGACGGCCTGGTGGCTAAGTTTGACGGATTAGGCTAAGTTTTAGTTGCCTCACTTTTTGCACTCGTACTAGGTTTCTATGCGTTATTATTCTAAGGGTCCGGCCCAGTTTCCCTGAAACTGTTGGCGCGCGGATATTGTATTTTGAGATTGGGCGTTTGTATTAGATTTTACTGGTAGTGGCCCAGTCTTCTTTATCTGTAGCCCCTGTTTTTCGATAGTTTTAGACGCCTTTATTTTATCCGGTAGGGTAGAACCGAACAACGTCTCGTCTCGCTCGCTGTCCTGTATGACATTGAGAAAAGGCTTTGCTAGTCCAGGTGTAATCATTTTGATTCGAGCCTGGGTTTCGGAATTATGTAAATCGCATAAGATGCGACAGCCATCACTTAGTGTTTTGATCGCTTCGATCTTGTTATCACTGGTTATTAGTGACGTCATCGCCTTGCTAATAGCTGTGATACCTGCACCCAATTGTTGTTGGGATGTCTCGACTTTTTTATCACGTGACCTTACCATTTCTGGAACGGCGACTGAAATCTCAATATTTAATTTTGGCGCTTGAAGTAGTGTGCAATTACTGGGTATGAGATACTGTTTCAGTATTTTATCTCGCGTTTCTTTAACCATTCCCTTTTTGAGTAATGGTAACCATAATTGGGTTAAATTGTTATGTATTTCGTGTCCCCATATAGGCCCTTCATCAGTTGCCTCGCCTAGAGCGGACAGGATATCTGGATCCAATGGCGGCTCAGGAAGCGCCGGCGGCGGGGCCGGTGGTAATGACATCAAACCATCCTGTTGAGTCGAAGACTCCAACGAAATGTCAGGCCGAGGTCCATCGGGGTCAGGTATAACGACTGCGTCTTGAGCCCCAAGACCAGGTTGCGGCTCAGTTTCTATCGGTGGTTCTGATACATCCCACATCACCGGTTCATCTCCTAAAAAGAGATTGTAAACGTAACGCAACTAAACGTAGGTAGAAGGTACGTTAAAATGTAACAGTTCTAAATTCGAATCTATTACCAATTTTTATTTTTTTGAAACGCCTCGTTCGCATATGGAATCTATGGCGGGTAGAATGTTTGCCGCGTTCAAGTTTGAATCTATGGCAAATTACCAATATCAAGGCTGTCGCTTAGACCAGAGGGCTAAGCACGAGTTTCTGCGTAATTGTATCGACAGCGTAAACGTATCGCTTGTGTCAAATTTTGTATGCAAAATTGATCAGCGCCATGTGTCCGTATTTGGAACTAAACTAATCGGTAGCACAAGTTTCTGACATTTAACTTCGTATCGAGTTTACGTTTTAACGTTGCGTAAATGAACCAAATGTATGGAAATCGGTCGCACCATGGTAGCACGAGTTGTGTAGTATCGACTTTGTCGCTAGCTGGGACGTACGCACGTAAAAAACTGTCTCACTGACATTTTCTCGGTGAGACAGGTTACGTCAAACAATTATCCGTGTTTATTTTGGAATAAATACAAGAATTTGCAATTTTATCATGAAAACAAGAGGAAGGCCATGCTGCCTATTTACCATCCGATCTCCTGTATACATAAAGACGCTAGGAGAAGGTGTAAAATGAGGTAAAATTTTATTTCATTTTCCTTGTAAACACACGTAATATTTTCTCATGAAAAAACATTATTATTAGTTTTATTCATGCGAAACACACAGAGCGGCCCAGTGCCGTTCGTCTCCGTGCTTCGAGTTCGTCTCCGTGCGTTTTCACCGCAACTCCACGTTGTCCTGAAGCTCCAAATCAGTTGAAGTTCCAACCACGCTGTATCGCGACAGGCGTTACAAATAACTGCTTAAGGTACCTACGTAATATAATGAACGTGTGTGCAGCTTATTCATTTGTGCTCTATCAATTCTATCATGCTTTACAACGGAAACATACCAACGCAAAGTTGTAATGTTATATAGAACTTGGAACAAACCCCACTGAGCAAATTATGTAGGTACTGGGCACCCGGATCTTTTTCCATCCCTCAGCAACTAAATACATTGTACCTGATACCCTTTCACAACAATATAAGGCGATTATCACACGGCGCGGATTTCGTAGCGGTGCCCCGCGCGGTAAGGCGGTTTACGTGTGTTTAGCATCAACGGATTTATTAGAGTCCAATGCGACGTGAGATCCGCTTCACCGCCTACCGCAGCGGTTCGCGGTGCCGTGTGTTAATGGCCTTAGACTTCAAATTTCATAATACATAACATATTCTTTAGCAGGTTTGTGATGGATGCAGTACCTACCTCTTTAAATGGCAAGAACTATAATCATATGCCACGTTACAAGTTACAAGCCTGTCGATGATGGCTAAAGACCGCTGTTTAAAGGAGAGAAGCAGAGAAGCACGACAAATATAAAATGGAACACCTTCGCAGTGTGACCATTGGTTTATTGCGAAGACCTTCCATAAACCTACATCTTACCAGTTGTCCTTACACCGTACTGCTAATGCACTGTGAGGGGCACTAATTCTTTGAAAAAAAAAAAATACCAAATCCTAAATCAAATCGTCCCGTACCTATACATGGCTTGCAAGGGGCGGGTAGCCCCCTTTTGGAGTAAAAGAAAGTAATTGATCAACCCATGGATTTTAAATTTCTGTGGTTCAACCCATTTCTTAATGTAATACTTTAATGAAACCTAAATACACAGTAATAATAATAACATGTTTTTTTTTTCGAATTTGTCTAATATTGAACGTTGCATAGTTGGTCGAATCGAAGCTCCAAATTATTGAGCATCGACGCCGAGTTGCTGGCTTATCGGTTTTCTATCGGTTACATTTTGGGGAGTGTGCGACGGAATTACATAATTTAATTCCGCCAATTCCACCATCGGACCACAAGACGTATGGCGATGCGCCATCGGTACATGGTGGACATCCCACCTATACGTACAAAACGTTTTGGGAATACATTCATTGTGCGTACAGCTAAGGAGTGGAATTCCCTGCCGGCGTCTGTGTTTCCTGATAGCTACAACCTGGGAGACTTTGGCAAGAGTGAATAGGTTACTTCTAGGCAAGCTTGCTCCACCTTAGACCGCATCATCGCTTAAAATCAGGTGAGATAGTGGTCAAACGTATGCCTATCACTAGTAAAAGAAAAGTTCAAATTGTTTGTTTAAGAATTTGCAAAGGTAATCTCTTGAAGTCAGGTCCGATCTTCGATCACTATTCCACGCGATCGAAGGGTCCGATTATTTTTATTTGTGATGGGTTTGCTCTTCACTCTAGTGTTGGTCAAAGATAACAGAAACATAGTGGAGAGAGTTGGTCAGAGATGGAGCGAGCTTACCCAGAAGGAGCCTGTGTACACTCTAACTTAAGATTAGGGTTGTAAGCGTTCGGAAACACAGACGCAGGCACATTGTTCCACTCCTTTGCTGTGCGCATTATAAAAGACGTTTGGAAACGCTTAGCGCGAATTGGTGGAACAGCAACAAGGTAGGGATGGTAAGTTGCAGTCCGTCTGGATGTCCGACGGTAGAGGGGGGCCGATGGGATGAGGTCGTGGAGTTCTTGAGCACACTCACAGAAGTACAATCCGTAGAAGACCGACAAGTAGGCAACCTTGCGGCAATGAGCCAAGCTGTGTAGCTTGGCATCCACCAGTTTTTCGTCGCCGATAAGCCTCTTAGCTGAACCATCCCAAAGGTGGCTGCAAAACTCCATGCAGGATCGGACTTGTGCTTTGTTTAGGGTCTAAAACTGTCCTTGCCTGAAGTATCGCTTCACCCTATTCAGGATGCACACTTACAAGCTTCCAAGCATTTTTTAAATTGCTTAAAAGATATGCTCCTGTATGACTGAAAACGCACAGTTTTTGTGAGACAGCCTCATGAGCGAAGCAGCGGGGAAAGACGAATAGTAGTTGTAAAAAAAATTACAGTATTGGTAATGCAGTAAACGGCCCCGACTAGGCTCGTGTACTAACAAAGGTCGTTGTTACGAACCAAAACACTGTGTTATTTATTTTATCATTGCTTTTCTTAAAACAGTTAGAGAAAATGGCACATCATGAGGATACTTATATCATAGAAGGAAATCTCGAAGATATTGTGAAATCCAGCTAACCTTCAATGGGCCCGCGTGATGGATACCTATAACATGCAATATTTTCATTTTTGCTTTCATTTCAAAGAATTTCGTCTAGAATAGAAAGGCTTTAATTTATTGCCAAAAAATTTCGGATTTAATGGGACAGTTGATATTTTCGCGCGTAAACTGCCGATGACGTTACTCCTGCCTGTCATTGATCAAATCAAAGTCATAGAGCAAGATCCCGGTGATACCAAACCCTACTTATTTTCTCAGTAACAAAATGTGTGGGATAGAATAGCGTTCGAATACAATGTATGGTAGGCGTAGAAAATGACCTCTGAATTTATCTTTGTTTTTTTATCATTGGTTGAATGAATTCTCAACAGCCAATCGCATCACATAACTCTGCGTTGATAATTTTCCACAGACTGGGCATTAGCAGATTATGGTAGGTTCCAGATAAACTTGCAATAAAGTACATTGACGTTTCCCTAATATCTCTTCGTAGATACCCGAACGATAAAATAAAAACAATGTAATAAATAAAAACTAAAGTCTACCAGGGTTTGGGAGGATGCAAAACTACCTCCTAGACTTTTGAAATATGTCTTATACCTAAATCATTAAAAATCGAAACTGAATGCAGATATGTACACAACACTTCTCTATCAAATCATTTTGTTACTGCGAAAATAAGTAACGTCTGGGAACCATGGTATCTTGGACTAAAAATTAACAGGTGTGACGTCAGTAGACGCTGATTGGTGTATTAAAACACGTTCCATTTCACGTTACTTTTAATTCGAAATAATTGGTAACCGGAATAAAAACATTGCACGTACAAAAAAGTATAAAGGAAGGGCCTTTATACTTTTTAACATTTTTGTCAGCCAATATTGATAAATATTATATATACATCTTCCCTATTGCGGCCGAATCCCTATCACAGAAGAAGCCTGTAGCCAAGCAATAGTAGAAACTTTGTGGTCCTAGTTGTGATATTTTAGGTTAGATATTATTTACAGGTTGATTGGTAATTCAGTGCTTTCCTTCGAATGGGATGTTGATGATGTCAGCAACTTGGCGTCCGGCGTTGTTTTCGAGCGAGAACTTTTAAGGTTTTTTGAAGTCTACCTAACGATCAAAAGTTGCTGATTGAGAGAAATCTCCTCTTCATAAGTATGGAGATAAATTGCGTGAAGAAAAAAGTATGAAAAGTTCTTGAAACTTATCTTTTGTGATCTAGAAATCGATCACTCGAAAATGAAAACCCAATTTGGTCACCAAGTTATCTGGACTGGACAAAAACCGTTTCAACTGTGCAATTACCAATCACTCTGTATACATATAATATGGATGGATGAAAAAAATATTATTTAGATTTAAACAACACGTTTTATATTTCATAATGAGTTAAATGTAGGTACACGGATCTTACATAATTAAAATGGCAGTCATCATCATCATATTAGCCAATTGCCGTCCACTGCTGAACGTAAGCCTCCCCCAAAGAGAGCCAACCATTCAGGTCCTGAGCAGTCTGCATCCATCGGCTGCTAGCCACCATCTTTAAACATCGGTCCCTCGTGCCGCAGGGCGTCTCACACTACGTTTGCCCACACGCAGTCTCCACTCTAACATTATGTATGCTCCATCCGTCCGTCTGTCCGTCTACAGACATGGCCTGGCCGGCCAACTTCCACTTCATCATGCTGATTAAAATGGCAGTATCGGCAGTATATTCCAAGTAATCTGTGAATTTGCAACATTACATAAGTTCCAAAAGTTTTCCAAAATCTCTTTGTTGAGTCTGCTGTTATCGTAGTCTTTGAAGAAACTCAGTCCCATACTATTAGACGGTTATGTAAGCGATTGGAATGGTTTGTCTGCTCTTGGTGGCAATGCCGGCTTACACTGTTGCGCTGTCGACAAAGGCTCTTGGCTAGAATCTGGAATATTTTACTTGCCTTCTCCTGTAGATAAAAGAAGTTGATATGTAAGAAAAATAATTCAAAGAGTTTGACACTGAAAAAATGTTGTTGATTTTTATTAGTGTTTATAGACTTGGACTGGGTTGATTGTGAAGGCCAGATAGGCAGTCATTCCGCGTAATATAGGTACTGGTATTCGGTCTGACTAGAGGACGACCCCAATATTGTTGGGAAAAGGCTAGGCAGATGATATTGGACATTGCAACAAGGAATTTCTTACTAACAGCCTGAAGCCTCATTCGGAGTGCTAAGCAAGGCAATACTCTTATGTCTTACTACATGAGACTTAGCATAATAGAAACATTTTACATCTTTGTATGAATCTGTGTAATATATTGAATATAAGAGTACCTAGATTATAAAAAAATTACAAATATGCTTACTTTTCTTTGAAGTTTTCCCTGAGGACGATTTGAATAAAACTTATTCTTGCTGACTTTGTTAATTAAAACATCTCAGAACTGTACAGTGCACATTTTCTTATAAAAGGTGGTAAATCACAATTTTTATTTGAAATGACAACAAACAACAATAGACATTTACTATTTAGGGTCAACACACACCACCACGCAACGCAGTGCGAGCGACATTTACGACCCGCGGTATTAAACATATAAAAAGTGACTTAAGGCGCGTCCCCGAGCAAAACGCAGCGCTATCCATTTTTTATGCAGTTTTTTGGAGCTATCTACTCTTTATCCAAAAGAAATATCAACTAATAAAAATACATTACATTTCTACATAATCTTGGCTTCAAAGTGGTAGATTTTATTTTTTATTACTAAGTAGGTATAATGTTTAAGTAATCTCATCACAACGAAACCACAGAAATGAGAAAAAAATACTGAAAACATGCATCTTCTCGAAAACTAACGATTATTTTGATTTTGTACTTACACTAATGGA
Organism: Ceramica pisi; assembly: GCA_963859965.1. Classification (NCBI taxonomy): domain Eukaryota; kingdom Metazoa; phylum Arthropoda; class Insecta; order Lepidoptera; family Noctuidae; genus Ceramica; species Ceramica pisi. Next base: position 1,851,766 of record OY982538.1, read on the forward strand.
TAGGCAATTTAATTATGAACATTTTGGTAGAAGTATTTTTTTCAAACGACCAAAATTAGATTTTATAACGATTTTATTCAACATTCTGAGCGTATTCGCTGTTGTATCTCTTGCGCTCTTATTGTATTGAGGGAAGAAATGCTCAAGGTTATTTGGTCAGGGTACGGCCTTAATCTTGCAAAATATGAAAAAACCATCGCAAAGTATGTAATTGTTATTACGACTAACCGAATGATTAAGTAGAAAATGTTAGCGAACAATAATGTAGATATGCAAAGTGTTACAGATAAACACAATACATCTCAAGAGGTCATTGTACTCATCATTATGAACAACTTTTACCATGGTTTAAACTCTTAATTCTTTGTTGTACACTAAAACAGCTTATAAGTATTAGATAAAGCCAAATAATAAAGTTCAACTACAAAGGCGAGCGTAACTCAAAGTCGAGTTTTCTTCAGCAAGCCTTTGAGTGATAAAGAGAGATCAGCGTAGAAGGTAGGATCCAGACTTAGAAATATACTACATTCATATCTAAATATAAATAGATATATATATAACAAACCCGAATACGCGAAAAAAATCAGCTGTTCAGTACATTATGTCGAGTAATGCGCACATAAATCAGCAGTGGGTCGATGTTTTTCCCGGTAATGATGAGTGGCCCCTTAAGAGTTATTTAGTTTTTTATTTTATACTTTGTACTTTTCATTTAACCGATATAACAATCACGGTCCAAAGGACGTAGGCACCTATTCAGGTGAACGTGAAAAGTTGTCGTGTATCGCAAATAATTTACAGCTACACGCGTTTGCATCAGTGTGCTAACGGTTTTATATTTTTTGTAATTTGAAGGAAACCGTCAAACGTGAAATGAAAGGTGTCAAACGTCACATGCGGAACCGATCAAAACCAAATAATTTTTCATAAATCACGACATCAATAAACTGAAAATATCAACAGTTAATGAATAAAAGAATTTATAAAAATGATAAATATGGTTTTAACATATGTATAAAATAAAATACTTTTTTAATTGTTATTATTTCCAGGCTCTTAATTGTTCAAAATAGAATTACCGATTTTTTGTGTTCATTTTCAGAACGCACCATTCAGTTCAAATCGTTCCAATCGCTATTGGGTTCTCTGCCTAAATTAACCATAGTTCAATTATTACTATCGAGTAGACGCTAGACGTTTATTAGAACTCGTGCTACCAAAACACCATCTCGCTGTAGCGAGTGCGTAAAGGTCTGGTAAAAACGTCACGATAACGTTACTATTTCGCAAGAAACTTGTGCTAGGGGTACAGTACTTGTATGGTAGGTAGTAATAACTAATAACAGAGATTAATAGTTACAAACCTTGTTGGTTCTCGTCTGAACATGAGAAAGAATCTCGACGGCGTCTTTTGTGTTTATCCCGTAGTTTTTCCATTTTCATCATGTAATAGTTAATACGTTCTTCGTATGATCTTTTAGGCATTGTGAATCACTGTTTTTTAAGATTCGAACGAAACAAAATAAACGTAGGTAGGAGCGCGTGCACTCGTTGCCTCGCACGGAAAAAGAATGAGTGTTGTCACTGTCTATATTGTGTAAGGTAGACGAGTCGATTTTAATTGATTATTATAAAATCGATTTGTTATTCTAATTATAAATTACTTTTTAAAGCGTGCGAGTGTTGCCTTGTAGGTCAAAGGACTACCTGTTGATTTATATCGAAAATGAAACCACGAAATATTAGTGAAATACGAAACTATCAAGGAATTTCACTTGGTTGGGTTATATTTTATCGATATACCTAAAGCGCTGTCGTCCATTTGTGGATGTGTGTGCCTCATGGAACAAACATTTGAAACAATTGAATATGTATTTACAAAATTTATATCTTCTTGTGGCGGCGACTATATTTGCATACTATATACAGGCGTATTATTATTTTATTATATAAAAACGTTGCCCCACATTAGGAATTTGTCCTGTATCGTGGGTGCCTTTAGAAATATACAATTTCACATACACAAACAGCCAGACCCGGAACAGCTATCTATAGGCCATACAAATATTTATTCTGTGCGGGAATCGAACTCGCGACCAGCGCAGTAGTCAATCGCTCAACAACTGCGCCAACCGAGTCATCGCATAAATAGGAGGTAATAAAAACGCAAACAACAAAAAGTAAAACTTAAAGTATTTTATTAAAATTGGCGAAAACATACACTCTCGAATCACTGATGAATTTTTCGACAAGTCATCTACAATGGTTCCGTCAGTCTTACTGATCATGATTCTCTATATTTCGAAAACACACTACTTACATACTAAAATTCGTATCCATATACAAAATGTTCACTGTACAATAAAGGACATTTCGAAAAGACACTACTTTGCCATTCGCTTTGGTTTCTTAGGATAGCGGTGCCGTCTTAGAGCGGCCGTAATATTACGGACGCAAAATGACGGCCGTCTTTACGGTACGACATTTGGAAAGTTCCACGGTCGTATTATCACACCGTCAGTCATTTTTTTTAAACAAACGTCAAACAAAAAGTATCAAAGATAAAAAATGGACGACCTTGATTTAGCTTTAGTAATTTACTTGGAGGATGAACTATCATCAGAAGAGGAAAATAGTCGTATGACTATGAAAATAGTCGTATTTTACAAGACGGCCGTCATGCAAATGGCGGCACCGCTTTTTGACGTTACAGTGTCAGTTACCGCACTCTAGGAAACCGCGCCATTTTGTTTACATAGACAACGTTCTAGTGACGTCATTCACCGCTGTATTACGGCCGCTCTAAGACTGCACCGCTATCCTATGAAACCCAAGCTTTAGACCCCCTACGGACTAGCAGCTGACCCGCCTAGCGGTTCGTTTGAGCGGCTGGCCGTTTAATATGCAACCGCTAGAGATTGTACGCACTTAACCGCCATTAAATAACAAGCGGTTGCATATTAAACTGAAACCGTAGCACGGTTGACCGCTAGCGCGTACGTAGGCTAAGTGATCTTGTTAGTCATCGTGAATAATTCCATACATAAATTATTTATTATCTGTACAAATAAGGCACTTAGCATAGGACTAGGTATTATACCCGGGAATCAAAATATTTGAATAGTTAGTTGAATAATTCACAATCTATAGAAGCCAGTCACAATTAACTATAACTACATGTAACTTAGGATCAAATGCCCACACAAACTGTACACAATACGTCAAGTGATTCGTTCCACAATATATCCAAACAACTTGTACTGCTTCACTTAATATCACTCTCCAAACAAACTACACTTGGTCGTCTTGATTCATACTTAATCGGATCGAGTTCAAAACTTCACCGAATTTCACTCTTTGACGCTTTAAGGTATCATTTTTGTCAACTTTTGGTAATTTCGCTATACTTTCTGAACTAGAGTTATTGTCAGTTTGGTTTGGTTCTTCTAGTGGTCCTGAGTTTGTCTTCATAAGTCGCGGCTTTGTAAGTTGAGGGCCACCCACCGCGAATATACCTTCTAACTTATGCTTTAAGTCTTGTCTACTCAACGAAATATCTTCTTCCTCTTCTTCAGGTTCAGATGGCTCAGATTCTGGAGCTTTGTCTTCTGTATTCACAGGCCGTAAATTTTGCGCTGCCTCTCTAGACAACAATTCTTTCTTCAAATCCTCAAACATAGACGGCCGGTCGTGGTTCATGACTGACAGTTCTGCATCAGGGAAATTTCCAGTTGAATGTGATCTTCTTCTAGGTTCCTCTTCCTCTTCTCGTTTCTGGAATATATTGTTCAGCTTGGACATGAACTTGATTTGTCGGTCGCTTCCAAATCTCATATTGCCGTCACCTTGTGAATTGTTCGACTGTATGCTTACTCTAGGCTCATTGATTTCGAGTTCTTCTTCGTTTCGAGGCAGTTGTGGCTCAGTGTGCCTATAATTTACTGTATAAAATTTCTTATAGTTATTATTAGGCTTAAAATAGTTTTCATCTAGAGGAGGCGGCGGTGGTGGTGGTGGCGGTGGAGGCGGCACTGGTATCGTAATCACCTGTGTGTCTTCTAAAGACTCACTTAGTGCATGTCTATCGATTGTGTCAGAATATCCAGATTCATCAGTTCGTGAGTCGCTGTCGTTAAACGCCGTTATTTCTTCATCTTCGAAATCATTAACGTCCTCATTGCCGTCTAATCTTTCCTCTTCTTCACTTACTCTTGGTAAATCCTCCCTATGCACTTGAGCAATCACGTCATATTTAGATAATCCCTGATTACCTAGTGACGCGTCGGAGCCCGCATCGGACAGTTCACTCAAAGACTTTCTATGAGGAATGCCACTTTCATTTGTTGCAGCATCATCTTCCTTGATCTCTTTTAAACTAATAACTTCTCCATAAGTGTCTTCCTCAGCTTGTAGAACTTGATCTAATAGATCTATTATTTTCGCTTCTTTTTCTTCATTATTTTCAATATGCATCTGTTGTACGATAACTGCATCTACTTTTCTAGTATCTATCGCCTTATCTCTTAACTCCTTATGTATTTCCTGCGCATCGTCATTTTGTTCTGTATGCTCGTCTGACCGAGCTAACGTATGAGGAGGAGTTGGTGATACTACTACAATTTGCACAATTGGTGATTTTCCATTTTTATTAGCGTGCGGTTTACTAAATTCGTCTTCTGAAGGAACATTTCCTGCATTTTGCTTGTAGCACCATAGGCATAGGAAATAAATTGGAATTCCTGAAATGGGAAAATGACTATCATTTTCATTTTGAATTAGTTACTGAAGAAAATAACGTTTTTTACTGCATTGTCCACGTACCTATTAGAATCCATACTCCGACTCTGATCCACGTTCTATAATTGATGAGGACCATCAGATGCAAGTTAGTGTAAATGCTGATGCAGGGAATGAATGGAACCAGCGGCGTCTGAAAATTGACATTGTAGGTTACCAACGTCGTTTGTCTACATTTATAAAATATGTTTTGTTTTTTTTTAAATAAACTATAGTTAAGTAATGTCGAAAAATTTAAATTGGGGACTCGAAATGGTGTGAAAACCATTAAATGCCGAAAGAAGAGAACTTACCTTAAACGCCAGGTTCTCTCGGCTACTGGGTTGCAGAGCCATGACAATGATGATGAGTAGAGCAAAAACATGCAGAATGATGGCAGGGATCAGAGGCTGTTGCGCGTTCACCACCACCAGAGCTATGGTTAGACACGTGCAGACTGAAACAAAAGATCAGCTTGAATCGAACTTCACTTTTCAAAATAAATGTTGGTTTTATTGAAAAAGTGGATTCTACTAATGCCTGCTACACACGTTACGATATATCGTAACGATTAATCTGTGCAAATCGATTCGCGTAGATTTATCGATCATGTGTATGACAAATCGTTGCAGATTATCGTACATCGGCGGCAGTTGCTATTTCTTTTAGATGAAGTGTTGTCGGTTGCGATTGTTTTCTGCGAAGTACTGACGATCGACGCCGAAATCAGTGGCGTTTTTAGACTCGCGTGTTCGATTTAACTGCACAGTTTCAATCGCTACGATTTATCGTTATACGTGTGTTGTATTGTCAGGATAGCCTTGTAATAAACGCTGTTGTCATAACTTGAAAGTATATACTGTGTGACTGGTAATGCAGTAGGTTTCTTCAAATGGGATATTATACAACTATTTATACCCCAGTTTTGGAGGAATAACTTTCAGATATTTATTGTAATTTTAATTTTTTTAACACACGGCCAAAAATTGCTAATTGTGAGAAACCTGCTGCATTGTGCATAGTACACCTAACCACTACTACTTTTCTGAAAACTCATGAGAAACTAAATCCTTTTCATAACAAAAAAAAACATTTCTATGGAAATGAAGCGTTGTTAAGTTGAATCAATGAAAATTACTTGAAACTTGGTTGATGCAGGAAACATATTTTATAGGAAGACCATATGAAAACCAATATACAAAAGACAATATATTAAAAATAAAAATGCCAATTTCCATTTCTATTTTAGAATTCACATTTCAGAAACTGTCAATTCCAAAATTGGGACTGTACAAGCCCCGATGCTTGGAGAAAATCCCAATTTTTTAAATTGTGCAAATGGGTACTTACTGAACAGAAACATAGCCGTGTTGATGATCCTGGAGGTGGTTTTCGTATTTTTTCTGTCTCCTCGGCCGATGAGCTGCTTCATTATACTTATTGACGACTCTGATTCGTAATCTGAACAGTATCTGAAACACAATCATATTAGGTTCATTTAACTGCCTTTCGCAGTTGGTGTGCTGGACATTGGTAGCTCCCAAGCATCAAGTAGAGTCATAGCTTTATGTGTATTGTGCGAGTCCCAAATAAAAACATTTCTTTCTTTCTTTCTTTAGCTAGAGGAGACAACGTGAGGGCCTTTTCTGAGCGGCGACCTCTCGCGTCCGGCCCTGGTCCAAGCCATGGTCCGGAACGAGACGGAATGGGACACCGCCACCTCCTTCTGCGAAGCAGTCCTGCTAGCGAAGGAGGTGGCGGAGTGGGAGAGGGAGAGATCCTCTCGTCCCGGCCGCTGTGGTAGACGCCGCGGGCGTCGGAGGCCACCTGGTGACCTCCGGCCACCGTAGGCGCGGGCCTGTAGACGGTGAGCTATGGGTAGCTCGCCGTCCGTTCGTCTTATGACGACAGGCCGTGTCGGCGGCGCGTTCGTGTTCCACGCGCGCCTCAAAGATACTCGCCGTGGCGCCTCTCTAGCCACTCCTCAAAGAGGGAACGTATCGCCACCATAGTGGTGTGCCCTGCACGGGGTTGCGACAGTCGCTGTCTCCATCGCGCCGGAAGTCTGTCCGCTGAGAGACAATTTGCCGCGTCAGGAGTGTGTTCCCTTGGGTTTATTCGAGCCGCAAGCAGAAGCTAGTAATCTATAAATAAATCTTTTGTCTCTGAGTTCCAGCTGTTCATCAACACAGTCAGCGATGAAGGCGCTAATTGTAACATTGTATGTATACTTTACGATTGTGATGAACTAGACTAAAATAGGATTCGTGACATCGAAAGTGTCGCCAAATTAACACATTAATATGCCTAAAATAGCACCACGTGTGATTCCTTTGTTTTATAACGGGTGGTAAGATGTGTAAAATGTTGACTGGCTACAGCTATCTTCAAAATGGAGTATGACCACAACAGACCAAAGACGGCCATGTGAATTTCACGTAATTGGGTTAAGCTTTTTGCTCGGATTACAAAACCTAGTTTTTATTGTCTTGTCAGCGAGTTAGTTAGTTTGGCCATATGAATTTCTAAAATTATCTTCATTTTTAAGGTCTATATTCGAACAGTAACCAACAAACCCTCTATTACTAAGCTTTCGCTGTAATAGAGGGTTCCTCCGACCGTTCTGTTTGACAGCGAGTTTTATCTGATATTAAGGTTTTTGATGTAGGTAAGTCAGGATAAACTTTTTTGCTATTATAACTAAGGACCACCGAACAGTAGTGCTAAATTCTTTAACAACATTTTCGTGTCTCGACAGCGAAATCAATCCGAAGTGAGAATCAAATTCGTATAAACACGACCTTTATGTTCTGTAATAAAGCTCACTTTGTGAGCTTTGTCACTCAGGTGAAGCTTGAAATCGAAATAGCTACTTACAGAATAGACTTGCTGGACAGGAAAATGATCGAAAAATAATAGGTACAAAATTGTACACAAGGATAATTTTAAAAAACGGCAGTGCGATTCTGTAAAACTCTCATCGAGGCTTATGTGAACATCATGACGTCAGCTGTCAATCCATACAAACAACATGATATGACAGTTGACTTCTGGTTCATTCCAACTAAGTTTACATTGTGAGGTTGTGACAGAATAGGTCAGTTGATACCTACCTTTAAACATAAATCACCCTCTGACTCCTCTTGACTGTAGATCGGAGAGGAGAGATGTGGAGATATACAGGGTGTCCCAGATGTCGACGTCAAGCCGGAATCGGGTAAAAGGACAAATCATAATAGTTTTCAGAAAAATATTTAAAAAAATCTTAGTCATGTATTTTTTTTAAATTACGGTACTTAATTTCTTATTTTTCGAAAAATGCACCCTGTGATGGTTTTGAGCTCCTTTAGCTACAAATCTTTTTCGTTTTTTTTGTTTTTTGTAATCTTGAGTAGTGCACAAGCACTACTCAAGATAACCAAGTCAAGTAACCGGTTGTTTTATTTATTTATCTATTTATTTTATTTTATTCCGAAAAAGACAACTAATAAAAAAAAAATGGAAAAATAAACATGAATGTGTGTATGTGTGTGGAATATTTTAAATGCTTAGTTATTTTAATTTTTCGAAAAAAAATGAAATTAGGTTCTGTAATTTAAAAAAAAATTACAAGACAGATTTATTTATATTTTTCTGGTAACTATTATGATTTGTCCTATCACCCGATTCCGGCTTGACGTTGACTACTGGGACACCCTGTATTAACCAATGGATTGAAGGTTTTCAGAAAAAATTACTCCACCAGTTGACGGAACATAGGCGAGAGGTCCTTTTAATGAAAAAGTGACTTTGATATTAATATGACGCCGACGTCAACTAACAAAATGTCAGAAAACAAGCGATTTAATTGGTTGTTTGGGACTGACACCTCAGGGCTGCCACTAAACTTGGTGCTTGACATTTCAGAAAACCCTCATTGAATTTAATCTCAGTGACGTAGAACACCTACCTTAGTAACACCACACACGTAGCAACGATGGTATAGGAGCAGAGTGTTCCGAAGCACATCATCAGAATCAGCTGCTCCAAGTCCAGGAAGGCGGCCAGCAGTGCTAAAAATATAACGATAGGGTATTTTCGTTTTTATCATCATCAGCGTAGCTTGTTCGTTGGGTGATGTTGGCTTAAGTTACTAAACTAGCCAGGTTATTATAGATTTACATGGGGCGACTGACTATTTGACCTAACCTATTCGTAATTACTCGTAATTATCCTTCTTGGTAAGCCGCACTGATCAATCTCCATGGTTAAGCAACGCTCGCCGAGGTTGGTCTGTGGATGGGTGACCATCTTAACATACCGAGTTTCCTCCGTGCCTCGGAAAGCACGTTAAGCCGTTTGTCCCGTCATTTGGAGATCTGAGGTGTCAGATTTTCTGGATTCTGACTATCCGAAGTCAGAATCCAGAAAATCTGACACCAGTCTTGCCAAGGAGTACCGGGTTACCTATTTAATGGATTGTAGAGGTATGGCAGGCAGCCGCTCCACGTAAAATATTGGTATTCTGCTGAATCCGGTTTGACGGGAAGCCGACCCCAATATAGTTGGGAAAAGGCTAGGCAGATGATGGTAAGACTGATTTATTTATCAGACTAATGTACTTCTAACTACACGTACCGACTAGCATAAGAAAACTTAAAATAATCACAGGATATATCTATCAGATATATATAGGATAATCATAGGAATAACCAAATTATTGGAGAAATCAAGAGAAAAATTATGATCTCAACCGCTTCTTATTTTCACTGCAGGTCACTTTCCAATAGGATTATGTCAAGAAGCATACATAGGCAAGTTGTGCTTTCAGCATTCTCAAAAATATTGTCTTTTTTTTGGTTACAGAGACATTGACAAAATTATTGTTTCACCTTATTTTGACATTAATTTTGGTCTTAAGCCAAAATGAATTTGTCTACAACTACATTATTCAAGACGTCCTAAAATATTTTGACAAGAAGAGATTATGCCCTTCATCAGTCCTATCCAAAATAACACTAAGAGTACTCTCTATATCAACATAGATATATAAATTAGCGTCAGATTGTCTGTTGCAGTTTATTTAAATCGTCTGTTTTAATGCTACCATTTATAAAGGCACCGTCAAGGCTTGCCGGAGTTGCGGGACTATTCAAAAGAGATACCGTGGCTCCGGAACACAAAGGGCAATGAAGGAACATGGATGGGTTTTAGTCAGTAGAAGTCTGACACTCCCTCCCGCTACACCCAGAGCGGGAGAAGTCATTTGATGATATCCCATACCTAAAAAAAAGGGCACCGTCAAGGCTACTTCAATTACCAATCGTATTCATTCGTTCGAGTCGTTAGCCAATCGAATCGTGTTGCAGAATTTGTTCAAAAGATTCACCGTTTTTCTGGAACGCAAAGGGCATTAGGAAGAACAAGTTAGGTAAGGAAAGGATACGTTTTAGTCAATAAAAGTCTGACAATCCCTACCGCTCCAGAGCGGAAGGAATCATTTGATGATTTCCCATCCTTAAAAAAACAATCGAATCTTAGTTCATATAGAGATTACTGTGGGACAATAAAGTATTCCCAACCTCTGCGCCACTCCTGATAGCCCGAATTGACAGTGTCTACCACCAGAAACGTGACCAGGCAATCAATCTCAACGAGTCCTGGAGAAACGATTCAACAGTCTTGAGGTTATGAAATTAATGAGATAAGGCCGCCCATTGTGTCACCTGTAATGTTTTCTTCATCTATTTTTTTTGTAACTTATAGGGTGTACATAATAAAGAGTATACTATTCTATTCCATTCTATTCTATGACATATGAGGAGTAAGAAATTGTACTTACAAATAATGGCGGTAGGTATAAGGGTAGCGATGATGGGCGACTGCCTCGTGGGGCTGACTTTAGCGAACCAGTGGATGAACAGGCCATCGTGCGCCATGGAGTACAGCAGCCGGGTCAGAGGGAACAGCGCGCCGAATAAACTGGAAAAGTAAATTGTAACAGTGTCAATAAACACTTAGCTACTGACTTCAGTAGTTTTTAACAACCTTTACAATAGAACCAAAACTAAACTTAATAAAAAAAAAAACTTAATTATCGACGTATCCCACCTCATGCCTAGTATAGTAGGCTTTTTGCGCTATAATGTTATTCCGTCCATATTTTGTGGACTGGTTTTAAGTGAGACGAAGATCCTATGAGATATTATACAGCACAAGTGTGCAGAAACACAGTTCCCATCCCCAATGACCGGCGGGATGTGCGCAGAATATGTGCTTAGCTACGTACGGGGCAGCGCGGATCCAGGATTGTCGTTTGTTAGCTTGACCCAGCTGAGGGTAGGTTTTTTCAAATTAGCAACACTATTTATCTCGCAGAAAATATTTAAATCAACTCAAAATGAGCCTCCTTAGATTACATTCGTAAAAACCTCAAAGAATTCGTTAAGATGTAGACTACCAAACATATTTCGATCTTTTGTGAGACCTTGAGCCCCTTAGTTCTGAATCCAACAATGGCGCCGGGTCGTCACACCATCTACTCTAAACTCCGAGCTGCGTCCGTATATATATAATGGAAATACCCAACTACACTAATTTTCCGGCGGGAAATCTAACTCAGGACTTCAAGTACAACGGACGAGATCAAAGAGCTTTCTGGCTTTACAGTTTGAACTTACCTGGTAGTGATGCCGAATACGGCTCCTATGGTGACTATCCACCGCGCCCACTCCAACCCAACTTGTCTGAATGCTGTTGACACTGCGGCCACAGCTACCTGGAATTATGAAACGAAATTATAGAAACAATCTATCTTGTCTACGTCTTCCTAAGTACACTAAAAGATGAAAAATGGACTCACAAACGAACGGGTCCGTACCTATCTAAAAACCAATGAATTACATTCCTTGCTTAAAGATTACAGCAGGCCCAAATGTTTAGTTTCACTTACACGCAAAATTCAAATGTATACCTTTTACGGTTCGTGAGATACAGCCCCCTGACGGACAAATGTTTCTATTGTTGAAACTCATGCCTCTACTCTGGGAGAGCCTTACTGCGCATGGATGGATGAGACATGTCTTCGAAAATGTTGGTTCTAAGTCTCATGCCGGTCTCCTGACCGTGTATCCTTGGCCATTTTGAATTGTTGATACTAGAACTAGAACATAATGCTCTGGGTAACAATTCCGAGTTTTTAAGAAAACTCGTTACGAAACACGTTCGGAGTTGATTTGATAAATCTGAAGCCTTATTCCTGTTGTTTATTATCCTACTGCTAGACAAAGGCTTTCTTGCAGTCGTCCACTTCTTCCGATTGTTTGTAGCTGTGGCCAGACCCCTCATGAAGCAGTCTAGTTCGTCCCGCTGTAAGTCTTTTAAGCAAGATATGAAAGAAACTCACCAGCTCGTAATAGGGGACCATCATGGTGACGACGATGCTGACTCCGGCGTACACCGTGAACACGATGGACAGGCAGGACAGGATCGCGATGGGTATCGTCTTGCTCGGATCTTTCACCTGGAATGTTGTAAACATTGTTCTATAACTATTGGACGAGAGTTCTTATTCAACTATGCAGGACAAATGCGTCTTCTAGAACAGCCATCCTCAATGTATGGCCCTGCTGAACGAATGTGGCCCGCCAAGCTTTTGTATGTGGCTCTGGAGGCTACCGCATTATTGGTTAAAATATAAACTCAGTGTCTCAGTTACTGCTTTATTGCAAATAGAGACAGCCTCGTTGGTCTTGTAAGCAAGCGCTAAAGCTGAACAAGTCCTGGGACCGATTGAAAGGTCGTGTGTAATATATACATCGGGTTTCTCAGTAACTGCCCGAAGTCTTAATTTGGACTTGCTCCTTTATCAAAACTATTCCATATTTTATTTACACCTCTGCCTTGAACCTTCTTGGAATTCCTCAAGTCACGTTATTAATTGTTAACTGTCTTAAAATTTCAGAAGTCAGTCAACTTTCCGAAACTTTTCATTCAAAACCTCCTTAGCAACAAGCCACCCACCTCTTCTCCCGAGGCGTTGATGACGTCGAAGCCGACGAAGCCGTAGAAGCAAATGGCGGCTCCCTTCAGCGTGCCCCAGAAGCCGTACGGGAAGAAGCCGCCGTCGCCGTACCCAGGGGGCACCTGCTCCGCCGGGATGCTCCAGTTAGCAGGGTTCACTGCGAATTGAGAAATTATATTTGCATTTTTTTACTACATCAAAACCACCTAATGCTGCAAGACTAATAAAAAACTTTTTTTAAACGTTTCCGAACACATTCAACCCTAATTTCTTCAAAGTTATAGTGAATAGGCTAACAGGCATCCTTTCGATAAGCTCACTGTATTGTCGACTTTGTCTCTTTCACCTCTGAACTAGACTAGAGTCAAGAGCAAACCCATCTAAAAATAAAAAAACTAACACAAATTTGGTTCATCGTCATCCGTTTAGGATGTCATAAATAGACATACATGCAAAGATACACACGTCAGACTTATTCAAGCGGAAAACCGCTGCAGCGCACGGAGTGGCTACGCACATGTGTGAGTGAGGCTTCGCGCATTCGGGCGAGAGGAAACGCCCGGGTAGGGCACCGCCGTGTCCTCGAAGCGGCGATAGGCGGCGACCTCTCGCGTCCGGCCCTGGTCCAAGCCATGGTCCGGAGCGAGACGGAATGGGACGCAGTCACCTCCTTCTGCGAAGCAGTCATGCTAGCGAAGAAGGTGGTGGAATGGGAGAGGGAGAGAACCTCTCATCCCAACCGCCGTGGTAGACGCCGCGGGCCTGTGGACGGTGAGCTATGGGCAGCTCGCCGTCCGTCCGTCTCATGACGACAAGCCGTGTCGACGGCGCGTTAGTGTTCCACGCGCGCCTCAAAGAGAGTCAGTACACAGAGGGACCCGATAGGGCCGACGCCTGCCGGAGTCGCGGGACTATTCGAAAGAGATACCGTGGCTCCGGAACACAAAGGGCACATGAAGGAACATGGATGGGTTTTAGTCAGTAGAAGTCTGACACTCCCTCCCACTCCGCTCAGAGCGGGGGAAGTCATTTGATGATTTCCCATCCCTAAAAAAAAAGGCTTCGCGCATGAAAATGTATGAGACTGTTTCAACTGCAACCCACGCACACGCTGCGCATCAATTGACGTCATTGGCACACGCCTGGCTTGCTCGAATATGGCACTCCTGTAGCTCAACGCTGTCAACTCCATTCACGCTGTACACGCTATACAGTCGCGGGCCTGTAGCGTGTACTGCAGTGGAAATGTAGACCCACGTTGTCAAAAAAATGAACCCACGCAACTAAAATGCGCCGCGTGGCCGTGCATAGCGTACACTACGGTGGGTTCGCGTCTCGAAACTTTTCTTTTTTGGTCGGGGTTTAAAAGTCTTAATTGTTTTGTTGTTTGTTTGTGATTCAACGAATTTCGTAATCAGATCTAGACTCTAGATGCACTGAAATGATTACCTACGGAAATTCTTTGAATTCTTTGACAGCTATTGCCAAGTTACACCATTAATGTGATGGAAATCCAGAAAAGATGGCTTTTGAGGTTTGCAAATCTTAAATTGCGAGTGACAGTTACCGATACAAGGCACTCTAATTTAAACAGTGTTTTTCGAAAACGACAAATAAAGGATTTAAAAATAAAATAATTAAACTGAGGAACCATAAATCTCTAGCAAAAAAAAACATAATTTTGACCAGAATTCCCAAAAAACACAATAAAAGAATTAATGAACTAACCTTTAAATGCTCCAGCGAGGATAATGAAGATCATAACACTGACATTGATGGCCGAGAACACGTTGTTGACTATCGAAGACTCACGCACGCCGAATGACAACATGACTGGAAAGTAAACACTATTGTCAGACTTGTGATACACAAACAAATGACGATATTGTCGGTGGTGTAATTCGTAGAAAAGGCTTATGTGACATAATCTTGTATCGTCAACAAATATGTGGTGATAGTAGGATATGCCAAACTTGAGCAGTTCAACAGAATCAAAATCTTTCAGCAGGATTTAGTTTTCTTCTTTTCATTAGGTGGCCACGTTCGTAGTGGCATCAGTGGCACTCATCAGGTCCCCAATGGTGCAAGTTTCGACGGCACGGTTGCCGCAGTGGTTAAGCGATTGACTGCTGTGCAGCATGTTGCGGGTTCGATTCCCGCACGGAACAAATATTTGTACGACCTACAAGTGTTTGTTCCGAGTCTGGGTATTTTTCTATCTATAATTATGTATTTATTTACAAAAAAAAAAGTATATAAGTAGATTATCAGCCATCTCGTTACCATAACACAAGCATTAGGTTGCTTAGCTTGGGACTATATGGCGTTGTGTGAAATGTCCAAGGATATTATTATTATTAAGTGTCAGGGCACTTGGAAAACTCCAACAGGGTCATATTTTGGTCGGAGACATCGCACACACACTTAGTGTCAAGCGGGTCAGTGAAACTCCATTTGGCCAAGTTGTATATCCTCTTATACATATATAAAATATAAATAACGTGTCATGTTGTTTGTCCGCGATGGTCTCCTAAACCACTTAACCGATTTAAATCAATTTTGCACACCGTGTGCAGTCTGATCCAACTTGAAAGATAGGGTAGCTTAGATCTCATTTTTTTGGTGCAATATTATTTAGGCGCGAATAATGTGACGCAGACGAAGTTGCACGGGACAGCTCCAGTCCTCTTATAAAACTGAAGACAATAAATCAGTAACAGGTGTTGCCAGCAAACAGGTACTTACTTCCCATCAACAAAACGAATGTAAAGGCGAAGAGGTCGAAGTAGGTGGAGATCCCGAAGTGTTCTGGGATGGGCATGGCCGACTGGAACCAGCCGGACATGGAGTGGTCCGCCACTACGTCTAGGTACGAGCTCAGACCGCGAGCCACGCTGGCTGTCCCTGAAATTGAGAAGAGTACATTTAAAAAACATGCCAACACAGCTGGGCAGTTGACATTGTTACAGTCGTGGATAAAATCTGGATGAGGTAGGTTCAGGAGCAAGGAGACTGTCGCAAAAACGCTCTATGCTCAGCAGTGGGTGAAGCAGGCTGTGGTGGATGATGATGGAAGCACACTTTATCGAAGTTAAACTTAATTTTTTTGCTAGAAAAAGTGCTCATCAACAATTTAAATCATAACAATACGTAAAACCAACCAAACCCGTTAATAAAGACCCTGACAGTCTTCCAACTGATCTTGCCAAGGAGCATCATTGTGATACTCAGGTAGTGGGTTGCGAAATACTGCTATTTAACTGCATCCGGTAAAACTGGAAGCCGACTTAAACATGCCTGGGAAATGAATATGCAGATGATGCTCTGCTCTTGTTTTTCTACCCATGTGTACGAAGTCCTTAGACCAACTCACCGAACACAAACTCAAGGATGTTGTTCCAGCCGACCATGAAGGCCACCAGTTCTCCAACGGTGACGTACGTGTAGATGAACGCTGAGCCTGCCAGCGGGACCCTCGCTCCCAGCTCCGCGTAGCATAGTCCTGGAACACCACATAATACGATTAGCACTATTATAACTAAGGAAGACTCAGGAAGACCAGTTATAATTGTGACAGAAGATTAGATTTGTAATAACTTTTAGTAACAGTTACGTTTTAAAAAAGAACCTTTTGCTGCGCCCTATAAGGGTCAAGATCGGCTCGTAGCTCTTAGCTATTTTAGGGTTCCGTATCCAAACAGTAATAAACGGACCCCTTTTACTAAGCTTCCGCTGTTCGTCCATCCGTCTGTCAGTCTGTCAGCGGGCTGTATCTCATGCATCGTAATAGTTAGACAGTTGAAATTTTCACAGCGTGTATTTCTATTGCTGCTATTACATATTTACATATATTTTTGTTAACATCCTGTTTAACCTTGTGGAACGAAAATAAACGCATATAACCTTAAAACCGACCACAGGATTATTAATTTGTTATTTTATCTTCAAATGTGATTTCAGGAACTGTGTTTATGACATGGTAGTGCCAATGTCCGATAATCCCAAGTTAAAGGTTAATCGTTCCAGTGAATCTTCTATTCATCGTGTGGCACACCCTAGTGTTAAAGATCCAGTGAATTATATCATAATTCGCTACAGAAACTAGAAGAAAAAACTGGCTAAGTGCGAGTAGAACTCGCGCACGAAGGGTTCCGTACTATTATCTACAAAATCGGCAAAAAAAATCAAGTTTGTTGTATGAGAGAGTATTTGTTGTTATAGCGGCAACAGAAATACATCTGAAAATTTCAACTGTCTAACTATCGCGGTTCTTGAGATACAGCCTGGTGACAGACAGATAGACAGCGAAGTCTTAGTAATAGGTTCCCGTTTTTACCCTTTTGGGTACGGAACCTTAAAAAACTTGAACAGGAAGTTGATGAAAATGCTTTATTTTTATTTGAGATGGGGATATTTGCTCTTGACTCTAGTCTTGGTCAGAGATGACAGAGACAAAGTCTACGATGGAGCGAGCTTACCCAGAAGTAGCCTGTTCACTCTAACTTCGCAAAAGATTAGGGTTGTAAGCGTTCGGAAACACAGACGCAGGCAGAGAGCTCCACTCCGTTGCTGGGCGCATTATGAATTATCTACTCTTATGGACAAATTATATTGAGCACAATAACAATTACTGTATATTGTATACTATTTTCAATCAAGTGGCGTGTCTCCACGCTGATAACATAAAAACAAAACAATTGATGTTATCAATACAGGTAGAGCCGCTTAGATTTTATACAAAATACTAAGAATGAAGTGACACATTCAATAAATATCCTTATTTGAGTCGCTAGCTGAAAATTAGCAATAGGCGTTATTTATACATAAGGATATATATTTCATATCTGCAAACTATGTATTCGATCTCTGTTTACGATATTCAAACAATGGAATCGATAATAACAATTGTCTGATAAGAGTAATTCCTAAGTTATGACGAGGCAAAGTGATGTTTGTATGGAAATGCACAAAATCATAGCTTTGCGAAACAAATCCATAGAAAATTCATAGTGCGTGCAGCAAAGGAGTGGAACTCTCTGCCGGAGTCTGTGTTTCCTGATAGCTACAACCTGGGAGTCTTTAAGTCAAGAGTGAATAGGTTACTTCTAGGCAAGCGTGCTCCACCTTAGACCGCATCATCGCTTACCATCAGGTGAGATAGTGGTCAAACGCGTGCCTATCAAAAGCAAAAGTAAAGTGAGTTACTGTTAGTTATCAATTATCAGTTTTAGGTATGATTTTGACTTGAATGTGCCCTGGCGGTTGGGAGTGTCATGCTCACTCAAAAGTCTAGCTGATGGTGGCGTATGCGTTTGATCATTTGGCTCCCTTCAAAATGGTTGAGCCGAATGGTGCTGGCGTATGCATCATGTTCGTGAACGGGCGCCGTCAGTCGGGACTGGTCATTTCTCAGCTGCCATAGTTGATTTTAATTATTTATTTGAATTGTTCCTCTTTTATTCCGGACGCTTTTATCCTGCTCGTCTTTTACATCGTTCTCACATGTATGTATAATTTCAACCCGATGTAAATAAATCTTTGTAAAAAATTATTATTTTTAAAAGAGTGTCCGTGGAGTTTCTTGCACGTTCTTCTCCATAGAGATCTACGCTTTGGAACGTGCAAATAGCTTCAACTTTTTGGACCGACCGACCTTGACAATTCAAAAGTGCCTGTAAATGGTTTAATTGTAATAAATGCTTGAATTTTGAAATTTTGAATTTAGAATTTTGTATTTTAAAATTCTTCCGTTACTGACTGACCGAATGAATGATAGGCGACGCACAACCGAAACCACTGGTCGAAGAATGCTGAAATTTATCTTGTAGCGTCCTTAGGGAGGCGTTAGGAATCACTAAGAGAAAATTTCCCAAAATTCCTACGAGAACGAGAAAAACGGGGATATGAAGTCACGGGCTGAAGCTAGTGTTATATAACACACTAGCTGACCCGCGCAACTTCGTCTGCGTCACATTTTCCATGAATGCTCCGCTCCTATTTGTCTTAGCGTGATGATATATAGCCTATAGCCTTCCTCGATAAATGGGCTATCTAACACTGAAATAATTTTTCAAATCAGACCAGTAGTTCCTGAGATTAGCGCGTTCAACCAAACAAACAAACAAACAAACTCTTCTGCTTTATAATACTCATTAGTATAGATGAGAAATTGAAGAAAAAAATACCTAGTTAGGACGAAAGTCTTATCACACAACCGTAGTAAAATTAATAACCTAGGAAGAAAAACATTGTGTAAAATTATCATCTCCATGCATCATTATAAAAGAGTTAACAACGTTATCAGTGTTGGGTGTGCCGGTGCTAACGGAGCCGTATGAAGTGATTACAATATGTAAACGTTGATTACACAATTATTCTGTATTCGAGAGTCTCAGTTGCTAGAGTTTTAAAATTTGGGACAATCCCGCCACACAATTCCAACCACTGCAACTCCTGAAAGCCAGAATCAACAGTGGCGACCACCAGAAAAACGCCGAGCTAATGAGGCTCGATGAGTCCCGGAAAAACGATTCAACTGTCTTGGATCCTGCAACGAAATTAATCAGAATTAAGAGTACAGCGGAGGAGAAGGGAAAAGTTAGTATAATTTCCACCTCCCACCTTATCAAGCAGGAGGCTAGGCCAATAGGCCCCAAGGGACATATTCAACTGGGTTACAGTTGCAAGGATTTCTCAATGAAATTTTTCTCGAAAGCAATGGCGCTAACCATTTTTAACCGACTTCCCAAAAAGGACGAGGTTCTCAATTTGGTTGTATGTTTTTTTTTTATGTTTGTTACCTCATAACTCCGACAATTATGAACCAATTTGAAAAAAATCTTGCTTTATCTGAAAGGATATACTTGCAGATTGGTCCCATTTAAATTTTATGAAAATCGGTTACGCACTATGGATTTTAAATCGAAATAGCTGAATTTCGTCTACTTAGATGATAGTTTTATGTCATCCAGTAATCGAAATTGCGTATTTTGCTTTTCTGCGATTTTGCAGTGGTGTTGTTAGGTGTGGGGTACAACTAAAAAGTGAAAAATAAAAACTTTTACAAAAAAATACAACCGACTTCCAAAAAAAAACTTTAATTTCGGAAGTCGGCGTCAACATACAAATAAACTAACAAAAACACCGACTTCCGAAATTATAGTTTTTTTTTGGAAGTCGGTTGTATTTTTTTGTAAAAAGTTTTTTTTTTATGTTTGTTTCCTCATAACTCCGTCAATTATGAACCGAGTTGAAAAATTCTTGTTTTTGTTATAATAATTGTTTTATCTGAAAGGATATACTTGCAGATTGGTCCTACTTAAATTTTATCAAAATCGGTTAGGAAGTTTGGGTTTTCAATCGAAATAGCTGGAATTCGTTTGATTGGATGATGGTTTTTTGTCATCCAAGTGATCAAAATTGCGTATTTTGCTTTCCTGCGATTTTGCAGTGGTGTTGTTAGGTCTGGGGTACCACTAAAAAGTGAAAAATAAAAAACTTCTAAAATCTCACAACATTCGCTCAGGCCATGAGATAACTAAACTCCCAGTCCAATTCTGCCGATCTATTCTGTCGACATCGGTGTAAACCTAGGTGGAGTGAGAATGAAGTGAAGTGATTCTATATTGTTTTTTTTTTTTTTAGGGATGTGAAATCATCGAATGACTCCTCCCGCTCTGGGTGTAGCGGGAGGGAGTGTCAAACTTCTACTGACTAAAACCCACCCATGTTCCTTCATTGCCCTTTGTGTTCCGGAGCCACGGTGTCTCTTGCGAATAATCCCGTGACTCCGGCAGGCGTCGGCCCTTTCGGGCCCCTCTGTGTGCTGACTCTCTTTGAGGCGCGCGTGGAACACTAACGCGCCGTCGACACGGCCTGTCGTCACAAGACGGACGGACGGCGAGCCACCCATAGCTCGCCGCCCACAGGCCCGCGCCTAAGGTGGCCGGAGGTCACCAGGTGGCCCCCGACGCCCACGGCGTCTACCACGGCGGCCGGGACGAGGGGTTCTCCTCTCCCTCTCCGCCACCTCCTTCGCTAGCATGGCTGCTTCGCAGAAGGAGGCGACGGCGTCCCATTCCGTCTCGCTCCGGACCATGGCTTGGACCAGGGCCGGACGCGAGAGGTCGCCGCCGATCGCCGATTCGAGGACACGGCGGTGCGCAGCCCAAGCGGGGCACACCTGCACAGTGTGCTCCACCGTGTCCTCCGGACGATCCCCGCAGTGGTGACACCCGGGCGTTTCCTCCCGACCGATTCGGTGCAGGAACCTCCCGAAACATCCATGTCCGGTGAGGACCTGCGTCAGGCGGAAGGTGAGGACGCCGTGGCGCCTCTTAAGCCACTCCTCAAAGAGGGGATTCTATATTGTTTGCATTGTTGTTTTGCTCACCACACTTAAGCTAACACGGTAAAAAGTATATAGCAGTGTGATTCTGTAGACCTTTACCGTGGGAGCTTATTTGACTCTCACTCCAACTAAATACACACGGTGATATGTTGACAAAGAAACCAGGTGAAAGTTACCTGCAAACAGCGAGGTGGCGGCCGCGATGAGGAAGGACAGCAGGATGGAAGGCCCAGCAGTCTTCAGCGCCACCGCGCCCACCAGCACGTACACGCCGATGCCTAGCGTGCTGCCCACGCCCAGCGACGTCAGGTCCCAGCAGTTCAGACATCTGAGAACAGCATACATATTTTTACTTTTATATGTACAGACTGTGCGAGTCCAGAATAAACATTTTTCTTTCTTTTCTTTTTAGATATTATACACGACCACTCCTGGGTATTCCTCTGGGTACTCCTGTATAACCCCTGTATAACCTCGGTATCAGAGGACACGTTCTACAATGGTTTCAAGACTATCTGTCCTGCAGGGAGCAGCGAGTGAGGGTAGAAAAGCACCTAAGTGACGCTGCGACGTGCTCGTTCGGTATTCCCCAAGGAAGTACAACTGGCCCGGCTCTTTTCTTGGCATATATAAATAGTCTTGCGGAGCTTGCTATCTACAATGCCGAAACGATCATGTTCGCAGACGACACTGTCATTTTATTTCATGGGCGTACTTGGGAGCAAGTACGGACGATAGCTGAAAACGGTCTTGCAATAGTCACGCGGTGGCTTGAGGATAACCTGTTAACACTGAACACGTCCAAGACAAAGTACATATGCTTCACAAAAACTAACGCTTCTCGTCCTAAAGATAATGAGCTTATTATTAAAATACATACTTTCCCATGTAACCAACAACCAGAAGCATGTTTGCAATGTACATGTGATGTTCTCACTAGGTCTAACTATATAAAATACTTGGGCATTATAGTTGATGAGAACTTAAACTGGAATCGGCATATTTCTGGTCTTAGTTCCCGACTTCGTAAGTTGATCTACATTTTTAAGCAACTAAGAACCATTGCTCCCTATAAACTCCTGATATCAACCTACAAGGCATTATGCGAGTGTATACTTAGTTATGGCATCTGTTGTTGGGGTGCTGCAGCGAAAACAACTATGATTGAACTGGAACGTGCACAGCGCGCAATTATTAAAGTTTTTATGTTTCTACCATATCGCCACCCCACAACGGACGTATATAATCGCACTGGTGTTCTATCAGTTCGTAAACTCTACATAAGTCAGGTTCTCCGTAGATATCACCGCATTACAATTCCACAGTTACTGCCGACCAGTAAGAGACGCTTTATTTGTCCAACACTCCGTGTAAAATCTTTTTTTGCAAAACGACACTATAACTCAATCGCACCGCGTATTTATAACAAACTCACAGCAAAGGATATTCATAATTTAAATAACCACGATTTTGGAAAAAGTATTCTCGATTGGCTAACCAAGCTAGATTATGAGCTAGTGGAAAACCTACACTTAACCAATATCTAAACCGACTGTATAATCGCAAACCTACGCATAATTTAAATACATAACAAAACATACATACATATATACACATACACAACTACATACATTACAACCCCACCAATCCGAAAATACATATTAACCGTGCCAATACACAAGCTTTACACTCACACTCCCTCACACACACCTTCATCATTTATCACAATGAATACCACACTACGTGCGCACTTAGTTAAATTACCTACCTTGTAATGTATAATTTACTTTTATTTCAATTTACCTTTTTGTTTTTAGTTTCAACTACTTGAGAACACTGTAAGAATCTAGTAACTATGTAAACTGGAAGGGAACTGTCTCCTGAGATACAGGCTAACAACCTAGTTCAGGAGGCAGGGCGCTTATGTAATTGTGTACTTACCTTGTTTTTAATAAAGCATTATTATTATTATTATTCAAACACCATGTCCGATTTTGTGCTGAGATCGTGACTAATTATAACAGCACTAGCGTGTGCCAGCGGCTTCGCCCGCGATATCATACAAGTTATATAACCTACTAGCTGACCCGCGCAACTTCGACTGCATCACATTTACCATTACTGCTCCGCTCCTATTTGTCTTAGCGTGATGATATAAAGTCTATGACCTTCCTCGATAAATGGGCTATCTAACACTGAAAGAATTTTTCAAGTCGAACCAGTAGTTCCTGAGATTAGCGCGTTCAAACAAACAAACAAACTAACTCTTCTGCTTTATAATATTATACTAGCTGACCCGCGCAACTTCGTCTGCGTCACATTTTCCATTACTGCTCCTCTCCTATTTGTCTTAGCGTGATGATATATAGCCTATAGCCTATCTCAATTAATTGGCTATCTAACACTGAAATAATTTTTCAAATCGGACCCGTAGTTCTCGAGATTAGCGCGTTCAACCAAACAAACAAACAAACAAAGTCTTCTGCTTTTTAATATTAGTATAGAAATATATTATAGATTTACCCTTAAGTTCCCGTTCCCGTGGGATTTCCGGGATGAAAACTATATTAGGTCCCTTCTCGGGTCTCAAACTGTCTTTGCACAACATTTCGTCCAAATCGGTTCAGTGGCATAGGCATGAAGAAGAGATAGACACAGTTACTTTCGCATTTATATAGTAGGGATTTCTTTGAGATTAAACAAAGGTCGCCAAGGTTGGTCTATAGATGAGTGACCATCCATTACATACCGGTTCTGCTTAATGCCACGGAAAACACACTGAGCCTTTGTTTGCAGATCTTTGACAGTTGCTAGGGATAATCAGAAGCCAGAAAATCTGACACCAATCTTGGCAAGGAGTACCGTTTTAATCAGTTACTGGGATGCGGTCAAAGAGTCAAAATTACTAAATCTATTCTTACAAAACAAAATAATAGTGCTTTATTAAGCTAACAAAAAAAAAGAATGTAGATGATGTAGGTATTGCTGACTCGATTTAATAATTGATTTTAAAGCCGCCAAGAGTACTTAAAAAACAACACGGCACCAAACGCACTAATGCTAATGTAGAAGTAGTAGCAGAACCTTTGCATTAACAATATAGTTTGCAGAACCTGAGTATCCCAAGTTGTAGGACTTCAAAATATAACGCAAGGTCCATTTCCCCATGACCACGTATAAAAGCAGCTGAAATGAGGCATTGCATTGACTCACCTTTTAAGATTCCCGCCGTCAGTCGGAGCAGGCTCAAACACTCGTTTCCTCCATACGATCCTGCAGATGTTCCGCCACTTCTCCTCAGCCATTGATCAGGGAGTGCCTCCTCTGCCGCATCTGGACCTCGCCGAACACCTGCAACAGAGCCACGATCAGCTAATGGCCCTGGAACAGCAGACATTTGAGAACTTTTGCTAAAGATATTCATCTGACATTTTGAACAGCTGGTTGACACTGTCAAATTCTGATGGAAGAATTTGGTAGAAGGTTCTATGACGTGTTATAGCAGTAAGTTTGATCTAAAAAAGGTTTTACTCTTTAAGCTCACTATTGCTTGGATAATATCTTTATCTATTATCATCATATATATAAAAATGAATCCCTTTTTCCCTTGGTCCAAGCATCACGCGTGAACGGCTGGACCGATTTCGTTAATTCTTTTTTTGTTGTGTTTGTGATTATGAGTAGAATGTTCTTATAAAAGATTAAAATAAAAAAGTAGACGGGAACGAAGGCGCGGGGGACAGCTAGTTATCTATATTTCTATACTAATATTATAAAGAGGTAACATTTGTTTGTAAGTTTGTATTAGGGGTAATCTCAGGAACTCCTGGTCCGATTCGAAAAATTGTTTCGGTATTAAATAGCCCATTTATCCAGGAAGGTTAGTAGTTAGGCTATTTTATTTTATTTTTATTTATTTTTATTTTTAGCCGAGCCGAGCATTCATGGAAAATGTGACGCAGACGAAGTTGCGTGGGTCAGCTAGTATAAAATATAAAAGTTAATTACCTTGGTTATCGCATCACGCGATGAGATGAGAGATTCATTTTTTTAATATAGAAGATATTATATAGAATACATAGTTGAAGATATTATATAGAATACATAGTTTTTGTAGGAGCTGGTGACATAGGAATAACAGCCGTTCGGATCGAAATTCAAGGTTAAGCAACGCTTGCCAAGGTTAGTCTGTGGATGGGTGACCATCTTAAAATACCGAGTTTCTTCCGTGCTTAGAAACGTTAAGGCCACGCTAAGCCGTTGGTCCCGGCTGTCATTTGTAGATCTTTGGCAGTCGTTACGGATTGTCAGAATATCTGACTCCAGTCTTACCAGGAACCACTGTGTGACCCTGTAAATGAGTTGTGGAGGTCTAATAGGCAGCCGCTACACGTACAATACTGGTATTCTCTGGATATGGTTTAACTGGGAGCTGATTCCAATATACCTAGTTGGGAAAAGGCTAGGCAGATGATATCGTAGGTGTTGAAAACGAACAACTTTTTTTATTAAATACTAGATATCCCTCGCGGCTTTACTCCCGTCAACTGCAACTTCTTTATTTTTTAGTGTATTTCAAGACGACATTGTCCAACCATGCCTGAATAATCCATCTCCCTCTACCTACCCCACTCCCATACTAAACCAACAATTTCAAAGACAAACAGATACTGTAACTGCGTAATCTGCGGCACATAATCTCGATCTTATCTGGCGGTTAACTCGCGGTATAACCTCACGTTCCAGAGCGTTTCACAACTCTGATAGCAGTTACAGTTATCAGCAGTGAAAGAAAAACTCTAATCTTTTAACGGTAGGAAATAACTTTACAGATTTCAAATACGCATTTGTATTCTGTTTGTTCAATAAATCTTACATGAAATGTGTTTTAAAACATTACAATTTAGGATTATTTTAATTTATAAAAATACTGGTATTCAGCTGAATCCGGTCTGACTGGACGCCGACCCCAATATAGTTGGGAAAAGGCTAGGCAGATGATGTGTAGCCCACCACTAATTAGGAACAGAGTCCAAGCTACCGTAGGTAAGGACTCAAGACAAACTCCTAACAATACGAACCGTGTCCAGAAGCACCGCTTTATGAATGAAGCCCTTGATCCAGCCACCTAACGACAACCTCCTAAGTTATTGATCAGAATCAGAATCAAAATCAGAAATAATTTATTTGCACATAATTTAGGTAACAAAAACATAGCTTAGATGGAAAAATAATATCAACGCTCATCATCTGCCTAGCCTTCTATCGCCGGAGTCAGCATCGTCGTTACCATGATGGTCTCCTATTACGAGCTTGTGAGTTTTTTTCTTATTTTACTTGAAAGACTTGGAGCGAGGTGAACTAGACTTTATGAGGGGTCTGCCCACAGCGGCAAACAATCAAGAGAAGTGGACGACTGCAAGGAAGCCTTTGTTCAGCAGTAGGATAATCATCTGCCAAGCTTTTTCTCAACTATATTGTGGTCGGCTTCCAGTCAAACCGGATTCAGCTGAATACCAGTGTTTTACGTGAAGCGGCTGCCTACCACACCTCCACAAGCCATTAACTGGGTAACACGGTACTTCTTGGTAAGTCTTGAGTCAGATTTACTGACATTTCTTACAATCCGTAACGACTGCCAAAGATCTAGAAATACAAATGACAGCCGGGACCAACGACTTAACGTGCTTTCCGAGGCACGGAACAAACTCGGTATGTTAAGATGGTCACCCATCCACAGACCAACCGTGGCAAGCGTTGCTTAACCTTAATCGACCCGTGTGGCTGTTATTATTATTTTAGCCACGATTGATATTGATCGATGCTATTGGCTATTAAACCATTGTCTGACACGACTCTAGGTAGAATAATGATGCATTATGCACTCAATGGTCCACTCAACGAATGTACAAGAAGAGCTTCACTCCGGGTGGAATAGGCAACTGATTGTGAAGCTTACCACCACCTGTTTTGCGACGACCACGAGTAATCCGTCAAAAGTGTGACGACGAGGAAAGAATGGATGCAATAGTTTATCAGGCTAAACTTTAGGATTCAGTTAAAGATCCTGTAGCTACGAGTGACGATTCTTGAGCAAAATTCAATATACCCTGAGCAGATATAGGGGACCTACACGACACCGACATTAGTTTCAGCAGAATTTCAACTCTGATTAAAATGAAAAAGCACAACTCCATTTGTTTGCGCAAACTTTGTTTTAAGTCTGAGACATTTTTTGTATGGATGGTCTATTAATCTCGCTAGGAACATGTGCGAATCCAAATTCCATTGAGGATAAAAAAAACCTATATTTCCTAAAGAAGAAATAGGTATGTTGTCCAGTTCATTACCTCCTCGATTGTTTAAATCAGTTCCATTATTTTCAGGAGGAAGAACAAACACTGGTGGACTATTAAAAATAGATTGACCTACTCAAATTCAGGATATCGCTACGCATCAACGATTCCCATCGATTTTCACTTTCGAAAGCATACTCTTGAAAATGATACAGCAGTTTCCGAGTCGCAATCAGTGCCAGACGTACAAGATTGTTGCATTATGTAACATTATTATTATGTACTGTTAGGTATGTATAGTGCGGAGTGCTATCAGGCTCTTAATTGTAGACTTTATGTAGGTACTTGGCACTTTGATACGCTAATTATAGAGAAATGATTCATCATTGTTAGTTTTTCCAAATGAGAAACGTAACGAGAAGTGCGATGCAAAGTTCAATTAAAAATCTCGGAAATTGTCTACGTACCAGGCTGGCACTTAATCACCTAAATGCTGGTTATCATTTTAGTGTCCAGCTGAAGCGCGGATTTTCATGCAAATTTATTCTGTGCGACTAAGAAACTTTTAACTATGTTGGTATCTGACCTCCACAACTCAGGAAGGTATTCAGATTTCCTGGATTCTGAGCACATGTAAGATCTACGAATGACATCCGAGACCAAAGGCTTGACAAGCGTTCCGTGGCATAAATGTATAAAGGTATGCTAGATGATCTTTCAACTTCGGACCGGTCGTGACAAGCGCTGCTTCATCTTGAAGATGGATCTTTTTTTAGGATGGGAATTTGTCAAATGACTCTTCCTGTTCTGGGCAGGGCGGAAAGGTGTCAGGCTCTTACCGTGTTCTTTCAAATGCCCTTTGCGTTCCAAGGCCGCGTTTAACTCTTTCGAACAAATTCCACAACTCTGGCAGAAAAAATAAAATAAAATAAAAAAGAAGCCTTTTTTAAGGATGGGAAATCATCAAATGACTCCTCGCGCTCTGGGCGGAGCAGAAGGGACTGTCAGACTTACTGACTAAAACCCATCCGTGTTCCTCTTAGTACCATTTGCGTTCCAGTGCCGCGGTGACTCTTTCAAACAAATTCCTGTATCCTGGCAGGCACTAGCATTCGCGGGCCCCGTCTGCCATGCTAACATCTCTTTGACAAGCATGGAACAGAACGCGCCGGCGACCCAGAAATAATAGGCCTACAACTCAAATTCCTTTGGCATGGTTTTATGGAAATTACAACGCATATTTTAGGTCTACTAAAATATGCGTGGTCCAGACAATGAAAACATTTCTCAGCTATCGTGTAACTCAATTTCATTGGCTATCTCTTTTGAATATAGAACAATAGTTTGATTCTGTAAACGTGTCGAAGTGAAGGCGTCGGTGAAGTGATCACAAAGTGAGCAGTCAAACCATGCAAACAAGAAGAAATGACAGCTCACTTGTCGCTCACTACACCTAAGTGATCACGGTGAGTGTCAACAGAATAGACCCTGCAGTGCGATTCTATAAACATGTCGAAGTGACCACTTAGGCGAAGTGAACGACAAGTGAGCTGTCAAACCATACAAACAAGATGGCTTGACAGCTCACTTGTCGTTCACTCCACCTAAGTGGTTACGCTGAGATGTCAACAGAATCGACCGGCTGCTGTTGCATCGATCTCGTCCTTCAAAACTATTCATATACATCACAGATTTTATCGTTGCATACATTTTAAAACAATTATTTCAGTGAATGTAGAATCCTTAAGCAACCAGATAGCTAGATGAACTCGACTCGACGGCGCCTAGAGGGAAGTTATGTGGTTCACGTGTTTGCATGTATGGGATGAGCACGTGTCTACTCAACTACTTGACATAAAACGGTACCTAAATGGGATGTAGAATATTGAGAAATTTCTGGATGTGTGTACTATAAACCTTTTAAAAGGGATCATCTGCCTAGCCTTTTCCCAACTATATTGGGGTCGGCTTCCAGTCAAACCGGATTTAGCTGAATACCAGTATTTTACGTGGAGCAGCTGCCTACCTGATCTCCACTACCCGTTAACTGGGTAACACGGTACTTCTTGGCAAGACTGGAGTCAGATTTACTGGCTGGGACCAACGGCTTAACGTGCTTTCTGAGGCACGGAGGAAATCGGTATGTTAAGATGGTCACCCACCCACAGACTAACCTTGGCAAGCGTTGCTTAACCTGGAAGATCGCCTGTGCGGCCATAACTGTTTCTTTTTATTATTTTTACCATCTGGGATTGCAATAAACATTTTGAGATTTGAGATTTGATGTTTAGCAACGAGCTCCTCAAACCTTTTAAAAAAGAATCGATTGTTTTATTTCAATTTACATATTAAGCCTCT
Source organism: Ceramica pisi (assembly GCA_963859965.1). NCBI lineage: Eukaryota > Metazoa > Arthropoda > Insecta > Lepidoptera > Noctuidae > Ceramica > Ceramica pisi. The sequence goes on from OY982538.1 coordinate 1,881,548, forward strand.
GGTAACCGATAGACATCTGGAAGTAGGCAACACACACCTCAAGTAGTTAAAGACTGGCTACTACCACCTCTCCTCTTTAAGACTCACGAGGAATAAAAAAAAAGTCAAGTGCGAGTCTGGCTCTCACACGAAGGGTTCCGTACCATAAACCGAAGAAAACACGTTTATTATATGGTAGCCCCTTTTAAATTTTAATTATTTGTTGGTATTGCGCCAATAGAAATACACACTCAATGAAAATTTCTACCTCATAAAAATATATTCTACCTATTACAGTTTTTTATATACAGCCCGCTGACAGACAGACAGACGGGTGGACGGACGGACAGTAGAGTACCCTTCGGGTACGGAACCCTAAAACTGGTTTGTTACAGATACCAGCACGGATCTTGAGCGCTCGGCGGAAGAGTGGGGATCGCTTTGCGCATCGTACACTTAAGGACGCTCCACACTATTCCCGAAGTTGATCGAGGTGAAGTACTCTCCGAAGTTGACCGAAGTCCGAAGTACGTGTCCACACACTCGAGCAAATTGGCGAGGAGCTCAGTCGCCCGTTCCCCTCACGATAGGCATAATGGATAACGTTCATGTGGCAACTGCCGTTGCAATGTGTACTCTCGTGTAATAAAAATACGTGCGTATTAACTATGGCTGACGCGAAGCGAAGTGAGCCGAAGTGAGCCGAGTTGTATGGACAGACGCTTCGTGTTCGAACTTCGAGTCCTTTTGCCTCGGGCGCAAAAACCAACAACAACTGGAAGTTGCCCGAGGCGAAGCGAAGTGCCCCGCTACACTATCGTATTCGCTCAACTTCGATCAACTTCGGGAATAGTGTGGAGGACGCTTTATGACAAGTAAAACGTCGTCGTGAGGTCCGTGCAGCAAGAGTAAAGAACAAATCCCAAGTGACGGCTATGACGCGATGCGCTACGGGCCAATAACTACACTTTCCCCGCCCCAGCCCCTCCGCGCCTCACTTCATACCACCAAAGGGACCCAATAACTCACTTTTGCGCAGATGAAGGTCAGCGCTCAAGATCCATACCGATGATTGTACATGAGGACATGTCATTGCAGTCACTGGGCTACATAGCTGCCTCGTCTGTAGCTCAGGCGTCACTCCACTTCGGGTGCAATGGCAGAGTTTGATCACTCGCATCAAAATCAAAATATACTATTGAAGCTTAATTTGGTATGAAGTTTGTTTTAGTCTGAAGTTTAGCCTTTTTTATAGGGATGGGAAATCATCAAATGACTTCCCCCGCTCTGGGCGAAGCGGAAGGGAGTGTCAGACTCTTACTGACCAAAACCCATCCATGTTCCTTCAGTGCTCTTTGTGTTCCGGAGCCACGGTATCTCCTTCGAATAGTCCCGCGACTCCGGCAGTTCGGCCCTTTTGGGCCCCTCTGTGTGTTGACTCTCTTTGAGCCGCGCGTGGAACACGAACGCGCCGTCGTCGACACGACCTGTCGCCAGAAGACGCACGGACGGCGAGCCACCGAAGTTTAGTCTGAAGTTTGCTGTTGATGACGAACTGTAATAGTTATCAGTGGATTTTTGCTATAGTTTGTAAGAATTTTTGGAAGTGCTGTGCACTCCTGTAAATGAAAGTTCACCTTACTTACGGTTTTTTTTTATATTTTAGTGTAATTGTTAGTGAATAAGTCATTGGAAAGCCATTTTTAATTAAATCTATCTATCTATCTATACTTATAATAAATCTGTAGAGAGGTCAATTCTGTACATGAAATATATTTCCAAAATAACTATCAAGGGGTGAATAAGGATCAATACTGATGCCAAAAATGCAATCAGTAAAATTTTTGTCTGTCTGTCTGTCTGTCTGTCTGTCTGTCTGTCTGTCTGTCTGTCTGTCTGTATAACCGTTATAGAAACAAAAACTACTCGACGGATTTTAACGAAACTTGGTACAATTATTATTCATACTCCTGAGCAAGTTATAGTATACTTTTCATCACGCTACAATCAATAGAAAAAAATGAAAAAAAAAATGAAAATGTGAAAGTTTGGTTGTTTGTTACTCAATCACGCCAGAACGGCTTAACGGATCTTAATGAAATTTAGAACAAAGATAGATTATAGTCTGGAATAGCACATAAGCTACTTTTAATCCCGGGAACATGTTCCCTAGGGATCACGCGGGCGAAGCCGCTGGCAGAAGCTAGTAAACAAATAAAGTGCCAAATGACATAGTTATTACTGTTTTGCAGTTTTTCGAACTGGTGTTAAAGCGCTTTTTGCGCTGTACAGCAAAAATCAAGGAGAAAATTGAATTATCTTTACTTTTCGCCATGAGTCAAGTTACACTGGTAAGAGGTGTGCCTAGTTAGACACAATATCACACGTACGTAGTTATCTATAGCAACAAATCGTATAATACTCATTGTTGGCTTAGTTCAGCCGTACTCAACCTTTTTCTCTCTGGGCCACATTGACCTTCTATTATTGTCATGCCTTTGAATTTGGACGGACGGATCTTTGAATTTGTGACAAAGGGCTGTTTTGGTATAGGCGATTTTTTAGATTTTTGCACGCTAATAGTGGGTGAGGAATAGTCTCTGCACGTTGTCAAGGAGTGAATCAGAACAGTATAAATATTATACAAAACTTTGATACACTAACTAAACATAGCATCAGTAATGTGCTAGGGTACAGGGCCCGCAGGCAGCAGGTTGAGTATAGGTAGCTGGCTTAGTTCATTACCAGCCAAGCCTTCTCAACATTACAACATTTCACATATATATTTCCGACATTACAACGACTTCCGAAAACGTGGACTCCAGTAAGATGCCTCGTAAAGTGTGCGCAGATCCAGGATATTATCATTTGGAGGGGCGGGGTTTGACATACCTATAGGTTTTTCAGTAAATAATAAAAATGCAAATAACATTTCGTTTCGCTAAACGTAACAAGCTTCGGACTACTTTTCGTAAATTCCCCAAAAACTTCGTTAGGTTGTAGACTACCAAACAAAGGGTCTTTTGAAGGGGATAGTTTCGCGAATAGTGTGTGTTTAACTTCTTACATGCCCAAACAATCTCAAACAAAAAATCATCTCCATATAAGCATAGTCTGGCTGGAAGCATGGGTTTGAAATGTAAACATAAAAATAACCATGAAATACAAGAAAAGTCCAGTTCACCTCTATCAAAACGTCACACTTAAAATACACCTGTAGCAATATCAAGATCCAACCTCACTCATATTGGAAACACAAACAACTTTGACTATCACCAAAATCAGTAATAAAAAGTTCCACCCCTTTCAAAAGGAGATTCTTTTCCCATCCCCACAAACACTCACCCCAAATATCCTTCACACTTCTCCACACATTTCCTGAACAGGAGAATGTTAACGTGACACAGCGACCGCGCACACCGCGTAACTAAACAACGGTGATAACAATAAGGTCCCAGTGATAAGATAAAAAAATAATCGGAAGATCTTTTAACTTGTTTCAACGAGATACTTTACCGGTGTAAGAATAGTGTTTATCTTAGACGTCATATAAACTGTATATAGATCTTAGTGGATGAGTTTTGGTAGTCATCTAAAGTAGTACCTAACTGGTATAAGTATAGAATAGAATAGAGAGTAGAATAGAAAACACTTACCTATTTTACACAGACACAATAGGTACCACAGCAAAAAACACATTATAAAAGAAGATAAACACATTATAAAAGAAGATAAACAAAAACGTTAAATAAAAAAACGATAGGTACTTCTGGGTAAGCTCGTTCCATCGTAGTCATCTCAGACTAGAGTCAAGAGCGAACCCATCTTCAGTAAAAAAGGTAGGTACAGTGAAATTGTGCTGAGCGTGCCCATGCCGAAAGGGTCTCAGCATATTTTATGCTGGGTGTAAGACACCCAACCCTGTTTATCAGTTGGCACCCTGCAGTGTAACACGGACGAAGATAAATATAATAAATACGTACTGTTAAAGAAATACTTAATTAATGCTATTTAAAATGTGATGATGTAGGAAGTAAATAAAATAAGGATTTTGTATACGTAAAAAAATAAAGTATTTCTTCTGACTAAGATAGGTACTTTTTTGTTGTGGATGGCTTATCATCAAATGGCTTCTCCCGCTCAAGAAGGAGTTTCTTCAAATGCTCTATTACGTACAACGGTTGCGCTAATCTTTCGAACAGTTCCCTGGATTCGGCAACCCTGGGGTGAGTCACACTTAGCTACACGATTACAGTTCATGCCTTGGTAAAATTATGAGCAGGTTAACAACCTGGCTATGTTAGGAGGTAATCGGCGCTGACTACCTGGCTATGTCATATTGTCATTTATTTTGTTGTACAACGTTAAGTCAGTGCTATTTCAATTTCGAAAGGCAAGAATTCATTCAGTAACTCAATTTTTTCTCCAAAACATAAATCTTTAGGCTATTATGATCAAATTTTTTAAGACTAGCTTCTGCCTGTGGTTTGGCCCGCGTGAATGTCGGACAATATCCCAAGGACCCATCTTCCGGTATGAATCCCTATGTCCCAGTAGCCTATGTGCCTTCTAAAGCTATATATCTCTATATGTACGCCAAATTTCATTCATATCCGTTCTAACGTGATACAATAAAAAAAAAACCGGCCAAGTGCGAGTCAGACTCGCGCACCGAGGGTTCCGTACAAACCTGTAGGTATATAAGTAAAAGTTATGGTATTTTTATTTTAAGTCTAATATATAAAATTCTCGTGTTGCGGTGTTTGTTTCCAAACTCCTCCGAAACGGCTGAACCGATTTGCATGAAATTTTGTGTGCATATCGGGTAGGTCTGAGAATCGGCCAACATCTGTTTTTTTTTTTAATCGCTGAACAACGTTTGCTGGGTCAGCTAGTAAGTTTATGATTATTAAAAAAAATATACTATGTGATGTAACTAAAAATTTAAGATTTTCGGAATTTTTCCTATATGTGTACTTTATAACGTTGCTTCATGCCAAATTTCAAGATTCCAGGTCGTCTGGAAGTATCCTTTAGGTTTTGATTCCCTTGCGAGTAGTTGCGAGTTTCAAAATATGCGGCTTTAATTGCTGTATCTTTTGATTGCGTTGACGTAGAAGTTTGATTTTGTTACAGCTTAAAGATATTATAGACTTGAGTATTTGTTAAGAATTTCAATATAATACCACTACGCGTTCATGAGTAAAGGGGTAATAAGTTTAAAATTATTAAAAATATTTTTATTATATGATGTACCTAAAAATTTATGCTTTTCGCAATTTTTCCTTTATCTGTGTTATAAGACGTTGCTTCGTACCAAATTTCAAGATTCTGAGTTCACGGGAAGTACCCTGTAGGTTTTGATTCCCTTGCGAGTGTCGAAAATTTGCGGCATAAACGGGAGTATCTTTTGATCGCGTTGACTTAGAAGTTTGATTTTTTCACAGCTCCAAGAGACCATAGACTTGAGTATTTGATATGAATTTCAGCTTGATACCTCCACGCGTTCCTGAGAAAAAAGGTCTTGACAGACAGACAGACAGACAGACGGACAACAAAGTGATCCTATAAGGGTTCCGTTTTTACCTTTTGAGGTACGGAACCCTAAAAACAATCCAAACTTTCGCATTTAATAATAAATTTTTTTTACAAAAAACACAACTGACTTCCAAAACAGAAAAATCACTACAAAGTAAAAAATAAGTTTAATTTCGGAAGTCGTTGTTTTTGTTAGTTTCTTCGTATTTTGACACCGACTTCCGAAATTAAAGTTATTTTTTACTTTGTAGGTAGTGTTTTTTTCTTTTTTGGAAGTCGGTTGTGTTATTTTTTGGAAATAGTTTTTGATTTTTCACTTTTTAGTGGTACCCCATACTTAACAACACCACTGCAAAATAGCAGAAAGCAAAATACGCAATTTCGATTACTTGGATGACATAAAATCATCATCCAAGTAGACGAATTCCAGCTATTTCGAATTAAAATCCAAAGTTCATAACCGATTTTGATAAAATTTAAATGGGACCAATCTGCAAGTATATCCTTTCAGATAAAACAAGAATTTTTCAATTCGGTTCATAATTGTCAAAGTTTTTATGTAACAAACATAAAAATAACATACAACCGAATTGAGAACCTCCTCCTTTTTGGGAAGTCGGTTAAAAATAGTGTAAAGTAAGATAACTTGTTCTTTGTAAGAGCGCATCTATACTCTACTAGATGACAATCTACTGCAAAATAATTTAAACTCTACAAACTGTGTTGTAACATTTTCCGAGAGATTTTCATTAAATTACCGAAGTTCTCTCAGAAATTCCTGCTGATACTACCTATTACGAAGTACTCTTATCTAGTGATAAGATTTAGTCATAGAAATGAGATAAACGGTAATGGTTTACGCATTCTCAACTAAGTATAATAAGTGAGAGTCTCCTAAATTTTGCACAATTAAACCTTGAATACCATCTTTGACAGTAGCAGATAATTTCATCATCAACGTCATCATCGTCAACAGTCAACATATAGCTTATGGGCCTCCTACCTTACGCTTGCCGATTCATGGTCTGGGTCAAGATTCAAGATTCAAGATTCAAAGCATTTATTTCAAATAAACCATTTACAGGCACTTTTGAAATGTCAAGGTCGGTCAGTCAAAAACATGAGGCTATTTGCACATTCCAAAGCGTAGATCTCTATGGAGAAGAACGTGCAAGAAACTCCATGGACACTCTTTTAAATTATGTGATGTTTTACAAAAATCTTAGTTAGTACTTGCTTCTTCATGTGAGGACAATGTAAAATAAAAATAAAAACTTAAAAAACAACAACTTAAATATAAAGATGAAAATAAGCCAGTGGTGGTTAAGAGATGACCAGTCTCAACTGACGGCGACCGTTCACGAACCTGACGTATGTATCGGCACCATTCAGCTCAACCATTTTGAAGGGAACCGAATGATCCAACACACACGCCGCCATCAGCAAAACATTTGAGTGAGCATGACATGCTCTCGATCACCATGCTCGTTCATGTCAAACAAGTAAACTAATCACATAATTATAGTATTATGTAAATGGCTCCATGGTACTCACATTTACAAAATTTGAATTTGGTCAGGGTCTGTCAGACTCTTACTGACTAAAATCATCCCGGTGTTCCATCTCCCACCTACGCTGGGGATCGTGGGAACTAATGGGACTTCCGTCATCCCCCTCCCCGGCCAGCCTCTGCGGGTCACCTCGGGATGAACTCATCTATCCCAACGTCGGTCGGTTCTACGGCTAATATGATAATTTTTTATCGCTTAAAGTGAATGATATACAGGGTGTCCCAGAACTCAACGTCAAGCCGGAATCTGATAGGACAAATCATAATAGTGACCAGAAAATTATAAAAAAAACTTAGTCACGCAGTTACCTACTGGTTTGTGAAGATCTGAAAGGCAATCACTCAATTCTACATACTGGTATTCGGATTATTTTTTTGTCACAGCAAATCATTTGACCTCACGGTTATTGTCTAAAGATTGTTTCATTAACTTTGGTAATATTCTGCCAAGTTAAAATTTGACCAAATGAAAAAAGTGCGTATTAAAATAATTCCAAATATTGCAGTAGTATCAAAAAGGTTGCTAAAATTTGTTTGGGTAGTGAAATTTTGTCGAAATATTTTCGGCAAAACGGCAGACTCCTGATTTATTGATATATCTAACGAAAAGAGTTTTTTCGTCTTCATAGAGAACTTCGCTTTGGAACAGCCAACTAACTCCGAATCATTGACAATTCCGAATTATTTGTAGGTAATTGGTTTCATCATTTCAACACTTGGACAAAGCCCAATGAGCGAGAGAATGAGATGCAGTGGATTCCCGGGGCCTTCTACTTATTGGGCGTTTTGGCTCCAACTTTTACTTTATCAAATTCATAGCTAACCTGGAACTTGTAATGGTTATAGGTAGTGTAGATAGCCAACCGAGGGCCCGAGCTCACATTCTCCTTAGATATCGGAACAAGTTCGCTCATGTCTGGACACAGAGTAGGTCCCCGTTTCCGTAAGTATTTCCTCTAGTTAGAATAGGCTTGTCTCCTGAAAAAATGTAATTAGTCCGTCAGTTAGATTATCAAAAAACATTTGAGCCGTGTTTTTCCGTTTGTTACGGGAACCAAAATTGACGAAGATACGACGCTTTTAAAATTCTCAATACGTCACACCTTCGCATAATTTTTAGTGAGTCGTGACATCATGAGCCCCCAATCCCGAGTTTTGATGCGTTTTATCTTTGTCAATATTCATTGATTTACAAAAACAAAAAATACGTGTCCATTATCTTCAATACTCTAACTGACGGACTAAATAGTTTTACAATTTGTGGATGATGGAATCTAGCCTATTGTCCGTAGGAATTTCGGGAAATCCTCTTGGTGCTACCCTTTCTTTTTCTCTCATCAACCCATCCGTGTTCCTCCTAGTGCCCTTTGCATTCCAGGGCCACGGTGACTCTTTCGATCAATTTCTGCAGCCCTTACTGCTACACTCGCCAAGGAATCTACATGACAAATTTCAGCTTTCTAGGATCAGTAGCTTCGGTTTTGCGTTGTTGTCAGTCACTCACGTCAGTCATCAGCCGGTCTATTCTGAAAATTTATCACCATGTAAGCTTGGGTGGAGTAGGTGGAGTGAGTCATTCTCGTGACTCGTCTCTAATCTTGGTCAAGATGACAGAGACAAAGTCTACGATGGAGCGAGCTTACCCAGAAGGAGCCTGTTCACTCTAACTTTGAATAGATTAGGGTGTTTGTATGGAATGACAGCTTATTCTATGTTTAATTCACCTAAGTTTTCACTTCGACATGTTTGCAGAATCGACTGATATAACGGAAGAATTTTATATATATATGAGGATCATCAGACTTCTCCTGGCTCCTGCAAAATAAGCTGCAGTTCGTTTGGCAACTTATACTCTACCTCATTCCTATGTTCATAAGTACAAAGAAAGAAGTAAGAAAAAGAGTTTATTTGCGGCCAGTATGACGCATACCAAAAATACACAAAATTACAATAAATACATGAAAAATATCTTCCCAATATGCGTCAAATCCGCGATTCAATTGCAAATTCAAGAATGTTGATAGTAGATAATATCTTGTGTTCGTTAAATTTAACTTCCACGGTTTTTTACTCACAACAGTGAATCGTTAAAATAAGCTTATCTTCTATCTATACTTATAATAAATCTGTAGAGAGGTCAATTCTGTACATGAAATATATTTCCAAAATAACTATCAGGGGGTGATTACGGATCGATACTGATGCCAAAAATGCAATCAGTGCAATTTTTGTCTGTCTGTCTGTCTGTCTGTCTGTCTGTCTGTCTGTCTGTCTGTCTGTCTGTCTGTCTGTATAACCGTTATAGAAACAAAAACTACTCGACGGATTTTAATGAAACTTGGTACAATTATTATTCATACTCCTGAGCAGGTTATAGTATACTTTTCATCACGCTACAATCAATAGGAGCAGAGCAGTGAAGGGAAATGTTGGGAAAACGGGAGAAGTTACTCCATTTTTTAAGCATCCGTCACGTGTGCAACCTTAATGGTGAAAGCTACACAGAAATCATGTATGACGGAAATGTTTTCCTTAAAATTATACTATAAAAAATAACCAACGACAGCATTAACGTGTAACTCCCGATAGCTTAGCAGTTCGAAGCTTTCTGATTGTATTTGTCTACTCTTACGTTTATAAAACTCTCAGTCGTCCCTAATCAACATTAATAAAAGTTAACATTATTAACTATTCCATAAAAAAAGAATCATAGAAATCGGAATATACTGAATCATCTCTATGGATTATTTTTGTCATTTTTGTGGTCGCGAACGCACAGGCAGGCGGCTAGCTTGGCGCCTAGCGCTAGCGCTAGGCTAGCGAGTAGCTTCGGAAAACGGCTTACGACAGTTTGCAATATCCTTTAATAATTATAATGTCGAGGGGAAGATGGTTATAATTTCGCTTTACACCAAACGAGTAATATTATAAATGTGAAAGTTTGGTTGTTTGTTACTCAATCACGCCAGAACGGCTAAACGGATCTTAACAAAATTTAGAAAAAAGATAGATTATAGTCTGGAATAGCACATAAGCTACTTTTCATCCCGGGAATATGTTCCCTAGGGATTACGCGGGCGAAGCCGCTGGCAGAAGCTAGTATGAAAATAAATAGGTAGGTACCTTATTATCTAAGAATATTATGAGATCAACTGCATATTATACTATATACTATTTCTATTATTGTTGCGTAAGGTATTACTGCTGATGTATTCCATTGTTATATCGATTTACTTTCATTGTAAATTTCATTGTTTATTGTTACATTTTCATTAGACTTTTAAATTGCAAACTAACTTGAATGAGAAGTGGTCAAGTGCCTATCAATCCATAAGTGACAATACTAAACCCACATGACAGTTCTATAATCCATAAATGTACGTACAATTCACCCCGAGCAGTAAGCCACTAACCTTACTTGCACCTAATTATATCAGCCTAAAACTGCCCCACAATTGTGAGAAAGCCTCTTCAGTTAAATTAAATCTGGTCGTTTTCTATCAAGAGGTACCGGCAAGAAACTCCACAACATCACATTCGGAGAATGCAAAAACATTCGGCGGGTTGGGGTTTTCAGAAAAGTTTATGTTTATGTTTACTTAATTTATTTTTTCTGTAACTTATATGGTGTACATAATAAAGAGTATTCTATTCTATTCTATTCTATTCTATTCTATGTGCCACCCTTTTTTTTTTTTTTTTTTTTTTTTTAGGGATGGGAAATCATCCAATGACTCCTCCCGCTCTGGGTGTGGCGGGAGGGAGTGTCAGACTTCTACTGACTAAAACCCATCCATGTTCCTTCATTGCCCTTTGTGTTCCGGAGCCACGGTGTCTCTTGCGAATAATCCCGCGACTCCGGTAGGCGTCGGCCCTTTCGGGCCCCTCTGTGTGCTGACTCTCTTTGAGGCGCGCGTGGAACACTAACGCGCCGTCGACACGGCCTGTCGTCACTAGACGGACGGACGGCGAGCCACCCACAGCTCGCCGTCCACAGGCCCGCGCCTACGGTGGCCGGAGGTCACCAGGTGGTGTCCCCCGACGCCCGCGGCGTCTACCACGGCGGCCGGGACGAGAGGGTCTCCTCTCCCTCTCCGCCACCTCCTTCGCTAACATGACTGCTTCGCAGAAGGAGGCAACGGCGTCCCATTCCGTCTCGCTCCGGACCATGGCTTGGACCAGGGCCGGACGCGAGAGGTCGCCGCCGATCGCCGTTTCGAGGACACGGCGGTGCGCCGCCCAAGCGGGGCACACCTGCACAGTGTGCTCCACCGTGTCCTCCGGTCGATCCTCGCAGTGGTGACACCCGGGCGTTTCCTCCCGCCCGATTCGGTGCAGGAACCTCCCGAAACATCCATGTCCGGTGAGGACCTGCGTCAGGCGGAAGGTGAGGACGCCGTGGCGCCTCTCTAGCCACTCCTCAGAGAGGGGACTTATCGCCACTATCGTGGCGTGCCCTGCACTGGGTTGCGACAGTCGTCGTCTCCATGACGCCATGAGATCGCGCCGGAGGTCTGTCCGCTGCGCGACAATTTGCCGCGTCAGCGGAGTTTCCCCCCGGCGAAGTACCTCCACGCGCCAATCATGCAGGCGCGCGAGGACTATCGCCTCCAGATCCCATGGCGGCAATCCGGCAAGGAGACACACCGCTTCACGCGAGATCGTGCGGTACCCTCGGGCCATCCTTAGGGCCATCACCTTTTGGGGCGCGTTCAGATAGTTGGCAGCACGCTGCCGCAAGGAACGCGCCCACACCGGGGCCCCGTAGAGGGCCATGGGCCGCACGACCCCCGCGTAGAGCCTCCGGCAGGAGGCGTTTGGTCCCCCCAGGTTGGGCAGGAGCCGCCTGAAAGCAGCCCCGGCCCGCTCCAGTTTGGGTGCCAAACGTCGGAAATGTTCCACGAAGTTCCACCGGCTGTCGAGGACGAGCCCTAGGTACTTCAGCGTCAACTCGACGCCGATGGAAACCCCTCCTACCGTCAGCAAGGATCCCGACGGTGGCGTATTGCCTCGGCCATGAAAACACATGGCCTCGGACTTGTGCAGCGCCACCTCGAGACCCAATTGCCGGATCCTCTCTACGACTGTCGCAACCCCGCGTGTCATAACGTCGGCCGCCTCCGCGTACGACCCCCCCTGTGCCAGCACCAGCGTGTCGTCAGCGTAGCAGATGACGCTGACGCCGCTAGGGAGGTCGGCTCGCAGCACCCAGTCGTAACCGATGTTCCACAGGGGCGGCCCCAGAACCGAACCCTGTGGGACACCGCACGACATCTCTCGCCGGTTCCACTCACCTCTGTGACTAGGGTAGATTACTGCCCGGTCGGACAGGTAGTCCCCGACCACACGACGAAGGTAGGTCGGCACCCGATGATACCGGAGTGCCTCCCCAATGCAGCTCCAGGGCATGGTGTTGAAGGCGTTGGCGATGTCGAGAGACACCGCCAAGACAACACCACCCCGGGAGACCGCATCCCCCGTCGTGAGGGCTCTGACGCGCATGACGGCGTCCACCGTAGAGCGCCCTTTGCGGAAACCAAACTGGTTGTCCGCAAGATCCGGCCCCGTTCCCGCTAGGTGCCCGGCGAGGCGGTCCGCAATGACTCTCTCGAAGAGCTTGCCCACCTCGTCGAGCAACACCACGGGCCGGAATGCGGACGGAGAGTCCGCAGGGCGCCCAGGCTTCCGGATGAGTACCAGCTTCCCGGTTCTCCAAGGAAGCGGGAACTGGCCTCTCTCCAAGCATGCGCTAAAAAGCCCCTCCAGTCGAGGCCCGAGAGCCTCCAAGGCCAGGGCCCAGGCTTTGCCAGGCAAGCCATCGGGCCCTGGGGCGGTATTCTTGGCCTTGAGCCTTCGCACCGCCGCTCTCAGGTCTACCCCAGTCACAGCCGGGATGTCGTCGTCGTCGTCCTCCTGGTCCTCTTCCGGCACCGCAGGCGGCGGAGCCATGGGCGGGGGAGGATGTTCCCCTCGCGCAGGGAACAGAGCGCTCACCACGTCCTCCACGAGCTGAGGCCGGAGACTCTGCGTCAGCGGGGGGGCCCAGGTGCAGAGCTTGTTCCGCACCATAAGGTAAGGGCGCCCCCACGGATCTCTGTCGAGAGTCGCCAGCATTTCCTCGCGGGCCAGATCCCTAGCCCGCAGGACAGCGTCGCGAAGAGCGGTCTTCGCAGCTCTGTATCCCTCGTATAGCTCCGCCTCGATGGTATCCGCATTCGGTGGACGAATGCGGCGCCTGCGATGCCTGGCGTACCGGCGCCGCGCAGAAATGCACGCCTCGCGCAGAGACGCCAGCTCTCGCGACCACCAGTACACCTGGCGCCGGGCTCTTCCTGGCCGGACTCGGGGCATTGCCACGTCACAAATGTCGGACATGGCCTCCTGGAACCACCCTGCCTCATTGTTGACGTCGGCAGGCCTGTCCGGTGATGTCACCCAGGCCTGCACGATCGAGGCTTCCAGGAGGAGCTCCCGGTCCAGCTGCTTCAGAGCCCAACGCGGACCACTCGGGGTCTGTACGACCGGCGCGCTTGAGGTCTGGGTGGAGACGTCGAACCGGATATACCGGTGGTCGGAATAGGTCTCCACCTCCTCCATGACACGCCAGTCAATGACCCGCGGTGACAGAGCGGGACTGGCGAACGAAATGTCCACCACCGACTCGCCCCGCATCCGTACACACGTGGGAACAGAACCCCGATTGAGGACGACCAGGCCTGTCTCCAGAGCCCAGTCCTCCACCATCCTTCCCCGCACGTCTGTCAGACGAGAACCCCAAGCCAAGTTCTTGGCATTGAAGTCCCCGAGGACAAGCACGGGTAGGGAATAGTGTCCGACGACGACACCCAACTCTACCAGAGAGTTGTGGAACTCGGCGAGAGTTCGGTTCGGGGAGAAGTAGACGCCTACTACGACGATCTCCCCAAACCGTGCTGCTACGCACCCCTGTCCCTTCCTGACATTTTCAAGGGACGGGGTACCGGCGGCGGCCGACGATATGATGGTCACTGAGCCGCTCAGGTCCGCAACCCAGTCATCCCTGGGTAGGACAAAATACGGCTCAGCGACCACCGCAATGTTGATCGACCACTGCGCCATGCTCTGCATCAACAAGTGCTGAGCGCAGGCGCAGTGGTTGATGTTCGCCTGGAGGAAGCTGAGAGGGGCCGTTACTGGCATTCCATTTCAGCTTCCTCCTGCGAGGGCCCCTCTGTGGCGGCAATAACGGCAGTGGCGGCGGTTGCGGCTGCGGCGGTTGCGGCTGCGGCAGTTACGGCTGCGGCAGCGGAGACGGTGGCAGTGGCGGCGGAGGGCCTCCCCCTACCTCCGGATCTGACCTTGGTGAGCGGAGCGCAGGCCGCGCTCCCAGCCCGGTGGTCGCCTGGCTTGCCGGCCGCCGCACATGCAACGCAGTGCGGCTTGGCGGAGCAAGTTACGGCCACGTGACCGGGCTGACCGCAGCGGAAACAGAGGCCGCTGCGGTCGACCTCCGAGGAGCACTTAACTGACACGTGGTGCCCCACGTGACAACGATAGCACCTCAGAGGCCTGGGCTCCAGCAGCTTTACCTGCGCTGAAACCCAGCCCACCAATAGCCTCCGGCCCTCCACAATCGTTTTAGCCGCCGTCACAGGGCAGCAGACCGTAACGGTTCGCATGCCCGAGAGGTCCGGACGTAGGGCGCCTGCCTTAATCTGCTCGGCAGAGCACCCTCCGGACCTGGCGACGGCGGCCACGACCTCCTCCTCGGTGACCGAGTCGTCCAGACCCAGGATACGCAGGTCAGCGCACCTAACGGGCCTGGACACTCGGGATTCTATGTGCCACCCTGGAGCAAAGCTAAATTGCGGTCAGCTACCAGTCTTATGGGATACAGCTGTATTTTGCAGTATTTTAAATGGAGCTACTGTCTGTATTTCCTCCACAACTCTGTAAATAGTTAACGGACAGTTGTGTTGCTGGAGAGTTTGTTTTGCCACTTCTTCTTCCCAGCTAAAACACTAGGAAGTGGTGACGGGCTGGGCGATTTGGGGCGCTATCTTCCTGTAAATTTTGACGTTCAAAAAGTGCTGATTTTCAGCCTAGTTTGAGTAAATGTTATTTGATTTTAAATGGGTAACATGATAAACCTAGGCAAGAAAAGTCAGATTTTCTGGCTTCTGACCCTTCTGACTATCCGTGACTACAGTTAATGAACTTCAAGTGGTAGGTGGCTCCAGCGGCTTATGCTTTTCATCACTATCGCAGCAAAAATATTACACGAAACTTTATAACATAGAACATACCTCATCATTTACCATTTGCCTAGCCTTTTCCCAACTATATTGAGGTCGGCTTCCAGTCAATCCGGATTCAGCTGAATACCAGTATTTTTACGTGGAGTGGGTGCCTACCAGACCTTCACAACCCATTAACTGCAAAAGATCTACAAATGACAGCCGAGACCAACGGCTTAACGTGCTTTCCTAGGCACGGAGGAAACTCGGTATGTTAAGATGGTCACCCATCCACAGACCAACCTTGGCAAGCGTTGCTTAACCTTAAAGATCGACCCGTGCGGCTGTTATTATGTAGCCACGAGCTCCTCAAATATATGTAACATAGCATAATATACCTCTGTAACTTTTATAACCTACTAACTAACATGTAATCGAATTCCACAAAATACTTGAACTACATAACATAACACACTCATACAAACCTCAAAGAACGTTCCAAGTCACACAAAAATTCACTGCAGTCACTATGCAACACTACTGGTACCACATTAAAACAACACTAACTCATTTCTGGTACTTTTTGATTGAACTAAAATGTCGGCGTTTGCTGCGAAAGGTATAACCGCACTGATGTTGTTATCAGATACTGCCGACGATTAATTCCCTGCTATTATCTTTGTTTTAGTATGTACACTTGGGTAAATTAGCAGAACATTTTGTTTATCGTACGTTATGCCTTCTTGATTAAGTTTTTTGTTGCCCTTTCGTGATAATTACCGAATTATCAATGATTTCAATTCAATTTAAACGAAATTACTATCTATCTATGACATCTTTGTGAATGTGAAATTTTTAGGTTTTGAATAGAGATCTCTATCTGAACTGAATAATATAAGTACTTAGTTAATTGGTTTGGTGCTGAGAAAATAGGCTATCTGAGAGCTGTAGATTCTATAGCTGTCAGATGTGGAAATGTCTCTGCAGATAGGTAGATAAGAACGCACATATTGGTAAAAGATAGATTGAATAATGCTCAATAGATTGGTTTGATTAGCAAAAAACAACATTTAGAATACCACCGTCATACTCTTAAAAACATTTTCCCGCAAACAGTCTAAAGGAAAAATGGAGTAAGTACATTATCCTTAGCCTCTTAAAAACATTTTCCCGCAAACAGTCTAAAGGAAAAATGGAGTAAGTACATTATCCTTAGCCTCTTAAAAACATTTTCCCGCAAACAGTCTAAAGGAAAAATGGAGTAATTACATTATCCTTAGACTCTTAAAAACATTTTCCCGCACACAGTCTGCATGAAAAGTGGAGTGAGTGCATAATAATCCTTTGTCTCTTCTCTGTCCTTCGGCCGTTTCTACGTTCATGCTACTCGCATGCAAGGTTCTGGGTTGAATTCTTGTATCGGGAAAAGTATTATCAGGTTTTTAGATGAACGGTTCCTCGGCAACCGGCTGGAGCCTGTTTTTTGGTGCCCGGTTCTGGTAATTGGCTCCCTATTACCTACATGGGACATAAATTGGCGAAATGTGACACAGATGACATGAATCATCACCATATCAGCCGAAAGATGACATATATAGGCCTCCTCCAAGTGTCAACACAAACACCGGTCCTTTGCGTCTTGCATCCATTGGCTACCTGTCACCAGGTCATCGGGCCACCTGTGCTTGCGTGATCGAATCAGGAATGATGATATCCGCGAGAGAACCAAGGTTACCGACATAGCCCGAAGGATCGCCAAACTGAAGGCAGGGCACATAGCTCGCAGAACAGATGGTTGATAGGGCCGAAACGCTCTTGAGTGGCGACCACGAAAACGCAACGTTGGAAGGCCTCCCACAAACATCTGGTCATTATCATGATGTCAGCCGAAAACGGCCACTGCAGGACATAGACAAGCGTCACCACAACGATCGGTCCAGTGCGTCTCGCATCCATCGGCTACCCGCGACCTTCAGCAGCTCATCGGTCCACTTTGGCTTACCAACTTTGGGTCTTCTGAAATTAATGATTGAAATGAAATAATTTCGTCACCACTCCGTATTTCATAAAGGAAGGATGTTATCTGGTGAATTTGATTTTTTAAAGGGCTGATGTTTTTTTTTTGTTATCCGTACAACGCCTGCCTTGTTATCAGGCTCAGTTGAAGAGAACATAGTAAATTGGGTCCAGGGTCCCATCCGTGGTCCCATCTATCTCTGTACCAAAATTAATTAAAATCGGAACAACTTACCCCTGGAACTTCTAGCCCCGCTCTCCACTATTGCTGTCTAGGTAAACTGTTAAGGTTGCTGATTTAATTTATTAATTGACACATATTTAACTTTTCCGTTACTGGTGACTGACTAACGGCCGAAACCAATATCCTATCTATCACATACTGGAGATAGAAAAACAAATGAAACAACAGAAAAACAACAGAAAACCTATATAATTTTCATATTGTTTCATTTGTTTTGCTATCTCCAGTATGCCAAATCTGGTGATAGTTAGGTTATTGGGTTCGGCCGTAAATGACTGACAGACAACACACAATCAAAACTACTAAGAAAAGAAAGAGAGAAAGAAAAATAGTTTATTTGCGGCCTGTATGGTAAATACTGGTCGTAGGAAGCTGAAATTTGGCAGTTAGGTTCCTTGGGGAGTGTAGGTGACCACGACTACATACTTCATCTTGCTTGCGAGCATACCTACAGTCCAGGCCTGCGCAGTCGTGACTGTACAAAAAGACAAAACTTCTGGGACTGCGCGAGCTTCGGTCTCCGTCCACACCATAGACATAGTCCACACGATTTGTGCAGGCATACTCTCAGGCAAGACGGCTCTCAGGAAGCGTGAAGCCGGGAAGGAGTAAAAGCAAAAGTTAGTGTTACTAATAAAAGTGTTATGTTACACGTTACGTTTTCCTTGTGTGTCCACTTCGCCACTTGCAGGATATGCTGACGTTACTGATAACGATCGCCGATAATCTTGTAGATTGCTTATCTACACGCTTTTTGAAGATAATTTCATTAGCGTTTTTAATAACACTGCAGCAGCTGATAAATATGAGTTTTATTTGAGTAGTTTGGAAAAGTGTCGATAGATGGCGTTAGTAGACTATAATTTAGCGTCTTCAGTTTCATTACGTGTTTATACACAAATAGCGATACTGTAATAAAACTAACATTACATCCATCAGTTTTTAAATATGTTGGGGTGACTTTTCTACACGTGAGATCTTTTCAGGATACCTACTACTGATATCGTCATTCAGTCTTCAAAAACCTGTAATATCAACTATAACATTGATTTTTATTTGGTTTTTTTTTTCGATAAAATGCTAGGAAGATACAGATCTTACTTGTCTTTTATATCGTTTTTAATAGCTAGGCTGAGTTAGTTACTGCAGCGCCTGGTGAAATTTTAGCACTAATGGGTCTTATTGCAAACTAGGAACACGTTAATTGAACATGGCGCTTGTCTTGCTTTTTATGCTACTATGTTCTGCTATGTATAAATGACCTACCAGCATACAAAATATAAGATTGGCCTTATTATGAAAGCCAGCAAACTGGTACTTTCACATCACAGTGTAAATAATGTACAAGAATGAGAGAGTATATTTAGTGTGTGTTAGAGTTAAGCGCCTAGATATTTAGAGAGACTTGGATAATAAACATGTTCCTAATATGTACCTACAGAAAACTGTCGATGTAACTTTAACATGATCCACATTTGATGCAGGATGCTGGGACAAAGAGAAAAATAGAGCAACATCAACTTAATGGGCTCTATATGGGACATAAGTCCCATGGAGCTCAAAACACTCGCACACGAAGGGTTCCGTACTATAAAACTTAATTTTTATTAAAATAAATAAATCTTTATTTCAGGCAAAAATCCCATACATTGTGTTAGTAATAACTTTAAAACTATTTAAGTATATAAATAATTTTAATTAAATCCCAAGAACCTAACAAAATCTTCTGGAAATATTTGACAGGAACAAGTGAGAAATACCAGTATGTGAAAATTTCAACTCTCTACCAATATTACGGTTCTTGAGATACAGCCCGCTGGCAGACAGACGGACGGACGGACGGACAACGGAGGCTTAGGGCGGGTTGTTTCACGTTCACTTAACGTATGCGTAAACGTTAAAAATGGTGCTAACTATCGTTAAATCAAAAAATTGGATTGTTTCACAAAATGTCAGCGTTAACGCACGTAAAATATTACATAAATTACGTTAACAGATGGTCTGAGCACTGGTTAACGTTACTTTAGTTAAGAATAAGAATAAGAATAACAATAATGTTTATTTCCAGTAAAAATGATTACATATATTACATATATTACAAGTAGGAAAGAAAAGGGAGAGCAAAAGGATAGGGACAGGGGGATAGGTTAGGGTTTTTTCGTTGGGTGTTTAATTTTTTGTTGCGTCAAATATAAGTGGTGGAATGCAAAAAAAAGCTATTTAGGTAGGACCCGTGTCAATTACTTAGCTATTGGGATGAGTAGGAATTTATACCAGAATGTTTTGAAACAACGCTTCTTATTTGACGAACGTCAAACATCGTCCGTAATCGTAACTTTTTGACGTACGTATGTTACGTTACTGTTTGATACAACCCGCCCTTAGTAATAATAGGGTTCCGTTACCTTTGGGTACGAAACCCTAAAAAGGGATTTGATCGTAGTGCACAAAGCGAGCAAAATGCAGTTTGTTATGACGTGTATTAACTTCTTCTTATATTAAATGATTTTGTGATTGTAGGACATCCCGAATTCCTCCTGTTTTTTTTCTCTCACATAGTATTAAATAGACAAAGTCAAGTGCCTGATTAGGTTCTAAGCTACGACATGTAAGTGGATTGCCACCACAGCCTGTTTAATACAAGAGGCTTTTTTCCACTATCAATAAATTGCAAATCTATTTATTCCTTCAATTAGAGGATTGAAAAATAATGGACCCGTATTTTTTGTTTTTCTAAAACAAATAATATTGATAAAAATAAAACACATCAGAACTCGGGGGTGGGGTCTCGTGACGTCAGAACGCACAAAAAATTATACAACGGCGTGACGTATTGAGAAGTTTATCTCCTCAATACATCGAAAACGTAATATTTCTTTAATCGTCGTATCTTCGTCAATTTTGGATTACGTCACAAAAGAAAAAAAAAACGAGTCAAATATTATTTGATAATCTTGTTGACGGACTAATTAGATTTTTTTCAGTCGACAAGCCTATTTGCGAATTTTGATTCGGATAATATAAGGAAAGATAATGAGGAAGAAGACCTACAAATGATGTGTGTATTATTTGCAGCCGGAAAAATAATATCAGAATGTATTCCCAAAATAACTGTTACTGTCAGCCTGTGTCATACCACTGTTAGGAAAAGGCCTAACCGTTCTGTTTGCCCTCTATTACTATAATTAATTTGGTTTTAAAATCTGTGTATTTTAGGTTCATTTGTCTTCCGCAAATAGAGTAAAGTAGGTAACGCTTTTTAAAGCTTACTGTCAGTCTTTCTACACGTGCATCCTGTGGGTCAACTTCACTCAGCGGACATACAGCGACCTACGCGTTCAATATAATAATGCACAGAGAGTGCTGCTGCGGCTGCCGTGGCGGGGTAGTGCGTCAGGGATGATTGATGGTTTTGCCGCCATTTTTAGGAAAAGATGTGCATCCCTGATGTCTCGTGTTCGCGGCAGCACCAACAGTATTCTCAGTGTATTCGCAGATCGGTGGGATTCCCCGATGTTGCGGAGGTGGATGCGGCTCCACACCGAAATTTAATTCTATATTTTTATGTATCTGTAACCTACTAACACTAGAATTTAGGTTAGTAACAATTTTTACTAAAATATTAAACAAGTAGCTGACTCACGCAACTTCGTCTGCGTCGCATTTTCCATTAATGCTAGGCTCCTTTTAGTCTTAGCGTGAATCAACTTACTTAGCATTGTATAATTTCAGCCATTAACAGCACATGTGTGAGTACTGTGTACCTTTAACTTTAATTATCAGTTTTAGGTATGTTTTTGACTTGAATGTACCCTGGCGGTTGGGAGTGTCATGCTCACTCAAAAGTCTAGCTGATGGTGGCGTATGCGTTGGATCATTTGGCTCCCTTCAAAATGGTTGAGCCGAATGGTGCTGGCGCATGCGTCATGTTCGTGAACGGGCGCCGTCAGTCGGGACTGGTCATTTCTTAGCTGCCATGGTTAATTTTAATTATTTCTTTGAATTGTTCCTCTTTTATTCCGGACGCTTTTATCCTGCTCGTCTTTTACATCGTTCTCACATGTATGTATAATTACAACCCGATGTAAATAAATCTTTGTAAAAAAATATTATTTTTAAAAGAGTGTCCGTGGACTTTCTTGCACGTTCTTCTCCATAGAGATCTACGCTTTGGAACGTGCAAATAGCTTCAACTTTTTGGACCGACCGACCTTGACAATTCAAAAGTGCCTGTAAATGGTTTAATTGAAATAAATGCTTGAATTTTGAATTTTGATTTTTTGAATTTTGTGATGATATGTAGCCTTCCTCGATAAATGGGCTATCTAACACTGAAAGAATTTTTCAAATCGGACCCGTAGTTCCTGAGATTACCCCCTACATACAAACTTACAAACATACAAACTTACAAACAAATGTTACCTCTTTATAATACATATTAGTATAGATGTAGAAGTATAGATATTAGTATTGATTATGGACTCCGGTATGAAACAAAAGAGCTAACTGCAGAAGGAAACAGAAATGCAGTATTTAACTAATGAGGCCACTAGCACTAACAAAGTTTCTTATCTTCGCTCTAAATCAGTTCGGTAAGTTAAAATATAAACTGCAGCATTCCATAATATGCAACAGTTTTAACTAATCAAATAGTGGTCTGATTAGAACCGGTTTAATTAAAATGCAAGCATGATTGACGAGAACAGGAAATACGTTAACTATGTACCAATGCCAATGATTTATTTATTAATATAGTCGGTCAGTTATCATGGCCGGAATGATCACTATTACAATATAAACATTAGCATTATGTCCCAGTGTACCTTGTAGGTACTAACGAGTCAACACACTAAATCAGATTGTA
The DNA here is from genome assembly GCA_963859965.1 of Ceramica pisi. Classification (NCBI taxonomy): domain Eukaryota; kingdom Metazoa; phylum Arthropoda; class Insecta; order Lepidoptera; family Noctuidae; genus Ceramica; species Ceramica pisi. Next base: position 1,903,975 of record OY982538.1, read on the forward strand.
AAAAATGTATAAGTTTTTATTATGTAGACTACTCTTTCTGCAGTTATAAGCCTTTTTACCCGACTGCGCGACGCAAAGGGGTGGTAATGTGTTTATCAGCCTATGTATGTATGTGCCTTTGAAGCACTATACAGACCAAACGCCTGGGCCGACTTTTATGATTCACACGTCAATCGATTTCTCTTAGTCCGGCGAGTGTTACTAAAGACATGACGTTAGTGAAAATGCAATATGGCGACTACTGGACGCCATATTGTAAAAATGAAAAAAATAAAGTCAACAACCTATGTCATGGGGGTATCGTTGAGTAGCTATTTTGAAATCATTGTGAGGTTCCTTTTACCATTTTTCAGTTAAACTAATAATCTTTTAGGGTATAAAGCGATTTAAAGTTTTTTATTTGGGTTTTCTCACTAATATTCATATTTGTTACTAACTAAAAAGTTGGAAATAAAATGATTAGATATTATAAAAACAAAAAACCCGACTGCTTAAAATTAATGAACTGAAGAGGAAAAATCGTGATTAGTTTATTATTTCTCGACTATTATGAAAAAAATCGTATCGTATAAAATATATCCCATCCTAATTCAAAAGTTTTCAATACATCCGTGTCTCATTTAGAAAAAATAGTTCACAATTTCACGCGATATTTTACAATATTACGGCGTTTGCCATTTTCCGGTGACATATGTGTAGACTATTCTTTCAGCAGTTATGAGCCTTTTTTTGTTAGGTATCTAAAACAAATAAAAAAGATTTTTTTAAACCATGATACACAGGCATATTGAACAGGCTCCTTCTGGGTAAGCTCGCTCCATCGTAGACTTTGTCTCTGTCATTTCTGACCAAGACTAAGGTCAAGAGCAAACCCATCTCAAAAAAAAAAAAAAAATGATTGTTTTTCTTTTTTTTATGATCCTCTACAAAATAATATAGCTAATTAGATAAAGATCTCAAATATTCGTATGCACCACGTTGACAGCTTCTATTTAATTAAGAAGTCAATTATTTTCCAAATTCGATACAATATTATAAGAATTATATTGCTATAAACAACAACCTCTGAGTTTGTTTCGGCGTTTCTTCTCAGAGCAGTCAGCTAGGAAACGCCGGCCTCATCTAGTTTAAAATTACCAAAAAAGATTGACGTGTAAAAGTGTTATTTACAACCTACTTACAAAATAAATATCATTTATCATTATCATTTATCATTAACAAAAAACAAGAAACAACAACATTAACATTATAAGAATATTGTATCGAATTTGAATCGTGTAAGTACCGTAATCGGTAAATATCACTTAGCTAACATACACCGTTATATGCATACCGTTAAGTTTCCATCCTGTTTACTTAATAATTAAAATAACTATATAGTGTTTTGTTTGAGTGGGTAATATTTGCTTTATTCAACCTTGAGAAACTTCGCAATTTCATTTTGCTTTCTTAATAACTCCTATATAATTAACTATCTGACTCACGCAACTTCGTCTGCGTCATATTTTTCATGAATGCTCCGCTCCTATTTGTATTAGCGGAATGATATATAGCCTATAGGCTTCCTCAATAAATTTGCTATCTAACACTGAAAAAATTTTTCAAATCGGACCAGTAGTTCCTGAGATTAGTGCGTTCACGCAAACAAACAAACTCTTCAGCTTTATAATATTAAATAGTGTTACGAGCTTGGGGTTCGTGACAATAAAAACAGCCGATTAATTAACCAAAAAAATGACACTTTAATTATCAATACTAATTAACACTTTAAACACACTAATTACAACACACAATCGCACTATAAAACACTTAACTTCACTTAACTCGCAGTTGAAGATCGCTTCCGATGTTCGCTTGTATCGCCAATTCAATACTGCCTCAGTCGCGAGCGATTCGCACCTTATATAGTCTCACAGTAATTTCCAGAACCTTCGAGAATGGAAATATCTAGAAAGTTCGGGAACATACCGGTCCCGACTGACTATTATAGGTATCGAAACATCGAGAATGTTCTAGCATCGAAAAGTCTAGAAAGATCGTGACCCAATTAGTTCCACTACTCGATACTAGATGGCGTTAGTAGTACGTTGTGTACCCGGCATTCATTCTGGCGCGTAACAATAGTATAGATGTCGAAACTGAGAAGAGGCAAATAAAAAGACATTTCGTCAGATGACGCCACAACAATATTGTCAAGCGGAAATTTTGCGTTCACCTGATACAACAAACTGGTATCTACCTCATGTTATTTTATTTTGAGATGGGTTTGCTCTTGACTTAAGTCTTGGTCAGAGATGACAGAGACAAAGTCTACGATGGAGCGAGCTTACCCAGAAGGAGCCTGTTCACTCGAACTATGAAGAGATAAGGGTTTTCACACCACCTGCACGAAAACGTCAAATTACGAAGATGTCATGCAAAACTAACATAAAGTAAGCCATTATTGCCCGTGACGGCACTGATAGCCCGGCTGCTATGTAGGTGCGTCGAGCGGTCAAAGTTTTCAAACAATAATTTGTTTAGTTTTCAAATATTTCTATTTAGGTTCCAAAATTCAAATCACATTACTGTCGTGATTTAATGAATTTCCGTACACAGTCAAGAGCAAACCCATATCAAATAAAAAAAATAAAAAAAATTGAAAAAAAAAAGATATCCGGGTGAAGTTGGGTCGGGACACTATCCTAATCATAATATATAAATCACGTGTCACGTTGTTTGTCCGCGATGGACTCCTAAACTACTTAACCGATTTTAATCAAATTTGCACACCGTGAGCAGTTTGATCTAACTTTAAAGATAGGGTAGCTTACATCTCAATTTATAGTTGCAATATTATTTAGGAGCGGCCCGGAGCATTAATGGAAAATGTGACGCGGACGAAGTTGCGCGGGTCAGCTAGTTTTATAAAGGCTTATTAACAACAAAGAGATGGTCGTTTTGTGCGGATTTGACGCATATCTTCCCAATTTTTCATGTACATATATAATTGTATTTTTGTGTTATTCTGGCCGCAAATAAACTCTTTTTCTTTATTTCTTATTTCAACCTATAGCTGGTTTCAGACTACGCTATAATAATAGTAGCATATAGTACATACATAGCTCAAAGCACAATAATATCGACAACAATGTATGGTGTGCGATATTTTTGTGCAATGAGCTATATACTCTATCTATACTAATAGTATAAAGCAGAAGAGTTTGTTTGTTTGTTTAGTTGAACGCGCTAATCTCAGGAACTACTGGCCCGATTTGAAAATTCTTTCAGTGTTAGATAGCCCATTTATAGAGAAAGGCTATATCATCACGCTAAGACTAATAGGAGCGGAGCAGTAATGAAAAATGTGACGCAGACGAAGTTGCGCGGGTCAGCTATGGCTATATATTAAAGCGTAGTATGAAAGCAGCTTAACAATCAACCAATATCTGCCTAGCTGGATGGAGCTGAGCCAGTATTTTATACAGTGCGAAGTGCCTATCCATCAATCTTTAGGGTAACGGATAAATGTTTACCAATCATGTCAGTCAGTGACGTGGTGCGGAGATTTTATGCATTTCCATTGGTTACAATTTCTCCGTTTCTCCGCTCCACTGTCTCGCTCCGCTGTAGTGGATAGGCACCCTAAATGTTTGGATAGGCACTTCGTAGGCCTACCCTTACGACCCCGTAACGGGGTAACAGGATATCGACGAAACTGGTGTCAGTTTTTCTGGTTAATAACTACCCGTGACAACCATAGAAATATAAAAATCGGGCCAAGTGCGAGTTGGACTCGCGCACCGAGGGTTTCGTACAAATCTGTAGGTTTATATCATAAGCAAAAGTTGCGATTTACGATTTATGACGTATTAAAAAGTACTACTTACTAGGTCTCGTTCAAACCAATTATCGCTGGTAGTTTATATGATAATATATATCATATTTATTATTTTTAGTTTTATCATTCTCTTATTTTAGAAGTGTACAGGGGGGGGACACATTTTACCACTTTGGAAGGGTCTCTCGCGGAAACTTTTCAGTTTGGAAAAAATTATACATTAGAAACCTCAGTATAATTTTCGAAGACCTATCCATAGATACCCCACACAGTTTCAGTTCTAAGTATGGGGACCCCCAAAATTTAGTGTTCTTTTTCTATTTTTGTGTAAAAATCTTAATGCGATTCACATAATACATCTGCTTACCAAGTTTCAACAGCATAGTTCTTATAGTTTCGGAGAAAAGTGGCTGTGACATACGGACGGACAGACAGACAGACAGACATGAGGTTCTATAAGGGTTCCGTTTTTGCCATTTGGCTACGTAACCCTAAAAACCGTTTTTGTTGTATCACACAAATACTTATTATATCTAAGGTGACAACCATCAAAGACATTCAAATGACAGCTGGGTCTAACAGCTTAACGTGCTTTTCAAGGCCTAGAGGAGTACGACGCGTCGTACGACTTCGGCCAGCGTTACGTACCCTCAAAGATGGACCCATTCAGCAGTTATTATGTAGCTACGAGCTGCTCAACTCGTTACATTGGTCAATTTAGCATGGGTCCTCAAGTTCCATGTCTTCTCATCTTGAACTTAAGTTTGAGACTAAGCACTATGAAGTGAGTTACTTGTTTTTTTTTTTCTAGAATTATCATACATATTGAATAGGCTTTATTTATTTATTTAAAGGAGAACCAACAGCTGTAACAAATGGTTAACAATGGTATAAGAGACAAAGAGCCAATTACAGTTTCTCACGGGTAAAGACAGAAAAAGTAGTAGAAATCTTAAGATCACTAACAAGCACGATAGAAAAGAATATAAATATTATTATAATACATTAGATTATTATATACATTTATATAAGTTACAATAATCTCTGTGCACTTTTAAAAGTCGGCGTTCAGCAGAGTAGGTATTACTCGCGCGCGATCAGAATGGGATGCGACCTTTTGGAACTGAGACACACGCGGTCCGCCGGTCAGCCGTAGCGTCGGAAAAAGTTGCCAGCGAGTTTAAAAAGGCCACTTTAGCAGAATCAACCAGCAATTCATACTACTCGAAACTATCAAAGGATTTGTCCATTCTCGGCTTCGCGTGGTCACGATACTCGAAAAGATACAAATAAATCAAAAATCATGTTTTGTTTTTAAACGCACATTAATTATTCTATACTTTTGTATCAACTTGCGCCGATGTGTATTTAATAAATAATTAAATTGTTTTTTCTTCGATATATTTACATTACTCGTCCATCAGTGTTGCCAGTTTCCAACAATTATTCGTAGGTACCTATATTTTGTTAATAATTATTTACAAATCGATTCAAATTGTTTTTATTGTTTCATTATAGCTGTTATTTGTAATCACTTACATTCATTCAAAGATGTTTTATCCATATAATTGGAAAAGAAAAGTATCGAAGATGCTCAATGAATTTCGGTTTTTAGTGTTCATAATATACTCGTATACCTATCTAAACTTTATTATTAAAAGGATTGCAACCATGGAACTTTTCTGTATGTACACAACCCTATGATAGATCGTAGAAATAACTAATTTATAATTAATTCAGAGTTTTTTCGCTAACGCTACTTGTCTTGAGAACTGTCATTTTCTATTTACTTTGATAAGGTTCCATCCCTTTTTGATCGCGCGCGGATTATACGTACGTTATACGCTAAAGATCAATCAATAGTATCTACAAACATTACATTATGTACAAACGCGTATAAAAACAAAATAAATCATTAGGCATCAAAAACATAATCCACATCGCTGTCAATGGCAAAATTGCCCAGAATACTGGCAGCATTGCCACGTTGAATGGCAATGCTGATTCTTTGACCAAAGAAAAGCCCAGCCCTCTGGTCCTCTTGGACATTTTATCTGTGAACAAAGCCTATTTAGCCGTGATACTTTTCCTTTGAACCTCTTTATACTTTTAAACTACAAACGTGCATATTTTTTAAATATCCAAAAACAATGGTATATTTGGTAGAATGGAAGTGCAGGGATTCATGACTCTATTATAGAAAAAAGTACCAGTTCAAGCTAAATATTTCGCCAATCTGTCAAAAAGGTATGAAAATAAGGGTAAGTAAAATAATAATCTATCAATGTAAAAAAATTAATCGGCGAAATGGATGTAAGTACGCACTTCGTAACGATTGATGCAAATTGGATCATTCTTTTATAGTTGTGTTCGTAATTTTAAGGGCGAGGTTTGCATGAAAGAAAATTAATTGAAAACTTACCATCCCTACCTTGTTGCTAGTCCACGAATTCGCACTAAGCGTTTCCAAACGTCTTTTATAATGCGCACAGCAAAGGAGTGGAACTCTCTGCCTGCGTCTGTGTTTCCGAACGCCTACAACCCTAAAAAAACAGGCTACTTCTGGGTAAGCTCGCTCCATCGTAGACTTTGTCTCAGTTATCTCTGACTAAGACGAAAGTCAAGAGCACGACCCATCTCAAATAAATAAAGATATATCCGGGTAAAGCCGGGTCGGGACACTATCCTAATGTTTATATGTAGGGTCCTTAGGGAGTTTAGGGGGGATCTAAGAGAGGATTTCCCGTAATTCCTACGGGAACGGAAAAAATCGGTATATCCGCGTACGAAGTCGGGGAAGGGCAAAACCTAGTATGATAAATTAACAAATATCTCTTAATTACCAGACATGTTTTCTTTGCCAAACAACCTTACAAAATAACCTTCCAATAACGTTATTTGGTTTTTTCCATTCGATCTCGGCAACGGATTAATTAATACTTAAAACTTTTCAGCTGTTCAAATATCTCGCTTGAATAGGTATCTACTCAAACATATAGAATTAGCTGAAAACCTGAAAAGCGAAGTAAATATAGCTAATACATTCATGTGATCGATTTTTCAGCCACTTCCTTTTAATTAAAAGTTTCTTCTCATCTGTTGATGTCGGATATAATAAATTTAAAAATTAATAAAAGGAAAAACAGCAGTTTCTAGCCTTCTTCCAACTATAACGGCTCTGCTTTCAATCTAAACGGATGTAGTCTGTGTACCAGTATTTTATTTATTTCATTTTTTGATTTATTTTTTATATACTTTATTATACACCTCATAACAAAAACAGGAAAAACGTTTATAAAATCAATTGTACGATGGGCGGTCTTATCGCACAGGGCAATCTCTTACATACAAACTTTGGATCGATTGAACGAAAGATGTTAGATTTAGGGACTGACCGGTAGGTACATACATAAACATCATAAATACATATAATTAATTTAGATATAGTAATGATATAAAATATAGAACACAAAACAAAATTTATAAACTGGGTAATTTGGTACCAGCAGCAAGATCTACTAATGAATGCCTTAATTATATTTTTAATAAATAAATGCAATTAATTTTAGTGGATATATGCTTCTGCTAAAACACATTTTTGGATTATTTTTTATTAAAATAAAAATGTAACATCTTTAAGTTGGCAGATAACCTAGAGGTAGATCTTACCTCGTGATTTCGAACCAGTTTAATTATTTCTAAATTTTTTTCCCTTGATATTTCATTATTTTTACATGTAGGTACACCTCATGGCTTAAACCCACACACAAAATATTAAATGAAGAAAAAGGAGGAATACATATTTTTCCTACTCTATCCTTTTTAGTAAACTGTTAACTTTCGCGCCCGCGACTTCGTGCGCGCTTGGCCCGATTATCCATGTTCCCGTAGGAATTTCAGGAAATGCTCTCTTAGTGCTCACCTATGGCATGTAGGGAAGCTACTTGCCAAATTTCAGCCTTCGACGACCGGCAGTGCTATTCTGTAGCAACATTTTCGTGTCTCGACAGCGGAATCCGAGGTGAGTTTCAAATTCGTATAAATATAAGACCTTATGAAGTGTGAAATAAAGTTCACTTTGTAAGCTTAGTCTCTCAGGTGAAGTCGATATCGAAATGGTTATATTTACAGAATAGACTAGCTGTATTTTCGGCTGCGCGTTGTCTGTCAGTCACTCACTCAATAACGGAAGAAGTTTATATTTCAAGGATTAAATCATCATCGAAAAATGTCCACTGCTGGACATAGTCTCTCCCAAGCGTCACCACATCAACCGGTCCTGTGCATCTTGCATCCATTAGAAACCCGTGACCTTCACCAGTACATCGGTCTTGTGGGAGGCCTTCCAACTTTGCGTCTTCTGTTCTGTTCTGCGAGCAATGTGCCCTGACTACTGCCACTTTAGTTTGGCGATCCTTCGAGCTATGTCGGTAACCTAGGTTCTCTTGCGGATATCATCATTCCTGATTCGATTGGATTGCCCTCTCCATTGCCCTCTCCATTGCCCTTTGAGTGACTTTAAGCCTTCTGATGAGGTCATTGGCTATTGGTTGGTGGTGGAGGTTAAATGCTTCGTCATATCGAATATCTCAGATTGTCCTCAAAAAAATCCTATTAGGTACGTATCGTCTTTTTACCTTTGGGAAAGAAAATAGTGACTTATCACTGACGCCATCGTCTCAGCTAATACGTCATTGTTTATGTCCCATTGTAACGAGTCTACAAACAGGAAATGATTCTCTTTTCCCTCTATGATTGTACTTCTGACGTTTGAGTATACGTGCATGGGTTTGATAGTACACATTAGCCTATAAACCTTTTAAATGATGGTGTAATCTGTGGTTACCGAAATTAAGGGCCTTCGCACCATCAGGCACTTCGATCATGGAATAACAAATATAAAATGATGTTAGCTGGCTGATAGGTAAAGTTTTACTGAACAATTGCTTGTTTTACTGAGCCTATCGTCGGCAATGGAAGGCTCGTGGAATCGAAGCTCCAAAGTCTTGAGCAACGACGCCGCTTTTCTATATAGTTGCTAGCGTCGCTTTTCTATCGGTTGCATTTTGGAGGGTGCGACAGAATTGCATAATTTAATTCCGCGAAAACCGTTCCATCATCGGACCACAAGACGTACGGCGATGCGCCACCGGTACATGGTGGACATCCCACCCATACGCACACAACGTTTTGGGAACACATTCATTGTGCGTACAGCTAAGAAGTGGAATTCCCTGCCTGAGTCAGTGTTTCCTGATAGCTACAACCTGGGAGTCTTTATGTCAAGAGTGAATAGGTTACTTCTAGGCAAGCTCCATCTTAGAACGCAACATCGTTTACCTAGTAGAGATATATAGTAGTATATATAGTTTTCCACTAGTTTGGAAAATTGCTAACTCTTATGTAGTTAATATTTTATCGTTCTTTTCCTTAAGTCAAATCTGTCCAAAAACCTAATTAATAAGACGTTGAAACTACAGCTGACGTGGCCAACTGCTGGGAATACCAACAGGGGCACAAGTAATTTGAAAGGTTCCTAGGTACTAATGGATCGGAAAAAACTACAAAGTAAAAAATAACTTTAATTTTGGAAGTCGGTGTTTTTGTTAGTTTCTTCGTATTTTGACACCGACTTCCGAAATTAAAGTTATTTTTTACTTTGTAGATTTTTTTTTTGGAAGTCGGTTGTTTTTTTTGTAAAAAGTTTTTTATTTTTCACTTTTTAGTGGTACCCCACACCTAACAACACCACTGCAAATCGCAGAAAAGCAAAACACGCAATTTCGATTACTTGGATGACATAAAATTATCATTCAAGTAGACGAATTCCAGCGATTATTTCGATTTAAAATCCAAAGTTCGTAACCGATTTTCATAAAATTTAAATGGGACCAATTTGCTAGTATATCCTTTCAGATAAAATAAGAATTTTTTAAATCGGTTCATAATTGTCGGAGTTATGAGGTAACAAACATAAAAAAAAAAAAAAAAAACATACAACCGAATTGATAACCTTCTCCTTTTTGGGAAGTCGGTTAAAAATACCGCTCAGTTCCTCATAAATTGTTCCTGACATGTCCACCTCCTCCTTACTGTTCTATCCGCGCAAAAGCCCAATGAACGTTTATATAAAAATCAGAAAAATAAAAATACCTGCATTACGTAACTCAGCTGAACCTATAGGTACAACAAGGGGTATCTGTATTTCCCCTTCTTAAGGTTGTTTCATACCTAACACCACAACATTCCTCCTTGACCAAGACGTAAGTTGAAAACATTGAGTGAAACATCACAATTAAATTCTAAATTCACCTATACAAGAATATTTCTAAGTTTTAGCACCATCATTGAATGGCACTGTTACTCTTTTTAATGTCAAATCTTCAAATAATCTGCTATTGTATTTGTAAGAAGCTGAGAAGAGTAAGAACCTATCAACCCAGTAACAAATGTGACAAAAGATTTGACCCTCTAAGTAAGACTTTACATCTAGGGTCGACGGAGCGTTATGTTCCATGCGCACCTCAAAGAAATGTCAGCATAGTAGACGGGGCCCACTAGGGCCAGTGCCTGCCAGGGTTGCGGAATTTGTTCGAAAGCGTCACCGCGGCCCTGGAACACAAAGGGCACTAGGACGAACTTGGTTTTAGTCAGTAAGAGTCTGACACTCCTTTCTGCTCTGCCCAGAGCGGAGAAATCATTTGATGATTTCCCATCCTTAAAAAAAAAGTATATCTTTACTTGTCGTACTGGGATGGCTGTTCTTCAGTTAGTGTTTGGGCTCCTCAGTTTATCTTTCATTTACATACCTATCATGCCTTTTTGTAACTAGAATAAAGTGACCTCCATGGGCGTATACATATAAGAAGGGTGTTTAGCGGGTCCGGAACAACCTCCTTTAGCATACGACGAAACTCAAAATCCTTTAGCAAAAATTGGGAGGACCACACTTTTAATCGATGGCCAAAATCAGAAGATATATTATTATTAGCTCTGTCGAATGGATTGAAGTAGAAAATTGTGCGTGTAGCCTGGGTGAAAACTAGCATATTTGTACATTTTTGGATCCGAACGAAATCGAGTTCTGGGGTCGGCTTCCAGTCAAACCAGATTCAGCTGAATATATACCAGTGTTTTACGTGGAACGGCTGCCTGCCAGACGTCCACAACCCATTAACTGGGAGACACGGTACTTCTTGGTAAGACTGGAGTCAGATTTACTGGCTTCTGATAATCCGTAACGACTGCCAAAGATCTATAAATGACAGCCGGGACCTCGGTATGTTAAGATGGTCATGGCCACCTACAGACCAACCTTGGCAAGCGATGCTTAACCTTAAAGTTCGACCCGTGCGGCTGTAATTATTTAGCCACGAACTCCTCATTAAGAAGGTACTTAAATAATAAATAAACAATAGCCCCCTATTCACTAAAACATATGACGACAACACCTAAACCAAAATCTATGACGTAGATAACCAACCCATTTCTCATTTTCCCCTGGATTTTCAGACCAAGCGTTACAATGGATGAAATTACGACTACTTGCCACAAATTACCTCTTATGATTTATCATCGAAACATAGTCATTGTAGGAGGTGTTGGTGTAGCATTTTACAGTTGGCGCGCAGTTGTGACACGGCGCGCGCGCGTTTGTGTGCGCAGGAGTCGAACGAAATACATCGATCTATTTTTTGTTTGTTGAACATTATTTACTTATTTGTGTTTTACTGTGCTGTGTTTTGTGAGTGAGTTTACGGATATTTTAATTGATTTAAAAAGGTGAGTTATTTTGTTTTCTTTGTATATTAAAGAACAGGTTTTGGGTTGTTATGTCTGATTATTTATTAATTAGTCAGGTACTTATTTAAAATTAAAAAAAAACATTTTTACAAAAAAAATTTCAAGCGTGTCCCAAATAAAAACCACTACAAAATACAAAATAATTTTCATTTTGAAAGTCGATATTTCGGGTGCAGTTTCGTCGTTTTTGATAACCGACTTTTTATTTTTCATTGTTTCGTGCTACCCCCTAAAAATTCCAATCCGATTTCTTTACAAAATTTAATGGTACCGTTTCGGACTAAACTTCTATCAATAAGAAAAATGTATAATTTTGGAAATTCGTCTATATTTATGACGTAGTTTTACATATCAAAATATAAATTAATAATCCCCTCCTTGAAGTCGGTTTTATTATTTTTATTACGAAGTTTTATTATTTTTCGATGGTATTTTGAAACGATTGCAATTAGTTTCAAATGTGGGTGTCTAATTAATATAATAATAATATCCTTGGACATTTCACACAACGCCATATAGTCCCAAGCTAAGCAACTTAATGCTTGTGTTATGGTAACGAGATGGCTGATAAACTACTTATATACATTTTTTTTTTGTAAATACATACATATTATAGATAGAAAACACCCAGACTCGGAACAAATATATGCAGGCCGTACAAATATTTGTTTCGTGCGGGAATCGAACCCGCGACATGCTGCGCAGCAGTCAATCGCTCAACCACTGCGCCAACCGTGTCGTCAATTGAATATTACTTTGCTCTTTCATACGTTTTTGTTAGAAATTATAGCAAAATATTTTTATACCGTAGTTATAACCATGAAACCAATTTATTTTTAAAGAAAATTTTTCTTTAGAAATTCGCTTGAATAAAATATCCATTGTTATTATATTTAAAACTTCTACAAAACATAAACCATTTTATAACCGTAAAATATACAAAGGGGTTTTTTATTTGATTTAGGTATTCCATTTTTTTAGGTAATTTTCTCAATCTTTTCTCTGTTATAACCCAACCTAACCTAACTAAAAAAAACCTTTCAGTTCATAATATTCAAAGGCTAAAAAAACTCAAAAATCTGTCAAATTTCTTTAATAGATTTTCAACATTATCGCTGAAGCATTCGGTTCAAGGTTGATTGGGAACATTTGACAGTTTCGAATAGGTTGATGTGCTGACTGTACTAAACTTGTATTGAATCTTTGGGTTGTTAAACTAAGCGGCATTATCCTCATATTGGGTAAATTACCTGCGAGTGTTGCGGATATCACAGGTAATTTACCCATAAGAAGTGTCTTACAACAATTGTAAGTCAATGACACTGCAATAATTAAGAGCGTGTATTCCGTCCACTAGCGCCGCCAATCGTTTTTTATTATTTGTGGTAAATTTAAGACACGTAGATAAAAAACCGCTCTGTAGTGCACTGAAGAAATCTATTTTTTATGTTTTGAGAGTTATGTTTTGTACTTTAGAACATAAATAGTTGCCAAAGTCGATATTTTTGCTAAAAGTGGCCACTTTTAGCAATAATTGCCGTTTTGGCTATTTAGCCATGAGTTATGTATTAAAAATAGCTGTCAAAAAATAATAGATACATTTCTTTAGTGCACTACAGAGCGGTTTTTTATCTACGTGTCTTAAATTTACCACAATTAATAAAAAACGATTGGCGGCGCTAGTGGACGGAATACACACTCATAATAGATATCAATATACTCGTAAAAACATGGAAATAGGACAACTTCTTAGTACTTTTTAGGGTACCGAACATCCGTAAAATATGTATGGAACCTTTGTAGTTTCACTCGGGTGATTGTTTTGTTTGTCGGTCTGTCTGTCCGTCTGTCACAGACAGTTTTCTCCGGTTCTGCTGGACCGATTCTGTTGAAGTTTAGTATACGTATGGACTTCTGTGACCCAGATACAGACGCGTTACGGCACGGTTGGCCCAGTGGTTGAGCGGTCGACTGCTGCGTCGCGTGTCGTGGGTTCGATTCCCGCACGGAACAAATATTTGTATATGCAAGCGAGTCCGACTCTCATTTGACCAGTTTTTTTTTAAGAATTGGAGTTCATCAAATGACTCCTTCCGCTATGTGCGTGTGGGTTGAGAGATCTTTTCGAAAAACTCTTCCAATCCCAACCAAATTATAAGAGGATTTAGAAAATAACTAGCTTCTGCCAGCGGCTTCGCCCGCGTGATCCCTAGGGAACATATTCCCGGGATGAAAAGTAGCTTATGTGCTATTCCAGACTATAATCTATCTTTGTTCTAAATTTCATTAAGATCCGTTTAGCCGTTCTGGCGTGATTGAGTAACAAACAACCAAACTTTCACATTTAAAATATTACTCGTTTGGTGTAAAGCGAAATTATAACCATCTTCCCCTCGACATTATCATTATTAAAGGATATTGCAAACTGTCGTAAGCCGTTTTCTGAAGCTACTCGCTAGCCTCTAGGCGCCAAGCTAGCCACCTGCCTGTGCGTTCGCGACCTTATACAAAAATAATCCTTATATGTAGCATGATTCAGTATTCACGCGCGATGGCTTATTATTAGCGTATTTTATGTATAACTTTGGTGTTTCTATACCGATTTCTATTCTTCTTTTTTTATGGAATAGTTAATAATGTTAACTTTTATTAATGTTAATTAGGGACGACTGAGCGTTTTATAAACGTAAGAGTAGACAAATACAATCAGAAAGCTTCGAACTGCTAAGCTATCGGGAGTTACACGTGTTATTGTTCGTCAATCATAAAAGATAGACATATGCTGTCGTTGGATATTTTTTACATAATTTTAAGGAGAACATTTCCGTCATACATGATTTCTGTGTAGCTTTCACCATTAAGGTTGCACACGCGACGGAAGCATAAAAAATGGAGTAACTTCTCCCGTTTTCCCAACATTTCCCTTCACTGCTCTGCTCCTATTGATTGTAGCGTGATGAAAAGTATACTATAACCTGCTCAGGAGTATAAATAATAATTGTACCAAGTTTAATTAAAATCCGTCGAGTAGTTCTTGTTTCTATAACGGTTATACAGACAGACAGACAGACAGACAGACCGACAGACAAAAATTGTACTGATTGCATTTTTGGCATCAGTATCGATCCCTAATCACCCCCTGATAGTTATTTTGGAAATATTTTTCATGTACAGAATTGACCTCTCTACAGATTTATTATAAGTATAGATAGATAGATATAGATTGTGAAAACTTCATGGTAAGGTAAAAAATGTGTGAAACCTAAACAAAGAAAGTTAGAACTCATTAACTGGATCTCTCAAAGTGTGTGTACCCTACTCAACGTTTTCCTCAAGAATTGTAAAAAATGATTTTTCTTTTTAAGTATAACACTTACAGGGACACTGATTCATCAAATTTTAGTAAATTTTCCGCAATTTCTGATGTATCTACCTTCTACCTATAAGTGCACCCCTGAGAGATTTCCTGAAATTCCTACGGGAACGGGAAAGACAGGGTATTCGTAAAGCTAGTCTACGATAAATATTGAACACAGAGCAGCTGATGTAATTAGGAAGAACCTCACGTGTTGTCTGTTATGTCTGCCGCTGAAGTGAAAGTTGCTAAATCTGCTGGAACCTAGATACGTTTCAAGATGTAGTGTGGTTGGTTTCAAGTCAAGTTATCGACTAGATACGGAGTCGATAAACGCTTGTTAGTGACAAGATCATTAATTGTGAAGGAATGTTTGCCCAGGGAAGCAAATCAAGGTACCCGTCACTGTCAAATATTCCCAATCAAATTTAACCTAATGCGTTAGAGATAAAGATGAAAATAAAGTATGACAGTTTGTTGTGTGATTCATATTATGATTCTAATATGATTCTCCTAGCGTGGCCTATTTAGCCCAGGAAAGTGTGTGAGTTGTTCTTGTTACTGTAAAGTAGGGAGTAGGTAGCATGGCTAAATAATAACAGCACGGTTCGATCTTCGAAGTTAAGCAGTGCTTTCCGAGGTCAGTCCGTGGATGGGTGGTGGACCATCAATTACATAGCGAGATTCCTCCGTGCCTTGAAAATCCGTTGATCCTGCCTGTCTGTCTGTAGATCTTTGATAGTCCTTATGGACAGTGGGAAGCCAAAAAATCTGACACCAGCCTTGCAAGCGGTACCGTATTTCCCAATTAATCTTTTCTATAATTAGGTATTGAAGATTATTTCATAAAAATATCTGAGAAACGTAGAACACAAGAATGCATTTTATTAGTGCATTTCACTATCACTATTATTTACTACATATTATAAAACAAAGTCTTCCGCCGCATCTGTCTGTCTGTTTGTTTGCAATAAACACAAAAACTACTGCACCAATTTTCTTGCTGTTTTCACCAATGGATAGAGTGGTTCTCGAGAAGATTTTAGTATATAATTTGACATCAGCTAGTATTAATATAATTTATAATGCATGGGAATCGAACCCACAAACACTTGCATATCGTTGGTTAACCATCAAAACGCGCGTAGTCTCCAAGATAAAGAAATCGTTTAAAATCTTAAATATGTATATGTTTTACTTATCCTTTATAACGACACGTTCCACGAGCTCCATTACTTGTGACACAAGTACATTACAAATTTAAATAAGTACGTACTTAGTCGGTCTTATCTCGGCTGTCCTTTACTGAGATTGTAAGTACTGAAATACTGTAGAAAGTGGCTTGAAATGTGGTTGGTACACTTTCAGAACAGTTAACAATGCCTAAGCTGAACATGGACATAAGTTTATTATTGTCGGCATTGATAAACAGTGGAAGGAGATAACAAGAGTGTCCAAGGAGCTTCTTATCCGTTCTTTTCCATATCGGGTTCGACCGTGTTAAAGATTTTTTAACCGACTTCCCAAAAAGGAGGAGGTTCTCAATTCGGATGTTTTTTTTTTATGTTTGTTACCTCATAGCTCCGTCATTTATGAATCGATTTGTAAAAATCTTGTTTTATCTGAAAGATCGATTGGTCCCATTTTAATTTTATTGAAATCGGTTAGGAAGTTTGGATTTTAAATAGAAATAGCTGCAATTCGTTTACTTGGATGGTGGTTTTTTGTCATCCAAGTAATCGAATTGCGTATTTTGCTTTCCTGCGATTTTGCAGTGTGGGGTACCAATAAACAGTGAAAAATAATTTTTTTTGGAAGTAGGTTGTATTTTTTGGGAAAGTTTTTTTTATATCGTTATTGTAGGCGCCAGTTAACTGTTCAGTAACGGTCAGTTAATCATTTCATCATAATAATTTTATTGCTTTGCAAACATGGCTTTGTTAAAAGTCAATAAAAGTATGTGGGTCCACATATATTAATTATTTACTTTCTTAATATCAAAAACCAAAATAAAGACATAAAGCTGTCCTGAATCGACCTCTATCGTGATACTTTACAATCTCTAGAAATGATAAACGGCTCATAAATTTTTTGTTCAAGTATCTACGATGGGCTATTAGGGAAAGGTCAGTGTACTTTATTGCAAGTTTATCTGGAGCTTACCATAGCGATATGTCGATTGTAGTTAAGGGCTCGATATGATTTATAATTTCGTTTTGATTTATGGGTAAAGAGGAAGCCAACTGAATGCCTTCCTGGAAAAGCCTTCAGTTAAAATTCAACCCTTTACTCCATTTTTTATAGATTTTCTATAGAAGTTTGTTGATATTGAACAGTCAGTCAATTCTTGCTATTCCTTAGTCACATTTTACGTCATCTAAGAATGAGAAAGAGGAAAATTCTTTGTTGACATCCACACGTCATAATAACTTACCTGTTCCTTATTAAAAGTAAGTCAGAGTCAAGGATTAACATTGAGAATTTCTCCTTTTCCTGTTGTTAAAAATTTCCGACGTCACTGATATTTCCCGCATTTTCAAGCTTGTTAAACGACTTCTTCAAAAAGAGTGAGAGAGTTGTTCGGGTGTACGTATTTTTTTAATGTATTTTCACCGATATCCCCGCCATTTGTGAACCAATTTTAAAAATTATTTTTCTATTCGAAAGCCTCCTGCGGTGGTCCCATAGTCACCAAGTCAGAATCTGGTGATGAGATCGCATGAAAATCGAAGAAAATCCTCAAAGATTTTCCTCGATTTTTACATAAACTTTCTAACGGTATTCAGATATTTGTGCCTGGTAATCATCATCTCAAGTTGCTGAGCTGATTATGGAAAGAAGTTAGGATCTGACGATGGGATCCCATGAAAAATGTTTTTTTGATTTGAATGGTTCTTGTTTTGTTTGGAAAAGTATTATCCCGGACTAGTCCCATTTGAATTTGGTGAAGATTTGATGAAGAACTTCGGAGGTAGGCAACGGAACTGTTAAATAAATGATAGCAAATGAATCGGGATTGCTGAAATCGCATGTCTGTTTATTATTTACACCAGTTCATAACATAGCATCACGCCATCATCAATAGTGAAAATAATAAAAAAACGTTTACAAAAAAACTACAACCGACTTCCAAAACCAAAACACTACAAAGTATAAACTAATTTATTTATATATATAGTTAAAGCCTGAAGTAGGATAGGTACAGACGCCATCACATCAAGCTTCAGGAATCTGTCAGATTTCTTCAATAAATTTTCAACTTTATTACATAAGGTTCAAAGTTGATTGAGAAAATTTGACAGTTTCGGTAGCTTTATGTGCTGTGCTGTGTGTGCTTTTAAATCAGGGAAGCACATTTTTATGTTGCACCATCCTTCAACCGATCTCATAATCTGATACCCTGATACCATCACTGTTACCACAAAGCCTTCAGCTCAACAACTACAAAAACATCGTTAAGTCAAACTGGCTTATCATCATACCACCAGTATATTACGGTAATAGCTCGGCTCTGAGTACTGCGCGACATTGACATCAAAACGGGCAATACATGCAACTATAGCTTCTGCCTGCGGCTTCACCCGTGTACCCCGTTAGCATGTGCGATTAAGAATATAAGTAGATATAGCACAGCACGTTAGAATAAACAAGCAAAAGGATTTTAAAAAAATGCTTTAAATTTTCACAGTAATACATTTCGTTTCTCACAGAGCAACGTTTTTATTTTTAACTAGCTGACCCACGCAACTTCGTCTGCGTCACATTTTCCATTAATGCTCGGCTCCTTTTAGTCTTAGCGTGATGATATGTAGCCTATATCCTTCCTCGATACATGGGCTACCTATCTAATACTGAAATAATTTTTCAAATCGGACCAGTAGTTCTTGAGATTACCCCCTACATAAACTGCGAACTTGCAAACTTACAAACAAATTTTACCTCTTTATAATATTAGTATAGATTATAATATTAGTATAGATATGGATTAAAAATAGTATTATAAAAAAAATTATAAGTGGAAATTTTGGCCCCAACCATCGATCAATTCATCATATTTTACGCAGTAGACAGATCACGCAAGCAAAGTCCTCCGCCACGTCTGTCTGTCTGTTAGCGATAAACCCAAAAAATACTGCACCGATTTTCATGCTTTTTTCACCAATGGATAGAGTGGTTCTCGAGGAAGGTTTTCTATCCTAATATTATAAAGATATTTGTTTGTTTGAATTGAATAGGCTCCGAAACTACTGGATCGATTTGAAAAATTATTTCATTGTTAGATAGCCCATTTATCGAGGAAGGTTATAGGCTATATATCATCACGCTAAGACAAATAGGAGCGGAGCAATAAAGGAAAATGTGATGCAGACGAAGTTGCGCGGGTCAACTAGTAGTTTATAATTTGTCAAGCGGACAAAACCACGGTCATTAGCTAGTTTAAAAAAAAATCCTACTTAGTAAAATCCTAATCCAGGTCAGGGTCTACCCGTTGGCCAAGGTTCATCCAAACTCGATCTGCACCACAACATTGATCAACGAACATCCAAGCAAACATACAGACTTTCTTATCTATACTTCTATACCAATATTATAAAGCAGAAGAGTTTGTTTGTTTGTTTATGTGGTTGAACGCGCTAATCTCAGGAACTACCGGCTCGAATTGAAAAAATATTTTTGCGTTGGATAGTCCATTTATCGAGGAAAGCTATAGGCTATATAACATCACGCTATGACCAATAGGAGCGCAGCAGTAATAAGAAATGTTGCTAGCGGTAAAAAAGCTTCCGTTGCCGCGCTGCGTAAACGGTTTAAGTTACGCAAAAATCAAGTATTACGAAATTATTCCTCTTTAAAAGTTCTAAAAAAAGTCCTCGACGGCATCTCTATCATCTATCCCTTAAGGTTAACTCACTACAACCCTTTTTATGGAAATCAAATTTGTTTAATAATGCACTATTTGCGAGGAAGTTTTTATTAACATGGTATTAATCGTTATCCAAATAAATACGTTAATCATCATAAGTATTTAATTTTGAACAAAATTGGTATTGACATTGAGAGATATCATAGTTTTAAAATAACTCCGCAACAAAATGTAATATTATAAAGCTGAAGCGATATATCATTACGCTAAGACAAATAGGAGCGGAGCATTAATGGAAAATGTGACGCAGACGAAGTTGCGCAGGTCAGCTAGTTTATAATATTAATAGGCTTCCACTCACAACACACGCAACGATTGCCTCTTTCGGCAAGGTGAGCTGATGAGCCCAAATGTGTTGTACTTGACATACTGGTTTATCCTTATCATCAATTATGTAGAGATATTTTACATACTTTCAAGGGTTTATAAAGCGAGCTGTTTTAAAAGTGAAGTTGGCACGTGTTGCGGAATTTGTTCGAAAGAGTCACCGCGGTCCTGGAACGCAAAGGGCCTTAGAAGGAACACTTTTTTTTTTTTTTTTTTTATTACTGGTCCCTGTGACATTGTCAGATTTCACAGTTATTACGTTACGTTCTTAAATACTAATCTACATTTTATATATTTCTAACGTGACCCTTGCAGGGTCTGGCTCTAGTTTTCCTACCACTCTACTTTCTCTACTCTAATTTATTACATTTTCTGTACAGGCGGTCTTTTGAACATCTTTCAACCGCTTGTGCCTATCTTCTATACTAGTTTATTGACTTTGATGTTACATTTTCTTTACATCCCGGGAGTCACTGAGGCTCCTTGTGCCTAATTCTATTTCTATAACTACCATTTTTCTTGACAGTTCTCACAGTCTCTATCTGTCTTCTGTCTTTTTCCGTTACATTTTTGTTACAAGGTGTCTTTTGAACAATTTGGACATGCCTTGTGCCTACCCTTATATCAAGGAACACAGTTTGGTTTAGTCAGTTATAGTCTGACACTCCCTGCTGCTCAGCCCAGAGTAGGAGGAATCATTTAATGATTTTAAAAGACATGGCAAGCGACTTTACTTGACGATATGATGGGAATTGGGTTGACCTTGAGTGTGGGATGCAACACGTGTCGATAGCCTTGCGCCATCCCATCTTCTCAGCACGGCAGGCTCTGTTGTAGCGACTGCTGCTTGTGCTGAAATCCTCAAACGACAACCTTATAGGGTGTTACCTACCTATAAGGATGTAGCGGCATCAATGCCGCCACAAGAAAAATCAACGAAACAAATCTGCATCGCAGCAAAAAGAACCGCGACGCCATCTATCCAACTGGCGGCGAACTAAAAACTCCTAAATCGCGCAAGCAGAGTTTACCATGCGATTTGAACATATACATCCACCCGAATAAGAACTATCGGGCAGTAGCCCCCCAGGTACAACAACCGCCTGGGCGGAGGATCCTCCTTTTCAATGGGGATTTGCGGGACTTTACTCTCTATACCGCATACTCCCCAAAAGGAGTTACCTACTTATCTATTTGTATCCGCCAGGAAAAAAATCACTTTTTGAATTTTGAATTGGAGTTTACAAAAAATCTGTCGATTTCAAGGAAAGTAATTATTCTTGCATTGATATGAAATTAAATGCACTTCTTTGCAGATCACTCTGATTTTTTTTTTCTGAAAGAGTGCAACGTCTAAGTAAGCACCTAAAATAAAAATAAAATAATAGATTTTTTCATTTTAAGGTAAATAAAAAATCATTTTTTTCTGAAAGAGTGCAACGTCTAAGTAAGCACCTAAAATAAAAATAAAATAATAGATTTTTTCATTTTAAGGTAAATAAAAAATCATGAAAACATTGAAAATTAAAAAAAAATCATATCTTGTAAGCGGGTGACAAGCGGTTTCCTTTTCCTGGCGGATACAAATAGTTCCCTAAGCAGACTACCTAAAAAAAAATTTATATCCATCTGGCCCGCGCCACAGTCACCTATAACAAATCGACTGGTCCATACATTTATTTGCGCATAACTCGACAAAATGTGCCAAATGAAGCGCGATTTTTTTCTCTCGATTACGGGGTTGGTCCTTTTGAGGTTTGCGCTACAGCTAGCGTTGCTAGGCGTCCGTATAAAGCCAGACACAGTCAGGCTTTTTGTTTATGAGTCTGGCCAAATTAGACGGTGTCCGACCTCTCCTACTTTTGTTAGGCTTTTTGAATTTGAGTATTTTATTACATTTGTCGTGTGTGTTGTTTTCCGTTCCACTTACCTCACCTTGTATCGCTAGCTACTTCCCTACTACCTACTACTATTTAAATTATAGAAATTATTATAATCATGTTATTGAAGACTGATTCATTCCATTTTATTTTTGGTTCATTAGAATGTTTGTTAAAATTTATGGTAAATGATTAAAAGACTTGGTATACTTTGAAAAAAAAAATGAAATGTCTAAGACTAAAAAATAACCCAAAATGTCCGGCTAAACTGGCTGGTATGTCCGACTTTTTGGTTTATAGACCTGGCCCCAGCTACAGCGTGTTTTGCTCTGGTTGAAGTTGTTCATAAAGAGGAAGATTACAATTAATGAATTGCGTGTGTTCTGTTACCCGTTGTAAATTTATAATATATTGATTAGCGGGTTCATAGATTAACGTTTCTTTGTTTATTTACAATGGAAGCATATAACGTGAGAGATATCGTGCGAATAACAATTAACTAACGCATGAGCACGCATTCATTCACAGATGAGTAGAGCAATTAGCGTTTTAATTAATTTACTACACATTAGTGGAATTAGGTAGATTCCTAAATAAACTCTATTTGGCCCGTAAGTTAAATAACCAAAAATATTGGACACGTATTTTTTATTTCGTTGCTTAAACCAAATTTGAAGATGCAATAATGCGTTAAAATTTTGCGTGACGTTACCCTTGGTACAGTTTAACCTAGAAGTGACGTAACAAGCTAGTACTCCAGAACGTCATGCCTCTCATCTTTGTAATATTTTAGGGATCCGTACCCAAAGGGACCCTACTTCTAAGCCCCCGCTGTCCGTCCGTCCGTCTGTCCGTCTGTCTGTGAGCGAGCTGTAACTATCTCAAGAACTGTAAGAGATACACAGTTGAAATTTTCACAGATTGTGTATTACTATTGCTACTATAACAACAAATTATAAACTTAATGTTTATGGTACGGAACCCTTCGTTTGCAAGTCCAACTCGCACTTGGCCGGTTATTATTGATTTGATCTAGCAAAAATTATATTTCCATTTTTTTTTACAATCCAACTGACGTACCAAATACATAGGCTTTTTTCCATGAAACGGAAAATAATTGTTCAGACTGTAGGTGCATTTTATAACCAACCGTCTAGCTACTTGACTAAATCAAATAACTCGGCTAGATTGCAAACTGAAACAATAAAAAAGTAATAAAATTATAGAATTTTAAATTACCTTGAACGTGACTCGAGAAAATACCTCTATTGATTTCCTTTCTTACTGCTTCCACTACAACTTGACTCTATATTTTAGTAGGTACACAGCTAGCATGATCATTCTAGATTTTGTGATTTCAGTTGGTTACACCTCAAAAGTGATCACGAAGTGAGCTGTCAGTCCGAGTAATCAAGCTAGAAATACAGCTAATTTCATGGTCACTTCACTCAAGCCTTCACTTCGACATGTCGGAATCGGCCTGCTATAAACTTAGGTGGAGTGGGCGTGAAGTGAACAGCCGTACGATTATGTAAAAAAGTCGAAGTGAAAACTTAGGTGAAGTGAACGACAAGTGAGCTGTCAAACCATACATACAAGATGGAATGACAGCTCACTACTTGTTGTTCACTCCAACTAAGTAAGATGTCGACAGAATAGACCGGCTGTAAACATGTCGAAGTGAAGGCCCGGGTGAAGTGACCACGAAGTGAGTTGTCAAACCATACAAACAAGATGGAATGACAGCTCACTTGTCGTTCACTGCACCTAAGTGATCACGGTGAGATGTCGGCAGAATATACCAGCTGTAAACATGTCGAAGTGAAGTGACCACGAAGTGAGCTGTCAAACCATACAAATAAGATG
This sequence comes from Ceramica pisi, assembly GCA_963859965.1. Lineage (NCBI taxonomy): Eukaryota > Metazoa > Arthropoda > Insecta > Lepidoptera > Noctuidae > Ceramica > Ceramica pisi. Next base: position 1,927,950 of record OY982538.1, read on the forward strand.
GAATGGCAGCTCACTTGTCGTTCACTGCACCTAAGTGAACACGGTGAGATGTCAACAGAACAGACCAGCAGTCTTTTTCATCTTGTTTGTATAAATTGACAGTTCACTCTATGTGAACTCCACCTAATTTACACCTACGCTTATAGAATCGATTTGCAGTAGGCTCTAGTGGTCGCAAGCGTGACTGCTGTACATGGGGTCCTAGGTTTTATTCCCTGGTCGGGCAAAAAAGTATAGGTATAGGCATTAGGAACAGAAATCAGTAGCACCTTGGCGTTTGGAATTTCATTCGAAAAGCATGTAAGTAAGATCGTAGTAGGAGGCGGTCTGTCTGTAATACTGCGTATTCCCATGGGAGGATGGCTAAGTTGTATGTGTGTAGGTATTGTTGTATCTAAGAACAGGCTTTTGCTTTATTTTTTTTATAAAGTAATGGGCTAGCTCTTAACCACAATCACGCATGATGGAAAGCGATGGATGAGGTCTAAGATGGAGCGGACGTACCCAGGAGATGCCTGTTCACTCTTGCTTTGAAGGCAGACGGATTTCGTCTGAATTCCAATTCAACAAAAATTTTTGAGCAACGTTTGGAAATGTATGAAAATTGTGAATGAGATTGTGACTGTGATGCGAATGTTCATCAATCTGAAAAACCACGTTTATTTTATTTTATTATATTTTGGAAAACTTACAACTAATTGAGGAGTGACTTTTCAAAATGGCTTATTTCTGTATGGTCATTTTTTTCAGGACCAAGAAAAATACGAAAACTTTTCATATATGAATATTTTTAGTAACAAACTTCTATGTACATAATCTAGGTACGTTAATAGATCGTTTCACAGTGTATATATTTTTTTTAATACTCTAAATTATGAGTTATTATCATATGATTTAAGGAAATAAGCCATTTAGTCGCAAACTCCAAGAAATAAGATGTTTTGTTTCAGCACTCCTAAGAAATAAGCCATTTTGTTTTGGCTAGCAAAGTTTTGGTGCCTGAATTTAACTCCTCCACGGTCTTATCTGCCATTATGCACCGTTATTTACTCAAAATTATTCGGATTAGCAACAAAAACACCAACGAGCAACGATACAAGAAAATATTTTTCACCTTGACACTCAGCCTTGACATGAAAGTATTGAGAAGTTGACAGCAAGGTGACACATGACGTTTAATATTTTTTTAATTGGCCGTAGTCAAATAAAAAGTGTTGCCAATGTATAAAAATATATTTGCGGATCCACTTCCAGATATTAAAGCTATCTTTCAACCCTCCAAAATAACCTGTGATACCAGATTAGAAATAAGCCATTTTGATACGTATTAACAAAATTTCCATACAAAATGTTCTAGAAATGAGCTATTTTGAAAAAACTCCTATCACAATTAGTAGGGCCGAGAATTAACGTGAATTAAGCTATTTTGTTGCGGAAAGCATTTTCTATGGCCATTTTTCTTCGAGATTAAAGTACTTTAGAACCGGACACTTCACGTCATATAATGTGAGTGTACATAAAGTCCCGATTGGCATTAAAAAAAAAAGTAAAATTGGGAACCCGAAATAAGCCGTTTTGAAAAGTCACTCCTCAATTATAAAGCATGGTTACTTATTCTAAAATAATGAGGGCCAATTACAAGTTTTCACTTGTAGTACCTACAACAAATTAAGAAAAATCAACTGAAAGTACCTACTGACACTATAATATACACAATTATTTTTTTGTTTTCTTTCTCGGGTCTCTGGAGACCCGGTCCTTTGGTAGGCGTACGAGGGGCCGAAACCAACTCGCAGAGGCCCCGTTAGAAATTTCAAATGTAATGGGGCACCAACCGGCGATTATCCCTGTATGCACTGTGAAAGTATTCCCAAGGACAATCCCCGGTTGGAGCAAGACTATTGCAGAATATGGAAAAAAAAGATGAAACGCTATGGGTTTGGGCGGTTTAGTGGACTGATAATCGTTTATTATAGAACAATTATTATTATTATACACATCCAAAGATAACTCTAATGTTCTTGTTCATCACATTGCACAGAGTTCGCTTCAACATTCTAATCCCAGTGTTAAAGAGGTCGATGTCGATTACGAGCATCAGTGTCATTATTGTCTATGGAATATTGACACTGATAACTCTTAAACGCAGTTTGATCGCGATCAATTTCATTGGTGAAATCCGCTCTTAGCCTTAGTAAGGAAAGGTTTCCGGCCACTGTGACTTGCGTAGATTGTTTATAAAACTATACCTACAGCAACTCGTGGGTACAACAATATTTTGAATCGATAAGCATTACGTAAACTTTTGAATAAAGCGGTACCTTTTTGTTGACGTTTCCAGAGCTTTTCTGTTATGGGTTAATTTCTTATTTCGATTTTTTTTATGGGCAACCATCAAATAATTCCTTCGCTCTGGGCGGTGAAGAAGGGAGTGTCAGATTTTCACTGACCGAGGGGGGGGGGGAGGGAGCTTAATATGCCACTTTAGGGAAATACATAACATTAGAATCATAATATTAATCAGCCAACAATCTGTCTTTCATTTCATTTTTCAAAGTTGATTGGGAAAAATTTGACAGTGACGGGTTTGCTTTCTGATTCTGCTAGAGAGTGGGCTTTTTAGACCTGCTGGTCCTTGCCGTACGGTGGCGAGTCGCCCAACGCTCGCTGACCGCAGGCCTGCGCCTGCGGTGGAACGCCCGGAACGTCTTATTCTGTTGCGGCTGCTGTCATGGAATAAGCACTCAAATGCTAGTGGCGAAATAATAACAACTGCCTGGGACGATCTTTAAGGTTAAGCATCGCTTGCGGACGTCGGTCCGAGGACGTCGAGATCTGTAGGTCCTCGGCGGTCGTTTTTTGATCTTTGACACCAGTCTTGCCAAAGGGTATCGATGCGAAAAGCAGGGGCGTAGCTAACGCTGTATCAGTCGTATCAAAGAAAGAAAAATATTTAAGACTAGCTGACCCGCGCAACTTCGTCTGCGTCACATTTTCCATTACTAGTTCGCTCCTATTTGTCTTAGCGTGATGATATATAGCCTATAACCTTCCTCGATAAATGGGTTATCTAACCCTGAAAGAATTTTTCAAATCGGACCAGTATTTCCTGAGATTAGCGCGTTCAACCAAACAAACTCTTCTGCTTTATAATATTAGTATAGATTGGGCCCTCAGACTACAAGAACCCCCAAGTGCGCAAAGCTATAAATTTAGTCCCACCATCTCCTTCGAGGCCTGCCAAGACGAGAGTTCTGAGCATGTAGGGCCTATTTTGTTTAAAAAACGGGCCCCCCAAAATGTTTGATAATGGGCCCCTTCGAGCTTACCTACGCCACTGGTGAAAAGCCAAGGCAGATTGTTTGACTCCATTACAATTTTTTTTATTTTTTATGCAAGACGGGGAAACTCTTGGCCCAAATCTCACCTGATGGAAATGATGGAAAGTGATGATTAGGCTGAAGATGGAAGCGAGTTTCACCCGGAATCCTCTTACACAGAGGAACTGGCTATCATACCTCTAACTGCCGGATCACAACAATGCTGTTAACATTGTTGTTATGGCGACAGACTTAGACATGATGGTGGTAGCTTGCCAGGCGGACTTAGAACAAAATTCAAAATTCAAAAGTCATTTATTCAAATTAGGCTGAGGGCCAGCACTTTTTGAACGTCATGTTTTACAAAAGACAGTCCCCCAAAACGCCCGCCCGTCACCACTTCCTAGTGTTTTAGCTATGGAGAAGAAGTGGCCAACAAACTCCCCAGCAACACAACTGTCTGTTACGTTTTAGGAACTAGAATTTTACAATAATTAATATGCAAAATAATCCAAAAATTCAAAATTCCTTCTAAAATTTACATGACACAAAAATAAATATATACATTATTTATCACTTGTTAGCTACTAGCACTATGACACTAAAACAAAATACACACTTAAGCAAGACAGTGTTGACGTATGTGGATTTAAATAAGTATAAGAAAATGACCTACATAGTCAGACAAATAAATAAAAAAAAAAGAAAATAAAAGAACAAATAAAATAAAATAAAATAAAAAATTATATGAACACATATAACCTGTCATAAAACTACTATACTATCTACTTATACACAAGGAACATGATAATTTGTCTTGCGTTCAACACAGCGACCAACTATTCTTATCGTCTAAATAATCATTAATAGAATAGTATGCCTTGGAACAGAGGTTAGATTTTACTTTTTCTTTAAATGAGTTAAAAGGCAGATCAAGATAAGAAATTGGAAGTCTATTGTATAAACGGATACCGAGCCCCACAAATGAATCATGGACCTTACGAAGTCGGTGTGAAGGACCATGTAGCTTGTGCTTGTTTCTGGTGTTAAAGTTGTGGATGTCGCTCGTTTTACTGTATAAATGTATGTTTTGCCTAATATATAAAATGTTTGCAAAAATAAATTGAGATGCTACCGTGAGAATTCCAATCTCTTTGAAAATTTCTCTTAATGAAGCTTTTGACCCTAGCTGATATATTGCTCGCACAGCACGTTTTTGTAAGACAAATATATTTTGTATATCAGCAGCTTTTCCCCACAATAAAATACCGTAGGACATAACACTATGGAAATAACTAAAATAGACTAACCTAGCTGTATCAACGTCAGTAAATTGTCTAACTTTCCTAACGGCGTATGCGGCAGAGCTGAGCCTTCCCGACAGGCTTGATGTAGGTGGGCCCCATTGTAGTTTGGAATCAACAGTTATGCCAAAAATACTGCCGTGTCCACAGTTTCAAGCACCTCGTCACGTAAGATTACATTAGGACCTAAATTTCTAACATTTGGCAAGGCAAACTTTATACATTTCGTTTTTTTAGCATTTAGAACTAAATTATTCGACGTAAACCAATCCGTAACCATTGAAAGAGCGTTGTTTACGTTATCGAAATCTTGTCTATTCCTATCTACTTTGAAGATAAGAGAGGTATCATCCGCAAATAATACTACGTCGCAGATACCCTTTATGAACAAGTCCTACCACCAACCAAACCGAGCAAAAAATTTGCCCCCGCTGGGAATTGAACCCGGGACCTCTGGGTCTGAATCAGGTGGTTTAACCACTAGACCACGGAGGCGGTTAGTGTCACCTGTTTAGCACCACCCGGGGACCACGTGTAGGGATTCGCTGAAGGGTATTCTCCTACGGACGCGGGTGACTCGGCCCCCAAAACTATTGCTTGTGAGAATTTAGATTTTATATTGTTCGATATAAAAATATTTTTTTAATTACATTATTATTTATGGTCGAATTTATGAAACATTTCTAATTTAAACGGAATACCCGAAGCCAATTACACTGTTTATAGCACAGTTAATACAGTTAAATATTAAAAGGACGTACCTAATCACTATATTTTCACGCTTATTTTCTCATGAAAACGAAGTACTATCAGCTGTCTCAAAGGTCAACTGAAGCGTATCTTATAAGACCACTTGAGAACATACCAATCATTATAATATTCCGTTTAAATTAACACAATATTAACGGATAGTCTAGCACTAAAATGCCACCGGTACATGGTGGACATCCCACCTATACGCACAAAACGTCTTGTGAATACATTCATTGTGCGTACAGCTAAGGAGTGGAATTCCCTGCCGGAGTCTGTGTTTCCTGATAGCTACAAACTGGGAGTCTTTAAGTCAAGAGTGAATAGGTAACTTCTAGGCAAGCGTGCTCCATCTTAGACCGCATCATCGCTTAACATCAGGTGAGATAGCGGTCCAACGTATGCCTGTCAATAGTAAATAAAAAAAACCTGGATCTTCTGAAATGCTTGCATAATAAGTATATGCTTATTGTACCCACTGGAACAATGGTCTCCTTTTCTGCAAGAAGGAGGGTAGGTAGATATCGTAACGCGTCACGCAGCCTCATTTAAGTACATGTAACGAAGGTAGATCAGCATAGTAGACGGGGCCTGCAAGGGTCAGTGCCTGCCAAGACTGCGGAATAAGTTCGAAAGAGTCACCGCGGCCCCTGGAACGCAAAGGGCATTAGGAGGAACACGGATGGGTTTTAGTCGGTCTGACTCTTTTCACTCCCCTCTGCGCCTCCCAGAGCAAGGGGAAGCAATTTGATGATTTCCCATACTTAAAAAAAGGCCGTAGGTAGACGGTGAATGTCCCATGTTTTCGTTGTTTTGGTAGTAAGACTTGTGTATTTCCTTTATTGACGATATTTTTCTACGCCATTTGTAGAGCAATTGTGATGAAATCATCTACCTAACTCAAAATACCTATCTGCCTGTGATTACCTACGAAGTGTAACTCATAAACCTTGGGTAAACCTGAATAAGCCCTTTTTTGGTTGGTTTACTATTCTATACATCCTACGGGTATATAATACGTCACCGGAAAGTGTCTAACACCGTAAGATTCTAAAATATCGCGTGAAATTATAAATATCGCGTGAAATTATAAATATCGCGTGAAATTATAAATTATAAACTATTTTTTTCTAAATAAGACACGGATGTATTGGAAACTATTGAATTTTAATGGGATATATTGTACCCAAAACGATTTTTTCATTGGTACATTTTCTTCTTTTTTAAGTATTACGATTAAAAAAAATATTGTTTTGTTGTTTAGACTCAAATCATTTTGACGACACGGTTGGCACAGTGGTTGAGTGATTGACTGCTGCGCAGCATGTCGCGGGTTCGATTCCCTCACGGAACAAATATTTGTACGATCTACAAGTATTTGTTCCGAGTCTGGGTGTTTTTCTATCTATAACATGTATGTATATACAAAAAAAAATGAATATAGTAGTTTATCAGCCATCTCGTTACCATAACACAAGCATTAGGTTGCTTAGCTTGGAACTATTTATGGTGTTGTGTGAAATGTCCAAGGATATTATTATTATTATACTCATGTTTGACAATAAAAATATATTCTACTAGCTGACCCGCGCAACTTCGTCTGCGTCACATTTTTTATTAATGCTCCGCTCCTACTTGTCTTAGCGTGATGATATATAGCCTTCCTCGATAAATGGGCTATCTAACACTGAAAGAATTTTTCAAATCGGACCAGTAGTTCCTGAGATTAGCGCGTTCAACCAAACAAACAAACTCTTCTTCTTCTATAAAATATTGAAAATTATAATCTAATCAATATTTATTACAATCTTACGGAGTCTGCTATTTTCTGATGACATATCATCAGATATGTCTTGAACCTTTTAATTATGTCATGGGTTTGCTCTTGATCACAATCACACCTGATGGAAAGCGATGGATGAGATCTATGATGCAACGAGCATGCCCAGAAAATACCTGTTCACTATTGCTTTGAAGGCAGACGGGTTACAATATATGGACGGGAACACAGACGTTAGCAGAGAGTTACACACTTTAGCTGTGCGCGAAATAAATGCGTAGCGTACGACTAGTCGTGATATCGACCAAGTACGGGTGGTACCCTACAATACGTCTGGTATTCCGGTAGTAAAAGGGCGATCCTGGGATCAGGTCGTGGAGTTTCTGCAGATATATCTTGAACCGCATTCATCATATCTCATCACATATTCACACCTTTCAATACTACTGTACCTAACTACATATCTAACACTAATCGTCACTAGTTCATCTAACTGTTTCTTTAGTTCTCACAACTCAATAGCTGCAGGCGCCATTGTCTCAATGTCACACGCGATCTCGTTTGTACAATATTGACAACTATTGTGAGAGTACTTACTATGTATTACATATTCGTCTGCTGTTAAATCAACATGTTCTATATTTAACGACTAGCTGACCAGCGCAACTTCGTCTGCGTCACATTTTCTATTAATGCTCCGTTCCTTATCTTAGCGTGATGATATTTGCCTATAGCCTTCCTCGATAAATAGGCTATCTAACATTGAAATAATTTTTCAATTCGGACAAGTAGTTCCTGAGATTAGCGCGTTCAAGCAATCAAACAAACTCTTCATCAGCTTTATAATATTACTAGCTGACCCGCGCAGCTTCGTTTGCGTCACATTTTCCTTTAATGCTTCGCTCCTTTTTGTCTTAGCGTGATGATATAGCCTATAACCTTCCTCGACAAATGGGCTATCTAATACTGAAAGAATTTTTCAAAGCGGACCAGAAATTTCTGAGATTACCCCCTACATACAAACTTACAAACATACAAACTTACAAACAAATATTACCTCTTTATAATATTAGTATAGATTATAGATTTAACGATAGTGATATAAAAAAGTATCGAGTAGAACTGCCTTCTGTATCAGGCCCTATATTCAACCGCACAACGCCAACTTCGACAGATGGTCGTCAAAGCTTTCGACCATTCTACATGTTGATAACCTTATTCCCTTAATTATTACAGGATTGTATTTTTTTTATAAGTGAATGGGCTTGCTCTTGACTACAATCACGCCTGGTGGAAAGTGATGGATGAGGTCTATGACGGAGCGAGCATTTGGATGCATGACCATTCCTACCTTGTTGCTATTCCACCAATTCGCACTAAGCGTATCCAAACGTCTTTTATAATGCAAGGGAGTAGAACTATCCACCTGTATCTGTGTTTCCGAACGCTTACAACCCTAATCTCTTCAAAGTTAGAGTTCACAAACAGGCTCCTTCTGGGTAAGCTCGGTCTATCGTAGACTTAAATCTCTGTCATCTCCGACCTAGACTACAGTCAAGAAAAAACCCATCACAAATAAAAAACGTAAAAAATAAATAATAAGTAATCTTTCCAAATCCTGCAATAGTACTGCTCCAACCGGGGATTGTCATTGGGAATATTTTCACAGTGCATACAGGGATAATCGCCGGTTGGTGCCCCATTACATTTGAAATGTCTAACGGGGCCTCTGCGAGTTGGTTTCGGCCCCTCGTACGCCTACCAAAGGACCGGGTCTCCAGGGATCCGACAAAGTAAAATAAAAAATAGTAATCTTAAATGATTTTTTTGATAGATAGTCGGTTTTTATGTAATCTAAATTTTATTAATGGCTTCCGTCGAAAATGCCCATTTGTCTCTCTACTGCAATTTGTCTACCGTTTGCGTTGGCTGGTCTTTTATTTAATCTCGTATTCTCATCATATTGCGTCTCCATCTGCCTCTTCTACCTTGTGGACTCTACAGGATTAGTTTTACGGTCTATCTCTAGTCCGTAAGCCTTGTGACGTGACCTTGAACTGCTCGCTTGCTTTTTAGTTTATATGCTCATTCAAAATATTTGCTGATCAACAGGATAGTAGGAGGCTGACTGCTGAAGGAACACCAGTGTACATTTTATTTATTAAAATGTCTAGGATATTTATCTTTTTGGGGGCCGAGTCACCCGCGTCCGTAGGAGAATACCCTTCAGCGAATCCCTACACGTGGTCCCCGGGTGGTGCTAAACAGGTGACAATAACCTCCTCCGTGGTCTAGTGGTTATACCACTCGATTCGGACCCAGAGGTCCCGGGTTCAATTCCCAGTGGGGGCAAATTTTTTGCTCGGTTTGGTTGGTGGTAGGACTTCTAAGTCCGCCTGGCAAGCTACCACCATCATGTCTAAGTCTGTCGCCATAACAACAATGTTAACAGCATTGTTGTGTTCCGGCAATTAGAGATATGATAGCCAGTTCCTCTATGTTAGAGGATTCCAGGTGAAACTCGCTTCCATCTTCGGCCTAATCATCACTTTCCATCAGGTGAGATTTGGGCCAAGAGTTTCCCCGTTTTAAATAAAAAAAAAAAAAAAAAAAAAAAAATCTGCTATTTAGCAGCTTTTGTGCTGCAGCATGCTCCAACGAAGCCTAAAAAACTAGGCTTTGGGAGTGTAATATGCTCTCCTAACACAGTGTAAGTCCTTTGCTGTAATCCAATCAAATTCTGCCAGTACTATACTTACCTGTTATAATAGATACATAGACAGTTCTAACGGTATTATTCATTTGATTAATGACGATAATATTTCAATGCTATATACTTAAATCTTTTTTCCTTTGAATGTCTTGCGTGGGACGTATACGCGCTACAATACTTGATGGCATTGTATTTATGTAGGTACCTATTAACGCAAAAAAAAACCTTTCAATCACCAGTCTAACCGGTATTTAAATATTTATGAACCAGATGATCAAATCTCTAAATACTCTTGGTATAAATCTCGCAGTCTGCCTGTGTCTGTTTTTCCCACATAATTCTTCTAACCCACGCAACAGATTTGGAAATGGTTTTCACTAAAAGAAGGAAGAGCTTGATTCCTATCGACAAGATTGGTCCACATTAACCCAGAGCCACGAATAAATTGAAGGAAGAACGAAAGGCCTTTGCCCTGCAGTAGGACAAAATAGGCTAAAAATAAATAAATCAATAATAAAAGAAGGAACAATAAACGGTTAAAGGTTTGTGTTAATTAACACCCGTGCAAAGACGGGACTTGGCTACTAAAAATATAACGGTATTTTTGCCAGCTTGGTGGTAACCTATTATCTACCTATCTGTAAATTTGATTTGATAGGTAGGTAAGTAGGTAGGTACTCACAATAATAATGAGTTTTTATTTTTTACTTGTTTTTTTAAGAAATATATAAATTAGTAGGTAAGTAAAAATGAATACCTAATGAGAATTATATGATAGTCTTAACGGTAACCAGGAAATCGTGAGTCAGGATTTGGGTTTCCTTGTGGTTGGGATGAGGAGATTTGAGTGCAAATTCTACTAATTTTCACAATCGGAATCTGTCAAAAATGTTTGAAAATAAAGGCTTTTTTGACAATTTGCGATTGGCATGCGAATGTGAAAGTTGTTTAAAAATTAGTAGAATTGGCCCTCTGGTGGTAGTTGTTGTGTGTAAAATACCAAATAGTTTGACGTGTTATCGGCCGGCGATCGGCCATCGCCACGGCAAGTTTGTGCTCCGTGTCATTAAATGTTTAAAAATAGTAAAACCACATTAACTGCCATAAAACTAGCACGATAGCAAACTAAACTGTGTGTGTACATGTGGAAGTGTTATAAAAACTTAAATACTGCAGTGAACGTAAATATTAAGAATAAATTTATCTCCCATAGACTCAATTCTACAAACTTATCAAGTGTTACAAACTTTAATACGGTGTTCAATGTGCAATGTAAAACAATAAAAACTCAACAAATACGTGCTACAAGTGTTAAAGAAGCGATGAAAAGAAACAATAATTAAATATAGTGTACAAGTCAAACAAAGAAACGACCTTTGTACCTTTAGAATTCAAAACTTGTTTAACGAACTCTTTTGATGACACCAAAGTATATATAGCGTAATTTGGACCTCGTAATCATCGTTCAAATGGCTCGACGCGCTAAGTGTTGACCTGAGCTCGTAACGAAAGTTCCAGGTTCGAGCCCCGCCACCAGCGAAATTTTATTTTTGTGTTATTTTTTATTATTTTTTTGTGATTTGCATTCACATAAAAACTCATAATAATGGATTCTGAACATATCACATACCGTAAAACTAAAAAAGCCGTTTCTTTAAGTAATTCTTCGAGCTCAACGTTTGATACTACTGGAATGAGTTTACCTGAGAATACTATGAATGAAAATGAGAATTACATCAAACAAATAAACGAGTTAAAAATGGAATTAGCATCTGTACACCAAGAAGTAGAAAACTTGCTAGAAGAAAATCAACACCTAAAATCAGAATTAGAGCGCAGTAAAACAGTGATAGAAAACTATAAGAAAGTCAAGTTTACTCCTACGCCATCTTCCGTGCGTTTAAGCAACAAGAAAAAACGACAAAAACGGAAACCTGAACAGAAACTAAGTTCAGTGGCGAAACAGATTAGAACGAGTTCACCTACAAATAGTGATGCTGAAAAAAATCTTGGACTTGAACAGAACACTTCAATCACTAAAACAGAAACAACAAAAAATAAAATGTGTCTTATAAGTACCAATAATAAAAATAGAATTTTATCAATTGCTGAAGCAACAATCAAGGGCAATTTTGAATTATGCCATTACATTTCACCCCATGTAGATAACAAACAACTGTTTACAGGAATAAGCAAAAAATTATCCACTTTCACAAAACAAGATTATTGTATAATACTTATAGGTGAAGAAGACTTTGCAGTGACGAAAAACTACTTTGACCAGATTATTTTTATACGTGAGGCACTGCGAAATATAACGCATACAAATATAATTATCTGTTTGCCTACCTATAAATGTAAAGATTACGTAAACATGCATAACTGGAGGGTTGAAAACTTCAACAACCTTTTATACTTGGACATAATAACACATGAGCATGCATATCTTTTTGATTCTAATAAAAACATATATTATGACTATTCACTGTATAATAAAAAGACAGGAATAATTAATGACAAAGGCATTCGCGCCATCTTCAGAGACTTAAATGAATATATTCAGGATTTACAAGAGTACAACAACGACGAAATTCAGACCAACTTAGAAGAAACAAGTTTTTTTCTCGACTAATGAGAAATTAATAATATTGCATCAGAATATTGCAGGATTGATAAACAAATCAGACATGCTTACAATTTGCATGGAAGAGCTCGTAGATAGGGAACTAAAAGTTGATATACTGTGCATAACGGAGCATTTTATGTCAGAGGGCGATGAAAGACATCTACTGATACCAAACTACAGTTTAGCTTCATGTTTTAGCAGAACTAATAGTAAAAGAGGTGGTACTTGTATTTTAGTCAGAAATGGGCATTCTTGGAAAGAAGTACCTGAGGTTATGAAATTGTCAACCGCTAGTACATTTGAATGTTGTGGAATTGAACTGACAAAGTATAATATTTTAATTGTGTGCATTTATCGTGTACCAAAAGTAACAAATTTGAATTTATTTTTTAAAAAATTGGAACAATTATTAACAAATGTATGTAATAAAAAATATAGCAATATTATATTAGCTGGGGACTTCAATATTGACATCATGAAAAAAAATAGTGTTTGCCTGGATTTTACTTGTTTGTTATTAAATTACAATCTGAAATTAGCCATTAATGAACCAACTCGATTAAAAAGCCAGACTTGCATCGACAATTTCGCCCATAATTTTCAAAATCGAAGTAGGACTGAAGTGATAGAATTTGCATTATCTGACCATACGGCGCAACTGTTAAAATGTCCTGTAAAAAATACAAACAAGAGTAAATACTGGAAAAAGAAACATAGAGATTATTCAAAAGAAAACATATTGAAATTCAGATCTTGTTTAGAAAGTCTGACATTTGCAGATGTTTATAATACAGATGACCCTAATATCGCATATAATTCATTTATGGAGGAGTTTACATTGTTTTATAAACTTTGTTTTCCGTACAAACTTATTACTATTAATATAGGTAGAAAGGCCAAATGGGTCTCACGTGGTGTTAAAATTTGTAGTAAGAGAAAAAGGCAGCTCTTATGGAAATATAGACTTAAACCGTCTGAAACCAATAAACTTCTCTTTATAAAATATAGTAAAATATTTAAAAAAATTATACGACTTACCCAAAGGGCTCAAAATAATTATAAAATCAAAATGTCTGACAATAAAACTAAATCGACATGGCAAATAATAAATAATAAAAAAATAAATGAACCAAAAGATTACTTGCTTAAAATTAATGTTGATAATAATATAATTACAAATCCAGAATCAATAGCAAATCAATTCAATAATTATTTCGTAGACAGAGTTGTTCCTCTGCAAGAGTCAGGAAAAAACATCACATCAGGCATTTTGAGCAAACAAAAATCAATGTTCATGGCCCCAAGTTTACCGTGTGATATCTTAAACATTATAAAAGAACTTAAAAATACTAAAAGCGTGGGTTATGACGGTGTCTCTACCAAAATAATTAAATCTGTCTGTGATATAATATCCTGTCACTTAAGCCACATCATAAATTTATGTATCAGTACGGGTACCTTTCCTGATGGTATGAAAACATCAATAGTAAAACCACTATTTAAGAAAGGAAACAGAGACCTCATTGAAAATTATAGGCCAATAGCACTGATACCAATTATATCAAAGATTTTTGAAAAATACATATACAAACAATTATATACCTATTTCGAAAAGCATAATGTTTTTTGTAGTGAGCAAAAAGGTTTCAGACAAAATAAGACAATAAATATGGCGGTCTATGACTTTCTTCACACTGTAATGTTACGGATGGATGAAAAGACTCCCATTTGTGCTGTACTATGCGATATGACACAAGCATTCGACTACGTTGACCACACTACTTTACTTAAAAAACTAAACGCATATGGAATTAGAGGCAACGTTCTTAAATTAATTGAATCCTATTTGTCTAATAGAAGGCAGATAACAGCAATCCAAAGAATTGATAAAACAAAAAAAGAGACTACATATTTGTCTCAGGAACGTATAGTGAAATACGGTGTACCCCAGGGAAGCGTTCTGGGACCATTATTATTTATTATATATATAAATGACTTTCCGAAAGCTATTGAGCATCCAATGACTCTTTTTGCAGACGATAACACAGTCACAATAGCATGTAAGAATATTGACACCTATGACCTTGACATTAATAATGCTTTAGTCTCTATCATACACTGGTTAAACAATAATAATCTAAAAATTAATTTAAAAAAAACACAAATCTTACATTTTAGTCAAAGAATACCAGTAAGAAATGACATTAAGTTAAGCTATAAAAATCACACCATTTGTAGAGTTGATAGTGCCAAATTCCTTGGACTAACCATTGACAAAAAACTTGACTGGAAAGAACACATTGAAGAAATTAGTAGGAAAGTTAGTAGTTCTTCCTACGCATTGCATAAACTCGCCCCTATCGTAAATATGGATACATTGCTTACTGCCTATCACGGACTTGTTGCATCGATCCTTAGATTCGGCATTATTTTCTGGGGCAACTCTACGCATAAAGAAGTGATATTTAGAATCCAAAAACGATGCATAAGAGCTATGTTTGGTCTAAAAAGTACAGACAGTTGCAAACCATATTTTATTAAATATCAAATTCTCTCACTTCCTTCCTTGTATATATTAGAAATCTTATTATTTGTAAAAAACAATCCTCAACTGTTTCCGAAGTCTTCAGATGGGTCCCTAAGAAGTCAACGGGATAATCGGAAACTTCGCTCACATAGTGCTAAAACGGCTCTAATGCGTAAGAGTGCATTCTGTATGGCCCCAATATTATATAATAAGGTACCAAAGGCATACAAAGATCTAAACAATACTAGTTTTAATAAAAGCATGAAGAAACTTTTAATAAATAAGTGTTATTATAGTGTTGACGAATATTTAAATGATGTAATTTAGACAATTTTGTTATTATTTGATCTGACATACCTAACTATGATTTTTATTCTTCGAATTTTGTTAACTTTGGATTTGTACGCCTTTATAGGCAAAACATGTTGAAACTTTTTTTTTTTTTTTTTTTTTGTAATCATTCCAACTGATTGTTAACCTACACATGTTTTTGACAAATAAATATATCTTATCTTATCTTATCTTATCTTATATATCAATGTGTAACTGTAAACGGAATGTATAGACAAAGAATTCAACATCCCATTTACACAAAACATATCTCCCGGAAAAGATGTTCAAACCGGTGCAAAAACCAACAAAGAATGGACCAATCAGGCTATCTACAACCGATATTAAATACATACCCAATACACAGAGAAACTTTGAAAATACATTAAGATAAACTAGATCTCCTTCGCAGGAAATTAGCGAACGAGCCCCAGCGTATGTCAGTACTGGTAACTGTTCGTTAGCGCTAAAATCTACAGGTTAGACTCGTTTGTGGTCGGCCTTAGCGGGTGCTAGAAAGTAGTTATGCTAATACCGTTTAGTCTTTATTAAAACTTATTTATTTAACATGATGGCGAGTTAAGGGCTTTTTGAGCAGGTTCAGGAGTCTTGAGATGTCCATAAGTATTTAAATTTTATTATAAACAGCGGCTTGTTGTAGGAATTTGGTATTTGTCCCCATTCCAAGTTTGATACGGGTTGTGCTGATGGGTCATTCGGGCAAGGCAAGGCAATAAAATGGTTAGTTTGCATCTGAAGCTTCATAGGCATTAATGAGACGAGTATTTAAAAGCTAAGGCATCCGGCCCTCTCAGATACCAGCTCTTCCAAGCACTTCTATACTAATATTATAAAGCAGAAGGGTTTGTTTGTTTGAACGCGCTAATCTCAGGAACTACTAGTCCGATTTGAAAAATTATTTCAGTATTAGATAGCCCATTTATCGAGGAAGGTTATAGGCTATATATCATCACGCTAAGACAAATAGGAACGGAGCAATAGTGGAAAATGTGACGCAGACGAAGTCGCGCGGGTCAGCTAGTGTTGAAATAAGGCAGAGTACATGCACCTGTCATGTAAGTATTGATCAGAATTTATTCTAGTTATTCTATAGAGGGTACGCCGAACAGGGTGTAAGGTCTCGCAAACCTTTATAGAAGAGGGAGGATCGTCCAACGATGGGTTTTGTGTCCGATGGGCAACTACCCAATGGATGATATTCGTTCGTTGTATAAATGTTTAAATCGTATGGAAAACTCTGATACCGCGATGCAGGATTTGATTGACGTAGTTCGCTTCTGGCGGTATAGATGGCGCTATATGATATTATGTGGTGGCATAGATGCCACACTTTATTTTTATTTATTATTTTTACCTTGTTTCGTCCCACTGCAGGGCAAAGGCCTCCCTCGGTTCTGGGCTAATGTAGACCAATCTTGACGATAAGCAGCAAGCTCGTTCCGCCATCTTCGCCTGGGTCTGCCGCGATGCCGCCGGACATTTTCTGGGACCCACATTGTGGTTGTTTTGGCCCATGAATCGTTTGACATTCGGCAGACGTGTCCGGCCCAGTCCCATTTGAGCATGGCCGCTTTTTGAGTGACATCGGCGATTTGTGTTTTCCGCTACACTTCAAGTACATAAATTCTTTCAGATTCATTACGCATGTTTGCCTAGATAAAGTTTTGTAATGCAAGTTTTTCACTCATTAACTAGATATTGATCGGAAAACCGATCATCTAAATTCATTTTAATTAATCACGAGATTTTAAATGTAAATGACCAGTACGATCGTATGGACTTCAAAAGAGACTTTGACCTCCGAGTTTGTTTTGGTGTTTTTTCTCAGGGCTGTCAGCGAGGGAACACCGGCCTCATTTAGTTTCGAATGTTAAAAAAATAGACAAGTAAAAGTGTTATGTACAACTTAAAAAAAAAAATTCATCATGATTTTTTGCCGTAAAAAGTTCATAGGTTTAACTTCGAAAACCAGCTGGCGAGTTGAGTGGGTCGAACTAAAATCTTTACTTAATTCTTAATAATATTTTTCTTGGTTAGTAATTAAATGAACGGTTTTTATACAATTTTGGGTATTCCCACACTGAAAGAATAAAAGGAAAGGAAAATACTGAATTTATAATCAACTCAATCTGCTACACTTATCTCAAAGGATGAACTGGCTGCTTAACTTATTATGATTTGTCATTTGAGGAAAGATCATACATTTTAAATTATTATAGCACCTTTTGGGAATACATACATTCATTTTGCCTACACCTAAGGAGTAGAATTCCCTGCCTGAGTCTGTTTCCTGATAGCTACAACCTTGGTATCTTTAAGTCAAGAGTGAATAGGTTACTTCTAGGCAAGCGTGCTCCATCTTAGACCGCATCATCACTTACCATCAGGCGAGATAGTGGTCAAACGTATGTCTAACAATAGTAAAAAACAAAAGTGAACAATTTTAACCAACTTCAAAAAGGTGGTTTGAGGACGTCGTTTGTTTATGGGCTGCTGATATTAATTCAATTCAATTCAATTCAATTTATTTTATTTCATATAATTACAAACACATTTAGCAATTGCAACCATCCATAAAATATACAAAACATAAATTACAACAACACAAAAACACAAAACAATAGAAACATTGGATCAGGACCGCTCCACCCGTACATGTAGTCTTGTCCAATGCTCCATGAATGAAGAATCTACATCCATTCTCCCTGCAATGAGTTGCAGGAAGCCGTTGGAGCTGCCCCGTATGCGGCGCATCAGAGACGCTACTCTTTTGCGATGTATCGCCTGAAAGCTATCAACTTGAGTGTCTGCAAACATACCTGATGCGCTACAAACATACCTGATGCGCTACAAACATACCTGATGCGCTACAAACGCGTGGCAACCCCATCAACATCCTGAACGCATTATTGTATTGGACACGCAGGGCACTGTAAGTCCTCTGCGTATGCCTCACCCATAAGCTGCATGTATAAAAAGATTGACAGTACGCCTTGAATAAAGTAATTTTTACCTGTGCAGTGCAGCGTGCAAATCTACGGGCCAGCATATTTGCTCTGACTGACAACGCCCTGCGTTCCCTTTCAATATCTATATCATCCTTGAGGGTATCGGAACACAAAGGGCAATGAAGGAACATGGATGGGATTTCCCAACCCTAAAAAAAAAAAAAAAAAAAACAGGGTATCGGTAACCCAGTGGCCCAGGTACTTAAACTGCGCCACTCTTTTGAGAGTACTGCCGTTCAATGTGATGTGAATGATGTGTGTGTGTGTGATTAATGTGAATGATATTCTGCAGGCGTAATCCTTACTTTTGGCAAAATTTTGACACGAGGGTGTGTGTGGTCGTTAGACCTTACGACCCACCCGATAATAAAAAGAAGAGAACATTTTTCGTGTCAAGTGTGATCAAAGATGTGGTTTTCTTATGCAAATGCCACGAATCAAACTGGGGCCCGAGTCTGCTATTTTTATATACCTATTTGTCATTCCGACACGACTCCATTGTCATGACATTGTCATTTTGCTAAAAGTTCGTAATCTGCTAAATTCATAATCGCACGGTCACTGGCATGTCAGTGGCCGGTCACTGGAACGTCAATGGTCTCGTAATAGAATTGCGGTAGGAATGCCGTATTGCCATTATTTATTATAAAACTGAGCTGAGTTTGAGCATTTATTCATGCCAGATTTTATTTATATTTTGTTTTACATATTATTTATTAGTGTTTTAAGCAATCTGAAGTAGTGAGAAGTTCGTAAATATTAAATCTGTCATTATGTACGAGATTACCATTCATATGGCTTTCTTTCAGTGGCGTGTCAGTGATTGATCATTGGAATGTCATAATGACGCCATTATGACGCCATTATGTTAGTAGATTACCAAACTTGTCAAAATCAACCATTTTGAAATCAGTGATCGACCATTCTGACACTATTGTAATAGCAGACTCGGGCCCCTGGTTTGTTGATTTGAGCTCTTTACAAAACATTAAGCATTTTTTCATAAGGGATAACGATCTTTTTAATGACACCTAGCCAGTAGATGCCGAGTAGCTAATAATCTCAATCTTCAACTAGGGACACTTACAACAATGAGTTACGCTCGATAAATTGCAAGATATTTTACGAAATGAATACGTCCATGTTAGGCAGTGAACTAGCAACCTGTCACATCACGTTATTCTGTTATGCAAGACGTTTCAGTTGAGATCTTGTTACCAATAACTTTAGAAATAATTACTTATCAATATTGCAAACGCGAGCCTTTGCAATGTTGATAGGTACTTACGTCTTCGCGGGTAGAGTCTGGATGATGCTGGCCATAGATATAATGAACAAGTTTTTTTATGTTTCTAAGATGCTGGTACAGGAACGTGGTGAACTAGGGGTTTATTAACACAAGAAATGAGGCGGAGCATTGCTCTCTCCTTTGCACGCTGAGCAAACTTGATTTGTGGACCAGGCTTATGGTGAGTGTCCACGTTTCGGCTCCGTAAGTCATTACAGGTAGGATGCATTAGTTATAGACCCTGGTCTTGAGGGATTGCGGGATCGACGAAAAACATACTCCAGTGAAAATTATTTCGAAAGGTTGACTATCGAGGAAAACATAGGCTCGTGGCTAAATAATAATAGCTGCACAGGTCGATCTTAAAGGTTAAGCAACGCTTGCCGAGGTTGATCTGTGGATGGATGACCATCTTAACGTACCGAGTTTCCTCCGTGCCTCGCAAAGCACGTTAAGCTTTTGGTCCCGGCTGTCATTTGGAGATCTTTGGCAGTCGTTACGGATAGTCAGAAGCCAGGAAATCTGACACCAGTATTGCCTGAGAACCGTGTTACCCAGTTGTGGAGGTCTGGTAGGCAGCCGCTCCACGTAAAATACTGGTATTCAGCTAAATCCGGTTTGACTGGAAGCCGACCCCAATATCGTTGGGAAAAGGCTAGGCAGGTGATTATCGAGGAAAACATTATCACGGAATTTATAGGCTTCTTGGGGACTGCAAAATATTGCGCAGGCACAATATTAAGGGAAACAAAAATCGATGAACCATTTTTTCGGTAAAATGACGAGACGAGATGAGGTTCGCTAGTTTTCAGGTTCCGAATCCAAAGAGTAACCAACGGAACCTTATTACTAAGCTTCCGCTGTCCGTCTGTCTGTCAGTGAGCTGTGCTGTATCTCAAGAACCATAATAGGTTGACAGATGAGATTGTGTATTTCTATTGCCGCTATAACTGCAAATAAATAAAAATTAAAGTTTATGATACGGAACCCTGTGTGTGCGAGTCTGACTCGCACTTGGCCGATTTTTTCATTAAACAGCTACTCGACTCTTCACATCCATGAAGAATCAGTGTTGCCTTTTAAAGTGGGTCATACCATAAACAGCTTTGTGGATGAATTTGATGCTATGCAATGAGTTCTTATACGCGTTTGTTCATAATTATTATTTTATCTTGTACTTGAGTACGTAGACAAACCTGAGGAATTAACACGAATATTTTGACGTATAGTAACGTTAACGTAAGAGAATTTTGAATAAGTATGAAAAACTACAACCCCATAGTATTTTCGTATATTTTTATGGGACATACACAATTTATGTAATTTAAAATATGAATTTACAATATCTCATCATCAGCCAAGCGTTTTACCAACTACATTGGGGTCGGCTGCCTACACAACCCATTAACTGGATAACACGGTATTTTTCGGCAAGACTGCAGTCAGATTTCGACTGCCAAAGATCTATAAATGACAGCCGGGACCAACGGCGTAACGTGCTTTCCGAGGCACCGAGGAGACTCGATATGTTAAGATGGTCACCCATCCACAGACGAACCTTGGCAAGTGTTGCTAAACCTTGAAAATCTACCCGTGCGGCTGTTATTCGACCTTGAATATTGTCACTGTTGTACAACCTACTTATTAGACATAGTACTATCCTTGTGTTCCGTACAAATAAATTATTTTATTATTATTATTATTTTTATTATTTAGCTACGAGCTCCTACTAATATAATATCTAATTAAAATATATATTATATATATGCGAAACGAATGTTGTAAGCCCTCTGCTGTCTTGAACTTCAATCGTACCGACTAATTGATAA
Organism: Ceramica pisi; assembly: GCA_963859965.1. Classification (NCBI taxonomy): domain Eukaryota; kingdom Metazoa; phylum Arthropoda; class Insecta; order Lepidoptera; family Noctuidae; genus Ceramica; species Ceramica pisi. Next base: position 1,949,446 of record OY982538.1, read on the forward strand.
AAGAAAAAACGTGTTCAAAGAGGAAAACCTTTCGCTCTCGACCTTAGCGCCGAAGCCTTGAAGCGACGCGCATTGAATTAACTACCGATCATGCTGCGAGCGAAAAGTTTTACTATCTACACTTATTAATATTATAAAACTGAAGAATTTATTTGTTTGTTTGATAACTTGGAGTCTTTAAGTCAAGAGTGAATGGGTTACTTCTAGGCAAGCGTGCTCCATCTTTGACAGGTCTAAGATGGAGCACGCTTGCCTAGAAGTAACCTATTCACTCTTGACTCTCTGTGACTCGACTTGTCTGTCTGTCTTTCTGAGTCTTTTTTTTTGTCATAACGGCTGAACGGCTTTGCCTAAAATCTAGGATCTATAATAACATTATAAAGAACTATAATATAGACAACACAGAGCTGAAACTAGGTACTGGACGTCGAAAGCGGAAATATGGCATGTAGGTTCCTTGGGGATTGTGAAAGTATTTCCGGAAATTCCGACGGGAACGGGAAAAAAATAATATTCGCGACTTCGTACGCGCGTACAAAGTCACGGGCAGAAGCTGGTTACCAATCCAGGGTCTCCTATTTCTTTTTATAGTTTAGTAATTGATATCAAGTGGTTAGAGGACATTTACCTACTATTGTATTAGAGTTACTTAGTAATTATAGAGAACATTTAGATACTTATACTGTATCGGTAAAAACCTTGTATCTATTCAATAACTGGAGCACGATCACTTTGAGTGTTATTTAATATATTTTCGCGTATGTAATACGTCAATCATACATAATTATTATAACATAAGTAACGGTATTGCTTAAAAAAACTTGTGTATATTTTAGTAATTATTCAACCATAATAATATCCATGAATGATTTGAATCGTCTATCTGCTAGTTAAAGGTCGTGTCTAGTCTGAGGTACTGATCACTTGGTGCTCTATGCTCTTCCACGTTTTTCTGACCTTCAACAATGAAGACAACGACTAAGAAGAAGTAGATCTGCTAGTATGGTTGCCTGCTTGTCGGTCTTCTACACATTTTACTTCTGTGAGTGTGCCCAAGAACTCCCATCGGACATCCAGACGCACTGCAGCTTACCATCCCTACCTTGTTGCTATTCGCACAAAGCGTTTCCAAACATCTTTTGTAACGCGCACAGCAAAGGAGTGGAACTCTCTGCCTGCGTCTGTGTTTCCGAACGCCTACACCCCTAATCTCTTCAAAGTTGGAGTAAACCGGCTCCTTCTGGTAAGCTCGCTCCATCGTAGACTTTGTCTCTGTCATCTCTGACCAAGACGAAAGTCAAGAGCAAACCCATCTCAAATAAAAAAAAACGTTTTCCTATTATTACTAGAGTAAGTCTTTAAGCAAGGAATCCATTTTTTGATGATCTTAATTCTTTTAAGCCTTTTTTCATACTTCCGGACTTGTCCAAGTGTCTTTCAAAAGTTGATATTCTGTGCTCTTGATATTCTTTTTTTATATTTTTTCTAGCTGACCCGCGCAACTTCGTCTGCGGCACATATTCCACTATTGCTCCGCTCCTTTTTGTCTTAGCGTAATGATATATAGTCTATAACCTTTCTCGATAAATGGGCTATCTAACACTGAAAGATTTTTTCAAATCGGACCAGTAGTTCCTGAGATTAGCGCGTCCAATCAAACAAACAAACTCTTCTGCTTTATAACATTAGTATACATTATTACAATGATTAAGAGAGGTGTATTCGATCGCAAAAATACTTAATTTCTAAATTGCTTACATTTTCAAAATGCAGGTTTAATTTACAGATTATTTCGGCGACTGCAGTAAAACTGTCTATGCTTTCTTTCAGGTCTTTTTATTAAGAAAACCTACACCATATTGACCTTTTGTTTCTCCAAATTAACAGAATATATGGTCATCATCTTCTTCTATATTGTAACGTCCGTCTGAATTCCGTCAGACCAATTATATCATAATTAATCTTAGAAATTGCTTGTTTGAGTTTTAGTAGCCTTTCGTGTGGTAATAGAGATCGAACGTTATAATATGTACATACCGCGTGTATCTGACATCGACGCACAAACGATTTCCATGGGTCCGGGGCATGATTCTGGACACCCTAGACTTAGAATTTTTCGTCGGCTCTTTTCTCATTTTTTTCAAGAGTACCACAAATAGGTATCAGCTCAGCTGAGCTGATACCTATTTGTGGTACTCTTGAAAAAAATGAGAAAAGAACCGACGAAAAATTCCAACACTGGGGTGTCCAGAATCATGCCCTGGACCCATGGAAATCGTTTGTGCGTCGATGTCAGATACACGCGGTATATGTATAGTGGGTGGAGTAGAGGGTTGTAGTCTTTGACTCCCGCGGTGACCGGCCGTATTGGAGAACGTTGAGAGGTCGCTGGTAAATGTCATTCACTGGCAGATGGGGAGTTGTCTGTCCTTATTACATAAAGGAGAACTAGATATTGTGCTCTTATTTTTGTTTTTGATTAGATTTTGGTCCATTTTATTTTTCTTGATGGGCCAGCACATTAAACTATTCGAAATGTCCAATATTTCCAATCAACTTTGAACCTTATTCCTTTTCAATTAAGTTGAAAATCTATTGAAGAACTTTGACAGATAGTTGTAGCGTAATGTGCTTGTCTGTACCTAAATTGAACAATAGGTAGTTAAAAATAAATCATAATTATTCCATTAATAGCCGTCTCAATTAAAAGTTATGACATGTTTGGCAGAAATAATAATTACAGACATTTTGTACTTACCCGAAGTTTTTTTTTGCCTTAGGTTGAATAAAGACAATGTATTTATATTCTTTTCTCAACAATACAAGTCCGGGTTCATGTAAAATAAACCTTCAAAACTCTAGCAGGTAGGTTTATCAGCTAAGACACTAGCAGATGCTAGTAACACGTTATCTGACCCTGGCAACAACCCTGGATCCCCACCGAGCTGTATGATCATCTTCATGCCCTTATCCCATGTTACTTGGGGTCGACGCAACACGTTTTTTTCCTCCAATCTGCCCTATCAGGTGTCAAACTATCACTAACTCCCTTATAATAACTTTGTTAGTTTGTATCCCATTTAAATAAATTGTTCTTGAATAAATGGAGAGAGTTTAGGTAATCATAAAGTTATTTGATTTCACGCGTCTGACAACATTTTGTGACAGCTTGGAACCATATACCTTGTTTAACATTACCAACCCATGTCAATGTTTCTTTTCTAATTTAAGATTAGTTCATTGGACTAAGGACCCTTTTTTTTTTTTTTAGGGATTGGAAATCATCCAATGACTCCTCCCGCTCTGGGCGTAGCGGGAGGGAGTGTCAGACTTCTACTGACTAAAACCCATCCATGTTCCTTCATTGCCCTTTGTGTTCCGGAGCCACGGTGTCTCTTGCGAATAATCCCGCGACTCCGGCAGGCGTCGGCCCTTTCGGGCCCCTCTGTGTGCTGACTCTCTTTGAGGCGCGCGTGAAACACTAACGCGCCGTCGACACGGCCTGTCGTCACTAGACGGACGGACGGCGAGCCACCCATAGCTCGCCGTCCACAGGCCCGCGCCTACGGTGGCCGGAGGTCACCAGGTGGTGTCCCCCGACGCCCGCGGCGTCTAAGGACCCACCGTTAGTTTTAGCCACAAGTGTACAATTTAAACCAGTATATACTTTTTTGCTGAAATAATTCTTCCATTTTTCAGTGAGGGACTGACAGACAAAGCATAGACGAAAATACTGGTCGTAGAAAGCCTAAATTCGGCATGTTGCTTCCCTACATTCCGTAGGAGAGCATTATGAGAGGATTTCCTGAAATTCCCACGGGAACGAAAAAACATGGCATATGCGCGTACGAAGTTCGGGGGGAGGGGGGAATCTTGTAGTGTATATCATCTGCCTAGCCTTTTCCCAACTATATTCAAAATTCAAAAATCATTTATTCAAATTAGGCTGAGAGAGAGCCAGCACTTTCTGAACGTCAAGTTTTACAAAAGACAGTCCCCCAAAACGCCCGCCCGTCACCACTTCCTAGTGTTTTAGCTGTGGAGAAGAAGTGGCCAACAAACTCCCCAGCAACACAACAGCTGTCTGTAACGTTTTAGGAACTACAATTTTGCAATAATTAGTATGCAAAGTAAAGTAAAATTAATTCATGCATTTAAAAAAAAAATATATCACATTTATTGGGTTCTGCTTCCAGTCAAACCGGATTTAGCTGAATACCAGTATTATACGTAGAGCGGCTGCCTACCAGACCTCGACAACCCGTTAACTGGGTAACACGGTACTTCTTGGCAAGACTGGAGTCAGATTTTCTGGCTTCTGACTATCCGTAACGATTGCCGAATTATACAAATGACAGCCGGGACCAACGGCTTAATGTGCTTTCTGAGGCACGGAGGAAACTCGTTATGTTAAGATAGTTATCCATCCAGAGACCAACCTTGACAAGCGTTGCTTAACCTGCTAGATCGAACTGTGCGGCTGTTTATGTTTCTATTAGCCTAGAAGTGTATATATTTATGCAATAAAGTATTGAGTATGTAAATGGTCTCGTGTCGGCAATGATCGATATATTTTTACAATCAAAATGTCATTGGCTAAATTCTTGGTGCTATATTTAGAAATATTATCACCATATATTGTATAGATAGCTTTATAGTATCAACTGAGAATTCTTTCATGCTAGATGTACCTATATACCTACTTACATTTTCTTTTCACGCTATCATTGTAGACGATATCATCTGCCTAGCCTTTTCGCAACTAGATTGGGGCCAGCTTCCAGTCAAACTGGATTCAGCTGAATACCAGTATTTTACGTGAAGCAGCTCCTCCACAAGCCATTAACTGGGTGACGCGGTAGTTCTTGGCAAGACTGAACCAGATTTCCTGTGTAAGCTACATTTCTAATTTAATTCGTTTTCAGACTCTGTACGAGCGGTAAGGTAATGTTTTCAATACAGTCTGAAAAAGTTTATGTACTTTCAAATTTTTCTTCAATTTCCGGATTTTTTACTCACCTAGCCTATTTTTATTTTTATTTGAGATTGACACTAGCTGACCCGGCGAACTCCGTTCCGCCTAACAGTCGATTCGTTAATTTTTTTTCTAAAATAAAGGTAGTCTAAGTTACTCCTTATTAGATCAGCTACCTGCAATAAAAGTCCCGTCAAAATCGGTCCAGCCATTTCAGAGATTAACCGGAACAAACAGAAAGAAAGACAGACAAAAATGGTAAAAAATGTTATTTTGGTGTATATATTCATATACATGTAGTAAAAAACGGTTATTTCAATATTACAAACAGACACTCCAATTTTATTTGTATGTATGTATGTAGAATGTATAGATGTGTTTGCTCTTGACTCATGTATTCGTCAGAGATGACAGAGACAATGATGTCTTATTTTCAGGTATAAAATTACCTAGCTACCTACTTATCGTGAAAAAAAAAACATAATATACCTTTTTATTTATTTTTTATTGTTCTTGTGTTTACAAACGCTTGCAACACAATTATCAAACAATCAATTAAAAAAACAATCAAATCAAACAAAAACTCGCGCGAAGATGATTCAGTAAAAATGTTAATCCCCTGATCAAGTACATAATATTTATTTTGTACAATTTTCTGCTTTATTGCAAAGTCTTAGGACTTGAATCACTTGTAGTGGAAGAGGTTCGTTTACTTTTAAACCACTTTCCTTTGAACCGTTATTACTTTGTTAACATTATCCTTTTGAAACCTGTATCTTACATTAACCGTATCTTATCATTTTTCGGACGAACAGCCGGGGCTACAGGGTTCTGGCTCTGCTCCGTCCGTCAATCCATCCTCTTTTCCAACCGACTTCCCAAAAAGGAGGAGGTTCTCAAATCGGATGTTTGTATTTTTTTTTTTTTTTTATGTTTGTTTGGGCATAACTCCGTCGCTTGCCAACCGACTTTAAAAATGATTCTTTCGTTGGAAAGGGTATACTTCCCAAATGGTCCCATGATAAGGAAACCAGGATCTGATGATGATATCCCAGAGAAGTCGAGGGGAACTTTCGAAAATCGTATGGTATCGATTTTGCAGTGGTTTTGTTAGGTGTGGGGTACCACTAAAAAGTGAAAAATAATTTTTTTTTTACAAAAAAATACAACCGACTTCCAAAAAAAAAAAACACTACAAAGTAAAAAATAACTTTATCTTCGGGAGTCGGTGTCAAAAAACGAACGTAAACTAACAAAAACACCGAGTTCCGAAGTTAAAGTTATTTTTTACTTTGTAGTGTTTTTTTTTTTTTTTGGAAGTCGGTTGTATTTTTTTGTCGTCTATATGTAAGTGGGCTGTATCAACAAGAACAGTAAGTAATATGTAGACAGCTGAAATTTTAATAGACTAAATAAAATAAATGAGGCCAATGTTTCCTATAACCGTCGACCATAGATATAATAAACAAGGAGGTATGTCGTTACACGAAGTATATCGGAACCTTGTGTCTCCAGTACCTATTACCTTTCCATACGGGAACTACTAAACATGCAAAAAATTAAAAAAAAAAAAAACAATTCAAATTAGGCTGTGAGCCAGCACTTTTTGAACGTCAAGTTCTACATAAGAAAGTCCCCCAAAACGCCCGCCCGTCACCATGCGTGCATTTCTGTGAAAGCAATAGATACTATAATACTATTATAGATAACTATTTTGTTTTTATATAATCGAATCTTAGCAGAAACACTGAAACACACTGACTACTCTTTGGATTGGTAAAATCAACTACCTACTCAGATTTATATGACCGAATTATCGATTTTATCAACGTCAACACTTGCTTTGTTTTATAGTATCATAGTGTGCTAGCTGTTTTTTTTTTGTTCTGTGTCATGTATTAATTACTTTTCATTCTACTCATTATATAAATTCAAGTTCCTAAAACGTAACAGACAGATGTGTTGCTGGGGAGTTTGTTGGCCACTTCTTCTCCACAGCTAAAACACTAGGAAGTGGTTACGGGCGCGCGTTTTGGGGGACTGTCTTTTGTAGAACTTGACGTTCAAAAAGTGCTGGCTCTCAGCCTAATTTGAATATATATTTTTTTTTATGCGAAACGGGGAAACTCTTGGCCCAAATCTCACCTGATGGAAAGTTATGATTAGGCCGAAGATGGAAGCGAGTTTCACCCGGAATCCTCTTACACAGAGGATCTGGCTATCATACCTCTAACTGCCGGAACACAACAATGCTGTTAACATTGTTGTTATGGCGACAGACTTAGACATGATGGTGGTAGCTTGCCAGGCGGACTTAGAAAAAGTCCTACCACCAACCAAAACGAGCAAAAAATTTGCCCCCGCTGGGAATCGAACCCGGGAACTCTGGGTCTGAATCAGGTGGTTTAACCACTAGACCACGGAGGCGGTTAGTGTCACCTGTTTAGCACCACCCGGGGACCACGTGTAAGGATTCGCTGAAGGGTATTTTTCTCCTACGGACGCGGGTGACTCGGCCCCCAAAATAACTTTTGAATTTTGACCAATCATAATAATTGACTCGGTTTTACCCTCGGAAAAAAACACCTTTCAAAACCAGCATTTATCAAACGATATTCATCATTATTCATATCAGTCGAAAGATGTCTTCTGGACAAAGGTGTCCCCAAGTGTCGCCACAACAATCGGTCCTTGCTCCCCCATCTATCGGCAAACCGCAACCCTCACCAGGTCATTGGTCCATCACACGATCACTAAAATAATATTATTAACAATGAAGTACCTACTGTTATCATTCCTAAGCAACCATACGTATTAAGTACCTAAGCAATATTGAAAAAATATCGTCTTGCAGAACAATCGGTACTTATCTAAGACATATCCATTGTTAACTTTGTTATATCGAGCCAGTAGGATTCACGGCCATGTTTTTAATATGGCGATCAATTTAGTTCATATGTGATGTGGTAATTAAATAAAACAATGGAATGAGGCTTGATATACATTTTTTCATGTTGTGTATTTTTTTCTATTGCCGCTTTTACAACAAATAATAAAAATTAAGCTTTATGGTAGGTACGGAACGGTTTAAGAGGGCGTATTCCGTCCACTATCGCCGCCAATAGTTTCTTATTAATTGTGGTAAATTTAAGACACGTAGATAAAAAACCGATCTGTAGTGTTTTTGAGAGTTATGTTTTGTACTTTAAAACATAAATAGTTTCCAAGGTCGATATTTTTGCTAAAAGTGACCACTTTTAGCAATAACTGGCACATTACCCGCAAAAGAGATATTCGGAATGTAGGGACGGATGGAGTCGGAAGGTTTTGGAGTGGCGACCGCGCACTGGAGTCGCAACATTTGCGCGGTCTCCATCCACAAAGTGGTACCCATAAGACATCGGTAACCTAGAGAAGGAAAGTCACATTGGAAACATCCATGTGGCGACACTAATCATCATCTGCCTTACCTTTTCCCAACTACATTGCGGTCGGCTTCGAGTCAAACCGGATTCAGCTGAATACCAGTATTTTACGTAGAGCGGCTGCCTACCAGACCTCCACAACCCATTAACTGGGTAACACGGTACTCCTTAGCAAGACTGGTGTCAGATTTTCTGGCTTCTGACTATCCGTAACGACTGCCAAAGATCTCCAAATGACAGCCGGGACCAACAGCTTAACGTGCTTTCCGAGGCACGGAGGAAACTCGGTATGTTAAGATGGTCACCTATCCATAGATCAACCTCGGTAAGCTTAACCTTGAAGATCGACCTCATGTGACGACACTAAGGGCATGTTAATATAGTAGTAGAAGTATTTCCGTTGAAATGATGGTATACAACCGATAGGTGGTGTATGAGATACTGGCACCCAAAAGCAACAAAAGCTGGTTGAAGTGCTAGATTAAATCTCTGATCATGCTAATTATGTCTAAGCGACTCACACCAGCATCGCGGAGGCATGATTTTAGCCCGGATTTATTATTTTTAACCGACTTCCCAAAAGGGAATACTTCCCAAATGGTCCCATGATAAAGAAACCAGGATCTGATGATGGCATCCCAGAGAAGTCGAGGGGAACTTTCGAAAATCGTATGGGCAACTAGTGCGTTTGTATTTTGCTTTTCTGCGATTTTGCAGTGGTGTTGTTAGGTGTGGGGTACCACTAAAAAGTGAAAAATAAAAAACTTTTTACAAAAAAAAAAAAACAAACATCCGAATTGAGAACCTCCTCCTTTTTGGAAAGTCGGTTAAAAACAACCGACTTCCAAAAAATAAACACTACAAAGTAAAAAATAACTTCGATTTCGGAAGTCGGTGTCAAATAACGAACAAATTAACAAAAACACCGAGTTCCGAAATTGAAGTTATTTTTTACTTTGTAGTGTTTTTTTTTTTTTGGAAGTCGGTTGTATTTTTTATTATTACTAGCCTGTACTGTCCCACTGCTGGGCAAAGGCCTCCCTCCATTCTTTCCATTTCTCTCGGTGTTGTGCCTCTTCCTTCCAATTCGTAAGGAAGACATCCAGGTCGCCCGCCATCTCTTTTGCGGTCTGCCGTGGCCTCGTCTCGCTGCTTTAGGGTTCCAATCCAGTATTTTACGGGCCCACAGTTTGTCCGGATAAAGAAAATAAAATAGGTGTAGTAGGCTTGCTCTCATATTACAACAATCTGTCAAATTTCTTTGTTAGATTTCCAACTTTATTGCCAAAGAGATGGGGTTCAAATTTTATTTGGAAAATTTTACAGTTTCGAATAGCTTGATGTGTGCTGGCTGTACTTAACATAAGTGTCTAGTGAAATTTTTGTGCCTGCTGCCTTCCCCTTCAAGGAATAAAGGCGTAGAGATGTAAGAAGATAAGGTATCCTCTACCCACACGCACAAAACGTTTTGGGAACACATTCATAGTGCGTACATCAAAGGAGTGGAATTCCCCGCCTGAGTCTGTGTTTCCTGATAGCTACAACCTGGGAGTCTTTAAGTCAAGGGTGAATAGGTTACTTCTATGCAAGCGTGCTCCATCTTAAACCGCATCATCGCTTCCTATCAAGTGATATCTCGGAAAAAAATCCTCGGTCTGTGTGCTTATCTCTATTTCAGGCGGAAGTAACCTACTACATAAGTATGTAATACATGACAGCCCTGCAAACATTGAAGTATACTTCCGATGTGATTTGTAACCACAAAGCTTACATAACGCATCATATGAAACATAGTTACTTAGTAATTCGCGACCATTCTGGTCGTAACTTTCACTTATAGGCATTTAGTACGGCCAAAAGTAGGTACGACCCGAGAATGTTAAGTGAATATTTGGCAACTTATTATGGCCACCACATGAGTTAGGTGATGTATGGCATCTTTTTTTGCAGATTTTATCAGATTTAGGGAAAATATCATCACGAACGATTTCGCTTGGTGAGTGAGGAGAATACTAAATGCACGTGTATATTGCTTATGTACCTACTTAATGTTTATATACTGATAAAAAGTTTCTGCTTTCTTAAAAAGCAATACGAAATGAGACCGATAAAAATATTGAGTGTTGTAAAAAGTAAGCTCTAAAATACAATTTATAATTCTTTTTCCTTAAATGTTTCTTTTAATTAAAAACCTGAATCCTTCGCATTTTATTCACATTAACCGCCTTCCCAAAAAGGAGGAGGTTCTCAATTCGGTAGTATTTTTTTATGTTTGTTACCTCCGTTATTTATGAACCGATTTGAAAAATTCTTGTTTTATGGGAAAGGATATACCTACTTGCAGTTTGGTCCCGTTTCAATGTTATCAAAATCGGTTTGGAAGTTTGGATTTTAAATCGAAATATGTAGCTGGAATTCGTTTACTTCGATGATGGTTTTTTGTCAATTTCGCAAGTCGGTGTCGAAAGTACGAAAAAACTAACAAAAACTGGTGTTTTTGTTAGTTTTTTAAAAATTCCGAAATTAAAGTAAAAAATCACTTTAATTTCGGAAGTTGGTACTTCCGAAATTAAAGTGATTTTTTATATTGTAGTGTTTTTTTTTATTTGGCAATCGGTTGTAATTTTTTTATAAAAAGTGTTTTACAAAACGAAATATAGGTTTAAAATGGTAAATAAATTTTAGCTGGAAATTTTGGTTGACCATAATTTGCTGCTTTGAGATAAAATTACTTGGAAAGTTGAAACCAAATAAAATCGTGATTTCCTCAAAATATGCGACGCGACGATACGTCTTTACGTTAGCCATTAGCATCACAATAAAAAAACATATTCGCGTGGGTCGTCAACCGATGCGCGTTGTTCGCGAACGCTTTAAGGTCAAACATTTTTTATACACATTTGGGGAATAACATTCAAACCTGATATCCTTAACACAGATGCAGCTACACCATTTATGGTAATCTTTGTTAATATTTTTTCAATAACAAAAAATACATTGAAATGTTAAATAATAAAAGCTAGACCTGTCGATCGATAGTTAAGCAACGCTTGCTGACTACGTTCCTTTAATAGGAGACCATCTTAGCTATCGAGATTACTCCGTGCCTCGGAAAGCATTTTGAATCATCTAGGATCTTGAACAGTATCATCACAGTCTTGTACCATCCGAGATTTGAACGAGGCCAATGATTATAGCTGTACAGGTTGCTCAATACTGATCGGGAAAAAATTAGTAAGAGTCAATAGATACGAAAAGAAAAAGATAACACACCTGCAAGCACCAACACCTCTCTGCAACTCCCCTTAAGCGCATTCTAGTCCTCAACAAGCGAGATTACTTAAGAAAGATAGACAATAGATTCGTTATCTTCACAGACACAATATGTTTTCACAAAATAACCAGTCAATCAAGCCACTATTTACTATCACACTAATTTTTCACTAGTCATAACAAACCAAAAGGTACCAGAATCAAAATCGACGAAACTCCAATATCCACACAATCTGTCTCATCACCAGACACCGTGTCTTCATCACCTTTGTCAAAAACTAGTGAACCAGAGTAAGGTCAACGGTCTTATCACTCAATGATGAACAGTTTTCTGGAATCCTCCAAATCCTCTGCACACAATGATAAAACAGTTCTTTGTCATAATTGTCATCTCCATCATTGTTTGGAGACATGTGCATTTTTATGATGTTGTATACTAGGAGGCAAGGGTGGTTTCTCTTGTCTTAGGTACCTATATTCTGAGATTTCAATGAAGCTGTCTTCTGGATTACTCTTGCTTGACCTTACCAACGCTCTCATATTCTATAGCCTTTTTTTTAGGATAGGAAATCATCAAATGACTTCTGCCACTCTTGGAGGGAGCGGACGGGAGTGTCAGAACTTTACTGACTAAAACCCATCCATGTTCCTTCAGTGCCCTTTGTGTTCCGGAGCCGCGGTATCTCTTTCGAATAGTCCCGCAACTCCGGCAGATATGTATCCTATAGCCTAAGACTTTAAAATATGTTGTGTTTTTATCAATTTTTTATTTTCTTGTCGATTGAACACTGACTCAAATTAAAAGTTAGTTCACCCAGTCTTAATTGCTTGGTATCTCTAAAGTCTTTTCTACATGTAAGTGTCTATTGAAGACATTTTGTATCATGGAAACCTTTTTCGATTGCTTAATGTAAGCTCAATGGACTGAGTGAATGAGGTGCATCCTGTAACCGGATTTCCATTACAAGCTCTTAAGAAATCACCGGCAAATATATTAATATGTCAATACCCTTAGAATATTCTCGAGACATTCACACTGCGAATGTTGTTTATGTTTAACTTGGTCATCTTACGCAACCTGCGACCGTTCCGCGAATGTTGCACAAATTAGATTGTATTTATAATGATCAGGCTCTATTTCTTTCTTCCTTTTTGGTTCTTTGATTTCATCATCATCAGCGTCTAGCAATTCACTGCTGGTAATAGTTCTCTTCGCTAATGACACTGTTTGATAATACATTTAAATGACATGCAATTGGCACGCTATTTATATCTATTATCAAGCAGTGGCATTGACGTTCCACCTAAAATGAGGGCTAGTTCCACTTTAAGTTAACTGTATTTTTATTTATACTCGTCTCACTAAGGCATTGTTAAATTTTAATATCTCCTTAACACATTTAAACTAGATCGGCCGAAGGTTACCCGAGTAGTAAATTATTATTATTGGTTGTAAAAAACTGGTCTTTTTTGTTGTTGATCTTAGTTCAAGTCTGACGACTGTCATCACGCGATCCAGTTATTTTGAGATCATTCTGTAGTGTCCTTTATTGCCGAGAATTAAAGTGACGAAACAATTTTGGTTATGTTATTTCGATCCTTGCTTGTAGACTTGTTTGTGGAAACGAAAGTTTTATTTATTTAAAATTCTTCAGTTTCTCTCACAAAGATTCTTTAACTTTCGCTATATGAGAGCCAGTTAGTGTCGCTTTTATTTCCTTTTCGATATTTTCCTTCGTTTAAAATATTGTAAGTTTTCATCTTTGCTAGTAATTTTGAATTGGTTTAACCTTCAAGCTCGCGTATTTTTGTTTTCGTCGTCCTGTGTGTTGTTATGTATTGTTAACTTTTACACTAAGTAAGTTTTTCTTATTCGGGTCAAAGTCCTCTCCTCCAACCACTTGTTTAAATGTGATTTCTTCTAACTTTACAGATAGATGTGATGGTAGGGAGTTTGTTGCAACACCTCTTCTTCCCAGCTTAAACACTGGGAAGTGGTGACGGGCGGGTGTTTTTGGAGGACTGTCCTTTTTTAACGTTGACGTTTAGAAAGTGATGAGACTCAGCCTAATTTGAAGAAATGACTTTAGAGTTCTTGTTTAAAATCACAGACAAACGCACAAATCATCACATAAGTATCCTTCAATTAGCATAAGGATTACCATCGGTTGATGATAACAGAGATACGGAGGGAACTTGGTTGTAATCACTCATTTTACATTGTCATTATTTGGTGTCGAGTGACTAGCTGCTTTCTGATCGTTGTTTTTAATTAATTTATTATTTGATTTACAGTTTAGTTTTGGTTAATATCAAAACCTAGTAATAGCAACATTTTCTAAAATGGTGAGTTCCTTTTCTTTGTTAACGTTGTTTTGTAAGTTTTTTTGTCGTTTTTGATCAAGGACATTGCAGAAATATTTGAATGATATGTTTTTTTTCTCTGTGTTCATAAAATATTATTTGATTGTGTCTAAGAACAAGTTGTTAATAATTATTTAGTGTTTTTTCTTGTCGTTCCGCTTGTCATCTTATATAATTTCTTGCAAACACTTGAATTGAAATTGGTTTTATTAAATGACTGGGTTGCATTGTAATTTTCTTGTACTATACCAGACACAGTACTAATGTTGTTTTCAATTTGACGTTTATTTATTGATGACTTGAATTTTAGCACCTACTTATTTATAATCCGCGCGCAATCAGAATGGTATGGAACTTTGTCAAAGTAAATCGAATATTACAGTTTTTCTTCAAGTAGTAACCATTCTGATTAACGAATCAGAATGTTATGGAAGTTTGTCAAAGTAAAGGGAAAATTAGATTGTTTAATTGTGTGATTCGCATGTCAATCAATACAACATACAACAAAAGCCTTAATTTTTTATACATTTTTGACAGTTTGCGATTGAGATGCGAATGCAGTGTGAATGTGAAATTTAGTAGAATTGGCAAACTAGTTTGCCTTTTCATAACTTTTAGTAATAAAAACCGCAAAACTACGTATAAAAAAATCTAAGTAGACTCATACTCCATGACACGAGGTAAATGATTAACTGACTTGCTTAGTTAAAACAAACAGTTAAATGATCTCAAGATCAAGTGCGATTACTTTAATCCCAAGTTGTTTGTCTGTTTAGATTTGGAGATTAGTAATACACAACATGGCTGGATGATGAGCCAAGTTTTATCATAACTTTAACTTAAATAAAGAGTTGAACATATATTTATTCCATTAAATAAATATTGGTAAGTTCCTTCGCTTAGCCCTAACGGCAAGGCTGAAATTAAATTAAATTATCCTTCCTAATCTAAATTTTATTGTTTGTTACTGTCAGAAGAATTTCGGGAAATACTCTCTTAGTATGCTCTCCTACAGAGTGTAGGAAAACTACATGCCCAATTTCAGCCTTCTACGACAATTTAAGTAACTTCGGCTTTGCGTTGTCTGTCAGTGACTCAATCCGTCAGTAAGGGAAGAATTTTATGTATTAGGACATTTATACTTACAAGTCCTAATCTTAATATATATAAATCTCGTGTCACAATGTTTGTCCTCAATGGACTCCTAAACCACTTAACCGATTTTGATCAAACTTCGTAACTATCTGTTATTTGATCCAACTTAAAAGATAGGATACTTTATAACATCACACTACGAACATTAATAAAAAATGTGACGCAGACGAAGTTGCGCGGGACAGCTAGTAAATATATAAAACCTTATAAATCCTCTGTATAAGAGGATTCCGGCTGAAACTCGCTTCCATCTTCGGCCTAATCATCACTTTCCATCAGGTGAGATTTGGGCCAAGAGTTTCCCCGTTTTGTATTAAAAAAAAAATATATATATATATACCGGGTGTAAGGGACAGCCTTCCACAAATTAACAGGGTGCAATCAGCTCCTTATTTTGAATCATATTCCAGAGGTAGCGATACATTGCGAGTGAGGTAATTAAACAAATCAGTTTTATTGGATTCCCATAAAGTTCCTGAAATAATTTCATATACGGGTCAACTTAGTACGATATACTGAAATCACCCCATCAGTTTGAGGAGGGCTGTCCCTTACACCCGTTATATAAAACTAGCTGACCCGTGCAACGTCGTCTGCGTAACATTTTTCATTACTGCCCCGCTCCTATTGGTCTTAGCGTGATGATATATAACCTTCCTCGATAAATGGGCTATCTAACACTGAAATAATTTTTCAAATCGGACCCGTAGTTCCTGAGATTACCCCCTACATACAAACTTACAAACAAATGTTACCTCTTTATAATATTAGTATAGACTAGCTGACCCGTGCAACGTCGTCTGCGTAAATTTTTTCATTACTGTTTGTTGTGTGTGAAGTTCATAGGCTATATATCATCACGCTAAGACAAATAGGAGAAGAGCAGTAATGAAAAATGTGACGCAGACGAAGTTGCGCGGGTCAGCTAGTTTGAAAATAAGTCCAATAGGTTTCATCCGATAAAAACGAACCAGTGTTTATGTTTGCTATACCTCGGCGTTGTCATCTCGAAAACTGTTGTTCTTCCTCAAAGTAAGACAGTTATAAAGATTATCTGTGACAGCCGCAGTCGGAAACTTTGCTTTATGTCTATACGCTACGATAAAAGTGTGTATGATGACGTCATGACATTCTTGTCATTTTTCTTGAGAAAACACGCTTAACATAAACGCACTGATATGATAACATCTTTGGAGTTTTATAAAGCTAAACGAGTATTATAAAATTTTTGCGAATTTTTTTATCTGTAGTTAAAATTTAGGCCCCAACAACCGTTCCGTGAATGTGTGTTGACACCATTGCTATTTTTTTTTTAAAACAATACGTACATAATTATACTATACTTGCGACCCACCACGGCTTCGCACGGGTGCAATGGATGTTACTATACATATAAACCTTCCTCTTCAATCACTCTATTTAAAAAAACCGCATCAAAATCCGTTGCGTAGTTTTAAAGATTTAAGCATACATAGGGATATAGGGACAGAGAAAGCAACTTTGTTCTATATAAGTACTATGTAGTGATGATACACTTAAAATAAAAATAAACTTGTACCTAACTATAATTTTGCGTCAAAAAATTCGTCTACATCGTTGTCGACTGGAAGTGACCCCAAAAGACTGGCGGCATTGCCATTAATGTGTGTTAAATTCAAATAGAATTCTTCTACAACTACTGACCGTAGAAAGCTGAAATTTGGCATGTGGGTTCCTAGAGGATTGCAGGGGTTTCTAGAGGATTGCAGGGGTGCATTAAGGGAGGATTTTCCAAAATTTCTACTGAAACGGGAAAAACGGTGTATGCGTGGACGAATTCGCGGACAAAAGCAAGTAACAAAATATATATGTTACTAGATGACCGGCGCAACTTCGTCTGCGTCACATTTTCCGCTCCTAAATAATAGGTATTGCAACAAAAAATTGAGATGTAAGCTACCCTATCTCTCAAGTTGGATCGAACTGCACATGGTGTGCGAATTTTATTTTAATCGGTTAAGTGGTTTAGGAGTCCATTGAGGACAAACATTGTGACACGAGATTTATATATATTAGACTACGAAAATTTGGTCGATAACGAAGTTTTATCACAATTTTAACCACTTGATGGTTTAACAACGGACCAAAGATTTTGCCTGAAATGCCAAATTAAATGTGATGAAACTAAGAAAACGTCAACGATTTCTATCTTGTCGCAACGCGTGAATTAGCCGGGCTTTGCTCACAAGTTTGCAATGATTATCCATCACGAATAAAATGTATAGTTCACTTAGCCCAATCATTATCTTTCGAAAGGAAACATGACGTTGAGTTCGTTAGAATATAGATGAATAATGTGTTTGCCATAATGTGCGTTGGATATTAATATCATGTAAGACACGTGTCGGCCATTACCATTATTAGGTATGTCTACAAGTAGTTATCATTATATTCCACGCATTCATAGGTATAACAAATTATATACTACTAGCTGACCCACGCAACTTCGTCTGCGTCACATTTTCCATTAATGCTCGGCTCCTTTTAGTTTTAGCGTGATGATATGTAGCCTATATCCTTCCTCGATACATGGGCTATCAAATACTGAAAGAATTTTTCAAATCGGACCAGTAGTTCCTGAGATTACCCCCTACATACCAACTTACAAACATACAAACTTACAAACAAATTTTACCTCTTTATAATATTAGTATAGACAGTATAGAAGAGCGGATTTCATCAATCTGAAACTGAACGCGATCAACATATTGTTACGAGCTTGGGGTTCGTGACAATAAAAACAGCCGATTAATTAACCAAAAATGACACTTTAATAATCAACACTAAATATCACTTTAAACACACTAATTACAATACACAATCGCGCTATTAAACACTTCACTTCACTTAATTTGCAGTTGAAGATCGCTTCCGATGTATCGCTTGTATCGCCAATTCAATACTGACCCAGTCGCGAGCGATACGCACCTTATATAGTCCCACAGTAATTTCCAGAACCTTCGAGAATGGAAATATCTAGAAAGTTCGGGAACATACCGGTCCCGACTGACTAGGTGTCGAAACATCGAGAATGTTCTAGCATCGAAAATTCTAGAAAGATCGTGACCCAATTAGTTCCACTACTCGATACTAGATGGCGTTAGTAGTACGTTGTGTACCCGGCATTAATTCTGGCGCGTAACAATATAAACCTCGTTTGCGAGCTGTCAGAGTCTTTCTATGAAATATTGACACTGACAACTCTTCAAACGCAGCTTGATCGCGATCACTTTCAATGGTGGCAAATCCTCTAAAACCTTCCTCGAGAACCACTCTATCCATTGGTGAAATCAGCATGAAAATCGGTGCAGTCGTTTTTGAGTTTATAGCGAACTGAGAGAGACGCGGCGGAGGACTTTGATTTATAATAATATGTTATATAAAATATAAATTAGCCCACCCGAGGAAGGAAAAATAGGTTATAACATGATGTACCTATTAGCGAATTTTGGTGTATTAGTAAATATTTAGCCCATAGCAACAAATGTTCTAAAACATATTTTGTAATGCACAGAAAAAAATCTGCAAAAAAAAATTGTAGGTTCACTTTTTTGCTATGATCAATATTTACCACAAGTATCTTCTTTTGTTGCGGGATCCAAGACATTTGAATCGTTTCTCCGGGACTCGTCGGGCTTCATTGGCTCGGCGTTTTTCTGGTGGTCGCCACTGTTGATTCTGGCTTTCTCTTCTTCTTTCTCTTCGGTCTTATAAACCTTCGATTGTCCTGAACCTTTAAAAAAATTGATTATTTGATTCAGTAACATCATTGATACTTTGGCTTTCTGTAGTTTTCTTCGGTCTCTGAAGGATCTTTATTTCACCTCCTTCAAATGTTTGTTTATTTTATAGACCAACCATTTCCTAAACCATATGTGTTACTGTTTTGACATGATGTGTTCCTCATATTACTTCAAATCATCCTATAATTCGTCATGGCACATGGCCATTCATTCCATTGTGAAAAATTCAGTTGAAACTTTAATGGTCAAATCAATTTACGGTTTAAAAACCCTGATTACCTAAATTAAACCAACCACCCATGCCTACTATGACACGTAATTCCCACATGTCAAACTTCCGCCAGATGATAAAGTACTGCATCTCAAACGTGAGAACAATGCACTAATATAATACGCAACTTACGCACATGAGAGACTAAATAAGGTTCAAAGAGAATAAACAAAATTCACACTTTTTTGTTGCTATGTGAATGAGTTGGCATGCTACATCATCATCTGCCTAGCCTTTTCCCAACAACACTGGGGTCGGCTACCAGTCAAACCGGATTCAACTGAATACCAGTGTTTTACGTGGAGCGGCTGCCTACCAGACCTCCACAACCCATTAACTGGGTAACACGGTACTTCTTGGATTACTCGATTAGCCCGGAAGATGATCCCAACATAGATTGGCTAAGAAAATGAGGTAGAAGAGCTGACAGGAGCTAAAACTAAAATATTTGCTCCGCAGTGAACAGCTGGGGAGCAGAATTCTCTGCTGTAGTTTGTGTACCCCGATAGCTACAAGCTGGGGCTATAGAAGCTGGCGGCTGGCGAATAAAGGGCGCTCTATCGACCAAATCATCGTTTTCCATCAGGTTGCATTATATTCAAACGCGATGCTAACGCAGACAGGATCTGTTTCCCCTTACTGGCTGCAACTTTGCTCTAAAAACGGCTAGAAGCGTCGGGTTTACGAATAAGACACCCATCTTTTGGCACTATTAAAGAACACGCCTTTTACATTAGAATACTTCAAAGGGTATACAGAAATACAAGCGATTTTAGAAGACCAGACTCCACAGCATCGTCCATTATAGGACTATCATGCCAAAAAGTGGAACAGCCTCATGACGTAGTTTGTTCATGAGCTTGATATTTACACTGAAAAAGAGTGACAAAGGACCATTATTACGACAGTGACATCAAAACGTGCGAGACTGTCGCAAGATGATTCAATAAAGAGCATCATCACATCGCTAATCTGTCGTCACGCTCCACAGACCGTGTTTAGTTCATTACTGGCCAGCAACTGGCTGCTTCATTACGGCGTCACGGCTCGTGGATATCGTGACATTGATCCGATGCGCTGCGTTTCAATCAAATTCTGCTTTATTGGATGGTCGCTTATCGTAATTGTGGTTTGGCAAAGGAGACCAAAGTTGTGTGCATAGCTCACAGAATAAGCAAGCTGAAGTGGCAATGGGCCGGCCATATTAGCCGTAGAATCGATGACCGTTGGGGTAGACGAGTTCTTGAGTGGAGACCGCGAATCGGCAAACGTAAGGTAGGACGCCCTCAGGCTAGTTGGAGCGACGAACTTCGCAGGATGGCTGATAGCAGCTGGATGAGAGTTACCGGTGATCGAGCCAAATGGCGTGCACTTGGAGAGACCTTTGTCCAGCATTGGTCTGTTATAGGCTGATGAAGATGATTGACATAGCGAAATGATGTGTCTGTTGCTTACTATACTGTCGTAGTTTTTTCTCCTTCTATTGATAAGTGGACCAATAATAAGAATTCGAGCGATTTTATATCAATCATCAGAGATCTGGAGGTTAAAATGACCACTTTAGGAGAATAATCTTTATCGCTAACGCAAAATGTTCTATTTTTTTTTAGCTTTCTGATTCTGCAAAAGTGGTATTTTTAGACCCCCAGAAGGTCATTCATAATCTCGATTTTTCACATTATCATCGCCGTCGCGAACCTCCGAAACTACTGGTCCCAAGCAATCTAAGGAGTCCAAAACAGCGACTCCAAAAGGCGACCAAGACGGTGTTCTATAGTCTGAAAGGGACTTAGGTCACTATCTATAAAGCTATCATACTAGCATAATTACATATTTACTGTGTATTTTATATTATGCTATTGGGCCTTCAACATGTCAAAATGTGGATCTAGACTCTGCCCAACCCTCCGGGAAATATAGGCGGGATGCCCACTGCTGGGCAAAGGCTTCACCTCCCATTTCTACACAACTTTGTCTTATGCTTTGCCGTGAAGCTAAAGTCCATTTTACTCTTAACACCGCGATTGTATATTATCAAATGTTTTCTATTATGACGAATGTCGCCGACCCTGCTGCCAGCTACGTCACGGTCAAGGGCGAGTCGCACAATGTCATGACGTCATCATCGTGGCTAATGCATTAGGAGCAGTATTGTATGAGTCTTGTTTATATTGGAGCAATGGTACGTAACGGGGTAGGTGGATTGACGGATCTGACATCGTTAATTTAATTGTGTTTGAATTAGATTTCACATTTGATTAGATTCACATGTACAGGAACAAGTGAACGACACACTGCGTTGAAAGAGCAATAGCCACTTTGGACTAGGAAAAAACAAAAATTAGTAACGAGATGAAACTATCGCCAATGTGTAGTGCATTGTTAATGTTATTTATTAGATACCTTCGTTTATTTTTAAAATCCTTGGAAATAGAGATATCCTTTGTTTAAAGAACACTACTTTATTTATCAGAACGCAGTATAAAATATCAAAATTCGAACGCAACCGTAACGACTCACGTTACTAGAGATGTCCATATTTTTTCTAAAGTCTATGACGAATTTATTTTTTAATTAACTCTATAAACTGACGTTAAATACTATACTAAGCTCAGCCAAATAATATACATAATTTGATTATACTTCTTTTCTTAGTAAATAGTTTTAATAAAGCTATGAATAAAATAGTAAATAGTATAAGGTATGCGGCTGTTTTTAGGGTTGCATACCCATAGGGTAACGGAACCCTATTACTAAGCCTCCACTATCCTTCCGTCCGTCTGTCTGTCATCGAGCTATCTCAAGAACCATAATAGTAGACAGTTGAAATTTTCACAGATTGTGTATTTCTATAACAACAAATAATAAACATTAAGGTTTATGGTACGGAACCCATCGTGTGCGAGTCCGACTCGCACTTTACGGTTTTTATTTTAACTCTCAAAACCAAATGAAAAGGCGATTCACAGTATTTTTTGAATCTCCAAAATTGACGTTAATCATTTTAATAATCTATACTATAGGTACTAATATTATAAAGCAGAAGAGTTTGTTTGTTTGTTTGGTTGAACGCGCTAATCTCAGGAAGTACTGGTCCGATTTGAAATTTTTTTCAGTGTTAGATAGCCCATTTATCGAGGAAGGCTATAGGTTATACAGTATGTCTACGACATATATGCAATAATTGAAACCACAAGTAACACTTGTCCACAGAAGTATAAATAAATTGTTATAAATTAAAAAAAACGTAAATGAAAAAAATTAAGTTTTCAAACAAAATAAATATGAAAATAAATTTAGTAAAAGTAAATCACCCTATTTAGAAAACGTACCTTGACCTCGACTGACCTCGAGAAGTGCGGCAACAATGCTCGCGCGGCGGCGTTTTGATTTATCTTTGCCAATTGCGATGAAATTCACTATGGTTATTTTTCACCCGTTCTTTTTTACTTCGTGATAAGTTGATTACTGAACTAATCTAAATAAATTCTGTCATAGCACAAGATGGATTAAAACTTAAATTTTCTCATGTTCAAAAAGTCGACCACGTTTTTGAATGCACAAGTGACATCGCCGAACAATGTTGTCCCGAACCTTGCCCAACAAATTTCGACCAGGATCCGAGTGTTTATTTCACGGTAAAAAACAAGTACAAATAAAATTAAAAACACAATTTACACACACTAAGGTCAAGTACCTACTCAGTGTCTATTTCACTGTAAGAAAATAATTAAACTAATACATACAAGTAAATAACAAAAATCACGTAAAACAATGCGTGTACTTAAGTACCTATCAAATCTTTGCGAAATGCACACACGCTATCCCGGAAGACTCGCGGTGAACTGACAAAACTTACATCCGTAGGTACTGGCAAAAAATAAAAGTCATAGGTAAATAGGGTAAACAATGTAATAATTATCTTTTATCGATACTTTTCTACAATTACTTATCTAATAAAGACTTAATACGCAATCAAGGCATTACAATACTAGTACTATTTTTAATAACCGTATTTAACAGTGAAGTGATACCTAGTTAAATTTATTGGACTTTTAAAATAAATTTTAATTTTTGTACGTTTCGACTTACGAAACTACCGTAGGTACTACCTAGATAGTGAGTAATGTAGAAAACGGGTGAGTACGTTTTTTTAATAGGATGTTTCTTCCTAAAATGTAAACATTAATACATTATTTTTTATCTCTAAATCCTCTCAATTATAATTTTTAATCAGAATAGGTAGGTAGGTACATAGTGGTGCTATAATAATTCTAAACTAACCGTGTCCTTTAAAATTAGAACATCTTTTTTGCTAACCGATCATTATTCTCTTCAAAAGACAATGAGAGAAAGCTGATAATATTGTCGATAACTGTGTCCAACCCTACGCGTCGAGCGCGCGCGCAACCCGCTCCCCGCGCCCCTCCTCGCCAAAAGCCGAAGGCCTTTGAAAAAGCCGACACACGCGTGCCGCGTCCTTCTGTACTAAGCCGACAAACGAACCGCACCGCGCCAGCGTGGCAACGTTGCTTTTCAATGTTCAAGGATTCAAGTTCATTGTACTATTAACCTACTGTTGCAATTCTACAGAGTGTTCAAATTTGCTTTAAATTAAAACTCGACTTTTTGACAAAACTACTGGACCGATTTCGTTACTTTTTTGTATAGCGTTATCAAATACCATAACTAGTATGTGGTTTCAAGGATTGCATATATGTCGTAGACATACGGTATATCATCACGCTAAGACAAATAGGAGCAGAGCAGTAATGGAAAATGTGACGCAGACGAAGTTGCGCGGGTCAGCTAGTATAATATTATAAAGCTGAAGAGTTTGTTTGTTTGAACGCGCTAATCTCAGGAGCTACTGGTTCGATTTGAAAATTCTTTCAGTGTTAGACAGCCTATTAATGTCAAGGAAGGTTATAGAATAATTATTTTATTTTATTTATTTATTCAGACTACAAAATGAGGTCCACTGTGTTAGTACCTACTCTGCTTATCATTGACTAGCTGACCCGCGCAACTTCGTCTGCGTGACCTTTGCCATTAATGCTCCGCTCCTATTTGTCTTAGCGTGATGATTTACAGGGTGTCCCAGAACTCAACGTCAAGCCGGAATCGGGTGTTAGACAAATCATAATAGTTACCAGAAAAATATAAAAAAAATGTTAGTCATGTCAATTTTTTAGTTAGCTATTAACAACTTCTTTTGTCGTGTTAATGATCCAAAATATGAAGTAAGACAGCAATGGCCCCGGTTTAAAAATTAAACTTCGCCACCTTTTGCGGAACGCACCTTAATACAGCAGATATCTTTGTCAGCTTCAATCATTCATGCTTTAAATTAAAAATAATGCCCACAGATATATGAACTTATATAATAACCTATATTTGTTGGGTATAATGGGTATAATGCTAGTATGTACTTACTTAGATATATTTTTATGCTGTGGCCGAGCCCGTAATTGTACTTAAGATTAAAGCCCATTTAACAGAACTTAACACATCATATGCATAACAACAACTATGGTACGCAAATAAAAATATGAAATACACAATCGGTCTTGGCCATATTGCGCAATCGGTCATTTCATGAATTTATCGGCCTTCTCGCCTATTTTAGTCTGCAGGGTTAAAAGGAGCTTAACACCGACCTCATATCGAAATTACCAATTTTACAATATGGCTACAAGAATAAGCAGATTACATTGAAATAATTATTATAATTTTTGACTCATGCATATTTTCCTCCACAGCTTATTTTAAAATAATATCTCACTTCAAAGCAATTTGAAACACACATGAAAAGTGTCAATTACAAGAAATAATTGCTTATACTGACACTCAGTTGATTAGTCTTGCATTGTTAAGTGCGGAACCATGTCTGCAAAAAAAAGGATGACGTTATATTTACATATTTTAAAAATTTCTTTGATAAATAACCTCTACAAGGTGGACTACGAAACAACTCAATATTCGCAACAAAACTGCTTGTCGTGACGAAACAATTAACGGTATTTGGCGAAACTGGTTGTTCCAATACTTTATTTTTATAAGTAAAGGTTCTTTTTTATTTAATTTTTCACACCACCTAGCACCTGCACGAAAACGTCAAATTATTTGACATGCAAACCTAACCATCATTCTAACCCGCGAGCGGCTCCCTTCTGCCTCCGTCAAAATGAGTTCCAAATTCAAATCACTTTATTACCCGGCGGGTTATAATGAAATTCAGTACAACATTATTACCGGCCAACTCGCACCCCCTGTTTTAGGTGTGAAAAGTAGAGTATGCTACTCAGGGATAAAGGTGTCTTTGACTTGGGCTAGTCAATATGACGCCCGTGTCATAAGACACTGCTTAATCCCCTCGTTTCATAATCTACTATTATGAATTAAGAATATTATTACGTCAATCAGTATTTAAACATGTGGTTATTTTGATATGAATAAAACATATTTCACCATGGTTAAGTTCTAATAATTTCATGGAAATTCTGTTCCATATTTGAATTTATTTAGTACTAGCGGCCCCGCGGCTTCGCTCCTGTTAACTGGCCACTTCCTTTTTTTTTCTTTCATAAGAACCTTCTCCTGACAATAACAAATACAACAAAAAAAAGAATAAGCGAAATCGGTCCAGCCATTCACGTGTGATGCGATAACCAAGGGAAATAGCGATTCATTTTATATATGTCACCGGAAAGTAGCAAACTTCGTAATATTATAAAATAACTTGGGAGATTGTAAACTTTCGATAATTTGTCAAGTGAACATTTGGAATGCTTTTTTACGCTTCAAAATTTGATAGTTTATAATTACTCGATTTTGTCCCGAGAAAATGTGAACTGAAACAAAATGGCGACCAATCATAGCACAAGTTTACAAGAAACGGCTCCATTGGTTTTGTTCATAATATGTGACGTCACATGTACCTATGCTATATAGTTACGAATTGAATGAAGTCGATCGAGAGTTTACAAAATCTCAAGTTATTTTGTAATCTCACGAAGTTTGCCACTGTCCGGTATAGATTTGGACGTTATGAAACAGTGCCTTATCCTATTACCCACAACCTACCATTATCTATAAAAACGGAAAAAAATCATCTCTGTTGTATGTCCCTTAAAAATTTATTCAGATTTTTTGTATTTTTTACTATAGCGGCAACAGAACTACATCTGTGAAAATTACACCGTCTAACTATCACGGTTCGTGAGATACAGCCTAGTGACTGACAGACGAACAGCGGAGTCTTAGTAATAGAGTCCCGTTTTACCCTTTGGGTTCGGAACCCTAAAAAACTACCAAGATGGTCATATTGGTGACAAATACGAACTTTTTACCTACGTATATATGTTTTTACCTATTAATATATACTATCTAGCTAGAGAATGATAGTGGAGTATTTGCCGTGCTAAATTCCAGACCAGTTTTTCCTGTTATGAGTATGGCTTGATTAACATGGGGACTTTGGAATTCAGTAAATAATTGCAAAAAAAAACGGCACCTATGCGCGAGTTAGCAATAAGTGTTTGTGTGCAATTACAAGTTTGAGTTAATCGAAGGCGTGCATTTTCTTTGATATTAAGTAACTTTTCCGTTAGACATCATATCTACCATTTTACTTGACGGAAATTCGTAGGAACGGGTGTTGCCGTGCTGAACTATTGCCTATTCTGCCGGACAATTCTGTTGACATCTCACCGTAATCACTTGGGTGGAGTGAGTGACAAGTGAGCTGTCACGCCATCTTGTTTGTATGGTTTGACAGCTCACTTGTCGTACGCTTCGCCTAAGTGTTCACTTCGACATGTTTACAGAATCGCACTGCATTTGACATTTCTGAATAGTGTTCACTTCGCCAAGTTGTCACTTTGACATGCTTAGCGAATTCCTTACTGAGAAACAATTTGAATATGTAGTGTGTAGTGATCTATAGGTGAATTGTAATGAAACTGGCTACCTTGCAACTTTCAATATTTTTTTAAATTCATTAGAACCTTCTGACAGTAACAAACACAACAAAAAAATAATTAGCAAAATCGGTCCAGCTGTTCACGCGTGAAGCCGTGACCAAGGGAAATAGGGATTATCTGTACATCTGTCTGTTTGTAATATTGAAATAACCGTTTTTTACTACATTTATATGAATATATATACGATAAATACACCAAAATAACATTTTTTTAAATTTTTGTCTGTCTGTTTGTTCCGGCTAATCTCTGAAATGGCTGGACCGATTTTGACGGGACTTTTATTGGCAGGTAGCTGATGTAATAAGGAGTAAATTAGGCTACGTTTATTTTAGAAAAAAAAAATAACTGTTAGGCGGAGCGAAGTTCGCCGGGTCAGCTAGTTTTTTATATAATAGGGTATAACAGAGGGAGAGAAGCTCGTGGCTTAAGAATACCAGCCGCACAGGTCAAGGTTAAGCAACGCAAGATTGGTCTGTGGATGGGTGACCTGACCATCTTAACATACCAATTTTCTACCGTGCCTCGGAAAGTACGTTAAGCCGTTGGTCCCGGCTGTCATTTGTAGATCTTTGGCATTCGTTACGGATTGTCAGAAGCCAATAAATCTGACGCCAGTCTTACCAAGAACTACCATGTTATTCAGTTATTGGGAGGTCTGGTAGGCAGCCGCTCCACGTAAAATACTGGTATTCAGCTGAATCTGGCTTGAATGGAAGCCAACCGCTATATTTGGGAAAAGGCTAGGCAGATGGTTATGAGGGTGTAACTAAGGGTGATTTTTTTATATTTTTTTATTTGAGATGGGTTTGCTCTTGACTCTAGTATGAGTCAGAGATGACAGAGACAAAGTCTACAATGGAGTGAGCTTACCCAGAAGGAGCCTGTTCACTCTTAATTTTGAAGAGATTAGGGAAGACATAGATTTTTTTTTTCTTACATAGGGTGTTTAAAAATGCATTCTTTATGAGAATAACCTTATCTCAACGCAATCTCCTCTTTCCAGATGGGCTGCAGCCGGCTATTCAACGCTCTCCGTCGCTGCAAGCAGCTGGAAGACGGGGACACGTCCACGCAGCTGGACCGCTGCCTGGGGCTGGTAGACCTCACGGCACTGGGAGTCGGCAGCACGCTGGGGCTGGGGGTCTACGTGTTGGCAGGCGCCGTCGCCAAGACCGTGGCCGGACCTGCAGTCTGCATCAGTTTCCTGGTGGCTGCTATTGCGTCTGCTTTTGCTGGTGAGCTTACATGATGAACTATCATATCATTCATTGAGAATAAAATTAAGTCTGTGTAAAAGAGTTGTGGTGGTAACTATTTTTGTTGATCAATAAAGCATTATTCAATCGGTGTATCCATGTGTTGTGTAGGTGATACTCGTAAGTATCAATATCACTATCATTACATGTTGTAAAACACCGCAAACTCAAAAACTCTAGCAACGATTTTCGAACTGTTTTGACCAATGGATAGAGTGGTTCTCGAAGAATGTTTTAGTATACCGCGTGTATCTGACATCGACGCACAAACGATTTCCATGGGTCCAGGGCATGATTCTGGACACCCTAGACCCCTGGACACCCCCCCCTCTGGACACCCCTTTTTATTAAAAATCTCATTGGGTTAGGTGAGAATAACGATTACGAGCAGTCTAAAGTAAAAAAACCCTTGAAAAAGATGAAAAAATTAGAAAAAACGCCGACGAAAAATTCCGACATTGGGGTGTCCAGAATCATGCCCTGGACCCATGGAAATCGTTTGTGCGTCGATGTCAGATACACGCGGTATAATTTGTCAAGTTTTTGCATACATTGACTAAAATATAACGAAATTTGTTGAAGGTGTGGGAAAAAAAATAAGTCTACGAAAACGCTGTTTCAGATATAATCGGTTCCCATGGTTTGTGGAAACGCATGGTATACTTTTGGTCGCGATAACTGACATCCACGCGAGCGAATCCCCGAGCATCAGCTGGACACCTATAATTTTGGGTGGTGAATAACTGGCCCACTGTGCCCTGGTCAACATCGCCTGCAGACTCCTCTCAATCCTATTACTGTTCCATAGATGAAATGCCTTTATCACTCACTAGCTGACCCACGCAACTTCGTCTGCGTCACATTTTCCATTAATGCTCGGCTCCTTTTAGTCTTAGCGTGATGATTTGTAGCCTATATCCTTCCTCGATACATGGGCTGTCTAATACTGAAAGAATTTTTCAAATCGGACCAGTATTTCCTGAGATTACCCCCTACATACAAACTTTCAAACAAATGTTACCTCTTTAGAGTATAGATTACCTCTTTATAATATTAGTATAGATAAACTTCAAAATTGGCAGCAAAAGGAAATGATGATATTTTTCTTACTCAGATGTTCTCCTCCGTAGAGTCTGCCAACAAAATCTATATAAATAAAACTGTATCGCCAAAATGTATGTACGCGCATAACTTCGCAACGATTGTATGAAAGAAAATTTGAATATTTTTGAACTCTGAATTTTGAAGGGTCCTTGGGGAGTTTAGGGTAGCTCTAACAGGGGCTTTTTTTTTAATATTGATAGGCTTACGTTTGTCCGCTATCTCACCTGATGTTAAGCGATGATGCGGTCTAAGGTGGAGCACGAATTAAGTAAGCGACAACGGAAGTGTTAAAAAATAACTTTATTCCGACAGAGTTACAGCGAAACAGTAATTGAATTCATCTAACAAGATATTGATCTTATATACTAACTTAATTGCTAACGTAGTACATCCACAGCGTGATCAGATTGACGCATGTTCTAGATAATTATAAATGCTGATCGCGCAGTGGGGAAATTGAGAAATAATAATCTAGTAAATACTTATTGTCTGACAAAGCTAATATTGGTAGGTTGGAGTTCCTTAACTCACGCTTGCCTAGAAGTAACCTATTCACTCTTGACTTAAAGACTCCCAGGTTGTAGCTATCAGGAAACACAGACTCAGGCAGGGAATTCCACTCCTTAGCTGTACGCACAATGAATGTATTCCCAAAACGTTTTGTGCGTATAGGTGGGATGTCCACCATGTACCGGTGGCACATCGCCGTACGTCTTGTCGAAATTCCTACGGGAACGGGGAAAAACGGGATATTAGCGTGCGAAGTCGCAGGCGGAAGCTAGTCATGTATAAAATTAGATTTCGTAACACGAGAGGCAGGGTCACGGTGCTTAAGATTCATTCGTTGGAAACAATTAGGCTTTATTTCCGCTAGAACCTTTTTAATTTTTTAAGCTGCGTTTATAAGTGCTTAGCAGTTGTACTACTGCGTTATATGATTACATCCAGTGTCAAAATTTATCACATTGATACAGTCGTAAACTGCATCTAATTATCAAATAATATTGCTCAAAAATATCCATGAACACGTATAATAAAATACCCATGAATGATTATTTCTCAACGCATATTAAAATCATTATAAAGTCGTAATTTGCCATGCGCAAGAGTGAACGGCCTGAGAGCGGTCCCTTTACAAGGTCGATCATTGTTACATGTGATTGGCAGGCCACAGTTGAACGCGGTCGAATATTACCTATGTGACGTAGGTAGATTTGGAGGAAATCATTCGCTTCCTCATAGCTGACGATTTTGTTTCAATTTAAAATCGATTTTGTGGGAGATCCGGTTCATTGGTTTTCTATAAATAATGATATCTTAGGTAGTAGCAAGCTTAGTCTCTGTGAAAAAGACTACATTATCTTAGCACATTTATTCTAGAAATGCTCGTCAATTTATTTATGTAAACTGCAGGTAGCTACAGTATACACAGGACCTCTAAAAGTATGCCATTGTATTCTAAATAACACCACATTTGCACTTCAATTTGAAATTATCTGCGAATCCCACTTTATCTAAAACTGTCTGAAGCATTGGTGGTAACTAATGTCTAGCCAATATGGCCTATATGGAGCATGGCAGACGAATTCGTCTGCCATGCTCCATATAGGCCGACAGCATGTTGGCAGTTGTTGTTGATAGTTTACATTAAGGTGGAAGCGCCAGGGTAGCCCGCGAAATTCAAATATTTTTATGTTTTTTGCAATTTGCCGGTCAGTGTGAAGCTGTATGTTGAACAAAAAAATACGAATGACTTTTTCACGAAATAACATTTAATCGAGTTCTATGAACTTAGAGGGTTATATTGATGATTCAAATGTTTATAATCCTTTAGATAAATGTTTTTTATGATCGCGAACCGTATTCTGTTCAACATACAGCTTCACACTGACCGGAAAATTGCAAAAAACAGAAAAATATTTGAATTTCGCGGGCTACCCTGGAGCTTCCACCTTAAGATATATCTACTATTTTTCCTGTGATAAGCAATGATAGCAACCACAGACCAACAAACAATGCACGTATACCCTCTGATAAGAAGTAGGTAATCACAAAGACAGTCCCAAAGATTTACATCAAAAAACAAGTTCTTTCTTAGTTATTAATACTGAAGAAGTATCGAGTACTAAATACATATTAATTTACTCGATAGACAATGAACGTAGATGGATCATAACATTTTATGATCATGAAAAACTCGAGTGCTAGACAATGAAATACAGTTGAAGCGTGTAACATACGTATTACATTCAACGACAAGGCACGTAGATATTTATTTATAGCTAAGTAGTCTACGCTTACAGATAAAGCCAGGAAATTTTGTGTTGGGTACAAAAAACTTGAACCGCTATAACTTGTCTAGCTAGATTCGGCAAAAACGTTGATCGCCACGTGTTAATTATCTTCTCATGCGTTTTTTATCTCCTAAAAATACGTTGGATTAATACTAGCTAGATAGAATAGAATACAACAGAATAATCTTTATTATGTAGGTAAACCATAAAGGTAAGTACAAAAGGTAGGATTTAAAAACTTACAACGCAAAAACGTTCTGGGAACACATTCATCGTGCGTACAGAAAAAGGAGTGGAATTCCCTGCCGGAGTCTGTGTTTCCTGATAGCTACAACCTGGAAGTCTTTAAGTCAAGAGTGAATAGGTTACTTATAAACAAGCGTGCTCCATCTTAGACCGCATCATCGCTTACCAACCATCAGGTGAGATAGTGGTCAAAAGCATGCCTGTCAAAAGTAAATAAAAAACAAGAATGTTATGGACCATGGACCCCATAAATGGAATCCAACAAGATCTAAGAAGTAAATTTTACGAGCTCTAAACTAAACTTGTCAATTACAAGATAAAATTATAAAGTCATACCGTACCCGTAAGGTTCAAATGAAAACCAGCTTTAGGACACTAGCTAGGTACATGAATTTTGCTGGACTGGACCTATTTAGTACAGACATGACGCTCATAATCTTCATCTGGCTAGCCTTTTCCCAACTATATTGGTGTCGGCTTCCAGTCAAACCGAATTCAGCTGAATACCAGTATTTTACGTAGAGTGGCTATCTACCAAACCTCCACAACCCATTAACAGGGTAACGCGGTACTTGGCAAGAGTGGAGTCAGATTTACTGGCTTCTGACTATCCGTAACTACTGCCAAAGGTCTACAAATGACAGCCGGGACCATAGGCTTAACGTGCTTTCCGAGGCACGTAAGAAACTAGATATGACCATCCACTGACCAAACTTGGCAAGCGTTGCTTGACTTGTGCATTTATTATGTCGCCTAAATTATGTCTTGTGTATACCAAATAAAACTGTTTTCTTTATTTTCTTTATGAACTGATAGGGAATTTCGTGTTACATTCAGTTCACCTAAATACCATTAATACACATAAAGCTTATGTTTATAAACAATCTTCTAACGCCTCTCTCTCATTTTCCAGGACTCTGCTACGCGGAATTCGCGTCCCGGGTCCCCAAAGCCGGCTCCGCGTACGTCTACAGCTACGTCAGTGTCGGCGAGTTCATTGCCTTCACCATCGGCTGGAACCTCATCCTGGAGTACGTCATCGGCACTGCCAGCGTGGCCAAAGGCATGGCCCAGTACATCGACAGCCTCTGCAACAACACCATGGCAAAGACTATGACGGAAGTTGCCCCTATCAATATAGGCTTCATGGCTGATTATCCGGACTTCTTAGCGTTTGCGCTGGTATTGTGTATAACTGGTGAGTTTGATGTTTTAACTTTTCACGACCAGTAGTTTCGGCTGTGCGTTGTCGTGTCGGTCGCTCATTGGTAACGGAAGAATTTTATATATTTGGAATACGGCATTTTTTACTAATGAAAGTCAACAAAAAATTACCCACTGACTAAATTTTTGTAAAGGCTTCAATTTAATCGCAATCTGCACTTGTAAATTGTATCTAAGTCTGTTTATTGCCTTAGCCACTGATGCCTACATTACAAGACACTAAAGAGACACTTTGATAGGTTTTTACTCAAAACTGTTTGATACCTACTTTCCTCAAAATACCACTTCAGAGATTAACCTACTGGTTCTCATATGATTTGACCAGGACGAATGTATGGACTTTAAAAGAGACTTTGACCTCTGAGTTTGTTTTGGTGTTTCTTCTCAGAGCAGTCATCTAGGAAACACCGGCGTCATCTAGTTTTAAATGACCAAAAAAGGTTGACGTGTAAAATAGTATTTACAACCTACTTACAGAATAAATGTCATTTATCATTAAATGTTTTTAATCATGATTTTCTTCATTCTAGTGCTTTTGGGTATCGGAGTGAGTGAGTCGACAAAACTCAACAACGTGTTCACAGCCCTCAACCTGATCACAGTCATGATAGTTATAATCGCTGGGGCCGTTAAAAGTGAGTACATTTTCTTCTTTATTTACCCACCGCTACCTGAGGCCTTAGTGTGAGTTTTTTCGACTCACGTTCGAACGCGTTCGATTGCGAGCGCGTTAGAATTTAGTATGGGAATTTAGTTATAGTGCCACCTGGTGGTCACTCGTAGAACCTAATTTCCCATACTAAATTCTAACGAGCTCGCAATCGAACGCGTTCGAACGTGAGTCGAAAAAACTCACACTAAGGCCTCTGGTTTCCTCCTCGTTGCTTTGAATATTTATTTTAATAACGAAGATACGGCGCGTGCGCACTCTAACGTTCTATCTGACAATGGTGGTATGGTAGACGTCAGCGGGTCGATTCTGTTGACATCTCACCCTGATCACTAGTAGGTTGAGTGAACGACAAGTGAGCTGTCATGCCATCTTGTTTGTATGGTTTGACAGCTCACTTGTCGTTGACTTCGCCTGTGTGTTCACTTCGACATGTTTACAGAATCACACTGCAGATGGCCGGTATATCAAAAACAGAAATAATTACATAAAGCTGTCTTGAATAGACTTATATCGTGATCCTTTACGTTAAAACTGCAAAGGACATGGTTAAAAGTGGCCTATGAATCAACACATGCGAAACCTTTACCATTATTCCTAGTTTTATTTTTAAATTACATTTTACTGATTAGAATAGAACGGACACTTTTTAATTACGAAACCATTTTAAAAAGTAACTCACTTAGGTTTTATAACCCGTCGCCATTATTTTAAAATGAAACAAAGCACTCTCAGCGCTGTACGATTTTTAGTTACCAACAAAAAGAGTAAAGCGATTAAAGCGCTGTATGACACGAACACTATTGACACTGACAGTCGATGAAATGACAGTTGACACTTTGATGTAATGTATTTGGACTTTATTTGATGTAATGTAATTATTAACCAGGGAATCGGCCGTCGACCTAACTTACCACGCTTTCGTATGTTAGAAGAACATAGTAACACTACTCTATACATTTTTTGGTGAGATAAAAAGTCTGACAGCTCTGGGATCTTAGTCCATTTGGTATGTTTCTATTGTTTGGTATGTTTTATAACCTCAAAATCTGAAATCATTTATGATATTTTACAATTCTGACAAGTGTCCGTGATTTTAATTTAGTTTCAGTCGAACATATGCATTATTTAAAACACAGATAGTAAATTCACGTCTCTGTTGGTTCTGAGGCGAACGATGTATGGGCGATGAGCAATGTCCTTTGTAGTTGGGGTGTAGTGAAATGTATTCGTCTGTCTACAACCTTACTGACAGACCTTTAACAGTATAATAATGCATGTTTTATTGTCAAAGGTAAAGGTAATTTACAAAGGCTAACAAATTGAAATAAATTACTGCAGTCTGCAGTCTTCCAGCGACCATGTATGTAGGATATTTTTTTTTCTACGCTAAAAGATTGAATGAACATATTATGTCCGTTCACTGGCCTGACAAATTGGTTAAAATTGCAATTAATTGTTTTAAGAAAACATGGTTTCCGTTTTATTATTTCGGCCTTAACATTATTGTCTTGTTCCGTGTATTGTTTTGGTTTAAGTTGTTAAGTGTGATTTATGTTTTTTTTTTACTTGATGTTGAATTGCTCTTGACTCTAGTCTTGGTCAGAGATGATAGAGACAAAGTCTACGATGGAGCGAGCTTACCCAGAAGTAGCCTGTTCACTGTAACTTTGAAAAGATAAGGGTTGTAAGCATTCGGAAACACAGACGCAGGCAAAGAGTTCCACTCCTTTGCTGTGCGCATTATGAAAGACGCTTGGAAGCGCTTAGTGCGAGTTAGTGGAAATAGCAACAAGGTAGGGATGGCAAGTTGCAGTGCGTCTGGATGTCCGATGGTAGAAGGGGGCTGGTGGGATGAGGTCGTGCAGTTCCTGGGCACACTCTCCGAAGTACAATCTGTAGAAGACCGACAAGCAGAAAAGTCTAAAAAGTCTCTAAAAGTCCCCAAACTGTAAGGTTGTTTCGTAGATTCCATGAAAAGTACCTATATTTTTTTAGGGTTCCGTACCCAAAACAGAATGTGGTTCCGTACCCAAAACAGAATGTCAATAACACCCATCCCCGCTAGAAGCCACAGTTCATACATATACTGAGAATGGGCATAGGTACCAAAGGGTAAAACGGAACTATTAAGACTCCGCTGTCCGTCCGTCTGTCACCAGGGTGTCTCGTGTACCGTGATAGTTAAGACAGTTGAAATTGTATAACAACAAATATTAAAAATTTAAATAAATATGTATATATGGTGGGCGCCCCCTTTAATGTTTAGTTTACCTACTTAAATTTTTGAAAAAAACAAAAAAACAAAGAAACATGTTTTTTTTGGTTTGTGGTACAGAACCCTTGCTATGCGAATCCGACTCGCACTTGGCTGGTTTTTTTTTATTTAATTTTATCACGAACAATTCACATTGTGTTTGAAATCACAATCTATAAATA
Source organism: Ceramica pisi (assembly GCA_963859965.1). Classification (NCBI taxonomy): domain Eukaryota; kingdom Metazoa; phylum Arthropoda; class Insecta; order Lepidoptera; family Noctuidae; genus Ceramica; species Ceramica pisi. The sequence goes on from OY982538.1 coordinate 1,985,909, forward strand.
ATAAAAAAACACGTTCATTAAAATTATAAAACTAACAGATTAATAATACAATAGATTATAGGAAGTAATAAAAACAAAAAAATAAAAATAATAATCATAACATTCCAATATTACTGTCAAAAAAAAATTTTATTGAGGATCAAGTTTGACCGCAATCTCACCTGATGGTAAGCAATGATGTGGTTCACGATGGATTATAAGTACTTGCCTAGAAATAACCAATTCACTTTTGTCTATTTTCCCCAGGTTTTATAATATAGCCATGCGAAAACTGTAATTCAGAAATCAGAATTGTTCTGCTACATTTATTAGATTTCTTGATATAGTCTAGATAAGTAACACTATCCTTCCTAAGTGTAATTTACAGACATTCCTTGCACACAGCAAGTAAACTCAGACACATATCCATGCCATAACTGCTCCTCTAATCCTAGCCACAAGGTCGATTTTCGCAGTACCAATGTGCTGCTGACCGTACGCCGGTAAAATGAACTCTGTAAACGGGACATCCACGTGCGGGGCTATTAGACAATTCCTGTGTAGATGCAGAGCTGCAGACCCTGACAACTATCGGCTATTTATACCAGCTGCTCGGTGGGAGCTAACTCAATTGAGAAAAATGGACCACTGTCAATAGACTAGCTGACCCGTGCAACGTCGTCTGCGTCACATTTTTCGTTATTGCTCCGCTCCTAATGGTCTAAGCGTGATTATATATCGCCTATAGCCTTCCTCGATAAATGGGCTATCTAACACTGCAAGAATATTTCAAATCGGACCAGTTCTTGAGAATAGCGCGTTCAAGCAAACCAACTCTTCAGCTTTATAATTCTTATAAATACATTGGAATTGTTTATAGTAAGCGGGTTTAAATAGGCCTCTTTAGCAGAATCATAGTAGAATCATAATATTAATCACACAACAATCTGTCATTCAATTGCTGTTTCATCTTTATCGCTAACGCATTAGGTTCAAGGTTGATTGGAAAAAATTGACAGTGACCGGTAGCGTGATGTGCTTTCTGATTCTGCTAAAGTAGCCTTTTTAGATCCGCTGTTTTTAAGGGAATAAGGCTGAAAAAGAACATTTTGATGAAATAACCTGCGACCAATGGGCTTTACAGTGACGGAAATCACGAGCTTCTAAATAAACCAACCCCTATTTAACACCGTACCTGATATAAATAAAATTAAAAAAAAACGTTATTTGTGCTCTCATCTTCTTTAAGAAGTGGTGTGCAGTATGATACATAAGTTATTTAAGACCAAGTAGTTAAGATTATAAGATTATGGAAGTCGGGCATCAGCTAGTACTGAATAAGCCCGCGGCTTCGCCCGCTTGACAAATGATATATTAAAACCTTCTTCGAGTACCACTCTATCCATTGGTGGAAACAGCATGAAAATCGGTGCAGTCGTTTTTGAGTTTATCGCGAACAGACAGACAGAGAGACGCGGCGGAGGACTTTGTTTTAAGTATAATATGTAGGTTACATATTTAATACTTCATGCACACAAATGTACAGAGGCGGACTAAAATGTTTTGGGTATTTTCTACCAGTCAACCTTTGGGTGATGCAGAGATATCACTGGTTTTGAGAAAGAAACGCGATTAATAGATATGTATATGTGAACTATACATACAATACTACTAGCTGTCCCGCGCAACTTCGTCTGCGTCACATTTTCCGCTCCTAAATAATATTGCAACAAAAAATTGAGATTTAAACTATCCTATCTCTCAAGTTGGATCGAACTGCACATGGTGTGCGAATTTTATTATAATCGGTTAAGTGGTTTAGGAGTCCATTGAGGACAAACATTGTGACACGAGATTTATATATATATACAATACTATTATATATTATACTCAATGAATATAAGAATACACGAACATGCTTAAACAGTTCATGCAAGCAAACAATGACAATAAATTTAGCACTGTACGATACTATTGCAAACTTCTTACGAATGTGCTCGTGAACTTTGACTTTGAAGGTCAATCGGTTGCCATTCTGATTTCCTGTGGCAGCGTATTTCACAGAGAAATTGATTGAATGAAGAAATAACAGTGAATGAAGTCAGTACGGTGAGAGGGACAATGAAGAAGACGGTTATGCGATGAGCGTAGGTTTTACTTGGTTTGCCCAAATGTTTTGTAGTAACACTAGCGCTTCGCCCGCACAAACCAGAGTTTTCCACATTTTCCCTTCTCATTGCACACCTACAACATAAAAGGTAGCCCACTGCCCAGCATAAAATGTCATGTTCCTTTTCCCAGTAATTTCGGATGTGCGTTGATATGTCAGTCAGTTTCCATATTATATATCGCGACATATTTAACAGTCATAAAACCAGATTCAAGAGAGGCAACGTCAGACAATGCACGACTATTCAAGCACTCTACCTATTTATCAATGAGTTAATAACAGCGATTTGTGATAGGGATACGCTACTTGTAAACAATATTCTTTTAACACTCCAACTGAGCCCAAGTGATACCTTCAGTGTATTGGATCTAACTCGAGTAATGGTAGATTAGATAGCAGCGGAGTGTGGGATTAGACATACTTTGTATTGTGATGGTAACAATGACAGCTAACTAGCTGTATAGACAAGCAACACGTTTCATGTAGGTTTGATATGCACTTTGTTATTTATCTAGAACTAGCAACCCGGCACGAGTTTGAAAGAGATAATCTTAGAGAGGGAAAAGCGACTAAGTAAAATACTTACAATGATGTAGTGATGATGAAGTATTTATAGTAACTAGCTGAACGCGCAACTTCGTCTGCGTCACATTTTCCATTAATGCTCCACTCCAATTTGTCTTAGCGTGATAGCCTAGCCTTCCTCGATAAAATGGGCTATCTAACACTGAAAGGATTTTTCAAATCGGACCAGTAGTTCCTGAGATTAGCGCGTTCAAGCAAACAGTCAGTGTTAGATAGCCCATTTATCGAGGAAGGCTACAGGCTATATATCATCACGCTAAGTCAAATAGGAGCGGAGCATTAATGGAAAAAGTTACGCAGACGAAGTTGCGCGGGTCAGCTAGTTCACCCATAATTCTGAAATTATTGCTCACCTTTACATTGTCGTTAAAGTGCAAGACATACGAGCAGAATTAGATCGTATTCAGCCGGTCGATTCTGTTGACATCTCACCGTGATCACTTAGGTGGAGTCTCATGAACGACAAGTGAGCTGACATGCCATCTTGTTTGTATGGTTTGACAGATCATTTGTCGTTCACTTCGCCTAAGTGTTCACTTCGACATGTTTACAGAATCGCACTGCTGTTTAGTTCTAACTATAAGTACCTAGTCCTCGATCGAGCCACAATCTTTTAGGTTTTTCAAAACAGTATTTTACGTCCATCATAAATCATACTCCTACTTAGTGTGTTTATTCTCTCATCGTCTGACAAGCCTTTTTCCCAATTATATTTGGATCGGCTTCCAGTCAAAACAGAGACAACTGAATACCACAGTACTTCTTGGCAAGACTGCAACTGATGTTCGATTTTTCTGGCTTCTAACAATCCGTAAAGACTGCCAAAGATCTACTAATGACAGACAATACCAATGGCCTACCGTGCTTTCTGAGGCACGAAGAAGTCTCGATATGTTAAGATGATCATCCATTGACGGATCGACCACGCTGAAAAACTTTCCGGATGGGTACTTGGAAGAGATTTCACTAGAAATAAGCATCACCTTTGTACCTATTTTTCTGTCTCCTTTTTTTTTGTTATCTACTTGTGTGTGTGTACATAAATTGTTAAATAAATAAATAAATAAATACTTCTTAGTTCAACACCAAACTCTGCAAACTTACTTTTCCCTAAATATCCCTTCTTCTAAAAGTACACTAAACATCTCTTCTCTCTAGGTAACCCCGCCAACTGGAGAATAGCAATCGAGGATGTGCCAGAGGAATACAAGAGCCAGGCCGGAGCTGGTGGCTTCGCCCCCTGGGGGGTGGCTGGCATCATGGCCGGCGCTGCCAAGTGCTTCTTCGGCTTCGTTGGATTCGACTGCGTGGCTACCACCGGGGAGGAGGCCAAGAACCCTAAGAGAGACATCCCACTGTCCATCGTGTTGTCTTTAGTGATCATCTTCGTGTCATACTTCAGTATTGCAACGGTGTTGACTATGATGCTGCCGTATTATTTGCAGGTATGTTGTTTGAGATTGGTATTTTTATGGTTTCGTACCTCGAAAGGAAAAAAACAGAACCCTTAGGATCACTTTGTTGTCCTTCCGTCCGTCTAAAAGAAAGAAAAGAATAAGCATTTATTCCGCCAGAAGCGACACACAAAACCAAGACCCTTTTTCTCAGGAACGCGTGGAGGCATCAAGCTTGAATTTATATCAAATACTCAGGACTACTGTCCCTTAGAGCTGTGAAAAAATCAAACTTCTATGTCAACGCAATCAAAAGAAACAGCAATTTAAGCCGCATATTTTCAAACTCACAACTACTCGCAAGGGAATCAAAACCTAAAGGGTACTTCCAGTTGACCTAGAATCCTGAAATTTGGCATGAAGCAATGTTATAAAGCACATTTAAAGGAAAAATTCCGAAAATCTTAAATTTTTAGTAATTTTTAGTTACTAGATTGACCAGATGGGTGAACCTTTACTTATATACCAACAGGTTTGTACGGAATCCTCGGTGTGCGACTCGCACTTGGCCGGTTTTTTTTATTATTTTGTTGTGAAGTTTCACTGTGGTTTGCCATAGGAAACGACCAATATTCGAATCGTGACCGAGTACCTACTAGCTTCTAGCGATTTAAAAGTAGAAGAGTTTCTAGAAATAAAATTCCTACTCTGTATTTACCATCGGCTACTTTGGGCTTTGACAAGTAAAGGCAAACCTGGCAACACTTAGCTAGACTTGTTTTTCTCATTGTTCTAGTAATTGTAGCTCATCATGAGGTCCTGCATTCGGTTTCCAGAACAGGTAAAGAACTATAAGGTCTTCAATCTAGAGTTACTAGTTTTTTGCATCAAGTTTTTTTCAGTAACCAGAGTTATTCCTGGTTACTGCCAATGGACTTTCACATATCAAGTAGGTACATACAAGAAACCATGAAACTCATGCGCAGCCGGTGAAATATTGGTGTAGGTACACCGCAGTCTTCCTCTTCAGGAGCTGCCATGACATTACATTGTTGATCAACGAAGCCATAACTTTCTCGCTTTCCAGGATGCCGACGCGCCGTTCCCTCACGTCTTCACGGAAGCGAACCTGCCCGTCATCAAATGGATCGTGACCATTGGCGCCATTTTCGCTCTGTGCACCAGTCTCCTCGGCGCCATGTTCCCTCTGCCCAGGGTACTGTACGCTATGGGCAGCGACGGCGTGTTGTTCAGACCACTGGCTGCCATTAATAAGAGGACTCAGACGCCGGTGATCGCGACCATCCTGAGTGGGCTATTAGCTGGTGAGTTTAGAATAGAATAAAATGTTTTAATTTGAAAAGAATGTAGGTAATATTAGGGTTCCTTGTACATGGGCTGCAGAATTTGTTCAAGAGTCACCGCGGCCCTGGAACGCAAAGGGCAGTAGGAGGAACACGGATGGGTTTTAGTCAGTAAGAGTCTGACACTCCCTTCTGCTCCGCCCAGAGCGGGAGGAGTCATTTGATGATTTCCCATACTTAAGGGTTCCTTGTACTTTTTCCTGTAAGGCATGCAAACATTCACAATAATACAAAACAAAAAACAGGGTTCTGATAGTAATCTTATTTAAATAAATAAGTGTAATTCTTTTTCACACGTTCCGGGGCCCTTAGGTAGCGCCTGAGCCCATAGGTTTTGCCTTATATTGTCTGTATAAACCAGATCTGGGCCTGCTTAGATTTCAGACAGTATGATGGTAGCTTGATCTAAAAGAGAAAAAAAAACGAATTTATTTGTTCGAAGTATACCAAATAGAGTGACTTCACTCGTATGTGAGATGGATCCAAGGCGCTGGTTTTCAGCGATATATCTTTTTTAGTCCAAGTATAGGGCCCCCCAACGAGCGGGGCCCGTAGCATTTGCTACTCTTGCTACGTGGCTAATCCGGCACTGCTTCAATTGTATTTAGCACCTTCAGTGTGTTGTTTCTAGCCATTTCTTGAGCATTACAAAAGTAAATATCAGTTTATATAACGCTGATCTGCGCAAAAAATAAAAAAAAAACACTTTAAACTTAGTTGTCAGGTAATAAGTACCTACTAGACTTTTTATATACTAAACGTGTTTTTAACTTACCTACCTTAGCTCTGTTTTCATCAAGGTTAATAAGCAAATACAATGGATTTGCTACATTTTAAGATAACTTACAATGTAGGTAAACGCAAGAACAACAGACAATAATTTAGTTAAGGTCATTAAAGCAATGCATTTAATTATTTTATGTGTTTTCCAGCTATCATGGCGGCCCTGTTCAACTTGAATCAGCTGATCGATATGATGTCCATCGGAACGCTCCTGGCTTACACCATCGTTGCTACTAGTGTGCTTATTCTGAGGTAAATAATTTACTTTAGATCATCTATGGTCTTAATTAACATGGAAAATAACGAATGAAAACTTGTTTATTTAGTACACATACACACAATGTAGTCTGAATAAGGATAATTCGTTGAAAAGTATAACATTGTTGGTAGTTTAAAACTATAACATTTCCCACGGCTGCGCCAAATACGTCCTGTAGTGCGATTCACTAAGGCAGAACATCTTTACAACCAAGAAATCATCGTTGAAACATCTGATGTGGCATCTATTTATCAGATGTTTCAACGATGATTTCTTGGTTGTAAAGATGTTCTGCCTTATTGAATCGCACTACTGTTCAGCAAAATGCCTGACAACTAGAAGTTGACTGACGCTGGTATTCAACTGAAGCTTACGTTGAGTCAAGTGAAATAAGTTTCCATTATTGCTCTGCCTGCCCTCAAGCTAATTTTAAGTCCGGCAAAAGACTAGCTCTGTCTTATATCAAATGGTGGACAGTTCCCATCTGGTTGAAGGAACCTTTCACCTGAGGAGCAAAAAATGCTATTTCTGCTTGTGGATTAAATTGTCAATGGTATTATCGAATCGAACTTTAAAGGTATAGTCCAAAATGACGAATACACCAAAGAAAAAACGTATAAGTATTTGACGACAGTCTATTACGAAATAAAAAAAACTAGTATGAAAACAAAAAAAAAAACAAATCTGTCCAGGCGTCTTCAAGTAATTGGAGAATCGGGAATTTACATAAAAAATAATGGGCCGAATGGGCCGAATTGAGAACCTCCTCCTTTTTTGAAGGTTAAAAAGAAAACAGTTTCTTTGATAGATTGACGTCAATTGCAGAAGCCGCTACTTCTTTGAAATCGTGACATACTGCAACAGTAGAATCCTTTATTGAAATTCCAGATTAAATGCAAAACTTAACATTCTTTTTCATCCTCATATTCCAGATATGAAGAAGAGTCGACAATCCAGCTGCACGCCACTAAACCACCGCCAGAGACTACCTTCAGCGTGTTCAAGCAGCTGTTCAACCTGCTGGGACTGAAGTACCCCACGCAACTCTCCTACACCATCGCCAAGTGCACCATCTTTCTGTTCTGTGAGTATTTTGATATGTCACTACTGTGATGCCGCCATTGGTCTGAACAACTGTAAAAAGGGTTTTTTCCCTTCGGAGAAGAAGCGATCAATAACTGTAGGTACAGTTATTCAATCAATAGGTACCTAACTTATTTTGTTATTTAGCTACCTACCCACATTTAAGATTTTAATGACCTAGTGAATTTTAAAATCAACTCTAACCTTTTTGACTTCATTATAATAAGATAACTAGTAACTGTATTTTTTTAATATTGCATTTACCTACTAAATATCAGAATTGTTTATGTTTACCTAGAGATTTTTCTGTAAAAACCGCTCTTGGGTATTAATTATTATAGAAGGATGCCGAACAGAGAGTAAAGTCCCGCAAACCTCCATTGAAAAGGGAGGGTCCTCTGACGAGACGGTTGTTGTATCTGGAGGGCAAATGTCTCTGATATGCAGGTTTCCGTTAGTAGTTCGCTGCTAACATGCCTCTTTCAGCCGCAATTTGTTTGAGCACTCTCGTCTGGCTGCAACCAATTAGTCTAGTAGCCTGTTGAAAAAGAAAAGAAAAATTATTTGGGACTCGCACAATACACATCAAGTAAAATAACTACAAAAACTAACTATAACAAAAATATGTAGACATAAAAATTGACTGTTTTCCTTAAAATCCTACCTCTCTTACAACATTCAAATGCTACTTTTAATATCTTCCTTCTTCCTCGCAGCAAAAGAGAAAAGAATCATCGTATTTTTTTTTAATCCGGCTTTAGCTTTTGAAATCCGAAAAATGCCAATAGATTAACACTCGAAGGTGAAAACTAATGAACATTTCTTATGTTTCCAGTCCTAGTGGCGCTAGTGACGTGCTCGCTGATGCGCTGGGACCAGACGGCGCCTGCGCTCGGCGTGTTGGGCGCGGCGCTGGTCGTGCTACTGGTCGTGCTGTACCGCCAGCCCAGGAACAGTGTCGAGCATCTCTCGTTCACGGTATGTTACCTAACAAGTAAACACAAATTGGTATACGAAAGATTTTGTTTCATCAGAACGCCAAAAGCCACGCTAAAATGAGAATGGGCCGAGCACGTTTGCCGCATATCAAAAGGTTATTGGGCTAAATCAACCACGTGAGTCCCAAAAAATGTCTGACAACATCGCGGCAGACCCAGGAGAATATGGCGAGGGGCTAGCGGACGTCTATCGACAGGATGGGTGCACACTTGCCCAAACCCGAAAGCAATGCCGAAGAAAGGGAGACCTCTTCTGTGTAACTGGACAGGCTTAACTAGCTGAAAATAATTTTAAAAGAACGCCTTTAATCAATCAATCAAAATCAAATAAATCAAAGGTCATTTATTCAAATTAGGCTGAGTGCCAGCACTTTTTGAACGGCAACGTTCACAAGAAGACAGTCCCCCAAAAACGCCCGCCCGTCACCACTTCCTAGTGTTTTAGCTGGGAAGAAGAAGTGTCCAACAAACTCCCCAGCAACACATCTGTCTGTTGCGTTATACGAGCCAGTTTATAATAGACAACAATAGCAACAGAAAACAGGGTGCAGTCTAACCTCTTATTTTCTTAAAGTGAAGTTTTTCTTGTAACATAAAAAAGGCCTAGTCAGCTGTGCCGCCCTTTGCTCAACAAAGAAAAACTAGTAAAATCTTTTTTTGTTTTTTTTTCTCTAGTAAGTTTATTAGGCTTAGCTTCCTATCAAATCCAGGTGCCTGCCACTAAATACCCTTCCTTCACAAGCCTGATACTGGATTCACAACACTAACAGCTAAATCATATTTTGCAGGTACCGCTAGTGCCTTTAGTGCCGTACCTGAGCGTGTGCATGAACGTCTATCTGATGGTGCAGCTAGACTACCAGACCTGGGTGCGGTTCATCATCTGGCTGGTCATTGGTAAGTTACGAACATTCCTTGAATTTGTTGAATAACATTGAATCCTGCTAGCTGGTCAACGGTAGACTGAAATTCGTACGTATTTTGGTCTCTCAGACGGAGAGATTTAGGGATTGAATTTAAATAAACAGCCTTGAATCACGATTTTTTCGAACAACATCCATCGTCGAAGTAGATGGAAGGAAAAGAAAACAGCACCGACCCGAAAAACACTGGGATGGTGATCTCTCGTTGAGATGTTTTTGAATTGACAAATCACGTCGTTAAAAACTTAAATCGGTAACCTCGAGGAAAAACTTCTGCAATTTCATGAAGATAATGAAGTTTTTTTCACATTGAGAATCCCATTTCAACCAGATATCTACCTACAGTAATCTTAACATGCAGCTTTTTAAAGCCTCCGTCTATTCCAGGCTACCTAATATACTTCTTCTACGGCATCAGAAACAGCTCGCTGCGCGTCAAGGACGAACCGACCACCAACGGCAATGGAGTCCTCGAGGAGAAGCGACAGGTGGTCACCACCAAGTTCTAACGCTGACTGACAGATCTATGTATTGTTTAGCCATATTAGTGTAAACTTAGACTGTGACGTCATTCGAAAGAGTAATGCCTATCTCTGATTTGCTAGCGTGATTTTCTGATAGAATGATGTTGGCGATTCTGCTTCTGAAATTTTTAGATATACTATGCATTTTAGGCGGCCCGATTCGATCTTGTATCGTTTTTCTATAGCAAATCGGATATCCCCCGTTATTTTGTGGAAAATAATTGAATTGGCAAGTCTTAGAGGGCTGCAATAGGTATGGAATTAGATTGTTAATCATTTTTGTTTGTTGTCAACTTGTCATAGTAGTTTTAAACGTGGCAGGGTCATGAACTACTTTAACACAATAATATTTTGAAGAAAATTGAGAAAATCCTGAATAGTACTTTTAAAGGTGCATACAGATTGCTTTTTTTTTTGTTCAATAGATCGATGCTCTTTTTGACTCTCAGACCGAAAAATGTATTTATTCTTTAACCACCCATAAAAGACTAGGCATGTTACAATTGTTTATGGATTGATAGTACTTCTTACAGGGTTTTGTTAGGACAGGTTATAATAATTTTTAAATTTAGGATTAAATTATAACTTTAGGTATTTGAATTCAGGCTAGGTAATGAAAATATAAAATATCACAGAAGTTATTTTTCAAAGGCAACTGTTACTTATTTTATAAATAAGTTACCTTTATTGAATTTTGGCAGCCTGTTAGATTTTATAACATTAAAGTTTTTCCCAGTTACTACGAAGATATTAAAGAAATAGTTAGGTAGAGTTTTAATTCAATCAATACCTAACTTATTTTGTGATTTAGCTACCTACCCACATTTAAGATTTTAATGACCTAGTGAATTTTAAAATCAACACTAACCTTTTTGACTTCATTGTAATAAGATAACTAGAATATGTATTTTTTTAATATTGCATTTACCAACTAAATATCAGAATTGGGTTTCGTTACCTAAATTTAAGAGGGCCAGAGAACCATTTTGACTATAAAATATATTGACATTCCATTTATTTTACTTATACTACACTATATAATATAAATGTTTTAATTAGTTGTAAGAACATCATGGCTTTGAATAAAAGGCGTTTTCTTAAAGATACCTTTGCCTCGTATGGCTTAAAAATTTAGTTAAGTTAGAAAAATATCTATGGATGTAAAAAAAAAGTTCAAATATGTTGTTTTTATGATTGTTGTGTACTATAGACAATAATTAGATGAATTATGTTGTGATAGATGTGTGATCGACAAGAGCTAGATTAGGAACTTGGTTATTTATAAACATTGTTTTTGTTGTTAAATTATTACAGTATCCAGGCTTTGGTTACCTATCCTTTAGCTTTCGAAACCTATAACCTTAGTTTTCTGCACTGTTAAAAATGGTTTAGGATCACAGTAGGAGAATCTAGAACTGCCTCAAGTATTATTTCCGTAAAAGTGACGGTTGAATTCAGTATTCGAGATTAGATAGATAATTATCAAATTTTATAACAACTAACTCTATGTCATACAAGACAAAATTCTCATTCCATTTCAACCTGTTATTATTTAGGGTATTTCAAAATAAATAATCATTGTAATTTAAAAATATACTTAAAATACACAAAGCTAAAATTGATAGTGTGTTGATAACGATGCAGTCAAATTTATCACGAATTCTGAATTCAATTATACGTAAGTGGGTCATAAACCGTTACAGCCTCGCAAAAACATTTATGTTAGTACTTACATTTATTTTCCATATTCGAATATGTATCTACTTCAATTTATATTACCTACAATGTTTACAAGTGACCAATGTGTAAAATTAACTTATTAGATAATAATTAAATACTTAGTTTTAAGCATTAACAAACTGTGATTTATTAAATGAGTCGACTTAATTATTATTTGAGAGAACGATTAAATGATTACAACTTGCCTACTTTGTTTTCTTTTTGCGTTGTCGTTGTAATGGGAGAATTTTATATTAGGATTTAAAAAAAAAAACAAATATTAATTTCAATGCATATTTTATTTTTTAAATTTTACTGATATATTTTCCACCTCGCTGTTTCACAGCCAATAAGCCCTTAACAAAGCTAAAACTATCTCCAAAATAATATTTTTACAAAATATTATTGATTCAGCGAAATTAATATCAGGTGACCTTGACCTTGAAAGCAAGTGAAAATTATCGTAATCAATAAGTAGTAATAGACGGTTATAGATAAGATTTTAAGATACTTACAATTTTAATTGGTACAGAAGATAAAATGCGCAAACATTAAATGCTACAAATTACAATGTAAATTCAAGATTCAAAGATTATTTTTTATAATAATTATGTCTATGTATAAATAAATGTAAGCCACATTGGAGATAGTACAGCAATATTATTACAAACATAATTTAAACACAGCTACAGCTAAATACAAAAAAAATACTAACAACGAAAATAACTTAACATACTTTGGCGCAATACGTTATAGGAACCTTAACATCGAGATTCTATCTATTAAAAACTTGCTTAAATATCTATATTAATTGTATGCACGATGTGTATGACGTAATATCTATATTAATTGTATGCACGATGTGTATGACGTATACTTGCACAAGTTGAAATGCGCAACTGACTTGCAGAATGTAAACATTGCACGCAAGTTGACTCGTTTACCGCAAGTACACTTGCACAGTGTATACCACCAATGCAAGAAACTTGCACTTTGTAAACATTAACAGTAAGTTAACTTGCATGGTGGAAAAATTCATAGCAAGTAGACTTGCACCGTGAAAACTTTCATTGCAAGTAGTTGTCTATGAACTTGTAGAATTCTAATTGCGCAATATAACTTTTCAGACATCCAGTATTACTTAACGTAAGCAAGATTAAGTACCTACAGAAGCCTTAAGGGTAATCAAAAATGGCCGCAATCAGTTGTTACAAAACATAAGCATGTTTCAGTTATTTTTACATCAAAATACATAAACGTTAAGTGCATATAACCACTCAGCCATATAATACAGTATCATTCTTATTTTTCCAGACAATTATAAAGCAATTAACTGATCATAATCTTATGCTGGCGCACCTCAACATAAATCTAGAATGTTTTGTAAACTACTACTTTTTAGGTACAAACCAAGGAGTATTTAATCGCTAACAATCTGAAAGTATTAAATTAACCGAGGACAGTCAACAAAGGTCAATAGAAAACAGTCTATTTTTATAACTTCCTGCACTTTCGGTAGAACGAGGGTACTCTTCGAGGGTCTCGAGCAGCTATACATTTTGCAACAAACATTTGAAACAATTGCATTTAACTTCCCAACAAAACACTACATAGTATTAAATAACCTTAATTTCGGAAGTCGGTCTTTTTGGTTTTGTATCTTCGTTTTTTAACACCGACTTATTTTATTTTATTTTTTTGGAAAAACGTTTTTATTTTTCACTTAACTTTCTACGCAGAAATTGAAATAAGCGAAAATGCTCATAAAATAATAACTACCTACTGAGACAAAATGAATTTACTTTTTACGGGACCAAATGGCAAGTATGCCGCACTAAACAAAAAAAATATTGCACAAATCGGATCAGATACCTCGGAGTAATCAACGTACATACATTAAACAAAAACAAAAAAAAATAACCGCCGAATTGATAACCTCCTCCTTTTTGGAAGTCTTTTAAAAATTATAGCTTCTCGTGGCGGGAAGACAGAATATTTCACTAATTGTACTTTTGAAGTGTACCCACGATAGTATAGTTAGAATATCAAAGGAATGACAGTTCAGCTCACACAAGATATTTTTTTTTATTATTGTTGACTAGCTGACCCGCGCAACTTCGTCTGCGCCACATTTTCTATTATTGCTCCTCTCCTATTTGTCTTAGCGTGATGATAATATATAGTCTATAGCATTCCTCGATAAATGGGCTATCTAACACTGAAATAATTTTTCAAATCGGACCAGTAGTTCCTGAGATTACCCCCTACATACAAACTTACAAACAATTTTACCTCTTTATAATATTAGTATAGATAGAATCACGCTTGTCTAGAAGTACTTATTCACTCTTGATTTAAAGAACCTCAGTTTGCAGCCATCAGGAAATATCTCGTCTAGGGAATTCCTTTCCTTGCTATTAAAGAATAACTTGGATACTTATCTTTTATATCGACTGTCCTATTTTTGCTTAGTTTAAAACCGCTTATCAAGTTAAACTACATTATAACTAAGCTACCACTAAATCTACAAGTTAATACTTAGTTGCGTACTTACCGTAAAACACCTTAGACACTACTCTAAATAAAATAAACAATAATTAATACATATTAACATGAATAGGCTAGATTCCATCATCCACAAATTTCAAAACTATTTAGTCCGTCAGTTAGAGTATTGAAAAATAATGGACACGTATTTTTTTTTTTTGTTTTTGTAAATCAATGAATATTGACAAAGATAAAACGCATCAAAACTCGAGTGGGGGCTCGTGACATCACGACTCACTAAAAATTATGCGAAGGTGTGACGTATTGAGAATTTTAAAAGCGATGTAACTTCAATTTTGGTTCCCGTAACAAAAGAAAAAACACGGGTCAAATATTTTTTGAAAATCTAACAGACGGACTAATTAGATTTTTTCAGGACACAAGCCTATTACTTCACCAATTATGCAATATCAATTTATTATTCGATTTTATAAAAGGCAACAATTTTGAAACTGAAATACAGTTTCACACATCATAACAGCTAAAATAACTCCACTACTGGAGATAGGTCTCCCTAAACGTCGCCACAACCACTGGTCCAGTGCGTCTCGCATCCATCAGCTACCCGCGACCTTCACCAGGTCGTCAGTCCATCTTGTGGGAGGCCGCGCCAACGTTGCGTCTTCCGGTACGCGGGTCACACATCGTAATTGGAAATAATACATTGACAGGCTATGAAATTGAGTAAAAAAATATTTAAATAAGGCAAGTCAGACAAAGTTCTCAGAAGATATCTGCCAGTAACTACACAAGTCTACTTTTTAAATTAATTCATACAGATAATCAGATAAATTTAAAACATTTAAATGTCACTCCATAATCACTTTAAGGAAACCATATTTTCGAGTTGCACTCTTTACACGTGGCAATTTGACCTTGACCTTTACTAAGAAATATTTACTTGCATTTTTTTTGTTAGTTTATGCTACCATAAAAATATCCTTATATGGATAATATAAATGTACAACACATTCATATATCCAAATGAGGATATTTTTGTCACTTTGATGAAGTATGAAGGATATTTTATAGTTTTTATTTCCTGACTGCGGTAGAGCCAAAAGGAAGGGTAATGCGGCTTCGCCCGCTTGATAAATTATATACTAAAATTAAACCTTCCTCAAGAAACACTCTAACCATTGGTGAAAACAGCATGAAAATCGGTGCAGTAGTTTTTGAGTATATCGCGAATAGACAGACAGAGAGACGTAGCGGACGACTTTTGTTTTATTATACATATGTAGTGATACTGCAAAATACTCCTATTACAAATTAATTTATTTTTTATCTATATTTTGTTTTCTTGATTTTACTGAATCGACAAAACTTGTTCGTACAAGCACTCTGAATTGAATTTCCTCATAGACACGTGAATGATATAAACGTAACAATATTACACAAAACAGGTATACGTCATATATTAAAATGCAACATTAACTAAAAACTACTGAATTAATTTTACTATAAAACGTCATATTAATATCAGGTTTGAACACGATCCACTAAACTTTAGACAAGAAACATATTCTAGTCTCTTGACATATAAAAGATTAATATTAAAATAAGCCTTATGTATATTCAATTTGATAAATAAATAAATACTTTTTTGAAAGAAGTTGCTAAAATATTACGATATCGCACACCTAGACAAAAAGTAGCACAGCTCATAATATTTTACTTGAGGTATTGAAGTAGTTTTACCCTATTTCTGTTAAGTACTAGTGACCTGCCACGGCTTCGCCCGGATGTATTTATTTTTATTTTATTTTATTTTAAATTTTAATCTATTAGCTCTTGACTCTAGTCTTGGTCAGAAATGACAGAGACAAAGTCTACGATGGAGCGAGCTTACCCAGAAGGAGCCTGTTCACTCTAACTTTGAAAAAGATTAGGGTTGTAAGCGTTCGGAAATACAGACGCAGGCAGAAAGTTCCACTCCTTTGCTGTGCGCATTATAAAAGACGTTTGGAAACGCTTAGTGCGATAGATAGATATAGATAGAAGATATAAAAACTATTGTGTTATGCCATCTACATTTTATTAATGAGATTTTAATACTGGTGTCTTTGCAGTTTATGTAGTTTACAACAAAGATTTATATGAAGGTTTTTTTTTTTTTTTCTCCTTATGGCAACTGAGCCGGTTCCGACTATTCTGCCAGTGTCACGTGGTGACGGCAGCACAGAGATGCAGGCCGTCGAACTGTTTACTTCATGGTAGTTGTTAGTTTAGCAATTAAAATTTCAAATCATTTTCTTTCAAAAATGTAGCCAAAATGTGAATTAATTTAGGAGTGAAGTGAGAGAGAAGGGAATGAAAGTTGCTTGGGAGAGGAATGTTGAATTTAGAGATTTTATGGTAGAGGTCAAAGGATTTATTGTTTAGGGAGCAGGAAAAGAAGATATGGTCCAAAGTGCCTTCCGCAAGACCGCACTCGCACAGGGAACTATCCCGGACATGGATCTTATGCAGGAACACTGGGCTACAACAGTGTCCGAGTCTCAGTCTACAGAGTGATGAAACAGTTCTCTTCGACAGTTTAGGGAACTAAAAAACCAAGGCCTACGTTGAATTTCGGGCTGTATAGCGGCATAGTAAATACCTTTGGTTTTAGAGGTCGTCTTCCATGTTTCAGCCCACGAGTTAAATAACTTGGGTTTGGCACCATTTCGCAAATCGTAGTTATGAGCTACGTAGTGCTTTCGATCAGCCGGATTCGATGTGGCATACTTAGCTAACGAATCAGCGCACTCATTGCCGACAATACCCGAGTGACCGGGGATCCAAACTATCTCGATGTCCAAGCCATTCTGGGAGCAATCAAATAACAAGGTCTTAATATCTGCAATGATTTGACTATGAATTTTACTATAAAGTTGATTTTGTATTAAGGCCTGGTATACTTACAGCATATGAACCACGTTAAGAGGTGTCAGTGTCATTATTGTCTATGGAATATTGACACTGACAACTCTTGAACGTAGCTTGATAGCGATCAGTTTCATTGGTGAAATCCGCTCTTATTCGAAACTCGAATTTGGATTACTTGGAGTTGTACAGTCGCCAGCACATCATGCTACAATAATCTGTCAAATTTCTCTATTAGATTTTCAATTTTATTGCTGAAGTGATTAAGTTCAAATTTGACTGAGAAAATTTGACAGTTTGGATAACTTGATAATGCTGGCGGCTGTACTAGTCTAAGTAATAGATACTAGGTGTGCACTAAGTGAAAATAAATACAGAAGTTATTGAAGTTATTGTTCTATACTCGTCACGCACACACGTCGTTTGTACTGGATGCCACAAGTTCACTTGACTAATGCTGTCTCTGTCTATTATAGATTTTAGAACGGGGTCACCGTTCTAAACTTTGTAAATTTTTGAGATTTTTAAACAATTTTCTAGTGCATCTTGTCTTTCTGTAGGTTTTGAGAAAAATTGACATTTTAGCTGTCTCTGTTTTTAATCATTTTTAGAACGCTGACCACTTCGTAATTTGTTGAATTTTTAATCAATTTTCTAGTACATGTTGTTTTTCTCTAGGTTTTGAGAAATGTTATGAAAATGTCAAATACTCTATTCTGAATATGACTGAAAAGCTAGAAACTTGATTTCAGCGCACATTACACGGGCACGAATATAAAATGGCGTCTCTTTTGAGTTCTGAAGGCAAATTCTAAAAATTTTTGAGTAACATTCGCATTCGCACGTCGGTCTCAATCTGTCAAAAAAAGTCTCAATTTTCATACCTTTTTCACAAATTGAGACTGAGGTGCGTTCGGATTGCTTAAAAATTAGTAGAATTGACACTCAGGTGAGACTACCCTCTATTTATTATTTGATTAAATATGTTATCCTTAATCTAGATTTTTAACAAAAGATTTGACCCGAACATCCATCTAAGATGACATTGACCTTGGTATGTTAGGGCCGACATACACTAAATGCAGCTTCAGAGCTAGCGCGATATTACAGTGGCTGGATACCTGCCTCATGTTTAACGAGTAAGGTATTATTTTAATATTCCTTATTAAATACTGTTAAAAATCAATCTAAAAGCTAAGTCAGTATGAAAGAAACTTTTTTTAATAATTATTATTATTGATACACTCCCGTTTGACCACTATCTCACCTGATGGTAAGCAAAATGATCGATGATGGAGCATTAGTCTAGGCAACAAGTGCTTTTTTGTTCAACTTTTTTCAGCAGTCTCGTAAAAATGTGAATGAGGTGTCATTCAGAGCATGTTGATGATTTTCTGGTCCATTCTGGGAGTTAAGACTTTATGTTAGGCAATTTACTCTTCTTTTCGAATCTTTTTTTAGATTTAAAAAATCTTAATTGGATTTTGAGGTAAATTAGCAAAAAATAAACCGAACCGAATGACACCTCATTCATATTTTTCCGAGACTGCTGAAATATGTTGAACAAAAAAGTAATTGTTTACTAGACTACATGCTTGCATATAAGTAACATGTTCACTTAAGTACGAGAATTAAATGGTAGATTTCATGTTATAAAATCTTGATACTTCTTCTTGTCTGGGCTTATCCCGTTTCTAATCGGGGTCCTTCGCCAGAGACATCTGGTCTGGATCGTATCTGGACTTAATTTCTCATTACTGAGGTCTTTTTTGATGACTGACATCCATGTGGGTTCTAAGATAGGATACAAAATCTTGATACTAAACACTAAAATACATTCGCTTAAGGTAGGTTCTAAATCTGAGCGGAAATACGAGAAAGATTACGCATGCGTTATTCCACTGTTTTGTAACGCACTGTTGAAACAACACGTCTCTATAAGCTAGAAAACGTCAAAATTTTGCCTCGCATTTTCGCTCAAACTTCCCCCAGGCTCTACCTACATATCAGCATAAATACTGGGCCACCAAAACTTCTTACAGCACTAAATACTAGAAATAAACGACACAACAGTACTGGTGGGGCTGACGGCCCTATCCTCAGTGTCAGCCTTGGTCTCCTTAGGTAACTGTCAGCCGAGGGCGTGGGTCAGTCCATTGTTCAGCAGGGCCGTCTGACTGTCGTTGTGGAGATCGGCCATCTGGACCGCGTCGATCTTGCGTTTGCGCTCCGAACTGTGCCAGGCGCCATACGTCGCGTAGATCAGGAGGCCTGGGGATAAATTATTTGGTTATCTATACTATAATATTAAAAAGATATAAAATTTGTTTGTAAGTTTGTATGTAGGGAGTAATCTCAGGAACTACTGGTCCGATTTGAAAAACTCTATAAGTATTAGATAGCCCATGTATCGAGCAAGGATATAGGCTACATCATCACGCTAAGACTAAAAGGAGCCGAGCATAAATGGAAAATGTGACGCAGACGAAGTTGCGTGGGTTTCTTTTATAAAGGGAAAACTGACTGACCGCTATATCAACGCACAGTCAAATATAATAAAGAGGTAAAATTTGTTTGTAAATTTGTATGTAGGGGGTAATCTCAGGAACTACTGGTCCAATTTGAAAAATTCTGTCAGTATTAGATAGACCATGTATCGAGGAAGGATATAGGCTACATATCATCACTAAGACTAAAAGGAGCCGAGTATTAATGGAAAATGTGACGCAGACGAAGTTGCGTGGGTCAGCTAGTTTTTTTATAAAGGAAAAATTGACTGACCGCTATATCAACGCACAGCCAAAACGACTGAAAATACTACTAACTACTTATGAAAGTGCCAAACAGGAAAAAAATAGTTTAAGTCATTATTCGTGCTGTTATACGAGTTTAAAACATGCTATCTTCAGTATGTGGTAGCTATGAATCTAAATTTTAAGAAGGGATTTTTGGGAATTCAACCTTTAAATGGGTGGAAAGTGTGAAAACTGTTTGTAAATCTGCACAGGCGAAGTCGCGTGCGAAAATTTAGTTTATTTAAGTATTAATTGTTGACGCAACACAAAGGTACAAAGGCGTAATACGGAATTTGCATGAAAAAAAAATTTATTTTCTATAGAGGTAATCTTTTCTGAAAATATACAAAAATATAATCATAACAGTGAAAATAGAATCAAAATATCTCAAAAAACAAACGAGATACAATTGTTTTAAACAAATGTATCTTTGCCTCTCGCAAAAACGATGTTTTATATGGCAGCTGCTGTACAGGCGTTGTGGACTTTAACATCAAAGTTCATATCGAACTTCTCTTTCTAATTGTACTCTTTCAAAGCTTTATAACTTCATTGCTGATAAGGTATTTAATAAATAATTTCATGATTGTTTACTAGAGCTAATAAGTATTTCTCTCTATTATTGCTAAGGCAATTCTCTACCAGTCAACCAAGGGTGTCTTTGTATGTTATCAACGTATATCAGTGAATCATAAAAATTGTTTTATGATGCACTGATAACATACAAAGTAAATAGTAAGCATACGGTATGTTTAAGTTTTTAGTTGATTGGAGATTGAATAGAATAGAATAGAATAGAATAGAATAGAATAGAATACTCTTTATTATGTACACCATATAAGTTACAGAAAAAATAAATTAAGTAAACATTACATAGGGTGACACAATGGGCGGCCTTATCGCTAAGAGCGATCTTTTCAAGACAACCTTTGGGTATGTACCGTTCCTTTGAGTATGTGAAATAAGTATAGGTAGCAATTAACTTGAAACTTTATCAGTCTAGAATAGAAATATATAGTGTAGGTATATAATTATTTTCTTTTCATTCAAACTTTATTTTTCAATATATAGGTATGTGACTTGAAATTCAAGGAAAAAATCTCAAGGGATAAAATTTCCATGAACAATAAAAACAAGAGCGGCCGCAATTTCTATAACAAGGGTTTTTTTACTATTGATAGGGATACGTTTGACCACTATCTCACCTTATGTTAAGAGATGAGGATTCCACTGAATTCCTCCCTATCAATTGTGAAGCCCAAAGATTTTGAACTTGTTTGCTTTTAAATAAATCGGAATTGCATAATTTAATTCCGCCAAGCCCGTTCCATCATCGGACCACAAGACGTGTAAGGCCATGCGCCAACGCCCAACGGTACATGGTGGACATCCCACCCACACGCACAAATCGTTTTGGGTACACATTGGGACCAACGGCTTGACGTACTTTCCGAGGCACGGCGGAAACTCGGTATGTTAAGATGGTCACCCATCCACAGACCAACCTTGGCAAGCGTTGCTTAACCTTAAAGATTGACCCGTGCGGCTGTTATTATTTAGCAACGAGCTCCTCTACGAACCTTATACCTATTGAGGAACATAAAATTGATTAAATAGTAATCAACTAACTATTCATCGGAAATAACGGCCTATTAAAATAACTCGCTAACGATAAATTAGTATTCAAAACATCGTTTAAGACTGGTTACCATTGAATTATCGGTTTTGCGGATATCCCATGCTTTTAATAATGTTTAAAAAATATATGATAGGAACGGGAAGAATTTTAGCGTTAAAATGCTATGCAAACATGAAACAAACTAAATAAAGCGAGAAAAAAGTATTATAGCCGCACGGCAACGCTTGCCACGGTTAGTCTGTGGTGGGTGACCATCTTAACGTATTGAGTTTCCTCCGTGCCTCGAAAAGCTCGTCAAACCGTTGGTCTCGGCTGTCATTTGTACGTCTTTGGCAGTCGTTACGGATTGTCAGAAGCCAGTAAATCTGTCCAGTCTTGTCAAGAAGTAACGTGATACCCTGGTTATGGGTAGTGGTCTGGTAGGCAGCCGCTCCACGTAAAATACTGCTATCAGCTGAATCCGGCTTGACTGGAAGCCGACTTCAATGAAGTTAGGAAAAGGCTAGGCAGATGATGCTATGTGCGTATAATATGAAATGAGATTTTCTCGCATATGATATGCTGTTTTAGGGTTCCATACCCAAAGAGTAAAAACGGGACCCTATTACTAAGACTTCGCTGTCTGTCTGTCACCAGGCTGTATCTCAAGAACCGCGATAGCTAAACAGTTGTTATTTTCACAAATTATGTATTTCTGTTGCCGCTATAACAACAAATACTAAAAACAAAACAAAATAAATAATTAAGGGGGGCTCCCATACAACAATCGTGATTGTTTTGCTCATTTTTTGGATAATGGCACGGAACCCTTGGTGCGCGAGTCCGACACGCGCTTGGCCGGTTTTTTTTTTTTTAATTTGAGATGGGTTTGCTCTTGACTCTAGGCTAGGTCAGAGATGACAGAGACAAAGTCTACGATGAGGTGAGCTTACCCAGAAGGAGCCTGTTTTGTCGGAATATTATCGTCTCACCTTACGCAACATGTTTTTTTATTTTATTTTTTTTATTCGTAACACAATGTACACACACTTACAGGCTTTGCTTACAATTAATGAGTACATGACCCTGTTAGGGCGCAGCAAGATAACTTAAATCTAGAATATACATTTGTCAATTAGAGCATTTTTAGGTTCATGCATGCATCGTCTCTTTGGTCATCTCCATGTACCCTTCCTCGTTTATATTCAAAACTTTCCTAATGACCTAGTCGCATAAAGATCGCCAATCAATCTACCAATACTTTTCCCGACTATATTTGTGTGGACTTCCAGCCAAATCACTTGCAGCTAGAGAACCTGAAGGCACTTTGAATCAATATTCTAAAAATAATAAAGTGAATGTAGGAGCAAATGAAGTTGTAACAATGGACGGAGCTTTCAAGCTTACAGAAAGCAATGTAACTCTGAAAGCACAGCTAAAAATCAACCTTAGCCTTCCAAGTCCAAAGTACGTTTTGCAAATAACAAAACAGTCGCGTAGGAACGCAACCAGGTACTTGACACTGGCAATCCGACTTCCATAACCGGGTACAATAATGGGCTTGTGTCCTGAAAAAATCTATTTAGTCCGTCAGTTGGAGTATTGAAAAATATTTGACACGTATTTTTTCTTTTGTAACGGGAACTTAAATTGACGAAGTTACGACGCTTTTAAAATTCTCAATACGTCACGCCCTGGCATAATTTTTAGTGAGTCGTGACGTCACGAGCCCCCACTCCCGAGTTTTGACGCGTTTCTCTTTCAATATTCTAGCCTATTATGCTATAACTAGCTTTTTCCCGGGACTTCGTATGTGCATATCCCGACTTTTCTCTCTTAGAGCTCCCATAAACTCTCCGAGGACCTTACGTGCAACTTCCTACGACCAATAGTATTGGCTGTGCGTTGTCTGTCAGTCATTTACTAAGTAACAATTAGGAACACAACTATAAAAGAATTATAAAACAGAACACAACTTTATAAGGTAATTCTCAACCGCTACCGAAACTTTTGTAATAATTTCCTGAAAAAAGTTAAAAGAGAGTACGAACGCACAGAGTTTCAGAAGGCAAAAAACAACCCGAAAGCCACATGGGCTCTTATCAAGCAGATAGCAAATCTAAACCAAATCAGAACACCGTCTTCAGAGCTCTTAAAATGCAGTGCTAATCCTTCCCAATCAGTAAACATGGTGAATGAATACTTTGCTAATGTGGGCAGACTTTTGGAATCCAAAATTCAAAAATCTGAAGCTCATAATAGTACCACATCTAGCGATTATCATTGCAGTTTTGCTAAATCGACGGTGCTACATTCAATGGCACTTTACGAGGTTGACGGTTCCGAGATAAATAATATTATCCTGAACCTAAAAGATAAATGCGCCATTGGTTTTGACGGTATCCCAACCTCAATTGTGAAAGCTACTAGAGTAATTATAGTCCCTGTGCTTGTCCACATTTTTAATTTATGCCTCTCATCGGGTATCTTCCCAGAAATCTTTAAGACCGCGGTTATCCACCCAATCTATAAATCTGGAGACAGAAACAGTGTCACTAACTATAGACCTATATCGGTACTTACGACTTTATCCAAAATAATGGAGAAGGTTATTAATATTAGATTAACAAAATTTCTCACAAAATTCAAAATACTAGCTAGTAACCAATTTGGCTTTAGAAGTGGCTTTTGCCACTTCTAAAGCCAAATTGGAACTAACCGGCACCATCGTTGATAATTTCGAAAATAAGCTAAAGACACTGGCTATTTTCCTTGACCTATCGAAAGCCTTTGACACTGTTTCTGTTTCCATACTCCTCTCCAAGTTATATGATGTTGGTATACGCGGCACAGCTTGGGATATGTTCAAAAGTTATCTGACTGGACGAACACAGTACGTAAAGGTAGATAACCATGTTAGTAGAAGGGAGATGCTCACTTTTGGTGTGCCTCAAGGCAGCGTGCTTGGCCCGAGTCTCTTTCTTATTTATGTGAATGAGCTGTGTCGGTTATCTCTCCCTAACTGCAAAATAGTAACTTACGCAGACGACACAGCTCTAATAATTCATGGCCGCAATTGGAGTGAAACTCGTAGAAATGCTGAGCTAGTCCTGAGTATTGTCATGAAATGGCTGTCTACAAATCAGTTAACTTTAAATATCGACAAAACTAAGTTCATTACCTTTTCCTTAAATAAGACAGGCCAACCCCAGACTCCTTTTGCTCTCCAAGCCCATACTTGTGCAAAGCTTAGTTCTGAGACTATTTGTGAGTGCCCTCAAATAGTAGGTACTGCAACTATTAAATATCTTGGTGTTATACTCGATAGTCACCTTAAATGGCACCAACAAATTGACTCAGTTGTGACACGACTCAGGAAGCTGTTATATATTTTTAAGAAACTTAGATCTGCGGCAGACTTTGGGACTTTAATTAATGTATATTTTGCAGTGGCTCAGTCAGTGATGGGATATTGCTTAACAGTGTGGGGTGGCGCTCATAAGACTTCGATGCTACGCATTGAGAGAGCTCAAAGAGCAGTTCTGAAAGTACTTGCGAGGAAACGTATACGCTTTCCTACGATCTCCCTGTATTCTCTCTGCCAGGTCCTAACAGTCAGACAGCTGTTTGTTTCTCAAGCAGTGCTACGTAAACATTCCCAGCTTCCCTATAAACTAGCCAGATGCAACAGTAGACGCCGTTCAGATCGAGTATGCGATGTAAAACCTTGTAAAAGTGTAGCAGCGCGCCGTCATTGCACCTACATAAGCTCAAAATTATACAATAGAATTAACAAAACGATCAACATCTATTCTTTCACCAAAAATAAATGCAAAAAAAGGCTCAATACTTGGCTAAAATCGCTTACATATGATGCAACTGAAAAACTTGTGGAAGTGTAACACATTCAAATTCACACACGCTTACCATCAAACACACATACACACACACCCATACACACACACCCATACACACACACACACACACAGACACACACGCACAAACACACACACACTTACCCTCACACACACACAAAGTCACACTAACACTACTCTTACTACATAATTTTACTGTCGTGTTTTTATTAAATTTTTTTTTCCTTTTTTTTTAACTACTATCATGGTTTAAATTATGTTTTTCTCTGGAACTAACTACCCTCTCACCAGGAGCCGGGCGTTGATAGCTGCGCCACAGTTACTAACTTTTGCAGTTATTATCGTTTAACTATTTTAAGAATGTATCTGTTTTTGTTCCAAATAAACGATTTATTATTTATTAATTATCCAATTTGGATCAGTCGTTACGAAGTTATGCGCGTACATACATTTCGACGATTCATTTTTTATTAATATAAATTATGTACCCCTTGGTGGTATCTGATTTCTTGAATTTGACTACTCGTAATGACAGTAAAATGTCTAATAATAAATAAGAATATGTTTATCATCAAAAATTACGGATACTTACAATAAAAAATACTTAAGTTTGAGAAAACTTATAGAATTATTAACCCTGCCTCTCAAACTAGGTTAAAACCTGTATTTTGAGAATGTCACTAGCTAAACGTTCTTTATATTACGGAGAAATCTCAGTATATCACCATGGACAATTGGATAATCCATCCACTGACCGACCTCGGCAAGCTTTTTTTTTCCCTTTTATGGCAACTAAGGCGGTTCCGACTATTCTGCCAGTGTCACGGTTGCTTAACCTTGAAGATCTGAAGATCTTCCCATGTGTCACAAATTCTTTCAGATCAATAAACATAAAAAAAACCCTCGATGTTCATCTCAGTGATTAGCGGAAGCGACCGCAGCATAATCCTACAGTTCCGCAAATTCTCGAGGTTATTTATATTTTAAAGCAAAGGGAATCCCAAAAATTGATAATAAATATTAAAACTGGTATGGCATAGCCATATACTGTGTGGTCATTCTAGGTTACATGGGCAAGGTCGCCAGGATCCAGTACGGGTTAAAGTATGAAAGTAAATGACGCTGACACGCATTTGTTTGTTCAATGATAATAATTCACTGTGTTTTGTACTTTTTATAATTATAGTGCCATGCATCAACAGTTGCATAAACCAAAGAACGCCTAAAAATCGAACATCATTAGACCACAAGACGAACGATGATGCGCCACCGGTACATGGTGGACATCCCACCCACACGCACAAAATGATTTAGGAACACATTCATAGTGTGTACAGCAAAGGAGTGGAATTCTCTGCCGGAGTCTGTGTTTCCTGATAGCTACAACCTGGGAGTCTTTAAGTCAAGAGTGAATAGGTTACTTTTAGACAAGCGTGCTCCATCTTAGACCGCATCATCGCTTAGCATCAAGCGAGATAGTGGTCAAACACGTGCCTATCAAATGTAAAAAAGCAATCTTAAAATGCATGATTTAATTTTTCGATGGACTGATAAAATAAATAGAGGGTCAATGCAACATAATATTTTTTTTAAACCGGCCAAGTGCGAGTCGGACTCGCACACCGAGGGTTCCGTACAAACCTGTAGGTATATAGTATAAGCAAAAGTTGCGGTTTACGATTTATGACGTATTAAAAAAAACTACTAACTAGATCTCGTTCAAACCAAATTTCGGTGGAAGTGTACATGGTAATGTACAACATATACTGTTTTTAGTTTTATCATTCTCTTGTTTTAGAAGTTAAGGGGGGGGGGGGGACACATTTTCCCACTTTGGAAGTGTCTCTCGCGCAAACTATTCAGTTTAGAAAGTTCTGCTTATGGGGAACCTCAAAATTTATTGTTTATTTTTTTCTATTTTTGTGTGAAAATCTTAATGCGGTTCACAGAATACATCTACTTACCAGGTTTCAACAGCATAGATTTTATAGTTTCAGAAAAAAGTGGCTGTGACATACGGCCGGACAGACAGACAGACATGACGAATCCATAAGGGTGTCTTTGTTTGCCATTTGGCCACGGAACCCTAACAACGCAAACCTGATGGATCGATATCTTACGATATCGAAGTGCAAAGCTGAGAAAAAAAAAATATTATTTGGCACTCACACAGGGCTAAAAAGAAAATTAAATCGATTAAAACTATTAAATTAATAATCCTCTACGAGGCCGAATAAACTCTTATCTCAGCATGCGCATCGATTTAAAACAAAGGTTAGGATATATTCCGGCAATTTAATTTGACCCAGAAAAGTTATGAATTATATTTTTTAACCTGGGCCCGAAAGGGCCGACGCCTGGGAGTCACGGGATTATTCGCAAGAGACACCGTGGCTCCGGAACACAAAGGGCAATGAAGGAACATGGATGGGTTTTAGTCAGTAGAAGTCTGACACTCCCTCCCGCTACACCCAGAACGGGAGGAGTCATTGGATGATTTCCCATCCCTAAAAAAAAAAAAAAAAGCGGTCCCACAAAAAAGTGCCGATCCTCGTCCTCGAAAAACTCAAAAATGATAATAGAGCATTTAATGTAAACGACAATAATAAAAAACTAATTTTTCGTCAAAAATATTGAAATGTTGGTGAATACTTGATACAGAAATGACGCATCGACAAGAAAAAAACATGTAACTTATCTATGTATTAGTATAAAATAGGTCGCAAAGTATATAAGGCGAGGAACACACAAGCTCGCTTTTATTTCGTATTAACTAAGCGAGCGTGCGGAAACTCGCTCGCAATATATAACATAAACTTGAAACCTCAAAATGAACCGCGTATTTTTGAGCCTCGTTATCTTTGCCAGTGAAGTTTTAAGCCAGAGTTCAACACGTATGAAAATGCCAGAAGAAGCCAAAATGTCCTTCAGCGAAATCGCAAATAAATATGGTCAGAAAACTGAAGAATTCGACGTCATGTCGAAAGGTGGATACATTTTGAAACTGTTCCACATTCCGGGAGACAGAACAAAACCGTTACTTTGTATACACGGTGCCATAGACTCCGCTGATAGCTTCGTCATGAGAGGAAACACGTCACTAGCTGTCGCTCTAGCCAGAGACAACTATGACGTCTGGGCGATGAACTACCGGGGGAACAAATACTCCCGAAGACACAGTAAAATGAACCCAGATTCGGATCAAGAATTCTGGAACTTTAGCGCCCACGAGATAGGATATTATGACGTTCCAGCAAACATCGACTTTATATTGAAGAAAACAGGCGAACAAAGCATAAGTGTCATCGGATATTCCGAAGGTACGATGGCAATGTACATCCTAGGAGCAACGAGGCCGGAGTACAACGACAAAGTCAAGATTCTAATATCCTTGGCGCCGATATGTTTCATAAAAAACACTGGACTGTTCATGTCTCTTGTTCTACAAATGGCACCGATCCTAAACCTTGGCCTGGAAGCCTTAAATAGTGATGAAGTTGTCGGACAAAACTCAACAACCAAAGCCATACTGGAAGAAGTGTGCAGCCAAAAATATTCAGGCTACCAAACGTGCCTTCTGAACGGCTTATTCCTTGTAACCGGTGCGAACCCCAACGAAATTGAACCTGAGTTCTTCCCTATCATACTGGGCCACTTCCCAGCCGGGACTTCAAGGAAGAATTTGTACCACCTAGTGCAGATAAGTCAGAGAGGGAAATTTTCGCACTACGATTATGGAGTGGCCCAAAATATGGCTAGATACAAGAGGCCTACACCGCCAGACTACGACCTGCTTAAAGTGACGATGAAGATCGCTTTGATTGTCGCTAAGAATGATAAGATTTCTACTATCAAAGATGTTGAAAAACTAAGGAAGCGACTCCCAAATGTTGTGGAATACAGAGCGATGAAGAATGATGCTTTCAACCATGTGGACTATGTTTGGGGGAAGAGTACCCACAAGACATTGTTTCCGCATATATTCAGGATTTTGAATAAGTATAGGTAATATATGAATGGTGCTGTATATAAGCTGGTATATTTCGGGTGTTGGTGCATCGAAAAGTTGTTGTACCTTCTTAGGCAACCATTTAGTGATTCTTAGAATCCGTGCAATATCACCAAAAATGTGAAGTGTGGTGCTAGATAAAAATTGCTGTTTTAGTGACAATTGACAATACTATAGTCAAATTCAGAGAAAAAAAAGTGAAGTGATAATCAAGTGCAAAAAGCTTGCGTTTCAAACAGTTGGACACAAAAATCAGGTGTGATATTTTAATTAGATATTATTTTAGTATAGTTAAAAAAGATTAATTACATTACTTATCTCATAAATCAGCCTGATCTTATTATTTCTGCTCTCATAAACGTGTTTACATTGTTTTTAAAGCAAGTTATAAATAAAATAAAAATATCTTTGAAGGTCAATCTCAAGTCTCGTGGCTTGTGAAATCGTTGAAACAATTGACGATAACTCAACGTTACTCACAAAATCATGGTTTTCTATCGAAAAAATATTTTATTATTAACTTATAATTGTTATTAACGCATGTTTGCGTGCCACTGTTGCTTCCGTGTGTTAATCTCCGTGTTAA
The DNA here is from genome assembly GCA_963859965.1 of Ceramica pisi. Lineage (NCBI taxonomy): Eukaryota > Metazoa > Arthropoda > Insecta > Lepidoptera > Noctuidae > Ceramica > Ceramica pisi. The sequence continues at coordinate 2,015,988 of OY982538.1, forward strand.
TTATTATTAATAGGATTATTCATGACCTTTAGTATAACGTGTAATGTAATTTCTCAGACAAGCGAACAATAAAGAATTAAAATGTAATAAAAACTAAACATAAACTTCTACTTAGGGTTCCGCATCCGGAGGGTAACAAACGGAACCCTATTATTAAGCCTTCGCTGTCCGTCTGTCTGTCAGCGGGCTGTATTGTATCTCTTGAACTGCCATAGTTTTCACAAAGTGCGTATTTCTGCTGACGTTATAATAAATAAATAAAAATAAAAAAAGCCTTATTTTCCATGCATTTACAAAAAAAATTTACAATATTGTATTCTAATCACATGCTTGATTATTATTATTTTTTATTGAAATATTACAGAACTGATTAAAAGAAAAAATAGTCAATTCGATTACATTTTCTGACTTTATAACAACAAATTATAAAAATACTTTGGTACGGAACCCTTCATAAGCGTGTCCGACCCGCACTTGGCCGGTTTTCATAAGACAGTAGTTTTGAAGCTCAATGAAATCAATGTTTTGTTTCAATATCGGATACTGATATTTTGGCTAGCCATTGAAAATATAGAGCATTAACAGCTGTACTTGAATTTATAGTAGTTTCCACCATCAATAAATTGCAAATATATTTAGTCCAACAACAGTTAGACTATTGAAAACGAATGGACACGTATTTTATGTTTTTGTAAATCTATGAATATTGACAAGGATAAAACTCATCAAAACGCGGTAGTGGGGGCTCGTAACGTCAGAACGCACTCAAAATAATTACGTGACGTATTGAAAATTTAAAAAGCGTCGTATCGTCGTCAATTTTGGTTTACGTAACAAAAGAAAAAACACGGGTCAAATATTTTTGATAATCCAACTAATGGACTCATTAGATTTTTTCGGTGGACAAGCTTATTCTAGGGAGAAAGAGATTTTTTTTCATTTCAATCCATTGCTACAAACTCAAGTTTCATTTTTACTGATAATTATTGTCGACGTATGACGAAACGGTTGGCGCAGTGGTTGAGCGATTGACTGCTGCGCAGCATGTCGCGGGTTCGATTCCCGCACGGAACAAATATTTGTACGACCTACAAGTATTTGTTCCGAGTCTGGGTGTTTTTCTATCTAAAATATGTATGTATTTACAAAAAAAAAATGTATATAAGTAAGTAGTTTATCAGCCATCTCGTTACCATAACACAAGCATTAGGTTGCTTAGCTTGGGACTATATGGCATTGTGTGAAATGTCCAAGAATATATTATATTATATTATTGTAAGTTGATTTTAATGTGAACGTTTTAATTAAAAAGAAGTGTGGTTGCAATGGAAATTGATTTTTTTATCGTGTGACATTTAGTTTATTTTGCTCCAAAATTGAATAATGATCTCGAATTCTGAATAATTAGTCAATTATAAAATTTTCATAAATTCCTCACATTCAAGTTTTCTTTGTCTTGAATGACAATTTAACATTAAAAAATATCATTCATCTTTATACATTAACATAACTTAAAGTATTTATTATCAAGTCGTCAGGTTACATTAAATAACCGGTCGTTTTTTTAATTTGATATTTTTTTAGCAATTAATCTAGTTCGTCATCTTTAACATGATACTACAAAATTATCTTTATATATACATATAATTCTACTGTAAGTGTGTATGTCACTGTACTCCTGCTAAACGGCTGGACCGATTTGAATGAATTTTTTGTATGCGTTTGGGTGGCCCCTGGATGGTTTACATTCACAAATCAGCCCGGCAGATGGCGCTGCAGTCGGTATCTAGGCTAGTGCAATATATTATTAATGCAAATTATGTTAAATTAATGCAATTATATGTAAGTGTATCTAAACATAAATCAAGAAGACATATTGAAATAATCTCTTGAGGAATCTATACTAATCAGTTGAAGAGTTTGTTTGGTTGAACGCGCTAATCTCAGCAACTACTGGTTCGAATTGATAATAATTTTAGTTTTGGATAGCCCATTTATCGAGGAAGGCTTTAAGCTGTATAACATCTCGCTACGACCAATAGGAGCGGAACGTTAATGAAAAATATGACGCAGACGTTGTTGTTTACGAAGATGCTCGGGTCAGCTAGTATTTAAATATAATACAAAGGATTTACACATACAATGGGTGTTCTTATCGCATTCCGCTATTTCTTCCAGACAACCTGGAATGGATTGTTATCGCCTGGAAATAAAATATCGCTGTCATTTGTGTGACAATACAACCGATTCGATTTTATTTTTTTACTATAATTTTGCATCACAGATTCAGCAATAAGGAAATTTGAACTAATCAAATTATGATAATGAAACGTCTGCTACAAAGATAAAAGAATATGGCGCGGCCTATTGCCGGATATGATTGACAGCCCCTAATGTATATCTTCGCAAAAACTACTCAATCCCAACGGAAATTATTAACTTTATGGCACATTTTCGCCACGTGACTGTGAAAAAAATCCGGAAGAAAATAAGAATATCACGAAACACAGCCAATAAATTGGCAATGAATTATAAATGAAGGTCGCTGTGGAATTTAATATATTCGATATAAATCGTCGACGTAAGCGTGAGGTTCTGTTTATGAATTTTAGGGTCAATGCCGGTCATCGCCACTACTCTAAAATATTTAAGGACAGTTCCTAGTTAATCTCGAATGAAACAGAAATGGAAACGTAATACCTCCACAACACTACTCGCGAAGTTGATCGAAGTTGAGCGAATACGATAGTGTAGAAAGGCACTTCGCCTCGCTTCGGGCGACTTCCAGTCGTTGTCGGTTTTTGTGCACGAGTCAAAGGACTCGAAGTGTCCCGAAGTTCGAAAATGAAGCGTCCTACTACACTACTCGGCTCACTTCAATCTCAAATCGAAAAAAAATTGCGGACACGAGAATAATATTCAAGCGCCTCGCTTCGCTTGATGCAATCGCCGACCCTCCCCCGCACCGTCTTGCCTACTGGTTAGCTATCTATTCTATTCCATAAATACCTAACTGTCTGTGTTCAATTTCATAAATAAGTCATTACAAATTCAAAAATTTCAATGGCCGCTCTAACAAAGCTTCAAATAAACCATTTACAGGCACTTTTGAAATGTCAAGGTCGGTCAGTCAAAAACATGAGGCTATTTGCACGTTCCAAAGCATAGATCTCTATGGAGAAGAACGTGCAAGAATCTCCAAGGAGACTCTATTAAATCATGTGATGTTTTACAAAAATCTTAGTTACATGTACTTGCTTCGTCATGTGAGGACAATGCAAAATAAAAAATTAAAAAAAAAAACTTATTACAAGAACTCAAAATGTAAAGATCAAAATAAGCCGGTGGTGGTTCAGAGATGACCAGTCTCAACTGACGGCGCCCGTTCACGAACCTGACGCATGTATCGGCACCATTCAGCTCAACCATTTTGAAGGGAACCGAATGATCCAACACACGCGCCGCCATCAGCGAAACATTTGAGTGAGCATGACATGCTCTCAATCACCATGCTCGTTCGTCAAACAGGTAAAATTATAACTAATCACATATATATTATGTAAATGGCCCCATGGTACACACATTTACAAAATTTAAAAAAATGCTTCTACTTTACACATAACTATGGTTGACAATGACCAAGTAAAAGATATATACCGAGGCCGAGTCACCCGCGTCCGTAGGAGAATACCCTTCAGCGAATCCCTACACGTGGTCCCCGAGTGGTGCTAAACAGGTGACACTAACCGCCTCCGTGGTCTAGTGGTTATACCACCTGATTCAGACCCAGAGGTCCCGGGTTCGATTCCCAGCGGGGGCAAATTTTTTGCTCGGTTTGGTTGGTGGTAGGACTTCTTCTAAGTCCGCCTGGCAAGCTACCACCATCATGTCTAAGTCTGTCGCCATAACAACAATGTTAACAGCATTGTTGTGTTCGGGCAGTTAGAGGTGTGATAGCCAGTTCCTCTGTAAAAGAGGATTCCGGGTGAAACTCGTTTCCATCTTCGGCCTAGTCATCACTTTCCATCAGGTGAGATTTGGGCCAAGAGTTTCCCCGTTTTGTATAAAAAAATAAAAAAAAAATATATATACAAACAATTTATTTCTTACTACAAGACAGACATTCTTGTAGAGAAAAAGTATATAAATGATTGTATTATGAGAGTACAAAACAAAAAAAAATACAGCATGCAGCAGCAGGTGAGCATCTCTTCCAGACATGAAAACCTTACTAGTGGACCCCCGCGGCTGTGACTGTGGAGCAGTACCAGCACTTTATAGTATAAAGTAAATTTTCACTCAACAGCAGCGATTCAAGCGGCGAATCGTACCTACGTCAGTCTAAATTCACCTTATGCTGAATTCTACTTTATCTTCCCAGCTATAAGGTTCCTATTTACTAAACGATGATCTTACTTTTAAGTACAGCCAGGGACTCGGAACATGTTACAAACGACTTTCCACTCAGTCTTTGTTTAAATAAGGTATAGTTTCACTTACCAGCAGCGATCCACACGGCGAATCGGAGCCAGGTCATGTAGTCGAGATTCAGCATGAGGTACACGTTGATCAGGATGCTGATACCAGGCAGCCAGGGGACTAAGGGGACCTGTTATAAAGGAAAATTATATTAATCCGTGTTAATACAAGACTCGCTATGGACAGGAATTGGCAAGCTGTAATTTTAATAAATAAATAGCTTGAGTGTTGACAAGACAGAGTGGAGAAAATATACTTGTGCCAATTTTAAGTCACATCGTGTAGCGACATCTATACCGCCACAAACGAACTAAAGACATGACGTCACACAAATCCTACATCGCGTTATCAAAGTTTTCCGTGCGATTTGAACAAACACAACAGTCTAAGTATCACCCAATGGGCCCACCAGATAAAACACCGTCGAAGGTCGGAGGATCCCTCCTTTTAAATCGTGGTTTTGCGGAACTTCAAACCCTGTTCCGAATTCCTCTATGGGGCCGTTCAAGTATTACATTATGCACTCCTCTCTCCTATGCTTACGTAAGCATTGGTATAGTTTTTACTCAATCGGGACCTATTTCCCCCATTTCTGTTATTTCTTACTTAACTCTGAAACATCGCGTGAGAGTAAAACCAAATAACTAGCCTTATTTATGTCAAATCAAAATTTATTCAAATTTGTAAACAAAAAAAGTAAGTAAATTTTGCTGACGTAATCACCAACTATTACCGCACCTTTTAGGGCTGGTATATCGTGCCCCGCCAGGATCTGCTCGCCGTACTGGTTGATGCTGGACATCATTATGTTACTCACAGAGAAGGCCAGCTTCTTGTCGGACACAGGCTGCCTGGAGATGGCCACGAGCGTGACTAGGACGAGCAGCGTGCCCGCGCACAGCATGGCCAGCGCGCCCGCGTGCCCCGCCAGGATCTGCTCGCCGTACTGGTTGATGCTGGACATCATTATGTTACTCACAGAGAAGGCCAGCTTCTTGTCGGACACAGGCTGCCTGGAGATGGCCACGAGCGTGACTAGGACGAGCAGCGTGCCCGCGCACAGCATGGCCAGCGCGCCCGCGTGCCCCGCCAGGATCTGCTCGCCGTACTGGTTGATGCTGGACATCATTATGAAGCACCATACTCCTGTAGAAGAAAGTGTCGTTAGAAACTGGAAAAGAAATATTGTCCGACCAAAACCAGATTTTCGGCCGATACCGAAACCGAAACCGCAGCTTCATTTCTCATCATAGTTTCGGCCGAAACCGAAACCGAGCCCAAACACAAATTATAAGTTTCATATCTATAGGAGTAGTTAGGTAGCGTAGTTAGTTATTTTTTGTACGCGATAATCAAATTTAACTTTTCTTAAATATACTAATAACAACCAATAAAATAGAAACTAAAAAAAATAATTTTGGTGTCATTTTAACAATTAAATATGAGTAAACATAAATAACATGTTAAAACAATGACGAACACTGGAGTTTGTGCGGGGCCGAAGGTTCGAATAAGTTTTAGCCGAAACAGAAACTGAGGCCGAAACTAGATTTTTGAGTCGAAACTAACCGAAACCGAACCTTCGGTCAATGGTTAATTAAAGAAGGCAAGATGTCAATCTGTCAATATGCAAACTGATGTGTGTTAAGCACAGTGCAGCGTTAGGAAGCAAGACCGTGCGCGTCGCATGGTTAGCCCGCGAGAAGTCGGCACCGCCACATTTCACTTTAAAATTCAAGTCTCTATCTTTGAACGGCGATTTCCAGCCTCCCCGCTGCCCCCTGCCCCGCACCCCCCGCCCCGCTCGCCCAGCGCGCGCACCACAACGACCACACGTCACGTGTTCATGTTTCCCGCGTCTCTCTCCTCCAAAAGTGTTTTAATTGTTAGTTGTTACCCTTACGTTTTAAGTTGGCCTATGTATGTACATTCTTCACTATGATATTGTTTTTATAAAAACTACTTATTTAATGCGACAAAAATCGATTTTTCGTGATACATTGGCAGTAAATGTCGCAGTTAAAAAAAAATATAACCGACTTCCAAGAAAAAAAAAAACACTACAAAGTAAAAAATAACTTTAATTTCGGAAGTCGGTGTTTTTGTTAGTTTCTTCGTATTTGACACCGACTTCCGAAATTTAAGTTATTTTTTACTTTGTAGTGTTTTTTTTTCTTGGAAGTCGGTTGTATTTTTTGGGGAATAAATATAATGACCACCATAAAATGCTTTAACACCCTTAGTTCTTTTACCAAAAATAAGTACTTAACACCAGAAAAATAAAATCCAGAATTACAATAGTACTAGCTATTTTAGTCACGACTGCACTTCAAATTGTATTCGAACACCAAATGTAGTAAATGATCACTAAATCTTAGCGAGCAAATTAATATTCAGTTAGTATAATATTCAAATTCTATAGTAACGTGTCTGCGTCAGATCCCCTCTATGGCTGGTGAAACATGTGGGTTAGGTTAGGTTAGAACCATGACCATTAGCGTCAGATCCCTTCTATTGTTGGTGAATCATTTGGTTTAATCGGATAACGAGATGTTATTTTTTTGCGTATCCTTTTAACTATTTTTGGGTTAGAATATTTTTTTTGGAGTTGGTTTGCTTAAATAGGATAGCAAGATGTTATAACTTTGGTTATAAGTTTACATTAAAATGCGAGTTTAATTTTGGTGATCATTTACTATTTTTGACTGCTAAATAATACTATATCTGGTGGTAAGTTAAACATAAGCCATTTTTTTGTAAAAAGTTTTTTATTTTTCACTTTTTAGTGGTACCCCAAACCTAACAACACCACTGCAAAATCGCAGAAAAGCAAAATACGCAATTTCGATTACTTGGATGACATAAAACTAGATATCATCCAAGTAGGCGAATTCCAGCTATTTCGATTTAAAATCAAAAGTTCGTAACCGATTTTCATAAAATTTAAATGGGACCAATCTGCAAGTATATCCTTTCAGATAAAACAAGAATTTTTCAAATCGGTTCATAATTGTCGGAGTTATGAGGTAACAAACATAAAAAAACATACAACCGAATTGATAACCTCCTCCTTTTTGGGAAGTCGGTTAAAAAACAAGGTTTTAGAAAATTAAACTTTATCTTTTCCACCTTAAAGCATAAATTCACTTGTGCACTTCCCATTTTTGCATTCAGACAAGACTCCTATCTAATGGATTGGCCAAAGTTGCAACAGACAGAGAAAAGAGGAAGGAAAGGAGGCCTTTGCCCTGCAGTGGGACTCAACAGACTCATCATCATTCAGACAATAGGCTTGTGTCCTGAAAAAATCTAATTAATCCGTCGGCCGTCCGCCGTACGGGAACCAAAGGACATGGTAAAAAGTGGCCTATGAATGAAACACACACGCACACATGTGACACATGCGAAACCTTAACCATTATTCCTAGTTTTTTTTTTTTTTTGTTACATTTTAATGATAAAATAGAACGGACACTTTTTAATTACGAAACCATTTTAAAAAGTAACTCACTTGGGTTTTATAACCCGGCGCCATTATTTTAAAATGAAACAAAGCACTCTCAGCGCTGTAAGATTTTTAGTTACCTACAAATAGAATAAAGCGATTAAAGCGCTGTATGACACGAACACTATTGACACTGACAGTTGACACTTTGATGTAATGTATTTGGCACCTGATACCAGGCAATCGGCCGTCGACCTAACTTACCACGCTTTCGTATGTTAGAAGAACATAGTAACACTACTCTATACATTTTTTGGTGAGATAAAAAATCTGGCAGCTCTGGGATCTTAGTCCATTTGGTATGTTTCTATTGTTTGGTATGTTTTATAACCTCAAAATCCGAAATCATTTTGGATATTTTACAATTCTGAAAAGTGTCCGTGATTTTAATTTAGTTTCAGTCGAACATATGCATTATTTAAAACACAGATAGTAATTTCACGTCTCTGTTGGTTCTGAGGCGAACGATGTATGGGCGGTGAGCAATGTCCTTTACGAAGTTACGACGCTTTTAAAATTCTCAATACGTCACACCTTCGCATAAGTTTTAGTGAGTCGTGACGTCACGAGCCCCCACTCCCGAGTTTTTATGCGTTTTATCTTTGTCAATATTCATTGATTTACAAAAACAAAATAATACGTGTCCATTCTTTTTCAATACTCTAACTGACGGACTAAATAGTTTTGCAATTTGTGGATGATGGAAACTAGCCTATTCGAACTAATAAGTCTTCACTAATATTATAAAGAGGAAAGATTTGTTTGTTTGAATTGAACCGAAACTACTGGATCGATTTGAAAAAATCTTTCAGTATTAGATAGCTCATTTATCAAGGAAGGCTAAAGGCTATATATCATCACGCTAAGACAATAAGGAGCCGTGCATTAATGGAAAATGTGACGCAGACGAAGTTGCGTGGGTCAGCTAGGTTTCTTATATACTTAGAAAAGCTAAATGACTCACCATACAAGCTGACAAGCACGGACACAGTCATGGAGCTGAGTTTGGTGGGCAGCGTGTGTCCGTCTGCGTTGATGATCTGCCGGAACGCGTTGCGGTACGAGAAGTTCAGCGGTTCTTGTGTGCGGTGAGCCGGCTGGCTGTACTCGTACCTACGAGGGAGAATAGAGACTTAAAATGATTTCAAAAGTATTATCTACTTACAAAATACAATATACAACGCCCTCCGCGTCCAGTTCTATAACGCGTTCAGGGCGGTGTTGAGGTTGCGATTGTTAGAGATACTTCAGGCCTGGACTGCTTTTAAACCTTTACAAAGCACAAGTCCGATCCTGCATGGAGTATTGCGCCTTCGGCATGGCTCAGCTAAGTACCAGCTTGCCGGGCTTGACTCAGTGGAACGCAGAGCTAAGAGGCTCATCGGCGACGAAAAACTGGTGGATGCCAAGCTTCACAGCTTGGCTCATAGCCACAAGGTTGCCTGCTTGTCGGTCTTCTACAGATTGTTCTTCTGAGAGTGTGCCCAGGAACTCCACGACCTCATCCCACCAGCCCCCTTCTACCATCGGACATCCAGACGCACTGCAACTTACCATCCCTACCTTGTTGCTATTCCACGAATTTTCACTAAGCGTTTCCAAACGTCTTTTATAATGCGCACAGCAAAGGAGTGGAACTCTGCCTGCGTCTGTGTTTACGAACGCTTACAACCCTTGTCTCTTCAAAGTTAGAGTAAACAGGCTCCTGGGTAAGCTTGCTCCATCGTAGACTTTGTCTCTGTCATCTCTGACAAAGACTTCAAGAGCAAACCCATATCAAGTAAAAAAAAAGCAGCGGTGAGATGTCCACAGCTGGACGGCGCCTTCCCCGCGCGTTTCCCCACTAAAACCGGTCCTGAGCATCTCGCATCCATCGGCAACCCATTTAAAAAAATTGGACTGCTTTTTACACAACTGCTGCGAAGCATACAAGGATTGTTATATATATGTCACCGGAAAGTGGCAAACGCCGTAAGATTATAAATTAGTTTTTTTTAATTATTTGTGATGGGTTTGCTCTTGACCTTAGTCTTGGTCAGAAATGACAGAGACAAAGTCTACGATGGAGCGAGCTTACCCAGAAGGAGCCTGTTTACTCTAACTTTGAAGAGATTAGGGTTGTTGTAAGCGTTCGGAAACACAGACGCAGGCAGAGAATTCCACTCTTTTGCTGTCCGCATTATAAAAGACGTTAGATTAAAATAAATGGGAAAAACAAGTGAATGTATGCCTTAATTCAGAGAAGATAAAGTTCTATTTTAATTCCTCATCTGCCTAGCCTTTTCCCCACTATATATATAACGGGTGTAAGGGACAGCCCTCCTCAAACTGATAGGGTGATTTCAGTATATCGTACTAAGTTGACCAGTACATGAAATTATTTCACTGACGACACGGTTGGCGCAGTGGTTGAGCGATTGACTGCTGCGCAGCATGTCGCGGGTTCGATTCCCGCACGGAACAAATATTTGTACGGCCTACATGTATTTGTTCCGAGTCTGGGTGTTTTCTATCTATAATATGTATGTATTTACAAAAAAAAAATGTATATAAGTAGTTTATCAGCCATCTCGTTACCATAACACAAGCATTAAGTTGCTTAGCTTGGGACTATATGGCGTTGTGTGAAATGTCCAAGGATATTATTATTTCAGGAACTTTATGGGAATCCAATAAAACTGATTTGTTTAATTACCTCACTCGCAATGTATCGCTACCTCTGCAAAACGCACGCAGCGAACGGCAGCGCAGCGAGCTTTCGAAAGGATAGCTGCGCCCGCGCTACGTTTTAACAGCTGATTTCATGCGTCGTTCATGAGATTTTTTTTTATTTTTTCATTTTAGCTGTGTTATTTACATTAATGGAGTTCTACATACAGATAATGCAGCTTTTCATTGAAATAAAGCAAAAAAAAATGAAAAATCTAAAAAAAATAAAAAAAAATGCTGAGGAAATTTCCACTGGAATATGATTCAAAATAAGGAGCTGATTTCACCCTGTTTATTTGTGGAAGGCTGTCCCTTACACCCTGTATATATATATTTTTTTATTATTATTGGGGTCGGCTTCCAGTAAAACCGGATTCAGCCGAATATCAGTATTTTACGTGGAGCGGCTGCCTACCAGACCTCCACAACCCATTAACTGGGTAACACGGTACTCCTTGGCAAGACTGGTGTCAGATGTTCTGGCTTCTGACAATCCGTAACGACTGCCAAAGATCTCCAAATGACAGCCGGGACCAACGGCTTAACGTGCTTTCCGAGGCACGGAGGAAACTCGGTATGTTAAGATGGTCACCTATCCACAGACCAATCTCGGCAAGCGTTGCTTAACCTCGAAGATCGACCTGTGCGGCTGTTATTATTTAGCCACGAGCTCCTCAAAATTTTTATTTTTATTATTAGATAATTATTACTAAAAACTTTTTCTGTTTTTACCCGTGAGAACCTGTCATTGGTTTTTTGTCTCTTATACCATTGTTAACCAAATAAATAAAATACAGCGCGAAATTGTAAACATTCTTTTCTAAATAAAACACATATACATTGGATTGAATTTGGATGGGATTAATTCTGTACCAAACGATTTTTTCACAGTACATCGAGAAAATATAATCTTCTCAAGATTTATTACAATTTAACGGAGTCTGTCATTTTCCGGTGACTTAATATAAACATTATTTAGCTAATATTCAGTGCGGCTACTTACCTAAGCAGGAGAACACAGGATGCCACCATAGAATAGGCTAACAGGGTGCCGATAGACATCATGTGGATCAACTGCTCTAGACGGAAGATCATCGCCAATGTGCCTGTAAATAAACATATTATGAGTTTGCATGACAAACTTTGCTCGTGGCTAAATAATAACAGCCACACAGGTCGAACTTTAAGGTTAAGCAACGCTTGCCGAGGTTGGTCTGTGGATGGGTGACCATCTTAACATACCGAGTTTCCTCCGTGCCTCGAAAAGCACGTTAAGCTGTTGGTTCCGGCTGTCATTTGGAGATCTTTGGCAGTCGTTACGGATAATCATAAGCCAGAAAATCTGACACCAGTCTCGCCAAGAAGTACCGTGTTACCCAGTTAAATGGGTTGTGGAGGTCTGGTAGGCAGCCGCTCCACGTAAAAAATACTGGTATTCAGCTGAATCCGGTTTGACTTGAAGCCGACCCCATTTTGCATGACATTATAATCTGAAAATTTGGTGCAGGTGATGTGAAAAGTTGTACATTACCTGTGAAGAGGCCAGCGATCATGGTGCCAATGAGCGGCGTCTGGTACTTCTCGCTGACCTGCCCCATGAAGCGGAACAGCAGACCGTCTGACGACATCGCGTAGATGATGCGCGGCAGCGGGAACACTGCGCCCAGCAGGCTGGGGGGGGGAGTGTTGTAGTACTAAGGTAGTGGTCAACGCCGCCGTGACGTCAGTTGTCAATAGGCTAGATTCCATCATACACAAATTGCAAAACTAACTGACGGACTAATTAGATTTTTTTAGTCATCTTATTGTAATGGCGGCACGTGGACAGAGTCGTGTTGAAGAGTGAAGACTTTGCTGAGGGCACTTTGGCTCGAGACACCAACCAGGACACTCCTCCAGAACGAAACTGATGGTTTACAAAGGACATTGCTCATCGCCCATACATCGTTCGCCTCAGAACCAACAGAGACGTTTATTTACTATCAGTGTTTTAAATAATGTATATGTTCGACTGAAACTAAATTAAAATCACGGACACTTGTCAGAATTGTAAAATATCCAAAATGATTTCGGATTTTGAGGTTATAAAACATACCAAACAATAGAAACATACCAAATGGACTAAGATCCCAGAGCTGCCAGACTTTTTATCTCACCAAAAAATGTATACAGTAGTGTTACTATGTTCTTCTAACATACGAAAGCGTGGTAAGTTAGGTCGACGGCCGATTCCCTGGTATCAGGTGCCAAATACATTAGGTACATCAAAGTGTCAACTGTCATTTCATCGACGGTCAGTGTCAATAGTGTTCGTGTCATACAGCGCTTTAATCGCTTTACTCTTTTTGTAGGTAAGTAAAAAGCTTACAGCGCTGTGAGTGCTTTGTTTCATTTTAAAATAATGGCCGGGTTATAAAACCTAAGTGAGTTACTTTTTAAAATGGTTTCGCAATTAAAAAGTGTCCGTTCTATTCTAATCAGTAAATGTGTGTTTCGCATGTGTTGATTCATAGGCCACTTTTTACCATGTCCTTTCAATTGTATTTAACCGACTTATTTAATCATGTTATAAACGCGAGTTCTTCTTACTCAACGGACAGATGTGTTGCTGTGGAGTTTGTTATCCACTTCTTTTTCACAGCTAAAACACTAGGAAGTGGTGACGGGCGGGCGTTTTTGGGAGACTCTATTTGTAAGCTTTGACGTCCAAAAAGTACTGGCACTCGGTCACAGTTAATAAAGTAAGGTTAGTACTGTGTTGAGTGTTAATTCTACAACTACAATGATCCTGATAGCACCAAGCCCCAACGATAATGGCGCTATCACTCAGCCATCGCTGACGCCGTCATATAATATCTATACTAATATTATAAAGCAGAAGAGTTTGTTTGCTTGTTTGTTTGGTTGAACGTGCTAATCTCAGGAACTACTGGTCCGATTTGAAAAATTCTTTCAGTGTTAGATAGCCCATTTATCGAGGAAGGTTAAAGGCTATATATCATCACGCTAAGACAAAAAGGAGCGGAGCAGTAATGGAAAATGACACGCAGACGAAGTTGCGCGGGTCAGCTAGTATAATATATGCGTACCTGGAGCAGAGCGCGCAGATGGCGCCGACGCTGACGGCGTACTTGGCCCAGGGCCATCCCAGATGGTCGTACACGAACGGGAACGGGGCCTTCTCGTCCTGACAACGGAAACATTACTTTGTTAAGTACAATGGCAATGATAAGCTCGTCGAATCGAAGCTCCAAAGTCTTGAGCATCGACGCCGAGTTGCTAGCCTGTCGGTTTTCTATCGGTTATATTTTGGGGAGTGTGCAACGGAATTGCATAATTTAATTCAGCCAAGCCCGTTCCACCATCGGACAACAAGACGTATGGCGATGCGCGACCGATACATGGTGGACATCCCACCTATACGTGCAAAACGTTTCGGGAATATATTCATTGTGCGTACAGCTAAGGAGTGGAATTCCCAGCCGGAGTCTGTGTTTCCATCAGGAAACACACTCACTCTTGACTTAAAGACTCCCAGGTTGTAGCTATCAAGCTACAACCTGGGAGTCTTTAAGTCAAGAGTGAATAGGTTACTTCTAGGCAAGCGTGCTCCATTAGACCGCATCATCGCTTAACATCAGGTGAAATAACGGTCAAACGTATGCCTATCAATAGTAAAAAAAAAATTCGCCAGCACATCAGCTACCCGAAACTCAAATTTTCCCAATCAACCTTGAACCTTATAACTTTGGAGATAAAGTTAAAAATCCATGGAATAAATTTGACAGATTGGTGTAGGTTGATGTGCATGTCTGTGTGTGTCTCTACATTTAATTAATATGAGTAGTTATGGTACTGTCAATTCACACAGGTAATTAAAACATGACGGAAGAATTCCATTGTTTTTTTAAAAATCACGAATGCCTTCCTATCCGACTTAATTTTATGGAGTTCCCTACAATACTTAATCTAATTTCATCAAAATCACAATTCACAACTATCGTAAAAATCCTACTAATATTATAAATGCGAAAGTTTGTGAGGATGGATGTATGTGTATGTATGTTTGTTACTCTTTCACGCAAATACTACTGAACCGATTACGATGAAATTTGGTATGTAGGTAGCTGAAGACCCAGAATAACACATAGGCTACTTTTTATCCCGGAGTTCCCGAGGGATCGGGATTTACACGGGAATAACGAAAATTTATACGCGGACGAAGTCGCGGGCGGCTTCTAGTACAAAATAAATCAACCGATTAGTGGCCTTATAAAGGCTACTTCAGGAGAATCATATTTGAATCATAATATGAATCACAAAACAATCTGCCAAATTTCATTTTCATATTTAATTGGTTGGGATTCGACAGTGACGGGTAGCGTGATGTGCTGTGATTCTGCTAAAGTGGAGTGTTCGACCCGCAGTCGCACCATTTTATCATTTTTAATGGCGAGTTGGCAACTACATATATTAAAAAAGCGACCACTGCGAAGTAATGTACTATACCTGCATATAGTAAGGCACCATGAGCGTGAGCACGGAGGACACGCCGCAGTAGGCCAGGAACACCACCAGCAGCGACGCGACCACTGCGAAGTAATGTACTATACCTGCATATAGTAAGGCACCATGAGCGTGAGCACGGAGGACACGCCGCAGTAGGCCAGGAACACCACCAGCAGCGACGCGACCACTGCGAAGTAATGTACTATACCTGCATATAGTAAGGCACCATGAGCGTGAGCACGGAGGACACGCCGCAGTAGGCCAGGAACACCACCAGCAGCGACGCGACCACTGCGAAGTAATGTACTATACCTGCATATAGTAAGGCACCATGAGCGTGAGCACGGAGGACACGCCGCAGTAGGCCAGGAACACCACCAGCAGCGACGCGACCACTGCGAAGTAATGTACTATACCTGCATATAGTAAGGCACCATGAGCGTGAGCACGGAGGACACGCCGCAGTAGGCCAGGAACACCACCAGCAGCGACGCGACCACTGCGAAGTAATGTACTATACCTGCATATAGTAAGGCACCATGAGCGTGAGCACGGAGGACACGCCGCAGTAGGCCAGGAACACCACCAGCAGCGACGCGACCACTGCGAAGTAATGTACTATACCTGCATATAGTAAGGCACCATGAGCGTGAGCACGGAGGACACGCCGCAGTAGGCCAGGAACACCACCAGCAGCGACGCGACCACTGCGAAGTAATGTACTATACCTGCATATAGTAAGGCACCATGAGCGTGAGCACGGAGGACACGCCGCAGTAGGCCAGGAACACCACCAGCAGCGACGCGAGCACTGCGAAGTAATGTACTATACCTGCATATAGTAAGGCACCATGAGCGTGAGCACGGAGGACACGCCGCAGTAGGCCAGGAACACCACCAGCAGCGACGCGACCACTGCGAAGTAATGTACTATACCTGCATATAGTAAGGCACCATGAGCGTGAGCACGGAGGACACGCCGCAGTAGGCCAGGAACACCACCAGCAGCGACGCGACCACTGCGAAGGGGATCGTCTTCTGAGGACGACGCGCCTCTTCTCCGGCGGTGGCTACGCAGTCGAAACCTGCAAAGAAAAGTTAAAGTTCTTTCTTTAGTAAAATCTTGGCTCGAATTTCCATTATAGCCCGCTGCTGTGGAAGTTCGTAATTTTTTTTTTAGATAGTACTCACAAATAGAAAGCTTTTTAAAAAGTTTCAAGATGCGGAGAATCACGATTTACGAGATAAAATTCATTAAAGTTTCAATAAAAATTGGAAAATAGTACGCCTTATTTACACCCTCCCCCCCTCCCCCCTCCGTGCGGCGTGCGCATGTTTCTCTGTCTGTCTCTCTCTCTCTCTCTCTCTCTTAAAGAAATCAAGCCAGTATTCAAATTCGTTAGTCAAAGTCAGAAGTCAAAGTCAGAAGTCAAAGTCAGAAGTCAAAGTCAGAAGTCAAAGTCAGAAGTCAAAGTCAGAAGTCAAAGTCAGAAGTCAAAGTCAGAAGTCAAAGTCAGAAGTCAAAGTCAGAAGTCAAAGTCAGAAGTCAAAGTCAGAAGTCAAAGTCAGAAGTCAAAGTCAGAAGTCAAAGTCAGAAGTCAAAGTCAGAAGTCAAAGTCAGAAGTCAAAGTCAGAAGTCAAAGTCAGAAGTCAAAGTCAGAAGTCAAAGTCAGAAGTCAAAGTCAGAAGTCAAAGTCAGAAGTCAAAGTCAGAAGTCAAAGTCAGAAGTCAAAGTCAGAAGTCAAAGTCAGAAGTCAAAGTCAGAAGTCAAAGTCAGAAGTCAAAGTCAGAAGTCAAAGTCAGAAGTCAAAGTCAGAAGTCAAAGTCAGAAGTCAAAGTCAGAAGTCAAAGTCAGAAGTCAAAGTCAGAAGTCAAAGTCAGAAGTCAAAGTCAGAAGTCAAAGTCAGAAGTCAAAGTCAGAAGTCAAAGTCAGAAGTCAAAGTCAGAAGTCAAAGTCAGAAGTCAAAGTCAGAAGTCAAAGTCAGAAGTCAAAGTCAGAAGTCAAAGTCAGAAGTCAAAGTCAGAAGTCAAAGTCAGAAGTCAAAGTCAGAAGTCAAAGTCAGAAGTCAAAGTCAGAAGTCAAAGTCAGAAGTCAAAGTCAGAAGTCAGAAGTCAAAGTCAAAGTCAAAGTCAAAGTCAAAGTCAGAAGTCAAAGTCAGAAGTCAAAGTCAAAGTCAGAAGCCAAAGTCAGAAGCCAAAGTCAGAAGTCAAAGTCAGAAGTCAATGTCAGAAGTCAGTCAGAAGTCAAAGTCAGCAGTCAAAGTCAGAAGTCAAAGTCAGAAGTCAGAGTCTGAAGTCAAAGTCAGAAGTCATAGTCAGAAGTCAAAGTCAGAAGTCAAAGTCAGAAGACAATGTCAGAAGTCAAAGTCAGAAGTCAAAGTCAGAAGTCAAAGTCAGGAGTCAAAGTCAGAATCGAAATTCATAGGATATTAGATACTTATGTGTTTTTTTTGAGTGTATACAGGTTTTTTGTACATATTAAATTAAAGGAACTTCGTCCATCCGGGTGTCCCTTGACACCTCTCAAGTTTTTTTTTTATTTTTTATTCTTGTTTTTCGAAAAACAAACCTTAGTTCTTTAAGGTATTACTCTGACACAAAATATTGACTGTATTGTAGCCGGCACCATTCGTGAGCACAGATCATTGGCGTATCGACGGCTTTACTCTAGGGGGGGCCTGGCCCTCAACATGAGATGTGACGCCCAATAAGAGCAACGATTTTTATTATTAAACGTCGCATCTCAGGTCCTCCTTATTTTTTTAGGGATTGGAAATCATCAAATGACTTCTCCCGCTCTGGGCGGAGCGGAAGGGAGTGTCAGACTTTTACCGACTAAAACCCATCCATGTTCCTTCATTGCCCTTCGTGTTCCGGAGCGGCGGTATCTCTTTCAAATAGTCCCGCGACTCCGGCAGGCGTCGGCCTTTTCGTGCCCCTCTATATGCTGACTCTCTTTGAGGCGCGCGTGGAACACGAACGCGCCGTCGACACGGCTGGAGGTCTCCCCTACACAATTTAGGGAACCTACATGCCAAATTTCAGCTTGCTACAACCAGTAGTTTCAGCTGTGGGTAGTCTGTATGTCACTCGATCAGTTGTTACTGACTGATTCGGTAAATAAATGAGTTTAATATTTATAATTTACTAGCTGACCCGTGCAACTTCGTTTGCGTCACATTTTCCATTACTGCTCTGCTCCTATTTGTCTTAGCGTGATGATATATAGCCTATAACCTTCCTCAATAAATGGGCTATCTAACACTGAAAGAATTTTTCAAATCGGACCAGTAGTTCCTGAGATTACCCCCTACATACAAACTTACAAACTTACAAACAAATTTTACCTCTTTATAATATTACTATAGATTTAATAATTCATAGATATCTTACCGATAAACCCGTAGAAGCAGACAGCAGCTCCCTTGATAATGCCAGCGAGTCCGTAGGGCGCGAAGCCGCCCGTCCCGAAGTCCTTGTGCGGAGTCTTCGGGACGTCCTCCGCCGGGATGCGCCAGTTCTTTGTGTCCGCTGTAAGAAGGAAACATATTTACCAAACTGTTTATATGCCATCATTTCAAAATATCATGCGGAGCTGGTGGCTAAATAACAACAGCCGCACGGGTCGATCTTCAAGGTTAAGCAGCGCTTGCCAAGAAATACCGTGCTACCCAGTTTATGAGTTGTGAAGGTCTGGTAGGCAGCCGCTCCACGTAAAATACTGGTATTCAGCTGAATCCAGTTTGACTGGAAGCCGACCCCAATGTAGTTGGGAAAAGGCAGATGATGATTTCAAAATATCAGCCATCTGCATTATATTTTGCATCTTAGTTGCTGAGTGGTCACAGAATAGTTTATTCTGTCACCATTACCAGCGATTTCCCGCAGCCATCACAAGTTCATCGCTCCACACAGTGAAAGGTCTTCTAACGCTGCGTCTTCTGGTACTCAAGTCAACTCCAGAACCCTTCGACCCCGGTGATTATCTGTTCTGCGAACAATGTGCGCTGCCCACTGCCACTTAAGTATAGCGATTGTCCGGTTGTCTTGCAGATATCATTATTTCTGATTTGAGTACGCAAGGACACTCTAAGCTTAGACCCCGCTCATTTTTTTTTTGTTTTTACTTTTGATAGGCACCCGTTTGGTCACTATCTCATCTGATAGTAAGTCATTATGCGGTCTAAGATGGAGCACGCTTGCCTAGAAGTAACCTATTCACTCTTGACTTAAAGACTCCCAGGTTGTAGCTATCAGGAAACACAGACTCCGGCAGGGAATTCCACTCCTTTGCTATACGCACTATGAATGTGTTCCCAAAACGTTTTGGGAACACATTTACCTTTTGGGTGACTTAAAGCCTTCTGACGATGCCCATTGTGAGCAATCACGTTTCAAATTGCTATTTCACATGTTAAAATTGACCATTTTACCTTTGAAGGATCCGGATATGATGACGAACAACACGACACACAAGTTAACTCCCGTGCAGAAGTTGTTGAACTTTGTCGACTCTTTCACACCGAATGCAAGCGCCACTGAAATTAATAATTATTATATCAGTCAAAGGCTCAAAGATATTTTTTTTTTTTGTCCGTCTATTTCCATTTTAAAGCCGGTGGAGTCGCTTTTTACTGAGGTGACGTAGGTTTCCCGACCCACAAGGGTACTTTTTAACCGACTTCCCAAAAAGGAGGAGGTTATCAATTCGGTTGTATGTTTTTTTTTTCTTTTTTTATGTTTATTACCTCATAACTCCGACAATTATGAACCGATTTGAAAAAAATCTTGTTTTATCTGAAAGGATATACTTGCAGATTGGTCCCATTTAGATCATATCAAAATCGGTTACGAACTTTGGATTTTAAATCGAAATATCTGGAATTTGACTATTTAGATGATTCTTTGATAATCGAAATTGCGTATTTTGCTTTTCTGCGATTTTGCAGTGGTGTTGTTAGGTGGGGCACCACTAAAAAGTGAAAAATAAAAACTTTTTACAAAAAAGTACAACCGACTTCCAAAAAAAAACACTACAAAGTAAAAAATAACCTTAATTTCGGAAGTCGGTGTCAAAATACGAAGAAAGTAACAAAAACACCGACTTCCGAAATTAAGGTTATTTTTTACTTTGTAGTGTTTTTTTTTTGAAAGCCCGTATACATTGACTATGACGTAAATAGGAGACTAGCTGAACCGTGCAACGTCATCTGCGTCACATGTTTCATTACTCCTCCGCTCCTATTGGTCTTAGCGTGATGATATATAGCCTATAGCCTTCCTAGATAAATGGGCTATCTAACACTGAAAGAATTTTTCGAATCGGACCAGGAGTTCCTGAGATTAGCGCGTTCAACTAAACAACTTCGTCCTGGTTTGCGTAGCCCATAGACAACTAGTTTTTTGGAAGAAGCTAGTTCCTCTCTTTAGATTCTAAAATGCGTAGGCGTGTGCGTAGGCTTTCGTCAATGGCATGCGAAAGCGAAAGCTGTTTAAAAATTAGTAGAATTGGCGCTCTAGTGCGTGGATATAGCTTTGTCCAGCAGCAGTGAGCACGACAAGTGAGCTGTCAAACCACACAAACAAGATGGTATGACAGCTCACTTGTCGTTCACTCCACCTAAGTGATCAAGGTGAGATGTTTACAGAATCGACCGGCAGTACTCGCTCAGACCCTCACTTAATATTAAGCTACTGACCTGAGAACGCCATGATGACGGAGAAGGCAAACACATCAGGGTAGGCGGCGAGGTGCGGCGTGTCGATGGGCATGGCGGCCTCCAGGTGCGTGGATATGGCCTTGTTCAGCAGCGAGTCCAGGTACTCGCTCAGAGCCTTCACTACGGACGCTGCGCCTGAAATAAATATTAAATTAAGTACAGACGCCAGCACATTTATTTGACCAGTACGATTGTATGGACTTTAAAAGAGACTTTGACCTCTGAGTTTGTTTCGGCGTTTCTTCTCAGAGCAGTCAGCTAGGAAACACCGGCCTCATCTAGTTTAAAATGACCAAAAAGATTGACGTGTAAAAGTGTTATTTACAACCTACTCACAGAATAAATATCATTTATCATCAAGCTACAACCATCTGTCAAATTTCTGTTAGATTTTCAACTTTATTACTAAAGAGATTGGGTTCAAATTTGATTGGGAAAATTGGACAGTTTCGGATAGCCAAATGTGCTGGCGACTGTACTATACCATCTCAATAATTTCACTCTAAACGCGATTACGTCATCTTCATCATCATGTTAGCCGAAAGACATCCACTGCTGGGACCCCAAGCCTCCCCCCAAGTACTCCCCCCAAGTGGCCACAACAACCAGTCCTGTAGGCTAATTCAAGTAACTAAATAAGTGCTGTTGCAGTGCAGTTGAAGTTAAGTTTCGATCAAAACAAACTTTTCGTATTCTCTACCGCTGTCAGACACCCTCGCGTCAAGTTCGCGTCACGCAAGCGCAATAGCGGCTTTCTACTGTTGCGTGTCTTTGGTGCGCGCTTAGGAACGCAACACGATCGGTATTCTAGTATTTGTTTGACGTCTCAAAATTACAGCTGATAAGTTTATGTTTAAGTTTTAATATGATAATAACGCTACATTTGAAATATAATCGATTCTATTCGATTATTTAGTGAGTAATATTTGATCTCACCACCATACGAAGTTTGGTCGAGTTTGGTTGTCGTGCAGTTCACGCGCAACTTACGCGCAGATCAAAGATTACAAGAATACCGTTTATCACTCAAACTAGAACTTAACTGCAACTGCACTAAAACTTAATCGGCGCGTCATAAAATTACGTGAATTAGCCCTCTGTGCGTTTCGCATCCATCAGCTACTCGTGACCCCATTACGGGGGGGCTACTCTCTAAGCCCGAAGTTCGTAGTTTCCGTATCACCTAACCACTAAGAATAAATGGCCATTGATAGTTACTGTCAAATCGAGTCGTCATTCATTTTTAGTTCAGCTTTGGAACTAATCGTAAGTCCGTAATTAATACGGAGTAGAATACGCCCTTAACTAAACCCGAAACTACGGACTTCGGGCTTAGAGAGTAGCCCCCCAGGTCTGAGGCCCTCCAACGCTGCATCTTCAGTACGCAATAACGTAACTTAATAAATCTATTTCAAGCGATTTGGCGCATGGATACCTTGCTTAAACATACATGTTTTAAATCATAAATCATAATTATTTACTGTGCAAATAGGTTACATGTTACTCTTTTACACCTCAACATTTTTAACCGACGTCCCAAAAAGGAGGAGGTTATCAATTCGGTTGTATGTTTTTTTTTTATGTTTGTTACCTCATAACTCCGACAATTATTATGAACCGATTTGAAAAAATCTTATTTTATCTGAAAGGATACTTGCAGATTGGTCCCATTTAAATTTTATCAAAATCGGTTACGAACTTTAGATTTTAAATCGAAATAGCTGCAATTCGTCTACTTGGATGATAGTTTGACACGGTTGACGCAGTGGTTGAGCGATTGACTGCTGCGCAGCATGTCGCGGGTTCGATTCCCGCACGGAACAAATATTTGTACGACCTACATGTATTTGTTCTGAGTCTGGGTGTTTTTCTATCTATAATATGTATGTATTTACAAAAAAAAAAAAAAATGTATATAAGTAGTTTATCAGCCATATCGTTACCATAACACAAGCATTAGGTTGCTTAGCTTGGGACTATATGGCGTTGTGTGAAATGTCCAAGGATATTATTATATTATTATTATTATTATAGTTTTATGACATCCAAGTAATCGAAATCCCGTATTTTGCTTTTCTGCGATTTTACAGTGGTGTTGTTAGGTGTGAGGTACCTACCACTAAAAAGTGAAAAATAAAAACCCCTAAGACGACCCACTGACCAAAACTTTTTACAAAAAAATATAACCGACTTCCAAAAAAAAAAACACTACAAAGTAAAAAATAACTTTAGAATCGGAAATCGGTTTGAAAATACGAAGAAACTAACAAAAACACCGACTTCCGAAATTAAAGTTATTTTTTACTTTGTAGTGTCTTTTTTTTGGAAGTCGGTTGTATTTTTTTGTAAAAAGTTTATTTATGGAATTAATTTTTTGGTCATTTACCCTGAGGTAGAAACACCAAAAAAAACTCAGAGGCCATAGTCTCTTTAAAAGTCCATACAAACGTGAATAATATATGAAAACCATGTAGGTTCACGTCTGTGGTGGCCTTTTGAGGAAAGTACCACGCAGGTTTGAGTGGACCTGTCCAGACAGTTCAAGCATTTGTCAGTTATCATGCAGCTCCACTCGGAACTTTGAGGAGCTCAATGATCCGACGAGCAATACCAAAGTAAGGACATTTGGGTAGGCCACAAAGTGTACTCAAACCCTTTAACAAATAAACAATGAAGTAGCTACTAAACTAGTGCACACAAAGTGATCACCCTGTCGCTGTCGACGTCACGTTGCACTGCGTAGTGTCGCGTGTCTTTCCACGAAAACGTTGATATGCCACACATTTCGATCAGAAATCTTCCTTCTTAAATATTTCTCCGAGGTTGAACCCTCTCAACAGAATACAAAACGGCCAATTCTATTAATTCTTAAGCAATGTTCGCATTCGCAACTCAATCGCAATGAGTAAAAACCGGTCAAGTGCGAGTCGAACTCGCGCACCGAGGGTTCCGTACAAACCTGTAGGTATATTACAAGCTAAAGTTGCGATTTACGATTTATGACGTATTAAAAAAAACTACTTACTAGATCTCGTTCAAACCAATTTTTGCTGGTAGTTTACATGGTAATATACATCACATATTTTTTTTAGTTTTATCATCTTATTTAAGAAGTAACAGGTTACATTTTACCACTTTGGAGGTGTCTCTCGCGCAGACTATTCAGTTTAGAAAAAAATGGTTTTTGAAACCTCAATATCATTTTCGAAGACCTATCCATAGATACGATACCACACGTATGGGTTTGATACCCCCAAAATGTATTGTCTTTTTTTCTATTTTTTGTGTGAAAATTTTAATGCGGTTCACAGAATACATCTACTTACCAAGTTTCAATAGCATAGTTCTTATAGTTTCGGAGAAAAGTTCTGTGAAATACGGACGGACAGACAGACAGACAGACATGACGAATCTATAAGGGTTCCGTTTTTGCTATTTGGCTACGGAACCCTAAAAAAGAAGCCTCAATTTTCATACATTTTTGCAGATTACGACAGATTACCTTTCTAAATGAATACGACCGACTTCTTATTATAAAAAACACTACAAAGTATAAAATAAGTGCTTTTGGTATAGTTTCTTCGTATTTTAACACAGACTTCCGAAACAGAGATATTTTATTCAAGATTCATTTATTGGTGTGATTTTGATACATTACGTTACAAATACGATTGACCGATAGATTTTCAATTTTTTTTGACGATTTTTTTTTTTTTTTCGATGGGAGCAGTTGGAAAAAAGACGGGTTTCACTATCTTCAATTAAGGTATTTCTAAGTGTTTTAAGTACGACCTTGCTGCAGTTTTTAGATACTTATTGATACGAAACTCTACAAAAGTAATTCAAAAATCGTTATCTGGCCCAGCCAAGGGAACCAGACAGTCGCAAGACTAATATCTTATCTTGTACCTTCTTATCAAACTGAAAGTTAAGTTCTTCAAAGACATAATCCACAAACATAAATAGATAAACCAAATCGAAAGGATTTCAAGGCAGCCGGCCTTGAAAAACTACATAGATAACAGAACACCGTACTAACCCACTTTTTAATTTCATTTTTAAAATATCTTAGACACTAGCTGACCCGCGCAACTTCGTTTGCGTCACATTTTCCATTAATGCTCCGCTCCTATTTGTCTTAGCGTGATGATATATAGCCTATAACTTTCCTCGATAAATGGGCTATCTAACACTGAAAGAATTTTTCAAATCGGACCCGTAGTTCCTGAGATTACCCCCTACATACAAACTTACAATCATACAAACTTACAAACAAATGTTAAGTACCTCTTTATAATATTAGTAATTTATAATATTAGCAATAGTATAGATAGAGTATAGATAATTATGTACCTACATGCCACCAGCAAATGGCAGACTCTGTAATATTGTAATAAATTGATTTAATTGTAGTTTAACTTGTTGGTTAAATAAATAAAAAGATACTATTATCTTGAATTCTCGCTATTTCAATCCAATACAATACATCCGTGTCTTCTCTAGACAAAGTTTACAATTTCACGCGATATTTTACAATCTTACGAAATTTTCCGGTGACATTCATATCTCGAAGCCGTACCGTAAGTACCTACGGACTTTCAAACATGCCAACTACGAGTTATAGAGATTCGGGCATTCAAAATCAATCTGCCACTCATTTTCATATTAGGGTCGGCTTCCTGTCAAACCAGATGAAGCTGAATCCGATTATTAAAATGTAGTGAATGCCTATCCGACCTCCAGGACTCAGTAACTGGGTAGGTAAGGTACTCTTTGGTAAGACTGTGTGTGTGGGGTGTTAGATTATCTATCTGGTCTGACTATGCGTCTTCTTCTTGTTATGCGGGCAGCCCACACACCCAATCATCAAATGACTGCTCCCGCTCTAGGAGTTATGCAGTGGAATCAATGGACGGACGTTGTCGCTGAGGACGGACCCAGCAGTCTGTACCGGATTAGACACGCAGCAAGATTAACAAATGCTACGGGCAACGCGCATTGGGGGCCCCGCACTTGGACTAACAAAAACATGTCTCAGATAACCAGCGCAGCGCCTTGGATCTCTAATTCACATTTTCCTCTTACCATACTGCGATGGCTTTTTTTTTGCGGAGGAAGTCGCTAACTCCGCACAAATCTTTATAAAGCACAAGTCCGATCCTGCATGGATTATTGCAGCCACCTTTGGGATGGCTCAGCTAAGTATCAGCTTGCCGCGCTTGACTCGGTGGAACGCAGAGCTAAGAGGCTCATTGGTGACGTAAAACTGGTGGATACCAAGCTACACAGCTTGGCTCATCTTCGCAAGGTTGCCTGTTTGTCGGTCTTCTACAGATTGTACTTCGGAGAGTGTGCCCAGGAACTCCACGACCTCATCCCACCAGCCCCCTTCTACCATCGGACATCCAGACGCACTGCAACTTGCCATCCCTACCTTGTTGCTATTCCACCAACTCGCACTAAGCGCTTCCAAGCGTCTTTCATAATGCGCACAGCAAAGGAGTGGAACTCTTTGCCTGCGTTTGTGTTTCCGAATGCTTACAACCCTAATCTTTTCAAAGTTAGAGTGAACAGGCTACTTCTGGGTAAGCTCGCTCCATCGCAGACTTTGTCTCTGTCATCTCTGACCAAGACTAGAGTCAAGAGCAAACCCATACCAAGTAAAAAAAAAAAAAAACAAATCCTCGTTTTCTTTCTTTTATTTCAAGCTGCCGTCTGAAATCTATACAGCCCCGGATACTGACTATAAAGACAATGTAGCCAAAACCTATGAATCCTGGCCCTAAAATAATAATAGAGGGGTACTATAATTTGTTTTTTTTTTTTTGTATATTTTCGTTTTCATTATACGAAGGTTTTAGGTTTAGGGGGGTAATATTTGCTACATGCAGGCCCTGCGCTGGCATTTTTTTGAAGTGAAATCTTCTGTAACGGCGTTGAGCACTTTTCTTCGGATGGGTATAAAATGTTAAACTCGCGTCAGGACACGTGACCTGATCGAAAATTTGTAAGACGTCAGGACACATGACCTGTTCGAAAATTCTTAAGACGGATGACTCCAAAATGCGCATGGTTAATGTTCAAGTTTTCACTTCTGCCGGCATTCCGGGAGTGCAACACGTTTTTTTTAAGGATGAGGAATCATCAAACGACTCCTCCCGCTCTGGGCGGGGCAGAAGGGAATGTCAGACTCTTACTGACTAAAACCCATCCTTGTCCCTTCTAATGCCCTTTGTGTTCGAGGGCCGCGGTGACTCTTTCGAACAAATTCCGCAACCCTGCCAGGCACTGACCCTAGCGGGCCCTGTCTACTATGCTGACATCTCTTTGAGGCGCGCGTGGAACACAACGCGCCGTCGACCCGGGCCTGGTTCTGATCGGATGGCGAGCCACCGGGTGCTCGCTCCGGCACTGCCAGCAGTGTGACAAAATATTGGCTCTTGATAAAACTTACCTATAATATACTCGAGTATAAGATTCCATCCGATGATGAATGCGATGAACTCGCCGACGCAGACGTAACTGTATACGTAGGCCGAGCCCGCTTTGGGCACGCGCGCCCCGAACTCCGCGTAACATAAGCCTGCAACAAGAGAATATGTTGGTTTAGCGAATATCTTCGGCAGCCATACTTAGAATATTTGTACTATGCTCAAGAACTGCGATAGCAAGACAATTGAAATTTTCACAGATGATGTATTTCTGTTGCCGCTATAACAAAAAATACTAAAAAACAGAATAAGATAAATATTTAAGGGGGCTTCCATACAACAAACTTGATTTTTTGCCGTTTTTAGAGTTCCGTAGCCAAATGGCAAAAACGTAACCCTTATAGATTCGTCATGTCTGTCTGTCCGTCCGTATGACACAGCCACTTTTCTCCGAAACTATAAGAACTATGCTGTTGAAATTTGGTAATTAGATGTATTCCGTGAACCGCATAAAGATTTTCACACAAAAATAGAAAAAAAACAATAAATTTTGGGGGTCCCCATACTTTGAACTGAAACTCAAAAATTTTTTTTTCATCAAACCCTTACGTTTGGGGTATCTATGGATAGGTCTTTGAAAATTATATTGAGGTTTCTAATGTCATTTTTTTCTAAACTGAATAGTTTGCGCGAGAGATACTTCCAAAGTGGTAAAATGTGTGTGTCCCCCCCCTTAACTTCTAAAATAAGAGAATTATAAAATTTAAAAAAATATATGATGTATAATACCATGTAAACTACCAGCAAAAATTGGTTTGCACGAGATCTAGTAAGTAGTTTTTTTAATACGTCATAAATCGTAAATCGTAACTTTTGCTTATAATATATACCTACAGGTTTGTACGGAACCCTCGGTGCGCGAGTCCGACTCGCACTTGGCCGGTTTTTTTATGGATCTATAATGGTACGGAACCCTTCGTGCGCGAGTCCAACTCGCAGTATTACAAATATTGAGTGAAGTAAGTGTTATGGTATGGTTTAAAATAACGAATAATGACTTTGAAAAATTAAATATTTTATTTAGCTAATTTACTACTATTCAGCGTTTTTATTTAAATTTGAGACTCATTTAAACTAAGTTAAATAAATCGTTATTGATATGCAACTAAGTTTTCTTTGCAAACCGTACTTTTCAAAAGACATTTGATACATAGAGGTCATTGACGTTCCTATTCTTATTTATGTAATGTAATGTAATGTAATGCTTTAGCTATGTTATTCCTTGTATAAAATGGATCTTGTCCAGGGACAAGCAATGTCACACTCAGTAAAAAAAACTATTAGGCTTATGTGGAGTGAGTTGTATCAAAAAAACCTGCCAAGTGCGTCAGACTCTCATACGAAGGGTTCCGTAGGTACCATAAACTGGAAAGAAAACACGTTTTTTTTTTTTTTATAGCCCCCTATTTTTTTGCGCAATAGTAGCAAATTCTGCGAAAATTTGGGTAAAAAGGGCTCGGGGAGATTTCAAAATAGTATCTCACTAAATGGAGGAAAAAATAAATATGTACAGTCGCCAGCACTTTATGCTACCCGAAACTGTCAAATTTTCCCAATCAACCTTGAACCTTACATCTTCAGTGATAAAGTTGAAAATCTATTGAAGACATTTGACAGATCGTTGTAGCTTTATGTGCTGGCGTCTGTTCTTGAACTACCATAATAACACTATCTGCATCAGAGAGCTTCAAAAGTGACTTATTTTGACCATTTTAGTCGTCTTTTTAGGGTCCCGTACTCAAAAGGTAACCAACGGAACCCTACTAAGATCCGCTGACAAAATGGTTACTTATTTTAACCAACATCCCAAAAAGGAGGAGGTTCTCAATTCGGTTATATTTTTTTTTTATTTGTTACTTCATAAATCAGTCATTTATGAACCGATTTCAATAATTCTGTTTTATCTGAAAGGATATACTTATCGATTGGTCCCATTTAAATTTTATCATAATCGGTTAGGAACTTTGGATTTTAAATCGAAATAGCTGGAATTCGTTTACTTGGATGATGGTTTTTTGCCATCCAAGTAAACGAAATTACGTATTTTGGTGTTGTTAGGTGTGGCATACCACTACAAAGTGAAAAATAAAATAAAAAACTTTTTACAAACCCTACAAAGTAAAAAATAACATTAATTTCGGAAATATTATTGTATTTTGACACCGACTACCGAAATTAATGTTATTTTTTACTTTGTACTGTTTATTTTTATTTGGAAGTCGGTTGTATTTTATTTTATAAAAGTTTTTTCTAGAAATATTCAATACTCATAAAAGTGCGGGTATCTGAATGACCTTATTTTTATCACATCATTTTATGAAAGGCTTATTTAGACATTTAATATTCGATTGCGTATCAATGTCATAATCCTATATTATTTTATCATGTCCCATCAAAAATGTCCTTGCTTGCTAATAGACCACAAACAAACTATAATTGTAGCTGTTATCACTGTTTACATTACATATTGAGTTGATAGTTATTGTTTAGCTCGAAATAACTACCAAAAACAAGTCAAGACCAGACCTCAACCTTTTTAGGGTTCCGTACCTCAAAAGGAAAAAAACGGAACCCTTATAGGATCACTTTGTTGTCCGCCCGTCTGTCTGTCAAGACCCTTTATCTCGGGGGCGTGTGGAGGTATAGAGTTGAAATTAAAAATCAAACTTCTAAGTTAACGTAAAAAAGGTACAGCTGTTTATGCCCAAAAAAGTATATTTCGACACTCTCACTAAAGAGAATCAAAACTTGAAGGGTATTTTCCGTTGACCTAGAACAATGAAATTTGGCAAGAAATATCGTCTTATACTACAAGCTTAAGAAGTCTGAAAACTCCCAAATGTTTTATCAAATCATTATCATCATAAATCATCTGTAGGCTTCAATAGTTTATCATAACACCTGGATGTAGACTAGTTTTGCGGTTCCCTATCTATTTGCATAAAATTTTAAGACCTAATATAACTTAGCATAATTTTGTTTGGCATAATTATATTTTCGCATAATATAATTACGCATAACAGCTTACGCATAATTTTTTTAAGCATAATTTCTCTAACCATAATAATGATTAAGCATAATATTCTAAAGCTATTTCTGGGTGGATTATAAAAAAAAACAAATTTATGCCAAAACAAATAAGTCTTTAAGATAATTATGCCAATATAAAAATTAAATGTATGCTTAAAAAAATAATGCCAAAACAAATTGTGCCAAAATCGTTATGCCGAAGTATATTAGGACAAAGAACATTATGCGAAAAGAAGGGATCCCTTGTTTTGCACCAGCGCACATAAAATCAAAAAGATTTTGAGCAGGGAGTATTTTAGTGACAGCCATAAATAACTTTTAATTTTGTTATTGCATTACTGGACAAACCTAATATCTCTACATACCTTACATACATTTAGTTAAAGAGCATTTCCTTTCGGTTTTGACATAATATTCGTATTTATGTATGTGTATAATAGTTAACTTATAGTTATGTATTTAGGTTTATTTGTTTATAAAATATAAAATAAAGTGCACTGGATCCTACCCTCCATTGTCATCTTTCTCTATCACTCAAAGGTTTGCCGGGAGAAAACTCATTTTTGAGTTAAGCTCGCCTTTGTACATGAACTTTCCATCACTGTATATTAAGCTGTTTTTGGTGTACAATAAAGAATTAAGAATTTTTATATGTTTACTTACCTACGCTATAACTGGTCAACGCAAGCACCATATAACTAAGTAGTCAAGTCATATATGTATGTGAAAGCTTGTAATTAGCAAATGTCACTAACTAAGCATCTTATTTAAGTTTGTAATTAGTCTGCAAGCTTTCTTCAAAATACAGGGTTATTTATAAAACACCGACAACCTCTCAGCAGGACTGTGTTACTAACATCATAATCAACAACTTTCGTTCTATGACTTTTAAAAAATCATCATATTTTAGTTCATCAGGTTTTCATACAAAAATAACAAATATGGATTGAACGCTCTAAATGTTACGAAGTCTATGCGAAGCAAATGAAAAAGAAAGAGCTTTCTTTTGCTTCTCATAGACTTCGCGTATTCCATAAATAGATATGGCAAACTTGCCATTGTTAGACCAATGACCTCTAATTTCAATTCAACGTCGCCAATTTTCGATTGACAATCTACATCAATTCTAAGAATCATCTTTAATTCCCATGTCAATTGATTGTAGCATCGCTTGCTGTTTATAATCGGAAAACGTATACTGCTGTCTTAAGCATGTTCCACACGGATGTAATCCAGCGTCTTAAAATTTCACTCATTTACTTTGAACAAGTTGAAGGGGAAAATTTACTGCCGTACTGTATGGATCAGAATGTTAGGCTGCGAAAAAGACAAATTAAAATAGATTGCATGTACCGGAGATGAGAATATTTACATGGATGTGTGGAGTAAAGAGAATCGATAAAGTGAGAAATCAGTAGGAACATCAGAGGTAGATTAAAAGTGGCGCCAGTAACGGAAAAGTTGAAAGGGAACCGCTTGTCTTGGTATGGTACATGAAGCGGAAGGATGAAACGCATGAACTAGGTACTTGTGAATTCAAGGCAGCAAGCATTATTGTTCAGAGCTAGGTACGCTTTAATTGTCATGGGCATCAGATTTTTTGTTACGGAGTTTTTTCTTAAGTGTTTGATGTATGTGATGTGGCAGTATTTTTAAATAAATAAATAAGAGTTATGAGTATAAATGTGGATGGAGAGGAGGGGGAGGGCAAAGAATTAAGAATAGATGGATGGATTCTGTGAGGAGCTATGTGACAGAAAAGGTAGTTAGTGATATCTTGACAGCTGACAGCTGATAGAATTGAAGAACTGTTCCATCAGTCTATGTATATGAAGTCTTTTTTTTAGGCATGGGAAATCATCAAATGGCCGCCCCCGCTTTGGGCGGAGCGGGAGGGAGTGTCAGACTTTTACTGACTAAAACCCATCCATGTTCCTTCGTTGCCCTTTGTGTTCCGGAGCCGCGGTATCTCTTTCGAATAGTCCCGCAACTCCAGCAGGATGTTTATAAAGCCTGTATTTTTTTTTAAACAATATGTATTTTTTTTTTTTTTTTTTTTTTTTTTTTATACAAAACGGGGAAACTCTTGGCCCAAATCTCACCTGATGGAAAGTGATGATTAGGCCGAAGATGGAAGCGAGTTTCACCCGGAATCCTCTTACACAGAGGAACTGGCTATCATACCTCTAACTGCCGGAACACAACAATGCTGTTAACATTGTTGTTATGGCGACAGACTTAGACATGATGGTGGTAGCTTGCCAGGCGGACTTAGAAGAAGTCCTACCACCAACCAAACCGAGCAAAAAAATTTGCCCCCGCTGGGAATCGAACCCGGGACCTCTGGGTCTGAATCAGGTGGTATAACCACTAGACCACGGAGGCGGTTAGTGTCACCTGTTTAGCACCACCCAGGGACCACGTGTAGGGATTCGCTGAAGGGTATTCTCCTACGGACGCGGGTGACTCGGTCCATTTGAGCCTGTAACTAGTCAAAGACGTTCAAATAAATTTTATTCAGACTAAAACTAAATTTTTTCACAGATTTATATTTGCAATGGCTCCAAAATTATATAATAAATTAATAAGTTATCTGAGCAAGTGATAAGTAGCAAGAATATAAATTTAAAAGAAATATTTTTAAATTATTGAATGACAAGGTGTATTATTCCGTTAATGATTTTTTTTTAATTACAAATTTTAAAAAATTATTTGTTTTGACTTATTTAATTTATCTCTTTGTATTTTGATATAATTCTCTTGACTATTTAAAATTAAAACTAGACATTCAATTAGTTGTTAATTAAAATGTGCCTAGTTAGTTTTTGACATTTTGATCTTGACTTTATTTGAATGATTTTTGTATTTTAATTAACAATTTTGCAATTTATTAATAATTTACTTACAAATTATATAAATAATTTCGTTAATATTTGTATGTCTTCTGGCGGAACATTGTTGAAACTTTATATTTATATTTTTATAACATCTTTTACCATACCCTATGTTCACAAATAAAAAAGAAAAAAACGTGTTGCGCCGACTCCAAGTAACACGTTACAAAGGCAGGAAGATGACAATAATGATGAGATCAAGCAAGAAAAACTCATAAATAATTAACAACAAACTACAAAAGCTTACCAGGAAAAATACTAGCAATGGCAGCAAACAAGAAAGAAACCACAACAGCAGGTCCCGCTTGGTTCTTAGACACGACAGCTGGCAGCAGATACACCTCCATCCCTAGACACGTGCCTACCCCCACCCAGGTAAGGTAAAGAGCCGAGCAAAAGGCTCTAGAACAAAATCTAAGACCAGCGATGAATGTACGACCTTTTTTTAGCTTGATAATCATGTTAGTAACCAATAAATCCTTAGGGTTTACCTCACATCAATGGCATATTTCATTGCGACGGTATATCAATACCTACTCTGAGGAAAAGCCTTATCGTTTTCCATATTTTAAAGGTTTGAGTTTGAACATAAAATTGGTCGTGCTATCGATGTTGTTTCAACAATTAAATAACGTTTTCGTAACATGGCTTTCATTCAAATCCGAAACTTATTCAGGCACGACATAATCTGTATCACATTCTGTCTAAAAGTAAATTTAACTGTCCATCACGTTTATTAAGTTATTTTTATTTATAATCTGATCATCACAACACGAGATGGACCGATGTCTTGGTGAAAGACGCAGGTAGCCGATGGAGCCGAGCCGAACCAGACCGCTCGTTGTGGCGACACCTCGGGGTGCCTGGAAGTCTTTCGGCTGATATGACAATGAAGATCACAACACAAAACCAATAAAAGAATCATAGAATATAAATTACAATATTGTCTTTAGATAACCACGGCCAACCGTCATTATATCTAAACAAAGCCCACTCAAAACCACTTCAGAATTTTGAAGCACCTTATAGTTTCCTTGCATTGTAGCGATAAAACTGTCGATTGTTACGTACTTTTAATTAACAATAATAATTAAGGCAGTGTTCTCTCATTTCACGATTATTTGCACAGCCAAATCGTAAAAATTGTTCTTTAATCACTACAATTCGTTACCCTTCTACTGTGACATTATCATTCTCTTTTCTTTCACATCGCATAATCATTCATCATTTCATTCGTGTTCTCTACCTCTCTATTGTCACACCCTCCATCATCATCAGTCGTTTTTTAGTTGCATGCCTTTCATAACAACCCATCTACCTTGCAAAATATTTCGATGTTATCATTTTCCTACCCTTATCCCATGTTACTTGGAGTCGGCGCAACACGTTTTCTTCTTCCACTCTGCCCGATCAGCCGACGCGCTATCACAACCTTTTTTTACATATCGCAAACCGCACCGCACCTCGTGTTTGAGCCATCATTATACAGAGACAGTTGAGAAAAGAAAAAAAAGCTGTAAACTCACCTGCAAATACACTAGCAACAGCCGCCAGCAAGAACGACAATATCACCGCAGGGCCCGCATAGTTCTTCGCAACGTCACCAGCTAGGACGTAGACTCCTACGCCTAGGGTGCTGCCTACTCCTAGCGCGGTGAGGTCTAGGGCTGAGAGCACGCGGGCGAGGCGGGCGGCACCTTCCTCGGCTACTTTACGCCGGGAGAGGACGCCGTAAGCGAGCCGAGCTACGCGGCTAGCACCGGCTTTAAGCCCACCTGTGGAAATACAGAAATATTACAGTTTTCATTTGATAGTAAATCGCATTTACGTGGTAGCACAGTTGGCCTAACGTAGTGTTTATGGAGAATAAGAGGCCCCCTGGGCTACTCTCTAAGCCCGAAGTCTGTAGTTTCGGCCTTAAGCCCTGGCTATACGCGAGCATGCCTGCAGTCCAGGCCTGCGCAGTCGTGACTACAAAAAGACGGAACTTCTAGGACTACGCGAGCTTCCGTCTTGCCGTCCACACGTACGCGCTTACCTGCGCATACAAGTCTGTGCAGAGCAGGCATGCTCACAGGAAAAACGGTGCGTACAGCCAGGGATTAACGCCGAAACTACGGACATCGGGCTTAGAGAGTAGCCGAGGGCGCCGGCGACTCCGTATCACCTACGGACTTACGATTAGTCACAAACCAGAGCTAAGAATGAATGGTAACACGATTTCACAGTAACTGTCAAATCGTGTTGTTATTAAAATATCGTGGGTTAGTAAATTGCCATGAGTTTGTGCTGCTGTCGCTTACAGGTATTTAGTGAAGCAAGGCACCTGTCTCACCGCCGGCGAGGAAGCGAGTTGCTATCGATTATTTGCTCGCTGAGGAAAGGGACAAAAGATATAGATCTCGTGTGAGTAAAAGAGACACATACATTCATCGTCGATAGCTGGCTATTCACTGCCGACGAGCCTTACCTCTAGTTGATCGACAAGAACTATCAAAGATTGTACTCGCTCAGCGACACTAGCTCGGCGATGCTCGCTTGGAGGCCAGAACTCACCAATCAGCGGTAATTTCTACCTAAATTGCGGGCCGAAGCGAGTATTGCAAAAGCCCGTCGCACAAAAACACTCGCTGAAAGCCGAGCGTCAAAAGTATCTAAACTTTTCACTTGTTACTTGCTGCTCGCCAACTCGTTTCTAGTTTGAAGCTTTACTCGCTACTCGCTAATCGCCGGCGGTGAGACAAGTGCCTAATTAAGTAACTGGCAGTGGACTGTGAACTATTTTAATCTTACCAAAAAAATGTTATGCTATAAGTGTTAATCTTGTTAGTTTAATCTCAAATAATGAAGGCTATAATTTAGTTAATTAATAATAAGAACCTGTTTTTAACCGACTTCCCAAAAAGGAGGAGGTTATCAATTCGGTTGTATGTTTTTTTTTTTTTATGTTTGTTACCTCATAACTCCGACAATTATGAACCGATTTGAAAAATTCTTGTTTTATCTGAAAGGATATACTTGCAGATTGGTCCCATTTAAATTTTATGAAAATCGGTTACGAACTTTGGATTTTAAATCGAAATAGCTGGAATTCGTGTACTTGGATGATATTTTTATGTCATCCAAGTAATCGAAATTGCGTATTTTGCTTTTCTGCGATTTTGCAGTGGTGTTGTTAGGTGTGGAGCCACTAAAAAGTGAAAAATAAAAAAACTTTTTACAAAAAAATAGAACCGACTTCCAAAAAAAAAAACACTACAAAGTAAAAAATAACTTTCATTTCGGAAGTCGGTGTCAAAATACGAAGAAACTTACAAAAACACCGACTTCCGAAATGAAAGTTATTTTTTACTTTGTAGTGTTTTTTTTTTGGAAGTCGGTTCTATTTTTTTGTAAAAAGTTTTTTTTAAATTGTTAACTAATATTTAGGAAATGCTTTAAATTTTTCAAAGAATTTATTAATTTTATGCTGTATTAATTTAATTTTTTGCTGTGCCCTGCAGGGTCCGTAATTGTTTCCTAGCTTTACTTTAAGCCCATTATAAGATCTTCTCACATTACATTATGGAATGGAAACAAAGAATATGAATATGAAAAACTGCTGAAGAATGAGAAGTCGTTGTTTCGTGACACGGTACAAAACTTTTCCTATTATCCTAATATATATAAAACTAGCTGACCCGCGCAACTTCGTTTGCGTCATATTTTCCATTATTGTTCCGCTCCTATTTGTCTTAGCGTGATGATATATAGCCTTTAGTCTTCCTCGGTAAATGGGCTATCTAACACTGAATCAATTTTTCGGAAATCGGACCAGTAGTTCCTGACATTAGCGCATTCAGCCAAACAAACAAACTCTTCTGCTTTATAATCTTATATATAAAATTCTCGTGTCACAATGTTAGTTACCTTACTCCTCCGAAACGACTATACCGATTTTTACCAAATTTTATATGCATATTCCGTAAGTCTAAGTATCGGCTACTATCTATTTTTCATACCCCTAAGTAAAAATGGTTAACATTTTCTTTTTAATTGTTGGTCAATTTTTTTTACTTTTATTTTTCTATCATGTTGCATTAAGAATACATACAACCCTAAATTGTTACCCTTCTATCACGAACCCTTATTTTTAAATAGCGATATTATTAATGAATAATGTGACGCAGACGAAGTTGCGCGGGTCAGCTAGTCTTAATATATATAAATCTCGTGTCACAATGTTTGTCCTCAATGGACTCCTAAACCACTTAACCGATTATAATAAAATTCGCACACCATGTGCAGTTCGATCCAACTTGCGAGATAGGATAGTTTAAATCTCAAATTATAGTCGCAATTTTAATTTATTGCTAATTATTTGTCTGTTATTATTTGACAGTCACAATTATTTGTTAACTCCAAATGATTCTAACAGATGTCGATACCTTTCGACTGGGTTGAGTAAGTAATCAATAGATGGCGCTGCTATGGTAAATCTAACTCCTAAACCACTTAACCGATTATAGACGCAGACGAAGTTGCGCGGGCCAGCTAGTATTAGTATAGATTCTTCCGTTACTGAGTGACTGACAGACAACGCACAGCCGAAACCACTGGTCGTAGAAAGCCGAAATTTGGCTTGTAGGTTCCTTACACTCAGTAGGGGAGCACTAAGAGAAAATTTCCCGAAATTCCTACGGGATCGAGAAAAACGAGATGTGCGAGTACGAAGCGAAGTCGCGCACTTTGTTTCATAGATAGAAAATATATGTATCAAGCACCGGTCAAGTGCGAGTCGGACTCTCACACGGAAGGTTCCGATCCACTAATCGATAAACGCGTTTTTAGTATGGGAGTCTCCTTTCACAAAAAATCTAATTAGTCCGTCAGTTAGATTATCAAAAAATATTTGACCCGTGTTTTTTCTTTTGTTACGGGAACCAAAATTGACGAAGTTACGACGCTTTTAAAAATCTCAATACGTCACACCTTCGCATAATTTTTAGTGAGTCGTGACGTCACGAGCCCCCACTCCCGAGTTTTGATGCGTTTTATCTTTGTCAATATTCATTGATTTACAAAAACAAAAAATACGTGTCAATTATTTTTCAATACTCTAACTGACGGTCTAAATAGTTTTGCAATTTGTGGATGATGGAATCTAGCTTATTGAACTTAAGGCGAGGTTGCAGTACCGTGTGTTTTGACGAACAACAGCGACTGTCCGGCGAGCGAAATAATGCCTAAATTATGATTGTTTTTTCTTCTTGGCGAAAACTGATAAAGAAATTATACAATATGGTTTCCACAACATATTTGATTAAGAAAAGTATCGAGCAAATCATTCTAAATCGCGTTTCTATCTTTACGATTTACTTGAGGGTATGTTCAATTTTTATGTAATGATTTTTATTTATTAAAAAACTCATAATTAATAAGATTTTCAGACGTTCAAAAATCTTAAAAAGTACTGCAACCACGCCTTAACTTTTATTATTTTGTTATAGCGGCAATAGAAATACGCACTCTGTAAACATTTCAACTGTCTACCTATTACAGTTCTTGAGATACAGCCCGCTGACAGACAGACAGACAGACGGACAGACAGCGGAAGCTTAGTAGGTAATAGGGTTCCGTGAGCGAAGTGAAACAAGCCGCGGGAAAAACCTAGTCTCATTTATTTACCTAATAAATGGTTTACCAACAGCTTCTGTATTAATCTCGAAGATTATTCAAATTAATGGCTTGTTAATATCAGTTTAAAAATGTTTTTTTTCCACAACTTAAACCAACATTTAAACTACAAAGACAGATGAAAATAAGGCCTACGGTAACTTGTAGACCATTAGAGAAGACGCTACTGAATCTAGTTTATTCTAGAAATACATTAAACATCAATAAAATAAATTAAAGCATATTATCACAATACGTACCGATGGTCAATAAAACGACGCTAGCCATTGGAGAGGTCGATCATTTAGCACACCACTACTAACACTGGACGACACTGATAAAAACTACTATAAATTGTACTGACCGCTTAGGACACACACAATGGAAACTTCAGAGAGATTTAGCCGCCTGAATTAAAGTCAATAAGTACTAGAAACTTTTTTTTTATTTTTTTTATTCAAAACGGGGAAACTCTTGGCCCAAATCTCACCTGATGGAAGGTGATGATTAGGCCGAAGATGGAAGCGAGTTTCACCCGGAATCCTCTTACACAGAGGAACTGGCTATCATACCTCTAACTGCCGGAACACAACAATGCTGTTAACATTGTTGTTATGGCGACAGACTTAGACAAGATGGTGGACCACTAGACCACGGAGGCGGTTAGTGTCACCTGTTTAGCACCACCCGGGGACCACGTGTAGGGATTCGCTGAAGGGTATTCTCCTACGGACGCGGGTGGCTTGCACAAACTTTTAGTATATTTGCTAGAGACACGAAACGAATCTGGGAAACTTAAATCACTTTTAAGATCACATGCACTCAACTAAGTAGTCATTTCTATTCTACTGAAGTTTAGGAGATTGCACTATAAGAACTAACAAGTTCACCTTTGTACAGTGTTTCTTAACTAAAGCATAAGATTTTAATTAATAAAGGAGGATTATTCTTCCCTTATGTTCTACAATATACTTTTCATTTCGTTTCAGTAACTACAATTTTTCAACTTGACCCAGTTTCGCTCGTAAATTATTCATTCAGCATTACAACTGTTAAAACTCAAACAAATCTGTTATGTAGAACAAGTGTATAATGTTGATCTAGTCCGCACAAGTACTGCATTAAAACGACTTGGCGACAGAGTACGGTCACCAAAACTGCTGAGTCTCGCGGAAGAACTGAACAAAGTGCACGGTGAGTCTATCCTGTCTAGTATCTATGGTGAATACAATCGCGCACAAACTTGTTACAGAAAAAAAATACAACCGACTTCCAAAAAAAACACTACAAAGTAAAAAATAACTTTAATTTCGGAAGTCGGTGTTTGTTACTTCCTTCGTATTTTGACACCGACTTCCGAAATAAAAGTTATTTTTTACTTTGTAGTGTTTTTTTTTGGAAGTCGGTTGTATTTTTTTGTAAATCAGTTTTTTATTTTTCACTTTTTAGTGGTGCCCCACACCTAACAACACCACTGCAAAATCGCAGAAAAGCAAAATACGCAATTTCGATTATCAAAGAATCATCTAAATAGTCAAATTCCAGGTATTTCGATTTAAAATCCAAAGTTCGTAACCGATTTTGATATGATTTAAATGGGACCAATCTGCAAGTATATCCTTTCAGATAAAACAAGAATTTTTCAAATCGGTTCATAATTGTCGGAGTTATGAGGTAACAAACATAAAAAAAAAACATACAACCGAATTGATAACCTCCTCCTTTTTGGGAAGTCGGTTAAAAAAATATTTTCTGCCTTTTAGATATGCGTACAGCTAAGGAGTGGAATTCCCGGCCTGAGTTTGTGTTTCCTTATAGCTACAACCTGGGAGTATTTAAGTTAAGAGTGAATAGGTTACTTCCAGGCAAGCGTGCTCCACCTTAGACCGCATCATCGCTTAACATCAAGTGAGATAGCGGTCAAACGTATGACTATCAATAGTAAAAAAAAAGATGCTCCAAGTGGCTTCGGCCGCGATAATGTCAAAAATCGCCCCAAGGGATAGTTTCATTTCCATCCTTGTCCAAGTCATGGTCTATTCGTGTGCCTAGTTTCATCTAAATGAGAGAGATATAGTTAATTTCGCATTTATAATATGAAATATGGATGAATGCAATATTACAACAGTCACTCAATAAAATAATATTAGTAAGACAAGTAGTTTTAGAAAGTTCGATAGTTAAAGAAGACTGATATGAAATGCATATTAAAAACAGCAGAAGGTATGTCGAGTTCTTATAGTGGGGTCAAGAGTACTTGCAAAGTGAATAGTTGTATCGGTTAGGGTAGCCTAAGGTAGGAAACAGTCGGGGATACGAGCGAATTTACTTGTATCCAGGGGGGCTACTCTCTAAGCCCGAAGTCCGTAGTTTCGGGCTTAGTTAAGGGCGTATTCTACTCCGAATCACCTAACCACTAAGAATTTATTACAACACGATTTGACATTTACTATCAAATCGTATTGTCGTTCATTTTTAGTTCGGGTTTGAGACTAAAATCGTAGGTAATACGGAGTAAATTCGTAGGTAATACGGACTAAATTTGTAGGTAATACGGAGTA
Source organism: Ceramica pisi (assembly GCA_963859965.1). Taxonomy (NCBI): domain Eukaryota; kingdom Metazoa; phylum Arthropoda; class Insecta; order Lepidoptera; family Noctuidae; genus Ceramica; species Ceramica pisi. The sequence goes on from OY982538.1 coordinate 2,057,541, forward strand.
CGCAACTAAGTCCGAAACTACGGACGTCGGGCTTAGAGAGTAGCCCCCCTGGGCCCTTGACTCATGGTAGTGGTAGGAACTGTGGGGTTTTAGTCGCTAGGTGTCCGACATAAAGAGTTATGTCGAACATCTAGCGACTTAAACCCCTTCATGGACACCTACCTCTGGGAAAACGAAGAATCTTTTTCCCAGAGGTAGGTATCCATGAAGATTTTTTATAATCAACCTATATTGTCCCACGGCTGGGCAAATATATTTTCATGAAGGTTGATCCACAAAAAAACAACGGGTTGACCAGAATCAACTGACACACTGCAATACGACCGTTTAAAACGTTTTGAGAGCGACTGTACTAATTACTACGTCAATTAGAACTTTTCAGAAAATGTCCGGTCTGCGTTTTTAATTATGTGTGCCTATTTCTTATTGGACACGAATGACGCAACTCACGTAGGTAACTCTGGGTCAGTCAGTCGCCTTTCTACTTCAAAAGTCGCCTTCATATTATTTTAAGGAAAGATTTTTTCAAACACTTTCGCATAGAAAACCTACTTTTAACTTACTGGCGAATTTTCAGGGGGAGAGGGGGTTTTATGAACAACTATACGAACAAACCAGAAATAGCAAAAAAAAGCTTGTTCCCTACATTTTGTAGAGCTGCTGTTTTATAATTGCGGAGTTGATCCTATGCTCTAACCAGCCCGCGAAATTCAAATCTTTCGTTTTTTGCAATTTGCAGGCCAGTGCTAGGTTGTATGTTGATTAAAATATTATTCGCGGCTGTAAGACATAGTTAAAGAATTATAATCATCAAAATCATCAATACAACGCTCTAAGTTCATAAAGCTCTAGGAATTACTTTTCTGTTTTTTTTTTTTCTTTTTGTTCCTAGCTCTTTATGAACTTGGAGGGTTGTATTGGTGGTTTTGATGATTATTAATCTGTAACTACATACCTCTTACAGCCGCGAATAAGAAATTTTGAATTTCGCGGGCTGGTTGGAGCATTCAACCAAAAAATCTATCCCATCCAACTAATCCTAAAATACCACTAATATTAATAATTTAATAGTTTGTGATTGGATTTCGATGAAATTTTACAGTTATATAGGTAGGTTAAATCTGAATGCGGTATTCAGATAGACGATTATTATAGCGAGGAGAAGTATCAATGGCCAACCCGGAAAGAGGTGTCGAAACGACGCTAGATACGAATTTTCGGAAGAACTTGGGGAGGCCTTTGCCCAACTTTGGGACAGTATGGGCCGATTCAAAAAGACTCTAGTAGTCAAGAGCAAACCCTTCTCAAGTAAAAAAAAAGTTTGCTCTTGACTCTAGTCTTGGTAACAGATGACAGAGCCAAAGTCTACGATGGAGCGAGCTTACCCAGAAGGAGCCTGAAAACTCTAAAAATAACAAAAATTAAATGAAACTTACACAGCACTACCAACAAAACCCACATATTTGACAACTACAACTCGGCCAGGGTTAAACAAGACTGCTGTAATTCTGGCAGAACCGCCCGGTGACCGCCCAATACATTCAATTGATCACTCAGACGTTAAGATATCATCAATACACCAAACCAATTGGTATAGAACAGGGATGGCGAACCTTTTTTGGTGCTCGTGCCATTTGAATTAAACAAATTATCATGTAACTATAACGTGCCGCCAAAAAAAATTGATTTTTTGCTTTAAGAGTGTGTATTCCGTCCACTAGCGCCGCCAATCGTTTTTTATTAATTTTGGTAAACTTAAGACACGTAGATAAAAAACCGCTCTGTAGTGCACTGAAAAAATGTATCTATTATTTTTTGACAGCTATTTTTAATACATAACTCATGGCTAAATAGCCAATACGGCAATTATTGCTAAAATTGGCCACTTTTAGCAAAAATATCGACTTTGGCAACTATTTATGTTCTAAAGTACAAAACATAACTCTCAAAACATAATAAATACATTTCTGTCAGTAATGTCGTATAGGCGTGCCCAAATTATTTTGCTGCGTGCCATAGGTTCGGCATCCCTGGTATAGAATGTGGGTCTTATAATATGTTCTATAGTTGACCTCTGGCCAGAGTGATGTATATGGTACTCATGAGTGATGCTCCAGTAGTATTTTCTTTTTTTGGCAGAAATAAATCAGCGTGCGTGATTGAGTAACAAACTGTCAGTCTGTCCGTCCGTATGTCACAGGCACTTTTCTCCGAAACTATAAAATCTATGCCGCTGAAACCTGGTAAGTAGATGTATACTGTGAACCGCATTATCATTTTCACACAAAACTCAAAAAAAAAATTTTAACAAGCCCATACGTGTGGGATAGGTCTTCAAAAAAAACTTTTTACAAAAAAAAATACAACCAATTTCGAAATAAAAAAAAAACACTACAAAGTAAAAAATAACTTTAACTTCGGAAGTCGATGTTTTTGTTAGACAAAGAAAAGTTTTTTACACACACATTTTTTGGACTAATATTTTTGGCCAGGTTGGGCCAAAAACATTTGTCCATAAAAAAGTGAAAGTGTTCTGCTATCTTTTGATAACAGAATGTTTTACTGAGTGAAAGTGATTTTTTCTGGGTTATTCACATTTTCACACGTGACTGAACAACGTTGGGAAAGTAAGTGTAATAGGCTAGATTCCATCATCCACAAATTGCAAAATTATTTAGTCCGTCAGTTAGAGGATTGAAAAATAATAGACACGTATTTTTTGTTTTTGTAAATCAATCAATATTGACAAAGATAAAACGCATCAAAACTCGGGAGTGGGGGCTCATGACGTCACTACCCGCTAAAAAATATAGAGTGACGTATTGAGAATTTTAAAAGCGTCGTAACTTCGTCAATTTTGGTTCCCGTAACAAAAGAAAAAATACGGGTCAAATATTTTTTGATAATCTAACTGACGGACTAATTAGATTTTTTCAGTAAACAAGCCTATTCTTATTTCTTAAGACTCTTTTATTTTATTTAAAACTAGCTTTTGCTAGCGACTTCGTAAGCGAATATCCCTTTTTTTTTGGAGTTCCCTTAGGGATTTTGAGTAATCTTCACTTACTGCTCCCCTAAATTCCCCAAGGAACCTACATGCCAAATTTCAGCTTTTTAAGACCAGTTTCGGCTGCGTCTTGCCTGTCAGTAACTCATCAACAATGGAAGAATTTTATATATAACTAGGTGACCCGTGCTACGTCGTCTGCGTAACATTTTTTATTACTGCTCCGCTCCTATTGGTATTAGCGTGATGATATATAGCCTATAGCCTTCCTCGATAAATGGGCTATCTAAGAGCCTGCGCGCACTAGCGATTAAAGTTGGCCGATAGTTCAGTCACAATCGTATAACGATTATGGATATATGGCAGTGCGCGCACACTGCCATATAACTCTATACTGATCCTCTGACCGATCAAACTATCGGCCAACTTAAATCGCTAGTGCGCGCAGGCTCTAACACTGAAATAATTTTTCAAATCGGACCAGTAGTTTCTGAGATTAGCGCGTTCAACTAAACAAACAAACAAACAAACTCTTCTATTTTATAATGTTAGTATAGATTAAGATTAGATACTAGCTGACCCGGTGAACTACGTTCCGCCTAACAGTCGATTCTTTATTTTTTTTTAAATAAACGTAGCCTAAGTTACTCCATATTACATCAGCTACCTGCCAATAAAAGTCCCGTCAAAATCGGTCCAGCCATTTCAGAGATTAGCCGGAACTAACAGACAGACAAAAATTTAAAAAAATGTTATTTTGGTGTATGTACCATATAAATATTCATATACATGTAGTAAAAAAACTGTTATACAAACACACCAATTTTATTTATATATATATATATGTATAATGTATATAGATATAGATAGATGTATAGATTCATTTGTTTTTAGCCATTTGTGTCCCACTGCAGATCATGGACACCTCCTTTTATTCCAAAACATTAAGATTAGAAACAAACTTAAAAGAAAGATAGACAGATATTTATTTAAGGCCTCTACTACTACTGTCCGTGCTTGTTTTAACCCAACCTGTATGATATTAAATCAGATACAAATGCACTCAATAAAATGACCAAGTGCAAATTATTTTCATTCCAACAAGGACAGACTTGTTGCTTAAAAAAAAAAACAGACCTCTGTTATATCCAAATCAGCAACAAACCAATAAAATTAATACTTTAGACTGATAAGTATCTACAATGATGAATCAATGAATGCTTCAGACAGCGAAATACCAATTAATTGATATCCAATGTTCAAATTATGTAGGTTATATCAACCTAAACTTCCTCATGGTCAATTACTTAATGTCGAACACAAAAGACCGCCTCTGAAATCCCGAAATAATGATTGTTGCACATCCTGGATTAAGTATGCAGAAGTTTTAATTTATCCACCATAAACATAAAAACCGGTGAACTGCGTTACTTTTCTTGCATTTTACGAGATGTTTAGCCCTGTCAGAATTTTAGTATAAACTCAATAAATATAATAAGATACATCGTAACAATAACTGGTTAACCGTAAAATTTAAAGCAGGGAAAAAAATTGACATTTTTAAATACAGGGAAAATTTTAATTGTTTAAAGGAGGTATTATTCACTCTATGTTACTTTATGTTTTGAAATTTATGTAATTTTATATGCTCTATATATTCTGATCCCTGGTGATATTGGATTTCAATAAATTCATTTACTTTTATGGGCATGAATTCCTACTTATATTACAAGAATGTAATCTGTAGGCTTGGAGCTTTGTTTGACAATCGCGCCTCAACTGTGGAAATTTGTGACACAAATGGCTACATGGCCTGGATAAGAAAATAAAAAATTACACTTAAACCGGTTGGGCCCTGTGGTGGAACCATTGAGGCCACCTGACGCAATTGATTTTATACTTTATTTTTATGACATTACGATTTATATCAGTGACGTCAAGTGGAACCAATGGTTCTACTCCGCATCCCATATCCTTCTGTCTATCAGCAGACTGTTTCTTACATGAACCATAATAGGGTCAGTGGGTCATCTTAGAAGCAGACAGTTGTGATTTTTATAGTTTTTTTTTTGCTTTATAAAAATTCATGTGCCAGTGCACGCAAATTAAAAGAACAATAGTAACACAATACAACTTTGGCCCAATAGGGTCTTACAGGTGTTGATAGGTTATATTGTTATAATTAAAAAAGCATTTTTCTTGTGTGGAGAAGCATGCTTTGTTTTTTTAATGGTACAAATCCTTTTGGGCCTAAGTCAGACTTGAATTTGGCTGGTTTTGTTCCTGTTAGATGACTATTGTTAGCAGCTTTCATGTTCATTTCCCATTCCCATAGAACTGATCTGTGTGGAAGTTATTGTTAACAAGGATAATGATACCTATCACTTGAATAAGATGCATGTTTGAGCATTATTATTTAAATAAACAAAAAAAAAATGAAGACTCAAACAACAAAAAATAAAAAACTTACAAGTATCCAAGGAGGATAAAAATTATAAATGAAATTCATTTAATTCGGCTCCATGGTGTAAGGAAAATTATAGGTATTTCCGATAAAGATTTATGATTAAAATACGTGCGTATTTGAGTAGGTATGCAAAAATATGCAAACTGTCTTTTTGTTAATCAATGTCCTAGAAAATATTTAAAACTTGTGAATTATAAGTACTTTGTTTTAGCAGTTTTTTTATTAATAAAATGAATATTTGGTCTACTCAATAATATACACGTTAAATTTCAGCAGCCACGTCACAAACCCATAGCAATTGAACCTACTGAACTCATGAATTATAGAGTGAAACGCACCACGGTTTTGAATAAAAAATTAGGTATAATATACAAAAACTTACCTTCGTCATATGCCTGTCGCACTGTGAGGCTCTGGTCATCACGGCCGCGCACAGGTTCATAGTTTTCCATTAAATTATCACCCGGAAAAGACATTTCAGAAAACCAATATTTAAACCTAACCTATTCGCACATAACTTACTCACACAGCATGAAGATGGGTAAAAATGTTCATAGAACTACGCTCTTTGATTCTAAGAAATAATTTCCATTGAAATGAGTTAATAAATGGGATTTTATGGTTAAAATTTACTTTTGAAAGCTATTGCCATAGCGGCACAGTACAGATGAAACGTGAAACTGACATTGACAGTGACAGCTATGGGCTGCTGAAAACGGGTCGACGGGTTGACATTTAGAAATAGGGATGGACAGGGTCGATAGAAAAAATACTTAAAAGAACGAACTGAAAAATATTCTTGCGTCTCTCCAAGTCTCCAACTTCTTTTCATATTTTCTATCACAATAGGGAGGCTGGAGTTGCGACCATGTACTGAAAGACGCAGCGTTGGAAGACCTTCCACAAGGTGAATCGGTGACCAGGTGAGGGTCGCGGGTAGCCGATGGATGCGAGACGCACACAGGAGCAGCCGGTCTATTCTGTGGACACTTAGGTGGAGTGAACGTTAAGAGAGCTCTAATTCTATCTCGTTTGTATGGTTTGACAGCTCATTTATCATTCACTTCACCCAAGTCTTCACTTTGACATGTTTACAGAATCACACTGCAGTTGTTGTGGGGATACTTAGGGGAGGCCTAGGTACCAGCAATTGCCGTTAACAGTGAGCTTTCATTCCATCTCGTTTGTATGGTTTGACAGCATTGATCATTTACTTCACCTAAGTTTTCACTTCAACATGTTTACAGAATCACACTGCAGTTGTTGTGGGGATCCTCCTCAGGGGAGGCCTAGGTACCAGCAATGGCCATCCTAAGGCTGATATCTCTATCATCAAATCAGCCGCAAAAAAAAACCTATTTTGATTGAAAACTTAATTTTTACAAATAATCAGCAGAAAGTTGATAATGAAATCTTCTAAAAAACAATTTCTAAATCGATAAGAAATTAATCATACTCATAGAACGTCCCTAGTAAACGGAACAGATGTCAGTTATTGCATCATCAATGGGTGCGTTCAAAGACTAATTATTTGGCGTTGATCATAAATTATATTTTCTTAGTTCTTCACAAAAATATGCTCTGTAAATGAAAACTCATTTATTTAATAAAATACACAACAAAAGTAACCATTTACACTTTCGCCATCTTTATACTTATATAAAAGAACTTGCTTTTTTTAAGGATAGGTACTGTAACTATTCATAAAACAACCTGAGAAAAAACCTTAAAATGCTACCAACTAACTACGGTAAGTAGAATTTCATCTAAATCACTAGACATTATATTTTTATGGACAAATTGTAGTTATAAATTTCACGAATCTTTATGGAATTAATACATACTATGTCAAAACATGCGAGATTACAGCATCTTGAGAAAGATTGATCTATTATCTACTTGTGAGCACAATAATTTTTCTCTTAAATTAAACGTCACCCGTTCTAGATGCTTTCCATTTATGTATATGCTGGGGCTGGTGGTAGCGGGTAGCGCAAGGAGCACAGCTTGAAGTAGCACACCCAAAGAAAGCCTGTGGAAAATTAAGACCAATAAATGGAAGCGGCAATGAGATTTTTTAATGAGTAGTAATCTATACTATTTATTTAAACAAAATATAATAAAACTAAAGAGTTTGTTTGTTTTAACGCGTTAACTTCTGGAACTACGAGTCGGATTTGGAAAATAATTGTTTATGGTAGCCACATTCATGAGGAAGGCTATAGGCTATGTGGGAACGGGAAAAAATGGAGTACGAGCGTACGAAGTCGCGGGCAAAAGGTAGTGAATTTATATGTATAGTCTCTAAGCTCAGCAAGAGGAAGAGAGATCTCTTGACCTGGAACTCACCTAATGTAAAGCGATGAGGTCTACGATGTAACGATCAGTGAGCTCAAAAGATACCTGTTCACTTTTGCTTTCAAGGCTGGTGTTAGTAGGTATACTTAGAAGCTAACGATATTGTTAGTGACCGACAATACGGGTTCCGCCGAAATCGGTCAACTGGGGATCTTCTAGTGAATGCCATTCAAATCTGGAGTGAGGCCATCGAGAAGCACGGGGAAGCACATACGGTCTCCCTTGACATCTCGAAGGCCTTCGACAGGGTTTGGCACGATAGCCTTGTAAGTAAGCTTCTTTCCTTCGGTCTACCCGCCGGCTTGTGTAATTGGATCGCAGATTGTTTTTCCCGAGGGATCGGTCTATACGAGTGGTCATAGATGGCTACTCGTCTGGACTACTGGATTTTAAGGATGAATGTTCCTCAGGCTTTCGGCAACACTGATCTGCTTAAACCCGGTACATTTGGGTATGCAGATGACAGCACTGTTGCTGAGGAGACATACGTGTCCAACGCACGAGCTTGTGGGTCCCAGATCCGGTCTCTCCGGGAGGCTATGGTTGAGCTCTTGAACGTGTCCTTACAGGCTGTCTCTGTATGGGACGATGCCAATCTGGTCAAGTTGGCTGCTAAGACGCAAGCGTGTCTTTTTTCCGCCAAAAGGAGCCAATTCCACCCAGCTCGGCCATCTCTCCGAAGTGCAACCGTGCCGCTGACCCATCGACTTGAGCTTCTTGGAGTTACGTTACCATCTATCCTCAATTTTGGCCCTTTCATAGAGGTAAAACCTCAAGAGACTGCAAAGAAGTTGGGAATCCTAGAAAGGTGAGACGGTACTTCACGCCGGAATAGCTGCTGAAGCTCTATCAAGCGCAAGTTCGACCGTGTATGGAGTAGGTACTGCTCTCATCTTTGGGACGGATCTGCCAGTTACCAGCCTGGTGGCCTTCACTCAATTGATAAGCGAGCCAAGACGACCATCGGTAATAATAGGCTCGTCGAGTCGAAGCTCCAAAGTCTTGAGCATCGACGTCGAGTTGCTAGCCTGTCGGTTTTCTACCGGTTGTATTTCGGGGAATGTGCGACGGAATATTAATTCCGCCAAGCCCGTTCCATCACCGGTCTATAAGATGAACGGCTATACGCCAACGGTACATAGTGGACATCCCACCCACACGCACAAAACATTTTGGGAACACATTCATAGTGCGTACAGCTAAGGAGTGAAATTTCCTGACGGAGTCTGTGTTTCCTGATAGCTACAACCTGGGAGTCTTGAATAGGTTACTTCTAGGCTCCATCTTCAAAAACATCATCGCTTACCATCAGGTGAGATAGTGGTCAAACGCGTGCCTATCAATTGTAAAAAAAGGTCACCTTTTCGGACTTTCTTGACATCGTCTTTTGTCTGCTTCGCCTCAGCAGACTTCATCTTGTGGGTGCTGGCAGTTCCCACCGCGTGCCTCTTGGTCACAGCACCCTTCAGATCCATTAGCTCTGAGTATGGCACGTGACCATAGCTGGCTAGAGGGTTCTCAATCATGCTGAATTTGGGCCTGAAAGAAAAAAAAAGGTCTCGTTGAAATGTCCTAGAAACTAAGATTTGATGACAATATACAGTGTGAGTCTTTATAATGTGCACATACGAAAACGCGGGTCACGCGAAGCGTCAACTAAGCGTTTTGCTAGATCTTTAAATAGGACGTGAGCACTCGGACCCCACGGTCCAAGAGTTTCAACCCCAAACGGCTCAAAAATAAGGCTATTATATTTCCGCCGTTTGAGGTTTTCAGCAGCCGAAGCGGCAGAACCAGGACAGCACGACGAGTTGGGAAGATGGGATGGCGCAGGAGTATCGACACAATAGTGTCCCACACTAAAGGCCTTAGGTAAAGTGGCATTTCTCAGTAACCTTCCATAAGCCGTAGATGTATTCCATGGACAGCCTCGCTTAGGAAAGCTTCGCAAAATATTTTACCAGTAGCAGCAAGAATAATTCTATTTTATTTTCGTGCTAAAATTAAAAACACCTGTATCGCATATGAACGCGGGCATCATCCCTGTTCTGCAGAGAGTTGAAGAGCTGGTACAGCATCAGGCTCTGCACTGGGTAGTCGCGGATGCTGGGACGGTACGGCCCCAGCTCCTGGTAGTCGTAGTTCTCGTCCTGAGGAAGTTGCAGAGGAGGTTGGAGTCGTGTGTGGCTTGATACAGTGCGTTAATTTATCATAGACTAGCTGACCCACGCAACTTCGTCTGCGTCACATTTTCCATTAATGCTCGGGTCCTTTTAGTCTTAGCGTGATGAAAGGTATGCCTATAGCCTTCCTCGATAAATGGACTATCTAACACTGAAATAATTTTTCAAATCGGACCAGTAGTTCCTGAGATTACCCCCTACATACAAACTTACAAACAAATGTTACCTCTTTATTATATTAGTTAATTAGTATAGATAGTATAGATAAAGTATCTATAAGATCTATAGAAATAAATAAAATGAAAGTGTTTGTTTGCAACATTAAAATAACAGCTTTTTTATACTTTTAACAAAAAACTTTATTTTAGTCTGTCTATTTGTTTCAACTAATCTCAGAAACGACTACTTACTTAGCCCAATTCTGACGGGGCTAACTAAGGATACAGTTTTTTTTGAAAATTTTTTAGGGTTCTGTGGCAAAAAAATTAAAACCTTGTGATCAAAGTGACAATGTGTGATGCCATGTTGTAAAAAAAATTCACGAATTCGCTAGCAATTATAACTATGAATGGACTGTCAGCCGATACATAGGATTTAAAATGTATCACGTCACTTAAAAGAGGTTTTGTCTTACACTATAGACAGGTCAATTGGTATCTTGTCTTGCTCTATCTTCGGAAAATTGCAGAGCCATAAAAAAGGAAATGCAAAGTAGGCTATGGATTGGCCATTGACTGCCTCAATATCAATGGCCTATTGTGAGGTATCCTCGCATATCGTAGACAGAGTATTCTATAGAATACTCTGTCTACGTCGCATATCTTTATTTATAGAATCAGGTGACTAATTTACGAAAAATTCGAGAAATTCAAAATGTTTCGAACCTCCACTTTCAAAAGCATCCTTTTTTAACTCCCAACCAAAAAGAGCGGTGTTTTAAGTTTCATGTGTGTAATGGTCTGTCTGTCTATGGCACTGTAGCTCCTAAAAGGATGAATCGATTTTAATTTAGTTTCTTTTCTTTGAAAGATTACTTGATCGAGAATTTTCTTAGCTATCTTCTATATATTATGAATCGCTGAATGTGTTGCTAAGCGCTAATTTCGAGAACAGCTGAACCGATTTCGTTAATTCCTTTTTTTTGTGTTTGTTACTGTCAGGAGAAGGTTCTTATGAAAGAAAAAATAAGATAGTTGCAGGGTAGCCAGTTGACGGTAGCGAAGCCGCGGGGGACAGCTAGTAATTCAATAAAATCAGTTCAGCCGTTGGAACATCAGCTCCAAAAAAATCTCCAAATTTCTTACGCTGTAATTGTCATCTCCACTGGGGTCCATCCCGAAGGCGCGGCTTTCGTCGTACATCTCAAAAGCCGCTGCGCAGGCGAGCAGCAGCATGCAGAATCCGAGTTTCTTGATCATTTTGTCATCAATAAGTTACTGGAAGACCACAAGCAAATTAGTATAGAGTAAGCCGACGTATACGCTAGGTGAACCGACCCTGTCGGTCTATTCTGTCGACATCTCACCGTGTTTACTTAGGTGGAGTGAACGACAAGTGAGCTGTCATTCGATCTTATTCGTATGGTTTGACAGCTCACTTGTCGTTCACTTCGCCAAAAGCCCGATTTACACTTCAATAAGTACAGTAGCGAGTTAAGGTGGAAGCTCCAGGGTAGGTCAGTGTGAAGCTGTATGTTAAACAAAATTCAGTTCGCGATTGTCAAAAGCATTTATCTTAAGGATTATTTACCATTTGGATCATCATCATCATCATCTAAGTTCATAGAACTCGATTGAATGTTATTTCGTGAAAAAGTCATTCAATCGAGTTGTATGAACTTAGAGGGTTATATTGATAATTAAAATGGGTATAATTCTTTAGATAAATATGCGTTACGGCCGCGAATTGTATATTGTTCAACATACAACTTCACACTGACCGGGAAATTGCAAAAAACATAAAAATATTTGAATTTCGCGGGCTACCCTGGCGCTTCCACCTTAAGAACTCAGACATACGTAATACGTAGTAAGTTGTAAATAGCATCCAAACGGGCGGAGTGAGTAGTCATAAGTTGCCGAGAAGAAGACTAGTCGCGTCACTTTACAAATTGATGGACTACTAAACGCGCCCGTCAGTTAGTTGGTGGGGCTCGGGAGACGTGAGAGAGGGGGCTACTTCGCACTGGACTCGCCAAAAAATAGGATCGCGATCTAAGTTTTCACTTCGAAATGTTTACGACTGACAGCTCACTTTAAGTTCGCTTCACCTAAGCTTACACTGAGAAGTTTATAGAATAGGAAACATGCACGTGATTTTTTTATTTGCAAAATGAAATACTTATAAGCTCTTGTAAACAATCATGAAATTATTTTTAAATATTTTCATCAGCGATGAAGTTATAAAGCTTCAAAGATTAAAATTAGAACGAAAAGTCCGATATGGACTTTGACGTCAAACTCCATGACGCCTATGCAGCTGCCATAGAACACAGCGTTTTCGCGAGAGGGACAGATATATTTGTTTAAAATAATTATATCTTGTTTGATTATCGAACAGTTACTGTTATATTTTTGTATATATTTAGATATATTTTATGTATAGATAATAAATATTTTTTTCATGCATGTTCCCTATTGATTCTATCACAATCCATTCGTGAAAGGTGGGGCTTTACCTCAAAAGAAAAAACGCATCTTTCTCGTTCTCCTGTCCACCAATGACAACAAACTTCGATCTCCAACATCCTAAAAGCAAGCATGCAACGAGGATGTTTATTTTTAACCGACTTCCGAAAAAGGAGGAGGTTCTCAATTCCTCAGAATCTTTTTTAAATAGTGTAGTCGAAACACAACTGTAAATCGGAACTGTATTGAAATGGTACTATCAGCTAATAAAATAAGTAATCTAAGTGCACTATACCTACAATGGCAAGCATAGTTTGTTCAATCTCGTTTGAAATTAAACCAACAACAAAAAATAATAAAAAACATTTCATTTCATTTCTACGCAGAATTCATTGGCTTTGGTTTCCACGTAGTTCTATTTATAACGCAAATACATTGAGAGCAGGCTTTCACGGAAACTATTGTAAAGGTTTTTCTAGTAATTGGTTTCAGTTTATTTCGAAAATATATAATTAGGTATCTTTTTTTTTATTTGAGATGGGTTTGTTCTTGACTCGAGTCTTGGTCAGAGATGACAGAGACAATCTATAATATCTTGAGTTTTATAGGGTTCCGTACCCAAAGGAACCCTATTACTTAGCCTCTGCTGTCCGTCCGTCCGTCTGTCTCTCTGTCAGCGGGCTAAATCTCAAGAATCATTATAGGTAGACAGCGCAGTTGAAACTTTCACTGATTGTGTATTACAAAAAATATTGTACTATTGCCGCTATTGCATTTTCGTCATTAAAAAATCTCTATCACTACATATTATAAAAACTTTTTACAAAAAAATACAACCGACTTCCAAAAAAAAAAACACAACAAAGTAAAAAATAACTTTAATTTGGGAAGTCGGTGTTTCTGTTAGTTTCTTCGTATTTAGACACCGACTTCCGAAATTAAAGTTATTTTTTACTTTGTAGTGTTTTTTTTTTGGAAGTTGGTTGTATTTTTTGTAAAAAGATTTTTATGTTTCAATTTTTTAGTGGTGCCCCACACCTAACAACACCACTGCAAAATCGCAGAAAAGCAAAATACGCAATTTCGATTATCAAATAATCATCTAAATAGTCAAATTCCAGCTATTTCGATTTAAAATCCAAAGTTCGTAACCGATTTTGATATGATTTAAACGGGACCAATCTGCAAGTATATCCTTTCAGATAAAACAAGAATTTTTCAAATCGGTTCATAATTGTCGGAGTTATGAGGTAACAAACATAAAAAAAAAAAACATACAACCGAATTGATAACCTCCTCCTTTTTGGGAAGTCGGTTAAAAGCAAAGTCCTCCGCCGCGTCTGTCTGTCTGTTTTTTCGCGATAAACTCAAATACTACAGCACCAATTTTCATGCTGTTTTCACCAATGGATAGAGTGGTTCTCGAGGAAGGTTTTTAGAATATAATTTTATCAAGCGGCCGAAGCCGCGGGCATCAGCTAGTGGTTAATATTTTGCCAATTAAAAGTAAAATTATGATAAAGCCATTTAAATATATATATAATCTTTAGTTAATAGGTACTTTATGTTATTTTTTTGTGATCGGTTTGCTCTTGACTCTATATAAGTAGTCTTGGTCAGAGATGACAGAGACAAAGTATACGATTTCAATTTTATATCGCGCTCTAAGTGAGTGTTGTACAGTTGAGTCGAGTGGATGTAAAGAAAGTTGGGGCGTGGTTCAATAGAAATAAGAAACCAAACAAGGTTTTATTATTTATATTTAATTTGACGGCTGTCAGTTGAAAACGATTCTCCCTAGGGCTGAAAAGAAATACTTTCAACCCGCTCCTCAGGCAATTTCAGGCCTACTTTCCGAGTATGAGTACCTACTTAATGAAAAATAAATAAAAATCGAAGTATCTAAGGACTTAATAACTTGTTAGCCATAACAACATTATTGCAGCCAGCATCAAATCTGTAACGTTTATAGCATCAAGCCGCGTCCTTGACAGATACAAATATTTACCTAACATGAGCTTTTAAAATAACAAATTAGAATCTCAAGTTGATCCCGACTTGCAACCTAACTATGTAGATGAAACAAATTGAATTTGTAATTTGTCGACTTCGTAACACCACAGTAAGATAAGCGGAACCTACAGCCAGATTCAGATGAATACCAGTTAAAAGTGTAAAATAAAAAACGTTTATCAAAAAATAAAACCGGTTACCAAATAAAAAAAAACACTACAAAGTAAAAAATAACTTTAATTTTGGAAGTCGGTGTTTCGATTCTCCTCGATTCTCATGGGATCCCACCATCAGAATCTGATTTGGTGACTGGGAGTACAGGCTATCGAAAAGGAAATTAAAATCGGTCCACAATTGGCGGAGAAATCGGTGAACATACATAAGAGAAAAATACATACAACCGAATATACCTACATAGAACCTCCTCCTTTTTGAACAAGTGTTCGAAAAGTGTTCATGCTGTTTTCACCAAAGGAAGAGTGGTTCTCGGGGAAGTTTTAAGTCCTACAATTGGTCAAGCGGGCGAAACCGCAGGCATCAGCTAGTCTGTTATAAAATTTATCTCTGGTTTAAAGTAATTTTTTACTTTGTAGTGTTTATTTTTGGAAGTCGGTTGTATTTTTTTGTAAAAAGTTTTTTATTTTTACTTTTTAGTGGTACCCCACTCCTAACAACACCACTGCAAAATCGCAGAAAAGCAAAATACGCAATTTCGATTACTTGGATGACAACGAATTCCAGCTATTTCGATTTAATATCCAAAGTTCGTGACCGATTTTCATAAAATTTAAATGGGACCAATCTGCAAGTATATATCCTTTCAGATAAAACAAGAATTTTTCATAATTGTCGGAGTTATGAGGTAACAAACATAAAAAAAACATACAAACGAATTGATAACCTCCTCCTTTTTGGGAAGTAGGTTAAAAACGCTAACTAATATTCAGAATCAGCGATATCTTATACGCGATCGAAGTCGCGGAACACAGTTAGTAAAGGGTTTCTTTTTATAGACTTTTAATTCAACAAGTCCTAATTTATCATAAACCAATATTGCGCAGTAGCTGCAAAACGCTACCCTGCCCTTAACAAACGCCCGTCGGTATCACGCGACCTCGCCCAGATTCCCTGTAAATGCATCAGTGTGTATGCAGCGTATTGATTGAGGGTTCAAGGCCATTATCAAAAGCCTGGTGCGTTGTGTTCGAACACGGATTTGTAGATATCGGTAGATTTGTGTATGTAGTTTGGATGTGTTTGATGTATTTGACGTTGTACAGTTGTGACGTCTCACTGTGTAGACTAAAGCTGGTTTCAGACTACGCTATAATATATAGCATAGAGTTTATAGCTCATAGCACAACAATATCGCGCTCCTTACATTGTTAATAATATATAGTATAGTACAGTGTGAATGTGTCCATAACAATGTATGGTGCGCGATATTGCCTTCTTGCTATGAGTTCTATACTATATGCTATTATATTATAGCGTAGTCTGAAAGCAGCTTCAGGTGGAGTGACCATGAAGTGAACTCCAATGCGATTCTGCTAAACCGGTCGATTCTGCAGTGCGATTCTGTAAACATGTCGAAGTGAACACTTAGGCGAAATGAACGACAAGTGAGCTGTCAAACTATACAAACAATATGGCATGACAGCTCACTTGTCGTTCACTCCACCTAAGTGATCACGGTGAGATGTCGACAGAATCCACCGGCTGTTAACATGTCGAAGTGAAGAAATCAATAAGTGAGCTGTCATTTTATCTTGTTTGTATGGTTTGACAGCTCACTCCGTGATCACTTCACCAATGTCTTCACTTCGACATGTTTACAGAATTGACCGGGTTCTGTCTGTCAACTTTTCATCGCGTAACCTTCGGTGAAGCGAGCGTTAAGTGAACTGTCATTGAAAGTCCATCTTATTTGTATGAATTGTCAGCTCAATTCATCGTCACTTCACCTAAGTTTACAAGGTGATATGTTTACAGAATCGCTCTGCTGTAAACTTGTCGATGTGAAGGCTTGGGTGAAGTGATCACGAAGTAGCCAACCAGTCGATTCTGGTAGCATATGTCAAAGTGAGGGCTTTTGGGTGAAGTGATCAAGAAGAGAGCAGCGAATTGATCACTTACTTTGTGATCACTTCACCCAAGCCTTCACTTCGACATGTTTACGGAATCGCAGAGCTGTCAACCCAAGTGATCACGATGGAATGACAGCTTATCTAATGTTCACTTCCCCTAAGCTTATACACCGGTGAGTTGTTTACAGAAAAACACTGCAGTTTTGCGTGTGAATGCGAATTACTGTAGGAGAAACAGATGAGACGCCGTTTTGCTAGCCTGTCTGTTTTCTACCGGTTGCATTTGGGGAATGAGCGAAGGAATCGCATAATTTTATTCCGAGAAGTTCTATCATCGGACCACAAGACGAACGGCGATGCGCCGGTACATGTGGACATCCCAACCACACGCACAAAACGTTTTGGGACACATTCATAGTGCGTACAGCAGAGGAGTCTTTAAGTCAAGAGAGAATAGGTTACTTCTAGGCCAGCGTGCTCTATCTTAGACCGCAATATCGCTTACCATCAGGAGAGATAGTGGTCAAACGCGTGCCTATCAAAAGTAAAAAACAAACAAGTGGATTGACTGTGTGAAAACTATAAGAAGTTTGGCTTCGGTATTCGGGATGCTCTTGTGGTAGACTGGTGGCATATTCTTTACTGACAGCCTCTCAAGACAAACAGAGTACCTAATACATATATGGGCGGAACGGTGCCACACTGGGCACGCATATCCGCCCACAGAGAAACTGAGTACCAGACCGGTCGTTTGTTGTTACGAAACTCGATTTCTTTTTCATCTCTAAACAGTAGTAAGCATTTAGTAATCCATATAAGAAGGAGCTCGTGGCTAAATACCAACAGCCGCCCGGTAGATCTTCAAGGTTAAGCAACGCTTGCCAAGGTTGGTCTGTGGATGGGTGACCATCTTAACATATCGAGTTTCCTCCGTGCCCCGGAAAGCACGTTAAGCCGTTGGTCCCGGCTGTCATTTGTAGATCTTCGGCAGTCGTTACGGATTGTCAGAAGCCAGTAAATCTGACTCCAGTCTTGCCAAGAAATACCGTGTTACCCAGTTAATGGGTTGTGGAGGTCTGGTAGGCAGCTGGTCCTCGTAAAACACTGGTATTCAGCTGAATCCAGTTCGACTGGAAGCCGACCCCATTGTAGTTGGGAAAAGGCTACGCAGATGAATCCATATAAGCTTATTTTCTAGTAGGTACCTACTTGATTAAACTGAATATCAAGTTCATTCTAATTTCAATTTTTTTTTTAAGATTTCCTCGAAATCAACGTCTACAAAACTGAGTATTGAGAGAAAAGTAAAGAGAGAAAGCTGACAAAGCACTAATGACGTATCAGCTAATGATGGATTATTGAAAGACTTGCGAAAGCTTAATTCTCTAATCCTCTACTCGTCTGGCGCCATTATTAATGTACCTACCTAAAAGAACGTAACCTCAATGTCAAGTAATAATATTACTAATCAACTAGCTCATTCCTATAAGGAAAATAATGATTTAAGGAAAAGCAGAAACAATGGGAATCAAATTTATGGATGGAAAATAATTGTCAAATGACATTTGCTCAACTATTGGCGAATAAGAAAGAAATATAAATGTGTATATTTTTTGCAACTGCGACTGTAAGGGGTCGTAATTTTTTTTTAGGCCGTAGTTTCACAATCGGTAACCAGATGGCGCTGATCAAAAACTGCAATAAACACCGCAGTGCTAAAATCCTCTGACGAATATCCTCGCCCATGAAAATTAAAAACATATCACGTCTTATATCATGATATGGAACTCTCGGTGGGCGAGCCAGACTCACTCTTGACCGGTGTTTTTTTAATATGCGTGACAACTGTGACAAGAGAGCCAACTCAACTTACTAAGTTTCAAAGAACGCAGTTCGCATTCGAATCTCATTTGCAATCGTCAAAAAGGCCTCAATTTCCATATATTTTTGACAGATTGTGACTAGACTAACATGCGTTGCTTCAGTGGCGTAGCAAGCCACAAAGGGGCCTCTGGCAGAGAATTCCACTCTTTAGCTGTGCGCACAAGCACGCGCACGCGCTTTAGTTATCCATTTGTCGTCCCATTTTGATTACATTTTTACAAATTGTGTTAGTTTTGTAACATCTTTCAAATAATTAGGTAAGTTAGTAAGTTCACGCAGATATTGAAAGTAGTCAAATACCTTTTTATTTTTATTTATTAGGGAAAACAAAGAGTGACACATTACATTTTATAGAAGAAAATACAAAAGAATGTGATCAAATGTGTGACCAACAACCTTATTCCGCAACAGTCGTTAGACGACTGAAAATCATTATGAGTATGACACAGTGAGTACGTTCCCTAAGTCAAAACTTTCGAGATTTTATCCTAAGCATGATTTAGAAACTCTAACACTATGGTGTGTGGGGTCCTTAGACCTTTACTGCTCACACTATAAGAAGAAAACACATATATATCGCATTCATAAAATTATCACAATACTAGAGGCCGCCCGCGACTTCGTCCGCGTATAAATTCTCGTTATTCCCGTGTAAATTCCGATCCCTCGGGAACTCCGGGATAAAAAGTAGCCTATGTGTTATTCTGGGTCTTCAGCTACCTACATACCAAATTCTAATTACCTCATCGTAATCGGTTCAGTAGTATTTGCGTGAAAGAGTAACAAACATCCATACAAACTCACAAACTTTCGCATTTATAATATTATTATTACTAGGATACCATTGAAGAGGTCTAGCTATTTTAAAACACTTTTTCAATACTATACGTAACTTGAACTTTAAGAAAAGTGACTGTCGTGGGCGGATACCGATTTAGATCGTTTATTGTACCATCTTGCTATTGAGTCGTACTAAGAACCCGAGTGCCAATGTACTTTAGTTTAAGATTAGAGGTGCGACGAATATTGGCAAGTATTCGGTATTCGGCCTATTCGTAAATGAAATAATTTCTGAATTAATTACAAAACTTAAAAAGCTCATTGCGGAGGAGTTTCCGCATACATTTCAATGATGGTGGGAAACTGTCATTCGCAAAATATACTTAGGCTCTCTCCGCACTGCAATATTTCACCGCGCGTTATTCTGTAACACATTGTATCATACGAGTAAGCTGCATTGGTGGTAAAAATTCGGGCCAAAAAAAAAAAAACTGTGATTTGATGCAAATGTACGCGATTCCGTGCGGATATATTTCCGCGTCAATAAAAATCGCAGTGTGGACAGGGCCTAAGTGTCGCCGAATATTCGTTGCTTCAACCAAGAGCCCAGTCGTATCTATACTAATATTATAAAGCAGAAGAGTTTGTTTGTTTGTTTGGTTGAACGCGCTAATCTCAGGAACTACTGGTCCGATTTGAAAAATTCTTTCAATGTTAGTTAGATAGCCAATTTATAGAGGAAGGCTAACGCTAAGACCAATAGGCAGCGGAGCAGTTACCAAAAATGTTACGCAGACGACGTTGCACGGGTCAGCTAGTATTTAATATTCGACAAAATCACTATTCGTGGCATCTCTAAGGACATTGCTCATCGCCCATACATCGTTCGCCTAAGAACCAACAGAGACGTGAATTTACTATCTGTGTTGTAAATAATGCATATGTTCGACTAAAACTAAATTAAAATCACGGACACTTGCCAGAATTGTAAAATATCTAAAATGATTTCGGATTTTGAGGTTATAAAACATACCAAACAATAGAAACATACCAAATGGACTAAGATCCCAGAGCTGCCAGACTTTTTATCTCACTAAAAAATGTATAGAGTAGTGTTACTATGTTCTTATAAAATACGAAAGCGTGGTAAGTTAGGTCGACGGCCGATTCCCTGGTATCAGGTGCCAAATACATTAGGTACATCAAAGTGTCAACTGTCATTTCATCGACTGTCAGTGTCAATAGTGTTCGTGTCATACAGCGCTTTAATCGCTTTACTCTTTTTGTAGGTAACTAAAAATCTTACAGCGCTGAGAGTGCTTTGTTTCATTTTAAAATAATGGCGCCGGGTTATAAAACCTAAGTGAGTTACTTTTTAAAATGATTTCGTAATTAAAAAGTGTCCGTTCTATTCTAATCAGTAATATGTAATTAAAAAAAAAAACTAGGAATAATAGTAAAGGTTTCGCATGTGTTGATTCATAGGCCACTTTTTACCATGTCCTTTAGATTGTACTCACGGTGATCGCTACACAGTTAAAATTTTCAGTGTGTATTTTTATAGCTGCTATGACAACAAATAACTAAAATTTAATTAAATTAAATATTGAAGGGGGCTCCCATACAAGAAACTTGGTTTAACCTTTTGTGTGAGAGTCCGACTCGCACTCGGCCGGTTTTTTTTTTTAATTTATTTTCACATGCAAACTGTAATAGGACCCAATATTAATTTTTAGTCTAAATTCAAAGATTTTGAGTTGAAAACTATGACATTTTTAACGTTTAGCAGACCACAAACAACGTGTAACGGGATAAATGCAATAGGTACCTCTTAAAGGGTCACAACAAGCGCTTATAGGCTATTTTTTTATAAGCAACTACTCTACTGAATACAACTTTCAACTTTCATTTAAAATTAATTTCATCAAAGAAACAGCTGCAGAATCGAACAGTGGGATCCCGTACTATTAACAAGCACTTGCGGAACACTAGATTGAAACCCAGTAACATCTGAAACTTAATTTTTCCTGTTCCGTGTTTCGCCCTTTATTGGCTAATTCCGGTAAATTTACGCTTAGCCTTCCTTAAAACCACTTTACAACATTGTTAAGTATAAAAATAACGCTTTATGACGAGGGGAAAATCACACTCGATCGATATCAATTTCAACAATATAAGGAAAAGAAAAAAAAAACTTTTTACAAAAAAATACAACCGACTTCCAAAAAAAAACACTGCAAAGTAAAAAATAACTTTAATTTCGGAAGTCGGTGTTTTTGTTACTTTCTTCGTATTTTGACACCGACTTCCGAAATTAAAGTTATTTTTTACTTTGCAGTGTTTTTTTTTGGAAGTCGGTTGTATTTTTTTGTAAAAAGTTTTTTATTTTTCACTTTTTAGTGGTGCCCCACACCTAACAACACCACTGCAAAATCGCAGAAAAGCAAAATACGCAATTTCGATTATCAAAGAGTCATCTAAATAGTCAAATTCCAGGTATTTCGATTTAAAATCCAAAGTTCGTAACCGATTTTGATATGATTTAAATGGGACCAATCTGCAAGTATATCCTTTCAGATAAAATAAGAATTTTTCAAATCGGTTCATAATTGTCGGAGTTATGAGGTAACAAACATAAAAAAAAAAAAAAAAAAAAAAAAAAACATACAACCGAATTGATAACCTCCTCCTTTTTGGGAAGTCGGTTAAAAAGTAAAATATATTAATAACCGTAGAGGGTCGTTCTATGGTTATTAATATATTTTACTTTTTTAATTTACAACAAAATAAGTAACAAATAATAACAGGCCGTGTTTTCCACTGCTGGACCTAGGTATACCCAGTAGTGAGCCATTCCAGGGTGATATGATGATGTTGGTGAATAATTAAATTAATGAAATAAAAGAATAATGGATGATGGTTAAACAACTTCAAACCACCTTTAGCGTTTTGAATTAACTTTAAAACGCAAACACCTATCCCAATTTGCAATCTACATCTATCAAAACAAAAGTAACAAGGATATTCATACCTGCGACAATCTGGGGTGGGCAGACAGCTACGGGTTGAAGACTGACGTCGATGGCGCGCTGCGTCCTCGGCGACTGAGCGCGGCTCCCGCCCGCCCTAGCTTTTATCCCGCTCTACGCGCTACGAAGCTACGAAACTGCGAGCTACACCGCTACGGGGCTACGAGGCTACGGCGTAGCTGGTGTTTAGTGGACCATATTGAATTGTTGCTTATTGCATTTTATGTTGACTTGGTTTTATTTGCAGGTAGAGAAAATTAAAACTGGGTTGCACTGTTTATACCTACCAGCTATATGGTCTCTTTATATTCATGTTTTCTGAAGTTTTTTTCACTTTCAGTGATTTTGGATTTAGTTTTTGGTTATGAAGTTTTATGCCCGTTTCAAGTAACAATAAGAAGCATCTTGAACATTCAGATGTTGTAACTGTTGGATTTTCTAAACTTGGCGCTGAGTCGAAGTCCAACAATGCCGGTTAGTTGAACTGCTTGGAGACTTGAGCTACACGATTTCTGACAAAATGCTTGCATTGTCTGGACTGGTCCATTCAAATCTGTGTAGTGCTTTCTTTCTAAGAAGATCTCAGACATTATTAAAACCGACCTGGTTCACAGACTGAACAATGAATTAATCTTATAGACTTTAAAAAAGACTTCGTTCTCTGGCTTTGTATTGGTGTTTATTTTTGAGACTAGACAAATAGGATCGATACACCACACACAAAAAATAAACGTTTTTTAAAAACCTATTTGCAAAATAAATATTCTTTTCAGGTGTCGTCTAATTTAGTGAAAATTTAATCATCAATAGTATAACATACAACTAAGTATTTTGACCTTAGATGACGTAAGAGTGTTATCAAACCTAATTTACAGACACACACATACACAGAGAGCACAAAATAACAATTACAAATCAATCAAGTCACGTTAATTTTAATAGAAACTTTTTTTAATACTAAACTGTAATCGATTGCGTACTCACCACACTGATAGGGTTTCGTCAAGAAATTAATAACTTCGTCAAAAAGATATGCGGGTTATGTTCACGAGAGTTCTCGTAACTTCCAGTTAGCGATATCAATTCAGAGTTCAGACAATAGTTCTATGCTCGGGTAGGTACAGATATTTTGTAATGAATACTAACTTTACATAACTATACTTTGTAATGAAATCTGATCAGTGTGTTTAATTATCTAGATTAACAATTTTACATCACACAAATTTTATTTATTTCAACTAAAATAAAGTGTCTGTTTCAGAAAATACCTTTTCATTAAAAGAAAGTATTTATGGTACATAACAAGAAAGAAACATTTTTTATATCTGCGGTATTTGCCCTCTGTCTTTCTTACGGCTAATGTCCCAAACAGCTACACCTTTTTTGAAGAGACTTTCACTAGCAGATAGCTGATGTATTAACAGATCGGTGGGATTCCCCGATGTTGCGGAGGTGGATGCGGCTCCACACCGAAATTTAATTGTATATTTTATGTGTCTGTTACCTACTAACAATAGAATTTAAGTAAAAAATGTTACTAACCCTATGGACCCCGGTCTGAAATTAAATTCTTCTATTCTATTCTATTCTATTAAGGAGTAACTTAGGCTACTTTTATTATACAAAAAGATTAGGGTTCCGTGCAAAAAAAAAACCTTGAAATGTGAACAAAGTGTCATGTGTGCTGTTTCTGCTTTTGAGCATATTCGCAAGTAGTTGGAAGAATCACTAGGTACAGCGGTAATTCGTTGGTTTCGTGTTTTCTTAATAACGTTGTTATTTTGTATATTATGTATCTATGTATTTAATATAGATTGTATTTTTTTCTCTTCCTCACTGTTTGTTTTTTCATTATGTTGCACCTACCATGCTGTCTCTGCACCAGCCTAAGGTCGACTGGTAGGAAATGCCTATGGCATTAAGTCCGCCTTTGTACAGTTACTTGTGCATAAAGTTTTAATTAAATAAATAAATATTTTTGTTTTTTTTTTCTAAGGAGCGGAATAGCTACAACCTGGGAGTCTTTAAGTCAAGAGTGAATAGGTTACTTCTAGGCAAGCATGCTCCAACTTAGACCGCATCATCGCTTAACATCAGGTGAGATAACGGTAACGTATACCTTTTTTTTTAGGGATGGGACATCATCAAATGACTTCCCCCGCTCTGGGCGGAGCGGGAGGGAGTGTCAGACTCTTACTGACTAAACCCATCCATGTTCCTTCAGTGCCCTTTGTGTTCCGGAGCCACGGTATCTCTTTCGAATAGTCCCGCGACTCCGGCAGGCGTCGGCCCTTTCGGCCCCTCTGTGTGTCAAACGTATGCCTATCAATAGTAAAAAAAAAAAAAATATGTATGTTATGACGAGTGTGTGAGCTTGTCCTCGCTACCCACATTAACGCATTTCGTTCATGTAACTGCGCACTTATATTCTGTTCGCAGTGCGTCCACAACGTGCGCTGATGTAGCTCATCATCATAATTTATTTATTTAAACTTTATGCACAATAGTCTTACATGGGCGGACTTAATGCAACAATGCATTCTCTACCAGTCAACCTTTGGGTTAAAAAGACTACATTGTGGTAGGTGTATCGCAACAAAAATAATGAAAAATAAAAACATTTCAATTGAATCTTTACAATACAATACATTACACAAATAATATAATAACATATTATACTAATTAAATACATATATATATGCTAAAATGATAAACTAATAAAATCATATCAGCCGAAAGACTGCTGGAGATAGGCCTCCCCCAAGCGACACCACAACGACTGGTCCTGTGCGTCTCGCATCCATCGGCTACCCGCGACCTTCACCAGCTCATCGGTCCACCTTGTCCGCCTTCCAACGTTGCGTCTTCCAGTACGCGGTTACCACTCCGGAACTTTTCGGCCCCATCGACCATCTGTTCTGCGTGCAATGTGCCCTGCCCACTGCCACTCTAGTTTGGCGATCCTTCGGGCTATGTCGGTAACCTTGGTTCTCTTGCGGATACCATCATTCCTGATTCGATCACGCAAGGAAACTTTTTTTTTGTCTGTTTGCTTGTTCCGTTGACGGGACGTTCAGTGTCGGATAACTATGTTTTGTTTTATGGAGTAACTGAGGCTAAAATCATAATATTCAATCATTGAATTATAAAATAAACCATTACTAAAAAATCAGCTTTATAGACTCAGTAGTTTTGGCTGAGCGTTTCTAGGTCAATATGCAAAAACTATTTTATAACTAAAGAAAATATCAACCAAGTGAGAATGCAGGGCCCTGCTAGTCTATTCTGTAAATAACCATTTCGATATCGACTTCACCTGAGTGACTAAGCTTACAAAGTGAACTTTATTTCACACATCATAAGGTCTTATATTTATACGAATTTGAAACTCACCTCGGATTCAGCTGTCGAGACACGAAAATGTTGTTACAGAATAGCACTGCTGGAGTGCGTTTATGGTAGACTCATGATAAATATGCAATTGCAGTCATTAACTCACACACATTTATTGACTATCTTAATGTCAAAAACAGAAAATAAAGACATAAAGTTGTCCTGAATCGACTCAATCATGTTCGTTTACGTTCTCTAGTAATGAAAACTGGTTCATAATTTATTGTTCAGGTCTCTACGAAGGAATATTAGGGAATGGTCAACGATCTCTATTGCAAGTTTACCTAGCGCCTACCATAGTATTGAAATGGGTATAAATAAATAAAAAAGTCAAATATAAAGTGTAAAATTATTTAATCAACACATTGCGAATCTCATGGCACCACGTCAAGGCACATACGATCACTCGGTACAACTAATAACATCTATATACATATAACTAGAATAACTCGCTGTTAACATTGTAAGGCCTTTGTTAATGTTACTTTTGACAGAATTTAACCATATTTAAGGGAACAGAATTTAAGGGCTCTTTGACTAACTTTTAAAAGCATAATGCGAAGTTTTTCTTGTACGTTTTTTCTTCCAGAGAATGTCTTCTGCCACCAGGGATCTTTGCCATTATTTAACAAACAACATTTCATCAATCTGAAACTGAACGCGATCAACATATTATATCATTATGAACCACGTTTAGGTACGGACTGTCAATGTCATTATTGTCTATGGAATATTGACACTGAAAACTCTTGAACGCAGCTTGATCGCGATCAATTTCATTGGTGAAATCCACTCTTAGTTTCTTCAAAAATCGTTACAATTCTGTCACAAACAACCTATGAACCTCATTAATTTCTATGCTAAATGTAATACTGAACTAAATTTATAAATAATACATCACTGTGCGTTATTATCATCACATTGTAATAAAATCTAGCCGTAGACAACTATGACAACAGACATTTCAGAGCTATTTGCGGAAATGCCATGGCGATATTCTTCTTTATTTCTTTAAAAAAGAACGTTGCCCCGCACTAGGAATTTCTCCTGTATCGTGGGTGCGTTTACAAACATAACAAATACACATACACAAACAGCCAGACCCGGAACAACTATCTGTAGGCCATACAAATATTTGTTCCGTGTATGAATCGAACCCGCGACACGCAGCTCAGCAGTCGATCGTTCAACCACTGCGCCAACCGTGTCGCTTCATCCCTTTCTAGCAATGGACATTTGTCCGCTCAAATTATTAAGAAAAGTAATTTCCTCATATTTTCATAGTAGTCTTCAGCGAGATAAAACGTTAAACTCAAGCGCGAATACGAACTATTCTGTAGCTACACGTTAAACAAACGCATACCAGTGCCGGATTAGCCACGTAGCTAGAGTAGCAAATGTGCAGGCCCCACGCATTGGGGTACCGCACTAGGTCTAACAAATAAATGCCGCTGAAAACACGCCTTGGATATGTCACCGGAAAATGGCAAAGTCCGTAAGATTGTAAAATATCGCGAGAAATTATAAACTGTTTTTTCTAAATTAGACACGGATAAATTGGAAACTATTAAATTTGGATGGGATTTATTATTTACGAAACGATTTTTCATAATATATCGAGAAATTATAATCTAATCAAGATTTATTACAATCTTCACGGTGTCAGCCATTTTCTGGTGACAGATTTATCTTTGAGTCCTAACTCTTACCATACTGCGATTCCCGTTTTGTGCGAATGAAATCACTAATTTGGTTTAATTCGCGCAAATAAACTAGTTTTTCTTCTTTTATTTCAAGCTACATATCGTCTGACTCTAAACAGCCCCAGATCCGGTTTATACAGACAATGTAGGCAAAAATTATGGGCTCAGGCCACAAGAGCCCAGGGGCCCGTGAGAAATAATAAAGGGGGATATATAATTGTTTTAACTGTAAATTTTCGTTTTCATTTTCACAACAGTCGAACGGGTCGATCTTCAAGGTTAAACAACGCTTGCTAAGGTTCGTCTGTGGATGGGTGACCATCTTAACATATCGAGTTTCCTCCGTGCCTCGGACAGCACGTTAAGCTATTGGTCCCGGCTGTTATTTGTAGATTTTTGACAGTCGTTTGCCAGAAGCCAGTAAATCTGACTCGTCTTGCCAAGAAATACCGTGTTACCCAGTTAAGATGGAAGCGCCAGGGTAGCCCGCGAAATTCCAAAATTTTGATGTTTTTTTGCAATTTGCCGGTCAGTGTGAAGCTGTATGTTAAATAAAATACAATTCGCGGCCGTAACGTATTTTTATCTAAAGAATTATACCCATCTTAATTATCAATATAACCCTCTTAGTTCATACAACTCGATTGAATGACTTTTTCACGAAATAACATTCAATCGAGTTCTATGAACTTAGAGGGTTATATTGATGATTCAAATGGTTATAATCCTTTAGATAAATGCTTTTTACTATCGCGAACCGTATTCTGTTCAACATACAGCTTCACACTGACCGGCAAATTGCAAAAAACATAAAAATATTTGAATTTCGCGGGCTACCCTGGAGCTTCCACCTTAATGGGTTGTGGAGGTCTGGTAGGCAGCCGCTCCGTGCTTTTTAGTATTTCCAGTCAAAACGGATTGTTTTACTGGAAGCCGACCCCAATGTAGTTGGGAAAAGGCTAGACAGATGACGATGATTTTCGTTTTCATTTTACGAAGGTTTTTAGGTTTATCTTTTTGGTCCAATTTGCTACAAGCCCCGCGTTGGCTTATTTCGGCACTGACGCAAACTAAGAAAGAGATCGACTAGCAACATCTATAAGCCTACGAACTGACTGAGTAGAACCACTTTACGTCTTTCTTGCTACAAGTGTAGGTGCTGTCATGAAACGTGGAAGCAAGACGACACAAGACTGTTCATAGAAATCCCTCACGATATCAACCGTCTCACTCGCACATTTCACGACAGCGAACTTGTTTGTCTTGGCGTTTAGCATAGTAAGTTGAGGCTCTCTCTGCAAGGATACCTTCTGTATCGGATGTGTCAAAAGAAACTTAATTATCAGGTGAATAAGGATTCGATATGGTGCGATTAATTTTGTCTGGCTAGAGAGCTACAATTTTACTAATGAGCCAATAATCTATAAGATGTCTAACGCTGACGTACTAAGACGTCCCAATGTGTTTATGAGTCCATTGTATAAAAGAGTAAGTGCTTTGCATTTTGTATAGCTTCGTCTCTTTCCCACAATCAAGGCAGTTTAAGAAGTCATAATAGGAACCCAGGTCACTAGCTCAGTCAGTTCACAAAACTCATAACTTGACATAAAAAGTAATAAACACAACCACACTTGGTGCCAAGTGCATATCACTTCATAATGACTTACTTGACACTTTTGCCAATAAATCGCATATTGAAAACCATTATACACTTAGAAACATCAAGACTTTATGACATTATAAAAATTATTAATCATTGTATCATTTGTCTGTGCGCTTTAAAATAATTTACTTTATTTTTACAAAATCTTTTACATCATCCTCTTTTAAAATACAGGGTATGCCAACTCTAGCAGAGATGTATAAGTAACAATTTAATTATTTTAGTACCACATTTTAATTGTTCAACATAATTTAATGACTACATATTTTATTATTTCATAATTATGTAAGTGCGTTGAATTATTATATATTATTAAAAATCTATTTACAATTTGTATACCGTAATGTGATGTCTTTACACTAATAAAAAAATCATCAAAAAATAATAATTAACATAATATTTAAGGCACGTATTATATACTTTATTTAATAACGACAACAATATCAGCTATATTTTGTTAGGCAATTATGAAACCTTTAGATCATAATCATTCTTCGCTTCAAATTTTTATTTTGTCGCGCCATTTCATAAACAATTAAATAATGAATATAAACAAAATTGACGAAATTATTACATGCATTAATTTGATCCCAATCAAATTAATTCATGTAGTAATTTCGTCGTACTCAATATAATTAGGAAAGTACCTAGGATATTATAAAATGAATAATATTTTATGTTTTTAATAAATTATTCTCAATTATTTTATTTCATTAAAGTCAATTAACGTATTTTATAGTTTGTCGATCGATTTCCGGATAGCTAATAGTGTTGCCACTACCATACAAAACAAAGAAAAAATATAACAAACTACTTTTCTAAATAAAAACTAATCGTTAACGTTTCTCGAATAAGTTAATAAGGTACTTAAACTTACTTCTAAAATACACAAGGCCGCTAGTACGCTACTCAAATGCCATTTTTCAGTCAAACATATGTTTTATGTGTTCTTCATAATAAAAAGCATCTCATTTTATAGAAATCAAAATTCGTGTAAAATTACAATAAGTATTTAAAAAGGCCTCGTTCTCAACAGTTAAGGTTTTGGCGGGCGTTCTCGGCCTCGGTATCAAAACCATATTTTTTTCAAATTAAAAAAGTATTTATTTACTTTTTTGAAGTAATCCATTACTTGATTGATCATATTTTAATTTGTTTTTCAAACTGTCTTACGTATCAATTTACTATGTATTTTTAAATTATAATGTATAACACAGATACTGCAAATATTATTTCTTTACTATTAAATAGATTTATAACTACAAATAAGCCTGTCTCACTCTAATAAGTCACTACCATTTTCCACAACATTTCCTTTACAATAATAACATTATTAAAAGGGTTAATGTATTAACAATAATCCAAAATGCTGTTTATTGTTTTGTCCTTTCATTTACAAAAAAAAGTAATATATATTTAAGACACTTTTACCCCACCTTAATTTTGTCACGCATTTTTATACATTTTATTTGAACTGTCTATAACATTTTAACAATTTTGTCCTACCTTTTATAAGTTTTATTTTGGCGACTTTCATAGGCGTCCTCGCCTTAAGCACTTCGTCCACGGAAGAGGATAAGAAATAGGATATCAATCTAACATGCAGATTTCAACATTGTAGTGAAATCTGGCTACAGTGATATCCATTAACGAATTAGATAGTTCTAAAGCCTGTTTTATTAAATCACATTTTAAAGCTTATGATAAACTATCTACGGTTCATTAAATTTTCTTGCCGCTCGTGATGCTAGTTCTCTGACTCTGTCATCTTCTGTAAATGTTGTAAAATATATCGCTAAGTGTAATCGATGTTTACTAGTTTCGTTTATTTCTACAGAATTTAAAACATTATTCTAACTTTCCTGTCTCCAAAAGATTGATAATAAAAATAGAAGACAATTAAAAAAATAAATTACGATTAGCGATAAATGCATCATTGATGACGTGTACTACTTGTTACGTCAATCAGTACATTGACTAGAACAATCAACAGTTGAACTAGTAAACTGCAAATTTTTAACCCAGTTATTTCGGTAAACTTTAAAATAATGAAGTGTTAACTTTACCAGGCCTTAGAACCTCTCAAATGTATTCCCCCTCTACGTCGGACGAAGGTCCCGCGGCCTACGCGCGCGCGGAGGCGGGGTGGTAGGTGATGACGTTGTGCGCGTGCGTGAAGGGCGGCGCGGCGGCGTGCGCGGGGGAGGGGGGCAGCTGCAGCGCGCGCGGCTTGCCGCCCAGGATGCAGCGCGTCGTGGCGCCCGACTCCACCTCCACCGCTAGCTCCTGTCCGGTCATCCTGAGG
Organism: Ceramica pisi; assembly: GCA_963859965.1. Taxonomy (NCBI): domain Eukaryota; kingdom Metazoa; phylum Arthropoda; class Insecta; order Lepidoptera; family Noctuidae; genus Ceramica; species Ceramica pisi. Next base: position 2,089,040 of record OY982538.1, read on the forward strand.
GAGAACGTGCAAGCTAACTTATATGTGGCCTTCCAAACTTGTTTTGCATATTAATTCTAATTAGTGACCAACCGAAATTTCGTTTTCGGCCGGTTTCGCCCAAAAAAACTAGTTTCGACTTTAGTTTCGGTTATGGCCACAATATAGCCGAAACTTTCGGCCCCGCCGAAACTCGAGTGTTTGTGAATTTTCGTGCGTCGTTCGGTAAACTTCGCAGTTTACACGTGCTTGCTCACCGGCCGCGACTCAGTTCGCCGCCGTCCATTTAATCGTGAATAGAGGTTATGTTTTGCGATTTAGTGATTTGGTAAGTATTTATTTGTAAAATTATCTCATTATTTTGTTGAGTTTTATTTTTAAATCTTCTTTATAATATAAAAATGAATCGCTAAATATGTTGGTAAGCGCATAACTCAACAACGCCTGGACCAATTAGCCAATTCTTTTTTTAGAATATTCCTTGAAGTACGAGGATGGTTCTTACGGAGACAAAAAATATAAAAATTGCCTAAAAAAGACTAAAAACAACACTTTTCTATACTCCCATACAAAAGATTCGTAATAATACTTAAAAGTCAATTTGAACTTTATTACCATTCCATAAAGTTTAAGTGATAGTGGAGAGGTTTCGGGAAGGCAAAACAATTGAGTGACGTTTGTATCGTATAAATATTGACATTAGTCAAATACAAATTGTCTGTGAGTAAGAGTAAGAGAGTAGCGGGGTAGGTAGGTAGGTAGACAGGTAGACAGTTGACGGGAGCGAAGCCGCGGGGGACAGCTAGTCTACACTAATATTATAAAGAGGAAAACTTTGTTTGTTTGTTTGTTTGATTGTAATGAATAGGCTCAAAAACTACTGGACCGATTTTAAAAATTCTTTCACCATTCGAAAGCTACATTATCCACGAGTAACATAGGCTATATTTTATTTTGGAAAAAATAGGGTTCCGTAAGATATTTGGGTTTTTCGGACACAAGGTGTAAAAATCAACCAGAAAAGTTACTTATTTTGCGTACGCTGCCTAAACTATAAAAGATAGAACCATACATTGTTCTAATTAATTGTAGATCTTATAAATATCTACAAAAAAGTCCGCGACACACTATACCTATCTATGTCGAATGAGGCACAACAACCACTTTTTAATTTAAAAATCTTGATTTTTTTTGGACTACATTTAAACGCGTTTATTTTACTCATGCTATTAATCCTTATCAAAATAAAGTATTTCATCACTAAGTACAGTTTATGTAGATAATATTTGGTCTTTGAATGATTAAAATCGGACGTTTGGTTTTGAAGTTATGGCGAAATTAAAATATTACGATCTCTGCTGCACGGCCCGTTGCGAAGTGGACGTCACCAAGGCGGGGGTGCGCGTGCGGGAGGGGAGTTTAGATCTATGAGTAAGGTACCCGCGCGGCTCAAACGCGATAAGCCTGGCTGGTGGCTTTAATTCTATATTAAGGCCTCACAGGCAAGTCCGGTTAAGCAGAAGCCAATCTTCTCAGGTTGACCTGCGAGAGCCATAACAAAAAAAAAAAAAGCTCAAACGCGAGGTCGGCTCCCTACGCAGCGGTCGTGCGCGAAGTCTAATAATTTTCGTGCGATTTTTTTTAGATTTCGTTCTTAAAACTACACCTACGCAAAAGTTCTTCTCAGAGCTAAACAACAGTTCTTCTCAGAGCCAAACAACAGTACTTTTCAGGGTATAACCAACAGTTCTTTTCAGGGCTAACCAACAGTTCTTTTCAGAGCTAGAACACGCTTTTTCTTAAACATTTGAAAATGCCTAAGAGAGCCAGGTCTCAACTTACTAAACATAGTTCTCAAGCACGGGCAGCAAGAATACGCCGTATGGGAGAATCTTCACCTGACCGTTCACAACGCCTTGCTGAACAAAATCAGAGAAACTCTCAGGTACCTACGCGCATGAGAGTCGAGTGGCGAACTCGAAAGTTCGCAACGCCTTGCACAACAAAATCTGAGAACCTCTGAGTTATAATAATATTATAAAGCAGAAGAGTTTGTTTGTTTGTTTGGTTGAGCACGCTAATCTCAGGAACGACTGGTCCGATTTGAAAAATTATTTCAGTGTTAGATAGCCTATTTATCGAGGAAGGCTATAGGCTATATTATATATATATCATTAAGCTAAGTCAAAAAGGAGCGCAGAATTAATGGAAAATGTGACGCAGACGAAGTTGCGCGGGTCAGCTAGTAATATTATAAAGCAGAAGAGTTTGTTTGTTTGTTTGGTTGAGCACGCTAATCTCAGGAACGACTGGTCCGATTTGAAAAATTATTTCAGTGTTAGATAGCCTATTTATCGAGGAAGGCTATAGGCTATATTATATATATATCATTAAGCTAAGTCAAAAAGGAGCGCAGAATTAATGGAAAATGTGACGCAGACGAAGTTGCGCGGGTCAGCTAGTAACAAATAAAAGTGGTTATATTGGATTTACTTTAACTTAGATTTGCACACATATTTAATATATGTTACTGTTGGTGTACTGCGTGCTATATCCTTATTTTAACATTATTTCTGAGTATTTTATTTCTCACATTATACTGTGTGTGTGTGACCTTTATTTCCTTTATTTTGTTTGACTATGAAGGAATAGGAGGATATAACTCGAGAGAATTACCTACTCAATCTCGCCTCTGTCTTTTCCGTTTACCGCGCGTTTTTATATTTAAAATTAAATTCGTTTTTGTTCACCGAAAAACAAATAATTTGTTACGTATTTTATGATTGTTTTATTTTTATATTATTTAACTGTCTTTATATGCAAAACATGTTAAGAAAACAGTAAATTTCAGTAAATAATCGTAGATTTAAATAATTTTTAATAAGTTCCGGTTTCTGTTTCGGCCAAAACAGAGAGCAAGGCCGAAAGTTCGGTTTCGGTTGAAAAACCAGTTTCGGTCGGACACTAATTCTAATTAATCATACGCCCTTTAAAACTAAAAAAATATTAACATTGAAGTTAAGGATTATCCAGAGCCTACTTTGGATTATCCCCCACTTAACTTCAATTTTCCTAGCTAAATAATTGAAAAAGAAACCGCCATAAATACTAAGCAAATATATTTGCCAGATGGCACAACTGACAGTTGTTGGGAAGGACAAATAAAATTGTAAAATATTTTTGCAATGAATAAACCATCACTAAACACAAAAAAAAATACAGTCAGCTACTTCTGTGTTACGAGTTACGAGATCAATGCGACTTCTTTTCTTATGCCATGCACTAGAATAATAATATGCTGATTTCACTTATTGCATTATTTTTTTGCCAATTTTCAGACTTGTCTATTATCTATCAAATTCAGAAAGCGCTTTTTGACTGTAAGTAAAATTAAGCCACGAAACCAGCCACGCGAGACAAGCGGTTGGTGCATAAAGGTATTCAGCTAGTGCCCATAAAAAACAACGATTTTGTATGGAGTCGTATACGCATCCATTCAGCTTTCCGCGTCTATTCAGTTTTCACGGCAAACAAGTATAAAATGAGGACAAATGAGTTATTATCATGCGAGTGCTATCGATAGAGTTCAGCGCTGTTTTACTGCGTTCATACGCGCATACTTACGACGCTGTACGCGGCTGATAGAAGCAGAACTGTATAAGTGTGACATAAATCGTCCAACGAACCGCGAATGGAGCTGAATTAGTGTGAGTAGTCCTTAACGCAATCTTAGAATTCCTGAAGCATCACTGCAGATTTTACTACGGCTGACCATGATGCACAGTTAGACAGAAGCCTCTTTGGTCTTAGACACCGTACTTTAATAACAGGAAAACACCATCATCAAAACTCGATCTATTAATGAAAATTATTACAGTACGATTCTTTTTTCTTTGCCGCTCCGAAGTTAGATTTTAGTGACGACCGCGCAGGTCCCATCGCGTAAAAAAGTGTTACGTTCGCAAGTAACAAACACAACCAGTAACAATAACAAGGTCACAAAGTAACACAACAAACACACATAACACAAATGAAACAGTAAGAAAAACCAGGATAAATAATTTTTATATTTACAAACAATTATATATTCTAACGAAAGTTATTCTGACATAGATTCTGTTTCAACTTCATCTTCGATTTCGTCATCATCTTCATCTTCTACTTCGCCACCGGAACTTGAATCAGAGTCTTGCAAATGTATTATGAATGAATCGATATAATTATCGAACCTACTATCGCGACTCCAGTAATCATTTCCATTTTTCTGGACGTTTTCGTCTTTTGGCTTGAATTTTCAATTGATAAATAACCCGCAGAAATCACATTATGCACGGTTCTTTTGCTGTATCCCGTAGCCTCCGCAACGTTATAGAAATATTCACATCATTTTTAAATTCAAAGCTTTCTTTGTCTGGTTTTCTTTTCTTAAAATATTCAGCCACCTTAAAAATGACAGTCTTCATATCACGACTGATGTGCGTCTGACATAGACAGTCCGATACAGATAACACTACCTGCCGCCACGAGCGTTGACGGCGCACTGACAGAGCGCAGCAGCCGATTCTCCCCCCGTCTCGCCGCGCGCGTACCTCAGGGAGTGCACAGCACTAATGGCCACACTATAGTACAAGTATGCATCGAACGTACACGAGCGACTGAGACGCCATGCGCGACCTACCCGCGCATGCGCTGTTCTATGTTTCTTGTCAAATTGACATCCTGCGCAATCAATTGCGACGTACTTCTCATAGGCAAAGATAACAAAATCGTACTGTACAGAACGGAATTGAGTGCTTATAAGCACGGTACACTTACATATGATATCTGTTAGCCAGCACCCCCAGTAGCTCTCCCACCAGGTCCCCTGGCGCCCCGGTCTGGTTGACCACCGGCGCCACCAGGCCCATGACGAGGTCGTTCTTCGCTGACGGGATGCTGATGACCACCAGTTGGACGTCTGTACTCATTATGCGGATGGCGCCGACCTGAGAAAGAAATCATTGATGAGTTCATGAAGTTTTTGTTGAAATAAATTTATCGACACAGTCCTTTTTTTTAAGAATTTGAAATCATCAAATGACTCCACCCGCTCTAGCTAGAGCACAAGAAAGTGTCAGACTAGAACTGACTAAAACCTATTCATGTTCCTCTTAATTGCATTCCAGGGCAGCCGTGACTCTTTTGAAAAAAATCCGGAACCCTGGACCGACACAATACTGCGCGGCAAAATTAAAACTTATATAGTTATAACCCGGAAAGCTGCTATTGTTTAGTTGGATTGGGCCAAACATGTCTGCCTCGTGCCTGATGATCTGGTGGCTAAAATAATTACTTGTTGGGTACCCACTAAGTAGTGTAAATAATTTAAAACAATAACACTTTTGGCAGTGGCAGACCAAGACTAAGTTGGAGAAATAAACTTGCTTGACCCTTACCGGAAGGACGGGCCCGCAATGGCAGCGGACAGACGTGTGTGGGAAAAGGGAGAGGAAGGCCTTTGCCCAGCATTGGGAAATAACTGGTTAATCAAATTAGACTGAACTGGTGTTTGAGATTAAATAGTTATCGTAGTTAACGTCATAGTCAAAGCCATAGTCAATACTATAGCCATAGTCAAAGGCGAAGCTCGAGTCGAAGTAATGGCGAGCCTATGTAAACTAACACAGTAACATAACCCTCACCTCAGTAATAGCAGTGGGCTTCTTGAGCGGCTTGAAGGAGTTGTCGTCGAGCTTGTAGATGGCGGAGTCGGTGACGAGCAGGCAGCGCTCCGCCAGCTTGTTGTAGCGGTTGAACTTGTGGAAGCGGCACGAGAACAGCGGCCGCCCCAGCTGCTGCGTCTTCTGCAGCGTGGCCAGCTGCGACTGGTACACCGCTGGAAAAAAAAATGGGATTAGTCTACGATGGAGTGAGCTTATCCAGAAGGAGCCTGTTCACTCTGATTTTAGAGAGATGAGAGTTGAAAGCGTTCGAAAACACAGACGCAGGCAGAGAGTTCCACTACTTTAAAGACGTTTTGGTAAGCTTAGTGTGACGGCTTCAGTGCGAGGTAGGCCCTTCAGGACTGGAGGAGCTCTAGTAACTTGTAAGAAGGAAGCAACACTTACCAGCCCTTGGGTTGTACTGGTTGACAGCCAGATAGTCTCCCAGCCACTGGTGGCCCTGCCCCCACTCCTTGCGGCGGCCGCGCAGAGCGCTGGCGGCGCAGATCTTCATCTTGAGCTGCGGCCACTGGTCGCGCGGGATGGGCTTCAGCGTGAGGTAGGCGCGCCAGCGGCGGTAGGCGGCCTGCAGCAGCGCCGCCGGCACTCTGCGCGGGCACGCCGGCCACGTACGGATCACGCCGCGGTTGCGCTGCAGCTCGGCTTGCAGCTCCGCGATGTAGCGGCGGAGACGGTAGCGTCTGGGACGAGTATATAGGTTAAAAATGTTGAAAATCTATACTAATATTATAAAGCAGAAGAGTTTGTTTGTTTGTATGTTTGTTTGTTTGGTTGAACGCGCTAGTCTCAGGAACTACTGGTCCGATTTGAAAAATTCTTTCAGTGATAGATAGCCCATTTACCGAGGAACGTTATAGGCTTTATTATCATCACGCTAAGACAAATAGGAGCGGAGCAGTAATGGAAAATGTAACGCAGACGAAGTTGCGCGGGTCAGCTAGTTGATCATATACGGCCGTTTCTAATTTCATTGTAGTTTTATTAATTGTGATGAATACACCCACCTGCTTCTGAGATGCCAATAAAACCTTCGTCAAATTAGAAACAGTAAAAGACTTAGTATACAACCTTGTGGTACTCCACTGGTAACTGGCTGAAGTTTTATTCAATAGTAACCAATACTGACTTTTTATTATTTATTCAAAAATAACAATTTAATACTTTAATGCTAAGCCAATAATATGATACATTGAAGGTTTTCCAGTAAAACATACGTGACTTATGGTATCAAATGCCTTTCTACAATTGATACAAACACTATTTTGCTTCCTATAGTGGTACCGTTTTAGGTTCAGTTATAGATAAACTTTTAATAAGATGAACTTACTTCCAGGCATTGTAGATGGTCATAGCCGCCTTGAGCTTCTTATAGCGCATGCGCGCGAGGGTTCCTCTCCACAGCTTTTGCAGCAGGATCACGATGGATGGTATCAACTCAGCGCGGGCCGCTTCTAAGCCGTGCAGGGTTTTAGCACTCCTGGAGGAAGAAAATGTATGAAGAATTTTAGTACATACATTGATTTTTTTTACTTAGCTAGTGATTTTTTTTTTAAGTTATAGTGTCTTTTTCGGGATTCACGATTGTTTGGATTACTTATGCGATTACCGCGGTATCAATATTGTGATAACGACGAGATGAGAGACGAGAGATTCAAGTGTTTGTGAAAATAATTGTGAAGGCGTGTTTGTACGGTTGCACTCGTTTCTCGCAGCAACAGATTTTAACGAATCGTCGTCATTTTATGTACAGATAAAGTTAATAGACCGGAGTGGAGGAGTGAGAAGGGTATTTTGAATCCCGGAAAAATGCCTGATTCTTGTGGAAAAGGCGACTTCATAAAGTGTGTACAAAGTGAGTGTGTCTACGTACCTGATGAACAGTTTGGTGTGTCCGAACTGCACGTCAGTGATGTGCAAGTCGCGCAGCAGCACCATGACGGCGTCCTTGTCCGCATTCCCGCGGAAGTTGGGCCACGTGTACTGCGACAGCATCTTGTAGCGCTTGAGGAAGCGGTCGTAGCGCTGCCGGGACGCGAACCCGGCCCGCCGCACGCGCACGTTCTCCACTAGCCCGAGGTAGGCCACTTGATGGCGGACCTACCAGTAACATTCTAATCAGACAAACAGACAATTTGACCCCTTCTTAAACCCAAAACATGGCTGAGTCAAGTTGAACCGCACAAGCCTTTGGTTAAAACCAGTTGAACCCCGCAAATATTTAGTTGAGACAAATCGATACCCCTAGGCTGAGCCAAGCTGACCAACCGCAAATCTTTGGCTGCGCCAAGTTGAACACCTACAAATCACTGGCCTAGCTAACTTAACCCCCACAAATACCCACATGTCTTTAGCTGAATTAAGTTGAACCCCAATCTTGGGCTACACCACACCTGGCTTTAATAAAGATTTTGAGCGAAATGATTTCCCCAAGTCTCTAAAAACAATTCTTTAATTCGAAATGTGATAAGTATTCGCAGTTATTGATCCTTTTGGTATGGGCACGCTCAGTGCAATTTTATTATATCGTTGCAGTATAATTATCTTTTCTCTTTTACTATGTGTTTGTTGCTGTTGTGTTGTCTCTGTTTCGAATAAATGTGTACAATTCTATTGGCATATGTTACATCTCATATTTCCAAGGATGGTTATCGAAGAGCAACGCTTTTTTTTATTGGGACAAGCCCGCCACACATTCCCAACCACTGCATCTCCTGAATGCCAGAATCAACAATGGCGACCCCCAGAAAAACGCCGAGCTAATGAAGCCGGAGTACCGTCAACTGTCTTGGATCCCGCAACAAAAATCAGAAAAGTACAGCAGAGGAGTCGGAAAAATATAATTTCCACAGTATTGCTTACCAGCTGATCATCCCAGTTGGTAGGAGTCTGGTAGGGGTTGGGCTTGACGCAGCGCACGTAGAACGGCTCTTTGCTTTGCAGACCGGTCACCAGCGCTGCCATCGAGTTGCGGAACAGCGTCGCAGCTGATGGAGGTCGCTTTGATGTCTGCGAACGAATAAATAAGGATAAAACAACATAAAAACGACGAAAAAAAAAAAAAACGAACGATAAATAACGATATCTCTCATTATCATCATCACCATATCAGTCAATTGTCGTCCACTGCTGAACATAAGCTTTAGATCTTTGTTACAATAGGCTAGTTTCCATCATCCACAAATTGCAAAACTATTTAGTCCGTCAGTTAGAGCATCGAAAAATAATGGACACGTATTTTTAGTTTTTGTAAATCAATGAATATTGACAAAGATAAAACGCATCAAAACTCGGGAATGGGGACTCGTGACGTCACGACCCGCTAAAAATTATGCCAGGGCGTGACGTATCCAGAATTTTAAAAGCTTCGTAACTTTGTCAATTTTGGTTCCTGTAAAAAAAGAAAAAATACGGGTCAAATACTTTTTGATAATCTAACTGACGGACTAATTAGATTTTTTCAGGACACAAGCCTAATAGACTACGACTATAGAAGCCACCCTAGACATAATATTACTGTAGAAGCCTCTACTAGTATATTTGTTGTTTTTAATCGCTTGTCTTGGTATGGTCATGTGAAGAGGGACGAAACGCATTAAGCTAAAATAGTAATGAACATAAATGTGGATGGATGGAGAGGGAGAAAAAGGCCAAAGAAAAGATGGATGGATTGTGTGAGGAGCGATATGAAAGAAAAGGGAGTTAGTGATAGTTTGACGGCTGACAAGGCAAAGTGGAAGAAAAAAACGTGTTGCGCCGACCCCAAGTAACATGGGATAAGGGCAGGAAGATGATGCTTATAAGGCTAACTTTACAATTTTAGTGAAACTGGGCACATTAATAAATATTATTAGTGTTAATTCCTCTTATTAATGTACGAAAATTCGTCACGGGTGTGTCAAGGGGGGAATGTCCCCCAGCCTTTGGCGGGCAGACTGTTACTGCACAGAGCACACGGTGTTCTCCAGCTCCCTTTGGTGAGGGGTGTGTGCTAGCTACAGGCCCGCATTACTGCAGCGTGCTGACTGAACTCGACATTTATTAATAACTAGCTGTCCCACGCAACTTCGTCTGCGTCACATTTTCCATGAATGCTCGGCTCCTTTTAGTCTTAGCGTGATGATATGTAGCCTATATCCTTCCTCGATACATGGGCTATCTAATACTGAAAGGATTTTTCAAATTGGACCAGTAGTTCCTGAGATTACCCCCTACATACAAACTTACAAACAAATGTTACCTCTTTATAATATTAGTACCTATAGATAAATAAGTTATTTCTACGATCGATCATATAAACTAATTTATTATCAATATTCAGACCATTTTACAACGCTACTTGAAAAAAGAACTGTTATTTTCGATTTACTTTGACTAATTTACATCCCATTCTGATTGCGCGCGAGTTATATTGTTACGCGCCAGAATGAATGCCGGGTACACAACGTACTACTTCTAGCCATCTAGTATCGAGTAGTGGAACTAATTGGGTCACGATCTTTCTAGACTTTTCGATGCTAGAACATTCTCGATGTTTCGATACCTAGTCAGTCGGGACCGGTATGTTCCCGAACTTTCTAGATATTTCCATTCTCGAAGGTTCTGGAAATTACTGTGGGACTATATAAGGTGCGAATCGCTCGCGACTGAGTCAGTATTGAATTGGCGATACAAGCGAACATCGGAAGCGATCTTCAACTGCGAATTAAGTGAAGTGAAGTGTTTAATAGTGCGATTGTGTGTTATAATTAGTGCGTTTAAAGTGTTAATTAGTTTTGATAATTAAAGTGTCATTTTTTTTGTTAAATAATCGGCTGTTTTTATTGTCACGAACCCCAAGCTCGTAACAATATCTATTTTACCTTCTGTATATTAGTGCCGCCCTCCGGCCACATCTCCGCCAGCGACTGGTTGCTGGAGGAGTGCAGCAGCCTCTTCAGGTCCTGCCACAGAGAGTCCTTGTTTTTGTCCATGAAGCCGGTCACTGCGTACGTCACGTCACCCGCGTAGTGACTGTTACAAGAAGAATATTTTTGTAAATTATAGTGCAGTTAAGTACCACTGTTTCAACGCGAATAGATTCTTTCGCAGAGATGCTAAGATATCCTTGCCACCACCCCCAGATAATAGGATATTTTTGCACTAACTAATCAGTCCCCAAAAAAAAAACAGACCCTCGAGGCTCCACCCTTTTTTTTTAGGGATGGGAAATCATCCTAAAAATATCCTTCTACTGACTAAAACCTATCCATGTTCCTTCATTGCACTTCGTGTTCCGGAGCCACGGTATCTCTTTCGAATAGTCCCGCGACTCCGGCAGGCGTCGGCCCTTTGGGCCCCTCTGTGGCACCCTTTTTAAGCCAATAATTCTGTGATTATTTATTTTTTACTTTTGATAGGCACGCGTTTGACCACTATTTCACCTTGCTATTCACTCTTGAATTAAATACTTCCAGATATTATTAATTTATTAAAATCTGACCATAAATGTAATAATTCAGATAATTATTTCAGACGAAAGACGTCGTCAATTCGTCATATTTCGGCCTCCTGAGTCTCTCATCCAGCGCATTCTCGCATTCTCGCGGCCTTCACTAGGTCATCGGTCCATCTTGTGGGTAACTATCAACGTTAGAAGCTTTCGACCCTATTGACTATCTGCAGTGTGATTCTGTTAACATGTCGAAGTGAAGGCTTGGGTGAAGTGTTCACGAAGTGACCTGTCAATCTATGTTACAATCAAAACGGTGCTCTCTTCGTGATCACTTCACACAAGCTTTCACGTTGACAAGTTTACAGAATGCGCCACAAAAGATGGGACTTGAAACACCACGTTAACTTTATTATTTCGTAATAAATATTGAAATATTGTTAAGAATTTTAATCTAAATATCATCGAAAAATCCCTGAATATCTATACAAATTATGGATAACTATTTCTTACACGACTGGACCTTGTAGCTTCCCACTACTGACGATCGTCAAGTCTCATCTTTCGTGGCGCGTATTGTAACACTAATTGCAACACAAACAGAACAGCCGGTCGATTCTGTCGACATCTCCCCGTGATCACTTAGGTGGAGTGAACGACAAGTGAGCTGTCATGCCATCTTGTTTATTGGGTTTGACAGCTCACTTGTCGTTCACTTCGCCTAAGTGTTCACTTCGACATGTTTATAGAATCGCACTGCTGTTCTGTTCTGCGAGTTATGAGCCAATTTAAATTGAATATCCAATTTCAATAAACATTCTACTAAGACATAAATAAATCGCAACAAGCTACTCACGTAATTCTGAAGTCGACGCCATGTTTGAGCTTCTTATCCGTGGGAGCCAGCTGCCTGGACGTGTAGTGTCTGTGGCCCTTCAGCCTCCTGTCCATTGCCTCTAGCAGCTGCTTATCGGATATCTGCGAGGAAGGTCAACTACCACGTAATTAAGCAAACTTAACCTGTACTAGATAAAATCTCGTGGGTTTCAAGAGAAAAAAATCACAAACTCATACTCAAACATTTATTTCACAGGCACTTTTGAATTGTCAAGGTCGGTCGGTCCAAAAAAAGATGAAGCTAATTGCACGTTCCAAAGCGTAGATCTCTACGGAGAGGAATGTGCAAGAAACTCCACGGACACTCTTTTTTTACAAAATTAGGTTAGCTAGTTCAGAAATAGTCTGGCTAAATGGCACCCAGCATATACTATGATGGTAACCCTTCCGGCATGGGCACGCTCAGCATTTTTCTTTATTTTATGTTTTTGTTTCCTTATCTTTTATATATTGTGTTTTTGCTGTTGTGTTGTATCTGTGTCGAATAAATTTTTCTATTATATTCTATTCACTCATCCCAAAGCGAGCAAAAGTCTTTAGAGGGTATGCGGAAAAGGGAGTAAAGTCCCGCAAACCTCCATTGAAAAGGGAGGATCCTCAGACCGAACGGTTGTTAAGTCCGGTGGGCAATTCCCGATAGTTGATATTCGGTCTGTTGGATATGTTCAAATTGCATGGAGAACTCTCGATACCGTGATGCAGGATTTAACTATTACTATCAGATGCGAGCTTACCTTGGTGGGATTGAGACAGGCTTCGTCCATGATAGCGATGAGTCCCTGATGAGGAGCGTCCACCAACTCGCAGATAACGCGGTTGTTGAAGTACTTGATGGGTGTCCACTGGATGCCCTCGCGAGCGTATTCTTCTTGTTCCTGCTTCAGCACCAGTTCTGGAACAAAGCAAGTTTATGGTGATGGGAACTTGTACAGTTTGGATGTAAGTTAAGTCTATCTTACTGTGCTGAACTTTAGTTAGTTAACAGATTTATAGCTACCTATACTTTGACTTTTACTTTTGTGTGTTTTTGTTATACTCGTACTATTTTTTTAGTCAAACCAGATTCAGCTGAATACCAGTGTTTTACGTGGAGCGGCTGCCTACCAGACCTCCACAACCCATTAACTGGGTAACACGGTACTTCCTGGTAAGACTGGAGTCAGATTTCCTGGTTTCTGACAATCCGTAACGACTGCTAAAGATCAACAAATGACAGCCGGGACCAACGGCTTAACGTGCTTGCCGAGGCACGGAGGAAACTCGGTATGTTAAGATAGTCACCCATCCACAGACCAACCTTGGCAAGCGTTGCTTAACCCTTAAAGATCGATCCGTGCGGCTGTTATTATTTAGCTACCTACTTACCGATAAACAATTGCTGTAGTTTCTCATTGCAGTAGTTAATGCAGAATTGTTCGAAGCTATTCGTCTCGAAGATCTCAAACCCGTAGATATCCAGCACCCCTATAAGAGTGTTCTTGTATGTCCCACTGGGCACGTCTATCGCTTTGTTTATCTGAAATGGGAAACTGAACTTTATTTTCTTGGTGATAGGGTTTAATATTTAGTACGGATTTGTAGGTAGTATAGCGAAGTGTATACACATAATATGTATGTATCGCTTATTTTATCTGAAATCGGAAACTGAACTTTATTTTCTTAGTAATAGGGTTTAATTTTTTGTAAGGATGTGTAGTTAGTATGGCGAAGTATATATCTATCGCTTTGTTCATCTGAAATGGGAAACTGAACTTAATTCTAATAACACTAGAGCTTAGTTTACAGTATCGATGTATTGTTGACACGGAAGAGCGAAAATTGGAGCGTATTTAATAGGCAATATGGTGCAGAGTTGGATGGTACCTACAAGACTTCTGTATCGTTAAGTGCCGTATCGTATCACTTCATACTCACTCCATCTAAAAGTAAAATTTACACGGTGACATGTTGACAGAATAGATCGTCACTATAGCTGTCAACGAGTCAATCACACGAGTGAGCTTGCTAAGACATGCGCTCGCACTGAGACAGGACTTTTTTTTATTGCACTGAGACTTGCCTGTGTGAAGGCTCCAAGCCGAGGCTATTTTTACTTAAAACTAAAACGATGCTCACTGAGGGCACCCCCTGTGGGGTACGGACCTCAGCAGAGCGGCGTCATTAAGGGGACGGGGCGAGCAGCAAGGGTCTAGCGGGGTCATGATATCAATATTTTGTGGCTCAGCGACGCGGGCTGGCTCGTTTGGCAAAATACGGAGGGGGGGGGGGATTACAGGGGCGTCACGATGGATGAGACGTGTGTGATAGTGAGCCAGCTATTTCTACATGTACGATGATCGTACAGCAATGTTACCTGTTGTACGATCCACGTGAACAGCCTGTCATAGGCGGCCTTGGCGAGCGCCAGGCGCGTGTAGTTGGCGTCAGTCAAGGAGTGCTCCTTGTTGACCAGGTCGCCGCCGGCCGCCAGCACGCGGCCCGCCATGGCGCCGCGCAAGGCTTGTTCTGACACGCCCAGCGCCGCCGTGCACGCACGCACCGCCCCGCCGATTGACAGCTGACCATCTTGAGACTCTGTGAACGTTAGCTCGCCCTGAAACAGAAAATAAACAATAGGCTGGATTCCATCATCCACAACTTGCAAAACTATTTAGTCCGTCAGTTAGAGTATTGAAAAATAATGGACACGTATTTTTTTATTTTTGTAAATCAATGAATATTGACAAAGATAGAACGCATCAAAACTCGGTAGTGGGGGCTCGTGACGTCACGACTCAGTAAAAATTATGCGAAGGTGTGACGAATTGAGACTTTTAAAACCGTCGTAACTTCGTCAATTTTGGTTCCCGTAACAAAAGAACAAACACGGGTCAAATATTTTTGGATAATCTAAATGACGGACTAATTAGATTTTTCGACACAAGCCTATTGAAATTTTAAACATAGCGACCGTCAGCGAGACTGGACAAAACGTCTCAACCAACTTCTGAATCTTCATCCTCTTCGTGTCGACGGTTGATCAAATTAGGCTGGGCCATGTTTGTTGACTCGTTGGAAGCGTTGTTCAGGTTTTTGTGACGTGGTCTCGCTGTTCTCATGCTAGGGCTGGTTACTGCTAAACTGGACTGTAGCACCTGTGACGTGAGCCAGGGCTTAAAACGACTTACAAACTAAATGACTGCTCGTGAAGTTGGTGTGCGTCTGAATGTCCGATGGTAGAAGGGGGTCGGTGGGATGAGGTCGTGGAGTTCTTGGTGCGCACTCTCCGAAGTACAATCTGTAGAAGATCGACAAGCATGATAAATTTAACACTCACCAACAAAATAACTCCAGCGACGACGCTCCAGATATCCTCGACCACGGACTTGGAGAAGCCGAGCGCCTCAAACGCGCTGTTGGTCTGCGAGAACAGCTTGGAATCTGAGGCGGTGGCGCGTTCGCTACCCAGGATCTGGTACACCGCGCTCGACGCCAGCCCGAACTTCTTCGTCGTTGAGTTGTTTGTACTTAGCACCTGGAATGGTAAAAGAGAATAAATTTAAGAAGATTGAAATGGTGCCGCTTGCCGATAAGCAATGGACTTGTGTTCAGAAAAAATCTAATTAGTCCGTCAGTTAGATTATTAAAAAAATATTTGACCCGTGTTTTTTCTTTTGTTACGGGAACCAAAATTGACGAAGTTACGACGCTTTTAAAATTCTCAATACGTCACACCTTCGCATAATTTTTAGTGAGTCGTGACGTCACGAGCCCCCACTCCCGAGTTTTGATGCGTTTTATCTTTGTCAATATTCATTGATTTACAAAAACAAAAAATACGTGTCCATTATTTTTCAATACTCTAACTGACGGACTAAATAGTTTTGCAATTTGTGGTTGATGGAATCTAGCCCATTCCGTTGTGTCCTTTGCAGCTCAAGTCGTCTCTACATTGAAATAAGATATAAACCCAACAATATCCTAGTCATTTTACATTTTCATTAATGACGTAAATTTGAGGTGGATCTTCGAAGTTGTAGTCAATATCTATGTCATAGCCCATCTCCGAAGTTATTCATCAATCGAATAGAATGCAGCTTTAAACGGACCACTTCGAACAATACTTTCTCTGACAAGTTCACCGATTTTGTTGATTATGATAAGATAATATATCATAATTACAAATATATCATCAAAATCGGTGGACGATTGGCGAAGACATCGATGACTGGATCATTCAATAAAATTGAGAGCCTCTTCCTTTTTTGAAGTTCGTCTTTTTTGAAAGTAGAGTGTATTGTATGCCTCTGTTATCGCTTCAGGGAAATCGGCCCTAGTGCTATGCTTGTGCCACTAGTATGAATAACTGTAACTAACCTATTAAACGCCAAACCATCAACGAAAAATACGGGGAATCCATGGCTCGGCTTGGTAGGTCAAGTCACAAATTTACCGTATTTGTCACTTCACTTTTTGTGACGTGAGCGTTCTTAAGTTTAAAGACTACTTGTTATTGTTACAATAACAAGTTATTGAGCAAATCTATATAACACTAGCTGACCCACGCAACTTCGTCTGCGTCACATTATCCATTATTGCTCTGCTCCTATTTGTCTTAGCGTGATGATATATAGCCTATAACCTTCCTCGATAAAAGGGCTACCTAACACTGAAATAATTTTTCAAATCGGACCAGTAGTTCCTGAGATTAGCGCGTTCAACCAAACAAACGAAACTCTTCTGCTTTATAATATTAGTATAGATTTTTTACAATGATTACTTAAAATATGCAAAGATAGATACTGTATAACCGTTACCGTTTTGAACAGGCATGTTGAGAATATGACATACGGGAGATCGATTATGTCAGATAGATGAATGTAAACCAAACAATCTAGTACCGATCATCACTACATTTATAATATCGACTGTTGGACAATAGATTCGTGTACTAACAGTTGTTTACTAAACAATAATGCGGCTAAAGTTATGGGCTATTGTATAACTTCGGTTTGGGCAGGGATGGCGAACCATTATAATTACATATTTGTTTCAATTAACTTTTATTTCGCTTTGTGGTATGGAACCCTTCGTATGAGAATCCGACTGACACTTGGGCGGTTTTTATTTAGAAAAAACAAAAACAGAAGTTAAACCGTACAAGCCAGCTTCGACAAACTATTTTCTTAGATGACCTTATCATTCTCCCGTATAATAAAGTTCAGAGAAGAACCAAGATCATTGTCATCATATCAGCCGAAAGACTTCCACTGCTGGAAAAAGGCGGGGAGGCATATGTATGTCCTGGTACCGTGCGCTTCGCATACATCGGCTACCCGCGACCAGGTCATCAGTCCACCTTGTGGGAGGCCTTCCAACGTTGCGTCTTCAGGTACGCGGAAGAACCTAGATACTAGAACGAAATTAGAAGCTTCCACCAATTTCATAAATAAATAATTGTGTTAAAACTCTCTAAATTCATTTTTTTTTTATTGGGACAAGCCCACCACACATTTCCAACCACTGCAACTCCTGAAAGCCAGAATCAACAGTGGCGACCACCAGAAAAACGCCGAGCTAATGAAGCCCGACGAGTCCCGGAGAAACGATTCAACTGTCTTGGATCCCGCAACGAAATTAATCAGAAGAGTACAGCGGAATAGTAGGAAAAAAATTAATTTAATTTCTACTTCCCTGTATATCAAGCAGGAGACAGATTTGAGTTAGGCCAATAGACACCAAGGGACATTAATACAACTGGGTTAAGCCCAGTTGCCAAGCAAAATCTAAATTCATATGTATAACTAGCTGACCCGCGCAACTTCGTCTGCGCCACATTTTCCTTTAGTGCTCCGCTCCTATTTGACTTACCGTAATGATATATAGCCTATAGCCTTCCTCGATAAATGGGCTATCTAACATTGAAAATTTTACCTTCTTTTTTTATTTATTTTTAACTTTTTTTTATCGGTCCAGTAGTTCTTGAGATTAGCGCGTTCAAACAAACTCTTCTGCTATATAATATTAAGTATAGATGTGTAAACGCCTTAGAGCGAGTTTTCTAACGTTATCAACTGCGTTAGCGTAAACGTTAATGTGTGTATTGGAACTGAACAAGCACCGTCTGGTGACAATAAACCTTTCTTTTTAGGGTTCTGTACCCAAAGGGTAACCAACTGAACCCTATTACTAAGCCTCCGCTGTCCGTCCGTCCGTCTGTCCATTTGTCTGTCATCGAGCTGTATCTCAAGAACCGTAACAGGTAGGCAGTTGAAATTTTCACAGATTGTGAATTTGTATTGCCGCTATAACAACAAATAATAAAAACCGGCCAAGTGCGAGTCGGACTCGCGCACCGAGGATTCCGTTCAAACCTGTAGGTTAGGTACATATTATAAGCAAAGGTTTACAATTTATGACGTATTAAAAAATAACTACTTACTAGATCTCGTTCAAACCAATCTTGGGTGGAAGTTTACATTTTCATCATATATTTTTTTTACGGTACAGAACCGGCCAAGTTTAAGTCGGACTCGCACAAGCAGGGTTTGTGAGTCTGACTTGCACTTAGCCAATTTTTTTTTCATACAATTTCACATATCCGAAAGTTTACGTTAACGCAATCGAGTAACTACGTTAAAAATCTCGCACTAAGCCCTGTAAAAAATAATATGATAACGTACTACTTATTACTTAGTACGTATAAATGTTGGCTACAATAGATGGTTTGTTTCAAAATAAGCTAAACATCGTCAATTCAACATGCCTTTCAAGAATAACAATTGAAATGAGTATTTTTCCTAGACCAAGTATAAAATTCTCTCTAAGCCATAATAATGGCAGGAGAGACAATAGTCGTAATTGTGACTTCATCGAAGCGTCACCAGAAAACCAATGATATAATACTTCTTATTTACAAATACTAGTACTCCTCTATTGAGAAACCTAAAGCCCTCATGCTAACGACGCGCGACGTCTTCGAAAAAGAAAAAAACTGGCCAAGTGCGGGTTTTCCTGTCATCTTTAGGTATATAACTATTTTTTTTTAATTTTAGGGTTAGTGGTTTCAGAGATAAAGGGCGACATTGAGAATGGACATTTTTGGTCTAATTTCTCGAATAACTTTAAAATCATTTATTTTAAAATTCAAGGGAAACCCTTTCATTTGATACTAGCTGTCCTCCGCGGCCCGCAGCTTCGCTCCCGTCAACTGGCAACCTTTTTTACATATAAGCCTTCTCCTGATAATAACAAACACAACAAAAAAAGACTTAGCGAAATCGGTTCAACTGTTCTCGAGATTTGCGCTTAGCAACACATTCAGCGATTCATTATATTATAGATGTCACACGATACAACTACATGAATTACAATACAGTTTTTTTTTTTAGTTAAAAATTTAAATAAAATTTTATCAAAAGTGACCCCATATCACTTTTGGGGGTCAAACTAGAATTTTTTTACTACAGGTTTATTAATATTAATTTATTAATAAATGTATACTAAAGGTTTATTTATTTACGTAACACATCCATGTTTGGGTCACAGAAATCCATTTAAATATACCAAATTTCAATAGAATATACCAAATTTCGGTCCTGTAGATCCGGAGAAGACTGGCTGACAGACAGACAGAAAGACAGACACTCGAATGATCCCATAGGGGTTCCGTTTTTGTATGGAACCCTAAAAATAATCCTCTGTGCCTATATTAACAAATCCCATCAATACTAACAAACAATTAAGTTTTGATCAAATATTCCCAACTTAAGTAACAATTTTATAGCTAAGCCATTATTTTTTCCTAACTTGACTAAATGCCGTATGGTAGGCGGCAGATAAATATACAATAACAGTCATTGCCCCTTTCTTAATATTAAAAACAGAAATAGACATAAAGTTATCTTGAATCGACTTCCATCGTAATCCTTTACGTTCTCCTGTAATGAAATACGGTTCATCACTTATTGTTCGAGTTTTTTGTACAAGAGGCACTTACTGACACTTGAACCGTTTGCTGTCCATACTTATATATAAATTAGCATACAACTAAACTTTGAAGAAATAACTGAATTGTAAAAAAAATATAAGACATAACTTGTACTACGTAACAGACAGATGTGTTGCTGGGGAGTTTGTTGGCCACTTCTTCTCCACAGGTAAAACACTAGGAAGTGGTGACGGGCGGGCGTTTTGGGGGACTGTATTTTGTAAAACTTGTCGTTCAAAACGTGCTGGCTCTCAGCCTAATGTGAATAAATGACTTTTGAATTTTGAACTATGAAGGAGTAATAATTTTGGTATTTATCTGTGGATGCTTGTTATTAGCAAATCAAATCAAATCAAATCATCTTTATTGTGGATCATAGGTACATAATACAGATGGTGTTATTTAAATATTTAGGACCAGCTATGTCCTACCCATAAGGCGTACAATAGAATGTAGGTAAGTATCTAGTGAGTTTACTCGTACATGCATGTCAACAATAGTGTATTACATTGCAAATTATTAGATTCTTTAATCCTCGTTAATTATTATTATTATATTATATGATTATCTTTATCTACACAGAACGCATCATGACTCAGGCAGATTGTATTTTAATAGTGATTTGTCATAAAAAAAATCTTTCATAGAGTAATAACATTTGTTCACTAATAGTTCATGGAGTTTCTTTTTAAATGCTTTTATTTCAGTAATTGCTCTTATAGGCCTTGGAATATTATTAAATATACGTGGAGCAGAGCAGAAAATACTTTTGCGCAAGAAATGAGTCTTCTAGGCACTATGTCTAGTTTGTCCTGATGCCGTATACGCAGCTTTCGATATTTGAATAGATCATTATTATTTTTTACAAAAACTGCGACCTCAAAAATATATAAACACGGTAATGTTAATACATTCATTTTTTTTAATTAAGAGTCACACGAATCAGTTTTCTGTAGATTGAAAATTGCTCTGACACACCGTTTCTGTGCAATGAACGCGCGTTCTTTATCAACACTATTACCCCAAAATATCAGGCCGTATCTAAGGTTACAGCTGACGTGTCCATGGTATGCCGTTATTAGTGTTGGTAGATTTGCAATTTTCCTTAGTCTGTAAAGGGCATATGAGAACTTGCTTAACTTTTTACAGACATAGTCGACTTGTTTTTTCCAATTTATTTTGTCATCTACGTATAACCCTAGAAATTTTGTTGTTTCGGTTTCTTCAATGTCTTTGTCTTGATACTTGATATTTAAAACGCCCGTACGTCGTGTTCTTATTTTAAAATTCATTATTTTGGTCTTGTCAATATTAATCATTAATTTATTTGAATTAAGCCAGTCATTTACTAATATTAAAGATTTGTTAATGTCAGATTCTAAATTAATTGTAATGGCATTAGTGAATAGTACAGTGCTATCGGCAGCGAATAATGTCATGTCATGATTTACTACCGAAGGCATGTTGTTTATATACACAAGGAAGAGAGGGGCGGATAAGATACCCCCTTGTGGAACCCCAAGATCTACTGTTCTGGAATTAGACGCATAGATTTTTTCTGTTTTTGTGGCTATGTTCACTTTCTTTATCTCTGTAATCTGTTGCCTATTAGATAGATATGACTTTATTAGGTTGTATGCATTGCCTCTCACACCGTATGCATATAGTTTTCTTAGAAGAATATTATGATCAACACGATCAAAAGCTTTTGACATGTCCATATATATTGCTACAGCCGGCAGTCCTTTGTCCAAATTTGTCATTATTTTTCCCAAGAAATTATATATTGCTACATTAATCGATTTATTTTTCCGAAAACCATATTGACTTGGAGGAAAGATGTTATGGATTTCAAGGAAGGTGTAGAGACATTTATAAATTACCTTTTCTAAAATATTGGCAAAGATAGGTAATAGCGCAATGGGCCTATAATTGCTCATATTTGTTTTGTCCCCTTTTTTAAAAACTGGCTTAACAATCGAAATTTTTAATTTGTCCGGAAATATGCCTTGTTCTAAACACAAATTTATTAAATAGCTTAGGGGTTCTGATATTATATCAGCAACATCTTTAACAATTGTAGTCGTAATTCCATCATAACCGGTACTATTTTTATTTTTTAATGATATTATTATTTTATTGATGTCTTCTGGGATTGTCGGGGTCAAGAAAATAGAATTAGAATTATATGTCAATTTATTTAAGGGATTATTAAGGGTATCGAATTGTTTATTGATATTATTATTTATGTCAAGGAAGAAGTCATTGAACGTTTTGGCGATGTCTTTGGGATTGGTTATTATTTCGTAGTTGGTAATTATTTGATCTATGCTGTCAACCGGAAATTTATATTTGATCTCATTAATAACATCCCATGTCGCTTTGCTTTTATTTGTAGCAGTCATAATGTAGTAATCGTTTTGGGATTTTTTTGTCAGCCTTATTATTTTTTTGTATCTCGCAGCAATCTTGTTATTACAATTGTCATTATAATAATAGTAGTCTGTAAGGCTACCGACAATAATACATTTCTACAAAAGCTATATTAAGGAAAGGTTACAAAATGTATTTATTAGAAGTTTATCTGGCGCCTACCGTCGTAAAAAATGCACCGTAAAAAAAAACCACGTGAAGTGAACTTCAAGTCTATCCTATAAAGGTTAAAAGACAGTTCACTGCAAGCTCACTTTACGTCAGCTTTCATTGTGAGGCGTTTACAGAATCGATCGACTGTACCAAGTGACAAGAAACGGTACGAGGTCTCGGTCAGTGTACTTTTATTTTAAACATTCTTATTATTTGAAAAATAGAAATATTACCAAACATTTATGTTTAGCCACTTCAGCAGTACCTCAGGAGAAATCAACATAAGCCAGTTTCTTACCTGATAGAACGCATGGAAGTTCCTCTCCCCTGGTTGCAAGGAGACCACTCTGCTCTTCTCCAGCAGATAGTTGCTGATATGACCCCCCACAGGATCGCCCTTGTAGTCGAAGTGTATGTCCATGTACTTTCCGAATCTTGACGAGTTGCCGTTACGATTCGTTTTTGCGTTACCGAAGGTTTCTAGTATCGAATTTGACTGGATTAGCACGTTTTTTACCCTGTAAGAAATGGTTCTGATTAGTTAAGGATTTATTGTCATCTTCATTGTCTAACTATTCGCGTTCTTATATTTATCTCAGTATTCACTCCTCATAGCCTATTCTACACAATCCATTCATCCTCTGTTAAGAGTCCTATTACATTTTTTACGGAAATTCATGATTTTTGACGCTGTAATTATCAACAGCAGTAAGATATTTTAATTATTTGATCCTGAATAACGAGAGTGCCAGTCTCTTTCTTGTAAGTTAGAGTTACACATTTTCATTTTTCTTTTCGTGTAATTTACTATAAATATTTTACGAACTCAGTTTGCAAGAAAAAATGTCGGCGATGGAACTTTGACGGTCTAATTCACATTGTTACAATCAATTCTTTTAAAAGCTAAAATTACTAAAAGGTAAGTTTTATTTGTTTATTGGAGTTCTAGAATTTCTTTAAATTCCTTGAGTTTTCACGGAAAAAAACGTAAAGATAGCCTAATTTAAGCCAGAAATGTCTTGATTCAGCGTCCATTATATTACAAATAAAAACAATTTTATAAAATAAATTAATATGATATAAAATTTCAATCTACAATGAATACGTTTCATTAGTTTTCGTTTGTCAATATAATTAAACAAAATTACAATAAATAAAATTAAAGTACTATATATTCTGCGTCAATTCAGCGCGCGCGCTCCTCAGTCTCGCGCGAGCGCCCAAATAAACTATAATCCTATTCAGACTAGTAAGTATCAAAATTGTTTCGCGGACTATAGATGTACTCCCAACGCAGACCAACGTAACTTCGTCTATTGCAAACGAGCATTTACGATTCGTAATAGGACTCTTAAGTCTGGCCAAGTTCTATTATTCATCTTGTAATTTATTCATCTTCATTGTCTAACTATTCGCGTTCTTATATTCATCTCAGTATTAACCCCTCATATCCTTCTCCACACAATCCATTCATCCTCTGTTAAGTCTTCGCTAAGTTCTATTATTCATCTTGACATTTATTCATCTTCATTGTCTAACTATTCGCGTTCTTCTATTCATCTCAGTATTTACCCCTCATATCCTTCTCTACACAATCCATTCATCCTCTGTTAAGTCTTCGCCAAGTTCTATTATTCATCTTGACTTTTATTCATCTTCATTGTCTATCTATTCGCGTTCTTCTATTCATCTCAGTATTCACCCCTCATATCCTTCTCCACACAATCCATTCTTCCTCTGTTAAGTCTTCGCCAAGTTCTATTATTCATCTTGACATTTATTCATCCTCATTGTCTAACTATTCGCGTTCTTCTATTCATCTCAGTATTCACCCCTCATATCCTTCTCCACACAATCCATTCATCCTCTGTTAAGTCTTCGCTAAGTTCTATTATTCATCTTGACATTTATTCATCTTCATTGTCTAACTATTCGCGTTCTTCTATTCATCTCAGTATTTATGTCTCAGTTAAGTCTTCGTCAAGTTCTATTATTCATCTTCATTGTCTAACTATTCGCGTTCTTCTATTGATCTGAGTAATTCACCCCTCATAGCCACACAATGCATTCATCCTCTGTTGAGTCTTCGCCAAGTTCCGTTATCATCTTCTTGGCTCTACTGCCATAACGTCATAGCTCATATTTATATTTTCAACTTACCTATCAATATAATCTCTGTGCACCTGTGTTGTGTTTGCTGCTATGTACTTCATTATGAACTTGGACGCCTCAGTCTTGCCCGACCCTGACTCTCCTGATATAAGAACACACGTGTCTCTGCCCTGAAACAAAATTATTGCTAACATTATTATCATAGTTGTGAATCAAACCACAGCGGGTTTGCTGGCCTCCTCGTCCTTCTGCCAAGCTTCTCCATCTCAATCACCATCCTCATTTATTATTTACTTCTAAAAAAAAGTCGTTTAACCACAATAGGAATTTCTTCTGTATCGCGAGTGCGTTTACAAACTGACATACAAAAACAATCTCACCGTTTCATTTTATTTATTTTCATCTATACTATAATATTATAAAGCAGAAGAGTTTCGTTTGTTTGGTTGAACGCGCTAATCTCAGGAACTACTGGCTCGAATTGAAAAATTCTTTTTGCGTTGGATAGTCCATTTATCGAGGAAGCCTATAGGCTATATATCATCACGCTAAGACAAAAAGGAGCGGAGTAATAATGGAAAATGTGACGCAGACGAAGTTGCGCGGGTCAGCTAGTTTATTATACCAGGAATAAATATCTGTAGATGAGCCACGGCCCGATTGGCGCAGTGTTTCAGCCAATCGCTCAACCACTGCGCCAATCGTGCCGTCTGCTGGTCTATTCTGAAGACATCTCACTGTGCATAAAGTGAAGGATCGTGAAGTGTCCTGCTGAAGCTAGGTTCAGTTCACTCCAAGCTAACTTCACTTTAGTTTTGACGGTGATATATTCAGATAGTAAGCCGGCTCAATCTTAGCTTGGCAGCTCTCTCAATTCTCCTAGGTTTTGACGGTAAAATCGCACTACTGTTTGTTCATCCTATGTAGCTGTCATGAATGATGCAATAGTGTGCACTTCGGCAAAATATAGTACTCGTTTACTACCGAGGCAGTACAATATCACAAAGGGATTATGTCATTAGGATGATCAACAATGTTGACGTTGAGGCACATTTTATTTAACATTGCCGTCATTTTTAACCGACTTCCCAAAAAGGAGGAGGTTATCAATTCGGTAGTATGTTTTTTTTTTTTTTTTTTTTTTTTTTTATGTTTGTTACCTCATATCTCCGACAATTATGAATCGATTTGAAAAATTTTTGTTTTATCTGAAAGGATATACTTGCAGATTGGTCCCATTTAAATCATATCAAAATCGGTTACGAACTTTGGATTTTAAATCGAAATAGCTGGAATTTGACTATTTAGATGATTCTTTGATGATCGAAATTGCGTATTTTGCTTTTCTGCGATTTTGGAGTGGTGTTGTTAGGTGTAGGGCACCACTAAAAAGTGAAAAATAAAAAACTTTTTACAAAAAAATACAACCGACTTCCAAAAAAAAAACACTACAAAGTAAAAAATAACTTTAATTTCGGAAGTCGGTGTTTTTGTTAGTTTCTTCGTATTTTGACACCGACTTCCGAAATTAAAGTTATTTTTTACTTTGTAGTGTTTTTTTTTTGGAAGTCGGTTGTATTTTTTTGTAAAAAGTTTTTATAAAGTTGTTCACATTGTTGTTTCGCAAGCCGCTACAGGTAGCTTCTGGACTTTATTGCGTATGTTAAGAGGCGTAGCGTTATACCCAAAGCAAGTCTTAAACCCTGGGTGGTATAGCCAAGTGCAGTAAAACCTTTTACGATCTCTAAAAAAAGATTCAGCATTACCTCTTAAGGTAACTCCATCACACCTTAGTAAGTAATGGCCACATTCCGGAGATGTACCTACAGAAAACATTTTGCTAGTTTATAGGATCCTACTAAACTTCGAATTCTACGGAATGTCGTTTGTGTTTACAGCTGGTTTTTATGATTAAATCTAGCTGACCCGCACAACTCCGTCTGCCTCACATTTTTCATTAGGTAATGCTCCGCTCCTATTGGTCGTAGCGGGATGACTCGATAAATGGGCTATCTAATACTGAAACACACTACTTACTTTATTTTAGAACAAATTTGATTTCCATAATAAAGGCTATATAAATCATCACGCTAAGGCAAATAGGAGAGGAGCAATAAGGGAAAATGTGACGCAGACGAAGTTGCGCGGGTCAGCTAGCGTTTCATACATAATGGGGTTAGAACTAAGAGTTAATAGATCTTTGGCAAGACTCACCTGTTGCCTAAGCACTCTTTGACAGGCATCCGCAACAGCATATACGTGTGGAGTGACTTCAAACATCTCCCTTCCTCTGTACTGAGCCATGTGTTGCATGCTGTAGATGTCCAGGTTCTTGTACGGGTTGACGGAGACCAGCACCTCGCCGATGTATGTGTAGATTTTGTTGTGTTGAAACCTGGTGACAAGATAGTTAGTGGTTAGATTGTTGGATGATTGGAGCAGTTCACAAACTTTTAACAGTCATCACTACCTTTCTCTATGATCGTTTTTAATTGGGTTGCTTTTTGTTTCATATCATGTATTGATTCATATAAATCGTACACCTATGACTACCTACAGTACTGTATTTTCTTTCTCTTTAAAATCCATCCAAAGGTTGTCTTGAAAAGATCGCTCTTAGCGATAAGGCCGCCCATTGTGTCACCCTATGTAATGTTTTCTTCATCTATTTTTTCTGTAACTTATATGGTGTACATAATAAAGAGTATACTATTTATTCTATTCTATTCTAAACAGTCAAGGTGGTATTGTCATTTCTTAGTTACAGACAGGTTTTACAGCGACGGAAGGTTCCGTTCAAATATTTAGTCAAAATAATGGGTAAACTCAGGTTTTTAAAGGAGTTCTTTTAACCGACGAAATAATGCCCCGGGATACAATTTACAGTGACCAGTCTGGAAATCTCTAAGCTGATTGGGGGCCTAGGTTAGTCGCTGTAGAAATGATCTGTCCAAATGAATAATAGTATCAAGGAGCCATTCCAAAACGCAGTGCCTGTGTAGAACACCTTCGCAGGATCTGCCCATCTCTTTACCTGCTCCTTATGCCCAACCACTTGGACATTCCAGAAACTTTACGAGGGTAACGACTGAGCGGTCGAAATAGCCACATACTTACTGGTGAGAAAGAAAATCTGAAGGAGTCAACGAATTCAGGAGTCAGGAGTAAACGACACACAAAAAAGATCCCATAATATGATAGGGCTAGGAGCAGGATAATATAAAATACGACCAAAATGTATTTACCTATAGCAATCTATGTAAAGTCAATAGAGGCCCTTCTCAAGATCAGGGACCCCCAGCTTTCAACACTGATAGTCCAAGTAAGGGCTTTATAGTCACCATGAAAGTAATAGGCATTTATTTTCCGGCCGTCACCTGATTTATGTCATTTGAACTTAACCTTAACTTTAAGTGTAGTCGTGGGAAGCTAGCAGTCATTATCGAACACATTTATGGTGCGAAGACACTTAAATAGATATATAGGTACACATTAACAGGCGTGGCCACCTGTCAATACTTGAGCTCTTAATTGACAACAAAGTTCTAACAAACCGGATTTTGTAACACCAACTAAGGCTGGTTTCACACCAGCTCGCCGTCCGTCCGTCTTATGACGACAGGCCGTGTCGACGGCGCGTTCGTGTTCCACGCGCGCCTCAAAGAGACTCAGCATTGGGAGGGGCCCGAAGGGGCCGACGCCTGCCGGAGTCGCGGGACTATTCGAAAGAGATACCGTGGCCCCGGAACACAAAATACAATGAATGAACATGGATGGGTTTTAGTCAGTAGAAGTCTGACACTCCCTTTCGCTCAACCCAGAGCGGGAGAAGTCATTGGACGATTTCCCGTCCCGAAAAAAAAAAGGCTGGTTTCACACGTACCACAACTACACAACATCTCGTGATAAAAGGTTGTCAAACAGAGGTTACGTGTGTATAGTGTCGCTGCGTTTCTTGCGTACAAAATGTGAATGTTATTGCGATGTGACCGGCCGCTAGTTCGTGGTGTTGCTGGTGGTTGGGTTGTGGCTTCGATGTGGTCGGTATCACAGACGTGGTCGATTATGACGGCAAAATGTGGTCCGATAGAATTAGAATATTAATTTCCATACAAATTCGCGCCCGCCCACGTGATGTGGCTGTGGTAAGTGTGAGAAAAGACTTAAGTTAAACATGCTCGTATAGGCTAGTTTCCATCATCCACAAATTGCAAAACTGTTAAGTCCGTCAGGAGTATAGAAAAATAAAGGACACGTATTTTTTGTTATTGTAAATCAATGAATATTGACGTAGATAAAACGCATCAAAACTCGGGAGTGGGGGCTCGTGACGTCACTAACCGCTAAAAATTATGCCACGGCGTGACATATTGAGAATTTTAAAAGTGTCGTATCTTCGTCAATTTTGGTTCCCGTAACAAAAGAAAAAATACGGGTCAAATATTTTTTGATAATCTATCTAACTGACGGACTAATTAGATTTTTTTTAGTAAACTAGCCTATTGATAGAACTTGGACGTGTTATATTAATTTTGAGTATCTCTAGCAAATGCTCGCGACTTCGCCCCTGTACGTAGATGAATGCTTCAATGAAATTTCATACAAAGTTTCTCCTCCCATTAAACTTGTTATTTCCAAGAATCCGTCCAAAAATTTCGTAGCGGATGCTAACGTTAAAAAATAAACCATGTTCCAAACATTGGTTTTGGCAGTGATTTGGTGCGTCAGGACAAACGATTTGATTAGTATAGATAAAAAGTCGTTACTAAACATGTAGGTAATACAAAAGTATTTGATACAGGCCCAACAAAGCTTGGTGATAAATGAAATAGGTACCTAAAAACCAAAACAATGACATAATACTGCCCGGAATTCTATGTTTTAGAAATAATTAATTTAGTTCTATTGTTTTTATGAATAGTTAGTGCAACCATGTTTAGAATTCTTGTGTTGTGCGTGTTACCGTAAGGTCAATATGTACGATTATATCAATCAATTTGTACGATTGTGTTCTATGCTCGTGGTATATAGGGGTGTTATGTATTTTATATAGTTAGGCTCTGTTTTTAACCAACGCCGGGTGACTCCGCTTCTATGATGAAAAGAAAAACACAATAAGTCATTATTTCATTATGTTATGTCAATTTAGAATAATTTAGAAGGTAAATAAAATAACACTATGCCACACCCGCGACTTCGTGCGCGTAGAGTTGAATGGGATTTTGTCTACAATTTCTTGGATGTCAATACAAATTTTTGTTCCAGGTAATCCTTATTATTTTTTTCTAAAATAAAAATGTTCAGCTACCTACTTGTGACAGTCATCGTCATCTGCCTAGCCTTTTTCCAACTATATTGGAATTCAGATGAATACCAGTATTTTACCTGGAGCGGCTGCCTACCAAACCTCCAAACCCATTAACTAGGTAACACGGTACTTCTTGGCAAGAGTGGAGATTGGCTTTTGACAATCTGTAACGACTGCTAACGACCTACAAATAGCATCAGGGACTGCTTAACGTCCTTCTGAGGCACGGAGGAAACTCGGTACTTATGTAAAGATGGTCACCCATCCACAGATCAACCTTGGCAAGCGTTGCTTAACCTTGAAGATCGACCCGTGCGACTGTTATTCTTTAGCCACGAGCTCCTCCAAACAGTAGATAGAACAAAAAGCACTTATAAATCAATTAATAGCGACGGCTGATGAAGTGTTAAATCTCTCAATAGCACGTTAGTCGCGGCTCATTGACGCCATTAAGATTTTGACATGCCTCGTCGAACAAATTGTTGTGCGCTCGTAATCTATTTCTTTTGCCATTTCTGATGGCCCAGTGGATGAGTGTGATGAATGAATCGGAATATTACTAAGAAGAAAGTGGTTTTTGTTGTTTCTCTCTTTTTATTTGTGATGTGTTGCTGGGGAGTTTGTTGGCCACTTCTTCTCCACAGCTAAAACACTAGGAAGTGGTGACGGGCGGGCGTTTTGGGGGACTGTCTTTTGTAAAACTTGACGTTCAAAAAGTGCTGGCTCTCAGCCTAATTTTAATAAATGACTTTTGAATTACAAATTTTTTTAATCTAGTCTTGGTCAGAGATGACAGAGACAAAGTCTACGATGGAGCGGGCTTACCCAGAAGGAGCCTGTTCACTCTTACTTTGAAGAGATAAGGGTTGTAAGCGTTTGGAAACACAGATGCAGGTAGAGTTCCAGTCTTTTGCTGTGCGCATTATAAAAGACGTTTGGAAACGCTTAGTGCGAATTAGTGGAAGGTAGGGATAGTAAGTTGCAGTGCATCTGGATGTCCGATGGTAGAAGGGGCCGTTGGGATGAAGTCAGTTGAGTTCTTTGGCACACTCACCGAAGCTACGAAGTACAATTTGTAGAAGACCGACAAGCAGGCAACCTTGCGGCAATGAGCCAAGCTGTGAAGCTTGGCATCCACCAGTTTTTCGTCGCCGATGAGCCTCTTAGCTCTGCGTTCCACCGAGTCAAACGCGGCAAGCTGCAGGTACTTAGCTGAGCCATCCCAAAGGTGGCTGCAATATTTCATGCAGGATCGGATTTGTGCTTTGTATAGGGTCAAAAGCTGTCCAGGCCTGAAGTATCGCTTCACTCTATTCAGGATGCAGGTCACAAGGAAGTAAGATTATGAAAGGTACTTTTACCTTCGATTGACTGGGGCTTATGGCCAAATTATAACAGCCGCACAGCTCGATCTTCAAGGTTAAACAACGCTTGCCGAGTTCAGTCCATGATGGATCCGAGACCGTCACGTCACGACAAACCGAGATTTCTCCGTGCCTCATAAGCACGTTAGGCTTTACATTTTTGAAGATCTTTGACAATCGTTACGGATAGTCGGAAGCCAGAATCGAAATCGACACCAGACTTTCCCCGTTTATCGTTTTCCCGAATTACCTACTCGTATATTTTTAACCGACTTTCAAAAAAAGAGTTTTTTTTTTTGCTGAAAACCGTTTATTCCGAAGTTTTTAGTTCTACTGCTTTTTTAGTTCGATGAGGCATAAATCCCGTAAAAATTTAATTCTGTTTGGCTCACTAGTTTATTAGGGTTCCGTACCCAAAGGGTAGAAACGGGACCCTATTACTTCGCTGTCTGTCTATCACCAGGCTGTATCTCAAGTACCGCGATAGCTAGACAGTTGAAATTTTCACAATGATGTATTTCTGTTGCCGCTATAACAACAAATACTAAAAAACAGAATAAATAAATATTTAAGGGGGCAACAAACTTGATCTTTTTGCCGTTTTTATAGATAATGGTACTGGTATGAGCATTTTTGCTTATTTCAAGTTTCAAAACTGACTTCCAAACAAAACACTACAAAGTATGATAAAACTTGAATTTTGGAAGTCGGTATTATAAAAACGTTTTTTTTTATATTATCAAAGTTTTAAGTGGCGATACTTTAACGACGCCATCGCTCGTCTAACCAGAAATAGAAATAAGCAAAAATGCTCATAATTAAAACTACTGAGCCAAAGTTTTTAAGGTTGTAGAGGTCAGATAAGCAATTGCTATACATATAATAAGTAATCAGAAGTCAAACCCAATAGTTGGGTAAATGCTAAGCAGATTAGCTTTTTGACTGGATTCAATTGCAGAAAACGTAAGAACCACTTGGAGCTGCAAGTTCAGTGCAAACACGATGATATCTATACAAATATTATAAAGCTGAAGAGTTTGTTTGGTTGTACGCGGTAATCTCAGGAACGATTAGTTCGAATTGAAATATTCTTTTAGTGTTGGATAGCCCATTTATCGAGGAAGGCTATAAGCTATACATCATCACGGTACCGCTAACCAATAGGAGCACAGCAATAATGAAAAATGTGACACAGGCGAAGTTGCGCGGGTCAGCTATTTAAACATCATAGACATGCAAAATTGCCATTTGAACAAGAATGCCTTACTTTGGTGGTATTTACCAAAAGCAGACCCAATATTTTTTCGTTCAATCCGGGAGCCAAAACCAGTTTCCGCAACATGAGATCAATCTACGGTATGGATGACTGCAGCTGCTCATTCACTTCTTGTTAAATTTATATTAAAGTGAATGAGCAGCTATTATATGAGAGCCCTTTTTTTTCGTCATAAAATTCATCAGTAGAAGAAAATATCCAGGTTACAAATACGAACTCGGAAGCTCCAACCACTGGACAGCATACACACTATTAACAAAGAAAATTGCTACAAGAAAAACATAACTTAAGCTAATGAAAAAATGATACCCCAAAAGAACCATTCTCAATATTACTTTCAGCAATTTGAATACAAAAAGGCTGCCGTGCCGAAATTCATAACCTCCGGGGTCATTAGGCCATCGACCTGATGCACGCGACAATGGCGGCCAGGCCAGATGCAAACCATAATAACGTCAGCACGCCGCTAAATATGTAACTTTATAGTACACTAGTGCGGTAATAAACTGGTGATATAACTGTGTTACATCTGGAGAATAGATCTGAGATTACAAAGGCGGAGAGAACGGTACTCACTGAGAATATGAAGCCATAAAACTACATCTAGTACAGCGTACTGATGCTGCTATTAACGTAGCCATTTCTGGGCCCAAACAATCTAAGGAATTAATCAGCGACCCGAAAATAATAAGAAGCGAAATACCAAAGACAAGCGTTACTTCAAGCGGAAGATGCCAATTCTGTTGAGATTTTGAATCTTCTATTTATATTCTTTAGTTATAAATTTTCTTGTTGAATTTGAGTAATTGAGATCGTATTCGGGTTAAAAATGTAGCCCACTGCACTGCAGTAACCAAAATAATTGTAGCTGGCTCGTTCCCAAAACTTGTGAGGCCCAATCAATTAATAACACAAATGCTTGCACGCTACCACGAAAAGCTTATCTGAACCAATATCTAAAAGACGTATATTGTTTGTTTGTATGAGGTTACCACTGGAAGTACTGAGACGATTACGAAAATTATTTAAATGATAGAGAAAAGAGCTACCTCTGTGAATTAGGATAGGCCCTTTATCGCACCAAAATCCATCGTTACTATGCAAATGTTAGCGAAGCTGCAGAACAAGGCTTACAAACTAAGATTCTAGATTCAAAGCATTTATTTCAAACGATCTTTCTCGAGCAACTTCGTCTGCGTCACGTTGTTCATTAATGCTCTGCACCTATTGGTCATAGCGTGATGTTATATAAACCTTCCTCGATAAATGGAATATCTAACACGGAAAGTGTTTCAAATTTTTCAAATCGGACCAGTAATTCCTAAGATTAGCGCGTTCCAGCAAACAAACAAACAAACTCTTCAGCTTTATAATATTAGTATAGATAAACCATTTACAGGCCCTTTTGAATTGTCAAGGTCGGTCATTCAAAAACATGAAGTTATTTGCACGTTCCAAAGCGTATTATCTCTATCGAGAAGAACGTGCAAAAAACTCCACGAACACTCTTTTAAATCATTAGATGTGTTACAAAAATCACGGTAACGTTATCTTTGATTGCTTCTATATGCGAAGACAATGCAAAGAACAAGAAAGTATATAAAATAATTAAAAAAACACAGATTAAATATAGCTAAGTTACGAGTAACATCTATTTATAGTTTCAAAGAAATCAAACATAGTACATAATAAATAAACAACACATGGTTACAAAAACTGGTTCGAATAAGATCACTGATGAGTCATACAGAACAAGATTTAGATCTAAACGATATATTAATATAGAAGTTATGAGTAAGTGTGTTTATAAATTCGCTCCCAAGATCATTTACACATCCATTTATAATAAATATGGATAATAGTTGGCCTTCAAACTTGTCAATATTTTTGAATGGACGAAAGCTTCCTCAACCCATAAAAGATTTGTCAGAGAAGGTCTTCGGTCACTCGTCTTAAATGGTCGTGAGGAGACAAGATTCATGCGATTAACTGAATCATCACAAACAAGTCGTCATCAATTAATTGAGACGCAAGATTAAGATTTTTATACAATTTTTTTTACAACTCTGCCGGTGTCATGGCCAGCCAAACTGCAAGTAATTAATTTATAATAGGGTAACGAATCGGAGCCAAGGTTCTAGACAGCTTCCTAATAAATTAATCTGTTATTAATATGCAATTTTTTATAGGGAACATCTTCAACTGCTTTGCTGATAAGGATTATATACAAGAAGCCTAATTTAAAGACCACTCATCACAATTTTCCAAACTCAAAAATGTATCCTCCCCTATCGAGACACGCGAATCATACAGAAATCCGCAAACTTACGAAAGCACAGCACATTACCAAAACAAATCCAAGCGTCAAGAGTGCAAAGCTCGGCTCGCCGGTGACGTCATGAAGCGCGCGCGCCGCCCGAGTGCCTCCCAGGCCGGTTTTTTAGTTCAAGAGCAGAGACCGAGGTCAGCTGTACCATGATCTTAGCACATACATTCCCGGCAATCGCGCAAACCAGTGATACAATTAAACCCCGGATTAAACGGTGTAAGTTATTTTGAGGCGTGACTTCTAAGCAAACTTGTGCTCTACTTTGGTGTTTACTTGTTGTTGGTTCGAGTCTGCATAGCCCGGTTAATATTATGATTGTAGGTTATAATAAAGCTCGACACGTCATGGCTCTCAATTACGGAATGGAAGACGATACAGTGTCCTACACACTAAGAATAATGCCAGTTTTGTTAAATAAGAAGTAAAACAGAGCTGTATCCTCGCCAAGACTCAATACTACTAAGAAAGAGAAACAAAGTCAAACATAAACAAATCAACTAATACAGACTTACAATCTCATCATAACAGATTAATCTATAAGGAAACTGTCTGGAACCTTGGCTCCAATTCGTTACCCATTATAAATTAATTACTTGCAGATCGGCTGGACATGACACCGGCAGACACCTTGAACTTCCCCAAAAGGCCGACCGTACACACTCACCGCATTTAGACCCTGCATTGTATGCTAATGCTACTGAGAACGTAGACTAAAAGGACTTGGAGGCTTGCAAAAGATCATCTATACGTGCCAAAGCAAATAAATTACAAGACATTACAAGCTATGAAGATTTTTACTGATACGTTGACTCATCGCTGCGGCTAGCCCGTCATGCATCACTAGGCGATATAATACTATGACTAAGTACCATGAGCTTGGGTGTAAACACTGTAATAGCGTCGTAATTATGTCAGCACGGTATTCTTAATTACAAACTTAAGGCATTCAAAATGGTTCCCATGATTAGTAGCTATTTGCATTCTGGGCACGCAGAACCGGCTTGAGATAAAACAAATCTGACGGAGCTAGCGAAGAATACAGATAATTTCAACCAATTTAATTTAATTACTAAAGACGTGCAGTACCTACAGGTTAATAGAAAAGGTAG
This sequence comes from Ceramica pisi, assembly GCA_963859965.1. Lineage (NCBI taxonomy): Eukaryota > Metazoa > Arthropoda > Insecta > Lepidoptera > Noctuidae > Ceramica > Ceramica pisi. The sequence continues at coordinate 2,125,120 of OY982538.1, forward strand.
ATTCTCGAAATCTAAACCTTAACCATTTATTGGTATTTAAAGAGGCAATATTCAGGCCGTTTTTCAAATGTAAATAATTTTCATAAGCTATCAAAACGAAAAGCAATTACTTTTCGTTACAATCTTGTGGCTTTATTTTAATGCCAGAACCTTTGCACGGAAAACCTATTGACACATATATTATTGGTTACGAACAAAACCTATGACACAATTAATACAAAGAAAGAACATATTAAAATAGTAAAACCTGATTCAGTAGTTGAGGTTGAATGATACATCTATACCAGCAATAATGGATTACTAGTCCTACTAAGTATAAGGGCTGGATTTCCCCCCGATGACTCATACATGCTCGGGATGGCAAGCTCCCTATATTAATTGATTCTAATTGGAGTATGTTCAAGCAGAGAAGTGCATTAGAACCCTTTTAAATCATTCTTTGGGAGCGTTTGCGATCTTCGCTAAAGATTGATATTTCCGTATCGGGAATATCCACAAATAATTTCAAATCTGTTTGTGCTTTATCTTCAAGGGCATCACTGAAACAAGGAGTTGTTCAAGTATTTATTTCATGTTTAAAGCTGTACTGACAACATCTGGAACAATTCGCTTCCGCATCGTGTACTGCTAATACCTTAAGGGCCCGATAATTACTTCCATTAACGACCAGATAGCAACATCAAGGGCTTTCTTAATCAGTCCGTTGTTGCAGTGAAGTAGCACTCGACCTTCATTTCTCAGTACTTCTTTGGATGGCCAGATTGAGCTTCCTTTGGAGAATTAGTCAACACTAAACACTCGACTATGCTATTGAAAATGTTTTCAATCTCAAGATGTTCTTTGAATAGAATTGTCAAGTGTCTGATGGTAGTCCGAAAAAACGTTGGTTAGTCAGCGAGGAAATAATATCTATAGTGATTTTTGTTAAATTATTTAACAAAAATCACTATAGAAGTATAGATATGTGTGTGAAAAGTTTATTTTTGGTTAATCATCAAATGAATCCTTCCAGAGCGGAAGAGAGTGTCAGACTTACTGACTAAAATCCGCAAGTGTTCCTCCAATTGCCCATTGCGTTCCAGGGCTGTGGTAACTCTTCAGAACAAATTTCAACAAATTTGGGAGGTAGACTTGTAATATATATGTAGTTTAATGTTGGAAATCACACAAAGTAATTTTTTTATTTGAGTCTAGCTTCTGCCAGCGGCTTCGCCCGAGAAATCCTTTGGGAACATACCCCCGGGATAATGACATATATAGACTATGTATTATTCCAGACTATAATATACCTCTGTGCCAATTATCATTCGGTTCTTTGCAGGCGTTCTGACGTGAAAGAGTAACAAACATCCATCCTCACAAACTTTTGCATTTATAATATTAATTATGTAGGAAGTAGGATAGTAGGATTTCGCATTTATATATTAGTAGAATAGGAAAGGTGGATTTACTCTTGACTCTCTAGTCTAGGTCTAAAATAACAGAGACAACGTCGACGATGGACTGAGCTTACGATGAAGCCTGTTCACTGTAACTTTGAAGACATTAGGGTTAAATTTGTGGTTAAATTCGTTCGGAAACACAGTTCAGTCGCCGTCAAGCTACCCGAAACTGACAAATTTTCCGATCAACCTTGAACCTCATAACTTTAAAGTTGAAAATCTATTGGAGAAATTTGACAGATTTTTGTAGCTTGATTTGCTGGCGTCTCTATATTATAGACTAGCTGACCCGCGCAACTTCGTCTGCGTCACATTTTCCATTAATTCTGCGCTCCTTTTTGACTTAAGCCTAATGATATACATATAGCCTATAGCCTTCCTCGATAAATGGGCTATCTAACACTGAAAGAATTTTTCAAATCGGACCAGTAGTTCCTGAGATAAGCGTGCTCAACCAAACAAACAAACAAACTCTTCTGCTTTATAATATTATATAACTCAGAGGTTCTCAGATTTTGTTGTGCAAGGCGTTGCGAACGTTCGACACTCGACTCTCGTGCGCGTACCTGAGAGTTTCTCTGATTTTGTTCAGCAAGGCGTTGTGAACGTTCAGGTGAAGATTCTCCCATACGGCGTATTCTTGCTGCCCGTGCTTGAGAACTATGTTTAGTAAGTTGAGACCAGGCTCTCTTGGGCATTTTCAAATGTTTAAGAAAATTTTAATAGCGTGTAATCTTCTAGCTCTGAAAAGAACTGTTGTGTAGCCCTGAAAAGAACTGTTGGTTAGCCCTGAAAAGAACTGTTGGTTAGCCCTGAAAAGAACTGTTGGTTAGCCTTGAAAAGAACTGTTGGTTAGCCCTGAAAAGAACTGTTGTTTGGCTCTGAGAAGAACTGTTGTTTAGCTCTGAGAAGAATTTTTGCGTAGGTGTAGTTTTAAGAACGAAATCTAAAAAAAATCGCACGAAAATTATTAGACTTCGCGCACGACGGTTGCGTAGGGAGCCGACCTCGCTTCTTAGCGTGGTCTTAGCCGCGCGGGTACCTTACTCATAGATCTATACTCCTTTCCCGCACGCGCACCCCCGCCTTGGTGACGTCCACTTCGCAACGGGCTGTGCAGCAGAAATCGTAATATTTTAATTTCGCCATAACTTCAAAACCAAACGTCCGATTTTAATCATTCACAGACCAAATATTATCTACATAAACTGTACTTAGTGATGAAATACTTTATGTTGATAAGGATTAATAGCATGAGTAAAATAAACGCGTCTAAATGTAGTCAAAAAAAAATCAAAATTTTTACATAAAAAAATGGTTGTTGTGCCTCACTCGACATAGATAGATATAGTGTGTCGCGGACTTTTTTGTAGATATTTATAAGATCTACAATTAATTAGAACAATTTATGGTTCTATCTTTTATAGTTTAGGCAGCGTACGCAAAATAAGTAAGTTTTCTGGTTCATTTTTACACCTTGTGTCCGAAAAACCCAAATATCTTACGGAACCCTATTTTTTCCAAAATAAAATATAGCCTATGTTACTCGTGGATAATGTAGCTTTCGAATGGTGAAAGAATTTTTAAAATCGGTCCAGTAGTTTTTGTGCCTATTCATTACAATCAAACAAACAAACAAACAAAGTTTTCCTCTTTATAATATTATTACTAGCTGACCCGTGCCCACTTCGTTGGGCGGTAAACATTTTAACTTGTGATGAGATTATGAGTGTGGTTCGGTTAGTACTGACTGCTAAGATTTATTTCCTGACGGCCAAAAGGAGGGTTTTGTTTTTATTGCATAATAATATGTATGTAGCTAGGCTAGCGAGCCGCTGCGAGCGCTCAGCGTTAGACTCCCTGTCCCTTGTTGCAGAGACATGCTGCTTTAAATCACTGAGAAGCTGTGCACGTTCAGCGCTAGATTCCCGAGCACGGACCTGCGGTGTTCTCCAGCTTTGGTTAGCAAGCCGCTGTGAACGCTCGGAGCTAGATTTCCCAGCGCGTGCTTGCGAAATATTTTCTCTATTCCTCGAGAGGCTCTTCCGTACGGCGTACTCGAGCTGCTCTTGTCTCAGGTCTAGGATGTCTGACGGGAAAGTTGTGATATCCTTTAAGGCATGATAAACAATCGCTGAAACTGTCCGATATCCCAAAAACAGAAATATCACAGCTTCGAACTCGAAGAATGAGAACGAAGTAATATTGTAATTTTGTTTTGAGAAACCGAGCAACCCAAACAATTTTAAAGACCAACAACATTCAACCAACTACGTACAACTCACCTACCAAACGACAAAAGTTAAATAATAACTGGAGAGGGTCATTAATCCGCGGAAAATCTTAAATGGATAAAACGTCCGTACAAAGCATGTTCTAATGCGGTTTGTGAATGGACGGCGCGGGCGGCGTTTTGCGATTTAGTAATTTTATATTATCTTCGAAACTATTCAACCAATTGACATACTGTTTTGGGCAAATCGTATCTCTATGATGTTCTTGTGATCATAATAACATTTTTTTCGATAAGGTTTAATATTTTGTTGTTTAAAAAATCGTCCAAAGATAAGTACGTCGAAAAATACTTTTTTTAACACATAAAAGCTACTATATCTGCTAAAATATAAAAGATAGAAATATGGTGCCGCGGACTTTTTTGTAGAACTATTCTAGGCGGACCAGGTTGCCATACATTGTTTTCAATTATATACAACTGTTAAGGCAGCGCACGCAAATAACTCTGTTGTAAGAGCTATTTTTTTCCGCCTGGATAGACAAAAATTGAGATAGTTCGAGTAATATGCATGATATCTTTATAATTTATAGCCTATAGCACTCACGAATAATGTAGCTTTCTATCAGTGAAACAATTTTTCAAATCGGACCAGTAGTTCCTGAGATTACCCCCTACATACAAACTTACAAACTTACAAACTTACAAACTTACAAACAATTTTACCTCTTTATAATATTAGTATAGATTATAGTGTAGATGTAGGTAGAGTTCCACTGTTTTGCTGTGTGCATTAAAAAAGACGTTTGGAAACGCTTAGTGCGAGTTGGTCGAATAGGAAAAAGGCAGGGATGGTACCGTGAAATGCGTCAGCTGTTATGATTAGACAGCGTTTTTAGGGTTCCGTACCTAAACGGTAAAAACGGGACCCTATTACTAAGCCTTTTTTTTTTTTTTTTTTAGGGATGGGAAATCATCCAATGACTCCTCCCGCTCTGGGTGTAGCGGGAGGGAGTGTCAGACTTCTACTGACTAAAACCCATCCATGTTCCTTCATTGCCCTTTGTGTTCCGGAGCCACGGTGTCTCTTGCGAATAATCCCGCGACTCCGGCAGGCGTCGGCCCTTTCGGGCCCCTCTGTGTTGCTGACTCTCTTTGAGGCGCGCGTGGAACACTAACGCGCCGTCGACACGGCCTGTCTAGATGGACGGACGGCGAGCCACCCATAGCTCGCCGTCCACAGGCCCGCGCCTACGGTGGCCGGAGGTCACCAGGTGGCCCCCGACGCCCGCGGCGTCCACCACGGCGGCCGGGACGAGAGGGTCTCCTCTCCCGCTCCGCCACCTCCTTCGCTAGCATGACTGCTTCGCAGAAGGAGGCAACGGCGTCCCATTCCGTCTCGCTCCGGACCATGGCTTGGACCAGGGCCGGACGCGAGAGGTCGCCGCCAATCGCCGTTTCGAGGACACGGCGGTGCGCCGCCCAAGCGGGGCAACCCTATTACTAAGCCTCCGCTGTCTGTATGTCACCAGGTTGTATCTCATAAACCGTGATAGTAAGAAAGCTATAATTTTCATAGATTGTGTATTTCTGTTGCCGCTATAACAACAAATGCTACAAAAAAACAACGCTATAAAAATAAAAATTAAGGTTCATGGTACGGAACCCTTCGTGTGCAAGTCCGACTCGCACTTGGCCAGTTTTAAAAGAATCCTGAAGGTTTCTACAAACTTAAGATTTTGTAATATCACAATAGCGATTTCTGAATACCTAGGTCACTAAAAAAAAAAAGTTTGATCCGAGAAAAATGGCAGTATGCTACCAATGACGTATTATATATAGACACGTCATAAAGCAACATCGCGGCGCTTAAAAACGGCGAAAATACTAGATAGCTACTAATACGCATGAAGAAAGGGAAAGAAAATATGTCACCGTACGGCGGAATGCCTGTTGCTAGAGGGAGATAAATATACATCTTCAGTTACGTCACAGGATAAGTAAGATTCAAATTGACATCAAAACAAACGTAGTGTCGCGCGACAGGTTGGTGCGTAACTAAGCGCGATGTGGCCAATTGGCTTCATTTCATGTTGTCATTTTAGAGTGCGGACAACGTATCTATAGTTTTATATATCATTGTATGCTACACTACATGTCGGTCTAATACTTCGGTCGGTCGGCATGTTACATATTGTGTGTTTATGATTCGATGAAAACCCTTCGGGACCAGCTGTCCAATTCAGTATGTCCACACACCTGCAAGGTCAAGGTACACAAACCATATCCATATTTACTCAAATGCTTACGTAATACATATTCGGCTATGCATTATTGCCTACCATGACTCAGACAGGTCTCGAGTCTCGTACACCATCGTATAAGCTATCGCGAATTATCGCTGTTTATCAACTGTTGAGTTATCACACGATAAATAAAACGCTTCAGACGAAGCCGGTAATACCGGGCATATTTGCTAAGTACCATTATGTTTTATACCTACCTGACACTGCAGAATTGAAAGGTATAATTGTCGAGCTGGCTTCGCAAAATTTGTGTAATATTTAGGTTTAGGCATAAGGAATCGTATTGATAAACGCGATATCGAAATAGTAGACTGATATCGATAATCAAATTAATTTAAATGGTGATATAATAATTATGGAGATAAGGACGGCACGTAGTTGGCCTAGTAATAAATTCATGCTTAATCTTTTAGCGTATTTGGGCGTACAATCCTACACACTTCACGTTAAAACACTCAACGAACAAGAGATTATTCTTAGGATCAACCAAAACGTATTAATGTCTTTGTGTGAGATCTGATCCAAGAATAGTCCACCCCACATCCTATGGATGTCGTAACTTGTAAGACGGAACTTAGCGTGATATCGTTTAGATCGGGAAGATGGGCAGCAGCATCCGTGTGTAGAAATAACATCGTAGATCTGCTTAGTCAAAACTTTGATCCGTTGTTGAGTTTCATGAAGGAAACACGATTAGATTAGAAGAGATAATTTTCTGGGCATCGAGGATAACATATCACCATTGTATGCGTTCAATACAGAATCCACCTATATTGCACATTGTCAGCGGAAGAACTCTAAGCTATCTCGGTCTTATAGAGCAAAATCCCTCCTCCATTAATCAGTCTTACAATTCCAAGCACGATTCCAAATTATTCATGTCAACACAGCAATTACATATGAGAGTTCAAGCAGAGCTTACAGAATTCTTTTGCCTTTAGGGGGTTACCAGGTCCTGCTGTCGTCCCCATTTCTCCAACACCCTCAACCTTCATCATATCATCGAAAACCCATAACCACAGTAAACAGAGTGCGGCGACGACCAGTCTTGCTAGACGATGGTTGAGCAACGCTGCACGGGACAAGCATACAAATGTGCACTTAATACCGAAGGGAGAAAGCGTGTCAGCGTACCTGCACCCTTATTCACAACCATTCGATTCGATTCCGTATCGAATCGAACGTCTAAGTTATCGAAGATGTCCTCCAAACGCAATTCACAGATCCGAAACCGAAACCTTTTGACAGTTCAAATTCGATAAGAAGACTCGAATCTTTCCGACAGCTGTTTGCTATCGGGAGTCATATCGAAAGAAATTAAAACGAATAAATAAACGATATTTCCAGCTTATTTCAGTGAAATAAAAATACTGTAAACTTTTTAAACACTGCCTGAAGTAAGTAAATGAATTTTTATTAATGTATTGACCGTATTTCATCGATTCAAACTTATTTACATAAAGACAAAGTGTTTACGGAAATGTGATATTCGTTCAAGATTTTAGATAACATACTCGTAATTTGGTATTTTGGTAGATGGAGTATGTGATTGTGCGAGCCAGAGACCGTCGATGTGCCGCAGAACAACAGAGGCAGGAGACGTTGTCTCTTCATAGAGCCTAGGATATGACGAATCCTTTTGCCGACCCGCGGTTTCAGTCCGTTTATTAGGTTAACACCCGACATGGCCCTTAGCCTCATTGAAGAAATAAGGGCCTATTTCTCTGAAACGCACTCATCTGCCGTAAAAGGACTTGATAACTAATACACTAATACTGGCATCACTACTAGGCGCCGCGAACAACACGACTGAATCCACTTTCTCTTTTATTGGCCGAAGAGAAGACTGCCGTCAAGTCAGACAGTTTATTTTACAAAAGTATAAATCCTGCTACACAAACCTTTCATAGCAAAATGTACCTGTGAGATCTCATGTACACCCAAGTCAAATCAAATTGTTTTCTAATAAAATAAGTTACCTCCCATTATTTACTGACTGTATCTGTAATATTTATTTCTATCTATACTATTTTTCCTTTCTTTTGAATACAAAACTTGAAGTTTGTGTGTCCATATTATAGAATTTTGACGATCAGTGAGTAAGCTAAAGGTAGAAATACAAGGTAATTTGGGGGTACCTAATAGCTAGTTGATGAAAATAGGTCTAAAGTTTTAAAAGTTAACACTTTTTCCGCTTTGCCAGTTTGACAGACTGCTGTTTACAAAGCAGGTTTATTCGAAATAAAGTTTATTTTGGTTAATAATAAAATTATTTTGTATCGTTTGCTATCTATTAGGCAACTAGCTGTATATTCCATATTTAAACGGAACAAAATATTCCAATAAACCAATTTTATTTACTACTTTAAATTTTCTACCACGATCATCTATTTACTACCATTTTTTAGCGTTCCCCATAAACACAATGGTCTATCGGATAGAAAAAAACACATCCGTTCGGATCTGTGAATAGCGTTTTGACAGTTCTTCGAATCGGAAATGAGATTGTCGAATTCGGTTCCCTACCGACACGGAATCGAATCGAATGGTTGTGAATAAGGGGCCTGGTCCTGCGACCACACGGGGTCTCGTGTTACTCACTCGTGGTATATATGGATGGGTGAGGTTCAAGGTAAGGTCAAAAGGGAAACGACGAAAAGTGAATTTGCAGGATAACATCTAGAATATTCAATGGATGCAGGGAAGGGGTACGTGCAAATCATTTAGCAATACTATCTAGATGATGTATCACAAGCATCAATTGATGGTTAGAAAACATAGCTTCGGGTTGCTGGATGTTTATTGTTCTTTGTCCTTTTAGTGCGCGTCCTGACTGTTTGCTTTGTCCTGCTGAGCATAAAGAGTAGTTAAATAAGGTTAACGTTTTCAATTTCGTTGGGTGATGTATCCTTCTACAGGTGAGTGGTACCTAAGATGAAAATGGCACCGGCGATTCCATTGTTTAAATATTTATTTACCTTTTACATTTATTTCCACATGGAGGATAAATCGTGATAGCGTAATGTTTATAAATGAACAATTGTACGTTAGTAGGCCGTATTAGTCATACAACAGAAATTATAATAGCAAATTCGGAAGCTCATAAATATGATAAATAGTTGGTCATCTAGGAAGAGTGTTATCATATATTATGTAGAATGACGTCATTCTCTTGAATATGAGTCACTGAGGCCTTTTCATGTTACAATAGTTATGTCTGTATGTTGCTAATTTTACTTATTACGACTTGTCTTGTTTGATGAGATTAATGAGCTGTAGAAACTTTCTTCTTTATTCTTTGAAGGAAATGCACTTACTGTATTTAAAAAGAGGCTCTCACACTGGTATATTTTAGACTTAAAGAATTCTTTAAGCCATAACGTTTGAAATAGACACTGAGCATTTGATAAAACCCTTTTTTAATACACAAACTCTGATCCAGACTCGAACCTCCAGCTTTAGCTAACTTAAACGCAAAAAAAACACAAGTAATATAAATGCTAAAACTTTGTAACATAAATATTAGATCGGCGACGCTCCAGCCAAATTGGCTCATCAATATAACTAAACGGCCGACATCGATCGATAGAGCATAGATTGAGACACGACCATATACATCACGAAGTAGCAAAGCAACTTGATAAATGTTACAGTATTATGGCTTCTAAACTTTGCTGACTTGATTGAGATTGATTCTTGCTTTCGCAGAGAAATGCATAGACTAACTAAAAAAAAACTATTTTTTTTAGTTAGTCTATGCTGTCCCACTGCTAGGCAAAGGCCTCCCCCATACGCCGGAGAGTTGGCAGTCTTCTCCGGCCAATCCGTCAGGAATTAGTCCAAATCCCTGACGGTCCCGTCGCCCCAGGGTTTTTTAGGCCTGCCTCGGTTGCGACGTCTATCTTCAGGAACGATCCGGGCCCATTTTCGACTTTAGCCTCGCTGTTTTGTCTCCAACATCGGCAATACCTGCCTTGGACCGTATATGTGCTGCGGATTATGTCGGTCCGTTTGATCTGCCGAATGCTAAGCTCCATCGCTCTTTGGCAAGCCTTAAGTTTCGACTTCTGAGCCTCAGCCAAAGACCAAAAAACTATATAGCAGATACAAATTATGAAGGAGTAACAAGAGTGCTTTCTATTGATAGGTACTAAGGCGACATCACCTACATAAAATGGTGAATGGAAAATGTATTTATGTGAATTTTGTCGCTACACTGTAAATGAACAGGTTATCGACAAATATAGGCATTATGCTAGGTTAGGTTACGGGGAAGTTACCACTTCGTGTTATTTCCCAATTCAGCATTACAAAAATCAAAATTAAATAAAACTTTCCTCTTGCCAATTTAATTAGGCAGCCATTTAGAAACCAACCAACCACAAACTGAAGTGAACTCATTCAAACAGGAGTTAACTAATAAGGCAACACACATTGCTAGCATACCTTGTACAGCCATTCAACATGTCATTGACAACCGGCAATGGAAACATAAAAACAAAACAACATTATGACAGAGACGTGAACAGAATTAGCACGAATCAAATTCGGCAGGTCACTGGCACAGATGCAAATCACGTTCAAAGAGACTCACACTAATGCAATTAAGAGATCACTTTCCTTGAAGCAGTAATAGATGCGCCGTGTTTCGTAGTGTGCGTGGTTGTATAAAGCGCTTTGAAGCGCTTCCGCTGCGCTTCAAGCGTCCTTGTCGCGGAAAATGTAAGGAAGTAGGGTTAGCGATATTCTCGGCTCAAACATGGCGTCTCTGGTACTGGTAGATAGCTTATTTTCCTAGCGTGAGTCATACGTTAATCATCCTTTGTAGTTGAAACGTCAGGTCAGTTATTATTATGCGTTAGTGATTGAGTTAACGCGTATTGCCTTAGCTTGTTCGTGTTTGTTAATTTATTTTCCTGAAATTTGGCCTCGAACCTCCTTTGGACAGGAATTCTCTTCAACGACGTTTAAATTATCAAACTTTTTATAGTTGTACTTTGTATGGTGGCAATATTATATTTAAGCCATTACAAAATCATATCAGACATGCTCGACTGCTCCTGTTTCTCTTCTTAAACTATATACCTGATTCTGACACTGACATTTTGAGTTAAGTGGCAGTTTTGAAACATTTCTAAGATATTTCATCAAGAATCCGATTGGATTATCTAACGTTCAAAGGCCCTTCGTCTATTTCTGTATTGTCGTCTCCCACTACTATTCCAGGCGTTTTGCCTGTGGACCCATTGGTATGTGAATTTCATAATGTTTATTAATACATATATTCGTCCTCTTCTCTTTTATAGCTCGCCCTCAAGGAGTGTGGGTTTGTTTAGTGTTAGTTCAATTTTAGGTAAGTTTTGAATATGTAGTACGAAAACATTTTCATTTAAAGTTTTTTATAACAAAGTAAATGGCAATGGCTGTGGTGTTCTTAACTTTATCGCTAACTATTGAAATCATAATGCCATTATACGCGAGAAAACACTACGCACAAACGCAGGCAGAGGCATCATAAAAAGTCAAAATTCAAAGCCATAAATCGCGCAGTCATCGAGGTATTGATGGCAACTAACATTACCATGAACAGTTTACCACGACATTGGATAACGGAATTCTAACGCACCTCAAGTACTTCGCACCTACTTCCTATAGTATATTGAAACAGTCATAAAGGCACAAAATTCAAAGCCATAAATCGCGCAGTCATCGAGGTATTGATGGCAACTAACATTACCATGAACAGTTTACCATGACATGAAACAGTCATAAAATCACACATTGACTTTACATTCCGTTTCTCTCTTATAGCTCCAACATCTTGCGGTCACAGCAGTCCTGTTTGACCTCTATAGGTTGCCACAGACCTGCAGAAAGACAGAACTGCTAGTGTTTACTACCTCACATCATTCTGTGAAGACATTACACCATCAGATTTACGAGTAGGTGAACCACTAAACAAATTCCTGTAATGAGCTTGCTGGCATAGACAAGCTTTCGGAGTTCTATTCTTCCCGTTTAGTTTCATGTTTTTTTTTAAATTAGTCTATTTAATTATATTTTCGGTTTTCTTCAGCAACGGATATTTTTAGGCCATCCGCCATATTACTTTACTTAGGCATTGTTAGTAAGTGGTAATTCCAATAAATTAGTGATTATTTATCGCATATTTTAGTCGTTCATATCTGCAAAATGGCCGAAGTTGATTGTGATCCAAATACTCTTTAGTTTTCCTTGTACTTTTGCGTTTCGAGTACCAAATTCTGACGAAAATTGGTAGTAATAATATCATTCCAAGCATGTGGAGAAAAAAAAACTATTCAATCAATTCAAATGTTCTTAGCGTCCTACGGAATGATCGTTTTAAGATTTTCTAGAAAGACTTGAGCTTTCAATAAGTTTTCCTCGATTTATGATCGATTTATCGTTCATTACTGTTCATAAATCTTTGAAGTACTTACTGTGGAAAATGTATAATTACCACCCTTTTGGTGGTAATTATACACCTTCCTAGAAATAGTCATTGCTGTGCACGTCGTAAGCATTCCACTATAATATAGATTAATTATGATTGGAACTGTTTTGTTTAAGACTCGCAGTGATTATAAAACGTACATGATGGATGTCTAATGGATAGTGGCTGGGTGGAAGTATTTTCAAAGTAAATCCTTACTAATATAATGCGAAAGTTTGTGAGTATGTATGGATGTTTGTTACTCTTTCACGCAAATACTACTGAACCGATTACGATGAAATTTGGTATGTGGGTAGACCCAGAATAACACATAGGCACTTTTTATCTTGGAGTTCCCGAGGGAGCGGGATTTACACGGGAATAACGAGAATTTATACGCAGACGAAGTCGCGGGCGGCCTCTAGTAAGGGAATAAAACTGATGATGTATTTACTGGAATGAACGAACTACTATATTTAAACTCATTTATTTTGAACAAGATTTATTTCTCGAAGGATAGTGTTAAGAGTCCTATTACGAATCGTGAATGCTCGTTTGCAATAAACGAAGTTACGTTGGTCTGCGTTGGGAGTACATCTGTAGTCCGCAAAACCATTCTGATACTTACTAGTCTGAATAGGATTATAGTTTATTTGGGCGCTTGCGCGAGACTGAAGAGCGCGCGCGCTGAATTGACGCAGAATATATAGTACTTTAATTTTATTTATTGTAATTTTGTTTAATTATATTGACAAACGAAAACTTATGAAACGTATTCATTGTAGATTGAAATTTTATATCATATTAATTTATTTGAAAAAACTGTTTTTATTTGGAATATAATGGACGCTGAATCAAGACATTTCTGGCTTAAATTAGGCTTTCTTTACGTTTTTTTCCGTGAAAACTCAAGGAATTTAAAGAAATTCTAGAACTCCAATAAACAAGTAAAACATTCAACTTACCTTTTAGTAAATTCAGCTTTTAAAAGAATTGATTGTAACAATGTGAATTAGACCGTCAAAGTTCCATCGCCGACATTTTTTCTTGCAAACTGAGTTCGTAAAATATTTATAGTAAATTACACGAAAAGAAAAATGAAAATGTGTAACTCCAACTTACAATAAAGAGACTGGCACTATCGTTATTCAGTATCAAATAATTAAAATATCTTACTGCTGCTGAAAACTACAGCGTCAAAAATCATGAATTTCCGTAAAAAATGTAATAGGGCTCTTAAGGAAAAACAATCTTGTGAAAATGGGACAGGGAGGATCTTTACCTGCAGTGGGCCAACATTTAAGCTACTTAATTTAGTCTGACTGAAGGATAGTGTATGGTCTTGGTTATTCGGTTTACTTTTAAGCTCATAATTATCATAGTATATGTGGGTTGATAACGACTGTTATCGTTTGCATACAAATTTAAAAAGATTAATTCAAATCGGCAGCACTAAACCAATTCTAAAAAAGTTTCTTAGTATCTACTTTTTTATCTACCGAAGTAAGTCATCGGGTAATTTATTTACAAATAAAGTATTTCTACTATCTTAAATTAAGCTATATGGAAAACTAGCTGACCCGCGCAACTTCGTCTGCCTCACATTTTCCATTACTGCTCCGCTCCTATTTGTCTTAGCGTGATGATATAGCCTATAACCTTCCTCGATAAATGGGCTATCTAACACTGAAAGAATTTTTGAAATCGGACCAGTAGTTCCTGAGATTAGCGCGTTCAAGCAAACAAACAAACTCTTCTGCTTTATAATTTTAGTATAGACTAGCTGACCCGTGCCCACTTCGTTGGGCGGTAAACATTTTAACTTCTGATGAAATGATGAGTGTGGTTCGGTTAGTACTGAGTGCTATGATTTATTTCCTGACTGCCAAAAGGAGGGTTTTGTTTTTATTGCATATGTATGTAGCTAGGCTAGCGAGCCGCTGCGAGCTCTCAGCGCTAGACTCCCTATCTCTTGTTGCAGAGACATGCTGCTTTAAATCACTGAGACGCTGTGCACGTTCAGCGCTAGATTCCCGAGCACGGACCTGCGATGTTCTCCAGCTTTGGTTAGCAAGCCGCTGTGAACGCTCGGAGCTAGATTTCCCAGCGCGTGCTTGCGAAATATTTTCTCTATTCCTCGAAAGGCGCAGATGATTATCAAGAGCAGACTCTGCCGTACGGCGTACTCGAGCTGCTCTTGTCTCATGTCTGGGATGTCTGACGGGAAAGTTGAGATTTCCTTTTAGGCATGATAAACAATTGCTGAAACTGTCCGATATCCCAAAAACAGAAATATCACAGCAGGCTTCGAACTCGAAAAATGAGAACGAAGTAATATTTTAATTGTGTTTTGAGAAACCGAGCAACCAAAACAATAGACCAACAACATTCAACCAACATTCAACCAACTACGTACAACTCACGTACCTAACGACAAAAGCTAAATAATAACAGGAGAGGGTCATTAATCTGCGGAAAATCTTAACACCACGATTCAGAAAAATTACGTAATTGCACAAAGCATGTTCTAATGCGGTTCGTGAATGGACGCGCGGGCGGCGTTTTGCGATTTAGTAATTTTATATTATCTTCGAAACTATTCAACCAATTGACATACTGTTTTGGGCAAATCGTATCTCTATGATGTTCTTGTGATCATTATAACATTGTTTTCGATAAGGTTTAATATTTTGTTGTTTAAAAAATCGTTCAAAGATAAGTACATCGAAAAATACTTTTTTTAACACATAAAAGCTACTATATCTGCTAAAATATAAAAGATAGAAATATGGTGCCGCGGACTTTTTTGTAGAATTATTCAAAGCGGACCAGGTTGCCATACATTGTTTTCAATTATATACAACTGTTAAGGCAGCGCACGCAAATAACTCTGTTGTAAGAGCTATTTTTTTCCGCCTGGATAGACAAAAATTGAGATAGTTTGGCTAATATGCATGATATCTTTATAATTTATAGCCTATAGCATTCCTCAATAAATGGGCTATCTAACAAAGAAAGAATTTTCCAAATCGGACCAGTAGTTCCTGAGATTACCCCCTACATACAAACTTACAAACTTACAAACAATTTTACCTCTTTATAATATTAGTATAGATATAGATAAGTAACCGTAGATAGAGGTACTTAATATTAGTTACGGAGGACGAAGCGTTGGAAGGCGTTCAACAAAGTGGAACAGTGGACCAGGAATCCACAGGATGCGAGACGCACAGGACCAGTCGATGTGGCGACTCTAGGCGGAGGCCTACCCTACTAGCGGAATTTGTTCGAAAGAGTCAACGCGACCCTATAACGCAAAGGGCATTTGTAGGAACTCAGATCGGTTTAGTCAGTAAGAGTCTGACACTTCCTCTCCGCCCAGGAAGGAGTCATAATAATTGATGGTTTCCAATCATAAAAAAATTAGCAGGCATTTTATTTGATACGGGTTTGCTCTTGACTCTAGTCTAGGTCAGTGGTGACAGAGACAAAGTAAACGTTGGAGTGAGCTTACCCAGAAAAAGAAACCCGGGTGAAACTCGCTTCCATCTTCGGCCTAATCATCACTTTCCATCAGAGGCCTTAGTGTGAGTTTTTTCGACTCACGCTCGAACGCGTTCGATTGCGAGCTCGTTAGAATTTAGTATGGGAAATTAGGTTCTACGAGTGACCACCAGGTGGCACTATAACTAAATTCCTATACTTAATTCTAACGCGCTCGCAATCGAACGCGTTCGAACGTGAGTCGAAAAAACTCACACTAAGGCCTCAGGTGAGATTTGGGCCAAGAGTCTCCCGTTTTGCATAAAAAAAAAAAAAAATTATGATAAGTTAATAGTTGTAGACTTCACCTTGACCAAGCAACAAAAATAAACCGGCCAAGTGCGAGTCGGACTCGCTCACTGAGGGTACAAACCTGTAGCTAAATATTATAAGCAAAAGTTGCGGTTTACGATTTATGACGTATTAAAAAAAATCTACTTACTAGATCTCGTTCAAACCAATTTTCGGTGGAAGTTTACATGGTAATGTACACCATATATTTTTTTTGGTTTTATCATTCTCTTATTTTAGAATTTACATGGGTGGGGGGGGGGGGGCATTTTACCACTTTGGAAGTGTCTCCCGCGCAAACTATTCAGTTTAGAAAAAAATAATATTAGAAACCTCAATATCATTTTTGAAGGCCTATCCATCTACACGTATGGGTTTGATAAAAAAAAAATGAGTTTCAGTTCTAAGTATGGAGACCCCCAAAAAGAGATTGCCCATGAACAGTACTCTTGATAAATTACTTGTGTCTCAAAACCTTGAACGGCACGAAATATTTAAAATAAGAAGATATTTTTAAAAAGATTTTGATTGATATTTAAAATGGGATAGTTTTTTGAAAACTAATTAGTACTTTTATGTTTCCGACGTTATAGTACGCCATTTTTTACTACCGACTGTCAATACTAGGGACGTCCATTTTTCTATTGCGGGTAATGTGCGTAACTACCTACATAAAATAAAATGATATCGATTTTGTTTTGATTGTTCAATCTTTTATTGTAAAGTAATAACAGAGTTCTAAATCACAAGTTGTTGCTGGCATTATCAATATCAGTGGTTGTAAACGGCGACATCGGCGCTAAGTTGTATTTGTGAAATACCAGTGGCTGGTTTACGGAAATCGATCAAAAATCGATATTTCATTAGTATGGCTACAACCTTATTTGACGTTTATTGCGCGTCTGTCATATTTTTGCAATACAATACTGTTATTTCTGCTGGTTTTGGTACGTTGTGCTTCGAGTCGAGCCTTTTAGTTCCTCCGTTACTGCTGCCAACCCAGATTTGAGTAGGATCTAGATAATAACACTGAGCGATTGACTATTTTAGTAATGATATCTTCCATCATCATCTGCCTAGCCTTTTCCCAACTATACTGGGGTCGGCTTCCAGTCAAAACCGGATTCAGCTGAATACTAGTATTTTAAGTGGAGCGGCTGCCCACCAGACCTCCACAACCCATTAACTGGGTAACACCGTACTCCTTGGCAAGACTGGTGTCAGATTTTTTGGCTTCTGACTATCCGTAACGACTGCCAAAGATCTCCAAATGACAGCCAGGACCAACGGCTTAACGTGCTTTCCGAGGCACGGAGGAAACTCGGTATGTTAAGATGGTCACCAATCCACAGACCAACCTCGGCAAGCGTTGCTTAACCTTGAAGATCGACCTGAGCGGCTTTTGTTAATTAGCCACGAGCCCCTCAATGATTTCTTCCATGCTTTGCAATTTCATGAAACGCGGGCATGAGATTTAAAAATGCGCAATATCTAAATCAGTGAGACTTGCTGAGGTAAAACGTTACAGATTTTACACAAATTATGCTTCAAAGATACCAAGCTCACCCGTTAACACTTTCAGACCCTTTTAAATAGCTTTTTTCAACTAATTTTTGGTCAAACATAACCTCAAAATAGTAATTTCATTTTTTAAATATCTCAGAAATGCCATTGTAGTTTGTGTTAAATCTTTTGAGGTAGTATTTAGACATGCCATCAAGTATTTTAAAGATGATTTTATGTAGACACAATAATGTTGAATTGAGTACATTTGTCCATAGTGCCGTGGGCATTCTCCTTTATTGTATTTTTTTTTCTATTTTTGTGTGAAAATCTTAATGCGGTTCACAGAATACATTTACTTACCAAGTTTCAACAGCATTGTTCTGATAGTTTCGGAGAAAAGTGGCTGTGACATACGGACGGACAGACATGACGAATCTATAAGGGTTCCGTTTTTGCCATTTGGCTACGGAACCCGATACAAGTCCCATCACTATCTCCATATCAAAATGAAATAATCTAGGACTGACATAAGAACACAAGTAAGTTCTCTCTAAGCTTCCGTGTTTCGCAAAAAGTCTGTTCTTGACTTCTGCAACAGCCCTGCATAATACGACAACGTAATCAGCGGCGTGAGCATTCGCGCAATCATAGCGAGGTTGCTTATAGGCGAGGTCTGAACATAAGCTGAGCGGGCAGCTGTTCGTAAGGAGTACGCGATTTTGAATAAAATAGTATAGAATACTCTTATTAAAAAGATCTCTCTTCTCTTTTGTTTCTCTTTTTTTGTTTCTTCTACTCTTTTTATTTATTTATTTTATTTTATATTATTTGGGAAAACAAACAATCGACAAAAATGTATAGGTATTATAAATCTAGATCTAGATCTTTTATTTTCTTTTTTGTTTAATTTTAAGGTGATTTTAATTGTATATTGCCAATAACACAATTTTCTTTCTTTCTTTCTTATTTGGAACAATTACTGCTTTTTAGAGCGCCGTCTCAACGCTCATATCTTTATGATAGCCTCTTTTCAGAACTCAATGTACAATTTTAGCGCACAAGTACTGTCGTACTGCTTGTTTCTCATGAACTTTTGTATAACAGGTAAAACTGGGCTTGCAATGAATAGGCAGAAATAGTTCAGAAAGTAAGGGAAGGCCTTTAAATCTGCCTTTTATTTATTATTTTCTGACGAGCTTAAGTTTTCATTAAAAGGTTAAACTGAACATAATCTTATTAGTTAAAAAAATGCTTAACTTGGGCTTACTTTTATTTTGGTATCTGAACTAGAGAAATATTCAAGCGGCCATGCATTTATATGCCAATATACCAAAAAGGATCCTCTTTCTTAACAACTCTTCTGTCTATGACTGTAGCGTCTATTGCAGTTGGAGCAGTTGAAGTATCAATCTTTAATTTTGTCACAAACGCTGTCGCTCCTCTTTCCGCTCCGTCTCCACTCCCACCTCACCTTATGACCCGGTCAGCGACCTCGCTAATGTCTGAAGTACTTATTGTTCATTACGCGACCACGTGAGCAAAGCCGGCGGAGCGGACGACAGGAGACAATTGGCGACATCCAAGAGATTTGTGAGCACCAAACGATCGTTTGCGGATGTCCTTATTGTTTCACAGGTATAGGATAAGGAGGTTGGTGTTAGAAATTTCAAAGGAGACAGGAATAGATAAAAAGTTTGTCTGGGGAACCACTTTTAACCTTGTAGGCTTCTGAAACAGCACCCCTAAGTTAGATGATCGATGTTAGTAGGATTGTTTTGGGTTAAGTAGAATCTAGTAAAGATGGTCCATCTTTACTAGATTCTACTTAACCCAGAGTCCAGACTGAATTATTGTCAGGGCGGCAAATCTCAATAAGCATTAGCCATCGATCTGGGGTGCAGATAAAGATGTCGAAAAGTACATTAATTAAGCATTTGTTTAATATTCACTACATATTAAGGTGGAAGCGCCAGGGTAGCCCGCGAACTTCAAATATTTTTATGTTTTTTGCAATTTGCCGGTCAGTGTGAAGCTGTATGTTAAACAAAATACAATTCGCGGCCGTAACGCATATTTATCTAAAGAATTATACCCATTTTAATTATCAATATGACCCTCTAAGTTCATACAACTCGATTGAATGACTTTTTCACGAAAAAACATTCAATCGAGTTCTATGAACTTAGAGGTTTATATTGATGATTCAAATGGTGAGAATCCTTTAGATAAATGCTCTTTACTACCGCGAACCGTATTCTGTTCAACTTACAGCTTCACACTGACTGACAAATTGCAAAAACATAAAAATATTTGAATTTCGCGGGCTACCCTGGCGCTTCCACCTTAAGAAACAAAAACCTCCGCCGCGTCTGTTTGTGTCTCGATAAACTCAAAAACTAGAGAGGAATTGGACGACCACTCAGGTCCCAACGAGCTAAGAATCTATACTGACGGATCAAAGACAAGTACTGGTACGGGAGTTGGAATTTACTCCAATGACCTCAACATTAAAATATCCAGATCGCTAGGTAAGCTCAACACCGTCTACCAGGCGGAATGCGTGGGCATTATCCTGGTAGTTCATGCCATAGAGGCCAGGGAAGTCACGGACAACCACATCCGGATACTTTCCGACAGTGCCTCAGTCCTCCAATCCCTAAAGAAAAGCTACACTACCTCGAAACTCATACAAGAATGCCACAATGCACTCGAACACGTCACGGTGGCTAACCGCAACACCGTGACGCTGCAGTGGATAAAGGGACACAGCGGATCACTGGGAAATGACGCGGCCGATGAACTGGCCAGGAGGGGATCTGGTGCCGTGGCTGTTGGACCCGAACCCATAGTACCACTCCCCTTCGTCCAACGGCGCACATGGCTGCGGGAACACACCCACAAACAAGCGGAACGCTGGTGGGCTTTGGCACCAGGCTGCAGGCAGTCCAAGGAAGCCATGCCAAACCTGGACCGAAAACTAACCAGGCGCCTTCTGCGACTGGATAGGCGGAGCCTGCGAATGGTGACGGGGACCATCACCGGTCACTGCTCATTAAATAAACACTTGCACACGATAGGCATAACGAACAGCCCTCTATGCAGAGCATGCATGGAGGGGGAAGAAACGGTACCGCACGTACTCCGTGATGGGCGTCGCCGAAATACGGAAGCAAACTATAGGGTCACCAAACTTGCTCACAGATATCCTGAACCCGCCGAGAAAACTTATCTGTTTCTGGAGGGAGGTTGGATGGTTGGAGAGACGGCCGCCATGGCTCACGTACAATGGTCCAACGTCAGGACTAAGTGCGGAAACCAAAACCCCCTAATAGAATAGAATAGAACTCAAAAACTACTGCATCGATTTTCATGCTTCAAACAAGTTTGGCATTCTCTACCAGTCAACCAAGTTTGGCATTCTCTACCAGTCAACCAAGTTTGGCATTCTCTACCAGTCAACCAAGTTTGGCATTCTCTACCAGTCAACCAAGTTTGGCATTCTCTACCAGTTAACCAAGTTTGGCATTCTCTACCAGTCAACCAAGTTTGGTATTCTCTACCAGTCAACCAAGTTTGGCATTCTCTACCAGTCAACCAAGTTTGGAGAAGAAATATCATGGCAATCAAGGAAGTCTAGTAGTAGGTAGATAAGTCTGGTAGGCAGCCGCTCCACGTAAAATACTGGTACGACCTCAATATAGTTGGGAAGTGGCTAGGTAGATGATGATTTTTATCGTTTTTAAACCCCCGACGAAAAATGAGTGTCTGTCTGTGTGTCTGTTCTGTGACACCGTAGATCTTAAACGGGTGAACCGATTTGGATGCGGTTTTTTATTTGATAGCAGCTTTTCAAGTGGTGGTTCTTAGATAAGTTTAAACAAAATCATTTGAGCCTGAAGATCATCAGCTCTTTTCTAGTTGATGATGGCATTTAATCAGCTTTTACGGGTCTCATCGATGCGAAATTTGGACGGTTAAAGATAACTGGTTTAAAGTTCAGTTGCAAGATTCCACCCAGACAAACATACGTACATTGAAAGTTAAATAATAGCTTGTTATTAAAGCTTTTTTATTGGCATTTGCGTTCATCTGACTAACAGGAGCACTTATATACACAGGTGCATCATCGAAGGTCTTCAAAATACGTTACTAAGGCATCATCTTATACTCTTATGTTGGCTGCAACCTCGTCAAGGCGATTCACAAGCTTTGCCACAACAAAACATCTCTACATACGAATTTACCTGTTTCAAGTGGCATTCACCGTTATCTGATAACACTGTATGTTTCGAAACATTTCCGATACCTAATCGATGAGTATCTGGTGATAAGGACACCATTGCAATAAGCAGACTGGCATTGAAACACATACTAAAACTGTTTTGATAATAACAGCTATCTGTTTTTTGTAATAATGAGAGGTTGGTTTTGTAATAATTACCTGTAGGCCTGTAAATTCGCACCGGGTTAAACCCGGTTAAGCTGCTTTCAGACTACGCTATAATATGTATAGCATATACTCGTAGTATATAGCTCATAGCACAACGATATCGCGCACCATACATTGTCAATAATATATCGTACAGTACAGTGTGAACGTGTCCATAACAATGTATATATGCTATAATATTATAGCGTAGTTTGAAAGCAGTATATTAGAGGTGACACCAGACTTTTTTTTCTGTTTTTTGCCAATGTTGGGTGTTACGCCTAAACATTTGACGCAATGAAACTTGTCGGAAGTGGAGAACAAAGTTTTTTTAAGCTCGCTCCGCTCGCTCTTTTGTTCTATTCTCTCTTAGTTCTTGAACTTATTTGCGTCAGTTAACGTTGAGTTTAGATCATCTGCCTAGCCTTTTCCCAACTGTATTGGAGTCGGCTTCCAGTCAAACCAGATTCAACTGAATATGAGTATTTTACGTGGAGCGGCTGCCTACCAGGCCTCCACAACCCATTAACTGGGTAACACGGTACTTCTTGGCAAGACTGGAGTCAGATTTATTGGCTTCTGACAATCCGTAACGACTGCCAAAGATCTACAAATGACAGCCGGGACCAACGGCTTAACGTGCTTTCCGAGGCACGGAGGAAACTAGATATGTTAAGATGGTCACCCATCTACATACCAACCTTGGCAAGCGTTGCTTAACCTTGAAGATCGATCCATGCGGCTGTTGTTAATTAGCCACGAGCTCCTCATATTTAGTACTACTACTATTCGTGAGGTATTTATCTATGCAGATTATCACGTCACGAATATGATTCTTCTTAAAGCATTCAGATTACAAGGATTTTATTTATCCACACACGTGCATGTTATTTCCTCAGTAAGTTCCTTTATTATTCAACTTTGATCAATTAAATATAATTGTTTAATTAATTGTGACAAATACAAATCATAGTCAAGTTTTGCTATGAAATTATAGGTAAACAATTAATTTTGAATTGAAAGATGTACATTATTTTATGACGTAAATGGCTAACTATGACGGTCAAAGGTATAATGTATCACAATATTATTGTAAGAAAGCCATTTGTCCTTCAAAGGCTATTTTTCTTTGACGCGGATAACTGGATACCAGCCTGTTAGTTTGAATGGCTTTGGTATAGCAGTGGGCACATGATTATAAATATAAACTAGGAAAAATATTCCATTGCTTTTATGACTAAGTCGTATTCATTATTTTTTTAATATATATTTTTTTTTACTGCTAGGATTGCGTTTGACGACAATCTGATCACCCCTGTAGCTAAAGTTACTTTCTACTAGCGTTATCGGCAGTAGAAAACTTGAAAAATTTATCAAACTGACATTTTGTTTCGAAAAGTCACCTGGTCATCTAATGTCAGATTCATACATTTTCAAGCTTTCTTTTTTTTTATTTGTGATGGGTTTGCTCTTGACCTTAGTCTTGGTCAGAAATGACAGAGACAAAGTCTACGATGGAGCGAGCTTACCCAGAAGGAGCCTGTTTACTCTAACTTTGAAGAGATTAGGGTTGTAAGCGTTCGGAAACACAGACGCAGGCAGAGAATTCCACTCTTTTGCTGTCCGCATTATAAAAACGTTTGGAATCGCTTAGTGCGAATTCGTGAATTAATTTCTACTGTCGATATCGCTAGTAGAAATTAACTTTGGCTACAGAGGCTGGTGTAAAGCGATGATATGATCGACGATGGATCACGCTTGTCTAAAAACTCACTCTTGATTTAAATACCCCCAAATTGTAGCTATCAGCCATCGGGAAACAGACTCCAGTAGGGTTTCTACAGTATCTATACTAATATTACCGCGTGTATCTGACATCGACGCACAAACGATTTCCATGGGGCATGATTCTGGACACCCCAGTGTTGGAATTTTTCGTCGGTTCTTTTCTTATTTTTTTTCAAGAGTACCACAAAGTATCAGCTCAGCTGAGCTGATATCTATTTGTGGTTTTATTCAGATTGCTCTTTTTAGTGAAAGTAGTTAATTAATTATTTTTTTTATAAAAAATCTCATTGGGTTAGGTCAGAATAACGATTATGAGCAGTCTAAAGTAAAAAAACCCTTGAAAAAAATGAAAAAATGAGAAAAAAGCCGACGAAAAATTCTAGGGTGTCCAGAATCATGCCCCGGACCCATGGAAATCTTTTGTGCGTCGATGTCAGATACACGCGGTATATTGCTGAAGAAATTGTTTTTTTTTATACAAAACGGGGAAACTCAACCCAAATCTCACCTGATGGAAAGTGATGATTAGGCCGAAGATGGAAGCGAGTTTCACCCGGAATCCTCTTACACAGAGGAACTGGCTCTCATATCTCTAACTGCCGGAACACAACAATGCTGTTAACATTGTTGTGATGGCGACAGACTTAGACATGATGGTGGTAGCTTGCCAGGCAGACTTAGAACAAGTCCTACCACCAACCAAACCGAGCAAAAAATTTGCCCCCGCTGGAAATCGAACCCGGGACCTCCGGGTCTGAATCAGGTTTGTTTGCTTGAACGCGCTATCTCAGGAACTACTGGTCCGATTTGAAAAATTCTTTCAGTGTCGGATAGTCCATTTATCGAGGAAGGCTATAGGCTATATATCATTACGCTAAGTCAAATAGGAGCGGAGCATTAATGAATTACGTGACGCAGACGAAGTTGCGTGGGTCAGCTAGTAATGTTATTTATACATTTTCACAATAAGTACCTATAATGCTGACAGCTTGAAATGGTAACAGGTGTCACAATAGTACTTCTATTGTCACCTTTATATGGCACAGTGTAGTTATTTTCCTTGTTTAACGTGCCATAGCATCCCCAGTATACTTACAACATTATACTAACAGATGTTAGACTGCGACTGACAACACAAGTGACAATCTACCTGTTTACTCTGAGTGCCAATAGGGAATATGCATGAAAAAAATATTTATTATCTACACAGTTTATCTAAAAATATAAAAAAATTTAATACTATCAGTGAAAATAGAATCAAAATCACTCGAAAAACAAACGAGTTATCATTATTTTAAACAAACAAATATATCTGTCCCTCTCGCGAAAACGCTGTAATGTCATGGCATCAGTAGTGCGATTCACTAAGGCAGAACATCTTTACAACCAAGAAATCATCGTTGAAACATCTGATAAATAGATGCCACATCAGATGTTTCAACGATGATTTCTTGGTTGTAAAGATGTTCTGCCTTAGTGAATCGCAGTACTGTATAGGCGTCATGGAATCTGACGTCAAATTTCATATCAGACTTCTCTTTCTAATTGTAATCTTTGAAGCTTTATAAATTCATCAGTGATGAAGATATTTAAAAAACAATTTTATTATTGTTTTTTTAGAGCTAAAAAGTATTGCATTTTGCAAGTAAAAAAATTTCATGCATATTCCCTATAAGAAAGAAAAGAAAGAAAGAAAAAGAGTTTATTTGCGGTTTGTTTGCGGGTTATTCTACTAATTTTCACATTCGCATCTCAATCGCAACTTTCAAAAATGTATGAAAATTAAGGCATTTTTTGACAGTTTGCGATTGACATGCGAATGCGAAAGCTGTTTAAAAATTAGTAGAATTGGCCCTTTGGCTGTATCCATCAGAAAAATGTCAAGTTTCATCAGGCCAGATTGGTGTCAAGAGGTGGCTGATCACGTTTTTGGTTTTGTACCTTTGTTTTTTAACACCGACTTCCGAAATTAAAGTTGTTTTATACTTTGTAGTGTTTTTTTTGGAAGTCTGTTATATTTTTTGTATAAAAGTTTTTTTTTATTTTTAACTTTTTGGTTGGACTTCGACGACATCTTCGTCTAAACAGAAATTTAAATAAGCAAAAATGCTCATAAAATAAAAAGGCTTATGTTTAACTTACCACCAGATATAGTAACAAATAGCAGACAAAAGTAGTAAATGATCACCAAAATGAAACTCGCATTTGAATGTAAAATTATAACCAAAGTTTTAACACTTTGTTATCCTATTTAAGTAAAATGACTCCAAGTAAATCATGAGTAACCCAAAAATAGTAAATGATCACCAAAATTAAACCAATCTGGCGCTAATGGTCATGGTTCTAACCTAACCTAACCCACATGTTTCACCAGCCATAGAGGGGATCTGACGCAGACACGTTACTATAGAATTTGAATATTATACTAACTGAATATTAATTTGCTCGCTAAGATTTGGTGATCATTTACTAAATCTGGTGTTAAGTAGATATTTTTGGTTACAAAACTAAGGGTATCAAAGCATTTTATGGTGGTCATTATATTTATTCCCAAATCAAAACTACCGATCCAAACTAAATTAAGGGGCCAAATGGCAAGTATCGAACTAAAAAAGAATCACACAAATCGGATCAGAAACCTCGGAGTAATCGATCTACATAAAAAACAAAAATTACCCGCCGAAATGAGAACCTCCTCCTTTTTCGAAGTCGGTTAAAACTCGGCCAAGTGCGAGTCTGACCACCCGAAGAAAACTGACTAGAACCGAAAAATCTCGTTTCTATTATGGGGGTGCATATTTTTAATTTTATTAAATTATTTGTTGTTATGGCGGCAATAGAAATAATCTGAAATGTATTGGCATACATTTCAGATATCAGAGAATAGGTCAGTTGAAATGTCCCACTTTAAACCTGCTGACAAACAGGCGGACGGACTTCAGTAACTTAGGCGATACGGAATCCTAACTGAAAAGCAAGTAAAAATATTACAGCTAAAAAGCTGCTCCATTTTTGTTTACCAAGAATATGAGGTTTAATAATAGCTAAAAAGAAGAGGGCCAACAACAACAATCTGTAAATCTGAGTTATGACGGGTAAAACAGAGATGTGAGAAAAGAAATGAATGATGCATATTTTATAACATGCTATTTTCTTCAACACTAAATGAAACCGTCCAACTTGTTTATGTTTATTTAGGGTTCAGATAATCCGTGAAAAACGAAACCCTTATAGGATCACTCGTGTGTCTGTCTGTCCGCCTGTCACAGACAGTTTTCTCCGAATCTACTGGACCAATTCTGTTCAAAGGAGGATGGCGAAGTTGCATGTACAATGGGACCCACTGTTAGAAGTATCGTACAGTATGGAAACTTATAACTAGTTGTAGAACTATATAAAACTAGCAAAAAAGCAAATGGGCAGTAAGTCGTAGAGGCTGGGAGATGTTATAATTAGTAATCGGGCAATGCACAATTGACAATTCACACAACACATTTTAACGAGTAACTAAGTCCAAACCACTTGCAAATCGCAATCCAAAGGTAAAAGCTGTTGTCTTAAGTCGGTTTGTAGAATAGTCAGTCCAAAGGTAACAAATTGTCAAGAATCACAAAATCGCATAGAAAATAATAGATATCCCAAGTTAGCCGCTGAAAACAAACACTAATTGTTTTGACACTGACAGCCTACTCCAATTGACAGCGTAACGTTCCACTCTACGTTATCACAAATAATCGTAATGATTATAATATTGTACATTTTTGTATAAAAAATGTACATGCATTTTTAATATTAACTTTTGTATGATTTTCTCATATTTTACAAGATTTGTTTAAAAAAATAATTGACAAGCATAAACAAGTGTAAGAACGTAAATCATGTAGGTAATGAAAGAGTAGGTTGGAATGTTATATGAAACACGGTGCGTTTAGTAACTGCATGATGACTTATTTTTATGTAAATAAAAATCTTTTCTAACTTTTAATTCCCACCACCCAGTGACTCAATATTTTTTATATAATCCTTTAACAAACTCTTAATTATAGTAAATACGAACTTGCAAGTGAATGACACTTAGTTAATTTATAAATAATGTGGGTCCAAATTCGCCATCCTCCTTTGGTTTACATGCATATTGACTTCTGTGACCCAATACGGAGGCGTTACGTAAAT
Source organism: Ceramica pisi (assembly GCA_963859965.1). Classification (NCBI taxonomy): domain Eukaryota; kingdom Metazoa; phylum Arthropoda; class Insecta; order Lepidoptera; family Noctuidae; genus Ceramica; species Ceramica pisi. The sequence continues at coordinate 2,153,285 of OY982538.1, forward strand.
AAATAAATTGTCAACTTTGAATTAAGCTCGCCTTTGTAAATACTTTATTATGACTGTATAAGAAAAGTTGTTTTGGTGTACAATAAAGAATTAAGAATTAGTGGTCAAACTAGAAACTATAAAAAATGTTTTCCAAACTATATCGTGTGATATCAAATAAAAGAACTTACTGTGAGTTTAATTATGTATTTTTTTCATAATTTCAAAATAGTCAAAATCAAAAAAAAAAAAAAATAAGAATAAAAATAATAAGAATAAAAAAGGAAATAAGAATTTGATCAAGAAATTAAAGCAAAAATGACAATTCCTCCCCTCCATATCACCAAAACTGCCGAGCCTAAAATTTTGAATGTATGATGCATTTTTACAACAACATGCTATTTTCATCAACACTAAAATAAAAACGCGCCTTGTTCTCTAATACATGCATGAAAAATAAACAATGATGTAAATATGTACATAGATGTTAATGATATTATGTACTTGTATGATTACTTGTAAAAAGGTTCGTCACGAATAACGATCGTCACTTCGCCCACACTAGGCCACGGCGACCTTTCGCAATGAATCAGAGCATAAAAACACTGTTGTATACGAAAAAGATCAGCGAACACTTATGTTAGCGACAGTACCTACAATGTTAAGTGTGGTGTAAATGTCACGGGTATAGTTCATTGTACTGTTGCATGCTCAAGTGGAAAGGGCAAGACGAATTAGGTTTATGAATTTCGTACCGCGTCATATGCAATGATTTAAATGTTAGTTTGTAAATGCAAATGCAAGATGCAAAATATATTTTATTGTCTAGTGCCAAAGTCACGTCAATTATTTCAATTAGGCCCTTAAATTAATAGAATAGAATAGAATAACGTTTATTGTCTCCAGTATTACAGCTAGTAGTATTAGTACATACACAAAGCTATAATACCGGAAGCTAAAGGTTCAAGCGTCAGCATTATGCTTAGGTTCCCAAGTGGGTTGCTAAGCGCTGGTTTTCAGCTTAAACCTTTGACTCCTGTTTACAAAAAGGAAAAAAGAAGAAAAAAAAAACAAAAACAAAACAACTTCTGAACACAAATGCACTTCTGAACAACAAACATTCCCAGTATAAAAAAGAAAAAAAAGTGATTCTAGTTGTCCATTCGCAATGGTAGATTGTAATGGAGTAGGTGCAAAAAACTCATTCAAATAATGGTAAAAAAAATCGTGATGTCTAAAGCTAAAATAAAAATCTCATCAGAGAACGTAAATCTATATAACGGCTATAGACTTTGGTCACGATTAGTCACGAATCTAGAAGTATGCCAGCAAAGATATCTAGACATCATTTCTCAATTACAAGAATCACGATCAATTAACCTTGGATCTCTTTGACGCTGACAATGCAAGAATTATCAAGACTCAAAATAGATTTAAGTATCTCTTACATTTTAGCGGTCGTTACTGGCATAACTACACCTCGATGGATGTGATCAAAATGTTGGATTTGGATTTGATGATTTAGTTGGGCTATCGTTGTGAAATATTAAAACGGTAAATTAGTATACAGCCAGCCAGAATAAAAACAGAGAGTCAGACTCCTACTGACTAAAACCATCCGTGTTCCTCTTAATGCCCTTTGCGTTCGCCGCGGGCCGCGGTGACTCTTTCGAACAAATTCCGCAACAACTGGAAGACCTTAGCAATTGAATACCATTTCATTTTCATGAGGCGAATCTCCCCATAGAAAAATTATGTTATGCACCATAAAGTTTACGGCAACAGCTAACTTATTCAATAGGCTAGCTAGATTCCATCATCCACAAATTGCAAAACTATTTAGTACGTCAGTTAGAGTATTGAAAAATAATGGACACGAATTTTTTGTTTTTGTAAATCAATGAATATTGACAAAGATAAAACGCATCAAAACTCGGAAGTGGGGGCTCGTGACGTCACGACTCACTAAAACTTATGCGAAGGTGTGACGTATTGAGAATTTTAAAAGCGTCCTAACTTCGTCAATTTTGGTTCCCGTAACAAAAGAAAAAACACGGGTCAAATGTTTTTTTTTATAATCTAACTGACAGACTAATTAGATTTTTTCAGGACACAAGCCCATTCTACCAGATACTCTAACTCGCGCACTATAGAAGCAATATTTAATGAGATCATAAATATAAGACACGTGCTTACACTATTGTATAGAGAGTTCTCTAGCTTAGTGTTAGTGGTGTTAAAACGTGACCGCGTTGGTTTTATCTAAATACTCTTCGTTTTACGAGTGTAGGTGCGGTCGTGACTGTGATTAAGTAAGGTGTTGTAGAATCGTTAGAGGTACTCAAGACGTTTGTTGTATTGTCTTAAGGCGGGGTTGCAGTACTTTTTAAGATTTTTGAACGTCTGAAAATCTAATTAATTATGAGTTTTTTAATAAATAAAAATCGCAATGATTTTTATTTATTAAAAATAGTAAATCGTAAAGATAGAAACGCGATTTAGAATGATTGGCACGATACTTTTTTTTATCAAACATGACACTAAATTACAATTTTAAACGTGTACTGCTAAGAGATTTCATCACGAATATATATAAAAGTTATATCAATAGATAGAGCTTTTTATTTTGAAGTAAATGGTGAAATCATATTGTGTAATTTATTTATCAGTTTTCGCCAAGAAGAAAAAACAATCAAAATTTAGGCATTATTTCGCTCGCCAGACAGTCGCTGTTGTTCGTCAAAACACACAGTACTGCAACCTCGCCTTAAGGCGTGTTTAGCTGTCAGAGAGCCCACAGAGTGCAATAATTATATTTATACTAATAATAATTATAAAGCTGAAGAGTTTGAACGCGCTAATTTCAGGAACTACTATTTGTCCGATTTGAAAAAATATTTCAGTGTTAGATAGCCCATCTATCGAGGAAGGCTATATACTGTCACGCTATGTCAAATAGGAGCGGAGCATTAATGGAAAATGTGACGCTGACAAAGTTGCGCGGGTCAGCTAGTTTTCGACCATATTATATGAAACATGATCATTTTTCTTACGCGGTCGAAAAGGTGTTCTATTTTCTTCGCGATTCAGCTCTAGACCTTCGATCTCACCTGATGGAAAACGATGTTTTGAAAGCTAAATGTGGTGGAAAAAGCAGGTCCAGACACCTGCTTTGAAGCGGTTATATTTATTTTTAAAGAACTTCCATTCAATATTATGATTGGTATGATCTAATGCAAAACGATGATTGAGTTCTATGATGCTAAAAACAAGCTTGAATATTCCTCTCCAATCCTACTTGTAAGGGGTTCGATTTCTGTTTGCAGATCTTCAATTTATCCCATGTTTGTAAGTTTGTGTCTCTTCGTCACCGGGCTGAAATTCAGATCTTTCCTCAGGATTTCTCTTGGGAGGCATACTTATAAGCAGATATTTATTTCTCGCTTATCGTAATAATGTATCACTCTACTGCAATGCGATTCTGTAACCATCTCACGCTCACCGTGTAAGCTTAGGTAAAGTGAGCTGTAAATCCATACAAACAAGGTGGAATGACAGTTCACTCCTTGTTCAAAGAGCCTTTAGCTTATAAACCAGGTGGGGACCTGGTTTATAACCTAAAGGCCCTTTTCCTGTCATGCGTATTTTCGCACGTGCGCGGTTCAGCTAGTCTATTCTGTAAATAACCATTTCGATATCGACTTCACCTGAGTGACTAAGCTTACAAAGTGAACTTTATTTCACACGTCATAAGGTCTTATATTTATACGAATTTGAAACTCACCTCGGATTCCGCTGTCGAGACACGAAAATGTTGTTACAGAATACCACTGCTGGTCCGCATGCGGGTCATAGCACGGTCCTGGCCACACGCAGGACAAAGATTACGTTTGGGGCTGCAGTGCCGTGCGTGTTGCCAGTGATGCGCGTCGTACGCATGGCCATAGTCTATGAACACGCGTCCGACCCGCGTCACAGTAAAACCACTCTTGAAACCATCTGAAGACGGAAGAACGCCGTCTGCATACGTTTAGCACGCACTAGGGCGGTGCGCTCGCAGCCAATCCGCATTCCGCACGCGTGCTGCCCGTATGATAGGAAAAATATGTATGAAATGATAGGATGCGGACAGCTTTTAACCCTTTACAAAGCACAAGTCCGATCCTGCATGGAGTACTGCAGCCACTTTTGGGATGGCTCAGCTAAGTATCAGCTTGCCGCGCTTGACTCGGCGGAACGTAGAGCTAAGAGGATCAATCGGCGACGCAAAACTGGTGGATGCCAAGCTTAACAGCTTGGCTCATCGCCGCAAGGTTGCCTGCTTGTCGGTCTTCTACAGATTGTACTTCGGTGAGTGTGCCCAAGAACGCCACGACCTCATTCCACCGGCCCCCTTCTACCATCGAACATCCAGACGCACTGCAAGTTACCATCCCTACATTGTTGCTATTCCACGAATTCGCACTAAGCGTTTCCAAACGTCTGTTATAATGCGCACAGCAAAGGAGTGGAATTCTCTGCCTGCGTCTGTTTCCGAACGCTTACAACCCTAATCTTTTCAAAGTTAAGAGTAAACAGGCTCCTTCTGGGTAAGCTCGCTCCATCGTAGACTTTGTCTCTGTCATCTCTGACCAAGACTTAAGTCAAGAGCAGACCCATCTCAAAAAATAAAAAAAGTCTGCTTACGGATCAGAATCGCGCGCGTGTTAACATTGGAAAAGGGCTAACATTCTGCACAAGACGTTCCCATACAAGCTGATAGAGATCAAAACTAATCTGATAAGTACACGATATTTGGTCCACATGACTCCAGTTACTATGCAAGCCAGTTACAAACGCAACCTCTTTTCATCCAGCACTTACGAGTGTAATATTAGACTACCCACACGCCTTAGAAACACCCAAGATCGTGAAACGGATATAATATGTGCAGTTCGATGCAAATATGCAGCACATTGCAGACGGCTAACTGGGCCCATTGTCCGTAATTAGTAGCCAGTCAATTAGCGTCCCGTTAGCGTATGAAGTTGTGCGCAGTTTGCGGATATTGATGTGGTGAACATTATGTTAAGTATTGGCCTCGTTATTATTCTAAGGTATTGGCATTCTTCTTTTCTCTTGTCGACTGGAGCTAACGTAAGATTAGTTAGTCATTAGTTAGATTTTTTTTGTGTCATGTATTAATTCCTTTGCATTCTACTCATTGTATAAATTCTAGTTCCTAAAACCTAAGACAGATGTGTTGCTAGGGAGTTTGTTGGCCACTTCTTCTCCACAGCTAAAACACTAGGAAGTTGTGACGGGCGGGCGTTTTGGGGGACTGTCTTTTGTAGAACTTCACATTCAAAAAGTGCTGGCTCTCAGCCTAATTTGAATACCTAAATGACTTTTGAATTTTTGAATTTTAGATTTGGACCACAACCACAACTGAAACCATTTGGACCACAGCAGAAACTGTTTTACAACAGAAAACATTTGAACCACAACGTCAACTGCTTGGACCACTGTTTTAGGACTGGCCCTCCTTGGGGAGTTGGGGTGGATCGAATGACAAATTTGTCCCACCCCCACGCAAAATACGCGCTTAGTCGTGGAGTTGTGGAAACCAGCCCGATTTACATACATACATACATACACTGTTTTAAGAGATTATTCTTCGACTTGTAAGTATTTCTGTCTAATGCGAAAAGCACACACTCACGCGCTTACACATGAAATTGACTTGACCTTCTACCCATCTCATATTTACTTGAAAGGGCTCCATTTCTCAATTTACTACTGGGCAGTAATTAATATCATTTACTGTTATGAATGCGATTTCTGATCTCCAATTTACTTTTTAACCGACTTCCCAAAAAGGAGGAGGTTATCAATTCGGTTGTATGTTTTTTTTTATGTTTGTTACCTCATAACTCCGACAATTATGACACGATTTGAAAAATTCTTGTTTTATCTGAAAGGATATACTTGCAGATTGGTCCCATTTAAATTTTATGAAAATCGGTTACGAACTTTTGATTTTAAATCGAAATAGCTGGAATTCGCCTACTTGGATGATATCTAGTTTTATGTCATCCAAGTAATCGAATTGCGTATTCTGCTTTTCTGCGATTTTGCAGTGGTGTTGTTAGGTGTGGGGTACCACTAAAAAGTGAAAAATAAAAAACCTTTTTACAAAAAAAAATACAACCGACTTCAATAAAAAAAAACACTACAAAGTAAAGTTTAAAGTAAGTGTAAAGTTTTTTTATATCTGAGTCTTCATATGCCAATACTACCTTGCTATGATAAGACCATCCGTTCAGAAAAGAATGCTATAACTCCTATTTATTACCCCGTGGGTTTACGGCCTGTCAATAAACGAACGGGCCAGTCATTCCGCAACGCTGGCTGCATTCTCTCATACACCACAAATACGTTATTAATAAACCATTAAACTGATGCGACCTATTTCGTTAATGTGCGTATGCGCACGCCGTGAAAGTACTCCAACGTATTTGACAAGTACTGTTCCGTTAATGTGAGTTCTTATGAGTTGTGATGCTGGCCTAGATTCACAATAGGTTTAATATGAATTTAATGTGTTCCTAATTTGAATTGTTTTGAAGGGAGGGTAGTACCTACAAACTGCGGTAGGCGGTAGATAATTTTATTTTTATCAGTTTGTCGTTATCCGCTGCTGGAGTTGGACGTCTCAAAAATAAGGTTGCCGTACTAACTATGATATTTATATGATAACGAAATTTTAGTTCTGTTGTCTTTTAGTAATTCTGGGGATAGAAATGCGCAAACTCAAATAAAAACAAAACTAGATTAGCGAACAATCGCAGCTGCGATTGCACAAACAGTTACAAATCAGTCTTAAACCACATTCAACAGCTATAAAATATGGCCAGACATTCGCTGTGAAGGTGCAGTTTTTGTGCGAAAGCTCTGGGAAATTTTGAAGCTCCCACGGGAAGGCAACATCAATGGGAAGAATTTAAGCCTTGGGAAAGGAAGGGAAACGGGAAAACGCCTTGATATTCATGTAAAACACGGAAAGATAAAATCAAATACAATCTGGAGTGTTAAAACACTTAGGTTGAAGTTCTTATTTTAAATCCTCGAAACAACGCACACAAAAAATGTGTGGACTTGCAAATTACTTCTTTAAATACCTAGAAAAGTGAATTAGCAAAAAAATAAACAAGAACAGTCCATTGCATAAAATTGCAACGGCAGAAAGTCTTAAAGAAAACATTTTCAAGTAAATTTCCTAGAAAAGTGAACTGTTTTTTGGTAAACGAGTCTATTCTGGGGCTTGAACCGGAACATTTTGGCGCGCATCGCCAAGTTCAACCGGTTCCATATTTTGAATGTTGATTAGTAAACAGACTAAATAGATCCATTTTGAATCATCGATCTCTGTGATATCGGAACGCAGTTCATATTTGTTAACTGCTCCCTCATCTCGCTATCTTGCTCTCTCCCATACTCCCATCCTCGTCGCCAAACTATTGTATACTCAAATGCTGGCCGCTTTATAATTAGGAAGACGGTTAACCGTCTTCCTAATTATAAAGCGGCCAGCATTTGAGTAAAAATAATTCCAACGATTTATTCGGAATCGATCGATGACTATTTTAAATTCTTCAAAATTGCGGAAAACCATTAAGGTGACGACTAACGATCGTACGTATTAACGATGCGATTTTGTCGCACGACACATTTCTTCTTGCAAATCTCCGCGCGAGTACAGGAATCATTTTCATTGCGCGACGATCGTTACCAATTAGTTCGGCGCCTAAGTCTTTTACTGCATGTCATTTAATTATATCGGGAAATGTCAAAAAGAGTCATAAAATACAATACAACCAACATCGAGAAATGGAGACTGAAAATTCAGTCTAAAATTCGAACTTCGAACGCTTACTTAAATTACGGCCGAGGCACAGGCTTTTTGTGGTCTACCTCTAGAAGTCGAGACTGATTGAGACGTCAGTAAGCTGAAATAGAATACCCTCCCTACTGATGTGGTGAACACTATATCGTGAATAGAAGAAATTTGCGATTTTGCGAAGTAATGTCTGGTATGCGTATTTGCGGTACCTTTGGTATGCCAATATCTTGCGGTGCCCGGCCCGGTGCCGTACGTAGATACCTAATACATTTATTCTCTGTCCGATTATATCTGAGGGCCAATTCTTTTATTTTTTATAAACTGTTCGCACTCGTATCGTAGTCTGTCTGTCCTGAAATTATAAGAGTTTTTGACCGATTGCGATGTTTAAAATTAGTACAATTTGGCATCTATGCTGAATATTTCAATTATGCAAGAAATATAGAAGCGAGTGCAAGAAAAAACGAAGAAGGTGGCAACGATAATCGCTTTATCAATCCTTAATACAGACCTCATTATACTTAGACATTTTTTCAATAGAACAAGACGTGTACTCAGTTCTTTTATAACGTAATACATTAAACAAACAACAAAACAAGGAAACCATGATGAAAGGCCAGTCAGTCGCACCTTGAGCGATGACATCAGACTGGTGTGTCATCTTAGGACATAGGCTTCTATCGTAATGAGTGTAAATAAAGGTTGAATTCGGTGCAACGCGATTAGAATATTTATAGGTCCGAAAAAAGGGGATGTCGCAATAGCAGTTCTGTCCAAGATGTTGACACACAGAGTTTGGCTTATTGCTTCAAGTCCCTAGCTTTAGTTTGCAACGATTTCGTCGACGAATTTTTAAGTTAATTTAAAAGAATCCTGTGAGTTGGTCCATCCTGAAACTAGAAGGGGATGTTGTTAAATCTGGTCCTAAAAACGAAAACAGTTTCTGTCTAAATTTATTAACTACTAGCTGACCCACGCAACTTCGTTTGCGTCACCTTTTCCATTAATTTTCAGCTCCTTTTAGCCTATATCCTTCCTTGATACATGGGCTATCTAATACTGAAAGAATTTTTCAAATCGGACGAGTAGTTCCTGAGATTACCCCCTACATACAAACTTACAAACAAATGTTACCTCTTTATAATATTATAGTATAGATTAGTATAGATCAAGCCATGTAATAAATTTATCAGCGTAATTACCTATAAGACAAGACATATTTAGAACTTACAACCGATACAGTGATACAGAACAGTAGGAACATCCTCACAACAACAAAATGATTCGAATCGAATCGAAATGTAATTTCCTTGCTGACATGTCGCAACTTTGCAACGCTCGACCATCGCAGTCTTCAGGAAATTGACAGTAATTGTCCTGTCGGCGTTGGCAGCCATATTACAGCGAAAATCAATGCATAATATCAACGGTTGCGATCGTAGCTGCCATGAGAAGCCAACGGACTGAGATTGAATCTGTGCGCCAAAAATAAGCACTCCAAGGAGATTTTCTGACTTATTTTAAACATTTCAAGAACAGAAATAGCTGTGTGTGACACACAATGACGTATTATATATAGACACGTCATAAACCAACATCGCGGCGCTTAAAAACGGCGAAAATACTAGATAGCTACTAATACGCATGAAGAAAGGGAAAGAAAATATGTCACTGTACGGCGGGATGCCTGTTGCTAGAGGGAGATAAATATACATCTTCAGTTACGTCACAGGATAATATTATTAATAGTCAAATTGACATCAAAACAAACGTAGTGTCGCGCGACAGGTTGGTGCGTAACTAAGCGCGATGTGGCCAATTGGCTTCATTTTATGTTGTCATTTTAGAGTGCGGACAACGTATCTATAGTTTATATATCATTGCACTCCAAGGATATTTTCTGACTTATTTTAAACATTTCAAGAACAGAAATAGCTGTGTGTGACACAGATTGCTTTACGCGTAGGTAGGTACTTATTATATCATTGTTTATTTTCGCTGCTTGCATCCGCCGAATCGCACGTCCTTTTCGAGGAAGATGACTAGTATTACTAAACAAACAGTGTTTATTTTAAATATTACCTACATGATGCATTTATTTTTGTATGGATTAGATCATGTGAACTGAGGTGATCATTTGTACGTGTACCTACGCGTTTTTTGTTGAGCAAAGACGTAGGTACTACCAAGAACCAAATTGATTTGCTAATCTTGTCTTTGGCTTCTTATTTATGGTTCTGAACCAGAAGTTTATCTGACCGAACCCTACTAGTCCTACTACTAAGTTTCCGCTGTTCGTCCGTCCGTCTATCTGTAAGCGGGCCGTATCTCAAGAACCGTAACAGGTAGACAGTTGACATTATCACAGAAGGAGTACCTATTTCAAATGGCACTAATACAAAAAAAAATTAAAGGGTATTTTTTTGGGAGGGGTATGTAAGAAGAATAGAAAGTTTCTCTTACAGAAGGGATAATCGTCTATATCTGATGGGCTGCTTGGTTTCGCGGTAACTTTGCTTACGCGATGTAGGATCATCCTGACGTCACAAGTCGTGTTTAGTTCGTATGTGGCAGAGATGTTGTCGCCAGGACCCCGTGTGTACTGAACAGTATAAAAACGTTCTTATTGTCATCCAATGCTCTTGGGTGGGCGACTGGAGACCGGGGTGCTGACCTGCATGGCATGCTATTGGAGTGAGGTCACCATTCCTTATCTTGTTCCTCCTCATCCGTTTATCTCTGACAATATGCATGCATAACTTAACTCTCTTTTGATTCTTTGTAGTCTCAACTTTATACCAAGCTCTTTAAAGAAATTCTGATACAGTAAGGTTGCCAAAAACAGCCAAAAACTATGATTTATCCATATTTTCAGCTGTTCTAAAGGCTGACTTTTACAAAACCCTGTTTAGTAAATGGGGACCAAGAATTCGCCGGAAAGTCGCGGTTCCCTGGATGCCCAACGCACATATTTGGTCAATGTGACAATGCTTGCAGGAGGCCTATGCCCCCGCAGTGGTTGAAGTAATGATTTAAAAATCCAAAAAAAAATTATTCACTAAAATCACAGACAACCCTAGCCAGACTGGACCAATTTATATAAGTAATATGATATGACAACTTCCAATCTAGCACTTGACAAACTAATTGTGATATATAAAGTAGGTACATGCCGTAATTATTTGTAAAAAAAACCCAGTGCAGTCAGTAATAAAAATAACGATGATACAACATTTGCATTCAACAATTTTAAAATATTCTATGGGAACTAACGAACGACAACACAAAACAAAAAATTCTTTACCATTGACTGCTTACGATAATTACTTATGTACTTAACTGAATGCTTCGGTGTCAGGTAATTAGACGGACAAGCATATTGGCTTGATGTTGGTGCCTCTTCAGTATCTTACTGTCTAAGTTTTGCTTATCTTAATGATAGATCAGCTAATTGAAGAGTTTCTTAACATGATATACTAAATATTTTAAAGCAATCTACACTAATATTATAAAGAGGAAAGATTTGTTTGTTTGGTTTGAATAGGCTCCGAAACTACTGGACCGATTTGGCTAAAATTTTGTACAATGATAGTTCGAGACCCGAGGAAAGACATACAAGTTTTTATCTCGGAAATCCCATGGGAACGGGAACTGTGCGGGTAAAACGGGAGCAAAGCCGCAGGGGACAGCTAGTTTGTCTATAAATCTCGGAATGAAGATCAGATTTTTCTAAACTAAGTAACAATCTTCAAGTATTTTTCGTTTAGCATCTGACAGCTTCAGATTTAGAACTGATTATTTATTGCATGAATCCATAACTTGCCAAATAAAAGAAACATGAGGTGTAGGCATAAATTAATATTGTCCATGCTAATTATGTTTTGTTACTCGACAGTGAGTCACAAATGATGTCATATTACTTATCAGAGTCAATAACATTATATTTAGTTATTTAATTATGATTTAAGGAACAATAATTTATGTAGGCAAGTAAATATTTAGCATGTGGTCAATTAAAAAAAATTTATGTTTCATTCTTAAATTTTGTTAGACACATGTTAGCAAGTAAAATTAATAGGAATCTGCTATTGAATTACACCAACCAAGAAACAAATTTAGAAGTAAAAAAAAAATACATACACTTTAACTAAGTTACTTTTCCGTTCAATGTTTCTTACAATGAATAAAAATTAAATAGCTGTAGTGCTTTATGAAGACACTATTGGTACATTAAACTATTGAAACAGGTGTAATAATGCAAGGTCAACCAGTACGATAATACTGCATACCACACCATTGAGTTAGACTTAAGTTAAAAATAATGTTTATTTCCAATATTTACCTCCCACGAAGTCCTAATTAAAACTTTGAGTGATTTATGTATAGTCTGTAGCGCTCAGTCATATGGTACACATAACACAGGCCTAGAGAATTTAGCAACATCCTACTTTTGAAGACATAGGCACTTTTATTTACATACAAATTGGTCGAAAAATAAATAAATACTGGAGTTTTGCTGAAGTTTTCAAGTTAATAATAAACAATAGTAAATCTCAGTAAGTCTGATGGTGATATCTTGAAGTAACTCACCTCAAATGCAAATTTTCTATAAAGGTATCGGTGGTCAAATTGTCCAATAGGACAAAGTCGGGCACGCCGACTTCTTGCTGCATCGCCATCGTTGACGATTTCACTTAGCAATCCGCCACAATTATACAGACAAAGTTCACACACAAATTAACTGAAATAATTTATACGTTCATAAATTATTGTCAACAAACCGTTAAAAGTAAAAAAAACTTAGGACACAAGTTCCCCATCCGATCACTTTGTTCAAACTGTCAGTATTTTGAAATTTATTCACGTTGTCACCCTAAAACGATGTTGCCACAAGTAATTTATCATAAAAAACCACTGCAATTTAATTTTCACATTATTTTATGTTTCTATATTGGAAAACTGTAAATAAAAATTCATTGATAAGTAAAATAAAATATAATTGATACTTAATTATTGCATTGTAATTCACGCATGTTAATTCCGAAAAAAATGCATTTCTGAACTGAGCACACCCAAAACGCCGCCATTTTCCTTGTTGTAGGTGCCTCAAATGTCATAATAATTTCAATTTTCATGTAAAATAGAGTTTTCTTTCATTTTTTAAGTTATTCGATAGTTTAATTTAAGTTTTTTGCAACGTATCATTGTATTTATAAGTTTTCATACTGGGTTCGTCTGTGTCCATTAGTCTCGTGACAGGAGTTCAAGTTAGTCGTCATTTCAAGGATTCTCAATGTCCTACAATGAGGATCATCTTCATAAAAGGTAGCAAGAGCGTTACGCCCACAGTGTGAAGATAAAACCTATGTTTTTGTGTTCATATGGTGATGAGAACGCGAAGAGTGGTGAAAGTGCGCGAATATTGATGGGACAATGAGCGATTCCCCAGGCGTGGAGTGGCTCCCTGCGTTCAGCCCTGGCCCGCCACGCCACAGCCCGCTAGGCCCCATACCACGGTTCCTGTACGAAGATGTGCAGCCGCTCGGATTACAGCAGGAGAACAATAACAAAGAGGCCGACCAGAAAGAAAACACGAATAAAATCAAACACGCGAAGCCCGCGTACAGGTAAAGGATTTTTCCAATCTTTAAAGCTCAAAACCTTCCTAATACGTGTGAATGAGTCATTTGTAAGTGACCCTTACATTGATGAGTAATGAAATGGACGTAGTTCCTGAAAAACGTTCCAATCCACACACTTAACATTTTGAGATAATTGCGATTAAAGTTCAATCTCGTATTACTTTACGAAATATTTATTTTTAACGGCCGTTACTTTTGTATGCTACAGATGTTATGATCAAGTTTTAATTTGACCCTATTTTAGACTTCCAATGTTAATACTTTTTTGAATATTCATAAAAATATTGCTGTGGAACGTTTTTGGTTTATTGCAATATTCATGTTACTTTCAAAATTTTTATTTATACAAAACGTTCCATACAACATGTATGACAAAGAAAATAATAATAAAACAAGATTAAATAACAAAAAGAGTATATTTGTGGTGAAAAATATCAACGATATACATTCTTCTTCATCGTCTTCAAAATCAAAGTCACCACTTTCGATTTGTTATATTTTTACACGACTGCCTAATTACACGACTGTCTAAAAAAGGAGTGTTATGTTTTCAGGGTTCATGTATGTATGTATGTATTTATGTTTGTGAGTTTCTTTATTCCACCATAACTTCTAAACGGCATAAACGTTTTCAATGTTTGTGATATCGTTAGAAAAAAGCGTTGCTTTATCCCGAGTAACATAGGTTAGTGAAAATAATAAAATATATAATGCGGTAGCCATTGATCATGAAAAAAACGGAAATATTATTTTATTTTCCTGAAAATTTGCCTGCATTTGCTATCATCGTCTAGAGCTTGCTTAGTACATAACAAAAATATATAACAGTAGGATTCAATATGCATTCATTTGCTAATTAATAACAAACGAAATTAAATAAATGCAGGACTAGTAAATAATCCGTAGCAAAATACAATGAATGAATCAATAACTAATTAACTACGTATACTATCATCATCTTTCAGCTTGGTAGATTACAAAAATATGTAATAGTATAAGATTCATTCATTTGTAAATAATTCAGTAGTTTTCGTTTCTAAACTCGCCTCCTTTCTCGAAACAAATAACAATATTATACAGATACTGTATGTAAATAAACATTTTCTATCCTTTAGAGTGGTAATCAGACGTATCCCGGAATAGAATCACATAATGTAGGACGTTCCACGTGACCTCTTACCCCAAAATTTCGATCCCCGCCATTTATGGCTTACACTAATCGAGAGGTGGACAAGTATACGAATACGACATTGTGTTTATCATTTGACCCCCCGAGGGCTACAACTCAATTGCAATATATAAAATTCTTTCGTTACTTAGTGATTGAGTGTCTGTCTGAGTGAGTGAGTGACTGACTGACAGACAACGCACAGTCGAAACTACTGGACGTAGAAGCTGAAGTATGGCATGTTTGTTTCTCGCGTGAGAGCGAGGGAAAACTAACGCCCCAGCCGCCGCAACAGAAGAAGACGCCCCGGGCCTGGGGTCGGCGAGCGTTGGATGGCTCGCTGTCCGATCAGAACTAAGCCAGGATCGATGGCACGTTGTGTTCCATGCGCGCCTCAAAGAGATGTCAGCAAAGTAGACGGGGCCAGTGCCTGCCAGGGCTGCGGAATTTGTTCGAAACAGTCACCGCGGCCCTGGAACGCAAAGGGCACTAGGGGGAACACGGGTGGGTTTTAGTCAGTAAGAGTCTGACACTCCCTTCTCCTTCGCCGCTTGACCGGACACGGGGTCTACTTTGCTACCATTTAACAATTTGACGTAGACCGCGCAACGGTCGCATTCCGACCTTTCCAGCAAAAACGACATCTGTTGTCAAATTATGTCCATTTCTGTCTAACACACGGTATTTCAATCCTTTTGCTCTTTTCCACTCGATTTTTTGACATTTCATACATGCTAAAAATACAAAACACGCCACGGGCGAGTCCATTTTTAAAAAGAAATTAAATTTTTAGTCAGTCTGTGCTATGACGCGAGTTGCGCAATGACGTAGCTGTCGAATAAACTTGTTTATTATGTTGTTTGTGAGTGAATTAGTGTTAAGTAATGTTTTATGGGTGCATTGTGATGTGATTAATGTGTGTGCAAGTGAAAATAAACATGTTGGTAAGTATTAGCATGTTTTTTTATGATTTTCCTATCCCTTGTTACACAAGGCGTCCATGTTGTCAGAACGCTATCGTAATTGATTAATTATTAAGTCTAGCTACTTGTTCTGACTAAAAAGTAATTATTATCGCATTTTATGTTTACTGGGCAATAGATTTCAGCCAAAACATAAACAAAACAAACGAAATTTACGTTATGATTAGAATTTTTGTTCCGTGGGTCGGAAGGTAAATAATGCAAAATGGCGGGAAATGGCTAATGTTTGGTGGTAGTTTTTTTTTTTTTTTATATATGTTTTTGTACGGTGGAGTATGTTGTTTGTTATTTATCGTTTTTAGATATAACCCAGCTACCCATACAAGTCATAAAATATATATGTTATCGATTTACTTTTTAAATTATTCCTGTTCAAAGTTCACATAATGTGTTTTTTTCACCAATATTCAATGTTTACAAATTAATTAAAAAATATAGAAACTAACCGTTATACACTTAACGTAAGTATAAACAGCTGTTAATCAGCTTTACAAATAACGAAACACTTGAGTGGTACCTCTAATAGGAGGCGACTAAAAAATGTTTACGTAAACATAAACATCTGGCGGGCAGCTGCCCGCGCTATGATATTTGACCCCGAGCGGTCAACGTCATCACGTGACATGTGCCCGGACCGTGCAAGCGGTTCGCCCAAAGTTGGAGAAGTCATCCCATCCATAAAAAAAGTTGCATACAAGTGAACTTTTGGATCTATTATACCACTAATGCCGCGATTGTCTTGGTACTGATTACACAGGTACAGTAGATTTTAGAACCACCACAGTCGGAACACAGTGTCACCGCCGGGAACTACACGGCCATTTGCAAAGCTATTTGTTTCTCGCTTTGTAACCCAGATACGTCAAGAATGAGCTTGGTCCTGCGAATTGCACCCGACCCCAGGACCACCCCCAATACACAGATCCATTAAGTTGTGTTCTGTGCGGACGTTTTGGGCACTCGGCGATCTACTGCGGCTGCTCCAAAACCCCAAACTCGCTTTCAAACTGGTTTAGCATGTCAACGCTCACCAATAGCGAGGAAGTCAACCTGTGAGGATCCCATCCTCCCAAGTTGCACAACAGTGTTATACCACAGAGAGATCCGATATTTGGTAAAAAGGAAGATCTTCTGACCGGACGGTTGTTGTGTGTTGTATGCTACCACTAAGATTATGTATGGCTATGACAGTGCACGAGCTGTAAGGGACGGCTTTCTTCAGAGTTGTCGTAGATCTAGGCTCTACCATGTTTTCTAAGGGCTAATGCGCACTTAGTCGCGTGTGGTAGCTAGTAGGTTTGTCAAATGGTGTTTCAGATCCACGTAAGCTTATCTACGAGCTACGCTAAATGAAGTCTCTCCATGTATTGAATCACCTCAAAAAATTTAGTATTGAATCAATCAAAAGACGAATTAGTTTCGAATTACTTATTATTAAATCAAAATATCGTTTGGTCACTAAAACGTATGAAATAAAAAATAATTAATTGAAAAAATCAAAAAACGCCTGCCATGTCTAAAAAAGAACTAAAAAATGATAAACAAACATTTGCCCAAAAATTTAAAACTCAAAAATAACTTTTTTAGTGCAGTCGGGGGGCAGTAGATACTCTGTAAAATTTCTATAAGGGTCCCCCGACTGCAATCAAAAAGTTATTTTTCAGTTTTAAATTTTTGGGCAAATGCTTGTTTATCATTTTTTAGTTCTTTTTTAGACATGGCGTGCGTGTTTTTTAATTTTTTTAATCAATTATTTTTATCATTAATAACTATCGAATTTGTTAAGAAAACTAATGAAAATAACGAGATGGATCACTTTAGACATATCTCGTTGGTGTATCTCGTGTAATATTGCAATAATTAAAAACATTCCATGTAATTTGAAACGTTTAGAAGAATCAAGTTTCTTTTTAGTGTTGGTAAATATTCCTAAATCAAAAACGTTACAGTTGTCTTGGAACTTTATAATGAATTACTTATTTGGCTGACGTTATGTATATTTTTAAAACAAAAACATTTCAGATGACTTGGAACTTTTTAATGAATATTATATTTTGCCGAGATGAGTAACATTTATTTAAATCGAAAACGTTTCAAATGGTTTGGACCATTTTAATGAAATATCTATTCTACGGAGAGTGCACATATTATTTTTTAACAAAAACGTTTCAGGTGGCGTGGAACGTTTTAGTGGAACTTCAATTCTACTAACGTCAAACAGATTTTTAAAAATCAATAACGTTTCAGATAGCTTGGATCACATTTGTGATAATTGTTTATGACTCTGTCTTAAATTTGGGTTGTTCCACACAGCTTGGAGTCTTTTAGTTGAATACTTATTTGTGTTCTCCATACATGTGGGTTGGGCTACTAGATCATGATTTCATTTTTAAAATGACAGTAGAGCCACCAAATTTTGACAGTTAGTAAAAAGCAATCACGTGACTTATTTGGTATTAGTAACTCTATTTTGATCTGATTGTGGGTTGGAACGTTTTTCAGAAACTACGTCCAAATGTAAGTATGCAAATTGAGGATTTCATGAGGTAGGCAATATTATTGGAAATGCTGACACAAGGACAGGTCAAACACCACAAATCAGGTCTTGCAGTTGTAAAAACGCAAAAGTTTGAGTAATCATGTAATTCCAAGAAACACCTTATCAAATTGGTTACCAGAGTTAGATTTGATATCAAAGTATTACTTATAATCCAATTAAATGTATTTTAAAGTAGACAATTAATATCAAACAAAATTGTACTTCCATGACTTGTTTTATTTCCAAATAAAATTGTAGACATTGTTATGTTAAGATTTGGAGAGTAAGAAAAAGATAATTTATCCACAAATGCTTGCAGCTGGCATTGCAGTTTATAATAAAACTATACTGCATCATGTACCAATTATTTAGACCTTAGAAATTTGATTCAGACTTTGATAGGTATCTAATGAAGTGAAAAGGCTGCCAAGTGATAATTTGAATGTCACAACTATTAAATCATGCAGAATAACTATATTTTGGTAAACACTCAAGTAGCAGTATTCTCTATAGTATAGACCTAACAAAAAAAGCAAGAGTGAACACGCATCTTTGGGGTGTGCTCATTCATAAAAAAAAAAAACACTGCCTTTATATAAAATGGTCAAATTAGATCAAATTCCTCCAACAAGGAACAAATTATTATTTGTTTAGATAAGCATAATAAAGATACACATGATTATTCTATACTAATCCTCTTAAAAATTAAGCTTATCTCTTCCATAAATGACTACAGTAGCCACATATTATTGTAATGACATATTTATACCACCATCTAGTAGGTACTTGCATGTTTTTTTTAAATGTCTGGTATGAGGAAAAAATATGACGATATTTACTAGAAGTAAAAGGTCAATGGCCTTTTAAAGTTGCATGAAATCAGCTTCAGTTACAACTCTGCATTACTTTTTATTTCCCTAATTTTATACCTATTTATTATACAAAACTCTAATGTTTTTCTCCTGATTGAGTTTTTTGTTGTAATTGATATTTTCATTCATATCAATCCACTTATTGAGGTGTTAAGAAATAAAAACCAATTATCAAATAATAATGTAGTCTGTATATAATTTTTCTTTATTAAAAATGTAACAAACATCATTCTTGAACTGTGAATCACAGTTTCAGTCATCTTGCTCACCATAAACATTAATACCTATTAGACTAAGGAAAATAATCGCCCTCCTCCTCTAAGCAAGTACTGTCGGTAGATACAGGGGCTCAGAAAGGGCTTACAAATTAATTCCCCTCAAAGTTATTGAACCAACATACCTAGATGTGTCATGAATGCAAGGATGAATCTTACACATTAATTTACTTGGAATGGTAGAACACACAGTAGCTCATGGCTAAATAACAACAGCCGCACGGGTCTATCTTCAAGGTTAAGCAACACTTGCCAAGGTTGTTCTGTGGATGGGTGACCAGCTTAACATATCGTGTTTCCTCCGTTGCTCGGAAAGCATGTTAAGCCGTTGGACCCCGGCTGTCATTTGTAGATCTTTGGCAGTTGTTACGGATTGTCAGAAGCCAGTAAATCTGCCTCCAGTCTTGCCAAGAAATACCATTTTACCCAGTTAATGGGTTGTGGAGGTCTTCTAGGCAGCCGCTCCACATAAAATACTGGTTTTCAGCTGAATCCGGTTTGACTGGAAGTCAACCCCAATATAGTTGGGAAAAGGCTAGGCAGATGATGGTAGAACACACCATTTAGTACCTTTCTGTATGTACACAAATGCTTTATGTGGTACAAGTGTGTCTGTCTGTCACATTTATCACATCTATACCTCTGTACAGATTTTTACTCATAGATTGCCTATGACCTGGATTGGACCATAGAATACTTTCATCCTAGTCTTCTTCTTTTTGAGTCAATGGTGTCCCTGAACTTAGATGGTCAAATTTATAGTGGCATCAATGGTTTATTCTAGTATTACTTTACCTAGAGGTAACAAAACACTCTTCATGAAGGAGATTGGTGTAGAAGCTATTAAATTCTATTCAATCATGCCTTGAAAGAGCTTTGCCATTAATAAACAGGGCATTAGTCAGTTAAATAAATACATTAAAAAAAAAAACGGATGAAATCTCCAATGTATTGTCTTGACATAATTTTTTGATCAACATTCGCAAAGCTTATTGACAGATAAGTATTTTATATCATACATTAGATTATACATCGATGACGTATGTGTGTTATCCGAAAGATTAAAAGACTATCTATATGATAGGATGGGTTTATTGTGCTGTAAATGGGTTAGGAATTTTCTAGCAAATAAATAAATTAACTACCCATAGGATACATTTTTAATGCTTTACTGTACCTACAGCACAACACAGTAGTAATTTAGAAGAATTGCCCATTTTATGATTTGGTTGCGAGATCAGATAAAGTTAGGTTAGAGGTGGCACATTTCAAGAAGTGGTAACCAAAATTCAAAAATTCGAAATTCATTTATTCAAATGAGGCTGAGAGCCACCACTTTTTGAATGTCAACCAGCATGTGAAATGGCCAATTCAACAATTTGGTTAAGACATAGATGTATGTTGGCTTATTAGCATATATTAAAAGCTACAATATAATTTAATCAGGAAGTCAATGAGAAAAGTTAAATTTGACTTTGTTAAAAAACATTCTGTCATTTCACATAATTTTTTTCTAGATATTGAATCTCACTTTCTGCACACACAAAGGCTTGAAAAGAGTATCTTCAAAAAATCTCAACACTAATGTGTAATATGTTTTACACAGTACATCCCCAGATTGAGGATTGACATCAATCAGGGGAATGAGGAAAATCACCCTTCCTACTACAACAGAAAGGTTTCAGGCTTTTTCACCAAAGGATAATTGGCATTAAACTCATCATGCGAAACGTTTTAAAGCGCCGTGCCGCGTGACCGCGTCCATGGTCGCCCTTCAATAAATATCCCTGCAAGCTGCATCCTTACCCCAACCAACCCATCTTGCCCCACAAACATACAACATTAATATCCTCTTTTCTCCTGTTACAGTTATGCCAGCATGATCAGACTGGCGATCAGCAGCTCACCGAACGGCAAGATGACGCTCAACGAGATATACACGTACATATGCAACGCTTTCCCATATTATAAAGAGGCTGGTAAAGGATGGATGGTGAGTTGTAGTCTTTCATAACTTGTTACATAAATATCCATGCTTTTTGACTGTGAGACTAAATATGCGCGTTAAAGTTGGGCTTGTATGACACCTGAATCATAGAAAGGTTTGTACTGGTCTTGTTAAAAAACCTACAAATGATCAAAAAACTACCTAGAGCGGTATCGAAAGCCGAGTGGGTATTCTGTAATCCTACTGTTCAAACTAAAAGATACTATCTACCTGGGCGATACAGCAGTGCGATTCTGTGAACATGTCGAAGTGAAAACCACACAAATAAGATGGAATGACAGCTCACTTGTTGTTCACTCCACCTATGTGTACATGGTGAGATGCCGACAGAATAGACCGGATGGTTTCGGCTTTTTCTCCCTAGCCGCGGATTTCCGTACAATACCCGGCAAAATACCCGAATACACCACAGATCTGAACAAGCGTTGCCGGCACTGATGTATTGTATTGGAAGAAAATACTAAAATTCCGATTTTCCTTTCAGAACTCAATAAGGCATAACTTATCGCTGAACAAGTGCTTCATGAAAGTGGCGCGCAGTAAAGACGACCCGGGCAAGGGCTCGTACTGGGCGATGGACACCAGCTACAAGATGGCGGAGGTGGCGCCCAGAAGACGCAGGAGTCTGAGGGTAAGCTCTGATTCCTATAATGAAGCCTAATACTGTAATTGTTTTCTGTACCAATAACTCGCCTACCGTTTACATGCAGCATTCAGGTGTCATCAAAATACTTTGTGAAAACTTTGAATGCCAGTCCTCATTCAGTTAAGCAGTGCGTGTAATTCGCCTCCGGCTCGGACTTCGGCTGCTAAAGCGAAGTTTCATCATCAGCCAATAACAGTCCCCTGCTGGACATAGGCTTCTCCAAGTTTTTGGGGAGTGTGCTACGGAATTGCATCATTTAATTCCGTCAAGCCCGTTCCATCATCGGACCACAAGACGTACGGCGACGCGCCACCGTTACATGGTGGACATCCCACGTATACGCACAAAACGTTTTGGGGATACATTAATTGTGCGTACAGCTAAGGAGTGGATTTCCCTGGCTGAGTCTGTGTTTCCTGATAGCTACAACCTGGGAGTCTTTAAGTCAAGAGTGAATAGGTTACTTCTAGGCAAGCGTGCTCCAACTTAGACCGCATCATCGCTTAACATCAGATGAGATAGTGGTCAAACGTATGAAAAAAAAAAGTCGAGTCGATCACCGGCAGCTCATCCAGCTGCTACCAGCCACCCTGCGAAGATCGTCGCTCCACCTAGCCTGAGGGTGTCCTACCTTACTTTTTTTATGTTTGTTACCTCATAACTCCGACAATTATGAACCGATTTGAAAAATTATTGTTTTATCTGAAAGGATATACTTGCAAATTGGTCCCATTTAAATTTTATGAAAATCGGTTACGAACTTTGGATTTTAAATCGAAATAGCTGGAATTCGTCTACTTGGATGATAGTTTTATGTCATTCAAGTAATCGAAATTGCGTATTTTGCTTTTCTGCGATTTTGCTGTGGTGCTTTTAGGTGTGGGGTACCACTAAAAAGTGAAAAATAAAAAACTTTTTACAAAAAAATACAACCGACTTCCAAAAAAAAAACACTACAAAGTAAAAAATAACTTTAATTTCGGAAGTCGGTGTTTTTGTTAGTTTCTATGTATTTTGACACCGACTTCCGAAATTAAAGTATTTATTATTTTATTGTAAAAAGTTTTTTTATTAATCTGTGACTTATGTCCACAACGGTTTTCTTTCGGATCGCTTCGTTGCGGATTCGATCACTGAAAGAGACCTTAAGCCTAGCCCGTTCCATAGCTCGCTGAGCGACCTTGAATTTATTACCAGCCGTACCGTGAGTGTCCACGTTTCGGCTCCGTAAGTCCTAACAGAGTAAAGTTTGCCCACTAATGACGGTTTTGTGTTGACGGTTGTACTTACCTGGCGTGATGTGCCCGCAGATGGCCCCGTACAGCCCGGAGTGCAGCTCCAACAGCTCCGGGGAGGCGGGCGGCGCGGCGGGGGGCGCGCCCACGCCTCCCGCCACGCCCACCACGCCCACCTCGCCCACCGTGCCCGGGGTTATCAAGGAGGAGGTTGTCATCAAGGAGGAACCAGGTAACCATGCTTCTTCTATTTTGTTAACCGACTTCCCAAAAAGGAGTTTCTCTTTTTTTATGTTTGTCACCTCCGATAAGGCTTCTTGAAAAAGAAAATAACGAACTAGAGATTGAAAGAAGAGTGCAGCGGACATGGAATAAATTCTGGAGTTTGAAAGAAATTTTCAAAAGTAACATATTAATGAAACTGAAAACTAGGACAATGAACTCTAGCCTCTTACCATGCTTGACATATGGATGCCAAACATGGAAATTTACGTCAAAAGTTAAGCAAAAAATAACATCCTGTCAGCGTGGAATGGAGAGGAGCATGCTTAAAATAAAAAAAAAACTAGATAAGATTAGACACGTAAAGCTAAGAGAAATAACAAAAGCCAATAATGCCTTAAACCACGCACAAAAGTTAAAGTGGAAATGGGCCGGTCATATAGCGAGGCTTAGAGACAGAAGATGGACCTACAGCACAACCATATGGAGAGGACCTCAAGGGAAAAGAAAAAGAGGAAGGCCCTCTACACGATGGGAGGACGAAATTAAACAAAGTCGCTGGCCCATTGTGGTGGCAAGTAGCACAGGATAGAGAGAAGTGGACATCTTTGGAGGAGGCCTTTACCCAACCTAGGGACCTTGCTAATAATCATAGTATATAATAAGTAAATTAAGAAGTAATGTAGCAGGATCAAATAAAGGCTTTTTTAATTTTATTTTTTTTACTTTCTCGGGTCCCTGGAGACTCGGTCCTTTGGTAGGCATACGAGGGGTCGAAACCAACTCGCAGAGGCCCCGTTAGACATTTCAAATGTAATGGGGCACCAACCGGCGATTATCCCTGTATGCACTGAAAGTATTCCCAAGGACAATCCCCGGTTGGAGCAGTACTATTGCAGAATATGGAAAAAAAAGATGAAACGCTATGGGTTTGGGCGGTTTAGTGGACTGATAATCGTTTATTATAGAACTATTGGCCCCTGCCTGACCACTAACAGTATACACGGCTTTTAAATGGCAGGGGGTGACTTGCACACTCAATGAATGGGCCCCCGAAAACGGTCGCTAGCACAAAGTGACGTAGCGCCAAGGAGGCAACATAGCCTGAGGTGCTAGAGGAGTGGAGAGGTATACCACGGCTATCAGGACAATTCCGGAAGTGCGGTCAAGATCCCTACCAGCATCTTACTGGATTATACATCCTTCTCCCGAGCACGTGTGCTCTAGCGAATCTCCACTCAGACCGGCCAATTAAGGCAAGAAAGAGGTGGGAGCTCTGTTCCTCGTCAGTTTTCACACTGGCCAGCCAATAAAGGCAAGCCTTAGATGAGGAAAAAGACTCCGATAGTTATGAACCAATTTGAAAAATTCTTGTTTTATCTGAAAGTATATACTTGCAGATTGGTCCCATTTAAATTTTATCAAAATCCGTTGCGAACTTTGGATTTTAAATCGAAATAGCTGGAATTCGTCTACTGATGATGGTTTTATGTCATCCAAGTAATCGAAATTGCGTATTTTGCTTTTCTGCGATTTTGCAGTGGTGTTGTTAGGTGTGGTGGGGTAAAATGTTAAGAAATCATAACCCATAGTTTAATTTCAGATTCGAAGCATACTGATGATGCTCTATCAGCACTTATGAACGAAGAACTTATAACAGACGTGGACATTAGCAGCGGTGAGTAGCTTGCTCTACCCTTTATATATCAACTTATACTTGGTACGCTTTCAACTTACAAGAAGCCTGTTCACTGATCTCTTAAAAGTTTGAGTAAACAGACTTCTTCTGAGTAAGCTCCAGAGCGTAAGACCTAGAGTCAAGAGCAAACCCAACTGAAATATTTATAAAAAAAAGTGGATTTTAAACTGAACGGTCGTTATCTTATAGAAATTTACTTGAATAAGAACAATTATTGCACTTGTTTAAGCGTAAAACTTTTTAAAAGACAATATAACTACGAGTTAGCTAGAGGCGACTTTTAAAATGTTGGTACTTGGAAAGTTTCAGACTGTTGATGTAGTTTCAATAGTGCAGAGCCAAAATCCATTGAGCGGACAGTGTTTAAAGTAAAGCTAATTGATTTCATTAACTTGAATTCACATATGACGACACGGTTGGCGCAGTGGTTGAGCGATTGACTGCTGCGCAGCATGTCGCGGGTTCGATTCCCGCACGGATCAAATATTTGTACGGCCTACATGTTTTTGTTCCGAGTCTGGGTGTTTTCTATCTATAATATGTATGTATTTACAAAAAAAAAAAATGTATATAAGTAGTTTATCAGCCATCTCGTTACCATAACACAAGCATTAAGTTGCTTAGCTTGGGACTATATGGCGTTGTGTGAAATGTCCAAGGATATTATTATTATTATTATTATTATTCTGTTTTCAACGCCGTAAAATTCAATCTAAAAAAAGTAAAAACGTTGTAGTGGCCCTTTATACTTTTTTAGGGTTCTGTACCCAAAGGGCAACGGAACCCTATTACTAAGCCTTCGCTGTCTGTCCGTCTGTCTGTCTGTACCCAGGCTGTATATATATGAACCGTAATAGGTACTAGCAGTTGAAATTATCAGTCTGTTGCCGCTATAACAAAATATATTAAAAAAATTATTCGTTTCGTTTGCGAGCGAGTCCAACTCGCATTTGGTAGATATTTATTAAAACTACATAAATTCGGTATTTGAGACAGGTCGATATTGTTTCAATTAAACCATTTACAGGCACTTTCGAATTGTCAAGGTCGGTCGGTCCAAAAAGATGAAGTTATTTTCACGTTCCAAAGCGTAGATCTTTATGGAGAAGAACGTGCAAGAAATTCTACGGACACTTTTTTAAAATAAACAATTGTTACAAAGTTTGGGTTACATCATCTGCCTAGCCTTTTCCCAACTATATTGGGGTCGGCTTCCAGTCAAACCGGATTCAGCTGAATACCAGTATTTTACGTGGAGCGGCTGCCTACCAGACCTCCACAACCCATTAAATTGGGTAACACGGTACTCCTTGGCAAGACTAGTGTCAGATTTTCTGGCTTCTGACTATCCGTAACGACTGCCAAAGATCTCCAAATGACAGCCGGGACCAACGGCTTAACGTGCTTTCCGAGGCACGGAGGAAACTCGGTATGTTAAGATGGTCACCCATCCATAGACCAACCTCGGCAAGCGTTGCTTAACCTTGAAGATCGACCTGTGCGGCTGTTATTATTAAGGCACGAGCTCCTGATTACATAGTGTTGGGTTACAGTGTTGAAATTATACATACATATTCCATGTTCTAACCAAACATGTTGGCCGCCCTGAAGTTAGTTTTCCGATGCGCAAGCCTCGCGCGGTGCTGTTTTTGTATGAGATTTATTAGTGCGCCCCCGTTGTAGTTAACTTCAGAGCGACCAAGCAGTTTGACGAGAAGTGTACACTGTGGAACATTGAAGTGGTTGTGTCCTCAGAGCGGTCGTGGTGCCTGAGCGAGCGGCGGCACGTGTGCGGCGCGCTGCGGCACAGCTCGCTGACGGACGACTACGGCAACTTCGTGGTGCGCTCGTACGACTGCGACTGCCCGCCCGAGCCCACGCCCGAGCCCACGCCCCTCACGCCGCCCACGCCCGCCACGCCGCCCACGCCCCTCACGCCCGGCTACGCGCCGCTGCCCTACTGGCACTCCGAGATTTTATAACATCCGAGCTAACGCACGCGCACCGACCCTCTCACAAGCCTAGCCTGACATCTATACAGCTGACTTTTACTTTACTTCAAGTACACCCATAAAAAGGACGTATTTACTTAAAACGAATTAACCAATTTCCGTCATTACGAAATTGTCTCAAGGTTGGAAATGGTGTACTTGGTTTTGTGCATATACGTCTTTTTTATGGTGGTACAGTAGTGTTTCACACGAAAATAAACCTTATACACGTCGACCTAAATGTTCATATTGCAACGCCCGATTACAGTTGCACACTAAGGTTAAAATCGCATGAAACGCCACTGTGCTTAGCTTAGGTAGAGTCTGAGGTAGCTCTATAGATCTCAGTCTGCTTCCCACACGTTTGTTGACCCAACCCCTCATATCACTGTTTGTTTACATGTCAATTGTTTTCCTCACTGTATTTCTAGATTCTAAAACGTCCATTCTTGACGTTGCGTTCGACTATACTTAACGAAACTTGACGTAGTTTAAGAGCAAAATATTTAAAGTAAGCATGGTTAGAAATTATGGATTGTACGCAAAAGTTTTGATCAAGTTTGAAAGATATGTTAAATAAATACTAATTATCTTAATTAATCATCATAATCCTTATATAAGATTACTTGTTCTGAAAACTTGGTCAGCACATTTTGCTTGTTTGGATTGAAAAGTAAGCTTGAAGTAAATAGCTAGAGATAGGACATGTGTTCGAATGAAGCTTGCCGTTTTTGACACGTTTTGATGTTTATATACTTGATTGTGGTAATTGACGGAGCAGGACAGAGGGTAGAATAGTGGAAAGAAATTGGAAAATAATGGTAATAATTTTTTGTTAGCACAATGGGAGTCATAAAAATCCTTCCAAACAGTTTTAGAAAAAGTTTTTACAAACTACAAATAACGCCGAAACAGCCAAATAATAAATGACTTAAGTCTCGAAACTGGCAACACTAATAATAAAAAGTAGCCACTTGATCTCCGTCGTTGCCACGTCGAAAAAATTTAAATATACCATAAATAACACGTACATAAATATACGTAAGTATATTGAAAGTTTTATACCACAAACTGATTACAGAGAATATTATCAGATCAGCAACATATCTGTCGAATTACGATATATAGAGTAGCGTAGTTACCTTAGGCGAGGGATGTTGTATTGTTATGTAAGCGTTGTACTTGTATAGCGTAGCGTGGCGGAATCCATGGACCATAGCACTTGCTATGGTTGCCTAGACAGCAGGAACATTGAATATGCTACTTTCTAATCCTATCATCATTTTATCAGCCGAAAGACGTCAAATGATGGACATAGGGCTTTATACCGGTCCTGTGCGGCTCGCATCCATCGGCTACCCGCGACCCTGTACAGTGCGGAAATTTTACCTCTGACCTATTGCTACGACAATAAAGGTCAAATTCATAGATAAAACTGCTGTATTTGAAGCTGAGTTCTGATTCCCTCGCGTTGAATTTCTTGTTAAATTTACTAAAATTCGATGCAAGTTGACACTGCAGTTACTCTTATCCAATCGATTGAGTCCTCAGTCCCAACAATTTTCTTTATAAAAATCGAAGGCTAAATACAGTAGATATAGAAAGGATAAGTAGTAGTCTACCTTCTACTCTGTAGGCTGTTACTGATCCTTCTATAATAGTCCTCCCTAAACAATTTATAATCCCCGAAGGTAGCATATTTAATACAAACCGAATGATGTAATACACACAATTATGACAGTATTGGAGCCAGAGTGGTGACGAACAGATCTCAGAATGACCAGTATAATATATTATTATAATTAAAAATATATAATATTATTATAGTGTGCTAATATTTTATAATTTTAACTGTGCATAATGGTATATTAGTTACGTTTAGTTATAACATAAAAATAAATATGAGTTAGTCTGTACGAATTTATAATTTAAATATAAAGTATGTAACTATTAATGTATTTAATATGAAGTCACACTTATATACGTAAACATTGCTTTTTAGGAAATCGTATATCGGCCTATTGATAATATTATGTTACATAGTGCGCGCGGGGGCTCTCTCTGCTGTGAGACTGCTTGAGAGATCAATATCACTTCTGGTAACTTTATGTAAAAGGTTGCTAGTTGTCATATTTTATCTTATGAAAGTTGACATTAAAGTACATAATATAATATATAAATTAATATATATTTAGTAAGGGGGGTTACTTAATAATTATATTAAGAAAATCGTTATGAATTGTTAAGAAATGTTATAAATAGTTTCATAACAAAGAGTGCCCGGACGCATGGACTGTTAGGTTCCGCTTGCCTAAATTTTAACGATAATTTCTAGTTTATTTTTAAGGTGCAAATACGTATTTTTGTGCCATAATAGCGTGGGTTGAAGGATGGCATTGAACACTTAGAATTATAATAAAAAAAAGAAAATAAAAACTGTCCCATATCTTATTGAAAAATGTGTTCAAAAAAAGTTTTTTAGAAGTTGTACCTACATACACGATTAACACTAGTATGTGTATATATAGTAGTAATTATTTTAATATTAACTGAAACACTTGGGATGTTATGTATTGTAACATTTTTACCCGTTTATATTGATAGTGCGAAAGCCACGAATTTTTTATATGTAAGTGCTCACATATTTGTAGAGTTTTAGTGAGTTGTTCATTTATATTGAAGCTTTGGTATGTGGTAAATATGTGAGCATTATGTATCTGTGTGAGTCAATGTTGTGGCGGGCCGCGGTCATAGTTGTTACTGCAATGAACAAGTACAGTTCGGTACGAGAAAATGTATTTATTGTGCCGAGACCAACTGAGGCTTAGCCTTAGGGCGGTTTGTTTCAAACAGTTGGTTAACGTAACATACGTACGTCAAAAAGTTACGATTACGGACGATGTTTGACGTTCGTTAAATTAGAAGCGTTGTTTCAAAACATTCTGGTATAAATTCCTGCTCATCCCAATAGCTAAGTTATTGACACGGGTCCTACCTAAATAGCTTTTTTTGCATTCCACCACTTATTTGTGTCATCAGAAGAACTGGTATTGAGGAATTCAAAAGAAATTTCACAATATTGTTCTATTTGACGCAACTAAAGTCACTTTAACCAGTGCTCAGACCATCTGTAAACGTAAACGTTATATTTTACGTGCGTTAACGCTGACATTTTGTGAAACAACCCAATTTTTTGATTTGACGATAGTTAGCACCATTTTTAACGTTTACGCGTGCGTTAAGTGTAGTTGAAACAACCCGCCCTTAGTTTGCAAGTTAAGAAAAATGGAGACTGAATAAAAAAGTCGTAATTCGAGGTTTGGCTCCGCCTGTTTTCTCCTCCAATATTGGACCGATTTAAAATATATTTCTTAAACTGAATAAGACGGATAAATATTGTGCCCCTAATTTTTTCTTTCTTCATTAATAATTATATACTAGAGCTCTGTTGATAGCGGTCTATAGAGACAATTTTGAGCATGTTTTGAGAGTTCTAGTGCTAATACGGATAATATATCATTAAAGAGGAAAACATAGGGGGCACAGTCTATATCCTCCTTATTAAGTTTATGAAATATCTATTAAATCGGTCCAATATTGGAGTAAGAAACAGGCGAAAGCCAAACCTCGAATTATGATGTTAAACACACAATGTCTCTCCGTCCGCATTTCCTCTTAATCAATAGTTATTTGTACCACAAGAGTTTGTTCCATTGCAATTACTTTTTTGTTATTTTATTTGCTATTATTCTATGACTGTGGTCCGAGCGAGTGATTCATTGTCATTGTGGTCAATGTTAAACCTGTAGTTGATAACTATTCAGTTAGATTCCTTTACAAAAACATTATATATAACATTGGTTAAACATTCCTTTGCCATCTCCATGTATCATAGAATTTTATATTTTTTTGTGTATTTTTGCTAAACAATATTATACGAGTACAGCGACACAGGTGGTGTCGCTAATTGCAGTATATTTATTTAGACATATGAGTTTAAATTTAGTTTTCATGTTAAGCTTAGGAGCGAGTAGCGAGACCGACAGTATTGCAGACATGACTGTCAAAGGAATCGTTTTATTTACCTTCTTTATTTTTTATAACATAAATGAGCATTGTACTTTTAGTGTTTAGATTTCCTTGACAGTGTTGAGCCTGATAGAAATGAAAAATAGCTCTACTCTAGGACACAATACTTAAAAAAATAGCCAGTATTTTGTATTATTTTTCGGCAACACACAACACATCACAAAATCGCATTTATAGTGAATTGATTGTGTTATTTTAGTAACTTCGACTATACAGGGTTATTTTTAAAACACTAACTAACTCTTAGGGAGTGAAAGTACACCAGAATGTCAATTCTACTAATTTCCTCATTCGCATCTCAATCGCAATCTGTCAAAAATGTATGAAAATATGGCTTTTTTGACAGTTTACGATCTTACGTTCCGCTGCCGCGCAGTGTCACCAAGTGCGGTTAACATGCGAATGCGAAAGTTTTTTTTTAAAAATGGGGCAGAATTATTTTACCCTCTAAAAACTAAATGATCTATTTTAGATGAGCATTTTTAAAAATAAATAATGTGTTTTTATGTTTAATCTTTATATTAATTATTGCGTCTATATAAGTTGATCTACGGATAAATTATAAAGATACTTAATTTATGGTAACATAATAAGTATGTATAAACATACTATTTTAATATTTTGAATACAAAAATAGTATTTGATCCTCTTTTTAGTTATTGGTCTTTAATTTTGTCAATTTGATGATTTTTATATCAAGTTTGCCTTTTAATATTGATCAGGTTAGGTTTTTTTTTTTGCTCATTTCTCTGAGTTTTGGCGACAAACAAGTAACGATCAGACGTAATTTCTACATCTCAATTTATTTTGTCTCCAAGAAAGAGGATCAATCATTAAAATAGATGACCATTTAGATTTTTTTCTTTGCTGTTTCATTTAAATACATGCCTTTAAAAAAAAAAACAACCGAATTGAGAACCTCCTCCTTTTTGGGAAGTCGGTTAAAAATAGTAGAATTGGCCCACTGATTATAAACAACTTTTACTTTGAGACCAACTTTGAAAACTAAAAAGACATCAGCTGCTTTATAGATTTTCATCGGATAAATATTAAATCTTGTATGAAACAGTTGATATTTTTTGTATTGATTTTAGTGTTTCACAAGTAACTCTGCATATTCCGGTACAAATATCTAAATGCTTGTAAAAGTATTGTGCGTCAATAAAGTGTATGCAATGTGTCCTGGAGTAGTAGAAGAGCGCATGTTTTTAAGAAAGTGTCCTTTTCTGAGTATTATGGATTCAAGTTCAGTAGAACATTTTGTTTTTCAATAGATAAAAGTAAGTTCCATTTCAGTGTACAGCGAGATCTATCTCGTTCGTTAGAGGCCTTATCTATCATGCAGAAGAAGTACATTTTGATCAATATATTGTTCCATATTTAGGACACTTTCACTCTAACATTTGTAAGTACAGAGTTTTTAAAAGTTTTATTTTTTGAAATGCATAATTTGTAGTACTAACTTAATAATCGTATCATTCAAACAGAGGTGCATAGATTTATTTGCCATTAGTTGCCATCTTATATTCTTTGATAGTATTTATTGTTTTCTGTGATAAAAAAAAGAAAAACTTTTTATTTTTCGAAGATGACAAAACGACGTACTTTGTATTCTTTTTTATTCAATATAGATCCTTCTAATGTATCGTCGCAAATAGTAAGTATATGTATAAATAAAGGTTAAAATACAGATAGTTGTTTGATATGTTGTATGTACGTAAGTGTAAGTTCAACGATACATTTGAAGCAACTATTGTAATTATAATTTTTTATATTAATTAAAAACATTAGTTTTAAAATAACTTAGAGCTGGTGCAAGTTTGAGAATCGTTGTTTTACCAATTTTTGGTAACGGCTGATGTTGAAGCCATACATATGTGTAAAGAGCCTCGTATTTTTTGGGATACAGTTGCGCAACATTTTCGTTTGCCGGCAACACGCAATAGTGATAAACAAAAGGAGCGCATCTTGTTTCCAACAAATACGCAGCTTTATAAGAAACGAATTCAATGAATAGTTTGTATGACATACATTGCAGCTCCGGAGTTTGGATAACATATTGAATGCCAGTCTAATACATTTAGATCATGGTCGGGACTGCACCCGCTCACAATCAAGTATTTTGCGTTATTTTGGTTACTCACTCCGCCTATAAATGATATTAACGCGGCATATGGAAAATTAACTATTTTATTGTAATCACGTTAGCCGTTAATTTAAGAGTAGGATGTTCTACCTCTAAACAAATCATAGTTGATGTACAATATTATAAACTTTTAACAGAATTTGTTTTTCTTTTATTTGTTGACCCCTGTCCTTACACTAAGAATATACTATAAATATAGTAACTGCATATTATAAAACAAATTTCTCCGCCGCATCTGTCTGTCTGTCTGTTCGCGATACAATCAAAAACTTTTGCACTGAGTTTCATGCTGTTTTCACCAATGGATATAGTGGTTTTCGAGGAAAGTTTTAGTATATAATTTGCACAGAGTACTTTTATAAATATGATAATTTGTTAAGCGGGCATCAGCTAGTAAAATTTATAAAGAGGAAATAATTTTTGTTTTGTTTGTATCGAACAGGCTTCGAAACTACTGGACCGATTTCAACCATATTTTTACCAATTAATAGAAAGCTTAGTTATGAGAAAGTTGGTAATGGGCTATAATTTATTTTCAAAAATAACAGAATAAAATCTAGTAAAATTTTACCATAAGTCATTTATATTATTTGGTGTACCGTAAAACGGGGTGAATAGAAACAAAACTTTGAACGGTATTTTCAATTGAATGTCACATCATTATTTTCTAAAAAAATATCAATCTTTCTTTTTACTAATATTGATTTAAAATTGCAGTCTTCAAATGCTGCAAGCAGAATTTAAATAAAATTGCAGTCTTCAAATGCTGCAAGCAGAATTTAAATAAAATTGCAGTCTTCAAATGCTGCATGCAGAATTTAAATAAAATTGCAGTCTTCAAATGCTGCAAGCAGAATTTAAATAAAATTGCAGTCTTCAAATGCTGCATGCAGAATTTAAATAAAGTGAAAATTCCATCAAAGTTTTGTTTCTATTCACCCCGTGTGTTTCTTTTCACCCCGTTTTAACGGTACCTACGCTGAGACTGTGAGAACTAAAATATAATAATTGATGATGCATAAAAATAGTAGTAGGTGATTAAAGTAGGTACTCATTGTCTCTTATGTATGAAAATTAATCCCTTTTACCTTTGGTCCAAGCATCACGCGTGAACGGCTAGACCGATTCCGCTAATTATTTTTTTGTTGTGTTTGTGATTATGAGTAGAATGTTCTTATGAAAGAAAAAAATAAAAAAGTTGACGGGAGCGAAGCCGCGGGGACAACTAGCGAAGGAAATATCTTTTGTCATGCAACTCAAGCGGGCATCGAGTCTCCCTATAGGTACTTATACAATGTACTCTGTGGTGCGTGACGACGCACACGACTAGATAGCTGCAGTAAATAGGTACCTATTTTCCGCGCCGTGTTCGCTCGGCACAGTCTTAACCCTTATCCATGGTTTGATAATCTATAATATAAAAATAAGTCGGGTTTTCCTTCCTGACGCTATAACTCCAGAACGCACGAACCGTTTTCCACGGTTTTGCATTCGTTGGAAAGGTCTCGGGCTCCGTGAGGTTTGTAGAGAGACCAAATTCAGGGAAAATGTGACGCAGACGAAGTTGCGTGGGTCAGCTAGTATGTAATAAAATTAAGGTTGGTAAGAGATAGTAAAAGATAACAAAACAGAAACTTACCTAAGTAGAAACAAACAGTAAGTAAACAGAAACGTAAGTTACACTTTAAATTACTCGAATCGAACCTTTCACTAAAGTTACCGTTGTAACTTTAGTGAAAGGTTCGATTCGAGTAATTTTACTCGTTAGTAAATCAATGCTATAATAAGAAAAATATCGCTGTGTTAAGCGCCGTCTACACACATCCGGGTTCCCATCCCTGACGGGACAAAGAACGGGACGGAGAAAAAGCAATTTCGTGCAAATCGCATGTAACCGATATTTCTCCGTCCCGTTCTCTGCAACCCACACTGTGTATGGTCGGCACTTTAGCGTAGGTAACGTAAGGCCTTTTTCAAGAACTTCAAGTCTAATTTATAAAAATACTAGCTGTCCCCCGCGGCTTCGCTCCCGTCAATTAAGTATTCATTGCACATATCGAGTTTTCATTGTATTTAAGACGTAATCTGCTATTCGGGTCGGAGACAAATCCAACGAACCAATAACCATGAAAATTGGTTCAGCAGATCTCGAGTTATAAGTGTTGTAACAAACCCGTCTTTGTTTTATATAAATAGATAATTATATAAGATTGCAGCGTTAGTGAGGCTTATGATATCACACTTTAGCCCACGGGAGCGGGCAGGAATCTTAACTAGGTATTTATCTACACACTACAGCTACACTAATATTATTAAGAGGAAACATTTTGTTGTTTGTGGGGCGTAGCTATAGGCTATATAACATCACGCTACAACCAATAGGAGCGGAGCATAAATGAAAAATGTGGCACAAACGAAGTTGCAAGGGTTGGCTGGTAGACCATAAATAAACAGATTAAAAGACTTATTTTATTAGGTACCTATTTGGACTTTTTTGTTGGTCCAGGGCGACAACTAAGCTTGAGTAGTTTAGACTGCTCCGTATGTAAATCATCATTTGTCTAGCCTTTTCCCAACGACATAATAAGTATAGGTATTGGTGTCGGCTTCCAGTCAAACCGGATTCAGCTGAATTTTACGTAAAGCGGGTGCCTACCAGTCCTCCTCAACCCATTATCTGGATGACACGGTACAGACGCCAGCACAAACTGAAAGGTTAGGTATAATTTAAGAGGAACAACACTTGACTGGCTCCGTAGTTATCTGATCAAGAGACGGCAGCGAATCAAAGTTGAAAATAAAGTCAGTAAAGAACAGGAAATTCCTTTTGGAGTCCCGCAAGGAAGCATACTTGGTCCAACTCTATTTACAATAAACCAAACTCAAACTCAAACTTACCATCCCTAACGCTGATCTAATTTATACGCAGACGACACTGTGATAGTATTCCGTATAGTGTTCCGTAGTTTAGTTCTGTATAGTGAAAGACGTATATGGCAGAAGCAGGAGTTAGCACGATCTCGAATTGGCTCAATATGAATTTGTTCACACTGAACATCAAAAAGACAAAGTAGGTACCTACATAGCATTCAAGAAAACATTGGGCACAAAAATATCACTGCGGAGCTTGAAAATTCATGGTGAATATTGCCTCGCATCATGATACGAGACTGTGG
Organism: Ceramica pisi; assembly: GCA_963859965.1. NCBI lineage: Eukaryota > Metazoa > Arthropoda > Insecta > Lepidoptera > Noctuidae > Ceramica > Ceramica pisi. Next base: position 2,189,837 of record OY982538.1, read on the forward strand.
ACTTGTGAACGTAAATAGAATAGAATAGAATAGAATAGAATAATTTTATTTCAGACCGTGGTCCATAGGGTTATTAACAATTTTTACTTAAATTCTATTGTTAGTAGGTAACAGACACATCTATACTATATATTATATACTAGCTGACCCGCGCAACTTCGTCTGCGTCACACTTTCCATTACTGCTCCGCTCCTATTTTTCTTAGCGTGATGATATAGCCTATAACCTTCCTCGCTAAATGGGCTATTTAACACTGAAAGAATTTTTCAAATCAGACCAGTAGTTCCTGAGATTAGCGCGTTCAACCAAACAAACAAACAAACAAACTCTTCTGCTTTATAATATTAGTATAGATAGTATAGATAATATTATAAAGCAGAAGAGTTTGTTTGTTTGGTTGAACGCGCTAATCTCAGGAACTACTGGTCCGATTTGAAAAATTCTTTCAGTGTTAGATAGCCCGTTTATCGAGGAAGGCTATAGGCTATATATCATCACGCTAAGACCAATAGGAGCGGAGCAGTAATGAAAAATGTAACGCAAACGACGTTGCACGGGTCAGCTAGTATATAATATATAGTATAGATGTGTCTGTTACCTACTAACAATAGAATTTAAGTAAAAATTGTTACTAACCGTATGGACCCCGGTCTGAAATAAAATTATTCTATTACCACACCACCATATTTACACGGCTTTTATTATTATTATTATTACACTCGCAAATAGCTTTTTACTTAGTTTACTATTTTTATTATTAATTGTATAATTTTGAATTGTTGTCTCTGTTTTGATTATTTTATTTTGATTTGATTATTTTGTTTTGATAATTTTATTTACTTAATTATTTTATTTTGATTATTTTGCTTTGATCATTTAATTTTAAGAAAAAAAAAAATTAGTTTGCCTAATTATTTAAAAAATCACAAATTTTTGTTATTATACCGAACATCTTTACTTATGTAAACCCTCGATATTGGTACCCAAGATACAGGCTTGCCTAGTGGGGCCAATGTAAAAATCCATGTAATAATTTTGGTAATAAACGTTTCTTTCTTTCAGATTGGCAAAATTTGACTATACTAGTAGAAACATATTTTAACACACTAATTTATCTACCCTACATCAAAATAATGGAACACAAAACTCGAGTCAACACTATTTCTTATCTCTCCTAAATGGCAAAGTTGCCTTTGAGCTTCGATAGATGGCGGTGGGATCGAATTAGATCGCGCTATGGTTTCGTTACACCGGGTTGGATTTATTATCATCATGTTGTACAGTAGAGAGCACCATACTGTGGTTCAATACATCATCAAACTTAACTTGAATTTTTGTAAAGGTCGGACCCTTTGGTCTGGTCTTAGGAATATGATAATCCTTTGCGAAGACAATTTCGAATTGTATCGCTAAACGGTAAGAGTAAAATGAGTTATTAGTATGTACTCTTGCAAATTTGGGCTTCCAAGTTCGAGTATGTAAAAATACCAGGGTCGAAAATGAGGTATAATAATCTAGTTGATAGATCTACTTCGTATTTTTTTTGTTGGAGTAAATACAATAATTGTTCTACTTTTAGAATAGAATAGAATAGAATATTTATTTGCGTAAAACATGGTATAAAAGGGTGTTGAATACAAATTGAGGCACAAGCATGTTTAGCTAGGATAAAACATAGCATGCAAAATTTTACAGACAAGTTTAGCAACAACAAAAGTTTTTTATTAAAAAAAAAAAAAAAAATTCCCAGTGGGATTTCCTCCCCGTAGTCTAGTCGACAAGTTGAAAATGGTACAAAATAGAGATACTGCTCTTAAAATTATGTGCGATAGCTCATTGGATCCGGAATGACGCCTAGAAAAATGTGCCAAAAGCGTATATTAGCACATAAAAAATTGCACAAGTTATAAACAATTAAAGATGACAAAAATGGCATTTCGTTTTCTGCATAAAATATTAATATTTAAGAAATTTCAAAAATAGAATCTGAAAGAAGAGGAAATTTCCAATAAACAACTCCTAACTCCCGGAACTCTATCTCCATTATTTATAACTTTAATTTAACGCTGAAAATAGGTCTGCGCGCGACATTTTTAGGTTGCACGCGTGGCGTCAAAAGCGAGTACGGCACATTAATCAATTTATTTAGGGTAATGAATTTTTTTTTTTTAATTTGAAAAGAAATGTGGTGTATTCTGAACACTATAAATAATTTATTCCCGTTGGAAATTTTACTTAAAGTTAATTTTTCAACAAGTTAAACAATTGTTAACTAACACAATTTTCTCGAACAACCGTTTTAATTGTAAGTGAAAAAAAATGTTTAAATAATGGTCGTAAAAAAATTTCGCTTCGTAGAGCCTCTCTTACATAGGTACATACTTAACAAGATCGCGCCATAAAAGTTAAAAAAATATTTATACTTTGATTATAATATTTTTTTACTTGAACAAAAACTGAAAAATCCAAGTAATATTGTTAAATTATTATTTTTTCTTAATCATCATATTATCTGTAGGGTCTTTACACCTTTCAATGATGATCAATAGTTTTGAATGATACGCAAGAATACGTATTAATAAGATTTATTGATTGATAATGAAATTTATTGAATAATGAGTGCACGCGGTTTGAATGATATTTGTGTACTAAAGTATAGACCGCGCGTAGCAAGTAAAGTGCTGATACAATGATGTCTAATTTGTACGTGTTTGCACTGTACATTATCGTTTTTTTATTAATACAAGATATTTACTGATTAGCAAAAAAAAAATTTCCCGCCATTTGTTGATATTTTTTTATAAACAAATCAATATTTTTTTTAAAGTTTTTTTTCATAACATTAATACATTACAAATATTATGATTAAAAAAAAAAAATTTTTCTTAATAACAATTTTTAATTGTTTAAAATCGTTTTTTGTATATTTCTATTGTTTAAATAATTAGTTAAGAAATTATTTTTTTTTTTTAAATCATAATTGATAGTCCCCTATAAAGTAACATTTGTTATAAACAAATTTTTAACATTTTTTTCTTAAACTTCTAAAATCACCAAAATCAACCATATACCGACCTCGTTCTTCTTGCACATCGTATTCAGAACCTGCTATGCCGAACAACAATTTACCAAATCATAATATGTCGCCTCAAGTTACGTATCCCCTAGTTCTACAATATATTCCAGCTCCAGATCGTAGCCCAATACGCAGTTCTCAATCAATATCACAACAACCTGTTTCTTCTCATTCATCTTACTCTGATCCTATACATATTCCAAAACAACAAAATACTGCTCGGATCATACTATGTCGCTACAAAATACGTATGATGCGCCTGTTTTGCACATTCCAGATCCCAATCTTAATCTAGTCGATAACTCATCAACAGTTAAAATTTTGTCCGATCAAGTAATAGTTCCGCCTGTCAGAGATTATCTCGAAAATTTTAATTACAACAAAGAATAATGTTTTTGGTTTGTATAAATAACGAAAAAGTTATCTCTTTGAATACAACTGATTATTTTTATATGATTATATTTTAATTGCAATAAAATAATTACCTTTACTTCGTCTTTTAATGCTTCGTTAATTGCAACACAAACTTCTGGTATTATTGTTGAAATCAGCTGACTCGAAACTTTAAATAAAAAATGTAGACTTTTGTAGCTGTCGCCAGTAGCCAAAAACCTTAATGTAATGGCAAGTCGTACTTTGGGTGGTATAGCGTGCCTTAGTTGAGTATCTTGCTTAGCGATAATAGGAGCAACTTTGTTCAATAAGCATTCAAAATCGATGAAAGACATGCGCACAAAATTTTCAAATTCACCAGATGATTCGGTAAGTAATTCTGTAATTTGTTTGTCCATAGTTTGCCTGTAAAAGAAAGTAATATTTTAAGGCATTAAAAAAAACATGGTGCATTGTGTGTTGCTCTACGACACAATATGCACTAAGTTGTTTTGTTGTGGTCTAACCTAACATACTTACAGAATGAAAATTTTATTTAGATTACGGTGGAACCGTCACGGTAGCAGCGGTAACATAAAATCTAATACTGACTTGTAAATTGCAAAAAACGTAAGAAAATTTGAATTTCGCGGGCTACCCCGGAGGTTCCACCTTAAAAAGAATATAAAATAACAAATTTATAAAAAAAAACATCAAATACATACATCGTCCTGTTGCGGTGTATTGACGTCATCCACCACCTTCTCCGTTTTGACTTTCTTTTTTTATTTAGGTGATATAGACGCAAGACATTAATATTGGTAGGCACATAAAGTTGCTAACGCAGTCACTTCAATCACGTCCATCTTGTAGTAGACGTAGCGGGCAAGTGAATAAATCGAGAGTGTGGATTGCTAGCACTCGTGCAGCCTCCATCACTCGCCAAGCCTCGTGCCGAGAGCCTCTAGGAGGCGCCTCGCGAAGTCTGGATGGGGCATTAGATTTATACGTCAGTGAGTGTACGTAACTTTCTTTTGATTAGTTCGTGCCATGACGTAACGTGACGTAAAATTTTACCATAGCTACAATACTCGTTTCGCACATAATATTTATTTGAATTAGAAACTATATTCATATTTTTAAATGATATAAATTGTGTATGTCCAATAAAATATGCTATGGATATATATGCTATGCATAATAAAATATACCAATACTATGGGGTTGTAGTTTTTCTCATTCAAAATTCACTTACGTTAATGTTATTATACGTCAAAATATTCGTGCTGATTATAAACTATATTCATATTTTCAAATGATATAAATTGTGTATGTCCAATAAAATTAAACCAATATACTATGGGGTTGTAGTTTTTCTCATTCAAAATTCACTTAAGTACGTTAACGTTCCTATACGTCAAAATATTCGTGCTAGCCCCTCAGGTCTAACGACCCCACACACGCTAGTGTCAGAGTTTCTAAGCCGTCTCAAGGGCCTCTGACATGGTTTATTTGACGATTTGGTAGTCACGAAATTAGGTATGTCGGTCCGATGAGGTGAATAACTAGTTGTTTAGGGTCTTGACATGAATTTAACAATTGAAACCACAATAGAAATATCAACAACTTTAATGATTGAATATATACAAGAACAATATACATACACAAGTTTAACAATATTATCTGAAGAGGCGCAGGCTCTGGACGCGAACCAATACAGATTTAGTGCGGCATCGCAGCTATTGTTGTCCGTGGACTAATATGTGAGCAGTAAATATGCTAGCAAAGGGATTATAATAACAAAAAATAATATAATAATGTATATTATAGACGTCACAGTTCTCGACAAACTACTTTTCGGTTTCGCTAGCTGTCGCATTCACGTGACAAAAAATATAAAATTCTAAACAGTAAAAATCATTGTAAATATTTGACATCTCAAACGTCTTATTTTGAACTCCTCTACAACTTCGTAAGTTTCATTACAGAATCAATTCGTTGTGATTACAAAATTTTAAATGATAATAGCTTAATAATAAAAACTACAATTTAGTTAACACTAAAACTAGATACAAACACTAATTTTATAAAACAGAAAAATGTACTTTTGAGGACTTAGAAAATAATATACAAGGGAATAAAACAAAAGCATCCAAATTGCACACGAGAAGATAAGTAAAACGATAGATTTAAGCACCATACCTCAATAATGATACTTTGATTGAACATAGAATACAGTGTATTATTGTCTTTACAATGCTGAAGCAAAGAAAGCTGTTTGTCAACTGTGAGACCTCGCAAGCCTTGCATTGGTTCCAAATGTTTGAGAACTAACTCTGTATACATCTATCTACTATCTAAAAAGTATTGCTTTCATATTTCTGGAAGATAGTTGGGGAAGTACAGTTTAAAATCGTTATTAGGTATGGGAAGTCCGCAAGTGGCTACTCACTAATATCGTACTCAGTAGGTATAATCCTATATAAAAATATGAAAAAAAATAAAATAATAATTTAATCGTCTTTAAAATCTAAAGTGATTCGTCAACCGTGTCAACAGAGGAGCGAGTAAAATTTAACATAATATACGTATTCACAGCCCTAACAACACCCATTGGACATCCCTAATGAAGTCGAAGGTTATATTTACAATGTTCTACACTTTGTCTCGTTTACGATTTACACCATTTTTATTTTAGTCCTGCTGTTCTTCAGATATACCAGACATACGGTTTAGGAATAAAGTTCGTAAACAAGACAAATAATTTCATGACAATCTTGGCAACACATTTCAAATGTTTGACCAAACACTTGGGCTGTAAAGTATTAGAATTAACAAGTTCAGCGGTGGCGCATGATGGTGCGCAAAGTTCATTAAAATGAAGGCGTTATTGCATCAAGTATCACAAATGTCACTGGGTGGAGTTTGATCAAACATTGGACACAGTATAATTTTATATAGACCTTATAATTCAACAAATTTTCAAGAGGGAGGCCAGGGAATGATCTAGTTGTCTGATTTGACATTTAATGGGGACTTACCGACACGTTCAGGATATTTGTATACTTCATAACATGTTTAAGACATTTGAATAATATGATCTGAGGGGCTAAAAATGCCACTTTAGGAGAATCACATTAGAATCATAATATTAATTGAATCACATAACAATGTCAAATTTCATTTTCATCTTTATCGCCAACACATTAGGTTCAAGGTTGATTGGGAAAATTTGACAGTGACCGGTAGCGTGATGTGCTTTCTGACTCTGCTAAAGTGGCCTTTTTATACTCGCTGATGAAGTATTTCAGAAAACATTCTCTGGCCACACTCCTAAACATTAACATATAGATGCAACACTAGATAAAATTTAATCCTATAACACATTACAATAGTCAAACAAGTAATCATTTTATATGATAATATGTACTGCGTTTATGTTTCTGTTGTACATTATGTAAATAATTGTTAAAATTCTGATAAGGCATACTTCAATACATTCTGTTTGCGAGTACTCAGATCTGTAAATATATAATTATATATTATATATATAGGTACCCAACAATTTGATAGTGTAGCAAATAATATAACTCTCTGTAGAACTTTATATTGTTTACATGATAGTTAATGCTTATTTTGACGTGAATAAAGTGTTGTAATATTATAATTGATACTAAATAGCTGAATCAAACCTATTCTGAAAACGATCACATTTTAGGCAATTTGGGGTGAGTCCCATTTATTTGAAAACCAAGAAAGTTTACTTGGGTGTTTCGTTGAGAATTAAATCTTGCATTTAATAAAAACTCAAGCGAAAAAGATGTAAATTAAAAAAAAAATCCGTAAATAACATGTTAGTTCATCGTTGTCACATGAAATTTAATGAGCCGCGTATCAGATGAATATATGATACTAATTTCGCAACTACACGATATATTATAAAAACTTCAGGAGTTTCTAGTTATAAATTAATAAAAACACTAAACAAAAAATACTTCTAAATGAAATGACTAAACTTTTCACTACGAAAGTCTATTCAAGCCTGATCCACACTCTATATTCATTATTCATGTCGGTTGAAATACTCCTAGGGGACATACTCTAGCGCCTAAACATGGGTTAGCGGAAAGCTATTAACGCCTAATATGAAAATATAATATATGTTGCTGCAAATATTTCTCTAACTACTGCTCTATGTATTTAAAAATATTTGGATACAATATAAGACACTAACTGATTGTACGCGGCAAAATGTTATACTCTGTTATTGCATGTACTGTTTAAAATACGCGTTCTTACGGCGAATCGGAAATTCATAATTTTAATTTCACGGAACGTGTACATATTAAACAGGTGTATAAATATTAAATACAATTTGTAAATAACTATTAAATCTGTTAATACGACAGCTATTGGTGTTAAAGTAAGGCTCAATTGACACAACATTAGTAATTTATTACATTTTGTGGTTTTTTATAATATTTAAAACCGAACAATATGTTTTTATTGCTTGACGTTGGCTGACCAATCGGATAAGTTATTTATTTTAAAGAAACTCTAATATTGACCTATTCTGGCAAACAGATAATTTAGTGAATGTCTATTGGCGATTACTCAAGGCAAGTATATTAGGACCCACAGATCCTAGTCACATACAGTCGTGTTTATATATTTTCTCGAGCTGCTTATATCGAGGCTTAATACTGCGACCAAACCGAACTGTGTTCAGCAATCGATTTAATTTGACACCACAAATAAATTCAATTAAAATATAGAATAAAAATCAGCTAAATTCGACTTGAATGATTTAGTTGACTAAGATTCTACTTGTTTTTAAATTCGAGCCAGGATTGGAAAAATGCTTACACTTCTTAAAAAATGGTGTGGTGAGTTACATTCCGATTTCCAGCATTTCTAGTCTAAACACATACATTCCAACATTTAATGTTAATACACTACACAGTAGATCAACGCGTTGTGTTTGGGATGAGACTGATATAATTCAGGTTCGCCTGACGTTGAGATCGCTTTACAGTCCGTGTTATCAATAGCAAGGACATTGGACTACTGTGTGGAGTATGTTCCTTGTTAGTGTGGGCGGGCTCGCCGTGCGTGGGGCGCGGGGCGGCGGCTCAGAGCGAGTCCCGGTGCCACACCCAGGTGCGCTTGGTGTGGTCGAAGCGGTGCGCCAGCCACTGCGCCTGCAGCAGCTCCAGCCGGTCCTGGCTCAGGTACAGCGGCTTGCCGCGCCTTACAACACAAGCTAACGTTTAGAAACGAACAAGTAGCAGAGACAAACTTGTTTGAAATTTCTTGCCATATTCATTTTATTGAGTTAGATCGAGCCTATTCCAAATAATAAAATGAGTCGACTTTTGAGTGTAGTACATAATGGCAGTGTTAGTGCAAAGCAAAGCTAGAAACTTTCTTTTGTCTATCGTTTTTTAAGGCTATTATTTACCTGAGCCACATTCAAGAAAAACAGTACCCATATTCTAGTACAGTAGGGTATTTTAACCCTGCTCACCAGTGGGATAAAAATTAGTAGACAAGTTTATTCTACTCTGCTATGTTTTAACAAACTTTGAGTCTTCGGTAAGGTATTTTCTATACTAATATTATAAAGAGGTAAAATTTGTTTGTAAGTTTGTATGTAGGGGGTAATCTCAGGAACTACTGGTCCAATTTGAAAAATTCTTTCAGTATTAGATAGCCCATGTATCGAGGAAGGATATAGGCGACATATCATCACGCTAAGACTAAAAGGAGCCGAGCATTAATGGAAAATGTGACGCAGACGAAGTTGCGTGGGTCAGCTAGTACCGAATATTTTCTCATCAAAATCATCATTATCATTTATCAGCCTGCAGACAAAGGCCTCCCGGTGTCACAAACTCACAACCGGTCCTGTGCGGCTACCCGCGACTGTCACCAGGGGCCCGAGTCTGCTATTTTTATAAATTTGTCATTCCGACGCGATCCCATTGTCATGCCATTGTCATTTTGCTAAAAGTTCGTAATCTGCTAAATTCATAATCGCACGGTCACTGTCACGTCAGTGGCCGGTCACTGACACGTCAATGGTCTCGTAATAGAATTGCGGTAGGAATGCCGTATTGCCATTATTATAAAACCGAGCTAAATTTGGGCATTTATTCATGCCAGATTTTTATTTATATTTAGTTTTACATATTATTTATTAGTGTTAAAAGCAATCTGAAGTAGTGAGAAGTTCGAAATACTAAATCTGTCATTATGTACGAGATTACCATTCATATGGCTTTCTTTCAATGGCGTGTCAGTGGTTGATCATTGGAATGTCATAATGACGCCATTATGATACAATTATGTTAGTAGATTAACAAACTTGTCAAAATCAACCATTTTGAAATCAGTGATCGACCATTCTGACACTATTGTAATAGCAGACTCGGGCCCCAGGTCATCGCTCCAGCTAGTACATTTCCGTATAGTAGGAGTGTGTACTGTACTCACTTGAGGTCGCGGTCCTCCTCGTCGTAGTCATCGAGGTACAGTGAGCCCCACAGGCAGGCGCGGCGCCCGCGGATCACGATGATGTATGTTGACGTCACCACTAGGAAGATGCCTGTGCCGCCGCCGCATTCCATTGCGTGCTGCGGAAAGAAATGTTGTGCAATAATGGTAAATAAAGAAAGCGCTGCTTTCAAAATGCTATAGAAAAACGTGAAACTTGGGTTCACACACATTTAGAGCAAGTTATTTTGATGCATAATTCACCTGAACATGTCTCAGCAGATGAATATTATTCGCGTTGAGTAGAAGTATTACGACGGACCATGCTTTTTGAAAAAAAGTCTGCTTGTAGAGCTGATTATGCTAAAGAATATAAGGATTGGGACGAAGAAAACTGAATTTTTTAGCCTTTGAAGCAGTTCCTACCTGCACCGCCTCGGCGACCTGGTGCTGCCGGCAGCACGGCTGCTTCAGACACACGAGCGTGCCGCACAGCAGGCACACGCTGGCCTCCTTGGGCACGGCGCCGCACTGCAGGCACACGCGCTCGTGGTAGTACGTGAACAGTTCCTACCTGCACCGCCTCGGCGACCTGGTGCTGCCGGCAGCACGGCTGCTTCAGACACACGAGCGTGCCGCACAGCAGGCACACGCTGGCCTCCTTGGGCACGGCGCCGCACTGCAGGCACACGCGCTCGTGGTAGTACGTGAACAGTTCCTACCTGCACCGCCTCGGCGACCTGGTGCTGCCGGCAGCACGGCTGCTTCAGACACACGAGCGTGCCGCACAGCAGGCACACGCTGGCCTCCTTGGGCACGGCGCCGCACTGCAGGCACACGCGCTCGTGGTAGTACGTGAACAGGCGGTCGTAGTCGCGGGGCAGGGCTAGCAGCGCCGGCTGGCACCACTCCACCGCCATCGAGCGGAGCAGGCGGCGGACCTGCGGACCGGGAATACAATATTAGTGAGAGTTCTTTCAGGGCGCTCACCGAGTAGGTATAGGGAACTTGCATGGCGTTGACTGTGCCATCTAGGGTTGCACATTCGAAACTTATAAGTAAAATATACTTGACAATGACACTTCTGTGTGTTGTGTGCACAGTTCCTATAACATTTATATGATCACAATTTGACCTAGTAACTAAGTATACTCACAGCTAGCTGTCCCCTGGCGGCCGCCCCACCCAGCTGGCGCGCCCAGGCCCGCGCAGCCCCCGCAGAGTCCGGCGGCAGCGCCCTGCCCGCGGACCACTCGCTCCACTCCATGCCGTCGGTCACCAGCTCCAGGTAGTAGGCGAGGCGCACGAACTCCTGCCGCGGAGTGGCCACCTCGGGCAGCTCCGCGCCGTACAGGTGGTGGCGCAGGAGCGCTGCTATGCGCAGGAAGGGGAGCAGGAGCTCTTGTAACTGTACGATAGGGAATTAACACGTGAAAAGTGACGTTCATTTGTGTAATTTAACTTCCGCTGTTGGATCGCGATCGATCTACACGGCCCGAAGCCTAGTTACAATCAGATTAAAACTTACGGTTGAGTGTGTGTTTCTTGTGGCACCAATGCTGCCACAAGAAAAACCAACGAAGTAAATCTACATCGTATCAAAAATAATGTTTTTTTTATATGGGTTTGCTCTTAACACTAGTTTAAAGATAGAAAATATGACAGAGACAAAGTCTACGATGGAGTGAGTTTACCCAGAAGGAGCCTGTTCTTTCTCGAGTTTATTTTATTTGTTAGGGATAAAAAAAAAAAAAAAAAGAAAGAAGAAAGAGAAAAGGGTTGTGAGCGTTTGGATTAAAAGCAGGCAGAGAGTTTTACTACCTTGCTGAACGCATTATAAAGGACGGTTGGAAACGTTTGGAAATTGGTGGAATTATTAATTTATTATTTTGTGAGAATAATTAAAACACCACAAATTGGAATATTCGCTTAAACTTTATAACGTTTATTAATCGTTTTATTTTTATTTGAAAGTAATGCGTCTAGCTCCTATCACACGAGCAGGATGAATGAATGGAACAATAGAGGGCATGCGTGTACAGAGCTTAGTTGAACTTGAAACTTGTTTATATTAATTTTTGTAACTGATTTATGAAGAAATTCAACAGGAATAGTAAAGGGATGGTAACTTGGAGTGCGTTTGTATGTACGATGGTAGAATGGGGAGGTCGTGGAGTTCTTGCCCACTATCTATCCAACAAGCAGCAAATGACTACGACCAAATCCTCCATCGCGGTAGAGTTTAACATGCGATTTACAACATGAACAACTGTCTGAATATCAACTACCGGGTAGTTGCCAACCAGACAAAATAACGGTCTGGTCGGAAGATCCTCCCTTTTCAATGGAGGTGTGTGGGACTTTACTTTCTATTCCGTATCCGTACCTGTAAGAGTGTGAGATAGCGAATAGTGGCACATACCTCCTTCTCCATGTTAGCTAGATCGGGCAGCGCGTGGTCCCCGGGCGCGGGCACGCCGTCCTCCGTGAAGAGGTCGGAGCCGGCCAGCGCGGCCAGCAGCAGCTTGGCGGCGGCGCGCAGCCCCTGCGGCTCCCCCGCGCGCGCGCCGCCCGCCAGCGCCGCGCGCCCCTCCGCGCTGGCGCTGGCGAGGAACTGGCACACCACCTGGTAGTAGCTCAGCGCGTACAGCGCGCGGACTATGCATGTGAATTCCTCTGTGGACAATAAATACTTGATAAGTTATTTGTGAGCGACTTTATTATTAATAGTTATTTAGATGCTGCTTGGGTGTTCAAAATAGTACATTATTGCAGCGGCCAGCAAAAGAGGTACTGATGGACGAACGTGTAAATATGGGCCGATAGTTTTGTAGTGACCTCATACATATCGCATCAACACGTCCGACCGCGGCGGCGCGCGGCCGTGTACTGAGGCGCGTTCACGCAGAGGCGCGAGCACTGCACACATGCCGTACGCCACCGCCCACCTTCGACGGCGCGGGGACTCGTTTGGCGGATCGGTCGACGAGAGACAGCATGCATGGCGCGGGATCAAGCTAATCACTGAGTGCCCGCGCATTTTTTTTTTTTTTTTTTCGATGGCCTCTCGCAGCTATTGTCTCTATAAAGCCATAGCTACTTAACCGGACTTTCCTGTGGCGGCCTAGGTGAATTTAAGGCCCCCAGCCAGGGCTACATACTAGTATACTAAAACTCCGCTCGCTGAGGGCACCCCTGTGGGTACGGACCTCGACTCGGCATCGTTTGGGGGAGGGCAGCAAGGGCTAGTCCAGGAGGAGGGTGATGGGATCGTCAGGTTCTACTAGGGTATGCCGTGGACGGCGAATCCTACTTATCTGAGACGGAGTGTATCGGGTAACCGATGCGATTAGACTGTTCTGATGTTTTTCAGCAGATTCAATGAAACGCTTGGCAAGGCGCTTCATGAACTGCTTGACAGTCGGTATTTTAAGTTCGACATGGAGTCGGTCATTCCTAACAAACCACGGGGCGCCCGTGGCCTTTCGGAGAAAACGGTTTTGAAGCGCTTGCATTCTATGGATATGATGTGACTTAGCGTGGGCGAAAGTAGCACACGCGTAAGTCATGATCGGACGTATGCACGTAGTGTAAATGCGCAGTTTGCATTTAAGAGAAAGCTTGCTGCGTGCATTCAGCATGGAGTGGAGTCTACCGAGAGCAAAGGCGGCACGCGAGCGCGCCGACCTTATGTGCTCTCCGAAGCTGAGGTTTTGATCGAGTATAACACCCAGGTATTTGGCTCGCTTTTCCCAGGGGATCGGCTTACCAAACATGGTGATAGGACTGGGGCGCAGAGGTGTTCTAGCCCGCGGCTTGTAAAACAATACCACCTGGCTTTTCTGCGGATTTACCTCGATCCTCCACATCCGAAACCACTCACCTAAGGCAGTGGCGGATTTCTGGAGATTCTGGGCAATGGCTTTAGAGCTCGTGCCGCTGCAGTAAATGGCCGTATCGTCGGCAAATAATGCTAACTGCGTCTTAGGAGTTTTTGGAATATCGCTAGTGAACAGCGTGAATATCAGGGGGGAGAGCACGCCGCCTTGCGGCACGCCTGCTCGGATAGGATGAGGAGAGGAAAGCGCCCCATCGATGCGATATTGAAAAGTGCGGTTCGACAAATAGTCTCGTAAGATGAGCACGAGACGATCTGGCACACCGAGTCGATATAACTTGTATATCAGACCGTTGTGCTTTCGCAATGTCGAAGAATAGGGTTTCCGTCATCTGGCCGCGCTGAAAACGACCGCTGATGTGTTCAGTGATGCGGTACACCTGTTGGACACAAGAGTGGCTAGATCTAAAGCCGAACTGCTCTTGAGGAATAAGGCTCTTGCGTTCTGCGTAATCCTTGAGACGCTTATAAATAAGCCTCTCGTAGATCTTGCCGAGCGCTTTGAGCAGACTGATGGGGCGGTAGGAACTAGGAAAGGACTTAGGCTTGCCCGGCTTGGGAATACCGATAAATATAGCCTCTTTCCACTCTTGTGGAAACATGTTGCTTAGAGCATAGAGCGCCATTGAAGATGGCGGTCATCAACATGATGAGTGCCTCGGGGAAGAGACGGAACACCTTGTTGGTGATTCCATCTGAACCAGGTGCTTTCCTGGGTTTGAGTCGCCCAATGATCTCCTTTACCTCGTCTGGAGTGACGGGGGGCAGGGGGTTATCGGGGTCCTCGACAGGCGGAAGGGAAGCCCTGCGTTCAACCTCAGCATCAACCTTGGCAAGGTGAGCCTGGTCAACAGGATCGGTGCTAGGAGAGCATTGAGATTCTAGGCTGTCAGCCAAACATTCGGCCTTCTCATCATCGTCAAAGGCGACAGTATTATCAGGTCGAGTGAGCGGGGGCATAGAGGAAACCTCAGAAGTGCGTAACTTCCTCTGGAGTTCCCAGAATGCGAGGTGCGTTGGCTCAAGTTCACTGAGCATCTTATCCCAGCTCTCATTACGTAGCTCTTTAACGCGTTTACTTAGTTTACGCTGTAAGTAACGCATAAAGCTTTTGTTATTAGCGCAGGGAAAGGATCTGTAGGCACGGACGGCCGCGTTCTTCTCAGTCACGAGCTCACGCACATCGTCCGGAAGCTTCCAGCGATGATCGCTCATCGCCGGAGCCTCTCTTGAACATTCGTTCAGAACAGATTGCACGTGATCCGTGAGTGAGCTGATCGCGGACTTTGTGTCGTCTACAGTCTCGATGTTTTCCGGAATCTTATCCAAGTGATGTGACGTGGGGTCTTTCAGCCTTTCGCTTACTCTACTTCAATCAGTGATCACTCGGGAAGGCGGAGGTTGACTGGGGTCCATAGGACCGTGTCTAGGAGCGAGCTCCAGAATCACTGGCCGATGATCCGAGTTAAGCTCGTCAAGCGCCTCCACAGCATGCAACCGTAGGTTAACGTTTTTGAGGAGAGCGATATCGAGTACATCGGGCCGTTTTATAGGTTCGTGAGGATAGTGAGTTGGATGCATCGGAGCGATGAAGAGTGCCCCCGCAGGCCGTTCGGATTATAGGTATGACGGCGCCGCACGCTTCCTTCAAGTCAACAGGAACGAATATACATCGCGGGCGCACCCTGATTGGTCGATTGTTAAGCAGCTATAACCACTACGTACCAAGTACTCAAAAGTGTTATAAGTAGTCCTAAAATAAATGTAACCAATATTCGTATCAGCATTTGAGTGTCATTTCCACTCCCAACAATATATCCCTACAGTTTCTATTTGCAAGCTAGTTCGAAATTTAAATAAATCCTTTGATAAGTTACCTCCTTACTTGCCAACTTTCGGTAATGTCATGCAATATCATCAACGTCGTGAACATAACAACATTAATATCACTTATATAATGACTATAAAATACAGGAAGTTGATAATGCTAAATTTTTAGGAATCACTATTGATAACAAATTGACTTGGAATACTCATACTGACATAATATGTAAACGTTTGAGCAAATCTGCGTATGCACTATTCCAACTCTCAAAAAAGGTAAATATTGAGACATTGCTAACAGCATACCATGGACTCGTAGCTTCTATTTTACGGTACGATATTATTTTCTGGGGGCAGTCAGCTAATAGGGAGGTTGTATTTAGGACCCAGAAACGCTGTGTGAGATCTATGTGTTGTTTGAAAACGACGGATAGCTGTGTTCCATATTTCAAAAAATTAAAAATATTGACACTGCCAGCAATGTACATAATGGAAACTGCATTATTTGTGAAAAAAAACCCGCATTTATTTGTCAACTTATCAGAAGTCAGAAGAAATCCATTGCGTACACAATATTTAAATAAACTTAGTAATGTTAAGTGTAAAACATCCTTAATGCGTAAAAGCTTTTTCGGCAATGCTCCAAAAATTTATAACAAAATACCGAATGCCATTAAAAATATGCCAATTCAAAAAGGCACTTAATAAATTGCTTTGTGACAAATGTTACTACACCTTGGATGAATTTTTGAATGATGGCTCAATATAAACAAAATAATGTTAATTATTATTATAATGCGTGTAATTTCTTCTGTCTTAGTTTTATTATAAACTTTTGACGACACGGTTGGCGCAGTGGTTGAGCGATTGACTGCTACGCAGCATGTCGCGGGTTCGATTCCCGCACGGAACAAATATTTGTACGGCCTACATGTATTTGTTCCGAGTCTGGGTGTTTTCTATCTATAATATGTATGTATTTACAAAAAAAAAATGTATATAAGTAGTTTATCAGCCATCTCGTTACCATAACACAAGCATTAAGTTGCTTAGCTTGGGACTATATGGCGTTGTGTGAAATGTCCAAGAATATTACTATTACTATTATTACTTAAATCATGAATTTCATTGATATTGACATTTAATAATTTTTGACATTATAATTATTTGAACTTAGATACGTATATTTTTTTTTTTTTTGTCATTTTAAATATTTTGGATTTAAATAACTGGTTTTTTTTGACATTTAACTTAAATTATTAATTACACTAAAATTATGAATACCTAATTTGAAATTTAAATTTACTGTCGATATTGACATTCAATTATTATCTTTTTGTTTTAAGTTGTTTGACCTTACGTAGATATTTTGACATTTTTAATAATTTAATTCAATACCATGCATGATTCCGATTAATGATTCGCAGATAATGTATGTTTTATTTTAAATTTTAATTTGTAATCTTGAGCTAGTTGCTCACCATTATTTGTATGCCTCCTGGCATAACATAGCGCTCTTTCGTCATTTATAATAAGATCTGTATATATGTACCTGTGTTAACAAATAAAACTGATTCTGATTCTGATTCGGAACAAAAGATTGTTCTATTTTTAAATTACACGACAGATATGAGTTTACTTTGTAATTTATTTGGCCGCAAAACACGACAGATATGGATTTTCATACAACTTAGCAATCATATTGCGCGAACTGTAGGTTTTTGGTGTAATCGCTTTATGGATAATTATAATTAACGATGATTTATGGATAATAACTTTGCAAAAGCACACACACACACATACTGATGCATCATACTCACGCATATCCAAGTAGGGAGGCGTGGGCGGCGCCAGCAGCAGGAACTGCATGAGCAGCGCCAGCGGGTCCCGCAGCAGCAGCGGCACGGGGCGCGCGGCCACGGCGCTGGAGGGCACGGGGGCGGCCGCGGGCCCCGGCGCGGGCCCCGGCGCGGGCCCCTGCGCGGGCGGCACGAGCGCGCGCCACGCGTCGGCCGCACCGAAGCCCGCGCCCGCACTGCTGAGCACGCGCGAGTGCGCGCCCGCCACCACCAGCAGCGGGACTGCACAGAACGTCACGTTATCTAACTTCACTGTTTAGCTCTACGTAATTGTACTACAATTTGATGAGTACATTATGATGTTGTTTACGCTACAACTTCAAATTATGACATTTAACTTTGAACTTAGTTTCATTTGTTATAGATGAACTTAATTTAAATAATTAATAAACAAAAAATTTGCACAATGCCACTACTATTTGTACCTTCCAAAAATCTAACAATGTAGTAAAGATAACACCACCACGTTATCGTAATAAACGCAATCTTAACCACGATTGTATAAAGGAAAACTAGAATAAATTAGCGTGAAAAATTTATTCTAGTTTTCAGCCAGCATAGGTGACAACCAGTACTTTCGTTCTGCTAACACCATCGAACCCTTCATTTGTGGCTAGAATATTTTCAGATCATTGTTTGTTAAAACAATATGAGTTGTCCGCAAGTATTGCTTTAAGAGAGCGTTAGAATTTACATGGTATAACAGCAGGCAAAACGAGCTCGAAGAAGGATCAGCGTCACACAAACGGCAGACATCTGAGCCCACTCCTAGCTACGCGATCACGAGTATCGTACCTATGCACTCGTTCCGCAGCTTGTACCGCGGCGCGACGCAGGTCTGCAGCGAGCCCCCCCGCTGCACCAGCTCGCACTCCAGGTTGGTGCGCACCAGTGACGCCACGAACGTAAATATGGCGGCCGGCGACGACCCGTAGCGCTGCTTCAGCTTGCCACCAGCCGTCGCTGTCATGTCTTCCATAGCTTTGCCCATCGCTTCCGATAGTCGACTTGGTGCCTGTGGAATGGAAAGGTGCCGATTATTTTAACTGCCAGCAAACACTAGCCACAACGTCATATCTCAAGTACTGGCGACAGCACAACCTCATGGAAAGTTGGTAGTAAGGTGGCACAACGCAACTCCTGGCTGCTGGAGTTGGCGGCAAACGGGGGTGTATGAGCTGCGCGCTGACGTGGTGCGCGCGGCACGGCGGGGTGGGGCGCCAGCGGCAGCACACAGTTGGCCAGCTGGCGGCACACGGGGGTGGGGCACAGCTGTATACTCACGGGCGGCGGATGCTCCTTCTCCAGCATGTCGTGTATGAGCTGCGCGCTGACGTGGTGCGCGCGGTGCGGCGTGCGCGGCACGGCGGGGTGGGGCGCCAGCGGCAGCACACAGTTGGCCAGCTGGCGGCACACGGGGGTGGGGCACAGCTGTATACTCACGGGCGGCGGATGCTCCTTCTCCAGCATGTCGTGTATGAGCTGCGCGCTGACGTGGTGCGCGCGGTGCGGCGTGCGCGGCACGGCGGGGTGGGGCGCCAGCGGCAGCACACAGTTGGCCAGCTGGCGGCACACGGGGGTGGGGCACAGCTGTATACTCACGGGCGGCGGATGCTCCTTCTCCAGCATGTCGTGTATGAGCTGCGCGCTGACGTGGTGCGCGCGGTGCGGCGTGCGCGGCACGGCGGGGTGGGGCGCCAGCGGCAGCACACAGTTGGCCAGCTGGCGGCACACGGGGGTGGGGCACAGCTGTATACTCACGGGCGGCGGATGCTCCTTCTCCAGCATGTCGTGTATGAGCTGCGCGCTGACGTGGTGCGCGCGGTGCGGCGTGCGCGGCACGGCGGGGTGGGGCGCCAGCGGCAGCACACAGTTGGCCAGCTGGCGGCACACGGGGGTGGGGCACAGCTGTATACTCACGGGCGGCGGATGCTCCTTCTCCAGCATGTCGTGTATGAGCTGCGCGCTGACGTGGTGCGCGCGGTGCGGCGTGCGCGGCACGGCGGGGTGGGGCGCCAGCGGCAGCACACAGTTGGCCAGCTGGCGGCACACGGGGGTGGGGCACAGCTGTATACTCACGGGCGGCGGATGCTCCTTCTCCAGCATGTCGTGTATGAGCTGCGCGCTGACGTGGTGCGCGCGGTGCGGCGTGCGCGGCACGGCGGGGTGGGGCGCCAGCGGCAGCACACAGTTGGCCAGCTGGCGGCACACGGGGGTGGGGCACAGCTGTATACTCACGGGCGGCGGATGCTCCTTCTCCAGCATGTCGTGTATGAGCTGCGCGCTGACGTGGTGCGCGCGGTGCGGCGTGCGCGGCACGGCGGGGTGGGGCGCCAGCGGCAGCACACAGTTGGCCAGCTGGCGGCACACGGGGGTGGGGCACAGCTGTATACTCACGGGCGGCGGATGCTCCTTCTCCAGCATGTCGTGTATGAGCTGCGCGCTGACGTGGTGCGCGCGGTGCGGCGTGCGCGGCACGGCGGGGTGGGGCGCCAGCGGCAGCACACAGTTGGCCAGCTGGCGGCACACGGGGGTGGGGCACAGCTGTATACTCACGGGCGGCGGATGCTCCTTCTCCAGCATGTCGTGTATGAGCTGCGCGCTGACGTGGTGCGCGCGGTGCGGCGTGCGCGGCACGGCGGGGTGGGGCGCCAGCGGCAGCACACAGTTGGCCAGCTGGCGGCACACGGGGGTGGGGCACAGCTGTATACTCACGGGCGGCGGATGCTCCTTCTCCAGCATGTCGTGTATGAGCTGCGCGCTGACGTGGTGCGCGCGGTGCGGCGTGCGCGGCACGGCGGGGTGGGGCGCCAGCGGCAGCACACAGTTGGCCAGCTGGCGGCACACGGGGGTGGGGCACAGCTGTATACTCACGGGCGGCGGATGCTCCTTCTCCAGCATGTCGTGTATGAGCTGCGCGCTGACGTGGTGCGCGCGGCACGGCGGGGTGGGGCGCCAGCGGCAGCACACAGTTGGCCAGCTGGCGGCACACGGGGGTGGGGCACAGCTGTATACTCACGGGCGGCGGATGCTCCTTCTCCAGCATGTCGTGTATGAGCTGCGCGCAGACGTGGTGCGCGCGGTGCGGCGTGCGCGGCACGGCGGGGTGGGGCGCCAGCGGCAGCACACAGTTGGCCAGCTGGCGGCACACGGGGGTGGGGCACAGCTGTATACTCACGGGCGGCGGATGCTCCTTCTCCAGCATGTCGTGTATGAGCTGCGCGCTGACGTGGTGCGCGCGGTGCGGCGTGCGCGGCACGGCGGGGTGGGGCGCCAGCGGCAGCACACAGTTGGCCAGCTGGCGGCACACGGGGGTGGGGCACAGCTGTATACTCACGGGCGGCGGATGCTCCTTCTCCAGCATGTCGTGTATGAGCTGCGCGCTGACGTGGTGCGCGCGGTGCGGCGTGCGCGGCACGGCGGGGTGGGGCGCCAGCGGCAGCACACAGTTGGCCAGCTGGCGGCACACGGGGCACAGGAACTCGCCGCGCTCCACGTGCAGGTTGTGCGGCCGCTGCGGCGCCTGCAGCGCGCGCAGGTAGGCGTGCAGACAGCGCAGGTGCAGGTGGTGGCCGCACGACTGCACGTGCACGCCGCCCTCCCACCCCACCGACACGCTCACCAGCCACGACTCCTGCACACAGAACCACATTATTGATATGTACAGTGGGTTCCAAAAATGCATAAGCATTCTTACGCAATAACAGCTTGACGGTAAGTTTGACTTACGACCTTCTATTTTCCAGCAGTAGTCAACAAACGGTTGTGGTTTATAATTTCGTAATTACAATATGAGCTCAGATAGCCCAACGGTTTAGCGCCCTCAGAGAGAAGTGTGATCCAGTGTGTCGTAAGTTCAAATCCCACGCACTACCAGACTTTTTGTATGTTCTGATTCACATTGCAATAAGTTAGAAAGGTAGATCACAAAAAAAAATACAAAATAAGAACTTAGATTTCTGCGAGGTAGACATCAGTTATTTATAATTATTAATATTTAACTTGAACCAAATGAACTGTCGGTTGGTTGTAGTTGTTGGTTAGAGACGTGTGGTTAGCAGTAGCGTAATTATTCTCTAAATGCAGGCAAACATTAGTATTGAAGTGAGGGCAACTATTATTGCGCTGCATAAAAGTGGTCTTAATAAAACTCAAATATCTGAAGAAACCGGACTGAATGTGAGAAAATATTTATATTTGAATTGTAATTTTATAAATTAATCTTTTGATATTTTAACTAAAAATTTATACCTGAGATTATTTGGTAGAATATGGCTTAATTCTTTTTATTATTTTTTGAATCCATCCATCACTTTATGAGGCTTAAAAGCGAAATATTAGTGTTTATTATTGGATTTATAAGTACGCAGTGTTTTATTTTAAAATTATATTAAATAAATATGAGTATTAACTATATAAAACTGGCCAAGTGCGAGTCGGACTCGCCCATGAAGGGTTCCGGTACCATTTATCTATAAAACTACGAAAAAAAACACGTTTATTGTATGGGGACCCCCCTTAATATTTAATTATTTTAAATTTTTAGGGTTTGTTGTTATTGCGGCTACGGAAATACATCATTTGTGAAAATTTTAGCTTTCTAGCTATCACGGTTTATGAGATACAGCCTGGAGACAGACAGAGAGACAGACCGACAGACAGACAGACAGCGGAGGCTTAGTAAAAGGGTCCCGTTTTACCCTTTGGGTACGGAACCCTAAAAAATGAAGTCACTTTAGTATTTTGTTAAGTATAGCGACCTAATATTTTTATTTTTTTTTTGTTTTAGAGAAATACTGTAGGTCTTTGGATAAAAAGATATGAAGAAGAGGGTAGCCTTGCTAGTCGAAAGAGAAGTGGAAGACCGACGCTTATTAGCGAAGCGCAGCGACGACATATGGTGGACGAGTATGAAAAAAATGGTTTCACACCAACGAGACACTTTGCGGAATTATTCGACACCTCGTTGCAAACTGTTCGACGTGCGCTCCACGCTGAAGGTGTGCATCACAGAAAACCTGCTAAAAAGCCTTACTTGACAGAGAAACATAAACAAGAACGATTACGTTTCGCACGGGATTATTTAGATTTCGACTGGAATACCACCATATTTTCAGATGAAAAAACATTTAAATCCAGTCAAAAGGGCAGACTTCATTTATGGCGAAAGGATAACACTCGATGGTGTGATAAAAACGTAATCCCTAACACCGAATCAGGTCGTATTACAATTAATATGTGGGGGTAGATGAGTGCAGCAGGACCAGGAGAACTGGCTTTCATTCCTCCACGCGCAAACAGTTCGACTTATGCGGAAGTATTAGACTCCATCATGCTACCTACTGTGCGCAACATTTACCCTGCTGATGAGTTAGCACAATTTTCATTTGTCTAGGACAATTGTCCTATTCACCAGGCGAGTACTGTGCGTGAGTGGTTTCACAATCACCCGGAGGTTATTGTTGTTTCATAGCCAGCGCGATCACCCGACCTCAACCCCATAGAAAATCTATAGGGCTTGATCATAGAGTATATAACCACTAGAGAGCGTATAGGCCGATTTCTTCTAAGTACGCGGCTCACTACAGCGGGCCGGGGGACGAGGAACAACGCGCGGCTGCAATTGGTCCGTTCAAGGTCAAGTTGCATAGGTAGCCTATGGTTAGTGGTGGTACAACTTGATTTAAAGGAAAATAGTCGATATCAATAAAATGGATTTTAACATTATAAAAATACTCAATCCAAACAAACAGCGCTATCTTGTTTAAACAAAGTTTCCCTATTAACCTTATCTTTCCACTTTTATTTTAATTCTGAAATCTTCGAAAATCTAAAATGAAAACATGTATGTCAAATCTGACAGAGATGAAAAATCTGAGACCCTCCTCCTATTTTTAATGTCGTTTTAAAGTAGTTACGTGTTTAAATGTAAGTATGTGAATTGATTAAAAATTTTATTAGTTGTAATTTTATGATCATCGATAAATCGACTTCAATCATTAAACGTAACAGCACAGATTTTTACGATAAAATACAAAGGGGAAGAAAGGGATAAAAATATAAGTATTTCCTAATGAAAGAAAGAGACTTTTCCAAAAGACATCAACGCGCGCTTCTCACAGTGTGCTCGTTCACCTAACCACCATTTTATATAGACCCCAGCAGTGGCTCATCATCTGATTCAAATCAAAAATATTTTGCGTAGTCTTTACTCTCCGATGAAAAGTTATGCCATCATTTTTGTAACAAAAGGTCTTGGAATGTTTCCCACACAAATTCACCGGGTATGAAGGCATTTTTATGCGTTATAATTGCATAAAAATTAAAACGATTTGTAAAAACTTAGCATGCCCACAGGTCTAATAATTGGTCACAACTAAAATGGTTACTAGTGCCGCTGACTAACATCTGAGCAAAAACACTAATAGTTTTCGTGCGTCGGGGCACTGTATGCGCAGTCAAGTGGTTTAATAGTCTTTGGACTTGATGGTGCAAAGGTGGGACTCACGGAATGAGAGGTCCACGGAACAATTGAAAACCCATTGCATGGAGGTGTGGGAAAATTTAAGAGGGAGCGAAACATGCGGTAATATTGTTGGGTCCATGCGCAAACGGCTACTTGACTGCATTGAAAATAATGGGGGTTATACAAAATACTAATTAAATTAAAATATCCATGTTTTTGTAACTAAATATTTAGTAGGTCATTTTAAAATATTAACGTTTAACGAAACACTAGACATATTAATTATGTTGTGTTGACTTTCGTTTAAAACAGCTATTTCTTTTAACTTGTACCATCGCCTTATCTTAGGAATGCAGTGAACTCGCTACTAAGTTTGCTGACGATAGTCATGGTTTTATTTTGTGTTCTGTTTCTTCTACCCGCATTGTTGTAACATAAATTAATAGTTAGATTTATTTTTCTCATCTAATTGACGATTGTCTTAAGTTCTTGAGGTTTAGTTTCAATCTTCTTTTCGCCAAGAAAATGAACAATTAAGCTATAACCTCAATACATTATTTGTGACGTTACCTAAAAATAACATGTTTACCAAGTCAAAACCATATATCAGTTTTCAATAAAACTGGTTGAATAGCAATACCTTAACTAGCTATCGACAGTTATATTTTTTATTATTAAAATATCCTTTCATTTTTATTATGAATGGTCTAAGTGGGTATATTTCCAACAAACAATGTTATCAATGGTTACAAGAGAACTTTTTTTGTCTAGGTAACAATATAACGAATAAACATTTGTATTATCATTCAGCACGACTTTTTTATTTCTACCATACAGCATCGAAATGATGAATAAGATCACTACTAAATAGTTGCAAATTACGAATACGATAAATAAAATCATAATA
This sequence comes from Ceramica pisi, assembly GCA_963859965.1. NCBI lineage: Eukaryota > Metazoa > Arthropoda > Insecta > Lepidoptera > Noctuidae > Ceramica > Ceramica pisi. The sequence goes on from OY982538.1 coordinate 2,214,735, forward strand.
TTCGTAATTTGCAACTAATTAGTACAAAAAATACAATATATAAAATACAATTGTAGTTTCAATAGTAGAAATATAAAAAAAAACTTATTTATTATATGGTATTTTCAATAACAGAAAAATCAGCTAGGGACCATTAATTGGATTTGAACTCGGACTTCGTTGATTGCGAGTCTATTACTTAGCCCTGACGGCTACAAGCGCATGAGTGACTAGCGGGAATTTTATCAATCCAATGGTCGCCTCAGCTGTGACTGTGTAAGGCATGTTCTTAATGACACAGAAATATTATTATGATGTTCTAACGCGCGTAGTGCGACGACAGTACATTAGTGTGTGTTATCTGTGGAATGTTGAGATACTCATACAAGCAACGAGTATTTAGTGTTGACGACAACGTGAAAATAGAAGGTAGTAAGTCAAACTATACGTCAAGCCAATTACTTTGAGAGATGCTTATCGACTTTTGTAGTCTGACTGTACATGCAGTACTGCAATTACGACTAGCGTTCGTTATGAAAAATGTTTCCATAATAGTCCAGTCTTCGCATAAATTATGGGTAAATCTCGGAATAAGAGATTATAAGCTAGAAACTTGTATACACCTTCATTTTGGCGTTGTATCAAAAGTCTCGTGTGAGCGTCGTAAACCGTTTTATCGCGATTATTTTGGTTTATGTAGCTCCAATGGTGTTAATACCTTGTTTCAAAAATGTAGAGCTTAACATTTTTAAAGAAGCGCAGGGGAGAAAGCGCAACGCTCACCCATAAATATTGTAACATATGGTCAACCGTGAGTCTCGGTGAACAAAACCTCGTTTTAAGTTAAGAAATGAGGCTGATTCTGAAAATAAGATCAGAAACAAAATCCGGCTAGCAGAATTCACACAAATTTAATTCGTATTTTTTTTATGAATGCCGGTCGGCTCACCTGATCGAAGTGCTGATGCAGATCGTCGTGTAGCCTGTAGTGGTGCGCGGCGGCGGTGGTGTCGTGCTGCTGCTGCAGCCCCGCGCGGTCCGCCTCCGACAGCGCCAGCCGCGCGCCGCCGCCGCCCGCGCGCCGCCGGTGGCCCAGCACCGACGTGGACTGGGACAGAGGACAATGACAACTCATTTATACGCTTTAAGATAGGTATCACTGATGTTGGCAATGGCGTATTATATATAGACACGTCATAAACCTACATCGCGGCGCTTAAAAACGGCGAAAATACTAGATAGCTACTAATACGCATGAAGAAAGGGAAAGAAAATATGTCACCGTACGGCGGGATGCCTGTTGCTAGAGGGAAATAAATATACATCTTAAGTTACGTCACAGGATAAGTAATAGTCAAATTGACATCAAAACAAACGTAGTGTCGCGCGACAGGTGGGCGCGTAACTAAGCGCGATGTGGCCAATTAGCTTCATTTCATGTTGTCATTTTAGAGTGCGGACAACGTATCTATACTTTTATATACCATTGGATGTTGGAGCCATAACGGCGAGGCTAATGTGGAATTGGGCGGCTCACATTTACAGGGTGCATGAAGACAGTTGGACTAAGATTGGCGCGCAGTGGGGTGCCTGAAGACGGACGTCGCAACCGAGGTAGGCCTAAAAAACGCTGGCGTAATAATTTGGACTCATTCCTCGCGGATTGGATGGAGAAGGCATCAGATAAACAGATAAAGCTGTCAGTCCGACACGGGCTATCAAAAAATATATTTTTTTATGCATGAGTGTCAGCGCATCATAAATGGGCGCAAGACAAGGGCCTACAACGTGAGCGTATCAGCGAACACTCAGACTGAACTCACACACGCTGGAGAGTCACAGCTTCCGTAACACGTTTGGAATGATTTGCTTAGCTCTGTGCATGCAAGCATGTGACATGTTGTACATAATACCTGCAGTAAGACCACAAGTCCGATAGGGTCGGCGGGCGTGGTGGGCGTGGTAGTGTTGCAGATGACGCAGTCGTAGTCCCTCTCGACGGCCTCCTCCTCCTCCCACTCCATGGCGCCGACCTCTGTGCCGTCCAGGCTCTGCATGTGACATGTTGTACATAATACCTGCAGTAAGACCACAAGTCCGATAGGGTCGGCGGGCGTGGTGGGCGTGGTAGTGTTGCAGATGACGCAGTCGTAGTCCCTCTCGACGGCCTCCTCCTCCTCCCACTCCATGGCGCCGACCTCTGTGCCGTCCAGGCTCTGCATGTGACATGTTGTACATAATACCTGCAGTAAGACCACAAGTCCGATAGGGTCGGCGGGCGTGGTGGGCGTGGTAGTGTTGCAGATGACGCAGTCGTAGTCCCTCTCGACGGCCTCCTCCTCCTCCCACTCCATGGCGCCGACCTCTGTGCCGTCCAGGCTCTGCATGTGACATGTTGTACATAATACCTGCAGTAAGACCACAAGTCCGATAGGGTCGGCGGGCGTGGTGGGCGTGGTAGTGTTGCAGATGACGCAGTCGTAGTCCCTCTCGACGGCCTCCTCCTCCTCCCACTCCATGGCGCCGACCTCTGTGCCGTCCAGGCTCTGCATGGCCGACATGAACTGTTGCTGTCGTCGAGCGAACTCGCGCATTAGTTGTTGTTGACGCTCGCGAGCTCGGCGGGAACGTTCTTCTTTTTCGCGACGTTCTCTGTAGTGAAAAGATGATGACTACCGTTTAAAAAAACAATGGACGTGAGTTATTTTAGAAGTCGTTAATGTTAGTGATTCCGAAATGACTAGGGGAAAGCACTGGATTTTTTCCCGAGTTGGTGTACAACTGCTCGGGACGAGACAATACCGTATGCACTTTGCGTCTAATATAGCTAGCTATAGGAAGCGTAAAGAACCTGATGGCCAGTGGTGGCACATTTAGTTTGTGATAATGTCAAGTATAACCTACTAACTGTCCTACCGGTTTCGGGGACAGGATCCAAGACCGACAGTAAAGAGGTCCAGAGAGAGGAACCTTCTAATATTACGAGCCGTGTCCAGAAATTCTGCTGCCTTACGAGAGTCTCTTAAGATGTTGGTCGAGACTCGTGATTAACCCATTGGCTGCTACGAGTATCGATCCAATGATTGCTGAATCCACATCCGACATGTCGACAACCTCGCGAGCCAAATCAAGATACTTGATTTGCTTACCTTTCTTGGTTTTCACGACGTTCTCTTCATGCGGAATGGTATTGAATACAATCTTGTACGCGACTCGATTCGGTCCACCACCACTATATCAGGCTTTTTGGCCAGAATTGTCTTGTCAGTGATGATGAACCAATCCCAGTACAATGTGATATTGTCAGTATTGAAAACTGGGCTGGGCTCATACCTGTACGCGGCTAAACAGCGCTGTACGCGGCTATAGCAGACGTATGATAATAACACATTTGTCCTCATTTTATACTTGTTTGCCGCGAAAGCTGAATAGACTCGGAAAGTTTAACGGATGCGTACGCGTCTTCATGCAAAATCTTTGTTTTCTATGGGCATAAGCTGAATGGAGCTTGAGGAGCTCGTGGCTAAATCATAACAGCCGCACGGATCGATCTTTAAGGTTAAGCAACGCTTGCCAAGGTTGGTCTGTGGATGGGTGACCATCTTAACATACCGAGTTTCCTCCGTGCCTCGGAAATCACGTTAAGCCGTTGGTCCCGGCAGTCGTAACGGATTGTCAGAAGCCAGTAAATCTGACTCCAGTCTTACCAAGAAGTACCGTGTTACCCAGTTAATGGGTTGTGGAGGTCTGGTAGGCAGCCGCTCCACGTAAAACACTGGTATTCAGCGGAATCCGGTTTGACTGGAAGCCGACCCCAGTATAGTTGGGAAAAGGCTAGGCAGATGATGAAGCTGAATGGAGCTGAATAAATGTGAGTACTCTCTAAGGCGGCAAAGATACGACGACGTGGCAAAGTAGAATTCGCAAAGAGCACATAACCTATAAAATTACTCATTTTCAAAACTCCAGGAAAACTTTCCAGGTAATACTACCAGATAACTGGACTAGTAAGCATGAACAATTTCGCCAACCCAGGGCGTCAAGTCCCGTTTGTGTCCATGTGAGTGCGCCGAAAGAGTGCATGAATACCTGTACAACCCAACCGTTGAAGGCGCGCACCTTGTTTCCGCCCAATAAAAGGCTATTGAATACCTTCTTCAGGCGGCCAAGGAAGCGCTCCCTCAACTGTTGCTTCGTGTCAGTAACATCGGTATATATACGGACATCCCTTATACATCGACGACTGGTCAAAACGCAAACAGCGCTTGGGCATAGTACTTCGAATGTCAATATCAAGCTCGTAGAAAGAACAAGCCAAAATCAATAGGTAGGTAATTGTCTTTTTGAGAAATCTTAAAAATATTGTAAAATAATTATGAAAAAAATAATCAGATTCAGATCGAAAATTTACTTATTTTATAATCTTACGAAGTTTGCTATTTTTCGGTGACTTAAACATTCAACGCGGTAATGCTACCAGTGTACTGACCACTTCTTCCCAGTGACAGCGATACGGATGAAGTTTTTGATATGCCTTTGTTCATAATTCCACGAATTTATTCGTCTAGCCTAGTCGTTTATATAGGGAACATGCATGGCGTCGACGACCGCGCCATCTCGTGTTGCAAAATCGAAAATTTTACGAAATAAATACTTGACATTAACACTTTGTACTGCAACTTTAATGTACAGCGGCTCATTTGTGCTGCATTCACTAGATGTGGACACAACCTTTGCTCGGGGTTGGGTTAAGATAGAGATAAAGGATGAGATAAGAGATGAAAGTCGGTTTAAGGTTAAGAGCGTGTATTCCGTCCACTAGCGCCGCCAATCGTTTTTTTATTATTTGTGGTAAATTTAAGACACATAGATAAAAAACCGCTCTGTAGTGCACTGAAGAAATGTATTTATTATATTTTGAGAGTTATGTTTTGTACTTTAGAACATAAATAGTTGCCAAAGTCGATGTTTTTGATAAAAGTGGCCACTTTTAGCAATAATTGCCGTTTTGGCTATTTAGCCATGAGTTATGTATTAAAAATAGCTGTCAAAAAATAATAGATACATTTCTTTAGTGCACTACAGAGCGGTTTTTTATCTACGTGTCTTAAATTTAACACAATTAATAAAAAACGATTGGCGGCGCTAGTGGACGGAATACACACTCTTAATAAATTCAATGTATTGTCTGTTTCCACAAATATAAGACTAAGATTAATTTATACTAGGATGAATGGTGAACGATATGGGATTATGAGTCACGCGCACAGTATGTCGCCGAATTACGTACTGAACTATTGCAGTGTAAGTGCAATAATATAAATGATGGAAACATACTGAGCGGGTGGCGCAATAATGATGACCCAGGTACACGTGCTGTACGGTGGTTGACCCGTACACCCTTAAGAGCCCTATTACATTTTTTACGGAAATTCATGATTTTTGACGCTGTAGTTTTCAGCAGCAGTAAGATATTTTAATTATTTGATACTGAATAACGATAGTGCCAGTCTCTTTATTGTAAGTTGGAGTTACACATTTTCATTTTTCTTTTCGTGTAATTTACTATAAATATTTTACGAACTCAGTTTGCAAGAAAAAATGTCGGCGATGGAACTTTGACGGTCTAATTCACATTGTTACAATCAATTCTTTTAAAAGCTGAATTTACTAAAAGGTAAGTTGAATGTTTTACTTGTTTATTGGAGTTCTAGAATTTCTTTAAATTCCTTGAGTTTTCACGGAAAAAAACGTAAAGAAATCCTAATTTAAGCCAGAAATGTCTTGATTCAGCGTCCATTATATTCCAAATAAAAACAATTTTTTCAAATAAATTAATATGATATAAAATTTCAATCTACAATGAATACGTTTCATAAGTTTTCGTTTGTCAATATAATTAAACAAAATTACAATAAATAAAATTAAAGTACTATATATTCTGCGTCAATTCAGCGCGCGCGCTCCTCAGCCTCGCGCAAGCGCCCAAATAAACTATAATCCTATTCAGACTAGTAAGTATCAGAATGGTTTTGCGGACTATAGATGTACTCCCAACGCAGACCAACGTAACTTCGTTTATTGCAAACGAGCATTCACGATTCGTAATAGGACTCTTAAAGTTTCTGTAGGTTCGTTATAAAGTAGACAGCGTAGGGGATATATATAAGTTGTGTCAGGTTACCGTGCGCGCTGCTCGGCCTGCCGCTCGCGCTGGTGCGGCCACAGCGAGTGGCGCACGTGCGCGACGGCGGCGGCGCAGCGCGCGTCCAGCGCCGCCAGCTTGCGCACCACGCGCCCGATAAAGTACGGCCCGTCGCCTATACACAAATTACTCTTTCAAACATCTTCTACTTAATTTACGACTAATTAAATTCATTACAGAGCTCGTAGATTAATTATAACAGCCTCACGAGTCGATCTTCAGGGTTAAACAACACTTGCCGAGGTCAGTAAGTGATTGAGAACTTGTATAAAAAGCCCTAGAAATAACATAAACCAGAAGTTGCTTTCAAATGTAAGAGTCATGAGAAGGAGTCCAGTCTGCCGGACAGCTGCGAGTGCAGCTTCAGTAGCAGGGAGATTATTGAACACTCACCAATAGGTTCGTGCGTGTCGGGCGCGGGCTCATCCAATGAGAAGGAGTCCAGTCTGCCGGACAGCTGCGAGTGCAGCTTCAGTAGCAGGGAGATTATTGAACACTCACCAATAGGTTCGTGCGTGTCGGGCGCGGGCTCATCCAATGAGAAGGAGTCCAGTCTGCCGGACAGCTGCGAGTGCAGCTTCAGTAGCAGGGAGATTATTGAACACTCACCAATAGGTTCGTGCGTGTCGGGCGCGGGCTCATCCAATGAGAAGGAGTCCAGTCTGCCGGACAGCTGCGAGTGCAGCTTCAGTAGCAGGGAGATTATTGAACACTCACCAATAGGTTCGTGCGTGTCGGGCGCGGGCTCATCCAATGAGAAGGAGTCCAGTCTGCCGGACAGCTGCGAGTGCAGCTTCAGTAGCAGGGAGATTATTGAACACTCACCAATAGGTTCGTGCGTGTCGGGCGCGGGCTCATCCAATGAGAAGGAGTCCAGTCTGCCGGACAGCTGCGAGTGCAGCTTCAGTAGCAGGGAGATTATTGAACACTCACCAATAGGTTCGTGCGTGTCGGGCGCGGGCTCATCCAATGAGAAGGAGTCCAGTCTGCCGGACAGCTGCGAGTGCAGCTTCAGTAGCAGGGAGATTATTGAACACTCACCAATAGGTTCGTGCGTGTCGGGCGCGGGCTCATCCAATGAGAAGGAGTCCAGTCTGCCGGACAGCTGCGAGTGCAGCTTCAGTAGCAGGGAGATTATTGAACACTCACCAATAGGTTCGTGCGTGTCGGGCGCGGGCTCATCCAATGAGAAGGAGTCCAGTCTGCCGGACAGCTGCGAGTGCAGCTTCAGTAGCAGGGAGATTATTGAACACTCACCAATAGGTTCGTGCGTGTCGGGCGCGGGCTCATCCAATGAGAAGGAGTCCAGTCTGCCGGACAGCTGCGAGTGCAGCTTCAGTAGCAGGGAGATTATTGAACACTCACCAATAGGTTCGTGCGTGTCGGGCGCGGGCTCATCCAATGAGAAGGAGTCCAGTCTGCCGGACAGCTGCGAGTGCAGCTTCAGTAGCAGGGAGATTATTGATTCGTTCACTGGGATCGAGTCTTCTGATTGTGTGTGTAGTTGAACCTGGAAATAAAAAAACAATTTTTAGCTGCGTGCGAGTGACTTGGTTGAAAGTGATTGCTTTCAGGACGTAGACATGGCAGGAACAGTACAAAGGTAATAAAAAGATTCTGAGGAATCCAGAAAATTGCTTCTGGATTTTTATCCAAACGAAAAGAAATAGTTGTAAATTATCTCTGCCTTCTTACATTTTATATCCTATTAGTCAGTTAATGTAATCGAATTGGAAATTCTGTTCAAATCAAAAATTTTTTGATTGGAAATGACTTTTTGTAACGGTACCAAAAGTTGCTACATTATAATAAATAAGAAACAAAAAGGCCATATTAGTACCACATAGAATACACTAGTGTACGGTAAGGAGATTGAGTATGAGGTAGTGTAGGTTAAGTACATAGTTCGTGTTAGAGTGTAGTGTGAGCACAGACCTGGTTGCTGGTGGAGGGCTCAGCGCGCGGCTCTATGGGCCGCGGCACGTCCTGGATGGCGGGCGCGAGAGGGGGCGCGGGCAGCGCGGGGGTGGCACCGCGCACCGACACGCTCCACTCCTCGCCGTCCATGTCTGCGGGCGGAGCGAACTTGTACTACTTGCTTATACCTCTATGTATGGGGCAGTCGACTTTTTCGCGATTTCAGTGTTGGTGTAGCGCCATCAATGCCGCCACACAAAAAAAACCAACGGAGCCTAAATCGCAACATAAAGAACCGCGACGCCATCTATCTAACTGGCGGCAAACTAAAAATCCAACATCGCGCAAGTAGAGTTAACCGTGCGATTTGAACATGTACATCAGAGTCCGCATATGAACTATCGGGCAGTTGCCCGCCAGGCACAACAACCGCCTCGTCAGCGGATCCTCCCTTTTCAATGAAGGTTTGCAGGACTTAACATGACCCCTAAAAAGATATTACGTTTATTCTGTTACAATGTTGTATTATAGAGTAGGTATGATGAATTGAACCACTTTCATATTTTATTAAGTATTTTCAAAAAAGCTCCCTCTAAGTGATGTGCATTAACATGTATGCTTGAATGTTCTTTTTACTTGCATATCAGTTAAAATTGCCTTTCGGATCAGTAAACTAGGACTCTTCCGACACTTAAACCTAACCATCTTCAAGGAATACAACTGTCAATGTAACAAAGAATATAAAAACTGTAATAAAAATATAAAAACGACCAAAAACTTTCTTTATAATTTAAACAAATCACACTTACTAAAATGAGTCATACGTTTCGAGGTATGCTTTTTGAATGCACTCACCATACTCAATAGGTACTGGAGGCGTGTCCAAGTCTGATGATGTAGCGATGGCAAGACTCATCTCATCGTCAAAGGTCTGCAGAGCCAGTGCTTGACTGTCGTCTGTCACGTCCTGTACAAAAAGATATAAAAACCTTTACTAATGATACGTCAAGTTCCACTAATTATTGCTCGAATAGGCAATAAAAAGTATTCAAAAATATAATACTAACACTAAAAACTGAATCAAAATTGATGGAAAAACTAACGAGATTTAAGAATTTTACACGAGTATATCTATCCCCTTCGCGAAAACGCTGTTTTCTATGGCAGCTCTATGAGAATTACGATTTTTACGTCATATTACACGTCGAACTTTTCTTTCTAATTCCCACCTTTAAAGTTTTATAATTTCTTTTTACGTACGCAAGACCATTAGAAATAAATAGCAAGTCTTTCTTTCCTTTACCATATTTCGAACAAAAAATCAAAAGTTTTGGTATTCAAAGTCATTTGATATTAAGAGTGTGTATTCCGTCCACTAGCGCCGCCAATCGTTTTTTATTATTTGTGGTAAATTTATGACACGTAGATAAAAAACCGCTCTGTAGTGCACTGAAAAAATGTATTTATTATGTTTAGAGAGTTATGTTTTGTACTTTAGAACATAAATAGTTGCCAAAGTCGATATTTTTGCTAAAAGTGGCCACTTTTAGCAATAATTGCCGTTTTGGCTATTTAGCCATGAGTTATGTATTAAATATAGCTGTCAAAAAATAATAGATACATTTCTTCAGTGCACTACAGAGCGGTTTTTTATCTACGTGTCTTAAATTTACCACAATTAATAAAAAACGATTGGCGGCGCTAGTGGACGGAATACACACTCTTAACAGAGACCAACGATGCCAATGCTTAAAAAAACTATTATTTGCGTGAAATAACATACTGATTGAAATAACTATACTGATTGCATAGGGAAGAAAAGTCGGTTAAAAAGAGCGCTTTGTCTCCGAAGTACCCCCGTATTTTTAACCGGCTACCAAAAACGGAGGAATTCAATTAAGGAGGTTTAAATCGATTACTCCGACGTTTCTGAGCCAATTTCTGTGATTATTTTTAATTAGATGAGGCATATTTGCTATATGGTTCTGTAAAAATATAATTCAGTTTGGCTTAGTTTTTATTTCATGAGATTTTTGCTTATTTCAAATTCTGCGGAGACGAAGACGTCGTCAAAGTATCACCATTTAAAAGAGAGAAAAAAATAAAAAGTTTTCCAGTATTTATTTTCTACGTCACGAGGACAAGAGTAACGTACCTCTAGAGCTCGTATATGCGGCGCATCTCCACCGCCGTCTGATTGGTCGTCTGTCATTGAGTCACCGCGCGCCACCTGGTGCATTACGTTCAACTGATTTTAATCAGAAAAAAAAAAATGATTAAAAAAATGTTTTTCTACTCGAAAGAACGCAACACTCATTGTTTCAATCTTCAACTTGTAAGAAGATACAGTTTATACAGATTATTGCATGCAGCTGTGATGAGAATTCTAAGAGTCATGGACGATACGGATGGATTGTAGAAGACATGAGAACATAGTCATCTGCCTAGCCTTTTCCCAACTATATTGGGGTCGGCTTCCAGTCAAACTGGATTCAGTTGAATACCAGTGTTTTACGTGGAGCGGCTGCCTACCAGACCTCCACAACTCATTAACTGGGTAAAACACGGTACTTTATGGCAAGACTGGAGTCAGATTAACTGGCTTCTGACTATCCGTAACGACTGCCAAATATCTACAAATGACAGCCGGAACCAACGGCTTAACATGCTTCCCGAGGCACGGAGGAAACTCGATATGTTAAGAAGGTCACCCATCCACAGACCAACCTTGGCAAGAGTTGCTTAACCTTGAAGATCGAACTGTGATAACCACGAGCTCTTCAAGACATGAGAACATAGTGTGTGTGGTATTAAGCCGTGAACCCACCGCATTGCACGCTATACGGCCACGCGGCGCATTTTAGCTGCGTAGGTTCATTTGTTTGACAACGATGATCTATGTTTCCACTGCAGTACACACTACACGCCCACGACTATGTACAATTGTAGCGTGTTATTACAAATCTGTGCTATGTATTCAACTCGATAAAACAAATGAAGATCAGATTGCCGCTTTCCCGCCTATTTTGTTTGTTTTTTTTTTCTATGGCCGGCCCGCGTTTCAGCCATAACATTTTCAATTTTTTTATGTTGTGACGTCTGTCAGTTGAAAACGATTCTCCCTAGGGCTGAAAAGTAATACTTTCACTTTTTCATAATGAAAAAAACTTTTTAACCATTTGCTTTATTCAAACCTTCTACGGAGTCTTTGCACCTGTACCTGCAGCGGCCAGCAAAAGAGGAATTGATGGACGAACGCGTAAATGAAGGAGCGAGGCGTAACTGAGGCACACATACGTAAGTCCATCAATGCCTAGTTGTGACCAAGGCTTGTATAAATGTATAGTACTTTTCTCAAATAATGCGCGGGCAGATTTTTTTGTTTGATAATCAATTACTTTTCAAAATCAATGACTAACAACAATAATTTTTTCGGCGTTTTTAAACAGCTTTTTAATTGCAAGCAAATTCTAAATTTAAATAAAATCTATGATAAGTTGGTTGGCACCAACTGTTTCAGTGTAAAACATCGTTCCATTTTTAAATTACACGACAGAGTTCGCTATGTAATTTATTTGGCCGCATATCAACGGATTTTCATTTTTTTTTTTTGCCAGTCGCTGCTTGCATGTATTTGGCCAGTACAACAATTTCGATTTATCTCGAAGAAGGTTGCAAAAATAATGCTCACATTTCCAAGCATGTTTGAGAAAATTATCTAATCAGATGAGTAAAAAGTTTTTTTAAGTAGTTCTGGATAAATTTAAGAAGTTCATTACTGACATAACGACTGATATGAAGTTCATGATGCGCTGCTCTCAAATAAATTGGGATAAAACCAAGAGAATAATGAGGACAGAAATAAGCAACAGTAAGTTAAAAAGCTATAGTCTACCTGTAAAGACGTGGGTACAGCGAGTGCAGTGCTGGTGGCGGGCAGTGACGTCGAAGTGGTGAGCAGCGGTATTCGCGTCTCGTTCTCTGAGGGTTCCCATTCTGTGTCGCCTGGAATGGAAGGATATTTGTATAGCAACTGATTTGTATTACGTGCAGCGCAGGCGATACACTTTTCGTGCGATCAAGTCTGTGGCGAACAAAACTGTCTGCATGGCATGCAAAAAGTCCATCTCGGATTTAACGCACACGACGCACATCTTCGATGATTCTGTCGGCGTGTCCGTCTCCCACAATCGAGTGCAGATCGCACACTAAGTGTGCGCCGTCTGCGTTAGCGCGCGTGGAAGCAAACGTTCTATTTTTTTTTCAAATAATTTGCTCAAAAAATGCATTTATCAAGCCTGTATACATTGTTCGAAAGTTAAAAATGGAGCGTGCGGTAAAATAGGTATTCGAATCTCACCTAAGTACCTATTTTACCACACGCTCCGTTGTATAGCATCGTCCGTATCCTTTACGGGTTTTTTCCATTTCTAAAACAATACCTCTATAAAAATTCCGTCCCTGAGTTTAAAAATACGAGAATAAGAATAGATCAGAAGCTAGGAGGTGAAATAAAGCACGGTAAACTTTCCAATGCTTCCTTGTATTTGTCAATAATACTCAATTAATTATAAACTAAATTATTTTCAATTTTTCATGGAGGAAGAATCGAGAATAACACAGATTAAAAAAGGCCACCAATTAAAATTAAAGCTCATTCATTTTTATTAAGGTAAGTGCTTTAAAGTAAACTTCACTAAATTAAGAATGAGACATCCGAAATAACTATTTTAATGCTTAATCATTTTAAGTATTTTGAAGTTCAGGTTAAAAATTGAATATCAGCAAAATAAGAAAAGATAACATTTAATTTAGGTGAATGAACGAACGAACCTTCTTGGAAGCGCTCTTGCTCAAAACATTTGTGAGTCGAAACGAAATATAATCTAATTTTAAATTTGCAAATTCGAGCCATTTTTGTATTGAAAAGATTGTTAAGACTTTCAGACTGATTTCTAAAACAAAAAGTTGGTCTCATACACAGACATATAAATAGTAGCAGACCAAACATTCGCTAAAATTTGCGTAGCCATTACGCACACCTAGGGAATGATATCATTACAGGGCCGAATTAGGACCGGTTGCCAGTATTATCTAACGATATTCTGAAAATCCCTGAAAATCTATATTCTCTGGGTACATGAAATATAGATTACCGTCCACCTCTATTCCCGTGGTTATTGTTAAAGGCGACTAAGGGAATATTTTAAGAGGACGATGGGCAGCAGTCCACTCTTTATCTTTTGACGGTGTTTACAAACCATTGACGGACGTCAGTATCAGCTAGAAAAACCGGCACTGCAGTCATTAACCCGCATGCCATGTTTTGTAGAACCGAGAGTCAAGGTATTAGTATGCCTGAAAGCTAGTTTAGGAATAAATCAGGATTTTTTAAATAAAAGTAATGTATGTAATTCAAAATTCAAGCATTTATTTCAAATAAACCATTTACAGGCACTTTTTAATTGTCAAGGTCGGTCTGTCCAAAAAGTTGAAGCTATTTGCACGTTCCAAAGCGTAGATCTCTATGGAGAAGAACGTGCAAGAAACTCCAGGGACACTCTTCTATCTTACACTCTCATAATGCTTACATATGGAGTAAATTCGGTAAACAGTGTAGGAATTACTCCGGGACGTAATGTTGTTCGAAAAGCGCTGGGATCGATCAAGTAATTCTCAAAATGCTTTGAACAAAGTACACTTGAAGGTCTTGGTTGCCAATCCTGGAGTTTCAGGTTTTTATAATCCAGGCATTCCGTAAACTTTCATCCTTGCGAAACCTGGAAAAATATTAGTATGCTCAATTATTGCCTGCTGAATGAAAATTCATCGTTATGTGAGTAGCCTATACTGTATTTATACATATGCCTATGTTCATGTTCTCCATAACACAGACACTGGGTAACATAATATTGATTTTATAATTTATTTTTAATATTACCATTTAGCATGACATGTGTACATACACTGAAACTACTACAGGTATTTTGGAATTGTATCACCAAAAAAGAATAAAACATCATACATTAAACTGAGGCTTTATTTGATAATTCAATGGAAATAAATATTTTACATAAATACATACAACAAATGCAATTTACTAAAAGTTTCGTCTTTGTTGCCTAATTCGTCCCTGACTAATTGAACAGGTACTTGAGCTGTCACTTGATGCCACTTTCTGACTATTTTGTCCTTGTTATGGTTTATTTCTTTAGTTGTAGGCTAACGGTACAGACAAATCGCATCTTTGTTAAAAACTGTATGTAAAATACGAATAAACAGTATGGAAACATTTGAATTTAGTAAAGAAAGCACTAAGATTTCCCAAAACTTACCGATGAAAGGTCAATCCAGGTGTTTTGTGGTAGCTAGCACTGTCACAGCGATACGCACAGCACTTCACCATATTATTTTACCGTCCTCGTGTGTTTTATGTCCCAAACAAGTAATATTTTATCAATTTTAAACGCGATTGAAAAACATTTGATGCTTATCAATATGGCAGACAAGCTACGCGTCAAATTTTGTCTATGTATGAGTCAGTGTGACAACACGTGACAGAACGAGACATGCTTATGAATTGTCACTTAGAAAAAAAAGGATAAAGAATCATACCATATAAAAAAATATATCTACGTACTAATGTTTGGTCTGCTACTATTTATATGTCTGTGGTCTCATAGCACTTTTTTCTCGTAAATGTGTTGAAAATTATTGTATGATATACGATCGTATTTTTTGGATATTGGTATTTACAAACTCGTGACAATGGTAAGCCTACTCACTTACATTCGTCTACTTTTTTTTATACGAAACGGGGAAACTCTTGGCCCAATTCTCACCTGATGGAAAGTGATGATTAGGCCGAAGATGGAAGCGAGTTTCACCCGGAATCCTCTTACACAGAGGAATTGGCTATCATACCTCTAACTGCCGGAACACAACAATGCTGTTAACATTGTTGTTATGGCGACAGACTTAGACATGATGGTGGTAGCTTGCCAGGCGGACTTAGGACCAGTCCTACCACCAACCAAACCGAGCAAAAAATTTGCCCCCGCTGGGAATCGAAACCGGGGCCTCTGGGTCTGAATAAGGTGGTATAACCACTAGACCACGGAGGCGGTTAGTGTCACCTGTTTAGCACCACCCGGGGACCACATGTAGGGATTCGCTGAAGGGTATTCTCCTACAGACGCGGGTGACTCGGCCCCCAAAAGCGTCGTTTTTACTCGTTTGTAAAAATCAACTTACCGCACTTGTATCATAAATTATTATTTCGTGCACTTTTTGATCGTTGTCGCACACGGCGGCGCCCGCGAACGTATAATGTAAGACTTACTGTCAGAGTGGTGATGGTGCGTGTAGTGCGCGGGGTAGGAGTGCGTGGTGTGGTGCGGCTTGCGCGCCGGCACGCTGGCCACCACGGTGCGCGCGTTGTCGCACACGGCGGCGCCCGCGAACGTATAATGTAAGACTTACTGTCAGAGTGGTGATGGTGCGTGTAGTGCGCGGGGTAGGAGTGCGTGGTGTGGTGCGGCTTGCGCGCCGGCACGCTGGCCACCACGGTGCGCGCGTTGTCGCACACGGCGGCGCCCGCGAACGTATAATGTAAGACTTACTGTCAGAGTGGTGATGGTGCGTGTAGTGCGCGGGGTAGGAGTGCGTGGTGTGGTGCGGCTTGCGCGCCGGCACGCTGGCCACCACGGTGCGCGCGTTGTCGCACACGGCGGCGCCCGCGAACGTATAATGTAAGACTTACTGTCAGAGTGGTGATGGTGCGTGTAGTGCGCGGGGTAGGAGTGCGTGGTGTGGTGCGGCTTGCGCGCCGGCACGCTGGCCACCACGGTGCGCGCGTTGTCGCACACGGCGGCGCCCGCGAACGTATAATGTAAGACTTACTGTCAGAGTGGTGATGGTGCGTGTAGTGCGCGGGGTAGGAGTGCGTGGTGTGGTGCGGCTTGCGCGCCGGCACGCTGGCCACCACGGTGCGCGCGTTGTCGCACACGGCGGCGCCCGCGAACGTATAATGTAAGACTTACTGTCAGAGTGGTGATGGTGCGTGTAGTGCGCGGGGTAGGAGTGCGTGGTGTGGTGCGGCTTGCGCGCCGGCACGCTGGCCACCACGGTGCGCGCGTTGTCGCACACGGCGGCGCCCGCGAACGTATAATGTAAGACTTACTGTCAGAGTGGTGATGGTGCGTGTAGTGCGCGGGGTAGGAGTGCGTGGTGTGGTGCGGCTTGCGCGCCGGCACGCTGGCCACCACGGTGCGCGCGTTGTCGCACACGGCGGCGCCCGCGAACGTATAATGTAAGACTTACTGTCAGAGTGGTGATGGTGCGTGTAGTGCGCGGGGTAGGAGTGCGTGGTGTGGTGCGGCTTGCGCGCCGGCACGCTGGCCACCACGGTGCGCGCGTTGTCGCACACGGCGGCGCCCGCGAACGTATAATGTAAGACTTACTGTCAGAGTGGTGATGGTGCGTGTAGTGCGCGGGGTAGGAGTGCGTGGTGTGGTGCGGCTTGCGCGCCGGCACGCTGGCCACCACGGTGCGCGCGTTGTCGCACACGGCGGCGCCCGCGAACGTATAATGTAAGACTTACTGTCAGAGTGGTGATGGTGCGTGTAGTGCGCGGGGTAGGAGTGCGTGGTGTGGTGCGGCTTGCGCGCCGGCACGCTGGCCACCACGGTGCGCGCGTTGTCGCACACGGCGGCGCCCGCGAACGTATAATGTAAGACTTACTGTCAGAGTGGTGATGGTGCGTGTAGTGCGCGGGGTAGGAGTGCGTGGTGTGGTGCGGCTTGCGCGCCGGCACGCTGGCCACCACGGTGCGCGCGTTGTCGCACACGGCGGCGCCCGCGAACGTATAATGTAAGACTTACTGTCAGAGTGGTGATGGTGCGTGTAGTGCGCGGGGTAGGAGTGCGTGGTGTGGTGCGGCTTGCGCGCCGGCACGCTGGCCACCACGGTGCGCGCGTTGTCGCACACGGCGGCGCCCGCGAACGTATAATGTAAGACTTACTGTCAGAGTGGTGATGGTGCGTGTAGTGCGCGGGGTAGGAGTGCGTGGTGTGGTGCGGCTTGCGCGCCGGCACGCTGGCCACCACGGTGCGCGCGTTGTCGCACACGGCGGCGCCCGCGAACGCGCCCAGCAGCGGCACGCCGCTCACGCAGCCGCGCCCCGCACCGCCCTCCGCCACCATCACGTCGCGCTGGGGCGAGAGGAAACGTTAACCGTATAGTTCGGTAGTAGTACCAATTGGACCTTGACAGGCGAACCTCCACCGGCTCGGTATTAGTACTATTTGGACTTAAAAGTCATGTCATACGACATCCTTATTATTAACGTTGTTATTGATAATGTACCAAAATGATTATGCTAATCGATGAACAACATTATCGTAAATCGATTCTAAGAAATTAGAAACTATACGTTTCAGGCATGAAATACAATAATTATGCAATAGTGATATTTTTTTTTTTGGTTTCTCAAGAAATTCAAACAGGTTTTTAAACATTAGGAATAAAACTAAATGAAAAAATTCATCGGACCTACTTAGGGGTGGGTTTTCGCGCCTATTCGTTTATGGTCCCTACTCAAAATTTAAATTCAGAATGCGCTCGTGATACAAAAATCTTATTATATTGAAACTATTGAGAGTTTTGAGTGAGCATTCTATATGAAACCCATACAGAATGCCCGGTATACATTAATGTAGCTGTATGTCAAGTAGGTGTAGGACTTTGGCATCAAATAAAAAATAAACTTTATATTGAGTAAATTTGAGTATGGATCAGTAGGCTAATGCACGTAACTAAATAGGTGCTGTTGCAATGCAGTTGAAGTTAAGTTTCGATCAAAACAGTGCTTTTCGTATTCTCTACCGCTGTCAGACACGCTCGCGTCAAGTTTGCGTCACGCGAACGCAATAACGGCATTTTACTGTTGCGCGTCTTTGGTGCGTGCTTCAGAACGCAACATGATCGGTATTCTATTATTAGTTTGACGTCTCAAAACGTCAACTTATAAGTTTAAGTTTTAATGTTATAATAACGTCATATTCATTTAAATGTTATCGATTCTATTTGATTATTTGGTGAGTAATATTTTTTCTCTCCACCATAAGTAAGTTTGGAAGTTTGGTTGTCGTGCAGTTGACGTGCAGTTCACGCGCAGCTTACGCGCAGTTCAAAGATAACAAGAATATCGTTTATCGCTCAAACTTGAAATTAACTGCAACTGCACTAAAACTTAATCGGCGCGTCATAAAATTGCGTGAATTAGCCCTCTGGTTGTATTTTTTATTAAAATTGGTTAAGTGCGGATATTTGTTATAGATGAGAAGTTTTTTTTCTCCTGCTGCAAAACGGCGGCGCGAATGCTTTTTGGCAGTATGTATGTAAGTGTGCTTCTAAGTGGACATTTCCGTTCTCTTGCACCATCCCTTGGATACCATAACGTGATCTGTCGGCTCCACTTGTTTGCTCTGCACCTTAACATGTGTCCTGTCCACCCCATTTTAGATTCGGATGAGTATGTCAGTAAGTTTGGATTTTTGCAGTATCTCTGTTGAGGTGATTTTGTCGCTGAGCTTTATTCCCAACATACTCCTCTCCATCGAACGTTGACACTTGGCATGTTTTTCACGTTTGTAGGTAGGTATGTCTATTATTTTGGAACGCCTGGTAGCTTTAAGCTGTGCCTAAACCGCATCATCGCTTAACATCAGGTGAGATAGTGGTCAAACGTTTGCCTATCGATAGTAAAAAAAAAAACTAATTACAACACATCCTCGCACATCTCTTGCGTAAACGCAGCCTTACGAATGCATGAATATTTCAAATGCGGTGTCATTAGGTTCGTCTTCCAGTGTCGAAGTAACATGGGCTCAGTGGCGGAGCTAGCATGGTGACACCCAGAGCGTATAATGTGTTGTCACGCCATAAATCGACCCCCTCGCGATTAGTCTAATTTTTTTTTTAATCACGAGTACGTTCTCAATTTAAATTTCGAATAAAAGAAAATTCCGTGCGAAATTGGTCATGTGTCCGATGAGTTCCTTGAGTTGTTTTATTTTTGAATTTTCAAAAATTTTGCGCAAAATTTTGCCATAAAAAACATTATAATCAATGCTAATCTTCTAGTTTCTAAGAATTAATTTATGAAAATAGCTAATTTAAATTAATCGAGTGGAATTAAATAAAAAAAAAAACGATTAGCATAATCGATATGAAACCCTAACAATTTAAAAAAAAAACTTGAGAGGTGTCAAGGGACACCCGGATGGAACGAAGTTCCTTTTATTTATCATGTACAAAAAACCTGTATACACTCAACAAAGACACATTAGTATCTAATATTCTATGAATTTCCTTGACTTTGGATTCTGACTATGACTTCTGACTTTGACTTCTGACTTTTGACTTCTGACTTTTGACTTCTGTCTTTGACTTCAGAGTTTGATTCTGAATTAGGCTAACGAATTTGAATACTGACTTGGACTTCTGAATTAGACTTCCTCTTTGACTTTGGCTTTTGAATTCGACTAACGAAAGTAATAGGGTTTTAAAATTTGTCTAAATCTTTTTGCTTTCCGATATTCAAAAACAACAGAAAGTATCGAAATGTAGTTGCAACTGTTGGTCTTAATTTTTTCCGTCTAGCCCCCTTTTGCAACGCGCGATAAGGAACTTCGTTCCAAAAACAATATCGTTGAACAATTTGAACACGAGTAAAGTGTTGACATAATTGTAATTTATTTACATGTGAGTGGGTGACATTTTTTGTAAAACAAAAACGTAAACAAACACAGTTGGCGCGAAACTTCGACTTTCGAAATCGAAAAACTTCATTACTGCTACATTTATCGTAAGAAATATAGATACCTAAATTCGTTAGAAAATCAAATGATGAGCAAACCACCTATCCCTGTTATGGAGTTTGAGTGTCCAAAATCCATAATTTTCATGTATTTTAGCCTCAAACATCGCTGTCATCAAAATTTCAAAGTAATTATTGGAACGAAGTTCCTTATCGCGCGTTGCGAAAGGGGGCTAGACGGAAAAATTAAGACCAAAAGTTGTAACGACACTTTCGACACTTTTTGCTGTTTTTGAATATCGAAAAGCAAAAAGATTGACAAATTTTAAGTCAAAGTCAGAAGTCAAAGGCAGAAGTCAAAGGCAGAAGTCAAAGGCAGAAGTCAAAGTCAGAAGTCAAAGACAGAAGTCAAAGTCAGAAGTCAAAGACAGAAGTCAAAGACAGAAGTAAAAGTCAGAAGTAAAAGTCAGAAGTCAAAGACAAAAGTCCAAGTCAGAAGTCAAAGTCAGAAGTCAAAGACAGAAGTCAAAGACAGAAGTCAAAGTCAGAAGTCAAAAGACAGAAGTCAAAGACAGAAGTCAAAGTCAGAAGTCATAGTCAAAAGTCAAAGTCAGAATCCAAAGTCAAGGATATTAGATACTAATGTGTTTTTGTTGAGTGTATACAGGTTTTTTGTACATAATAAATAAAGGAACTTCGTTGTTCTTTTGAATTTATTTGGCAAGCCAGAAGTTTGGTAACTTATATATTTTCAGAAAACCTAAGTTAATTTTTGAGAGGTGAAATAATTCATGTTTAAGACACATTTTTAAGTAGACTGAAGCGATTTGAACGCCCTTTTTTTATTGGGTTGGGAATCATCTAATGACTCCTCCCGCTTTGGGTGTAGCGGGAGGGAGTGTTGCCCTTTGTGTTCTAACTTGTTATCGAAGATATTTTTCACAAAATTATCGTACCTATAATATAGCTACAGAAACAAATTTTTCATACTAAATTCGATTGCCGAAAATTGATATCATTCCTGAATTTCATGACGTTATTCAGAAAATCCCGTCGACTCAGCTGGTGTGTCATATTAAGTCAAAATCTTGTTAGTGGCCCTGCGACGCCCAGTGCGTCCGCTGCGGCAGCTGGATTCTGTCGACATCTCACCGTAATCACTGTGGTGGGGTGAACGACAAGTGAGCTGACATGCCATCTTGTTTGTATGGTTTGACAGCTCACTTGTCGTTCACTTCGCCTAAGTGTTCACTTCGACATGTTAACAGAATCGCACTGCAGGTCCCTCTCTCACGCGTACCGAAAGCGTGGAGGTTGGTTTAGTTAGAATGATGGTTATAAGACGAGTACATACGTGATGGTCCTGCTGGCGCTCAGCGTGCAGGTCGGCGGCCACGTGCAGCAGGTAGGTGGCGAGCGCCAGCACGTGGTCGGGCGGCGCGTGCGGCGCGGGCGAGTCGGGCGTGCGCCGGTGCACGCCGCGGTGCAGCACGCCCAGCAGCGCGCCGTGCAGCACGCCCGACGCGCACAGCGCGCGCGGGTCGCCCGCGCCCGGGGGGGGGGCGGGGGCGCCGCGCAGGGGGGGCCACAACACTCCGCCCGCACTACGGGATGGGCCGTCAGCAGCGCCCGCAGCTTTCTGTTTCTCACGAACGCTGTGTGTGAAAGGGCAGGTTTAGGTGACATAACATGTCGACCTAGCAAAACACCACCACATAGCGGCGTTTGGCGGCTATGACCTCTTGCATCCAGCCCTAGTCAAACTTATGAAGGGAGCCTGTTAAAAGTCGATATAAAACCACAGCTATGCCAACCGAAAATTAACTTTATTTCGCTGAACAGAAGCATTAAGTGACAAATACCTATATTTTGGGGGCCGAGTCACCCGCGTCCGTACGAGAATACCCTTCAGCGAATCCCTACACGTGGTCCCCGGGTGGTGCTAAACAGGTGACACTAACCGCCTCCGTGGTCTAGTGCTTATACCACCTGATTCAGATCCAGAGGTCCCGGGTTCGATTCCCAGCGGAGGCAAATTTTTTGCTCGGTTTGGTTGGTGGTATGACTTGTTCTAAGTTCGCCTGGCAAGCTACCACCATCATGTCTAAGTCTGTCACCATAACAACTATGTTAACAGCATTGTTGTGTTCCGGCAGTTAAAGGTACGATAGCCAAATCCTCTGTGTAAGAGGATTCCGGGTGAAACTCGCTTCCATCTTCGGCCTAATCATCACATTCCATCAGATGAGATTTGGGTTAAGAGTTTCCCCGTTTTGTATTAAAAAAAAACAATACACTGTACTCACTACGTAGTGAAGCGCTCCATGGAAGCGTGGAAGTCTCTCCTGTGCACGGCGCGACGCAAAACATGAAGCGGATCGTAGTATTGTTCCCACACGATGGGCTTTGGGACGAACAGACCCTGTTCCAGGTTCTCCGAGCCCTTGGGGGGCGGACGATATGTTGATAGCTACGAAACAAACAATTTAAATATTATTTACCAAAATCGGATCCGATTGAATGCCACAAGATATCGCGGAAGATTAAGGCGAAAATGGCGAAATGAGCGCTACTTCTACCGAAAAGAATGGCCCAAATTAGCAAAGTACAGAGTTGTATGGAAAACGGAGAGGGGCAAACTTTCGTGTGCCAGTTCGGACCATTCCCTTCCAGCAGTGGGACGAAATAGAATAAGCGTTTTGGGAACACGTTCATTGTGCGTACAGCTAAGGAGTGGAATTCCCTGCCTGAGTCTGTGTTTCCTGATAGGTACCTAGGAGTCTTTAAGTCAAGAGTGAATAGGTTACTTCTAGGCAAGCATGCTCCATCTTCGACCACATCATCGCTTACCATCAGGTGAGATAGTGGTCAAACGCGTGCCTATCAATTGTAAAAAAAATAGAAAGGTAGTAGGAAAAGCCGAGATTACGTTCGTGCCTCGAAAAGCACGGTTAGCCGTCGGTCCTCCTGTCATCAATTCCTAGATCTTTGACAGGCGTAAAGGACACTCAGTAGAAAGAAAATCTAACACCAGTCTTGCAAAGGGTAAAAAACATAATCCAAAACTCAGTTACTGAATAATACGGTACGGTATCACCCAGTAACTGGGTTGAGGACGTCAGATAGGCTCATCCAGCCTCAGCATCTGGATAGATTGAAATTCGACCTCAAAAAACTTTGGGAAAAGATTTCAATAAACTTATGTCAATCCTAATATATAAAATTCTTCTGTTACTAACTGATGGAGTGACTGACAGACAGCGCACAGCCATGCGAAGTTAGCTTTTAGTGACGACCGCGCAGGTCCCATCGCGTAAAAAAGTGTTACGTTCGTAGAATATTTTTCTGATTTATACGTTTTGTATTATTAACAAGTAAGAAACACAACCAGTAACAATAACAAGGTCACAAAGTAACACAACAAACATATACACCACAAAAACACACAAAACACAAATTAAACAGTAAGAAAAACCAAAATAATTATTTTAAAACAATAACATTTTTCGTACCACCAGTCCTATTGCATTGAGTAAGCGGGACACAAGTATAATAATATCCTTTATAATAATATCCTTGGACATTTCACACAACGCCATATAGTCCCAAGCTAAGCAACTTAATGCTTGTGTTATGGTAACGTAACGAAATGGCTGATACTACTTATATACATTTTTTTTATTTTTTTTGTAAATACATACATATTATAGATAGAAAAACACCCAGACTCGGAACAAATACTTGTAGGTCGTACAAATATTTGTTCCGTGCGGGAATCGAACCCGCGACATGCTGCGCAGCAGTCAATCGCTCAACCACTGCGCCAACCGTGTCGTCAAATGTATGCATCGAACGTATACGAGGGACTGAGACTGCATACGCGACCTACCCGCGCATGCGCTGTTATAAGTTTCTTGTCGAATCGACATTATGCGCCATCGATTGCGACGTACCTCGCATGGGCAAACATAAATTATTCGTTCTGTACTGGTCGTAGGAAGCTGAAATTTGGCATGTAGCTTCCTTGGGGAGTGTAGGGGAGCACTAAACGGGACATGCGCGATGGCTAGTATTTGATAATTCGACGTATAAGAATATTGTACCTACGTAGAAAAATAAAAATAAAAAAAAAATACAACCGACTTCCAAAAAAACACTACAAAGTAGAAAATAACTTTAATTTCGGAAGTCTGTGTTTTTGTTACTTTCTTCGTATTTTGACACCGACTTCCGAAATTAAAGTTATTTTTTACTTTGTAGTGTGTTTTTTTTTTGAAGTCGGTTGTATTTTTTTGTAAAAAGTTTTTTTTATTTTTCACTTTTTAGTGGTGCCCCACACTTAACAACACCACTGCAAAATCGCAGAAAAGCAAAATACGCAATTTCGATTATCAAAGAATCATCTAAATAGTCAAATTCCAGGTATTTCGATTTAAAATCCAAAGTTCGTAACCGATTTTGATATGATTTAAATGGGACCAATCTGCAAGTATATCCTTTCAGATAAAACAAGAATTTTTCAAATCGGTTCATAATTGTCGGAGTTATGAGGTAACAAACATAAAAATAAAAACATACAACCGAATTGATAACCTCCTCCTTTTTGGGAAGTCGGTTAAAAAGGATAATTACAGGCAGTTATGATTTTGTTAATATATAATCCGTGGTGCTTGGCAACTGGGCTTAACCCAGTTGTATATATCCCTTGGTGCCTATTGGCCTAACTCAAATCTGTCTCCTGCTTGATAAGGAGGGAAGTGGAAATTATATTTATTTTTTCCTACTCCTCCGCTGTACTCTTCTGATTAATTTCGTTTCGGGATCCAAGACAGTTGAATCGTTTCTCCGGGACTCGTCGGGCTTCATTAGCTCGACGTTTTTCTGGTGGTCGCCACTGTTGATTCTGGCTTTCAGGAGTTGCAGTGGTTGGGAATGTGTGGCGGGCTTGTCCCAAGATATAGGCAGTTATGATTTGCCGTAACTGAGTTGATAATAGAATGCATTCAGAGAAGAGAGTGATATATGAAAGCAATGTGTTACCTCTTTCAGCACGGTCTCGAAGTTCCTGGTGTGCGCGTTGCCAGATCTCTCGGGCATGAGCTCGAGGAGTTGCGAGTGCGTCTTGTCGCCGGCAGCCAGCAGTGTGCTCACTTCCAGGCGCGACTGAGTTAGCTCGTCGTTACCTTTATGAGCAGAAATTATAACCTATTTTTCTATCTATACTTTTAATATTATAAAGCAGAAGAGTTTGTTTGTTTGTTTGGTTGAACGCGCTAATCTCAGGAACTACTGGTCGGATTTGAAAAATTCTATCAGTGTTAGATAGCCCATTTATCAAGGAAGGTTATAGGCTATATATCATCACGCTAAGACAAATAGGAGCGGAGCAGTAATGGAAAATGTGAGGCAGACGAAGTTGCGTGGGTCAGCTAGTCTTATATATAAAAATGAATCCCTATTTCCCTTGGTCCTGGCATCACGCGCGAAAAGGCTGGGCCGATTTCGCTAATTCTTGTTTTGTTGTGTTTGTTATTCTCTAGAAAAGGTTAATATTAAAAAAAAAAAATGTTTTCGTAACTTTAGAATAGGTAGACTCGATATAGTTTTACTGTTTTAAAAATTAGCTTATGACTCCAAATTAAATAAATAATTCCTGAGCTTTTGCTGTAACCGGAGAAATCACTGTTTCTGATAGTACAGGTTTACCTAGTTTCAGAATCAGGGGTTAAATTTAACAATGTCTCACTTTGCTCTTGTATACATAAATAACGCATTTATATGTTTAATGTAATAAATCAAATAAGAGTATTGTATGTGTGTAAAAAATAAATAAATAAAAATAAGGAACGTGCATGAACTATAGATGGCAGCACAGAATTGTCACTGTCAAGTATTCCTTACATAAAAATGTTGAATTTGCAAATCTAGATGGCACAATCGATCGCTGTGCACGCTCCCTATAGTGTAGTTGAAGGTCTTACCAAGGTTAGTTCTCGAAGACACCAGTATGGCGAGGAAGGTGAGTAAGCCCTCGACCATGGCGTCCTGTTCTGCGGCCTGAGCTGGAGACATCGGCATCATGCTCAGCCACTCGCGGCAACCAAACCTGAGGACAAAACAAAACTATATTGTAGACTAGCTGACGCGCGCAACTTCGTTTGCGTCACATTTTCCATTAATGCTCCGCTTGTTATTTGTCTTAGCGTGATGATTCACGCTAAGACAAATAGGAGCTTCTTTAAGAGGAGTTTATTTTTTTTATAAATCATTATAAAATAAATAAACTCGATAAATGGGCTATCTAACACTGAATGAATTTTTCAAATCGGACCAGTAGTTCCTGAGATTACCCCCTACATACAAACTTACAAACAAATGTTACCTCTTTATAATATTAAGTATAGATATGCCTTTCTACTTCCTACCCTGTTCTGTTACCCAGTTAGCGTTTCAAAACCTCTTTTATCATGTGAACAGCAAAGGAGTGGAACTCTCTACCTGCGTCTGTGTGTTATGCTTTTTCTGGGTAAGCAGCTCACTCCATCGTCGACTTTATCTCTGTCACCTCTGAACTAGACCTGTCAAGAGCAAACCCATCTCAAGTAAGAAAGGACACACTTTATTTTGGAAAATGTTACAGCGTGTTTTTTTTATTTGAGATGGGTTTGCTCTTGACTTCAGTCTTCGTCAGAGATGACAGAGACAAAGTCTACGATGGAGCGAGCTTACCCATAAGGAGCCTGTTTACTCTAACTTTGAAGAGATTAGGGTTCGGAAACAGACGCAGGCAGAGAGTTCCACTCCTTTGCTGTGCGCATTATAAAAGACGTTTGGAAACGCTTGATGCGAATTCGTGTTATAGCAACAAGGTAGGGATGGTAAGTTGCAGTGCGTCTGGATGTCCTATGGTAGAAGGGGGTCGGTGGAATGAGGTCGTGGATTTGTTTGCGATATACACTACTGCGTCGGCTAGTACAGCGCCGGAATAAGCTCTGCAGCCTACAATTACGATTGAAGTCATCATCATCTATCAGCCGAAAGAAATCCACTGCTGGAAAAAGGCCTCCCCTAGACCTTCACCAGGCCATCGGTCTGCCTTGTGGGAGGCCAACGTTACGTCTTCCCGTACGCGGTCGCCACTCCAGAACCTTTCGGCCATTGACCATCTGTTCTGCGAGCAATGTGCCTGCCATTTTAGTTTGTATTTTACGCGGTTGCTCCACATAAAATACTGGTATTCAGTTCAATCCGGTGCGACTAAACCGACCTCAATTGAGTTGGGAAAAGACTAAGCAGATGACGATACCTTTCTACTTCCTAATATAAATTACGAAAGTCCAAAGACATTTAATTAAATTTTAAGCTGTAGTACAGCTTGGAACGTCTAAGTTTTAGATAATACAGTTCCCAAAACATCCGCCCCTCGAAGTTCATCACTTCCTGCAGTGTTCTAACTGTAATCTTATTAATTACTAGCTGACCCGCGCAACTTCGTTTGCGTCACATTTTCCATTATTGCTCCGCTCCTATTTGTCTTAGCGTGATGATATATAGTCTATAGCATTCCTCGATAAATGGGCTATCTAACAGTGAAAGAATTTTTCAAATCGGACCAGTAGTTCCTGAGATTACCCCCTACATACAAACTTACAAACAAATTTTACCTCTTTATAATATTATTAGTATTAGTATAGATAGTATAGACTAGCTGACCCGCGCAACTTCGTTTGCGTCACATTTTCCATTATTGCTCCGGTCCTATTTGTCTTAGCGTGATGATATATAGCCTATAACCTTCCTCGATAAATGGGCTATCTAACACTGAAAGATTTTTTCAAATCGGACCAGTAGTTCCTGAGATTACCCCCTACATACAAACTTACAAACGAATGTTACCTCTTTATAATATTAGTATAGATTAGTATAGATAAGTAAGCCATAATATTGTAGACTAGCATTTGCCGTGTTTTTCGTTCCCGTGGGAATTTCGGGAAACCCTCTCCTAGTGTTTCCCTGCACTCCCAAGGAACCTACATGCCAGCTTTCTACAATAGTTTCGGCTATGCGTTGTCTGTAAGTCAGTCACTCGCTTAGTAACGGAAGCACATGGATAATTTCCGACTTCCATGCGGGCGAAAACGGATTAAAGTATTAAATATTAGCAACTAACTCGTAGATAAAAGATAACCGTCGTTTGAGCAAGTGAGCTCAGTAGAGAGGCATGGATAAAGAGGCCACACTGTGCCGTCACATATATTTCTTTTTGCTATGTTATTGTTTTGCGCGATTACTCTTGGAGTTACAATCGGAACAAAACCAATAAATAACTTGACCTCGTGTCATTATCAATATATGGTAGCGGAGACGGTGGAACATCGACCTTCACCCTCGTGATAACCAGATGAGACACATCTATACAAATAAAAATAAATCGCCGAAATGTATGTGCGCGCATAACTTCGTAACGACTGATCCAAATTGGATAATTCTTTTATAGTTGTGCTCGTATTTGTCAGGGCGAGGTTTGCTTGAAAAGAAAGTTGCCAAGTTGACGGGAGCTAAGCCGCTGGGGACAGTAATTTTGTTATATCAAATTTTGTTGATTTATAAACACGCCTATGATAGCTTGATAATCGTAAATTGTTCCAAAGAAAAGCACCACACAGATTTATGCGTACCCGTTCAGATAGTGCAAACATTATATCATTTACCAAGGTGCTGACTTAGAACTTATCACTATCACTATATATTAAAAAACCGGCCAAGTGCGAGTCGGACTCGCGCACTGAGGGTTTCGTAAGCAGAAGTTGCGATTTACGATTTTGACGTATTAAAAAAAAACTACTCACTAGATTCGCTGGTAGTTTACATGGTAATGTAACTGTAAACTGGTCTATTTGAAATAAAGGATTTTGTATTTGTACATCATATATTTTTTTTAGTTTTATCATTCTCTTATTTTAGAAGTTAAGGGGGGGGGGCACACATTTTTCCACTTTGGAAGTTTCTGTCGCGCAAACTATTCAGTTAAGGAAAAAATGATCTTAGAAACCTCTATATCATTTTTAAAGACCTATCCATAGATAACCCACACGTATGGGTACGATGAAAAAAAAATTTTGAGATTCAGTTCTAAGTATGGGGACCCCCAAAATTTATTGTTTTTTTTTTTCTATTTTTATGTGAAAATCTTTATGCGGGTCACAAAATACATCTAGGTACTTACCAAATTTCAACAGCGTAGTTCTTATTGTTTCGGAGAAAAAATTCTGTGACATACGGACGGACAGACAGACAGACAGACATGACGAATCTATAAGGGTTCCGTTTTTTCCATTTGGCTACGGAACCCTAAAAACAAAGTCCTCCGCTGCGTCTGTCGGTCTGTAGGCTAATGCACGTAACTAAATAAGTGCTGTTGCAGTGCAGTTGAAGTTAAGTTTCGATCGAAACAACGCTTTCGTATTCTCTACCGCTGTCAGACACGCTCGTGTCAAGTTTGCGTCACGCGAGCGCAATAACGGTATTCTACTATTTGTTTGACGTCCCAAAATGACAGCTTATAAGTTTAAATTTTAATATTAAAATAACGTAATATTCATTGAAATTGAATCGATTCTATTCGATTATTTAATGAGTAATATTTTTTTCGCTCCACCGTCAGTCAGTGAGTTTGGTAGAGTTTGGTTGCCATGCAGTTGACGTGCAGTTCACGCGCAGTTCAAAGATTACGAGAATACCGTTTATCACTCAAACTTAAACTTAACTGCAACTGCACTAAAACTAAATCAGCGCGTCATAAAATTACGTGAATTAGCCTTCTGTTCGCGAAAAACTCAAAAATTAATAAATAAATAAATAAAAATTCTCTTTAATAAGGCACTAAGTCCCAATATTAAAATTACAATTAAATAAAAACACAAATAATACAATTACAAATTATAACTTATAACTAACAATTTCATTAAATCCGATGTAACCCAATTCAATATAATATAATTCCATTCAATTTAATTTATTCTAATTTAGTATTTTTCATTCAATCCAATATAATTAAGAGAAATCAATTAATCATACTAAAACAAATTCACACATTAAATTATTAACGTCGGTTGGCACTCCGGTGGACTTCGAGCCAGTACCTATGGATCGGACCGCACCAATCCTCACTGACGACCCTCAGTAGCTGATTGGCCGATTTTCCTAGCCTGCTCGAAAACGATGCTATTCGCGAGCGAATAACCGCATAAAAGTCTGGCATTCTAGTTCTGGCATTAATGCACCGATTTTCATTCTGTTTTCACCAATGGATAGAGTGGTTTTCTAGGAAGGTTTAGGTATATAATTTGTCCAGCGTGCGAAGCCGCGAGCATCAGCATCAAATATGGGTTTTACCGCTCACATTCTAAATGTTGATGTCATCATCTTTATATATTACCACATTGATAATACGTTCTTATTTATACAGGGAAATTGAAAAAATACCCGAAACCTCTTAGGCAGTGAAAGTACACATGATTATAAGCAACTTTTGTTTTGGTAAAACTCCGAAATCTCGAAAAAAATATCAGCTGTTAGTTAGGCAATCGCCTGAGTAACGTAATCGCTGACTAATGCAGCGGATGCGCCCGTGCGTCATTAATAAACTGCACAATTGCAGATTTGCAGATTTTAGTAATAAGTTTAGTTAATAGAAATATTATAATTGTAAATTAGTCTTGTAGAACATTTCAATCAATAAACATTGTTTTAAATCAAATAAATATTTTTTTTAATATTAAGTTCGTTCGCCGTAACTTAACTACATACATTTTCATTGGCTAAATACTGCATTTTGTATGAAACAGCTGATATTTTTTTCGAGATTTCGGAGTTTTACCAAAACAAAAGTTGCTTATAATCATGTGTACTTTCACTGCCTAAGAGGTTTCGGGTATTTTTTCAATTTCCCTGTACAACACTAGCTGACCCGTGCCCACTTCGTTGGGCGGTAAACATTTTAAATTGTGATGAAATTATGAGTGTGGTTCGGTTAGTACTGAGTGCTATGATTTATTTCCTGACTGCCAAAAGGAGGGTTTCGTTTTTATTGATATGTAGCTAGGCTAGCGAGCCTCTGCGAGCGCTCAGCGCACGTTCAGCGCTAGATTCCCGAGCACGGACCTGCGATGTTCTCCAGCTTTGGTTACAAAGCCGCTGTGAACGCTCGGAGCTATATAGATTCTCCAGCGCATGCTTGCGAAATATTTTCTCTATTCCTCGAGAGGCGCTGATGATTTTCAATAGCACTCTTCCGTACGGCGTACTCGAGCTGCTCTTGTCTGGGATGTCTGACGGGAAAGTTGTGATTTCCTTTTAGGCATGATAAACAATAGCTGAAACTGTCTGATATCCCAAAAACAGAAATACCACAGCTTCAAACTCGAAGAATGAGAACGAAGTAGTATTTGTGTTTTAAGAAACCGAGCAACCAAAACAATTTTAAAGACCAACAACTTCCAACCAACTGCGTACAACTCACCTACCTAACGACGAAAGTTAAATAATAACTGGAGAGGGTCATTAATCCGAACCAGAAAAATGACGTAATTGCACAACGCCATCTATAGGTAAATGGATGGAATGTTATCCGTGCCTCGGAAAGCACGTTAAGCTGTTGGTCCCGGCTGTCATTTGGAGATCTTTGGCAGTCGTTACGTATAGTCAGAAGCCAGAAAATCTGACACCGCCGTACAAAGTATGTTCTAATGCGGTTCGTGAATGGACGGCGGCATTTTGCGATTTAGTAATTTTATATTATCTGTACAGTGCAAACACGTACAACGTACTTTACTTGCTACGCGCGGTCTATACTTTAGTACACAAATATCATTCAAATCGCGTGCACTCATTATTCAATCAATTTCATTATCAATCAATAAATCTTATTAATACGTATTCTTGCGTATCATTCAAAACTATCATCATTGAAAGGTGTAAAGACCCTACATCTTTTTGGTCCTTCGAGCCGGACTTGAAAAATCACTCAAGGATATGAGATCCAATCAGGAACTGGCGGATCGAGTGACATTCCATGACATTCACCATTATGTCGCCATCTACGCCTTGGCTGGGATCGCCGTGGTTTGCGCCATCTTGTACGCATGGCGACGTGTGCGAGCGCGCCAGCCGCGTCCAGCGCCTGCACCTCCCACAGCAGACCGAGCAGAGGCTAGCGTGAGCTATGTAGCTCCCGCCGCCGCCACCGCTGCGGGTCGTCCTACCATCGCCACTACCAACAAAGGGTCTTCGCCGTCTGTTCGAACTCAATTCAATGATATACCTTAAGCTTAGTTTATTTAAGTCTGTAAGCTCGATTGTTAGTTATCATCTTGTAAATCATTATCATTCATCTCATTCATATCTTCTCGGGCCCCGGAGCATGTACAGTGCAAGTTTACTTGCTACGCGCGGTCTATACTTTAGTACACAAATATCATTCAAATCGCGTGCACTCATTATTCAATCAATAAATCTTATTAATACGTATTCTTGCGTATCATTCAAAACTATCATCATTGAAAGGTGTAAAGACCCTACATTATCTTCGAAACTTTTTAACCAATTGACATACTGTTTTGGGCAAATCGTATCTCTATGATGTTCTTGTGATCATAATAATATTTTTTTCGATAAGGTTTAATATTTTGTTGTTTAAAAAATCGTCCAAAGGTAAGTACGTCGAAAAAATTTTTTTTTACACATAAAAGCTGCTATATCTGCTAAAATATAAAAGATAGAAATATGGTGTCGCGGACTTTTTTGTAGAACTATTCAAAGCGGACTAGGTTGCCATACATTGTTTTCAATTATATACAACTGTTAAGGCAGCGCATGCAAATAACTCTGTTGTAAGAGCTATTTTTTCCGCCTGGATAGACAAAAATTGAGATAGTTCGGCTAATATGCATGGTATCTTTATAATTTATTTAGCCTATAGCATTCCTCGATAAATGGGCTATCTAACACTGAAAGAATTTTTCAAATCGGACCAGTAGTTCCTGAGATTACCCCCTACATACAAACTTACAAACTTACAAACAAATGTTACCTCTTTATAATATTAGTATAGATATAGATTAAAGGCATATTTAAGAATACAATTTATTATTAGGGGGAGTGTACCTCTATAGACTAGCAGTGTTGCCATTATTGTTATTCATTTAAGTGTATTTTTTGTATTACTTGGACATAATCAATTGATATAATATTATATAATATTGATGAAATATTGGTTCATATTCCTCGCTACGCATCCTCGCTCATCTCTGGTGGAAACGCAGCCTTAAGGCTTCAAACGAAAATTTGTTGAAGGGTGTAACCAATAATAATATAGTGGACAAATGCGGGAACGCAATGAACTCTCGAATACATCCTGCTTCGGTCGAACGTTAATGAAAACAAATCGTGAAAGCGAAGGGTACCCCAAAAGTATGAGTCATTACTTCAACATTAATTATTTTGTTTCATTAAGGGAACAATCGGAATGAAGAACAAAGTATTATTGAACAATACTACCGTTCAAGTTTTTATTAATTTAAATTAAACAAACTCTTTGTAAGAATCATTTCCGTGTAGTTGTGCCGTTAACCGATAGGCTTGAACATGTCTAAATTAAGCACAGTGGACGCTTTATATTTGGATTCATTATAATCAAGTAAGTTATCTGTATCTACATTGTAAACATAATCCTTGTTATGTCTGAATGATTTCTAAAAGTTAGTCTATCTATTTTAATAGGACCTTATTTGAGTATTTAATTTATTTCCTTTTTTTGTGTTATTTTTGAAAAAGTGGTTAACTAATGTCACCGGAAAATGGCAAACTCCGTAAGATTGTAAAATATCGCGTGAAATTGTAAACTTTGACACGGATATATTGGAAACTATTGAATTTTATGGGATTAATACCGCGTGTATCTGACATCGACGCACAAACGATTTCCATGGGTCAAGGTCATGATTCTGGACACCCCAGTGTTGGAATTTTTCGTCGGTTTTTTTCTCATTTTTTTCAAGAGTACCACAAAGTATCAGCTCAGCTGAGCTGATATCTATTTGTGGCTTTATTCAGATTGTTCTTTTTAGTGAAAGTAGTTAATTAATTATTTTTTTATTAAAAATCTCTTTGGGTTAGGTCAGAATAACGATTATGAGCAGTCTAAAGTAAAAAAATCCTTGAAAAAAATAAAAAAATGAGAAAAAAGCCGACGAAAAATTCTAAGTCTAGGGTGTCCAGAATCATGCCCCGGACCCATGGAAATCGTTTGTGCGTCGATGTCAGATACACGCGGTATACAAAACGATTTTTTCATGATATTTCGAGAAATTATAATCTACTCAAGATTTATTACAATCTCACGGAGTCTGCCACTTTCCGGTGACAGATACAGTCGCCAGCACATCATGCTACCCAAAACTGTCAAATTTTTCCAATCAACCTTGAACCCTATAACTTTAAGTATAAACTTTTTGGGGGCCGAGTCACCCGCGTCCGTAGGAGAATACCCTTCAGCGAATCTCTACACGTGGTCCCCGGGTGGTGCTAAACAGGTGACACTAACCGCCTCCGTGGTCTAGTGGTTATACCACCTGATTCAGACCCAGAGGTCCCGGGTTCGATTCCCAGCGGGGGCAAATTTTTTTGTTCGGTTTGGTTGGTGGTAGGACTTCTTCTAAGTCCGCCTGGCAAGCTACCACCATCATGTCTTAGTCTGTCGCCATAACAACAATGTTAACAGCATTGTTGTGTTCCGGCAGTTAGAGGTATGATAGCCAGTTCCTCTGTGTAAGAGGATTCCGGGTGAAACTCGCTTCCATCTTCGGCCTAATCATCACTTTCCATCAGGTGAGATTTGGGCCAAGAGTTTCCCCATTTTGTTTAAAAAAAAAAAAAAAAAAAAAAAAAAAAGTTGAAAATCTATTGAAGAAATTTGACAGATTGTTGTAGCTTGATGTGCTGGTGTCTCTACACATAACATCCCGCCTATATTTCGCGTGAGATGTGCCTAGGTATACCTAGTAGGTACAGTGCACCCACTCTTAGCCAAGTATATTTCAGTCTCACGTATCAGCCTCCGGCCTGATAATGAGAAATTTCATATGGATTAATCCAAATAAATGAATAATTAAATATAAATAAGGCAACATTGTAATAGGCTCACCGTACACGAACGTCTGACCACTGCGACTTTCCTAAGAAACAAATTTTTTCTTCGTCGTTTCTTGTGTGTACATGAATATTTCCACATTCATAAAAATGGTTTATCGCCTTTCGCTTTAGTATTTGCAACTTTGCATCCTTCAGACGTAAGGGGTCGCACACACATTCGTAAAGAGAACGCGATGAGTTATGCAATTATCGGTTTACCGGTATGATGCTGTATTTGCTCTGATAGTCTTCTATTTAGTCTTAACGTATGCATTTAATACAGAAAGAAGAGTATTTATGGTGAAGCAGTCATACGTATTGACAATTTAAGACCCCAATGTTTTGAATTTCTTGAAAGTAAATCCACCATTTTTATTATATAAAAAAGGGGGTTCGAACATTTCTAATCCATATAAGCACATAATTAAGTAATTTTAACGATTGTCATGATTGTCACACGGTGACTTTACCTCGAAATATCTCGGCAACATGACACTTTAGGGCACCAAGTTTCCGAATT
The DNA here is from genome assembly GCA_963859965.1 of Ceramica pisi. Taxonomy (NCBI): domain Eukaryota; kingdom Metazoa; phylum Arthropoda; class Insecta; order Lepidoptera; family Noctuidae; genus Ceramica; species Ceramica pisi. Next base: position 2,250,366 of record OY982538.1, read on the forward strand.
TATTTTTTATTGTTGTAGTGTCCTCTACTCATATACTTATGCGTGTTACATAGATCATCCCACCACATCGAAAAAAAAAAAACAAATTAGCGAAGGGGTTGCTGTGCCACAAAAAATTACCTATGTATGAACAAACATCTTATTATCGCTGTCGCGTTACGCTTTATGGTGATGAATCGGTGACTTCCTTTACTACTCAACCCTAGTGAAATGCCAACTTTTGACAGGTTTTCAGGTTAAAATAGAGTTTGCCAACACTCCACTTTAAATATTTCATTCCGAAATTGGGGGAATTATTCAGGTCTGTCACCCTGCTTTGTCCCCTTAGACTTTAGAGGGACAGATATTTCATAGAATAGGGAATATGCATGAAAAAGTATTTATGATCTGAACAGTTTATCTAAAAGTATTGGAAAATATAATCCTAACTGTGAAATTAGAATCAAAATTGCTCGAAAAACGAACGAGATACAATTATTTTAAACAAATATATCTGTCCCTCTCGCAAAAACGCTGTTTTCTATGGGGCAGCTGTATAGTCGTCGTGTAATTTGACGTCACGGTACGTTTCGGACTTCTCTTTCTAACTGCAGTCTTTGAAGCTTTATAACTTAATAAATTATGAAAAATTTTAAAAATAATTTCATGATTGTTTACTAGAGCTAAATATTTTATTTTGCAAATAAAAAAATCGCATGCATATTCCCTATTGGGGTTTCTGGTACATTAGTCAAATGAGTACTCACATATCAATACACATGTCAAGGAACTGGTCGGCAGGCAGATGCGCCGCGCACACTTGCAGCCAGTAGATGTCCATGTCAACCATGGAGTTGCAGAAGTTGGCCTGGATGTACGTCATGGCCTGGCCCTTGATCTGAAGACCGTTGCGCACCCACACGCCGGCTAGGATCTCGTAGAACAGGCTCTGTGGAAGAAAATATTTATTTTAGAGTGGCTGTTTTCTTTTAAAATATTGTAGGAGGCAATACATCTGTTTTGTAATACTGGGTCCGCGCGATACAGATTTATTTAGATTTTTTCTGTACAACAAAATAATGCAGGCAATATCCCATATGCATAAAGAATTCCCTAAATTTTATCTAAAAATATACAAAAATATATTACTAACAGTGGAAATAGAATCAAAATTGCTCGAAAAACAAACGAGATATAATTATTTTAAACAAATTTATCTGTCCCCCTCGCGAAAACGCTGTTTTCTATGGCAGATGTATAGAGGTCACGTAATGTAACGTCAAATTCCATGTCGGGCTTCTCGTTCTAAAAGTAATCTTTGAAGCGTTATAACTTCATCGCTGATGAAGATATTTAAAAATTATTTTCTAGAGTGTTTACAAGTAATTCATTTTATAAATAAAAAAATCGCGTGCATATTCCCTATTGTCGATGTGATGGAATTTTTTACTCAGAGTTCATGAGGCACAGACAGTCTGTACAGCCCATGCGTATGCAAACGCGTATGGGTAAACATAGAGTGGGACGCCCTGCGGCACGATGGGTCGATGATATGAAGTAGGTAGTAGCTGGCAGCGGATGGATGAGAACTGCTCAGCACAGGGATGTTTGGCGCTATTTGGGCGAGGCTTACGTTAGACAGTGGACGGCAATAGGGAATATGCATGCGATTTTTTTATTTGCAATATAAAATACTTACTAGCTCTAGTAAAAAATCATGAATTATTTTTTAAATACCTTCGTCATTTATGAAGTTATAAAGCTTCAAAGTCTACAGTTAGAAAGAGAAGTCTGATACGAACTGTGACGTCAGATTACACGACGACTATAATACAGCTGCCATAGAAAACAGCGTTTTCGCGAGAGGGACAGATATATTTCTTTATAATAGTTGTACCTCGTTCGTTTTTCGAGCAAATTAGATTTTAATTTCGCTGTTAGTATTATATTTTCGAATACTTTTAGGTTAACTATTCAGATCACAAATACTTTTTTCATGCATATTCCCTATTGGCTGATATGATGATAACAAACAGTATGCATCGTGTGGACCCACTATACGAGTTGTCGCCAAGTTTAACACTTGTTCTCAAACTTCAAAAGGCCACTTTAGCAGAATCAGAAAGCACAGCACGCTACCTGTCACTGGCAAATTTTCCCAATCAACCTTGAAAATGCGTAAGCGATAAAGATGAAAATTATATTTGACGGATTGTTGTTCGATCGTGTATGGAGTACTGCTCTAATCTTTGGGACGGATCTGCCAGATACCAGCTTGATGCCCTCGGGTCAATTGAAAAACGAGCCAAGAGGATCATCGGTGATGATAAGCTCGTCGAATCGAAGCTCCAAAGTCTTGAGCATCGACGCCGAGTTGCTGGCCTGTCGGTTTTCTATCGTTTACATTTTGGGGAGTGTGCGACGGAATTGCATAACTAAATTCTGCCAAGCCCGTTCCACCATCGGACCACAAGACGTACGGCGATATACCACCGGTACATGGTGGACATCCCACCTATACGCACAAAACGTTTTGGGAATACATTCATTGTGCGTACAGCTAAGGAGTGCAATTCCCTGCCTGAGTCTGTGTTTCCTGATAGCTACAACCTGGGAGTCTTTAAGTCAAGAGTGAATAGGTTACTTCTAGGCAAGCGTGCTCCATCTTAGACCGCATCATCGCTTAACATCAGGTGAGATAGCGGTCAAACGTACGCCTATAAATATTTAAAAAAAAAAAAAGAGCTCGTCGAATCGAAGCTCCAAAGTCTTGAGCATCGTCGCCGAGTTGCTGGTCTGTCGGTTTTCTATCGGTTATATTTTGGGGAGTGTGCGACGGAATTGCATAATTTAATTCCGCCAAGCCCGTTCCACCATCGGACCACAAGACATACGGCGATGCGCCAAAGGTCATGGTGGACATCCCACCTATACAACCTACGCACAAAACGTTTCGGGAATACATTAATTGTGCGTACAGCTAAGGAATGGAATTCCCTGCCTGAGTCTGTGTTTCCTGATAGCTACAACCTGGGAGTCTTTAAGTCAAGAGTCAATAGGTTACTTCTAGGCAAGCGTGGCACACCTTAGACCGCATCATCGCTTAACATCAGGTGAGATAGCGGTCAAACGTATTCCTATCAATAGTAAAAAAAAAATGTTTTTTTTTTTTATTTTATTTTTTTTTATTATACAAAACGGGGAAACTCTTGGCCCAAATCTCACCTGATGGAATGTGATGATTAGGCCGAAGATGGAAGCGAGTTTCACCCGGAATCCTCTTACACAGAGGAACTGGCTATCATACCTCTAACTGCTGGAACACAACAATGCTGTTAACATAGTTGTTATGGCGACAGACTTAGATATGATGGTGGTAGCTTGCCAGGCGGACTTAGAACAAGTCCTACCACCAACCGAAACCGAGCAAAAAATTTTTATATTATTCTCCTAGTGGCCTTTCTAGCTCCCCCAGCTTTTCCATTCAGGTTTCTGCTAGTGTGGACAGAAATCTACGGTACGAGTAGGTGGCTAGCGGAACACAATAACACAACAGATGTGTTGAGTATTGATATCTAACGCAAATACGTAAATTCCAAACAACTACAGCTGACCTGACCTGATTACGGGGTCGACGACCGCTGTTAGTATAATTCGTAGTATTTAGAATTTAATCATTTTTTTTTTTTTTTTTTTCAGATATCGATACTGTTCCCTTCTGTGGAATTTCGCTAGCTAATTTCATTTGACACTTGTTAAATTATTCCTGTCGAAAATCTCAAGAAAAAGACAACAAGGCTACTACAATAACTTTGTGACAATGGACGGATATATGTCTGCTACTCTTGACGCAACAAGAAATGAAAGGAATTAAAAAAAAAAAACATAAAAATACTAAGTAGGTATATATGATTTTGAATACTGATTACGCTATAAAACATTTGAATACAGAAACTGCAAAATGATTATTTAATAAACATGTTTTTTTATTATTAGCTTAACAGTCTACCCTAATCCTATTATCTAAAATTAGGGAGTGTAGTGTAGTATTAAGAGAGGATTTCCCGAAATTCGGGGAAATTTATAAAGGAGGGGAATACCTAACAGCGCAAAATCTAATTCGTTCAATCGCAAGTGTACAATAAACTGCTCTCCCGCAAGATACAAAGGTTACAGGTCACTCAACAAAGCATATATATATTCGCGATAGCGACTCTTCCAATAATAAACGTTTTTATCAGTACTCCCTGGAACCGTGGAGATGAGAGGACGTATCAAGCTTCTGTTCTTAGCTCTCGTTGCCGTCATGGCAGCAAAGCATGGTGCCCATGGGCTTATAGACCCTACGGGCATCTCAGAGAGTTGGCAATACGACACAACAGAGAGCCCTGTGGTCATCGCGAAATATTACGACAAATACATGAAGCATACAGAGAAAAATTTAGAGGATCTGGTCAAAAACAATCCTAGTTTGGAGAAATTGATGCAGAAAGGTGAGTTAACTTTATTTTTTTATTTTAGTAGAGTAACAACGCTAACGTTGCTATAATAGCAAGTTCTCTGATATTGGCCCAAATATATAATTGTCCATTGTATGGGATTTTGCTCGTTTATAGTAGCTATTAAGGACGATCGAAATTAGGTTTCCAATAATGTTGAGTTAAAAAAGAATTGATAATACGAGCTTATATCGTTTGACTGTGGGGCAAAGGTCTTTGATTAGTTATCATGCTGTTAGATGACAAATCATATCCGCCAATTTCCTCTAATATGAATTTCTGTGACCCAAAAGACGGACGCGGAACGTAAACAAATAAATTTCAAGTATACATACAGCGACTTACGCGATCAATATAATAATGCACTGAGAGTGCTGCTGCGGCTGCCGTGCTGGGGTAGTGCGTCAGGGATGTTTTCAGATAATAATATTGATGGTTTTACCGCCATTATTAGGAAAAGATGTGCATCCCTGATGATCGTGTTCGCGTTTGTGTTCAGCCCTCCTCAAACTGATAGGGTGATTTCAGTATATCGTACTAAGTTGACCGGTACATGAAATTAGTTCAGGAACTTTATGGGAATCCAATAAAACTGATTTGCTTAATTACCTCACTCGCAATGTATCGCTACCTCTGCAAAACGCACGCAGCGAACGGCAGCGCAGCGAGCTTTCGAAAGGATAGCTGCGCCCGCGCTACGTTTTAACAGCTGATTTCATGCTTAGTTCATGAGATTTTTTTTTATTTTTTCATTTTTGCTGTGTTATTTACATTAATGGAGTTCTGCATACAGATAATGTAACTTTACATTGAAATAAAGCAAAAAAATGCAAAATCGAAAAAAAAAAATTAAAAAATCCTGAGGAAATTTCCACTGGAATATGATTTAAAATAAGGAGCTGATTGCACCCTGTTAATTTGTGGAAGGCTGTCCCTTACACCCTGTATTTATGTGTCTGTAACCTACTAACACTAGAATTTAAGAAAAATTGTTACTAACCCTATGAACACCCCTAGGGTCACACTTGGGAAAAGTTCCAAAACAGATACTTTCAGTCAGGGATTGAATAACCGGAAAAAATATGGTACCGTAATTTAAAGGTATGACGTCATACCTTTAAATTTCGGTACCTTAAAATAAAGGTACCTTTAAATTACTATACCTTAAAATAAATGTACGTGTATAATTTCGATATTGTAATATTGAGGCATCATTACTTTTTTAAGTACCTAAATTATAAAATAAAGGTTTTCTTTATACCCTGCCGCCCGCGCCGAGGCGGCCGCAATGGTAAGGGAGTAGGTACTTGATCGAAAATTTATATTCGTGCCTCGGCAGCCAGATAAAGGTGGGAGTGAAATAGCGGGTGTACCATAGCGAATTAAATTATACCAATTACCAAACAAATGTACCCAAATAGTATTATTTAATACCTACCTAGCTCTATTTGCAAAAATTGTACCACCTCAAGGACAAAATTAAGATACACCCGCCATATTGACATTAAGATGGCGGGTGTTCTGTAATATTTTATTATTTAATCATTACTCATAAAATATAATTACACCAAAAAAATGTACCTAAAAAGTACCTCAAGTAAAAGGAAACACACACTTGATCAGTGGGATAGGTCCTGAAAAATAAAACAACCGTGTCTCGTTTAGGTACTTATGTTTTTTTTTTTTTTACTTTCTCCTTCCGTAGGCATACGAGGGGCCGAAATCAACTCGCAGAGGCCCGTTAGAAATTTCAAATGTAATGGGGCACCAACCGGCGATTATCCCTGTATGCACTAAAAGTATTCCCAAGGACAATCCCCGGTTGGAACAGTACTATTGCAGATTATGGAAACAAAAAATGAAACGCTATGGGTTTGGGTGGTTTAGTGGACTGATAATCGCTTATTATATAAGAACTATTGGCCCCTGCCTGACCACTAACAATATACACGGCTTTTAAATGGCAGGGGGTGACTTGCACACTCAATGAATGGGCCCCCGAAAACGGTCCCTAGCACAAAGTGACGTAGCGCCAAGGAGGCAACACAGCCTGAGGTACTAGAGTGGAGAGGTATACCACGGCTATCAGGACAATCCCGGAAGTGCGGTCAAGATCCCTACCAGCATCTTACTGGATTATACATCCTTCTCCCGAGCACGTGTGCTCTAGCGAATCTCCACTCAGACCGGCCAATTAACGCAAGAAAGAGGTGGGAGCTCTGTTCCTCGTCAGTTTTCACACTGGCCAGCCAATAAAGGCAAGCCGTAGATGAGGAACAAGATTTCTCCCGGGAGATAAGGTTCGTGGGGTCGCTACTGCCCAACAGTTCGCCACAAAACTGCCTTGCGGATTGTATCTCTCTTTGTCTGGCCCCTCACCTTAGGTATGACCTATGGTCCATCAGAACGCGCAAGCCCCACCACTACGTCAACGTAGAAATACTGCGGTAGGGAAGATACTACATACGGTACTTATGTTATTATTATTATGATTTATTGATCTAGGTACATATTTATATTATATTTAAGGGTATCATGAATGTAAATAACGCGTCAATGTTATGAGGTACCTCTTAATTTCATCCATACATAATGCAATTAGCGATAAGTGGATTCGGAGTTTTGGTTAAAAAATTATTAAGATCATCAAAACATTTCCATTCAGCATTACGGTGGCAATGAGCTCGATAGTGGCCAATGTTGTGGATGTCTGTAACATTGCCGCCGCGCCGGTGGTTAAAAACTCAATTGATCCAAGAACTTTGTATTTTGTATTTTTTTATGTTATTAATTTCCATAGGTATGTCTTTAAGACAAATTACATCTGTTTGATTCAGCTCAAAAGCTATTGTATAACTTAGTTTGTATTTTAATGTTCGTATGCCATTGCAGTCATTACGTCTACGTTGTACAATATTATTATCTTCATATAATATTATACACTCTGCCGATTGGTTAAGTATTGATAATATATTTGGCAAGTTAAAATTAAGTGGCAAAATAGTAATTCTTCTTTGTAATTTGTTAATGACACAATCAGTATTCGTACATTATTCTCAGACGTACTATAGATTGCATCGATCAAAATATTATCAAAAATAAAAGATACATTGCATTCGCAAGAGATCAAAACTTTTTGATTAATAACAGTTTTGTTTAGTGTTGTTGCTAAATCAAAATTAGTAAGTGACAAAATTAAAAATTCTAATAGTAAAGTAAAAGCCACGTGGCAAATCATTAACAATGAAATGAGCAAATCGGTTAAACGAGACAATCAGTTAGAGATTATAGTCAGTTTGCATGCTGTGTCTATCGCATCATATTTTACACTAAGTATGCTTGTATTATATTGCTTGTGTTTTTAGTATAAACAGTGTAACAATTGTAGATAGGCCAAAAATAAATAAATAAATAAATAGACAACAACAAATTAATTAGTGAATCTGCTACCGTAGCATTTAATGAGTTTTTTCCAATAGTCCTATAACTAGAACTCGCTCCTTGAATTCGTCTCCTTCTAAAGCTGAAAACCTTTTGCATAGTAGTGTGCCTAAGTGTAATCAATTATTTAGTTTTGAGCACGTAACACCTCGTGATGTAGTTGACGTATTCAATACACTAAAATCTAAAAACACAGGTGATTTATGGGGCATTTTTATAAAACTTTTGAGTAATATAATAGACATAGTAGCCCCCTATCTTGCTGTAACTTTTAATTTATGCGTGGATTTAGGAACTTTTCCTGATCTCATGAAGAGTAGTAAAGTCATACCTTTATTTAAATCAGGTCATAAAAATTACATAGGCAACTTCCGGCCTATCTCCATCTTACCTGCATTTAGTAAAGTATTTGAAAAGTTAATACTTAAGCAGTTGTTAATACATTTTAATTCACATAGACTACTTCATAATGAACAGTACGGCATTTCAAAAGGCCGTTCGACTACAGACAGATGCGGGTGTCGCTCTTCTTAAACATATATTTAACGCATAGGAGAGCTCGCAAAACGCAATTGGAGTTTTCTGTGATCTCTCTAAAGCTTTTGATTGCGTACACCATGACACAATTTTACGTAAACTACGTCATTACGGTCTCCAAAGTGAAGCTCTTAACGTAGTTGATTCATATTTACTTAATAATAGGTTCCAATGTGTTGATGTCAATGGTGTAAAATCTTCCGGGCTGCCAGTGCATTTAGGTGTGCCTCAAGGCTCAATACTGGGTCCATTCTTGTTTCTGGTGTACATAAACGATCTACCATTTTCTTAAGGGATATCTGTGAAGTACTATTGTTTGCGGATGATAACTCTCTTATCTTTAAAGTAGATAGAAATAGACAAGATTTCGAAACCGTAAACAGCGCTCTTTCAATGGTTACGGATTGGTTTACTGCAAATAATTTCTAATTAGTTCTAAATGCCAAGAAAACGAAATGTATAAAGTTTGCCTTACCAAATTTTAGAAATTTAGGACCCAATGTAATCTTAAGTGAAGAGGTGCTTGAAACTGTGGACACTGCAGTATTTTTGGGCATAACTGTTGATTCCAAACTACAATGGGGCCCACATATATCAAGCCTGTCGGGAAGGTTCAGCTCTGCCGCATACGCCGTTAGGAAAGTTAGACAATTTACTGACGATGACACAGCTCGGTCAGTCTATTTTAGTTATTTCCTTAGTGTCCTACGGTTTTTTATTGTAGGGTAAAGCTGCTGATATACAAAATATATTCGTCTTACAAAATCGTGCTGTGCGAGCAATATATCAGCTAGGGTAACGAGTTTTATGAAGAGAAATTTTCAAAGAGATTCGAATTTTCACGGTAGTATCTCAATTTATTTTTGCAAACATTTTATATATACATTTATACAGTAAAACGAGTGACATCCATAACTCACAAGCACAAACAACATGCTCCTTCACACCGACTTCGTAAGGTCCATGATTCATTTGTGGGGCTCGGTACCCGTTTAAAATACAATGTATATACTTCCACTTTCTTTTCTCGATCTGCCTTTTAACTCATTTAAAGCTAAAGTAAAATCTAATCTCTGTTCGAAGGCATACTATTCTGTTAGTGATTATTTAGATGATAAGAATAGTTGTTCGCTGTGTTAAACGCAAGACTTATTATCATGTTCTTTTTCTATAAGTAGTTCGTTTATGACGGGTTATATGTATTGATATAATATTGTATTTTATATATATATAATTTCGTTTTTGTCTTTTTTATACTTTATTTATCTGACTATGTAGGTCAATCTTTCAACGTCAACACTTGCTTGAGTTTGTATTTTGTTTTATAGTATCATTTTTTTTGTTTTGTGTCATGTATTAGTTACTTTGCATTCTACTCATTTTATACATTCTAGTTCCTAAAACGTAACAGACAGATGTGTTGCTGGGCAGTTTGTTGGCCACTTCTTCTCCACAGCTAAAACACTAGGAAGTGGTGAAGGGCGGGCGTTTTGGGGGACTGTCTTTTGTAGAACTTGACGTTCAAAAAGTGCTGGCTCTCAGGCTAATTTGAATAATGACTTGAATTTTGGCATACGAACATTAAAATACGAACTAAGTTATACCATAGCTTTTGAGCTGAATTAAACAGATGTAATTTGGAATATGGAAATAACATCAAATAATACAAAATAAGAAGTTCTTGGATTAATTCCGGAGTTTTTAGTTCCGGCGGCAATGTTACAGGCATCCACAACATTGGCCACTATCGAGCTCATTGTCATTGTAATGCTGAATGGAAATGTTTTGATGATCTTAATAATCTTTTAACCAAAACTCCGAATCCACTTATCGCAAATTGCATTATGTATGGACGAAATTAAGAGGTACCTAATAACATTGACGCGTTATGAACAGTCATGATTTATAATTTACTGATTAACCCTTAAATCTATACTTCTATATCTATACTTCTATACTAATATTATAAAGAGGTAAAATTTGTTTGTAAGTTTGTATGTTTGTAAGTCTGTATGTAGGGGGTAATCTCAGGAACTACTGGTCCGATTTGTAAAATTCTTTCAGTATTAGATAGCCCATGTATCGAGGAAGGACATAAGCATAATATACATAAAAACAAAAGCGATAAAACATATCATCACGCTAAGACTAAAAGGAGCCGAGCATTAATGGAATATGTGACGCAGACGAAGTTGCGTGGGTCAGCTAGTCTACACTAATATCATAAAGAGGAAAACTTTGTTTGTATGTTTGTTTGTTTGATTGTAATGAATAGGCTCAAAAACTACTGGACCGATTTTAAACATTTTTTCACCATTCGAAAGCTACATTATCCACAAGTTACATAGGCTATATTTTATTTTGGAAAAAAATAGGGTTCCGTAAGATATTTGGGTTTTTCGGGCACAAGGTGTAAAAACCAACCAGAAAAGTTTACTTGTTTTGCGTACGCTGCCTAAACTACAAAAGATAGAACCATATATTGTTCTAATTAATTGTAGATCTTATAAATATCTACAAAAAAGTCCGCGACACACTATACCTATCTATGTCGAGTGAGGCACATCAACCATTTTTTTATTTAAAAATCTTGATTCTTTTTGAACTACATTTAAACGCGTTTATTTTACTCATGCTATTAATCCTTATCAAAATAAAGTATTTCATCACAAAGTACAGTTTATGTAGATAATATTTGGTCTTTGAATGATTAAAATCGGACGTTTGGTTTTGAAGTTAAGGCGAAATTAAAATATTACGATTTCTGCTGCACGGCCCGTTGCGAAGTGGACGCCAGCAAGGCGGGGGTGCGCGTGCGGGAAGGGAGTTTAGATCTATGAGTAAGGTACCCGCGCGGCTCAGACGCGAGGTAACAGTTTTTCTGTAGTGTATTTAGTATCAGCATTGCACCCGTGCGAAGCCGGGGCGGGTCGCTAGTTTAACATAAATATGTAGGTACCTAGATCAATAATTCATAATAATAATAACATAAGTACCTAAACGAGACACGGTTGTTTTATCTTTCAGGACCTATCCCACTGATCAAGTGTGCGTTTCTTTTTACTTGAGGTACTTTTTAGGTAAAATTTTTTGGTGTAATTATATTTTATGAGTAATGGATAATCAATACGGCGGGTGTATCTTAATTTCGAAATAATTTTGTTCTGAAGGTGGCACAACATTTTTAGAGCTAGGTACTAAATAGTACTATTTAGGTATATTTGTTTGGTAATTTGTATATATAAATTATTCGCTATGTTTTTGTGGTTTTGCTAATTTGCCTCCATTCATTCATTCAATTTGACGCCGTTTCCTTTGTCAACTTAATCACAAGTGTGCGTTGTTGTAACTTTACTACTAGATTGACGCCAAGATGGATAAAAGTACAAACTCATTAAGTATGTCTTAACGTTATTATACCTATAACTTTGTGTTACTTTATACTTTTTTAGAATAAGGCCAAACGAATGTTATTTTTCGAGTTGTGAAATCGTAAAGTCTCTACATTCGCTTTCATACAGAAATTCTAGTCTAGCAGTCGTCAACTCTTTGCGTCGCCGCGCTCCGTGTGGCACAAACAGAACTTTTGTATGCAATCTAATGCAGCGACAGGGACACATTTTACGGACTCACAACTCAGAATATTACCTAAATACACGCGCCCCGCGCCGTCGCGTCGCCGCCGCTTCGCGCTTGCTCTTCGTCGCATTTTTTTTTTCTGTACCGAAATTATTTCGGCAAAGGTACTAGTAATTTATAGGTATAACGATACCGTAAAAAAATATATGTATAATTCTTTTTTTATCGATACCACAACCGTAATTCCCAACCGTTTTGGTTCAACCTTTAAATAGAAGCTGTATCGTAATTCTATACCGGTACCATACCCTTATACCTTTACCGCTTTCAACCCCTGCTTTCAGTAGAAAAACTATAAAGTTTAAAAATGTTTTCAAACTGTTTTTCAGCTCGAGGCCTGCTACAAATACGTCTGCTCGCTTGGGCCGACGTCATCGGTCAAATGGCGCTGATCGACCAACAACTGTCCCTGTACGTGAGGAAGGCGCAACAGGAACTCGAATTAGAATCGGAGCTGCTGCTGGACTACGCATTTTGGATGGTGTCGCATGACCATACGGCTGTGAGCGGGCTACTGGAGGAGATGAGGAAGCTCGTCAAACCTTTGTTTAGTAGTCAGGGGCTGCTGACACTGGTTCGCAACTTTATGGTATGTTTTGTTTTTTAACAGACTTCCCAAAAAGGAGGAGGTTATATGTTTGTTACCTCATAACTCCGACAGTTATGAACCGATTTGAAAAATTCTTGTTTTATCTGAAAGGATTGCTTATTACTTGCAGATTGGTCCCATTTAAATTTTATGAAAATCGGTTATGAACTTTGGATTTTAAATGGAAATAGCTGGAATTCGTCTACTTGGTTATTAGTTTTGTCATCCATTAAGTAATCGAAATTGCGTATTTTGCTTTTCTACGATTTTGCAGTGGTGTTGTTAGGTGGGGTAACACTAAAAAGTGAAAAATAAAAAAATAACTTTAATTTCGGAAGTCGGTGTCAAAATACGAAGAAACTAACAAAAACACCGACTTCCGAAATAAAGTTATTTTTTACTTTGTAGTGTTTTTTTTTTTTGAAGTCGGTTGTATTTTCTTGTAAAAAGTTTTATTATTATGATGACGCCATGGGTCAGACGGAGCTGATCGACCAGCAACTCTCCCTGTACGTGAAGAACAGCAACAGGAGTCCGAGTCCTGCTGATGGATTTCTTTAAAAAAAATAATTGGATAATGTCGTATGACCACACCACTTGATGAAGGAGAACTCATAAGACGTTTGTAGCCAATAGCAGCAGCCCCTGACTACAGAGGGGCTGCTGCTATTGGCTACAAAGGTCGCAACTTCACGGTACGTTTTATTTTCATTAATATATTAACTAAGGAAACGTCAACTTTAAGTGCAATCCGGGGGTTTGAATGAAGTGTTTACAATTTTTCCAACAGCCAGGAAATTTAGATTTCCCCCAAAGTTTTTAAATTAATTCGGATTTTGTTAAGTCCTAAATCTTCACGAATAGCGTAAAATTACTACTTCTCGTTTACCAAGATAAGTATTGACTTCATACATTCACCAAACAGAAGTGACATGAACACAGTTAAGCGGCTCCATCCATAGTCAAGGCCATGTTTTCAGAGCCAGCGTAGGCAGTACTTAGCTAATAATGATTGCGCACGCGCCGGCTATTATGATCTCGTCATCACTTACACCTAGACCCGCAGTACGACAGTGACAAATATGTTTGTAGGTGTAACAGAAGTTGACATTGTTTCATTTAATGTAGCATTACTTATATGTATAAGAAACAGAAGTTTTTAGTTAGTAATTACTTAAGGTGAATGCTCCAGCCAGCCCGCGAAATTAAAATTTTCTTCCGTTTTTTGCAATTTGCAGGCCAGTGCTAGATTGTATGTTGATTAAAATATTATTCGCGGCTGTAATACATATGTAGTTACAGAATTATAATCAACAAAATCATCAATACAACGCTCTAAGTTCATAAAGCTCTAGGAATTACTTTTTCTGTTTTTTTTTTTGTTCCTACGCCTTTATGAACTTGGAGGGTTGTATTGGTGATTTTGATGACTGATAATAAACATACAACCTAGCACTGGCCTGCAAATTGCAAAAAACGCAAGAAATTTTGAATTTCGCGGGCTGGTTGGAGCATTCCCCTTAAACCGAAGTATCAAACACTGGCTGACCCGCGCAACTTCGTCTGCGTCACATTTTCCATTATTGCTCCGCGCCTATTTGTCTTAGCGTGATGATAGATAGCCTATAACCTTCCTCGATAAATGGGCTATCTAACACTGAAAGAATTTCAAATCGGACCAGTAGTTCCTGAGATTAGCGCGTTCAACCAAACAAACAAACAAACAAACTCTTCTGCTTTATAATATTAGTATAGATTGATTCTGTTTTCCCAAAGAGTGTAGAGTTTGAGAAGCATCAGCTTATTTAGAACTACCTTTTACCGCAACCTCCCTCGACGTTTAGTTTTATCTTCGCAAAAAAAGTATAGCCTAATATAACCGTCTTCAGCGTTCCTCTATCTATCTATCTCTGTATCAAAATTCAACAAAATCGGTTCGGCGTTGTAGGCGTGAAAGTGTAACAAATAAACTCCCTTTGGCCTTCTTCCAGAGGTTTCGCCCGCGTGATTCCTAGGGAACATACGCCCGGGATAAAAAGTAGCCTATGTGCTACCAACTAAAATCTATCTCTGTTCCAAATTTCATCCTTTCAGCTGTTCACACGTGATCGAGCCGTGAGTGAAACGTTCAGCCGTAACAAACGTCCAAACTTTCGCATTCATAATATTACATTATATTAAATTAGTAAGGATATCCGAAAGCAAATGATAATGTAACCTATCTGATGCCTCCTGTTACATTTAAATGATATTTTAAACTGTACCTGTAAAAGTTAATGTAGACATACAAATAGTGAAATAATCGTAAATTATGGCACGAGGGCGTAAACATGGCATTCTTTACCTCGCCACTCTGCGAGGATGTAAACACCGGCGAAGTATGTTGCTGCAAACATTTCTTTTGTCTTACGTCACAAGGCTTTGGTGAAATTCAGTTTCGACGAAACAACAACTCTCTTCTATCTACCTAAATGGGTATTTATTTTTAAAATAGGCTAGTTTCCATCATCCACAAATTCCAAAACTATTTAGTCCGTCTGTCAGAGTATTGAAAAATAATGTACACGTATTCTTTGTTTTTGTAAATCAATGAATATTGACAAAGATAAAACGCATCAAAACTTGGGAGTGGGGGCTCGTGACGTCACGACCCGCTAAAAATTATGACAGGGCGTGACGTATTGAGAATTTTAAAAGCGCCGTAACTTCGTCAGTTTTGGTTCCCGTAACAAAAGAAAAAATACGGCTCAAATAATTTTGATAATCTAACTGAACGGACTAATTAGATTTTTTCAGGACACAAGCCTATTGCCGTTTTTTTTGGGGTTCCGTAACGATATTGATCAAACGCATGCCTTTTAATAAACAAAAGATCCAACGGAACCCTATCACCTGAACCTAAACCTGAGATATCCGTCCGTCTGCCTGTCAGCAGGCTGTAGCTACAGAACCGCAAAATCACCGCTTTAACAACAAATAATGTTTATTGTTAATTAAACGGCAATGAAATAAATTCAACTTTATATCTAAAGCGTGTTATTTAAATTCAGGTAGATTTTTTTTTGTTTTTTTTTTTTTAAATCTCAATCTGTCCTTTATATTCAGAGCAAATTGGCTGTGACAGAATGGCACAGGTTCGGAACAATAAAGAAAGAATGTTTTTTTTCCGTAACTAAGGGGCAAGGTTCAACCCAACCGGATAAAAGATATTATAATTCTCGTACGTTCAGAACTGTTTATATGGTATTAGTCATTTAAACCCGTTCAGCCGTTCATTGGTTCAGCATGATTGAGCAACAAACAAACATACTACCGAAACTTTCACATGAGTTTATCTTCTTCTCATCGTGTTTGAAGTAAGGTCTAACGACTCTAGTGTCAGAGTTTCTAAACCGCCTCAATGGCCTCTGACATGGTTAACGACTCCCATTAGGCGGCCGGGACCACCGGCTTATACGTGGTGAGGTGGCTTAAGGTGGATGCTCCAGGGTAGCCCGCGAAAATCAAATATTTTTGTTTTTTGCAATTTGCAGGTCATTGTGAAGCTGTATGTTGAACAAAATACAGTTCGCGATCGTAAAGAGCATTTATCTAAAGGATTATAACCATTTGAATCATCAATATAACCCTCTAAGTTCATATAACTCGATTGAATTTGATTTCGTGAAAAAGTCATTCAATCGAGTTGTATGAACTTAGAGGGTTATATTGATAATTAAAATGGGTATAATTCTTTAGATAAATATGTGTTACGGCCGCGAATTGTATTTTATTTAACATACAGCTTCACACTGACCGGTAAATTGCAAAAAAAAACATCAAAATATTTGAATTTCGCGGGCTACCCTGGCGCTTCCACCTTAAGCCTGGCCGTCCTAGCCAAAGTGGAAATAATTGTATTCTTCCCCTGGGAATCTAACCCACTACCACCGGGTCACTAGGCAAGCACCTAAACCCCTCAACCACGGTGGCAGTTTAACATGAGTTTATAAAATAATGCTATAAAGCATCCAGCAGAGGAACACAATTAGGGTTGAAAAATGGCTATTCAAGTTTTTAACCGACCGCCTCAAAAGGACAGTAATGTTATTAACTTAGCAGCACCCCAACACCTCTAGAATAAGAAAAAAACTTGTACCCCAACCTGACCCAGGAGAGGAACATAATCATCATCTACCTAGCCTTTTCCCAACTTGATTGAGGTCGGTTTCCAGTCAAACCGGATTCAGCTGTATACCAGTATTTAATGTGGAGCGCCTACCAAACCTCGAAAACCTATGAACTGGGTAAGAGGATAGTTCTTGACAAGACGTGTCAGATTTACTGGCTTCTGACAATACGTAAATACTGCCAAAGATCTACAAATACGGCCCGGACCAACGGCTTAACATGCTTTTAGAGGAACCCAATAAAGATAAAAAAAAGGTTGTTCAAGGTCAGCTGGCCCTACGGAGAGTGATGTGAATAATTTAAATGCCTTACAAGAGTTAAATCACTGTAAAGCAGCCCTTAAGTTTCTCATTTCATATTCTCATGAGTTGGCTGAATGAAGTTCTGCTTACCAGTTAAATATGACACCATGTTCTCATGCTTCTTTTAATGATGAGTGCAAGGTATTTGATACGGTAGCGTATTTAATGCAGGCAAATTTGCACCCACGGCACATACTTTTATAAGTTGGTTAGGTATTTTATCATAGATATAAAAATGAATTGCTGTTCGTTAGTCTCGCTAAAAGTCGAAAACGGCTGGGCCGATTTCGGTAATTCTTTTTTTGTTTAGTTCGCCAGAATACAGAGAAGGTTTAGAAGCAAAAAAAAAATGTAGCCAGTTGACGGGAGAGAAGCCGCGGGGGGGAAGCTAGTTTCTATATATAAGTAGCACGAACTAGCCAATTTAATTATTATACTTCTACTTTATTTTTATTTGTGATGGGTTTGCTCTTGACTCTAGTCTTGGTCAGAGATGACGGAGACATTACCAGCGAGCTTACCCAGAAGTAGCCTGTTCACTCTAACTTAATAATAAAAAAAGCCAGAAAATCAGTCACCAGTTTTGCCAACAAGTACAGTGTTACTCAGATATTGTGCTGTGGATCAACGTAAAATATTGATATTCAGCTGGATCCGGTCAGACTGGAAGCCAACCCCAATAAAGTTGGAAAGAGGCTAGGCAAATGAGTAATTAAAAAAAACGCATATTCTTAAATTCTTTACATGTTACCTGCTAAAATAAATAAGTTCTCATTTTATCATAACCCTTTAAAATGTGGGTAGTAATAAAAATTCCGACCGAAAAAAGTCAATCCTTTATCATCTAAAACGTTTGAAAAAAAAATGGGTCATTCTAACACAGAAATGGAAAGTGTTCCAAAATGTGTTTGTAGGCGGCAACCGTTTTCTTGACAACCGCACAGTGTTGCTAGCGTTAGGAGGTATTTACCTGATTAGGGGACTTTCTCAAAACAAGAAGGTTCAATTGAATTAGCTAGCGAAACTCAGAAGATGTGTTGGGTTGATATGTTTTAATGAAGATAAAATAAAAACTCGTCTCTTAATTTCAAGAAACTACAGCAGACAACAGGGTCGACAGAAGTACTTGAAATAATGATTTAGATAACATTATTTATTTCTTTGCAAACAAAACAAATGGGCACTGATTATTATAACCCTTGTTTTCTTAGTGACAAATTCTTATCACACACTTATTTATTTATAATAATTATTTAACATACAAAAACCGAAGATAATAGCAGATGACTGATCTGTAGCGTAGTCAGTTAAAAACAACTTTCACTAACACTTAGTAAATCGAGATCCTACCAATGAGAGCGCGCGAAGTTAAAGCAACGGTAAACATAAATTAATGAAACTTAGCTCGGTCAGTTCTATGGTATCACACGTCTGAGTCAGTGCTTAAGCGCGTTATTGAATTAGCACATAGGGGCTAACGGAAAGTCGTTTTTTTTTTAAATAGTGAAAATAGTTTTATTTTGTTTTCGGTAAATTGGTGTTGTGTCCTGGCAACCCCACGACCTCGAGCGCGCTACATCAGTGGGTGCGCGTCAGCCGCCATGTCCGTTCGACGCTTGCGCACCTTTCGTGCGCTTCTCGTTCTACTCGTGTTAGCGAATACTTCGCGCGCTCTCGTCGACGAGGTTATCGACGTCCTCAAGTTAGGCAAAGAAGTAGGCGTAGAGGTGCTGAACTCATGGGATGTGCTCGGGAAACAGTTCAATGCTACAGGCGGCGTGGACCTGCCCGTGGTCCGGAGAAGGGAGCGGGAGATCTTGGCGCGACTCGCGGTCGTTTCGCGATTGATCGAAAAACTTGAACTCAGTGTCCAGAACGTTGGTGCAGTCGCGTCGATTTTAGCTAAGAAAGGCAATAAGCCGACTAGGTTAGAGCTGCGGTTGCATGATATGTCGGACCTGTTGAACAGGGTCGCGTGGTCGAACAGGAAGATGCGGGAGTACGTAGGGTTGCAGGAGGAGCTGGAAAGGAGTACGTTACAGGACTTCGCGGAATGGTGCGTGTCTCACGACCCTGGCGCGGTGCCAGGGCTGCTGGAGCGAGCGCACGCGCTGGTCGTGCCTCCCCACAAGAACCTGTTGGGGCGAGGGTTATTGCATCTGCTATTGGATGACTTACAGGTTTGTTGGCACAGTAAAAAAAAATAGATATTCTTTCATTCTGGATTTTTATAGAACGTTGGTATTGTTGTATCCGGCTCTGAATGCCATGAATCGTCGATTCGTATCATTATAAACTCTCGTCATGCGGGTACACATAATAGACGTTACACAAATTAAAGAGAGGCTTCGTTTTCAATGTCAACTGTTGCGTGACTCATTTATAAGCAGAATACTTCACTAGTAACCGAACAGTTATTTATGAGAACAATTTTTAAGAATGTAGTTTTCCTAGGCCTGGCCATTGTAGTGGTAGAACCGTTGTACCTACTATTGTCGGCAAGGTCTTAAGTACTTTCACTTGAGAGAAACAGCCAGAGATTCAGTACAGTATCCTGTTTAATCAATCGGGTATAGATCTACCTAATATATAACTGTCAACGCCCGTAAGACCCTATTAGGCCAAAATTGTATTTTTAATATTGTTCTTTAAATTTGCGGTCGCTGATACTCGTACCATACAGATAATATAAATAACAGTTCTTAATATATTGATTTTACAAATTATCATATTGCGGTGACGCAGGGTGACGCATATTAGGCGTATAACGGCTTCTGAACAAATTCTGTTTTTATTTAGTATTACTCAAGTCAAACTTTGTTTAGACAAAGTAGGCATTGTCGCCTTTGTGTAATGTCTTTAGCAATACGCACAAGAAACCGGTTGGTTGCTTTTTATAATGCCTTCTTACCCATAACTAAGACTTGATGTCTGATTAAAATAACAGATCTGATAAACAGTAGCTAAACTAAAGTGTTCACTATTGACGATCAAGAATATTAGGATTTTCTAAACCGCCTTAAGGCGGGGTTGCAGTACTTTTTACGATTTTTGAACGTCTGAAAATCTAATTAATTATGAGTTTTTTAATAAATAAAAATATCATTACATAAAAATTGAACATACCCTCAAGTAAATCATAAAGATAGAAACGCGATTTAGAATGATTGGCTCGATACTTTTTTTATCAAACATGACACTAAATTACAATTTTAAACGTGTACTGCTAAGAGATTTCATCACGAATATATATAAAAGTTATATCAATAGACAGAGCTTTTTATTATGAAGTAAATGTTGAAACCATATTGTATCATTTATTTATCAGTTTTCACCAAGAAGAAGAAACAATCAAAATTTAGGCATTATTTCGCTAGCCGTTACAGTACTGCTAGGTTGCAGTACTGTGTGTTTCGACGAACAACAGCGACTGTCCTGTTGTTCGTCGAAACACACAGTACTGCAACCTCGCCTTAAGGGCCTCTGACATGGTTTATTTGATGACCGCCGCTAGGGTGTGTGGGGGTCGTTAGAACTTACTGCACAGATAAAAAGAAGAATCACCTTTGTACCTATTTTCTGTCTCCTTTTTTTTTTTTTGTTATCTACTTGTGTGTGTGTGTACATAAATTGTTAAATAAATAAATAAATAAATAAGAATATAAGGAGTAGATTTTCGGCTCATGCTTGTATTAAACCAGGATCAGGTTGGAACCGAAGGTGAGAATTGGCTTATAAGGTTGCCCTACGGTGAGCTGTGGATGATGATGAGGGTTTTTTTGCCGATTTATATTTTGAAACAGGACCTACTATCTTACTAAGTCTTCGAATATTCTTCTAATTTTTGAGAACACTACAAATCAACCATCTGTCCCATAAGAGATGATTTGCTAACAGTAAAGGATGACTCATATAAGGGTCAAACAACTCTGTCTGGACCGCAGAGCTCCATCGCCACTGGTCCCAATAACTGTATCCTTGATAAACAATTGACGATTGCTTTATTTGTCTCGTACATAACCAGTTTAATTTTGACTCTGCGGTCACATTTATTTGAACTTTACTCCCCTTTAGAGGATGTGAGAATCAAATCTGATAAAGACATGGATTTAGTTGTTTATTGACAGTAAATAATGCTGATTTAGGATATTTTCATTTTCGTTTTGATGATAGCATTATTTAAAATTAGTTTTGTTGTGATTTGTTTTTACTTGCGCAAGCGCAGGTTAGCAAGTTGGCCGCTAGGTCTGTCAGCATTGAAGATTTATTAAAAACCAATGCACGTTCAAATCGGGCACAAGCAGTAGCTGTTTCTGTACGGTTTAAAGTGTTAATGAATCATAATAATATGATGATAATGAAGAAAACTGATAAACACAGGAACCGTAACAAACTTTTGTATAAATTCACATAAAAATGGCGAATTTATTATTTAAGATTTTTTGACAGATTGCGGATGTGATATGAATGTGAACAATGCTTGCAAATAGTAGAATTGGCCCTTTCACAGAGCGAAGAGTTTATAGTTTGAGATTTTCAATTTAAATTATTATTAAAGTATAACTTACCCGGGAAAGAAATCTTAAAAATGATTGGTCAGAAATGATGCACTGTAAAAACGGTATTAAATATATACTTATGAGAATAAGTCATTCACAAGCAAAAATAATCAGTAGTAAGAAAGTAAAAAAAAAGTAATGGGATTTCCGTGTTACAAATTAAAACTCGACTTTACCGTGAGAAAAGTATTGAACAATATAAGTTATACAACTTGGGAGAATATGCTGTCATTTGAGATATAAAAACATGCGGTACGTGTATGTCAGACGTTGGTTTTCAGCCTTTTTCTGTTATCGAGGATGGGAAATTATTTACAGCATTACAATATAGGGAAAATGCAAAAAAAACCTCTTCATTTATTATAGAAGTATATGTGTACAGGGCAAAATTTAAGTGACTCTTCATCAACTCTCAGCTCTTCATTGCAATACATACCTTGGGGGCTACTCTCTAAGCCCAAAGTCCGTAGTTTCGGGCTTAGATGTGGCGTATTCTACTCCGTACATCTAACAACTATGAATGAATGACAACACGATTTGACAGTTACTGTAAAATCGTGTTGTCTTTAATACTTAGTTGGGTTTCGGGACTTATCGTAAGTCCATAGGTAAAACGGAGTAGAATACACCCGCAACTAAGCCCGAAACTACGGACTTCGGTCTTAGAGTGTAGCCCCCCTGGTGTTACTGACCTACCACAAGCACCAGCGATCTACAACCAAAAATCATCTATTTCTTACTAGCTGACCCGCGCAACTTCGTCTGCGTCACATTTTCCATTATTGCTCCGCTCCTATTTGTCTTAGCGTGATGATATATAACCTTCCTCAATAAATGGGCTATCTAACACTGAAAGAATTTTTCAAATCGGACCAGTAGTTCCTGAGATTAGCGCGTTCAACCAAACAAACAAACAAACTCTTCTGCTTTATAATATTAGTATAGATGTGTTAAATATTACTCGTATTATTTGGCTTGTGGTGAGAAATAAACAGTTTTCTTTGTACTTAACGGAAACCTACAGGTAGCACGTTAGCTATGTGTGATGATGAGCCAGCTTATCACCAAAACCAAATACAATAGTACAGTCGCCAGTAAACCAGGCTATGCGAAACTGTCAAAATTTCCCAATCTAATTTCAACCCAATCTCTTTATCAATAAAGTTAAAAATCTAACAAAGCATTTGAGAGATTTTTGTAGCTTGATGAGCTGGCGTCTGTACGACATCATAAAAAAGGAAATGACTGTGAATCTTACTAATATTATAAATGCGAAAGTTTGTGAGTATGTATGGATGTTTGTTACTCTTTCACGCAAATACTACTGAACCGATTACGATGTAATTTGGTATGTAGGTAGCTGAAGACCCAGAATAACACATAGGCTTTTTATCCCGGAGTTCCCGAGGGATCGGGATTTACACGGGAATAACGAGAAATTATACGCGGACGAAGTCGCGGGCGGCCTCTAGTATTACTATATTATTTTTTTGACAACGCCAGTTTTATTGCTCGATTTTACAAGTTTTCGGAAAACATTCTTCTAATAAAAGTAGGAGAATCATTTTGCTTGGAGGTAAAAAGTTAAAACCAGCCAATGCGAGTCGGTTTGTCACACGAAGGGTTCCCTAATAAAAACCCAAAAAAAAAAACACGCAGTTTAACTTTCTTGTATATTTTTCTACCTATGACGGTTGAGATACGGCCCGCTGACAGACAGACAGACAGACAGACAGACGGACGGACAGACAGCGCAGGCTTAGTAGGTAACAATATTCCGCTAGTTAGCCTTCGTGTACGGAACCGTAAAAATATACCCAAAATAATGTTAGACATTGATTTACAAATAAACAATGGAGCTTGACAGTACATGATATGCAGTGTTGGAGGAAGTGATAAAGGTCGCATCGTATCCTGGCGACACTTCCTCTACCAGAGCTGGCATTGACCTGACGTGTGTCAAACAATGACACAACGAAGTATCTTGACATACAATTACAGTATATTGTAGGTATGCAGTGGAAGGCTATGAAGAAGGCCACGTTTTTGGCAAGGGATGGCTTACATCTGATAATTAAGTTAATTATGGTAGGAAAACACTTAAATGAACCACTTTTATCATTGTGGTTTATGTTATAACTGTGTATTCTTTGTTGAAGATCCGGATAAATAATTTTAGTCAAGATGACAACATTTATTTATCCGCTTGGCGAACCACTTTTATCATTGTGGTTTATGTTATAGCCTTATAACTATGTATTCTTTGTTGAAGATCCGGATAAATAAATGTAGTCAAGATAACACAAATCACAATATGTTTTTTTTTTCAAATCTTTTATGAAGCAAAACTCTACAAAATTCAGAGTTCATCACTCATGTAACATAAACCACAAAATAAATGAAATTCCATTATCATTTAAAATTAAGTAGTAATAAGAACCTAATTAGCGAATCTGCCAAATTATGGTTAAATGGTAGGTAACCTAGCCCTTTGTTTTATTAAACTGAATACAACATTATTTATTTTCCGATAAGATAGTCTTTTTTTAGGCAGAAGGTACTTTAATCATACTTTACTACTATTGTATGTATAATATAGAAAAAGCGAAAAAAAAGGTATTTTTTTATCACGGAAGTTTGTTGGGTTTGGATAATTTTCGATATTCAAGCGGACGAAGCCGCGGTTGACAGATAGTTTAAAATAAATGCTATTCAAATTTAAAGTTAGGCACTAAGTACTACTCCTTCCAAAATAAGTATAAACCTTACTCAAGTTTGAAGTAGTTCACCTTTAATAAAAGCAGGTTTGACGCATCAAGAAGATTTCGCATTTATACAAACATCAATTTCTTCTCGTTCTGAACGGAAACCTGTTTTCCACCGACACCATACTGGAAGGGCACTTGACTCATAATTTGCTTTAAAAGGTAGTGTTTTGATGAATCATTACAATAATATGGAGATATGCAGTAAGCTTTATAATTAAATAAAATTAATAGTTAGTTATTTTTCTCATTAATATAATATTTTAAACAGCGGACAGCTTAGAAATATCTATACTAATGAAAAGTTTGTTTGTTTGAACGCCAGGAACGAAACTAATTTCAATTCACTAAAACTAACTTTCAATTCGAAAAATTACGTTACTGTTGGTAGTCCATTTATCGAGAAAGGCTAAACATCATGAAAAATGAGACATAGACGAAATTGCGCGGGTCAGCTTGTATGTTTATTTTAGCACACTTCTTTTTCAAAAAATGTGAGATGTGTTTGCTCTTGACTCTAGTCTAGTTCAAATTCTCCGGTAAATCATTTAACAGCACTATGTTCAAGATCTGCATACAATACAATCATGTTCATTCGCCAACACTCGGACAAAGAGCTAACATACGTTATAGTGCTACGATAAGATGATTCTACATCGTCTGCTAGGCACGTTCGTGCAAAAAGCAGGTACTTATTAGCAGAAATCTTTAATGATTATATTGCTTTGTTAATGCTATCAATTATTCTTGGAAAATGGAGCTAAAAACATTAACGCATTCTTAAGTATGTCTTTAAATGAGGATGATCTGGGTTAAATAGCTCATCTTTTGTAATAGAATTAATGTGTAATGCTTTAGTACACGAATTAAACGTTCAACAAAATGTTTAATGGGTAGGTAATTAGCTAACTAGGCCATTTTAGCAAGCGACGTTCGATCGCGAGCTGCTTATCGAGTGATTTTTTCAGAAACAAGCTATTTAGTTTCATGCATGTCTAATCTTCTTATACATAAAAATGAAAATTGCTGTTCGTTAGTCTCGCTAAAACTCGAGAACGGCTGGGCCGATTTCGGCAATTCTTTCTTAGTTAGTTCACTAGAAAACAGGGAAGGGAAAAAATTGGTAGGTAAGGTAGCCAGTTGACGGGAGCGAAGCCGCGGGGTACAGCTAGTCTTTTATAAAAATTTACTTTTAATAAAAAAAATACACTGGACAGCAAATAAACCGAGCCACCCGGTACCTAGGAACTCGTTTTCAGGATTATGAAAAAATAGTTTTGTATATAATATATCCCATCCAAATTCAATAGTTTCCAATACATCCGTGTCTTATTTAGAAAAAAATGTTTACAATTTCACGCGAAATTTTACAATCTTACGGCGTTTGCCATTTTACGGTGACATATCCACCATTTCGTTGGTCTTCCTCGCCTCTTGTACGAGGAAAAAGTGCATTATTTCTTAATTTTTCGCAAGTAATTTCGAAAAACAGCTGTACCAAGATCGCCTGCAGTATATTATGACGTCATCACCGCCCCGCGGTAACCCAGACACCGCTCTCCCTGCGAGTTGTGTCTACCGGTAACACGGTAATTGGCGCTTCCTCATAACGCACAACACTACACGAGTGTCGTATCAATGAAAATATTCGTTTAATGGCACGGGCCGTAGGGATGGGACTTGCTGCTTAATTCAATCATCGATTTTTTTCTTTTGGCCCTGCACCCTGGTTTGAAACAGCTGGTTATGTGGGCAGGCCTTTGCCCAGCAGTGGGATGATACAGGCTGACACTAACTAGTAATAGTTTTTTTATTGAAAGTTACAACTTAATATTTGAATTAGTTTATAGAAATCTTACAGTAGTTGCAAAACGAAGATGTCTAGTCAAGTTAAATCCAGCTTGTTGTTATGACATGGCGAAGCAATATAACAAAGTAACTAAACTTTATCGCCTTAGTTGTCATCACGCGGAAGTACTTAGAACACAATAAACACCATGTAATATTGTAAATAACTTGACCATTAATTAACTAATTAAATGCAGTTATGCATACTTTGCTTCATGCTGATTCATTTGCTTCGCTCAAGTATTCCATTCGCTCCGCTAGAAAATTATAAAGTTGCAATAACCTAGCCCCGTAATCGTATTAAAGAGATGACAAAAGATTTTTTCCATTATTGGCTTTATCGATAAAAGTAAAACAAAGTTTTTTTTTTTTTATTTAGAATTCGCACAAGACCAACAAAAAGTAAAATTAATTAAAAACTAACTGTGATAAATAATTAATTAAGTAGGTACTTGAAAAGACTATTTATTTTACAATAATACTCCGTTACCATTATAATTATGGCCATAATTAACTACATTTAGCATATTATGGATCAGTTCGTTTAAAAATAATATAAATAACTTTCGATCGTTTAAATATATCATTACTCAATTTTAGAGTTCAGTACCGTCGTGTTTTATGACAAAGTTTTATTGCACTTTCATGAAAGGCATTTTACGTTTTCTTTTACGGCTATTAAATACGAGCTCGGGACTTGATGATTGAATCAGTTGTAGTTTCCAAGCACATCTTTTGTGACATACAGATACAGCTAATCTATTTTAATATGATATGTAATGTAATATGATATCGTCGTTGATAGTCCAATTCCGCGTAACTAACATTGTTAAATACCGCGTATGTACACTTTCGCTGATTTTACAGGAGGGCCAAAAAACTAAATTTATAAAAAACTAATCGGCCGAACTTTGAATGAACTTGAGCATAGAACTGTTTCGTTCTCCCTCATCTTATGTACTGTTCTTAAAGTTAATATTCCCTATAGTTTATTTACAAAGTCACTTACGCTGTATAGTTTCAAACGTTTCTGGATCATAGACAGTACTTACGCGAAATTGTAAAGGAAAAAATAATAAACCATAACCTCAATCAGTCATTTATCTAAGAGAATTAAGTATTTAAATGATTAAGTTTAATCAAAAATATTATATGGTTATTAAAGAATAAAGATATGTACCAACATCAAGTATGTAAAGTAATCAAAAATAATAGTCAACATAATTTCTTCTTTAGATACTAACTCAACTTATAAACTGCAAGAGCAGTTGCTATTGCAGTTTATACGCTGTGTAGCAGTGTAGCTAAGCTGTATAGTTATGCAGGACCACCTTAAAACATCAAATAAAAAATATAATTATTAAATAAAATAAACTTTTAGCAACTAAATATGAGCTGATGCCATTATCATTTAGGAACAAATTAAAAAGTCTTCAAACAATCAGTTTTAACTAAAAATAAAACCTAGAAACAGATAAAGTCTTCTCTTCTATAATAATTATCTTTACAGTTAACAAATTAACTAAAACTAATGAGATCTATTGAAAAAAAATGAAGCTTACAATCATTCCCAACAAAAACAAACTTGACTAAAATTACTATTTCTTTTTAAACGGCAAATTATCATAAAACTAGCTGACCCATGCAACGTCGTCTGCGTAACCTTTTTCATTACTGCTCCGCTCCTATTGGTATTAGCGTGATGATATATAGGTAGCCTATAGCCTTCCTCGATAAATGGGCTATCTAACACTGAAATAATTTTTCAAATCGGACCAGTAGTTCCTGAGATTAGCGCGTTCAACCAAACAAACAAACTCTTCTGCTTTATAATATTAGTATAGATGCGTGACAATCACGGGGTATAACACTTTTCAGTTGTTGCAAGTGTTCATATTTTGTTTCCTGAAAAATTAGAAGTAGTTTTACAATAGAAATCACACAATTTTAGAGTAAAAAAGGATCCAATTTTGTTTAAAATATAATATAGAATACATGTGACATACTTACATTCAAAATAATCCAGTAATTTCATATAAAAAGGTTTTTTTCCCAAAGCGTCACGTATACACTGCACACACTAATACAAATTGTTGCGAATACGCGGTTTTCGTGTCGTAACTTGTTGGTCGAGCGATCCGCGGTATTGTTATTTTTGATGTACTCCTCTTCCTATTGGTCAATTCAAAAAATTGTCATACAGGTCGACGCCAATCACAATCAGTAACCTACAGCCGCGAAATCTCATTTTTGCTTTTTTTGTACATACGCGGTTTTGAATAATGTTAGTTACGCGGTATTGGACTATCAACGACGATATGTAAAAAATTTAATATATATAAAGAATTTAATATGATATGTAAAAAATAACAATAGGCACATTAGGCAATGTGCCTATTGTTATTTTTTTTTGGTCGATGGTGATTGACCAACAGGCCGGTCCGGTCTTAGTCATACAAATTTAAGGGGCCGTGCATAAAATTCACTCGCTACTGTTTAGGTAAATTCGATGCGATTCTATGTTTGTGTGCACCGTTTATGCAGATACACACACACGCGGGTGAAGTTCGAGCGTAGTGACCGCTTAAACAATTTTGATCCTTTAGACGATATTATTTTAAGTAACATAATTATATAGTGTACAGCTTAGAAATAAAAGTCTGGAATGTAAGTGTGGACTGTGTATAATATCACGATAAAAAAAAAATGGTTCAATTTTGTGTTACATGAATTTAGATACGATTAATAAAAATGACTTAACTGCCGATTATTTTTAAAATTGACGAACAATACCAAAGAAAGGACATTCACGTAATCCACATAAATGACTCCAACTTTCACATCATCGTGCAGAAACATAAGTAACAAAAAGGAAAGAAAATGAACTAAATAGTCCTCACACTACTTAAGTTTTTTTTTCCTTTTGGTGATTTACAACAAATACAATTAAAATAATGTTTTTCATAGTCCAAATAACGTCATTGCGTAATAAATATATTCATTATGTCAAGTCAAGTCCAGGTATCCAGGTTCAACTTATCAGCTATTGTTATAAAAGCGGAAAAGAAGGAAAAAAAATATTAGCTAAACATATCTGGTAAAAGTAATTTATACCTAAATAAAATAAAACGGTCATTTATTCAAATTAGGCTGATGGTTAGCACATTTTTACAAGCTTTTATAACGTCGACCTGTATGTAACTAACTATGTTAAGGAATCTAAGGTAACGAATTTAACCATCTTCCTAGGATCGTAGCGTCTTGAAAATTGACAGCTGTATGTAGTTTTGATGACAATACAATAATATGGTACTGTCGAACTGATTTGGTGATGGAGCCGGAAGATATGAACTGGAACTTCATGATGGAACATCGTATCAAAGCTGTGTTTGGATTTGTTAGATAAGTCTTATGATAAACTTGGACCACGATTAAGTTTCAAAGTCTGATGATGAAGCCAGAAGATAGGCACTGGCATTCTATGATGGAATATCGTATCATAGCCGTGTTTGGACTTGTTAGAAAGGTCTTAAAATAAACTTTGACCACGATTAAGTTCCAAGGTCTGATGATGAAGCCAGAAGATAGGCACTGGCATTCCATGATGGAATATCATATCATAGCCGTGTTTAGGCTTGTTAAAAAGGTCTTATGATGAACTTTGTCCACAATTACGTTTCAAGGTCTGATGATGAAGCCAGAAGATAGGCAACGGCATTCCATGATGGAATATCGTATCATAGCCGTGTTTGGACTTGTTAGAAAGGTCTAATAATGAACTTTGACCACGATTACGTTTCAAGGTCTGATGATGAAGCCAGAATATACCGCGTGTATCTGACATCGACGCACAAACGATTTCCATGGTTCCAGGGCATGATTTTGGACACCCAAGACTTAGAATTTTTCGTCGGCTTCTAATTTTTTCATTTTTTTTCAAGGGTTTTTTTACTTTAGCTGCTCATAATCGTTATTCTGACCTAACCCAATGAGATTTTTAATTCATTAACTACTTTCACTAAAAAGAGCAATCTGAATAAAACCACAAATAGATGAAAAAATGAGAAAAGAACCGACGAAAAATTCCAACATTGGGGTGTCCAGAATCATGCCCTGGACCCATGGAAATCGTTTGTGCGTCGATGTCAGATACACGCGGTAGGCACTGGCATTCCATGATGGACTATCGTATCATAGCCGTGTTTGGACTTGTTAGAAAGGTCTTATAATGAACTTCGACCACGATTAAGTTTCAAGGTTTGATGATGAAGCCGTAAGGCAGGAACTGGTATTCCATGATGGAATATCGTATCATAGTCGTGTTTCTACTTGTGAGAAAGGTCACGTAATAGACTTTGAACACGATCAGGTTTCAAGGTTATAACAAACCTATTATATATTGACTTGTAAAGGGGCGCTCAACAAAGGCTTAAACTTTTCGTAACTGGTGGCGTTGGAACAGGAAAGACGTTCTGTTGAACTTGTTGAAAAATCAAGTGAACAGATGTTACGGGAAGCAGGTTACAAAGATTGGCGCTCTGACTGGAGTTGCAGCACGACTATAGCTGGCTCTACACTGCATAGCTTACTCAAATTACCAGTTTAAAGAGATGGCGTCTTAGTGTACAATGTACATGCCTCAACTTTCCGGCAAATCTTGAGAATTATGCGTCTACAGTGGCAAAATGTATAGTTCTTGTACGTGGACGAGATATTTATGGTTCTGGTTGTGTATGATAGACGCTCATTTACGCCAGCTAAAGAATTCCAATGAACCCTTTGGCGGCATAAACGTTATGCTCTTTGGCGACCTCTCGATTGTACTTCAACATTTGTAACTACTGAATCTTGCGGTGTATTCGAATTATCCTCTTCATTCTGAAAGTATATATTTGAATAAGTACAAGTAGCAAATTATGCACAGGAGGGTAGGTACATTACAGAACAGCTAACTGCGATCGTCAACCCGCCTGTCAAGCGTGGCGATTATGGCAACCCCCTCTCCACTTTTGGGTGAGGCCTATGTCCAGCCGCGGACGTTATTCGGCTGGTATGATGATGATGATGCATACATACCCTGTATACTGTAGGTATATTATTTATACATCGTTTGATAATTTATTACACAAAGTATAATTATATAATATATATATATAATTACCATGCCTAGATCTAGTTGAAATATATTGTCAGCATTTGCAGTAACCACAGTCATTCCAGAACTGCCAATTTCATCGATTTCCTAAAATGAACAACATTTTAAAATTAGTATGTACTCGTAAACACTTCTACAGTTCTAGCACTGATCAAAAGTAAAATCTTACATGTGCTGGGAACGAAACCGTAGCGAGTTGCTGAGTTTTGTTTCCTTTTTTTTTTAGTTACGCATTCGTAATTCGACCTTTTTCGACCCATTATCTGCAAAAAATTACAGATATCAAACTAAAAAACTTACAAACATACAAACAAACAATGAAACGTTACCTCCATAATATTAGGCTTGAAGACGAAATACATTTTACAATCTTAAAAACAAGCAAAAATACTTAACATCAAAATTAATACTTACTGGATCAAAATGTGGTAGTCGTCGTACAATCTCAGAATTATATTTACGCAAAACTCGCGAGCGCCTGCGAAGCAAAGTGATACGTGTTCACGCTGGGAGAGCCCGGTCGTTACTGACGCGATCGGGTTCGCGCGGTCGATAATATAGTTCACTTTGCCTATAATTTACGAAATGAAGTTATTGATTTTTTATATAATAAAATTTAGATTTTATTAAAAGGTTAACTTAAGATTTATGTGTAATTTTTAAATTTTCCTAAAAGTGTTTGTTTAGTATAGTAAAAAATACTTATTTGTCTAAACGTTTTCTCAAAATTTTCGTTTTTCAACATTTTTTTCTGCTTTAATTCGTATTGATTTCAAAAATGTTTTCAACCCATGTAAAAGTAGACTATATAATGATGTTATAAATAATTTTTAATGTGCACAATATTTTGTAGTTTGGTTGTCCAACGAAGTCAAACCATCACTCGCTCGTTACTTTTGCGGAAAAGGGGGTTGGAATATGGGTGATTGCCATTATTATATACATTATTTAAAAAAAAAAAATCAAGCCATGTAAAAGAACAAGAACTCGTCTCTTATAATAACAAAAACAAAGGTTCTAATTCTTCTTGCTTTTCACACAAGTAGTGATCTAAATTGTTCGAAATGAGCTGATTTCGTGCACGGGGCCTTAAGTGTTCGTGAAACCACGAGTTTTGGTCGCGATGATTCATTCCGGAAGCAGGGACTTCACGTACAGATTTCCAAGACAACCTGTTTCTAAGTAGATCGAATACTGAGAACTCAACAAAGAAAACACAAGTCTCATATAACTTGAGTGTGTAAAAAGTATAGCAGCGCTAGCGACATATTGCGCGGGAGTTGCCAGCTGACACCGCACATGTAATGACCAAATAATAATAACAATGCTTCTGTTACCAACATAACTACACTTGAGATGATGAGCAATTTTCTATCCTATTCCGCGGTGATAAGAATCAAAACAGGAGCAGATTTGTTATTGCACAGTTAATAGTATTAACATGCGGGTGCGTAAGGATGGGATTAGCGAAAGCGTATCTAATCGATATCGATACGGCTTTATGTGAATATTAGATGAGCTGTTAAAAATTAATATTTCATGGCTTTAAACACTCTTTGATTTCAAAGAAATTAAGTCTCACGGTAATACTAAAGCCTTTACATGATAAATATTTATCTACCAAGGTAAACATTGGAAATTGTAACAATCAATAAAGGCAATTCTTACAATGTATCCAATTAAAGAACAACAAAACAATGATGCGATAAACAATTAAAGGTTTTCTTTAACTCATGGTTACTCCGATAAGAAACAATGCAAATTATATTACACGCTTCAAAGGACGAACGCGAGAATACCAAACAAACTGACAGACGAACGTTTGGTATTTCATTTTCGATTGACACGCCATTCGAATAAAACGTGTTAAATGTTTATTTGAAACAAAACATCGATAGCGATTATAAAGCTTACGCATTGGACGGCCCATCACTAGAGCGACCCCACTCGCTGCGTTCCGGCGGTCCCCTCACTTCGCGTCAGTCAGTGTTACTCGTGCCGCGTCACAAAACGTTTCACCTCTCACAGTGCCACAATGAGAATCGCAGCGCTTTTTGCGCTGTTCGCGATCGGGTTCGCCACTGAGCTTACTCCGACGGACTTGGTTCGACAGAAGTTTTACGACTTAGAAGAGGAGCTATGGCGAAACGTCACGGACCCTATGTGGAGGGACTCCGGCCTTGGCGGGGACGTCGAACTGACAAAGGCGTTCTACGCGCTGAACGAGCAGATCGAGTTAATTCCAAGGCCTAAGAGGCTGACGCTCAACTCGTGGCTGTGGGGCAAAGTGTCAGAGAAGCTGCAGGTCGTGGACGGGTTCTACAAGAATTTCATCGAGTTCGTGAGGCACCAGGCGTCGCCTGGAACCGTGCCAGCGCCCGTCAAAGAATGGCTGGACATGGCCGAGTCTGTCCTCATGGACCCGAAGACGTCCGTAGCCCAAGCAGTGCGGAAAATCCACGGTTTCTTGGAACATGGAGATATTTTCCGCTCAGCCCTCCAGGTAAAGTTAGTGACTAATATACCCAAGTTTGGGGTAGAACGACAACAACAATGGAAACCTGAGTAGCGGCGATGTTTGGCAACATGTCACTGACCTGATGTTTAACGTGAAACAATCGGAATGTTTACAATTTCCCTATAATAACAAGATTATTTTTGGAGAACGTCGCATTTAGGTGTCTTGTTTGTGTTATAATAAGATAATGAGTAATCGTATTTTGTCCGCGTTCGTCGAAGCAATGGCCTCATTACTCAGGTGTGTGTGTTTACTGCGACGACGGCGAATATTTGGATATCAGAAAGCAGGTTTTAAAATATCACGTGTCGTTTTACCTAGACTTATAAAATACTAGAGGCCGCCCGCGACTTCGTCCGCGTATAAATTCTCGTTATTCCCGTGTAAATCCCGATCCCTCAGGAATTCCGGGATAAAAAGAAGCCTATGTGTTATTCTGGGTCTTCAGCTACCTACGTACCAAATTTCATCGTAATCCGTCCAGTAGTTTTTTCGTGAAAGGGTAACAAACATACATACGCATACATCCATCCTCACAAACTTTCGCATTTATAATATTATTAGTAGGAGTAGGACTTAACAAATACCGCTATTAATTTGAGTACTGGCGTGTTATCAAAAGGTCGGAATCCATTAACTCATTAGTAAATAGCATAAAAACCTAAATTAAATTTTCACAATTTCACTACTTTTTAATATTCGCTGAGGCACTCGAGAATGCGAACGATACTAGTAGTTATAAGGACGAAACGTGAAAGTTAAAACTGTATAATTATATTGTTTATAGCCGTTACTGAGTACAAGTAGCCAATGTTTCTTTGTTTATATCGCGAGTGAGATTATCATAGCGTTACTTTGTAAATAAACGTAGTAGATTTATTTACTGCTAAGAAAAATGTCGTTCTACTAGGTCGGAAATAGACCACTATTAGTCGAGCAAAACATAAATTGCATAAAGGGTCATGGGTATTAATGAATGAAGGTAGAAAAAAAATACAAGCATTTGAATGATGTCAGAACCTTCAAAATCCATAAAACTTTATAGAATTAAAATGATTCAAGCCTGAAAGTCGTCTTATTCGCTTGATGGCTTCTAGGTTAGTTAATTAGCAAAAACATCGTAATCGCACACCGGAAGGTCTTGATGAGGAAAGAATGTAATCCGTTAATTATCCCGTATTTGTCGAGTAATTACTTGTTACATATTATATGCATTGTATATGCTAAGGTGTCGTATGACTTGTCAACATTGAGCCCGCGAATGCGAAAGTTGTTTAATAGTAGAATTGACCTTTTTTTTTAGGGTTGGGACATCATTCAATTACTTCTCCCACTCTGGGCGGAGCGAGAGTGAGTGTCAGACTTCTACGTCTAAAACCCATCCATGTTCCTTCATTTTGTTCCGGAGCCACGGTATCTCTTTCGAATAGTCCCACGACTCCGGCAGGGTAGAATTGGCCCTAAGTTTACAGAATCGACCGGCTGTACTGTATGGTTATCTAAACATAACATTATCTATGCTTGGCCCGCATGAAAGAGAATTATGTAGGTCGAGATTGTGGCAAGAAAAAATTGCTAACTCGTCAATTATTTACACTGATTCATAGACTACCTACGTTACGAAACATCCTAGGCTCTATTTTAATCTCGTATAAAGTGTTTGGAAAAACCGTTTATTACTGAGAGTTAGACAATACGCGGTTGTTTATTTAACATTAATTGTAACGATTGTATCCAATTAGATTGATTAGTTATATGAGGACAATGCGTGACCAGCACGCATCAAGCATTTTTTGCACCACAAAGGTTATGTTTTTCTAGTTTCTAATAAAGCAAATCACGTTTAAACAAATCCAAAATAAAAACGAAAATGTTTATGAAATATTTGGATGAGATGACATTGCCTGAAGGTCAATCAATACCAGTAAAAACCCAAGTTAGTTATCTACTTATACGTTTTTTTTCCAGAAACTGGCAATGAAAGAAAATAACTGTATCATACCATAACCGTTACTTATCGTTATCAAACCTAAGTTGACTATTCCCACAGGTATTCATTGATAAGCCTTAAGCATACTATTTACAAAGACTTATTCGCAAAGATGACTTCATAGGTAATTTTGAATAATAAAATGACTGTCACAGAAAGGAATTTATTTGCTTCCTTGCGCTTTGGTGTTTTTAGTCAGTCACATAATAAGAAGAAGATATTCGTGTTAACATAAAATTACAATAAGCTAGTTTTTTGACGACACGGTTGGCGCAGTGGTTGAGCGACCGACTGCTGCGCTGCGTGTCGCGGGTTCGATTCCCGCACGGAACAAATATTTGTAAGACCTACATGTATTTGTTCTGAGTCTGGGTGTTTTTCTATCTATAATATGTATGTATTTACAAAAAAAAATGTATATAAGTAGTTTATTAGCCATATCGTTACCATAACACAAGCATTAGGTTGCTTAACTTGGGACTAGACGGCGTTGTGTGAAATGTCCAAGGATATTATTATTATATTATTTGCTTCCTTGCGCTTTGGTGTTTTTAGTCAACAGTCACATAATAAGAAGAATAGATATTTGTGTTAACATAAAATTACAATAAGCTAGTTTAGTACAATAGATGCAATGTTTACATTTCCTTAGTCAAGTCTTTCGTAATAATTAGGTAATAACGTTTCAAAGATGTATTGGCTAATTGCAAAGAAAAAATCGCCCTCCTGCCTTTATAATAGAATATTTGGCATCGGCGAACTGTTTTCTATCTTCAATAAAATACTTTCAGCCATTTTGCAACGAAAAAAATTAATAATAATTAAAAGAAGAATATATCCTTATGCTTGGGGGAGGTCCAAAAATTGACGTTGTTCGACAAAAATTGACAAATAATCTTTCTTCTTCACTTTGCAGCAGTGTTTTACAAAGATATGAAAATTTCGTCTCCTAATTTCAGGAGGAGGATTCCGACGTCTGCGACCTACAGATGTCCCCTCATCAGTTGATTTACGACATGTACAACACCATAGCCCTGACTGAGATCAAGGGGTACGCCATGATGCAGTTCTCTTGGATGTTGCTCAGGATATATGGAAGAGGTAAGCTTGATATTACGCCTGTATGTCTAGAGGGGGGGAGAGGGGGTAGGCAATCCTACTTACACACAACGATAACAATAACGCAAAAACTACTGAATGGATGTAGATGAAATTTGGCACAGAAATAGATTATAACTTGAACTAACACACAGCACATTGTTATCCCGGGTAATTTTCCGAATTTAGTAGTAGTGGCCCATTTTTCGCCAGTCTTGTTAGAAATCCCATTCATGTGTATATGAGGTAAGCTTCAGGCAAATCTTTAGAGCTGAGTTTCTTTGTTTCTATACAATAAAGACGATGAATGTAGTGCTGTGATTCGAATAAGTAAACAGGTTGATTGTTTACCTTGTTGATGTATTGTAGACTAGAACATGTCGTATTCTGATCAAATCTAACATGTTTTTTTTTAGAATATGAAATTATAGGAGCTGTGGAAGTAATTATAGGGTACAGTAAATATGTGAACCCCTATCATAGCAGAGCATTATAGCCCGCAGATGTTTACATCTGGCCATCGGGGCAATAAAGTAATAATTAAATGAGTATCTGTAATCAACTCTCCAATTTATAAATTAACTTGAAAGATAGTGAACGTGCCTGAAAGAATGTATGTACATATGTTTATTAAATAGTTATTTAAAATTATTACGATGATAGTTCCGGTTACGCGAAAACAAATTCATGAAATAGCATTATTTATATAAACATGATAACTTTCCTTGATATGCTTTCAGATATCAAGAATAGGTGTAATTTTGTCACTTATTTATAAGCATACAAAATTTATAAATAAAATATAAACACGAACACCTGTCTTCACAAAACTAAACTTAGCAAACAGCTTTTTCTTCACTAATGACTAAAATTCTCATTTTAAAAGACTAACAAGTGTATCACATTGTCATTGGCAGTCGCATGCGCATGCGTCAATACGAGTACATTTACATGAACACTATCAATAAAACGATATGCAAAATATTTAATTAAATGAGCTATCATGTCTGTTCAGTGTAAATTCCACATGTAGGTAGTTTACAGAAGTACTGAACGATTTAAATGATTGTGAAAATAAAATTGGTAACTAGAGTCAATTATTTTTTCCTAGTTTATTTTTAATCTAAATGCTTAACAGATTTTATTTTTACTTTGTTTGTAACAGAATTAAATCGAGTAAGCAATAAAAGAGTTAAGTAAGAAAAAATTAAAATCGTATGAATGAGTTGAGCTGTCTCACTATTTTAAACAAGCCATTTTTAACTTTGTTTTTCATCAATTTGAAATAATATGTGGAGCAAGGAAAACAAGAATAAAGTAGTAAGTAAATACTGAATATTGATCAGTTGATTTTCATTAACAAAAAAGGAATTTGACCGTGTGTCACAAAAACAATTGATTTTTATACAAGGTAACTTACTAATGCATCAACATTTAGAATTTTAACTTTGACTTGTCAAAATTAAGTCTCTGAGCTCAACTTTTAGAGTAATTACAACAAAATTATTTATTATTATTTTAAATGTAATCTGTATGTACAAACCCAGCGACATAAATCCTTCTACGGATCATTTCTATACAGTAATGTAGTCAGAAATATACGTCATTCTGTAACCACAGTAAATAACATTGTTTGTAATTAAATATATCTGCAAATGGGTATTTTGCACTAATAATGACACAAGTATTAGTACTTAAATAACAATTACATAGCCTGTAGGCACATGTCCGTTACTTCTCAGTCATCATAATAGGCTAGATTCCATCATCCACAAATTGCAAAACTATTTAGTGCGTCAGTTAGAGTATTGAAAAATAATGGACACGTATTTTTTGTTTTTGTAAATCAATGAATATTGACAAAGATAAAACGCATCAAAACTCGGGAGTGGGGGCTCGTGACGTCACAAAAAAATTATGCGAAGGTGTGACGTTTTGAGAATTTTAAAAGCGTCGTAACTTCGTCAATTTTGGTTCCCGTAACAAAAGAAAAAACACGTCAAATATTTTTTGATAATCTAACTGACGGACTAATTTGATTTTTTCAGGACACAAGCCCATTTCATCTCCTTCACATTTTTCAAGAATGATCTGCAACTATTGGTCGTAACGTGATGTTATATATATAGCCTACCTTCCCCGATAAATGGGCTATACGACACTAAAATAATTTTTCAATTCGAATCATTACTTCGTGAGATTGACGCAATCTACCAAACAAACTCTTCAGCTTTATAATATTCGTATAGATTCAGGTCAAGATTGTTCAATTTGCTGTGTTTAAGTTAAGAATCTATTATCACATAGCTTGGTGACAATGGATTATGTTTAAAAAAACTATTGCGACTGAGAGTGCCTTAGCAAAATAAACTAAATCCTACGGAAATTGAGATATGAAGCTGTTATTGTTAATAACTCTTATCCTTGATAACCATTACCTTAAACTGAACTAGCTGTTGCTCGCGGCTTCGCCCGCTTGACAAATTATACTAAAACCTTCCTCGAGAACCACTCTATGCATTGGTGAAAACAGCATGAAAATCGGTGCAATAGTTTTTGAGTTTATCGCGAACATACAGACAGACGCGGCGGAGGACTTTGTTTTGTAGTGATAGTGATTAAGGAGATTAATTTTCCACTGTCAATTTTTTTTTAATCTATACTAATATTATAAAGCAGAAGCGTTTGTTTGTTTGTTTGTTTGGTTGAACGCGCTAATCTCAGGAACTACTGGTCCGATTTGAAAAATTCTTTCAGTGTTAGATAGCCCATTTATCATCACGCTAAGACAAATGGGAGCGGAGCAATACTAGAAAATGTGACGCAGACGAAGTTGCGCGGGTCGGCTAGTAGTTTTATATGATCGAAAAGGAGGTAGCAAAAGAGGTTTATGGAAGTAGAAGCCTTGCTATGCCCCAAATAATATAGTATAAGGACACGAGGATGATGATGTTAATAAGTATTTTCATGAATGGTTTGTTTCAGGCAATTTCACACAAGAGGCGAGTCTAACGCGACAAAGGTATGCCGAGAGGACGGGGCAGACAGCCACGGCCGCGAGGGCTGCTCTATCAATCGCTAAACGAGACCTGTACCGGTGTGACCCGTCTGTACACACCAGTGGTAAGTAAATTAAACTAATATAATGTTACTTGCTTGCCAAGGAGTACAGTGTTAACCAGTTAATGGGTTGCCTGGTAGGCAGCAGCTCCACGTATAATACTGATATTCAGCTGAATCCGGTTTGACTGGAAACCGACCCCGATATAGTTGGGAAAAGGCTAGGTCGATGTGAATGTTATACTACGGTAATTATGCTACGGCACGGTTGGCGCAGTGGTTGAACTATCGACTGCTGCGCCGCGTGTCGTGGGTTCGATTCCCGCACGGAACAAATATTTGTATGGCCTGCAGATAGTTGTCCCGGGTCTGGCTGTTTATGTATGTGACTTTGTATGTTTGTAAACGCACCCACGATACAGGAGAAATTCATAGTGTGGGGCAAAGTTTAAAAAAAAAACCCGTTATTTTTTCGTTGTCGTTGGAATTTTGAGAAAGCCTCTCATAGTGCTCTCCTACACTCCTCAAGGAAACTACTTGCCAAATTTCAGCTTCTACGACCAGAAGTTTAAGACTTTGCGGTGTCTGTAAGTTACTCAGTACCGGAAGAATTTTACACGTTAGATTTCAGCAAAAGAAGGATTTTTTGATAGATTTTTGCTCGGTTTGGTTGGTGGTAGGACTTGTTCTAAGTCCGCCTGGCAAGCCACCATCATGTCTAAGTCTGTCGCCATAACAACAATATTAACAGCATTGTTGTGTTCCGGCAGTTAGAGGTATGATAGCCAGTTCCTCTGTGTAAGAGGATTCCGGGTGAAACTCGCTTCCATCTTCGGCTTAATCATCACTTTCCATCAGGTGAGATTTGAGCCAAGAGTTTCCCCGTTTTGAATAATAAAAAAAGATTTTGATAAAGTTTGTAAGGGAAGGAACCTTGTAAAGAATTATTTTCATTCTTAGATATTAATAAACACCTAATGACACAGAAATATAGCTAGTTTAGTAGTTATAATTACCAATGATAGAGCATATTTAGCTTACATGTTTCGCACAAAAAAAAAACACTGACAAAAACAAAGCGTAAAACATCGTTATTATTTAAACGTACCTACTTAGGTCATCACTGATAAAACAACTAACCGACTAAAGATAACAAAAACAAAGATGCGATACCTAAACAGAAACTTGTCAACAAACCCCTATCCAAACGAAACTATTCACCCCAACACATCAACTGCAGTCAATAACGTCTATTTTCCAGCGACATACGCGGAAGTGACGCGCCTGCTGCAAGGCTACATTGAGAACGAGGTAGACATGAACAGCGACGGCACGTGCAAGGAGAACTGCGCCTTCTATACACTGGCTGAGCGCCAGGGATGCTTCAAGGATCAGTTCTGCGCGCAACAGAAGGTGTGCAATGGAAGGATCATTGACTGCCAGTATGTGGACTCTGACATGTGGGTGTGTCCTGCGGTAAGTACAGTTTAAAACCTTTGTTTTTCATGACTAAAATTAGGCTGCGTTTCCACCCGAGATGTGCGAGGAATGTGTTTGTTTAGAAACAATAAAACCAATTCATCTAGGTAGATGAAATGATTATATTGGTATTATTGATGGCGCTGAGCGAGGCTACGTAGCCTCGCACACGCCCCTCGCTCGCTACGTATCCTCGCACTTCTCTAATAGAAACTCAGCCTTATCAGAGCGAAAGTAACTATGCCAAAAAAAACAACTTTTTTAAGACAGCAAGGCACCAAAATCCTACTTCACAACACAAAATATAAGTAGTTGGAAATGGTGGCAGGGCCTTTTCAGCTTCATTGCTAAGAATAGGCTTTCTAGATAATTCTGCCCAAAATTTCATGAGATACGTTCTGGCAAATCCATCTTTTAGTACTCCAAGTTAGAATTAAAGGAGAATTGCTTGAATTTTAAGAAACGCTGTTCTAGGGGAGCAATACGACACAGAAATAATTATACTTATTAAAAGGAAAAAACAAAGAACTCGAGATGATAAATGTAACGGTTTCACACAAAGCTAAATTGCTTTAATTGGTGTAGTACTGCGGAGTCATATCTTAATTGTCCAGTCTGATTATACTGTTGTTGTTGTAATTAAAGTTAAACAAGCGCAATGAGCTGAACTTGTACAAAGAAAAAATTAAAACCAGAGAATATATTAAAAGACTATGTTTTGCCCTATAAAAAAAAAAAGATCCTATAATCGTCTCCGAGGTACCATTTATCTAATATGCATTTACAGAAATATCGGGTCAGTATTTTTTTTTTACTATTGATAGGCACGTGGCAAGATGGAGCACGCTTGCTTAGAAGTAACCTATTCCCTCTTCAGGTTGTAGCTATCAGGAAACACAGACTCAGGCAGGGAATTCCACTCCTTAGCTGTACGTAAATAACAATGCTTTCGCATTTATAATATTAGATAAGATTTGAAGTCAAACTGGGACATGAACAACAAAAGAGCAAACTTTGACTTTTGTTGAAAACAGTAGCTAACCTAAGTAGTAACCGTGACCCCGTTAGTACGAAACAAATCACGATAAAATTCATCACGACTCGATATTTAAAATAATTGTCTGTATTTAACTTTACAGAACTACAAGAGTTCTAGGCGGTATGAATGGATTGAGTACGAAAACGGACGCACACTCGGAAGGGTCGGCAGCTGCAGATACGGAACAACCAAGGTTAGAAGACTTTGACACTACCAACATTGGCCCCAACATCTCGATACCTATGACACCCCTTTGTATATTGGCGACAAATACAAATGTACCGTTCGCAGAGCAATCGTTAAACTGCGTGGCTTATCTGCCAGACTTGGAGAGAAGTTAATGAGGTCAGATGATTAAGGAAACAAATCAGAACGCAAATACGATACCAAGACGTTTTATTTAGTTTGATTTTCTTGAAGATCAGTGCATATTTTTATTTATATTTAATGTTTTCATTCAGCCTTAATCTTGGTTTTTGCAGAATGTCATCAAAATAACATCAATTTTTTTTATTATGACTATAGACATTTTCCAAGCTAACTAGTTGTAAAATAGATTAAAGTATTTTACACGTATCGACCGCTATCTGACCTCGAGGAAACCGAGCACGTAATCGATATAACCACAATAGTTTCCGAGTGTAGTGTTCCAACTCAGCGGCTATGTCCAGGTGGATTCTTGGTGGCGCTGGCTTTTCTGGCACTGTTCCTACTGCCTGTGCCTGTGCGACGACTCGACCGGCTCCGACCGCTACTTCAGCCTGCGCGAAGCAGTGGCCGACATCAACAACAACAAGTTAGTCCCTTAAATGTCCGGCTCGCCCGCACACTTTTAGGGACACATCAAAACTTGCCCCCCCATAAACTCCGAACATTCAAGTTTACTCCAAAACTAGCCCCAAATTTCCGAAAATTCAAGTTTATAATACAAGTTTTTCGTTCAAAGGTCGACTCCTGGTGGAGATGGACTCTAACTCACTGCTCGTATTGCCTTTGTCTGTGCGAAGACGAAGCCAGCACGGCTGAACGTTTCTTCAGCTTACGAGAAGCGGTAGCTGATATTGAGAGCAACAAGTCAGTACCAGGAGACGCTGAGAAACTAACCTATGTCTTTTCGACCTAACTGGCTTTCGTTGTACATACCGCTTACAGGGGTAGTAGGAAAATGC
The DNA here is from genome assembly GCA_963859965.1 of Ceramica pisi. NCBI lineage: Eukaryota > Metazoa > Arthropoda > Insecta > Lepidoptera > Noctuidae > Ceramica > Ceramica pisi. Next base: position 2,294,202 of record OY982538.1, read on the forward strand.
AGTGTATCCTTCGCAGTAGTGTTTCGGAGCTAATTCCATCTTCTGTCATCTTTATTGTGTTAACAGCATGGGTGTGCGGGTGGTCTATTTCTATGTAGTTTTTAGTTCGATACTAAAATTAGCTTTTCGCAATTTTCCAGGGTAGTGACAGGAATGAGACTGGTGAAGCTTGGTAAAGTGTTCCACATTCAGATATACCAGGGTAAGCTGGTGGAGCGAGGATTCGTGGAGTCTTCAGAGGAAGTGTTGGCGCAGGCTTTCGATCCCATCCACGGAGGAGTCATGGAGGGCGTAGACTACCACACGCTGACATACGAGAGGAGAGCAATTGATTTGGACGAATTGGACTCACCTTCGGGACACGTTTTGACTGGAGCCAGGTTAGAAACTCGATCAACAAAAAATAGCAGCCTTTTTGCTTTAAGATTTTCGAGTACAATGACGCAATTGTCAACAGATTCCGAATGATCGGTGCCCATCTACACTTCGAGATTCGCTCAACACCCTTCAACTATACGACGGGAAAACTTTCGCCTGAGAAGAGTCAATGGATCAGCAACGACAACACTGAAGGATCACATACACCCAGGTAAATATTTCATTTTAAAGCTGGGAGAAGAGAGAAAGTCTTGTGATTATATTGAAACAATCACAAGACGTAAGGACTTCTTAGAAGAGTACAAGAAAGAAACTAGCCACTTTGTGGTTAATTTAACCACGATATTACGGATACAGTACAGTACGAGATGATCCTCGGACAGAATCGGTTGACAGTAACACCGCCTCTTGGTTACTGCCCTAATTTATGATTCGTCCGCTGCCGCAAGGCGCAACGTTGGAACGCACACAAGGCGAACCGATCACCTGTTGAGGGTCGCGGGAAGCCGATGGATGCAAGACAAACAGGACCGGTTTTTGTGGCGACACTTGGGGGAAGCCTATGTCCAGCACTGGATGTCTTTTGGCTGATGAACCAAGAGGCATTGACCACAAGTCCAATCAATAAACCAAGACCTTCACCTCAACTTGTCGTATCTTCCAGGTCACGTCTGGATCTGTTCAAGCCTGACCTGCCGACACGCGCGACCACGACGTTGCGCATAGACTCACAACACGACCAGTACATAGAGTTCACGCATTCGGACTTCGACGCAGACGCAGCGCAGAGCACCGTGCCTTTTATTGACATACAGCCTGTGGTGCCTTCGAAAGGTGAGGATGTTTTACTTTTAATTTGGGATAAGGGTGCTAGCGTGACTCCTAAAGATCGGTCTAAGCCCGTATAAGGATAAAGGGAGACTTGATAGATCCCAAAGCAGCTAGCTTTGGGATCTATCAAGTCTTTAATAATTATGCTGGATAGATTATCAGGTTTTCCAGATTTAATTTGATTTTTTGATCGTTATAGGTGGAAAGTAAAATCTTGTAGAATTTTTACCCGAGTTTTTGGTGATGGTAGATAAGTAAAATACTTTAGGTATACGTACCTACAATATGCAAACGTTTCTCAGTTTTCTTTTACTGTACATAGTCGTCTCATATTGATTTGGGCTAGTGAAACACTACTAATATAACTCACTTTCGTCCACAGCCCTAAACACCAAAGGAGCTACTTTGCTCAGCGGCGCAGGACTATACCACAGAGGAGCTCGGGGCTCCGGTGGCTTCATAGGCGCCAAAGTGATCACCTACGACTACTCAAAACACGTGAAGGCCGAACCACCTCCGTCAGAGTTCGTCGACGAGTCGGAAACAACCGAATTCGTACCCATCGTTAATTAGAATACAGTTCAATTTCATATACTCATTTTATTTTGTAATGTAGCGTAATTGTGACTTTTGATAATACGTATTTTTTAAGTCTCGTACTGAGTTTTATTTCGGGATACAATGTGGCGTACAATGGTAGGGTATGTACAACGGGACGTTAGGAATAAACAAGATAACATTCGAGTGTGTTCGACTTGTCTGATACTTGAACTGCTGCAAATATGAGGCAGATGAATACAAACATGGGTACTATATAATGTAAACATTCTAGTGAATGGACCATTGGTAGACAGTGCAACGTAATTTTCTAGACAAAGTAGGTTTTTATTGACATTCCAAATTGATCAAACGAAATTTTGTCTTCATGACTGTATTTGCAAGCCACTTTTTGAATAATTAAAACTTCAACACAGATAAATCGAAATCAATTTTATTGACAATGTTATCTTGCTTCGCATAGCGTCCCTGTAGAAAATAGATAACTCCAGTTCTCTAGTCCACATGCTCCAAATATGAACAATAAAGATTAATATAGTAGAAGTTTGTTTTTCTTAATATTCAAAGATCCTAACGAAAATTTATTTTTGACTGTCTCTCACGGCTTCGCTCCCGTTAACTGCAAGTTTATTATTTTTTCTTTCATAAGAACCTTCTCCTGCCAATAACAAACACAACAAAAAAAGAGTTTAGCGAAATCGGCCCACCCTGGGCCGATTTCGCTAAACTCTTTTTTTAGACAAAGTAACATCACTTCGTACCGAAACGATATCTAGATTCGTCATCGTCTCTGAGATAACGACAAACATTTCATAGCCAATGTAACACTATGGTCGCGATCGTTGTGTCGAATTCTTTGTTCGATAAAAAACGAAAATATTGTACTCTAGGGCGGGACTCCCATAGAAAAAACCGATGTATGAAACGTAATACAGTTAAAGTATTAGATTATATAAGAATAATAAGACAGTGAGTGTTGCGTTTAATTGTTTTTAAGTTATAATAAAAACGATATTTTTACAGTGGTAAGTGAATAGTGTTATTACTTTTAGATCGTCACCAAAACTTAATGATAATTAAAATAGACTCATTTCTAAAAGTGACTGGTGTTCAAACGATAATGGAGTAATCTATTTTAATTTTTAGTGATAAAACATGGAATCAAGAGTGCGAGCAAGTCCCGAACAATAATTATTGTCAACGCTGTTTGAGTATATGGAAACGTAAGTAAATCCAAGTTTTATTCATGAGTACCTATGTATTGTAAACAATGACGCGATCTAAACAATGAAGTACTTATATTGAATCTTTGTTTGTTTATGTTACAGTCATGGTGACCTGGCGAGGCCTCTTGCTGGATCACAAGGTCGGGTACGGTCAGACCGACTGCGGACTGAACTCCCAGGCGTTGTTATTGTGTGCAGCTCACAATAAACGTAGAGAATGCATTTTATAATCTATTTGATCTGCAGTAATGCCTTGCAGATCAAATAGATTATACACAGAATAAATACTAAGAGTATGTCGTCAAACAATGTCAAAAATCAGCTGCCGAATGAAATCCGGCCATATTGTTTCGATAACTACAACGTTTTAACATTCGTTTCGTTATCTTTTTTGGCGATCAAGATCGAGGCGAAGGCAAACACTGAAAGCGCTGCTTGTCTACGCATTTGTATGGGATAAACACGATAACGATTCGTTACTTTATAGTTTCGTTATGAAATATAACATTGTCTATGAAATTGCGATAACGATGTCGATTGACCACGTCTTTTCTAACTTCGTTATCGTTTTTAAATTGTTACTTTGTCTAAGCCCCCAGCCGTTCACGCGTGATGCGATGACCAAGGGAAATAGGGATTCATTTTTGTACATATAGATGTCAAACGCTACTGGTACGCATTATTAACAGTCAGCGGTTTTGCTTTGTCTCATATGCATTAATAGTGCTTTTAAAATCTGGCACGCAATTTGGTCGTTCCACGCAATGTTATCTAACTTAAATAATACGCCTAACATTTCTGGGTAAGCTCACTCCATCATCGACTTTGTGTTCTGTGACGTCTGATCTAGTCAAAAGCATACCCAAGTCATTACTCAAGTAAAAAGCACTGTACTACAAAGCGACTTGGTCAATTTACCAAAAAAAAACTTGGATAAAATTCTGTTCTATTTCTGTTTAAAAAAAATTAATCAATGATAAAACTCGAATACAAAAAAAGTAAAATATGACAAGTGTAATGCTAGAAATAGTGAAAAATGGTGCACACAATATAACTTAACGACATTTAAAAATACCTAAACGCGAATATAAAAAAAAAAAAACAAAATAATAATAAATATGACAAGTGTAATGCTAGAAATACACGAAAGCAGAAGTGTGTGAAAACTGGTGCACACAATATAGCCGAAATTTAAAAATATCTAAACACAAATATGAAAAAAGAAAACAATTAAAAAAAATATGACAAGTGTTGCAATGCTACAAATACATACACGAAATTAAAAATACCTAGTAGTTAGCACTAGACAATCAGGTGCAATACTAAATATAAAATAGTAAAATTGAGAGTTGAGGTTTGTTCAAGAAATGTCACAATATGAGGTCCTTACACAAGTGTAAGGACCGCACTTCATTTTTTTTTTTTACTATTGATAGGCATACGTTTGACCGCTATCTCACCTGATGTTAAGCGATGATGCGGTCTAAGGTGGAGCAAGCTTGCCTAGAAGTAACCTATTCACTCTTGACTTAAAGACTCCCAGGTTGTAGCTATCAGTAAACACAGACTCAGGCAGGGAATTCCACTCCTTAGCTGTACGCACAATGAATGTATTCCCAAAACGTTTTGTGCGTATAGGTGGGATGTTAACTATTTGTAATTGATTAATTACTTTAAAAAAAAGGTGTGCTTTAGAATGAAGAGACATATTATTGGCACTTTACTATGAAATAAAAGTGTGGAACACGCATCAACAAGAGGAAAAATAAAATTATCGATGAAAAAACTTACCTTTCGATTTAACAATTAATGAGGAATATAGTTTTTTTAACTATATTTGAATTCAGAATTCGAGCTCATTAGCAAAATTTGGATCTTTATGTCATACAAACCCAAATTCAAATTCATATTTTTTAGCTTTTAAAATATGTTGGTTGCAATGGAACAATCAACTTTATCATCATGGAGTCTATTTTCCTCAACTTGATAATCTAACTAATATTATAAACGCGAAAGAGTTTGTTTGTTTGTAAGGCTTTCGCGACAAAATCTCTAATATTTACGGCCATTTTCAATAACCGATCTATCTTTTCTCCCAGCTAATAAAGTTAAACAAAGCTATCATTTTAACCTTACTTGCGTTTCAATAACCTACTGACGGATAACATCTACCCAAGGTCCAACTATCTGTCATCAGGAGGAAGGATAGCAATACAAATCGTTCTTACCTGCATTTCAATAAACGTCCAAAAGACGAAGCTAACTGTAGAAACGTCATTTGATTATCCGTCAACATCGGCCGTTACCGCGAGTTTGTGCTTGAATAGCAATAGCCATGTATTTTCTTTTTATAATGGAATATTAAAGCATTTATGACAGCAACATTGATTTATTCAAAAAATAATAATAAATTGTGTTGGCGACGAGACCCCATTCGCGCTCCAGGGTACATACAAGTAGTGAAAGGGAAGAACTATGTAGCTTAATTGTTTTGTCAAATGTTTGATTAGATGGTATAATACGGTTAATTAATGTGTATTAGTTCTCATAAGAATCCAATTACACCGTATTTTGTTACTTTATAAGAGAATTTTCAAGTAACATTTTATAGTTTATTACGTAACTTGAAAATGTGATTTTTTGTTTATGAAGATGTCAAATACAAGATTTTTACATAAAAACCATATCACATAAATAATCATGTCCATGGGACATCTAGTTTTAGGAATATAAGGAAAAATGTAAAGGGAAAAGTTTCCACATCGGAGTTTCATAAGTTTATGTTCTATGGTTGTTTTATTCTTTGAAGTTATGGATTGAATTATTGTTATATATTGTAGAAAATATTGTCTTGGAAATCTAAATATGTTTTAATTATAAAGACTTTTTGGAAAATTTGGCCAAGACAGCGGGAAAATCTGTCTTTTGTTGGTCTGACACAGATATCACTTATCTGAAACTGTGGAATGCAGACTACTGATAGAAAGAATCTTTTTTTTTTTCAGGGATAGCTATCTATCCGCATACTTAGATAGGTTACTGATAACGGCCGTTAAATAATTCTGTTACAAAGATAGATGGGTCGATGGAGACGGTTTTAGCTAAGATAATTGGACACTGGACATGTTTAGGAGAGATTTGCGAAAATTATTCCACTTTATTTTCCCAAAACACGCTAATCATCTCAGATTCTGAATTCAAACTCGAAGTCGAAGTCTCGCGCAAGCGGCACATACCTGCACCCTGAGCGGATGGACGGCCAGCAGCGCCAGCAGGTCGGGCGGCGGCAGCACGTCGGCGGCGCGCAGCCCCATGCAGCGCACGCCGGCGCACAGGAACGCCGCCAGGTAGCGGTGCAGCGGGAAGTGGAACGACGCGTGCATCACCTCCGACTGCCACAAACATTCGAAAGTTAGCTGCTTATCGCTATAAAGTACCAATGATGCTAGGGGGTGAAGTTTCGTCGTAAGAATATCAGTACGTCGGGAGAATCACGATGTAGGTACGTGCGACAGACGAGCACATCGTAGGACAGGAACAAGACTCACCCTCTCCATGTGCGGCGTGGTGAAGTGCACGGCGTCGAGCCACTCCTGCAGGTAGGTGAGCGCGGCGGCGATGATGCGACGTGCGAGCGGCGCGTGCGACGCGTCCGTCAGGTGCGACAGTACCGACCACATCGGGTACGCCGCCGCCTCTAGCTCGCAAGAAAACGCGGCGTAGTACGACGACGGCTCGAACTCAATATGGCCGCCGACTTCGCGAATGTTCACATTCATACCTGGAAAAATTATATTGGTCAGTCCTCGGACTAGCTTTTCCCCAAACATATTCAGTCTCATCATCTTCCTGCCCTTATCCCATGTTACTTGGGGTCGGCGCAACACGTTTTTTTCTTCCAGTCTGCCCTATCAGCCGTCAAACTTTCACTAACTCCCTTTTCTTTCATATCGCTTCTTACACAATCCATCCATCTTTTCTTTGACCTTCCTCTCCCTCTCCATTCATCCACATTTATGTTCATTACTCTTTTAGTTAAATGCGTTTCCTCTCTCCTCTTCACATAACCATACCAAGACAAGCGATTCCCTAACTAAACATATTCAGTCTATTTGTGAAAAAAAAAAACAACTTACCTTGCAACATAGACAAGAACTCGAACCACATATCGACCAACGCATCATCTTGTAGGAACAGCAAGGCGACGCTCTTATGTGAAAGCACATTATTGAAGTCCGACACAAGCGGCCAATAGCAATGCTCCTTCATGACGCGTCTCGTACAATCTATCACGTAATGGAAATTCTGTTCAGGATCGTGTAGAGTGTTCTGTACGAGGATCTTGCCCATCATGAGCCGCAGCGAGAGCACCATGACGTGCAGCAGGTGCAGCTGCTGCACGCAGCGCAGAGCCAGCGCCTCGTTGGAGAACAGCTGCACGGACATGTGCACCACGCGGTTGGACAGCGTGTCGGGGTCGGCGGCGTCTTCTAGCACCAGCGGGATGCGAGCGTAGTGCATCACGAATGTGCGGGTCAGGTGCTCCTGTAACAATCGTGATCGTGGACGTGCTTTAGTATACAAAGAAAGGAAACTTGTTTTTTGACGTGACAACGTCTTATAAATTGGTTTGCCGGGTGACACTTCAAGAAACTGCGTTACGCTCCGCTCACGTTATGCGCTCACAATGAGAGCGAGTGAGAGGCACGCGTCCCTTCCACTCGGGCATGGTTAGCCCGCCTAAGAGCGAGAGAGACAGACATAAAAAGTGAAAGGCACGCGTCCCTTCCACTCGAGCACAGTTAGCCCGCCTAAGAGCGAGAGAGAGAGAGTAATAAATGTTTTAAATTGTTACTATTATTTCATCCTTCTTCCTACTATACGAATGAATATTCACATTAAAATTATTTTACCACTCAAAGTCGTTGTCACGTAAAACTTTCGCCCGTATACCGACTTTACAGGCAACCAATTTTTTTTTTTTTTTTTATGAAATATACACAAGGTAGGGTTTAAAAAAAGTGGTTTCGAACTAAAATACAATTTTTTTTTTATATATTCCACTTAAAAATCATAGGCTTTAGGGCTGAAGACCTGTATTTTTTTTCAAAATTTTCGCCTCAATAGTTTCGGAGATAAGGGTGGAGAAAAAGTCTATTTTCTTAAATTTTTAACGGACTTCTTCAAAAAGGAGGAGGTTCTATGTTCTGGTGTTTTTTTTTTTGTTTGTTCAACGTTTTCTCCGCCAATTGTGGGCCGATTTTAAAAATTATTTATATTATTTTCACCAAGTCAGAATCTGATGATGAAAGATCCCATGAAAATCGAAGGAAACCCTCAAATTTTATAGGAACAATGTTTTACATAAGCAATAGTGCCTGGTAATCATCATCTCATGTTGCTGAGCTGATGATGGGATCCCATGAAAAATGTTTGTTCAGCGATATTTTCGCCAATTGTCAACCGATTTGGATGATTCCTGTTTATTCCTGTTTTATTTGTAAAAGTATTTTCCCGGACTGGTCCCGTTTCAATTTGGTGAAGGTCTGATGAAGAACTTCGGAGGTAGGCAACGGAACTGTTCAATAAATGATAGCAAATGGATCGGGATTGCCGAAATCGCAAGTCTGTTTATTGTTTACACCAGTTCATAACATAAAATCACGCTGGTACGCTGTCAATGGGTACGCAGGTACCACCAATAAGTAAAAATAAAAAACTTTTTTACAAAAAAATAATATCCGACCCTACAAAGTATAAAATAACTTTCATTTCGGAAGGCGGTGTTTTTTATTTCCGTAATGAAACTTATTTTATACTTTGTAGTGTTTTTTTTTTAAAGCTGGCTGTATTTTTTTGTAACAACTAATGAATTGTAATAAAAATATGTATTACCTTGTAGTCCTGATCTGGCAGCATATTGAGCAGGAAGCAGACCACGTTCTGCGGGAACTCGTACTTGAACGTCCAGAATATGAACTCGTCTAACAACGTGTTGTGCTGCAGACGAGGCGCTAAAGCAGGCAGGTGGCGGTACCTGGAGAAAAAAAATTTTTTTTTTTAATCATGCAGCCAATCAATTCGACTCAAAGAGAGGAACATTATAATAATCCGTTATGTGAGCAACATAGCTTAGGGAACGTGCATGGCGATGATTATGCCATCTAGTGTTGCATTTTCGAAACTTTAAAGTTAAGAATACTTGACATTGACGCTTCTGTGATGCCACCTACAGTTCCTGCATGTTCCTTAAAACACATATTTTTTTTATATGTAAAAAACCTGGACACTAGGAATTTCTCCTGTATCGTGGGAGCGTTTACAAACATACAAAGTCACATACACAAACAGCCAGACCTGGAACAACTATCTGTAGGCCATACAAATATTTGTTCCGTGCGGGAATCGAACCCATGACACGCGACGCAGCAGTCGATCGTTCAACCACTGCGCCAACCGTGCCGTCATCAAATAAGGAAGAAACACAACAACATAATTTAGACTTCAAGCCACTCCTATATTTAATTGGCAGTCAAAGTACCTGGTGACTTTTGGAATAGTTCAAAACTTCAAATTTCATCTTCATCTTTATCGCTAAATCATTATATTTAATTGTTTATTCCATAATCGAATATTAAAAATTATAAGGTTTTGGAGATTAAAGCATTAGGTTCAAAGTTGATTGGGAAAATTTGACAGTGACATGTAGCATGATGTGCTTTCTGATTTTGCTAAAGTGGCCGTTTTAGACTCAAGTTCGGTGTACAGTTCGGGCAGGTCTTTAAGTTTTAGTGCAGTTGCAATTAAGTTTAAGTTCGAGTGATAAACGGTATTCTTGTAATCTTTGAACTGCGCGTAAACTGCGCGTGAACTGCACGTCAATTGCACGACAACCAAACTACCAAACTTACTGACGGTTGAGAGAAAAAATATTATTCACTAAATAATCGACTAGACACGAATAAATTTCAATGAATATAGACGTTAGTATAATATTAAAAATTAAACTTAAGCTTATAAGCTGTCATTTTGGGACGTCAAACAAATAGTAGAATACCGATCACGTTGCGTTCCGAAACACACACCAAAGACGCGCAACAGTAGAATGCCATTATTGCGCTCGCGTGACGCGCACTTGACGCGAGCGTGTCTGACAGCGGTAGAGAATACGAAAAGCGTTGTTTTGATCGAAACGTGACTTAAACTGCACTGCAACAGCACTTATTTAGTTACGTGAATTAGCCTACAGGTCCGTTTTGAAAAAATCTTTCAGTGTTAGATAGCCCATTTATCGAGGAAGGCTATAGGCTATATATCATCACGCTAAGACAAATAGGACCGGAGCAATAATGGAAAATGTGACACAGACGAAGTTGCGCGGGTCAGCTAGTCTAACAATAATTTAAACACACCTATGCGTTAAGGCAAATAGTTGCCGACCGATATTATTGTATTTTGTTTAAAGTATTTTGCTTCTGTCTGTTTTATGCGAATCCCAAATAAACATTTTTCTTTCTCTTCTTTTTTTCAGATTATTTTTAGGATATGCATAGACTTGTTAGGGATAATGTATAGATCAGAATGTAGGGCTGCGAAAAAGACGGATGATAGATTGCACGAAGCAGAGATGAGAATGTTGAGATGAATGTGAGTAACGAGAATGGATAAAGTGAGAAACGAGACCATTAGAGGTAATTTAAAAGTGGCGCCAGCAACGGAAAACTTAAAAGGGAATCGCTTGTCTTGGACACTGGTATGGTAATGTAAAGAGGAGGGATGAAATGCATATAACTAAAAGAGTTATGAATATAAATGGATGGAGAGGGCGAGGAAGGCCAAAGAAAATATCGTTGAAAGAAGAAAGAAGATGAAGATATGAAAAAAAAAAGGAGTTAGTGATGACGGCTGATTGGAGGGAAAAAAAAGTGTAGCGCCGACCCCAAGTACCATGGGAAAAGGGCTGGAGGTTGATGATGCGTAGACTTGTTAAAGGTATAGAAAGTAGGTACTCACTCGTCAGGCGGCTCGGGCGCCGGGAACATCTCCAGCGCCTTCTCGTACATCTTGTTGGACTCCGCCATGTAGCAGCCGTATTCCGTCTCCGGGAATGGAGGCTCCACTAAGTTGCGGTACATCTGACAAACAAACACATTGTTCACTTAGTTAGGCTAATCAAATATTATAGGGGTGAGGCGTATTTATCGAAACAGTTTAACAGCTCCTACCTATTTCGCCTGTTCCTCAAACAACCGTAGTAGCCGTAACTCGACATACAAAACGAAACGACCTGGAACAGCTATGTGAAACAGTTTCAAATGGAACGTGCTCCATTCTCTTCTGACTTATCTATCTATACTAATATTATAAAGAGGTAACATTTGTTTGTAAGTTTGTATGTAGGGGGTAATCTCAGGAACTACTGGTCCGATTTGAAAAATTGTTTCACTGGTAGAAAGCTACATTATTCGTGAGTGCTATAGGCTATAAATTATAAAGATATCATGCATATTAGTCGAACTATCTCAATTTTTGTCTATCCAGGCGGAAAAAAATAGCTCTTACAACAGAGTTATTTGCGTGCGCTGCCTTAACAGTTGTATATAATTGAAAACAATGTATGGCAACCTGGTCCGCCTAGAATAGTTCTACAAAAAAGTCCGCGGCACCATATTTCTATCTTTTATATTTTAGCAGATATAGTAGCTTCTATGTGTTAAAAAAAGTATTTTTCGACGTACTTATCTTTGGACGATTTTTTAAACAACAAAATATTAAACCTTATCGAAAAAAATGTTATTATGATCACAAAAACATCATAGAGATACGATTTGCCCCAAAACAGTATGTCAATTGGTTGAATAGTTTCGAAGATAATATAAAATTACTAAATCGCAAAACGCCGCCCGCGCCGTCCATTCACGAACCGCATTAGAACATGCTTTGTACGGACGTTTTATACATTTACCCATAGACGGCGTTGTGCAATTACGTCATTTTTCTGAATCGTGGTGTTAAGATTTTCCGTGGATTAATGACCCTCTCCAGTTATTATTTAACTTTTGTCGTTTGGTAGGTGAGTTGTACGTAGTTGGTTGAATTTTGTTGGTCTTTAAAATTGTTTTGGTTGCTCGGTTTCTCAAAACACAATTACAATATTACTTCGTTCTCATTCTTCGAGTTCGAAGCTGTGATATTTCTGTTTTTGGGATATCGGAACTTTCCCGTCAGACATCCCAGACATGAGACAAGAGAAGCTCGAGTATACGCCGTACGGAAGAGCCTCTCGAGGAATAGAGAAAACTATTTTGCAAGCACGCGCTGGGAAATCTAGCTCCGAGCGTTCACAGCGGCTTGCTAACCAAAGCTGGAGAACATCGCAGGTCCGTGCTCGGGAATCTAGCGCTGAACGTGCGCAGCGTCTCAGTGATTTAAAGCAGCATGGCTCTGCAACAAGGGACAGGGAGTCTAACGCTGAGCGCGCGAGCGCTCGCAGCGTCGCAGCGGCTCGCTAGCCTAGCTACATACATATTATTATGCAATAAAAACAAAACCCTCCTTTTGGCCGTCAGGAAATAAACTATAGCAGTCAGTACTAACCGAACCACACTCATAATTTCATCACAAGTTAAAATGTTTACCGCCCAACGAAGTGGGCACGGGTCAGCTAGTTATAATAGAAAGAGACAACATCTGTTCTTTGGAACAAGCTCTTTGCTCCTCTGGTTCATTGTAATAGAAAGAGATAGAACCTGTTTCCTGCCTGTACAGAATAAATTTTATTCTGTAAGTAGGTTGTAAATAACACTTTTACAGGGCAATCTTTTTTGGTCATATTAGGGCGGGTTGTATCAAACAGTTGGTTAACGTAACATACGTACGTCAAAAAGTTACGATTACGGACGATGTTTGACGTTCGTTAAATTAGAAGCGTTGTTCCAAAACATTCTGGTATAAATTCCTGCTCATCCCAATAGCTAAGTTATCGACACGGGTCCTACCTAAATAGCTTTTTTTGCATTCCACCACTTATTTGTGTCATCAGAGGAACTGGTATTGTGAAATTCAAAAGAATTTTCACAATATTGTTCTATTTGACGCAACTAAAGTTACGTTAACGAGTGCTCAGACCATCTGTTAACGTAAACGTTATATTTTACGTGCGTTAACGCTGACATTTTGTGAAACAACCCAATTTTTTGATTTAACGATAGTTAACACCATTTTTAACGTTTACGCGTGCGTTAAGTGTAGTTGAAACAACCCGCCCTTATTCTAGATGAGGCCGATGTTTCCTAGCTGACTACCCTGAGAAGAAACACCGAAACAAACTCAGAGGTCATTAAATTGCCACCACATATAGTTCATGAACATTCCCTATCAATGGCATTTCAATATTAGGTTATAGGTACACAAAAATAAAAGTTTATCTTATTAATTAGGCATTAGGGTTGTTTTTGTACATAATTCCCAACCAAGAATCTAAGCCACTGCTGTGACTCAAGTCAAGCCCTTCAGATTGACAAGTTTCTGTAGGTAAAACAAAGTTACCCAAAACCATCACTACCTTCTGACGGCAGCTTCGCCGTCATACAAGTACATTATAGTAACCGACACGATTCGTAGGGTGATCTCGCCAATGTACGGTGGGAGAACGAAACTCGCAAACGCAATAATATATTATATATATAATAGCATTGACTGACGAGCCAATAACGTGAAGCGTCAGAGCTGTCGTAGTCAAACCGACCAATGGAGAGTGTGGTCACGAGTCGTGCCAGTTTTTATAGATCTTTGTTTTGTAACAATTTCTCAAGTTGAGATCTGAAGTGTCGTAGAGCTCGCTCACCTGTGGGTTGATGAGAGCCTTCGTCATGGCGGAGCGCATAAGGTCGCCCATGTTGTTGAACTCCATCAGCATCTTGACGTAGCCCTCGCACTCCTGCACCGTGATCCTGTACGTGTCTGACGTGGTCTGTGTGCCACAGCTGCGGAGAAAGATAATGGTTTGGTCAAAAATCGGTTTGTAACAGGAAAGAGCACTGAGATGGAATTTGGAGTGGAAGATACCACAATATATGCTTTCGATGTGGAGAGGGCACTGGCTGTCCTCTCCACATCGCTTCTTTTGGTTGTCACGTTGGTTTAAATCTGTCGAAGCGTATGACTCTTCCCGCTCTGGGCGCTCTTACTGACTAAAACCCATCCGTGTTCCTCCATAATTATGCCCTTTGCGTTCCAGGGCCGCGTTGACGATTTCAGACAATCTGCCAAAGCCTGAGTTAGTGCTAATTCTTGGATGACAAGCAGTTCCGGGACGTCAGGCGTTTAGATTCGCGTTTATTTTAGCTGAGCTGAACCCTAGTGTATCATACTTCTATGTATATTTTATTACTAGCTGACCCGCGCAACTTCGTCTGCGTCACATTTTCCATTACTGCTCCGCTCCTATTTATCTTAGCGTGATGATATATAGCCTATAACCTTCCTCGATAAATGGGCTATCCAATACTGAAATAATTTTTCAAATCGGACCAGCAGTTCCTGAGATTAGCGCGTTCAACCAAACAAACCAACAAACAAACTCTTCTGCTTTCTAATATTAGTATAGATATAAAAACATGTGCTCTAGACCCTCAGCTGACAAACATTCAACGCTCTGAGAAGTCGAGAGAGTTATAGAACACTCAAGTATCTACAAGACCCGCGTCCCTTGTTGGGGAAAGTCGTTAAGATCGGATGAGTATCTATTGTAAGCTGGTATATTGTGAAGTATAGGAAATTCGCCTTGAAATGAGGTCATATACACGACGTGTGAAAGTCGTGGTGTCCCGTCGGATGCAGGGTTAGAACCGTTTGATAAAATAGATGGGGGAGCTAAAAGTAGAGCAGCCAACGTTCTTTTGACACATCTATCTAACAAATGTGATTCAAGGTTAATAGAATTGCCTGCCAGGGTTGCGAGATTTTTCGAAATAGGAACCGCGGCACTGGAACGCAAAGGGCATTTGAAGGAACACGGGGTGGGTTTGCCAGTAAGAGTCTGACCATCCCTCCCACTTCGTTCATAGCGGGACGAGTCATTAAATGATTTGGTGGTTTACCAGTTCACAAATAGTTTAAAGAGTATTCACTAAATTTTACCAAACAAAATTGAAATGGGCTGCAGGATGACGATAAGCGACATTGACATTCCTTGATTATTTATTTTTACTTTTGATAGGCACACGTTCGACCACTATCTCACCTGATGGTAAGCGATGATGCGGTCTAAGATGCAGCACGCTTTCGTAGAAGTAAGCTATGGTGATTTACACATATTAAATAATCGTTGCGGCCTAGTAACCCCTCTCTTCCAACCAAGGACAGTGTGGCATTGTCTTGTCAAGAATATTGATACTAACGTATGCGTAAGTCTATAGACTCGCTTAATCTGGGACGTTTCGCTTGCGCTGAGCGAGGTAGGTAGATGAAGTGATTATATTGGTTCTTAAGGGCGCTTTCACATTTTTTCTTGAATTTTAGCGTTTTATTCGAATTTTGATGTGTGATTTTGCTTTAGATATAGCCTTAAAAAAACTAAAAATATGCCTAGGACAGTTTTGTCAAAGCGCTCTTACAAAATCGAATAGCTCAGGTTGACTAAAGTTGAATACCGCGCGTCACAAGATTATATTGATTTTCGACAATTATTTTAAAATATTTACTTTACTTTCAATTAGACCAATTTTTTTTTCAAGCAATATAGCAATGCCACCTTAATTAATAAATATTTTTTATTTGAATTTTGATTATAATTTCATAGATAAAAATTATAGTTTCGTACGGAAAATTGACAATAACTCTCAGTTTTACAGAATTATTTTTGGTGTATTACTGTATGAATCGTAATAAATTGATTTGAGCATTCCAAAGTAGAAGATACAGTTGTACCGTGGACATTTTTATAAATGATTAAATTATAATATCTTCGGTGTACCAAGGCATCAAAAGATACCCTAAAGCAACGTTTTGTGAAACATCCTTTGCGGAGTCAAGGATTTTACTGATGTACGTGAACAAATTGAAATATTTATTTAGAACACTCCCCAGATAAATGACCAAACTATCTTATGCATATTTTTGTTTTTTTTTTAAGGCCATATCTAAAGCAAAATCACACATCAAAAATCGAATAAAACGCTAAAATTCAAGAAAAAATGTGAAAGCCCTCTTAAGGCGCGTCCCCGAGCAAAACGCAGCGCTAGCCGTTTTTTATGCCGTTTTTTGGAGCTATATACTCTTTATCCAAAAGAAATATCAACTTATAAAAAATACATTAAATTTCTACATAATCTTGGCTTCAAAATGGTAGATTTTTATTTTTTCTCGAAAACTAACGATTATTTTGGTTTTGTACTTACGCTAATGGATAGGCAATTTTATTATGAACATTTTGGTAGAAGTATTTTTTTCAAACGACCAAAATTAGATTTTATAACGATTTTATTTAACATTCTGAGCGAATTTGCTATTGTATCTCTTGCGCTGTTATTGAGGGAAAAAATGCTCAAGGTTATTTGGTCAGGGTACGGCCTTAACAAACACATCCCTCGCTCATCATCCTCGCACATTTGTAGTGGAAACACAGCCTAAGGCTTGACCTATTTACCGTCACAAATCCAGTTCTAGGTTACACCTGATTGCTGAGCGTACCAGACTAAAAATACTTGACACGGTTGCCGTGAGAAACCTTAGAAGCACACGTGTGGCTTCGCAAATCACTAGAACGGTTAAATTCGTGACACTTGAGCCGATTATAGGAAATGCTTCTATTGGATTAGGTATTTAAACTTTGAAAACAGTGCGTTTGGCGCCGTTCAAGTATTACTTAAGCAGAATTTTAGACATTAACTCCCGCTGTCCACTTGTCAGCGATAGAAATCAAAGCTCTTACTTACCCCTCCCTCCTATGCTTACGTAAGGATCTGACCAAAAGCTAATGAAATAGAAATCCCTATCACCAGTCAAAAGCTAGGACTCTCTTATATGAGTGCTTTTAGAGCGAGTTTTGAAGAAAATAAAGTTGACAGAAGGACCAACGCTCTAGTTGGATCTTACTGTACTTAATACTTTTGCCTAAGTAATAATAAGTTACATTCACACCAGTCTTTATATTTCAGACGAACGTACTGATGGCGTCGTTCAAATACAAAACCAAAAAACGATCGTCGTGTTCATTTATACGCAAACCCAACCGCGTTGTCGCGCCAACAGAGGGCGCCTTCCGATTTTATCGAACCAATTAACGCGACGATCGCGTTTTAGCGCGATTATCCCGTTGTATTAGGACAACACCTTATATTACCATCGCTGTTTGTAATGTTAGTATATTTACCTGTTCTCTCTGAAGTGTTGCAGCAGACGCAGTATGAGACGCGGCATCATGGCCTCGGCGACGCACATCAGAGCTGCGGGCACGTCTCCCGGGCGGGGACATTTGTTGCCGTGGTTACTGCAGAACCTGCAACGAAACATGATTGTGAACATGAGTATGGAACAGAAGTTAGGAAGAATCGGGTTCTGTGGTGGTACTTGGGGAGGCCTAAAATCCAGCATCACTATGTTAAAGACCGAGAAGATTGATTGATACGCATTAAAAATAATGGTAAACGTCTGCGGTCGCTGAAAACTGGAAAGCGACCCCAACATAATTGAAGAAAGACTAGGCGGATGATTTATTCGAATTAAATTAACCCACAGGATTTATAACCAGGACTTACAGGACTAACAGGACCGGATACAATGAAACCGATCAGAGTGCCAATTCTACTAATTTTCAAGCAACTTTCTCATTTGCATCTCAATCGCAAACTGTCAGAAATATTAAAAACTAA
Organism: Ceramica pisi; assembly: GCA_963859965.1. Lineage (NCBI taxonomy): Eukaryota > Metazoa > Arthropoda > Insecta > Lepidoptera > Noctuidae > Ceramica > Ceramica pisi. Next base: position 2,312,068 of record OY982538.1, read on the forward strand.
GTTATTTTTGACAGTTTGCTACTGTCCTACTGACATGCGAATGCGAACGTTGTTTAAAATTATTAGAATTAGGTCTTAGGGCGAATAATGACTTCAGAAAACACTCCGTTTTAGTGCACCATTTTTTAAATCTGTTAGGGCGCGTCCCCGAGCAAAACGCAGCGCTAGCCGTTTTTTGTGCAGTTTTTTGGAGCTCTAAACTCTTTATCCAAAAGAATTACCAGCTTATAAAAAATACATTGAATTTCTACATAAACTTGACTTCAAAATGGTAGATTTTCATTTTTTATTACTAAGTATAATGTTGTAAGCTCCTCACAACGGAACTACAGAAATGAGAAATAATTACTGAAAACATGCATCATCTCGAAAACTAACGATTATTTTGATTTTGTACTTACACTAATGGATAGGCAATTTAATTATGAACATTTTGGTAGAAATATTTTTTCAAACGACCAAAGATTTTATAACGATTTTTTTCAACATTCTGAGCGTATTTGCTATTGTATCTCTTGCGCTGTTATTGAGGGAAAAAATGCTCAAGGTTATTTGGTCAGGGTACGGCCTTAAACAACATTACTTGTATATGTCGGAGGAAGAATCGAGTTGAAACCTGTTTTTTTTTTATATCCAGCAATCAACTCAATTTAGACTTCTTCATTGGACATGTATATTTTTGTATGATTTGGTAAAACTCGCAGCTGATGCTAGCGAGATATCTTGTCTGTCCATCGATGACAGTCAGTGTAGGGTCTGACACATTATGGCAGCAACTCAGTGTAGGGTCTGACACATTATGGCAAATTGTAAAATGTTTCATCTCACGCACAGGAAACTCATTTATCTAAAAGAGTAATGAACATAAATGTGGCTGGATGGAGAGGGAGACGAAGGTTAAAGAAAAGATGGATGGAATGTGATAGTGTGACGGCTGATGATGGCAGAGTAGAAGAAAAAACGTGTTGCGCCGACCCCAAGTAACATGGGATAAGGGCAGGAAGATGATGTAAAACGTTTCTTCTCAGACGAAAGAAAGCTCTACTACATAATAATAGACTGTATGATACTGCAATGCGGAATCTCGGATGGTAGATTAACACCCAACCACAAAGCACTTAGTTCACATCCGGTTGTAAACATTTACAACTTAATTCTTGTTTCTCGTTCCATTCATAAAACTATACTAAAATTCATGACAAAGTTGCTTACATTCAGATACAAGATTAAATTATTAGATTTCGAAAAAAAAAAAAGGAACAAATGCCATTTCCGCTGTTTCAAAATCTCAGTTTTAATACCACAAATATAAACATCTGCTAATAGATCTATAAGATAATAATATACATCATTCCAACACAAACGTCAGCATTAGATCGAGATGCGTGACGTCACACGAAAATGACGTCATTGCCTCACTTCAAGGTCACAGCGAAGGTCTAGGGGCAAGTTCAAACGGACGTCTGAGTCACGGAAAGGTCACTAGGATAAGCTATCCCTTTTCATCTTGTAGGAAGCCCTATAACACATTGTTTGAGAGTAAAGGATGGCTGTTTTTCCTCTGTCTCCGCGTGTTTCTATTATTGTAGTTTTTTTGGTATTCTGGATGTGATATTCGTTTGTTTTGTTTGTTGTTTTGGAAGGTTTATTGGTGTTCTGGTTTGGGTATTGTTCTTCATTTCTTTGAGCAAGATAAGATGGGGATGCAAGTTCGAAAATTGTCTTCGTTAGCTAAAGTTACAACCATTGAAAATTATTCTTAATTTATGATGGCTGAGTACGTTTCGACATTTTTATTATCCCTTACTGTCAATTTCACGCCAGCGATATTTGTTTGAAGAACTCGTTTTGTACCTTAAACTATTGCATTTAGGATATAAAAATGCATACTTATTCGACAAAATGTATCTTACGATAAAGCTCGATATCGGCCCCAATTTAATGTCAGGTAGTTTTATTAACAACAAAAACGTCTTCTCAATATTTTATTAAAATCATTTAAAACTTGGTAGGGTATTGTTTTATCCTACAAATACAAATTACTTTCAGTACAATTGTCCATTCGAAATGTCACAGAAATTGTGACAAATTGCTTTCCATTGTCCAACAGACAGAAACCCATTTTTCTGATACGATCTATGTCAATATTAATGGGAACAATAACATAAAGCTGATAAGAGTAAGGTGTCTTTATTTGAAGTGGCAATCACTCTGTTATCAACAACACAACGTTATCTAGGATAAATCATGGCTTATCGAGAAAAAGTAATCATTCTGACATCAGCTGTTAAGTAATTCGGTTATCGTTTTATCTTAAGAAGTAAGTTATTTTCAGTTTATGATCTCATGGCTAAACAACCGCAAGTATCGATCTTTAAGGTTAAGCAACGTTTGCTGATGTCGGTTTGTGAATGGGTCTTAGCATGCCGACTGCCTTCCGTGCCTCGGAAAACACATTAAGCTGTTGGTAGCTTGTAGATCTTTGACAGTTGTTACGGATTGTCAGAAGCCAGAAAATCTGATACCAGTCTTGCCAAAAAGTACCTAGAGTTAATGGATCGTGGAGGTCTGGTAGGCAGCTTGTTCACGTAAAATACTGGTATTCAGCTGAATCCGGTTTGACTGGAAGTCAACCCCAATATAGTTGGGGAAAGGCTAGACAGATGAAGAGTTAGTAATTTTAAATAAGTAGGGTTTTCTCAGTTGTTTTAACTGCCACAACTGGCTAAAAAGGGCAGTGAATTGTTGTATGATACACAATCACTTCAACTTGATAAAAAGACAAGTTTTCTTTTTCGATGAAAATGAAAGTTGTCATAGTGCGTATCAAAATCTACACCCTGTAGTAACATCAAAATAAGGAAAATCTTTAAATATATCAGAATCATTCTTAGAATTGTAAGTTGTAACGATTGATAAACAACAGCTTTTATAAAAACCAGTTTTAAATTATTATTTTTTTGATGGGATATGCTCTTGACACTAGTCTTGGTCAGAGATGACAGAGACAAAGTCTACGGTTGAGCGAGCTAACCCAGAAGGAGCCTGTTCACTCTTTCGGCTCAACTGAGCTAGTCTATTAAGCTAGGCTATCTAGAGTAATACTGCCCTCTGCTTCAAGTTAGTGCAACTGCGTGAGACACCGCGGCCCTGGAACGCTAAGGGCATTGCATTAGGAGAAACACTGATACTGACGGGGATACCGGTAAAACAATAGTAAAGCTGTGTGTCGCACATGCACGTTTCAAAGCGTAGATCTCTATGGAGAAGAACGTGAAAGAAACTCCACGAACACTCTTTTAAATGATGTTCTTAGTTACATATACTTGTTTCTTCTGCATATAAAACTTAAAATGTGTTTTTTGTGTATTTGAATGAATAAATGAATTTGAGGAAAATGCTAAATAAAAAATAAAAATAAACCTATTACAAGAACTTAAAAGTATTAAGATCAAAATAAGCCAGTGGTAGTTAAGAGATGACCAGTCTCAACTGACGGCGCCCGTTCACGAATCTGACGCATGTATCGGCACCATTCAGCTCAACCAGTTTAAAGGGAACCGAATGATCCAACACACGCGCCGCCATCAGCGAAACATTTGAATGAGCATGCTCGTTCATGTCAAACAAGTAAAATTATAATTAATCACATAATAATTAACTAGCGAGACGTCGACGTTTGTTATGCTACTTCATTTTGTTTCCTTGCGTTGTGTGTTGTTTTTTTTTGTTCTTCTTTTTTTATTAAATTGAAATAAATTAAATTGAATTGCTTGTATAAAAATAATTTCATATTTATTATTGTGTCTTTATTTAATTTCAATTTTAATATTGGGACCTGGTGCCTGATTTTTTTATTTTTATTTATTTAGTAATTTTATTTATTGTCAGAAGCCAGTAAATCTGACTCCAGTCTTACCAATAAGTACCGTGCCGTGGTCCGTGTTACACAATTAATGGGTGGGTTTAGGGTAGGCAGCCGCTCCACGTAAAACACTGGTATTCAGCTGAATCCGGTTTGAGTGGAAGCCGACCCCAGTAGTTGGGAAAAGGCTAGGCAAATGATGATTTATTCATTTTATCTCAAAAACCGTAAGCAAAGACAGGTGTTATAAACTACTATCGCCTACCGCCCACCCCATTCTTTAAACATTCCACGTATGTAGGTATAGCCTGCAATGTATTCTAATGCTATCTATTCGAAATGTCAACAAAACAATGTGCCATCTGCTTATCGACGGCGTCGAATGACAATTGAGCAGATAATGTGTATGCGATCGCGATCCGATATCATGTTTTATGATATTCTGGTAACCCGTTTGTTATAAGACTACAGATATTATTTTAACGGTATTTGTGATAGTATAATGTTTTAATTTAAGTACAGTCTGAGAAATTCATCTTATGGTAAAATGTGTATTTAAACAGACTTTCTAGTAAGTATTTGAGATAGTTTCTAGTGCTTAATTTAGTGGGAATTGCTGCACCAAATAAAACTGTAGACAAATTTCCCTGATCTATTTGGGTTCCGTACCCAAAGGGTTACCAACGGAACCTATTACTAAGCCTCCGCTGTCCGTCCCGTTGTCTGTCAGCGGACTGTATTATCTCAAGAACCGTAATAGCTATAGACTGTTGAAATTTTCAAAGAGCGTGTTCTTGTGCCGCTTTAAGGCGAGGTTGCAGTACTGTGTGTTTTGACGAACAACAGCGACTGTCCGGCGAGCGAAATAATGCCTAAATTTTGATTGTTTTTTCTTCTTGGCGAAAACTGATAAAGAAATTATACAATATGGTTTCAACATTTACTTCAAAATAAAAAGTTCTATCTATTGATATAACTTTTATATATATTCGTGATGAAATCTCTTAGCAGTACACGTTTAAATTGTAATTTAGTGTCATGTTTGATAAAAAAAGTATCGAGCCAATCATTCTAAATCGCGTTTCTATCTTTACGATTTACTTGAGGCTATGTTAAATTTTTATGTAATGATTTTTATTTATTAAAAAACTCACGTCCAAAAATCTTAAAAAGTTATGCATCCCCGCCTTAACAACAAACAATAAATAGCTCTCATTCAGATTTTTTTTCTTTCGGTTTATGGTACGCAACCATTCGTGTGAAAGTCCGACTCGCTTTTGGCTGGTTTTTTTAATACTTTTATGAGCCCTTTGAGTGTGGGACTCAAAGGGCTCATAAATAATATAAGGCAAAGCAAAGGCCTTCCTTCCTTCTTGGGTTTGGGTGCTCTTAAAGCTCAACCATGGCGATGCCCCAAAAAAATAACTATGTACTACATAATAAGATCACCATCATTGGTCTGGTTCCACCCACTACACAGTTCAAGCCTGCCAGTTCTGCTATGCTTCCCTGGGCTTTCTTATAAAAATTATACCATACAACTTTTTTCTGCGCAAAAAACATTACCTAGTACCTATAGGAGAGTTCATTGTGCTCACCAACTATACACCATCAGCGCACGATAATTTTTTTGCCGATAATTTATTTACCTCACTTCAGTTTTTTTATAGCGCAGTATTTTATTGTTTTTTACTAATCCCTAATCATCTTAAAGCAGTCAAACAAAACTAAAATAATGATCTATTGTTGTTGCAAGGCCAAGATGATACGGTGGATGTGGAATTAACGATAAAAATTGTAATGTAGATTTTTTATTTATTAATAAATTCTAAGAAGAACAGAGCCGACAAGAAATCCTAATATAATTATAATAGTTAAGTTACAAAGTGTCTGACAGACAACGCACAGCCTAAACTACTTGCCGTAGAAAGCTGAAATTTGGCATGTAGGTTCCGTAGAGAGTGCAGGAACCTACGGATAACGTAAGAGAGAATTTCCCGAAATTCCTACGGGAACGGGAAAACACGGGATATTCGCGTATGAAGTCGCGGTCAAAAGAAGTAATTTATAGTCGTATAAGGAATTCTCCTTGTGAATTTAGAGGTCTGGTATTTTTTTAAGGATGGGAAATCATCAAGTGACTCCTCCCTCCCGCTCTGGGCGGAGCAGAAGGGAGTGCCAGACTATTACTAACCAAAACCCATCCGTGTTCCTCCTAATGCCCTTTGCGTTCCAGGGCCGCGGTGACTCTTTCGAACAAATTCCGCACCACTACCAGGCTCTGGCCCCAGCGTGCCCCGTCTTCTATGCTGACACCTCTTTGAAGCGCGCGTGGAAAACAACGTGCTGTCGATCCGGCTAGGTTCTGATCAGGCGGCGAGTCTCCTAACTCTCGCCATCTCGCCGGCCTACGCCTAAGTTGGCCGGGAATCGCCCTGCAACTCCCGACGACGAACGGGGCGTCTTCTTCTGTAGCCGCGGCCCGCTTTACGAGGTTACCCTCTCTCTCACGCGTTCGGCCTCCTCCTTCGCAAGCATTACTGCTTCGCAGAAGAAGGTGACCGCTTTTCTTGCCTCCTCCTGCTCCGGACCATGGATTGACCAGGGCCGAACGCCAGAGGTCGCCGTCACCGATGCCTGATTCAGATACACCCAGAGGCCAGACCTCCAATTTCAAAACGTTATTTCTTTAATTTAAACAATTGCATTGAAATCGGGGGGGCTACTCTCTAAGCCCGAAGTCCATACTTTCGGGCTTAGTTACGGGCGTATTCTACACCTACAGACTAACGATTAGTCCCGAACTCGAACTAAACATGAATGACAACGCGATTTGACAGTAGCTGTCAAATCGTGTTGTCATTAATTCTTTGAGGTTAGATAATATACGGAGTAGAATACGCCCGTAACTAAGACCGAAACAAACAGACAAAATTGCATCAGGTATTACGATCCCTATATCTATACTAATATTATAATGCTGGAAGTTTGTTTGTTTGAACGCGCTAATCTCAGGAACTAATGGTCGGATTGAAACATTATTTCATAGTTAGATAGCCCATTTATCGAGGAAGGCTATTTATCATTATTCATAACGCTAAGACAAATAGGAGCGGAGCATAAATGGAAAATGTGACACAGACGAAGTTGCGCGGGTCAGCTAGTCCATTGATAAAATTCAAGTCCCAAACACTCTTCAGACTCAATGCTCAACGTTACAAAATCATCTGTTTACATTAGAATGGCCTGGTCACCTTGCGCCGAAGGTCTATCCGGTCAAGCTCAAGCTAGCAAATGTTTTCATGTAACCATTCTTATCTGACGCACGTGTTTCGACTGATTCCTTATCAGGGGACTGATAAACGAGCGTGGGGTATCAGTGTGATCAATATTTGTTTGGTATTTCGTTATGACGTTGGAAATGTACATAAACAGTGTTAACTATTTGACTACAGGAGCTCGTGGCTACATAATAACAGCCGCACAGGTCGTCTTCAAGGTTAGGCAACGCTTGCCGAGGTTGGTCTGTGGATGAGTGACTATCTTAACATACCGAGTTTCCTCCGTGCCTCGGAAAGCACGTTTAGCTGTTGGTCCCGGCTGTCATTTGGAAATCTTTGGCAGTCGTTACGTATAGTCAGAAGCCAGATAATCTGACACCACTCTTGCCAAGGAGTACCGTGTTACTCAGTAAATATTGAGTGAAAACAGTGTTTTCGTATGGTTTAAAATAACTAATTTAATGACTTTAAACCACCCAAACCCATAGCTTTTCATCTTTTGTTTCCATATTCTGCAATAGTACTGCTCCAACCGGAGATTTTCTTTGGGAATAAGTACTTTCACAGTGCATACAGGGATAATCGCCGGTTGGTACCCCATTACATTTGAAATGTCTAACGGGGCCTCTGCGAGTTGGTTTCGGCCCCTCGTACGCCTAACAAAGGACCGGGTCTCCAGGGACCCGAGAAAGTAAAAATAAATAAAAACTTTAAACAATTAAATCTATACTAATATTATAAAGAGGTAAAATTGTTTGTAAGTTTGTAAGTTTGTAAGTTTGTATGTAGGGGGTAATCTCAGGAACTACTGGTCCGATTTGAAAAATTCTTTCAGTGTTAGATAGCCCATTTATTGAGGAATGCTAAAGGCTATAAATTATAAAGATATCATGCATATTAGCCAAACTATCTCAATTTTTGTCTATCCAGGCGGAAAAAAATAGCTCTTACAACAGAGTTATTTGCGTGCGCTGCCTTAACAGTTGTATATAATTGAAAACAATGTATGGCAACCTGGTCCGCTTTGAATAGTTCTACAAAAAAGTCCGCGGCACCATATTTCTATCTTTTATATTTTAGCAGATATAGTAGCTTTTATGTGTTAAAAAAAGTATTTTTCGATGTACTTATCTTTGAACGATTTTTTAAACAACAAAATATTAAACCTTATCGAAAACAATGTTATAATGATCACAAGAACATCATAGAGATACGATTTGCTCAAAACAGTATGTCAATTGGTTGAATAGTTTCGAAGATAATATAAAATTACTAAATCGCAAAACGCCGCCCGCGCCGTCCATTCACGAACCGCATTAGAACATGCTTTGTGCAATTATGTAATTTTTTCTGAATCGTGGTATTATGATTTTCCGCGGATTAATGACCCTCTCCAGTTATTATTTAACTTTTGTCGTTAGGTACGTGAATTGTACGTAGTTGGTTGAATGTTGTTGGTCTATGGTTTTGGTTGCTCGGTTTCTCAAAACACAATTACAATATTACTTCGTTCTCATTCTTCGAGTTCGAAGCCTGCTGTGATATTTCTGTTTTTGGGATATCGGACAGTTTCAGCGATTGTTTATCATGCCTAAAAGGAAATCTCAACTTTCCCGTCAGACATCCCAGACATGAGACAAGAGCAGCTCGAGTACGCCGTACGGCAGAGTCTGCTCTTGATAATCATCTGCGCCTCTCGAGGAATAGAGAAAATATTTCGCAAGCACGCGCTGGGAAATCTAGCTCCGAGCGTTCACAGCGGCTTGCTAACCAAAGCTGGAGAACATCGCAGGTCCGTGCTCGGGAATCTAGCGCTGAACGTGCGCAGCGTCTCAGTGATTTAAAGCAGCATGTCTCTGCAACAATGGATAGGGAGTCTAGCGCTGAGCGCTCGCAGCGGCTCGCTAGCCTAGCTACATACCTAAGCAATAAAAACAAAACCCTCCTTTTGGCAGTCAGGAAATAAATCATAGCACTCAGTACTAACCGAACCACACTCATCATTTCATCAGAAGTTAAAATATTTACCGCCCAACGAAGTGGGCACGGGTCAGCTAGTTATTTATATTTAGCTAATTTACTACTATTGAACGTTTTTATTTGAATTTGATTTAACACTACTTAAAGGCAAATCTTATTTGAATGATAGACAGCAATTAGTTCACATAAACGGTGTCAATTCGTCGGGATTAAACGTAAAAATGGGCGTCCCCCAAGGCTCTATTTTGGGTCCTTTCTTATTTTTGGTTTATATTAATGATTTACCTTATTTATTGCAACAAAATCTTGATATGGTGTTGTTTGCTGACGATACCTCTTTAATTTTTAAGATAAATAGAAGGACGAACAATGTTAATGACATAAATAATGCCCTAATGCAAGTCCAAAATTGGTTCACGGCGAATAATTTAGTTCTAAATGAAAAGAAAACAAAGTGCATAAGATTTGCCTTACCTAATGTCAAAAGCAGTGATTGTGACATATTATTGAACAAGGAAAAACTAGAATTCGTCGATAAAACGGTTTTCCTGGGAATTACGCTTGACCCCAGGCTACAATGGGGCCCTCATATAACATCTCTTTCCGGACGGCTAAGTTCAGCAGCATATGCTGTTAGAAAAATCCGCCAACTAACGGATGTCGATACCGCGAGACTGGTATATTTTAGTTACTTTCACAGTATCATGTCTTACGGTATTTTACTATGGGGACGGGCTGCAGACATCGAGTCTATTTTTATTCTGCAGAAAAGAGCCATCAAAGCGATATATAATCTCCGCCGGCGCGATTCTCTCAGGGAACTGTTTAAGAATATTAACATCATGACGGTACCTTGTCAATACATTTACGAAAACATCATGTATGTCAGAAAGAATTTACATCTTTTTAGTAAAAGAGGCGAGAGACATAATTATAGTACTAGAAATAGGGACCAGTTAGTTCAACCAGGCTTCAGACTGGCTAAAGTAGCCTCATCTTTCATGGGGTACTGTTTAAAATGTTATAATAAGATACCTCCCCATATATTAGAACTAAATGAGACGAAATTCAAGTCTTGTATTAAACGCACACTATGCAGGCAAGCATATTATAAGTTGGGGGATTATATTGAAGATAAAAATGCTTGGCTGAATGCTGGTCCTGCTCCACAGCCACTAGGGAGCCCAAACTAATCTGTAAATAGTTCGGAAACATTGTTGGACCGGCTGAAGATTGTAAGAAAAATTTGCATTGTTAGAATCAACTTACTAAGCATTGTATAATTTCAGCCATTAACAGCACATGTGTGAGTACTGTGTACCTTTAACTTTAATAATCAGTTTTAGGTATGTTTTTGACTTGAATGTACCCTGGCGGTTGGGAGTGTCATGCTCACTCAAAAGTCTAGCTGATGGTGGCGTATGCGTTGGATCATTTGGCTCCCTTCAAAATGGTTGAGCCGAATGGTGCTGGCGCATGCGTCATGTTCGTGAACGGGCGCCGTCAGTCGGGACTGGTCATTTCTTAGCTGCCATGGTTAATTTTAATTATTTCTTTGAATTGTTCCTCTTTTATTCCGGACGCTTTTATCCTGCTCGTTTTTTACATCGTTCTCACATGTATGTATAATGTCAACCCGATGTAAATAAATCTTTGTAAAAAAATATTATTTTTAAAAGAGTGTCCGTGGAGTTTCTTGCACGTTCTTCTCCATAGAGATCTACGCTTTGGAACGTGCAAATAGCTTCAACTTTTTGGACCGACCGACCTTGACAATTCAAAAGTGCCTGTAAATGGTTTAATTGAAATAAATGCTTGAATTTTGAATTTTGAATTTCATGTCATTCGTAGTTTGGTCTCGTCATAATTATTGTAAGTTCTCTTAATCAGAAATTATTATAAATCATCATATTTATTAGTATATTATTTTAGCAAATATATATGTATTTTATAGTATATGTATATATATATTATTTGTATACTTTGTTGTATCGATATGACTCAATTATATTTTATTTTTATTTGTTTGTTGTACACCTACCACAGTGTAGTCTTTTTAACCCAAAGGTTGACTGGTAGAGAATGCCTTGTTGCATTAAGTCCGCCCATGTACCACTATTGTGCATAAAGTCTAAATAAATAAATAAATAAATAAATAAATTTAAGACTTAGGTTGCCTTATCATATTTAATTAAATCAATAGCCTTGATGTTGCGCTATCAGCCGTCACCACCAAGTCTCGTGTTTGTCAAACACAATATAATATTATGCCAGCTTCACACTGCAAGTTAAACATCAGCAGAAGCACGTGATTGCGATAACAATCTAATTGAATGAGTGTACACGTTCTGTACGCTAGACATTTATTTATTTATTTATTTAGGTTCACCTACAGCACATACATATAATAAATACAAATGGTATATCTTACGGTTATGTTCTAATATATTATATGCCAATTACAGGTAAACACATCATTGACAATAGAGACGCCAGACCGCTTAGTTGCTAACTTAAATTTAGGAGTTTACGTACTAATAAAAAAATTAAAAAAAAAGGATAGTTGGGTAGTTGAAAGAAACAAAAATAACAATAAAAACTTAAAATAGAACAGTAAATAAAAGTGGATTTGCACGTTTGAAAACTAATTGTAAACTAATTGTCTGCGCACAATGATTCTCCATCTAGGTACAATTCTAATGGAGAATCACTTTACGCAAACGGGATAGGTAACGTATCACTTTTCTTTGGTGACATCATTGTGGTTCCATTGCTTATTGCTGAGGGCTTATTGTGTGTATTGTAACTAGGGTTGCCAACCGTACTCTAAAATAGAGTATTGTACTCTATATCATGTAACCGTACTCTATAATCTATAACACTAATAGAGTACGCTAAAATACTCTATTTTACACAATTTTTACTAAACTAGTGCCAGTCATATAATATTATGCAAAAACCCATAATCAAAACCAAAAAAAGTCTACTAGACTATTTAGGGTAAGTTGTCCCACATTGAACCAGGTAAATTTCGGAAGCTCATAACATCACTTTTTACGCTTCGAAACGTTCAAGATTTTGTGTGTAGCTGGGGAGCTATAAACTCTAGAATTACCAGCTTATAAAAAATACATTGAATTTCTACATAAACTTGACTTCAAAATGGTAGATTTTCATTTTTTATTACTAAGTAAGTATAATGTTTAAGTAATCTCCTCTTAAAGAAACCGCTGAAATGAGAAAAAAATACTGAAAACATGCATCTTCTCGAAAACTAACGATTATTTTGATTTTGTATTTACACTAATGGATAGGCAATTTAATTATGAACATTTTGGTAGTTTTTTTTTTAAACTGCACAAAATTAGATTTTATAACGATTTTAATCAACATTTATTCGCCAACCACCTGAAAGCAATAAACTACATCACAAAGAACTTGATTAAACGCCTATTAATTACCTAATGGAAACTTCAGTCACTAAGTGAGAAAACAAACAGTTTATGACATAATCAAGGTGTGAACTAGATTGCTTTAATGATGTAAAGCGGAATTTTAGTTCAGCTCGTTATCTTAACGACTTTACGGATTAGCTTTTCAACTAAACATTAGAATCAATAGTTTTTGAATCTTTGTGCATGTCTTTCTAAGAATTATCTGCCTAGCTTTTTCCAAACTGTATAGGGGTCGACTTCCAGTCAAACCGGATTCAGCTGAATACCAGTGTTCTACGTGAAGCGGCTGCCTACCAGACCTCCGTAACCCATTAAGACCGTACCCTGTCCAAATAACCTTGAGCATTTTTTCCCTCAATAACAGCGCAAGAGATACAATAGCAAATACGCTCAGAATGTTGAATAAAATCGTTATAAAATCTTTGGTCGTTTGAAAAAATATTTCTACCAAAATGTTCATAATTAAATTGCCTATCCATTAGTGTAAGTACAAAATCAAAATAATCGTTACTTTTCGAGATGATGCATGTTTTCAGTAATTATTTCTCATTTCTGTAGTTTCGTTGTGAGGAGCTTACAACATTATACTTAGTAATAAAAAATGAAAATCTACCATTTTGAAGTCAAGTTTATGTAGAAATTCAATGTATTTTTTATAAGCTGGTAATTCTTTTGGATAAAGAGTTTAGAGCTCCAAAAAACTGCACAAAAAACGGCTAGCGCTGCGTTTTGCTCGGGGACGCGCCTTAACTGGGTGACGCGGTACTTCTGTGTAAGACTGGAGTCAGATATACTGGCTTGTGACAATCCGTAACGACTGCCAAAGATCTACAAATGCCAGCGGGGACCAACGGCTTAACGTGCATTCCGAGGCACGGAGGAAGCTCGGTATGTTAAGATGGTTGGCAGTTGCAGTACTGCTACAAAACGACATAATGTGCCTTGCTGCACAAGGCAGTCTGCAAGTGGCGCATTGACTGCAAAGTTACTGCATTTCACTCTGCGAAGATACACCGAACAAACTCAGCTATCAAGATGGACTACAACTTGTACATCACTAGTTTACTACTAGTGATCACACTCAAACTGCAGTTGCAGAACTGCTACAAAACGACAGAGATTGCTGCAAGTCAGTCTGAAAGTGGCGCATTGACTGCAAAGTTACTGCATTGTAAGTGTTGTCGCAGTGCTGTTCCCACTTAACGACAATGCGACACCGGTATAGCCTTATGAGACTGTATTATTGATTCTGCATACTAACATCACAGAGTACTTTGCAGTTGTATAGGCACTATTCCTAAAGGAGACAGTGTTTCTGAATGAACACAAAAATAGACACAGACAAGAAAAAACGAGCTACAATCAATAAAAGAGCTAACAGCCACATTTACACCGCCGTCATAGTTTAACGAAAACGAATAGAAATAAAAAAAAATAACACAAACAAGCGGGACGTTTTACGGCGTACATAAAATAAAATCAGCACTTAGCAGATTTGCGCTCACGACTAGCGACAGCGAGTAAGCATGGGACATGGCAGCATCAATTCATTAATAACATAGATAGAACATAACCTGTTTGTAAACACTAAACCTTCTTACAAACACGGAGGCATACTGAGTACCAGGGTTGGGGAATTAGTTCGAAACAGTCACCGCGGCTCGGGAACGCAAAGAGCATTAGGGGGAACAAGGATATAAACTATCCGTGTTCTAATGCCTAAAATTTCTAAGTCAGTAAGAATCTGACACTGTCTTCTGCTCCGTCCAGAGCGGGTAGGGTCATTGATGTTAACATTTCCCATCTATACTATAATATACTATATAATATATTATCTATACTAATATTATAAAGAGGTAACATTTGTTTGTAAGTTTGTATGTAGGGGGTAATCTCAGGAACTACTGGTCCGATTTGAAAAATTCTTTCAGTGTTAGATAGCCCATTTATCGAGGAAGGTTATAGGCTATATAATTATATCATCACGCAAAGACAAATAGGACCGGAGCATTAATGGAAAATGTGACGCAAACGAAGTTGCGCGGGTCAGCTAGTAATAAAATTATAAAGAGGTAACATTTGTTTGTAAGTTTGTATGTTTGTAAGTTTGTATGTAGGGGGTAATCTCAGGAACTACTGATCCGATTTGAAAAATTCTTTCAGTATTAGATAGCCCATCTATCGAGGAAGGACATCATTAATGGGAAATGTGACGCAGACGAAGTTGCGTGGGTCAGCAAGTCTATACTAATGTTACGAGCTTGGGGTTCGTGACAATAAAAGCAGCCGATTATTTAACCAAAAAAATGACACTTTAATTATCAAAACTAATTAACACTTTAAACACACTAATTACAACCACAATCGCACTATTAAACACTTCACTTCACTTAACTCGCAGTTGAAGATCGCTTCCGAAGATTCGCTTGTATCGCCAATTCAATACTGACTGAGTCGCGAGCTTTGCGCACCTTATATAGTCCGACAGTAATTTCCAGAACCTTCGAGAATGCAAATATCTAGAAAGTTCGGGAACATACCGGTCCCGACTGACCTGCACGCGTAGCATGACCACCGTAGAAACGAGTTTTGTCGACCGGAGAATCGACAAAATTACAGATTGAAGAAAGATTTCTATCTTCCTTAGCATGGCGATGTTTGACACGTAGAAAAGAAATGTTTCTTTTCTTCGATCGACATAAGTCTACAACGTCGAGCATGCCGCCAATATTTTCTCTACTTTTGACACTTGGGGGTAGAAATAACTCTCTATATGAAATGTCAAATAGTCTACATCTTCTCGGACCTAGACAAGGAATATTTATTTCAACAATCATTTTATTTTTGCCAAATAGAACTTAGAAAGCATGTCGGGGTAGACATATAGTCTACCAATATCTTAATTTGTCGGGTTGTACGTTGTAAATAAACTGTTTTTGTTATGACTAAAGTAAAAACATTTCGGACGATATTATAGGAAAGAACGATAACAGATAACAGTAAAGAACGCATTGCACTGTGTATGGCAAAGTTTTCATCAGACAATGCCACCAATCACCTTTTATTTAGAATGTTATTATGTTCTCTTCTCATCGCATGGTAGGATTTTATGTTCACCTACATTAATTACACACAATTATTGGAATAATCAGTACTTTATTTATTTAATCATAAAATCTACTTACTTTTTCCTAGCCGCCATGATCATAAACACTAAAATTCTAATTTAAATCGGTACGATATTAAATTCAACAAAAACATGTTATTTGTAAACAAACATAAACCATATAGATTAAAAATATGTTCGAGTAACACGTTTTGTTGTTGCTTTGAGTTACGTGCAAAGAGTGTGAAAAATAGAGTATTTGACACATTTTTTTGGCTAACTAAACGTAAAATTCATCGTAGTATTCGCAGAATGAACTCATCACTAGCTACTTCTCCGTTGCTATGGAAAGATTAGATATGTCTTTGTCTTCATAGAAACGCGAGTCTACGGGTCGCGCCATGCTCGGGCAGAAGACATGTCGAGTGGGATAGAAAGAGCTTTGTCTTTTCTTGGTAGAATAGAGATAGAATCGCCATGCTACGCGTGTAGGTGTCGAAACATCGAGAATGTTCTAGCATCGAAAATTCTAGAAAGATCGTGACCCAATTAGTTCCACTACTCGATACTAGATGGCGTTAGTAGTACGTTGTGAACCCGGCATTAACTCTTTTTTTTTTTTTTTATACAAAACGGGGAAACTCTTGGCCCAAATCTCACCTGATGTAAAGTGATGATTAGGCCGAAGATGGAAGCGAGTTTCACCCGGAATCCTCTTACACAGAGGAACTGGCTATCATACCTCTAACTGCCGGAACACAACAATGCTGTTAACATTGTTGTTATGGCGACAGACTTAGACACGCATAACACTAATATTATAAAGGTAGTTTGTAAGTTTGTATGTAGGGGGTAATCTCAGGAACTACTGGTCCGATTTGAAAAATTCTTTCAGTGTTAGATAGCCCGTTTATCGAGGCATTCCTCGATAAACGGGCTATCTAACACCGAAAGAATTCAGAAGAAATCGAACTATAGGCTATATTATATCATCACGCTAAGACAAATAGGAGAGGAGCAATAATGGAAAATGTGGCGCAGACGAAGTTGCGCGGGTCAGCTAGTTCTTAAATAAAAGGATTACTGAGTAACAACTTCCTCCTTTTCTTTTCGTGTCGATTGACTCAAATTACAATTTTGTCCGTCCAGTATTTAGCAATCTGTACAGCTGTATCACTGGCCTCGTTTAAATCCTGAAAGGTGCAGGAGGTCCTGCACGACGGGCAGCTAAGTGATTACTTGGAAGCAAAAGTACTCACTGACGAGGAAGTTTTAAAACCTTGCAGTTCCTTGAGCTGATTGTCATAAAAGTTAAGTTTTGATATCTACAGCTGTCATAGAGTGTAAGCACCCCAATTTCAATGTATACTATTATTAATTACACATTTTCCATGACTGCTCCGCTCCTTTTAGTCTTAGCTTGTTGATATAATATATAGCCTATAGCCTTCCTCGATAAATGGGCTATCTAACACTGAAAGAATTTTTCAAATCGGACCAGTAGTTCCTGAGATTAGCGTGTTCAACCAAACAAACAAACAAACTCTTCTGCTTTATAATATTAAGTATAGATAATATAGATTAATTATTTATAAGTCTACCATCCTCGATTACATATGTATCATACTACCACGACTGCTTGTTAATTTTGTTTTCAACCGTATCTGCATTTGAATGCCGTATCAAAACTTGTTTTGCGTATTTTTGGGTGACAAACATTGTGCTAGTTTTAAAATAACCACAGTATACTTTGCTCGCAAAAAGAACATCCTTGTTAGACGAAAAACAAACTATTTTTAGAAGCACGTTAAGAATTGGCCGATAAAATGACTTTCTAATCAAACCACGTGCAGCATTAGCAATGCATGCTATTGTTTAAGACAATAACAATAAAATTGATTACAAATTGCACGTTAAACCATCCCAGTACCATATCTCTACGCCCCTTTCTCCGCAAACTTTTCTAACTTACGTGGGATGTTAAACGTCACTACTTTGTTCCATTTACTCCCAGATAGCCGTTGAAATATATTCCAGCTTTGTGCAGCATAGATCGTTAAAGGCCCTGACGGCAAACAGAAAGCCGCCCCCATGTTTGACGGGGACCTAGAAATATCTTATCATATACGAAGAACGGAAGAAGTTACGATGACTTTATGATAATTACATACATACTGCTTTACTGCATGTCCTCGATTGTCCTCGAAGTAAAAACTGAAGCTATGAAAATGGAAAATGGAGTTAACCAACCAAACATGAGCAAATTCATTAAGAGAAATCGGTCTTATGAAGACATCGATTACTAAAGAACACTGCAATAGGTTTCCATGTACTGCGAATCGTATAAAATTATTTTGTAGACAGCTATGAGTATGGTAAAGAGATATTACACATTTTAATATTCGCCAAGTTATTATTGAAAACTGCCAAGTCTCTAGTGAATAAAGTTTCTTTATCAGCGAATAACTTGGCAATAAAACATTTCATAGCAAGCTGGAGACAGATCTCCAGCTTGCTATGAAATGTTTTATAGTCTGTAGATATTCGGCGCCAAGAGGACGCCAAAAGGCCATTTACAAGCCACTTGATACAAGATAGCCTTGGCACTGATGGGTTCTCGGTTCACATCCCAAATTGCAATCGCCTTAAAAAGTGAAATGAAAAATGGTATAGTTCACTTGATGTGATTATTGCGTCAGTAAAGACAGTTCCTTCATTTTTGATACCAGTTTAAAAATATAGACTACTTGGCTTAACAGTCCAGATATTAAGTTCTGATGCGAGGCTGTATTATGAATTTGTAATAACCTAAATCAGAGACTATCGCAGTACAGTATTATACAGCTAGTGATATTTCTTCCTCGCGCAAAAAAGTATGTGTCTGTCTAGCCGTCTCTTAGGAAAATTAGGAATAATCTGCCTGCCCTTCTCCCATGTTACATTTGGTGGACATGTCACCGGAGAGTGGCAGACTCCTTAAGATAGTAATGTATCTTGATGAGATTATCTGCCTCATCTGCCTAGCCTTTTCCTTAGTATATTGGGGGTCGGCTTCCAGTCAAACCGGATTCAGCTAAATATTACGAAAAAATCGTTTTGTACATAATTAATCCCATCCTAATTCAATAGTATCCGATACCGATACATCCGTATCTTATTTAGAAAAAAAAAAAGTTTACAAATTCACGCGATATTTTACAATCTTACGGCGTTTGCCTTTTTCGGTGACAAAAAGAAAATATGTTGTGTCATATTTTCTTTTTCCATTCTCCCCCGTCAACCCATTATTCAACCATCTCTGCTTCGTCTTTCATGTCATGCCACAAACAATCCTTGGCGTCCTCTTCCTTCATCAACATTTAGGTATAGCGTTGTCCTTCTCACCCATCAACACATTAATTCATCGAGGACTAAGGTAGCATGATTATCAGTTATCTAAAGTATAGATTTTTGCTTACCCGTCCTCCTTCATAACAGACTTGTCGCCACAGTCGCAAGCGCCACCGGCCTGCGACAGGAACATGTTGAAGTCGTGTGTGGAGTGGTCGCCGCGATGGAAGCACTCGCGACAAATCGACATGCACGGCGAGATGCCGCACGTGCGACATCGGTACGCGACAACGCGCGGGATCCAGACTAGGCCACATTTGTCGTGTTTGTCGTAACTCCGGACTGTGGACAAAGGAGAACAATCTATTAGTAGGCAATGGACAAACCTGATGATGTTGAGCTGGATTCAAATGTCCTGCGTCGCCATAAAACTGGAATGTTTTGTGGGGCGTAATACATACAATAGAATATTCTACTAGCTGACCCGAGCAACTTCGTCTGCGTCACATTTTCCATTAATGCTCCGCACCTATTTGTCTTAGCGTGATGATATATAGCCTATAGCCTTCCTCGATAAAAGAGGCTATCTAACAAAGAAATATTTTTTTGAATTTTAGATATTTTAGATTTCATCTAAGATTTTGAAGATACTTGGTAAAAAGGGTAGACCATAACTTTTTTATTTTTTACTTGAGATGGGTTTATGACCTTAATCTAGGACATAGGGGACAGAGACAAACCCGGCGATGGAGTGAGCTTACCCAGAAGAAGCCTCACTTGAAGTAGAACTGGATTAATTTAAACCCATTGCATTTTTTTAGGCGGAAGATGCCGCAACCAGAAGCTAGTCATATTTTTTGACTAACTGATGCCCGCGGCTTCGCC
Organism: Ceramica pisi; assembly: GCA_963859965.1. Lineage (NCBI taxonomy): Eukaryota > Metazoa > Arthropoda > Insecta > Lepidoptera > Noctuidae > Ceramica > Ceramica pisi. The sequence goes on from OY982538.1 coordinate 2,331,970, forward strand.
TGCTTGACAAATTATATACTAAAACCTTCCTCGAGAATCACCCTATCCATTGGTGAAAAAAGCATGAAAATCGGTGCAGAAGTTGAACGAAAAGCTACCTAAATAATTGTCATTAATGCCTTTAAATCGTATTTTATCTCCTTGACTTTTATGTATTTTGGCTTATATAATCTCTTTCACAACTATTATTCAATGTATTTAAATTATTTAGTAATTTTAATGATTAATCATTATAATTTAATGTAATGATAACCCATATTTTTACCAACTATATTTGTACGCCGGAAACGGCAGAATATTTTGGACGTAATACATATACATAACAACTTTGTACAATATTCTGACAAATAAATGCATTCTAGTTTTTGAATTTATCGCAAACAGACAGACAGTCAGACGCGGCGGAGGACTTTGTTCCCGAGTTTTACTCGGTTCAATTTATTTCCTACCGAGTACTCGGCCGAGTAACTCGGTTCAATCAAATTCCTCAAATTCCAGAGCTGGCACGTTTAGCGCGAGTTTTTCTATGTGCACCTGCAAGCACCGTGTATAGCGAGCGATTATTTTCGGAGGCTGGTAACGTCTACGAAAAATAAAGGAATAGGCTGTTACCAGAACGTGCAGTGAGCCTTGTGTTCCTGCATCATAATTTAACTTTGTTAAATTTTAAATATTGATTTTTTTCATTAACGTTTTCCTAATTTTATCGCATTACTACTCATTCATTATCATAATTGAGATCGTCACAGATTTCCAAATTAGTAATAAATACTTTTTGACTAACACTGTTGTTTTAATTATATCTACCTAAATATATTGCTTTACATACTCGGCATTAAAACCGAGTTATTCGGCCGAGTAGGTACGAGTAAAAAAAAAACTCGCCGAGTACCTTGTATTAACCGAGTACTCGGCCCATGTCTAATATTTAGTAATAATAGTGATATTGTAGAGTACCTAGATGCATGGTATAAAACACAATGGATGACATTTGACACTTGAATGCATATGCACAGGTGCTTTTAAGATACCGGAAACTTGGGTGGTATTTAAATCAATATTTAAGTAGCTTGTTGAAACGACCTTCTGAACATGGAAAATTATGCAAATATAATTTACACGTGTTTCATATTATTTGATACGGAAAATCTGCTTGATATTTAACCAACCAAAATTAATAAGGGCAGTTTGTAGGTACAAGTTCACTATCCTGTTGATAAATCTGTAGACGAATTGAATCAAAATACCAATGTTTATCAATTTTATCTGATAGCTTTCAATTGTACTAAAATATTTTTATTTAGCAGAAACACACATGAAATATCAGCCAAGTGCGAGTTAGACTCGCACACCTCCAGGGTTCCGTAACACAAACCTTAATTTTAATTATTTGTTGTAAAAGCGGTAAAAGAAATACACAATCTGTGAAAATTTCATCTGTCTACCTGTTACGAGTTTATTTACGGTTCTTGAGATACAGCCCGCTGACAGACAGACGGACGGACTGCGGAGGCTTAGGAATAGGGTTCTTTGGGTACGGAACCCTAAAACCAAAATGCCAGGCCTCAAATATCCACGGCGTTGTTGAAGATTTTCGGAATGTCGGTGCCTTATTTAAGTCAGTTAGTTTACACAGTAGTTAACAAACAAGTCGCCTTTTGGGTTGCCTATGTATAACCAACAAATTAGCAAGAGCTGATATACTTCTCAGAAAATCCGTTCCGAAGAACTCAACTGTCGACATTGTAGTTTCGTTTTGGAGCAAACTGGACCACGAGTTGGTAAATCGGTCTGTCGGATCTAGAGGATTCGATCCCAGTCGGATTTTCTAATCCCGGGATTTCGGGATTATCTACAGTTAATCTCGCTCGGGATTCCGGGATAGTTCCGGGATTCTATTGGTAATGGAAATTGGTAACAAAAAGACAAAACATATCAAAATCAATTTTTAATTTAGCTTTTAGTATTGTGAGGACATCATTATTATACTTTCTTCTTATAAAATAAACGTTTCACGCACATTTTCATTGACTTACTAGCTGTCCCCCGCGGCTTAGCTCCCGTCAACTGCAATTTTTATTTATTTTTTTGCTTTTAAACCTTCCCTTTATTCTAGCGAACTAAACAAAAAAAGAATTACCGAAATCGGCCCAGCCGTTCTCGAGTTTTAGCGAGACTAACGAACAGCAATTCATTTTTATCAATAAAGGGTTTCATTTAATTTGATCCCGAAAATTTCGAGACTAATTATGACCGGGATCCCGGTATCGAATCCTCTAGTCGGATCTTCAATAGCAGCAGGCCTCGCGGTTGACCTTAACACTCTTTAGGTCATGTAAGAACTTTTCTAATGCTGCATTCGAAACCCGCATCCGCAGTCATGTCTAGGCTATAAACTTAGGACTACTGCAGTACGGTCCACGCTCGATGCAGATGGTTCCAACCATGTTCTAATTCCAAATTCAATTCGCGTTTCCAAACGTCTTTTATAATGCGCACAGCAAAAGAGTGGAACTCTCTACGTGCGTCTAAATCTTCGGAACTCATTTCAACCCTAAAGCTGCTTTCAAAATACGCTATAATATAATAGCTCATATCACAACAATATCGCGCACCATACATTGTCAATAACATATAGTACAGTACAGTTTGAACGTGTCCATAACTATGTATGGTGGGCGATATTGTTGTGCTATGAGCTATATACTATGCTGTTATATTATAGTCTGAAAGCAGCTTAATCTCTTCAAAGTTAAGAGTGAACAGCCTTCTTCTGGGTAAGCTCACTGAACTTTGTCTCTGTTACTTCTGAGCTAGACTAGAGTCAAAAGCAAACCCATCTCAAATTAAAAAAAAAAACTGGCATAAATATAATGACCACCATAAAATGTTTTGATACCCTTAGTTTTGTAACCAAAAATATCTACTTAACACCAGAAAAATAGTCACGACTCCACTTTAAATTGTATTCGACCACCAAATTTAGTAAATGATCACCAAATCTTAGCGAGCAAATTAATATTCAGTTAGTATAATATTCAAATTCTATAGTAACGTGTCTGCGTCAGATCCCCTCTATGGCTGGTGAAACATGTGGGTTAGGTTAGAACCATGACCTTAGCGCGCGAAGACGAGCGAGCGAAGCGAGCGTGCCGCGATAGCGGCCGCCGAGCGCCAGATTGGTTTAATTTTGGTGATCATTTACTATTTTTGGGTTACTCATGATTTACTTGGAATCATTTTACTTAAATAGGATAGCAAAGTGTTAAAACTTTGGTTATAATTTTACATTAAAATGCGACTTTCATTTTGGTGATCATTTACTACTTTTGTCTGCTATTTGTTACTATATCTGGTGGTAAGTTAAACATAAGCCAAAAAAAACTACGTTACCGAATTCCCATAACCACAATCATGTATTTCCACAGCCAAAATGACCTATACGACTACAACATTAATCATTCGAGATTCCATTTTCAAAACGATCTCATATAATTGTTTTATTAACATCTGCCAGAAAAACTTGAAGCAACAATGGCTGGTCCACCCTGGCTTAGAAACAGGCAAGTCATCACATGTAATTACAATGGAGTCCTTAATGATTTTGAGACCATATCTAATGGAATACTGAGCTATTGGTATGTGTAAGAAACGGTTAGCGCAGTGGTTGAGCGATTGGCTGCTGCGCTGCGTGTCGCGGGTTCGAAACCGGACGGAACAAATATTTGTATGGCCTACAGATATGTAGTTGTTCCGGGTCTGGCTGTTTGTATATGTGAGTTTGTATGTTTGTGAGCGCACCCACGATTCAGGTGAAATTCCCAACGTGGGCAACGTTGAAAAAAAACCGGTCAAGTGCGAGTCGGACTCGCGCACGAAGGGTTCCGTACCAAAATCTATAAAAATCACGTTTGTTCTATGGGGGCCTTATTAAATATTTATTTTATTCTGTTATTAGTATTTGTTGTGATAGCGATAGCGGCAACAGAAATACATAATTTGTGAAAATTTCAACTGTCTAGCTATCGGGGTTCTTGAGATACAGCCTGGTGACAGACAGACGGACGGACAGACAGCGAAGTCTTTGTAATAGAGTCCCGTTTTACCCTTTGGGTACGGAACCCTAAAAACGGTCAAGTGCTAGTCGGACTCGCACACGAAGGGTTCCGTAACAAAATCTATAAAAACGAGCAAAAAAATCACGTTTGTTGTATGAGACCCCATTAAATATTTATTTTATTCTGTTTTTTAGTATTTGTATTTGTTTATCTGAAAATTTCAACTGTCTAACTATCATGAGATACAGCCTGGTGACAGACGGACGGACATCGAAGTCTTAGAAATAGGGTCCGTTTAACCCTTTGGGTACGGAACTGTAAAAAATGGTATGTGTATTGTTATCCCCAGAGAAGATTTGGTCAGACCATCTAACGGATTCCATTTTCACGGTGAATCGAATAATGTCACGATTACTTCTAAATATTTATTCATTCACCGATAACAATAGATCAAAATTCCTGGTATAGAGGAGCTATTACCAAAATAACACGAATTTAACTGCCTTGTTTTGTTCCAAGGGAATCCTGAATTTCTAACCAACCACGAGTCATCTTTGAGAACTTAAATAATAATAATTTATTCGGTTCTAAAAGCTTCGAATAGGTCTCCTATACGTCCAAGTGATTCGCTCGTCGTCAGGGTCAACTTCCTGACTCAATGGATCTTTGATCTCCAGCTAATGGTCCTAATGTCTGAAGGCCAACACAGTGCGTTAGCATCGACAACTGTGGCAGAAATATTCTCCAACTTATCATTCAATTGAGAAATGCAGAAGCGGACAACTATTTCTGAACGTTTGGCAAAAGATCAAAAAGAAATGACTCCCAACGATTACTATGGTGTGGTTTGATGGGTATGAACCCAGTTTATTTAAAGAGGCGCTCGAGTACAGTCGCCAGCACATAAAGATACCCGAAACTGACAATTTTCCCAATCAACTTTGAACCTTATGATCTTAGTTTATAAATTTGAAAATTTATTGAAGAATTTTGACAGATTGTAGCTTGATGTGCTGGCGTCTGTACTATAAACACTCATCATCATTATAATCTATTACGTATCTGCTGCGATACAACTCATCTATGTTGGTTTTTTCTTAGAACATGCAGTTCAGGAGAATCCCAAGTTCGAGGAACGCAGTGGGCTGAGAGCACGATTCTAAATCTACTAGATGACCCGCGCAACTTCGTCTGCGCCACATTTTCCATTATTGCTCCTCTCCTATTTGTCTTAGCGTGATGATATATAGCCTATAGCATTCCTCGATAAATGGGCTATCTATCACTGAAAGAATGTTTCAAATCGGACCAGTAGTTCCTGAGATTACCCCCTACATACAAACTTACAAACAAATTTTACCTTTATAATATTAGTATAGATTACGTATCTGCTGCGATATAACTCATCTATGTTGGTTTTTTCTTAGAACATGCAGTTCAGGAGAATTCCAAGTTCGAAGAACGCAGTGGGCAGACAGCCCGATTCTAAATTACTCAAAATAAATACGGCTTTTATCATTCAGTTGCTAAACAGGTCTTTATGACTCTATTAGGGTTTAGTTTCGTGTCTAGAGGCTACACAAATATTTAGCGTGCCTAAAATTTGGGTGTCCTCGTTCTACGAACCCAGTTTCAAACGCTGCCAATTTTCAGGCAATACTTGTAGCTGCCTTGTGCTTGCACTTTTAATGAATGTCAGGGAAGAGCAACTAAGTTGAGGAGCCCTGTTAGGTTACCTCATTCTCATATTATGCTTTGTCGCTTTGTAGGAATTAGTTTAAGTGCATTCAACTTAACAAATTCAACGGTTCAACGATTCCTTTTTTGTACCAAAAATATACAAAAAATGCAAGTTTTTTAAAGACCAGAGAGACGATGTCTGATGTGAGCAACGAATATAATTTTCGACACGAGAAAAACACTTTCTTGGAATGAAACATTCATTACCAATCCAATTTTATCTTGTGTTCGCAGTTTACGAGGTAAACAAAATTTTGAAGCTAAAAATGCAGATGTATTCAAATGGATTAACATTTGCAATACGAACATCGATAGCATTTAAACGAAGACTGGCTACCGACCGTAGAACAGCCATTATGAAATAGAAAAAAGAACAAACTTAGTAAACACATATTTGCAATTAGTGCGCCAATATGAAGCATTACGCAACATTAACCTTGCAACAAGGCGTCCGCGTCGTGTCGATAATTACGAGCGTGCGCGTGCGCCGAGCGGGCTCGCTCGTATCAACGCTCCTATACGTGGTTATTGCCCTGACCGTGACGGTGCTGCGCTTTGGGCAACCAACGATGGGTTGACATCACTACATCTATTATCTACAAATACCGAACTTAACCGAAGTGCTCTTCAAAGGACATGAATAACGACGGAATATTTAATTCTCAAATTCTAAATAACAGGTTTTTGAAGCAAGTTTTCGGGGAAAAAATTGGCGTAGCAAATTCATAGCTAAAAATGTGTTGTGTGGAAAATCAAAAGGCTAAATGAAGAAGAATTAAGATTGTATTAGGGAAATACCAAACCAGGCACTCGATCTAACAACCAATAAAATGTAACAATGATTACCTACCTAGTATTTAATAGTGATACAGTAGGCATGACAGTTGGGGGGATCCAAGTATCTAGTACTGGTATAATCAATTTTATTATATATGTGGAACTTAAAATCCAGTGTTCCTTGCCACAGACTCCACAGCATTCAAGCTGAACTTGTAACATCTACGGAAAAGATCCATATTTACTTAATACCATAAAAGTTAACTTGAAAAAATGGAGCAATAGCTTAAAAAGGTGACTAAGAATAAGTCAGCAGATTTAAAATGAATCTAGAATCACCAAGTTGAATCTAGAAATAAAGGACATAATTCAAGCCTTATTTCCTAAAGATTCCTGTCTCGTATACAAGAGAAACAAAGCGGGTGCTTATCTCCGAGCAGGGAGGAACACGGCACGTGGCTGTTGGCCGCGATCAGCTGTTTAGACGAGGTCGACGCCCGCCACGGCCGGTGAATAACACCGACAGATACAAAACGCACCGGAGTCAATGCACTGGCTAAGAAAACTGGGGTCGCCTCAAAATGTGCGGGTAAATCAAACTTGCATACGAGATCTGAGTACGAAAATGATTGTCAAATCGCTTCGTGAGTCATTCGATGGCGTGCTTGAACGCATATCGATTCAGTACCTACGTAGTTATGTTTGAGTATTAAACTTGAGAAAGCGGCGTCGAGTAATTGTTTCAATTGTGACCGTAAACTTTATGAGCGTTTACACCTCTCTCCCATATCGGCAGAATAATTTCGCCAATATTTGCCTTTGGCATCGCGTACGCCTGACAATTTGCAGACAAACGCGAAATTTCCACATTGGCATAAAAGCTTCGGCATTTTTGGATATTCATGTTTGACTTGCGAATCGTATGAGTTTACTTGGCAAATAAGTCTGCTAGGTTAACGTTAAATTAAACTGCATACATATGTCACGATCAAATAAATGTCTAGAACTAGATATTTTCATCTCCGCCGCAATCTCACAACGCAATATCTGAGGGTATAACAAGGAAAACCACCTCGTTCTCGTTCTTATGGCTCAGTTAGAACAAAAATGTCTGTCACTCGTACTTTTTATTAAAGAATGTATCTCCTTCCTCCGCCGTGTGAACCAGAGGACCATTTGCGAATAATAAAAAAGCTTGCGTACGAGCAGCTATGAGATCTGTGGCCACGTAATCATGTTATTCGTGACTGAGATAATACAGGGAAATTGAAAAAATACCCGAAACCTCTTAGGCAGTGAAAGTACACATGATTATAAGCAACTTTTGTTTTGGTAAAACTCCGAAATCTCGAAAAAAATATCAGCTGTTTCATACATTTTCATTGGCTAAATACTGCATTTTGTATGAAACAGCTGATATTTTTTTCGAGATTTCGGAGTTTTACCAAAACAAAAGTTGCTTATAATCATGTGTACTTTCACTGCCTAAGAGGTTTCTGGTGTTTTACAAATAACCCTGTATAGTGAAGTGCAATAAAATGAAGAACTTGACAATTTTCCTCATGGGCTTACTCGAAATAAATTGAGGACAGTGCCCGAAGATTACATGGACTGTAACCCAGACAGACACATTACATAAGATTCGCCTAGACAGGACGTATTAAGGCTAGAAGCGTCCTAGATCTCGACGTGCAAAGTGAAATAAGAATTTGTCCATTTTTCCTCATGTGCTTACTCGAAATAAATGTAGGACAGTGCCCGAAGATTACATGGGCTGTAACCCTGACAGGTACATTATTTACGATCCGTAGATGGCAAAAAGCGTGTGATGTCCTAGATCTCTATTACACATCACGGTCGCAGCAATGGCAGTGAATATTTTTAAAATACATCGTCATCATTGTCTAGGTAAGTAACAATGTCGTCTACAGATTCAGAAGGATAAATTAAACTTAGAATTACATAATAGTATTTTAGGTACAGAAAGTGAATCAGCAAGTGGATCTGTGCCATATTCATGAGGTAGGTCGTAAACTACGATTTATGTGTAACTAGCTTGTGCCAGCGGCTTTGCACGCGTAATCCCTAGGGAATAAACCTGCGGATTATATATAAACTATTTACTCTCATATAGTTCCCGTTCCCATGGGATTTCCGGTATAAAAACTATCCTATGTCCTTTCTCGGGTCTCAAACAATCTTTGTACAAAATTTCATCCAAATCGGTTCAGTGGTTTAGGCATGAAGGAGAGACAGACAGACAGAGTTACTTTCGCATTTATAATATTAGTTAGGATTCTGCTGCTCATGACGGCTAATTATTCATTCGTCAGTTGAATGACAACAATAGCTCTGTATCTGCTAACTAATTTACTTTAACATTATTAAATTAAACTACCTCAGTCTATACTATACATTATAAAGCCGGAGAGTTTATTGTAAGTTTGGTTGAACAGGCTAATCTCAGGAACTACCGGTTCCTGGTGGCTTTTCGAATTGAAAAATAATTTTAGCGTTGGATAGCCCATTTATCAAGAAAGGTTATCTACATCTACACTAATATTATTGTTGAATCAATGTCTGGTGTGGTTTGGAAGTTCATATTTGGTAAGGTCTTGGCTACAAAATGAACATCTTACGGATCAAGTATAACACGAATAGGAAGGTCCCTGACTTGCTATGTCATGACACTTTTTTTTTAATGATGGGAACGTATCGAATGACTCTTCCCGCTCTGGGTGAAGCAGGAGGGAGTGTCAGACTCTTACTGACTAAAACCCATCCGTGTTCCTCCTAATGCCCTTAGCGTTCCAGGGCCGCGGTGACTCTTTCGAACAAATTCCGTAGCCTATGCCATGACACTGCAAGTTTTACAAACGCGCAAAAAACTAGCTTATAATTTATCGAATGGGGATGCGGAAAGCGATAAATGATCATTGTGACCACATTGAGTACACAACTCTAAGTTTTAACAGGGATGATTGCAAGATTGAATAAAGTTTGTGTTGAACGTTAAAGCACGTATATATCTACGTTTATTTGGTATATATGGGGGCAGATACGAGCAAAATCTTCCACTCCTTAGACGATCGAAATAATTATATGAATGACTCAAGGACATGGAATATATGGTCAAGCGCACGTATGCGTTCAAGAACCTTCGGTGGCGTTATTAAAAACATAATCAAATGACTAAAGATCCTTGTCATAAACATGCTGAATCATGAAGCTAAGGAAAACTAATAAGCTGTACGATTACTCACGATTTGATACGATATTTTCGAGGAATAAGTTATTTAGGGATCGTCCGATCACTTGATCACATGCGTGGGAGCCGGTGATTGGATTTATTGCGCCGAACGCGATATATATTGCTTCTACGATACAAATAAAAAAATCGTTATGGCCCACGAGCCGTCGAAAGTTAAATTTATGTTCTTTTGTCTGATTCTGTTGACATAGTGCGGAAAATTTTAATACATATAGTCTGTTGTTTATGCAATTAATTGTTTCAGGCTGTCTGGTTAAACATTGCCTTGATGCACAAATTGACGAATACCTTAGAGGTAACGGCAAACACCCTTAAGTCTTATTACAGATAGGAAATGACAAATGCTTGCACTGACTGGACAGGTTCACTCAAATCTGAGTGGTTATTTCCTCAAAAAGCTGTGCCCCGCGGCTTCGCTTCTGTGAACTGGCTACCTTACCTACCCATTTTTTTTTGCTTTTAAACCTTCCCTGTATTCTGGCGAACTAAACAAAAAAAGAATTACCGAAATCGGCCCAGCCGTTATCGAGTTTTAGCGAGACTAACGAACAGCAATTCATTTTTATATATAGATTGCCGATTGTATGGAATTGAAAAGAAATTATAACCTCTTAGTTTGTTTCTTCTCAAGGCAGTCAGCTATGAAACACCGGCCTCATCTAAAATAATATGAAAACAAAGACACACAATGCATATTATTTTACAATTGAAAGACGAATTCTTCAGGGGTTGTTGACTTATCAGAATGAACTGAAAGAATAACTAAATAAGATACTCAAGGAGTATTTTTGTTAGTTAACCCTTTGGGTACGGAACCCTACAATTTTTTTTTTTTTTTATGTGAACAAAATTACTGATTGTGACATCCAAGGCGTTGATACAGTGCAAAATTATACATTAAAAAGAACTTATAGGAAGTATAAGGAAAAATAAGGAAACTCTTTTTAAAAATGTTTTCTTGTTCTGTTGCTACAAAGTTAACTTTAAATAGACTGTTCCATCAAGCCGTAATCCTGTTTTATTTTTGACTTGATCATCTCTGACGTGAGACAAGTGATGACGCTACGTTTTTTTGCCAGTCACGATTGACGTCATCGTATTAACATTAGTTGTTATCATCTAATCATAAAATAATATATGGAAAGCCTATTCAACTTGTATAGAGTACCTAAAGTTTGTTCAGAGGGCCAAGTGTAGGTCCTCAATTTTAGAGTTCCGTAACCAAAGGGTAACCAACGGAACCCTGTTACTGAGCCTTCCTTGTCCGTCCGTCTGTCTGTCAGCGGGCTGTATCTCAAGAACCGTAATAGGTAGACACTTGAATTTTTCACAGATTGTGTATTTCTATTGCCGCTATAACAACAAATAATAAAAATTAATGTTTATCGCTTGGTCAGTTTTTAATCAACGTTGTATTCGCATCTCAGTCGCAATCTGTAGAAAATGTAAAGGTGTTTTAGACAATTTGCGAACGTGGCTTACAAACATTTTCAGAATTGGCCCTCAGCTTGCAACCTATCGTTACAAAAAGTTTTTTTTTGCGAAGTTGTCCACATATAACCCGTCTGCTTTCAAAGCAAGAGTGAACTGGCATCTTCTGGGCAAGCTCGCTCCGTCATAGACCTCATGCATCGCTTTCCATCAGGCGTTTTTAATAAAACCCTCCAAGTTCATAAAGGCCTAGGAACAGAAAAAGTAATTCCTAGAGCTTTTTGAACTTAGAGCGTTGTATTGATGATTTTGATGATTATAATTCTGTAACTACATAATGTCTTACAGCCGCGAATAATATTTTAATCAACATACAACCTAGCACTGGCCTGCAAATTACTAAAAACGTAAGAAAATTTGTATTTCGCGGGCTGGTTGGAGCATTCACCTTAAGGCTTTATCTGTTATTCTTTCGCCAGTGAGCGAAGAGAGCGCTATACAATATCGCTTATGTTAAGCTGGCATTTAGGTCAAGCAAGTCAAGGTGCGATGACATTGTGAGACAGGTGGCAAAAAGTACTTTAGTTTAGTGGCGCCCTCATTGTTACTAATAATAACTTGCTACGATGATAAATATAGCTGGTTTTTTTTAAAATTAAACATGTTTAATCCTACTTTAACTCATCATCTGCCTAGCCTTTTCCCAACTAAATTGCGGTCGGCTTTCAGTCAAACCGAATTCAGCTGAATACCAGTATTTTACGTGGAGTGGCTAGCTACCAGATCTCCATAACCCATTGACCGGGTAACACCGTATTTCTTGGCAAGACTGGAGTCAGATTTACTGGCTTCTGACAATTCGTAACGACCGACTGCCAAAGATCTACAAATGACAGCCGGGACCAAAGTCTTAACATGCTTTCCGAGACACGGAGGAAACTTGATATGTAAAGATGGTCACCCATCCAGAGAACCTTGAAGGTCGACCCATACGGCTGTTGTTATTTAGCCACGAACCTACTCTAACTAACATATAAAATTCTTCCGTTACGGACAAACAACGCACAGTAACGTAAATGCTGGTCGTAGAAAACTTAAAGACATGAAGCTTCCCTACATCAGTCGTTGAGTTCCCTTAAGTTCAAAGTTTGAGCTATACGATAACTGGCAATTAATGCTTGCACTGTCTGGACAGGTCCACTTAAATCTGTGTGGTTCTTTCCTCAAAATACCACTTCAGACATGAACCTACATGGTTCTCATATGATTTGACCAGTACGATTGTATGGACTTTAAAAGAGACTTTGACCTCCGAGTTTGTTTCGGTGTTCTGAGCAGTCAGCTAGGAAACGTTCATCTAGTTTACAATGACCAAAAAAGATTGACGTGTAAAAGTGTTATTTACAACCTACTTACAAAATAAATATCATTTATCATTTCCACCTCCTAGGGGCGCATTAATTGAGGATATTCTCGATTTCCAACGGGAACGGGAAATACGATATAAGCGCGTACGAAGTTGAAAGCGTAATCTAATAAAATTATAAAAGAGATGTTTTGGATGGTTGGATGGAGGTTTGTGACTTAACCACGCTAAAACCTGAACTAATCTGCATAAAATTTGGCAGAGATATATTATGGTCTGGATTGGCACGTAGGCTTGCTTTTCATCCCGGAAATATGTTCTCTAGGGATAATTTTCGACATTGACGCAGGCAAAGTCGCTGGCAGAAGCCAGTATTTTATAATCTTGGCCTCGTTAGCAAACTTGGGGTTAGATTTTGCATTATTTTTTTGTTTTTACGTTAAAAACTCGTGGTTAGATAACAAAGATAGATAAAACGTCTATTCGTATGACCGCGCAGTGGCACCAGATAGAAGAAAAGGCGTGGTTTATAAAATGTGAGCGGCATTTTTTGCAACGAAAACAACTTTTTTATCATGAACTAGCTGTACCCCGCGGCTTCGCTCCCGTCAACTGTCTACCTGTCTACCTACCTACCCCAGTACTCTCTTACTCTTACTCACAGACAATTTGTATTTGACTAATGTCAATATTAAGACGATACAAACGTCACTCAATTGTTTTGCCTTCCCGAAACCTCTCCACTATCACTTAAACTTTATGGAATGGTATTAAAGTTCAAATTGACTTTTAAGTATAATTACGAATCTTTTGTATGGGAGTATAGAAAAGTGTTGTTTTTAGTATTTTTCAGGCAATTTTTATATTTTTTGTCTCCGTAAGAACCATCCTCGTACTTCAAGGAATATTCTAAAAAAAGAATTGGCCAAATTGGTCCAGGCGTTGTTGAGTTATGCGCTTACCAACATATTTAGCGATTCATTTTTATATTATAGAAGATAGAAGATAGATGAAAGAAGAAAGAAAGAAAGTTTGAAACTTTACATTCCAGTGGAATTGGACAAAACGCCTGGATAGAAGTGGAGATGTCCGCTTTATTACTATTTTTTTTTCATCATATTCCTACTCTTCCTCTTTCCGCTCTAAGAGGAAAGGGAGTGTCAGATTCTTAAACTAAAATCCATCCGAGTTCCTCCTAATGCCCTTTGAGTTTCTGGGGGGCTACTCTCCAAGCCCGATGTCCGTAGTTGCGGGCGTATTCTACTCCGTATTAATTACGGACTTACGATTAGTTCCAAACCCGAACTAAAAATGAATGAGAACACGATTTCACAGCGACTTCCAATAGTGTTGTAATTAATTCTTATTGGTTAGGTAATACGGAGCAGAATACGCCCGCAACTAAGCCCGAAACTACGGACTTCGGGCTTAGAGAGTAGCCCCCCAGGGCCGCGGTGACTCTTTCGAACAAATTCCGCAACAGATATGACCGCTGGAGTAAGATCTTGAACGAATGGCGGCCAAGGCCATGCCAAGGAAACTAGGGCAGTTCAAAAGGACATGGAGTTGACGATATCGTTAAATACGCGGGAAATACCTCGTGCCACGCTCCGAACACGGAAACACGGCAGAAGCAAAATTAATCCTATAACCCGCAGCCGGTGATTTGGGCATACTAGTTGCCGCCCGCGTGAATGACGAAAATTATCGCAAGGGAACATAGTACCGGGATAAAAATCCTACGTATTATTCCAGACTATAATCTACCTCTGTGGATAAAAGTCCTACGTATTATTCCAGACTATAATCTACCTCTGTGCCAAATTTCATGAAGATCCCTTCAGCTGTTCTGACGTGATTGAGTAACAAACATCCAAAATTTCGCATTTATAATAATACTTTTGACTATATAAGATACTATAGATAGATTCTCCAACCCAACGATGACGTGACAATTATGAATGGTGAAACAGGGATAGTCCAATTTCGTCTTGTATAGATTCATCTCTTCCCGCAACAGAATCATGGTGGTTTAAGACATCATAGAAGGACTGGTTCATTAAAAATTATGAGTACCTAGGTAGAAATTTAGTTAAATCCAAAACTCCACACACCTGAAACTTAAGACCAGTCAGGAAACCGTGACTGGTCTTAAGTTATGAATCGTTACTTTTTGAGAACCATGTGAAATTGCGGATACATTAAAATATATACATAATTGCAGTCTAATTAAAGAAGGCAATATTTTAGTCCGCCTTAAAATAATCGCTGTGAGGATCGCCGTCTGACTCCGGCCTTCACGGGCTGATTCTTGACCTGGCCGAGGTCTTACCAAGGTCAAGGTTCCCGCGTCCAACATTATGCTAACTAGTTCCCGAAAAACGTTTTTTTGCTGTGCTTTTTGTTTAGTTTGTCTTAGAAGGTCGGCTTTGTGTTATGCGGTGTGGGTTCCTTGATTTGTTGAAGTCTGTGTGAGATACTGGTCTTCAAAGAACAGAATTACAGAATTATTGATATATTCAAAGTAGTTCACGAGTATATTTTTTTAAGGATGGGAGATAATCAAATAATTCTTTCTACTCTAGGCGGAGCGGAAGGGACTGTCAGAATTTCATTGACTAAAACCCATCCGTGTTCCTCCTTATGCCATTTGCGTTCCAGGACCGAGGTGACTCTTTCGACCCCGCTTAGTCTATGTCCTGCAATATGATGCGATTTTTTATTTTCTCGCAGGCGATAGGTTCGTACGTTTGTTAGCTTCAAATAAATATACTTAAATACCTACATGAGCAATTATGAAATTAAACATCAGAAGCAAGGGGTACAATTCCCATCGGTAATTTCCTATGGATTACTATCGACAAGAAACTGCATGGTTATAAAGTCTACCTATAGAGAGTACTCAGTACCTATGACTATTCGATAGCTAATCACAATCAGGAACAATGCCAACTGACTTTCATCGCAAGACGTTTATAAGGGAAGTGTTTTGAATTTCACCGTGTCGTGGACGTTATCCAAAAAACCTACCTGATACAGCTGCTGTATATTTACCAAAACTATTACGCTTAACAAACATTATTGGCCGGTTAAGAGCTTCGTCATGTGGAAATCCAAGATATGAATAAAACAAAAAAAAACATCAACCTATACAGAGAAACAAAACAGAAAGAAAAGCTAGCCAAAAAACCCAGTCGAATTTTTAATCAAAGAATTGCAAGCTGCATCGGTCAATAAATGCCCATAACCTTACGTATCGTACGTCACATCAGTAAGTCCCCGATGCATTCAAGTCTATTTCTTCTCATTTATATGCGAATACATCGGGTTATATTTACGGACAAAGGAAGTTCAACATTGACATTACGAACGAATAAAAATAAAATTTACTGCCTGCATCAGCTGTTTATTTGTTCGAGAATATGTAAGCTGTTTTGGAGAAATTGTTTACCACGGCGATGCATTTATGGCTACTTCATCAATTGATGTCTCCCTGGGCTTGTAAATTGGCCAATCGAGAAGCAGGGACCTAAGCAAGATATTCATTGAACATGTCATGATATCAATCAACATGGGAAAATATCGATAATAGGCGAAAGATGACAGGTAAAACCTGGAGGATCCCCTTCCTACTTCGTTTTGACAAACATTGCGGGAGCAGATCTACGTATCTCAAATTCTCAAGTGATGTCATTGTAAAAACCTATAAGTCTTGTCACCGTGCAATGGCTGCAGATCATACTAAACAGCTGCGGTTCCGCGTAACCAGATTTTTAGCATATATATCATTAATTCAATGACGTAATTATCATTAATTTGCACTTTGTTCCCTCGACTAATCCTCGAAAATGTAAATAAACAAAGCGGGTTGCTATAAGAACAAGGCAGGATATGATCGCAAACTAATTTTCTGCCATTTTCGAAGCCAAACGCAGGTAAAATTAAATTCAAAATATCTGCGATAAAATCTTAGCATCCGCATAGAAATAATTTAGAGTATCATAATGAAACGTTCTACCACATCAGATTTATTTTAAGAACAGAATTACTTCGGTGCCTCTAAAATGCCTTGAGGCTAACGTACGCGGTTCAGTTGAGCAGAAAAGATCCTTTTTGATCACGCGACCTCAAGACGAATCTACATCCTCCACTAATTATTCAGCATTCGACTTACGAAGTATTAAAATAGTTCAAACATAATAAAATGGCTGACTATCGTATCCTCGGCCGTCACAATCTCATCTCCAAGTGATAAATTATAATTCATTTTGTAAATTGTTTAAAAATAACACACTAACACGTGAAACTTTTTTTTTCAATCTATACTATGATGTAGATGGGGCAAGCGTTTTCTGACTGACTAGTGACTATTCTCGAGAAGAAGTACAGAAGCAAACTCAGAGGTCGACCGTGTTTCCGTTAGGTCTGGTTGTCTCTGGTCTGGGTTACCACCTTACTAGCTCAGTAATATTTTTTTGCCATGGTAAGAGTATTCTCAAATTCTTCGTGAGTATCGAGAGGAAAACTTTAATCGAAATACGTAAGATTGGTCATCAGGCTGCATCCTCCAGGTGCGTCGGAAAGTCCAAATATACTTTGAAATTAACATACGCGCGACTGATATCTGACCTCTACTGGAGAACTAGTAGGAATTACCAGTATTTAAATTTTAGATAGATTAACGATCGATAGTTTTGGCAGTAAAGGTTATCATACAATTTACCGGATTTCGATTGAAAGCATTTCGTATACGAAAGCCACAAACACCGCCACCACCATCGCAGTGCTTTGTCTGTGAAGACTGTCTTAAGGTGGGTAGTGTGGGTACCGATCGGGGTTACGGGGCTTTATGTAACATGTTACAAAGCGAGCATTCGCGCAGTCAGTACGTGGAAACGAGCACGAACACGCGAGCAACGAGCTACACGTTACTTGTTGCACTTGCTCCGCCCGCTGCCGGATATTTGACGAATCCCTTTGAGTGCTATGCAGTTCAGTCAGTACGCCGCGAAAAGTCAGACCTCTTGACTGAGTCCTGAGAATCTAGAGCACGGGTTAGCAGAATTCAAAACGAGCTTGGCGTATCGTCGTAGTGTAACATGTTCGCTGCGAATGGTACATTACGGCATGTAGCACAGATTGTACTCGCCTTGGAATGGTTTTCTGAGTGAGCCTCATCTGGTTCCTTTTTAGTAGTTCATTGACTAAGGTCCTTTGGAAATGGACCTTTGTGTATATTTTATGACTGATCTATTAAAACACAGTCTTATTTAAAAAAAAGACTATGCTAAGTCCAGCTTGAACTCAATTATCCATTACCTCACACTGAAGTCATTTGGATACCAAAGGTAATACCCAACTATGTATACCTTTTAATAATAATTATTATCTCAAGATTGTTTACAATTATTTTACCTACACATATATGTAGGTAAATTATGAATCATATACAGAAGGTTTTACAATCTGAGTGACATTGGAAACACAAAAATGGTCAAAGATGGCGACTCGTACAGGTAATACCTGTTCACTGAGGTTACATATTGACATCATATTGTCTTCCTTTTATGTCACTTTGTATGACTATTAATGATTGATCTGGCTTTGCGAGGAAGTTGTTTCTACCATGATAAGGCATCCCAGGGCGTGTAGAGGTGGTTTTAAAATGAAACATAGCAGCGAAAAGGCAGTTAGAGGTTGATGAGGCAGATGAATGAAGTTTTTTGTGAATACTATTATTATCTGAAGACTTTGTTTGTTTGGTTAAACATACTAATCTCAGAAACTATTGGTTGGAATTGAAAAATTATTTTAGTGTTGCATAGCTATAGCGCATTTATTGAGGGAGGCTATATTATATAATGCTACAACCGATAGGGGCAATAAATGAAAAATGTGATAAGATAAATTTATTTGCCCAAAATAGCCTAGAAAAACGTGCATGCAGGATAACAAAGAAAGAAAAGGTTCTGACATGTTTGCCACATATTATGGCATTTTATACAATCAACTACAGAATCAAAATTATATAAAACTAGCTGTCCCCCGTGGCTTCACTCTCGTCAATTAAGTATTCATTGCACATATCGAGTTTTCATTGTTTTTAAGATGTATTCTGCTATTCGGGTCGGAGACAAATCCAACGAATCAATAACCATGAAAATTGGTTCAGCAGATCTCGAGTTATAAGTGTTGTAACAAACCCGTCTTTGTTTTATATATATAGATGTCAATATATAATTATTAAATGTCAAAGTTACAATACAAGAATGTCAAAATTATATAAAAAATGACCAAGTTGCTCAGGTCAGCTAGTTTAACATAGCTGCCACGAAACTGGCAATCGAAATTGTCTTTGTAAATCAACCTTGACAGCTGGGTGAACTTCACATCATGGCAGTTATGAATTTCAGCTGTTTAGGTTGGGTATTAAGTAAGCCTGCTATGTGATCTTGTGTTTGGTTTACAAACCCAACAGCACAGGAAACTATGGATGCTACTCTTGGTAGCAAACCCACAAAATTAAGAGCCTGAGAGTCTGAAAACAACTGTGGACTCTTGATTAATAGTGTTTCATAAAAGTAGATGTGCATTCCATGCTTAAGAAAGAACTAACTGAACAATTAAAGTTTAACAACATATTCTTTGCCCACTAATAAGTAGTTGAGTAGCCCAGCAGTATTACATTGTCACAGATCTCATTTTAGCGAGATTATTTGATGTCACTTTAGTGCTTGTAATCGCAGGTTCCTTTCTGCCAACTACTATTTTGATAGAACAAAAATTTAAAGGTTCTGTTGGGTATTTCTTGTCTAGCAACATTTGTATTTTAAAATTACACACTGGATTCAGAAGGAGAAATGAGAGGCCTTTGACCAGCAGTGATAAACAAGTCTAATAAAAAATACACTTAGTAATTTTTTAAGTGTAAAAATGGTTCTGCTACTTTGAGATGCATGCAAAACTATCTTGTTTACCAAAATTCTACATAAAAACCCAGTATATGCTAATATCATAGCTAGTTTACTTAATCAAAGAAAATTTTCAATTAATATTTATGCTTAGTCTGAGTTTAAATATTAGTTGATTATTTTCTTTTTACTCTTCTTTTGTTCCCAAACTCTTCTCATTAAGGTTAGTACTTCAAAGAGCATAACAGTTTTTGTTTACAAAACTTAAAACTTTAAATAGAGCCCTGATCAATTAGCACTACTCCAATATGCATGCATAATGTAATCATGTCAATGTCAGACCTTATTTACATTTATTCAATTATATTTTTATCAAAAGTAATGTACCCAATCCATTAAATATTAATTTAATTGTTTTCATTATGTAATTGTACTTCAAGTTATTAAATTAAGGGCAAGGTATTCCTTTATTTGTTGAAATTGGCAGCCTCCATCAACAACAAGTCAAGAGTTGATGCAACTAACAATGGAAGGTCATGCGGCGCTACCGCTTCAATTACTCATAAAAACTACGCAATTGGTGCAACAAAACTGTTATAACTTTGTTCATAACCTACAAACTATCATAGACGTATTTTGAAGAGTACAGTTAGATGCTAGAACCCACCTATCGTTGCGAACTCGTCCGGCGTTCTCCCGCCGGCCAGCAGCCAGCGGCACCAATCTATGGTCTCCCACTCATCGATGGCCTTGCTGGGGTTCAGCAGGACGTCCAGCAGAGGACCCAAATGCTGTGGGGAACCATTCTCACAGTCCGCGTGTATGTATGCGGCTGCACCCCTTTTACCCTTCCTCATAAGCACTTGAGCGGTAGAATTCGACATTTTGACACTTCGATCACCACAAAATCTAAACAATTACACTAAACACATAAGTCACCGTATATTTCGGTCACTCACGGAAGAAACACTATTTCAAGTTTTACATAAGGCAATGAACTGCGGTCCGTAACGACGTTGTGGTGTAACATATTTGTTAGCCACGAACACAATTTTGGCTAAGATTACACTAACACAAAAACGTTTGGGTTGAAAGAATCACCAAATATTGAAAAATGATAAAAATAACACCGTTTTATTGAAAATATGCAATGCAGAAACAACTCGGCCATTCGTAGTGTTCTCAACACAAAAATATTCTTTTATTTTATTTCTGTGTCATGCTCGCATGTTGATTGCCAGACCAAAAAATACGTTAATTTTATTTTTGAAACGAAGAAACTCCTCAACATTTCTCTTACATAGCTTTTCAAGCTTCTGTTTATAAAAATATTTTACTGTATCCAATAGTAATAAATAATCATGGCTTTTTTCAAGGTAACAATCGCAGCAGGCGGCACTCCATATTTGCTGCGTGGCGCGAGCTTTTTTTCCAGGTCACGATGACACAGTATGCGGACCACAATGCGGACACAAAGTACTACGATCTAAGCTCATTCGTCAAAAGCTAAACCAGCAACTTTGCACAAATAAGAATCGGGTATTCTTATTTTTAACGATTCCTATCTACCTCTTTTATAGCGTAGTTTTAGAAAACTTTACATAGGAAAAAAATATTAGTTCCATTTCAATAAGGTATTTTTTTTATTTATCCCTAAGTATTTTCAAGCAAGCAGTGGCATATCCTCTAAAACTTCGTCACCCCTTCATGAGATGATTTCAGAATTATTAAAAAAAAAAAAAAAGAAGTTTTCCAAAATCAATTATGACATTTTAAAACTTAGGACAGCAAGTTAATTATTTTTTTGAGATATTTAACGATTACTGAACAGTCGCCAGCACATCAAGCTGCCCGAAACTGTCAAATGTTCCCAATCAACATTGAACATAATGTTAAGTGATAAAGTTGAAAATCTATTGAAGAAGTTTGACAGATTGTTGTAACTTGATGTGCTGGAGGCGTCTGTAAAAATTGATGAAAAAGAAAACAGATTCGTGCTAAAAAACTAGTCTATTTTCAATTTACTTGAGGGTAGTTTTTACTACACTATTTCCATTTTATGATGACGCTTCAAGCATGTGCTACACGGTTTTAAACGGCGGTTTGAAACAGAAAAAACAGATTTGCGCTTTGCCGGCTACACGGTGACAACAACATGCTTGAAACTTTCATATGGTTTTATAGAACGTTGCGTGAATAGGACGGACGTCTCTACGCTCGCACTGTATATTCACTACGACGTCATGGCGCCGCGGTTATTACACTACACAATCTATCGTGCCCTAACTGCAGTGGCGGCGTAAAGTGGGGGCGGAGGAGGCTGGTCCGCCCCGGGTGCCTAGCACCAAGGTGACAACGACAACTCACTCGTACATCCAAAGAAGGCGTGGTATAGGTGCAAGGAAGGCGTACCTACATTCTTTTTTTTAGCAAATTCATTAGACAGATATCAAAGTTGCGTCTATAAAAAATACAACCGACTTCCAAAAAAAACACTACAAAGTAAAAAATAACTTTAATTTCGGAACTCGGTGTTTTTGTTAGTTTGTTCGTATTTTGACACCGACTTCCGAAGTTAAAGTTATTTTTTACTTTGTAGTGTTTTTTTTTGGAAGTCGGTTGTATTTTTTTGTAAAAAGTTTTTTATTTTTCACTTTTTAGTGGTACCCCACACCTAACAAAACCACTGCAAAATCGATACCATACGATTTTCGAAAGATTCCCTCGACTTCTCTGGGATGCCATCATCAGATCCTGGTTTCCTTATCATGGGACCCGGACCATTTGGGAAGTATACCCTTTCCAAAAAAAAAAACATTTTTAAAATCGGTCGGCAAGCGACGGAGTTATGCCCGAACAAACATAAAAAAAAAAAAAAATACAAACATCCAAATTGAGAACCTCCTCCTTTTTGGAAAGTCGGTTAAAAAAAGTAAAGTGGCTTTTTTGACGTGCCTATAATTTGTTTCCAACTTAAGACATCAATTAACAACTACTTACTCTTGTGACTACTTGCATACAAATATTATACCTAGTTGGTTAAAAATTTAAAATGCATCGCAACTTTTTTTTTTGGAGTATAATTTCTAATTCCCTAAAATAATAAAGTCATGTTGCGCTTAAACCGCGCGAGACAGGGAAATCAATTTTGATAATCCGATCGAATATTTTAGTACTTACCTAAAATAATCAATCGAAAATATCTGAATACAAATCCACCCAAGGTGCCAATCTACCCACTGCCGCCACTGCGGCAGGGCCCTGCCTCCCTGTTTCTTACTTACACTAGGTGATAGACAGAGCAGGGAGATCGGAGCCACCCGATCGCCCGATGGCAGTGTCCTTACACCCGATTTCTTATTACACTACTCTCGCCCTAGTTATCGGGCCCGATAGATTGTGTAGTGTAATAACCGCTTTAAAGGCGCCATGACGTCGTTGTAGTGAATATACAGTGCGAGCGTAGAGACGTCCTATTCACGCAACGTTCTATAAAACACTGATGGTTTCAAACATGTTTTAAACCGTGTAGCCGGCAAAGCGCAAATCTGTTTTTTCTGCTTCAAACCGCCGTTTCAAACCGTGTAGCACATGCTTTTTGGATTCTTCAAGTATCGAGTATAGTAGTAGTTAGTTCAGAGTAAAAGTGCCAGATGTACTATCACGTAGTTTTGGTTCAAACTAATAAAATAAAAGTTAGGTGCTAGATGGACTAGATAGCAACAACAGTGAAGATGGCGCTGCGAACAAATAAAATTAGAGTCTGTCTGAGTAAAAAAAAAAAACAATAATGTAACTTTTGCAGCAAAAATGTAACATTTCAGGAAACGAAACGTAACTTACGGGTATATATGTTCTGTGAACTTACGACTCAAGGGCCCTGGCAACCTGGCAACACTGCATGCGGCGCGAGCACGATATCCACGATATTTACCAAAAACACGTGAATTATTTTTAGTGTTTCTTTTGCAGAACTTGCTAAATGTGCTATCTGTTTATAGAAATAATAAGATTATAGAAGTGAAACTATTATAAGTTGACCTTACTGCAGAGGAAAGGGGATTTACGTCTACGTCTCGATCGATTCAAAAAATGGGTGAAGATAGTAAAAAGGTTATGTTTCATGAAATGGAACTTGACGATCGGATTTTGAAGGTAAATTAACATTTATTTACACGATTTTCGGCGATATCTTTAGATATTCTATTTTATCAATTAACTGTATAAAAGCAATGAAACTTGAAACGCGCATGGTATTTGTTGTGAAATGCGCAGTATTCTAACAGCATTCTTTTCGTAGGCGATATCACAGCTGGCATGGCCAGAGCCCACATTGATTCAAGAAACAGCAATACCACTGTTACTAGAAGGCAAAGATGTGTTGATGAGGGCTAGAACTGGGTCTGGCAAAACTGCGGCTTTCACAATACCTGTTATTCAAAAAATATTGAACTTGAAGAACACAAGTACACACCAGTGTATCAGGGCGCTAATATTGTCACCCAGCAAGGAATTGTGTGGACAGGTGAGTTGTGCACATGTGCATGCAACTATTTAAGGTCAACTTTTGTTTACAGAACCCATTAAAAATCGAAAGAACAAGACAAGACAGATTGTTCTATTCTGTTAATTTTTTAGCTCATCAATATTTTTATTTTCTTTCTGATAGAATCATAAATAATACTTATCAGTACAATATTATTTTCTAGTCCAACATTTCAGATAACCTCCGTAATAGGTGACCTAACAACAAAATGTGCAAGAGAAGTGAAATGCATAGACATATCATCAAGTGGAGACACACCAACACAGAAGGCTCTGTTGTCGGATAAACCAGACTTAGTTGTGGCAACCCCGTCAAGAGCACTGGCACACTTGAAAGCAAATAATATGAGGCTGAAGGAAGATCTTGCAGTGTTGGTAGTTGATGAAGCTGACTTGGTGTTTTCTTTTGGTTATGAAGATGAAATAAAAGAATTATTGGGGTAAGTTCTTTTCGATTGTGTAAACTTCAATATTTATGTTGTGTTTGTTGTTTAAAATCATTGCTATCATTTTGTTCTAAAATGAGAGTGGATTACTTACAAAAAAGTAGCCCTTTGTGTTGCAGGGATTTCTCAATTGTTAGCAAGCTATCAGCTGCTACTATTTTATAGAAACCAGTAGTGTCACTACTGGTTTACTACTACTTAGTTACTTTTACTAACACCCTTGCTGATACCGCACCGGTTAACATTATCTTCTTTTACAGACACTTACCAAAAATCTACCAAGCAGTACTTGCCTCAGCCACACTCTCGGATGATGTCCTGAGTCTCAAGAAGATTGTCCTTCGCAACCCAGTGACTCTGAAGCTGGAGGAACCAGAACTGGCCCCTTCGACACAGCTGCAGCACTACCATCTGTTTGCCGAGGAGGATGATAAGGCGGCCATTTTGTATGCCCTGCTGAAGCTGAACCTTATCAGAGGGAAGAGTATTATCTTTGTAAGGACTGTGGATAGGTGTTACAAGTAAGTAGCTTGTATGTTACTAACTGACTTGTGTAACTTCGACTGCGTCACACTTCGACTGCGTCCTCTCCTATTGGTCATACCGACATGCCTTCCTCGATAAATAGGCTATCCTAAACTAAAATAATTTTTCAATTTGATACAATAGTTCCTGAGATTACCCAAACAAACTCTTCAGCTTCAAAATATCAGTATAGATGGTAAAAACTTGATGAAATACAGTTTTATCATGTACTAGCTGACCCGTTCAACTTCGTCTGCATCACAATTTCCATTTATGCTCCGTTTCTATTTGTCTTATGGCCTGATTATGATGATGATTGATTTTTTCACTGAAATAATTTTTCAATTCGGACCAGTAGTTCCTGAGATTAGCGCGTTCAACCAAACAAACAAACTCTTCTGCTTTATAATATTAGTATAGATGCAAGCACTGATCATATCATGGTTGTCTTGGTCTATTATATCAGCACAGCACAGCAGTTGTTCTGTATCAAAACAATCACAACATCTCCATCAAATTGTAATTACTTACTTATTGTGAGAAAATGTGCTGGAGCTCGCTAGTCTCTCTTTTGTCCCAAAACTCGTTAATAGTTTAGGTCACTGGCAACTCAATTCTTCATACACTTCTTTCAGATTAAAACTATACCTAGAACAGTTCAAAATAGGCTCCTGTGTTCTAAACTCAGAGCTTCCTGCTGCTGTCAGGTGTCTGTCAGTAGACCAGTTCAACCGAGGAAGGTACCAGATCATCGTAGCTTCAGATGAGATGGCTCTTGAGCAACCAGATGGTGGATTGGTACCTATAGAAGAAAGAAAGAGAAAGAAACAAACTTCGAAACGAAAAAAGGATAAGGAATCAGGAGTGTCACGTGGAATAGATTTTCAGAATGTGTCTAATGTGATCAACTTTGATTTTCCTTTGGACACGAACTCGTATGTGCACAGAGCAGGAAGGACAGCTAGGGGGAAGAATCAGGTAAATATAAATTTGCTAGCTTTTACCCACAACTATGTATGGGCAAATCGAGTTTTTAACCGCCTCCCCAAAAGGGAGGAGGTTCTCAATTTGGTTGTTTTTTTTTTTTCTTATGTTTGTTACCTCATAACTCCGTCAATTATAAACCGATTTGAAAAATTCTTGTTTTATCTGAAAGGATATACTTGCAGGTTGGTCCCATTTAAATTTTATCAAAATCGGTTACGACGTTTGGATTTTAAATCGAAATAGCTGGAATTCGTCTACTTGGATGATGGTTTTTTGGTATCCAAGTAATCGAAATTGCGTATTTTGCTTTTCTGCGATTTTGCAGTGGTGTTGTTAGGTGTGGGGTACCACTAAAAAGTGAAAAATAAAAAAACTACAAAAAAATACAGCCAAATAAATAAAAAAACTAAAAAATAACTTTAATTTCGGAAGTCGGTGTCAAAATACGAAGAAACTAACAAAAACACCGACTTTCGAAATTAAAGTTATTTTTTACTTCGTAGTGTTTTTTTTATTTGGAAGTCGGTTGTATTTTTTTGTAAAAAGTTTTTTCCCAGTAACTTATAAATTCCTAGTGTTCCCCTACACTCCCCAAAGAACCTACATGCCAAATTTCAGCCTTCTACAACCAGTAGTTTCGGCTGTGAATTGTCTCTTACTTAGTAATGGAAGAGTTTTATGATATTTTATGACTTTTTTAGTCACAGATAAGATACCGGCACGGTTCTTGAGCGCTCGGCGGAAGAGTGGGGATCGCTTTGCGCATCGTACACCTTATGACAAATAAAACGTCGTCGTGAGGTACGTGCAGCAAGAGTAAAGAACGAATCCCGAGTGACGGACTGACGGCTATGACGCGCGATGCGCTACGGGCCAATCACTGCACTTTCCCCGCCCCCGCGCCTCCGCGCCTCGCGCCTCACTTCATACCACCAAAGGGACCCAATAACTCACTTTTTCGCAGGTGAAGGTCAGCGCTCAAGAATCGTGCCGATGATTGTAATATGCTGTACTTTGACTTCTTTATGCTATTATAAATCTATGCATCATCCGAAGTATTTTTTTTTTCTCATAATTTGTTCTCATTTACAGGGATCAGTTTTATCATTTGTGTCAATAAGAGAGAAACCATTGATGGATGCAGTAGAAGCACATTTATCCAAAGGTTTCAAGACACAGAAAGTTTTACAGTAAGTTAATTCTTTGTAGCCCAATATTATTAGGAGCCCAAATATTTATTCTTACTTCTTTTCTTTCACTGTTTGTGATTTTAGGACTAAATGCTAAAAAATTATCTTTTCTTCCCTGTTTAAAGAATTCATCTGCAATGTTATCTCTGCAGTATTTTATTAAATTTTAACCGCTCCATCCCTTATCATCTATAGTAAACAAAGCTTTTACCCCTCCCTCCTATGCTTACGTAAGCATAGGTATAGTTTTTACTCGCACGGAACTTATTTCTCCCACATCTGTTATTTCTTACTTAACTATGAAACATCTCGTGAGAGTAGAGTCAACTAATTAGCCATTATTATGTCAAAACAACATCTACCAAGAAATCTTAGTAGATTTTGTAAACAATCAAACAAAAAAGTAAGTACCTAAATATTGCTGACGTAATCACCATTCAAACACCCCATTGCCCATGTCATCAAAAATAAGCATAGTAAAGACCCCCCACCCCCAATTAGTGCTTACGTAATACTTGAACGGCCCCCTTGATTAAAACACTGCAAAAGAATACCTAGGGCATTAAGTCCTCCTCTGTACCTTTGTGCATGAGGTCTTAGTAAATAAATTCCTTCAAAACTTATACTATTAAATTCCGTGTATCTCCCAGGAAATACGAGTTTGCCCTGGAGGAGGTGGAAGGCTTCCGCTACCGGTCACGGGACGCGTGGCGCGCCGTCACGCGGATAGCCGTCCGGGAGGCGCGCCTCAAGGAGATCAAGCAGGAGCTGCTCAACTGCAAGAAGTTGCAGGTACGGAGTAGTGGATTGACTTTATTTGGTTTATGGTACAGGTTTTGGGGAAGATCCATTTTAAGTGTTCCATTATCGAAATATTATTTTGGTAGACTTTTTTTTCATAGATGTATTTCTGTTGTGGGTATAACAACAAAATAATTAATTAGAAAGTAAAGGAAAAAAAACGTGAGTTATTTTTTGTCAATCGCAAAAATGAAAAACCCATTTTCTTGCGCTTAAAAATCATGAACTTCGCAAGACAAAAGATTCCGTATCAAATGCAAACCTAATGCAATCGTTGCAAACAACAAATAAATTGTAGGGAAGATTTATTTATTAGGCTAAAGAAGCAAAAAGTAGCTGGTTTTTGTAGACGTTTTGGTGAATACAATTTAGCACGATTTTTATTTCCACATGATGAACAACTCTGACATATCTCATTGATGAACGACTAATCTTCTCTCTGACAAAAATCTAATTGAGCACCCGTCACCCCTAAAAAGTCCTCAAAAAACTGACCCAAGTTTCTCCCTAGGGCTACTTCGAAGAAAACCCGACCGATTTAGCCGCTCTTCGAAGAGACAAAGCCCTACACACAGTCAAAGTCCAGCACCACTTAGCCCATGTACCGGAGTACCTGCTGCCGGCTGCGCTGAGGAGTGAGGAGTCGGTGGAAGATGAGCAGGATGGTGCAGCGGCACCGGCGCCCGCGCCGCAGAAGAAGAGGAAACAGCATGGACAGTATGGCAGTGCCAAAAGACATAAGTACCAGGTGAGATTTTGAACTATGTATATGTACTCTTCTGAAAGCCTAGGGTCGATCTTTTGCAAAGATATGATTGTGATAACATTTAGGAGCTCATGAGTAAATAATAAAAGCCGCAAGTGTCGATCTTCAAGGTTAAGCAATGCTGGGCATCGTGGATGGATGACCATCTTAACATAACGAGATTCCTCCGTGCCTCGGAAGTTCGTTAAATCATTGCACACGGGCTACTGTCCGGAAAGATCTTAGTGAGTGCCGAGAGCGCCGAGATAGTAACGTAAGGTCATTACCACCGAGATAGTAATCTATCTAAGGTCCTTACCGACAATCAGAAACCTGGAAATCTGACATCAGGCTTTTCCGACAGGTATGGTGGTTTTACCCAGGTGCTCGATCGTGGAGGTCAGAAAGGCTGTCGCTCCATGTGAAATGCTGTCATTCAGCTGGATCTGATACGACTGGAAGCTGAAAAGCATTATAGAAAAAGCTAGGAAAAATTATTTATAGTGGCGTTTCAAACTGGCAAGGACAAACTTTTTGAAAAATAAGTGCTTGTCAATCCGCACCGAGCATGTTCGTTTACGACCCACGCTTCCTTGGTAGAAGAGGCTTGTCGATGTCCCTGTAGTGAGAAAAGAAAGTGTAGGGGTGGCTGTCGTCATTCAAGGTGGATCATTGTGCGTGGGCCATGACTACCGACAATCGAACCAGGTGCAAATATTAATGTTTGTGTACTTATGCCTGTTCCAGGCCCGCCAAAGCGATCCCCTGAAGAGCTTAGACGTGAAGACCAAGACTGCGGCGACCGGTGACACGTAGCACCAGACACCTTGTTAGTATCCGAACGGATATACCCTTTATATATTGACAATACATGTTTTTATATACAACAATTTTATATATGATCATGTTAAGGTTGGAACTATGCGAACGTTGATTCAATAAAATTAAGCGTTTTTTGAGCTAAGTTATTTTATTTTAAAGTTTTCAGTAAAGTTTAATTTTGGTCTCTCAGTAAAATGGTTCTTGGAGTAAGATAATTAGGTCCGTTTTCAGTGAAGCTTCAAATGTATGCAGTATTCTTATTAGCTCCAATACATAGATCTACTCGACACATTTCTATCAGAAAAAAAAGCTGCGTAAGAAATTTACTTGGAAAAACACAATCACTAATGTTTTTGGAATTATGATGCCAGTGTAATTATGTATACTAGAAAGGTTTATGTAGTTAAATAAAGGTGAAAATCTTGATGTGTAAAATGCAATTAAAAAACTATGTAAATACAATAATAACGATTACTAAATCAATTGAACAATTATGTAGTGTATACATTAGTTTATTATTCCGCGTACCGGAAGAGTCTCTCGGCTGACATGATGATGATGATGATGAGTAGTTTATTTGTATAGAGGGTTTACGCGTGTCGGCATTTCATACAAATTTTCAAGTCCTTATTCTTCGATGTTTATGAATCGATTTTAATGAAACTTGGTATGGATACGCTTCAAAGCCTGGTCTAAATAGTTAGTAGAGAACATTTTCGAAAAAGATTATAGGGGGAAAGATAGAGTGATTTTTCACTTTCTATAGAAAACATAAAATGGTCCTCACTCTTCCTCTAAACTCTTTTTCGAAAATGTTCTCTACTAACACTATTTAGGCCTGGCTCTGAAGAGCATGCATACCAAGTTTCATTTAAATCGGTTCATAAACATCGAAGAATAAGGACTTGAAAATTTGTATGAAATGCCGAGACGCGTAAACCCTCGTACGATGTGTTTGTGTAAAAAGTCACATCAAGATTGTTTATCTTTATTTAACTACCTATAGTAAAATGGATATTTTTTTCAAAAATTCTGTTAACCAAAAGACAGTGGGTCATTTTAGAACTGCTGTGCCTAAAACGCTAAAAGTCCCAGCAAAGCGTAGTTCCAGCTTCTCCCAACAGTTGTAACATGTAACGAATAAAGCATGTCTGACGTTGTGTTTTTCTTTCACACAGTGCGCGTTGGTGAGCTGCGCGTGTCGTGGTTCGGTTAGTACTGTCGATGTTACGGCGTAGCATTGGTGATAATAAACTATGAGTTATTTTAAAATGGTCATTTTTCTTTACTTTTTATGGGTAACAGATGAATTACATAATTATCTAGAAATAGGTGATAATTTAATTAATTTGTTGTGAAGTTAAAAGTGCTTTTCAATAGCGGTTTTCGGTGTGACCTGTTTTCAATAACACTAGGTGATTCTTAAACGCGCTATTCTCAACACTCGGCTCAGCCCCGTAAGTATTCAAAATCCAACAGACATTAACTTAGTGTTAATTTAGGAGTTGCCTAAGTGTTACTGAAGACGGGTATTTGTGTTGCGTTAATGTAATGTAGATGTTGTTTTGCGTCTTGTGGTAACCTCATGAATCCGGATTAGCACCCATGTTTAACGTTCCTGGATTTGGCATTTTCAAGCATTATCAACGAACGTTTAAGGGTAAACCAACCCTATCAGAACTAAGAATTATTGAACAAATAAGCACTAGGTTTAAGAGCACAAGGTCACGATCAAACCATTCTGAGCATTTTAGGGCTGATCTCTAGGACTAGATTATGCATTCAGGCTTTAATTCAGAAGATGGTCAAAACTAGGTATAACAGCTAACGTAACATGGGCGGGAGTCCTCGACGTAGTAACCGATCGAAGTCTTTAGGCTGTCCGGCCTGGGTGACATCTAAGACCAC
The DNA here is from genome assembly GCA_963859965.1 of Ceramica pisi. Taxonomy (NCBI): domain Eukaryota; kingdom Metazoa; phylum Arthropoda; class Insecta; order Lepidoptera; family Noctuidae; genus Ceramica; species Ceramica pisi. The sequence goes on from OY982538.1 coordinate 2,363,493, forward strand.
CCAGCAGGTCTATGGACCTACCTGCTCAGTTCGACCTCATGTATGCTCCAACAAGTGTACCTACTGGTTTACTCCAATACATGCTCCGTTCTACCATAGTTGGTTGTAGTATCTGTGCAGGTGTGTCTGTACCTCTTCGGTGGACCGTCCCAGCTAGCAGGAACAACAGATAGGGCGCGTGTTATTGTGTCGGGTCGGGAAGACCAAACAGGTTGGGTCCCACTCCCACTTGGATCAGTTGGATAAGACTTGCCACTTGTGTGGATGACGTAGCCATGTCATAGAGTCTGTCAATTCAAGAAGTGGTCGACCACTTCTAACCTAACCTAGCCACATAATAAAGAAGCCAATATTACGGTAGGTATACTGTATAGCCATACGGGAAGTCATCGCGTCAGGACCACTTGAGACATTACTGAAGCACAAATTACGCTAAGGTATCTCATATCTCAAAGAGTATATCTGATCAAACTATTTCCAAATTCTGTAGATAACTTCGATATTAGCTTTTGTTTTTAGCATGAGATCTTTGTTCAAACACTAGACAGGCTAAATCCAATCAAAATCTGATTCCTGCTATTTCTTCCTATCTATCTTTAGCGGTAGGTTTGTAAACATACTGCCACTATATCTGACAAGAGGACAATGATATGTTGGTTCCTCTTTGAAAAGTTTCCCGGTTACCAGCACTCGGCAATAAAAATATTGTAAAATCGCAAAACCGTACAGTCTTACTCAGGCACATCCAGCTATTCGGCATACATTCTGAAGTGCTTTTTAGGGTTCCGTACCCAAAGGGTAAAACCCTTTTACTAAGACTCCGCTGTCCGTCCGTCTGTTTGTCCGTCTGTCACCTGTCATGAATTGTGATAGTTAGATAGTTGAAATTATCAATTATCACAGATGACGTATTTCTGTTTCCGCTATAACAAGAAATACTCAAAAACAATAAAATAAATATTTAAGGGAGCTCCCATACAACAAACGTGTTTTTTTTGCCTTTTTATAGATAATGGTACAGAACGCTTCGTGCGCCAGTCCGATTCGCACTTGGCCGGTTTTTTGTTTAATCTTGTTTTTTCCAAAACATTCCAATAGTCCAGCACATCATGGTTTTAAATCAGCAACCAGTTTTTGTTAGTGTCAGATTAGTGAAGACTTTCCTGTAAGTATTTCTTTTTTCATACGGCCTTTTCCGGTCATTTCGCTTGGCTCCTGTAGGACAGGCATCGTGCATTTTTTCAGGAAAAAAATGTTTTAAGCTACAGTTTTTAGCTTTCTGTCAGTTAAAACATTTTCGAAATCGCCTACAGTATAGAAATTTTACCTCTTAGTTTGAAAATTTGATGTTGCTCTACTTTATGTGTTGGTTGCATGAGTAGGCTAGACGCATGTTCATTAGTCCTCATTATTTTAGAGTGGTTATAGACTATGTTTTAGAGGCATTGATGTCCAAAGTTCTTAAGACTTCATTAAAGTCCCAACTCTGTCCAACATTTCCTTCTCAAATTGAGTCACGGTGGCTTCCATTCCAGCTCCTCCATGGTGCCGGTGATTTGTTTTTTAGTGTTTTTTCTCTTTATTAAGAGCGTTTATTCTTCACGGTGTTTCAAACAAATTTTCAAGGCCATGTCGAGGGCTTACTCAGGGGGAAAGATACATAGTGATTTTTCAATTTCGATAGAAAAATTAAATTCGCTCTCTCGAAACTCTTCCCTCTAAACTCTTTTTCGAAAATTTTCTCAACTAACTATTTAGACTTGGATATCTAGCGTATGCTTACCAAGTTTCTTTAAAACCAGTTCATTCATTTCCAGGAGCAAGGACTTGGAAAGTTGATATGAAACACTGTGATTAGTAAACGCTCTATTAATGATAAAAAAGATCTCTCTTAGATGCTCTGAAGTACAAATAGACTTGCTCACTTTATTTTTATGTATTTAATAGAGGCCGCCCGCGACTTCGTCCGCGTATAAATTCTTGTCACTCCCGTGTAAATCCCGATCCCTCGGGAACTCTGGGATAAAAGCCTATTTGTTATTCTGGGTCTTCAGCTACCTACATACCAAATTTCATCGTAATCGGTTCAGTAGTATTTGCGTGAAAGAGTAACAAACATCCATTCACACTCACAAACTTTCGCATTTATAATATTAGTAGGATGATATATTATGTTTTCTTCTTACAATCTTTTCTATTAAGTTCCTCAATATTAATTTGATAATTACTTAAATAACAAACTACACCTATACACTTAAAATAAAAAATAAAACGAACTAAAATATAGCGTCAAAAAATTCGTCCGCATCGCTGTCGACTAGAAGTGAGCCCAAAAGACAAATCGCACCCTTAGAACATAAATGGCACTAAACGAAAATGTTTATTTTACAGTATGGCCGTTTTAAGTTTTTTTAAGAATTGAATGGGTGATATGGAACTAAAAAAATATAAATAAAGCTTTGTGATCGGCTTAAAATAACAGTTTAACTAACGCTGTTTCAGTATCCAGTGGCATACAATAAAATTATTGATTATTTATCAATGGAGAAGCATTTAAAAAAAAAGTGTAGCATTGTGTCGGTTATAGTTTTCTAGTTATTCAAAACTTTTTGCTTAATGACCTCTAAATTGTTATTTTACCTACATTGTAATGATAAAAAAGAGAGAAATAAAACAATATCACTACTAAAATAATAAAGAATTATATTTATTTGGCACATGCTCACAGTTTTCGGTCAAAATTACCACACATATCATAATTAACAAATCTGTTTAAATCTAGATAAAAGTATTATCAAAATAACAGAAACTTCGTCATTTTATCAAATAACATTAATATTAAAATCTTGTTCTTAGGTACTACTCACTAAATCAGTACAATTATTAGAGGTATTTCAACTTATCTGCTAAGTTTAAGTCTTTCGAAGTAGGAACTGTAAAAGTTACGTAAAAATCAGCGTATTATAGGTTTAATTATCATAAGAGTCAGTAAAATATTGCAGTAACTTAAAAATATAGTTTTTCGCAAAAAATCGTAAGTAATTATAAAAATATTGTATCAAAATCTTGTACGTACTATAAAATCTTGTAAAAACTGAATTACGTAAAAACCAGCAAAGCTTTTTAGCAATTTAGTCGTTAACATAAGTTCTAGAACCGAGAAAAATATTAATAAACTAACAGTAACTTAAAAACATTTTCGCACATAAATCACAAAACAAACTTATCGAAAACTTACAAAATATAAATCAACAGTTTTTTTTAAAGGCGTTCTCACTACTCTACCTACCGAGTTCAAAACTCTATCAAAGTAGGAATTGTAAAAATTGGGTATCAAACCAGCATCTAGAAGGCTTTTCACGTCATTCTTTTTTCTTTCAGATAAATCCAACTTTTGGTTATACAGCTGTTGCAGTTCTTGAGTCCGCTGGTTCCTTGTACTGACCCTTTTAGTTCCCAGGTCAAGTTCTTTGAAATCATCAAAGTAGGATTTTTTATAATAAATTTTTACCTTATCATCTTCAATTTTCACCACTTTGAAGACTTTATTCTCGACTAGACTTTATTTTCAACACTTTTGTTCAATCTAGGAACTGGCAGTTGTTTGATGTCACTGAAACCGTTATAAGCCATTTCGTTTACTATGAATGGTGTGCCAAGTTTTTTTGCACTTCTGATAGCAGATACGTACTGGGAAGGCACATAAATGGGTCCAGATTTAAGTATTATTTTTATTTGTTTCTCAATAGTTGAATGTGCTGCATCTCCTTCGTTCTGTGTGTGTCCACGGATTAAAAATTTGTGTGTTATAGATGTTATTTTCAAGTACATACCGATGATGAACTAATTTTTCTGCTGGCCGCAGCAGTTATCTGAATAGAAAACTACATCTAAGTCTTCGTCAGCTAAAGAAGATTTCTTTTGCAAGTATTTTAAGACACAGCTGGCTATTTCATTTGCTCCACGGTTACCTTGCGATTCGTTCCAGAAAAAGCATTCAGTATTATCTCTTGCAAGCTCAGAGATAGTAAAATTCAAGCAATTTATCTTTGACTTATACAAGTTGATACTTCTCCATTTGGTATCGTCATTACCGCTTGTAGGTCGTAGCATGCGACGATAAAGTTGCTTGAAACCTTCAATTTATCGTTAGCTTTTTCTTCACGACTTTTCTCCTTCTCTGCTAGATGTCGTTCGTAGTCTTCCTTCAGAACTTCTTTTTGAGGACTTTCGGCCAGCTTGTATATTGTGCATTGTTCGCATTGGTCCTTCTTGGGCACAAAGAAGCTAATGTTAAAGTCGTTATTGAAAACTTTTCGGTATTAAATCCTAATTAAAGTAAAAAAAATAACTGACACTAAACTCAAACTGCCACTTATGCAATTACGCACAGCTAATATTTGAAAGCATATTTATTGATTAAATGGTTCTTTACAGAAAATGCCCGTTATTTAATTCATATAAAAACAAAATCCACACTAAAGTTAATAAATAACTGGCATTATATTCAAACTGCCACTTATGCATTTACTCACTGTAAATATTCGAAAGCAAATTTATTAAATAAGTGGCACTTTACACAAAGTGCCGGGTTTTAACTCACCTCGACAAGGATTCCCTCCGGAGACTTGACGCGAACTGGCGTAGTGCCGGTTTATCAATTACCGACCGGACAAATTGTGACAAATTCATAAGTGACACTAGCGACATCTAGCGAAAATTTGGCGCATTAGAGCTACCGGGGTCTTTGCATTAGGCGCGTTTCGTTTTAAGCGTTTTGACTGTATACTTAACTAAAAAATGTCATTTTTTGTATAGTGACACTTATGTTTTAAGAGTGCGAAATATTTTCTGTGTGTTTTTGTTTGGTTGACTAATATTTTGTGCAAAACCGGTTAGTTGCATTCGAGTGGAGTTGTTCCTCAATTCATAATTTGGGATATCTTATCACTTTGTACCATGTTCGATTTGTTTCAAAAATAATAGAATTCAGTTGCTAGTGTAGTCGACATGCAAATAACATTTTATATATGCGAATGTCATTCCATACATAACCTAAGTTAATTGTATTTTGCTTGCTAATAAATGGACCGCGCAGAACGCTAGTCCAACTACCAAAAATTACACGTACGACGTACCCCAATTAAGGATAGTCACAGACGGACTACTTCCGGCCGCAGTGCAATGACCGGAGTCCGCCCGGGGCAACCGCCTTCGTGATCACGGTACACCCTACGCAAGGTTAGTATGCCGATGACAGCCTTTCACCCGCTTTTATACCCGCGCCCGAGAATCTTAACACCGACTTTTAATTATAATTCGACCTAGTGACATCTGTTATCACATTTTGAAATCATTTTCGGGTTACCTTTTGTCAAAATCAAATTATGAAATTTGCATAATTTTGATTTTTGATCATTAATTAGTAATTTGATTGGGGATGCGTAGTATTGATATTTTAACACAATATAAATTTTTGATAGTTCTTTTATTTAATAATTCCACATCCACATACATTTTTATTCATGGCATCATCCGGCATAATGTTTAATCAATGTTGCATGCATCGCGGGAATTTAGAATGCTCCTGTCAACTGTTTTGCTGCCGTAATAAAATTATCGTAATCCTAATATATAAAATTCTTCCGTTACTGATTGGCTGACAGACAATGCACAGCTGAAATGACTGGTCGTAGGAAGCTGAAATTTGGCTTGTAGGTTCCCTGGGTAGTGTAGGGGAGCACTAAGAGAATATTTCCCGAAATTCCCACGGGAACGGGAAAAGAAACGGGATATGCGCGTACGAAGTCGGAGACAAAAAAGCTAGTAAAACCTATAAATACTTTAAGCTGTTGGTCCCGGCTGTCATTTGGAGATCTTTGGCAGTCGTTACGGATAGTCAGAAGCCAGAAAATCTGACACCAGTCTTGCCAAGGAGTACCGTGTTACCCAGTTAATGGGTTGTGGAGGTCTGGTAGGCAGCCGCTCCACGTAAAATACTGATATTCAGCTGAATCCGGTTTCACTGGAAGCCGACCCCAATATAGTTGGGAAAAGACTAGGCAGATGATGTTCGAGAGTCGGGATGGTCATCATAAAAACCCAGAAGTAAAAGTACCTACGTTAGTAGTAAGTGAGCTAACAAAAGCAATGACGTATTACATATTATATATCATTGAACAAAAGCTGAATAATTTCATATAATTGAGTATCGAAATTGTAGATATTATTTTATTAACGTGCTTTCCGAGTCACGGAGGAAACTCGGTATGTTAAGATGGTCACCCATCCACAGACCAACCTCGGCAAGCGTTGCTTAACCTTGAAGATCGACGGTGTTACTGTTTAGCCACGAGCTCCCGACTCTCGACCGAATCTACTTACCTATTGCAACATTTCTCTGGTGTAGGTAACCTAATGTTCGCATCAGAAATAATAAAACGACAACTCATAAACTTCAACACTTTATTACTTGCATTGGACATTCTTGGCACTTGTTTTCGGACTAGTCAAATTGTACGTTATACAGATCTGGAATATCTCTTTTTCTTGGGTGGTTCTTTGACGGGGATCATGGATTCGCTGAAGACTCTCCGGAGCGCTAGGGCCCGGTGCCTCATGGACAGGTTGGTGGAGGATTGTAGGGAAGAGGAGAGTGGTCTGTTCAGGTAGTACCCGTAGGGACCCATTTCGCGACGCTGCCACGGGCTGGTTGTGATCCTGTGGAATGAAAAACACACCCTCAAATTATTATCACTTGTTTTCAGGCCCTTTGCGTACGGAGTTTTATTAACGACTACGACTACGCACATAATATGTGCGTAGTCGTAGTCGGCGCGATCTAGTTTCAAGCGCGTTAGCACGCCGTTATATTATAACGGAAACTAAATTCAGACGCAGACGCTTTTTGGTCATATACAGCGCCATGAGCGCGCGTTCATAAAACATGTGTCGTCTCTTGAATTATCCGAATTAATGAACGAAAGTGAGAATTTGGATAACAGGTAGTACCTACAGGGGTGGTAGCAAGATTGCAGTTGTTGTTAAGGTATATTATTGACATCTTTTGTACCTATGTTCTACAAATAAAAAAATCTTTGTCTTTGTCTTTGTCTTTGTCTTTATATTTTAGAAATTGCTTTCTCTAGTTTAGTCTCACCATAGCTCTATTTCTGTTTGTTAAAGCACAATGCTTTATGGTCTTTACAAAGGCTTAAATATTTACGCCGTGACCGGAATCCTATGAATTACTTACTGAAAAATTTAGAAGCTGAGACAATAGCCTTTATACAGGACGATCCGTCAGGGCAAACATCCTCATAGGCGACCGACTTCTGTTACCTACATCTAGTCCGTACCTACCATTATCATGGATAGGCTGAGTGAAAGGTGGGTTTCTAAATATTCACTTCATCTATCCATAGAGGAGGTGAATATTGAGAAAAGTCATGTTTGGAAGAAGATGATATGTTGCCCCGGTCCCAAATAATTTGAGAAAAAGTCCGGAGACTCAAGGTTAGGTAATACCTAGGTAGGTAGGCAATCAAGGTTCTTAGCTAGGTACCCATACTCCAGAGATGGTAAAAGAAGTAAAGGTAGACAAATGAAGCGCTGGGAAGATGATCTCAAGAGTCGCCAGTACAGAATGGACCAGAATTGCACGATACAGAGATAGGTGGAAGTCTTTGGAGGAGGCCTTTGTCGAAAGACAAGCTGTTGTTTGAAAACCGATTGATCAGTTACAAATCTTACTGTAATAATAATTGTAAAACAGCAATAAAGGCTTATTTTATTTTCACGTATCTCGGCCGTGTCTGGGATTTGGACGGTCCGTGGTCGGTCAGGAGCTCAAAAAAATATTGCAGCTCGTTCACACATGTCCGTGTGGCCGAGACGAATTGGAGAATGTTTTCCTTTATATCGAGTCCCATAACGTCGAGCCGAGAACCTTATATGCTTCTATTACTCCTAACGTTGAGTCTACGTTGTTTCTTTATCCCGCATTTATACATTTACGTCGAGTTTAAAAATATCAGTACCACTTTGTGACGGAACACGGTCCGAGCACCTGTATGATGACGTACCATATCATGAGCGGCGGCATCTCAGGCCGCGGCCTCGTCTGGATGTACATGACCAGCGGCGCCACACCGCACATCCATATCATCCACTGCTGCAGCATCTTGCGGCTCTCGATCTCGTCTTCTGTTACTACCAGTATGCCGTCCTGTAAGAGTATCACCTTTTGTGGGGAGTTATTCTGTTCAAATTCAGGTACGTTACATGGTATTGTTATTGCAGTTGATTGCTTGATAAATGTAAGTAGATTCGTTTCAAAGGGTACGTGTATCGTGTTTACCCAGTAAATAGACTGCAATGGACTGTCATTTATGTAGGTAGTCGCGCCCTATTAAATAGGTACTGGTGTTTAGCTGGCAGATGCTGCTTTTTTTAAATTTGAGATGGGTGTTTCTCCCTACGAGCGCCTTCTAAAAGAACTATCCTGCTAGTGCCATATATTAAGTCATTTAACAACGGGTGTATGTAGGTATCTAACTGATGGGTTAAAGTTGAGCCAATTTTAAATGACTGAGGGCTGATTTTTCAATAGTCAGATAAACCATAACTGAAGAATGAATATGGCTGATTGACATATTTTCAATGCAAAAACTGTCAAACTTGAATTTTACTCCTCTGAAAAAATTTAGTAGTTAATTTTTTATTTAGGTAGTATTTAATTTAGTCGTCAGATAAATTTTACCCGAGTAATAAAAATGGCCAATTGACAGCTTTAGTATGGAAAATAATATATCTATATGACTTATTTATTCTTCCAATAAACATTATCTGACTATTGAATTACAAAAAAATACAACCGACTTCTAAAAAAAAAGCACTACAAAGTAAAAAATAACTTTAATTTCGGAAGTCGGTGTTTTTGTTACTTTCTTCGTATTTTGAAACCGACTTCCGAAATTAAAGTTATTTTTTAATTTGTAGTGCTTTTTTTTTAGAAGTCGGTTGTATTTTTTTGTAAAAAGTTTTTTATTTTTCACTTTTTAGTGGTGCCCCACACCTAACAACACCACTACAAAATCGCAGAAAAGTTAATTACGCAATTTCGATTATCAAAGAATCATCTAAATAGTCAAATTCCAGCTATTTCGATTTAAAATCCAAAGTTCGTAACCGATTTTGGTATGATTTAAATGGGACCAATCTGCAAGTATATCCTTCCAGATTAAACAAAAAATTTTCAAATCGGTTCATAATTGTCGGAGTTATGAGGTAACAAAAAAAAAAAAACATAAAACCGAATTGATAACCTCCTCCTTTTTGGGAAGTCGGTTAAAAATCAGCCCTAAGCAATTAATGCAAAACTACTGTGTAGTAGGTACTCGTCAAGTGTCAACATTTCAGCTGAAAGTTGTCAACAGCTGGACATAAGGCCACCTCAAGTTTCGACACATCGACTTGCTTGTGCGTCTTGCACCATAAATTCCTATCTGATTCGATCATGCAAGGAAACTCCGAACATAGCCCTCTGAATTGCCATTTGGTTAAAACTTGGCTAGTTGGTATCCAAGTCTGCGTACATAACTACATATATCTAGTCAAAATATTTCAACTTACATCAAAACAATATTCTACGATGGCTTTTATGACCTGGACCACCATAACCCAGAAGTGTAGGCTGTAAATCACCATCCATATGAACAGTAGGTGCTGTAAAAAACAATAAGGATGATTTTATTACGATACATTATTGTAGTATGTTTTCCTCTTGCCTAGAAAATCTAGCTAGGTTCGAGCAGCATTTTTTAAGAGGATACTATTATAATGTTCCTCTTACAATATTTGCGAAAGGAAAAGGCATGATACGTAGGCGTTGATCGTTTGTAGACGTGCTTCGAATAAAGCTTTCATAATTCTTACAAGGTCTTGTTTCTATAAAATGCGTGCCCTTCCGTGCTACGGAAAAGCACGTTAAGCCGTTGGGCCGAGCTGTCATTTGTAGATTTTTGGCGGTCACCAGTCTTGGCAAGAAGTACCTACCGTGTCACTAGGGTTACTGGGTCAGATAGGAATTTGCTCCACGTAAAAAACTATAAGTGTTCTGCTGAATCCGGTGTAACTGGAAGCCGATCCCACTATATTTGGGAAATGGCTGGCAGATGATGAAGACAATTTGTCCAAGAGTTTTAGGCCGCTATCCCACTGGCTTTTGCGAGCGTTGGCGTTTCTCCAACTTCCAAGTCAGTAGTGGCAAATGTTAACGTCGCGTCAACGTGACGTTAACCTTGCGTTTTTGCCAACAGGTAAAATCACGCCATCCCTCTTTCCGTGTGGGCGCGGACGGGACGGCGTGAATGTGCCTGTTGCCAAAAACCGCAACGTCAACGTCGCGTCTGCGCAGCGTAGACGCTGCATAGACGTTGGAGAAACGCCAACCCTCGTAAAACGCCAGTGGGATAGCGGCCTTGAAGAACCATAATATAAAAAGCGAAATTAGTAAGTAAGTACCTGCAGAATAAGTTCCCAGAGCGGCACCCGTCGGAACACGAATCTCCTGAAGAGCGCGGAGAGCAGTCTCTGCGCAAGCGCACCCGCGCCCGCCGCCCACAGCACTGTCGGCACCACCGAGATCGCGCCCTCCCCGCATTTCGCCCACTCGTATAGCTGCAATGTGAATAATTAAATCTCATGACTGTTCTGGGTTCGATTCCCGGAATTTGGAAATTTGCTGCTCTGAGGCTAGATTGCCATGAGCCGCAAGCAATTTCAAAAGCTCCTGTAAGATCTCGTTACGTATCTACTTGGCATTGACGGGCGAAGTATGGGTATACTCTAGGAACTGGAAAGGTTAGTTTAGGTATTAGGGTAGTCTTCGAAGAATACAGGCGTGACATTTGATTGACATTACATGTCCATATCATGAGGAAGCTATAGCTAAATAATAAAAAAAAGGCATTTACTAAAACAACAGGAAGCGACAGAAATTGATCTTGTTGGAAAGCCGAAGATGGAGGGACCAATCTTAAAAATTCTTAACATTTTTTTTTCTATGCCGTACTGTAGGGCAAATGGGAAGCCTTCTTTTTTATCCATCTTTAGTAATCTCAGCACAATCCGTAATTTAGGTAGGAGTACAGCTCATCTCGTTATCTCAGTACCAAGGTATATAAAATTGGTTATTTGTAGGAGGTTGAGAAACTTATCTATAGAATTCCTGGTCCAATTAAGTAAATTGTTTCACTGATTCAAAGTTACAGTATCGCTGAATACGAAAGGCTGCATTTATCCCGGAAAAATCCAAGGTTGTCATTGAATAGGCCACAAGTACAACTGCGTAAAGCTTAGGTCTAATATCAATTTACACCCTGTCATGCAAGTTTAGCTACATTGCAGAGCACGATCGAGCAATTGGTCACATTATGCCTCGGTAGCCAGCAATGTACAGCTACCTACTTGAAGATATGTTGGATCATAGACCTGCCTATCCGTATTCTCTGCTTACCTCAGTTCCCTCATTTTGCATGTAACTCCATATAGAGGTTTCCCACATCACAAATGCTTAAAACCAAATAGTTGACAATGAAATTTAACATTGGGCTTATGATATATTCTTTTCTTTTTGATTTATACAAAAATATTAATTCCTATGTCACCATGATCGTTTTGGTTTTGACGTAGGAAAATTGTCAATCAGAAGTCCTTTTGGCAATATGATTTATACGTCAGTGCAATAATCTAAGTTTTGGCAGGACAGGTTATGATTTGACAATGACACTTTTTAAACATATTTTTGGGCTAGCTAGCGTAACTCAAAGATTGAGTGTTTGACGGACCTGCTTTACATACCTCACAAAATATGGCAGTGAATATCTACGAGCAGGTACTTTCTGGCAACGCACTGTTGGCGTCCGTGGCCTACGAGTTTTTCGATTATTTTTGTTTTGGACTAAATTTTCTCACTGCTGTACAAATACTCTTTTTCCATTTCTCTATATCTAGGGTTATCCTATCATCTACACCTATGGCCGGCTGCGATTTCACAATGGCAAGGTTCGACTACATTTCGGTGAAGAAATCATACACCAGACAAAATAAACGTGCCTAGCACTGCACTAAGCACGCAATATTTAAATATCTGACAGAGCGAGCGAACACGGGTGGGTTTTATTCAGTAAGAGTCTGACACTTCCCTTCCGCTTCCCCCAGAGAAGAACACCACGACCTCATCCCACCGGCCCCCTTCTATCATCGGACATTCAGACGCACTGCAACTTACCATCCCTACCTTGTTGCTATTCCACCAATTCGCACTAAGCGTTTCCAAATGTCTTTTATAATGCGCACAGCAAAGGAGTGGAACTCTCTGCCTGCATCTGTGTTTCCGAACGCTTACAACCCTAATCTCTTCAAAGTTAGAGTGAACAGGCTACTTCTGGGTAAGCTCGTTCCATCGTAGACTCAAAATTCAATTCAAAATTCATTTATTCAAATTAGGCTGAGAGCCAGCACTTTTTGAACGTCAAGTTCTACGAAAGACAGTCCCCCAAAACGCCCGCCCGTCACCACTTCCTAGTGTTTTAGCTGTGGAGAAGAAGTGGCCAACAAACTCCCCAGCAACACTGACTACCCAGCAACACTGACTACCCAGCAACACTGACAGACTTTGTCTCTGTCATCTCTGACCTAGACTAGAGTCAAGAGCTAACCCATCACAACTATAAAAAAAGAGCCGAAGGAGTCATTTGTAGACAGTGGCGTAGCTAGCCCCAAAGGGGCCAAAAGGCCGGTTATCAAATACTAGCTGACCCGCACAACTTCGTCTGCGTCACATTTTCCTTGAATGCTCCGCTCCTATTTGTCTTAGCGTGATGATATATAGCCTATAACCTTCCTCGATAAATGGGCTATCTAACACTGAAAGAATTTTTCAAATCGGACCAGTAGTTCCTGAGATTAGCGCGTTCAACCAAACAAACAAACAAACAAACTCTTCTGCTTTATAATATTAGTATAGATTTTTGGAGGGCCCGTTTTTAACCGACTTCCCAAAAAGGAGGAGGTTATCAATTCGGTTGTATGTTTTTTTTTTTTTAGAAGTATTGTTTTATAAGGAGATGGCGGGACTAAATGTATAGCTTTGCGTCCACGTCGGGGCCCCGTTTCTTTGATACGGTGGTAGCTAGCGAATTTGATTAATTTATCTACATTCTACAGTCCACATTCATCGAACGACATTTTTTTTGGTGGTGGGTCGCGGTCGGTGCACTGTGTTCATGAGTCTAAATCGCAATGGACCGGTTAGGGTGGGTTTCCACCAGAGATGTGCGAGGATGCGTAGTGAGGGTTATTGTTAAGAACATCACTACCTACGCGCCGGCCATCCCGCGGGGTAGCTGCGGTCGCGCAAGTAGCGCGCGCGCGCAGCCGCCGCCGGCCCAAGGCACTGCGTCATCGTTCGCCTTACTGAGCGCACACTCTTTTCTACTTAGTTTCCGATATTCTTGGAATCACTTGTTATGGTGAATGCTCCAACCAGCCCGCGAAATTCAAGTTTTCTTACATTTTTTGCAATTTGAAAATTTTCTTACGTTTTTTGCAAGTTCATAAAGCTGTAGGAACAAAAAAAAAGAAAATGTCATTCCTAGTGCTTTAATATGAACTTAGAGCGTTGTATTGATGATTTTGATGACTATAATAATGTAACCACATGTCTTATAGCCGCGAATAATATTTTAATCAACGTACAACCTAGCACTGGCCTGCAAATTGCAAAAAACGTAAGAAAATTTGAATTTCGAGGGCTGGTTGGAGCATTCACCGTTTGTGAGGACCAATAGAATGGCTTCATTTACCTAGCCTCGCTACAGGCATCTCTGCTGGAAACACATCCTTATTCTGTTTATAACATTTCTAGTTTCGGTAATTTTATAAAATGAATAATGAAACACTGTGCATGTATAAATTATATTGTAAGTTAAATCAATGCAGAAGCGAGTCGTAGGGAAGCTTAGCGATGTTCCTCCAGGGGCAGTCCTCCTGGCTGGGCGGCTTCGTCAGACACAGGACCAATGACGCTGGTGACCGGTGCACTCTGACAGGCACATCGGGTCGACTGCATAAAATCAAACACACTTTGATAATGACGTCAGATCAGTTCTGACTACGACATAGCCTATGTATTAATGTGTGAGTCGTGAACACAGATGAATGCAGCGGGGTGATCTCGCCAATGTACGGTGGGCGAACGAAACTTGCAAGCGTAATAGTCGATGAGAATTGACTGTCGAACCAATAATGTGAAGCATCAAATCTGTCGTCGTCAAATCGACCAATGGAGAGTGTGCTCACGACTTGTGCTTGTTATCAAACATACCTACGTAACGTCGATTTCTTGCGTGATTCTTAAAATAAGACATTGTATCAGACAAAAAGTGTTTACCGGTGGACGTAGGCCGCCATAACCATGATATAAAAGGCAAAAGACTCATAAGTATGTAATTATGTCGACCAGGGGCCCGAGTCTGCTATTTTTATATATTTGTCATTCCGACACGATCCCATTGTCATTCCATTGTCATTTTGCTAAAAGTTCGTAATCTGCTAAATTCATAATCGCACGGTCACTGGCACGTCAGTGGCCGGTCACTGGAACGTCAATGGTCTCGTAATAGAATTGCGGTAGGAATGCCGTATTGCTATTATTATAAAACCAAGCTAAATTTGAGCATTTATTCATGCCAGATTTTATTTATATTTAGTTTTACATATTATTTATTAGTGTTTTATGCAATCTGAAGTAGTGAGAAGTTCGTAAATACTAAATCTGTCATTATGTACGAGATTACCATTCATATGGCTTTCTTTCAGTGGCGTGTCAGTGATTGATCATTGGAATGTCATAATGACGCCATTATGACGCCATTATGTTAGTAGATTACCAAACTTGTCAAAATCAACCATTTTGAAATCAGTGATCGACCATTCTGACACTATTGTAATAGCAGACTCGGGCCCCAGGTTTGATGAGTTAGGCCATCTTGTTGGTGAGAAGCTACAATGTAAGCTATGAATACTGAACTATAGTGCTTCTTCATCATAAGGTCTTCATATTAGGCGAAGGAGCTGAACTTAAGGAGCACTTTACTTACGTCAAATTACGCGATGCCCAAATCAAAGGTAATCTATTGTTCTTAGAAACATTATGGATCTTAGTACGGGGACGGGTGAACGTGGCAGATACTCTTAAAAGGCATGGAGAATATTTTTTGCTGTTGCACAAATTGGTTGGCTCAGCATATAGCAGTCTACTAAATGTCTCATAGAAATCATACTGCTAGGTACTTTTTTTAGGGGTAGTTAAAACCTACTTGTACGGTTGACCAAAAGTACAGTACGATTATTTTATCTTTGCCCATGCGAAGTACGTAGCAATCGATTGCGCAGAATGTCAATTTGACATGAAACTTATAACAGCGCATGCGCGGGTAGGTCGCGTATGCAGTCTCAGTCCCTCGGATACGTTCAATGCATACTTGTGTCCCGCTTACTCAATGCAATACTACTGTTGGTACGAAAAGTGTTATTGTTTTAAAATATTTATTTTGGTTTTTCTTACTGTTTCATTTGTGTTTTGTGTGTTTTGTGGTGTATATTATTATGTTTGTTGTGTTACTTTGTGACCTTGTTATTGTTACTGGTTGTGTTTCTTTCTTGTTAATACCTAATACAAAACGTCTAGATCAGAAAAATATTCTACGAACGTAACGGTTTTTTACGCGATGGGACCTGCGCGGTCGTCACTAAAAGCTAACTTCGCATGGGCAAAGATAAAATAATCGTAGGTACTGTAAAAGTTTCAAACTCGCCTAGCTCGTCAGGACTCTTAACCTACTGATCTTTTGAACCTCGATGGGTATGTCGGGAAGATATCTTTACTCATCCTATATTTCACTTACTTGAATGTAATTTCTGAGTTTCTCAATGGCCTGCACTGTGGTCTCGCTCGTTTTGTTAGCAAGGAGCACGCTGAAGTCTTTCGCGGGCTTACTGATGACGGGCGGGTCGTGCTCATCCAGCAGACTGCTTGAGGGCCCGCCGCCGTAGAACACGGCATTAGGGGAGGTACAGACGACGACCGACCGTGACGATCTCTTGGAAGCCAGGCTCTCACTCTAGTTAACAACTATATGTCTAAATATGTGATATATCTTGCAATCAATTTCAAATATTATGGAGATACGTCTGTTCAAAACGAGCTGGTTTGACATAAATGGTGATGTATAAAACTGATGAAGCGACGCAGTGCTGCGTCCAGTGGCCGATCCTTGGTGTAAAATTACGTTGGATTTGAAGCTCTGGTTCACTTTGACTTCTAGTAACAAGGGGCGCATGGTCTCAGAGCTTCGAGACCATACGGCGACCACCCTTCATTCATAGAAATTGACGGCACCTGACAATTTTGACAGTCGAAACTTCTGCTCAGCGCACACTGCGCCTGCACGAATTTTAGCCAGTTATAGTTCCAGCACTTCTGTCTTCCGTGGTTATATTAAACTAAAATCATTACGTGGTACGTGTCTCGTCCGTCCTTCCCCCCATCCGGCAGGCTGGGGAGCAGCCCTGGGGACACCCCTGCACGCGCGCCTGCTCGCCCGGCGCGAAGCTCCTCAGGCGCTGCTGCACGCACCCTACGAAGCTGTTGACCCTCGCCATGGTAGAGTTCACTGACCGCGCCGCGCGATCGTGCAATTCTAATTGCCTGCTCTCACAGGAACAGATAAACGGTAATTATAATTCAACTCCTGCAAATATCACTTAAGAACATTAAAGAAATAAGAACTCGTATTGGTATTCATCAGACAAACGACAAGGGCAGGAAAACAATGTTTGAGATGGATCCACCATCATAATACATGTGTATCTACTATACCGACCTACTTCTCTACTCATAAAGTCATCGGTATAATAAGTGTTGACACTACTTTTTTATTATTAGGACCTAGTCGTAGGCCTAGAATCGTCTCCAAAAACAAGACAAGACGGTACGAACTTGAGATTCGTGAAGGACCATTATTTTCATGACATGACGCCTATATTTTACTTGAATGGACGCAAGAGCACATATCCATACTTGATACAAATACAGCCATGCTTAAACAACGTACTTATCTACAAAAGACTGTATTGCCCTTTATCAAGTGTCAGAGTGAGCTGCAAAACTATTTTAACCATTCGATTTCTCAATATTTATTTATTTATTTATTTTATTTATTTGTTCCAGAAAACATACATACAGACTTTTAAATAATTTATACAACAATAACCTTAACTCTAAATACATAATATAGAACATCTGTGTCCGAACTAGATATAAAATATCTGTATTTCGGACATCAGCGCTCCTCCCCTGTTTAAGTCGACACTTGGTAATGAACTTTACTACCTATTCACATTTTATTATATTATTTAAAGTAATGACAGATTGTTGAAAAAAATAAAAAAATAAATGTAAGTGACGTCCTCCGGTGAGTTGGGCGTAAATGAGTGGATGTGTGTAGGAGGGTGAGTTATTTGTAGCTACTTAACTGTACACAGCAGGTTTTCAGTCTCAGTGTAGTTTAGCTTGCGAATGTAGTCTACTACCATAAGTTTACATTTGTTCTTATTTAAGGGGTATATGTCTATAAGTTTATTTAATCTTTCATACAGAAAAGAGCCTAGGAAACAAAAGTATTTTCTAACGTATGGGTGTTTGAAGGTCGGTAGTTTATTGTGTGTGACGACCTTTCGTCTGCGCTTGGATAAATAAGTGGACTTGTCATATTTTGTATTGTCATGGTATCTCAAGACTGCGTGCAAGACATAAAGCTGCCGGACAGTGAGGACCTCACAGGATTGGTACAGGAGGTATGTTGGGTAGAGGTAGGGCCTGAAAGTGCTGACTTTGAGTATTGCTCTTTGCGAAACTTCTAACGGTTTGAATATAGTTTTGGACGTGCCTCCCCATACAGAGATACAATACTGCAGGACTGATTGACCAAGTGCTAGATATACTTGCTTAATTAATTTGGGTTCAGCAGCATTTCTTAAATTTTTGAAAACAAATATTAGTTTTCTTACCCTAGAAGTAATCAAGTCTACATGAGATCGAAAAGATAAGTTATTATCAATAATTATTCCTAAATATTTAACTTTGTCCACTTGAATTAGGTCAGGGCAAGAACAGGTTAATTTATTACAGCAATTGTGAGCTATTATGGAGAGAGATGAGGAAGGGAGATTAGAGTTTCGCATAGAGAAGGCGAGATATTGCGTTTTACCAGCATTAAGAGTTAGGATATTCTTCTGAAGCCAGTGGCTTACTATATTAAAACCATGCTGCGCGTTCTTGAACACATTCTCCCAAGAGTCAGCAGAAAACAGGAGCACCGTATCATCCGCGTACTATATTATTTTACCTCCAGCAAGATTTAATAAAATATAGAAAGAATGATTTAAATAAAAATATGTAATAGAATATAGTGAAATTATGAATAGAATGCTACGAAATGTTCGATTTTTTATTTGGTAACTAAATAGCAACTCAAAAAAGGCTGATGGACGAATGGGTTTTGGAATCGAATGACTGTGAATAAGTAGTTATGCTGATCATTTCATGGTACGAAGAGGTCGATTCTACGATCCAACCTCTGCAAAGACTGGACTCTTGCAAACTGACTTTACAAATAATCAAGTTTATTAAGAATCAATAGAATCGCTTGCGGTGAGCCAGGCTAGGTATTTGGAGCGATTGTATTGGTTCTTACCAAACACATCCGTCGTTACACATCTTCGCTCATCTTCAAGAAAAAAAAGGTAAATACAGTTATCAACCATACCAACCACTGTTCCAAATACGGCATGTTGAATCGCGTGCAGTAGTGCTTGCGCACGTAGTCAGCGTAGCAGAGCGACAGGAACCAGCACACCGTGATGTGGATCTGCGGCTGCTGATTGCGGAGGAACCTGGTCAGAGGACCCATCGCGAGGAGCTCCGCCTTCCCTCCCAGGAGACCGGCTGTCGTCATCTCTAACAGCATGCCTGGGCTCTGATGGACATGAAGAAATAAAAAATCTGCACGTTTGCTTTGCGTATGCCACTAAAAAATGGCTGACTGTAAACTCTCTATAAATTTTCAGCTGAACATCCTACTAATATTATAAATGCGAAAGTTTGTGAGTATGTATGGATGTTTGTTACTCTTTCAACCAAATACTACTGAACCGATTACGATGAAATTTGGTATGTAGGTAGCTGAAGACCCAGAATAACACATAGGCTTTTTATCCCGGAGTTCCCGAGGGATCGGGATTTACACGGGAATAACGAGAATTTATACGCGGACGAAGTCGCGGGCGGCCTCTAGTTTGGAATACTTTTTTACGTATCAAAATTTGATAGTCTATCTCTCTCGAAGTAATTGCGAGAAATTGTGTAATATCAAGTAAAGAAACGTATAGGTACAATTTCGACATTCTAACCTCCCCGCGGGGTTTAAAGTAACCTAAAATGAATGGAATCAAGTAAGTTCGTTCGCTCACTCTAGCTCCCGCCATCCCATTCGTGTTGGGGAGTCCTAAGCTCCCTGTGCCCTTATGTTCCGTTAATTACCTAGGCAAGAAAATCCGATAAACTATATAGAACCGTACACTTATGTTACTAGCATGTCGCTTCACAATTCTCTCTCGGAATAACTTCGAGGTATTTACTGTCAAATACAATAATTTTAAATGCGTAAAAAAGTATTGCAAATGTTCAGTTGACTATTTTTCAAAAGTTTACAATATCTCAAGATATTCTATAATCTTACTGTTTATCTAATTGTCTAGTAATACGCACATATAAATAGTAAACTAACAAGGTTCTATTTCGGTACTCACATCTCTGATAATTGTATCAAGATAGTATTGGAAGAAACGCATGGAGCACACCCACAAATGAACCATCAGGGCCAGCATGCCGAGGACCATGGTAGACTGTGAAATTCAAAAACTTTGTGTTATTTAAAAGAAGAAGAAAAAGATGTTAAGCACTATACCACGTGTATCTGACATCGACGCACAAACGATTTCCATGGGTCCAGGGCATGATTCTGGACACCCCAGTGTTGGAATTTTTCGTCGGTTCTTTTCTCATTTTTTTCAAGAGTACAAATAGGTATCTGCTCAGCTGAGCTGATATCTATTTGTGGTTTTATTCAGATTGCTCTTTTTAGTGAAAGTAGTTAATTAATTATTTTTTTATTAAAAATCTCATTGGGTTAGGTCAGAATAACGATTATGAGCAGTCTAAAGTAAAAAAACCCTTGAAAAAAATTTAAAAATGAGAAAAAAGCCGACGAATTCTAAGTCTAGGGTGTTCAGAATCATGCCCTGGACCCATAGAAATCGTTTGTGCGTCGATGTCAGATACACGCGGTAGAAGCGTTGCAAGCACTCTTAAATGGCACATAAAAAAACCGGCCAAGTGTGAGTCGGACTCTCACACGAAGGATTCCGTACCATAAACCGAAAAAAAAAACACGTTTCTTGATGAAAAAAAATCAATTTTATTTATTTCATTATTTGTTGTAGCTTCAACGAATAGAAATACACACTGAACATTTCTACCGTCTACCTATATATTACGGTTCTTGAGGTATATATATATCCCGCTGACAGATAGGCGGAAGGACGTACGGACGGACAGCTGAGGCTTAGTAACAGCGTTCCGTTGGTTACCCTTCGTTTAAGGAACCCTAAAAAGAAGGTTTTTTCTCGCACCACTTGCTTTTCCACCGCCAAAATTACCATCTCCTTAACTGATCAGTGCCTAGGTGGCTACGTTTCTAGCGGTATCGGTGGCAGGTCCTCAATGCCGCAGGTCCAAGGGCACTTGAGGCAGGGCAGATAAAATACTCACACGTGGTTCCTGATTGCCACAACCTGGAATTCTTTAAGTCAAGAGTGAATAGGATTCTTCTTGGCAAGTGTGCTCAATCTTCGACCGCGTCATCGCTTACCACCAGGTGAGGTTGTCAAACGTATGCTTATCAATAGTAAAAAAAAAACTCACAATCAAGGTCTTTTCCAGCATGTAAACGCGGGGTTGATCCCCGCCCATGAAGACGGTGTTCTTCAGCTCGTTGTAGAGAAACAGCGTGGCTGCGCTGGCGAATACCAGCGTGGGCCCCACGCCCCATACCTCGCCGTTGCAACTCAGCCACTTTGCGACAATCTCCCAGTGAGTGTCGATGGGACTCTGCGCAAGAGATCATTGGTTTACTACGTGAGAATACATGACTTCCCTATAGGAGAGTAGGTACAGGTGGGTCTGACATCATCATGATAGTAATTTCCGATCATCAGAATTTTGTTAGCGTTGTGTGTACTGTCACACTCATGTGTGTCCTTGGTTTATAATGCTCTCGTGTGTTCCAGGTTTATCTGATTCGCATTTTATAAATTGCTGTTTTTACAACATTTTCACAGAGTGAAAAGTGAGTGAGTGAGTGAGTGATTTTAATATCTACCTATTACGGTTCTTGAGACACAGCCCACTGACAGACAGACGGACGAACGGACAGCGGAGGCCATTCGTAATAGGGTTCCGTTGGTTAGGTACCCTTCGCGTATGGAACCCTAAAAATCAGCAACATTCAAAAGCATATTGGAGGTAGCTGATTAACTTCCATTCCAACACTTGTTTATTATATCTATATTACATCTTTTCTAGCGGCGTATACCCGGTGTATCTCCTCAACTCCTTACCCTTTGGGTACGGAACCCAAAAATAAGAATATACGCTGAATGAAAGAAGAAAAAGAAGTCTTGTACAGCATACAGATGGGATTACATTATTTTTCGTTTAGGATACGGCAGGAACAGGGCAGCAGAACAGTAATTGGTATACTTACGCTTTGTGCATCAATGTTCACAGATTTGGTCGCCGCCATGCAAGTGTGGGGATGTTTTTTGTACAAGCCCCCCCTTTACTAAACATCTTCACTTTGCGATATCATTAATAATATCTGTCACACTTTTGATTTACTCCTATTATGTTTTTTTGTTAGATTTACTGATCCGACTCTGACGGATTCAAAATATGTCAAAATCAAGATGGCATGAGCCAGAGAGCATGTCGTCTCTTTTGAAAAAAGGTTTTATTACGGATCCAGAGATATGTTATGAAGACTTTTTATTGGGGGTGTTTTTATAGTCGAGGCATTGACGCAGAGTCAAACTTCTGTTGGTCTATTATATTCTCTCAATCTCTACTGAGTGAGTATTTTGTTTTATAGTATCATATTGTGCTAGCTGTTATTATTTTTATTTATTTTTGTTTTGTGTCATGTATTAATTACTTTGCATTCTTCTCAGTGTATAAATTGTAGTTCCTAAAACGTAACAGACAGATGTATTGCTGGGGAGTTTGTTGGCCACTTCTTCTCCACAGCTAAAACACTAGGAAGTTGTGACGGGCGGGCGTGTTGGGGGACTGTCTTTTGTAGAACTTGACGTTCAAAAAGTGCTGGCTCTCAGCCTAATTTGAATAAATGGCTTTTGAATTTGAATTGACCTGAATTTGAATTTTATCGTCATCGCCGAAACACGTCTAATGCTGGAAATAGGCCTACCCCATGCTTCGCCACAACGACCGATCATGTGCGTCTCGCGTCCATCGACTACCCGCGACCTTCACCAGGTCACTGGTCCACCTTGTGGGAGGCCTTTCAACGTTTCATTTTCCAGTATGCGGTCGCCACTCCAGAACATTATAGCCTCATCGACCATCTGTTCTGTGAGCAATGTGCCCTGCCCACTGCCACTTTAGTTAGGTGATCCTTCAGGCTATGTCTGTAACCTTGGTTCTCTTGCGGATACCATCATTCCTGATTCGATCACATGGGGAAACTCCCTCTCCATTGCCCTTTTTAGGGTTCCGTAGCCAAATGGCAAAAACGGAACCCTTATAGATTCGTCATGTCTGTCTGTCCGTCCGTCCGTATGTCACAGCCGTTTTTCTCCGAAACTATAAGAACTACGCTAATGAAATTTGGTAAGTAGATGTATTTTGTGAACCGCATAAAGATTTTCACATAAAAATAAAAAAAACAATAAATTTTGGGGGTCCCCATACTTAGAACTGAATCTCAATTTTTTTTTCATCGTAACCATACGTGGTATCTATGGATAGGTCTTTAAAAATGATATTGAGGTTTCTAAGATCATTTTTTCCTAAACTGAATAGTTTGCGCGACAGACACTTCCAAAGTGGAAAAATTTGTGCCCCCCCCCCCCATAACTTCTAAAATAAGAGAATGATACAACTAAAAAAATATATGATGTACATTATTATGTAAACTACCAGCGCAAATTGGTTTGAACGAGATCTAGTGAGTAGTTTTTTTTTAATACGTCATAAATCGCAACTTCTGCTTACGGAACCCTCAGCGCGAGTCCGACTCGCACTTGGCCGGTTTTCTACTTTTTATAGGCACGCGTTTGACCACTATCTCACCTGATAGCATTGCTCTTTGCATGCCCTCTGATGGGCCCATGAGCGACTGTTCAGTGCCATAAGGCAACACGCACTGGTCATACACTTTCTCAACATCTCATCATGTACCTAACCTTGGTGGAGTGAGCATAAAATGATATGTTATTCCATCGAGCAGTGCGATTCTGTTATATCTTACTGTGTATACTTAGGCTAAGTGGACATAAAGTAAGTTATGCGTTTGATCATTTGGCTCCCTTCAAAATGGTTGAGCCGAACGGTGCTGGCGCATGCGTCATGTTCGTGAACGGGCGCCGTCAGTTGGGACTGGTCATTTCTCAGCTGCCATGGTTGATTTGAATTATTTCTTTGAATTGTTCCTCTTTTATTTCGGACGCTTTTATCCTGCTCGTCTTTTACATCGTTCTCACATGTATGTATAATTTCAACCCAATGTAAACAAAATTTTGTTACAATTTATTATTTTTAAAAGAGTGTCCGTGGAGTTTCTTGAACGTTCTTCTCGATAGAGATCTACGCTTTGAAACGTGCAAACAGCTGCAACTTTTTGGACCGACCGACCTTGACAATTCAAAAGTAAATGGCCTAAGCCTAAGCCTGTAAATGGCTAAAATTAATTGAAATAAATGCTTGAGTTTCTTTCTTTAATGAGTTTCTTTCTTTGAGCTCAATGAGCTAGTGTCAATCCATACAAACAAGATGGAATGATAGTTCACCCGCCGCGGGTTTTTAAGATCAACCGGCTGTTGATATGGATTGACAGCTGACTTCACGTTCACTTCACCTAAGCAGATTCTACCGATAAGATTTTGTTGGTATGCATCTACCTATTGTTCTCCTCCTGTGTCGCAAAAGACGACTGAAATTGCATAAAGAATCTTGAGTCTCTTGATGATTTTGTGATGATTTGAACTGACTTTTATGCCTGCTGAGACCTACTCGCAATCTCTCAAGAATATCGGTGGGTAGGTCTATCCAGGTACTTGCTAGTCTATTCTGTAAAACTAATTCGATATCGAGCTTCACCTGAGTGACAAAGCTCACAAAGTGAGCTTTATTACACACAACATAAAGGTGTTATGTTTATACGAATTTGATACTCACCTCGGATTCCGCTATCGAGACACGAAAATGTTGTTACATAATAGTACTATCTACTGGTACTGCAGCTTGATACTTATGATATGGTAACTTTTACCACGAGAACAAACATACCTACCTTTAATAGGTGGGGTACTTTTTTGATATTTTTTCCGCGATTTTAGGTTTGTTCGTAATGTAGGACAGTGACTTCTTTTCAAGTTTAAAGGTATTGCTGTAACCACAGATTATATCTATGGCTATAACACTCTGTAGACAACTCAGTCCCTCAAAATTTCTTGGCCAACTTTCATATCAGCGAAGGACATTGATGAACAAATTAAATGTATAGGCAAGTCAAGCGCAAGTTCTATGTATATAGGAGTACAGTTGCCATCTCTAGGAAGGATCTGCTAGATACCAGCTCGATGGACTAGAGTCGATTGAGGAATGCGCCAAGAAGCTCATCAGGTAACTACAACTTTGGGGTCTTTACTTCAAGAGTGAATACCTATAATAGGCTACAGCTAGGCAAGAGTGCTCCGTCGTCGAAATTGTTGGCCTTTCGGTTTTGTATTTTTTTTTTACTTTCTCGGGTCCCTGGAGACCCGGTCCTTTGGTAGGCGTACGAGGGGACGAAACCAACTCGCAGAGGCCCCGTTAGACATTTCAAATGTAATGGGGCACCAACCGGTGATTATCCCTGTCTGCACTGTTTATTTTTTTTTTTATTATTATGGCACTCTAACGAATAGTTCGCAGAAAAAAATAATTATCATAGCTAATTCTTTACTTAAAGGTGTATTACCGTTGGTTACATCTCGGAAAATTTTGGGTCGGAATTTCACACTTCTGTCAAGCCCGTTCCATCATCGGATTACAAGACGTACGGCGGATCGCCATCAGTACCTACATGCTGGATACAACATGGCGAGAAATTTGTGCGTATGGATGGGACACGCATAACTATTTGGGAATACTTTCATTGTGCATGCTAAAGACTGGACACCAAAGTTGTACTTTACACGAAACACACTGGTTTCGTGTAAACTACAACTTTTTTGTCTTTACATCAAGAGTGACAACCTAAGCTACTTCTAGAAAAGCGTGCTCCATTGTCGAGCACATCATTGCTTATCATCCCTTAGTGGTGAAACGTGAACCCTTAAATCATCATGTGCCTAGCCTTTTCCCAACTACATTGGGGTCGGCTTCCAGTCAAAGCGGATTCAGCTGAATACCAGTGTTTTACGTGGAGCGGCTGCCTACCAGACCTCCACAACTCATTAACTGGGTAACACGGTAGGTAGTTCCTGGCAAGACTGGAGTCAGATTTACTGGCTTCTGAAAATCCGTAACGACTACCTAAGATCTACAAGTGAAAGTCGGGCCCAACGACTTAACATGCTTTCCGAGACAAGGAGGAAACTCAGTATGTTAAGATGGTCACCCAACTACAGACCAACCTTGGCAAGCGTTGCTTAACCGTAAAGATTGACCCGTACGGCTGTTATTATTTATCATTATTAAAGGTTATGGCACACTATAACAGCATCGCAACGGCACCGCTCCAGCCCAGCAATTATCTTGTCATTCAAATTAGTCCTTATTTCGTGTGTCGTATAGGTAATACATTTTGTAATGTCAATGTCAATACAACCGCTTCAATACAACTTGACTCTATCTAGGCATTACTCTACTTATCTAGGCATTATACTAGATAGTAAGTTAAACTGGAGCTCTCATCTAGACTACAAACTAAACAGGGCTTGCATCACCTTCTGGCAATGCAGGAAAATGATAGGGAAGAGGTGGGGCCTATCTCCCAAAATAATACTATGGTTGTATAGCGCTGTAATTCGGCCTATGATAGCTTACGGGGCTATTGTGTGGTGGCCACGTGCAAAGCTAGTTACAGCTATAAACAAGCTACAACACATGCAAAGGCTAGCCTGCATGGCGACGACGGGCTGCATGAGGACCACTCCGACTTCGGCGCTGGAAGCCATGCTGGGACTGCCCCCGCTACACTTGTTTATACAACAGGAAGCGACGATGGCAGCACTGCGCCTTAAAATACTGGATCTCTGGGGTAAGAGAGAAACACGACACACCGTTTTGCTCAAGGAGCTCAATAATGATCTCCCCTTAACAACAGCACTAAATGACCGGGTACCCAAGCAATTTATCTTTGATAAAAAATACAAAATCCAACTGTATGAGGATCACCG
Source organism: Ceramica pisi (assembly GCA_963859965.1). Lineage (NCBI taxonomy): Eukaryota > Metazoa > Arthropoda > Insecta > Lepidoptera > Noctuidae > Ceramica > Ceramica pisi. The sequence goes on from OY982538.1 coordinate 2,390,358, forward strand.
CTGCGAGGGTCTAAGCCCTGCAGAGCTGCGGATCTTTACCGATGGATCAAAAACAGGTACTGGCACTGGGGCGGGAATCTTCTCAGAGGATCTCAATATCCATATAGCCGCACCATTGGGGGTCCACAACACAGTGTTCCAAGCTGAATGCATGGGCATTTCTCTGGCGGCATCAGCCATCCTAACCAGGGAAGTTAAGGATCATCCAATACGTATACTTTCGGACAGCATGGCCATCCTGCAAGCTCTGAACAGCCACACAGTTAACTCTGGGCTGATTCTCGAGTGTCACCAGCGTCTCAACCAGGTTGGTAGGCACAACAAAGTAACCATTCAATGGATCAAAGGACACAGCGAATCCCGAGGCAACGATGCAGCGGACGAGCTTGCCAGAAGGGGTTCGAGTATGACACCAATTGGTCCCGAACCCATCGTGCCGCTGCCTTTCGGGCACCTTCGCAATCTGGTAAGGAAACGCACCAGAGACAAACATCACAAGCTATGGGCTGACCATGGTGAGTGTAGGCAGGCCAAAGAGGCACTTCCCTCTATTGATGGCCGGTTCACAAAACAAGCCCTAAGACTGACTAAGCAACAGTTGCGCTCAGTCACAGCCGTAACAACTGGCCACGGGTCTTTTAATAAACACCTCTATGCTATAGGAGCCACTGACAGCCCACTGTGCAGAGCCTGTATGGAGGAGGATGAGACAGCAGCACATCTGCTTCTAAGCTGCCCGGTAGTCGCGGATTACAGGGCCAAGTACTTCGGTAACCCAGGTACCCTCTGTGAAATAGTTGGTAACACCAAGGCGTTGCTGGCCTTCCTCGGGGAGCTGGGGCGGATCGAATGACACATTTGTCCCACCTACACGCAAAATACGCGCTTGGTCGTGGAGTTGCGGAAACCAGCCCGATTTACATACATACATACAACTTGACTCGCAGCCTGCGTGCTTACAGCGCGCCGTACGCGTGTTTACTGCGCGCCAATTCCAATTCGCCAGTCCTAGGCGTGTTCAATGACAAATGCCATGTAAAATTGTGTTTGCGGTGATAGCAAGCTTGCACCTCGCGGCTGGTGCGTGGACTGCGAGCGGACGACGTGTAGCCGGGTATCCGTAGCCTAAATACGAGGCAACGCCGTGCTGCAGCTGTGCAGTTGCGGTGCCGGTTTAATATGCCATGACCTTTATCCGGCCTCCGTGGTAGACGCCGCGGGCGTCGGAGGCCACCTGGTGACCTTCGGCCACCATGTAGGCGCGGGCCTGTGGACGGTGAGCTATGGGCAGCTCGCCGTCCACAGGCCCGCACCTCCAAGTTACCAGAATCTATCTGTGTTTGATTCTGTAATGGAAGATGTGTTAAAAAAAGTTTGTACCAGCGATAAAACAATAATAATATGTGGCGACTTTAATATTAACTTATTAGAAACTAACTCAAATAGTATCGGATTATTGAGTCTGTTTAAATCATATAATTTATCAAATGTTTTTATTGAACCTACCCGAGTAACAGCTTCTTCTGCGACTTGCATTGACAACATATTTTGTAATTGTGATTACTTACATAAAGAGATTGTTCATAAGTTGCCCTCTGATCACAGTGGACAAGCTATAACGTTTTGTACCTACATACCTTTACAAAAAATTCAAATTCAATTTAGACCAATAACAGATAAAAATTTAGAAAAATTTAGTAATACTTTGGCCAGTAAATTATGTGTTCAAAGTTTTAATAACATAGAAGACCCAAATGAGTTTTACGGCGAGTTTTTTTCAATACTAAACGCTCAATATAATGATAGTTTTCCATTAAAGTCAAAAAGTGTTAACACCTGTGGTTAACACAAAGTTTATATTCAGTGATTGGGCAACTACGGGCATTCGAATAAGTAGGGAAAAGCTATACGAACTATATGGCCTTAAGCAACATGTGAATAATATAAGCTTTCATAAGTATGTCGCGAAATATTCAAAAACTAAAAGTGTGTAAAAAATTTAAAAGTGTATGCAAAATAGCAAAAGCTCTGTTTATTAGTAATAAAATAAAATCAGCAGATGACAAAATAAAAACTACCTGGAAAATAATTAATAATGAAACAGGTAGGAAGAAAAAGTGTGAAACTGAATTTAATTTAAAATCCGTACATGGTCCCATAAACTCAGATGCAGAGGTAGCTCAGGAATTTGAAAACTTCTTTGCTGATATTCCTCGTAAAACTACAGAAGCTCTTAACTCGTCACCCGCGCTCTCTGCTGCCTTACTTAGGAAGAATGTCAAGGTTTGTCCATCAGAGTTCAAGTTTAAACATACAAACCCCCTAGCCATTATAAAAGCTTTTAAAGATCTTAAAATTAAATCAACAGAAGATCTTTGGGGAATGTCTGTAAAAGTCTGTAGATCTATTATTGAAACTATTGCTCCCCACTTAGCTCTTATATTTAACTCTAGTGTAGACCAGGGAGTATTTCCTGATCTCATGAAGCACAGTAAAGTCGTTCCACTGTTTAAATCTGGTGATAGTCAAGAACCCAACAATTACAGGCCGGTTTCAATCCTGCCGGTTCTCAGTAAGGTGTTTGAAAAGTTAATGCTTAACCAGATGTTACTACATTTTAATGAAAATTCCATCTTTCATGAACATCAGTACGGTTTCACCAAAGGGCGTTGTACAACTGACGCCGGTGTCACTCTAATAAAGAACATCTTTAATGCCTGGGAAGATTCGCAAGACGCCATTGGAATTTTTTGCGATCTCTCGAAGGCGTTCGATTGCGTTAACCATGAAACACTTTTGTTGAAACTGGAGCATTATGGGATTAGGAATACATCTCTTGATCTGATTAGATCGTACTTGAAAGACAGACAGGTTAAAGTACAGGTAAACGGCGTGAACTCACTGGGGTCTGAAATGACAATGGGCGTTCCGCAAGGTTCAATATTGGGTCCATTCCTCTTTTTAGTGTACATAAACGATTTGCCCCAATTGCTTCAGAATGAGCTAAAGATGGTGTTATTTGCTGATGACACATCATTGATATTTAAGATAGAACGACGGTCACAAAATCTTGATGATGTTAATAACTCTATTCATCAAGTTCAAGATTGGTTTACGGCAAACAACTTAGTATTGAATGAAAAAAAAACCAAATGTATTAAATTTACTTTACCAAATGTTAAAAGTAACGAATGTGACATCGTATTGAATGGACAAAAACTGGAATTTATTGATCAGACGGTTTTCCTGGGAATCACTTTAGACGAGAAATTGCAATGGGGACCTCACATAACATCTCTTGCGGCGCGGCTAAGCTCAGCCGCTAATGCTGTTAGAAAGATAAGACAGTTAACAGATGTAGAAACTGCGCGTTTGGTCTATTTTAGTTACTTTCACAGCATTATGTCGTATGGTATTTTGCTATGGGGTCGGGCTGCTGACATTGAATCCATATTTATTTTACAAAAGAGTGCTGTCAGAGCCATTTATAATCTACGTCGACGCGATTCTCTTAGGGAAGTCTTTAAAAAGATTAATATTATGACAGTCCCATGTCAATTCATTTATGAAAATATTATGTATGTAAGGAAAAATCGACATCTCTTTAGCAAAATTAGTGATAGACATAATTTTAATACTAGAAATAGAAATAAATTAGATCAGCCATTTTATAGATTAGCCAAAGTACGAACATCTTTCATGGGGTACTGTATTAAATGTTACAACAAAATACCTTGTGACATATTAGAATTAAATGAAAGAAAATTTAAAAATTATGTTAAAAGCACACTATGTAAACAAGCATATTACAAATTAGATGATTATATTCAAGATAAGAATGCTTGGAAACATGCTGGTCCTGCTCCATAGGACAGTCTGAGGTGTAGTAAATAAAGTCAAACTTATTGATAACTAGCTGTACCCCGCGGCTTCGCTCCCGTCAACTGGCTACCTGTCTACCTACCTACCTACCCCGCTACTCTCTTACTCTTACTCATAAAATTTTGTATTTGACTAATGTCAATATTTATGCGATACTAACGTCAATCAATTGTTTTGCCTTCCCGAAACCTCTCCACTAACACTTAAACTTTATGGAATGGTATTAAAGTTCAAATTGACTTTTAAGTATTATTACGAATCTTTTGTATGGGAGCATAGAAAAGTGTTGTTTTTAGTCTTTTTCAGGCAATTTTAATATTTTTTCTCTCCGTAAAAACCATCCTCGTACTTCAAGGAATATTCTAAAAAAAGAAATGGCCAAATTGGTAAAGGCGTTGTTGAGTTATGCGCTTACCAACACATTTAGCGATTCATTTTTATATTATAAGATGTTTGTATTAATATATTTAGTATATCTATAGATGTCTTTAATGACTTTTATATTTTATTTAACTCACACACTGATTTATTGTTCTTTATTTGATAAATCAATAGTACCAACATTTTTAAATATGTGTGTGTTTGCATTGTATAGACTCAAGTACCCTGGCGGTTGGGAGTGTCATGCTCACTCAAAAGCCTAGCTGATGGTGGCGTATGCGTTAAATTATGTGGCTCCATTCAAAATGGTTGAGACGAATGGGCCTGGCGCATGTCATGGCGCCGTCGGTTGGGACTGGTCATTTCTCAGCTGCCATGGTTTATTTTAATTTATTTTAATTATTTCTTTGAATTGTTCCTTTTTTAGTTCGGATGTTTTTATCATGCTCGTCACATCGTTCTCACATGTATGTATAATTTCAACACGATGTCAAGAAAACTTTGTAACAATTTATTATTTTTAAAAGAGTGTCCGTGGAGTTTCTTGCACGTTCTTCTCCATAGAGATCTACGCTTTGGAACGTGCAAATAGCTTCATCTTTTTGGACCGACCGACCTTGACAATTCAAAAGTGCCTGTAAATGGTTTAATTGAAATAAATGTTTGAGTTTGAGTTTGAGTTTGTCTGTCCGTCTTATGACGACAGGCCGTGTCGACGGTGCGTTCGTGTTCCACGCGCGCCTCAAAGAGAGTCAGTATTGGGAGGGGTCCGAAAGGGCCGACGCCTGCCGGACTATTCGAAAGAGATACCGCGGCTCCGGAACACTAAGGGCACTCAAGGAACATGGATGGGTTTTAGTCAGTAGAAGTATGACGCGGGGCTCCCGCTCCGCCTAGAGCGGGAGAAGTCATTGGATGATTTCCCGTCCCTAAAAAAAAACGGCTTTTATTATTTATCTACGAGCTTGCTATTTAGAAACGTGAACCCTTAAAAATTATGAAAATAAACATAACCCAACTACTGTCGCAGTCGGATAAAAAGTGTAGGGATTGGAAAAGAAACAACATTGTATTGGTAAAACAAATGACTAGATGGGCCTGTAATGGCTGGTACAGGCCCAATCTACACATCTGCCGTTTATTCTAACACATACAATCAACGATTACATATTTACGAGTACATACAACATCCACTACACACCAACTTGAGTACAACTTCAACCAACAAAGAAAAAACGCATAAAAATTAATCAACAAATTGTAAAATCACGTAAATATAGCTCTGTGGGTATATGAACTATTTTTTTAATATTTTTTTTTTATAAAAACACTTAATATTTTACTGGTATAGTATATACTAGTACAAACTGGAAGGAGATTATTTTATATGATTATAATGATTTTTTGCTACATTTTTCTAGTTTAACTTCCTACTTATTTAAAAAAATTGGCGATAATACATAATTTGTATATGACGATTTTACAACAATGCCATTATGCGCGAATCGTATGCACCCCTAGGAGGTAATAAACTATACGATTTATTTTTAATTTATCCTCTAAACATTTAATTAATATTTTCCTATTGTAGGTATGCTTAGGAAAATGGATTATAAATGCTGGTACACAAGCTCGGTATATTTTTTCGTTTTAGATACGAATCCCACCATTTTTTCTTACTAAACTCTCTACGGTAAATTTCCTTCCTACTAATTTAAATATTTATATGATTAAATACAAACCTACTTCTCAAGCAACAACTTGCAATGATATAAAACTTATTTGATGAATGAATTCATTATAAAATGACCCGAATGGAAGTTTATCATTAGAATTATACTCACTACAATAATTTATAAAGATATCTAAACTTCTACATTACTAATGGAATATATTTATGAGGTAATACTGATATTAAAAGGTATTTGTTTCGAAAACGTTGACTAGATTGAAAACCTATGCTTATGATCCCATTAACTTCATTTCACATTTCTAATATTATTTACAAATTTTAATAATATTAATATGCTAATTGTAAATATATTAATTTCTGCACTCATTGCCCAAGAGTACAGAAATATATATATTTTCGTACAAATCTAAATATAAGCATATTTACAATGGGGTTTGCTTAATTCTAATTCAAATGTTTTTAAAATTTTATTGAATCATTTATTCACAACGAAATGAAATATACCATCGGTAGCCAACATAAAATCACATATTTTTCAAATACGTGCTTTGAAAAGGTTACAGAACGGTATAAATATTTCTTACTTTCCCGCAAATGTTTTATAGTCTGTCCAGCAACACTTTTAATATAATATACAAAATATTCCCTAACTATAATATATCTAATCCATTATACGCTTAATCCATTATACGCTTAATAATATTCGTTGTACATTATGTAAACACGACGATAAAAACACTATTTACTAAACGGATATTTTAATAAATGCTAGGAATAATATGTATAGTTTTAAATGTAATTTATATGGTCATTGAATATTTCAATTAACAATTTCAAACATTGAAATGGTAAGTGTTCGATAAAATCTATCTCTTCTGAATTCTGCGAAAATCTTAAACATGTCTATAACTACACTTATAGCATATCCAAAATGCCTTACAGAATATCAAAAACAGGTAATGTTTAAAATCTACAACAAGACATCGATACCTACATGAATATATTCTTAAATATACCTAAACATACCGGAGTTTTTTTTAAATATCTCAATAAATAAAATATCATTCACACACTTCTGCAAAGCCACTAAAATCTGTGCAATGTAGTACCTTCTTTAATAAATTCAATATCATAATCACATAATGCAGAGTTATATTGGCTGATATTGCAGAGTTAGGGCAGCTTTGCAGAGTTTCAGTACTACACGAGCCACTCGATGACTGGCTTCGTCTGCAGAGTTGCTGAGCTGTAGGTTTGGTCAGGTCACAGGCTGCATAGAGTCGGGTCCGTTGGCGGTATCGAGATCACTTCTGGTTCCTTTATCGTTTTGATTCGCTGAAAAAAAGTACCAAAATCAATATCTAAAGTCGAAATTAAAAACAACCACTAAATTAAAGTTAAGTTGGTATACCCGACAAAAAGAATATAACAACTAGTTTTTGGCCGCGACTTCGTAAACGCATATCTTTTTTAGGGTTCCGTAGCTAAATGGCAAAAAACGGAACCCTTATAGATTCGTCATGTCTGTCTGTCGCCACTTTTTTCCGAAACTATAAGAACTATGCTGTTGAAATTTGGTAAGTAGCTATTCTGTGAATCGCATTAAGAGTTTCAAAAAAAAACAATACATTTTGGCGGTTCCCTTACTTGGAAGTGAAACTCAACAATTTTTTTTTTCATCAAACCCTTGTTTTGGATTATCTATGAATAGGTCTTCAAAAATGTTATTGAGGTTTCTAATATCATTTTCTAAACTGAATAGTTTGCACGAGAGACACTTCCAAAGTGGTAAAATGTGAGTCCCCCCCCGTTGTAAGTTCTACAATAAGAGAATGATAAAACTAAAATAAATATATGATGTACATTACCATGTAAACTACCAGCGAAAATTGATTTCAACATGATCTAGTAAGTAGTTTCTTTTAATACGTCATAAATCGTAAACCGCAACTTTAGCTTACAATACCTATAGGTTTGTACGGAACCCTCAGTGCGCGAGTCCGACTCGCACTTGGCCGGTTTTTTTTATTATGTAATGGACTTGCTCTTGAGCACAATCACGCCTTATGGAAAGCGATGGATGAGGTCTATGATGGAGCGAGCTTGCCCAGAAGATGCCTGTTCACTCTTGCTTTTAAGGCAGGCGGGTTATATGTATATCGCGTTCCCGTAGGAATTTCGGGAAATACTCTATAAGTGCTCCCCTACATTTCCCAAGGAACTTTCATGCCAATTAATTTCAGCTTTCAACTATCATTAATTTCGGTTATGCGTTGTCTGTTTGTTACTCAGTCACTCCTCCATCAGTAACAGATAAAAAATTACAACTAAAAAAAAAACTAACTAAAAAATTATAATTTAGTTGATACCCGCGGCTTCGCCCGCTTGACAAATTATTTATACTAAAACCTTCCTCGAGAACCACTCTATCTATTGGCAAAAAACTGAAAACAGCATGAAAATCCGTGCAGTAGTTTTTGAGTTTATCGCGAACAGACAGACGCGGTAGAGGTCTTTGTTTTATAAAATGTAGTGATGCGAAAGTGTGGAAGCTATGGAGTGAAATTCTCTGCCAGAGTTTGAGTTTCCTGATAGCTACAACCTGGGAGTCTTTAAGTCAAGAGTGAATAGGTTACTTCTAGACAAGCGTGCTCCATCTTCGACCACAGCATCGCTTACCATCAGTTGAGATAGTGGTCAAATGCATGCCTAGCAATAGTAAAAAGAAAACAAAATTAGTGAGAGTAAAAATAATGAAGAAAATGTATCCACTCACATGCATGAAGCTGCCAGGCGTGATCGCGAACTTGTAGATGATGTACAGCGGGATGCAGGAGACGGTGGTGCCGGTCATAAGCCAGCCCACGGTGATGGACCAGGGCGGGTACGTGTACTCGCCGCCCAGCATCTCCTGGTGCGCCAGCACCGACACGATGAACAGCACCAGCAGGAATACTGGACTGTGGTCGAGAGGGTATAGATTAGCTAGATTGATAAATGATATTTATTTTGTAAGTAGGTTGTAAATAACACTTCCTCGAAGCGGCGATCGGCGGCGACCTCTCGCGTCCGGCCCTGGTCCGGAGCGAGACGGAATGGGACGCCTTGCCTCCTTCTGCGAAGCAGTCATGCTAGCGAAGGAGGTAGCGGAGAGGGAGAGGAGACCCTCTCGTCCCGGCCGCCGTGGTAGACGCCGCGGGCGTCGGGGGCCACCACCTGCTGACCTCCGGCCACCGTAGGCGCAGGCCTGTGGACGGCGAGCTATGGGTGGTTCGCCGTCCGTCCGTCTAGTGACGACAGGCCGTGTCGACGGCGCGTTAGTGTTCCACGCGCGCCTCAAAGAGAGTCAGCACACAGAGAGGCCCGAAAGGGCCGACGCCTGCCGGATTTGCGGGATTATTCGCAAGAGACACCGTGGCTCCGGAACACAAAGGGCAATGAAGGAACATGGATGGGTTTTAGTCAGTAGAAGTCTGACACTCCCCCCCGCTACACCCAGAGCGGGAGGAGTCATTGGATGATTTCCTATCACTAAAAAAAAATTAATAATAACACTTTTACACGTCAATTTTTTTTGGTCATTTTAAACTAGATGAGGCGTTTCCAAGCTGACTGCTCTGACAAGAAACACCGAAACAAATTCGGAGGTCAAAGTCTCTAGTCCATACAATCGTACTGGTCAAATCATATGAGAACCATTGACCCAGTTTTATTCGTACTTTACTGATGTTAAGCATATGTTACGTAGATTCCTAAAAAACTTGGACCACTAAATAGTTGCGCAATTGGTACTACATTTGATGATGTGTCTGTTGAGCCTATGCACATGATGAAGCGCGCTCACGGCGCTGTGGACAAAAACTTTTTTACAAAAAAATATAACCGACTTCCAAACAAAACACTACAAAGTATTAAATAAGTACCTTCAATTTCGGATGTCGGTGTTTTTGGTTTTGTTCCTTTGTTTTTTAACACTGACTTCCGAAATTAAAGTTATTTAATACTTTGTAATAAAGTTTTTATTCTTCACTCTAAAGTGGTGAAACTTGGACGACGTCATCGTCTACGCAGAAATATAAAAAAGCAAAAATGCTCATAAAACAAAAACTACTGGGCCAAAATATCTATGGCCAGACCTAATCAAATTTTTACGGGACCAAACGGCAAGTATGCTGCATCGAATTAAAAAAGAATCACAGAAACAGATCACAAACTTCGGAGTACCTTATCGGTGTACATATATAAAAAACACACTGAATTGACAACCTCCTCCTTTTTTGGAAGTCGGATAAAAAGCAGTACTGTCTGCGTCTGACTTGCAGAGCCTAAAAGAGCGTTAGAGTACCATTAGAGTCGGTTGAATATGCAGGCATAAGGTTCAGCCAGTGTGTTCATTTATGTTCTTGTAAATTCCACGATCTGCGTTCTATACCTAATATGTGTTAAACGATGTCTGTTGAACGACTAGTCATTTACATTTTCATGAAAATAGATTAGAATACTCTTTATTATGAACACCATAACTCAATAATCTGCATGTTCTGCATCCTGGAAGATAACCCACATAGGTACGCACATAATATAATTGTGCTTACTTTAAACTATCTATATCTGCCAATTCACCTGATATAAGACCAGCAAGCTCTCCAGAACCAGCCAGGCGTGTGCCCCAGCATGGTCCTCACATCCTCGGAGAACCGGTCCACGCCGTAGACCCAGCAGACGCCGGCTGCCTCCGCGAACACCACGAACAGGATGGCCAGGCCCGGCCCGTACACGTTGAGGAGATCCACCAGGTATACGCCGCCCTAGTAGGAATGGAATATAGATATAATAAACAAGTGTTGGAATTATATTTATTTTTTCCTACTCCTCCGCTGTACTTTCTGATTAATTTCGATGCGGGATCCAAGACAGTTGAATCGTTTCTCCGGGACTCGTCGGGCTTCATTAGCTCGGCGTTTTTCTGGTGGTCGCCACTGTTGATTCTGGCTTTCAGGAGTTGCAGTGGTTGGGAATGTGTGGCGGGCATGTCCCAAAAACAAAAAAAAGTGTTGGAATGGAAGTTAATCAGCTACCTCCAATATGCTTTTGAGCTATCTGCAATGAATGTTGCTGATTTTTAGGGTTCTGTACGGGAAGAGTAACCAACGGAACCCTATAACTAAGGCTCCGCTGTCCGTTTGTCACTCTGTAAGCGGGCTGTATCTCAAGAACCGTAATAGAGGTAGACAGTTGAAATTGATTCACAGATTGTGTATTTCAAGTGCCGCTATATAAAAAAAAAAACAAGGTTTATGGTACCGAACCTTTCGTGTGCGAGTCCGACTCGCACTTGGCCGGTTTTTTTATTGACTGTCTGTTACGCTAATTACCACGCCAGGTTAAAAATCTGACAGGTGCAAGGCTTAGATACGTTTTACTAGGGTTTAATGTAAGTTAACATAATAATAATGTTTGGTATAACCAAAGTTAAAAGTAAACGTGACTTATGATCCCCAGTGGAACAGCCGGTTTATTCAGCAGTGCGATTCAGATTTCATTTTGTTATGGTACAACGTTTGTATGGTTTGGTGACAGCTCACTTGTCGTACACTTCGCCCAAGTGTTCACTTCGACATGTTAACAGAATCACACTGCTGTAAACATGTCGAAGTGAACGACAAGTGAGCTGTCAAACCATACAAACATGATGGCATGACAGGTCACTTATCGTTCACTCCACCTAAGTGATCACGGCTGTTAACTTAGGTGGAGTGAGCGTAAAGTCATCTGTCATTTCCTTTTTAACCAACTTTCCAAAAAGGAGGAGGTTCTCAATTCGGTTGTATTTTTTTTATGTTTGTTACCTCATCTCCGACAATTATGAACCGATTTGAAAAAATCTTGTTTTATCTGAAAGGATATACTAGCAGATTGGTCCCATTTAAATGTTATCAAAATCGGTTACGAACTTTGGATTTTAAATCGAAATAGCTGGAATTCGTCTACTTGGATGATGGGTTTTATGTCATCCAATAAGTTATCGAAATGGCGTATTTTGTTTTTCTGCGATTTTGCAGTGGTGTTGTTAGGTGTGGGGTATCACTAAAAAGTGAAAAATAAAAAAACTTTTTACAAAAAAATACAACCGTACCGAATTGATAACCTCCTCCTTTTTGGGAAGTCGGTTATAAAAGGTATCGATACTTCTCAGCACCTACCGTTTCTCAGTCGGGGTATGCCCTTTTGATACATTTTGTTTGTTTATAAGTCTGATAACGAAAGTAAATTTAAAGGCAGTCATATGAGTGCCTTTCGTGTGAGGCGTTTCCTAACGAGAAAATGTACAGCTGACGTGGGATAGGCCACACGCTATTAAAACAAAGTGACAAAATGTTGGTGACATCTCTGCGTAACTTACCTACTTTTATCGTCTCGTACAAGTAACTCCAATTTGATACCTACCCCACTAAAACCAATCCCTCCACACCTCAGTAATGAAATCAGGGTCGAAATAAAAGCAAAACAAAGCGTCCTTACACCGCCGTGAACGAATGTAGTGCCAGGTCATCCCGCTGAGTGATGACCATGAATTATGCATCGGAATACATTCGAGATAACGGAGCAGTGATTTATTACAAATACTTGTACCTGTGTTGTTGCTGGGTTTCTGTTGAAAGTAATATTGGAGAATAGTGGCGATGTTGATGAAGAGTTACAAGTGGTCTTTGTTGGAATAAATGCCTTAGAGAAGCTGATGCCTTGGGATATCGAGTTCAGAGGCCAATTCTACTAATTTTTAAACAACTTTCGCATTCGTATGTCAATCGCAAACTGTCAAAAAAGTTTTAATCTGCAGTGCGAGTTGAAATGAACACTTAGGCGAAGTGAACAAAAAGTGAGCTGTCAAACCATGTAAACAAGATGGCATGACAGCACAATGGGCTTGTGTCCTGAAATCTAATTAGTCAGTCAGTTGGATTATCAAAAAATATTTGACCCGTGTTTTTTCTTTTGTTACGGGAACCAAAATTGACGAAGTTACTTTTAAGCCTTGAAGCTTTTAAAATTCTCAATACGTCACACCTTCGCATAATTTTTAGTTAGTCGTGACATCACGAGCCTCCACTCCCGAGTTTTGATGCGTTTTATCTTTGTCAATATTCATTGATTTAAAAAAAAATACGTGTCCATTATTTTTCAATACTCTAACTGACGGACTAAATAGTTTTGCAATTTGTGGATGATGGAATCTAGCCTATTGTCGTTCACTCCACCAAAGTGATTACGGTGAGATGTCGACAGAATCGACCGACTGCATACATTTTTGACAAATTGCGAGTGAGATGCGAATTTGAAAATTTGTAGAATTAGCACTCTTGCTGTTTGCAAGACTTTCACTCAAGCGACTTTATGGATTGGTGTAGATTCTTTTTTTTTAAACATTTTCCTACTCAAGGAATTTCTCCAGTATCGTGGGTGCGTTCACAAAAATGTGAAGTCATCAACCACACCCAATCAGCCAGATCCGGAACAACTATCTGTAGGCCATACAAATATTTATTCCGTGCGGCAATCGAACCCGTGATACGCAGCGCAGCAGTCAATCGCTCAACCACTGCGCCAACCGTGCCGTCTTCCTTTTTTGTTCCGTGTCTTTTTATTCCGTAAATGTGTAAGTAGTCCGTCAGTTTAACTATAAAAATTAGACAAGTATTTTATCTTTATCGGCTATAATAAGCTCGTCCAATCGAAGCTCCAAAGTCTTGAGCATCTACGCCGAGTTGCTGGCCTGTCGGTTTTCTATCGGTTACATTTTGGGCAGTGTGCGACGGAATTGCATAACTTAATTCCGCCAAGCCCGTTCCACCATCGGACCACAAGACGTACGGCGATGTGCCACCGGTACATGGTGGAGATCCCACCTATACGTACAAAACGTTTTGGGAATACATTCATTGTGCGTACAGCTAAGGAGTGGAATTCCCTTCTTGAGTCTGTGTTTCCTGATAGATACAACCTGGGAGTCTTTAAGCCAAGAGTGAATAGGTTACTTCTAGGCAAGCGTGCTCCACCTTAGACCGCATCATCGCTTAACATCAGGTGAGATAGCGGTCAAACGTATGCCTATCAATATTAAAAAAAAAAAATCGTTTTGTCTTGTTATAAAAAAATAAGACGAGAGTGCGTTGAAATTTCGCCTTTTTGTAAAAAGTGTACCTATCACTTATTATGTAGAAGTGTCGTAACAAGCCCCAGTCTTGACTTTTGAAAATACCCATGAGTTTTGCTCCTTAAAGTTCTAAGTTTGAGCTACACGATAGCTGGCAAATGCTTGCACTGTCTGGACAGGTCCACTCAAATCTGTGTGGTATTTTCCTCAAACATTAACCTACATGGTTCTCATATGATTTGACCAGTACGACTGTATGGACTTTAAAAGAGACTTTGACCTCTGAGTTTGTTTCGGTGTTTCTTCTCAGAGCAGTCAGCTAGGAAACACCGGCCTCCTCTTATTCAAAATTACCAAAAAAGATTGTCGTGTAAAAGTGTTATTTACAACCTACTTCATCTGCCTTGCCATTTCCCAACTATACTGGGGTCGGCTTCCAGTCGAACCGGATTCAGCTGAATATAATACCAGTATTTTACGCGGAGCGGCTGCCTACCAGACCTCCACAACCCATTAACTGTGTAACACGGTACTTCTTGGTAACACTGGAGTCAGATTTACAGGCTTCTGACAATCTGTAACGACTGCCAAAGATCTACAAATGACAGCCGGGACCAACGGCATAACGTGCTTTCCGAGGCACGGAGGAAACTCGGTATGTTAAGATGGTCACCCATGCACAGACCAACCTTGCCAAGCGTTGCTTAACCTTAAAGATCGACCCGTGTGGCTGTTATTATTTAGCCACGAGCTCCGCTGTTTACAACCTACTTACAAAATAAATATCATTCATCAATTTACTTTTAGTAGGCTCAAGCACGTGGTTCCACATTATCCGTTTGGCCCGGGCGATCCGGTCATGAGTTACGGGTACCCGGGCACCGTATGATGGAGCAATAACTTTTTGTGCTGACTCGCCCCCCGGGCCGCAATCTTTCACTTGCCTCGCTAAACGTTGTCTTGCCTAAATGCCCAATCATTTTACCGAATTTTATGGTTATTGAACAGTTGAGTTCCTAGATGGGTCGTCGTGATAGCACGTAGGGACTACGTCACGTCATCAGTCTAGCTCGTTTTTAACCGACTTCCCAAAAAGGAGGAGGTTCTCAATTCGGTTGTATTTTTTTTTTGTTTGTTACCTCATAACTTGAAAAATTCTTAATATCTGTAAGGATATACTTGCAGATTGGTCCCATTTAAATTTTATCAAAATCGGTTACGAAGTTTGGATTTTAAATCGAAATAGCTGGAATTCGTTTACTCGGATGATGGTTTTG
The DNA here is from genome assembly GCA_963859965.1 of Ceramica pisi. Classification (NCBI taxonomy): domain Eukaryota; kingdom Metazoa; phylum Arthropoda; class Insecta; order Lepidoptera; family Noctuidae; genus Ceramica; species Ceramica pisi. The sequence goes on from OY982538.1 coordinate 2,405,746, forward strand.
TGTCATCCAAGTAATCGAAATTGCGTATTTTGGATTTCTGTGATTTTGCAGTAGTGTTGTTAGGTGGGGGTACCACTAAAAAGTGAAAAATAAAAAACATTTTACAAAAACAAACAACCGACTTCCAAATAAAAAAAACACTACAAAGTAAAAAATAACTCTAATCTCGGAAGTCGGTGTTTTTGTTAGTTTCTTCGTATTTTGACACCGACTTCCGAAATTAAAGTTTTTTATTAATGTTTGGACACAGATCTCTATTTTACTAACTAGTCGGCTTAACGCATTTACCAACCCTAAATCGGAAAATATTTTAAAAGAAAAACTATCACAGCTGAGTAGGTTTTACAAGTTAACGCGTAAATAAAATGTTACTGCTTATTACGATTCTTAATAGAGTATCTCTGTTTTAGGGTGGATTTAAACGGAATAAGCCAACTTATCTACTACGAAGATTTGCTGAACTTCTTTTTAAATTATTAAAGTGTAAGGTTTTCATCCCTAGATGCATAATTACTTCATAAAATGCGCAATAAGTCACTCCTACGATTTACAATGATTAAAATTTTCTGAAGATAATGAGGTAAAACTAGAACAGCAATTTAAAAAAAAAGTTCGGTCATAATTAATTTTCGACTCGTATCTCTATTTTACTTGCCTTTAGAAAAGCCTTGCCTTTTGTAAAGCTTAGATTAACTACAGAAAGATGTGCAGTAAGTTGCTTTCCGCACTCGTGACTAAAGAATAACAGCCGCACAGGTCGTGCTTACGGTCTGTGGATGGGTGACCATCCACAGACCGTAAGCACGTTAAGTCGTTGCGGATTGTCAGAAGCCAGTAAATCTGACTCCAGTCTTGCCGAGAAGTACCTTGTTACCCATGCAGTTAATGGGTTGGGGAGGTCTGGTAGGTAGCCGCTTCACGTAAAAACTGGTATTCTCCTAAATCCGGTTTGCCTGGAAGCCAACCCCAATATAGTTGGGAAATGGCTAGGCAGATGATGATGACATTGGTTATTGGGAAATTCTCAGATACAAATACACTCTTGAAATAATAGGAAGCAATGGTGTAGAAAGCGACAGCAACATTGTTTTGTTCAATGATGCGTTACATAAGTACTTTAAAGTCGGTCAAATATAAATATTTAGAACTTGCTTTGTCCCTCGGGTTTAATCTTTGGGGCAATCTCACCGTGCATTTTTCCGGGATAAATAATCTACCCATCAGTTATATCTTACTTTCGGATCAAGTAAAAAAAGAACGTATTTTTTTCTCCATAAGAAAAAGCGAATTAAAACAAAATGTAAAACAAACAAGCAGAGAAAATATCTCAATAGGTACCCCGAGATTACCTCTTATAAAGGTGCTCCCACACAGCAGTTATATAACGTTATACAACATTGTGTAACACGATAACATTTATTAATAGCGTGTAACAATACTCTACAACATGTTGAAAAAGTTATATGTTATAAACGCTCCCACATTGGTTGAACTCGTTGTATAACATCGTATAACATTAAGGTGCTCCCACACAGCAGTTATATAACGTTATACAACATTGTGTAACACGATAACATTTATTAATAGCGTGTAACAATACTCTACAACATGTTGAAACAGTTATATGTTATAAACGCTCCCACATTGGTTGAACTCGTTGTATAACATCGTATAACATTATGTTCAATCAGTTTGGGTTCGTCCCGCTGAGGCTCTGATGATGTTATAACAAAAGTTATATTTTGTTATATCATATTGTAATCAGTTGTAAAACATTTTGTTAAATGAAGTTGTATAACATCAATAAAAATTTATAACTTTTGTTATTATTTGTTTAAAAACAAATGTTATAAGACAGTCTCTAACGTTATATAACTGCTGTGTGGGAGCACCTTAAAGAATATTTATTTATACCTTCTACCATCGGACATCCAGACGCACTGCAACTTACCATCCCAACCTTGTTGTTATTCGACCAACTCGCACAAAGCGCTTCCAAGTGTCTTTCATAATGCGTACAGCAAAGGAGTGGAACTCTCTGCCTGCGTCTGTGTTTCCGAACGCTTACAACCCTAATCTTTTCAAAGATAGAATGAACAGTCTCCTTCTGGGTAAGCTCGCTCCATCGTAGACTTTGTCTCTGTCATCTCTGACCTAGGCTAGAGTCAAGAGCAATCCCATCTCAAGTAAAAAAAAACCTATGGAATAGTGAGGAAAGATGGCGAGAAACTAGATGTATTTTGTAAAGGGTTAAAGTAACGTCTAAGGTATGTTTTCAACAAAGTGAACAATAACGACTTCATTTTAGTTAGGGCACAGGGTTTGACTCACTATCTACTTAATATATTATAATTTAGAATAACAATGATTGATATGAGTACATCCTTTTGACTTTTTTATTAACTTTGACATAGATTTAATTATTATTTTTTTGACATTCTTTATAATTCCTCATTTGGGTCTGACATAATTGGAGCTTTCAATAATATGTAATTGTTCAATTTATTTTCTACATCAACATAATTATGCGAGATTTTCCAAAAGTTTTTAATACATTTTAATTTGTAATTCTAGCATGCACACAATATTTGTACGCCTCCTGGCATAACATAGTGATCTGTTAATTGAAAATAAGATTTGTATTTTCTATACCTATGTTAACAAATAAATAAATACGAATACAAGTACTACTTACATAGGTAGTGGTTGGCAGAGCACAGATGTAGATGAACAAGAGTAGCACTGCGACGAAAGCCTCCCGATGTCGCCCCAAAACCCGAGGGTACTCGTCGCAAAGAGCTGTGGTTACTGCTTCTAAACCTGGAGGGAGAATTCAACGATTCATTATGAAAGCCTTAGAAAGATGGTGACCATTGAAAAGATGTAAACAGCAGTGCTATCCTGTAAACATGTCGAAGTGAAGTGATCATGACGAGAGCTGTAAATCCATCTTGATTACTTACATTGATAGCTAACTTCGTGATCACTTCACCCAAGCCTTCACTTCGACATGTTTACAGAATCGCACTGCTGATACACAACATGTAACATAATAACAGCAATAACTCTTTAGGGCTCATAATACTCTTCATTAAGAACAACCTTCACTATGAGACCAATACTGACATCGCGAAATCGTGTTCCCTCGATGGGTCATCGGTCTACCTTGTGGGAAGCCTTCCACGCTACGCCTTTCGGTTCGCGGTCGCCACTCCAGAGCTTTTCAGCCCCATTGTTCATCTGTTCTGTGAGCAATGTTCCCTGCCCACAGCCACTTTAGTTTGGTGATCCTTCGGGCTATATCGGTAACCTTGGTTCTCTTGCGGATATCATCATTCTTGATTCGATCACGCAAATGAAACTCCAGGTTCACTTTATGTGAACATAAGAGTACAACACCGGGACCTCGAGATCCATCTCCTCGATGTTCTTGTAGCTAGAGAGACAAATATTAACTGTGAGTAACAAACACTTACCTCCGAAGGTACTGTCGAGCCCAAGCGTGATGAGCATGAGGAAGAAGATGATGGCCCAGAACACGGAGCCGGTCATTGTGGCGATGGCCTCGGGGTACACGATGAACACCAGCCCCGGGCCCTCTAGACCCACTTCTTCGATGCTTTTGTTCTGGACGTGCGCCATGTAGCTAGAGGAGAAGGAGATAAGATTGTTCACAGAGCATGGATGTGGCACGGGCAGCTTCTAGAGACGCCATCATGTAAAAGTTTGGGCAGCTATAGTCATTATTGTTGTCGGAGTGACGTTGACATTCACTGATACACTTGGTTTGTATGGGAAGTTTTAATGCCTCTGTCTTTAGTAAGGTCGCTAGAGCATCTTGATGCTCAGTGGTATTCAATAGCTAATCCTACAAGTTTCCGAAATTCCTATAAGCATGAAGCGTGATCGTAATTATTTCCGACAAGAATAACATGTCGATAAAGAGAGTCATCGTTACAGATCAGTATCGATGACTGATGTCTAATGCAAGAACAAAATACTGATAGTCATAAGGTAGTAAAGAATTTGAATGTTAGTGACTGCAGGCCCGAAACCTTAGTCGAAACAGCCGGTATGGATTGACAGCTCATTTCATCAAGGCCAGAATCACACTGCAGTATCAGTAACAGGTACTTTTTTGAGAGAAATTTCTTATACTAAAGCCTTAACTCACCCCAAGACGGAGAATATAACAAAACCAGCGAGGAAGCTGGTGAGGCAGTTGATGGAGGACGTGATGAGCGCGTCCCGGTAGCAGTTGTTGTTGAACTTGTTGTAGCTGGACAGCGCCAGCAGCGTGCCGAAGCCAGGACCCAGCGAGAAGAAGATCTGGGACGCCGCGTCGATCCACACCTGAGGGTGGAAGGCAAGAGTGTAGGGGTGAAAAGACGGGCGTCTGTTAGTAGAGTAGTAGGTGATACGTAGCTTTATTGGATTCTAAAAGTTTAACGATCAAGACAAGCTTCTAGTAGTCGCAAATGGACTTGACTAGACAAATGTTTAGGTAAGGGACAGGCTACAATGAGGTATCATTGTGGTTAAAATAAATAATGATTGATTTTGAAATGTTTAGGAAATATTACTGTCAATTTACCTGTGCAAACTAATAGTAGCAGTTATTAGTAGCAGATTTTACCTTCGAATTCTGGAGTTTATGCCACTCAGGCGTGAGGTAGTATCTAATGCCTTCTGTGGCTCCTGGCAGCGTTACTCCTCGAGCCAGCAGGATCAGCAGCACGGCATATGGAGCTAACGCTGTTACCCATACCACCTAAATAAACCAAAAGGAACCTTACAAATATTGTTATTTTGAGATGTGTACAAACGATTTTGGACTAAAAATATAAGGCAAACAAAGCTTAGGTATACACAGTTATTAAAAACATGAAGGAAATCATAAAAAAGAAGAGTTCAAAGAACCCAATATTTAAGCTTTTTGTGCAAACACTCTCGTAGAAATTCGTCATATTTTTGCTCATTCTGAAGAAAAGATTACGTTTGTGATAAATGAGATACGACAGACTTGGAAAAGTGTTAGTATCAATTTAGAAAAACTTTGCCAACTTTAGCACTTTTTATCTACTTTGACATCTACACTTTTTGTGGTTGAAACTTTAAGTTTTTAAAACATAATTTCAAGAGCAGGGTCGATTTAGTACACCTCAGTTTTCATATTAGGTAACTATGATGATCTTCCTGCTGCTAACTAATATAAATTTGTTCATCAATTTATTATTATACATATATTGCGTGAAACAAGGCCAGTCGACGTGGCAACGCATGGGGGAGGCCTATGTATAGTACGTTGTTGTGGAAGTCTTTCGTCCGTGAAATGATGAATGATGAAAATGACTGCTAGAAACTTCTTAACGAAGTAGAAATAGAAAATATTCTTTATTGTACACCAAACAAAAATTATATTATGATCTTAAAAATGGAAAGGAATGGGAAGTATTTGTGTACAATGAAAGTCCTCATGACCTGTAGGCTAATTCGTTTTTAACGTAACTAAATAAGTGCTGTTGCAGTGCGGTTGAAGTTAAGTTTCGATCAAAACAACGCTTTTCGTATTCTCTACCGCTGTCACACGCGCTCGCATCAACTTCGCGTCACGCGAGCGCAATAATGGCATTCTACTGTTGCGTCTCAAAATGACAGCTTTTTAAGTTTGTGTTATTTTTAATAACGTCATATTTATTGAAATTTAATCGATTCTATTCGATTATTAAATATGGCCTCACCATAAGTAAGTTTGGTAGAGTTTGGCTGTCGTACAGTTGACGTGCAGTTCACGCGCAGCTTACGCGTAGTTCCAAGTTTACAAGAATACCGTTTATCTCTTAAACTTGAACTTAACTGCGACTGCAAAACAACTTAATCGGCGCGTCATAAAATTACGTGAATTAGCCCTCAGGTTACGTTGACCAATAATTTGCACAGAACGAACTATCAGTCATCTATTGCAACATTTTCAGCCACCCACTCACCTTGCCCGCACTCCTGACTCCCTTCCAGAGCGAGAAGTAGACCAGCACGAAGACCCCGAACACGCAGAGCGCCAGCGACGGCTTGATGGGACCCATATAGTCCAGGCCGTTGGATCTCTGCTGCTCCAACACGTTGCGTCTATGTGGGGAAATTAAGATGATGTCCATGACCTATCATATATAGCTTTTATGGCGAGTACCTAACTCTGCGACTGCTTTTTCAAAGATCAGAAGCCGCTCCAGTGCTCCTTTATCTATATTCAATTGCACAACAGGACCACCAGGGCTGTAGCTAGAGTCTAATTTGAGGTAGGGCAGCATTGTTTACAGGTAGGGCGGAAGTAAAGAAGTTATCACAATTGATATGCTCCGAATCACGGGCCCCTAAACAATCACTGACCTCTAGATCAGTAGACTGTGTGTCTGTGGTATTTTCGGAAAAGTTTAGATACCTATCGCTACATTTTTTTATCTCAAACCATAAACAAACAATTCAACTATAATAATTTATCTTAGTTTTTGGTATTTTTAAGGTAGGGCATTGTGATTTCATGGCAGGGCATTGCCCCACAATGCCCCCCCCCTAGCTACGGCCGTACAGAAGACTGCAGTAATTTCATGGATGAATTGGTCTGGTCTAGATTAATGTGCTTGTAAGACAGTAGAAAGACAGAATTCGAAATTGGCAAACTCCTGTAAAAACGAGTCAAGCTTTGGAATTAAATGTAAGTTAGCCACGTTGTTGACTACAAGTATTTTTTAATTCGGTAACCAAAGTATGTAAATCACATGCATCCTACTTCAGATTCAGTTAAATTACATTGTTTTAATATACTCTGCATGTGGAACCTATCTGAGGATTAGGCACTGATGTGCTATATTAGTTAGCAAGATAGTCATTCAAAAACTATTAACTAAATCGGAAGACCATAAGATATTAGAATCTCTTTTTATAAATTACTAGCTGACCCACGTCTGCGTCACATTTTCCATTAATTCTCTGTTCCTTTTAGTCTTAGCGTGATGATATGTAGCCTATAGCCATCCTCGATAAATGGGCTATCTAACACTGAAAGAATTTTTAAGTTCCTGAGATTACCCCCTACATACAAACTTACAAACTTACAAACAAATGTTACCTCTTTATAATATTGGTGTAGACTAGCTGACCCGCGCAACTTCGTTTGCGTCACATTTTCCATTGATGCTCCGCTCCTATTTATCTAAGCGTGATGATATATATTTATAATATTACTAGCTGACTCGCGCAACTTCGTCTGCGTCACATTTTCCATCAATACTCCGCTCCTAATAATATTGCGACTATAATTTGAGATTTAAACTATCCTATCTCTCAAGTTGGATCGAACTGCACATGGTGTGCGAATTTTATTATAATCGGTTAAGTGGTTTAGGAGTCCAAAGAGGACAAACATTGTGACACGAGATTTATATATATTAAGATAAGATAGTATAGATAAAACAACTGTCTTACTCAAAGAACTCCTTCGCCGGTGTGGAGGCATTAGGATTGATCTGCGGCGCAGTGACGGGGGAGCAGAGCGGCGTGTTCCACTCGTTGTTGCAGCTAGTCCAGGGCAGTACCGAGTTGATGGACGAGATGGACGCGATCAGGTAGTAGACGGCCCAGCCGATGATGGTGTTGTAGTACATCCCCATGTAGATGTCGATCATACAGATCGCATAGCCCACGCCTGGGATGAAAGAGGTCAAGAATTTAAAATGTTCTGTGTTGAAAAATAAAGCTGCGGGTCTAAAAAAAAATATTACTTGTTTGACATGAACGAGCATGGTGATTGAGAGCATGTCATGCTCACTCAAATGTTTCGCTGATGGCGGCGTGTGTTGGATCATTCGGTTCCCTTCAAAATGGTTGAGCTGAATGGTGCCGATACATGCGTCAGGTTCGTGAACGGGCGCCGTCAGTTGAGACTGGTCATCTCTTAACCACCACTGGCTTATTTTGTTCTTTATATTTTAAGTGGCTAAACAGTAACAGCTGCACAGGTCGATCTTCAAGGTTAAGCAACGCTTGCCGAGGTTGGTCTGTGGATGGGTGACCATCTACCGATAACATACCGATTTTCCTCCGTGCCTCGGAAAGCACGTTAAGCTGGTGGTCCCGGCTGTCATTTGGAGATCTTTTGCAGTCGTTACGGATAGTCAGAAGCCAGAAAATCTGACACCAGTCTTGCCAAGGAGTACGGTGTTACCCAGTTAATGGGTTGTGGAGGTCTGGTAGGCAGCCGCTCCACGTAAAATACTGATATTCAGCTGAATCCGGTTTGACTGGAAGCTGACCCCAATATAGTTGGGAAAAGGCTAGGCAGATGATGATATTTTTAGTTCTTGTAATAAGTTTTTTTTTTAATTTTGCATTGTCCTCACATGAAGAAGCAAGTACATGTAACTAATATTTTTGTAAAACATCACAAGATTTAAAAGAGTTTCTGTGGAGTTTCTTGCACGTTCTTCTCCATAAAGATCTACGCCTTGGAACGTGCTAATAACCTCATGTTTTTGTCTGACCTAAATGGTTTATTTGAAATAAATGCGTGAATCTTGAATCTTGAAAAAGGCCACTTTAGCTGAATCAGAAAGCACAGCACGCTACCCGTCACTGTAAAATTTTCCTAATCAACCTTGAACCTAATTCGTTAGCTATGAAGATGAAAATGAAGTTGTGTGCTTAATATTCTAATATGATTCTCCTATAGTGGCCTTTGTAGACCCCCTATTCTTTCGAAGATTTATGCTGAAAGAGATTTCTATAGAAATAAGCATCATATTTGTACCTATTTTCATGTTCCTTCTTCTTGTCTGTTTAAATAAATAAGAAACCTTTTGGATCTGATTATTGAGGGACATAATAGTAATGAAATAATGTTTACGATATCTGGAAGAGTGTTATGAATTTACAGGCTTGAATAAAGTTTCAGTAATTAGGTTCCTAATTGGACGTTCATTTTCTTTTCCAGGCTATGGTGACTTTTAAAATGTTTGTGCCCAGTACAGTAGGTGGCTAAGTTTATATTGGCATCAGTAACCATCATTTGATAAATTTCCTAAAGAAGTACCTACTCGGTGTTGTGTATTCTAGCAGATATTACGATATCCATGACTGGCCAAACGCCATTCATTGGAAAACAAAAAGACAGCACGAAACTTACAAGACTCTCTTATTTGTTTTCAAACAAGTTACACCTTTCATCCACTTAATTAAGTTTGATAGCTCCAAAACCAATTTCCCCGCATCTTCGCAAACTGGCAATAAAACGGCATTCATCCATTCATCATCTCATAATAAATCTTCAAACATTCGAAATCAAATTAATCAGTGCAGCGGGCGTCAATTTTCGCGACGCAAAGTTAGTTCAAGTTGTAGAAATCAAATCAGCGCCATCTGTCGTCGCGGGTAATCAAATGATATCGCATCGCCTCCGCTAATTAGTTTACTCGATACGAGATGGCGCTATTATCAATCGTAGCTCGGATCTGCTGCAACTGTTGAATCAGTTTGTTATTCGGCACAGAAATGGGCCAATATTGTTAGTGATGGACTTGATCTAATTTGAGTATTGAGTCTTCGTTTGTGTCTGTTGCTGTTATATTACTAACTGTGAATATATCTTCAACTTTAACAAGATTGAGAACTAAGAAAATTCTGCCCAGATAAATCCTATCTAAGATAGAATTCAGGCAAATCGCAAGCAATATTATTTTGTAAATTCTCTAAGAAGCTAACGACAATCTTTAGCAGCTATTTCTCAACGAAATCAACATTTTCGCCCTTCTTTTTTTTTTTTTTTTTTTTTTTTTAGGGATGGGAAATCATCCAATGACTCCTCCCGCTCTGGGTGTAGCGGGAGGGAGTGTCAGACTTCTACTGACTAAAACCCATCCATGTTCCTTCATTGCCCTTTGTGTTCCGGAGCCACGGTGTCTCTTGCGAATAATCCCGCGACTCCGGCAGGATTTTCGCCCTTCTCACCTTTGACCGCTAAACATCTTCATAATCAATAAGTACAACACAAAACATACATTTATAAAAATCACACACATATCTAACAGTACCTACATCAACATTACACCTTCCTCCAAAAACCAAGATTCCCATTCCGCAACTCTCAAACCATCTTGCAACATTGACACGCAATCAATCCACGGCATATTGCCATAAACGTCGTCGGAGGGCGGAGGGCATCCCTCTGATATCGAAACCTCAGAGGGACGGCAAGGCTGATAACGGTGATCTACGGCCGCATGTGATAAAACTGAGTCGTAAACTCGCATGATGTGAGATTCTTTTAAATATTTAGGTCACTTTTGTTGGGACTTCAATGGGATACCGTTTTTATAAGAAACGCATGTTTATGTGCCGGGCAAAGTTGGTTAGGCTCAAAGTTTGGTTTTGCCCTCATAACATTAAATTCTTTATCATATCAATCAATCTTCATATGTATAAAACTAGCTGACCCGCGCAACTTCGTCTGTGTCACATTTTCCATTAATGCTCTTGCTCCTATTTGTCTTAGCGTAGCTATATATTATATCAATATAGCCCATAACCTTCCTAGATAAATGTGCTATTTAACACAGAAAGAATTTTTCAAATCAGACCAGAAGTTTCTGAGATTAGCGCGTTTAAGTAAACAAACAAACCTTTCAGCTTTATAATATTAGTATTGATTCTTGCGTTACTAAATGATGGAGTGAGCAACTGACAGACTACGTACAGCCGAAACTATTGGTCATAGGAAGTTGAAATTTAAAATAAAGGTTCCTTGGAGTGAAAAGGGGCAATAAAAGAAGACTTCCCGAAATTGCTTCGAGAGCGGGACGATAAAACTGGATATGTAGGTACATACGAAGTCGCGGGCAAAATTTATATACGTACCTAATATGGAACTACTTATTTTAAGTTCTTGTAGTAGAAAAATCTTCACAACTATCTATCTCAATTCACACACGTCTTTGACAAGAAAGTATCGATATCAAAGGCACCGCTTCGCTATAATTACAGCCTTAATTGGACCGTGTCCTTAGGGTTAGTTGTCACCTATGGTATTTACGCGTACCAATCTACTGATTTCACAGTGTTTTTTATGTATGTATGCCACACCATAAAAGTCTACGGACCTACCACTTACCCATATTGTTTCCCAAAGTTAATAAAAATCTTTTTTTTTTAGTAAAAAGTTCAACATCAAACTAGATAGGTACCTACAAGTTAAAAGAAACTTTAAACCGCTTCTTAAATTTCACTAAACTCAAGCCCATAAAACCGAGTCCAAAATTTTAACTTCGTTACTCAAAAACATTTGAAATCACAAAAACTTATTTCGTAAACTGTGATCCTTCGACGAATTTGCAAAAGAAGTATTGAAGTCGGAACAAGTGTGATTGGTCAAATTATCACTAGTGAGCATCTACCGGGACTCGAACTTGATGCGGCCAATACGACACGGACGGAAAAACACTTTTCTTATGTAGAATAATATTCTTCCAAGAAACTTAGTTGCGGTCTTGAATTTGTTTTCAACTTAGAGAAAAACTTGAAGTTCCTTTTCCGTTTCAATTTTTTTTTTAAGAAAAAATCTACAAAAATTTCTACCAATATTCCGGTTGCATAATGTCCTCTTTTAGACTCAAATAGGTTTTCAAAAGTACGCCGTTTCAATATATAATATTTATTGAATTTAGCGTTACACTTTTCGCACTGGATCAAGAGTCCACTTCTGAATGCGATTTAAATCAGCTTATAAATATATCATGGTCAAGGGCTACCAGTAAGGTCCAAGGTGTTAAGATCACAATCTAGATTGGTTGTTATTGTGTGTTCTTCGAGGAAAGCCTATGCGGAGTTATCGTGGTAGTAATCCCTCCGTAGAGGTTGCAACCTCCATTGTTTCGTAGCGCTGTGCTACGCGCGTAGCATCGTAGGCTCGTAGCAAGATTTTCGTAGCTGTAGGCAATACAACTTCAAAATACTACTATTTAAATACTCTAATTAATGGTAAAAACGAATCATATTGCCTTTTTAATACGCAGTAATCTATGTACTATGCAAGTAGACTTATAGATGAGTAGCAATACTTTCGTAGTCGTGAAGCGTAGAGGGTACACAAAATCGTATCATTGGTTGCAGATACACTTTAAAATTTCTCTTCAATCAAAAATAGACAATATAGGAACATACTATTAGAAAAAGTTTTGAGAGTATCTGCAACCAAAGACACTTTTACACATATTACACAGGAATCCAGGCCACGGTTTTCCGTGTTACTCAAAGCTTTGCATAAATTATGGCTTTACCTTTAAAACAATTGGATGTTCTTATAAAAAGCTGCTTAATTATTATACTAAAAACCAGTCCATATTTTCGACGTGTCGAAAGACTAGTGTATAAGTACCTAGTTGTCTAGTCGCCTAGATAGTAACCTAGGCCGCCTAGACGCAGCCCCGAGAGCCGCGTGATCCGCTCGGCAAACATTTGCGATGCTCTTCATCGACTCGTTCCAACTTATACCAATGTCAGCGAGAAATTACTAACCCGTATGTGTATGCAATGATATGTTATCAGAATGAGGTGAAGGTTAACATGACTTTATTTTGAACTTTAATAGTATTTTTATGTTATCCTTCTTAATTTTACTTATGTGCAAGTAGTCCCTGAAACATTATTTTGTGTGTAATATGTGGATAATGTCGTGGGTTACACATTTGTTTTTTCTCTTTGTAAACACTTTTACTGTATCATTTTTGTGTAACTGTTTGTTTTCCCTAAATAAATAAAAAAAAAACAAAAATGACTTTTAGTTTTGAGACTCTAAGTTATTTTTTCATAACTTTATTTGAAGTTGGCTTAATGATTATTGAAATAGTTCTATATTGGAATTGTGTGTTGAAAGTTTAAGTGCACAGAAAACTTCCTCTGTGTAAGAGGATTCCGGGTGAAACTCGCTTCCATCTTCGGCCTAATCATCACTTTCCATCAGGTGAGATTTGGGCCAAGAGTTTCCCCGATTTGTATAAAAAAAAAACTTGCTTTTTTTGTAATTTTGAGTCTACCACATCTTCGTCGTTTAAAAATATATATATTATATCAAACCAAAACCGATAAACTATTACCAGCCACTCAATCTGCAGTCAATCCAACAAACAGTGGCGAGCTGGCCTCATTGGATCCGTTTCATACATTTTAACCAGCCATCCACTCGGCGCGACCATTTGTCCGGTGTTAAAAGCATTGCCTCCTGTATATTTATAAGCCGCAAGTAATGTCCGGACACCCCGGACACCCCTAGACTCGCCCAGATACTTCCAGACACTCAGATACTCCACGTTAACACATGAATGCCAGATTTTCGTTTTATATTGACTTTGGGAAACAATATGGGTAAGTGGTAGGTCCGTAGGCTTTTATGTTGTGGCATACATACATAAATTATTCAAGGGGTTGACTAAAAATCGAGTCTTGAGAATAGGCTAGATTCCATCATCCACAAATTGCAAAACTATTTAGTCCGTCAGTTAGAGTATTGAAAAATAATGGACACGTATTTTTTGTTTTTGTAAATCAATGAATATTGACAAAGATAAAACGCATCAAAACTAGGGAGTGGGGGCTCGTGACGTCACGACTCACTAAAAATTATGCGAAGGTGTGATGTATTGAGAATTTTAAAAGCGTCGTAACTTCGTAAATTTTGGTTCCCGTAACAAAAGAAAAAACATGGGTCAAATATTTTTTGATAATCTAACTGACGGACTAATTAGATTTTTTCAGGACACATGCCTATTGTATTAGGTTAAGGTTGGCATGTGTTAGCATACGTACGCATTAGCGGTCAGCCGCGGGGCGGTTGACCGCGCGGTTCAAATTTAATATGCAACCGCTTGTCATTTAATGGCGGTTACGTGCGTACAATCACAAGCGGTTCCATATCAAACTGGAAAAGCGGCCAGCCGCGCGGTTGAACCGCTTCGTGGTTCAACGCTAACCAAATGTCACTTTTCTAGAAGTAGAGCTTTAAGGGCCCTATTCCTGTCGGCGTTTTCGCTCGCGCACGGATCTCGTCCACATGTGGGTGATAGCATGCTCCTGGCCACAGGACAAAGATTTAATTTTCAGCTGCAGTGTCGTGTGGGTCACCAGTGACGCGGGTCACACGCATGGTCATAGTCTATGAAAATGCGTGCGCCTCGCGTCACAGTAAAAAGAACGACAGAAGAACGCCGCCCGCATCCGGATAGCACGTACGCGGGCTGTACGCCCGCAGACAATCAGCATTCCGCGCGCCTGTTGCTCGCATGATAGGAAAAACATGTAGACTAGATCCACGCATGACTGGAAAACGCCCCTAAGATACAATTCCGATCTACGCGACCGCGACCACGACCGGCGACAATGATGTGTGACCGCGACCCATTGCTTTGTACTGAAGGGAAACTCGTCAGACCATTTCCTTCCCAACTATTATAGGTATACTAAAATCCAAATAATTTGGCATGAAATAATAAAAGCTCGTAAAAAAGCCCGAGTTTCATATACAAACAAGCTATAAACAGCACTTTAATCCGTCAATACTGATTGTTTATCGGTACGACCCCTGGGGACAAATCTCGACGGCTCTTAGAGTACGTATAGTCTCCTGAACGGTATTGTTACCTGGTAATATCTTTGATTGGTACGGTTTATCTATTAAGTCTATAGGGACGCTCTTTATGTGGTTTTTGGGATCAAAGAAGTTTATTGTTGTTCAAATTGTGGCAATCTATTACAGCCGTTTTAAAGGTAACTTACCTGTCTACCAGTCAGTGACGTAGCTAGACTCTAAAAGGCCCTGTATCAAACATTTTTGAGGGCCCAGGGTGTATTTTTTTTCATTTTTTTTTTTATATTTTTGTTTTATGTTTTAGAAAAAAAACATTGTTTGCCTTTAAAATTACTATAATACCGAACATTGTTTACTTATGTTTAAATTTTGATAGTAAACCCTCGATATTGGTACCCAAGATACAGACTTGCCTAGTTTGGGGCCAATGTAAAAATCTATGTAATATTTTTGTTAATAAAAGTTTTCTTTCTTCCTTTCTTTCTTTCCTACTGGCTAAGGACTGTCATGGCAGGCCATGAAGGTGCCCTTGTAGTTTGGGGGCCTCGTATCTTTGGTATGGCTGATACGGCGGTAGATACGTCCCCTTTTTTTTTAAAAAAAAGAAGAGTTAAAAACGCAAAAAAAAAGCTACGCCCCTGCTACCAATGACTGACTGAGGAGAATATTCAGGAATTATTGTAATATCAGGTCTTAGCAGTCCCACTATTGGACCAAGGCCGACCCCCGTCTCTTATTTATTATTCGCGGTTCTGTGCGAATTCCTAAGGCAGACATCCAAGTCGTCCTGCCATCTGTTTCGTGTCTGTGGTCCGTCTCATGATTACAATAACAACTTTCAAGTACTAGATACAAATACGTTAATAAAATACTTTGCCAACTTTTCGTAGTAGAACTGGTAAACATAATTCGCCTCGAAAAACTATTCTAGCATTAACATCATGAAGAGAAGGATGTATGGAGACTCACCCTTGAGCGCTGGACAGATCCTCTTCCACAGCGTCAAACAGCCGCAGCGGTGGTACTGTCCCAGAGCCAGCTCCATAAAAAAGAGAGGCATCCCGCCGAACAGCAGCATCACGCAGTACGGGATCAGGAACGCACCTGGTGGGGATGATGACTTTTATATTGTTGTAACAGGCATATTCTGTACACAAGAAAATTTGTACTCACCGCCGCCATTTTGGTAGCAGATGTAAGGGAACCGCCACACATTGCCCAGGTCGACCGCAAACCCCACGACAGCAAGCAGGAACTCCGCCTTCTTGGCCCAGGTCTCCCGCTCCCGGGGTGGGGTCAGCGACACCACGAGGGACCGACTCTTCTGCGGCGGCTGCTGTAACATGACTGAAGTTAGGAGCTAATAGAAGCAGACTAGAGGAAGAAGAACTGTGTCTTCTTGGCCCAGGTCTCCCACTCTAGGGGTGGGGTCAGCGACACCACGAGGGATCGACTCGTCTGCGGCGGCTGCTGTAACATGATTGAAGTTAGGAGGTAACAAAAGCAGACTAGAGGAAGAAGAACTGTGTCTTCTTGGCCCAGGTCTCCCACTCTAGGGGTGGGGTCAGCGACACCACGAGGGATCGACTCTTCTGCGGCGGTTGCTGTAACATGATTGAAGTTAGGAGCTAATAGAAGCAGACTAGAGGAAAAATAAATGTGTCTTCTTGGCCCAGGTCTCCCACTCTAGGGGTGGGGTCAGCGACACCACGAGGGACCGACTCTTCTGCGGTGGCTGCTGTAACATGACTGAAGTTAGGAGCTAATAGAAACAGACTAGAAGAAGAAGAATTGTGTCTTCTTGGCCCAGGTCTCCCACTCTAGGGGTGGGGTCAGCGACACCACGAGGGACCGACTCTTCTGCGGTGGCTGCTGTAACATGACTGAAGTTAGGAGCTAATAGAAACAGACTAGAAGAAGAAGAATTGTGTCTTCTTGGCCCAGGTCTCCCACTCTAGGGGTGGGGTCAGCGACACCACGAGGGATCGACTCTTCTGCGGCGGCTGCTGTAACATGATTGAAGTTAGGAGCTAATAGAAGCAGACTAGAGGAAGAAGAACTGTGTCTTCTTGGCCCAGGTCTCCCACTCTAGGGGTGGGGTCAGCGACACCACGAGGGATCGACTCTTCTGCGGCGGCTGCTGTAACATGACTGAAGTTAAGAGCTGATAGGGGTCGGCTAGATGAAGAAGAACTGCGTCATCTTGGCCCAGGTCTCCCGCTCCCGGGGTGGGGTTAGTGACACCACGAGGGACCGACGCTTATACTGCACCATGACTGAAGTTAGGAGCTGATAAAGATAACTAGAGGAGCAAGAGCTCGTCGGTATTCCACTATACCTTGTGACCAACTAGCTTCTGCCAGCAGCTTCGCCCGCGTGGTCCCTAGGGAACATACTCCCGGGATATATACATTATAGCCTATGAATTATTCCAGACTGTATCAAACTTCATGAAGAGGATCTTCAGGCGTTCTGACGTGAAGAATTAACAAACATCAATCCTCAAAAACTTTGGCATTTTATAATATTAGTAGGGAGAATAGTTTTACTCTGGACTCTAGTCTAAGTCTAAGGTGACAGAGACAATGTCGATGGAGTGAGCTCACCCAGTGTTATTCCAGTGAACATTTCATAAAAGTCTTTTTAGGCATTCTGACGTGAAAGATTAACAAACATCCACACATCCATCCTCACAAACTTTCGCATTTAAAATATTAGTAGGATTGTTTGGTTTCTTTGAGGAATACTTACGATGGTGGTCGTTGCTGGTGGTTCAGGCGGCGGCGCCGTGGGCGCGGGCGGCGCGTCCGAGGGCGGCATCTCTGACGGCTCGCACTCGCCGTTGCGCCGCTCCGGCCCGGGGCTGTCGCCCTGCAACAGAACAGCCGCTGGTACTGATCCTTGGAAATATGCATGATGTCAGGGTCCACTTATTACTTTTCGTAAATCCGCCCCTAAGACGATCCACTGACCCTTTTCGTTTTGTGCTGATCGTCGATGTGACTCAAAAGGCTGCCCAGCTTAATTATGGGATTGAGCTGGACATGTCTGCCGCATGCTTATCGAGTGACGGTCCCGTAAAACACAAAATAGGTGCCCTGAATTTGCGAGATGGGAGTTGTGATAGACGAAGAAGATGATGGCGGGACAATTTGGATAAATTTTATTCCTTAGGAAACTACTGCTACTGTGAACAAAAGAAGAAGAGGCACAAACCCGGGAACAATGGAAGAAATGGAAGTAGCCCTTTGCCCAGCAGTGGAAAAGTTTAGATTAATAAAATTATGCATTTGTCACAATGCTCGCCGAATAGATAAGCGATAGGCTCGAAAGGTTCTGAGGGCTAATTCACGTAATGACGCGCCGATTAAGTTTTAGTGCAGTTGCAGTTAAGTTCGAGTGATGAACGATATTCTTGTAATATATTCTTATAATAACCCACTAAATAATCGAATAGAATCGACTACATTTCAATGAATATGACGTTATTATAATATTAAAACTTAAACTTATAAGCTGTCATTTTGTAACTTCAAACAAATAGTAGAATACCGATCATGTTGCGTTCCGAAGCACGCACAAAAGACGCGCAACAGTAGAATGCCGTTATTGAGCGTGCGTGACGCGAACTTGACGCGAGCGTGTCTGACAGCGGTAGAGAATACGAAAAGCGTTATTTTGATTGCAACTTAACTTCAAGTGCACTGCAACAGCACTTATTTTTAGTCACGTGAATTAGCTTCGATGTGGCGACACTTGGGGGAGACCTCTATCCAGAGTGGACGTCTTTCGGCTGAAATGTTGACGATGATGGGCTTTTGATCTTTTGAAATCTATGGGTGATGTGTTTAGAAAACTCATATAGTGTGCTTATGCAAATATTACAGGGTGTAACTAACGTAATTGGACAGATTCAATCCAGTGCTGATGCACAGTATATATCAATGTTGTATCTCATGTAAAATAATTATATAGAAAATCAGTTCTACTTCTGACTGAAATAAACAGACGGAAAACATTGAAAAATACTGTCCCATTTCAAATACGTAAGCCAAAATTATTTACCATCAGAATTTCATCTGCAAAATTCTCATTATTTTTGTTTAACGAACATCAAGACTCGAGTACATGAGAGTTGTAAAGTACCAGTATTTATGTGTGTACGAACAATTTGTAGTATTTGCTGAGCAAGCGTCCGCAAACAGGGCGACCAACCAGATTGCTGGGCAAATAAAAATAATGAAAAGTGACCCTTGTTGGTGGAGGCACCCACGGTTCCTCGAAGATCTCATTATTGACGACGAAATAGAAGATTACGTTCGGTAAACAAGTGGTCCTGAAGTCAACTGGGGTATTTTGTTAAAAATATTTAAGTGATATTTCTAAATGTTCATGTTTTTGCAAAACTTTGTGATTCAATTATGGAGCTGTAGTAGAAACTACTATTAAAAACCATAAATGATAATGATAAATGATGTTTATTCTGTAAGTAGTTTGTAAATAACACTTTTACACGTCAATCTTTTTGGTCATTCAAAACTAGACGAGGCCAGAACTGTTTCTCTCCGACAGTTTCATATTTTTATAAACTGTCCGAGTTTTGCTTTAGTAGGCAAAGTAACTAGCATATAGGATATCCTTTTTAGGGTTCCAGACAAAAAACGGAACTCTTATAGGATCACTTGGGTGTCTGTCTGTCCGTCTGTCACAGACAGTTTTCTCCAGATCTACTGGACCGATTCTGTTGAAATTTGGTACGCATATGGACTTCTGTAACCCAAACACGGACACGTTACGTAAATTATTACATTTTTAGTATGGTGTTCACTTTTTGGGATCAAACTAGAAAATTAAAAAAAAAGTTTTTCAAACTGTATCGTTTGTCATTTCAAATGAAAGGGCTTACTCTGAGGGTTTTAATTAAGTTTTTTTTTTGTCATAATTTTAAAATTGGTTTAGAAGTAATTCAAGAATTTAGACGAAAACTGACCATTCTCCTTATCTCCGAAACTACTGTCTAAAATTAAAAAAAAAAAAACAAAATGGATGAATGGAATGAAATAAAAAGGAAATTTCAATTTCAATTTCACTCTTTATTGCGAAATACAGTACATAATTATAAATTCTAGCTGTTGGGTGAATGCGCAGTTCACTGTATTTTACCAATTTAGGCATGCAAAATTATTATAAATTTACATTATGAAATGCCATTAAATTATAATAAGAAATCATAACATGTTTTAAATTCATATTCTTACAATTCCATCCAATGACTTAAATTAAAAAAAAATGTCATCAATTACTTATCACTAAAATCATGCATATCATAAAATAAAATGAATAGGTACCTACCTATAAAAAGTCTATAGTCTTAAAATACAAAAAATAATACATTCTTTCGGAACCCTTTGCACGCAAATCTAACTTGCACTTGGCCAGTTTTTTAAAGCTAAGCTAGATGACATTCTAATGACCACTTTTAAGACCTTCGCTTAAGAGCCCTATTACATTTTTTACGGAAATTCATGATTTTTGACGCTGTAGTTTTCAGCAGCAGTAAGATATTTTAATTATTTGATCCTGAATAACGATAGTGCCAGTCTCTTTATTGTAAGTTGGAGTACACATTTTCATTTTTCTTTTCGTGTAATTTATTATAAATATTTTACGAACTCAATTTGCAAGAAAAAATGTCGGCGATGGAACTTTGACGGTCTAATTCACATTGTTACAATCAATTCTTTTAAAAGCTGAATTTACTAAAAGGTAAGTTGAATGTTTTACTTGTTTATTGGAGTTCTAGAATTTCTTTAAATTCCTTGAGTTTTCACGGAAAAAAACGTAAAGAAATCCTTATTTAAGCCAGAAATGTCTTGATTCAGCGTCCATTATATTCCAAATAAAAACAATTTTTTCAAATAAATTAATATGATATAAAATTTCAATCTACAATGAATACGTTTCATAAGTTTTCGTTTGTCAATATAATTAAACAAAATTACAATAAATAAAATTAAAGTACTATATATTCTGCGTCAATTCAGCGCGCGCGCTCCTCAGTCTCGCGCGAGCGCCCAAATAAACTATAATCCTATTCAAACTAGTAAGTATCAAAATTGTTTCGCGGACTATAGATGTACTCTCAACGCAGACCAACGTAACTTCGTTTATTGCAAACGAGCATTCACGATTCGTAATAGGACTCTTAAGTTTCGTTTTTAAATAATCGTAATTAAAACTAAATGTAGCTCAAAATATCATCAGTCTTTTAGAATTAAAAGATGTTGACTATTCTGTTTTATAATAATTACTAATGATGTGAAAGAGTGTACACCTTTAAGGTAGATATTTGAGGAGCTGATTATTTATTATTAAGATCTCATGTAAAATGTACCAACAATAACACCAATAATTAAATCTGGAATCTAGAAAGTTCCTCTCTTGAAACAGTTCGTTCAATCTTCCTCCCTATCCGCTTTAGCGCAACTCAGCGTAATAACGAACCAATATAAACCACAGACGCAATAGATTAAATCACCACAACTTTCCTATCAGGATCAATTCTTAATCTGCCAATTTTCATTACTCCACCATTTGAATCAAATAGACGAACAGTGGCGCCCTCGATCAAGCGGCGGATAATTGTCGGAACTAATTAAGAGGCATTAAACTTGTCCAAGTAATCCGATGTGTAAAATGTTTATTGTTTAAGTGTTTATGGTTAAGATAAAAGTGTTTAATGTATCTGTAAGATAAGTAATAAAAAGCTTTGTGCCAATTCTACTAATTTACACATTCGCATCTCAATCGCAATCTGTCAAAAATGTATGAAAATTAAGGCTTTTTTGACAGTTTGCAATTGACATGCGAATGTGAAAATTGTTTAAAATTAGTAGAATTGGCCCTCTTGTATCTGAGTAGGGACTGAATATTCTAAAAGCAAATAAATCTTTTACAAGAAAAAAAAATGTTCTTTTTGTTTTTGTATCTTCGTTTTTTAACACCGACTTCCGAAATTAAAGTTACTTTAAACTTTGTAGTGATTTTTTTGGAAGTCGGTTTAAGTATTTGTAAAAAAGTTTTTTTTTCACTTTTAAATGGCGACGACTTGGACGACGTTTTCGTCTACATAGAAGTCGAAATACGCAAAAATGCTCATAAAATAAAAATTAACGAGTCAAACTGAATTACATTTTTATGGGACCAAATGGCAAGTATCAGAAACTTCGGAGTAATCGGTGTATATAGGACATAAAACAAAAAAAAATACTCGCCGAATTGAGAACCTCCTCCTTTTTTGGAAGTCGGTTAAAAAATAGGGAGTTATTCAGGGTGAATTTTTAATGTGTGTGTGTGTGTGTGGATGGCCAATTCCGAATCTATGAGGAATATAAAAAATACTGAAAGTAGTCATCAGCCCGATTCTGATGAGAACTAAAAGTACATCATTGGAGTTTTGAAAAGTCGGATTTCTTAGCCAGGAATCGATCCGAATGATTTTGAAAAAAAAAATGTATTCAAATTCTGGGAAGTAATAACACAAGGCAAACTAAGCTCACATTTCATCTAATACGTATTTCTTTTGTTGTTTTTTGATTACGCAAGAGGTAAAAAAAAATGGTTAAGTATCTTTTTTATTTAGTCGACTAAATAAAAAACGATACTCGTTTAGACTTCAAAATAAATGTTTTCGTCGATCGATAAAATTCCATGGCCTGTCCATTACAGTACATACAGCGAAGCGAGGCAGCGGAGCGAAGAAACAGGGAAATTTTAACCAATGAAATGGCATAAAATCTCCGCACGACGTGAGTCACTGCCATTTTGACTGACATCATTGGTTAATATTTCTCCGTTCCGTTCCACTGTAATGGACAGCCAACCTGAAAGTCTAGTCAAAAGCTTACTTTGATTTTGTGGAACTATGTATGTAGTTTCTGCAACAAAATATTTGACATTTCTTTACCATCGTCAGACCGCGTTATCTTAAAACTAATTCATGTAAAAGGGCTGGTACTTAAAAATAAAATGCAAAATGTACACAAACGGTCTTCAAACGGCGTCTTTATGAGGTATTCTAGGTTTATCGCCGATAAAACGGACGGTAGTCACCATCACTCATTGTGGACAGCTTAAAGAGCTACACATTAATCTGCTGATGTGTAATTTGCGTGCGTCGTATGTGAACACACTTGGGTTTTATTGGCAATTCGATTTGAAAGAGCGCTGAAAATTTAAGAGTGTTGCTTGAGTTACCCAGAGACATTAAGAACCTACAGTCGGGTGGTATTTTTTTAAAAGCTTCCTGATTAATAAAGCATACTATTCTGTAAAAGAATTATTCGAAGCAAAAATTAAAAAAAAAGGATTGTAAACTTAATATCATGAGATATAATTATGTAAATTATATTGTTTTAAACTTTCATGGTCACTAACATTAGAATAGTTCATATCGGGATTGCTACCATGTACCTTGGATGTTATTGGCAGACATATCGGTCCCACCCGCAGGATCTTCAGTTACTCCGTGATCATGGCGCTTGCTACAGTGCCGAAATATCGGAAACTCGCAAATAAAAAGGTACATGGTAGCAATCCCGATATGAACTACTCTAATGTAAAATATATAAGAATGCAAATTAATATAATATCATGTAAGTGTCTATAGTATTCAATGTAAAATATGTTTTTTGAAGTGAAAGCTTCTTTGGCAGCGTTGAGTACTTTTCTTGGGATGGGTATAAAATGTCAAACTCGCGTCAGGACACGTGACCTGATCGAAAATTCGTAAGATGGATGATTCAAAAATGCACAACGTTAATCAAGTTTTCACTTCTGTCGGCACTCCCGGAGTGCAACCTGTTGCTTTGTTGTTTTTTTTTCTGTTTTGTAACCGCATTTTTTTCTTAAAAAATAACTAAGGTCTGAATCTGAATCTGAACCTACCTATGTATACCGTTAACATGTCTCCTGTAACTACACTTAGTTCGCAATAAAGAATTTTGAATTTGAATTTTCCCGATTTTGTGTTTTAAATTCTGCTTGAATATTTGTGTTGTTCCTTTCTTAGTTTGCAGAAATAGTTTTTATACTTTAAAATATTTTTAAGGCCACAAAAATGACTGCCATGTACAAAATGTTTGCGGAAAATAATCCTCTACCGAATTTCGAAGGTATCACACTACCTACTTTCACTCACTGGGCTGCGGTTGATTTATTTATTTTATTTGGCACTACCTGATGCTTGCGGCTTCGCCCGCTTGACAAATCTATACTTAATATAATAAAGCAGAAGAGTTTGTTTGTTTGTTTGTTTGGTTGAACGCGCTAATCTCAGGAACTACTGGTCCGATTTGAAAACGTATTTCTGTGTTAGATAGCCCATTTATCAAGGAAGGCTATAGGCTATATATCATCACGCTAAGACAAATAGGAGCCGAGCATTAATGGAAAATGTGACGCAGACGAAGTTTCGCGGGTCAGCTAGTTATACATATACTAAAACCTTCCTCGAGAACCAGTCTCACCATTCGTTAAAACAGAATAAGAATCGGTGCAGTAGTTTTTGAGTTTATCGCGAACAGACAGACAGAAGCGACGACGGACTTTGTTTTATAATGTTTCGTGATTAGTGATAACATTCAAAAAAAAAAACTGACTTATGTGCCACATCACTTAACGAAGAGCACTGCACGCACTTTTCGCATAAACTGCTATAGAAACAGGCTATTGGTAATACCGACAGCATTTTTTGCCTGACCGAACCCAGAATCGAATCAAACCTCGTACCTTATACTCTGTCGAGTATAAGTTTTTTATTTTTCACTTTTTAGTGGTACCCCACACCTAACAACACCACTGCAAAATCGCAGAAAAGCAAAATACGCAATTTCGATTACTTGGATGACAAAAAACCATCATCCAAGGAAACGAATTCCAGCTATTTCGATTTAAAATCCAAAATTCGTGACCGATTTTGATAAAATTTAAATAGGACGCAATTATATCCTTTCAGATAAAATAAGAATTTTTCAAATCGGTTCATAAGACGGAGTTATGAGGTAACAGACATAAAAAAAAATACAACCGAATTGAGATCCTCCTTTTTGGGAATTCGGTTAAAAATAGACAATAGCATGTACAGTTTCTCACAGAACGTTGCCCATGTATCTGTAGATAATGTTATATCATTTGTTCCATGTAGTCATAATAGTCGGTTTTTATGATTCACACAGACGTAAATTGGGACTGGTCTTCTGCCATGCGAAGAAGCGGATGACAAATCAAGAGGATGGCACTTTTTTTGAAGTTCTGGACATTTATATGTAAATTTGCTCCAAATCTTCTGGAATCACTTGAAATTTGGTATTTTCGTCACAATTATAAAATAACCTACATACTACATTGACGTTAATAAAGATGGATGAAAATTAACCATTCCCTTTGCTGCACTTGGCCGTTTTGTATTGCATTCAACTACCCGTTCAATTCCTATAACACTCTAAATCAACTCTAACTATGACATTTTTTTATTTCTTCAGTTTATTATTATGGTACAGGTCAATATTCAGATGGTACAGGCATGGACGAGGCAGATAGGAACCGCGCAGTAATTTGACGTTTTGCGGATAGCTATTATATTATCTGTCAATTTATTTGGGAACTAGCTTCTGCCAGCGGCTTCGCCCGCGTGATCCCTAGGGAAAATATTACCGGGATGAAAAGTAGCTTATGTGCTATTCCAGACTATAATCTATCTTTGTTCTAAATTTCATTAAGATCCGTTAAGCCGTTCTGGCGTGATTGAGTAACAAACAACCAAACTTTCACATTTATATTATTACTCGTTTGGTGTAAAGCGAAATTATAACCATCTTCCCCTCGACATTATATTAAAGGATATTGCAAACTGTCGTAAGCCGTTTTACGAAGCTACTCGCTAGCCTCTAGGCGCCAAGCAAGCCGCCTGCGCGATGGCTTATTATTAGCGTATTTCATGTATAACTTTGGTGTTTTTATACCGATTTCTATGATTCTTTTTTATGGAATAGTTAATAATGTTAACTTTTTTAATTAGGGATGACTGAGAGTGTTATAAACGTAAGAGTAGACAAATATAATCAGAAAGCTTCGAACTGCTAAGCTATCGGGAGTTACACGTGTTATTGTGCTTCAATCATAAAAGATAGACATATGCTGTCGTGGAATATTTTTTATATAATTAAGGATAACATTTCCGTCATACATGATTTCTGTGTAGCTTTAACCATTAAGGTTGCACACGCGACGGAAGCTTAAAAAATGGAATAACTTCTCCCGTTTTCACAACATTTCCTTTCACTGCTCTGCTCCTATTGATTGTAGCGTGATGAAAAGTATACTATAACCAGCTCAGGAGTATGAAAAATAATTGCACCAAGTTTCGTTAAAATCCGTCGAGTAGTTTTTGTTTCTATAACGGTTATACAGACAGACAGACAGACAAAACTTTTACTGATTGAATTTTTGGCATCAGTATCAATCCCTAATCACCCCCTGATAGTTATTTTGGAAATATGTTTAATGTACAGAATTGACCTCTCTACAGATTATAAGTATAGACGAGTTTTCACATTCTCACATCATGACTGTCTGTGGGTCGTTGATTAGAAGAGCGCCAATGAGGTTACTAAGGATAACAAAAGATGTACTCTCTGGCTTGTGCTGACTCAAGAAGATGAAAGGTTTCTATCGCGTGAGCCATTTATCTACAAAGAAAATTTTAAAAAAATAACAGAAATACGGGGTTTCGGATGATTCCAATTTTCAGTGTTTGTGTGACGTCGCTCTGCACTCTGCAGTCTATGGCCCACCGTTCGTCTTGCATCGCCTGTTCTTATCAAGACTGTATCAGATCATGGTGTTCCCGTTGCTGAGAACTGCGGGTCTAAAAGAGCCACGTTAGCAGAATCATATTAGGATCGTAATATTATTAACACAACAAATTTCATTTTCATCTTTATCGCTTAGGCATTAGGTTCAAGGTTGATTGGGAAAATTTGACAGTAACGGTTAGCGTGATGTGCTTTCTGATTCTGCTATAGTGACCTTTTAGGAGCTCCTGGGCCAAATATAACATTCAACAATACTTTCAAGAAGAAGTCATCATCTGCCTAGCCTTTTCCTAACTACATTGGGGTCGGCTTCCAGTCAAACCAGATTCAGCTGAATACCAGTGTTTTACGAGGAGCGGCTGCCTACCAGACCTCCACAACCATTAACTGGGTAACACGATACTTCTTGGCAAGACTGGAGTCAGATTTACTGCCTTCTGAACATCCCTAATGACTGCCAAAGATCTATAAATTACAGCCGGGACAAACGGCTTAACGTGCTTTCCGAGGCACGGAGGAAACTGGTTATGTTAAAATGGTCACCCATCCACAGATCAACCTTGGCAAGCGTTGCTTAACCGTAAAGATCGACCCGTGCGCCTGTTATTATTTAGCCACGAGCTCCGAGTTGATTGGGAAAATTTGACAGTGACGGGTATCGTGATGTGCTTTCTGATTCTGCTAAAGTGGCCTTTTTAGAGCTGGGCCAAACATAACATTCAACAATACTTTCAAGAAGAAGTAAATCAGACAATTTTAAATAACAGATCAATTAATAAATCACTCTGAATATGTATGAATGGTATTTAATTAATAAAACAAGACGTCTTCTGTTTACTTGAGGTACTTTATGTAGATCGAGTTTCGTTGGATTTAGTCACTTTGTGAGGTTTGCAATCACTTTCGAGTTAGAACAAATTTGTTTTGTGTGATTAACATTTAGAAATGTGATGGGAGACTTTCTGTTTTGGATTTGGGAGTTAAGTTTTGTTGGTAAAAACTGGGTTACAGAATATCTGGGCCGATTAAAATTTGTAGTGCGCTGTCGGTAGGATATTCTCTCTTTTAAACCCGGTAGAAGATGGCGGAACGAGTTGTAGAAAAAATACGTCAACTCTGGATCGATAAACATAGAAACCATGGGATTAGCATTAAAGAAAAATGAGGAAAATGGTAATTATTATTATTATTAACTATTTATTTCGGACAGAATCCATAAGTGTTAGTAACAATTTTTCTTACAATCTATGTTAGTAGGAACAAGACAAAATATTTTACATTGTTTTACAATTTTCCCGTAACTATTCCCACCCAGCGGGCCTGTATGGGACAGTCATAGCGGGATGCAATCATTTGCAGAATGCTGTTGGTGCTACCGCGCAGTCTTTGAAATAATGACGCCACTTTCTTACGCACTATAGCGTGGAAACCGACAACGCGCGCATTTGCGAACATTTGTGACGCACTACAATAGCGCGGCAACCCCAGCAGCATTCTGAAAGCATTATTATACTGGATCCGCAGGACGTTGTAGGCTCGCCGCGTATACCGAACCCACAGGCCACTCGAGTAAAAAGATTGGCAGTATGCCCTAAAAAGTGTTATCTTTACTTCCTTAGTACATCGAGCGAAGCGAAGTAATGTAGTAACAATACAGTTGGTAGAGAAGTCATATTTTACATGTGTTTATCAAACACATCTGACTGTAACTACCAAACTAGTCCAAGGCCTTTAGTTTAGTACAAGTTTAAGTGATTTAATCATGATATTTCTATATTTTAGATGGTTATAATTTTAGATGGCTTTGCGCTTGACTCTAGTCTTGGTCAGAGAAAACAGAGACAAAGTCTACGATGGAGCGAGCTTACACATAAGTAGCCTGTTCACTCTAACTTTGAAAAGATTTGGGTTGTAAGCGTTCGGAAACACAGAACAGGCAGAGAGTTCCACTCCTTTGCTGTGCGCATTAAAGGCGTTTGGAAACGCTTAGTGCAAATTCGTGGAATAGCAACAAGGTAGGGATGATAAGTTGCAGTGCATCATCTGCCTAGCCTTTTCCCAACTATATTAATATCCTTGTATAATAATATCCTTGGACATTTCACACAACGCCATAAAGTCCCAAGCTAAGCAACCTAATGCTTGTGTTATGGTAACGAGATGGCTGATAAACTACTACTACTAACTTATATACATTTTTTTTTGGGTCGACTTCCAGTCAAATCGGATTTAGCTGAACACCAGTATTTAACGTAGATCGGCTGCTTACCAGACCACCATAATCCGTTAACTGGGTAACACGGTACTTCTTGGCGAGACTGGAGTCAGATTTTCCGGCTTCTGACTATCCGTAACGACTGCCAAAGATCTCCAAATGACAGCCGGGACCAACGGCTTAACGTGCTTTCCGAGGCACGAAAGAAACTAGGTATGTTAAGATGGTCACCCATCTACAGACCAACCTCGGCAAGCGTTGCTTAACCTTGAAGATCGACCTGTGCGGCTGTTATTATTTAGCCACGAGCTCCTCATAAGTTGCAGTGCGTCGTCGTTCTCGTTATTAACTTTCCAACATTATTTTTGCACTGACCAAATATCAAGCCTTTTTATAATTTTGTCCATAATCTCTTCAAGCTCATCACTTGCACCTTTCCCATGATGTCCAAACACGCGAGTTCAGTTCAACTACCCCATCTGCGCTGGTCTCCACTCGCAGGAATGTAGAGGTAATTGCTTCCCCTTTCGACTAATGTTTGTTAATGTTTTTACGGTACAACATTAGGGATTTGGTGATAGAATTCTGTTGCTTGGTTTTGTTCATGTGATTGACTTACACGGTTTTAAATTAATATTTCTAATCTTAACTGTCCTCAGTAAAGAGTTGACCTACACGTCTGGTTTCTACCAGACCTGTAGGTCAAACTTCAAGGTTAAGCAGCATTTGACGAGGCCGGTCTTTGGATGGGTGACCATCCGTTAGAAATTTGTGCCTCGGAAATCACGTTGAGCAGTTGGTTCCGGCTATCATTTGAACAACTTTAACAGTCGTAATGGGTAGTCAGTGGTCAGAACTTCAGAAGCCAGCAAATCTGACACCAATCTTGCGAAGAGATATCGAGTTACCCAGTAACTGGGTTGTGAAAGTCAGATCTTCACAGATAGGCAGTCGCTCGATACAAAATACAGTGACAGTGTGAGTAAAATACAGTGTGAGTCTTTATAATGTGCACATACGAAAATGAGAGAAACTATACCTAATTTTATAGAAGTTCTGGAAAAAACATTTTTTTTTAAGGATTTTTAAAAAGTTTTTGCGCACTGTGTCCCCAGTGCAAACAAAACTGTTTAACTTTAAAAAAGTAAAAAAGTGTGAAAAGTTAAACAGTTTTGTTTTTCGCAATGAAACAAACCCCATAATGATCGGAAGTAATTAACCACCCTCATTAAATGAAAATTGTGGAAAAAAGCTAACCTCCATATTTTTTTTTACAATACCTAATCGTAAAATTTCTAGTAACCTACCATTTCATTATTTTACAGATTTATTTAAACTCAAGGTCAAAGCTCTCTTTTGGAGTCACTTAGAAAGATCCTCGTCCTCCAAACTTTTCCTCTATGAACTACAAAACTTATAGCAAGATTGTTCACCTAGTTTAAAACTTACCAAACAATATTGAAGTTTAAAAGTGCTATTTTTAACTTATCTTTGGAGATAAGTTAAAAATAACACTTTTATGTACGATAAGTTATAAGTATAAAAATATTTATAAATACATATTTATTTTATGAGAAAATCCATGGGCACTATGTGCAGTATCGTTGACAATGATTTTTTTAAACATTGCCCCACCTTTTTTTTTTTTTTAGAAATTTTTCCTGTAACGATACTGGGGCGTTCGCAAACATAAAAATACACATACACGAACAGCCAGTTCCGTGCGGGAATAGATCCTACGACACGCAGCACAGCAGCCAAACTTTCTTTCTTTCTTTAAAATAAAACGTTGCCTCACACTAGGAATTTCTCCTGTATCGTGGGTACGTTTACAAACATACAAAGTCACATACACAAACAGCCAGACCCGGAACAACTATCTGTAGGGCATACAAAAATTTCCACGACACGCGGCGCCGCAGCCGATCGCTCAACCACTGCGCAAACCGTGCCGTCAAATCGGTCAACCACTGTGCCATCCGTACGTGTCGTCATTATATTATTACGTCATTAGATTGTACCTACTAGTCCTAACATTCCTGCCTGAAGATTGCCGAGACAAATTCTCCGACGATTATGTTAAAGTTCGACTAGCGCTGAAACTTCCTGACCCTTCATGCATCTACTCAATCCCAGTCATGCAAACCGGAACATGTGTGTCAAAGGCTACAAGATTTAAGCTTATCACTTTTCTGAGATTTTCTAAGATAGAGAATACCTACTGTTTCAAGGTTTCTAGAATAGAGAAGTATAAAATCAGAGTGTCAATTCTAATTATTCAATCGTAATTTGTCAACAAAAAAAAAACACACGTTTCATAATTTCGTTCGCATTCGCATCTCGGTCGCAATCTGTCAGAGATTGCGACCGAGATGCGAATGCGAACGTTACTTGACGATTTGCCGTCTAAACCCTTTTTATTATGTTCATCATATTATTTAAAGAAAAGAAAGATGAAGAAAATCCTACATAGGGGAACACAATGGGCGGCCTAGTCGTGTTATTTGGTCTTTATAATTGAAATCATGCTTCTCAGAGCTGCAGAACTTAAATTCGTAATAATACTCCTTTTCATTCAAATAAAATAAAAACACTACAAAGTAAAAAATAACTTGTGGAAGTCGGTGTTTTTGTTAGTTTTTTTAAATCGGTTCATAATTGACGGAGTTATGAGGTAACAAACATAAGAAAAAATAATCCTACAACCGAATTGATATCCTCCTCCTTTTTGGGAAGTCGTTTAAAAATGAATGACTAGGATCTTTTCAGATGTGTCACGTAATTAAAATCAGTCTTTCTAGCCTCTTTAAAACTACAATATTGGGCTTGACTTGCAGGCAACCAGTTCCAGCTGAGTACCAGTATTTTACTTGGAGTGAATGCTAACCTAGGAAGTATGTAACACGCTACCACACAATCTATTAATTGGTTATAGGACTTCGATCTCGACACAAATCTGCCCGCGATCAGTCCACCCCTTGCCCCAAACCCATCGTCCTCAACAATGCGCGCCGGGCCCGGTATGCGACATACCGGTCCGACTATGTCGCTTTGTGCCACTGCCCTAATCAACACAGCTATGCTGCTAACTAGTTTTTACATTCTTTGTCAAGGTCGTGAAGTGTCCTTGAATGGACTTCGTTTTTAAACGATTTAGTGGCAGTTTTGGGACCCGACAAAGTGTGTTTCTACCAGTGATAACGATGGCTGGAAAGTCAAAATGCAGAACCGGTTTTCGACGGTGTGTGATTCTGCAGATTTTATCACGCTGAGCCGATGAACACCAATTGCTTTTCACGGTTCGTGTCGGTCTGTGTGGGTCTAGATTCGAAGCCATTTTGCATTTCAAAAATCAAAGTGAGAGAGAACTCGCTCCGCACCTTCGAAGTTACCGATTCACGGCGAATAGGACGCACTGCTACGGACCTGTCTGCGCTTCTACAGACGACACTTTTCCACAGTGCGTTGGTGCGGTCTGATTCGCGTTCATTCGCACAATCACGATCCGTGGATTGACTACATAACGTTTCGGTAGCACTAGTCGATCACATACATTTTGCCATTTTTGACAATCACTGAAAGAGGATCACATATCAAGAGCCTCAGATAGTTCTTTTACAAGAATGCTGTGGGAGAGGCATGCCAAAGAGGAGATAAATGAATTGTCAGAGGAATTAATGTGAATGAAGGGAGTCAGTGATTATTTCCGTGAACTGGAAGGAATTGAAGAACAAAAACTTTTTACAAAAAAATACAACCGACTTCTAAAAAAAGACACTACAAAGTAAAAAAATAACTTTAAATTCGGAAGTCGGTGTTTTTGTTACTTTCTTCGTATTTTGACAGCGACTTCCGAATTTAAAGTTATTTTTTTACTTTGTAGTGTCTTTTTTTAGGTCGGTTGTATTTTTTTGTAAAAAGTTTTTTATTTTTCACTTTTTAGTGGTGCCCCACACCTAACAACACCACTACAAAATCCCAGAAAAGCAAAATACGCAATTTCGATTATCAAAGAATCATCTAAATAGTCAAATTCCAGCGATTTCGATTTAAAATCCAAAGTTCGTAATCGATTTTGATATGATTTAAATGGGACCAATCT
This sequence comes from Ceramica pisi, assembly GCA_963859965.1. Taxonomy (NCBI): domain Eukaryota; kingdom Metazoa; phylum Arthropoda; class Insecta; order Lepidoptera; family Noctuidae; genus Ceramica; species Ceramica pisi. The sequence goes on from OY982538.1 coordinate 2,438,562, forward strand.
GCAAGTATATCCTTTCAGATAATTAAAACAAACATTTTTCAAATCGGTTCATATTTGTCGGAGTTATGAGGTAAACAAACATAAGAAAAAAAAAACATACAACCGAATTGATAACCTCCTCCTTTTTGGGAAGTCGGTTAAAAATGTTAAGAATGATTCAAAGTGATGTGAGATAAGGGCAGAAAGAGTGATGATTTTTGAGCAAGAGGTCAGTCTGCTTTAAGTTGTTCAGTAAGGTTTAAGTGAACAGTGCGTTTCTGTTAACATGTCGAAGTGAAGACTTGGGTGAAGTGATCACGAAGTGAGTTGTCAATCCAAATAATCAAGATGGAATACAGTTCTTTGACATATTTACAGAATCGACCGGCTGATAAGTTGACATTTAGTTGATTTCATTATGTTATATCGATAAATGGCTTCAAAGTCGGCCGTGTCAATGTGTGTGTGTGTTGTTTGTTGTTGTTTTTTTTCAATAAACATATCGACCTACATAATTTTGTGAAATCCTTTAGAAGAATTATGTTTTTCCATGTACAAATACAAATTATTCCATGAAAAAATACTTATTATGTGCCATTTTTCGAGGTCGCGACTTATAAGGAATCAAAATTGTGATGACAAAGCTCCCCTTCGGAACGCTTCAGGAAAACTTTTGGTTTCTACCCATAGACATGTTTAGAGAAGTCTGCAACTTTTTAAATGCTCTTATTATGGTCGGTTTGCTAATATAGATACAAATTATGAGATAGGTTATATATTTTTTCTCTCATACATGAAGTAATGTCTGTATTTAAATAAATGGTCGAAGTTGGTTTTCATGTGAATTAAATTGTCAACACAAAGACAAAATATGGTCGCTCTTATGACCTATTGTAATAACAGCCTCGCGGGTCGATCTTCAAGGTTAAGCAACGCTTCTCGAAATCGGTCAGTGGATGGGTGACCATATTAACATACCACGATTCTTCCGTGTCTCGGAAAACACGTTTCTAAAGAAGCTGTGGTTTTTTTCCGGAATAAAAAGTATCCATGGCATTCGCGGAAGTCCTAACTTTGCGATAGTTAAAATCTGTACTTCCAGAAATTACCTCATACAATTAACAATAATCTCTTTTACATGGTAGATTCGATGACACATAACCTCCTCCTTTTTGGGAAGTCGGTTAAAAACTGAGGCAGTATTCATACAAAATTCACAATTCGATCTTTGCAGCCTATTGTAATTAATTTTGTATGGTGTGCAATAAAGAGTATTAACAAAAACATAAGGACACTCTTAATTGTAAATCTAAAAGCACAAACCACTTAACTTAAACACCCTAAATATAGCATACCTACTTCCAGTTTGAAGCCAATCCTCCAAACTTACCGGCGATCGATCTACCAGGATCTATGAGCAAGTTGTTATCTAAACAAGATTTTGAACTGTATCCAAGTTGCGATGAGTCTGTGGTGGTGGTCACCCTCCCATCTGCCTGCCTCCGTCCCAGGGGGGATTGACCTTGATCTTCATACAGGTCGGTGTTTGAAACCATAACTTGGGTAGTAATGGGGTGAACAAACGTTAGACTTGCTTGAGTGTGTATTTTGTTATAGTTTTTAATTCTTTTGGTTTGTTTTGTGTCGTGTATTAATTACTTTGCATTCTACTCATTGTATAAATTCTAGTTCCTAAAACGTAACAGACAGATGCGTTGCTAGGGAGTTTGTTGGCCACTACTTCTCCACATTTAAAACACTAGGAAGTGGTGACGGGCGGGCGTTTTGGGGGACTGTCTTTTCTAAAACTTGACGTTCAAAAAGTGCTGGCTCTCGGCCTAATATGAATAACTGACTTTTGAATGAAAGCCATGAATATATCTCTTTGTGGGTGCTAAGAGATTGTGTAGTAACCAAAACATGGGTACGTACAGTCGCCAGCGCATCAGTCTATCCGAAACTGTCAAATTTTCCCGGTCAAATTTGAACCCTATTTTCTTGCAAATAAAGTTGAAAATCTAACAAAGAAATTTGACAGATTGTTTTAGCTTGAAGTGCTGGCGACTGAACAATAAACTATCATTTCTACTAAAACGTTATTTTTTACTAGCTTTTGCTCGCGACTTCGTACACGCCTATCCTGTTTTTCCGGTTCCCGTAGGAATTTCCGTAAATCCGTTCTTGGTGCTCTTCTACATTCCCGAAGGAACCTACAAGCCAAATTTCAGCTTCCTACGACCAGTAGTTTCGGCTGTGCGTTGTCTGTTAGTCACTCAGTAACGGAAGAATTTTATATATTAGGATTACAAGAATTGTGCTGCTTGGCGCCGAACTGAAAACTTAAAAAACTTTTTACAAAAAAATACAACCGACTTCTAAAATAAAAACACTACAAAGTAAAAAATAACTTTAAATTCGGAAATCGGTGTTTTTGTTAGTTTCTACGTATTTTGACACCTACTTCCGAATTTAAAGTTATTTTTTACTTTTGGTGGTGGAGGTGTTTTTATTTTAGAAGTCAGTTGTATTTTTTTGTAAAAAGTTTTTTATTTTTCACTTTTTAGTGGTGCCCCACACCTAACAACACCACTACAAAATCGCAGAAAAGCAAAATACGCAATTTCGATTATCAAAGAATCATCTAAATAGTAAAATTCCAGCGATTTCGATTTAAAAACCAAAGTTCGTAATCGATTTTGATTAATTTAAATGGGACCAATCTGCAAGTATATACTTTCAGATAAAATAAAAATGCTTCAAATCGGTTCATAATTGTCGGAGTTATAAGATAACAAACATAAAAAAAAAAAACATAACCGAATTGATAACCTCCTCCTTTTTGGAAAGTCGGTTAAAAAGAGCTCTTTTTTACTTGATGGATTTGCTCTTGACTAGTCTAGGTCAGAGGTGACAGAGACAAAGTCTACGATGGAATGAGCGTACCCAGAAGAAGTCTGTTCACTCTAAATTTAAAGAGATTATTAGTGTTGAATGCGTTCTGAAACAGACGCGGGTAGAGAGGTTCCATTCCGTTGCTGTGCGCATTTTAAAAGACGTTTAGAAACTCTTAGTGCGAATTGGTGGAATCGTATTTTGCAGTGCGTCTAGATGTCTGATGGTGTTATGGGGCCAGTGTGATGAGGTCGTGAAGTTCCTGGGCACACTCACCGAACACTTACAAATAGTAGCGCAGCAACTGGTTGTATCAATGTTTGTTATCACAATGTTATAATTTGTATAGAAGTGCGGTTAACCTATAAGGATGAAAACATGCTTTCCTTAAATTAAAAATGTAAATGTAACAATAATAAAGAACTTTAATATGTGCTGCTGGAATAAACATGTTGTTTACTGACCCCCTTAATTTATAGGAACAGTGAGCCAGGTCGTGGCAAAAACCCTATATTAAAGTTCGTAGTTCGCATGTCGTGTTATAGTTTCGCGTGTTCCTCGGAAAGGATTATAATTATGCAAACATGTGTTTGAGGAATTATAATTAAGTATGTCCTTGACTATCAATCAACTTTTTACAGGATTTTACTCTGTACAGCTATGTCACAGTGTTACTACAGAGCCACTATAATTATATTTATGATAAAAATAACAACTCAGCATCAAAACTACTCATTCTCACCGTATTAACTGCCAATTAGGTACTTTGACCTTGTGTCCTTGCATGTAAGCATAGCAACATAAATTTTGCTCAAATAGTTTGGTTAAAACTATTTTTAAATTTATTAAAACTAGTCTGAAAATCATCACTTTTTGGACGTCATTTACATGAAATCTATTATTATGAATATCCACAAACTTAAAATTTGGCACTTTCGTGAGTTTTTCACAATCTTTTGATCAGGATTCATGTAATAGCAAAAAAAAACAAAAGAGAACAACACGAAAATAAACACCAGTCTTCAAGAAATCAAATCGCTTGCAAAATATTATAACGGAGAGAGATAATCCCGCTCAATGTGTTTCTTATAGCTGTGTATACATTGTTCACATAAGCAGATTATAATACATCGCACGGTGTTGTCAAGCAGAGTTTTGTGTTTTTTTGAGCTGACTAGCAACTGCGTATTTCTTGGAAATCATTTTGAACCGACTTCCCGAAAAGGAGGTTCTCAATCCGTTTGTTTTTTTTATGTTTGTTACCTCATAACTCCGACAGTTATGAACCGATTTGAAAAATTATTGTTTTATCTGAAAGAATATACCTACTTGTAGATTGGTCCCATTTAAATTTTATCAGAATCGGTTACGAAATTTGGATTTTAAATTGAAATAGCTGGAATTCGTCTACTTGGATGATGGTTTTATGTCATCCCAGTAATCGAAATTGTGTATTTTGCTTTTCTGCGATTTTGCAGTGGTCTTGTTAGGTGTGGGGTACCAGTAAAAAGTGAAAAATAAAAACCTTTTTACAAAAAATACAAACGACTTCCAAAAAAAAAAAAAAAACTACAATGTAAAATATAACTTTAATTTCGGAAGTCGGTGTCAAAAGACGAAGAAGTATCATTTTGATAATTTTGTAGTAGCCACACGGGTCGATCTTCAAGGTTAAGCAACGCTTGCCAAGGTTGGTCTATGGATGGGTGACCATCTTAACATATCGAGTTTCCTCGGTGCCTCGGAAAGCACGGTAAGCCGTTGGTCCCGGCTGTCATTTGTAGATCTTTGGCAGTCGTCACGGATTGTAAGAAGCCAGTAAATCTGACTCCATTCTTGCCAATATATACCGTCACCGTCACCGTCGCCAAGTTAATGGGTTGTGAAGGTCTGGTAGGCAGCCGCTCCACTTAAAATACTGGTATTTAGCAGTTTGACTGGAAGCCGAACCAATTGTAGTTGGGAAAAGGAAGGAGTAAATTCTTAATATTCTTGTGTGATAGGTATCAAATCACATCAATATTCAAAATTAATTGACCTGAACACGAAGGACTTGAATACAGTTACTCAGAGATCAAGACGTATTCATAAAGATATGTGTTGCTCTCAGGGTCCGGCTGTGTAATGAAAGGAACTGGTCAAGTGAACTGTGTGCCTTCATCCTTGATAGTTATAGAGAGTCTATGATGTTATACTATACAGTTGTTGACTGTCGTTTCACTAATACAACTCTTAATAAAGAACTACTGGACATATTTTTATCCTTAACTAGCTGACCCACGCAACTTCGTCTGCGTCACATTTTTCATTATTGCTCCGCTCCTATTTGTCTTAGCGTGATGATATATAGCCTTATAACCTTTCTCGATAAATGGGCTATCTAACACTGAAATAATTTTTCAAATCAGTTCAGTAGTTTCGGAGCCTATTCAATTCAAACAAACAAACAAATCTTTTCTCTTTAGATTTCTTAATCTAAGACATTGATTTCATAAAAGTGCCAAAACTCTACGTAATCTAACTGTCCATTTATTTAGGCGTGTATGTCGAACTTTGTGCCAAATTTCATCAAGATCAAGAATATTAGTAAAGATATATTATAGTTTATAGTATAGAAGCACAGATGTTAGTATATGGACTAACTTATTTCTGTTATTCTTTTTAGCAATCTCGTCTACAAAAACGCTACGGATCTGCTACGAAACGTTATGGACGTGCTACAAAACGCTACGAATGTCGGTATAGCTTCGAAAGCGCTACGAAATCGTCACAGTTGCGCTACAGTAATACAAGGCTACGAAACCGCTACGGGATAAACCGAATAAGGTAACTTATCACGATACTTAATCCAATTAATACAACTAACTTAGGACCAAACGCAGATTCTAAAGTTATTAAATAAGTAATCCTTAATCGTTTAAGGTACACAAACTAAGTGAGGTAGTAATGGAAATATCTCAGCTAGATCGCACATATTTACAATGTCTTCAACATATCAAAGTGAATCGTTCCATAATGACCTTTTACACTTGAAACCTGAACAAATCCAGTGAATATCGAACAGGAAAGGGCAATGAAACTCTGCAAACGGTAGCACGGGTTAGGTACAGTCATGAGCTCAATTTTTGATTAATTACATCTTTTAAAGCGATTCTCTCCTAAGGTTTTGATTTTAAAATGATGGTGTTACTCAAAAGTCACGTCAAAGTCTAAAATCATTTATTCAAATTAAACTGAGAGCCAGCACTTTTTGAACGTCAAATTTTACAAAAAGACATTCTCTCACAAAGCCAACCTGTCACCACTTCCAACTATTTTAGCTGGGAGGAAGAAGTGGTGTAACAAACTCCCCAGCAATACTAAAATATTATTTAAGAAATAAATAAGTCTCAAAAGAATCTCTCTATCTAACCTGGTAAGCGATGATGCGGTCTAAGATGGAGCACGCTTACCTAGAAGTAACCTATTCACTCTTGACTTAAAGACTCCCAGGTAGTAGCTATCAGGAAACACAGACTCCGGCAGGGAATTTCACTCCTTTGCTGTACGCACAATGAATGTGTTCCCAAAACGTTTTGTGGGTGTGGGAGGCCCATCGCCGTTCATCTTGTTCGCTTAGCCCGTTTCATTATCGGACAACTACAAGTGCGGCGATACACCACCGTTTCATGGAGGATATTCCACCTTGAGCAAAAACACCAGTCTCATCTCGTTTTTCCAGCCGCGTTTTATAGTTATTTGCTGATAGTCTTAACTCCGCCTTTACAGTTCTTATGCTCAAAAGTCTTCAGGATCTCTGTGTTGGTGATGAAATCTGGTGCATTTGAAACGGTTCTTATGATGCCGTTTTTTTACATTGCCATAAAAAAGGCGATGCTCTTGAAAAGTTATTGCTGACGGGAAAAGTAGATGAGAAAAGAGCTTGAGGCAGTAGCTTGTTTCGTTGGTGAGGTCAAGTACCACAGATACCACAGTCTGCAAGGCCATCCGTATCGCTAAATAAGAAAATCATTCGCCGAGGTCCGAATCCTCACCATTGAGGACAATGAACGCAAGGAAGAGGAAGGTATTTATTCTGGTGACTGTACACTGTTTAGTGAAATTAAGCCAAAATAACTTGCTCAACAAAAGAACAAAGTAACAAAAGAATGGCGGCAATGCCGACATTCCCACTTTCAAACAAATACTTCAACAGTAATTTTATTTTTTTCGTGTTTTTCTGCGTTTTTTGTCACAGCTTTGTGGTTTAAATGTTAAATGTCTGGGGTTGGGTTATATTATTTCGTTGTGACGCGACCTCATAAAAGTGGTTAGGACGTACAAGGACTGGATGCGGAAGGCGTTGAACCGGCACCGGCTCTGAAAAACGGTGAGAACAGAAAACTTTTCACTCCGTTTTAACTTTTCGTGTGGTTTAGGCACTTGTCTTGTGGTTCGATATCGCCGGGAAGCATACTTTGTAAAGTTGTTTCCAGTTTGGCTAGGACATTGCAGACTTGAATCACCTGATTGCCTGATAAAAAGATTATTCCGTGCTTCGAAAGCAACGTATAAACCGGTGGTCCCGGCCGCCAAATGGCGGTCGTTAAACCATGTCAGAGGCTGTTTAGAAACTCTGATACTTTAACCAACGTCCTTAAGTAACGTCTGTCTCTTCTTCATGTGTAAACCACTGAAATTGGATGAAATCTTGTACACAGATAGTTTTAGACCCGAGAATGGACATAGGATAGTTATTTTTTTCCCGGAAATCTCACAGGAACAGGACCAATGCGGGTAAAACTGGAGCAAAGCCGCGGAGGACAGCAAGTTATCTATAAAAAAGGCAAAAATTCATATTTGTTGTATGGGGGGAGCCCCCTTAAATATTTATTTTATTTAGTTTTTTAGTATTTGTTGTTATAGAGGCAACAGAAAAATATCATCTGTGAAAATTTCAACAGTATATTGCGGTTCATGAGTGGTCACAGACCTGGCCTGGTGACAGACGGACGGACAGCGGAGTCTTAGTAATAGGGTCCCGTTTTACGTCCCTTTGGTTACGGGACTCTAAAAAAGTAGTAACGGAATGTACAAAATGAATGATGAGGAACTTTGAATAACGTTTCGCCATAAGAGTGAAAATTTCGTTTCGTTGGGTAGACTTTGAAGTTTTAAGACCAAAGACTTGCCGTACCTGCCATAGACAAGATTCTTAGTACTCGTGAGTACTTTTACTTGGCCCAGTGGCCTTGACAACGACATCGCACAACTATTCGCCAAGATTTCGAGTTTCAAAGCATGTTATCACGGCTTAGTTGAAACTTAATTATAATCTTTAGAGTAGAAATATTTTTCATTATTTGTCGGAACATGTTTAATTTGAAGGAAAACAGGAGTTTATTAAATTAAATTACGTACTGGTTCCTCGAATTACGTGATATCATCACATTAAAGGTGATTTTTTCTTCAGATTTATTTTTATTTGCATTTTCTTTCATACCCGATGAGTTACCAACGGAACCCTACTACTAAGGCTACGAAAATATAAAAAAAAAAACTAAATTATCTATTTTCTTAAAAAATAAAAAAGAATAGATTCTTTTAATACGTTTTTCGTCGATAAAATTTGGTTTAGTTTCCCTCATTTTCGTATGTGCACATTATAAAGACTCTGTTTGTGTAATAATTATATTTTATTAGTTTGTTATTCCTTAATAAAGAAAATAAAAACATGTTACGGAACCTTTCGTGTGAGACTCTCATTCGCACTTAGCTGATTTTTCTTTTTATTTATAAATCGTGATGGTTTTAAAAATCGTGCTAATAAGATTATTTTCCTCCTGAAATCGTATCCAAAAAAAAATATAAATCTAAATTATAGAACCACTGTGACAAGACGGACTAATATTTGTATCCACAAATTTATGATTTTATAACTCCGTGGTCGACTGGTTTAACCGCTTGCCTTGTGACCCGGTGGTCGTGGGTTCGATTTCCACGGGATGCATACTTTGTAAAGTTGTTTCCAGTTTGGCTAGGAGATGATGAGAAAAAGATGATTCCGTGCTTCGGAAGGACGTATAAGCCGGTGGTCCCGGCCGCCAAATGGCGGTTGTTAAACCATGTCAGAGGCCCTTAAGCCCCAGAGGTTTAGAAACTGAGGAGGTTTAGGGTGTGTGGGGTCGTTAGACCTTAGTACCCACACGATAAGATGAATTACTAGGTACTGTTGAATTTCAACCGGAGCGCCAAAGCCTTGAGACGACAAATGTTTTGGCACTATCAATCAGTTTTGTGTAGAAAAAAAGTCGACACTGTCTATTGTCGTTGACACTGTCTACAGTTTCTACTGCAGCCGCAGTTCTGATCGTCTCGTTTTGAATTTAAAAAAAAAGGTCGCTGTTTTGGTGAATGTAGAAGCTCTTTAGAAAGAGAGTTTTTGTTTGCAGTTACTTACATTCTTAACAATATTTCTTAACTTCGAAATAAGGAATTTAGCACAGGTTGTAATATTTTAAACCTATATTTTACAAGAAAAATGCACAATTAAATATTTATATTAAAAAAAACGAGAATTTCTAACGAGGACCTAAAATAATTTTTTGGACGCCGTATTTTAGGTGGCGGATGTACAAAAAATCCGTTGCATCGCGGTCGACTGGAAGTAGGCCCAAAAGACGACTGACAGCATAAATTGTAGTTCTTTGTCATTAGTAATAGTGAAAAAGATTCCAAGGTGAACCTCCCACAAACTTTACTGGCTAGCAATACTTGAAATACCTGTTCTCGCTCTTAAATCCACATGGGAATCGTACTGTTTCAAATTATACTTTAAAATCATCCCCCACAAGTCAAACAGAGCGAAAAATAAAGAATTTCAGTTGGAATCGACAAGTAAAGTGAAAGCGGTTGCAGGCAAGCTGTTTGCCGAGCGACTGTGTCAAGTTGAGCTTCAACTTCACAACTTTTTTATTATTTTTAGATGCTTGCTGTTGCCAAGTGGCTAATGGTGGGCTGTGGTAGACTTTTTAACAGGTTGTTCCAGCGTATCGATGAGGGATTCATTGTCTAAACGGTATTTGTGAATCTTTTTTGGCTGAATATTCAATCGTAATTGGGTACTTTCCTGAACAGATCCAATTAGTCCGTTATATAGATTTCCAAAATATATTGCACACTTTTTTTTTTCTTTTTTTACGTAAACAAAAAATGAAAAATTCGTTGAAAACTCACGTGTCGATATTACCTTTTATTAAAATGTGACGTCACCAGCCCCCACTCTTGAACTTTGATGCACTTTATCTTTTAATTTTTTTATCGATTGGAAATAGCAAAAGTCCAATTTTTTTTTTTAAATCTAGCGGGCGTACTAATTAGTTTGATTAAAGATAATGAACGTTGAGACATTCATTCATTGCATTGAGAATATCTTTTTTTATTTTAATTTCAGTAGGTACACAGTTGGATGGAACGCTGGAGGCGTTTATAGGCTACTTTTTTTGTGAAAATCTATCTCCGTAATAACGAGAGCCAAGTTGCGGTCAAAAGTTACTATTATTAATATATATAATAAATTATTAGATTATCTCGTGTTGAAACGGGCACAAGTCTCAATAATCTCTGTCAGTTTGAAAATGTAGTCAAACGTATTATAGCAACAGAATGGCTCTCAATACAAGAGTATCTGCGAAGATAAGGACACGTTTGCGAGTAAATGATTTGTATTCGAGAATTCGAGGGTTTAGCGGTTTCAGACGCAACAAGTGATGGCTTCAGGAAGTTCCACTGAGCGAAGTGTTAATAAAATGTGCTGATATTCGAATAAACGTTGACGTAGAGATACAAAATGGAAATATTGTTATTGGATTTTTGATTTTAAGGTTTTTGTTTTGTGTGTTTTTCTTCTTGGTGTACAATGAGTTTTTAAATATTGAGCAATTTTTTGTGTGTTTTCATGTGATTTCCTGTATTATTGATTTATTTTTTATGTAAGACGGAATGTAATGCAGTGCTTTTGGTTTCCATTTATTTTGCAGTTTTTAAATATTACATGTGTTTTAGATACTTAGCCAACTACAAAAAATACCTACTTACTAAGAAAACCCTAAAATATGACGTCAATAATTCCTCCGCACACTGAGGGCTCATTATTTTTCAGTTGCTGGATAAAATTAAGAATGAATGATTCATTGTATGATTTGATTGTTGTGAATTAAGAATTAACTTTTATTTGAAGATTAAAAATAGCTTTTTGACACATTTTCTATACAAAAGCGGTCAGCCACAATTTCAATTCCGCAGATGAAAGATTACAGAGGGCCAATTCTACTAATTTTTAAACAACTTTCGCATTCGCATGCCAATCGCAAACTGTCAAAAAAGCCTTAATTTTCATACATTTTTGACAGTAAGCGATTGAGATACCAATGCGATGTGAATGTGAAAATTAGTAGAACACACACAGATGAAATTTTTATCAATACCCACCTGTCAACGCCCGTAAGACCCTATTGTAGTAGAGATAAGACCGACGGTCGTCGCTGAAAACCAGCGCTGAGGCTCTGTTTCGCACACGAGTCCCAGCATAATGCTGAGCGATGACCGTTTTACGTAAAGGTGACGCATATTGTCCCAGTTTTTTTGTTATTTTTAGTGTAGTAAGTGTTTGTTACCTATGCGTCATGCTTGGCGTAAATAAACTATTTTTCTTTCTTTCTTATTGGGCCAAAGTTGTATTGTCTTACTTGTTCTTTTAATTTGCTGGCGCTGAAGATTAATATTCAAACTTTTTGCCTCAGTGTCAGAAGGAGAGCCATGTTTTTGCAACATTGCAGTGGTCGTACAGTCAATATTTATACTAACTATCAAAGCTCATAATGAGATTTAGAAGTCCAAAGATTAGCTTTTTAATTAGATTGGATAACTTAGCGGTTCTAAGACTTTTTCTATGTTTGAGCTAGCTAAAAAGGTATGTTGCGTTTGCGTGGGTCTCGGAAACATGTTTATTTTAAAGATTGCGGTTAAATATTTGCTGTGAACTACAGGTAACTGAGGTTACAGGTTGATAGTCAACGAGTCTGTCGACTTACTTTAATGGAGTTTAAAAGAAATGTGCTCGTGTGTGGTAGAGGATTTGTTTTTACTTCTGCACACACAAGTAAAGGTAATGTTTTCTAAACTAGAATATTTAAAAAAATCAGGTTTGTTTGAAGTGTTTGTAATTCGTGTTTTATATAAATGGTTTTTGTCAAACTTATTTAATGGATTACTTAATTGTAAATGTGATTAGTGGGTGCAATACGTGTTTTATTTAAATAGGTTTAGATTGGGTTCGTTTTAATTTGAAGTTAATTCTGAAAGTTTTGGTTAAACTTACTCAATGGATTGTTAAATTGTTAATGAGATTGTGATAGTAAAATATTTATAGCTTGTCTCTGGTGAAACGAACGATTTGGCCATTTGGATAGGCTTTCCTGTTAATTTATCTCACAGAAAATCCTAACAAATTCAGTTCCATATTTTTCAAATATTTGGTGGATGGAGCCTCAGCCCCTATGCAGAGCTTTTAGAGATAACTTATCTACGTTTATGAAAAGAGTTTCTCCAACGTTATTCGCGAAAAGTACCAAGACAAAAGTTTCCAACAAATTCAAAGTTAGCGAAATTTCGAAAATTTTGAAAAAACCTAAAAAAGAATCAATCAAGTTCCCACTGACCTTATGTTTAAGTAGACGTCAGCGCTCCGGCGAGAGGATCCTCATGTCGAACTTCCGGAGGGTAGCCATCACGTGTGCCAAGGTCCGCGTCTGCTGTGCCACTGAGGATGCCAGCAGCTCCAGCGACGACGGCGCGGTGGGCGGGGCGGGGCACGCCCACTGCAACAAGTGGCCACCTACTGGAGGACTGCTACAAGAATCAGCGATGCCAACTGTTTTTTTATTAGGATGATGGTTGAGGCTGGTGTACATGGTAGGGAAGGTTTTAGTGGAAAATAGTTTTTTGGATTTGTTCTTACGTGTATGAGTTTTTGGACAGTGTATAGGAACTTTATTCGTCGAGCAATAGTGAAAGTATTTCGTCTTTTTCAAACGTGCTGCAAAAAAAAATAACTTTTTACAAAAAAATTCAACCGACTTCCAAAAAAAAAAACACTACAAAGTAAAAACTAACTTTAATTTCGGAAGTCGGTGTTTTTGTTAGTTTCTTCGTATTTTGACACCGACTTCCGAAATTAAAGTTATTTTTTACTTTGTAGTGTTTTTTTTTTGGAAGTCGGTTGTATTTTTTTGTAAAAAGTTTTTTATTTTTCACTTTTTAGTGTTACCCCACACCTAACAACACCACTGCAAAATCGCAGAAAAGCAAAATACGCAATTTCGATTACTTGGATGACATAAAACTATCATCCAAGTAGACGAATTCCAGCTATTTCGATTTAAAATCCAAAGTTCGTAACCGATTTTGATAAAATTTAAATGGGTGGTCCCATCTCTGCAAGTATATCCTTTCAGATAAAACAAGAATTTTTCAAATCGGTTCATAAATGTCGGAGTTATGAGGTAACAAACATAAAAAAAAACATACAACCGAATTGATAACCTCCTCCTTTTTGGGAAGTCGGTTAAAAATAAAGAGGCTATTCTCGTATTTTTAAGAGTTTTTTAGTAGTAGTAGTTTTATTTTTCCTACTCCTCCGCTGAACTTTCTGATTAATTTCGATGCGGGATCCAAGACAGTTGAATCGTTTCTCCGGGACTCGTCGGGTTTCATTAGCTCGACGTTTTTCTGGTGGTCGCCACTGTTAATTCTGGCTTTCAGGAGTTGCAGTGGTTGGGAATGTGGGGCGGGCTTGTCCCAAAAAAAAAAGGTTTTTAGTAGGCAGTCGAAATAGCCTCTTATTTCCGGTCAATTCTACTATTTTTATTAAAGTTCGTACTCAAAAAAAATGGCAGTGTCACACCATCCAATCTCAAAGTCCGGATTGGGACTGAGAAATTCTTATTGAAAAAACCTATAAAGACTTTTTGTCAGAATTGGGCACTTGGTCCAGGACTCCATGCTCGGCCGCCGCGTCAAAACCAACGGGGCAGCTAGCTAAATCATATCATGAGTCGTTGAACGTCTCTTTGTCTAGCCTTTGTATTGTGTTTTTGAATCCTGAATCCGGCTTATAGTCGCAGGCACTTATACAAAACATCTGGTCATAGAATGAGCCGAAAAACATAGGCCTCCGCTATGTGTGTCGCTAAGACAACCAGTCCTGTGCGTCTCGTATCAGTTGGCTACCCACGACAGCCACCAGGTCAAAAGTCCACCTGTACTTACGTAATCGAATTAGGAATCAGGATATCCGCGAGAGAACCAAGTTTACCGACATAGCCCGAAGGATCGCCAAACTGAAGTAGCAGGGCGCATAGCTCGCAGAACAGAGGGCTAATTCACGTAATGTTATGACGCACCAATTAAGTTTTAGTGCAGTTGCAATTAAATTTAAGTTAGAGTGATAAACGGTATTCTTGTAATCTTTGAACTGCGCGTGAACTGCACGTCAATTGCACGACAACCAAACTACCAAAATTACTGACGGTAGAGAGAAAAATATTATTCACTAAATAATCGACTAGAAACGAATAAATTTCAATGGATATAGACGTTATTATAATATTAAAAATTAAACTTAAGCTTATAAGCTGTCATTTAGGGACGTCAAACAAATAGTAGAATACCGATCACGTTGCGTTCCGAAACACACACCAAAGACGCGCAACATGGCATTCTACATGCTATTATTGCGAATTGCGCTCGCGTGACGCGCACTTGACGCGAGCGTGTCTGACAGCGGTAGAAAATACGAAAAGCGTTGTTTTGATCGAAACGTAACTTTAACTGCACTGCAACAGCACTTATTTAGTTACGTGAATTAGCCTGCTGATAGTTGATAGGGCCGAAACGTTATTGAGTGGCAACCACGAAATCGCAACGTTGGAAGGCCTTCCACAAACATCTGGTCATTATCATATCAGCTGAAAGACGGCCACTGCAGGACATAGGCTTCCCCCAAGTGTCGCCAGAACAAGCGGTCCTGTGCGTCCCGTATCCATTGGAAACCCGCGACCTTCACCAGGTCATCGGTCGTTACGTCTTTTGGTACGCGGTCGCATCTGGGGGGCTACTCTCTAAGCCCGAAGTCCGTAGTTTCGGGCTTAGTTGCGGGCGTATTCTGCTCTGTATTACCTAACCTTTTTTTTTATGCAAAACGGGGAAACTCTTGGCCCAAATCTCACTTGATGGAAACTAACCACTAAGAATTAAAGTTTTTTTTAATTCATGCTTCGTTCGGGTTCGGGACTAATCCGTATATAAATAAGTCCGTAGGTGATACGGAGTAGAATACGAGCGCAACTAAGCCTGAATCTATGGACTTCGGGCTTAGAGAGTAGCCGCCCTGGAACGGTAAACTTAATACCAAATGCAGAATGACTCAAGGAGTCGAGTTCTGCTTACGTAAGTTTTGTTTGGAGTCCTTCTAATACACGTGTAGTACAACACGTGTTTTGAACAGCGACTGAGTAAGGTTTGCGTTGCAACTGAGAAACTTTAATGAAGGAATATATTGCGGAACTACTCTTTAGCACGTGTATGTTGGTTATGATTTACGGACGGTTTATTTTGAGATTCATAAGATGTGAATGTGAGAGGAGCTCCTGGCTTAATAATAAAAGCCGCACGTTTCGATCTCCAAGGTTAAGCAACGCTTGCCAAGGTTTGTCTGTGGATGGGTGACCATCTTAACATATCGAGTTTTCACCGCGCCTTGGAAAGCACGTTAATCCGTTGGTCCCGGTTGTCATTTGTAGATCTTTGGCAGTCGTTACGGATTGTCAGAAGCCAGTAAATCTGACTCGTCTTTTTTTTTTAATGCAAAACGGGGAAACTCTTGGCCCAAATCTCACCTGATGGAAAGTGATGATTAGGCCGAAGATGGAAGCGAGTTTCACCCGGAATCCTCTTACACAGAGGAACTGGCTATCATACCTCTAACTGCCGGAACACAACAATGCTGTTAACATTGTTGTTATGGCGACAGACTTAGACAT
Organism: Ceramica pisi; assembly: GCA_963859965.1. NCBI lineage: Eukaryota > Metazoa > Arthropoda > Insecta > Lepidoptera > Noctuidae > Ceramica > Ceramica pisi. The sequence goes on from OY982538.1 coordinate 2,454,512, forward strand.
GATGGTGGTAGCTTGCCAGGCGGACTTAGAACAAGTCCTACCACCAACCAAACCGAGAAAAAAATTTGCCCTCGCTGGGAATCGAACCCGGGACCTCTGGGTCTGAATCAGGTGGTTTAACCACTAGATCACGGAGGCGGTTAGTGTCACCTGTTTAACACCACCCGGGGACCACGTGTAGGGATTCGCTGTAGGGTCTTTTCCTACGGACGCGGGTGACTCGGCCCCCAGTCTTGCCAAGAAATACCGTGTTACCCAGTTAATGGGTAGTGGATGTCTGGTAGGCAGCCGCTCCACGTAAAAAACTGGTATTCAGCTGAATCCGGTTTGACTGGAAGCCGACCCCAATGTAGTTGGGAAAAGGCTAGGCAGATGATGATGTAAGATGTGAATGCAACTTTTGATTAGCTTTTGTCCACTTAGCTCGAGTTATTATAGACTAGTTGTTGCCCGCGGATCCAGCCACGTGAAAACGAAAAAAAAAAATTACGGGATTGCTACCATATACCGCATATATACCTTTTTATAAAACAACTAGCTGACCCGCGCAACATCGTCTGCGTCACATTTTCCATTAATGCTCGGCTCCTATTTCTCTTAGCGTGATGATATAATTATAGCCTTCCTCGATAAATGGGCTATCTAACACTGAAAGAATTTTTCAAATCGGACCTGTAGCTCCTGAGATTAGCGCGTTCAACCAAACAAACAAACAAACTCTTCTGCTTTATAATATTACTAGCTGTCCCGCGCAACTTCGTCTGCGTCATATTTTCCATTAATGCACCGCTCCTTTTTGCCTTAGCGTGATGATATATAGCCTATAGCCTTCTTCAATAAATGGGCTATCTAATACTGAAACATTTTTTTCAAATCGGACCAGTAGTTCCTGAGATTCACGCAACGGAAGCTTTTTTCCCGCTTGCAACATTTCTAATTGCTGCTCCGCTCCTATTGGTCATAGCGTGATGTTATAGCCTATAGCCTTCCTCGATAAATGGACTATCCAACGCAAAAATATTTTTTTAAATTCGAGCCGGTAGTTCCTGAGATTAGCGCGTTCAACCAAATATACAAACAAACAAACTCTTCTGCTTTATAATATTACTAGCTGACCCGCGCAACTTCGTCTGCGTCACATTTTCCATTAATGCTCGGCTCCTTTTAATCTTAGCGTGATGATATGTAGCCTATATCCTTCCTCGATGAATGGGCTATCTAATACTGAAAACATTTTTCAAATCGGACCAGTAGTTCCTGAGATTACCCCCTACATACAAACTTACAAACAAATGTTACCTCTTTATAATATTAAGTATAGATATATACTAGTATAGATTAATAGGATAGCAAGTTGGTTTTTCGCCTACAACCGTATCCAGGTTTGAACCGTCATCATTTGAATCGGATGATGACGGATTCGAATCGTATTCTGAAGTCCGTCGTGATTCTTTCTTGATGTAATCCTTTCGTTACTGAGTGAGCAACTGACAGACAACGCACAGCCGAAACTACTGCAGTGCTATTCTGTAACAACATTTTCGTGTGTCGACAGCGGAATCCGAGGTGAGTTTCAAATTCGTACAAATATAAGACCTTATGATGTGTGAAATAAAGTTCACTTTGTAAGCTTAGTCACTCAGGTGAAGTCGATATCGAAGTGGTTATTTACAGCTGGTCGTTTGAAATTTGACATGTAGGTTCCTTCGGGACTGCAGGGGAGCACTAAGTTAGGATTTCCCGAAATTCTTACAGGAACGGGAAAAATACGGGATATGCGCGTACGAAGTCGCGGACAAAATCTATTTTTTTATAATTCGTAATCACGTGATTATTCAGAATTTGCTAGATAACTGTTGCGTGCCAGAAATTAATTGTGGTAGAGAGAAGTTTGGATCGTTACGTACGATTTACGGGGCGTTTTATATTTAGCCTTCGGCATTTGACATAACAGCAAGCGTTTGCAATCTGACGACGCAGTCAGTTTGTAAACTGACGAACCATTCAATTTGCAAACGGAATAATATTTCACTTGCAATTCTCAACTGAAAGACTGTTTACGGTTGCGATTTGCTCCTACAGCTATATCCGTAACTTTTTAGGGTTCCGTACCCAAAGGGTAACCAACGGAACCCTCTTACTAAGCCTCCACTGTCCGTCCGTCTGTCTGGCTGTGAAAGGGCTGTATCACAATATCACACAACATAATAGGTTGAAATTTTCACATACTGTGCATTTTTATTACCGCTATAACAAAAAAAAAAGGTTTATGGTACGGAACCCTTCGAGTGCGTATCCTATTCGCACTTAACTGGGTTTTTTTTTAATTATTTCACTTTGACCACAATATCTCATGATGGAAACCAATGATGTAGTCGTCTTAACAGGCTTACACCTAAAAGCCTACATAAAAACTATTCCATTTCGAACTCCCTTATCCTCTCCTCGTCCTAACATCTCACAATAGACAAATAAACATCTCGGACCCGCCCCTCTGTGCTCTTCACAGATTTGACCAATCAACCGTTCCTCGCTCCAAGCCGGGCTCATCTCTGGCGCGAACTAACGGATAACTACGGTTTTTCTCTCGCTGCTGATCGGGGAATAAAAGAATTGTGTCGAAATGTATTCTCCTACTGATTTACTTGGTAATGGATGGTGCTTAGGTGGCACGAATGGTTAGGAATTGGGTTTGTTTCTTGGGAGAATGTTATTTGGTTTGTTAATATGCCTAGATGTGAATACTTTTCGAATATTTACTTTTGTATTACAACACATGAATGTAGCGTTCTACAAATATTTTTATCACCATATCACAGGCGTGAGATGGTGGAAAAGACTAGGCAGAAGTCCTGTATTATATCTACTAAGTGTACCGTAATTGGGGGTGAGCGCATTGACATTAGGACACAAACCTAGACTCCAGGCTGTTGCATATGCAGTAACACTGTCTGTCTTAGCAATCCATGTATCGAACCAACCCTCGTACGCAAATATTACTGTAAGTACTAATACAGAGAGATTAATAAATGTCTCATTCAAATAGGAAGGAATTATTCATTAGGAATGTCTAAGATAGGTGATGAGGTGTACATTATCACCTGTGTTTAGGATCTCATATTTATCTAGGTCTTTTTACCTTCAAATTATATACTAAAACCTTCCTCGAGAACCACTCTATCCATAGGTGAAAACAGTATGAAAATCGGTGAAGCAATTTTTGAGTTTGTTTTATAATGAAAGACGCGGCGGAGGACTTTGTTTTATAATGTTTATTTATTTATTTATTTAGACTTTATGCACAATAGTGTTACATGGGCGGACTTAATGCAACAATGCATTCTCTACCAGTCAACCTTTGGGTTAAAAAGACTACATTGTGGTAGGTGATCACCAACAGATAATAAAAAATAAAAACATTTAAATTGAATGTTTTCAATACAATACATTACACAAATAATATAATAACATACATATAAAATAAAATACATATATATGCTAAAATGATAAACTAATAAATATGATGTTTTATAATATTTTGCTGATTAAGAGAACTTGCAATAATTATGACGAGACCAAACGGCTTTTAAGTAGTGTTTTCGGAGTTTAATCTTAAAAGAAAATTTTGACTCAGAATTCTTTAATATGTGAAGACTAGACGTATGTATGCTACCTACTTACATAGGTATAACCATTTACAAGATATATAAGGCTGGATGTACATAATTATTTTATTTTATAATATTTGGTAAACTTACAGCTAATTACAAGGTATACTAACTTATTCTAAAATAATGAGGGCCAATTACAAGTTTTCACTTACAGTACAAACAAACAAATTAAACTCAATTATAGTTACTGACACTATAGTATCCCTATGGAAGTCCTAGGTTTGGGTTCCCATATTTATCTAGCTCTCTTTACCTCCGAATTCTTAATGAAAACTAGACGTATAAACGCTTCCTATTTACATATTATCTATACTAATATTATAAAGCAGAGGAGTTTGTTAGTTTGTTTGTTTGGTTGAACGCGCTAATCTCAGGAACTTCTGGACAGATTTAAAAAAAAAAACAGTGTTAGATAGCCCATTTATCGAGGAAGGTTATAGGCTATATATCATCACGCTAAGACAAATAGGAGCGGAGCAGTAATGGAAAATGTGACGCAGACGAAGTTGCGCGGGTCAGCTAGTAACAATATAAAAGACATATAACACTGACCAGTATGCAGTAGATAACTGTCCAACTACCCGCATCTGCCGCGACCGCTGTTATCTGATAACGGCTCAAAGCGTGACCTGACGACATATGACAGTATACCGCGTGTATCTGACATCGATTTCCATGGGTCCAGGGCATGATTCTGGACACCCCAGTGTTGGAATTTTTCGTCGATTCTTTTCTCATTTTTTCATTATTTACAAGAGTACCACAAATAGGTATCAGCTCAGCTGAGCTGATATCTATTTGTGATTTTATTCAGATTGCTCTTTTTAGTGAAAGTAGTTAATTAATTATTTTTTATTAAAAATCTCATTGGGTTAGGTCAGAATAACGATTATGAGCAGTCTAAAGTAAAAAAACCCTTGAAGAAATGAAAAAATGAGAAAAAGCCGACGAAAAATTCCAACACTGGGGTGTCCAGAATCATGCCCTGGACCCATGGAAATCGTTTGTGCGTCGATGTCAGATACACGCGGTATTGTTATAGTCCTAACATGTAAAGGGTTGTAAAACTGATGTTTGGTCATGTCGGACACTTTGGCATACATCTATACTAGTAATACGGAGTTGCATGACAATTTAAATAACAGTGTGTCATTTCTACAAAATTTCACATTCGCATCGCATTCGCATCTAAATCGCAAACTGTCAAAAATGTATGAAAATAAAGGTTTAAAAATAAAACTGGCCAAGTGCGAGTCGAACTCGCACGAAGGGTTCCGTATCCCTTAAATATTTATTTTATTCTGTTTTTTTTTTTAGTATTTGTTGTTATAGCGGCAACAGAAATACATCATCTGTGAAATTTTCAAATGTCTAGCTATTGCGGTTCTTGAGATACAGCCTGGTGACAGACAGACAGACAGACAGCGAAGTCTTAGTAATAGGGTCCCGTTTTTACACTTTGGGTACGGAACCCTAATTAGTAGAATTGGCCCTCAGAGTGAACAGGCTCCTCTGGGTAAGCTCGCTCCATCGTAGACTTTGTCTCTGTCATCTCTGACTAAGACTAGATAGAGTCAAGAGCAAACCCATACCAAATAAAAAAACCCGCAAAGTGAGAGTCGGACTCGTGCACCGAGGTGTCCGTACAAACCAGTAGGTATTATATTATAAGCAGAAGTTGCTATTTACGATTTATGACGTATTAAAAAAAACTACTTACTAGATCTCGTTCAAATCAATTTTTACCACTTTGGAAGTGTCTCTCGCGCAAACTGTTTAGAAAGTTTAGAAAAATGATAGAGAATCAAATATAGAAACCTCAATATCATTTTCGAAGACCTATCCATAGATACCCCACATGTATGGGTTCGACGAAAGTTCTAAGTATGGGGACCCCCAAAATTTATTGTTTTCTTTTCTATTTTTGTGTGAAAATCTTTATGCGGTTCATGGAATACATCTACTTAGCAAATTTCAACAGCATAGTTCTTATAGTTTCAGAGAAAAGTGGCTGTGACATACAGACGGACAGACAGACATGACGAATCTATAAGATTTCCGTTTTTGCCATTTGGAGACGGAACCCTAAAAAGAATATTGCACAGTACTAAAACAAGCACGAGTCCGACTCGCACACCGAGGGTTACGATCGAGTCTTGATTTTTTCCAAGTATACAGTTACTAGCTGTCCGCCGCGGCTTCCCTCCCATCAACTGCTATTTCTTATTTTTTTCTTTCTTATGAACCTTCTCCTGACAGTAACAAACACAACAAAAAAAAGAATTAGCGAAATCAGCCCAGCCGTTCACGCGTAATGCGATGACCAAGGGAAGTCTGGATTAATATTATATAGATGACTAGCTGACCCGCGCAACTTCGTTTGCGTCACATTTTCCATTAATGCTCTGCTCCTATTTGTCTTAGCGTGATGATATATAGCCCTGAAAGTCTAACACTGAAATAATTTTTAAAGTCGGACCCGTAGTTCCTGAGATTACCCCTTACATACAAACTTACAAACAAATGTTTCCTCTTTATAATATTAGTATAGTATAGATGAAATAAAAATAAAAAACAAATATTTCGGAAAAAAAAGTCCATAGACACGGCAAGGTTGTTATTTAGATTGTATTCCTCAACTTCTTTCGAAAAAATAAAAGTCAATTGTTTCATAGCCCTATGATACTGACCTCATTTTTCCATAGTCACATATGAAGCCACCTAAAAAATTCAAACAATTCGACAGAAAACCGAAACAACTTTAAATCAAATCAATTATATCAACTCTAACTAAAAATTAATACGTATGTTTTAATAACAGGTTAGACTTGTACACATGTACTGTAATCGTTTATTGGAAACATAGGGTGACGTGAATATAATGACATAATTATATTTGCGTTGTATCAACACCCAGCGAACTGACAATTATCCAAAGGTGGCAGAGGTTGACAACATTTGGATTTGTCACAAGATTTTTTTAGTACCTGTAGAGATTTGAGAGATACTGAGGGCAAAGCACGAATGTTTTTGACGTATAGTAACTTAATGTTATTATTAAATTAAATTATGATATTGGAACTTTGTTACTCTTTCACGTGAGAACGCCTGAAAAGATCTTCATGAAATTTGACATAGAGGTAGATATTATAAATGTTGAAGTTTGTGAAGATACATGGAAGTTTGGTAACATTTGACGTCAGAACGCCTGAAAAGATGTTCATGTAATTATTAAGTAAAATTTTATTTGTTTAAACATGGTGTACATGATACATGCAAGATAACAATGAAGTAAAGAAAAAAGTTCTAACATGTTCAGCCGTACATCGTGACGTACAAATTGGTAGAAAGAGATGATGCTTAAACCGTGTATAATATTCATCAAAATTACATTTACGACTTTTTGAAGGTACTTATTAATTCACTATAGATTGTTATAATTCAGCAAGCATTTAAAGATAAAAATGTCAAAGTAGTGATTAAATAAACTAGTCGTTATTTTATGGAATAACACATAGGATAATTTTTTCGTCTTTTTCGTTATTCACGGGGGCGGAGCCGCAGGTGACAGCTAGTGTCGCATAAAATTAAACTAAAATATTATGGAAAATTAACTAACTGTATTGGCGATATTATAAAAGTACTATCCGTCATAATATTCATGCTTGGCATTCTATTGTCAAAACGATCATAGTTCTCCAAATGGAATTGTCAGTTTTCCAAACTCTAATTCCGAGCAGGAGATATCTAGCTCTTTAAAATTTTCCTGCTCAGCAGCTTTATTGTGAAATTATATGCTTTTACTATATACTAGCTTTCGCCCGCGACTTCGTATGCGCATTTGCCGTTTTTCCCGTTCCCGTAGGAATTGTTTCGGCTGTGCGTTGATATATAAGTCAGTCAGGTTTGCCTTTATATAAATACTAGCTGTCCCCCGCGGCTTCGCTCCCGTCAACTGGTTTTTTTTACATAAAAATCTTCTCCTGATAATAAAAAACACAACAAAAACAGAATAAGCGAAATCGGTTCTGCTGTTCTCCAGATTTGCGCTTAGCAACACAGACACTTATATAAATGTTGATTAGTGTAGATATGTTGCCTAGCAGATGAAGTTTTAAACCTGAAGCAAGAGATCTGGAATTCACTTCTATTAATAACTAGCTGTACTCCGCGGCTTCGCTCCCGTCAACTGGCTACCTGTCTACCTACCTACCTACCCCGCTACTCTCTTACTCTTACTCACAGACAATTTGTATTTGACTAATCTCAATATTTATACGATACAAACGTCACTCAATTGTTTTGCCTTCCCGAAACCTCTCCACTAACACTTAAACTTTATGAAATGGTATTAAAGTTCAAATTGACTTTTAAGTATAATTCCGAATCTTTTGTATGGGAGCATAGAAGAGTGTTGTTTTTAGTCTTTTTCAGGCATTTTTTATATTTTTTCTCTCCGTAAGAACCATCCTCGTACTTCAAGGAATATTCTAAAAAAATAATTGGCCAAATTGGTCCAGGCGTTGTTGAGTTATGCGCTTACCAACACATTTAGCGCTAGGCTAATTTTTCCGCCATCGTATCAGAAAAACAAAAAGACGAATCATACGATCCCAAACTCGCTGGGGTTATGTCGTTTTGTAACTGAGTTCCTATGGCCACCTTCCAACTCCATTTTAGACCCTGGATACCATCTAAAGACAACCAACTCGTCAAGACAAAATAAACGAGTCCAAACTTGATTGGGTTTTTTAATTTCATTACAGAGTTCCTATGACCACCTTCCAGCTTCATCATAAGATCAGCTCCATGTCTAACATTGCATTGTCACGCGATAAACATGTGCGTGCAAAATTGCAGCTCAATCGGCAACCGGGAAGTGTGTCAAATTTAACTTGCAAGATTACATTACAGACAGACAACCGGACAGGTGAAACTAAATAAAAGCTTGTTAAAACAAACTTTATAATATATGTATAAGTATAGATTGTCAGTATCTATATTTATTTCTACTGTCATCATCTACCAAGCCTTTTCCGAACTACATTTTGGTCGGCTTCCGGTCAAACCGGATTCAGCTGAATACCAGTGTTTTACGTGGAGCGGCTGCCTACCAGACCTCCACAATCCATTAACTGGGTAGCACGGTACTTCTTGGTAAGACTGGAGTCAGATTTACTGGCTTCTGACAATCCGTAACGACTGCCAAAGATCTACAATTGGCTGCCGGAACCAACGGCTTAACGTGCTTTCCGAGGCACGAAGGAAACTCAGTATGTTAAAATGGTCACCCATCCACAGATCAACCTTGGCAAGCGTTGCTTAACCGTAAAGATCGACCTGTGTGGCTGTTATTATTTAGCCACAAGCTTCTTATATTTATTTCTACTGTCATATTCTTTCGTAGCCTCTAAAACTATGTAAAAGAAGATCGTGTCTACTGAACACTAAAGTGTTGCAAACCACTACCACCTCCAATTATGAATTTAAAGCAATTCTGTCATTATTTTGATTTGAGCTTCCATTTTAAATGACAATCAAGTCTTTTCATTATACCAGTCCAGTCTTTTCACAGTCTCAAGTCAAGTCAGTAAAGCATACAATATGGGTATTTTAGTAAAAAATGCGACTTTGTCAGTGAGTGTTTCACTGACAGTTCTACAAATAGTAGGATTTTGGGCACCTGAATATCTAACAGCAACTCAGAGGCAGTTGTATAGTTTCTATTCTGTGTTCTCTTTTATGTTCTTATTGGGTTGGTAATATTCTAGTTATTATAAAGTTTGATGGCTAGGATTCGAAACAGAATTTCCTACCATTTTTTTGGAGTATATTATGTTTCGTGAAGATTACAATAGGAATATTTTTGACGTTGAGTAACGTTACGTAAAATTTTACTATACTGCAATACTCGTTCCGCACAAAATATTTATTTGAATTAGATATCATATTCATATTTTTAAATTATATAAATTGTGTCCCCCCCATAAAAATAAACCAAAATAGTACGGGGTTCTAGTTTTTCACATTCAAAATTCACTTCCGTTAAAATTACTATACTTCAAAACATTCATGCTAGCCCCTCAAATCCTCTTATAAAAAAAACTAACATACACAATGACAAAGACTTTTGAAGCTGTGAGAAATGATTTCTTTCTCACAGGCACCTACCTGATCATCCAAGTGGTAGACCTAATCTTGATCTGGGGCGACTTGGAGCTGATGACCGGGACAGCGTTCCTGCTGTTCACTAACATGGCGCAAGCGGCCAAGATCGTGAACATTCTGGGTCGGAAACAGAGGGTCCAGGACATCGTCAACGATGGAGATAAGGTTCTGTCGGAAGTACAGACGAAGGAAGAAAAGGAGATTGTTAAGAGGTAGAGGTCTTTTGGTCATCACCTCGTCAAGTATGACTAAATTTACTATCAGGACATGTAACTATTGAGCACGATAAACATTATTCGCCCTCATCTCCCTTTTAAATATGGTCTCAAACGGGATTTACAAAATATTTAGTCATATTTACGGAGGGCCTACAATTGCTTCGTCACCTATTTATTTTAAACCGACTTTCCTAAAAAGGTGGAGGTTCTCAATTCGGATGTATTTTTTTTGTTTTTGTTTGTTACATAACTCCGTCATTTTATGAACCGATTTGAACAATCATGGTTATTTCTGGAAGGATAGTATACTTGTCGATTGATCCCATTTAAATTTTATCAACATCGGTTAGGAAGTTTGGATTTCTTCAATCGAAATAGCTTGAATTCGTTTTTTTATACTTGGATGATGGTTTTTTGTCATCCAAGTAATCGAAGTTGCGCATTTTGCTTTCCTGCGGTTTTGCAGTTGTGTTGTTAGGGTGTGTACCTCTAAAAAGTGAAAAATAAAAGAACAAAGTCGGTGTCAAAATGTGAATAAACTAACAAAAACACCGACTTCCGAAATAAAAGTTATTTTTTAATTTGTATTTTTTTTATTATTATTTGGAAGTCGGTTGTATTTTTTTGTAAAAAGTTTTTATTTTATGTTTCTTTTTGGAAATATGATTGTGGGCTCCTGACCACAAGGTTAGAAGGAAATCTCAAGGTCCTCTCAGCAAGCTGCACCCACTCTGCTATCAACTTTAGGCCCTGCAAACGGTTGCTCAAAAACCGCGTCTGCTCCCTCTGTAATATCTAAAGAAAGAAGGAAAGAAAGAAAAGAAAGAAAAATGTTTATTCAGGACTCGCACAGTACACATAAAAGTAAAAGAGGTATCTAGATAGATAGATGAGACTCACTCTTCCACCGTCGCTTGTTGCCGTCGGCTTATGCGTAGGCGGTACCTGGCTTGTGTGTTACAATAAAATAAAAATATGAATCTTAAAAAAGTTTGTAACACTTGAGTGTGTGTGGGTGACCCAAGTGTGTACCCATAACATAAAAACTCAGTGGCATGTGTTGTACCGACGGACAGCTTCACAATATTAGGACACAGATAACAGAAGAAAACAGAATTCGATAAGAATTTAAATTTTACATACCCGCTACCCGTGACGAATTTTTTTTTCGTTCGCATTTTGCACGAAAATTTTGTGGTATCGTCATGATGTTAAATTAGATTGACATTCCTCAATAACTTTTATGATACGGTTATGTTGTTCCTAAACAAATTGTTTTGTTTCAGCTGTAATCGAGAGATGATAGTCCTGCAGGTGCTGTACTTCTCCCTCACGCTGATCACAGGACTCGGCTGGGCCACCAGCGCAGAGAAGAACCAACTGCCTTTGAGAGCTTGGTGAGAATATATTCTCCTTAGTGAAACTGTTTCCATGATGTTTTAGAATAGACTATTTTGATTTAAGCTCGGAGTCCATAGGGTTAGTAACAATAGGCTAGTTTCCATCATCCACAATTTGCAAAACTACTTAGTCCGTCAGTTAAAGTATTGAAAAATAATGGACACGTATTTTTTGTTTTTGTAAATCATTGAATATTGACAAAGATAAAACGCATCACAACTCGGGAGGGGGGGCTCGTGACATCACGACCAGCTAAAAAATATGCCAGGGCGTGACGTATTGAGAATTTTAAAAGCGTCATAACTTCGTCTATTTTGGTTCCCGTAACAAAAGAAAAAATACGGTTCAAATATTTTTTGATAATCTAACCGACGGACTAATTTAATTTTTTCAGTACACAAGAGTATTTTTACTTAAATTCTATTGTGAATAGGTTACAGACACATAAAAATATACAATTAAATTTTGGCGTGGAGCCGCATCCATCTCCGCAACATCGGGGAATCCCAATGATCTGCAAATACACTGAGAATTCTGTTGGTGCTGCCGCAAATACGCGGCATTAGGGATGCACATCTTTTTCGCAAAACCATCAATATTATTATCTGAAAACATCCCTGACGCACTACCCCGCCACGGCAGCCGCAGAAGTCTTCTTCAGCCTGAATACATTGTTGAAAGCTAAAATCCTTTCGATAAAACATTATGTCATATTTAGTTACTGATCTACAGACTGATTCATTGTTTTAAAGCCTATGCAAATAATCATAAAAATCTGCGTTTGTGATGAAAGCGGCAGAACTGTACTATTTCCGGGCTTATATTCAGTTATTTAACCACCTGACATTGTTTTTCAAACAACCAAATTTCGGATATCACTCTGTTAAATCCCTGATTACTTCGTAGTAGGCTTGCACGCAGTTAAAGTGCCATTTTCTTCGTCATTTGTTTGTCTCAGAGTCCTTCACACTTGGCGTATTTCTTTTAATGCGATCTCATTAAAACAAGAAGTTTACAATACTTTACTTTAACAGAGTTTTAATATCCGTGTCCCAGAGCTTCCAGTATCAGATGGGGCCCGCTAGGGCCAATGCCTGCCAGGGTTGCAGAATATGTTCGAAAGGGTCACCGCGGCCCTGGAACGCAAAGGGCATTAAGAGGAACACGGATGAGTTTTAGTCAGTAGGAGTCTGACACTCCCTCCTGCTTTACCCAGAGCGAGAGTAGTCATTTGATGATTTTCCATCTTTAAAAAAAGAGCGTCCAGTAGATATGGTCAAGAAGCCAGTCAGTAGCCAGTGAGCAACCGTGACTAACATCGATGCATCTCAATATGCATGCATCTATAATCGCCAATATATCATCCAAACCCGTTCGATCTTTCCGGTGTGATTGAGTAACGAACATCCATCCTTTGACATTTATAAAAGAAATATTCGTAATAGTAGTAAGAAATGTGAAAACTTTATAAAATGTCGAGCACGTTAAAAGACTCCCGAGAAAAAATAAAATATTCAAGCATAAAATTAATCTAATTTAAATAATCTATTGAAATGAATAAAAATATGTAATAACTGAAATATTTTTTGTACTTTGTTCTTTGTTTTAAATTATAATATTGGGTTTTTAGCGGCCCTTACACCTAACAATACTAACCTTATATAATAACAAAACTAACATTACTAACAAATAAATAAATAAGCATACATAATAGTAGATAAGAAATACATACATGTAAGGGATTAAATAAAGCTATATTATTATTATTATTGGGTTTTTAATGGAGTCTGATTTTTTTTTGTTAAAATGATTAATTTTATAAAAACATAACTAACATTAATAACAAATAAATAAATAAGCATACATAATTGTAGATAAGAAATACATACATGTAAGGGATTAAATAAAGCTATATTATTATTATTATTGGGTTTTTAATGGAGTCTGATTTTTTTTTGTTAAAATGATTAATTTTATAAAAACATAACTAACATTACTAACAAATAAATAAATAAGCATACATAATTGTAGATAAGAAATACATACATGTAAGGGATTAAATAAAGCTATATTATTATTATTATTGGGTTTTTAATGGAGTCTGATTTTTTTTGTTAAAATGATTAATTTTATAAAAACATAACTAACATTACTAACAAATAAATAAATAAGCATACATAATTGTAGATAAGAAATACATACATGTAAGGGATTAAATAAAGCTATATTATTATTATTATTGGGTTTTTAATGGAGTCTGTTTTTTTTGTTAAAATGATTAATTTTATTTGTTTTTAATTGTGATGGGTTTGCTTTGACTCTAGTCTTGGTCAGAGATGACAGAGACAACGTCTACAATGGAGTGAGTTTACCCAGAAGGAGTTTGTTCACTCTAACTTTGAGATTAGGGTTGTAAGCGTTCGGAAACACAGACGCAGACAGAGAGTTCCACTCTTTTGCTGTGCGCATATTAAAGAGGTTTGGAAAAGCTTAGTGTGAATTGATGGAATAGCAAAAAGGTAGGGATGGTAAGTTGTAATGCGTCTGGATGTCCGACGGTAGAAGAGAGCCGGTGGGATGAGGTCGTGTAGTTCTTGGGCATACAATTTAAATAAGCTAGGGCAGCTAATTGATGACCAGTTCCAACTAATGGTGCCCGTTCACAAAGTTAATCATATTAGCCTTTGTACTATCACCAGGTACCCATACGACACGACCAAGTCCCCAGCATACGAGCTGACTTACGTACACCAAGTGGGGGCACTCCTCGTCGCCGCTTACCTGAATGTAGCCAAGGATACCCTGGTGGCTGGCCTCATCGCCCAGTGCAGGTGCCGGCTGAAGCTGCTGGGTCATGCCCTGAGGACCCTAGACAAAGGCATGGATATTGAAGATGAGGTAATGGTATTGTAATATCAGGATTGTTCTTTGTCCAAATTATTTTTTTTTAAAAGATCTAGGTATGCCAGAGTTTGAAACTCATCATCTGCCTTGCCTTTTCCTAACTATATTGGGGTCGGCTTCCAATGCGCTGCTACCTGCCTACCAGACCTCTACAACTCATAAACTGGATAACACGGTAATTCTTGGTAAGACTGGAGTCAGATTGACTGGCTTCTGACAATCCGTAACGACTGCCAGAGATCTACAAATGACAGCAGTTTGAAACTAAATTATTTAGTTTCAAAAGCAAGCTCTATCTTTTAGGGACCTCCGTCTTTAGCTTCAAGGGACATCTTGAAATCTTAAAAAATTGTAGTTATATGAGTACCTACATATTGCTGGAGGTCTTTAAATAAATAACTTTTGAAACCTGAACTCTTGAAATCGCGAAACCGACCAACACTGACTTTCACTAGATCGATAGTGAATTTAAATGTTAGTTTTATACAAACCGTGGGGTCTGAGTGCTCATGCGTTATTAAAAGAGCTTACTAAACGCTTAGTTATTACTTCGTGTGACCCAAGAGCTGGCTTGTACCTCGGACCGAGGATAAGCATTGCCATACAACGTGGCAAAGCCCTCACACTTTTGGCTTCACTTCCAGTCGACAGCGCGCAGCGATGCGGGCGAATTGTTTGACGCCATTTTAGTTAGGAATATCAATGAAGTTTTATTCAAATATGGAACATAACATTTTAATAATCAATGCTGGCAGTGTTGCACTAGAACGGTCCGCTACGATACTAAATCATGAGCAGATTAGAAAATTACTGAAACTACAGCAATATTCAATTTTATTTTTTGGAAAGTAGTATTTCGGCAAAAATTATAGTCTGGCAATGAACGACAGTTTTTAACGAAGCTTTTATTAATCTTGACTACAAGTACGATATGATGTATTATTGGTAGAACTAATTAATCCCTTATTTTACTCATTTGACAAAAGAGACATCAGAGGGCCAATTCAACTAAATTTTAAACAACATTCGCATGTAAATCGCAAACTGTCAAAAAAGCTTCAATTTTAATACATTTTTGACAGATTGTGATTGAAATGCGAATTTGAAAATTAGTAGAATTGGCCCGCAAGTCGGTGAATTTGTGTGAACGACGACAGCATTTGTCTAAAACTTTTCAGCTTTACTGGTATCCTGAATATATTAGGTATACTGTTCTGGTAGCCCACTCATTGTATCGACACCAGTGTCACCTGTATGTTGTACATAATATCCCTTCAGCGGACTCGAAACGTAGCTCCTCGGTATTTTCGTAGAGCGCCTGCGAGGAAAACCACGCTATATACGTAGTACGGAGTTTGGATTAGTTAGGAAAAACGATCAGAGATGGCGCTGTTTTATGATTTCGTTTTCAACAAGGGTGTTAGTGTTGTTTTTTAATTTATTTACTAGCTGACCGTGCCTACTTTATTTTGCCATATAACTAGATAAAATACCCATGACCTGTACTCCGACCAAACGAACATACACAGAAAATTTCGTAAAAATCAGTCGAGCCGTTTCAGAGGTTCGATAGCAAACACCGTGACTCCAGCATATTTTTATATAATAGATTAGTCCAATTATGAGATCTTGTCTTATTCTTTTTTGTTTTGTTTGTGTATCTTGTAAAATACTGGTTTTCAGCTAAATCCGGTTTGACTGGAATCCGACCCCAATATAGTTGGGAAAAGGCTAGGCAGATGATGATGATGAGATGTTGTTTAGGATGTTGATAGAACTAAAATCGAGTATTTATATGCAGTAGAAAGAATTTTTGCCACATTATTACGTGCACAGTAAATATACCTATAACAATGAGGAATACCGAAAAACATTGAAAGGAGTCTCGACCCCAATTTTGATGAAAACGAAAACTGCATCATTAGATTATTGAAAAATCGGTATTCCTTGTCAGGAATCGAACCGAATGATTCATGTCCTCATGCTTAGTTTAGGTTTTAGTCATCCACGCACAATTTGAAAATTAAATCTGTATATTTACTCCTATAATAGGTCACTAACTTGCAACAGCAAACAAATTTGTTTTCAGTGTACTGAGTAAGCAATGATTTTTTAAAACTTTCTTAAGTACCTATTCCACTTTAAAGTACATTACATCATCATCTGCCTAGCCTTTTCCCAACTACATTGGGGTCGGCTTCCAGTGAAACTGCAATTCAGCTGAATACCAGTATTTTACGTGGAGCGGCTGCCTACCAGACCTCCACAATCTATTAACTGGGTAACACGGTATTTCTTGGCAAGACTGGAGTCAGATTTACTGGCTTCTGACAATCCGTAACGACTGCCAAAGATCTACAAATGACAGCCGGACCAAACGGCTTAACGTGCTTTCTGAGGCACGGAGGAAACTCGATATGTTAAGATGGTCACCCATCCATAGACCAACCTTGGCCAGCGTTGTTTAACCTGGAAGATACACCCGTGCGGCTGTTGTTATTTAGCCACGAGCTCCTAAAGTAAAGTACATTACATAGTAACCAGAAATGCCTTTAGATCAACAAAGCTTCACCTCTTATACATTCTATGATCTCCAGTTCATGTTAACTCCTGAGCAAGAGCAGACAGTGAGGCTTCGCCTAGGCTCTTGTGTGGTGAACCACCAGAAAACCTTGGAGGCTGCTAAGGATCTGGAGGAGTGCTTCTCAGAGCCCACTTTCGCGCAGCTGACGGTGTCGCTGATCATCATCTGTGTCACTGCCTTTCAACTGTCGGTGAGTTAACTGAACCTGTAGATATAAATAATAGTTGAAATTATCAGCTGACTTCTGAAGAAAACCCTTTAAAATTGGAAAAATAATCAGCTTTCGCATCGTGTTGTTATTCTTTTGACCTTTCCTATTAGTTGAAATCTTGGTCCAGTGCTTTGCTGGAGCATGCTTTCAATAGCATAAGGTGATTGATAAGAGATTTGCGATTAACTTTCTTTAGGAAGGAATCAAACTGTTTCGCCAGAAATAGCCCAGTTTATAATTTAAATTTAAACAAAAATCACCGGCGTCACTCAAAAGCCGCCCAAACTATTCACAATGTTGGAAAATGCCCGACGACATGTGTCATTTAGAATTCTTAATAGTACATGCTTTAATTAATTGTTAAAGAATGGATTAATTTTATACTTTTTGCTGTGCCCTACAGGGGCCGTAATTGGTTCCTAACTTTAAGCCCATTATAACATCTTCACACATTACATTATGGAATGCAAATAGAGATGAATATGAACATGACATCGCGGGACATCCAGGCGAAGATGGTGGGCCTATCTACTTACACGATTGGTCCACACGTGCCGAGCTCAATGCTGTGAGGAATGGAAAATAGAAGTTTTTGTTTGCTCTTCACTCTTGTCTAGGTCAGAAATTTCAGAGACAAATTATACGATGGAGCGATCTTACCCAGAAGTAGCCTGTCTAACTATGAAAAGATAAGGGTTGTTAGTGTTCAGAAACACAGACGCAGGCAGAGAGTTCCGCTCCTTTGGCGAAGTGGAGGCTTTTTCTCTGCGGTGGGACAAAACTGGCTAAAAATAAAAATATTAGTATAGTAGTATCAATATCACCATACCAAACGACCAAAGATATTCTATTTCTATAAATATACTCGTATTTTTAGTTAAGATACCTACTAAATAAATAAATCAATAATAAATCTTTTATTTCGGTGGCATAGACCCATAGAAAAATTAAATTAACCTAGTCAACACGCACGCTTGCTTTCTTTGCTATGACTCGCCACACCAACACAAGTCATAACCCAGTGATATTGGAAGGGACAATCGAAACGTACAGCTATTGCGTTCAGAATGCTGTTGTTGCTACCCCGCATACGGGCCAGCAGAGAAGCTGCTTTTTTACGCATGATGGCCTGGAAACCATCTGTGCGCGCTTCCGCAAACATCCCAGATGCGCTGCACCTTCACGGCAGACCCAACAACATTCTGAACGCATTGTTGTACTGAGTGCGCAGGCTCTGTAGGCTCGCTGCGTATATCTCACCCACAGGCCGCTTGAGTAAAAGGACTGGCAATAAGCTTTGAATAGCGTAACTTTCACTTCTCTCGTGCATCGTGCGAACCTGCGGGCGAGCTTAGCTCTCACCACCAGAGCCCTGCGCTCTCGCTCAATGTCCTCATCGTCCCTGAGGTCACTTGTCACAATTTGACCCAGACATTTAAAAGTCGTACTAATGGAGTATGTATCATTTAGATGGCCCAACCAGACAACATGGTGCGTCTGCTGTCGATGGGCACCTACCTACTGAACATGTGTTTCCAAGTCTTCATCTATTGTTACCAGGGTAACCAGCTCTCTGAAGAAGTGAGTTGTAATTTCAGTTACTATCAATCAATCTGTAATCAAATAAACTTTTAGCTATAGTTTACAGTTTTCAGTTCAGTTGGGGAAAGCTAGATATAAGGTAGATTTAATCATATAAACTTAGGTACATTGCTGAGTGCAACACGTTTTCATCTTGCTTTTTCAAAGAAATATATTAGAGATGTGATCACTATTTTTATTTGGTGAAAATGTTTCTGAACACCTTTATTTAACGCTGATTTAGATTTAGATTTTAGATTTAGATTTTATTTAGTTTATTTTCTCTCATAAAGGTTCAATGTCAGTAGGTAATTTATACATAAAGTTAATTTATTGCCTTACGCTAGAACCTTTGTGAGAGCTGGAGTCTGATCTAGGTTCAGGACCTGTATGACAGATCTCCAGGCTCACACCCCTTTTAGAATTATCTTATAATACAGCATCATTTAGATTGTACATAAAAAAAACTAGAAGCAAACAGTTTTGATAGAGAGTTAAGTCTATATAATAGAAGTGTGGGTTATATTTGTAATGTGATGTTATTGTGTATTGTATGTGTGGTGTGTGTAGTGTGTGAGGGTGTGGTGTGTTTGTGCATGTAAGTCATATGGTTCATGCTAAATTGAATGATTACGTAGTATGCTACGCAACGGATTTAAAAAATCCTGCAACACAGCTATTTTTGGACTCAAAGCGTCATCGCACACCGAGAACAGAGCAGAGCAGAACATTTCTTGAGACTACTGAAAAAGTTATCTTATGACAATTCCATATATTGCAAAATTAATTACACGTCCAAACTTGATGCTCGAACATGCTCCAGTTTGAACGATGCGTGTTCGAGTATGCATTCTACATGCGCTCGCAGTATGCCTCAGCGAGATTAACTGCTCGACGTGTGTTTACTACCTACGCCAGCCAACGACGGATTTTGCCATCAAACTGGTCATACACGCCTGGCAACCCAGAGCATTTTTAACGGAGCTTGCTCACGGGGAGGCGAGTATGCCGCTTGCATAGTCAAGCAGCTTAAATTTTGATCGTTCTTTCGCAAGCATTTTGCAGTTCGATGTGTGCTGACCCAAATACGTACTTAGAAGCGCAAAATCGAGGCCTTTGGAAGGAATGAGCGGAGACTTTTGCTCAGTAGTGCTGCAACAATACTGGCTAGTTATAACAATACATGCATTGCCAACATACATTACAGTCTACTCTAACAATCCTAAAATGGAAAACTCTTATTGTATCACAGAGTTTTGAGATAGCGGGCGCTGCGTACGAGTCGCCTTGGTACAAGTACTCGCTGCGCGCGCGCCGCTCGCTGCTCATCGTGATGGTGCGCACGCGCCGCGCGCTTCGCCTCTCTGCAGGCGGGTTCACCACGCTGTCACTGACGTCTTTCATGGCTGTGAGTAGCAGTTACAAGTTTTATGGATGACTTTTGTGTCAACGTTTAAGAGGAAATGTGGGCTTGTAGACTTCGTATGTAAAAAGTTATATTTCGAGGTTTGGCTCTCGCCTGTTTCCTCCTCCAATATTTAATCGATTCAATAGATATTACACAAGCTGAATAAGAAGGATATAAACTGTGCCCCTATGTTTTTTTTCTAATCATTAATACTTGCAAACTTGTTCAGTAAGGCTCTTTTGACAGCAGTTTATTGGATAATTTTGAGCATGTTTTGAGGGTCCTAGTGCTTTTACGTTTATTATATCATCAAAAAAAAAAAAACAGCGACACAAAATATATTCTTCTTATTCAGTTCATGAAATAACTCTTACATCTGTCCCATATTGAAGAAGGAAACAGGCGAGAGCCAAACCTCGAATTATGACTATTTACATACAAAGTCTCTCCGCCCGCGTTTCCTCTTTATATTATAGGGCTCCGTAAGTACAAATAAGAATAGGAACATCAATGACCTCTATCTGTTAAATCATCATCTGCCTAGCCTTTTCCCAACTACATTGGGGTCGGCTTCCAGTCAAACCGGATTTAGCTGAATACCAGTGTTTTACGAGGAGCGGCTGCCTACCAGACCTCCACAACCCATTAACTGAGTAACACGATACTTCATGGCAAGACTGGAGTTAGATTTACTGGCTTCTGACAATCCGTAACGACTGCCAAAGATCTAAATAAATGACAGCCGGAACCAACGGCTTTACGTGCTTTCCGAGGCACGAAGGAAACTCGGTATGTTAAAATAGTCACCCATCCACATACCAACCTTGACAAGCGTTGCTTAACCGTAAAGATCGACCCGTACGGCTGTTATTATTTAGCCTAGTTCTACCTGTCAAATGCCTCTTGTAAAGTACGGTTTGCAAAGAAAACTTAGTTGCATATCGATAACGGTTTATTTTAATTTGTTTAAATAAGTCTTAAATCAAATTGAAATAAAAGCTTTCAATAGTTGTAAATTATCTAATTATAATATTTAATTATTTAAAGTCTTCATTACTTAGATAGTTATTTTAAACCATACCATAACACTTTTTTCACTCAAAATTTGAAAAAAATAACAATCTTGCTTTGCTCATTGGTCCACCTAGTGAGTGTGCAGTGGACGTCTTTTGGATGATATGAAGGAGTACGATTCAAAAACAGGACAAGTGCGAGTCGGATTCTCATACGAAGGGTTCCGTATCATACACCGGAAAAAAACATGCTTCTTGTAGGAGCCTTTAGAAATTTTTAATAGAGCCTTAGAGAAAAGTTTTCATTTAATTATTTTTTTTATTATTTGTTGTTATAGCGGCAATATAAATACACAATGAACATTTCAACGGTCTATCTATTACGGTTCTTGAGATAAAGGCCGCTGACAGGCAGACGGACGGACAGCGGAGGCTTAGTAATAGGGTTCCGATGGTTATCTTTCAGGTACGGAATCCTAAAAAAATCGGCCAAGTACGAGTCGGACTCGCAAACAAAGGGTTCCGTGTCATATACCTTAACTTTTATTATTTGTTGTTATTGCGGCAATAGAAATTAATACAAAATCTGTGAAAATATCAACTGTCTACCTATAACGGTTCTTGCTCGTGGTGAGCTCGTGGCTAAATAATAACAGCCGCACAGGTCGATCTTCAAGGTTAAGCAACGCTTGCCGAGGTTGGTCTGTGGATGGGTGACCATCATAACATACCGAGTTTCCTCCGTGCCTCAGAAAAGCACGATAAGCTGTTGGTCCCGGCTGTCATTTGGAGATCTTTGGCAGTCGTTACGTATAGTCAGAAGCCAGAAAATCTGACACCAGTCTTGCCAAGGAGTACCGTGTTACCCAGTTAATAGGTTGGGAAGGTCTGGTTGGCAGCCGCTCCACGTAAAATACTGGTATTCAGCTGAATCCAGTTTGACTGGAAGCCCACCCCAATATAGTTGAGAAAAGGCTAAGCTGATGATGACCTAACATTTCTTGAGATACAGCCCGCTGACATACAGACGGACGGACAGCAGAGCCATAGTAATTGGGTTCCGGTTGGTTACCGTTTGGGTATGGACCCCTAAACAACGGAACCCTTATAAGATCTCTTGTGTCTCTCTGTCTGTCCGTCTGCAACAGTCAATTTAGTCCAAGATTTGGAGCTCATTCCGGTCACATAATGGGCCGATTCAGTTGGTATATTCTGTTGACATCTCACCGTGTTCACTCAGGTGGAGTGAACGATAAGTGAGCTGTCATTCCATTTTGTTTGTATGGTTTGACAGCTCACTTCAAGATCACTTCAAGCTAGCTTTCACTTCGACATGTTTACAGCCGGTCGATTCTGTCGACATCTCACCATGATCATTTAGGTTGAGTGGACGACAAGTGAGCTGTCATGCCATTTTGTTTGTGTGGTTTGACAGCTCACTTCTCGTTCACTTCGCCTAAGTGTTCAATTCGACTATATGGACTTTATGACCCAAGCACAGTTTCGTATCGTAAATACCTAAGTTTCTGACTCATTGATTATTGTTTTATGTTTCCAGATCATCAAAGCTTCATACTCACTCTTCACTCTGCTGCAACAAGTGAATGAAGATTAATTATGTCTACAGTAGTTTACGCTTTAAGCGAAATATATATATATGTTGCAGTGCAAGTATAGTATAGGTGATACTATAACATCTACTTAATTTAGAAAAAGTGATAATTGACGCAGAATTAATTATAATAATAATTATTACTGTTTTTTGCCCCACACTTGGATCTTTTTCTGTATCGACAGCGCGTTTGCAAACATACAAACTCGCATACCTACACCAAGCAGCTAGACCCGAAACAACTATCTGTAGGCCATTAAAAAAATGTTCGTGAGGGAATCGAACCCGCGATACGTAGCGCAGCAGCCAATCGCTCAACCATTGCGCCAACCGTGCCGAAGAATTAAATTATCAAGCTATTTAATGTAATGTCTTGGAACACTGGGATAAAAAAAAAATACAAGAATAAGTGTCTATTTAATTTCAATTTGCTAACCTCGACGACAGAGCCCTCCTATTTTCGATTTCTATCTTTTTTTTTTATATATTGATAGGCGTACGTTTGACCGCTATCTCACCTGATGTTAAGCGATGATGCGGTCTAAGGTGGAGCACGCTTGCCTAGAAGTAACCTATTCACTCTTGACTTAAAGACTCCCTGGTTGTAGCTATCAGGAAACACAGACTCAGGCAGGGAATTCCACTCCTTAGCTGTACGCACAATGAATGTATTCCCAAAACGTTTTGTGCGTATAGGTGGGATGTCCACCATGTACCGGTGGCACATCGCCGTACGTCTTGTGGTCCGATGGTGGAACGGGCTTGGCGGAATTAAGTTATGCAATTCCGTCGCACTCTCCCCACAATGTAACCGATAGAAAACCGACAGGCCAGCAACTCGGCGTCGATGCTGAAGACAAGCAATCTGCAAGGTTTAAAGGAACCTAACATGAATGGCATAACGGGGGGGCTAAGTTAGCTCGCTTCGCTCGCTTACTTTAACTCCCGTCTTATCATTCGAATCCAACCTATCCAGGTCGGAGCGCGCCATATTCCTCCCTTTTTTCAGTTTCCTATATATGTAATTATAAGCAACGATAATCTTCTTTTTCGTATGAAACTTCATGACGCACGTCCTGCACAGCTCCAGATAAAACGCTACTAAGCTTTACTTGGCCGATGTCTCGCTCGGTGGTTTTGTCGTGTCATGTACAAGCTCTCACGTTTTTTCAACTGTACGGCTAACACGCCGTACGGAACAACAGTTGATCAATGGTGACAAGAGGCCTAAAGGTCTTATTGTCCAGTCAGTAAACTACGAGATTGTCCAACTGACTTTCTGATACTCCATTGGCTACCTTTGACCAGCTATTATAAATAAAATACAGAGAAAGTAATTAATAAATAACATCGTCTACACAAATTACTAATTACATTGACCATTCATTATGAATATATTTTTTTTTGCTTTTATGGTGTTGTTAATTAGCTGAAACTTTCCATCAAGGGGTCAAACACCCCCCCAAGCGACAATCCTGGAACGCCGCTGTCTACAGTAGTACCACTTAAACTGCATTAATTACACTTCATAATAATCGTTTACTGAAAACGCGGGGAGCGCTGGATGATGACATAATTACATTTTCCCGTAACTCAAAGCAAACTGATATAATTACTGGGTGTGATGACAGGGTAGATGGTGTTGTCCTTGCAAATGTGAATAGGTAATTTTTAAGGGTGGGTACTGACTCGGTTTTGCAGGCGGTAATGTACCATTCGCAGCGAGCACGCGTATCCTAAAATCTGTGTAACATGTTCGTTTCGAACTCTTTGCTCATCCGTGCCCCAGATTAGCAAATCAATCAGCCAAAATGTACTTTTCCGTCGCCCCGTTGAGCTGCGTAACACTCAAAAGGATTCGTCAAAAATCCGACAGCGGACCAAGCACTCTATGAGCGGCTTTCAGCAATGAAACTGATCCACAGACTACATAGAGGTACGCGGTAACGGAAAAGTTCTAATTTTGACAGTGACATTTGTCAATTATCTATGGATTTGGCAACGGGCGTTAGCGGGGTGAAGAATGACAGAAGGGGGCGAGGCGATCTGTTATGTTCAATACTTCCAACTAGAGTATACGGTTGAAATTTTTTGTTCTAAGTTTGCGTGCCGTGAACTGATCGATCGATCAAGCTGCGTTCAAGAGTTGTCAGTGTCAATATTCTATAGAAAAAATGACACTGACAGCTGTCAGTGTCATTATTTTCGATCAAAATAAAAATATGAACCACGTTTACGAGCAATCAAACGTGGTTCATATGTTGTCGTATTCATATTATGTTATCGCGTTGAGTTTCAGATTGATGAAATCCGCCCTTAAACGAGCAACGAGCGGCTCCTTGCTCGCGTGTTCATGCTTGTTTTCACGTGCTCGAATCGGTCAAGTGCGAATGTTTTTTAATAATTAAATTCCTCCCCGTAAAACCGGTCAGTACCTACTGTTAATTATGTTTTGTTACAAAGAATTGAATAGGGGTTGGCTGGCTCACTTTGCGAAAAACATGCGTGTTTAAAAGCGTTAAGGCATGCTATAATTTTGGAGTAAATGTATTGATATAGCACATTGTTATCCAGGGGTGAAAGTAACTGATTTAATGCCGAGACGATGTTTGGTGACCGAGCGTAGCGAGGGCGCTAATAGTTCGAGGGACTAAATAAGTCTTTCACCCGAGGAGAAAACTGCTAATAACGAAAAGAAGTGAAGTAAAAATAAAAACAAGAATCTGAATCTGATGAACTCATCGTGTTGACGCTTTCTTCACTTGCTTTGGTCGTTCCCTTTAGCCCCAGTCATCCCCTTCGAACCTAACATGTCCGTGTCGGAGTGCTTCCGAATTCGCTTCGATCGCTTTTGGACTAATTAGTTAATTTGAGGTATCGTTGTTATTCAGACTGTATCAAACAACTCAACCATTCCAAAGTTTAACGTTATAATGATTCAACTGCAAAATCCAGGAGTGAGGTGGAGCTACAGTGCTATTCTGTAAACATGTCGAAGTGGAAACTTAAGGCTTGACCGCACTTGGCGACACTGCGCGGCAGTTGAACGACCCGACACGCAACGGCTAAATATTCTTTGTAAGAAAGAGTCCTATTACGAATCGTCAATGCTCGTTTGCAATAGACGAAGTTACGTTGGTCTGCGTTGGGAGTACATCTATAGTCCGCGAAACAATTTTGATACTTACTAGTCTGAATAGGATTATAGTTTATTTGGGCGCTCGCGCGAGACTGAGGAGCGCGCGCGCTGATTTGATGCATAATATATAGGACTTTAATTTTATTTATTGTAATTTTGTTTTATTATATTGACAAACGAAAACTAATTAAACGTATTCACTGTAGATTGAAATTTTATATCATATTAATTTATTTGATAAAATTGTTTTTATTTGGAATATAACCGACGCTGAATCAAGACATTTCTGGCTTAAATTAGGCTTTCTTTACGTTTTTTTCCGTGATAACTCAAGGAATTTAAAGAAATTCTAGAACTCCAATAAACAAGTAAAACATTCAACTTACCTTTTTAGTAATTTCAGCTTTTAAAAGAATTGATTGTAACAATGTGAATTTGACCGTCAAAGTTCCATCGCCGACATTTTTTCTTGCAAACTGAGTTCGTAAAATATTTATAGTAAATTACACGAAAAGAAAAATGAAAATGTGTAACTCTAACTTACAAGAAAGAGACTGGCACTATCGTTATTCAGGATCAAATAATTAAAATATCTTACTGCTGCTGAAAACTACAGCGTCAAAAATCATGAATTTCCGTAAAAAATGTAATAGGACTCTTACGCACTACGCAGCAGCGTAACTACGCGCCGCGACACTTCAAGTGCGAACATTGTTACGTGTCGCGTCGTTCCGCTGCCGCGCAGTGTCGCCAAGTGCGGTCAAGCCTTGAGGCGAAGTGAACGACAAGTGAGCTGTCAAACCATGCAAACAAGATTGCATGACACCTCACTTTTCGTTCATTCCACCTAAGTGATCACGGTGAGATGTCGCCAGAATCGACCGGCTGTTATTCCATCATGTTTGTATGGTTTGATAGCTCACTTCGTAATCCCTTCACCCGAGCCTTCACTTTGATTTGTTTACAGAATCGACCGGCAGCAATATTCATTTAAAGGGTTAATCAAACAATTAAGCGGCTATTTCAAACAGTTGCCGGTGACATACAGATATCGAAGCTGGGCGTGGCTAAAAACATCAAACGTCAAAACTAACAATTACTCCTCAGCCCCATATTATTTGTAAAACAAATTAATATTTCCTGGAAATGTTTACCAAGGGGACAGGGATTCGTACAACAGTTTTCATTTGTTATAACCTTTTTTTATCGAAACTCCAACAAACGCAGGCACTTTTGAGTTGTCAAAATCGGGTGGTCAAAATGATGAAGCTATGTGCACGTTCCAAAGCGTAGATCTCTAAGTGCCCGTTTACGGAAACGCGGGGCGTCTACCGTCGAGTGCGGCGTGGCGTTGAGCGGAGTGTCGAACGTTTTTTGGTTCCGTACCAAAATGGTAAAAAGGAACCCTGGTGTGACTAAGTCTGTCGGTCTGTTACAGCTGGATATCTCAAGAGCTTTTTTTGCAACAGCGATTGAAAGGGATTCTTAAAAATTCAATGTGGGGCTACTATATAGGGTATGCGGGGTGTCATATGAAAGTACGCTTTTTGTATTATCTCAAAAAAAATTTTTAGGCCGCAAGATTTTCGACATTCCCCTCTTCTTATCTCCGAAGTTTGCATAGAAAAAAATCTTAAAGTATTCTGTGTGATTTTAGTTTATGTAGTATAAAACGATGTGTGTAAATAGCACACTTTTCCAGAAATCATCAACAAAAATTACATTAGTTCCACTAGCGGTCCAGAGATGGCGCTGATCTAACACTGCAATATACACCGCAGTGTTTAAATTCTCTGACGAATATAGGCCTCGTTTAATCTTTCATTTTGAAATTATACACATAAATATGTGAGAAAGATGTAAAAGACGTGCAGAATAAAAGATTCCGGAGTGAAAAAGAAACAATTTATTCAAAGAAATCACTACGTATTATAAAACAAAGTGCTACGCCGCGGCTGTCTGTTTTTTCGCGATAAACTACTGCACCGATTTTCATGCTGTTTTCACCAATGGATAGAGTGGTTTTTGAGGAAGGTTTTAGTATATAACTTGTCAAGCGGGCGAAGCCACGGTGATCAGTTAGTCATTATAATCAAACGTGGCAGTTGACCAGTCTCAACTGACGGCGCCCGTTCACGAATATGACGCATGCAAAAGCAAAAGATTCTCTCAGGCATGAAATTGTGTAGTGTGTGTCTTATTGTTTTGTACTTACGCTCTCTATAAACTTCCTAGATAAATTAATACATAGCTGCATAGCCATAACTTGATTCCTAGATTCTTTTTAACTTGTATTTTCTAAGTTTTTCTGCAAATTAGCTATCTTCAATACTTTGTTTACATTTCTTGTATTATGTCATTATGTCATTTAGACAGACCTAGTTTTCTTTTTATTTGTATTCTGAAGTTAGCTAGGAGTTTTAGGTCGCATATGAAACTGTCATCAGACCTTCATAAAGTCAATTTTTCCTTTTCCATCAAATTCTAGAAACTCATATCAAATTCAAAATAAAAGCGAGCCTTCATTTTAGAGCCGTCGTAAAGAAATGGTCAGTCTTGGTTTGGAGCTGAGATAAGCAACAACTCGGAAAAAGTCCTTAAGAGTGACTGAGAGGACAGTTTGCCTCCTGAGAACCAGAGAAGTCGCCCTCCCTCCTATATTGAGAGTAGACTTAGAGGAGGACGTTTCCAAGTTTACCTCCTCGAACCTGATAAGTCGGCCTCTCTCCTTGCCGCCTTTAAAGGACACCTTGATGCCTGGGCTGAACGAGCCTGGGAGGAAGACGTTACTCGGCCCATCCTCTCCAGCCCATTGAAGAGTGACGACCCTCCAGTCCTCCGGTTCTTCAACGGACCCTGCTGGTCCTCCGGTTCTTCAACGGACCCTCCAGTCCTCCGGATCTTCAACGAAGATTTCATTTCCATCTCACGTCCACTCATCCTTTTCTTTCATCATCCGTTCTTAAGTTTTGTAATCATTAAATCTTTATACTATTTATTTGTTCTTTTCCCTTTTAGTACGCATTCCCCTCCTAGGTAGGTGAGTGCTATATGTGACCTCACATTTTACAGGCTCCCCCTGTAAAACGTAACGTTACAATTGATATCATAATCTGCTGCCATCGTTGCCGATTTTGCCAACAGTGACTGCATAACATGGCCTCTCATGGTGGTTGCGGAATGTGCTGCTCTGTTATGCACCCTCATGTGACTTTCTAACCACAATGGAAGCTGTTGGTGGTTTAGCTTTCAGATCTTCGCGTTTTTGGTCTACTTCTGATCTCTTTGTATCCTCCAATTCCTAAATCTGCGCTGCAAACGGGCTGATATTGTACTTTTCCTCATAAATCATGGGATCAGTGTGGCATCTCCTCGTGTGTCTATTTTTGTCCACTACCTTAGTATTTAACAAGATTTAACTTTAATGTGGCGACACACGTTCCTCGCTCCACGCTCCGTCTATCATCGGCCAACAAGGTACGTCGCCAGGTTTGACGGGGACGGCCACGCTTACTTTTACCTAGAGGATTCCAGGCCTGTTTGGGAATGACTGATTGAATTGAATGATTGGAATTCCTCCAGAGTGTGTGACCAATCCATCTCCACTAACGACGCTTGATTTGGCGGTCGATCGGGCCCCCGTGGCGTTACTCCAGCAGATATACGTTAAGATGGTCTCGGGCCAGTAAAAACTTTCACCTGGTTCTTCATGATTAACAGGACACCTAGAGAACCCTGTACGTACGAACCCGGCTAGACACATTTGGCCGGTTATCATGTTTAAAAGTAGGTGCTGTTATTATAATTGCAGACTTTACCTACATCGAACGCTGAATCACTAAAAATATGCTGTATCTATATAATTGTTTTAACTATCAATTGTAACTTAATAACTCAATTAAAATCGCTGTGTAATATCACAGATTACGTTATCTTTTTTTTAATAAAACAGAAGTTCTTACGCTTATGGTACGCCCATTGTAAGGCGCTGCAAACATTTTGTACGATATCGTTACAAAAAAATAATGTTGTTTTGGAATTTGACATAATATACAGGGTGGCCATCATAAAAAAGCCTAAAAATAAATTATCAGATGGCCAATTTTAAGAATTTTTCACCTCGCTATCTTTGGAGGCCAATTTCAGCAAAAGTAGCCTCATAAAAGTACAATTTGTAAAATGATTAGGATAGCTGAAAGTCGACGAAGTATTCTTGAAACCTACTTGGGAACAATGAAGTCACCTGTTTAGTTTTTTTTATTGAAAGTTTAAAATGTAGGGTCGTAATTTATCGAACGACGTAATTTTTCACTTTAGACCAACATTTCCACAACTTTTAACACAGTTACGAAGCTGATAATTTTGATGTGTAAAAGAACAACTCATGGAGATTCAGTTGCAAAAAGAAATCTCGACAAAATCTTGTACTTTTTTATGGATTTTTTTTTTTAAGTTGGTGGATTTTCGCAGTAAGCATACATGGGGTGATTCGGATACGAGGGACCGAAATTTTATATTTGGACGTCAATGTTCTGACCATCTTGTATGGTACTTGATTTCGATTGAAAAAATCCCTACTTATTCTATACTAATATTATAAAGCAGAAGAGTTTGTTTGTTTGTTTGGTTGAACGCGCTAATCTCAGGAACTACTGGTCCGATTTGAAAAATTCTTTCAGTGTAAGATAGCCTATTTATCGAGGAAGGCTATAGGCTATATATCATCACGCTAAGACAAATAGGAGCGGAGCATTAATGGAAAATGTGACGCAGACGAAGTTGCGCGGGTCAGCTAGTAATATTATAAATGTGAATGTATGTTTGTTTCTTACGCTTTCACGCGAAAACTATTTAACCGATCATCATGGAATTTTGTATACATATTTTTGGAGGTATAAGAACTATTAAAAAAGCGGGCGAAGCCGCGTGCATCAGCTAGCTAGCATATAATATATATGATTTTTCGATTTTATTAATCTAAATTTTGATTATATCTAAATCAGTAACTGTCAAGAAACCCCGCCGATCTACTCGTTAGAACGTGCAACTACCGCGCTGAGGATAGGGTTAGTGACTATTTCCGTGTACTATTTGCGACTAGTGCGGCAGAACTAGATTCATACATTTTACTCACAGGTCTCGACAATAGGGAATATGCATTAAAAACAAAATTATTATCTAAACAGTTTATCTAAAAATATACAAAAATATATTACTAACAGTGCAAATAGAATCCAAATGACTCGAAAAACAAACGAGACATAATTATTTTAAACAAATATATCTGTCCCTCTCGCGAAAACGCTGTTTTCTATGGCAGATGTAGACGTCACGAACTGTGACGTCAAATTCCATGTCGGACTTCTCGTTCTAATAGTAATCTTTGATGCGTTATAACTTCATCGCTGATGAAGATGTTTAAAAAATATTTTCTTGGGTGTTTACTGGAGCTTATAAGTAATTCATTTTGTAAAGAAAAAAATCGCGTGCATATTCCCTATTCATTAGTGCCTGTAAATGGTCAGTTTGTAATAAAGTTTTTGACCTTACGACGCACGCTACATGGCAGGACACTTGTCTCCCACGCATTAACTGTCTTTCACAAGTGAGTATCTTACCGCAGGGTCCTCTGTTGCCCAGACCGTGTTGACGGCGC
This sequence comes from Ceramica pisi, assembly GCA_963859965.1. NCBI lineage: Eukaryota > Metazoa > Arthropoda > Insecta > Lepidoptera > Noctuidae > Ceramica > Ceramica pisi. Next base: position 2,486,078 of record OY982538.1, read on the forward strand.
GTTCGTGTTCCACGCGCGCCTCAAAGAGAGTCAGCACAATGAGGGGCCCGAGAGGGCCGACGCCTGCCGGAGTTGCGGGACTATTCGAAAGAGATACCGCGGCTTCGGAACACAAAGGGCAATGAAGGAACATGGATGGGTTTTAGTCAGTAAAAGTTGGAGGGAGGGAAGGGATCCCGCTCCGCTCAGAGCGGTAGAAGTCATTTGATGATATCCCATCCCAAAAAAAAAGAGTCCTCTGTCGTCCACTTGGATGATCAGAACCGCCTCAGCACCCAAGAACGAAGATGTAACACCAACCTGGAAAATTAGGGCTGCGTTGACGCATGCAAAAGCAGGGTTTGCTCGAAAGAGTCATCGTGGCCCTGGAACGCAAATGGCACTAGGAGGAACACGGATGACTTTTAGTCAGTAAGAGTCTGACACTCCCTGCCGCTCTGCCCAGAGGGAAGATGTCATTTCAAGATTTGCAGCCAAAGTGCGCTAGGTCACCAACGATGCCGTGGAAGTGGCAGCGTTTTGGACCAATCAAAACTAAATTATTCACTTGTCAGCAATACGAAGAACAAGTAAGTACAATTTTAAAAGGCTTCTTCTGGGTAAGCTCGCTCCATCGTAGTCTTTGTCTCTGTCATCTCTGAGTCAAGAACAAATAAAAAAACCCATCTCAAAAAAAAATAAAACATTTCAACTTAAATGTTTTCAAACCCTGCCTTTCCAAGTACCGCCAAGAACAAAAACACCGCAATTAAAATTTATCAGATCAATTCAACAAACAATAGAGTAGTAAACACAGGGTTGTTCTATGTCCATGTAACCATGGGTATTTTGGTAAATAACGTCAATAGTTCACTGCGGTTCTGCCTGACCGTACTCAAATTTGCTGGGTTTCTGACGCCACATGAACCAGGACAAAGCTATGGATTCTTTTTATGGGTTTACTGTTTCTCTACTTTCATGTTTTTGGTTGGTAAGTCAGGGTTGTAAAGTTTATTTTTGGTTATATGGACGTCTTTAAAAAAGAAAGCCGTTGGTCCCGGCTGTCATTTGTAGATCTTTGGCAGTCGTTACGGATTGTCAGAAGCCAGTAAATCTGACTCCAGTCTTGCCAAGAAATACCGTGTTACCCAGTTAATGGGTTGTGGAGGTCTGCTAGGCTGCTAGGTCCACGTAAAATACTGGTATACAGCTGAATATTGTTTAACTGGAAGCCGACCCCATTGTAGTTGGGAAAAAGGCTAGGCAGATGATGATGGACGTCTTTAAAAAGATCTCGTAATGGCATTAAATATAATGGTAAGTAAGTGGTGTTACCTTGAGGAGCTCATGGCTAAATAATATCAGCCACACAGGTTGATCTTCAAGGTCTGTGGATGAGTGACCAGCTTAACATACCGAGACTCTCCGTGGTTCGAAAAGCACGTTAAGCCGTTGGTCCCGGCTGTCATCTGTAGATCTTTGGCAGCCGTTACCGATTTTCAGAAGCCAGAAAATCTGACTCCAGTTTTACCAAGAAGTACCGTATTACAAAGTTAATGGATTGTTGAGGTCTGGTAGGCAGCCGCTCCACGTAAAATACTGCTATTCAGCTGAATCCGGTTTGACTGGAAACTGACCCTAATATTTATTGGAAAAAAGGCTAGGCTGATAATGGTTAGTGGTTTTATTGATTTTAATATGGTCAGGAACGGGGTTAGGCTCCTCAGATTATAAAGTCAGGACACTATGTCATCAGCAAGTTCAGCAGTCTTGGATGCTAAACCAACCGATTCACAGTCGGTGTTCGCTGATTATTTAAATACTAGCTGACCCGTGCCCACTTCGTTGGGCGGTAAACATTTTAACTTCTGATGAAATGAGTGTGGTTCGGTTAGTACTGAGTGCTATGATTTATTTCCTGACTGCCAAAAGGAGGGTTTTGTTTTTATGTATGTAGCTAGGCTAGCGAGCCGCTGCGAGCGCTCAGCGCTAGACTCCCTATCCCTTGTTGCAGAGACATGCTGCTTAAATCACTGAGACGTGCACGTTCAGCGCTAGATTCCCGAGCACGGACCTGCGATGTTCTCCAGCTTTGGTTAGCAAGCCGCTGTGAACGCTCGGAGCTAGATTTCCCAGCGCGTGTTTGCGAAATATTTTCTCTATTCCTCGAGAGGCGCAGGTGATTATCAAGAGCAGACTCTGCCGTACGGCGTACTCGAGCTGCTCTTGTCTCATGTCTGGGATGTCTGACGGGAAAGTTGAGATTTCCTTTTAGGCATGAAAAACAATCGCTGAAACTGTCCGATATCCCAAAAACAGCAGCAGGCTTCGAACTCGAAGAATGAGAACGAAGTAATATTGTAATTGTGTTTTGAGAAACCGAGCAACCAAAACAATAGACCAACAACATTCAACCAACATTTAACCAACTACGTACAACTCACGTACCTAACGACAAAAGTTAAATAATAACTGGAGAGGGTCATTAATCCGCGGAAAATCTTAACACCACGATTCAGAAAAATTACGTAATTGCACAAAGCATGTTCTAATGCGGTTCGTGAATGGACGGCGCGGGCGGCGTTTTGCGATTTAGTAATTTTATATTATCTTCGAAACTATTCAACCAATTGACATACTGTTTTGGGCAAATCGTATCTCTATGATGTTCTTGTGATCATTATAACATTTTTTTCGATAAGGATTAATATTTTGTTGTTTAAAAAATCGTTTAAAGATAAGTACATCGAAAAATACTTTTTTTAACACATAAAAGCTACTATATCTGCTAAAATATAAAAGATAGAAATATGGTGCCGCGGACTTTTTTGTAGAACTATTCAAAGCGGACCAGGTTGCCATACATTGTTCTCAATTATATACAACTGTTAAGGCAGCGCACGCAAATAACTCTGTTGTAAGAGCAATTTTTTTCCGCCTGGATAGACAAAAATTGAGATAGTTCGGCTAATATGCATGATATCTTTATAATTTATAGCCTATAGCATTCCTCAATAAATGGGCTATCTAACACTGAAAGAATTTTTCAAATCGGACCAGTAGTTCCTGAGATTACCCCCTACATACAAACTTACAAACTTACAAACTTACAAACTTACAAACTTACAATCAATTTTACCTCTTTATAATATTAGTCTAAATATAGATTATGTCTGTTTTGCGGACAGTGAACCAATTAAGAATCCGAGGACGTTACTGGTCGGGAGTACGAGTTTTTGATGCGATTTCGTCGCGCGATGAAAATGATTCCTGTGCTCATGCTTCTATTAGGTATTAAGCTTTCCAAAAATAAATAAAATAACATAAATAAATAATAAAGAAATGTGTGTGTATTTAATCTCGTCGTGCGACGAATTCGCATCGCTAACTCGTACCATCGTTAGATAATTAGCACGACGCCCTAAGGTGGCACAGCATAGGAAAGACTTTTGCTCAGCAGGGGACCTTGAAAGTAACGAATAGTCAGGTAGGCATTATTTATGTGTTTTTGTTTATCACTATAAATGTGGTTGGATGGAGAGAGAGAGGAAGGCCAAAGAAAAGATGGATGGATTATGTGAGGAGCGATATGAAAGAAAAGGGAGTTAGTGGCTGTCAGGTCAGAATGGAAGATAAAAACGTGTTGAACCCCAACTAAGATGGGATAAGGGTAGGAAGATGATTATAAGAAAGAAGAAAGAAAAGAAAGGAAACTAATTTATTTGGCACACACAGATTCACACAATTTGGATACAGTTAAAGGATATGAACCTTAGTTTTAAAAACATTCAGACATTGAGTCCAGTTCAGCAAAATGCGGACAACTAAGTGCTGCCTGACGCTGATTTTCTTAAGACTGTTCTCTATAAGTTATTTTTAATTATAAATTTTATAAGGTTCCTTTTCTCATGTAAGAGTTTTATTTTGTTTTCTTCGTATGTTAGTACTTTAACTGTTATTTTCTTTCTATGATTTTTTGTTTTCATTTCAATATTTGTACGCCTTCACGGCTAAACATAGCGCACTTATAATACCTAATCTAAGATCTTTTAAATCTAAAAACCTGTGTTTCACAAATAAATGCTAATTCTGATTCTGATTCAACTGCACCTTACGTTGAAGTGTACGGAAGTCAACCAGTTTTGTAGGGTATTAAATAAACAGCTAAATATATAATATGCTTAAGTGTAGTAAACGATACATAAATATAGTTTCGTGTCTAGTGATAGATAATGTATCGAAAAAAGACAAATGAAAGAAAATCATTGAAACAACGCAAACAAAAAAGTTATCTAATACCACCAAGGTAAATGTAAAACCACATGTAATTCAAAGTGAAATATTATTGGATATTGACAAAAAAAAGAAGGCAGGTGTCACTTTTCAATCATTTTTTTTTTTTTTTACTTGGTATGGGTTTTCTCTTGACTCTAGTCTTGGTCAAAGATGACAGAGACAAAGTCTACGATGGAGCAAGCTTACCCAGAAGTAGCCTGTAATCATTATGATAATGATTTTTGTGCCCATTTCAGGAGGCATTCTAATCGCTCAAACGGGTGCCATGTTCGAAATATGGGGTGATCTGGCTCTCATGACCAGTGCATCATTCCTCCTTTTTACCAACCTGGCCTTCGCGATGAAGATCATCAACGTGGTGGTGAAGAACAGGCAGATCCAGGAGATCATTAATGAAACTAATGATGACCTGATGGCTGAGGATAGGGAAGAAGGAATTGAAATGATTAAAAGGTGCGATAAGTATTAAAATATTTAATGGAAATAGGTTTTGTTGATGCGGAGAGTCCGTATTTGTACATACGGATGGGGGGGTTGAGGCAGTCGAAAGTAAAATATATTGAAGAGCATATAGCAAAAGAAAACATCGATATAATAGGAAGGGACGATTATTTCAAACTGTATGGGAGGAAGGTATGAAAATTTCGAATAAGTTCATCTTGTTCCTATATCTTTTCTGAAAGTTATGGCTATGGTAGAGCGGACAAATTTGACCTTAAACCTTGTTATCGATTGGGGTAGTGACAATCTGGTCACGTTTACGTTTTAACCCTTTTTAAGGTGTAAATTTGTCCCGGTCAGAGAAGTCAAGAGAAACAAATTACAAATTAAAAAATGACGTTAGAGATTCTTTAATGATTTTATTTATATGTAACTAAATAGCAAGTTGTTCTCTAAACATTTGTAGTTGCGATCGCGAAACCACCAGGAGTATCTGCTTGTTCGCGCTGCTTTCCGGAGTGACGGTGTTCGGCTGGGCAGCAAGTGCTGAGAAGGATCAACTGCCTCTCAGAGCATGGTCAGTATTGTATTACTTGGTCTGTAATGATTAATAACTAGCTTTCGCTCGAGACTTTGTACGCGCATATCCCGATTTTTCGTTCCAGTAGAAATATTGGGAAATTATCTCACCTACGGAGTGTAAGGAACCTACATGCCAAATTTCAGCTTTCTACGATCAGTAGTTTCGGCTGTGCTTTGATCGATCAGGCAGTCAATTTCTACTTTTATATATACTTTTTTTTTTTTTTTTTTAGGGATGGGAAATCATCCAATGACTCCTCCCGCTCTGGGTGTAGCGGGAGGGAGTGTCAGACTTCTACTGACTAAAACCCATCCATGTTCCTTCATTGCCCTTTGTGTTCCGGAGCCACGGTGTCTCTTGCGAATAATCCCGCGACTCCGGCAGGCGTCGGCCCTTTCGGGCCCCTCTGTGACTTTTATATATACTAGCTTTTACCCGCGATTTCGTTCGCACATTTCCCTTTTTTTTTAAAATCCGAATCAAACGAAACAGTATTAAAACAATATTAAAATTAAAAAAATACTTTTTATAATACCTACTTAATCTAACAAACTTTGACATTCTAATACTTTTGATTGAATTGAAGTTTGACTGGTCACACCTAGATTTCATGAAATTAAGTATCAACGTTTGCCTGACCATATTAGTCTCTTCTAGGTTTGACGAAAATTCTTTATTCAAATTCATATTTGGATTGTATATAAGCCTGGTCTTACTTTGTATCTTTAAACGTTGTTTTGTTTACAGTATAGTCAAAACAGTAGGCAGGTAATTAAGATTTGCCATGCCTCTCTTCCTTGATAGATATATTTTTCGCTCAGACTCTTGAAATGAAAGTAAAAAATGGCTCCAGTGCGTTGTGGAATTTTCCTAGCAGCCAAATGGCGAACTTGGGTCGTGGCACTTCAAGAAACAGCCATAACGTAAATGTACACATAGGTCATAAAATTCTTTGATAAAAAAAAAAAATCCTTTATTTGTTTTTATTTGATTTCGTTTGTTTCGTTTTTTTGATTATTCGCAGGTATCCATATGATGCTACCAAGTCACCTGCATACGAAATAACTTACGCCAATCAGGTACATATGCTTTTTCTCAAGTCCTTATCTGCATTATTTTATTATTATTTTAATTATTCGAATTTCAGAGTTGCACATATATTTTTTTTTTAATTTTTAAATTGATGAATTTTGATTTAATATTAGTAATTTTAATAATGTCCTGAAATTTAATTTATTATATAAATTTGGTATTTCTCATCGTTTGTGTATTTTGTTTATATTTTATTTTGTGTTATTACCTAACTTTTATTTAATTGATTTAACTAATATTTCCGTCGCTTCTCTCACTCCCGTGAGTTGTTCCGTAGAAACATTTCTTCGGCATAAAAAGTAGCATATGAGAGTTAATGTTAGTGCAGCTTTGATAATCGGATCAGTACATCCCGAGATTATCTTTTACAAACATCTAAACGAACGAATAATTCATGTACTTCTAATTTTAACGAACTATAATATTTACAAGTACCCGAAACCAATTACTTACTTAATACCTACTTATTTTTTATGCTCAATGATTTTTTTTTAAATAGTCTAATTGTAAATATATTATTAGTCTAATTGTTTGAAATTATTTAGTAGGTTACTTATACATATTATAGTTAATTTGTTTATTTAACATTTTATGTACACACACACAAATAGATAAAAAAGGAAACAGAAAAATAGGTACAAAAGTGATGCTTATTTCTAAAGAAATCTCTTCCAGCATATCTGCGATAGGAGAGCCAAATAAAAGAGATGTAGACACCGTGTGTAAAATCACTACATAGTATAAAACAAAGTCGCTTTCTCTGTCCCTATATCCCTATGTATCTATGCTTAAATCTTTAAAATTACGTAACGGATTTTGATGCGGTTTTTTTTAATAGATAGAATGATTGAAGAGGAAGGTTTATATGTAAAATAACATCACAGTTTTTCTGTAGTGTATTTAGTATCAGCATTGCACCCGTGCGAATCCGGAGCGGGTCGCTAGTTAAAATAAAACAAAAAACTTTTTTTCAAACATGCTTGGAAATGTGAGCATTATTTTGACAACGTTCTTCGAGATAAATCAAAATTGCCGTACTGGCCGAGTAGCGGTCGGCAAAAGTTGTATGAAAATCCATATCTATCGTGTTATGCGGCCAAATACATTACATACTAAACTCATAACTATCGTGTAATTTAAAAACGGAACGATCTTATATTCCTAAACATGGCAAACAAGGAGGTAACTTACCTAAGGTTTTATTTAAATTTCGAACTGGCTTGCAAATAGAAAGCTGTTTATTGAAATAAAAAATGAACACTTACGCGGAAATTATTACTGTTGTTGGTTGTTCGACATTGATTTTGAAAAGTAGGTGTATTTTAAATTCCGTTCATTTTTTGAGAAAAGTACTCGCTATACAAGCTTTGACCACAACTAGGCATTGATGGACTTACGTATGTGTGCCTCGGATATGCCTCGGCCCACACGTCGTTTACACGTCGTCCACCAATACCTCTTTTGATGGCCGCTGCAGTACAAATTTTGTACAAACAAACAAATTTTACCTCTTTATAATATTAGTATAGGTTACTAATATTATAAAGAGGTAAAATTTGTTTGTAAGTTTGTATGTAGGGGGTAATCTCAGGAACTACTGGTCCGATTTGAAAAATTCTTTCAGTGTTAGATAGCCCATTTATCGAGGAAGGCTATATATCATCACGCTAAGACAAATAGGAGCGGAGCAGTAATGGAAAATGTGACGCAAACGAAGTTGCGTGGGTCAGCTAGTGTACTATAAATCTATACTATAATATTATAAAGCAGAAGAGTTTGTTTTTTTGGTTGAACGCGCTAATCTCAGGAACTACTGGTCCGATTAGAAAAATTCTTTCAGTGTTAGATAGCCCATTTATCGAGGAAGGTTATAGGCTATATATCATCACGCTAAGACAAATAGGAGCGGAGCAATAGTGGAAAATGTGACGCAGACGAAGATGCGCGGGTCAGCTAGTATGGGATAAAGCATATAAATATTACTAAAATAAACACGAGGCTAATATAATTATACTAAATAATATTTTAACATAAATAAAAAGTACATTACATACACTTAATATTATATGCAACTTTGACGGTACAGAAAGGTAATAAAATAAACCATATAATTTTAGTAAGATGTGCACAAAGGCTGTCTCATTGCTATATTACTGTTTCAGTGGAAAAAGATCTATCTTTTCTTACGTATTCCAGAGCTCAGCAGTAACACTAGCAGCGTTGGTGAACGTGTGCCTGGACACCTTGGTGACGTCACTGATCGCAGCCTGTCGCTGTAGGCTGAGGCTCGTGGGATTGTCTCTCAGGACTCTGTGCGAAGGAATTGAATTGCCAAAAAAGGTCGATTCACAATACAGAAACTATTGGATTATCTGATTTAAAATTAAATGAAAAGTAACAATAACTTTTGGCATATAGGAAATGTATTCTCCCCATCATGACTTATGGTGCACAGACGTGGTCTTTGACTAACATCCGAAGCTCCAAACTCAAGGTTTGCCAACGTGCTATGGAGCGCAGTATACTAGGTGTTAAATTAACAGTCCACGTCCGAAACACTACACTGCACTTCAAAACGCAAATCGTCGATGTGGCTCAAAATAATGCCCAACTTAAATGTGACTGGGCAGGACATGTATGCCGCATCAACGACAAACTGTGGGCCCGTAAAATACTGGATTGGAACCCTGAAACAGCGAGGTGAGTTCGCGGCAGACCGCGAATGAGATGGCATGACGACCTGGATTGGATGTCTTCCTTACGAATTGGAAGGAAGGGGCACAATATTGAGAGAATTGCAAGGAATGGAGGGAGGCCTTTGCCCAGCAATCACACGATTTTTTCAAAAATTTACTCGAAAATTGCATTTTCTGCAGCATGATTTGACATACATTGAGACACACTACAGGAGAGCCGCCTGTGTTGGTGCGGCCACGTCTTGCGTAAACCGGCAAACTACGTAGGAAAGAAGTGTCTGGTTATGCCACCTCCGCCGGCCCTGGCAGAAGGCGAAAACCCAAAAAGTGCTAGCTTGATATTGTCGAGGATGATATGCGTGCCAGTGGACTCTCAACCAAGGATGCCGAAGACCGTTCGAAGTGGAGAAGAAAAAGCCGGAAAGCGGACCCCGGGGCTCCGAAGCAAACCAGCTGAGGATGCAACCGGGAGCATGCTCAGATGATAGAGAGAGAGAGAGAGAGAGAGAGAGAGAGAGTTGACCTACATTGAATATGTGCCCGTCGACAATGGGCTAGATTCCATCATCCACAAATTGCAAAACTATTTAGTCCGTCAGTTAGAGTATTGAAAAATAATGGACACGTATTTTTGGTTTTTGTAAATCAATGAATATTGAAAAGATAAAACGCATCAAAACTCGGGAGTGGGGGCTCGTGACGTCACGACTCACTAAAAATTATGCGAAGGTGTGACGTATTGAGAATTCTAAAAGCGTCGTAACTTCGTCAATTAATAATTAACAAAAAAAAAACACGGGTCAAATATTTTTGATAATCTAACTGACGGACTAATTAGATATTTCAGGATACAAGCCCATTACTTCCTCCAGAACCCCCTGTAGATTATATTGCTAACCAAGTGCAAAGTTTGTTTTTTACATTTCCATCCCCCACAGCATCTTCTATCCGCCGAACAAGAGAAGATAATATACTCACGCCTACACCAGTGCGTGGTGAAGCACGAAGCTGCGTTGGAGACGGCCAGGCGGATCCAGGCGTGCTTCTCCCACCCCGTACTGGCGCAGTTTACTGTGTCCGTCGTTATCATCTGCGTCACAGCTTATCAGCTGTCTATGGTGAGTATGTGTGTACAGTCGCCAGACATCAAGCTATACACAAATGTGAAATTTTCCCAATCAAATTTGAACCCAATCTCTTCAACAATAAAGTTGAAAATCTAACAAAGGAATTTGACATATTTTTGTGGCTTGTGTTGCATATTTATGTGCTGCTGTCTGTACTAGCTTTGCCAGAAGTCTCGCTTGCATGGATTTCGGTTATTCCAAGGGATAAAAAGTAGCCTATGTATTATTCTAGATCCCTAAAACGTAACAGACAGATGTGTTGCTTCGGAGTTTGTAGGCCACTTCTTCGCCACAGCTAAAACAATAGGAAGTGGTGACGGGCGGGCGTTTTGGGGGACTGTCTTTTGTAAAACATGGCGTTCAAAAAGTGCTGGCTCTCAGCCCAATTTGAATAAATGACTTGAATTGCAGACAGACTATCAAAACCATCTTTACTTAATATAGGTAATAAAGCTGAAGAGTTGCTTTTGTTGATCGCGCTTATCTCAGGAACTACTGCAATGCCATTCTGTTAACATGTTGAAGTGAAGGTTTAGGTGAAGTACCCACGAAATGAGCTGTTAATTCTGGAATGACAGCCGGTCGATTCTAGTTGATTCTGTAAACATGTCGAAGTGAAGGCGTGGGTGAAGTGATCACTAAGTGAGCTGTCACACCATACAAACAAGATGGAATGACAGCTCACTTGTCGTCCACTCCACCTAAGTAATCACGGTGAAATGTCGACAGAATCGACCGGCTGTAAACGTATCGAAGTGAAGGCGTGGGTGAAGTGATCACGCAGTGAGCTGTCAAACCATACAAATAAGATGGAATGACAGCTCACTTGTCGTTCACTCCACCTAAGTAAACACAGTGAGATGTCAACAGAATCGACCAGCTGCTCAATTCGTCATCACTTCACCCAAGCCATCACTTCACCCAAGCCATCACTACGTGGAGCGGCTGTACAAAGGGGTATTTTCATTAAATTATAAATTTTATGCTTGTTTTGTTACCTCTTCTGCGAGCTGGTTGCCCTAGTAACAGTAGAGTTTACAACAAAAAGACAACCGCAATGCCATCTATCCTTCGAGTAGCAAATTACTAACGAAATCCTGCTTCGCGGTAGGTATCAGAGCTCTTCGTGCGATTTGAACATATACAATAGTCCGAATATCAAGTATCGGGGAGTTGCCCACCAGACACAAAAAAACTTTACACTCTGTTCCGCATACCGTCTATACTTGTACGTAATTGTTACAACAGCTAACAAAAATATAGCAATCAGGTGAGTTAACGGTCAAACGTATGCCTTTCATTAATAAAAAAAAAACCAGCCAAGTGCGAGTCGGACTCGCGTACCGAGGGTTCCGTACAAATCTGTAGGTATATATTATAAGCAAAAGTTGCGGTTTACGATTTATGACGTATTAAAAAAAGAACTTCTTACTAGATCTCGTTCAAACCAATTTTCGGTGGAAGTTTACATGGTATGTACGTCATATATTTTTTTTTAGTTTTATCATTCTCTTATTTTAGAAGTTACAGGGGGGGGAACACATTTTACCACTATGGAAATGTCTCTCGCGCAAACTATTCAGTTTAGAAAAACTGATATTAGAAACCTGAATATCATTTTTGAAGTCCTATCCATAAATACCTAATTTTTTGAGATTCAGTTCTAAGTATGGGAAGAACCCCCAAAATTTATTGTTTTTTTTTTTTTAATTTTTGTGTCAAATCTTAATGCGATTCACAGAATACTTACAACGTTTCAACAGCATATCGTATAGCATCACGTAATGTGACGTCAAATTCCATGTCAGACTTCTCGTTCTAAAAGTAATCTTTGAAGCGTTATAACTTCACCGCTGATGAAAATATTTAAAAAATATTTTCTAGAGTGTTTACTGGAGTTTATAAGTAATTCATTTTATAAATAAAAAAATCGCGTGCTTATTCCCTATTAGCATCACCTGCTTATACGTCGTGCCGTCCAAAGCAGGGAATCATCTTTTTATCTGACAATCACAAGGTGATTCAAGCCTGCAATGTCCTAGCCAAACCGGAAACAACTTAACAAAGTACGCTGCCCGTGGGAATCGAACCCACGACCACCGGGTCGCAAGGCAAACGTCTAAACTACTCGACCACGCACGGAGGCAGTCTATTAAAATGAGACTTTGGAATGGCATAATAAAAACATCTCCAATATTTTTTGAAAATTTAATGAACGAACTAAATATGTAGAATTATTATTAACTTGACTTTTTCAAATGAACAAGATGTGTGAAGCCAAATTCCTCTGACGAGAAAAAAAAAATGTCAAGCAATATTATTTATTTAACAATTTATATACACACGCACTCAAATAGATAAAAAAAAGAGATAGAAAAATTGGTACAAAGGTGATGCTTATTTCTAAAGAAATCTCTTCCAGCATACCTGCGAAAGGAGAGCCAAGTAAAAGAGATGTAGACACGTGTGTAGAAGTTAAAAATAGAACAATAAACTTTAAATATAACATAAAATACATAAATTCATAAATTACTAAAATAAATATGATGCATATATATATCAAATAATATTTTAAGATAAATATAAATAAAAATAAATACTTGCAACTATGACGGTACAGAAAGTAGTGTAAGAACCACCCTTTTTTTAAAAACTGTACATAAGAGTTTTGCAGTCTCAAAATCTGTAAAATAGGCTATAGTTTCCACCATCCACAAATTGCAAAACTATTTAGTCCGTCGGTTACAGTATTGAAAAATAATGGACACGTATTTTTTGTTTTTGTAAATCAATGAATATTGACAAAGATAAAACGCATCAAAACTCGGGAGTGAGGGCTCGTGACGTCACAAGTCACAACCCACTAAAAATCCAACCCGCACTAAGCGCTTCCAAGCGTCTTTCATAATGCGCACAACAAAGGAGTGGAACTATTTGCCTGCGTCTGTGTTTCCGAATGCTTACAACCCTAATCTTTTCAAAGTTACAGTGAACACGCTACTTCTGGGTAAGCTCGCTCCATCGTAGACTTTGTCTCTGTCATCTCTGACCAAGACTGGAGTCAAGAGCAAGACCATATCATGTAAAAAAAATAAAAAAATATTATATAAGAACTGTCATATTTCTGGACACAGCGTTGACAGATGACAGACAAAATATTCTAATACTAGCTGCACCGCGCAACTTTGTCTGTGGCACATTTTTCATTATGCTCCACTCCTATTATAATAATAATAAATAATAAATTTATTCTATTAATAAAATTTACAAAAAGTATACATTTAGCTAACAGTAATACGTTAATTATACAATTATAGCGCCTAAAAATAACTAAAAGTAAGATATTATTATAATAGGTGCAAGCGATGGTTGTTCGGAATTGCAATGTTAGGTAGCGACCAGCCCGATCTAGGTTAATTTAAACCTGTGTTTCAGGTATTGGTCGTAGAGTTATGTTTATTGCTATAGCCTTCCTTGATAAATGGGCTATCGAACATTTAAATATTTTATTCAATTCGATCTAGTAGTTCTTGAGATTAGAGCGTTCAACCAAACTAACAAACTCCTCTTAAATATTTGTATAGATTCTCCGGAATTAATATTTTTACTAAGGCTTGATTTTTCAATAGTCAAACAATAATTCTTAACTGAAAAATAAAAGTGTGGTTGTTGGATATACTTTTTATACAAAAGCAGTAAAAGTTATTTAACTGTCGTAAAATCGGGCCTAACTTGATAAGCATCGCCTATGTTGGCATTGAGTCTAAGGGTTAAGTAGAAAGGACTGGGCTGTACACACAATACGCATCAAAACCCTTAGGGCAAAATCCTGAGATACCTGAGGACGGGCGTCGAGACCGAAGCGGGCCAAAGAAACGCTGGCGTGACTCGAACTTATCCGGTTTGCCGGAAAAGGCAAAATTCAAGGAGCGATTCAAACCTATGGGGAAACTTTTGCCCACGAGTGGGGTGCTATAGGTCAAATGCAATGGAAGAAGGAAACGAAGGTTCAATCTTATATGATCTTCTCTACCAGTTCCGCTAAAATCTTTTTTCTTTTCAGGAGTTAAACAACAGGAACTGGTTGCGAAGTATTCCTATGGTGGCATACCTCTTATGTATGACATTGGAAGTATTTCTCTACTGTTACCAGGGCAACCAGCTCGCAGAAGAGGTAATAGCACAAGTATATAATTATTGTATACTGAAAATATACCTGTATCTTTATTTTTATACTTTGAATTTGAATATTAATCATTATTAATCGCATTTAATTATTTCTTACATTGAATTCTCTGTATTGCACCTACCACTATTCTCTGCATCACCCAAAGGTTGACTGGTAGAGAATGCCTATGGCATTAAGTCCGCCTCTGTACTCTTTTTGTGCTGAAAGTGTTAAATAAATAAATAAAATACCCTATTTTACTAGGAATTTATTTATCCAGTATCGTGCCCATCGCTCAACCACTGCGCCAACCGTGTCGCTAATAAGAATGGAATGTAATAGAAAACATTTATTCGACACAGACATAACAGCAAAAACACATTATGAAAAAAATATATTAAGAAAAAAGAGAAACAAAAACATAAAATTAAGAAAAAGAATGGTAAGTATAATAAAATTGTGATGAGCGTGCCCATGCCGAAAGGGTTACCATCTCAGCATATGCTGGGCGTCAGACACCTAGCACTGGTAGTCAGTTGGCACCCTGCAGTGACACACGGACGAGGGTATATAAAATAAATAGATACTGGGAAATAAATACATGCTATTTATGTGATAATGCAAAGTAAATAAATAAAATAATGTTTGAGAATAAGAATACGTAAATTAAAATTGCAAAAGAATTGTATAGTTGTACTGTTGTTAGTACTGTTTGTATAATGTATAGTTTTTTTTATGTATACCACAGTGTGTGCAGCCAACATCGACTCAATAAGCAGTAATATAACACCAGTGATGGAAACAAAAACCGTAGCCTTCCTTAGAATAGGGATATTGTGCCAGTAAATGGATATTTCTAGGACACAGGGCCTACCTGTCAACAGTCTAAGTTGTCGAAGCCTTGTGGTTCCTGGGGACATATCTACCGCGTCATATCCAGCCTAACATGACATTATACTATTAGGCTGCCAGAACATGACAATTAAGAACTGGTACTCAGCTGAATGCGGTTTGACTGGAAGCCGACTCTAATATAGTTAGGAAAAAGCTAGGCGGGAACCGATCATTTTCAGTTTTTTTTTATTCGAATTTCATTTTTCCGAAAACTATTGATCAACGTCTTGTTTGGTATATGCATTATTTGACATATTATTTTTAGAACATCGAAGTATCATAGCCAATTTACATAATAACTTTATGCTATTAGCCGAAGCCTTTTTTGAACTTCTTTCATTTGCCAAATGATTTATTTGCCACATTTTCACCGCAAAGATACAAGATTTTATGGATCATTATTTGGTTACAAATATACACGGTGAATTTTTAAAGTGTAACTTCATGGCCAAATCTGAAACAATGAGGAATATCGAAAAACATTGAAAGGAGTTTCGATCCCAAGTTTGATGAAAAGTGAAACTGCATCATTGGAATTTCGAAAAAAATCGAAAGGTCTGGCTGTTTGTGTATGTGAGTTTGTATGTTTGTGAACACACCCACGATACAGGAGAAATTCCTAGTGTGGGACAACGTTTTTTTTTAAAAAAAATTACACTTGCGCAACGCTTCAATCAACACAGATATTTTTTTGAGGAATCTTTGAACACATTTCTCACAATTATTAGTTCTTTACTAAATAGTATGTTTAGAAAGTTTTATTTATTTTATCGAGTAGCTGTGTTGAAAAACATCGTTCGATACTCCTCCTAAGTACCGATTTGTAATTGTATGTAGTAGTATCGGTTCCTTAGCGGCCTCGCCATCGGCTGAGGTGTCTATTCCACCTTGGCTGTAATAACAAAGTTTGCTTATATGCACAAAAAAAACTATTCTTACAGAGTTCTGAGATAGCGGACGCGGCGTACGAGTCGCCGTGGTACAAGTACTCGCTGCGCGCGCGCCGCTCGCTGCTCATCGTCATGGTGCGCACGCGCCGCCCAATACGCCTCACTGCCGGAGGCTTTACCACGCTGTCACTGGCTTGCTTTACATCCGTGAGTCATTTACTGCTCAAACTATAATAATATCTCTATTAATCGTTTTATTGATCTCTCTTATCATACATTTAAATATTTAACATTATCAGATCATAAATAGAACTGCCGAACACGCATGTGATTGCCATTATCACGCTGGTCACACCTCCATGCCTGGCCGCATGATTGGCTTTTAGCTACCTAGAAACAATATACCAAGGCGAATCTGGCAATCGGAGGCTCAGGACATAGTGCAAACATAGTGAAAAAAAAAAAACACAACAGAACAAAAATATATAACCGACTTCCAAAAAAAAACACCTTAATTTTACCTTAGTTTTTGGTTTTGTATCTTCATTTTTAGGGTTCCGTACCTCGAAAGGAAAAAAACGGAACCTTTACTTATTGGATCACTTTGTTGTCCGTCCGTCCGTCTGTGTGTCTTTCAAGATTTTTTTCTCAGGAACGCGTGGAGTTATCAAGCTGGAATTTATATCAAATACTCAGGTCTTCTGTCCCTTGAAGCTGTAAAAAGTCTAACTTCTAAGCCAACGCAATCAAAAGATATAGCCGTTTATACCGCAAATTTCCGCAAATATTTGATACTCGCAAAGGAAACAAACTCGTGAACTCAGAATCCTGAAACTTGATACGAAGCAACTTCTTGTAGCACAGATAAAGGGAAAATTGCGTAAACCGTAAATCTTTAGCCACATCATATAGTAAAACATATTTTTAATCATGTTAAACTTACTACCCCTTTCCTGAACGCGTAGAGGTAACAAATTGAAATTTATATCAAATACTCAGGTCTATAATACCTTTAAGCTGTAACAAAATCAAACTTCTATGTCAACGCAATCAAAAGAAACAGCAATTTAAGCCGCATATTTTCAAACTCGCAACTATGTCGCAAGGGAATCAAAACCAAAAGGGTACTTCAGGTGAATTAGAATTTTGAAATTTGGCATAAAGCAATGTTTTACAGCATATATAAAGGAAAAATTCCGAGAACCTTACATTTTTTAATTACTCGATTGTCGTGATCGGTGAACTTTTACCTATATACCAACAGGTTTGTACGGAACCCTCGGTGCGCGAGTCTGACTGGCACTTGGCCGGTATTTTTTAACATCGACTTCTGAGATTAAGGTTATTTTATACTTTGTAGTGTTTTTTTTTGAAATCCTGTTTTTTTTAAAAGTGATATTATTTTTATAAAAAGTTTTTTTTATTTTTCACTTGTAAGTGGTGATGCTTGGACGACGTCTTCGTCTACGTAGAAATTGAAATAAGCAAAAATGGTCATTAAATAAAAATCACTATGTAAGGCATACTGAATTAAATTTTCACGGGATCAAATGACATGTATCGAACTAAAAAATCACATAAATTGGATCAGAAACCTTGTAGTAATCGATATACATACATAAAAAAAACTAAAAAATACCCGCCAAATTAAGAACCGGTTAAAAATATAAGGGCATCATGTTATTATTTTTTTATTTGTGATGGGTTTGCTCTTGACTCTAGTCTTGGTCAGAGATGACAGAGACAAAGTCTACGATGGAGCGAGCTTACCCAGAAGGAGCCTGTTCACTTTAACTTCGAAGAGATTAGGGTTGTAAGTTAATATTGTTTTTAATTTTTTATACATATAAAAATATATTTTTTACTTTTTTTTGTCTTTTAATTATTTATTTACTTATCTGACTACGTAGGTCAATCTTTCTACAAACGTCAACACTTGCTCGAGTGTGTATTTTGTTTTATAGTATCATAGTGTGTTTTTGTTTTGTGTCATGTATTAATTACTTTGCATTCTACTCATTGTATAAATTGTAGTTCCTAAAACGTAAGAGACAGATGTGTTGCTGGGGAGTTTGTTCGCCACTTCTTCTCCACAGCTAAAACACTAGGAAGTGGTGACGGGCGGGCGTTTTGGGGGACTGCCTTTGTAGACTGGACGTGTGTCAAAAAGTGCTGGCTCTCAGCCTAATTTGAATAAATGACTTTTGAATTTTGGAAGTCCATTCCTGAACTTTTATGCACTTTATCTTTGTCAACAAGCTTGGCGGCCTTTACAACAGGTCTATTTTTATCAATTTATTGTTCCATTAATCAAAAGTAATTGCATCGAATCAAATCAACCATAAACGTTGCTGCGGAACACGCGGCCAACGACAGGTACAATGCATGTTGGACTAGGAAATGATTCGTATCACTTGAGTTGAGCCACGTGGCCATACCCCCACTTTAGGAAGACCATTAGGGCCATTTGCATAATATATATGTGATTAGTTATAATTTTAATTGTTTGACATGAACGAGCATGGTGATTGAGAGCACGTCATGCTCACTCAAATGTTTCGCTGATGGCGGCGTGTGTTGGATCATTCGGTTCCCTTCAAAATGGTGCCAATACATGCGTCAGGTTCGTGAACGGGCGCCGTCAGTTGAGACTGGTCATCTCTCAACCACCACTGGCTTATTTTGATCTTTATATTTTAAGTTCTTGTAATAAGTTTTTTAATTTTAATTTTGCATTGTCCTCACATGAAGAAGCAAGTACATGTAACTAAGATTTTTGTAAAACATCACATGATTTAAAAGAGTGTCCGTGGAGTTTCTTGCACGTTCTTCTCCATAGAGATCTACGCTTTGGAACGTGCTAATAGCTTCAAGTTTTTGACTGACCGACCTTGACATTTCAAAAGTGCCTGTTACTGGTTTATCTATACTCTATACTAATATTATAAAGAGGTAACATTTGTTTGTAAGTTTGTATGTAGGGGTAATCTCAGGAACTACTTGTCCGAATTGAAAAATTCTTTCAGTGTTAGATAGCCCATTTATCAAGAAAGGTAATAGGATATATCATCACGCTAAGACAAATAGGAGCGGAGCATTATTGGAAAATGTGACGCAAACGATGTTGCGCGGGTCGGGTTGCTAGTTTGAAATAAATGCTTTGGATCTTTGAATCTTTGACGAGTCAATTTATAGATGCACTAACTGATGCTCGGGGCTACGCTCACTTGACAAATGATATACTACTAGCTGACCCACGCAACTTCGTCTGCGTCACATTTTCCATTAATGCTCGGTTCCTTTCAGTCTTAGCGTGATGATATGTAGCCTATATCCTTCCTCGATACACGGGCTATCTAATACTGAAAGATTTTATCAAATCGGAGCAGACATACAAACTTACAAACAAATGTTACCTCTTCATAATATTAGTATAGAAAAACCTTTACCTTTACCTTTATGTATTAAAAACGTAACCACTCTATCCATTGGTGGAAACAGCATGAAAATCGGTGCAGTACTTTTTCAGTTTATCGTGAACAGACAGACAGACGTGATGGAAGACTTTGTTTTATAATATTTAGTGATATATCTTGAGTTATCATTTGAAGTAAGCAAGTTTAATTTTCAAAGTTTTTTGTTTCAGATCATAAAAGCTTCATACACTTTCTTCACGGTCCTGAAACAAGTTGAAAACAGAAAGTAACAGCAATGAAGCATCCAGCATCAGGATCTGCATCAGCATTAAGGTTTCACCAGCATACAGGCTGCAATAGCAACCAAAGTGCGCCTGCAATTCTATCATTATGTGACTTAGTATTCTTCTAATAAATCGTGATCAAAAAGTTGGTTTGCAAAATTTTAATTGTATTGACCTACAAGGCTTGTGTCCTGAAAAAATCTAATTAGTCCGTCAGTTAGATTATCAAAAAATATTTGACCCGTATTTTTTCTTTTGCCAAACCAAAATTGACGAATTTACGATGCTTTTAAAATTCTCATTACGTCACACCATGGCATAAATTTTAGCGGGTCGTGACGTCACGAGCCCCCACTCCCGAGTTTTGATGTGTTTTATCTTTGTCAATATTCATTGATTTACAAAAACAAAAAAATACGTGTCCAATATTTTTCAATACTCTAACTGACGGACTAAATAGTTTTGCAATTTGTGGATGATGGAATCTAGCCAACTATGATTCTGTCCTTCGTGAGTTAAATGTCAGGACAAGACTTTTCACTATCTTCCTGCGAGGGATCCTGGAATTCTTTAGCCAGATAGCCCGAACGGTCTAGAGGTTGCAGCCCCAATAGATGGTCAGATCAGATCCGCTCAACGCTCAACATCAAGCTGCATGATGCGATCCATTACGCGAAGAACAAGCGCCGGTAGAGAGTCATTGTACAGCGGAAACTGACCTCTCATCGAGGGTTTTACGACCCTCACCAATGAGGAAGACGACGCGAGGAGGTGGAATAGTCAAATAATTAAATTACCTACATTTTTTTGCCATCAACACTGTTCTTTGTTGGTGCCAATTTCATCTACAACACCTCATCATCATCTGCCTAGTTTTTTTCTAACTATATTGGGGCCGGCTTCCGTTCACTCTGGATTCAACTGAGTACCAGCATTTTACGATGAGCGGCTGCCTACCAGATCTCCACAACCCATTTACTGGGTAACACGGTACTTCTTGGCAAGACTGGAGTCAGATTTACTGGCTTCTGACAATCCGTAACGACTGCCTAAGATCTACAAATGATAGCCGGGACCAACGGCTTAACGTGCCTTTCGAGGGATGGAGGAAACTCGGCATGTTAAGATGGTCCATCTACAAACAAGCCTCGGCAAGCGTAGCTTAACCTAGATCGGCACCTGTGGCTGTTATTCTTTAGCCACGAGCTTCGTTCGTGGAATGATAAGGAAAGTACAAAAAACTACTGAGTTTTGGGTCGCACGGGTGTGAAACGAGTGCGCGTTTCGCGCTCAAGGTCGCTGGCGTATGTCGTTCTGGAGAAGGTTAAGGAAAAAATTTCCTCCATTTTATTATTGTGAAATAAAAAAAAAAATGGAGAGGATTTAGTACTTAAATAAAATTAATCTTATATGATTAAAAATTAATATGAGCCCATTTTCCAACTGGTTTTTTTTACCTACGTCAAAAGTATTATGCTACTTAATAATATTTTACATACGTCAAATCAAATCGAATCAAAAATATTTATTGCCAATTCAATCAACTTTTTTTCTTACTAGCCTAGACTGGAAGCCATTAAGCAAGTATACTCAAAATTCAAAATTCAAAAGTCATTTATTCAAATTAGGCTGAGGGCCAGCACTTTTTGAACGTCAAGTTTTACAGTCCCCAAAACGCCCGCCCGTCACCACTTCCTAGTGTTTTAGCTGTGGAGAAGAAGTGGCCAACAAACTCCCCAGCAACACATCTGTCTGTTACGTTTTAGGAACTAGAATTTTACAATAATTATTATGCAAAGTAATCCAAAATTAAAAATTCCTTCTAAAAGGACATTGCTCATCGCCCATACATCGTTCGCCTCAGAACCAACAGAGACGTGAATTTACTATCTGTGTTTTAAATAATGCATATGTTCGACTGAAACTAAATTAAAATCACGGACACTTGTGAGAATTGTAAAATATCCAAAATGATTTCGGATTTTGAGGTTATAAAACACACCAAACAATAGAAACATACCAAATGGACTAAGTTCCCAGAGCTGCCAGACTTTTTATCTCACCAAAAAATGTATAGAGTAGTGTTACTATGTTCTTCTAACATACGAAAGCGTGGTTAGTTAGGTCTACGGCCGATTCCCTGGTATCAGGTGCCAAATACAGTAGTACATTAAAGTGTCAACTGTCATTTCATCGACTGTCAGTGTCAATAGTGTTCGTGTCATACAGCGCTTTAATCGCTTTACTCTTTTTGTAGGTAACTAAAAATCTAACAGCGCTGAGAGTGCTTTGTTTCATTTTAAAATAATGGCGCCGTGTTATAAAACCTAAGTGAGTTACTTTTTAAAATGGTTTCGTAATTTAAAAGTGTCCGTTCTATTCTAATCAGTAAAATGTAATTTAAAAAAAAAACTAGGAATAATGGTAAAGGTTTCGCATGTGTTGATTCATAGGCCACTTTTTACCATGTCCTTTACATGACACAAAAATAAATATATATGTTATAGTCAGAACTCATAATCGGTCAAAACCAATTTTGACTGCAAAAATCAGGCAAAAGTTGTTTTGACCGGTGACCTTAGTTAAAAACAATTTTGACTGATTTTCATCGTCGAAAGTGGGTTTAACTAAGGGCGTTGGTCAAAACTGCTTTTAACTGCAAAATATTGGGTAATAGTGTTTGTGACCAAATTGTATGGTAAAAAAAAGCTAACCTAACCTACCTAACCACCTTAACGTTTTATGAATTTTGCATTAAAGTCTAAATTTTAAATCAGGCAAAACCACTTTTGACTGGTTTTTGCAGTCAAAACTTTTTTTGACTAAGGGCATTGGTCAAAACTACTTTTGACTACAAAAATCAGTCAAAACTGTTTTTTAACCGACTTTCCAAAAAGGAGGAGGTTCTCAATTCGGATGTTTGTATTTTTTTTTTTTTTATGTTTGTTCGGGCATAACTCCGTCGCTTGCCAACCGATTCTAAAAATGATTTTTTTGTTGGAAAGGGTATACTTCCCAAATGGTCCCATGATAAGGAAACCAGGATCTGATGATGGCATCCCAGAGAAATCGAGGGGAACTTTCGAAAATCGTATGGTATCTATTTTGCAGTGGTTTTGTTAGGTGTGGGGCACCACTAAAAAGTGAAAAATAAAAACTTTTTACAAAAATTAAAAATTATGTCTATTTGTACGACAACATCCAGAATATTTTATTAAACATAGAGATGTAACTAAAAGGAATGTTGCCTCTAGAGACAAACATAGGCTCTGCTTGCCACAATGCAAGCTTAATTTATATAAAAGAAATTCCTATATAATGGCTATTAAGGTATACAATAAATTACCAAATACCTTAAAAGAACTACCTTTTCCTATTTATAAAAAAAAGTTGATTGAATGGCTGCTGCAAAAATGTTTTTACAATGTCAATGAATATATGTCACATAACGAACTTAGGGAAGGAAAGTAAGTAATGTCAATTTTGGTTTTACGTTCATAATTTTTATTGTATTTTTAAACTGACCTTTATTAATTAATTTAATTTTTATTGTTATTTTTTGACATTTTCACATGACATCAGTTTTTTTAATTGACATTTACTATTATCAAAATTTTGACATTTAATTTATGAATTTTTCAATTATTGTCTAGAATTCGACATTTTACAGTGGTAGTAGGGATTAGTATGTTCTGATTTACATTATTTTGACATTTTATCAATATTCATGGACCATTCAATTATTTTATACGGACATTTTATGACATTTTTAATCAAATATTTGAGAAATAATATATTAGAATGAATTTGTTTAGTCAGACATTTTTGTAGCAATTATGATAACTGATGTATGAATATGATATTTTAAATCAATTAAATGTATACTGTTTAAATATTTGCACACCACAAGTTATGGTAGAATGTAAATGGCTCTCATTATATTATTTAAGATCACACTTCTTTGTACACCTACATTCTGGCAAATAAATATTATCTTATCTTATCTTATCTAAAAAAATACAACCGACTTCCGAAGTCGGTTGTATTTTTTAACTGAAAGCATCGGTCAAAACCAATTTTGCCTGATTTTTGTAGTCAAAAGAGGTTTTGACCGGTTATGAGTTTTGACTGTAGCTACATTATTTATCACTTGTTAGCTACTAGCACTATGACACTAAAACAAAATACACACTTAAGCAAGTGTTAACGTATGTGGCGGATCTTTTTTTCTTATAAACAACTTGCATTCATTTTATGTATACTCATGTCTCAACAAATAAACGTCTTGTCTTGTCTTGTCTTGTCTTGTGGATTAAATAAGTATAAAAAAATAATGACCTACATAGTCAGACAAATAAAAATAAAAAAAATGTTATATGAACACATATAATATTTATACAATACTGTCCATTTCAATCATGTTAACGGTATATAACCAGAGATCCTAGTAGTTATTAAATTAAAAAACACACCTAGTTAATTATACCGTTACATATAATTCAGCACGTGTAGCTTAGGTATTAAACACAGTTGTACACATAATGGTTGCACAATGTAATATGTTCGCTTTGCTGTTAAATTAATAGAAATAAACGATGCGACCACGAACGTGTGCTGGAGCTCGTGGCTAAATTATAACAGCCGCACAGAGTCGATCTTTAAGGTTAAGCAACGCTTGCTGAGGTTGGTCTGTGGATGGGTGACCATCTTATCATACCGAGATTCCTCCGTGCCTCGGAAAGCACGTTAAGCTGTTGGTCCTGGCTGTCATTTGGGTGTCTTTGGCAGTCGTCACGGATAGTCAGAAGCCAGAAAATCTGGCAACAGTCTTGCCAAGGAGTACCGTGTTACCCAGTTAATGGGTTGTGGAGGTCTGGTAGGCAGCCGCTCCATGTAATATATTGGTATTCAGCTGAATCCGGTTTGACTGGAAGCTGACCCCAGTATAGTTGTGATAAAGCTAGGCTGATGATGATGATGACCACAAACGTATGCTTCTATCATTTGTTACCAAATTCTTAGGGTACAGAAACAATCACAAATAGCCTACGAGATACTACGAGCAATAGGGAATATGCATGAAAAAAGTATTAATGATCTGAACAGTTTATCTAAAATTATTCGAAAATATAATACTAACAGTGAAATTAGAATCTAAATTGCTCGAAAAACGAACGAGATACAATTATTTTAAACAAATATATCTGTCCGTCTCGCGAAAACGCTGTTTTCTATGGCAGCTGTATAGTCGTCGTGTAATTTGACGTCACATTACGTATCGGACTTCTCTTTCTAACTGTAGTCTTTGAAGTTTTATAACTTCATAAATGGTGAAGGTATTTAAAAAATAATTTCATGATTGTTTACGTAATAAGTCTTTTATTTTTTACAAATAAAAAAATCGCATGCATATTCCCTATTATGCAATGCTTGGAGTTTTCTTGCGTGATCGACTCAGGAATGATGATACCCGCAAGAGAACCAACGTTACCGACATAGCCCGAAGGATCGCCAAACTAAAGTGGCAGTTAGCAGGGCACATTGCTCTCAGAACAGATGGTCGATAGGGCTGAAAAGTTCGATAAGACGCAACGTTGGCGCGGCCTCCCACAAGGTGGACCGATGACCTGGTGAAGGTCGCGGGTAGCCGATGGATGCGAGACGCACAGGACCGGTCGTTGTGGCGACGCTTGGGGGAGGCCTGTGTCCACCAGTCGACGTCTTTTGGCTGATATGATAATATGATAATGTTTTCACAATTATATCTATTAATCTATTTATATACTATAATAATATTATAAAGAGGTAAAATTGTTTGTAAGTTTGTATGTAGGGGGTAATCTCAGGAACTACGGGTCCGATTTGAAAAATTCTTTCAGTGTTAGATAGCCCATTTATCGAGGAAGGTTATAGGCTATATATCATCACGCTAAGACAAATAGGAGCGGAGCATTAATGGACAATGTGACGCAAACGAAGTTGCGCGCGTCAGCTAGTAGGATATATTTTATTAGGTCACGGAGTTAATTTGCCTTAAATCATACCTTTTCCTATGGTTTCACCAATTAGTTATTTTTTTCCGGGAGTCATATACCTTCAAACCGCATTTCACCAGTGTTCGGTACTAAGTAGGTGGCTTAAGATGCGTTTCCACCTGTATTTGCATGTGGAATGCGTAGCGAGAGATGTGTTTGAATCGCTTGCGCTGAGCGAGGCTAGGTAAATGAAGCGATACTAAGGATGCGTTTCCACCAGAGATGTGCGAGGATGCGTACTTAGTGAGAGCTGTGTTTGTTAATAACCAATAGAATCGCTTGCGCTGAGCGAGGCTAGGTAAATGAAGCGATTCTAAGGGTGCGTTTCCACCAGAGATGTGCGAGGATGCGTACTTAGTGAGAGCTGTGTTTGTTAATAACCAATAGAATCGCTTGCGCTGAGCGAGGCTAGGTAAATGAAGCGATACTAAGGGTGCGTTTCCACCAGAGATGTGCGAGGATGCGTACTTAGTGAGAGCTGTGTTTGTTAAGAACCAATAGAATCGCTTGCGCTGAGCGAGGCTAGGTAAATGAAGCGATTCTAAGGATGCGTTTCCACCAGAGATGTGCGAGGATGCGTACTTAGTGAGAGATGTGTTTGTTAAGAACCAATAGAATCGCTTGCGCTGAGCGAGGCTAGGTAAATGAAGCGATACTAAGGGTGCGTTTCCACCAGAGATGTGCGAGGATGCGTACTTAGTGAGAGCTGTGTTTGTTAAGAACCAATAGAATCGCTTGCGCTGAGCGAGGCTAGGTAAATGAAGCGATACTAAGGGTGCGTTTCCACCAGAGATGTGCGAGGATGCGTACTTAGTGAGAGCTGTGTTTGTTAAGAACCAATAGAATCGCTTGCGCTGAGCGAGGCTAGGTAAATGAAGCGATTCTAAGGATGCGTTTCCACCAGAGATGTGCGAGGATGCGTACTTAGTGAGAGATGTGTTTGTTAAGAACCAATAGAATCGCTTGCGCTGAGCGAGGCTAGGTAAATGAAGCGATACTAAGGGTGCGTTTCCACCAGAGATGTGCGAGGATGCGTACTTAGTGAGAGCTGTGTTTGTTAAGAACCAATAGAATCGCTTGCGCTGAGCGAGGCTAGGTAAATGAAGCGATTCTAAGGATGCGTTTCCACCAGAGATGTGCGAGGATGCGTACTTAGTGAGAGATGTGTTTGTTAAGAACCAATAGAATCGCTTGCGCTGAGCGAGGCTAGGTAAATGAAGCGATTCTAAGGATGCGTTTCCACCAGAGATGTGCGAGGATGAGTACTTAGTGAGAGATGTGTTTGTTAATAACCTTGTGATGAGCGACGCTAGGTAAATTAAGCGATTCTAATGGTTCTTAAGAAACACATATCTCACCAAGTACTCATCCTCGCATATCTCTGTTGGAAACGCTTCCTTAGAATCGTTTTATTTATCTAGCCTCGCTCAGCGCAAGCGATTCTACTGCTTTTTTTCTTAAGAAACACATTCCTCGCTCCGCAGCCTCGCATACTTCTGGTGGAAACCCAGCCTAATATAGGTATGGGACTAGCAAATACTGCTGTACGAAAAGCTCTATTGTAGTGACTAAATATACATTTTATTAAACGCATAAAATGAATCCTTTAAACTGTTCTGTTTACAGCCGACACGTTTTAAGTATCACGATTTTTTTATGACAAAAGATACACTGTTACAGATAATTTAACACTAATAAATTACTTAGTACATATACATACAATCTAATAAGTCTTGTGTAGATTATATGCATCGACGTAAGTATGTGAGTACCGTGTCCCTTTTTAGAAATTAACTAGTCTACCTCTACTGGTATACTACGTAGGTACTAGTACACCAGTACACAATAGTACGAGTATACTATGTACTAGTTGAAATAAAGTAACTTTATTCCAACTATACTCTAAGAGCATTAGAATAGTTAATATCGGGATTTTTTTTTTTTTTTTTTTTTTCTTTATAGGTACATAACGGGAAAACTCTTGGCCCAAATCTCACCTGATGGATGATTAGGCCGAAGATGGAAGCGAGTTTCACCCGGAATCCTCTTACACAGAGGAACTGGCTATCATACCTCTAACTGCCGGAACACAACAATGCTGTTAACATTGTTGTTATGGCGACAGACTTAGACATGATGGTGGTAGCTTGCCAGGCGGACTTAGAAGAAGTCCTACCACCAACCAAACCGAGCAAAAAATTTGCCCCCGCTGGGAATCGAACCCGGGACCTCTGGGTCTGAATCAGGTGGTATAACCACTAGACCACGGAGGCGGTTAGTGTCACCTGTTTAGCACCACCCGGGGACCACGTGTAGGGATTCGCTGAAGGGTATTCTCCTACGGACGCGGGTGACTCGGCCCCCAAAACTTTCATGGTCAACATTGGGGATTGCTCCCATGTACCTTTTTATTTGCGAGTTTCCGATATTTCGGCACTGTTGCAAGCGCCATGATCACGGAGTCCACCGATCGAACCGACCGGAGACCGATATGTCAGCAATAACATCCCACCCGCAAGATCTTCAGTTACTCCGTGATCATGGCGCTTGCAACAGTGCCGAAATATCGGAAACTCGCAAATAAAAAGGCACATGGTAGCAATCCCGAATGTTGACCATGAAAGTTTAAAACAATATACTCTAAGAGCGGATTTCACCAATGAAACTGATCTCGATCAAGCTGCTTTCAAGAGTTGTCAGTGTCAATATTCCATAGACAATAATGACATTCGTCACAGCTCGTAAACATACGTTGATCATTATGTTGATCGCGTTCAGTTTCAGATTGATGAAATCCGCCCTAAGTGTATCGTCCTCACATAAAATGTATAACTAATTAATTAGTTAAACCAAATATTGTAAGACTTGTAATTTGAAACTAGTTGATGCCCGCGGCTTCGCCTTCTTGACAAATTTGTATACTAAAACCTTGACCACTCTCTCCATTGGTGAAAGCAGCATGAAAATTGGTGCAGCAGTCTTTGAGTTTATAGCGAACAGACAGACAGACGCGACAGAGGACTTATAAATATGTAGTGAAGAGTCACTATGGAGTTTCTTGTCTGTTCTTCTCCATAAGAAATCTTTTGCGAATATACACTGAAGTCACTTCACTTTTGTAAAATTCTTTTGCAAAAATGAAGTGACTCCAAATTTCTTTAATTTCTAACTAACACACAAAAGTACAGACGCCAGCACATCAAGCTAAAACAAACTGTCAAATTTCGTTGTGGGATTTTTAACTTTATCGCTAAAGAGATTGGGCTCAAATTTGTCAGTTTCGGATAGCTTGATGTATACTATAAATGAACTGAATGTATACTATAAATGAACTGAATGTGTACTATAAATGAACAGAATGAACTCTATATTATAAATGCGAAAATTTAGATGCATGAATGAATGTTTGTTACTAAATCACGTCGGAACGGCTAAACGAATCTTAATGAAATTAAGCACAAAGAGAGCGGAACTCTTTAGGACTACTTCTAAGTAGGTATAACTTTTAGGGATCCGTACTGTCTGATCCGTCTGTCAGCGCGCTGTATCTCAAGAACCGTAATAGGTAGACACTTGAAATTTTAGCCGTGTGTATTTCTATTGCCGCGATAACATCAAACAATCACTACTACTAACTAAAAGAGTAATGAACATAAATGTGGATGGATGGAGAGGGAGAGGAATGTCAAAGAAAAGATGGATGGATTGTGTGAGGAGCGATATGAAAGAAAAGGGAGTTAGTGATAGTTTGACGGCTGATAGGGCAGAGTGGAATAAAAAACGGTCAAGTGCGAGTCGCGTGCGGGTTTCATACCACATTTCGTACTCTTTAATTTTTTATTTAATTTCTATTATTTTTTGTAATAGTGACAATAGAAATACGCACTCTGTAAATGTTAAATTTCTACCTCTTACGGTTCTTGAGATACAGCCCGCTGACACACAGACAAATGGAAGGACGGACGGACAGAGGAAGTTTAGCTATAGGGTTCCGTTGGTTACCTTCTAAAGGGGAACCTTAAAAAGGAGAAGGGAAAAACTCATTGAGAAAAAAAAAACTCGACCACTGTCCCACAACAGGAACCGTGTCCAACACACTGACACACCAAAATTATGCAGTATCACGCTTATTTTCAGTTTTATGATAGTTAAAGGAGCTTAAACGTGAGCAATAGTTTTTCCTTCAATTACCTATGCTTACTTGTTTACAATTGGTCATAAATCGTATAATAAACACATGGACCGGAGGCGTGGACATCATGACACGGCGCGGCCATGATAGTGTCAATTGCATCCATATAGTAACGACAGATTAGATTAAACTTAAAGATTATTTTAAACACGTCTGTTTGATTGTAAAGGCGTGATACGATGGAGGCGGGACGAGCCTTTTTTACTTAATTGAATTGATCAAACATTAAAGTCATGAATCTCACAG
The DNA here is from genome assembly GCA_963859965.1 of Ceramica pisi. Taxonomy (NCBI): domain Eukaryota; kingdom Metazoa; phylum Arthropoda; class Insecta; order Lepidoptera; family Noctuidae; genus Ceramica; species Ceramica pisi. Next base: position 2,516,417 of record OY982538.1, read on the forward strand.
GTTAGGTAGATACTGAACGTGTTAAGTAGATACGATACTGTAACGATTACGATTTTGCAAATTGGCCAGGTGGTAATATAATGTATTACCAGGTGGTACTTCAATTTTATCGTAAATCGTAACTGTCATCTATAGAATAATTAACAATAGAAAAATAATCCGAAATAGAGTTTCATTGAATTTAATCTTGATCGACAATGGCAGTGGAACGTCACTATAAATTCGAAATGCAAGAGTAAATATTACTAGTATACCTACTTACTATTAAGATAACATATCTGTAAGTCACACGCTTTCTTGTGAATTAAAGTATTTTGTATTAACTAACAGGGCAGATCGTAAATCAAAATCATCGTGACTATAATAAATCAAGTTTTCATATTAGACTTCTCCATACGATCTGCGATTTTATCGCTATGTTCTAAATAACCTGCGATCACCTAGTGCCAAACAATTAAACAGAAATAAGCTCCGTTACTCTGAACGAGTTTAATTGAGGTCATATAAAGCGAGAGTCACGTGTGAAGAGCACTCTGTCAGTTAGAAAATACTGCATGTGTCAATAGAAATTGCATTCAAATTTTTGATCATGGAACTTATTTTTTTTTGCCGCCTAATGTCATCTAGAGTCTGTTCTAAACTTGAAAAAATAGAAAAACATTTATTCATGAATAATTTATGGATGCACTGTGCATAGCTGTGGCTGCACCTTTAGCTAGTGAATCGCTACCGTAGTGGGGACAATATAGGAAGCTGACGCGCTTCACCCAACACAATCGTATGCCGTCGGGCCGCAGTAACGATGTCAAAACTACTACTCGTAGTACTATGCGTTGTGTACGCGAACGGGTGTTATTGGAACGCGCCGTGCCCCTATCAGCTGTTTGGCTCGAAAACACCGTATGACACCGTCAGGGGAGATATAAGAGACTACGCGCAGCCGGCAAGTGAGTCTGTTGTGATTACTTTTTTTCACTGTTTTTTTTTTTATTGGCTTTGTTACCATGGTAAACAGGAGGCCTATTGTATTAGGTACTTACTTAGTATAAAAAAAACACCGGATCGGCGCTCAAAGTGTTCGGAACGAATCATTGTTTATTTTAAAATCTAGCCCATAAAGGTTTATAGGTTTTCCTGTAATCGATGAGTAAAGAACTCTTTCAGTAATTTTGTTCAAAATTGTAGTCATTATTCATTTATTTTATGGAATAGTCTAAAAGTATTTATTTTAGAATAATAAAAAAATAAAGTTAGAAGCCTCACAATAAACAATTTCATTTAATATTTTCACAGTACAGTGTGGAAATATTTTTTTTTTTTATCTAATTCTAATTAATTTATGTTTCGCGACCGTGTTTGGGTTCAGAGATTTGGCTGTGACAGACGTGTTCCTTTTGAAATTCGATATAATATCTAGAATACCAATGAGACCAGTTCAAAGAATCACCAGTCACTTGATTTTTTTTTCGATTTCATTTTTCATATTAAAATTGCGACAAAGTGTCGATCTTTATTTATATAAACCACTCATTCGTGAAAAATGAGTATGTTTTCTTATGCTCTTACGCTCACACTTACCTTTTCATTGAAAGCATGGCAACCTCTGCTTGCAGCCAGTTTTTAACTGGCAACCGTGGATTATTGTTAACGGACAACTTTAATTTTATATGAAACTAGCTGACCCGCGCAACTTCGTCTGCGTCACATTATTGCTCCGCTCGTATTTGTCTACGCGTGATGATATATAGCCTGAAAGAATTTTTCAAATCGGACCAGTAGTTCCTGAGATTAGCGCGTTCAACCAAACAAGAGTTTGTTTGTTTGGTTCTTTCAGTGTTAGATAGCCCATTTATCGAGGAAAGTTACAGGCTATATATCATCACGCTAAGACAAATAGGAGCGGAGCAGTAATGGAAAATGTGAAGCAGACGAAGTAGCGCGGGTCAGCTAGTAATAAATATAAGAGATGCCATGTCTTGGCATGAACGTGAGAAAGACTGAAAAGTAATCTAAGCGAATTGAATTGATTATATTATTATTTATTTGCATTGTATATGCATTCGTAACAATGTTATGTGTTTGGCGCATGTATCCATGTGTGGTATTATGTACGTCCATTAGTGGATAATGGATTAGTGGATTTCCCATAACTTTAAGAATATAATCCAATGATGCAGTTGTATCTATATTACTCGTACTCTAAATCCAGAGTTTCTACTCGGGCTCGATGTTCATGAAACTAAAACTGCATCATAGAATTAAAAAAAAATGTCGGTAGAAGGAGGTCGGTGGGATGAGGTCGTGGAGTTCTTGGGCACACTCACCGACGTACAATGTGTAGAAGACCAAAAACTACTATAGTATACCTTGCGGCGATGTGTGAGGAGCAATATAAAAGTGAATGACGTTTGTGACAGCTTGACGTTAACGGATGGGATGAAAGAGTAAAAGGTTTTGCGCCAATCCGAAGTGACACCGATCATCTAAGATTACCTGTATATAATAAATAAAGAAAGATAATTATGATTTTAAAATTTGATGACGTAGATTTTTATGTTCTGGTCGTTCGATTTCCACAAGCATTGATGCATAATACAATAATAATCAGAAAAGTGGATCTTGACCTTTCTTTTTAGAGAATTATCATTTTATTTTTCTTTTTTGAAGTCTGCTAAAAATAATTAACCAATCGTCACGTGTTCCTTTTTAGGGTTCCGTTGCCAAATGGCAAAAATGGAACCCTTATCGATTCTTCATGTCTGTCTGTCTGTCCGTCCGTTTTTCACAGTCACTTTTCTCCGAAACTATAAGGAATATGCTGTTGAAACTTGGTAAGTAGATTTATTCTGTTGACCGCATTATGGTAAAAAAAAAAAACAATATATTTTGGGGGTCCCCATACTTAAGTCCCCCCCCCCACCCTAACTTCTAAAATAAGAAAATGACAAAACTAAAAAAAAATAAGATACAATGTACATTACCATGTAAACTTCCACCGAAAATTGGTTTGAACGAGATCTAGTAAGTAGTTTTTTTTTTCAATACGTCATAAATCGTAAACCGCAACTTTTGCTTATAATATACCTACAGGTTTGTACGGAACCCTCGGTGCGCGAGTCCGACTCGCACTTGGCCGGTTTTTGGTTATTGATTTAATAAATGCAGACAGTTGACCTATGCAGTTGAACTGACTTGATAAAGTTGCCTAAAAAAATCATTTTTGAGATATTTGCATTCGAGAAACTGGTCCAAGACATTCACGAATAACGTGATTTTCTGCTGTTAAGGATTTTTTTTTCTTTTAATATCTAAAAACCACTCACAAACAAACAAATACAATCCTTTTTAACCGACTTCCCAAAAAGGAGGAGGTTCTCAATTCGGATGTTTGTATATATTTTTATTTTTTTTTGTTTGTTCGGGCATAACTCCGTCGCTTGCCAACCGATTTTAAAAATGTTTTTTTTGTTTCAAAGGTTGTTGTCCCAAATGGTCCCATGATAAGGAAACCAGGATCTGATGATGGTATCCAAGAGAAGTCGAGGGGAACTTTCGAAAATCGTATGGTATCGATTTTGCAGTGGTTTTGTTAGGTGTGGGGTACCACTAAAAAGTGAAAAATAAAAAACTTTTTACATAAAAATACAACCGACTTCCAAAAAAAAACACTACGAAGTAAAAAATAACTTTAACTTCAGGAGTCGGTGTCAAAATACGAACAAACTAACAAAAACACCGAGTTCCGAAGTTAAAGTTATTTTTTACTTTGTAGTGTTTTTTTTTGGAAGTCGGTTGTATTTTTTTGTAAAAAGTTTTTTTACCATCCGTACTGGGTAACCAACGGAACCCTTTGCCTCCACTGTCCGTCCCTCTGTCTGTCAGCGGGCTGATTATCAACTTTATGCCTGAAAACATAAGGCTCAAGGTTGATTGGGAAAATTTGTCAGTTTCGGGTAGCTAGATGTGCTGTGCGTTCTCCGAAATATGTCATAGTTGCGTGAAGAGTATTATTTTTGAGGTTATTTTTATAGTGGTACAGTACTTCACAAACACTTCTAAGTAAACTTTTATGCTGGCGACTGTACGTTCTCCGAAATATGTCATACTTGCGTGAAGAGTATTATTTTTGAGGTTATTTCTTATGATGGTACAGTACTTCACAAACACTTCAAAGTAAACTTTTTTTTGTAATGAGTTCTTGGTATAGTTTCTTTACCTATTTACCTCGAGTTCTTACGAGTACGTGCGGTGAACTAATACATTATAGATCGGGAAATCCCAGTATGTATATGCTAACTAATTATATATTCTAATTTTACGACCACAAAAGTACGTATCTTTGTACATGAGTGGTTATTGCAGATATGAAACGTTTTCTTAGATATCTTTAAATTAAGAATCCTCCTCCACTTAGATTAGTTTAGAATACTCTTTATTATGTACACCATATAAGTTACAGAAATAAATAGATGAAGAAAACATTACATAGGGTGACACAATGGGCGGCCTTATCGCTAAGAGCGATCTTTTCAAGACAAACTTTGGATGGATTTTAAAGAGAAAGGAAATAAAATACTGTAGCTAGTACTTATCTGATATACAGTAAAGATAAAATATCAAAATGAAAAGTATTGACATATTTTAAATCGACCTAAAATTCGACGACAAATATTTTCAAAACTTACTCTTGCAGTTTAGTTTAGAGATTGCACTAAAATACACTGCATCAGATTGCTTCAACAGTGATTTTTATTGAAGTGTTTAGTCGTTTTTTATGTTCGGAGTTTAGAAAAGAAATATTTTTTTTTTTTTACTTTATAGCAGACTAGCTGACCCGTGCTCTCTTTTGTGGGTGGTATTGTTCGGGTTAATATATTATAGTCTATGACTTTCACAAATAACGTGGCTTTCTTTTGGTAAAAGAATTTTAGAAATCGGTTCAGTTGATCCAGAGATTATCCCCTACAACGTCACAAACTCACAAACTTTACCTCTATAAAATATTAGTAGCAGATTAAGAACACCTCCGTTAAATACGACAACCCATTTCTGGAACACCCTGTATAAGAAAAAAAATTAAAAAATATTAGTAGTAGATTAAGCACACCTCCGTCAAATACGACAACTCATTTCTGGAACACGCTGTATAAGAAAAAAAAAATAAAAAATATTAGTAGCAGATTAAGCACACCTCCGTCAAATACGACAACTCATTTCTGGAACACCCTGTATAAGAAAAAAAAAATATAAAAATTCTGAGACCCCAACCATGTCGTAACCATTGTTTTATGTTTATTTACTGAAATGCAGCTTGCGTCCCCGGTTCATAATAATGAATTGGCCCAGTAGTTTAGGCCCTACGGTAGAACATACGTCATCATCATCATCTGGTTAGCCTTTTCCCAACTACATTGGGGTCGGCTTCCAGTCAAACCAGATTTAGCTGAATACTAGTATTTTACGTGGAGCGGCTGCCTACCAGACCTCCACAACCCATTAACTGGGTAACACGGTATTTCTTGGCAAGGCTGGAGTCAGATTTACTGGCTTCTGACTATCCGTAATGACTGCCAGAGATGTATAAAAGACAGCCGGGACCAACGGCTTAACGTTATTTCCGAGGCACGGAAGAAACTCGATATGTTAAGATGATCACCCATCCACAGACCAACCTTGGCAAGCGTTGCTTAACCTTGAATATCGATCCGTGCGGCTGCTGTTATTTAGCCACGAGCTCCACAAGCTCCACGGTAGAACATACGTAAATACAAATATACAAACGAACATAGATTAAAATCATAACCCTTCTAAGCTTTGCCTCAGTTAGGAAAACAATATTTTTCGAATAACAAACAGATTTCCACAAACAGCTGACCGTAAAAAGAAAACAATAGCAAAATGCTAAATCATAATAATAATGTTGGCTAACGATAGAATAAATATGTCATTCTCACAATTGTCTGTATGAGGATGAATAAATAAAAACACGTGCCGTTAGGTTTTATACATGGTGAGCTACGTGTGGCAACTGTGGCGCCACTTTCGGTATCTACAAACGTGATGACCTTTATGACATACTAGCTGACCCGCGCAACTTCGTCTGCGTCACATTTTCCATTATTGCTCCGCTCCTATTTGTCTTAGCGCGATGATATGTAGCCTATAACCTTCCTCGATAAATGGGCTATCTAACACTGAAAGAATTTTTCAGTAGTGTCGGAGCCTATTCAATTCAAACAAATAAACAAACAAATCTTTCCTCTTTATAATATTAGTGTAGACTAGATGATGCCCGCGGCTTCACCCACTCGACAAAAAACTTCTTCGAGAACCACTCTATCCGTATACAAATTAACAAATTTTATTAAAAAACATCTAAGCAACTACACAAAACATGATGATTATTTTAAAAAAAATACTTATTTGTAATATTTATGTACCTATTCAACATATTTTATAAAAAAAAAGTAGGCAGCGTCTCTCGCTTCCTTGCATTTAAACAAAAATCTCGTTTTTACTTTCACACAAAAAAAAATATAGTGTCCTGCTTTCTTCAGCCTATCTTGGTGCTTTTTTTAGCAAATAACATGTATATTTTTTTTTGTAAATAGGTTAGAAATAACTCTTTTTCACTCCAATCTTTTTATTTTCAAACTAGATGACGGAAATTACTTGTTGCTTGTTCGTATTAATTTAATTAATTATTTTTAATTTACTTAATTATTTTTAATTTACTTAATTATTTTTTATTTACTTACTTATTACTTGCTTGAAGATATATAAGAGGATTTATTTGTGGTCTGTGTCACTGTGACGCAACTTTTTCTGAGAGACCGAGTGTACATTGTGCGTGATTAGGCACGTTGTTCATTATTTAACAAAAGAAAACGTCAAAACGTTTACCTGCTGGCTGCTTTGTCTTCGTCTATATTTATTATTCTAAAGTTATTTTTATTAAAAAAACATTTTAATCAAGTATTAAGTCAAAATACTAAGAAACTAACAAAAACACCGACTTCCTAAATTATAGTTATTTTTTACTTTGTAGTGTTTTTTTTTTGGAAGTCAGTTGTATTTTTTTGTAAAAAGTTATTTTTTTCACTTTTTAGTGGTACCCCACACACCTAACAATACTACTGCAAAATCGCAGAAAAGAAAAATGCGCAATTTCTTGGATGACATAAAACCATCATCCAAGTAGACGAATTCCAGCTATTTCGATTTAAAAATCCAAAGTTGGCCACCGATTTTGATAACATTTAAATGGCGCCAATCTGCAAGTATATCCTTTCAGATAAAACAAGAATTTTTCAAATCGGTTCATAATTCTCGGAGTTATGAGGTAACAAACATAAAAAATCCATCTTCGGCCTAATCATCACTTTCCATCAGGTGAGATTTGGCCCAAGAGTTTCACCGTTTTGCTTAAAAAAAAATACAACCGAATTGAGAACCTCCTCCTTTTTGGGAAGTCGGTTAAAAAACAGCTCATGCCCGCTTGCCAAATTATATACTCAATCCTTCCTCAATAACCACTCTATCCATTAGTGAAAACTTTATGAATATCGGTGCACTAGTTTTTGAGGTTGACAGACAGACAGACGCGGCGGAGGAGTTTGTTTTATAAGTTGTAGTGATAATGTTTATTTAGCTTTTTCCGGCGACTTTGCCGTATGAATGCCGGAAGTTATCACAATGGGACACACTTCCGGGATAAAAATGCAGACTTTAATCTATGTCTGTGCCATATTAACTGCCAAACTTCAGAATTTATAATATAGTAGTAAGATAAGATAAAGATTTTTCTTTAATCTGGGAAATCATTTCGCGAAGAGTTGCCGTTGCCTACCTTCGAAGTTCTTCATCAGATCTTTAACAAATTGAAATGTGACTCATCATCATCATCATCAGCCTATAACAGTCCACTGCTGGACATAGGCCACTCCAAGTGCACGCCATTTGGCTCGATCACTGGCAACTCTGGAAATGTGACTAGTCCGTGAAAATACTTTTCCAAAAAAAAAAGAATCATCAAAATCGGTTAACAATAGGGGGTTTTCTATTTGCAATATAAAATATTTATTAGCTCTAGTAAACAATCATGAAATTATTTTTTGAATTCCTACATCAGCGATGAAGTTATAAAGCTTCAAAGATAACAATTAGAAAGAAAAGTCCGATATGAACTTTGACGTCAAATTCCATGACGCCTATACAGCTGCAATAGAAAACAGTGCTTTCGCGAGAGGGACAGATATGTTTGTTTAAAATTAGTATATCTCGTTTGTTTTTCGAGCAGTTTTGATTCTATTTTCACTGATAGTATTATATTATTGTATATCTTTAGGTAACTGTTATAGATAATAAATATTTTCGTTATGCATATATTCTCTATTCTATTTGGCAAGGTAGAAAGTTTATTGCAACGCGTTTCTCTGATTTTATTTGAAAACTGCTTCTTCAATCAATGAAAATTAAAAGTCGATAAAAAGATTAGTTGAACAATTAGAAAGAGAAGTCCGATATGAACTTTGACGTCAAAGTCCATGACGCCTATACAACTGCCATACAACACAGCGTTTTCGCGAGAGGGACAGATAATTGTTTAAAATTAAAGAAAAAAAAAAAAATATTAAAAATTGTATCTTGTTTGTTTTTCGAGCAATTTTGGTTCTACTTCCACTGTTAGTATTATATTTTTGTATATTTTTAAATAAACTGTATAGATTTTTTTTTTAAATTCATGCATATTCCTTTTGGCGAAAGTGTTGGTGAAGAAACATTTTTCATGGGATCCCTTCATCAGATCCTAACTTATACCTTCTATCATCAGCTAAACAATATGATTACTATGCACAAATATCTGCTTTGTTTTAGAAAGTTTATGTAAGATATTGAATGTGCCTATAATTTGACGGTTCGATTTTCATCAGATTCTAACTTGGTGACAATGGAACCACCTCACAAGTATAAGCTTTCGAATACAAAAATAATTAAAATCGGTCCGCAATTGGCGGAGAAATCGGTGAACATACATAAAAAAAAAACCGACAGCCGAACATGGAACCTGAATAATTATTGAAGAAGTCAGTTAATAAATATAATTATTTTTAAAGAATGTGTAGTACTCATTGGATAGATGAAGTGGGCTGCCATTGTAAGCCTAGCCGCGCCCTGGAGACTTTTGTCACAGTGACAGTATATCTCTCTCTACTAGAGAAATAATATACTGTCACGCAGACAAAAATTCACCAGTGCGCACGTAGCCTAAAACGAATAATTTCACACATTGTAATGTCACCGGAAAGTGCCAAAATTCGTTACATTATAAAATATCTTGAAAGTATGTAACCCTCGAAAATTGTCAACTGATCATTCGAAATATTTTTTTTACGTATCAAAATTTGATAGTTTATAATTTTTCAATTTTATTATTCCGAAAAGTTGTGAACTGAAATAAAATGATGACCAATAAGAACACAAGTCTACAAGAACCTAGGTTATAATTGGGTTTTTCAGATGTGACGTCACATGTACGCCATACAATACAATACAAATTGTTTTTATTGGGAACTAGCTGACCCGTGCCCACTTCGTTGGGCGGTAAACATTTTAACTTGTGATGAAATTATGAGTGTGGTTCGGTTAGTACTGACTGCTATGATTTATTCCCTGACGGCCAAAAGGAGGGTTTTGTTTTTATTGCATAATAATATGTATGTAGCTAGGCTAGCGAGCCGCTGCGAGCGCTCAGCGTTAGACGCTGTGCACGTTCAGCGCTAGATTCCCGAGCACGGACCTGCGATGTTCTCCAGCTTTGGTTAGCAAGCCGCTGTGAACGCTCGTAGCTAGATTTCCCAGCGAGTGCTTGCGAAATATTTTCTCTATTCCTCGAGAGGCTCTTCCGTACGGCGTACTCGAGCTGCTCTTGTCTCATGTCTGGGATGCCTGACGGGAAAGTTGTGATATCCTTTAAGGCATGATAAACAACACTGAAACTGTCCGATATCCCAAAAACAGAAATATCACAGCCTCGAACTCGAAGAATGAGAACGAAGTAATATTGTAATTGTGTTTTGAGAAACCGATTAACCAAAACAATTTTAAAGACCAACAACATTCAATCAACTACGTACAACTTACCTACCAAACGACAAAAGTTAAATAATAACTGGAGAGGGTCATTAATCCGCGGAAAATCTTAACACCACGATTCAGAAAAATTACGTAATTGCACAACGCCGTCTATGGGTAATGGATAAAACGTCATCCGTACAAAGCATGTTCTAATGCGGTTCGTGAATGGACGGCGCGAGCGGCGTTTTGCGATTTAGTAATTTTATATTATCTTCGAAACTATTCAACCAATTGACATACTGTTTTGGGAAAATCGTATCTCTATGAGCTATCTTCTTGAGATCAAAATAACATTTTTTTCGATAAGGTTTAATATTTTGTTGTTTAAAAAATCGTCCAAAGATAAGTACGTCGAAAAATACTTTTTTTAACACATAAAAGCTACTATATCTGCTAAAATATAAAAGATAGAAATATGGTGCCGCGGACTTTCTTGTAGAACTATTATAGGCGGACCAGGTTGCCATACATTGTTTTCAATTATATACAACTGTTAAGGCAGCGCACGCAAATAACTCTGTTGTAAGAGCTATTTTTTTCCGCCTGGATAGACAAAAATTGAGATAGTTCGACTAATATGCATGATATCTTTATAATTTATAGCCTATAGCACTCACGGATAATGTAGCTTTCTACCAGTGAAACAATTTTTCAAATCGGACCAGCAGTTCCTGAGATTACCCCCTACATACAAACTTACAAACAAATTTTACCTCTTTATAATATTAGTATAGATAACATAAGGAACCAATTCTGCTAGTACAACTTACACACTAAGGTTAGCAAAACAAGTTTAAAAAATAATTAATGAGTCATGTACTTACGAGGCACTTCATGCGGACAATAGCTTCTCATGAAATGCCTCAGCACAGGAGCTTTCGGGTCCTCAGCCACGACTTTCAGGATGCTATTGCTACTCTCTCGAATCCTCCTCACAAGCGATGCCACCTTTTTCCTGACGATGGCATGGAAGCCATCTGTACGCCATAGAGTTACAATTTAAATTTCGTGAAATATAAAAGACCAATGTCAAAAAATAGGGTTTTTTTGGTTCGTTTAGTATATTCTTATTTAGGTTCTTTTGATCTAATTATCATTTTGTATAACTGACATTTGATCTAACCGCTGAACAAAGAGCAACCGCACCAGCTCGGGAACTTACACCCTGACATGGATAGGTTAGGTTCATGTTAGGTTACTGTAAACTCTGCAGGCAGAAATAGGAGCCCCGCCCAGCGGCGCCGTCAGCTTGCCCTGGTCACAGCCGTAATTTAAGCCGAATGTACATTCATATTAAAAAGTAGTTATAGGTAGGTACCTAAAATTTAACACCCAAAGTAAACTCAACCAACATCGGACAACGGGAAGTCCATTTAATTCGTAACTCTTTGGCGTACATGACGTCACATTATGAACAAAACAATTAGAACAGATTTGTGCTCTGATTGGACTCCATTTTTATTTATTTCAGAATTTCTCGGAATGAAATCAAGAAATTATAAACTATACAATTTTGAAGCGTATAAACGCATTCCAAATGTTCACTTGACAATTTATCGAAAGTTTACAATCTCTTAAGATATTTTATAAACTTACGAAGTTGCCACTTTCCGGTAACATGAATAGTCACGAGCTCCTCTAAGTACTCTGATATAAAAAATGTTTAAACAAGTTGTGTTTACGTACATAAAATTACGTTTAAGTACTCAAACGAACTAAAGATCGCTGTACCTTTGTTTGTCAAATTGCCGACCATTATGAAGTGTAAAAAACACATCTTTAATGCGAATATTAAAAAGCAGTTTGTAACCATTTGTAACTATTTTTTTACATGTTTTTCTTTGATTTTTATTATGTGATTGCATAGTTCAATTTACCTAAATATGTGATTTTTCTGTTAAAAAAAGAATAGGTGTTGTTAGTCTAGTGATTGCAAGCGAGTTTCGTTGACAGAGTCAGTTGGTCATGGCCGTTCCTGAACTGGGAATTTGTAGTTAAGAACATGTTAAATCCAATTTAGGTGACGAAGTTTTTATAAGATTTTCAGGCTTAAGTAGAGTCAGACAGAAAGAACTCAATTTAGTAATGTTCTTAATAATCAAAATGTTGACGCCTATCCTATCCTTATTAGGGTTCCGTCAACCAGGGATCCTTATAATTTTGCAATGTCCGTTTGTCTATCTGACCGCGGTTTGGCTCATCTTAATGGAGCAAAAACCTTGAAAAAAGTTTTTATTTTCACGTGAAGTACCGATGTTTTTTTTTTAATAAATAACGAGTCATAACCGAAAAACCTTTTAAATGTATTAGGAGAAGTAGATTTTAGTACAAATTCCATTGAAAATCGGCAATTGTGACGTGCAACCACGGAACTCTACACAGTGCGTGGCCCGACATGCACTTTCTCGGTATTTATAAAAAAAAAAAAAAAAAAAACTATAAGCTCCTATTACATTTATACTGCTCGTGATGAAAGAGGATCGAATTACAAACGAACATAAAACGCTCTATATTTTCAAAATGGTAGCTCGGATGAAAATCTTTACTGGAAAGAAATTGTTGCTCTAGTCAAAGACCATGAGACGATGTACCCGCAAGAAACCAGTTTTTGAAGCGAAAACTTCTTTAGCGACGTTGAGCACTTTTCTCGGAATTGGTATAAAATGTTAAACTCGCGTCAGGACACGTGACCTGATTGAAAATTCGTAAGTCAGATGATTCAAAAATGTATAACGTTAATGTTCTAGTTTTCACTTCAGCCGGCACTCCCGGAGTTGGCAACCCGTTGTTTTTTTTTTGTTCAAATATCTTGCAGACATTCGATTTTTTTAAAGTGTAGAAAGCTGTAGGTTAAAGACCGATACTTAGAAAAAACTCTACATTTTTAGTCTCATACTGAGACTTCGACTTCGTTTTCGCGGGTTAATTGGTGACTGGCTCCTGACTACTCGTAACGACTATCCGCAAAAGCTACACCAGTTTCATAGATTAATAGTCTACACTAATCTACACTAATATTATAAAGAGTAAAGATTTGTTTGTTTGAATTGAATAGGCTCCGCAACTACTGGACCGATTTGAAAAATTCTTTCAATGTTAGATAGCCCATTTATCGAGGAAGATATAATAAGCGTGATGATATTATTCCATTATTGCTCCGCTCCTATTTGGAGCGGAGTAATAATGGAAAATGTGATGCAGACGAAGTTGCGCGGGTCAGCTAGTTTTTATAGACCTCTAACGCTTTTCATTCTTCCTAGATTGCGAAGCCGTGTCAATATGGACACTCAACCGTCACGGCAACCGGAACCCGGGCACCAGCGTCACTGTCGGTATGAAGGAGGTTAGTCTGCTGAAGGACGAGATTGTGAACAGCTGGACTGCAGGCAACAGCAGACTTTGCGCTCAGGTAACTAAATTATTTCATAAAGCTTGGCAAGAGTTGAACTATGGTAGGTGCCAGATGAACTTGCAATAAAGTTCATTGACATTTCACTAATATCCCTTTTTAGATACCCGGACAATCAATTATGAACGTAGAGGGTTACGATAGAAGTCGGTTCAGGGCAGATTTATGTCTTTATTTCTGTCAATAAATAATATATGAGTCAATGACCGTTAGTGCACATTTATCTGGCACCTACCATAGTGTCTTGAAACGGCCAAAAAGTTCTTACACATTCCTTATTTTGTCAATAACAAAATGTGTGTGGTTGATTGGTCTGTGGATGGGTGACCATCTTAACATACCGAGTTTCGTTGGCCCCGGCTGTCATAGATCTTTGGCAGTCGTTATGGATTGTCAGAAGCTTCTGATCTGACTCCAACCTTACCAAGAATTACCATGTTACCCAGTGAATGGGTTGTGGAGGTCTGGTAGGCTGCCGCCTCACGTAAAACACTGGTATTCAGCTGAATCCAGTTTTACTGGAAGCTGACGCCAATAAAGTTGGGAAAAGGCTAGGCAGATGATGAACATTGGGTAGTCATCTAGCCTGCGGCTTGCCAGGACCATCATCCACAGACCAACCTCGGCAAGCGTTGCTTAACCTTAAAGATTGACCCGTGCGGCTGATATTATATTTTACCCACTAGCTCCTCGACTACCCAATGTTACTTATGAAAATTAATTCCCTGAAAATGCAATGACCGGCATCTAATAATTGTATTCAACCATCCTATTCCAGGACATCGAAGGCTTCAGAGACTTCAGATGGAATGACACCATGGACGTCTCCACGTCTTACCTCACAGGCACCGGTTACGATGAGCTGTACGACATCGGGCGGAGACTCCGGGAGAAGTACCCTCATCTTCTCAGCGGCCAGGCTGAGCAGTTCTACTTCAGACCGACCAATGAGCAGAGGACCATCACCAGCTGTGTGGCGTTCATTCATGGGCTGACAGAAGGCACTAACTTGAATGTTACCATGGAACAGGCGAGAGAAAGGGATGATGTTATTAGGGTGAGTTTAGGAGAGGGAAACATTAAAAAACACAACAAAGCGCACTCATTGCCATTAACAGCGCCAGCAACAGGAGGGTCTGCGATAAAATTCTATAGATTAGAAATATACGATACATTTCTAAGCTAACAGGTTAGGTCAAGACCGCCTACATCAGTAGCCATTGAGTTTGCATTAATTCCGGTCCGGCAAACTCTCACTACCTATTTTGAAAAACGTTGTCGAAAGTCCCTATAAAGTGGTACCGAAAAAATATGGGGATAGTCCATGTTAGTTCATCCTTTTAAAAGTTCACCAAAACTATTTTTCAGCAGCACAGGACATTGAACTGGGAGGGAGGCCAAACATGTTGGAATACTTTACTAATTAATTCTTATCTATAATTTTCAGCCGTATGAGAACTGTGATCGCTATCAGCAGGAAGTGAGAGGTGGATACACTCTGGCTCATCAACTGGACACGTATTTTGTTACTCCGGAGTATGTTGCTGTAAGTGAAGTTTTGATTTAAAATCCAGATTTCTTGAAATCAACAGATTTTTCGTAAACTCCAATTAAAAATTAAAAAAGCGATTTTGTTCCTGGCGGATACAAATAGGTCCCTAAGCCTAAAAAAAAATTAAATCCATCTGACCTGGACCACCCTGTATATTATCATAAAGGAAAACATAGGGACATAGTAAATATCTGTCTCATTTAGTTTATGTGATATCTTTTAAATCGTTCCAATATTGGAGGAGGAAACAGGCGCGAGACAAAGAAAGTCTATTAACGGACCAATCTTGGCAAACGTTGTTTAACTTTGAAGATCGACCCGTGCTGCTTTCTGTTATTCTTCGTTGACCATAATACAAAACATAAAACCCATATTTTCATTCATTATTCACAGGTCGTGAACGCGGTCCAGAACCGTTTAGGCATCAGCACGCAGCTGAATGCTTCTATGGTCTTCTCCATGTACGAGGTGTGCCGATTCTTCCGATCCTGGGAGCCAGACACCAAGTCTCCCTGGTGCTCTGTCTTCACTGAGGAGGAGCTCCTTGTCTTGGAGTACTATGATGACGTCAGACATTACTATAGGAATGGATATGGGTCTTGGGTGAGTTCGATTAGAATCCTAATATAAGTATATAAAATTATAAATAAATAATAATAATAATAAATAATAACCTTGGACATTTCACACAACGCCATATAGTCCCAAGCTAAGCAACCTAATGCTTGTGTTATGGTAACGATATGGCTGATAAACTACTTATGTACATATTTTTTTTTTGTAAATACATAAATATTATAGATAGAAAAACACCCAGACTCAGAACAAATACATGTAGGTCGTACAAATATTTGTTCCGTGCGGGAATCGAACCCGCGACATGCTGCGCAGCAGTCAATCGCTCAACCACTGCGCCAACCATGTCGTCAATTCTTCCTTTAGTGGTGAGTGACGGAGTAACTGGCAGACAACGCACAACTGACACTAGGTACTGGTCGCAGAAAGCTGAAATTTGACACGTAGGTTCCTTTGGAACTGCCGGAGTTGCGGGACTATTCGAAAGAGATACCGCGGCTCCGGAACACAAAGGGCAATGAAGAACATGGATGGGTTTAAGTCCTACTCCTACTCCTACTACTCCCTTCCGGTCCGCCCAGAGCGGGAGAAGTCACTAGATGATTTCCCATCCCTAAAAAAAAGGTTCCTTTGGAAGTGAAGGGAAACATGATTTTTCGAATTCCTACGAAATGAAGATGCTCAGGTGGTCATGGAAGCTTTAAAGTTGCACCAATGGCAGACAAAATTACTGAAAACCGCCTTCGCTTGTATGTCCATGTCAGAAGACGAAGCGAAGACCATGTGGTTCAAAGTGAATTGGAGCTCCAAGAACAAAATAGAGAGAGGCCGCCCACCATTGACCTGCCCAATTACACGAAACTACAACCCAAGATCGCTTGACTTGGTGACGGAAAGTGAGGAGAAACAACCCCAAATAATGGGATAAGGATTGGAAGAAGATGCGCGAACGAAGTCGCAGACAAAATAAGTTAATTTGATAGAATCTGTCGATAAAGGAATAAACTTAAAACCTGAAAAGAGGTCTTCGTAGTTACCATTTTGATCACGGATCATCCAAAGTGTTTTTAATTTAATCTTTTATTTTGGATTTATCATCACGCAGAATCGTGATTCACCGCACTAGCATGAACCCGTAACTCAGTGATTGTTTCGCTTTTTGACACATGTCAAATGTTCTTGACCTCTTTGTAAATATAACCTTCGTTTGCAAGCCGTTGAGTTAGATAGATTGGACTTGCTTTTTTTCTTTTTTTCACGTTAACAAAAAATTAAGACGTATTATTCCAGTTGGATAGAATTTTAAGAGCACCAAAACTATTCCCATTACAGCAAAACCCAAAAGAATTTTAGTGCTTTTAAAATTGTTGCTCTGACAGGAATATCCATGATTTAAAGAAGGTGGCTGGTAGCGGATGGATGCGAACTGCTCAAGATCGAGATGGTTGGCGCTCTTTGGTTGAGATTAACGTTGAGCAGTATAAGGCAAATGTCATGAATGATGACAGTGTTTTTAAAGCACTCGTCTCTGGTCTCATGTCTCACGTCTCTGGTAAAAAAATTACCATCGTAGTGACGTGAGAGTCTTCCTTATAATATTTTTTGGAAATACATCTGACGGACTACCTAATTAGGTTTTTCTCGTAAAATACCCTATTGGTGTTTGAGAATTATAACAATATTTTTTAATTTCCTTATTAACAGGTCAACGAGCACCTAGGTCGCCTACCAATGAAAGATTTATACGACAACCTCATGGAATTTATCGAAGGAGGCGGCCGGAAAGTCAGCGGCCACTTCACTCACGACACCATGATGGAGATGGTCTTCTGTGCCCTGGGGCTCTATAAGGAGGATGCTCCTCTGCAGGCCCAATACATGGATCCTCTCAGGGTTTGGAGGTCCAGTTACATCGGAGCCTTCTCTACCAATATTATTGCTGTGCTTAACAGGTAAATTTATTTAAATTGTGGTTGCAAAGGTTCTGTACCCAAAGGGTAAACAATGGAACCCTATGACTAAGCCTTCGCTGTCTGGTCGTCCACCAGTCCGTCCGTTTATCTGTCTACCAGCGGGCTGTATCTCAAGAAAGAACCGTAAAAGGTAGACAGTTGAAATTTTCACAGAGTGTTTATGTCTATTGTCGCTAAACAACATCATCTGCCTAGCCTTTTCCCAACTACAGTGGGGTCGGCTTCCAGTCAAACTGGATTCAGCTGAAAACCAGTATTTCCAGTTTTACGTGGAGCGGCTGCCGACCAGACCTCCACAACCCATTAACCGGGTAACACGGTACTCCTTGGCAAGACTGGAGTCAGATTTACTGGTTCTGACAATCCGTAACGACTGCCAAAGATCTGAAAATGACAGCCGGGACCAACGGCTTAACGTGCTTTCCGAGGCACGGAGGAAACTCGATATGTTAAGATGGTCGGCCATCCACAGACCAACCTTGGCAAGCGTTGCTTAACCTTGAAGACTTTACCGTGCGGCTGTTATTATTTAGCCACGAGCTACACAACAAATTAATAATAAAAATGCATTATGCGAGCTCGACTCGCACTTGGCAAGTTTTCTTATTTATTACGGAGCTGTTTTTAACCGACTTCCCAAAAAGGAGGAGGTTATCAATTCGGTTGTATGTTTTTTTTTTTTTTTTTTATGTTTGTTACCTCATAACTCCGACAATTATGAACCGATTTGAAAAATTCTTGTTTTATCTGAAAGGGTATACTTGCAGATTGGTCCCATTTAAATCATATCAAAATCGGTTACGAACTTTGGATTTTAAATCGAAATACCTGGAATTTGACTATTTAGATGACTCTTTGATAATCGAAATTGCGTATTTTGCTTTTCTGCGATTTTGCAGTGGTGTTGTTAGGTGTGGGGCACCACTAAAAAGTGAAAAATAAAAAACTTTTTACAAAAAAATACAACCGACTTCCAAAAAAAAACAGAACACCGGAAGTCGGTGTCAAAATACGAAGAAAGTAACAAAAACACCGACTTCCGAAATTAAAGTTATTTTTTACTTTGCAGTGTTTTTTTTTGGAAGTCGGTTGTATTTTTTTGTAAAAAGTTTTTTCTTGAGATAATTTCTTCAAAGTTCATGCGGCGAAAGCCGCTACGCTGGTAGAAATAAGTATCAAATGAGCGTTTGACTTATAATTAAATTCCCTGTAACATTGGACTCGTTCATTTACCTTTGTAAGCAGATGTGCAGGTCATTGTTCATACATATTTTTCTTTCTGGTTAGTCTTTTTTCCTATTATTACTTTTTGTGTAAAAACTTCATCGTCAGAATAATTATGTAATTTTTATTCAAACAGCTTTGCTATGCTTCCTGCAAATGATATTTAAGATTAGTTTCAATCTTTGAATTGAGGCAATTGTAAGGATTAATATGCTATCTTATTAGTTTATTATTGTTTATTGTATATTTTAATTTTGTGTATTTATCTATGGGCCTCAGTTGCCCGACAATAAAATGATAATGATAATGTTGAAGAGACCGTGTGTAATTCTTTTATTACTCTTTATTTAAACGGTGTTATCGGCGATCAAATAAATTATATCATTTTTGAATACTTTATCAACCGTTATGAAAGTACTCTGTCTATTGATTTCTGTTATCTAGGCACGCTGTTGTCATTCATTGACGGGTGGATATTTATTGTCAAAGCGTTCTTCCCTATCTAAAGTACTACTTTATGAGTACTTCAAAGTCTAATAATATCGCCTTCCTATTTATTTATGATGTTTCTGTTATCTAGTTGTTGTAAATTATTTGGCTTGTCAATCATTTCTTCATACAGATTCGTGGCGTCTTTCAATTTATAGGTTTCATCATTGTGGACAGTACAAATGGTTTCACTATTTTCTTCCATTGTAGGAACTTAGGAGAGCTCGTTGCTAAATAATAACAGCCGCACGGGTCGATCTTTAAGGTTAAGCAACGCTTGCCAAGGTTGATCTGTTGATGGGTGACCATATTAACATATCGAATTTAAACTGTTGGTCCTGGCTGACATTTGGAGATCTTTGGCAGTCGTTACGGATAGTCAGAAGCCAGAAAATCTGACACCGGTCTTGCCATGAAGTACCGTGTTACCCAGTTAATGGGTTGTGGAGGTCTGGTAGGCAGCTGCTCTACGTAAAATATTGATATTCAGCTGAATCCGGTTTGACTGGAAGCCGACACAAATATAGTTGGGAAAAGGCGAGGCAGATGATGTAGGTGCTATAAGTTCTCTATTTCTATATTTCACCCTTTACGTACATAACGTTCTGGGAACACATTCATAGTGCGTATTGCTGCGTAGTGGAATTCCCTGCCAGTCTATGCTTCCTGATAGCTACTACCTGCAAGTTCTTAAGTCAAGAGTGAATAGATTACTTCTTGGCAAGCGTGATCCATCTTCAACCACATCATCGCTTTCGATCAGGTGAGATAGTGGTCAAACGCGTGGCTATCAATTTAAAAAAAAAAACCGAAACCATAAGTACTTCTTAATCTCATAACCAGGAGCTTGTGGCTTACTTAAAAGCCGAATTTGTCGATTTCCTAGGTTAAGCAACTCTTGCCAAGGTTGGTCTGTGGATAGGTGAGCATCTTAACATGCCGAGTTTCTTCCGTGTCAAAGCACGTTAAGCCGTTGGTCCCGCTTTGAAAATCTTTGACAGCCGTTACGGATAGTCAGAAGCCACTTAATCTAACTAAGTCTTTCCATGAAGTACCGTGTTTACCCAGTTAATGGGTTTGATAGGCAGCCACTCTGCGTAAAATACTGGTAATACGGCTTCCAGTCAAAACGGATTTAGTTGAGAAATCCGTTTTGACTGGAAGCCGACTCCAATATAGTTGGGAAAAGGCCAGGCAGATGATGAATCTCATTACTTTACCTTACTTGAAAAAAAATCACACCTACCAACTCCATTCTTCCAGGTGTGACGAAACCACGACAACCAACACTGACAACCAGTACTACCGAGTCCAGCTCTTCATCAACGAGAGGGAGACTCCCATCTGTCCCCTGGAGGGATGCACCTTGCAAGATTTCCAGGACAAATTCAAGTCCTTTACCAACGCAAACTTGGACTTTTGCAGCATGTCTTACATACCCGACGAGAATGAACCTTACCCAAATAGCGCGACATCTACAAATGCATTTTGGAGATTTTCATAGTATTTAAATAGTGAATCGAACTATTTTAAGCAATAAATGAAGTGTTAAATTATTGACATTGGTACCTACAGCAGTATTTAAGAGCGTGTATTCCGTCCACTAGCGCCGCCAATCGTTTTTTATTATTTGTGGTAAATTTAAGACACGTAGGTAAAAAACCGCTCTGTAGTGCACTGAAGAAATGTATTTATTATGTTTTGAGAGTTATGTTTTGTACTTTAGAACATAAATAGTTGCCAAAGTCGATATTTTTGCCGTTTTGGCTATTTAGCCATGAGTTATGTATTAAAAATAGCTATAAAAAAATAATAGATACATTTCTTCAGTGCACTACAGAGCGGTTTTTTATCTACGTGTCTTAAATTTACCACAATTAATGAAAAACGATTGGTGGCGCTAATGGACGAAATACACACTCTTAAGACATACAATTTAATTTAGTGCCGATTTCTATTTATAAGACTAGTGGTTATTTTTACCAACACAGTTAGTGTTCAAGAAAACACTAGTCTGGGATGGCGAACCTATGGCACGCGTGCCAGATGTGGCATGCAGCAAAATAATTTGGGCACGCCTTTATAAGATTACTTAGCACCTTGATGAAAATAAAAGATATGTTGTTGATAATGCACCAGAAATTGTACTGAATATCTACTTTGATTTGAATAAATACAAAGTTGATAACGCTAAAATTGCTTTATGAATGATTATGATAGTAACAAAATAAGAGTTGATTTAATAGCATCTTAATTATTTTAATTTTTGTCCTTGCATCACACAGTCAAGATTTTTGTCGATATGTCATGTCATTTGCGTTCTTTGTCTGTCTAGGTTTGCCATCCCTGCTAGGTCCTTTACCTACTAACCATGCTTTACAATGGCGGACAATATTTTGAAAGTACCTGTAAATATGACTAGTCAGTGAGACGTTACTGTTATTTGAGGGTCAATTCTCTAATTTTTGAGAAACTTTAGCATTTGCATCGCACTCGGAAACTGTCAAAAACGCCTTGAATTCCTATAAAATAAAATATTGGTCTTCAGAGAGCCTAGCACGAATGTTTTTGTCGTATAGTAACGTAACATAAAATTTTACGTTATTTACATAATATTTAATATTTGAATTCGATACTATTTTCATATTTTTTATTATAAAATTATGTATGTCGCACATAAACCAAAACACTATAGGGTTGTAGTTTTTATATTCAAAATTCACTCACGGTAACGATAACTGTAACGTAACTATACGATTCGTGCTAGGCCCCCAGAACATAAGTTATTGTGTAACGCAAGAAGTAGCATGATGGGAAAGAACATGTTTGTTTTGAATTCCGATTCTTCGCAAAATCATCACACGGATATCATGCGTGCATCTTGCTTAGATTTTCTTTTATTGAAGTGAAAATTTTTTTAGCGGCGTTGAGCAATATTCTTGGGATGTATAAAATGTTAAACTCGCGTCAGGACACGTCGAAAATTCGTAAGACGGATGACGCGTCGGGACACGTGACCTGATCGAAAACTCGTAAGACGGATGATTCGAAAATGCACAACGTTAATGTTCAAGTTTTCACTTCTGCCGGCAACCCGTTCTTTTTTCAACAGTTTGCGAACATAACCAGCCATGACATGTTCGATGCATAGAAATTCATCTGATGCTGTTATGACAATAAGTAAATGAAATGTCTTCTAATTCAGTAACTGCTCCACCTACTGATGTTCCATTAATTACGAAGCTAATAAATTAATAAGATGAAGTGACGATGTGTGATCTTAATCATCTGCTCATTTCTCAATAAATAATTTTGTGTGTACGTAAATATGTCAGTTCAGAAAATTACTGATATAACCCAGTTCCTTGAGTAAAAATAAATGTATTACTCTTGTTTTGACACATATTATAAATATTTAAGTGTCTGCGTGTCTTTTTATATCCTCAAAAATATCCCTGGCGTTTTATATCTGCTACATAATATGGAAATCTACTACAGAATATCAAGTTTCAAAATTGTCTGGATTCGAAATATTTTTCTGGTTGTGTGAGTGGACTCTTTAGTTTGGTTTGATTTCCAGGCAAAGTGAGTGTATTTGAGTCCAATTTTTATAAATACTATTTCTGAAATATGATCTTTAAACGTGGTTGTGTTATATTTTAAGTTGGGTATGTTGTGTGTGGGTGGTTGGTACACCACTATCTAACCCATTTATAATGGTATGTTTGTCGAAATATCCTCCTTTCAGTCTTTCCTACGAAAATAGGTTTCATTTCCTTTAAATTTGTTTAAGTATGTGATCAAAGATTCTTGAAATTCTGACTCATTTAATAAGCCTGTATGCCTCCTACTTCTGTGTGTGGAGTAAGATTATAAATATTTTTGATTGTGGGATTGATAAAAATAAAAGTCGAGTAATAGTATTTTATGACAACGATATCGCTTTATTAGATGTCAAAATGAAGCTGGCGAGAGAGGCGCACGCGCAGGCGGCGGTGAGGGGGTGGGGGGCGTGTCTCGGACGAGCAAGCGCACGCACTACTCACGCGCTTCTCTCGGGGCCTCGCACTCTCGATACATACTCCACGGTAATAAATAATATAAATAAATATCAACAAGTTACAAAATAGCCTTTGGTAAAAAGATTAGATCACTAAAGTGTATATTTTTTTTGTTTGGCTTACAAAATTTTTTTTTACAGTTTTTCGTTTCACGCATTCGTAACTTTCAACTGCTATGTATAAAAAAAAATTAGTTACATTTCAACGAAAAATCTGTACAGTCCGTTTTTTTTTCTGTAGTGGAACGTTTAGAAATCTTCGGGCGCCAGGTCGAACCTAGGTGGGAAGGTGCCGAAACCGTCAGCGAAGCCGGGACGCGAGCGCTGGGGCTGCGGACGAAAACATACATTAATATCTTACTCAACATCACCAGTCAGGATAAACGACATGCAGGACCTGAATATTCGTACATGCCTAGGAGTCAAAGATGCAGGAGTATAAAATACATGTATATAGAGAGTGGTATATGGGGATAACTTCCACAGGTACTAGTTCTAATTCAAGGGGCTGCACTGCTCATAGTGCTGTATGTGGCGTGCAATATATTGCCAACTTACATATTACTCTCCAGTGCTGAATTAGGGACGCCCTTTAACGGACGCCTGAATCAGAGAATGATGCTTAGTATCTCGAATTAGTATTGACGGTTTGGTAAAGGCTTAGTGAAGGAAACTCACCGCCGGACTGACTCCTCTTGCGGCGGAACCCGCGCGTCCCTTGCCACGGAATTTGCTGATGGCCTGCTCGGCAAGGTCTGCCCTTTCTTCGGCTTCCTCCAACTCCTGCTGTGCCTTGCGGAACTTAGCCAAGTTGAGGGCGGCGATTTCTTCGGCCTCCTCGATCTGCCTCTTGTAGGTCTTGATCTTCTGTTGCAGTTTGTCGACCAGGTCCTGCATGCGCTCGTGGTTCTTGCGGTCCTCCTCGGCCTGGAAGGTGAGCTCCTTGATGCGCCTCTCGGACTTGCGCAGGTTCTTCTGTGCGTCGGCGTGTCTCCTCTGTTCACCGTCAAGCTCGTTCTCGAGCTCCCTGACCCTCTGTTCGAGCTTCTGGATGGCCTTCTTGCCTCCCTTAAGGGCGTTGGCTTCAGCCTCATCCAGCCTGACTTGCAGTTCCTTGATCTGTTGTTCAAGGGCCTTGCGGAGTTTCTCTTGGGTCTGGGCGTGGTCTTGCTCGGCGCGCAGCTCGTCGGCGAGACGGGCGGCGTCAACCATGGCCTTCTTGGCCTTCTCCTCGGAGTTCTTAGCCTCGTTGAGGAGCTCGTCGAGGTCGGAGTGCAGGGTCTGCAGCTCGGACTCGAGTTTCCTCTTGGCAGCGGACAGGGAGGCGCTCTGGGCGGACAGCTCGTTGAGCTGTTCGTGAGCGTCGCCGAGTTCCTGCTCGGCCTGGCGGCGGGCGCGGTCGGCCTGTTCCAGCAGAGTGCGGGACTCCTCGAGCTCGTTCTGGAGGGCGTTGGCACGACGCTCGGCAATGCCGCATTGTTCGCGGGCATCGTCGCGGGCGCGCTGTTCCTCTTCCAGGGCGGTCTGGAGGTCCTTGATCTGGGCCTGGTAGCGCTTGATGTTCTTCTGGGCCTCAGCGTTAGCCTTGTTGGCGTGGTCAAGAGCGATCTCGAGCTCGTTGATGTCAGCCTCAAGCTTCTTCTTCATGCGCAGGGCCTCAGCCTTGCCCTTAGCCTCGGCTTCGAGGGAAGCCTGCATGGAGTCGAGGGCACGCTGGTGGTTCTTGCGGGTGTTCTCGAATTCCTCCTCCTTCTCTTGGATGCGCCTGTCGATCTCCTGCCTGACCTGGGACAGCTCAAGCTGAGCACGGAGGACCTTGTTCTCCTCCTGTTCGAGGGCAGACTCAGCCTCCTCGAGGGCGGCCTGGAGCTCGTCCTTCTCGG
This sequence comes from Ceramica pisi, assembly GCA_963859965.1. Classification (NCBI taxonomy): domain Eukaryota; kingdom Metazoa; phylum Arthropoda; class Insecta; order Lepidoptera; family Noctuidae; genus Ceramica; species Ceramica pisi. The sequence goes on from OY982538.1 coordinate 2,541,720, forward strand.
CCTCGAGGCGCTTCCTTGCCTTCTCGATCTCGTGGATGTTGCGGCCACCTTCACCGATCTGGTCAAGCAGATCCTTGACTTCGTCGGCGAGGTTCTTGTTCTCGCGGCGGACAGCCTCGAGTTGTTCCTGGCCTTCCTCGTAGGCACCCTTGAGGCGGAACAGTTCAGTGGAGTAGTTGCGGCACTCCTTCTGGCTGGCGTCAAGCTCGGCGGCGAGGTCGTCGACCTTGAGCTTCCATTCTCCGATGATCTTGTCGAAGGCCTTCTGCTTCTTCTCGGCAGCGTTGGCGATGGCGGTGGCACGGTCGACCTCGAGCTGCAGGTCCTCGACCTCGGTGGAGAGGCGCTGCTTGGTCTTCTCGAGAGCGACAACCTTCTGGTTGAGGGACTCAATGGTCTCCTCGGCCTCGGCGAGGCGGGCCTGGAGCTTGCGCTTGGCCTCCTCGAGTTCCTCGGAGCGGGCAACACCCTCGGACTCGTACTTGGAGCGCCAGAGCTGAGCCTCGGCGTTGGCCTTGGAAAGCTGGCGTTGAAGATCAGCCTTGCCTTCGGCCTCCTCCTCGACCTGTTCGCGGATGTTGTCCAGGTCGTGCTCGAGGTTGCGGAACTTGCCAAGAAGGGTGGCGCGTTCCTGTGAAGAGAAGTTTACGATAAGTTCATGTTCAAATAAAAGTCTAAATCAACGGAGAGTCTAAAGGATGATTACATACCCTGGCCTCCTCGTCGGCGAGCCTCTTGGTGTCCTCGAGCTGGGTGGTGAGGGACACCTTGATCTTGGACAGCTGAGACACCTGGGACTCGGCCTCCTCCAGTTGGCGGAGCAGGTCGGAGTTCTCGATGGACAGCTTCTTCTTGGCGGCATCCAGGTCGTTGAGGGTGCGGTTGGCCTCGTCAGCCTTGCTCTGGACCTCGTTGAGCTGGTGCTGCAGCTGCTTGACGATCTTCTCTTGGGCAGCCTGCAGGATAGGCGTGTTTCAGAATGCATGTAATGATGGTCTGGCATGTTAGTTCTTTTGCAAAAGTAAAGTGTAAAACTTGAATTAATCGGCTTTATTTGTTAGATTTCAATATCAATATGATTTGTTGTTGATAAAAGATTAGTTGTAGAACAAATTTCTTTATAAAATTAATACATTATTGATTCTTTTTTTTTTCACACAAAATTATCAATAAACTTCCATGCATTGTTATTGTTTATTTTTTGGGATGTTATTGTTTAAGAAGGAGTTCACTCAAACGTCGAGGCGGTTTTAGCTTCCATGCTACACCTAATCAAATGAAATCATTAGTGTTTTATGATGAGAATCATTGTCATGGGATGGATTATGTGTTTTCATGTGTGGTGTTTCGACATTTTTTTCTCCTAGATTTAATAAGCTGCAAAGCGAAGCCCTGTAACGGCAAAGGCCAACAAAATTTTCTTTTCATCCTTTGTACCTTTTCGTTGGACACATGGTCGAGTCCGGCACGAAGGTCATTGACTTCACTAAAGTACTGAGAGCGCTCTTTCTCAGCCCTGGATGGATAAATAATGACAACAATTTTAATATAATGTCAACAACCGTCTAACACGGCCGAGGAATAAACAGCGAACTATCGCTCGTATCACAATACCATGTGATGTGTAATGTGGTCGTAAGGTTCCATGCAAGGTTCACCCCAGGCGGTACACATGCCTCTACTGACGACATGTTACCTTCTCTCTCGCTACTTGATCGACAGCCGCGCGAGTGTTGTTAAGCTCGTTGTAGCAAGACGCACGGTCATGCTCAGCCCTGGATGTTGCATTATAGTTCAGTAAATGTAATTTCTATATTTAATTCGGATATAAATCTATCAATCCCACATGTATCCGTCGACCGATTTTGATGATTCACGCGTAGGCGTTGATACATCACATTTATTTTATTGGCTATTTTTATAGTAGGGTAAAAATATACTTACTTGGCCTTGAGTTTGTTGAGCTGGTCGAGTTGCTCACCCATCTCCGACACGGCATCGTTGTGCTTCTTGCGGAGGTTGGCGAGGGTGGACTCGTGCTGGATGTTAGCCTCCTCGAGGTCGCGGCGCAGCTTGCTGAGCTCGGCCTCGCGCTTCTTGTTCAGCTCGATCTGAGCGGAGGTGGCACCACCGGCTTCCTCAAGGCGCTCACCCAGCTCTTCGAGTTCGCGGGCGAGGTCGGCACGCTGCTTCTCGGCCTTGGCACGAGCTTGGCGTTCGGACTCGACCTCCTCCTCGAGCTCTTCGATGCGGGCTTGCAGTTCCTTGATCTGTTTCTGGTTCTTGCTGACAAGGGACTGCTCGTCCTCCAGCTTGGCGGTGAGGGACGAGATCTCCTTGTCCTTGCGCTGGACGGTCTGTTCGAGCTCCTTCTTGTTGCGCTCGAGGTCGGCGACGGCCTCCTGGGTAAGCTTGAGGTCGCCCTCGACCTTCCTCCTCTGCTTCTCGACGTCGGCGCGCAGCTTCTTCTCGCGCTCCAGAGAGTCCTCGAGCTCGTCGAGGGTCTGCTCCAGCTTCTGCTTGACCTTGTTGAGGTGGTTGACCTTGTCCTCGGCGGCCTGGAGCTCCTCGGAGGTCTTCTGGTTGGACTCTCCCTGGAGCTTCTTCTCCTTGTTCAACTTGTTGATGAGCTCGTCCTGGTGGGCGATCTCGTCGTTCAAGTTGCGGATCTGGTGGTCCTTGGTGGCCTTGTCCTGTTCGGACTTCTGGACGGAGAGTTCCAAGTCCTCAACATCCTTCTTGAGGCCGGAGACTTCCTGTTCCAACTTCTTCTTAGCCTGGAAGAGCTGGTTGCGGGCATCCTCTTCCTGGGTGAGGCGGTCCTGGGTGTCCTACAATACAAAACGTTCGAGTCAGTTTTATGAATCAGCTTTTGTTTATAATTAGTATCAGCTAACGCGTCTGCTTCTTTTCAATTAACACTTCTAAGAACGAGGCAATCAAAGTTTCGCAATAAAATCCTGTAGGGTGCAGACGTGCAGTTATTTTAAACACGATCGAACTATTTCCCGTGTAAACAAACTTGAAGTTTATTTAAAGAATCGCGTCAAGAAAACTAGCGGAGAGTTAACTCGCTACACTGTATAACTCTACATATTTGGTTTGTAACACTGGCTGATGTTTATCGTCCGCAGGAAACTTCACTAATTTTAATTAAATTAATTAGCTGTAGACTTTCATCGCGTCAACTCTTCACGACCTAAATTCTAGTTGCTATTTCAGTTTCAGAAACAAAATTTTAACTATCTACTTACTAATTTATCACTGCATCTACTTTAACTAATGGTTAGTGCACAGTCCATTAGCAATATAATAAAGGATATGTGAGGTACTCACCCTGAGCTGGAGCTCGAGGTCGGCCTTCTGCGCGTTGAGCTTAGCGGCGCGCTCCTGAATCTCGGAGAGGTTGCCCTCCTTGCCTTCGATGGAGGCAAGCAGAGCGGTCTTCTCCTCGAGCAGCTTGGCGTTGAGGCCCTCCAGCTCCTTGCGGAGCTTCTCTTCCTTTTCGAAAGCCTCCTGGGCCTTCTGGGCCTTCTCCTCAAGTTTCTGTAATTCGTTGACACCTTTAGTTTCCCCGTTCCATTCCGATAAGTGAACCGCGGCCGCCATTGTTTAATTATGAATTTATTATTATTTAAAACATCAATAAAAAAATAAATAGGAATGCAAATGTGTTCGGTTCGTTCGTAAGTACAGGGTAGGGTAGGTGGTGCGCGCGCCGCCGACCACTCCGCTACTGAGCGCCGCTGGAGATCTCCAGCGGGTGGAACATCGCCCACGCACAACGTTGTGAACATGGAGAAAAGGTGCGGGGCGCAGGGGCGCGGGGCGCGGTTCCAGAAATGGCCGCATCACCTGCTGCGGTGTCGCGTAACCGACAGGTGGGCGCGGTTCGCGCTATTTGCGGTACCTTGAATCACGCGTCCTATATCCGTGTATAGTGGGTCAGAGTGTACCATCTCATTAATTACGATGATTGATGCTTACCGCGAGCTCATCCTCGACGCGGGTGACGTTGAGGAGGGGCTTGACCTTCTGCCACAGCTTCCACCAGGGCCAGGTGCGGAGTTGCAGGTACTTGCGCAAGTTGCGCTGGACAACTTGGAGAGCCAACCTTTGGAAAAAATAAACAACATGAAATGTCGTGCACTTCCAAATATGGCCTTATGTCCAAGTGTCAATGTCAAATATGCGTACCTCTGTTCCTGCAGCTTCTTGTACTCCTTACGGGACAGGTAACCACGGATGTAGGCCTGGAGCCACGAGACGATCTTGGAAAGCCTGTCGTCACGCAACTCTTCCATCTGACCCAGGACACCGGCGCGGAAGAATACCTGCTCGTACAGGGCAAGTGTTAGGGGAGGAGCACCACGTGGTGTGAAGGTAAGCAATATTTCACATTGATTGCAATAAATATAATAATATTGAATTTACCTCTTACGGTGCTTTAAACATTTTAAAATGTGGAAGTATTTATAGTCGTAGGCAATTAAAAAAGAAAAAAGATTATATCTTGTGTTAGTCATTTTCTCTTATGAGTCATCAGCGAAGAATTCACTAAAACAGTAAAGTGGCACAAAACAGACCGATAGAACAGAAAGATAGGGTTATTTTAGTTACTGCGTCATGCAATGAGGATATAGAGGGAAAATTAGTATCGTGTAGGCTGCGTGTGGCATGCTTGAGTTCTACCTTCGTCTTTCCGAGCCTGAAAGACTCCGAATCCAATCCGGTATGCTCGAGAATTTTCTTAGTAGCAATCTCAGGTGTAATTGGTTCTTTGATGAGGTTCGGGCACAGAATTTTGTATCTGCGTTATAGGAGTACACACAATATGATAACAGTGTTTATTATGTACGTGTAGGGTAAGGAAGGACAGGGGAGCACAAACAGGAGCCTTAGTAGCTTGGACTCCGGGGTGAGCACATAAGGTTTTAGGTCAAATTATGACACCAGTCTCATGAGGTGTTGAATTCGACAAAGCACATTTAAGCCTCGCGGTCCGCATGTTTGGGGGTTTTGGACCGCTCTTCTCAAATAGCTAACTACTTTCAGGGGTTTAAAGACATGCCTTGGTGTGACCCAGACGGTAGGACTCCACGTCTAAGCCAGTCGCCTCCAGGATGACTTGAGCGATTTTCTTAGGATCGGATTCCTTTTCCACAGCTTGAGGGGCCAGGATCTTGTAGCTACATTATCAAAATATATGGACACACAATGAGGGAATGTACTGATAATATGTTCATGAGTATACCAATACATAGATACAACGTCCTTGGTATCTTAGGGGCAATAGGGGCGGATCAAGGGGTAAACCAGAACTCTCCATAACAGATGGTATTCGTTCACGTTCTGAAATTCTTACAGGGGTCAAAGGGTTTGTATGGCTAGATGGCAACATCTAGATTACAGGTGAATTCTACAGGTGCATACCATTCATGACAACTAGGTATGATACACACTCGGTAGGAGGCAAACCATGTATAGGTAGGATCTAAAAACAAAATCTAGTTTCTTATAGATTTTCAAAAATCTATAAACTATCACATGCTATCTCCATTCTAGGATGGTATCAATCTCTGCCTTGCCTTTGTGTGGCCAATACGATAGCTTTCGGGGTCGAGACCCACTTCCTCCAAACACTTCCTAGCGGCCTCTTTAGGGTCTTTTTCTGCTGTCATGGCGACTGGTGCAAGAATCATGTAACTGTTCATTAAATAACAAGTTAATTTAGTTCATCATCATAAAACATGAGTAGCTTCAGTATTAATATCATTTCGTATCTTGATCAAAAATATAAAGGTGCGAGTGGAGAGTCATCAAAATAATTTTAGATGTTATTAGTCACGCCTGCACGAATGTCTGATGACGTCAAACGCCAGTCAGCTGCAGTACCAGAATAAAATCGTGTCGAATATACCAGAGTCCGAAGAATTTGTTTAGACTCGCCAACCAAAATTATGTGCGTTTCTCAATAAATTTAATCTCATATATGAAAATAAAATAAAGTTATTTGATGATGACTGGAGATTCCAGAAATATTTGCCGAATGGGCACTTAAGACTGAAATAGATTTTATTGGTATCCTTGAGGTTGGAATCTTACCGGAGCTTGAAGTCAGGGTAGACCATCCTGTTGGGGAAACCTTTACGGCAAATACGGATGCCTTCAAGCACACCGTTACAGGTCAGCTGGTGCATGACAAGGTGAGAGTCGATGAGACCTGAGGGATAAAGTTACACGCTCAAGACAAACGTTACACATTTTTGTATGGCACCTGGAGGAAATTCCAAGTAACTGTAAATCTAAGACTTCTGCTGAACATTTTAACGGACTATATTTTTCTAGTAAAATGTTAAACAGATGTAAACTTAATGGTATCAAGTAAAGTACTCACCAGCCTGCTTCAACTCGTTGGGGATGATACAACGTACGAAGTGAGGCTGGGTAGACCTCAGGGTGGTCATCAGGTTGTTAAGTTGTTCCTGTAGATACAACACTTATTAAAACTCATGATACTGGTCCTAAGATTTGCACAAGAAAAAACAATTTTGCATTCAAAGATTGCAAGAACGAATTTTCTTATAAGCTTAAGGAAGATCATTTCTGTAGTCAGTGAGCAGAAATTATCTTCGAAACATAGAGAAGCAACACTCAAATGTAACGCACATCCAGAAGTATGTTTTGATGGAAAAGTGCATAAACATAGATTCACACATTTTGGTTAAAACATGAAAAAACACAACAAAATTAGCATTACAATCAGCAGCAAGTAGCACAGTAACGTTTTTTTAAGTAACTACTTTGCAGCTAAAAGTTACACATAAGACACACTTTATGTAAAGTGCATCTACAATGGATGATGGTGAATTATACAAACCTTACATGTATCATACTATACAATACATGTAGGAGTGGTAATGAGGTGATTCTAAATTACCTTTCAGTCAATTCAGGTATCGAACTACAATAAACTCAAAATCCGAAGCAGATCTACATCCAAGTAGTTGCTTCTGCCTCGGTGGTGATAAAAAAAAAAACAAAAAAAAAACAAATTCAACTAAAAAATTTGAAACATTTAAATACCCTGTAAGCGGAGGAGACAGTAGCGAAACCACCGCCCTTCTTACCGCGACCGCCTATGGACGTACATTAACAAGCAACGATTAGTACCAGGACATTCACAATGATGCCACTTAGGACACTACAATACTCGTAGACAAGACATCTGCGGGACTGCGTCGACATGAGCTGTGTTTATATAGACATGGACAGACATGATTATAGTAAAAGCGTGCAAGGCTAGCCCTTTCGTCCTGGAATCGATAAACCAAAATCTTTAAAATCAACTTAGATAATTTCGTGAATGATTCCATAGGACGGAAGCCAGCCAGATAGACGAGGACAGTAAAGCCACGTAGGAGTCACAGAAGCAAATCGCGATGATTGTATGTTCCGTTTTACCCTGTAGAGTGATGATACAGTCTGGAAGGCAGAACCCTTAGCGCGCTTGCCACCAGCGCCTATATTTTATTGAAAACAAGTGTCAGAATAAAGTTAAAGCTGCAGAACTAACCTCTGACGTTTGTAGTCAGTGTTAGTTCCAGATAGATGCTGTAGAGAAATAATGAAATGGGCCAAGTATTGAAGTATAAAATCTTGGTGTTGGTATCGGTGTGAAGGTACTGATGAATGATAAAATTGATCTGACTTGTGAGGTGATGTGTGATCGAGCTCATGGTACCTGTCGCCTTCAATACGATTATTGTCATCAAAAGTAATCATCATTATAGTATTTGATTCAAATATTTCATTAAGGTCAAGTGTTAAAATAGTACGTACCCTTGCCACCACCACCACCGCTGGCATCACCAGACTGACCAGGATGGTCAGCAAAGATCTCAACAAGAAGTTTGTTCTGTCCCTTCTTGAACTGGTCAACAACGGTGTCGTTAAGGGGATCCTTGTTCTTCTCAAGCCATCCACTGATGTTGTAGCCGACCTGTTCCATGATAAGTTGAAAAAGTTAGATCAAGAATCAAGGGACGTTGAAAGTCCCTAAGAAGATGATAATGTAGGTGATGTAGCATGTGTTAGAGATACTTACGTTACCGGCGTAATGGCCAATGGCGAAGTGAGCGGCCTGGCAACCGGGCTTGGGGGGCTTTGGCTTCAGGTAAGGAGCAGACTTGCCCAAGTGGTTGTTGTTCAACTTCTCAACGAAGGTTAGATCGGTGGCTTTGGGGAACATAGACTCTTCCTCAAGGATGGAGAGGATACCCATGGGCTGTAAACGTACCAAGGAGATTAGAACACGAAGCAGGCGCAGGTGATGCGAAATGTCTCATATCTGCAACTTTATGGGGTAAGTAGGTGCATTTTACATTAAAAAGGATTCAATTTTTTTTCTGAATGCTTAGGAAAGACCAATTTTTGTTTTGTATTTAGATACTACTGAAATAAAAGGATATTTTAAAATGAGACATTTTAGTTTAAAAGATATTTAATACTAAAGGTAGTAAAAAGCAGCATGCGGGTGAGGTAAAATAAAAGTGTTATGATAGTGAATATTAGATATCGTGTAAAAGTGTATTGTGGTAAAAAGCTCTACCTCAATGATTTGCCAAAAAAGTGCTGATTAAATAATTATATTATAGTACTTATACAGGCAAATTAATTTTGAAAAAAAAAAAACTAAATAGATTAGATATCTCGAGCTATGCATTCATTTTATTATAATACCATTAATCAAAGAATATTATAAATTAACTACGTTTCGCGTGCGATCCTGAGAGCGGTGTATTTATTTTACTTGGGGCGCGGTAGCTAGATGCAAATTAAATATTTCATAAGTTTTGCAGTTGCTTCGCTTGCATATTTGTTTGCGTGTGTGGAACAAGCGGATACTGTCATATCTCTGCCTAGTGATACCGTGGCACAGCAGTTTGCACTTGCAGGCGAAGGCTCGGAGCTGAAGCTTCGCGGCCCTACTTCCTCAAGCTATGCACTTATAACCTCTAATACCTTTTCTATTAAATCAATTGTCGCTTGGAGGTCCATACCAAAATCTATGAAGGTCCATTGGATCCCTTCTCTTTCATATTCCTCTTGTTCTAGGACGAACATGAAATGGTTAAAGTATTGTTGCAATTTTTCGTTGGTAAAGTTAACACAAAGTTGATTAAACCCGTTCATCTGGATCGCGGAGCGACATGGAAAAAACGATCGAAATACTGTTATTAGTTAACTGAATTATTTGTAAGAGTAGTGTGTTGCGTGTTTCTGAAGATTTTAGGAAAGTAACATTAAATACTAATATAGAAAAAGACACACAGAAGAAATCACACACAAAAAACACGAGCAAACAGCATTGATGAGGTAGCTCGAGTAACACCAGTTTACACGAGGACCCCCGTGGCGTGAGCAAGCTTTCATTGTTGCGTTGACGCCAACTACCTTTTCAATAAGGTCAATGCAATTTTGCAGATCCATGCCAAAGTCAATGAATGTCCATTCGATGCCTTCGCGCTGGTACTCTTCTTGCTCCAAAACGAACATGTGATGGTTAAAGAACTGCTGAAGTTTCTCGTTGGTGAAGTTAATGCAGAGTTGTTCAAAACCGTTGAACTGCAGGGAGATAAGTAATGTGGAGGGTTAAGTTGGGGGTTTAGGTAATACGCTACGGATCTCATTCCGCAGTTATTGTATGACGTGATGTTGACCTTAGTGAAGAGAAGTACGACCAAGCCAGTCTCACGTGGCTTGGTATGTTAATGATACACGTTATCCCGTCAAGTTGCTTCCAGCGCCGACGGGTTACGACGAGACTTAACGACTATTACCTTTTCGATAAGATCGATACAAGCGAGCAAGTCCATTCCGAAATCGATGAAGGCCCAGTTGATACCCTCCTTCTTGTACTCCTCTTGTTCGAGTACGAACATGTGGTGGTTAAAGAACTGCTGCAGCTTCTCATTGGTGAAGTTAATGCAGAGTTGCTCGAAACCGTTGAACTTTTGATAACATTATGAAGGGGGAATTACACACACACACTTTAAGCATATAACTATTCTATATCGCAATAAATATGAGCGAGCAGGGGTTCCTATAGCTGAAAACTGAACACAAAATGGATAACAATCGAGCCCAACCGAGGATATGCACACTCGGTGTACCTTTTCAATAAGATCTATGCAGGCGAGCAAGTCCATTCCAAAGTCAATGAACTCCCAGTGAATGCCTTCCTTAGTATACTCTTCTTGCTCCAATACAAACATGTGATGATTGAAGAATTGTTGGAGTTTCTCATTTGTGAAGTTAATACAAAGTTGTTCAAACCCATTGAACTAAGAAATAAATCTGCATTAATATCTTACGAAATTAATAGTTTCATTTCTTTATCTAGTTTACTATTCTACTGCTACTTCTTAAATTAACATTGTCCAATATAGTGGATCTTTTCATCCTAACAGCCTTAGCCTTTGAGGCCGGCTCAAGTAATGATACTCACGTCGAAGATCTCGAAACCAGCGATATCCAGTACACCGATGAAGTGCTGCCTCTTCTGCTTGGTGTCTAGGGTCTCGTTACACTTCTTCACGAGCCACTTGAAGAGACGATCGAACATTCCCTTGCAGAGAGCACCGACGGAGTTGGTGACCTGGTCCTTGTTACGACCCTGGGTGACGAACTCGTTTCCGACCTTGATGCGGGGCTTCAACAAGTTCTTGTACAGGTCCTGCATCTCAACACCGAGAAGCTTGGCGACCTTCTCACCATCCTGTAAAGAGAGAAAAAAAATGGCATTAGAAGAGAAATCTACACCCGCTAGCTTTTCAAAAATGTAATGTGTTACGATTTTTCTATATTTTATCAAAGACTGAAACGTATGATTGCAGGTGTAGGATTTAATTATATACCCATGTACACAGTTGATACTGACCTCAGTGCCGTCGGCCTCAGCCTGTTCCTCGCGACCCCTCTGCTTGAACTGCATGCGACCCATGTGCATGACAGCGGCGGTGATCTTGTATACGTTGTCCTTCTCCTCTTGGGTGAAACCAAGGACGTCCATGGCTTGCTATATTACAAAATACACATTAGTATACCGTTAGGGATGGCCCTTGTTCAGCAGAACGTTTTGCGGGCTGGCAGGAAGAAAGAAATGATTTCATAGGAAAATGTTGCAAAATGAAGAGGTTACAGAAAATTCAATTTTGATTTTAATTTACAGATATGTTAATTTTTCTTTTACTGAGAAGCTTCAAGTTAAATTATACATGTAAGTTGCAAATAAAGGGGCCGAATAACATTAGAATGTAGAGTATAAGAAAAAACAGCTTATTTCTAAGAAGTACTTACCGTATTAGAAATGTTAGTAATGTAAAAGAGAAGCGTTAGCAAAATTAGGCTTCGTGGTAACAGTTCGTAACATAGGAGTTGGTGCACAGGATAACAATTTTGTTCTTTTTTGCTAGGTATTGAGGGACGGAAATACTATACAAATTTTGATACACATCATGTGTAGTTCCAAAGTGCAGAGCATCGGAGCGACATAACAATTCGTAGGGTTTCCTAAACTACAAAATTTCCATTAGCGTCAATGTTAATGGTGCTTTTATCTCATATTTGATTCTGTATTTTCTTATACAAATCTCTTGTGCGTCTCATGGCTACATCAATGGGATCACTTTTTTTATCCATTCTCATTCCACTTACGTCCGTCAACTGCAATTCTTCTCCGTCATCAATGTTGGGGATAGTAATCTTACCCTGGGCGACGGTATTGTAATCGTATATGTCGTTAGACAACATACACATATCTGTCGATTAGATCATAAAGTAACTATTAAAACCCTGTTAAAGCCACCAATACGACGAATTTTTGCCTGAAAATGCTGTCCCAATTCTAACCGTCCCTGTCGTGTCTTTAAACATATTAGTTCGTGTGGTTGTGCTTGTGCTGGATCGGATATGGTGTGTCACCGTGATCAATAAAAACCTGTGCATAAAGCCCTTTGAACTCTTGCAGGGAGCGGGCAGCATGTGTTTGTCAGAAATTTTGTGGCTATGACCGGCAGTCGACTACACAACGAAGACAGAAATGGACGTTATGTCCCTCAACATGAAACTTATGGGTAGCATTCATGGACATCCATCTTCAGTGTTCAGGACAAGGATGGACATCCATAGCCAGACAATATGCTAAAATTGTATAATGCCTTTCGTTGTGGAATCGATCGAGTCATCCGAAATCGGACCCAATACACGGATATCTGCATCAAGACGCACGCTCCATGCGCAGGTTCAAGACTTACGATCGTGAGATCGCACTCTTCCGCGTCGTTGATCCCAGGTATTCGTGTCTTCCCTTGACTTATGAGGGGATAGTCCGAGATGCGGTTGCTTAGCATCGTTATTTCTGTAAACACCAAAATACCTGACATACACATGCAAAAACCGAGCGCCGACTCAGAAGTAAGCAAAGCAAGCAGCACTTCGATAGATGAAAACGAGAGTAAGGATAGAATGAGATGAGCCAGTAGTCAGTTCTGGACTCACGTCGGTAAGCATTCCTTCCTCGCCGTCGTCAACGCCAGGAATACTGGTCTTGCCTTGCGACACGATGTTGTAGTCATTGACGTCGTTGGATAGTAAACACATTGCTAAAAATGACACCAATCATAGTCATGAGTGAAAGGTGTCCAAACTAAAGGTACAAAGGATCACTCGAGTCTGAGAGATTGTGTTGGAACTTATACTAATCTAGAGGTAGGTATCTCGTGGTGGTGTTCAGGCGAGATACGCCGACCACCAGTCGGTAACATGCGATCCGGCGGTCGGCTTCACACAGGGCACGCTCTAACGACCATCTGCTATACAGAGGCCGGACTTACGTCAGTCAATGTACACTCCTCGCCATCATCTACGTTGGGGATGGTAGTTTTTCCTTGCGAGATGATGTTATAGTCATATACGTCGTTTGTCAGCAAACACATGTCTAAATTTCAAATAAACAAATTAATTATCACAACATGAACAGTATGTACACGTTGTTCGTCCAACGGTTTTTTGTCGAAATGTGTAATTGTGTTGCTGACCCAGAGTTTGCTAAATGGAATAGGGGAATAAATTAATACATCCTAAAATCCTAACATCAAAACTAAGATAATAAATTGTAAAAATAATTGAGATAATTTAATTTATCTTCGATGTCAATTAGGAAAAGTTTTAAATCTGATGAAATTAATTTGGAAAAAAGTTTCGATCTCGTATTATAACATATTAATTCAATGGTAGTGTCAAGGGACTTTCACTTTAGTTTGGCAGCAAAAAAAGTTGTCTTTAAATTACTGTTTATTTTAATCTCCTCTCTATTTTTTTTTTGATAGTTTTGCTGTTGACTCTAGTCTAGTCTATATCAGAGATGACATGTTTCTGTCGAAAAGAAATGTCTAAATCCATGTTTTGTAGGCAATTTGAAAGTCCCGTGACCTAAGTATGTTTTGACCCTGACCACAGTCCATACGCACCCTTAAGTCCCTGGACGGAGCCAGACATCATCTGGTAGAAGATGTGGTAAGAACGCTCAAGGGTCTGCTGGGAGATGACACGGGCCTTCTCAAGCAGATCTGGCAAAAATAAGAAACATTAGAACCTAGAACGAAGGACCAAGGTAAGAAATGGCTCGAAGGACTAGAGTGTTAAGAATACTTACAGGTCTCGATATCAGCTCCAGCCAGTTTACCGGAGGGACCGAAGTGGATACGGATGAATTTACCCTGGGTGAGGAAGAAGAAAGGTTTTAGAGTAAAGAAAAACCAAGTCGAACGAAATGCGCAGGGAAAATTTTATTAGGGGAATAATTCTAAGGGCGAATGGCAAAAAAAGTTTTTGAAGGAGTTTTTTTTTAGTTTTCGATAAGACAAGTTTCTCTTACTGTTGTTCCTTAAGTAAAATGTAAAGTTTGGTATACTTACGAAACGAGACGAGTTGTCGTTACGGACGGTCTTGGCGTTACCGAAGGCTTCAAGCACAGGGTTAGTTTGTACGACCTGGTCTTCAAGGGAGCCCTTCTTCTCTGCGTTGGGGTCCTTCTTCTGGGAGGCACCGACGGTGGCGAAGTACGCAATTACCTTCTTCGTGTTCTCAGTCTTTCCGGCACCAGACTCACCGCTGTTGGTTTAAAGGGTTTCTTTCTTAGTTTCCGTGGCGAGAGATGTTTTCTGATCTAAGGTTTTAGTTTAGAAAAAACAACGCCCCTGACATTTACTCTCAGGCGTATTACTTTCATTATATTGATATTTTTACTTTTAATTTTTTGTTTAAGTTTAAATTTTTTATTTTTTTGCAAGTCATAACTTTTATGTTTTGAAGATGTGATGTTGAAAAGAGATTTTTGGGGTCTTTTTTCGAAAAACAAATACAAGTTAATTGAAAGAAGAACTTACGTAATCAACATAGATTGATTCTCGTGGTTGGTCAACATGTTTACGTAGGCACCGTCGGAAATGGCGAAGATGTGGGGGGGCACCTCCGAACGACGCTTGCCACGGTAGAGCCTGGCACATCGTGTGGTGTACACGGGGAATCTCTTGTAGGGGTTGATAGCCACACAGAAGAGACCCGAGTACGTCTGTGGTGATTGTCAGAGTATTAGATATGCTGCTGATAGTGACGGTGATGGTGATGAGATTGAGATTGGTGATAAGGGGGATTAGGAAAGATAGTGTGACAGGAGGGTTGTATTGAGAGAAATGCTAATTCTCTCGACACGGGGTAACTTACTGAGCGGAATGTCAATGAACCAAAAAATATGTTTCTGTAATTTTCCTTGGTGATATGGGAGATTAGATTAGATAGTATACGGTCGTAAAACGAGCACGAACAATAATAAGGTTTGAGAAGGGTTTTCTAGACATAATTTTAAAATTACATTTCTGTAATTTTTGTTCAGTGAAATGTTTAAAGATACAAAGGATGACAGAAGTTATCGCAAATTATATTCAGATGGACACGAAAATGAAAATCATAGTAACGTAAGGAAAACGATGTGCACCACTTTAGGGAAATAAAGGTGATGAAGAATAGAAAAGGTATACGAGTATGACACACAGTTTTAACAGTAAAAATAAAGCTTAATCTAAAGAAAACACAAAGCTGAGACGGGTACTGTCCAAGTACTTTACGACTCAGTTCATGAAAAAAACCTTGAACGAAGCAGGATTCTCTATAGATTTCATAAGCCAAAAGTAATATTTTGTATCAAAGATTCGTGATGAAGGCATTTAGGTTATAGAGAATCCTGCTAATTCTAAAGCTAACACGTTTCGTTATAGGGACGTCACTGAGTCCTGTAAAACAAATGATGGAAAAAGTGCAGAGCGAGGGTACAGTAATGATACCTTTCCGTTCCGCGTAAAGAAAGATAGAATTACTCCCGACGTCAGCGACGCGGGAGTTGAAACACAACACAAAACTATTCTAGACAACAATGTTCTCTATTCTAGTAAAAGAGATGCTAAAAACGTAGAAAAACAACCACAAGAAGATCCTCCGGACGCTGTCGAGTCCTTTTGCACCGACTTGTAAACAAGTGCGGCCCAGGAAGTGTTTAGTTACAAAATGGGTCAACATTTTGGCTTTGTAGACACATTTACTGCGATAAAGAACTCTATTGTAGATAGGAATACAGTTTATAAAGCCATAACGGAAGTTTCTGAAATTAATTTACAAACAATCTATTTTGGGATGCTTCGGCAGCTTTTATTTTTCTTGTAGCAATCTTAAGACTGTAGTCTTAGATGTGGAATACAGTTAAAGAACTTTTAATTTTACTTTTTTTCTAAGATTATTAACTAACGTTTACTTGTAATTATAACGGGAAGCATTTATGAATTGAGCAATAATAATTAGCAGTCTTGAGTTTGAACGCCAAAATAAAATCGTCGAACGAGAGAGAAACTTTTGTATCGGGACAGAAATATCTAGATGCTAAATAAAATGTACTGAAATAGCATCAACTGGCATATCTCTACTGCTATTTATATACCAAATTGAGACATCAATCCAAGATTAATTGCGCCGTTCATGGACATCTATCGCACTTTAAAACTTGGTATCAATCCAATACTATCGAGAAATGTGTCTACTGTGATGAAAGATAGGAGAGGTGAGGTGCATGCACACTGCAAGGCTGGAACTCTTGACCGCTCCCTCGACTTACGTAAATAAGCTTATGGTAATATCTCTGCTTCAAGTTATACAAAACAGAAGCGTCGTTGAGGTATGTCAAGTTTGACATGTCCTCGCATTTCTCGTACTTAGGTGGGTTGACTTGAGCAACAAGATCTTTCTTGAAGTCTTTGGTCTGTGGGATAAATTGTTACATTAGTATAGAGTAATGGCAAAGGCGCTAAGAGCGCCTACTTACATAGATCAGTTTCGCATAGTATCGTTGTCGTAGATTGTGGAGCACAGCCGCATCGTTAAGATAAGTCAAGTCAGCCATGTCCTCGACTTTCTCGAACTTTGGCGGGTTAACTTGTGATAGGAGTTCCTTTTTTATCGTCTTTTCCTGCTCATTTAATGCAATGTTTAGTAAACCATTAAAACAATTAACAATATTGAAGCCTTCCTCTTCCTCAATGATTGAAGTTTGTTTATCTTTAAGGGATGCCCCTTGTCCCTTGTCGGGACAGATGTACAACTCATGTTTGTTTACACAACTTCTAACTCTTTAGTAAAAAAGCAAAATTTTCAAAAACTGTTACGTCATCATCATGTCTACTTCAAGTTGAATATTGAAAACTCTCATGATGTATAACTTATTCCTCATTCTGCGAACCTAATCCATATTCCGAACTAATTAAGTTCGATGATCTCGGATCCACTTAAAGTGCATCAGATCCTTATTCTAAGTCTAACAGGATATGC
The DNA here is from genome assembly GCA_963859965.1 of Ceramica pisi. Classification (NCBI taxonomy): domain Eukaryota; kingdom Metazoa; phylum Arthropoda; class Insecta; order Lepidoptera; family Noctuidae; genus Ceramica; species Ceramica pisi. The sequence continues at coordinate 2,558,655 of OY982538.1, forward strand.
AAATCTGTATAATTACCTCGCCACCGGGCAGACTGACGGTCACGAGCTCACCCTTGGTGGCCTTGATCTCGCCCTGCAAGAAGCCCTCCTTTTCGTCAGGCACCCAGCATGCCTTTTTGCCATCGTACGGCTTGCTCTGGTCGATACGCTTCTGTTCCAGAGAGACGAACAGGTACGGAGTCGGATCGGGGTCCTCGCCCTCTTGGACAATTGGCTTCGGCATTTTCGGAGGGCTAACGAGACTTTTGGGCTATTCGAGACACGAGAACGTTGCCCTGGAGCCTTCCTGTAACACACGCGGTACGTTAGTGAACCGAGCCGACTTTATCGACGGAGATAAAGCGGCCGAGAGGCGCGTGCGGCTATTTGTGGCTGTAACCCGATAGTGGCCGCGCGGGAACCGTGCCAGCTCGCTGTTTGCGTAACGCCGACTTTTATGCTCGCGTTTTTTATTAGCTTACACCGTACGGCCCTTCGCGGATGTTACGTCACAGGTATGCGAGCCTGGAGGCACGCCAACCGATTTATCCGACAGAGGATTGTTTATTGTCTTTTATGGTGATGGCTGATGGGTCACTGTTCACAACACCTGGTGGATCATTGTATCGATTGCGCTGTTACTATCAATTATGACACTCGATTGATTGATTGATTTCTATTTTCAGTTTATCATTTTAGTCAATTTTATTGATCCTGTTTTGTGTCAATGTTAAATACAAGATAGCGTCAACATCAATCAGTTAAACACTTTCTTTTAAAAATTATATGATCAAAACATTGTTTATCCAATTAATTTGTTACATTCAGGACAACAAACTGTTTATCAAAATCAATTAATCACTTCAATTTACAAATGCTTGATTTATTTTTTAATCAATTTCAAAAAGCTATTTAAATGCAATTGCTAATCATTTTACAACAAATCGATACGGTATCATAAAATTCATTTCAAATAGTAAATAAATGCACTGAATTTCAATATACCCTCAATAATCCAGAGGTGTCGAGTGAACACAAACCGATCAGCACAAGGTACAGCTACCACTGAACACAATCAATCCAATGCACGCAATAGATCAGCTGTCGTCCTGCCGCTGTACGTCACTGGGCTTGCACTGGCACTCGCGAGGCCACTTGGTTGCACACACTACACGCACGCCGCGACCGTCGGTACTCACGTTAGAAGCCGTTCTGACCGGCGGCGGGGTGCTCCAATGCTTTTTATACGCGCAACACGATACCATCGCGCGCGATCACCCCATTTTAGGCGGATGCCAGCCTGGGCTTCTGCTACACTTTCAGACGAGCTTAGCTTTCACTTGGGCGGCGACGCGCGTCGCGCTTCCCGCTGCTGGCTACCAAATATTCTAATAAATAAATTATTGATTTGATTGAATGTTTTTATGTTTATTGAACAGCGTTCCAGTAGATGGCCAGTGGATGGAGTAATTGAAAACAGACGTATAATTTACACGGTGTTTAAGTACCGGTGAATATAAACATTGCAGCGTTAAACGTTTGATAGGGAAGGTAACTGTATTGATGAGCCGGTTCAATGGATTGTCGTTAATTTAATTTAAATAGATTCAATAAAGTAAACTATTTCATATTACTGTGTCATTGACTTTTGGGTGGCCGCTGCAGGTTTTTTGCGGTTATTTTCGTTATATTTCATCATAATTATTGTTTATTAGTCGTGTAGATAGCGACATATTTCACGATAGTACATATTTCAGAACAGAAATATTTTAGTGACAGCTGTACTGCGTGAGCTTAATGTCATCGTACTAGAATCAAATGTACGATCTACTCTCATATCCGGAACTGCCAAATTGTTTTCGTCCAGTAGTTTTATCATTCATATTAGGTAGGTTAACTTTAAGCAGGTCATTATCATTGACAATGAAGACATTGTCACAGACCAAGACAATAAGACAGGTTCGGAGGATTTAATTAATGCCACCGATGCTGCAATTATCGTAGCCTCCTACTGGGCCCAAACGATCTAGGGAGTTGACCATTGACCCGAAAGGAAGAAGAGGTCTTATTTCAAAATGTGGTAGTTAAATTCATACGCATATACTTATTAAATTGTTGGACAAGATTTAGCATGGTCCTTATCTTCTTGACCTCATCCAAATTTAGGGATCGGTGCTACACGAAATTTTCTTCAGTATAAGAAAAACATTTTGACTTATAAAGATGCTCTGCTTGAAGGAGTTCGGGGCTAAATCGTAACAGCCAAACAGGTTGAACTACAAGGTTAAGCAATGCTTTCCGCGGTCAATTCGTGGATTGGTGATGACCATCCGTTACAGAAAGAATTTCAATCGTGGCTTGGAAACTACGTTAAGCTGTTAATCCTGGCTGTCATTTGAACACCTTTAACAGTTCTTATGCTCATAAGTAGCATGAAAGCATGCTATTAATGAGCAAATGCTACTTAGTAGCAAGTGTGCCAAAATATGGCTAGTAATGAGCATACATTATGAGTATGCTCAAAAATCAGCAGTGGTGCTACCTAAAGTGCGGGTGGAACGGGGCGTGCTTTGAGCACGTAAGAACGTGTTTGCTTATTAACATGCTACTGTAATCTTCCTCCCTTTTCAGGAGTTTGCTGGGTGCATTGGAAACAAGGTAGGGATGATAACTTGCAGTGTGTTTAGATGTCCGATGGTATAAGGGGGCGGTGAGATGAGGTCGTGGAGTTCTTGGGCACGCTTGGGTGAGAAGAGATTGTTTGTTTGTTTGTTTGGTTGAACGCGCTAATCTCAGGAATTACTGGTCCTATTTGAAAAATTTTTTCAGTGTTAGATAGCCCATTTTTTGAGGAAGGTTATATGTTATATATCATCATCCTACGACAAATAGGAGCGGAGCAGTAATGGAAAATGTGACGCAGACGAAGTTGCGCGGGTCAGCTATATAATATTATATTATAAAACTGACGAGTTTGTTTGTTTGAACGCGCTAATCTCAGGAACTACTGGTTCGATTTGAAAAATTCTTTCAGTGTCAGATAGCCCATTTATCGAGGAAGGCTATAATATATATCATCACGCTAAGACAATTAGGAGCGGATCATTAATGGAAAATGAGACGCAGACGAAGTTACGCGGGTCAGCAGTGGTTTCTTATCGTTGTCCTGACACTAGAAAGGTTTAGGTAGTTAAATAAAGGTAAACACGATATTTTTGTGACTTTTTTCACAAATAAATATGAAACAAATAAACTAATAGTTCAATTGATTTAGAAAGTGTAACTTTAGTTTTTATATTACTTATCAATTGAATTTTATTTTTAAACGAGTTTTAATTAAAAAATATTAAAAGATTGTTTACATTTATTTAACCTCAACCTTTCAAAAAAAAAAAAACTAAAGTCACAGACTTTGCACGTAGAATCAGCATGCTGTAGAGGACGTGACGGACAGACGGTCGATGGGGCAAACAGGTGTTAGAGTGGAGACCGCGTATTGGTAAACGTAGTGTGGGACGCCCTGTGGCACCATGGATCGATGATTTAAGGCCGCTATCCCACTGGCGTTTTACGAGCGTTGGCGTTTCTCCAACGTCTATGCAGCGTCAACGCTGCGCAGACGCGACGTTGACGTTGCGGTTTTTGGCAACAGGTACATTCACGCCGTCCCGTCCGCGCCCACACGGAAAGAGCGGGATGGCGTGATTTTACCTGTTGGCAAAAACGCAACGTTAACGTCACGTTGACGCGACGTTAACGTTTGCCACTACAGACTTGGACGTTGGAGAAACGCCAACGCTCGCAAAACGCCAGTGGGATAGCGGCCTAAAGAAGGTGACTGGCAGCGGGTGGATGTGGACTGCTCAAGACCGGGATGGTTGGCGCTCTTTGGAGGAAGCTCACATTCAGCAGCGGACAGAAATTGACTGAAATGATGATGATGAACATTTCTCGTATAGTTAAGTAGTTTCATGAGAAAAAGCTAATAGCTAGCTCTCTCCGGGAGGCTATGGTTGAGCGCTTGAACGTGTCCTTATAGGCTGTCTCCGAATGGGCGATGCCAATTTGGTCAAGTTCAATGCTGTGAAGACCCAAGCGTGTCTCTTTTCCGCTAAAAGGAGCCAATTCCACCCTGTTCCATCTCTCCGCGGTGTAACCCTGCCGTTAACCGACAGACTTGAGCTTCTTAGTGTTACATTAACATCTACCCTCAATTTTGGCCCTTTCATAGAGACCAAGGCTCAAGTGGCTGCTAGAAAGTTGGGGATCCTGGCAAAGGTGAGACGTTACTTCACGCCGGAACAGCTTCTTCAACTGTATTAAGCGCAAGTTCGATCGTGTATGGAGTACTGCTCTCATCTTTGGGACGGATTTGCCAGATACCAGCTTGATGCCGTCGAGTCAATTGAAAAACGAGCCAAGAGGATCATCGGCAATGATAGGCTCGTCGAATCGAAGCTCCTTGAGCATCGACGCCGAGTTGCTGGCCTGTCGGTTTTCTATCGGTTACATTTTGGGGAGTGTGCGACGGAATTGCATGAATTAATTCCGCCAAGCCCGTTCCACCATCGGACCACAAGACGTACGGCGATGTGCCACCGGTACACGATGGAAATCCCACCTATACGCACAATACGTTTTGGGAATACATTCATTGTGCGTACAGCTAAGGAGTGGAATTCACTGCCTGAGTCTGTGTTTCCTGATAGTGATTTTAAGTCAAGAGTGAATAGGTTACTTCTAGGCAAGTGTGCTGCACTTTAGACCGCATCATCGCTTAACATCAGGTGAGATAACGGTCAAACGTATGCCTATCAATAGTAAAAAAAAAAAGTTTCTCTTTTTTTAACCGACTTCCCAAAAAGGAGGAGGTTATCAATTCGGTTGTATGTTTTTTTTTTTTTTTTATGTTTGTTACCTCGTAACTCCGACAATTATGAACCGATTTGAAAAATTCTTGTTTTATCTGAAAGGATATACTTGCAGATTGGTCCCATTTAAATCATATCAAAATCGGTTACGAACTTTGGATTTTAAATCCAAATACCTGGAATTTGACTATTTAGATGATTCTTTGATAATCGAAATTGCGTATTTTGCTTTTCTGCGATTTTGCAGTGGTGTTGTTAGGTGTGGGGCACCACTAAAAAGTGAAAAATAAAAAACTTTTTACAAAAAAATACAACCGTCTTCCAAAAAAAAAAACACTACAAAGTAAAAAATAACTTTAATTTCGGAAGTCGGTGTCAAAATACGAAGAAAGTAACAAACACACCGACTTCCGAAATTAAAGTTATTTTTTACTTTGTAGTGTTTTTTTTTGGAAGTCGGTTGTATTTTTTTGTAAAAAGTTTTTTTTAATTAAAAAATCACAAATTTTAGTAACTACCAAACCTGTTTACTTATGTTTAAATTTTGATGGTAAACCCTCGATATTGGTACCCAAGATACAGGCTTGCCTAGTTTGGGGCCAATTTGAAATCTATGAATTATTTTTGGTAAAAACGTTTACTTTTTTTTTCTTTCTTTCTTCTCCAATCTGCCCTTTCATATTTTTACACGAGGAATTTTGTCGAATACAGGAAGTGCTGGTATATTAAGACCCTATATATCTTCATCAACTCCTACAACTTCAGATGTTTATATATGTGTATGATGTGCCAAAGCGGAAACTATAATATGAAACCCTTAGTACTTCTAACGTTAATTGGTGTATGTTATACGTCATGTACTTCAAAGTATATAAGAACTTGTTTATGTTATAAATATATGAATGTCTGCTTAATGGGTTATGTGTTATAAATATTTTGCAATAAATAATATAATTTTCTTTGATGTAGCGTTAAATTAGCATGGAGTATGTGATAAGTGATTTTTATTTTGTCATAAAATAAATAACACTTTTACACGTCAATATTTTTCGTCAATTTCAACTTAATTTAATAGGCTTGACTGTGTCAAAACTGACAGCCGAACTGACATTCAAACTTGTCGTGTCTTGACCGCCTAACACATAATACCAACAAATAACAAAACTGCAAGCCACTGGACTACACTAACATTAATTATGTATTTATTCGTTAAGTGAACAATGTATGTTCTTTTAGAATAAATAAAGAGTCTTTAAACCGATAGGTAAGGCCGCTGTTTCCTAGATGACCTCAGAAACACAGAAATAATCAAACACTTTTACCAAGTTTCAAGGTCCATTAAATTAATGGAAGCGTAAGGCATTAAGTCCGCCTTTGTACTTTTTTTTTTGTGCGAAAAGTTTAAATAAATAAATAAATAAATGGAATGATCAAAACATGTACGAACCATGACTTTTATTTTTATAATGGTAAATCATCAAAAGACTCTTTCCGCTCTGGGAGGAGCGGGTGGGAGTGTCAGGCTCTTAATGACTAAAATCCCTCCGTGTTCCTCCCAATCTATACTAATATTATAAAGCAGAAGAGTTTGTTTGTTTGTTTGGTTGAACGCGCTAATCTCAGGAACTACTGGTCTGATTTGAAAAATTATTTCAGTGTTAGATTGCCCATTTATCGAGGAAGGCTATAGGCTATATATCATCACGCTAAGACCAATAGAAGCGGAGCAGGCATGAAAAATGTTACGCAGACGACGTTGCACGGGTCACCTAGTGACATATAAAACTAGTTCCTCTTAGTACCCTTTGCATTTCAGGGCGCACTGACTCTTTTCGAACAAATTTTGCAACCCTAGCAGATGGTATCCAGCTGCATCCAGCAGTTTGTCGGAATTAAATCCTTCTAAAATTACTAGTTTAGAAGAGTAACATGTTTGAGTACGATCTCATTCGTTTCTAAGCGATGATTTGATGGAAAATAGTACACTGCACAACAGGGCTGCAGCTAGAGTCGAATTTGAGGTAGGGCAGCGTTGGTTACAGGTAGAGCGGAAGTAAAAAAAATATCACAATTGATCTGCTCCGAAGCACGGGTTCCTAAATCAATCACCATGTATATCACTGACCTCTAGGTCCTTAGACTGTGGTATGTTCGGAAAAGTTTAGATACCTATCGCTACATTTTTTTATCTCCAACTATAAACAAACAATTCAAATATAATCTATACTATAATATTATAAAGCAGAAGAGTTTGTTTGTTTGGTTGAACGCGCTAATCTCAGGAACTACTGGTCGGATTTGAAAAATTCTTTCAGTGTTAGATAGCCCATTTATCGAGGAAGGCTATATATCATCACGCTAAGACCAATAGGAGCGGAGCAGTAATGACAAATACGCAAACGACGTTTCACGGGTCAGCTAGTAATTTATATTAGTTTTGGTATTTTTAAGGTAGGGCATTGCCCCACAATGCCCCCCCCCCTAGCTACGGCCGTGCTGTCCAAGCTTATCTACAAAGTAACAAATTCAATCAATACCTGCTCAAAAATTGGTTGGTTTATACAGAGTATCTAATGCATTACTAACGCTGAAAACTGAAAGACTGGTTAACATAACATCTGTGTATTGATTACTTGTATATTATATAGAGTTTTCCCTGGAGTGTTTCTTACAAAATCTGTTTATAAGGTAAATACATCGTGTAGACTAAACTTTGAAGAATGCATGTTGGTTGCAGGTAACAGAAAGGGGGACAGAAAAACAAACTCGACTGATCTTATATACTTTATATCTTTAAGTTTGCAAGTTTATTTAGTAAACTAGGTCTATATTTTCATTGCTACTGTCTAAATATTTCGATGTTTTCAACTATATATGTGGATTTATATTATTTTTGGTAAAATACTATGTTTTTCATGGCTCGTGGCAGAAAGAAAAGTAGAGATTTCTGTGGAAGACCTTTGAAAGATTACGTATAGTATCACTATGAATACAAAAACTTTTTTACAACCTACAACCTAACCATAACTTCGGAAGTAGGTGTTTTTGATTTTGTATCTTTGTTTTTAAACAAAAAATTTGCGAAATTAAGGTTATTTTATACTTTGTAGTGTTTTGTTTGGAAATCGGTATTTTTTTCGTAAAAAAGTTTTTTTTTTTTCACTTGTATGTGGTGATGCTTGGACGACGTTTTCGACTACGCAAAAATTGAAATAAAAAAAAATGCTCATAAAATAAAAACTACTGAGGCAAACTGAATTATGTTTTACGAGATCAAATGGCAATTATGTCGCATCGAATTAAATAATCTCACAAATCGGATCAGAAAATTAAACGGTTATTTTTTTAATAAATATACTCAGTGTACATTTTAAAAAAAACCCGTCAAATTGAGAACGTCCTCCTTTTTTGGAAGTAGGTTGAAAATTCACGCTTTACCTGCTAAACGAATTGGGATAAATATTGGCACGCGGAGAAACCGTGTCTTGGAATAAGACATGGGATACTTTTATACCGGGAGTATTTTTTACCTTGGGATAACTTTAAGCTTTTGCGGGTGTGAAGCCACCGGCAGGATCTAGCAATAATCAGCTCTCATGTAGCGCAGATCTCTTTTTTATGAGACAAGCCCGCCACAAATTCCTTCCCTACCACTGCAACTTCTGAAAGCCAGAATCAACAGTGGCGACCACCAGGAAAACGCCGAGCTAACGAAGCCCAAAGAGTCCAGGAGAAACGATTCAACTGTCTTGGATCAACGAGCAACGAAATTAATTAGAACAGTAAGGCGGAGGAGTAGGAAAAAATAAATATAATTTCCACTTCAACTCGGCCTTCACTTCGGCCAATAGACCAGAGGCAGATCTCTGCTCCCTAAAATGCAGAGGGCTATAAATATAAAATCCACAAGATGCAGTGCGTTTTCGCCAGCAGTTACCAAAATAAGCTAGAATTATTCACCCGGCCTTGCCTGTTAAGTAATAACTCTTCGGTCTCACCCTGTTACTGTACGTCGACGCCGAGAATATACGAGTATTTTGCTCAATCGTTCCCAATCGGGAAATTAATTGATTCACTAATAATATTTTAGGGGATTAGGCAATCGATGATCGTTTAGTGGTATGCTTATCATCGTCATCATCATCTTGCCCTTTACCTTATGTTATTTGCGGTCGGCGCAACACCTTTTTAGGGACCGTACCCAAAGGGTAAAAACGGGACCCTATTGCTAATACTTCGCTATCTGTCTGTCTGTCACCAGGCTGTATTCTCAAGAACCGCGACAGCTAGACAGTTGAAATGTCCACAGATGATGTATTTCTGTTGCCGCTATAACAACAAATACTAAAGAACAGAATAAAATAAATATTTAGGGGGGCTCCCATACAACAAACTTGTTTTTTTTTCCTGTTTTTATAGATAATGGTACGGACCACTTGGTGCGCGAGTCCGGTTCGCACTTGGCCAGTTTTTTCTTCCACTCTGCCCTATCAGCCGTCAAACTATCACTAACTCCCTTTTCTTTCATATCGCTCCTCACACAATCCATCCATCTTTTCTTTGGCCTTCCTCTCCCTCTCCATCCATCCAATGGTATGCTTATGAAGTAAGAATTATTTATTTATTACGATCAAAAAAACAACATTTTAAATATATTAAAGCACTAACTGACCCCCGCAACTTCGTCTGCGCCACATTTTCCATTATTGCTCCGCTCCTATTTGTCTTAGCGTGATGATATATAGCCTATAGCGTTCCTCGATAAATGGGCTATCTAACACTGAAATAATTTTTCAAATCGGACCAGTAGTTCCTGAGATTACCCCCTACACACAAACTTACAAACAAATTTACCTCTTTATAATATTAGTATAGATTAACAACAATATTCTAGTGCTGCAACACTTTCGGGTTCGATTCCCACGGGAAACACACTTTGTAAAGTTGTTTTTCAGTTTGGCTCGGATACAACCATGTCAGAAGCCCTTGAGGCGGTTTAGAAAGTTTAGGAAGGATATATCCAAAATTCAATTACGTTTAATAAGCCGAAAAATCTCCGACTCCTAAGATACAAGTCTGCTTACCTAGTTTAGGAGCCCGGAAACCTGACAATAAATTTTAGAATTGGTAGTACAACCCACTGTTTCCATATTATGCTACTAGCTGACCCACGCAACTTCGTCTGCGTCAGACTTTCCATTAATGCTCGGCTCCTTTTAGTCTTAGCGTGATGATATGTATATGTAGCCTATATCCTTCCTTGATACATGGGCTGTCTAATACTGAAAGAATTTTTCAAATCGGACCAGTAGTTCCTGAGATTACCCCCTACATACAAACTTACAAACAAATGTTACCTCTTTATAATATTAGTATAGAAGTATAGATTACCTCTTTATAATATTAGTATAGATGTACTGTGTTATTGCTTTTTTTTTTGTTATGTCTAATAAACTTATAAAAAACACGTTAACGATACTGTAACGTTACTATGCGTCAAAACATTCGTCCTAGGCCCTCGGTTCTGTTTAACAAACACTAAATAAAACTTTTCAAACTTGCCAGGAATTCCACCGATAGACCTTTAACGAGACAATCAGCTGATATATCAGATTCCAAACGGAGATAAGATTAGAAAAACAAATGAAAAGCGTTCAGATAACGTTGCCAATTTAAAATAAACATTTATTTCTAATAATAATACATATATGTATAAATAAAATTCGAGTGTCTGTTTGGTATATCAAAATAACAGGTTTTGAACCGACTTCCAAAAATGGAGGTGTTTCTCAATTCTGTTGGTATATTTAAATCGTTTTTTTTTTAATGTATGTTCACCGATTACTCCAAGGTTTCAAAACTGATTTTTACTAAAAGACGATACGCGATATTCACAACAAAAGTGGAAATTACATTTAGTTTTTCCTACTCCTCCGCTGTACTCTTCTGATTAATTTCGTTGCGGGATCCAAGACAGTTGAATCGTTTCTCCGGGACACGTCGGATTTCATTATCTCGGCGTTTTTCTGGTGGTCGCCACTGTTGATTCTGGCTTTCAGGAGTTGCGACGCGCCTGCTGAAGGCCGCCGGCGCCCTGTCGTGGCTCCTCCCGAACCTGGGTGTGCCCAGCGCGCGATGCCGGCGCTTGTATGCCGGCATCCTGCGGAGCATGGCCCTATACGAGGCCCCAATCTGGGCGGACTCCCTCCACAGGAGGGAGAATGCGACGGCGATCCGCAGGCTCCAAAGGGCCATCGCACAGCGGGTAGCGAGGGCCTACCGTTCTGTGGGCTTCTCGGCACCGTGCGCTCTGGCCAGCACCCCTCCTTGGGAGTTGGAGGCATGGGTGCTTGCCAGAGTGTACGAATGGACGGCGCGCCGAAAAGCGCTCGGGGAGCGCCCCGTCGCTGAGGAGCGGGAAGTCGTGCGGAGGGAGGCGAGGGACGCCATCATCGTCCATTGGACAGAGGACCTCGCCTCCGCCACCTTTGGCCATCGAACGCTGGACGCGCTCGGTCCAGTCTTGCGAGACTGGCTTGAGCGGCCGCACGGCTTCCTCTCCTTCCGTCTGGTGCAGGTGTTGTCTGGCCACGGCTGTTTCGGCACGCACCTGCACCGGATCGGGAGGGAGGAGACACCGGCGTGTCACGACTGCGGCGCGGCGGAGGACACGGCGCAGCACACACTGGAGGTGTGCCCAGCTTGGTCCGAGCCGCGTCGCAGTCTCACTGCGGAGATCGGACAGGACCTCTCCCTTCCCAGCGTGGTCAGATGCATGCTGGGGAGTGAAGAGTCCTGGGCCGCGGTCGCCTCCTTTTGCGAGGATGTCATCTCGCAGAAGGAGGCGGCGGAGCGCGCGCGGGAGGACGATCCTCTCTCTGCGCCGCTCCGCAGACGAAGGCGAGGTCGGAGAAGACGCCCTCTTCTCCCTCCTCGTGGTGGTGATGGGCGGGCGACAGGCGCGGGGGCGCCTCCGCCCGCATTGCACACGACACCACCATCGTCGGAGGTTCCCGGCCCTCCCCCAACGGGGGGGGGCGTGAAGGGCCCGCTGTGAAGGCGGGCGGTCGTCGGAGGTGGACTGGACGTAAAGGCTACGCCGATCTCCCAGTCCACCCCCACTAAGACGCTGCGGGAATTTCAGTGCTGGGTTGTTTTAGTGGGTATACCGGGCTTGCCCGGGGAATCCCACATACCCCTCCCACTCCCCCGAGTGAGAGGGTATGCGTAACGCATTTTTTCCCAGCCGAAAAAAAAAAAAAAAGGAGTTGCAGTGGTTGGGAATGTGTGGCGGGCTTGACCCGGACAAAAAAAACATCATTGTTTTCTGTCGGTTTATTGCGGCACTCACTCTCACTCCAAAACGGCTGAGCCAATATTGACGGAACTTTCACTGGCACACAGCTGATACTATAAGAACTAACAATTCAGCCAGTCTTTTGGGCTCACTTCCAGTCGGTAGCGATGGGGACAAATTTTTTGACGCCATATTATAGTTAGGAGTTTTATTTTCTATTTTAAGTGTATATAGTGTGTACTTTAAATTTTACTCATGATTCTACAAATAAAGCAATTTAAAGAACTAACTTATACTACAGTTTTTTAGGAAACAAAAATTCAAACCCATGAAAAACTTATCATGCGGACGAAGCTGCGGGCAGAGGTTAGTATGTACAATTGTACATTATAATGTCATGAGACGTTCGATGTTACCGCTCGATTAAAACTAATGATTATCAGTGAATCTACGCCCACAACACACCTCTGTAGTCTAGTACAAATGGCTAGCTGAAGAATTCATGAGGAGGCTATGGTCTAGTGGTTTAATCAAAGATCGCGAGCGAAAGGGGGCGAGTTCGAACTCCAGCGGTACTGATTACATGGTTTTTATTAATTTACTAGCTGTCCCGCGCATCTTCGCTCCCGTCAAATGCATTTTTTTTTTTTGAACCTTTTAAACCTTCCCTGTATTCTGGCGAACTAAACAACAAAGGAATTAGCGAAATCGACCCAGCCGTTCTCGTGTTTTAGCGAGACTAACAAACAGCAATTCATTTTTATTTATAACATTTATTTAGACTCTAGGCATAATAGTAGTACCTACGTGGGCGGACTAAATGCAACAAGGCATTCTCTACTAGTCAACCTTTGGGTTAAAAAGACTACACCATGGTAGGTTTATAACTAACAATCAATAAAAATTGAAATTATAAAATTAAATTGAATCTAATCGATGCAACACAATATACAAATAATATATTTAATACTTATAAAATACAGGGTTATTATTTTGTAAAACACTGACTAAACACACACATACACACGACATACGACATTTTTCCACTGATTTTTTTTAACAAATCATACAGCCGGTCGATTCTGTTGACATCTCACCGTGATCACTTAGGTGGAGTGAACGACGAGTGAGCTGTCATCTTATCTCGTTTGTATGGTTTGACGGCTCACTTTCATTCACTTCGGCTAAGTGTTCATTTCGACATGATTACAGAATCGCACTGCTGTATTTTTGTAGCATCATTTTTTTTTGTTAGTGATGGCTTTGCTCTTGACTCTAGTCTTGGACAGAGATAACAGAGACAAAGTTTACGATGGAGCGAGTTTACCCAGAAGGAGCCTGTTCACTCTAACTTTGAAGAGATTAGGGTTTCGTAAAGGTATTGTTTAAGTTAGATTTTTATCACTAGTCAAAAACCCCACAACTTACTAACGAATAATGCTCTTTTGAGCCTATTTACCTGCTAACAAAATCTCACCAACTCCTCCTCTTGACTCGCAAAATCATAGTTATTATCGTGTGACCAGAAAGCACGTGTTAGCAATATTTTCATTAAGATCCGTCCCCTGTCATAACACGTCAAATAATTTAATTTTGATGTTCCTAGTTGTTAACTGGGACAAAAATATGACACGTTGGCTTTAATAGTATCGTAGACGACGCGAGTACTCGGGGAGCCTTTCCTGAATGAATGCCTAAAAACTAAGTATATGTATTTGATATGTGTTGTTGGGGAGTTTGTTGCGTCACTTCTTCTTCCCAGTGAAGACAAAATAGAAAGAGGTGACGAGAGGGCGTTTTAGGGGGTTTTTGACAATTATCTTGGATAAATTTAATAATATAAGTTCCTTAACTTTAAACATTAGACCAAAGCAATTACGTGATCTTGATTACCTACCTGCATATAAACTACCTATAACTGTTAATGTGTATAGCATGAGAACGTGGGAATATATTCTACCTGATACCTTAAATAAAATTCCTAAAAATGTACAATCAAATATTGTTTCTAGTTCATATAAAAAATGTAAAAAATTATTAAATTATTACTTTTCTGGTGACATCACTTAAGTTTTAAGTAGGTAAAAGTTTACCTGTTTGTATTTTTTTGTAAGTACATATTGTGAGCGAGTTTGCTTCCTCCACTTTGTCACATAAACCTTTATAGGTTTCAGACAAGTGTTAATTATTTGTTAATGCAGCTTGTAAAAATATTTTTGGAAAATAAAAGCAAAAAAAAAAAAAAAAAAAGGGACCTATCTTGATGTAATTTTTTGACATTAAAATAGTGCTGATTCTCAAACTTGCTTGAATTCTCATAAAAATGTCTGTCTTGTGTTGTATTTTGTGGTGTGCAATAAGTAACATATTTGGGAACATGTCGGAATTTATGCAGGTTCACATAAAAACCTTGACCAAATCTATAAAAAGAAACGAATATTGGTTTTAAATATTCAATTATCAATACTCAAAATAAGTGGAAATTATATTTATTTTTTTCTACTGCTCTGCTGTACTCTTCTGATTAATTTCGATGCGGGATCCAAGACAGTTGAATCGTTTCTCCGGGACTCGTCGGGCTTCATTAGCTCGGCGTTTTTCTGGTGGTCGCAACTATGATTCTGGCTTTCAGGAGTTGCAGTGGTTGGGAATGTGTGGCGGGGCTGTCCCAAAAAAAAAGAGATCTGCGTGCTTGATGAAAGCTGATTATTGCTAGATCCTGCCAGTGGCTTCGCCTCCGCAGAAGCCGAAAATTATACCAAGGTAAAAAATACTCCCGGTATAAAAGTATCCCATGTCTTATTCCAAGACACGGTTTCTCCGCGTGCCAATATTTATCCCAATTCGTTTAGCAGTTAAAGCGTGAATTTTCAACCTACTTCCAAAAAAGGAGGACGTTCTCAATTTGACGGGTATTTTTTTTTATAAATTTACACCAAGTACTCCTAGTAAATCAGTACTCAATTCTTTATTGCATTCCACAATGTAGGCTTAGGTGTTAAACATTTTAAAGGTAACAATCGTGGACCCATCGGGCACAGCAAAAGAAAGATTCCTATGTATAGATGAGGGCTAGGATGTGGACCTGTGTGTATTCATTTGTTGTAAACCTACTAGAGTGTAGTTTTTTACACAAAACTTTAATGGTAGAAAATGCCTTATGTGCGATTTATGTAGGTACATAAAGTTAAAATAAATGAATAAAACATGTAGGTACCTAACAAAAGGTCATCATTCATCATTTTCCTGCCCTTATCCCATGTTACTTGGGGTCGTCGCAACACGTTTTTAGTGTTCCGTAACCAAAGGGTAAAAACGGGACCCTATTACTAAGACTTCGCGGAGGCTAAGGAGGCTCCCATACAACAAACTTGATTTTTTTGCCGTTTTTATAGATAATAATGGTACGGGACTGTTCGTGCGCGAGTCCGACTCGCACTTGTCCAATTTTTTTCTTCCACTCTGCCTATCAGCCGTCAAACTATAACTAACTCCCTTCTCTTTCATATCTCTCCTCACACAATACATCCATCATTATTTAGCCACGAGCTCCTCATGTTTCCATTATGTTACTCATCATCTGCCTTGCCTTTTCCCAACTACATTGGGGTCGGCTTCCAGTCAAACCGGATTTAGCTGAATACCAGTATCTTACGTGAAGCGGCTGCCTACCAGACCTTCACAACCCATTAACTGGGTAACACGGTTGTCCTTGGCAAGACTGGAGACAAATTTACTGTCTTCTGACAATCCGTAACGACTGCCAACGATCTACAAATGACAGCCGAGACCAACGGCTTAACGTGCTTTCCGAGGCACGGAGGAAACTCGGTATGCAAAGATGGTCACCCATCCACAGACCAACCTTGGCAAGCGTTGCTTAACCTAGAAGATCGACCTGTGACCTTTCATAATTAACATCTAGTTTTACTCATAGTTCTACTCTACATCTTGTTTTACTCACACAACGAAAGCTTAAAAGTTCCTAAGATACTTTGTAACATTGATTCACTAATTAGATATCATAAACGATATTAGTCGCCACTTGATCTGATTAATTGAGTGTTGACACACACATTAGCTATGATCTGGCACCAAATACATATCGGCTGTAATCTATACGACTCTGAAAGACAACAGGTAATTTACTATGCATACCGAGAATAATCATGAATAGTGAATTGTTAATTTTTAGGGTTTCGAACAAAAAACGGAACCCATATAGGATCACTTGTCTATCCGTCTGTGACAGACGGTTTTCTCCGATTCCACTGGACCGATTGTGTTGAAATTTGGTACACATAATATGGGCTTTTGTGACCCAAACATGAACGCGTTACGTAAATAATCAAACTGTTAGTATAGGGGTCACTTTTAGGGTTTCACAAAATTTTTGAATAATATTGTGTGACAGCATATCAAATGCTTACTGTGAGGAATGTAAATATATTTATTCACAATTTTCAATTATATAGTTATGATGTTATATAAGAAACTAGCTGACCCGCGCAACTTCGTCTGCGTTTCATTTTCCATTACTGCTCCGCTGCTATTTGTCTTAGCGTGATGATACATAGCCTATAGCCTTCCTCGATAAATGGGCTATCTAACACTGAAATATTTTTTCAAATCGGACCAGAAGTTCCTGAGATTAGCGCGTTCAACCAAACAAACAAACAAACAAACTCTTCTGCTTTATAATATTAGTATAGATTTGACGAAAGATGTCCATTCCCCCCTTATCTTCGGAACTACCGAGCCTAAAATTTTGATAAAAATGGAGATAATAGATCTTTACCTATAGATTACAGAAAAACTGAAAGAAGTCTATAGTGTTGAACGTTATGTTAAACAACCGAATTGAGAAACTCCTCCTTTTTGGGAAGTCGGTTAAAAAATTAAATTCATTCGAAACCCTTTGCACTTGAGTCCGACTCGCACTTGGCCAGATTTTTGGGATCAATGGGATTTCGCACCCAAAGGTTACCAACCTGTCTATCTGCTTGTATGTCAGCAGGCTGTATCTCATCACCACCCATGAATGACAAACCGGGGGGGGGGGGGGGTCTGAAGAAGCTTTATATAAATCACACAACAATTTGTCAAATTTCATTTTCATCTTTATCGCTAACGCATAAGATTTAAGTTTGATTGGGAAAAATTGACAGTAACGCGTAGCGTGATGTGTTTGTGAAAAATGAAGTTTTTTGTTTTGTTTTACATGTGAACGTTGTTTAAAAATTAGTAGAACTAGCCCACATATGAATGAAACACCAAACCGACAGCGTTACATCAAATCACTCACTCCAGACAATACGATGCACTCAGCATTTCAAACATTCCAGTACCATCCAGTCCAGACCACCCAACCACGAAGTTCACATAAATATCTTCGGCAAATGTAATAAGAATGACACATACTTTATTTCTGACCACGGCTATACAGCTGCAGCGATTGCGCAAGAGTTTGTTTTGATGCAATGCACTTTTATTTTTGTACCGTTTTTCATTGGGATTTTTTATGCTATTTTTGTGACCTGTCGGTAGTAATTTTAAAATCGCAGTAAGTTTTTATATCGTTTGTGGTTGTATTTACTAATATTTGTCGGTAAATCTCAGATGGTTTCCAGGCCATCATGCGTAAAAAAACAGCTTCTCTGCTGGCCCGTATGCGGGGTAGCAACAACAGCATTCTGAACGCAATAGCTGTACGTTTCGATTGTCCCTTCCAATATCACTGAGTTATGACTTGTGTTGGTGTGGCGAGTCATAGCAAAGAAAGCAAGCGTGCGTGTTGACTAGGTTAATTTAATTTTTCTATGGGTCTATGCCACCCGAAATAAAAGTTTTATTTATGTATTTATTTTAATCTAATATTATTTATGTATTTTTGTTCCTTTATGTGCTTATCTTCAGAGCAAAGGTTTTTTTTGTCTATGTACAGGCCTAGATGTTGAGATAGGAGTCTCCACCAATTAATTCCGCAATTTAATTTCATTATTAGTTAGTCATAAGCAGGTATTCATATATTTATTGACACAAAGGTGAACTCGGAAACAATCATCCATCTCTTTCTCACATCAAATAATTTCATACGTCAGGACCACAGACACATTCCTTCGCCATTGACGTCTTAGTTCCCGATGTTTAGGAGATTGGAGAACACACACCCGCCTCCCTTCAGGTATAGAATAACATACCCCCCTTTACCCTGTGGTACAATATATACACTCCTGCGCCCTTGCGATGTGTGAGTCACTTACATCTCTCCTGTAACGCCTTTACTGCTCCTGCCATTCTATCTCTTCTTTAACACTGTTAAAGAATGTCTAAGGCACTTTTTTTCTCAGAGATGGGATGGGAAATCATCCAATGACTCCTCCCGCTCTGGGTGTAGCGGGAGGGAGTGTCAGACTTCTACTGACTAAAACCCATCCATGTTCCTTCATTGCCCTTTGTGTTCCGGAGCCACGGTGTCTCTTGCGAATAATCCCTAAAAAAATGTCTAAGGCACTAAGGCTGCGTTTCCACTAGAGATATGCGAGGATGGGTAGCGAGAGATGTGTTTGTTAAAAACCAATAAAATAGAATCTCTTCATTTACCTGAGGCTAGGTATCCATAGGTTGTCTGTAAAATATTGCCTTGTGCGGTAAGACTGTCCATTGTACACTTGTTTTATAAAATGTTTGTCCTGTTTTAAATTTGAGGTTTATTGAAAAGTATATAATAAATAAATACTCTTTATATATGAAAATGAATTGCTGTTCGTTAGTCTCGGTCAAACTCGAGAACGGCTGGGCCGATTTCGGTAATCCTTTTTTTGTTTAGTTTGCCTGAATACATGAAAGGTTTAAAAGCAAAAAAATGGGTAGGTAGGTAGCCAGTTGACGGGAGCGAAGCCGCGGGGGACAGCTAGTATGACAACTAGTATCCTAATAAATATATCTTGACTGGGCTGTTGTTGTCGACATGTGGGATGTGGATTCCGCAATCATTGTTCCGATAGTATTGCCAGTGGTTCAATAGTCACGAGCCTCGACTAACACCTCAGGAGGCTCTCGTTGGGCAGCTGGATCAAGGGCTTGATTCAGAAAGCGGTTTTTCTGGACACGGCTTGCACTGTCAGGAGGTTCCTCTCTCTTTGGAGCCCTGAGCACCGGTAGCTTGGACCCTGTTACCGATACCGGTGGGCTACTATAATTATTTTTATTTTTTGAAATATTTTTGTTCGAATATTTAAAAATATAGAAATAAATGTAGAAAATGATTAGCTAAACGAATAAATAATAAAAATAAAAAGTCCACAATTGTACCTTAGTACATGAAGTTTCAATCAATAAACATACAAACACTCCTCTTGAATTGCCAGCTCCTGTAACGCCTTTATTGTTCATCTGAGTCATGTTCCTTGGTTCTGTACAGCAGTTAATTATTTACGCTTGATCTTATTTGGGTTACAACGAGCGGCTCGAATTGTTCAGCATGTAAAGTATTACTACTACAGTCAAAGTCAGGCTTTTGTGTACTGTATAATGTACTTGTAGGGATTGGTAGGGGCCCTCTATGGCCAGCACCTGCCAGGGTCATCGCGGCCCTGGAACACAAAGGGCATTGGAGATACACGGATGGGTTGTCAGTAAGAGTCTGACACTCCCTTCCACGCTGCTCAGAGCAGAAGGAGTCATTAATAGAGGATTTCCTATACTTAAAATAAATTTTAAACTTGGCAGTATAAGAGCCTATGCACAGTCCACTGTTGGATAAGGGTCCTTATTTAAAATGATAATTTAGAGGTTAAGAACGTATCACCAAATACTTTAAAGCTACAGATAGTTTTTCGGACTAAAGAAAGGATAAAAACTTAACTTTACATTCTTAATTCTGAAATCGGGATCAAGGCTTCTTTGTTCCAAAAGTCCATGGATCGCGACATAGCTCAGAACAGGCTAAGAAGATCGAGCTCGCATAAACACTGAGAAATATATTCATGCAAATATTATTATAAACATTTCTACTCAGTGACTTAAAGCTTTGGCTTTTTAAGATAAAAGCATAACAATTTCGATATCCAACTAAAAAAGATCAATGAATGTAGACAAAATACCAAGGTATGCGAGGACGGCTAAATTTACGTTTCGCTTACGTCACCAGTCTTAATAGCAATCCCAACATTCGGCTTTGATGGCTTGAATCCCGAATATGAATCAGGTTCTCGACTATCAAAATGGTCGACAGAATGGTAGACAATTATAGTACACAGCGGAAAGGTTTGAGCATGAACCCTACTTGTTAGAATACGATTTTCAAGTGCAGTTTTGAAGGTCAAATGAGACGGAGCGATTGTTTTTATATTAATAAGCATTTCAAGTATGTAATAACAGGCATAAACTTAAGAAAGACGTCAACAGAAAGAAGTGAACAGAAAGTGGACTTTTCAAGGCAAGATTTTATAATTTGGGCCTAAATGTGGCAAAAACCTCACATATATGGGATTTAGACATAACGTCGCACACTTGTATTCATAGATTAGGTTCTCGGGTCAGGAAAAAGTAAACTTATTAGGTTTTTCCATTTCATAATTTCTACATACAAGCTCGGCGCACTTTGTGCTCGGTTGAAACCAATAGCTGGCTTGCCTCTATAACTATAAATTAAAATTAATAATTAAATAACGTTTATTTTGACCAACAAGGACTCATCAATCGTAAAAAAATCAATTTCAAAACATTATTAAAATTTCCAAGATTAAAGTTAAAACTCATCAATTTAAAAATTATAAAAAACTAGCTGATGCCCGCGGCAATAAGAATATGTGTACAATAAGATTATGTGTACAAAGTTTCATGATGATCGGTTGAGTAGTTTTCGCGTGAAAGCGTTACAAACAAACTTACATTCACATTTATAATATTACTAGCTGACCTGTGCAACTACGTTTGCGTCACATTTTCCATTAATGCTCCGCTCCTATTTGTCTTAGCGTGATGATATATCGGACCAGTAGTTCCTGAGATTAGTGCGTTTAACCAAACAAACAAACTCTTCTGCTTTATAATATTAGTATATATTATTATTAGTAGGGATAAAAGTGTGCTTAGAGAGAAATTAGAATTATTTATTTTATAATTTATTATAATAAATATAAAAATGACTATACTTCTGCCTAACCTTTTCATAAATTCAGGTGCGATAGTATGTTATTATTAAGCTTCGCTTTTCTCGTGGATCTGTTTGGGTGAATGAGGTGACTCAATCGAAACTGGGTGAGGATAAATAGGATTATTCATTTCCGTTCTAATTCTGGACTGAAGGAAACACTGTTTATATCTTGGAGAGATACTGGTCTGGATTTAAAAACTTTTGTAGATTATTTTTCCACTCTTAAATTTACTGTTTATAGTTATTTTTAGCTTCTTTTTCTTGCTGTGTGGGTAGTAAGTTCTAACTACCACACACACCCTAGTGTTAGAGTTTCTTAACCGCCCCAAGGGCCTCTGACATTCCTCAAAGAGTGTCAGCACACAGAGGGGCCCGAAAGGGCCGACGCCTGCCGGAGTCGCGGGACTATTCGAAAGAGATACCGTGGCTCCGGAACACAAAGGGCAGTGAAGGAACATGGATGGGTTTTAGTCAGTAGAAGTCTGACACTCCCTCCCGCTACACCCAGAGCGGGAGGAGTCATTGGAAGATTTCCCATCCCTAAAAAAAAGGGCTTCTGACAAGGTTTAACAACCGACATTTAGGCGGCCGGGACCACCGGCTTATACGTGCCTTCCGAAGCACGGAATCATCTTTTTATCAGACAATCAGGTGATTCAAGCCTGCAATGTCCTAGCCAAACTGGAAACAACTTTACAAAGTATTCTTCTCATGGGAATCGAACCCAAGGCTACCGAATCACAAAGCAAGCGCCTAAACCACTCGACCACGGACGCAATTAATAATATCTTTAGCGTTTGCTGTACTACCAGCCACTAGTTATTGGGTAATGGAAGGCAAGTCAGATAGGCAGATTAAATCAACTTTAAACCTAATGCGTTAGCGATAAAGATGAAAATTTACAGATTTTTGTGTGATTAATATTATGGCCTTTTTAGCACCCCAGAGACAAACAAAGAACTTTTCTTTGACTTTTGATCTGCCATCAGGAGACTGCCATCACGCAACCCTCATCTTGACGTAAACTTCGCTAGAGCGACAGTCAGCAGCCAGTATCATGCTTATACGAGCTTCTAGGTGACTCCAGTAACTTGGTGCAGTACAGCAAGTTTATCTAGCTCAGTCATAGCAGTGCTGTTGTTGAACAAAAATGACAGATTCTGTCCATTTTCCATTTTCACAATGATTTCGGCATTTTCAATTAAAGTCACTGGGCCAGATTAGTTAGCTGCAGAATAGGCGCCATATTTTAAAATACTTCTGCGTATATTCGATTAGATTGACAACTCTATCTTCCTTACCAGTATGTTGCTACGTAGACACAGCTGCCGTTTGCCACATTCTGAAAATACAAAATCCTTTATTTCAAATAGACCAGTTACAGGCACTTTTGAATAGTCAAGGTCTGACAGACAAATATATGGATCTAATCCTGCCGCGCTAGCGACAAGAGCAGCAGGTTGTTCTCCAACATAACACACTCACCGACCCCGTCTCAGCAGCAGTTGGACGTTCCAAAGAGTAGATCCTGTGGAGAAAAACGTGCAAGAAACTCCATGGACACTCTTTTAAACCAGTTGTCATTGTTTACAAAATCATGGTTACATTCGTTACGAAATAATTTATGATTAAAATTATGCAATGCAAAAGAGAATGAGTCTACACAATGCAAAGATAGTCTTACAATTTTCAGCAGGTCCAACAGTGTTTTCTGATCCTCGAAGTCGCAGGTGAATGGGCAAGAGGGGCAGGGAAGGAGGATCATATCCTGCAAAGTGGCTCCACACTGGCACTGTGTTTGTAATGAGTCTATTATGCTCTACTTGGCTAGGACCTAGCTATATTGACTCCCGGTACAACCTAGCCGCTAGGTTGTACCGGGAGTGACAATCAGAAAAGATACATTTATCAATGCTTACTTACAAATAAAACTAATTAATTCAGCCAATAAAAACATCAGATCCAATTTTAATTGAAACATAAAATCCCTAATAAAATCAGCAAACATCTAATGCAATTAATGAGATAGCCCATTAAATCGTGCTGAATCGTGCGGGCGTCCTGTCATTACGGCGCAACTTGGCTGAAATTATTCTAATTAAACATCTTTAGTGGCTCTTCCTCAGCATCCGATGAAATACGTCACTAGGCAGATGTGATACTACACGCTATAATATAATAATTTGTGCACGCACTGATTTGTAGAGACATAATTATAATACCTATCTGAAAAGAATAACATTGATAATGCCAGATAAAAATCATGTCAATAAAAACTCGTAGACATGCTACGAGTTTGTTGGTCGAGGCCTCTACGCGGCTACGACGTAGCACTCTCGTAGCACTTCTTAAGGGCCCTGCGAATTTCTTTTAGGTTATAGTGTGAATACTTAAAGTACGTTACGTTCTATATAAAAGGAAACATCATGGAGACGTACAAATCCTACTAATATTATAAATGCGAAAGATTGTGAGTATGTATGGGTGTTTGTTACTCTTTCACGCAAATACTACTGAACCGATTACGATGAAGTTTGGTATGTAGGTAGCTACCTACATACCAAATTAAGCAGACTGGAACTGGACTGGAAGACCCAGAATAACACATAGGCTACTTTTTATCCCGGAGTTCCCGAGGGATCGGGATTTGCACGGGAATTACGAGAATTTATACGCGGACGAAGTCGCGGGCGGCCTCTAGTACATCATAATTTCTGCATAAGTAATGATTATATGAATAGAAGTTAAATTTGAGAAATAGTATATCACTCACTAATTAGATGCAGAGGCACACAGCCGAGATAAAGTCACCAAATATAGGCTGGCAGGTCTTTTTTCACAATTATTGAATTACATAAGCTCTCACCAAGCAACTATACTAGTGACGCCCAGCACAACTCGACACGACAAGACAAGTTTTTAACCGACTTCCAAAAAAGAGGTTCTCAATTCGGTCAAGTATGTTTTTTTTTCTTTCTTATGTTTGTTACCTCATACCTCCGTCAATTATGAACCGATTTGAAAAATTCTTGTTTTGTCTGAAAGGATATATTTGCAGATTGATGCAATTTAAATTTTATCAAAATCGGTTACGAAGTTTGTATTTTAAATCGAAATAGCTCGAATTCGTTTACTTGGATAATGGTTTTTTGTTATCCAATTAATCAAAATTGCGTATTTTGCTTTTCTGCGATTTTGCAGTCGTGTTGTTAGGTGTGGGGTACCACTAAAAGTGAAAAATAAAAAACTTTATACAAAAAAAATACAACCGACTTCCAAATAAATAAAAAAAACACTACAAAGTAAAAAATAACTTCAATTTCGGAAGTCGGCTGTATTTTTTAGCATACTGAACAAATGATGATGATTTTTTTGTCTGGAACAAGATTGGGTTGATCATTGGAAATAACCTCATAGCTGAATCTCTCAAAATTCAAAATTCAAAAGTCATTTATTCAAATTAGGCTGAGAGCCATCACTTTTTGAACGTCAAGTTCTACAAAAGACAGTCCACCAAAACGCCCGCCCGTCACTACTTCCTAGTGTTTTAGCTGTGGAGAAGAAGTGGCCAACAAACTCCCCAGCAACACAACTGTCTGTTACGTTTTAGGAACTACAATTTATACACTGAGAAGAATGCAAAGTAATTAATACATGACACAAAACAAAAAACAACAGCTAGCACACTCATCATCTTCATGCCCTTATCCCATGTTACTTGGGGTCGGCGCAACACGTTTTTTTCTTCCAGTCTGCCCTATCAGCCGTCAAACTTTCACTAACTCCCATTTCTTTCATATCGCTTCTTACACAATCCATCCATCTTTTCTTTGGCCTTCCTCTCCCTCTCCATCCATCCACATTTATGTTCATTACTCTTTTAGTTAAATGCGTTTACTCTCTCCTCTTCACGTGACCGTATATACCAAGACAAACGATTCCCTTTTAATTTTTCAGGCACTGGCGCCACTTTTAAACTACCTCTAATGTAGTCATTTCTCACTTTACCCATTCTTGTTACTCCACACATCCATCTCAACATTCTCATCTCCGCCACATGCAATTTATTTTCATCCGTCTTTTTCACAGCCCAACATTCAACAACAGCTAGCACACTATGATACTATAAAACAAAATACAAAAAATACAATACACATATCCTATCTCCAATCACATCTACCATCTCCCTAATCTATGCTGGCTGCATGACACATCAGCAACTGGCGTGTCGCCAGGCGGTCTCTACTCCTCGAAGTTCACTTGTTATTTGCCTTTAATCGACCATTTGGGCACTTGAACGCCAACCGTTTGTGCTGGAAATAGCCAGCTCTTACAGGTGGATATAAACGAAAGTTATTGGGCTTACTAAGTTGTTTTAATAAGGATGGGGGCTGGCTTTTAATCGGTGCTGACTTTAAGGTATTCGAGATCTGGGTCTGAGTCACAGACTGTAAAAATAAAGTTCTCGGACTCTTTTTTGGGTCTCGTATGTCCAAATAATAAACCAAACCCTTGTTGGGTACGCGTGTTTCCGTCTATCCGTCTGTAACACTAAATATCTTCGGAAAAATTGCAATGGCTGGATTTTAGTTAAAGAATTTATTTTTTCATAAGTTTTTCAGCAAAATGTTTAAGATTTTACTGTTGCAGACTTACAGTGATATAACGAGGTGCTGTTGTAGTATTTTCTGTGAAAAATTGTAAAATTTTGAAACTGTGCTGAAATAAAAAAAATGATTGTGCCGACAGGTTTTTAAGTACGGTTTTCCTATAATATCTAGTGTGTGAATGTACTATAAACCTTCCTAAGTTGGTAATATGTGATGATTCACTGGTAGATATTCTGCTTACACAAGTATTAATCGCACGTAGTACACATAATTCCCTTCCAGATTCCCGACTGCATCGTTTACACATACAATGCCGGTTTTAGCGACCGCAATACCAAATGCGTGACGCTCGAGTACCATATACAATGTAGTTTAGTACATGCCATCGAATATTGAGCCACTTTGTGCTCAAATGTCCAGGGTTTATCACTGAAAATGTGGGATGGATGTAAACTGATTTGCCAAAACGCTTTATAGAATTCTCACTCAGTTTATTTTTGCATTAAAGTTTCATTAGTCGCTCCATGTAAAGTTCTGGTATTCAGCTTCTTGTTCATAATTTGTGGGCAGTAAGATCTAAAGACCCCACACATCCTAGTGTCAGTGTTATTTGGCGGCCGGGACCACCGCCTTAAACATGCCTTCCGAAGCACGGAATCATCTTTTTATTAGACATTCAGGTGAATCAAGCCTGCAATATCCTAGCCAAACTGGAAAACAACTTGACAAAGTAGGTTTGCCTTTGGAGGTACTTAGCTGCTTTTGGTTCAGACTGGAATCCAATCTTAACATAATTGGAAAGAGGCTAGGCAGATATATACCGTCACGCTAATATTCCGCGGAGGATATGTAGAGAAGTATAACTAATCTACATTGTAAAAGTCCCATCTTAAGGATAGGGTTACCCCCTTGTTTATGAATATTTCCGGATTTTTATTATATAGGCCAAACATGACACTCTCCATTCCACTCCCCACTCCTGTGAAATTCGTGATGGGTTAAACATTTTGCTCGACCTGGGATTCGAACCTAGGAATGCTGTATTAATGACAATGCAGATGTCATCTCTGCTCCTTGATGTTAACTGATTGGTGTGGTTCAATTAACACCTTTTATTGTCGCTACAGATAAATGATAAGTAATTTGAGTGAGTTACACTTGACTCGACCTAAAAACTTGATTGATATACACTCTCCATTGTACCTTTTTTATCGATAAGAAATCATCAAATGACTCCTCCCACGTTGAGCGAAGCAGACGGGAGTGTCACACTCTTACTGACTAAAGCCCATCCGTGTTCCTCCTAGTGCCCCTAGCGTTCCAGGGCCGCGGTGACTCTTTTGAACAAATTCCGCAGCCCTGGCAGGCACTGGCCTTAGCGGGCCCCGTCTACTATGCTGATATCTCTATGAGCCGCGCTTCGAACACAACGCGCCGTCGACCTGGGCCTGGTTTTGATCGGACAGCGAGCTACCCAACGCTCACCGCCCGCAGGCCCGTGCCGTCGGCGGCCGGGAATCGCGCTGCGACTCCCGACGCCCGGGGTCGTCTTCTTCTGTTGCGACGGCAGGGGCATGAGGTTTCTCTCTCTCTCACGCGTTCGACCTCCTCCTTGAATCCTCCTCCATAGATTGAACCAGGGCCGGACGTACTCTTAATTGTACCTATGTTGAGAACTGAACGGTAAACGATCATTTAATTGTTTAAAGCAAACGCTTACTTTGTGATAAACCTAATGTCGGTCGTAAACGGACGGCTTTTGTGCCAGATTTGGAATCTATTATGGTGTTTGGAATGGCATGCTGATGAAATATACATAGCCATGTTGTATCTGAGCATAGCTTTGTTAATTATACAATCATACAGTATCTCATCTGCCTAGCTATTAGGGTTCCGTACCGAAATGGTAAAGAGGAACCCTTATGGTGTGACTGATTCTGTTCGTCTGTCATAGCTGGATATCTCAAGAACTAATAATACTATGAACTTGAAATTTGGAAAAGTTTTAGATTACGTATTTAACAAACAAGAAAGGATTTAATTTTTTACAACAGCGATTGTAAGGTATTCTTAAAAAATCAAAATGAGGCTACTAGTAGATACATGTGGCATAACAGATGAAAAAACGCTTTTTGCAAATTCTCACACATTTTTTTTAGGCCGCATGGTTTTCAACTTGTAACGAATTATGTAAAAAAAATATCACTCTCCGCCCCCTTATCTCCGAAGTTTGCATATAGATAAATCTGAAATCTTAAATCTTCTATGTGATAGAAGTGTATGTAAAAATTACAGGAAAAATAAAACAATATCTCTAAACAGCACTCCTTTTCTTCTTTTTTACTTTTGATAGGCACGCGTTTGTCCACTATCACACCTGATGGTAAGCGATGATGCGGTCTAAGATGGAGCATGCTCCACAGAGTCTTGACTTACAGACTCCCAGGTTGTAGCTATCAGGAAATACAGACTCTGGCAGGGAATTCCACTCCTTTGCTGTACGCACTATGAATGTGTTCCCAAAACGTTTTGTGCGTGTGGGTGGGATGTCCACTATGTACCGGTGGCTGACTTTTTCAGAAATCATGTACAAAAGTAACATTAGTTCCTTTAGCTAGCACCTACCACAGTAGTCTTTTTAGCCCAAAGGTTGCCTGATAGAGAAAGCGTTGTTGCATTAAAACCGCCCATGTACCACTATTGTGCATGAAGTTTAAATAAATAGATCGACCCGTGTGGCTATTTTGCCACGAGCTCCTCTCTATTATATAATATATCTATATCATCAAAAACGAAGAAATATGACCGACTCGAATTCTAAAATGCATGTGACAGAAAAACTGACACCGGAGTCACACCAACAGTTTTCTATTTTTTTTATACTTTTGGCAGAGAATCCGAGAAGCCATTATCCCACATTTGTGCCATATTCTAGAGATCAACACACTAAAAAAATCAGTACGTATGTACCTGATGAATATAAAAGTGGGTGTTTTAAACTCGTACTTGATAAACTAATATTTTAAGCCTTATTTATGTACTTGCTGACCCGTGCAACTTCGGTCTGAGGCAAATTTTTCATTAATTTGCTGTGCTTTTACTGACCCTAAAAGTATAATTCAATTCTAACCAGTTGTTCCTGAGATTAGCGCGATCAGCCAAATAAACAAATTTTTCAGCTTAGTTATAAGTAATTGTGAATAGATTATTTTAATATCGCCGATGCCCAGAGGCGGTCATAAATTAATAATATTTGCTCAGGTCGCTCTTCAAGGTTGAGCAACGCTCATCGAAGTCGGTGCCTGGATGGGTGACCAATAAAGACTCCGCCGCTCTCAAACACAGCCAGGTCCCGGCTGTCAATTATAAATCGATAGAATTGATAGAAGCCCAAAAGTCTGTTTATTTTGTTAAACCCCACACTTGAATTCTCTGGGTCTTGGGGTGTTTTCTGTTTCACTCCATGATATTCACTGAATTTTGAAAATCACTCTCATATACCGACATAATATGAGTGACTTTCAACATTTCGACACACTGAATGTTCAACATTCAGTATATTATTATATTTGTTCAATGCATGTTTCTTTACATTGACGTTATATGCAGTACGATGTTTGTAAACCGTAAGTGCCCCTTCCTACTATGACGAACCGTCTGCTAAAACGGAGACGGCGTCCGACGATCGTTAGATTCCTTCACACTACATCTGATCCGGGAGTTTCCACAGGTTTACCACAGGCACCAGCGATCCACAACCAAAATAATTAGCTTTTCATTTCTGTTAAAATTGTTTGTATTTTTTGGCTTGTGGTGAGAAATAAACACTTCTATAATTATTATTTATTATTATAGTTTAAACGGATCTTCGCAGTGGAAAAATGTCCGTTTAAAATCCCGTCCTTTTTCTCAGATTCGTCTAAATGAAAACAGTGTTATATTAATTGTCAGATTTTAGAATGCTGCTGGGGTTGCCGCACCATTGTAGTGCATCACAAATATTCGCAATTATGCGCGCGTTGACGGTTCCCACGCTATAGGCGTAAGAAAGTGGGGTCATTATTTCAAAGACTGCACGGTAGCACCAACAGCATTTTGCAAATAATTGCATCCCGCTATGTATGTCTCATACAGGCCCACTGGGTGGGAACAGTTACAGGAAGAGGGCAAATTCTACTAATTTTTAAACAGTTTTCACATTCGCATGTCAATCGCAAACTATCAAAAAACCCTTCATTTTCATACATTTTTGACAGTTTGCGATTGAGATGCGAATGTGAATATTAGTAGAATTTGGCAGTAAGATTATAACTGTCAAAAATATATATATGGATTAAAATAATAATAATCAATTGTACTGCCACTGATATATAGTATCTATAGACGGGCCGGACAAAAAACCGGTCCGGCACAGTGGGAACGCGGCACCCAATACAGTCGGGAACAAAAGCCTCAGTGCTCATGATTGACGTAAAAACATTCGTCGTGTATAAAATTCTACTCGTTGCCAAGAATGTACGCTAGTCGCCGTGTTATTTCTGTTTAACGGAAAAATAAAATGTTTGCTGCCAGCGATTTTATTGTTGCTGAGTCGTCACTAATCGTTATTTTGTCCCCAGCAGACTTTTATTGGGTTAATAACTTTATTTTTAAGCTTTAATTGTTACTAGGTACAATATTCTTGAGCTATTAAATGTCCTGGTTACAAAAATACCTACAACTATAGTTGTAGGTATTTTTGTTTTCAATGTCTCCGTATAGTGTACTAGCTGACCCGCGCAACTTTTTTTCGATTCGAACCTGAGTAGTTCCTGAGATTAGCGCGTTCAACCAAACACACAGCTCTTCAGCTTTATAAAATTAAAATATAAATCGTATAAATGGGTTTTGCTGGTGACTATCCTACCTGAATATGACGTCACATTGACATCCTGAATGCGTAGCAAAAAAGGAATACCTACTATACTACCAAATATCAAAACTGACTAAAATGGTATTCAAATCTATGTCAATTTGGCATTTGCATTTGTCAATTTAGTCGCCGGGATTTGATATTATAGTCTGTTTTTTTAAAAACAGACTACACATAGTTATCCTGTACTAGGTTTCCTTTTAGGGTTCCGTACCCAAATAGTAAAACCGGGACCCTATTTCTAAGACTTCGCTGTCTGTCTATCTGTCACCAGGCTGTATATCAAGAACCTCGATACCTAGACAGTTGAAATTTTCACAGGTGATACAACAAACTTGATTTTTTTGCCGTTTTTATAGATAATGGTACGGAACCCTTCGTGCACGAGGCCGACTCGCACTTGGCCGCTGGTTAACTATTCGGGACGAACAGCTCTGGCATTGGCACTACCTAGTAGGTGTACTGGTTTTGTAATTTTGAATGTTGTTTCATTGTCTTCCCTACACCTTTTAAATTCTATAATTCATGATTAATATCAAAAATATTTCAGCCAATCGACGTTCACATTTATTTTATTTATTTTTGACAGACTACAGACTACGACAAGTCAGCATAACTATGACAATACACAATACATAAATCTGAAGTCCAATTATTACTGTACACAGCGTTCAAATCTAACAATGCTTCATTAGTGACAATAGTGACAGTTAAGAGATGTTATATGTATAGGGAATATGCGTGCGATTTTTTTTATTTGCAAAATAAAATACTTATTAGGTCTAGTAAACAATCATGAAATTATTTTTTAAATAACTTCAGCATTTATGAAGTTGTAAAGCTTCAAAGACTACAGTTAGAAAGAGAAGTCCGATACGAAATGTGACGTCAAATTAAACGACGACTATACAGCTGCCATAGAAAACAGCGTTTTCGCGAGAGGGAGAGATATATTTCTTTAAAATAGTTGTATCTCGTTCGTTTTACGAGCAATTTAGATTCTAATTTCACTATGTTTAAGTGTAAGTTTATCTAAAAGTATTCGAAAATATAATACTGGCAAGTATTATATTTTAGAATACTTTTAGATAAATTATTCAGATCATAAATACTTTTTTCATGCATATTCCCTATTGTTCTGTTGTAATTACGATTACAAGATTATACAGAGAATTTCTAAATTCATAAACCATACAACATGGCCACCCACAATTCATTGTCCCGTAGTTTATTCGTTTAATCTAATCCTAATATATAACACTAGCTGACCCACGCAACTTCGTCTGCGTCACATTTTCCATTATTGCTCCGCTCCTATTTCTCTTAGCGTGATGATATAAAGCTTTTTACCTTCCTCGATAAATGACCTATCTAACACTGAAATAATTTTTGAAATCGGACTAGTATTTTCTGAGGAACAAACAAACAAAGAAACAAACTCTTCTGCATTATAATATTACTCGTAATATAGATTCTTCCGTAACTGACAGACAACGCGCAGCCAAAACTACTGGTCGTAGAAGGCTGAAAATTGTCATGTAGGTTCCTTGGTGAGTGTAGCCGAGCAGCAAGTGAGGATTTCCCGAAATTCCGACGGGAACGGGAAAAAACGGGATATTCGTGTACGAAGTCGCGGGAAAAAGCTAGTCTAACTATATAATATTACAAATTCGAAAGTTTGGATGTTTGTGACTCAATTACGCCAGAACGGCTGAATGGAACTTGATGAAAGGACATGGTAAAAAGTGGCCTATGAATCAACACATGCGAAACCTTTACCATTATTCCTAGATGTTTTTTTTTTAATTACATTTTAATGATTAGAATAGAACGGACACTTTTTAATTACGAAACCATTTTAAAAAGTAACTCACTTGGGTTTTATTACCCGGCGCCATTATTTTTAAATTGAAACAAAGCACTCTCAGCGCTGTAAGATTTTAAGTTACCTACAAAAAGGATAAAGCGATTATAGCACTGTATGACACTAACAGTATTGACACTGACAGTCGATGAAATGATAGTTGACACTTTGATGTAATGTATTTGGCACCTGATACCAGGGAATCGGCCGTCGACCTAAGTTACCACGCTTTCGTATGATAGAAGAACATGGTAACACTACTCTATACCATTTTTTGGTGAGATAATAAGAGAGGTCTGGCAGCTCTGGGATCTTAGTCCATTTGGTATGTTTCTATTGGCAAAAATTAAACACACCAAATATAATTATAACCTCATAATCCGAAATCATTTTGGATATTTAACAATTCTGAAAAGTGGCCGTGATTTTAATTTAGTTTCAGTCGAACATATGCATTATTTAAAATACAGATACTATATTCACGTCTCTGTTGGTTCTGAGGCGAACGATGTATGGACGCGTAGCAATGTCCTCTAGCTCAAATGCCTCTAAGTTCCAGTACGGAGATAGATAAACACACAAATATCACAAATCACACAAAAAAAAAAACACAAAAAATAAAAACAAAATAAAAAAAACCAAAAACACAGAAAAAGAACACAAATAAACAGAACATCACAGAATACACAACACACAATACACAAGACACACAGACACACAGAACACACACACACAGACACACAGACATACAGAATATCACATAGGCTAATTGTCATCCTGGGAATATATCTTAGGGATCACGCAGGCGAAGCCGCTTGCAGAAGCAAGTACGTTCTAAAGTACATTTTTAGTTTCAGAAACCATAAATCTTTTGCAAGTATGTACGTAACAAAGTCAATATAAATACCTAACAATCAATAAAATATAAAGAAATAACAACGTTCTCGAATCATAATGTCTTTCTACGTCAAATCAATAAATCGAAACGTTATTGTTTAGAAGTATAAACAAATAGGTACATTGCATTCTGTAATATATGGAAGATCAGCTGTTTATCTGCCGTAAGCTATAAACCTGCAGAACGCGGGATTTGCTATTTTAGTAGCTTGATTTGGGAGTTAACCTGGCTCTATGTACAATCATTTTATTATTTTTTCTGTATTTAGTTTTCTTCTTTAAATAAGTTTTTAATTTGCTCTAGCTTTTTCCAGGGGCTTCACTTTTGAAGCTTATCACATAGGAACCTCTGTCATACTCGTAGTATTTCCAGAGATTACAAACAAATATTTTACCAGTTTAGACGAATATTTTGTTGAATCTAGTCTGACCCTTTTTTTTTTTTTACGGATGGGAAATCATCCAATGACTCCTCCCGCTCTGGGTGTAGCGGGAGGGAGTGTCAGACTTCTACTGACTAAAACCCATCCATGTTCCTTCATTGCCCTTTGTGTTCCGGAGCCACGGTGTCTCTTGCGAATAATCCCGCGACTCCGGCAGGCGTCGGCCCTTTCGGGCCCCTCTGTGTTGCTGACTCTCTTTGAGGCGCGCGTGGAACACTAACGCGCCGTCGACACGGCCTGTCGTCTAACTAGTCGGACGGACGGCGAGCCACCCATAGCTCGCCGTCCACAGGCCCGCGCCTACGGTGGCCGGAGGTCACCAGGTGGTGGCCCCCGACGCCCGCGGCGTCCACCACGGCGGCCGGGACGAGAGGGTCTCCTCTCCCGCTCCGCCACCTCCTTCGCTAGCATGACTGCTTCGCAGAAGGAGGCAACGGCGTCCCATTCCGTGCTCCGGACCATGGCTTGGACCAGGGCCGGACGCGAGAGGTCGCCGCCAATCGCCGTTTCGAGGACACGGCGGTGCGCCGCCCAAGCGGGGCACACCTGCACAGTGTGCTCTACCGTGTCCTCCGGTTGATCCTCGCAGTGGTGACACCCGGGCGTTTCCTCCCGCCGAATTGGGTGCAGGAACCTCCCGAAACATCCATGTCCGGTGAGGACCTGATCTAGTCTGACCCTTAGTATTGCTTTCACATAGATGTCTGCGAAAAGTAAATAAGAATGTACCAACTATTTTATAAAGTATGAGGAAACCTTATTAGCATTTTTAATAGTCCCTTTCGTAGATAATCGTAATAGCATTTATTTATAACTAGCTTCTGCCAGCGGCTTCGCCCGCGTGATCCCTAGGGAACATGTTCCCGGGATTAAAAGTAGCTTATGTGCTATTCCAGACTATAATCTATATTTGTTTTAAATTTCATTAAGATCCGTTAAAACGTTCTGGCGTGATTGAGTAACAAACAACCAAACTTTCACATTTTCACTTTTTTTTTTCTTTTTTTCTATTGATTGTAGCGTGATGAAAAGTATACTATAACCAGCGCAGGAGTATAAAAAATAATTATACCAAGTTTCGTTAAAATCCGTCGAATAGTTTTTGTTTCTATAACGGTTATACAGACAGACAGACAGACAGACAGACCGACAGACAGACAGACAGACAAAATTTTTACTGATTGCATTTTTGGCATCAGTATCGATCCCTAATCACCCCCTGATAGTTATTTTGGAAAAATATTTCATGTACAGAATTGACCTCTCTACAGATTTATTATAAGTATAGATATAGATAGATAGATATAGATTTGTGATAGTTTGCTCTTGACTCTAGTCTTGGTCAGCGATGACAGAGACAAAGTCTATGATGGAGCGAGCTTACCAGAAGGAGCCTGTTCACTCTAACTTTGAGAGATTAGAGTTGTAAGCGTTCGGAAACACAGACGCAGGCAGAGAGTTCCACTCCTTTGCTGTTCGCATTATGAAAGATACTTGTAAACGCTTGGTGCGAATTGGTGGAATAGCAACAAGGTAAGGATGGTAAGTTGCAGTGCGTCTGGATGTCCGGTGGTAGAAGGGGGCCGGTGGGATGACGTGTAGTTCTTGGGCACACTCTTCGAAGTTACATCTGTAGAAGATCGACAAGCAGGCAACCTTTTTTTATATTTTAAAATTCTATTTCCTACTCCAACCCACATTCCATCCACCTATCAATGTACATTTTTCTCTCCAACCGGACAGAATCGGATCTAATACTAGTTAGCTACAGTTTCTCCTATAAAATGTTCTATAGAAAACGTTTCATAAATGTTCACCGCCAGCTGAACGGAAGCCATCCGTCAAGGAACGCATAGGAAGACATCAATCTATAGTAAGCTGTTCGGGAAGCTGTATCGTAACGTGACGCGGTATTTGTTATAGTTATGGCTGGTTCGTTGAGGATGTGTCTATTTAATGGGTAGTATTTTGTCACGTTGGAAAATTGCAGTATTTTGTAACTATTTCTATGTTGTTGCATCCTAGATGAGTCCTAATTTATAGATGAATATTTTAGGAGAAGATTTATTATCTATATATAATATCTATATATAACTGGAAGTCAGTTAAAATCAATCACTTTCTACAATGCCTCCAGGTTCATTCCAGCTGCAAGACGTTCATTGCAGCTGGACATAGGCCTCCTCAAGTGTCGCCACAACAACCAGTCCTGATCTCGCATCTGCTACCCTCGACCCTCACCAGGTCCTCAGTCCACCGTGTAGTGAATTGTAGTGACCTATTTGGAAAGCTCTGAACCGCTTGCGCACCCAGGTTGACCGCTGCAAACACAGCTTGACGAAATAGAGTTTCATGGACCCATTGGAAACAGATCATGACCCAAGTGACCCAACATCTGTACTTGAGGGTACTTAATTGAGTAAATGACACAGATACTCAGATATCGTACCCACCTACTGCGCCCAAACGATATATAAGGCCTTGGCATTCGACTCGAAAAGAAGAAGTCTGACTTCTGGAATCAAATGAAATTAAACAAATTGAGAAATGTCTTCATCATCATGTCAGCCAAAAGACGTACACTGCAGCTGGACATAGGCCTTGGAAAGAGAATACTTGCATTCGCTGTGATATATATATACCTTCTTTAATCGGCTAAAAATGTACAAAATATTTTCTTTCGTTTTCATTTCTACATTCAACCCAATACCTATAATACCTAAATACCTCTAGGTTATAGTTTTAGTTTATCAATGACTAGCTGACCCGCACAACTTCATCTGCGTCACATTTTCCATTATTGCTCTGCTTTATTTGTCTTAGCGTGATGATATATAGCCTATAACCTTCCTCGATAAATGGGCTATCTAACACTGAAATAATTTTTCAAAGCGGTCCAGTAGTTTCGGCGCCTATTCAATTCAAACAAACAAATCATTCCTCTTTATAATATTAGTGCAGATTTAGATAGATAGACAGAATACCTACTCATTATTATGTATACCATATAAATTACAGAAACAATAGATGAAGAAAACATTACATAGGGTGACACAATAGGCGGCCTTATCGCTAAGAGCGATCTTTTCAAGACAACTTTGGATGGATTTTAAAGAGAAAGGAAATAATATATATATATATAGTACTGTGGGTAGGGTTTTAAATAAGTTTTAACTACTAATTCCCAACTTAAATTTAGTACGGTAATTGAAGTGTCTATCTTAATTTTGTTAAAACAAGTATAAGACAGCAGTTATCCAACTCTTCTTTTAGAATGCTACGAAGCCAAAGTTTTCAGAATTCTGAAAACAACTAATGAATGATGGGGCTTAGACGAATATTCACAACAGATTTCATAAGATTATAATCGTTACATTCGTCTGCCGGTCCGTCTGTCTGTCACAGTTTAATCTTTATATCAGCAACCTTAGTCTACAGACGGCCTTGTCAACACGATTTTAGATAAATACTGGAAAATGTGGAACTTCATTTCGTTTGGTAAACTTTTGCATTAACAGAAAATTAGAATGATGAAAACAATCGGCATTTTCTTTACTTATATTTCGTCACAACGAAAATTAGCGAGTTATTAGGTATCTAACTTTTAAACAAGTTAAATATGATATTGCATTTATAAGATTTTCACACATTCTTCATACCATACAGACTCCTTTCATCTCTCAGTGAAACATGCATCCCGTCAGCCTCCGCACTCGGAACTTCCAGGAAAACTAAATATCAACGCAATTATTAATTTTATTTATACGTCCAGCTATTTTCTACCACAAACACATTCGAACACTCATAAAAAATTCAACCGTCACTCCCATCACTACTTCCAACCAGAAAGAATCAAAAATGGAATTTAAATTCGAGAAACAAAAAAAAACCGAGGTTATTAATTCGAAATTGGAACTGTCATTTGATTTAATTGAGAAAACGTCCGTTGAAATTTTAGTTGGCGCTTGAATTATGCAAGGTGTGCACATGCGGATCGTGAATCGAAGAAAAAGGTATCTCGACCCACATTGCCGCGCGATCTTTGTCGTGTTATTTTTAGCCCAGCTGAAATAGCCGTCAGGGCACACGACCGATTTAGATCGCGTTTCGTTTGTTCTGCGATTGTCACTAACGGTGGCGCCTTGCCGTTGCTATGATGTTTCAACTTTCAACTGAATCGGATACGTGTTGCAAAAATGTATGTAATGTTTTCGTTAGTCAGAGCTAGGGCTTAGGTTGGTCGGTTTTAATATTTTGATCTAGGATGTTTTTTTTTTTTTATAAATTTTCCTACGTGCCTCTTTTACTAAGGATGATTGTAGGCATTATATTTGAGTTTGTTTCTTACTCTGTAAAAAATAGGTATTTGATTTTTACTGAACTGTGACATATTAAATTGATACTATCAGTGTTATCTTGTTTTATCAAAATATCACTGTGAAACAATTACACAAGATTTTGTAAACTCAGAAAACAGCTGAGCCAACATTCCGGAGTCAAAAATAAAGAAGTAGTCTATACAAAAGAATAATGGCACAATTGATATTGTGTTACAGCGAATACTGAAGAATAACTCTCGAATTTAAATACGAAATCCATGATTTCTCATTGCTTTTTAATCAATATAGAATCTATATTTTTTTTTTCAAATTGCTGTAGTAATTAATACTTTACTGGAAAGTGAACTTTAAGATGTTTAAGTTAAGAAAATGATAATTATCTTTTAGTACAGGGTTACAAGAAAATGAGACCTTGTAAATAAGCTTTAATAAAAACTATTTCTACTGATTTTCATTCCAGTTGACAATAGCTTCGCTATACAAAGATGCGGTAGCTAAAATTGTTTTGAAAACACCCAAAAACTCAAAATACCAATCGCGCACCTCACATCTACTCGAAGCAAAAAAAACTCCATGTTTTACTAAAATAACCAGCCAATCTTTACAGAATCCCCACCTATACATACACACATTGATAAATTATCAATCTATTTCCATATTTTTCCGAGTCGGTTCGTTTTTGTGCGAACGTTGGCAGCGCGCACGCGGAAGTTCTACAGACTATTGAGGTCGCACTGTCCAACGTTTGGGGGCAAGCAGCAATGGCAGTTTTAATATACCTTTTCGTTGAAATAGAATTGTTTCTTAGGTTCAGGTTCAGTAATTATTGGTCCAAATACAGATACATTATCTAGTTACCCATAAAGTCTAGTTGACTTACTGTTTCTAATTATATTTAACTAGCTGATGCTCGTGGCTTTGTCGCGGTTTCTCAAGAACCACTCTATCCATTGTTGAAAACAGCATGGAAACGGTGCAGTAGTTTTTGAGTTTATCGCGAACAGACAGACAGACATGGGGGAGGACTTTATTTATAACTAG
This sequence comes from Ceramica pisi, assembly GCA_963859965.1. Lineage (NCBI taxonomy): Eukaryota > Metazoa > Arthropoda > Insecta > Lepidoptera > Noctuidae > Ceramica > Ceramica pisi. The sequence continues at coordinate 2,598,069 of OY982538.1, forward strand.
CTGATGCCCGTGGCTTCGTCCGCTTGACAAATTATACACTTCCCATTCCTCGAGAACCACTCTATCCATTGGTGAAAACAGCATGAAAATCGGTGCAATCGTTTTTGAGTTTATCGCGAACAGATAGACAGACAGACAGACGCGGTGGAGGACTTTGTTTTATAATACGTAGTGATTCGTATATGTGACAGTCCAGGGATTCGTTTCTAAATTAATAACAGCAGCACGAGCTGATCTTCGTGGTTCAGAAACACTTGCCGAAGTTGGTCGGTGGATGGACGACCATCCATTACATACAAAGACTCCTTCGAGCCTCGCAAAACAAGATAAACTGTATTTCTCGGCTGTCGTCTGTACATCTTTGACAGTCGTTAATCAGAAGCCAAAAAATCTGAAACCAGTTTTGCTATGGTATCATGCTACCCAATTACTGGGTGGAACCAGAAGCTCTTAAGAAGTTCGGAAAATATTATTTTCACGTGTTTCCGAACCAATTTCTACCCGTTTGTATCTGCTCATTGACAGGATTCGATTTAGGGGACCGACCTCCGATCTCCGGAGCAGAATGATGATGATGATCAATGCCGCCAAAAAAAAATCAACGAAATCAAATCTACGTCGCAACAAAAAGAATCGCGACGCCATCTATCGATCTGGTGGCGAACTAGAAATCCTAAATCTCGCAAGCAGAGGACGCCATATTGTGAAAATGAAAAAAAAAAAGAAATCCAACAAACTATGTCATGTGGGGTATCGTTGAGCAGCTATTTTGAAATCCTTAATCTCGCAAGCAGAGGACGCCATATTGTGAAAATGAAAAAAAAAAAGAAATCCAACAAACTATGTCATGTGGGGTATCGTTGAGCAGCTATTTTGAAATCAGTGTGAAGTTTTTTTAACCATTTTTCAGTTGAAATAATATTTTATGATATAAAAGCGATTTAATTAATTTTAATTGGGGTCTTGCGAATTCCATCCACCAGAGAAACCCCGAGCACTGTTCCCTCCATTGCACGCTGAGCAACCTTGAATTTCTCGACCAGGCCTATGGTGAGTGTCCATTTTCGGCTCTGTAAGTCATTACGGGTAGGACGCACTAGTTATAGACCCAGATCTTAAGAGTCCTATTACATTTTTTACGGAAATTCATGATTTTTGACGCTGTAGTTTTCAGCAGCAGTAAGATATTTTAATTATTTGATCCTGAATAACGATAGTGCCAGTCTCTTTCTTGTAAGTTAGAGTTACACATTTTCATTTTTCTTTTCGTGTAATTTACTATAAATATTTTACGAACTCAGTTTGCAAGAAAAAATGTCGGCGATGGAACTTTGACGGTCAAATTCACATTGTTACAATCAATTCTTTTAAAAGCTGAAATTTCTAAAAGGTAAGTTGAATGTTTTACTTGTTTATTGGAGTTCTAGAATTTCTTTAAATTCCTTGAGTTAAAACCTAATTTAAGCCAGAAATGTCTTGATTCAGCGTCCATTATATTCCAAATAAAAACAATTTTATCAAATAAATTAATATGATATAAAATTTCAATCTACAATGAATACGTTTAATTAGTTTTCGTTTGTCAATATAATAAAACTAAATTACAATAAATAAAATTAAAGTAATTGATGCAGAATATATAATTCTGCATCAATTCAGCGCGCGCGCTCCTCAGTCTCGCGCGAGCGCCCAAATAAACTATAATCCTATTCAGACTAGTAAGTATCTAAATTGTTTCGCGGACTATATGTACTCCCAACTCAGACCAACGTAACTTCGTCTATTGCAAACGAGCATTGACGATTCGTAATAGGATTCTTAAGGGATCCGACCGTTTAAGCCTTTCCTATTGTGAACAAAGAATAGTACTTAATTATACAAGAAAATCATTACCCTCCTTTTGGAACGGTCGGGTAAAATTCTTCGAGTTTATTTATAGACTCTTATAGCCAAAGAGGCCATGCTTTTGCATTTTTGCTGTATTACCACAAATCTTCTGGTTTTCACAAAGTTTTTATTTAATTTTAGTTGGCTCCAGTCTAGGTCAAAGATGATAGAGACAAAGTTGATAGAGCAAACTTGCCCAGAAGAAGCCTGTTCATTCTACTAAGAAGGGATTAGGGTTGTATGCGTTTGGAAATACAGACGCAGGCAGAGAGTTCCACTTCTTTGCTGTGCGCATTATAAAAGACGACTGAAAACGCTTAATGCAAACTGGTGGAATAGCAAATAGGTGGAGATGGTAACTTACCGTGGGTTTAGAGTTCGATGGTAGAAGAGAATAATATAAATCAAGGTGCAGCTGAAAATCCCGTTTCTAACGCGACATTTAGAAATAGATTCACAAATCATACGACCAGTTCCCTGTGGGTTTATTTAGAGCATTACTCCACATATTAAGTGTGCAGACATTTAAACACCTGGACTAGTGTCACTAGGCTCTGCCAACAACCCGGAGTGGAATAACCGTATTAATGGTGTTTCACATAAAATATAACTTGCTTTTGATAGCTTAGCAACAAGAAATTAGGACAATGTGTTCCAGTACAAACTTTAAATGTATTGTGATCTGATTTATTTTTATTTATTTTAAGGGTCATTTTCCTGTGTGTTTTCACCCGCATGCGGATCTGCTCTGCATGCTGGTGATAGCACACTCCTGGCCACGGACAAAGATTTCGTTTGCCACTGCAGAATCGTGCGTGTCGCTAGTGACTAAACACGTGACGCGGTTCGCACGCATGGTCGTAGTGTTTGACCCGATAAAACAACACTAAAGATAAGAAGAACGTCGCCCGCATTCGAATAGCACGCGGGCAATGCGCCCGCAGTCAGTCCGCATTCCGCGCGCGTTCTGCCCATTTGATAGGAAAAACATGTATGAAATGATGGGATGCGGGCAGCCCGCTTGCGGAACAGATCCGCGCGCGGGCGTAAATACGCATGATAGAAAAAAGGGCCCTAAGCTGTCTCAAAATTAATTAAATAAAAAAAATAAAAAAGTGTAAAAGTAAAATACCGATTTTTTTTTTTTTCAAGAAATATTCAATTAACAATTTATCGAGAGTTAACAATCTCTCAAGATATTTTTTGATCTGACGGAGTTTGAAATAATCCGGTGACATGCACAACCTTTACAATATTGAATTTATGAAATAGCAAAAACAGAAGATTTTGATGCGTTATGTGATCATATAATTTTCCCCTACAAAACTGGCAAATTAATAGTCTAATCGGTGTGCGACGCTTGGGAGGTCTTTGTTCGTGAATGAATTTGGTCTGGCACCAAGAGAAAATTAATAAAAGCGATGAAAAGAGCATAGAAATTATATCTATGAAAAAGAGAGTTCAAATTAAACATTTTGCAATCATGCATCAGCAAGCATCACAAGTGCTGCGCGTTGCTCTTATTTTTATAGTACTGCGATCATGCTGAGAAAAGATAATTTTGCTATTTATGGTTAGTTTTCAATCACTTAACATTTTGTTGGTTGTTTTTTACAAGTGTCACTTATATTTTTTTTCTTTATATTATAAAGTTTTAAGGCTAATTTTTTTTTTTTATACAAAACAGGGAAACTCTCGGCCGAAATCTCACCTGATGGAAAGTGATGATTAGGCCGAAGATAGAAGCGAGTTTCACCCGGAATCCTCTTACACAGAGGAACTATGGCTATCATACCTCTAACTGCCGGAACACAACAATGCTGTTAACATAGTTGTTATGATAATTTAATTGATACATAATAACCCTTTCAACTAAATTAGACTTTATCGTTTTTACTTGTTTTCGTCATAGGAAAATGGTGGTAAACAGTAAGTACCTTCGCACTAACCATGACGTCGTTAGCAGTTTGATCATCATACCTGTATCCGTTTGTCGTCACCACAGCAAACCATCGACTGACGTGACGATATTCAGTGCGCCTGCGTCACTTTTGACGACACGGTTGGCGCAGTGGTTGAGCGATTGACTGCTGCGCAGCATGTCGCGGGTTCGATTCCCGCACGGAACAAATATTTGTACGACCTACATGTATTTGTTCCGAGTCTGGGTGTTTTTCTATCCATAATATTATGTATATATTTACAAAAAAAAAAAATGTTAATAAGTAGTTTATCAGCCATCTCGTTACCATAACACAAGCATTAGGTTGCTTAGCTTGGGACTATATGGCGTTGTGTGAAATGTCCAAGTATATTATATTATTTTCCGCGTGCAAACAAGAATGATAGACATTTGAGCACTCTGGCAGATATTGTGTGCTATCCCTTTGACGTCTACAGTACGCCATCAGCATCTATGCATATAAATTGATTATTTGGCTTGTCTTCCGACTATGTTTTGGTCGGAAAAGTCTTATTAAATTAAACACAGTTATTTTATCTGGATACTGCAATCTTGTTCTTTGAAAATTCCAATGGTTTTAGGTCCTGTGATCATCATTTGAATAACTTTGTCCCCCTTTTCTTGTTGAAGTCGGCTTCAGCTGAGTACCAGTATTTTATAAGAAGTATCTATCTGACCACCTCAATACTATTATTGGGTGGCACGATACCCCTTGGTAAGCACTTTGGTCAGATGCAAAAGCTTTAAAAATTGCATTCATTTCACATCAATTAGATTGGTCTTCAGGGTGCTAAGTATTCTATGGGATTACTGTTTATCTAAACTAGTATTATAAAGCTGACGAGTTCTTTTGTTTGCTTGAACGCGCTAATCTCACGAACTACTGGTCCGATTTGAAAAATTTTTCAGTGTTAGATAGCCCATTTATCGAGAAAGGCTATATACCATCACGCCTATAGTATACGCATATAGTAACCATTAGGTAATTTATGGTGCTTTGCTTCAAGTTATCGTTTTACCCAGTGTTTGATAAACTTAAAAGGAACACGTCAAAATTCCAGGAGTACGGGTATGTCCATGTCGCCCCCGCCCATAAGTTCGGTACAATAAAAAAAATTGGCAAAAAGAACATGTTGACGTTTAGAAGAGCCACATGTTTATAAGAATGTACATAAGTGCGTACACCTTATGTACGTGGGCAACACGTCAATAGTTTTGTTGAGGTTATCGCTCTAAAAATATAGGTAAAACGTCTTGTTTTCGAAAGTTCCTGCCGATGGTGATAAATGAGGACGGAATGGAAAACAGAATAATATTAGATTTAGTTTTGATTCATTTTGATTTCAGTATTTTTAGATAACTTGAAAAAAGAAAAGAAAAAAACTTAGAACAATTACTTATACTTGGAAAAACTTGGAAACGAGAGAAATAAAACGAGAACTTTGTGATGGAAGATACTTTACTGCATATAAAACCTGAAAACAAGAGGTAAATACTACCCAATAGTTAGTGAAAGGTTTCTCGATTCCGAACTGCATATTATGAATGAAAGGGAGTCAAGGGGTAGCCTGACACGTGATAAGACGGAAAAGAAAATGAAAATATCGGAGAATGGCAGGGAAATGATGACAATGAGTTAGGTTGCAGTCTGTGCACAGCATGTTACTGCAGGTAACATGTGGCCTACCGTAGGCGCGGGCCTGTGGACGGTGACCTATGGGTGGCTCGCCGTCCATCCGTCGACGACAGGCCGTGTCGACGGCGCGTTCGTGTTCCACGCGCACCTCAAAGAGAGTCAGCACATAGAGGGGCCCGAAAGGGCCGACGCCTGCCGGAGTTGCGGAACTATTCGAAAGAGATACCGCGGCTTCGGAACACAAAGGGCAATTAAGGAACATAGATGGGTTTTAGTCAGTAGAAGTCTGACACTCCCTCTCGCTCCGCCTAGAGCGGGAGAAGTCATTTGATGATATCCCATCCCTAAAAAAAAAGGTAACAAGTGGCCTTGTATATGTCACCGGAAATAAACAAACTCCGTAATATTGTAATAAATCTTGATTTGATTATAATTTCTCGATAAATTTTGAAAAAATCGTTTTGTATACAATGTAATAGTTTCCAATATATCAGTGTCTTATATAGAAAAAAAAGGTTACAATTTCACGCGATATTTTATTATAATACGACGCGCGACGTTTGCCATTTTCCGGTGAGATATATAACTTGCGATGAATAAATGAAAAGTGACAGGTCATGCAGTTATTAGGAATGAAAGCTGTCGAAAGGTGATTTGATCCGTGAAATGACATTCCCATACCTTTGATTGACGTCACAATTTCTTGAAAATCTTGGCTATTATAATCTCTGACGAAAGTAATTGTAAATGTAAATAATATAATCGTTTTCCCATATTTTTCCATAGGAATCGTGCATTTTTGCAAAGATAATAGATAATTTTTGCCAATTCTACTAATTTTCACATTCGCATCTCAATCGCAATGTCAAAAATGTATGAAAAATTAAGGCTTTTCTGACAGTTTGCGAGTGACACGCGAATGCGAAAGTGGTTTCAAAATTAGTAGAATTGGCCCTCTGCAGTGCGATTCTCAAATTTTTTTTAACTATTTAAGAATCCATTAAGTCGATTGTTAGGCAATACAATGCTCCAAGGCATTATTTTCCAGTCAACGAGTGGATTTCTGCTACAAAAATTCAAATTAAGAATCAGCAGTGAGCTGTGAAGATGTCGAAGTGAAAACTTAGACGAAATGTACGACAAGTGAGTTGTCAAACCATACAAAATAAGATGGCATGACAGCTCACTTGTCGTTCACTCCACCTAAGTGATCACGGTGAGATATTGACAGAATCGACCGGCAGTAGCAAACAGCAGTAACAAGTTAACTCTGACATTGAATAGAATAGAATACTCTTCATTGTGTACACCATATAAGTTACAGAAAAAATAGATGAAGAAAACATTACTACATAGGGTGACACAATGAGCGGCCTAACCACTAAGAGCGATCTTTTCAATACAACCTTTGGATGGATTTTAAAAAGAAAGGAAATGCAGTACTGTAGGTAGTCTTAGGTGTACGTTTTATATGAATAAATAGATAATAGATAAATAAAAACAATTTACCTAATTAAGAAACAAAAAGCATAGAACCCAAGTTAAACGATCAAACAGAAAGGTAGTGATGTTAAATGCATCTCTTCTTGTCCATTTTGGAGGGACCTGGGAACTTACAGAAATACTTCTTTATGTAAGTATATCTAGAACAGTGAAGACAGTAGTAACAAATTAACTCTGGCATTGAATGCGTTTCTTCTTGCACGATTGGGAGAGGCCTGGGAACATACAGATATAGTTATGTATATCTAGAACAGTGACAAGGCAGTGGGAACTGTATGTTAGTACCACAATAACACATTTACTGGGAATGTTGGCAGCCATCGAGAAACGAGCAGCTGATGATTTTCTTTTGTTTTCATCCTACTAATATTATTAATGCGAAAGTTTGTGAGTATGTATGGATGTTTGTTACTCTTTCACGCAAATACTACGTAACCGATTACGATGAAATTTGGGATGTGGTTAGCTGAAGACCCAGAATAACACATAGGCTACATTTTTTCCCGGAGTTTCCAAGGGATCGGGATTTACACGGGAATAACGAGAATTTATATGCGGACGAAGTCGCGGGCGGCCTCTAGTTTCATATAGAACTAGCTTTTTCCCGCGACTTCGTTCGCGCATATCCCGATTTTTCCCTTTCCCGTAAGAATTTCGGGAAATACTCTCTTAGAGCTCAACTAAACTCCACAAGGATTTTACATGTAGCTTGTTTCAATCAGTAGCTTTAGCAGTGCGTTGTCTGTCAGTCATTCACTCAGTAATGGATGTATTTTATATACCGGATGTATTATTTTTTTTCAAAATTTTCTTTAGTGCATGCCTTGTCCTGACAATTACGAACACAACTATAAAAGAATTTTCCAATTTGGATCAGTCATAACAAAGTTAAGCGCGAACATACATTTCAGCGATTCATTTTTATTTGTATAGATTTACAAACGAAAAAGTATTTGACAAAGATGTTATATTGAAAAATGAATGACCCAAATCTTTAGAAATATGCAGCGATCGACAAATTGAAATTATATTTATGGATATTCTACGTTTGAAATTGGCTAATGACTGATTTTGATTGAACTATACCAGCTGAAACTGGGCTGTCTGTGACATATAATTTTTGGGGTTCCGTTTGCAAAGGGTAACCAACGGAACCCTACTATTAAGACTCCGCTGTCCGGCCGTCTGTCTGTTAGCGGGTTGTATCTGAAGCAACGTAATAGGTAGACGGTTTAAATGTTCACAGTGTATGTATCTCTATTGTCACTGCCTAGCGATAAATAATAAAAATTACATTAAAATTGAAGGGGGCACACAAGAAACCGACTTCCAAAAAAGTTTTTTTAGCTCGATGCAGCATACTTGCCATTTGGTCCCGTAAAAATTTTATTCAGTTTGGCTCAGTACTTTTTATTTTATGAACATCTTTGATTATTTCAATTAAAAGTGAAAAAAAAAAAAATACAAAAAAAGAATAGAAAACTGGCCAAGTGCGAGGACTCCATTAAACGAAAAAGAAACTTCCAAGAAAGCACTCCAATGTATAAAATAACGGTTATTTCGGAAGTGTGGTGTTTTTAGTTTTGTATCTTCGTTTTTTAACACCGACTTCCGGATTTTTTTGGAAGTTTTTGTTTTTGGTTAATGGAGACTGACTCGCACCTGGCCAGTTTTCTATTCTTTTCTTTTTATGTGTCTCATTATCACCGCCAAACCGGTTAATTTCTTTTCGCGAAAGTTCATGTAAACAGTAGTATTTTAAGAATTATCGAACGGCGCGATGCGCGACTACCCGAGCCAAAAATATTCTACTGTTTGTTTAAAATCAGCTGATTCTTTCGGAAACGTCGACATATCCTAGTTTTCGTGTAAAATATACTTTTTTCAAAGAATTCTCCAAATGGGTTATTCACAGAATTTTGAAAACTTTTGAGCGGACTGTGTTAAAGTTTTAAGAATTAATTTGGTTAACAGGTACCGTGGGGTTTGCTGGTTCGAGGTGGTGCAGAAATAGAGTATCTGGCGGGACTCGAGTGGGACAGAATAGAATACTATTTATTATGTACACCATATAAGTAACAGAAAAAATACACGAAGAAAACATTACATAGGGTGACACAATGGGCGGCCTTATCGCTAAGAGCGATCTTTTCAAGACAACCTTTGGATGGCTTAAAAAAACAAAGAAATACAGTATTATACGTAGTCGTAAGTGTACGATTTATATGGATAAATACATGAAATATAAATAAATACAATTAAAATTGACTATTATAATGACAGTACAGGACAAAGAAAAATACGCCGTGCTAAAGAAAATCATAGTGTTCTTTTTTGCTGTGTCGTGCCATGTTCTATAAGATTAATTAACTGTTTACTTACTTAAATATTAATTTATTGATCCCCAAATGTCAAGAGAATGTTCTTAAGATTTATGATCATATTCGTCATCGCAATTTTACATATAAAAAGAAATACTCGTCAGTGACTAAAATTTCATAACACTACAGTTTTACCAAAAAAATAACAAAATTTACAAATCTATACCGTAGTTGCGTACTGAAACAAATCATCTATCTTAAACATACCCCGTCTCCTCCCATATCAATTCATAAAATCCCTCTCAATGACAATAAATTACTTTCTGAAGAGAATTTGAATGAAGATCCGCTTTCAGAAGACAGCCGCCTGGTCAGATGGTGAGTCAGAGCCAGCCAACGTCAGAGATCCTATAACTACCTCACAGCTTGCTCCCTGCCAATTCTATTCTTAATAACAGGTAACGACAATACCAGACGAAATTAAACTACAAACCGAAGAAGCTAAAACTCCTTTTCTCTTGGCACGATCCCCAAATTTTTCTGCTTCGGCAATTTGGATTTTGACTTCTGAGGTGTAGAGTAGGAATTTGATTGCAGTTGTCACCTGCATACTTTCGATCTAATCATGTATCGCCAAACGTCATTTTATAAAGTATATCGTAATCGAAGATGTCTGGAATGTTCCACATTGTGTAGTAATAAAGCTAAAAAACAATGAAGGTTAAGTCATAATCGGTCCGGAAATAGCCATGCGAGGTGACGAGGAACTCGATCTTGCTATTTAAATAAACGCAAGCTGGTAGCCGTCAATAGAATGTGATGACGTCATGACGGTAAACGTGTCACTACGGAGCATTGAGTTCTACTCGACAGGTTTGATTGAACGAGGTGGTGAGTTGCTAGCAGTAGAACTAATATTTTGCAAGGTCTGCTCAGGGTCGAAAGAATCTTGAAATATTTCTTCTGTCTGTGATCTGAATGGAGTACTAATCTAGAATACTTACTTATCCTGATCAAGTCGTACATTTCACTGATTGTCTAATTATTGACATATTGACACATTTCGAATGTCTAATAAGTATAATAGGCTAGCTTTTACTCGCGACTTCACTCTTGTGAAAGTAGTCTTGGTCGATATCCGGTTTACCTGTCTCTGTGGCAAAATTAATAAAAATGGATTTGGTGATTTCACACAATGATTTGAAACTAACAGAAATACTCAATTTCATTCTCATTTTGTACAGTACAAAGCATTTATCAGCTTTGGGCATTTTGTACAGTACAAAGCATTTATCAGCTTTGGGCATTTTTCTGGTACCCAAAATTTTATCATCTAGAAACTGATGACAAAAATTCTGGTTGAATACTACAGTTATACTTTATTCTACAATTTGTAGCGCTTTTTATACTCATAATGATCAAATCTTGGTGTCAAGACAGACCACTATTTCACTTTTACGATTGACCTTCGCAGTGCACGACTGATCTAAACCATCTACCCTAAGGTTATACCAAGCATTCATATTCTCTGCATGTTTACTAGAATTCGTATTTTCTTAATGAGTATTACGCCCATTATACGAGTATCTACAGATTAATTAGAAGATGCGCAAGTGTCATTTGCATACGAATCAACGTGTGAATAGTATTTGCAAGAGGTCTTTAACTTTCACGAAGCATTTCTTTATCAATTATATTACGGTATTTGTGATGAGTACTCCGGTGGACCGGTGGTCTACGGTGTTTGTGTCTCTCTCTCATCATCAGCCTAGCCTTTTCCCAATTACATTGGGGTTGGCTTCCAGTCAAACCGGATTCAGCTGAACACCAGTATTTTACGTGAAGCGGCTGCCCACCAGACCTCCACAACCCATTAACTGGGTAACATGGTATTTCTTGGCAATACTGGAGTCAGATTTACAGCCAGGACCAACGGCTTAACGTGCTTTTTGGGGCACGGAGGAAAATCGATATGTTAAGATGGTCACCCATCTACAGACCAACCTTGGCAAGCGTTGCTTAACCTTGAAGATCAACCCGTGCGGCGGTTGTTATTTAGCCACTAGCTTCTGAAGTTCTCTTCCTGTTTGTGTTACTCTCTATGCCTTTGAAATGATCTTATTCTTTCCTATGTTTCAAACCCTTAGATCGTATCAAACGTTTGTCTGTCTGTCTGCAGCCTATTTGCTCCAAATCCATTAATACGAACTTCTGTGACGCAAAGAAAAACAGGGAACGTCAATAAATATATTTTAAACATGTGGTAACCTAGGAAGGGTTACCATTGTAATTTGTATTGTTGCTTTTGGGGTAGGTATAATTCGAAGCTAGTTCTAGGTACTTATATCATCAACACAGTAACTGCTTTATCGTAACTGAATTTTCTGAGGGTTTTACGAATACCTACGCAGTAAGTGTGTCTGATTTCGACTACACTTTGCAACGCTAATACGAGTAACAAACGTTGCAAAGTCTAAGTCACCTAATAATGGCAAACTCCGTAAAAAATTTTTTTTCTAAATAAAAACACTTTTAAAAAAAAAAATACAACCGACTTCCAAATAAAAAAAGAACACTTCCGAAATTTAAGTTATTTCTTACTTTGTGAGTAGTGATTTTTTTTAATTTGGAAGTCAGTTGTATTTTTCTGTGAAAAAGTTTTTCTTTTCATAATATTTTGAGAAATTATAATCTAATCAAGATTTAATACAATCTTACGGGGCAGACACCGTAAGATTTCCTACATCCGTAAAGACTGCCAAAGATCTCGAAATCAATCAGATCAGACCAACCTCGGCAAGCATTGCTTAACCTTGAAGATCGACCTGTGAAGCTGTTATTATTTATCCACGAGCTCCTTAACACTTTACTACAGTACCTTAATTAAGATCAGACTATGGTCAGTAAAATTGATGAATCGCTCTTCACTGGCTAGAATGCTTGGCTCGCGACAGATTAGTGGCGCAAGCGCAACTTCTCCGCGCCTGACATGATAAGTGGCGCTATCTATCGACTATCTTTGGCATACTCCACTGTACCTTCGTGTACACTCAAGTGCACATCAGTCTTAATTTAATACTGTACTACGAAAGCCAGTCTTCAATACTGCTTCGACGTACAAGCACTGTTAAAGTTAAATTATGTTATTTAGGTAATTTAAAAGAAGGGGAAAGACCCAACTTCAACCTGCAAGCTGAAAGGGTCCGAGAAGCTTCCTGAGACATGACCTCTACTGAAGCCAGTGCGACTGACGAGAGATGTGAACTGTGGAAGAAAACTCACCTTCTCCTTTCACACTTCATCACACCAGCAGAGCACCTGCGCCCGCGACAAGAACTACAGTGGCCAATTTGGAAATCTCTTAACCGACAGTGGACTCAGGTTGGCCGCTGAACAAACATTTCGCCAAATCGAGTATCTTCCTGCTCTATATGACCAACTACCTGCACCTACAGGACCTGAACGTGGCCAACGGCAGAGCAGACCAAGTCGGCACATACTGATCAGACAACAGTTGAGTCAATCATCATCATATCAGCTGAAAGAAGACCACTGCTAGACTCAGGCTTCACCCAAGTGTCGTCGCAACGACCAGTCTTGTGCGTCTCGCATCCATCGGCTACCCGCGACCTTCACAAGGTCATCGGTCCACCTTATAGGCCTTCCAAGACTACGCGCTACACGAAAAGTAGAAATCTGGGGGTACGGCAGTGGCCCTGCCAAGTCTTGAGCAAAGCGGGCACGCCCGTACCACCCTTTTCTCGAAGCCATTCGCGGCTATTTCGCCCCCCAATATTTTCGAAGTGGACAAAGCTAGGGGTTTAGATTTTCGGTAAACAAGAGTATTAGAACAAGTTTAACCCCCAAACTATATGATATTATTATTTGATTTTGAATACAGTTTACGAGTTACGGTCGGTCAAAGTCACAATTTGTCACTCACTGACTGACCGATCATCAAAATTCTAAGGTACCTACTTCTAGCAGACTTAGAAGAGAACGACAATTTAGGATAGGTTGACATTAAGTATGTCAAGTCACTATTATAAAAAAAAATAAAAAAATAAAGTAAAGTTGATTTTTAACTACAAAATAAGTGGAACAGGACTCGGATTATATGAGATCTCAAAACCTTTCACGGTGGAAAGATTGCATAGAGACTTGGCATTTATTTATTACATGTAATGTTTTTGTTGGGTAGAGATATTATATACTGACTGTATCATCTGAGTACTCACTGTACCATTGCCAGTGACAGTTACGATTTCAAAATAAATTCGGCTTCGATTAATTGTCTGCTGTCGTGGTACGCAACGGGGTTGACCGTCCCAGATGAGTCAGAGTTTATTGCATTGGTCATCTAAATTCGGATAAGATAATTATGGTACAAACGTACAAACTAAAGTTTAACGGACCTTGTTTTCTTGACCTTGCTTTTAATTTTACCCAGGGACCACTTCGGTTACCCATTGAAAGGGTTTTCGATAGGGTTTTTTTAAGCAGTTAATCAAAAACCCATACGATGTGGGTAACTCTTTCACTGGGTTTTAAGTGTAAAACCCCTTCAATGAGTTAGCATTATGATGATGTAACCTTTTCAATGGGTTTCAAGGCTAAAACCCTTTCAAGGGGTTACATCTTGATAGTGTAACCTCATCAACGGCTTACCCCTTCGAAAGACTTAACTCATATGCGGGGTTGTACGGTCCCTGATTTTACCTTTTTGTTTTTCTACCACAAGATGTGTCAACGTCAGGGTCCATACCTAACTGTCCCGACATAAGTAATTGTTTCTTTTTTAACAATCTCCACCTTTAAGTGATTTGAGATTTACCACAAAACCACAATTGGTATAAATTAACTTTAATACGTGTGTAGGTACGAACCCAAATTGCACGGTTTATTTTTTTTTAAGGATGGAAAATCATAAAATGACTCCTTTCGGGTGGAGCAAAAGGAATTGTCACACTCTTACTGACTAAAACCAATCTGTGTTCCTCCTAATGCCATTTACGGCCCAGGACCGCGGTGACTCTTTCGAACAACTTTCACAACACTAACTTAGGTATGTAACTTACAATTGTGTCACTGTCAACGAGTTCTTTAAGAAACTCACAATCGAAAAAATCATACTTTGAGTTTCTGAGGGTCTAGCATGAATATTTTTCACGTATAGTAACGTTACCTACGTAAGATTTTACCATAGTTACAATACTCGTTTCGCACATAATATTTATTTGAATTAGATGCTTCATTCAAATTTTTAAATGATATTTATTCTGTATGTCCTATGAAATTATACCAAAATACTATGGGTTTGTAGTTTTTCTCATTCAAAGTTCACTTACGTTAACGATACTATACGTCAAAATATATTCGTGCTAGCCCCTCAGCTCTGAAAAACTGTCATATAAAAACAGCATAGGTACATAGAATCGCGCTCTAAAAATATGTGGCACGACTGCCATCCGTGACAAACACATAACATGATTGACAGAATTCTTGGATGTTTACAGTTTTAAACGAAAGTAAAACAACTGCAAATACCTACTTAACGCTGTATAAGATAAAACATAGTTAACATATTATTTTTCATTGTCCATATTGCAGAGATCCCAAAATATAACCCTGTTGCCCAGCATCAAATGATTACATTAATAGAATAGAATACTCTTTGTTATGTACACCATATAAGTTACAGAAAAAATAGACGAAGAAAACCATTACATAGGGTGACACAATGGGCGGCCTTATCGCTAACAGCGATCTTTTCAAGACAACCTTTAGATGGATTTTAAAGAAAAAGAAAATACAGTAGTGTAGGTATTAATTTAGCTACTTTTTTTTCATTGTATCTTCACCCAGTGATAAACAATACAGGCGGACTTCTGAGCATAAGACTCTATTTCCCTTTGCCAATCCCCACGCTCCTGTTTCACCCTCAACAATAGCAACAATGTTCTCTGCCTAAATTG
The DNA here is from genome assembly GCA_963859965.1 of Ceramica pisi. Taxonomy (NCBI): domain Eukaryota; kingdom Metazoa; phylum Arthropoda; class Insecta; order Lepidoptera; family Noctuidae; genus Ceramica; species Ceramica pisi. Next base: position 2,613,354 of record OY982538.1, read on the forward strand.
AACACATTTATTTCCATTGAATAAAAAACACAGTTAATTAAAAAAGGACACCATTTTGATCGAGACAAACTTTTTGACGTCCGTGAAATTTTCTTTTCGCTGCATCGCAACTCGCCGACTATTCCGAATTCGAAACACAATTGAGTTCGATTGTACCTGTGCCAACCTTAAAAAAAAGTGGCTCCATTTTGAATGGGCTTGTGTCCTGAAAAAATCTAATTAGTAGGTACGTCAGTTAGATTATCAAAAAATATTTGACCCGTGTTTTTTCTTTTGTTACGGCAACCAAAATTGACGAAGTTACGATGCTTTTAAAATTCTCAATACGTCGCACCTTCGCATAATTTTTATTGAGTCGTGACGTCACGAGCCCCCACTCCCGAGTTTTGATGCGTTTTATCTTTGTCAATATTCATTGATTTACAAAAACAAAAAATACGTATCCATTATTTTTCAATACTCTAACTGACGGACTAGATAGTTTTGCAATTTGTGGATGATGGAATCTAGCCTATTACGTTATACAGGGTAATTTGTAAAACAACGACAACCTATCAGGACTATGTTACTATAACATCATAATCAACAACGTTTGTTCTATATGACTCTTAAAAAGTCATCATATTTTAGTTCATCAGGTTTTTATATAATAATAAAAATATTTAAATTGAACGCTCTAAATGTTACGAAGTCTATGCGAAGCAAAAGAAATCAGCTTTCTATTTTTTTTGCTGCCCATAGATTTCGTAACATTTATGGATACAGGTTGTCAGTGTTTACTACGAGTAATTAGCCCTTTCGTACTCTGAATCATAATTCTCGTGACATAATCGAAACTACTCGTTTACAACTCCATCGTCAAGGTTGTTCATGAATGGTTCTTGACTGGAACGGCTCCAAGCCAGCTCCAGCGGTATTTATACGCGGAGAATTCTGCATCACCTGCTCATTGTGGCACGAACGATTAGCGAGCGACTTTGTGAAGGCAGACGATTTAGGGTAAGATCGATAATATCAATTCAAAAAAGACGGTCAACTGACTTTTGAATGATACTATTCGACTGCATATGAATATACTGGACATCATTTAATTTATTTTTGACTTTAATATACTTATACCATAATGTCTTGACATCAATTATTATTTATTTCTTGTGTATTTTGTAATGAAATTTAAAATGACTATAATATGTAAATGCAAATAAATGGCTACCTAATTTTATACCTACAAAATTTGTACGCCGTTATAGGCAAAACATGGACACTCACAAAATACTATTGATTTAATGCCTTGCATGTCTGATTAGTCGGTTTATGTAAGCGCATGTTTGACAAATAAATGATCTTCTTTATCTTTCTGTGGAAAATAGGGAGCCAATTTTCATGATTGCTTGAAATCCAAATAAATCAAATATTAGATGTTAAATAGGTATACCTAGTACTTACGTACGGTACCTACTTATAAAAATAAGTACCGACTGACGATTTAAGATACCTAATTGAAATCCTACTGATTAAATCCCAATGTATCGTTTTTTTTTTTTATTCAAAATGAAAGGGCTTTGTCGCACACGCGATTATGCCGCCCTGGTTGGTTTAACAAAACTCTTTATAGCATATCAATATTTAACCTAATCTTAGCATAGCTACTTTGTAAAGTACCCTAGCTGTGTCAGAAAGTGGCACAGCTAGAACACTATTACAGTAACCTACCTCTCTAAGTCTACAATCTAAGCTAGTTCTAAATTCCTCGTTGCGGACACACTCACTTAATATGTGATAAACATCATCAACGGAATGAATACAATAATCACATTTAGCTGTTGTTGATTTTGCCATGATATAAAAACTTATTGCACGGAATGTGTCCGGATCGAAGTCTTAGCGCGATAACAGTATCACATATGTTCAACAGCTGATTATCTATCCACGGTGAATTCAAGGGATGTGGTTGGATCGTTGGATCAATGTATAGTTGAATTAAAGAACTTGATTTAATTGATTTTGAAACTTTAAGGCTGCCCATTGTGTCACCTCATGTAACGTTTTATTCATCTATATCTATCTTTTCTTTACCATAAATTTAAAGGGTTAAATTGGGTAAAAAAGCGTACTCTATTCTAAAATTTACTTCCATAGCAGTCTGTCTTGTTGGATATATCTCTCTATTTCCTCTTCCTATATCTCTCTCGATGCCTCTTCATACATCATACTCGCCTAGTACTCGGAACTCCAAGTGGCTGCATAGCCGCAATGAATGCAGCTCAATTGAACGAGACTTCAAACAGGACTATCAACAGATGCATAGCTGGCACTCAAAATAACTGGCATGGTATTAGCAGACACAAATGTTTTCAGAAAGATAGCAATAATATTGTATAAAGCCAAATAAGTCTGAGTCTCTTAATGAGATGTCCTGTTTTTTATCTCAGCTGCTGCTGTGCTGATTTCTTATTGTGTAAATTCCCACTCCTCCTGACACTCACTTTTAGTGTCAGCAGTGCTATTCTGTAACAACATTTTCGTGTCTCGACAGCGAAATCCGAGGTGAGTTTCAAATTCGTATAAATATAAGACCTTATGACGTGTGAAATAAAGTTCACTTTGTAAGCTTAGTCACTCAGGTGAAGTCGATATCGAAATGGTTATTTACAGAATAGACTAGCTGGAGTGTTTTTGCAGCCTGAGTTCCAGCTTTAACGTGTGTGTTAAACTCATTCCATAAATGTATAGGATAACGATCAGGGCTCTTTTAACACGGGGCGGGCCGATTTTTGCATGTAAGTGTATTAGTATAGATATAAGTTACCTGAGGGTTGAACAATCTACCGCAATTCTGTCCGCCTTTGTGCTGTATAATATAAAGTTCAAATAAATAAATTAATAAAATCAAATCAAATGCACCCATTTCCGCAATAAAATTCTACCTACAAATGTTTATATGAAACTCAGTATTTCCTTCACCTACTGCCTCAAATCTTTAACAGACTGTACAATTCTAAAATAACACATTTCGCAGTTTTGTTTACAGAAAAGACACCTGCATGATATATCACACATTTTAGGCCCCTTAACACCATACGTAAGCTAAAAAAACCTTACTTTAATAAAAACCACGTTATACTAGGGCACCTAAAATGTGTTGCTGAAACAATTTATACTTCAGTTCTGAGATTCAGCCTCTATTTATTTTTAATGTAACACAGCTCGGGTATATGAGTGTTTGTTTGATATTTTTAGCACTAACATGCGTTACGTTACAGAAATCTATGAAATTATCAGCTTTAGTATTCTGTGTAGTGTTGCTTATGTATGTATGTATTAGCAATAGGCACTTTTCTCACCGCTAGCGATCAACGAGTAGCGAGTAAAGCTTGAAAGTAGTTGGAAAGCTTAGCGAGTGAAAAGTTTCCATAGTATTGACGGTCGGCTTTAAGCGAGTGTTTTTGTGCGACGGGCTTTTACTTGCAATAATTCCATTTAGTCATTGTATATACATATTATTTACATTTTTAAATATTTCTATAAAATTAATTTAAAAAAAAAAAAACATTTTTAAATTATATATAATGGTAGCCCACCGGTATCGGGAACAGGGTCCAAGCTACCGGTGGTCAGGGCTCCCGAGAGAGGAACCTCCTCACAATACGCGCCGTGTCCAGGAGTACTGCTTTCTGGATCAAGCCCTTGATCCAGCTGCCCAACGAAAGCCTCTTGAGGTGTTGGTCGAGGCTCTTGGCAATAATGCCATTGGCCGTCACGACTATCGGCACAATGACTGCTGTGTTCACATCCCACATGTCGACAACCTCGCGAGCCATGTCATACTTACTTTGTTTCTCTTTCTCAGACTTCACGAGGTTCTCGTCATGAGGGACTGCTATATCAACAATCATTGCGCGACGCTCCAGTCGGTCTATCACCACTATGTCAGGCTTATTGGCAACAATAGTCCTGTCAGTGATGATAGACCGATCCCAGTACAACGTGCAATTTTGCAATAATTAATATTATTAATTTATTTATTTTGGACAGAATCCATAGGTGTTAGTAAACATTTTTCTTACAATCTATGTTAGTAGGAACATAGCATGATAACAGACAAAATATTTTACATTCGTTTACAATTTTCCCGTCACTATTCCCACCCAGTGGGCCTGTATGGGACAGTCATAGCGGGATGCAATCATTTGCAGAATGCTGTTGGTGCTACCGCGCAGTCTTTGAAATAATGACCCCACTTTCTTACGCACTATAGCGTGGAAACCGTCAACGTGCGCATTTGCGAACATTTGAATAATCGCTCCGGCCCGAACTATAGGTAAAAATCACCACAGGTTGGTGAGTTAGAGGTATGATAGCCAGTTCCTCTGTGTAAGAGGATTCCGGGTGAAACTCGCTTCCATCTTCGGCCTTTTTTTTTTTAGGGATGGGAAATCATCCAATGACTCCTCCCGCTCTGGGTGTAGCGGGAGGGAGTGTTAGACTTCTACTGACTAAAACCCATCCATGTTCCTTCATTGCCCTTTGTGTTCCGGAGCCACGGTGTCTCTTGCGAATAATCCCGCGACTACGGCAGGCGTCGGCCGTTTCGGGCCCCTCTGTGTTGCTGACTCTCTTTGAGGCGCGCGTGGAACACTAACGCGCCGTCGACACGGCCTGGCGTCACTAGACGGACGGACGGCGAGCCACCCATAGCTCGTCGTCCACAGGCCCGCGCCTACGGTGGCCGGAGGTCACCAGGTGGTGACCCCCGACGCCCGCGGCGTCTACCGCGGCGGCCGGGACGAGAGGGTCTCCTCTCCCGCTCCGCCACCTCCTTCGCTAGCATGATTGCTTCGCAGAAGGAGGCAACGGCGTCCCATTCCGTCTCGCTCCGGACCATGGCTTGGACCAGGGCCGGACGCGAGAGGTCGCCGCCATCGCATTTCCATCAGGTGAGATTTGGGCCAAGAGTTTCCCCGTTTTGTATAAAAAAAAAGTTCTGACCTCCAAGCGAGCATCGCCGACCGAGTGTCGCTGAGCAAGTATAGTCTTTGATAGCTCTTATTGCTGCGATCAACTAGATTTAAGAGCCGCTCGCTGGCAGTGTGAACAGTCAGCTATCGACTATAAATGTATGTCTCTTTTACTCACACAAGAACTAAGTATATCTTTTGTCCCTTTCCTCAGCGAGTAAATAGTCGATAGCTACTCGCTTCCTCGCCGACGGTGAGACAAGTACCATTTGAGCATATTTTATGCATGTGTGTACATTTGAGCAATATGAGCAATCGTGTGTATGTATATATATGAGTGGTTCTTAGGTTATTTTTACTAATATCGGTTCTGTTGGCAGGTGTTTTCGATCAGTATTTAACGGGATTTTCATTGTTTTAATGATAGACGGAGTTATTGTGTTTTTGGTATTGCTCATCGGTTCTTAATATAAATTGTTATTAGATGGCTTGTGGTTGGTTCCAGACGTTTGGCCAAAGTCGGATTTTTCTATTGTTGTAATTTGTTCCTTCAGTCTGTGCTGAATAAAAACACGCACGGGTTGATCTTTAAGGTTAAACAACGCTTGCCGAGGTTTGTCTGTAGATGGGTGACCATCTTAACATACCGAGTTTCCTACGTACCTCGGAAAGCACGTTAAGCCGTTGGTCCCGGCTATCATTTGTAGATCATTGACAGTTGTTACGGATTTTCAGAAGCCAGTAAATCTGACTCCAGTCTTACCAAGGTTGTAGAGGTCTGGTAGGTAGCCGCTCCACGTAAAACACCGGTATTCACTAGAAGCCGACCCAAATATAGTTGGGAAAAGAATAGGCAGATTTTGAACTGCCGATCAGAATATCAACAACTAATTTAACCAGGATGCTCGGCTAAATCATGGTACTGTAGGTATGTCATAAAAAAAAACTTTTTTATTTTTCACTTTTTAGTGGTACCCGACACCTAACGACACCTCTGCAAAATCGCAGAAAAGTAAAATACGCAATTTCGATTACTTGGATGACATAAAACTATCATCCAAGTAGACGAATTCCAGCTATTTCGATTAAAAATCCAAAGTTCGTAACCGATTTTCATAAAGAATTTTTCAAATCTCTTCATAATTGTCGGAGTTATGAGGTAAAAAACATAAAAAAAAACATACAACCGAATTGATATCCTCCTCCTTTTGGGAAGTCGGTTAAAAACACGTACGAATGAGCTGAAAGTTTTCGCTGTGATATAAGATACTGATCCGCTACTGAGTGATTGACAGACAATGCACAGCGGATACTACTGATTGAAGGAAGCTGAAATTTGGCATGTAGGTTCCTTGAGGAGTATATGGGATCACTAAGATTTGTGCGCATGGATGTGTGTTACTCTTTCTCGTCAGAACGCCTGAAATGATCTTCATGAAATTTGGCAGAGAGATTATTGTTATGAGAGAGAGTAGGTACATTAGAGTTGGGAATAACACATCTATACTAATCTATATTAATATTAATTTAATTTTTTAACTCAAAATTAATCTATTCTATTCTTTTAATTTTAATTGTATTTAATGTAATGTGTCCTAATTTATTGTTATTTTTATAGTTTTAATTTGTTATTTTCAATGTTTTAATTTTATTTTGAATTTTTGAATGATACTGTATTTTAATTTAACTACTTGACATTTTAAATTCAATGTAAATTTTGTGTTTTTTTAAATATTATTATTATATCATTCCATTTTAGTTTTTATTATCTTTGATTATACAAGTGTTGTGCACACCTATAAGTGACAAATTCACCGCAAAACTTTTAAATAGAGTATATAAATGATTGTAATGATTTAGTGAATAAGTCGTTGGTGTATCAATAAATAAATAAATAAATATTATAAAGAGGTAACATTTGTTTGTAAGTTTGTATGTAGGGGGTAATCTAAGGAACTACTGGTCCGATTTGAAAAATTCTTTCAGTATTAGATAGCCCATGTATCGAGGAAGGATATAGGCTACATATCATCACGTTAAGACTAAAAGGAGCCGAGCATTAATGGAAAATGTGACGCCGACGAATTTGCGTGGGTCAGCTAGTGGGTTATGTATATCCCGGAAGTATGTTCCCTAGGAATCGCGCGGGCGAAGCTGCTGGCAAAAGCTACTATTGCATTAAAATCAACAATTCTTTCAGCTTGCACGTTTATCTCATTATAACACAGGCACTTCCTCGTCGTATTTATCTGATGATTCATAAAAAGTAACAGCTGTTTAGCAAACTGTTTTATTTTTATTTCTAAATCTTAAGGTTATCCCAATGTCTGCCGGAGTTGCGGGACTATTCGATAAAGATACCGCGGCTCCGTAACACAAAGGGCACAGGAAGGAACATGGATGGGTTTTAGTCAGTTGAACTCTGACACTCCCTCCCGCTCCGCCCAGAGCGGGGGAAGTCATTGATTTCCCATCCCTAAAAAAAAAAGAATCCCAATGCCATGTTTGGTTAATCTAAGGCAATTCAACGTTCTCTTAAGTTATGGAGTCGAAGAAGGCAGAAATCAGCAAATTCAAAAGTGTAGTGACAAAAATTAGGAAGATACAAAGCAAACAAACCAATACTTTTACCAATGTACATGCTAATTGAATCATGATTACGTTGTATAAAAAGGATAGTGTTACATCTGTATAGCTCCGTCTCTCTCTCACATCGGAATCGCGATGATTTTAACACGTTATAATAAAATGTTGTCCTGATCATCAACATTGACAACAGCCAGAAAAGCACCGATCCATTGAAGCTCGAGTTTCGGAGAAACGATTCAACTGTCTTGAATCTCGTAATGAAATGAAGTCAAGTAAGAGACAGATTAGCGCAAGGTTGACAGGCACTAAAAGGACGTTATTAATCGTTTACACGTATCCAATCAGAAAGCTACAAAGCTCTTCCATGCTACCTTGTAAGGCGCATTCATGAAAGACATGTAATACTCGAATTCCAGTGCGTGCCGGCCCTCAGTAGTGAGTCACTGGGATCTAAAATTACCAGCGGTGACGTCACACGCTGTGCCACTGCCACAAAAACGGATTAGCGGCCACTTGCCAAATTTAGTTGTTATTGGTTTGACCTGCTTGAGACGGCAGAAGATATGGTCGTAAGTCTGGAGAGAGGAAATTCAGAAGCGTTGACGGGCGTGAGTCGTTTAATGTGCATTTAAGTGTAATGTGCAGCAGAAATAGGCGGTCGGGAATTAGACTGTGGTTGCGTAAAAGATATACAGCATCGAGTAAAGTGATTTTCCTCGCCAAATCATTGGCTAATAAGTAGAGTAGAGTAAGAACTGCATTATCCGCACTTAGAGTCTCATTCAGTCCGTTGTGCGTAGGTGTCCTGACTAATTTAACCAACCTATCTCCACCCAGAAGCAAAGAAGTTTCCTGGGAGCTTCACAGACTAAGCAACATCATCGTTCCGCAAATTCAACGTTGGACAGCCGCGGCCTCGCATTCCAAGGTGGCTGATTATTCGGCATCAACGCAGCCCCTAAAGAGTGTGCTTGGCTGTGGCACCTATGTTAAAGAGATGTTTGTTTCAGGGGTAATGGCCTGAGATTGGGAAAGAAGTCACAAGCAATCTATACCCTCCAGGTACTCGGAATAACATTACATATCTCTTGTATTTCCCGAAAAGCTAAACAGTGGTGTAATAGGGGGCGAGTCTATGGTCAGCACCCCGACGTCATTCCAGACTTCAAGCCGCTTTGCACTTTGCACTTTGCTCGATCCAAAATCGAGCCCACGGCTTTATTTATTTATTTAACCATTTATGTACACACATTATTTTAACAAGATCAAGAGAAGAAGGAAACAGAAAAATAGGTACAAAGGTGATGCTTATTTCTAAAGAAATCTCTTCCAGCATACCTGCGAAAGGAGAGTAGAGTAAAAAGAGATGTAGACATTGTGTGCAAAAGTTTTAAAAAGCTAAAATGAAAATAGTAAATTTTTAATATTACGTACAATACATAAATAACAAACTAATATACATATTATACTAAATAATATTAAAATATTAATATTAATATATACTTACTTTATGCTCAGAAGTAGCGCTAAAATCTAGTAATATTTATACATACAGAAAAAAACACCGAAACAAATTCAAATGTTAGTCTTTTTAAAGTTTTATAAAATCCGTACTGATCAAATCATATGAGAACCATTTAGATTGTAGGTTAATGTTTCACTTAAACTTTAGAGGAAAGCACCACACGTTGGTGATTTGAGTTGACTTGTCCAGATAGTGCAAGCATTTTAGCATTAATTACCCAATAAATTAATTTGTATAAACTGGCCCATTCATTTAATAATTACCTATGACCAATGGAATATTCAGATTTTCATCGATCGGATTCAAGCAACCATCAGTCACTACATGACACGATAGGCCAGCCGTCAGTCAGAGTCTGTATGTGGCTAAACTGATAGCAAAACCTGCCGTGTAATAACACACAATACCAACAAATATCAATGTCAACTTCAGCTACACTAACACCTACCACGAAGTGTAAAGTTCGACGGACTGCCTCTCTGTGTTACCGTCACCACGTGACACTGGCAGAATAGTCGGAACCGGCTCAGTTGCCATAAACGGAGAGAAAAAAAATGTCGACGTTATACACTATGTTCTTTGAGAGAAAATAAAAAATCTTTAAACAAATTTATAGTTGTCATGTAGCTCAATTTTGAATACAAAATATCACGAGAGGAAATATGATGGTGCGAGGTAAAGTGGCTCTGCTGTACAGTGGTTTAAATATTAGTCTATGGGTGTCCTTTATTCTGTTCTTAACCTCCGATGGCATGCTCGTTTCGTTACATTACCGAAACGGAAAAGTTACAGCAATAACAAAAATCGCCAGCTTTTCAATCGCAAACTGTCAAAAAGCCTTAATTCTCATACATTTTTGATAGATTGCGATTGAGATGCGAATGCGATGCGAATGTGAAAATTAGTAGAATTGGCACTCTGTTACTTTTTAAATGTTTCCAAATATTTTGTAGAAATGGAAATGAATGCGTACTGACGATTTACAGTCAATAAAACGAACTAGTTTGCGGTCACAGTTGCTCCAGCAAACGTCGATGGAACTATAAAAATGATCGTTAAGCGCAGATTTATGTTCACAGGAAAATAAAGAAAATATGTTATTCACCTTAACGTATTTATTGATTCGTGTTAATACTATTTCCTCGGCTTTTCACACATTATGTGCAAACATCAACTTCCACTGAACGTGGATCGATCGTCGTGCTGCACATTGTAAGAAACTGAAATATGACATGTGTGTATTCGTGGCTAAATAATAACAGCCGCACAGGTTGATCTTCGAGGTTAAGCAACGCTTGCCGAGGTTGGTCTGTGGATGGGTGATCATCTTAGCATGCCGAGTTTCCTCCGTGCCTCGGAAAGCACGTGGTCCCGGCTGTCATTCGGAGATCTTTGGCTGTCGTTACGGATTGTCAGAAGCCAGAAAATCTGACACCAGTCTTGCCAAGTAGAGTACCGTGTTACCCAGTTAATGGGTTGTGAAGGTCTGGTAGGCAGCCGCTCCACGTAAAATACTGGTATCCGGCTGAATCCGGTTTGACTGGAAGCCGACCCCAATACAGTTGGGAAAAGGCTAGGAAGATGATGTATTCATGCTACACAAACGTACAAAGGCAGACATAGAGCGGAGTTCACCAAAAAGACTGATCGCTATCAAGTTACGTTCAAGCGTTGTCAGAATCAATATTCCATAGAAAATAATGGCATGGTACTGACAGCCCGTAAACGAAGGTCATATGCTGATCGCGTTCAGTTTCAGATTGATGAAATCCACCCTTAATGTCTTAAGCATTCTCTACCAGTCAACAAAGGGTGATGTAGAGATAACATGGCAGGTGGTCTTACAATGAAGTTCCAATGATTGAAGTCTGTGGTCTGAAATTGACTACTACTTGTGGGTATAGTTCCTGCCAGTATATTAGCCTGCGAGAAAGTAATCCTAGGAAACAGATATATTTTATACTAGCTGACCCGCGCAACTTCGTCTGCGCCACATTTTCCATTATTGCTCCGCTCCTATTTGTCTTAGCGTGATTATATTATATAGCCTATAGCATTCCTCGATAAATGGGCTATCTAACACTGAAAGAATTTTTCAAATCGGACCAGTAGTTCCTGAGATTAGCGCGTTCAACCAAACAAACAAACAAACTCTTCTGCTTTATAATATTAAGTATAGATTTCTGTGCTAGGAAACAAAGCCAAAATCTCGGTATCATCAAGATAAGAGACAACAGCCGGTCAATTCTGTAAACATATCGAAGTGAAGGCGAGAGTGAAGTGATCACTAAGTGAGCTGGCAAACCATTTTAATTACATGGATTGTTCACCGGCTGTACTGCCGGTCTATTCTGCAGTGTAATTCTGTAGAACACTTAGGCGAAGTGAACGACAAGTGAGCTGTCAAACCACAGAAATATAAAAAAGTGACAAACCATACAAACAAGATGGCGTGACAGCTCTTTTGTCGTACATTTTTTGGGGGCCGAGTCATCCGCGTCCGTAGGAGAATACCCTTCAGCGAATCCCTACACGTGGTCCCCGGGTGGTGCTAAACAGGTGACACTAACCGCCTCCGTGGTCTAGTGGTTATACCACCTGATTCAGACCCAGAGGTCCCGGGTTCGATTCCCAGCGGAGGTAATTTTTTTGCTCGGTTTTGTTGGTGGTAGGACTTGTTCTAAGTCCGCCTGGCAAGCTACCACCATCATGTCTAAGTCTGTCGCCATAACAACTATGTTAACAGCATTGTTGTGTTCCGGCAGTTAGAGGTATGATAGCCAGTTCCTCTGTGTAAGAGGATTCCGGGTGAAACTCGCTTCCATCTTCGGCCTAATCATCACTTACCATCCGGTGAGATAGTAGTCAAAAGCAAGTCCATCAAAAGTACTAATAATAATATCCTTGGACATTTCACACAACGCCATATAGTCCCAAGCTAAGCAACCTAATGCTTGTGTTATGGTAACGAGATGGCAGATAAACTACTTATATACATTTTTTTTTGTAGGTAAATACATACATATTATAGATAGAAAAACACCCAGACTCGGAACAAATACATGTAGGTCGTAGAAATATTTGTTCCGTGCGGGAATCGAACCTGCAGCAGTCAATCGCTCAACCACTGCTCCAACTGTATCGTAAATAATAATAAAACGAACTCCCGGTATCTTAATTATATCCCAGGGATGACCAACCGGTCGATCGCAGCTATTAGTCTAGTCGAACACGGCAAGACAAAAAAAAAACGTAGGTATAACACACAGCGCAACTAAGTTAAGTAAATAAAATAAAAAATACGACAAAATTGTACACTGAATTCGATCTTGGGTCCAATCAAATTGGTCACCCCTGCTATATCCTAATCCAGGACTTAGGGCGGGATGGACAGGAACGGTTGGTTAACGTAACATACGTACGTCAAAAAGTAACAATTACAGAAGATCTTTAACGTTCGTGAAATAAGAAGCGTTGTTTCAAAACATTATGGTATAAATTCCTGCTCATCCCAATAGCTAAGTTATTGACACGGGTCCTACCTAAATAGCTTTTTTTGCATTCCACCACTTATTTGTGTCATCAGAAGAACTGTTATTGAGGAATTCAAAAGAAATCTCACAATATTGTTCTATTTGACGCAACTAAAGTAACGTTAACCAGTGCTCAGACCATATGTTAACGTAAACGTTAATTTTACATGCGTCGTCATCGTTAGATGACATTTTGTGAAACAATCCAATTTTTTGATTTAACGATTTTTAGCACCATTTTTAACGTTTACGCATGCGTTAAGTGAACGTGAAACAACCCGCCCATAGTCTACCTGTTTTCCAAGTTTCATCAAACGCAGACAGACAGACTCTCGCAATTATAATATTAGTTTGGATTAGTGCATAATTTTCCTGTATGTGGAACTTTGCTCGGTATATTCTTTCAGGCCAGCTGAAGTCCAGTAACCTATACCCTGCGTAGCTACACATTTATATCTGCCACGGTAATAAATAAGTACTACAAAATGGTGTTACAAAATATTGCCAAACAACAGCAAACCCTTGTTTACAGTCAAATATAATGGACTTTAAATAGCCTGGCAAGACTGTGTGAGCTCGTGAATCATGGCTCGAGCTCGTCGATGCGTGGCGGGGCGTGGGATCAGAGCCCTTTGGGCACAGGTGAGCTGGTGGTGGGTGGTACAGGTGAGAATCGGGCTTAGTAAGCTTTTATTTTTAAAAGAGTAATCGAGGTTTAGTTAGAAAAGGGTTAAGATCACAATTTTTTACCTTTCGATTAGATTTTTCAGTTGCTAGACATTTTTCAGTAGCTAGACATTTTTTTTTGAGGAATAGGTAAAGCGGTTTGATAGTTTCTGTATAGAAAATGTTATTATGTCAATCAACCATATTTACGAGTATTATTTAGATAAACGTTTTTAGCCGGTCTCACTTGTCGTTCATTCGGCTGGTCATTGCAAAATCATCCTTAAATGAAGTTTTTTATTATAATTCAATGCTGATGCTTAGTTTCTGAAAATAAGAACTATTATTGCATTGAAGTCTAGGAAACTATTGCTGTATACTACTGCTTTGACAAATGTTTTGAAAAGAACCTTCATAACAACCCAGAGCTTCGACTTGGCAAGCAGGTGTGTAGGTACCTATCTTTTACAAATAGATGGTGGTTTGTGTAGATCGTAGTTTCCCAAGAGGATCCATTTAATATGTCTCTATTTCAAATGCATTCATGTATTATTACGTGTGTGTTAAAATGCATCACAACTGGGAAGTGCAAAGTATTTGGCGATCAACATTTTATAGTAACTCCCTGTGCTCCTGGGACTACAGTCCAGCTGTTGTGATGATGAAGGTTTAGACTTATTAAAAAACTTAGCAATAAAAACGAAATTAAACATTTAATTTTAATCTTATTAATTAATTTTAGTTCTAACCAACTATAAACCGCAGTAGCAATATCGATCACTCAACGCGAACATTTCTGTAGATCGCTGAGCAAATAATTACATGATATTAAGACCGCGATAAAATATTATCCAATCGCTGATTGATCGGTTAAATTGCTGCCACCGAATTAGAACATTGACACCGATTTGGTGTGAGTAACGCGGTGTTAGGGAGCGGGTACACTGTTTAAGCGGAGCGATTTAGAACGAAGAAGAGCTTGTGGATTGGCTTGAAAAGAGGGAATGATGGAGCTTAGTTTTACACGATTTGAATAGTGGAGACTAGAAATATTTAATTTTGTTTCGTAAAATATTTGATTAATATTTTGCAGTCATGGCAGACATCATTTTCACGTCAAGTTCGCATGCACACAAATGACCAATTGAGATATGAATCCTGATTTTTGTATGGCAGATGTTTAACTAATTTCACTAATATGTATGTAAAAGCTAGCGAGTTTTAAGGCTGCTCAGATGCGCAGATTTTCGAAATTCTCATTGGGAATTTCATCTTAAGATAGCTGAACAAAATACTGTTTACTATGTGCGCTTAATTTCGGTAAAAGCCGCTATAAAGCCGTCCATAACCCCTTTAACTCTGTTGTCTTGCTAACATTTATGACAGCTAGTTTCAAAATTACTCTTAGTTAAAAGTTAAACGAATCAGTCTTAAAATCAAATTCCCGTTTTGGCTTAATTTCATTATCTTTCTTTCAGCATCAAAATCGCTCAACTTATGTAACAAAACCGCAGCCCAAGTGCATGCGTCACCTGCAATGCATTTATTGTTCGACATTTGCCAACAGTTTCGATTTGGTTCAACATGACACTTGCTCTAACATTAGGAATACTCCCGGGTTCGCTCGCATTCTGACTGATGGGAAATGTCGTGAGTCTTATTGGGATATTATGAATATCACGAATATTTGATTTAAGAGAGAAATGCATGGGTGAACACCGCAATAAAGTGGACCCCACAACACAGGGAATCATAATGTGAGAGATGTTGTTTTTTGTGTCAAGTCTACTGATGTACCTAATATGTGTAAGTATATGTTTTGCACTAATGTTTGGATGAATAAAAATTATGATCATGATAAATATTGGGGTTGTAGGTTTAAATAACATTAAAGATCTTGCAGATCAAATCTATTTATTTTCAGGGCTTCGCATAAATTATTCGCTGCATATATTTTAAACCCTGACCAAAAAAGAGCATCGCTTCGGGGACTGCTAATAACATAGGTACTGTGATGCCCTAGCTATTATCGCTAAGGCATCACCCATAATCTACCATAAATCAAACAACGATTCGGTTTAAAGAGTAATTATTAAGGGACCATGCCCTGAGAGCCAATTCTAATAATTTTGAAACAACTTTCGCATTCGCATGTCAATCGCAAACAGCCAAAAAATGTGTTTATTTTCATACATTTTTGACAAATTGCGACTGAGATGCGAATGTGAAAATTGGCACTCTGCTCAAATCTTATCCAAGACTCTGCTATCCAAATAATTCATTTCTTTTCCTTCAAATTTTAAACCTATTCAAAACTTTTTCATTCACTCTTACACAGCTTTAGCGACTGGCCAGCACGAACGCAGAAGAAGTCCCCAAGAAAGAAGTCTCGTCCCTACAGTACCTACTTATCAAATTAAAAAATTTGCGGTCTCCCGAGGTGAAGACGCCTTGGCGTTATTACTTTGTCTTTGCACCTACATTTAATTAAAAGGACCAATACAAAGTATTTTTTTTTGTTTTTAATGTATTTTTGTTTCTAAGTTCCTGCTACAAATTATCAATGTTTTTTTTTTATTTTTCATAGCTTTCCTCTTATCTCTAGTATTGGTCAGAGATGACATAGACAAAGTATACGTTTAGCGAGCTTACCCAGAAGGAGCTTGTTCACTCTAACTTTGAAAGACTAGGGTTGTAAGCGTTCGGAAACATAGACGCAGGCAGAGAGTTCCACTCCTTTGCTGTGCGCATAATTTAAACTTATGAACAATTAATAGTGGTACATGGGTGGACTTAATTAGATATTATTACATCATTTATTTCGAAAGAATCTGTATAAAATAATTAAAATGCGAAAATACAATTAAAAAAATAATTAAAATGTTGAAAGATAGAATAAAATCAATACAATTAAAGAATAAAACAGAATAGAATAGAATAAAACAATACAAAAAAAAAACAAATAAAATTTTAATAAAACATTTAAAAAGAATTAGAATAATGACTAAGTCATATTATTATAATTAAAGTTAATTAACTATATTATTATTCGGCTATTGCGAAGTCGATTGTAGAATAATATTATAAGCCATTTGACTCATTCACCACAACGATAATGCCCGGGATAACAACAGCTGAAGCAAATACATCAGTATTTTTGCAGAATTGTTAGAAAATTATCAGTATACCTACCGCACGGTTTCAATGGGTATGGTAGATATGTTTACAGCCATAAATCTCAGGCACAGACATCTAGACACGGAACTTCTATCTGTGTATAGAGAGTAAATCAATGTGTTGAGGAATTAACAAGAGCTGAAACCACTATAAACATTGAGCAAGAAACGTGTATTTTTACCTCGTTTTTAGGGTTCCGAACAAAAACGAAACCTTATAGGATCACTCGGGCGTCAATTTGTCCGTCTGTCAGAGACAGTTTTCTACGGATCTACGGGACCGATTCTATTGAAATGTAGTACACATATGGATTTCTATGACCCAAACACGGACGCGTAAAGTTAATTTTTGGGGGTCAAAGTAGAAAATTTAAAAAAGTTCAAATTATTGTATCGTGCGACAAATAAAATGAAAGGTTTTTTTCGTCTATCTGTCAGCGGGCTGTATCTCAAGTACCGTAATAGGGAGACGGTTGAAAATTTTGACTGAGTATGTATTTCTATTGCCGCTGTGACAACAAATAATAAATAGTAAAATTTATACTAATATTATAAAACAGAAGAGTTTGTTTGTTTGATTGTTTGTTTGTTTGTTTGGTTGAACGCGCTTATCTCAGGAACTACTGGTCCGATTTGAAAAATTATTTCAGTGTTAGATAGCCCATTTATCGAGGAAGGTTATAGGCTATATATCATCACGCTAAGACAAATAGGAGCGGAGCAGTAATGGAAAATGTGACGCAGACGAAGTTGCGCGGGTCGGTATTATTTTAGCTCGAATAAGAAGGAGCTTGTGGCTACACAAGGTCCTTCTTATTCGAGCTAAAATACTACAATTAATTAACCTTCTAGAATACTTATAGGAATTTCCTATTACGGTATTACCCATGTTTGTTACATCGATGACGTGAAAACACTGAGTTTCAAACATTTACTACTGACGTCATCACTTTAAATTTATGGTTAAATAAAACAACTTCGCATACCGCGCCGTGTCTAAACATTACGTCTTCACGAACTATGGTGAATTACTGTATATAGGTAGGTGCTACTATAATTTGGGTTGTTAGGTCGAATTTGAATATGAATAATCAGGCCTTGATAGACAGTAAGTACTATGACGGTTGTGTCCTGGGCTTAAGTATGTTCAAGGCTTTATGAGAATAGGGAATATGCATAAAAAAATATTTATTATCTAAACACTTTATCTAAAAATATACAAAAATATATTACTAACAGTGGAAATAGAATCAAAATTGCTCGAAAAACAAACGAGATATAATTATTTTAAACAAATATATCTGTCCCTCTCGCGAAAACGCTGTTTTCTATGGCAGATGTATAGACGTCACGTAATGTGACGTCAAATTCCATGTCGGACTTCTCGTTCTAAAAGTAATCTTTGAAGCGTTATAACTTCATTGCTGATAAAGATATTTAAAAAATATTTTCTAGAGTGTTTACTGGAGCTTATAAGTAATTCATTTTATAAATAAAAAAATCGCGTGCATATTCCCTATTGGCATTGGCCATTTGTAAAAGCCTTGGAGCGGTCACTTAAAAAGTTTAACAATTTTGAATAAAGGAATGAATAACCCTTCAATTCTTTAACTTTCATAATTCAAAATTGTTATACTTTTTAAGTGACCGCTCCAAGGCTTTTACAAATGGCCAATGCCAATTCTCATAAAGCCTTGAACATACTTTGAACTCATTGACGGCACGGTTGGCGCAGTGGTTGAGCGATCGACTGCTGCGTCGCGTGTCGTGGGTTCAATTCCCGCACGGAACAAATATTTGTATGGCCTACAGATAGTTGTTCCGGGTCTGGCTGTTTGTGTATGTGACTTTGTATGTTTGTAAACGCACCCACGATACAGGGGAAATTCCTAGTGTGCGGCAACATTTAAAAAAAAAAAAATTTTTTTTTTTTGGGATGGGAAATCATCCAATGACTCCTCCCGCTCTGGGTGTTAGCGGGAGGGAGTGTCAGACTTCTACTGACTAAAACCCATCCATGTTCCTTCATTGCCCTTTGTGTTCCGGAGCCACGGTGTCTCTTGCGAATAATCCCGCGACTCCGGCAGGCGTCGGCCCTTTCGGGCCCCTCTGTGTTGCTGACTCTCTTTGAGGCGCGCGTGGAACACTAACGCGCCGTCGACACGGCTTGTCGTCACTAGACGGACGGACGGCGAGCCACCCATAGCTCGCCGTCCACAGGCCCGCGCCTACGGTGGCCGGAGGTCACCAGGTGGCCCCCGACGCCCGCGGCGTCCACCACGGCGGCCGGGACGAGAGGGTCTCCTCTCCCGCTCCGCCACCTCCTTCGCTAGCATAAACTCATAAAAAAAAACTCATAAAGCCTTGAACATACTTAAGCCCAGGACACAACCGTCACAGTACCCTCTGCCAGCATCTATGTTCCCTACCAACGATAACCCTCAAATTAAGGTTAGAGTAAATAAAAAAAAATACCAAAAAACTGCAGAAGAATAGGGTTCATCCTTTTCATGAAGGCTAGGACGAGAGAAAAAAAAAACAAGGATGATCAGGCATCTTCTGGGCTCTCACGTTCCATCATGGACCTCATCTATGGTATACCATCAGGCGAGATCGAGGGTTAACGAAGAACACATCGGAAGATTTTGACTTGAATGTACTCTGGCGGTTGGGAGAGTCATGCTCACTCAAAAGTCTAGCTGATGGTGGCGTATGCATTTGATCACTTGGCTCCCTTCAAAATGGTTGAGCCGAATGGTGCTGGCGCATGAGTCATGTTCGTGAACGGGCGCCATGGTTGATTTTAATTCATTCTTTGATTGTTCCTCTTTTATTCCGGACGCTTTTATCCTGCTCGTCTTTTACATCGTTCTCACATGTATGTATAATTTCAACCCGATGTAAATAAATCTTTGTAAAAATTTATTATTTTTAAAAGTGTCCGTGGAGTTTCTTGCACGTTCTTCTCCATAGAGATCTACGCTTTGGCACGTGCAAATAGCTTCAACTTTTTGGACCGACCGACCTTGACAGTTCAAAAGTGTCTGTAAATTGAAATTAATTTAATTGAAAGAAATGCTTGAATTTTGAAGAAAAAGTACAAAAAAAATTGTTTATTTTCAGACAACATTTATCCATAGTGTTTGTTACAAAAATACTAAAAAGCTACGTCAGTAGGTTGATAATACAACTAGGCATGTAT
The DNA here is from genome assembly GCA_963859965.1 of Ceramica pisi. Taxonomy (NCBI): domain Eukaryota; kingdom Metazoa; phylum Arthropoda; class Insecta; order Lepidoptera; family Noctuidae; genus Ceramica; species Ceramica pisi. The sequence continues at coordinate 2,633,003 of OY982538.1, forward strand.
GTTGAATGTTAAATACATCAAGCTGCACCTCTCACAAGCAGCTTGAAAAGCAATATGAAAGAAACAATAGATTATATTCAGCTCGAAAGGACTTTTGAAATGACGGCAATAAGAGATGCATATATAATGTAAGAAAAAGATAATACTGTACTGAACCCAAATAAACTGAATTAAGGATGACTTATAACCTAACCTATTTAATATTTATTGAAATTGATTGTATTTTAAATTTGTATTGTAGTTCTTTGAAAATTTACTATTTTGAAAGTTTACATAATTCTTTCACGTCATGATATTTAAAAAGTTAAATGTGTGTTAAAAGTTCGATAATGTTAATTAACTGAATATATTTGTACGCCTCTGGGCAAAACAAGGAGGAATACCTGTCTGTAAGACCTCGCACACTGTTCTAATTTGACCTATGTTTACAATTAAAGCAATCTGATTCTGATGAAAAAAAAAAAACAACGGGTTGCACTCCGGGAGTGCCGGCAGAAGTGAAAACTTAAACATTAACGTTGTGCATTTTTTAACCATCCGTCTTACGAATTTTCAATCTGGTCACGTGTCCTGGCGTCTTACGAATTTTCAATCTGGTCACGTGTCCTGGCGTCTTACGAATTTTCAATCTGATCACGTGTCCTGACGTCTTACGAATTTTCGATCAGCTCACGTATCCTGACGCGAGTTTAACATTTTATACGCATCCCAAGAAAATGCCCATCGCCGCTGAAGAAGTTATCACTTCAAAAATCCCGATGTTGCTTTAATGGTTACAGCTACACAGATATACGCTTGTAGCCCGTCACTATACCGTACAAAGTGCATCAACCAGCTAAACAGTTGAATACCACAATTAAAGCACATTAATTAAACTGTAATTTATTCAACCATTCCGGTTGGCATCTGCAGTATTTGGGCTGTTGTCATCGCGCGGTGGCAGTCCGTCACAGTATTACGATAGCCTACTCCAAGTGCGACTCGATCGAAATAGACATCACTCATCAGGCACGCGTTATTATGACAGAGTCATGTGCGTGATGATGAAGTATGATAGGTGGTAATAACCTTAGGGCAGTGGGTAACGTACTGGTCAAGGTTTAAGGCCCTGCTGTAGGCTCCTCGCCACCTGTTTCATAGGATTTTTAATTAATGTAACTGGTGAAATTTGGTGTAGGTCCTAAAGGCACATATTTGCCTAAGCCATCGAGGGATCTAGGTGCTGTGAAGGTATGTTAAGTTGGCAGCGATACAATTGAAGCTATTTTCGACAAATATGTGCATTATCTATTAGGTACGGTAAAACGAGATTACTTTGACTATCTTTGACGTTATATTATTAGCTTTAATTATAGTCAATTTCTTTATTGACACAATAGGTTACAAATTCCAGTCATAGGCTTCAAACAAGAATTTGTAACCTATTGTGTCAATAAAGAAATTTATTTATTTATTATTTATTTGACTATAATGATAGCTTTAGCAATGTTTGGGGCTCGTTTAATAAAGCTCTTAAATACGGTTCAAACATGTGAGAGGCGACCCGTACACATGCGAGCCCGGTTGCGAGTAGCTGAGATAAAAGAGTAAAAAAATTGATGGTCAAAGTTACTTTTAAAATCAAAGTGTGTCTTGCAGTAGTCAGAGCTTTAGAAGCAAAACATATTGTAGAAGACTTAGGGTGGATTTCATCAATGAAACTCAACGCGATTAATAATCTAAACTGCGTTCAAGAGCTGTCAGTGTCAATATTCCACAGGAATTAGTGATTATGGCACAGAGCAATTGAATGTTATAATAGGGAATATGCATGAAAAAGTATTTATGATCTGAACAGTTTATCTAAAAGTATTGGAAAATATAATACTAACTGTGAAATTAGAATCTAAATTGTTCGAAAAACGAACGAGATAATTTATTTTAAACAAATATATCTGTCCCTCTCGCGAAAACGCTGTTTTCTATGGCAGCTGTATAGTCGTCGTGTAATTTAACGTCACATTACGTATCGGACTTCTCTTTCTAACTGTAGTCTTTGAAGCTTTATAACTTAATAAATGATGATGGTATTTAAAAAATAATTTCATGACTAGAGCTAATAAATATTTTATTTTGCAAATAAAAAAAATCGCATGAATATTCCCTATTGTTAATTTAACTAATAATTATACGTATCGTTAGTTTTAATGTATTCTGCTTGTGTCTGTTTAGTGCGAGTCCCAAATAAACATTTTTCTTTCTTTCTTTCTTTTGGCAGCTCGTAAACGTTGTTCACATGCTGATCTCGTTCAGTTTTTTTGATGAAATCCGCCCTTAATCAGTAAATACGCATAGTAAGCGGAAAACATAACCCAGGCACCTGCACAAGTGAATGATACTCGTCTAAAAAGACAATGTTTTCTATAAAATTCTTTCGGAATGGAAAACGGAAACAAAGTTTGTGTTGCACCCACAGAACAGATTGCACCTATCATTCTTGTTGAAGTAACAGCTTCAATTTAAATGGTGGTTGTAAATAGTAGCCAATGACGCCACTCAGAAAACATTGCCTATGGGCTGCGTGTACAAAAGTACGTTTGAAAGAAAGAAAACCAATAAATGTAACGGTTCAATTCCACGGTTAAATTACCAGTGGCTAGCGATTAGACGCCATATTTTCGATTATTATTAGATTTGGTTAGTTAGGAGTTTTAAATTTAAGTGTATAGATTATTGTAAAACAAATCTACGGTTCTTTTTGGTGACGAGTATGCTCTGATGTGTCACAGACTGGTCTACAGGTACGGCACATATCCGTTAAATATTTTTATTTGACAGTGGTCGTCAGTATAACGCGTTGCGTCGGGCTCCGGAAATCTTTCGCCAATATTTACTGTAAAACTAGATCTACCTATTTTTAGATCTACTAAATATACCCAAAAAAATCATAAAAATGGTTTTGTAGAAATGTGGTTTGATAGCAAACACTGACATAAGATTTTTAAATAGTAAAATTAATCGAAAACGCTATTATTATTATTTTTTAATATAATTAGCTATGCTTATCTTGAACGTGACAAACAAACAGGCAGCACACTCGAATATCCAGACGAATGTTCAGGATAGCATGTTACTAGGCTAAAAAAGGATGTCGACCTTGACCCCGCCATGACTATTAACCAGTTTAAGAATAAAATAATGACATAACACTCTCTGCAATTCCATGTATTACATGCTCCACATGTTAGTGTACAAATCACGAGGCACCATGTGTCACGCACAGAAATATGGCAGCCACTGATTCATGGGTGCGAAGTATTATTACGTCGACTAGATCAGCTTGATCGGCAGTGTTTATCTGCACTTATTTTTTAATATTATAAATCTGAAGAGTTTGAATAGGTATCACGCTAAGACAAATAGGAGCGGAGCATTAATGGAAAACGTGACGTAGACGAAGTTGAGCGGGTCAGCTAGTATTGATAAAGAAGTTGGTTGTTTGTTTTGAGGCTTAAAATAAGAAGAAATTCCTACAAATGAAGTTTTTAAGACTTTCATGGTTATGAGTGGAGTCAGTTTAGAGTTCCGAAGGGTTACCAACAGAACCCCACTATTAACACTCCGCTGTCCGCTAGTCTGTCTGCCACAGAATGGTATGGAATCCTGAGTGTGCGAATCCAACTCGCGCTTGACCAGTATTTTCAATGACAACCCACGATTTTACCCTAGAATATCAAGGTACTTTCTTCTGCCATTGAATAAAAAGAGAACTTATTTTAAAATCTGTAATTGTAAACTCTTCTCCACCCCATTCTTTACTTTTGACAGTCCTTCCATACAAAAACTGTCAAACGTTAAATTTATTCCACGAATAAGAGTTATCAGGCGTTGGACAAAGCAGCCCTAAATGTTTTACATATCAGCCAAGTTTTTTTCACTCCACTTCTTGGCTTTATGAAGGTGCGCCAGGTCTTGCCAAAGATCTTCATCAGGCTCGACTTGGTGGAGGCTGTGGGAATCTGCTGGATCCGAGACGCACAGGATCGGTCGAAGTGACAACACTTGAGGGTACCAAAGCCCCATCTCCTTCTGCGAAGCAGTCATGCTAGCGAAGGAGGTGGCGGAGTGGGAGAGGGAGAGAACCTCTCGTCTCGGCCGCCGTGGTAGACGCCGCGGGCGTCGGAGGCCACCTGGTGACCTCCGGCCACCGTAAGCGCGGGCCTGTGGACGGTGAGCTATGGGCAGCTCGCCGTCCGTCCGTCATCTGACGACAGGCCGTGTCGATGGCGCGTTCGTGTTCCACGCGCGCCTCAAAGAGTGTCAGCATTGGGAAGGGCCTGAAAGGGCCGACGCCTGCTGGAGTCGCGGGACTATTCGAAAGAGATACCGTGGCTCCGGAACACAAAAGTCACTGAAGGAACATGGATGGGTTTTAGTCAGTAGAAGTCTGACACTCCCTCTCGCTTCGCCCAGAGCGGGAGAAGTCATTTGATGATTTCCCATCCCTAAAAAAAGGGTACCAAAGCCCTCCCGTGATATTTGGCAGTTGCCCACCGTAAACAACAACAGTCCGGTCAGAGGATCTTCCCTTTTATATGAAGATTTGTGGGCCTATAGTCTCTGTTCTATAGCTGTGTTTCGGCTAAAATAATGATGAAGAATAGGCAGGACTTCCTAAACGCCCTTAATTCACCACTTTCTTGTTTTATATTAAACACAATTAAAAACAAAGAAATAAAACACAAACCAATGCTCATTAGTATAATAATTCATACAGCTAAATCTTTTACATATCAGCCAAGTTCTTCTCACTCCACTTCTCGACATACTCCTGTCTAACGGTCTTCACATCCACAGTGGCCTCAGAGACCACGCTGCCAGCACTGGTGGATTTCTTCTTACGTCTGATGAATGGCTTTATGAAGGTGCGCCAGATCTTGCCGAAGATCTTCATCAGGCCTATCACGGAGAGGCCTAGGAGGAAACCCTGGGAAGATGGTACAAACAAAGGGTAAGTGCACGAAAAATGGGCATCATGTAAATCATGTTGACTAAGGGTAACCTATCTTAAGGACGGACGCCTCTGGGGCACCACACAGTTGCGAAGGTTGTTCGAAAGAGTCACCGTGCCCCTGGAAAGCTAAAGGCATTTGGAGGAACACGGATGGGTTTTAGACAATAAGAATCTGACACTCCCGTCTGCTCCGCCGATACCGGAAGGAATCCTTTGATGATGGCCAACCCTAAAAATATTTGTACTTAACCCAATAGATCAAAACTTATCCACTATATCTTCACCCTATCTGTATCTAACGATTAGATACATCCTGTATTTAGCATGTCTAGTTAGGACCGTATGAAACCGTATCTGACTGCCTGGTCTTCAGGCGAAAGTAGAGTCTAAACCATCCTCATCTACAAATTCTTAATTCAGAAATCGGGGGATAATGTGTTTATAATCTGTCTTTTGGCCCAAACCCACAATAAAACCTACACGTTACGACATTGTTGCCTTGATACTGATTTTAACAGAGCTGTTATTTTTGCTCTTCGCGTATACTTATGTCCCAAATTAGCATCCTCTACACAAAATATATCATGAAAACAAACAATATTATATCTCTCGACCTTCAAATACAAACTCTAGCTCGAATAACGGGATTAAACAGTAAAGCTGCTCACATATTAGAATACTTCTTCAATTGATTATTTCATATTGCAATCAGCATTTGTATCTGTCACAGGAAAATGTCAGACTCCGTAAGATTGTAATAAATTTGTATTGATTATAATTTTTCGGCATATTATCATAAAATCGTTTTGTAGGTATATAATAAATCCCATCCAAATTCAAAGTTTCCTATACATTCGTGTCTTATTTAGAAAAAAAAATTACAAAATATAAGCGAATGTGAATCGGTCCCATTCGCTTATATGTTGTTGATTGAAAATCATTATAACCTCGCCTTGTTCCTACTTTATTGGGGCGGCTTCCAATCCAACCGAAAACACCTGAGAACCAATATTTGACATGGAGCAACAGCTGAACTGATCTGCACAACACAGTAACAGGTTTCAGATTTTCTGGTCTCTAAGTGTCTAAACACACTATGCCGAAGGTACGCGAATGAAGTTCCGCGGCTGGTTTACGCACAACGTAATATTGGCATAATATGTCGTCAACAATTCAAATAGCATTGCAAGCGTAATCATGCCGATCTTCGGTCGCGTACATTCGGCATAGTGTGTTTAGACGTTAACTATCCATAACGACTGACAAAGATGTTCAAATTGCAGCCAACAGCTTAAAGTAACGCAAGCTACAAGTCACAAGGAAGTCTCGGTATGGTCACCCATCTAGGGTCCAACCTCGGCTGTCGTTACTTAACCTCGAAGATCAACCCATACCGCAGTTGTTTTTAGTCACGAGCTCGTGAACCATCTAGTTGACGAAAGATATCGAACAATTCGCACATTGTAAGGCACCATTTGTGAGTCTGTATGCACCATAATGTTTCATTCCAAAGACACATAGTTACCTAGTCTTCAAAATAGCATGGCAGCTTGCCAGGACCTGGCATAATCAATGGCATCATGTTTATCTCATCGGAGTACGAGGATGTTTGTGTAATATCTAGATTGGCAGGGCTTAGTCTGAGCCTACAGATGATCTCCGCGATTCCGGGTTCAGGAAGAAATTAGGGTCAATGATGATTATAATACGTCTGACATTTTGAGTGAAGTGTACGCGAGGCACAGTCGCCAAACGAATTATAAGGTAGAGGCGCGTGTGTGTGACATTTGTGACATGGACGGTTTTGTGTCAAAATCTATTAAATGAGGGAAATAAATCGGCTTACAGAGCAGCAAACTTATTCTACAAAATCTTCTTAAAATGAATGTGAATTTCATAGTGATTTCGGTGATCAGGCAAAGTAAATCGGGCCAGATAAGCTTGGTACACTAAACATCAAAGTGTAGAGGATATACTTAAGTATGTCCATAAAAAAATATCTTTGAAAAAAAAAATCTTTATCGTCGTAAAAATTTAAATCATTCGTCAATAATATGATGCCACCCATAAGCGTATGGTATGGTTAAGAATTCTTAGGGCGGATTATATCAATCAAACTAAAAGCGATCAGCATATGAACCACGTTTAAGGGCTGTCAGTCTGTCATTATTTTCTATGAAATTTTGACACTGACAACTTTTGAACGCAGCTTGATCGCCATCAATTTCATTGGTGAAATCCTCTCTTAATGTTGTGTCTAAAACCAGTACTTACAATACTACCACCGAGGTCTGACACGAACAGGTTCCAGTCGTAATTGTAGCGCTCTTCGTACACAGACACCATCATGCTGTTGAAGAAGAGGAACAGCTGCAAGCAGTAATCAAAGATGGAACAGAGAAATAACGCCTGGAAAGGGGTCATTGTCCCATATATGATTTTGTTTTCGAGCGTATAATTATATGGCACTAGTATTGCGGAATTTATTCGAAAGAATCACCGGGGCATGGGAATGCAGAGGGCAACTCTCAACTGTGACAGTTGAGAGTTGGCCAGTCCCAGCTTACGGGCCCAAATGATGAATCTGGAATGTATACTTTAGACAATCTATACCAATATTATAATGCTGAAGAATTTGTTTTCGACTTGAAAAATTATTTCAGTTTTAGGCTGTAGTGTTTCAGTATAGTCCATTTATCGAGAAAGGCTATAGGCTATATATCATCACGCTAAGACAAATAGGAGAGGAGCATCAATGGAAAATGTGACGTAGACGAAGTTGCGCGGGTCAGCTAGTTTTTTAATATTACACGGACGAAGCCACTGGCTGAAGCGTCAATAAGGGGGAATTTAATGATCCCTTACATGCGTGAATAAACTTGCGTGGTCCCTTACATGCGTCTGCAGGGCGGCGTCTCCACTTCTCACAGACCACATCAAGGCTGAGCTGTCCCAGAAGTAGAAACGTTGTCGGTCCGTTACGAATCCGTTGTACAGAAGCGAGTGGCAGATCCGCGGACAGGTCTTGCAGGAATGGTTCTCGTAAATACTGGAATTGTTGTAGAAAATATGTATTGTGAGTTCATAGAAATTATCCTTAACCTTCACTCTTCAATTCATCATATAATCTACAGCCCCTTGATTGGTGTCACTTTTATTTGAGAACCAATAGGCTGATACTTTTCAACATGAAATATAGGTACACGCTGTGCTTTTGCAAGCATCATAATTGTAAAAGTTATAGCCGAGAAAATGATATCTAAATTTTGCTTGTTTGATTCTTTCTTCTTATCGTTACTATCAGAGTTTCTAAACCACCTCAAGGGCCTTTGACATGGTTTATTTGACGACGGCTATTTGGCAGTCGGAACCACCGGCCTATACGTGCCTTTCGAAGCACGGAATCATCTTTGTATCAGACAATCAGGTGATTCAAGCCTGCAATGTCCTAGCTAAACTGGAAACAACTTTACATTGTATGCTTCCCGTGGGAATTGACTCGACCACCGGGTAAATGCCTAAAACACTCAACCATGGAGGCAGTTAGGCTTGTTTGATGAATGAAGATGTATGTTAAAACACTCCTCATCAACAATTATTTATCAGAACTCAAAACGTTTTTCTCTTTAGGTTTAAACACTTGAAAGAATCACGCTACTCCTCATCAAAATAAATAAGAATAATATTAAAATTGATGCTCACGCTTCGTATTTAGAGATAAGCGCCCTCATGCTGGTGTAGTTGTTGCAGTAGGGGACATTGCTCTGTATCCAGGGTCCAGAACATCCCGCGTGTTCCACTGCCTGCTCCCACACGTACCTTGTGGTGCACTGGAAGATGATGAATAACTAAGCTCCCAGAAGAAAAATAGGTACCCCTTTCTTTTAGGGATGGGAAATCATCCAATGACTCCTTCCGCTCTGGGTGGAGCGGGAGGGAGTGTCAGACTTCTACTGACTAAAACCCATCCATGTAGCCTTCATTGCCCTTTGTGTTCCGGAGCCACGGTATCTCTTTCGAATAGTCCCGAGACTCCGGCAGGCGTCGGCCCTTTCGGGCCCCTCCCAATGCTGACCCTCTTTGAGGCGCGCGTGGAACACTAACGCGCCGTCGACACGGCCTGTCGTCACTAGACGGACGGACGACCAGCCATAGCTCGCCGTCCACATGCCCGCGCCTACGGTGGCCGGAGGTCACCAGGTGGCCTCCGATGCCCGCGGCGTCTAGCACGCGGCCGGGACGAAAGGATCTCTCCCTCTCCCACTTCGCCACCTCTTTCGCTAGCATGACTGCTTCGCAGAAGGAGGTAGTGGCGTCCTATTCCATCTCGCTCCGGACCATGGCTTGGACCAGGGCCGGACGCAAGAGGTCGCAGCCAATCGCCGCTTCGAGGACACGGCGGTGCTCCGCCCAAGCGGGGCACACCTGTACAGTGTGCTCCACCGTGTTCTCCGATCGATCCTCGCAGTGGTGACACCCGGGCGTTTCCTCCCGCCCGATTCGGTGCAGGTACCTCCCGAAACATCCATGTTCGGTGAGGACCTGCGTCAGGCGGAAGGTGAGGACGCCGTGGCGCCTCTCTAGCCACTCCTCAAAGAAGGGACTTATCGCCACTATCGTGGCGTGCCCTGCACTGGGTTGCGACAGTCGTTGTCTCCATGTCGCCACGAGATCGCGCCGCAGGTCTGTCCGCTGCGCGACAATTTGCCGCGTCAGCGGAGTTTCCTCCCGGCGTAGTACCTCCGCGCACCACTCATGCAGGCGCGCGAGGTCTATCGCCTCCAGATCCCATGGCGGCAATCCGGAAGAAAAATACTCCTTGCTTTCCTATTTAACATTCTTTTTGACAATATTTGAAATACGACGTTCAGAGGGAATGGGTCTAACGCCTAGAACTCTAATATCTTTCTGGGTAAGCTCGTTCTATCGTAGACTATGTCTTAGTCATCTCTGAACTAAACTACTGGCATTGTACGGTTTGCTCTTGCAAACACATCTTCATCAATTAAAAAAAAAGGAGAGGGACTCTTACTTTGTGTTGCACAAGAACACGATACATGATTAAATAAAAAAAAAATACATTCGCAACACTACCACTGTAAGCACCAAGACTTTAGTTTCTTTTTAAACTTTCAATACTAATTATAATATCAAGCAATAAATTGACAAGGTCTTCAAACGGCTCTTAGCCCTAAGCCTTTTGATAAAATCTTGTTTTATTTTGTGGAACGCAAATAAACGAAAGAAAAGATAGATAGATTGTGTGAGGAATGAAATTAAAGAAAAGAAAGACAAGAAGTAGTTGACGGGCAAAGATGGAAGAAGAGAAAAGAAGAATTCATAACGCTGTACTTGGTCAGCGTAATGATTTCACTTCTTCCATCTTTGGGATAAAGGCAGGTCGATAGTATTGTGGCTTGTGGCCAATAAACCTTCAGCCAAGAACTCCACGACTTTATCCCACCAGCCTCCTTGTACCATCGGACATCCAGATGCACTGAAAATTACCATCCCTGCCTATTCCATCAATTCGCACTAAGCGTTTCCAAACGTTTTTATAATGCACATAGCAAAAGGAGTGGAATATTTTGCCTGCGTCTGTGTTTCCGAACGCTTACTACCCTAATCTCTTCAAAGTTAGAGTAAACAGGCTCCTTCTGGGTAAGCTTGCTCCATCGTAGACTTTGTCTCTGTCATCTCGGACTAAAACTACAGTCAAGAGCATACCCATCACAAATCAAAAAATAAAATAAAGATATAAATATTCATAGTTGTACCTTTCACCAATCCACCTAAATTCTAGGCTGAATAACTTCTAATCCAGTGGCCAATTTAGAAACTATAAATTGTGATAATTTGTTATAGCTATTAATTTCAACTGCATGTGCAATCCGGTAATTTATATCACACGATTACTTCTGATGGTCGCGGTATACATCACAGGAAAAATAATCATATCTTAATCTTTAATTTATAAATACAGACTTACAAAACAACAAGACTAATAATCGCGGCATTATTAACTAAAATCAAAATAAATAATTGCGCATCAAAAAATAAAATCCACATCGCTGTCAATGGCAAAAGTGCCCAGAACATTGGCAGCATTGCCGCGTCGAATGGCAATGCTGATTCTTTGACCGAAGAAAAGCCCAGATCTCTGGTCACGTGAACAGTCGACAAGTTGTTTGCTGATGTCCCGAAAGACTCGATGCGAAGTATGTAACTCCCAATTAAGTTATTATAACTATTTGCACCTTTTGAGGTTTTACGTTCCTGCAGCCGCCCCAGCGCAGCCCGCCCGTGCTAAGACGATGGGATGGCGCAACGGTGTCGACACAAATGTTGTACACACATTAGGCATGTATGTTACAATTTTTTATTATAATTATGTAAATACTACATATTTAAAAATAGTTGCACTCGTGGCAGTTAGATTTTGAATCTTATCACGGCATGAGCTGTTCTCATCCCTGCCGAAATAAGAACAGTCAGCGTCAGTCAAGTCTTGCTGCGTCTTCAGTAACCAGTCACTAAACTCTTTTCTTTTACATGGAGAAATTAGCTATCAGATCTTCACAGTCAAGTTACTAGGTAAAACGATATCCCTTGTATGATCAGATGTCCAGGCTTCTGACTTTCCGTAAATACTGGCTAAGGGCTCTTTCCTACTCATACGGACCGTCTGTTTAAACGGAAGATAGTGGACGGACACATAACATATGCATGTTAACACTATGGGACCGTTGTTTAAACGGAAGACGGCTCCGGTGGTCGACGATCGGCAGATTCGTTCACACTACAACGCGGCTCTTCGCAGTGGCAAAACGTCATTTTAAATGTGAACAGTGTCATATAAATTTTACTGCCACTGGCATATCCGTCTCTTTAGACGGCCCAGGAAAACAGACGGTCCGTCATAGTGGAAACGGGCACAAAGATCTACAAATGACAGCCAGGAGCAATGATTGGCGGGCACCCACCAGTCCATTACAGTGCAGCGGAGAAACTGAGAAATTTGATCCAATGGAATTGCATAACATTTGATCCAATGGAATTGCATAAAAATTGATAAAATCTCTCGGTTTTTTGCTCGGCTGCCTTGCTCCGCTGTATTGAACAGGCACCCTAAATAGCGGCTCGTACAAAGTGTTCTGCCTGCCTATTCTGTCGACATCTCACCGTGTTCACTTAGGTGAAGTGAACGACAAGTGAGCTGTCATTCCATATAGTTTGTATGGTTTGATAGCTCGCTTCGTGATCACTGCACCCACGCTTGCACTACGACATAGTCTAGTCGACAAGTTAAAAATGATCTAAAATAGACTACTAAAATAGAATACTGCACTTAAAATTATGTTCGATAGCTCATTGGATCCGGAATCACGCCTAGAAAAATGTGCCAAAAGCGTGATTGCAAAAGTTATATACAATTAAAGATGAAAGAAAAATGGCATTTGGTTTTTGCCAATATTTCTTAAAATATTAATATTTAAGAAATTGAAGAAAAATATTCTGAAAGAGGAGGAAACTTCCAATAAAAAACTATCAGCTGTCGGAACTCTATCTCCATTATTTATAATTTTAATTTATCGCTGAAAATGGGTCTCCGCGGTCGCTACTGTAACATGTTTACAGAATCAACCGGCAGTAGACGACAATCACTTTAATCAAGATTTTAATTTGAATATTCGACTTTCAATTTTTATGTTAAGAGCACTGGTTGTGCTTATGAAAATTAAAAAAACATCTCACAGAATACAAATACAAAATCCTTTATTTCAAATAGACCAGTTACAGGCACTTTTGAATAGTCAAGGTCTGTCAGTCAAATAGATGAAGCTAATCCTACCACGCCAGCGACAAGATCAGCAGGCCGTTCTGCAGCATAACACACCCACCGACCCTATCTCCAGCAGAATGGAATGATAATCATGAAAAATTAAAGCCAAGTTACCTCGTTAGCGCTGTAGTTAACCTGGTCGATGCAAGGATCGTCATTGCTGCTTATCATCTTGTACTGGTCCACCTTCAGCTTCACGTTCAGGGTTTCGCCCACGTTCACGTAAAGAGAGTCCACCATCCCTCCGTTGTACACTGTTACCTCTGTGTGAGAAACGAAGAAGTGGGTGTCATGAAATCTAGTAAAAATTCGAACAACAGTTCAGATCAGAGTAAGGGACTACTCGAACTTATTAAGCTCCATTCGCGTGTCGCTGAACGATTTTGGTCGAGCTTATACACTGCTTCTATCAGCCGCGTACAGCATCGTAAGAATGGGAAGGCGTTAGTGGCAGAACAGCGCTGAACTCTATCTATAGCACTGCTCGCATTATAATAACACATTTGTCCTAATTTTATACTTGTTTGCCGCGAAAGCTGAATAGAAGGGGAAAGCTGAACGGATGCGTGCCCATACAAAATCGTTGTTTTCTATGGGCATAAGCTGAATAGGGCTGAATAAATGTGAGTAGTCCCTAAGGAGGAAACACCACGCATGTTTTTCTTGAAGAATTTAATGTATCGTGGCCAAATCGTAGAATTGGCCATTTCATGACGTGGCCGATAGTTAGACAGGTTTGAGGTGGCCATTTCATGAAGTAGCAAAACACTACATTAAATGAACAATTCTACGATGAAGCCACGAAATCTCTTATATGTCTATTCCAGTAGATCAAGACTCCTGGCTGCTACTGTGGAATTCCCATGAGGGAGATGATGGTGAGAATTCCATGATTTTCACTGAAATACCCAATAAAATACGTGACCTATTTGAACCAAGAATTGAACCCAGAATTTCATGTCCAAATTCATCCTACAACCAAGGTAACAAGTACTTCACTAAAATATTCTCATCCAACTGTACCTGTGAACGGCTCCTTCGAGTAGTGTATATAGACGTGGTACCCTGGTGGTATGATGCTGGTAGCTGTAGCAATGTCCCGCTCCGTATGCTTCAAGGATATGGAGTAGCCCAGGGGTTTGGTTGCATGGGTGCTCAGGATCTTAGGAGTCAGTGTGTAGCAGCGACCCAGCGCGAAGCCCATTGTCTCGGTCAGTTCTACATCTGGTGAAATTTTATGTGCTTGAAAGTCATGATGATATTGTTGCTTCCAAAATGATCTTGCACTGTTACAAGTTGGAGTTTTTCTAACGAAGCAAAGCTACGTAAACTTTCTCTGTTCGTTTGCGACGAAGAATAACTTTGTTTAAGCTTTCCAAAAGATAGGAAACACCGTCATTCTTTATGCTTATATCTAGGTGTAAAAATAACAGGTCGGTTGTATTTTTTTTGTAAAAAGTTTTTTATTTTTCACTTTTTAGTGGTACTCCACACCTAACAACACCTTGCACCACTGCAAGTTCGTAACCGATTTTGATAAAATTTAAATGGGACCAATCTGCAAGTATATCCTTTCAGATAAAACAAGATTCAAAGCGGTTCATAATTGTCGGAGTTATGAGGTAACAAACATAAAAAAAACATACAACTGAATTTAGATCCTCCTCCTTTTTGGGAAGTCGCTAGTCGGTTAAAAACGTAATGCAAAGAAATGTCAAAACGTTTGCGTTTGCAGTAATAGTGCCAATTCTCTGTGGTTTTCTGAAGTTCATTTCTTCATTCGTTAACAATCTTTTGGAATTGTGGGAATGAGGAATACCTGCCTAGATAAAGTTCTCACTTTCAGATTCTCCAGCTAGACCGTAATGTAAAAAGAAGTCCTCTTCATTATAGGTGATGTTTTCCCACAACTCGTCCAGGCTAATGTTCTCGAAGTCAAAGCGTTGCCAAGTGGATGTGTACGAAGGATGAGCTTGCAGGCCGTACTCCTGGAAATGGAATATATGTACTTGTGGTAAATATATACACTGGCTTTTTTTCTCTTTTATTTACTTGAGACAGTTTTGCTCTTGACTTTAGTCTAGGTCAACGATGACAGAGACAAAGTCTACGTTGGAGCAAGCATACCCAGAAGTAGCCTGTTCACTCAAACTTTGAAAAGATTATGGTTATAAGCGTTCGGAAACACAGACGCAGGCAGAGAGTTTCACTCCTTTGCTGTGCGCATTATGAAAGACGCTTGGAAGCGCTTAGTGCGAGTTGGTGGAATAGCAACAAGGTAGGGATGGTAAGTTGCAGTGCACCTGGGTCTTTTTCTAGTGACTTTGCTCCAGAGGCCTATTGCACAGGCACCGTTAATTGTTTTATTGAATGAATGAATGAATGAATTTATTTATTTCCAGAATAACATCCAATACAACATACACATAAAAAACATAAAATAAAATAACAATAAAATAAATACATAACTATAGAAGCCGCCAATTATGTTATCGGCACATGGTAGGACTGCCACTTTTGATGAACTGCAAAAATTTTCGACCAGAGATGTAATTGAAGAGATTGTGTAAATTTTTCTAATGCCTCTTGAATGTATGGAATGAAAATATATAATAGCATAGAGTCTGCAAGCAGCGTGGGATACCACTAGTCCATTATACCAAATCCTGAAGAAATAATGTTCACCACAAGGTAATTCATGGCATAGCGAAAGACTTAGGAACCCTCTGGACTCGTGTCCCTAATATTGACTACAGCTAGATATATACCCACCTGTACAATAAATTCCCCTTATATTTAAATATCTGCAGTTAAACAATTTAATATGAACTCACACTATAAAAGACAATCACGCACACACTAAAACACAAACGTTGTATTTTCATTTCTTTTGTATTATTTCTGTTTCAATAGGCTAGATTCCATCATCCACAAATTGTAAAACTATTTAGTCCGTCAGTTAGAGTATTGAAAAAAATGGAAACTTATTTTTTGGTTTTTTAAATGCAATGAATATTGACAAAGATAGAAACGCATCAAAACTCGGGAGTGGGGGCTCGTGACGTCACGACTCACAAAAAATTATGCGAAGGTGTGAAGTATTGAGAATTTTAAAAGCGTCGTAACTTCGTCAATTTTGGTTCCCGTAATAAAATAAAAAAACATGGGTCAAATATTTTTTGATAATCTAACTGGCGGACTAATTAGATTTTTACAGGACACAATCCCATTGCATACACTGTATAATGATAAGTGGATAAGCGGAGTCACCTAACACAAGCATCTTCTTGCTTAAAAGGTGATCTTCAAATCACGTATGTTAATGCTTTTTCGAATTGAAATAAACATTTTTTTGTACAGGTATTGATGTCTTAGGGACAATTTACATAATGACAGTAGAGGCGAGGGCCTCTTCCGTCATTATAAAAATTGTCCCAAAAATCTCAAATCTGTTATTTTCTGGTTGATTGTTCAGTCTATTTAAGTTTTACTCAATGGAGATGAAGGTCTGGATTTTCGAAATCAAAAATTGTACATGATCTCGCTGAGGGTGGTAAGGGCTCAGGACTCACCCTCATTTTATCAAACTTGTAAGGCGGTTCTCTGCAGAGGGTCACACTTGGGTAGATCAGGGTCTTGTTGAAGTCAAAGTGCGTGTACGTAGTGATGGGTACATCGATCAGTTTGTAGATGCATACTGTTATCTGAAAATTATTAAATCTTTACTGCAAAGGAACCAAAACGCCTCGATTATTTCATAGATTGCAGAAAGAACACGAATCTCGTCAGTATAAAAAAAATTGGGACGAATTCAGAATCATTATCTATAACTACTTCTATACTAATCTTAATCTTAATATATATAAATCTCGTGTTTCACAATGTTTGTCCTCAATGGACTCCTAAACCACTTAACCGATTATAATAAAATTCGCACACCATGTGCAGTTCGACCCAACTTGAGAGATAGGATAGTTTAAATCTCAATTTTTTGTTGCAATATTATTTAGGAGCGGAAAATGTGACGCAGACGAAGTTGCGCGGGACAGCTAGTATAATTATATAAATCACGTGTCACGTTGTTTGTCCGCGATGGACTCATAAACCATTTAACTGATTTTAATCAATTTTGCACACCGTGTGCAGTTTGAAGGATAGTTTTTATCTCAATTCCTGACCATAATATTTTTTTCTTTGCAAATTAAAGGTTCGCTTGATGAAAGTAGGCCGCATTCATTGTTTAGTTCTATGAATGTATAATAGCTAGCTCGATTAGAAGGTTGCGTAGACACCCCAGTAGATGGCGCTGTGTTTTGATTTCTAGATATATTCTATTCCATTCATGATCCATATCATATTTGCTTATCATGAATCAGAACGGGACGCGGGCGAAGCTGCGGGCGGGCCGCTAGTATAATGTTATAAAGCTGAAGAGTTTGTTTGTTTGCACGCGCTAATCTCAGGAACTACCTACTGGTCTGATTTGAAATTCTTGCAGTGTTACATAGCCCATTTATCGAGAAAGGCGATAAGTTATATATCATCACGCTAAGACAAAAAGGAGCGGTTCATTAATGGAAAATGTGACGCAAAAGAAGTTGCGCCGGTCAGCTAGTTATAGATGAAATGCATAATATCTTGTTGATAAATGATTTTATTTTGCAAATTGGTTTTAAGTGACACTTTTACACGTCAATTTAGAAAAAGCACCGTATGACCAATATAGATTTTATTTCAGTGTTTTTGCGTTGCCCTATAATTCGTGAGGTATATTTTTAACAGTACCTGCTGCAGTACAACTCCAATACACACAATAATGACCAAGGTTTTGATCAAGTTTGGTCCTTGAACACATTCTGCACACATTTGTCGTATTTTCCATTTCGGGTCTTCTTCAACCTGAGAACAAAATAACCAAGTAGGGGTAGTTCACTACACTTTCCTTGGAGCTAAAAAAAAAGTATAAACCACGGAATCGGTCCTATTAAACGCTAGACAATGTTGCGGCTGACCAAAACGAAGGTAGGTCAACTGTTAGTAAAACGATTGAAATAGAAGAAAGCAAAATTTTGTGAGAAATGATCAAGCTGCCGTTCAGAATGACAATACAGGATGTTCCAAAAGTGCGCGGTCATATTTAAGGGTGATGTCGGTGTGTATATTTGTAGTGTGTTAGAGATGTGAGTGATTAGCGCGTGTGAGAAAAATAGGTGAATTAAACATAGAGAGGTGTTTATTAGGTGATGTAGGTTAAAAGAGATTCCGTTTCATGGTAGTCCTGTTTTAGCAGCCAATCAATTACTGCACGTTTTAGTTTAACCCTGGGGAGACCGAGAATATTTAGCTTTTTATGGGCTTTGTTATAAATGTGGGTACTTATTACGTAAAATTGGTTCCTTGCGAACTTCGTTTTATGCTGAAAGCTGGGAATTATATGTTTACGTTTTTTAGGGTCAGGGAGAGCCAAGCTGCCATGTATCCTAAGAATTGATTGAAGCACAAATAGCTGTCGTACAGTTAAAACCTTACAGTCCGCATAAAGTTGTGCTGTTGGATATCTGCGTGGTTTCTTGGTCATAACTTTAAGGACTGCCCTTTGCGCTCTCTCAGCCCTCAGGAGACCTGCCTTTTTGGCTCCACCCCATACATTAATACAGTACCCTAGCACCGATTGACACAGCGCAAAATACACCATTTTAAGAACATCATGGTCAGCTGACCCCCTCAGTGATTTAAATATAGGGATAAGACGCAATGTTCGGGTGGTAAGTGTGTCTAGGTGTTTGTCCCATCTTAGTCCGTTGTCAATATGGATGCCGAGGTATTTTACGCTGTCATCTCTTCTTAATTTTGGACAGGAGCAAAGTGTTGAAAGACTTGTACATGAGTGCGCTTGATTAAAAACTAGATGGGTCTGCAATTCCTATTCCTACGACATGAAGAGACTTTGCTTATAGAAGTTTATAAGTATATTGCAACAATGACTTACGACTGACTACAGTAGAATATTGTTCAATTGTTCAATGTTGATCAATATTGTTCCATTTTGTTCAATTGTACAAGAAATCTAAACGTTCAGTGTAAGTACAATGAAGACCACCATACCTCACTTTACGTTTACATAATTTTCCCATCACGTTTAAATCTTTTCAAGACGTTTAAGTACATCTTCTTCTCATTTCGTTTATTTGTAAATTCATTTATAGTTAATTAAAATGGTACAAGTCCAATTACAAATTAACAGAATTTTAGAATTACCAAAAAAAAACAAAAAACATGAGGAGAAACAAAATGTGTACGAGTTTGAAATAGTATACAATTTAAAAGTAAATTAGTTAACGATAACATCATTATTCATTGAATTTATTGGAATAAGAAATTAACAACATGGAACAGTGGATACCCTTGCATATTGTCTCTTTCAGAATACCAGACAAGCACATACATGGCCGGCAGTCAAAGGGCTTTGAGCATCATTAGAGTACGACACACTGGAAATTCAGCGCTCGCGACAGTTCTAGATAGGAGTGGTGCAAACAGTACCTCTACCATGAGTTTACGCAGCCAAAACTCGCTAGCGTCTCCGTCTCCGTAAATTATTTGTATGACATACTGTACAGCGCCCCTAGCGGTCACTGAAAGAATTAAAATTCGTACCATGAGCACTATAGATTTCGATTGGTTAAAAACCTCATGTAATCTATTCGATAGTCACTAACGTTTGTGAGCTGTCACCATATAAAACGGTACCATGAGTCACCAATTCGACAGACGCTATCGAACAATACGCTTACGATAGTAGTAACGTTGCTCACTAGCATTTTGACGAGTGAAACATATCTTTACATTTAAATTTTGTACGGTTTTTTGTCTAACATAGTAAAAAAATATCTGCAAGAGCTTATTTAGCATTTATTAATATATAATTACCTATAGGCAAGCTGTGTCTTTCAATTAAATTTAGTTAAATCATAACCAATTTTTGTTTACCTATTTGCATTCTTCACGTTTCATGTGGGTGGGTTTATGTAGGTACCTGGGTTGAGGGGTAAGACACTGGTCCTCACTGTTTAAAATAATCCAAATAATAATCTATATTGCAAACTTTCAAACCACACATCACAATGCAGCTAAATGAAACAACGTCAACCACGGAACAGAAAAAACAGTTATTGTACACCTCATAATAAGTACAGGAAAAACCTTTATAAAAACAAGTGTACAATGGAAGGTATAATATAAGAAGTAAAAATTCAAAAACCACTAAATTACTTATGTTGTCCACTAACCGTAAACTTTTCTATTTAGTCGGTTTATTGTCTGTCTTAACATTTTATTTAAGCATAGCGATAACACTACATTTTGAGCTTACAAGCCGTCCTCTCTTCTTATTAGTGAGAAAGAAAGAAACAAAACATAAGTAGTGAAGCATTCTAATGAGTAGTGTGAAGTTAGCTGGACGACGCGATCTATCGAGCTTACGTTAGCGCCTGCGTGAGACTCCGTAAAACTCATGGTGCGAGCATTATCGAATACTATTCGATCCACGTTAGTACGCTAGCGAGTAAGTTTTCGATGACATCTCATGGTAGAGGTACAGGTTGCGACGGTGTCTCTGACGGTGCTCAATGTTTTTGTCGAGCACAAATAACCGGCAGATATGTCCGTGGAGCTTAGGGCAGTCAATAGGTCCCTTGAGGGTACATCACGTCTTATGGGAGTGTATATATATATTCAGGTTACATCTGGGGTAGTTTACTATACGGACCTTGTAGAAACCAGAACAAATTTCCGTGCGTTCGGGCGATTTTGCCATACCTATTACTGGAATCAAAAGTAGCTCACAATTTAGGACCCATTAATTTCAGTGTTAATATATAATCCGTGGTGTCCGTGGCAACTGAGCTTAACCCAGTTGTATATGTCCCTTGGTGTCTATTGGCCTAACTCAAATCTGTCTCCGGCTTGATAAGGAGGGAAGTGGAAATTATATTTATTTTTTCCTACTCCTCCGCTGTACTTTCTGATTAATTTCGATGCGGGATCCAAGACAGTTGAATCGTTTCTCCGGGACTCGTCGGGCTTCATTAGCTCGGCGTTTTTCTGGTGGTCGCCAGTGTTGATTCTGGCTTTCAGGAGTTGCAGTGGTTGGGAATGTGTGGCGGGCTTGTCCCAAAAAAAAACAAAAAAAAAGGTACCTTGAGGGTTTTACAGGCAACCGTGAGCTGATCAAAGCCCCTTCTCACTTCTAACGAGTTAAAACCCAACATCCCTAATAATAATTGGTGGGACACATGTAGGGGAAGAAATGGTACCGACAGCCTTTGAAACAAAAATATCAGGAAGGTACAACGTCTTCTACTCAGGACGTTTACATCTCCTTGCTATCACGTTTACATCATCTTCTTCTCAAGACGATTTCATCTTCTTATCACGTTCACATCTTCTTCTCATCTCGTTTACATCTTTTTCTCAAGAAGTTAACATCTTCTTCTCATAACGTTTACATCATCGTCTCATCACGTTTACATCTTCTTTTAATCTTGTTTACATCTTCTCAAGGCGTTACACCATCTTCTCGCCACATTTTCATCTTCTGACGTTAACGACTTCTTCTCATCGCAATTACATCTTCTCATCACGTTTACATCTTCTTATCACGTTTATCGCTGACATCAAAATCTCAGACGCAGCATAATTCCTTTGGATACTTATGGCATGCTTTCTTTTCGCAGGAACGTACAACCGAGACCCTCCGGTTAAAGTCAAGAATGAATAAGATAATTTGAAATCATTAAATGACTGCTACCGCTCTAGGCGCAGTGGAAATAAGAGTCAGAATCTGACTGAAACCCATCCATATGCCCTTTGTGTCCCAGGGCAACAAACAAATGCCGCCACTTGATTTTCACAACGCACTAAACGTACAGCAATACCGCCGTTGGTCTTGTATATTCCTATAATTCTACAGGCAACGATTGGCCTTAAAGTAATTAAAAAAGTACAATACCTTCTCTTCTTTAACACTCATCTTCTCTGAACCCATATTCTTTAAAATTAATTTCCCATGTTGCACGTCCTAATTTCCCGCCATCACAGAGTTATATGACAAGGAACAATTGACCATGAAACGCAATAGTCCCTAAAGGATAATTTATTGAGTCGTAAATAGCATTATATTAATATAGATAGCGCTTATTGCAGTTTATTGGATTACCTGATGGTGGGATTAAGTGTTTCCAAGCTATTTTATTATGTTATTTTATGGCGAACGAACCAATGAAGGCTCTGTGATGGTGATTGATCACCTCCGTCTGTTGACATTCTCAATACAAGAGACTACGCCAAGTAGCTGCATACCCAGATACCCCTTAAAGTGGTATGCATGTGAAATCACTTATGGTGGTGTACCTACTTCCCAGGCGGCCAGTTTTTTATTTTTATTTTAGATGGGATTGCTCTTGACTTTCGTCTTGGTCAGAGATGACAGAGAAAAAGTCTACGATGGAGCGAGCTTACCCAGAACCCCTTCTGGGTAAGGCTTGTTTACTCTACTCTGAAGAGATTAGGGTTGTAGGCGTTCGGAAACACAGACGCAGGCAGAGAGTTCCACTCCTTTGCTGTGTTTGTTCACAATATCTTTATTACTACTAATTGGTATCCTTGTGATTGACTGTTTTATTAGCACCTGATATTCAATACATGCCAATTCATGTAGAAATGTGTCATTGCGCTAACATTTAATGTAGGGATTCCCACTATCTTTTCTACCGCATGTAATTCAAATATGTAAATGGCGATGATTTTGACAATACATTTTAAGCTCTTAGTCTCAGCGCTCAGCCCGGCGGCGCTCGAATTGTTCGGAAATTAATGTTCATGACAAAATATTGTTTTGAAGCACCTTATCCGTGATAGAACTGACCAACATCATGCAAACTTCAAAATGAATTTGACAAAACATCGGAATTAGCTCGTATGGCTTGACTAAAGTAGGCATAATTTATTTAATTTTCACATGTAGAAATCAAACTAAACCAATTCTATCGTATATACAATTTATTTAGACTTTTTCTATTTTTACTTTTACAGCGCCATCTTTTTGTTGCATGCGGAACTTGAACAATAATTGTTCATAGATCACAATAGATGGCGCTGGATTCACCAAAAATATCACAGAGTCGAATATTTTCATTATTCATTCTTGCGTTATTATTATTAATGATAAGCGTCAAATTGCTGAAAACTTTATTAGAACCTACATAATTATGTAAAGTTATTTGGATTGCTTTTGCCAATAATAATTGTTCGGGCATAATTCCAAACTCTAATTAACACGTACTACGAGAAAACTCATTAATATCTCCGTGTTGTGCTGGAAATGTAGCTTGTAACCGAGGCCGACCTTTACAAGGCCTAGGTCACTTGACATTTATCATATGCATATTAGTAGGTACCTACACATTGTATGTGTCGCGACAACGGCGCTAAACTACGTCCGGTATATCGTCGCTAGTTGTCCCCTCGACTATATCATGCTAACTGGTTAATCATTACTACCTCGCTCTTGGAAACATTAATCTGCCTGTCGTTTTTCTATGTTGGGGTCGGCTTCCAGTCAAACCAGGTTCAGCTTAATACCAATATATTACGTGGAGCGGCTGCCTACCAGACCTCCACAACCCATTAACTGGGTAACACGGTATCTCTTTGTAAGACTGGAGTCAGATATACTGGCTTCTGAAAATCCGTAACGACTGCCAAAGATCTACAAATGACAGCCGGGACCGATGGCTTAACGTGCTTTCCGAGGCACGGAGGAAACTCGATATGTTAAGATGGTCACCCATCCACTGACCAACCTAGGCAAGCGTTGCTTAACCTAGAAGACCGACAAGTACGGGTGTAATTATTTAGCCACGAGCTATTAGAGAACCTACTGCTGAATTGAATCGAACAGAAGCCTATTGACCTCCACAATACGAAAGACCCTTTGTTTGACCAGATGCTAGACTTTCGAACTGACAAACCTGTAACGAATTTATTTATTTATTTATATTTATATATACTTTATTGTACACCAAATTTAAAAAACGTACAGAAAATCTTAAACTAAAGACATACAATTGGCGGCCTTATCGCATTCCGCGATTTCTTCCAGGCAACCTGGAATGGAAAGTGATAGCCTGGACACGAAATGGGGTTGCACTTGGTGCAAATAAACAAACAGAAATACAGCATTACAATATGACTACTAAAATAGATACATAAATACATACATATTTATTATAAAGTAAGAAAATGTTAACAACATTGAAATTACAGATGGAAAGGAATCACAGTGATAAGTAGTGTTCCTTAACAAGTTTTTTAAAGACAGGTAGCGATTGTGCGCGTTTAATCGAAACAGGCAATGCATTCCATAGACGAGCGGCTTGGACTGTAAAAGAATTGTCTAAAAAGGTAGTGGAATGCATTGGCATTTTTAGTTTCAAGTTATCTGATGACCTAAGTAATCTCGTGTGAGAGTCGCAAAGAAGGATATAGGATATAAAAAGGATAGGGATAATTTCTTGTTGGGTTTTCCCGACCCCCAATGACCTAAGAAATTTCCAAACTTTGGATGCGTCCCCATTTTGGACGGAATCATGAATATGATGGCGATTTGCATTCCTACACACCTTATTGCAGTGTTTGCGAATTGAAACATATCTTTCCCTGTTAGCGTCATTAGGACGACGCTTAAATTTGGACTTTGCCGCAGCTTTTTTATTCAATAAAGTTTTAATCTCATCTGTCAGCCACGGCGCTGGTGAGTGTTTTCGAATCATCGACCAATGGCCTTTCGTAACAAAGCAGGGGTCTCGATAAATACCCAAATGACAATACCTATAGCTTCTGCATCATTTGACAATGCACACTTCGCGGTCACAGTGTCCATTTAAATGAGTAGGAAGATAAGCAAGGCTTTCGGGCTATGGATGGGTGACCATTTTAACAAACTGAAACTCCTCTGTGTCTCGGAAGGCACATTGGCTGTTGTTCCCGGCTGTCATTTGTAGATCTCAGACAGAAAATCTGACACCAGTCTTGCCAAGAAGTACCGTGTTACTCAGTTAATGGGTTTGGAGGTATGGTAGGCAGCCGCTCCACGTAAAATACTGGCATTCAGCTGAACCCGGTTTGACTGGAAGCCGACCCCAATATAGTTGGGAGAAGGCTAGGCAGATGAAGCAATCAGTAAAAGTCATCCAATGAATGATGATCATGAAATAATACAACAATATACAAGCTTTTAGCATTTTTTATTAAAGTTAATATTTACAAAACACACGTACCGTGTACTATTCTAGATTAGCTTATGTGATATCACGTATAGGCACAAACTAAGTACGAATAATATTACAATTTATGCGATCACAATAAATAACACGGTAACATACTTGTTACTGTATCGCTGTACAACACAGCTGTTTTATTTGGAGCATTCCCATCTGTCCCTGAACGTATGTCCCCACGTGGGAAAAATGGGATTTTTCGTGTCATCTGTCTCTAAATGTCTTGCAAGCTCAATTAGAACCAATTCCTTTAATCTTATATTACAGTATGGATGATGTTATTTTTTATTTTAAACATGATTCTGCATCCAGGGTTGGTTTCAGATGAAGCAACTCCTCCAGAGTACAAACACATATTTTTTGTCTCATTTGCATTTTAAAATAGAAGCTTGTCTTTATTAAATCATTTTCTTGAGTAGCAAACCTGTGTGCGTCGGTAACTTGCAAGACATTGCGTACAAAGGGGACTGAACATTTTTTTTTAAGAACAGTGTTTAAAAACTACTTAATAGATTCTCACATACACACCATTTTAAAACTTCAAAGCACTCTTATAAAAGCCAAGATCTAATAAACATGTGCAGAAAGACAAAATTTATCAAACCAAAAATCAGCTTTACGTCTGTTATTGACAGGGTTTAGGCTAACGATTGTCTTACAATTTTGTATCTATATTTTTGTGATGGGTTTGCTCTTGACTCTAGTCTAGGTGAGAGATGACAGAGACAAAGTCTACGATGGAGCGAGTTTACCCAGAAGGAGCCTGTTCACTCTAACTTTGAAGAGGTTAGGGTTGTAAGCGGTTTTTACAAAGTTACATAGTTTGGAAAAAAACTGCCTATATCTTAACAAAATACAAGCTCACGGACTGCATACACTGGTGGATATCATATAAAACCAGAGCTTTTTCATGCAATTACAAGAAGCAGCTTTGCTGCTAAGCCAATGCAAACATCAGATCTACTCCAGAATTCAAATCTTTTGGAATGTTATATAAAAACATTTTAACAAAAACACAAGGCACCTTAATAATATAATAGATTATAATACTAACGCTTCCGACTAGCATACGAACTGGGATGTCAGTCCCCCGTCACAGTGTGATGTGACGCTAATCCACAAGCTCTCGAACATTCTGGACGCCAGTTATTATTCCTAATTTCACAACCTTATATTAAGTCCTTAATAACCTTAAATTATATTCCTACTCTTTCCCCCTTGCAGGTGAGAAGACTACAGAGATAGTTCCATTTGTAAAGTTTGTATAACTGACGTTCAAAACGATACTTGTCCGTAAAAGCAACGCAATTGAAAAGACACTTTAATATTAATTTGTTTCAAAGACTGCTTAAACAGTTAAGGAGATAATCCAGCTGGCCAGTACCATGGTTACAACAGACAAAGGACTTATAGCTACTCCAGCGGAGTTCTGCTTAATCTTCGCAACAAGCGAGTTGGTGGCATTCTTCACTTTCTTCACGAATTTATCCAAAATATCAGATCTAGGTGTTATATCACAAGCCGTATGACTGATTGCGTCTACCACAGGAGCTGAAAAGACCCTAAAGTTGACATCGTTAGGGTCTAAACTTCCGTACATCCAAATTGGCATCCTGTTTGATAGAATCCACAAGTTGTCGTTGTAGTCTACTTTTATGTCGGTCGGGTACACCATCGTGACTTCGTTCATGTAGATCCTGCCTTGGTTCTTCATCAAGTACTCCTTGTTCGACGTCTTCCAGCAAGCAACAGCGTTCAGGTTCACCAAAGAATAGAACAGGACTCCGGTTTTTGGGTCGACAAACGAGGCACTGGATTGTGCGTTCGGTCCACGAGTTCCCAATACTTTGAAAGCATTGAAATTTGCTTCAGCGAGCGACTGATTCCTCAAATATTCCGTCGATACGGAGAACTCATCATAGCTTGCCATTGGATGGAAGTACAGTGTGCTGTAGTTGTCAGCGTTGGGGGCAGACAGACCAAGACCAAACAAAGCGTCAGTCCAACTGAAGTTGAATCCTTTGACGCTGAAGTCGCAAGCAAGGGGATCAGGGTGGAAGAAGTGGTGGGTGATCCTCCAAGATTCATTCTTTTCCCAGGAGTACACCACAATCGCAGGCTTGCCTAAATCTCCTGCATAGGCAAAAGTATTCTCACAGTCTGCATCTTCAACAGCTATGTTTGCGAACCCTGAATCTTCTTTCACCTGGTCTGCTGGGAAAACGTATTTCCTGAGCAGGTTATCAGTTTTCAGGTCGTAAACTATGATGGAAGGTGGGTATTTCGTTACGTTTTTCTCTAGGTTGCCCATTTTGCCGTTGTCGAGGACCCAGAGACGGCCGCAGCGGTCAGCTCTGACGCGGAAGGGGGACACAATCTCCGGAGGTTTGCCGTCCATGCCGATGGAGTGGGCTGCCCAGCTTGGGTACGGGATCAGCTTTGGTGAATTTGTAGAGTTATCTGAAATGAAAAAAATATAGGTTAAGGCGACTGTATTTTATTCTTCTCTATTCTTTATTATCTACCTCTTCATCAACGTCATTATTAAGAAGGATTCAGGCAACCTCGCATCAGACTGGTGTCAGATTTTCTGACATCTGACATGTTGTAACGATTTCTAAAGATAAAAGCCAGGACCATCGCCTAAACGTGCATTCCGAGGAGTCCCGGTGTGTCAACATAGTCACACATACCACAAACCGACCCACACAAGTTGTTATTTAACAGTACAGTTTATGACCTAACAATTACATCAAACTCAACATAAAGAAACCTTGCAGGAAAGAATTGCACAAAAATTCAGTAATAGATACAAAAACGCTGTTAACCTTGACATCATTACATTTGCCAATGATGGTTATTTTGTAACCGATGGTAATTTAGGCATACCCACATGAATGAAATGTGTCAATAAGTATCAAACCTACTATTTTTTGCCAATATCATCTCTGTTTTATTCATTCGTCAAATTACTCAGTGAGTCACTCATTCAAGAATACAATCAATTCTCGTAAACGTTTCAGGTCAATAACTGATTCCCATTTAGGCAGGTAATGACACAAAGTTAAACAAATATTGTAGACGTCACGATATATTATTACGAATAACAATAATGGGTAGCTATGAGAAAAGCAATACTGATACAATAAATAAAAGATTAAAAGATACTATTAAATACAATTTAGGTTCCGGTGATTGGAAACCTTCTATTCCTACTAATATTTTAAATGGGAAAGTTTGTGTCAGAACGCCTGAAAGAATCTTCATGAAATTTGGCACAGAGATAGATTATAGTTTGGAATAACACATATATAAGCTATATATATCCCGAGAGTTTATTCCCTAGGGCCCACGCGGGCGAAGGCGCTGGCAGAAACTAGTCTATACTAATATTATAAGAGGTAAAATTTGTTTGTATGTTTGTAAGTTTGTATGTAGGGGGTAATCTCAGGAACTACGGGTCCGATTTGAAAAATTCTTTCAGTGTTAGATAGCCCATTTATCGAGGAAGGTTATAGGGTACATATCATCACGCTAAGACAAATAGGAGCGGAGCATTAATGGAAAATGTGACGCAAACGAAGTTGCGCGGGTCAGCTAATTATTTAATAAATTAACAGCTGTTAGTATGGAGAAAGCTGAAGCAGTCAACTAAGAGTATGGAAAAAGTATTGAACGTAAAGTATGAAAAGCAGTAATGACAGTTGAAAGAATGCCGTAAAACTATGCATCATCATTTTCATTTGCCTAGCCTTTTCCCAACTACAATGGGGTCGGCTCCCAGTCAAACCGGATTTAGCTGAATACCAGTATTTTATGTGGAGCGGCTGCCTACCAGACCTCCACAACCCATTAACTGGGTAGCATAGTACTTCTTGGCAAGTCTGGTGTCAGATTTTCTTGCTTCTGACAATCCATAAATACAGCCAAAGATCTACAAAATAATGACAGCTGGCACCAACGGTTTTACGTGCTTTCCGTGGCACGGAGGAAACTTGACATGTTAATTAGATGGTCATTGGTCACCCATCCGTAGACCGACCTCGGCAAGCGTTGCTTAACTATGAAGATCGACTCGAGCGTATGTTATTGTTTAGCCACGAGCTCCTAAGAATGCATATTAGGGACCTTACATTTCAGATAGACCAGTTTAAAATCTTAGTGCATCGTTAAAAATGCTCTATGAAGAAGAAAAACATAACTTCAATATTGTCTCAAATTAGGCAGAAGACATTATCAATCACCTTTAAAATAGACTACTTTTTAATAATATTATGGACACCATATATGTTACAGAAAAGATAGATGAAGGAAACATTACATAGGGTGACACAATGGGCGGACATATCGCTAAAAGCGATCTGTTCAAGACAACCTCCTCGCCTCATCTTTAGCAGTGATAATGATGTCCAAGTACGAGTCGGACTCGCGCACCGAGGGTTCCGTACAAATCTGTAGGTATATATTATAAGCAAAATTTGCGGTGTACGACTTATGACGTATTAAAAAAAAAACTACTTACTAGATCTCGTTCAAACCAATTTTCGGTGGAAGTTTACATGGTAATGTACATCATATATTTTTTTTAGTTTTATCATTCTCTTATTTTAGAAGTTACAGGGGGGGACACAGACGTTTTACCACTTTGGAAGTGTCTATCACGCAAAGTATTCAGTTTAGAAAAAAATGATAATGGAAACCTCAATATAATTTTTGAAGACATATCCGTAGATACTCCACAAGTATGGGTTTGATGAAAAAACATTTTATGAGTTTCAGTTCTAAGTACCGGGAACCCCCAAAATTTACCTTTTTTTCTATTTTTGTGTGAAAAGCTTAATGCAGTTCACAGTATACATCTACTTACCAAAGTTTCAACAGCATAGTTCTTATAGTTTTGAAAAAACTGGCTGTGACATACGGACGGACAGACAGACAGACATGACGAATCCATAAGGGTTTCGTTTTTTGCCATTTGGCTACGGAACCCTATAAAGTAAATAATTCTAACGACTTGTGTCGACAACCGTCTCCTTGTCAAGTCAAAATAACTATTGTGCAAATATTACCAACTAAGTAAATAATTTATTCTAATCTTGTGCCGTGACAACCTAATTTGCAAGCATAAATGTGTAACATTAGCATCTTAGATTTCGTTACTATTGTTTGCAGGTTGTGTTTAAGTAAATTAAGTTGTATTTTATGTAAGTTCCAGAAATAACAGAGTGTTTAATATCTGGCTTTATTATCGTTCTTGGCTTTTCTAATGTATAAGGCGAGGTTGCAGTACTGTGTGTTTTGACGAACAACAGCGACTGTCCGGCGAGCGAAATAATGCCTAAATGTTGATTGTTTTTTTTTCTTGGCGAAAACTGATAAAGAAATAATACAATATGGTTTCAACATTTACTTCAAAATAAAAAGCTCTATCTATCGATATAACTTTTACATATATTCGTGATAAAATCTCAAAGCAGTACACGTTTAAAATTGTAATTTAGTGTCATGTTTGATAAAAAAAAAGTATCGAGCCAATCATTCTAAATCGCGTTTCTATCTTTACGATTTACTTGAGGGTATGTTCAATTTTTATGTAATGATTTTTATTTATTAAAAAACTCATAATTAATTAGATTTTCAGACGTTCAAAAATCTTAAAAAGTACTGCAACCCCGCCTTAATATCTCAACAAATCTTTTACTTTAGCATCTTTATCATTTCTTTCCGCGTTATGATTGTCATCTAGGTCTACAATAGTTACTTCTCTATTGAGGTTTCCGTTAGCTTTTAATTGAAACGTTATTTTATTTGGTTCTTGTACCCAAAGGTTAACCAAAGGCGTCCTATTATTAAGCCTCAGTCTGCTGTCCGTCTGTCTGTCTGTCTGTCAGTTGGCTGTAGCTCAAGGACCGTAATAGGTTAGTAGACAGTTAAAATTTTCACAAAACAAAAACTGACATTTTGACTGATATATTTGGTTAATATTTTTCCGT
The DNA here is from genome assembly GCA_963859965.1 of Ceramica pisi. Classification (NCBI taxonomy): domain Eukaryota; kingdom Metazoa; phylum Arthropoda; class Insecta; order Lepidoptera; family Noctuidae; genus Ceramica; species Ceramica pisi. Next base: position 2,664,170 of record OY982538.1, read on the forward strand.
TTCTCCGCTCCGCTCGCAACGGACAGGCACCCTTAAAGTTGTAATGAGTACAATGTCCTCTATTAAAGATATTGCATTTATTCTGGTACATGTTGTAGGTACCCATCTATACTAACATTACAAAGTTGAAGAGTTGTAGTAGCAGTAGCTGAGTAGTAAACGTGCAACTGGATGAACGAACATAACCTCGAGATCAACTACTCGAAAACCAAATTAATAACTTTCCACCCTTACCAAAAAACCCCCTTAACTTTAAATTTTATCTTCAGCAACTCAAAAATAGAAATCGTTAACGAATTTACCTTACTCGGCCTAGTCATAGATACACATATAAACTGGAAATCACACATACAGAAAACTCACTCAAAAATTTCTAAATTCACTTACGCCCTTCGTGAAATAAAAAAGACCACTAATTTTAAAACAGCGCTTACGACATTTTACGCTTATATGCCTATTCATGGCTCAGCTATGGTATCAATCACCCTTTCGGGAAACAGCACAGATGCACAAACACTCTTCACCCTCCAAAAGAAATTGGTTAGAATTCTGCTAAATATTGAGCAAACTACAGCTGCAAACCTTTCTTTAAAAAACATGGTATTTTAACCCTTCCCTGCATATATATTTTAGAGACATGCAAATTTGTACGGAAACACCAAGAATTTTATTCAAAACGTGGAGACATCCAAACACGCTATCTACTCAGACACCAATCTAGGCTAAACTTACCAAGTTCTCGATTAAAAATGCACTCTAAAAGTCCCTATGTAATGTCTATTAAATTATATAACAAACTACCCTCTTGAATAAAAAGAGAAGAGAAAATTAATATATTTTTAAGAAAACTCAAACAATTTATGCTATATAAAAGCTACTACTCGGTAAACGAATATATAAGTGATAAACTAATAAAATCATAATAATTACGTACCGCAAACTACCCAAGTCTCTGTGTTTTACATAATTTAAAGAAAAAAGCTTCCTCTCTTCTACTTATCTTGCTGTGCCCGACAGGGTCCACATGAACCAATTTTGTTTTTACCACCTAAGAATACATGTGGAATGCAATAAAGATATTGAGTATTGAGTTTGTTTGCTTAAACTCGCTAATCTCAGGAACTACTGGTCCGATTTGAAAAATTCTTTCAGTGTTAGATAGCCCATTTATCGAGAAAACAAATAGAAGCGAAGCATTAATGGAAAATGTGACGCAGACGGAGTTGCTCGGGTCAGCTAGTATCACTTAAAGTGTATAAGTTTTAATTTAACGACTCTTCACAAAAATGCTCAGTTTCGTAATGATGTCAGTAACATAGGATTATCTCACCAAGATTGAAGTGAACAAAACAATTTCGCAAACAATGTAGTGTTCATTAAAGAAGAAGTGGTGAAAGCCAAACAATTAATTCCAAGTAATAGCTCATAAAACTGCATCGACTGTCTTAATGATCACTCTACAGTTGCAGCTAATCGCAGACATAGCTCGAATTACGTTTTACTTGACATTTGAAAACAAATTCTTCGCGATTGTAAGTTTATTGTTCTACCATCTTCAGTTCAACGTTTCTTTTTTTTATACAAAACGGGGTAACACTTGGCCCAAATCTCACCTGACGGAAAGTGATGATTAGGCCGAAGATGGAAGCGAGCTTTACCCGGAATCCTCTAACACAGAGGAACTGGCTATCATACCTCTAACTGCCGGAACACAACAATGCTGTTAACATTGTTGTTATGGCGACAGACTTAGACAAGATGGTGGTAGCTTGCCAGGCGGACTTAGAACAAGTCCTACCACCAACCAAACCGAACAAAAAATTTGCCCCCGCTGGGAATCGAACCCGGGACCTCTGGGTCTGAATCAGGTGGTATAACCACAAGACCACGGAGGCATTTAGTTTCACCTGTTTAGCACCACCCGGGGACCACGTGTAGGGATTCCCTGAATTGTATTTTCCTACGGACGCGGGTGACTCTGCCCCCAAAGTTTCTTTATACACTTGAATAGAAACATGTAGCTCTGTGTCTTTGTGGGTAATAATACTTTTCTTAGTTTTATGTTTGGTTTCATTGTTTTTTAAAAAGCTATCGTTATCTTGTATTGTTTCGAACCACAAGACGTACGGCGATGTGCCACCGGTACATGGTGGACATCCCACCTACACGCACAAAACGTTTTGGGAATATATTCATAGTGCGTACAGCTAAGGAGTGGAATTCCCTGCCAGAGTCTGTGTTTCCTGTTAGCTACAGCCTGGGAATCTTTAAGTCCGGAGTGAATAGGTTACTACTAGGCAAGCGTGCTCCATCTTAGACCGCATCATCACTTTCCATCAGGTGAGATAGTGGTCAAAGGCGTGCCTATGAAAGGAAAAAATAAACTCTGGAGTCAACATAACTGTGAACATCAATAAAACATCGATGGTAATTGTCACAGTGCTCGTTCTATATTTAAGTCATCATACAGCCATAGGTACGAAGTTACATTTTTCTAAATGAGAGCTTTCCTTTAATTTGCCATGTGTTACTACTTCCCAGAATTTGATCCTTATTAGCTACGCTTTCTGATGGTGTAATAATATTTTTAAAGGACAACTGCCGGTCGAATCTGTCGACATCTCACCGTGATCACTTAGGTGGAGTGAACGCCGTGAGCTGTCATGCTATTTTGTTTGTATGGTTTGACAGCTCACTTGTCGTTCATTTCGCCGAAGTGTTCACTTCGACATGTTTACAGAATTGCACTGCTGGTTCGATTCCTGGGCTCCTGAATAACGATTTTTCAAAAATCCGATGATTCAGTTTTACTTTTTATAAAAATCGGGCTCGAGACTCGCTTCAGTGTTCTTTGATATTTGTCATGGTAAATAATTTGGCCATGAAGGCACACTTTGTAAATCACCCTATCTATTACCTACCAAAGTTTATATAAGTATTAAGAAAGCAAAATATAGCAGGTAAGATTAAAGGACAAACTTAACATTGTAAACAAAATGCTCTCGCAAACATCAATGTACCTACGTCACGTTCAATTCTTCAACCGAAAATATAAGTTTGCAATGACATATTCTTTTTTATTATATGGTAGAACTACAATTACCCGATTTTCAAATTTTTTCTTGTACTTGTACCGTAAGATCTATCTTTTTTGTGCAAGTTGCATGACTCTAGGTCAACGGGAAATACCCCATATGTTGACTTGATATTAATTTTAGCATGATTCCTCCACGAGGTCTTGAGAAAAAGGGTCTTGGCCGACGGACACAGTTTTTATAAAATAACTTTATAAACACGATTACCTTTCAAATTGATATAGTTCAAACTAGCAGGCACCCCCGACTTCCAGCGCGGCACAGTTATGAACAGCCTATCTTCATATATCTCCAGGCCCATGGGCATATTGTTCTCTGGTATAAAAGCCTTGGTTTCTATGGCCTGGTTCCTGGCGGCAGGGCTGGAGAACTCGTAGTCTATCTGCTTCCATTCGTAGACGATGTGCAGCTGATCCATGCACCCGCAGAAGTAGACCAGGTGCAGGAGAATGAGGGTCTTCAGGCCCCCCATTTTGGAGATCTGGAATTTAGAGAAGATGATAGGTTATTAATTAAATGGAGGATAAAATGATCCAGAAAACAGTACCCCTGGAAACCTCCTAACATTGACGATATTAGGAGGTTTCTCTCTCTGGAGCCCTGATCACCGGTAGCTTAGACCCTGTTCCCGATACCGGAGGTCTACTATTTTTTTTTTATTCAAGATGGGTTTGCTGACTAGAGTCAAGAGCAAACCCATCGTCATCGTCATCGTTGCCTATAGCCTTCCTCGGTAAAAGGCTATCTAACACTAAAAGATTTTTTCAAATCGGACCAGTAGTTCCTAAGATTAGCGCGTTCAAGCAAACAAACAAACTCTTCAGCTTTATAATATTAGTATAGGTATAGATAAAACTTCCAGGACCTAGGTTAAAACAACAATTGCTCTACAAAAACCCAAATAACATCCTACTAGCACTAAAAAAATACTTTTAATAACTCTATCTTGCATATTAATTACGTTTTTACAATCAGAGTGTGCCGGGTGGACAAATTGAAAGGAGCACGACCTTGGACGAGGTCAGAGCATATTTCTGATGACCTTGGCTCATAGGAAGTAGGTACTTGTTCTGGTTGTAAGGTTACAACTGATTTACTTATCATGTAACAAGTGTGAAATTGTTTTCGCGACCTGTTTGCGGTGCTTATTATCTTTATTTATTGCGTATTGTGGTTTTAAATTATGCGAGAGACTTATGTATGTGCGTGGTTATGTCATAGTTTATGTCTGATGAGTCTTTATTTATTTAAACATTATGCACAATAGTGTTACATGGGCTGACTTAATGCAACAACGCATTCTCTACCAGTCAACCTTTGGGTTATTAGGGAATATGTATGCGATTTTTACTTTGCAAAATCCAATGCTTATGCTATATCAACGCACAGGCGAAACTACTCATCGTAAGAAGCTGCCAATGTAGCTTCCATACACTGTGTAGGGGTGCCCTAAGAGAGGATTTCCCAATTTTTTTACGGAAACAGGAAAAAAACGAGATATGCGCGAACGAAGTCGCGGGCGAAAGCTAGTATAAGTATAGATTCCATCAATGCATTTTAAAAAAAGATGATGGATTTATGAATGGTGTGTGGACTGTGGTATACATTGTTTGAAACTAACGAATCTAACTATTAATAATAATCCTACTAATATTATAAATGCGAAAGTTTGTGAGTTTATATGGATGTTTGTTACTCTTTCAAGCAAATACTACTGAACATATTACGATGAAACTTGGTATGTAGGTAGCTGAAGACCCAGAATAACACATAGGCTACTTTACTTTTTATCCCGGAGTTCCCGAGGGATCGGGATTTACACGGGAATAACGAGAATTTATACGCGGACGAAGTCGCGGGCGGCCTCTAGTAATATTATAAATGCGAAAGTTTGGATTTTGTAACTCAATCACGTGAGAACGGCTGAACAAATCTGGATGAAATGAAGTCTGGAATAGCACATAGGCTACTTTTTATTCCGGGAGTACGTTCACTAGAAATCACGCGGGCAAAGCCGATGGCAGAAGCTAGTAGTTCATATACAAGACTCAGAGTTGAGTTTTCTCCCAAAAAATCTTTTGGTGATAGAGAGAGTCCCATTTTTTTTGCTGCTATTAAAGTAAATTCATGGAAATACTAAAACAAAAAGCCAAACCGCGCCGCTCCGCTATCTCAAAACTATTAAGGTGAACGCTCCAACCAGCCCGCGAAATTCAAATTTTCTTACGTTTTTTTGCAATTTGCAGGCCAGTGCTAGGTTGTTTTTTTATTAAAATATTATTCGCGGCTGTAAGACATATGTAGTTACAGAATTATAATCATCAAAATTATCAATACAACGCTCTAAGTCCATAAAACTGTAGGAATTACTTTTTCTGGTTTTTTTTTGTTCCTACGCCTTTATGAACTTGGAGGGTTGTATTGGTGATTTTGATGATTATAATTCTGTAACTACATACGTTTCACAGCCGCGAATAATATTTTAATCAACATACAACCTAGCACTGGCCTGCAAATTGCCAGAAAAAAACGCCAGAAAATTTGAATTTCGCGGGCTGGTTGGAGCATTCCCCTTAATTTTCTGGCCCAGAGAGTCTGCACAAACCAACAGTTAGTTTAAAATACATTAAAAGTGACTCAAAGTGGTAACGGAAGTCCCAGGCGTAACAAAAGGTAAGCTAAATACATCGCCAATTCTGTATTTCGCGTGAAACGGACGTTGGTGACTCACGATTTCGATGAATTTCCACTTGGTTTTTTTTTTACCTAATGTGGCTTTTAAAGCTCAATGACTAGTTTGACATAGACTTACGTCATCACACATATGCTGGAAATGGGTTCTATTGGTTGTTCTTTAACACCCTAGCTTTTTTTATTATTTTTTTTTCATGTACAAAAACCACTTTTCTACAGTTTTATTATATGTATATAGAAGAGTCTGACAGTCCCTTCTGCTCCGCCCAGAGCGGGAGGAGTCATTTGATGATTTGATTTTCCCATCCTTAAAAAAACCTATGTAGGTAGCTAGCTGAAACGGATTTAAAGACAAAATTAAAACAAAATCAAGTAAAAAGAAAAAAAACGGATTAATGATGGCAACACGCTTTTACATTCGATCTATAAATTCTTTTTTTTTTTTTATTTGAGATGGGTTTGCTCTTGACTTTCGTCTTGGTCAGAGAAGACGGAGACAAAGTCTACGATGAAGCGAGCTTACCCAGAAGGAACCTGTTTACTCTAACTTTGAAGAGATTAGGGTTGTAAGCGTTCGGAAACAGACGTAGGCAGAGAGTTCCACTCCTTTGCAATGCGCACTATAAAAGACGTTTGGAAACGCTTAGTGCGATTAATAATGGACTCACAGATCAATCGAAAGGACATTAAGGCAGGTAATCATAATAAATAACATAAAATGAACTAACCAAGCCTGACACAATGCGAACTTACAATATCCTATCCAAACATTAGAATTCAATGCGAACCGCAAGCATAATAACTTAATAACTACCATTGTTGATACCCACAAAGGAAAATAATATTTATTGATACCAGGTTAAAGGTGGCAGTTGAGTGGATTTATCAATGCATCGCTGGCCGCTTTATACCTTCGTTATCGACTATAAGTACCTAGTAGTTTTATGGTTTTCTGTGATCATGGTTATAAATGTATCGGCATGGATTTGGAATTCCTAGTCAAACGCAGTAAGAATTTATGATGGGTACGCGTAGACGTGTGTCTACGGGTGTGATATGTGAAGTCATCATTAATGTATGAATCATGACGAGAAAATGCTGATGGTGGAGAATAAGGGTAGTCAACCGTACTTTAATTTGGAGTATTGTACTTTAGTTCACTTTAGCTTTAATTTATAATTAATGCAGTAAACTAAAATACCCTATTTATTCGATCCTGAGTATTGACTGAATTCCTGCCTTTTCACTGAGAACCTTTGTGTCTTTTCGGTCGCAATTAACAAGCTAAAAACAGCTCTTATGTAGGTATAATAATCGTACAATTACTTTTAGTTAAAATAAAAACTAATATAATTCAATAATCAAAGGCGATAAAAGTCAAAAGTTCAAATAGGGCTGAGCGCCAGCACTTTTTGAACGTCTATGTTTACAAAAGACAGTCCCCCAAAAAAGCCAAAAAAGCTGCCCGCTAACCGCTTTCTAGTGTTTTAGCTGGGAAGGAGAAGTCGCGGAACATAAACAGATAAATAACTTACGACTTACAAAGCACAATATTCCAGCTTACCGAGGTACATATCTCGGAATACCAGACAGAAACTCATCAACACAGAGCATTGGAAAACATCTACTTTCCCTAAAGAGCTACTTACTTAAATCACAAAGCCAATGGACACGTTTTTAAGAGTCACTGTTTCATCTTTAGTTGTAAGCTCTTACTATTTATCTTTAACAAACAGTTTCACATGTAAGTGATGTGAAATTTTACTGGATTTCTAAACACAGTGAAATTTTGTGAGCTAGAAGTTGCTGGCTAGAATAAAGTAATAAAAGAAAGAAGGTAACCAACAAGCTTTCTAAGTTTCGATCTGCACCTGAACAAGGCTTTTCTTTGTTCTAATATAAACCATTCCATCCGTACTTAAATGTATAAACCACTTCTTACTTAATGGTAACTCTGTCTGTCTGTCTATTTTACCTCTTGTGGGTATTAGCTGTAACTTTGCACACGGGTCAAATTAAATCTTTATTTAGCAAATAGGTTACATGTAGCTCTTTTACACGTCAATACTTTTTGGTCCTATTTTTCTAGATGAGGCCGATGTTTCCTAGCTGACTACTCTGAGAAGAAACACCGAAACAAACTCAGATGGCAGTCTCTTTTGTAGTCCATACAGTAGTCAATAATATACAGGTGTCCCAGAACTCAACGTCAAGCCGAAATCGGGTGATAGGACAAATCATAAGTTACCAAAAAAAAAAAAAACTTAGTCATGTTTTTTTAAATTACGGTAATTTCTTTTTTTTTTCGAAAAATGTACACCCTGTGATGATGGTTTTGTGCTCCTTTAGCTACAAATCTTTACTTTTTCGTTTTTTTTTTTTTTTAATCTTGAGTAGTGCTTGTGTAACCTGTTGTTTTAAATTCTTAGTTATTTTCATTTTTCGAAAAAAAAGAAATTACTGTACTTAATTTTTTTTTAAATGTTACATGACAAGATTTTTTTTAATATTTTCTGTTATGATTTGTCCTATCACCCGATTCCGGCTTGACGTTGAGTTCTGGGACACCCTGTATGAAAACCAAGTAGGTTCACATCGGAGGTGGCCTTTTGAGGAAAGTACCACGCAGGATTGAGTGGACCTGTCCAGACAGACAAGCATTTGTCAGTTATCATGCAGCTCAACTCAGAACTTTAAGGACCTCAATTTCGTAGACATAAGATTGAGAAGATAATTTTCATCCCAAGACTATTTTTCCTTGAGATTATTAATATTAGAGAAATTTAGCAGGCAAAGTCGCAAGCATAACCTAGTGTTTTGGTCAAAATTCCTTTACTAGCTGGTACCAAAATTATTGGATCATTCGACAGCTATCTTGGGGAGTAGGTGGTTAAGCTTGACCATTCAAAAAATATACGTAACGCAGTATGCAAATTAAAGTCACCAAATATTTATCACATACCATATTTTTACATAATTCTCTGGTAATAGGACAAAGACACATGACTGATGAATGATGAGCTGTATGTAATAAATGGTGACCTCTATCATATAATGTAAACTTGTAATAACTATGTAACAATAAACAAATGAGAGAACTCTCCATGATGACAATCACACTGTTTTTCAAACAACTCTTCTGAATGATTTCTTAATACCTAGTCTGTAAGTGTGAAATAAAGTATGACTTTTTAGGGTTCTGTAGCCAAATGGCAAAAACCGGAACCCTTATAGATTCGTCATGTCTGTCTGTCCGTCCGTATGTCACAGCCACTTTTTTCCGAAACTATAAGAACTATGCTGTTAAAACTTGGTAAGTAGATGTATTCTGTGAACTGCATTAAGATTTTCACCCAAAAAAAAAAAACTCATTTTTTTTTCACGAAACCCATACGTGTGGGGTATCTATGTATAAGTCTTCAAAAATGATATTTAGATTTCTAATATAATTTTAAAATGTCCAAGTTCAAATAGATTTTCAATAATCTTAGCTATTTTTTGAAACTTTAGCCTAACCCCGTTAAAAAGATTCTTGACCGAGTCAAACTAAACTAAGCAAACTCGTCTCAGATTGCGTGGCAAAGGCAAATTATGTGAGACAATAGAATGGACGATAGTGTAGGAGCCAGGGTCCCGTTGTTTAACTTTATCATTAATTGTGTTACTGTTAGGTATTGTTATCAGACTAACGACGCCGTGGGAATTGTATGTACCTACTTGTAAATAAACAAACAAACGGTGAGTACTTTCTTTGTTTGGAAATATTAAGTGATTATTTTAAGAATAAGTTTTTCTTTTGACTTCGGTTATTTGCTTAGTTTGAATGAAAACGATATTTTTTTCAAGATAAAAGTACAGTTGCTAGCATATCAACGTGCAACAATCTGTCAAATTTCTTCAATAAATTTTCAACTTTATCACTCAAGGAATAAGGTTCCAGGTTAATTGAGAAAATTTTGTAGTTTCGGGTAGCTTGATGTGCTGGCAACTGTATTACCCATTGCGCTAGTGGAACTTTTTATCAATAGAAGGATCAGGACCAATTTTCAGAGATAAGTTACTACAAATAGGCAATAATAATGTTGCAAATAACTGAAAAAGGAAAACTTTGTTACCCATATATTCGCAAAAAGGTTATAAGTATGTGTTTATTAACTGTGATTTAATACGCACCTAAAGACAATTTCTAGGTAACATTGAAGATAATATAGCCTTTAATAAATCTGATATTGGGTTAATTACTAAATTCGCATAAACACTGCAATCACTTTATAATTATAATTTGACATACTTTAACTACCATGTATTCAATGTCAGAGGTAGTAATTTAATCTTGATAATTTTCTCGAACATTTTCTCGTTCGCGCCATACGTAGTTAATTAACCAGGAGGTTTAGCAAAAGTGTGTTATTATTCAAGTTATCAAGCGAATAATATCCTGGTTACGAAATTTTTATGGTTCTGGATTTAAGAAGCCGGAATGACCGAATTGCTAGCACAATCTTAGTATCCTTGCTTGAGAAAATTGTCCCGTGTTATCTGAATATTAAGGGTTAAATAGAGAGGATAGGAATCCTCATAAACAGTATCAAAATCAAAAGTAATTAATTATTTAATTCACATTAGGCCGAGTGCCAGTACAGCATTATTCAAACGTCAAATTTTACAAAATTACAGTCCACCAAAACGCCCGCCCATCACCACCACGTAAGAGAAATCTTGGGTAAAGTTTATGAGATTTTAACCTTCAAATAAGTAGAGTTTTACCAGTCTTTGGTTTTACCTAATGTCAATGTCAACTTTCACGTTATAGTGTTAAATAGGAAAACTCATGCAGTTATCACGTACTTAAAATCAGTCACGGTAGATGGAAATTTTTGCAAGTATTAAATAATAGACATATCAGAAAATCTGACACCACCTTTGCAAAGAGTATCGTGTTACCCTGTTGCTGGGTTTTGGTGGTCAGACAGGAAGGCTCCAGATCCACTGAAGTGGAGTGGAGTGGTGCGGAGCGGGGCTAAACTGTGAAAAGAGGTGAGTGTGAAAAGAGATGTGAATTTCAAGCCATGTGATTGGTAAATCGCGGCACAGCTCGTCTCCGCTCCGCTCCGCCTTAGTGTAACCGCAGCCTAATACTGGCCCTCAGCTGCACGTTAAACTGGAAGCCGAATCCAATAAACATATTTAGGAAAAGGCTAGGCAGACATTTAAAATAATAGGCATTTCAAATGTCTGCATGATTGTCCGTAAATGAATTGGAACGTTCAATAACAAGTATTGAATGCATTGATTAATTTCCTTCTGTAAGAGCCGTAACGAAAACCACACTAAAACTACACTTTTTCACGCATTTCCGAATTAAAATCCCGTTCGATCGATTTTGCGTTCTTAATTTCATTATCTATACTCCCATGACGAATTAAAAGATGGCGTGAGTCATTTGTCTGTTAGCTCTTGGCTTATGATTGAAAGAATAGTACCTATTTTAATTTAAAATTCCGATTGTTTGTTTAATTGCTCTAACAGGACAGTAATTAATCGAATGATTGCTTGATGCTGATAATTAGTTTGACGTGGACAAGGAAATCCCTTGATTGAACTGAGCATCCGCAAAGAAATCCGCTTTAAACGAGACATCTTACACGTACTTACTTATGTGTATATAAAGATACCCACGTAAACAAAATAAATTTCAATATGAAAGTTTGCTGGTGTATAAAAAACTTTTTACAAAAAAATACAACCGACTTCCGAAAAAAAAAAACACTGCAAAGTAAAAAAGTTTTTTATTTTTCACTTTTAACAACACCACTGCAAAATCGCAGAAAAGTAAAATACGCAATTTCGATTACTTGGATGACATAAAACCATCATCCAAGTAGACGAATTCCAGCTATTTCAATTTAAAATCCAAAGTTCGTAACCGATTTTGAGAAAATTTAAATCGGACCAATCTGCGAGTATATCTTTTCAGATAAAACTGAGAAAGAATTTTTCAAATCGGTTTATAATTGTCGGAGTTATGAGGTAACAAACATAAAATAATAAAAAATATACAACCGAATTGAGAACCTCCTCCTTTTTGGGAAGTCGGTTAAAAATAAAGCAAGTACGTACCTAGGTACATATATCCTGTTCGCCTGCTCGACTGTTGAATGTTACAGTTACCACAAAACACCGACTTTTGTTTTACGCACTATAATTAAATAGTAAGCAATGAGCATTCAAGCGAGTGTTACCTACGTGACAGGTATGCAAAAGACCCAGATTTCTTTGGTACTCTACAACCTAACGAAGTTATTGAGGAATTTGCGAAAAGTTATCCAAGGAGACCTGTTATGCGTTTAGCAAAATAAAATGGGCTTTTTATTGTTTGCTAAAATCCACCCTCGGAGGTATCAAGCCTCCCCCAAACGACAAAGCAGGGGGGCTACTCTCTAAGCCCGAAGTCCGAAACTTCGGGCTTAGTTGCGGGAATATTCTACTCCGTATTATATAACCACTAAGAATAAATGACACATGATATGATAGTTACTTCAAATCGTGTTGTCATTCATTATGAGTTCTGGTTTGGGACCAGTCGTCAGTCCGTAGGTGATATAAAGTAGAATACGCCCGCAACTAAGTCCGAAACTACGGCCTTCGGGCTTAGAGATTAGGCCCCCTGGATCTGAGCCTGTTTACGACTGTTAAAGATCTAGAAATAACAGCTTGCTTTCCGAGGCGCGGAATAATCTTGCTACGTTAAAATGGTCATCCGACCACGGGCCGTTCAAAGAAATTAACCATAAGCTATGTCAGCGGCTTTATCCAATTTGCCAACTGGTCAATCCTTACACAGTCACTTGTTTTGTAAAGCATTTCTTCAAGTTAGCCCCTAATCAATAGTAACCTATTTATTAGCTCAATAAAATACACACAAATGCCATTTCCGACGCTTTTTGCTGCTTTGATTAGAAATAAAAGAACGACACGTGCTGTTTCTGTTTGAAGGACATCTAATTTTACATCGATTTCCATAATAATATTTGAATAAAAACGTAAAGCGAGACCAAAAACGATAAAGAATGTTTGAGTCCATAACACTATTAGAGCCATTCTTTTCTTAATTTTTTTGGCTAAGGAAATCATCAAATGACTCCTTATGCTCTGGGCGGAGCGGAAAGGAGTGTTGACTCTTACTGACTAAAACCCATCCGTGTTCCTCCTAATGCTCTTTGTGTTCCAGGGCCGCGGTGACTGACAACCCTGGAATGATGCCATTTTTACTTAAGGCCGTACCCTGAGCAAATAACCTTGAGCATTTTTTCCCTCTATAACAGCGCAAGAGATACAATAGCGAATACGCTCAGAATGTTGAATAAAATCGTTATAAAATCGAATTTTGGTCGTTGGAAAAAAATACTTCTACCAAAATGTTCATAATTAAATTGCCCATCCATAAGTGTGAGTACAAAATCAAAATAATCGTTAGTTTTCGAGAAGATGCATGTTTTCAGTAATTTTTTCTGTGGTTTCGTTGTGAGGAGATTACTTAAACATTATACTTAGTAATAAAAAATTAAATCTACCATTTTGAAGCCAAGATTATGTAGAAATTTAATGTATTTTTTATTAGTTGATATTTCTTTTGGATAAAGAGTAGATAGCTCCAAAAAACTGCACAAAAAAACGGCTAGCGCTGCGCTCATGGACGCGCCTTAAGAGGAAATGTGGGCTTGTAGACTTCAGAATCAGAATCAGAATCAGTTTTATTTGTTAACACAGGTACATATATACAGATCATATTATAAATGACGAAAAAACGCTATGTTATGCCAGGAGGCGTACAAATCATGGTGAGCAAGTAGCTCAAGATTACAAATTACAGTTAAAAATAAAAAAAATACATATCTGCGAACTGTGCCTCTATGTTTTTCTCTATTCATTAATAGTTGCCAAACTTGTTCAGTAAGGCTCTTTTGACAGTAGTTTATTGGACAATTTTGAGCATGTTTTAAGGGTCCTAGTGCTTTTACGTTTATTACATCATCAAAAAAGAAAACATAGCAACACAAAAAAATATATTCTTCTTATTCAGTTCATGAAATATCTCTTAAATCTGTCCAATATTGAAGAAGGAAACAGGCGAGAGCCAAACCTCGAATTATGACTATTTACATACAAAGTCTCTCCGCCCGCGTTTCCTCTTAATTGTTTACATAATGACCACATACACGCCTCAGCGACCGCTGCCAGATAAGGAACTCTCCATACTTTCCGTATAAATCGACCGTGTTACCGTTTCCTTGCTCTTCAACACACATGACGCATATAAACTGACAGCATTGAATGGCGTAAATTACAGAAGGCCACTTTTCAGTGAATAACAGTATTTATAAATATACAATTCAGAAGTCAAGATAATTTGTCAAATTTCGGAACAACGAACTCTGTGTCACACAAAAAAGTTCATATCCCGCTGCAACCATTCCATAGCCATTTCATTTTTGGTAGAAATCATAATAAAAACATAAAAAACACACACACAAAAAAGTTGATACTCGAGTTGGTAGTGAACTAGAGATGGATAGATGTACTCATTCGTAGATATTTGATTCGTATTATAAAGACAAGTAAGTAGCCCAAAATCGAATACTAAGCGAATATTAAAAAAAAATGCTTGAGTTCATAGCACGACTAGAGGTGGCATTCTTGCATAAACTTAACATTTGACAGATAAGTCAGTAGACCCACGAAGAGATAGTAGAACCACACCTGTTTGAAGTACTTATTGATTGCACAATGCAAACTAGATGGTGCGCGTAAAAATTCCGTCGGGGACAGCGCAAGGTGAACCGGTTGGTTTAGGAGTAATGGGCCTGTGATATACGCCTACACTTACCCAGTGAGCTACTGCCTTCTTTTACTACCTGTGTGGTTGATTTTATCGGCTGTGTATAGTACTACGTTAAAAGTGAGAGTCAATTGAAATAAATAGGTATCTAGATCACCTTAGCAACTCAAGTAGCAGATGTTGAGGAAAAACAGCTAGGTTGAAGTGTAATTGGGTTGGTCACGTCGCATGAATGCATCCGGAGAGGTAGATGAGGATCGTCAATCACTGAACTCATGAGGGAGGACGTTGCCGCCGAGGTCAAACTAAACCAGATATCGCTCAAGGAGGAAAGCTTTTGGCCAGCATTGGGTCACAAATTAGGCTATTAAGGCATCTGGGAAGAGGTGGTCGAAAACTATAAAGTCATGAGTTCACAGCAATTAGAATTCTGCAACATTACATAGTAAACTTATCTTGTGCAAACTATTTCATAATTCACCATGTAGGTACAAATGAACAAGACTCTTGAGAAAATATCATTGAGCCACAACAACGATTGTCACAAAGACAAAAAAAAAAATTAATTGACATACGCTATCGAAACACGTGGTCTATCCTATCTTTCGAAATTTCTATCGCCGATAGAATGCCGTTTTCTTACTGCCGTTTTCAGTAACCTATCTAAGTTTGTGGATAGATAGCTATCCCCGATACCAATAGCCCAGGAGCTAACCACATTCATTTCAGTATTTTACAAAATATTTTGAATGGAGAAGGAAAACGTCTACTAGCACTTGGGTCAACACCAAACGTCAGTTATTATTTCTACTCTTAAAAATATTTACAGTGTTTTTTTCTTTTTACACTTTATTATTTCATTTAAACCTCGCAGCAGCCGGAAACAACGATTAATTTTAATTGGTTTTCCTCGTTGCAAAACCTCTTATTTAACTTAAAGATATACTTAATTCGGACAGAAGGTAAGTCTGAATTATTTATAAGTTGTAAGTGGAAAGGTTAAAGGGCCATATGGAATATTTTTGTGCCTTTTTCAACGCGACATTTCCTTATAAGCGAGTGCATCGCGACCTACGTCGATAGGTCCTTAATAAGAAGTACCTAAGGTACTGTGAGCCAGTATTTTTTTCTTGAGTTGCTTAAGAATGACACCTGTTTAATGTTTAAAGCATCATCTAAAAGGTTTAAGTTCATTATGCCCAGTTTATCCTACAGTAGGTACGGCACTTTTTTTTTAGGGATGGGAAATCATCAAATGACTCCTCCCGCTCTGGGCGGAGCGGGAGGGAGTGTCAGACTTCCACTGACTAAAACCCATCCATGTTCCTTCATGTTCCCTTTGTGTTCCGGAGCCACGGTATCTCTTTCGAATAGTCCCGCGACACCGGCAGGAGTAGGTACTGCCCTGATTTGTATTGAATAAATCATCTTTTTAATAAAAAGAAAATATAGATGACGACAACATTACATAGAGTGATACACAGGGCAAACTTGTCATTATTAGCGACTAGAGGCCGCCGGCGACTTCATTCACGTATAAATTCTCGTTATTCCCTTGTAAATCCCGATCCCACGGGAACTCCGGGATAAAAAGTAGCCTATGTGTTATTTTGGGTCTTCAGCTACCTACATACCAAATTTCATCGTAATCGGTTCAGTAGTGTTCGCGTGAAAGAGTAACAAACATCCATATATACTCACAAACTTTCGCATTTATAATATTAGTAGGATAGGATTTCAAGGACAGCCTTTGGATGAATTTAAAAAAATAAGAAAAGCGGTGTTTGGTAGTATTCTGGTATTTGGTATATCCGCACATGATTAAACCGAAACTGTAAAGTGAATTCCCTGAAGCACTGCAGTTTTGTTAACCTTTATTCTCATGTTATTAATCACAGTTAAGGCTACAAGATAACCATCAGACTTGCAGAAGTAATGCATGGCCACCACAAAAACGTACCGTAATATTAGCGTTACTGCAGTAGGTATGTAGCTTTTCTTGGAATGCGAAAATGAATTTGAGTTATTTTATGGTACAAAAATATTATTAAAGAAAGAAAAAGAGGTTATCTGCGGCAAGTATGACGTATAGGCACCTAAAATACACAAAAATATAATTATATGAAAAATTGGGAAGATACGCGTGATATTTGCGTAAAACGGGCATTTCTCAGCAATAACAGAAGAATCGTGTGCGGTTCAATGACAGCTGGCGTCAACAGTGTGATCGGAGCAGCATAAACAGTAATAATAATGAAATAAATTTTATCTTTTGTTTCCATATTCTGCAATAGCACTGCTCCAACCGGGGATTTTCCTTGGGAATACTTTCACAGTGCATACAGGGATAATCGCCGGTTGGTGCCCCATTATATTTGAAATGTCTAACGGGGCTTCTGCGAGTTGGTTTCGGCCCCTCGTACGCCTACCAAAGGACCGGGTCTCTAGGGACCCGAGAAAAAAAATTTAACATAAACGAAAAAAAAAATATAGGAGATATACTTAGGCCAATAAAAAAAGTTTTGCTGTTCTGAGGTGATATATTAAATAAGAGTTGAGGAGATGGCAAAGACTGTTGCGCACACGGTGAAAGGATCATGACCAAAACCAGTCTAGAAAAGTTGCACGTATGAAAACCAAATTAATATACAAATTATTTGCTTATTTTTTACAAGCTTTTCACTTCAGGAATTTGGTTTTCGTATCCGGAATTATGATTTTAAGATAAACAGTAAATTAACGATTGCTAGGTATATTTTCGTATAGTCATGATGGACGTTTCGTTCTCTTCATTTGTACGAGTCACGTAAGTATGAGCCTTTACATAAAAACATCACGAAATGATATTAAACTCATAAATAGCTAAATAATAAGTGATATCATAATCATAACAACGTACTGTATATGTATTTCATAGTTCCGTTGTGAAAATATTTATTTTGGTGTTTCGTCTCACGCAAATGCAACTGTCAAGGCAGATGACAGACGTACCGGTAAGGATGGCGATTATTCCTAAACAAGATCGATTCTTAAATCTATCCAAATCGCAGGAAAGAATCGATTCAGCAATAAATTGACTTCTGATAGATCGATTTCCAATCGAGAAAAATTTTTGGTTACCCTCAAAGTACTGAATCCTAAAAAGCACGGTAGGTTGAAAAAAAAAAGTTGTTTTATTTCGATAATGTCACATCAACGCTGCGAGTCCATAAAAAGCACGTTATTCACGATTAATCACGTTTTTTTTTTCAATTACCAGCTGAGTGATTACATGAGTGATCTGTGGTCATTTTATAAGTTGCGAGTAGTTTAGAAATAATTTTTAGGTTATCCGTCCGTATATCTAATCCGTCGCCCCCTGTAATCCGAAATGCATATCACTGTACATACAAATTCTCCTATATCATAAATCATACCACATACATAGTATGATTTGTAGATCAGAGGGGAACTTCTCATTTTGACTTGTATTATTTGTCAGATTACAAGGTATTGTTTTGATAAAAATTTCGGACTATAGGAGGTCTTAGGCAGTACTATTTAATCCGACAATTTCAATAGTTCGACACTGCCTTGTAAAACGTTTGTCGTATTAACGGGGGCCCACTGTATTCCCATAAAATTTTGTTCGTATGGGAGGTGCTACCACCTTATGTATGAAACAACCCTGAGATCTCAAGGGTGGCCAATTTGATTTCATCCTAAGAAGTTCCTACTAACATACACACTATATAATTAAAACTCCTATAATTCCTTTAAAAGTCCAAGCTTGGTAATCACGCACTGTCTTTTGAACAAATTATCTTTACATACATGTCATGTAGGTAATGCCTGATAAAGTCGATCAATTAAATGGGCAGGCTTGCAACCAAATTAGTGGGTCGAGGCGAGCGGCAAGTTGACCGGCGCGGGCGCATGACCGCGGAAAAAATGGCCGACACATGTGACAAGTACCGCTCATGTGACATACTGGTAATAGTGATAAATAATGTAATAATTTAGCCGAAAAGTTTGTTTGTTTGGTTGAACGCGCTAATCTCCGTAACTGCTGGTTCGAATTGAAAATTTATTTTAGTGTTTAAGAGCCCAATTTTTCGCTTTTATATAAAGGAACGGAGCATTAATGAAAAATGTGACACAATTTGTACCATACAACTCGATACAAATTGATACAAATTGTGTTTGCCGCATAAAATTAAATAAATAAGCACCTACTTTAGGGTTTCAGTTTTTATATTCATAATTCATATGCTTTTCCGAATGCTTACAACCCTAATCTTTTCAAAGTTAGAGTGAACAGGCTACTTATTCTGGGTAAGCTCGCTCCATCGTAGACTTTGTCTCTGTCATCTCTGATCAAGACGAAAGAGTCAAGAGCAAACCCATACCAAGTAAAAAAAAAAATATGATAACGATACTGTAACGTTACTATACAAAGCGTAACAGAATAAACCTCTTAAAGGGTCATTGTTCTCATAATTACGAACAACTTTTACTGTCGGACCAACCGCGAAATCGCGAAAAAAAATATTAGCTGTTCAGTACATTATGTAGAGTTAAGCACACATAAATATGTATGGGACAGTCGACTTTTTTCGCATATTCACTGTATGTCCCATACTGAAACTTGTTCTAAATTTTGAGTACAATAACCCCTTAAAAGAAATTGCGTTTATTGTATTGTATTGTACTTATTTATTTGTTAACATAGATAAAGAAAATACAGATCTTATTTTTTTATTAACAGATCGCTATGTTATGCCAGGAGGCGTACAAATATTGTGTGCATATCTAGCTTAGAATTACAAATTAAAATGTATTAAAAAATTTTGTAAAATCATGCATAATTATGTTGAAGTAGAAAATAAATTGATTCGAACTTTGTACCGCCTTAGCGTTGCAATGATGCACTACTTTATTTTGTATAGCTGACCTATCATTTAAAAATATTTATCTATACATAACTATTCCGTGGCGAGTTATTTTAAAAAATTAATTAGAATTAAATTAAGTAACCACGTTTCCGAACAAACAATGCTCTTTCAATATAGTCTATGGCTGTGAATGACATTGACATTCGTTACGCGCGTTTTTTTAAATATGCAAAATTAAATGTATATTTTTCAATATTTCTGAGAGATTTTCTTAATATTTTATTCCGTAAGAACCTTCTTCTAATAATAACAAATACAACAAAAAAAGAATTAGTGAAATTGGTCCAGCCATTCACGCGTGATGCCGTGACCAAGGAAAACGGGTTTCATTTTTATATATATAGATGTCAAAAAAATATTCTGTTACAGGTTGTATTTACACGTCAAAACATTATCTGTAGTGAAAGAGATCATGAACAATTAATATGAACGCAAACAGTTTCCAAAAAGGAGGAGGTTATCAATTCGGTTGTATGTTTTTTTTTATGTTGTTTACCTCATAACTCCGACAATTATGAACCGATTTGAAAAATTCTTGTTTTATCTGAAAGGATATACTTGCAGATTGGTCCCATTTAAATTGTATAAAAATCGGTTGCGAACTTTGGATTTTAAATCGAAATAGCTGGAATTCGTCTACTTGGATGATAGTTTTATGTCATCCAAGTAATCGAAATTGCGTATTTTGCTTTTCTGCGATTTTGTAGTGGTGTTGTTAGGTACCACTAAAAAGTGAAAAATAAAAAACTTTTTACAAAAAAAATACAACCGACTTCCAAAAAAATGTCGGTGTTTTTGTTAGTTTCTTCGTATTTTGACACCGACTTCCAAAATTAAAGTTATTTTTTACTTTGTAGTGTTTTTTTTTTTGTATGAGACAAGCCATAAAAAATATTCATAATTATTTTTTTTATCAAATCAAAATTACCAATATCGAACGCTAATAACCAACAATTAAAGTCATATATTAACAGCTGGAAGAACATAAATCAATTAGTCAAAAACAAGTTGGTATTTATAGCGAAGCACCTGTGTCAATACATTATGACATGCTACATATATGGTATGTATTTATAAATAATACAATTTAGATTATTTCTATAAATAAGTTTGAACTACACTAACTGACCTATATTACTAGCTTTCTCGCGCAACTTCGTCTGCGTCACGTTGTTCATTGCTCCGCTCCTATTGGTCGTAGCGCGATGTTAAATAGCCTTCCTCGATAAATTTGCTTTAAAAAACGTTTTTGCTTTAAAAACGTTGCCCCACACTAGGAATTTCTCCTGTATCGTGGGTGCGTTTACAAACATACAAAGTCACATACACAAACAGCCAGACCCGGTTCAACTATCTGTAGGCCATACAAATATTTGTTCCGTGCGGGAATCGAACCCACGACACGTGGCGCAGCAGCCGATCGCTCAACCATTGCGCCAACCGTGCCGTCCAAATGGGCTATCTAACACTGAAAGAAATATTTCAAGTCAAATGTGCTATACCTAATTGATACAAAATCTACGCAAACTGCTGTTCAATTTATGCAAATGCTAACCAAGGCCAATTTGCCGTTCACGTATGCTTAAAAAATAATTAACGCTACATGCTCTGCTAAGTTTCGGTCTAGATAATTTTCAGCGGCGATTTAATTAGATCCTAGCAATTAGTTGCAAAATTATGAATGTTCTGGTGCAGTCTTCCTGATGTAATTATCTGTAAGACACACAACTTCGACGTTATTATGACTTCTGATTTATTAACCGACTTCAAAAAGGACGAGGTTCTCAATTCGTCGGAAGCTTTTTTAAATTTCTTTTTATGTATGTTCCCCGATTACTCGAAGATAGCGGGACCGATTTGGATTTTTTTGTTTAAAAGTGTATTCTTCCCAAGTGGTCCCAGGTTGGATCTGATGATGGGATCCTGGAGACATAGAGAAAACTTCGCAAACACAAAAAAAGTTCTCTGATTCCAAATTCGTATCAAAATTTGGTGCAACAAACCAATATATTAATAATAAATAATAATAATAATATCCTTTGACATTTCACACAACGCCATACAGTCCCAAGCTAAGCAACTTAATGCTTGTGTTATGGTAACGATATGGCTGATAAACTACTTATATACATTTTTTTTTAACAAAAACAAACGAACGATGCGGAGGCGACGACGACGGTTTGTCACTTACTGACGTTAGCTTGCGAAATTCAACCGCTGTCGACAGCTTCAAAAACCGAGCAAGACACCCGACAACTTTTAAAACCTAGCAAGGGACATCCCTTGCTAGGTTTTAAAATTGTCTATGTCACATGCTAGGTTTTTAAAATGGTATTTTGCGTTTGCTTGCATAACGGCTGTGTACTTGCTAGGTTTTTCAATTATCAAAATCCTATTTGTAGGGTCATTTTAGACTTTTTGGCAATATGAATCGTTGCTTTATGGCATATTAAGCTGCAAAATGCAAAGACCCGTTTTTTCATGGAGGTGTCCCTTACTAGGTTTTGAAATTGTACAGCCGTGCTGGTTCGAATTGAAAATTTGTTTTAGTGTTTAATAGCCCAATGTTTCGCTATTATTTATAGGAACGGAGCATTAATGGAAAATGTGACACAATTTGTACCATACAACTCGATAAAAAATTGATACAAATTGTGTTTGCCGCATAAAATTAAATAAATAAGCACCTACTATAGGGTTGCAGTTTTTATATTCATATGTATATGCTTTTCCGAATGCTTACAACCCTTATCTTTTCAAACTTAGAGTGAACAGGCTACTTCTGGGTAAGCTCGCTCCATCGTAGACTTTGTCTCTGTCATCTCTAACCAAGACTAGAGTCAAGAGCAAACCCTTACCAAGTAAAAAAATAAATATATGTTAACGATACTGTAACGTTACTATACAAAGTGTAACAGAATAAACCTCTTAAAGGGTCATTGTACTCTTTATTACGAACAACTTTTACTATCGAACCAAGCGCGAAAACGCGAAAAAAAAAATTGCTGTACAAAACATTATGTAGAGTTAAGCGCACATAAATATGTATGGGACAGTCGATTTTTTTCGCATATTCACTGTATGTCCCATTCTGAAACTTGTTCTATATTTTGAGTACAATAACCCCTTAAAAGAAATTGCGTTTATTGTATTGTATTGTATTTATTTATTTGTTAACATAGGTAAAGAAAATACAGATCTTATTTTTTAATTAACAGATCGCTATGTTATGCCAGGAGGCGTACAAATATTGTGTGCATATCTAGCTTAGAATTACAAATTAAAATGTATTAAAAACTTTTGTAAAATCATGCATAATTATGTTGAAGTAGAAAATAAATTGAACAATTACATATTATTGAATGCTCCAATTATGTCAGACCCAAATGAGGAATTATAAAGAACTAGCTGACCCGGCGAACTTCGTACCGCCTTAGTGTTGCAATGATGCACTACTTTATTCTGTATAGCTAACCTATCATTTAAAAATATTTATCTATACATAACTATTCCGTGGCGAGTTATTTTCAAAAATTAATTAGAATTAAATTAAGTAACCACGTTTCCGAACAAACAGTGCTCTTTCAATATAGTCTATGGCTGTGAATGACATTGACATTCGTTACGCGCGTTTTTTTAAATATGCAAAATTAAATGTATATTTTTCAATATTTCTGAGAGATTTTCTTAATATTTTATTCCGTAAGAACCTTCTCCTAATAATATCAAATACAACAAATAAAGAATTAGTGAAATTGGTCCAGCCATTCACGCGTGATGCCGTGACCAAGGAAAACGGGTTTCATTTTTATATATATATGTCAAAAAAATATTCTGTTACAGGTTGTATTTACACGTCAAAACATTATCTGTAGTGAAAGAGATGAACAATTAATATGAACGCAATCAGTTTCAGCCGCACTATTCTGTTTTGTTAACCGACTTCCCAAAAAGGAGGAGGTTATCAATTCGGTTGTATGTTTTTTTTTATGTTGGTTACCTCATAACTCCGACAATTATAAACCGATTTGAAAAATTCTTGTTTTATCTGAAAGGATATACTTGCAGATTGGTCCCATTTAAATTGTATGAAAATCGGTTACGAACTTTGGATTTTAAATCGAAATAGCTGGAATTCGTCTACTTAGATGATAGTTTTATGTCATCCAAGTAATCGAAATTGCGTATTCTGCTTATCTGCGATTTTGTAGTGGTGTTGTTAGGTGTGGGGTACCACTAAATAGTGAAAAATAAAAAACTTTTTACAAAAAAAATACAACCGACTTCCAAAAAAAAAAAAACACTACAAAGTAAAAAATAACTTTCATTTCGGAAGTCGGTGTCAAAATACGAAGAAACTAACAAAAACACCGACTTCCGAAATTAAAGTTATTTTTTACTTTGTAGTGTTTTTTTTTTTTGTATGAGACAAGCCATAAAAAATATTCATAATTATTTTTTTTATCAAATCAAAATTACCAATATCGAACGCTAATAACCAACAATTAAAGTCATATATTAACAGCTGGAAGAACATAAATCAATTAGTCAAAAACATGTTGGTATTTATAGCGAAGCACCTGTGTCAATACATTATGACATGCTACATATATGGTATGTATTTATAAATAATACAATTTGGATTATTTCTATAAATAAGTTTGAACTACACTAACTGACCTATATTACTAGCTTTCTCGCGCAACTTCGTCTGCGTCACGTTGTTCATTGCTCCGCTCCTATTGGTCGTAGCGCGATGTTATATAGCCTTCCTCGATAAATTTGCTTTAAAAAACGTTTTTGCTTTAAAAACGTTTCCCCACACTAGGAATTTCTCCTGTATCGTGGGTGCGTTTACAAACATACAAAGTCACATACACAAACAGCCAGACCCGGAACAACTATCTGTAGGCCATACAAATATTTGTTCCGTGCGGGAAACGAACCCACGACACGCGGCGCCGCAGCCGATCGCTCAACCTTTTAACACAAAGCGACTTGCACTGTACACCGCTGCACTTTTAGAATGTTTGTTTTTAGCACTAAGTTTTATTTGTAAAAAGTTTCGGGTAGGCGGTGAGCACTAGTTCTATTTTGGTTTAGTTTTCTAGTTAATTATTAATGTTTTACGGATCACTGGCACTGTACTACATTATAATTATGTGAATTACTGTATCACGTTCAAGATCTTTATCACTAAAAATATTTTAAAAACTTTGTGTTTACATTTAAAAACTCGTAAGTATAGCAAGCCAGTCAGCTGTAACCGACGTCCGTGACGTCACCTGAAATGTACGTAACGTAAATGGGCTATCTAACACTGAAAGAAATATTCCAAGTCAAATGTGCTATACCTAATTGATACAAAATCTACGCAAACTGCTGTTCAATTTATGCAAATGCTAACCAAGGCCAATTTGCCGTTCACGTATGCTTAAAAAATAATTAACGCTACATGCTCTGCTAAGTTTCGGTCTAGATAGTTTTCAGCGGCGATTTAATTAGATCCTAGAAATTAGTTGCAAAATTATTAATGTTCTAGTGCAGTCTTCCTGATGTAATGATCTGTTAGACACCCAACTTCGAGGTTGCTATGGCTTATGATTTATTAACCGACTTCAAAAAGGACGAGGTTCTCAATTCATCGGAACCTTTTTTTTAATATCTTTTTATGTACGTCCCCCGATTACTCGAAGATAGCGAGAACGATTTGGATATGTTGTTTGAAAGGGTATACTTCCCAAGTGGTCCCAGGTCAGGATCTGATGATGGGATCCTGGAGAAATAGAGAAAACTTCGCAAACACAAAGAACTGTCGTAAATTCCAAATTTGTATCAAAATTTTGTGCAAAAAACCAATATATTGCAGGCGATGCAATGTGTAAATTTTAAATAATTATGACCACAAGACGGACAGCGATGCGCCACCGGTGCATGGTGGACATTCCACACATACGCACAACACGTTTTGGGAACACACTCATTGTAAGTACAGCGGTACAGCTAAGGCGTGGAATTCCCTGCCGGAGTCTGTGTTTCCAGACAGCTACAACCTGGGAGTCTTTAAGTCAAGAGTGAATAGGTTACATCTAGGCAAGCGTGCTCCATCTTCGACTACATCATTGGCTACCATAAGGTTAGATAGTGGTCAAACGCATGCCTATCAAACCTAGTAAAAAAAATGTATGACCTACCTATTGCATGACCGGACGAAGAGCCAGTGTTTATCTATATCTATACTAATATTATAAAGAGGTAACATTTGTTTGTAAGTTTGTATGTAGGGGGTAATCTCAGGAACTACTGGTCCGATTTGAAAAAATCTTTCAGTGTTAGATAGACCATTTAGCGAGGAAGCTATAGGCTATATATCATCACGCTAAGATAAATAGGAGCGAAGTATTAATAGAAGACGTGACGGAGAGGAAGTTGCGCGGGTCGCTAGTGTAATTCTATAGAAGAAGGAAGTCTGAAGTGAAACGTGAAGCAATCACAATCAATCGCAATTCTGTTCTCAATATTGCACCTACCACTATTTGTCTCAAACTCAAACTCAAACATTTATTTCAATTAATTAAACCATTTACAGGCACTTTTGAATTGTCAAGGTCGGTCGGTCCAAAAAGATGAAGCTATTTGCACGTTCCAAAGCGTAGATCTCTATGGAGAAGAACGTGCAAGAAACTCCACGGACACTCTTTTAAAAATAATAAATTGTTACAAAGTTTTCTTGACATCGTGTTGAAATTATACATACATGTGAGAACGATGTGACGAGCATGATAAAAACATCCGAACTAAAAAAGGAACAATTCAAAGAAATAATTAAAATAAATTAAAATAAACCATGGCAGCTGAGAAATGACCAGTCCCAACCGACGGCGCCATGACATGCGCCAGGCCCATTCTCCTCATCACCCAAAGGTTGCCTGGTAGAGAATGCCAGTGGCATTAAGTCCGCCTCTGTACATTTGTGCTTAAAGTGTTAAATAAATAAATAAAGTAAATAAAACCGCTCGCGATGGAGGACTAGTGTGGGTGCCCTCTACCCCAGCTAGGGTCATAGGACCTTAAGACAAAGTAAGTATAGTAGGATTTGGAAGACTCTACCAGTAGGGTCTGACAGAAAGGGTCACAAAAATTCTCAAATTAAGTAGTTTGATTGATAAATTATTTAATTTGAACATTTTTCGTCAACAACAATCGTAATTATTATGAGACAAAAAGGATTTGGAAGACTCTACCAGTAGGGTCTGACAGAAAGGTTCACAAAAATTCTCAAATTAAGTAGTTTGATTGATCAATTATTTAATTTGAACATTTTTTTTCAACATCAATCGTAGTGAAACAAAATATCCTTCATTTTAACCGACTGACCAAAATGGAGGAGGTTCTCAAGTCGGTTGTATTTTTTCTTAAAGATGCAAAACGATGTAACTCGAAGGAATACTAATAATATGGAAAAAGCTACGAATTTATTTATAGGTCTAAGACATTAAATATCGACTCAAGGTCAAAATACTAAACAGGTATTTAAAGTATCTAATTTTATATTAAACCTAATGACAGTAATCTTTTGCACCTTTTTTTTAGTGTGTAGGTAGACACTAACCGTCTTTTGGTAAATTCCTTGGTGCTTTCAAAATGTTTTATCATCCTTTATATTAATTTAATTATGATTTTGTGTATTCATTTTTAAAACATATTTTCTAAATCAAATATCTTGACTTGGCTCGCGAGGTTGTCGAAATGTTATATCATCTTATAAATGAATTTTTGATTTATTATTAATTAAGTTTTCTTTAATGAATGCTATAATAATTAATGTTTTAATTTGCAGGTTCGTACACTATTTTGTTTTTTATTTTCTTCGCGATGGGTTTGCTCTTTTGACTATAGTCAAGGTCAGAGATGACGGAGACAAAGTCTACGATGGAGCGAGCTTACCCAGAAGGAGCCTGTTAGGGTTGTAAGCGTTCGGAAACACAGACTATAATCGATCCTAATAAAAGTTTTCCTATTTCCTATCTATACTATTATGGTAAATAATCAAATTGAACATTATATTATAAGTAAGGACTGCTTAGGACCTTGTACGAGCTTTTACAAAGTTAATAGGTACCTACCTAACACCTTGATAGGTCCAAGGGGTACCGAGTGTCGGTATGCTACCTTACCACGTGTGAGCTTGGCACGTTCCACATAGGCTTTTGAAGGTCGAGCATGTTGTTAAATAGTCCAGTAATGACAGGTTACTGGTATGAGGCTTGAACTTGAATGTAATATAAACATCTGAGATTAATATTAATTATAATTAAGAGCTTAAAAAAAATACAACCGACTTCCAAATTAAAAAAAACACTAGGTACGTAAAATTTCGGAAGTCGGTGTCAAAATACGAAGAAAGTAACAAAAACACCGACTTCCGAAATGTAAGTTATTTTTTACTTTTTATTGTTTTTTTTTGGGTCGATCGGTTGTATTTTTTTGTAAAAAGTTTATTTTTATTTTTCAATTTTTATTGGTAAGTACCTACCTCACACCTAACAACGCCACTGCAAAATCGCAGGAAAGCAAAATACGCAATTTCGATTACTTGAATACCAAAAAACCATAATCCAAGTAAAGAATTCCTGCTTTTTCGATATAAAATCCAAAGTTCATAACCGATTTTGATAAAATTTAAATGGGACCAATCCTTTCAGATAAAACAATTTTTTTCAAATCGGTTCATAAATGACAGAGTTATGAGGTACTAAACATAAAAAAATACAACCGAATTGAGAACCACCTCCTCCTTTTTTGGAAGTCGGTTAAAAATTTGCAGATTTATAACACCGTCAAAAGACGACATGGCTAATTATGTTTTAAGGTAAATTTCAACAATACCCTGGGAAACCCCAATCAATAAGGAAACATTAATTCACCATGACGCCATCTCCAAAGCTACGAGTATCACCAGAGTTCCTTGAAAGGCGACGATGCACACCTCATAGTTCCAGACAAGGCGCGTGAATCAGAACGATGCACAATTCGTTACCACCGTGTAATTATACTGAATCGACTTAGTATCTAACCAAATTAATGTGCTTACCATATATCTTAATTACTAGCTGACCCGCGCAACTTCGTCTGCGTCACATTTTCCATTATTGCTCCACTCCTATTTGTCTTAGCGTGATGATATATACCTCGATAAATGGGCTATCTAACACTGAAAGATTTTTTTGAATCGGACAAAAACTCTTCTGCTTTATAATATTAGTATAGATTCTTTACTAGCTGTCCCCCGCTGCTTCGCTCCCGTTTAACCCGCATAGTTCCCGTTCCCGTGGAATTTCCGGGATGAAAAATCTATCCTATGTCCGTCTTCTGGTTCTAAGCTACCACCCCACCAATTTTCAGTCAAATCGGTTCAGCCGTTCTTGAGTTATAAATAGTGTAACTAACACGACTTTCTTTTATATAATTACTAGCTGTCCCCCGCGGCTTCGCTCCCGTCAATAGGGAATATGCATAAAAAAAAAATTATTATCTAAACAGTTTATCTAAAAATATACAAAAATACATTACTAACAGTGGAAATAGAATCAAAATTGCTCGAAAAACAAGCGAGATATCATTAGTTTAAACAAATATGTATGTCCCTCTCGCGAAAACGCTTTTTTCTATGGCAGCTGTATAGACGTCACGTAATATGACGTCAAATTCCATGTCGGACTTCTCGTTCTAATTGTAATCTTTGAAGCGTTATAACTTCATCGCTGATGAAGATATTTATAAAAAAATTTCTTGAGTGTTTACTGGAGCTTATAAGTAATTCATTTTGTAAATTAAAAAATCGCGTTCATATTCCCTATTAAGTATTCATTGCACATATCGAGTTTTCACTGTTTTAAGATGTATTCTGCTATTCGGGTCGAAGACAAATCCAACGAATCAATAACCACGAAAATTGGTTCAGCAGATCTCGAGTTATAAGTGTTGTAACAAACCCGTCTTTGTTTTATATACTTACCTATATAGATTAATAGAAAGATACTAGCTGACCCGCGCAACTTCGTCTGCGTCACATTTTCCATAACTGCTCCGCTCCTATTTGTCTTAGCGTGATGACATATAGCCTATAACCTTCCTCGATAAATGGGCTATCTAACACTGAAAGAATTTTTCAAGTCGGTCCAATAGTTTCGGAGCCTATTCAAATCAAACAAACAAATCAATCCTCTTAATAATATTAGTGTAGATAAAATTCTTCCGTTACTGAGTGAGTGAGACAACGCACAGCCGAAACTGCTGTGGAAAGCTGAAATTTGGCATGTAAGTAGGTTCCTTGAGGAGTGTAGGGAAGGTTTTTCCGAAATTCCGACGGGAACAGGAAAAACGGGATAAATGCATACGAAGTCGCGGGCAATAGCTAGTCACTACATCTATACTATCTATACTATATAATATACTATTTAATATTATAAAGCAGAAGAGTTTGTTTGTTTGTTTGTTTGGTTGAACGCGCTAATCTCAGGAACTACTGGTCCGATTTGAAAAATTCTTTCAGTGTTAGATAGACCATGTATCGAGGAAGGCTATAGGCTATATATCATCACGCTAAGACAAATAGGAGCGGAGCAGTAATGGAAAATGTGACGCAGACGAAGTTGCGCGTGTCAGCTAGTAACTACATAATTATTACAAAACAAAGTCCTCTGCCGCGTCTGTCTGTCTGTCTGTATGTCTGTCTTATATGGTGTACATAATAAAAATTCAAATTCAAATTCGAAATTCTTTATTGCAAACTATGTGTTGGTACTGGAGTGATGTTAACATTATGCATGTTCTGAGAACTTAGTTGCCTGTTCAGGCATTGCAATTTATGGGCAAATTAATTATAGTAAAAAAAATGTATATATATTACACATTTTTACATTGAATATCCTAGTCTTAAGAGTATTCTATTCTGTTCGCGATAAACTCAAAAATATACTGCACCGATTTTCATGCCTTAAGAGTATTCTATTCTATTCTGTTCGCGATAAACTCAAAAATATACTGCACCGATTTTCATGCCTGTTTTCACCAATGGATAGAGCGGTACTCGAGGAAGGTCCTTAATTAATATTTAATTTGTCAAGCGGGCGAAGCCGTGAGCATCAGCTATTGAAATATAAATTAGAGATATAAATCATGTGAAGAAAATTACGTTGTTTGGTATGCGTACAAGTATTTCAAATTGATGTCACGTTTGCTCATTTCCATGAAACAGTGGATGTAAAAACAAATTCTCTGATGGGACTTGGAGATTATTTTTTTAACTTTATATGTGGTTGACAGAGAGGTCGTCAACTGTAGCAGGTAATCTTCTTACAAGGGTATCACTACGTCTGTATTCATGCCTTAAGGCGGGGTTGCAGTACTTTTTAAGATTTTTGAACGTCTGAAAATCTAATTAATTATAAGTTTTTTAAATAATAAAGATCATTACATAAAAATTGAACATACCCTCAAGTAAATCGTAAAGATAGAAACGCGATTTAGAATGATTGGCTCGATACTTTTTTTTATCAAACATGACACTAAATTACAATTTTACACGTGTACTGCTAAGAGATTTTATCACAAATATATATATAAAAGATATATAGATAGAGCTTTTTCTTTTGAAGTAAATGTTGAAACCATATTGTATAATTTCTTTATCAGTTTTCGCCAAGAAGAAAAAACAATCAAAATTTAGGCATTATTTCGCTCTCCGGACAGTCGCTGTTGTTCGTCAAAACACACAGTATTACAACCTCGCCTTAAGGCTTAAAATATTTAAAACAGGTCTTGCACAAAAGGTCATAGGTAATTATCATCAATCCAGATGAAAGACGCCCACTGATGGCCCAAGGGTTCTGTTCTGTGTGTCTCGCATCCAGTATGGATTCCTGCGGCTTACGCCAGCTCATCGATCCAACTTATGAGAGCCTTCCAACGCAGCGTCTTCTGGTACGCGAGGTTCACTCCAGAACCATCCACCACCACTCCATTAAAGGTGTTTAAGGTGGAAGCGGCAGGGTAGCCCGCGAAATTCAAATATTTTGAAGTTTTTTGCAATTTGCCGGTCAGTGTGAAGCTGTATGTTAAATAAAATACGATTCGCGGGCGTAATGCATATTTATCTAAAGAATTATACCCATTTTAATTATCAATATAACCCTCTAAGTTCATACAACTCGATTGAATGACTTTTTCACGAAATCACATCACTCACTTTTTTCACAATCACAAAAAAACATAAAAATATTTGAATTTCGCGGGCTACCCTGGAGCATCCACCTTAAACAAAATGCATTAGACAATTCTGTCTACATTATGAGTCTTTTAGAAAATTAACAGTGTACACTTCAAATACAGAAAATCCTTCCACAAATTATTGCTAAACACTTGAGTATGACGAAAATTTTGATAGAGTGTCAGTTTTTTATATTTCTACTAGCGACCCGCCCCGGTTTCGCACGGGTGCAAATCCGTGCAATGCTTATACTAAATACACTACAGAAAAACTGTCATGTTATTATACATATACACCTTCCTCTTCAATCACTCTATCTATTAAAAAAAACCGCTTCAAAATCCGTTGCATAGTTTTAAAGATTTAGGCATACCTACATAGGGATATAGGGACAGAGAAAGCGACTTTGTTTTATACTATGTAGTGATAGTGATGAATAGTATCGTCACTTTCAATTAACCTCATGCTGAGAAAAGGATCCACACAAGACAGACACCATGTACCTATTAACTGTAGAACTATATTCAATAAGATTTATTGTAAATGGTTCACACGCCGCCGACCAGATTCCTATTAAATAAGAAATATACTCTCGTCGTGATACGTGACTGCATGCACCTCGTCAACGAAGGCAATATCGCCATACCCACGGGCACCGTAATTTGAAGTGTTTGACACCAGTGAGCGAAAGAGACGATGCCATACATGACTGATAGCTCTATCCCATTTTCACAAAGAAGTCATGATGGTATTAATCCAATACCATTCTTACTAATATTGCGAACTAGCTGATGTCCGCGGCTTCGCTCGCTTGACAAATTGTATACTAAAACCTTCCTCGAGAACCACTCTATGTATTGATGAAAACAGCATGAAAATCGGTGCAGTAGTTTTTGAGTTTATAGCGAGCAGACAGACAGGCAGACGCGATGGAGGACTTTGTACGCCGAAGACCACACTCAGGATAGGTACTTTCATCATCATAATAAAATACAATAGAATACAATACAATACAATACAACACAACACAACACAATACAATATAATACAATGCACATACTATCGGCCTAGTCTTTTCCCAACTATATTGGGGTCGGCTTCCAATCAAACCGAATTCAGCTGAATACCAGTATTTTACGTGGAGCGGCTGCTTACCAGTCCTCCACAACCCATTAACAGGGTAACACTGTACTCCTTGGCAAGACCGGTGTCAGATTTTCTGGCTTCTGACTATCCGTAACGACTGCCAAAGATCTCCAAATGACAGCCGGGACCAACATCTTAGCGTGCTTTCCGAGGCACGGAGGAAACTCGGTATGTTATTTATAAACTCATTATAACCGACCAACAATTTGGATATCGAAATAACCTAGGAACAATAGATGCTATTGACATGTTAATTGATGATGTGGTGGGTAAGTTGAATGCTAAGCTAAAAGTTGCAGGACTTTTCCTCGATCTAAGTTCTGCGTTTGATACAGTGGAACATTGTATTCTTCTAAATAAGCTAGATTTCTATGGCGTTAGGGGAAATGTGTTGAACTTATTCAGATCCTATTTACATAATAGAACGCAGTATGTAGAAATTAAAACAGTTCAAGAAGATGGACATGAAAAACTACACAAATCAGACACTGTAGTAGTAAATAAAGGCGTACCACAGGGATCAGTTCTAGGCCCTGTGTTCTTCATCATTTTTATAAATGATCTAATAGCTTACATGAAAAGTATTTCAGATGATACTAAACTTGTAATTTTTGCCGATGACACAAGTGCTGTTATAGCTAGCGACAATTTAGAAAATTTAGAAAAGAAAATTAATGTCATCCTATGTGCTCTTGAGAAGTGGTTCGCTATGAATGATCTCAAACTAAATTTAAAAAAAACGCAATGTTTATTATTTAAATCAACCGTGAAAAATAACGATACTGTCAAAGTACATTTACTAGGGAATAAAGTAGATCTTGCTGACAATGTAAAATTTTTGGGGGTACAAATAGATGCAGTTTTAAATTGGAAGAAGGAATTGGAAGTGGTCACTAACACTATGAGTAGTGCTTGCTACGCTCTCAGGAGTCTTAGAGATGAATTAACCATTGCTCACCTCAGAATGGTATATTTTGCACTCATAGAGTCTAAACTTAGATATAGCATAAAGTTCTGGGGCAACAGCTACCAATACAACATTAATGCTGCTTTCGTTATGCAGAAAAGAGCCTTGAGAACTATGCTTCGCATTGAACAAACCGAGTCCTGTAGAGATCATTTTAAGAAACTGCACATTCTCACCGTACCATGTATCCAATACACATACCCAAATATCCAACAATTTGAGACAGAAGAACAGAGACATGTCCGAATAAGAACGCGAAGAAAGGATCTACCTAATTTTATACAACCTAAACTAAATGTCGTTAAACATGCCTCGAGAGTCCAATCGGTAAATTTGTTCAATAAATTGCCTGTACAATTTAAAACCTCTATGAATCCAAATGAATTCAAGAGAAAATTAAAGTCATTGTTATTGAGGAAATGTTATTACAGCATAGAAGAGTTTTTTAAAGATAAAGATAAGTAGTTCGAACTAATATGTGATTATATTTTTAATAAATTTAAGTAGTAAGTATATCCTTTATTGTATCCTGACATAACGTCTAAATGAATTTTATTGCCATCAATTTATTGAATTTGATTTGTATAAATTTTTGTATGAATATCAATTTAAATTATTAGGTATAATTAGTATTAAGAATAAATAGTTATCCGACATTGTATTATGACATTATGAATGAATTTTATTGACATTTATTGAATTGAATTTATATTTATTTTGAATTAATATTAAGTTAAATAATTCGATTTTTGTAAGACATCCACTGTTAAAACCATGTTCGACACAAATGTAAATTTGTTGATGAATGGAATAAATAAATAAATGTTCAGATGGTCACCCATCCACAGACTAACCTCGGCAAGCGTTGCTTAACCTTGAAGATCGACCTGTGTGGCTGTATTAGCCACGAGCTCCTCACAATATAATACAATACAATACAATATCAGCTGAAAGACGTCCACTACTAGACATAGGACTTTCCCAAGCGTCACCACAACCCCAGGTCATGTACGTCTCGCATCCATCGGCTACCCGCGACCTTCACCAGGTCATCGGTCTACCTTGTGGGAGGCCTACCAACGTTGCGTCTTCCGGGAGAACATTCCTTTGGGAAAATTTCTAACATAGAAGCAAAGCCGCTTAAACCGTTAAGCCGTTGGTCCCGGCTGTCATTTGTAGATCTTTGGCAGTCGTTACGGATTATAATATAATAATATATCCTTGGACATTTCACACAACGCCCTAAAGTACCAAGCTCAGCAACCTAATGCTTGTGTTATGGTAACGAGATGGCTGATAAACTACTTACATACATTTTTTTTTGTAAATACATACATATTATAGATAGAAAAACACCCAGACTCGGAACAAATACTTGTAGGTCGTACAAATATTTGTTCCGTGCGGGAATCGAACCCGCGACATGCTGCGCAGCAGTCAGTCGCTCAACCACTGCGCCAACCGTGTCGTCGAAATATTGTCAGAAGTCAGTAAAAATCTGACTCTAGTCTCGCCAACAAATACCGTGTTACCCTGTTAATGGGTTGTGGAGGTCTGGTAGGCAGGCGCTCCACGTAAGCTACTGGTATTCAGATGAATCCAGTTTGACTGGAAGCTGACCCCAATGTAGTTTGAAAAAGGCTAGGCAGATGATGACAGAAGCGAAGCCGCTGGCAGATCCTAGTTCTTCATATATACGGCCTCAACTGGCAGGGCTTGGTTATTTATTGGTACCGGTAACATCTTAAGACAAAGATCATTGCAATAGGCTAGATTCCATCATCCACAAATTGCAAAACTATTTAGTCCGTCAGTTAGAGTATTGAGTCACGACTCACAAAATTATGCGAAGGTGTGACGTATTGAGAATTTTAAAAGCGTCGTAACTTCGTTAGTTTTGGTTCCCGTAAAAAAATAAAAAACACGGGGTAAATATTTTTTGATAATCTACTACTGACGGACTAATTAGATTTTTCCAGGACACAAGCCCATTCCAATCGGTAGATTTAAGTGTGTGAACAAGAATTTCTCTAGTTAGCCGTCAGTATTAGTACGATAAGGTAAAACTAGACAACAAAGTCGTTAGATTTATAGCTGTGGAACGTAGGAACGCAAAATATAAAAAAGGCATTAACTTCACATTCTAAAGGGCATTAGGAGGAACACGGATGGTTTAGCCAGTAAGAGTCTGACACTGCCTTCTGCTCCGCCCAGAGTGGGAAGCATCTTAATACCCCTTAAATAAATTGTCATCGATCAGATTCTACAAGACAATCAAGCCGAAAATCGTCGAGACAGTGAAGCTTCAAGCCAATCACTGTGTGGTATTCGCTATACCACACAATGATTCAACTGCCTTGAAAACAGCAAAAAAAAAAAAGTAGGAAATAATAATTGTTTCTCTTCCTTCCATAGCAATCAGTGATCATAATGCCTATATGCCAACAGTGAGTTCACACTTCACTGATTTTTGTCTATGCTTTAAATAATTGCATAATGTAATTCCGCCAAGCCCATCCATCATTGGACCACAAGACGAATGGCGATGCGCCACCGGTTCATGGAGGACATCCCACCCATACGCACAAAACGTTTTGGGAACTCATTAATTCCCTGCCAGAGACTGTTTCCTGTTAGCTACAACCTGGGAGTCTTTAAGTCAAGAGTGAATAGGTTACTTCTAGGTAAGCGTGCTCCATTTTCGACTTCATCATCGCTTAGGTGAGATAGTGGTCATATGCGTACCTAACAATAGTAAAAAAGACAGAACAGACAAATGTCAGTATGATTGATTTTATTATATAAAATTCAAAGTCTGCGCAGACGAGTCTGTATTGTGTGAACGTACTATAAGAGCGTCGTGCAAGAATCATGCCCTGGGTCTCTCCAGACTTCCAGAGCACGATTCTTGCTTGGTCTTCGGGGGGATATCAAATATGTTGCGAAAGTGACTCTTGTAGAAAGAAGTTTGGATGAGTCATATCTTACGGTAGACAGTGTAGTCACCTTTTGTGGAAAATATAGGATTTGAAAAGAGGGATGCGGGTACTCACATACAGTGGCGTAGTTAATTTTAAAGGGGCCGCATATCAAACATTTTGAGGGAGGGGTACATTTTTAGGGGTATTTGCCATGGTAGGCCACGAAGGAGACGGCGCGCGGCGGGACTAACATAGCTTTGCGTCCACATGTCGGCCCTCGTAGACCTGGGGCTCCGTATCTTTGATACGCTCACAAAAAACTTACGTATTTTTCGTGGTCAAGCTTTTTATTTTAGCTTATTTAGTTATTTAATCTTTATGCACAATATAGTGGTACACGGGCGGACTTAATGCAACAAGGCATTCTCTACCAGTCAACCTTTTGGTTAAAAAGACTACACTGTGATAGGTGACCTACTACAACAAACAAATAGTAAAAAATAAAACATTTAAATTTAATCTTTTCAATACACTACAATTTACAAATAATAATATATATAGGTACTAATAAAATACATATTTAACGAACACTATGTTAAGAAATGTCCTTTGCCCGAACCAGAGGTCGGTACTTAAAGATTTTATAGAGCTGCAAACAGGCGGTCGATTCTGTCGGCATCTCACCGTGATCACTTGGGTGGAGTGAATGACAAGTATATAAGCTGTCATGCTATCTTGTTTGTATGGTTTGACAGCTCACTTGTCGTTCACTTCGCTTAAGTGCTCACTTCGACATGTTTACAGAATCGCACTGCAGAATATCCTCAATATGCTCACTCAATACACAAATTTTTAAACGGTATGAAAATTACGCGTTTAGTGCACGTAACTCCTTAATAGATCAATTAATGCTTGGTCAGTGGGTCGTCTTAGGAAGTTATCAAAACGAACTTCCGTTATTACCTATTCCGGTGAGTTTTTGAGCAATCCAATGATAAGAAACAAGCAATTTTAGTCTCTATTTAACGCTTAAGGAAAGAAAAAGTTAGAACGTCGTGTCAGAAACATAATCCCTGACACGGCGGGGGTCCCTCCCCTCCCGCCGTGTCATGGATAGAGTAGAGAGATGGCGCACAATAACTAAGCTTTCACAGATGAGATCTTCGGGATTTTAAATCGCACCAGCAGCTTTGGCCAGGCCCATTGCTAGCAGAACAGAGTTCTGGAGTAGCGACCGCGTACCGAAAGACCCAGTGTTGGAAGGCCTCCCACGAGGTGGGCCGATGACCTGGTATGGATCGCGGGTAGGCGGTGGATGTGAGACACACAGGTCCAGTTATTAAGGCGACACTTGATAAATGATAATTAATATTTATTTTGTAAGTAGGTTGTAAATAACACTTTTACACGTCAATCTTTTTTGGTCATTTTAAACTAGATGAGGCCGGCGGTTCCTAGCTGACTGCTCTATGAAGAGACACCGAAACAAACTCAGAGGTCAAAGTCTCTTTTAAAGTCCATGTGGTCCATACAATCGTACTGGTCAAATCATAATTCATATGAGAACCATGAAGATTA
The DNA here is from genome assembly GCA_963859965.1 of Ceramica pisi. Classification (NCBI taxonomy): domain Eukaryota; kingdom Metazoa; phylum Arthropoda; class Insecta; order Lepidoptera; family Noctuidae; genus Ceramica; species Ceramica pisi. Next base: position 2,702,615 of record OY982538.1, read on the forward strand.
ATGTCTGAAGTGGTATTTTGAGGAAAGTACCACACAGTTTTTTTTTTAATATTGATAGGCGTACGTTTGACCGCTATCTCACCTGATGTTAAGCGATGATGCGGTCTAAGGTGGAGCACGCTTGCCTAGAAGTAACCTATTCACTCTTGACTTAAAGACTCCCATGTTGTAGCTATCAGGAAACACAGACTCAGGCAGGGAATTCCACTCCTTAGCTGTACGCACAATGAATGTATTCCCAAAACGTTTTGTGCGTATAGGTGGGATGTCCACCATCCACCATGTACCGATGGTACATCGCCGTACGTCTTGAGTGGACCTGTCCTTGGAAGAAGCCTGCTTATGACCAGCAGTGGGCGTCTTTCGGCTGAAATGATGACGATTTCGGTGGCTTTGAATTGGAATTAAGGTGGAAGCGCCAGGGTAGCCCGCGAAATTCAAATATTTTGATGTTTTTTTGCAATTTTTCGGTCAGTGTGAAGCTGTATGTTAAATACAATACGATTCGCGGCCGTAACGCATATTTATCTAAAGAATTATACCCATTTTAATTATCAATATGACCCTCTAAGTTCATACAACTCGATTGAATGACTTTTTCACGAAATTACATTCAATCGAGTTCTATGAACGTAGAGGGTTATATTGATGATTCAAATGGTTATAATCCTTTATATAAATGCTTTTTACAATCGCGAATCGTATTCTGTTTGACATACAGCTTCACAATGACCTGCAAATTGCAAAAAACATAAAAATATTTGAATTTCGCGGGCCACCCTGGAGCATCCCCCTTAAGGAACGTATCAAAAGACCATATTAATTGTAACATTTTGGTCAGTGGGTCGTCTTAGGGGCGGATTTTTTAGATCCTGCCAAAGGTCCTTCATTGGTGTTTTACTCCATTGTCTAGTAGTCTACCTATAGAGTGCCAAAAGTAACCTAGCTCAAAGTTACAAAGTTTATTTTCGACTAGCTGAACCGTGCAACTTCGTCTGCGTTACATTTTTCATTACTGCTCCGCTCCTATTGGTCTTAGCGTGATGACATATAGCCTATAGCCTTCCTCGATAAATGGGCTATCCAACACTGAAAGAATTTTTCAAATCGGACCAGTAGTTCCTGAGATTAGCGCGTTCAACCAAACAAACAAACAAACAAACTCTCCTGCTTTATAATATTAGTGTAAAAGTATAGATTCACATTGCCTATCTGCATTATTTTCGATTCTGCTAATATAAAATCGAGTGCTATGGTATTTTTGTAGGGTTGTCTCTTCTGACCTTTAGATATTAGGTATAAGTTCGGTATTTAACCACCACATCATCTCATCACGAGGGGAGTCTCTATCTGCGTGTTTCCGAACGCATTCAATACTAGCCTCTTCAAAGTTAGAGCCTGAGTGAACTCACTCTATCGTCATATTTGTCTCTGTCACCCCTGGCTCTAGACTAGAGACAAGAGCGAACATAAAAAAAAAATGTTCTAAAGAGTTTCAATTCTTATGTTTTCATTAACTCCAAGCACTCAGGAGGAGTTTTTCAGTAGGTAAAGTTTGTTTCTCTTTCCTAAAGATAGATATCAATGGCAGATTATGTTCATGTTCCAGAAAGATTTTCTAATTAGTAGTTAATGTTCATGTTCCAGACAGCCCACGGGTAGATCTTTACGGTTGAGCAATGCTTGCCAAAGTTGTTCTGTGGATGGGTGACCATTATAACATACCGAGTTTCGTGCCTCGGAAAGCCGTTGGTCCTGGCTGTCATTTGTAGATCTTGGCAGTCGTTACGGATTGTCAGAAGCCAGTAAATCTGACCCCACCCCTGAGGTTGTGGAGGTCTGGTAGGCAGCCGCTCTACGTAAAAACACTAGTATTCAGCTGAATCCGGTTTGACTGGAAGCCGACCCCAATATAGTTGGGAAAAGGCTGGACAGATGATGTTCATGTTCCAAAAAGATATTTTATTTTAATAATAACCATACTAGCTTACCTACTACGTATGAAGGTAAAACATTCAATGGCAAATTGCAATAAAACTTTTCAATTCTCAACGTATTTCATTTACAATGAAATGTTAATGTGCAAAGGTTTTTAAGGGTTTAACAGCTCTATAAAGTTACCGACAAAAAAAGGATATTCTCTGACTCATCGCTAACTTGGTCTGGTAAAATTTAAAAGGCACGCACATCGTGAGGGTCCTTGGTTTATGTCCCGAGTCACGCAAGGAAAACTTTTTGCCCGGGGCTTGTTTCTGTCCCTAATAACTAAGCAAGTAATAATAACGAGGTTTTTATAAGGAAATCTGATAAATACGTTAATTTTTAAGCTCCTAAGGATATTATTAGCCCAAAACGTTCTGTCCAAAAAAAAAGATAAACTAGAACTGCCTCATGCATACGTTATATTCCGAGTTACTTAGGCTATGATAAAGTCTTGACCTTTCGACCTTATTGTAGTCTCCTGAATATAGGTAGATATCTAATGGTCAGAGCGCAGCTAGTTCCAAAGGGGCCCTGTATCAAACATTTTCGGGGGCCCCATCTTTAGAAATATCACTCAATTTTGCACAACTTTGAACTCTACGCGCCCCCTCTAAGGAAAAAGCGTAGGTGACACTGTTGCACTAATCGCTATAAGAACTCTACTTGAGCTAATTTGCATTAAAAACTGGGTTAGTTGCTTATAAGAATCTTATTAGCCAAGTAGAGCACACGATTACTTCACATCATTTCAATTTTCACCAAAAAGTATGGACTGTTGTTGGAAACTCCTTTAAATTCCTTAAAAAAAAACTGTTACTGCGGAATTTAAAAAAAAAAACTACAATCGCGTCCCAACAAACTTTGAGGCGGGACCGTTAATCGGCGCACGCTATGTTTCAGCTTATCAAATTAATTAAATGAAACTTAAAACTCACCTATGAATCTCTCCGATAGTAATAAAACTCGAAGCAACAAGCACTAAGTTATTAAAAGGTCGTAGTTTTAATTTGAAAAACGAACACACAACCGCTCGGCGGAATAGCGGTACGCAAACTGAGGCTGAGGTAACAAGCTATTGCCTCGATCGCAGCGGGGTTACCATCACACACTCGCGATTCTTTTAAAAATATATCTCTCACCTTGTCCTTCCTCTAAAGAACGACAGAGGGAGAGAATGTTGTGATTTGATTACGAGAATGAAGTGAGTCATTGCCCCGTAGTAAAGCTGCAATGTAAGCCGTGAAGGGTACCGACACATTAGGAATTCTCGAAGACATTTTCTGATTGGCGTTATGAGCATAAATCGCAATGGTTATGTTATGCTCTTTTACATAATAAACGCTGGTCAGGAAGTAGAGTCAAGCCTTGCTTGCGGTCTATCAATGAGGCGGTATTTCTACTAAGTAGGTATTTGTATTTAATGGCAATAAAATTATCTTCATCATTTTGCATTTACTATCGTCTCAAGTTAAGTCAACACGCGTCTGCTATTTGAAAGTGCTAGAAAATCTTCTAGTTCAATATAAAAGTGGCATTCCATCAAAAAGTTCGAAATTCAAGAAAAATATTGGTTTCGCGCTACCTAACGAAATGTCACGAGGTCACCCCCAACGTATTGACATTATTTTGCTAAACATAATATAACCTTAACTAAACGCTCACCACACAACAGTAACTCTGCCAAACCATACTTACACTATCACACAACACTAACAACAAAACAAAACACACCCAATTCAGACGGTTTTTAATTTTTCGCTTATTTTATTTTATTTTTGTGTCTTTACCAAATTATCTCTTCTCTATATAATTTAACAAGTGTGTATACAAATTGTATTAAAATAAATAATTGTTAACGCAACTCCGGCACCCGAGATAGGTACCTACAGGCGCTCTGTCTAGTTCGGGGACCGGTCATGACCGGTGTGTAACAGATATGTTAAATGTAAAGTAGTTACAATTAATTAAATTAATATCTATACTATCTATACTTTATATTATATAATTATCTATATATATACTTCTATACTAATATTATAAAGAGGTAACATTTGTTTGTAAGTTTGTATGTAGGGGGTAATCTCAGGAACTACTGGTCCGATTTGAAAAATTCTTTCAGTGTTAGATAGCCCATTTATCGAGGAAGGTTATAGGCTATATATCATCATGCTAAGACAAATAGGAGCGGAGCATTAATGGAAAATGTGACGCAAACAAAGTTGCGCGGGACAGCTAGATGTATCATTTTAGTAAAAGTGTAACAATGGTAATTTCTATTCTACTTTATGTGAAGCTCCAGCTAGTTCCAAGTCTTCTCCAACTCAAACTCAAACTCAAAACTCAAACTCAAACATTTATTTCAATTAAACCATTTACAGGCACTTTTGAATTGTCAAGGTCGGTCGGTCCAAAAAGATGAAGCTATTTGCACGTTCCAAAGCGTAGATCTCTATGGAGAAGAACGTGCAAGAAACTCCACGGACACTCTTTTAAAAATAATAAATTGTTACAAAGTTTTCTTGACATCGTGTTGAAATTATACATACATGTGAGAACGATGTGACGAGCATGATAAAAACATCCGAACTAAAAAAGGAACAATTCAAAGAAATAATTAAAATAAATTAAAATAAACCATGGCAGCTGAGAAATGACCAGTCCCAACCGACGGCGCCATGACATGCGCCAGGCCCATTCGTCTCAACCATTTTGAATGGAGCCACATAATTTAACGCATACGCCACCATCAGCTAGGCTTTTGAGTGAGCATGACACTCCCAACCGCCAGGGTACTTGAGTCTATACAATGCAAACACACACATATTTAAAAATGTTGGTACTATTGATTTATCAAATAAAGAACAATAAATCAGTGTGTGAGTTAAATTAAATATAAAAGTCATTAAAGACATCTATAGATATACTAAATATATTAATACAAACATTATCAATAAGTTTGACTTTGTTTACTAGACCTTAGACTGTCCTATGGAGCAGGACCAGCATGTTTCCAAGCATTCTTATCTTGAATATAATCATCTAATTTGTAATATGCTTGTTTACATAGTGTGCTTTTAACATAATTTTTAAATTTTCTTTCATTTAATTCTAATATGTCACAAGGTATTTTGTTGTAACATTTAATACAGTACCCCATGAAAGATGTTCGTACTTTGGCTAATCTATAAAATGGCTGATCTAATTTATTTCTATTTCTAGTATTAAAATTATGTCTATCACTAATTTTGCTAAAGAGATGTCGATTTTTCCTTACATATAATATTTTCATAAATGAATTGACATGGGACTGTCATAATATTAATCTTTTTAAAGACTTCCCTAAGAGAATCGCGTCGACGTAGATTATAAATGGCTCTGACAGCACTCTTTTGTAAAATAAATATGGATTCAATGTCAGCAGCCCGACCCCATAGCAAAATACCATACGACATAATGCTGTGAAAGTAACTAAAATAGACCAAACGCGCAGTTTCTACATCTGTTAACTGTCTTATCTTTCTAACAGCATAAGCGGCTGAGCTTAGCCGCGCCGCAAGAGATGTTAATTGCCAACAGATAAAGATTCTCTTGAAGAGGGGATGACGTCTTGAAGGGTGGGTCTAGAAAGATAAATGCAAAACTGGAGCAGACAATCTAGTATCACCAGTCTAGGTTAAAGCCTTTAAATCAATAAAATAATAGTCTGTAAATATTTTAATAAAGTACTAAGAAGTCAATGACGTCAATTAAGAAAAACTTTTCAAGTCATACGACTGTAATTGACTTCAAAAGTCTATTATTAATTAATGACCTACAAGCCTCCTCAGCTCCTCGGTAAGGTCGTGGAGTAATTTAATTATTTAAGTGGCAGTTTTTAGCGACTGGCTACTGTTACTAGAAGGTTACTTTTATTTGATTGAATAAAGCAGTAATTATAATGATGAATTAATCATTGAGGGGTTATTGAACTTAGGGACAGTGATCCTACTGACCTTTCTGTCTGCCCCTTTAAAGAATATATGGGTGAAGACATTTTGTTATAAAAAAGAGTTGTTTGACACACAAATGACAAAGTAGAAAAAAAGGAGACTTAATTTTAGTTTCAAGAGCGACTTATGCAGGTACATATACATATTATACTAAGCATATACATACTTACACACATAAAAAAAATTGCGATCACTTTGAAAAATCGAAAACTTTTTTGTTACGCTAGACTATATTATGATTTCTTCTTCTTTTAAGATTCTTTAATTATTTAAAAATACAGAATTAAAATTTAAATAAACAATAAAACAGTTCATTTTTTTTTCCATATGTGGAAAAAAAAATGAACTGTTTTAAAATGGCTTACAGTCCTAGCCTGAGCTCATTCAGAATTTTGATTTTAACGGATTTAAAAAATACTTTTTCACGGAAAGTTGTAAAATTTGAAAAATGCCAAGTAGTACAATCATTTGGTAGTTTTACCTGGAAAGTTTTCCGGGAGTTTTGAAAATTGGTGATTTTATAGATTTTGATGTGCTCTTTACGAATTTCAACTTTGCCACTTCGTATCTTTGCCGCTCGCGCCGCCATATTGGAAAAATGGCGTCACAAAACAGTTTTTTGACAATATCTCCTTTCTGACTCATTTTACGATAAAAATAGCTCTAAATTAAACTAGAGAAAATTTCTTATAATTACGTAATAACTTTTTTTTGTAGAATCAATAGTTTTAGCGTACGAGCGCCGCAAAGTCTACTTCAACATTCATTCTGGCCAAAAACTCATTTCCACACCACCAGGAGGTAGTGTAAGTTGCGCGTCTTTTATTGTGGTATCCCCAGTAGGCTTAATCCATTCCATATGCAATGCACTATTCCAAAATTTAGTGCATTCTCCTCCGCTTCGCTGTTCTCGATGGACAGCCGGTCGATTCTGTTGACATCTCACCGTGATCACTTAGGTGGAGTGAACAACAAGTGACCTGTCATGCCATCTTGTTTGTATGGTTTGACAGCTCACTTGTCGTTCACTTCGCCTTCGCCGGAAAACTTTCCAAGTAACCTCATTTTTAACCGACTTCCCAAAAAGGAGGAGGTTCTCAATTCTATTTTTTCCTTTTCTTTATGTTTGTTACCTCATAACTCCGACAATTATGAACCGATTTGAAAAATTCTTGTTTTATCTGAAAGAATATAGTTACTTGCAGATTGGTCCCATTTAAATTTTATCAAAATCGGTTAAGTAAGTACGAACTTTGGATTTTAAATCGAAAGCTGGAGTTCGTCTAGTACTTGGATGTTTGGATTTTTGGTTTTATGTCATCCAAGTAATCGAAATTGCGTATTTTGATTTTCTGCGATTTTGCAGTGGTGTTGTTAGGTGTGGGGTACCTACCACTAAAAAGTGAAAAATTAAAAAACTTTTTACAAAAAAATACAACCGACTTCCAAAAAAAAAACACTACAAAGTAAAAAATAACTTTAATTTCGGAAATCGTCTGCGTCACATTTTTCATTAATGTTGTCTCCTGTTGGTTCGGTGCGTAATAGGTACTTATTAAATAGCCTTCATCGGTAAATGGACTATCCAACACTAATTTTTTTTTTTCAATTCGAACAAGTACTTCCTGGAATTTGCGCTTTCAACCAAACAAACTCTTATTACTACAGACACAAAATCTCGTTCTCATAATCCACCAAACAATGTCACCCTAGCTATCTTAATGACTGGTTCGTGTAGACAGTGGCGTAGCTAAGTTCAGGGGGGCCCAGTATTAAACATTTTTAGGGGCCTCGTTTTAGGTTATTGTTTTTTTTAACAAAATAGCTCAGAACTGTCTTGGCAGGCCACGAAGGAGATGGTGGGACTAAATATATAGCTTTGCGCACTTGAGGGGGGCCCTGTGGTCTGGGGAGGCCATATCTTTGATACGGCTGAGCTACGCCCCTGCGACTTCCCGCTGAAACCAGCCACCACCACCAAGATGGTCGCGACTTGCCCCTCCCAAACCCATTCTCACGACAGCTAGTTCCACCCTAAAATCTAAATGATTCACGGACGCCTATCCCCTTATATAAAGTTAACTTCAAAATTCAAGCATTTATTTCAATTAAACCATTTACAGGCACTTTTGAATTGTCAAGGTCGGTCGGTCCAAGAAGTTGAAGCTATTTGCACGTTCCAAAGCGTAGATCTCTATGGAGAAGAACGTGCAAGAAACTCCACCGACACTCTTTTAAAAATAATAATTTTTTACAAAGATTTATTTACATCGGGTTGAAATTATACATACCTACATGTGAGAACGATGTAAAAGACGAGCAGGATAAAAGCGTCCGGAATAAAAGAGGAACAATTCAAAGAAATAATTAAAATTAACCATGGCAGCTAAGAAAAGACCAGTCCCGACTGACGGCGCCCATTCACGAACATGACGCATGCGCCAGCACCATTCGGCTCAACCATTTTGAAGGGAGCCAAATGATCAAACGCATACGCCACCATCAGCTAGACTTTTGAGTGAGCATGACACTCCTAACCGCCAGGGTACATTCAAGTCAAAAACATACCTAAAACTGATAGTTAAAGTTAAAGGTACACAGTACTCACACATGTGCTGTTAATGGCTGAAATTATACAATGCTAAGTAAGTTGATTCTAAACAATGCAATTTTTTTCTTACAATCTTCAGCCGGTCCAACAATGTTTCCGAAATATTAACAGTTTAGTTTGTGCTCCCTAGTGGCTGTGGAGCAGGACCAGCATTCAGCCAAGCATTTTTATCTTCAATATAATCCCCCAACTTATAATATGCTTGCCTGCATAGTGTGCGTTTAATACAAGACTTGAATTTCGTCTCATTTAGTTCTAATATATGGGGAGGTATCTTATTATAACATTTTAAACAGTACCCCATGAAAGATGAGGCTACTTTAGCCAGTCTGAAGCCTGGTTGAACTAACTGGTCCCTATTTCTAGTACCATAATTATGTCTCTCGCCTCTTTTACTAAAAAGATGTAAATTCTTTCTGACATACATGATGTTTTCCTAAATGTATTGACAAGGTACCGTCATGATGTTTATAATCTTAAACAGTTCCTTAAGAGAATCGCGCCGGCGGAGATTACCTATATATCGCTTTGATAGCTCTTTTTTGCAGAATAAAAATAGACTCGATGTCTGCAGCCCGTCCCCATAGTAAAATACCGTAAGACATGATACTGTGAAAGTAACTAAAATATACCAGTCTCGCGGTATCGATCGACATCCGTTAGTTGACTCATTTGGAAATCCTGAAACTTTTTGAAAACTTGTACAAGTCACGCATTTTTTAGGCGTGCTGACATGGGTATTGTCTCTTAGTAGGATATTAGGTCATCCTAGTGCTTAAGGGGAATGCTCCAACCAGCCCGCGAAATTCAAAGGCCGTTGATGAACTTAGAGCGTTGTATTGATGGTTTTGATGATTATAATTCTGTAACTACATATTATGTCTTAAACAACCTAGCACTGGCCTGCAAATTGCAAAAAACGTTAGAAAATTTGAATTTCGCGGGCTTGTTGGAGCATTCACCTTAAGGGCCTAGCTTCTTTATCCATTTTAGTTTTAATAGTACGAATCACGCCACGGGACAAATTATCTACCTATTGAAAGTTGACTGCCGGAGCACATTTATGTATTGTGCAGCGCAGCGCAGGGCATTTTTCACTGTCTAACTATTATCGACATTGTCCTCATTAAAATAATATCTAAAATCATTAAACACAACAATTTATTCCTGAACAGCATCGAAGCGACTACATGCGAAAGGTAGCGCGGATCCGCTTCTAGTCTAAAGCCGGGTCCAGACATAATCATTTGACCGATCCTATCACCGTATCCGATCACTGTATCCGTATCTGCGTATTGTATCAAGCCCCGTATCAAGTTGTGGACGCCTCCGATTTGCTCCGTATCCGTATCTTCACAATAGTCATGATCGCGTATCAAATTGCCCAGTTCAGTTTCTGCTTTCGATCAAACATGTCGTCGCAGTTGGTTGAAATGTACGAGAATGTAGCAATTTCATGTGCCTGTTTTAATGTCATTCACAACATTCTAACCTCAAAACCAAAACAGAGACGATGGTGGCAAACGGAATTATTTAAAAACAGAAACAGACTTGGAGGAAGAGCTTTGATGAGAGACCTAAGATTTCAACACATAATGACGCGTCCAGACTGACCCACGCCACGTCCGTATCTGTATCACCTTTGATGATCGGACAAAAACCGACACATGGGACGGGCCGTATCATAACGGCGTATCGAGATCCCGTATCATGATACGTATATCATTACCCGTCCACATATGCGATCATGATACGCGTCGACGATACGGATACGGTGATCGGATCGGGCAAATGATACATGTCTGGACCCGGCTTTACACGTTTGATCTCTGGGAAAATTACAAAACAAATGACCACGCGCAGTCTAGCGCATACTCGCGCATACACGCGCATTCTCGGATAGAATTTCGCCTAATGAGTCACGCTCTGCGCTGCGTTCCGCCATAAATGTGCGCCGGCCCGAAGCATGCCTAGATATAGGAAGGTAGCCACATGTTGAAAGATCTCATAAGGCTAAATCGTCGTCACCAGATTAGCAAGCACTAAGGGTTAAGACACAACACAACAATAATAATTAGGAACTTAGGTAACTATCTATAATTTCAGAAAATTATTTCAGGATTGAAACTCGTGACTTGCATCTCATACGCCAGTCACTCAGTCCTCTGTCATTCGAGCAACTAATATAGGACAAGGTAATTCATTATTATTACTTAAACCATGATCATTCATGATTTATCCTCAAATTCATCAACTCTACGTCAAATAAACTATTGATCAATGACTTAAGCCCATTGCAGACAATCGGTCGTCAATGACGTAGGCTAACCACGCCAGTCGGCACGAAAGCGAGGCGGCCACTGACCTGCAGTCTATAGGTACAGTCGCCAACACTTCACTTTTGGGGGCCGAGTCACCCGCGTCCGTAGGAGAATACCCTTCAGCGAATCCCTACACGTGGTCCCCGGGTGGTGCTAAACAGGCGACACTAACCGCCTCCGTGGTCTAGTAGTTATACCACCTGATTCAGACCCAGAGGTCCCGGGTTCGATTCCCAGCGGAGGCAAATCTTTTGCTCGGTTTGGTTGGTGGTAGGACTTGTACTAAGTCTGCCTGGCAAGCTACCACCATCGTGTCTAAGTCTGTCGCCATAACAACAATGTTAACAGCATTGTAGTGTTCCGGCAGTTAGAGGTATGATAGCCAGTTCCTCTGTGTAAGAGGATTCCGGGTGAAACTCGCTTCCATCTTCAGCCTAATCATCACTTTCCATCAGGTGAGATTTGGGCCAAGAGTTTCCCAGTTTTGTATAAAAAAAAAACTTCAAGCTACAACAATCTGTCAAATTTCTTTGTTAGATTTTCAACTTTATTTGCAAGACGATAGGGTTCAAATATGATTGGGAAAATTTGTCAGTTTCCGATAACCTGATGTGCTGGCGACTGTACCTAGGTGAGTAATAGAATAGGCGGGGGGTGGAGTCCTATTCACGAATTGCCGATTTGGCGTATCGTATTGTTATTTGATATGTCACACGATACAGTTTGAGGAACTTTTTTTCAAACTTGGCCCCCAAAAGTGACCTCCTAAAAATCATTTATTTACATATAGCGTCCATATTTGGGTCATAAAAGTCCATGTGTATACCAAAATGTCGACAGAATCGGTCCAGTAGATCAGGAGAAAACTGGCTGTGGGTTCCGTTTATTTTTCGGAACCAGCCAAGTGCGAGTAGGACTCGCGCTTCGCGTATGAAGGGTTCCGTACCATCGTATTTTTATTATTTGTTGTTAAAGCGGCAACAGAAATACACACTCTGTGAAAATTTCAATTGTCTATCTACTACGGTTCATGAGATATAGCCCGTTGACAGACAGACGGAAGGACGGACGGACGGACGGACAGACAGCGGACGCTTAGTAGTAGGGTTCCCTTGGTTACTCTTCGAGTAAGGATACGGAACCCTAAAACGGTTAATCATTTTTATTGTTCGGGTACCTATATAAGGGATAATAGGGAAGGTCAATGTAGATACCTACTTTATTGCAAGTTTATCTGGCGCATACCATAATTATACCTATCGGTTTAATTATAATATTGAACGACGTTGACCAATGCCGATCAACGATCGACGAACGTGTAGACTGGTTTTCGGCGACCACCAATACTGTTGACCTCCCCTTAGGGCTTATGATGTAAGAAAACAACATCCGCCCTGTGTTGCCGTTTAAAAGGTCACAATGAAGTTTATTTCGTACAAATGACACTCGATTTCTTTTCTTTTTTGCTCGTTAATCAAGTGTTTCTGTTGTACCTACGTACTACCTATGTTGTAATGCAACCCATCCATGTTCCTCATAGTGCCCTGAATGAAAATACCTCCGGCTCCAGCCGGTACTTTGTATCAATCGATACTTAGGTACTTTGCACTCGGCGCCTTGTACTACCTAAATACAGAATTTACCAACGCGTTCTATATTTATATTATACATAAACTTGGAGTATCTAAGTGTAGTGAGGACTGATTTATTATTAACATTTTGAGCTATATAGTTGGAGGAGTTTAGATAAAGATTTATTTACCTACCTATTTGCTAATTGGTTTACAATGAGATTTCTAAGAGTTACTTTAGGATCATAGGATTTAACGTAGACAGTTCGAGCTTTTACAGTAACAATGTTGTAGGTACATAATGACACAAGTGTCAAGTTTAATGTCGGAGTTTTATAATTTTCAAATGTTCCTTTACGTAGGATGTTGACTTATTGCTGATGTTATAACGGCAGGCGAGTCGGTGGATTTACAGATAGACTACCTATCTAATATTTAGCCAAATTTTTCCATAATCAATAAACCAATCTATATCTCAGTGAGTTCCAATATGGCACATCTCCACCTACCCCTTCACACTTTTTTTTTTGGTATGGGAAATCATCCAATGACTTCTCCCGCTCTGGGCGTAGCGGGAGGGAGTGTCAGACACTCAGACTTTTACTGACTAAAACAAATCCATGTTCCTTCATTGCCCTTTGTGTTCCGGAGCCGCAACTACGGCAGGCGTAGGCCCTTTCGGGCCCCTCTTTATGCTGACTCTCTTTGAGGCGCGCGTGGATCATAGCTCGCAGTCCACAGGCCCGGGGCTACGGTGGCTAGAGGCCACCAGGTGGCCTCCGACACCCCAATCGCCGCTTCGAGGACACGGCGGTGCTCCGCCCAAGCGGGGCACACCTGCACAGTGTGCTCCACCGTGTCCTCCGGTCGATCCTCGCAGTTACCCCTTCAAATTAACAAAGCCCTTCACCATTCCCTTGATTTATTTCGAATAAGATTCATTCTAAATAGACAGTACGACTGTCCTACTGCAGAAAACAAATAGTTTTTTATTTTTATCATTTTGTACAGGTTCTCTTTTTATTTTTGTACATTACCAGTTGTAAAAGCTAAAAGTAATTATTTTACTGGCAATACTGGCATAACTTTCTGTCAAAACTCTGTTGCTGTCACTGTCAAGGTTCCTATAAAATCAATATAATTTAAGTCGACGCATCGATTGTCGTTTATCTTTGTCTTTCTGGAGTGACTTGCTGTATCTGTCTCTTTTAAACTTCAGAACTAAAAATTATTTATAAATCTGGAACGCAGTTTTCGTATCATTGTTATCAATCGTCAAGTTTCGATGAAAACTGTATTAAATCTTGAATTAAATGTGTGATTTCACATCTAATTTAATATTTGTGTAAAATATCAAGATGCTGCGTAACACTAAACATATTCACATGTATTTCTCTCTTATATTGTTGTTATCTTGTTTCACTTATATTTCTGCGAGTGGCTGTGTTTTTAACGTGAAACTGAAGCAAGTTCTCAAGAATCAGGGCTTCCACAGGTAAATCTATCAATTAAATTGAACTCGGGTTCCATAAATACCAGACGAACATTTTATTTTGGTCTGAAAAATATTTTTGTTTTTCTCAGTTCTGTGTCCTTCCAGTTTAAAAATATGTTTAAAACATTTAAGTACTTAGCATGCAAAATTCCTCAGCTTCTTTTAATGTTACTATCATTGTAATGTCCTCAGCATTATGTTGTAGATAGTATTACTTTATTAATATTTACTTGAATGAAGTCAACATTTTAAGTAAAATTACTGTGTTTATTATTTCTAATATGAATTATTTTTCATAATCTGTTTGAGCTACCAAATTATATTTATGTATTTCATTTGTCCATAACAAAAAAAAAAAATGATAGGTACATTTTACTGTAGAAATTGTGGTTATCCTCTATAACCACCATTTCTACAATAAAATGTACTGTTTTTTAGATACTAAAATATTATTACTGTTTCAGGAACATAACCTACGGTATAGTATTCAACGGGGACGAGAACCAGTGCTGGTTGTACAAAGACTGTGTTGTTGGACTGGACCAGACCCTGCCACATGGAGTGTATGCCAACCCGGATGAGCTGAGCACCTTGAGGAGAATGAAGAAGGTGAATAAGTAGTTGTTGTTATCCACAGATTCCGTTAAATTAAACGGCTGGATTTTATTAGTTAAAGAAAAGAATTGGAGGCTAAAAGACTTGTCAAAAAACCTGCAAAAAGCAGTAAAAAATTAAAACATAAGTCATTTTATGCCATCAACTTTAAAAAAAAAAATTCAAACACAGATTTGACGCCGGTGCCACAAACTGCATCAAAATTGGATGATTGAAATCAAAGGATGACTACTTGGCTCACGGGTAGACCATGCTCTTGAATAGGACAAAGGAAGTTTTTAGTCTTGGGAGTATGTTCTTTTGGGATTGGTTTCAACATTCATGCAGATGATGCCTCTGACAGAAGCTAGTTAACTTATATTTTATTCATAACTTTCCAGCTGAATGCAGTACCAAAGAACCGCGTTAACACCGAGCTGCCAGCAGAGCACTCGTACCCCACCACTACGTACATCACGGAGAGGATCAAAGATTGCAAGGTGTACCTGTGGCTGCCTGTCCATGCCAGGTATCATCTGGCCATGCCTGGTGGAGGGTGAGTATCCTAAAAACCGCATAAACACTGTGGAGCACTTGTACCCCACCTCTACGTACATCACGGAGAAGATCAAAGACTGTAAAATGTACCTGAGGCTACATGTTCACGCCAAGTGTCATCTGCCAATGCCTAGTGAAGAGTAAGTATATAAGAATTGTATTAACACCAAGCTGCCTGTATAGCACTCCTACTCAACCACTACGTACATCATGGAGAGGATCAAAAACTACAAGGTGTACCTGTGGCTGCCTGTCTACGCCAGGTATCATCTGGCCATGCCTAGTGAAGAGTGAGTATATAAGAATTGTATATTAACACCAAGCTGCCTGTATAGCACTCCTACTCAACCACTACGTACATCATGGAGAGGATCAAAAACTACAAGGTGTACCTGTGGCTGCCTGTCTACGCCAGGTATCATCTGGCCATGCCTAGTGAAGAGTGAGTATATAAGAATTGTATATTAACACCAAGCTGCCTGTATAGCACTCATACTCAACCACTACGTACATCATGGAGAGGATCAAAAACTACAAGGTGTACCTGTGGCTGCCTGTCTACGCCAGGTATCATCTGGCCATGCCTAGTGAAGAGTGAGTATATAAGAATTGTATATTAACACCAAGCTGCCTGTATAGCACTCATACTCAACCACTACGTACATCACGGAGAGGATCAAGGCCGCTCCCGCTCTGGGCGAAGCAAGAGGGAGTGTTAGTCTATTATTGACAAAAATCCATCTGTGTTCTAATGCCCTTTGCGTTCCAGGGCCGCGGGGATCCTTTCGAACAAATTCCCAACCTCCGGCTGGGCATAAACCCTGTGCCTGCATTAACTTGAGTTTGATAAGTTTCCCACAACCTACAATTTCTGAGTTTGGACATCAGATGCCATTCTACTGCAAGTCTAACCCTCTTACAAGCAAAAGGCCTTTATAAAATTTTATGAAAAATATAAGTTACATCAATAAGACACAATCAAACTGGAAAACTTCATTAAGGTCTAAAAAGCTACCTAAATAATCAAGTTAAAAAGCAAATCTTGAGTCTTTGAGATTCTCATTAATCTTGAGTGAGTTTGCATTTGAAAGTTCTAAAGATTTTTTATTCGTTTTTCTAGTTTTAAATGCACACAATAAAGATGCCTATCAAATATATATTTTTTTCCAATTCCAGCATGGCACGCAACACCATCGGCCCCCCGAAGCTGTACCTGCGCTGTCCCGACCAACGTCTGGACATGTGCGGGAAGGAGGCTGTCCCTGCCAACTTCCTCTGCAACGGCAGCTCTAAAGACAAGTGCAGCTGGAAGGAACTGCCCTATACCCTGGTGAGAGAGAGTCGTCCATTATTCACTCTATGTCTGGTCAAAATTCAAAATTCAAGTCATTTATTCAAATTAGGCTGAGAGCCAGCACTTTTTGAAGGTCAATTTTTACAAAAACTGTCCCCCAAAACGCCCGGCCGGCATCACTTCTAGTGTCAATTAATGTCCACAATTACCAGTCTTGACATTAAATTGAGCCCATTCCTAGGAAGCACAGAGAAACATGCTACATTTTGTATATAAAAAAAAAAACTTTTTACTAAAAAATACAATCGACTTCCAAAAAAACACACTACAAAGTTAATTTCGGAAATCGGTGTTTTTGTTAGTTTTTTCGTATTTGGACACAGACTTCCTAAATTAAAGTAATTTTTAACTTTGTAGTGTGTTTTTTTGGAAGTCGGTTGTATTTTTTTGTCCACACCACTGCAAAATTGCAGAAAAGCAAAATACGCAATTTCGATTACTTAGATAACATAAGATCATCATCGTAGACGAATTCCAGCTATTTCGATTTAAAATCCATAGTTCGGAACCGATTTTGATAAAATTTAAATGGGACCAATCTGCAAGTATATCCTTTCAGATAAAACAAGAAATTTTCAAATCGGTTCATAATTGTCGGAGTTATGAGGTAACAAACATAAAAAAAAATTGAACCGAATTGAGAACCTCCTCCTTTTTGTGAAGTCGGTTAAAAATAACTTTGAAAGGATCTTTGGTATTTCTGCTTTTTCAAGAAATTTTAACCTATTATATTATGGATATATAGATGGCACCAAAACAGTCTACCACGACGCTGTTAAACAAGGTCTTTTTAAGTTTACTAAAAAAGGCTCTTCATCTGCCCTTCACTTGAAGTTGGCTCTAAAGAAGCATTTCATGTATCTAATCATTGGGTAAACAACTAGATAATTTGGCCAACTATAAACATATAACGCCATCTGCCTTTAGACATTGAACTAAAACTTCAATACTTACATTTTTTTTTTGTGATTGAATATTTCATTAGTGTACATTTCAAAGCATAAGATTTTATTACAATACTGAAAACATATTTCGGCAACAAGACTCATAGTTTTAGTAAAAAATTACTTACAAACTATGTTAGTTTAACAAAACCAAAACAGCGCAAGACCATGCTTGCTTGCTACTACGATCAAGGGATCTAAAAAGGCCACTTTAGGAGAAACAGAAAGCACTTCACGCTACCCGTCACTGTCAAATTTTCCCTATCAACTTTGAACCTAAAGCGTTAGCGATAAAGATGAAATTAAATTTGACAAATTTTTGTGTGGTTAATATTATGATTCTGCTAAAGTGGCCTCTTTAGACCCGCAGGTTACTGTTGGCGCTGCCAGCAATTTACGAACTATGGATGTTCTGTATGACTTTTAGTAAAATGAAAAAAAAAAGAAAAGAACTGCAGTAAGCACTTGATGACATGGTTGACGTATTGATTGCGCGCCCTACGCTCCCTGTCAGTAACCTCTTTTTATTTAAGATGGGTTTGCTCTTGAATCTAGTCTTGGTCAGAGATGACAGAGGCAAAGTCTACGATGGAGCGAGCTTACCCAGAAGGAGCCTGTTTACTCTAACTTTGAAAAGATTAGGGTTGTAAGCATTCGGAAACACAGACGCAGGCAAAGAGGTCCACTTCTTGCTGTGCGCATTATGAAAGATGCTTGGATACAGGATCGGACTTGTGCTTTATAAAGAGTTAAAAGCTGCTCAGGCTTGAAGTATCGCTTCACCCTATTTAGGATGCCCAGCCTTTTGGCCGCAGTTTGGGCCTTGCACTCAATGGTGGTGCCGAAGTTGAGACTGGATGACAGCTCCATGCCTAGGAGCTCGAGCCGATCAGTCACTGGAACAGATGCACCCCGAAAAATAGGAGTTTGGTTGAAACATCTCCTTTTTGCGGTAAAGAGACACGCCTGTGTTTTGGTGGCTTTAAAAGAGACCAGATTATCGTCACCCCACTGGGAGACAAGGCTTAAAGTCAAATTTGTCCGCTCTACCATGGCCTCTCTCAACGAACGAACTTCATCCCCGCCGGTTGTGGCGCCGGACAAGTATCTCTCTGAAACCTGCGTACTGTCATCTGCGTACCCAACAAGACCAGGCTGAAGTAGGTCATTGATGTGCAGCAGGAAAAGAGTTGCAGAGAGAACAGACCCCTGAGGGACACCGGCATCAATAGCCATGAGGTCAGAGGAGCAACCGTCAACAACTACTCGGATCGACCGTTCTCTAAGGAAGTCCGATACCCAGCTGCAAAAACCAGCTGGAATGCCATATACAGGAAGCTTGCTCAGCAGACTTGCGTGCCAGACCCTGTCAAAAGCCTTCGAGATATCGACAGACTAAAGATGAAAATCAAAATTGACAGATTTTTGTGGTTAATATTATGATTCTAATATGATTCTGCTAAAGTGGCCTCTTTAGACCCGCAGGTTACTGTTGGTGCTGGCCGCAATCTACGAACTAAAGATGCTCTGTATGACTTTTGAGTAAAATGAAAAAAAAAAACTGCAGTAAGCACTTGACGACATGGTTGGCGTATTGGTTGAGCGCTCTGCGCTATCTGTCAATATTCTCTTTTTAATTTTATTTGAGATGGGATTGCTCTTGACTCTAGTCTAGGTGAGAGATCACAGAGACCATGTCTACGATGGAGCGAGCTTACCCAGAAGTAGCCTGTTCACACTAACTTGGAAAAGATTAGGGTTGTAAGCGATCGGAAACAGACACAGTCAGAGAGTTCCACTCCTTTGCTGTGCGCATTATGAAAGACGCTTGGAAATGCTTAGTGCGAATTGGTGGAATAGCAACAAGGTAGGGATGGTAAGTTGCAGTGCGTCTGGATGTCCGATGATAGAAGGGGCCGGTGGGATAAGGTTGTGGAGTTCTTGGGCACACTCTCCAAAGTACAATCTAGATCTAGAAGACCGACAAGCTTGGCATCCACCAGTTTTACGTCTCCAATGAGCCTCTTAGCTCTGCATTCCACCGATGCAAGCGCAGCAAGCTAATACTTTGCCTTTTCATCCCAAAGGTTTCTGCTATACTTCATGCAGGATCGGATTTGTGCTTTGTAGAGTTAAAAGCTGACCAGGCTCAGGGGCGTAGCTACCGCCGTATCTGCCGTATCAATTATACGCCCCCCCCCTCCCCGGGCCAGGGGGGCCCCCAACGTGCATAAGCAAAAATTTACAAAAACTTCCTAAATTACCTAAGAACTTCGATGGGACATGAACGCCTGTCAGACCTCTCACTATTGTCCATAGAGGCAGAAACTTTAGAAAAACTAAAGTCATCATCAGCTATAAATGATTTAATAAATAAGTTTGCTGAAAAAAAGGCAAGGTGAGTGTATATTGAATTTGAATTGTTTGTAAAATTTTGGAAAAAGTGACAGATAGTTAATTATGATGAATAAATATTTCTTTTGTGAGAAATCTTTACCCTTCCTAAGGGCCCCCAAACAAATTTTTAATGGGGCCCCGCCAAGGCACGCTACGCCCCAGGCTTGAAGTATCGCTTCACCCTATTTAGAATGCCTAGCATATTTGAGGCCAGTGGTCAATAAGTGACCTACATAATTTAAACTGGACTACAAACATTCAAATAGCAAATTCCACCCTCTGTGTTCCAGCTAACAGACACGCTAGTGTGGCCGATTCCGGTGGGCAACATGGAACACTTCCACGCCATCTCGGTGGGCACGGCGCTGGTCATCGCGGTGGGCTCACTCTATCTCATCAAGGCCATACACGAACACAAACTGGTCACCATGTCCTTCAACCCTTATAGCTCGTTGCAGAAAGAACGTTAAAAAAAAATAAGATTGAACTTGAAAGGCTTTAAAACACTTGCCTATAACTTGCAAAAAAATAACTTCAAAGTACTTATTTATAAAAGTAGTTTTTTCTCTCATTGAATCGCCGCGATAATATCGCCGTGTGGAGACACGTTCATGAGTCGTTATAGAAATACGTGTCACGGACGATAGTGTCGCTGCGATTCTGTGGCTCGTGGAGACGGTCCCATAGTGACATACAGCGATCAGACTAGAGAATATGCATGCAATTTTTTTTATTTGCAAAATGATATACCTACTTATTATCTCTAATAATTTACATTTATTCGCCAAAATAATTAAATCTCGCCTATTTTTCAAGTAATTTTGATTCTATTTTCACTTTTAGTATTATATTATTGTATATTTTTAGATAAACTGTGTATAGATCATCAATATTTTTTCATGCATAGTCACTATTCGTTATGACACATGTCCAAGGTACTTTCAAACTTGTGTGCGAGTTACTGGTATATGTATTTAGGGCTTTAATTTTGTTTTGAAGAATCGGTTTAGTCTCTTTTCTTCCCCTTCTCATCTCCGCTAAATTTGAGCATTATTTTGACAACCTTATGTAACATGGCAGCCAAGGAGGTAACTTTTCAAAAGTTTTGTTTAAATTTCGAACTGGCTAGCAAATAGAAATAATAGTTTTTTGAAAAAAAAAAAAAAAACAAATTAACACTTTAACGCGGGAAAAAATATTGTTGTTAGTCATTGATTTTGTAAATTAATTGTATTTTTTATTTACGCGCATTATTTGAGAAAAGTACTTTACAAGCCTTGGCCACAACTAGGCATTAATAGACTTACATATATGCCTCGGCTTCACTTCGGCTCATATTTACACGTTTGTCCATCAATGTCTCTTTTGCTGGCCGCTGCAGTAATCTACTATTATTTTATACTGTCAAATACTTGGATTTATAATTCGTGAAAATTTCAATCCATCGCCACCACTTCAAATATCGGCTTTGATGTTGTGTATTTTAAGTTGACTTTCAAACGACCACTTGCATAAATCAGCCCTAAAAGTATGGATGCCATGGAATTTGAACTGTATAATGTTTGCCGCAGAGTTCATTGTTCCAAAACCTGATGATTATCTCAAATTCTGATACAAATATAGAAATATTATGGTTGTATATTTTTTAACCGACTTCCCAAAAAGGAGGAAGTTATCAATTCGGTTGTGAATGGAAAAATTCTTTCTAATATTTTGTTATCTTGTTATAGGCAAAGTTCAGCATTTCAGCGATGTAAATCGATTGTTACTTTTAAATATCATCTAAATTGACACAAAATGATTAAATTTGTTTTTGTAAAACCCTATTAATTGGTATATCTTAGGATTAATATACTTGAGGCTTACCAACATGAGTTTTTAAATGTAAGTTTTGTTAGTAGCATTTGGAAATTTAATGGTGGATGCATAAGCTTAAATAATATAGTTTATTGATGTCTCCCTAGGTGTTGGTAATTATGACATTTGTATAAAGACTATGTTATCTATGGTATTTGACTAGGTACTATCAAAACTTTAAATTAACGAATTTAAACTTATTTGAAAGATATTGCTAAAAATTGACAAATTATAACACACAGATCAATACAATTTGTTGAAAAATTGAGAAGTAAGATGCTTTTGAAGTTATACTTCTAACCATGAAAATTTTGAATACTGATTATACGAGTGAGTGACGTCATACGAAATTAGTGTTGTCTCTATTTATCATAGATTTTAAAAAAATCTGTTATTTTTGAGATTTTGATAAGTTTTCTTACTAGATGTTGTGCTTTTCCAAGATTTTGAGAAATGTAATAAAACATTTAAGGCTGATTTCTAAATAGTCAACTTTTACCTGAGGAATGGCCGTCTGACAGTTTTTGCATGGAAATATGTCAATGTGACGTATTTATTCTTCCAATAAACGTTATCTGACTATTGAAAAATGCCCTTAGGGCCGATTTTTCAATAGTCAGATACTATTTAACTGAAGAATAAATATGGCCGCTTGACATATTTTCTAGCCAAAAGCTGTCAAACTCTGATAAATTTTATCTGACTATTGAAAAATCAGCCCTTAGTCAAATACTCTATTTGATGAGTAAATTATATGTAGAAAAACATGTGGAAGTATATACAACTAAAGACTGATATAGAAGCCCTAAGGTGGTCTATATTATGTGACATACGATGGGATCTAGAGATTGGTGCAATAAGATGGACTAGTCCCCGCCACGAGAAGCTATAAATTTTGTAAACACACATTCAAATGTTTGTTGCATGAGTCAGACTCGTTCCAGTACCACAAAACATTAGACGACAGCGCTTTATATCGATCAAATATAACCCGACCAAGTGAAATTGCTAGTTAGTTTCGTATAACACGTATGTTACTTTGAGTAGATTGAATTTGGGAGTATTTGTTGTCGCTACGTAACTAAGTAGAATTTCTTTGTTTACACAATTTATAGCTTCTCGTGTCGGGTACTTAATATAGTATAATATATAATTTAATTAATTAAATATTTTATTTTACGGCTTAAAGTTGAAGCGCGACTTACATTCGGTTTCTAGAGAATTGAACTAGTCAAGTGGTCAAAATCGCGTTTGAAGTTTCAGCCGTAATATAACATTTCAGTATTAGTTGTGTATTTATTACATGTATTTGTAAACGACAATATCTTTGTAGAAGTTTTAATAATTGCACAAGTAATAGGCTTGTGTCCTGAAAAAATCTAATTAGTCTGTCAGTTAGATTATCAAAAAATATTTGACCCGTGTTTTTTTCTTTTGTTACGGGAACCAAAATTGATGAAGTTACGACGCTTTTAAAATTCTCAATACGTCACCCCTTCGCATAATTTTTAGTGAGTCGTGACGTCACGAGCCCCCACACCCGAGTTTTGATGCGTTTATCTTTGTCAATATTCATTGATTTACAAAAACAAAAATTCGTGTTCATTATTTTGCAATACTCTAACTGACGGACTAAATAGTTTTGCAATTTGTGGATGATGGAATCTAGCCTATTCTTCTTAAAAAAAAAAAACAAAATCTATTTACTAGGAAATATTTTGACTTATGATAAATCTTCTTGACATTCCTCTTCTTAATATAAGTTTATTGTACTAGAGTAATGTAGTAAGAAAATTACAAAATTGTTGAATAAGTACTACCTACTCACTTCCATTTTTAGATTTGTCTAAATTATTATAATATTGCTCGCGACTTCGTTCGCGCATATCTTGTTTATTCCCGGATCCCGTAGGAATTTCGGGAAATCCTCACTTAGTGCTCACCTACATTCTCCAAGGAACCTACAAGCCAAATTTCAGCTTTGCACGGCAATTACGTATTATATATAGACACGTCATAAACCAACATCGCGGCGCTTAAAAACGGCGAAAATACTAGATAGCTACTAATACGCATGAAGAAAGGGAAAGAAAATGTCACCGTACGGCGGGATGCCTGTTGCTAGAGGAAAATAAATATACATCTTCAGTTACGTCACAGGATAAGTAATAGTCAAATTGACATCAAAACAAACGTAGTGTGGCGCGACAGGTTGGTGCGTAACTAAGCGCGATGTGGCCAATTGGCTTCATTTCTTGTTGTCATTTTAGAGTGCGGACAACGTATCTATAGTTTTATATATCATTGTTCCACGGCCAGTAGTTTCGGCTATGCGTTGTCTGTGAGTCACTCACGCATTCAGTCAGTCAGTAAATGAAGAATTTTATACAGTGTTTATAATGCGCACATACGAAAATGAGGGAAACTGTACCTAATTTTATCGACGGACAACGTGTTAAAATTTTTTTTATTTTTTTTTATCGATTTTTTTAATGTTCTTCACAACTGTGACCTCAGTGCAAACAAAACTGTGTAACTTTTCAACTAAATGATGTATTTTTTACTATTTGTAGCATATTATGATGAAGAATAAGTTAAGGTAATAAAACAGGTAGGTAATCGGGGCGTCTTTTTGAGAAATTTTACGATTACTGTAAAAATCGATGAATACAAAACAAATTCTTGCTAAAAAAACATGATTATTTTCAATTGAGGGTAGTTTATTAACACTATTTTCATTTTATAAGGATGGCTAATTATTTTCGATTATAATGGAGTTTGTTTCATTGCAATAGATCATTTAGTTGAAAAGTAACACAGTCTTATTTTCACTGGGGTCACAGTATTGTAAACAAACTTTAAAAAAAATCGATCGTTTTCGGTCAATAAAAAATACGTAGTAGTTTCTTGCCCTCATTTTCGTATGTACACATTATAATGACACACTGTATTTTAGGATTGATTTTTAGCGTGTCCTGCCCCACTGCTGGGCAAAGACCCTTTCTTCATCTTCCATTCCTCCCGTCTTTGGGCTGAGCACGTGCTGTCCAATCAAGCTGGTGCCGCCACCTCCGCCGGGGTGTCCCGCGATGTCGTCGGCCATTTCCTGGGAGCCAGATTGTGGCTGATTCGTCCATGCACCGTTCGAAATGCGGCAGACATGTCCGGCCCAGTCCAAATATGTCAAAGGCCTAAATTTTTTTAGTTTTCGGAGTAGAACGAAGTGAATACTCTTTTGTAATTTTCTAGTGACACATTTTTTCTAAATCATTGTCTAGTCATATAGAACATAAAAAGTGGTATGCACACAGTGTAAACTGCAAAATTTTATTCAAAATAAATAATATTGTAAATACTTGTCAGTTTTAATATATCTATATCATAAACTACCTATTTAATAAACTACCTTATCATAAGCATTTACCATTTGACCGCTGCTAAGGAGCATTTACTGGTCATGGTACAACAATCATTATAACTTGGACGAACATTATCTAACCCACTTGACTATAAGCGAATAATAGTCATGTGGGTCAGATAATATTGGTCTTAGACCCTACCTATTTCATACAAACTCGGAAGTCCTTATTCATTTGAAACTTTTTCTGTTTTTTTTTTTTTTTGACATTTTCCGGTGACCGATATCCGTCATTCAGAGATTAAAAACCACTGCCTGAGAAAGCATTTATTTTAGGTAACGGTTATGACCAAATTACTTCTGCTCTGGGCGCAGCGGGAGGAAGTGTCAGACTCTCGCTGGATAAAACCCAACCATGTTCCCTCAAATGCCCTTTACGTTCTATAGCGCCGTTCACACACATCCGGGTTCCCGTCCCTGACAGGACAGAGAACGAGACGGTGAAAAATCGGTTACCTACATACGATTTGTACGAACTTCCGTCCCGTTTTCTATCCTGACAGGGACGAGAACCCCGGATGTGTGTGGACGGCGCTTAGGGCCGCGGTAACTCTTTCGAACAATATCCCAACCCTGACCGACAATGGCACCGTCGGGTCCGGTCAAGCCTGAGAACGCCTGCCCTAATGACCGCTACCATTCACTTGCTTGCCAGGTATTTAATAGTGACAAGAATCAGGGTGCTTTTCCAGCTAATATGTGAGACGGTGTGTGAGGTTTTATTTCGGACGCTTTTATCCTCCATATCTTTTACATCGTTCTCGCATGTATCTAGGTACCTATGTATAATTTCAAAACGATGTAAACAAAACTTTGTAACAATATAATTACTAAGTTTAGAAACAGTGTCCGTGGAGTTTCATGCACGTTCTTCTCCTTAGAGATCTAGGTACGCTTTGGAACGTGAAATAGCTTCATCTTTTAGAACCGACCGACCTTGACAATTCAAAAGTGCCTGTAAATGGTTGAAATAAACGCATGAACTTTGAACTTTTGAACTTTGAGAAAAATATTTACCAACATGCGTGCACGGCGTTGACTACCATGCCATCTAATGTTGCATATTCGAAACTTTTAACGTCAAGAATACTTGACGTTGACGCTTCTGTGCTGCCACTTATATTACCTGCTTGCTACGTTTAGGGTGCCTAACGTGCACGAAGCAGAATGTGCTATCATTCTAGCCATTGATATATAAAAAAACCTAACACTGTGTTGTAAAAACAACTTAATACAGTTTGCTTAAAGGTTGAATTTGCAAAAATATATGCGTACAGCATAACTATAACTACGCAATGATATATATACACAGTTGCCAGATGGGGGGGATTCCCCCCAAATTTGGGGGTATTTTCAGACCACGGGGGGATTTTTGGGGGGACAAATCCTTTGGGGGGTTCAGCGGGGGGAAAAAAATTGGCTTGGAGGTAATTGGAGGATTTTTTGGAAAAAGTTTTATAACTGAACGCGACCACCACTATACTAAACCACTCACTACTTAATTTGAACGCACTATAGAAACGCACACAAACACACACAGTTTGCATCGGCAGCGCACGACGATGAACGATGATAGCCGAGTTCCGTTCCGTTCAGTTGCGGTCGGTCGCTCGGTCAGATAAATAAACAGGTTTTTGCCGCCACCAAC
This sequence comes from Ceramica pisi, assembly GCA_963859965.1. Lineage (NCBI taxonomy): Eukaryota > Metazoa > Arthropoda > Insecta > Lepidoptera > Noctuidae > Ceramica > Ceramica pisi. Next base: position 2,729,355 of record OY982538.1, read on the forward strand.
CGCCACTGAGTGTACAACGTTGATAAAAAGCAGTGAGTGCTCCTATGTGGTCTCTCAAGGCGCAGATGCCTTGTTGTAGATAACGGCACTATCAAAACAAAATTATGTAAGAAGGTACAGAAAGGAGTGGGAAAGTGACTCAATATTAAAATTGTAAACCAACTTCAAAGATGCTCGAGAGATAAAAAAGTGGTTTTTTGCCCACTTTTCAAAAATTTTCTTCCCAACGTAGTTCTGAAAACGTTCCCGTGGGCTTGTTCGCGACGAGACGCGTCTCTGGACACCTCGCACGCCCGTCTAGCTCGCAGAGAAATCCAAAAATTTACTCGGAGAACCGGAGAAAATGTATGGAACTGCAGACGACGCAAGTGGAGATGCTGATCCAGTCATGGAAGCAATTGCTGATTTTTTTTTTTTAAATAAATAAATAAATATTTATTTGGGGGTTTTTTCTCAAAACACTAACATTTTGGGGGGATTTCGGGTGAGATTTGAGGGGAATGCTAGATCATCATCTGGCAACACTGTATATATAATACGTCATTGTAACTACGTAGGTATAATCGGTGAGTGTTCGGCGACAGTTTCGAGCGTTACTTTTATTCGAGACGGAGCATCTTGGGTTTTTATATATGTATCTAGTTCGAAACGTTAACTATCGTTACTAATTCGAAACTTTTATGAAAAATATAGGTACTTGAGAAATAAGGAGCTGGTGGCTAAATCAGAGCCGCACGGGTCGATCTTCAAGGTTAAGCTACCCTTGCCAAGGTTGGTCTGTGAATGGGTGACCATCTCAACATATCGAGTTTCCTCCGTGCCTCGGAAAGCACGTTAAGCAGTTGGTCCCGGCTGTCATTTGTAGATCTTTGGCAGTCGTTACGGATTTTCAGAAGCCAGTAAATCTGACTCCAGTCTTGCCAAGTAATACCGTGTTACCCAGTTAATGGGTTGAGGAGGTCTGGTAGGCAGCCGCTTCACGTAAAATACCTACTGGTATTCAGCTGAATCCGGTTTGACTGGAAGCCGACCCCAATGTAGTTGGGAAAAGGCTAGGCAGATGATGATACTTGAGAATGACACTTCTGTGCTGCAACCTAGGTATAGTTCCTGGCCTGCACGTTCTCTATAGGATCACTTCATTTTCGGCGCAGAGCAGGCATGCGGGCGAAGTGTGTTTGTGCATACAGCTGAAAAGAGACACAGCTAGCATCCTTCGGCCTCATGCCTCATTGCTACCGCACATCTTTAATCGAAAAGCTTCCTAATGTTTGGCCAAAGCACTTGTAGCGTTTAATTCATTAATATGCATGAGATTTTTTTATTTTCAAAATAAAATACTTCTAGTAAACAATCATGACATTATTTTTTAAATACCTTCATCATTCTGGAGTTATAAAACTTCAAAGACTACAGTTAGAAAGAGAAGTCCGATACGAACTGTGACGTCAAATTACATGACGACTATTCAGCTGCCATGGAAAACAGCGTTTTCGCGAAAGGGACAGATAATAATATATTTGTTTAAAATAATTATTGTATCTCTTTCGTATTTCGAGCAATTTAGATTCTAATTTCACTGTGAGTATTATATTTTCGAATACTTTTAGATAAACTGTTCAGATCATAAATACTTGTTTCATGCATATTCCCTATTTTGTGACGTCACCAGCAAATAGTATCGTGACGAAATCAAGACAAAACATTGCTTCACGAAGTTGACTCCCAACTTCCGTCTTCGTTCCGCTTTACATGCCCTTGATCAAGAAGAGAATATTACCAACTCTTTGTTCATCATCATCTGCCTCGCCTTTTCCCAACTGTATAGGGTTCGGTTTCCAGACAAACCAGATTCAGCTGAATACCTACCAGTTTTTTACGTGGAGCGACTCCCGATCTTACCTCCACAACCCAGTAACCCGGTAACACGATACTGTTTGGCAAGATAGGTAGATTTTCTAGCTTCTGACAATCCGTAAAGACTGCTAAAGATCTACAAATGTCAGTCGGGATCAACGGTTTAACGTGCGCGATCTTTTTAAGACAACCTGACCCAGATCAGTTTGCAGCAGACAAAATGGTCTAGAATTTTATTCTAGATTATAAATAAGGTGACAATTTTACAAGCTCATAGGTGCTTGCATTAGTGTGAACAAATGGACATCCTGAAAGCCTTCTGCATGAACACTTCGCAACATATTCAGTAAAAGTTCGATCATAACTCTCTGCCTCTCCCAGAAGATTTTTTTTTTATACAAAACGGGGAAACTCTTGGCCCAAATCTCACCTGATGGAAAGTGATGATTAGGTCGAAAATGGAAGCGAGTTTCACCCGGAATCCTCTTACACAGAGGAACTGGCTATCATACCTCTAACTGCCGGAACACAACAACGCTGTTAACATTGTTGTTATGGCGACAGACTTATAATAGACATGATGGTGGTAGCTTGCCAGGCGGACTTAGAACAAGTCAAACAGATCTAGTTCAACACTTTGTCTCTGCATCATCCAAGGGTTGACTGGCAGAAGGTTGTATATTGAATTTTGAGATTCTGAATAACGAAAATTTTTTTTATTTTTTTATTACTTATATCAGCTGATAGACGTCCACTGCTAGAAATAGGCCCATCCCAAGCGTCACCAAAACGGCCGGTTCTGTGCGTCTCGCATCCATTCATCCAAATTTTTAATAATGCGCACAACAAAGGAGTGGAACTCTTTGCCTGCGTCTGTGTTTCCGAATGCTTGCAACCCTAATCTTTTCAAAGTTCGAGTGAACAGGCTACTTCTGGGTAAGCTCGCTCCATCGTAGACTTTGTCTCTGACATCTCTGACCAAGACTAGAGTCAAGAGCAAACCCATACAAAGTAAAAAAAAAAATTAGGTACCTACCTACTACTTTACTTAATTTACAAGAAACATGATAATTATTAATTTTGATAAGAATAACGTACGAGTACCTACATCAAGGTCGATCTTCAAGCTTGCGGAGGTTGGTCTGTGGATGGGTGACCATCTTAACATATCGAGTTTCCTCCGTGCCTCGGAAAGCACGTACAGCTGTTGGTCCCGGCTGTCATTTGGAGATCTTTGGTAGTCGTTACGGATTGTCAGAAGCCAGAAAATCTGACACCAGTCTTGCCAAGGAGTACCGTACCGTGTTACCCAGTTAATGGGTTGTGGAGGTCTGGTAGGCAGCCGCTCCACGTAAAATACTGGTATTCAGCTGAATCCGGTTTGACTGGAAGCCGACCCCAATATAGTTGGGAAAAGGCTAGGCACATGATGACCTACATTAATTCCCTTCCGAACACGATCTTCAAATTAAAAAAAAAAGTTTTTGGAAGTATTACACTGAAAAACACCAGAACATGAGCCACTTTGGGGTATTTAATTAATGCCACCGATGCTGCAATTAACTTAGTCATCAACTAGGCCCAATAAATATAAGTTAGGTAACCATGCATCGACCGTACAAGATTATCATTTGTATAATCTTTACAAATATTATAAAGCTGAAGAGTTTCGATTGTTTGTTTGCTTAAACGCGCTAATCTCAGGAACTATACTGGTCCGTTTAAAAAAATGTATTTCAGTGTTAGCCCATTTATCGAGGAAGGCTATATATATTATATCATCACGCTAAGACAAATAGGAGCGGAGCATTAATGGAAAATGTGAAGTGCGCAACTTCGTCTACGTCAGCTAGTTTGATAATATTATAGGTGGAATGTTATCCGAGCCGAGGTGGGGGCCGAGTCACCCGCGTCCGTAGGAGAATAACCTTCAGCGAATCCTTACACGTGGTCCCCGGGTGGTGCTAAACAGGTGACACTAACCGCCTTCGTGGTCTAGTGGTTATACCACCTGATTCAGACCCAGAGGTCCCCGGGTTCGATTCCCAGCGGAGGCAATTTTTTTGCTCGGTTTGGTTATTACGATGACGAAGATACAAACAGCTGAAGTTTAAGGAAAGTAGACATTTGTGAACCAGGAACCAGTTAGTTTTTTAGGGTTCCGTAGCCAAATGGCAAAAACGGAACCCTTATAGATTCGTCATGTCTGTCTGTCTGTCTGTCTGTCCGTCCGTCCGTATGTCACAGCCATTTTTCTCCGAAACTATAAAAACTACGCTGTTGAAATTTGGATGTATTTTGTGAACCGCATAAAGATTTTCACATAAAAATAGAAAAAAAAACAATAAATTTTGGGGGTCCCCATACTTGGAACTGAATCTCAAATTTTTTTTTTCATCGTACCCATACGTGTGGGGTATCTATGGATAGGTCTTCAAAAATGATATTGAGGTTTCTGAGATATTTTTTTTCTAAACTGAATAGTTTGCGCGGCAGACACTTCCAAAGTGGAAAAATGTGCCCCCCCCCCCTTAACTTCTAAAATAAGAGAATGATAAAACTAAAAAAAATATATGATGTACATTACCATGTAAACTACCAGCGAAAATTGGTTTGAACGAGATCTAGTAAGTAGTTTTTTTTTTAATACGTCATAAATCGTTAATCGCAACTTCTGCTTACAGAACCCTCAGTGCGCGAGTCCGACTCGCACTTGGCCGGTTTTTCTGTAGTCTGTAGGCGGCGATACGAATACAGTTGTTTACACTTTCAAATGATGTAGTAACATACGTGTAGTATCTTATTAGGAAACCGGATAAAAAACCACTACACAGTTTAAACAAGTTCGGAAAGTGAAAAACGGAGGTATTAAATAATTTCTCCAACATTAACTTGACTGTTTCAGGTTTCAGCTGTCAAGCTCCATCTACCCACACCGCGTGAAACCGCGAACACTTACAGCGCGTGAAGCCCCCTGTAGTATGGCGTGTGCCGGCGGCGCGGCGAGAGGGCGCCACTGCACCCTTTTATTGACCCGCGAGTGCTGAACCTTCCGTGAACGCCTCATCTCGCGGATGTAGATGGCAGCTATACTTTACTACGCCCCTTTCATGTCCTACGCTATCTACTTCCGGTTTTAGTAAATTCATTTTCGGCTGAGAATTTCTGAAGCGCGTTTGTTTTGTTGACAATGTACACTAGGCCGGAAGGTCAAAAAATTGGTTTCTCCGGAGATATTAGGCATTCATCTGATGAGTGTGGCGAGGGTCGTCGAGGATGCAGCGGCGGCGTCAGCGGCGGCGCGCTGCACGTGCTCGGCCGCGGCGCGCCGGGGGCGTGCCGGCGTGCGTACTCCGCGCGCCGCAGATATGGATTTAAGATTAACGAGGCCACGTAAGCGCGGCGTCGCGGCGGGGGCCGGGGCGCGCGCCGTGTTTACATGCGGGTGCAGGCGGCGGGTGCAGCGGGCGGGCGATCGATCGCTGGGCGGGCCGCGCGGGGGCCGCGGGCGGGCGCGGGCGGCCCGGGCGGCGGGGGGCGGGGCGAGCGCGCGCCGGCCGCCAGTCCGCCTCGGGGCCGCGTCCGCGCGGTCGTCGCCTGATCCCGCGGTGCGGCGCGCCGGAGTGTCTCCGCGGGCGCCCGGCGGCGGCGGCGAGCCTCGCGCCGCCCGCCCCCGCGCCGATGCCGCTGCCGGCCGTAGCCGCAGCGCCCCCCACCGTGTCCCCCGCGATTGCCCCGCCGGCCGGCGCCGCGCGCGCAGCCTAGCCGGCCACGACCTAGCCGAGCCCGCCCCGCCGCCCGCGCACCCCGCACCGCGCTTGCGCCCCTTGTTCCTGTGGGCGCGCCAGCACGACGGTACCGTGCAAGAGGTCCGCTGTGAAGACTACGACCCGCGTAACCGCATCCGTATCGCGCGCACCCCGACCGGTTGGCGAGTTATCCCGCGTACTAAAATATTTGACTCTATCGTTGTGACCAGCGCCCCGGCGCACTCGCCCCCCGAGCCCAGTGCTCCCCCTGAGCGGCGCCGGCGCCGGCGCCCCGGCAGGCCGCGGCGGAGGCGCACGGACGCAGCAGCGCCCGCGCCCGCCTGGCTCGCGCCCGACCTGGAGTCGCACATCCCGTCGCACACGATCGCGGTGCCGCGCGTGCCGCCAGTGCCACCCGCGCCGCCCGAGCCTACGCCGCTCGAAAACTTGCTGGCTGTGGCGGAGCTGGAGTTCAACCAGCAGCGCGGCGAGGAGCTGGAGCTGGAGCTGCAGGGCGCGCAGTACCCCTTCCTGCCGCCCGACGACGTGGCTCGCGACGTCATGTCGTTCGAGCTCGGCGAGCCCAAGCCGCCCGACGACATGTTTTTCGAGCAGCGCAAGACGCACGTGCCCGAGCGCGCTGCCGAAGAAGATGTGTTTCATAATGACATGGGCGTGCACAAAGACCTGTTTGAGACTATTAGTGAAGCGCACTACCTGCCCGAGCTCGGCGGTCCCCACGACGAGGCGCTGCTCGAGTCGCTCGTAGAGAAGGGCTGCGAGGACAATCAGATTCTCGGGCAGGCGCTGGACAAGCTGGCGCACCTGGTGCACGGCACCGACTACGTGGAGGAGGAGGACGACATTCTGCTCGGCGGCGCGCCCGTCGCCGACATCATCGACCGCCTCGAGCAGTCGCTGGAGTCGCCCAGTCGGAGCAGCATGACGGCAGCGCAGGGGCTGCTCCATCTGCATCACATAGGAGACCATCTGCCGCTACCGGAGCAGCAGCAGTCCATCGAGGAGTCCTACATGTCAGACGAGGTGTTCGCGTCCGCCGACCAGCCGACTGAATGTGAGCTTGGAACACTATCCGTGGCGACACAAATACAGAACGTTACCGAAGTGAACCATTTAGAATATGATCAGAATGCTGAAAAGAGGCTACAGAATGATGTCGAAAATACGGAAGTGATGTATACTGAACAAGTACCTGAAATCCCTGAACCCTCGGACAACCAAAAATATCAGGCGTTGCCGGATCAGAGCGAAACAACTCTACCGGGTGATCTACAGCCTGAAATTAATGACGAGTCTACAGAAAATGTCAACAATAACATTACTCTCAAACTAGAAACTGACGAAAACCCATGTGATGATGACGGTAATTTTTCCAATACTATAAAAGTGGAAGCTCCAAGCATAGAGTTTACGAAAGAGCTAGAAGATACGGCGACTGTGGAATTGGTGGCTACGGATTTAAGTGTCAAAAATGCTAAACCTGCAAAGTCGGCTCGAGTAGAGGCTAGCGTTGCTGAAACTACAAATAACATGGATGACAATATGTCAGAAAAGAGCGACGACCTACCTAAAGATCTAAGTGTGCAGCGAAGGTTACCCACCCCGCATGCGTCGCCGCGAAGGATAGACATACCGCGAGCCCCGTCGAGAGAGTCGGATGCGATGCAGTCGCCGCAGCCGAGCGGCATCCCCGCCGTGCCGTCCTCACCTGAGATATTCACAATGCCTCAATCCAAGAGCAAACAATCATTGTTTTTAGAAACGTTGTTGTCATCGCCTTCGCCTAAGATGTACACGTCAGAAGTGACTATTACAAAACAGCAATGTGAACCTCTAAACTTAGGTAAACATCGAAAGTCAGCCAGTCCTACTGTGACGAGCTGTTCAGACGAGATTCGAAAGTTAAATAAGGAATTCGGTGAACCTCAAGAGAAAAAAGGAAGACGGGAGTCTACCGACGATTCAGTCAAAATAAGCAAAGTCTTCAATAAATGTGATCGGGATGAGCATAGTAACGAGATTCAAACTAAATCAAAGAAAAACGAGCCAGAAGAAATGCTTCCGATGAAATATCTCGAGAAAATAAATAAGATGAGTCCACTTGAACAAATACAAAGTCTAAGAACTTGCTCTAGTTTCAACATACCCGATCCCTTACTCATCCCGAAAAATAAACTGAATCAAATTCTCTCAGCTCCTGGTATTGAAATTCCGTTGATGCTGATGGCTAATCCTGAGTTTAGATTACCAGAAGCGTTCAATTACCCCATGATCCTGCGGAACCCGGATATTCTGGTCATATCACTTTCACAATTAGAAAACATAATATTGAATGAACCGAAACGACCAGCGTCGCCGAAAAAGGAGCCAAAGCCACCCACGCCAAAAAGTGCAATCAGTACAACAAGCACATCAAGCAATGATAACACGGCGACTACAGGTCAGCTCGAGCAAATCAACAGTACTGTAGCCAAGCAGATACCACCAATGAACTCGATGGCGTGCGAGATCGATGCTGCCAACACTGCTATGCTACAGCAAATGATATGGCTACCCTATTTTAGCCAAATCGAGGCTCTAAACGCGTGCTCGCAAAATATGGATTTCATAAAAGCACTCAATTCGTCTGGTTATTCCGCTGGGCATGGTTTCTCAGAGTTATCACAAGCATTTAATCCAAATTCCCGTTTCGGGGGACTAACGGGTTTTCCGGTGATGCCACCGATGGACTACGAAAATCGTATGCAGTACGCTATGTGGCAAGAAGCCATGAACCACTCGAATCAACAACATGCTCAGAGGCAAAGCCAAGCTAAAGCCGAGTCTCAGGCGAAAGAAATGGCAGTAAAATCATTAGATGTACAGAATCCGTTCGTGCATTCGACAAAGAGTCATCATCATCATCAAAATAAATCCCACAGCAGCATGTCTTCTCGATCTAGTCCCGTGGCTAACTACACGGCCAGCCAGCGCGCCGCCATGCAACACAACTCGTTTCTGCAGAACATGTACCCAGGGATGAACCCGAACATGCGGCCGAACATGCCTCTGCCGGGCCTTCAGATACCATACTTTAACCCCAACTTGATGGGCAGTCAGCGCTCGCCGCGAGGGCAGAAGAGCCCGACGTCGCCGTACTACCCGAACAACAATTACCTGCAGTCGATGCAGCATTCAGAGGCGCAGGCCCACCAGCGGAGTAGTTCGACGGGGTCGCAGGACTCGCCGCGGCCGCGGATCAGTGTGAAGTCGCTGCAGAACCTGCTGGCGCCGCCTCGCAGCGACGGCGCGATGGCGATGCCGTCGTCGTCGTCGTCGCGGCGCGGCCTGGCGCCGGCGGCGGCGGCGCTGCGGCGGCGTGACGAGCCCGAGGTGGGCAGCACGACGCCGCTGGGCGAGTCGCCGGCGCACCTGCCGCCGCACCCGCATGACCCGGCCTCCTTCCACTTGTGGCATCCGCTGTTCGGCAAGTGAGTCACTTTCATCTATGTTTACCGCTTCTACAAATATTTGCATGTTCTTTATAAGTTTTCGCCGTATTTACTTTTCTTGTTCGGATTTCTTTGATTCCATAATTACCATGTGCTTATGCAGCGCTGGCGGACGTTCGAGACGTTGTGAATTCTGAGAAAATTAAGTTAAGTAGATGTCCACAATTTTCGTGCAGAGGTTTCTTAAGTTTCGATGTTAGCTACAGATTTCCATGAATTGACTTCATTTTCAATACCGCAATTTAACTTTCGTCGCTGTCCTGTGTCATGTAAATACATTTCCACTATCTTTAAAAAAAAACAGCACCGACATGGCATTTACATCAAACAACGCCGATACATATGTAAATTCCTCGCATAAACAGAACTCGTTCGGTAACGTTAATAAACTGAGAGACGTCGTGAGTTAATGTAGTACAAAGCACAATATACTTGGGTAATATTGTAGGCATTGTTTATTTATACCGGCCGTTTATTGGGTCAAGCCGGCGGGCAAAGCTAATTTTGCCCAGAATCGATCGTCTTCCGAAATAGCGCCGAAGTTGAAGGGTTAATAAGTTAATATGTCGGGACTGTGGGTCAGTTCGTCGCCTTGTCATCGTTTTAATTAGAACTGAGGCAGCCAAACGGGAGCTTTGTAATTGCCATGGGACTTGGTAGTGGACCCAGGGCTCTGTGGAATATGTAACGTAGTCTGTTTTGCGGTTAAACTACCACTGATTTTGATGGCATTCAGCAGGGGAAGACTGAGTGCAGTTAAACCGTTTGATTTAAAACTTAAAATGAGGTTAAGAGCTTTCAAATATCAAGAACTAGCTGACCCGCGCAACTTCGTCTGCGTAACATTTTCCATTAATGCTCCTTCCATGCCTATAGCCTTCCTCGATAAATGGGCTATCTAACACTGAAATAATTTTTTTAAATTGGTCCTTGAGTTCCTGAGATTAGCGCGTTCAAGGAAACAAACAAACTTTTCAGCTTCATAATATTACTAGCAGACCCGCGCAACTTCGTCTGCGTCACATTTTCCACTATTGCTCCGCTCCTTTTTGTCTTACCGTGATATATACCGTGCGTACAAAGAAATTCGCTGCAAAATTTCCAGACTTAGCATTTTGCTTCCTAAATAAATAACAACCATACAATAACTTACTGTCTATCACTCGACGGTTAAAACACAGCATTGCTTTCATGCATAAATTTTAATTAAAGAGAATGTCCGATCGTCCGTCTGTTCAGCAATAAAACATAAAACATTTACACTTGATACAGTTAGTTGACGGAGACGCACAAATTAGTAATAATTATGTAGCAAAAGACAAATTAGGTACTGTCGGGTATTGCAAAGAGATAAAGAGTTCTCGAGTATGTTTGTGTTTGTATTGTATGTATGATTTTAAATATGAAATATCTGCACTTGAATCTATTATAAGGTAGATAAAAATACCACTTTAGCAGAATCATATTTCAGAACATTAACCACACAACTAAAAAAGGTAAAATTTGACAGTGACGGGTGTCACTGTCAAATTTAAGCGATAATATATAAAGGAGTAACTATGGATTTTCTTGTCCGTTCTTTCCCAACTTTGCTAATGGGCAATTGAAGTCTGTTTAATTTTGATTAAACTGTAAATTTGGATATTCAGAAATGCCGCTTACTGATCTAATTTAATCAAATCTTTAGTTACATAATTAACCTTTGTAGAGCTAGATAGTTGACATTGTCCACCCATTGTTTCTTTAGTCTTCCTCTACTGTTAGAGCGATCCATATTCTTACTAACAAATTTCTTCATGACATTGATTCAATGCTATATCTAAGTCCTATCCGTCCGGCCCACAGAAATGTCCGGCCTCATCTAGTTTAAAATGACCAAAAAAGATTGACGTGTAAAAGTGTTATTTACGACCTACTTACAGAATAAATAAAATTAATATACATGGTGCCATTTTTACAAAGGCGGTCCACTTTATGTACCCGACATAAACTACCTGTAGGTGCATTTTTTTTTTAATAATTAACATGATAGGTACTTACAATAAAATTAAATAATGCAATTATGTAACACTCTGTTAATATCAACTTTCTTATTTTTTTCTTTCATGATTTTTCTACCTTCTCCTGACAGTAACAAACACAACAAAAAAGAATTTGCGAAATCGGCCCAGCCATTCGCGATACATACACGTGTTCGCGTGATGCGATGACCAAGGGAATTAGGAATTATATACTAGCTGTCCCCCGCGGCTTCGCTCCCGTCAACTGGCTACCCTGCATACCCATTTTTTTTTAAACCTTCCCTGTATTCAGGCGAACTAAACAAAAAAAGAATAGGGAATATGCATAAAAAAATATTTATTATCTAAGCACTTTATCTAAAAATATACAAAAATATATTACTAACAGTGGAAATAGAATCAAAATTGCTCGAAAAACAAACGAGATATAATTATTTAAAACAAATATATCTGTTCCTCTCGCGAAAACGCTGTTTTCTATGGCAGATGTATAGACGTCACGTAATGTGACGTCAAATTCCATGTCGGAATTCTCGTTCTAAAAGTAATCTTTGAAGCGTTATAACTTCATCGCAGATGAATATATTTAAAAATATTTTCTAGAGTGTTTACTGGAGCTTATAAGTAATTCATTTTATCAATAAAAAAATTGCGTGCATATTCCCTATTACCGAAATCGGCCCAGCCATTCTTTATAACGAGACTAACGAACAGCAATTCATTTTTTATTATATAAAAGAAGATAGATAGACTAGCTTTCCCCCTCGGCTTCGCTCCCGTCAACTGGTACCCGCATTTTTTTTTCACATGACCCTTCTCCTGACAGTAACAAACAAAACAAAAAAAAAAAGAATTAGCGAAATTGGTGCAGCCGTTCACGCGAGATGCGATGACCAAGGGAAATAGGAATTCATCTATACTAATATTTGTTTGTATGTTTGTATGTAGGGGGTAATCTCAGGAACTACTGGTCCGATTTGAAAAATTCTTTCAGTATTAGATAGCCCATTTATCCAGGAAGGTTATAGGCCATATATCATCACGCTAAGACTAAAAGGGGCCGAGCATTAATGGAAAATGTGACGCAGACGTAGTTGCGTGGCTCAGCTAGTTTTTTATAAGTGTACATATATTTACAGTAAAATCTGTAACGCCTTACTGTTAAATCTGTAACAGCTTGGTATAGATATGATACTGCTTACATTTCCCGAAGGTTTTCCAGCATGACTCATAATGTTTATGACTTCTTTAAGAGTGTACTCGTAATGTTTTTAGTATCACTGTTTTATTATTTGAGTCAGTAGGTATCGCTCTTATCTTAAAAGTAGGTATAGCTGGTTATGTATAGCTATGTACTACTTGTTAGTATGTACTTAGTAATATTATTCAGATCCATCAGTTTAACTAAACCATGAATTGACCACGTAGTCTAAATACGTACGCAAAATCTTTACTTTTCTTTTCGAGGAACCTTAAAACTTTTAGAAAACACGGTCTGTTAATTTAAAAATTATAACAAAATAATACGTAGTTTAAATTCTAAAAGAAAACATAGATTAATCTAGTCTCTCACTTAATTTTCTCAATAGTTTAAACTGATATTTTATCTGTAGGTATAAAAGAAACCACTTCCTTTTCATTGCGTAGAAATAGGGACAATTTCCTGGGTATTAACTGGAGGGCAATCGCGCTAATAAAATTCGGCTGGAACGCAACTGAACTGTAGCCATTTCACAACTTTTTTAAACATTCCGTATCACGCTAAACGTTTGACACAAACTTGGAACGCAACTGCATCACCACTGTAACGTTACCGCTGTCAAACAAAAAGTTGAAACAGTGCTACTTTTTCGTGACTTTTTCTCAATCGTTCGCGTTGTGTTGTTTGAATTTTGAAGGAAAATACGTAAATATTTGTAAAGGTTACGATATAGTTTTGACGCAACTTTGGTTGAAGTTTAATTAAACTTTAGCGCGATACCAAATTCCTTACAGGTGAATCGAAATTAGATCATGACTAAAACTGAATTGGAAACGAATTGAAAGCGGACCTAATTTTTTAAAATTAGCGCGATTTGCCTCCTGATTTGCTAGTAAAGCCTTAGATTTAATATTTCCTTCCCCTTAAAATCACTACCCTTCACTGTACCCTAGGTAGGAATTAACTCTGTTAACTCAAAACCTGAGGGCCAATTCTACAAACTTTTAAACAACTTTCGCATTTGCATGTTAATCGCAAAATGTCAAAAAAGCCTTAGTTTTCATAAATTTTTGACAGTTTGCGATTGAGAAGCGAAGGCAATGCGAATGTGATAAAAAACTTTTTACAAAAAAATACAACCGACTTCCAAAAAGAACACTACAAAGTAAAATATAACTTTGATTTCGGAAGTCGGTGTTTTTGTTAGTTTCTTCGTATTTTGACACCGACTTCCGATATTAAAGTTATTTTTTACTTTTTAGTGTTTTTTTTTTTGGAAGTCGGTTGTATTTTATTGTAAAAAGTTTTCTATTTTTCACTTTTTAGTGGTACCCCACACCTAACAACACCACTGCAAAATCGCAGAAAAGCAAAATACGCAATTTCGATAACTTGGATGACATAAAACTATCATCCAAGTAGACGAATTCCAGCTATTTCGATTTAAAATCCAAATTTCTAACCGATTTTCATAAAATGTAAATGGTACCAATCTGCAAGTATATCCTTTCAGATAAAACAAAAAAAAATCTGGATGATGGAAATGGAAAAGTGGCCACTTTTAGCAAAAATATCGACTTTGGCAACTATTTATGTTCTAAAGTACCTACAAAACATAACTCTCAAAAAATAATGAATACATTTCTTCAGAACCTACAGAGCGGTTTTTTATCTACGTGTCTTAAATTTACCATAATTAATAAAAAACGATTGGCGGCGCTAGAGGACGGAATGCGCCCTCATAAAAGCAAAAAAAATGGGTAACTAGGGTAGCCTGTTGACGGGAGCAAAGCCACGGGGGACAGCTAGTTTGAAATAAATGCTTTGAATCTTGAATCTATCATAACCGTTTTTTTTTTTTTTTTTTTTTTTTTTTTTTTTTTTTTTTTTAGTTTTGACATTGTATTATTATCATTACTCAATTTTTTTTTTTTTTTTTGAATTCTTTGTTTTGTATTGCTCGTTTTTATTTACTGTCTTAAGTTATGTTGTGTTCTTTTGTAATTATTTAAATTAAAGATGTGTAGTATTGTTTTATAAAAATCACTAATGACGTAAATGAGTGTACACCTTTAAGGTAGATTTTTTGAGGAACGAATGGTTTATTTTTAAGATCTCATGTAGTATGTACCAAAAATCACACCAATAAATGAATCTTTGAATCTTTGAATCATAGCCCTAGACTGGTGTCAGATTTTCTGGTTTTTATTAACTTTCAGTTACTACTGTCAATGATCCTCAAATGATAACTGAGACTAATTTCTTAACGTGCTTTTTCGAGGCATGGAAGATTCTAGGTGTGTTATTAGGTAATGCTACTCCAAGGTTTGACTTCGGCAAGCGTCGCTTAACTTCGAAAATCAACTCGATGGCTGTTTTTAACTACCGACAAGCTATTCTTTTATTTACTTACTAAAATTTTTCGCTTAAGACCTAGAAAGGTTTTCTCCTGTTTTGCCCTTTTTTTTTTAGGGATGTGAAATCATCCAATGACTCCTCCCGCTCTGGGTGTAGCGGGAGGGAGTGTCAGACTTTTACTGACTAAAACCCATCCATATTCCAAGTAACATAATATGTTCCTTCAATGCCCTTTGTGTTCCGGAGCCACGGTATCTCTTTCGAACAGTCTCGCGACTTCCGGGACATACCCAACGTTTGTAACGATCGGTTCAAATTGAAAAACATAATTCTGGCAATGTGCCAAACCTGAAAGCCTTTATCGATCTTTAGTGATGATGAAACTGTGATGGCAAATTATGGTCATGATGGAGCAGTAAAACTTGTACTTTGTGATATAGAGAACCTACACCCACTTCTTCTTGTAGACCTGTAGATATCTTTAACTTAAAAATATAGGCCACTTTAGCCGCGGCATCTCTGGTGTATTGAGACATTCAGAAGTCCCATATATATACCTAAGTTATTTTTCTCCAACTTGAAATTAATATTCCTATTAAAAACTAGCTGTGCCTGCCTACCCCGTGGCTTCACTCCCATCAATCTACTTATACCTATCCATTTTTTTTTGCTTTTAGACCTTCCCTTTGTCGAGCCGCTGTCGAGTTTTAGCGAGACTAACGAACAGCAATTCATTTTTATAAAAGACTAGCTGACCCGCGCAACTTCGTCTGCGTCACATTTTTCATTACTGCTCCGCTCCTATTTGTCTTAGCGCGATGATATATAGCCTATAACCTTCCTCAATAAATGGGCTATCTAACACTGAAAGAATTTTTCAAATCGGACCAGTAGTTCCTGAGCTTAGCGAGTTCAACCAAACAAACAAACAAACAAACTCTTCTGCTTTATAATATTATAATATAATATAATAATATTATAGTATAGAAAAGCCAGTTCTTACTTAAAAAAACCTTCAAAAACAAGTCACAATATCATCTCACCGACACTCAATGTCAAGAACTTGGCAAAATGCTGGGAAATTAAGTGTTTTTTGTCAGATTTCTACTGAAAGTGAATGCGGACGTTCCTCAGAAATACGAGAAATTGCATCCGATAGATCGTCCAGACAAAATAAGAGTATGCTTGTCAATGTCTAATTGACAATAATTAATAATAATATTTTATAGTATCTACATTATGTACAAACGCGTATAAAAACGTAATTATTTTGTTTTTATACGCGTTTGTACATAATGTAGATACTGTAAACATTGTAATTTAATAATACATATCCTTTGATTAATATTTTATATCTATAAACTAAGTATTCATCTAAAAATAAATTTAAAAATTAAACATACTATTATAATACAAATGTAAGCAAATAAACAATAAAACAACTAAAAACCTAATTAAAGCCAAAAATAAATATGTAGGTAATAATAATATGTATAAAATATTTAATAATAGGTACAAGCTGAACAGAAAATATTAAATTATATTTTATTTTACAAGAAAAGTTATTCAAAGCGCTCTTCCACTCTTCTCATCTGCCCAGCCTTTTCCCAACTATATTGGGGTCGGCTTTCAGTCAAACCGGATTCAGCTGAATACCAGTATTTTACGTGGAGCGGCTGCCTACCAGACCTCCACAACCCACTAACTGGGTAACACGGTACTCCTTGGCAAGATCTGTGTCAGATTTTCTGGCTTCTGACTATCCGTAACGACTGACAGAGATCTCCAAATGACAGCCGGGACCAACAGCTTAACGTGCTTTCCGAGGCACGGAGGAAACTCGGTATGTTAAGATGGTCACCTATCCACAGACCACACAGCGTTGCTTAACTTTGAAGATCGACCTGTGCGGCTGTTAATATATGGCTACGAGCTCTTCCACTCTCCTAACTTTCTTAAAGTTTTGCTGTGCCCCACAGCGTCCATAATGGTTTCAATTTATTATTTTTACCACCTGTATGTGTACATTATGGATTGCATAAACGAGAGACTAACTCCAAAATCACAGCCCTCAATTCTGAATAAAATCGATAACTCGTTCGATTCTGTACAATGACACAACAGTAAAACTGAAACACTCGCGCACTCTCATAATAAAATATTAACACCGCTTTTCCTTTGAAGACTTGCAGTAATTACACCAATCTAGACTACAAAGCGGACTAATCAACCGTTAAAACATTCACAGAGGGAACAAACGACTTGCACACAAAAATAGACCAAATTATTAGAATAGAGAAAGATCGATAAATCAAGTACTGTCGACAAAATAATCCTATTACTCCAGCCTACTCAGACTCCTGTGAGAGCATTAATATTTTATGTTCAATTTATATAACAAAGGCATTATTTATATAAAAGAATATAAAGGTGGGATTTATATTTGTTTCGATAATAATGTACATAAATGTTTGGATAGCGAGAGGTGTCAATATAGACATGTTTTTGTGTACGCCTATCTTCGTTTTAGCTTTGATAATATTTAAAGTCTGCTCTAAGAATAGGTGTCTACCGTCTGGCTTTATTTGGCCCGACTTTGGGCAGAGCTCGATTTAGAAAAGTGCTGTCTGGGTTTCAGGAGTTCGATGAAAGGCGAATTTTGTTTCAAGGGGCCTAAAAGCGGCGTTAGACGCTGAATGTTTTGACTTGGTTCTTAAGACTTTCCTTGTTTTAGGTTAATTAGCTCTATTCTCTAACTTTATGTTTCTAAGCTACGAGATAACATAGACTTTCAAAGTAATTTCAGGTATTCTGAGGGTATGCGCCTTTACAATGAATGGCGGCAGGATTCATACGAATAAAACTCGCTTCCACATAAGGCCTAGCCTACAAAAAAACAACGCAACACGACAACGCACACACAACAACACACAACAGCAACAACTACAACAACAACTACTCGCGTGCGCGCTACTACAACTACATAATGTTGGGGTCGGCTTGCAGTCTAACCAGATACAGCTGAATACCAGTATTTTACATGGTGCGACCGCCTCTCTGACCTTCACAACACAGTACCAGGGTTCTGACACGATTTACGGAATTAGTTTAAGAATTCAAACGGCATTAGGAGCACACGGTTGGGTTTTAGTCAGTAAGAGTCTGACACTCCCTTCCGCTCCGCCAAGAGCGGAAAGAGACATTTGATGACAAACCATCCTTAAAAAAAGATAACACGATGTTCTTTGGCAAGACTGGTATCAGATTTTCTGACTTCTTACCCCCTGGTTAAGTTAACGAGTGTCAAAGATTAGACACATATTATTATAAAAAACACAGTAAAACTGGGAACAGTCTAGCACCAAATATTACATAATCACGTCCCAGATATTCAGGTGTTTCAGCCATTTCTGTCGCCACCTTTAAACTTTAAATAGAAGCGACCTACTTTCCGCTTCATAACCTGATTCTCTATATTTGACTATACTCTATCTAGTCGTATTAGCTTGGTGACTTTTCTAAAGTAAATTAATGTTTAACTAGTGTTGTGTGTTCAACTTTCCAGGTCTAAAAAGGCCAGTTTAGCAGAATCAGAAAGCACATCACGCTACCCGTAACTGTCAAATTTTCCCAATCAATCTTGAACCTATTGCTTTAGCGATAAAGATGAAAATGAAATTTGACAAATTGTATAGTTTACCGCAAAAAATACATTACAAATCAAACATTAAAAATCAAATAAAATACCCAGAGGTAAAAAATAAAATAAGATTAAAAATACAGTCACAAATTCAATAAAACAATTAGAATAAAAAAGGCTTGTCGACAAAAAAAAAATCTAATTAGTCCGTCAGTTGGATATCCAAAATAATCGACCCGTGTTTTTTTTACCAAAATAATTTGATAAGAAGAAACATACAACAATTTTAAAATTCTCAATACGTCACGCCGTGGTATAATTTTAGTGCATTCTGACGTAAAAGCTCCCACCCCCAACAAACAAAAAAAAAAAACAAGATAAAATAGAACAACGATTTTAAAAAACCTCAACTTACTTTTTCGGTGCCAGTACTTTACGGCATACGTGTCCCTTGAGCCGTATTAAGTCATTTACTTATTATGGTATATTACCATTTCACATGTCTGGTCTAGTTGCCAGTCAATTCACCATCAATAATAAATGTAGTAATCGTTCTAGCTTCGCCTGTAATGGTGAATATTAAGGCAGAAACTAGGGCACCTTTGTTCTAGAAACGCTTCTTTGAATCGAAGAATTAGTATAATAGCCCTATATTATGTTTCATTTTGTATGACAAGTACCGACTATCGATTTGTGCTATGTCTTGCAACTGTTAAATGTAACAGAGAAGGTATTGCTGGTCAAGGTATTATTTTCAGAAAAGTTTTGAACGATGCGGTTCAAATAAGAATAGGATCGAGTTAGCGCCATATTGTGACGTCATAGCTGTCAATTCAAACCAGTTAGGTAGGGTGAGCAAAGAAGATTTTAAAAAAAATATAGGTATAAATATTGAGTGAATAAAGTGTTATGGTATGGTAATAAAAGAACTAATAATGGCTTTAAATAATTAAATATTATATTTAACTAATTCACTACTATTGAACGTTTTTACTTAAATTTCATTTAAGACTTATTTAAACAAAGTAAAATAAACCATTATTGAAATGCAACCAAGTTTTCTTGGCAAAGCGTACTTTTCAAAAGACATTTGACAGATAGAGGTCATTGACGTTTGTATTCTTATTTAAATCACATTGTACTGAAAAGTTTCGTTATGGTCCCAAAACTGAAATGGTATTTTAAATGTACTTAAATAATGCTATTATTGAAGGTATAGATTGGGAGATGAACGAGTAAATTCAAAGTCATATTAAAAGTCATTAATTCACACTAGGCAGTCCTACAAAACGCCCGCCCGTCACCATTTCCTAGCTAGTTTTAGCTGGGAAGAAGAAGTGGCCCAACAAGCTCCGCAGCAAAAGCGTATAAGTGCCATATTAAAAGAAAAAATCCCTTTACAGTTTCAGCATCGATAGACAATCATATACGTACGTTTTTCCTGTACTTATTATGAGGTTTACAATAAAGTATTTAATAAATAAATACGAACTGCTATCGTGAAGGATATAATGAAGGTCATGTCCGAGAAGAATGGTACGAAAAAGCAAGATTTTTCTTCTTTTATGGAAGACTAGAGGCCGCCCGCGACTTCGTCCGCGTATAAATTCTCGTTCTCGCTCTTCCCGTGTAAATCCTGATCCATTGGGAACTCCGGGATAAAAAGCTGACCTAGAGAACCTATGTGTTATTCTGGGTCTTCAGCTACCTACATACCAAATTTTATCGTAATCGGTTCAGAAGTATTTGCGTGAAAGAGTAACAAACATCCATACATACTCACAAACTTTCGTATTTATAATATTAGTAGGATTTTCCTCACCTACTTTCTTAGTCGCTAGAAGGCCGTGATTTCGGCTTTATCTCTTACAGGCTCGTACCTAAATAAATTAAATTTCAGGCGTTCAGCTCCATTAACTTTTAGCAGTACTTCCTGACGTCTTCCGAGACGTTCGTGATTGGCTAATGTCGTTCGTCCTCAGTCGTGATTGGTCGATAAAAGTTTAATCTCACGCCAGATTGGCTGGTGTGTGTTATGTGCTTTAGTTAACGTGATACAAACATTGATTCTTTATTAGGTCGTGGAGAAGTTCTTTATTGGAAAAGTTCTTTTGAACTGAAATATTTTCGTACTGATTGTCCTTCCTCGTCATTCTTGGACCACTACACACTTTTTGTTAACTTTTGGACAGTTATTTGAACAAATACTCCACCGTTGTTGTTATCAGCCCAATTGGAGAAATAGTACATTGTTATCCTAGGTTTGAAAGTAACTTATTTAGTCCCGAGACGGCGTCAGTAGTTCAAGGGACTAAATAAGTCTTTCATCCGAGGTAAGAACAGTGCTTTTCATTACGAATAAAAGAAATGTAAAAATAAAAAACACGAATTAGTTAAAGAAAAATTCCATATCTGAATCTCATGAACTCATCGTATTAATTAATACAAATCTCTGCCAGAACAAAACTCGAAAAAATAAATGAAGATCGGATTGCCGCTTTCCCGACTATTTTGTTTTTTTTTTCTCTGACCGCCCAGCTATTTAGCCATAACTTTTTCATCAGTGTTTTTATGATTATACGGCTGTCAGTCGAAAATGATTCTCCTTAGGGCTGCAAAATAATACTTTCAACCCTCTCCTTGGGCAACTTCAGGCCTGCTTTCCAAGTATGAGTAATGGATAATAGTTATCCGCAAATATTTTTCTAATATGGGGCTACTTACTTGGGTTGTATGTGCTACGGGGCACCTGTCTGGGCCGATAGGGCCACCATAGGGGCGGTACGACGTAAATTACTTCAAAACCAGCGTTTGGCTTTGATATTCTTATGCAAGGCGTATAGGACGGTTAGTACTGAAGCCTTACCGGTGCTGGCGGGTGTTCTCCCAGTCGATCTTGAGGTGCAGCGGCGTGCTGCAATGTACTTCTACGCTAGAAAGATCACGGACCCAGAGTTTTTACCGCAACGCGACCGTGCTAAGATCTCTAGATTATTAAAACCCCAGACTGACGTCTGGGAGGCACTTTTATGCGAATGGCAATGTAGGTGGGAAGATTCCATCAAGGGCCGACACCTCCACCAGTTTTTTCCATCCGTTCGTGAGCGGCTGGAGAAGACATGGCTGGAGGTGGATCACTGTGTTGCCCAATTTCTCACAGGTCATGGCAACTTTAAGAGTAAATTATTTTCCTTTAGGCTTGTGGCCTCACCTTTATGTCAATGCTCTACAGCTGACCTTGAATACGAACAATCCGCACATCACATCTTGTGGGAGTGTATTCTTTGGCAGACTGAACGTAATGTTATGTTAGATAGTATTCAGGTCAAATCTGGAGTAGTTTACTATACGGACCTTGTAGAAACCAGAACAAATTTCCGTACGTTCAGGCGATTTTGCCATACCTATTACTGGAATCAAAAGTAGCTCACAATTTAGGACCCATTAGTTTAAATGTTAATATATAATCCGTGGTGCTTGGCAACTGGGCCTAACCCAGTTGTATATGTCCCTTGGTGCCTATTGGCCTAGCTCTAATCTGTCTCCTGCTTGATATGGAGGGAAGTGGAAATTATATTTATTTTTCCTACTCCTCCGCTGTACTCTTCTGATTAATTTCGTTGCGGGATCCAAGACAGTTGAATCGTTTCTCCGGGACTCGTCGGGTTTCATTAACTCGGCGTTTTTCTGGTGGTCGCCACTGTTGATTCTGGCTTTCAGGAGTTGCAGTGGTTGGGAATGTGTGGCGGGCTTGTCCCAAAAAAAAAAAAAAAAATTTTCTAATATGGCAGTAGTGCAGTACTCTGAATCAATAAACAAATAGTCCATTGCTCAATCCGTATTTAATGTTATAGCAATGAGGAATTGACCGCCAAACTTCCACATAGCTTCGCAAAGGCTCATGATGAATTCGCTCACAATTTAGTACAATCATTTGGCAGTTTTACCTGAAAAGTCTAGTTTAATTTATTATAAAGCTACTTTTATCGTAAAATGAGTCAGAAAGGAGATATTGTCAAAAAACTGATTTTTGACGCCATTTTTCCAATATGGCGGCGCGAGCGGCAAAGATACGAGGTGGCAAAGTTGAAATTCGTAAAGAGCACATCGAAATCTATAAAATCACCAATAAAACTCCCGGAAAACTTTCCAAGTAACCTCATTTTTTTGCACCTAATGACTGTACTAATTCGCGATAAAAAAATTCCTAAACGCTGTGTATGAATGAATGTGTCCGAGGTTTTGCACTGTCACAGTCCTCGTGTAACCGCGACTTGTTGCTCTTCATTACTTATGTAGCACTAAAGCCTCTAACACTCAAATACCGCTATTAAAATATTTTTGTAGTTAAGAGGGCCAATAGGCTAGTTTCCATCATCCACAAATTGCTAAAATATTTAGTCCGTCAGTTAGAGTATTGAAAAATAATGGACACGTATTTTTTGTTTCTGTAAATCAATGAATATTGACAAAGATAAAACACATCAAAACTCGGGAGTGGGGGCTCGGGACGTCACGACCCGCTTAAAATTATGCCAGGGTGTGAGTGACGTAGTGAGAATTTTACATTGTACAAAAGAAAAAATACGGGTCAAATATTTTTTGATAATGTAACGGACGGACTAATTAGATTTTTTCAGGACACAAGCCTATTCTACTAATTTTCACATTCGCATCGCATTCGTATCTCAATCGCAAACTGTCAAAAATGTATGAAAATTAAGGCTTTTTGACAGTTGACGATTGACATGCGAATGCGAAAGTTGTTTAAAACTTAGTAGAATTGGACCTCTGATTTGAAGCTTTGGAACTATGAAATCATACTGATACTTGTCAAATAAAAACATGTGAAAGTCGGAAGTGGCAAATGGCTTGCTGAACGTGCTGAAACTAGATATTAATGAAAATGGCTTAATACTTTTTCAATTTCATCCTAGCCATTTATATTAAAATTCACGAGTTTATCCACGGAAATAACTCAACAAAGTCAGAGGAAAATGGAAGAATAAAAGTCTTTGATTACTCAATTTTAATTAAAACGAACATTATTGCAGTGTGCAGTAAAATGTGTTATGTCTCTATAAAATCGGGTGGTGTGTTTTCCGTCTTTGTTTTTCTTGGGGGTGGCGGGTGTTGGTGTCTCGCTCGCACGTACGTCACCGGGCCTGGACAGGCTTCGGAAAGGGGCAAGCTACATTGATTTTATTGTGATTCGGGTATGTTCGATACTCCGATGTTTGGTTATTGGACGTGGCGGCTGCGAACGGCCGCTGCTGTCAGTTTCGGCTTTCCGAAACTTGGAGGAAAAGGCTTGGCTTTTGTATGTCTTCTTCGCTTTTGTTATTTTAGTGTCTGTGTTTCGCTGGCTTCGTATAAAGGGTGAATAGATATCTATTTTTGTACAGCCTTTTGTTACCGTCTGGACCATAATAGAACGAATTTATTACAGCCTTCCTAAATTGGGTAGTTCCAATTTAAGCGACTTGTTCCAAACGACTTTCAATCTAACAAGTTGCGCAACAAATTCATCTTCTGAAGAGTAACTCAATAAGGAGTTATTTCCTTTTTACGACGTCTTCTAACATCTAGGTCTTGACCTACCTAACTAATCTTGTTATCGACTTTTCATTTTCATTGACTGAAGAAAAAATCAGAGATACACGTAGCATTAAACTTTCTACCTTGCCAAATAGACTAGGGAATATATTTATGCATAACGAAAATATTTATTATATAACAGTTACCTAAAAATAAACAATAATATAAAACTAACAGTGAAAATAGAATCAAAATTGCTAGAAAAACCAACGAGATATAATTATTTTGAACAAATATATGTATCTGTCCCTCTCGTCAAAACGCTGTTTTCTATGGCAGCTGTATAGGCGTCATGGACTTTGACGTAATCTTTGAAGCTTTATAACTTCATCGCTGATGAAGATACTTAAAAAATAAATTCTTGACTGTTTACTAAAGTAGGTATATATATAAGTATTTCATTTTTCAAATAAAAAAATCGCGTGCATAGTACTGCATATTCCCTATTGTAGATATATTTTCCATCTAATGTAACTAGTATTTAATTTTTTTAAAAACGATAAATCAGTTATGCGACACTCTTTCTTTTTAATTTCAAACCGGATTTAGCTGAGTAGGTACCAGTATTTTACGTATAGCGGCTGCCTACCAGACCTCCACAACCCATTGACTGGGTAACACGGTACTTCATGGAAGTCAGATTAACTGGCTTCTGACTATCCGTAACGACTGCCAAAGATCTACAAATGACAGCCGGGACCAACGGCTTAACGTGTTTTCAGAGGCACAGAGGAAACTCGATATGTTGAGATGGTCATCCATCCAAAAATCAACCTTGGCAAGCCTTGCTTAACCTAGAAGATCAACCCGTGCTGCTGTTTTTATTTAGCCACGAGCTACTCTTAGCTCCAAATTAACCAATGATAATTACTCCATATCCTGCAATTTTCAGAGTATATACATTATCGTTCCTTACCCTGAAACTACATGTTGCATGATTATCTTATATAGGTACATACTAGCTGACCCACGCAACTTCGTCTGCGTCACATTTTCCATTAATGCTCGGCTCCTTTTAGTCTTAGCGTGATGATATGAGCCTATAGCCTTCCTCGATACATGGGCTATCTAATACTGAAATAATTTTTCAAATCGGACCAGTAGTTCCTGAGATTACCCCCTACATACAAACTTACAAAAAAATGTTACCTCTTTATAATATTATAGTATTACCTCTTTAAAATATCCTATGTATATATAGATATAGATTATGTTGTTGATTCTGCATTTACGCTGTGCAAATATTTACTTATTTCAGAGATTCATTGTAATCCATGATCTAATACCTACATAGACCGGGTTTAATTTTTGTTACTAAGCTCATGGTTTGCCTCGCATCCTTAGGTAATCTACTGTATGTGATTTTATTCAAATAATCTGCCTAACCTTTCCCAACTATGTTGGGGTGAACTTCCAGTATTACTGGATGCAGCTGGGTTGTATTTTACATCGATACTGACGATCTAATCTCTACAATCTGGCCACTGAGTAACACGTATTAGCTTCCATTAGAATTCTATACAGGGTTATTTGTAAAACACCGACAACCTTTCAGCTAGTCTATTCTGTAAATAACCATTTCGATATCGACTTCACCTGAGTGACTAAGCTTACAAAGTTAACTTTATTTCACACATCATAAGGTCTTATATTTATACGAATTTGAAACTCACCTCGGATTCCGCTGTCGAGACACGAAAATGTTGTTACAGAATAGCACTGCAGGACTAAGTTACTAACATCATAATCAACAATTTCTTTTCTATGACTATTAAAAATTCATCATATTTTAGTTCATCAGGTTTTCATACAAAAATAAAAATATTCAAATTCAATGCTCTAAACGCTCCGAAGTCTATGCGAAACAAAAGAATTACTAACCCAACATTATTATTACGTGGACAGAGCGCGCCAGGCGTTAGGTACCTACGTACAGCAAAATACAGAGTTGTAATGCGCTAGATAGGACAACGAAATTTTGAAGGTTTGTTTTTGGTACTTAAATGTTTTGTAAAAGTCATAGAACAAAAGTTGTTGTTTATGATGGTACAGTCCTGCAAGGTTGTCGGTGTTTTACAAATAAAATAACCCTGTAAGTATACATATCAATCGGTCAATTCCCACACAAATCACCGCTAACAGACAATCACTGCTCTCTGCTACTCTAACGCATCCTTACAATGCATCTATTGGCAAATTGGCTTCTCACACAACTCCACGTGACTCGTTCAACACAGTTGTCAGGCTGCATCCTGACCTGATAGGTTGGCCTATTATTCTATCACAGTGTCACCCTTACGTGGTGCATCCTGTGGAATAGTTTGTGAAGTATGCATGACACGGTTAGATTTGATTGGTTGCATAACATGTGCAACAATTCATATCTATACTATTATCTATACTTATAATAAATCTGTAGAGAGGTCAATTCTGTACATGAAATATATATCCAAAATAACTATCAGGGGGTGATTAGGGATCGATAC
This sequence comes from Ceramica pisi, assembly GCA_963859965.1. Taxonomy (NCBI): domain Eukaryota; kingdom Metazoa; phylum Arthropoda; class Insecta; order Lepidoptera; family Noctuidae; genus Ceramica; species Ceramica pisi. Next base: position 2,755,777 of record OY982538.1, read on the forward strand.
TGATGCCAAAAATGCAATCAGTAAAACTTTTGTCTGTCTGTCTGTCTGTCTGTCTGTCTGTCTGTCTGTCTGTCTGTCTGTCTGTATAACCGTTATAGAAACAAAAACTACTCGACGGATTTTAACGAAACTTGGTATTATTATTTTTCATACTCCTGGGCTGGTTATAGTATACTTTTCAACACGCTACAATCAATAGAAAAATGAAAAAAAAAATGAAAATGTGAAAGTTTGGTTGTTTGTTACTCAATCACGCCAGAACGGCTTAACGGATCTTAATGAAATTTAGAACAAAGGTAGATTATAGTCTGGAATAGCACATAGCTACTTTTCATCCCGGGAATATGTTCCCTAGGGATCACGCGGGCGAAGCCGCTGGCAGAAGCTAGTTAATATTATAAAGCAGAAGAGTTTGTTTGTTTGTCCGATTTGAAAAATTCTTTCAGTGTTAGATAGCCCATTTATTGAGGAAGGTTATAGGCTATATATCATCACGATAAGACAAATAGGAGCGGAGCAGTAATGGAAAATGTGACGCAGACGAAGTTGCGTGGGTCAGCTAGTTATTGATAAAATGTCTTTTCTTTTTTGTTTTGCAAAATGTTAGTAATCTCCTGAAAAGATGATTTGTTTACCTTAAAACCTAAAAGAGTAACTACATATTTTTTCATGTAGGTACCTACATATATATATAAAAGGCAAACCTGACTCACTGACTTATATATCAACGCACAGCCGAAACTACTGGTTGTAGAAAGCTGAAAATTAGCATGTAGCTTCCCTACACTTCATAGGAGTGCATAGGATTTCCCGAAATTTCTACGGGAACGGGAAATGCACGTACGAAGTTGCAAACACAATCTAGTTCTTAATAATTCTCTCACTCCTGAACAGACATCTATATCGAAATTTATGACACAGTTTTGTCACCAAATTGTCTTTGTCTCACAATTTTAATTCTACAAACGTTATTGCATTACAATTTCATCACTTTATACTTCACCGTCACCTCATCAATCAATATATTCCCCTCTCCCCCGGACTCAGTTGTTTGAACCTTGAGTTCGGCCCGGCCTCCCCTTCCCGTTGCATCCTTGGTTTCGGCTGCACTAACCTTGCGTTCCTGGGCGAGTTCGAGGTCTCGAAGCAGGTCAAGGCTAGACTTATCATTTACATGGACACCTGTCGCCTGAAGCTTTTTACTAAACTAGTATTTCTTGCATATCAATTATGACGTTACAATCGTAATCTCTCACTAAATTATTATTTTATGCTTCACATCTTCACCTGTCTTGTTAATTCATCAAAAGATCATCTTAGATACAAATCTGCATGGTCCTCATATATTATGACTTGAGCAAGAAAATGTCAGATCTACAGAAGAGACTTTGACCTCAAAACTATTAGGGTTTCTTCTCGGAGTAGTTCGGTGGGAAACGCAAACGACCTCATCGCAGTTGTTAATTAAGTAAGCAAAAGTGTTAATGAAACTTAGAGAAATATACATCATTTACCTCATCCCAAAATCTTCCCTCTCAACAACCTTGAGTTCGCCCGGGCCGTGCATCCTTCAGTTTCAGCTGCCCTCTCGTGCCCGGGCGGGCACATGTCTGGAAGCAGGTCAAGGCTAGACTGCAGTGTCAATAGTCAGCTTCCTGCGGGAGTGCGTATTGACGTGTACAGCTGTAATAATTCTCTAGATAGTATCAGGATTGATGGGGATGGCTCGAGAAGATTCGAAATTCGTACATTCACCTCATCCCAAAATCTTCCCTCTCAACAACCTTGAGTTCGCCCAGGCCATCCGTTTGCAACCTTCAGGTTGAGCTGTTACTGTACTAGCCTCTCGTGCCCGGGCGGGCTCAAATCTGGAAGCAGGTCAAGGCTAGACTGCAGCGTCGATACTCGGCTTCCTGCGGGAGTGTGTATTGACGTGTGCAGCTGTAATTGTTCTCTAGTTAGAGGTATGATTGATAGGATTAGGTCGGGAATTTGCGAAATTGGTACATGATGGATGTGTTCTCGGTTATCAATGGGTGTGTTTTGGTGGGTTTGGTTCTGGAAATTTGCCAGTGTTCAGATATGGGAAAGGAATATTGAAATAGTTTCATAATTGCTCTTAACATGGCTTCCAAAAATGGGGTTTCTAAATCTTGGGTGGATAAACAGATAAAGCACTAACCCAGCTTTTTAGGGGCAATTAACAGCGATGGAATTACATAATGAAATTAAAATTTCGTTATTTTGTTTGGGATTTTCTTTTTAGTTTCTTTATTTTTAATCGACTTCCCAAAAAGGAGGAGGCTCTCAATTCGGTTGTATTTTTTTATGTTTGTTACCTTGAAAATCCGACATTTACTGTTTGAAAAATTCTTGTTTTATCTGAAAGGATATACTTTTCGATTAAAATTTTATCAAAGTCGATTAGGAAGTCTAGATTTAAAATCGAAATAGCTGGAATTCGTTTCCTTGGATGATGGTTTTTTGTCATCAAAGTAAACGAAATTTCGTATTTTACTTTCCAGCGATTTTGCAGTGATGTTGTTAGGTGGTAAATAGAAAAAAATAAAAAACTTTTTCTTCTCGGTGTTTTTGGTTAATTTCTTCGTATTTTGACACCGATTGCCAAAATTAAAGTTTAGTATTTTTACTTTGTAGTGTTTTTTTCTTCTTCGGAAGTCGGTTGTATTTTTTGTAATTTTTTTTTTATTATTTGGAAGTCGGTTGTATTTGTTTTGTAAAGTTTTTTTTATTTGGATTTCAGCTTTCTAAAATATCTTCTATTAGGATATCGATGCTGCCATTCAACTTAGAAAATATCACCATTCATTCTTAAGATTACGGAACTAACAGTTATTTCTAAAGAGACCGCACAACTAACCGATTAAAACCATAACTCGTTAGTTTTTCATTGGAATGCTGTAAATATCGGTGACCATACTGACCATATTGTAATAATCGCCCATAACCGCAGCACACCGTTCCGGTCTTATTTCGCAAATACCTGACCTGTGTAGAAATTACGTGAAATTGTGATGGTAGTGTTTTACATTCTAATATAAACTAGCTAATTGCCGCAGCTTCGCCCGTTTGATAAATTATATACTAAAACCTTCCTCAAGAACCACTCTATCCATTGGTGAAAACAGCATGAAAATCGGTGCAGTAGTTTTTGAGTTTATCGCGAACAGACTGACAGACGCGGCGGAGGACTTTGTTTTATAATTTGTTAGTTGTGGAATTTCAGCAGTTGGGAACGGCACTAATGTAAAGATTTGAGAGTTTAATTTCTTCTTCATTCTTTTTTATGAAACTTTAAACAGTTTGTGCAATTGTATTTGAAATTTATTTTTCTGCTGACATTGTATTTTTTTTCTCATGACATTTTAATTTATTTAATTTTGATGACTATAATTTTGCTGATATTGTTTATCTTTTTGTACCTACTATTTTATTTAAGTTTTGTCAATTTTTATCTGCTGACATTGTTTTTTTTTATGAGATTTTTACAATTGATTTAATTTTTATCATAGCATCACAATTTTGTATGCCTTTCGGCGGAACATAGGTTGGACCAAACATTGTACCCTGTGTTCACAAAATAAATGAATTTAGAATTTTGGATTTCTTTTTGAATTTTCTGCCCATGTAGGTGGCAACGTTTATCGTGGCATCAGTAGAATTAAAATGTACATACATCAATGGTACAGTTGTAAAGGCACAAGGGACACTCCAACAAGATGGCCATGTTTTGGACGGTAGCGTAGCAGAAAATTAAATTTTCCAGATAACCTGATTCTTTGAAATAGCCTGAGAAAATAAATAATTGTAAATAGTGAATCTTGAAATCGTGTAAGGAAAGTGTCTAAAGCCATATTTTGGTAATGACGAAACGAATATCAGAAGTATAAATGTTAAAAAAAAAAATTACTCAATTACTTCTTGTAATGTTTCCGAGAAAAATGTAAGAGAACCACAACACACAGTCATTATTTTCCTCGTACACCTTAAACCAGTACGAAAAATAACACTCACACCGTACCTACCGCATACAAACTAACACAGTTTTAGTGAAAAATGTGTTCCAAATATAACTTACTAGCTGACCCGCGCAACTTCGTCTGCGTCACATTTTCCATTAATGCTCCGCTCCTATTTGTCTTAGCGTGATGATATATAACCTTATACCAATAACCTTCCTCGATAAATGGGCTGTCTAACACTGAAAGATTTTTTCAAATCGGACCAGCAGTTCAAAAATATTTAAAAAAATGTAACAAAATTAGTGTGGTATCAATTTTCTTATTCTTGTTACCTACCTATGTAGCACTCTATATGGTGTTCATTTTGTTCCCGAGAGTGATTTTTTCTCCGTACTTTTCGAATCACTTAGCCCTCCAATCCTAATTTGCCGGAAGTTCATGGAGTAGCACCCCAAAGGGATGGCTTACCCCTCATTTAAATGGGGTTTTTTCATAATGATGTCGCCTTTGAGGATTCGTTTATGCCGTGGGCTCTCAACCAAGAAAAATGGGAGACATTTTCTTTTCATTCTAATCATAGCTTTGAGAATATTCATCGGTATAATGATGGGACCGAAATTCATCAATAGAATATCGCAGTTCGAGATTTGTGGAAAAGATACTAATGACTTGAGGGCCAATTCTACTTCAAAGCCATTAGACATCATAAGTGTGATTTCATGTATGATTGTTACCTCTAATCACGCCGTCTTTTGGTTGGGGTGTGATATCTGATCGTGTGGCTGTTTGCCGAATGTTCAAACTAATATTATATATAATAGGCCGCTATTCGTCGTATCTATGTGCGGTATGTTGGTTTTCTTATCAACCCCTATACGTTTTCGTTGTATAGGTACCTACTACATCATGGTCGTAATCGACTGTTTGAAGGAACAGCTACAGTAAATGATGTTGAAAGTAAACATTTAGCAAACGAGACAGCAAATAAAAACCTGAGGGCCTATTCTACTATTTGTTAAACAAATTTCACATTCGCACGTCAATCGCAAACTGTCAAATAAGCCTTAATTTTCATACATTTTTTGACAGTTTACGATTGAGACGCGAATATTGAAATTAGTAGAATTGACACTTTGATCTTATATGTGACTCGCGCCAATTTGGAAGCACAAATATTGGGTAAAACCGTTGATAATACCAACATCTAAACTGTGTATGTCTGTATTCGACTTAGCGTATGTCTCCAAATCTATAAAGAACTTGCAGATCACTTCAAAAAGACAAAGACATGGAGGCCTAAAAGCAAGCGCATGGTACTCTTGAGAAAACTAACGGTAATAACAAATCATATTTATTTTGTAAATACTCGTAGGTATATTTTATTACGTGGGGTCCGAGTGCCCATAACTTGTTTAAAGATCTGTCAAGACGCTTAGTTGACACTTCGCGTGACCCAAGGGCTGGCTTTTACCTCGGCCAAAGGATAAGCATTGCCATACAACGTGCCTTTTGGGCTCATTACCAGTGGCTAGCGATGCGGGCGAATTTTTCGACGCCATATGTTAGTTTTATTTTTAGTTTTAGTTAGTTAAGAGTTGTTTATTTTATTTTATTTTATTTAATTGTATATACAAATGTAGTCTGAAATAAAATAAATTATGTAAGTTATTTTATTACAACACTTTTACACGTCGAATCTTTCTTGGTCAATCGCTATCACTAGGTCCTACATATTATTATAAAACAAAATCCTCCACCGCGTCTGTCTCTCTGTTTGCGATAAACTCAAAAACTTGTGTACCGATTTTCATGCGGGTTTCACCAGTGGATAGTGGTTCTCGAGGAAGGTTTTAGTATATAATTTGTCAAGCGGGCGAAGTTGCTAGCATTAGCTAGTTTAAACTAGCTGAGACCGGGATAATCTTCAAAAATAACCAGCACCATGTGGTCATGTCCAGCAAAGTGCTCTAGAGCATCTCCGTGGCCAATCAGCACGTCGCTCACAATTCTACCGTCGGAGGGGTACTGGAGCAAATTGCCTCAATCACAACACTCCACAGACCTGCTGTGACGTCGGTAGATTTATCAACTACTTCAATGATATCTATATTACTTATAAATACGTTTGTCCTGTTTGACTATCAACGGATAGCCAAAACTACTAAGTCTAGAAAGCTGTTTGACATTAGGTTAACTTGGCTTTGCCCGCGACTTCGTACGCGCTTATAACATGTTTTTTCCGTTCCCGTGGGAATTTTGGGAAATTCTATCTTAGTGCTCACCTACGGAGTGTAGGGAACCTACATGCTAAATTTCAGTTGTGAATAGTTTCGGTTGTGAGTTGTCTGTCAGTCACTAATTATAATAAAAATAATAATAAATCTTTATTGACCAAACACCTTACAATTATTTTTTTTTTGCTTTAAATTTAGCTCGAGTTACATTTATGAAAGGCGTTACAATTTAGGATGCCCTGTGACTTAGGAGTCAGTGTTCTACTGTCACTCACTCAGTAATGGAAGAATTATATATTATGTATGTATACTAGCTGACCCGTGCAACGTCGTCTGCGTAACATTTTCCATTAATACTCCGCTCCTATTTGTCCTAGCGTGATGATATATAGCCTATAGCCTTCCTCGATAATAGGCTATCCAACACTGAAAGTATTTTTCAAATCGGACCAGTTCCTGAGATTAGCGCGTTCAACCAAACAAACAAACATCAAACTCTTCTGCTTTATAATATTAGGTAGTATAGACTACCATACCGTACTTCATCAGTAGATTTATATACATAACATAGTCACGTTTTCCACTTCTATTTTATATATAACCTTCCTCGATAAATGGGCTATCTAACACTGAAAGAATTTTTCAAATCGGACCAGTAGTTCCTGAGATTGACGCGTTCAACCAAAGAAACAAACAAACAAACTCTTCTGGTTTATAACATTAGATAATAACTATAGATTGTTTAGGTAAACTTTTTACACGAAGATATACTTATAGGTCTATGTATATATGCATAAAGATGTTGCTGGAGTGCAGCTGTGTTTTCAGAGGCTGCTCAATTACATTTAATTAAACAGTTGTCGTATTGGCATACATGTGGACTTGTTGCAACAAGACTTCCTCTATTAGTCAATCTTTGGGTTAAAAAGACTGTAGCAGATGTGCAACCAATCAATAAGAAATAGGGCGGAATTTGTTGTGTTCCGGCAGTTAGAAGTATGATAGCCAGTTCCTCTGTGTAAGAGGACTCCGGGTGAAACTCGCTTCCATCTTCGGCCTAATCATCACTTTCCATCAGGTGAGATTTGGGCCAAGAGTTTCCCCGTATTGCATAAAAAAATGAAACTGAACGCGATCAAGTCGTGTCAGTGTCGTTATTTTCTATGGAATATTTGACACTGACAACTTTTAAACGCAGTTTATATGTACCTACTGACCGCGATTAATTTCGTTGGTGAAATCCGCTTTTAGTCAGTAAGAGTCTGACACACCCCCGCTCCACCCTGAGCGGAAGTGGAGAGATTTGATGATTTCCCATCCTTAAAAAAAATGGGTCTATCTTCAAAGTTAAGCAACGCTTACCGCGGTCGGTTCTATTCTATTTATACTCAATAAAAACGTTGCTATAAGATTTCACGTAAATGATGCTTTCGGCAATATCTCACGAACATCATAGATTACCAATGGTTTTCTGAAGCTTTGATCATCTGATGAGATTTATCGAAGGTCTTCCCTGATCAGAGAATCTACCCTTCCAATCTTGAGATTGCTACCGTATTTTGTTTGCGGAAATGACCACTTGACAATGTAGATAAATTGAACACGCTGATCTCAGGAACAACTGATTCGAATTAAAAAATTCTGTTAGTATTGGATAGCCCATAAATCGAGGAAGGCTATATATTATATAACATTACACTACGACTTATAAGAGCGGAGCATTAATGAAAAATGTGACGCAGACGTAGTAGCGGGTCAGTTGATCATTTTCTTTTTCAAAGTCTGACATAACTGGCCTAACCTAATTCATACCTCTTTTCTAAGCTCAGAATCTGTAAACAAAATTGATGCGAAAGATGAAAATCTATGCAAAGTCTCTGGGCAGGATGTCCGAGCTCAATGCTCTGGTCATTAAAATTGTCTATCTTTAGTTCAAAGACTTCCCTAATCCGGCTTTCTGTCGAGACCTGTGATTGTTTATGCAAATCTTGAAGAGAATCAGTATATCTACGTTCTTTCTTATGTAGATTTTATCCGTCTTCTTTTATTTGCAACGTCTGGGATGATTTGTTTCAGCCATTTGGAGAATTGGCTGGACATATTTCTGTTCTGAGGGGCGTTCGCTTTTGCGTGAAAAAGACTCTTAGAACTCCTATAAATTCCCTACATTTTGTCATGTTTTTGACATTTCTTTCTGACAAATCGTATAAAAATGGGCCTTCAAAGGGCCTCTAGCACGAATGTTTTGATGATTAGTAATGTTACAGTGCGATTCTGTAAAAATGTCGAGGTGATGGCTTGGGTGAAGTAATCAGGAAGTAACCTGTCAAGATGGAATGACAGCTATCTTCATGATCATGTCACCCAAGCCTTCACTTCGAAATATTTACAGCCGGTCGATTCTGTTGACATCTCACCGTGATCACTTAGGTGGAGTGAACGACAAGTGAGCTGTCACGACATCTTGTTTGTATGGTTTGACAGCTCACTTGTCGTTCACTTCGCCTGAGTGTTCACTTCGACATGTTTACAGAATCGCTGCAGGTTGCAGAATCAACCGGCAGTATCACGAAATTCAATTTTGAATTAAAATTAAAATACAACAACCCATAGTATTTCAGTTTAATTGTGTCCCATGTAACACATGTCGCATAGATTGTTCTTTAGTATAGTCATATGAATTGTATATGCTGTGGATAACGGTGTGAGTTTCACATTTGTAATATCTATGTTTATATTATTTGCGCAGATATAATGTGTTACTGTTTGTTTGTCCCAAATAAATAAATAAATAAACACAATTTGTATACGAAAATATGAATAGTACCTATCTAATTCAAATATATAATATGCGTGAAACGTGTATTGCACAGTAAAATTTTACGTTGCGTTACAATACGTCAAAAACAGTCGTACTCCCTCTGACATGGAAGGCTACGTTGAAAGTTCAGTAGGAATTAGAAGTCACATCGAAACTGTCGAAATTACAGATAAAACATAAAAAATATAAAAGAAACAAATTGTTTGGCAGGCTTTCCTTCCAGGCTCCACGTTTTTGTCGTTCAACTTTTGACAGGCAACACGTTAAAAACACGCGAATTTTTTTACACCTATTTGTATAAATCTGTTGCAATTTTTCGTTCCATCGTTCGCTTTTTGCTTACTATGCCTTTGACCTTTTTGCTGCCATAACTTAGCTTAACAATGCACCTATCAATTGTAATCCGACTCAACACGGTCACACAATACCACTAAACTTAAGCTCAAAAGATTACAGTCTAACTTCGTGATTACTGAGCTGTGACTTCGAGGTCACGGGTTCAAGTCCCGACAATGGCCGGTTCGTTCACCTCTTCTTACATCATTATTTGGGTTACGCACCACAACTATGAATGGTTGTTATGGCTGAACATTGAACCTAAACTGTGTGAAACTTCAGTCAAGTGTTTCGGACCTTGTTGCTTCATTTTGTATTTTTTTTGCTAGGGACTGATTCCTATCGTTTTCGTAGCGTCTACGAAGCGTTGACGTAGTCAGCGCCGTCTGTGCAGCGTAGCGTCGTCATATGCTCTTTGTAGCATCGTTGGTTTTAGCAATGTTTTGCTGGGGACCGATTCCCATCGTTTTCGTAGCGTCTACGAAGCGTTGGCGTAGAGTTAAAGTGCCGCCGGTGCAGCGTAGCGTCGTCGTATGCTCTCGTAGCATCGTTAATTTTTGCATTGCTTTGCTAGGGACTGATTCCCATTATTTATGTAGCGTCTAACGAAGCGTTTGCGTAATGACTTTGTAGCGTCGACGCAGCGTAGTGTTTTCGTAGCGTCATCATTCGTAACTTAGGCCACGAGCATGTAACAAATTCTTAAAGTTGTAATATAATAAAAACTTCTGAAAGATAACTTTTAGTTAGAATTTTCGCTCATAACATCTTTAAATTGAATTTTGGGGAAAAAATAAATCGATAGTTTTACAGCGATTTTTGATCGACAATCAATTCTCTAGACTAGGAAAATCTTTCGCTTTTAAATGCACAAATCACACCTTAATTAAAACTAGCCTCTATATTGTAGACCACATATTATGGAGATACGTCATATTCGAAGCCGGCTGTCACTGAAAACCAGCGCTGTGGCATTGTGCTGAGCGATAGCTGTTAATTTTGCGCAACACATATTTTCTCACAAAAAAAAGAGAAACAAAATCAATTGTTTACTTTTTATGGTAGTATGATTAATACTGGCCGCAAAGAAACTGTTTTTCATTCTTTCATAGGTAATGACTGGAATTCCTGGAATACCCAACTATACATGCCACAAACAACAAACAGTCAAATTACATATTTAAGCCATCAAATGTCAGTTAGACTGAACGCCTGAAATGACAGTCCATCGTCCAACTTACCCGTGCAGTCAGTAAACTCTTCGAAAGGTCATCCCATACATTTTATATAACCAACCATTTCGTTATTTTACGGCAACATGCAACATTGACGTAGTCATACATAAATGATTGCAGATAGGGTATTATGAGCATTAGAAATTGCCGTTTACTTTAGTTTGTGATAAGGTAGGTGGTCTAGCTGCGTCATCATTTAAGTATGATGGATTGTTAAAACAGTCTATTTACCTAGGTAACAATTTTCTGTTCTTTGAATAGGTACCAATTTTACCGTCACTCTTACTGTAAACTTTACTGCGGATGTAATGGATGTACCAGTAGTTGCTTTAGCGGTGTTTTTGAAGGGAACGTTGATTAAATGCTAGTGGCAATTAAAGTTAATGGCAATTGCCGTATCTTAAAGTTAGCAATTAGCGTCGGAGTATCAGTAAAGACTTTCATAGGCCATCGTTTGATCAACAAACAACGGATTAGCTTGCTTTCACATACGAGAAGGCTTCTATGAAAAGAACTAAACTTGCGTTTAAAGAAAAGTTTGATAGATCTTCTTTAAAATTCCAGCACTAATTATACAAGAAAGAAAAAGAGTTTGTTTGCGCCAAGTATGACGCATACCAAAAATACACAAATTTACAATTATGTACATTATTAAGAAGATATGCGTCAAATACGCGCAAAACAGCCATCTCTCTCAGCATAATGCTGAGTCTCGTGTGCGAGACAGAGCCACAGCGCTGGTTTTCAGTGACAGCCGGCATTGACAGTTTGACGTCGATCAGAGCAGCATGAAAAGTAATTAATGAAATAAATAAACGAAAAATGAAATAAATAAATAAATGTGATAAAATAATTAGCACGTTGAGCAGATCGCAGATGTTGAAAGGACATGGTAAAAAGTGGCCTATGAATCAACACATGCGAAACCTTTACTATTATTCCTAGTTTTTTTTTTTTTAAATTACATTTTACTGATTAGAATAGAACGGACACTTTTTAATTACGAAACCATTTTAAAAAGTAACTCACTTAGGTTTTATAACCCGACGCCATTATTTTAAAATGAAACAAACCACTCTCAGCGCTGTAAGATTTTTAGTTACCTACAAAAAGAGTAAAGCGATTAAAGCGCTGTATGACACGAACACTATTGACACTGACAGTCGATGAAATGACAGTTGACACTTTGATGTATTATTTATTATATACTTTATGTACCTAATGTATTTGGCACCTAATACCAGGGAATCGGCCGTCGACCTAACTGACCACGCTTTCGTATGTTAGAAGAACATAGTAACACTACTCTATACATTTTTTGGTGAGATAAAAAGTCTGGCAGCTCTGGGATCTTAGTCCATTTGGTATGTTTCTATTGTTTGGTATGTTTTATAACCTCAAAATCCGAAATCATTTTAGATATTTTACAATTCTGGCAAGTGTCCGTTATTTTAATTTAGTTTTAGTCGAACATATGCATTATTTAAAACACAGATAGTAAATTCACGTCTCTGTTGGTTCTTAGGCGAACGATGTATGGGCGATGAGCAATGTCCTTTGACAAGAAGATTCATGCCATGCTAAAAATCTTACTCGGTCACCACGAAAGTGAAAACTTATAATATTTTTAGCCAGGAACTCCCCGGATTCTACATGGACAGAAGGCATTTGTCAATTCCAAACATTTTGGGTTTTCACAATGATTATCGCCGACAGAAAGTCCCAGTTCCTGAATTGAACGTTTTAAGTGTCAAAAAGTTTAAAATTATAAATAGTCAGTGATTCATCTTAGGGACCCTGTTAAACTAAACTAAGATTAAAGAAGACTAAGAGCGGATTTCACCAATGAAACTGATCGCTATCAAGCTGCGTTCAAGAGTTATGCTGAGATATGCTGATCGCGTTCAGTTTCAGATTGATGAAATCCACCCTAATTCTTATTTATTTGTTGTAAATCTGCCACAGTGTCTGCCAAATTTTTTTAACCCAAAAACTGACTAATAGGGACTGCCTTGTTGCAAAAAGTCCACATGTATACCAATACAACTGTTTAAATAAATGTATTAACAGGTGTTTATGTACCCATGCTCGTATTGAACAGCCTCTGAAAATACGGTAGCACTCCAGCAACATCTACCTATATACATATATACATAGACCTATATATAGCTTCTCGAGGAGCTCGTGGCTAAATAACAACAGCCACACGGGTCGATCTTCAAGGTTACGCAACGCTTGACGAGGCTGGTCTGTGGATGGGTGATCATCTTAACTTACCGAGTTTCCTCCGTGCCTCGAAAAGCACATTAAGCTGTTGGTCCCGGCTGTCATTTGGAGATCTTTGACAGTCGTAACGGATAGTCAGAAGCCAGAAAATTTGACACCAGTCCTTGCCAAGGATTACCGTGTTACCCAGTTAATGGGTGGTGGAGGTCTGGCAGGCAGCAGCTCCACGTAAAATACTGCTATTCAGCTGAATCCTGCTTGACTGGAAGCCGACCCCAATATAGTTGGGAAAAGGATAGGCAGATGGTGACTCGTGTTTATGACCCACGCTCGTATTGAGCAGTCTCTGAAAACGCGACAGCACTCCAGCAACATCTATATACATATATGTACCTACTATATGTATTTAATTCCAATTACTCTCTGCACATACAGTAATAATCAATACGTACAGATAGTCAACAAAAACAATCAAATATGTAATCAAAAAACAATAATAAAATAATAGAATATAGTAAAAATGAATTAATAACAGAAAAAAAATCAAAGTAATCAAATTAGTCAAAATAATCAAAGTAAAAGCCATACAGTCTTCCGCAGTGTGCATCCCTCTGTACTACATGCTGCCTCCAACAGCCTTCTTTATGGCATCGGACCATCTTGCCGATATAACATAGAATACTTCCTTTTATCCCGGGAGTTGGATCCTTGGAATAATACTTCGAGTTTAACGCGGGCGATGTCGTTGTCAAAATCTAGTTGTTAATGGTAGCCAATAAATTAAGTCATCCTGTAGTCACAAGATCCTCAAATATATTTTGCCAAATTTAGTATGCAAAACTGGGTTCGACCGACTTAATTCTAAGCTCAATAGAATAACTTAAATTTTGACGCAGAATGATAGAATTCACCTGAATTATAACCCACAAACCCAAGAGAATGATAAAACAAGATTCTAATTCCAAATTACATAAAACAATCTGCATCTAGGTAAGTGTTGCCATACTAAAGTGAAACGGTGCAACGCCCTTCAATAAAAGCAAGGCGACCTTTTGCACTGCAATGAATATTAATGAAATGCACAAAAGGGCACTTTAAGGTTCCTACATTCAGCTTATTTTACTTACAAAGTGCATCTAACTAGCAACACCGATAGAGTCGATTGTCTTTAGTTGTATGGTAATTTTTGGGGGTTAGCTTTTTCGTTCTGATTTTGAAATTGAGAATTTGCAAGTGGCCTGTATTTTTTTCTTCTTTGTGGAGAGTCTGTATTTATTACCAGACTGCCAAAGAAGGAGGGTTATTTTATATTTAACTAGCTGTCCCCCGTGGCTTCACTCGCTTCAACTTGCAACTTTCTATTTTTTTTTTATATAAAAACCTTCTGTTGATAATAACAAGACAACAAAAAATGAATTAGCGAAATCGGTTCAGCTGTTCTCGAGAGTTTGCGCTTAGCAACACATTCAGCGATTCATTTTTATATTATACTAGCTGATCCGCGCCACTTCGTCTGCGTCACATTTTCTATTAATGCTCCGCTCATAAATAATATTGCGGCTTTAAATTAAGATGTAAGTTACCCTATCTTTCAAGTTGGATCAAACTGCACACGGTGTGCAAAATTGATTAAAATCGGTTAAGTGGTTTAGGAGTCCATCGCGGACAAACAACGTGACACGTGATTTATATATATTAAGATAGAAGATGTGGGCCATACTCATTCAAGTAATTTCATCAACGGCTAGTTCAAACTGTTTGATCAAATAGAAATACAAAATTTCGTATTACTTCATGCTATTTGACGAGCCATTTTGATCAGACGTTCGTGGCAATTTGATGAAACAGTTTGAACCAGCCTGCTTGTTCAAATTATTGGAACGTGTATGACCCGCATAAGAGTTAGTCTATGAAGAATTCAAAACTCTTTTCACTTTTGTCTATTATAAGCCTATTTGCTTTCATAGTTTAAGTGTTGATGGTCATGCAGTTGCGATTGGCTCATTGGAAACCTCAAATATTTAAGTCTGGTTAGTGGAACAAAAAAATACCACCGACTTCTAAAAACAAAACACTACAAAGTAAAAAATAACTTTAATTTCGAAAGTCGGTGTTTTTTTTAGTTCCTTGGTATTTTGACACCGACTTCCGAAATTAAAGTTATTTTTTACTTTGTAGTGTTTTGTTTTTAGAAGCCGGTTGTATTTTTTTGTTAAAAGTTTTTTATTTTTCACTTTTTAGTGGTGCCCCACACCTAACAAAACTACTACAAAATCGCAGAAAAGCAAAATACGCAATTTCGATTATCAAAGAATCATCTAAATAGTCAAATTCCAGCTATTTCGATTTAAAATCCAAAGTTCGTAACCGATTTTGATATGATTTAAATGGGACCAATCTGCAAGTATATCCTTTCAGCTAAAACAAAAAAATTTCAAATCGGTTCATAATTGTCGGAGTTATGAGGTAAAAACATACAACCGAATTGATAACCTCCTCCTTTTTGGGAAGTCGGTTAAAAAGGCTTCAGTTTTATAACATGGGACTAAAACGGCTTTGTGGGTGTATCTCAGACAGTTGCGAAATTTGTTCAAAAAAGACACCACGGCCCTGATACGCAATAGACATTCGGAGGAACACGGATGGGATCCATCACTTCCATCATCGGAGCACAAGACGAACGGCGATGCGCCACCGGTACATGGTGGATATCCCAACCACCTCATGCACAAAACGTTTTGGGAAAACATTCATAGTGCGTACAGATAAGGAGTGGAATTTTCTGCCGGAGTCTGTGTTTCCTGATAGCTACAACCTGGGAGTCTTTAAGTCAAGAGTGAATTGGTTACTTCTAGGCAAGCGTGCTCCATCTTAGACCGCATCATCACTAACTATCAGGTGAGATGGTAGGCAAATGCGTTCCTATCAAAATTAAAAAAATAAACTGACACTTTCTTCTGCTCCGCCCGTAGCGGGAGGAGTTATTTGATGAAAAAATCTCAGCCTGAACTTTCGGGGAGTAGATCTATACTAATAGTCTCTTTATATCTATATCTATACTAATATTATAAAGAGGTAACATTTGTTTGTAAGTTTGTATGTAGGGGGTAATCTCAGGAACTACTGGTCCGATTTAAAAAATTCTTTTAATATTAGATAGCCCATGTATCGAGGAGGGATATGGGCTACATATCATCACGCTAAAACTAAAAGGAGCCGAGCATTAATGGAAAATGTGACGCAGACGGAGTTGCGTGGGTCAGCTAGTATAAAATAATCCTACTAAACTAATATTATAAATGCGAAAGTTTGTGAGTATGATGAATGTTTGTTACTCTTTCACGCAAATACTATTGAACCGATTACGATAAAATTTGGTATGTAGGTAGCTGAAGACCCAGAATAACACATAGGCTACTTTTTATCCCGGAGTTCCGAGGGATCGGGATTTACACGGGAATAACGAGAATTTATTCCCGTGTACGATGTCGCGGGCGGCCTCTAGTCAGTCTATAAATTTGCCGCCACTGGATGTCCCAGTCTTCGAATTTTTGGTTCAGACATTTCGCTTCCCACACAGTTTTCTTTCACTATTATTAAAGCAGAGGGATTAACTTGATACGTTTATTTCTAAATGGGATTTTACGAAGTCTTTTCAGTCTTCAAAAATATATTCTTTATCCGTCTTTGTACCTTACCTATTCAGTCAACATCAGAAAGTACTTGCCAGCTTTATTTATTTCTCAGTATTTTTCCTTTAGAGGTTAGACCGAACAAGTACGAACTGAATTTCATTGGAATCGGTCGGTGTTTTGCTAAAAGCCAACGTTAATTGGGAAAAGCTGAGGGCCGACGAGTGATTCTTGGAATACAGAATTGCGAACGACCAGCTTTACAGGGTTCATCGGAACTTTTTGTAAAAAAATATTATTTCTAGGAAAATCTGAAGAGCAGGTGAAAGCCGCGCTGATATCCATCTAGTAGTTCTCTAACAAAATGTGGTCACTGAATTGTGAACAGGTTCCAGTCTGGAAATGAAACTTTGATGTGCAAAATGTATTTATTTTTGCATTAAACCTTTATTTTATTCGGACAATGGTATTATAATAGGAACAAGTTTTATAATTTTCATGTATGATCCTTGGTAGAGTGCGATTAGATGACTACATATTATTATAAAACCAAAGTAAAAAAGATAAACTCAAAAACTACTGCACCGATTTTCATGCTGTTTTCACCAATGGGGTGTGGTTGTCGAGATTTATTATATAAGTAGCTGTCCCCAGTGGCTTCGCTCCCGTTTAACCCGCATAGTTCCCGTTCCCGTGGGATTTTCCCGTTCCCGTGGGATTTCCGGGATAAAAGCTATCCTATGTCCGTCTCCTGGTTCTAAGCTACCTCACCATCAATTCCCGTTCCCGTCGATTTCCCCGATCTCGTGAAATTTCCGACATAAAAAAATTCAGCTATACATAACACAACGTACTGCAATATATTTCACGTAGGTTACAATATAATAAGAACGTTCTAGAAACATGAAAACGGCAGCCGACCTCAATCATAAAATTATAATTTTCCGGCAGCTATTCGCGGTTTTACAAATTTGCATAGTAAGTAATTGTTCCACTATACTTATACTTTCATAACTGTACAGTTCGTCCTCTAGCTTGTATAATTATTTTAGTAAGGACGCAAAAACGTATTAGTGATTTTATTTTGTACAAGGTTGGGAGACCGCCCTTCTATTTTTAGGCTCTTGAACTGTACCTCGTGCAGTTCTGATCCTCACCTATCCAGTTCATTCTTTTTTATCCGACTTCCCAAAAAGGAGGAGGTTCTCAATTCGGTTATATTTTTTTTATGTTTGTTACCTCATAACTCCGACAATTATGAACCGATTTGAAAAATTCTTGTTTTATCTGAAAGGATATATACTTGCAGATTGGTCCCATTTCAATTTTATTAAATTCGATTACGAACTTTGGATGTTAAATCGAAATAGCTGGAATTCGTCTACTTTGATGATTGTTTTATGTCATCCAAGTAATCGAAATTGCGTATTTTGCTTTTCTGCGATTATGCAGTGGTGTTGTTAGGTATGGGGTACCACTAAAAAGTGAAAAATAAAGTATCAAAATACGAAGAAACATCGACTTCCGAAATTAAAGTTATTTTTAACCGACTTCCCAAAAAGGAGGTTGAATCATGCTTAGTCGTTTGCCCGATTTCTATAGGCAATCGAATTCGGGAGAACGACCAAGCATTATTGCGCCTTTATATCAATTTGATCACAACTTTAAATCAGTCCTGATTTCAGACCATGTGTACCAATAAGCCAGCTCCTGACCTCGATCTCGCCTGATGGAATGCGAAGAATGAGTCTGTCTATATAAGTAGTAAAAAATAAAAACAGGCCAAGTGCGAATCGTACTCGCACACGAAGGGATCCGTACCATAAACCTTAATTTTTATTGCGTACAGGTTTTTTTTTATTTTCTTTTTTAGGGATGGGAAATCATCCAATGACTCCTCCCGCTCTGGGTGTAGCGGGAGGGAGTGTCAGACTTCTACTGACTAAAACCCATCCATGTTCCTTCATAGCCCTTTGTGTTCCGGAGCCACGGTGTCTCTTGCGAATAATCCCGCGACTACGGCAGGCGTCGGCCCTTTCGGGCCCCTCTGTGTTGCTGACTCTCTTTGAGGCGCGCGTGGAACACTAACGCGCCGTCGACACGGCCTGTCTAGATGGACGGACGGCGAGCCACCCATAGCTCGCCGTCCACAGGCCCGCGCCTACGGTGGCCGGAGGTCACCAGGTGGCCCCCGACGCCCGCGGCGTCCACCACGGCGATAGTGCGTACAGCTAAGGAGTGGAATTCACTGCCTGAGTCTGTGTTTCCTGATAGCTTCGACCTGGGAGTCTTTAAGTCAGGAGTGAATAGGTTACTTCTAGGCAAATGTGCTCCATCTTCAGCCACATCATCGCTTACCATCAGGTGAGATAGTTGTCAAACACGTGCCTAGTAATTGTAAAAGAAATGTCTATGTTGGATTCTGCTAAATATTTTCCTCACTGGACAGCATTAGCGATATAATTTCCTCTGCATACATCATGTGACATGTCAAATTCAATCTGGAATCCGGTGTTTGGGATTTGTTCTTTGTAGTTTCACTAGAACAGCATATGCTGAGATAGGGACCTTTTTGGCCTCGCACAGATCATTTGAATGTTACAATTGTTAATTTAACTAATAATTATACGTATCGTTAGTTTTAATGTATTCTGAATCTGTCTGTTTTGTGCGAGTCCCAAATAAACATTTTTCTTTCTTTCTAACAGTACCATCACATATTCATAATGCCGCATCAATTTCTGCCGCCACACATACGGTACTATACCATGAACCAGGCACAGCTACCCGTATTGTTTCGGGCTTTGTGTTCGTGTGCCTATCCTCCATTGTTACAATAGAAAGTTCCGAGAACAACCTGATATGTATCTTTTGTTAGGTTTTTAATACTATAAACCGCTTATGGATCAACTGTTCTATATGTAGTTATATGTTGTACGGTATTATATGGAAAATTATATTTATCATCTTTTGCGATGATAGGATCGGATTTATTATTGTAACGGGATTGGAAATTGTGTTTTCTATTGTTGTTTGTGTCTGCTGTTTGAGTTCTATATTGAAAAGATGTGTGGTAGTGAAAGGTTCTATTTTGACAAGATTGGCTGTTTCTTCATCTTCAGAATTTGTTTCGTCATACCTTCTATGATCGTCCAATTTTCTTTAAGCATCAAGCACTGCGAATTTCCCTTGCTACCTAAGTGTTCCTGTTAAATCTAACTGATATTATAAATACGAAAGTTCAGCTGTATGTTTGTTACTCCATCAGACCAGAACGGCTGAACGGATTTGAATTAAATTTGGAACAGAGATAGAATATATTCTGGAATAGCACATAGAGTTTTTATCCCGGGAGCATATTCCCTAGAGATCATGCGGGCGAAGCCTCTGGCAAAAGCTAGTAATAAATAATAATTAATCATTGTCCTGCATAGAATTTTCATACTAATGTACTTCACTTCTTCTTTCGACTGATGTTACATTGATGTACTTTTGATATGCAATAGGGAATATGCATGCAATTTTTTTATTTGCAAAAAAAAATACTTATTATGTCTAGTAAACAATCATGACAATATTTTTTAAATACCTTCATCATTTATGAAGTTATAAAGCTTCAAAGACTACAGTTAGAAAGAGAAGTCCGATACGAATTGTGACGTCAAATTACATGACGACTATACAGCTGCCATAGAAAACAGCGTTTTCGCGAGAGGGACAGATATAATATTTGTTTAAAATAATTGTATCTCGTTCGTTTTTCGAGCAATTTAGATTCTAATATCACTATTAGTATTATATTTTCGAATACTTTTAGATAAACTGTTCAGATCATAAATACTTTTTTCATACATATTCCCTATTAAGTACGTATGTCACAAGTCACCCAATCCATTACATCCATCCATCCGTTGTTCATATTACTGTATGGTATCATTAATATTATCGTTTATTAATTTTCTTTACTTATTTGTACATTTTAACTATTTAAAAACATATAAAAATATAAAAATACTAGTCCACCGGTATCGGGAAGAGGGTCCAAGCTACCGGCGGTCAAGGCTCTAGAGAGAGGAACCTCCTGACAGTGCGAGCCGTGTCCCGTAGTACCACTTTCTGAATCAAGCCCTTGATCCAGCTGCCCAACGAGAGCCTCCTGAAGTATTTGTCGAGGCTCGTGGCTATTAATATTATAATTACAAAGTTTTTTACCTACTAATACAGTAAACACTTACATTCTTCTTTAGTAAACCATTCTGATTGACATATAAAGACTTTAAAGCACCCATCAATTTATATCATCCATCTTCACACATAAAAATAAACTTGATACAAGTTTCACAGTCTCAATCTTTATTAGACTGTATATGGTTTCCATCAATGTCGTCTGGCGAAGAATCCCTGCCTTTCGTTTGATATGACAAGCAACTGATATATATCTACAAGTTGAGTGCACTTCAAAGTGAAACATTCTTCAACATTTTATCGTCAAAAGTGTCTTTGACTTTAACAATTTTATTAATACAATATACTTATACGTTACTTGAGATTGAAGTGAAAAACCATGTCAGTAGATGGTTGCTTTATTTTTGATAATGCAGTTTGTATGTATTGTTAGTTTGTTCTGTAGTTTGACATTGATGAAAATGATTGTAAAATAATTGCATCAAGTTTCACAATGTGACCAAATAGCGGTCTACTTTAAAACTTACACAACAGCAATACTACTATCAAACAAAATTCATGAGGATTATGGCTAGTTTTCACAGTGCGAGTCAACCTGTCGAGCTGCAGTGCAATAACTGGCACCGTATGGACGTATCTTACGAGTTACTGCCACATGTGAGTTGGATAGTGAATCGCATCCGATTTTTGGAATATTTTTTGTTGTCACTGCCAGCACTCGCACATGGAAGCAGCTCGGCATCACTCGCATCGGAGACTATCACTGTGTAGACAGCTAAGGCGAGCTACGTTCAGCTCTTGGTCCTGACTGTCATTTGGAGATCTTTGGCAGTCGTTACGGATAGTCAGAAGCCAGAAAATCTGACACCAGTCTTGCCAAAGAGTACGGTGTTACCCAGTTAATGGGTTGTGGAGGCCTGGTAGGCAGCCGCTCCACGTAAAATACTGGTATTCAGCTGAATCCGGTTTAACTGGAAGCCGACCCCAATATAGTTAGGAAAAGGCTAGGCAGATGATGAGACAGCTAAGGCGAGCCGAGCTACAGGCATACGATTGAAAAACTATTTAGTCCGTCAGTTAGAGTATTGAAAAATAATGGTCACGTATTTTTTGTTTTTGTAAATCAATGAATATTGACAAAGATAAAACTCGGGAGTGGGAACTCGTGACGTCACGACTCACTAAAAATTATGCGAAGGTGTGACGTATTGAGAATTTTAAAAGCGTCGTAACTTCGTCAATTTTGGTTCCCGTAACAAAAGAAAAAACACGGGTCAAATATTTTTTGATAATCTAACTGACGGACTAATTAGATTTTTTCAGGACACAAGCTTATTGGCACGCTGGAGTAAAAACACGATAATTTACGACTACCCCGCGGACAATACCACTGATAAAACCTAGTATAAAAATAAGTAAAAAGCAATATATTGAGCCCACGTGCAGGTCAGGTTTTCCTTTTATTTCTAACAACGTTGATTGAAATTGGTTTTACCACTAATTAATAGTTCTACTAAAAGTTTGCACCTGTGCTCAAACATTGCTAGAATAGAAAAACAATTCGCCGCTCTAGTCACTATCATTATAATTGTATCACTATCACTACAACTTATATTATAAAACAAAATCCTCCGCCACGTCTGTCTGTCTGTTCGCGATAGACTCAAAAACTGCTGCACCGATTTTCATACTGTTTTCACCAATAGATATAGAGGTCCTCGAGGAAGGTTTTTATAACTACATATTGTAAAATAAAGTCCTCCGCCGCGTCTGTCTGTCTGTCTTTTCGCGATTAACTCAAAAACTCAAAAACTACTGCACCGATGTGCATGCTGTCTTCACCAATGGATAGAGTGGTTCTCGAGGAAGGTTTTAGTTTCTAATTTGTCCAGTGAGCGAAGCCGCGGGCATCAGCTAGATGATAATAATATGCTATGAAACAATTCAATTGAAACTACATCGACCTACAAGATCGTTTTATTGCAAGACCTTTTACATCAGCAATAAAAAAAACAATTGAAGCTCAATACTGCAAGTACCAATTATATTAAAATAGGTACCTAGGTAATTTGTAAAGAAAGTACGGTACTTATATTTTAGGGTTCCGTACCCAAAGGGTGATCATTTTTTGTGTCATGTAAGTTTTAGAAGGAATTTTGAATTTTGAATTACTTTGCATACTAATTATTGCAAAATTCTAGTTCCTAAAACGTAACAGACAGTTGTGTTGCTGGGGAGTTTGTTGGCCACTTCTTCTCCACAGCTAAAACACTAGGAAGTGGTGACGGGCGGGCGTTTTGGGGGACTGTCTTTTGTAAAACTTGACGTTTAAAAAGTGCTGGCCCTCAGCCTAATTTGAATAAATTACTTTTGAATTTTGAACAGAACCCTGTTGTAACTAACTCCGCTGTTTCCGCCGTCCGTCCGTCTGTCTGTGAGTGGACCGTTTGTCAAGAACAGTAATAGGTTGACAGTTGAAATGTTCACTGATTGTGTATTTGTATTGCCGCTATAACAACAAACTAAAAAATTAAATTCAAATAAAAATTAAAGGGGACTCCGACCCAAACAAGAAATGTGTTTTTTCGGTTTATGTTTCGGCAGTGCGATTCTGTAAACATGTCGAAGTGAACAATTAGGGTCTACCACACGCCTAATGTTGTACCAACGCCACGCAGTGTTCCGTGTGCAAGCCGGCCTGCTAGTCTATTCTGTAAATAACCATTTCGATATCGACTTCACCTGAGTGACTAAGCTTACAAAGTGAACTTTATTTCACACATCATAAGGTCTTATATTTATACGAATTTGAAACTCACCTCGGATTCCGCTGCACGAAAATGTTGTTACAGAATAGCACTGCAGCACAGGCAAAACTGTGGTGAAGCTTGTGCGTGTGGCATGCCCATTAGGCGAAGTGAGCGACAAGTGAGCTGTCAAACTATAAGTACAAGCAAGATGGCACAACATCTCACTTGTCGTGATCACGGTGAGATGTCTACAGAAACGACCGGCAGAACTCTTCATGTTAGAATCCGACTCGCACTTGGCCGGTTTCGTTTATTCAGTGTCTCGCTCTCAGTCGACAATAAAAGGGGTCTCACAAACAATTTCAGCTATTATCCAATTTGATACAATTGCCTCAATGATATACTTTTAATTGTTAAATTAAATAGTTTTTGCTTTGTTTTTTGTAACTGTTTGCTAGCTAATAACAGAGGGAACCGGCGTGGTAATGACTAAAGTATAGAGGTGTGAGTTTTAGAATCGATTAACAGTTCGTTTACCCTGTGAACAAACAGTGTGCATGTAGACTCAGACTGCGTTGTTTTTTTTTAAACTGTTGTTAGGCTTACGTTTGACCACTATCTCACCTGATGTTAAGCGATGATGCGGTCTAAGGTGGAGCACGCTTGCCTAGAAGTAACCTATTCACTCTTGACTTAAAGACTCCCAGGTTGTAGCTATCAGGAAACACAGACTCAGGCAGGGAATTCCACTCCTTAGCTGTACGCACAATGAATGTATTCCCAAAACGTTTTGTGCGTATAGGTGGGATGTCCAATGTACCGGTGGCGCATCGCCGTACGTCTTGTGGACCGATGATGGAACGGGCTTGGTGGAATTAAATTATGCAATTCCGTCGCACACTCCCCAAAATGCAACCGATAGAAAACCGACAGGCCAGCAACTCGGCGTTGATGCGTTGTTTTAATAATTAATAGGATTAACAGACCTAGGATTTTGTTGATTTAAAATTACTAGCCAAGCGCGAGTCGGACTCGCTCACGAAATTTTTTTATATTATTTGTTATTATAGCGGCAATAGAACCATATTATAGCGGCAATAGAACCATATAATCTGTGAAAATCTCAAGTGTCTACCTGTTACGCTTCTTGAGATATTTTTATATTTTTTATTTGAGAACGGTGTGCTCTTGACTCTAGACTTGGTCAGAGATGACAACGACAAAGTCTACGATGGAGCGAGCTTGCCCAGAAGGAGCCTGTTTACTCTAACTTTGAAGAGATTAGGGTTATAAGCGTTTGAAAACACACGCGCAGACAGAGAGTTCCACTCCTCTTCAGACAGACAGACGGACGAACAGCGGAAGCTTAGTAATAGGGTTCCGTTGGTTACCCTTTTGGTACGGAACCCTAAAAATTGCCATAGAAAAAGGCTGACTTACAAGATAAGGTGGCAAGTGTTTGAGAAGCTTCAAGCAAGAAGTCGGTGTATTTGTTAGTTTCTTCGTATTTTGACACCGACTTTCGAAATTAAAGTTATTTTTTAAATTTGTAGTGTTTTTTTCTCCTCCGCCGCGTCTATCCGTCTATTTGTTCGCGATAAACTCAAAACTACTGCACCGATTTTCATGCTGTCTTCACCAATGGATAGAGTGGTTCTCGAGGAAGGTTTTAGTATAAGATTTGTCAAGCGTGCGAAGCCGCGGGCATTAACTAGTCAAATATATATCATAGAACGAATCTACCGATCTACATCTTATTTATCTCTTTTCAATCTTTACATTATATTCATCAGCCACACAATTATTGTTTATAGTAGGTATCGCCAAATATTTTCCTTGATAGCATTGTTTCAAAAAGCATGACTTGAATGCAAATATTTCTTCTAGATTTTTATCGCTAGTAAGTAGATCTAAAGTTTTATTTGTTTTAAATTCCAGGTCTGCATGAATGTACAGAGTATTAATATGTGAGTTCTTTAAAATTATATTCACGCTTTCTTACCCTCTGGGTAAGCAGAGCCGGTAGAAGCATTATGCTGAACACTCACTGAAAGTTTTCTCACTATTGCTTTATGTTATGAAACACTCACAGCACTCAATAATTTTACACACTGCTGATAAATTTAGAATTTAAATCACACGGAGTTCATGCGGTAGCTCTGAATCTATACACCGTGTTCTTCACGCTATCCATTAACTTTAGCAAATTCTTCTATAGCTTTAATAAATCAAATCCTACAAAGGAAGTGACACTTAAAAAGGCTTCGTTACAAATATATTTTTGTAATAGGCTTGTCCACTGAAAAAATCTAATTGGTCCGTCAGTTAGATTATCAAAAAATATTTGACCCGTGTTTTTCTTTGTTACGTAAACCAAATTGATGAAGTTACGACGCATTTAAAATTCTCAATACGTCACGACGTGGTATAATTTTTAGCGCGTTGTGACGTCACGAGCCCTCACTCCTGAGTTTAGATGCGTTTTATCTTTGTCAATATTTATTGATTTACATAATAATAAAATTCGGACGGACTAAATAGATTTGTAATTTGTTGATGGTGGAAACTAGCCAAATCTTATTAATTGAGCTATGTAGTATGAAAGGATTTTAATGTAGCCAATATTTCCGCTTAGTCCAATTAAATTAAAATAAATTCACTCCGAATAAAGAGGCATGCATATCGGGTTACGTCAAGGTATGTAGTTGGTATGAAAATTAAAAAAAAAAAAAAATGTTTCCACAATGAAAAATGCTTATTTCCATGTTCTGAACAAACGGTCGAAGTTTATGTATATCGTCCAGAACACGGTGTATAAAACGAAGCACTGTAACACGAATTGGCACTCTTTAGTGTTAAGCACAATGATAATATAAAACTATAGATACGTTGTCCGCACTCTAAAATGACAACATGAAATGAAGCCAATTGGCCTCATCGCGCTTAGTTACGCACCAACCTGTCGCGCGACACTACGTTTGTTTTGATGTCAATTTGACTATTACTTATCCTGTGACGTAACTGAAGATGTATATTTATCTCCCTCTAGCAACAGGCATCCCGCCGTACGGTGACATATTTTCTTTCCCTTTCTTCATTCGTATTAGTAGCTATCTAGTATTTTCGCCGTTTTTGAGTACCGCGATGTTGGTTTATGACGTGTCTATTTAAAATACGTCATTGGTTAAGCATACTATTAGTAGCACCAGAGAAAATGGTCTTATTTTTGTTCTGCCTGTTAGATAAAGAAGCACTGTTTGACCACGATCTCATCTGAGTGCCTATTCTACTAATTTTTACATTCGCATCTAAATCGCAATCTTTTAAAAACGTATGAAAATTAAGGCTTTTTTGACAGCTTGCGATTGACACGCGAATGCGAAAGTTCTTAAAAATTTGTAGAATTGGCCACCAGAGTGCCTATTCTACTAATTTTCACGTTCGCATCGCATCCGCATCTCAATCGCAATCTGTCAAAGTATGAAAATTAAGGCTTTTTTGACAGTATGCGATTGACACGCGAATGCGAAAGTTGTTTTAAATTTGTAGAATTGGCCGCCATCAGAGTGCTTATTCTACTAATTTTCACGTTCGCATCGCAATTGCATCTTAATCTCAATGTTTAAAAAACGTATGAAAATTAAGGCTTTTTGACAGTATGCGATTGACTTGCGAATACGAAAGTTGATTAAAAATTAGTAGAATTGGCCATCAGAGTGCCTATTCTACTAATTTTCACGTTCGCATCGCATTCGCAATCTTTAAAAAACGTATGAATTAAGGCTTTTTTGACAGTTTGCGATTGACATGCGAATGCGGAAGTTGTTTTAAATTAGTAGAATTGGCCACCAGAGTGCCTATTCTACTAATTTTCACGTTCGCATCGCATTCGCAATCTTTAAAAAACGTATGAATTAAGGCTTTTTTGACAGTTTGCGATTGACATGCGAATGCGAAAGTTGTTTAAAAATTAGTATAACTGGCCCTCTGATGTTAAGTTATAGTACACGCTTGTCTAGATTTAACCTATAAACTTCTGACTTGAAGACTTCGGGGTTATAGTTATAGGGTTTAACAGACTTCGAAAATAAGATCAAAGATTAGATACGTAAAAAAATTGTTCTTTTTTTGACTATTTATATGCATACGTTTGACCACTCTCACCTGATGTTAAGCGTTGATGCGGTCTAAGATGAAACACGCTTGCCAAGAAGTAACCTATTCACTCTTGACTTAAAGACTCCCAGGTTGTAGCTATCAGGAAACACAGACTCAGCCAGGGAATTCCACTCTTTGTTTATTTGTAACAGGTTATCTTAAGAAGTACCTATTATCTAGTCAAATTTTTTTTAAAGTTCTAAAGACACTATCCTAGAGTGCAATAGGCTATCAGTCCTGGAAAAAGTTCTCTGTGGAATATACGGTATAATCCACACTGGACGTGCCTTTTTCTTGCTTCGTGCTTCGTTCCTGTCTCTTATGGTATATTATATACTCCATGTATAAGGAACGAAACCGCGGGAAATAGCTAGTTCTCTACAAACGTAGGTAGTATTTTCATAATCTCAGTTGAGATAAGTTGATAGCCTATTACGAGCTCTATTCCATCGCCGGCTAGGGTGTGACGTCACAATTGCGTCACGCTAAGTTTGGTGACGTCATTGTTACGACCAGCGATAGTTCTAATCTTGATTAAATTGTTGGCGGAATTGATTGATTAGGTACATCAGTGGGAGAGCCGTTAAGTAGTGGATATTAGCGACACATACGCACGTGTTTTTAATTATTTCGATTCCGTAAATGATTTCTCAAAGGAACTCGTGGCTGAAGAGCAGCTACACGGGTCAATCTTCAAGGTTAAGCAACGCTTGCCAAGGTCAGTCTGTTGATGGGTAACCATCTCAACATATCGAGACTCCTCCGTACCTCGGGAATTACGTTAAGCCGTTGGTCTCGCCTGCAGAATGGCACTGCTGTTCCACAAACCTATAAAATTACAATCGTGCAGGTCCCAAGAAACGAAATAGATATTTTTATATTGTAACACTGGATTTTTGCTGTGTTGTGTGTGTGAGAGGATTGTACGGATACTATCCCTTCGAGATTTTATTCTAGACTAGCTTCTGCCAGCGGCTTCGCTCGCGTGATCCCTAGGGAACATGTTCCCGGGATTAAAAGTAGCTGATGTGCTATTCCAGACTATAATCTATCTTTGTTCTAAATTTCATTAAGATCCATTAAGCCGTTCTGGCGTGATTGAGTAACAAACAACCAAACTTTCACATTTTCATTTTTTTTTTTTTCATTTTTTCTATTGATTGTAGCGTGTTGAAAAGTATACTATAACCTGCTCAGGAGTATGAATAATAATTGTACCAAGTTTCGTTAAAATCCGTCGAGTAGTTTTTGTTTCTATAACGGTTATACAGACAGACAGACAGACAGACAGACAGACAAAAATTGTACTGATTGCATTTTTGGCATCAGTATCGATCCCTAATCACCCCCTGATAGTTATTTTGGAAATATATTTTATGTACAGAATTGACCTCTCTACAGATTTATTATAAGTATAGATAGATGTTTTACTTACTAAGTTATATGGTAGAGCACGCACCAGCAACTAGATCACTCTAGCTAGAGCATCAAAGCACTCTATTAAATCTATGCTAGACTAATAACTCTTATTATTTCTCTCTCACCTTTTATAACGTGAACGATGCACTTAATATACAGGTGGAAAACTATAGTGCTGCAAGAAAAATATCCTCAATTTTCTGTACCTACCGTTGCAAAAGGCAATTTAACACTATAGTTTGTAGTACCAAGGTAGGCACTTAATCCTACACGACTTGGAATGAAGCCAAGACTTTGTAAATATATCGGTTACAGCCACTAACTCGAAAAAGAAAGCAAATATTGAAGGTTAAGAATTCCATTTAAGGTGGAAGCGCCAGGGTAGCCCGCGAAATTTAAATATTTTTATGTTTTTTTGCAATTTGCCGGTCAGTGTGAAGCTGTATGGTGAACAAAATACAATTCGCAGCAGTAACGCATATTTATCTAAAGAATTATACCCATTTAAATTATCAATATAACCCTCTAAGTTCATACAACTCGATTGAATGACTTTTTCACGAAATAACATTCAATCGAGTTCTATGAACTTAGAGGGTTATATTGATGATTCAAATGGTCGCACTTGGCCAGATTTTTTAAGCAACGTTCACATTCTTATCTCTGACGCGATCTGTCAAAAAAGCCTAAATTTCCATACATTTTTGACAGATTCTGACTGAGGAAGAGACGAGACCAGAATTGTTAATTACGCATAACGCAATTCTCATATTTTTAGGAACGTTGGCATTCACATCGCAAACGGTCAAAACCTTATTTACCAACATGTTGACAAGATTTAGACATTGATTGTCCCTGAGGTGATATAACGAATTGAATTTAAACGTTTTTAAGTATCTACAAGAATCAGCCTTCTTGTCTACGCATAGCCATAGACAAGCATCAGCGTATTTTACATTTCGATCAATCTTAATAGGCTTTTAGTACTTTAAAAAGGCCTCATTTTTGCTTTTAGCACAAGATTCTTTCTAAAACCAGATTAACACAATAACCGTTGTCAACTCGAAACCCTTTCGGTGACTACTAGTTTTAATTTAATAAAAAGCGTAATTCATTGAGTTCACTACTTCGACTAATCACATGTCGGTGGCGCCTAAAGATTTCCCAAGAAAACAAAACCTTAAATAAAAACGCTAATGAATGCGACATTCTTGTACTACTTAAAACCGCGATACAGTAAACGTGAATTACATTGATATCGAGTTGGCGCCACCTGTTACTTTACGCATGGAATAACAGTATACTGTGTGCGAAATAGAAGTTGTAAAAGGCCACCAGGTGGCCCGATGACCAGCGGGTCTAAGAAGGTCACTTTAGCAGAATCATTTATTTAGTTATGTATTACACAAGCAAAAAAAAAAACAGTGAAAAGAGCACAAAGGTACTGCTTATTTCACTAGAAATTTCTTCCAGCAGACCTGCGACAGGAGAGTGGGATAAGAAACGTTTACACAATGTGTAGAAACGTTGACACAGTGTGTAGAAACGTTGACACAGTGTGTAGAAACTAAGAAGGAAACTCAAAATAGACTAAATTAACTAAACTCAAACATATTATGATCCACTAACAAATACATAAAAAGCTTTTTACAAAAAAATACAATCGACTTCCAAAAAAAAACACTACAAAGTAAAAAATAACTTTTATTTCGGAAGTCGGTGTCAAAATACGAAGAAACTAAGAAAAACACCGACTTCCGATTTTTTTTTTATTTTTCACTTTTTAGTGGTACCCCACACCTAACAACACCACTGCAAAATCGCAGAAAAGCAAAATACGCAATTTCGATTACTTGGATGACATAAAACTATCATCCAAGTAGACGAATTCCAGCTATTTCGATTTAAAATCCTAAGTTCGTAACCGATTTTCATAAAATTAAAAAGGGACCAATCTGCAAGTATATCCTTTCAGATAAAACAAGATTTTTTCAAATCGGTTCATAATTGCCGGAGTTATGAGGTAACAAACATAAAAAAAGACATTCAACCGAATTGATAACCTCCTCCTTTTTGGGAAGTTGGTTAAAAATACAATAAACATACAAACGAATATTCATAAATAGATTTACATAAATCATATTAGAATCGTAATGTTAAGCCCACAATAATCAGTCAAATTTCATCTTCATCGCTACGCTTTAGGTTCAAGGTTGATTGAGAAAATTTGACAGTGACATTAGCGTGATGTGCTTTCTGATTCTGCTAAAGTGGGCTTATTAGACCCGCTGAGGCTCTACATAAGTGACATTCTAGGCGATTGTCAAAAAGTAAAAATGAAAGCAAATATAATGTCACATCAAATGTAAGAAATATAAGATTGGTAGTGCATCGTCTTTGAGCGAAAACTGAGTTATGGTCTCTAGATAAAACTCGATAAGGATGGTTATATTTTATCGAAGTCTCAGTATAAGACCATTGAGTACATACATAGACCTCCCGAAACGTAAAAATGAGTTTCTCAAATCTTTTTAAACCTAAATATAATATTCTTCACAAATTATTACAAAAAAAATTTTTTTTTTTTTTAATTATTACACCTCCTCACTAACACTTAATGTTCACACTAGCGCCAATTTGACTAATTTTCACATTCACATTCCAATCGCAAACTGTCAAAAAAGTATAAAAATAAAGGCTTTTTTGACAGTTCGCGATTGACATGCGAATGAGAAAGTTGTTTAAGGTGGAAGCTCCAGGGTAGCCCGCGAAATTCAAATATTTTTATGTTTTTTGCAATTTGCCGGTCAGTGTGAAGCTGTATGTTGAACAAAATAAGGTTCGCGATTGTAAAGAGCATTTATCTAAAGGGTTATAACCATTTGAATGATCAATATAACCCTCTAAGTTCATAGAACTCGATTGAATATTATTTCGTGAAAAAGTCATTCAATCGATTTGTATGAACTTAGAGGGTTATTTTGATAATTAAAATGGGTATAATTCTTTAGATAAATATGCGTTACGGCCGCAAATTGTATTTTGTTTAATATACAGCATCACACTGACCGGTAAATTGCAAAAAACAGAAAAATATTTGAATTTCGCGGGCTACCCTGGCGCTTCCACGTTAAAAAGCAGTAGAATTGGCCTTAATGTCTAACCATTTTGTGCCTAAGCTGGCAACAAAACTAACACCGGGGTGATCATAGTTTTGGTGTGAGCCTACAATCAACTATGAATTATAAATAGCCTTGTTTCTTTCATAAACTTTTGTCTGTATTGGATTCCTTTTATGTGCAAATTCTGCTTTGTTCTGTGTAAATGACTAATTGTCAGATGTATTAAGAGAATTAGCGATTGCAAATATACGACTGATACAAAGTGGCTACTACGTCACCATGCCGTAATCTAATTCAACAATTCCTTTCACTAAAATTCTTCTTGTTTCCTGAAATAGAATATTGTAATCAGATGGATTTCCATCTCCCAAATGGATTCTAGGCGTGCGGTGACGCCGACAACCTTTTTTTTTTGCTCCAAACTTAGTTATGCGCACTTTCAGAGTTTCTGAATATTTATTTTTCTATTCACAATGCCTCGAATTTTCTTTGAAATTTCTTTTTATGTTGAAGTTTTGCTAAATTTCGGTTCTCAGCTTTCGTAAAGTATTAGAAGACTTACATTTCTGTTTGAAATTGATCGTGTTTTCCCGGTTTTTTAAATATTATTTGTGTATTTCTGATGCTTCTCCTTTGTGCCCAATGTTTGCGTAGTAACAATTTTTCTTATAATATTTTCTTATTGTTCAAAGGTAAACACCAAGGTAAACCCCGCAAAGGCCAGCAACTAAAAGTAACTGTAGTTTATATTATTTTAGTAGTTAGTATTAGAAGCGAGGCGAATGGGAAGCAAGCTGTGATAACACGAATTATTTCGTTTCCATGACCATCTCCGTGAGCTTCTGGAATATCATCGTTTCATTTATCGTTTTCGACGTAACTGTCACCGGAAAATGACAGCCTCCGTAAGATTGTAACAAATCTTGATTAGGTTATAATTCCTCGAAATATTTTGAAAAATCGTTTTGTGTATAATATATGAAGGGTACAAGGGCAAAACAGGGGATGTCACAAAAACCAGTTTTTGTGTGATTTACATTTTAATTTTTCAAAGTGGATGGACTTTCTTTTATGTATGTAATCTTAGATAGTACTTATACGATCTCAAGTTTACACTACTGCGATTAATTTTAGGCACAAAGAAGCTTTGTTAATTGTTCAAGTCATTAATGAAATAAAAGTCAAATTAATTATAAGTGACATTCCTTGTTTTTCCCCTGTACCCTTCATATCCCATCCAAATTCAATAGTTTCCAATACACTGGTGTCTTAATTAAAAAAAAATTGTTTACAATATCACGCGATTTTTTACAATCTTACGGAGTTTGCTATTTTCCTGTGACATGACTAACCAAAGGAATGACGACGCTACGGTTATTCCCTTTTCTACTTTTAATAGTGCAGAGGTCTAGATATTTATACAACTGGTAAAAATGCAACGATTAAAAGTATTGGTAAAACTTTTGTATCTGACCCATCTAAATATGACACAACTTTATTGTATACTTCAGTACCTATAAACCTACTTCCATCCAACATTTATGAAGGTTTAACAACGCTACAAACAAACAAATTGGATTAAACAAATGCTATACTAAAACCAGGCCAAACTTTAGCAACAATATCACAGTAGCAATTCCAACAGACGTACTATAAAATGTAGATACATTTTAACAGCGGACCATTAGAGTCCGTACGTTATACTTATATGGTCGGTATCTAATAAATTATGATTAGTAATAAATGTTATAGCCTTAGCACACTTCGTATTCAGTTCAACGTGGGCTTGCCCTCCATTGCTTGGCGATGTATGGCTAGAAAGACAACATTCTTGAGCGTTTATTCTGTATCAATCATCTTTAGGAAAACTTTAGCAATCTTAGGTCCCTTATGTTATTTGTTCAATTAGGGAGTCCTACTTTTCTCGCCTAATTTGATTTAGCATCCCAAAAGATTGTAATTTCATCATCTCTTACAAAAGTTTCCTAAGATACATCTCCCATATTATCATCATCATTAGAAACATCTCCGTCTTTATATATTTCTCCAAAACCATCTCCAGTTTCTTTACAAGCTCCTCTGAAGCGAAATATCTCTCGAAACGCCCCACCAACTAAATCATTCACATCGCTATCATCTATCAGCCACTGGACATCAACCACGTCTCACAATTGATCGATAGCTTCCATTATTCCTTAGGTCTCCGTACTTTGGTGGCCTATCGCTGTCCTAGTTACGACGTCTTGTAATGAATTTTTCATTGCTACCGTATCAACTTTATCATCGATCGGTTCTATTCCTACACTACGTTATGCTTGAGGCAGGTCGTATGACATTTTAATTTTTAATCAACTGCACCCCCCTTCTTGGAACTAATAATTGTAGGTTTGTCGCATGTGAACTATTGCACCTGGTGGGTATTTGCACAGTTGTTTAACAGTACAGTCAGTTTATTCTATTGTAGGTACTAATTTGTTGCGATAATTGTCAGTCAATTTACTTTGATGACTAGGGAATTCCTGTTTATTTATTTAACACAATATAGGGGACTTTCCTTCAGCTAAAACGAAGAGAACTAGAACATTAAATTAGGCTAACAGCAAATTACAGGTCTTCACTTATAAAATACAGAACAGTATTCTATTTTATGGATAATCTGTTGCAAAACTGACTTAGTTCGCATTCTTCAACGACCTATAAGTTGTATGCCTTGGCTATCTTCTTCAGACTATTATTCTCATCATCCTCTTGTCCTCAACCCAATTTATTTGGGGTCGTCGCTATAGACTACTTCTTCCAAACAACTTTTGGTCATTGTGTCAATAATCACCACCTTTCTGCTCATTTGACGACACGGTTGGCGCAGTGCTTGAGCGATTGACTGCTGCGCAGCATGTCGCGGGTTCGATTCCCGCACGGAACAAATATTTGTACGACCTACAAGTATTTGTTCCGAGTCTGGGTGTTTACCTATCTATAATATGTATGTATTTACAAAAAAAAAATGTATATAAGTAGTTTATCAGCCATCTCGTTACCATAACACAAGCATTAGGTTGCTTAGCTTGGGACTATATGGCGTTGTGTGAAATGTCCAAGGATATTATAAGGATATATTATATTATATCACCTTCCTCACTCCAACTATCGTTTCTTTGTCTTCTGTAGTTATAGAGCTAGTCATCTTCATTCAGATTATCGTTCCAATCTTCAAAATTACTGTCTACGTTTCTACCCTCTTCATTCTAGTATCCACAGCTTGACCGGGATCACATACCAATATATATTCCTACGTATTCAATTCGCCAATTAGCGACAGTGTCGTGTTGCCAATCAGCGCACGGCTAACCCCTTTGACCAAAACTCGTGCTGCCTACAAATTACAGCTGCTTGATTGACACAAAAAATCTGTTAGGATTGGAATGCAGTTAGGGCCTTTGAATTGAGAATTTGCAGTTAAGAACGTGTCAAACCTTACTTGGTTTTCAAGCTGAAGTAGAGTTTGACAAATATTAGAATTCAAATTCAGATATTGGGTGTAAGTTTCTATCTTAGCTAATCGATAGAGCCAGGCTTGAGTAATCAAAGGCAGTGGTGGTACTTGCAATAAATATTTGCGACAACAAATTCCAAGAATCATTTTCAGTTGGGATTCTTCATGTGGGATTCTTCATACTTTATGAGAGACAGCAAACGCAGAATGTTTTTAAGCTAAAGAATATTAGCTTCTGTAAATTCAAGCCTAGCCAGAAGCAAGTAATAAAGACTACATGACAGTCGAAAACTGATATAACCTTATATTTGGTATGTGGAACTTACGGTGTTGAAATTCGTTCGGCTTTTTGACTGCTTGCTAAAACACTAGGAAGATTTTTCTGGCGGGGCATCATTATTTTTTGACATTCAGAAAATGTTTGGTATAATACTTGTAGAACAAAACATTAGAGTAAAATATAACAATGCTAATGACAACTAAACACAAGAAAGTTGAAAAAAACAGAAGAATTGAGTTGATAGTAACAATGCCAATGGCAACGAAGCACAAGAAAATGTTTTTATAACGAACTAAACTCAACTATTCACACTTGTTAGAAATGTCAAATGAAGGCAAACAGGTTATTCCAGTGACTTTAGTACTTGTTCACGACTCCCCATAAAATATAACAATACCTTATGTTACTTAAATGTACTAGACACTCGAATGGTTATGTTTTAACCCGGCCCCATAGTTACTGCTTGACCATGTGGTTAAGAGCGAGGTTGACCCATTGGCAAAAAGTTGGCTTTGCTTAGACCTAGCGACGACATACAGACGAACAGACGCGGTGGAGGACTTTGTTTTATAATATTTATTGATTGGGTACAGTAACAAATTAAAGTTATTTAATCTCTAATTTGTGATCTTTTAGAAGTTGATATTGTTGTTGAACTTGAATTGAAACAGTCCAATTCTTTAAACCTTGTTTAATCAATTTCTAACACAAAGAATCCAGTTTTCAAACCAAAACTATAAACAAGTAATATATCCGAGCTCGATCTTGCACTACTGGGTCAACGTAAAACACACAAACTTCCAGTCTCTATATAAAACTTAAAGAAAGAAAACTTATTTGTTTTAACTTTAGCTACGAACCCGTTCATAATATTGTCTGATAGTATCGCAACATGTAACGGTCTAACAGTGTTGCAGAACACGTTACGTGTAGCGGTGCAACATTGATGTTCTCATTTCGAATTGTGTTAGACAATGTTACAGTCTGTTTATGTTACTTGTAACATGTAATATAACGAATGTTGTGATGAAATAGCTTCTCATTTAAATAACTTCGTAGCATCTCAAAGCTTTAGTTTTACTAAAATTGTTATACAAATGACAGGCAGGGAAACTATTTTGATGTGAATGCACTCATTGTCGAGTTGCGCATATGTGAGTATCAATTCTACTAAGTTTCACATTGGCATCGCATTCGCATCTCAATCGCAATCTGCCAAAAATTTATGAAAGTTTTTGGCATGTGACATGCGAATGCGAAAGTTATTTAAAAATTTTGTTTAATTTTAGAATTGGCCCTCTGCCTTTAAAGTTCAGTTTTTAAAAGGTAGCTAAATGTACAAACGGTCGGTCCATCATTATTTGAAGAAAAACAGGAAAAAATCTTTTTAGTCTACTAAAATTCAAGCAACAAGGATTTCATTCAAATCCCCTGCTGAAGGATCAGCACTGAAAAGGGAGCCTACTACGAATTTAATTAATTAACGAAAGGCTACGCAAACAAAATAAAATCAAATGCCAATGGAACAAAGCCCGAGGACACGCGACTAATCAAAGAACAAAAACAACAGCAGAGGGTATAATTCTTATGTATTGCATGCACGTAAAAGCTTCCAATGCGAAAGTACTCACATACCGGCAGGTACAATTGAACATAGACTGGTATACAGACACACATATTCATCATTCATTGCGCTTGACAAGGGGTCTCATGCTACCCAGATAGTGATTTGTAGTTTAGAGAGGCAGTCGCTCAAAGTAAACTGGCTATGTACTGCTATTCAGCTGTATTTAGTTAAAGTGGATGTAAACTCCAACTTGTTTAGGAAAAGACTTGACAAATATATTATAGTAATGTAAAAAAAAAATCACTACTCACGCTCGGAAAGTAGGCCTGAAGTTGCCTGAGGAGCGGGTTGAAAGTATTTCTTTGCAGCTCTAGGGAGAATGGTTTTCTGACACCTGTTAAATCATAAAAAGAAACAATGATGAAAATGTTATGGCTGAATAGCTGGCCGGTCACAGAAAAAGAACAAAATAGTCGAGAAACCGGCAATCCGATCTTCATTTGTTTTTCCGAGCTTTGTACATACTTTCGTATAGCACAGTATTGTTTTTACACGATGAGTTCATCAGATTCAGATTCGTGTTTTTAATTTTATTTTCCTTGTATTCGTGATGAAAAGCACAGTGCTTACATCAGATGAAAGACTTATTTGGTCCCGAGACGGCGTTTGGCGCCCGAGCTTAGCGAGGGTGTCAATATTTCGAGGGACTTTTACTTTCAAACCTAGGATAACAATGTACTATTACTACTCAGCATGATCACTAGTTTCTTGCTCGTTGGCTGCCCATATATGTTTGTTGAACTGTACATTGAAGCTCGTACAAAACCAGTACCACTGTATACCCTCTTGGATGCCCGCAGGCAGTGCATTAGCAGTCGCTTACTGCAGCACTCTTTGCTGTCAGAATGTTATTGCCCGCCTGATCTTAAGTGGTTCTAACGCCTAGAACATAGCCAGTGTTTTAAACTAAGTTTTTCTTGATAATGTCTTATGTGTGTTTATTATAATTGGGGTAGACTCCTTCTTCTTAAACTGGCTTATAAGTATTTATGGATTGAGAACACTCAAGGGATTTGTTATACCTACATATAAGATGAAGAATCAATCATGAAAAAAAATTATACGTAAAAGGCTCTAAGGAGTTAACTATCGACTTGAAAAAAGATCTTTAGAATAACTTATTTAATTTTATCACCCGCTTTGAAACATCTCTTTGAAAAAGAACTAACTACTATTTTGAAAAAAAAATCTCGAAACATTGAAAATATGAAAAATAACAAAGTAGAAAAACAAACCAAAGATTCTAACGCGAAAACAAATAAAAATAATAACGCCAATTACGATTTAGCTTCAGCCGTACTTATGAGAAAAATCTATTTGGATCATCTTAACGAGTTCTCAGTGAAACTAATTATTTGGCGAGGATAATAGAAAACAATAAAATAAAAGTCTACTCCTACAGGTGTCAGGGTTTTGAAGACTTTCGACAAAGGTCAAACATCTTTAGAAAATAATTATGGAAAGTAGTCTCAAATGACGGATAACTCATTGAATATTCAATTCTGTAAAAACACTTGACAATGGTTAGGTTCAAGTGCAAGTCATGTTTTACAAACTGTTGTTGACTTGTTTGACAAGGTTTTGAACTTTGGAATCATTTACTGAAGATCTGTAGATAGATTTATCTTCGTTGTTACGTACTGTGAATTTTCTAGAGATCTATCTTCTTGCAATATAAGGCTTAGACAAAGAACATTTTATAATATCAGCCTTCTATGTGTATTCACCACGCCCTTATATTTTTAGCTCTTTGAACATACGACAAAAAAATTCGACATAGCTTGTTCGTCTATTGTCAATTCCTCTGAACATTCCCGTCGCGGCGCTAGCATAGCAAGACACGGAAGAGGCGTGTTCCTCCTACACGAACACGCGTTCGATCCTTCTGATGTGTGTTACTGACTGAAGCACGGGCGTGCCGGTGCACGGCAGAGTGTTGCTGTGTGCCCCTCTTGGGAGAAGGCAAGGTATTGATTGATCTGTGTGAAAGGCTTTGGTCTCGCTCCGTTCCTTTGAGTTGCTTGGAGCGGTACATTCTTATCTTTGTAAAACGTTGCAGTTATGTTGGTACCTATATAGGTGTTTCCTTTCCATGCGTGTCTGGAATGCTTGAAAGGTTTCATTTGAAAGCTTGACTCGATTCTTAGAATTTTTCTGGCAATGAAAGATGTTTTACTATGTTTTATTACTTCAGCATTTTCATTATTGATTTCTTCGCTAAAAATAGCTTTTAGAAACAGTTGCCCCATATTAAAAAAAAGTCGTCTAACTACTCAAACGCCTTAGCCGATTCAAACGCAAGCGCGAAAGGAATTCACAATACCGCGCCTTGCGAGCCTTCAAGCAGTCTAATGGCTCCTAATAGTGCTCTTAACCCCAAATTCCTTCCTTTCAAGCCGGCACCATACAATTCGCTGTCGATTGCTCTAACCCACACCCTCGTGATATCAAAGGAAAGGATTTCCACCTCTTGCATATCCAAGCACTTATATTATTCCTCAACCTGGATTAATATCGTTATGCTATCATTGATCATATCGGTACATCTTCGCTCCCAGGCTATACAATGGCATCCTGGCTCCGATCTCCAAACGTGTGAAACCTTCCTGTCATGTCGGTCATTGCTCCCTGCTGTTGATGCTTATCTATCTAGTGCTTTTATTGCCATTGCTAGTACTTCAGCTTGAGTGCTAGTGTTACTAGGGTTTATGTTAGGTATGACATTTGAGTTCATTTAGTTTATTGTGAGTATGTACTTTGGGTTTACCTTTAGTTTTATTCTGACTGACTGAGGTAGGAACAATAACTCGTAAAATTCTAAAAGGCCGAACCT
Source organism: Ceramica pisi (assembly GCA_963859965.1). Taxonomy (NCBI): domain Eukaryota; kingdom Metazoa; phylum Arthropoda; class Insecta; order Lepidoptera; family Noctuidae; genus Ceramica; species Ceramica pisi. The sequence goes on from OY982538.1 coordinate 2,796,111, forward strand.
ACTGGATGAATTTGATAAGAAAAAGTCTGGTATAAAGATAGTTGTAGTAAAATCGGAGAGTTTGCTTTGTTTATTTATCATCTATTTTCTTGAATAACTTTAAAACTTTTCAATTTTAATTTTCACCATTTACATCCAAGAATGACCTCACATTGAAAAAATAGAAATTATAGTAATGCGTACGTATTTAGGTCACAAAAATTCATAGGTGTATCAAATTTCAAAATTTGCTGTGTCAGATAGACATTCAGAGGAGCTAAAAAGGCCGCTTTAGAAGAATCATAATATCAATCAAACAACAATCTGACAAATTTCATTTTCATCTTTATCGCTAACGCATTAGGTTCAAGGTTGATTGGGAAACATTTGACAGTGACAGGTAGCGTGGTATGCTTTCTGATTCTGCTAAAGTGGCTTTTTTAGACTTTCTGACATGCCTTTTCCATTCAGACGTAAGGAACCCAAAAGTAGATAATGTGTGTATGCTGTTGCGCAGTTGGGTAAGAATAAGAATGGCCGTTCGTATTTCCGCCACCAAACGTATCTTATTTTTATTTATTTATTTATATATACTTTATTGTACACCAATGAAAAATACATAAAAAGAAACCTTAAACTAACAAAACATACAATTGGCGGCCTTATCGCATTTCGCGATCTCTTCCAGGCAACCTGGAATGGATAGAGAAAGTCTGGACACTAAATGGGGTTGCACTTGGTGCAAATATACAGTTAAGCCATCTGTTGCAAAGACAAAAGTAGGAAATACAATAAACCAAAATAGATACATAAATACATACATATTAAATTATTAAATATAACAGAAAAAAAACACAGACAGACATATTTAGTGTAAATAGGAAAATATGTAACAATTAAAAACTTATAATAATATTAACATCGTATATTATTATCATATCATTGTACCTATTAGTTCTAAGGGTACCTAAAGATTCTAGTAAAATATTAGAAAGTTTGGTGATCATGATATTTCAACTAAGGCCGCTCATTGTAGCGGTACCAAGCAATAAGTACGAAGGCTTTATATTCTAGCTGAAACACAAAACCTAGCTTGAAATCACCCTCAGGTACAATATACTTTACCGGTGACCCTAATAAGTGATTAACCCACAAAATGTTGGGTTTATTCCTCCTTTCCTACGGAACGAAAATAAAAGGAAGTGTGAATAATATTTCTTTGTGTAAAATCTCAGGAGTATGTTCAACGGGACTAAGACAAAAACTGTATTATTAATATGCATTTAACCGACTTTTTTCATGCTAGTTTTCAGTAAATAGTTTTTGTTGTTATACGATTTAATGCATGAGTTGTAATGACGTCAATTGGACTAATTAATTCAAGTCAGGTGTCAAATGGGTTGAATAATAATATGATGTAGTATAATAGTACGATAACAGAAAATATTGCAATTATCTCAACTTAAATGTGTGTGAATGTGTGTGTGTGGTTTTTGAACTCACCAGTTGGCGCCACTGTCGAGTGAGGTCCATCATCGTAGCATTAAAGTAGTTATTACACGCATGTGAACAAAATTAGAAGGAAATGATGATACAGTGAACATACGATTAATCTATACTAATATTATAAAGCAGAATAGTTTGTTTGGTTGAACGCGCTAATCTCAGGAACTACTTATCCGATTTGAAAAATTCTTTCAGTGTTAGATAGCCCATTTATCGAGGAAGGCTATAGGCTATATATCATCACGCTAAGAAAAATAGGAGCGGAGCATTAATGGAAAATGTGACGCAGACGAAGTTGCGCGGGTCAGCTAGTACAACATAGATATCGTCGCAGTGTTACGTGGACTCATCAAAATAGAAAAAAAAAGACATTAGGTATACATATTTCCGACAAGAAAAAAGTTCAATGCCGTGGTCGGGAAAACCTAGAACGGATTTCACAAATGAAACTGAACGCGATCAACATTTGAACTTTCACGAGCTGTCATTTTCATAGTTTTCTATGGAATATTGACACTGACAACTTTTGAACGCAGTTTGATCGCGATCAGTGTCATTGGTGAAATTAATAATCTTAATCTGCCATATTAAGGCTGTTTTAGTAAAATATTCACAAAAAACAAAACAAATAAGTACATAACTAACTCTTGTCAAAAGCCAACTAACAGACAAATTTGACATATCGAAGACCTCATGCTACACTAGCGCCTCTAGCGGCGAATTGAAACACGACAGACCTCATTGTATGATCAATAGACTGCTGACGCCAGTTTTACTTGTCTTCTTCTTTTTTGCAACCCGTTCTTGCCATACTCAGTAGTTCCACCAATCTCCCTGGTATTTCACAACAAATTCTTTCACCATTTTCGTTCCTGTCCAGATTTTTTTACTAAATATAAATATTATTAATCTTTAAAGCTACAGATCGAAACCGAGCTAAATATAATTGCTTAACTTGCTTCCCAATAGTTTCAAAAATTTATGCTCTTCGCATAAAATTCAGAATGCACCTTTGCACATATCAATTTGTTCATCAGATCTGGGCAATAAACGTACAGCCGTTCGATTCTGTCGACAACTCACCGTGATCACTTAGGTGGAGTGAGCGACACGTGAGCTGTCATGCCAACTTGTTTGTATAGTTTGACAGCTCACTTGTCGTTCACTTCGCCTAAGTGTTCACTTCGACATGTTTACAGAATTGACCGGCTGGTTTAACCACATCTTTGAATTCCATATACGTATACGTAGGTAGGGTACCTACATAAAAAGCAGCTAGTTAAGACCACCTGTGGTCCGAATAAGTACTAACTAAATACTTGTAATACCTTAAGGCATTTGTCTCACCGCCAGCGATTAGCTTTTGACTATTTGCTCGCTGAGGAAAGGACAAAAGGTATAGATTTCGTGTGTGTAATAGAGACACGTACATTCATAGTCGATAGTTGGTAGTTCACACTGCCGGCGAGCGGCTCTTACCTCTAGTTCATCGCAGCGACAAGAGCTATCAAAGATTATACTCGCTCAGCGACACTCGCTCAGATCGGGCGGTCAGAACTCACCAACCAGCGGTAATTTCTACCTATAATGCGGGCCGGAGCGAGTATTGCGAATAAAAGCCCGTCACACAAAAGCACTCGCTTAAGGCGGGGTTGCAGTACTTTTTAAGATTTTTGAACGTCTGAAAATCTAATTAATTATGAGTTTTTAATAAATAAAAATCATTACATAAAAATTTAAAATACCTCAAGTAAATCGTAAAGATAGAAACGCGATTTAGAATGATTGGCTCGATACTTTTTTCAATCAAACATGACACTAAATTACAATTTTAAACGTGTACTGCTAAGAGATTTCATCACGAATATATATAAAAGTTATATCAATAGATGGAGATTTATATTTTGAAGTAAATGTTGAAACCATATTGTCTAATTTCTTTATCAGTTTTCGCCAAGAAGAAAAAACAATCAAAATTTAGGCATTATTTCGCTCGCCGGACAGTCGCTGTTGTTCGTCAAAACACACAGTACTGCAACCTCGCTTTAAAGCCGAGCGACGAAACTATCAAAACGTTTCACTCGCTACTGCCTGCTCGCCAACTTGTTTCGAGCTTGAAGCTTTGCTCGCTACTCGCTGATCGCCGGCGATGAGACTATTGCCTTAGAAGCGCAACACTTTACGCCACCTGTGGTGTTTTACATTAATTACCAACGCACGTAATGTTACGAATAGTTAGGTACGACGTGAACGAATATTGGCGACGAATATCCGTCTGTGAGTTTTAAAACTTGTTACTCTTAGGTAAAGACAAGTCTTAAGATGCTTCTTTTGAGTATCACAGTGTGTTATTTAAGAAAAAATTCAGTCCCACCACGCCGACCACAATATAGTTGGGAAAACGCTAGGCAGATGATGATACTGACTTCGGCTAACAGAACGTCTGTCGTCCATGCGATTCACTAATAATAGTGAATCGCATGGACGACAGACGTTCTAGAATTTTTTATTTAAAAAATCTATCTCACCGTAATTTGTCTGCGCAGACTTTGTTGTAAGTCTAACTAAGTACGAGTATGCAGACATTTTTTTTTTTTTCTGAGTTCTGAGTTCAAATTCAGACTAAAGTTTGTGCTGTGCGGACCAGCTATAATGCATTCAATCTTCCTTTGCACCTGTGTGCTGCATGACGTTCACATAAATAAACATCAGCAGTGCTATTCTATAACAACATTTTTGTGTCTCGACAGCGGAATCCGAGGTGAGTTTAAAATTCGTATAAATATAAGACCTTATGATGTGTGAAATAAAGTTCACTTTGTAAGCTTAGTCACTCAGGTGAAGTCGATATCGAAATGGTTATTTACAGAATAGACTAGCTGAGGTAGAAATGCTACTCATTTTCACATTCGCATCTGTCAAAAATGTATGAAAATTAAGTCTTTTTTGACAGTTTGCGATTGACATGAATGCGAAAGTTGTTACAAATTAGTAGAATTGGCTCTCAGGTTTTATTTGCTGTCTCGTGATTGTGGGAACTGTTTGCCAAATTTTTGCTTTCAACATCATTTACTGTGGCTGTTCCTTCAAGCAGTCGATTATGACCATAATGTAGTACCAATACAACGAAAACGTATAGGGGTTGATAAGAAAACCAACATACCACACATAGATACGACGAATAACGACCGAATATTAGTTTGAAAATTCAGCAAGCAGCCACACGATCAGATATCACACCCCAACCACGAGACAGCGTGATAGTTGGTTACAATCATACATAAAATCACACTTATGATGTCTAATAGCTCGTAGCAAGGACTGTTTGATAGTATGATAGATATATTCATGGGAACGTAGATCGAGCTCCGAATATTCACTACATTGGCGTTTGATCAGATAGTGCACCCCTGTAGGGAAATGGAGCGATATGTTACATGTACATTCTTTAAATGGTTAGTATAAAGGCATTCGTTTTTCAAGTACAGACATACATAACTATCTGTCAAATTTCTTTAATAGATTTTCAAAGTTATGTTTTATTGGATTGGGTTCAAATTTGATTGAGAAAGTTGACAATTTCGGGTACCCTTATATGATGGCGTCTGTTCCTTAGTAGTGTTGCGGAATTTGGTCGAAAGAGTCACCGCTGCCCTGGAAGTGGAACGCAAAGGGCATTAAGAGGAACACGGATGGGTTTTAGTCAGTAAGATACAGACACTACCTTCTGCTCCGCCTAGAGCGTAAGGAGTCATTTGATGATTTTCCTTCCTTAAAAAAAAATCTTAATAGCAGTCGGTACAGTCGAGTAGAGACTCAGTTTTCCGCACGTGGAGTCCCATGCGATCTGTTGTGCGTGGGTGTCCTGGCTACGTTAGCCAGCCTATATTGCCCTATATTCGCCCAAAAACACAGAAGCTTCCTGCAAGCTTTACAGGCATCCCGTTACGGGTTTGTTAACTTTGCGTAGGCACGGCCTCGCATACCTAGATGACGTAGGGGCTGATTCCTCGGCGTCAAAATAGCCTCTGCAGTAGACTGTCCGTAGCGCCTTTGTACAAAGATTTTTGTTTAGTCAATATTTTTGTTTATTTATTTATTTAACACTTTAAGCACAAATTTCAGATGCGGATTTAATGCCATATGCATTCTCTACCAGTTCTAAGGTTATTTCTATTTAGGCTGAGAAGTCGTTTTGTTAGTTAAGGTTGGCATTTTGGTCTAGAATAAATTGTAAACAATATGAACACTGCCACTTAAACTAGGTAACTACCTGTGCTATAAGCAACAGTAACAATTCGTGGTTTATTTTCATTAAAAAAAATAGTTTCGTGCCCGAACGAAGTCGCGGGCTGAAGCTAACCCTGCTATATAATAAACCTTTAACCTTGCTCCACTGCCAAATATAGACCACACCCGATCGACCCTCATATCAATTGTACCATATTCTAACAAATAAACAATTTTGATTTCATCTGACTCCAAAAAAATACTGCCCTAATAAAACCTCGGGTTGGTGACCGTTGAATAATTCGTTACATCACAGAAATAAAGCCATTTCAGATACTGGAAGCCTTGGAACGAAGGTTACAGTATATCCACCCCTTCTCAGTGTACTATGACGTCAGCATACCGAGGACTTTGACCTCTCTTGAGTGCAATATTTCGTTCAACTATACTGCTTCCATTCTTTTTATCACGGAATATGCTTTTTATACTCTCGTATATTTTTATATCTAGATAAAAATGTTAAGTTTTGAGACGTGAAAATATAGTAAAATTGTTTATTTTGCTTGATTGAGGAGCTCGTGGCTTGGCTAAATAATAACAGCCGCACAGGTCGATTTTCAATGTTAAGCAACGATTGCCGAGGTTGGTCTGTGGATGGGTGACCATGTCGAGTTTCCTCCGTACCTCGGAGAGCACGTTAAGTTGTTGGTCCCGGCTGTCATTTGGAGATCTTTGGCAGTCGTTACGGATAGTCAGAAGCCAGAAAACCTGACTCCACTCTTGCCAAGGAGTACCCAGTTAATGGGTTATGGCAAGACTGGAACTTTGGGAGCGTCGGGAAAAATATAAATAGTATTTTAATTATCATATCAGCCTAAAAGCGTGTCCACTGCTGGACGTGGCCTCCCACAAGTGTCGCCACAACAAACGATCCTGTGTGTATAGTATGTTAAAAATACGCTTTGTTCTCATCAAATACATGTGTCATGTATTATCTTCTTTCGAAGCCAGACAATCTTAATAAGTAATTACATAATCATAATTTGTCTTTTATTTATTACAATCCTCAAGTAGTCCAAAAGTGCAATACAGTACAGTCAATACAATACAGTACAGTCAATCCAAAAGTGCTACAGTAGATCCCTACTAACTATGGTTGCTTGCAACATAATGTTATACAGGTCACCACCAAGTGAGGATACAGGTCAAATGGAAGCCAAACACAACTCAACAAAATCTAATACCGCGTGTATCTGACATCGACGCACAAACGATTTCCATGGGTCCAGGGCATGATTCTGGACACCCCAGTGTTGGAATTTTTCGTCGGTACTTTTCTCATTTTTTTCAAGAGTACCACAAATAGGTATCAGCTCAGCTGAGCTGATATCTATTTGTGGTCTTATTCAGATTGCTCTTTTTAGTGAAAGTAGTTAATTAATTTTTTTTTTTATTAAAAATGTCATTGGGTTAGGTCAGAATAACGATTATGAGCAGTCTAAAGTAAAAAAAACCCTTGAAAAAAATGAAAAAAAGCCGACGAAAAATTCTAAGTCTAGGGTTAGGTTAGGGTAACGATTTCCATGGGTCCAGGGCATGATTCTGGAGAATCATGCCCTGGACCCATGGAAATCGTTTGTGCGTCGATGTCAGATACACGCGGTATATGATACCTATCTCGTGTCACAGCGTTTGTTATCGAACTCGTCCGAAACGGCTTGACCGTTTTTAAGTTTAGTTTGAGAATAGGTCGTAGAGTATTTTTTTTTTATTTGGCAAATGAAAGTTTGCCGTGTCAGCTAGTATAGCTATATCCTTCCTAATAAATAAAATTCTTCCGTTACTGAGTGACTGACACACAACGTACAGCCGAAATTTCTGATCGTAGAAAGCTGAAATTTGGCATGTAGGTTCCCTACACTCCGTAGGGGAGCACCAAGAAAGGATTTCCTGAAATTCCTACGGGAACGGCAAGAAAACGGCATATCGACGGCGAAGTGCCTATATTTTTGCTGGCCGAGTCACCCGCGTCCGTAGGAGAATACGCTTCAGCGAATCCCTACACGTCGTCCCCGAGTGGTGCTAAACAGGTGACATTAACCGCCTCCGTGGTCTAGTGGTTAAACCACCTGATTCAGACCCAGAGGTCCCGGGTTCGATTCCCAGCGGGGGTAAATTTTTTGCTCGGTTTGGTTGGTGGTAGGACTTGTTCTAAGTCCGCCTGGCAAGCTACCACCATCATGTCTAAGTCTGTCGCCATAACAACAATGTTAACAGCATTGTTGTGTTCCGGCGGTTAGAGGTATGATAGCCAGTTCCTCTGTGCAAGAGGATTCCGGGTAAAACTCGCTTCCATCTTCGGCCTAATCATCACTTTCCATCAGGTGAGATTTGGGCCAAGAGTTTCCCCGTTTTGCATAAAAAAATAAAAAATAAAAAAAACCTTCTAACTAAAATTTTCGAGAAATTAACTTTTTTATCGTTTTAAATTTAAAGGCGTCATTCGCATGTTTTAATAAAATCACCTAGTGTATTCTTAGTTGCAACTTATTTGGCGCAGCCGCGGGGCACACAATGGTTATGTTTTATAATTAAGTTCCCTTTTTTATACCTAAATTGTGTGTATCTGTATGTGCCAAATAAATTTGTTTCTTTCTTTCTTTCTTTCTTTCAACAGCATTAAATTTAAAATGTGAAAATACCTCCTTACTAACCCATTCTGTCTATTTCATGGTATTACTTGCTTTTTAATCGAATAAATACAACACTATCACAAAATATACAAATTTCGTTTAATATTTAAATTTGAGAATTTAACGTAAATTCATAAATAATAGGTAATAACTAATTATTACCTTATCAAACATGAAACGTTTTTTTTAGTTTGCGTAAATTTTGTGACTTTGTCAGATAGGTGTTAGTTGGCACTTCGCCGTCGATATGCGCGTAGGTACTTAGTCGCGTCACAGTCATAATAAAAACAAGATTATTAAAACCTTCTGAATCAATAAAAAAATATTAAAGCTGCTCTCCTACCACTCGCAACGCAAGCTAAAGTGGTTCCTCAGCACTAATTGTATTTCTGTTAACCTTTATGATTGAATTGAGGTCTAACCAATTAGATTCAATGTGAACCGAATTGCTCTGGAACTTGACCTGAATTTGTATTCAGGCCGGGCAAAGAGCGTATTAGAAAGAAATATAGCAACGAGTTGATTCCTGATATTCGCATGTAGGTTTTTCCGATGGTTCAAAACTTGAACCTTAATACCGCCATCAAGTTAGGACGGAATTAAGTGTACCTCAGAACCTAATCTTACCCCTTCAGCCATTAAGTACGTGACGATAATGCTATGCCATTAAACCCTTAACTGCTCCGTGACCCAAGCGAGCCCCATGTTACTTTATTACGTCGCGTCGCGTCCCCAGCCAGAGCAAAAAAACTCACTAAATTGACGTGTGCATTTATAGCAATATCAACGCGAAATGAAGCCACGTAAGTAGCAATAAGGCATTGTGTGAAGATCGTAATAATGCATAACTGGCCGTAGACTGTGTGCCATGGAGCCAGCAGGAACCCGTTTCGTTTAGCTGACTGGTTTGCGGCATCTTTACCTCCATCGATTGAGTGGCGTGCTCGAAGTGTCGTCCTTCAATCAACTTCGGAATGTAGGACAATTTTGCTCTGAAACTTTATAACTAAGCAAAGATTTATATGGGTAACATTTCAGACAATGCTCTTAAAGTTACATCAACCCCTGAAAGCTTCCTAAAATGCTCTCTAAATCAAGACTGTCACAATCCTTTTAGCGGATTGTTCCTAACGCTGACGTAGCGAACACTGACGGGTTCAGATCTCGGCAGACTAGAAAGCTTACCTAACACATCAGTCCCACAGCAATCGACCGGCTAACCCCGATTCGAGCCCAACCCTAAACAACGTTCGGAAAATTTCACCACCAAAAAAGGGTATAGTCTAAAAAGGTAACTATTTCAGAAGAAGGCACCGTGTTGGGGAAATTGTGCTTTATGTGTGGGGAGGGGAGGGGGCGGTGGTCGGTCGATCGCCTCGGAGACTCGCTCAACGGGCGCGCGGAGCGGCAACAGCGCGAGCGGGGGCGGCGCCGCGCTGGCAACGTCGCGCGATCAGCTGTTGGCCCGATCACTTTATAAATTCAAAACAGGCGGCAAAAACGTGACGGTGTTTCGCGCGGCCCGATGTGGGACAGATCAAAACATTGGAGGGTTACCGAGATACCGACCACCTTATTATTTTAAGGTCTCAACAGGTTGCTTGGCGGATGCCGAGATTTTCCGATACGAAGTTTTCGTATAAGAAAACCTTTGCTTTTCTTACACGTCTGTCGACAAGCGAATCCTATCTGCAGAAAATTATAAGGAAATATACTTCCGCCATGTTTAAAAGGAAATTCTCTTCTGATTTTATAAAAGCTTTCCGCAGCTCGGGTCAACAAACTGAACGTCCACGTAATTTAAATCTTTACCTATTTAATTGGAAATAGTGAGTGTTTAGCATTGCCTGCATAACATTGCATTAGTTCTATAAAATGTAATGGATAAACATGTAGATTTATGCATTTATTCATCACATTTTAGCTCAGAAGGATCGCTGGGGGCGAGCCGTTGATAACATCGAAGTGGGAAACTTTTGCTGGCACATACCTACTATAGTACTTACATAAATAATTCCTATTAGAAGAGTAGGTACTTTTAGAATGAAAATTCCTTTACAAATAAAGTAAAAACTTAGTAGGATTACACAAGGAGTACTATTTCAGAAAAACTACGTTTCCTTTGGGTTTTTGTTTTATTCACCGAAAAGAAATTTCACAGAACCTTGCAAAATCTCTCGTGAATTCATAGAACAAAAACACGCCTGTGGCTACCATAGAGAAACTACAATTTACTACATATTTCACTTTATGACTGATGCCTTATTTTAAAATAAAAACAATAAAACTTTCAAAAATAGAACAGCACCACGCTACCAATAAATAAACACGAAAATCATAACCTAACGCAATCCGAGGAACGAGGCATCCCAGTGAAACTAAATTCCCGGGCGGGGCACGCGGAAGGAAATGCACGCGGGGAAGGGGCGAGGTGGCTCAATAATTTGCGTGCGGGGAAGTGCGGGGAGGTGTAGGTGAGGCGCGCGGGGCAGGGCCGCGTGCAGTGCAATAGCCTGCCCGGGCAGCGAGTAGTCCACAAGGTCACTGCCGCTGTGCACGCGACTCCATTCATGATCCACAATTAGGTTCCATTTTTGATTTTAGCATACGTGTTGAGTTTGCCCGAATGTTTGTTTTGGCGTTTAAAATGGGCATTCTAGGTTTTAGCTACGAATTGTACTGCAGTGTAGTCGTTTTAACCCAAAAGTTGTCTGGTATAGAACGTCTTGCTGCGTTGAATCCGCCCATAAATGTAGCACTACCTACATAAGGTAGGTATACATCAAGTTTAAATGATTACTGTTGGTGTTTGCAAACAGGCTAAGCTTCATGATAGCTTCAATCTATCAAGTAATTTTAACATGGTGACTTGGTGAGATTCATCTTACCTATATTCAGCCTAATATTTTGAGAAGTTTTGAAAAACTCTAATTTGGCTGCAATATTTTCCTTTTGATTAAATTGTTGCTAGTAAAAGATATTAGGTATGTATTACCCTGCAACTTTAAAGCCTAGCATAAACACAATATTAATACATAGATATTTAAAATTATTTTACAATAAATTACAAGTCACAAGATAACTATTAATAACATATCCCAGGTACAATAAAACTAAAGGTACAAGCCTTGATATCATATTATTATCTTTAATAACAATAATTTATGCCCTGTTCGTAGCGTACAGGTTAATTAAAAGGATGCCCAGAACATACTGGCGGGTCACGGCGGGAATGTTTTCAAAGGCAAAGTTAACATTACAACATGTCTGATTTTGACTACGACTGGGAACTTCAGTTGATTTTAAATGGAGATATTTTTCCCATGAGTGTGTATTTTTAAACCCCGCTTTCATTGTTATTTCGAACCCTAACTTCATATTAGAAACTAGCTGTTGCTAGCTAAGGAGTGGAATTCCCTGCCGGAGTCTGTGTTTCCTGATAGCTACAACCTGGGAGTCTTTAAGTCAAGAGTGAATAGGTTATTTCTAGGCAAGCGTGCTCCACCTTAGACCGCATCATCGCTTAACATCAGGTGAGATAGCGGTCAAACGTATGCCTATTAATAGTAAATTAAAAAAAAAGACTTCGTCCGCGTGTATGTCGAAAACTAAAATTATGTCGATAGCTAAGATTGCTAAGATAAAATATATAAACAATATCTCAATATCTGGCATCGCTTGACCCCTCTTAGACATAGGAATTTGGCAGACTGTTATGCAAAGCACTGGTTTATCATTTCTTCTGTTCAAAATGCCGTCCAGCACTAGTAATTTTTCGTAATGAGAAATTTCTGTACACGATGTTGAAGAAAGTTGCTAAGGTTGCACACGCTCTCTTCATGTAACTTGCGGGGGTAGGCTTCTTTTCGAGTTGGCATATTTGGGTATACCAACCCAAAAAGAAGTCTTCCCCGCAAAGGATAGAGTAGAGTAAGAGACTGCGTTATCCGCACTTGAGACCCCCATTCGGTCCGTTGGACGAACCCAGTGAAGTAAAAGAAAAAAAAAGTGCTCCAGAGGGCCAATTCTACTAATTTTTAAACATCTTTCGCATTCGCCAGCCCCCTTCTACCATCGGACATCCAGACGCACTGCAACCTGCCATCCCTACCTTGCTGCTATTCCACCAACTCGCACTAAGCGCTTCCAAGCGTCTTTCATAATGCGCACAGCAAAGGAGTGGAACTCTTTGCCTGCGTCTGTGTTTCCGAATGCTTAGGTACAACCCTAATCTTTTCAAAGTTAGAGTGAACAGGCTCCTTCTGGGTAAGCTCGCTTCATCGTAGACTTTGTCTCTGTCATCTCTGACGAAGACTAGAGTCAAGAGCAAACCCATACCAAATAAAAAAAATCAAAAAAATCGCATGTAAATCGCAAACTGTCAAAAAAGCCTTATTTTTAATACATTTTTGACAGATTGCGATTGAGATGCTAATGCGATGCAAATGTGAAAATTAGTAGAATTGACACACTGGTATTATAAATAACTAGCTGACCCACGCAACTTCGTCTGCGTCACATTTTCCATTACTGCTCCGCTCCTATTTATCTTAGCGTGATGATATATAGTCTATAATCTTCCTCAATAAATGGGCTATCTAACACAAAAAGAATTTTTCAAATAGGACCAGTAATTCCTGAGATTAGCGCGTTCAACCAAACAAACAAACAAACTCTTCTGCTTTATAATATTAGTATAGATAGATAAGCTGACAGAGCAAACATGGTAATGCCGTATAAAAACAAAGACAACGATCTATTCTCATACTTCCTACTACTAACATAAACAGAAAAAAACATACAATTTGGTCAAGCCGTGTCGAAGGAGTTCATTAACAAACACTTTGACACGAGATGTTTATTAGAAGATGTATAAAAGTGAGTGTTTGTTTGATACGCTTTTATGCTCAAATCGCGGAATCGATTTTGATGATTTTTAGTACTTACAGAGATAGATGGTACAGTCGCCAGCACATAAAGGTACCCGAAACTGTAAAATTTCCCAATCAACCTTGAACTTTATTTGGTTGGCGATAAAGTTGAAAATCTATTGAATAAATTTGACAGATTGTTGATTGTTGTTGTTTGTTTGATTGTTGTAGCTTGTGTGCTGGCGTCTGTACACAGGACTCCGAAGACGGTCATAAGCTACCTTTTTTTGGCAAAAATAAAACTTTATCACGTAAAATGCCGCGGACAAAAACTAGCATTAAGTACATATTTTTGTCACTAAAAATAATCTCAACAGTATAAAAGAGAAAAACGTTGCGAGTACCTACGTTTTTCCATGCAAAGTTCACACACCATTTCACTCCTTTGCTGGGGATTTTGTTTGTGAACACTCAATGCTTTCATGTTTTAGAGGATTTGTTTTTATAAAATTTTCATCGAACATTTTTATAAAAGCGACAGTTTAATATTGAAATATTACTCTACAGGAAAATAAAACCTAACAGGTAGTGAAAAAAATGACATCGCTAAGGGAACATAATTGCGTAAATATAAAGTTTATTTAAAGCCATGTCTAACCGAAGTCATCGTCGTTCAAAGTGCCCCGTTTAATAAAATGGCAATTTCATAAGGGAAGACCCAAAAGTAAGTAATCTTATGCTGAAAGACCGAAAACGTTCATTCGTTCGTTCGTCCATTCATTGCGTCCCACAACGCGTTGTGGTTATGAATAAAATCGGCCAAGTGCGAGTCGGACTCGCACACGAAGGGTTCCGTATCCTGAACCTTATTTTTTTGTTATAGCGGCAATAGAAATACACAATCTGTGAAAATTTCAGCTTTCTAGCTATCACGGTTTATGAGATACAGCCTGGTGACAGACAGACAGCGGAGGCTTAGTAATAGGGTCCCGTTTTTACCATTTAGGTACGGAACCCTGAAAACCATGAAGCGTTCTGAGCACTAACTGATGAACCATTTCTATTAATTTTAAACAATTTCCATTACCCTGCAGTTCAGACATATTGCGACTGAGATGGGTAGGTATGTAAACCGTTCCTTAAAAAAATGTAGAATGGGGCTGATTCCTGGTTAAAAAAAAATCTATTTAGTTCGTCAGGAGGGCCTATTCTCAGACCCATAAAATTCTACTAATAAATTTTTAAACAACTTTCGCATTCGCATGTCAATAGATCTCAAACTGTCAAAAAAAGCCCTTAATTTACATACATTTTTGACAGTTTGCGATTGAGATGCGAATTTGATGCTAATGTGAAAATTAGTAGAAGTGGCCCCCTGGTGTTTTTTTTTAGTCATCTACCATATTGACCCGCTAATTTATTCAATACATAAATCTAGTTTGCTATCTTCACAGTCCATTTTCATACATATCGTTCTGCGTGAAAGATATAAAAGCTTCCTCACACAGCACAAAAACATGGTGAGATTGTAATTATACCTACATATTTTACAGTAATTATAATTACATTCATATTTTTTTAACATTGTTAATTCGTTTGACATGAGAAACTGTTGCTCAAGCCACTATTGTAAGATAATGAATGATTCATTAAATCTTACGGTATAACGATTTACACAGAAATTAATTAAGTGTTTATGGTTATAATCATAAGATTAAAACTTCAATAGTTGTATTTAATAACATCCGATTTAAGAAAATAAATTATTGGAGATGAAATTCTATATCCGGCCTTATTTTACCTCTACTATCCGGTCGGATAGTAGCGCCATATAATAAATAAAAAAGAATCTCTTGCGAATATTCATCTATCGACGCCTCGGATATCCAACTATCCGGGACAAAAGGATGACCGGATTACCACTTCATAAACACATTAATACAAAGTTAATTGGTCAAGTGTCATCTCACCAATTAAAACAGCCGCTGAATTCTAGCATTGCTATGAATCATTACAAACAATCTCATCAAATTACCAATCAACGTTCTAATGAACGATTAAACTAATTAATTACAATTACAATCCCTCCGGATACTGGAGAGTAGGGTCATCTTGGGGTTTTTAATTTACAAAAGTGCTAATATTTGTCTTTCTCCGGCCGAATATACGACTATCCGTCCGGCATAAAAGATGGCCGAATATTTGTAATTCGCAAAACCCTATCCTACATTTAGCAGTAATAATACCCTGTATACTAGTTATAAGTATAGTTTAGGAAACACAGTTTTTTTTTAAATCAAGTTAATCTTACTAATTAAAACAGCCGCTAAGTTCTCGGAACAACAAAGCATAACTACTTATTGCTAATTACAACAATCTCGTCAAATTACCTTTCAGCGTTCTAATGAACGATTAAACTAATTAATTACTATTACAATATAGCTGTACTACGATGCTGTAGGAATATAAAGGTGTGTCCTAAGTATAATTAACATTTGCATGCAATATGGCGTGATTCGAATTATGGTGTGACCAGTTTATGGGCACTAGGAGGGTGGTACTTGTAAAAAAGAATTCAATATTTAGTCGAACTTCAGTAAAGTACACACGCCAGTACATCAAGCTAAAACAATCTGAAAATTTCTTTAATAGATTTTCAACTTTATTTCGTAAAGAAATTGGGTTCAAATTTGATTGGGAAAATTTGACAGTTTCAGATAGCCTGATTTGCTGGTCTATCGAAAGTTAAAAGAATTTTTGGATGTGTTTTAGGGTTCCGTAACCGAAGGGTAACCAATGGTACAGTAACCATCAATACGAAACTTTAAAATTTTCCTAATCAACTTTGAACCTTTTGTCTTTAGTGTTAAAGTTGAAAATCTATTGAATAAATTTTACATATCACTAAGCCCCCACTGTCTACCCGTCCGTTTGTCCACGTGCTGTATCTCAAGGGCTGAAATTTTCACAGTGTGTATTTTTATTGCCGCTATAACAAAAAATAATCTTATATAAAAAAAAATGAATCCCTTTTTCCCTTGGTCCAAGCATCACGCGTGAACGGCTGGACCGATTTCGCTAATTCTTTTTTTGTTGTGTTTTGTGATTATGAGTAGAATGTTCTTATGAAAGAAAAAAATAAAAAAGATGACGGGAGCGAACCCACGGGGGACAGCTATTATAAATTAAATTTAAATATTTGGGCGTATGATTGCTTTGGGATGTCCCGTACCGCTGGCACCGTATTAAGCTAATCACAGTCCTTGCTTAGTTTTACATTGTATCATATCGTAGGTGTTAGCATAGTTCACGTCCAAGCGCGTATTACGCAGAGTTTTGTAATTTTATAATCAAAATACCATAACTCTGTTATTCGCTTAAGAGATAATTGTCATCATCTCGCTGTCAATGTTCAGTGTATGCAGAAGATGCTAGTTACCATAGATTATACACTATCTAGTTACTTTGTCGCAACTGCATTGTGCTGTTCATTGATAGTGGGGTGAAATTTCATTTAAAATGTCATATTAATAAGCTGTTGAGTTTCCAATAAATAAATAATTAACCGTTTATTAGAAGTATTCCTGTTAGAGCACCAATTTTAAGAACACCAATGTTTACCAATCAATATTTCTGATTGGTGCTCTATCGGGAATAGTTTTGGTACTCTAATATTGGTGGGAATAATTATTTATTTATTATTATTTATTTATTTATTTATCTTCTTACAACTATCATTACAGGCTATAACCTAATGCGACAGTGTAGACTCTTTAACCTTCTTAATTATAATACATAAAATAATGTAGTTCCGTGTGTGTTCTGTTTTGTAGTATGTTAGTATTGTAGTTTCTTTCTATGCGTACTTCATATTGTGACTTCTAAATAAGACCTATGTACAACTTGAAGTAGGTACATCAGCTTTGCCAATGTACACGATGTACCTTTAACCGAAGAAAATACGTAAGGCATTGTAACTTTCCACCTAGCTTCGAGATGTAAAAGCGCTGCCAGACTTTCTATTGACTATCCGTCTTCTAACTTTCTTTTGTTTTATTTTCTTACTTATCTACGCTGGAAAAATAAACTCCATAGTTCACTAAAAGTGCTTTCAACGCTAAGGAGCGAGAAAATGTTTTTTTTTTTTTTAACTTTCTTCGCCTTTTTGAACAAAACGTGGGGATTAGCAATCTCTTTTTAAATTGTTTTGAGTAAAATCTTTATAAAGTACGTCGTGAAATTGCTTGGATGAGAGCTGAAAATAGTTAGTGTTCTGAAAATGCGAGATTAATTTTATAAACAGAGACCCTAAGATACTTAGGGCGGATTTCATCAATCTGAAACTGAACGCGTGGAAGCGCCAGGGTAGCCCGCGAATTTTAAATAATTTTATGTTTTTTGCCATTTTCCGGTCAGTGTGATGCTGTATGTTGAACAAAATACGATTCGCGGCCGTAACGCATATTTATCTAAAGAATTATACCCATTTTAATTATCAATACAACCCTCTAAGTTCTTACAACTCGATTGAATGACTTTTTCACGAAATAACATTCAATGGAGTTCTATGAACTTAGGGGGTTATATTGATGATTCAAATGGTTATAATCCTTTAGATAAATGCTCTTTACGATCGCGAACTTTATTTTGTTTAACATACAGCTTCACACTGACTGACAAATTGCAAAAAACATAAAAATATTTGAATTTCGCGGGCTACCCTGGAGCTTCCACCTTAAGAACCGCGTTTACGAGCTGTCAGTGTCATTATTTTCTATGGAATATTGACACTGACAACTCTTGAACGCAGCTTGATCGAGATCATAGTTTCATTGGTGAAATTTGTCCTTACTCGTACACGATAATTTGAACTAAAAATGAATTAACACTGGTGACAATAATGAAACCTCATACAAAATTGACATAACGGTCAATAACTCGCATTTGATATTTATATTTGCTAACTTATTCTATTGATTATAATTTAAAATACACACTTTTCTTAGTATCACACTAAACAATAACCTTTTACAGACGGATAAAAAAAATAATTGGCTGTATAAAAAATTGTCCAGCATTCCTTAGTTATAAAGCATTTTGCGAAATATTTCGTTCGCAATTTAAAACGCAAAAAACTGCCGCGTAAAATATGTAAGGAAGTCAGAGCGCTTTTTATATGAATACGTTATTTTAAAAGTTATTTCAACTTTGTTAATTACGCGAAAACGTTTAGATATGGCGACGTTTTTGTCGAAATTATGTGTTGACGTCCATTAACGGAATAATTCCGCAGAATAATGACTTGTGAGCAAAAATACTTGGCTGAATGACACTCTAGCTTACCATACGTCCATAAAGAATATTTAAAAACATGTGCTCCTGCTGTATTCTGCCTTTTACGTATTTAATAGATGTAGTACATCAAGATAATTGCGCGTAATTCAAAAATGCCGTAAATGGCGGAATAGTCCCACAAAGGTGTAGTCACTTGGCTGTATGAGCAGTAACTGTCAATGCCTTTCAATAAAAAAAAATACGCGCCAATTAGGCGCCCTTTTTGGCAACACTGCTCGACATTTTAATGGTTTCCAAGCCCAGTAACTCATGTTGGATGGACACTCTTCAGCTTTTGTTGATGGTTTAGTGGCTAGTGGCTGCTTAAACGGACCTTTTGAAATCTAATAAAGCTATTGAAGTTAAAATATTCTCAACGGCAAGCGTGTGCTAAGCCATACATCTATCAAATTGATGCTTTACAAATGCAAGAGACAGTTGCAACGTTTTCTTGGCTAATTTAAGTACCAATACTATGTTAATGGCTTTTGCCATAACTTAGTTCCGAAAAAAGTTTGTAGAATACTTTCATTTGTTGCTACAGCAGTCTCATAAATGTCACTGGAGTCCTACTATAACGTGCCAATGCTATCATGATTTAAATGTGAAAAAGGGTGTGTGATATGTATCTTGTCTAGCTCCGTCTCCTTCCCACACCAAAATCGTGATGGTCTTAAAAACAAAACAAAAACAGCGACTTCCGAAATTAAAGCTATTTTTTACTTTGCAGTGTTTTTTTATTTGGAAGTCGGTTGTATTTTTTTTTGTAAAAAGACTTTTATTTTTTCAACGTTTAGTGGTTCCCCACACATAACAACACCACTGCAAAATCGCAGGAAAGCAAAATACGCAATTACGTTGAAAAAGACAACAAACCATCATCGAAGTTAACGAATTCCAGCTATTTCGATTTAAAATCCAAACTTCCTAACTGATTTTGATAACATTTAAATGGGTCCAATCGACAAGTATATACTTTCAGATAAAACGAGAATTTTTCAAATCGGTTCATAAATGACGATGAGTTATGAGGTAACAAAAATTTAAATCAAAATATAACCGAATTGAGAACCTCCTCCTTTTTGGGAAGCCGCTTAAAAAACCTAGGAAGATCATCTTTATTTCGATATTCCTTCTGTAGCTTTATAAATGTGAATGATAAATGTCCATAGCTTGCGTACTTCCTTTTCCTTGTTTGTATAACGGCCCCTGCATTCAACGACCCACTTAGGCCACTCCATCGCTCTTCTATCCTCAAGATCCATCAAAGTAAACTCATCCAAATGTTGGTCTAGTGTGGCCAACTATGGCCAATATTGGCCATTATGTGCAGGGGTGGTATTAAGCCCACACATCTATCAGCCTATCGTGTTTCGATGGACTTAAGTACGTCCAGAAATCTCTTCAAGAATATTTTGATAAGCTCTTATCGCACATAGTGGAAATTGGTCCTGCAATGTTATTTTTCTTGTTAATTAATTTCGTTGTGGGATCCAAGACAGTTGAATTGTTTCTCCAGGACTCTTCGATCTTCATTGACTGGCTTTTAGTGGCGGGTTTGCCCAAAAAAAGCTCTTTTTTACTTTTTTATTTGAGATGGGTTTGCTCTTGACTCTATATTCTAGATCAGAGATGACAGAGACAAAGTCTACGAAGGAGTGAGCTTACCCAGAAGGAGCCTGTTCACTCTGACTTTAAAGAGATGAGGGTTGTAAGCGTAAAAAAGCTCCTGTAGCAAGTTAAAAGGAAAAATATCGAGCAATCTGTTTTTATGATGACCCAATTAATTAAGAATTAAAATTCGAATATCCGGACAAATTGGACACTTCGTGTTATCGACAGCTCGCGGTGGCTCGTTTAAAATTATTAAGCTATAGCGATTGCTACTGACAGAAGTGACCTATTAGCTTAATGGGTTCCAGACTCGACATGAAGGTATTAAAAATATGCTTATGACTCAATCAGAAAATAAGTTCCCTATATAGTTACGGTAAACTCTTTCTACCACAAAATCCTTCGAATTGCCAATTGCATAATATTTTGGAAAGAATCGTCGAAGACATAAAAAACGCAATGATTTTTTTTGAAGTGTCATAATGAAAAATAGTTTTTTTTTTTCTAATATTATGCAAAGCCTAATTATGTCATGAAGGGGTCTAAAAAGGCCACTTTATTGGAATCATAAAATTAATCATACAATAATCTGTTAAATTTCATTTTAGACAGTGA
The DNA here is from genome assembly GCA_963859965.1 of Ceramica pisi. Classification (NCBI taxonomy): domain Eukaryota; kingdom Metazoa; phylum Arthropoda; class Insecta; order Lepidoptera; family Noctuidae; genus Ceramica; species Ceramica pisi. The sequence continues at coordinate 2,816,953 of OY982538.1, forward strand.
CGGGTAACTTGACGTGCTTTCTTATAGCGGATTTCACCAATGAGACTGATCGCAATCAAGCTGCAGTTGTTAGTGTCAATATTCAATAGAAAATAATGACACTGACATCCCTTTATTTATTTTTTTTATTTATGTTTTTTGGATGGGAAATCATCAAATGACTTCCCCCGCTCTGGGCGGAGCGGGAGGGAGTGTCAGACTTAGAATAGAATAGAATAGAATAGAATGCATTTATTTGTCAGAATATTGTACAAAGTTGTTATGTATATTATGTATTACGTCCCAAATATTCTGCCGTTTCCGGCGTACAAATATAGTTGTTAAAAATATTGGTTATCATTACATTAACACTAATTTAATAACAGTTGTGAAAGAGATTATATAATCCAAAATACAATAAAGTCAAGGAGATAAAATACAATTTAAAGGCATTAATGACATTCATTTAGGTAGCTTTTCGTTCACTTCTACTGACTAAAACCCATCCATGTTCCTTCATGTGCCCTTTGTGTTCCGGAGCCACGGTATCTCTTTCGAATAGTCCCGCGACTCCGGCAGGACACACGTGGTTCATTATGCTGATCGCGTTCAGTTTCAGATTGATGAAATCCGCCCTTATACTAAAGTGGGCTCTTTAGGCCCGCAGTTCCTGAAGTTAGAAAAAAAAGGGATTTTTATGCCCCCGCTTTTGGAAACTACAAATAATATTAACTTGGCCTTGTCATGTCTTTTTATTATCACACCGTTGTTATCTCCCAGCAAAAAAAAAACTTGAATAATAAAACAATGGAAAATATTTTTTACGCCAATCAATTCGTAACTTCATTAATTTAAATTGAACATTAACATATAATTGTGCAATTAAAATTGATGTATTGATCCAATTAAAACGTTAAGATAATTTATTCAGAATTACTTCATTGATTTGATTATTCGATAAAGTGTATTATGAATACATATTGGATATTTAAAACAACTTGGTGTTGTTTACAGAACCGGCCAAGTGCGAGTTTTAATTTAATTTGTATTATTTATGTTATGGCGGCAATAGAAAAGCACACTGATCTCAACTGTATACCTATTATGGTTCTTAAGATACAGCCCATTGGCAGACGGACGGACGGATTGACAGACGGGCGGACAACAGCGGCTTTGTAATAATCCTTTGGTTACTGTTTTGGTACGGAACCCTACCAAGGATCCTGCATTCCATGAACGTTATTTTTCATTTGTCAGATATATAAGTTTTACAGATGTGAGATGATATGGCTGTTTGAAATAATAAGATCTTTACAAAGAATGTTAACCCACCATTTTAATTCCTCAGGTAAAAGTTGAATCTGACTATAAAAAATCCTAAAGGAGATTTGCTGAAATTCTGAACATTTTCAGCAAAAAGCTAACATTTTTTTAACTTTTACTAATTAGCTGAAAGGTTTCGTGTTGAAGTCTATGATTGTAAAAATATATGTACCAAGTTTCATCAAAATACGTTCAGCCGTTAAGACATGAATGGTAACCGAAAGGCAGACCGAGATAGTTACGCATTATGATTTTAGGATGGACAGATATTCCCACCTCTAAGAAGCATAGGAGTGGAACTTTCTGCCTGCGTCTGTATTTCCGAACGCATACAACCCTAATCTCTTCACAGTTAGAGTGAACAGGCTCCTTCTGGGTAAGCTCGCTCCATCGTAGACTCTGTCTCTGCCATCTCTGACCAAGACTAGATTCAAGAGCTAACCCATCTCAAATTAATAATTAATCTATACTAATATTATAAAGAGGTAAAATTTGTTTGTAAGTTTGTATGTTTGTAAGTTTGTATGTAGGGGGTAATCTCAGGAACTACTGGTCCGATTTGAAAAATTTTTTCAGTGTTAGATAGCCCATTTATCGAGGAAGGTTATAGGCTATATAACATCACGCTAAGACAAATAGAAGCGGAGCAGTAATGGAAAATGTGACGCAAACGAAGTTGCGCGGGTCAGCTAGTACATTAATATTTTTATGGGTACACAACACGATATACATCCATGTGCTCAAACCATAACTCACCTGTCCAACGCTATATAACGCGATACTCATTAAATAATTAATTAAAGGAAAGTGCACTATCGAGCACTGTTTATCTACTCACAGTTAATTGATTTCATTACTGAATACCGTACAGGTCTTATTTATTGACCTCTTTCGATTCAATGCACAAGTGATGTGAACGGTCCTGGTTCTGTAGTTTGAACTTATTTTTTATATTATACTTACCTATACCAACTTAACCTTACTTATTAGACCGCCCATTGTACACTTGTTTTTATAAACGTTTTTCCTGTACTTGTTATGAGGTGTACAATAAAGTATATAATAAATAAATAATAATAATAATAAATAAATATACCTTGAACTTTTTTTTTACTCTTGATAGGCATACGTTTGACCGCTATCTCACCTGATGTTAAGCGATGATGCGGTCTAAGATGGAGCACGCTTGCCTAGAAGTAACCTATTCACTCTTGACTTAAAGACTCCCAGGTTGTAGCTATCAGGAAACACAGGCTCAGGCAAGGAATTCCACTCCTTAGCTGTACGCACAATGAATGTATTCTCGAAAAGGTTTTGTGCGTATAAGTGGGATGTCCACCATATATACCGGTGGCACATCGCTGCACGTCTTGTGATCCGATGGTGGAACGGGCTTAGCGGAATTAAATTATGCAATACCGTCGGACACTCCCCAAAATGTAACCGATAGAAAACCGACAGACCAGCAACTCGGTGTCGATGCTCAAGACTTTGGAGTAAAATACAGTAGTTATGCGAGTAGGCAGGAGGTATACTTATAGAGTTACAGGGTGTAAATTCCCGCAAGTCATATCGAAAAGGGAAGATCTTCGGACCAGAAGGATGTTGTGAATTGTGGGCAACTGGCCAATGGTTGTTTTCGGGTCGTTGTATACCTATGTTTAAAACGCGCAGAGAACTTTGTTAGCGCAATGTAGAATAAGTGTGACGTCAGGGTCATCTGCCGGAGTCGCGGGACTATTCGAAAGAGATACCGTGGCTCCGGAACACAAAGGGCACTGAAGGAACATGGATGGGTTTTAGTCAGTAAGAGTCTGACACTCCCTCCCGCTCCGCCCAGAGCGGGGGAAGTCATTTGATGATTTACCGTCCCTAAAAAAAAATAGGTCATCAGCCCAACTCTATAGCATGAGCACCGTAGGTATTATTTAACTGTATCCAAATTATATAACTAAGTACGGATACTTAGCTCTATATACTTAGTAAACTAGGGAAAGTTTAAGGTTAATCGGGTGCTAGGAAGTGTTTGAAAATGGATTACTATAATTTATATCCGGACATACGAATGAAAAAAGCAATCATCTGCTTAGCCTCTTTCCAACTGTATTGGTTTCAGCTTCCAGTCAAACTGGATTTACTTAGCTGAATACCAGTATTTTACGTAGAGCGGCTGCCTACCAGACCTCTACAACCCATTAATTGGGTAACACGGTTCTCCTTGGCAAGACTGGTGTCAGATTTTCTGGCTTCTGACTTTCCGTAACGACTGCCAAAGATCTCCAAATGACAGCCGGGATCAACGGCTTAACGTGCTTTCCGAGGCACGGAGGAAACTCGGTATGTTAAGATGGTCACCCATCCACAGACCAACCTCGGCAAGCGTTGCTTAACCTTGAAGATCGACCTGTGCGGATGTTTTATTTAAGTCTGTCACGGGGAAATCATCAAATAGAGAGGCTCATCCACAAAAAATATAATAAAAATAGGTATATCGACTTAAACTTTGAAAGACATTCATACGAGAGAATACTCTATTATCCAGTTCAGAGTTCCAATGGCCTAGAAAAATGCAGGCTCCGTCATATTGTTCATCTTCATGAATGGAGGTGCCTTGACGTCGACAACAAAAGATAAAAAGATATATTCTCTTCATTTCCGTTTCACTCAGCCTTTTTATTTCTTATTAAAGTTTTCTTGCTTCATAAGAAGGGGATAGGATACTGTAGCGATAAGATATTCATCGCATAAATAGGAAGGGTTTTTTTTTGTTATACTTTTACTTACAGATGTCGGTTTGGCTGGAGTAGGGTTTCAGGAATAAATGTTTGTTTTGTAAAGTTGTGTCTTTAATTGAAAGGGGTGAGGGAGGTGTAGTCTTCATACTTATAAAATTGATGAACTTCTGATAGATATAAAATTACACATACTACAATACTTTTTTCCTTATTTTGAACTAAACACCCAGTTTGTGATATAGCTAGATAGTTATATAATTTATTTAGTGCACACAAAAGACAGCTCAACAGACAGAAAGGACAATTAAATGGTACAATTTACATAATTATAAAAAATACAATATGCAAAAAGAAAAACATGTTTATGAAATAAGTATAGTAACACCATGGCATACTTCAAATAAAATAAAATAACGACTAGACACGGTGCGGTGTGCGTCTCAAGGTTACACCAAATGGGAGTCCAGCTCAGCATGTGTCAGGCATACACCTGACGCTGATATTGTGCTGGATCCCTGTAGTGACATAATAAATATCACAATTATGGGACAATCAGTAAGAGTCTGACACTCCCTTCTGCCGCCCAGAGCGGGAGGAGTCATTTGATGATTTCCCATCCATAAAAAAGCCTAAAAGTACACAAAAGCACAGCCAACTTCAATCATAATCATAATCGTTTTTATGGCAAATATATACATAAATTTTTCTGGCAAAGGTGAGACGGCACTTCACGCCGGAACAGCTTCTTAAACTGTATCAAGCGAAAGTTCGATCATGTATGGAGTACTGCTCTCATCTTTGGGACGGATCTGCCAGATACCAGCTTGATGCCCTCGAGTCAATTGAAAAACGAGCCAAGAGGATCATCGTCAATGATAAGCTCGTCGAATCGAAGCTCCAAAGTCTTGAGCATCGACGACGAGTTGCTGGCCTGTCGGTTTTCTATCGGTTGCATTTTGGGGAGTGTGCGACGGAATTGCATAATTTAATTCCGCCAAGCCCGTTCCACCATCAGACCACAAGACGTACGGCGATGTGCCACCGGTACATGGTGGACATCCCACCAATACACACAAAACGTTTTGGGAGTACATTCATTGTGCGTACAGCTAAGGTGTGGAACTCCCTGCCTGAGTCTGTGTTTCCTGATAGCTACAAACTTGGAGTCTTTAAGTCAAGCGTGAATAGGTTACTTCCAGGCAAGCGTGCTCCATCTTAGACCGCATCATCGCTTAACATCAGGTGAGATAGTAGTCAAACGTATGCCTATCAATAGTAAAAAAATAAAAAATAATAATGATAGTTTATCTTCCACACAACACTCGTAACTTCTCAACCTGCAAGGTCCTTTTCTCAACTAGCTCTATAAATCATCATGTGCCTCCCACGGGTCCAGGCTGCAGTGCTGCCCTTCCGGTGCGCCGTAAAAAGCGCAATACAACCACTGACGTCACTTCCTCCGCGGCCCTTTGAAGTGCTAAGTGCTACGCCAACGTCCGGGGGATTCGTGCAATTTATTGGGATGCCCGCGATGTTTGTTATATCACATGTGATTGTAATGAAGAACGTGTAGGTGTGTTGTGTGATTTTCAGTTACAATAATACCCAATGCTAGACTAGCTTTTGCTCGAGGCTTCGCTCTCGGTAAAGTAGCGTGTCCAAGATCCCCATCTATCTCTGAATAAAAATGTACAACGTATCATACACACCATTTAAGTTTCACACAGATGTTATGAGTCAGGAAATTGGGATATCACATAGTATTATTTAACTACACAGTGTATATTTTAAGCGGGACGAAAGAGGATCAAACTCACTAGAACTTTGTTTCTTTTATCGTGCTAGACCGAATGGAATAGAAAAGAGTAGTTAGTTGTAGCCGGGCCACCACCAAACGTATTCGATGGCAATTCAAACGAACATAAATGATATTTTAGGTATTAAACTTAAGGTGGAAGCTGCAGAGTAACCCGCGAAATTCAAATATTTTTATGTTTTTTGCAATTTTCCGGTCAGTGTGAGGCTGTATGTTGAACAGAATACGGTTCGCGATTGTAAAAAAACATTTATCTAAAGGATTATAACCATTTGAATCATCAAAATGTCCCTCTAAGTTCATAGAATTCGATTGAATGTTATTTCGTGAAAAAGTTATTCAATCGAGTTGTATGAACTTAGAAGGTTATGTTGATAATTAAAATGGGTATAATTATTTACATAAATATGCGTTACGGCCGTGAATCATATTTTGTTCAACATACAGCTTCACACTGACTGGCAAATTGCAAAAAACATAAAAATATTTGAATTTCGTGGGCTGGTTGGAGCATTCACCTTAAAGCTGAATTAAATCACTACAGCGCTTACATCATTTGCATCTCAACAAACTCAAAGTCCCTCACAAAATCCGCCATCTTGCTTCATCGCTCAAAAAGCTATATAGAAGACAATATACAAAGAAAACACTGCAACGAACTGCATTATCTAGCCAATGTAGACGTACCGTCAGATAAAAAACGCATTACATTTTCTTATGCAATTTCTTGCAAAAAATCCTTCGTCCCCCGACATTACCCTTAGACGATCATTACAGAATAATACTGTTACGTACCGACAGCAAAAACAGCGGACGTTGTTACGTTGTACTTATTTTTGTTGCCAACTGTACCGGCAAAAAGTTTTAACGAGCCAATCTGTTTCAATACGAATATGAAACTATGGACATTTGTAAACTTTCATGTTTGTTTTTAATTATTTTTTCTGAATGAAAATAATAACCAGTCGGGCTTGCTTTTTGTTTGATTTCCTCTTATGCTCGGGTTATTATGTGAAAAGTTACTTTTCTGAAATTAAAACTAGTTTCGAATACTATTTACCGGCAAAAACCGGCCAAGTGCGAGTCGAACTACAAAACGGGTTCCGTGTCATAAATCGAAAAAAACTTTTTTGGTTACCTATAATTTTTAATTCAAATTTTATTATTTGTTGTTATAGCGACAATATTTTATTTTAGTTTATTTTATTAATGTTAGGAAAACTTACAGCAAATACATAACAATATAAGGTAACAATATGTAAAAAATGGCCATTTACAAGTTTTCATTTATGTTTTGTTTGGTGTGAATAATACTCTCATTCGAAGCAACAACAAAAAAAAACTCAGAACGATGATCAAACACCAATTCAAGAAGTGATGAGTCAAACTTTTTTAACGCTTCTGTTAAATAAATCAAGCTCGAGATCCTGACACACCATATTAAACGTACGACAAGCTATATTATACTATCTTATGATATACGAGTTCTTTCTGTAGTTTCTGTTATATAAAGAAATACACAATCCATTTCAACGGTCTACCTGTTATGGTTCCTGAGATACATCCCGCTGACAGCCAGACGGCCGAACGGACAGCAGAGGCGTAGTAATAGGGTTCCGTTGGTTACCCTCGGGTATGGAATCTTAAAAAAATACCGAAAAACTGTACCAGTACCGAAGAAATGATCAGGCGCCTTCTGCGACTGGGTAGGGGCAGCCTACGAATGGTGACGGGGACCATCACCGGGCACTGTTTATTGAATAAACACTTGCACACGATAGGTATTACGGACAGCCCTCTTTGCAGAGCATGCTTGTACTCTTTGAGTGCGAGGGTGTCACCGAAATACGAAAGCAAATAGGGTCATCGATTTCGCTCACAGATGTCCTGAACACGCCAGGAAAACTCTGTTTCTGGAGGGAGGTTGACTGGTTGGAGTGACGACCGCCATGGCTCACGCACTATGGTCCAACATCAGGACTAAGTGTGGAAACCAAACCCCTAATAGAGAACTGTACCAATATTCATACCCGGATAAAATATCGTACCTGGTTAAGCAAAAAGGCTTTACCGACATCACAATGTCGACGAAGTGGTCCCATGGGACAGGGGGAGAGCCCACGGCCATTTTGGGGCATCGCAAATCGAATCCCCTGCTTTCACTGAGATTTTTTTGCACTATAATCCAATTACGAGCTGACACCCTTTTTTCAGCCTTGTGTAAGTTAAAAGAACGGAAAATAAAAATGTTTGCATAGTCGTGGATACAGAAAAAAGCTAGGCTTTTATTAAAAAACGCTTCATTTTTTTTTAATCTTTTTTTTTTTAGTTTAGATGTTTTTGGCCAATAAGGATAAGCCAACCCCATCATACCTTATAACAACGCTACCTATAAAATCAAAGTAAAAAAAGTTAGTTTAAGTACCCGTTTTTTTTAAGGATGGGACATTATCAAATGACTCCTTTCCCTCTGGGCGGAGCAGAAGGGAGTGTCAGACTCTTACTGACTAAAACCCATCCGTGTTCCTCTTGGTGCTTTTTGTGTTCCATGGTCGCAGTGACTTGTTCGAAGAAACTGTCTTTTGAACTAAATTGTGCAAAACTGGTTCTTTAACTTGACATAATCAAAATCTACAAAGAGTGGAAAAATTATTAGTCACTGCATAGTATAAAACTAAATCCACCGCCGCGTCTGTCTGTCTGTTCGCGATAAACTCAAAAACTAGCACCGATTTTCATTCTGTTTTTACCAATGGAAAGAGTGGTTCTCAAGGAAGGTTTTCGTATATAATTTGTCTAGCGGGTGAAGCCGCGGCCATCAGCTACTACCATATAAATCTAGATATTTCCCCAAATGTTAACTTATATAAAAGTTAAAATGAAACCATTAAACTTCCAGCAGAGTGAAGCATTTATTTTCATTATACTATAAAAAGTAGGACCACAAATCAAGCTAATATTTTACGATGCTAACCGTACTGAAACGTCCCAAATATAGTGACTCTTCATATAGTCATATTAGAGCATAAAATGTTATAACACGCTAGTCGTGTATCAAAATTGCGTGGTTATAAAGACGACTATTCACTATGCGATAAGTCGCAGATGATAAAAATTAAATCGCTATTCGTAATGACGGATTTCTACACGGAGAAGAAAACAATACTATATTTCCTAATATCTCATCAGGCATCCGGAACTGTCAAATATTCCCATCCAAATTTGGACCCAATGCCATCGGCAATAAAATTGAAAATCTAACAAAGTTTGACAGATTTTTGTAGCTTGATTTTGCTGGCGTCTGTACCATAAAAAATCTTTAACATAAGAATTGGCAACACACTTATTGATCTTAGATGCTTTTATAATGAAAGATTCTAAAGGCAAAACTTTATTTTTCTCTATATGAAATCGTAGCAAATTTGTTTTCCATATTATTATTATTACATAGCCTGCGTTTCATCACTATCTCACCTGATGGAAAGCGATAATACGGTAGATAATTGAACACGCTTGCCTAGAAATAACCTAATCACTCTTGACTTAAACACCCCCAGATAACGGCAAATTTTCCTTACCCCCTTTCGTCTTGTTCATCTTAGTCGAAAGAGTCACCGCGGGCCTGGAACGCAAAGGTTTAGGTTAGGAGGAACACTGATGGGTTTATTCAGTAAGAGTCTGACACTCGCTTCTGTTTCGCCCAGAGCCGGAGGAATCATTTGACGATTTCCCATCCATAAAAAGGGGTAATATTCCCAACAGTTTGTCTGCCATTGAATAGCCAGCCTTACAAACATTAAAGCCATGACATGATAGTTCAAAAGTTACCCTTTACAGCAAATACCATCATTATGTAATTTTGTTTGTTTGTAGTCCAAACACTGCCAAGGTCGGTCTAACCGTTCGCTGTTATAGTATTATTACCGTATTACCTGTTAGGGACTACTCACACTTATTGCCCGAGTCTGCTATTTTTATAAATTTCTCATTCCCGCACGATCCCATTGTCATGCCATTGTCATTTTGCTAAAAGTTCGTAATCTGCTAAATTCATAATGGTCGATTATTGGTCGGTCAATGGCCGATCATTGGTCGGTCAGTGGCACGTCAACGGTCTCATAATAGAATTGTGGTATAATCATTTTTCGAAAAACTACTAGGTACTAAATTTGAATATCATGCCAGATTTTATTTATATTTTCATTTTACATATTATTTATTAGTGTTATATATAAGTAATCTAAAGTAATAAAATGTTCGTAAATACCAAAAAAAAATCTTGAATGCCATCGTAAAGTACCACCTATTTAAAAGCAATGTCTGCCACAATGACGTTCCAATGGTAGGTCACTGATCAAAGAAATGTAAAAATAGCAGATTACCGCATACGTCAGACATTTATCTGTCACTAGCTGACCCGTGCAACGTCGTCTGCGTAACATTTTTCATTACTGCTCCGCTCCTATTGGTCTTAGCGTGATGATATATAGCCTATAGCCTTTCTCGCTATCTAATACTGAAATAATTTTTCAAATCGGACCAGTAGTTCCTGAGATTAGCGCGTTCAACCAAACAAACAAACTCTTCTGCTTTATAATATTAGTATAGATTATTTACGAGATTACCATTCTATGCCAATTCTTTCAATGGAATGTCAGTGGTTGATCATTGGAAAGTCATAATTACACCATTATATTAGTAGATAACCAAACTTGTCAAAATCAACAATTTTGAAATCAATGATCGACCATTCCGACACTAGATTGTAATAGCAGACTTGAGGCCCAGCAGTGCTATTCTGTAACAACATTTTCGTGTCTCGACAGCGGAATCCGAGGTGAGTTTCAGACTCGTATAAATATAAGACCTTATGACTTGTGAAATAAAGTTCACTTTGTAAGCTTAGTCACTCAGGTGACGTCGATATTGAAATGGTTATTTACAGAATAAACCAGCAGCTCTATTCAGCTTATGGCCATAGAAAACAACGACTTTGTAGTAGCGTAGTTTTTCCTGAGTGATTGGCCTGCCATATTTTCCACAAACGTATATAAAATAAATATCACCCTTGTTGACCTTTGGGCGACAGGCTTTACAGTTGTTACGTTGTCATCTTATCAGTGTGTAGGCAGAGGCTACTGCCCATCTATTCCGTGTAATTCCCATATCTGATAATATAATATAGTGTACGGGCCCCTCCAAGTATCCTTCAACACAGAGCCTTAAGTTTCAAACTGGGTTGTTGGACTTTGAACCTTCACTTGTAGCAGTTAAGGTTCAATTTTGATTAGAGTAAATTTTAGTTGCTGCGTTTTAGATTGATCAGTAACATCGGTGTTTTCCCGTAGGTGTAGTTATAGAGGTGTGAAATCTAATAAAATGTAGCGTTTATAGATCGCGATATAAGATAGTATTACGATCAACATCTTTATTGCAACCACAGAACCCATGGGGATTCCTCCCCTGCTTGCCATGATTTTATTATATCCAATGACAAACTGACAACTTCATGCGGATCCCCGATTTCATATAGCTTTTAACATTTTGAGTGTCTATTTTCGTTCTAAATATTTTCAGGATTTTACCTTCACACTTAGAACCCACTTTGCTTTAAAATTCTCATCTGAATTTTCCGTAAATTTTTTATAGAATTTCCTGAACGGAGTTTTTCTTTTCATTTTCCCAAGTTACGAAAGTATTTTTAGACAAATCCCTTGTCGCCGTACTCGCAAAAAAAATTAAAGTAAGTAGGTCATAAGCCTACTTCGCACTTTGTACACTCCAGCACTTTGTCAAGTACTTAGTCGCTTGTCTAAACAGCTAGGAATATGAAAATTCTTCGAAAGACATACAATCCCGTTTTATAATTTACTTGCATATCGCCCGCGACTTCGTTCGCGCTGGTTTAGTATTGCAATTTTCGTAGAGATGCCTAATTTTTTCTAGTCATAAATGAGTATATAGACTATGTTACTCAGGGATAATGTGCAAGCATGCAGCAATCTAATGGTGAAAGAATATTTGAAATCGGACCTACAGTTTTTAAGTTAATTCGCTACAAACACAAACCGTTCCTCTTTATAATATTAGTATGGTTCTCTCTTGTTATTTTATGATGAAATGTCAAAAGACTGGCTTCTCGGAAAACCAGCAAGCACTGCTTGTCTTGAAAGCCGAGCTTTTGATTTACATTCAACCTTGGCATTTATGAGAAAGATCGCTTCGGTTCTACAGCGCCAGTTTTCCTGGAACCCAGGCTTCGTCCTCTGCACTATAGACTTGTAATATTAAAAGCAAAGAATTTCCTGCGAAATTCGAGTGAATTCTAGTTCTTTTAACTTAGTAGACAGATGTAGTATTATTGGTGGGTCGTTTGTTGCGCCTCTTCTCATCCTCGGGAGCTCGTTTCGGGGGTGAGCACTAAATTTAAATAAATTACTTTGGATTTTGAAAAATGATTTCTTAGTGTACCTAAATGGTTGCTATACCTATTGATTCTCACTACAAGAAGTGAGAATCAATATAGCAACCATTTACACTGCAATTGCACTGTTGTGCAAGACAACAAGATGATTTGGAAAGAGAAGATGCACTTTTTTGCTCTTCTCGTATAGCGTGCACATAAATGAATCTACACTTCTACACTAATATTATAAAGAGGAAAGATTTGATTGTTTGAATTGAATAGGCTCCGAAACTAATGGACCGATGTAAAAAAATCTTTCACCAATGTGTAGAATGGTCTGTCCGTATGAACATAGGCTATATTTTATCCCGTTAAAATAAAGGGTATAATCGTACGAAGTCGGGACGTGCAGCTAGTAGATAATAAGGATAATATGTTTTATTGTAAAAACACCAACATTAAATATAGCGCATTTACAAAGAATTATAATTTCCAATTCCGAGTCATCCCATTTCCAAGATAGTCACGAAAATTTTCCATTACAATATTTTTTTACTAAAACACCGTGTATATACAAAGTGTCACTCGAGTTTGTCACGCGCCAAACGTCACCAACCTAAATGTTGTCTTTGGCCGTCAGACCGTCAGTTAGTGACTGTTATCACGAGAAGCGGGCCGAATAAATAATTTATTAATGGTGTCAATCTTATGTCACTGCTTGACCTACTTCTTATTTTTGTTTTGTTGGTTAGTGGTAATAGGGAAAATGAATACGATTTTTTATTCGCAAAATGAAATACTTAATAGCTCTAGTCATCATGAATTTTTTTTTTAAATACCTTCATCAGCGATGAAGTTGTAAAGCTTCAAAGAGTATAATTAGAAAGAGAAGTTCGATATGAATTTTGACCTCAAAGTCCATAACGCCTATACAGCTGCCATATAAAAGAGCGTTTTTGCGAGAGGGATAGACATATTTGTTTAAAATAATTATATCTAATATATAATTATATCTCGTTTTTCGAGCAATTTTGATTCTATTGTCACTGTTAGTATTATATTTTTAGATAATAAAAAACTTTTCATTACTCATGCTCGGAAAGTAGGCCTAAAGTTGCCTCAGGAGCGGGTTGAAAGTATTACTTTGCAGCCCTAGAGAGATTCTTTTTCAACTGACAGCCGTTCAATCATAAAAAACAATGATGAAAATGTTGTCTGAATAGATGCCCGGTTACCGGAAAAAAAACAAATCGTCGTCGTCGGGAAATCGGCAATTCGATCTTCAATTGTTATTTCGAGCTTTGTTCATAGGTACTTTCTTATAGCAAAGATTTGTACTAACATGATGAGTTCATCAGATTCAGATACGTGTTTTTATTTTTACTTCCCTTGTATTCGTAATGAAAAGCACAGTGTTCACCTCGGGTGAGAGACTTATTTAGTACCTACCTCGAACTATTGGCATATAATATATAAACACCGTATCGGGACTAAATCAGATACTTTCACCTCTGGATAAGAATGTACTATTTTCATGCATATTCCCTATTGAGTTTTTTGCCATGTCTTGTGGGGTCAGCTGGCAGTCTTTAGTTCAACTGTATCCAGTTCAATACCAGTAGTTTACATGGAGTGGGTTCCTACCTGACCTCCACAAGCCAGTAGATCTAACCTCTTCTCTCCACGACCCACTAAATCCCTTCTTTTAAAGCATAATTAGCAAATGCCAGCGAAGTCGAAAATGTACCATGTACCTTGGATATAAAAAGTAACCTTTGTACAGAACATGGTCTATCCGATTTTCGGATTTTATCCCGATTTAATGAATTAACCAAATCTGAGGCACAGAGAATTAAGTTAGGTTACGAGTCCTAAAGTTAGGCAACATAATACAATCCTTTCAAAAAGCTCTATGTAAGTTCATTTCATATGACGTCACAAAAGCCGAGCAGACCGGGGTTTTACTCCAATTGTCTGTCCATACTAACAATGAGAGGATTCCGTACATACCCAACATATATACATCCCTACATGTTGTATGGCGGAGGTATTTTTCATACAGAATTCATAGGATGACGCGAATAGCGAGCATGCAGGATTGAAAATTTAAAAAATGTTATGAAGAGAAATGTTATGTCCATTTTTTATTGGGCTGAAAAATGTCTGATGATAGATTTGGATGTCCAAATGGCGAAAAACGGAACTCTTATGGATTTGCATGTCTGTCTGTCTGTCCGTCCGTATGTCACAGCCACTTTTCTCAGAAACTATAAGAACTATGCTCGTGAAACTTGGTAAGTAGATGTATTCTATGAACCGCATTAAGATTTTGACACAAAAATAGAAAAAAGAAACAATAAATTCTGGGGTTTCCTCATACTTAGAACTGAAACTCAAAATATTTTTCATCAAACCCATACGTGTGGGGTATCTATTGAAAGTTCTGCAAAAATTATACAGAGGTTTCTAATGATTTTTTTTCTAAACTGAATAGTTTGCGAGAGAGACACTTCCAAAGTGGTAAAATGTGTCCCCCCCCCCTGTAACTTCTAAAATAAGAGAATGATAAAACTTAAAAAATATAATTATTATTTATATTACCATATAAACTACCAGCGAAAATTAGTTTGAACGAGATCTAGTAAGATCATAAATCGTAAATCGCAACTTTTGCTTATAATATATACCTACAGGTTTGTACGGAAACCTCGGTGCGCGAGTCCGACTCGCACTTGGCCGATTTTTTTACTATTGATAGGTTCTCGTTTGGCCACTATCTCACAAAGATAATAATATGGTCGAAGATGGAGCATGCTTGCCTAGAAATAAACTTTTCACGCTTGTCTCAAAGCCTTCCAATCATCTGCCTAGCCTTTTCCCGTTCAAAGCCTCCCAATAATTTTCACAAAAAAAAACAGTTTTGTGTATTTTTGTGAACTTGCGTTATGGATCCTGAAATTATCAGGAATTAAGACAATTTTTATCTAATAATTATTTATGTTTAAGTCACTACGTCGAATACTACACTACTTCAAAGTTAGAGTGAACAGGCTCCTTCTGGGTAAGCTCGCGCCATCGTAGACTTTGTCTCTGTCATCTGTGACCAAGAATAGAGTCAAGAGCAAACCCATCACAACAAAAAAAAAAAACAAAAAGATCATAATTATATTTCCACCGTAACATATTATAAGGTCACTTTCATAATTATCACAAAACAATTGAAGTTCTATTTATGTTTGTATCATATTGGCTATATTTGAATTCAGAATCTATAATATAAAAATGAATCGCTAAATATGTTGGTAAGCGCATAACTCAACAACGCCTGGACCAATTTGGCCAATTCTTTTTTTAGAATATTCCTTGAAGGATGGTTCTTACGGAGACAAAAAATATAAAAATTGCCTGAAAAATACTAAAAACAACACTTTTCTATACTCCCATACAAAAGATTCGTAATTATACTTAAAAGTCAATTTGAACTTTAATACCATTCCATAAAGTTTAAGTGATAGTGGAGAGGTTTGGGAAGGCAAAACAATTGAGTGACGTTTGTATCGTATAAATATTGACATTAGTCAAATACAAATTGTCTGTGAGTAAGAGTAAGAGAGTACTGGGGTAGGTAGGTAGACAGGTAGACAGTTGACGGGAGCGAAGCCGCGGGGTACAGCTAGTACAAAATAAAAATAAAACCTTGGAACCATATGATAAACTTTATTTCAAACAAGACTCTGTTCGACTTTAATTTATTATTATATTGACGGTTGAACTGTCAGATTTTGATAAAAAAATAAAATTACTTTAAATAACTTACTTATAAGGGAACTTATTTTAAATTCAATGATTGTTCTTAAAAATAACACGATATAACACTATTCAAAATTGTCTTTGAAATGTCTAGTGAATGAAATTAAAAATCGAACTATGTATTGCAACCCATACTGTTTTAGGGTTCGTTTCTAAATAAAATGACGCTAAAAAATAAAGTTGGGTTAAGGTGGAAGCGCCAGGGTAGCCCGCGAAATTCAAATATTTTGATGTTTTTTGCAATTTGCCGGTCAGTGTGAAGCTGTATGTTAAATAAAATACGATTCGCGGCCGTAACGCATATTTATCTAAAGAATTATACCCATTTTAATTATCAATATAACCCTCTAAGTTCATACAACTCGATTGAATGACTTTTTCACGAAATCACATTCAATCGAATTATATGAACTTAGAGGGTTATATTGATGATTCAAATGGTTATAATCCTTTAGATAAATGCTCTTTACAATCGCGAATTGTTTTCTGTTCAACATACAGCTTCACAATGACCTGCAAATTGCAAAAAACATAAAAATATTTGAATTTCGCGGGCTACCCTGGAGCATCCACCTTAATGACAATAATTAATTTAAATTATCTCGCCCATTCCTAAGACCATGTTAGTTTTTCTCGGCATACTCAAGATCCGGCCATTCCCCCCCACTGAGTTTCACACCAAGATCATTCCTAACATAGACCAAAAATGTTTAATGTATTATGGAATGTCTAGTTTTTACCTTTTACTTGTAAAACTTTGATCATCATCAACCCTTAAATGTCCTGTGCGTATGGAGCGAGCGGTGGGGGGTTAATAGTATTAACACTACGCTTGCGCCCGCGCAGTTTGACGGCAACTTTTTTTTCTTTTGATAGGCATACGTTTGACCGCTATCTCACCTGATGTTAAGCGATGATGCGGTCTAAGGTGGAGCACGCTTGCCTAGAAGTAACCTATTCACTCTTGACTTAGGTAAAGACTCCCAGGTTGTAGCTATCAGGAAACACAGACTCAGGCAGGGAATTCCACTCCTTAGCTGTAAGCACAATGAATGCATTCCCAAAACGTTTTATGCGTATAGGTGGGATGTCCAGTCCACCATGTACCGGGAACTATGACATATAATATAATAGTTTATCTCTTGTAATGTTATTAGACTTATAAGGTTTATAATATTTACTTGATTCTCTTCTTTTACTTGTTTCTTGATAAAATACCAGTATTTTACGTGGAGCGGCTGCCAACCAGACCTCCACCACCCGTTAACTGGATAACACGGTACTCCTTGGCAAGACTGGTGTCAGATTTACTGGCTTCTGACAATCCGTAACGACTGCCAAAGATCTACAAATGACAGCCGGGACCAACGGCTTAACGTGCTTTCCGGGGCACGCAGGAAAATCGATATGTTAATATGATCACCCATCCACAGACCAACCTTGCCAAGCGTTGCTTAACCTTAAAGATCGGCCCATGCGGCTGTTGTTATTTAACTACGAGCTCCTCCGACTCAACATTGTATATACGTATAACTAACATTATTTTAAATTCCGACCTTGAAAGATAACAGGTGAGCTCACCCTAAGCACTGAGGAAAAACACAAGTGTCTCGCACTACTGGTGCACTCACCCTATGTGTTTATCAATTAACGTGAGACTCCCCCTTTCAAGCTCTATAGGAATTCAAAGAACTCACAACAAGGAAAAATCAATCAACTTTCAACCTTATATCCCAAGTGTAAGTGCTACGTAAACTGCATGCAAACTTTAGAAAACAAAACAAAATTCAATTTATCATCGTATCAAAGGAATTTAAACGTTATGTCAAGGTGTTAAAGTTTAAATGGGCGGCAATTAATGAGTAATTTGTAGTGTTTTGTAGTAAGGGTTGCGTGTTTCCATTGTACGGTGCGTCAGGAGTCAAATGGTATTTCGTGACATGAATGAGGGTGTTTTTCGCATTAAATTGCTGTACAGTGGATACAATTTTGATGTTTGCTAACTAACTGATGAAATAAACTATTACTTTACCCATAGTTTTTTTACAAAATATGTAAGGATTTATAAAAAAGTAAACACTAGCAAAATTACTCATGATCGATTCCGAAAAAAAACAAAAACATAGCGTTACCAACGGAAACCCTTCTACACCCTAGCCTTTTTTGTAAATGGTACGAGACCTTTCGTGAGAGAGTACGACTCGAACATGGCTCTTTATCTTTTTGTCGTCAGTACAAATATTTAGCCATCACGTAAAAAGTATTTCGTTCAATAATTCAAACAAAATTGCCCCCAGGTATTAAAAAAAACTAGAGTTTAGACCGTATTAAGAATCTCATTTTCATACTGAAACTACGCTGTTATTAAGTAAACAATTACCGTCCGTAATTACACGTTGAATTGTCTTATTTAACGGTGCAATTAACTGTTCCAAATCACGCTATTCACAGTAATCTCAACTGTTGGGCAAAAAATACAAAAAAAAAATCTTTAGTTTATTGAACTTTGCAGTCGTTTAAACGTTGAAAAAGGAACGTAAAAGCTACAAAGGCCAGAAAAAAAAGCATCATGATCGAAAATCGCTGATTCCCGATAGCATAAAGGCTTGCGCAAGCGCCTGTGGCCACAGCCTAACGAAGTCCAGAGGATTATCATCAGAGCACATTTTTACCACCAGTCATTTCATGACGCCGCACATTTTTTTGTTCTGTAATCTCTTTGATGGCGGCACCACTAAAAAGTTATTTTTACTTTATGCTCAGTTTGTTGGTTTTAGTGGCTCTCTGTGTCTTTGATATTTTTTTCTTTCTTTCTTTAGGTTATTGATGAATAAATAATGTTTTCTAGCTGAGTAGTAAGTAGATCTTGTACCTACTTAAGAAATTGGTTATTAATTTATGATACGGCTACTTACTTAGGGGAGGCTGTTATTGGCATCAATTTTTCTTTTATTTCAGACTTAACCATCGCCTATGTAATGATAATACAGTATGTATTATTCAGTATATGGCTGTGCGTTGTTCTCTGAGGACTTCTGTACATAATGGGTCGTTTGTTGGACACGTTTCAACATCCATTACCGGACGACTAACTACTTTAATGGCTCTTTTGTTAACAAATGGAGTGATAGACGCTGAAGTGTGTCCAACGTGGCCCATTGTGTGGAAGAACTTTACGGAACAAGCAGCCCCAACACGTCGGATTTAATAATACTGCACACGGAGAAAATTACTAGCTCTTTTGCTATGAGTCTTAGCGTGGAAAATCGTTCACTTTTTTCTTGCAACGACCGGAAACACAGTCTTTCATTCATTCCAAGTTCAGCTTAGAACTCTGTGGCCAATCGTTCTAAAACAACAAAAGTGTAAAATACGTGCGCCGGCATTTAAATCGAAAATTACGAGCGTAAGACCTTCCCCATTCATATTAATATAATTTATTTTTTCTCAGCGAGAGCGAGGGAATGAATAAAAACTGTGCCTACCTCCGCGGGCGCCAACACTTCTTTATTAAAAGCGTAATGATAGCTCCTATATAGAGCTAAATAATTTATGAGGGCTATATTTATTTTACAAATTAGGCTTGAGAATGCGAGCTTGTAAAGGCATTGTGGCTAACAGGTTGTACTCATACATAGAGCAAACCCTGTTCTGTTGCTATAAAAAGAGAACAAGGGAATTATCAATTTTATTGAGAGGTTTTTTTTAACATAATTTAAATGTACAGTTTGAAAAAGCGATCCATCAAGTAGGACCCTTTCAGATGAAAAAATAATTAAAAACAGGACAACTGATCTATAAAAAATGGTCGGCGGAAAATAAATGTGTTTGAACAGCAAAGTGTTTTGTCAATATTCGGAACGTTTTCAGCCATATTTTTTTGCTTTGCATATAAATTAAGAATTTTGCACAACAATGGACAATATGGACATATCAAATATTAACATTTTACGGAATTTCATTATTAATTTTTACATCTTGAATTAAATGCCTAAAACAACAATGGTTTTGCTTTTTAGTGCAGGGCTTGGTAAGTAAATAACATTGAAATACGAACTACATTTCGTATATTATCTTATCTAGCAAGCACTTAACTTACTTTTTATTTTCCATGCATTTTATGATCCAGTGCACAATTAGCACATTTACATTTTCGCATAATTTACCCTGCCGCGGCGCAGTCAAAACAAGTCTTGATACTTTTAGTTAAAAGTAAATAATTTTAACAAGTTGAAAAAATACCTGTTTTCCTCATTCTGAATCAGTTACAAAAGGACTTATAAGAGATTTATTCCCTACGAATCGCCATTACTCGTAAACCCATACTTAACTCTGTAAAACAATAGCTGCGCCATTTTTTATTCGTACTGACATTAAAAGCTCGCTTTTAACATATCCTTCTTCGCACGATCTTAGTGAAGTCGTCCGAAGTCATACATATTTATGTGTTGTGCATTAAGTTCAACGCGACGGCCCAAGGTTGTCAGTTGTTGCTAACTGCGAGACATTAGCACACTTGGACAGGGTACGCGTATGACAAAGTGACATGTCCAGCAATTTAAAACAGATTTTGCTTATTCGTGATTTGTCGCTGACAGTTTTTGTGTTTACTTTGAAGATGTTGTGATAAACTTTGTATGCTTTTGTCATAGAAAAAGCTAAAAACAAAAATCCTAAGTTCTTTATGTTTCTGAAAGACAACGATATACCCTGGGTCTTGAAGCATTATTTTTTACACCAAACTTCCTCACTGTATAACTAAACACAACACTAAGAATATTTAGACATTCATTACCCAAAAGGGATTGTTGTTGTGAAATTGGGGATAAAAGTTCATATCGAACTACATATATAGTTTTTGCCGCTGTATAATGCCCTCAGAACACAACCTGTTTATTGTCAACTTTGGATAGAGATCTGGGAAATATGGCATGTCTGTTTAATATATTATCCTGTTTAAGTGATGGTTGCTGGGCAAGACCCTCTTTGACAATGTCAATTACTCGATGCGTATCCGGACCGTCCGTATTTAGTAGCTAACAGACGTTGAAGTGTAGCTCAAATTGACTGTTACGTAGGGGACATGTGACACAAGGGAATTTAGGCTAACTACCCGTCATTACCCTGTCATGCTGTCAAATTAAACAGTACGAATTGCCGGTTTATTCTGCACCTAAATACGAGTACTTGTATTTGAATTTCTGCTCACAGCGCATATAGCCAGAATATAAGCATAAAATATATTCAGAGTAATGAGCTCGTTAACGGATATGTCGAAGTGCGTCTTTCCGCCTCGCGGGATTTCCTAAGGCAAATGTGTCTTCATTAAACTCGGGAAACATACTTCAGAGCGACAGACATATATATACCTAACAATATTTCAATCATATTTTATAAACATAAATCTAATAAAATATAATATAAAAAAAAAAACTTTATTTCAGACTATTAGTCCATAATTAAGTTAGTATTTTGGTGTTAGTAACAAACCAATACACTGCGACCGAGACTGATTGATACATCGAGCTTCTAAAACTGCACTCTTATTTCACTTAATAGCCTTTTTTACTCTGCAATCTACACTTGTATGTTTGGAAGGAATAAATTCAAATAATACTAGGCCGACTCAAACAATTTTCACAAATAGAAAGCTAAATTAGATACCAGAAAGTAACATAGGCTATAATATATTTTCGAAAATAAAGATCCCTATGAAAATTGCAATACTAAACCCGCTCGAATTATAAACTTAATGATAGTAAAAAACAATTTTCCGTAGACAAAACACAACTTCTAGCGTCTCATTTCTCTTCCATGTCATTTTCTTTAACTGGAAACTTTCATTCATTTATCACTGTTATTTCTGCAGCACGAGGTCCGAATAAGTGAGTCATCAAAAATATATGTTACATATAAATATTTTATGTGAAGTATTCTGAATATTTTATTATATATGGCGAGTAACCCAGATAGTGGGCGAGTGATGTTATTAGCGTGGCTATGGGGTGGCTGAGTATTTGAGTAGCTGCAGACATAATATTCCTTGCTTGCATAACGCAAAAGGTCTTTGCTTGATCGTAAAGTTTTTTCGTATGGTTTCCATTTGTTCGCACGGCACGTTTTACAAGTTTAGTTTGTTTTTTATTTGAAAGTTGAACAAAACTTAATTGTTGCATTTATTTTTACTTTCAGTTCTTACAAGTTCTTTTGTAGAAGAAATACGTAACGAATACTTATAATATTTTTACTAAAATTGATCATTTTAACGAACATAACATGCGAAAGTGTAAGTGTATTTGTTGCGCTTTGACGTATAAAAAGCTAAACCGATTTAAATATTAACTTTAATTTTGCAAAAATCGTTATTAATGCGAACAAAGCCTCAGGCAAAAGCTAATAATAAAATTAATCAATTAATCATAAATAAGAAACCTCATTTCTCGCGTCACATGTGATAGAAACCGGGCATCGGGGAAAGGTAATCATAAATTTATATTACCGAAAGGAAATGAGTCTCATAAACTGAATTAATGTTCTAAGTATAGGTAGTTATCAGCGCTGTTTTATGTTTTCTCAGGGGTATAAAATATTTATACTTACACAACAAGCCAAGGTTGGCCGGATAGCTAGGTACCAACAAAACTAACAAGGGATGGTATAATTTCAAAGACTATTTAATACGTCTTTGAAATTATATTTATTTATTTTTATTTTGTTTTTATACACGTTTGTACATAATGTAGATACCGTAGCTTTATCTTTAGTTTATGTATATAAAATGTTAATATGAATACAAATTAATAGTCTTTGAAATTATTCAGACTAAATTTTAGTCAGCATCTAAAATCCATGTTTATGTTCTGAACAAGATTCATAATGTAAAATGATGTCAATTTTCAATTCTATTTATTTAAATTGAATGTCGGCGGTGGTAATAAAATAGCCATAAAACCAATTTATGTTAATAGTTCTGTATGTATCACACGTTTGGATCTTCATAGTGAATAATAATGCTCACATCTGCACCTATTACGGGTAACATGGTGTTTATTTGATAACTACTTAATCTTCTTTTATCGACCAGATGGGTATTTATGGCCCAATTGATAGTTTTTTTTATGTTTGATTTGAAAGTTTTGTTCAACTTTTAATATTACAAGCTTCTGCGCGGCTTTGGTTGTATTAGATTTTTGCAAAAACAAAAATGAAGCCAAAAACCGTCTAGTCTCTAGGTAAAATATAAACCTTCAGGTCCAACGTTACGTATTTTATGTCTTTATTTAATAAAAATGGAAAAATAAAAAGCTTATTAGACGTTGCAAAACTAACCATTTAACTCCACCTCCCATAAAACACACTAAACATTAAACCCCATCATATTCACGTCCCATAACAACATGTGAAGACATGCAACAAAATAATAAAACACGACTCGGTTTGTCCATAAAACCGACACATCCATTGCGCAGCACGACCGTGACCGCAGAGGGCCGGGCTAGGCTGACCGCGCGATGGGCAGCGAACACCCGTTGCGGTTACAGACAGAAATTTTCCACTAAATAATACGGTGGTGCGGTGGCGAACACTGTAGTTTATGGGCTATAATCACTACATAGTTGTAAAAGGAAGTGAGGCTTCCACAGTAATAATTTCGAAACTATTTTCTGCTACTTTTTAACGTTAACCAGCGGCTAATGAGAGCTATGGTGCCACTCATAGAGTATATAATAGTCTTTGGTGCCACTGGAACAAGTTCCCTACTACCTCATATCTTATTTGCACAACGTGGATCTTTTTCCATTCCATAACATTTAATTTTATATTTTGTTAACGCTTTTGTATTTTTCTGACAAAAAATTCTATAACATTTTAAGTATTCATAGTAAATTCGCTTTCTTTTTACATAATGGCCATGTATTTCGCTAGGTACATTCATGTAGCCGTACAATAAAATTCATGGACACAATAGGAACGTTCCCGTTCAGAGGAAAACGTTGAAAGCCTGCTGGGAATTAATTACCGTAACCTACTTAATTTTATTACCACACACGAAGGAGATTCTCTCATAATGAGAAAGCAGCCTACTGCTTCATAAATAAATATCAATATAATATACTGATTTTCTATGCATTATGTATAACCAAACGAATACTTCCCTGTTATAGATCATTTATTGCAAGTTTTTAGCAAATAATACAGTAATTATAACAAAAATATTTTTCTGTTTAAATTAAATGTGATATTAAAATGGTTTGTCCGTCATAAAAACTGCTTACTTGATTTTGAATTACTTACCTAATGTTGTGTAAAAATATTTCAGGTACTTAGATAATTCATATTATTATGAACCGTCACTACAGTTGCAGCTATCTAAATCTATACTAATATTATAATGAGGTAACATTTGTTTGTAAGTTTGTATGTAGGAGGTAATCTCAGGAACTACTGGGCCGATTTGAAAAATTCTTGCAGTATTAGATAGCCCATGTATCGAGGTAAGATATAGGCAACATATCATCACGCTAAGACTAAAAGGAGCCGAGCATTAATGGAAAATGTGACGCAGACGAAGTTGCGTGGGTCAGCTAGTGTCTTATAAACAAATGAGTATTGTCTTTGTAAAACCGTGATGATGTTCAATTAATGGAGTGAGTAAACTAAAATCCAACCGTACTCACAGACGGAAACAAGTTAATATAGTGCTGGTAAAATGGTAGGCGCGTGCCACATTTTACGTACCAAACGGAACAAATTATAATCTACAAAAAAAAAAACATTTTCTACGAAAACCGAACCCCATATTATGTTACATCCAATACCGCGAACATGAAACTAGTCCAACCTAATTTATTCAACAAAAAAAAACAAAACACGACACGTCATCCGAACAGATCGTGTCAATGGAGCCACGCCGTCTCCGAGCGCGGTCAATGACCCCCGCTCGCGGCCGCAAAGCCGATTCATCGTACTTAGGAATTCTACATAAGTAATAAACTTTCCGTATTATTATTGTGCGAAACTTTCAAAGACTTTGAAAGCCTCTTATGTACGTGTAGTTTTAAGGGTTTTCTTTGCTTCCGTATTTTCGTAGATATCTTGCGAGAACGAGCCCTCGTTCGTCTTCCTGGCGAGTATTGATTTTCTTCGCGCTGTGTCGGCGAATTTCGTTGTGTAACGTTTAATATATTGTTTGAAAACGTTACTTCTATGTATTCCGTTGTTTCCACGGAAATTTTCGTGAAAATTTATTTGGGGCATGTTTATTTTTGTTGTTGCCGTGTTTTCTGATAAAGTTGAATACATTTTATGAACCTGGATGTTATTTTTTTAAACTTAAACGTCATTGTATATCTTTTTGTAAACATGCTTTATTTTTATAATTTCAATAGCTCTCTGCTCTTACAATAATTATCAACACGTACAAAGAGGCAACAATCTTTTTTCCCCAACAATTTTTTTACCCGGCAAACTTTTTTGCCATACCAATAACAAATAGCCTACAACCTATTCTCAGACCTACAAAATATAAACAACATCAAAATCATAAAAATCGGTCAAGCCGTTTCGGAGGACTTCTATAACAAAGACTGACACGAGATTTTTATATGTTAACTTAATAGATATAAATGCATACACGAAATATAACTAAAGGTCAGTTCAGATAAACAATTAAATTATAACAAAACTAGAGGCCGTCCGCGACTTCGTCCGCGTATAAATTCTCGTTATTCCCGTGTAAATCCCGACCCCTCGGGAACTCCGGTATAAAAAGTAGCTTATGTGTTATTCTGGGTCTTCAGCAACCTACATACCAAATTTCATCGTAATCGGTTCAGTAGTATTTGTGTGAAAGAGTAACAAACATCCATACAAACTCACAAACTTTCGCATTTATAATATTACTAGCTGACCCGTGCAACGTCGTCTGCGTAACATTTTTCATTACTGCTCCGCTCCTATTGGTCTTAGCGTGATGATATATAGCCTATAGCCTATAACCTTCCTCGATAAATGGGCTATCTAACACTGAAATAATTTTTCAAATCGGACTAGTAGTTCCTGAAATTAGCGCGTTCAACCAAACAAACAAACAAACAAACTCTTCTGCTTTATAATATTAAGTATAGATTAACTTAACATTTAGAATTCAATATAACACCACACATATTAGAAACTAAACAAAACAATACAGACAAAACAAATTACTTAGATACCAATCGATCCTTTAGACATTCTACACTACAACTTTCACAAAACTATTCCAACTTCTACATGCCTAATCTAATTGAAAATGGCATAACTCCGAGCATACGTCGCTTTGAACCCACGACCCCGCGCTTGCGAGCGACATGTGAACCACAAAGCCAGTAGGTCAAGGGGACTGCATGCACGACTGACTTCGTTATTAACTTACATTTACTTAGAATGTGATCGAACTTGGTATCTGTAGCTTGAGGAATTTAAAGGCGAAGCAGCTAGAGAATGGTTTCCTTTGTTCGAAAGAGTCACCGCGGCCCTTTTTTTTTTAGGGATGGGAAGTCATCAAATGACTTCTCCCGCTCTGGGCGAAGTGGAAGGGAGTGTCAGACTTTTACTGACTAAACCCCATCCATGTTCTTTCGTTGCCCTTTGTGTTCCGGAGCCGTGGTATCTCTTTCGAATAGTCCCGCAACTCCGGCAGGGTCACCGCGGCCCTGGAAAGCAAAGGGCATTTGGAGGAACGCGGATGGGTTTCGATCTGTAAGAGTCTGATACTCCTTTCCGCTCTACCCAATACCATAGTAATTATTTGATGAGGGTAAGCCAAAGAGTATAGTAATATAGATGGAATAGAGAACCCTCTCTCGAGAATTTTTGACACCTATATTAGACGGTGTCGCCATCTGGTACTATATCCGCTGCACTAATCCCAAAAACTATAGGTGCGTATATAGGCGCGTAGTACGCACACTAATTTACTTTTGCTCTTTGTTATAGTATGTACAATTGTATATGCATATATTAAAAAAATAAACCAGATATCAGCTCCATAAGGGTAGGCGGGTATTTTGAAATTTAGGCCATACAAAACCAGTTTTATAAACATTTTGTATTTGTTCCATAGCAATTCGTGCGTTAAATTCTTGTTTAAGTTGTGAAACAAGAATTAACAAAAAAAAAAGAAATACAGTTAATGTTTACAAAATTGAATGAAAATCATGAATGTGTTAATATTTAAGTCATTTATTGGTCTTATTATGGCGATGTTTATTAAAACACAAGATCTGAAAGCGTCTATTTCGCAAAACACAGCACTAAAGTTAATGAGGTTTCCGGATGAAAAACTGACAAGGAAGACGGAGGGAGGACTACCACTCAACTCAACCGCACTTTCTGGAGCTTTTATAGAACCGAAACACCACAAAAATTACACAAAATGGAAGAGATTTACAAACACGCGTACACGCCGAAAGTAGTGACCATTTTGTAAACCACAGAGTATATATAGCAAAGAGTATAGTAATATAGAAGTATACTTCTATATTACTATACTCTAGGGTAGGGTAGGGTAGGGTAGGTAAGGCAAAATATTGCTATACTATAGTATAGCAATATTTTGCCTTACCTAAAAAAAATGCAATTGCAAAATACTTTTATAATAAACTAGCTGACCCGCGCAACTTCGTCTGCGTCACATTTTCCATTACTGATCCGCTCCTATTTGGCTTAGCGTGATGATATATAGCCTATAGCCTTCCTCGATAAATGGGCTATCTAACACTGAAAGAATTTTTCAAATCGGACCAGTAGTTCCTGAGATTAGCGCGTTCAACCAAACAAACAAACAAACTCTTCTGCTTTACAATATTAGTATAGATAAAAAAAGATTTATTCTGGTTTAGAATATACATTTATAAATTTTGACTAAATTTTCAATATCAAAAAGGCGTACTATGCACACTGGTGACAATTGGCGTAAGCACCATCTATGTCAATTTTTTGTACTTAATCTCTCAAGTTTACGCGGATTTCGTAAAAGATGGTGCTAGTATCTTTGTGAAAAATTGGACACCCGTAGGTGTCCAATTTATTTGTGTAGGCTTACCTGACACTGTCGTACTTGACGTATCAAGTACGGCAGTGTTGGGTAAGCCGACGAATCGACAGTTAAAAAGAAACAACCTAGATAATGTTTTGATAACTATGAATAGCAGCTTCGATTGAATCAAAGTCGAAAATTATCTCAAATGATAAATGTTCACTTGAGATAATTTTCGACTTTTCAATTTTTCCTAAGAAACAAGACAGAACAAAGAGTGAGTTACTTTGGCCTTCATAATATTATTTACTTCATAAGCTTTGTAAGATTTTTGCATAAGAAACTGTGTAATGGACAGTCACCCATCTATCATCCAACCTCGGCAAGCGTTGCTTAACTTTAAAAATCGACCCTTGTGGCTGGTATCACTAAACCCCCAACTCCATAAAATGAAATAGATTAAATTTGGTGAAATTAAATATAGCCCGCGCAATTATTAATATGAATAAAAATTGAAGGCAATTCAGTGCCTGAAATTGAGTTTTTTTTATTGTGTTTGAAACTTTTTAGTTATATTGAAATTCAATCACTCGAGCTAGGTCCATTGGGGATTAAAATGAAACGAAAACATTCACTAACAATCATTGCATTCATCAACGAAAACTCGACATAAAATTAGGTATTGCCATCATCAATTTTAGTCGAAACACATTCACTACTGGGCATACATTCGTCGCTAGATCGACCGGTACTTCTCGTATCCAACAGATTTCCGCGGCCTCCACCAGATCATCAGTCCACCTTCCGAGAGTCTTCCTTTCGTAATTAGGCTTATTAAATCCTGTTCAGAAATGCTTAGAACAGACAAAAAAAACGCGACCTGTTCTCATTGAATATTCACCATTTAAATCACTTTATCCCAACAATTCACACACACATTTACCAACACTACACGGACAGTTCTTATAAATCCCTCCCAAACCGTACCCGTCTCCTATCGTAAAACTCGTCAAGAACCACAGCTAGACTTGTTACAAACATGTAAAGACATTACGCTGTGTAATCGCTACATCTATCGCTAACAGCCACAGCGCCATATTGGATGTTAGCCTATGACACCCGACAATACGAATCTAATGTCATCTCATTTGCCTAATCCAGTCGAGGCTTTGTAGGTAACAGGGTTGTCAAGCGAAATTCTTGCAAAATATTGCTAGTTTTTTTTTTTTTTTTTATACTAAACGGGGAAACTCTTGGCCCAAATCTCACCTGATGGAAAGTGATGATTAGGCCGAAGATGGAAGCGAGTTTCACCCGGAATCCTCTTACACAGAGGAACTGGCTATCATACCTCTAACTGCCGGAACACAACAATGCTGTTAACATTGTTGTTATGGCGACAGACTTAGACATGATGGTGGTAGCTTGCCAGGCGGACTTAGAACAAGTCCTACCACCATCCAAACCGAGCAAAAAATTTGCCCCCGCTGGGAATCGAACCCGGGACCTCTGGGTCTGAATCAGGTGGTATAACCACTAGACCACGGAGGCGGTTAGTGTCACCTGTTTAGCACCACCCGGGGACCACGTGTAGGGATTCGCTGAAGGGTATTCTCCTACGGACGTGGGTGACTCGGCCCCCAAAACTTTTGCTTTTTGATCCGCAATTTGCAAATAAATTTGAAAGCTCACAGTAGCACTCAACCATAAAAGACGTTCGTAGCACTGTACTGTCGCTACGTCAAAACCAAAAACAGTACGTAGTAGTATTGCTACGCCAAAAATAGTTCGTAGCACAGTATTGCTAAACAGTTCGTAGCACTACGCAATAACAGCTCGTAGTGCTGTAGCGTTATGACAAAAACAGTTCAATGAGCATTAGCATTATGCCAAAAAAAATCATAGTACTGTAGAGCTACGCCAAAAACAGTTCGTAGCACATTAGCACTACGCAACAACAGGTCGTAGCACAGTAGTGCCTGTGCGATAACATTGCGCAGCACAATAGCACTACGCAATAACAGTTCGTAGTACTGTAGCGCTACGCCAAAAACAGTTCGTAGCACAATAGCGCTACGCAATAACAGTTCGTAGCACACTAATGCTACGCAAAAACAATTGAGAGCACAATAAAGCTAGGAAAAATTTAGTTTAAGCTCGTAAATGGCACAATAATCTAGGGAATTTGCGGCATCTCAACAAGTTGACCTCAACTTTTAATCTAACTTTCGCCAACCCTACCTAAATAAGTATCCAACTACCTACTCAAATAGATACGTGCAAACCATTACCTCTCACTCTTCGCTATAATCGGGTATTTAGGATCATAAAGCCTTTTTTTAATTCTGAACTTATATTCGTTTTTTGAAATTAATATTAACGATGCCAATAAAGTTACTTATCATCCCGGACGGAAGGGACCTCGCATAATGTTATAAAGGGAGATGACGTCACAAAAAAGTGAAAAAGGTGGTAGATACATTTACATTTTTGCATGTAATTACATGTCTGATCCGTGGGATAAAACGGAATTACAATAATAATGCAGAGCACTGCTTTTAAGTAACTATGTTTTTCATATTTTATATAAGACGGAATCAAAGTAAATGAAATTCTACATTTTATTGACTATTGATCACACAACAGACAAAAACTACATTTTAGGTGATTTAAGATATAGAAAAACAACAATTTAACAAGAGATTCACAACACAAACTTTTTCATTTGGAAAACAAAACATATCTAAGTATATTATTTACGATAATATGTTTCCCAGCAAAACATTTTTTTTTACACAAATGAACCATTGCGTTATTTATTCAGAACTTTAATGACCTGAAACATCTCTATGGATTTCTTGAGCACTGATTTATATCAATACTCGTTCCTTCTTCACATAGAGGCTTTTAACCTATAGTAGCACAAAATATTATTGTAAACAGTCAATAGGCTAGATTCCATCATCCACAAATTGAAAAACTATTTAGTCCGTCAGTTAGAGTATTGAAGAATAATGGACACGTATTTTTTGTTTTTGTAAATCAATGAATATTGACAAAGATAAAACGCATCAAAACTCGAGAGTGGGAACTTGTGACGTCACGACTCACTAAAAATCATGCGAAGGTGTGACATATTGAGAATTTTAAAAGCGTCATAACTTCGTCAATTTTGGTTCCCGTAACAAAAGAAAAAACATGGGTCAAATATTTTTAGATAATTTAACTGACGGACTAATTAGTTTTTTTCAGGACACAAGCCCATTAGGCAGTCACAGTCACATTACAAAGTTGTTTCCCCCGCTCTCATCTCACAGTAACTGTATACCAGCATCAGCAGTTATTATAACTGTGATCAGCTGAGCACTTAACGTACCGACGAGCGATTAGCGATCGGGGCTACAGATACTCAACTGGCTTTGGATGCTCTCTAGTGAGTTAAGTATTACAGAAATGGTTCCGAAGACCGCTGTCTGGTTAATCATACACTAAAAACGGTCAATGGCACAATTTGAGCGACGAAAACTGCTCTGGAATGAAATAGAATAGAATATTTTTAGTTCAGGCCGGAGGTTAGTAACAATTTTTACTCAAATTATAGTGTTAATAGATTATAGACACATAAACTATAATTTAATATGTAATTAAATTTCGGTGTGGATCAGCATCCACCTCCGCAACATCGGGGAATCCCACCAATCTACGAATACACTGAGAATACTGTTGGTGCTGCCGCGAACACGAGACATCAGAGATGCACATCTTTTCCTCGCCACGGCAGCCGCAGCAGCGCTCTCAGTGCATTTTTATATCAGGTTATCCTGAACCTATACTGTCAAATTTTCGCAATCAAAATTGAACCCAATATCTTTGGTGTTAAAGTCGAAAATCTAACGGATGGTTGTAGCTTTATTGCTGGCGTCTGTACATACCACATACCTCAGGCTGCACGTGTAAAAAGACTGACAAAACAGAGACGTTAAAATCACATAAAGAAGATGAGCAGTTAGCATAAATGGGCTTGGTTGCAGATATGACCATAACATATACCTACCAATAACAACCTATCTGCCAAACGGTAACCCTTGACTCTAGTGCCATTTCCCTAAGAAAAATTCAGTGCATATTTTTATAGCAATCAGAAAACTGCTACGGTTTCTACTAGTACGTTTTCTCTTCTCTAGTTTTGAAAACGTGTGCCATCGATTTTCATAAATTTAGTGAAATTCTGGTTAAATTAATTACATGCAGCCTTCAATCACTCTCACAGCCATTTTCATGACCTTGTCTTCCTTGTGAATTAAACCCGATCTCGTTTTTTAAATAATTTCATTGCAAGAACATAAATAACCCTAGAATAAGGGTGACTTTCCACCAGAGATGTGCTATGCAGCTATGCTGCAAGAATGTGAAAGCTAAGCTACGAAACTTGACACTGATGCTAAGCTATGTAGCGGAGCGAGTAAGACGTGCTATGAAAATGCGCAGGTAGCGTACTGTAGATACATAGCACACATCCATAGCACGCATCCATAGCACGCATCCATAGCACGCATCCATAGCACGCATCCATAGCACGCATCCATAGCACTCATCCATAGCACGCATCTACAGCACGCATCTGAAGCATGCATCATTCTAAACAAGAAACGTAGTTTAGTTGAATCAGTTTCCACCAGTGCTATGCTATGTGGACCAATGAATATGATTGGTGGATATCAAACGCATCCATTGCATCGTTGCATAGCACATCTCTGGTGGAAAAGCACCCTAACACTTCCAATTCTGTCAATCCCAAAATAAATGAAAGTGCTGAACTTAACCCCACCCTTACAATACACGTTGTGCAACCACGGGATATTGAGATCCCGTGTCCCGGGCTCCGCGATCCCGGGGGATCGATCGTCCCGGGATAAGAAGGGATAGGTTTCAATTGGCTGGGATCAACCACAATCTGTTGTGTTGTTGTAGTTCTATACTCGTAAGAATAGGATTGAAAAATAACTACACTCCAGCAAGGGTGGGTTGGATAGCTGAGCAATTTTCTTTTCACAATGCAGTTGGAAAGGACTTGTTATGTTTTTAAATCAATTACCGTCAGTGGAGAATGAGCTGAGTAGAATAAATTTAAGTAAATATATATTTTTGAAACAGCAGTGCGATTCTGTAAACATGTCGAAGTGAACACTAGGGCGAAGTGAACGACAAGTGAGCTGTCAAACCATACAAACAAGATGGTATGACAGCTCACTTGTCGTTCACTCTACCTAAGTGATCACGGTGAGATGTCGACAGAATCGACCGGCTGGATAATATCACTTGTAAAAACACACCTCTCTAATGATCTCAAACATGTTGGTGCTAACTTTTTTGGTTGAGGTTTTGCTAGAGGCACCTTCCGGCTTCCTAAGGTTAGATCCTCAGACCAGATCCATAATACCACATTGAGCCCAAATTCACACAAGTTTAAGCTTAATCGGATGTTAGGAAGCGCTTGAAAAACAGATTTTGTAAATACTAAAATTTGGACTCACACACCAAAACAAGCAATAAAGGTTGTAAAAATATTAAACTAAATTAGCCCTTAAGAGGAAATGTGGGCTTGTAGACTTCGTATGTAAAAAGTTATATTTCGAGGTTTGGCTCTCGCCTGTTTCCTCCTCCAATTTAAATCGATTCAATAGATATTACACATGCTGAATAAGAAGGATGCAAACTGTGCCCCTATGTTTTTCTCTATTCATTTATAGTTGCCAAACTTGTTCATGTAGACTCTTTTGACGGCAGTTTATTGGACAATTTTGAGCATGTTTTGAGGGTCCTAGTGCTTTTACGTTTAATATATCATCAAAAAAGAAAACATAGCGACACAAAATATATTCTTCTTATTCAGTTCATGAAATATCTCTTAAATCTGTCCAATATTGAAGAAGGAAACAGGCGAGAGCCAAACCTCGAATTATGACTATTTACATACAAAGTCTCTCCGCCCGCGTTTCCTCTTAAACTTATTTTGCTAACCCTGATTCCCTCCATTATTTTCCTAATCAACATTATATTCTTGGCAACGAACTGCGACCATGCGAGATTGTAATCACAGTTTGTCATTATTTGCAAACCAGAATAGACTGCTGTCCATTCTCTTATTGTAATCATTCGTCATATCGTCTTCATTAGCGTCGTCCATAACGAATTCCACTGTTTAGAAAGAGAAGTCATTGTCCGCGCCTGTATTAGAACTGTTAGTGTCTAAACACACTTTGCCGAATTTACGCGACAGAAATTCAGTTGCGCAACTTTGTGGGTATTTTCTCAAGCGCTGTCGTGGCGTCCTGTCGTGTTATCTAAATAGCCGGACAGATAGATGCTCATTGAGACGGACAGATGATTGATCCATAAACGCGGTCGCAACTCAACTTAATTTATAACCGACTTCCCAAAAAAGAGGAGGTTCTCAATGCGGTTGTATGTTTTTTTTTTTATGTTTGTTACCTCATAACTCCGTCAATTATGAACCGATTTGAAAAATTCTTGATTTATCGTAAAGGATATACTTGCAGATTTGTCCCATTTAAATTTTATCAAAAACGGTTTCGAAGTTTGGATTTTAATCGAAATAGCTGGATTTCGTTTACTATAATGGTTTTATGTTATCCAAGTAATCGAAATTGCGTATTTTTCTTTTCTGCGATTTTGCAGTGGTGTTGTTAGGTGTGGGGGTACCACTAGAAAGTGAAAAATAAAAAACTTTTTACAAAAAAATACAACCGACTTCCAATTTAAAAAAACACTAGCTACAAAGTTTATTTTCTATTTGGAAGTCGGTTGTATATTTTCTAAAAAAGTTTTTTCTGAATGAAACTGTAGATAACACACCAAAGTTTTAAAACACAACAAAGCACGTGCGTCGTGTTCAGACAGAGGCGAAATAAACACAAAAGGCGGACATGCCTGCCTCCCGCTGCTACCCGCCCCAGATCTTCGTCGGCAATCGAACCGAACTTTGGTCGCGTATTATGTGTGCTCTACAGAATACGTTGCCAGTTGCCACCGCATTGCCGCTGAACTTACGCCCGACCGAAGTTCGGCTGTACGCTATAACACAACTTAATTTCGGCTTAATGAAAATGAATCGCTGAATGTGTTGCTAAGTGCAAATCTCGAGAACAGCTGACCGACCGATTATGCTAATTCTTATTTTGTTTTGTTTGTTACTGTCAGGAGAAGGTTCTAACGAAAGAAAAAATAAGAAAGTTGCAGGGTAGCCAGTTTTTTTTTTTACTAGTGATAGGTTTGCTCTCAACTTTAGCCAGTTGACGGGAGCGAAGCCACGGGGGACAGCTAGTTATTAATAAATTGCAGGCGTAATCATACCGAACGTCGGTCGCGTATCTTCTGCATAGTGTGTTTAGACACTTAGAAGGCTGATCGAGTTATAAGCTCATTCTGGGTAAACTCGCTCCATCGTAGACTTTGTCTCTGTCATCTCCGACTTAGACTAGAGTCAAGACCAAACTCAACTCAAACAAAAAAAAATGGAATTTCTGATTTTAAAATAACTGTGGGTGTTTCTTGGTTATTCATTCTAACTTATGTTATGCTTTACTTTACACCAACTGTATGCACTCTTCTTCATATCTTTCACAGCGTGTATGTTCACGTGACGTTTAGATTTTTTCTTTAACTGCTTATAAAATTGGTCCGCATGTAAACGTACACATACAATCTATAAGTACTAATATTATAAAGCTGATGAGTTTGTTTGTTTGTATACTTGAACGCGCTAATCTCAGGAATTACTGGTCTGATGTGAAAAACTCTTTCAGTATATCAGTATAGCCATCTAATAGCCAAATGCGCCTCGATAAATATCGAGGAAGGCTATATACGAGTATCATCACGCTAAGACAAAAAGGAGTGGAGCATTAATGGAAAATGTGACGCAGACGAAGTTGCGCGGGTCCACTAGTAACAATAATATTGCTGCTAGTGATACAGTTCAAATGAAAAACCTTCCAGCAACCACCATTTGGAAAACCCTTTATCAATTAATGGCCAGCCAGCAGGTCAACACAAAACTCGATAACATCTGGCTTCCCTAAAGCAAAATTTATCTTCACTTGCATTTATAATTCTACTTTGACTCCATCGACACCAACGAACTATAGACTTTAAGATAGTCAATTTTAAGTTGAATTTTAACTAAACAACTGTACTACAGACCCTAAAAAGTATAGGTTACAATCGAATTTGAACGTTATCTTTAATAACATAGAATTGATAGCTCCAAAATTTTAATTTTTTTTTGGAATTATGAAAGAGTTGAGGGAAGCGTTTACCCGGCGTTGGGACAGTGCGGGTTAGAAATATTAATGACTAGCTGACCCGCGCAACTTCGTCTGCGTCACATTTTCCACTACTGCTCCGCTCCTATCTGTATTTGCGTGATGACATAGGTATAGCCTATAACCTTCCTCGATAAATGGGCTATCTAACACTGAAAGAATTTTTCAAATCGGACCAGCAGTTCCTGAGATTAGCGCGTTCAACCAAACAAACAAACAAACTCTTCTGCTTTATAGTATTACTAGCTGACCCGTGCAACGTTGTTTGCGTAACATTTTTCATTACTGCTCCGCTCCTATTGGTCTTAGCGTGATGATATACATATAGCCTATAGCCTTCCGCGATAAATGGGGTATCTAACACTGAAAGAATTTTTCTAATCGGACCAGCAGTTCCTGAGATTAGCGCGTTCAACCAAACAAACAAACAAACTCTTCTGCTTTATAGTATTACTAGCTGACCCGTGCAACGTTGTTTGCGTAACATTTTCATTACTGCTCCGCTCCTATTGGTCTTAGCGTGATGATATACATATAGCCTATAGCCTTCCTCGATAAATGGGGTATCTAACACTGAAAGAATTTTTCAAATCGGACCAGTAGTTCCTGAGATTAGCGCGTTCAACCAAACAAACAAACAAACAAACAAACAAACTCTTCTGCTTTATAATATTACTAGCTGACCCGCGCAACTTCGTCTGCGTCATATTTTCTACTAGCTGACCCGTGCAACGTCATCTGCGTAACATTTTTCATTACTGCTCCGCTCTTATTGGTCTTAGCGTAATGATATATAGCCTATAGCCTTCCTCGATAAATGGGCTATGTAACACTGAAAGAATTTTTCAAATCGGACCAGTAGTTCCTGAGATTAGCGCGTTCAACCAAACAAACAAACAAACTCTTCTGCTTTATAATATTAGTATAGATATAGTATAGATTGTATAGATAATATTGCCAGCTTACTACCCACATATCCTAACAATACCTTTAGTTTTTTTTTTTTTAATCTTTGCCCAACTCTAGGAATTTATCCAGTATCGTGGGTGCGTTTACAAACATACAAAGTCACATACGCAAACAGCCAGACCCGGAACAACTATCTGTAGGCCAAACAAATATTTGTTCCGTGCGGGAATCGAACCCACGACACGCGACGCAGCAGTCGATCGCTGAACCACTGCTCAATTAATCAACGGTTCTATTAATCCCGTATAAAATAAAAACCGTGATACATGAAGAGCTCTTTTGTTTAATATTAATTAGTATGTTCTCATAGAAGCACGTTTTTGCATTAGTCTCGGTAATCAAGCTAATTACCTCCCATGTCGAACGGGAAACAAGAAATGAGCGAAAATATATATTTTCTCATTTGATCTAATAGGAAAATATTTTTCTTTTTATATTACAGTTAGCTTGAGGAGCTCGTTGCTAAATATGACAGCCGCGATCGTTAAAGGTAAAAGAACGCTTGCCAAAGTCGGTCCGTGGATGGGTATCCCGTGGATGGATATCCCGTACTAATGGGTAATGTACCGTGATTACTCCGTGCCTTTGAAAGCACGTTAACCTGTTGGTCTCGCATGTCATTTGATCTTTGGCAGTCGTTACGAGTAGTCAGAAATCAAGAATTCTGAATTCTGACACCAGTCGTGCCAAGGGGTATCGAGATACCCAGTTATTGGTTTGTATAGGACAGCTAGACGGTTATTTTTTTACTGCGTTTTCTCTCGGTTTTGAGAAATATAGAGTTATTTGTCATTTGTCAAACACTAACAATAACTTTTACTTTAAGACTAGCCTTGATAACTCGAAAAAAAAACAGCTGTTTCATACATTTTCAACGGCTACATATTCCAAACACCATTCCTTCCATTGCGTTGAACGGCGTCAAAATAAAACAGGTGACCAAGTTTAAATATCTGGGCCATATACTTGTCGACGACCTTAAGGATGATGAGGACGTGGAGAGGGAGCGCAGGGCGTTGGCGGTCCGTGGGAACATGTTGGCGCGCAGATTTTTTCGTTGTACCGATCAGGTCAAAATAACCTTGTTTAAAGCGTACTGTCAAGGCCTGTACACGGGAAGTCTGTGGTTCAGCTGTTCACGGGGGTCGCTAAATGCCTTGCGCGTCCAATTTAACAATGCTTTCAGGATGATGTTGAAACTCCCTCGTTTCTGTAGTGCCTCGGGGATGTTTGCCCAATGGCGTACAGATGGCTTCCATGCCATCATCAGGAAAAAGGTGGCATCGCTTGTGAGGAGGATTCGAGGGAGTAGCAATAGCATCCTGAAAGTCGTGGCTGAGGACCCGAAAGCTCCTGTGCTGAGGCATTTCATGAGAAGTCATTGTCCGCATGAAGTGCCTCGTAAGTACATGACTCATTAGTTATTTTTAAACTTGTTTTACTAACCTTAGTGTGTAAGTTGTACTAACAGAATTGGTTCCTTATGTTGTTCCCAATAAAAACAATTTGTATTTTGTATATTGCCTTTTTAAGAAACAGCTGATATGTCTCTTGGAGGTTTTTATTGTTTCCCAAATAACTCTGTTAAAAAAAAAATATCCAGCCAAGTACTCTGCTGGCTTTATTTTTTGTACAAAAATAATTAAAAGTTTTCTGAAAAGTTGATAACCCTTTGCTTCAGAGGCCCAATTTCTACGTTATCGCGATTTAAAGATATTACAGTCAATCAAACAGTATAATCTTTTGATCGCCCTTCACAACACCCTTGGGAGGAGGGGTGGGCAGGAGGCTTATCTCCAAGGGGATCGAGCACCACTAATTGCAGTTTTAAATAACTTGTATGTTTCAAAGCGTTATTTTATGTGTGAATGTTAATCTTGTTTTGTACTTGGATAAACTTGAAAGTGAAGGGAAACACGTATTATTGTATAGCTATGGATTAGAAGTTAACCTTATTTGTAGATTATATTATAAAACCACTAGGCTGGATCCGCCCGTGAGTAATTAGTACTGCCTCCCTCTATAAATTGTAATTGTACCACAATAGGCTAGATTCCATCATCCACAAATTGCAAAACTATTTAGTCCGTCAGTTAGAGTATTGAAAAATAATGAACAGGTTTTTTTTTTTTTTTGTGAATCAATGAATATTTACAAAGATAAAACGTATCAAAACTCAAGAGTGGGGGCTCGTGACGTCACGACCCGCTAAAAATTATGCCAATGCGTGACGTATTGAGAATTTTAAAAGCGTCGTAACTTCGTCAATTTTGGTTTCCGTAACAAAAGAAAAATAAGGATCAAATATTTTTTGATAATCTAACTGACGGACTAATTAGATTTTTTCAGGACACAAGCCCATTGTACCAAATACAAAAACAAAAGCCTTTATTTCAAATAGACCAGTTAACGACTGCCAAAGATCTCCAAATGACAGCCGGGACCAACAGCTTAACGTGCTTTCTGAGGCACGGAGGAAACAACTCGGTATGTTAAGATGGTCACCCATCCACAGACCAAGCGTTACTTAACCTTGAAGATCGACCTATGCGGCTGTTATTATTTAGCCACGAGCTCCTCTAACACTCGATCTATCACTATATAACAGCCCGAAATCGAATAACTTGTTATGCCATGTGTATAGCTAAATCCAAAACTACAAGTCTAATTCCGCCTATATCGTAGCGTAGTTCAGGTAACGTACCAATATTACTTTAGGGCTTCAGGGGTGCCTAATAAGCCTAATTGTAGACCTACATTTAGAACAGTACAATAATAAATAACTCGAGCCCAAAAAGGGACGTAACTATTAGGAATTCCTGACTTAAACTTTTGGATGGATTATAAAAGCAATTTTACCTTTAGTTAAGTCAAACCAGAGGTTTCTCCTGCGTATAAGAGAGGATCTATAAAGTAATCTAAAATCTCGTATCCACATCTCAAGATATTCATGGTCAAAGGTAAAAAGGTCCCAGCTGACATTTGTAAATCTTAGCTATCGTTACGAATTGTCACAAGTCAGTAAATCTGGCTCCAGTCTTGCCAAGAAGCACCGTGTTACCTACCCAGTTAATGGGTTGTGTAGGTCTGATAGGCAGACGATCCACGTAATATACTGGTATTCGGCTGAATCTGGTTTGACTGGAAGCCGACTCGTGCCTCGCCATTTTTCAACTATATTTTAGTTGGGAAAAGGCAGATGATGAGTTTCCTGAGATCTATAAAAACTATGCTTAGATATTTTAGGTACAAGTTTGTCTAACATAGAATTGTCTGTCGCTTGCCGAGGTTGGTCTGTGGAAGGGCGACCATCTGAATATGCCGAGACTACTCAGTGCCTCGGAAAGCCGCTGGTCTCGGCTGTCATTTCTAGATCTTTGGCAGTAGTTACGTCTGTCCGCAGTATATAGTTAGGTAAAGGCTAGGCAGATGATGATTGTCTTACTAAATATACGACCTCACATCTAATAAGGCATTACCCGATAAAGACAGCATACAAACATGATTCACATACTCTCAACACTGAAGTCACCCACACAAGGTCTTTTGGTGATCTTATTAATCCAACAGAGCGACCACATTGTGTCCTTAATTAGTTTAGCCAAGCTTTGATAAAGTCATTAGCAAATACATGTATGGATGGTTTGACCGTATCTGTAGGAACGTAGATGAAGCAAAAGGAACATGTGAGGATAGTTAGCATGTGACTTCTGCTTGCCTCGGTGGGAAATTAGCGTTGTCTTAACTATGATACTAACATTAGAAAGTTAAATAGTTTGTTTGTTTGTTTGTTTGAACGCGCTAATCTCATGAAACAGTTTGAACTGAATAATTCTTTTAGTGTTGGATAGCCCATTTATCGAGAAAGACTATAGGCTGTATATAGCATTACGCTACGAAAAATAGGAGCGGGGCTTACTGAAAAATGTGACGTAGAAGAAGAACTTGCGTGGGTCAGCTATAGTTTATAATATTCTCTTTGGAATCTATGGAAGCTGCCTGTCGAGCCGAATTATGTTTTTTTTTTTTAACCGACTTCAAAAAAGGAGGAGGTTCTCAATTCGGTTGCATTTTTTTTTTTTTTTCAAAATTCAAAACTAACTAAAACCCATCCATATTCCTTCATTGCCCTTTGTGTTCCGGAGCCGCGGTATCTCTTTCGAATAGTCCCGCAACTCCGGCAGGCGTAGGCCCTTTCGGGCCCCTCTGTGTGCTGACTCTCTTTGAGACGCGCGTGGAACACGATCGTGCCGTCGACACGGCCTGTCGTCATAAGACGGACGGACGGCAAGCTACCCATAGCTCAACAGGCCCGCGCCTACGGTGGCTGGAGGTCACCAGGTGGTCTCCGACGCCCGCGGCGTCTACCACGGTTCATATACTTACTTATATGAGAACTTTCCGGAGTCATAATTATATATTATTGTTA
This sequence comes from Ceramica pisi, assembly GCA_963859965.1. Classification (NCBI taxonomy): domain Eukaryota; kingdom Metazoa; phylum Arthropoda; class Insecta; order Lepidoptera; family Noctuidae; genus Ceramica; species Ceramica pisi. Next base: position 2,858,784 of record OY982538.1, read on the forward strand.
GACATTCAAGAAGCCCATACGCATTGTGTCCCATCCGTGAGAACAGCCAATCAGTGTGTTTGTTTGCAAGGCTAAGTACCTAAGGCTCATCTCAGGTTAACGCCTTGCCGCTCTTTTAATTCACGTTATGAAGAAAAATGCAAGCTTCTTCATCCGAAAAGACCCTTTGATCTATCCAGATGATGCTGGCAACAGAATCACAAAGTTTCAGATGAATCCACCGCAGATAATGAACGAAAATATGAAACAAATGAGCATTAATCTCGTGCCAAAATCGACCTACATAATCGTTCAATTAATCATCCAGACATCTTCCTTTAACATATATCTAACGACATCCGCTTCCCGTATATATATTTAGGTACAAAATGTATGTATCCTCGTATATAAAACAGATATATACGTAGCGTGCCTATAAATAGTGATGTGGCAAATGTAAACCGTATTGCGAATTTACGAATGTGCTTTTCGCATTCGCGTTAGACTTTGATTAGGTCCATTCTAAATTGGATTGAATGGAAATGAGTAACTTTTTTTCTTCGTTTCCTGGCAATGGTTTACTCCTTAGATTGTGTGAACCCAGTAAGGGGCTAAATACATGAATAGGCTAGATTCCATCATCCACAAATTGCAAAACTATTTAGTCCGTCAGTTAGAGTATTGAAAAATAATAGACACGTACTTTTTGTTTTTGTAAATCAATGAATATTGACAAAGATAAAACGCATCAAAACTCGTCGTCGCTCGTGACGTCACGACTCACTAAAAATTATGCGAAGGTGTGACGTATTGAGAATTTTAAAAGCGTCGTTACTTCGTCAATTTTGGTTCCCGTAACAAAAGAAAAAACACGAGTCAAATATTTTTTGCTAATCTAACTGACGGACTAATTAGATTTTTTCAGGACACAAGCCCATTGCAGCATCAGTAGTGTTAATTAAAAATGATTAAATCCCCCAAAGTACAGGTGCTAAGAAGAAGACTTTCCAAAGCAAGCCTCGCGCTCTATAAAGATGGTAGACATCCCACTCATTCGCACAAAACATTTTGGGAATACTTTAATAAGTGAACAGCTAAAGAGTGGAATTCCTTGCCGGAGTCTGTGTTTGCTGATTGCTACTAACATCTATATATCCATACATCTTTAAGTCAAGAGTGAACAGGTTACTTCTAGGCAAGCATGCTCTGTCGTCGCTATATCATATCGCTTTCGATCAGGAAGACTGTGGTCAAATGCGTGTATTTTGTTTTATAGTATCATAGAAACATAGTGTGCTAGCTGTTTTTTATTCTTTTTTGTTTTGTGTCATGTATTAATTACTTTGCATTCTTCTCAGTGCATAAATTCTAGTTCCTAAAACGTAACAGACAGATGTGTTGCTGAGGAGTTTGTTGGCCACTTCTTCTCCACAGATAAAACACTAGGAAGTGGTGACGGGCGGGCGTTTTGGGGGACTGTCTTTTGTAGAACTTGACGTTCAAAACCTGGCTCTCAGCCTAATTTGAATAAATGACTTTTGAATTTGAATTTATCAAAAAAAAAAAACAAACGTCCCAAACACAGAATAAAATACTACAGTACATTATCCCCAGTTTTAAGTAAAGTAACTGTACAACACCGCTTCGAATTGCAAAAAATTTCAACATCACGTACGTTTTTAATCGTGAGTCAGCTAAAATAACGACCGGAGAAGTAATTATAAGAGAAAACGAAGCGCTGATGGAAAATGTAATTAACGTGATGCTCTGACAGATATCAGTATTACTCATCCTAATATATAACATTCTTCCGTTTACTGAGTGACTGACAGAGAACGCACAGCCGACATTACTGGTCGTAGGAAGCTGAAATTACTGGTCGTAGGAAGCTGAAATTACTGGTCGTAGGAAGCTGAAATTCGGCGTGTAGGTTTCTTGGGGAGTGTAGGGAGCGCTAAGACAGGACGTCCCAAAATGATTACGGGAGTAGGAAAAAACGGGGTATGCGCACGAAGTCGCGGGAAAAAGCTAGTTAAGAATAAAAGAAAGCTGTAGTGATTCATTTTTTTTTTCTTTTATTTATTTTATTTCAATTACTCTCTGCACTCATAGTAAAAACCAACACGTACAGAGAGTCAACAAAATCATTGAAATACTTAATCAAAAACTAATAATAAAAAATGGTAAAAAAAATAAAATAAAAAATAATCAAAAACAATAATAAAATAATGCTTATGCTGATCAGAAGGTCTAAAAAGGTCACTTTAGCAGAATCATATTAGAATCATAATATTAATCACACAACAATCTGTCAAATTTCATTTTCATCTTTATCGCTAACGCATTAGGTTCAAAGTTGATTGCGAATTTTACATTGAGTAGCGTGATGTGTTTTCTGATTCTGCTAAAGTGACCTTTTTAGATCCCCAGAGGTTAAGTTTAAAAGTAAAGTAAATGTGTCTTGTGGTTTATTTTAGATAGGGTGCTATTGTATGTTTTGGTTTGGTATTTATTTAGTTTGCTTCATCATCGTATCCATTGATCGTATCTGAGAGATATCTATTCTCTTTTAAACGGTATCTTTATAGTAAGACTAGCTGACCCATGCTCCCTTCGTTTGGTGGCATACTCTGTAAAATTGTAATAAATCGTGATTAGATTATAATTTCTCGATATATTCTGAAAAATCGTTTCGCATGAAATATATCCCATCCAAATTCGATAATTTCAATTCAGCCGTGTCTTATTTTGAAAAATTAGTTTACAATTTACGCGATATTTTACAATCTTACGGTGTTAGCCATTTTCCGGTGACATTATACGACGAGTAACAAATTAAGTGCAATACCTCAGACACCCCAATTAGAATATTAACCTACGGTTTGAATTCCCTTATTTAAGAGCGTGTATTCCGTCCACTAGTGCCGCCAATCGTTTTTTTTTATTTGTGGTAAATTTAAGACACACACACATCGAATACACACTCTTAACTCGCACTACCGTAAATGTTTACATTTTATTATTCACGTGTGTGCAACACAGCTGTGATGCGAACTACAAATTCGGTTGTTCATCTTAGGTAGGCTTTATAACTCTGTCATAAAGCTCAAATTTCCTTGATTGAAAGATTGTTTTAACTTGTCATGACGTAGTAGTTCTAAATTAAGAAATAAAAAAAAACACCAAAAAAATTAACACGTATTTTTAATTACGGATATCGATTCAGACACTGATTCTGAACCTATTTTCAGGAATTGCGTTTATTCTGTTACATTTTGTATGGCCTATGATACTCACAACGTGGCATTCAATTGGTAAAATACTTTTCAAAATCAGTTCAGTACATCCAGAGTTTACCCCCCACAAGTTGTTTGTAGCGTGATATTATATACCCTATAACCTTCTTCGATAAATGGACTATCCGACGAAAAAAGTAAGAATTTTGCAATCGAACCAGTAGTTGAGATTAGCTCGTTCAACCAAACAAACTCTTCAGCTTTATAATATTATTATAGAAGATATGGATAAACCAAAGCTTAGTCTGATTAATTTACCTAACAGCAATGCCTATTAAAATTTTGCAAGGGAAATCTTTTGAATTGACATCAAAGAACGCTTTTAGATTCAGCTCGCTTCCGTCAAAGAAAACTATTGAATCTAGAGGCTAGATTCAAATTCAGGCATCAAAGCCTGCGCTGCTTACCAAACGTTTCAGCCATGGTAAACAGGAACGAACCGGCGAGCTTCATGTATGTATTCTACTTAAAATTCGCACTCGCTCCGCAAACATAGGCACATCCCTACGAACGTTCTTATCGATCCCGACAAGATATAGTATAAAATATATACCACGTACATCACACACACCCGACACATTGGAAAACAATTCTTATGACGTGTGACGTATGATCGCTTTTCGCGTAACAAGCTATGACCTAGAAAACATGTCGGATTAATTCGCCACAGGGCCGCACTCGGGCGAAACGTTTTTCGGTTGACGTGTCGTGACGTCATTAATTTAATAAGTTTTGCGCCGAACTTGGATGCTGCGCTTGACATATTTGGTGGAATTTCGCAACCAATCTTCTACAACAAATTATTATTTATGTTGGGGAACGGTTTCCTAGCTCCCAGATGTGTACTTTGTTGAATGGAACCTTTTTCCTTATTGAGGTAAATATTTTTAGATGTCCATTCGATATTGTATGTGAACTTTTATTGAGAGATAGGAAAGGGAGAGGTGGTGGATTAATAGGGCACTACGGGAGATTTAGGAAAAAATATTGTCTCTTTTATCAGAAAGCTTCGAACTGCTAAGCTATCGGGAGTTACACGTGTTATGTGCACAGTGCGTCAGTCATAAAAGATTGACATATGCTGTCCTGGGATATTTTTTATATAATTTTAAGGAGAACATTTCCGTCATACATGATTTCTGTGTAACTTAAACCATTAAGGTTGCACTCGCGACGGAAGCTTAAAAAATGGAGTAACTTCTCCCGTTTTCCCAACATTTCCCTTCACTGCTTTGCTCCTATTGATTGTAGCGTGATGAAAAGTATATTATAACCAGCTCAGGAGTATGAAAAATAATTGTACCAAGTTTCGTTAAAATCCGTCGAGTAGTTTTTGTTTCTATAACGGTTATACAGACAGACAGACAGACAGACAAAACAATTTTGCATTTTCAATTGCATTTTTGGCATCAGTTTCGATCCCTAATCACCCCCTGATAGTTATTTTGGAAATATATTTCATGTACAGAATTGACCTCTCTACAGATTTATTATCTTATCTTAATATAAATAAATCTCGTGTCACAATGTTTGTCCTCAATGGACTCCTAAACCACTTAACCGATTATAATAAAATTCGCACACCATGTGCAGTTCGATCCAACTTGAGAGATAGGATAGTTTATAACATCACGCTACGACCAATAGGAGCGGAGCATTCATAAAAAATGTGACGCGGACGAAGTTGCGCGGGACAGCTAGTAAGTATAGATAGATAGATTATTATTTGTATAGATATAATCATAAATTTGGCACATGCTTAGCTTATGTTTTCTTACTATGTTTTATAGCTGTAGCGAAATTTCGAGTCAAACCTTCGTTTTATTGCAATTAGTAAACTTTTTTGCAAATGATGAAAAATGATACTTATTCAGTCTCACGTAAACTGGCTTTTCTTCTAGCTATATTTTTTATTAACTACCCTATATAATCCAATTACACAAAATCAAAATCATCATTCCCTCCACGCACCTACTACGCAGCAAAATTAATTACAATATAAAGCTAGGTCCACACTATCCACGACGGCGCGTCACTGACATAATCCTGTTAGGACGGACGTGACGCGGCGGAACAAAGGCGTCATTTAGATAGGCCGCCAGACTGTGAGGTCCTAATTCTGTGCGGTTTACACGTCCCTTTGGTACTGTAGTACCAAGCCGAATGGCGTTGTATCGGTATGTGTGTAGAGCTGTTTTAATTAGGAGCATCTGTATTTGCCGTCTGCTGTGGTGAATTCGGAATTTTTGTATTCAAAATGCATCCTATAGCTCAGGACCAGCTATGTACCTATCGAAATAGGTACAGTTGTCTCTTTATTTACAAAATTTTAAACAGATATCATTGCTGTCAGGGACTCGATGGACTTGAGGGCCAATTCTACTAATTTTTAATCTAATTTATGAAAATATTATAATGACGATATTTTCCAACTTTTTTGCCTATTACTAGCCTGCTTTTTCGAAAGTGTCTTGTTTGTGCTGGTCGTCTGGCGTTTGACAGCTTAAAAGAGGTAGCAGCTTGTACTATTGATAAATTGACAGCTACCGACACTTTTCGGAAATGTTGTTACTAACCTATTTTAAAAGTTGTATTTCTTGCCTGCTATACTTGAATTGAGCTGACAATTCCTAACATTAATTTAAATGACACGCTTAGCTCTAAATGTTAAGTTATTTTCCAGAATCGACGATCATTTTACTCCACAAAAAATTAAAGCGCGCTTTTTTTCGGCTTGAATCACATAAGTAAGTGTGTCCATAGCCTTAGCTCTATATGAACACTGAAATTAAGTAGCTACAGAGACAGAATGGTTCTCGTAACAATGGAGACACTTCCAGTCTATATCCGTCACGCCTCCGGCTTCCAAGGGGAAGGGCACAGACGTAGGTAGTAGGTACAGTTGCCAGCACATCAAGCTGTCAAATTTTCCCAATCAGTCTTGAACCTTATAACTTGAAGTATAAAGTTGAAAATCTATTGCAGAAATTTGACAGTTTGTTGTAGCTTGATGTGCTAGCGTTTGTACTACGAGTATACTGCACTTATAGTTCATTGATTTTACGTTCATTCATGCGTTGATAATAGCTTTATTGTATGCTCTTGTCTTTTTATGAAGGACTGCTTATATTTTTCAATGTCTGTAGCAATAATACGCATTATTCTAAGGAATTCTCACACTCTACTGGACTCAAAATCGATTTAAACTTTAATGAAATAGACAGTTTTAATCGTCTTCTTTTAATTTTAAACTACTATCTTGTGGTCTTGTGTGTACGTATTTAAACTTTTTGAGGGTTTTAGTAGTAGAGAAAGCTTCCCTAGTATAATATGGATCTACATAACACTATATCGGTGTGTTTTTCGTTAGATAGCTAATATTTGTCCAGCTCGATATCGTATGCAAAAAAAGGTATTGCTACCAATTCATTTATCCAATTTGCTTCACGTCCAAACTTGTTTAGTTTCAAATACACTTTCAAAACACACATGCTGCTGTTCCCATTTCTAGCCATTTTAGGATCTAAATGTATGAGTTTTGAGTTAGTTTTTAGGGTTTAGAACAAAAAACGGAACCCTTATAGGATTACTCGCGTGTCTGTCTGTCTGTCTGCCCGTCTGTTACAGCCAGTTTTCTTCGGTTCGACTGGACCGATTCTGTTGAAATTTAGTCTTTTTCTGCGGAAAGCACTTACTGTGAATGTAATTAATATTTTTTCAAAATTTTATTTTGAAGTTATTCAAGAAAGAAGACCAAAATTGACCATCCCTTATCTCCGAAAATACGGAGCCTAAAATTTTGAAAATGCAGATAATAGTTCTAAACCCAAAGATTACAGAAAACCCGAAAAGAATTCTGTAGTGGTAAAACAATATGTTAAAAAATATATATTCGTTCGGAACCCTCTGCAAGCGAGTCCTACTAGCACTTAGTCAGTTTTAGTTTATTTTTTAGGGGTAGAACTTGTTTGTTTGTTCAAATGAATTGGGTAATAAGTATCATCTTAGCAAAAGGATCTACGATGCCCTAGATGTCCTATCCTTTTTTATTTTTGATACGCACGCGTTTGACCACTATCTCACCTGATGGTAAGCGATGATGCGGTCTACGATGGAGCACGCTTGCTTAGAAGTACCTAACCTATTCACTCTTGACTCAAACACTCCAAGGTTTTAGCTATCAGGAAACACAGACTTCGGCAGGGAATTCCACTCCTTTGCTGTACGCACTATGAATGTGTTCCCGAAACGTTTTGTGCGTGTGGGTGGGATGTCCACCATGTACCAGTGGTGAATCGCCGTTCATCTTGTGTTCCGATGATGGAACGGGCTTGGTGGAATTAAATACTCTTTATCACGGAGGTATGTTTCCTTGGCAGCTAGTTGTCTGACCTACACTTTCCTTTCGTAAGAAATAGGCTAGATTCCATCATCCACAAATTGCAAAACTATTTACTCCGTCAGTTAGAGTATTGAAAAATAATGAACACGTATTTTTTGTTTTAGTTAATCAATGAATATTGACAAAGATAAAACGCGTGACGTCACGACTCACTAAAAATTATGCGAAGGTGTGACGTATTGAGAATTTTAAAAGCGTCGTAACTTCGTCAATTTTGGTTCCCTAACAAAAGAAAAAACACGGGTCAAATATTTTTTGATAATCTAACTGACGGACTTATTAGATTTTTTCAGGACACAAGCCTATTGCTCAGTACCTCATGTTATAATATGGTGTGGGCCATAGACACCTTTATACATTCTCCTTCTGACCTCATTACTCTTCCCTTGCCATAATTATAATAACCGAGGCATTAGCAATTGAGTATGAGGGGGGTTCAAAAACACGCGATGCACTTAAGCTTGCCGGTTTAAAGATCTGACGAATGATAGCTATAATCGCAGTCTTGCCAAGGTCTTGTTTTGGCATGAAATACTGCCGTAGTTATTGTAGAAGTTGCGTATGGTTGTACTGTGAAAAAGATTGGTGCCAGCAAAACCTCTGTTTTGTACTTTTAAAAACAATCGTGGCTATGTTCAGCCAAAGAGTTCACAACAAGATTCTGTGTTGTGGTGTATGTCCGGTAGTAAATATTTTCTCATGAATAATGCATGTTACAGTACAGTTTTTGGGGCCTATTTCGAAAAAAAATGTACTATGATAAAGAGTAAAATTAATATTGGGTAAAAGAGTTCCCTAATTTTCTTTAACACAGGGACCCTTTGGATCTTTGGATAGCTACGCCACTGTTACTATGGAATATACTCTGCTGCGTGCGTTGACAAGCCGAGCGAGACGAAAACGAAGAAGAACATGAGTGTCTTACATTTGGAAATAGAGACTTAACCACATTGAATGTTTCGCAAATCTCAGATTCTTACATAAATAACAGTACAAAAATAAATAGGACGCAGTACATAATAATTAATTAAACCACAGCTGTGCGGGTTTATAAGTAATCCCGTTACGGAGCGACATTGACGGCTCCCGGGTATTACGGCATTATGTAAGATTTTATACAAGTACGACTATTTATGAAATTGTGTCACTCACTTTTCTCGCGTGGTTTATTTATCCAGATTATTTTTTGAATAATTAATATTTTAGAACACAAAGGACACGGAATTATCCTACATTGGTCCACTTACCCCCTAATAGGGCAAAGTAGAGTTTACTCTGCCCAACTAATTAATTAAAGTGGGATTGAATATACTCGCACAAAGTTTTAGTTTGTTTTTCACTTTTGAATTACGTAATACGGTACTTTTACATATGTGACACTGTCATTTGGAAAAGTGGGACCTCTAGGGACCTAGTTTTATTAGAAGCTTTTCATTTATCCAGTTTCCAAAATAACCATATTTGTTTTACGTTTTTTTGCAAATAAATACGACAGTGTAAAACTTTTTAAGGTTATTTTTTTCATGCAAAAAAAAAATCATTTTTTTATATTTTTAAATGTATTTTCAAAGTGTTTAAAAAATATATACTTAAACGAAATAATAATAACTGTACCTACTGTAATAAACGACAGTATATAACATATGTATAGGTTTCTCACTTATCCGCGGCCCCATTTTTTATGATTTCGTAATAAAGAAATAAATTAAATAGCTTTGAATAAATTTACTTTAAATATCCAATAAAACAGTAAAAGAGTGTATAAATGATTTTGGTATTAAATGTTGCAAAATTTAAAATCAAGTTAATAAAAAAAAAATTAAGAACCTTCACTATAAGCGCCATCTGTGGGCGGTAATGACGATTCATTTATTATTAATTATAATGACAATATGACAGCCAAGAAGGTCAGAAAAAAGTCGGAAATCCAAATTAGGAAGTAACGACGCAATTATTCATGCTACAAATATTTAAAGCGAATATTTTGAATGTTACCCAGTAAAAACTCCGCAACAGCTAAACAGATTTCGGTGAAAAGTGCCTGAGCTAAATTTACGTATCAAAAAAATAATAATAGCACAATAACTTCACGCAAATTAAGCTCTAATCTTTTACAAAATAAAAAGCTAAAATTCTTAAAAAAAAAAACTAAAACAATACAATCACGAATCAGCATCTCTAAAAGGTCGGGTTCTGATAAAAACCCGCGAGATTTTTTTGTTTACGGCATGCACTAGGCGTAAGGCGGGGTACGCACCGGGTGGTTTCTGGGTCAGGGGGTGGGGCCACCCCATCGCCACCCCACCCCCTGCTACAGGGTGACACCCTGTGCGTGTACCAATAGAGCGACTTTCGAGTCTAGCTTTTTTATTTTGGGATTCCCGGATGGCTGTTTTTTATACATTTTTTGTTTTCGTTTAGAACTAAAAACAATATTTCGTTTGGGTCTTAATTGCGAGGAAATTTCCCTTTTCGTTGCTAATTGACTTGTTTTGTTTTTAGTAGATAAATGGAAGATTTCCTGTTTGTGTTGATTTTTGTTGAGTTTTATTTTCTTTCAATACTACGCTAGGCTTAGCGCGAGCTTTTATGTCAATACTACGCTAGGTTATTTATTTCGAAATTGAGAGATACCAAATAAATATGTAGTAGATTTTATATTTAGATGTCATCTGAATTCTATTCATTTGTGAAATTATATAAGTTTTAAATTAGCATTTTAATGAGTTTATAAGTGAGAACGATTCATTAACGCGATCCTTAGTTTCAATATTCTTTTTTTTATTTCATTTTCTATTATTTCTTTTAAGTACCTACCTAGCTAAAGAAAAAAGCACTCGTAATGTCTGTCTGTCTCACATTTATTACCGTCTTTTATTAGATAAGTGTCCGACATTTTTATCTCAAGATGAGTCTTCGTAAACTTGAGTGGCAGAAAAGAAAGATCCAATTATTCCTTTTCTAGTTTATCATTTTCAGAAACATTTATGGCTAAGCCCCTGACGACCCAGAACTGTCTAGGTAGATAATAAAATTAGATTCATGATTAATTGAATAAGAGTCATTTAATAACTTATAATATTTCACTTTGGAAAACACCTGCAAGTAAGTATAATAGTCTTGGCAGAATTAGGTATCTTAAGAGTGTGTATTCCGTCCACTAGCGCCGCCAATCGTTTTTTATTAATTGTGGTAAATTTAAGACACGTAGATAAAAAACCGCTCTGTAGTGCACTGAAGAAATGTATTTATTATGTTACGGAGCTAGTGGACGGAATACACGCTCTTAATAATTTCTACTTGGTACTTAATAATTAATTGTAAGTAATTGCAAATTGTTAAGACTCAGATTTTTCCTAATCTTTTGGTATTTTTAGGGTTCCGTAGCGAAATGGCAAAAACGGAACCCTTATAGATTCGTCATGTCTGTCTGTCCCTCCGTATGTCACAGCAACTTTTTTCGGAAACTATAAGAATTATGCTGTTGACATTTGGTAAGTAGATGTATTCTGTGAACCGCATAAAGATACAAAAATAGAGAAAAAGCAATATAATAATACTTAGAACTGAAACTCAAGTTTTTTTTTTCATCAAACCCATACGTTTGGGGTATCTATGGGATAGGTCTTCAGAAATGATATGAGGTTTCTTATATCATTTTTTCCTAAACTGAATAGTTTGCGCGAGAGACACTTCCAAAGTCGTAAAATGTGTTCCCCCCTGTAACTTCTAAAATAAGAGAATGATAAAAGTAGAAAAAATATATGATGTACATTACTATGTAAACTTCCACCGAAAATTGGTTTTAACGAGATCTAGTAAGTAGTTTTTTTTAATACGTCATAAATCGTGTAATACGTTAATGGTACGGAACCCTTCGTGCGCGAGTCCGACTCGCACTTGGCCAGTTTTTTGCCTTTAGGACATCTCTTAGGGCAAAACGGGGGATACCTGAGCAATAACTAATGAAAATTTAATCAAGTTCTAGACTTTGACTTCGCCTGCGTGAAATGTTCATAAAACTATCCTATGGGCTCCAGATTCTAGACTATATCAACGTGAAAAATTCATTAAGATCGGTTTAGTGCCTTAAGAGAGAAACGTAACACACAAACAATCAGACAAAGCTACTTTCGCTTTTATTTGTATAGATAACATATAAACGGTAAAGTCTTCAGCTAATTAAATATTATAATTAAGGAGACAGTAAGAGCAAAGTCGTCTGTGTTTGCAGCTAACATTTACTTTACTTAATTACGTACTAAACGTGCATTACCTCGCTTATTTGAGGTAGGATGAAGTGATTAGAGTAAAACACACTTTGTACTGTACAGTCAGAGTCAATGTACCTACATATTGATAGGTATACATAATTATAATCTTATTTTTTTTTTTGGCTTTTTTTAACTCTTGGCCCAAATCTCACCTGATGGAAAGTGATGATTAGGCCGAAGATGGAAGCGAGTTTCACCCGGAAACCTCTTAGACAGAGGAACACTGGCTATCATACCTATAACTGCCGGAACACAACAATGCTGTTAACATAGTTGTTATGGCGACAGACTTAGACATGATGGTGGTAGCTTGCCAGGCGGACTTAGAACAAGTCCTACCACCAACCAAACCGAGCAAAAAATTTGCCTCCGTTGGGAATCGAACCCGGGACCTCTGTGTCTGAATCAGGTGGTATACCACTAGACCACGGAGGCGGTTAGTGTCACCTGTTTAGCACCACCCGGGGACCACGTGTAGGGATTCAATGAAGGGTGTTCTCCTACGGACGCGGGTGACTCGGCCCCCGAAATTATTTCTTTGTATTTATGTCAGAGACCCTTGAGGCGGTTTTGAAACTCTGACACTATGACACGAGTGTATGGGGTCGTTAGACCTTACCTCAAGATAAGAAGAAGATTTATTTCTGCTATCTATATATATATCTATATATATAAAACAAAGACGGGTTTGTTACAACACTTATAACTCGAGATCTGCTGAACCAATTTTCATGGTTATTGATTCGTTGGATTTGTCTCCGACCCGAATAACAGAATACATCTTAAAAACAATGAAAATTCGATATGTGCAATGAATACTTAATTGACGGGAGCGAAGCCGCGGGGGACAGCTAGTATAATTATATAAAAGAAAGTCGTGTTAGTTACACTATTTATAACTCAAGAACGGCTGAACCGATTTGGCTGAAAATTGGTGGGGAGGTAGCTTAGAACCAGGAGACGGACATATGATAGGATTTTTATCCCGGAAATCCCACGGGAACGGGAATTACGCGGGTTAAACGGGAGCGAAGCCGCGGGGGACAGCTAGTAATTATATAAAAGAAAGTCGTGTTAGTTACACTATTTATAACTCAAGAACGGCTGAACTGATTTGGCTGAAAATTGGTGGGGAGGTAGCTTAGAACCAGGAGACGGACATATGATAGGATTTATATCCCGGATTTCCCACGGGAACGGGAGCTATGCGGGTTAAACGGGAGCGAAGCCGCGGGGGACAGCTAGTCTTAAATACAAAAGTTTGGATGTATTTTCGTTCCTCAATCCCGCCAGAATGGCTGAAAGGATTTGGAAGCAATTTGGCACAAATATAGATTAAAGTCTGAATTAGCACATAGTATAAAGCTATTTTCCCTCGGGATAATTTCCGTCATTCACGCGGGCGAAATCGCCGGTGACAGGAGCTAATGTAACATCTTAGAATAATAACGCATAGAAACCTAGTACGAGTGCAAAAAGTGAGGCAACTAAAACTTAGCCTAATCCGTCAAAATTAGCCATCAGGCCGTCAGTACTCAATGTCACGTTCCGTCGAACACAGCTCGCGAGTAAATAATTGAAAATGACAGTTTGTTGCGTGAAAGGATGTTATAGCACATCAGGAAAACAAAAAAAATGTGATAAAATAACATTTCACAAATAAGTACTCACATTCTATGCACTATTTTTACGTAAATCGATAAATAAAACAAAATTCTAATAACCTAACTTGTCATAACACAGTGTTGCTATTTGTGAGGAAGAAATACCCACATTGCTTTCATTCATGTTTTTCATTTTTGTAATTTTAAAATACAATACTTACTGTTAATTCATATCAAACCCGATGTTTTAACATTGTTTATAATTATAACCCATCAAGCATTCTAAACGCATTGAACAATATCTCATTCTTTATGCGATTTATTTCCTTTTATTTTGAAATAAATTGAATTATACCTTTCGAAAAAATATGTCATATTACATGAAAAATCATGTTTACCTTTTCCAGTTCCCAACAACATAAAATACTTACCTTGATAGCAAAATAGTAATGCGTCTTCCCATATTTTGTGGGTAACGGCTTAGTAATGGTATCACTGAAAGCTATATCTGTGTGCGTTAGAGGAACGTAGACACATTCGGCTCACGCACACAAAGAAAATGAAGTGGACACACGATTTTGCTCGGGTTTTGTTCTAGACGCGGCTTCTATGCGTTATTATTCTAAGTGTAACATATTACGTAGATATGAAAATATGTAGGTATGTTGGAAATATTTTGGTTAACCGAGTGTGCCACTGGCCTAAATGTTAGTTTGAATTATAGATAGAGATAGCTGCCCCGGTTATTACAACACTCGTAATTTATATTTATGACTTGATAGCTCGTGTTTAGATTATCGTTTTGTATATTTTTATTTATCTTTACATAGTATAAAATAAAGTCTCTGTAAGCTGTTAAACTACTACGTAATAGATTTTAATGCGATTTTTCATCAATGAACAGAGTGATTCAAGACGAATGTTTATGTATAATTCGTCTCGAAATTCCTACAAGAACGGGAAAAATGTGATTTGCGCGAACAAAGTCGCGGGTAAAAGCTAGGCCTACATATAACAACAAAATCAACCGTTTCCGCCAGAGTTTAAAAACAAATAAACGTTTTCCTTTCCACAAATTGTTTTAACCGTTGCTTTGACGACAAAAGTACCTTTAACCTCTTTGAAACTCAACTTCTTCGTAATGAAAATCTGTGCATTTTATTTTTCCACCAACCTTTTCCTTCCTGGCGGGATACATGTATCCCGGCATCGCGAATCGCAGTTGAGCCCCGCCGGGACACATGTGTCCCGGCACACCGCGACTGATTAAAACTTTTATTTCGTGAATAGGAAGCTTTAGATTCGTTTGTCTATGAATATTCTCTATGGTGTATAAAATTTGCCAACTCTAGAAAAAAAAACATACTAAAATTATGACACCTGACATTTCAAAACTCTTGTCAAAAGTTTCTATGTCACGGTGATTTCGCGCGCAAGTGGTGAAGTGATTTTAGTGAATTTTGTGTGTTTTTAGTGCAATATTCTAGGGTAAGTGGATAAATAATCATTTATCACTATTTCCTACAAGTATGTAGCTAGTTTTTTGCATGAAATAACATAACAAAACTTGTTTAGTTGAGCCAACAAAAGTTACGTAGTTCCGAGTGTTCGCCAAGGTCAACATTGTTATTGGTTTGGTTTTTGTCAATTTTTACAAATAAAGTAAGCATATATTAACGATTTATGGTTAACAATGCGTTGATGAATATATAGGCAGTAATCTACAAGCTTTTCCAATTGGAATCTGTTTGATATAACTCTGATAATCGTCTTCAAAATAGCGCATTGAATTACGCAATAAAAAACAACAAATGGCGCCGCGCTTTATGAAGTTTGAGCTTGAATATTGCTATAATCGGCTATAGAACTCATATAAAAGATCATTGTCATTAGATTACTCTTCTTTTCATAAGCTAGATCCCAAAAATTGGTGTAAATTGATGCAAGAGTTTTGTCAGAAATAACATAAACAGCAACATAACTACATTCAGCAAGTTCTCTCATTTCAATAGGATATATATATTTCTCGAGTACTAATAAGACTTTTGTTTGTGATTTATTTCATGACGACATAATTATCGAACTCGAAACCATTTCAAGTGTGAGGATACAAGCTTTAGAAACGCCGCGATAACGTTTTAAGTGGCTCGGGTCAGATTACTGTTGAATGAGCGCCCGCCCGCCGGGCGTCAAGGACTTGTGACGTAAGAAACGTTCGGTACGGGAGAGGTAAAAACAAAAGACAATCTGAAAATCAGTTCCACGTTCAATTTCCTTTTATCCAATCAGGGAAAAGAATACAAACAATAGACGTAGGCTAGAAAAACATACCCTATGTGTTGTCTAGGCATGTGTTTGTCGTTGGCTGAAAGCCTAGACGACTAATTAGTTTAGGTATCCGTTTGCTGCCAAACGACTGAGAATTTGCTAAAAGCTGTCTATATCTGCGTCTTTGCTCAGCAGACAGGAACATTGAATATTCGATTTCTGTTCTAATTTAGGAGTAAGATAAAATTATTTTTGTTTTATCTGTCTAGTCTTTTTGGTTTAAATTAAACATCATTTGCCTAGCCTTTTCCCAACTATATTGGGGTAGGCTTCCAGTCAAACCGGATTCAGTTGAATATCAGTATTTTACGTGGAGCGGCTGTCTACCGGACCTCCACAACCCATTAACTGGGTAACACGGTACTCCTTGGCAAGACTGGTGTCAGATTTTCTGTCTTCTGACTATCCGAAACGACTGCCAAAGATCTCCAAATGACAGCCGGGACCAACAGCTTAACGTGCTTTCTGAGGCACGGAGGAAACTTGGTATGTTAAGATGGTCACCCATCCACAGACCAACCTCGGCAAGCGTTGCTTAACCTTGAAGATCGACCTGTGCGGCTGTAATTATCTAGCCACGAGCTCCTCTTTATTAGATTTGGTTTAAATTAAACGTGAGAGCTTAATACACTACCTACTAGCCTTTGCTTCTCTTTCTCTTTAGGATCTCCTACACTCGCCAGGAAACCTGCTTACCTACATGCACATTACAGCTTTCTACGTCCAATAGTTTCGGCTGTGCGTTGTCTAACGATAAGGATGAAAATTAAATTTGACAGATTTTTGTGTGATTCTAATATGATTTTCCTCAAGTGACTGTGCCCCCCCCACTCCCCTCCAAGGAACTCAACGCAGTGGAAACATTATAGACTCGTATCTTTATTACGCGTATGCTTAAAACACAACATTGTTTGCCAATGTCAGAAACACAATCCAAACAAAACGAACTATTAGACTAATGCATTTATCTCGTTCAAAAAGTAAGAATCGCATTAGCATTTAAAACAGCAGCCTTCAATCCTGCTTACCCAAAGTCGTGTGTTTATAAAACATTCAAGTAAGGAGCACTTAGCAGAAAACAATCGTTTGCCAGCAACTTAGTCTAAATAAGCCAATTAAGAGAGTAGACGGTCCACAATTAGAATTGAAATAAGATATTCGATGGTATTGTCTCTGTAAAGTGTACCTACATGCTAATATTTAATTGTCTATATCTGTATATGTTGTGATTTCAAGGCTAAACTGCTAAATAATAAATATCTTTAGAATAGGGAGAGCTAGCTGGAACCCTGACTTGAGTCATTAGTGTAGTTTTGTGCTTAGAGAACACCAACAGACAGTAGAGTTACTTTTTAACCAACTTCCCAAAAAGGAGGAGGTTCTCAAATTCAATTTTTCTTTATGTTTGTTACCTCATAACTCCGTCATTTATGAAACGATTTGAAAAATAATTTCGGAAGTCGGTGTCAAAATACGAATAAACTAATAACAACACCAACTACCGAAATTAAAGAGAGTTTTTACTTTGTATTGTTTTTTTTATTTATTTGGAAGTCGGTTGTAATTTTTGATATAAGTAAGTTTTCTTTATATATATAATTTTAAATGTAAGGATGACGTTCAAAATTGCCGTTTAATGGCCAAAAGCTTTAATGAAAAGAGGGTTTTTGTACGAAAAATCCGAAATATATGTGGATAAGCTGACCGGGTAAACGATGTTTTGCCAAATTAAAAAATAAATAAATACCCTACGATCTATTCTCAGACCTACCAAAAATACATAAATCATAACGATCGGTCAAGCCGTTTCGGAGACTCCGAGACACGTGATTTTTATATACTAGATAGACTTATATAGTCAGTCGTCTCGTCGTATCGTTTGGCTCAAACTCAGACTAAACAAAACTATTTAGACAACTAGAGAGCGCCAAACTTTTATTTTATTCCAAAATTAGATTGAAAAAGGTATTCGGAGTACTGCTGTCATTTGTTAATTACCTACACTAGCTGAACTTTGTCACATTTTCCATTAATGCTCCGCTCCTTTTTCTCTTAGCGTGATGATATATATATTGTATATAACCTTCCTCGATAAGAGGGCTATCTAACACTGAAATAATTTATCAAATCGGACTAGTAGTTCCTGAGATTAGCGCGTTCAAGCAAACAAACAAACTCTTCAGCTTTTTAATATTAATATAGATATACCTGACTAACTTCTAGTTTGCGCTGCGTTCCCAAGGGAGCTAAAAGGCCACTTTGGCTGAATCACAATATTAATCACACAACAACCTGTCAAAATTTAATTTTCATCTTTATCTTTCAAGGTTGATTGGGGAAATTTGACAGTGACGGGTAGTTTGATTTGCTTTCTGATTCTGCTAAAGTGGCCTTTTTAGACTTGCTGATTTGATGTAGGTACACGTTAACTGAAAAATGCTTGCACTGTCTGGATAGGTCCACTCAAATCTGTGTAGTCCTTTCTGCCAAAGACCACCTTACACCTACAGTCCTACAGAATTCTCATAAGATTTGACCACTGCACACTATGAGGACTTTTTTAAGAGAATTTGACCTCTGAGTTTCTTTCGATGTGTCTGGGCAGTCAGCTAGGAAACATCGGCCTCATTTAGTTTAAATTTAACTAAATTAACGTGTAGAAATACTAGTGATATCCGGCTTAATACCTGTTTTGTCATGCTCTATCTGTATTGAAAGCTATATCTGCGTATTAACCAGCACTTCAACATTGTGCAGCCACAATCACACATTGATTGGACGCCAACAGCAACAGACACTCCACCGTGCAAACAGACCCCCAGCACCCATATACCTATAGGCATATTACCCTTGACGCGACCACCTAATCACCTATGTAATACACGCTAGGTACTGTTAGCACTAATTCATTTATCCTGTGGTCCCAAATCCGATACACGAGCCAAACACACGCTAATTACATTGACGCCCGGTCCTTTGATCATTGTGTTGGCACACAGTATAAATATATATGCTACCAATTACATAGGAAGTATGAGAACATAGTTGGTATTGTATTGTTAAATGCACGTCTGCGGTTGATTTGAGCTACGAAAGTAGTTCTTGCTGGGACGGAATAAAGGTGGTGTCAAAGTCAGAGCCGACGACTATCAAGACGTCTACCAACCGACCCATTGGTAGACAGCAAAACTATAAGTAGTTACTAGCGTGTGCCAGTGGCTTCGCCCGCGTAATCCCTAGGGAACATACTCCCGGAATATAATATGTATATAACCTACTAGCTGACCCGTGCAACTTCGTCTGCGTCACATTTTCCATTATTGCTCCGCTCCTATTTGTCCTAGCGTGATGATATATAGCCTATAACCTTCCTCGATAAATGGGCTATTTTACACAGAATTTTTCAAATCGGACCAGTAGTTCCTGAGATTAGCGCGTTCAACCAAACAAACAAACAGACTCTTCTGCTTTATAATATTAGTATAGATTTACCCTCATAGTTCCCGTTGCAATGGGATTTCCAGGATAAAAACTATCCTATGTCCTTTTTCGGGTCTCAAATTATCTTTGTGCAAAATTCCACAGTTACTTTCGCATTTATAATATTAGTTAGGATTTCGTGCAGCGTGTATTTGAATTCTAAATTCGATAAAATGATCTTATTTTGGAACTCTTATGACACAAACAACACACTATACAGGAGAAATTTCAAATTTGAGTGAAACAAAAAGGCTTTTTGTAGAGCCTTTTCGGGTTCTGTCTGTTTTCTTTGTTTCTACTGGGTCAATTCTGTTGAAATTTACATACGTATATGGACGCGTATGAACTTCTGTGACCCAAACACTACCAATATTTTTGTATGAGGGTCACTTTTGGGGGTAAAACTAGAAAATTAAAAAAAGTTTTTCAAACTGTATTGTGTGGCATATCAAATGAAATTATTTGTTTTTTTTTTATTTTAAAATAAATAGTTTGGAAGCTATTCAATAAATTAGACCAAAAATTATTAATTTTGGGTCTCCGAAACCTTTATCTCCGAAACTACATAATATTTACTCCGAAAAAAACTGCAGATAATAGTTCTATACCTACCTAAAGATTACAGAAAACCTATTTAAAGAAAGTCTGTAGTGTTAAATTGTTTTGTAAGTAATGTTGAAAAAATTAAATTTGTTTAGAACCCTTTGCACGCAAATACGACTCGCATTTGGCCAGTTTTTAATATCAGTGGCCACTAAAAAATTCAACTACTAGTCGATCATAGCGCGTGTGACTTGAATTCAAATCCGTAGCGACTCAAATATTGATATTTGAGTGGATGGCCACGGATTTGAATTAAGTATATTAATTCAAAAATAGGCGAATTTTGAAATTCGGATCCGTTTTTAAAAACGTTCGTAAATACATATGCACATGAAGCTAGAAAATATAACAATTCTTTTGGGAAGTCATGTAAACAACCACAAAGACGTGAACAAGACGAATTGAACAAAAATAGGAAGGTACATAAATGATTAAACGTTCCAACGAAGGCATCAAAGAGATTTAGTGAATCCTAACTGACACTTACACAATCCTACAGTGGGTGTATACAGTATTTACGTACTAACAAGGTGATCACAGCAGCTCAAAGACGTCTCAAACCCATTCTTGTCCATAAATCTATACTGACACTTTAAAAATGTGTGGGTGTCCCATACACCCACAATATTAGTAACACCAACAATATTTTACTTAGGAACGAATGGTCCGTCTTCACGATACAGAATTCTATACAGATTTAAATACAATTCTATAGAATTTAGTTTGTGCAACAATGCGATGCAGACTAATTTTAATTAGAGTGTGATGTATTTTTTTAGATTTTATTCAGATTTCAAAGTTTGTACAGACGACTGCACATGAAACTACAACAGTCTGTCAAATTTCTTCAATAGATTTTCAACTTTATGACTTTAGCTATAAGGTTCAAGGTAGGTTGGGAAATTTTGACAGTTTCGGGAAAGTTTTGAAAGCTGATGTGCTGGCGACTGTACAGACAGGTCATTAACGTGTGGACTTACAATAAAGTACATTAACCTTTCACTAATATCCCTTCTTCGATACCCGAAAAATAAAATTATGAACCGTTTTTAGGGTTCCGTAGCGAAATGGCTAAAACGGAACCCTTATAGATTCGTCATGTCTGTCTGTCTGTCTGTCCGTCCGAATGTCACAGCCACTTTTCTCCGAAACTATAAGAACTATACTGTTGAATTGAAACTTGGTAAGTAGATGTATTCTGTGAACCGCATTAAGATTTTCACACAAAAATAGAAAAAAAAACAATAAATTCTGGGGGTATACTTAGAACTGAAACTCAATAAATTTTTTTTTCATGAAACCCATACGTGTGGGGTATGTTATGGATAGGTCTTCGAAAATGATATTGAGGTTACTAAATAATATCATTTCTTTCTAAACTGAACAGTTTGCGAGAGAGACACTTCCATAGTGGTAAAATTTGTGTCATCATTCTCTTATTTTAGAAATTACAGGGGAGGGGGGCATGTAACTTACTTACAAAAAAAATATATATGACGTATATCACCATGTAAACTACCAGCAAAAATTGGTTTGAACGAGATCTAGTAAGTAGTTTTTTTTAATACGTCATAAATCGTAAATCGCAACTTTTGCTTAAAATATACCTACAGGTTTGTACGGAACCCTCGGCGCGCGAGTCCGACTCGCACTTAGCCGGTTTTTTTTCATTACTAGAAAACGTAAATTATCACGATAAAATAGTCGATTCAGGACGTCTTTATGTCTTCACTAGCTTTTCCCCGCGACTTCGTACGCGCATATCCCGATTTTTCCCGTTTCTGTAGGAATTTCGGGAAATCCTTTCTTACCGCTCCCCTACACTTCCCAAGGGAACTACATGCCAAATTTCAGCTTTCTATAACCAGTAGTTTCGTCTATGCGTTGTCTAGTGTCAGTCACTCAGGAACGCTAGAGTTTTATATACGAGTATGTACTAGCTGACCCGCGCAACTTCGTCTGCGTCACATTTTCCATGAATGCTTCGCTCTTAAATAATATTTCGACTATAAATTGAGATGTAAGCTACCCTATCTTTCCAGTTGAATCAACCTGCACACGGTGTGCAAATTTGATTAAAATCGGTTAAGTAGTTTAGGAGTCCATCGAGGACAAACAACGTGACGCGTAATTTAGGTACATATATTATTAAGATGTTGATTTCTGTTTTTGATATTAAGAAAGGCAATAAATGTATGTGACTGTATGTGTATGTGAATGTATGTATGAATGTGTGAATCTGGTATACCAGATTAATGTGCAATAACGGTCACAATAACGGTCACAGCAGCTCAAAGACATCTTGAACCCATTCTTATCAATGAATCAATACACACACACACACACACACACACACACCCCACACACATACACCCACACAATTTTAAGTCACGTCAACAATACAATCCAGGGGCCTAAAGTTTCACACGCCCTTCTCCACCCAGCCTAGGGTTGTCTCCTCACTTGTTCGAACTTTCTCATTAACTTAGATTTGCTTAACTTTCTGTAAAGTTAGTTAAGTTGGCTGTTTGAATACTGATATGCTGTTACATGGATGGGTGGGAATAGGATGGGGAGTGAAAGGACATAATGAATAAGAGTTAAAATTTAGGCATTGTTTGTAGATGTTGCTTTTGTAGGAAAGTTGTTTGTCTTCGATAAAGTTAGATGGAGTCTGTTGGGGTAAATAATAAAAGTATGTTAAAGGTTTTTAACATGAATCGAGGGATTTACTAGAAACAGTACCACTTTGCAAAATTTCTTGTTCAAAATCTAATAAGATATCTACCTCCAAATTAGTCCGTCAAATAGATTTCCAAAAGTTATTCGAAAACGTTTTTCAATTTTCTTTTTTCACAAATCAAAACATAAAGACGACGAGCGTGTTGAAAAATCGTGTGACATCACATTCGAGTAAACTTATAACTTAAACGTGACGTCACTTGCCCCCACTCCTGATGCGTTTTATCGTCGTATTATTTATTAATTTAATGAAGCAAAAAAATACGTGTCCCATATTTTCTTATGATCTGACGGACTAAAATAATAGAATCATATTTTTTTTTCGCAATACCAGAGGCCAGTCCTGCTCACTCAGCAACTAGATGACCTGTCTATTTAGTTAATACTATAATGACCCACGCAACTTCGTCTGCGTCACATTTTCCATTGATTCTCGGCTCCTTTTAGTCTTATCGTGATGATATGTAGCCTATATCCTTCCTCGATACATGGGCTATCTAATACTGAAATAATTTTTCAAATCGGACCTTTAATTCCTGAGATTACCCCCTACATACAAACTTACAAACAAATGTTACCTCTTTATAATATTAGTATAGAAAACAATCATAAATCTCATCAATACCACATCAGCCGAAGGACGTCTACTGCTGGATGGCCGTCTTTCCGCGCGTGTCGCCACATAAATCGCTGCCGTGCGACTCGCATCCATCGTCTACCCGCGACCCTTGCCAGGTCTGAGGTCCACCTTGTGCATGCAATATTTTTCAGTTCCATCATGACATTTCGAAACAGTCGAAACCTCTCTTCATCATCATCTGCTTAACCTTTTCCCAACTACATTGGGGTCGGCTTCCAGTCTAACCGGATTCAGCTGAATACCAGTCATTTACGTGCAGCGGCTGCCTACCAGACCTCCACAACCCATTAACTGGGTAACACGGTATTTCTTGGCAAGACTGGTGTCAGATTTACTGGCTTCCGACAATCCGTAACGACTAACAAAGATCTGCAAATGAGAGCCAGGACCAACGGCTTAACGTACTTTCCGAGGCACGGAGGAACCTCGATATGTTAAGATGGTCACCCATCCACAGACCAACTTCCTCTCTTACTCCATCAAAAGAGACAGCTACACATCTACCCGCACAAGTGGATATTCACGTAGCATTCCATACTAATAGTTAATTTATTAAAAGCACCAGGTGTCAGCCCTGTTTCGCCCCCCATCCATTTCCCGAGCACTCCGGCTAAAGCGAAACTCGCCGCGTTTTTACTTTCCGTAATTTGATGGATACCGGTGGTTTGCGGAGCGGAGCTGTACTGAGCGGAGGTTTGCGGAGCGGTGCGAACTTTTTCCGAGTCTTATTGCGTCGTTAGTGATGTAAAATTTTGGGTCGAGATTGCTATTGCGTTTGGGCATAAAATGATATTTTACAAAAACATTTTTAACAGTAAAAAGTTGTAAAAAAACAATTGGCCCGTGTTTGTTTTTGCATGAAACAATGCTGCCATGCATAGCAAGAGTTGCACTCACTCTCTCGCTTCTGGAGGTGATTGCAATTGTTGCTTATTAAAACAGCATTTGACCCCATAGGCAAAGTAAATTATTTAATGTACCTATTCAAACTCAAATTATTATCAACTAGCAACCTGCCCCAGCTGCTTAAGGGAGCAAATATTGTGTACACAAACCTTCTTAGCTCTTTCTATTAGTGAAAACCGTATCAAAGTTTATGATAGAATAAACGATGAGACAGACACAGGCAGACAGTGACTTTGCTTTATACTATTAAGAGAAAAATCTATATAGTATTTTTTTAGAATATAAAATCATCAAATGACTCCTTCCTCCCTGGGCGGAGCAAAAGGGAGTGTCAGACTCTTGCTGACTTAAATCCATCCGTGTTCCCACAAATTAGTCCAAATACCCTTTGCATTCCAGCGCTGTGACTCTTTCGAACAAATTCCGCAACGCTGGCAGATTTCGCCATGACCATCAATTAAATTATGACTTTAGATCAGTCTGAACTAATTATGTTTCTGACTGTTTCTATTTTCGTTAGTCATTAATCATTAGAACTTTAACATGTAGTTAGAAGTCCGAAATGTCATCTGTTTCACGTCAAAATTTCGTCGAACTCTTAAGTTTACAACGATAGTTTTAATATTGTATAAACCTAAATATAGTGTGTAAAAGCAACAATATTCCTTATTTAACAATAATATTCCTTGTTTTATTTAATCATTTAAAAAAGGAACATAGGTACATTCTCTACCAGTCAGCCTTTGGGTTAAAAAAAAACTGGTGGTTGTACAATATATAAATAAAATTTAGAATAATTACTGACTTTACTAGGTACTTAGCTGCTTAAATTCTCTGATTAACATAGATTTAGTTACAAAATCTTACGTTGCGCAACATTTAGCATTAACTCATAGTTTTATATCAATAAAATGGCGATAGTTATTACCACATTAACCGCAGCGGGCGCGGGTCCCGACCTCAGAGTCGAGGCCCAATTGCCTCCAATTGCCATGGGAGCTGCGACCGACCGCCATATTCCGTTTTGTCAAAGCAAATTGTAGGAAATTACTCATTTTTGTTACACAGCAATTTGTGACAAATTTGAGGTAAGAGATGAAAATTGAATGCTTTTTGCGATTCGAAAGTGTAAAACAAGGCTAAAAGTGTAGACGTATAAAGTGAAAATGGTATTGTATAAAACTTTTATAGGCTCCAAGAGAATAAAGTTGTAAGTGCGTATAAAATTGTGGGAGAACATCATTCATGTTTTAACGAGGATATCTTCACGTAAGGCAGTTTACGTTATCCTGAACATTATTTTATTTTTTTATTGAACATTAAGGCGAGGTTGCAGTACTGTGTGTTTTGACGAACAACAGCGACTGTCCGGCGAGCGAAATAATGCCTAAATTTTGATTGTTTCTTCTTCTTGTTGAAAACTGATATAGAAATAATACAATATGGTTTCAACATTTACTTTTTTTTTTCTTTTTTTTTTATTCAAAACGGGGAAACTCTTGGCCCAAATCTCACCTGATGGAAAGTGATGATTAGGCCGAAGATGGAAGCGAGTTTCACCCGGAATCCTCTAACATAGAGGAACTGGCTATCATATCTCTAATTGCCGGAACACAACAATGCTGTTAACATTGTTGTTATGGTGACAGACTTAGACATGATGGTGGTAGCTTGCCAGGCGGACTTAGAAGTCCTACCACCAACCAAACCGAGCAAAAAATTTGCCCCCACTGGGAATTGAACCCGGGACCTCTGGGTCTGAATCGAGTGGTATAACCACTAGACCACGGAGGCGGTAAGTGTCACCTGTTTAGCACCACCCGGGGACCACGTGTAGGGATTCGCTGAAGGGTATTCTCCTACGGACGCGGGTGACTCGGTTACTTCAAAATAAAAAGCTCTATCTATTGATATAACTTTTATTTATTCGTGATAAAATCTCTTAGCAGTACACGTTTAAAATTGTAATTTAGTGTCATGTTTGATAAAAAAAAGTATCGAGCCAATCATTCTAAATCGCGTTTCTATATTTACGATTTACTTGAGGGTATGTTCTATTTTTATGTAATGATTTTTATTTTTTTTAAAACTCATAATTAATTAGATTTTCAGACGTTCAAAAATCTTAAAGAGTACTGCAACCCCGCCTTAAGTTCGGTAGTTTAATAGTTTATTTGAAAAACATACGTTACAATCATTGTTAAGCCCTGACTCCTGAACTAGATATTTGTAATACCTGTATTTCAGGAATCAGTTTCTTCTTCCTTAATAAATGCTCCTTATTGTATGCAATGGTCCTAGACTTTTCCAACATAAATATTATTATTGATATAATTTATAGTAACATAATATATTCAAATTAAATTATAATTTAATAATTTTAAATTTTTAGTTATACATTATTACCTATATTCAGTAGTGTTACCTAAATGACGATGTTATGCAAGGCAAGGCATTCTCCACCAGACTTATGGTCAAAAGACTACACTGGTAGACATGGGCGCCCAGAGGGGGGTGCTTTTGCACCCCTCTTTCAATAAAACATACGAAAGCAGAATGTAGTAAATGAAACCTAGCAAATCCAAGGCGAGGTACTTCGAGCTGCCTCCCGTTCAGCCTATAAGTATCCGTCTTCTTTACTTCTGGGAAAAAGAAAACCTATCCTATTCGAGGCTGGGTTTTGAAGATGCATCCCCCTGAAAATGGTTCTGCTGGCGCCCATGCTGGTAGGTGTATAACAATTGAATAATCTATACTAATATTATCTATACTAATATTATAAAGCAGAAGAGTTTGTTTGTTTGTTTGTTTGGTTGAACGCGCTAATCTCAGGAACTACTGGTCCGATTTGAAAAATTCTTTCAGTGTTAGATAGCCCATTTATCGAGGAAGGGTAAAGGCTATATGTCATCACGCTAAGACAAATAGGAGCGGAGCAGTAATGGAAAATGTGAGGCAGACGAAGTTGCGCGGGTCAGCTAGTAGAATATAGAAGAGTTTGTTACTTTGTTTGTATGTTTGTTTGGTTGAACGCGCTAATCTCAGGAACTACTGGTCCGATTTGAAAAATTATTTCAGTGTTAGATAGCCCATTTATCGAGGAAGGTTATATATATATCATCACGCTAAGACAAATAGGAGCGGAACAATAATGGAAAATGTGACGCAGACGAAGTAGCGCGGGTCAGCTAGTATTTAATATTTAATGATAAGCAGATCACTTCATTCTTCACCTTAATCTCTTCAAAGTTAAAGTGAACAGGGTGGCTAAAATGCTACTTCGGAATAATCATAGTATAAATCACACAACAATCTGTCAAATTTCATTTTCATCTTTATCGCTAACGCATTAGGTTCAAGGTTGATTGGGAAAATTAGACAGTGACGGGTAACGTGATGTGCTATCTGATTCGGCTAAAATGACCTTTTTAGACACCCAGGCTTCTTCTGTGTATTCAATCTATGGTCTGAGATAGAGGGGAACCTCACGCCCTAGCCGCCGCAACAGAAGAAGACGCCCCGGGCGTCGGGAGTTGCAGAGCGATTCCCGGTCACCGTAGGGTCGGGCCTGCGGACGGCGAGCGTTGGGTGGCTCGCTGTCCGTTCAGAACCAGGCCTGGGTCGACGGCGCGTTGTGTTCCACGCGCGCCTCAAAGAGATGTCAGCAAACTAGACGGGCCCGCTAGGGTCTGTGCCTGCCAGGGTTGTGGAATTTGTTCGAAAGAGTCACCGCGGCCCTGGAACGCAAAGTGCACTAAGAGGAACACGGATGGGTTTTAGTCAGAAAGAGTCTGGCACTCCCTTTTGCTTCGCTCAAAGCGGAAGAAGTCATTTGATGAAATCCTTAAAAAAAAAAAGCCTTTTTCTGTGTAAGCTCACTCACACGAGACTATAGACTCATAGAGACAAGAACAAAACCTGCATTAACATTTGACGATAAGCAAGCCATCTTTAAACTCAACCCATTAATTTAGATGTTATTTCTATATAGTTGCTCAAAAGTCAAGAAACAAAGGGCTGGCATTTGAGAAGCCTCACCCAGGCTATGACTCTATTATGACATTCGCGTGAAATACCAGCGTACGCCATCGTTAGCCGACCTTACGGGTTACTGCTAAATAAATTATGGGATGGTTTCACTTAACATTAAGTATGTTAGAACTCGATATTGTAACAATGCAGGTATTTAAGTTCATGTTGTTGATGCGTTTAGAGGAGCTCGTGGCCAAAAACTAACAGCCGCACTGGTCGATCTTCAAGTTTAAGCAACGTTTGCCGAGGTTGGTCTGTGGATGGGTGACCATCTTCACATACCGAGTTTCCGTGCCTCGGAAAGCACGTTAAGCCGTTTGTCCCGGCTGTCATTTGTAGATCTTTGGCAGTCGCTACGGATTGTCAGAAGCCAATAAATCTGACACCAGTCTCGCCAAGCGGTACCGCGTTACCCAGTTAATGGGTTGTGGAGGTCTGGTAGGCAGCCGCTCCACGTAAAACACTGGTATTCAGCTGAATCCGGTTTGACTGGAAGCCGACCCCAATATAATGGCTAGGCAGATGATATGAAAGTGTGGAATTCATTCAGTCACCCATCCATAGACCAACCTTCTCAAGCGTTGCTTAACCTTGAAGATCGACGCATTCGGCTGTTATAGTTTAGCCTTGAAGATTGGCTCGTGCGGCTGTTTGAATTAAGCCACGAGCTCCTCTATAATAAATCGATTCTATGAACCCAGTTAAACTTTTTACTAACTACAATAAATATATTAATATAATAACTAAAATAAAAAATATATATCCCAGCCAAATTCAATAGTTCCCAATACAGCCGTGTCTCAATTAGAAAAAATAGTTAACAATTTCACGCGATATTTTAAAATCTAGCGGCGTTTGCCATTTCCCGGCGACATAAACAAAGCTACAGTACTTTTCTGTGTTCCAGTTTTTTCTACACGTATGAAAAAAGGATACAAAGAGTGCCAATTCTACTAATTTTCACATTCGCATCGCATTCGCATCTCAATCGCAAACTGTCAAAAATGTATGAAAATTAAGGCTTTTTTGACAGTTTGCGACTGACATGCGAATGCGAAAGTTGTTTAAAACTTAGTAGAATTGGCCCTCACTGAACAAGTTCAGTTAAAAAGAATTTCGCTACAATAACTGACGTTTCAAAGGCATCTCACCTACTTGTGTGTTTTTATTTGTGTATAATAAACTCTGAACAATAAATACGACTTCAAAGTGTGGCAATATTAACATCATAATAATTCGACATTTTAATAATACAAACACAGGTTTCTACAAGCTTTAAACATCGAGATTGTATTGCAGTTTATATTAGTAGTCAACGAGAATTATTACAAGTATCAATAATGCTTAAGGTTGTATATTGAAAAGCGGTTATATTAGCATACGTCACGGATACCTACCTACATATTTCTTGGATCATGAATGGAGACATCGGTCTGTTGTCTGAAATCATTACTGTCTTAAGTGCAATAAGTTTATTTTTGTGTCGTATTTTTGTACCTATTGCTGTGTCGGTTAAAATATTGCTAATGGCAATAATTCTAACATACAAATGCAAAAGTAATTTTGTTTCAAACGCTTTCATGCCCAAATCGCTGAAGCAATTTTGATGAATTTTGGTACAGATGGACCCTGAAGGCGGTTATTGGCTACTTTTTTGCGAATATCATTATTACCATGAGCGAAACCGCGACTAAAAATAAGTATCATTAAAATAGAGTCAATTTATAATGCAAATAAATAGTTAAAGCGCTCTTAAATATACCCATAGTTGAAGTTAACAGGCTTCTATGTGAAAGCTCACTCCATCATCAAAATTGTCTCTGTAACCTCTGACCTAGATAGACTAGAGTCAAGAGCAAACCCATCTCAAAAAGGACCCATTTTATTCTAAGATCTGTAGGTACTCAAAATTATATTTACCAAAAACATGTTCATATTTTTCACCGACGCCATCAAGTGAAGTTGATTTGCAGCGACGGAGATAAATTGATTAATTCATCAATTTGTGCCGGACGCGCTCGCGAGCTATTCGATATGCAATGTGATTAGTGTGATAACAACATGGACGTGACATGCCAGGCGTCTGATGGCCAGGCACTGAAATTAGCGATTCTATCAATATTCAATTGGGATATAGACACTCCAATCACGAGCAGTAGGTACGTGTTTTTAACCGACTTCCAAAAAGGAGGAGGTTCTCAATTCGGTGGGTATTTTTTTAAATATATGTACTCCGATTACTCCTAGGTTTCTGTGATTCTTTTTAGTTCAATGCCCGGCTACTTGCCATTTGGTCCCGTAAAAATGTCATTCAATTTGTCTGAGTAGTTATTATTTTATAAGCATTTTTGATATATACATTTCTTTTTTCCACTTGAAAGTTACAGAAAACAAAAAAACTTTTTTACAAAAAAATATAACCGCCTTCCAAAAAAACACTACAAAGAATCAAATCGGAAGTCGGTGTTAAAAAACTAAGAATCAAAACCATAGACACCGACTTCCGAAATTAAGGTTTTTGTATACAGTGTTTTATTGAGTGGTACTAAAGTGATAATTTGGAGAAAAAGAGGCCACTTGGCACTTATAGTTTTTAAGGTAGATACACTTGTGAGCGATAATTTACTACAGAAGCTGTATAATTGTTCACTCGTTACTTCTTATTACTCTCTTGTCTGTATGAAGAATCACACGGAATCTTATACAGGGAAATTGAAAAAATACCCGAAACCTCTTAGGCAGTGAAAGTACACATGATTATAAGCAACTTTTGTTTTGGTAAAACTCCGAAATCTCGAAAAAAATATCAGCTGTTTCATACATTTTCATTGGCTAAATACTGCATTTTGTATGAAACAGCTGATATTTTTTTCGAGATTTCGGAGTTTTACCAAAACAAAAGTTGCTTATAATCATGTGTACTTTCACTGCCTAAGAGGTTTCGGGTATTTTTTCAATTTCCCTGTATAGTGCCGTTGATCAGCTATGAGACCTCTTTTTCTCTCTTAAACTGCCCTTAAAATGCTACTATTCGACGACTGTATACCTTTCGCTGAATAGCGTGATATAACTCTCTTATACCACTTATTAATACAAGTTAAAGAATAAATGTTTACCATTAGTCAACCGCTATGGAACCCACAGTGCTACTTGGGAACCAATAATGGCTACCACGTTACTTCGGTGCTATCTAAGAAACTTTGATCGCCGAACATAATATACCTCAGTCGACAGTAACAATAATTATATGAAGACCTGCCAATTCTACTATTCGTTCGCATTCGCATGTCAATTGCAATCCGTCAAAATTGTATGGAAATTGAAGATATTTTGACAGATTGCCACAGAAATGCGAATGCGAA
Organism: Ceramica pisi; assembly: GCA_963859965.1. Classification (NCBI taxonomy): domain Eukaryota; kingdom Metazoa; phylum Arthropoda; class Insecta; order Lepidoptera; family Noctuidae; genus Ceramica; species Ceramica pisi. The sequence goes on from OY982538.1 coordinate 2,890,432, forward strand.
CATTTCATAATAAATTGTTAATACAAGAATAACCTACGCCTTTGGTTTTTTGTTTACCAAATCTTTTCATGAATTGACTAGCTACTGTAGATTGCGTTTAAAAGGTATGCAAGCGTGTAAAATAAGGATAAAATGGTGCTTTTAGGTACAGTAAAGCACATTGACTGCGCTGTTATTTCGAAGCGATTTAGGTACGTTTTTGAGGTTGACCACACGCACCTTTGCGTCAAACCAATCATAAAACAAATAGCCAAAGTTTAGCATAATCTTTTTGAACGAAACCTTTAACATATTGCAATGAAACGAAACTTAATTTTGTAAGTAGATAATTATGATATCATAATAAAAAGTAGGTACCTATTAACACAAAACGAAGTACTTAACCGATTTCCGTCATGGAAAACAACTCAAGGTCGGAAGTTTATGTAAGTATTTTATTATTTTATACAAGAACTTTGTGTAAGTATATGCGTCCTTTTTTCTGGCGGCAGATCAATTCTTCGTATAAAAATGCCTAGATACTAGTTATGTATTGATTTACTTAATTTTCCTCATTAATTACGGAAGGTCGGTATGTTTGACCTTTGTAAGTTTATTTGACCGTAAATAAAACGGGTATCCTAAGTCGACCCTAATTAATTAAGGTGTCTTTTATTTTTGATCCTTAATTTTGCTTTCTGTGGCTTCACCTCTAACAAAAATATTTTTAATTTAGTAGGATCCTATTTTCTGTTCCAACCTTTCATTGCTTTAAGAATTTCGTTGAATATGATATAGTTAATTAGCAACCTTTTAATTATTATACTTGATTACCTTTATTTCAAGACCTTTAGGCCGTATGCTAATGGTACTCAGCTGTAACGGTAAGAATGAAAACCGACCCTAACATAGCTGGGTGAAAGCAGATTGTTTTAGACCGGATCTCCAAACTCCAGTAAAATTCCGCACATTTTTGTCCATCCTTCCAAATCTAATCAAAGCATATATGTATAGTACATATTTTTACTTTTATAGTACGTATAAATACTTCCTTGTACGATTAATAGTACATTGTTATCCTAGGTTTGAAAGCAACTTATTTAGTCCGGAGACGGTGCACCAATAGATCGATCACCCGAGGTGAACACAGTGCTTTTCATTGCGAATACAAAGAAAGTAAAAATTAAAACAAGAATTAGACAAAAAAAAAACATAAGTATCTGAATTTAATGAACTTAAGTGTTAATACAAATCTGTGCTATATTCAACTCGAAAAAACAAATGAAGATCGGAATATTGTTTTAAACTCTCATGGTGACTAACATTAGAATAGTTAATATAGGGATTGCTACCATGTTCCTTTTTATTTGCAAGTTTCCGGATATTTCGGCACTGTTGCAAGCGCCATGATCACGGAGTACTCCGGGTTACTCCGGAATCCGGAAACTCGCAAATTAAAAGGTAGGTACATGATAGCAATCCCGATATTAACTATATTCTTATGAAGATCGGAATGATCGGATCGCCGCTTTCCCGCCTATTTTTTTCTGTGACCGGCCAGCTATATACAGCCATAACATTTTTCATCATTGTTTTTCAAATGAAAACGATTCTCTCTAGGGCTAAAAAGTAATACTTTCAACCCGCTCCTCAGGCAACTTCAGGCCTACTTTCAGAGTATGAGTAATGAAAACATTATTTTCACATCAACGTTTCATCTTCCAGTAATATTAACAGCACGGACTGCCGAAGTACCGCCATTCGTCTGCTCACGAAGTTTGCATTAACCTAACCTATAAACCAGTCGAATCTTACAACTTTAGATAAAAGGCTAATGCATATGGACTTCATGACTTTCAATCGTGCACAGCCTAAAAGGAATGATTAATTTACCTCTTAGCTCTTGTTTTATCATTGGATTGATGATTTAAAGTTGAGCATTTAATTCGAAAGAGCACGATATGATAGCATTTCTGTCGGTCGTGCAGAGATCAACAAATTCTTGAGTAATTTTCTGCTTTATTCCAACACCAGCTTTTACTCGCGGCTTCACGCACGTTTGATTCCTAACAAATCCTACTATAATATTATTAAGTAAATCCATAAAAAAATATTAAAAATAAGTTTGTGAGGATGGATGTTTGTTACTCTTTCACATCAGAACGCTTGAAATAATATTTATGAAATTTGGCACACAGGTAGAATATAGCCTGGAATAACTCAGACGCTGTATATATCCCGGAAGTGTGTTCCCTTACAGGGATCACGCGAGCGAAGCCACTGGCAGAAGCTAGTATTATAAATGCGAAAATGACTTTGTTTGTTTGTTACGCTTTCATGCCTAAATCGCCAAACCAATTTTGATGAATCTTGGTACAGAGATAGTTTGGTCCTTGAGGTCGGTTATAGGCTACTTTTTTTGCGGAAATCGTTATTAGCCGAGTGATGCGACGGTTAGAAGTACTAAGTACCTATTTGTTATAAAAAAATGCCGACGCACAAGCAAGCAATGTATTTATGATCATTATAACCTAGAACCAAGAAGTTTAGGTAGACGTACCCTAAGCTCTTCTCACAACACCTCGCATGCTTGAAGACTTGAGTATCATTATGATTGATGTTTGAGCTCTATGTATTTCTAAAGCGGCCCCTTCTAAGCATGTTTTTGAGTGGAACTAGTGTTATATAGTGTGTTGGCGATGTAGCGTGCCTAATAGCAGCTTTAACATGGTAACTTTGCAAACAATGCGCACAGCAAAGGAGTGGAACTCTCTGCCTGCGTCTGTGTTTCCGAACGCTTACAACCCTAATCTCTTCAAAGTTACAGTGAACAGGCTCCTTCTGGGTAAGCTCGCTCCATCGTAGACTTTGTCTGTGTCATTTCTGACCAAGACTAAGGTCAAGAGCAAACCCATGTCAAATAATAAAATAAAAAACAAGGATTTCAAAGAACTTTGTCTTAACTTTGTTTAGGTACCTAGTCTTTATCAAGGGAAATAAATAAAAACATTAAAGCTTTTTAATAAATGGCACATGCAAGTAGTTAGGTACGGTACGATAGGTACAGCCCTCGCCAAACTTTGTGACCGCTCTGAAGTTAACTACAACGGGGGCGCAGTAATAAATCTCATACAAAAACAGCACCGCGCGAGGCTTGCGCATCGGAAAAACTAACTTCAGAGCGGAGTTTGGCGAGGGCTGTAGGTACTTGTAAAGAAGCTAATTGCTGTATAAAATATTAAATCGAAAGGATTTTATAGCTCTTGTTGGGTAAGTGCTGTAATTTTACATCTCGGCAAATGAGCACTCTGTACGTACTATGAAGATCTTAAATAAAGGCCCATAAAAATAAATAATACTTGGAAGATTATAATCAACACGTTTGCTTATCCTGTTTTGTCATTCTTGCTTCATGTTGAGGCTAAATGCCAGTAATCATGCGTTGTTAAATTGGTAAGTACCTCCGCAATAATATAACCACAGAAAGTTGTTTAAATAGGTACTTATTTAATTGACTTGGACGTGGAGTCAATAATTCTATAAGTACTAATAGTACATACATGGACACATAAAATGAGAGACTCACCAAGTAACATGGTTAACTTTTGGGAGAATAAAGTTGTAGGTAAGCGTCAAACACATATTATATTTTCAGATTATTTGAATCACAAATGTGAATTATTTAAAAAAAAACACTAAGGTTTAGTATTATTTAAACTTTGTTGTCATTACTTCACGTAAAAGCAGGTTGTTGACTTCAACTATACCTAGAAAAACCACAAAAACGATTTTCCGCTTCAGTTATGAAACCGGAAAAAAATTAAATTACATTCAGTACTATCTATTATTCATGATAAACAGCTAACTGACTCCATAGTTAAGAGAAAAGACGTATAATTTAAGTCTTTAATAGGACATACTTAATCTCAAACATGCGACTCTATTCCATCAAAGGTGCGACAAACACATACCTACATTATGGCATTTACGTGAACTGAGTCATACCCATAAATACAGTGACGGTAGCCGCTATAGTCGATAAAATATTAATAGCCGCGACGATAAAACAGTTTTTATTAAAAACAATTATTTAGGAATTGCTGGTTATATAAATCTCGATGGTAGGTGGAATGGTACAACGTAGGAATATGGAAGTAAAATAGAAATATTCTTTTACGTAGAATAATATGATTTAGGTACTTAACGTATATTTAATCATATCTAAGATTCAAGTATCAGAATAAACCGGTCAAGTGCGAGCTGGACTTGCACATGAAGGATTCAGCCCGTCGATTCTGTAAACATGTCGAAGTGAACACTTACGCGTAGTGAACGACAAGTGAGCTGTCAAACCATACAAACAAGATGGCATGACAGCTCACTTGTCGTTCACTCCACCTAAGTGATCACGGTGAGATGTCGAAAGAATCGACCGGCTGTTGACAACTTGACATCCGTCATCACCGAGATCAATATCTATGAAACTGTCAACTGTCTTCCTATTACGATTTATAAGATAAAACCCGCTGACAGACAGACGGAAGGACAGCACAGATTTAAGTAAAAGGATTCCGTTGGTTACCTACCCTTCGAACCCCACCACCCCCTAAAAACCATCCATTTCAGCCACCACGCTCTGCGAAAATACAATTATTGGAGCTTTTAATCCGGGTCCAGACAAATTACCGTATCGACAATCGCACCAGCGCTACAGCGGTCCAGACAGTGGTAATTCAATTCGACATTATCCTATCCTCTGAAACCTACCCGTAAATGAAGAATGAAAGTCCCAATAATTCCTCTGCAACTACACCCCCGGTCCGTGGTCCCAGTCTGTCGCAGCCTAACCCATTTACGGGGCATCACTCAACACTAATCCCTGTCACACAGTAGACTGTGCTCGGCTAGCACGTTAGCCGGCTATGGGATTACGTCCATCGCTCTATCACTTAGTATTTTGAGGAGAACGTCGCATACAAGTGCCGTAATGGATTTCCTGTAAGATTGAAGCTCTGAAACTCGTTAGTCGTGTGGAAGATACCTAGGTTTTGGCTTGTCTATGTTTCGTGGAATCTTTTTAGGTACGTCGTTTATTTTAAGTAAATCGCGTAAATCAATTTAAGATACGGGCAAGCTGAAAAAAAACATACAAAAAAAACGGCCAAGCGCCAGTCAGACTCACACACGAAGGGTTCCGTACCATTAACCGAATCTGCTATCTCCAACAGCCTTCTTTATGGCTTATTCTTCTTTATGGTCCAAACCATAAAGAAGAACAAATATTTGCATATTTGAACTTTAACGTGTTGATAATAATGTATTGCGCTACATGAATGGTGCTTTTCTTCAAACTAATAAGGTTCCGTTACGTTCCGTCAGTTTCCTTTCGGGAACCCTAAAAATCATAAGAGTTAGGAATACAGAACTAGGTATAAGTCGTATCTAAGACATGCATTACGAGTATGCATGCAGATGAACCTTTTCACATGAGATTTAGCACACAGACCACAGCTAGAAACTTCATACGTCGCCACTTCGGTCGGTTCTATGCGTCTCTCGTCCAGCTCAAGAGGTTACCTAACTGTACATATTAGCATATATTTTTTAACCGACTTCCCAAAAAGGAGGAGGTTATCAATTCGGTTGTATGTTTTTTTTTTTATGTTTGTTACCTCATAACTCCGACAATTATGAAACGATTTGATTTTTTTTTTGTTTTATCTGAAAGGATATACTTGCAGATTGGTCCCATTTAAATCATATCAAAATCGGTTACGAACTTTGGATTTTAAATCGAAATAGCTGGAATTTGACAATTTAGATGATTCTTTGATAATCGAAATTGCGTATTTTGCTTTTCTGCGATTTTTTAGTGGTGTTGTTAGGTGTGGGGCACCACTAAAAAGTGAAAAATAAAAAACCTTTTTACAAAAAAATACAACCGACTTCTAAAAAAAAACACTACAAAGTAAAAAATAACTTTAATTTCGGAAGTCGGTGTCAAAATACGAAGAAACTAACAAAAACACCGACTTCCGAAATTAAAGTAATTTTTTACTTTGTAGTGTTTTTTTTTTAGAAGTCGGTTGTATTTTTTTGTAAAAAAGTTTTTAAATTAATTGTTCCCTTTTTAAACAATCACTATACAACCGTTATTCCAAAACAAAGAATAGCCTTTTTGATACCCCAATTAACCATTAATCGTTCGCGTGTTTTTACAATGTTTTTTTACGACAAAGCTAATTACAAGCTGTATAATAATTCTCAATTAAAACAGCAATAAAACAAAATCGATACTAATGGCTATAAATCGTTTGTCGATGTCGTATGTGAAACGTAATCGATTACAAATGTCGCACGCAAATGCGAATTTTTTACGATTAGTGAAAATCGCGTGCGGTACTCATTTCATAATTAGTTGTAGGTACTTAGAAGAATGTGATATGTTTTATTTGTATTGATTGACAACTTCAACTGCTTGTTTTTGTGTGAGGACAATTGGATAGAAAATACTACCACAGAAAATCGGATTAAAATAAGCAGTGGATTGTTGGTTCCCACACTCATAGTACCTACCTAAAATTCGGTAGCTAAAAACTGCTTAAAATTATGGCTACCTTCAATTACCCCTTTTGTTACAAGTTTTGTTTCACATTTACATAAGGCCGTTTCGACCGATTTGGTTGCAGCCGAATTCGGTAAACCGACATCTTTAGCGAATACGGTTGACGTATTCGGTGTCCGACTTAAATGACAAGCGGAGTGTTAAGTAGAGCGCGTTTACATAGCAAAAAAGTCCTTACTATCTCTCAAATACAGTGCTTTTTGTTGAATCCTGGGTGATACTTATAATGTACATAAGCAACCCAAATCAATTCATTATTTAGGTTACACCGAATGCGATCGCCACATTCGATGACTGACTAACGCGCCATTGTTATTTCCTACGGCCTTTTTCATAAAAGTAAGGATATTTAGTTCCCGGTTTTCCTTTATTTTTCCTTAGTCGTAAGTAGATCAAGGGCGCTTGTGGTTCCACGAGAATTTATTCCAAGAACCTTATGACATTAGAGAATCCAAGTATTTCTAATTTTATTTTGATGTTTGAAGAGGATCTGTGTCGTTCTAACTTGAGAAATGTACTGAGAGTTAGGATAATGTGGCGACTAGCTTTTGCCGGTGACTTCGTACGCGCATGACCCGTTTTTTCCAATTTCCCGTAGGATTGGGGAAAATTTCTCTTAGTGTTCCCTTACACACCAAGAAACCTACTTACAAGCCAAAGGAGAAGGGGACTTCTGGGCCCAGCAGTTAACTAGTTGAAATGTTATAAAGAACCGTTATATTTTTCTGAACGAAATCACAAAATATGGTACCATGTTTCTATCTCGGAAGCGAGAAAACTTAAATTAAATTCTGAAACTAAATATCAGAATATGTATGAAGGTCGAGTGACATGTTTTTTTCGTGGAATCGATTCATAGCAAATCGAATTCTTTTAATTTCTTCCGGCCTAACACTTCTGCCTGACATCAGTCAATCACCGACTGACAGATGTCACTCGTTCGATTTTTTACGTTCTGAGCACAGAGCAGGTACTTATGTTCCATATTTTGTTGTTAGGTTTGGTTGTAATATAGCCTCACTTTTACTATCTCTCACTTCATATAACTTGATTCCTGGATAGCCAAATTTCACAAAATTTTCAGTGAGGCCTTGTTATTCTATCCTCTTACAAATAATGCTAGTTTGATTCAGTTAACACCTGGGCCCAGGAATGTATGGAGTCATTCCCTTCTCCTTTCATCTTTCTACGACCTTGTTCTTCGTTTCATAGTCCTCGTTTCATCTTTGCGTTTTCTGTCGCACTCATTCAGTCACTATGTAACGGAAGAATTTAATATTAGGTAGTTTATATTAGGTTACTTCTAGGCAAGCGTGCTCCATCTTAGACCGCATCATCACTTACCATCAGTTGAGTTAGTGGTGAAACGCGTGCCTATCAAAGGTACAAAAAAAAGTCTAAATCGTGTGGACGGTCCATAAAGATCGAATGATGTCCAAACATTCACCATTTCTCAGCATTTACACAATAAACTCAATAAGTATCAATTAAAACATGAATGGAAACCAGCAGACGTCTCACTGACGCACAAATTTTCTTCTCAATCGAATGCACGCCACCTCTCCATCAGCTTTTAATGATGCATATTTCCTGGAACGCATTTTTTCTCCGACGTTGGCAGACGGCGTGAAGAGATGCGCGCGCGCACGAACTTGACCCACTCTCTGGAAGTTATGAATTATTTACCGTATTCGTTATTGGCACGCAAAGTTTTGCTGGCAGTGTTTAAATTCAGTCAGTCATTATGCGTTGGGTGAGGTGGTGGTAGCAGCGTGCAGAGGGTGAATAGTACGGTTTGATTCATAAGGGGAGACATTTTTATTGTAGCCAAGACGTAATAGCCGCTTGAACCTTGAATACGAACAATCCGCACATCACATCTTGTGTGTATTCTTTGGCAGACTGAACGTAATGTTATGTTAGATAGTACCTATTCAGGTTACGTCTGGAGTAGTTTACTATACGGACCTTGTAGAAACCAGAACAAATTTCCGGGCGTTCAGGTGATTTTGCCATACCTATTACTGGAATCAAAAGTAGCTCACAATTTAGGACTAGTTCTAGTGTTAATATATAGTTAATATTTAATCCGTTGTGCTTGGCAACTGGACTTAACCCAGTTGTATAATTATGTCCCTTGGTGCCTATTGGCCTAGCTTTAATCTGTCTCCTGCTTGATAAGGAGGGAAGTGGATTTTATATTTATTTTTTCCTACTCCTACGCTGTACTCTCCTGATCAATTTGTTGCGGGATCCAAGACCCTAGGGGGTACCTAATTGAAACTCAGGGGTAAATAAGAACAAAAACTTTGAAGTAGATTTTAAATTTATTTTAATCCTACTTGCAGCATTTAAGGACTCCAATTTTAAAAACAATTTTTGTTTTCAAATATCAATTATATTATCATTTTTTAGAAACCAATAAATGACATTCAAGTAAAAATTCCATTCAAAATTGTGTTTATTTTCACCACTGCGAGCTGCGTTTCTATTCACGCCGTTTTATCGATACAATTTAGTATGCAAGATCGGCTAGATTCATCGTTGAAGGTAACCGCTTCGCTAGCACAGTAGCCACACCTCACAACAAATTACATTATGAATCGAACATTCTGCAGCGCTAAACGAGAAATCTTACGAGATGACAAGCAAATATACGTTCATCGGTAACGGCTTATTGATTTTCATATGTAAATATGTACGTATGTAGGTAGGTACCCTCCTTCGTGTTGTGGTATCGATTGTTTGATCAGCGGTAATCGGTGTTGAATTATTTACTATTGAGTATTGAAAAGGTAGGAATGTACAGGTGTTGAACACACCTGCATTTCACCAGTTTTTTCTATCATTAAGATTGTATTGGGGAAAGCTGAAGGTATATGTGAAAAAGGAAGCACTGAACCGGTTGCGCACCCAGGTAGGCCGCTCCAAAGACAATCTGGCTAAATGAGGATTCATAGACCCGTTGGATACTCGATTTGAGTGCGGTGTTCCTCTTCAGAACATGAGCCATACGATGGATTGCCCCAAGTGTCCATACACCTGTACTTTAGGGGATTTAATTAATACCACCGACGCTGCAATTAACGTAGCCACCTACTGAGCTCAAAAAATCTAAGAAATTAAGCATCGACTTGAAAAGAAGAAGAATCCACTCTATATAATTCTCCCGTCCGAATTTGATCACGCAGTGTCGGTGGCCAATTTCAACAGAGATAAGCGTACGCGGGAGATATTATGGAACCTTATAATTATGTAATTATTCTAAGTATGGAACACAAGAAGTGTGTGAGCAACCACAGGCATACTCTGTTCCATTACTTAACTAACGGCAAGACGACACGACCAGGGAAAGATTAGTCACTAGCCGCACAAAGATCGCCCCCATTACAAGAAATCAGTTGAAAACTTAACTCTTTTTTCTTTAAATTTTATTAGTATCCAGTGTCCTACTGCTGCCTCACCCATATCCTTCCAGATACTCTTTTCCTGACCGCCGCTCACCGCTTCCTGACCGGCCTCGATGACGTCCATCTCCTGGCACCCATTGTGTCAAGATTCTTGCCCAATGATCATCGTGAACGCGGCCAATGTGACCCGCAACACATGTCCTTTACTTTCTAAACTATAGAACATTTTTCCTATTCATTCATTTTCACATCTTCTGTCTTTTTTCATTTTAATAAATCTCTGCATCCGCACTTCAAACCACTTCGCTAACGGGGTAGTTTCCTTACCTGAACCAGAGATAAAAAACTACCGCTTAAACTAACATTGAAAACCCCGACAGAAACTGATGAATCTTGGCAAAATAAGTGAGAAGTATCTAAGAATTTGGATAATTGATGAGATAGTAACCTATATAACACGGTCTGTTTAGCACTGCAGTAGCTGCTACACATTTCACTTTTATGAATCAATTAATTTACCACCCGTACTTACCTATGACTTGATAATTATATCATTTAAGTAAAGACTACCTTTCAGAGATGTTGTATAGTTTTATGGTCCTTCGAGCCGGATCTAATGGAGGGCAGTGAATAAGCATGTCCTGTATTTTCACTTCGAACATTGAAGGAATTCTCCTGCCTGGAAAACTGCAATGAGCAGCAATTATATATTTTATACTAACACCTTATGATTAATAACCTGAAAATAGAACATCTTCCGATTTATGCCATAGGTAGGTAGATACTCTATACTAGATTAATTGATTTCTATCCAAGATATCCTATAGTAATGGTACATAATTATGAAAAACATGGCCTTGTTGTCGCCCAACAGGCGCCTCATAAATCAAATGTATAGCTTCCTAACATTTTCTGGGCCCACAGTAGCGTGACTCTTCACAACACTTCTTCATCAAAATTTCACAAGCCTATTAATTCATCAGGCCACACTATTTGTTCCAATTCTTGTGCAGTCTGATGCGTTTGCGCCAGTTTTTGTGTCCGCCGGCCACCGTGGTCAACTTACCTAGTTACTGGGCGGGCGATATGATCTTTTTATTCAATGTTTGTTGTCTCTTCCAAAGGAAAAAAATGCGTTTGCAGAAGAGTGTGTCAAAGTGTGGACTGGTAAATATAGGGCTAAGTGTATTGACTCAAGTAACAAGTAGGTACTAACGATGGTTAAACTTCGTTCTGACACGTGTCTATTATTATGAAACCACTTCGGTAGGTACGTTTGTTCGTGAATTTGTTCAGCAGATGCATCTTCAAGGTAGATTGGGACAGTTTCTCACGTTACCATCGACACAATGCCTAGGTTTTGTCAGAGCACTCTGACTCAGGCAGGAATTTGACCAGGTAGCCATCACTTTAACTTTTGAGTTTTGTGATGAGGTGTCTTTGAAGATCTATTCGAAGCGAGGATCCTGCTGAAAACCTCTCTTAATCGTCGTCAACGATTTTTTTACCAAAATGCATAATATCTAACACCCAGTTCTCGTAATGTGTCGACGTGTGGACGTACAAAATCACCTATCAATCCTATTTGCTAAAGTTACAAGCACTAATGATGGTCAAACTCCCCTGGTACGCGGATAACTTTTTGCAATTATGCATCGTACCGTGACAGATCCTCGCGTTATAACGGGAAAACCATTTAAAGTATATTCCAGCTCATCGTGAACATACTCGTTCTAGGGACAAAATGTTAATTTAAAACGATTAATCACGTTGCTTCCCAAATGTATTGCTGATCGCAGCATGATGGACATGATGGATGGAGTATACACAAGAAGTGCTACTTCCTAGTCTAGGAGATGTTACCAGATGCTCTAGGCCATTCTATCAGCGAATGGGACTGTCGAAATGTCAAAATTTAATGTCAAAAGATTGATCACATGACATTTCGAAAGCGTGTATACTTATAGCCCATACAAATTTGACGTTTCGACAATCGCCTTTGACGTTTTAACACTACGCTGACAGAATGCCTTAACATTACACCCTACTCTCACTTGTAAAATGACTGCCAGAAAGCATATTCTCTAACATGCCTCTTTCTTAATTCTTTCCAGCCACAAGGGCTACAGCCCCTGGACCGGCCCTTGGACGACGCCGGTGACGGCGACCGGCGACTGACCGAGGTACCCGCGCGGGCTGCAACCGCCGCCTGCGCACCCGCGTTAGCACGCATGGGGGAATGGGGAAATGGGGGAAAGGGAGGAAAGCAAAACAGTGGCCGGGGGAACGCACCTAAAGACACTTAGCACTATAGTTGGACGACCTAAATCACCAGCCAGTTTAGTTTAAATGACACTATTTTAGTTGGATGTGTTGTATTTCGGACTAAACGCATCGGATACAGTGTAGTATGTAAATTTCGTTTTCGTTGACTCAATATTGGTGAATTTGAATGGCGCTTTATTTTGTCAGTTCATGTCAATCGTGAGCTATATCATTGCAATGGCGTTGAACTGACAAAATACCATTGCGATTGCGAGCGTGCCACACACAAGTAGTGATGCAGATTAATTAAATGTAAATTTTGTTTTCGTTCACTTCGTATTGGTGAATTTGAATGGCGCTTTATTTTGACAGTTCATGTTCGTCGTGAACTGTCAAAATGGCATTGCGATTGCGTGCGTGCCACGCAAGTGTGGATGCAGATTAATCGAGCAAGCAGCACTACTGAGTTCTCCAATATGAAACCAATGTTAAACAATTAAATTATAATCACAAACTGATACTATGATAATATTATGTGTATAGTTTTAGTACCTATCCGACTTTGGCAGAGAATATTCTTACCATGACCAAGTTATATTCTAGCTCTGTAAAGTTTACTAGTTCTTAATTTGTCCGGCTTCTGGCTTCGTTATCGTCACATATTGTAATGTAAAATGAAAATCTTAACACCATACTTGATCAGTCAGTATTTTATCATAGTCAGTTATATTTTATCAAATTGTCTTTTCAAATGTAACAAGAGAGGTTTTTAGTCAGATTCTTATTGTCAAACAGGTGACAGACTCTAATCAAAAATATTGAAAATGTTTTACCTAAATCATTATAAGCAAATTGATATTGTTTTTGAGATGCTGCTTATTTTTCGAATTGTGGGAAAACATCATCAATTTGTTGTAAAAGTGAAGCATGATTCTGGCTGATGGAAAGGCTTTCGACAAAGTGCTCGACCAAGTCTCGAACGCGATTGTCGAATACCAAAATATAAACGATTGATCACGTGACCTTTTGATAGTGTTTGCCAATCGCATACATTTTTGACGTTTTGAGAATCGCCTTCGCTAGGTTAACGCTGACAGAATGTCACTTGTCAGAGCCTAAGGTAGTACCTAAACACACTGTAATAGAGCTGCCTATGTCTGTAATCAAACATGAATTGTTTCACAAAAGCACAACTCCATCACTAGCGGTTCGTGTGTTTCCTTCCTAATAGGTAACAGTAATAATATTTCTTATTTTATTACAAAAACAACTACGGTAGGTATATCTGTCACGCTACATACAAAATTGATTTGTTCAAACAATATCAATTGTAAATAAAATATAAAATACTATTTCACATCTACGGTTGATTGTACATTAGATATACGTTCGTTTTTATACTTTGATGATGTTTTCCAAACCGAAACGAAAGCCATGACAAACCGTAACAAATATAATTTCATTTTTTTTTAATATTTATTAGATGATGGTCACTAAAATTGTTATTTATAATATTCTTTTTTTTTTCAAACGCTACTCAGCATAAGTGCAGATAATGGTGACGATGATTTTTGACACAAGGAGTTACGAGTAAAACTAGGTTTTTACAATGTTTTTGCAGAACATAGGGCTTAATTACTATAGTGCTAGAAATTAAGCACTATGTTCAGCAAAATCCGTCTTTCTAAATGCGACCTGTATATGTATGTACAGCGAAAACATTCAATTCCATTCACAGAAAGAAACTCCTTATTAGAGCCACGACTCGCCATTAAGTTTTTCTTTTCTTTTAAATCATCTAGCGTTACAGTTGGTAGATATAAAATTGCCCTCGCTGACACGTGGCATCAGTCAGACGATAGCGAACTTTCTGTAAGTGATTTAAGGTGCAATATTAAAGCAGACCCCCCAGAGCCCGAATGGTGAACGAATTGATCCGTCCGATGTTGTGAAACCCCCGTGTCGTCGCTCGCTGCGGTAGTCCCGTATCTATCGTGGACTGTCTCTTTTAGGCCACGTTACCATTTCACGAGAAATCGCACACTTTCATCTACATCGACACTTCAATAACTTAATCGTTTGTGCTGAAGTGTGTGCAGCCGTCGATGGATATAGTACGTGCACGATTTGTCGCGAACGGGTACGCGGCAACATAGCCTGTGAACTGATCTGTATAGTAACTTTCTTATGATGATGCCAAGGGAACGAACGTTCGTCGTTCCGATCATGTATAAAGCTTTAATTTTTAGTGTTAATTACGCGTCACATAGCTGAGGCATTTTGTGATCTATTTTAAAATTTAAAAATCTCGGAATTTTACAATTTATTTATACACAGAGTGGTATATAATTGGAGTGGTACATCTGCATAAATTGACTCAGCGACGTGGCGGTGACGTTGATGTCATTTGGGTGTCCGTGGCAGGGCGTCTAGTTGAGAGCGGGGGGAGCCTCCCTACACAACTACACTCTATTCTTGCTGAAATATTAATACCTATGTCATGACGATATTACTGGACTGTCTCCTGGGAAATGTCCCTACTGATTTTATGCATATTTCCAATCATTTTTTAATTAAAAGAACATTGTTTTAAGCAAGCATGTGGACCTTCATATTATACCCCTTTCGGACACCCCTTAAGATACAGTGGTCACACAGCAAAAGCCCAAACTAATTATAATATACCTTAATAGAATTCCAAGTCCATTCGTACCTCGTCAGGTAAGTTAATTATCCATCATCAAAGTTACTCGTGCCTATAAATATTTTGTAAGGACTACCGGAAGCAACGAATTGGTCTCAATTACATGACAATGCCGCGCACACCTAATTGCCATATTATTATATTCTTGTTTATAATTTTGTGTAATGCAGATAAGTTCACAACATCTATGGTGTTCACTGGAACGGAATTGCGAACCCACCTCTTAGGAGCATCTACAATTTACGCAAAAATATTTTTACATAGACAGTATGATCATGTTTTGTTCAAGGCAAGGCTGGTTGGTTGAAAGTTGACTGTATTTCTTCTTACATTAATAATAATAATCATTTTTTTTTAATATTTAAATGTACGAAATAATAAATAGTCTTTGTGTCCCATAAGAAAGGATACAAAATCAGTGAAGTCCCTGACTCATGTGCTAGGCCTGTGTTACAGGATTCAAATATCATACGCTAAAATGTTCGACCCTAACTCGTTAACCAATATTAACACATCATACGGAGTTTAATGTGTTCCTATTGGTTAAAAGTTTGGGCCAAAGTAACCCGAATTTCCGGTACTTTGATAAAATACAGTTTCATTGATACACGTGACAAAAAATGCAATAAACCTTCAATAAAAAAAACAGCAGACGGAAAAAATCAATCAACTATTTCCACAGTCGAAAATTCGTCACCACTGTCCGGCCAGACGCATTTCCCGGTGTATACCTACTCGTCTGCTCGTCGGGTGCTTCATCAAATTAAAAGGTACTATGCATCTATGTAGGTAGGTGCATCTCCGTCGGCTGCCATGACAACCATTTAAAGCCGCTAAATCCGAGCGCAGGGATGTTCCCAGTCAACGCACATTACTCTAACATCTGATCAAAATCGATTACACACGCTTCAGTCATGTTCGCCATTTTATAGTGCGTTGGGAAGCTGGTTTGCTTTTAAAATGTTGATTTAAATTGTTTTAGTCTTCTGAGTTGTTTTAGTCTTCTGAGTTGAATGTTTGTATGTAAGAAATAGTACATCTGCTAGACAGCCTTCTTTAACTACCAAGGTCCTCATTACCCCAACATGTTTTGTTACTTACGAGTGAAGTAAATTGTGGATGCTCAACCAACCATATCCGTATATTATAAGATGGTGCGCCAATGAGTACAGTTACAGAGTACGTGCGTAGTGCGTAATACTTTATGTTTAGTTGTGATATGATACTACACGCGCCGAGGTGCGGCGTTAGTTCCAAATAAGTGCAATCCAAGTTCGGACTGTATGTATATCGTAGTTAGAAAAGTTAAGCGGAGGTACGATGCATTTAATTTATGTGTAGGGGCTCGTGCGGGTCGGGTTTGTTATTTAAATCATTGTTTAATGTTACGCGTCCCTACCACAGACACGGCACATCTCCATCAGATGTACAGTGATCTCGATATCAACGCCATCTATCGGCAGTAATGTTAAACTCAGTATTTTAGTTGTAAATAACAGCTCGGCCTGCATCAGCTTCATTTATTATTAGACAGAACCTCAGGGCGACTACTGCTGGCATCGATCAGATACCAGGCTAGCAGCAGTCGACATGGCGTCTAAATCTGGTTAAAATGAGAGTAGGCAAAATACATAGTCCCAGAAACGAGCGAGTAGAGAGCGATTAATTTTGTTGGCATTTGAAGACATGTAATTTGTCAAATTATGGCTATTATAGTAATTACATTTACCTAAATGGGTTAAAGTAGACAGTGCTGTAACATGTTTAAATTATAATTCAGTGTTTTAATAATTAATAGTAGAAATGCAAATGATTTCACATAATTTAAGTTTAGGGGTCCGCAGCGTGTCTTTGACTGCGGACAAATAATATAATAGCATCAAGAATCTTACTGTTGCACATAAACCACTATTAGTCAGTGTGGACATTAACCAGTAGCATTTAAATATCTCAATGTTCGTTTGTGTCAATCAATGTGATGTTTTGCTTCAAGAATTTCATAATAATCCGAATATAATAATTATATAATAAATATCTGTAGTGTCGAAGAATTATTCTCATTTTAGCCAGTGTAAGTCTGTGTTAGCGTCGTAATATTGATGTCGATTCGTGTTCTTATGACTTATTGACATTTCACTATAATATAATATGTACCTTGTGACCCATGCATATTGTAAACTTTAAATTCTACTTTCCGTTGCAGTATTTGCGCTCATTGATGACTCTGTAAAAATATTGTAATGGTCTATAAAATGAATTTAAAGTAATTAAGATTTTTGGTAAGCCCTGTTACAATGTACCTAACTAATATGTGTAAGATTAAGGAATTTATTGATATTTTGATATTAGCAGTTCGCATTAAATCTGTTTATTTGTTACAACTATTTACTATTTAATACATGTGCAATTTATTCTAGTATTATATTTATTATGTTTGAGAATCGATCGCAAATATGTTATTACATAATTATTTTAAGAATTCCAATTTATAAATGATGCAATATTCGTCCTCAAAAAAGTTATAAGAACACAAACTCGATGTTAGAAATTATAAAATAAAACCTTTTTATTAAAAAAAAAAACTATTTATTTCGTTATTTTTTAAGTTTTCGATGATTTTAATTGTTCTCGTTACTTTCCTTGGGAATCTTTATCAATTCGTAGTAATTAGTAAGTACAATTCTCGCGCAGTATGTAACAACGGGGATCGAATGCCGGCGTGTCTATGTGTAAGAAAATTAAAATTGATATAAAACTACTTTTCTAATGTACAATTCCATTTTTTCTATTCCGGTGTCACAATTACTGTGAGTGCCGGTGTTGCGCCGGCGGTCCGGTTCCATCCCCGTCCGGAAGCCGCAGTGTTGTTGGTTATTCTTGTTCAAGACTACTCACTATTCCAAAACTTTCCTGATGTAATTTATTGACTTGAATA
This sequence comes from Ceramica pisi, assembly GCA_963859965.1. Taxonomy (NCBI): domain Eukaryota; kingdom Metazoa; phylum Arthropoda; class Insecta; order Lepidoptera; family Noctuidae; genus Ceramica; species Ceramica pisi. Next base: position 2,908,350 of record OY982538.1, read on the forward strand.
ATGAAATTACGCTTCTAAAGTGTATTACGTATGTAAATATAGGACAAACTAATACCTATTATTGATAGTGAATGTTGTAATTTGTATATAAGTAACGAAAATTAAATTTTAAATACATAGATAACATTGTGCGTATTTATTTCTTTTATTATCTGCCCGATTTACATCCTATCCTTATCCCAATATATCAAGCAAACGCAATTATGTAGGCCATCTTCCATATTCAAGGCACGGATGCTACTCTTCTTCTTAGCGCATGTATGGCAAAAATGGCTATTTTTAATATAGTTTAATAGTTTTTTTGGCTCAGAATTCAGCTAGGGTAACACCATTTGCTGACAGTCATTAGTTCTTCGTTTGTAAAGAGGGATTAGAGTGAGTTTTTAACGTTCTCGACCTAGTTAGCGTAAATTATGGTGGAAGCGCCAGGGTAGCCCGCGAAATTATTTTTTTTATGTTATTTTGCAATTTGCCGGTCAGTGTGAAGCTGTATGTTGAACAAAATACAATTCGGGGCCGTAAAGCATATTTATCTAAAGAATAATACCGATTTTAATTATCAATTTACGTTCTCGACCTAGTTAGCGTAAATTATGGTGGAAGCGCCAGGGTAGCCCGCGAAATTATTTTTTTTATGTTATTTTGCAATTTGCCGGTCAGTGTGAAGCTGTATGTTGAACAAAATACAATTCGGGGCCGTAAAGCATATTTATCTAAAGAATAATACCGATTTTAATTATCAATATAAATCTCTAAGTTCATACAATTCGATTGAATGACTTTTTCACGAAATAACATTCAATCGAGTTCTATGAACTTAGAGGGTTATATTGATGATTCATGGTTATAATCCTTTAGATAAATGTTCTTTACGATCGCGAACCGTATTCTGTTTAACATACAGCTTCACACTGACCAGCAAATTGCAAAAAAACATAAAAATATTTGAATTTCGCGGACCAGCCTGGAGCTTCCACCTTAGGCCAATTTGTATTGAAACTGAATAAGCGCCGCCTGGTGAGAATAATGGATAACCTTTTTTTTCTATACACTTTGACATAAGCAAACGTTTACGCACGCGATCGAGAACGTCAAAAAACTCACACTAAACCCGGTGGTGACTGGGCATGTGTTCATACGATGTATGAAATACCTTAGATGATAAAAAGAACCATACATCAATGGAAGATCCGGTACTTTTCATAATAGTTGTCTCTGACAAGGAATCGAATAAAACAACGATTAAAAATCAATATACATAAAATATAATTATAGTAACATTATTTTACACATTTCGACAGGGTTGTACAATATTTAACTGGGATTTGAAATGTATACAATTGAAATAGCTTTGTACAATAAGTAGATAATATTCGTATAAATACGTGTGAACATGTATTAAATATTTTGTACACACTTCTTACAAAAACTAAGCATCATTATTTGAATGGACATCGTCAATAGCTTGTTTTTCTTACCCACCAAGAGATGGCGCTAATACAAGTCTCTACTACTTAGTTCCGAATGCACGCACTAGATGGCAGTGTTACAAATTCTACTATGCATGTTATATAACTTCGTTCGTATGCTTTTTGATAAAATATAATACTACGTGAGATCGAATTTAGTTAAAAAGCTATTGACATCGTAGTTAAAAAAACACTAGACACCAAACCGTGAATTTTCACGTTAGGATGGCTGCATCAACTGCCTAAAAGGACATTCCTCAAAGATTTCAGACTACATCACAAGGTTCGAGACAATACAAAATATTCAATACATTATTAAATATAAAATCACAGCTGCGAAGTAGCGCCAAGTATACAACAGACGCCTTTACAATGGCCTACTAGGTACATACCTAAGTTACTTTGATTGAAAGTAAAGTTAGGAAGATTAACTTTTGAGATATATCTAAGCACGCATCTCTGTTATATCAGAAGTATTGCTGTGACAAAGATTTTTGGCGCGTGGGCAAAATAACTTATCTCCAAATTATCTTAGAACCGCTGTATCAAAGTATTAACAGTAATTACCACATTTTCAGCTTTTGTAGATACAAACGTTTCAACAAAAGTTGTTAAAGAAAAATTAACTTGTAGTTGTACTACATATTACCGCTCAGTAACTTGTTGATTGCTATATTGCTCTTTTCGCGGGTAAAACAACAACAGACCGACTTCGTAATACACAAACTCATAATGTCAATACAAACGTTTTCATTGCGTGTTTAACTTTGTAGATGAGACTATTTTTTAAACATATGAAGCAATGGATCTGGAATCGATTGTGAAAGAATATCCGATTTTTTAGTTACGCAATTGGGATCTTGGTTTAAATCATTCGTGATTTGTTAATTAAAAAAATTAAATTTAGTGGGGTACCCAAGTTGCCTTAAGAGATCTTTATTTATAAAGGTGTGGCGCTAATTAATATTACTTACATCAATAATAAAGATCTGCTTTCATGTGTAACAAAAAATAAATATAAAACCATCGTGTTGTGTTTCTCTAAGGTGCAATTTCCTAGTGTGAAGTCTAACAAATGCTATCAATAGGTCACATATGAAAACAGTTCTTATAATTATTACAATATAATCACAATTCCTTTAGGGTACTGCTAATCCATCTAATACTCAACATAGTGTGTAAAAATAACATAGCCAAGCAAAAATCAACTCTTAAAGTATCAAGAATGTAAGATAAAGAGTTTTAATGATAGGTGATTTTTGCTTGGCAGCCGTAGTCTATATTATTATAATAGGTATAAATAATTACAATTATTTGTATCACAAAATCTCCTGTTCCACAACAGTCGAGGAGAATATACAAAGATTATGCTAGTCACGTCAAAAATCTAAATATACAATTGCGAAAGAGATTTTGTGAACTTATTTATGTACTATCGACCTTCTGAGTTCCTAAATAGAGGTCATATTTATCTAACTGCAGGGACGCAGAGGTATAGGAATCAGTTTAGTGTTAAAATATAAACATTTAAATATTACATTATATATTATTGCACTGGACACTAATCCTAGGCAAACTGTTGCCAAGTCTAGAGTTTAACTAACGTATAGTAAATAGTAAGTAATCATATTTAATTGAGACACAAATACTTGTTTAATTTAATCGAATATAAAGTTCTACTGTTACGTCACAAGTAAGCTAGTTCAGGTCATTTTGTGACCTTGGCCAATTTGCGACCTTACCAGTTTGTGACCTTGGCAAATTTTTTACCTTGGCCAATATATGACCTTGGCCTGTGTTTGACCTTGGCCGTGATCAGTTTATGATAATCGTCAATAAGTAACTAGGGCCGGTCTTGACCAGAGTCTATTTGTGACTTCGAGACCAGAACCATTTTGTGACCAAGATCTAAATCACGCAAACTGTAAAAAAAACATGATGTTTAAAGGTTCCGCTTTATACCCTTAGCTTATGTAAATAAACTAGTAGCATTATTGATAACAGGTAATGAAAATTCGCTTCGCTGTTTGAAGTAGAACTTTACGTTAATCGAAAGAATAAAATGACAATCACGGTAAATAAATAAGTCATTTTATTGAATTGTTTATTTTGTATTCAACAAGACATTTATTAAAATGAAAGACTCTTTAACCGACTTCAGTAAAGAAAGAGGTTTGTTTCGATAACGAATTATTTTTGGACGCAAGTTAACACAACATTAAATTATTATTATTTTATTTTATTGTGTAACTAAATTTACCTTCTCAACGCTTACACAAATAGTATGTACCTTTCAGAACAATTCCTTTTAAATACGTTATATCTTGTCGTATCATTATTATTATTAATTTAATTACATCTCACTCGTATAGCGATACTATACACGAATGTACATTATTATGTGCACGTGATGTGCACAAAATACATAATAATAAACATTATTATATAACGATGAATAAATATTCTACAGTCAAAAATCTAAGGGCCGGGTCTTAAATACCATCGATTTCTGAAACTCAGAAATAAATTCATATTTCTATTGGTTGTTAAATAAAAATAAATAAGATAATATCTTGTACGTCAGATCGATTATGGAAATTTACTGGACACGTATTTTTATCAAATCAATAAAAAATAACGAAGATAAAAATGCATCAAAGATCAGGAGACATTTTTTATAAAATAGTGATGTCAAATGGAGCTTTTGACGTTGACGTTTCGTTGTACTTACATGAGACGTAACACGAGTTTTCAACGCACTGTATCGTCTTCATTTTTTGTTTACGTGATAAATGAAAAAATACGTGTCCATTATTTTATGGGAATATATCTGTCGGACTAATTACATTTTTTTAGTCTCTGATTGGTCTAAACGGGCATCAATAGGGTTGATGTCAATTTAGACCAATCAGAGACTTGATTAGTATTCAGAAACTGTGGATTAGTTAAACAGATTCGAGACTGTTTACCGTATCAATATCTAAAGAAGAAATAAACAAAGATTGGCAGTCATATTTCTTTCTTAACATTTCTGACACTACATACAAAATATACTGTTTTTTAACAAAATTGTAGTCGTAATATTTGATAGTTTCATGTCTCAGACGCTAGTCTGTATAACTCAAAATTAAACGTCCCAACCGTAACAGAAATAAATAGGTAATGTTTTAAATGAGCGCCATCTAGTGTAGTGTGTGTAGTTTTCTGTGCTACCAAGTGTTGTTCGTGAACATTCCCATCTTTTTGACAGGTGAGATATCAAAGGTCAACTTTGCAACATTTTTACATCCTACCTATATTATGTAGGTCTGTTACGGACGAGAGGCGTTATCTAAAACCCGGCCCGGGAAATATAAATTTTAGCTACTTACTAGTAGAAGTACATTAGGCGTAAGTCTTATTTTGGTTGGACGCTTCATACATACTTTTGTTGAACTGAGATCTGAAATTGAAATTATGTTGGAGTTAGGAAATATCATTAAATAACTTTCGCTGGAAAACATAACACAACTTTTGTCACTAGTGATTGTCTTGACTAGTGACAAAAAATTGGTGATGGCAATATTTGGCGACTGAGGGTTTTCTGAACTTGTTATCGTCAACTTGAGAAATGTCAGAAAATAAACGATTTGATAGGTGTTTGGGCCCTGACTCCTGAGTGCTGGTGCTCGATATTTCAGAAAACCCTCATTGATTGTACTTGAGACGAATTTGTTTTGGATAGGGCAGTTGTCCTATACAGGGTTATTTATGAAACACTAACAACCTCTTTGGGAGTTAAAGTACACATGATTATAAACAACTTTTCTCAACCCCGAAAACTCGAAAAATAAAAAAACAAACATTTTCATCGTACTTATTACATTTTGTATGAGACAGCTGATATTTTTCGAGTTTTTCAAGGTTGATAGTATTTTACAAAAAACCCTGTATAGCTTTTTGCTAAGTTAGCCACTGAAACGATTTACTCTCCGAAATGGCGAAAAAGGATTATTTAAATATTGTACTAGCTATCCCCCGCGGCTTCGCTCCCATCAATTGCAACGTTCTTATTTTTTTTTCTTTTATAAGAACCTTCTCCTGACAGTGACAAACACAAAAAAAAAAAAATTAGCGAAATCAGCCCAGCCGCTCACGCGTGATTAGATGACCAAGGGAAATAGGGATTCATTTTTATATCTATAGACTAGCTGACCCGCGCAAATTCGTTTGCGTCACATTATTCATTAATAAAATGACTATTAAAAAATAAAGGTTGGTGATAGAAGGGTAAAAATTTAGGGTTGTATGTATTTTTAATGCCACATTATAGAAAAATAACAATTTTTTTTTTTGTCCGAAACTTTGAATAAAATTTTAGGGTTGAACAACCCTTATCACTTAGGGGTATGAAAAATAGATAGTAGCCGATTCTCAGACTTGAATATGCATATAAAATTTGGTAAAAATAGATAGTAACCGATTCTCAGACCTGAATATGCATATAAAATTTGGTAAAAATCGGTAAAGCCGTTTCGAAGGAGTAAGGTAACTAACATTGTGACACGAGAATTTTATAAATAAGAAGATTATATGAATGCAACGAACTCACCGTTTACTTTTCTAAGAGCGACAACCGCAGCGCCTCGTCGAAAGCGCGCTGCTCCGCTGCAAGCTGCTGCTCGCGCGAGGCTTGCTCCTTGGCCGACAGCGCTAGAGCCGCTTGCAGGTCCGCATCAGCGTCCACGTCGGCTATGTGCTGCTCGACGGGCTCTTCCGGCGTCGGAGCGTTCAGCGATATCGTGGCCAGCGACGCTTCTATCGCTCTGCGGATAACTAGCGGGTTAGCGGCTAGCGACTAGCATGGGACCTACACTATCTATGTGCGGCAGTAGGTGGCTAGCGAAATAGTTTCGCCCGACTGCGCCAGGAGGGCAACTACGTCTGCGTCACATTTTCTATTAATGCTGCGCTTCTTTTTGTCATAGCGTGATGATATATAACCTATAGCCTTCCTCGATAAATCTAACACTGCAAGATTTTTTTCAAATCGGACCAGCAGTTCCTGAGATTAGCGCGTTCAAAGAGACAAACAAACAAACAAATTCTTCAGCTTTACAATGTTAGTATAAATGTATGTATGTATATTTCTTTAGCTCGCTCTGTAGCCTAAACGGCTTGATGGATTTTAAGCTTGAGAGGTGTCGTTACATTCGTCTTGATTATTAGTGACAATGGGTTTATAAATGGCCGATTTTTGGCGCCATATTATATCTTGAAGAAAATCTGACGCAATTCAATCATAGATTTGATGCCACCAACTACATCAAACTGCTTGAAAAGCAACTTGAGGGAACTTTTTAGTCGTTTTTAGCGGTCGGGTTTCTTGACAAAGTATTTTTTTTTTGAGTCGGTGTTTCCTGATCGCTACAACCTGGCTCTTTAATTCATGAGGTCGGACTTTAAAGCCGAGTACTAAGTAGCGAGCCGTAACCGTAACTTTTGCATGAACTGTTACCAAAAAATGTCTTTGCTTTCCATGCTGATAGACGCGCCTACAAGGAAAACAGTGTATTATGGTACCCTTTTTTTTAAGAATGGGAAATGTGACTCCTCCCGCTCTGAGTAAAGCAGGAGGGAGTGTCAGACTCCTACTGACTAAAACCCATCCGTGTTCTACCTAATGCCCTTTGCGTTCCAGGGCCGCGGTGACTCTTTTGAACAAATTCCGCAACCCCGGCACAACACCGATAAATGACTGACCCTAGCGGACCCTATCTGCATTGCTGACAACTCTTTGAGACGCGCGTGGAACACAGCGAGCCGTCGACCCGGGCCTGCTAGTCTATTCTGTAAATAACCATTTCGATATCGACTTCACCTGAGTGACTGAGCTTACAAAGTGAACTTTATTTCACACGTCATAAGGTCTTATATTTATACGAATTTGAAACTCACCTCGGGTTCCGCTGTCGAGATACGAAAATGTTGTTACAGAATAGCACTGCTGGTTCTGATCAGATGGACCCCTAAGCCCAAAAAAAAATTATTAAAAAAAACATTTGAGTGTGAAGTGAGAGCCACTTCATCCGACATCGTGGCGTTACAAACCAAAACTGCGGACAGATCTCACTTGTTATTACGGTTAAAGTGATGTGTACCTACTTCTCGTACACACTAGAACCTCGTTACTGTATCTGTTTGATTACAGTTACAGCTCGCAAAATGAGTACGCGCAGTGAAAGTGTTCGGACAACGTCATGAACCTAAACTCTAGACGCGTACTCACTAGAACCTCGTTCCTGTGTCACACAAGTTACGGATACAGCTCGCTAATGATTACCTGGCTTATTGGTTTGGATTGTCGGATTTTATAATTTTGGCAATGTTGTTAGTCTAGAATTGTTTTCTTTATGTTTAAACGTTTGTTATTTTGCTATTGTAGTAGTAGAACTAGATTAAACCTTTTCGTGTTAATCCAAAGTGGGACCTACTATGAAAAGCAGTGACCACTATAATGATTTTCTCAAGATTTTTTCCCAACCACTACAACTCCTGACAGCCAGAATCAACAGTGGCGTCCACCAGAAAAACGCATTGCCGAGAAACGATTCAACTGTCTTGGATCCCGCACCGAAATTAATCAGAAAAGTACAGCGAAGAAGAGTAGGGAAAAAAAACGAGACAAAGAAAAAATCGACCAATTCATCATCAATTACAGACCTTACATGTAATAAAAATAAAATATTAAGAACAAAAAGTAGACACATCCTTTGATAACGAGATATGATGTAAATAATTAAATGAAATGAAATGAATACGAAAACTTAACCTTGTAATTATCCTCTAAAATTTCGATGTCAGACTGACGAAGTCATGTTCAATATATTTTACAGCCATGATCTCATCGATACCTATTACAATATATTAATTTTACAAGAAATTTAAGTGCTGCATACTAAATATTCATCAAACAAATTGTTTAAAATATTAACGCAAAAGTTAACTCAGGTGAGTTAACTTTTGCGTTGTTTATTTTCATGATATTTAAATAGCTATGCTAACCCAGACGTTTAAATAAAGGTAATTTATGCAAAATATGTTCGGATAAAGTCGCTATAAATATTATAACAATCAACGAGGCACACAGAAATTAAAGTCGACTCCAAACCAACACAGTGTCACGTTCCTTAAAGAAGAAAAAAGAACCCAAAAATGTTTGTACGGTATTTTATACCAGTGCTTGTGATATCCTTGCAATATGTAACAGCAGAATATTCTTTAGACGACTTATCAACAGCTTTGGCGAATATACCAGAAGATGGACGACTGGGATTCTGCGAGCTCATGAACAAATACAACTACCCGTGCGAGCGGCACGAAGTGATCACTGAAGACGGGTTCATTTTAACAGTATTTCGTCTTCCAAGAAATACAGGAAGAGTAATATTCTTGCAGCATGGCTTCTTAGACTCATCGGACACCTGGGGCATAAGAAGACATGAATCTTTAGCAGCGTGGCTATACAACAACACCTACGACGTATGGCTCGGGAACATCAGAGGTAACATGCACTCCAGAGCTCATATTACTCTGGACCCTGAGCAATCAGACTTCTGGGATTTCAGTTTCCACGAGATGGCTATATACGACGTGCCAGCTATGATCGACTACATTCTAGAAAAGACGGGACAAACGAAACTTCAAGTGATTGCGCACTCTCAGGGGACACAGCTGTTCTACGTTTTGGGAGCACTGGAACCGGAATACTGTGCGAAAATTAAGCACGTTATATGTTACGCTCCAATCGCGTTTTTGGAGCATGCTCAACAGCCGCTGTTTCCCCTCATATCACTGGCGGGAGGCCCGCTCTTGAGTGCTGCGTTAGGGTATGTAGGTCGCGGAGAATTTATGCGAAATTCTTCGGTGTTGGTGGGGTTGATGCGAACAGCGTGTACGCAAGGCCTCGTGGGATACAAAGCGTGCGGAGAGGGCGTCGCGTCAGTGTTGTTCGGCTCCGACCCCGTTCAGTTCGAGCCCGACTTCCTTCCGATAGCCTTCGGACATTACCCTTGCGGCTCATCGATGAAGAACGCCGTACACTTAGCGCAGATCGTAGCATCGGACAGGTTCGCACAGTATGACTATGGTCTTGGGAATTTAAGAAGGTACGGCAGTCTACAGCCTCCGGAGTACGACTTGAGCAAAGTTCCGTTTAACGTTTCTTTGTATGTCGGGAAGAATGACCGGTTGTCAGCCATAGAGGATGTGGAACGCTTGAGGGCGGAGTTGAATCCAGATGTTGTACAAGAATACTACGTCATTCCGTACGAAAAGTGGAACCATATCGACTTCGTTTGGGGCAAGTCCCCGTACGTGGATGAATATTTGTTTGCACCCGTGAATGAAACATTGGAAAATAATTATAATTGATGTATGTTTGGTTATCGTGAAATATTTATTGTTCATACAATTTTTGGTCCTGTTTAAATGTTCAAATATCGATTTACTTGTAACGAGTTTAGGGTACAATTTGTAAAGATAATATTGATCGACCCCGCCTCCAGCGCGACAGTTGCACGTTCCAAAGAGTAGATCCTATGAGAAGAACGTGCAAGAAACTCCAAGGACACTCTTTTAAACCAGTTGCCATTGTTTACAAAATCATGTTTACATTCGGTGCGAAATAATTAATGAGTAAAACTATACAATGCAAAAAGAATGAGTCTACACAATGCAAATATAGTCTCACAATCTTCAGCAGGTCCAACAATGTTTTCACATGTTCATCAAAGTTTGGGCACTTTAGTCACTGTGGAGCGGACCAGCATTAAGCCAAGCATTTTTATCATCAATGTATTCCCCAAGTTTATAATATGCTTGTTTGCATAGTGTGCGTTTTATACAATTTTTAAATTTCGTTTCATTCAGTTCTAATATATGTGGCGGTATTTTGTTATAACACTTTAAACAGTATCCCATAAAAGATGTTGCTACTTTAGCAAGTCTGAAACCTGGTTGAATTAATTCGTTCCTATTTCTAGTAACATAGTTATGTCTGTAGCCTCGTTTACTGAAAAGATGTAGATTCTTTCTAACGTACATGATATTTTCATAAATATATTGACAAGGGACCGTCATTTTGTTAATTTGTTTAAACAGTTCCCTTAAAGAATCTCGCCGGCGGAGATGGTAAATGGCTCTGATGGCTCTTTTCTGCAAAATGAAAATAGACTCGATGTCAGCAGCCCGTCCCCATAGTAAAATACCGTAAGACATTAAACTGTGAAAGTAGCTAGAATAGACTAGTCTCGCGGTTTCAACATCTGTAAACTGGCGAATTTTTCTTATAGCATATGCTGCTGAACTTAACCTTCCTGCAAGAGATGTTAAATGAGGACCCCATTGTAGCCTTGAGTCTAGCTTAATCCCCAGGAAAACTGTTTCTTCGACGAATTCTAGTTTCTCCCTGTTCAATATTATGTCACAATTATTACTTTTTACATTTGGTAAAGTGAATCGAATGCACTTCGTTTTTTTCTCATTTAATACTAAATTGTTAGCTGTGAACCAATCATGTACCTGCATTAGGGCGTTATTTACAACGTCTAATACGTATAATAATACGTATAATAATACGTATAATAGCACAAACCCACCGTGGTGCATGGAAAGGCTATGTAAGTGTGTTAAGCTTTGCTTTGCAAGAAAATGTATGTCCACTGCAACCCACAGACAGCCTACTCATCAATTGACGACATTGGTACAAGCGTGGTTTACTCGAATACGGCCTCACATAGCTCAACGCTGTCAACGCCATGCACCTAAGACTATGTCTAACTGTTTTGCAACACAGTTTTGAGATAGGTCTCGTGGAACGTGTGTAGTATGTACTTCAGAGTAAACGTAGACCCACGTTGTCAAACAAATGAGTCCACGGAGCTAAAATGCGCCGCGTGCCTATGCTTAGCATGCGCCGCTGGGTTTCTGCCTTAATTTAGGCTAAGAAGTTATGATGAAACTGTTACAAACTGAAATCATAATATTATTTTATAATTCGTTTAATTATGTGCAATATGACAAAATGTGCTATTTACTTTAGCGTTAACAAAATCAGACTTCAGTATATTTTGTGAATAATATTTATTTATATACTAAGCTTATTCACACACACTTAGATAATTCTACCAATTGAAACGCCAACGCCTGCCAATTGTAATGTTATATTTAATTATTCTGTTTATAATTATATTCTACTTTCCCCCATACTCGCCCCACCAGTGGGGCAAAATAAACTAGACATATTTATGGAGTTAACTCTGCTCGACCAATGTATTTTAATAAGGCAGAATACACTCTAAATAAATTCACAATTGTGAAGTGCAACAGAGATATACATTCTCTCACGGTGCCAAGTCACCAGTGCGCGCCTAGAATTATTCAGCTGTCACTTTTGTAAATAGTGTTCAAAATAACTTTACCCCACTAGAAGGGTGACCAATAGTGAAAAATAGAATAGTTCGATCCTGAGAACATAACTTAACATCTAACTATAACTTCAACGTAATATGGCTCCACATTGGATATTTTATTATAAGAGCCTTTATATAAAACTAGCTGACCCGCGCAACTTCGTCTGCGACACATTTTCCATTACTGTATGTAAGTAGTACTCCTGGACACGGCGCGTATTGTGAGGAGGTTCCTCTCTCGGGAGCCCTGACCACCGGTAGCTTGAACCCTGTTCCCGATACCGGTGGGCTACTATTTTTTATATTTTTAAATGTTTTTTTTTTAATTAATTTAATAGAAATATTTAAAAATGTAAATAATATGTATATACACTGAATAAATGGAATAATAATATAAAGAGGTAACATTTGTTTGTAAGTTTGTATGTAGGGGGTAATCTCAGGAACTACTGGTCCGATTTGAAAAATTCTTTCAGTGTTAGATAGCCCATGTATCGAGGAAGGATATAGGCTACATATCATCACGCTAAGACTAAAAGGAGCCGAGCATTAATGGAAAATGTGACGCAGACGAAGTTGCGTGGGTCAGCTAGTGTATTATATTTTTATTGTACTTATCTACTATCTCAGTGAATTATTTATAAAAAAAATCGCGCGTAGAGGTAGTTATGTCGGGTACATTAAGTGGGCCACCTTTGTAAGACGACGAAAATGACACTGTGTATAGTGCTATGGTACTTTACCTACAAGTCTAAAATCTTCAAACTAGCACAAAGTCAATCTCCTTTTAGTCTAACCGAAATACCGGATACAGCTGAATATAATACATGAAGCTTCTACCTACCTGGCCTCGACAACCTAATAACTGGGACACACGATCCCTTGGCAAGACAACTGTCAAAGATCTAAATGACAGACCCATAGCTTAACGTAATTTCAAAGGCCTTTCTATACTAGAAACAGTCTAGGTAGTTAAATAAGGTAAACAGTCTTGACGTATCTTTTTGCACAAACACATATTAAACGGCTGAGAAAAAGGATAGCGTTAAGCACCGTCCACACACATCCGGGTTCCCGTACCTGACACGACAGAGAACGGGACGGAGATCAAGCAAGTTCATACAAATCGTATGGGACAAGCCCGCCACACATTCCCAACCACTGCAACTCCTGAAAGCCAGAATCAACAGTGGCGACTACCAGAAAAACGCCGAGCTAATGAAGCTCGACGAGTCCCAGAGAAACGATTCAACTGTCTCGGAACCCGCACCGAAATTAATCAGAAAAGTACAGCGAAGAGGATTAGGGAAACCAAACGAGACAAAGAAAAAAAAGACCACAATATCCAAAGCTTTTGTGTCAAAATTACAGAGCTTACATGTCATAAAATAAAATATTAAGAACAAAGTAGACGCATCCTTTGATAACGAGATATGATGTAAATAATTAAATGAAATGAAAACGAAAACTTAACCGTGTAATTACCCTCTAAAATTTCAATGGCAGACTGACAAAGTCATATTCAATATATTTTACAGCCATGATGATCTCATCGATACCTATTACAATATATTAATTTTACAAGAAATTTAAGTGCTGCAAAATAAATATTCATCAAACAAATTGTTTCAAATACTCACCTGAGTTAACTTTTGCGTTGTTTATTTTCATGATATTTAAATAGCTATGCTAACCCAGACGTTTAAATAAAGATAATTTATACAAAGAAAGTTCCTATAAATATTAAAACAATCAACGAGAGACACAGAAATTAAAGACGACTCCCCAAGACAGTCTCAAGTTCTGTATTTAAAGAAAAGAACCCAAAAATGTTTGCACGGTATTTTATACCAGTGCTTGTGATATACTTGCAATATGTTACAGCAGAATATTCATTAGACGACTTATCAACGGCTTTGGCGAATATACCCGAAGATGGACGACTGGGATTCTGCGAGCTCATGAACAAATACAAGTACCCGTGCGAGCGGCACGAAGTGATCACTGAAGACGGGTTCATTTTAATAGTATTTCATATTCCAAGAAATACAGAAAGAGTAATATTCTTACAGCATGGCTTCTTAGACTCATCGGACACCTGGGGCATAAGAAGACATGAATCTTTAGCAGCGTGGCTATACAACAACACCTACGACGTATGGCTCGGGAACATCAGAGGTAACATGCACTCCAGAGCTCATGTTACTCTGGACCCTGAGCATTCAGACTTCTGGGATTACAGTTTCCACGAGATGGCTATATACGACGTGCCAGCTATGATCGACTACATTCTAGAAAAGACGGGACAGACGAAACTTCAAGTGATTGCGCACTCTCAGGGGACACAGCTGTTCTACGTTTTGGGAGCACTGAAACCGGAATACTGTGCGAAAATTAAGCACGTTATATGTTACGCTCCAGTCGCGTATTGTAAGCATGCTGAGCAGCCGTTTTTTCCCCTCATATCTGTGGCGGGAGGCCCGCTCTTGAGTGCTGCGTTAGGGTGTTTAGCTCGCGGAGAAATTTTGCGAAATTCTTCGGTGTTGGTGGGGTTGATGCGAACAGCGTGTACGCAAGGCCTCGTGGGATACAAAGCGTGCGGAGAGGGCGTCGCGTCAGTGTTGTTCGGCTCCGACCCCGTTCAGTTCGAGCCCGACTTCCTTCCGATAGCATTCGGACATTGCCCTTGCGGCTCATCGATGAAGAACGCCGTACACTTGGCGCAAATCGTAGCATCGGACAGGTTTGCACAGTATGACTATGGCCTTGGGAATTTAAGAAAGTACGGCAGTCTACAGCCTCCGGTGTACGACTTGAGCAAAGTTCCGTTTAACGTTTCTTTGTATGTCGGGAAGAATGACCGGTTGTCAGCCATAAAGGATGTGGAACGCTTGAGGGCGGAGTTGAATCCAGATGTTGTACAGGAATACTACGTCATTCCGTACGAAAAGTGGAACCATATTGACTTCGTTTGGGGCAAGTCCCCGTACGTGGATGAATATTTGTTTGCACCCGTGAATAAAACATTGGAAAATAATTATAATTGATTTATGTTTGGTTATCGTAAAATATATATTGTTCATACAATTTTTGGCCATGTTTAAATGTTCATGCTTATTTTAACAACTTTGTATACCGTGTTTTTTGCAAATAAATATATCATCAAAATTCAAAATTGAAGTCATTTATTAAAATTAGGCTGAGGGCCAGCACTGTTTTGAACGTCAAGTTTCACAAAAGACAGTCCCCCAAAACGCCCGCCCGTCACCACTTCCTAGGGTTTTAGCTGTGGAGAAGAAGTGGTCAACAAACTCCCCAGCAACACAACTGTCTGTTACGTTTTAGGAACTAGAATTATACAATAATTAATATGCAAAGTAATTATACATGGCACAAAAAATATATATATTATTTATCACTTGTTAGCTAGCACACTATGAAACTAAAACAAAATACACACTTAAGCAAGTGTTGACGTATGTGGATTAAATAAGTATTAAAAAAAATGACCAACATAGTAATATATAATATAATAGACAAATAAATAATAAAAATAAATTAAAAAAAAAAAACAATATTATTTGAACACATTATATAACCTGTCATAAACTATCCACTTAAACACAAAGAACATGATAATTTGTCTTGCGTTCAACACAGCGACCAACTATTCTTATCAGACGATAATCATTTATAGAATAGTATGCCTTCGAACAAAGGTTAGATTTTACTTTAGCTTTAAATGAGTTAAAAGGCAGATCAAGAAAATAAAGTGGAAGTTTATTGTATAAACGGATACCGAGCCCCACAAATGAATCATGGACCTTACGAAATCGGTGTGAAGGAGCATGTAGCTTGTGCTTGTTTCTGGTGTTAAAGTTGTGGATGTCACTCGTTTTACTGTATAATCCACGCGCAATCAAAATGGGATGGAACTTTGTCAAAGTAAATCGAAAATGACAGTTCTTTCTTTAAGTAGCGTTAGCAAGAATGTTCTGAATATTCGTAATAAATTAGTTATTTCTACAATCTATCATATTAAGTAGTTTATCATCAATATTTGCTAATGCTACTTGAAGAAAAACTGTAATTTTCGATTTACTTTGACAAAATTCCATACCATTCTGATTGCACGCGGACTATATAAATGTATATTTTGCCTAGTATATAAAATGTTTGCAAAAGTAAATTGAGATGCTACCGTGAGAATTCCAATCTCTTTGAAAATTTGTCTTAATGAAACTCTTGACCCTGGGTGATATATTGCTCGCACAGCACGTTTTTGTAAGACAAATATATTTTGTATATCAGCAACTTTTTCCCACAATAAAATACCGTAGGACATAACACTATGGAAATAACTAAAATAGACGAACCTAGCTGTGTCAACGTCCGTAAATTGTCTAACTTTCTTAACGGCGCGCGGCGTATGTGGCAGAGCTGAGCCTACCCGATAAGCTTGATATATTTCTCTTCATTTTCATTATCATTATTCCATTTATTTATTTTTGTATACATATATTTTACATTTTTAAATATTTCTATAAAACTAATAAAAACTATATAAAAATTGTAGCCCACCGGCATCGGGAACAGGGTCCAAGTTACCGATGGTCAGGGCTCCCGAGAGAGGAACCTCCTAACAATACGCGCCGTGTCCAGGAGTACTGCATTCTGGATCAATCCCTTGATCCAGCTGCCCAACGAGAGCCTCTTCAGATGTTGATCGAGGCTCTTGGCAATTATGCCATTGGCCGTTACGACTATCGGCACAATGACTGCTGTGTTCACATCACACATGTCGACAACCTCGCGAGCCAAGTCAAGATACTTGGTTTGTTTCTTTTTCTCAGACTTCACGAAGTTCTCGTCATGAGGGACTGCTATATCCACAATCATTGCGCGACGCTCTAGTCGGTCTATCACCACTATGTCAGGCTTATTGGCAACAATAGTCCTGTCAGTGATGATAGACCGATCCCAGTACAACGTGCACTTGCCATTTTCGAGAACCGGGTCGGGCACATACCTGTAGTACGGTACTTCCGATTCCACAAGATTGTATTTCAGAGCAAGTTGCTGGTGGATAATCCTGGCTACAAGAGGTTATGCCTGTGCAAATAGTCTCCGTTAGCTAGAGTAGAACAACCGGAAATAATGTGGCGGCTGGATTCCCCGGGTCGGTGACATGCCCGACACATGTCAATCGTACCCTCCTTCACAATGTATTATAAATTTCAATTTACTTGTAGCGAGTTAAGGTTACGATTTGTAAAGACAATATTGATTAATAAATAGAAACCGATGAAGTTGCTAGCTACCTTACCTATGTTCAAACGTAACGCGTTGTTGTGTGTTACTTCACGTCACAAAATGTTTGTATTTCTAATAATAAAATCACGGCTTTCGCTGACTAACCTTGCGAAGTGTTTATTACCTCATACCCTAAAATTATGACCTTTTCAGTCCAGTTCCGAGCCTAATGTTGACACTTTATAAAAGTCCAATTAGTGCCTAAAGGCAGAAACCCACCGCGGCGCACGGAAAGGCTATGCACGTGTGTTAAGCTTCGCTTTGCAGGAAAGTATGGTAAGGTATGTCCACTACAACCCACGGACACGCTACTCATCAATTGACGTCATTGGTAAACGCGTGGCTTGCTCGAATACGGCCTCACATAGCTCAACACTGTCAATGCCATGCACGCTATGCACGCGGTACACGCTATACAGGAATATTAACTTAAGACTATGTATAACTGTTTTGCAACACAGTTTTGAGATAAGTCTCGTGGAACGGAGGCATGTGTACTGTATAGTGTGTACTGCAGTGGAAACGTAGACCCACGTTGTCAAACAAATAAATCCACGCAGCTAAAATGCACCGCGTGCCTATGCTTAGCATGCGCCGCGGTGGATTTCCGCCTTATTTTAGGCTAAGAAGTTATGATGAAACTGTTACAAACTGAAATCATAATATTATTTTTATAATTCGTATGATTATGTGCAATATGACAAAATGTGCAATTTACTATAGCGTTAACAAAATCACACTTCAGTATATTTTGTGAATAATATTTATTTATATACTAAGCTTATTCACACACACACTTCTATAATAATTCTACCAATTGAAACGCCAACGCCTGCAAAGTATATTGTTATATTTAATTATTCTCTTTATAGTTCTATTCCATGGGGCAAAATAAACTAGACATATAATATGGAGTTAACCCTGCTTCACTAATATATTTATTATTTATTTATTTATTATATACTTTATTGTACACCAAAAATATATATATATAAATAAAATATATATATATTTTAGTAAGGCAGAATACACTCTATATAGTCTTAGCATATTCAAATTTAAAAAATAGAGCTACCATAATGTAGTCTTTTTAACCCAAAGGTTGACTGGTAGAGAATGCATTGTTAAGTCCGCCCATGTAACACTATTGTGCATAAAGTTTAAATAAATAGATAAATACACTTTTGTAATTAGGTATTCAAAATAACTTTACCCCACTAGAGGGGTGACTAGTCGTGAAAAATAGAATAGTTCGATACTGAGAACATAACGTAACATCTAACTATAACCTGCAAGTAATATGGCTCCACATAGAATCTTTTATTATAAGAGCCTTTATATAAAATTACTTTACTTTGCAATACAGACAGTCCTCACAACTTCTAAATACACGGTACCATTTTAGTTTACCTATCTTACAATGGCAGCCCACTTCATCTATCCAATGATATTGTTACGCGACAGAATTAATGCCGGGTACACAACGTACTACTAACGCCATCTAGTATCGAGTAGTGGAACTAATTGGGTCACGATCTTTCTAGACTTTTCGATGCTAGAACATACTCGATGTTTCGACACCTAGTCAGTCGGGACCGGTATGTTCCCGAACTTTCTAGATATTTCCATTCTCGAAGGTTCTGGAAATTACAGTGGGACTATATAAGCTGCGAATCGCTCGCGACTGAGTCAGTATTGAATTGGCGATACAAGCGAATCTTCGGAAGCGATCTTCAACTGCGAGTTAAGTGAAGTGAAGTGTTTAATAGTGCGATTGCGGTTGTAATTAGTGTGTTTAAAGTGTTAATTAGTTTTGATAATTAAAGTGTCATTTTTTTGGTTAAATAATCGGCTGTTTTTTATTGTCACGAACCCCAAGCTCGTAACAATATGTATGAACATTTAAATGATAAAAAAAAAAAATCGCGCCGTAGTTTATGTCGGGTACATTAAGTGGGCCACCTTTGTAAGACGACGAAAATGACACTGTGTATAGTGCTATGGTACTTTACCTACAAGCCTAAAATCTTCAAACTAGCACAAAGTCAATCTCCTTTTAGTCTAGCCGAAATACCGGATACAGCTGAATATAATACATGAAGCTTCTACCTACCTGGCCTCAACAACCTAATAACTGGGACACACGATCCCTTGGCATGTCAACTGTCAAAGATCTAAATGACATTCGAGACCAACAGCATAACGTGATTTCCAAGGCCCATCTATACTAGAAAGGTTTAGGTATTTAAATTAAGGTAAACAATCTTGATGTGTCTTTATACACAAACACATGTTAAAAGAATAAATTAATGCTAAAATAAATTGTTCAATTGATTTAATAATCGTTTTTGTTGTATTAAGATTGATTTATAGTGGCATTTTATTTTTAAACTGAGTTTCTAAATAAAAAGCTCTACATCAAGATTGTTTATCTTTATTTAGCTACCTAAACTTTTTTAGTACCGACCTCGGTAGGCGTACAGGGGCCCACTATGACGTGCCAATGCGATCATGATAAAGCTCAAGCTGAGAAAAAGGGATAGCGTTATGTGTCTTGTTTATACAAGACGCATAACGCTATCCCTTTTTCACAGGAGACAGACAGAGTTATCTCAGTCTTCCTCCCACCGCTTGAACATAATGGTTTTAAGACGTCATAGTAGGCCAGCAGGTCTTGCGGCTGTTATTTTTCAGCTATACAATCTAGCAATATTTCTGCTTTTATTATTATACTGCAATGTTAGCTAGAAAAGTGGGGAAAATAATACCTGCAAGGACTTGAGGGAGGCTTTTGCCCAGCAGTGGGACACCAACGGCTAGTAAGATAAAAATATTTTATCAAACTCAGTAGAACGGAATCACCTGAATAGTCTGCCAGAATGACTGCAAAATATGATAATTATTTAGTATAATATAATTACTGTCAAAGTAGATGCGAAATTCATGAAAATTCCAGATGACACCTATAAATACAATAGTTGAGTTTGATTACACATATCAGGGCTGTGCCCGGGATAGCACAAACCTTGGTACGCCATAAGCTGAAAAATATAGGTGCGTACATTTTATATCAACTCGTGTATACCCACCCTTTCGTGTCCGGGGGACATAGACGTGTGTAAACATCAAGACCACGGCACATCCACGTTTCGCCTTAAAATGTGTGGATCAATATTTATTGGGGCAAAACAAAATAGTAGCTATACTTGCTTGACTTCTCTAGGCTCTATGCGCTATGCACGCCGCCTGGCAGAGCGTAGTCGGAGTTATGTAGGTAGACTAGCTTTTTCCCGTGTACTGCGTAAGCACATGTCTCGTTTGTCTCGTTCCTGAAGGTATTTCGGAAAATCCTCTCATAGTGCTACCCTTTTTTTTTTTTTTTTAGAGTCGGGAAATCATCCAATGACTCCTGCCGCTCCCCTACACTCTAAGGCCCGTATTAATAAACGTCTCTCAACAACGTACTCAAGTGCGTTATCATTTGATACGCCATTATGACGTCATCAGCATCTCAAGATTATTCCTTATTAATGGACACATAAATACAGTATCTCAGTTACCAAAATCAGCTCCTCACCTAGCTATACTTGATGCCTTGATCGCGTGAACGATGACGTCACATTGACCGAAGTTTTGAATGAGACTTGTCGCATTTCGTTATTGCCATGTTATTAGATGTAAAACTTTTGATTTTAATACTTGTATTTCATTAAATCTTTAATGAATAGCGGTAATAGGTACACGTTATAAATTTATAAAGTTATTTGCTACCCAAGAAAGCGTTAAATTGTTAAAAAGAGGTTGAAGATTGAGGTTGTGTATTTATTTCCCAATATGACATAATTGTTGTACGCGGCGGCGGACGCTTGATGCCTTGCTTCTCCGCTAACGCAATGTAGCATCAGTGTCAAAAAAGGAACGCCAAACATTTGTTTACTTTGTTTACTAACACGAACATCGCAAGAATGTAAATAAATTAAATGTGTTATAGGTAGGTACCCACATATGTCAGGAAGTATTAGTTAGTACCTACTTAACTATCATGAATTATCCTTTTTAGGGTTCCGTACCCCAACGGTAACCAATGGAACCCTTTAACTAAGCCTCCGCTATTCGTCCGTTCGTCGGTCTGTCTCTTAGCGGGCTGTATCTCATGAACCATAATAGACACACAACAAATAATAAAAATTAAATTAAATTAAAAAAAAAAATGTTTAAGGTACGGAACCCTTTGTGTGAGAGTACGACTCGCACTTGGCCGGTATTTTTTTAATTTTCATTAGGTAACTCAAAAGGATTTGAAATATCCCAAACTTTTGGTAAACGAAATTGCAAAGGCCACAAAATGTAATCTATTTCATCGTAATAATTAATTTTACTTCAATGTTTTCAAACTCCATGTTTCGCGCCACGCTAATCACTCCTCAAGTCACGGTCTATCTGCACTCACGATATAGCATCTCAGCAACCCGCGCTCGTGGGTCGAGTTTCGTTTATTAATCAGTCCATCACTCAGTTGATGACGTACGCCTAATCCACAACTTGAGAACATAAAGAATCACGTTTATTAATACGATCAGCATCTCAACATTCAAATCAAGTGCGGTCTCACGGGCTGAGTAACGTTTATTAATACGGGCCTAATTTCAGCTTACTGCGACAATTAGTTTCGGCTGTGCGTTGTCTGACAGTCAGTTAGTAACGGAAGAATGTATTATTAGTAAAGTAGTAAGTGTTAGAGTGTCACCTCTGCAGCTGTCTCTCCTCGCTGGGCAGCAGGGGCGGCTCGCTGCAGCCGAGGCGCGGGGGGCAGGGGGACGCGGGCCGCGCGCCGCGCAGCGCCTCCCACACGTCCACCTGGACGGGCAGACCTGGTCTTCTATACAACATTCTAAACGAGTATCTCCCGATAAAGAACCTATACTTAGATACACACAAACACCTTTTTTTTTTAGTGGTGAGCAAATCATCAAATGACTTCTCCCGCTCTGGGCGGAGCGAGAGGGAGTGTCAGACTTCTACTGACTAAAACCCATCCATGTTCCTTCAGTGCCCTTTGTGTTCCGGAGCCACGGTATCTCTTTCGAATAGTCCCGCAACTCCGGCAGGCGTCGGCCCTTTCGGGCCAGAGGGGCCTGTGCTGGCTCTCTTTGAGGCGCGCGTGGAACACGAATGCGCCGTTGACACGGCCTGTCGTCATAAGACGGACGGACGGCGAGCCACCCATAGCTCACCGTCCACAGGCCCGCGCCTACAGAGGCCGGGGGCCACCAGGTGGCCTCCGACGCCCGCGGCGTCTACCACGGCAGCCGGGACGAGAGGTTCTCTCCCTCTCCCACTCCGCCACCTCCTTCGCTAGCATGACTGCTTCGCAGAAGGAGGTGAGATCACAAACACCTAAGTTTAGGTTCTTTATCGGATGAAATATGTTCTAGGAATTTGCAGAATATAGTTGGCAGCACAGAAGTGTCAATGTTAAGGACAGTATGTATGAGGTAAACGTCTAGCCGTTTACTTAACACCGACTCGCTGGCGGTAGTAGACTAGGATCCGACACGTTGGCGCGCTGGCCTTGCGCGGGCGCCACACTGCAGCCAACTATAGCTTGTCTCTGCAGCCTCTCGCAGCGCGACACATTTAGTTAATGTCATTATTATTGTTTGTATCCACAACTGAACTCCACGACCTATCCTCCTGATCACTATTGGCCATGTATAAACAAAATAATAATTGCAATCACTGACTGTGGGAGACGCACAGGACCGGTCATTGTGGCGACGCTTGGGGAAGGCCTATGTCCAGCAGTTGACGTCTTTCGGCTGATATGATGATGAATCACTGACCTGATCGTCCTGAGTGCCGGTCTCCATGAGGCTCTGCTGGATGGCGTACTGCAGCAGGCCCTCCTCGTCGTCTTGTCCGCAGGACAGGCGCTCGTCCGGGCCGGCGGCGTCCCGGTACCCGCGGCCCACAGAGAAGCACTGGTCGTCCACGAGGCAGGCCAGCCGGTCGCCTTCCGGGATCACGTCGATGTACGGCACCGGGCTCTCGGTGGCGAATATGTTGCCGAACGTTATGCGCGCGTTTAGGACGTGGAAGAGGGGGATTTCTGTGAAGTTATTTGAATTTTTTTGGCATCAGGCAATAATGGTCACGACTTTCTGCTACTAGCGGAAGCGAAGATAGCCTCGGCGAGCGGTATAAACACAGTTGTGTACAAAAAAAATACACAACTGTATGTAGCATGGCACGAGGCGTCACTCTCGAACCCGCTCAGCTAACTCGAGCATAGGAGAGAGACGCCAGAGCACAGGAGACAGCGGGGACGACGGGGACGAAGGGGCGGTGGAGACGACGGGGAAGAAGGATATGATGGAGACGAGGGGGACAGTGGGGACGACGGGGACGAGGGATATGATGGGGACGATGGGGCCAGTGGAGACGACGGATACGGTGGAGTTGACGGGGACAAGGGGAACGAGAGAGACAGCGGGGAAGACGGGGACGAGGGTCATGGTGGGAACGAGGGGGACTGTGGGGACGAGGGATATGATGGGGACGAGGGGGCCAGTGGGGACGACGGATACGGTGGAGTTGACGGGGACGAGGGGAACGAGAGAGACAGCGGGAAAGACGGGAACGAGGGTCATGGTGGGAACGAGGGGGACAGTGGGGACGACGGGGACCAGGGATATGATGGGGACGAGGGGGACAGTGGGGACGACGGGGACGAGGGATATGATGGGGACGAGGGGGCCAGTGGGGACGACGGATACGGTGGAGTTGACGGGGACGAGGGGAACGAGAGAGACAGCTGGGAAGACGGGGACGAGGGTCATGGTGGGAACGAGGGGGACAGTGGGGACGAGGGATATGATGGGGACGAGGGGGCCAGTGGGGACGACGGATACGGAGGACATGACGGGGACGAAGGGAACGAGGGAGACAGCGGGGACGACGGTCATGGTGGGAACGAGGGGCACAGTGGGGACGACGGGGACGAGGGATATGGTGGGAACGAGGGGGACAGTGGGGACGACGGATACGGAGAAGTTGACGGGGACGAGGGGTACGAGGGAGACAGCGGGGAAGACGGGGCCAGTGGGGACGATGGATACGGAGTTGACGGGTACGACGGGGACAAGGGTTATGGTGGGGACGACGACGACAGCGGGGACGATGGGTACGGAGTCAGTGGGGACGACGGGGACGGAAGGGAAGGCGGGACGGCGGGGATGGAGGAGACGGCAGGAATGGAAGGGACAGCGGGAACGGAGGAGACGATAACTGTTTCGCAGGAGACCACCGCGTCCCAGGACTCCTCGCCGTCGACGATAGTACGAACTACGGCCGGCAGCGAGAGGTCACTGCCTACCACAAAGATGAGGACACGGCGCGGCTCCTCCCAAACGATTTACCGCTTCTTGTAAGTGACGACTAACTACACACAATGAAAACTCTGCTCTATATACGAAAATCAAGACAAAACCAAGTACGACTTACCAATTTTCACAGGGAAGCCGGCTGGTAACTGCATTTGAACGAAGTCCTTTAGTTTGGCGAAATGTGGTGACGATATTGCAGCCATTAGGTCCAGGATCGGCATTATTTGTTCTTGTAACTGAAACATAATAACGGCATAGTTCGTTTAAAACATCTCAAAATGCTAGATTAGGTGCTACTAAGAAGTAAGAGTTCTATTCTATTCTATTTGGGGGTTTTGGTTTCCGCACTTAGTCCTGACGTTGGACCATTGTACGTGAGCCATGGCGGCCGTCACTCCAACCACCCAACCTCCCTCCAGAAACAGATAAGTTTTCTCGGCGTGTTCAGGATATCTGTGAGCAAGTTTGGTGACCCTATAGTTTGCTTCCGTATTTCGGCGACGCCCTCACAATCAATGAGTACGTGCGGTACCGTTTCTTCCCCCTCCATGCATGCTCTGCATAGAGGGCTATCTGTTATGCCTATCGTGTGCAATAGTGTTTATTTAATGAGCAGTGACCGGTGATGGTCCCCGTCACCATTCACTCAGGCAGGCACTATCCAGTCGCAGAAGGCGCCTGGTCAGTTTTCGGTCCAGGTTTGGCATGGCTTCCTTGGACTGCCTGCAGCCTGGTGCCAAGGCCCACCAGCGTTCCGCTTGTTTGTGGGTGTGTTCACGCAGCCATGTGCGCAGTTGGACGAAGGGGAGTGGTACTATGGGTTCGGGTCCAACAGCCACGGCACCTCCTGGCCAGTTCATCGGCCGCGTCAGTTCCCAGTGATCCGCTGTGCCCCTTTATCCACTGCAGCGTCACGGTGTTGCGGTTGGCCACCGTGACGTGTTCGAGTAGGAGAAGTAAGAGTTATTTACACGGTTCCATTTTAATCGACTTACAAAGGCGGTCCACCTTATGTACCCTACATAAACTACCTCTACCCGCGATTATTCAACAAAAAAGAAATCATGTAAGTATACCAATAAAAAATAAATAATGCATTAGAACTATAATGTTTAGGTATCAAAACAATGTCACCGTTCCATTCCTCGCCGTCCTTGGAACGCAAAGCTCTGACTGCGCTCGCTCCTGGATGTTTCAAACTACGTCATGCATCACGGTGTGTTTTGTTTTATGTATGTTTTGTAGTCATTGGATAGAGTAGGCTGCCGTTGTAAGCTGACTAAAATGACATCGTGTATATGTTTAAACGCGGTATTCTATAAAATCAGACTTTAAAAATTCTAGGCTCTTATTAAACCAGCACTTAACTTAAGGGAATAATGAACCCATTATAGTATCTGACAGGTAAAAACAAGAAAATTTCAACTTTTGGATTTCTTATAGAGACCTCGCGCGGCGTGCCGATGACTGTGGATCTCTGTCTGCGTCTGTGTTTCCGAACGCTTACAACCCTAATCTCTTTAAAGTTAGAGTGAACAGGCTACTTCTTGGTAAGCTCACTCCATCGTAGACTTTGTCTCTGTCATCTCTGACCAAGACTAGAATCAAGAGCTAACCCATCACAAATATATAAAAAAACTCCACGTCGGAGAAGTACTCCTGCCAGGTCACCGGCACGTGCGTTAGCTCCTCACTGCTGGTGACTTTTACCTCTAGCGGATAGTCCTCACAGAGCCACAGCGTCGCTCTGAACTTCTGCACCTTGGTGGAGACCTCGCGCGGCTTGCCGATGTCTCTGTCCAGCTCCTCGTCGGAGAAGTATTCCTGCCAGGTCACCGGCACGTGCGTAAGGTCTTCGGCAGATCTACTGCTGCGGGGGCTAGGAGACTCGTCCTGTAAAGGCTGTTGGCATACAGGGTTTAGTCGTAAATTTTCAACATAACGCTTGTTAACACGGCATAACTGAGTTACTAAATAAAAACCTGACATTGCTCAAAGCCTACATCGCGGTATCACAGTTCTCCCCGCGATTTAAACATAAATAACCGCCCTACAGCAAATATCGGGGATGTTCCCACCAAACACCAAGTTTCAATATAGATTGCGGAACTTTCCAGCCTGTTCAGAGCAGCCTTACTAATTTAAGAAAACAACAAAATTACTACCAATATTTTTGTGACTTACATTTGAACTCGATAGATTTTGAAGAAAAATGTTAAGATACTATATGGAGCTCAAAATCGTCAATTTAAACTTTTATATACCCAGTGTCACTCACAATCAAGACATCACAATCAAACGACACATACATACACTTGTAAAACAGAGCCCAGACAGACCGACCGGGGGCAATCGGGTAAAAAGGTACAATTTCGCTACCCACCCATCACTGCATAATTATAATGTATTTACAGCGCTAGCCTGCTAAGAGCTACACAAACATAAACTCGAATAAATGAACCCGCCTCCTGTGGCAGCCGGGGTACCTTATCAGCCGCCAGTAAGGGCGGCGGCGCCCGCGCAGCGCGCTTCTCCCTCTCCCTTCGTACCTTATCAGCCGCCAGTAAGGGCGCGGCCGCCTGCACGTCGGCGTCGGCCAGCGCCAGCAGGCCGGCCAGCGGCGGCGGCGCCCGCGCAGCGCGCTTCTCCCTCTCCCTTCGTACCTTATCAGCCGCCAGTAAGGGCGCGGCCGCCTGCACGTCGGCGTCGGCCAGCGCCAGCAGGCCGGCCAGCGGCGGCGGCGCCCGCGCAGCGCGCTTCTCCCTCTCCCTTCGTACCTTATCAGCCGCCAGTAAGGGCGCGGCCGCCTGCACGTCGGCGTCGGCCAGCGCCAGCAGGCCGGCCAGCGGCGGCGGCGCCCGCGCAGCGCGCTTCTCCCTCTCCCTTCGTACCTTATCAGCCGCCAGTAAGGGCGCGGCCGCCTGCACGTCGGCGTCGGCCAGCGCCAGCAGGCCGGCCAGCGGCGGCGGCGCCCGCGCAGCGCGCTTCTCCCTCTCCCTTCGTACCTTATCAGCCGCCAGTAAGGGCGCGGCCGCCTGCACGTCGGCGTCGGCCAGCGCCAGCAGGCCGGCCAGCGGCGGCGGCGCCCGCGCAGCGCGCTTCTCCCTCTCCGCCTTCGGCACGTGCTCCGTCCTCGTCTTAGACACGAGCTCCACGTTGTTGGCGCCGAACACCTTGCACTCGTACCCGTTCACGGATTCCGTTTTGTCTTGCCGCCAGCCCCAGATGCCGCTTTTATTTCTGTAGTGGAGAGGAAACGTTTTCGTTGAAAAATATGTAATTTTGATGGTGATGGAAATGCAGGTAAAAATACCTAAACTGGTATTCCATTACAAAGAAATGGTGCGAGCTCGTGGTCTACCACTTACCTCTCGAAGCTAATCTTGTCTGTATCCAAGTAGTTGATGGCCAGTGGCGCGGCTAGACGTTGCTCTATGACATGGGCGGGCGGCGGGGGCCACTCCTTGTCTCCGGACATGGGCTCCAGGTACTCGCACCACGAGGTGCCGAGCTCGTGGTCTAGTTCCATTAGACTTGCTGTGCGGCCTGCCACAAGAAAAAACAACATAAGATTGTGCGTTCGATAAAAGTAGTCATAGATGGCTGCTCGTCGGATCATATAACTATTGATGCCGGTGTTCCTCAGGGGTCTGTTCTTTCTGCGACTCTATTTCTGCTACATATCAACGATCTGCTGCAACTAGGTGCAATCGGATACGCAGATGACAGTACAGTCTCTGAAAGATATTTGTCCAGTGCGAGAGCCGGCAGGGAGGAAACAACTGCTATTAGAGAGTCTCGTTTCCCAGTGGTGCGATGACATTTTGGTCAAATTCAATACTCTGAAAACACAGGCTTGTCTTTACACAGCTAAGAGGAGTTATTTACAGTTATCTCCTACATTCCGAGGTGCGCCTGTACCTGTTACCGACCGCCTAGAGCTTTTGGTCATGTAGTTGACGTCTAATCTCAACTTCGGCTCGACCATCCAGTTAAAAGCACAGAATGCAGCCAAGAAGTTGAGCATCCTGAATAGAGAGAGGCAATACTTTACATCTGGACAGCTTCTAAGTCTGTACAAAGCACAGGTCCTTTCCTGAATGGAGTATTGCAGCCACTTATGGGATGGCTCAGCAAAATACCAGCTTGCTGCATTAGACTCGGCGGAACGCAGAGCAAAAAGGCTTATAGGTGACGAGACGTTGGTGGCTCTCTGTCTATCTTCTACAGATTGTACTTTGGTGAGTGTGCACAGGAACTCCAGGACCTGATTCCACCATCGCCCTTTTACTACCGGAATACTAGACGCACTGCAGGGTGCCTGTACTTGGTCGATATCCCGACTAGTCGTACCCAGCGCTTCTCCTTCACATTTATTATGCGCACAGCCAAAATATGGAATTCTCTGCCAACGTCAGTGTTCCCGTCCACATACAACCCGTCTGCCTTCAAAGCAAGAGTGAACAGGCATCTTCTGGGCAAGCTCGCTCCATCTTAGACCTCATCCATCGCTTTCCATCAGGCGTGATTTTGGTCAAGAAAAGGCGCATTAAATAATAAAAAATAAAAAAACAGGTCTAGCTGACAAGATGGCGTTGAAGATGTCCTATCATTTGCAGATGCCAGGAAAAATGATGAAAGGTGAGCTAGCTAACAAACATTGCGGATTGCCGTAAATGATTTGATATTATGAGGGTTCCATAATTTTTTAATTATTGATTTAGATGTGATTAAATCCACTCAGGATGAAATAAATTAGATAAATGAGAAACCACCTTTATCTCCCAAAAAACAATATTGATCGCTGTAAGAATCAAACAACTCTTTCTTTCGTTTTAATCGAGCATTCATTTCCACGACTCAGTAAGTCCAATACATATTATCAATCTCGCTACGCACGGGTAATCACACAACATAATTGTAGCTTCACTCCGCTTGGTTGGTTTGATAACTGATCTGTAGGCTAATTCACGTAACTAAATAAGTGCTGTTGCAGTGCAGTTTAAGTTACGTTTCGATCAAAACAACGCTTTTCGTATTCTCTACCGCTGTCACACACGCTCGCGTCAAGTGCGCGTCACGCGAGCGCAATAATGGCATTCTACTGTAGCGCGTCTTTGGTGTGTGCTTCGGAACGCAACATGGTCCGCCTTTGTACTTTTTTTTTTTGTGCGAAAAGTTTAAATAAATAAATAAATAAATGATCGGTATTCTACTATTTGTTTGACCTCTCAAAATGACAGCTTATAAGCTTAAGTTTAATTTTTAATATTATAATAACGTCTAAATTCATTGAAATTTATTCGTTTCTAGTCGATTATTTAGTGAATAATATTTTATCTCTCTACCGTCAGTAAGTTTGGTAGTTTGGCTGTCGTGCAATTGACGTGCAGTTCACGCGCAGTTTACGCGCAGTTCAAAGATTACAAGAATACTGTTTACCACTCGCACTTAAACTTAATTGCAACTGCACTAAAACTTAATCGGTGCGTCATAACATTACGTGAATTAGCCCTCTGAGATGTAAGTTTCACATCTCAGATTCAGAAACGTGGAAATTTATTTGGGAATGAAAAATTAAAATTGGCCTAGGAAGTTTTACCATACGAGGTTGTCAGCTGCTTAAACGAACTTTCCTGGCATAAACATAGATTCCTGAATACCAGAGAAACTTCTTCTTATTGTATGGGCAGTAAGAGCTAACGAACCCAGACACCCTAGTTTAAGAGTTCCTAAACCGCCTCAAGGGCCTCTGACATGGTTTAACGACGGACATTTGGCGGTCGGGACCACCAGTTTATACGTGCCTTCTGAAGCACGGAATCATCTTTTTATCAGACAAACAGTTGATCCAAGCCAGGAATATCCTAAGCCAAACTAGAAACAACTTTACAAAGTATGCTTCCCGTGGGAATCGAACCCACGACCACCGCGTCACAAGGCAAGTGCCTAAACCACTCGACCAAAGAAGCAGTTCAGAGAAACAAAACGATTATACGCTAAGAGTGGTGTGGTCTACAGACCTCGGCTTAGGTCGTCACTGTTAGATCTGAACCGGATTCCGCTAGATTAAAGACGAATCTAGTTGAGTTTGTTTGTTTGGTCGAACGCGCAAATCTCAGGAACTGCTGTTTCGCATTGAAAAATTAGTGTTGGATAGCACATTTATCGAGGAAAGCTGTAGGCTTTAAAACATCACGCTACGTCAAACGTAGCGGATTAAATGAGACGAAGTAGCGCGGGTAAACTAGTTGAAAGCTAAAGTATTAGCGGCGCAAGCTGTCTCGAACAAGGTTCAGATTGGGATGATCTCTAGAGAACAGACCCTGCCAAAAAAAGCCAACAGACCCTGCCAAAAAAGCCAACAGACCCTGCCAAAAAAGCCAACAGACCCTGCCAAAAACAACCAAAGACCCTGCCAAAAAAAGCCAACAGACCCTGCCAAAAACAACCAACAGACCCTGCCAAAAAAAGCCAACAGACCCTGCCAAAAAGCCAACAGACCCTGACAAAAGAAGCCAACTTACCCTGTCCTCTAAATATGTAGGTCCTGTCTCCTCTCTGCCAGCGGTTGTTGTCGAAGCCGACGAGTGTCGTGTCCACACGTACATTACCGCCTCGTTTGTACACCTTGTACGTGTCGAAGGGACACATCCGGGATACGAGTGGCACTGAGGATAAAAAGGAATGTAGGTTATTGGATATTGCAGCAGACAATGTATTATGGTGGGTTTTGTCAAATCATTTTAAAGAATGTCGATGCGAGACGCACAAACTGGTTGTTGTTGGCTTTTATGCCAGACGAGTAATTATTCTTGTATTTTCAAGGAGCCGCAAACCGTCAAAAACACCTCTTATTTACCTGTATTGCGAACGTATTAAAAACGAAAATAGGCCTTAAAAACACGATAGTTTGAGCAAATAATAATTATAGTCATCAAAGACTGCATCATTATGATGCAATATTAAGTCTTCTTTTTTTGAATCGATAGACAACTCCCTAAAGCGTTTGGGCCCAGTAGGTGGCTGCGTTAATAGGCTAGATTCCATCATCCACAAATTGCAAAACTATTTAGTCCGTCAGTTAGAGTATTGAAAAATAATGTATACGTATTTTTTGTTTTGTAAATCAATGAATATTGACAAAGATAAAACGCATCAAAACTCGGGAGTGGGGGCTCGTGACGTCACGGCTCACTAAAAATTATGCGAAGGTGTGACGTAATGAGAATTTTAAAAGCGTCGTAACTTCGTCAATTTTGGTTCCCGTAACAAAAGAAAAAAACACGGGTCAAATATTTATTGGTAATCTAACTGACGGACTAATTAGATTTTTTCAGGACAGAAGCCTATTGCAGCATATCGGTGGCTTTCATTATATCCCACAGAGTACACGTGTATGGGCACTTGGGACACTCTAACATTAAGTAGTAAGTGCAATATTAATTAAATAGTTGAAGATACTGCCACACATCCAAAAGAGGACTTTTTACTCATCATAATTTTTTTTTTTTACTTGATATGGGTTTGCTCTTGACTCTAGTCTTGGTCTGAGATGACAGAGACGTCTACGATGGAGTGAGCTTACCCAGAAGTAGCCTGTTCACTCTAACTTTGAAAAGATTAGGGTTGTAAGCGTTCGGAAACACAGACGTAGGCAAAGAGTTCCATTCCGCATCATCATTTAAAGAAAACAAATATTGTTATAGGCATACATGAAAATCTATTTTATTTCGTATACAGCCAGCAGTAACATATACCGCGTGTATCTGACATCGACGCACAAACGATTTCCATGGGTCCAGGGCATGATTCTGGACACCCCAGTGTTGGAATTTTTCGTCGGTTCATTTCTCATTTTTTCATTTTTTTCAAGAGTACCACAAATAGGTATCAGCTCAGCTGAGCTGATATCTATTTCTAGCTGGTATCAGCTCAGCTGAGCTGATATCTATTTGTGGTTTTATTCAGATTGCTCTTTTTAGTGAAAGTAGTTAATTAATTATTTTTTTATTAAAAATCTCATTGGGTTAGGTCAAAATAACGATTATGAGCAGTCTAAAGTAAAAAAACCCTTGAAAAAAATGAGAAAAAAGCCGACAAAAAATTCTAAGTCTAGGGTGTCCAGAATCATGCCCTGGACCCATGGAAATCGTCTGTGCGTCGATGTCAGATACACGCGGTATCTTAACTATCTTCTAGGCAAGCGTGGTCCATCTTCGACCACGTCATCGCTTACCATCAGGTGATATAATATATTATGTAGTGTTCAAATGTGTGCCTATCAAAAGCAAAAAACTACCCTTTTTTAATAGGCTTATGTCCTGAAAAAATCTAATTAGTCCGTCAGATAGATTATCAAAAAATATTTGACCCGTGTTTTTTCTTTTGTTACGAGAACCAAAATTGACGAAGTTACGACGCTTTTAAAATTCTCAATACGTCACACCTTCGCATAATTTTTAGTGAGTCGTGACGTCACGAGCCCCCACTCCCGAGTTTTGAAGCGTTTTATCTCAATATTCATTGATTTACAAAAACAAAAAATACGTGTCCATCATTTTTCAATACTCTAACTGACGGACTAAATAGTTTTGCAATTTGTAGATGATGGAATCTAGTCTATTTTGTTTTTCTTCCTTATCAACTTACCCCAACTAGTGAACTCCCACTTCATTTCCACATAGAAGTCGGGTGCCAGACTCAACCGCCGCAGCAGGTCGGGTATACCTCCAGACCGGAGCACATGGCGCTGGTAGTCTCTTCTTGATAGCACCAGGGATAGGAGCTCAGGGTTACCTGTTGCTGTGGCTTCTTGAACCGCTGAAAAATAAATGTTTTGTGTGAATATTATTGGGTTTTTAACTGACTTCAAAGAAGTAGGTCGGAACCCAGAGAAAAGACAATACGAGAAATGTGTAAAAATCTCAATAAATTACGGATTTGCTGTGAGTGTTTTACAATCTATACTAATATCTATACCTACTCATTTTTATAAAACTGAAAAGTTAATTTGCTTGGTTGAACGCGCTAATCTCAGGAACTACTGGTTCGAATTGAAAAATCTTTTAGTGTTGGACAGCCCATTCATCGAGGAAGGCGACAGGCTATATAACATCACGCTACGGTAATTGGAGCGGAGCTTTAATGAATAATGTGACGCAGACGAAGTTGCACAAGTCAGCTATCTTTTTTAAGGAGATAGTACTCCCGATCACAACTCACGCCATAGTGAATTTACCACATTCAATAGTTCAGTATGAAAGACATTTAGCGTGACAAGGACAGAAGAATAACTTCAAAAACGTGTAGGTAACTTCCCTATTTTTAACCGACTTCCTAAAAAGGAGGTGTATTTTTTTATGTTTGTTGCCTCATAACTTCGTTGTTTTATCTGAAAGGATATACTTGCAGATTGGTCCCATTTAAATTTTATCAAAATCGGTTACGAAGTTTGGATTTTAAATCGAAATAGCTAGTGTCCGTTAACATAAACTGGCCTTCGGATATTTTCATTAGTAAAAAATATTCATTGAAAAAAAAAAATAGTCTTTATTTCAGGCAAAAATTTGGTGTTACTATAGACATTACCAACTATGTTAGTTAATAAAAAAAAGCTTAGGTATCCAAGCCTATTTTTCCAGCGTGCAACTAGTTACTTTTCCCATACATATGCTTATCAACTATGTTAGATTTTAAAAAAGCCAATCTAAGCCTATTTTTCCAGTAGGCAACTAGAGTTACTTTACATGTCGTAAGCACGTAATTTGTGTGCCACAATGGTACAAAAGCACCGATTGTGATCGATGGACTATCAGAAAGTGAAATCTTAGTGAGCATTGTTCTCATTCCTGATCATAATCACACGGACGCACTACCATATGTATGAGTATATTGTAAATGTTTGTCTATATGCTAACATAAGCCTTCAATGACTGGTAGGTACGTACATGTAGGTTCATTCTATATTTATATTCTAAAATCTATATTTATATTTAGTATGTGCTACGTGAGGGCGTCCGTTGCATCACAGGCCCTATCATAACACCAGCGCTGTGTTATTTATTTATTTTAAATATCGCAGCATATGCTGAGATAGGGACCTTTTTGGCCTCGCACTGATCAATTTTAATGTTATTATCTGTATTTTGTAGTATTTTGCATCTGTCTGTTTTTGTGCGAGTCCCAAATAAATATTTTTCTTTCTTTTTTCTTTCATCACTGGGCCACTAAATTTTAAATTATAGATGGTCATAGCAATTTCTTTTTCCTTTTAAAAAAAAACGTTGCACCACACTAGGAATTCCTCCTGTATCATGGGTGTGTTTACAAACATTCAAAGTCACATACACAAACAGCCAGACCCGGAAAAACTATCTGTACGTCATACAAATATTTGTTCCGTGCAGGAATCGAACCCACGACACGCGACGCAGCAGTTGATCGCTCAAACACTGCGCCAACCGTGCCGTCAAGTTTGTCATTGGCACATGGAAAGTTTGCTCTCCTTAAATTCATCTAAACGTCCTTTGAAACAACAGGGACCACGTTTGCAGTTTGATAATTATGGTTTTAGAATAATAGTACTTGTGGGTAAAAATTTTGCGTAACGGGCGGCGCGAGCCTGCGCAGCGAAGCTGTGAAACGGTGTGAAACTGAATGGTGCTAGGATTATATATTCAGCTGTGCGTCCACATATCCCTAAACACCTTCGCCCGCATCTCATCCTGCTTAATATTATAAATGCGAAAGTTTGTGAGTATGTATGGATGTTTGTTACTCTTTCAAGCAAATACTACTGAACCGATTACGATGAAATTTGGCATGTAGATAGCTGAAGACCCAGAATAACACATAGATTTTTTATCCCGGAGTTCCCGAGGGATCGGGATTTACACGGGAATAACGAGAATTTATACGCGGACGAAGTCGCGGACGGCCTCTAGTGCATACATATGTCGCTGTTTTGTTGGTAAAAAATTACTAGCCCTGTTCCTCGAGAGCTGTGCTAAAACTGAAGGGATCATATTCGTGGATATTTTTTAGCGCGCCACCTCGCTACCTCGCACATCCTCGATGGGAAAACCACCCTTACTGTGCGTAAGTCTATAGATATTGCCTTATACCTTTTTTATGGATCGAAAATCATCAAATGACTCCTCTCGCTCTGGGCGGTGCAGAAGAGAGTGTCAGACTAAAAGCCATCCGTGTTCCTCCTAATGCCCTTTGCCTTCCATTACCGCGGTGAATCTTTCGAACAAATTCCGCCACCCTGGCAGGCACTGACCCTAGCAGGGCCCGTCATTAATTACACTTCACAATCCGCCGACCTGGCTTCTGTCAAAGTGTCACCGTGTTAACTTAGGTGGAGTGTGTAGGAAGTGAAATTTCATTCCATCTTGTTTCATCATTCATACATGAATGGCAGCAACAAATTTCGTAACTCTGGCAGGCACTGGCCCTAGCAGGCCCCATCCGCTTAGACGATGCGGGAATGTCGCTGGGTTGTTTTAGTGGGTATACCGGCCCAGCCCGGGGAGTCCCACATATATAGGAGTCCATTCCCCCGAAAGGGAGGGTATGGGTATGCATTTTTTACAAACACAAGAATAGGCCCCATCTACTTGTCTTAGTATTTTATAAGTAATTATGATACACTAGCGACCCGCCCCGGCTCCGCACGGGTGCAATGCTGATACTAAATACACTACAGAAAAACTGTGATGTTATTATACATATAAACCTTCCTCTTCAATCACTCTATCTATTAAAAAAAACCGCATCAAAATCCGTTGCTTAGTTTTAAAGATTTAAGCATACACATAGGGATATAGGGACAGAGAAAGCGACTTTGTTTTATACTATGTAGTAATAATACTAAAAAGTGAATAGGTAAAATGTGTTACCTGTCCAGCCGTCCTTCTCACAGTTAACATCAGCACCAGCCTCAATGAGCACCCGTGTTGTTTCTAAGTGACCGAGCGTCACTGCTAGCAGCAGAGGAGTACGACCTCTACCGTCTTTGGATTCCAGCTCTTCTTGTGACACCTGAAATATAAACAAAATTACGTTATACAAACTGGTTTAAGTACCACAATGACGAATCGTAATCTACACTAATCTACACTAATATTATAAAGAGGAAAACTTTGTATGTTTGTTTGTTTGATTGTAATGAATAGGCTCAATCTACACTATAATAATAATATATAATACTAGCTGACCCACGCAACTTCGTCTGCGTCACATTTTCCATTATTGCTCCGCTCCTATTTGTCTTAGCGTGATGATATATAGCCTATAACCTTCCTCGATAAATGGGCTATCTAACACCGAAAGAATTTTTCAAATCGGACCAGTAGTTCCTGAGATTACCCCCTACATACAAACTTACAAACATACAAACTTACAAACAAATTTTACCTCTTTATAATATTAGTATATATATTATTATATTATTATTATTAGATTATAAAGAGGAAAACTTTGTTTGTATGTTTGTTTGTTTGTTTGTTTGATTGTAATGAATAGGCTCAAAAACTACTGGACCGATTTTAAAAATTCTTTCACCATTCGAAAGCTACATTATCCACGAGTAACATAGGCTATATTTTATTTTGGAAAAAAATAGGGTTCCGTAAAATATTTGGGTTTTTCGGACACAAGGTGTAAAAATCAACCAGAAAAGTTACTTATTTTGCGTACGCTGCCTAAACTATAAAAGATAGAACCATAAATTGTTCTAGTCACCAAGGCGGGGGTGCGCGTGCGGGAGGGGAGTTTAGATCTATGAGTAAGGAACCCGCGCGGCTCAGACGCGAGGTAACAGTTTTTCTGTAGAATATTTAGTATCAGCATTGCACCCGTGCGAAGCCGGGGCGGGTCGCTAGTATCCAATAAAGCCGGCAAGTGCGAGTCTCACACGCACAGGAAGGGTACCGTACCATAAACCGGGAAAAACACGTATTTTGTATGGGATCCTTAAATTTTTTTAATTTATTTTTTATTATTTTTGTTTTCTTTCTCGGGTCTCTGGAGACCCGGTCCTTTGGTAGGCGTACGAGGGGCCGAAACCAACTCGCAGAGGCCCCGTTAGAAATTTCAAATGTAATGGGGCACCAACCGGCGATTATCCCTGTATGCACTGTGAAAGTATTCCCAAGGACAATCCCCGGTTGGAGCAAGAATATTGCAGAATATGGAAAAAAAAAAGATGAAACGCTATGGGTTTGGGCGGTTTAGTGGACTGATAATCATTTATTATAGAACTATTAGCCCTGCCTGACCACTAACAATATACACGGCTTTTAAATGGCAGGGGGTGACTTGCACACTCAATGAATTATTATTTATTATTATAGTAGCAATAGAAATACACACAATGTGAAAATTTTTGCTGTCTACCTATTACAGTTCTTGGGATTAACCCACTGACAGACAGACAGACAGCAGAGGCAACAGCAGAGGCATAACAGGGTTCCGTTGGTTACCCTTCAGGTACGGAACCCTTCAAACAGTCTCGAAAGCAGCACTGGTCTGTCTATTACGGGTTTGGTTTCCGAACTTAGTCCTGATCTTGGACCATTGTGCGTGACAAACAGCACTGGTAAAATCTTTACTTACCAGTACCTGGATATGTGTTCACGCATATAGGATTGCGGCAGTTGCCTTCATTATTTCTTGCCATTTTTTTATGTACTACACAAAATTTACTATTTTATTAGCCATTGGGGTAGACGAGTTCTTGAGTGGAGACCAAGAATCTTTATAAATGATCTAATAGCTTACATGAAAAGCATTTCAGATGATACTAAACTTGTATTTTTTGCCGATGACACAAGTGCTGTTATAGCTAGCTATAATTTAGAAAAGAAAGTTAATGTTATCCTACATGCTCTTGAGAAGTGGTTCGCTATGAATGATCTCAAACTAAATTTAAAAAAAAGGCTCCCATGTATTTATGTAAATCGGGCTGGTTACACCGCGACTCCACAACCAAGCGCGTATTTAAGGGGGCTCCCCTGTAAGAAACCTTTTTTTTCTTCGGTTTGTGGTGCAGAACCCTTCGTGTGAGTCCGACTTGTACTTGGCCATTTTTTTTTCCAAGTTATGCATGAATCCGGTAAGGGAGAGCAGTTGCTAGAAGGCTAACCATAACACTGATAGCCTTTTATTAATCGAGAAACAGCCAAGGCCATCAGATGGAAATGTTTTGTTACAGCAACTGTTTCCATAAAGTGTTGATATGATTGTTTATGACTTATGAGTAACCATAGCAAGGTCTGAATGAGTGTATTGGAATATCCCTGACATATGTAGGAGAGAGTACAATGACAAGCTGTCAGATTAGATAACATTTGAGATTCATTACAATCTAACAAAGAAAATCAGTTGTTTGTTATTTTATTCTTTAAAAAAACAACTGATGTTTTTAGTGACTTTTTGTCTGCGTGACAGTACATTTCTCCCTTTCGCAATTGTGAAGTGTAACAGAGAGAGATATTGTCACGGTGACAAGTCACTGGTCGCGCACCTAGCCTTATTCTATGAACAAAAACTCAGTTGAATTGAGAACCTCCTTTTGTTAGAAGTTAGTTAATCTTTGCTGCATTATTAAAAACCCCTTTACAATCAAAATGGACTTATCTTTTAACATTACAGTGCAAATTATGCATGGAGTTTGTTTGTATCATTATCATCATAAGGAAAATCTTAACGTAAGATAAGCTAATGATAAAATAGAATTGACTATAATAATAACTAATACTAAGAATTTTATAAACAGGAACTTCAAAAACTATTATTCTGGTTTTTAAAAACATCTGGTATACAAATATCTACCAGAATTATGTTTATAACTAGTAGGAACTCCAGTACCAGATGTTCTAATCAATAGCATGAATCATTCTGCAAATGGAACACAGAAACAGTAGAAAAAACAACTCTTTTTAAACCTAACTGGAACATTAACATGTTGTAGTAAACATCTTTTACTACACTTGCAAACTAAAGAACCTAAAAGTATTTAACCGGTCAGATCCGGAGGTGGAACCATTGACGCAATTTATTTTATAAATTTTATTTTTTATGACATTACGATTTATAATCAGTGACGTCAAGTGGAACCAATAGTTCCACTTCGGGCGCAACCGGTTAAGGCTGTGTAAACATGATAACTCAAGAGGCTAACCTATTTTCAGTCTTATGGCTAGCAAAATAAAGTTTTAAATATGTTAATTGGCTTTCAACAATCCAATTTTGAATAAGTAGGTCTATTTTTTTTAGTAAGATTTTATAAGAAGTAAATATTGTCTATGAATTCAATTATTACAGGATTTTAACCTTCAATTTTAAGTCATAAGGCTTCCTCATAATGAGATTGTTTTTGTACTGTTTGGCTTCTTATCACCTTGAGGATCCGTTTAGGTAATTTATGTGTCTTGAAATTAATTTGTAAAATTCGGAAGTGCTAATTTAAAGAGATGATATAGGTAGACAGATTCATGTTTACACAGATGAAGTTTGTTACAGAATTGCAGAATGAATGAGTCACTTTTTAATACTTCTACATGATTCATTATCTGTTATGATTGTGTGAACTTGGTACCTACTTATTTAGAATCATAACAATGAGGTTTTCTTTATATAATAAATACTAATCACATGTTAGTTGTATTATAAGCATAACAAAATAATAGTAAAATTAATCCGCCCCTAAGACGACCCACTGACCAAATTTGTAACTGCTTTTCTTTCAGGTATCAACTCAAAAGTTTGTGCCTTGAATAAACACGGTACTCAAGTACAGAAGCCAGACAGAGCTCCATTCTGCATATTCTAATTAAAAAGAGTTCGATAAAAATGATTGATAACACCTACGTACCTATGCGAAACACCCACTCCAGTTAAATAGCCGGGGCCCGATAGTCCTGAATATAACCTCAAATAACACCGAACAGTGAGAACATAACCATTTGAAACACATAATAAACAGCCGCAGCTTACCTGATGAGCGTCAAACCGAGTCTTCAGCTCCTCAAACTGATTGTTCCACACTAACCAGTGAATTGGATAGCGTCTCGCAACATCTTCCGCAGTAAATGCCATAATGTCAACTAATATAATTACCTTACACAAATAAATAGCACACAATCTACACTATACATATATCACTACCTAATTACGCGTAGTCACACAGAGCGCGTTAATTAATTGCAATTAAAACAAAAATACGCAAAATTACGCTCTCCACCGAAAATGTCAACGAAATAGTGTTGTCATTTTGGCAATGTGATTCGAGAAGCTCATTGAGGAAAATCGATTATCAAATATTTTTGAATCGTTGAAATTAAATATAACTTCTTTTCGATATTAAAGAATCTTATTCCTTTTCTTGCATTTTTCCTGAAATAGTGATTTATATAAATGAAAATCTAGTTATTCAATCGGTTATCATATTTTCAGTTGTTTCTAGTCAGTCACCCTTGATTTTTTTTGAATCGGCTGATTTGAATCGAGTTAGAAACTGAGATGAATGTTTTGCAAAGATACTTTTGAATTAATCTTCCCACCCATACTTTTAATAATGTTGAACTTTTGGCCAAAAAAGGGCTCATCTAGGTAAATATTAAAGCATTATATAAAATTCCAAGATCCAATATTGACTCTAAATAAATGAAAAAGAACCTGTTTATATTTTTTTGTTCATGTTTTCATGTGACTGTGATGTGTTTGCTGTCTCCGTCCTGTCTCCGTAAACGTGTACCGTAATTTCAAAATCATATGACAGTCAAAGTCAAACGACAAACATGACAGATAAAAATAATTAACAAAAACACGATATTTTACGTAATAAATACAAATAGAAATGCGACAAAAATAAAATAAAATGAGCAAGACGTTATTAACAAGTAGATTGAGACATATTGACCAAGCGGCTTACTTGCGTCCTACTTTTATAGTAGCCGCGAAAAGAATAAGCTCAAAGGCAGCGGAAAAGAAAATAGCAGTAAGATTTTCAATGTTTACTCATAAGATTGCTTATTATCTTATATTTTAGATCGTTCGAAAAAAGTGTATCATCGAAAAACGCTAATCACTACGCTATTATTATACGCTACTAATTATTAATAGTATGGGTACCTACGTTCTCCTGTAGGTACCCATACTATTAATTCCGCTGGCCAACTGTAGGTATTGCCGGTACGGTTAGTCAAATAATTAGGGCACACGCTATGTGATAGTTTATTGAGTCGTCGTCGTTGTAATCAAAAGTTGCGGTTAACGATTTATGACGTATTAAAAAAAAATTACTATATAGATCTCGCTCAAACCAATTTTCGGTGGAAGTTTATATGGTAATGTACATCATATACTTTTTTTTTGGTTTTATCATTCTCTTCTCTTATATTAGAAGTTAAGGTGGGGGACACACACATTTTACCACTTTGGAAGTGTCTCTCGCGCAAACTATTCAAAGTTTAAACAGTATAGTTCTTACAGTTTCGGAAAAAAGTGGCTGTGGCATACGGACGGAATTTATAAGGATTCCGTTTTTTGCCATTTGGCTACGGAACCCTAAAAAGCAGAACTGTACAAAATAAATAGATGTTAGACTCATTCTCTTTTGCATTGTATAATTTTAGTCATAAATTATTTCGCAACGAATGTAACCATCATTTTGTAAACAATGACAACTGGTTTAAAAGAGTGTCCATGGAGTTTCTTGCACGTTCTTCTCCACAGGATCTACTCTTTGGAACGTGCAACTGCCGCGCTGGAGATGGGGTCAGTGGGTGTGTTATGTTGCAGAGCAACCGGCTGCTCTTGTCGCTAGCGCTGCAGGATTAGCTTCATTTATTTGACTGACAGAACTTGACTATTCAAAAGTGTCTGTAACTGGTCTATTTGAAATAAAGGATTTTGTATTTGTTTGTAAACAATTTTCTCCAAATCTTGATTCCAGGAATGCTACCATGTTCTGAATATACCACGAAATTCCAAGCAAGATGCAGTCCGCCAAGCTTTCTTGGACCTGGCAAAGAAGTACCACCCTGACTCTGGGTCACCAGAAGCTGATATGGACAAGTTTGTAGCTGTTGAGACTGCATTCAGGACGCTCACAAAACATAACACTGGAGTTAGCAATAAAGAGGAGGTGGAAAAGATTGTGTATGATATTAAGGTGGGATCCACTTTCTTCGTGAAGCTCTTGCGCTTGATACTCCTACAACTGTTCCACATAGCAGATATGTTTGCATACTTGTACCTCTAGGTTGAGAATTTTTTAATGATTGATTACACTAGTTCACAGTAAATCTGATGCTGGAAAATTTTTAGCTGTTGCTGACTCCATAGTATGCTTAGTTCAAATATACATGTCGATTTTTATTACCAGCGGTTTTTGAGTTTCAGCTTTTCTGGTTCTCGCCAAATACATAGTTGGTGTTGGAAATTTGTTGGTGTTTTTTTTTCTTTTGGCACTTTAACATAAGCAGTTCCCCAAAGCATGCCATTTTTATCCAAATGCATTCTAAAATACAAAGGTATTTCTAACCAACTCCAATTTAGCTTTTACATGATTATGTTCTTCACAAATATAGCAAAACCTTTAGGATTGGTTAAACAGCATCTCCTTGAGCTATTCATGTTAGCAAATATTTAGATATTCTTTTATGACAGTAAATTACGTAGTAGAGTATAAGGGAGCACTTCGAGAGTATTTCCCGTCATTCCTACGGGAACGAGAAAAAAAGGGATATGCTCGTACGAAATAGCAGTCAAAATCTAATAATTTATAAAATTAAAAAACAAAAGAATTTGAGCTGAACAATTTTTTTTGAGGGTAGATTTGAAAAAAAAACTACATAATTCGCGGCAACAGACAAAAATTAGATTTTGTAAACTAGTCATCTATTCTCCTATATTGCATAGAATAGTTTGTAGATGCTTGACAGTATACCTTCCAAAGATGAAGGTATACTGTCAAGCATCCTTAACATGCTAGTCATACCTTGACACTACACTACCTAGACATACCTTGTAGGCATGTTTAGTCTGACTTATATTTACTTAAGAAACTGTTGATTGTAGCACACAGCACCTCAACATCGGCAATACCTAAGCTATGAAGGCCAGGGTCATGGAACTATTTTCCAAAGACAAAAGCAGTATACTCAGGCTCGGGCCCAGAAAGCTGCTATAAACGTTATGGAACATCGCCTTCAAAAAGCAGTCGCGTCA
The DNA here is from genome assembly GCA_963859965.1 of Ceramica pisi. Taxonomy (NCBI): domain Eukaryota; kingdom Metazoa; phylum Arthropoda; class Insecta; order Lepidoptera; family Noctuidae; genus Ceramica; species Ceramica pisi. The sequence continues at coordinate 2,952,210 of OY982538.1, forward strand.
GACAAAACCTTGATGAAGAAGGGAGAAGGTTATAGAAAGAAACATGACATTAAAACAAAGTATGGTTTTGACAGACTGGTCGAGGATTTGATACAGGAATCTATATCTAAGGGAGAGTTTGAAAATTTGAGTGGCAAAGGAAAGCCATTGAAAAATCAGAATAATAATCCGTATGTTGATTTCACGACACATAAATTGAATGAGGTAAGTAGATTATCCATTTTTCTCAATAACACCCACAGAATGTTGTTGGTGTTGAACTAGTTGAACCGCCCAACTTCGTCTGCGTCACATTTTTCATTAATGCTCCGCTCATATTGGTTGTAGGGCGATGTTACATAGCTTTTAAACTCCCTAGATAGGCGTTCCTGAGATCAATTAGCGCGTTCAACCAAACCAAAAAACTTTATAATATTAGATACTAATAGGCTAGATTCCATCATCCACAAATTGCAAAACTATTTAGTCCGTCAGTTAGAGTATTGAAAAACAATGGACACGTATTTTTTGTTTTTGTAAATCAATGAATATTGACAAAGATAAAACGCATCAAAACTCAGGAGTGGGGGCTCGTGACGTCACGACTCACTAAAAATTATGCGAAGGTGTGACGTATTGAGAATTTTAAAAGCGTCGTAACTTCGTCAATTTTGGTTCCCGTAACAAAAGAAAAAACACGGGTCAAATATTTTTTGATAATCTAACTGACGGACTAATTAGATTTTTTCAGGACACAAGCCCATTGTTTGGAACATTTGGAAAATATAACAAACTTTTTTTAGTATGGGATACCTCCAGTTTTGCTACTAAGGCCATTTATATTACCTTATTATTTAACACTAGCTGACCCGCGCAACTTCGTCTGCGCCACATTTTCCATTATTGCTCCGCTCCTATTCGTCTTAGCGTGATGACATATATAGCCTATAGCATTCCTCGATAAATGGGCTATCTAACACTGAAAGAATTTTTCAAATCGGGCCAGTAGTTCCTGAGATTACCCCTACATACAAACTTACAAACTAATTTACCTCTTTATAATATTAGTATAGATTATTTTATTCATAAGACAACTTTTGGTCCACAGTAGGTGTTAGTAATACTTAATACTAAGTTAGAAATATCAATTAAAAAATACGACACGAAGGTCCATTATAATTTTTTTTTTAGGTTTAAACTTAAAGCTTGACATTGGATAAAAATAAATTTAAAATCGACAATAATATTAGCTGAAGCTATTAATGAATTAATTAAAGTTATATTATATTATGATATTTTTCAGGTCCTCATCAACAATGGCTTCACACCGGAATGGATAACATTGGCCAAAGAAATAGATCAGGACATTGACAACTTAAAAGAAGAAATTCGCTCCGATCGAATGCCCCTCGGTCCCTATCCATTGTCACAGGAGGATGTTCCAAAATGGGAGAAGATTTGCAAATTTAATAGAGAATTAGCGTCATCAATTAACATGAAAATAAATAAATATAATCTTATAGTTCCTTTGTTAAATAAACAGAAGTTTCATGTAGAATTTGACAAAATATCTGAAGATATTTTGAAGAATGGTGTCCACTCTGTTGTAAAACCTAAGAAAGAAAATGTGAATGTAGAAAAAGCTGAATATGTTAGTACTAGTGGTGGTGAAGACTTGTTTGGAGTGTTTTTTAAAGCTTTAGGTGATTTAATAACTTTCAAAGAAAAGAAAAATTCTTAACATAAATGGTTTAGTAAATTGAATAAACCCAATATTGCAGAATAGAATCAAACCTTACTTTGATTTATCGATTAAAATGTAAATATGGTAGGCGCCAGATAAACTTGCAATAAAGTACAGTGACCTTTCCCTAATATCTACATAGACACTAAAAAAAATAATTATGAAGTGTTTTTCATTACTGCAGAATGTAAAGGATCACGGCAGCAGTTAATTCTTTGTCTTTAATTCAGTTTTTTATAAATGTATGTGGGTCAGTAACCATTATTGCACATCTGGTGCCTGCCATTGACTACAGAAAAGGTTTAAGTTTGTAGAGGCGTATCTGTGATATTATGTAGATATTTTAAATACTAAACAGGATAATAAAACACTTGAAGTATGTACAAAAGTTTTATTTCAAACACACTGTAAAACTTAACATACTTACATTTAAATGGCATTTCATAAACATGCATTTTAACTGAATAGAAACATTATGTACTGTGCCATACCAAAAAAAAGTATGTGTACTCAACAATACATAGTCACTTTAAACATTTTTCATAAAGTATAACAATCATATAGCTTGGTTCACCAGAAACACTCCTATTTTGGCAAAAAATACAACAGCAGTTTTACAATTTAGTTAAAATATTGAGAACATTATAAAAAACTCTTGTGCTATAATGTGACAATTACTATAAAATATATCAGGCAAAATTCGCCCACATAATTTTTTTGTTAACTTTTCAACATTCAAAACGATGACTAACAGAACAATAATATATTTATAATATACTTACCTAATAATGTGATAACGTTATTCTTATATACAAATTCATATCAAATTCGAGACTTTTATATATTCAGTTTTCTTTACATATCATGGCAATCTTTTTTACGAGTAAACAAACCTCATTCTTAAAGAAAAACAGTAATATTTTGCTGCAGAATAGGAATGTTTTATTATGAAGATTTACATATACTTGGTCCCATAATATTGAGATTAAAACGTTCAAGTCTATAATTTTATATGTATATTCGAATTATTTAATAATAGATACCTAAGGATCTTACGCTAAACATATTCGATTTCATGTTAAGCAAGGCGGAAGCCATCTTAGGACATTAATAAATTGAACATAGGTAAATATTGTTCAATTTTGAGTTGGAAGACATTATAGAAAATTTTGAAAGGTATTTTAAAATTGATGGAGTAATGCAAATGACTGTTGTACTAAGATGACTTCCATCATAACCTTTCTAAGTGAAGAAATACGCACATTGTAGGACTTGTCGGAAAATATACAACAGGAAAAAAAAAAGATAGTCAAGATTTAGAAACAGCAACCCAACGTCATACAAGATAAAGTTCAAATTCCATTACAGCCGATCTTTGTTTTACAATCGATCACTAAACATCAACTTACGACTAGTTATAAACTTGCTGATAGTGGGGATACATGAAAAATTTCAGTTACAGTAGTCTAACAATCTATTGGATTTGACAAGTGAGCTACATTTCCGTGCAGTTCGTCAGTCGGTCCCAGTGCAGGCCGCCTACGAGTACCACATGAGCGTGCCGTGCTGGTTGAGGCGCACGCGGCCGCTGGCCAGCAGGCGCAGCGCGCGCGGGTAGGCGCGGTGCTCCGCCGAGTGGATGCGCTCTGTGAGGCTCTCCACGCTGTCTGCGCCCAGGACCGGCACGCGCTCCTGGATTATGATTGGCCCGGTGTCCATACCCTCCTGTACAATGGAGATAGAATTAGAACTTCGCTGATTTAATTAAAAAGGTAAGTCTATTTTTAAGCGACTCCCAAAAAACTCTGACTTGTGTGCTAAGGTTCCGAACTAATTTAATTTTTTTAACATATTATTTTAGCACTACAGACTTCTTCTGCATGTATTTCAAAATTTTAGGCTCGGTAGTTTTGGAGATAAGAGGGGGAAGGTAATTTTTGGTCCACATTCTTGAATAACTTCCACACTATTTATTTTAAAAATATGAAAAAAATATAATTAGAAACCTCACAGTAAGCCCTTTCATTTGAAATGTCATATGATAGATTTAAAACTTTTTTTAAATTTTCTAATTTGACCCCCATACTCAAAATTAATTAATTTAACGCGTCTTCTAACGTGTTTGGGTCATAGAAGTCCATTTGTATACCGAGATTCAACCGAATTGGTCCAATAGTGACAGACGGACAGACATACACCAGAGTGATCCTAAAGGGTTCCGGTTTTCACGGATGTTCGGAACTCTAAAAAGAAGGAGGTTCTCAATTCGGATGGCATTTTTTACAAGTATCGTCTCGTGTTACTTGTAAGGAGTCGCCTCGTGTTAGTGAAAACGGTCGGGCCGTTTTCACTAACACGAGGCGACATCGAAATGCAATGGTAATAATCTTAATATATATAAATCTCGTGTCACAATGTTTGTCCTCAATGGACTCCTAAACCACTTAGGGCGGGTTGTTTCAACTACACTTTACGCACGCGTAAACGTTAAAAATGGTGCTAACTATCGTCAAATCAAAAAATTGGGTTGTTTCACAAAATGTCAGCGTTAACGCACGTAAAATATAACGTTTACGTTAACAGATGGTCTGAGCACTCGTTAACGTAACTTTAGTTGCGTCAAATAGAACAATATTGTGAAAATTCTTTTGAATTTCTCAATACCAGTTCTTCTGATAACACAAATAAGTGGTGGAATGCAAAAAAAGCTATTAAGGTAGGACCCGTGTCAATAACTTAGCTATTGGGATGAGCAGGAATTTATACCAGAATGTTTTGAAACAACGCTTCTAATTTAACGAACGTCAAACATCGTCCGTAATCGTAACTTTTTGACGTACGTATGTTACGTTAACCAACTGTTTGATACAACCCGCCCTTAACCGATTATAATAAAATCCGCACACCATGTGCAGTTCGATCCAACTTGAGAGATAGGATAGTTTAAATCTCAAATTATAGTCGCAATTTTAATTTATTGCTAATTATTTGTCTGTTATTATTTGACGGTCACAATTATTTGTTAACTCCAAATGATTCTAACAGATGTCGATACCTTTCGACTGGGTTGAGTAAGTAATCAATAGATGGCGCTGCTATGGTAAATCTAACTCCTAAACCACTTAACCGATTATAGACGCAGACGAAGTTGCGCAGGTCAGCTAGTCTTATATGTATATAAAATTCTCGTGTCACAATGTTAGTTACCTTACTCCTCCGAAACGGCTTCATAGGTCTGAGAATCGGCTGCTATCTATTTTTCATACCCCTAAGTGATAAGAGTTGTACACCCCTAACATTTTGTTTTTAATTTTTGGACAACATTTTTTATGTATAATGTAGCATTAAAAATACATACAACCCTAAATTTTTACCCTTCTATCACCAACCCTTATTTTTAATTAATAATGTGACGCAGACGAAGTTGCGCGGGCCAGCTAGTTTACTATATTTTTAACACAAAAAAATATGCTGTTTTTTTTATTTGTGTTGGTTTTGCTCTTGACTCTAGTCTACGTCACAGATGACAGAGACAAATTCTACGATGGAGCGAGCTTACTCAGAAAGCCTGTTCACTCTAACTTTGAAGAGATTAGGGTAGTAAGCGTAATTTGGGCATTATCAAGTACTCCTAGGGTTAGCAAAATGAGAGGCAATTTATACGAAAGAAATTTGATTATTTCAATTTGACAATTTGAAATGCCATTGTGGTGTGGTGTATGTACCGTTTATATATTCATTTACATGTAATAAAATACGGTTATTTCAATATACAGACACTCCAATTTTATTTACATGTATAGATAAACCATTTACAGGCACTTTTGAATTGTCAAGGTCGGTCAGTCAAAAACATGAAGGTATTTGCAGGTTCCAAAGATCTTTATGGAGAAGAATGTGCAAGAAACTCCACGGACAGTCTTTTTAAATCATGTGATGTATTACAAAGAAGATGGTAACATTATCTTTGATTGCTTCTATAAGTGAGGACAATGCAGAAGCGCTTTTGGAGCAAATTCGTAAGCAAAAAGCACGTCATAACGAAAAAGGGACGATTTAGAATTTGTATATGTTTTAAATTAATACAAATCGTTATTACTATTTCAGTTGGTATTATTTTACTTACACTCGATCACGTTAACATAAACGTCAATTCGTACAGTACGAATATTTTATCTTTACCCATGCGAAGTTAGCTTTTAGTGACGACCGCGCGGGTCAGGTTATACGGAAGAAATGTGATTATTTCACTATTTAACAGACTGATTTATCAAAATCTATCATAGTTCTAAACTACGAAAATTAATGAGACGGTTGTGTGTATTAGTGATCGTTTACGTTAATGAGTCTTTACTACGTTTCGTTCTGTAGTTTTTACCTCCAAGCAGAATTAGCGTTTGTGTAATTATGAATGTTAGGTTACAACTTACATCAACAAAATGCACCGTACAGCCACTTTCCCGGTCGCCGGCGTCGAGGCACTGTTTCTGCGCGTTGAGGCCGGGGTGACGTGGCAGTAGCGATGGGTGGATGTTTAGAAGACGACCGTGCCATCTGTAAGCAAAGCATATTTTAGAAAATAGATAATAGCTTTGGTACAGGTCGCGTCACATAAAAAGAACGCTGCATGAAAGTGGGGGGGGTGTGTTTGCGCATGGGTACACTCTCGCACGAAAGTACTAGGCCTATTGTTTTATTTTTGAACTAGACCTTCGCTCGCGGCGTCGTATATTGTTATTGGTAGGTAAATTGAAAAATTATATGGAATATCATTAAATTGAATTAAAGACATGTTTGATTCAGTGTAGAATGTTTAATCTAATTACCAAAACTTATGTAAATGTTTTTTACTATTTTATTTTCGAATCTTTTTAACCTTTGCCTCTGCGGTCCGTTTCAAGCATTGTTTTAAATTATCAACTGCATTATTATCAGCCTCTCTCTTCATAAAAAAATATACGTCATATATAATTTTTCGACGTGGACACGGAGCGGGAAACAAAGGTCGACTGACGAACCAATAGCGCACCGGCGATCACACGGCGCGCCCCGCGCCCCACCTCATACCACCAAATAGATCGATAAATCGCCTAATGCGCAGCTTCACCGCCAGCGTTCTTTTGACATGACGCAACCTGTACCTACCTAACTATTTATGATTTCATTATCTTTTTAGCCGAAAGACGGCTACTGCTGGACATAGGCATCCTCCATAGATATAATAAACAAGGAGATATGCCCGGTGGAAATGGATAGGAACCCTGTGTCTCCAGTACACCCCAACACTACACATGCACTTGAGTAGAAGCAATACACACCCGCATTTCTTAAAACAGAACGTTAGGTACTATAAAATCAATTATAAATCTTATCGTTTCAAGCACAGCGTGTATTCACCATACTCCGTACAACTTACACACACAGAAACAGTGAACGCTATCCTTGTGCTGTGCAAAAGCAATTTATTTTACATATACTCTAGTAATTAACTTAATCGGAAAATTATCGATTTTTCCATTTTTAATTGTACAAAAAACTTTTTAAGGTTATAAAAATAAAATGAACAGAAAAACGGCATTTCCAGAAAACATTATAAACACTTCACCGATTATCAACCTAAAATTTAATTAACGCACTTTACGAAAGTTTGTTACGTATTTCTCTACGACGCTGTAAATATGTAATTAAAATAAGTAAAAACACGTTATTTTACATCGATCTTCTAACCGAGTTCAACCGGTTGACAAATTGAAAATAGATTTATAGCAAGATTTCATTCGTCAATCCACATTGTTGTCGATAGCCTTCCTAAGTGGCACATCATTAACTCTTCGCAAGAAGAAGTGGCCGTACTACTCATGTTATTCTATTCTATTCTACGCGTTGCAGTACCCGCTTAATAAAATATCGTTTTGTGATTTTTAAATTTTTTGCTATAACGCGCTGTTGCTATGTGGAAATAAAACTGAGTACCTAACGCGCTGTTGCTATGTGGAAATAAAACTGAGTAACGCTCTGTTGCTATGAATTTCTTCTGAATAACATTTCGCCATTGGTCCAATCTCTCGTGTATGATTCGACAAACGATGTGACCTGCGATTCAGTATCGAATGACATACGAAACGGATTTTGTACAAAATTTAACTTCATCGGTGTTAGAATTTAAGCAACGATATGTAGACGATCGTCTATCTGCCCCCTCTCGCCTCCTCTTCTGTCCTTTGAAGTGTATAAGACAGAGACAATACTTACTTTTTAACAAACTCAGCGGACAGGATCCTCATGTAGCCCGCTAGACACACGATGTCGATCTTGTGCGCCTCTAAAGCTTCAGACACAGCGCGGTCGAACTCTTCCCGGGACGCGTAGTCTTTGTGGTTGAATACCTGAATTGGAAAGAAGGAGAAATGTTAAATTGACATAATGTGAGACGATTCAAGATTCAAAGCATTTATTTCAAATAAACCATTTACAGGCACTTTTGAATTTATTGTCAAGGTCGGTCAGTCAAATACATGATGGTATTTGCACGTTCCAAAGATCTCTATGGAGAAGAATGTGCAAGAAACTCCACGGACAGTCTTTTAAATCATGTGGTGTACTACAAAAATCATGGTAACATTATCTTTGATTGCTTATATATGTGAGGACAATGCAGAAGCGCTTTTGGTGCAAATTCGGAAGCAAAAAGCACATCAAAACGAAAAAGGGAGACGATTTAGAATTTGAATCTGTGTTAAATTAATACAAATCGTTAAAACTATTTCAGTGAGTATTATTATACTTACTCTCGATCACGTTAACCTAAACGTCAATTTGTACTGGAACTGGATAAGCTACGTCTAGTAACTTCTATGTGAAGTGAACATTTACGTACCGAGCACATTTAAAAACTCGCACTAAAGCTACAGGACTAAAAAAGGCGATGGTTTCATGATAAAAGATAAATATACCGTAGGACAAAAATGTTTGGCTTTTTACCCAACAACGATAGTACATTATACACCGAGGGCATAAAGCAATGTCTTATGTCACGGGCGTCATATTGAATTCCGAACCTAATGAAGGATTTGAAAGTTAACTCCCCAGTGCAGCGAAGGTGTTTAGAGTTTATGTAACTCACTAGCATAGCGAGGGAGTTAATATAAGAATCCTGATTGCAGCGAGGGATTCAAGGTAGCCCAAGGAGAAGACACAATTATCTTAATCTTCTAAATTTAAGGAATATTCTCTACTTTTCACACCTGCTGCGGCCGGCCGCGAGAAGTTACCGTCGGTCTTAAAGTTGAGTTCCAAATTCAAATCACATTATTGACCTACGGGCAATAATTTTGTACTGAATTTCATTATAACCCGCCGGGCGATAATGACATACTTTAGGTTGAGTTTGCATGACATATAATCGATGTTTTTGTGCAGTTGGTATGAAAAGAAGGGCTATGCTCTTTTGGTGTCTATGTTAACTCACCAATGAAGGCACTCCTGCCTTCTCAGCTCTCTGCAGCGCATAGGCGTCCTTCTTGTTGCTGACGACGAGGCAGATGTCGGCGCACATGCACTGCGCCGCCTCGCGCGTCGTATCTATCAGCGCCTGCAGGTTGCTGCCGTTGCCGGACACTAGTACTGCTACCTGCAGACGAAATAATCTTTAATATGGTAACTAAATTATAGGGTAATGAAAGGTACGGATCAATAACGACTGCTGCACGATCATATTAAATCGAATGTTATGTTAATTTGCCACTACGGTCGCATTTAAAAAAATAGAACGTCTCACTAAACCTTCGTCGCTCACTGTCCGTACGCAGCACGGACGAGTGTGTGTTCTGTGTCGGGACAGAGCCTTGCAACAATCGTAATACAGCCGACATGACAAACTAAAGGAAAGCGCTATTCCTCCACATAGTTTCGGATTTGGCCAACCACACACTTGGAAAAATTCACCATTGTAAAAAGTTTCAAATACCTGCATGCCATGTGAACGGCACGCCCTTGCCACGATCCGGTCTAATATATACCATACCTTAACCTCTCCACATGTCACTTTTTTGGGACTTAAGTTGTTTATTACCCGGCGTTATCCAACATAATAGTAGATTATGTACCGAGGAGATAAAGCATTGTCTTATGTCAAAGTTAACTCTAGAGAGTCCATCCTCTTTTTTTTAAGTATATTATGTGTACATAAATTAATTAATTAATCCGAAATGCAGCTAAGGATTTAAGCTAGCCCAAGGCAAAGACACCTTTATCTCTAAGGTGCATACTCTACTCTTCACATCTACTAGTACTCGGAGAAAATTGTTCACAAGTCAAGAGAGAACAGGCCGCGAGCGATTCCCGTCGCTCCCCAAGTTGAGTTCTAAATTCAAATCACATTGTTGTCCACCGAGCAATAATGTTGTACTGAATTTCTTTATAATCCGCCGGGCAATAATGGCTTTTGGTTGAGTTTGCATGACATAATTATAATCTGACATTTTTGAGCAGGTGGTGTGAAAATGATATTGTAATATTTGAATCTACGTTATTGTACGTTTTACGTAACCAAAATATGTTACCTTCTTCTTAGGTAAGAGCGGCATTCTCCTAGTGAAGTCCATGGCGGAGGCAAAGTTGTCGACGAGAACTCGCGCGCCACCTGGCGGCCGCTTCTGTATGCTGCCGATCACCATCGCGCCGAACGCGCGGGTTGTGTTCATTACCTGTGATACATAAAATGAATTCATTGATTTTCTATTTTATTTTTCTGTAGAGATACGTTAAGAACCAAAAACAAGGGGGTTGTTAAACCAGAAATAGGTATTAATTCCTAAATCAGTAGGGTAGATGACTAAAAAAATCTAATTAGTCCGTTCAGATAGATTTCCAAAAAATATTGGCTTATTTTTTAGGGTTCCGTACCCTAAGGTACAAAACATGACCCTATTACTAAGAATTCGCTGTCTGTCCGCCCGTCTGTCTGTCACCAGGCTGTATCTCAAGAACCGCGATAGCTAGACAGTTGAAATCACAAATTATGTATTTCTGTTACCGCTTGAACAACAAATACTAAAAACAAAATATATAAGGGAGGCTCCCATACAACAAACGCGATTTTTAGCTCATTTTTATAGATAATGGTACGAAACCCTGCGTGCGCGAGTCCGACTTGCATTTGGCCGGTTTTTAATTTTTATTGTAAACATAAAATGAAGGCGACACAGTGCGTTGCAAACTCGTGTGACGTCACATTTCATTACAGTTTTTACTACTCAGTAGCGTCACAAGCCCCATCACTCCTGATCTTTGATGTATTTTATTTTCGTAAATTTTTAGGGTTCCGTAGCCAAATGGCAAAAACGGAATCCTTATAGATTCGTCATGTCTGTCCGTTTGTCTGTCTGTCTGTCCGTCCGTCCGTATGTCACAGCCATTTTTCTCCGAAAATATAAGAACTACGCTGTTGAAATTTGGTAAGTCGATGTATTTTGTGAACCGTATAAAGATTTTCACATAAAAATAGAAAAAAAAAATTTTTTTGGGGGTCCCCATACTTCAAAAAATGTTTTTCATCGTACCCATACGTGTGGGGTATCTATGGATAGGTCTTCAAAAATGATATTGAGGTTTCTAAGATCATTTTTTTCTAATCTGAATAGTTTGCGCGACAGACACTACCAAAGTGGAAAAATGTTTTTTTTTTTAGGTATGGGAAATCATCCAATGACTCCTCCCGCTCTGAGTGTAGCGGGAGGGAGTGTCAGACTTCTACTGACTAAAACCCATCCATGTTCCTTCATAGCCCTTTGTGTTCTGGAGCCACGGTGTCTCTTGCGAATAATCCCGCGACTCCGGCAGGCGTCGGCCCTTTCGGGCCCCTCTGTGTTGCTGACTCTCTTTGAGGCGCGCGTGGAACACTAACGCGCCGTCGACACGGCCTGTCGTCACTAGACGGACGGACACTTCCAAAGTCGTAAAATGTGTCCCCCCCCCCCCCCTTAAATTCTAAAATAAGAGAATGATAAAACTAAAAAAAATATATGATGTACATTACCATGTAAACTACCAGCGAAAATTGGTTTGAACGAGATCTAGTAAGTAGTTTTTTTTTAATACGTCATAAATCGTAAATCGCAACTTCTGCTTACGGAAGCCTCAGTGCGCGAGTCCGACTCGCACTTGGCCGGTTTTTTTTTGATTTGATAAAGCAAAAAATACGTGTACAAAATTTTCGCTAAATGACGGACTAAATAGAATCACATTTTTTTAACTAAGGAGTCAAAATTCAAAACCATACCAAAACCAAAAAGTCATTCCAAACCCAGCAATATTGCGGCGGCACAAAACCAACCCAGCAATATGTCTACGGCACAAACCCTACCCAGCAACAGTGCTGTGTTGGCCAGCAAGATTTTATTGAAATTTAATCATAAGAATGCGTCGTGAAATTTAAAAAAAAAACCTTGCGTTACGAGTAAAAAGACTATTATATGAACAAGATTCTGACCTCGGCCTGATCCTCAGGCGACACGACTAGCACCATGCCGATACCACAGTTGAATGTTCTCAGCATCTCCTCGTCTTGTACCGAGCCGGCATCCGCGATCCACGAGAACACCTGGATGGAGGAAGAGAATGCACAAGTTAATAAAAAAAATGTTTATTTATTTGGATACAGGATAAAAAAACTTTTTACAAAAAAATACAACCGACTTCCAAAAAAAAAACACTACAAAGTGCTTTTGTTAGTTTCTTCATATTTTGACACCTACTTCCTAAATTAAAGTTATTTTAACTTTGTAGTGTTTTTTTTTGAAATCGGTTGTATTTTTTTTGTAAAGTTTTTTATTTCTCACTTTTTAGTGGTACCCCACACTTAACAACACCACTGCAAAATCGCAGAAAAGCAAAATACGCAATCTCGATTACTTGGATGACATAAGTCATCATCCAAGTAGATGAATTCCAGCTATTTCGATTTAAAATCGAAAGTTCGTAACCGATTTTGATAAAATTTAAATGGGACCAATCTGCAAGTATATCCTTTCAGATAAAACAAGATTTTTTCAAATCTGTTCATAATTGTCGGAGTTATGAGGTAAAAAACATAAAAAAAATACAACCGAATTGAGAACCTCCTCCTTTTTCGAAAGTCGGTTGAAAAGGTACAGAAACAGAATATTTGTTTAAGTATTGAAAAAGGACTCAATTAAAACTAAGAGTGTTGAGTCGCCGCAGCGGCGACACTGCGTCGATTTCTATATTTATTTAGATTTTTTTTAGGCAGACGGATGGACAGCCTGTCCGACCAAATCGTGTTTGTATCACGTCGAAACATAGACATAAGAGCTCTGTCTTTTTAGCACAGTACATCGCATCGCCGCAGCGTCGACACAATTACGCAACGCACTAATGAGAAAGAGCTCTTATAACGCGAAAATTGTGCCGCAACAAAAACAAACACAGCGCCAGCTGCCACTACCGCTAGCGACGAACTACTGAATTAATTCCTGTATCGCGGTATTAGTTTTCCGTGCGATTGGAATATATCAACAGTTCGAATTTCAAGCATCGAGCAGTTCACCGGGCGCAACAAGCGTCCGGTCGGAGGATCCTGCCTTTTCAATTGCATTTGCGGGACTTTACACCCTCTGTACAGTATACTCTCTATCAATACAAATTAAAAAAAAAACTAATTTTTATTTATCTATGTTGAGTGGGACGAACTAATCGCATAACAGATGGAAGATGGGTAGCAAAAGTTCTTCTGATTTTTGTCATTTTACACCTAAAAACGTCTGACTGATGTCTGATGAGTTGAGGGTTAAAATAACCCCATTAAATTTTAGGCTACATCGCGGCGAAGACGAAGATGGAAGGTTAAAGTCGACTCCATAATAACTGGAACTATTTTTAAATAGTATAAATACGTGGAGCTCATTTTAGCTTACGCACAGTAAGCGCCTTCACGCGGTTGCTGCGTAGTGCGGGCAGCACGCTGCGCACGTAGCATCTCTCTCTGACATACATACCGGGTGCACATGCCACCAGTGCGCGTTGAGCCGGGCGCGCACGGCGTCAGGGATGACGCGCGGGATGTTCTCCAGCAGGCCGCCGCCCGTGATGTGCGCCACGGCCTTCACGCGGTTGCTGCGTAGTGCGGGCAGCACGCTGCGCACGTAGCATCTCTCTCTGACATACATACCGGGTGCACATGCCACCAGTGCGCGTTGAGCCGGGCGCGCACGGCGTCAGGGATGACGCGCGGGATGTTCTCCAGCAGGCCGCCGCCCGTGATGTGCGCCACGGCCTTCACGCGGTTGCTGCGTAGTGCGGGCAGCACGCTGCGCACGTAGCATCTCTCTCTGACATACATACCGGGTGCACATGCCACCAGTGCGCGTTGAGCCGGGCGCGCACGGCGTCAGGGATGACGCGCGGGATGTTCTCCAGCAGGCCGCCGCCCGTGATGTGCGCCACGGCCTTCACGCGGTTGCTGCGTAGTGCGGGCAGCACGCTGCGCACGTAGCATCTCTCTCTGACATACATACCGGGTGCACATGCCACCAGTGCGCGTTGAGCCGGGCGCGCACGGCGTCAGGGATGACGCGCGGGATGTTCTCCAGCAGGCCGCCGCCCGTGATGTGCGCCACGGCCTTCACGCGGTTGCTGCGTAGTGCGGGCAGCACGCTGCGCACGTAGCATCTCTCTCTGACATACATACCGGGTGCACATGCCACCAGTGCGCGTTGAGCCGGGCGCGCACGGCGTCAGGGATGACGCGCGGGATGTTCTCCAGCAGGCCGCCGCCCGTGATGTGCGCCACGGCCTTCACGCGGTTGCTGCGTAGTGCGGGCAGCACGCTGCGCACGTAGCATCTCTCTCTGACATACATACCGGGTGCACATGCCACCAGTGCGCGTTGAGCCGGGCGCGCACGGCGTCAGGGATGACGCGCGGGATGTTCTCCAGCAGGCCGCCGCCCGTGATGTGCGCCACGGCCTTCACGCGGTTGCTGCGTAGTGCGGGCAGCACGCTGCGCACGTAGATGCGCGTCGGTTTGATAAGTTCCTCGCCTGCAACAGGACAGGTACATGTTAATTTGAACTGTTGCATGCTGCAGGTGCTCGATGCTGAGGAAGCCATACCGGCTCCTTACGATACTGATTGTACGCACTTAACGCCACATAACTATTCCAATCGTTAGCGTTCCGCCTTGGTGGATCAACCGCTAGAGCGTAGGATGGCTAGGGAGAAGATTCAACTTTAAAATGTTTCACAAACAATAATTTTAATGAAACAAGAATTATCAGCAAGTAACGTATACGTATAATTTATTTTCGAAAAAATCCCTACGAAAATTGCAATACTAAACCCGTGCTAATGAAGTTACGGGCGAAATGCTAGTTTAAAAGAAACATACCAAGCGTCAGCCCCTCTTTGCTGAAGGGGGCTCTGTCGTCGAGCGCGAGTCCCGTCTTCTTCATCAACTTGTGAATCAAGCTGAAGCCGTTGCTGTGCACGCCGTTAGATGGCAGCCCGATGATTATGTCGCCGACCTGATTGAAATATGATTATTAATATTAGATTTTCTCTCGGCTTAGAGAAATTCACGACGGAATTACAGAATTACGGATTACGGAAGTCGCGTAAGTTCCCGCGATCCCTGCCGTAGGAGAGATATGGAACACGGGAGTGGTTTAAGAGTCTGACAGATCCCTCCGGCCGCCCCAGGACGGAGAACATCCATGAGGATTTCCTCCCATTAAAAAAAAGGCAACACACCGGGGTGAAGGGAAGGCTATGGGAGAGACATGCCTAGCAGTGGAACAATATACATTGGTTGATAAAAAAAGATGGTAGAAGGGGGCGATAGATGAAAGTAACTATCTTTTTACAACATAGCGATCCTGACATTAGAATAAGAACCTATTATTGTACCTATGTTTTGCAAATATAATAATAAATAAATAAATAACTAAATACACTCAGAATACAGCTAGACCAAGATATGAACTACTCACCGCAATATCATTGATCTTGGGCAGTATATGCGACCGCTCGACCACTCCGAGCGCGAAGCCGGCGATATCGTACACTCCTGGCTCGTACATGCCCGGCATTTCCGCTGTCTCACCACCTGGGTACGACGAAATAACACTTTGAAAAAATTTAACCATGAAAACATGAATTAAGCTTCTTGGTTGCAAAGTTTATGACGTCACGTATGCGGTATGATATAGAAAATCTGTCCTTACATACATGTACGCCGGGAGGAGGTAGCACTTGCACCCCCCTGGTTTTCGATAAAACATGAAGATATTAATAAGTCCGAAGCGAGGTACTTCGAGTTCCCTCGCTTCTTCACAAATTAGTTCTGGACAAAAGAAAACTATCCTATTCGAGGCGGAATTTCGAAATGCACCCCCCTGAAAACTTTTATGAGATAAATACAATAAGGGCTCTTTTCCTGTCATGCGTGTTTTCGCCCGCGCGCGAATCTGGTCCGCATGCGGGCTGCCCGCATCCTATCATTTCATAAATATTTTTTCCTATTATGCGGGCAGCGCGCGCGCGGAATGCGAATGCGGGTGGCGTTCTTCTGTCTTGTTGCTCTGTTGTGTATGTCTGTAGTGTTATTTCACGTGTTTAAGTCACTGGCGACACGCACGATACTGCAACGGCAAACGAAATCTTTGTCCTGCGTGTGGTCAGGATCGTGCTGTCACCCGCATGCGGACCAAATTTGCGCGCGGGTGAAAACACACATGACAGGAGGGCCTTAGGACCAGGGAAGTAGTGCGGGCGGGGGGAGGACTGTCAATATGTTAAACTTTGACGTTCTAAAACTTTTTGCACGATGCTCCATTAAAACCACGGTCATTCGTTACACAAGTGCAGCCTGTGGGCTAGAGATGAACTCAAAGATCGTACAGAGCTCTCCGCGTTCACTATAACGACGTTTATAGGGTGACCCGCTTCTGAAGTGCGTCAGGAATGTTCGCAGATGCGCATGAGGATTACTTTTACACAACAATGCGTAAAAGGCGCACATACCCACTGTTGCAACAGCGGGTATCCTAAACATGATTGCGGGTCACCTGGTTGAGGAGGTTCGCTGTTGTGCAATTACTTAAAGGTTGTATCACAGCGGTGCTCCACAGTATATTTAAGATCTCACCAATGAGAGCCGCAGAAGACTGCCGGCAGCCCTCGGCGACGGCCGACACGACGTTCCGTGCCACGCTGACGTCGAGCGAGCCGCACGCGAAGTAGTCCAGGAAGGTGAGCGGCGCCGCACCGTTGCACAGGATGTCGTTGACGCACATGGCGACCAAGTCTATGCCGATGGTGCTGTGCTGGTTGATCTTTTGAGCGATTTTGAGCTTTGTGCCCACGCCGTCTGCGGCTAGCACCAGGACGGGGTCCTGTGGAAACACAAACAATGTTTTTTTTTTATTTGAGATGGGTTTGCTCTTGACTTTAGTCTGGGTCAGAAATGACACAGACAAAGTCTACGATGGAGCGAGCTTTCCCGGAAGGATACTGTTCATTTTAACTTTGGAAGGAAGAGTGCAGTGCATAGTGCAACCATAAGCGGCAGCACAGAAGGGCCAATGTCCAGTTTTATACGGAAACGTTCCGAATTCGCAACACTACATAGTACAGTCTTTGCCGTGCGTTAAGTATTCGTTTTATAAATTTTATGAGGATAAAAGAGTGAGTGACATGACTTTATGAACCATAATAGTGAGCTTAAAATAGATTTTGTGACGTTACATCATTTAAGATATGTGACTGACAGCGACATCTCTTGGTAGACGTGATTGTCATCATCGTTGGTTCCGCAAGGAGTTAAGGATGGCGCCTCAGTCGCAATCGAAAATTTAGACTTATGAATTTAACCAAATAAAAAAAAAATAAACAATTACAGGAAAATATTCCATGGTTTCATATTGTTTTAGGCAAAAATAGAAAGAACCAAATCTCAGTTTTTTTCGATTTGCCCCGGCGCAGAGACTATAGTCTATGAGCGGAAAGCGTAGCACTGTGGGTAAGACATTTGGTGCAATGAGCCGTTGAGAAATCATGCCTTTCGGATTCCGACAAGCGAGCGTAGGCCGATTCAGCTCAAGAATAGCACGTGGCTGGTGCTCCAGGTACAATATATATATTAGAAATTTAGAAGTCATAGCAATAAAGAAAGAAATCGGAGAACTCAGTAATTGAGACAAAAAGAGCTCCACAAAACAAATAGTTTCTTTACACGTCAATTTGTCATCATACCTTGTATTCTTCTTCAACGG
Source organism: Ceramica pisi (assembly GCA_963859965.1). Classification (NCBI taxonomy): domain Eukaryota; kingdom Metazoa; phylum Arthropoda; class Insecta; order Lepidoptera; family Noctuidae; genus Ceramica; species Ceramica pisi. Next base: position 2,970,222 of record OY982538.1, read on the forward strand.
CCTTCAGTTGGAAGCAGCCTCCGAAGCCGCCCAGACCTCCGAGGACACCTGACCTTGATGTCGACCTGCAGATGGAAACGACATTGTAAAGGTGTTTACTGAGGAAGTTTTGTTTTTCCAGATGGTAGATCATATCGCGGCTAATAGCGATTGGCTGCAGCTCTGCGTGTCGCGGGTTAGATTCCCGCACGGAACACGGAAATATTTGTATGGCCTATACATAGTTGTGCCGGGTCAGCCTATACATATTTGTAAACGTACCCACGATAAAGGAGAAATTCCTAGTGTGGGGCAACGTTTTTTATAAAAAATAAATAAAATAAAATGGGGAATATGCATGCGATTTTTTAAAATGACATCGCCTATACCTACACCTGTCATAGAAAGCAGCGTTTTGCGAGAGGGACAGACGTATTTATTTAAAATAATAATTATACCTCATTCGTTTTTGGAGCACTTTTGATTCTATTTTCATTATTTGTACTATATTTTGGTATAAAAATATTTATTATACATGCGTTGGTACAATGTTCTGTTTTGATATGAGACATAACGGTTCCATCACAGTCATTTCCTTTACCGTTTTTCAGACGGCACGGATGCTTTCCTTGTGGAGAATTTTAGTGTTAGGACATCATAATATTTATTTCATGACGTCGCGACAATCACTGAAAAACTTACACCGCCTTAGACGGTATGGACATGTTAAGAGAATCGCTTCTCATAACATGTCTATACCAGTTAAGATGGTTTTCAGTAAGAACCATGTTGAAATAAAATGCGTTAAACCTACCAAAACAGAAAACAGGTAGAGGGTGTCCGCCATTGACCTGGTGGTCAGAGCCGACATCCCAGGAAAGAATCCTGGCGTAGAATAATCAGGAAACCTGACACATAATAGTTACAGAAGATAAAGAAGAATATAAATATGAAGGCACATACCTCGCCAAAGGCTTGATCATGGACACGAGCGAGTCTCCGGCCTCGATGTCCACCCCGCTGTCCTTGTACGAGAGGGACTTCTGTGGCGACGCGCGCGCGTGAGCGTACGGAGACGTCAGCGGGAGCATCGCCTCCTTGAACTTCTCTACTACTACCTGGTGGCCTCCTGAGGACGAGAGCAGGCAAGCATTTTGTTTAAAATCGAGACAAGTACTATTAGGCTCAACTCACACCAAAAGAGCGTCGAAGCGCAGCGAAGCGGAGCGCAGTTTCAGAGTCATATGAATTTAACTTTATTTTCATTACTATAATACTTATTATCGCATGAGAAACTCGAACGAGTGGCGCGGATGCCCGCGGCGTCGCGGGAATTCCGGCGAATTCCATAAACGGAGCCGCGCGACCGCGCGAGATGTCACGGTAAGTCCCGAGAATGCTCGAGAAGTCGCGAGCGGCCTCTGGAAATATCCCGCCCCTCGCGCCCGCTCCCCGCGCGCGTCTTTTGCGCTCGAGCATTCCCATTCATACCTTGCAGTGCAACGAATACATACAGAAGTGATGGAAATGAATGAAGAAAAGCCTATTTATTTGGTGCAAATGTACGACTGCCTATGAGCGGACAGGAGAGCGACACGTGAATTCATCGCGGGCGGGCTCGAGAAGGCGCACGGAGTCCCGCGACTTCTAGAGCATTCCAGCGACTTCTCGAACAGTCGCGGGAATCCGCAAGCTTTCTCTACCGAGCGGGTCGCTGCGCTTTACTGCCCTTCGCCGCTCTTTCGGTGTTAGTTGACCCTTATTATAAACGAGGTTATTAGACGGATCTAGGTAGGTAGATTTAATTCGCGAGGTTGTAATGGCATATATACCGCCACAAACACTTAAAAACAAACAAACAAATCCTACACCGCGGTATCGAAGTTCTTCGCGAGTTTGGAACAGATACAAATGGGCATAAACAACCATCGGACGGTTGCCCACAAGATACAAAACCAGAGATTCATCCATTTTCACGGGAGATTTGCGGGACTTAACACTCTGTACCCTCCATAAAGTCACCTCAAAAGTTTGCATAGCGCTTCCAAATTCAAAGTACGCGATACGGTGATTTCCAGAACAGTCTGAGAGGCCAGTTTGGAAGCGCCTTTTGAGTGGACCTACTCTTAAAAATAATTGCACAGGTTAGCTGATAGTTCCACATACCTTCCTTCCCTATCTGCTCCACCGTGCCCACGATAGCGATCTCCCCGTCCACCAGCTGCAGCAGCTCCTTCACGCACACCGGGTCCACGATCACCACCATGCCCACGCCGCAGTTGAAGGTGCGGAGCATCTCGAAGTCGGAAACCACGCCTGGGGAAAGTAGATGTTACGTTAATACCAAGTAGGAAGGTGTAACACCAACCTCGCATAAAGGGCTATCTTGACGGATCAGCGGCAGTGTGGGGGTGTGGAGTCAAATCATAAACTATCCTCCACCTCTCCTACTGCCCTCTGTGCCCCAAAAAATGCAGCCAAAAGGACCTATGCCCTGCCACCAACGATGTCGTGGAACTGGCAATGTGCAAGAATATCCGATTTTCATGGAGCAATAGAGAATAAGCATGCGATTTTTTTATTTGCGAAATAAAATACTTATTAGCTCTAGTAAACAATCATGAAATTATTTTTTAAATACCTTCATTATTTACGAAGTTATAAAGCTTCAAAGACTACAGTTAGAAAGAGAAGTCCGATACGAACTGTGACGTCAAATTACACAACGACTATACAGCTGCCATAGAAAACAGCGTTTTCGCGAGAGGGACAGATATATTTGTTTAAAATAATCGTATGTCGTTCGTTTTTCGAGCAATTTAGATTCTAATTTCACTGTTAGTATTATATTTTCGAATACTTTTAGATAAACTGTTCAGATCATAAATACTTTTTTCATGCATATTCCCTATTGCCTATCTGACCCCTACAATCCAATACTTGGGAAACACAACATCTCTTGGCCTGAATACCCGTAACAACTGCCGAAAGTCTCTGACAAATGACAGACGGCCAAAGGCTTAACAGCTTCGCTGTCAATTGGAATTTGGTGACGTCATGGGAAAATCCAATGTCTTTTTTTTGTAAAATATGCATGAGGAACGTTTGTTGTGAACAATATAGTTATTTTGGAAATATTTAACTATTTTTAGGAGTTTTAGGTAAGTAAAAGCTCAATAAAAAAATCTTCGTTTTGGCCTGGACGGTCCGGCTTCGTCATCTATATTTAAACCTATTCACTTGAAAATAAAAGTCAATTTCAAAAAACCGCAACTTGTAATGGCATTTTGTATTATTCAAGCGCAGAGCCACACTACAAACGTGTTGCCAAGCACAGTGCCGTGTGTATACTAATTCATAGAAACCGAGCGGCGCTACTCCGCATATTAGCGGGGCACACCCCGCTCTCCCCGCACCCCGCTAATTCACGGAGCTGGCAGTGAAGTTGTCAAGCTTTCCAAGGAACAGTCGTCGTGTAACCACAATGTTTGAACCGTGAGGCTGGTATAATTTAGCTACGATAAGTTCAGCTTCAGTTTATACTGTAGGCGGAAGCTCGTAAAACTATTTTTCTGAGACCTCAAAGTAACAATTGTTACGTTACTGAAACTCACCCTTAGCTTGCAGCCAACCAAACACCGGTTTGATATTGAACTTGGTAGCATCCAGCCTGACTTTGATGCCAGGAGGCAGGATCCTGGGAATGTTCTCCAGCAATCCGCCGCCGGTGATGTGGGCCAGACCCTTGAGCAGCTGCTTCTTAATGGCCGGGAGTAGCGCGCGCACGTAGATGCCGGTGGGCTCCAGGAACTCCTCGCCGTAAGATTTGTTTGTGGTGCTGAATGCTGCTGGCTCGTTGTATCTGGAAGAGGGGTGGTCGTTGTGATGAAGGTGGTAAGAAAGCTGGTAAATAATTCCTAGAGCGAGGGAGTTGCTTCATGTTGTCCACTACACCCACTGAAGGTCTCACCTGTGGCCCGTCTCCGCCATGATCTTCTGCACCAGACTGTACCCGTTGCTGTGCACGCCAGTGGACGGCAGCGCGAGCACCACGTCTCCTGCCCTGATCTCCTTGGAGCGAGGGAGTTGCTTCAAGTTGTCTACTACACCCACTGCGAAGCCGGCCAGGTCGTATTTGCCGATCTCGTACATTGAAGGCATTTCGGCTGTTTCGCCACCTAAGATATAGAAAATAGATATTAGATTTTGATGATCATTTCTTTAGAGGTGCAATGGACAAAGATTACCACACAGTAGATCCCAAATGCAAGGAAACGACAACAGGGCAGGCCCAGAAAGAGATAGCGGGATGAGTTGGACTCCTTCTCTAAGGACTAGCCCAAATAGCAGAAGACCGAGGAAAGTGGAAACAGGGAAAGGAGGCCTTTACCTCGCAGTGTATATTGTTTGATACAAGCGAGCGCATCATTCCAATTTTTGCTCTATATAACTTCTAAGCGGTTAAAACCTCACCATATTCTTCTTCTTCGTGTTGGCAGTAAGGTCTAAGGACTCCACACACCCTTGTGTCAGAGTTTCTAAACCGCCTCAAATGGTTTATTTGGCGGCCGGGACCACCGGTTTATACGTGCCTCCCGAAGCACGGAATTATCTTTTTTATCAGACAATCAGGTGATTCAAGCCTGCATGCCCTCCAACTTTACAAAGTATGCTTTCCCGTGAGAATCGAACCCACGAAAACCAGGTCACAAAGCAAACGCCTAAATCTCTCGACCACGGAGGCAGTTAAATAATCATAAAAAAAAATATCTTAAACATACCTAACAAAGCACAGCCGGACAGTATGCAAGCGTCGGCGATGCCCTTCACGATGGTGGTAGCGACATCCACCTGCAGCCTGCCGCACGCCATGTAATCCAGGAAGGCGAAGGGCTCTGCGCCGGCGCACAGGATGTCGTTCACGCACATCGCGACCAGGTCCTGACCTAATGTGTCGTATTTCTGCATTAGTTCTGCGATCTAGAACAAGAGTTTTAAGGGTCAGAAGATGTACTTGAAAGAAAAAAACCAATTAAAGAAACTGAGTTAAGAGTGTGTATTCCGTCCACTAGCGCCGCCAATCGTTTTTTATTACAGCTATTTTTAATACATAACTCATGGCTAAATAGCCAAAACGACAATTATTGCTAAAAGTGGCCACTTTTAGCAAAAATATCGACTTTGGCAACTATATATGTTCTAAAGTACAAAACATAACTCTCAAAACATAATAAATACATTTCTTCAGTGCACTACAGAGCGGTTTTTTATCTACGTGTCTTAAATTTACCACAAATAATAAAAAACGATTGGCGGCGCTAGTGGACGGAATACACGCTCTTAACAAGAAACATGTTAACTCTAAAAATCGTTCAGAGACGACTATTTTTTTTTTAAATCTATTTACTGTGAAATATTCCGGATTAAATAACCTGCAAACCCGTCACAGTAAACAGATTGTTTGATTTAAATAATAAATGGTTTTGAGTTACTGAATTTCTGAGCCTTGTATTGTAAATCGTTGAAAACTTAATGCATACATATATTATGGCTTTCTAAAAACTGGATACCCTATCTACAAAAACGGAAAGGGACAGTCGATTAGATTTTCCTCTCCTTCCAATCAAACCACCTGTCACATCCTATGATATATTAATAGCTGGAGCTGGGTGCCAACGCAACCAATCCCCTGCACCAGCACAGGGTCCTTGAGACTGGGGTCCATGGCAGACAGTTGGAACAGCCCAGTCTGCCCAAGACTCCTCTTCTATGACTATTACAGTTTCTTCCTTCCTACCTTGAGCTTAGTGCCGACACCATGAGTTTCTTCCTTCCTACCTTGAGCTTAGTGCCGACACCATCAGTCCCCTGCACCAGCACAGGGTCCTTGAGACTGGGGTCCATGGCAGACAGTTGGAACAGCCCAGTCTGCCCAAGACTCCTCTTCTATGACTATTACAGTTTCTTCCTTCCTACCTTGAGCTTAGTGCCGACACCATCAGTCCCCTGCACCAGCACAGGGTCCTTGAGACTGGGGTCCATGGCAGACAGTTGGAACAGCCCAGTCTGCCCAAGACTCCTCTTCTATGACTATTACAGTTTCTTCCTTCCTACCTTGAGCTTAGTGCCGACACCATCAGTCCCCTGCACCAGCACAGGGTCCTTGAGACTGGGGTCCATGGCAGACAGTTGGAACAGCCCAGTCTGCCCAAGACTCCTCTTCTATGACTATTACAGTTTCTTCCTTCCTACCTTGAGCTTAGTGCCGACACCATCAGTCCCCTGCACCAGCACAGGGTCCTTGAGACTGGGGTCCATGGCAGACAGTTGGAACAGCCCAGTCTGCCCAAGACTCCTCTTCTATGACTATTACAGTTTCTTCCTTCCTACCTTGAGCTTAGTGCCGACACCATCAGTCCCCTGCACCAGCACAGGGTCCTTGAGACTGGGGTCCGTGGCGGACAGTTGGAACAGCCCAGTCTGCCCAAGACTCCTCTTCTATGACTATTACAGTTTCTTAATTCCTACCTTGAGCTTAGTGCCGACACCATCAGTCCCCTGCACCAGCACAGGGTCCTTGAGACTGGGGTCCATGGCCGACAGTTGGAACAGGCCGCTGTAGCAGCCCAGTCTGCCAAGAACTCCTCTTCTATGGGTAGCCGTGGCGATAGGCTCTATCTGCCGGACCAAGGTAGCGGCCGCGTCAATGTCCACCCCGCTTTGCAGGTATGAGAGTCCGTTGATTCTGGAGGAGTTGTGAGTTATCGTTAGAATTTGGGCTAGTTTCTGAATATTTTTTGTCATTTATTTCTTAAGATTGATGATAGCCATCAATCTTAAGAAATAAATGGCCTTGAATACACATTTTATAGAAAGAACTTTAAAGTGAACAGGCTCATTCTGGGTAAGCTCGCTCCATCGTAGACTTTGTCTCTGTCATCTCTGACCAGAGTCAAGAGCAAACCCTTCAGAAAAAGAACATTTTTATTACTATGTATTCTTTTGATCGCCATAGCATAAACCTATCAGCGTACCCCCTCGTCAAGACACATATCCAACGTACAGACTGAGCTTTCGTTTGAAAATGGCCTTCAAAATGATTAGGAATACCATGCGTGGAGATGGTACAGATGACTGTGAGGACCACGGCATAAGTCTTATTTCTGTTCTGCTGGCGTATAGAATGGGTGAGAGTATAAATCCTAAACAACCCAGGTCAAAGTGCGTGTATGTTCTTTTGCAAGTTCTCTTAGCGCTGTTAAGTTAGTTTGCCAAAAGTGCTTTTGTAATAATATGTTAATATTAAGTGAATATGGTTTTTTTTTTAAATAGGTAGGTTTACGTCTCAACTGTGATGTGCAATACTGCCAAATATTTAAGGTATTGTTTTGTACCACTTACTCGTCTAGGTTGCCATTTTCCCTCATGATTTTCCCCGTGTATCGAAGTTTTTATGTTGTGTGTATGTCACTAGAAAATGGCTAACAGCGTAAGATTGTAAAATATCGCGTGAAATTGTAAACAATTTCTTCTAAATAAGGGACGGATGTATTGGAAACAATGGAATTTATATGGGATATATTATATACAAAACGATATTTTCATAGAATTTCGAGAAATAATAGTGTAATCACGATTTATTACAATCTTACGGAGTCTGCCATTTCCCGGTGACTTGTATGAGTATCTGAAGTTTTATACATTTTTGTGACCCAAGTGGTTCAAATGAAAACTCAAAATGCAAGTTTATTCTTATACTTCTGAACATGCGATATAAGTAGCGAAAAACCAGGATGAAAAAACAAACAAGCAAAATAAAAACCACAAGTTTATTACAAAATAAAAAACATACAAAAATGGTTTCTCAAACAAACATACGGTTTCACGTAACTGATTCTTACCCGCAGAATCCCGTTATACATGTGAGCTAAGGTAAATGTAAACATTAATTAGGAATGTTTCATTAATTAATGCAGGAATGTAATTAAATGACTCGCTCTTTGTCGGAGGCATACATGCTGAAACAAAATATATATTTATGAGTTTTTTTTAACTCTTGTTCATGCAGTGTTTTTGTGCATATGTTTTTGTGAAAATATTTAATGTTAGTAATTTTACTTACGTGATGTTTTCAATTCTAAATATAAATCGTGCATTGGAAAAGGTTGAAATGTATTTAGTATTCAGTTTATTTGTGAAAAGCATCATAATCAAGATAAGAAATGAGACGACAGTAACTATGAGTACATTATTACACTTGTATGAGGCGGTTAATATAGCTCAACGAATTCTTATAAAGTTTAAGGGACCTTCTTCACGAGCGAGAGAATCGCAGCGATACTATCGTCCGTGTATGTTTGTATATGTCCAACTCTATGAACGTGCCTCCACACGGCGATATTATCGCGGCGATTCGATGAATGAGAAAACGTCAACTCGCCGCGAATCTATAGCTCGTGGAGACGGTCTCTGAGATACCATTGATTGTCTTAATTTTTTCCGATTCTTTTTTGATTGAAATTCGAACTGAAAGCGTTTATTTCGAATAAACCATTAACAGGCTTTTCTGATGGGTCAAGGTCGGTCAGACAAGAACATGAAGTTAGTTGCATGTTCCAAAGCGTAGTAGGTCTATTCTATTAGGGGTTTTGGTTTCCGCACTTAGTCCTGATGTTGGACCATTGTGCGTGTGCGTAGTAGGTTTCTAAGGAAATGAAAGTGCCAGAAACATGAACACGTCTTCTTTTTACCCCGCCTAGCCTTTTCCCAAATATATTGGGGTCGGCTCTCAGTCAAACCGGATTCAGCTGAATACCAGTATTTTAAGTCCCTTTTCCCGTGCCACCTTTTATCAGACCTCATATTCAGCGGCGTGCGGACAGACCAGCATTAGGCAAGCTCAAAAGATTTTTAAAATTGATGAATAGAAAAACTTTAAATTAGAAAACGCGCGAAGTTTAAAGTTAATGTTCTTATCATTTGTATGACTATGTTCAAGGCTTTTAAAGTTATTATGACTTTTATTGCAACGCACATGTTTGAAGCAGGTCACGCTGGGCTTGTATAAAGCTTTCCCCACGGCTCATGTTATGTCAGTTCTAAAATAAAAAACTTTTTACAAAAAAATACAACCGACTTCCAAAAAAGTGTTTCTGTTAGTTTCTTCGTAGTTTGACACCGACTTCCGAAATTAAAGTTATTTTTTACCTTGTTGTGTTTTTTTTTTAGAAGTCGGTTGTATTTTTTTGTAAAAAGCTTTTTATTTTTCACTTTTTAGTGGTGCCCCACACCTAACAACACTACTACAAAATCGCAGAAAAGCAATATACGCAATTTCGATTATCAAAGAAATATCTAAATTGTCAAATTCCAGCTATTTCGATTTAAAATCCAAAGTTCGTAACCGATTTTGATATGATTTAAATGGGACCAATCTGCAAGTATATCCTTTCAGATAAAACAAAAAAATTCAAATCGGTTCATAATTGTCGGAGTTATGAGGTAACAAACATAACATACAACCGAATTGATAACCTCCTCCTTTTTGGGAAGTCGGTTAAAAATGTACATACTTGGTGAAAGCTCTATGCGCGATATCCTTCCTGTAGTGCGCGCCGGGGAAGTCGACGAGCGCGGCGGCGGCCGTGGCCTGCGCGGCGGCGGCCCGCAGCGAGGCGGCGCGCGCGCACAGCAGCAGCACGCGCCCGCCCCACGTCACCAGCGACCCGTTGGCGCCGCGCGCCACGCCGCTGTGGAACACCACCATGCCCGGCGTCGACTGCACCTGCGTCAGCCCTGCAGGGGAAATATAATAATAATAATATCCTTGGACATTTCACACAACGCCATATAGTCACAAGCTAAGCAACCTAATGCTTGTGTTATGGTAACGATATGGCTGATAAACTACTTAGATACATTTTTTTTTTTTTGTAAATTCATACATATTGTAGATAGAAAAACACCAACTCAGAACAAATACTTGTAGGTCGTACAAATATTTGTTACGTGCGGGAATCGAACCCGCGACATGCTGCGCAGCAGTCAATCGCTCAACCAGTGCGCCAACCGTGTCGCCATGCAACTTGTCTTACACACAGCGCCACAATAGGCTTGTTTACTGAAAAAATCTAATTAGTCCGTCAGATTATCAAAAAATATTTGATCCGTATTTTTTCTTTTGTTACGGGAACCAAAATTGACGAAGTTACGACGCTTTTAAAATTCTCAATATGTCACGCCGTGGCATAATTTTTAGCGGGTAGTGACGTCACGAGCCCCCGCTCCCGAGTTTTGATGCGTTTTATCTTTGTCAATATTCATTGATTTACAAAAACAAAAAATACGTGTCCATTGTTTTTCAATACTCTAACTGACGGACTAAATAGTTTTGCAATTTGTGGATGATGAAAACTAGCCTATTGAACATGTTTGACTCATTCTGTTGAGTCACCTGACCACCCAATGGTTCCCAATCTGTGATCCGTGTGCCACTAGTGGTCCGCAAGAGCTAAAATATGGTACGCGGAAGCTTTCAAATACCAATCTTTTCACCTCAATTTTTTTTTAATGTTTAAAACTGATTTTAGTTTACAGACAACACTTTGCTAGAAACCTAGAATCAACTATTTTGTCTGTGTTTTCTATATTTTTTGAATTAAAAAACTAGCTATGCTATAGTAGCAGTCGTGAACATAAATGACTCAGCGGGGTGATCTCGCCGATGTACGGTGGGCAAACAAAACTTGCAAGCCCAACTGACAAACCAACAACGTGAAGCATCGAGCTGTCTTCGTCAAACAGACCAACGGAGAGTATGCTCACGACTCGTTCCGGTTAATATACAAGTCTTTAATATATATTTTAATTTGCATAGTTTAAGTAATTTATTTTTCATATCTGGTCCCTGCTAACCGCAGAGAAATCAAAGTGGTCAAATAAAGGTTGGGAGCCACTGTGTCCGGATAGCATACAATTCGATAAATAAGAGATTCGAGATTTGAGAATGCAGGTCAGTGACGAGGCACATAACTGAAGAGATTGCGGTACAACATAACCTTTTTCTTAGGAATTGGAAAGCAGAAATAAGACTGCTACACGTTTGCCTTTGTCCAGAAGAGCAAAATGTTGACTCCATTGATTACAATGACAAATACTCTACAAACATAACAATTTACATTCATCATCATCTACCTAGCCTTTTCCCAACTTTTTTTTTTAGCCTGTACTGACCCACTGCTGGGCAAAGGCCTCCCCCAAGTCCTTCCAAGTATCCTTTCCCCGCGCCACCTCGTGCCAGCCCTCACGGTACGCGTCCAGCTCGTCTCGCCACCTCTTTCTGGGCCGGCCTCGGTGGCGTCGTCCATCTTCGGGCACAGTGTGGAGATTTTTGCCCAACGGTCAACGTACATGCGGCTAACGTGACCCGCCCAATCCCACTTGAGCCTGGCAGCCTTCTTACCCACATCTTCTTACACACATTAAATACGTCATTGCCCCTCCTTTAACTCATATTTTTCAGTTATCTTTAACCAGAGGAATATTTCCTAAATTGCTTAAAAAAGCCGTAGTCACCCCTGTGTTTAAATCTGGAGACAAAAATTGTGTAAATAATTACAGGCCAATATCAGTTTTAACTGGCCTGTCTAAAATATTGGAAAAAATTATAAATAGTAGATTAGTAAAATACCTTGAAAGTAATAAATTACTCTCTGATCAACAATTTGGTTTTAGGCCTAAAAGATCAACGAGCCAAGCTGTTCACCATCTAACAAATTATATAAGCACAAACCTGGATAACGGTCTGCACACCCTAGGGATCTTTTTAGACCTCGCCAAGGCTTTTGATACAATTTCTTGTACTTTGCTTTTGAACAAGCTGGAGAAGCTGGGAATACGGGGAGCACAATTGCAATTATTATCTGATTACCTAAGTGATCGCCATCAGTCTGTAAAAGTGGGTCAATGCATCAGTTCTGAACTTAAAAATACCTGTTACGGAATCCCACAGGGTAGTATTTTGGGTCCTACCTTGTTTCTTATTTATATAAATGACCTGTGCAATTTGACCCTCGAGAACGGTTTAATTATTTCATATGCTGATGACACAGCTCTACTTTTTACAGCTAAATCAAAAGTCGAGGTATATGAGGTAGCACAAAATGGTTTCGATACTGTTTCTAATTGGCTTCACGATAATCTCTTAAGTTTAAATACAGATAAAACCAAATACTTATTATTTACAATGAGAAACACCTATCCAACGCTTACTAATCTAAGCATTCAAGCGCATAACAATTGTCACCTTCATTGTGCTGATATCGCATGTACTTGTCCTAGTTTAGCAAAAACTGACCATATAAAATATTTAGGTATCACGATTGACGCAAACCTAAACTTCCGCAAACACATCGATTTATTGTGCAACAGAGTGCGTAAACTAATATATATCTTTAAAAACTTACGTAACATAGCCGACTTTAAATTAATTAAACAGGTTTATTTGGCTTTGTGTCAATCTATTATTACCTACGGTATTACGTCATGGGGTGGCGCCGCTAAATCGATCATGCTGCACTTAGAACGCGCCCAAAGAGCAGTTTTAAAAGTTTCTACTTTTCGCCCCTTTCGATTTCCCACAGACCAACTATACATGGCATGTAAGGTCCTAACAGTACGCCAACTATTTGTTTTGCAGGTAATTTTGCTCCAACATACTAACCTTTATTTTAACCCATTACCATCAGATAGAAGAAGAAAAGATTTGGTATGCACTAACTTTCGAACTAAACATGCTTATGCTCAGCGATTCTACTTATTTTTAGGACCCTACTTGTATAATCAGTTTAACAGAATACTAAAGATCTATAGTCTAAGTTATAATAGGTGTAATTTACTAGTTCAGGAATATTTAGCAAAACAGAATTATGCAGACACGGAAAAACTTCTAGAAATTGTAAAATAATGCCTCTTTTCTAATGTAATTAACTTTAATTAATTATTAAGTCTCCACTTTATTGGCTACAATATTGTTCGTAAATTTGTTTAAATATAATATCATACTTAATCTAGTTTAAAATAATATTACTCAACATGTTACTTTTAAGTCATTGAAAATATTGTCTTCTTTTCTTTTATTATTTTGCATCCATTTCATTTTGTTTTTCATTTAAATGTTTGATCTAAATAGATGGCCTGAAACACAGGTTTTTTTATTAACCTAGATCAGGCAGGTCTACATTACAGGTAGAACTAAAAACATTCTCAATTGTAATTCATGTAAATCACAATTGTACTAACTTTTTACTTGAATAAATTATTATTATTATTATGGGTTCAAACTTAAAGTTCTCAGGTACTAACCTGGGGTTTTCTAGAATCTCACGGGCGTGAACCAAGGTGAGATCCTAGTTCATATTTTAAGATGGTAAATGGCTTTGTACTGGATTGAAATTATTATCTAAGTCCAGTTGTAAAAATTTCCTAACTATACGGCAAGTGTTCAATATGGCGGCTTTTTGTAATGTAAGGTATGTGTATTTCGATAGATTGAGGATATTAAAGCTATTGAATATTTGTTTTGGAATAACGCCTGTTGTTGAAATTACTATTGGGACTATTGTCACCCTGTTCATTTTCCAAACTCGAGTGATTTCCTCTTGTAGTTCAGTGTACTTCCTGATTTTTTCTGTGATAGTTTTTTGTATGTTATTAGTGTTTGGGACTGCTATATCTATTATGTATGTGTGTTTGTTTTCTTTATCGACTAGTGTTATATCGGGTCTGTTGTTATATATAGTGTGATCTGTAATAATAGCGCGGTCATAATATATTTTGTAAAATTGGTTTTCTAGAACTGCTCTTGGTGAATATTTATAATATGGTGTGTATGGATCTTGCATGAGTTTAAGTTTTGTGGTGAGTTTTTGGTGTATGATGTTAACTAGTTGATTATGCCTATGAGTGTAGTCGTTCTGAGTCAATGTCATACAAGCTCCTGTTATATGTTGAATTGTTTCAGGTTTGCTGTGACATTTTCTGCATAAATCATTTCTAACTGAACTATCTTTTATTATAAATTTCCGGTAATTTTTTGTATTAATGACTTGGTCTTGAATGGCTAGCATAAATCCTTCTGTTTCTGGGAACAGGCCGCTTAATTCAAGCCATTTGTTGGAAGCTTCCTTATCTATGTGTGTTTGGTTTAAATCATTAGGATGTCTGCCGTGTAGTTCTTTCTGTCTCCATTTTTTATGTAGCTCTTCTATATGTCTCGCTGTATCTATTGTTTCATTAGTACTGTCTTCGCTAAGGTTTAATGGTGTATATTTTTTATCTATATGTACTATTGTTTTGTGTATTTGACTGGTATTCTTCTTCATGTTAAAAAATTGTTTTAGGTTTATAATTTGTCTTTTATGTAAGTGTGATATTTCTATTAATCCTCTACCCCCTTCTTTTCTGGATATAATTACTCTTTCGATTGCTGATTTGGGGTGGTGATATCTATGTTGTGTGAGTATGGTTCTAGTTTTAGTTTCAAGTGCATGTAACTCTGTATTTGACCATTTAATGACGCCAAAAGAATAAGTTAGAACAGGTATAGCATAAGTAATTATTATTATTATATTATTATCCATTATTCCCGTTTTGGAACGCAGCGTGTTGTTTCTGATTCGGTCCTGTCTTTTTACGTTGAGGATGCTGCGTTCCATCGTTCTTTGGCAAACTCCAAGGCGGAACTTTTGCGACTCGGTAAGCCCGAAGTCCGTAGTTTCGGGCTTAACTGCGGGCGTATTCTACTCCGTACCACTTACGGACTTACGATTAGTCCCGAACCTGTACTAAGAATGAATGTTACAGTAACTGTCAAATCGTGTTGTCATAATTTTTAGTGGTTAGGTGATACGGAGTTGAATACGCCCGCAACTAAGCCCGAAACTACGAACTTCGGGCTTAGAGAGTAGCCCCCCAGGTTTGAGCACCGTAGGTTAGGATGGGCAAAATACACATGTCGATAAGTTTTCGCTTCAGGGAGATCGGCAGATCACTCTTCATTAGCGTGTTCATGGACCAGTAGCTTTTCTAGACGTTTTCGATACGGCGATCGATTTCCTTTTCTTGCCTGTTTTCGAAAGAAACTAACCCAAGTAGATGTACTCATCGACATAATGTATTTATTGCCCATCTATACCTCGACCCTACGCTTCGTGCTGTTGGTCATTGTCTGCGTTTTAGACCGATTCATCGCACGTCCCACCCTGAAGCTTGCCATGCTCAACTCTTGGAGAATGGTCTGGAGTTCCAGAGCTGTCGGGGCGAAAAGGACAATATCATCGGCAAATCGAAGGTTTGTCAGCCTCTTTTTGCCGATGTCAATGCCTTTGGTCCTCCGTGAGGCTGCCAGTGTCTTAAATATCTCCTCAAGTGTGCTGGTGAATAATTTGGGAGAGCGGATCGCCCTGCTTTACACCCTTTTGAATTTTAAAGGCAGGTCCAGCACACAGTACTCAGTTTTAGGTTTGCCGTTCTGTTTTGGTAAATGACTTTCAAGTTCTTGGTTTTCTAAGGATGTGAATATTCCTGTATGTTTAATACTGTCAAAGGCCTTTGCATAATCTACAAAGGCCAGATATAGTGGTTTATTAAATTCAGTGTATTTCTCAAGAATTTGATTGAGAGTTTGAAGGTGGTCGGTTGTTGAGAAACAGGGACGAAATCCGGCTTGTTCTGGTGGCTGGTGTTTATCCAAAAACCCGTCTATGCGATTGTGTATTAGGTACTTTGATAAAAGCCTTATATATATTAGATGTCAAACTTATTAGCCGGTAATTGCCAATATCACTTTTATCGCCCTTCTTATGTTTCCCAACTATACAGTCAAAATAGATTCAGCTGAGTACCAGTATTTTACGTGGTGCTGCTGCCTACCAGACCTCCACAACCCTTTAACTGGGTAACACTGTAACACGGTACTACTTGGCAAGACTGCAGTCAGATTTACTGGCTCCTGACAATCCGTAACGATTGCTAAAGATCTCTAAATGACAGCCGAGACCAACGGCTTAACTTGCTTTCCGAAGCACGGAGGAAACTCGGTATGTTAAGATGGTGACCCATCCACACACCAACCTTGGCAAGCGTTGCTTATCCTTGAAGCTCCTTATAATAATTTACATTCAACCATCCCAAACCTAATCAATTATTATTCTATTAAAAACTCATAGCTCTGTTCATCTTTAATATAACCAACGGCCAAGTGCGAGTCGGGCTCGCGCACGAAGGGTTCCTTACTATTATCCATGAAAACGGCAAAAAAATCAAATTTGTTGTATGGGAGCCCCCTTAAATATTTATTTTATTCTGTTTTTTAGTATTTGTTGTTATAGCGGCAACAGAAATACATCATCTGTGAAAATTTCAACTGTCTAGCTATCGCGGTTCTTGAGATACACCCTGGTGACAGACAGACAGCGAAGTCTTAGTAATAGGGTCCCGTTTTTACCCTTTGGGTACAGAACATAAAAATTAATCGCGGAATGTGTTGCTAAGCGCAAATCTCGAGAACAGCTGAAGCAATTTCGCTTTTTTTTTTGTTCTCTTTGTTATTATCAGAAGGTTTTTATGTAAAAAAAAAAAGTTGCCAGTTAACGGGAGCGAAGCCATAGTGTTCAATAGATTTCAGTCTTTTTTCAACCCGACTTTACCCTCAAAAATGTTATCAGAACCAATTAACTTACCGCTAATAACGCAGCCCTTAGTGGATGTTTCAGGGTATCCCTTGGAGGCGATGACCACACCGACGGCAGACAGCTTGGTGTTCCACGTCACTTGGAGCTGCTTCAAAGTGCCCTCCACACATACCTACAAAAAAAAAATACAAGGAAATGTAGTCTTATCAGTGGCTTTTTAGGTCTGAGCAAAGATGAGATCTGCTTAACATCTGCGATTATCACTACATATTATAAAACAAAATCCTCCGCCGCGTCTGTCTGCCTGACTGTCTGTTCGCGATAAACTCAAAAACTGCTGCACCGATTTCAAAGCTGTTTTCACCAGTAGATAGTGGTTCTCGAGGAAGATTTTAGTATTTAATTTGTCAAGCGCATTACATGATAGGAAATCATCGAATGACTCCTACCGCTCTGGGCAGTGCAGAAGGGAGTGTCAGGCTCTTACTGACTAAAACCCATCCGTGTTTTCCAAACACCCTTTGCGTTCCAGGACCGCGGTGACTCTTTCGAACAAATATATATAATATATATATATATATATATATATACCCTGGGCTTCTTCCATACTAAAGTCCAGTCGCGGAGCAGGAAGAATTTCGTACAATGACCTTTTTACCTACTGACAGTGGTCACAAACATTTTTGTATTAAGTGTGGTTTACATGAAATATTTGAAGGAGGAAGTACCAACTTAGAAAAAAAAAATATTATCATATAAATGATGTATTTAGATTTTATATTATAAGTTATAAAATCGAGTTACAATTACTAATACGGCAAAAATAAAAAAAATCAGAATCCGATTCCTCTGTATCGGAGTTAGTGCTTTCCGAAAACGTCTCGCCTATCACATTTATTACAAAAGAATCAGCAGTTTTATCTACATTATCATCAGTTTAACTTATTTCGATTCCTTCTTTTTTTACGTGACATACACTTGCAAACAAGAAGAAACCTTACACTCTCGGGCAAAGGTTTACAATCCCTGAGGACGGCGGCCATTGCATCTGTGCGAGCGAGACTCATTCTATTTACGCGGGAGTGACAGAGACAGGTAATAACAGGTCAACGGACGAAATTCTTTCTGCTTCGCGACCGGACTTTACTCTATGAGCTGTTATCAGTAGACAAACACATATCAAAGGTTTAGTATTATCATAATCATATCAGGCAAAACATGTCCACTGCTGGACAAAGGCTGCCCCGCGCGTGTCGTCACAAAGACCAGTCCTGTGCGTCTCGCATCCATCGGCTACCCGCGACCTTCACCAGGACATCGGTCCACCTTGTGGGAGGCCGCGCCAACGTTGTTTAGTTCAGGATTTTGTCTAGGTACATATAATTTTTCCTCACCTTCACAACTTTGTAGAGATCAGTCTCCAACAGCGTCATGAGGACTTGTGTCTCCGGGTCTCCGAACCGGCAGTTGAACTCCAGCGTCATTGGGCCTGACTTGGTCACCATCATGCCGGCGTACAGGACACCTAGAAACAAGGAAATGTGGTGATTTTAGTCAAATTCATGACCTAATTTAGGATTATCTTCTTTTTGTGTCTCTTGACACGAATTTAATTTTGACCGACTAGTATTTGCTACCAAACTGTATATTAATTTATACCTTAACGAACGTTTTAAGTTCCTTCATGACACACATAATAGATATCTGAGGTCATCGGAAAGCTTGAGATTAGAGATGCCGATGCATTCCACCAGCTTCTACGACAAATCTTTTACGGTTCAAGCGGTGCGGCTATGGAATGCATTGCCCGAGTCAGTAAGACGTGCTCAATCTTTGTCCAGTTTTAAAACAATGGTCAAACATCACTACCTATCTCTATGATCGTTTTTACTTGGGTTCTATGCTTTTTGATTCATAATTTTAATTATATTTATTTATCTATCATGTATTTAGTCATTTAAGTCGTACACCTAAGACTACTTACAGTACTGTATTTCCTTTATCTTTAAAATCCATCCAAAGGTTGTCTTGAAAAGATCGCTCTTAGCGATAAGGCCGCCCATTGTGTCACCCTATGTAATGTTTACTTAATTTATTTTTTCTGTAACTTATATGGTGTACATAATAAAGAGTATTCTATTCTATTCTATTCTAATTTATCTGCTCTACAATTAGTTCCATTCAAGTCTTTTTTAAGGATGGTAAAAAATCCAATGACTCCTTCCGCTCTAGAGGGAGTGTCACGACTCTTACTGACTAAAACCCGTCAGTGTTCCTCCTAATGCCCTTTGCGTTCCAGGGCCGCGGTGACTCTCTCGAAAAACATCCACAACCCTGGCAGGTCCATTCAAGTCCTGGAAGCTAAGACACGCACGACAGCAAAGGGGGTGAAATATGTCCTGTAAAGGTGCTTCACACATTCATCAATCCTAGGTTGCACCTTGCAAAAAATTGTTCAACCAAGCCTTTTTTAGCACAGTCCGAGTCTATAAAATGCATTTCGCTTAATAGAATGTCATTCGTCAATTTAAACTCAGCTAAAATAATGTTTTGACGAAAAAAACGAGTCATTAATTTTATCTGAAATTTCAGATTGACCTATAACATCATAAGCAGGCATTTCATGATGTAACGGCGATGAAAAGTCTGAACTTCATTAAAAAAGTCTTCCATAATGTATATCTAAAAACAATTGCTATCCTTCGATCGCCCAATTAAAAAGCGACCTTATCCATACGACAACAGGGCGCATTGCCATTTAACATAACAGTTAGTTATTTCATTCAACATAATATTAAAAAAATGTCTTCGGTATATTAATCTATAACGGAACGCCTTGGTAACTGCAAAAGAGACAAACAAACAAACGCAATACTAAAAAACAATTGCTATCCCTAGTCCGCCCAATTAAAAAGCCACTTTATCTGTATAACAACAGGGTGTAATATCGTGCAGTTAATTTAGATGAAATCTTGTTTATTGGGTATTTATCTAGCGATATTTGTGCGTCCGCGGTCGGTATAAACAATAATGGGTCAAATGCCATTGACATACGTAATACATTCGTGTGACGTAACAAGTTGACAGTTTTAACGCAAGTGTTTTGCCTGATGTGGGCTTGATAAGATTGTGTTTTTTTTTAATGATATTTAAATACTGTTTGTTGTTATGGCTAAATTGTGTTATTGGCAGTATTAATGAGGCGTGTCTTTTATAGCAGTTAAACATAGTTATGACAATATTTTTTTGACAATGTTACAAGTAGTTATTGAGCATATAGGGAAGGCGTCTAAGAAAATCTATGTCCGTCAACTGACGGACATACATTTTTTTCTTTTTTTTTTAACCGACTTCCCAAAAAGGAGGAGGTTATCAATTCGGTTGTGTTTTTTTTTTATGTTTGTTACCTCATAACTCCGACAATTATGAACCAATTTGAAAAATTCTTGTTTTATCTGAAAGGATATACTTGCAGATTGGTCCCATTTAAATCATATCAAAATCGGTTACGAACTTTGGATTTTAAATCGAAATACCTGGAATTTGACTATTTAGATGATTCTTTGATAATCGAAATTGAGTATTTTGCTTTTCAGCGATTTTGCAGTGGTGTTGTTAGGTGTGCGGCACCACTAAAAAGTGAAAAATAAAAAACTTTAAAAAAAAAATACAACCGACTTCCAAAAAAACTCTCGTCGGACGTCAGACGTCAAAATACGAAGAAACTAACAAAACCACCGACTTCCGAAATTAAAGTTATTTTTTACTTTGTAGTGTTTTTTTTGGAAGTCGGTTGTATTTTTTTGTTAAATCTAAAAAAGATCGGATGAAGTACTTTTTTTTCTTTTGACACGTAAACAATTAATACATTAAGACGGTCAGTGCGTTGAAATTTCGTGAGTCCTGAACTTTGATGGGATTTCTTTGTCAATTTTTATCAGAATCTGAATAATTGCGGAGTATTTTTTTTTTAATTAGGCTGTATGCCAGCACTTTTTGAAAGTCAAAGTTGATGACGACCCCCAAGAGTAGAGTAGTAACAAGAGTCCCCCAAAACGCCCGCCCGTCACCACTTCCTAGTCTCGATTTGGTAAAGCAATAAATACTTGTCTAATATATTTTACAATCTGGCGGACTATTATGGAATTCATGTTTATTCATCCAGGTAACTTCCTAATTCATACAAATCAGTGACGTTAAAATATAGAAACCTTTATGGTTAGTAGTTAAATACTCGTCTTGAATCATGGTAATCACTACATATTATAAAACAAAGTCCTCCGCCGCGTCTGTCTGTTCGCGAAAAATTCAAAAAGTGCTGCACCGATTTTCATGCTGTTTTCACCAATGGATAAAGTGGTTCTCGAGGAAGATTTTAGTATATGTATAATTTGTCAAGCAGGCATCAGCATGAAATATGATTGACACTATATAGTTAACATACTCCTACATATAAAAAGCCATCTACAAACTATTTTATCTACTGTGACCTGTTAGTTATTATAGAGAAGTTGGATGGAGAGCAAAATATTATAATAGATTGTTTTTTTTATCTCATCATCTGCCGTGTGTGACTTGACACCACAAGGAACAGTACTTTATCATAAGTCTATTATCTAATTCTGTATAGATCCCTTATTACCTAATTCAAGGTAAAACTCAATTCGTAAATCATAGTGTGTAAATAATTGAACATAAGGGTCTGCCTTTATTTAATTCAGGGTTGGGCCTTAATCTGATTCAGGATAGAAACTTGCATACCAACTTGATTGAAATGTGACTATTAAAATAACGGCAAAAATATGCAGAAATTCTGTTTCACACCCTCTTCAGTAATACTTTTTATAATCTAACTAGCTGACCCGCGCAACTTCGTCTGCGCCACATTTTCCACTCCTTTTAGTCGTAGCGTGATGATATATAGCCTATAGCCTTCCTCGACAAATGGGCTATCTAACACTGAAAGAATTTTTCAAATTGGTCCAGCAGTTTCGGAACCTATTCATTTCAAACAAACAAACAAACAAATATTTCCTCTTTATAATATTAAGTGTAGATAAAAGTGACAAAGAAAGAGAATAAATTAGGCTACCCCTTTTTCTTCGAATCTGTTCAGCCGTTCCGGTCATCCAGGCAGATCTCTCTATCTTACAAGAAGTACTACCTTAATATAGAACCCATCTAGCACTTCAAATTAAAACCCTATCAGCAAGGATTAATTTCCAAAATTGTCTGTTAGCTATCGCCCTTATAGATAACCTATGACATAAGTTTAAAATATAGGAATTTTCCAACAATACGCTTGTTATTCATAAAGTCGATTGCTAATAATATAGAAATTCGTGTGTAAAAGAGTTCTTAATTCGATTTGCGATAAGACTATAGTTATGACGTTATCTACAATTATTAAATGACGTGTGTAATATTTTTAAATATGGGAGCATACAATACTACAAGGCGAATTTTTTGTTGTGAAATTTGTTCGAAAGAGTGACCGCGATCGAACGCAAAGGACATTAGGGGGAACATGGATGGGCTTTAGTCAGAAAGAGTCTGACACTCCAGAATTGAAAAATGCCCATCTTTAATTTATAGGCCTTCAAGAAGCAACATTCTAACTTATAAGTACACTAGATGAGTAAAATGTTCTACTATCATGTTACATGTAGGTGATGTAGGTACATATACCATTATGGCAAAGATGCTTTCACTTTCAAGCTGAAATAAAATAGTCTTCGATTAGAACTGATGTTTATGCGAAGCCCCCCCCCCCCCCTATCTACACACAAAAGAATTAAATAAATGAAATAAATCTGTCTCTCTATTTCTTTTATTTTTTTTGTGATGGGTTTGCTCTTGAATCTAGTCTGGGTCAGAGAAGACAAAGACAAAGTCTATGCCCAAGATAATGTAATAATTCGGTATTCAAAATCACCATGATTTAGCCAAGCTCATATTATGTCAGTCAACCATCTTTTACTAGAATGAATTGAATTATAATTATATTGTATAAATTAAATCGTTAGTTATCTATAATATAAAAATAAGTAGGGTTTTCCTTCCTGACGCTATAACTCCAGAACGCACGAACCGATTTCCACGGTTTTGCATTCGTTGGAAAGGTCTCGGGCTCCGTGAGGTTTGTAGCAAACGAAATTCAGGGAAAATGTGACGCAGACGAAGTTGCGTGGGTCAGCTAGTAAGTTATAATTTGTAATTTTATTATTTGTGTCTTTATTTAATTTTAATATTGGGACTTGGTGCCTTAATAAAGATTTTTTTAATTTTTTACTACATAGCTCCTAGCACAAAACTCGAAACAAAAACCAACACTAATTAACACGCGACACATCGGCATAGTTTATTTTATAAAATACAGATAACGCACTCAAAGATGGCAGAGTGCATCAAGTGGTGCATTAAGTCAGTGAGAACTCGTTTTTATCGGTTCTTATACATAATACTACTAATAGATAAGTTGCTGATATGCTATTACTTGTTCTACGAATATAACAAGGGTTCTTTGTTCTGGAAAAGAGAAAGCTAGTACGAAAACACTTAGCCGTTTTACCTTGAGAAAACCAGCGTGTCTAAAAAGGCCACTTTAGCATAATCAATAGCATGACCACCGTAGAAACGAGTTTTGTCGACCGAGAATCGACAAAATGACAGATTGAAGAAAGATTTCTATCTTCCTAAGCATGGCGATGTTTGACACGTAGAAAAGAAATGTTTCTTTTCTTCGATCGAAATAAGTCTACAACGTCGAGCATGCCGACAATATTTTCTCTACTTTTGACACTTGGGGATAGAAATAACTCTCTATATGAAATGTCAAATAGTCTACATCTTCTCGGACCTAGACAAGGAATATTTATTTCAACCATCATCTATTTTTGCCAAATAGAACTTAGAAAGTATGTCGGGGTAGACATATAGTTTACCAACATCTTAATTTGTCGGGTTGTACGTTGTAAATAAACTGTTTTTGTAATGACTAAAGTAAAAACACTTCGGACGATATTAAAGGGAAGAAAGATAACAGTAAAGAACGCATTGCACTGTGTATGGCAAAGTTTTCATAAGACAATGCCACCAATCACCTTTTATTTAGAATGTTATTATGTTCTCTTCTCATCGCATGGTAGGATATTATGTTCACTTACATTAATTACACACAATTATTGGAATAATCAGTACTTTATTTAATTAATCATAAAATCTACTTACTTTTTCCTTGCCGCCATGATCATAAATCCTACTAAAATTCTAATTTAAATCGGTACGTTAATAAATTCAACAAAAATATGTTATTTGTAAACAAACATAAACCAAATAGATTAAAAATATGTTCGAGTAACAGGTTTTGTTGTTGCTTTGAGTTACGTGCACGAGTTTGAAAAATAGAGTATTTCACACATTTTTTTGGCTATCACTAGCTACTTCTCCGTTGCTATGGAAAAACTAGATATGTCTTTGTCTTCATAGAAACGCGAGTCTACGGGTCGCGCCATGCTCGGGCAGAAGACATGTCGAGTGGGATAGAAAGAGTTTTGTCTTTTCTTGGTAGAATAGAAATAGAATCGCCATGCTACGCGTGCAGAAAGTACTTAAAGCTAACCGAAACTGTCAAATTTTCCCAATCAATCTTGAACCTAATGCTTTAGCGATAAAGATGAAAATGATATTTGATAGATTGTTGTATGATTAATATTATGATCCCTTTTTAGAATCCCTGTTCATCTAAAGCTCGTATATGGCAAACCCGGTTCTAGCTAGATAAAGGATTTCCGGACCTAGAAAGATCAATCCTTAGTTCAGTCATTGTGTTTCGATTGCTACTCCATTTGCGAGATCATGTCGTTCAATCATAGTTATTACTTTCGCTATACTTTAGTTCATAATTTAAAATAATGTCAATCCATTGCCACCGGATCGAATATCGACTTAAGCGTAAGCTTTGTGTATTTTAGATGACTATTTGCATTTAGTACAAGAAATATAGTTTGCAATGGAATTCGAACTTTATCATAAACGTCATAGAGTTTGTTTTTCCAAACTTGGATAATTATCTCAAATTCAATACCCTAGTAAGTTCTTGATGTCAGTGCATGCAGCACCGTTTAGCAGCGGTACTTTTTTCGTGACTAAACTTCATCACTCAGTTTTTCCAAAGAGACCGCTCAAGTATTACGTAAGCTGAATTTTAGACATTTTAACTCCCCCCCTCCCCTTGTCAGCAATAGTAATCAAAGCTCTTACCCCTCCCTCCTATGCTTACGTAAGCATTGGCATAGTTTTTACTCCAGCAGGCTTTATTTTCCCCACTTCGGTTATTTCTTATTTAACTATGAAACATCGCATGAGAGTGAAAATAAAACTAGCCATAATTATGTCAAACCGAAATCTACTAAGACTGGCAAACTAAAAAATGTAAGTAGATATTGCTGACGTAATCACAATTTATACCCCCTCCCCCATGTCATCAAAAATAAGCATAGTGAAAACCCCCCCACCCCCCACCAGTGCTTACGTTATAGCCCCAAACGCATTTTGGACAACAATTTTCGCCTAGGACGACAACTATGTTTAACTAAAATCCGATCCAAATTTCCCTCCTCAATTTTGATATGAACCCCCAACACAAAGCTCCTCAAACATAAAGTTGCAAACTACACTCACCAACATACTTGATCCCCTCAGCCTTCAGTCCATCCACAGCCCTCTGCAGCACCTGTTCCTTTACATCCAACAGCTGGTCGGGGGTGATCAGTGGACAAGGGCAGTAGGCCCCCATGCCGCCGGTGTTGGGGCCAGTGTCCCCATCCCCCACGCGCTTGTGGTCCTGTGCGGGGGGCATCATGGAGACTGTTTCGCCGTCTGTGAAGGCTAGGACCTGGAAGGGAGGGTTTAATTTTTATGTGCTGGTATGGCAGCGGAATTGGAAGGCGGTGATGTTTTTGTGATCTATAAATAAATAAATAAATAAAAAGCATTTATTT
This sequence comes from Ceramica pisi, assembly GCA_963859965.1. Lineage (NCBI taxonomy): Eukaryota > Metazoa > Arthropoda > Insecta > Lepidoptera > Noctuidae > Ceramica > Ceramica pisi. The sequence continues at coordinate 2,995,894 of OY982538.1, forward strand.
CAGGTAACCAAAAAGCACCCATACATCAACCAGAATACATAAAACACAGACATATTATCGGACACAGCTAGCAACATGCCTGCTACAGCAGTGTCCGATATACGGGCAGTCATATCTCCCGGCGATCATCGCCAGCACTGTATTGGAGCTGCCCCGCACCCTGCGCACCAAGGACGCGCACCGCTATCTTCCTGCGTTTTTCGCATGAATTCCAGATGTAAGTTCTTGCCTTGGTACAAATGATTGCGAGGCTAACTGCAAAGGGTGTGCGTTTAATTGTTGACGTTCAAAAGGTCATTTTATGTATTTACTTTATAGGAAATGAAGACCAAAGGATCATTTCAAGAGCATATACAGCATCCAAGGTGTGTCACCATAAAATTGCAGACTCCATAGGATAGTAATAAATCTTTACTAGATTACAATTTCTCGATTTATTATGATAAAATCATTTTTTATACAATTAATCCCAACCAAATTCAATACTTTCCAATATATTCGCACCATATTAACAAAAAATTTTTTACAATTTCACGCGACATTTTACAATCTTACGGCGTTCGCAATTTTCCGGTGACATATTATTACAAAAAATAGTGGTATGTCTTAATTAACTATTTATTTACTGCAACCACTGGTGGGATCACTCAATGGCCAAGTGGAAAACACTTCCTTTTCGATGACCAACCACCTGACATCCTTTACCCTAATTCACGTGCAAAAACCTCGTGAATGATATTATCAGTTACATAACAAACAACAAAAATCATGTGTTCTAATTTAATTCCGTGACCTCTAAAAACATCGAACGACAAACAACTTTGTTTTTTCTCTCTAAAAGATTTATCAATAAGAGTACTTACTGACTAATTACAATTGTCATTTAAATCGTTCATTATCAGAACCCCAATGGGTGCTTAAAAAATATGTGAAGAATTGACCTCTGCTATCATTGTGTTGGTGTGTCAAGATACTTAATTTTTTTTCTCGATAAATAATAAGCAACAACAACTTCTGGGTATTTGTGGCGAGGTAAGGATAAAAATGGCTACCACAAAAAAATTTTGCCAATTTTAGGGGTAGGGATAGTTCGCTAAGGACAGAAATTTGAAGACGTGGTCATCATTTGAGATTCAAAAAATTTAAGGTATAATTATTGAGGAGATAGCTGTCGCTAAAAACCGGCGCTATGGCTCTGTCTCGCACACGAATCCCAGCATTATGCTAAGCGAAGGCAGTTTTGTGTAACGCAAATCTTCAAAACTTTCATAAAATTTTAATTTTGTTTTTTTTTTGGTTCTTTTTGGCATGTGTCATGCTTGGCGCAAAAAATCTACTTTTCTTCTTTCTAGATGCTTTTATACTATTAATACTGAGGAGCTAGCATGACGTCATTCATTATGTTTAAAGCGATTTTGCCAAGGCTCCATAGCCTATTAAAAAATTTGGCTAATGTAACCCGAAATTATTAACTTGCATCTAGTTCAAAGCATAAGATCGCCGATGAGCATGTCCTACGTGAGCTTCTTCACGCAACGATTTTTTCGCAGAAGTTTATGACGCAAAAGTGACTTTCAAACTGATTGCTTAAGTACCTATAGATTGCGTGATTGACGTGTACGGTAGACACTAGATAAATGTACAGTAACGGTCATTGACCCACCTACATTTATTGACTTTCTTAATATCAAATACAGAAATAAGACATATAGCTGTCCAATCGACTTCTATCGTAATCCTAATTTACATTCTCATTTTAATGAAAAACTAATCATAATTTATTGTTGGAATATCTTCGAAAGGATATTAGGGAAAGGTCAATGTACTTTATTGCAAGTTTATCTAGCGACTATCATAGTTCTATCTAGAACAACTTTTGTTACAAACGGACGAAAAAGATCTTTTAAACCACATAAAACTATTGAATGTCTTTCCTGATGGCTACAAGCTTCAACCTGAGGGTGTTTATGTTAAGTCAAGAGTGACTAGGTTACTTTTAAGTAAGCAAGCTCAATCTACGACCACAACCTCGCTTTCCATCAGGTAAGATTGTGGTCAAGATACGCCTATCAAAATACCCTCAAAAAGATACTTACTGAAACCTCATCTCCCTCAAGCAGCTCTTCAACAACGACCGTCTGGCCAGCGGACCCATACTTGGCGTCAGTCAGGATCTCGTCCACAGCTTGGCAAGCTTCCTCCTTGGAGGTTGCTACCACCACACCCTTGCCAGCGGCAAGACCTGATGCCTTCACTACCAGGGCTGGGTATGTAGCGCTAGAAGAAAAGAAGATTAATATTAATATTTTAAAACAAGATGCCAGCTGTGACCAACATTGAAAAGAATAGAATGAGGCGCAGTGGTAGAGCGATTGGCTGCTACGGTGCATGTCGTGGGTTCGATTCCCGCACGAAACAAATATATTTTGTACTAGCTGACCCGCGCAACTTCGTTTGCGTTACATTTTCCATTAATACTCCGCTCCTATTTGTCTTAGCGTGATGATATATAGCCTATAACCTTCGTCGATAAATGGGCTATCTAACACTGAAAGAATTTTTCAAATCGGTCCAGGAGTTCCTGAGATTACCCCCTACATACAAACTTACAAACAAATGTTACCTCTTTATAATATTAGTAGTATAGGTTAGTATAGACTTTTTGTTTTTTTTTTTTTTTTTAGGGATGGGAAATCATCCAATGACTCCTCCCGCTCTGGGTGTAGCGGGAGGGAGTGTCAGACTTCTACTGACTAAAACCCATCCATGTTCCTTCATTGCCCTTTGTGTTCCGGAGCCACGGTGTCTCTTGCGAATAATCCCGCGACAGGTTAGTATAGACTAGCTTTTGCCCACGACTTCGTACCGCATGTCTCGTTTTTTCCGTTCCCGTAGGAATTTCGGGAAATCCTCTTTTAGTACCGAGTTTAAAGAAGCTACTTGCCAAATTTCAGCTTCCTACGACCAGTAGTTTCGGCTGTGCGTTGTCTGTCTGTCACACAGTAACGGAAGAATGAAATATATTAGGATGGCCTACAGATATCGCGAAGTCAAGTGCTAGTTAGACTCGCACACGAAGGGTTCCGCAAAATAAACCTTAATTTTTAACCGACTTCCCAAAAAGGAGGAGGTTATCAATTCGGTTGTATGTTTTTTTTTTTTTTTATGTTTGTTACCTCATAACTCCGACAATTATGAACCGATTTGATTTTTTTTTGTTTTATCTGAAAGGATATGCTTGCAGATTGGTCCCTTTTCAATCATATCAAAATCGGTTACGAACTTTGGATTTTAAATCGAAATAGCTGGAATTTGACTATTTAGATGATTCTTTGATAATCGAAATTGCGTATTTTGCTTTTCTGCGATTTTGCAGTGGTGTTGTTAGGTGTGGGGCACCACTAAAAAGTGAAAAATAAAAAACTTTTTACAAAAAATACAACCGACTTCCAAAAAAAAACACTACATAGTTAAAAATAACTTTAATTTCGGAAGTCGGTGTTTTTAAAGTTATTTTTAACTATGTAGTGTTTTTTTTTGGAAGTCGGTTGTATTTTTTGTAAAAAGTTTTTTATGTTATCTGTTGTTATAGTGGCAATAGAAATACTTACGCAATCCGTGATAATTTCTACTTTCTACCTATTACGTTTCTTGAGATACGGCCCGCTGACAGACAGACAGACGGACAGACAGCGGAGGCTTAGTAATAATAGGGTTCTGTTGGTAACCCTTTGGGTACGGAACCCTAAAAATTACATATTGTGACACAATGGGCGGCCTTATTGCTAAGAGCGATCTTTTAAAGATAACCTTTGGATGCATTTAAAAGGAAGAAGGTAAGATGTGTTGTACAGTGCTGCTTCAAGGGTATGAATTCCTGAGAAAGGATATCATTTAGAGGCCATCACGTGACATTAAACACGACTTGTAATCAGGCAGACTGTCTGGCCTCGATTCCATCAGACAAAAACATCCTGAAAATATCCGTCCGGCTATTTTAAAGTCAATCTTAATTATGTGTAATTATCTTTCTTTGTCACTATAAATGCATTATGTAGGCCAATGCTGGTGAAAAGACGTTAATATTATATTGTTTACGTGATTAATTGCTCTAGACATCCTTGTGATAGAGTGAACTTAATGTACTTTATCTGCATTAAGAAATTTCCGGAAAGCTTTTATCAATAAAAAAAAAATGCATGACATTTTTTTATTGACGAATGGGTTTGCTCTTGACTTTGATTTCGCCTGATGGAAAACGATGGACGAAGTCTATGGTGGAGCGAGCGTGCCCAGAAGATGCCTGTTCACTCTTGCTTTCAAGGTAGATGGGTTATAACTGGAAGAGAACACAGACGCTGGCAGAGAGTTCCAGACTTTAGCTGTGCGCATAATAAATGTGGAGGAGAAGCGCTGGGTACCTACGTAATCGGAATATCGACCAAGTGCGGATAGTACTCTGAAGTACGTCTAGTGTTCAGGTATAAGTATTTAAATGTAACGTTGTGCATAGATTTATGTAAACTCATGCACAAAGATACAATGGCGGACTTGATTCCTTAGGCATTCTTTACTAGTCAACAAAGGACATCACTTAACATTGAACAAGCAGCTGAAGACTAGAGTTTCCTGAAAATTGCAAAGGTCCCGTAGAATAAACCACGTGAACGAAACTGCGGGGAAGTTAGTGTTCAAAATTTGCTGTTAAAACCACTAAGATCAGAAGACCGCATGGCTTGCAGACGCGTCGTATATGGTCGCGATCCTCGGCTGTGAGGGAACGACGAAGAAGGGAAGACGAACCACTAAGGGGCCATTCAAGTATTACATAAGCACTAATGAGGTGTGGGGGAGTCTTCACTGTGCTTTTTTTCAGGGTTTAAATAGTGATAACGTCAGTAATATTTACTTACTTTTTTTTATTTGCAAGTCTTAGTAGATTTTGGTTTGACATAATTATGGCTAGTTTTATTTATACTCTCATGCGATGTTTCATAGTTAAGTAAGAAATAAACGAAGTGGGGAAAATAAACCCCGCGCGAGTAAAAACTTTGCCAATGCTTACGTAAGCATAGGAGGGAGGGATAAGAGCTTTGATTACTATCACTGACAAGGGGAGGCGGGAGTAAAAAATGTCTAAAATTCTGCTTACGTAATACTTGAACGGCCCCTAACCAGAATTCGTTTTTTTCTTATTTAAATCCGGGTATGTTCTCATTCTCAAGATAGGGTTCAGTTTACACCTATTCAGTTCGCGAGCAGGGGGGCTACTCTCTAAGCCCGATGTCCGTAGTTTCGGGCTTAGTTACGGGCGTATTTTGCTCCGTATCACCTCGATTTGACAGTTACTGCCACATCGTGCTGTCGTTCATTATTAGTTCGGGTTTGGGACTAATCGTAAATTCCTAGGTAATAGGTACAGAGTAGAATACGCCCAAAACTAAGTCCAAAACTACGGACGTCGGGCTTAGAGAGTAGCCCCCCAGAGCCGTAGGCACAGTCTAACTTTCATACATATAAATACGGATACCTACGAAGTCCAGACTAAACTAGACTCATCCACATTGTCCCTATCACCTTATCGTTCCCAATGTACCAGTACTATAAACATAGATATCAAGCTCTTTGTACCAAAGCTAGTTTCCCACTGCGGGTTATGTTACCAGTGCGTGTACGGCGCGTAAACTCGCCGACGCCGCACGGAGTTTGGATTATAAATCGAAATAGCTGGAATTTGTTTACTTGGATGATAGTTTTTTGTCATCCAAGTAATCGAAATTGGGTATTTTGCTTTCCTGAGATTTTGCACTTACACCCACACTTAACAACATGTGGGGTTCTACTAAAAAGTGAAAAATAAAAAAAAAAGCTTTTTATAAATAATACAACCGCCTTTTTTTTTCTTTTTTTTATACAAAACGGGGAAACTCTTGGCCCAAATCTCACCTGATGGAAAGTGATGATTAGGCCGAAGATGGAAGCGAGTTTCACCCGGAATCCTCTTACACAGAGGAACTGGCTATCATACCTCCAACTGCCGGAACACAACAATGCTGTTAACATTTTTGTTATGGCGACAGACTTAGACATGATGGTGGTAGCTTGCCAGGCGGACTTGAACAAGTCCTACCACCAACCAAACCGAGCAAAAAATTTGCCCCCGCTGGGAATCGAACCCGGGACCTCTGGGTCTGAATCAGGTGGTATAACCACTAGACCACGGAGGCGGTTAGTGTCACCTGTTTAGCACCACCCGGGGACCACGTGTAGGGATTCGCTGAAGGGTATTCTCCTACGGACGCGGGTGACTCGGCCCCCAAAATAACACACTTCAAAGTAAAAAATCAATTTTATTTTGGAAGTCGGTGTTTTTGTTAGTTTTTTCGTATTTTGACACCGACTTCCGAAATAATATTTATTTTTAACTTTTTAGTATTTTTTTGTTATTTGGAAGTCGGTTGTATTTTTTTAGCTCAAACTGAAAGTTGCCTACAGCCGAGGCGCGTGCTCGCTATTACATCACGCCTCGTGAAAAGCCAGCCTTAGGCTATGCGCGCCCTGGTGACTTTTTGTGCGCCTGACATTACATTTCTCTCTTTCGCAAATTGTGAAGTGTAACAGAGAGATATATACTGTCACGATGACAAAAGTCACCAGTGCGCGCCTAGCCTTACAGAACCACGCCGCATAATCCGGTCTGTGATAGTCACAGGTTAAACCGTAATCTTAATTATGTAAGGTTATTGTAATGTCTATATCGAAAGTAATTATTATAACACATGCAGGGTTAAATAAGAATAATCTAGTGTTTATGAGAGGCGTGTGTGCGAACGCACGCGAACGTTATTTTCCGGATAGAGATAGAAAAGTGTGTTAACTTATTATGACTAATTGCACTTATGTAGTTATGATTTGTTACTGGCTGAAGCAACAAATTAACAAGTGATTAAATGGGGCAAGACGTCACTATCACTACGAGTATCATAGTATAAAACAAAGTCCTCCGCCGCGTCTGTCTGTATGTTCGCGATAAACTCAAAAACGAATGCACCGATTTTCATGCTGTTTTCACCAATGTATAGAGTGGTTCTCGAGGAAGGTTTTAGTATATAACTGGCTGACCGTATGCGTCACATTTTCTTTTTTTTTTTCCTATAACCTTCCTCGATCTATATAATCTAACACTGAAAGAATTTTTCAAATCGGACCAATAGTTCCTGAGATTAGCGCGTTCAACCAAACAAACAAACTCTTCTGCTTTATAATATTAGTATAGATTTGTCAAGCGGGCATCGGCTAGTTATAAATAAAACTAGCATTTCCCCGCGACTTCGTACGTAAATATTCCGTTTTTTTTTTCAGTTCCCATAGGAATTTCGGGAGAACCTCTCTAAGTGCTCCCCTACGGATTACGGAGTGTAGGGAAACTACATGCTAAAGTCCAGCTTTCTACGACCAGTAGTTTTGGCTGTGTGTTGTCCCTCAGTAACTCACTCATTAACGGAAGAAAAAATATTAGGATTTCAACATTTCTGCACGAGGTAAAGTATTTACAAAGCTCGAGAAATTTAAACAAGGAGTTATGCGTTTTAAATATCAATTAAAACGATACTACTTCATTAGTCTTTGCGTTTTGCTTCACAAGTCAAATAAGAATAAATTTTAGCGATAAGACCACCCAATAAATAAATTTCTTTATTGACACAATAGGTTACAAAAACTTGTTTGATGCCTCTGACTCCTGAACATGGTGTACCTGCATGTCAGGAGCCAGACCCATTGTGTCACCCCATGTAATTTTTATTTCATCTAAGATAAATAAATAAAAAATGACTTATATGGTGTAATAAAAATAATTACATTAGAATTCTAAATTAAGGCAGCGAAAATACTCTTGAAGGGTGTTTTTACCATTAATTGAAGAAAAACTATGTAGTTTTCGAAAAAGACAGATACTTAAGAAATATGCAATTTGAACAAGTAACGTACATATACAGACAGACACTGATAACATTTTACTGTCGGGCCCTTGTCAACATGATTAATAGGTCCATCAGTTATTAATATTATCAGTGACATATTGCACGCAGTTTCAAAGTGCATAAAGGACTATTAAAGTAAACGCGTTGAGGAAGGACCTCTCTAGACATCTAGATGTATGTCAGTAGCGTAGCAAGGGGGAGGGTGGCAGGGGGCAGGCGATTGCTGTTGCATATTTGTTGCTTAAGTGTGTATTTTGTTTTAGTGTCATAGTGCTAGTAGCTAACAAGTGATAAATAATGTATATATTTATTTTTGTGTCATGTAAATTTTAGAAGGAATTTTGAATTTTTGGATTACTTTGCATATTAATTAGTGTAAAATTCTAGTTCCTAAAACGTAACAGACAGTTGTGTTGCTGGGGAGTTTGTTGGCCACTTCTTCTCCACAGCTAAAACACTAGGAAGCGGTGACGGGCGGGCGTTTTGGGGGACTGTCTTTTGTAAAACATGACGTTCAAAAAGTGCTGGCCCTCAGCCTAATTTGAATAAATGACTTTTGAATTTTGAAATTTTGCAATACTATTTTCTAAAGTACAAGAGCAGGAAGGAGGATTGGTACAAGAAAAGAGAGGATTAGGCTGACCTGAGAGGAGAGGCAGAAGGAATTGCATAAAATCTCCACTGCACTTCAGTCACTGAGATTTTATGCAATTCCATTGGTTAATTTAATATTTATGCGCTCATCTCCGCTTCAGTTGACAGTCAGCATTATGCTCAGCAGTGGGCGACGTCAGGCTATGGATGTAGGCAGCAAAAAACAAAAGATTATTCTCTAAAAAAAATAAAACAAAATCAACTCACGTATTTATAAACTCCTTAGCAGCCGCAGCATCAGTGAAGGACTTGTGTCTGGCCGTAGGAATCTGGTACTTGTTCATGAAAGTCTTCGACCAGTCCTTGTCAGCCTCGATGCGAGCGCCAGCCTTCGTGGGGCCGAAGCACTTGACTCCTAGGGGGGTGAGGTTGTCCACGATGCCACTGGCGAGGGGATCCTCGGGCCCGACGACCACGATGTCTATTTCGTTGTCTTTGCACCATTTTGCTGTTGCCTGGAATAAATAAGTTATGTTAAGTACTTTGCAAAGTTAGGGGTCAATATTTCTATGGGCAATTTCGAGGGTGAAAACGTTATGTGGAGATTGATGGTGTAAATCATTTTGTTCAGACTAGATCTAGAAGAACCCTAAAAGTGGTCGCTCTTCTATAATATATTATCTTCTAATTCTAAGAACCTCACTATTGATGTACAACAGGATGATTCATAACTTTGCATTCAAATCAGACATGGTGATTTCAAAATTGGAAATCTAGGTTTCTTGTCTGAAAAAAACCTTAGTGCCATTTCGTTATTATAAAAGGAATTTCCATATTTCAAATAGAAGAAAAAAAAGTGTTGAGCTGATCCCAAGTAACTTGGGATAAGGTTTAGATGATGGTGATGAAATTGCATTATTAATTTAATATTCAGGCAGAAAAAAGGGTTCCTATAAGCTTAGATCATTTTTGGTCTTCTGTTACTGGACAGAAGACGAAACGGTCTCGGGCACACAGATCACTAGGTAGTACTACGTCATTCAAACATTTTAAAGCCTTGGAGTTTCCCTCGTACCTTGACGTAAAAATCTGCTTACCCCTCAGACCTGCCATAAATATAACGCCACGTATTCTGAACGCAGCATTTCGAGTGCCGAGTGAACTTGCTCCGCCAACTACTGAACTTCACGATATGAAAGGTACGAGGTTATCGCTCATACACGAGCGTCTATTTAAATCTATAGACTTCTTTTTGATGGCAAGGTATGTATGTGTCGTGTGTAATCATTTGATCACTGTGTATCACAGCTGTTTCGTCTACTGCTTCTTGAGGAAGTTCTTAGTTTTCAATGTCCCAATCAAGACCTTATAGAGCTCTTCTGAATGTCATTTCTTTTTGCAGATCGACGAGCAAATCTTCCTGTTTGAGTAAAATTCTTACATGCGGTGACTATGAGCGAAATTTATAAAACTGCGACTTTTAAAAGGTCCAGAAGTACCTACCTCGTTCAGTCAAGCATCATACATCAACAATTAAAGCCCAAGATCAAACGTTAAAACAACTTATTTTTCTATACGCCGCGCCGTCGATAACCGAAGAAAAACATATCGTAGGTTCTTATCAGCTCGCGCAATTCGTAAGGTCCCTCTGTCACTATAGAGTACTATTGTATTTAACTTATAGGCAATGTTGCATGTTTGTCCAGCCAATTAAAATAATCATAATAAGTGATAATGTTATGTACAGATTTTACGTAAACTTCGCGCCGTTTGCGGACCGTTTGCATCATTGACCCAGAAGCCCAGGAGTGTGCAAATACATTGTCGCGTTACTGAACGGATTATCCAAAATATGGCTGTCTTTATATCTGGGTGGTGATTGGAGAACATGCTTAGTACAAAAGGGAAACTGGCTCCTATAGCCACTATAACCACGCTCCTACAAGAAGGCAATGCCTGGAAGAAATGATCAGGCTCATTCGCGGATTGAGAAGTTACACAATTGCCGAATACGTGATGTGAGATAATGGGGTAAAAGCTCCGGACGACGATGATGACGCTGTTGGAAAATATTGGCACACCAAATACATTGTTTTGCTGTATTGCTAACTGTGGTATCGTTTTGATACATGTAAGCTGCTAACAAAAAATACTTTTTTTTTTGTAACAGCTTGGTTTGAGGGCTAGAGCTCTTGCTTCAGCATATAAGTGGTCAGTGTCCACGCATTGGGTGTGTGAAGACGAGGCCTAGAAAATACAGAGTAATAACTTGAATGTGACCATGATAGATGGGCCATGAAAGGTAGAATTCTATGGGGAATGGGGTGATGTGGTGTGGATACAGATTTAACTGTCAAATTCTACGTCATATTTGTCTCACCAAAAATTAAAAGCAACAAGAGCAAAGGACGGTAAAATCGAAATCTTTGATTACGAAACATCGAGAAGGGCGTCGCCCGCGTCATTGACCTGATTCTGCAAGCGAGACTCCGACAAATAATATAATGGAGACAAATTGACCAGACCCGGCTCGTGAGTTTCAAATGAAAAGTATTAAACACTAGCAGAGTAACAAAAAAACAGATGAATGGGACAACTTTTTAAACAAGAAGAGTGGAATAAGATTACCAATCTTAAATTCGTTGTGCTTGAGGGTCCTGCCTACCATAGCCAGCCTAGCTTAGTCTTGAAGCACAGAATCTTTCTGGGGTCTTCGCAGGCTTCGCAGAACGACCTCGATTGTTTGCGAAGAAAATGCAGGATTACGTAGTAGTAGTTCACTGCTTGTTCTATAGATGTCGTTGCGGTTCTTTTTGTTGCGATGTTTTTTCTTGTAGCGGCATTGTTGCTGCTACAGAGTTTAACACAACCCTCCGCTCTAGACAGCGGGTTACTACACGTTCTTAACTCAAAATACTCAATTAACAGACCCTAAATTCAATTTTTTTTTCTACCGTTTGAAATATGGAACTTGCTTTTATAAAAACGAAATGGCACAAGGCTATTTCAGATTAGAAGCCTAGATTTCTAATCAGGTTACTTCTGGGTAAGCTAGGTCCATTGTAGACTTTGTCTCTGCCATCTCTGACCTAGACTAGGAAACCCGTCTCACATAAAAAAAAGAAATTAAGTACTGAGTGATGGAGCGACATATATTACCTATTGTTTATTTATTTATTGTTATTTATCTCTCTCCTAATTTCTTAAACAAAATCTCCCGACATTTTTATCGCAGTAGGTACTTCCCTGTTGCTAACCAAACAGAATAGCAACCGGCTGATAAGTATAAATGGTCATTTAAGCACATTTCGTACAAGTGACAGTAATCTAAGGTCATCGACATCATATCTATGCAGTTGATAGCGAGAGCAGGTTAAGGAGCAAGAATATTATAATTCTTTACTTTTTCGAGTTGTAAGAGGGCTTTTAGACTTGTATATCACTACTTTCACTCACAGACATGAATAAAATCCTTATCCGTTTTTAACCGACTTCCCAAAAAGGAGGAGGTTCTCAATTCGGATGTTAGTATTTTTTTTTTATGTTTGTTCGGGCATAACTCCGTCGCTTGCCAACCGATTTTAAAAATGATTTTTTTGTTGGAAAGGGAATACTTCCCAAATGGTCCCATGATAAGGAAACCAGGATATGATGATGGCATCCCAGAGAAGTCGAGGGGAACTTTCGAAAATTGTATGGGCAACTAGTGCGTTTGTATTTGTAGTGGTGTTGTTAGGTGTGGGGGTACCACTAAAAAGTGAAAAATAAAAAACTTTTTACAAAAAAAATACAACCGACTTCCAAAAAAAAAACACTACAAAGTTAAAAAATAACTTTAATTTCGGAAGTTGGTGTCAAAAAACGAACAAATTAACAAAAACACCGAGTTTATTTTTTTAGGGTACCAATGGAACACTATTAATCTGTTTCACTTGTGACAGCGGGCTGCAAGCAGCGTAATAGTTAGACAGTTGAAATTTTCAGTTTTAACATGTTGTTTTAATACTTCAGACTTCTTATCGGTTTTCCTGTAATCTTTAAGTATAGAACTGCATTTTTTCAAAATTAAAAGGTCAGTAGTTTTGGAAATAAGGGGGGCATGGTAATTTTTGGTCTAATTTCTTGAATAACTTCAAAACTACCTATTTTATTTTTTAAATTACGAAAAAAATATCCAAATGCGAGTCGGACTCGCGCACCGAGCCTTCCGTACAAACCTGTAGGTATTATATTATAAGCAAAAGTTGCGATTTACGATTTAAGACGTATTAAAAAAAAACTACTTACTAGATCTCGTTCAAACCAATTTTCGCTGGTAGTTTACATGGTAGTATACATCATATATTATTTTTTAGTTTTATCATTCTCTTATTTTAGAAATTACAGGGGGGGGGGACATTTTACCACTTTGGAAATGTCTCTCTCGCAAACTATTCAGTTTAGAAAAAAATGATCTTAGAAACCTCAATATCATTTTCGAAGTCCTATCCATTCCATAGATACCCCACACATATGGGTTTGATGAAAAAAAATTGAGTTTCAGTTCTAAGTATGGGGACCCCCAAAATTTATTGTTTTTTTTTTCTATTTTTGTGTGAAAATCTTAATGCGGTTCACAGAATACATCTACTTACTAAGTTTCAACAGCATAGTTCTTATAGTTTCGGAGAAAAGTGGCTGTGACATACGGATGGACAGACAGACAGACATGACGAATCTATAAGGGTTCTGTTTTTGCCATTTGGCTACGGAACCCTAAAAACCAGTTTAAAAAACTTGTTTTGTTAATATTTTAGTTTGACCCCTAAAAGTTACCCTGATTTCCTGGCTTCGGACATTTCATAACAACTGCTAAACATCTACAATGCGTTTCAAATAAGAATAGGAACGTCAATGACCTCTATCTGTCAAATGACACTTGAAAAGTACGGTTTGCAAAGAAAACTTAGTTGCATATTGATAACGGTTTATTTTACTTTGCTTGAATAAGTCATAAATCAAATTTATATAAAAACATTCAATAGTAGTAAATTAGCTAAATATATTATTTAATTATTTAAAGTCATTATTCGTTATTTTAAACCATTCCAAAACACTTTTTTCACCAAATGTTTATAAATAATAATTTAAAAAAAGTAATCTTGCTTTGCTCACCCTACCGAATTGGTTTGAATTGACAGCTATGACGCCACAATATGGCGCTAAGTTGATCCTATTTTTATTTTAAACGCATTGTACTTTAAAAATTATTATTAACACCTATTTCAGTGAAAAACATATGACAAAAAAATTTATGATAAAAAAATTGCTGTAGTTACTATAATAAAGAGCTACTATTTTGCTTTGCTTGTAGGAGACATATTGCCCTATTTGAGAAATCATTTGATTTTTATACAGGCTTTATCTATAAAAATCTCACCTAAAGTCAAATTACCTTTGAGTTACAAAAAAATTAATCTCTTGATTATCCAACATTAATTCATATGAGCCCATACCGTTTTTCCCGTTCCTGTATAACCTTTCCACATGAATGTAGCTGATCCAAAGTCAATGGATGATTCCAGAGATTAGTGCATTCAGACAAACCAACTGTTCAGCTTTAATTTATTAGTATAGATTAATCTTAAACAATACTTATGTAACTCTACTGATAGACCTACTAATGATAATCTCGTCAATTAATGCATGTTCTAATTGAAAACTGGACTAAATTAGTTAAATCTAAACTAATGTATTCTAAACTACTATATTATTAATTAAAATTGTAGGTATACCGCGTGTATCTGACATCGACGCACAAACGATTTCCATGGGTCCAGGGCATGATTCTGGACACCCTAGACTTAGAATTTTTCGTCGGCTTTTTTCTCATTTTTTTCAAGGGTTTTTTTTACTTTTGACTGCTCATAATCGTTATTCTGACCTAACCCAATGAGATTTTTTTATAAAAAAATAATTAATTAACTACTTTCACTAAAAAGATCAATCTGAATAAAACCACAAATAGATATCAGCTCAGCTGAGCTGATACCTATTTGTGGTACTCTTGAAAAAAATGAGAAAAGAACCTACGAAAAATTCCAATACTGGGATGTCCAGAATCATGCCCTGGACCCATGGAAATCGTTTGTGCGTTGATGTCAGATACATGCGGTATGTTTGTGACAAGTCTTCACTGAAAAAGCTTATCAGATTACAAAAATCTTTCACGAATTGAAAGCTACATGAACGTAATTTCAGAAGCCACTTTTGAATTGCTGAAAAATTGACAATTTTTGCAGGATAAGCATTGTGAGTGTAACCATTGGACAATCTATTATATACTTTTCAGCTAGTTTTAATCCTTTTGTCAGCTGTTTTCTTCAACAGTTAACATTGAAATAGATGTCCTAGGTATGTTTAGTGTCTTATCAAGTAGCGAATGATAATAAATGTCAAGATTAGAAGATCTTATAAAAACAGTTTGCCTTAGATTATTGTTGAGAATCCATGGTGGGCTTAGTTGTTTATTGTATTTTTTAAATACAACTAGCTGACCCACGCAACTTTGTCTGCGTCACATTTTTCCTGAATTTCGTTTGCTACAAACTTCACGTAGCCCGAGACCTTTCCAACGAATGCAAAACCATGGAAAATGGTTTGTGCGTTCTGGAGTTGTAGCGTCAGGAAGGAAAACGCGACTTATTTTTATATTATAGATAAAGTGGAAAAATATTTTATGTACTACTTTAAAAAAAATATTAATTTTTTTTCAGTATTACCGATTTTCAAATCAAAATATACCTATAACCACCAAAACTATACTTGTATTTTTCGTATGAAACAATTTTTGATTAAAAAAATTAACTGTTTTCTGAAGGAAGGATCTTAGCATTTCGCGTTCCAGCGACATTAGATTTGGAGTAATAGAACAATAGTTTTCCAATAAGAAACTTACGGGATAATCTTTGATGTCGAGTTCGACGCACTCGACTTTGTTGGTGGTCGCGATGCCGACACTGCCGGGAGCACAGTATACTTGTCGCACAAATGGAGAGTCCGCCAGCTTCCAGCACAGAGCATGCTCCCGCCCGCCGCCTCCGATCACCAGAACTTTACCACCAGACATTATCCTACCTTGTTTACTAAAACTTTAAACTTAGCCTAAACGTCACGTGTCCAAATTACAAACAATTAAAACAACTTCTAGCTAACATTTACTAGTTTAAACTAGAGTTGATTTCAAGTTACTGTATTTTAAGAAGACGCAGTTACGTTAAAGAAAATTATTTATTTTATTTATAAACTGCCGTCTCTGACACGCGCAAACTTTTAAATGAATGACGTTGTTGACGTTTCGTTTAGTTGTGATGCGTAAGCTAGTGATGGCGCAAATTGATTATCGATAGAAAATATACCTATCGACATTTAATTTAAACTGCAGTGTCTGTTTGTTACGACCAATTAATATATTTTCACTAAATGCATATGAAATTTTGCTTTTCTGTTCAGTGTGATGATTTTTTTTTTATCTAATCAGTAGAAATAATACTATTACTTTTAGTAGAAAGTCTTTGTATGCAGAAGATGCTTGTATCGACTGTGACCATGTAAACTATTTCTTTAATGGATTCTGTCTGTGCTTGGTGATTTATGTGTGTACATTGGAATCTGCTGCCAGTCATACAGCTGAATTCGTGAATCGTGTATTTTACAGAAAGATACTTCTTCTTGGCAAGACTGCTAAGTAGATGTATGTTACTGCCTACGGCCGTAGGTAGACCCCGTAATGAGCTGTATATTTTTTTTAAGTCCTCTTTTATGTTGTTATTTTTTGTGTTGTGTTGTTGTTTTGTTTTGTCCTTGTTGATGTTTGTGGTTTGTCTTATCGAATCTGTATATTTTTGCCTATTCTAATTGAGACCTTGAACTTTGCCAATAGTTGAATTTATTCGATCGGAACTGTCGGAAGTACATCACTATGCCGAAGTACGCGTCTTGCCTTGGACATGTCGCATTCGATTTCTTTATCAATATCTTACTCAATTCCAACCAACAAGTGCAAAATAACAGAGGTCAAACTTTTCTGCCCGGTTTGATAAAATTACATCATTTCGCTGAATTATTATTAACAATGAAATCCACTAATGATTAATTATTAGGAGAGAGAAGTCTTTGCTTGGAATTAGTACTTATCGAGTGAACCAAGTGTGGCGAAAATAAGTTAGATTTCCTCGTTACTGTAGCGAGCTTTCAGTTGCTCGGGGCCCGCCAATTTTTGTGTAAGTAACAAGGTTTTACATTTTTATACGTTTATGCTTCCTCCACACTATTCCGAAGTTGCACGAGGCGAAGTGCTCTCCGAAGTTGACCGAAGTCCGAAGTAGGTGTCCACACACTCGGGCAACTTCGCGAGGAGCTCAGTCGCCCGTTCCCCCCGTTCCCCTCACGATAGGCATAATGGATAACGTTCATGTGGCAACTGCCGTGGCAATGTGTACTCTAGCAAAATAACAATACGTGCGTATTTACTATGGCTGACGCGAACCGATGTTAGCCGAAGTGAGCCGAGTAGTGTGGACAGACGCTTCGTGTTCGAACTTCGAGTCCTTTGACTCGGGCGCAAAAACCGACAACAACTCGAAGTCACCCGAGGCGAAGCGAAGTTGTACGAGGCGAAGCGAAGTGCCCCTCCACACTATTGTATTCGCTCAACTTCGATCAACTTCGGAAATAGTGTGGAGGCTACTTTATGGTACACTCTTCGCAAATCGCGGCTGTTTCCCCTTAGTCATTGGCCCTACACATTGAAGCTATTATAGGTAGGTAACAAAAAATATAGGTAAGAAAATATCATACTACGTCTGTGGGTCATGCAGTGGGTTCGGGTCTCTGTGGTTCAGGTCATAGCATTATAATGTTCAGGACTTCAGGTCACTTCAGGTCACTCACTCCTCCACCCGCCGGTTGGCTAGTTTGGTGCTGATATAGGTAGGTACCGGAATTCAATTTAGCAGAGAACTTAAATTATTTTAATATATTTTTTTACTAACTTGTAAAAAGTTACTACGTTTTGAAACGAAAAGAAGATTACTACAAAAATAAAATAATTGTTAGGTATTCTTTTCTTTTCAAGACAAGATAATTTATTTTGTAAACAGCCGCCACATCTCCGCCGCTGATCAACTTCATTCAACGAAAAAACGTTCCATTACATGTAGAACGGTTATCGTTTTAATGATTTAAAAAACGAATAAACAATTATAAATAGAAAAACTTATCTTTAATTATGATTTTATAATCATCGTTAAGTCATTACTAAATTGAAGAAATCTTTGCAAATATTTTTTATTAGCTAAATAATGATATAAGGTTGTTTATGCAATTCGACTGAATGAGTATTTGGAACGGTCTGAAAATGGCGAATTTATTCGTTCTTGTCATTTTGCTGTGATGCTTGCTCGCTGTATAAAAACTTGTATTTTGTTGCTATAAAATGGCTGACACTGGACTACGTATGAATTTCGCGGCTCTAAAGAGGGCAGATCCATACGCTAGAGAAATAATCGACAGCGCTACCCACGTTGCGCTTTATACGTTCGAAGAGAACGAATGGGAGAAAACTAACATCGAGGGTGCTTTGTTTGTGTACAGTAGAAATGGTGAACCGTACCATAGTTTAGTGATTATGAACAGATTGAATACGAATAACCTAATCGAACCAGTATCGAAAGGAATAGAATTGCAATTGAAGGAACCTTTCCTTTTGTATCGGAACGCCAAGTGTCGCATTTACGGCATATGGTTTTATGATAAAGACGAGTGCGTCAGAGTTGCGACAAAGTTAAATTCTCTGATCAAAGACCCGATCAAGCAAGTTCCCGGCGGTGAAAACATGCCGCAGAATGCTGCATATAGTACGTCTACACCTTCTACTGCGCCCGTTGATATATTCAGCATGTTAAGCAAGGCCCAGGATGACTTCAATTCCAATAAAGGGTTCGTCGCTAACAAGTCTGACTCGACACCGTCGCGTGCGCCCGACATGACTTCGCAAAGCGTGATGGACTTCTTCGCGAAGGCTGGGAGTGGTGCCGCGGCGCAGATGCCGGCCGTGTCGTCGTTGCCGTCGCCGGGTATATTCGGGCCGCGCTCGACAGACGGGCGCGAGGTGCCGCAGCTGCTGCAGAGGCTCATGAGCAATCCTGCACATTCTGTTGAACATATAGAAAAACAACAACGCTCTGTAACACCTCAAGAGGCTCAAAGTTCAAATGGCAATATGAACCTGGATTCAGCAATGAGACAAAATTGTGGGTTTCCGTTAAAGTCAACTCCAATTGACAAGCCTAACCAGCAGAGGATATCTAGTCTGAAGAAGGGGCAGTTGGATTCAACTGACACCAATGGCATTATACCAATGGAGAACGAGTTGAATCTGATGCATATATCATCACCAAAGCCGACGTCCCCCCTGGCCACATACTTGAATCAGTCACAGGACATCAACCATACGGTAAGCTCTTTTAATGGTAGCAAATTGGAAGAGATTGGAATGTACCCTTTGATTGAGTCTGTATCAACTCAGCAGAAGCCGGCGCTGATGCCGCCCACGATGTTCACTGCTAGTACGGGTGGCGACGTGCAGCCTTCTCCGGAGCCTCTCACTAGGAACCAGCTGCTTCAAGCTTTCAATTACCTGCTGAAACATGATGCTGACTTTGTGAACAAATTGCACGAGGCTTATGTTAAATCCTTTTCAGAAAAGGCTTTCTCCGTGTCATAAAATTGATTCTTTCATAGGTGACTGCTATCAACAGTTGCAGTCATAAATATAAAATGTACAGCCGTAATTTGAATGTAAACTGAAACAGTATAAACTGAATCTTCTTTAAAATGTTGTGTAGACCCCTCTAGTTTTGTAGTAACTCATTGTTTGGAGTATTTTTAAATAAGTTTTAAACCTTTGACTGTAATCTGTACAGAGAATGAATTTTAGTGACTAATCTTCTTTTAGTTTGGACAGATGACGACAAGGTCCCTTAAGCCGCTACTTGTGATATTTATATTGGCTCCAGCTTAAGGTTGCATTCAAAATCCAATATATTTGAACAATAAGTACCTTCGATTTAGGTTTAACTGAGTTTGTTGCAATATTATAATATGTACATTTTAAAAGACAATACTATGACTACTTTGACAAATAGGCTTTTCTAAGAGATATTTTTATTGACATGATGTGCTGCATTAAAACTTCCATAATTTTGAGAGGAAAAATAACCTCTTTTAATATTATAAGGACTGCAAAAATTTGCTATATCTTTACAAAAATTATTCTTACCAGTTACAGCATAGGCATCAGATTTTTTAAGTTATATTATATGTTAACGTTTTTATTTCATGATAAAATTTTGTCAGTAGCTACTAGTAAAATTTGTCCCTATTTTCTTTTTATATTCTCATTTTTCAGTGAAATTTTAGTATGTGTATTGAATGTTATACAAAACAGAAGACTTTAATATACATTAGATACAGGGGAAATCAAATGATAATATTGGTTAAATATATATTTCTTTAAAGATGTAAAATTTAGTCACTTGTTTAGGGAGAGTAAATAATTTCGTAAGTTATATTTCTCCTAAGAATCAATTTTCTAAGGATGGTGTGTTGTGCTAGACACACTGACAAATATATAATTTCAAATGCCAGGAAGTTCTCAAGAAACTTCCAAGGGGATCTACCATCCTATGCCTCTAAAACTCACCATTTCAGATTCGAAATGGAGTACTTTGCCAAACTATTGGAAATCAATTTTCAATATGGTCAAATTAAATCGAAGGCCATGTGGTTATTATAAATCATAAAACATGAAGACAAAAAAATGTTAACACTTTAGAAAACATCTATCAAATTTTAAACCATCGAAGTGCTTTTACATCTCATATGCTATGCTAAATGATGATGTTATAACTGTTATCTTTAAGCAAATTATAAATTTGGACATCTAGGTAATTAATGTTGTGTGGAGATATTTTTGTTACGTCTCATTAAAGGGAGCGAGAATGTTTTGACGAAAACTAATTTTGGCCTACATAACATTGATCCTGTACATATAATTAGTTTGATTATACAATCATATTAATTTTGAAATGCTCCCACAATCCCATAAAATTTTGTACACCTAGTTCTGGCGATAATAGTTTTTGACAATTTTCAGTTAGAATGTTATCATAAAAATAGTCTCAAATTAAAGGGTTCATCGAAGTAAAAACTTTTTTCATTTTTCGTCTTTTACCTCACATTATGTTTCAGGATAATATATTTGAGGCATAAATATACTAGCAAATCTTTGTTGGCAAATTGAGTTGAATTCTTATTTATTTATTGTTTGTTGCGAAATCGTAACACATCACAGCCTTGCAAATTTCTGCCTTTTCTAAAAAAAATGGTGTTTTTTTATTTTTGATTCAGCTACACCATCACCCAAAAGATAGTTTTTGGTTGAAGGATTTGACCTCAGGTGCAGTTCTGCATGTTTTTCGCGTGTATGAGGTTCTGGGTTCGAATCCGTTATTCGTAAGCTGCAACAGAACTGCACTACGCTTTCGTTTGCCGCCATTATAAGTATTATAACCAAAGACTACTATAGTATTGCCGGAGTCGCGGGATTATTCGCAAGAGACACCGTGGCTCCGGAACACAAAGGGCAATGAAGGAACATGGATCGGTTTTAGTCAGTAGAAGTCTGACACTCCCTCCCGCTACACCCAGAGCGGGAGGAGTCATTGGATGATTTCCCATCCCTAAAAAATAATAAAAAAGACTACTATAGTATACTGGCTATAACCGTTATCGTTTCAAAACTTATTTTGGGGGTAGGCAGAAGTGGTAGGTGCATGTTATCATTATTTGACTAGGTGACCCGAGCTACTTCATTTGCGTAATTTTTTTAAGGTTTAGGGCGAGTTGTATCAATCGGTTGGTTAACGTAACATAGGTACGTCAAGAAGTAACAATGACGGAAGATCTTTAACCAGTGCTCAGACCATCTGTTAACGTAAACGTTATATTTTACGTGCGTTAACGCTGACATTTTGTGAAAAAACTCATTTTATTTATTTAACGATAGCACCATGTTTAACGTTTACGCATGCGTTAAGTGAACGTGAAACAACCCGCCCTTAGTACCCAAAGGGTAACCTTCGCCGTCCGTCGTCAGTCAGTGGGCTGTATCTATGAACAATTCGTTTCAAATAAGAATAGGAACGTCAATGACCTATGTGAAACGTCTCTTGAAAAGTACGGTTTGCATAGAAAACTTGTTGCATATCAATAACGGATTATTTAACTTTGCTAAATATAATCCCATGTAATTATTTAAAATCATTATTAGTTATTTTTAGCCATACCATAACACTTATTTCACTCAATATTTGTAAATAATAATTAAAAAAATAATAATCTTGCTTTGCTCACCCTACCTAATTGGTTTGAATTGACAGCTATGATGTCACAATATGGCGCTAAGTCGATCCTATTCTTATTTGAATCGCATTGTATAGGTAGGAACTTTTCACAGAAAGTGTATTTCTATATAACAACAAGTAATAAAAGTTAGATTAAAAACTAAGGGGGCTCCCGTATAAGAAACATGGTTTATGGTACGGAACCATTCGTGTGAGTTCGACTCGCACTTGGCCGGTTTTTCATTCTAACTCTGCACCTATTGGTCGCAGCGTGATGATGATATGCCTTCCTCGATCGAAATCTGTTATCCAACAGTAAATGATATATATTTTTTTGAATTCCAACCAGTACTTCCTGAGATTAGCGTTCAACCAAACAAACTTCAAAAAAGTTAGAACAAGCCAAGCGAGACTCAAATGTCACAGAATGCAGCTGCTATAGCGGGACAAACAGGGATATGTAAAATGTTAGCAATAAGTAAAACAAATAACTTTGTTGAAATCGATTTAATATTACTAATTACAAATCGCTTTTGAACTTTGAACAACCAGTTGAGACCGCAATATTACATTTTTCAATATTTTTTAATCGCCAACTGAGGCGTGTCCATGTTTTCTATTTAAACAGTAAACATTTATCAAACTTTACAGCCGTATTTACATATTTCAACCACAGTGCCGCTCAGTAAGTACTTAGATGTAAGTACTAAACCAATTGATGACAAAATTGAAATAAAAAAATTGATCGTAGATGGTAGTAATTTATGAAAATTATAAATGGTGTTTTTTTTCATATAAAAGATTTTTTGTCACGTATATTGACCTCACTCTTCATTCTGAATAGTGAAAAATACTTATAGAATACTGTTAGTTATGGTGTCATTGTGGTCAAAATATTTAATAAACGGCTACAGATTCATACATTACAATTTTACATGGGAATCTCAATGATTGGTTGTATTAAGTGTCCTTGCGCCTTCGCCTTTCGGTATTTACAAATAAAAATGATTTGGGATAATTTTAAGAAGAAAAAAAAAAAAACAGCTAATTTTGGATTGTATTCGATACAGTTATAAGTTGTGCTATGCAGTTTGTGAATATTATATGTCGAGAGCTTCTAATGTTTCAAATGTTTTGTACGAGTATTTATGTATTTTTGGTCGGATTATAATTTTGCTGGCTTGTGCAGATACTATTGGTATCATATTTGGAATAAAGTAAGTTACTAAGTACATTCAGTATTTTATATTTGCCGTGAATACATAAGTATATTGTAAGTGCAAGTGCTTCATCAATATACATAAGCTCAATCCACACAAAACATTTCAAACACATCTGGGTTGTCAAACAGTAAATTACATTTAATCTCACTGCAAAACGAATGACCCTGTGAATTTCAAAGTGGATCTATGATATGCTACAGATAAAATACCTATATTATGTACATGAAAAATAAGTTTGCATTACATTGCCCCTGTATTTGGGCACACTAGTTATTAGAAACTTAATTTAAAATATATCCTGATTACAGTTAAGTTGTTGAGAGCAAAATGAATCTTGGGGGACTCTACCACAGCGTGAATATACGAACGTGACCGTGTTTTCTTGGTCACACTGCAGTGATGGCTTGATGCCCAATCGAGCATTTTAAGCTTTGGAGAACGAGATAATGCATAGTATTTTGAAGACTAAGGTAAATTTCAGTTTCTCCAGAGAAACAGCCTACTGTACATTGGTCTTATTCTCTACTCGTACCTAACTCATGTACTACGAGTCGTTTGAGTTATTTTCCGATGTGGCGAGACCTTTCAAACATTCCACCCTTTCCAAAAATTACACTATCAATGAAAAATCAACCTTATGAACTAAAAAAAGGCATAGCTGAAGATCTTGGATTCAAACGCTTCACGATTTCACTGATTATAGTTGACCGTTATTAAACAGTCCGGTTTTAGGGCAGACATGTGATTTTTGCAAAAACAAACAAAAAAAGTCAAAATACAATTAAATATTTGCTATTTTCTGTCTCATCTGAATTGTTTTTCTTTCTCTTGTGTATAGTTAGGCGCGTAATTTGAATATTTTATGTATTTTTTAATAAAAGTGAAAAATATTTTTTAATAAATTTTACTAATACGTACCAGGTTTTTGCAAAAACACACCACCAGTAAATGAGTCCTAACAGATTATTATTTTTAATTAATAAAAACTATTTATCTCAACTATTTGGTTTAAAAAGAAGTTTTATTTCTATATAGAATAGAAACAATTTAATTTAAACTAATCATTATACACAATTTAAATGGGATTAAACTAAAAAGACGTGCCGAGTCGTGATGTACAATTATAACATGTTTTAAAACTCTAACTTTTGCTTTCTATAACCGCTTCATAAAAATTCAAAACCGAAATTACTCAGAAAATAAAACTTACATCCTATTTGAAAATGAAAAAGTCATCAGACAAATGTTTTGTTTATTCTATTGCAAGTCTATAATAAAAAACATATGCATTTTTGATAGTGCTATTAAGCTGAACGACATTCTGGTGTTCATCGATAAACTAGGTACAGTAAAACTGTTAGGTGTTATCTTGTAATAAATCGGTAATTCAGAATTTTGGAAACTTCATGAAGCGCTTACAAAAACAAAAATGTAATCGTAACCGATTCGGCATACATTTGTACCAGATAGTATATGTAACATACATTATTCTATTGTCATTAAGAGGTCCACAGCGCGTGCGACGTATAAAAGAGCGAGGGTGCGCTACACTGCACATAGTATAATGTAGATACAGCCAGTGTGTGCGCACCCTTAGTGATTTGCCGATTTTTAAATTATTGTTAGAAAAAAAAAAGTTTTCTAAGATATTACACTCAAACATGGTCCATTTTAAACGTTAATTAATTTGCCAATTATTTAATATTTTTCAGTGAAACTACATTTATATACAGTCCCAATAAACAAAATATTTTTTTTTTAAAACTACCGATTACTTTGGATTAAAGTGTTGATGGTAGTCTAAAAATAATTCGCCATTAAAAAGGGGCTTCCATGAAGCAAAGTAAAACGAAAACTATAACTAAGAGATCAACGTTGCGCGTTCAAAAATAGGCAAATCACGCAAGACTGTCCATTAAAAAAATATATTTACATACATTAGTTATTTCACTGGAAGCAACTATACGATTATTTGTACCAACTTTATTCTATTGGGAATAAAATGATTATTTTTAATTGGGTGAAGACGCAAAAGGAGGTCTATCAGGTGTTGCCAGGAAAAAGGAGTAGAATAAACCGAGTAATAAATCGTATTTAAATTAAATGAATTAAATAATTGGTTTAAATCAAAATCACATCACATTACAGTTTTAAGTATTTTTTTTTATTAAAAGAATCATTTTAACACTTCATAAGTATTTATATTGCATGCGTAGATTGAATTGTGTAAGCCACAATAATTAAAAATAAAGTAAAGAATAAAATATTGGTACAAATAATTTTGAATATTACTGTTGAGCAAACCACCTCACTTTTGAATAACAAAATAAAGATTTCTATTTTTTTTTAACTGCCAACATCAGATTGCTACAGTCAAAGTGACATCTTGATTCATTATTATTTTGGTTTCAAAAAGGAGGGGGACATAAACAAAAATGGTTTACAATTTGCAAGCTTAGATTTTGGTGGGCAGTAAGATTTTTAGATTTAATAGATACGGCCGTAATTTTGACATTTTCAATATAACTTGATTTTGTATTAAGTATTGATGTGTTTTAAATATGTACAGCATAGTCATTGTTGTATTTATAAAGTTAATTTACAAAGTATAGAGATACAAAATTACGGCCGTATCTTTTAAACCATTAAAATAAGTCTAAAAAAGATATGATTTGTTTTCAGGGCTGTCCAGAAATATGAAAAAAAAAAAAACGTGATATTTAAACTGAATGATACATATTTTTAGAACACTATTTTAGCACTGTTTTATTTGACTAAAATATTTGATCTAAACTGTTGGTAAACACATTCACTGATAGACGTTTAGATCATACACAACTGATTAAAAAACACAAAAGCGTCCAAATCAGTGAATGTGTGAAATCGTTGAAAATCATTTTTTATTGTAACTCAAAATCTTATGATTATGAAACTCACAACACAATTCTTATTACAATTACTCCAGTCATACATTTTAAGTATAGTAAGTAGTCAGTACACCATACAAAATGAACTCGCTTTTAAAAACATAATTTTATTTTATAAACAAAATTGTTATGATTTCGAGACAGCCCTATCAAGTGCAACAATAACGCCCTCTGGCAATAGTTTCCGTCTCACATCTTGCTATACTAGCGAAAGAGACAGCACTACAATGTCAGACGGTGGTGTGGCCCCACTGAAAGCAAGGAAATTATAAATTTTACTCTAACTATCCCTGATTTTCGTTGACAACTTTTAAGTCCGTATAAGGCAAGTTAGAAAGCTTTTATAATAAAGACCTATTTTGCATAAAAATTGCAAGTTTCAAGCTACACAAATCAATGTAGAAAACCAGTAATACATTTTCAAATTCATGTCATTTAAGGCGGATATAATGAACACATCAACGATTAGGTACCATGTTTTAGTAGTTAATAGGAACCTAAGAGAGACTCGAGTCAATGAAAGGTTCAGAATAAATATATGTCATGGAGAAACTCAATTGGGACTCGATTATTTAAATAAAAACTAGATTTTACTAACACATGAATGGGTATACCTTCAGTTTAGCTAAATAATCTACTGTAGAATGTTCGAGAATATGATTTTGTTAAGGGGTAAAGCACGACAACACTGAAGCTCAATTTAGGAATATCTAAAACGCATTTCCTACCGCTCGCAGTGAGACCAAACCCTCATTTTTGCACTTACATTCAAGTTCAAACAACAAAACCAGCGTTTTAAAAACGCTCCGTCCTACATAAGTAGGTAACTTACTAACATACACAATGTGTGTGTACATTACATCGGATAATCACTTTTATTTACGTAAAAACAAAACTTAAAAAAAATATTCAACTATATTATATCTATATGAATAGTAGCTGAACCGCCTAACGAGTGACAAAATAATAAATAAGTTCAGGAGGCCTGTGGCGTCCATCATTTGTACAAAAGCCGGTATTTTTATCTGGAAACAATAGAAAAATAAAGGGTTTAGTTGGCCATACCAAAAAGGGTAAAAAGAAATACATACATACGTATACAGAACCTCTTCCTTTTTTGAAATTGATTAGAAATCCGGCAACAATTCAAAAAGTTCCATAAATCAATTCATAATGCGAGATAATAAGCTGGAAACTCGTATACAACTACATTTCGGCGTTTTAAATACTGTGTGAATAGTCTCATTAAATCACGTGTCTGCGTCGTAAGTAATGGAAGTTCAAAGGTCACTAAAATAGTTTTTTTGCCACTGTCTCGACTTCAATACTTCCAATAAAACCTATGATTAAAATTATGGAGAGTAATATTTACAGATATTTTTGCTTAGAACATGTTTTCATGCGCTCAACTGTTTTTGAGATAAGAGGGCAGAGAGCCCGCAACGCTCAGCCATATACATATATATATACTAGCTTCTGCCAGCGGTTTCGCCCGCGTGATCCCTAGGGAACGTACCCTCGAGAGACATTAATCTATCTCTACGCAATTTCGTGAAGATCTTTCGGGCGTTCAGACGTGAAAGGATAACTAACATCCATGCATGCGCACGTCGTGCTGGCTGTATACTGTATATATATACTCACTGCGGGCACTACCACAGGCGGTGCAGATGCAGGTTGCACGTCGTGCTGGCTGTATACTGTATATATATACTCACTGCGGGCACTACCACAGGCGGTGCAGATGCAGGTTGCACGTCGTGCTGGCTGTGTATACTGTATATATATACTCACTGCGGGCACTACCACAGGCGGTGCAGATGCAGGTTGCACGTCGTGCTGGCTGTATACTGTATATATACTCACTGCGGGCACTACCACAGGCGGTGCAGATGCAGGTTGCACGTCGTGCTGGCTGTATACTGTATATATATACTCACTGCGGGCACTACCACAGGCGGTGCAGATGCAGGTTGCACGTCGTGCTGGCTGTATACTGTATATATATATACTCACTGCGGGCACTACCACAGGCGGTGCAGATGCAGGTTGCACGTCGTGCTGGCTGTATACTGTAATCTGTATATATATACTCACTGCGGGCACTACCACAGGCGGTGCAGATGCAGGTTGCACGTCGTGCTGGCTGTATACTGTAATCTGTATATATATACTCACTGCGGGCACTACCACAGGCGGTGCAGATGCAGGTTGCACGTCGTGCTGGCTGTATACTGTATATATATACTCACTGCGGGCACTACCACAGGCGGTGCAGATGCAGGTTGCACGTCGTGCTGGCTGTATACTGTATATATATACTCACTGCGGGCACTACCACAGGCGGTGCAGATGCAGGTTGCACGTCGTGCTGGCTGTATACTGTATATATATACTCACTGCGGGCACTACCACAGGCGGTGCAGATGCAGGTTGCACGTCGTGCTGGCTGTATACTGTATATATACTCACTGCGGGCACTACCACAGGCGGTGCAGATGCAGGTTGCACGTCGTGCTGGCTGTATACTGTATATATATACTCACTGCGGGCACTATCACAGGCGGTGCAGATGCAGGTTGCACGTCGTGCTGGCTGTATACTGTAATCTGTATATATATACTCACTGCGGGCACTACCACAGGCGGTGCAGATGCAGGTTGCACGTCGTGCTGGCTGTATACTGTAATCTGTATATATATACTCACTGCGGGCACTACCACAGGCGGTGCAGATGCAGGTTGCACGTCGTGCTGGCTGTATACTGTAATCTATATATATATACTCACTGCGGGCACTACCACAGGCGGTGCAGATGCAGGTTGCACGTCGTGCTGGCTGTATACTGTAATCTGTATATATATACTCACTGCGGGCACTACCACAGGCGGTGCAGATGCAGGTTGCACGTCGTGCTGGCTGTATACTGTAATCTGTATATATATACTCACTGCGGGCACTACCACAGGCGGTGCAGATGCAGGTTGCACGTCGTGCTGGCTGTATACTGTATATATATATACTCACTGCGGGCACTACCACAGGCGGTGCAGATGCAGGTTGCACGTCGTGCTGGCTGTATACTGTATATATATATACTCACTGCGGGCACTACCACAGGCGGTGCAGATGCAGGTTGCACGTCGTGCTGGCTGTATACTGTATATATATATACTCACTGCGGGCACTACCACAGGCGGTGCAGATGCAGGTTGCGCGACAGCACGGACCGCACGTCATGCGTGAAGCGCAGCGCGTCCAGCACCGGCAGCAGGTTCAGCAGCGCCACATCCAGCGGGTCCGAGAACCACGACTTTATTGGTATCGCGTTATCTGAAGAGCGCACCAAACATTTATTACTACAAGCATGACAGATCAAATTGACACTTAGATTCGAAAGGCACTTGGCTTGATATCCCTTGACACAGAGTTTTATCAAATCGTGACCTGTTTTATTCATAGGGAACGTGCAGGAACTATAGGTAGCAGCACAGGACTGTCATTGTCAAGTATAATTTAACTATAACTTTCGAAATTGCAACGCTAGATCGCATAGTCAACGCCGTGCACGTTCACTTTAGTATATTATCTATACTAATATTATAAAGCAGAAGAGTTTGTTTGTTTGTTTGTTTGGTTGAAAGGGTTAGATAGCCCATTTATCGAGGAATGCTATATAGCATTACGCTAAGACAAATAGGAGCGGAGCATCAATGGAAAATGTGACGCAGACGAAGTTGCGCGGGTCAGCTAGTTTAGAATATATTATATTATATTATTAAAATATATTTATAACTAGCTTCCGCCAGCGGCTTCGCCCGCGTGATCTCTACGGATTATATTCCCGGGATGAAAATTTGCCTGTGCTATTACAGAATACATAATCTTTTTTTTTTTTTTTTTTTTTTTTTTTTTTTTTTTTTTTTTTTTTTTTGTTGCTGACTCTCTTTGAGGCGCGCGTGGAACACTAACGCGCCGTCGACACGGCCTGTCGTCACTAGACGGACGGACGGCGAGCCACCCATAGCTCGCCGTCCACAGGCCCGCGCCTACGGTGGCCGGAGGTCACCAGGTGGCCCCCGTCGCCCGCGGCGTCCACCACGGCGGCCGGGACGAGAGGGTCTCCTCTCCCGCTCCGCCACCTCCTTCGCTAGCATGACTGCTTCGCAGAAGGAGGCAACGGCGTCCCATTCCGTCTCGCTCCGGACCATGGCTTGGACCAGGGCCGGACGCGAGAGGTCGCCGCTGATCGCCGTTTCGAGGACACGGCGGTGCGCCGCCCAAGCGGGGCACACCTGCACAGTGTGCTCTACCGTGTCCTCTGGTCGATCCTCGCAGTGGTGACACCCGGGCGTTTCCTCCCGCCTGATTCGGTGCAGGAACCTCCCGAAACAACCATGTCCGGTGAGGACCTGCGTCAGGCGGTAGGTGAGGACGACGTGGCGCCTCTCAAGCCACTCCTCAAAGAGGGGACTTACCGCCGCTATCGTGGCGTGCCCTGCGTTGGGTTGCGATAGTCGTCGTCTCCATGACGCCATGAGATCGCGCCGGAAGTTCGTCCGCTGCGCGACAATTTGCCGCGTCAGCGGAGTTTCCCCCCGGCTTAGTACCTCCGCGCGCCAATCATGCAGGCGCGCAAGGACCACCGCCTCCAGATCCCATGGCGGCAATCCGGCAAGGAGACCCGCCGCTTCGCGCGAGATCGTGCGGTACCCTCGTGTCATCCTGAGGGCCACCACCTTTTGGGGCGCGTTCAAATGGTTCGCAGCACGCTGCCTCAATGAACGCGCCCACACCGGGGCCCCGTAAAGGGCCATGGACCGCACGACCCCCGCGTATAGCCTACGGCAGGAGGCGTTCGGTCCCCCCAGGTTGGGCAGGAGCCGCCTGAAAGCAGCGCCGGCCCGCTCCAGTTTGGGGACCAAACGTCGGAAATGCTCCACGAAGTTCCATCGGCTGTCCAGGACGAGCCCCAGGTATTTCAGCGTCGATTCGACGCCGATGGAAACCCCTCCTACCGTCAGCAAGGATCCCGACGGTGGCGCATTGCCTCGGCCATGAAAACACATGGCCTCGGACTTGTGCAGCGCCACCTCGAGACCCAGTTGCCGGATAGAATACATAATCTTTGTTCCAAATTTCATCAAGATCCGTTCAGCCGTTCTGCTGTGATGTAGTAACAAACATCCAAATTTTCGCATTTATAATACTAGCTGCGTCACATTTTAAATTAATGCTCCGCTCCTAAATAATATTGCGACTATATATTGAGATGTAAGCTACCCTATCTTTCAAGTTGGATCAAACTGCACACGGTGTGCAAATTTGATTAAAATCGGTTTAGTGACTTAGGAGTCCATCGCGGACAAACAGCGTGACACGTAATTTATTTAAATCAAGATTAGTTAGATAAGCCATATCATTTATTGTACGTCACAAAACATGCTCACATTTCTATTATTTAATTTGAGCAGAGTGGTTTTGATGCTTAGCCAGTCCAGTCTTAAAATTGAAGATAATTTATACACATGTGTTTGTGTTCATAACAAGAGGACAAAAATCCAAGCTCAGTAAAACAAGGTATATCACCTGGAAAGTCCCGGTAGGCGCCGGGCGAATTGTCCAATATGAACACCCTGTTGAGGTCGTCGCATATGGACGACAAATTCTTTGTGTAGGAACCATTTTCTGCTGTGCAGTGCTGTCTGTAAACACAAATTAACACCATTACACAGTGTTATTTACATTTTCTTACTTAATTTATTTTTGTTTAGCACCATTTCACTAACAATTTGATCAATTACCATGTCGAATAACAGGCAGAATGGAAAAGAAACTTGTTATTCCGACCACATGGGACAAGGGCAGGAAGGTCATCCTTTGATATAACAGTGATGAGATCGTATGGTCTTTTTGTATGAGCCGAGCAAATATCGAACAAGCTTATTCGCGAATAGGCTTGTTCGATATCTGTTATTTCCTATTCGTCATTTGCTCGGACTTTTTACATAAATTCAAATACAACCTTCGTGTTTTGAATTTGTTAAAATGCAAACGTTGTAATGTTGACCTTTTCTGCATAATAAATTCACTAAATAAAGTTCTTTATTGATAGCTAGCTACAATTCGGACCAGGTAAGTATACCTCTTTGAAGTACGTCGCATTTGCTTGCGCAGGATGTCAATTTCGCAAAAAACATAAATGACAGCGCATGCGCGGCACGCAAGATGGCGCCGTGTAAGGAGGTCTCAGTCGATCGTATACGTTCGATGCATATTTGTGTTCCGCTTGCTCAAAGCAATACGACTGTTGACGCGAAAAGTGTTAACCGTTGTTACTGTTTTAAATTAGTTATTTTTGTTATTTCTTACTGTTTGATTTGTGTTTTGTGTGTTTTTGAGGTGTTTTTTTTAAACGTTGCCCCCCACTATAGAAATTTCTCCTGTATCGTGGGTGCGTTATAAACATACAAAGTCACACACACAAACAGCCAGACCAGGAACAACTATCTGTAGGCCATACAAATATTTGTTCCGTGCGGGAATCGAACCCACGACACGCGACGCAGCAGTCGATCGCTCAACCACTGCGCCAACCGTGCCTTATGTTTGATGTGTTACTTTGTGACCTTGTTGCTTTTACTAAAACCAAACATCCGAGCGGCAAAGAATCGTGGTTCGAACTGTATCTAAGAAAGTGCGCTCAACATTGCTCTCGGTGTGTTCTGGATGACCCCAAGTGCCCGCAAATTCCCACGCTTATAACCACTTGTTCCTGCTCTCCACTCGGTAACAGTTTCGTACATACGATCCCGCTCGTGATATAAGCGTACCTTGTCCGTATCGGTGAGTGGAAGCCATTACGGCTCGCGTGAGATGGTAATTACCGCAAATAATAAACTCCCCACGTTCGCTGTGTGAAGTTTATAAGAAGGCTTGACCTTTTCGCGAACTGACTTTTTAGCTGTCAAACTAATATCACGCCTGTCTTGAAGAGAAAGGATTGCGGAGTTAAATAGTAGACAAATCCACGTTTCTCATAGGCTATTATTTAAATCCCAAGTATGTAAATGTGTTCGAGTTTATGATCGACCCCACAATCCCAGTGTTCGACCTGGCGATCAAACACAATATCCTCTACTCAACGGTAGGGCTGAGGACCACTACGCCTGCAAGTCGATTCCTACAGTGTGTCTGTATAATGTGCATGTGCACATACGAAAATGAGGGAAACTATACCTAATTTTATCGACGGAAAACGTATTAAAAAATTGTTTTTTTTTTTATTTATTTGTTCACAGTGCAAAAAAACTAACTTTTCAACTAAATGATCATTGAAAAAAGAAACAAACTTCATAATAATATGAAGTAATTAGCCATCCTTATAAAATGAAGACAGTGTTAATAAACTACCCTCAATTAAAAATAATCATGTTTTTTTTTAATCAAGATTCTGTTTTCTTTTCATCAATTTTTACAGTAATCGTAAAATTTCTCAAAAAGGGTCGAACCCAGGCCTAGGAGCAGTGGAGCAGTTAAACGTATAAAGATAAAGAAAAGTGTTACCTATAGAACCGCCGCCGCAATATGCCCCGGCCGTTGTCAAGCTTGTCGGCGACCGCGGCGCCGTAGATCTCCATGGACGCCGTGAACACCACCAGCTCGTACCACTGTGAAACCTGCAACAAGCAGTTTAGTACTATAGGCGGTGATATTATCACGAGATATTAGTATTACTACATTTTGCCCGCGACTTCGTACGCGCATATTAACGTAGAAATTTTCGGAAATCCTCTCTTAGGGAGTCCATTTATTCAGCTCCATTCATCTTATGCCCACAGGAAACAACGATATTGTATGGAGACGCGTACGCGTCCGCTCAGCTTTCCGCGTCTATTCAGCTTTTGCGGCAAACAAGAATAAGATGAGGACAAAATGTGTTATTATCATCAATGACGTATTATATATAGACACGTCATAAACCAACATCTCGGCGCTTAAAAACGGCGAAAATATTAAATAGCTACTAATACGCTTGAAGAAAGGGAAAGAAAATTGTCACCGTACTGCGGGATGCCTGTTGCTAGAGCGAGATAAATATACATCTTCAGTTACGTCACAGGATAAGTAATATTCAAATTGACAACCAAACAAACGTAGTGTCGCGCGACAGGTTGGTGCGTAACTAAGCGCGATGTGGCCAATTAGCTTCATTTCATGTTGTCATTTTAGAGTGCGGACAACGTATCTATAGTTTTATATATCATTGATTATCATGCAAGTGCTATAGATAGAGTTCAGCGGCTGATAGAAGCAAAACTGTATAAGTGTGACCAAAATCGTTTAGCGAAACGCGAATGGAACTAAATAAATGTGAGTACTCCCTTACGAGTGCTAAGCTCCCCAAGGAAGCTACATGCCTAGTGTTGCCAGGCGTCCGGATAAAGCCGGACACAGTAAGGCTTTTTGGTTGCGTGTCCGGCCAAATTAGACGGTGTCCGGCCTTTCCGGCTTTTGTTAGGCCTTTGGTGTTATTGTCCGCTCCGCCCAAAACAACTTGTATCTATCGCTAGCACAAGCGAGCAGACTAGAACTTTTCCATTAAAATTAATATTGTAATGCATATTGAATAAGAAACAATAAAGAAAACTGATTCACTCAACTGTATTGTTGTTTGGTTAGATTTTTTTTAATGATGACATAAAAAAAACATGTTTTACTTAAAACTTGTGTTAAACTAAGACTAAAAAAATTAAGAGTGTTCGGTCTTTTTAACTCAAATGTCCGGCTAAATTAGCTGGCAAGTCCGGCTTTTCGGTTTTAAGACCTGGCAACCCTAATTGCCAAATATCAGCTTTCTACGACCAGTGGTTTCGGCTAGGAGTGGGTTGGAACAGATAAAATTAGAAACCTGTTTCACCTGTTTCAGTTCCAAAAACCTGTTCCAAAAAAACAGCCTGTTCCACTGGAACTAAAGACTCATTGATTGCAACAGATACAGAAACAGTACCTGCTACCATAGATAATCCTGCTACTGAAAAGGTCAGAAACAGTGACAGGCATGGAACAGGTTCTATCTCTTTCTATTACAATGAACCAGAAGAGCAAAGAGCTTGTTCCAAAGAACAGATGTTGTCTCTTTCTATTATAATAAGTCAGAAGAGAATGGAGCATGTTCCATTTGAAACTGTTTCACATAGCTGTTCCAGGTTGTTTCGTTTTGTATTTCGTGTTACGGCTACTACGGTTGTTTGAGGAACAGGCGAAATAGGTGGGAGCTGTTATTTCGGTTCTGAGATACCTGTTTCATGTTGTTACTTTGAAATACCTGTT
The DNA here is from genome assembly GCA_963859965.1 of Ceramica pisi. NCBI lineage: Eukaryota > Metazoa > Arthropoda > Insecta > Lepidoptera > Noctuidae > Ceramica > Ceramica pisi. The sequence goes on from OY982538.1 coordinate 3,031,398, forward strand.
TTTTTTAACTGTTTCGATAAATACGCATCACTCCTAGTTTCGGCTGTGCGTTGTCTGTCAGTCACTCAGCCATCAGTAACGGAAGAATTTTTTACTTTTATAATGCGTTTGTAAATAATATGGTGTAAGCTGTGTATACCTATAATAGGCATACATGCCAGGACGAATATTTGGATTTCTCGTGTGTAGTTGTGCATGTACTGCTGTTGGTGTACCAAAGACAGCGGTTTTGGATATTGGATGGCCGACCAGTCATACGTTCCCGCTGTCGGAAATGTAATACTTGTTTCCGTCTAAATCCTAAGCATCCAGTACCCAAAATGGCTGAACTTCCTGGATACCGCGTCCGTGATGCTAAGGCCTTTGTACATACCGGTGTAGATTTCGCCGGGCCGCTTGTAATATTATAAAGAGGTAACATTTGTTTGTAAGTTTGTATGTTGGTAATCTCAGGAACTACTGGTCCGATTTGAAAAAATCTTTCAGTGTTAGATAGCCCATTTATCGAGGAAGTATATCATACGCTAAGACAAATGGGAGCATTAATGGAAAATGTGACGCAAACGAAGTTGCGCGGGTCAGCTAGTAATAAATAAATATAAATATTGATGATTTTAAAAGTGTCTGAAAAACAAACAAAGCTGGCTGTCTGTCTATACGCGATAAACTGCGGTTTTCACCAATAGATGGAGTAATTCATGAGTAAGGTTTTGGTGTATGATTCATTACGGTTTTGTGTGAATTGGCTGAAATATGACGATGATTATTAACGAAGTCTCAAAAATTAGGTTGATTGGGAGCTGCTCTTCTAACCGTGCGAAGCCATAGTGCGTACAACAAAGGAGTGGAACTCCCTGTCGGAGATTGTGTTTCCTGATAGCTACAACCTGGGAGTCTTTAAGTCAAGAGTGAATAGGTTACTTCTAGGCAAGCGTGCTCCATCTTAGACCGCATCATTGCTTACTATCAGGTGAGATAGCGGTCAAACGCGCGCCTAACAAAAGTAAAAAAAATGCCAGAAACCTCAAAACTACTGTGTATTTTTTATCGAATTGATCTCAGCGGTAATCCTTATGTCCATTTCCACTCAACGAAACCCTAAATGAATGCCTTAATATTCGTGGACCTTTGCATTTTCAACTCTCAAGAGTTTAGTCGAGCTTTTATAATAATAATCCCTCACACATTTGAGCATTAATTTAGGTGTCGATGTGGAATACAAATGAGAATGAAAAAGTATATATTGTCACGGAACTGACATGCATACAAATTATCAACTTATATGTAGTATAGTTGTAGGAATAGTGCTGACAAAAACAGCAGAGCTAATAGCTTCCTACGTTTGACCGCTATCTCACCTGATGTTAAGCGATGATGCGGTCTAAGGTGGAGCACGCTTGCTTAAAAGTAACCAATTCACTCTTGACTTAAAGACTCCCAGGTTGTAGCTATCAGGAAACACAGACTCAGGCAGGGAATTCCACTCCTTAGCTGTACGCACAATGAATGTATTCCCAAAACGTTTTGTGCGTATAGGTGGGATGTCCACCATGTACCGGTGGCACATCGCCGTACGTCTTGTGGTCCGATGGTGGAACGGGCTTGGCGGAATTAAATTAATTAATTAATTTGCTAATCTACTTTTGTATTTTTAGGGTTTTTTACGCGAAAGGTAGCCAACGGAACCCTAACGCTGTCCATCCGTCCGTCTGTATGTTAGCGGGCTGTTTCTCAAGAACCGAGGTAGATAGTTGAAATTATTATCACTGACTGTGTATGTCTATTGTCTCTGTGACAACAAATAATAAAAATAAGGTTAATGGTGGTGTGCTAGTCTGACTCGCACTTTGCTAATTTTTTTATTTACTGGCTTTCCTCTGCTTTGTATTGTCGAACACCAGTGACCGTCATGAAAATCTTACTAATCCTACCAATATTATAAATGCGAAAGTTCGTGAGTATGTATGGATGTTTGTTACTCTTTCACGCAAATACTACTGAAGCGATTACGATGAAAAATTGGTATGTAGGTAGCTGAAGACCCAGAATAACACAAAGGCTACTTTTTTTTCCGGAGTTCCCGAGGGATCGGGATTTACACGGGAATAACGAGAATTTATACGCGGACGAAGTCGCGGGCGGCCTCTAGTGATTAATATATTCTTTGATAACACAAGTGTCCTTAAAAACAATGACTGGACTTGGAATTGGGACAGTCTGGGTGCGGAAGGAGAACTAGCGAGTAGCGGTGTGGCGCTTGGCCTTTGATCAGCATTGAACTGCGATATTCAGAATTGATTAACTAAGAATTTCCTGATGCTCTTTGTTGTTTTAATAAATCATGTACCGGTCTCTATGCCGTAGAAATTGTGATGGCATGCGGTCACCGATCTCCTGGTCTTCGAGCAAACGCCGCGCCTATGGACATATTGGAAGCGGCTTTTGCTCGAGGACCAGGAGATTGGTGACCACAAGCCATCACAATAGGCTAGATTCCATCATCCACAAATTGCAAAACTATTTAGTCCGTCAGTTAGAGAGAGTATTGAAAAATAATGGACGCGTATTTTTTGTTTTTGTAAATCAATGAATATTGACAAAGATAAAACGCATCAAAACTCGGGAGTGGGGGCTCGTGACGTCACGACTCAGTAAAAATTATGCGAAGGTGTGACGTATTGAGAATTTTAAAAGCGTCGTAACTTCGTCAATTTTGGTTCCCGTAACAAAATAAAAAACACGGGTCAAATATTTTTTGATAATCTAACTGACGCACTAATTAGATTTTTTCAGGACACAAGCCCATTTCTACGGCAGTTTGTATATGAAATCGAGTGTAAAGTCCTGCAAAAAGGAGTGAAAAAGGAGGATTCTCTGACCAGACTGGCGTTGTGTCTTTTGGGCAACTGCCCGATGGATGGTTTGATAACGCGATGTAGTATTTATGTGAGGTCAGGTCTTTTATTTAAAACTATACTAATGAACTAAAGCTGAAGAGTTTTGTTTGCCTTTGTTTGGTTGAACATGTTAATCTCGGGAGCTACTGGTTTGAATTGAAAATTATTTTTGTCTTGGATAGCCCGTATTTCATCGAGGAAGTCTATGGACAATACACCGTGTTCTTCACGTTATACATAAACTTTAGCAATCGCTTCTATTTTTTCCGCTAAACGCTACTACTACCGTTAAACGCTACTACTTCCTTTCAAACAAAGGAAGTAGTACTTAAAAAGGTTTCGTTACAAAGGTATTCGCAATTTCATTTAATTGAGCTATGCAGTATGAAAGGGTCTTTCATCTTTAGTGCAAATAAAATGAAAGGGAAAATCTATGAAATGCTATTTGAATTTCATTTGTTTTTCGTTGCCAATTTGGATATGGTATAACGGGTGATTTACGTAAAGGTATGAAAATTAATAAAAATAAGAATTGATTAATGTGTCCATAATGAAAAATGCTTATTTCCAGGTTCTGAACGAATCGGATTCGGTCGAAGTTAATATATATTGTCCGGAACACGTTGTATAACAACACGCTACAAAGAATAGGAGCGGAGCATTAAAAAAAAATGTGACGCAGACGAAGTTGCGCGGGTCAGCAAGATATTAGAGACAGGTTCATCTATTTATACAGAGGAGTGGCGCAGAGGCTCGTTTTACGACAATTTATAGCAATGACTCATCAAAAATCTTCACAATCATTAATTCACAAGTTCCAATAATACGTGCAACATTAATATTTATTCGGGAAATCACGTGTCTAGACCAGCGTGTTCGCGTATCAAGTTAATACCGTTATTATCTGATGAAAATAATCAGGAAGTTCGCAATGAAGATAATATTCGCGCAGTAGCATTTTATCTTTATGTGGGGAATGAAATATGTTTGTTCATCTGTGTGGCTACACGGTGTCATATAAATCGTCTTACAAAAGCGGCCAACTTAAAGCACCCGACATATACTACCTTTAGGCGCAAAATCTTCTATCTATACTTATAATAAATCTGTAGAGAGGTCAATTCTGTACATGAAATATATTTCCAAAATAACTATCAGGGGGTGATTAGGGATCGATACTGATGCCAAAAATGCAATCAGTACAATTTTTGTCTGTCTGTCTGTCGGTCTGTCTGTCTGTCTGTCTGTCTGTCTGTATAACCGTTATAGAAACAAAAACTACTCGACGGATTTTAACGAAACTTAGTACAATTATTATTCATACTCCTGAGCAGGTTATAGTATACTTTTCATCACGCTACAATGAATAGGAGCAGAGCAGTGAAGGGAAATGTTGGGAAAACGGGACTCCATTTTTTAAGCTTCCGTCACGTGTGCAACCTTAATGGTGAAAGCTACACAGAAATCATGTATGACGGAAATGTTCTCCTTAAAATTATATAAAAAATATCCCACGACAGCATATTTCTATCTTTTATGATTGACGAACAATAACACGTGTAACTCCCGATAGCTTAGCAGTTCGAAGCTTTCTGATTGTATTTGTCTACTCTTACGTTTATAAAACTCTCAGTCGTTCCTAATTAACTTGAATAAAAGTTAACATTATTAACTATTCCATAAAAAAGAATCATAGAAATCGGTATAGAAACACCAAAGTTATACATGAAATACGCTAATAATAAGCCATCGCGCGTGAATACTGAATCATGCTATAAGGATTATTTTTGTATAAGGTCGCGAACGCACAGGCAGGCGGCTAGCTTGGCGCCTAGAGGCTAGAGGCGAGTAGCTTCGGAAAACGGCTTACGACAGTTTGCAATATCCATGTCGAGGGGAAGATGGTTATAATTTCGCTTTACACCAAACGAGTAATATTATAAATATAAAAGTTTGGTTGTTTGTTACTCAATCACGCCAGAACGGCTTAACGGATCTTAATGAAATTTAAAACAAAGTTATATTATAGTCTGGAATAGCACATAAGCTACTTTTCACCCCGGGAATATGTTCCCTAGGGATAACGCGGGCAAAGCCGCTGGCAGAAGTTAGTTTTAAAATAAAAATTTACTATACCTTACGCCAGATAAACGTGGAATAAAGTACATTGACCCACATACATTTATTGACTTTCTTAAGATCAAAATCAGAAATAATGACATAAAGCTGTCCTGAATCGACTTCTATCGTGATCCTTTACGTTTTCTAATAATGAAAGTCAGTTCTTAATTTATTGTTCTAGTATCTACGAAGAGATATTAGGGAAAGGTCAATGTACTTTATTCCACGTTTATCTGGCGTAAACTATAAGATTATAGATAGGTACAATAAAATAAATTATGCAAACACCCTGTTAAAAATGTTTATGTATCAAAAAAAATTCGCCGTTTCATTCCTTGAGTCCTTGGAACACGAGGCTTGGACTTCGCTCGCTCCTGGATGTTTCAAACTCCGTCATACGTCATGATAATGATTAATATTGTTTTTATAATTCACATGTCCATAATAGTTCAAATCAAAATCAAATCAAATCAAGCATTTATTTCAATTAAACCATTTACAGGCACATTTGAATTGTCAAGGTCGGTCGGTCCAAAAATTTGAAGCTATTTGCACGTTCCAAAGCGTAGATCTCTATGGAGAAGAACGTGCAAGAAACTCCACGGACACTCTTTTAAAAATAATAATTTTTAAAAGAGGTGGAGGTTTTTTTTTATGATATTAATGCGGTAAGTTGGTTTTACAAACGAGTAGGCGAATTAATTTCATATTAATAGTATTAGTTGGGATTAATCAACTTTTACGCGCCAATATAACACAAACAAGATAGATTTGCTTATCGATAAATAACCGATGACGAAAACAGTTTCCCCTACGAATACAAAACACGGACAAAGTCGCAGAACAAATTAGGTTGTTAACATGTGGTCACCACGCGCCGCATGTGGTCGGGGGATTGAATCTACCTATAAATACTTATATTATAAAGCTGAAGACCTTGTTTGTTTGGTTTAACGCGCTAATCTCAGGAATTACTGCTTAGAATTGAAAAAATATTTTAGTGTTGGATTGCCCATTTTCAAGCAAGGCTGGCTATAACATCACGCTACGACCAATAGGAGCGGAGCATTAATCACTACATAATTATTATAAAACAAAGTCCTCCGCCGCGTCTGTCTGTCTATCTGTTCGCGATAATCTCAAATACTACTGCACTGATTTTCATGCTCTTTTCACCAATGCAATGGATAGAGGTGTACTCGAGGATGGTTTTCTATATTAATATAATACTAATATTATAAAGAGGTAAAATTTGTTTGTAAGTTTGTATGTAGGGGGTAATCTCAGGAACTACTGGTCCGATTTGAAAAATTCTTTCAGTGATAGATAGCCCATTTATTGAGGAAGGTTATAGGCTATATATCATCACGCTAAGACAAATAGGAGCGGAGCAGTAATGAAAAATATGACGCAAACGAAGTTGCGCGGGTCAGCTAGTTAATATAATAAAGAGGTAACATTTGTTTGTAAGTTTGTATGTAGGGGGTAATCTCAGGAACTACAGGTCCGATTTGAAAAATTCTTTCAGTAATAGACAGCCTATGTATCGAGGAAGGATATAGGCTACATATCATCACGCTAAGACTAAAAGGAGCCGAGCATTCATGGAAAATGTGACGCAGACGAAGTTGCGTGGGTCAGCTAGTAGTATATAATTTGTCAAGGGGCCGAAGCCGCGGTCATCAGCTAGTGAAAAATATAATGGAGCCGAAGTTTTGCGGATCAGCTTGTTTATATTATTACTTCCATTCCACCGTATGTATTGACGTTGTGTTATCCCCAACACGAAGGAAACTGGATTACTGACCAATTACGTACCTACACACAATGTAAACAATACTAAATGCATTCGCAACGTAATGAGGGAGGGATCTGTTGCTTGTGCTTGCAAGTCAACTCCAAACGACCTTGGTATCCTTTTTCCTTCGATATAAGGAAGTATGTTTAACTTGTATAAAATGATTACACTCAATGAAGAAATATTTTACTTTCGGGCTTGTAGGTAAGGATCGCATGACGAGTTCAGCAGTAGACTGTGTGGTGCATACCCTCTTTGGAAAAAGGCGAGATTTCAATTCATACATTACTCATGGATTTCAGACTCTATAGTTCCATTCCTCAGTTCGAATTCTACTAATTTTTAAGCGATGTTCACATTCGCATCTCAGTCGCAATCTGCCAAAAACGCATTGCTAATGAGATGCGAATGTGAACGTCGCTTAAAAATTGGTAGAAATGGAAAAGTTGGTAGACTTGGCCCTCAAATCGTCTCTGGATAATACAGTTTTAGTAACTGCATTTTTGAGACCTCTCGTAGAATTTAAGTTTGCTTTTATAAGTAACCGTCTTTTATTTATTTTTGAGATTGTAATATGAAAATTATAAACTCATGGAAGAGTACCAAGCTTATTTTCAAAGGTATTTCTTCCAGCAGACCAGCGACAGAAGTATGGGACACAGACAGATGTGTTGCTGGGGAGTTTTTTGCGCCACTTCTTCCCAGCTAAAACACTAGGAAGTGGTGACGGGCGTTTTGGAGGACAGAAAAAGTGCTGGCTCTCAGCTTGTTTTTTTTTTTTTTAGGGATGGGAAGTCATCCAATGACTCCTCCCGCTCTGGGTGTAGCGGGAGGGAGTGTCAGACTTCTACTGACTAAAACCCATCCATGTTCCTTCATTGCCCTTTGTGTTCCGGAGCCACGGTGTCTCTTGCGAATAATCCCGCGACTCCGGCAGGCGTCGGCCCTTTTGGGCCCCTGTGTGCTGACTCTCTTTGAGGCGCGCGTGGAATACTAACGCGCCGTCGACACGGCCTGTCGTCACTAGACGGCCGGACGGCGAGCCACCCATAGCTCGCCGTCCACAGGCCCGCGCCTACGGTGGCCGGAGGTCACCAGGTGGCCCCCGACGCCCGCGGCGTCCACCACGGACTGGCTCTCAGCTTTTAACTTTGACAGAAGGGTAGACACAAGTCTACGTTTCTCATTCTACTCTTCTGTCGCCGGTCTGCTGTTGACAAAAACTGAGAAAGAATTTTCAAATAGAATCTAGAAGTCATCCCATGAATGATGCGGTAGGTACAGACGCCAAAACATCAAGCTACAACAAACTGTCAAATTTCTTTGTTAGATTTTCAACTTTATTGCCAATGAGATTGGGTTCAAATTTGATTGAGAAAATTTGACAGTATCGGATAGCCTAATGTGCTGGCGACTGTACAAGGGACCGTTCCAGCGTTCCTGACTAATAAATATTCTTTAAAATAAGAAATTACTTACTATATCCAAAAAGTAATCAACATGCGGCCTTTTATGAACGAAGAACCTCACAGGATGTTTGTCTATGGTAACTTTGAGAACAAAGTCTGGCGGCGTGCCCGGCTTTACCGTTGGCCGCAGCATCGCGTCGTGGTGCGAGTGTATCAGCGTCTCGTCTAAATCTAGTACCAGCATTTTTCTTTTTACTAGACCTGAAAATTAAAAAGTTATTTGTGTGTGTTATTAATTTATTTATCTGTACTAATTAATCTTTATGTACTAATATTATAAAGAGGTAACATTTGTTTGTAAGTTTGTATGTAGGGGGTAATCTCAGGAACTACTGGTCCGATTTGAAAAATTATTTCAGTATTAGAAAGCGAATGTATCGAGGAAGGCTATAGGCTACATATCATCACGCTAAAACTAAAAGATTGCGTGGGTCAGCTAGTATCACTTATAAAGTTCGCCAAACTGAAGTGACAGTGGGCAGAGCACATAGCTCGCAGAACATGGCCGATGGGAAAGTTCTGGAGTGGCGACCACGTGCCGGAAGACTCAACGTTGGCGCGGCCTCCCACAAGGTGGACCGATGACCTGGTGAGGGTCGAGGGTAGCCGATGGATGCGAGACCCAAAGGGTTGTTGTAGCGACTCTTGGGGAGGCCTATGTCCAGCATTGCATTTTTTTTAATCTCATTGGGTTAGGTCAGAATAACGATTATGAGCAGTCTAAAGTAAAAAAAACCTTGAAAAAAAAATGAAAAAATGAGGTGTCCAGAATCATGCCCTGGACCCATGGAAATCGTTTGTGCGTCGATGTCAGATACACGCGGTATATATGATGATAATTTATTAATATTTTTGTTTGGTTGAACGCGCTAATCTCATGAACTAACCCTATAATCTGTTCAAAGTTAGAGTAGACTTTGTCTCTGTCATCTCTGACCAAGACTACTGGTTCGAATTAAAAAAAATATTTTAGTGTTGGATATGTCACCGAAAAGTGGCAAACGCCGTAAGATTGTAAAATATCGCGTGAAGTTGTAAACTTTTTTTTTTAATAAGACACGGATAGATAGGAAACTATTTGGATAGGATTTATAAGGTACTTACAAAACGATTTTTTCATAACATATCGAGAAAATATAAACTAATAAAGATTTATTACTATCTTATGTAGTCTGCTATTTTCCGGTGACAGATATAGGCTGTAGAATATCACGCTATGACCAATAGGAGCGGAGCATTTATGAAAAATGTGACGCAGACGAAGTTGCGCGGTTCAGCTAGTTGTGAATGAATTGTGGCTAGGAAATGTGAATGTTTAGATTAATAAGGTATCGGATGTAATCTCGCTGTAGACAAAAAACAAATACTCTGTGTATTCTTTTTTTTAAATAACGTTGCGCCACACTAGGAATTTCTCCTGTATCGTGGGTGCGTTTACAAACATACAAAGTCACATACACAAACAACCAGACCCGGAACAACTATCTGTAGGCCATACAAATATTTGTTACGTGCGGGAATCGAACCCGCGCCACGCGACGCTGCATTCGATCGCTCAACCACTGCGCCAACCGTGCCGTTGTATTGTAGATGGAGGTCGTACATTGGCTACTATCGCTTGAGCAAGAGCTTTTAACAGTTCTATTCAGTACAATGCGTTTCAAATAAGAAAAGGATCGACTTAGCGCCATATTGTGACGTCATAGCTGTCAATTCAAACCAATTGTAGGGTGAGCAAAGCAAGATTACTTTTTTTAAATTATTATTTATAAATATTGAGTGAAAAAAGTGTTTTGTATGGTTTAAAATAACTAATAATGACTTTAAATAATTAAATAATTGAAACACCTGTTGCAGCAGATTTTTCACGAGGAAAATAGAATAGGTAATATGCATGCGATTTTTTTTGTAAAATGAAATACTTATTTGCTCAATCATAAAATTATTTCTTAAATATCTTCATCAGCGATGAAATTATAAAGCTTCAAAGATTATAATTAGAAAGCGAAGTCCAATATCTATCGATGTCTATACAGCTGCCATAGAAAACAACGTTTTCGCGAGAGGGACAGATATATTTGTTTAAAATAATTTTATCTCGTTTGTTCTTCAAGTAATTTTGATTCTATTTTCACTGTTATTAATATAGTTTTGTATATTTTTGGATAAACAGTATAGATAATAAATACTTTTTTCATGCCCCTATTGTGGATTCTGGCTCAGTAACAGTTCAGTCGGGGATAAATCGCCAAAGCGACATGAAATCAAGTTGGGGCCGAGTCACCCGCGTCCGTAGGAGAATACCCTTCAGCGAATCCCTACAAGTGGTCCCCGGGTGGTGCTAAACAGGTGACACTAACCGCCGCCGTGGTCTAGTGGTTATACCACCTGATTCAGACCCAGAGGTCCCGGGTTCGATTCCCAGCGGGAGCAAATTTTTTTATCGGTTTGGTTGGTGATAGGACTTGTTCTAAGTCCGCCTGGCAAGCTACCGCCATCTTGTCTAAGTCTGTCGCCATAACAACAATGTTAACAGCATTGTTGTGTTCCGGAAGTTAGAGGTATGATAGCCAGTTCCTCAGACGATTCCGGGTAAAGCTCGCTTCCATATTCGGCCTAATCATCACTTTCCATCAGATGAGATTTGGGCCAAGAGTTTCGTATAATTTTGTAAAAATCAAGTAGGTGGCGGAGGTTGCCTACTACGGCGGCTAATATAGTGTAGCCAAATGTGCGGCCAGCGTAACTTCCGACGAGTAGTAGAAAATACGTTTCGTGTAGCATGACGATAATCAACTAATGATAGGAGTTATTTTCAGCCCCCTAACTACGTCTTTGTAGTTGGCTAATATGGAAAATCACGTGTATGGAAGCTATTTCATCCATAAGTTCAGTTTAAAATAAAGACGAGACTGCATATTTTTGTAAAACTCACTAAAATAGTGAGAGTAGTATAAATTAAAAAACTGGCCAAGTCCGAATCGGACTCGCGTGCAAAGGGTTCCGAACAATTTTTTTAACTTTATTATCTCCATTTTAGGCTCAGGGATTTTGGGGGATAAGTGGGGAATAGTCATGCATCGTCTAATTTAATTTCATTTTTTAAATTTAAATTTTCTAGTTGACCCCCAAAAGTGACCCCCATACTAAAAATTCAATAATTTACCGTGTTTGGGACACAGAAGTCCCAAATTTCAACAGATTCGGTCCAGTGGATCCGGAGAAAACTGGCTGTGACATACGGACAGACAGACAGACACCCGAGTGATCCTATAAGGGTTCCGTTTTTTGTTCGGAACCCTAATAAAAATGATTTACTACAAATCTGCCGCATTCAATTTTTTTTTTTCGGCGAAACTAATTTTTTCAGTAACTCGAGCATGGAAGGTTGCGATAAAGTACGTTGACCTATCCTTAATATCTCTTCGATGATACCCGAGCAACGAATATTTTCATTTTTGTTTAACAACCGTTTTTTCATTACTAGAGATCGTAATGGATCACGATAGAAGTCGATTCAGGACAACTTTGTCTTTATTTCTGTTTTTAATATTAAGAAAGTCAATAAATGTATTTGGGTCAATGACCATTGCGCATTGTTTTCCTGAATCGGAAAAAATAAAAAGCTCAATTTTCCCTTAAAAGGTTTCCTTCTTCAGAAGAAAGAAATGCCATTTAAGCTACATAAAATTCATAATTATGTAAATACTACAAAGCACCAAACCGGATATGATATGATAACATAATCTTATCATTTACCTAGTTCCCTCATCTCAAACAACACCCTCATTTCTTCTTGTTCATTACAAAACTGATAACAGCAAATCTTTTATAATCGTTATCTGTGAACAGGGTAGTCTGTTAACTTTGGACTGATAAGCTGATTTGATTGATCAATATGATAACAAAGGGTATTGTTGTCTGTGTTTTTGACAAAACAAACTGCTTTATTTTTATTTAAAAGGTAGTTGTTTACACACAAAATAAATGCAGTGAGCAAACTGATAAGGTTCATTTTGATATGTAATCTCCCAATCTTGTACCTCTATACATCTTTGAGAGAAACTCTAGAAAATAGTCTGCAATGGACTCACCTCTGCTTTTTGTTTTGTCACAAAATAATGCAACTTGAATTTTTTGCATAAATTTAAGAATAGCATCAGCATTCTCTTCTTAATCTACCTCCTAGATCCTTTGGAGAAACTTTGGTTTCTATTCTAACAAACTACATCTATAGTACTTATTTATTTTAGTTAGTATTTTCCTGTTTTCGCTTTAAATTTTATTTAAACAAATGTAAACCCTTTTATCATCAGGGAAACCTAGAAATAATATTCTAGGTTAGTAACATAAATTACTAACCACAGACAGATTTGTCATACTGATTTTCCTATAAATTTACTCATCATTAGGCAAGCCATTTTCATTATTATGGAATAACCTCTAAAGACAATAAAAATATTGTGGTGATAAAGTTATCATCATCTAATGTTTTCACAACTATATTGGGGTGGGCTCCCGGTCAAACCGGATTCAGCGGAATACCAGTATTTTATGAGGAGGGGTTGCCTCTCAGACCCTCACAACCCATTAACTGGGTAGCACTCTATTTCTGTGGCAAGACCAGGTTCAGATTTCCTGGCTTCTGACATTTCATAACAACTGCTAAAGATCTGCCAGTACCAACAGCTTAACATGCTTTCCGAGGCACAGAGTAATCTCGCTATGTTAAGTTGGCCACCAATCCACAAACCAATTTTGACAAGCATTGCTTACTTGCTTAACCTTGAAGACTGACCCGTGCAGCTGTAACTACTTAGCCACGAGCTGATAAAGTTATATAACTATTAAAATCTTGCTTGTAATGCTGATACGTAATTTTAACTGAAAGTCAAGACAGATTAGATAATATAACCTACCCCACATGTGAAATTAAGATTGAGTCTATATTTTAGGAGTATGGACATGAATCTATACATATACTATCTACAAGCTTTGAATGTGACTTCCTAGGTGCATATCCCGTTAGAAAAAAATAATTTTAAATGGGAGTTCCAGAGATTAGCGAGTTAAAAAAAAAAACAAAACAAAAAGCCACAGGCAATTTAAGCAATCTCTTAAATTCATGTGTGTGGTCAAGGCTTAAAACTTAGGTAGACATAAAACAACACAATCAGAGATACAAAATTAGTATTGATACTGAATGGCGTATTCAGCATGATTCAACGGAATTCACTTTTTGTTTATCTTCACAGAAAAGATGAAATGTGTTGTTACTATGTGGACCTCAGTACAGTCTGCATTATGTGAGATAGTTAACTTTTTAAAGAATGCAAGCAATGGTTTTACTGATTGCGATTAATTTGAGTGATAAAAGTCTTGTAAGAAATAAATTATGGAGGATTTGAAACAGTTTTCTAAACTAGGAATATAATAAGAAAATATAATTTACTAGTAGTAGGTAATATCTAGAATGACATGTAAGAAATTTCTTTCATTGATGAGAAGCTTCAGCAGACTAGGGGGCCATGTTATACTATAAATGCATTAGGATATGTCACAGGAGCAAAGCCAGATTTATAACCTACAATTGTGTTACTAACCTAATGTATATGATTTTGTGATGGAATTTCAGGTGTAATCTTTAACTACAGACATATGACATACCTCCGTATCTCTGTGTGTTTATAAAATAGTTAAAATAATGATATGGTGATATCCACATTTCCATTTAGTATCAAAGTAGACTAATAAATGTGTTGATATTTTTTCTCATTTAGTAAGAAAATTATCAATACAATGGAAGAGTAACATGGGGAACAAATTGGTTGACAAGTTTTAAATCATTTTTAGGGTTCCGTACCTCAAAAGGTAAAAACGGAACCCTTATAGGATCACTTTGTTGTCCGTCTGTCTGTCTGTCTGTCTGTCTGTCAAGACCTTTTTTCTCAGGAACGCGTGGAGGTATCAAGCTGAAATTCATATCAAATACTCAAGTCTACGGTCTCTTGGAGCTGTGAAAAAATCAAACTTCTAAGTCAACGCGATCAAAAGATACTCCCGTTTATGCCGCAAATTTTCGACACTCGCAAGGGAATCAAAACCTACAGGGTACTTCCCGTGAACTCAGAATCTTGAAATTTGGTACGAAGCAACGTCTTATAACACAGATAAAGGAAAAATTGCGAAAAGCATAAATTTTTAGTTACATCATATAATAAAAATATTTTTAATAATTTTAAACTTATTACCCCTTTACTCATGAACGCGTAGTGGTATTATATTGAAATTCTTAACAAATACTCAAGTCTATAATATCTTTAAGCTGTAACAAAATCAAACTTCTACGTCAACGCAATCAAAAGATACAGCAATTAAAGCCGCATATTTTGAAACTCGCAACTACTCGCAAGGGAATCAAAACCTAAAGGATACTTCCAGACGACCTGGAATCTTGAAATTTGGCATGAAGCAACGTTATAAGGTACACATATAGGAAAAATTCCGAAAATCTTAAATTTTTAGTTACATCACATATTATATTTTTTTTAATAATCATAAACTTACTAGCTGACCCAGCAAACGTTGTTCAGCGATTAAAAAAAAAAACAGATGTTGGCCGATTCTCAGACCTACCCGATATGCACACAAAATTTCATGCAAATCGGTTCAGCCGTTTCGGAGGAGTTTGGAAACAAACACCGCAACACGAGAAGTTTGTACGGAACCCTCGGTGCGCGAGTCTGACTCGCACTTGGCCGGTTTTTTTAAGTATTACATTGCCCACTGACAGTTATATTGCTAACTTTTTCTCAGTAAACAGAAAATAACAACTTTTGCAACTATGAATTTTATTAAATGTTGAAATAAAGATGATAAACATTTTAGAATAATCTTGATGAATAAGTCCGAAACACAACTATGCATTTGCGTGAGATACAATGTGAGTGATTGTTGACTTAATATTTTAACTTATAAGAGTTGTTTACATTTTAAATAATAGAAAATTAATATCTCAGATATGCAGAGGACAAATGATAATATTTACATACTTATGATAAGTACGACGGTCAAAAATCGTACGATAAATCGTATTAATAGTGATAAAAAAAGATAGTAAATACTCACTCAGCCTGTGTCTAGATACGGGCGAAAGTGGATACATCTCATATTTGACGGATTGATATTGAGCCAACTGAAAATCAAATGCCACGTGAGAGTTTCATACTCCTGCGTTAAATTATAACATTAAACAACAAGGCACACATTTTTATTTATATTTACCGCTCGATATTGCTTCTTAAACATATAACAAAAACAACTCCATACTTTAGATGCGAGCAGCATGAACGCGCGAAGGCCCATTTGCAACCGTTTCAGCATTTGAATTGTTTATAAAAAGATCACTAATATACAAATAAGCTTATTTTTAAACGACAGCGTTTCAAACGAGATCATTGACGGCGTAATTCAAAACAAATTCAATAAAAATCAACTGCCGAAAACATCTAACCCGCCATGACATAATCGACCCAATTCGCGTACCATAAACTACTAAACAGACTTTTCCTTTCATATTTGTCTATGCTACTAGAGAAGTACCACTTGCGCTCTTGGATTAGAAACTTACCGGTTTTTAGCAATGTGAAAGGTGAACATCAGACGACCAATTCCGCATTTGCTCAAACCCACTAAACCATGATCTTGCTCCATATTCATCATGTAATGTAGTCCATTTTATACTTCCATAAATTCACACCATTTACAAATGGGGCCAGGCAGAAACGACATAATGTGTAATTCTGTCACAAGAGTGCAAAGGTTGCTGTGTTAATAGTAAGGGAGCACTGGGAGTGCAATTGAAATAAACTGATTTGAGAAATCATTTCATGTAAAAAAAAAACACATTTTAAGTAAACAGCATTTTATTGATGTAATGGTATTAGAGATTTATAGATAAATGTTTAAGAACTTTATTTGGTTAACTGAACCAAATTCAATTTCCCGTGATGCAAAATCCGGGTCCATTTGGCGGTTGCGCGTGAATGCCGCGACGATTCATGCGACACGCATGCTCTTCGAGTCTGCATCTGACTTCACTTTTTTGGCCATTATTTAAACGCCACCTATTACTAGGGAACCCACTCCATAATGCTTCTGCTACTGCGCTAGCACGAGGCCAAATCCTGCAAAATATAAAAAATAAAATTTTAAAAAAATACCTGCCGAATTGAGAACCTTCTCCTTTTTAGGAAGAAGGTTAAAACTAGAAGTTTCTGGAACGAAAATTACAAAAGTAATGTGGCAAAAGACAAGGGCATGTTACAGCTGTTTATTTGAATGAATATCATTTCTATTTTTAGAACATAACATACACTACATTTTTTCGAAACGAAAAAATGTAGGGTATGTTCTGTGCATGACCTGACCTACCTACTAATTATATTATTGTCGTCGACGTCTTCGCCCCACATGCAAGCCTCGCCTCCCAGAATGTCGCTCTCCTTTGACAGAGGCACATAACCACCGACAATTTCCCGCGGGTCAACTTCGTAAAACTGTTCCCAGTCTCCAATGCGGTGATCTAAGTACCACGAAGCAGAGTAAATGACTTTGTGGCCTGAGTCCAGGATCTGTAAAGGAATTTTCAAAACTTTAGATACTTAATTAGACTTATGAAACGATCTACTAATATGTATCGCGGAGATTCTACTAATATATCATCATCTGCATAGCCTTTTCCCAACTATATTGGGGTCGTCTTCCAGTCAAACCGGATTATTCAGTTGAATACCAGTATTCTACGTGGAGCGACTGCCTACCAGACCTCCACAACCCATTAACTGGGTAACACGGTGGTCCTTGGCAAGACTGGTGTCAGATTTTCTGGCTTTTGACTATGCGTAATGACTGCCAAAGATCTTTAAATGACGGTCGGGACCAACAGAGAGATCAACCTTTGTGGCTGTTATTATTTAGCCACGACATCCTCAATCATACTCATGTATTATAGTCATCATATTTGCCGAAAGACGTCCGCTGCTGGATATGGGCCTCCCCGCGCTTTTTTTACATACCGAATTTCTTCAGTACCTCGGAAAGCACGATAAGCCTTTTGTCTCGAACTCCCGACTTTGTTTTGAACTTCGGAGACTGAAGTTACGGGTAGTACAGACGTCAGCACATCAAGCTTCAAGAATCTGTCGAATTTCTTCAATAGATTTTCAACTTTATGAGGAAGTTGATTGGGAACATCTTATAGTTTTGGGTAGTTTGATGTGCTGGCGACTGTACCTAAGAAGTGAGAAAACCTGACGACAGTCTTACCAAGGGGTGTCGCAATACCGAGTTACTGGGTTGTGGAGGTCAGACAGGCAGCCACTCCATGGCGAATGCTGGCATTCAGCTGCATTCGGTAAGACTGTGTTAAATGTGAAAATCGGGATTTTTTGGCTACTTTTCATTAATTTCACCTGTTGCCGTGAAATTAACGGATTTGAAAGGCTTGGCAAATGGTATTGCCATGTCCTGGATTAGGACAAAAGACATTTCAAAGTCGATTCACATATTAGGTACAACTGGATCAGTTTTTTTTTTGCTATTGATAGGCAAAGGTTAAAACCTTTAGCCAGGTAGTAGTGGTAGTTTTCGATTGGTTAATAAAACCCTTTTCACAAGGACGATGAAGCGTACAAAAGCATTTTTTTTTTGTTTATAAAAACACTACACTCACATTCTTCATTTCGTAAGCTTCTGTATTTTTCCATACTTGTACGATGGTGCCATTTGGTAGCGATACTCCTTCGTCAAACACTTCCTGCAAAATTATAAATTAGTGAAAAAACAAAAAAACTGAGTTTTTAAAGGTAATTTTAAAAAATACAACCGACATTAAAACCCCCTTCTTTTTTTAAATTCGGTTCATTGAGATATCACTATACAAATTATAAAACAAAGTCCTTCACCGCGTCTGTCTGTCTGTTTGCGATAAACTCAAAAACTACTGCACCGATTTTCGTGCTGTTTTGACAGTCACAATAATTAGTCGATTGCTGCGCTGTAGTTAAAATGTGATAGTAGTAGTCCTACCTTCAGTACCCCACCCTTCAAGGGTGGGATACTGGTACTGTACTGCGCAGCCTCTGCTGAACTTTTTAGTTTGAATCACTGACGTATATGGTTTGAATCAACCTACCTAACCTAGAAATTGTTTTTTTTCTTGTAAGACCTACTTCGGTTATTTTCATAGAAATCCCACTAAAAGTATATTAGAGTTGTCTCGTTTTTATAAGATGGTACAGTCGCCGGCATATCAGCACAGTCTAACTGTGATATCAGGTTATCCGAAACTGTCAAATTTGAACCCAATCCCTATAGCAATAAAGTTGAAAATCTAACAAAGAATTTGGACAGATTGTTGTAGCTTGCTTGATGTGCTGGCGTCTGTACTTACCTAATTTAAATAAACTACCTAAACAACACTTGCCTTACGATAGGTTTCGACCTGTTATCGTCACCCGGTAGTGGTATATATTGCGTATGAAGAATTTATTTTGATCGCTTGTGTATCATGTTGTACCTACTTTTCAATAATTTAAATAAAATAGACAACACAACTTACCTGCCACACGATAGGTTTCGACTTGTCACCCAGCAGTGGTATAACTTTGCGCATGAAGAATGAATGTAGCTCACTAGCTTCGGTCATGTTGTGCTCTTCCATAAATTTTCTAATGTCAGCATTTGACCTCCTGAAAAGATTGATAGAATTGTGTTTATTGTTCGCAACCCTTAATTAAGGCTGATCTACACATATCAGGACCGTGATCAAAACGTGTCCATCCGTGGTCAGACAGGTCTCGAGCGTGACCCGGACTAAACGAGCTTACATAATACTTGTAAAATGTGCGTATAGTTGTCGGTTTTCTATCGGTTGTCTACCGTTTGCATTTTGGGGAATGTGCGACGGAATCGTATAATTTAATTCCGCCAAGCCCGTTCCATCATCGGAGCACAAGAACGGCGATGCGCCACCGCTACGTGGTGGACATCCCACCCACACACACAAAACGTTTTGGGGACACATTCATGTTGCGTACAGCTAAGGAGTGAAATTCCCTACCAGAGTCTGTGTTCCCTGATAGTTACAACCCGGGAGCCTTTAAATCAAGAGTGAACATGATAACTTCTAGGCAAGCGTGCTCCATCTTCGTCCATATCATCGTTTACATACCTACCATCCGGTGAGATAGTGGTCAAACCACATATTCCCGTCCACATAATAACCCGTCTGCCTTAAAGCAATAGTGAAATCTTCTGGGTAAGCTCGCTCCATCATAGACCTCATACATCACTTTCCATAAGGCGTTATTGTGGTCAAGAGCAAGCCCATTAAATAATAAAAAAACGCGTGTCTATCATTAATCATTAGTAAAAAAAAATTTTTTGAGCTCCGGACGGACTACGGCCCGGCCACGTCCAAGTAAATGGCCGACGACATCGTGGGAGACCCAGACTAAGATGGCGGAGAGGCACTTTTCGGGAGGAATGAAAGGCTGACAAGGAGGTCTTGGCCCTGCAGTGGGATACTCGGGCTAGACATAAATAGTTACGATTTTTTTAATGGATAAATGGCTCTTACCAGCAGTCCAGTTCAACTTCATCACCACCGACATGGATGTACTGATCAGGGAAGCGATTTTGCAGCTCCCTGAACAAATCACTGATAACTTTGTAAGTCATATTGTTCGATGGGTCCATTGGCCCCAAGCCTACGATCTTGCCAGAACTGTAGCAAGGTGTCAGGATACTCGGGTACGCGACACCCCAGGAACTTGTGTGTCCTACAAGAGGAAAATTTAGAATTTAATGTAGATGTAGAAGGTATGCAGTTTAATCTAAAATGTATCTAGTAAAAAATCCGTGGAAGTTATAATCGGGAAGACAGTTTTCAGCAACAGCTGCACAGGTCGATCTGCAAGGTAAAGCAACGCTTGCCAAGGTTGGTTTGTGGATGGGTGACCATCTTAACATACCGAGTGTCCTCCGTGCCGCGGAAAGTACGTTAAGCTGTTGGTCCCGGCTGTCATTTGGAGATCTTTGGCAGACGTTACGGATAGTCAGAAGCCAGAAAATCTAACACCAATCTTGCCAAGGAGAACTGTGTTACCCAGTTAATGGGTCGTGGAGGTCGGGTAGGCAGCCGCTCCGCGTAATTAAATACTGGTATTCAGCTAAGGGACCGTCTCCACGAGCGAGAGAATCGCGGCGAGTTGACGTTTTTTCATACATCGAATCGCCGCGATAATTTCGCCGTGTGGAGACACGTTCATAGAGTTGTTATAGAAATGCGTGGCACGACGATAATATCGCCGCGATTCTCTCGCTCGTGGAGATGGCCCCTAAGGTCTAGGCAGAAGAAGTTTTTACGATAAGACAATGAAGGGTCCAAGAGTGTCTTGTGATCTACGTGCTTCTAATCTATCTATCTATACTTATAATAAATCTGTAGAGAGGTCAATTCTGTACATGAAATATATTTCCAAAATAACTATCAGGGGTGACTAGGGATCGATACTGATGCCAAAAATGCAATCAGTAAAATTTTTGTCTGTCTGTCTGTCTGTCTGTCTGTATAACCGTTATAGAAACAAAAACTACTCGACGGATTTTAACGAAACTTGGTATAATTATTTTTCATACTCCTGAGCTGGTTATAGTATACTTTTCATCACGCTACAATCAGTAGAAAATGAAAAAAAAAAGAAAATGAAAATGTGAAAGTTTGGTTGTTTGTTACTCAATCACGCCAGAACGGCTAAACGGATCTTAATGAAATTTAGAAGAAAGATAGATTATAGTCTGGAATAGCACATAAGCTGCTTTTAATCCCGGGAACATGTTCCCTAGGGACCAAGCGGGCGAAGCCGCTGGCAGAAGCTAGTTACAAATATATTTCATAACTAGAAATTTATTCATTCCCACTATTTAAAGAACCAACTATATACTTACACTTAAAATAGAAAATAAAATAAAAAAAACTCCTAACTAAAATATAGCATCAAAAAATTCGTCCCCATCGCTAAAAGCTAGAGCCTTTTACCTTGGACAGAGTATAAGCATTGCCATACAACGTGGCAATGCAGCCAGTCTTTTGGGCTCACTTCCAGTCGATAGCGATGGGGACAAATTTTTTGATGCCATATTTTAGTTAGGAATTTTTTTTACTAGAAATTATGTTATATTGAATATTGAAAAATACCTGGCACATCAAATTCAGGCAGGACGCGTATGCCTCTTTCTTTCGCGTAGTTTACAATCTGGCTTATATCTGCCGCAGTGTATATCATTGTAGGATCGTATGCAGCTTGGCTGTAAATAAAATGTGATGGATGCAAAATATTGTAGCTATGTAATAATAATAATAATTAAAAAAAATGTTTAATTGTACATAGAAAGAAGACATCCAAATAGTACACAAAGATTATAGCAGTGTTGTACAACAGTGACACATAAAAGGGCGAACTGATACCTCCTAAACTAGGCCAAAAGCCTGTGTTTTAGGAGCCAAGTTCCTCCAGTTGTAAAGTCATACAACGAGTATGAAATAGACGTGCAAGTACTTATTGGTACACAATTATAAATTAAACTAGCCATGCCTTAATTTAAAAACAATATAAGTAATATTAAGACACAATGGTAATAAGATTCTCAGTTTCCTCATACGTTAACTTCTGCAACCACTCTGTAAGTTTGATTTTAACTTCATGTTTCGTCAAGGGGTAAATGGGCATAATTTTATGAATTTTATTATAAAGTCGAGAGCTAGTTGCCGTATATTGACGGCTGGCAAACTTGGATCGGCACTGGACTATATCGCACACTGGAGTGCCTTTGCGTCTTTTCAGCTTAGCAAGATCCAGATGCAGAGTAGAGTGAATCCTCAGCACAATGCGGAGGACAAAAAGCTGTCTCACAGTCAGCACTTTGGCTTCTGAATAAAGCTGATTGGTACAAAAGTCCCTAGGCTTAAAGTGCATGAACTTCAAGATCGCCCTTTGGGCTCTTTCAACTTTAAGTAAGGAGGTTTTGTAAGTTCCTCCCCAAACCGGGATACAATATAAAATAATAGACTGGCAGAGGCTCTGATAAACTATTAAAGCTATCTGGGGATCAGCAGAATGCCTAAGCTCCTTAAATATATAAATTAACTTTCGGATCCTTGTACATAGGGCTGCGATATGGGGCTGCCAGCTTAGTTTATTATCAATTTG
This sequence comes from Ceramica pisi, assembly GCA_963859965.1. Lineage (NCBI taxonomy): Eukaryota > Metazoa > Arthropoda > Insecta > Lepidoptera > Noctuidae > Ceramica > Ceramica pisi. The sequence goes on from OY982538.1 coordinate 3,053,956, forward strand.
GACTCCTAAATATTTTATTTCTGAAACCAGGGATAGAAATGGGCAGCTGCAGTTGGGTTCCCCACCTGAGCAAATGTGAGCCTTAATTTGACCTGATTCCGCTGGAGGAGCCAAAGCGTTAGGTAGTGAAAATCTAATGACCTTTGTCTTTTCTACGTTTAGAGTAAGTAAATTCTCTGCGAGCCACTCCATAACAAGGCGTAGCGACTGTTCTGCCCGCACTCTAGCTCTGACCCAGTCAGTATCGTGAATTATCAAAGCTGTGTCGTCTGCGTACGTAAATATCTCGCAATTGGAAATATGTGCAAGACACAGGTCATTGATGTATAGCAAAAAGAGAGGGGGCCCAAGGATACTGCCCTGTGGTACACCAAAGCTGACAAGTCTGTCATCACTCTTTGTAGAGTCGATTTTGACCCGCTGAGTACGATTAGAGAGATAATCTTTGAATATATCCAATGCGAGGCCACGAATCCCAACGCTTTCCATTTTCGAGATCAAGGTGGGAACAGAAACCGTGTCAAATGCCTTGGATAAATCAAGGAAGATACCGTAACATTTCATGCCTTTGTCTAGGTACTTAACCAATGTTTTGGTAAGGTCAGTTACAGCATCCTCCGTTGAGATTCCGGGTCTGAAACCGTACTGATTCTTGGCAATGATGTTGTGTTTAGAAAGATACGCAACAAGACTATTGTAAAGTATCCTTTCGAGGATCTTGGACAAAGAGCTCAGTACGGAGATTGGACGGTAGTTTGTTACACGAGCTCTGTCTCCACTCTTGAAAATAGGATGCACGACCGCTTTTTTGAGAACGTTGGGAAAGATTCCGGTATCAATGGCACGATTGAAGATATGCGTGATAGGCGACGATAGAATGGAGCTCGACTGCTTCAGCACCTTGGTTGGTATGTTGTCGTAGCCAGTGGCACAGTCAGAGCGCAAGGTGCTGATCAGTCTTTTCACTTGTGTTTCATCTACTGGCAGTATGACGAGAGAATGGAAAGGTGCAGATATAGGAGGCTTTCTAAAATCATGGTTAGATCTAGGGAGGGGACGCACTTGAGAGGCCAGTTTACGACCAATATCAGTGAAGAAGAAATTGACACGGTTTGCTGAAGTTTTAGGATCATCGGTGAGTTGAAGAAGCTCTTTGGGAGATTGCGGTTGAGAAGTAGAGTTGGTGATGGCTTTAATTGCCCTCCAAGTGGCTTTAGGGTTATTTCTGGCCTTCTGCAATTCATTTTTATCATATGCTCGTTTTAATTTTTTTAATAAGGTGTTTAGGTAGTTGCGATATCTTTTGTAAGAAATTTCAAGGATTTTATTTTCAGGATTCTTTTTTAATCTATAATGCATCCTGTCACGGTTGCATATACATCTAACCAAACCTTGAGTCATCCATGGTTTTATAACGCGAATCTTATTTTGAATACCTATGCATAGGGTATGAGTAGCAATAACTTCTTGAAGTATTCCCACAAACAGATCCGCGGCCAGGTTGGGGTTCATTTCATTCAAAACCGAATTGAAATCAGCACTTTCTAAGTCTTGTTGAATTGCTGAGAAATTGTAACGTGAAGATGTAGTGGGGCTGTTTTTGATGATAGAACCCTTATTTTTGAGGTACAGGATGACTGGCAGGTGATCAGTGATGTGTGTTTGAACCACTAAAACGCATGCTGTATTTTTTGTTTTTAACAGAACATGGTCTAAACAGTTTTCTGATCTGGTAGGGTGGAGGTGGGCTGGGAGCAACCCGAGAGTCGCAATAGCTGTGAGATAATGATCTGAGTTCCGATCATGGTTAGTAGGTTTAATATCTACGTTCAGATCTCCAATAAGAACCACATTGTGGAAGTGATTTATAGTGCCAGCCAAACTGTTTAGGCTATTATAAAAGGAATCCAAATTAGTATATGAGGGAGAGCGATACAAACAGATGATAACGGTATTATCTGTGGAGCAAACAAGGCAGTTGGCTCCATGAAAAGTGGGTTCGTGCACAGTACATCGCAGGGTCGTCCGGGTGAATACTACGACTCCGTCGTTTTGTGATTCATTATTTAATGAGGCGTGGCAGGTATATCCCTGCATAAATGGATTAAGTCCAGATACTTTTAGCCAGCACTCCGTCAGCACAATTACATTGAAAACAACATTAGTGATAGACAACATAGTAGAGAATTGTTCGAAATTCTTTTTGATACTCCTGATATTAATATGTATTATTTTTAAGTTTTCGTTGGGATGTGTAATGAACTCCGAACATTGGTCAGGGGAGCATTCGTACGAAGTAGCTATGGAAATATTGTCGAGTTCATTGGATATTGAATGAATGTTGGCCATTGAAAGTTGAGGGAGCAGTAAAAACAATAGCACATGGGAAGAAACATGAACGAAACACACATGCTTCACGAGAAAGCAATCTTGATTGATAAAGTTTAGCAAAATGTTTTGAATAAAAATTAAAAGTCGTTTTGCAAGTCAAAGTGCGTAAAGTTAGGTTGCAGTAGCTAATCTTATTAATTATATTAAAGACACTTGGTATGTTTACTGTATGAGCATATGAATTAATAAACAAATTAACACACAAAATTGGGGTTTTTGCCCTTAACATATAACGAAACAGATCATGCATATTATAAGTAGAAAAAAAACACAACGTTAACGACAATAGAAGATAAAATGAGCAGTAAAGTCATTGCTGTTTAACTAGAGAGAGCAAACATTTTTCGGACCTTATTTGCGTAGGTTTTTCATTCGGATTGTTGGGATCTTTCCTAAGAAAAATTGTACCGTATGAATTCCAGCAGGAGAACTTGTTAGCTTTTGCAAATACCCGTGTATCATAGAACAGCTTTTTCTTTGAAGGCGTAAGGTGCTCATCAACGTAGATTGGCTTCCTATCCCCTACCAAACCAATAGTGTGCGTGTTCAGCTTGTCGATTACAGGGCGCTCTTTATTGAAGCTACGAACATTTGAAAGGAACTCATTCCTTTTCGTAACCAAGTTGAACTCGGCTACGATAGGTCTGGGTGTTCCCGAAGTCCCCGGTAGGCGGTACAGGTCCCGTAAGCAGTCTTTACGAACTTCTACGTTTATTGCTTTGCCCACCGCTAATACTACAGATAGAAGATCCTCTGGGCTTTCTTTCTCTTTCTGGGGAATGTTTCTGAACTCAACTGTTGAAGGACGCGACTGGAGTTGCAGATCTTGGATATGTTTTTCAAGCTGATCAATACGATCGACTTTTTCATTTTTTTGCTTCTCGAGAACAGTCAGCTTTGCTTTCATCTCCTCATAGCATTTATCAGAAAATGCTATGCTTCTCTCGAATTCCGCGTGTGTTTTTCGTAACTCTGCACACTGAATTTTCACCTCACTTATATCTCTGACCAGACCTTTTAGGACCGCGTCATGCTCTGCTTTCCAAGAAGAGAGTCGGTCATCGTTGTCAGTTTTCCACGAGGCAAGCATCTTCATGATTTCATTTTTGAATACATTAAATGTGCAGGCAAATTGATTCGCTTCACTGGTTGGAGAATCCGCAGTATGCGGACGCTTGTTTCTGACAGTTATATTTTGTTCCAGCACGTTCACGGCTCCTGGGGTAGCAGATAAATCGGGCTCAGATACCGATTGTCCTTGTCGAAGCGGAGGGTTCCTCGATTTTGGCGGGGTACGTTTGGTATTCATTCATCATTGCTTTGTAATCAAACGGTAACCCGTGCAAAATATCAAAAATCTAGTTATCTCTTGTTATATTCAGTTTTCGGAACGGCAACTAAGCCTTTTCTATAAATAAAAACCAAAAAGATAAAATCAAAGCTCCGCAAAAAGTAACTTCCTTAGATCGGCCAGATTCGAACCCAGCACCTCAAGCGCAGCAGTCCGCCTCTCTTCGTTTGGGACCAACTTATTATTATTTGCTTGGTTGAAATAATGTTTCTTTAAGTAAAACGTCTTGTAGTAAGTTTGGTGAGTGGGGTGACCTTACGAGACAGTCAAAGTCACAGAACAAATATCGAAACACTTGCACCCACTTTTATAAATATTATTTTACTAGCTGACCCGCGCAACTTCGTCTGCGTCACATTTTCCATTACTGCTCCGCTCCTATTTGTCTCAGCGTGATTATATATATATATATATACGCCTATAACCTTCCTCAATAAATGGGCTATCTAACACTGAAAGATTTTTTCAAATCGGACCAGTAGTTCCTGAGATTAACGCGTTCAACCAAACAAACAAACTCTTCTGCTTTATAATATTAGTATAGATTGCTGGTGGTAGAGGTGCTGAATCAAGTGGATTCTTAATTTCGTCCAGAACAGTCCAAAAAGAAACACATTTTCTCCGATTTTTACTGACAATATTGCTGATCGTAGACCACTGATAAATATAGTTTGTTTTAAGATTTTATAATATCAAAAAAGTTTTACTGGGTTCATAGAATCGATTTATTATAGAGGAGCTCGTTCAAATCGGACCAGTAGTTCCTGAGATTAACGCGTTCAACCAAACAAACAAACTCTTCTGCTTTATAATATTAGTATAGATTGCATAATATACAAAATCTACGTTCAGTTACGTATCCTGATCTCTCTCTCGAATTAAGAATATAATTATGAAGAGGGTACCTAATGCAGGGCACTGTATCATCTCTATCGGTTGAAATGCCGACCAGCCCAGGTACCTAATCTCCTGGTACAAACTAATCTTGAATCAAAATCAACAAAACCAACTATCGAACGAATGGTGCTGAATCAAGTGGATTCTTAATTTCGTCCAGAACAGTCCAAAAAGAAACACATTTTCTCCAATTTTTACTGACAATATTGCTGATCGTAGACCACTGATAAATATAGTTAGTTTTAAGATTTTATAATATCAAAAAAGTTTTACTGGGTTCATAGAATCGATTTATTATAGAGGAGCTCGTGGCTAAAGCCGCACGGGCCGATCTTCAAGGCTAAACTATAACAGACGAACGCATCGATCTTCAAGGTTAAGCAACGCTTGCGAAGGTTGGTCTGTGGGTGGGTGACCATCTTGACATACCGAGTTTCCTTCGTGCCTCAGAAAGCACGTTAAGCCTTTGGTCCCGGCTGTCATTTGTAGATCTTTGGCAGTCGTTACGGATAGTCAAAAGCCAGTAAAATCTGACTGAAATCTTGCATTGAATGAGTTGTGGAGGTCTGGTAGGCAGCCGCGCCACGTAAAATACCGGTATTCAGCTGAATCCGGTTTGTCTGGAAGCCGAGCCAATATAGTAAGGAAAAGGCTAGGTTGTTATAATGGTCACCCATTCACAGACCGACCTCGGCAAGCGTTGCTTAACCTTGAAGATCGACGTGTTCGGCTGATATAGTTAAGCCACATTGAAACATAATACCAAATATTCATCTCTTCTGTTAGTAAAACAGTTTACTTATGGATACAGGTAACTCCGGACTCCGGAGGAGACTCTCCTCTCCTCCCAGTAAATCGAAAAACAATCTAGTAATTTAATCAAATCCATACTTCCAAAGCTAATAATTTCAACATTATAAGTCTGTAAGTTATACAACTTAAAACATGGGGCTGACCTTATGCTACTGCGGAGAATCTTAACACCGCGATTCAGAAAAACGCGTCATAAGTACAACGTCATCTATCGATCTACAACGTAACTGAACTGTCTTTATGCTCATAACTACTCATAAGTTCAAACTTAGAAGCTTACACGTTACGATAAATAATGATAATATAATAACATATAATTATAAACATTATGTGTTTAATTAAAAAATAACTCAAAAATACATTGTTTCGGGGTCTTTTCACACATTTCTTATTAAAAAATTTCTCAATAGATGGCATTGCAAGTATCTGAAGTCTCAATGAAAACAACCTATTTTAGCGCTCGATGAAGTTTCTTCGTAAACTTTAAAATTCGATATCTTTTGATTTTGTGGGTCGATTTTGATGAAATAAACACTAAATGTTGCTCCGATTATCACTTAATATTTCGAAGTACCTAAATTTTGAATCCAATCAGTGGTTTATGCGTGATGCTCCTCCAAACGCACAGACATACAGACGCACAGACATACAGACGCACAGACAAACAGACAAACAGAAAAGAATTTCAAAAACTGCTTTTTTGTGTTCTATGTCATTTTTCTGACATTTCTATGTATTTTTTATGCGAAAATATTCAATGTGCAGACACGGCAACTCTACGATTTTATTATATGTATAGAAAATAACTCAAAAATACATTGTTTCGGGGTCTTTTCACACATTTCTTATTAAAAAATTTCTCAATAGATGGCATTGCAAGTATCTGAAGTCTCAATGAAAACAACCTATTTTAGCGCTCGATGAAGTTTCTTCGTAAACTTTAAAATTCGATATCTTTTGATTTTGTGGGTCGATTTTGATGAAATAAACACTAAATGTTGCTCCGATTATCACTTAATATTTCGAAGTACCTAAATTTTGAATCCAATCAGTGGTTTATGCGTGATGCTCCTCCAAACGCACAGACATACAGACGCACAGACATACAGACGCACAGACAAACAGACAAACAGAAAAGAATTTCAAAAACTGCTTTTTTGTGTTCTATGTCATTTTTCTGACATTTCTATGTATTTTTTATGCGAAAATATTCAATGTGCAGACACGGCAACTCTACGATTTTATTATATGTATAGATATCTCGTTTTTGTTTTGATTAATATAGAAGAATATAGTAGATTAAATTTTAATTCATTTACACATAGTTTTAAATATGAGATCCACGCACATTTCGATACATATTTCACCGTTGTAGATGCAGAGTTTACACTACTTTTAGATTTTACAAAGCGGAGACGGCACGATTGTGTGTGACTTGCACGAACGCTCGACCATCTAGCTACTTGCTAGTGACGTATCTAAATTTTACCTAACTCTATAGGGTTCCGTACCAGCTTTCTACGACCAGTAGTTTCGGCTGTGCGTTGCCTGCCAGTCACTCAATCACTCAGTAACGGAAGAGTTTTAAATATATATATTTATTTATGGATTGATTGATTACAGGAAAAAGAAAACGATGTCTCTAATTAGCAGACTTTTTCAGAACTCTACAACAAAATTACAATATTTCCACTATCGGTCAAGAGATTGGCAATGATCGAAAACTGCAATTTAGTAAAATTATCTCACGATTAAAGGGCTCGCCGATGAAAAAAACATTTCACGTTTTACATGTTGGTACGGTATTTGGTAGGCAACTGACCGATATAGTTGTTTTTGAGCGGTGGTACTCGTATATGTTCGAAATTCGAATTGCTATTAGAATGTTCTGTGTAAAAAGGCCACTTTAGTAGGTACAATCAGCCAGCACATCAAGCTACCCGTCACTGTCAAATTTCCCCAATCAACCTTCCACCCAAAGGTTTAGTGATAAAGACGAAAAAGAAACTTGACTTGACAAATTGTTGTACGATTACGGGCCAATTCTACTAATTTTTAAACAACTTTCGCATTCGCATGTCAATCGCCAACTGTCAAAAAAGCCCTAATTTTCATACATTTTTGACAGTTTGCGATTGAAATGCGAATGCGATGCGAATGTGAAAATTAGTAGAATAGGCTAGATTCCATCATCCACAAATTGCAAAACTATTTAGTCCGTCAGTTAGACTAGGTATTGAAAAATAATGGACACGTATTTTTTGTTTTTGTAAATCACAGACCATTGTAAATCAATGAATATTGACAAAGATACAACGCATCAAAACTCGGGAGTGGGGGCTCGTGACGTCACGACTCACTAAAACTTATGCGAAGGTGTGACGTATTGAGAATTTTAAAAGCGTCGTAACTTCGTCAATTTTGGTTCCCGTAACAAAAGAAAAAACACGGGTCAAATAGGACTAATTAGAATTTTTCAGGACACAAGCCTATTGCCACTAATTTTATGATTCCACTAAAGTGGTCTTTAATTCGTTTCTGGCGGTACAGATGTCGCTAACACAATATTGGTACCGACCTTAATTGAGGAAGCACATCACTGTGGTAAGGAAAGCTCTGGTCATCGACAATGTGCCAGTGCAACACATTCATCTTGTTCATTTCCAAAGCGTCCAACGTTTTGAGTATCGTTGATACGGAGAGGTAGTGTCTGGATGTGTCGATGAGAAGTCCTCGGTGGGTGTATTTGGGGAAGTCAACGATTTGTGTTTGGTTGATGAGCACATTCTGTAAAATAGGTTAATGTTTATTATGTGTATTGTTTCAAGAGGTTTAATATATGTAGAGTTTTATTTAGATCCGTAGTTCAGCATAAATATGGCATCTGAAGGGGTTCGAGCTTTAAGGAAGCTGGCATAGCCTCTATGATCTAACACGCATTTATTGGTAGGACACTTTAACAAATAAAAACTGTTATCAACAAGGTGCCATAAAGTGTTACGTTGCCGAAATATTTGAAACATTGTTTGAGTGTACAACAAAGAAATCGCCCTTAGCCAATGTGACCACTTAGAACCACTTTTTTCTTTCTAGCAGATTATTTCTAATTCAGCAGTGCGATTCTGTAAACATGTCGAAGTGAACACTTAGGTGATGTGACCGACAAATGAGCTGTCAAACCATAACAACAAAATGGCATGACAGCTCACATGTCGTTCACTCCACTTAAGTAATCAGGAATAGATGTCGACAGAATCTACCGGCTGTCTTACTTTGTATCCATCGGACATATAGAACAATTGTGCGAACGACTCGAGTCCTCTAAGAACACCCCATATTGAGTCACTGTTGAGTGTCGAAACCGCCGCCACATCAAGGCTGTCTGAAATAAAAAATTATATTATTTATCTAATACAAACTGTGACTTTGACCTTTCATTTTGATTTACCTTAGATATTTTTATGCAACTGGTTTTATAATAATTTTTCGAGGTGAATCAAACTGCAACCTAGTAAACAAGGAAACGAGAAGATCTACCAAAAGTTGAATACCTACCTATAATTTTCTTTTTCATCATCACCGGTATTGGCAAGGCGCGGTGATGATAGGTGAATTAAGGTGGTGATCGAATGGCGTCCGAGGACTGGGCGAAGAAGTGTTGGTCGCCCGGGCGGCGAGATGGACTGATGACATTGTTGCCATCGCAGGTAGAACCTGGATGGATACAGCGAGGATCGACCGGAGGACACGGTGGAGCACACTACGTAGGTGTGCCCCGCTTTGGCGGATCACCGCCGTGTCCTCGAAGCGGCGATTGGCGGCGACCTCTCGCGTCAAATCCAAGCCATGGTCCGGAGCGAGACGGAATGGGAAGCCGCCACCTCCTTCTGCGAAGCAGTCATGCTAGCGAAGGAGGTGGCGGAGCGGGAGGGGGAGAGAACCTCTCGTCCCGGCCGCCGTGGTAGACGCCGCGGGCGTCGGAGGCTATCTGGTGACCTCCGGCCACCGTAGGCGCGGGCCTGTGGACGGTGAGCCATGGATGGCTCGCCGTCCGTCCGTCTGTGTCGACGGCGCGTTAGTGTTCCACGCGCGCCTCAAAGAGAGTCAGCACACAAAGGGGCCTGAAAGGGCCGACGCCTGCCGAAGTCGCGGGACTATTCGAAAGAGATACCGGTGCTCCGGAACACAAAGGGCACATGAAGGAACATGGATGGGTTTTAGTCAGTAGAAGTCTGACACTCCCTTCCGCTCCGCCCAGAGCGGGGGAAGTCATTTGATGATTTCCCATCCCTAAAAAAAAAGGTAGAACCTGGATGAGGCTGGCACAGGAACTTGGAGATTGGCACGAGAAAAGAGAGTCCTATGCTCAGTAGTGAGCGATGTCGTGCTGTGGATGATGATGATGACGAGCAACTAATTTGTGATCAACAAAGAATCGTGGTATTAATTCAGTACCTAAACGTTTTAAAAATTAATTTCTGCTTTCATTTACAATCAGTTCAGTTCATCTTTCGGGGTCACGGTGCCATTTTCCTCGTTCATGTGTAAACAGATTCTTTGAATAAGTATGTGTGATTGTATTCTTCGAAGATAAATAACTTGGGTATTTATAGTTGGAAAGTAGCTTGTTTTTTACTAAGAATTGTAGCTCATACATTGTAAATGATAAGCCAGCTGGCAACATTACTACCTACAGTGTGATAGGCGCGCTAATGCCTATCTCACTGTAAGCTGTGTATACCTATAATAGGCATACATGCCAGAACTTATATTTTGTTTTTGTTTTTTCTGGTTTGTATTTGTGCATGTAGGTACTGCTGTTGGTGTACCAAATAATAAATAAATGCCCCTTAAGGGCATTTATTAAAAATTAGAGCTTTCCTTTAGTTTGCCATGTGTTATTACTTCCCAGAATTTGATCCATATTAGCTACCGCTTCGAATGGTCTAATAATACAGGGTGTATTTTTTTTCAAATTTCAAGGTTCGATTCGCGGGTAGGAACAATGACTTTTCAAAAATCCAATGATGCAGTTTTACTTTTCATCAAAATCGGGCTCGAGACTCCTTTCATTGTTTTTGGATATTCCTAATAGTTTTGGATTTGGCCCTGAAGGCACAATTTAAAAAAATCGTCCAGCCTGCGGGTCTAAAAATGCCATTTCAGGAGAATCATATAAGTAGAATCACAATATTAACCAATCATCTGGTGTCAAGAGATTCGTTTTCTATCATGAAAATTATTCCAATACCTCAACTTGTTATATGTTTGTATTGTCTCTATATATGACTAATATTGTATTTAAATTTATTTTTTTGTAAGTACCAACAAGTACTTGCACGTCTATTTATACCCGTTAGTATGACTTTATAACTGGAGGAACTTTGGCTCCTGAAACACGGGCTTTATCGGTAACAAATGCGTTACCGATAAAGACGTGTGATTCAAGATTGATTGGGATAATTTGACAGTGGCGGGTAGCGTGATGTGCTTTCTGATTCTGCTAAAGTGTTCTTTGTAGACCCACGATAACTCCATTAGGTACCACTTTAGATATAATGCTTGGATTGGCTATCACCTTTTTTGTACAAACGCACTGTTACACAAGACTTGTAGAATATGCGGGCGGTATATATTAAAATAAAATTAACATAAAACTCACATCTCTCATCCATACCCAAGTGCGGGTAGGTCTCGCATGGCGCTGTCAGTTTGATTTGTAGTTCCTGCAACGTTCCTTTGTCGTTCACATCAGTATCGGTGGCGGCATTGGCATTATTCGTATGAATCATAAGCTTCTTCGAATGTCTATCAGCTATAAGATACGTTTTCTTCAAAATATTCTTATAGCGCTCAATCGCAGCTTTTAAAATGTCACATGTTTGACCTTTTTCCTGTAAAAAGTTAATACTTTATTGCGGTCTGCCGGTGAATCCCTGAGTCTCATAATCTCGCATGTTTATTCTAATAAGACAAACACTTCTGGTGTTTTTTTTTTAATCGCACAATAGCAAGGTCAAATAAAAACGCCGCTTGCATGATCTGTGCGTCATCAAATTTGAAACAGTTGGTAGTTTTTAGGGTTCGAAAACCAAACTCTTTCAGGGATGAGTCATCCAGAAAGAGTTTATTTTTCTAGAAAATTCAGTGACAAATAAACGTACACGAGTCTGTCACAGAATTTCATACGAATCTAAAGGACCGATTCAGTTGAAATTTTGATCATACTGTGAGTCTATGAACTTCTGTGACCCAAATATGGACGCGTAATGTACTCGTACCTACTTACTTAGATAAATTTTGAAAAAATATTTACTTACAAACTTACAACACTAATATTATAGACTAAAACTAAAACCAATTAGATGTTTTTAGATAAAGTAACAAGTTTAAAACATATAGTTCGTTAGGAACCCTAAGCGCGCGAGTTTGACTCGCACTTGGCTGGTTTTTTTAGTTGAATGACGGAGCTCCAAACTAAATAAAACTAAACTATAATAATTATAGTAAGTAGCCTATTAAAATAGTTTAAGAAAAGTGGGGTTTATCGCACATCAAGTAAGTATCAAAGAAATTATTTAAAGTATAAAATCATAAAACAAATGGAAGACGACTTTGTCAGGGTGTCAATTTTATTTGAAAGTTTATCAGTTGTGTTATTAAAAACATTTGCAGTTTGATAATATAATTGACCGTGACGTCAAGCGACAAAGTTATGTATAGTTATTATTAGAGTTATTTTAAATAAATCGATATTTTCCGTTTAGTGAATAATTCTATTTTTTCCTCATGGGTGTCATTTTTGTGGTGTATAAAATCTCTTTATATTTTAATATTGATTTTACAACCACACGCTGTTGGAATGTTATTTTGTTTATTTAGTTATTTTAAGCTGTGAATTCCAAAAAGTAGGTATCTAGAGACGGCTAGAGTCACTCTAATAATTTATTTTAATTTGACGTTCAAAAGTGCAATACTTATATTGTTTTAAACTTTCAGCAAACCCGATATGAACTATTACAAAAGTGCAATGTTCTAGTTAAAATAAATAATTTGACTTTATTATTTACCAAAACTGTAGATAAGAATAGCTTTGATTATCTTAGAAAATTAGTTAGGTACTACAAAACTAGACAGTTTAGATTTTTGAAACTTACCGTTATAGTAAAAGTGTCTGGATTTAACTTAAAGTAATTGTCCGATTCACTCTTTTCATGTGGTTTTGGCCATATTGCCCCCTTCGTGGGTGGGTATTTAGGCCCTGGTATAACAACAAATGTAAAGCTTGCCGCGAAAAACACGCAAAAGGCATTGAATAATAATATGTGCCGAAGCATTTTGCCGCCGAAATAGAAACGACAGTGCCTCGCCAGCGATGCCGCACCAACTGATTTGTTGTTTGTGTTTTTATCATTTTAAATGTGGTTAGGTCAATAAGTTGTCTTATCATATAGGTTATTAGTTTTTAATGGTTACTTACCTACCTTTCTAGCTGTCCACTGGGAGCAATCTATACTAATATTATAAAGCAGAAGAGTTTTTGTTTGTATGTTTGTTTGTTTGTTTGTTTGGTTGGTTGAACGCGCTATTCTCAGGAACTACTGGTCCGATTTCAAAAATTCTTTCAGTGTTAGATAGCCCATTTATCGAGGAAGGCTATAGGCTATATAGCATCACGCTATGACAAATAGGAGCGGAGCAGTAATGAAAAATGTTACGCAGACGACGTTGCACGGGTCAGCTAGTCTATACTAATATTATAAAGAGGTATTTGTTTGTAAGTTTGTAAGTTTGTATGTAGGGGGTAATCTCAGGAACTACTGGTTCGATTTGAAAAATTCTTTCAGTGTTAGATAGCCCATTTATCGAGGAAGGTTATAGGCTATATATCATCACGCTAAGACAAATAGGAGCGAAGCAGTAATGGAAAATGTGACGCAGACGAAGTTGCGCGAGTCAGCTAGTTTATTATAAAGCAGAGGGGGTTGTTTGTTTGTTTGGTTGAACGCGCTAATCTCAGGAACTGCTGGTCCGATTTGAAAAATTCTTTCAGTGTTAGATAGTCCATTTATCGATTATCGAGGAAGGCTATAGGCTATATATAATCACGCTAAGACAAATAGGAGCGGAGCATTAATGGAAAATGTAACGCAGACGAAGTTGCGCGGGCCAGCTAGTGCTAAATATTATGTTTCTTTTCATCTTATTTTTTTTTGTCCTACCAATATTATAATGGGCCTGTCATCAAGAAAACTTTGTACGGTCGTAAATGTAGGAATGGGCCTGTCATCAAGAAAAACTTTTACGGTCGTAAATATAGGTACTTACCGAGACTATTTTGTTTTCCATGCATGACATAATTTTATTGTGCCCTACAGCAGGTCCAAAATTGGTTTACTGCTAATAATTTAGTCTTAAATGGGAAAAAAACTAAATGCATCAGATTTGCCTTACCGAATGTTAAAAGTAATGATTGCGATATAGTATTGAACAAAGAGAAACTAGAATTCGTCGAAAACACGGTTTTCTTGGGAATCACGCTTGACTCAAGGCTACAATGGGGTCCTCATTTAATATCTCTTGCGGGACGGCTAAGTTCGGCAGCATACGCTGTCAGAAAAATCCGTCAATTTACTGATATAGATACCGCGAGGCTGGTCTATTTTAGTTATTTTCATAGTATCATGTCTTACGGTATCTTATTATGGGGACGAGCTGCAGACATCGAGTCCATATTTATTCTGCAGAAAAGAGCCATCAGATCCTTATACAATCTCCGGCGGCGCGATTCCCTAAGGGAGCTGTTTAAGGATATTAACATCATGACAGTACCTTGTCAATACATTTACGAAAACATTATGTATGTTCGGAAAAATCTTCATCTTTTTAACAAGATTAGTGACAGGCATAATTTTAATACGAGAAATAGGAACAAATTAGATCAACCCCGGTTCAGATTAGCTAAAGTACAGTACACACTTCTTTTATGGGGTACTGTGTTAAATTTTATAATAAAATACCAGTTGATATTCTCGAACTGAATGAGAGAAAATTTAAAGCATGCATAAAACGCACACTATGTAGTAAAGCATATTATAAACTGGAAGATTATATCCTCGATAAAAATGTTTGGCTAAATGCCGGTCCTGCTCCACAGTCACAGCCGCGGGGGTCCACTAGTTAGGTTTTAATGTCTGGAAGAGATGCTCACCCTCTTTTTTTGTTTTGTAGTTTATTTTATTTTTTTGTTTTGTACTCATAATACAATAATTTAATTTTTTTTTCTTTATAATAATGCTGTTTTATAGTAATTGAATTGTTTGTTATACATCTTTCATTACTTGGTCATTGACAACCATAGTTTTATGTAAAGTAGAAGCATTTTTTCAAATTTTGTAAATGTGAGTACCATGGGGCCATTTACATAATATTTATGTGATTAGTTTACTTGTTTGACATGAACGAGCATGGTGATCGAGAGCATGTCATGCTCACTCAAATGTTTTGCTGATGGCGGCGTGTGTGTTGGATCATTCGGTTCCCTTCAAAATGGTTGAGCTGAATGGTGCCGATACATACGTCAGGTTCGTGAACGGACGCCGTCAGTTGAGACTGGTCATCTCTTAACCACCACTGGCTTATTTTCATCTTTATATTTAAGTTGTTGCTTTAAGTTTTTTTTATTTTGCATTGTCCTCACATGAAGAAGCAAGTACATGTAACTAAGATTTTTGTAAAACATCACATGATTTAAAAGAGTGTCCATGGAGTTTCTTGCACGTTCTTCTCCATAGAGATCTACGCTTTGGAACGTGCAAATAGCCTCATGTTTTTGACTGACCGACCTTGACATTTCAAAAGTGCCTGTAAATGGTTTATTTGAAATAAATGCTTTGAATTTGAATTTGAATTTGAAAAATTTGAATTTGTGGAGGACAGTTCACGTATAGGGCAATGAAGCCCTATTGGTGAACTGTTTATGTCATCATCATCATCTGTGGATGATGATGATATCACGACATCGCTCACTGCTGAGGATATGTCTCTCATTTCTCGTGCCAATCCCCACGCTCCTGTGCCAGCCTCATCCAGGTTCTACCTGCAATGGCAACAATGTCATCCGTCCATCTCGCTGCCGCCCGACCAACACTTCTTCTCCCAGTCCTCGGACGCCTCCACCTATCACCACCGCGCCTTGTCGGGTGTCCTGCCCAGCTCCATTTTAGTTCCGCAATTCGTTTTCCAATGTCGAAAACCTTTCGTCGAATCTCGACGTTTGGAACTCGATCTATTCGACGTATGCCAAGCATGGAATCACAGTATACCACGTGTATCTGACATCTACGCACAAACGATTTCCATGGGTCCAGGGCATGATTCTGGACACCCATTTTTCGTCGGTTCTTTTCTCATCTTTTCATTTTTTTCAAGAGTACCACAAATAGGTATCAGCTCAGCAGCAGGTGGCAGGCGATAGGGTGGTGGCGGTAGGTGGCATCTATTTGTGGTTTTATACAGATTGCTCTTTTTAGTGAAAGCAGTTAAATATTTTTTATTTTTTTTAAATCTCATTGGGTTAGGTCAAAATAACGATTATGAGCTGTCTAAAGTAAAAAAAAACTCTTGAAAAAAATGAGAAAAAAGCCGACGAAAAATTCTAAGTCTAGGGTGTCCGGAATCATGCCCTGGACCCATGGCTCTCTGTGCAACTCTCAGTCTGTAGACAACCTCCTGTTATTTAGGTACTATAGTTATTTTTGGTGCGTAGCTAATCTCAAAGGGGCCCAAATATTTTTGGGGGGGCCATTTATAAGGCCAATTTTGTTTAAACAAAATTTGCCTTATTAGGCATAGCTAAAGCGGTTAATATCTCTATCGGGCCCGATAACTAGGGCGAGTGTAATAAGAAAACGGGTGTAAGGACCCTGCCATCGGGCGATCGGGTGGCTCCGATCTCCCTGCTCTGTCTATCACCTAGTGTAAGTAAGAGACAGGGAGGCAGGGCCCTGCCGCAGTGGGCAGTGGGTAGATTGACACCTTGGGCGGATTTGTATTCAGATATTTTCCATTGATTATTTTAGGTACTAAAATATTCGATCAAAATAACAAAATTGATTTCCCTGTCTCGCGCGGTTTAAAGCGCAACATGACTTTATTCTTTTAGGAATTATAAATTATACTCCAAAAAAAAGTGAAATTATAGTTGCGATGCATTTTAAACTAGGTATAATATTTGTATGCAAGTAGTCACAAGAGTAGGTAGTTGTTAATTGATGTCTTAAGTTGGAAACAAATTATAGGCACGTCAAAAAAGCCACTTTATTTTTTTATAGACGCGTCTTTGATATCTGTCTAATGAATTTGATAAAAAAAGAATGTACGCCTTCCTTGGACCTATACTATGCCTTCTTTGGACGTACGAGTGAGTTGTTGTTGTCACCTTGGTGCTAGGCACCCGGGGCGGACCAGCCTCCTCCGCCCCCACTTTACGCCACCACTGCAGTTAGGGCACGATAGATTGTGTAGTGTAATAATCGGCACCCTGCCGCAGGGACAGGGCGCCCTAGATATCGGGACCGATAGATTGTGTAGTGTAATAACCGCTTTAGCTTTGCGTCCACACGTCGGGCCCTTTGTTGTCCGAGGGCCCCGTATCTTTGATACGGCGGTAGCTACGCCCCTGAATAGCACATAGCCTAGCTAAATTTTTAATCCAGTAGGTATTAATGTTTTCTTGGGTTAATTTCCCACATTGAAGCGAGAAAAATAACTGTATGACGAATCAATATTTTACGGTAGATGAGTACGAGCAACTCAGAACCGTAAAAGCAAAGGTGACTCGAACGTTAAAGTGATAAGGGTTGCGTATTGCTCGTAAGTTTTGATTGCAATGGTATACCAATGGGTTTTATGCATTGCTCGAAGAGGTCGATCATTGCCAATGAAGAGTCAGCATTTCAGCAATAAGTAACGGTGGACGGGGGGCTGAAAAGGACTAGAGGGCACTTTAGGAGAATCATGTTAGAATCGAGTAAACAAAGATATCTACATATACAACAAACCATTAACTGACTGTAAAAAAATAGTAACTAATTGGATAAAACCACTCACTTATGACGACACGGAGAAGCTACTGGAATAAATAAAACCTTACACATAATGCTCTTATCATTCGTATTTGTACGTACACAGTCTGTTTTCATTCATTGCTATTTACACTCACTCTGTCTTTTACATTAATTTAACAAACCCTCACACTATCACCTAACTTTCACAAACACAGATGCTCACATTCAACATTCAAATTCACATTTACACAACTTTATACTCACAGTAACACACCTCAGTATTCACACTCACACACCTCCATTTTCACATTCACACACCTTCATAGTCATAGTCACATTCACACACCCTCATATTCACATTCACACACCCCTACTCTCACTCACGCATTTGCATGCTTCTTGTCTAGTTTTAATTTTTTCTTTTTATTTTAAATCGCCTGTTTTTATTTTTATAACACTTAAAACAAGTAATTTTATGTTAATATTTTAAGTTTTGGAAGAGCGGAGTCTCCTAACACAGGCTTTTTTGCTTAAAAGTAACTTTGTAGTGTTTTTTTTTGGAAGTCGGTTGTATTTTTTTGTAACTTAGAAAATAACTTTAATTTCGGAAGTCGGTGTTTTTGTTAGTTTCTTCGTATTTTGACACCGACTTCCGAAATTAATTAAAGTTTTTTTTTACTTTGTAGTGTTTTTTTTGGAAGTCGGTTGTATTTTTTTGTAAAAAGTTTTTTATTTTTCACTTTTTAGTGGTGCCCCCCACACCTAACAACACCACTGCAAAATTGCAGAAAAGCAAAATACGCAATTTCGATTATCAAAGAATCATCTAAATAGTCAAATTCCAGCTATTTCGATTTAAAATCCAAAGTTCGTAACCGATTTTGATATGATTTAAATGGGACCAATCTGCAAGTATATCCTTTCAGATAAAACAAAAAAAATTCAAATCGGTTCATAATTGTCGGAGTTATGAGGTAACAAACATAATCATAATATTAATTACACAACACCTGTCAAATTTCATTTTCATCTTATCGCTAATGCATTAGGTTCGAAGTTGATTGGGAGAATTTGACAGTGATGGGTAGCATGATTTGGTTTCCGATTCTGCTGACGTGGCCTTTTTAAACCCGTCGGTCCGTCGGTCGGTCGAGGAGAAATGCTAGCTTTCCGCGACTTCGTACACGCATATCCAGTTTTTTTCCCGTTCACGTAGGTAAGAATTTCAGGAAATCCTTCACACTTCAACACGCCAAATTTCATCTTTTTACGACCAGAAGTTTCGGCTGTGCGTTGTTAATCAATCACTCAGGAATGGAAAAGTTTTATATTTTAGAATTAAACCCTGCAGGCCAAAATAGGAGCTCCGCAGCGGGGCTCCGTCAACTTGCCCTGGTCACCAAATCAGCCGAATGTAAATTCATATAAAAAATTAGTTATAACCAAAAACACACCCAAAGTAAACTCAACCAACAGCGGACAACGGGAGGCCCATTTTCGTAACTGTAAAGTGGGTGATAGACGGGCGAGCAAGAACGCAGACTTATGGCTCGACAACCTTTTTCGCTCGTGTGTCACCGTAAGTAGGTACGCAGACTTATGGCTCGACGAGTAAGTTCGTTGGCGATCCAACGGGTTTGAAATTTTGCTCGTAGTTCGCCTCGGCTAGCACGTCTGTCAACGCTGCGAGCCGCAAGCCGCAAACCATCATTGACCATCATTTTGTTTTGTGTGTGGCACGTTAAGTGCTATTTTGTTTCAAAAGTGCTTATTTTCGAAGCTATTCACACTGATTATTAACAGAATTCTTGATTGGAGGAACACGATTGTAACAGGTTCAGGAGTCGACCAAATATTATGTGCTAAAATGACGGCACTAAAGTCAACTGCTATTCACACTGATTATTAACAGAATTCTTGATTGGAGGAACACGATTGTAACAGGTTCAGGAGTCGACCAAATATTATGTGCTAAAATGACGGCACTAAAGTCAACTGCGGTTGTGAAATTGCTTCTCTCATACAAGTATCCTGTCTGGCTATAAGTTTAAATTGTTTCATTGTAATAGATCACTCAGTTAAAAAGTTAAAATTTTTTTAAAGTGAAAGTGAAAAGTGAAGTTCAAATATTAACTGTAAAACTTATTTTTAACATACCTATAAAATAAAATAAGTTTCTAAACCAAAGGTACTAAACCACACATATAAAAGTACAACGAGACGCTAGTCTACCTACAAACTATGTTGAATTGTAGAACCGTCGTCGCGTGTTGACGTCACTCGTCTCATCGATGCGTCCGTCGCGTCGTTGCAAAGTTATGGAAGTTTACGTTATGAACTAGTCGACGAATTTAACTAGTCGATCGACTAGTCGATGAACGGAAATGGACGGTCTAGTTTCGTTGACGATAAAAAGGTCTACGACCCACCTCTAGTGGGCACGATGTATCATGTAATGAAAAAAAAAAGATACTACATTACAGGATTCTTCCATGATTTATATAATTATGCACAGACTCACAGAGGATTTCGTCTATGGTTCAAATATGGTCGTTGACAAAAAGTACCCTGGTTGTACCGCATGGCCGCAAGACGCTACAAATATGCATGTTTATGGATCACTGTGGAAATAGCATAAAACCAAGCACATACATACCTTCCCAATAGTATGTGTCTTATAATTTAACAGTACCGGTTTTTTTTAAACTAAAATGTCCATCACTATCCGCATCGCTGGGTTGCTGTTAAAAAAATAAAATAATAATCTGTGCTGCCTAAAATTCTATTGACGTTTCATTTTGGGGGCGGGTATCGCCACTCTACTATTGTAGCGAATTTTAATCAAAATGAGATAATTCAGCATTTTGCGTTAGTTGGAGTTAAATAAAATAATTGTCAAAACTCATGTTACTATCTGCAGTACCGTAGGTGAGTCCAGCTGATATTTTATATCCCTGCAATCGGTTTCAAATCTTGTGTTTTATTGGCTGTATCCTGTCCTATTGATTCATAATCAGCCCAATTTCTTCGAGTACTATCTATGCCTTTACGGAGTTGAGGTTTGACGTGTAGTATGAACTAAGATTTGCGGGTAGATTTTGGCAGATCACCAGACCGAAAACTCATTACGTTGCTTCGGCTTGCGAGGTCTGGTATCTATTAAGAAGTGGAGAATGGGTTTTTAGAAGGGGTTGTGCTTGATTGCAGGTCTAAATCAAGATGATTGGGGGCCTGTTCGTGTACAACCACAAGGGCGAAGTCCTGATCTCGCGGGTGTACCGTGACGATATAGGGCGGAATGCCGTGGATGCGTTCCGGGTGAATGTCATCCATGCGAGGCAGCAGGTGCGCTCGCCCGTCACCAACATCGCCAGAACTTCCTTCTTTCACATCAAGGTAAGTGCAGCAACATAAGATTTTTCCACAAAATAATAATTTAGAAAATATAGGTACACTTTTAAAAAGTCAGAAAGTATTCTAAAAAATCACCTCTAAGTTCTTAAAAATCATCAGTTCTAGCAACAAGAAGAACCTGCTGAAATTATAATAAAAATGTTTGAAATCTGAAAATGCAGAAAAGTGGGCGTTTTTAATTTACATTAACACACCTGAGGCAGCCTACTGTTTTTTCCTATTTCCTGGTCCTGGTCAAATAAGGTACACAGATTTATCAATTTTCTTTTTCCCTGTTTACTTGAAATCAGTCAGGACTGATTGCAAGTAAACAGGGAAAAAGGAAAAGAACATTACCTTGACAATTCAAAAGTGCCTGTAAATGGTTTAATTGAAATAAATGCTTGAAAAAAATAGTTAATAATTATTTTTTTTTTATTTCAAAATATATATATATTTTTTTTTTTAATTATATTTTTTTACAGTACATTAATGTGGTATTCAAGTGAAAATACCATCCAAAGTTTTTTTTCTATTCAATCTTATCTAAGGATAATGAGCTTGTCTTGAAAAGATTGCTTTTAGCAATAAGGCTGCCCATTGTGTCACCCTATGTAATGTTCCTGATCTGTCTTTACGGAAAAGACACTTATAATTTATTCTGACTTGGGTAAACTGTTGAATCATAAAATTGTATGTAAAAATAAAATGAAAGAATGTACACAGTTATCGAATTAATATATTTTTATATGGTGTACAATAGGGAATATGCATGAAAAAAGTATTTATGATCTGAACAGTTAATCTTAAAGTATTCGAAAATCTAATACTAACAGTGAAATTAGAATCTAAATTGCTCGAAAAACGAACGAGATACAATTATTTTAAACAAATATATCTGTCCCTCTGCGAAAACGCTGATTTATATGGCAGCTGTATAGTCGTCGTGTAATATGACTTCACAGTACGTATCGGACTTCTCTTACTAACTGTAGTCTTTGAAGCTTTATAACTTCATAAATGATGAAGGTATTTAAAAAATAATTTCACGATTGTTTACTAGAGCTAATAAGTATTTTATTTTGCAAAAAAAAAAAATCGCATGCATATTGTACATAAAAAAGAGTATTGTATTGTATCCAGCGTTTCTATTCACTCCAGTTAACTGATAACTAAGAACATCTTAATCAACTCAATGTTTTATTAAACAGAGGGCCAATATCTGGCTGGCAGCTGTGACTAAGCAGAATGTGAACGCCGCTATGGTGTTTGAGTTCTTGCTGAAGATCATAGATGTAATGCAGTCTTACTTCGGCAAAATCTCCGAGGAGAACATCAAGAACAACTTTGTTCTTATCTACGAGTTGCTTGATGGTGAGTGTAAAGAACTAGGGGTCTAAAAGGCCACTTTAGCAGATCCATAATATTAACCACACGAAAATCAGTCATAATTATATCATTTTCATGTTGATTGAGATAATTTTACAGTGATGGGTAGCCCAATGTGCATTCTGATTCTGATAAAGTGGCTTTTTTAGACTCCCTGAATAATGGCATTTTCTTACGATAAATTATAAACTGACATCTAGGTAAGGATCTCCTCAAGCTATACACTTAAATTGGCCTATAAGATAGGTAATTAATTTGGTAAAGTATGGCGTGCTAAATATTATGGTTATACATGATTCCCTAATCATTTCTTCAAGAGCAGAAACACACAGAAATAGACAGATTTAATGCTTACACATGCAATGCAAAATAAGATATCAGTTAATGGCAGATCTGTAAGGATGAAAATAAGCAAAACATCCCAAGAGTTTGTGGTCTTATTGGGGCATTTATAGACTTAAATGAACCATCACAAACTGTTAAGACTTGACTTCATAATACAAACATTTACAACACACACCCTACTAATTTCAAGCAACTATAAGAAAAACTATGTCCAGTGTTACCTGAATTGTGAATCAATCCCTATTTAGTCCATCCGTAAGATTTTGAAAATATTTTGGACACATATATTTTTCCATTTCAAAACGATTAAAATTGATAAAGATAAAGCACATCTAAGTTCAAGAGAGGGGCTGATGACGTCACATTTTAGTAAAAACAGTACTGAATTGTGACGTCACTCGAGTTCTCAACGCACTGTATCGTCTTAATTTTTAGTTAGCGTGAAAAATTAAAAAAAAATACGTGTTCAATATTTTTTGGAAATCTATCTGACAGTCTAATTAGATTATTTCAGGAAAGTACCCTGAGCTGCAGTGCACACCCCTGTGTCACTATAATTATGCCTCCAATATGAGACACTCGTCACTGCTTGAGAGCCCCTGCCACATTAGAATGCATAGTGTAATTGCTTCATTTATTTACAGAGATCCTGGACTTTGGCTACCCTCAGAATTCAGACACGGGTGTTCTGAAGACATTCATAACCCAGCAAGGTATCAAATCTGCATCCAAAGAAGAACAAGCTCAAATCACTTCACAGGTTGGTGTTATTCTTTATTCATTTTGCTGTGAAAATAACTATTGGTTGTTGGGTTGAATGTATCCTGGGTATATTGTGCCCAGTTACTGTGTTGCGAAGGCCAGGTGGGCAGTCCCCCTGTGTAGAATATTGGTATGGCATCCAAGCACTGGAGTACGCAGAACGCGCAACGGACCGAATGGAAGTCTAAATGCGGAAAATGGAGTCCCTAATACTCCAAGCACTGGAAGCACATTTCAATGTTTTTGGGAAAAAGTTTAGATTATCTTACTGTTGACGTGTCACTCACACATTTATGTTTTGCCACATCTGGATGCAGGGGCGGATCTGGGATTGTCGTTGTGTTGGTGTTTGACCCCGCTGAGGGAAGGTTATGCAGGCCTCCTTGGATAACTTTTTGTAAATTCCTTTTATACTTTGACTTTATGAGGTTGTACACTACCTTACAAAGAGATTCACAAAGATATCTCAAAGTTTTGGGTGGACAGCTTGATCCCCTTATCCCTTACACAAATGATCTACTTTACAAAAAAATAATTCTGAGTTGGTTTTTGAATAAACATACGGATCGAACTGAGAACCTCCTTTTTTTAAGTCAGCTAAAAATAATTTTATTTCGTGCAGGTGACCGGGCAGATTGGATGGCGTCGCGAGGGTATCAAATACAGGCGCAATGAACTGTTCCTAGACGTACTGGAATATGTCAACCTGCTCATGTCACCACAAGGTATGTTGTACAACTTGATTTTTTAACACCATTCAATTTATTTTCACCGGTATTAGGTTGTTTCTAGTTTTTCTAGCTTCGCTTGCGTTAATAGAGATTTTTCTAGTAAAAGTAGCCTTTAACTTTTTTGGTTCCCATTTGTCTCAACCAAAATTTATCAAAATTGGCTTAGTTATTTATGTCCAAAAGCGTTCGCCCTACGCCCTAGCGGTTGGCCGCTTTTCCAGTTTTTATATGCAACCGCTACTGATTGTATGCACTATGTGTAGGCTAACAAACAAACTTACTCTCGTATAATATAATATTAGTTGGTATAGTGTTCATTATACATAGAGTATTTTATCTAGCAACTAGCTGTCCCCCGCGGCTTCGCTCCCGTCAACTTATTTTCAAGGAGGAAATGTCCAAGGATATTTAACTGGCAACTTTTTTTTACATAAAAACCTTCTCCTGTTGATAACAAACACAACAAAAAAAGAATTGGCCAAATTGGTCCAGGCGTTGTTGAGTTATGCGCTTACCAACACATTTAGCGATTCATTTTTATATTATAGACTAGCTGACCCGCGCAACTTCGTCTGCGTCACATTTTCCATGAATACTCCGCTCCTAAATAATATTGCGACTATAAATTGACATGTAAGCTACTCTATCTTTCAAGTTGGATCAAACTGCACATGGTATGCAAATTTGGTTAAAATCGGTTTAGTAGTTTAGGAGTCCATCGCAGACAAACAACGTGACACGTGATTTATAAATATTAAGATTAAGATGAGCATGGTTTTAGTGTAGGTGTGACCGTGAGCGTGTGTTTACTTGCAGGAGCACGGATTTGTGACTTCACTTTTTTGCGCCGTCTTCTTTTTTTTTTTGGTCTGAGGTGTAGACAAAAAAAGCCTAAAAAAAAACATACTTTTAACCAGTCTCATTTTTAGGCTAAAAACTACTCAGCAATCCTGTCTCTTTTCTTTTATATACATATATAAGTTCCAGTAAAAATAAAAGCCTAAAGCTATGTTTCCATTGGTCCCCAGGTCAGGTGTTGTCAGCCCACGTTGCAGGCAAGGTGGTGATGAAGTCCTACCTCTCCGGCATGCCAGAATGCAAGTTTGGCATCAACGACAAGATCGTCATGGAAGCTAAGGGAAAGGGCAATGGTAAGTGAATTTAATCAAAAAAAGTCATAATTGTCAGAAATAATAATGTAGGTCTTTGAAGCTAAAGTTTCTGATTTTTTTCCGGCCATTTTGGACTATGATAATCAATGATCGGGAAGGTAGAAGGTAATATACATTAAGTTTAAAGAAAAGAAAAAAGTAGAGACTTCTTTACGACAACTTTTTTTTTCGGAATATTTGTTCGAGTTTCGGGACATCGCTCAATTAAGTACTTAATTAAAAACAACTAAAAAAAAAACTTTAATAACTTGTATAAATAACTTGTTTGTTTATTTGTTTGTTTGTTTGTTTGTTTTGTTTATACAGTAAACTAATCGAATTAATTTTTCTTTACCTTGTTAGTTACACTTTAATTATTAAAGCTGGTATGTAAATTACATTATCTTCTGTGCAAATATTATTTAAAAAAAAAATCGTGTAGAAGTACTGTTTTTTTAAAGAGAAACAGGAAATAATTCATTTCCTGTTTCTTCGATAATTGTTTTGTTTCATTAATTTTAGTTGTACTTAAGTAATGTCCCGAAATCCGGGCCACTAGTTCCGAAAAAATATTTTGTCATTAGGCGTCTCCACTTTGTCTCTGTTCCTTTTCGAACTTCTAAGTATTTTAGCTCCCCTTTTTCCGATCACTGATAACTTCAGTTGGAAGTGGAATTTAGAATTCAAATATACCTTATATTTATTTAAGCCATGTTTTTCTTTTTGACCAACTTCCAAAAGGAGGAGGTTCTCAATTCGGTGGGTACATTTTTATTGATTGTTTTCAAATCAGATATTAGTTTATTACTTTAAGATTTTTTTTTGTAATGTCGCCGAAATGTAGAATCAATTCGTCCTCGTTTCGCTCTCACTCACAATAACTCATTTCTTTTCTTATTTACCTTATTTTGTATATCTACCCCACAATGCTGTTCTTTTAACCTAAAGGTTGATTAACGTGTAAAGAAAACCTAGAGCGATAGAGGGCGACTGTGCACCCACTGGAATAAATAAATAATAAATATTGTCTCTTTTTTTTCTAGCCAATATGGGTAAGTTTTTACTACATGTCAGAGAGCAAAACACTGACAGAATCTAAGAAATTTAATTAACACAATTAAAAAGATCTTTCATTGTATATTTATCATCAGCTTCCTAACCTTATCAAAGGTTACTTGGGGTTGGCGCTATCAACTGTCACAATATTACTGATTGTCATTTATTTCAAATCACTGTTCATTCAATCCATCTTATTTTTTCATTGGCCTCCCTGTCCACATCTCCATCCATCCACATTTTATAAATAACTCTTTTAGTAACATGCATTTCATCTTCTCTTCACAACCATACCAATACAAACTATTTCCTTTCCGCTTTTCTGCAACTGGCATCACATTCACTCTAATTCTAATATACAAACTTGAACGGGGGCTACCGTTTTCGTGCTCACCAGCTGGCGCCACTGGCGAGTAAGGCTCTTAGGCGTAGCATCAAAGTTATTAACGCGCATGTGAACAAATTTAAAAGAAAAATAATTTATACTGGCTGAAACGTGCGATTAAATACGACATAAATAGTGCCGCTGTGTTATGCGGACTCATCATAATCGAAATAGAAAGAAGAACGGCCACATATTTCCGACAAAAAAATATTAAATGACGGTAGAACCGTATCTGCCTAACTAATCTGCCATCGTCAGGCTGTTATAGTAAAATATTTACAGTAATCACAACAAATGAGTAAAATAAATAAACTTTAGAGGTAGGCGAGGGATCCTCCCTTTTCAATGGAGGTTTGTGGTTCTTTACTCTCTGTACCGCCTACCTCTAAGGGTCAGCTCAGACCGAGACGCGACGCGACGCGACGTTGCGAAAGAGCTACTCAAAATACAACTTTATATTCTACACGATAAGATACACTATATATACAAGTGGCGCAGCGCTGCGGTGCAACGTATACTGACTTCTCACAGTGAAATGTGTATCTTATCGTATAGAATATAAAGTTGTATTTTGAGTAGCTCTTTCGCAACGTCGCGTCGCGTCGCGTCTCGGTCTGAGCTGACCCTAAAGCGGTGACCCCGATGTGATAGCTAAATGTCATGTATCATACGAGAAAATAATAAACAAAGTGTTGTGTTTTTGTGGCGAAAATGTAAAGTGTTTTTTGGATAGAATTGATGTTAAAAATGAGATGTAAACCGCTATAAAACTCTTGTCAGAAGCCAACCAACAATTAAATTTGACATTTCGAAGATCTTACGCTACACAATGGCCTCTAACGGCGAATTCAAACGTGATAGCCCTCGCTCTGTACATACTGCTTATATTTTGGTACCTAATACAAGCCTACTAAAATGTTATGTATGTTTCTTCAGGAGGTATATCTGGCAACACGGACAGTGACCCAGCCCGCTCCGGCAAGCCGGTGGTGGTCATCGATGATTGTCAGTTCCATCAGTGCGTGAAACTCAGCAAGTTTGAGACGGAGCACTCCATCTCCTTCATACCGCCTGATGGAGAGTTCGAACTTATGAGGTTAGTAATCGTGAATTAAATCATGCGTTCTTTGATTTCAAACTTGACATACAAACAGAAATACTCTCGAAATCATTACCTTCCAACTGAGTTGTCAGGTAAAAATTACCTGGAGTCAACAATCCACTAACATTTTGATAATAAATAAATTGGACTGTATTTGAAGAGGTATGTCTAGCAATCGATATTTATGAGCTTTAAAAAAACAAGTATCAGTTTTTCAACATGTAAGACAGTATTATTACAGTAGTATTTATAATTGTTTGTGTATTTGTTTTTATTTTATTATGTGTAATGTATGCTATGATCCTTTGTTGGTCGAAATAAATGTTATTTAATTTAATTTATTTATTAAACAAACCGTAGAGTAGACTTAGTAGAGTAGTTATGTTTCTACAAATACACGTCTTGTCTTTTAAAAGTCTTATTTGCACCAAACAATTTCAATATTCTATACCCTATTTTCTAAGATAAAAAAAAATAAACGTATTATTTAAAGTGCTTCAAAGCAAGCAAGTGATTGCAATTGGTCGCTAGATCATTAGAGAATTATTTTTTCTGATTACGATAGCGTTGTGATGAAGCAGTCAGAGCTGTGTCTCCCACTTGTGGGTGGTTTCTATTCAGCCTTTTTACTACCGCTGACTGGTTTCGTAGTTTAGCAACTAGTGGGTTCGAGTGCAAGCTTAGGTGCTCCTTGTATTTGTTTTTCTCGACTTTTTGATTATTTCCACAGATACCGCACCACGAAGGACATATCCCTACCATTCCGCGTGATCCCTCTGGTCCGGGAGGTGGGCCGCACCAAGATGGAGGTGAAGGTGGTCCTCAAAAGTAACTTCAAGCCCTCGCTGCTCGGTCAGAAGATCGAGGTGAAGATCCCAACACCGCTGAACACCAGCGGAGTGCAGCTCATCTGTCTCAAGGGGAAGGCCAAGTACAAGGCCTCAGAGAATGCTATTGTTTGGAAGTAAGTTGTTTTCTTAGGCCCACTTGTATAAACCAGAGTAAGGGCGGGTTGTCAAACAGTTGGTTAACGTTACGTATGCACGTCAAAAAGTTACGATTACGGAAGATGTTTGACGTTCGTTAAATAAAAAGCGTTGTTTCAAAACATTTTGCTATAAATTCCTGCTCATCCCAATAGCTCCAGTTATTAACACGTGGCCTACCTAAATACCTTTTTTTGAACTCTACCTTTTTTGTGTCATCAGAAGAAATGCTATTGAGGAATTCAAAAGAAAGTTCACAGGATTGTTTTATTTGGCGCAACTAAAATCGTTATTTTTTTTGCGTGCGTTAACGCTGACATATTATTGTGAAACAACTCATTTTTTGATCACGCACGTTAGCACCATTTTTAACGTTTACGCGTGCGTTAAGTGAACGTGAAACAACCCGCACTAATCCGTTAACTCAGAGTTAGTTGTTAACTCAGAGTCAGCTTCCAGTCAAACCGGATTCAACTGAATACCAGTATTTTACGTGGAGCGGCTGCCTACCAGACCTCCACAACCCATTAACTGGGTAACACGATACTCCTTGGCAAGACTGGTGTCAGATTTTCTGGCTTCAGACTATCCGTAACGACTGCCAAAGATCTCCAAATGACAGCCGGGACCAACGGCTTAACGTTGCTTCACGAGGCATGGAGGAAACTCGGTATGTTAAGATGGTCACCCATCCACAGACCAACTTCGGCAAGCGTTGCTTAACCTTAAAGCTCGACCTGTGTGGCTGTTATTATTTAGCCATGAGCTCCCCATTCCAGTACACACAATACACTTAAAAGGAAAACTTTGTACAGAGAAAAGGCTAATAAGCAATTTAACTCTAACTTAATAAATGTTACGTGATAGATTATGTTAAAACTAAGATGAGTGTCCATTTGCACTTTTACACAAGTCCGTAGCACTTTGTGAGTCTGATTTAATTTATAAAAACACTTTGTTCATGTGTTGTATGTATAGCACAACGTTGTTACTATTATTCATTCACTACACACATTTAGTGCGTAAAGCCGCGTTTTCACTAGGAAACATGTCGCAGAGACATATCGCCCAACATTCATGGTATGTCTCTGCAACTTTGTGGGACAATGTCGCTCGACATTTCCCTTGTTCACATTGGCCAGTCGTGATCAGTATGTCGCCCGAGGAGGTAGTGTTGTCCAGAACACAAAGCGACACAAGTTCTCACTACTCAAAGCCTGTCCGACGACTGTCAAGGGACGCGCAGATCGCGCGTGTCGACGCTCGCAGAGCATTGACTAGCGACAAGTTGCGCGACCCGTAAATGTCCCGCGCGACGTCGGGCGACATCGCGCGGGACACGTGAATTTCGTGTCGAGCGACAGAGTCGCGGAACAAATGTCCCCTAGTGAAAATGCGGCTTAAATCTACTAAATCTGTGTTGTCTAGCAGCTGAATTGCCTCAACATTCACATGATGATGAAATCTGTGTTTGTGAGCTTCTTTTGATTTCGATATTTTTCTCAGGATAAAGCGCATGGCAGGTATGAAGGAAACGCAGCTGTCTGCTGAGATTGAGCTGCTGGAAACCGACACTAAGAAGAAATGGACGCGGCCGCCCATCTCCATGGGCTTCGAGGTGCCCTTCGCACCTTCAGGATTCAAGGTAACACTGAGTCTACGATAAAATAAATAAATAATAAAATAAATATCCTTGGACATTTCACACAACGCCATATAGTCCCAAGCTAAGCAATCTAATGCTTGTGTTATGGTAACGAGATGGCTGATAAACTACTTATATACATTTTTTTTTGTAAATACATACATATTATAGATAGAAAAACACCCAGACTCGGAACAAATACCTGTAGGTCGTACAAATATTTGTTCCGTGCGGGAATCGAACCCGCGACATGCTGCGCAGCAGTCAATCGCTCAACCACTGCGCCAACCGTGTCGTCATACGATTAGATTAGATTAGATTAGATTAGATTAGATTTATTTTGTAAAACATGAGTACAGTAAATAGGTCTTATATATAATGATGATGTTGCTACATGTTTTGCCATTTATGGCGTACAAAATCAGTGGAACAATCAGATAAAGTAATTCAATTAACGAAATAAATCAAGTGATGACTTGGCGTGGCGTGGCGTGGCGTGGCGTGGTGTGAGTGGTGGTGTGTGTGTTTTTGGTGTGGTGTGTGTGTGAGTGATGGAGCGAGCTTAACGAGGAGGCCTTGTCGCTAAAAGCGATCTCATAAAGACAACCTATACATAATACATGGATGGAGAACGAAAGACTACTGTTGGTACAATGATCTATTTTAAGGTTTTGCGTTTTTTAAGTTCCAAATGACCCACGCAACTTAACTACGTCACATTTTTCATTAATGCTCGGCTCCTATTGGTCGTAGCAAGATTTTATATAGCCTATAGCCTTCCTCGATAAATGGGCTATCCAACACTAAAATCACTACATATTATAAA
Source organism: Ceramica pisi (assembly GCA_963859965.1). Lineage (NCBI taxonomy): Eukaryota > Metazoa > Arthropoda > Insecta > Lepidoptera > Noctuidae > Ceramica > Ceramica pisi. Next base: position 3,085,247 of record OY982538.1, read on the forward strand.
ACAAACTCCTCCGCCGGGTCTGTCTGTCTTTCTGTTCGCGATAAACTCAAAAACTACTGCACCGATGTTCATGCTGTTTTCACCAATGAGTAGATTGGTTCTCGAGGAAGGTTTTAGTATATAATTTATCAAGCGGGCATCAGCTAGTATGTTTTAAATTCGAATAGTAGTTCCTGAGATTAGCGCTTTCAAGCAAACAAACTCTCCAGCTTTACAACATTGGTATAGATAACTAGCTACAATATTATTATTCCTTTATTTCAGGGAACAGTAGCCCATACAAAATACAATAAACTTATACAGCAAAATATACAAATAAACTAATACATATAAAATATGAACTCTAAGACACACGAAGTGACGGCGTCGTGTTACGCTGCGCGGTGTCACATAGTCTGCCACGAAAACGTCGGTAGACTACACCCTTCGGCCAAAACTGTTAGGAAATTATCGAGATGTTGTGTCGGAACCCGCACCACAAACGACTTGAAGTTTGTGTTTAGGACCACCAGCCTCCTTCGGGACATACAGTCAGGCGTAATGTTATCCACTTACATAAACGTGTACGTTGCGCCGCAGGTCCGCTACCTGAAGGTGTTCGAGCCCAAGCTGAACTACTCCGACCATGACGTCATCAAATGGGTGCGCTACATCGGACGCTCCGGCCTCTACGAGACGAGATGCTAAACGAATACCGGTTACAATGTAAGTAAGCATACTATTTAATTTACTGGCACTGGCTTGGACACAGAGGAGATCGTGGCTTAATAATAACAGCCGTACGGGCCGATCTTTAAGGTTAAGCAACGCTTGCCGAGGTCGGCCTGTAGATGGGTGACCATCCTAAAGCGCTCCGTGCCTCGAAAAGCACTTTGGCAGTCATTACAGGTAGTCAGAGGCCAGAAAATCTGCCAAGAAGTTCCGTGTTGCCCAGTTACCTAGTTGTAGAAGTCTGGTCTGGCAGTCGCCTTATGTAAAATACTGGTATTCAGCTGAATTCGGTTTGACTAGAAACCGACCCCAATGTAGTTGAGAAAAGTCCAGAGGTAGATTAAATGTTGCCAGCGTCCTAAACCTCATTGGCGCCCCTAAAGTAAGGCACGCAGGTGTAGATCCATAATTTCGCTCAGAGGGTGAAAATTATAGCGCGAGCACAAACTAATTCTAATAAAGAAACAGAATGACACTGCCCAATCCTGGAATCCAGGATCTCACGCTTAGCAGCTGTGACAGTAATAAGCAAGAGAGCTATTGTGCATGTCGTAAAACAGTTGGAAGATGATTGTTTTTTTTTTTTAATGCAAAACGTGGATCGGGCCATGGAGGAGTAATCAAGCAGTAATAGGGACGGACTTTGGAATCCGATCTATGCAAATTATTATAATTTTTTGTGTTAATTTCCTCTGGCGCCCCATGGCACGTGCCTACTTTGCCTTAAGGTGAATGCCACCAGCCCGCGAAATTCAAAATTTCATGCGTTTTTTGCAATTTGCAGGCCAGTGCTAGGTTGTATGTTGATTAAAATATTCGCGGCTGTAAGACGTATGTAGTTACAGAATTTCGCGGGCTGGTAGAAGCATTCACCTTAAGGAAAATCCGCTCCTGGACTAGTCTTTTTTTCATAAGGATTGTATATCATCAAATGACTCCTTCCGCCCTGGTTGAAGCAGAAGGGAGTTTCAGACTTTAACTAAATCCCATCAGTGTTCCTCCTAATGCCCTTTGCGTTCCAGGGCCGCGGTGACTCTTTCGAACAAATTCCGCAACCCCGGCGCCCCTGGACAAGTCTAGGCAGATTCTCTGACTCCCCAGTGTCTCACTTGCATTACGATAGTATTGTTGATAGATGTTTTTTTTCTGGTTTCAGGAAATGCACGAGCTAAGTGGTTCAACGGACATAGTAATGGCGTGTTACATAATATATTTTGTATATAATTTCACATCACTCCAGAGATTCCTTCGATGAGTTCTATTTTTTTATTTTTCAACTAAGTATAGACTATTATATGCTCAGTTATGTATGCTTACATATAATACAATACGAGGTTTTATGTCATTGAAATATATATATAATTAAAAAAATAATCGGAGAATTATGAATTATGAAGAGACGATATATCGTTTAAAATTATTTTATGGAAATGCTATAATGAAGGACAGGTTCCACTTTGAAATTATAAATTATGATTATGAAGAAACTTAACACTCCTTTTTTGGGAATTCGTGTAATAAATGAGATCGATAAAGGAGCAATACTAAATCTTCGTATCCAACAACAATTGACGCCCAACATGTTCAGCAGACTGCAAAACAACGCGCGACGTTGCCAGCAGGCACGCAACATTGACAATATTACTAAATAAAAGCTCATATATTGCTTAGTGGATACGAGGCTTAATACTTACAAAGTTTAACTGGCTTAATACTTACAAAGTTTAACTGAATTCCTTATGTCAAATATTTTTCAAATTATATAAAAAAATATTTAAATTAATAATCGAACGAAATGACATTATAAACCTGTTAAGTCTCAAATAGACTGCATTTTAATAGTTTTATTTTTGTTTGTACATTATGTAACTATCGAATCTCATTCGCGTATCACTTTATACCGTTTCGCTTGTAATATTCGCCCCTTCCAACGATACTTTCACGTGCTGACTACTCATTTTTAGAAAAATAATGAAATTAAGTAAATACTCTGTACTGAAATTGGAACACAAATGGTGGTGATTTTTTCACATACTGTTAAAAATAATTGGTTGAAGTCCATTGAAAAAAATCATCTCTTTAAACAATTTTTTTTTGGTATCTAAAAATGGTACAGCAGAATGCTTATCTCAGTGAAGTCAATTCTCACCACTTTTATAATAAAAATACGTCAGTACGCAAAATAATAACATAACCATTCCTCGACATTAACGCTTTGTTCCAACATATATGTATATCTAGTAAATACTATAATAATATATATTCTACATTTAGAATATCACTATAATATGAAGTTATGTAATATTAGGTAATCAATAGTATTAAATATTTAGAGTTAGATAAAGGGATCATCTGCAAATCATGTCAAGAAGACGGGGGGGGAAATATACTAGGCAATATACATAATTATATCCCGATCCTGGGAAAACACCTTTTCCCATACATAAAAGGAACCAGCAAAAGAAGCTTGGATTTTTCCTGACGATGACTTTCTTCATTGTTGTCCTAATCATATTCAGAAAGTACTTCATAGTGAAATATTAGTTAACAACGAAATAAAACAACATATTTTAATTCGTACTTATCTGGACTTTCCTGTTCTTCAATTTTAAATGAACGCTGGGTGTCAGCGCTTTTAACTTTAGGTATGAAGTCTCTATTTATCGAGATTTACATAAAAACGACCAATGAAATAACTACTACCTCCGTCTCACATATTTTGTGGATGAACCCTATTAGAATTTATGAATGGAAGGCAAAAATTTGAATTCATAGTTATATTTCTAATGCTGGTACATATGTTTCGAAATTGTTCATGTTAATCTCGCGTGCAAAGAAATTGGACTTTATGCCATCAGACAACTTGTATATTAGCACAAAGTTTCAATTTATCTTGTAATCCATACATTAAGATATATTTATTATAATTATAATCTTATAATCATACAAAGATGATTTACACGAGCAGTATTTGTTATAATAATTTTAATGTAATAAATTCACATTCATCAATAGTATTTTATTTTTGTAAATACATGTGTCAGTTTCTTTGCACGCCAGTGTCTGCGTGCTGTTATAGGTAATGCTTATTACGTATCGTGTTACAAAAATATGTACAATAAATGGTAAAAATATATAGTGGTTTTATTTTAAACATAGTTTTGTGAGAATAATGATACCCATTTTATTTAATTTTTATATAGTTCATTGATTCAATGACAAACATTGGCCGGGGAGCTTGACGAATGCGCGCACTCCAGCGCCCGAGAGCCAATTCTACTAATTTTCTTTAAATTTTTTGTTATTGTTACCTCATAACTCGTCAATTATGAACCGATTTGAAAAATTCTTATTTTATCTGAATGGATATAATTATGTACTTGCAGATTGGTCCCATTTTATTTTTTTTCTGAATCGGTTACGAAGTTTGGATTTTAAATCGAAATAGCTGGAATTCCTTTACTTGGATGATGGTTTTTTGTCATCCAAGTAATCGAAAATGCTTATTTTGTTTTTCTACGATTGTTGCAGTGATGTTGTTAGGTGTGGGGTACCACTAAAAAGTTAAAAATAAAAAACTTTTTACAAAAAATACTACCGACTTTCAAATAAAAAAAAACAGTACAAAGTAAAAAAATAACATTAATTTCGGAAGTCGGTGTCATAAAAACGAAGAAACTAACACACTGACTTCCGAAATTAAAGTTATTTTTCCTTTTTTAGTGGTTTTCTTTATTTGGGACTCGGTTGTATTTCTTTTTTGACAGTTAAGATTGACATGCGAAGCGAAAGTTGTTTAAAAATTAGTAGAATTGGCCCTCTGATCAAACTTAAGTAGTTGTAGAACACCGTGTGGTTTTAGTTGCCAATTCTACTATAGTTTACGCCAAATAAACGTGGAATAAAGTACATTGACCTTTCCCTAATATCTCTTCGTAGATACTCGAACCATAAATTAAGAACTATTTTTCATTACTGTGGAGCTCCGCTAGGAGCGCCAAAAACTTTCTTAAGAAAGTCAATAAATGTATGTGGGTGCGCAATGTACTTTATTCCAAGTTTATCTGGCGTAAACTATAATTTTCACATTCGCATCTCAATCGCAAACTGTCAAAAATGTATGAAAATTAAGGCTTTTTTGACAGTTTGTGATTGACATGCGAATGCGAAAGTTGTTTAAAAATTAGTAGAATTGGCCGCCTGTACGAGTCTGACAGACCCCTTTTTTATGGATGGGCGGAACAGAAGGGAGTATCAGATTCTCACTGAGTACAACCCATCCGTGTTCCTTCTTCGTGGCCTTTGCGTACCAGGGCCGCGGTGACTCTCGAACAATTTCCTCAGCCCTGGCAGTGTGACAGACCCGTGCGGCCGCACCAAGATGGATGTGCACTCGTAAAAGAAAAGACAGACGTCACAAATACTATAATCTAGAACGCCAAAGTCAAACTTTCTTGCTGGGCCACAAGCGCTTCGAAACATATACAACTAACGTGTGCCAGCGGCTTCCCGCGTGATCCCTTCCCAAGTAACATTTTAAACTGTATAAAAGCTGTATTTATAGGTTATTTGTTTACTATAGGCTGTTAAACGTTGCTGTATAAATACTGTATAGCAAGCTATACAACCCTTGTAACTCTGAAATGGGCCCCAAAATTATACAGCATTAAGTGTAGATTTAGCTTTATAACAGCTGCATAATAGCTGTACTATTTGGCTGGCTAAGATACTATTTAGATACTTTTATACAGCTTCCATTCTCTAATTTTCTTTTTTATTCTTTTATGCAGACTCAGGCTTGTGAAAATCTTAATAGAAGAATAAATATATTATAATTGTGTTCGTGGTTGAATTCATTCTCCATTTCATTTCTAAATTTACTATGTGCCAAGGCAGAGACCATATGTGAAGTTTATGTGAAACAATATATTTAATAACTAAGTGGTAAGTACTCTTTCCTGTTTATCGTTGTTGTTATGCTTGCGACTGATATTTTTATGTGAATATATATACTAGTTTTAAGCTCAAAACTCACGCCCCTTCGAAATAAGGAATATACATAATTTTTTTCTGTAACAACAAATATGTGATCAAATCTGAAAACAATTTTAAGAGTAACCCGGACTGTTCTATTGATAGTAAACGTAATTGTGTGTACTATACAGTTAAAATCCATTGTAAATTTGACTGAAATTTCAAAAACAAACAATAAAATATCTCGTAAAATAGGAAAGCAATTTATAGGTTATGATAAAATGGTGTCCTTAGTTAATACAGCTCTTGCTCTTCTAGTACCCCTTAATGCAGCTTTTTGCATAACAGAGTCGTTATTTAAGAACGTATCTCAGCCTAAAGAGTAACATTGTCTGTACATTAGTATTTAAGTATTGTAGAAGCTGTCTTAAAGTCTTATTCATATTCATCAATACAGTTAATAATAGGGTTCAGTTGAAAATATAGAAAACCTAATTATGACCAAGGCCCGTAAGGCGGTGAGCAAGGAACCGGATTTTTTATCGAAAGTGTTCCAAATATTTTCGATAAAACAATCTGATTCCTTGTTTATGGCATTTTTATCTTTTTTCTAGTTTTTAATGTTTTTTTTTTAATATATAATATAACTATTAGGCTCTAAAAAAGTAGAAATACTAAAAAAAAAGTCTTTTTTTAAAACAAAGCGTATACGAGTATAATAGAGTATGTTCGACAAGATTGTTTTTATATGATAAGTACCTACGATATATATGGATAAAACAAATGGATAATTTAACTCTCTTTAGAGCGTCGTCGTCGCTTGCTTTGATAATAATTTATCTAAGCAAGCGACGACGCTCTTCGCCAATCCGCTTTGTTTTTTTCGATATTGCACATGTCATTTTCAAAGTCAAAGCAGCAAGTGGAAACCTATTTCAGTCAGCGTTCCAATCTTTTTTTGTATAATTGCAGATATATCAAAATAATAAAACACCAGGCTCGAGTTCATTCGGAGCAGAACCTGTTTCTGGGAAGTCTTCTAATGATCCTGTAATACAGAAAATCAATGAAGAAAGAAAAATAAGAGCAACATCTGTAAATACAATTGACAAGTTGTCTGTGAAATTCTTATCTATTGTTTGCATGAAGACCAACCTCAATTAAGAGACAAAATAAAAACAAATTATCAATTAAATAAACGAAATTTTATTTCTCACAAAGTTATAATCACGAAATTTTATTTCCCACGTATATCCACAACACCATGTTTGTGGGACGTGGGTTTTTGGATATCGTTTTTGGAACTCTTGTATATAGGAAGGCCGTCAAAATTTATAATTAAGCTCAATATATCCAGAATGTCCAACATATTATCGAAAAGAGTAATGAGCTGATGAAAGAGTCCATTGTGCCAATGTTCACAGTCTATTTCAATTGATTTTATGTTTACCTCAGTCGTTGTACGGAGTATTGTTCTTGGATTCTGGTTGGTTCTTGTACTTAAATGGTGTACATAATAAAGAGTATTCTATTCTATTCTATTCTGGAAATCTTCCGTTTATTATTTTTTTAACGCACTTTGAGAAATATTCTTGTCAATGGCCCATTTTTTATATTATTGCGAAACAATAAATTTAGATTTGCTTCGTCTTCATCTAATGAACTTTCAGACTCAACAATTTCGCTATAATTGTCCATACTTTGCTCCATTATACCCAATTCTGCCTGTACAGAACCCTCACCGCATGTTACTAACCCAACATACATATCTTCAGCACAGATATTTGCAATTTCATTATGATCCAACAATTTTGATTCTACGGAACACTCATTGCATGGTGGTGATACTAACTTGGAATTTGGCTGTCCGTGGGGGTTGGGAATAAGCTTTTTTAATTTTATTTTAATTCCGCCGGTTCTTTTTTGTTTTTTCCAGGGTTTTATATCCATCTTAATTCTTGTTCACTTAACAAATTGGCAAAAGATTTAAATTATAACTCCGTTTTGTTATTATTTGTTTCCAATAAATAGACAGATTTTAAGCTATATTAGTTTCAAAATAATCGATAAGCTGGATAATTGTGTATGCCAACACTAAAGTAATAACTTTAATCTTCTAAAACACGAAAAACTGTATAAAGGGAAAAATGTACGCCAATCGCATAAGGCTTTAAAAAGGAGTAAATCTAAACTCTTCTACATGAGATAGAATTATATTACACTATTATAAAGGGAATTGCTTGCTAAGAGTATCCTAGATTTCCGATGTACAGCTATTATCAAGCTTAACTTGAAGGCTGAACAATAGAGTAATTTTACACCAATATTCGGGCTATAACAATATTTAATGCTCTTGTACAGAAATAGGTTATACAAAAGTATAATTTGAGAGCAATATACAGTTATTGTCGTATAAAGTTGCTGCACGCAGTTTTTTACGCCGCGGTCTGTATTTTAGCGTTTTCCAAAGCTATTTAAAAGCTAAAGGTAAAAATTTAGGCTCAATACAGCCGTTAATCAGCTATACTGTATACAGTTGTACAGTTATACTTTAGTACAGTCCTAAACATATTTTTACACTCTTCTACATCATTTATTAAGCTTATAGCTGGTAATGCGCTGGTATCTGTAATATTTTCCCGCTTAAATGTTACTTGGGTTGGGAACGATTTAAGTTGGAGCAAAATCAAATTTTGGCGCCTTCAATTCACTTAAAATAAAAAAATAAAAACACGCACTGCACTCCCTGTGAACGTATGAACATTTCTTATAGTGGATCTACACCAAAGAGAATTAAACTTTATAGTCTTTCTACCAGCTTTCTAGTCATTGATCTACACGATATAGACTTCCTTCGTTCCTTCCAATACCTACCTAGCTTCTAGAGTAGAGAACGTCTGCGTCCCTGGAAGGAGCCGCCAATACCTAGGTACTCTTTATTACTTAGGTATTTTACGGCAACTCAATCGTAAGAAAGTAATACATTTTTAACCGACATCCCAAAAAGGAGGAGGTTCTCAATTCGGTTGTTTTTTTTGTTTGTTAGGTACCTCAGTCATTTATGAACCGATTCGAAAAATTCTTGATTTATCTGAAAGAATATACTTGTCGATAATTTTTTTATCTAAAACGGTTCGAAAGTTTAGATTTTAAATCGAAATAGCTAGAATTCGTTTACTTGGATGACGGTTTTTTGTATCCAAGTAATCGAAATTGCGTAGGTACTTTGCTTTCCTGCGATTTTGCAGTGGTATTGAAAAGTGTGAGGTACCGAGGTACCACTAAAAAGTCAAAAATAAAAAAAAAACAACCGACTTCCAAATAAAAAAACACTACAAAGTAAAAAATAACTTTAATTTCGGAATTCGGTGACAAAATACGAAGAAACTAACAAAATCACTTCCGAAATTAACGTTAAATAATTTTCTTGAAATACTACACTTATTTTCCATTTGAAAAGGACTTCTGCTCGTGACCATAATCCCCAAGTCGCCTATACGTCATCAAAACTCAAATCGTCTCAAACTCACAAAACAACACAAGTATTTATATCTTTATTATAATTTAAACGAAGCGAGAATAAACGTTTGTTTGTGAAGTACCATTAAGAGTTTCCACTCTCTTGGGCAGTGAGTTGCTGAAGTTTGATATGAATTAATTACAGCGTTGTGTAGCGGCAGTGTTAGTTTCAGCTTGCAAGTCGCTGTCGCACTGCCAGGGCATACGATGCTAAATTTGTTTGTTTCTTCTTGATTTCCTTGTAGGACTGGAGAGAGACAAAGGCCCAGATGGTAAATACTTAAACTTTCGCGGAATACCTATATCTAAGTTGCTTTTGTTTTCGGAGGATAACTGAGGGCTATTTTTGGGATATTTTTGACGTATAGTAACGTAACGTAAAATTTTACCATAGCTACAATACTCGTTTCACGCATAATATTCATTTGAAATAAATACTATATTTACATTTTTAAATTATATAAATTACTAGCTGACCCGCTCAACTTCGTCTGCGTCACATTTTCCATTAATGCTCCGCTCCGTTTTGTCTTAGCGTGATGATATATAGCCTATAACCTTCCTCGATAAATGGGCTATCTAACACTGAAAGAGTTTTTCAAATCGGACCTGTAGTTCCTGAGATTAGCGCGTTCAACGAAACAAACAAACTCTTCTGCTTTATAATATTAGTACCTATATATATGTCCCATAAAATTAAACCAAAATACTATGAGGTTCTAGTTTTTCACATTTAAAATTTACTTACGTTAACTACTACTTACTATACGTCAAAATATTCGTGCTAGCCCCTCTGCTAGCCTACTTGAGGGAATCGTTGTAAATGACTTAACTTGTAAAATATATATCTTAACTTAACTTGTAATCACCATCACCATCATCACCATGTTTTCTTTCTCGGGTCCCTGGAGACCCGGTCCTTTGGTAGGCGCCTAGGGGCCGAAACCAACTTGCAGAGGCCCCGTTAGAAATTTCAAATGTAATGGGGCACCAACCGGCGATTATCCCTGTATGCGCTGTCATCACCATCATAATATCAGCCGAAAGACGTCAACTGCTGGACATAGGCCTCCCCCAAGTGTCGATACAATAACCGGTCCTGTGCGTCTCGCGTCCATCGGCTACCCGCGACCTGCAAGGGATTTCCTACACCGCGTCTTCCAGTACGCTGTCGCCACTCCAGAACCATCGACCATCTGTCCTGTGAGCAATGTGCCCAGCCCACTGTTAACTTTAGCCGGTCTATTCTGTTACATCTCACCGTGTTCACTTAGGTGTAGTGAACGACAAGTGAGCTGTCATTTCATCTTGTTTGTGTGGTTTGACAGCTCCCTTCGTGATCACTTCACCCACGCCTTTACTTCGACATGTTTATGGCGGGTTATTCTGGTAACCTTATTATGGTAACCTTGGCTCTGATTACCATCATTTGCTTAGCCTTTTCCCAGCTATATTGGGGTCGGCTTCCAGTCAAACCGGATTCAGCTGAATACCAGTATTTTACGTGGAGCGGCTGCCTACCAGACCTCCACAACCCATTAACTGGATAACACGGCTCCTTGGCAAGACTGGTGTCAGATTTTTCTGGCTTCTGACTATCCGTAACGACTGCCAAAGATCTCCAAATGACAGTCGGGCCCAACAGCTTAACGTGCTTTCCGAAGCACGGAAGAAACTCGGTATGTTAAGATGGTCATCCATCCACAGACCAACCTCGGCAAGCGTTGCTTAACCTTGAAGATCGACCTGTGAGGCTGTTATTATTTAGCCACGAGCTCCTAGACCCATGCGTCTATTATTTAACTACAAACGGTAGTCAGAATCTTGGTTCTGACTACCGTTTGTAGTTAAATAATAGACGCACGGGTTGGTATTCAATGTGCAATGCTTGTCGACTTCGGGTCGTGGTTGGGCGGCCATCCATTATACAAGAGAAGGCAAAGAGTTTTCTTTCTTGCCTTGTTCCAGCTGTCCTATTTATAGATCTTTGAAAATCATCACGGATATTCTGTAGCACGGAAGTTTGACAATCAGTCTTGTGGCATATAGTGACACCTAGTTATTTAATGAGTTTTGGTGATATGCGCGTCTAAAAAGGCCACTTTAGTAGCTCTCAAGCTACTTGAAACTGTCAAAATTTCCCAATCAACCTTGAACCTAATGCTTTAGCGATAAAGATGGAAATTAAATTTGACAGATTGTTGTATGATTGATAGTAGCTTCTGTCAAGCAGCGGCTTCGCCCGCGTGTTCCGTAGGGAACACACTCCTGGGATATTACGCGTATAGACTATGTGTTATTCCAGACTAGAATCTACCTCTGTACCGGTACTGCACCCGGTATGATATGGGTATGATATATCTACACAGCAGCTTAGTTCTGGCCTGGCCACTGCCAGACTTCTGCTAAACTCCTCTACCTATAATCTGAGGAGGGAAACAAGGTACTTAGATTTAATATTTAATTTTCAGTCTATGATTCACGACGGAAATCACATACCTACCTACAGTCTGATGGTGTGTGACGTCTATACATAAAATAGTGGCCTATTGATAGCTATGCAGGTATATGTACTTCGTAGTAACTTACATGACACTGAGATCTCATCTACAATCTCTTTTCTATAACTAAATGAAACTGAAAGGATTAAGGTGATAAAATCTAAACATTAGATGGGGATCTTCTTTTTTTATTGCAAGTGTAATATCATCAAATGTCTCCTCCCGCTTTGAGCGGAGCAGAAGGTGTGTCAGACTCTTACTGACTAAAGCCCATCCGTGTTCCTCCTAATGCCCTTTGCGTTCCAGGGCTACGAAAGATAGGTATCTTCCCAACTCAGCTAATTGAATATTTTATGTGCCGAAAATTAATCGTAGTTCTATAGCTACATCGGTAAGAGTAACCCACATAAATAGCTATCGCATAACTCCATCAAATCAAAAGCTTATATTAAACATAAAGTAAAATTCTATAAGCAGTTCAAATATTCCACTAGCTATTTCAAATCAAAGTAATGAAGTAGGAAAATGAAAATATAAAATCATTTTCGTTTTTGCAAACAAATCTGGAAACGCTCGCCAATGCAATGGAAGATTCCAGATGAATATAGACAAAAAAGCCCGAGGAAATCTTAAGATTTGCGACTCGACTGAATTGTAAATACAGAAGTGGGTTCCGTAGGTGTTTTATGTAAATCCCGGATAACTTATGGTGAATATTGTTGTATGATTTTGTTTATATTCATCGGGGGAATAGAAATAGAGTGGGTGGATTCAGCAAGCGTCTGGAGATTGAATAGATTTTTTTTTCCAGTTGGTTGCTTGTGTAGGTTTCTATGAAGTGAGAGAGATTATTTCTGTAGTTATATTTTGAGCAGGTAGGTAGCAGGTAGGTGCTACTGGACTCTGGCAGGAATTAGAGGATAATATTATAGTAACATATGTTTTCAAGTAGCCGTATATTAATAAAATAAAAAGTTCTTACTGACAGAAAGAGGAGAAGTATATATCTACATAGAGAATATGCTAGTCGTTGGGGTATTTTGAGTGACCTTCACAGTATTAACAGTCCTCCTCCTCCTCGCGTCATCCTCCCTCGATGAGTGGTCAGATTTTCCGCTGCACAATGTCTCTCAACCGGCGCCTGTCCTTAGCATCATGGATAGCATCATGCAGCTTGATGTTGAGCGTTGAGCCAATCTGATCTGACAATCTAATGGGGCTGCGACCTCTAGACCGTCTGCCGTATATATCTTGCCTGTCACCATAAGTTTTTCAAGACTGTGGCAATCTTTTCGGGCTATGTGACCAAAGAATTCCAGAATCCTTCGCAGGCACGTAGTTGAAAGCCTAGTCGTGATATTCAACTTACGAAGGACAGAATCATTGGAGCGGAATAGGTACAGTCCACGGAATCTGCAGCACCACATCTCGAAGGCGTCAATGCGGTTACGATCGGCCTTCAAAACCTTCACAATAATAACTTTACGTACCTATATGATCACATTGTTATGTATCTTGGTAAAAGTTCAAACTGTATTGGGAGTTTGAACTTCTTGAGATTGATCATCCATCAAAAAAGGAAAGCAAATAAAAAATCATAAAGCTGTCTGGAACCCTAAAAATAATATGCAATTCGATGTAGCATGATGTTGCAATCTCCGCAATAATAGGATCTGTTTTAATCTTCGGTACGAGTCCATCGACTTCGGGAGGCTGACGGTGGCGTCTTCGCTTCGAGGGCTACGGATGGGACACGTGCTTTTTATCGATAAAATTATATTAGGTAGTAGGTATATAATTCTTCCGTTGCTCACTGATTGAGTGACTGAAGGACAACGCACTGTCGAAAGCACTGGTCGCAGAAAGCTAAAATTTGGCATGTCATGAACTCCTTGAGGAGTCCTAAGACAGGATTTCTCGAAACTCCTACGGGAACGGGAAGAAACTGGTATATGCACGTAAAAAGTCGCGGGCAATAGCTATATTATATAGTTATATTATAGGTGTTGTATAACTTGTCGTTGCACAGGACTGCTTTGGCACAAATAACGATTATTGTCTTTTTAAAGTAGCCTTATTTACTCCTTGTAACAAGAGCTCTCTGAGAGGAAGTCAAACGGCCAAACAAAAATAATTTAGATTTTTGTCATAAGTATCGTATTTTATTTTTTGGTATAAATTCCTATGTATCCATCGAAAAGCTGCTATTTTGAAATTACACTTTAGTAGTAGATACCTATGTATGTGACGTGTAGCCCGTGTAGGTGAGCTTACACCAATATTCAATAGGTTATAAAATACGGAAGCAAAAGCGTAAGTAGTGGCAGTGAAATTACATGGAATGACGCTACAACTTGGCCCTTACCCTGTACCCTGACCAAATAACCTTGAGCATTTTTTCCCTCAATAACAGCGCAAGAGATACAATAGCGAATACGCTCAGAATGTTGAATAAAATCGTTGTAAAAACTAATTTTGGTCGTTTGAACAAAATATTTCTACCAAAATGTTCATAATTAAATTGCGTATCCATTAGTGAAAGTAGGTACAAAGTCAAAATAATCGTTAGTTTTCGAGAAGATGCATGTTTTCAGTATTTTTTTCTCATTTTTGTGGTTTCGTTGTGCGGAGATTACTTAAACATTATACTTAGTAATAAAAAATAAAATCTACCATATTGAAGCCAAGATTATGTAGAAATTTAATGTATTTTTTATAATTTGATATTTCTTTTGGATAAAGCTCCAAAAAACTGCACAAAAACGGCTAGCGCTGCGTTTTGCTCGGGGACGCGCCTTAATTGGCCCGACTATGCCGATGCGAAGTTGTCAAGATGTCGTCAATCTTCGGGAGCGGTCGTGTTTACGAGACTGTATTTCTTGTATGATAAACGCGCATACGCAAACTTTCCCTAGTTAAATCTATGCTCAACAGTCAAGATATTTCAAGACGAAGTAACATTCCTTTTTTAACATGAATCAAGATAAAAAAGTCGTAATTATCTTTAAAGATCACAAGTTTTTCAAATATTATACTGAGGGGAAAAGATAGTCGAGTTTCCCTTACATTAAACTTTTACAAAAGAGGAGTTTTCTTAAAATTAGAGTGGTGGCGTTATCTGTTGGTGTGGTATTATCAGTGGCCCTAGTGCGAGTTTTATATCTAGTTACGCGGATTTATGTACCTACGCAATTTGTAGGCACCTAGGTTCTGAATCCGAATCAGCACGTCTCGGCCGTCTCGGGACAATCATGTTTTTAACTTTGTAATATTTTAAATTTTGTTTGACATTATCATTAATGATATGACATGTAACTTATTTATTTGACATATTGAAATTGAATGCAATTTAAAATTGGTAAAATTTTGACGGTTTTAAATTTTGTTTGACGTTGGCATTAATGTGACATGTAACTTAACACCGAACCTAACAACCTTGCTTGCTTATTACAAATACTAATGAGTGTTTGTAGTAAGCACATCATTATGTTCTACAATGTATCCTACCTACTGTGTACAATATCATTGTTTCACTGCACTGTCTCCTTAACACAGGTTATCTATTAACCTAGCTAGGAATACAACACCTCACCCAACATTTAACTCTTATTCTGTTTCTGATGAATAAGTAAATTATTATTTATTTATTACTAGCTGACCCACGCAACTTCGTATGCGTCACTTTTTCCATGAATGCTCGGCTCCTTTTAGTCTTAGCGTGATAATATGTAGCCTATAGCCTTCCTCGATACATGGGTTATCTAATACTGAAGATTTTTTTAAATCGGACCAGTAGTTCCTGAGATTACCCCCTACATACAAACTTACAAACAAATGTTGCCTCTTTATAATATTAGTATAGATAGTATATAGTAAAGATTATTTATATATTCCATTCCACTACATTCATCGATACCAGCCCACTCCTAGAACCGTCTAACCAAACTGAAATCGATGATCGAACACCTGTTAAGGGCCCTCCGCCGCTCTCATTGACTTATTTGCACTCGAGTGGGGCCCAGGGCCCCCGCACGCCGGCTGCACTTCCTCACAGCTTTTATTGAAGAACCGCTAGAACCAGGAAACGCTTGCGAAGACACTTTTATTTGATTGATGAGTCGGCGAAATGTGGTTCGGAATCGATATTAATTGAATTGGATACGTTGTAATAGTGAATTCAGTTGAATTTAGAAGTATTGCATGAATGGTTGCATAAAAGCTTCAACGTCGGTATTCAATAGGCTTGCCCTCAAAAAAAAAATCTAGTTAGTCCGTCAGTTGGATTATCAAAAAAATTTCCCCTTTTTTTTTCTTTTGTAACGTAAACTAAAATTGAGAAAGATACTGCGCTTTTAAAAATCTCAATACGTGACACCGTGGTATAATTTTTAGTGCGTTCTGACGTCACGAGCCCACTCCCGAGTTTTGATGCGTTTCTTCTTTTTCAATACCTATTCATTGATTTACAAAACAAGTAATATAAAGTTTTATTATTTTATTTTATTATTTTAATTAGGTTTGCAATTTATCGATGAAGGAAACTAGCCTATTAGGTAAATCGAGTCGTAAAACATCATACTTTAATGTTTTAAATGTGAAAAATCGATTTCGCTGATTCTTTTTTGTTGTGTTTATTACAGTCGGGAGAAGTTTCATAATTATGAAAGAAATAAATAAAGAAACTTGCAGTTGACGGGAGCGACGCCGCAGGGGACAGCTAGTCTGTTTATAAATGACTAGCTGACCCGCGCAACTTCGTTTGCATCACATTTTCCATTACTGCTCCGCTCCTATTTGTCTTAGCGTGATGATATATAGCCTATAACCTTCTTCGATAAATGGGCAATCTAACACTGAAAGAATTTTTCAAATCGGACCAGTAGTTCCTGAGATTACCCCCTACATACAAACTTACAAACAAATACCTCTTTATAATATTAGTATAGATTTTTAATATTAGTATAGATGGAGTTCTGAGGTAACTCATGTTAGCAAAAAAAAAAAAACGAATTGACGTTGTCTCTTTATCTCTTGAAGTCCATTAAAACACCTTCTTCAAATAAGAAAAATATCATCGTGGTAGATACGACACACCACCAATAATCAATTTAAAATATGTTTTATCACTATATGTATAGTATAAAACAAAGTCGCTTTCTCTGTCCCTATATCCCTAAAAACTACGCAACGGATTTTGATACGATTTTTTTTAATAGATAGAGTGATTGAAGAGGAAGTTTTATATGTATAATTACATTACAGTTTTTCTGTAGTGTATTTAGTAACAGCATTGCACCCGTGCGAAGTCGGGCGGGTCGCTAGTTTTTTATAATTCGTTTGTTGTACACCTATCACAGTGTAGTCTTTTTAACCCAAAGGTTGACTGGTAGAGAATGCCTTGTTGCATTAAGTCCGCCCATGTACCACTATTGTGCATAAAGTTTAAATTAACACATAAATAATATTAGGTATTATTATGGGTAATTGATAACATGGACGCTCTCCAAATTGAGATACTTAGTCTCAATCATTTTCACTCTATCCACTTAACATGCTCAAACGTAAGATATGTCTAGCTATGAAATGCCGAAATTAGTGCCAGCTAAAACATCAAGTAATTATTCAAATCCTACAAGTAAAATGGCGTCGTGAATGTCAATTAGTTAGTAAGTAATCTAGGCATAAGCCAGGTTTTCTATGACGGATCATCAATCAACGTGAGAATGTCACTTGAAGCTCTGCCCGGCCTCTGAGTTGAAGGACGGCCTTGAAGATAGGAGCTTGGTGATTACAATTGGTACCTAGTTGGGTTTGAATGTGTTTCTGTGTGATTTAAAGCCAGTTGGATAGTGAATTGATTCAATCTGTGATATGGCGAGGGATAGATGTGTGTTGGTACTTGTTGGTTGTGCTGGGAAACCATCTGATGACTTGTTCCACTCTGGGCGGAAGAAGCGGTGGAGTGGAAGGTAGTGTCAGACTCTTACTGACTAAAACCTATTCGTGTTCCTCCAAATGCCCTTTGAGTTCCAGGGCCGCGGAGACTCTTTTGAAAAATTTCCGCAACCAAATGTTTGAAACATGAAAATTCAATAAAAATGTATTGATGCTTTATTTTGCATCTAGGTGTCAAGTTCATCGCGGGACTATTCGAAAGATATACCGTGGCTCCGGAACACAAAGGGCACTGAAGGAAATGGATGGGTTTTAGTCAGTAGAAGTCTGACACTCCCTCTCGCTGCGCCCAGAGCGGGAGGAGTCATTGGATGATTTCCCATCTCTAAAAAAAAAAGTGTCAAGTTCAAGGTGCTAAGTGCCTCGTTGGTATCGTGGTGTCTTAGGTTCGAACCTAAGGGCCCTTTTCCTGTCATGCGTGATTTGCGGATGCGCATGCGGCTGGAGCACGCTCCTAGCCACACGCAGGACAAAGATTTCGTTTTCGGCTGCAGTATAGGAAAAACGTGTATGAAATAATTGAATGCGGGCGGTCCGCATGCGGCTAAAACATGCAAGACAGGAAAAGGGCTCTAAAGTCGGTCAACGGTGTCGATGGGTTTGTCTAAAAGGAATTTATTAGTGGCGCCGCGGAAAGCAGGTATAGCCATTGTCCGTTGTTCTTGCGCCTGATCTCTCCCCTGTTGTGGCGGATTGCCCTCCCATCGGACTGTGACAGTAAAGGAACAGAGAGCGCATCTGAAGTTTCGCACGTGCTTGTCCATTGTAAATTATAATTTATTTTAACCATATTGTACTTTGGTATTACACAAAGCGCGTATATGTAGTTTCTTTCACGTTTTTCTCCGTAGGATCTACTCTTTGGAACGTGCAACTACCACGCTGGAGCTATGGTCGGTGAGTGTGTTTTGCTGCAGAAAAACTTGCTGCTCTAATTGCTAGCGCGGCAAAACTAGCTTTATATATTTGGCTGACAGACCTTGACAATTCGAAAGTCTATTTGAAATAAAGGATTTGAATTTGTATTTGAATTCTCTTTTGAAATTGGCCGAAATTCGGTAGGGAAGAGATGATTCTAAGGTTATGGGAAGATTCACAGTAATTTGCAGAGGTGTTGGAAATCAAAGCCAAAATTAATTTTAATTTTTTGTATAAAATTTTAGAAGCTAGCTAGGGATAGGCTTGCAAAGGTTTAGCAGGTAGCAAGTAGGGTGCTGCCTAGTCTTTTCCTAGCTTTCTTGAGGCCAACTTCCAGCTTTACCTGATGCAGCCGAATACAAGTTTTTTTTTAAATACAAAACGAGGAAACTCTTGGCCTAAATCTCACCTGATGGAAAGTGATGATTAGGCCGAAGATGGAAGCGAGTTTCACCCGGAATCCTCTTACACAGAGGAACTGGCTATCATACCTCTAACTGCCGGAACACAACAATACTGTTAACATAGTTGTTATGGCGACAGACTTTAGACATGATGGTGGTAGCTTGCCAGGCGGACTTAGAACAAGTCCTACCACCAACCAAACCGATCAAAAATTTGCCTCCGCTAGGAATCGAACCCGGGACCTCTGGGTTTGAATCAGGTGGTATAACCACTAGACCACGGAGGCGGTTAGTGTCACCTGTTTAGCACCACCCGGGGATCACGTGTAGGGATTCGCTTAAGGGTATTCTCCTACGGACGCGGGCGACTGCTTATTTTATCTCCATAACCCAGTTGCAGTATAACACGATACCATTTGCAGGCTGTTCAACATCATCATCGTCATATCAGCCAAAAGAAGTCCACTGCTGGACATAGGCCTCCCCCAAGCGTCGCCACAACAAACGGTCCTGTGCGTCTCGCATCCATCAGCTACCCGCGACCTTCACCAGGACATCGGTCCACCTTGTGGGAGGCCGCGCCAACTTTGCATCTTCCGGTACGCGGTCTCCATTCCAGAACTGTTAGGGACTACCCACACTTATTCAGCTCTATTCGCATTTCGCTGAACTTTCGGACACACTTATACAGTTCTGCATCTATCAGCCGAACTCTATCTATAGCACGCGCATGATAATAACACATTTGTTCTCATTTTAGTTCTTGTTTGCCGCGAAAGCTTAATAGACGCGAAAAGCTGAACGGATGCGTACGCGTCTGCTACAAAATCGTTGTTGTCTATAGGCATACGCTGAATAGAGTTGAATAATTTTGAGTAGTCCCCTACTGTGCTATAAATAAAGCAAGCATAATTAAAGAAAAAATCATCACAGTTTCTCATTTTGTTCTTAACGAATCTCTCTCAACCACCTAGGTCCCTATTCCAACACACATTGTACCCGATCTTAGCACAAGTTTTATAAGAAAACACTAAAGTGTTCGTATATTGTACGTCAACAGTGTCCCGTCGTAATGAAAGTTTCAGCTACACGTGTTGGTGAGACAAAGTTCTAGTTACGATTTCGACGTGACCGCGAACTTGGCCACCGGTTACTATAAGCAACTTTGTCAGAGCAAGCCTTTTCTGTTGATCTTGGAAATTGGGTTAGGGGGCAATAAACTTCTTATTACTAAATATACATCTCTAACATATTTACAGCTAAAACAATAGGCTAGTTTCCACCATTAATAAATTGCAAATCTATTTAGTACTGAAGCCTTACCAGTACAGCTGGCGGGTGTTCTCCCAGTCGATCTGGAGGTGCAGCGGCGTGCTGCAATACACTACTATGCTAGAAAGATCACGGACCCAGAGTGTTTACCGCAGCGCGACCGTGCTAAAATCTCTAGATTACTAAACATCAAATAGACTAACGTCTGGGAGGAACTTTTATCCGAATGGCAATGTAGGCAGTTTTTTCCATCCGTTCGTGAGCGGCTGGATAGGACATGGCTGGAGGTAGATCACTGTGTTGCCCAATTTCTCACAGGTCATGGCAACTTTAAGAGTAAATTATTTTCCTTTAGGCTTGTGGCTTCACCTTTATGTCAATGTTCTACAGCTGATCTTGAATACGAACAATATGCACATCACGTCTTATGGGAGTGTCTTCTTTGGCAGACTGAACGTAATATTATGTTAGACTAGCTGTTGCCCGCGACTTCGTCCGCGTCTATGTCGAAAAGTAAACACACATAGCGATGTACCTAATATTGATACGATATGATATACAAACAGTCAATATCTGGCATGCTTGACCCCAGCTCTTACAATTAGGAATTTGGAAGACTGTAATGCAAGGCACTGGCTGTATTATCTCTTCTGTTCAAAATGCCGTACAGCCCTAGTAATTTTTCGTAATGAGAAACTTCTGTGCAATATGTTGAAGAAAGTTGCTAGGGTTGATAACACGCGATAGAGCTACATAAAGTTTGGGTGGGTATACCAACCTGAATAGAAATCTAACCCCGTAACGGATAGAGTAGAGTAGATTAGAGACTGCGCTATCCGCACTTAGACTTCCATTCGGTCTGTTGACCGTAAGTGTTCTGGCTAAGTTAACCAGCCTAGCTCCGCCCAAATGCACTAAGGCCTTCTGGGTGATCAACAGGTTTTGAGCTGCGACCTCATCGGTTGTTCAGGTCGGGAAGCAAAGGCCTCATTTCCAGGAAGTCGGCAACTTCTCGGCGTCGAAGCAACCTCTGCAAATTAGGCTGTCTATGGAAGGCATTGTCTCATGATACCTATTATTATTCGAAATGTATTTCTACTTAAGCTGATACGTAGTTAAGCTGGTCGCATGTATAGGTTTGATATTGGCATTTTAGTTGAAATCGAGAAAAATATCAGGAGGAGTAGGTATGAATGGGTCCAGCACTACTACCTTTGGAACCTCTTCGCAAGTTCGTATGTGGCGGTATGGCCTAGGGATCTACAATTCCCCTATGAGACCCGCTGCGGATAATTTATGGCCCTGAGCTGGTCTTAACCTATCATAGGCTTACTGAGAATTGAACAGCATTAAAAGTAAATAGAAAATAATTGGGAATGAGGGAGACTCTGGGAACGATCACAACGTGATTGGAGCATCACGCTAGAGCAAATTAGCCAAAATCTTATATCAGGTACTTTAAAAGTTTGTTGAATATGTGTGACTTTCAGCCGAGTACCTTTGCAAAATTTAATCGAAATTAAATATGTAAAAAAAAAAAACTTTGTATGATGTGTACCTTTTCTTTCACGGCCATCGTAATAAAAATATTTTCCTTATCTTCCCCACAAACATTATGTCAATATAATGGGTATTGATGCTTACGTCGGTGGGTTCCCCGTACATAGACGAAATGAATTAATGCTGAAGCAACGGGAGGCTATCTTCTAAAATAAGCTAACCACCGTCTTGATTGTGGTGTGTGCCGTCAGTAATTTTTATCAGTTTTTGTATAATTATGCCCATTTGAGTGGCATTCATCTTTTTCTTCGTCGTTCCCTCACTGCTGGTGAAACATCGCGTTTCCAAGCCACTCGGTAGTCTGGAGTGTGGAAAGCTCTGAAATGCTATCTCCTATAGCCTTCTTATGGCGTTGGACCAAAAAAAAGACCACATGTTTGCATATTTGAAATTTAACGTGTTGATAATAATGTATTGCGCTAAATGAATGGCGCTTTTCTTTAAACTACGAAGCTAAGAAACTACTTTATGAATAAAATAGTTTCTTTGCTTCGAACCAGGAACAGAAATCATAACTTTGTTTAGTTAAAAAAAAAACTACAAAAATATACAACCGACTTTCGAAAACAAAGCACTAAAAAGTATAAAAATAACTTTAATTTCGGAATAGTTTTTAATTTTCACTTTTTAGTCGTACTTGTGTATTCATTCACTGAGTACCGATGTGATGTTACGTTGTGAACTGGTGTAAACAGTAACAGACATGCCATTTCAGCAATCCCGAACATAGACACAATAAGAATCATCAATTTTGGTTTAAAATTGGCAAAAATATCGCTGAACAAACATTTTTCATGAGATCCCATCATCAGATCCTAACTTATACCTTCCATCATTAGCTCAGCAACATAAGATGATGATTACCAGACACAAATATCTTAGCGTTCGAAAGTTTTTGTAAAACATTGTTTGTGCCTATAACATTTAAGGGTTTCCCTCGATTTTCATGGGATTCCATCATCAGATTCTGACTTGGTGACAATGGTACCATCTCAGGAATATAGGCTTTAGAAAACAAAAATATTTTTTAAAATCGGTACACAATTGACGGAGATATCGGTGAACATACAAAAAAATATATTAAATACTATAGCCTCCTCCTTTTTGAAGAAGTCGGTTAAAAACTCAGTTACCTAGCTAATTCAACTGTTGTTGCGTCTCTACGATGGAACCTCGCTACTTGCTCGCGGGTGGTATGACATGATCCCTGGCTTCAGGCCTGTAAAGGTTCATTCTTCGTCTTTTCGAGTGAGATGATTGACTCTGTATAATGTTTTGGCCCAGTAGGTTGCTACGTTTATTTTATCTTAAGTGGCAATCATTTAATTCTCCAAAGTAGAGATGGTCTAAGAAGACTACTTTAGCAGAATCAGAAAGCACATCACGCTACCGGACACTGTCAAATTTTCCCAATCAACCTTGAACCTAATGCTTTAGCAATAAAGATGGAAAAGAGATTTGACAGGTTGTTGCGTGGTTAATGTTATGATTTTAATATGATTCTGCTCAAGTGGCCTCTTTAGACCCACAGGTGTTATTGAG
Source organism: Ceramica pisi (assembly GCA_963859965.1). Taxonomy (NCBI): domain Eukaryota; kingdom Metazoa; phylum Arthropoda; class Insecta; order Lepidoptera; family Noctuidae; genus Ceramica; species Ceramica pisi. Next base: position 3,108,603 of record OY982538.1, read on the forward strand.
CAGCTTTATCTTATTGAGCTTCGCAAATCTAAGCGCGCGCCTGTTGACGAATATTATTGTAATCTTAAACACCGCGAAAATGAGATCGAACGCATAACGCCATCTATGGAACATGAAGTAGAACTATGAAAAGATTGGAGTTCGTTTTATTTGAGTTCATAGGAATATTACGTTCATTTGGAACGATATGTTTTTAAGGTATTATAATAATTACAATTTGGTGTTATGTCATGTTGTCGAAAGTACTATTTGTATCAATAGATGGCATTGCAGGTGTTACGTAGTAAGTTGATTTCATCTACATTTAGTTAAGGAATATTACGTTCATTTGGATGGAACGATATGTTTTTAAGGTATTAAAATAATTACAATCATTTTAAGACGTTTTAAATGTACCGCTAAAAATATGTTTTGGTGTTATGTCGTCTTGTCGAAAGTACTATTTGGATCAGTAGATGGCATTGCCGGTATTAAGTAGTAAGTGATTTCATCTACATTTAAGTTAGTTAATTTTATCTGCTTTGGTTTTGTAGGTACCTACTTTGCGATGCGGACAAACAGAATACAGAAAATAGGTTCTGTTAATTCTCCTACTAATCCGGCATTACAGCGCTTTGGCACATCCACGCCCACACATTTTTGAACATACAGGCAAATGATGTCGCAGCCAACAAAAATTTTAGAGCAGGACATAAAAAAGTGTGAAATTATTCAACAATAATAAAAAATCGCTTCATCTACCGGGGTTCGAACTTACACCCATTCACTCGAAAGGCAGCCATTGTACCGCCGCCGGGTCTATGAATTCAGTTGACATTAGTTCTAAATAGCCGATCTTATATGTTATGGTTATTGTCTGCTTAGCTCCTCTAAGATATAGCGTGATGATAACAATTTCTAAGAATGTTTAAAAAAAGGCTCGTTTTATGCTAAACTGAACGAATAATTGAAAATTGTACAAAACTTGTCGAAAAACGTTGATACGTAAATTTAAAAACTTTAAATGTTCATAACTTTTTTTCCCGGCCACCGATTGTAATGAAACAAAGCCTATATGTTGCTCAGAAATAAGCTGAATCTAATTTCGAAAACCCTAACCAAATCCGTTCAGTATATTCGGAGATCATCGCGTACAGACAGACAGACAGACAGACAAAAAACGTAAAAATGCTCTTTTTGTGTTCTATAGCTATTTTTTGAAAACTTCTACTCGATTTTTGGTATTTTTCTTTAATGTACAGAATTCATGGCTTCTACTGTTTTATTATATGTATAGATAATATTCAGGTTACATATGGGGTAGTTTACTATACGGACCTTGTAGAAACTCGAAAATTTTGGTTAACGTACAAAAGAAAAAAAACGGGTTGAATAATTTTTGATATCTAACTGACGGACTAACTTGATTTTTCAGTTGACAAGCCTATTTTAAGGATTCACAATTTTAGTCTTGGCAATCGCTTTTGTGTTACACAACTACTGGGTTGTGGAGATCAGATAGGGAGAGATACTCCGTACGATAAATAAATGTATAATTGACTTGTTTTCCCTAGTGGTAAATAAAATGTTTCCGTAAATAATCATTTGTGTGTATGTAATATGACAATATACACCACTAATTTTTAATTAGTACAAATACTTAAAGGGCTTATTAGAAAAGGTCTTGTTATTATATATGTAAAGTCTCAATAAATAATATTCATAAACAGCAAAGTTAATAACGTTTGTTTAAATCCCAAAATGTCACTCAATTTATGGTAAACGAAAAAATAAGCAATCCAAACTTTTCTTTCGCACTTTAATTGGGCTTAGGACCAACAAAATTATCAACTTTTTACAATTAAGTAATTTTTAAGAAATCATTTAAGATACCTACTCAAGTAAAAATAAATCAAATTAAACAATTTTGGGATTTAGTTTTTTTTTACTACTGACTGCAAAATTATGATCAGTAATGAGTACGGGAACAGCCCCATTTTTTTTTGTACTAACTAAAAAATAGTGTTGTAGGTAGGTATATAATTTCTTTTTGTAATTGTAAAAAACATTGTATGTTACAGTGATACATGCTACAATAATAACTTTAAGAACTGAATTCCCACCTGTGACAAGCGATAAATAAATCTGAATCTGAATCAGAATCTGAAATACTAGTATTTTTTTTTTTTTTTTTTTAAAACAAAAGGGGGAACTCTTGGCCCAAATCTCACCTGATGGAAAGTGATGATTAGGCCGAAGATGGAAGCGAGTTTCACCCGGAATCTTCTTACACAGAGGCACTGGCTATCATATCTCTAACTGCCGGAACACAACAATGCTGTTAACATTGTTGTTATGGCGACAGACTTAAACATGATGGTGGTAGCTTGCCAGGCGGACTTAGAACAAGTCCTACCACCAACCAAACCGAGCAAAAAATTTGCCCCCGCTGGGAATCGAACCCGGGACCTCTGGGTCTGAATCAGATGGTATAACCACTAGACCACGGAGGCGGTTAGTGTCACCTGTTTAGCACCACCCGGGGACCACGTGTAGGGATTCGCTGAAGGGTATTCTCCTACGGACGCGGGTGACTCGGCCCCCAGAAGTATTCAGTCACATAAGGCTATACTAGAAGCCGGTCCCAATATAGTGGAACAAGTCGCTTTTCAAGCAGTCAGATGCAGTTGGTGGCATCAGATTTGTGATTGATCTGCATCAGACTGCTTGAAAAGCGACTTCTTTGGAACTTTTTGGTAATTTTTAACGGTCGGGTTTTTTTACAAAGTCAATTTTTTTATTTCCTACATTTTAGTGAGTTACATTTTTGGAGTCGTCTCCGTAAGTCCTTTATTTTGAAATTGTGTATTTTGATATACCCACTATATATCTAACGACACCGTATACATACATAGTACTCAAAAAACATAAACCTCCTTCTTTCGCAGTCGGGTAAAAAATGCTAGGCATCTGATTGTCAAGACAATCATATGAACTCGAGCTTCCGGGAACTTTTCCGATGGCAACCAAGTTATGGATGGTATGTTAAAAGGTTATTTCATACAGGGTTTATTTTTTAAGTGTGCCTTCAAGGCCAAATCCGAAACTATAAAGGAATATCGAAAAACACTGAAAGGAGCCTCGAGCCCGATTTTGATAGAAAGCAAAACTGATATAGTGGATTTTTTTTAAATTGTTGCACCTCCCCAGGAATCACCCTGTATAATGTCGTCTTCAGTGATATTTAATGGGAAGTCGGAAGTGCTTAGTTTCCTTGTGTAAGAAAGAAAGAAAATATTTTTATTTCGCTATCACAGATACACAAAATGTAGGAACAAAAAACAATAAAATTGTGCGACTTTCGGCTACGCCAAGCTCCAGTTCACAAAAATAGTAAGTTAGTCGTTACCTGAAACGAGTTTCAGAAATAAACATAACTTCACGCCTACTTTCGACGTATAAAGGTTTAAGCAGAGTCCTAAGGTTGCCAGGTAGAGCCGGTGCCTGCCAGGGTTGCGAAATTTGATTGAAAGAGTCACCGCGGCCCTGGAACGCTAAGGGCATTAAGAGGAACATGAATGGGTTTTATTCAGTACTAGCTGACCCGCGCAACTTCGTCTGCGCCACATTTTCCATTATTGCTCCTCTGCTATTTGTCTTAGCGTGATGATATATAGCCTATAGCATTCCTCGATAAATGGGCTATATAACACTGAAAGAATTTTTCAAATCGGACCGGTAGTTCCTGAGATTACCCCCTACATACAAACTTAAAAACAAATGTTACCTCTTTGTAATATTAGTATAGATAATTTAAGTATTAAGTATTCAGTAAGAATCATTTGATGATTTCCCATCAACTCTTAAGTGAAAATATTAAAGTGCCTGAAAAACGTAAAAAAACCTAAAAAGAGTTGTTTATAATTTGGATAGATATACAAATAAAAAACTAAAACTGTCCGGCTTTATGTGGACGCCTTGATGGCAATGCTTTGGGCACCTCTAGTACAGCCGGGTTTCTTATCATCACTAGTTACGTTTAAGTCCCATGTAGGCTGATCTTATTGCCAGCAGCTACCATAAATAAAAGAAAATATAGTTAAATAGTGAAATTGGGCCTTGTGCACATAAAGTTCTATGACTATGCGAGTTTAATGTTCGGAGATTGTGGCTTCGTCGATGTGTAAAGTTTCCAGTCCAAAATCAAGGAATACCCAAGGGTCGCCCCACAATATGCCATGTAAAGACATTTAGGTCCATATTCCAATACCGCTGCCGGTGGTAAAGAGGCAAACGCGTCCAATTGAACCTCCTCGACTATAAAACTTTGCACAGAACGAGCCCGCTACCTTCTTTTATATGTGTTCTCGTAAAAGGGCTGCTCTCCGTTTAAAAAGTAAATTTATTTCCACCGCCCCTACTTGTTAATCTCGTTAAAGCCGTACTCAATAGTTTAGAGGCGCCGCTTTGTAATCCACTTGCATCTCGGCGGATAGTAATGATTCAGTAATGGAATACTAAAGTACGTGATTAACAAACCAACAGGTGTGAAACACACAACTAATTTTACCGACCGGGGCGGCGCGGCGCCTCGCGGTCTCCCCCACCTAGACAAAGGTTTGTTTTCGAACGCGAAACAAGACAATGCCGGCCCAGTGACCGAGTGTCGGCGATCGACCGGCGCCTGCGCGGACGGGCGGCGCTCGGCGCTCGGGCGAGCTCGGGAGCCGCCGCCGCCGCCAGTGAGCTGCCGCGCCGCGCTCCGACCGCGCGTCTCCGCGAATCCGCGCCGCTCCGCACGTCAAACACACAATACACCGCTAATGCGTTCTGTTTACAATATTACATTAACACGTGCCCCAGGATCTGATGGCCGCCGCTAGGGTCACGTGAACCCCACTGACTCACAACAACTGCCCCACGACACCAACAACAACCTTTCTGGTGCGTATTTTTCATGATTGTATGTACTTTAGTGGTTTCTTATTTGCGATGCCTAGATAAGGGTGTTAGAGCCGCTGTCTGTGTGAAAAACTGCCCTAATTGAGTAGTATGAGGGCACTAGATGGATAATGTGGCTAATGTTAGAGCCATTCCACGTGCCACATAGAATACACGTAAGAGTGAAAGGATTCGTGCGTCGAGAACGGACTGGAAAACGTTAACCTGTACAGACTATACAAATAACCTTACAAATTATGGACAAGTACTCGATTCAGGACTCGATCTATGAAAATTTGATGAAAACGAATTTCCCCTTTAGAATATGGTTTTATGAGGTTAGCGAGTTTCAGTTCAGTGAATTGCTGAAAACATTGAGTTTGTAAATGAAAATGTAGATCTACACTAATATTATAAAGAGGAAAACTTTGTTTGTTTGTTTGTTTGATTGTAATGAATAGGCTCAAAAACTACTGGACCGATTTTAAAAATTCTTTCACCATTCGAAAGCTACATTATCCACGAGTAACATAGGCTATATTTTATTTTGGAAAAAAATAGGGTTCCGTAAGATATTTGGGTTTTTCGGACACAAGGTGTAAAAATCAACCAGAAAAGTAACTTATTTTGTGTACGCTGCCTAAACTATAAAAGATAGAACCATACATTGTTCTAATTAATTGTAGATCTTATAAATATCTACAAAAAAGTCCGCGTCACACTATACCTATCTATGTCGAGTGAGGCACAACAACCATTTTTTTAATTTCAAAATCTTGATTTTTTTTGAACTACATTTAAACGCGTTTATTTTACTCATGCTATTAATCTTTATCAAAATAAAGTATTTCATTACTAAGTACAGTTTATGTAGATATAATATATTTGGTCTTTGAATGATTAAAATCGGACGTTTGGTTTTGAAGTTATGGCGAAATTAAAATATTACGATTTCTGCTGCACAACCCGTTGGGAAGTGGACGTCACCAAGGCGGGGGTGCGCGTGCGGGAGGGGAGTTTAGATCTATGAGTAAGGTACCCGCGCGGCTCAGCCGCGAGGTCGGCTCCATAGATAAGTATAAGTAGTACGTCGGCTCCCTACGCAGCGGTCGTGCGCGAAGTCTCATAATTTTCGTGCGATTTTCTTTAGATTTCGTTCTTAAAAAAACTACGCCTACGCAAAAGTTCTTCTCAGAGCCAAACAACAGTTCTTTTCAGGGCTAAGCAACAGTTCTTTCCAGGGCTAACCAACAGTTCTTTTCAGGGCTAACCAACAGTTATTTTCAGGGCTACACAACAGTTCTTTTCAGAGCTAGAATATTAGGTACACGCTATTAACATTTTCTTAAACATTTGAATATGCCTAAAGAGAGCCATGTCTCAACTTACTAAACATAGTTCTCAAGCACGGGCAGCAAGAATACGCCGTATGGGAGAATCTTCACCTGAACGTTCACAACGCCTTGCTGAACAAAATCAGAGAAACTCTCAGGTACGCGCACGAGAGTCGAGTGTCGAACGTTCGCAACGCCTTGCACAACAAAATCTGAGAACCTCTTGAGTTATAATATTATAAAGCAGAAGAGTTTGTTTGTTTGTTTGGTTGAGCACGCTAATCTCAGGAACTTTCAGTGTTAGATAGCCCATTTATCGAGGAAGGCTATAGGCTATATCATTAAGCTAAGTCAAAAGGTGCGCAGAATTAATGGAAAATGTGACGCAGACGAAGTTGCGTGGGTCAGCTAGTTGGATTATAAATTAAGAAAATTCTGAGTTTGTGAATTATGAATTTCATCAAAATGTTTCGTTTTAACTGAATTTCAGGTTCTTGGTTGATATTTTCAGTGCTTGAACCAATCAAGTGCGTGTACAATCAATAATTTAATGTTAAAACTGGCTCAATTCTTATTCGTATCGATTTTTCAGTTAAAATGTCACATGTTTCAGTTATAACTCAGTTAAAACGTCACATACGATTCTATTTTAGCTCTGGATTTGGTTATGGAATAGATTAAGTTCGGATTCCGATTTTCCGACGCCTTCACACAGTTAACAAATAACTTTTATTTATTAATCTATTTTGAGACACACTCCGACCTGTTTTAATCGAAAAATACCTAACTTAAGACCACAGACAATATTAGGGACGGATAAAAATAAAAAAGTTGGTGTAATCTAGATTAAAGAAACGGTAATCCCTAATTTGTTGAGTCTTTTGTTATCTTATCAAATAACGGATGCATCATTTGATAAGAGAAATCAAAATCGGTGGAATTAGATAAAGTTGTGATAACTTGTTGTCACGTGACTGAGGAACGTGGACAAGCAAAATGCATATTTTGTTTTCGCACTAAAACAATGTGCTCTTGAAATCATAACCGCTGGCCGCTGGCCGTTGGCTTGGCCGTGGTTGGGTAAAAAGTACAATTACTACACTTTTGTAACGCCCTGTTTTTTGAAGTGAAAACTTCTTTAGCGCCGTTGAGCGCTTTTTTTGGGTATAAAAGGTTAATCTCGCGTCAGGACACGTGACCTGATCGAAAATTCGTAAGACGGATGATTCAAAAAACCACAACGTTAATGTTCAGTTTTCACTTCTGCAACCGTTGTTTTTTTAATAAAAATTAGTGCGTTGTTAAAAGTGTCCTAATGTTTCGAGCTCTTACAGAGATTTTAATAGTATTTCGTGAATGCTGTAAAAAGTCTATATTTATAATATTATAGTATTTATAACACTACGGGTGCATCTTCAAGAGTTTTATCAATTCTAGTCTTATTGAGAAATTACTTACGGAATGTTACTTTATTCTACACTATAGTATGTAAAATAAATTTAAAAGGAAACTCATAAGGTTTTGACACACATATGGAAAGTTTTTAAAGTACATTTTCCTTTTTTCGCAATACCCAGAGTTATTCATGGAGTATCGGAACGAAAAATCTCAGAACACAAAACGTAATATTTTCCTTTACTTAGTATAATAATAATATCCTTGGACATTTCACACAACGCCATATAGTCCCAAGCTAAGCAACTTAATGCTTGTGTTATGGTAACGAGATGGCTGATAAACTAAATATATACATTTTTTTTTTTTGTAAATACATACATATTATAGATAGAAAAACACCCAGACTCGGAAAAAATACTTGTAGGTCGTACATATATTTGTTCCGTGCGGGAATCGAACCCGCGACATGCTGCGCAGCAGTCAATCGCTCAACCACTGCGCCAACCGTGTCGTTAAAACAACAACAAGTATACTAGGTTTCTCCCGCGACTTCGTGCGCTCATATCCCGTTCTCGTAGGAAATTTGGGGAATGCTCTTTTAGTGCTCTCCTACATGGAACTTACATGCCAAATCAATCATCTTTCTAATACCAGCAGTTTTGACTGTGCCTTGTCTGTCAGTCACTCCTCGATCAGTTAGTCAAGAATTTTATATATGTCACCGGAAAATGATAAACTTCGTCGTAACATTGTAAACCGCGTCGTAAGACTGTAAAATATCGCGTGAATTTGTAAACTTTTTTTTCTGAATAAGACTGAAGATATGTTGGAAACTATTCATAAGTCATCATCATAAATCATATGTATTTTTGCAAATAGGTTACATGTAACTCTTTTACACGTCAATCATTTTTCTTTTCCTAGATGAGGCCGATATTGAATTTGGATGAGATTATTGCATAATTTATCGAGAAATTATAACCTAATCAAGATTTATTTCAATTTTACGGAGTTTGGCATTTTCCGGTGGATTATATATTGATAAAGCGATCTCCCATGAAATTCAAATGTAATGCAACTCCTAAAGCAACATATGGTTTCGATGTTATTTTACTAACACTAGGAAATGCATACAAAATACAACTTTTCTGGAAACTACCGTTCCAAGGGACACTTTAATAAAATGGTCAACAGGAAAATCTTTGCCTTTAGTTTTCCGATCATGAAAGCCAGAATTACTTTTATGAAAATAATATTTAAATTCTGTAATATTGAGACTGGAACGATGCTCCATCGGGGAAAGTCTCTTTTTAATTCAAAATCAAAGCTTTTGAGGTGTTTTTATAGATTTTCCGCTTACTTTAGTATCATTTTACAGTCTTCGATAAGTACTACAGTTAATTAAGGCTTATTAACCTAATAGTCATCGGTTTGAATGCTAAGCATCTACATAGGAAGAGATAAATCAAATCTTCAAAAGATCAAAAAGATACGAGTTCATTTTTCAATTCTTTTGGTTGTAAAAAGTATTGTTGTTGACTTTATTTACTTGATTATACGTAAAAAGATAAGCAAGAATCTTATCAATGACTTTGAATTAAGGATTGAAAATCAATAAGAGTATTTTTTCCTTGTATGTAATATCTCTTGTATTACGGAAATCGTCAGAAGTGGGGAATACTCTAGTTTTTTCGGGTAAATTGCCTAGGTTTTCACTAGGATATCATGTCTAAATATCACTTTTGATAACTAAGGACCTTACTTAAAAAAAACTATTAAAAATTATAATTATTAGTTTTAGATTCTTGCTATTGAGAATTTGAATCAGTGTGCTCTACCAAATACTGGTATTCAGCTGAATCCACTTTTGGCCGGAGGCCGACCCAAATGTAGTTGGGATGTTGGAAAAAGGCTAGGCAGATGATGTGCTCTACCATCTTTTAAATTCCAACCAATTCTACTAATTTTGAATAAAACTTTCGCTTTTTCATATTAATCACAATCTGTCAAAAATTCATAAAAAATAAGGCTTTTTGTCAGTTTGCGATTGACAGGCGAATGCGAACGTTGTTTAAAAATTAGTAGAATTGGCCCTCAGATTCTCAATTCAGTTTCAATTTCAACAGAATTTCAATTCAGTCAATTTTCCACAGACAATTTGAATCAGATTATTAATTCGAACCAAAATTTGAATAAATCTGCTAATCAGCATTGAAACATATGGTTCGATTTTTTTTTGAAAAATTAGGCTTTTAGATATACAGCCACAAGTATATTCTAAAAGTAGCCCGCCACCGTCATAACTTTATCGAGGACATAGCATGTCAGAACAGGGCCAAATCTAGTATGTTTTAGTGGCTCAGGCTTCCAAATTTTGCGTCGTTACTTTTTATTATCTTACCGATCTTGAATTAAAAGGAAAAAGGTTCACCCACAATTTTATTAAAAAATGACTCCTTTCTTAAGGATTTCTGGGGAAAATGATGTAGAGATAAAATGTTATAAACTTGTTTTTCCTTTTTTAGCTTGTGTTTTGATAAAATACTTCTAAGTGAATTTTCCAATGAAATATTTAAGATGAAACTAAATGATATTTTCTCTGATTAGTTAAAGGCCATTTTTTGCCATGTAACAGACTAATAATTTTTATCTCAAGAATAAATTACATATTTTTCACTTAAAATCTGTTGAAACTGCATTTTTATTCCACAGTAAAAAGTCAACAGAGTTTTCGAAAATTGAATAAATACATGTACTGAATATTAGATCAGGCTCCCAAAACAAACTGGCTGTCCATAAAGCGTGTTAATCACTCAAAGTTCATTAATTATGCATCGGTTTAAACATTACTGCTAGGCAGGTCCCATAGTTCTGTGTATATTGCCTTCTCCAAATCATAACGCCACCGTTTTTTGGCCTGCCTTGGTCCTGACGAACCCACTGCGTTATGATCCTGACCTGTCGGTCTCAATCTCTCAATTAAATTCATTAATTCAATAACGATTTTTACATCGTGTCTGAATTTTTTATAACTAAATACATTTATAATAATCAACATCCATGCAATCCATTTTTAAATCATTTCTAATCCAAATTAAATTAAAATCGGAATAATAATAAAAATAATACAAAAAATTATTTAATAAAGTTATAAAAATTAATGTCAAGTCAATTCATAAATTACAATAAAATTTTCATTTCAAGTCAATACAATTAATAATTCATTCATAGAATAAAGACATTTGTCTAACAGCTTATTCTGAAACCCACTTGTATATAGTAGTATAAGTGTAAACCACCCAGTCCCACTGGAGTTACTATAGTTGTATTAAATTACTACTGAAACAAGATTACTCGACCTGAATTCATTATACAAAATTTACAAGAAGAATACATTGACTATTGGATTAGTTTTTTTACATTGAGTAGTTTCTTACTTTTTCCTAGCGTGTCCACCGAGACCGCAAGGTCTGGTCGACACTTTTTGGCCGTCTGGTCTACTTTAAAATGTGCTATTTGGGGCATTTTATTACTGACCTATGTCAACGCCAAGTCTGTTGGCTGGAACAATAGATTGATATAATTATATAACAATAGATTGCTAGATTGACCCTATAGTTTATGTTTTAATCAGCATATATATTACATATTTAATCTACACATTTCTCTCAAAATCAAAGAGGAGATTCCAGAATGTAAAGTAAGAAATATACAAGTAATTTACAATACAAATGTATGTATATCATTTCTATGTTTAAGTGCTACTTTCGTTTGATGTTTCCTGTTCCTATATTCTTCGTTCAAGCGATATCTAAAGGTTCAGTTAGCAAGAACTTGTGCGTTCATGTAAATGTTTGATTGATAAAATGTATGAAATGCCTTATTCTGATTTTATTGGTAATGCTTAAACATCTTATTTCATCAATTTCAATTTTATAAGTTTCGTGTTTCTTTACGAAGTGTGAGATTCAGAGATTGAACTATTTATATTTTACTGAGAAACGATATATAAACCAATGCTAATAATATTATAATTAGAATTGCATGATAACAATAATAATGACAAAATTGACATAAGTTAATAATTTACACGCTTGCTTGCAGGCAGAATACAATGACTTTTAGGATCTTTCCTTGTAATTTGTATGTATTTTCGGATTCTAGAAATTCGGAATAGAAATAATTTCTGGGTATCGGTCATGGATACAAAACAGTTAAATAGATTCTGCGGGCGCTTTTCTGGTGGACGTATTTATTCTTTCGGCTGAAATTATGATGAAAGTGAACTCCACTGGGCGAGAATGATGACCATATCTCGATCCTTGTTTTGAGTGTGCAGAGGTTTTGTGTATCCTGCCCAGGTGACATGTTTTTGCAACCAAATCTGTATGTAATCTGTTTAAATGTTTTTTACTAAATATCAATCGCTTTCTGTTCTCCTTGTTGCACTTTATCTACATCACACTAAAGTTGACTGACAGAGAATGCCTATGGCATTAAGTCCGCCTCTGTACATTTGTGCTTTAAGTGTTACATAAATAAACAAATGACGTTGCGGCACTTTTGTACTCTGTAAAAAGAAAAATGATACTCCTAATTGAAAATGTTAAAATCTAAACTACAATAAACCACAGCTTCTCTTATCGAGTAGGTTAACTTCAGACTCCAGTCAGTCAACAAAAAAATATTCCAGTATTTCTTCTGAAATCCATATGGTCGTTATCACTGATGTAATATAGTTTTTATCTAAAATATCAAGTTAATCGTCTTTCTTATCGTATTGACTTTATATTTGATAACACTCACTTCATAAGTGTTGTGTGTAAACATGTATATAGGTATAAATATGATTGTTGATGGCAGAGTGAAGAAACTCGGATGATAAGATACTTGGTAGTCAGTTTTGTTTGTGAAAAGTGAAATTTTTGAGATAGCTTCCTATTTTTTAGGGTTCCGTACCCAAAGGGTAAAAACGGGACCCTATTAATAAGACTTCACTGTCTGTCACCAGGCTGTATCTCAAGAACCGCGATAGCTAGACAGTTCACAGATAATGTATTTCTGCTGCCGCTAAAACAACAAATACTAAAAAAACAGAATAAAATAAATATTTAAGGGGGCTCCCATACAATAAACTTGCTTTTTTAGCCGTTTTATAGATAACTAGCTGACCCGCGCAACTTCGTCTGCCTAACATTTTTTATTACTGCTCCGCTCCTATTGGTCTTAGCGTGATGATATAATAGCCTATAGCCTTCCTCGATAAATGGGCTATCTAACACTGAAAGAATTTTTCAAATCGGACCAGTAGTTCCTGAGATTAGCGCGTTCAACCAAACAAACAATCAAACAAACAAACAAACTCTTCTGCTTTATAATATTAGTATAGATGGTACGGAACCCTTCGTGCGAAAGTCCGACTCACACTTGGCCAGTTTTTTTGTACATTCGTTTAGACTGTACCTACTAGCCTTTGCCTGTGAATTCGTACGCACATATTCCATTTTTTTCCATTCCCGTAGGAATTTCGGGAAATCCTCTCTTATTCCCTACGTGTCTATTAAGTGTAGGGAAGCTACATGCCAAATTACAGCTTTCTACGACCAGGAGTTTCGGCTGCGCGTTGTCAGTCAGTCAGTCAGTCATTGGATTTTCAAGATAAAGTATTAGAATTTATGAAATTGAAGTTTATTTATTTAATACTTTACGCACACACATGTACAGAGGCGGACTTAATGCCATAGGCATTTTCTACCAGTCAACGTTTGGGTAATGCAGAGAATAATAGTGGTAGGTGCAATATAAAGATAAAGAGAAACCAGAACACGATTATTAGTAAAATAATTAATAAAAAGATAAATAACTACATATAAACTATACATACAATAAAATACTATAATATAATATACTCAAATTAATAAACTAATACACGATTATACTTGAACAGTTTGTGCAAACAAAAATTAGCGCTGTGACGATACTACTGCAAAACTTCTTACGAATGTGCTCTCGAACCTTAACTTTGAAGTTATCTCCTGGCTCAGTTAAAATACTTATACAGAGTTAAAAAACGACCATTAGACATTTTTGCTATATACTATGTTAACAAAAACAGTTATTGGTTTCAATAAGTTGTCCTTTGGATGATTTGATAAAGAGGTCTAAAGAAGATGCTTGGTTAAAAAGAGATCTTACGAAACGAAATAAATGAGTCATAGTTTTAGGTAATAAAATACTTGTTATGTACTTGCTTTGAAAAATAAAAATAATAATGAATGGTACAGGTAGAGTTTGAAATAAAGGTACATTTATTTTTAAAGAATACATACATCTTTTACTTACGATAAAGCATACTTTTAAACGTACATTTGAACAGTTTCTCCTCATGTAAATAAGTACGTGGGTAGTCGAATGTTTCAGGAATTTCAGTAAGTTCTTTCCTTAGGGACTTGAGGGTGACCTTAATTCTACTTAGGCAGTCCTGAATGATAAAACTAGTCTAGCAGTTTTATGTGTTTAGTTTTATGGAGTACATAGATCTCGAGAGTTCTTTTTTGTATATGATGTCCAAAAACCAAGTCATCTGCATTATTATCGGTTTGTTTACAACGGTACGTAATGATAAAATTGTTATTTGTTTTATTACTTTAGAGAATTATGCGATTTGTGTTCGTTGACTTTATGTGGTACACTTTGTGTTTTTTGAATGCAGGTTTTTTTTAAGAAAAAAGCAAATCCCAATTTGTAATTAAAAGAATTTGCGGTTGTATTTTCGTTAGGAGTTTTTTTTCTATTTTAAGTGTATATGTGTAAGTGTGTAGTGTGTGTGAGTGTTTTGTGTGTATTTGCAATTTGGATTGTTATGAATTACTCAATTCGTTAATCCATCCATCAGTTTCAACAATGTAAAATAAAGATGGAACCAACACAGGTTTAAATAAACCTAGTTCGGGCAGGTCGCTACATACATTTTAAGTTTCTAGTAAAATATCTTGTACCTGTATTTAATTTTAGCCATAACCTAGTTTTAAGTTAGCCATTAATTACCTTTTGTAAGATTTTTACTATATATTATCTTTCTGTGACTATTTATACACATGTATTGTTAAAATATGAATAAATTGATTTGATTTTGATTTGAACAATCCTTTGCACTAATAATTTTAATTTTAAACATTTTCATTTTCTTATAAATACTAAAGGTGGTCGTTGGTGTGTTAGATTAAGACTTACGAGACATACCAGCCGTACAAGCTCTAATATCTGCTGTGTATCTGAAGATACAGTTTACCACGTATGATGTCCTAAATAATTAAGATATTATTGTTATTCTTGTGACCTACTCTGAGTTGTCTGGCCAGGCCCACTCAAATTTGTGTGGTTATTTCCTCAAAACACCATCTCTGATATTTACCTACATCGCTCTCATATGATTTGACCCCTGTATTCGTTGTATGGACTTCAAAAGAGACATTGACTTCTGAATTTGTTTCGCAGTTCCTTTTTAGAGTAGTCAGCAAGGAAATACCAAGCTTATAAGTTCTCTTAATCAGAAATTATTATAAATCATCATATTTATTAGTATATTATTTTAGCAAATATATATGTATTTTATAGTATATGTATATATATATTATTTGTATACTTTGTTGTATCGATATGACTCAATTATATTTTATTTTTATTTGTTTGTTGTACACCTACCACAGTGTAGTCTTTTTAACCCAAAGGTTGACTGGTAGAGAATGCCTTGTTGCATTAAGTCCGCCCATGTACCACTATTGTGCATAAAGTCTAAATAAATAAATAAATAAATAATTGTAAAAGTATTATTTTAACCAAATTACGAAATACTCATAATTTATCATTAAACTTATAATTAACCAAAAAAAAGCCACATTACTTAGACTCAACTCTCTCGAGACCATAGGCTGTTAACAACACGTCACTTTCAACCGAATTAGAATTTAAAAAAATAGCCGAAGGCCAAAGAACTATGACCAACATGACCTGGTACTGACACGCGTCATACTTTACATTCCAGTCTGTGTACGTATACAGTGTATCTTTGTGATAATATTTACAGTGGTTGTCATGATACACATAAGGTGAGAAAACTCTGATTGTCATGTAGACTTTGATGTATAATATAAATAGATAATGAAAGAGAAATTGTTTGAGGAGCTCGTGGCTAAATTATAACAGCCACACGGGTTGATCTATAAGGTCAAGCAACGCTTGCCAAGGTTGATCTGTGGACCATCGTATCATACCGAGTTTCGTCCATGCCTCGGAAAGCACGTTAAGCCGTTGGTCCCGGCTGTCATTTGTAGATCTTTGGCAGTCGTTACGGATTATCAGAAGCTAGTAAATCTGACTCCAGTCTTACCAAGAAGTACCGTGTTACCAAGTTAATGGGTTGTGGAGGTCTGCTAGACAGCCGCTCCATGTTCCGGTTTGACTGGAAGCTGACCCCAATATGATGAATGAAAGGGAAATTGTTTATCTTTTGTTTCTGAAATATTATAACGTTAAAGGTACAATTTCGATTCTGGCGACCGCGACCGTCGCCCGCTGCTTTATATGAGTTACTATAGAACATTTACGGGTGCATGTGACCGACTTCAGTCGTATAACGCCAAGTCTTATAAACTAGTTGTATGTCCGATCGGTATTTAAATCGACGAAAATAATCAACACAAAATTAAAACCCATTTTTTAGGGAACGGGTTTTAAATCCTTTCTTGGGGCTTATTTTAGTTGTAAGAACTTTTATGAAAAAAGTAATGTTTCCAGATCAAGATGTTTAGCTGCATGTTGCTATGTTAGTGAATGAACCGAATAACCTATGTAGAAAAGCTTATTTATTGAAAGACTCACATTTGACAACTATCTCACGTAAGCGATGATTATGTTATAATTTCGTTGAATTTCTATGATTCAGCAAGAAAGGATAATTTTTTAGTAAGTCGAGAAAAAAATCTTCTAGTAAGCTATTTAGTAAAAAATTCTACAAACTTTTAGTAAGTAATTAAAAAATCTATTCATCTCAAACTGTCACAAAAAGCATCTCAAACTAATTACAACTAGAATAGAAATACGATATTTCTAAAACACATAACCTTCGCATAATTTGAATAGGCTAAACGTAGAACAGTTGACACTTTGACAGTAATCAGGATTGCCTCAGTAATGATAGGAAACGAGTCGGCTGTACAAAGATATCGGGTTTCTTTTGAAGAGAAATGCTAACAGAACGCGGAGGGAAATCATTCGTGATGGCTTTTTGGTATTCAAGGTAAAGTGAGTCGAGGTTTCGAGGTAATGGCGGATTATTAAAACTGATTTGGAAGAACATTGGACGAAATGATTATAGAATACATAATTTCACTTTTTGGTAAGTAATGTGATCTTGAATATTCTTTTTTTTACTATTTATAGGCATAAGTTTGACCGCTATCTCACCTGATGTTAAGCGATGATGCGGTCTAAGGTGGAGCACAATTGCCAAGAAGTAACCTATTTACTCTTGACTTAAAGACTCCCAGGTTGTAGCTATCAGAAAACATAGGCTCAGGCAGGGAATTCCACTCCTTAGCTGTGCGCACAATGAATGTATTCCCAAAACGTTTTGTGCGTATAGGTGGGATATCCACCATGTACCGGTGGCACAACGCCGTACGTTTTGTGGTCCGATGGTGGAACGGACTTGGCGGAATTGAATTACGCAATTCCGTCGCACACTCCTCAAAATGTAACCTATAGAAAACCGACAGGCCAGCAACTCGGCGTCGATGCTCAAGACTTTGGAGCTTCGATTCGACGAGAATCCTTTCTAGTTTTATTTAGTTACTGAACTCTCGCTGGTTTTCAATAAAATTACACGCACAGCAAAGGAGTGAAACTCTCTGCCTGCGCCTGTGTTTCCGAACGCTTACAACCCTAATCTTTTCAACGTTAGAGTGAACGCGCTACTTCTGGGTGAGCTCGCTCCATCGTAGTTTTTTCTCTGTCATCTCTGACCTAGGCTAGAGTCAAGAGCAAACACAACTCAATAAATAAAAAAAAAAAACCATAAAACAAGCAACTGAAACAGTTTCTTTTTTCAAAATAAAACCACCGGTAACAATAACTCCTACCACTCGTAATTCGTAACACTTCAGTAAGCAAGCCTTCTATCCGTAACCAACAGTTACAAGTACCACGCATTCCCTTGCTACGGCGCTACGGAGTTATGCCGCGTAGCGCTACGCAAGTACTACGGCGTAGCGGTAATTGCTACGAAGCATTTAATTTCATTACTGGGCGGGTTTTTTTGGTTTTACATTTTTAATTTAGGTTATTGGGTTTTGTGTGTTTATGAATTAGGTTGGTAAGGTACTGTTCATATGGGTTTATAGTAGTAAGTTCAGTGATAGTCGATAAAAATATTAGGGCTGGCTATTGTCCTTTCAATATTTAAACAAAACACGAATTGATAATCGTGCCATAACCTAGTTATTGGGTAATGGTAGTCAGTTAGACAGATGTTTCATGTACAATACTAGTACCTAGTTGTCGAGGTTGGTCTGTGGATGGGTACTCATTCATTATATATTGCCCGGCTGTCATTTGTAGATGTTTGACAGCAACCAAAAAATCTGTCATCTGTAAACTTGCCAAGGGATACAGAGTTATCTAGTTACTGAGTTGTAGTAAAAAGTAATAGAATTGCCCCTCAGATAGACAGCCGTTGTATATGAAATACTGGTACTCAGCTAGATAGATATATTGGAAAAGAATAGGTAGATTGATTTTCAGTACTTTAGCATAAGTATTAGAAAGGATAGATGTATAAAACAGTACATAGTGTTTCACAGTGGGCGTTCTGAGGGCCAATTCTACTAATTTTTAAACAACTTTCGCATTCGCATGTCAATCGCAAACTGTCATCTATACTTAATATTATAAAGCAGAAGAGTTTGTTTGTTTGGTTGAACGCGCTAATCTCAGGAACTACTGGTCCGATTTGAAAAATTCTTTCAGTGTAAGATAGCCCGTTTATCGAGGAAGGTTATAGGCTATATATCATCACGCTAAGACAAATAGGAGCGGAGCAATAATGGAAAATGTGACGCAGACGAAGTTGCGCGGGTCAGCTAGTTTTTGATATTTTGCGAATGAGATGCGAATGTGAAAATTAGTAGTATTGGCACACTGATGGCTAAAAGCGAAGCCAAAATTATCACCTTATATTGATTCTACCTTGAGGCATCTATATATCTATATCTATATATATAAAACAGAGACGGGTTTGTTACAACACTTTATAACTCGAGATCTGCTGAACCAATTTTCGTGGTTATTGATGCGTTGGATTTGTCTCCGACCCGAATAGCAGTATACATCTTAAAAACAATGAAAACTCGATATGTGCAATGAATACTTAATTGACGGGAGCGAAGCCGCGGGGGACAGCTAGTATATAAATAAAACAAAGACGGGTTTGTTACAACACTTATAACTCGAGATCTGCTGAACCAATTTTCATGGTTATTGATTCGTTGGATTTGTCTCCGACCCGAATAGCAGAATACATCTTAAAACAATGAAAACTCGATATGTGCAATGAATAATTAATTGACGGGAGCGAAGCCGCGGGGCACAGCTAGTATATCTATATATATAAAAGAAAGTCGTGTTAGTTACACTATTTATAACTCAAGAACGGCTGAATCGATTAAGCTGAAAATTGGTGGGGACGTACCTTAGAACCAGGAGACGGACATAGGATAGATTTTATCCCATAAATCCCACGGGAACGGGAAAGTCCCATGGGAACGGGAACTATGGTTAAACGGGAGCGAAGCCGCGGGGGACAGCTAGTTTTTATATAAAACAAAGACGGGTTTGTTACAACACTTATAACTCGAGATCTGCTGAACCAATTTTCGTGGTTATTGATTCGTTGGATTTGTCTCCGACCCGAATAGCAGAATACATCTTAAAAACAATGAAAACTCAGTATGTGCAATGAATACTTAATTGACGGGAGCGAAGCCGCGGGGGACAGCTAGTATAACATAAATTCTTTTACCACCCCTTTAAAACAAATGCACAGATAACTCGCTGAAGCACGTGTTATCTGTACTTATCAGTGATGGGTCATTCGCGTGACAGCAAACACTCACCAGGGGGCGCTTTCGCGGAAGTCGGCAATACCTAGTTTGGGGCTAGAAATCTAGATTAAATATAGACTAGCCTTGATTTGAGCTCTATTGAGTTTGACTTTTTTAGTAGCAGGTTGGTTTTCGATGAGTTTCAGCGGCTTTTTGAAAGGGGACTGGACTGAAATTGTTAATTCGATTTCTTTCTTCGCTTTTTAGCTATAATATTAGGGGTGGTTAATTGATTGATTATCTTTTATTTTAAATGGGAACTGTCTCTAAAAAATCATAAGTTAAATAAGTATTGCTTGCAAATAAAATGAAAGATCTTGTATAGAGAAGCTCGTGGCTAAATCATAACAGCCACACGGGTTGATCTTCAAGGTTAAGCAACGCTTACCGAGGGTGTTCTGTGGATGGGTCTCCATCTTAACATCGATATTTCACAGTATCTCGGAAAGCGCGGCTGTCATTTTTAGATATTTGGTAGTCGGTACGATTTGTCAGAAGCCAAAAAATCTGACACTAGACTTGCCAAGAAATATCCAGTTAATGGGTCACGGAGATCAGATAAGAAGCCGCTCCATATAAAATAATGTATGACTGTATGACTAGCAGCCGATTCCAATATTGTTGGGAAAAGGCTAGGCAGATGATGATGATCTTGTAGACGTAGAAAAAAAATACAGGACAACTGGTAAATTCCATCATTATAATAGTTACTTTTAACAACGATTACGGTTTCACTTTTAGCGATAAAACTGGTACTGTCAAGTTTCTTGTTTCTATTTTTACAATAAAGACTTTTCCATTATTCTACTTGCTTTTACGACTATTTATAAAAAAAATAAAACCTCATCTGGATTGTCTATACGCCAATTGAATTTTATTCTTGCATTAAAACAAGCCTGTATGGTTTCCTTTAACATACCGTAAACCATCTCACACGAATAGAAGCTCGATAATTTCAAACGTTGCCCACATCATAAATACTAAAACCATTACACAATAACCTTTAACACCTTTGCAATAAAGTTCAATTTCCTGCAAATTAAAATTATTTTTATTTCACTCAATTTTATTTTTGCTAGTATAACAAAAGCTGGTTTTTGAACCAAGTAATGGGTGAACTTAGTTCATGTTATGTTGGTGTTTTTTGACCCAGCCCTGACCGCCGAAATAGGTGATTTGCGTGTGTAGGTAATTTAATAGTTATGTTATAGTTGTAGAGGTTCGTTTAGCTGAGATGCCAGTTTTCATATAATTATATAGTTTTATTGTATGACGGGAATTCGTGTAGGTTCGGTAATGGCATCGGTATTATGCATCGCGAACCAAAAATTTACAAAATTACGACGTCAATCAAAATTATATTAAAAGCGAAATATTAAAAGTTATATCTGCACATTCATCTGGATGGACTTCACATCGAGATAAAAAGTTATAAACTCTCCTGTGTGCTAAATTTCAGCCTAATCTGCAGTGCGATTCTGTAAAAATGTCGAAGTGAGCTGTCAAACCATACAAACAAGATGGCATGACAGCTCACTTGTCGTTCACTCCACCTAAGTGAACACGGTGAGATGTCGACAGAATCGACCAGCTGTTCAGTAATTTATGTAAGAAAGATTAACATCATACATTCATTCGTCCGTTCATCCAACCTACCAAACTTTCACATTATTTGGTTCATTACAAAGTGATAGCTGTTTTCATTTCTGTGCCGACTTATAGATTGTTGATCGTTGTCATTCAGATACTCATATATTCATTACGGAATTTAATTTGCAAATATTTGAGGTCCATCAAAAAGCCTACGAAGAGACTAAGGGCCTTTGCACACCGCGTTTTTTTAACGCACCGACGACGACGCGGACGACGCGCTTATGAAATGAGCTTTAAACGTAATTCATACGCAGACAGAACCGTCTTTTGGTCATATCTACTGGGCCGTGAGCGCACGTTCGTAAAACGTGCGTCGTTGGCGCGTTTACACCGTGTGCATAGGCTCATATTATTCTTGCTGGGATTTTTAGGGCAAAACACAAAATTAAACTCTGTTCTTGCAGAATTTTGTCATAAAGCTTAATCTTGAAGATTAGAGCAAAAGAGAGATCCAATACCTCACTAAATAAACACCTTAATCTTTCCAATCCCATTCTTTAATCAAACCAAAGAATTTTCCCAAAACGCCTCGACAGTCGGTTTTAAAACAAAGCGCAGTGCGCCCCGTAAAGTTGTTTAACAGTAAAAAAATTCATTTACCTCCCCTTGCACAAGCAGCGCTCTAGATGTTATCTCGCTTGCAGGCACATGTGGTGCCTCATTGTAGTGAATCTTGACATGCACACTATTCTGGGCATATTTGGTTTAATTTGAGGGTTTAATTAAGATTTTGTGTATAATATGGGGTTGATTTTGTTGATCTGAATGCTTATTCTACTAATTTTCAAATGAAAAGTTGTTTAAAAATTAGTAGCATTGGCCTTTTGTTTCAAATGGACATGTGCGTTGTGCATGAACGTCAAGAAACTTATTTTTTTAAACTAAAATTGTATTATTACTGGAAGTTTTCAAGCCCATATTCTAACTCGTGCATTCCAACTCAAATCATCAAATTGACGGTTATATCTTGTTATAATTTATTCGTTGAAGATTTTTTTCTGTTGTCATGGCGACTGAGTTGAATGGAGTTCAGCGGGTCTAAAAATGTCACTAAAGTAGAATCATATATCATAATATTAATCGTACAAAAATCTGTTCAATTTCATTTTAATCTTTATCGCTAAAGCATTAGGTTCAAGGTTGATTGGGAAAATTTGTCAGATTCAGGTAGCTTGACGTGCTGGGTGATTCTACTAAAGTAGCCTTATATAATAGAGCTACCATTTGTTCTATATAAGAATTACTTAAACCTTGTTTAAAATCTGTCACATACTGCAAGACTTTAACACGTCCGGTGAATACCGGATTTAACTAGTTTTTTTCGTACAGCGTCGCACGCGTTTAAGATCATTTTCGCAAAAAGTACCCTATAACCGTTTCTAAGATTCCATAAAAACGAATCAGCTATTTAATCGTGAAAGCCTACCCAACAAACAAAGTTACTTTCGCATTTATGATTTTATATATATATTTTAATGCACGAGAAGATCCCGAAGAAAAGTAACGTTAATTACCAGATATTTTAATAGAACTAACTTAAATCTTTAATTTAAATTCTAAACAACATTAAAGGTGCTTATTTAGACTAAGATACTTCTGCTTTAAATAACTACGCAGCTCATCTATTCATCATTTCTGCCTTTCTCGTAATCTAGACTAGACGCTATAACTTTCATCTAACTGTTCCTTTGAAAAGGTTTAATATCAGTTAGAATTCTTGGAATATCAGATAGATGACCTAATCTAAATCTTGGAAAGCGAATGTATCAAAAGATGTTTTTATCGAAAGATGTTTAAAATATTTCATACAACGATGTACATACTAATTGGTCAGTAATTATTTATTGAAATGAAATAGGTAATGGTATTTAGGCAGATTGAATGCAATAGGGCATTTTCTCTTAACTTTCTCTCACCTTTCGGTCAAAAAGACTCCAATGTGGTAAACAGAAATTAAATAATAAAATCGCAACCAGTTTCTGTAAGATTATCTGTTGTTATTTGATTTCGACACGTGTACATTGAACAAAATGTTTAGCATACTGTTTAAAGTATTATACCTGATTTTTTATTAGTGTAGATAAATCCAGACTGGTGAGAGAGAGGGAAATCTCGTAAGATTTTCCCATAATTTTGATTCTATTTTCACGTTTAGTATTTTATTTTTGTACTAACTGACCCGTGCAACGTCGTCTGCGTTACATTTTTCATAACTGCTCCACTCCTATTGGTCTTAGCGTGATGATGATATAGCCTTCCTCGATAAATGGGCTATCTGACACTGAAAAAAGTTTTCCAATCGGACCAGTAGTTCCTGAGATTAGCGCGTTCAACCAACCAAACAAACTCTTCTGCTTTATAATATTAGTATAGATATTTTTAGATAAACTGTAAATTAATATTATTTTCATGCATATTCCCTATTGACAAAAGAGATACTCGATCAATCTATCTCGACAAATCTTAAACAGTTTTTCAAGTGAGCTCTGTCGCTATAAACCACTGTTATGATTTTACGAGCGGCATGTTTTATGTGAACTGTTACTACTGCCACTTGTTCCATCTCGCTGGAGCACGTGCGAAAACATGATATTCAAATAGCCTTTAAAATTTTAAAAGCTCGTTTAAAACAGTTTCAACTTTCACACCTGAAATACTAAAATCTGTGAAATGACAAATGTGGTGGAAAACACTCTGCGGGTAAAATTAGGCTGTTTGCGATAGTGTCTCTGTCTGTTTGTTGTCTTTTCAACAGCTGAAGACTGCGGATCTAAAAATGCCACTTTAGCAGAATCAGAAAGCATATCGCTTCCCGTCACTGTCAAATTTTCCCAATCAACCAATTTTTTTTTTTTAGGGATTGGAAATCATCCAATGACTTCTCCCGCTCTGGGCGGAGCGGGAGGGAGTGTCAGACTTTTACTGACTAAAACCCATCCATGTTCCTTCATTCCCCTGTTCCGCAGCCGCGGTATCTCTTTCGAATAGTCCCGCAACTCCGGCAGGCGTCGGCCCTTTCGGGCCTCTCTGTGTGCTGACTCTCTTTGAGGCGCGCGTGGAACACGAACGCGCCGTCGACACGGCCTGTCGTCGTAAGACGGACGGACGGCGAGCCACCTAAAGCTCACCGTCCACGTAATATAATTCTCCTAAAGTGTATTTTTAGCCTTCCTGAACTTCTCCTCCTCCTTAACTTTTCTCCTGAACTTTTAGCCCTACTTCAGAAATACTGGATATTATAAAGCCCAAACTAAAATTCCCATCTGAAGATCCCACGCAAAACAGTTACTCTAGACAGCTGACGCACTGCTGTTTATTTATATATAAGAAAAACACATACGAAATGAATTTCAAACATTATTCTAGAACCGCGATTCTTTTAAAAATAATTAACTTGTAAATAAAATCACTTTTGCATAGCATAGCCTCAGGCCGGGCCGCTATTCAGCCAGCCTTTCGTATTTCGTGTAATGGAACGGCACAGCTAATGTAATTGAGACTTTTTTTTTTAGTTTCCTCTTTTAAAATGAGAAAAACTGTATGTTGAGGTTAGAAGCCGACCGTTTTGCGCACTGTACATATTTTGCGAATGTGTTTTTTGTGCCGATTGTACACGGTCGTGCTAAAAGTGTTTTATGGAGCTATTTTGACTCGTTATTTTTGTTTATGGTAAATTGTTTTTGGTTTAATAAGGATTTATGTTGGTTTGTTTCAGTCTTCGTTAGGTGTTTTGGGGGAAAGGGTTTATTAAGAACTTGATTTAACCGTTTACCGTACTCCTGGGTACTTTTATACGTACCCAGGAGTTCATCTACCTCTGTGCCTTATTACATCATGATCCTTTCAGCCGTTCTGACGTGATTGAGTAACAAACATCCTTACTACTTAAGATAATGCGAATAATAAGATCTTTATACATATAACTAGCTGACCCGCGCAACTTCGTCTGCGTCACATTTTCCATTAATGCTCCGCTCCTATTTGTCTTAGTGTGATGATATTATAGCCTACCTATAACCTTCCTCGATAAATGGGCTATCTCTGTCTAACACTGAATTTTTCAAATCGGACCTTTAGTTCCTGAGATTAGCGCGTTCAAACAAACAAACTCTTCAGCTTTATTATATTAGTATAGATTCTACTGTATTTGTACGTGTGTATGTCACTGAACTCCTCTTAAACATCTGGACCGATTTGATTGATTTTTGTATGCATTTGGGTGGCGCCTTGGATGGTTTAGTTCCACAAATCAACAGGTTTTTATGTAAAAATAATAATAAGGAAGTTGCCAGTTGACGGGAGCGAAGCCGCGAGGGAGAGCTAGTAAATAATAAGTATATATTAGAAATTACTTCCATTAATATCGATTACTAGCGACCCGATGCACCCTTGCGACCTGCTTCGCACGATTGCAAGTTATATATATATATCACTGGAGAGTGGCAAACAAAAAAATTCTCAAATAAAAAAAACTTTTTCGTCATCATCATCAGACTAGGCAGTTGTCTTTCCCAGCTATATTGGGGTCGACTTACAATCCAATAATTTACGTGGAGCGGCTGCCTACCAGACCTCCACAACCCATTAACTGGGTAGCACGGTTCTTCTTGGCAAGACTGGTGTCAGATTTTCTGGCTTCTGAAAATTCGAAAACAGAACACAAAACTTTTCTAAATCAGATAAATTTCTAAGGCTGCATCATACACGTTAGCATGTAATATAAAGCCGTAGTTTATATTTAACGCGAACGCATTTCGCTGTGGTGGTCCTGCCAAGAAGTTGGGAGATTAAGACGGGGATAAAGTTCATCTCTGCTACCCTCTTTGGGGATTACAAGTGTGATGATAAATAACTTATTAACTTTCAGCTGTGTATATAGCCTTCAGGAATAAATATTCTTAGTATTTGATTTAAATGTTCGATTTTAAATCTATACTAATATTTTAAGAGGAAAGACTTTTTTGTTTGTTTTATTTATTTGTGCCGAATATGCTCTGAAACTACTAAGCCGATTTTAACCATATTTTCACCAATAGAAAGCTGAATTATCTAAATTAATTATAGTATTAAAGGCTAGAAATAACATTAAAAAAAAATTAGAGATTCTTAAAAAAATTGCGGCGAGGGCAAAATCGCAGGCGAAATGCTAGTGAATTAAAGAATGTGTTCGTCGTTTTTAATAAAGGACTAGAAATTGAACAAGGCATGACTGAAAATAGTTTTGAGTAGGTTTTTAATGAAACTGTGACATGGCATTTTAATTTTACATCATACACATTTTAATAACGGCTTTTAGTACATAAACAAGTAGTAGTATAGAATATTATAGATCTTTTTTGCTCAGAAAGTAGGAACAAGTTACAACAACAACACAACATAATTTCGTTCATTTCTAGTTTTTTTGAACAAACTAGATGTTGCACAGGGTTTCGCTCGAGTTATCATAGATTTAAGATAAAAAAAAACGATCAAATGTGAGTTGGACTCGTTCATTAAGTGTTTGTTGATAATAAAAATACAAAATCTGGGAAAATTTTAACTGTCTACTTAATACGGTACTTGAGATACAAACTCAAACTCAATCATTTATTTCAATTAAGTAGACCATTTACAGGCACTTTTGAATAGTCAAGGTCAGTCGGTCCGAAAAAAAAAGAGGATGAAGCTATTTGCACGTTCCAAAGCGTAGACCTCTATGGAAAAGAACGGGCAGGAAACTCCACGGACACTCTTTTAAATCAATTGATGTACTTAATACAAAAATCATGGTAACATTAACAGCATTACAGACACTTAACATTACAGTCCTCTGACAGACAGACGGATGGACGGACGGACGGTAGACAGACGGACGAATAAGTGCGAGTCGGACTCGCGCACCGAGGATTCCGTACAAACCTGTAGGTTTTATATTCTAAGCAAAAGTTGCGATTTACGATTTATGACGTAATGAAAAAAAACTTTTGAATAGATCTCGTTCAAACTAATTTTCGCTGGTAGTTTATATGGTTAATATACATCAATTTCTTTTTTTTTATAGTTTTATCATTATCTTATTTTAGAAGTTACAGGGGGGGGGGGCACATTTTACCACTTTGGAAGTGTCTCTCTCGCAAACTGTTCAGTTAAGAAAAAAATGATATTAGAAACCACTAGACATATCATTTTTGAAGACCTATCCATAGATACCCCACACGTATGCGTATGATGAAAAAAAAAATTTTTGAGTTTCAGTTCTAAGTATGGGGACACCCAAAATTTATTGTTTTTTTCGTATTTTTGTGTAAAAATCTTAATGCGGTGCACAGGATACATTGACTTACCAAGTTCCAATAGCATAGTTCTGAAAGTTTCGGAGAAAAGTGGCTGTGACATACGGACGGACAGACAGACATGATGAAACTCAAAAGCGTTCCGTTTTTGCCATTTGGCTACGGAACCCTAAAAATGAAGCCCATTTACAGGACTAAAAATCCTAGCCAGGAGGGTTTTGAGCTGATATGAGTTAATAAGGGACAGAAAATTTCTCTCATTTTCTTCCAAACATTTACATCGCAAAAATTCAAATGTAAAACTTGGAATAAAGTTGAAATCTCTGAGAATCTTTTGAGTCCAATATCAAGGTGGATTGGTGTCAAAATCTGCGCGGCTTTCTATTTCATCTCGTTTGGAGGCTCTTTGTTTTGCTCTGACATGTCTACATAAGAGCTTTAGAAGCTTCTGTCATGCTTTTGTCAGTTTTTAAATGAAATTTCGAGTGTATTGTTGTTACTAGGTAAAGATATCGGTATATAAAAAATTCATGAACATTATTATGTAGTCTGATTTAATTAAAATCACATGAATTCATCACTAGCTCATACCGCAGCTTCCCCATGTAAAATGTCTGTTGTCATTGGTTATTATAGAATAAGGTTTTTTTTTCTATACTAATATTATAAAGTAGAAGAGTTTGTTTGTTTGTTTGTTTGGTTGAACGCGCTAATCTCAGGAACTACTGATACGATTTGAAAAATTCTTTCAGTGTTAGATAGCCCATTTATCGAGGAAGGCTATAGGCTATATATCATCACGCTGACATAAATAGGAGCGGAGCATTAATGGAAAATGTAACGCGAAGTTGCGCGAGTAAGCTAGTTTGTATACCGCGTGTATCTGACATCGACGCACGAAACTAATGAGTTATAGAAGGCACTCGTTCTGGCTGCTTAGAACGCTTTTACACTTAAACCGTGTAACCAATGTTGATGAACTTGGGAAAATAATTAAATAGGATACTATTTAACCCGATACTAACCACGTTTCTTTGACGAGTTTCTCAATTGTTGAAGCCGCTGGCAGAAACTAGTCAATCAGAGTAGTTTAAAGTCATTTTTACCTGTTTTTACTCGCGAAATTATTTTGCATGTAGAAGTTAGTTCCTGTGCCCCAATGAAACTGTTCACTCTGTTAAAATAACACTGTCAACTGTGTAAATGATATTTATTTTATAAATAGGTTCTAAATAACACTTTTACACGTCAATCTTTTGGTCATTTTAAACTAGATGATGCCGGTGTTTACAAGCTGACAGCTCTGAGAAGAAACACCGAAACAAACTCAGAGGTCAAAGTCTCTTTTAAAGGCCATACAATCGTACTGGTCAGATCATATGAGAACCATGTATGTTAATGTCTGAAGTGGTATTTTGTGGAAAGAACCACACAGATTTGAGTGGACCTGTCCAAACAGTGCAAGCATTGGCCAGTTATCGTGTTGCTCAAATTTAGAACTTTAAGGAGCTCAACGTAAGACTCTATTGGGCCAAAGATGTATTGTTTCACTATTGCTCTTTTTATTTTCGGGGACTGACAGATTACATCACCTTGACTATACACGAAAATCTGCCCCATCATACCCACTAACCACCTCAAAACTCCCCATAGTCTCAGCATGTAACCTAGATCCGTTATCTCCTGACAATGTATCAAATACATCCTCCCACCATATATCAACAGCGCGCTAATGTTCAGATATTTTCGACAGCCCGCGGGGAGAGGGGATCATCCATTATGTTAGGCAGACGATTCTAAGTTATGCGTATACAATCTAAGTTGCTGGGGCAATTTGTTCGCGTATTATATTGGTGTTGTCCTATTTTGGATGTGTGATTAGGGGCTTCGAGGAAATGTTTCCATGATTGCTTGTGATTCGGCTAAGTTCGGGGTTGATTCGTTTTTGGAAATTGTCCTAAGGAATGGTAATACTGCCTAATTGCAGGTACATTCTATCGTACTGGGTTCGTGTGGTTTATGTTAGGAAGTTTCCTCTCAAATAGAGGACCCTGTGTGTCCCAGCTGTGGGAACAGTGGAATCGTCTGGTTTTATACCTTAAAGCCTAGCAACATTCTATCATATCGCTGTTTGACTAATATTTTACAATGGTATGGCCTATTCTTAAACTTTGTTTGATCTTCCTTGACCTTTCTTCCTATTAATTTTTTGGTTAGCCGCCTGCGTGTGAGTAAAAAAAAATCTACATATGTGTATCAAACAACTGAATCAGTCCTGTAGATTCGAAGAAAATGGCTGTGACAGTCAGACAGATAGAAACATGAGTAACCCACCAAGGGTTCCGCTATTTCATTCCGACGTTCGAAACCTAAAAAGACAAACAAAAAAAAAAATATTTCAAACATTAATAACTCCACAGACTAACTAATAAGCATTATAAAGATCTTTCTATTTGAAGAAGACACCTCATTAATTCATTTTCCCAGCATTTTGTGTAAAGAGCAAAAGTTGTAATAAGATCTTATAAGATAGTTCTCGCCATGTACATCCCCGGGCGGGTAACTATTGTGTACAATATATACTGTATGTGAGTATATATTTATAACCCTTTGTATGTACAAGCCAGACTCGTTAGTAAGAGGTATTCGACGGGGGATCGCATGTTGCTTTAATAAACTTAATAACTGGCTTGTAACAAAAACGTTGTTTGAGAGTTAATAAGGCCCAGATGTGGTGCTTGTTCTATTGTGTTTTTGGGTCTAACTATTTTTACAAGAAGTAGAGTATTTGATTTTAAAGCAAAATGCGCAATTTCTTTTACCAAGTAGTTATATTTTTTCCAGCTATAATGATTAAAAAACTACTGAATCGAACTGTTATGGGACTAATCGGAAAACCTTTTTTTTAAATCGGTTCATAAATGACGGAGTTATGAGGAAACAAAAAAAAAAAGAAAATAACACAACCGAATTGAGAAACTTTACTGTTTTCGAAGATGGTATAAAGAGTACATTTTATTGCTATTTCGAAAGCAGTGTTTTTGCAAAACGTATTTTTGTGAAATACACTGTAGTTACGACTTTAAGACAAAGTTTAAAGAAGCCTGATTTTTGTCTTCTCAATGCGATTTATTGATCACTCCAGACCACTTCCTAGGTGTTCATTTTTTGACAAAAACCCGACAAAAGCAGGCCCTTCTAGATTTAAATCACACTCAAATTTCAATATAGCTCACTCCAAATTCATAGAATATTTGTCACATTTTTAAATATTTTAAACTTATGCAAAATTGCGAGCCATAAAATGTTGTATATCATTTTAGACTTCATGAATTTTGTTGCAGTAAAATTTTGAGAGAACGCTTTAGCTCTTGTAGATTTATGGCTTTTGAAACTAAGCTATTGAGTTCTAAAGGAAGGGGAGGGGTGCAGGGGAGGCAGAATAGTGAAAATGCAAATAGCTGTTTGCTTTAATAAAGTAATTAAAAGTAGTTCTTTAAGACCCGTGCACCAAATGAGCGGGAGCATCTGAATGGCGGAGAAAGAAGTATTTAGTAGCTTTTGTTTATAGCTTTTCTTTATGGTCTGTTTGAGTTGCCGTTTTTTAGGAAAGTTACTTTAAAATAACCGTTTCAGTTTTGTTCTATAAAGAAAATATACCAAATGTGGGAGGTAGGCACCTATTAAACAATTATGGAATCGAAAACATATGCCAGAATTGTCATAAGTTGGTAGGTTTTATGGGTGGAATCTGAGTATTGTTTGGTAAAGTAAATATCCCTCCCAGACCTGTCTTTCTAGATAGCTACCTAGGAACCAAGTCAAGAGTGAATAGGTTACTTATAGGCAAGCGTGCTCCATCTTAGACCGCATCATCGCTTACCATTAGGTGAGATAGTGGTCAAACGTGTATCTAAAGTAAAAAAAAAGATTTTTAAATGAATAAATATGGTGGTAAAAATATTCCGTCTGCCTTAGAAAGGGCAAGGGAGAAAACAAAATGAACAAATCAGATTTGAATGGCTTCTTAGGTTTTGTTTTTTTTTGTTCTTGAAGTAAAGTCGGCTTTTGTCAACCTTTTTAATGACGGATCTTAGAGGGATCAAAGAAAGTCGTTAAGGTCCTTAAAAAACAATACAATATAACATCACGCCCTAAATTTCGCGAGAACAAGAGTTTAGAGGAAAGGCCGCGAAACATTTTCTTTATGATTTGAGATGACTTCAATTCATTTATTTCGACCTACTAAAGAATCGACTTTAGACCTGTGTATTTTAAATAGATTTTTAAGTGAACATATTTTTTAATAACACTGCAAAAAGTGTGGGCTCAAATGGAATTTGGACTTTGTCTTTCATGACATAGAGTTTATTGTTCCAAATGTTGTATACTACTATATTGTACACTAGCTGTCCCCCGCGGCTTCGCTCCCGCAATGTTTTTTTTCGTTCATACGAACCATCTCCTGACATTACCAACACAACAAAAAAAGAATTAGCAAAATCGGTCCAGCCGTTCACGCGTGATGCCGTGACCAAGGGAAATAGGCATTCATTTTTATATATAAGACAGATAGATAGATATTTTCTGTGCTTGAGGTTTCTAGACTAGGCGATGTAAATTCGTTGTTTAGCCGTCTAGGGAGCCACTACTTCGCTCAGCCTGTTTTACAACCACCCAAAATGACTTTTGCTACTTTAAGTTTAGAGTAAAATTTTCTAAAAAATGTTTTACATTGTTGGCCCGATGTTTTTTCACAATTTCATGTTGGTCCTATATTAAAATTTGTTCATAATAATTAGTATAATATACCCATTTTCAGATACTGCGTTAATCCTGTTATAAATAAAACGTATATAAATAAAGAATGTTAATCTAATATGTCTATGAACCTTTTCATTTCGTCTTTACAAAACCGGTTTTACAGTCCCTTAGTAATTCTCGTCAACAAGTTACTTCGGGTTCTAGGAGATAGTTATCTTGTAACTAAAAGACAAACCTATGAACTAGTGACGGCCTATTTGGAACCCGATGCCTTTGGTAGTGTAAGTGTACTGAGAGGGTATAATCTATGTTCTGTTGAAAATATTTTTAATTTACTAGAAGGAAAGCAAATCAGATGTACAGCCGGCCTTTCATTAGTCAAAAAACTTAATTGAGGAATGAAAATGGCCCTGCCGGAGTCGCGGGATTATTCGCAAGAGACACCGTGGCTCCGGAACACAAAGGGCAATGAAGGAACATGGATGGGTTTTAGTCAGTAGAAGTCTGACACTCCCTCCCGCTACACCCAGAGCGGGAGGAGTCATTGGATGATTTCCCATCCCTAAAAAAAAAAAAAAAAAAAGGAATGAAAATGGCGTTTTGACAGCTTTTCTATATGTTATATCAAATGGTCACTGTATGCACCGGAACTCTATGCTATCTACATGTATTAAGAAAGCCATAATAATATGCCTGAATAGTCTCCTTTTTGATTTGTGTTGGGTTTGCTCTTGACTCTAGTCTAAGTTTATTCAGTCCAACTTTGAAGATATTAGGATTTCCTTATTTATTTGTAAGAAAACACAGTTTATTTATCTGTTTATACTGAATGTTGTACTATATTACTTTGATGTTCTGCAATTTGTAAATTTACTTTATGTAAAACTCGTTTTTGTCTTCGGCTTCGCTCGCGTTATAGTAGCCTCATACTCATAGAATAAGCAAGCTGAAGTGTCAATAGGCCGGCCTTATTAGCCGTAGAATCGGTGACCGTTGGGGTAGACGAGTTCTTGAGTGGAGACCGCGAATCGGCAAACGGAAGGTAGGACGCCCTCAGGCTAGGTGGAGCGACGATTTTCGCAGGGTGGCTGGTAGCAGCTGGATGAGATTTGCCGGTGATCGAGCCAAATGGCGTGCACTTGGAGAGGCCTATGTCCAGCAGTTGACTGTTATAGGCTGGTGATGATGATGATGAAGTACCGTGTTACCCTGTTAATGGGTTGAGGAGGTTTATAGGCAGCCACCCCACGTAAAATACTGGTATTCAGCTAAATCCGGTTTGACTGGACACCGTCCCCAATATAGTTGGGAAAAGGCTAAGCAGATGAATATGAAGGACTTACGGGATTTTAGTTTCTCATATGTATACGTGACTACCAATTGTAATTCCTATGGGAAATAAAGATTCTTAACGGTATTTCTAAGTAGCCTCTGTCGATAACGTCGTATCCAACAAATATTATTTAAATGAACATCACTCAAACTTGACCGAATTTCCTTTATAAATAAAGGTGAAAATATGCTGCGTTCCCCTTACGGCCGCCCGTTCCACCCCCTTTTATGAGCCAAGTCGTAAACCGGGTTGCGACGGCGAAATTCTATTTTTGAAGTTTATATAACTCCTAGTGGGGGCCGCGCCGTCGCTCCACGCATTTCAATCTGGAATCCCTTTGTTTAGAAATACGTTACGCGATATTAAGTGGTGTTCTTTTTTTGAAGCTTCCTGATTTTAAATGGCGTCAATAAACGGTTCTAGGTGGAGTAAGTTTTAGTATTTTAGCATTATGGCCGTGTAAAGTCATGTTCGCTTAATAAATTATGTAAAATTGACGCGAAAATGCGTTATTCAAACAGCAATTTTTTGTTTATGTCTGTGAAAGAGGCGATGTAGACATAATGGCAAGAGTTTTCGTGAAACGTGAAAACTTGGGGCTTTTGTAGCAGCTTATGAATTTAATATACACGCTCCGTGTGAGTTAGGTATCAATGGAATTCGGTTCTTTTAGCGTCAATAATATGGTATAATGGTGATAGATTTTTTATTGAATTAGCTTGAGAAATGTTCTGTGATCGGAACTGGGTTTAGAATGCATCAATTGATCTTGACTTGGAGTAATATAATATAATGCACATTCGTTCAATCAGTCAACTTAATCTTTATTTAAACTTATACTAAATTGATAACTTTAACTTATACTTTAAAATTAAAAAGACAATATTGAAAAATACTTCTAAAGAAGTGGTAATGTCCAATTAAATCTTTTGATTAACATTAAACTCGAAATAATTATCGTATTTGAAAACACCAAATTCTATGTTACACTAACCGAAGTTGGAATTTGACACAGTTAATGGTCACTTAAAAATCAACTCAAAATACACAAAGCTAAAGTTGATACTTAATAGATTCAAATAATGTCGAGTCATAAATGCTAGTATATTATTTAAAAACATAGTCGAGCGTTCTTTTGACTAATTTATCAAACTTAGATGCACATCACTAGTTAGACAACAAACACTTACTCTGCCCAACATAAAATACAAACACTCAATTTACCAAAAATAATAAATACCTCTGTTACCGAGTAGTTTCGCTAGCTACCGGGGAATACTTCTGATGTGTCATACATCAGAAGTATTCCCCGGTAGCTAGCGAACTACTCTGCGCGATGAAAAAGACACATATATAGTTAAATTGTTCCACCGACATTTTGCTTCAGCGTGCAAAAAACTTGAAATGTATAATTACAATTATTAATAAGTACTGAGACAGTTCAAAAACTCGAATATTATTTTGACCACTTCATCAAACTACAACCAAACACACTCTTACACTTTCCAACATAATCACAACATTCAATTTACCAAAAATAATAAATACTTCTGTTACTTAATAGTTTCGATAGGTACCTGGGAATCACTCTGATTTATGACACTACTCTGTGCCATGAATACAAGACGTATGCCTATAGTTAAACAGCGTGCAAAGTGCAAATGAAGATTTATTACATTTTTAAATTACAACTATTAATACATTCAAAGATAATTTTCAAACTCTAGTGATCTTTGACTAATCACCAAAAGCTTCAAACTACACCACTACTTACATAAGACACTTACACCGTCGATAATAAAATACACAACATTCAATTTACCAAAAATAACAAATACTTCTGCTACCGAGTATTTCTAGCTACCTGGGAATACCTCTGATTTATGACACTACTCTGTGCGATGAAAGAAAGACGTATACGGTTTTATTTAGCGCAGACAGACGGACTGAAATGGCACGTTTCTTCATATATTCATCACTCTTTGTAGAGAGACTAATCGCTGTTTTGAAATTTTTATTAAAGCTTGTGTTTTGTGAGTCAAGATATGTACACTTTTGGTATCGTTTCATTACTTTTTTAACCGACTTCCCAAAAAGGAGGAGGTTATCAACTCGGTTGTATGTTTTTTTTATGTTTGTTACCTCATAACTCCGACAATTATGAACCGATTTGAAAAATACTTGTAGATTGGTCCCATTCAAATTGTATGAAAATCGGTTACGAACTTTGGATTTTAAATCAAAATATCTGGAATTCGTCTACTTGGATGATGGTTTTATGTCATCCAAGTAATCGAAATTGCGTATTTTGCTTTTCTGCGATTTTGCAGTGGTGTTGTTAGGTGTGGGGTACCACTAAAAAGTGAAAAATAAAAAACTTTTTACAAAAAAATACAACCGACTTCCAAAAAAAAAACACTACAAAGTAAAAAATAACTTTAATTTCATAAGTCGGTGTCAAAATACGAAGAAACTAACAAAAACACCGACTTCCGAAATTAAAGTAATTTTTTACTTTGTAGTGTTTTTTTTTGGAAGTCGGTTGTATTTTTTTGTAAAAAGTATTTTTTCGTTCACACACAACATTCAAACTTTCACATTTATTTATTAGTACGAAGAACTAGAACGCGCTAAGTATAGAATAAAGAAACTGGCCTTGTTAACAAATTTCTTTTAAGCAAAGCACATCTTGGCAATAAGCCACACACATAACCAACACCCGTTATATACACTTACGAATAAACAACATTCTGTACAAACGCACAACGTTTCTATATCAAAGCCCAAAAATTGTAGCTACTTAAAAAAGTTAACGTATTATAAACATCACAGAGGGTTTCAATAGAAAGCGTTCGAGGCTAACAGTAAAAACGGCGAAGATATGTTTCCAAAAAATCCCGGACGTCGGAGGAAGGAACATTTAGCCGACCATTTAGAAAATAAAAAGTACTTTTATGCCGGTAGCATGGAACAAACGAGGTGGGCATCTCATCTTTTTCATTACTCTGTGCTGTTCAGACTCATTCAAAATGGCGGCGTTCCCGCTTAAATTTTCGTGTTTGTTTTAATTTTATTGTTTGTTTTGAAAAAAAAAAATTGTTTAACGTATTTATATGTCCTATTTGTCCTTTCCGGGATGGGTTATTTATGTATGTGTTATTTGCATTAATTTTGTTTTAAATAGGGAATTGTTTGTTATGTTGTTTATATTGTCAGTAAGTAAGTATTTGGTTGGTATGGCATGGGCTTATTTTGAGTATTCATCGGAAAATGTCTGAAAGTTTTAGAACGAGAAGAATGAATCTCTTCATTGTTTCTCCTGCTAGATAGAGAGACATAAAAATTTAAATCAACTCTCGCTCTTTCGGAAAGTTCAAGCGCTACTGAAATATCACAATAGTGTCATCGCTTATAGATGGTCAAAATGGTCACACTCCGTAGCCCCTGGACCCATTCATCCCTCGCCCTACCGCAATATACACACATATAAGCACAAATCACTCACAAACTCATACCCTAAACTATCTCACCCAAGTGACATTAGAGTGAGTAGGACAGTGGTAGCGGTGTTCGGGAACGCTCTCGACAAATTACAAGCTATCCACGGCTGAATGGAGCAGATATGTGTATAGCTTAATAAGATCGCCCGGCCAGCGGCTCCCGCCGCCGCTGATCCCGCTGAGTGCTAATAAACGCGTTTTATTATATTTTATATAACGTTTATAAACGCGTTTTTTAGTCGTTTTATTGGTGAAATGTAATGTAAATGTAAACGGGGATGAATGTGCGATGGATATGTTGATTTTAAAGAGGTTCTGTTCATCTTTGAAATTATGTTTTTGTTTAAACTTGCTGGTATTATTTTAATACATTCTGAAACATTTGCTCTTTTGGAATGTATCAATTTTATAATTGAACAAAAATATGAGCTGAAGACTGATTCTCGTAGTTAACAAGCTTTTAACATCATTCAAACATTATCAGATATTCTACATTTCAATGACAATCAGAATCAAAAACATGTCAAAATGAAAAGAAATTTCGAATGTTTTTGACAGTTTTCGACTGTGATAAAAGGCGAACGCTTAAAATACAAGAATTTCTGCTCAGAGGGTCAATTCTACTAATTTTTAAACAACTTTCGCATTCGCATGTCAATCTCAAACTGTCAAAAAAGCCTTTTTTTTTGGTGTTGGGAAATCATCCAATGACTTCCCCCGCTCTGGTTGGAGCAAGAGGGAGTGTCAGACTTCTACTGACTAAAACCCATCCATGTTCCTTCATTGCCCTTTGTGTTCTGGAGCCACGGTATCTCTTTCGAATAGTCCCGCGACTCCGGCAGGTCAAAAAAGCCTTAATTTTCATACATTTTTGACAGTTTGCGATTGAGATGCGAATTCGATGCGAATGTGAAAATTAGTAAGTACAATTGGCACACTGATTATAGTATTTTGAGAAAACTCATGTCTTACAAAGAACACTCAATATTTATAACAATAGATACGTCAAAAAATACTAAAGCGAACTCCGCAAAGGCGAGGAAAACGCGACTCGTTCATGTGGAACGACGTTCACAAGTCGATGCTCCCTCAAACTTTGACATGTACGAATAGATTAAGGGCGCGTTCACATTGGGACAGTAAGCAGGCAAGGAGTAAACAACCATTGCTTGCATGATCTTAGAGACTATACTTTATGAATATAAACACCATTGAAAAGTAATTTAGTAAATAGAGATGATATCCCTGGTCTTGACAATCGGCTTTGTTTGCCACATAAAATATAGAATAGGTTTTATTTAGTTTGTAATTTGCTTTTTTTTTTGAGTTTGTGCGTCATTTCTGGAGAAATAAACGTATTTTCTTTCTTTAAATGTTAGTAAAATTGGCGAAGTGCGAAGCGGACTCACACAGGAAGTTTTATGCACCCTTAATTTTTTTAAATTGTTAAAACGGCAATGCATATTATCTACCTATTACGTCCGTCTATCTGAGCGCTTCATGTCATACATATAATGAATCACTCAGACAGACGATCAGACGCGTAGTCTTTGTGACAAGATTTCGTAGGTTACCCTCGGCGCACTCTTACAGAAAAGCAATTCAACACTACTGGAGGTACCCATCGATTTTGTAAGGTATTTTTCTTTCCTAAAGAGAGTAACATTTAAAAAAAAACAGACGGACAGGTCTATCATCCAGGTTAAGCAACGCTTGCAAAGGTTGGTCTGTGGATGGGTGACCATCTTAACATACCGAGTTTCGCTAAGGCATTCAAATTATTCTTTGACCTCTTTAAGCTGCTCTATGATTTATGCTTTCCAAATATAAAAATACGGATATCGACTAAGGAAAAAACTAAATGGATTAGCCGTGGCATTAAGATTTGCAGTAAGAAAAAAAGAGAATTCCTGTGGAAATACCGACTATTACCAAATAAGCATAATAAAACCAACTACAAAAAGCTTTCAAATCGACTGAAGAAAGTAATAAATCTCACACAGAAAGCCCATAATAATCGTTTCATAAATTCAGCTCAGAATCTATGTAAGGCAACATGGAAAGTGATAAATAAAAATGAGAATAAACATAATTTGCCAGACGAAACCTTAATGAAAATCAAATCAAATGACAAGATTTTAACTAGTCCTCTTGAAATAGCACAAGCTTTTAACGATTACTTTGTAGACCAAGTGAAACCAATAACGAATTTAGAAATTAGTAAAAATAGGCATGAAATAACCAGTAGAAATAATTCTATGTCTATGTCGCCTACCATACCACTAGAAATTCACCGAATTATAATGTCGCTAAAGAATACGTCTAGCACTGGGTATGATGATATATGTACAAAAATTGTAAAACGGGTATCCACAATAATTGCTCCTGTGTTGAGTCATCTTATCAATATGTACATTTGCCATGGTTACTTTCCAAAGGAATTGAAAATAACAATTATAAAGCCTCTTTTCAAGAAAGACAACAGAGAAGATATGTCCTGCTACAGACCTATAGCCCTAGTACCGATTTTTTCTAAGATTTTCGAGAGAGCAATATATTTTCAACTTACTTCATACTTTGAAGGGAATTGTCTATTCGTTGAAAATCAGAAAGGTTTTAGGAAGAAAAGATCTATTGACATGGCCATCTACGATTTCTTACATACGGTCAGCGGCAGAATGGATAAAAGACAACCAACTCTAGCGCTTTATATAGACATGTCAAAAGCTTTTGATCGTGTAGACCATAAAATACTGATAAGTAAACTTAACGCATACGGAATAAGAGGAAATGTATCAAATTTAATAGAGTCTTATCTTTGTGACAGGCAACAAATAACAACAATCAGTAGAATTTGTAAAAAAAGCGAAATAACATATAAATTTACCCACAGAACGGTAAATTATGGAGTGCCACAAGGTAGTGTGCTCGGGCCGCCCCTATTCATTATTTACGTTAACGACTTTCCGACAGTATCATCATATCCCATTACAATGTTTGCAGATGACAGCAATTTACTTTTTAATAATGACGACGTAAGCATTTTAGAAGCTGAGATTAATTCTACTTTAATATCAGTTGTGAATTGATATTATTTAATTTTTATTTTTTTTTACAATATGATAAAATGTGACATTTAATATAATTTTCCATTGACATACTTGTAGAAAACGAATGATATTTGATTAATTATTAGTTTATAATTCATTTAATTGACATTGTTTACTCGAGCTTGACCTTGTATTGTATAGTTTCGGACTGCTAAAAGCATAATATATTTGTACACCAATTTCATTGGTAGGACATAGAGCTCTACTAAAATATTTATATAAGACCAATATTGTAATACCTGTGTTCACAAATAAAGATTGATTGATTGATTGAGTTTCCTCCGCGCTTCGGAAAGCACGTTAAACCGTTGTTCCCAGCTGCCATTTATAGACCTTTGGCAGTCGTTACGGTTTGTCAGAAGCCAGTAAATCTGACTCCAGTCTGGCTAAGAAGTACCGTGTTACCCAGTTACCAGGTTGTGGAGTTCTGGTAGCCAGCCGCTCTACGTAAAATACTGGTATTCAGCTGAATCCGGTATGACTGGAAGCCGACCCCAATCCAGTTGGGCAGATGAGTAAAATAAAAAAAAATAATCCGCCGTCAAATGTAAATGCGCCTCAAGAGTTGGACGAGGGTGGCATCTCTATACCTACATAGAGGCCTTCAACAAAACGCCGCGTAGTCACCTCTTGCGTGATGAATCTAGATGTCTCGGTCTTGACCGAGCATCTTAATCGCAAACTGTCAATAATGTATGAAAATTAAGGCTTTTTTGACTGTTTGCGATTGACATGCGAAAACGGAAGTTGTTTAAAATTAGTAGAATTGGCCCTCAGATTATTCTGTGTATAACGTTTCAAAACAAAACTGCATTTAACCAGGCTCAAAAGAACCACTTTATCAACAATTTCTAAAGTAGGTGACTGTAACAAAATATGCAAAGCGCTGTTTACAAGTTGTCGATACCTTTCTCTAAAGTTTTGACAAGCCGGGATAGCTCGGGACTTGAACGTCGCTGGTTGAATCTCTTTAGATAGAATTTTCAACAATGCTAGCGATGTGTAGACGCCCCCTTAGGCGGTAACTTAGAGTATTCTTGAATACTTGGCAGTTTTATTACGTGATTTGTGATGATGTTTGTTGACTAGCAATTTTTTTTTTAGCTATGAACTTTAGCAATGATGTGGTTGACGTAGAGCTTGCCTAGACGTCACCAATTCACTGTTATTTATTTATGTAATAAATGAATTATAAATAATGCTTTATTTAACAAACACAGTTACACGTTAGTTTTGATATAATGGGTTGGAATTACACTAACAATGCCTTATCAGTTTATTAGCGGGTCCCAAACTTTAAAAAAAAACAATTAAGACGTGGCCTGCTAACGTTACGTGGCAACTTATTACGAAGACAAAAACACAAAAATAAAACTGATATCAATTAACAGAGCTAGTTTGCAAAGCAGCAGTTAGAGTGAATAAATGTGAAGTGTAAGTGAGGGTGTGAGTTTTATAGGTGTTAAGTTGGTAGCGCAAATAAAAAAAAACAGTAGTACAGTAGTACCCAACTGATATGGCTTATCGATGTACCTGCGCAGACGATGAATTTTCAAAGCGTGGGAAATGCTATTGACCAATCGGCACGTTCCACGCACCGCGCTTCTTTTTCTTGAACCGCTATTAGTCGGCAGCCGCCAGCGATCGCCGCGTGGCATGTTAGTCAGCCGCCATACTTCTTACAATGGCTTGCGAGTGAGATGGAACTAACAGCTGCAGTGTATTATGAACCTTATAATAGTGATCTTAGGTTGATTGTAAGTTTTTAGCATTCTTTCGTTAACCTTCGGGACCATACTTTCTTTTCTGCGCGAACGAAGATTCACGACGCGGCGCCATATCAGTTGGG
The DNA here is from genome assembly GCA_963859965.1 of Ceramica pisi. NCBI lineage: Eukaryota > Metazoa > Arthropoda > Insecta > Lepidoptera > Noctuidae > Ceramica > Ceramica pisi. Next base: position 3,150,894 of record OY982538.1, read on the forward strand.
TAATACTGTAAGACAATACAACTTGGTTCCAATAGGTCCTTACGGGCGTTGACCTTTATGTGCATTAGTCAGAAACTAGTTGCATCAAGACATTTCTACCAATCGATTTTTGGGTTGTTTAGGGTTTTGAGTTGTGGTACTCTGTACAAAAAATATAATTAAAATTGTAATTGGTTTCGTAAAGGTTACTCTTGACTTAAAAATTCCTAGAAAGTAGTTATCACGAAACAGACTCCGCCTACACGGGCTTTTAAGTCCTAGTAGTTATTTCCATGAAAACGAGTTAAGCTTGCAAAAACTAAATCCTGTTAAAATGTTCAAGGTTAAATGAACTTTAAACAAAATAATTTACATAAAATTCTAAGCACTAACAAGCTTAGCACTTAAGATATTTCAAGTACAACTATTCTCAACGTTTATGACGTTATATAACTTCTTCAAAGTTCGTTTTATAATAAGATCAGACTTAAAACGCCGCCAACTAAGGCCACTATGTGAAGCTTCGCGACCAACTATGGTAGGTGCCTGGTAAATTTGCAATAAGGACATTGATCTTTCCCTAAAATCCCCGCATTATAAATTATAAACTTGATTTTCGTTACAATTCAACGTAAAGGATCACGATGGTCATGTAGCTTTGTGTCTTTATATTATCTGTTTCTGATGTTAAGAAAGTGAATTGATATATGTGGGGGCCGAGTCACCCGCGTCCTTAGGAGAATATACCCTTCATCGAATCCCTACACGTGGTCCCTGGGTGGTGCTAAACAGCTGACACTAACCGCCTCCGTGGTTTAGTGGTTATACCACTTGATTCAGACCCAGAGGTTCCGGGTTCGATTCCCAGCGGGGGCAAATTTTTTGCTCGGTTTGGTTGACTTGTTCTAAGTCCACCTGGCAAGTTACCACCATCTTGTCTAAGTCTGTCGCCATAACAATAATGTTAACAGCATTGTTGTGTTCCGGCAGTTAGAGGTATGATAGCCAGTTCCTCTGTGTAAGAGGATTCCGGGTAAAGCTCGTTTCCATCTTCGGCCTAATCATCACTTTCCATTAGGTGAGATTTGGGCAGAGTTTCCCCGTTTTGTATTAAAGAAAAATGTGGGTCAATGACCGTTATCGCACATTAATCAGCGTCTACCATAGTCGCACTGTGTGGATCCTTAAGAAACTTCTGAACCATCACTATGAAAGCGACGTACATAAAAGAAATATGCTGAGTTCAAAGATTAATAATACAATAAACATCGAGGAAGTACGTTTTGGCAAGCTAGCTGGTTTTCTCTAATTTTGCGGGAACGCTCATAAATTCTTGTTGCATCTCTAGAATGTTTTCTGTGATACTTAATTTTTATTATTTTCGAAACAAAAGAAGAACGTTGATGAGATACGACCAAAAATTATGTATGAGGAATTAGGTTAGTAAATTGATCGATCTATGTTAGTTGGTAAAATTCATGTAAGTTTTGTATTGAGCAGTGAAAGACCACAGACCTTTTGGTTGACAAAAACAACAAGGCAGAAGTGAAAACTTGAACGTTGTGCATTTTTGAATCATCCGGATTACGAATTTTCGATCGGGTCACGTGTCCTGACGTTTTACGAATGTGAAAGTGCTCAACGCTACTAAAGAAGTTTTCACTTCAAATACTGAAAAATCGTGGCTCCAGTAGTTAGGCTATTGTTTTAGCGCATTCTTGATGACGAACTTTCTAATTTCAAAATAAAAATTTCTGAGCGCAGTTCGCGTTTTCTTTTCCGTTTTAGTTGATAGTCGAAAATTAAACCTAGGGAAAGTCCCAATTTGAAAAAGTATTTGAGTATCTGAAGACATATTCTCATAGTCTACCTGTCAGCTTCAGAGCCATTCATATAAGACATATTTAGGTTTGATTGAACGTTTAAACACATTATTTCTGAACATTTTTGTAAAAAGTAGAAAATAGGGGTTTATAAGTCCTATATGTTTACAAGCAAAAACAGGGACAGAAATTCCAAGGAAAATTAGATTATTTTCCAACTAATACGTCTTAAAATGCAGCAAACAAGGTGTTTTTCAGCTTCGAAACTAATCTATAGAATGTGACTGCCCCTACTTTTGGCAACCATCCCTTAGTCCCCATGATAACGACGCTGCATATCCGTCAGCTTTTGGCGTCGTATTTTCGCTTTCAAATTTATTTAAGACAAATGTTATGTGTGATAAAGTCTATATATTTTGGACGTGAAATATTACTAGCAGGAATGGAGATGAAATGACTTTGGGCGCGCCCTTTTTCGGTAAGTACTTTTTAGGGTTCCATAGCCAAATGGCAAAAACGGAACCCTTATAGATTCGTCATGTCTGTCTGTCCGTCCGTTCGTATGTCACAGCCACTTTTCTCCGAAACTATAAGAGTTATGCTGTTGAAACTTGGTAAGTAGATGTATTCTGTGAACCGCATTAAGATTTTCACATATAAAAAAATCAATAAATTTTGGGGTTCCCCATACTTAGAACTTCGTCGGACTCATACGTGTGGGGTATCTATGGATAGGTCTTTAAAAATGATATTGAGGTTTCTAATATGATTTTCTAAACTGAACAGTTTACGAGACAGACACTTCCAAAGTGGTAAAATGTGTCCCCCCCCCGTAGCTTCTAAAATAAGAGAATGATAAATCTAAAAAAAATATATGATGTATATCACCATGTAAACTACCAGCGAAAATTGGTTTGAACATGATCTAGTAAGTAGTTTTTTTATAAGTCATAAATCGTAAATCGCAACTTTTTCTTATAATATGTACCTACAGGTTTGTACGGAACCCTCGGTGCGCGAGTCCGACTCGCACTTGGCCGGTTTTTTTTTTAACTTGAGTTTGTTATGCTCTTGACTCTAGTATAGGTCAGAGATGACAGAGACAAAGTCTACGATGGAGTGAGACTTAGAGAGACTTAGAGTGAACAGGCTACTTCTAGGTAACTAGAAGTAGCCTGTTCACTCTAAGTTTTTAGACCGCCATTCTATCAGTATATACTATTGTAGAACTAAACTAAATATTGTAAGATGTACTTTGTGGGAGAAAATAATAAATCTTAAATCTTAAATCTTAAAATCTATTGTAGAACTAAATGCCACAATGTAATTGAACACAAGTTTTGATACTATTTCTCAGTCCTAATATACAGGGTTATTTGTAAAACACCGGCAACCTCTGAGGGCTATATTACTAACATCACAACCAACAACTTTTGTTCTATGACTTTTAAAAATTAATCATCTTTTAGTTCATCAGGATTTCATACAAAAATAAAAAAATATTTAAATTCAATGCTCTTTCTACGAATCTTTCTTATGCTTCGTAAAGAAAAGAAAAAGAATGAGCTTTCTTATGCTTCGCATAGACTTCGTAACATTTAGAGCGTTCCATTTAAATATTTTTTATTTTTGTATGAAATCCTGATGAACTAAAATATGATTAATTTTTAAAAGTCATAGAACAAAAGTTGTTGGTTATGATGTTAGTAATATAGTCCTGAGAGGTTGCCGGTGCTTTACAAATCACCCTGTATTTAAATTCTTCCGTTACTGAGTGACTGAGTGACTGAGTGACTGAGTGACCGAGTGACTGACAGACAACGCACAGCCGAAACCACCGGTCGTAGGAAGCTGAAATTTGGCATTTAGATCCCTTGGGGAGTGTCGGGGAGCACTAAGAGAGGAACTCGCTAAATCCCTACGGGACCGGGAAGACACGGGGTATTTGCGTACGAAGTCGCGGGTAAAAGCTAGTCCTATATATTTGACGTCTTGACAATCGCCGTCGCCATGATACTACTAAAGGTACAATTTCGATCTTGGCGACCGTGACCGGCGACTATGAAGTGTGACCGCGACCCATGAATTACTATAGAACACTTATGGGTGCAAGCGTCCGTCTTTGGTAGCAGTGGGTCGCGGTCGCGCGTCGCGGTTGCCTGTCGCGGTCGCCAAAATCAGATTTGTACCTTTACAGAATTACTCTTGTCTAGAGCCTTTGTAGTCTTATTACTGCCAGTCTTGTTCTTAAACAAGTGATTTAAACACTGATTTATAATATCCAAACTTATGATGTGGTTATACCTAAGTGTGGACCTGATACAGAAAGTTTTAACTAAAAATTTAATAGGAAACAAAATCACTTACAGCATTACAAACTTAACAACTAATATAACCTTAACGACAGACACCTCCCCCAAGCTAGCTTAATAACAAAAACAAATAGCCGCAAAAGAACTCCAAAGTCTTCCCATATTTGTAAGCAAAACTCATTTTAAAATCTTTACAGCAACCAACTCTAGATTACACTTTCATTTAGCGTTCCTGAAATCCGCGTGAAAATCTACGTGGTGCTTATTTTTAGTCCGAAAAGCCTTTTCGCCAGGTGGACTAATTCGCCCCGGTAAATGGAAACTTTGTCCTTATTCGAGCCATTTGGCGACGTAGCCATTGTACTATGCCAAGGTTTGTGTGTCAGGTCAGGAATCTTAGATAAATCAACGTTTTCAGCCATCAGTTTACCTTGTGAGTTATGGTATTCTGTTTTGTTGTTATGCAATATCTGTTTGTAAGAAACTTGCATTTTAATTAGGTCAGCGATGTTAGTGGAGCATGTTAGTTAATGTGGGTGAACTTGCAAATAAGAGCTTGCATTTGATGTTGTTATTTTTTTAAATAGAACTTGGACTTTGCATTGACTGATTTTTTTTGATGAGCTTACCTAGCAAAAGTATGATATTGTTATCAATCACCAAGGATCCTTAGTCAAATTTTAACGCGATCCCATCACGATTTGCAGCAATAACGACTGTCAAACAGTGATTTGTCGTCAAAAAATCCTCGTGGTCTCGTGTCATGTAATGGTTGACACCCACTCAGGCCGAGGTAGGGCCTCGGTAAGAATTGTTTAAGCTTGAAGACGACCCGTGCGGGTGTCTTGCGGAAGACGATTCGTTGAATGGCCTTCCACAAGATGTACCGATGTCCTGATGAAGGCCATGGAAATTCTCTGGAAAAGAGACGCACAGAACCGTTCGATGTGGCGAAATTTGGGTAGGCTTATGGCTTGCAGAAATGTTGACGATAATATCACTGTGCCTAAGGTTTTTCTACACGAAAGGGTTAAATACAATTTCTATGGACACAATACTTTCACAAAATCCACCGTTCCGTTCAGCATTCCCGCTTTGTAACAGTTGCTAGAACTTTTTTTTCAGTTAAACGTTATTTATCTGTGAGCAGAAAGCACGTCTGACTGATGACCTAGATAGAGCGTGAATCAAATAGCTTGAAACATCCGAATTGAAAAAGTAGTGATGTGGAACGCAGATGTCGTCCGTAAGACGTGCATTGTTGGTGTGGCCATTTAAGTGACATATTTATGGGGTTGTTGAGTCAAATTTCAGACATCTGAAGGGAAAAGAGGGTCAATTAAAAATAGTGGTAACTGTTTTCGAATAGTGAAAAGATTTATACAGGGTAATGTCTCCATCAAACGTAGTTAGCGTTGTATATAATAATATAGTGTCGAGTTATCCTGATATAGAAAGTAATATAATTTTTAATGTTTTAAAAAATTAGTAACAAAATTGATGGCAGTCGACCTGTTTTTTTTGCAGCTCCATCACATTTTGATAATTCTAGAAAAAAGTGCGACTAACAAGTTTTTCACAAAACCAAATTCGCAGTTAGCAGCGAGAAGTTTTTCTAATTTATTTTATGTTTGTACAGAACTTCTAATGAGCACTCTGGAATATGGTAATCAGTTTGTTTATGTATTTCTGTTAGCCTAGTTTTCACTAATATCATTGTGACTTTTTTCGCACAAAACATACGCTAGTTTTTTTGTTTTTCTCCCGTTTTATCGGGATTATGTCCGATTTGAAGGTGTTTAAATTGGTATTAGTTGGGGGAGGGTTAAGTCTGGCTTTTTGGAGGTTCGATTTAAAGTAAAAGCTGGGTCTTGAAAATAAAGTTTGCCTTTAGCTTTTAAAGGGTTAATGGCCTGGTTTCTACTTTACGTTACCTGCATTTAGATAAGGGTAATCTATTTTTTTATTATCCTCGTTTTGTAGTCATGATGTTTTTTCTAACAAAGCTTCAATGTAATTTATTAGAGTGATTTGGCCTCTTTAATTTTTTAAGTTACATAACTAGAGTATTTAATTATAAAAATCTTAACCACATAAAAGTAATACTACATTTTACTGAATGATAATATTAAATTTCAATTCTCAAAATGTAACTCACCCTAAAATCAAAACCCAATCATCGATACCCGAAAAACCTTTTATAATTTACCAAAAATAGATCACACCACACAAGGTTCCCTTCAAAAACATGAATGTATTTACTTTACAACAAAACTGTTTACACTTGCCTTATGAACCAGTAAAGGGAGGGTTTCGTCGAAAATAAAATTAATTACACCCCATCTTTGTAATCAGAACGGGACCCTTTGATGTGAAATTTTTCGTGGAACGGCCCTTTAAATATTATTTTCGTGTGTGGTTTTTTTGTTTTAATTAATATTGGAGTTTTGTTTTGTGGTATAAAGCATTTTGTAGGTATTGTAGTTTTAAGGGAGGAATGGTTCGTTTAGTCTTGAAGTTTTGCTTATTGAAAAGTAATGAAACCGACCTGGCTTCGCACTTCTAGTGGATTTTTCAAAATGGTTTTTTTTTCATATAAATTTTATTCTGTCAACTAGCCCTATAAACGTTTTTATTTTTAATGCAAAACGGGGAAACTCTTGGCCCAAATCTCACCTGATGGAAAGTGATGATTAGACCGAAGATGGAAGCGAGGGAACTGGGAACACGTTCATTGTGCGTACAGCTAAGGAGAGAAATTGCCAGTCTGTGTTTTCTGATAGGGATCTACAACCTGGGGTTCCTTAAGTCAAGGGTTATTAGGTAAGTTAATAGGTTAATATCTTATTACCACATCATAGCCATCAGGTGAGATAGTGCTCAAACTTGTGCCTATCAGTAGAAAAAAAAAAAACATGGGACACCTAACCAACGGGTGTAGCCTTCCATCTTTCCTTTTAGAGGCCACAACATACAGGACTGTACTTTCAAAATAACCAAATGCATTCACCATCGAGTAGGACAGTTACAGGGTGACGTCATCAACATTAAAACAATATTCCCCAAACCCCTCTCACCGAGATGTGTCAAAGAACCTTTACTTGAGCAGATGGTGCTCTCAAGTATACAGTTCACGTTATGTACACGAACTTACCCGAAGTTAACCGAAGTCCCTCGATTATCTCTCCAAACGACGCACAATTACATTTTCAACAATATTGGTTTCCCGTGACGTGATTATGCTTACTCGTGTTGCGTATCATTTGAATTTTATGCCAATAAAAATAGTCCCTTTTTCATGTGGGTACATATTTTTATTGGGCTTCAAAAATATTTTTTTGCCCCGCCCGCCGTATGTTTTTATGACTTATTAATACATTATTTTCCAGATTTTTCTCTAACGTTTTGGTTTGATTAAATATAAATAAAATAACCCAATGAGAACATTCTATAGGCGACTACGCGTGTCGTAGCAGTGTGCTACGCCGTAGCATTCGTAGCTCGTCAAGCGTAGCGAGACAAGAAACATCACTATCACAACATAAGACAAAGTCCTCCGTCGCGTTTGTCTGTCTGTCTGTTCGCGACAAACTCAAAAACTACTGGACCGATTTTCATGCTGTTTTCATCAATGGATAGAGTGGTTCTCGAGGAAGGTTTTAGTATATAATTTGTCAAGCGGGCTAAGCCAAGGTCATCAGCTGGTTTTAAATAATTTTCAAAAACTGTTGTTTAAATACAAGGTCGCTCAGCGAGCTATGGAACGAGCTATGCTTGGGGTCTCTTTGAGAGATCGAATCCGCAATGAAGTGATCCGACAGAGAACCAAAGTTGTGGACATAGCTCACAGAATAAGCAAGCTGAAGCGGCAATGGGCCGGCCATATTAGCCGTAGAATCGATGACGGTTGGGGTAGACGAGTTCTTGAGTGAAGACCGCGACTCGGCAATCATAAGGTAGGACGCAGGCTAGGTGGAGCGACGATCTTCGCAGGGTGGCTGGTAGCAACTGGAAGAGAGTTGCCGGTGATCGAGCCAAATAGCGTGCACGTGGAGAGGCCTACTATGTCCAGCAGTGGTCTGTTATAGACTAATGATGATATTTATATTTTGAGGAGTGTGAATTACTGTAGAGTCGATCTCTTTCATCAGGTACTCTTTAGAGATTTGGAAACTTATTGGCTATACAGGGAAATTGAAAAAATACCCGAAACCTCTTAGGCAGTGAAAGTACACATGATTATAAGCAACTTTTGTTTTGGTAAAACTCCGAAATCTCGAAAAAAATATCAGCTGTTTCATACATTTTCATTGGCTAAATACTGCATTTTGTATGAAACAGCTGATATTTTTTTCGAGATTTCGGAGTTTTACCAAAACAAAAGTTGCTTATAATCATGTGTACTTTCACTGCCTAAGAGGTTTCGGGTATTTTTTCAATTTCCCTGTATAGTACCGTAAGTAAACCATATATATTATTTTAATTTAAGTCAGCGTCACTTGATCCCCTAGCATGAAGGCCCTTTTATCCCATGAAGTTATTGGTTTATTACGTAAAACAGTTTTAATATGTCCTTTCAATAAGCGAGGGATCCTATACTGTGGTTATTAAAGTTAGTACAATATCCGTATTTGTGCACTTTATCACGGAACCCACTGCTCAACTTTACGAGTGACCTCGCTCTTTCACGTGCAGTATTTAATATAGTTACACTTTCATGAAAACTGCTTCATGGAACGCGTTTCAGGGTTTACAATTTATCTCTGAGAACTTTTGTGAGGGACTCCAAAAATATAAAAGAATAGTAATGGTTACTATTAACTTACTCTAGTGCAGTATTTAAGTGTGCATATGAGTATCCACACTAATGTTGAATGCGTAACTAACTCGGCCTGTCTGTTTGTTTTTACCTCTTCACGTCTTAACGGCTGAACAGATTTGGATGAAACTAGGCACATGGATAGATCATATCTAGAAAGAACAGGATTTTATGTGGATAATATGTTAGGTACCGTAGGATATTTTTTTGGACTTTCAAGTGAGTGAAATTACTGGCTTAGAGCTAATTTGTTATAAAATCTACATTATTTTCTACTAGGAAAATAAAATAAAACAAGTTTAATAATTACACAAGTCACTCTTTAATATAAATTTCAGTTCTTATTTGGTCGGTATCTATAAGCCACACACTATAGTTTACTTTGAGTTTATAAAAGCGGTAAAATCTTTGTAATTAAAAGAGATTCACCTGATTTTATTGGTGTTTAGTACTTGGTCACCTGCCAGGATAAGCGGCTTAGTTGGCAGATACGCGTGCACATCCTCACAGCTTGAGACATCACTTTTCAAAGACTATTATTTCAGCAAAAAACATCGTTTTCTGTGGTACTTTTTCCAAGTGTCTCATAGTTAGAATGATATTGCTTATTATACTCCTTGCTTCCTCATGGCTAAATAATAGCAGCCGCACAGGTCGATCTTCAAGGCTCAACGCTTCTTCAACGCTTGCCGAGGTTGGTCTGTGGATGGGTGCCCATCTTAACATACCGAGTTTCCTCCGTGCCTTGGAAAGCACATTAAGTTAATTTATTGCAAATATCTCTTTGGCAGTCGTTACGGATAGTCAGAAGCCAGAAAATCTGATACCAGTCTTGCCAAGGAGTACCGTGTTACCCAGTTAATGGGTTGTGGAGGTCTGGTAGGCTGTTCCACGTAAAATACCGATATTCAGCTGAATCCGGTTTGAATGGAAGTCGACCCCAGTATAGTTGGGAAAAGGCTAGACAGATGATGTACTCCTTGATTTCAAGATTCAAAAAAATCAAAATGGCACCATATTACAAACCCAGTTGTGGAATTTTTCCGATAGATAGGAGAAGCACATGACTCATAGATGTGGTGACGCTTGGGGACTCCAATGTCCAACAGTGATCGTATATCAGCTGAAGTAATGATGATGATGAACATACCGCGTGTATCTGACATCGACGCACAAACGATTTCCATGGGTCCAGAGCATGATTCTGGACACCCCAGTGTTGGAATTTTTCGTCGGTTCTTTTCTCATTTTTTTCTTTTGGTTTTTTTTTTTTTTTTTTTTTTTAATTTTTTTTTGTGGTTTTATTCAGATTGCTCTTTTTAGTGAAAGTAGTTAATTAATCATTTTTTTATAAAAAATCTCATTGGGTTAGGTCAGAATAACGATTATGAGCAGTCTAAAGTAAAAAAACACTTGAAAAAAATTAAAAAATGAGAAAATAGCCGACGTAAAATTCTAAGTCTAGGGTGTCCAGAATCATGCCCTGGACCCATGGAAATCATTTGTGCGTCGATGTCAGATACACGCGGTATTACATGAGTTGAAACTTTAGCCCTTATTATAAATACAAGTTAACATCTTTTTAATCCTTATTATAAATACAACCTTATCATAGGTACAAGCTAACGATAAACCACTTGTCACTTTTCATTCTCCTCAGAGTTCAGCCATCTTCAAAGATAATACGTCACTGTTATGGGTTCTCAGATACCCATGGACCGCGGAAACCCCACTTTATCTTGTCCCGTTAGGGTAAGGGTGTAAGCGATACACATATCTATAATTTGCCATACACAGATTTACACGCCTTCCCTGGGTTCTGCGAAAAAATAACATAAAAGTACAGAACAGTGTATATTTGCAAAATAAAATTTGGAAGTCGGTGTTTTTGGTTTTGTTTCTTTTTTTTTAACACCGACTTCGGAAATGAAGGTTATTTTATACTTTGTAGTATTTTGTTTGGAAGTCGGTTTTATTTTTAATAAAAAGTTAATTTTTTCACTTTTATGTGGATCACCACTTAAAAGTGAAAAAATAAACTTTTCGAAGACGTCGTTGAAGACGTCGTCCAAGTATCAACTTGGATGACGTCTTCGTCTACGCAGAAATTGAAATAAGCGAAAATACTCATAAAATAAAGACTACTAGCCAAACTGAACAAAATTTTTACGGGACCAAAAAGCCGCATCGAACAAAAACAGAGCCACAAAAATCAGAAACCTCGGAGTAATCGGTGTAAATAAATAAAAAAAAAATACCTACCGAATTGAGAACCTCCTCCTTTTTTAGAAGTCGGTTAAAAATATTATGCTAAGATACATCCACTACAAGATTTACTTTGGTTAGTGTCATTAGCCTCGCCACTTAGTATGGTATAGGGCTATAACTAAATGGCAAAATTAAAGTTAGATAATTATTTTTTTTGGGCCCGTCTGAAAATTGGCGGTTTTGCATGGAATATGCCAAATAGTCAGCAGTTTTTTAACTGACTATTGAAATAGTCGGATAAATCAGTACTTATAACATTTACTGGTATTCTCGTGGAGTTTTTTATCTGACTATTGAAATAGTCGGATAAATCAGTACCTAGAACATTTACTGGTATTCTCGTGGTAAGGCACTCGGTCAGCCAGAACTGTATGGTCAAAGCGTGCATGTAACATTGCAAGTCCATGGACAATGTATAAAATTATTATGAAAAAAGTATGTGTACAATACGCCACTCAATGCCAACTCTGAATTTACAGGTTCTATTATTTATAACTCAAATAGAATTTTTCAACCAAAAACATTTTCGACTAACTACTGTTATGAAAAACGAATGACATGGAAACCCATGAATTGAATTTACTACGGAACCCTGACTCGCGTCCGACACGCATTCAGTCAGTTTTTTTTTCTAACAGCCCGTTCACACACGGCCGGGTATTTTTTTGGACTCGTTAATCTCACAATTTGTTTTTATTACTGTTGGTGGCAAGGGTACTTGTAGATGTGTGAAGTGTTGTACACAACGATCACTGGTATTTATATGTGCTTGTCCTTTATCCACATGAGTATGGTGCAAGTCTGTATTATTTCTAATAAAGTAATAAGTAGAATTTAATTATAGATATTTGACCACGAAAGCGATTATGTGGTCGACAATGAAGCCCGCTCGGCTAGAAGTAACCAATTCACTCTTAACTTAAAGATCCCTAAGTAGTTGCTATAAAAAAACAGACTCAAGCAGGCAATTCCTCTCTTTAGCTAAAAGCATCATGAAAGTATTACTAAGATGTTTTGTGATTTCCTTTGGTGGAGGTTGTGGTCAAGTTATAACAACAGTGAGGGTCGATTTTCAAAGCAAAGCAAGGCTTACCGGGTTCCGTACAATACAAATACAGAATCCTTTATTTCAAATAGACCAGTTTACAGGCACTTTTGAATAGTCAAGGTCTGCCAGTCAAATAGATGAAGCTAATTCTGCCGCGCTGGCGATAAGAGTAGCAAGTTATTCTGCAACAAAACAAACTCGCCGACCCTATCTCCAGCGCGGCAGTTGCACGTTCCAAAGAGTAGATCCTATGGAGAAGAACGTCCAAGAAACTCCGTGGATGGGTTACCATTTATTATAAGCCGAGACTGAAGACCTGGCTGACTTTTCTGTATCTCTGGTTCAGTGTGTAATAGTACTAAGCCTTGCCAAGGATTTCCCAGTTACTGGGTTGTGAAGGTCAGATAGCCAGTCGTTTCATGTAGAATACTGGTACTTAATTGTATCCGGTTAGAATTGAAGCCAACCCCAACATTGTAAGGATAAGGTTAAGCAGATAGATTGAATAATAGACTTCGTAACGAAGTAATACACTTACTTTTTTAACTATTGAGACCTACCTGAATAATATATCAAAACTAGCTGACTAAGCTAACGTTGTTTGCCACACAAAATAAAAAAAATAGCCTACGACCTATTCTCTTACAAAAAACATTGGAATCGCTCAAGCCGCTTGGGAGGAGTTCGATAAAAAACACCGTGACACGAGATTTTTATATATTAGATAATTGTAAATTCGATGGAACTATTTTTCTTTCTTTCCTTTTCTTGTTCCTTAATTAAAGTTTTTCTTCTTAATTTAAAAGTATTTTTTTGTTTTCCAGGTAAGACAGGACATACACACACACCGTATCATACGAGGTAGAGTAATTTAAGTTAATATTAAATGTCAACCCTAAAGTAATAGTAAACAATATAAGGAGAAAAAAAACTTGTTCAGCTGCAAAGGAGTCCTCCTAATATTTTATATTTATTGATGACGATTTATTACTCTATGTATTTATTAGTTGCAAAACCTGTACCAACAACACAGGAAAGGCTCTTCTCTGTCCTACAATATTTTATTAAAGCCACACTAAACCGTTTACAGAACTAATTGTCGGTTAAAACCATCCGTTCTTCCCTCAAATTGAGTAATAAAAGTGATTTTCGCCGTACCGACATAATTGCTGGCAGCTATTTTGTTTCTCTTCGTGTTTGAGGCTTGCGTCCTGGGTGACGCGATGAACATGAACGCTATACAATGCGATTTAGGCTCTCGTTCACAGGTGCGACACGACTTTGCTACATACTGCAAAGTCTAATATGTCTGTTAAGAACGGCGTTGATTTTGATGAGAATACAATATTACAATCATATTGTAATATTATTATATTACTGGTAGAGAATGCCTTGTTGCATTAAGTCCGCCCATGTACCACTGTTGTGCATAAAGTCTAAATAAATAAATATTCCCATACCACCTGCAGCAGATTAAATCACATTAACACCTATAGCACCTAGTAAATGTTAATAGTTTTTATTGATTTGCGGGCAATTTGCCTACATGAAATAGGTGAGAAGTTAGTAGCCCGGTTTTATTGATTGCGAGATAATTTGGCCCGCGTGTGATTTTTTGTAGGGTAGAACTAATTGCGGAATTTGTTCAAAACAGTTACCGTGGTCCCTGGAACGCAAAGAGCATTTGGAGGAATACGCGTGGGTTAGTCAGTAAGACTGTGACACTCCCTTCCGCTCCGCCCATCCCATCTATACTTATAATAAATCTGTAGAGAGGTCAATTCTGTACATGAAATATATTTCCAAAATAACTATCAGGGGGTGATTAGGGATCGAAACTGATGCCAAAAATGCAATCAGTACAATTTTTGTCTGTCTGTCTGTATAGCCGTTATAGAAACAAAAACTACTCGACGGATTTTAATGAAACTTGGTACAATTATTATTCATACTCCTGAGCAGGTTATAATATACTTTTCATCACGCTACAATCAATAGGAGCAGAGCAGTGAAGGGAAATGTTGGGAAAACGGGAGAAGTTACTCCATTTTTTAAGTTTCCGTCGCGTGTGCAACCTTAATGGTGAAAGCTACACAGAAATCATGTATGACGAAAATGTTCTCCTTAAAATTATATAAAAAATATCCAACGACAGCATTTGTCTTTGAATAGCACATAAGCTACTTTTCATCCCGGGAATATGTTCCCTAGGGATCACGCGGGCGAAGCCGCTGGCAGAAGCTAGTACAAAATAAAAGCCGGCCAAGTGCGAGTCGGACTCGCGCACCGAGGGTTCCATACAAACCTATAAGTAAAAGTTCACCCATCACGGTAATCGAGTAACTAAAAATTTAAATTTTTCGGAATTTCCTTTATTTGTGCTATAAAACATTGCTTCGTGCCAAATTTCAAGATTCTGGGTCGACTGGAGTACCCTTTAGGTTTTGGTTCCCTTGCGAGTAGTTGTGAGTTTGAAAATATATGGCTTAAATTGCTGTTTCTTTTGATTGCGTTGACAGACAAATTTGATTTTGTTAGAGCTTAAAGGTAATTATAGACATGAGTACTTCACATGAATTTCAATTTTATAACTATACGCGTTCATGAGGAAAGGGGTAGCAAGTTTAAAATTATTAAAAATATTTTTATTTAATGAAGTGACTAAAAAATTACGATTTACGCGTTTTACCACTATTTCACCTAATCGTAAACTGCAGTTTGAATGCGCAATATGTGCAAGCTAGTGTCTATTATTGCAAATATCAATTTCGCAACTAAGAGGAGAAAAACAGCGCTCTCTATACATTTGTTTTACTAGAAACCACACTCATTATCCCAAGGATTTTAAGCCTGAAAAATGTCTTGAAGCTCTAGAAAACAATTATTCAAAGTCGTCCTAGATTTCACTAAATACCTTGGCTAAATAAAAATCTAGAAATATTTAGCCGATGTTTAAGAGGCACTTTCGAGATTTATTATACGAAATCTTATTTCCACAGAATCTCTCGAACAAATAAGGTTAATATGCAAATGAACAGAACAATTAATTATCTGTTTGTTTGTGAAAAAAAAAACGGGAATTCAAACGGCCAGTAAGGGTGTTTGCACACGTTGGTTATGTGGAAGAATAGTTTAAAAATTGTGTAACTATAACTATTTTGATGTACAATAAAGTATATCCTATCCTACTTCTAACCTATTAATAGAAAAGAAAGAAATTAAATTGTTGATTCAGAAGATCAGCATCATCTGCCTAGCCTTTTCCCAACTATATTGGGGTCGGCTTTCAGTCAAACCAGATTCAGCTGAATACTAGTATTTTACGTGGTGTGACTGCCTACAACTTATTGACTGGGTACTTCACGGGCAAGATTGGACTTATATTTTTTTGTAGATTCAGAAAATCAACAAAAATATATTATATTTTAAAGGGATTTCATGCAAAAAATTTCTACCAGTCAATCTTTCGGTTAAAAAAACGTTAAATGAAAAAAAAAACAAGCGAAAAAAAAACAAAAGAATGACTTTATAATACAGAATCCTCATTGAAAGTTTAGATACAACTTTTTAGTACATTTTTAAAGTTTTACAATTACTTCAAAAATTTATTTATTGTACCTTTGAGCTTTTTTTTTCTTCACCAAAAAGCTTTTAATTTATCAAGAGAAAACGTCGGTCGACTTTCGGCCAAAACTGTGTCCAGGCCCTTAGGGTCTTTAGGGCCCAAATCCCGCAGCTTTGCCTCCCATTTGTTTAGCGCGTTTATGCAAAGAAAACACAAACTCGTTTTTTTAAGATTAGGTACGTGTCCTGTATTTTTGTTGTACCATTTTATTATTTGGTTTTACCTGAATAAGATACCTGTAAAAATATCAGTGTTATGCGATTAGGTCTGATTGAGAATTTTATGCAATAAACGTTATTCATGATGTTTAAGTCATCTAAAAAATCAATCTTTCCAACCTTTTTCCAAACTATATTATAATAGGCTCGGCTTCTGCTCTAATCGCTACAGCTAAGTACCATTATATTACATAGAGCGTCTTTGTCACCGGAAACGGCTAACTCCGTAAGATTGTAAAATATTGCGTGATATTGTAAACTTTGTTTTCTAAATAAGAAGCGGATATATTGGCACCTATTGAATTTGGATGGGATTTTTTTATAATATATCGAGAAATTATAATCTAATCAAGATTATTACAATCTTCCATAGTCTTTCATTTTCCGATGACATCCACAACCCAGTAGCGGGGTAACACAAAACCCTTGGAACTAGTTTGCCTTTTGGCATAACGCTTGTCAAAAATCGAAATGATTGCCGGGATCAACGGTTGGACGTGTTTTCAGACTCACAGAGGAATTTATTATTTATTTATTGGTTCACCAACAATTGTTCACACTGCTTTTATATTAAAAATAAAATGCAATAAACGAGTATACATTAGTGCAACAATCACTTATAGGTGAACACCGCATATGAAAGTTGTACAAAGAAAAATTACATAATATGTTTAACTAGTTTCTTAAACAGTTAAAAACAAGAGATCTAAGATAAAAATGGCTTATGACTAAATCTTAATCTATAATCTAAGTATAAACATTTCCTTCAGAATTAAAAAAAATATATAATAATTGTAATTACTGGAGATTTTTATGAAAATTGGCTTTCAATTTTCCCAATCTGTCAAAGTGCCAATCGATTATATCACTACAGCTATTAATGACCCTGCAAAACCTCGCAAATGGAGAATTCGCGCCTAGAACTGTTCTTCTCTGCGGTGGGCAGAGAGGTGTTATTTGTCTGCGAGGAGTTCTTGAGGGGGCACGGAAATTAAAAAGTTGCAACATTTGTGGACAGTCAATTTTATGGGCCATTACTTTGCACACAAACATTGCATCACCAATGCGTCGGCGTTTTTCCAGTGAAACCATTCTAAAGTGCTTCAGTCGGTTACTGTACGAACGTATGTTTTTGGAAATTCCACAAGAAAACGCCAGGTGCCAAAGAAAACGCTTTTGTACGCGTTCAAGACGCAGTGGGTGAGCAGAATAGTGAGGCCGCCAGATTACGCTACAATATTCCAAAATGCTCCGAACCAAAGTATTGTAAAGCATCACTTTAGTTTTGACACTCCTGAACTGCTTAGAATTTCTTAAAACAAAACCCAGCATTCTAGAGGACCTTTTTATAGTATTGTTAATATGAGGAATAAAAGTTCTGATCAAATACTACACCAAGGTCCTTAATTGTGTCTAGCTCCGCAACTTTATTTTCATTTATGTAGTAATCATGCTCAATTATATGATGTTTTCGTGTGAATTTTATGTGATAACATTTAGCAGGATTAAGTTGCATCTGGTTGATTTGACACCATTGAACAAGTCTGTCTAGATCACTCTGTAAGTCGGAGGCATCTTCTTTTGATTTTTAGGACTTTGACAAACTTCAAGTCATCAGCATACATAAATTCGTTACAATAACGAAAGCAATCGGGAATATCGTTAATAAAAAAATTAAACAAAACCGGCCCCAAATGAGATCCCTGTGGCACGCCAGATGAAATATAACGTATAGTTGATTGAAAACCGTTCAGGACTACGTAAAAAGATCTATTCTTGAGATATGAGCTCAACCAAGAGAGTAACGATCCAATCTGTTAATATGGTCACCCATCCAAGGACCGCCATCAGAAAGCGTTGTTTAACTTTATAGATTGATCGGCACCTGAGCTCCGTTTTTAGTCATCTGAATTCCACAGAAATACTCAAATCATATCATTTTCTTATTGAAGTTTGTACTGAGATCGTCATCTGCCTAACCTTTTCTCAACTATTTTTGGGATCGGCTACCAGTCAAACCGGTTTAAGCTGAATACCAGTATTTTTCGTGGACCTGCTGCCTACTAGACCTCCACAACCCATTAATTAGGAAACTTTGGTTTTCTTGGCAGGACTTGTATCAGATTTTCAGGCTTCTGAAAATCCGTAACAACTGCCAAAGATCTACAAATGACAACCAGGACCGATGGCTCAACGTGTTTTCTGACGCACGAATAAAACTCTGTATATTGTGATGGTCACGCATCTACAGACTAACCTAAGCTAAGGTTGCTTAACTTTGAAGATCGATCTGAGTGGCTGTTATATTTAGTCATGACCTTCGTTTTTAGTCATTTGAACTTAACAAAAATACTCAAATTATAACATTTTCTAATTGAATTCTGAGATATTACTATGATATTATTCATTTTGCCCACTGAAAAGCTAATTATTTACAATAACAAAGTAACAATGAGAGCTTCAAAAATAAAAACCATTTTTATGTTCTCGAATACTTTTTTATGTTTTTTGTTGCGAAGATCTCAAAAGTTGCTCTGTACAAAATATCTAGGCCTAAAGTTGTACAATGACAGGCCCAAGTTACGATGTTCCAGAGCCAGTGGGCTTAACTTTTTGATATACAGCCTTCTTTGATACTTTCTGGTGTCTTAGTAACGGAAGAAATATGAAAGGTTCTAGCTATTTATGTCTATTTAGTACTTTAGTTTTAACCTTTACTATTTTTTGGAATGGTGTATTTTTTATTTATAGAAATACTGTTTTTGGTGTTTTCTTGAAAATAGAGGTGGAAATACTTATTTTATGAAGTCCTTATTCAACCCGCGAACACCACCTATTTGTCAAATGCATCCAACGACGAAATCTCAAAAAACCATATAGGTGTTGTCAGCACTGAAAGTGTTAATTCATATTTTGAATTCATCAAAACAGGAAAATAAAATCCAAAAAACTAATAGCTGTACCCACCGTTTTACTAATTCCGGCCTATGTTTATTGTCCATAAAGTACTCTTAATTATACAACCAGAGTACCACAAGTACAGTAAGAAACATAAAACCTTCCTGAATCGATATCTACCAGAATCTTCAATACTTTTTACAAATGAACCGTCCGCTATTATCATTCTAAAACAAACCAACGGCAGTAAATATAGCCAGAGCTGTGAAAGCGTAGCACACGTAGCAAAAGAGCTACACCCGTAGCGCTACGAAGTCCGATTCCTCACAAACATCTTAAACCGGGTTAAACTCGTTTATTATCTTCAATAGACAGTCCGACCATCATTCAACGATAACAGTTTATAACACAAAAACTTCAGCCGTCAACAAAACCAATAAAACTCGGAACCAACTAATCCGCATGTCTTTAAAAAGTCGTAACTCACAAAATAAACTGTTCTTCCCGTTGAGGAAACATTTTTTATACCTGAGCCGGGAACTCGGGTCATTAATTCGGCCAGGAGCACACCTGTCCGTATTCCGTAATGCTTGTGAGATCCGACGCCCGAGATTTCGATGTAACACCCCACTTTCACTAGTTATCGCGATTTCCCGCGGGATTGTGTCGAGCGAAGATTGCGACCGCCCACAGGTAATGCAGAAGGGCTATGCTTCGTCACGAGTATAGAATTATTTTATTAAATACGTCAAACAAATGCATAGGCTTTAAATAAACTACTGTTATTTTTTATAAATTTGTTTATTAATTTCCACGTACGGATGGAAAAATACAAATTATTTACTATTTTACCGATATTTTTCTACTGGTTTTAATTAAATCTTGTGTTTGCGATAAAATCCGATGCATCTCCAAGCCATGCGGTCTTCTGCAGTGAGGACCGCTCTGTACTGCCTACATGCTGCCTCCAATAGCCTTCTTTATGGCATCAGACCAGGATCCAGTTCTAACTTTTAGCGCGTTTTACTTCTACCCGGCCTAGTATCAAGAGCCTTCCCAGACTACGCTTAGTTGAACCGCTAAGGCTGATGCTGGAATATGTAAAGTATTTTTGACACGTGATTAAGACAGTAGATTTTTCGTATTCTAAATGTGAGCTTTTAAAACTTGTTCTTCTGTATCGCTTGCTCTGTGACCCAGCTTACTCGTACGGATAACGTTCCGAGTATTTGTCATTTTTGTTTTGTTCTCGTTCGTTTTTATCTCGAACGTCGATGTCTTTGTGTCGCTTTGAAATAATATTTGGGTTTAGAATGCTGACGTTTTGTTTAGTGGATCGTGTGAGAGTGCAAGCGAAGCGAATATACGAGTGCTCGAGTGTTCGAGTGGTGGGAATAACAATTTCGAAATTAAATGGAAAGCTGTATCGTCAAGAGCGGATAAATGGGCATTGTCTTTTGTTTTTGAAGTTAAGATAATCAAAATAAAGAAAACATTTTTAACTTTGCATGTTATACAAAATTATAGGCCGAATTGCACAAATTAGTTATCTTTAACTCAAAATTAGTAGCTATCCCGGAGGGGCATTAAAATATATATTTTTTTACTTACTGTTAATTTAAATTACTCATTTTTGCGCAAGTGGGCGACCTTCAAAGGTCTTTTATAATTATTTGTAATGTTCTATAGTGTGTGTATTGTCTATTGTAATAAACACAGTGTACCTACTGCCTCCGTGGTCGAATGGTTTGGGGGCTTGCCTTGTGACACGGTAGACGTGAGTTCAATTCCCACGAGAAAGAATACTTCGTTAAGTTGTTTTCCATTTTATTTAGGACATGGCAGGCTTGAATCACCTGATTGTCTGATAAAAAGATGATTCCGTGATTCGGAAGGCACGTATAAGCCGGTGGTTCCGGCCGCCAAATGGCAGTCGTCAAATAAACCATGTCAGAGGCCTTTGAGGCGGTTTAGAAACTCTGTCATGAGGGTGTGTGGGGTCGTTAGTTATTTTTTTTTTAATATTGATAGGCGTACGTTTGACCGCTATCTCACCTGATGTTAAGCGATGATGCGGTCTAAGTTGGAGCACGCTTGCCTAGAAGTAACCTATTCACTCTTGACTTAAAGACTCCCAGGTTGTAGCTATCAGGAAACACAGACTCAGGCAGGGAATTCCACTCCTTAGCTGTACGCACAATGAATGTATTCCCAAAATGTTTAGTCCACACGATAAGAAGAAGTGTACCTAAGCTAATACATTCTCAAGCATTCTTATTGCTGTGACAATTGACTCTAACAATAAAAGCAAATCAAATCGCTTGACAAGTGCTTGATAGTCTTTCAACCAAATTCAGCTAAGTTTTCGTGTAGTCTTTCAAGAACAGATTATCTACATATAATCATCTCAATTTTTACTAACAAACTAATTTATCTAATCACATTTCAAGGATCACCACATTCTTATTGCTAATTTTTATTCCTCATTCGAAACATAATTCGCAACTAATACGATCCAGTTTTGCAGGCCAAACTTTTGAATTATTAAACTACGAAGCCTCATAATTGTTCATAATACTCTTTTACAACTGACATAGTTTGCGGTACGACTAACCTGTCATAAAATGGCGATGTCGCGATTCGCTTGTCTGGGGGACTAGTATAACGCCTTTTTTAAAGTGAAAAATTCTTTAGCGGCCTTGAGAACTTTTCTTGGGATGGATAAAAAATGTTCAACTCGCATCAGGACACGTGACCTGATTGAAAATTCGTAAGACGGATGATTCAAAAACGCACAACGTTAATGTTCAAGTTTTCACTTCTGCCGGCACTTCGGGAGTGCAACCAGTTTTTTTTCTTTTCTTTTTTGGATGGGTCAATGACTTCTCTCACTCTTAGTGGAGCGGAAGGGAGTGTCAGACTCTTACTGACTAAACCCATCCGTGTTGCTTCAAATGCTCTTTGCGTTCCAGGGCCGCGGTGACTATTGCGAAAAATTCCGGCTGCTATGACGTCTTAAAACTATCATGAGTCCGGTGTGGGAAGGGGATGAATCATGTATTAATGCAGCTAACGTGCGTTTGACAAGTATTCAGAATAATGTGCAATATTCTTGGATTCAGAAAATCATATTTCATCATCGCACATTTCAGCCAAAAGACGTTCAATGCTGGACATAGGGCTCCCCCAAATGTCACATCCAGTGGATACCCGCGGCCGGTACCATGCCATCGGCCTACTTTGTGGGAGGCATTCCAATGATTCGTCTTCCGGAAGACGGAAGACCATTTTAGGAACATCTTGCAAATAAGTATTCATTCATGTAGGTTTTTCAAACCTTATTTTCTCATTATGTAGTAACCCGGAGACTGTAAATTATGTGGAAATGGAAATTATATAGTACCAATGTACTTTTCTGATTAATTTCGTTGCGGGATCCAACACAGTTGAATCGTTTCTCCGGGACTCGTCAAACTTCATTGGCTTGGCGATTTTCTTTTGGTTGCCACTGTTGATTTTGGCTTTCAGGAGTTGCAGTGGTTGGGAATGTGTGGCGGGCTTGTCACTATAAAAAAAAAACCCGGTGACTGGATTTGTCTGATGGTATACTGATGACCGAACTCAACACCTCTGCTTTTGCTTGAAAGCCATGTTTGTTTTCTCATGTTTCCTGAAGGCTCTACCATATTGTTACAACATTTTTCTCCGAAGTCATTCGTTTTATAAATGAATCGCTTGCACTATACTTTTTTGAGTACAGAGTTAAGATCAGGAATGTAAATAGTGGTGGAACATGGCGGGTGAGATCCGGAACGCATTAATTATTGTCACACACGTAATGGCGTCAGCAGCTAATGAGGTGAGCTTCGATCGTGTGCCACTTAGTGACTTAGTGACTTAGTGGGGAAAATAGAGAATGGAGTGGGGGAAAACTGTAAGGAGTATACATGTCACCGGTATATGGTAAACTCCGTAAAATTGTAAAATATCGCGTGAAATTGTAAACTTTTTTTTCTTTGACTCGGAAATATTAAAAAAATATTGAATTTTGATGGGATTTATTATTTACGAAAAGATTTTTTCACGTTCTAATCAAGATTTTTTACTATTTTACGGAGTCTGCCATTTTCCGTTGTCAAATACACTTGTATTGAAATGGAATAGAAAACATGTGTTTGTTACGAAAGTAACAAACTTCGCTTCCAATTTTGTTGACAACAACCACTGTATATTTTTTCAGTTATTCGCTCTGTTGTAACATAATTAACAGTATGATTTATTATTCGTATGTAAGTGAAGATTATCTTAATGAGAAATAATAGTTCTTTAAACCGAACTAACACAGATACAATTTGTAGATATTCATAATATTATGCATTAGAAAAAAGATGATAAATGAATGTGTGTTCATCTTTACTTAATAATAAAAGTTAGGACGCTACGCGGGGCTTGTGGTGTACTATACTATTCTACTAATAATTACTGATTGAACTTATTCCATAGTCACCTCAATTTTCCTAGCCTAACTGGGCATGATTCCTGACTATGTTTGGGTGATCTTCCCTTTTAACTGGATTTAGCCAGAAATGAGTGCAGAATCATACCAGGATTTTACAAAGACCTACTAAATTCTACAAGCAGGTTACTGGGTTCTATATTTCTTGTCATGCCAATATGTTGTAAGTTTTTATTTTGGTCAACCAATCACTAACATGATTATATTAAGAAAATAATTACTGTTATAAATAAATAAATATTAAATAAAAATTTGTTTATTTTAGACAACATTGATCCATAGAGTTAGTAACAAAAATACTTAAAAGCTATGTTAGTAGGGTGACAATACAACTAGGCATATACGTTGAATTTTAAATATATCAAGCTACTTTTGCAGACTTATTTAAACTTAAGTGAAAAGTGGCGATAGTGACTGAAAAGTTAAAAGGGAATCGCTTGTCTTGATGGTCATGTGAAGAGGAGAGAGGAAACGTATTTAATTAAAAGAGTAATAAACATAAATGTGGATGGATGGAGAGGGAGAGGAAGACCAACGAAAAGATGGATGGATTGTGTAAGAAGCGATATGAAAGAAAAGGGAGTTAGTGAAAGTTTGACGGCTGATAGGGCAGACTGGAAGAAAAAAACGTGTTGCGCCGACCCCAAGTAACATGGGATAAGGGCAGGAAGATGATTTAAACTTAAGTGAAATCGTAAACGAACTCTACACATGCACTATTGCAATCTCAACACCACTATATTATTCTTAGATACATGTGGCCAAACACCACAGGGGACACGCTTTACATCGTAAACTTTAAATTGTATCACACTAAAATAGGTTTTCAATGCGTGGCTCGATGTAGTGAACTCTCGGTACTCTCTTGAGGGTTGTAGGGACTCGGCAATATGGCTTCTGGTACCTTTATTGACTTTTTAAATGCAAGTTGCTGTGTGTTTGTGCTAATTGCAAGATAGTGTGTTGGTTGATGAATTATTTTGCGTAATAGTGAATAGTTGGATGTCTTTTCTTTATCTATACTAATATTATAAAGAGGCAACATTTGTTTGTAAGTTTGTATGTAGGGGGTAATCTCAGGAACTACTGGTCCGATTTGAAAAATTCTTTCAGTATTAGATAGCCCATTTATCGAGGAAGGCTATAGAGGCTACATATCATTACGCCAAGACAAATAGGAGCGAAGAAAATGATCAGCAGTTACTATAGAAGGTTGAACTAAAAATGGTTGTCAGCGTAGAGAAAATCAACGTCCATTAATTACATCGCAACAAAAATATTCCAGTGTAACAATGTTATCAAAAACAGTTAATCTTTACTAAGCTTGCAGTTAAGTTAAATCTGTGTTAAGAGAAACACGAGACTTAAACATTAAACTAAAATACACTGTACATGATACAAGCAGGGCGTGTAGTCGGAAGCTCGGTGCTCAGCGGGAAATCTTGTAGTTCCGCCATTTTGACGTGTCCCGGCGCGAGCGATATCAAGATGGCGGGGACGCCATCTTGTGTCAATCCTTTGAGATTTTAGAGTTTGTACATTTTTAAAGAGAACTTGGAAATATTATTAGGTTTCATGTTAAAAGTAGATTTTGATGTTTTTCGGTTTAAATGTTGTTGATGTTATGAAAATTAATCAACAGGATTGTATCTACTGTTTAAACTTTTGACTATAGATTTCTGTCAACAGAACAAGATCCACGGTCCAGATGATTGATTTTGATCGTGGATCGAGTTTGAGATTACCACGTGTGTACGGACATCTTAACCGAATTCGGTTGGTATGCGAGTTACCGATCGCCTACTGACGAAGTCAACGAAGTCTCGACGTATCGAGACTTCCCGCCCAGGGCTATTAAAAATGCAGAATCAGGCAATCCTATTACACCGGCTAGATGAGTGATTTTTTTAGAGAAATCTCTTACATTGTCTAGAGGATAAACACAATAGTGTTATGGGCTTTTCCAACAGGAACAAGTTCTTTCGATTTAGTTTCGTATATATTTCATTAACATTCATAATGCGTACAGCAAAGGAGTGGAATTCCCTGCCGGAGTCTGTGTTTCCTGATAGCTATAACCTGGGAGTTTTTAAGTCAAGAGTGAATAGGTTCCTTTTAGGCAAGTGTGCTCCATCTTAGACCGCATCATCGCTTACCATCAGGTGAGATAGTGGTCAAACGCGTGCCTATAAAAAGTAAAAAAAAAGAACATGTCGTGCTGCAAATGATTCGTTAGAAAATTGATAGTGGTATACTTCCTTTCCCATTTTAATCTTAGGCGATAAATAACCAGTATGACAGTTTTATCAGCACTTATAAGTAACTATTATAAAAATATGTTCCGACACCATTTTGTTTTACCCCAAGCTTAGTACCGACGAATATTTTCTTGTAACACTTTTTTCTACAACATTACACGATTACTTACTTACTCCGAAGTGTAAAGATAGGGTACGCCTACAGACACTAGAGGTATCTACAATATCATAATGGTGTGAGCTAAGTTTCGGTAAAATATTTGAGAATTTGGCATTTTGATTTAGGGGATTTTAGAAACAGGTATTTCTTTCTGGAGGTTATTTTTTAAATCACAATATTTATTCAATAAACAGATTGTAGATTTACATCTTTTTACAGCAATAATAACATAAGTCACATAAGTAACATAAGTAACGTAAGTAACATAGTATTGTAGTCTACAATAAGGTGGGTGAAGCTCTGTCCTCCGGAGGAATGATTAGGAGAGTGTTTAGGAGACACAGTTTCAATCCCTCGGTACTAATTGGGTTTGGTACGTGTTACATGTGCAGATTGGCAAAAAATATAATTGTCAAACGGCTAAGCTCGGGAAATCTTCAATGAGAAAATAATTAAAATTAAAAACAAACTAAAGCATGCAATAATATGTGGGAGTGTTTCGCGTGTGCGTTATGGTGAACAAACCTATATTATGTAAAAACGCGTATAAAAACAAAATAAATCATTAGGCATCAAAATCAATGCCGCGTTGATTGCCATTCAACGCGGCAATTGGTAGCATTGCGGCGTGTTCTGGACACTTTTGCCATTGAAAGCGATGTGAATTACATATTTTTAAAATCAATGCCGCGTTGATTGCCATTCAACGCGGCAATTGGTAGCATTGCGGCGTGTTCTGGACACTTTTGCCATTGAAAGCGATGTGAATTACATATTTTTTTGATGCACAATGATTTATTTTGGTTTTATTCAACACATAGTTTCATTTCCAATATTGTCTCAAGTGCTAGAAGATCAGGCCTTTAAATATTGTTACAATTAAAGGTTGACTGGTAGAGAATGCATTGTTGCATTAAGTCCGCCCATGTAACACTGTTGTACATAAAGTTTAAATAAATTAATAAATAAATAATTGATACTCCATTTTGTTCTTAGTAAGTATGGACCACATCATCGCCTAAAATAATTATTAAACATAGTGTTTACATTTGGATTTGACTCGACTAGTCACATATCTAAAACTAAAAAAAATATCGAGTTATCACAAATTGAACACAACTCAAGTGATTTTCTGTTGAAATCTTATCAAACCAATCACGGCAGCTAAAGATACAATATTCGTTCTTATAGCCAGAGTGCCAAGTTTACTAATTTTCACATTAGCATATCATTCGCATCTCAATTGCAATCTGTCAAAAAAATATGAAAATTAAGGCTTTTTGACATTTTGCGATTGGCATACGAATGCGAAAGTTGTTTAATAATTAGTAAAATTAGTGAAAGCCGGTCTAAGAATGACTGCCCCTTTAAGTATGCCACATTATTTGTTCTTGAAACGGAGCCTAAGAATACCATTTAAGAAAGATAAAAAGGGCTGTGACAACAATCCTTAAAACCGAATTAGGATTATAGGCGTTGACTGATAAATTATATTTTATCTAGTTAGCAGGTTTTGCTGGCGTCATCTTCTGTCATTGACGTCAACAAGGCGGCCCAATTGACGCAAATTAGCGAGGATCCACGAACATATTGTTTGTTAATTCCTTATCTTTGATTGTTTTGATAAAAAGAAAATATCAACATTTAGGTTGGTTATATATTTAAGAGGAAGTCTGAAAGAGGTACTGGTGACTCCAAAAAAGTGTGGAAAAATTGATAAGTTCCCTGTTATGTGATGAATGAATGAAGAAAATGTCGTGAAGAAAGTTTCCGCTAGCTGTACCGCGACTCGTACCGCGTTTAATTAGTACTTTTTTACTTTATAGATGTCAAAGAAAGATGGCAATGCGCGGTTGACCTCCGCCACGGCTGACCGCTAGTGCGTACGTAGACTAAAAGTTGATATGGGAAGAAAACAGGTGACAATGGATGACGCGCATGGATGGATTTAGGGCAGGACGATGACAATAAATAACAACATAAAATTTAGCAAATGCAGCTTGTAATTTTAGTCAAAATTTTTCCAAACAAAATCAACTAAATGGTCCATTAATAATGAAACAAAACATTATTCACAAAAACACATACATTAAACGTTAAAATGGCTGAATGGCACAAAAGAAGTGATTCATGACGCTTGATATTAGGATTTTCCGACGTGGGATCAAAATACAAACAAATATATCAGGTGTATCTTTACACGCATTATTATAGGAGACGCTTTATGGGTCCTATAAGCTATAAATTTGTCTAGTTCATTGTTTTATGTAATTCACACGTTGCTACGGGCCCCTAGAGGGATGTGGTGTAACGTTCTAATTAGGGTCCCGTGATATATGTCGAGGACGCTCTGTAAACTAGTTTTTATTGGTATTGAATTTATATGAGACGTGGATGATGTTCAGTTTTCAGGTTTATATATGGAAAATTGAATTGGTTTTTGGTGAGATTGTCTTCAAATACGCGAGTTTTATGATTTTGAAGTAACACATTGTAAATCTTTACATATATATCGCGTTATTTATAAATAAACTGATAACATTATTAGTTTAAATATGAATTAGCTAACATATTCTTATTTCAAATTCTGTACTATGAAGTTTTTTTTAAATCACGATTTTTACGAATTATATATTTACATGTTTCATAAATAAGGCCCTTCACCGGTCCGCTCCTTATTCGCTCCGCTACATAGCTTAGCATCAGTGGAAATGATCGCAAAGTTTCGTAGCTTTGTTTTCACATTCTCGCAGCATAGCTGCATAGCACATGTCTGGTAGAGAGGCACCCGCAAGGCACTTTTATTTAATTTTGATGGAAATCCTTCAAACATTTAACACCAGATAGCCAACCCATCCTTCATACTCCGGTAAAGAAACTCCAACCACCATAATCTGAAACCATAAAATCCACCTTTTCCTCAATACTATTGACTATGGCTATAAATACCAAAACTATTATAAACTCGTATTATAAAAAGGTTGGTTACCACTCTAATCTTTGAAATTCCTTCCCTGCTTACCCATTTTATGGGTCTTATTATGTGTTGTTGTTAAAGTACACACAATATATATAATATATAGTCAAGGCAGCAACCTTGGACCTCTCGAATTCATATTGATGATTAATGATCTGCCGAAAGTAGTACAACACGCCAAATGCTCACTATTTGCTGACGACCTTAAGCTTTATCTCCCAGTAAGTAATTTAGACGATTGCATGAAGTTGCAAAGTGACATAAATAGGGTTGTGAAATGGAGTCAGGACAATCTTTTGGAATTTAACAACTCAAAGTGTGTGGTTATCAGTGTATCCCGAGCTCGAACTCCGCTGCAATACGGGTACAGCATTAACAGCAACCCCTTGGATCGTATAACGGAAGTTAAAGACCTAGGACTGACGGTTAATGCCGAATTGACATTTAAGGACCATATTGTTAAAATATGTAAAAAAGCATACCGAAATTTAGGATTTGTGCTACGCAGGGCCAAAGACTTCTCCAACATTAACGCAATCATTGCGCTTTATAATGTCCTAGTAAGAAGCCAGTTGGAATGGAACGCGGTCATCTGGTCTCCGCATGAAACTAAATATAGTATTATGTTGGAGCGAGTACAGAACAAATTCATTAGATATCTTTATATGAAACTTTATGGTGTTTACCCTTTCTTTCCTCTAATGTATCCCACCTTGTTTATTTTAGGCATGGTGGGATATAATGAACTTAAGGTTAGAAGGGAACTTGCTCTTGTGCTGTACATTTTTAAAGTACTGCGAGGGAAGCTCTATAATGCAACTTTGTTGGAGTTCTTGAGGCTATGTGTCCCAAACAGATACGTTTGGCGCCGACTTCGGCCTCTACTGTTGAAGGTGCCGAGGGCGAGAACTAACCTGCTCAAGGAGTTGCCTCTGACGCGCGCACTTCGCACTCTAAATAAAATACACGACAAGTCAGACCTATTCATTTGCACTTTGAGTGAATTTAACAAGGTGACACTAGCGGTAATTTGCTATGATGATGTAAAGTAGATAATCTGCAAAATAATTTATTTGAATAGGTATTTATACTGAAAATTTTATGTATACAATATTCTTGTTATTGGCTGTACTGTCGCATTGGGTTGTTTATCCTGTAAAGATAGTATAAGTTAGATAAAAAAAAAAAAAACCACTTGAGCTGCGAAAATCAACCTTGCTGTTACGCAATAAAGACGTTGTCAGTGCCAAAATCATGCTTGCCATGGAATCAGGGGTGGATCAATTATTGTCGTTTGAGGGGGCTTGCTGGGGTCAAGCCTAAAGTACGGTAAGACTTTAGCAAAGTAAACACTAAAATAGCACAACGCATTTTATTTAGCTTAACGCTAAACAAGCCTACTTGGATTATTTTCGTGAATTGCTCAATAACTTAGTGAGGTTGTAGATAGCCAAAGATATCTCGGTCTTTTGATGCAACCGTGGGACACACACTTAGTTTTAGGCTTACCTCACATTTTAAAATTTGTTATTTATTAGTACCGCACGTTTTTCTTGTCTAAGTTAATTAATATACCGCGTGTTTCTGACATCGACGCACAAACGATGTCCGTGGGTCCAGAGCATGATTCTGGACACCCCTGAGTTAGAATTTTTCGTCGGCTTGTTACTAATTTTTTCATTTTATTCAAGGGTTTTTTACTTTAGACTGCTCATAATCGTTATTCTGACCTAACCCAATGAGATTTTTAATAATAATAAAAAAAAAATCACTTTCACTAAAAAGAGCAATCTGAATAAAACCACAAATAGATATCAGCTCAGCTGAGTTGATACCTGTTTGTGGTACTCTTGCAAAGGCGACATCGACAGAGACAAAGTCGAAGATGGATTGAGCTTACCCAGAAGAAGCCTGTTTAGTGTTAACACTAACTTTGAAGAGATTAGGGTTGAATGCGTTGTGATTAAGAAGCCATCTGCCGGACGATTTTGTAAACATGTGAAGTGAAGGCTTGGGTGAAGTGATCTCGAAGTGAGCCAAGCAACATAGATGGAAGACAGCTTCGTGGCGTACTTCACAGCGTACTTCGACATGTTTACAGAATCAACCGGCTGTAGTTCTGTGGTAGTTGTTACAGGAGGTGTTTGATTCAGCTAGGACTCTCAAAGTATCAATGTAATAATTTTCGAGAGCAGACGAGATTAATAGACTTTTTTTTTGTCAGAAGACAGACAATGTCACTCCGATCTTGCCAAAAGTACCGTACGATACCGTGGTACTGAGTTATGGAAACCAAATAGATATAGACACTCCATGTACAATACACTCGGCAGTGTACGGTTAGACTGGCCAACCCTCGCCATAGTTGGCTTTTTTTTTTCGGAGAGATCTGTCAGACTTATTACTGACTAAAACCACCCCGATGTTCCATCTCCCCCACCTATGCCGGGAATCGCGGGAACGTACGCGACTCGTCGTCTGGCTTGCCTCATCATAGTTCGGAAAAGGCTAATCTGTCAATATAATGCTCCCAGTAAGCAACTAAATCACACAAAAAAATCACCTACAAAGCCGACTCCAAACCATCTCTTTCCACAAAACAAAACAATTTTTCCTCAAGACTGCCTCATGGCCTTATCAGAAGTAAAACAAATAAATTAAGGCACATCCACCGGCATTATCAGTGAGTATAACACGAAAACTGCCAACAAATTACGCAGCACGAATTATTCTCGAGTCTCGAGACCATCTCAAAATGTCCGTCTGCTCTATTATCCGGCGAGAGATAAGCCTTAGTACGGGAATACAGGCACGTTATAAACGAGGCGAGTGAGCGAGGAGAGTGTAGGTACTTGCCGGATTACTGGCGAGGTAAATGAATTAGGAGATGCTGTCGTTATGATTGGTTTAGGTATCTGACTGGATAAGGCTTCCGTTTTAAGGTTTTTTTAGACATGTTTAAAGTGCTGTTTTTTGTATTATAAAAAAAATAACACTTATTAAGTGAACACAGGGTACAATGATCTTATATATATAGGTAATGTTTGGTACAACCTATGTTCCGCCGAAAGGCATACAAAATCAAATTAATTGTAAAAAATCTCAAAAAAAAAAAAACAATGTCAGCAGATAAAAATCTGAATCGGCTGTTTTAGTTTTTTTTTTTGGTTTTAATATAAATTAAAACCAAAAAAAACTAAAACAGGCATGTCAGTTCTGTTATTTTTTACCCATTTTGCTTTATTTTTCAAACATTACAAAGCGATTAGAAAATGAATAAAATCTCATTCTGACTTGCTTGTGTTGACTTAGAGCAACTTTGGTTTAAAATCAGACCAATTTATAAGTTAATTAAATTGTGTTAACGAAAAAGAAAAAAACTCTGAATGCAACAGAATTGAATAGGGTAAGGATAGTAACAAACGAGACTAGTAGACTAGCTGGATTACTCTCTTGTTTGTCAACGAATTAAATGGCTGGGTGAATCTGACTAGTTTCCTTGAAGATTCTTCTAACGTTGTTTTAATTTGTTACACTTTGTTTGTATTGCTAGAATTTGATTAGATTTTATAAAACGTAATTAAATTGCAACAGAATTTTGTTAATTTAGAAAGAAAGAAAGAAAGTTGTTTTATTTAATTATTTTTCCAATGAACGTTTTTCTGGTAATAAAACCTAGTATAGTATATTATAATAGATGTACAAAACTATGCTTTTGGGTTGGCCAGATGTATATTACAAATTTGTAAAAAAAAACTTATGGAATATATCTCAAACTTGACAATTCAAGTGGATAGAAAAGAAAGAAAGAAAATGTTTATTTGGGACTCGCACAAAACAGACAGAAGCAAAATAGGTACATTAAAACTAACGAAACGTACATAATAATTAGTTCATTATTATTAACAACTAGCTGTCCCCCGCGGCTTCGCTCCCGTCAACTGGCTACCCTACCTACCCTTTTTTTTTGCTTTTAAACCTTCCCTGTATTCTGACGAACTAAACAAACAAAGAATTACCGAAATCGGCCCAGCCGTTCTCGAGTTTTAGCGAGACTAACGAACAGCAATTCATTTTTATATTTATATAGATTACAACATTCAATTGATCTGTGCGAGGCGAAAAAGGTCCCTATCTCAGCATTTATGCTGCGATATTTAATATAAATAAATAACGCAACGCTGGTGTTATGACAGGGCCTGTGATGCCACGGATGCACTCGCACGGATCGCCATTTTATAGGATTCTTGGTTTATAGTTAAACTAGCTGACCCACGGAACTTCGTCTGCGTCACATTTTCCATTAATTCTCGGCTCCTTTTAGTCTTAGCGTGATGATATGTAGCTTAAAGCCTTCCTCGATAAATGGGCTATCTAATAATGAAAAGAATTTTTCAAATCGGACCAGTAGTTCCTAAGATCACCCCCTACATACAAACTTAGAAACAAATGTTACCTCTTTATAATATTAGTATAGATTTTTAGGGTTCTGTATCCACAGGGTTACCGTCGGAAACCTGTTCCTAAGCCTCCGCCGTCCGTCCGTCCGACTGTCTACCAGCAGGCTATATCTCATGCACCGTAATAGGTAGCCAGTTGAAATTTTCACAGAGTGTGTATTTCAGTTGCCGATATAACAACTGTTAATTAAAATACAATGGTACGGAACCCTTCATGCGTCAGTCCAATTCGCACTTGGTTTTTTTTTAAGCAAGTAGGATGTGCACACCTTTAAGGATTTATATGCTTTAAGCAACAATACTTGGCAATCACTTTAACAAAAGGCGTCGCTCTCTCCGGGGCGCATGGGTATTTTTCAAACAACTCATACGAGGGGACGCTACAGGGACTGGCTCAGAAATTGATCAGTCGCGATTGAGGAAGAAATCTTATGGAAAGAACGTAATTTGTGATCATTGTAGGCCTTGAAAGGAACGACATAAATAAAATTGTGTTGCGTTTGCATATGTTGATAGATAGGGGAAATTTCGTACTGGAAATGCGCGGCATAGCTTTTTTTTATTCAAGATAGGTACGCGTTTGACCACTATCTCATCTGATGGTAAGCGGTGATGCGGTCTACCTATTCACTCTTGACTTAAAGACTCCCAGGTTGTAGCAATCAGTAAATACAGACTTCGGCAGGGAATTCCACTCCTTTGCTGTACGCACAATGAATGTATTCCCAAAACGTTTTGTGCGTGTGGGTGGGGTGTACCGGTGGCGCATCGCCATTCGTCTTGTGGTCCGATGATGGAACGGGCTTGGCGGAATTAGATTATGCAATTCCGTCGACACTCCCCAAAGTGCAACCGGTAGAAAACCGACAGGCTACCAACTCAGCGTCGATGCTAAAGACTTTTGAGCTTCGACTCGACGAGCCTATTTTTATCTATGATCATCTTGGCGTCCATTCATCATTTGATGTCCCAAAGATAAGAGTAGTACTCCATATACGATACACATAGTTTTAAATATGTTACTGTTGCTCTCTGTAAACGACAAACGTATGAAACCCAGTTTAAACGAAGTAACGGTATGTTTTATTAAACTTCCCAGTATCTCGTAAAGTCACTTAAACCGCAACTATTGTGCACCAAATGTGTGTTCACCTCAGTTTTATAGAAACTTACTGGAACGATTGTTTAAATCCCTGGCGAGTGTTGAATGCAACTGCTTCGTGTGTAGCCCGCTTTATATTCTTAGACTTGACAAATAGGCACTTGGCTGGAAGCATCACGTGCTCGCCAGTGCAGCAGACATTAAACTCATAAGTTTTATTCTACTAAAATTGGTCTACGATAAATTTAAAACGGGTCAGCGGTCGCCAGCGAGTCCATTGTAGAATTTTGTTTCAATTTTTATTTTAATGGTGTGGAACGTTGGAAATTGCTGCAATATCTAAATGTTTAAATGGATTCTCTAAAACTGTATTTATTCTGCTATTCATTTCCTAAAATGTGACCTACATTTCGAGTACAACGTACAAGAAACAGACTCCATTCATTACAGCACAGTAGATACCATTTGTTAGTAAAAGAAAAGTAGATCAGAGCAAGTTTTGTGTCCCGACAATAACAATCCGAGCATTACCAAGAACAATTTAACTTCTCAACAACGTCAAGGCGGTCGTAAATCATATCTTTCTTCAGGTTGTATAAAAAGGGAGGTAGCGAGAATCCTAGTATCTGAGGAGGCAATGTCGTAAGAAGATACTAATGATCTCGCATTGCGAAAGACGTGTCGACGGCGAGGCAAGAAACGCGTGTCTCAGGCACCGTCCGTCGTGTCGGGCGTAGTGGCCTAAGATCCCGGAGTCCCCAGCCCTTACTTATTTTCTTAGTAACAAAATTCGTGGTGTGGATTAGAGTTAGTAGGTACGTTTGTCATTCGAAAGTCTCCTAGTTTGGGCCAGACTAATTGGTCATCGTGATAATCTAAGACCTGGTCACTTCATCTTATATGAGGTCCTGTTGGTCTATTATGTTGACATCTCACCGTGTTCACTTAGGTGGAGTGAACGACAAGTGAGCTGTCATTCCATCTTGTTTGTATGGTTTGACAGCTCACTTCGTGATCACTTCACCCACGCCTTCACTTCGCCATGTTAACAGAATCGACTGGAATCACAATTCTCTTTGGGCATTTTTTACAAATGAGGTGGTAATAACAAAAACTAAAGTCTGCCAGGCTTTGGAGGCATGCAAAACTACGTCCTTAATTTTTGAAATAAGGTTTTACACATCACAAAACATGGCATCTGCATTTTTTTTTTACGTAATCCTATTCACACGATCAAAGTACATACGCAACCAAAAAGAAAGGAGTTTTAAAAATTCATCCCCTGAAAAGGAGAAACAGGGGGTGGAAGTTCGTACGAAAAAAAAACTTATTCCTTAGGCCGATATACTTGTACTTGAATCTTGTAACAAATACTGGCCAACTAAATACTAAAGGTTGTCACACATTTTAGTAATGAGAAAATAAATAAAGTCTGGGGTCTCACGGATCTTAGCCCATCGTAGAGAAGCACGCTAACCAATGTGCGTGACCGAGCCGAGACAGCATGACGTCATCTGTCCGCCATTATTCAAGACGATGTTTATTCGTTCAAGAACCAATAGGAACCTTGACAAGTTTATCTTTATTGCGCGTATTAATTTTGA
Source organism: Ceramica pisi (assembly GCA_963859965.1). Lineage (NCBI taxonomy): Eukaryota > Metazoa > Arthropoda > Insecta > Lepidoptera > Noctuidae > Ceramica > Ceramica pisi. Next base: position 3,186,961 of record OY982538.1, read on the forward strand.
TGGGGGTGGATGGCCGTGCCGGGTTATCGGGTTCTGTTAAACGTTGTCTTGTTTCTTCATCCTTGGTAATCCGAGGGTCGTTGACAGGGTAGTTTGGCTTAGAGTAAAGTTGCTGAGGAGTTAGAGATCTTAAAGCGGTTGATTTTCCTGTTGGCGTTAGATGCCTACTTATGTAAAGTCTTTACGCACGTTAACCGGTGTGATTGTTTGATATTTTTTTAAAGCCGATCGCATCATTTGATTTGCATTTTATTTGTAATATAATGATATTTTTTTACAACCACAGGGATTAATCTCGTATTTTTAAGGAGAGTCCGCATTGCCATGTCGTCGCAAACTTTTAAAATGTCTCTAATTTCCCTACATTTTGATATTTTTCTGACGACGATTGTCGTTGAGATGATATTGTGACTTTAAGGCTGCTATTCACGTAATACTTTTGTAGCACCGATAGATAATCGGGCCAATGTTTCCTAGCTAGGTAAAAACTAGCGATTTTTGGTAGTGTGCGTTACAAAAAATCGGTCGCCGATTTTAGGACGTAGGTGGTCAGGCTGATTTCTTTATAAGTACAAGAGACGATAGAATTGACCTTCAAAGGGTCAATTCTACTAATTTATAAGCAACGTTCGCATTCAAATATCAGCCACAAGCAGTCAAAACAAAATCACATTTCATGTAGTTGTGACAAAATGTGACTGAGATGCAAATACGAACGATGCTTGAAAATTAGTAGTAGGATCGGCCCTCTGCATCCAAAAAAGGCCACTTTAGCAGAATCAGAAAGCAAATCACGCTACCCGTCAATGTGAAATTTTCCCAATCAACCTTGATCCTAATGCGTCAGCGAGGTGAAAATGAAATTTGACAGATGTTGTGTGTTTAATAAGATTTTTATTTATTTATTAGCTGACCCGCGCAACTTCGTCTGCCTCACATTTTCCTTTACTGCTCCGCTCCTATTTGTCTTAGCGTGATGATATATAGCCTATAACCTTCCTCGATAAATGGGGTATCTAATACTGAAAGCATTTTTTAAATCGGACCAGTAGTTCCTGAGATTAGCGCGTTCAACCAAACAAACAAACAAACTCTTCTGCTTTATAATATTAGTATAGATTTAATATTATGATTCTAAAACGAATCTCCAAAAATGGCCTTTTTAGCTCCTTTGGTGTTAGAAAACAATGCCATGTCATGGCTTACGCCTAAAATTATCTGACAGCATAATACCAAATTATGAAGACCTTATTCAAGTAGAAATGTACCTTACTACATAATTTTGTTACTGAACCAAACAGACTTTCACTAATTTTCATAATGTTACCCCAGATATTATCCTGAAACGTTAACTTTATTATTTTATTAGGATTACCCTAACTCAATAATGGCCTACAGCTGCTTGTTCTATTGTTAGTCTCATCACGTTTCTTACAACACCCCAAAGAAAGAAAGAAAGAAAGAAAACGATTATTGATTAGTAGGACGAATATAGAATATTTTATTTTAGTTCTTGGGGATATTAATCTTTCTAGTACGAAGCGATGAAATACTGCTGATGAGTTCCATCGATTTGATAAGGAATTAACAGTAATTATAGACGTTTATTTCGAAATTAGGTAGCGTTTATTATTTTGTTTGTATTGATTTGTAACAGTTTTGGATGAGTTAGTTAGTTATTTCTAATCGAAGAAGTTTAACATTAGTATGTGTTAATTGATAAGTGGATAAAGTACGATCTCTTTTAAAAAGTTTGCAAAAAATATCCCGACCCTTACAGGCGTTGTTTTTTTTTTATTAAAACTTATTGATTCAGATATTTTCAACGACAATAGTCCAATGGTAATTAAAACCAATACAATGGTAAAGAAAACTTATGTTATGATTGTATATGTTTAGTTAATTGAATTCCTGAATTTTATAAGAAATCTCATAGAAAAACTCTTTCCTTTTGCCCTGTAACTTCCTTATTCGGATTTACTACAAAAACAAATAATTCACAACCCAAAACTGCACAACCGCCATGAAATAGTGCAGCGTGGCACAAATCCTCAATATTATGAACAAAGTGTCAACGAACTCCGTCACTCGCATTTTAGAACCAGTGACGTTTAAATCGCTCTGCCGAGTAAAAAGATTCAAACGCCAAAGGGATTCAGCGTAAACTTGCCGTGACGAAGCGACGCCTTGCTATAGATAATTTCTCTCACATTACATGACTCTTATGTCAATGTAATAAGGTTTAATCTAAAATGTTTGAACTGTAATTGTAGCTGAAAGCGGAAGTAGGCTTTTGGCCGTGATACTGTGCTTGCGTGAGAGAATCGTATTGACTGTTTCGGTTACATTGAGTTTGAGTTTGAGAAAGTGAGCGTGTTTAATGATGGTCGATTTTGTAAACATTGTGGGGAAAATCTGAAAAGTAAAAATTCTGAAGATTTTTCAGTTTTTTACCGACCTCGTTAAAAGCAGAAGGTTAACACTCAATTCGACACTTATAAAAAAAAAATAAGGTGTATTTGTATTTTTGAAATTTGGTATTTGGTTTTTTAAAGTTAGAGTAAACAGGCTCTTTCTGGGTAAGCTCGCTCAATCGTAGACTTTGTCTCTGTCATCTCTGACCCAGACTAAAGTCAAGAGAAAACCCATCTCACATAAAAAAAAAAACTGTAAGCCTGGAAACGGGTCATTCAAGTGTAGTTTAACTTTCTTAATTATTTAGGTTTATTTCCCTACCCTTATTGGTCAGCATTAAAGTACTTAGTCGACATTTTATGACAAACAAGATCTTTGCATTAATTGGAATTATCATCTGCCTAGCATTTTCCCAACTTTATTGGGGTCGGCTTCCAGTCAAACCGGATTCAGCTGAATACCTGTATTTTACGTGGAGCGGCTGCCTAACAGACCTCCACAACCATTAACTGGGATTAATTGGAATCGGTTCTTGAAAATAATGAAAGCAAAGATTTTCCAAATATTATGATAGCTGATCGTGTTAATACCTTTTTAATTAATGGTCTTGGAATTTCTTTCTCCAGCACCAAAAACTTATCCTTCAACAGCAAACCAAAACAATTGAGATAAGAAAACAATTTGGCTGAAAATTCGTTCACATTAACAGCGGGTCGCCTGAGACTCGTAACACAACTATAGTTTACGCCATATAAACGTGGAATAAAGTACATTGACCTTTCCCTAATATCTCTTCGTAGATACTAGAACAATAAATTTTGAACCATTTTTCATTACTAGAGAACGTAAAGGATCACGATAGAAGTCGATTCAGGACACCTTTATGTGATTATTTCTGATTTTGATCTTAAGAAAGTCAATAAATGTATGTGGGTCAATGTACTTTATTCCACGTTTATCTGGCGTAAACTATAGAGCCCAAATGTAACGAGTTATCTTTGATGCCAGACAGAAAACAATGTCACTCTAGATATACAATATATTGGCACTGTCCAGGGAAGAAAGCCAGGCTGAGGTGGCAGTGTTTAGAGCCTATATTGCTCGATGGTCGAAGGGGCCGAAAAGTTCTGGAGTGGCGACCGCGTACCGGAAGACACAGCTTTGGAAGTCCTCCCATAAGGTGGACTGATGACCTGGTCAGGGTCGCGGGAAGCCGATGGATGCGAGACGCATCAGAGTGGTTGTCATGGCAACACTTGGGGGAGGCCTATGGAGGTCTTTCGGCTGATATGAAGATGGTGACAGGAAATACAGAAGATTCACTCCACATAATACTAAATAATGCTGTATACATTTTACTTGAGGTTTTTATCTATACTAATCTATACTAATATTATAAAGCAGAAATGTGTGTTTGTTTGTTTGGTTGAACGCGCTAATCTCAGGAACTACTGGTCCGATTTGAAAAATTCTTTCAGTGGTAGATAGCCCATTTACCGAGGAAGGTTATAGGCTATATATCATCACGATAAGACAAATAGGAGCGGAGCAATAATGGAAAATGTGACGCAGACGAAGTTGCGCGGGTCAACTAGTATAATATTATAAAGCTGAAGAGTTTTTTTGTTTGAACGCGCTAATCTCAGGAACTTCTGGTTTGATTTGAAAAAATCTTTCTGTGTTAGATAGCCCATTTACCTAGGAAGGCTATAGGCTATTTATCATCAAGCAAAACAAAAAGGAGCGGAGCATTACTTAAAAAATGTGACGCAGACGAAGTTGCGCGGTTCAGCTAGTCTAGAAATTTAACGGCCCTAGCTTCACACTACAGATAAGAAAACAATTCGGCTGAACATTCGTGCATATTAACAGCGGGTCGCCCGAGACTCGTAACACAACTAGATCCCAAACCTAACGAGTTATCTATGACGCCTGACAGAAAACAATTTCACTCAAGAAATTATACAATATATTGGCACTGTACAGGAGAGGTTAGAAGGTTCAGCTCGCAAAACACTTGGGAAGATGATATTTTGTCGTGTCACAGTTTTGCCTTTAGTATTGCAATGCATCTGCGTGGTTTCTCTTGAGAATTTTAAATGTCCAGAGTTCCAGAGGCGGAGTGGTGATCATTTACCATTATGTTGTCTCCGGTTTGTTGCATACAATAACATCAAATTTGAGGGCAAATACCTACATATATTTTTTTTAGGTTATTTTTTAAGGCACAAAAATGCAATGTCAGTCCATTGCATTTTTGAGATTAAGACAGAATAAGCTTATTGTACACAAACCCATCTCAAATAAAAGAAGGTCTTCACATATTATAGTGTAGCTACGAGTACTGGCGTATAGGTAAGTATTGCAACCATGTACATTGTGGATCACTGCTAATCTATGGTGTTTTCGAAGTGGCATTTCTCATATTTATTATTTTCACAGTTTCGAACCAAACAAAGAAGTCTCTTTTGAGTTTCCTTCGTAGTTTCAACACACTTGTCTCGTTTTTTTCCCACTCTCCTGTCGCGGGTGCTGGAAGAAATTTCTCACGAAATAAGCAGTACTTTTGTGCTCTTTTCACTGTATATTTTTTCATTTTTAAGTTTCTTGTAAATAAATTAATAAATAAAAAAGAAAAGAAGTTCCTTTTTTGTAGTAACTCAAACTTTCTAAAAGCTGTATTGGCTTTCTGTATTTCCTTCTCAAGAAGTGTTGTAGTTCCTATGGGAAATACGATCTCGTCCGGGCCGTCGACTGAAATATAAGAGATACTTTACATTCTACGGTGTATTTAACTCCGAGCGCTATGGAGCGCACTGGTCATGGCGCCTTCGTGCGAAAATATACGATGGAGATATAAGAATGAGTTCTTTACCGTTAAGATTTTGGGTATTTTGGCGATTTTCTGCGGTTTTTTCAATCAATCAATCAATTCGTTTATTTGTGATACATGGGTTACATACAGGTGTTCATTACATTATTTTATAGTTAATAGTGTTCATTCCAGGATCAGCCACTTAGGCATACAAATTATAAATTAAAACTATGAGTTATTATAGCATTATTCAATTCAATTGGTAATAAATTTAAATTCTAGTATTAAATACAACAATAGACCTCACCAGGCAGTAGCCTGGTGAGGTTTCGCTGATCGATCGCGATGTCTAATAAACAAAGCCATTTCAAAAATATATTTAAAGACGGCACGGTAAGTACTTTAAATTGATTAAAATATTCCCTGCAGCTGTAAGTTCTTTTGAGACCACACATAGCTCGCACGATTTTTGATTTCACGAGATTTGATTACGGACAAGACAAGTTGATTCAAATTTTTCTCTTCTTCTGTTCGAATCGATGGTTAATTCTTTAGACTCTTTGGGTCTTGTTGGCTACGATAAATGCAGCGTCTGTGGTATTCATTAGATCCCCCAAAAAACTTGGCACTTTGGGCACTCCAACGTGGGGGTATGTTTTGAACAGGAGCACTGTATTCTCCATCCAATCCATTCACCCGTTAAGACGTGAAGAAGTAACATACATACACACAGGAAGACAGAGTTAGTTTCGCATTGCATTTATAATATTAGTGACAATATTGTTACGCGCCAGAATTAGTGCCGGGGTTCACAACGTACTACTAACGCCATCTAGTATCGAGTAGCGGAATTAGTTGAGTCACGATCTTTCTAGACCTTTCTAAGATAGAAAGCTGGCTGGATGGCTTTCTCGATGTTTCAACATCTGGTCAGTCGGGACCAGTATGTACACGAACTTTCTAGATGTTGTTCTAGTTTCATTTTTGGTTAATTAATCGGCTGTTTTTGTTGTCACGAACCTCAAGCTCTTAACAATATCAATGAATCAACTGAAAAAAAAATAGTAACACTACTCAATACTTTCAGAAAGTATAAAAACTTACTTGAATTTTCTTCTACAGAATATTACTACGGAGCCAACCACAAAACAAATATAAAGAAAAATTATAAGACCATCTTAAAAACCCTCTCTTATTTTGTACACCAGATATTATCCGTAAAAATAACGCGCACTAAAGACGGCGTCTCGGCCCATAAAAACGGTTCGTATGTTTTTATAAAGTGGTACACGTTTGCGAGGCGACCACACGTTGGTCCCGGAATTCGGGGCACAGTAAAACTCCGGAAGTTTCAAGAATCCGAGCAATTTCAGTACTGGAGAAGGAATTTGTGAGAGTTAGCGTTGCAAACGCGTTTTATTGGTCTATATCGCGTTTGTCACAGACGAAGGGTAGTCACTGGGTGTTTTTGAAATGTAGGGAAATTCTTGTTAGGTATAGTATTTTGAATGGGCGATAGTGACGAGACTGACGGTCGGTATGTGTGTGACGAATTATTGGTTTTTGTTTTGACGCAGTAGCCTAACGGTTTTGTTTCAATTGGAGTGAGTTCGATACACACTTAACTGTTTATCATCGCTTAGTTATTAACATAACTGATGCTAATAACTTAAGACGACTAAGTATCAACATCTTTCTGCCCTGATCTATTTACTCACTCAAATTTGCTAGATCGCTGTGACTGGTCAACGCAACTAACTCATAACTAAGTAGATATCTGTTTGTGGAAGCTCGTAATTAGCAAATGACCCTTATATTTAAGTTTGTTATTATTCTGTAAACTGACTTTAAAATGAAATAAATAGCGTGCTCCATCTTAGACCGCATCATCGCTTACCGTCAGGTGAGATAGTGGTCAAACGCGTTCCTATCAAAAGTAGTTATTGTAATTGGTGATTTTAATTTATATTCTTGTCCTGCTAATATTAGTAATTATTTCGAATGTTTTTTGTCATATTGCGAGTTCACTCAAAGTAACACAGTACCCAACCATTTAGGTCGTCAGTTGGATTTGGTTCTGAGTGCAGGCATTAGCGGAGGAGTGACGGTGGTAGCGGCGGGTGAGGCGCTGGTGCCGGTCGACGCGTACCACCCGCCGCTAGCGGTGAGCGTGCGCCCCGCCTCCGCCCCGCCGACGACCCCCGCCGTCGTTCGCGATTCTAGTGCACAGCAAATTAGACCACAGTGGAATTGGAATAGGGCTGATTTTCAACTGTTATATTCTAGGATTCTTTCCATAGACTGGAGTATGATGTACGGAATGCATGATTTAGAAGAAATGTTGAACTTCTTTTATGATAATATTAATTGTACTATTAATGGGTGCGTACCCCGGAAAAAACTTAGTAGTGGAAATTCGCGGTATGTGTACCCAGTATGGTACACGAGAGATATAATAACAAATATACAAATTAAAGCCAGACTTCACAAGAAATTCAAAAAAACTAAGTTGGATAATGATTATCACAAATTTGCGGAATGTAGAACTCGTATAAAAAAGTTAATAGAAACTGCGCATATACAACATAAAAATAAAATTCAGTATCAATTTGTAAAGGATCCGAAATCTTTTTGGCAGTATATAAGATCGAAAAGAAAAACACTAAATAAGCAGAGTATCATAAAAGAAGGTCAACATCTAGCAGATGATGAGTGTGCTGTGCAGTTCGCTGACTTTTTTGAGTCTGTGTACAGCAAGGAGCCACCCAAACTGGACGCGTGCGCGGCGGCGGCGGAGGTCGGCGCGACCAGTGCACGGGTACACATTGAGACGCTGAGTCGCGCGGAAGTTCAGCAGGCGCTTGGGAGTCTCAAGCCAAAACGTTCGTCTGGCCCAGACGGGATACCAGCGTTTCTGTTCCGAGACTGCGGGAGGGTACTGGCGGAGCCATTACTTCACATTTTTAATGCATGTTTACAACAAGCTACGTTCCCTCAAAGGTGGAAGATCACGCGCGTTGTTCCGGTTCCTAAAGGAAAACCAAGTTCAGATACCTGTAATTATAGACCGGTGGCTGTACTCTCCACGCCTGCTAAAGTACTCGAGTCGGCTATTCAGCGCTCCGTTCAGGAACAAATGCGTGCGCGTCTGTCAGATGCGCAACATGGGTTCCGACCTGGACGCAGCACTGCTACAAACCTTATTAACTTTATGGTACAGGTGGTGCCGGCGGTAGACTCGGGGGTACAGGTAGATGCTGCGTACTTCGATTTTAAAAAGGCGTTCGATACGGTGGATAATGACATGTTGTTAAGGAAGCTCGCGAAAATGGGATGTACACTACCTCTACTACAGTTCTTCGCTAGCTATATGAAGGATCGCCAGCAATATGTCGACTACAATGGCTGTGTATCTCAACCGTATTACACGAGATCGGGCGTGAGCCAGGGCAGCAATGTAGGGCCTCTCGAGTTTATTGTAATGATAAATGACTTGCCGGAAGTCGTCAGACATGGGACTTGTTTATTGTTTGCGGATGACCTGAAATTGCTGCTCGAGATTCGGGATCACTCGGATTGTGAACGCCTACAGGAAGACATTGACAGAGTGGTCGAATGGAGCAAAGATAACAAACTACATTTTAATGTTGCTAAATGTTCGGTGATGTCGTTCACTCGCGCGCGAACTCCCTTGAGTTATCAGTACAAGGTTGAGGATGTGCCGATGCAACGAGTGTCTCAAGTGCGAGACTTAGGGGTAGTCTTCTGTCAGGAACTAACCTTCCGTGAGCATATCAATAAGATATGTAAGAAGGCATACAGAAACCTAGGTTTCGTACTCAGGCAGTCCCAAGGATTCACCAACATCACGACACTAAGGGTACTATATGACGCATTAGTCAGAAGTCACCTCGAACATAGTGCATTCATTTGGGCTCCTCATGAGACGAAATATAGTGTTATGTTGGAACGTATCCAAAATAAGTTCACGAGACACTTGTATTACAAGCTGTATGGGGTATATCCATTATACCCATTGATGTACCCTACACTATTTGTTCTGGGTATGGTAGGGTATAACACTCTAAGAGTACGACGGGAGTTTTCGCTCGTAGCGTATGTAGTGAAACTACTACGTGGCGTAGCGCATAACCCGGGAGTGCTGCGACACCTGCAGCTGTACGTGCCCGACCGGTACGTGTGGAGGCGGCGACGCCCGCCCCTGCTCGCTGTGCCTGCAGCCAGGACCAACCTACTGGCGAGAACTCCTCTCACTAGAGCCATACGCGTGGTGAATGAGGTTCACGGGAGGGTTGATGTATTGTGGTGCAACTTGAGTGAATTCGCAAAAGTTACACTATATGTTATAAGTTATTTAGATTAAGATATTTTTAAACTAGGTATAAGGTGTAGATTTAGGATTTAGTTAGTAAGGACACTCTGTCGCATTGGATCATAGATCTGTAATGATAGTGTAGTTAAGATTGTTATAAATAAATAAATTAAAAAAAAAGTACTTGGGGTCGGCGCTACACTTTTTTCAAGGCAATCAAATTTGTGCATGATCATTTCTATACACCCTAGTTAAATTATATTGTTTTTTTTATTTGTGATGTGTTTGCTGTTGATTCTAGTCTAGATCAGAGGTGGCAGAGACAAGTCTACGATGGAACGAGCTTACCCGGAAGGAGTCGACATCTCACCGTGTACATTTAGTGTTAAGGTGGAGTGAACGACAAGTGAGCTCATTACATCTTGTTTGTATCGTTTGACAGCTCACTAATTGTCTTTCACTTCGCCTAAGTGGTCACTTCGACATGTTTACAGAATCGCACTGCTTTTCACTCTAACTTTGAAAAGATTAGGGTTGTAAGAGTTCGGAATCACAGACGCAGGCAGGGAGTCCCATTCCTTTGCTGTGAGCATTATATAAGCCGTTTGGAAACGCTTAGTGCGAATCATCACCATCATTGCCCCTTTAAAAATGTTATAGTTTTACCCACTTTAATAGATTTTCACGGACTTTTAAGGGTCTATTACAATTTAAAGAGAATTTGCAAACTGCATAAAAGATTTCTAATTAATTCTTAGTAAATGGCTTACCCATATTGGAAACCCATCAGCATCCAGCGTTGATTTTCTAGCTTCGTTGTTCTTTTATTAAATTAGTGACGCTATCGTCTTTGAATTGCCTCGTCTATCTTAATTGATTTTCGATATATTCCGCCATTTTAGTAGCTAGTAAGAAAATCTAAAGAGCTAAATAAAACTATTTTGTAAGCTTTTAAAGATAGGCTGTTAATAGAAAGTAAGACTAAAGTTTCGAAAATCGCTCACGTTTTTTATTAGTAAAAGATCATAATTATGAACATTTCCGAAATATGGAAATATCCTGTATTTTTCGGAAATGTTCGTATTAATCGCAGTTTCAATGTCTCAATCATTCGTAATTTCACAATATTTTGACAAGTTTATGATATTCATTTTCGTTGAAATAATATTGTCACTTGAACGGTATTTAATCTTCTAATAAATCTGGAATGTACCTACGTATAACCATCCTGAATTTTCCAAGTAGATAAACAAATTATGGTCACTATATCAAATAACTGGCCCATCAATAACAATACCTACAGGATGTTGGCAAAAATTTAAACGCTCTGCGAACCGGTGATGTACACAAATTAATTTAACGACAAATCCCCTGCATGATTCGATTTTGTTAGCTAAATTATATCGCGTAGTTACCGGATCAAAGAGGTCGATACGTTGGTTTATAGATAGTAGCCGTATAAAGCTCAAATCTATTAATCTCTCTTCTTCCGCTATAGCCTGGTTCAATTCATATCTTCGGGGACGCTCTCAGTGTGTCCGCCTTGATGAGTCCTTCTCTGATTGGTGCAGCCTCACTGAGGGTGTTCCTCAGGGTAGCGTTCTCTCTCCTCTTCTTTTTTCGATTTTCATTAACTTCGTTACCTGTGTTATCTCTTCCAGTTTCCATCTTTATGCAGATGACCTGCAGCTTTACCGACACTTTGCTGTAGCTGACGTGGATTTTGCCATTGCTGCTATGAATCGTGACCTGTCCTGTATTAGCACCTGGGCTAAGTCATTTGGCTTGCAGATCAACCCAACTAAATCGCATTTCCCATCCCTAAAAAAAAAAAAAAGGCCATGATCATAGGCAGCAGATACGTTCGTACTGCTGCTGTTATTTCATCTTTATCGCCTTTATATCTCGATGGCGTTCGTATTGATTACACTGAAACTGCTAAAGATTTGGGTGTTATCATTGACTCAAATCTTTCCTGGCGTGCGCAGGTCAATGAGGTCAGTCGAAAGGTCTATTTCTCATTTCATTCGCTGAAATGCCTTCAGGGTGTCTTGCCTTTGAAGACGAAAATCTCTTTGGCCCAAACCCTTATTCAGCCGATAATAGATTATGCTGACGCCTGCTACCTGGATGCTACTGAGGAGCTATTAAACAAGCTTGAGCGACTGCAAAATTTATGCATTCGATTTGTGTTTGGTCTACGGAAGTATGACCATGTGTCTCACCTTCGCAAGGAACTCAAGTGGCTCCCTATCCGTCTTCGCAGGAACACTCAGATTCTTTGTCTTCTTTTCAACATCCTTCATAACCCTTCTTACCCCTCTTACTTGCGTGAGCGCATTTCTTTCGCTCGGCCTAGTGACGCTCCTTGCAGATCACACCTCAGAACCATCCTGAAAACCCATCCTCATAAATCCAGCTATTATTCCTACTCTTTCTCTGTTCATGCAGTTAGGTTGTGGAACTCACTTCCGCCTAGCATTCGTGACTTAAAATCAATTTCTCTTTTTAAGAATCGACTCAAAGAGCACTTCCTCTCCTCTCAACTATGATAGTTTTATATATCCTATATATTATAGTATAATGTTCGGTAGGTATATATATATATATATTTATATTTTATAATTATGTCTTCGTATTTATTTATTTTTAACTTTAATTTTAAGGCTTTGCATACTCCTATTCACTTGTTCTTACACACTATTGTCTACATTTATTTCTCATTTCTCCTGTCGCAGGTCTGCTGGAAGAAATTTCATTAGAAATAAGCAGTACCTTTGTACTTATATTTATTATGTTAAATTTTACTATTTTTCTGTGTGTACATAAATAATAAAATAAATAAATAAATAAATAAAGCTGGGATAGAGTCGGCTACACCGGATTTTTTGCGAGTCTTTATCTAGCCAAAGACAATACTTAAAAATGTTTATGCTATCATCATCGTATCAACTGACGAACATCAAATGCTGAACATAGGTCTCCCCAAATGTCACTACATCAGCTAGTACTGTTCGTCTCGCATCCATCGGCTATCCTCGACTCTCACCAGATCATCAGTCCATCTTATGTGAGGCCTTCCATCGCTGCGCCTTTCGGTACGCGATCGCCACTCCAGAACTTTTTGGCCCTACCGACGATCCGTTCTGGAAGCAATGTGCCCTGCCCAATGGCCTGTAGAATGTTTGACACAGACGTACATAACTTTTCAACTAAATCGGTTCAGTAGATTCGGAGCAATGGGCTAGATTACATCATCGACAAATTGCAAATCTATTTAGTCCGTCAGTTAGAGTATTGAAAAATAATGGACACGTATTTTTTGTTTTTGTAAATAAATGAATATTGACAATGATAAAACGCATTAAACTCGGGAGTGGGGGCTCGTGACGTCACGACTCACTAAAAATCATGCGAAGGTGTGACGATTTGAGAATTTTAAAAGCGTCGTAACTTCGTCAATTTTGGTTCCTGTAACAAAAGAAAAAACACGTGTCAAATATTTTTTGATAATCTAACTGACGGACTAATTAGATTTTTTCAGGACACAAGCCTATTGGCTCTGGTAAGCAGACAGCCAACCAGACCGAAACACAAGCACACGAGAGATTTTATAAGGGTTCCGATTTTTATACGGATCATCGGAACCGTAAAATAATCTAATTCTAAAGTTTCTTTAGGGGGACCATCATCGGACATCGGACCGCGGCAGAGGTGGTCTCACAATATGATGTTTGCGTTTGAAAGCTGGCCAAAGTTCGCTCAGGGTAGAGAAGTGGAAAGAGAAAGGGAGGCCTTTGAGAATCAACCTAGCAATAAAAAAAAAAACATTCCGTCGAATTGAGAACCTCCTCCTTTTTTAAGTCGGTTGAATAATCACTACGTATCATAGTTTTATTTTATATATCACAACTGATGTTTAATTTCTTTTCTCCCATAACTAAATTCATGTTTATATGGGGCGCTAAGTAAATGATTGGATGCATTATGTGTCCGGGTCAGTGGGTCCTGTTATAGTTTTTGGAGTAAAATTGTGTTGAAAGGGTAATTTCCTCTCGTTATATCGTCGTTAGCGCACCTCGTTGGGGACAGTATTTAGTAATCATACTGTATTGTTAACTACGTCAATAAAGATTTTGTTTGTGGGGGTAGTTGTGAAGAGTTGTCCCTAGTAAAGTTGTGGGTATGTTTTTGGGGCTTGAGTTGTGAACATGTTTTAAAGCTTATAGGGCAGCGATATTTGCAAGGAAAAAGAGAAACATCACTTTAAACAAATAAAAATCTCTTGGACTCACGTGGTGCGGAGATTTTATGCAATTCCATTGGTTAAAATTTCTCCGTTATAGGTGGCAATAGGGTTCCGTACCCAAAAGGGTAACTATGAACTATTACAAAGCTTACGTTGTCCGTCAAGCTGTCTGTCAGCGGCTATATCTCATGAACTGTGGTAGGTTGAAATTTCAAAATATTGGGTATTTATGGTATGGAACTCTTCGTCTGACTTGTACTTTGTCGGATTTATATTCACATCAAACTGCAAATTTTCGCGTAATAATATGCAACTTATATGAACATAATATGTTTATGGACACTCCACAATCATGTACGATATGCAAATGTTTTATTTGGCTGCTTGAGTTTATTTTTACAGACCTTATCGTAGTCACATATATCAATGTCAATGAAATAGGGTAGGTAAATAAAAACAGTATTATTTAAGGTGTCTAACTTATCGTCGAGGTCGTATAGCACTCAAGAATTTAATTTTAAATTAGTAGGTAAACACACTAAAATATACTCAACCATTATTTACCTTTCAAAATCTTCTTATCGCAGACATATTTTGATACATTCGTCATAACTAAAACTGTTTAATTACTTTATCATTTATCTGAACAAGGTGATAGCACTGACCCACTACGTGTGACAGTAAACGAACGCGTCGGCGCCATTTTGGACGTTTCGAAATTTAAAAATACGCGCGAAATTCTTATTTTTTTGCAATAATTGAGTTTATTTGTGTAGAGTTATGATATCAATTGAAAGTAATCAAGGGATAATTTGGACAGTTTTCTAAATAAAAAAACTGGTGTGAAATTAGTTTTGCCTTTGTCAGTAGTGTTTACTTTTTTTTGAGTGTAGTGTTATGTAATCAAACGAAAGTAATAAGGACAGTATTCAGACATTTTTGTGAATTGATTTGGATTGTAGTTTTAAACATTGTGAAGAATTTATTATTTAATGTCTTTCGGAAAATACGAGATATTTCGAGAAATTTACGACAGTAAGTGCTGTTGTGTTAAATTATGTGGTGTACAATAGTCATTTTGTGTATGTGAAATTGTATGTTTGTAAACGCACCCACAATAAGACAGAAATGCCTGGTATGGCGCAACGATGAAATAAAATTATTGCATTAAACTAACTAGGTACCGCATTATAATCGTAATCAGGTAGTCTTAATTATAAACATCACCAATCAATCATCGTCTTGCTCGTATGTTACTTGTGGTTGGCGCAAGAAGTTTTCTTATCCCATTGTGACCATTAATTGTCACGCTATAAGTAACTGATTCCCTTTTCTTTCATATTACCTACACCTCAGGCTCAGATAATTCATCCAACTTTTTTTTGGGGTCGATCTTTCTCTTTCTATCCATAACAGGCTTAACAGGAGTAACTCTTTTAGTAACACACGTTATTTTTTTTGTATTCTCAATTCTCACCTTATCTTCTCTCCTCACTCTACTTTTTCAGCTCCAAATTCTCATTTCCACGACATGGAATGTTCTACATCACTATAAACATCACTACATATAATAAAACAAAGTCCTTCGCCGCGTCTGTCTGTCTGATCGCGATAAACTCAAAAACTACTGCACTCATTTTCATGCTGTTTTCATCAATGGATAGAGTGGTTCTTGAGGAAGGTTTAGTACCTTATGTTTTCAAGCCGGCATCAACTAGTACCTTATATAAGTCAACTAGATTTTGCCCCCGATTCCGTACGCGCATATCTCTTGTGGCTTATAATAACAGCCGCACAGGTCGATCTTCAAGGTTAAGCAACGCTTGCCGAGGTTGGTCTGTGGATGGGTGACCATCTTAACATATCGAGTTTCCTCCGTGCCTCGGAAAGCACGTTAAGCTGTTGGTCCCGGCTGTTATTTGGAGATCTTTGGCAGTTACGGGTAGTCAGAAGCCAGAAAATCTGACACCAGTCTTGCCAAGGAGTACCGTGTTGCCCAGATAATGGGTTGTGGAGGTCTGGTAGGCAGCCGCTCCTCGTAAAATACTGGTATTCAGCTGAATCTGGTTTGACTGGAAGCCGACCCCAATATAGTTGGGAAAAGGCTAGGCAGATGATATCCCGTTTTCCCATTTCCGTCGTCGGGAAATCCTCCCCTTCACCCCTAGGAGGTAGTTTGTGTGTGCTGTGCGCTGACTATCAATTACTTATTACAGTTCAGATATTGGTGACAAACCTGTTTATTATGCACTAGCTGACCCGCGCAACTTCGTATGCGTCACATTTTCCATTAAAGCTCTGAGCCTTTTTGTCTTAGCGTGATGTTATATAGCCTATAGCCTTCCTCGATAAATGGGCTATTTAACACTGAAATATTTTTTCAAATCGGAAAAGTAGTTCCTGAAATTCATCATCTGCCTAGCCTTTTCCCAACTATATTGGGGTCAGCTTCCAGTCAAACCGGATTCAGCTGAATACCAGTATTTTACGTGGAACGGCTGCCTACCAGACCTCCACAACCCATTAACTGGGTAACACGGTACTCCTTGGCAATACTGGTGTCAGATTTTCTGTCTTCTGACAATCCGTAACGACTGCCAAAGATCTCCAAATGACAGCCGGGACCAACAGCTTAACGTGCTTTCCGAGGCACGGAGGAAACTCGGTATGTTAAGATGGTCACCCATCCACAGACCAACCTCGGCAAGCGTTGCTTAACCTTCAAGATTGACCTGTGCGGCTGTTATTATTTAGCCACGAGCTCCTGAAATTCCTGAAATGTAGTTCCTGAAATTAAAAAAACAAAAATACTCTTCAACTTCTTTATAATATTAGTACAGTATAGATACCTCCAATAATCAAAGTATAAACAATACAAATCACTTTATTTCTGAAACCCTAATCAAGAGTCCGATTAGCGGATCTTCTGACAATCCTCAAGCTTTTGATTGGCTAGCGGAAACAATACCAACCAATCACATCACTCGCCAAGAGATTTTGGTAACAGATTAGATATAGGGAGATATCAAAACAAGTTATCTATACATGTGTTTGTTTAAGACAGTTCCGTGATTTGCCAAGTGACTGACAACAAACAGACTTATTAAGTTAGAAATATAAACTCCGCAATTAAGTTACTTAAGGCCGTACCCTGAGCAAATAACCTTGAGCATTTTTTCCCTCAATACCAGCGCAAGAGATACAATAGCGAATACGCTCAAAATGTTGAATAAAATCGTTATAAAATCGAATTTTGGTCGTTTGAAAAAAATACTTCTACCAAAATGTTCGTAATTAAATTGCCTATCCATTAGTGTAAGTACAAAATCAAAATAATCGTAAGTTTTCGAGAAGATGCATGTTTTCAGTAATTTTTTCTCATTTCTGTGGTTTCGTTGTGAGGAGATTACTTAAACATTATACTTAGTAATAAAAAATTAAATCTACCATTTTGAAGCCAAGATTACGTACAAATTTAATGTATTTTTTATTAGTTGATATTTCTTTTGGATAAAGAGTAGATAGCTCCAAAAAACTGCACTAAAAACGGCTAGCGCTGCGTTTTGCTCAGGGACGCGCCTTAAATAGATCCTTGGTGGTAGTATCCTTTGTGTATGTGCCTGTCAATTACAGCGGAGCAAGGCAGCAGAGCAGAGAAGCTCCGCCCAGAGCGGGAGAAGTCATTGGATGATTTCCCATGCCTAAAAAAAAAACAGAGCATAGAAACGGAGTTTTAGCTTATGGAATTGCATAAAATCTCCGCACCACGTGAGTCATTGACATTTTGACTGACATGATTGGTTAATATATCTCCATTTCTCCGCTCCGCTCGCTCCGCGCAAATAGACAGGCCCCTTTATTCGGTAGGAGTCTGATATAACTCTCCGGTCTCCCCAACTATGAATATTTTCCCACAAAAAATATGGCTGCATTCTCAAAGAAGGACTTGCCCGATCTTGTTTTCACCATCTCAAAGACGAGCGGGTCTAAAGAGACCACTTTAGCAGAATCATAGTAGAATCATAATATTAACCACACAACAATGTGTCCATTTTCATATTTTTATTTGTGATGGTTTTGCTCTTGACTCTAGTCTTCGTCAGAGATGACAGAGACAAAGTCTACGATGGAGTGAGTTTACCCAGAAGAGTCGGTTCACTCTGACTTTGAAGACGTTGGGTTTGTTAGCGTTCAGAAACACCGACGCAGGCAGAGAGTTCCACTCTTTAGCTGTGCGCATTTATAAAATACGTTTAGAAACGCTTAGTGCGAATTGGTGGAATAGCAGGCACAAGGTTGAATAGGAAAAAATTGACGGGTAGTATGATGTGTTTTCTGATTCTGCTCTTATTAAACCCCAGAGATGAGAAGACTCGTGGTTTCCGGAAAGAGATGACGTTGGTGATACCTAAAATTCTATACTGATACCTGATTAGTTTCTTAGTGGATTCCAAGACAGTTGAATACATTTCCACTTGTATCTCTGAACTTAAGTGTATTTCAATAGTTACTGAAGGGTAACGGGGTTGTAGGCTCCATACTAATAAAACATACTTGACGGCACGGTTGGCCAAGTGGTTGAGCGATTGACTGCTGCACTGCGTAACGCGGATTCGATTCCCGCTCGGTATTTTTTTTTTTTCCGGGTTTGGCTGTTTGTGTATGTGAGTTGTATGTTGTAAACGCACCCATGATACGAGAGAAAATCCTAGTGTAGGGTGTTTAAAAAGTGGTAAAGGGACTTTCTTTTTAATTAAATTCGCGAAAAGTGAAAGTCTGACCTTTGTTTTCGATCGAAGTCCCGTACAACTACTAGTACACAAGTATCACCTTGATCAAAATAGTAATGCCACACAAACATGCACAAACAATGGCTTATGTTTACGGAAGCGAGCGCCCGCCATTTTGAACCGTTTTCATCATCTGCCTAGCCTTTTACCAACTATATTGGGGTCGCCTTCCAAACAAATAAGATTCAGTTGAATTAGGGAATGCAAAGAACCGGGATTCCCGGTACTTTCGATACTTTAATAGCCACTAGAAGTATCGAAAGTACCGGGGTTCCCGGTTCTTTTTAACTAGTCTTTTACTTGGAGCGGCTGCCTGCCTACCAGACCTTCTCAATCCAGTAATTGGGCAATACGGCACTTCTTGGCATGACTGGTGTCTGATTTTTTAGCTTCTTACAATATGTAACAAATGTTAAAGATCTTCATATGTCAACCGCGACCAGCTTAACTTGCTTTTCGAAGGATGGAGAAGTTTCGGCATTTAATGGACGGTCACCCTTCCACAGAACAACCTCGGCAAGCGTTGCTTAACCTCTCAAATCGACCCAAGCGGCTGTTATTATTTAGCCAAAGCTCAAACAATAGTTTACACGTATACGAGTATTTACGGAAGCGAACACCCGCCATCTTGAACCGTTTTCAATTAAACCATAACCTAATTCTCATTAGTGTGACGTCACAGTTCAAAGGGGAGTGTGAATAGTGTTGCCATTAAACAAATTGATTATTACGTAGTGTTGCCCTATTGATGAGCGATAATTAAATGGAAATCGATCGATTCTATTGATATCTGACTGTTTTGTTGGTAGAATTTATTTTTTTATGCGTGAATGTCTATTGTTTGTCACTGGCATATGTGCACTTTGTTAATGAAAGTGATTTTAAAGGATTTTTAATCTAATCTGTTTTTCGGCAGCTACACTATGTTTGTCTATGTCATTACTTGTGCCCTTTTTGTGGTAGAAAATATGATTAGTTTATTAAAAAAAAATAGTATCCTCCTGATAATAACATCGTAACATTGTAATTAAGGTTCATTAACTTAGTTAGTAAGTTTAATTTCCCCATTGGCTGTAGAGGGGCATTTTAAAATCATTAACGGTCTAGTAATATGCAAAAAATTACCAGCGGCCAAGTGCGAATCGGACTCGCGCACGAAGGGTTCCGTACCATCATTTATAAAAACGGCAAAAAAATCAAAATTGTTGTATGGGAGCCCCCTTAAATATTAATTTTATTGTGTTTTTTTAGTATTTGTTGTTATAGCGGCAACAGAAATACATTATCTGTGAAAATGTCAACTGTCTAGCTATCGCAGTTGTTGAGATACAGCCTGGTGACAGACAGACAGCGAAGTCTTAGTAAGAGGGTTCCGTTTTTACCCTTTGGGTACGGAACCCTAAAAATGAATAAACAGTAGTATTAAAAAGGTGGCATTTCGTCTGTAATGAAGATAAAAACTGTGTTATCTCTAACATTGACATTAGTAACTATACACATAACTAGAGGCCGCCCGCGACTTCGTCCGCGTATAAATTCTCGTTATTCCCGTGTAAATCCCGATCCCTCGGGAATTCCGGGATAAAAAGTAGCCTATGTGTTATTCTGGGTCTTCAGCTACCTGCATACCAAATTTCATCGTAATTCATCCAGTAGTTTTTTCTTGAAAGGGAAACATACATACACATACACATACATCCATCCTCACAAACTTTCGCATTTATAATATTAGTAGGATTATACTAGCTTCTGCCCGCGACTGCGTACGCGCATATCCCGTTTTGTCACGTTCCCATTGGAATTTCGAGTAATCCTGTCGTAGTGCTCCCCTATGGAGTGTAAACATGCCAAATTTCAGCTTTCTTCGACCAGTCGTTTCGACTGTGTGTTGTCTGTCAGTTAGTCACTCAGTAACGGAAGAATTCTATATATTAGGATACTAGCTGACCCGTGCAACGTCGTTTGCGTCACATTTTTCATTAGTGCTGCGCTCCTATCAGGATTAGCGTGATGATATATAGCATATAGCCTTCCTCGATAAATGGGCTATCTAACACTGAAAGGTTTTTTGAAAACGGACCAGTTGTTCCTGAGATTAACTCTTCAGCTTTATAATATTAGTATAGCTGCGTTTCTACCAGAGTGGGCGAGAATGCGTTGGGAGGTATGTTTTTGTTAAGAACCAACAGAATCGCTTGTGCTGAGCGAGACTAGGTAAAAGAAGGAAATCGAAAATGTGGTACCCCCATTTTCACGATTAACCTTGTTTAATTCATCTGCCTAGCCTTTTCCCAACTATATTGGGGTCGGCTTCCAGTCAAACCGCGTAAAATATTTTTTTAACGGTTTAGGAACTCTGGCACTGGGGTATGTGGGGATGTTAGACCTTACTGCTCACACGAATGAGAAGAAGAAGACATATATTACAATTTACAACATCAAGAAAACACCTGTAACATTATAATTGTCCACTACGACGTCGGATTATGCCCTGACACTTGCCCCTCGCCCCTTCAGCCTTCCCATATAGGTCGGACGTGTTGTCTTAATCATTTATGTCCTATATACATAGACACAGCTCATACACATACATAAGCTTAGCTTACTGGACTTTTTTATGTTACTAATTAAAAAATAACAAAAACTAACTAACTGTAAAAAATAACTTTAATTTCGGAAGTCGGTGTTTTTGTTAGTTTCTTCGTATTTTGACACCGACTTCCGAAATTAAAGTTATTTTTTACTTTGTAGTGTTTTTTTTTTGGAAGTCGGTTGTATTTTTTTGTAAAAAGTTTTTTATTTTTCACTTTTTAGTGGTGCCCTACACCTAACAACACCACTCCAAAATCGCAGAAAAGCAAAATACGCAATTTCGATCATCAAAGAATCATCTAAATAGTCAAATTCCAGCTATTTCGATTTAAAATCCAAAGTTCGTAACCGATTTTGATATGATTTAAATGGGACCAATCTGCAAGTATATCCTTTCAGATAAAACAAAAATTTTTCAAATCGGTTCATAATTGTCGGAGATATGAGGTAACAAACATAAAAAAAAAAAAAAAAACATACAACCGAATTGATAACTTCCTCCTTTTTGGGAAGTCGGTTAAAAAAGTAAAAGTATTCAAAGTCATATCACAAGAGAAAAGATCACACAAAAAACTCTCTAAAATAGGTGCAATGTAAATAATCATAACGATAATTTCGTCCATAATAGGCCACATAAAGCTCCCAAAGTAATACTCGTAGGTAGTGGTAGGACCGCTCACGTACACGCGCGCCCAGCCAATCACGTGCCGCCAACAAAACACGGTTATCTAATATGCATTTTATTGTCGACTCTACAAGGCGCGCGACGAAAACTGAAGCGCTATGAAATTTTCTTTGGTAGTGTTAGCAGAATAATTTATAAGGATGGCAAGTTTGATCATGGAGTTTTGTAGTGTTTATAAGTGTATGAAATTGTTATTGCGTCCTAAAATGGCGAAGGCGGTCGTTGACTACTTACTTTTATAAACATTCTTAATTAAAAAAAGTGAATTACATGTGTGTATTTTTATTATTTTCCAGTAGTTTTGAAATAGCGTTTCAATATGCATGACTGTTTTTTGATCAATCCATACATTGATTTTTATTTGATTACTGAATGAAAATTAACATTGATTTTTCAAGTGCTTATTGTTTATTAGAGTTAAATACATTTTTAGATGCCACAGTAAAAAAAAAAACATATTTTATGGAAACATTTCTTTTAAAAACTCCCATATTAAAAACCACATTAAGCCAACTGAATTCCCAAACGGATAAAAATAAAATGCCTGAAACATAAACAACACATCCCACAAATACCAGCTTTGTATGCAAACCGTACACAACAAGTGGCGTAGCGGCGTAGACCACAAGTCGCGTAGCCGCGTAGAGGCCTACGAGGCTACGAGCTACGGGTGTGCAACTTTGATGAGATCCACAGAGTTTCGAAGCGGCTCGGTTTCCACTAGGGAAGACATTGTCAGTGAAACTAAGCATTTTCAGTGAGCGTCACCAAACAATTGACGGTTTGTGTAAATGTGGAATATACTTGTATTTTTTTTTTTTGCTAAATTAAATACTTATTAGCTCTACATAAATAGTAATGAAATATTTAAAAAAAAAATATTTTCAGACCTCTTAGTTACAAAGTTGGTACTTAGAAAGAGAAGTCCGACATGTCCTCTGACGTCAAAAGTCGTAAAAACCGTACAACTGCCATAGAAATAGTGATTTCGGTAATCGGTTTTGAATTGTTATTCAACTCAATTGTTTTCTCAAATCGAGTAATGTTGATTATTTTTTCAGTATATATTTTTTTTACATATTTTTCGGTAAGCTAGTTATAAAATAAATGTTTTTTCATGAGTATTTCCTTTTCTGACTATGGCTATACATATCAGCCAAAACTTGTACTTGTGCGACCTAAAATATATTGCAAAGGCGCTTCACCCGCTGTCGACACATCATTCCGTGCTCTGTGGCGACAATAGTAGAGAGCAGATGCCGCCAGCCGGGCTTATTTGTTCTTTCAAGTTAGCCGCTTTGTACTTAGCGCAGTTTCGCCCTCGTGTCAAGTTATTGTGACAAAGACGGTCAGATGTGATATGGGAGACGAGAGTTCGTTACGAAGGCCTCTCTCCGTTCGGAATTCTGTGGCTTTGTCTACGTATGTCGGTTTTGTGAGGGAAAGTTCGGAATTAAATTGGGCTATGGTCAGTTTTAGGTCGTTATTTGGGTTAGGGAGTAATTAAGTGTATTTTAGATAATTACTTAATAACTGCTACTGCTATTACTTTGTGTAATAATAGGGTAGACAGTCAGTCATAGATTTTCAAAAAATATTGGACACATTTTTTCTATTTTCACGTAAGCACAAAATTAAGACGATACAGTGTGTTAAAACTCGTGTGACGTCACATATCAGTACACTTTTTACCTAGTAGTGACCGCACAAGACGCCACTTCAGAGGGCCAATTCTAATAATTTTAAAACAACTTTCGAAATCGCATATCAATCGCCAACTGTCAAAAAGCCTTCTGGGGACCGAGTCACCCGCGTCCGTAGTAGAATACCCTCCAGCGAATCCCTACACGTGGTCCCCGGGTGGTGCTAAACAGGTGACACTAACCGCCTCCGTGGTCTAGTGGTTAAACCACCTGATTCAGACCCAGAGGTCCCGGGTTCGATTCCCAGCGGGGGCAAATTTTTTGCTCGGTTTGGTTGGTGGTAGGACTTGTTCTAAGTCCGCCTGGCAAGCTACCACCATCATGTCTAAGTCTGTCGCCATAACAACAATGTAAGCAGCATTGTTGTGTTCCGGCAGTTGGAGGTATGATAGCCAGTTCCTCTGTATAAGAGGATTCCGGGTGAAACTCGCTTCCATCTTCGGCCTAATCATCACTTTCTATCAGGTGAGATTTGGGCCAAGAGTTTCCCCGTTTTGCATTAAAAAAAAAAAAAGTCTTTAATACATTTTTGACAGACGATCGAGATGCGAATGCGATGCGATGTGAAAATTAGTAAAATTGACACTCTGATCTTTGATGCGTTTTATTTTCGTCAGTTTAAATTGATTTGATAAAGCAAAAAATTCGTGTGCATATTGTTCGATTATCCAGCTGACGGACTAAATAGAATTATATTTTTTTACTAAGGCATCATGCCTGTTATTTTCAGTCAATCTGCCTAGCTTAATGTGTCCCAACTACATTAAGATCTGCTTTCAGTCTAACTGGAGGCAGCAGAGTACCAGCTTTTTGCTTGGAGCGACTGTCTTTCAGTAGCTGAGTAATACGGTAAGTCGCTTGGCAAGACTGGTGTCAGATTTTCTGTCTTCTGTCTATTTGTAAAGGCTGTCAAAGATGTTCAAATGACAGCTGGGACTGACGGCTTTACTAACGTGCCTTTCAAGGCACGGATGAAACTCAGTTTGTAATAGACGGTCGTCCATCCACAGACTGACCCCGGCAAGCGTTGCTTAACCTCATAGTTCGTGCGGCTGTAATTACCTATCTCCAAGAGTTATTTTTCAGTGGGTTTGTAAAAAATTAAAGGGGAAGATTCTTTCTGTACCAATTAACCATACATCTTTAATTAAGTTTATACAATCTTCACAGCTTGTTTACTACTAAGTATTTCTCTGAATAATTAATCTTGTAACAACCACAGCGAATAACTTTAACGCTTACAGAAGGCTTCCAAGTAATACGAGACTTACAAGAAAACTAAGTACAAAGTAGAACTCTGAGATTGATCGGAAAATTCAAACGGTATCACATAACTGTGGGAGTCATACAAGAGCTTTGTAGCTAGGCGTAGGAGCAAGCCAAAAAGAACGGCCAGGTACGAGTTTGACCCTCACACGAAGTGTTCCATTTCATAAACCGAAACAACACGTTTATTTCATGGGAGCCCCTTTTTATTTTTTTATTTAATTTACTTCTTTATTAGTTTATGTAGCGGGAATAGAAATGCACACTATTTGAAAACGACATGGTAAAAAGTGGCCTTTGAATCAACACGCATGAATTCTATACATTATTCTTAGTTTTAATTAATAATAACGAAAACATTTTAAAAAGTAATTCACTTCGTTTTTATTCCCCGGCGCCATTTTCAAATCGAAACAACGCACTCTCAGCGCTACATCTATTTGTAAGATGTTTAGTTACAAACACAATAAAGCGATTAAAGGGCTGTGTGACACGAGCAACATCGACACTGACAGTCGATGAATAGGCTAGATTCCATCATCCACAAATTGCAAAACTATTTAGTCCGTCAGTTAGAGTATTGAAAAATAATGGACACGTATTTTTTGTTTTTGTAAATCAATGAATATTGACAAAGATAAAACGCATCAAAACTCGGGAGTGGGGGCTCGTGACGTTACGACTCAGTAAAAGTTATGCGAAGGTGTGACGTATTGAGAATTTTAAAAGCGTCGTAACTTCGTCAATTTGGTTCCCGTAACAAAAGAAAAAACACGGGTCAAATATTTTTTGATAATCTAACTGACGATTAGATTTTTTCAGGGCACCAGCCTGTTGATAGATGACATTTTGGAAATTTGCAGTTAACACTTTTGGACTGAGACCCCAGACCTGCCCGACCTTTTTTATTTTCTCACTAAGAAAATATGTGGGATAGAATAGTGATAGTATTTACTTTTAAGTTACGCATACTTGCTAGTTTGAGCCAACGGCCATTTCTTTTTCTTTGTGATGTAGTAAAGGTATTTCTGTAGTGAAGAAAGTAGTTTTGCATCCTCCCACATCCTGTCAGACTTTAGCTTTTGCTAATTGCACCTAGTAAATGAACTATCTCCTAAATGACAGCCTTGTGATACATACACACGTACTGTGAAATTTACGTAAAATCAGTACTCAGACTCTGATTTAATGGCTTTGGCACATGATACCTGGAAATCTGCCGTCGCCGCGTCGATCTAAGTTACCACATTTGCGTTTGTTAAAAAACATAGTAACACTGCTCTATCCCACACATTTTTTTGGTGAGATTTTAAGAGATCTGGCAGTTCTGGGATCTTAGTCCATTTGTTATATTTCTATTGGCATCAACTAAACATACCAAATGTAATTATAACCTCAAAATCTGAAAGCAATTCGAATTTTTTACAATTCTGAAAAGTGTCCGTGATTTTAATTTAGTTTCAGTCGAATATATGCATTACTTAGAATATAGAAAGTAATTTCACGTCTCTGTTGGTTCATAGGCAATCGATATATGGACGCGTAGCAATATCCTTTCAACTGTGTACCTACTGACTTTTACCGTGTCCTTTTCAACTGATGCGGTTCTTGAAGGGTTCCATTGGTTACCCTTCTGGTACGGAACCCTAAAAAGCGAATCAAATACACATTTATTTATTTATTTATTCATATATACTTTATTGTACACCAAATGAAAAATACATAAAAGAAACCACACATCACACAAAAAATTCATCATCTAACGATTATTTTGTAAGTCTCTACTTTTATTACTAACCCATTAGGTTCTTGGGTATTGGTAATTGGTAAGTATTTAACTAACATAAATGATTATGCACCTGCTCGTTAGGAAATGGACAAATGATTTAGATGTCGTGTGAGTACCTAAAAGAGACACATTCATTTATAGTCGATAGCTGGCTGTTCACACAGCTATCAAAGATTGTACACGCTCAGCGGCACTCGCCCGGCGAGTCTCGCTTGGCGGTCAGAACTCACCAAACCGCGATCATTTGTACTTATAGTGCGGGCCAGAGCGAGTATTGCAAAATCACTTAGCAATAGCGTTCCGTTCGTTAGTTCCCTTCTGGAACGGAACCCAAAACTCTAGGCTTATATACAAATGATTATATTTAGTTTTTTTCGAAGAAGTTTTATGTCGTAAATTATAAAACTTGCTGACCCGCGCAAATTCGTCTGCGTCACATTTTCAATTAGTGCTCCGCTCCTATTTGTCTTAGCGTGATGACATAGTTCCTGATATTAGCGCGTTCAAGCAAACAAACAAATTGTTCAGCTTTATAATAATAGTATGGATATCCTTAAAGACCTTGTCACGAAAATATAAGTCGACTACTATCGATTTTTAACACAGTTCCTGTCATACAATACGTTTTATGCTTACCAGTTAAGTCGTTTCGGAGGTATAATTAGGAAAACGTTTAAAGTTACAACTCTATAAATAAGCCTGCCTCAAAGTACTAGAACTTATGTTTAGGAACTTGGGAAGGTCGTATACTTTATTTTATTAGTTTGCTCATAAATATAACTAACCTACCCATACCTTACATTGTGAGAAATTATTGTAGTGTGGAGTAGGAGTAAAAAAAGTTTAGAATTAAATGTGGTTCTGGCGACTGTGGATTTGATATTCTTAAAATGTAGTTTTATTGTTTGTCAGAGTTTTTCTTGCCGCCTTTGCTGTATCTGTATTTATAATATAAAGCTAAAGAGATTTTTTGTTTGGTTACACGCGCTTATCTCAAAAACTACTGGTTTGAATTGAAAAAATCTTTTAGTATCCGGTTATCCCATTTATCGAGGAAGAGAATTATTTAATTACTAGCTGACCCGCGCAACTTCGTCTGCACATTTTCCATTACTGCTCCGCTCCTTTTTGTCTTAGCGTGATGATATAGCCTATAACCTTCCTCGATTTTCAAATCGGACCAGTAGTTCCTGAGATTAGCGCGTTCAACC
The DNA here is from genome assembly GCA_963859965.1 of Ceramica pisi. Classification (NCBI taxonomy): domain Eukaryota; kingdom Metazoa; phylum Arthropoda; class Insecta; order Lepidoptera; family Noctuidae; genus Ceramica; species Ceramica pisi. The sequence goes on from OY982538.1 coordinate 3,214,809, forward strand.
AAACAAACAAACTCTTTTGCTTTATAATAGTATAGATTATAACACCTCGCTACGACCAATATGAACAATTAATTAAAAAAAAAAAAACTTATTTATTACAGTCGGGGGACCCTTAAAGAAATGTTACAGAGTACCTACTGTCCCCCGACTGCAATAAAAAAGTTATTTTTCAGTTTTAAATTTTTGGGCAAACGCTTGTTTATCAGTTTTTTAGTTCATTTTTATATATGGCAGGCGTGTTTTTTAATTTTTTTAATTAATTGTTTTTTATTTCATACCTTTTGGTGAGCAAACGATCATTTGATTGAATAATAAGTAATTCGAAACCAATTCGTCTTTTGATTGATATCTACTAACAATTTTGTGGTGATTCAATACATGGAGAGACTTTTTAAAGCGTAGTTCGTAGATAAGCTTACGTGGATCATATCAAATCACGTGGTAACTGAGTTCAACCAAATACCATGCATGCATGCATGGATGCTCTTACTTATATGACCTCTCTTTCCAGCTTCATTGTAATTGAACAATTTTGATAACACGATCTTCTCTCTCTTTCCAGCTCCCCCCGTGAGTGCCGTGCGCGAAATTCGGCGAAATGCGCGCACGCAGCGGGTAGCCGTGGCGGGGTACGGGCGGTACGCGAGCGGCGCGGGGGCGTACCATGCCAGGACGCCCGCCGTGCCGCTCAATGCCAGTGAGTACTCTCCTTTGTTTTTTTTTAAAGTAGAAAATATGTTAAATATATGAATTGATAAACGTGATATTCAAGAAGTGAGATATGAAACCAGTATTGAGCAACCTGTACTGCTCTCTTGGTTGTTTCCCTCGTTTAAGTCCTAGAAAGTGCATGTGGTTGGCAAATGGGGTATGCTCCATGTATCAGGGGGGAGCCTCTTCCATTTGCTTTTCTTGCTGCTCGTCGTGTACCGTTGACCTGATAAGATTTAAACATACTAAGCAAATGCGACAAGAAATGCAAGCACGGGTTTGTATTTATTAGGGCTGCATACTTCTGCTAATGTATGTATCAAAATTAGTACTTATATGTTGGCGCCACTACTTCCGGCGACCAAACATAGCGCCAGTAACACAAGTCAAGCGACGCACCATTGGCCCAGTGCTGCCACCTGCACTAACCGGACGTTGGAACGTTGCTGTCGAGTCACTCGCTACCCGCATTAGACGTCATTTCGGTGGGGGAAGGCAGTCTTTAAAAACCCCGAGCTCAGTGTGCTGAGCTCACTTGTCGCTCGCGCTTCGTCGTATCAACAACATTTATACCTTCTGTTCATTATTGTTAGATATTTATTGTAATTAATTAGTGGTGAATTAAAAGTGATTATAAAGTATAACATAATCTATCTATTTATTTGTGCTTAAAGTAGATTCAACTTACATCAGAAGTGCTTCGAATTCAAGCCTACAAATGGGCCGAAAGTCACGTGCCCGTAAACGGGAACGGAAAAGGAGGAAACGTACAAAATCATCATCATCATCGTCAAGCAGTAAGTCCAGTAAAAGCTATACGCCTTCACCCACCCGTAAAAAAGCCAAAAAATCAGTTGATAGTCAAGTAGCGGGTTGTTACAGTATGATGTTGAACTCAATGACACCAGAATTTGACCCCCTTACAGATACAGTAGATAATTGGCTCAATATTGTTGATTTACATGCTAAAACATTTAGTTGGAAGGATCAGGTGATAATTTACCAGGCTGTCAATAAATTCAAAGGAACGGCAAAAACTTGGTATGACTCATTTTTAAAAAATGAGAGTAGTTGGGCTAGTTGGAAATGGGAACAATGGCGAGATAAAATATCATTCACATTTCAAACAAAACGAAACATGTTTACGTTACTTAAAGAAATAATTGAAAGTAAACCTACAGCACAACAACATTTGTATGAGTTTTACTTTCAACAAAAATGTAAAATTGACAAGTTAAGTGTAAATTTTTCTGATCGGGACATCATTTCTATTATTACGGGCAACATCGACGATCCTAACATAAGTGCGTCGGTAGATGCTGGAAGCATCAATACATGCGACCAACTTGCATCTTTTCTCCACGGTCGGATAAGTAGTTCTCATAATCCAAGTCACGGCGCTGTTAGTGAACATAAGGTGCCTCAATCCTCATTCAAACGAACCGATCGCGATCTAGGAAATTCATTGAAATCGGAACAGTCCAGTCGTATTGTTGTGTCAAACCAAAGTTCAACGGTTGCCAGAACCACAAAGCAGATAACTTGTTTCGGATGTGGCGGTAACCACAAACGAAATGAGTGTACAGAAATTTGTAAATATTGTAGTAAGAAGGGACATTCAGAAACCTATTGTCGAAACAAAAAATCTGACGAAGTAAAAAAAGAAGTAAAATTGGTCAAGTCTTGTGAAAATAAAAAAAAATTTAATAAAGTTGCCTGTATAGGGGGCGTTTCTCAAAAAGTTTTTATTGATATGGGCAGTGATTGCTCCTTAATCACGTCCGATTTAGTAAAACAGTTAAAGTTAACAAAACTTAAGTTGGCAGTACCGATTCATTTGCAGGGTTTTTCGAATTGCTCTGTGGTTTTGGTAGAAGATTACGTAACGACTCCTCTGATTTTAGACGGTATAGAATTCGAAAGTGTAGATTTCTATATTATTGACGTATTATCGGGTTGTGATGTCCTGATAGGCCGGAATGTGACCGAAGACACGTCAGTTATGTATATGAGAATAGGAAATCAACTGACTTTTCAGAAAATCGTGAATGTGGCTGCAGTTTTGTCTAATGAAGTAGAATTTAAAGTACCAGATAAATATCTTAATACTTTGAAAGGGTTGTTTGGAAAATATCCCGAAACAATCGCGGCTGATTTAAGCTCGTTAGGTAAAGTTAAAGATTTTGACATTGAGATCGACCTTGAATCGAACAAGCCTATTTACACCAGGCCATACAGGTTATCAGAGCCTGATAGGGCATCGTTACGTAAAATAATTGACGAGCTCCTTAAAAATAACATCATTCGTGAAAGCAAGTCTCCATTCGCTAGTCCTGTAATATTAGTAGAAAAAAAGGGGGTGAAAAGCGATTATGCGTGGATTACAGGTCATTGAATAAAATAACCATTAAAGAGAAATACCCTATGCCTCGCATAGAGGACTTGTTAGACAGATTAAAAGGGTGCAAGTATTTTACTAGCTTAGATATGAAGAGTGGTTATTACCAGTTACGTGTAAATGAGGGTTCAATAGACAAAACTGCATTCATTACGGAAGATGGACATTATGAATTTTTGCGCATGCCATTTGGGCTGTCAAATGGACCATCGGTTTTTCAACGCATGATGAATCAGATTTTGGGTAATTTACGCTTCAAAAATGTCATTGTATATTTAGATGACGTGTTAATCGTATCAGAAACCGTTAAGGAAAACTTAATCATCTTGGAATCGGTACTAAAAATATTTAGAGAACACGGTTTGACTCTTAACCTAAAAAAGTGTTATTTCTTTTTAACTGACATCACATTTCTCGGTTATGAAGTAAATGGTAATGGTATTAGACCCACACCAAAAAAAATTGATGCTATAAAGCAGTTCCCAGTACCCAAAACGGTTCATCAGCTGCGTCAATTCTTAGGGTTAGTTAACTATTTCCGTAAATTTATTAAGGACTGTGCAATACTAAGTAGCCCACTAACTAAATTATTAAAAAAAGGACAAAGGTGGCAATGGACAGACGAACAAGATCGGACGGTAAATCTATTAAAAGAGGCCTTAACTTGCGATTCTACCTTAGCTATCTTTGATCCTGAAAAAGGAACCATACTTTATACAGATGCAAGTAGGGAGGGGGTAGCTGGAATTATGGTACAAGTGCATGAACATGGTGAGCGACCGATATATTACTATAGCAGGCAAACGACTAACGAGGAAAAGCGTTACCACTCGTTTGAGCTCGAGCTCCTTGCTATTGTGGCATCATTTCAAAAATTTCGTTTATATTTGTTGGGCCGTAAGTTTAAATTAATCACGGACTGTAATGCCGTCAGATACTCGCTTACAAAAAAAGAAGTGTTGCCACGAATAGCCAGGTGGGTACTTCTGACTCAAGAATTTGACTATGAGATTTGTCATAGACCCGGCGTTAAAATGCAACATGTTGATGCACTTAGCCGAAACCCCTCCTATAGTGGTGAAGTTTGTGAAAAACAAATAGTAATGTCCATCACCGAAGCAGACTGGCTATTGAGTGTTCAGGAACAAGACCCAAATCTATGTAAAATCAGAGATATTTTACTATCAGGAGAGGCCGATACGAATCGGAATGTTTTTAACGAGTACGAATTGCTTGGAAACAAAATCTACCGTCGAACTGAAATAGGTCGTAGATGGGTTGTACCAAAAAATTGTATCTGGCAAGTAATTATGTACAATCATGACAAGCTAGGTCACTTTGCTGTAGACAAAACGTTAGAAAGAATTAAACATAAATATTGGTTTCCTAAAATGAAAAAAACAGTAACTAAATACATCAAAAATTGTTTACACTGCTTATACAATAAAAATAAAAGTGGTAAAAAGGAAGGTCAGATGTTCCCAATTCCAAAATATGCTCGCCCCTTTCATACTCTCCATATGGACCATGTGGGTCCATTTGTGAAATCATCAAAAGGCAATTGTCATATTCTGGTACTTGTTGATGCGTTTACAAAGTTCGTCTTTGTATTTCCAGTGCGTGATACAAGCACTGCTTGTGTCATAAATGAATTAGACCACTTGTTTAAGATTTTTGGCAATCCACGAAGACTCATTACTGACGCTGGTCCTGCTTTTACGGCAAAGGCATTTCAAACATATTGTGACAGCAAAAACATTCGTGCACACATTATAGCAACTGGCATGCCGAGGTCGAACGGACAAGTCGAACGCTATAATAAAACAATAGTAGAGGCACTGCGTTCATTGGGTGCAGATAACGATTACACATACTGGGATGATGTTTTAACGTGTTTACAACAAGGTATGAATAGTACATTGCAGAAAACCATCAACGCAGTCCCCAGTGAAGCATTTTTTGGGTACCGCCTTAGAACAGAGAGCGACATATTTCTACCTGAGCAAGAAGAAATAATAGATGTCACACAGCTGCGACGAGATATCGACACACGAATACTAAAAGATGCTAGACATCAAAAAGAAAGATTTGATACAAAACGTTGTGTGGCTAAACAATATGAGATTGGTGATTTGGTTCTCGTAAAAGTGTCTAGCCAGGCTGGTAATGGCAGCAGTACAAAACTCCTACCGGTGTTCAAGGGCCCTTTCAAAGTTACAAAAATACTCGGGAAAGATAGATACCAGATAATCGACATAATAGGCAGCGAGCGATCACACAAAAAAATATTCTGGTACTACCTGTGTAGAAAACATGAAACCGTGGATTAAGATAACCGATTGGGATGAAGATGTTGGCGTGGTTGGTATGTATAAAATACTAATTAATAAAGTATCAAAAGGTAAAAAAAATATTCAGTAATACAGCTTTACATTATAGTTTTAAAAGATTACTAACATGAGAATGAGACTTGTACAACATTTTGTTCTAATCACTTAAACAATGTTGTAGTTGTAATGGCGTTTCCACTACAAAACAAGTGAGGTTCGACCTTGATCTTGTTGTGGGCGAAAATGTAGTTCATGCAGATAAAAGTGGATGAACTGGAAAGCTTCGGCTATCATGTGGACTGCGAGTCTGAGCATGGTGGTGCGAAGTCAGGGATCACACTTTTGCTTGTACTATTCATTGGCTCAGTAGTGGGAACTCATTCAACATAACGTAACATTGTACCTGTTATAGTCATCAAAGCTCACATGTTTATTCTCACATTGCAGATGACGGTGTGTCTAGGGACAGACACAGTTCAGGAGGGCCGGATGTTGGCGCCACTACTTCCGGCGACCAAACATAGCGCCAGTAACACAAGTCAAGCGACGCACCATTGGCCCAGTGCTGCCACCTGCACTAACCGGACGTTGGAACGTTGCTGTCGAGTCACTCGCTACCCGCATTAGACGTCATTTCGGTGGGGGAAGGCAGTCTTTAAAAACCCCGAGCTCAGTGTGCTGAGCTCACTTGTCGCTCGCGCTTCGTCGTATCAACAACATTTATACCTTCTGTTCATTATTGTTAGATATTTATTGTAATTAATTAGTGGTGAATTAAAAGTGATTATAAAGTATAACATAATCTATCTATTTATTTGTGCTTAAAGTAGATTCAACTTACATATATATGTATATTTCTTTTTAACAAAATATTTTACTAAACCAAACTGAGTACAAAATATCACCCAAATGACATCCACTGCTGGCCCCTAGTGGTTTTTGGTTGCTGTTTAATACGAATAATCCTGTACACTTTTGTTTAAAAAAAGCTAAAAGTGCATACACACCGCAGTTACTTTTTGTGGAACAACGTTTCCAAGTGTTATTGGGCAACATTCTATAGTAAAAGTTATTTGTTGCTAGTATATAAGTTTAGTCATAAGTTGAAAAATGTTATAATGTTATCATGTTGCATTATGTTGCTCCACATAACGTAACGGTGTGATTGTACCATAAGGACATAAACACTTATAAAACAAAGTAGATACATTTAAACAACCAGAAGGTATTATACATATTATAAGCAGAAGTTGCGATTTACTATTTATGACGTATTAAAAAAAAACTACTTACTAGATCTCGTACACACCAATTTTCGCTGGTAGTTTACATGGTTATGTATTTCACATTTTTTTTTTAGTTTTATTTTTTCTTCATTCTCTTATTTTAGTAGTTAAGGGGGGGACATATTTTACCACTTTGGAAGTGTCTCTCTCGCAAACTATTCAGTTTAGAAAAAAAATGAAATTTTAAACCTCAATATCATTTGTGAAGACCTATCCATAGATACCCCACACGTATGGGTTCGATGAAAAAAATAAAATTTGCGTTTCAGTTCTAAGTATGGGGACCCACTACTTTTTTTTTTGTGTAAAAATCTTTATGCGGTTCACGAAATACATCTACTTACCAAGTTTCAACAGCATAGCTTTTATAGTTTCGGAGAAAAGTGGCTGTGACATACGGACGGACACACAGACAGACAGACAGAAATGACGAATCTATAAGGGTTCCGTTTTTGCCATTTGGCTACGGAACCCTAAAAACGAAATATACATACACTTTAGGCATCAAAATAATCCTCCACATCACTGTCATCCGGTCCGTTTCAACTTTCATATTCAATTTAATTCGTCCTATCATTTTTCACACGAGTATGCAAAGCGAAATGAACCTACGCGACTCTCAAAATGATCTAGGTACACATAAAACATTTGATTGCACTCACAACCTACCTATTTCAGTGACTACCAGTTGAAACACGGAACATAACTGGCACACTATATTTTACCTCCATTCATATAAATATGGAAATTTTATTTCACGAATTCAAAAGTCAGAACTTGCAACAAATAGAATGTGAATCAAAAAAGTGATGTAAGGGTGCGTTCATAGAGTAGCGTTCAATGAATGATATTTTTAAAACGAGAGCGTTACATGCTGATATGCAATGCTGTAATAAATTGGTGATACAGGTCTGACTCGCCAGCCCGCTATCGGCGTCGCTGTTCTCAAACCCCAGCCCACATTAAGCATACGTCACAGCATTATGGCACACACTGTCTCGGCACTACACGTGACGTGACCCGCCTGAAGCATGACAAAACTTCAGTGGATAATAATTACGAAAGCTCTTTCCATCAGCCCGCTACACGTTCCGCTACTCTCAAACCCCAACCCACATGTAGCATACATCACGGCATTATGGCACACACTGTCACGACACGACAGTCCCTATACGGATCGTGACGTGACCCGCCTGAAGCATGACAAACCTTCAGCGGCTAATAATTACGCTAAAATGATTGGCTGGTCAGTATTACGGTGGTTTGTGGGCGGTGTGTCAACCTGGGAAGTGACTTCATGTAGTTGTTTGTTTGACCGGGTTATTTGTTCAATATAATTATGTAGTCTGTTGGTTGTTGATGTATGACGTATTGGGAGTGGAAAATGTTCGGATTGGTTGGACGTCGTGTGTCATTGATACGTCTGTCAAACTGGATATGCTAAAATAAAGGGTATACGTTTGTATATGTCACCGGAAAGTGGCAGACTCCGTAAGATTGTAATAAATCTTGATTACATTATAATTTCTCGTAATATTATGAAAATATCGTTTTGTAGGTATATAATATATCCTATCCAAATTCAATAGTTTCGAATACATCCGTGTCTTATTTACAAAAATAGTTTACAATTTCACGCGACATTTTACAATCTTACGACGTTTACTATTTTCCGGTGACATAGGTATATACATCAGCGCACAGACGCATACCTTGGATCCAGTATACATGTTTCAGAACTCCAGGCGTTGGAATAAGTTTGTTGGCTACTTATTTCCCAATTAAAAAAAACTGTAATTTTTTTCTCTGTATTAAATCGTTTATAGACTTCCTTACCCAAAGGTTAACCATTGGAACGCTATTACTAAGCCTCCGCTATACGTCCGTCAGTCAGTGGGCTGTATCTCAAGAAGCGTAATGTATTCCAATTTCCACAGAGTGTGTACTTCTATTGCCGCTGTTATAACAAACTAGCTGAACCGCGCAACTTCGTCTGCGTCAAATTTTCCATTAATGCTCTGCTCCTATTTGTCTTAGCTTGATGATATAAAGCCTATAGCCTTCCTCGATAAATGGGCTATCTAACACTGAAAGAACTTTTCAAATCGGATCAGTAGTTCCTGAGATTAGCGCGTTTAACAAAAAAAAAGTGAAACAAACATACTCTTCTGCTTTATAATATTAGTATACAGGGTGTAAGGGACAGCCCTCCACAAATTAACAGGGTGCAATCAGCTCCTTATTTTGTATCATATTCCAGTGGAAATTTCCTCAGGATTTTTTTTATTTTTTTTTTCGATTTTTAATTTTTTTTGCTTTATTTCAATGTAAAGTTACATTATCTGTATGCAGAGCTCCATTAATGTAAATAACACAGCTAAAATGAAAAAATAAAAAAAAAATCCCATGAACGACGCATGAAATCAGCTGTTAAAACGTAGCGCGGGCGCAGCTATCCTTTCGAAAGCTAACAAGCCCGCCACACATTCCCAACCACTGCAACTCCTGAAAAGAAAGCTAGCTGCGCTGCCGTTCGCTGCGTGCGTTTTGCAGAGGTAGCGATACATTGCGAGTGAGGTAATTAAACAAATCAGTTTTATTGGATTCCCATAAAGTTCCTGAAATAATTTCATGTACCGGTCAACTTAGTACGATATACTGAAATCACCCTATCAGTTTGAGGAGGGCTGTCCCTTACACCCGTTAGATAATGAAAACGAAATTAAATTGAATATGAAAGGGGGGGGGGGGGGGCTCCCATACAATAAGCGTGTATTTTTCGGTTTATGGTACGGAACCTTGTATGAGAGTTCGACTCACACTAGGCCGGTTTTTTTTTTTACTAAAAGGCAATACGAATGTCTCTCTCAGTTTTATTCATCTGTTGCATACTAGCAAATTATTAGTGTCCAGATAAGAATCATTTTAAAACAGAAACCATTAATTCAATACAGCGATTAATATATATAATTCAAACGTATAGTGCCTACAATTTTTTTTTCCAATACTTTCCTAAGATTGCGCCGATGTTAGCCCTCTCTAAAACATTACCTACCCTTTTTCTGGGCCAGTCGGGTAAAAGGCACTGTATCGAATCGTAAGAAAAAAAACGCACCATCCCAAAAAAACGTCAAAACAAACACAAGCAATTACCAAAATTCTAATTACAACATCCCAACACAAAACCTCCAACCTAATTACCATGTATCAATTGCGATTGTGGAACGCATCATATCGCACATTTCACAATGCATTGCGTATTTAGTGCGCGAGGAGGTCCCTCATTGTCGTATTGTGCCGGGAATGTATGGCATTGTGCGAGGCTTTCGCGGCATTTCAAATTATCGGTGTGATGTATGGGGCGCTGTGTGGGAGCTATTCATCCTGTTATTATGAATGTTTGTTTGTTTGTTTATTTATCGTTATGTTAGGATTAGTTTATGTGGTTCGGGTTTGTGGTTATTAATAAACTGCTTTTAACATGATTCGTGGAAGTAAGGTCCTAAGGACTGTTCTGAAAATGTTTGTAAGGTAAGCGATGTAAATTGTGTCCGGCTTTCGACGTTTCCCAGTAAATTTTAACAACGCTGAAGTTTAATGAAACTCTCTGGCATAATATATATTGACAATATTAGACCAACTAGAACTATGTATATAACATAACTAGCTGACCCGCGCAACTTCGTCTGCGTCACATTTTCCATTAAAAATCAGCTCCTATTTGCCTTACTGTGATGATATATAGCCTTCCTCGATAAATGAGCTATCTAACACTGAATAATTTTTAAAATCGGACTAGTAGTTCCTGAGATTAGGGCAAACAAACAAACTCTTCAGCTTTATAATATTAGTTTAGATTATAAAGCTCAAGAGTTGAATGTACGCGCTAATCTCAGTAACTGCTGGATCTAATTGAAAAATTCTTCTAGTGGTGAATAGCCCGTTTATCGAGGAAGGCTTAAGGCTTTATAACGTCACGCTACGATTAATAAGAGTGGATCATTCATGACAAACGTGAAGCAGTCAGCTAGTCTACATAAGCATTGTAGTGTATCAGTCTCTTTCTTTTCGATTTACCCCGCCATTCACTAGAATCTTACCCATATTCCCCCTCCCTATCCCTCCAAGGAAACCGTTTAACCGGTGACAGTTTAGCATAAATTTGCATCGAACTGGTTCCGTACAGTAAATATTTTGTGATTAAACTGGACAAGTCAGCGAGGAATTAATATGCAGCACCTGGTTTAGTTAGCGGACAGCTTGGGACTAGTATGGACGTCTTTTGTAGGTAAACTCTAGTTAGCTGCTTTAATTATGGTTTATAGCAAGAGTGCTCAAAGCGCCGAACGCGACCGAAACTTTCCGAGTCATTCGCGGAAAATCTCGAAGTGAAAATCGAATGAGATAAATAAATGATAAAAAAACACTGGTTTTTGTGTTCTCCTGAACAAGCCCTTTCATTTGATACCCCTACTATGGAAGTGCAGTAAAAATAACTAGTCCGCCATCTTGGATGATCCGCCATATTGGATTTAGAATGACGTCACATAGCTAAGCATGCATTGTCATTCAAACAAAATAAGCGTGTATACAAATATCAGATTTAAAATTCAGCTGCAAAATTCCACCCGGATAAACATACGTCACCGTAAAATAGCAGACGCTTTATGTTTATAAACTATCGCATAAAATTGTGAACTGTTTTTCTTAAAAAGACTTGGACACATAATTATGACACTAATGAATTTGGATAGCATTTGTTGTTTTCAAAATGATATATTCACAATATTTCGATAAACTAGCTGACCCGCGCAACTTCGTTTGCGTCACATTTTCCATTAATGCACCGCTCCTATTTATCTTAGCGTGATGATATATAGCCTATAACCTTCCTCGATACATGGGCTATCTAACACTGAATTAATTTTTCAAATCGGACCAGTAGTTCCCGAGATTACCCCCTACATACAAACTTACAAACAAATGTTACCTCTTTATAATATTAGTATAGATAGTATAGATTTGCGATTGAAATGAACTACATATAATATTTAGTTGAGCCTGGTTTTAGCAACAATCATTTCTTTTCGTTACCAGTGTCCGAGTTCATGACTTAATTGGTTTTCTGTCGTCATATAAGGTTGCCTAAATAATCGTACTTGGAGGTCGATAGTACGTGAATCGACGTGGAGTGATCCATTTCTTTCTCAATTGAACATCTAGTTTTAGTTGGTTGGAGGTGTTGAGCGTTGGGTTCGACACCCAATTCTAGAGTTTTGGGCTCATCTGCTACGTTTAGTATAGTTTCTCTGTTTGCTTAGAGTGCTAAAACATCATTTCAACGACTAAATGATTGTTTTTAACGACAAAATGATTATCTTTAACGACTAAATGATTATTTTTAACGACTAAATGATTATGTCGGCCCTAGTTTATCACGAGTTACGGTTCTGTCGTTAAATTCTATCACTGTGTAGGCAGGCATATTAATTTTATTCCTGGAGGCTTATTTAGCTAGGCAACTTATTTATGCTTGTGTGTGCATTTTTTTATAGTATTATAGTGTGGTAGCTAAAAAGTGATAAATATATTTTTTTGTGTATTAATTATTTAGTAAACTAAGTATTATATAAATCCAAGTTCTTAAAACGCAACAGACAGATGTGTTCCTGGGAAGATTGTTGGCCACTTCTTCTCCACAGCTAAAACACTAGGAAGTGGTGACGGGCAGGCGTTTTGGGGGACTGTCTTTTGTAAAAACTTGACGTTCAAAATGTATTGGCTCTGAGCCTAATTTGAATAAATGACTTTTGAATTATTTTTACCCCGCTGCCAACAAGATCAGAGAATAAATGGGTACCTACGATATTATTTTCTTTCGACGGTGTTTTGACATCGATATCAATCTTGTTGATAAAAGTTTGATGTGTCTTCCTGTTAGATAAAGGCTTTTATTTCCCCCTTTTATGCGTCTAATGTTACTAAGGACCAGTATTTTTAATGACGAACTTTTTAATACTTTACTAGACGTAATTCAAAGGGATATTTTTTGTCCCACTTGCCATAATTACTCTTGGTTCACAGAGTATTTTCTTACCTCAATGAATTTTGTTTTTATCAGTAACATCTACCATAATGGGGAACTCGTGGCTAAATAATAACAGCCACACAGGTCGATTTTCAAGGTTTAGCAACGCTTGCCGAGGTTGGTCTCTGGATGGGTGAACATCTTCAAATACCGAGTTTCCTCCGTGCCTTGGAAAGTACGTTAAGCCGTTGGTCCCGGCTGTCATTTGGAGATCTTCGGTAGTCGTTACGGATTGTCAAAAGCCAGAAAAATCTGACACCAGTCTTGCCAAGGAGTGCCGTGTTACCCAGTTAATGGGTTGTGGAGGTTTGGTAGGCAGCCGCTCCACGTAAAATACTGGTATTCGGCTGAATCCGGTTTGACTGGAACTAAGCATAATGTGAATTGTCGCTTGTTTCGCAAATAATTGTTCCTTTGTTTGCTAGATATTAGTAATGGAATCATTCACTAGGATCAGACCTTTAAGAGAGAGACTTTATAAACCCAACAAGTGTGAAATTTATAATAAGGTTTATTTTATCAACTTAAGACTCACAAACTAAACCTGTCAGATTGTGATAAGAACATTTCCACATTAAAGGGCCACTTAACCCTTCAAAGCTCCCCTTCTACATACGTACATACAAACTTCGGGGACCACTTCGGGGTTTGGATGTAAGTAGGTACTAACTCACTATATGTATATACAAACTATATACATATAGTGAGTTAGTACTTACATCCAAACCCCGAAGTGGTCCCCGCGACAGACATAACCAGCCACAGAGCAAATACATTTGAATTTATAATTGTACGACTAACGTGTACGGTTGTGGGTTTATTGAACTACCCATTTGGGTAGGTATAGGTACCTTCTTGAAAGGTTTGATGTGATACCACAGTGATATGGTGTTGAACTGATTGGAGTTGGGGATATGTTAATTCAATTAATAGATAGTGTTGTAGGTTTGGCAATACGTATATATGTATGTATGTGTACCTATCCATTGACATATATCTAATTTCTATAATCGTTCTCTTTCCTAGTCACATTCTCCTGAATTTTTTTTGGGAACACTTTGATTGTGCGTACAGCAAAGGAGTGGAATTCCAGAGTTGCGGAATTTGTTCGAGAGAAGAGGAACGCAAAGAAATCGTCAAATAACTCCTTCCGCACTCAGCGGAGCGGAAGGTAATGTCTTACTCTTACCAGACTCTTACAACTAAAACCCATCGCTGATCCTCCTAATTTAATACCTGATCTTTTCGTTCAAGGGCCGCGGTGACTCTTTCAAATAAAGAAACTTTTAGTTTTTATCTACTCTTGTACCGTCCATCTTTCTAGTTTCGAAACTAGTGTAAACAAGTTCTAAACTAAGAAAACAGCAACATACAATCTCAACTCATTCCTCCATGAAATTCCCCTCTTTTCAGCCCAGGCGATAATCATCTAATACACTTTCCGCCCGCCATAATCCTAATAAGCTCGCTAATCTTATGGCCCATCAATCATTCGGTGTGGCCACAAAAAATATGTTATTCCGAGATAGGTCGCAGCATTGATACTGCGATCGTAAATCAAACTAATACGTGTATTGTTGCTGATTTCTGTTATGGTGTGTATTTTATATGAAACCCCTGGGTTTTTAAATTCAAGGTTATGATTTTTGTAGGAAATCGTGTTATTGTTTGACTGCTCTGTGACATTTTCAGCAGTGCCATTCTGTAAACATGTCGAAGTAAACGCTTAGGCGAAGTGAACGACAAGTGAGCTGTCAAACCTTAAAAACAAGATGGCATGACAGCTCACTTGTCGTTCATTCCACCTAAGTGTTCACGGTGAGATGTCGACAGAATTATATTACTCCAAACGTTATTTAGGATTTTTAAAGGTTCCAATTGGTTTTAGAAAATTATGATGTGTCTTTATTTGTCTAAACCAGTTTCTAAAAAAAACTTCATTCGACGAACTGACTCTAAGTTTCCAACTGCATTACTTAGGGGCTCTACATAGTTTGTAGATGATATTTTAAAGTAAATTAGTGTCCCAAGACAAAGACCAAGGCCCGCATCATTTGGCTTGCGGTAATTAATTTGTGATAGGTTGATTTCTTTTTTCCAAAACCGGAGATAATTTATATGGCAAAAAAAAAAAGTCGTTATGTTAAACCGCGTTGTTACATCTCTTCTTAAATACAGATGGAAGTGGACTGTATTTGTTAGGGTTTCTTGATTATGAAGAAAACACTTCCTTGATTGGGTTTCTTCCTGTTTATTCTTGTTGACTCCCGGAGAGCTAGTAGTCGAATGTTGAATGGGTAAAGTTTGTGAGGTTGTAGGGGTAATCTCTGGATTCTAATTAACCGATTTGCAATTTTTTTTACAAATATTAAGCCACGCTAATTATGAGTGTCATAGGCTATATACGAGTATTAACCCGAAAAATACCGCCCAACGAGTGGGTACGGATCAGCTAGTTTCTTTTAAACCTCTCAAAGGGTCTTAATACGGTTTTCACCAATAGAAAGATCGATACACGAGGAAGTTTCCTGTATATAATGGGCTAGATCCCATCATCCACAAATTGCAAAACTATTTAGTCCGTCAGTTAGAGTATTGAAAAATAATGGACACGTATTTTTTGTTTTTGTAAATCAATGAATATTGACAAAGATAAAAAGCATTAAAACTCGGGAGTGGGGGCTCGTGACGTCACGACTCACTAAAAATTATGCGAAGGTGTGACGTATTGAGAATTTTAAAAGCGTCGTAACTTCGTCAATTTTGGTTCCCGTAACAAAAAAAAAAAAACACGGGTCAAATATTTTTTGATAATCTAACTGACGGACTAATTAGATTTTTTCAGGACACAAGCCTATTTGTAGCAGCACAAAGCTGCGGTGGGTCGCTAGCCCATATTAAAAGTGAAATCTTCAAGCAGAACTTGTTGACCTCAACAAATAAGTTCTGAGCCAGATCTCAGATTGGAACGAGAGCTCTCTAATATATCTACGAACGTGAGAATTTAAAGTTGAAGTTAACGAAACGGATTACTACAAATCTTGAACACATTTCGAGATTGAACGAACGTTCATGCTGGCTTACTTTACTATGCATACTTCGGTACATAATCCTTCCTCGTTGCCTTGAATTTTCTGGATATGTTTACCTCATAAGATTTCTCGTATGTGCTGTCGATGTTATGTTGAATATAAGTTGGAGTTTGTAATATATCAGCCTCTATACTTTCGTTGCTTGACGTCGGCTCTGACCTTTTAACTGACTTCCCAAAAAGGGGGAAGTTAAATTCTCAATTCAGATGTTTTTTTTTAGTTTATTACTTCATAACTCCGTCATTTATGAACCGATTTGAAAAAATCTTATTTTATTAAAAGGATATACTTCTCTAATGGTCCCGTTTATTTATTTTTCAAAATCGTTTATGAAGTTTGGATTTTCAATCGAATTAGCTGGTATCCGTTTACATGGATGGTAGTTTTTTATCATCTTGATAGGGTTCGTGTTTTGTTTTTTCAACGAAGAGAGGACCAATTTCGAAAGTCGTCCCCTTCGTTCACTGCTCGATATAGGTTTCACTCATATGTCGTCACATTTTGGGCGGGTTTTATCAAACGGTTGGTTAACGTAACATATGTACGTCAAAAAGTAACAATAACGGAAGATCTTTAACGTTCGTTAAATAAGCAGCGTTGTTTCAAAACATTCTGGTATAAATTCCTGCTCATCCCAATAGCTAAGTTATTGACACGGGTCCTAATACCTAAATAGCTTTTTTTGCATTCCACCACTTGTTTGTGTCATCAGAAGAACTGGTATTGAGGAATTCAAAATAAATTTCACAATAATCTGTTAACGTAAATGTTATATTTTACGTGCTTTAACGCTGACATTTTGTGAAACAACCCATTTTTTTGATTTAACGATAGTTAGCACCATTTTTAACGTTTACGTATGCGTTAAGAGCACTTGAAACCACCCGCCCTTACTGGTCCGGTGCGTATAGCATCCAGCAGATTACCGCGTCCTTCTCCAGGTCATGGATCCACCTTGTGCGAGGCCTTGCAACGGTGTGTTTTCAGGGACACAGACACCACTCCAGAACCTGTCGAGCTCATCGACTATCATCGACGAGCTATATAGTGTGCCCTTCCCACAGCCACGCAAGTTTGGCGATTCTTCAGGCTATGTCGTTAAAATAATTTCATATTCGAACACGCGAAGAAACTCCAAACATAGCTCTAGTATTTCACAATCAAGGGTTAACGGTTATCGTCCTGCGATACCTTTTGCAAACAGGGTAAAAAGAAGGTGACATCTATATTTAGCTTATCTGTAGGTCTCCTTATTAAGCTTCACCCCAATCTAAACTACCTGCCGCCTCAAATTAACTAACCAAGTGGTTTTAAAACCCATTTCAATGTACAAATCACTCGGCCGTGGTTAGTTTGAGGACCTTGATCAGCGGAACCAATAATATACCATTAGTTACGGTGGCCCACGCGACCGAAGTAACGATTCAAAACCTACTTATTATTAAACCTTCCACTGTAAAAACAAAGAAAGGTATCACTCAAAAATAAACTTTGACTTAGGCCAAATAAAGTCGAACATCCATCGTCAATGGTACTGCTATTTTTATGCTCTCATGTTCGAGTGACCAAATATTTTTCTTTAGGAGTTTTTTGTTCAGAAAAATGGGACGTGTTTTTCATTCGATATTCCAGTTTTATTTAGCGGAAAAAGCGCTGAAAGATTTTTATTTAAAATAATTTTGTAGGCAATGGTGGAAGAAATGGTGATTTTAGAGAATTGAATGAGATGGGATTCAATTTATTTCAATTGCTTGAGCAACTGGTACGTCTTGTACCGGTTTTATACGAATTAAAGATGGCGTCTTTTGGCTGGTGAAATGGTTGTGTTGTCATGGACAATTAGAGACCGGTTAAGCATTTGTTTCAGTTTTTCAGCATGTTTGAATAATTGAAATAAACACTGTAGTCATCAGTCCTGTTATTGACTGATATTTTATTTCTAATGATACCAATAATTAGATATTTGATAAGTTCAAATATATTTTTTTTTATTTTGTAAGTTTAAAGGACAAACTATATGCACTTAAAATAGAAAATAAAACTCCTAACTAAAATATGGCGTCAAAAAATTCGTCCCCATCGCTATCGACTGGAAGTGAGCCCAAAAGACTGGCTGCATTGCCACGTTGTATGGCAATGCTTATCCTCTGTCCAAGGTAAAAGCCAGCCCTTGGGTCACGTGAAGCGCTACCAGACCTCCACAACCCATTAACTGGGTAACACGGTTCTCCTTGGCAAGACTAGTGTCAGATTTTTTGGCTTCTGACTATCCGTAACGACTGCCAAAGATCTCCAAATGACAGCCGTGACCCGTTTGTCCCGGCTGTCATTTGAAGATTGAACATGCTTTCCGAGGCACGGAGGAAACTCGGTATGTTAAGATGGTCACCCATCCACAGACCAACCTCGGCAAGCGTTGCTTAACCTTGAAGATCGACTTGTACGGCTGTTATGATTTAGCCACGAGCTCCTCTTTAAAGGTCAAACAGTAATATTTATTAAATAATTGTCTGATTAGATAATCCGTTCGTCTATCTTTTTAGAGTTTAAAAAAAATCTATAAGACTCATTGATGATATCTATAAGTGTTTAATGACTCAAGAAACCAGTAGGTATTTCGACGCAAAGGTATTATCAAGTATTTAGATAAAGATAATAATATAATCGTTATTCCGTCATGGTCTTTGTTGATTTGCGTATTCATAACGATAACAGTTGCAAGTTCCTTGAAAAATCTTGAAAATTTAAATCTTTTAGTATAGGTACATAGTTCATGCTGAACATTACCTTTTGGGGAAGCAAGAAACTTAAAACTTACGTATTGGTAGGATTCTTCGGTATATATGGGGCCCCAATGTTTTGGAATGGCGACCGCGTATCTACCGGAAAACGCAGCGTCGGAAGGCCTCCCAATTTCAGGACCGTTTTATCCTTGATTTGTGTTTTTGATATTAAAAAAGTCAATAAAAATTTGTGGGTCAATAACCGTTATTGTCCATTTAATGTTTATTGACGACACGGTCGTCGCAGTGGTTGAGCGATTGACTGTTGGGCTGCGTGTCACGGTTTCGATTCCCGCACATAACAAATATTTGTATCGTCTACAGATAGTTGTTCCGGGTCTCATTTGTGTATGTGCATATATATGTTTGTAAACGCACCCACGATACAGGAGAAATTCCTAGAGTGGGGCAACGTTCTAAAAAACAAACTGGTGTCTACCATAATGCTCATCAGAAGCGCTTGTGATTGTGACCACTTCCTAAGGAAGCATAGTCATAAATAACTCCTTAAATAAACTGAAACTCGTCCAACGTTCACAGGAAATTAGTTCCGGGCTTAATATCTTGATAATCAAACAAAATTTCACATATCATTGGGTCAGACTACGTTTATAACCATAAGGTCGTTAGTTGGACGCGTCGGGCCGTAATAATTGAATTACAGTCACGGTTATGCAACTAGCTTTGTGCCAAGTGAATGTGGACTGTATGTGTTTAGCAAATTGTATTATTTCGCGTGTCAAGTTGGGGATAGCCGATGGCCGTCGAGTTATATTTTCATCCGCTTCCTTTATGATGGAGAATCTTCCGTTCATGGTTTTATTCTTGTTGAACTCGTACCCTTATTACAGACCTATAGAAAACTCTGGGTTCTTGTGAAGCTATGGAGGTTTGTGTTGATTTCATCGATAGTTTTTTTAACTTTGGGTGGACTTTACCAGTAAATCAATTTTTAGTGTTCCGTGACCATAGTGTTAAACGGGTCCCTATTACTAAGATTCAGCTCTCCGTCCGTCTATCTGTCCGTTTGTCACCAGGCTGTATCTCATGAACCGTGGTAGTTAGATAGTTGAAACTTTCAATGATGATGTATTTCTGTTGCCGCTATAACAACAAATTCTAAAAAATATAATTAAATAAATATGTAAGCTCCCATACAACAACAACAACATGTTTTAGAATACAAAATCTAAGTTATTGCCGTGCTAGGGAAACAAAGTAGAAGAAGCCTTTTCCCAACTATATTTGGGTCGGCTTCCAGTCAAACCGGATTCAGCTGAATACTAGTATTATACGTGGAGCTGCCTACCAGACCTCCACAGCCCATTAACTGGGTAATGCGGTACTTCTCGGTAATACTGGAGTCAGATTTACTGGCTTCTGTCTGACAATCCGTAACGACCGCCAAAGATGTACAAATGGCAGCCGGGACCAGCGGCTTAACGTGCTTTCCGAGGCACGGAAGAAACTCGGTATATTCAGATGGTCACCCATCCACAGACCAACCTTGGCATGCGTTGCTTAACCTTAAAGATCGACCCGTGCGGCTGTTATTATTTAGCCACAAGAAAATAATCACAAAATAAGGTCTGAATGAGACCCATTCCTCAAATTCACATTTCCCCTTCCTCCCTATTCAGTCACTCAGTAACATCCTTCACTGGTAAGTACTTCCAAAGTAAATCATCGACAAAAATCTGAAAACAAATGCATATCTTATTACATACACTCAAAGCCTTATTTCCAAGCAAAATGTCTGACGATGTGAACTATGAAAGATTTTACGAGATAACTTAGGAATGTTTGTCAAGAGAGTTTGCTCGATCACTCGTCGGAGCTCAGAGGGAGAGGGGGTGTTGTCAAGGTTGGAGGGGGAAGAGTAGCCTTCACTCTTGTGTTATGTGAGGTTGGGATATTAGTTAAAGCTAGATTAGGCTGGAACTGTCAAAATATTAATATCTAAACTTCGAATTTCGAATTAATTTCGTTGCGGCATCCAAGACAGTTGAACGTTTCTCCGGGATTCTTCGAGCATCATTCAGTCGCTGAGTCGTTGATTTGATGGTTGCCATTGATGATTCTGGAATGGGCAGATTGATTCAAGATAAAGGTTTACTCGTATTATTCGTACCAAAAAGCCTGTGGGAACGGGAGAAAGGGATATTCGTGTACAAAGTCACGCACAAAAGCTAGTTGGAAATATTTGACGGCGTCAGCGACGGCTGAGCGATAGCGCCATCATCGTTTGGGTTCGGTGGTATCGAGATCATTGTAGAATAATAACAATCAATACAGTACTCACCTTACTTCATTAACTGTGGCAGTACTTTTTGAACGACAAAGCTTACAAACAGACAGTCAAAAACGCCCGCCCCTCACCACTTCCTATTGTTTTAGCTGTGGAGAAGAAGTGGCCAACAAACTCCCACGACTTATTTTTTATATCTCATTGTCTAAATGGTTAACCATGAAGTTTAAAGTTGACGACACGGTTGAGCAGTGGTTGAGTGATTGACTGCTGCTTATCGCCGGTTCGATTCCCGCACGATTTTTTTTTGTAGTGCCTACAAATAGTTGTTCTGGGTCTGGCTGTTTGTGTATGTGTATTTATATGTTTGTAAACGCTCCCACGATACAGGAGAACTTCCTAGTGAGGAGCAACGTTTTTTTTTGAAAAACAAAAGTAATGTCCTCAACACATTGTTTAAATCCGCCTAACTATCATTGAAAGGTACTAAGAAACTTTTTTGTATTCCAAAAAGTAACCTAACCTTCAAGACACAATTTCCTATTCAAACCGTTGTTTTACCTTAACAACGTGAGCTTGAAACCAATACGGTATAACTCAATACTCTTAAAAGGGTTCCATATCACTTTTATCTCGTCGATAAGGACCATTTATTTTAACCATACGGTATACAAATACGCACTTAGTTACATACGTGTCTTCTTACAAGTTACATAGTTCTATAAATAATGATTTTGTGGACAAAAAAAACATATTTTAAGTGGGATCTATCCGATCGGGAGTGTCTGCCAGGGTTTTGTAGGGAATAGGGAATTGTTCGAAGAAGTCACCGCGGCTTTGGAACGCAAAGGGTATTTGGAGAAACACGGATGAGTTTTAGTCAGTGAGAGTCTGCCGCTCGGCCCACAGGATGGATGGAGATCCGGATGGAGTCATTTGATGATTTCCCGTTCTAAAACAGCGGCCAAGTGAGAGTCGGACTCGCGCACGAAGGGTTCCGTACCATTATCTATAAAAACGGCAAAAAAATCAAGTTTGTTGTATGGGAGCCCCCTTAAATATTTATTTTATTCTGTTTTTTAGTATTTGTTGTGATAGCGGCAACAGAAATACATCATCTGTTAAAATTTCAACTCTCTAGCTATCGCGGTTCTTGAGACACAGCCTGGTGACAGACAGACAGACAGCGAAGTCTTAGTAAAAGGGTCCCGTTTTTACCCTTTGGGCACGGAACCCTAAAAATGGCTATCATCATCTTCCTGCCCGTATCCCATGTACTATTTGGCGCAACACGTTTTATTCCTCCATCCGTCCAAATGAAACTACTCGACTTTCTTGGATCCTTTTTGAAGTAATAACTTCTTTAGCGGCGTTGAGCACTATTCTTGGGATGGGTATAAAATGTTAATCTCGCATCAGGACAAGTGAACTGATCGAAAATTTGTAAGATGGATGACGCGTCAGGACAAGTGTCCTGATCGAAAATTCTTAACACGGATGATTAAAAAGTGCACAACGTTAATGTTCAAGTTTTCACTTCTGCCGGCACTCCCGGAGTGCGATCCGTTGTCTTTTTTATTTGTGATGGGGTTTGCTCTTGACTCGCTAGTCCGCGAAAAGAACCGCGGAGGAGTTATGATTGAGTGTAATGAACATTTTGTCAATCATTAGGTACTTGCTATTGGAACCTCGCAGTTTGCTGTTTCAAGTCTTATTATAAAAGTTACATTGGTACTTAGATACCCTACCAGCAGTGTAAGATACTTAAAATCTATACCTATTAATATTATAAAGCAGAAGAGTTTGTTTGTTTGTTTGGTTGAACAACTGGTCTGATTTGAAAAATGCTTTCAGTGTTAGATAGCTCATTGATCGGGGAAGGTTATAGGCTATAATTATATCATCACGCTAGACGAAGTTGCTCGGGTCAGCTATCTATACTAATATTATAAAGAGGTAAAATTGTTTGTAAGTTTGTATGTAGGGGGTAATCTCAGGAACTACTGGTACGATTTGAAAAATTGTTTCACTGGTAGAAAGCTACATTATCCGTGAGTGCTATAGGCTATAAATTATAAAGATATCATGCATATTAGTCGAACTATCTCAATTTTTGTCTATCCAGGCGGAAAAAAATAGCTCTTACAACAGAGTTATTTGCGTGCGCTGCCTTAACAGTTGTATATAATTGAAAATAATGTATGGCAACCTGGTCTGCCTATAATAGTTCTACAAAAAAGTCCGCGGCACCATATTTCTATCTTTTATATTTTAGCAGGTATAGTAGCTTTTATGTGTTAAAAAAAGTATTTTTCGACGTACTTATCTTTGGACGATTTTTTAAACAACAAAATATTAAACCTTATCGAAAAAAATGTTATTATGATCACAAGAACATCATAGAGATACGATTTGCCAAAAACAGTATGTCAATTGGTTGAATAGTTTCGAAGATAATATAAAATTACTAAATCGCAAAACGCCGCCCGCGCCGTCCATTCACGAACCGCACTAGAACATGCTTTGTACGGACGCTTATCCATTTACCCATAGACGGCGTTGTGCAATTACGTCATTTTTCTGAATAGTGGTGTTAAGATTTTCCGCGGATTAATGACCCTCTCCAGTTATTATTTAACTTTTGTCTTTTAGTAGGTGAGTTGTACGTAGTTGGTTGAATGTTGTTGGTCTTTAAAATTGTTTTGGTTGCTCGGTTTCTCAAAACACAATTACTTCGTTCTCATTCTTCGAGTTCGAAGCTGTGATATTTCTGTTTTTGGGATATCGGACAGTTTCAGCGATTGTTTATCATGCCTAAAAGGATATCACAACATCCCAGACATGAGACAAGAGCAGCTCGAGTAGGTACGCCGCACGGAAGAGCCTCTCGAGGAATAGAGAAAATATTTCGCAAGCACGCGCTGGGAAATCTAGCTCCGAGCGTTCACAGCGGCTTGCAAACCAAAGCTAGAGAACATCGCAGGTCCGTGCTCGGGAATCTAGCGCTGAACGTGCACAGCGTCTCAGTGATTTAAAGCAGCATGTCTCTGCAACAAGGGACAGGGAGTCTAACGCTGAGCGCTCGCAGCGGCTCGCTAGCCTAGCTACATACATAGTATTATGCAATAAAAACAAAACCCTCCTTTTGGCCGTCAGGAAATAAATCATAGCAGTCAGTACTAACCGAACCACACTCATAATTTCATCACAAGTTAAAATGTTTACCGCCCAACGAAGTGGGCACGGGTCAGCTAGTAATATTATAAAGCTGAAGAGTTTGTTTGTTTGAACGCGCTAATCTCAGGAACTACTGATCCGATTTGAAAAATTATTTCAATGTTAGATAGCCCATTTATCGAGGTAAGCTATAGGCTATATATCATCACGCTAAGACAAATTGAAGCGGAGCATTAATGGAAATGTGACGTAGACGAATTGCATGGGTCAGCTAGTAATTGTTTTAATCATTATGATTAGTCATAGATAATGCGCTCCATGTTTTTGTTTATGGTAATTAGAAATGGAACGTGATAACTAAATGTCATGTGTCAGACGGGAAAAAAGTAAACAAAGTGTTTTTACATTGAATTGGTGCTGAAAATCAGGTGTAGAACACACAGCTAAGTACAACACAACTTAGCAACACTGCTTTGCGGCCGAAAAAGCTAGATAATACATCGTAAGGTTGTAACTGCTTTCCCTGTTGAGATTCTTTATAAAATCTACTTGCTGACGACAACAAACAAACAAACAAACTCTTCTGCTTTATAATATTAGTATAGATATGATTCTGCAAAACTGGCCTTTTTACCCTCCCTGATATATCTTTACAGAGATATCTCAGAAATTTTTGACACATCAATGCACATTTTCAATAAGGTTCGTAATACTAAGTTTAAATGGTCTATATGGCAACAAATCTTTGGTTAATGTTGGCTATTTGCCAATCGCTGTTATGTATGGTGACCGGGAGATCTATGTTCTGACCTAAGCGATTTATGTATGTACTAGTAACCTTATGGAGCGTAGTTTCTGGTTTTTGTTCGAACACTGTGACGTCGGATTGATGTAATACTGCACTAGATTTAGCTAGATCCTTTCATACTACCTACTTTCCTTTCTTTCTTTAATAAATACTTTTGTAATAGTGTCTCATCAGGGCTGTGCTGTGGGTCCGCCCATGCAGTACAGCACTATGCTGAGTGGGAGTCTTGTGGCCTCAGATCTGAGCTGCGTTTGCTATTGTCTGGTCTTTTTTCTTTCTTTTGACACAGGTGTTTATCTTAATTATTTTCTCTTTACATAGTTTTTAAGTAGGTACTTACTGACACAGTTATGGATGCTCAAATAATCAGAAATAAAGTATTAACGTACTCAATAAAGTACCTAACTACATAAATGACAATAGGTATAACAGTATGAAAGGGTTTTCATGTGACAATTTTGCCAAATTATACCATAATTAAAAATTCCAATTTCAATCAGAGTTAGTTTAAAACGGCAACTTCATAGGTAAAGACACAATCTTGACACAATACTTAGTTTAGATACGTTCGCTGCTTGCAAAAATGCACATACTTACTTAGGTACCTATTATACAGGGAAATTGAAAAAATACCCGAAACCTCTTAGGCAGTGAAAGTACACATGATTATAAGCAACTTTTGTTTTGGTAAAACTCCGAAATCTCGAAAAAAATATCTGCTGTTTCATACAAAATGCAGTATTTAGCCAATGAAAATGTATGAAACAGCTGATATTTTTTTCGAGATTTCGGAGTTTTACCAAAACAAAAGTTGCTTATAATCATGTGTACTTTCACTGCCTAAGAGGTTTCGGGTATTTTTTCAATTTCCCTGTATATATATAATTCTTCCGTTAATTAGTGAGTGACTGACAGACAACGCACAGCCGAAATAATTGTTTTTTTTTTTAAATGGCTTGTCCAACACTACACTTTTCGATTCGAACCAGCAGTTCCTGACATTAGCAACTAAACAAACAAACTCTTCAGCAAAACAATATAAGTATAAATAAACCACTAGTTAAAGTTTTACGACCTTACAACGGGTTTTTATGCAAGAAGCTCGTCTGTATATTCGGGCAAACATTAGCATGACTTGACCTGTGTCTGTGATACGGAGTTGAACAGCGAGTATTAGAAAGTTTTCTGATTTTTCAATTTACTCGAAATGTGTTATGTATTACGTCCTCAATTATTAATCTGATTTACTAAACAGTCGTAAGCAAATACAACCAAAACTAAATTATCTACAACTCTACCTGTTGAAACAAACCAAACTTTGTAGGTGTCAAACCTGCGTGCAAAGTGAAAACGTCTGCCGCCATGCTTGTTTTACTCCAGACAGCACCAGACAGTGATCCTTGCTATGTAAATAATGTAACGAAGGCTTCGATCGAACCCACACAGTCCCCTAAAATAATAATCTCCACACATTGATAATGCGACTTCATAATTGAGAACAGCGCCATCTATTATTTATACTATTAGTTAGTGAGCGCGTGCAGTTTTACCGACAGCGCCCCTTCGCGCATGCGTAGATGTATTCGAGGCCACGGTCACAACTACAATCACTGGTTGATTACGCACACATTGGCGCCCCGGCTAGCTCCGTTGTCAAACGTGTCTGACGTTTTGAAGTAAATAATGCTGTAATTTACGTGATTATTTTGTGTTTGTGATAGTGAAAAGAAACAAATGTAAGTATTAGTTCATATTATTATCGATTTGTAGTCATTCAAGCTCGTTTGACGTTGATTTATTACATGAAACTGCAGTTGAATAACCTTACTGAATTCGGCTCCAGTGCGCATGTCAAGTTAATTATTTAATGGTGTTGTCACTTTGAACTAAATTGATGTAGATATATGTTATGGACTTTGGTATATGTTTTTAACAAGAAACTTTATGTAAATTATTATAAACCAATGTAATTTTTGGTATTTGTAACTAAGCGGCTTTAGAACGAATATTTGAACCTGTCATTCACTATCCGATATGGTCTAGTGGCTAGGATACCTGGCTCTCACCCAGGAGGCTCGGGTTCGATTCCCGGTATCGGAATAACTTTTTTGATTTTTGTTTTCTTTTTTTTTTCAGATACAAAATGGTTTCAGTGAAGGCGGCTGCGGCCATTACGATGGTCTTCGTAGGATGTTGTTCCAACGTAGTTTTTCTTGAAATGGTTGTGAAAGAAGACCCTGGCGCAGGAAACTTAGCTACATTCCTACAGTTCTTATTCATCGCTTCAATAGGATTTGTTACCGTTGGAAAATTCGGTACAGCAAAGAGAAACATTCCCTTCAAGCAGTACTTGCTTTTAGTTGGATTTTTCTGGACAAGCAGTGTCGCAAACAACTATGCATTTGACTTCAACATATCGATGCCTTTACACATGATCTTCAGAGCTGGTTCTTTGATGGCGAACATGGCTATGGGCGTTTGGATATTGAAGAAGAGATACGCACCATTGAAGTACCTGGCTGTCTTCATGATATCCGCTGGCATAGCTCTCTGTACCATCGTATCCAGTGGCGACGTGAAAGCGCCCAGAGAAACTCATGAAGATGCAGCTGAGGAAGAAAAACTGAAATTTATCGACTGGCTGTGGTGGTGCCTGGGTATAGCCATCCTTACCTTCGCACTCTTCGTCTCCGCAAGGATGGGAATCTTCCAAGAATCCTTGTACTCGAAGCACGGCAAGCATCCTTGGGAAGCTCTATACTACACCCACTTACTACCTTTGGTATTCTGGCTGCCAACCGCTCCTAACTTAATCGGACACGTGAAAATCGCTACAGAGACACCTATCGTCGAATTCCTTGGCATTGCTTTCCCAAGACAAGTTCTCTGGCTTATCCTATACGTGCTAACTCAAGGATTGTGTATTAGTGCTGTATACGTATTGACAACGGAGTGTGCCTCTCTAATCGTGACGCTGACAGTAACCTTGAGGAAATTCGTCTCACTCCTCTTCTCTATCATGTATTTCCAAAACCCATTCACCGTCGGTCACTGGATCGGGACTCTCCTAGTCTTTATCGGGACCCTGATATTCACGGAGATCTTACAAAAGATCATCGGATTAGTCTTGCCGGGCAAAGAAGAGAAGAAAAAGAAGATATAGATGTCGTTAAATGTGTTTGGTCGTTGAACAAATGCAGGGGTTATGAACATTTGTGTGATTGGAGATTGACATAGCAAATTGTATTCTAATTTATATGCGTTATAGTCTAAGATGCCAGAACCCTCAGAAATTACAGGTATGCCTACGTTTAAAGTATATACTAACACTACCCTGTTCCATACTTTTTGGTTCCCAGAAATTGAGAAGCTTCTGGTTGCTCTGGGATCTAAGTCTATTATAAAGTGTATGGCCATATCACAGTTACAATAATAGTTAAATGTTTTTTCCATGAGCATTTCTCTAACTCTTAAGCTTATCAAATGACTAAAAATAAAACACGCATAGAAAGTAATCCTCTTTAAAACGCTGCTAAGTTTTCATTGCTGTTGCATTTGCCGCCATTTTTTTTAAACCATTTATAATATTATGAAAATAATAAAACTGTATCAATTTTACACGGTCACAAAAATTAACAGCTATAGCCATTCATGATTGTTATCAATTGATATGGGCAAGCAATCAATTGTATCGATCATAAGCATTTTCCTTGGCAACCGTACAATAATGCCATTTGCTAGAAAGAGCCATTATTTCTTAAGATTAACTTGACCGTAATAAATTTTCAATATAGTTAAAACCTTCTGCAATTATAATTAACCTACTATTTTTTCGTAATTATTTTGTAGTCGCTAGTCATAATGAACTAAACTCCCTTTTTCCTTCACATCCGATTAAAATTGGTGCAGTCATGATGATATAAATAGTTTCAAATGATTAAAATACCTATCTAATGCAATAAATTAAAATAAATTATTTATTGATTTTCAAATCCGCCACATATACTAAATCCTTAATCACATTTAGACTCAAAAAAGACGATATACAATTTACAGGTGCTTTAGTTTATTTGTTAAAATTCAATGAGAGAGTTATATACCTATAATGTATAGAAAGAGTTAAGAGTAAAACCCATCTGAAAAAAAAAATGTAGGAACAAAAAAATACCATCCAGTAGTGCTATTCTGTAACAACTTTGTATGTCTCGACAGTGGAATCCGAGGTGATTATCAAATTCGTATAAACATAACACCTTTATGTTGTGTGTTATAAAGCTCTCTTTGTAGACTAGCTGAATAGATTTTCCGTGCATTGAGAGGTCAGCGTATACAGCTAGTCTATTCTGTAAATAACCATTTCGATATCGAGCTTTACCAGAGTGACAAAGCTCACAAACTGAACTTTATTGCATACAAAATAAAGGTCTTATATTTATACGAATTTGGTACTCACCTCGGATTGCGTTGTCGAGACACGAAAATGTTGTTGCAGAATAGCACTAGTAGTGCTATTCTGCAACAACATTTTCGTGTCCACTACAGTAATAGGTGACTTTATACTCTAAGTCGTTAATGATTTGTAATGTTGTCGTGTGTTCTACACACAGGTAAACCAATATAGTAGTCCGTCTGTCGAGAGCCTTACAAGTAATATGTATTAACAAAAAAATAAAAATACATTATTTTAATTTTGGAACACAGACTAAGGGCCGATTTTTCATTAGTCAGATAAATTTTATCAGAGGAATAAAAATGCCGGTTTGACAGCTTTTGCATAGAAAATATGTCAAGCAGCCATATTTATTCTACAGTTAAATATTATCTGACTATTGAAAAATCGGCCCTAAGTCTGATATTCTGTGTAGTAAACAAAACACAGTTCAAATTCCTGTATACCCATGCTTTTTAGGGCCTATTTACAATAATTGACTTTAAAAAATAAAATAAAAATTACTTCCAATTATAAGTTCAAGTGTAGACGTACACATTAATTTGAGCATGTACTTAAAATCAGATGCAAGTCATTGAATGATAAACTAATCAGTGTGTATCTTCCGTTTCGCCTCGTCATTCTGCGTCTCGCATACTACTGAGTGGCAACAGATGTAATCACGGTTCGTCATCGTTTAGCGTGATTATACAATACTAGCTGACCCGCGCAACGTCGTCTGCGTAACATTTTTCATTACTGCTCCGCTCCTATTGATCTTAGCGTGATGATTTATTAACCTATAACCTTCCTCGATAAATGGGCTATCTAACACTGAAAGAATTTTTCAAATCGGACCAGTAGTTCCTGAGATTAGCGCGTTCAACCAAACAAACAAACAAACTCTTCTGCTTTATAATATTAGTATAGATTTAGAACAGCTATACTATATGATATCTATTCTGCATATTATATCTATAGTTTTTAGGGTTCTGTACACAAAAGGTAACTAACGGAAGCCTATTATTAAGCCTCTGCAGTCCGTCAGTCTCATCTGACAGTCAGCGGGCTGTATCTCAAGCACCGTTATAGGTAGACAGCTGTTGTAATTTTCACAGATAGTGTATTTATATTGCCGCTATAACAATCTACATTAATATTATAAAGAGGAGATATTAATTGTTTGTTTGAAATGAATAGGCTCCGAAACTACAGGACCAATTTGAAAAATTATTTCATTGTTAGATAGCCCATTTGTCGAGGAAGGCTATATGATATATATCATCACGCTACGACTAAAAGGAGCGGAGCATTAATGGAAAATGTGGCGCAGACGAAGTTGCGCCGATCAGGTCGTATAAATAAAATAAATGAAGGTTAATGTTACGGAATCCTTCGGTTTGTTATTGTATGTTTGAAGAGGTATTTTATTTTTATCATTACCTTTTCATTGATAAATGAGGCTATCGAACTATATTCGATAATCCCTATTTTTTTGTGTAATAGAACAAGTGTAATACCAGTAAAGAGGTCATTGTACTCATCATTATGATAAATTTTTACTATGCGAGACAACAGAAATTACAACTAGAATACAGCTCTTCAGTATACATAGGTAGTCAAGTTATACACATTATATTACTTGGTTTCGATAGTTCAATCAGAGAATTTTATTGTTACTAAGTTTCAAATTACATAAAATTAAAAAGTTGTTATCAAAAGTGGTAAACATTTAATGTCCTTGACCACAAAACATAATAGAGATCTTTACAGATTGTTCAACACTCGCGATTGCTGAGGATAAAATATTGAATGTGTTAGTCTTAGTATATTTAAAGTAAATATATTTTTGTGCATGCGATCTCAACTCGTGCACAAGGTCGATAGCAATCATTTGTTCATTTAACAGACTGTTGTTAGTTTGAGTTATTAATACGTTGAACATTATGAAACAAGTAATTTGCTGTTTTCTTATAATATAACTAGCTGATGTACGGTGCTTCGCCTGTTTGACCAATTATATACTGAAACCCTTCTCAAGAACCACTCTATCCATTGGTGAAAATAGCATGAAATACGGTGCAGTCGTTTTTGAGTTTATCGCGAACAGATACATATACGAAGCGGCGGAGAACTTTGTTTTATGATATATAGCGATGTTTTTATTTATTTAAGGCATGGTCAAAATATACTATTAGGCGTAATAACGCAAAAGAATTACTGGGAAGGTGTAATGACAATAATATATAAAAAAAAAACGTTCTGGGAACACTGTCATTGTGGGGACAGGTAAAGAGCTTGGTGTTCCTGTTTCTCGATACCTGCGACGAGGGGTTTTTTAAGTCAAGAGTGAATAGGTTACTTCTACATCATCGCATAACATTGGGTGAGATTGTGGTCACACGCGAGCTTATCAATAATAATTTTAAAAAAAAATGCACTACTCATACATAATAAAATACATCTTACTTGATATTTAAAGTTGTAATTTGAAACACTATGACCATGTAGGTGGATTAAAATATCTCTTTAGTATTATTTTAATGACTTGCATCTTGATAAGAAAAGGCTATATCAGTGCCATATGAAATAACTAAGGCGTTATGTATTTTTTTACAAAATAAATTATAGTTGTACTGGAAAATGCTGAAAGTTGCATTTGAAAATAAGAAACATGTGCATATTTATAATTATTATTATTTGAATTTCATGATATTTGAAGAAAAAGTTGTTTTTGACTAAATAAATATGGTATGTATATTTGATTATAAACAAGGTTGGTGTGAAAAATAATAATTATTTGTTGTGTTTTATTTGTTTTGTTATTTTAGTATATTGAAATTACTAATCGTAAAAATATGAAAATGTCACGATTTTCTAAATAAATTGACGTGCTCAACAGTAATGGCTATTTTGAATGGAATTGAAAATTCTTTTCAATATGAAGGCAGCCTTTGTTTAAGAGAGTGATGTTAGCAGAGATCAATTAATATATTTTGATTAGATATAAGCTATAATTATTGTTGTACAATAAATGGTTTTTTAGATTGAAATATTTTTTTTATTAACCTTTGACTGTGAGCTCGTGGCTAAATAATAACAGCCGCACGGGTCGATCTTTACATTAAGCAACGCTTGCCAAGGTTGGTCTGTGGATGGGAGACCATCTTGACACATCGAGTTTCCTCCGTGCCTCAGAAAGCACGTTAAGCCGTTGGTCCCGGCTGTCATTTGTAGATCTTTCGCAGTCATTACGGATTCTCAGAAGCCAGTAAATCTGACTCCAGTCTTGCCAAGAAGTTCCATGTTACCCAGTTAACGGGTTGTGGAGGTCTGGTAGGCAGCCGCTCCATGTAAAACGGTATTCAGATCAATCCGGTTTGACTGGAAGCCGACCCCAATATAGTTGGGAAAAGCCTAAGCAGATGATGATGACCTTTGACTCTGTATCTACAATCTAACCCAAAAGATTTGAAACTAGGAAGTGGTAATGAGTGGTATTTTGGGGGACAGTTTTATTTAAAACTGACGTTCAAAGTGTGTGGGCTCTCAGCCTCATTTGAGTAAGTTAATATTTCGATTTTGGTTTTTCTTAAGCCTTATCTAAAGGATCTTTCCAAAGTGTTAGATGTTCAACTTTCATCATCTGCCTAGCCTTTTCCTAAGTATATTGGGGTCGGCTTCTAGACAAACCGAATAGAAAGTTTACTTAATTGGTTGATGTAATATTATGTGTTTATAACGGACATACTCAATGGACAGATATATTGATGTTAAACAGTGATAATAGGAAAACAAATAAGTAGTGAAATGATCAGGTAATACAGTAAATTCATTTTGCTAGCTATTACCAATTTCATTGCAACTGATTCGAGTTTAATGATATAGGTCATTGCTCTCTTGTTGCCTTACGACACACATAATGCTATATACATAATTATACTATTATTATACATAATATTTAAACTGTCCACTCAAATGTCAGCGTGTTGGCATACAACCTAGCACTGGTCTGCAAATTGCAAAAAACGTAAGAAAATTTGAATTTCGCGGGCTGGTTGGAGCATTCACCTTAAGCTATTTAAGGTGGTGTAGCCATCAATTACAATCTTGAGATAATTATGTAATCTTGCCATATTATAAGCAATCTGTGAAGATAAATCAAGAAACACACGCCTTGTCCGCACCCGATGGTATATTCCATCGGCAAAAAGTGTTTTTGAATCGAAATCCTATTCAAACCTTGAGATGAATTAACTGTGTTGATGTTGATGTTTTGTTAAAAATAATGTTAAAACTAAAAATTTAAATGGATACTAATAGTGTTAAGCTGAAGAGTTTGTTTGTTTGGTTGAAAACGCTTATCTCAGGAATGACTGAAATGAAAATATTGAAAGTTTAGGAAGGCTTTAAACATCATGCTACGACAAATTGGAGTAGAGCATTGACGAAAAATTTGACGTAGACGGAATTGCGCGGGTCAGCTATTTAAAATATCTCCGGCGCCGATCGCCCTTGAGACTGGCTGAAATCGGTCAGGAGGACTATTTTAGTTTAATCATTAATTATTCATTAGTACTAATGTTGTATCGTATCGTTCGTTTGTAAATCTATAGTGATATCTATTTCTATCCCGTCTCGATTTACTTTTAACATCTAGGTTATGGGCCCAGTGCGCTTCCACTGCGCTACTTTAGTACTCTTTTCTTTTATTGGGCCTTTGAGCGTTGGTCGATATATATATATATATATATGTTGTTTTATTGAATATGTGTATTTTATTGTTTAATTTTTCAATTCTGATTTTTTTATCATTTTATTTATTTTTATCTATTTAATATTATTTATATTTAGTATGTGCTACGTGAGGGCGTCCGTGGCATCACAGGCCCTATGATAACACCAGCGTTGTGTTATTATTTTTTTAAATATCGCAGCATATGCTGAAATAGGGACCTTTTTGGCCTCGCACAGATCAATTTAATGTTATTATCTTTCTGCTTCTGTCTGTTGTGTGCGAGTCCCAAATAAACATTTTTCTTTCTTTCTTTCGTTACGTGCAGAACTTTTGTTCACTATAATTTTATACCCCCAATTTACTAACTTTGTTTGATAGTAGGTATGTGTCAATGAATTTAAAAACCAGCCAAGTGCAAGTCAGACTCTCGCACGAAGCGTTCCGTACCATAAAGCAAAAAGGTTTCTTGTAACGGAGCCTCCTTTAATTTTTATATTTTTTTGTTATAACGGCAATAGAAATACATACTCTGTGTCAATTTCAATTGTCTACCTGTTACGGTTCCTTCACGGTTCTTTCACGGAGGAGCTCGTGGCTAAATAATAACAGCCGCACAAGTAGATCTTCAAGGTTAAGCAACGCTTGCCGAGGCTGGTCTGTGGATGGGTGACCATCTTAATATACCGAGTTTCCTCCGTGCCTCAGAAAGCACGTTAAGCTGTTAGTCCCGGCTGTCATTTGGAGATCTTTGGCAGTCGTTACGGATAGTCAGAAGCCAGAAAATCTGACACCAGTCTTGCCAAGGAGTACCCAGTTAATAGGTTGTGTAGGTCTGGTAGGCAGCCGCTCCACGTAAAACACTGGTATTCAGCTGAATCCGGTTTGACTGGAAGCCGACCCCAATATAGTTGGGAA
Source organism: Ceramica pisi (assembly GCA_963859965.1). Taxonomy (NCBI): domain Eukaryota; kingdom Metazoa; phylum Arthropoda; class Insecta; order Lepidoptera; family Noctuidae; genus Ceramica; species Ceramica pisi. The sequence continues at coordinate 3,249,812 of OY982538.1, forward strand.
AAGGCTAGGCAGATGATACTTGTTACGGTTCTTGAGATACACCCCCCTGATAGACAAGTGGACGGACGAATGGATACGGTCAGCGGAGGCTTATTAATAGGGTCCCATTGGTTCTGCTTTGGATACGGAATCCTAAAAAGTAGATTAAAATGATGATCAGGATATAAAGACCTCGTAATCATTCAGAAGCTATCTCAACTAACTTTTCTATGAATCTATGTTTATTCAGCCATGATTTTAGACAAGTGGACGGAGGAATGGATACGGTCAGCGGAGGCTTATTAATAGGGTCCCGTTGGTTCTCCTTTGGATACGGAATCCTAAAAAGTAGATAAAAATGAAGATCAGGATATAAAGGCCTCGTAACAATAGGCTTGTGTCCTGAAAAAATCTAATTAGTCCGTCAGTTAGATTATCAAAAAATATTTGACCCGTGTTTTTTCTTTTGTTACGGGAACCAAAATTGACGAGGTTACGACACTTTTAAAATTCTCAATACGCATAATTGCACCTTTGCATAATTTTTTGTGAGTCGTGACGTCATGAGCCCCACTCCCGAGTTTTGATGCGTTTTTATCTTTGTCAATATTCATTGATTTACAAAAACAAAAAATACGTGTCCATTATTTTTCAATACTATAGCTGACGGACTAAATAGTTTTGCAATTTGTGGATGATGGAATCTAGCCTATTCAGAAGCTGTCTCAACTAACTTTTCTATGAACCTATGTTTATTCAGCCATGATTTTAATCAGCTACCCAAAACCACAGTATTTAACTACCGTCATAATTGTACTTACATAAACCCAAGTGCATATCGCTAAACTTTACACAATATTTATTACTTTGGGCTCATTCTATATATTTAGCTTTATCTAACGTTCATATCTGGCCGAAATTGCTGAGTAATCGTTCTGATAGCAGATTATAATACGCCCTCTAGGTGACCTTGTTTTATGGTTGAAGATGTATTATATGGAGGCTTTTGTATTCTTGTAAAGGTTATTTTGCTTCTTCACTTGGTAATAGGCTAGTTTCCATCATCCACAAATTGCAAAACTATTTAGTCCGTGTCTCTCCTAATATCCTTTGCGTTCCAGGGTCACGGTGACTATTTCAAACAATTCCTCAACCCTGGCAGGATTACAAGCCCCCTACTATATCGAGTCATTGCCATCATGAATTCTATGTGAAAAAGGGATACTGCTTTACCTCCCTAAAGGTATAGCGTAATGATAATCATTGCTAAGGTTAGACCCATAAGTATATACAATTTTGTAACGTGTTGTGGCTTCCTAAATCAATTCCTCGCTGAGTTATTTGGAAAAATGACAAATTATAAGTCAAATGTTATTCTTAGTACGCAAAAACCAATTTTTATTATTAGTTTGGCAATATTATGGTGTAAAAAACCAGTTCAAAAGATAAAATAAATACAAAAATAAAATCTGTTTGCGGGGTTCGAACCATGCGCCAAGGGAAACAACCAGCCATTAAATACTGCTACGTGCCATCATGATTCGGATGCGTAAAGATACAAACCCGATCTTGGTGAACGCTACACGCGACCGCGACCATCGACAATGACGTGCGACCGCGACCCATTGCTTTGTTTGAGTTACTATGGCAAGCAGCTATAGAAAGCAGCGGGTCGTACGTCACTGTCGATGGTCGCGTCCGCGCGTCACGGTCGCCAAGATCGGAATTGTACCTTTACGCATCAGAATCATGATGGCACGTAGCAGTATTTAAAGGCTGGTTGTATAAAAGAACGGGAAACAATTATTACTAGAAATTATATCATAATTAAGTAGGCTGGGTCGAAAACATGCTTTTTTAGTACGATAAATTTCAAAACAAGATCTGATAAGATTATAAACAGAAATTATCTTCTTACAATGATAAGGAAACCTTGCCTTGCTTACGATAATGCAATTGGTAATTCTCATATTATTAATTGTCAGCACTTAATTATGGATATTTTATAATAATATCATTAGGTAATCCATAATTATATTCGTGAAGTCATGCTTGGGAAATATATGTTACTTTCAATTTCACCTTTTTTTTCTTCTTGAAGAGTGTCGATTGTCACCATGATTGAATTGTATGATTTCAGTCATAAACTATTTCATATCTATTGTAACCATGATTTTGTAAACACTGGCTGACTTTAAAAGAGTGTCCATGGAGTTTCTTCCGCGATACTCTGCATATATGATCGGTTGAGCGCTGGAGATAGGGTCGGTGAATGTGTTTAGCTGCAGAACAACTTGCTGCTCTTGTCAGTAGCGCGGCAGAATTAGCTTCATCTATTTGACCCACAGACCTTGACTATTAGAAAGTGCCTGTAACTGGTCCATTTGAAATAAAAGATTTTGCATTTGATTTACTTCTTTTATTTATTCATCGATTTGAAATTATTCATAACTATCTTCTGCCTGCTACTTCACCCTCGGAATGATAGTACGTACTACTGGGATAAAGTATTTTTTTCTCTTTATAATTTGTATCATCCTGTCAGACGAATAACTTTGACACGTAAATTTTATTCGTCACTTTAAACTACATAGATGAGGCGCCAATATCCAGGCTTTCACATGTATGATATCAGTAGGAACGTAAGATTTTTTTGTGTTTATCACTATTTATATCCTGTTTTCTGTAACATTGGAAATAGTGCCCTCATCATCATCATAATCATAATCATTTATTTGCCAGAATATGGTACATAATGGTCTTAAGAATAAATATGTGGTGTCATCACTGGTGTGGTGTGTTATATTAGCCGAAAGATGTGCACGGCTGGACAAAGGCCTCCCCCAAGCGTCGCCACAACGACCAGTCCTGTGCGTCTCGCATCCATCGGCTACCCGAGACCTTCACCAGGTCAGCGGTCTACCTTATGGGAGGGCTTCCCACGTTGCATCTTCCGTCACGCGGTCGCGACTCCAGAACTTTTCAGCCCCATCCACCATCTGTTCTACGAGCAATGTGCCCTGCCCACTGCCACTTTAGTTTGGCAATCTTTCGGGCTATATCGGTAACCTTGGTTCTAGTGCGGATTTCATAATTCCTGATTGGATCACACAAGGAATCTCCAAGCATTGCCCTCTCCATTGCCTTCTGAGTGACTTTAAGCCTTCTGATGAGGCCCATTGTGAGCGACCACGTTTCAGCAGGTCGATTCTGTAAATATGTCGAAGTGAACACTTTGGCGAAGTGAAAGACGGGTGTGCTGTCAAACTATACAAATAAGATGGAATGACAGCTCACTTGTCATTCAGTTCACATAAGTGTACACGGTGAAATGTCAACAGAATAGACTGGCTGTAAACATGTCGAAGTGAACACTTAGGCGAAGTGAACGACAAGTGAGCTGTAAAACTTTACAAACAAGATGGCGTGACAGCTCACTTGTCGTTTACTCCACCTAAGTGATCACGGTGAGAACTCAACAGAATCGACGGGCTGTTCTATAAGTCATCACTGGCAACACGCACCGGTCATATACTTTCGTCTTGAGACACTGTGGTATGTGAGACGAGAAGATACCACGCAACAGTGCCCTCGCTAGTACAAAACACATATCTGGCATCACTATGAGTCCGCAATAGTAGCTCCTAATCTACACCCAATCGGAAACTAATCAGAAAGGATTAACTCCTGACGAACAACAGTGACGGTTGCCTTCCAAAGTTATTTGGATGAACACCACATTTGTAATCAATCATTATTCCACGCCAGGGAAATGTATGTCACCGGAAAATGGTAGACTCTGTAAGATTGTAACATATCTTGATTAGAATATAATTTCTCGATATATTATGAAAAAATCGTTTTGTAGTATTTTTGTTTTTTTTTTTTTTATACAAAACGGGTAAACTCTTGGCCCAAATCTCACCTGATGGAAAGTGATGATTAGGCCGAAGATGGAAGCGAGTTTCACCCGGAATCCTCTTACACAGAGGAACTGGCTATCATACCTCTAACTGCCGGAACACAACAATGCTGTTAACATTGTTGTTATGGCGACAGACTTAGACATGATGGTGGTAGCTTGCCAGGCGGACTTAGAAGAAGTCCTACCACCAACCAAACCGAGCAAAAAAATTTGCCCCCGCTGGGAATCGAACCCGGGACCTCTTGGTCTGAATCAGGTGGTATAACCACTAGACCACAGAGGCGGTTAGTGTCACCTGTTTAGCACCACCCAGGGACCACGTGTAGGGATTCGCTGAAGGGTGTTCTCCTACGGACGCGGGTGACTCGGCCCCCAAAAGTAATAAACAATTTCACGCGATATTTTAAAATCTTACGGTATTTGGCATTTTCCGATGACGTATGTATCTTTTAGCCGATGTAACCTTATTTGGAAAACAAAAATGCCTAAAAATCTTCACACATTTTTTTAAAGAATGTCAGGGTCGTCTTCCACACTAACTGTCATGAAGCTAAATACTATTATCTTACAATAGCTGACTCAAGCGTCTGTGTCACATTTTTCATTAATAAGTACTCTGCTTATAATGGTCGTTGCGTGAGCGTGTAACAAAAGAAAAAATACGGGACAAATATTTTTTTGATAATCTAACTGACGGACTAATTAGATTTTTTCAGGAGACAAGCCTATTAGCATCATTTTTAACATTTACGCGTGCGTTAAGTGAACGTAACGTAACAACCCGCTCTAAGACTGTCTACCCAGCCTCCCTGAAAGGGACGTCCGGTCTGGCAGCTATCATTTAAAAAAAAAAAGTAAAAAGTTTATACTTTCTGAAACTTCACCATGGGGGTAAACCTCTATAATTTGTAGTCCAATTCAGAATATTGATGAAAACATAATTTTCATGTGAAATAAGATTTTCAGAAAAGAATTTCCAGTGTGTAGAGCCTGTGCCAGTTTTGTTTTGCACAGCTACCGCAGATAGTCCCAACTGGGATCTCACCAAAATTATTTAGAGACGTTAACCGCATCTCAAATACCACCTCTGACCTCCAAAAAAATATTCTGACTAAAGAATGTCGCCCACGTTATCCGTTAGCCACGATTGGGTGCGAAATTAGCGCGCACTAGACCAAAAGCTTGGCTAGCGAATTTCCTACATCCTACACGGCCTACCAACTTAGAACCCTCACTACTACAACCAAAAAGCAAGCCAAAACAAATCCTATCTCGCAGACATAAAGATCAAACCGAACCCAGGGATGTTAAAGTTAATTTTGCAGTCGCTAAAGCGGACGGCGGCGGAATTTCAACAAGTTGGACGATTGCTTGGAAATCCATGATTATGAATGCGCTCATTCGGGTCTTTATGGCCGAAGAGATAAGGTCGGATTTGGATCGTCCAGAGGGGTGGTACAAAGCGGTTGTTTGGAAGGCAGTGGCCCCGGTAGCAGTGCAGACATTCTTGACGAATGCTGCCAAAAACCGGGCAGTTTCCACCTCGTTCGGGCACAGTTTATTGTTTTATTTGCGCTTTACTTCTCTACTGGATTTTTGGGCGGTTTAGTTTCGGGACATTGTGAAAAATGAAGAGGACGTGTTTTTTAGATTAGTCAGTGTTTACTTTAGGGGTGTCAACAAGCTTTTATTCTGAGCATTTTCTGAGCAATTTCTGTCTTTGGTTGGAATTTCGTTTATCTCTTTTTCTCGTTTCCTTCATCTTTCAGTATTTCAGATTTCTGCTGAATGTTTGTTTAGAAATAGCCATCAATTCCCACATTGATAACTTCGATCAATCTCCTCATCTATCCTAAACCTTCATAATTATGAGTCGTGGTCATCTGCCTAGCCTTTGTCCCAACTATATTGGGGTCGGCTTCCTGTCAAACCGGATTCAGCTGAATACCAGTATTTTACGTGGAGCGGCTGCCTACCAGACCTCCACAACCCATTGACTGGGTAACACGGTACTTCATGGCAAGACTGGAGTCAGATTTTACTGGCTTCTGACTCTCCGTAAAGACTGCCAAAGATCTACAAATGACAGCCGGGACCAACAGCTTTACGTGCTTTCCAAGGCACGGAGGAAACTCGGTATGTTAAGATGGTCACCCATCCACTGACTAACCTTGGCAAGCGTTGCTTAACCTTGAAGATCGTCCCGTGTGGCTGTTTTTTTAGCTCCTCCTTCATAATTATGAGTACCTATTCAGTTATAAAAATTAAAGTCACTAGTTTTCCTTACACAATGGAAAAACCCAATCCCAATTCTCCTCAATACCTTCGTGAACGCTTTGAGTACCTTATCCCGAGGGGTAAACCATGTCGCACTACGACTCCGATTCAGTTCCACACATACCTTCTAAATATGAACCTCGGACTCGGTCACGAAGGGTTCCAATTCCAAACTATAAACCTAAAAATAACGCGTTTATTTTATGGGACCCTACTTTAATTTTATTTTTTGTTGCTGTAGCGGCAACACACACACAAATATACACTCTGAAAATTTTAATTGTCTACTATTAAGTGGGTGATAGACGGGCGAGCAAGTACGCAGACTTATGGTCGTCGAGCCATAAGTCCGCGTACTTGCTAGCCCGTCTATCATCAACTTTAAGGTTCTTGAGAAGCAGCCCGCTGACAGGCAGACGAACGTGAAGACGGACGGCCGGATACTAAACACTTAGTAATAAAAACACTTATCTTAACATACACACACCCTTTCTAGAATCCAATAAACACACACCCGCAGTTCATACATCACTTAACTAATGTCCCACCCTGGACTGATAGTCCCGCAACAAGATTTAGACATCAATAAATTTGGCCAGCCGGCCGCGGATACAATTTATGTCCGTCTGCTGAGAATTCCTCACCTCTACTCAGCATAGCTGGGATACTTGTAACATAGAAAAGTACCAACAGAAGTTCAGCTTTATAGGTACACATTGAGTATAATAATAATAATAATTATTAATGTTGCCTCCTTGGCACTACGTCACTTTGTGCTAGCAACCGTTTTCGGGGGCCCATTCATTGAGTGTTTAAGTCACCCCCTGCTATTTAAAAGCCGTGTATATTGTTAGTGGTCAGGCAGGGGCCAATAGTTATTCTATAATAAACGATTATCAGTCCACTAAACCGCCCAAACCCATAGCGTTTCATCTTTTGTTTCCATATTCTGCAATAGTCTTGCTCCAACCGGGGATTGTCCTTGGGAATACTTTCAGTGCATACAGGGATAATCGCCGGTTGGTGCCCCATTACATTTGAAATTTCTAACGGGGCCTCTGCGAGATGGTTTCGGCCCCTCGTACGCCTACCAAAGGACCGGGTCTCCAGAGACCCGAGAAAGAAAACAACATAATATCCTTGGACATTTCACACAACGTATTCCAAATACCTATAACTCTTCACTTTGAGGGACCTAGTAGCCACAATGCTACCATGCCATGTACAGACGCACACATCAAGTTACCCGAAACTGTAAATTTTTACCAGTTAAAATTGAACTTAATCGCTTCAGCTACAAAGCTGAAAATCTAATACAGAAATTTGACAGATTGTTTTGGCATGGTGACTGTACTAGGTTGAAACTATTGAAGTAGTTGACCATCGACTCGAAAAGAAGAAGTGAAATCAGGCGCACACACCCAGTTACCTTCATAAACAGCTCAGATTTTTCCTGACCATATTGGGGTCGGCTTTCAATCTAACACTATGCAGCTGTAAACCGTTTTTTTAAACCGTTTTGTTTTGAACCGTTTTTTAAGAAACTTTCCAGATTCTAGATAGACTGTTGCTAATAATAAAGAACTGGTTGACTCAGTAGTCATGGTTATCAGGTGATCTCCATGACCACTGGGAGAACCAGTATCCGTGTTGGGTAAAACTAAGTTCCTTGACAGCTTGACAGTAGGACGATCAAACTATCGTGAAATAGGGAATATTCACAGGGGCAATGATATTATAAGTAAAAAGGTGTAGATAGGTTATAAGCGCTCAGCAAGCGACACGTTAAAATGTGGCTAACCAGCCACACTTGACCTCAGTGTCGCGTTGCGCCGTCAACGGAGACACGTCACGTAGGTTTCACGTTTTTGAAGATCGAATGTTGTATAGGTAACCTATCTACACCTTTTTACTTATAATATCATTGCACAGGGGCACCTGATTCAGACCCAGAGGTCCCGGGTTCGATTCCCAGCGGGGGCATATTTTTTTGCTCGGTTTGGTTGGTGGTAGGACTTCTTCTAAGTCCGCCTGGCAAGCTACCACCATCATGTCTAAGTCTGTCGCCATAACAACAATGTTAACAGCATTGTTGTGTTCCGGCAGTTAGAGGTATGATAGTTCCTCTGTGTAAGAGGATTCCGGGTGAAACTCGCTTCCATCTTCGGCCTAATCATCACTTTCCATCAGGTGAGATTTGGGCCAAGAGTTTCCCCGTTTTGTATAAACAAAAAAAAAAATGTATGAAAAAAATATTTATTATCTATTCAGTTTATCTAAAAATAAACAAAAATATAAAACTAACAGTGAAAATATAATCCGAATACTTAACTCAAAAAACAAACGAAATATAGTTATTTTAAACAAATATATGTTTCTATCCCTCTCGAAAAGACGCTGTTTATAGGCGTTATGGACTATGACGTCAAAGTCTATATCGGACTTCTCTTTCTAATTTTACTCTTTGAAGTTTTATAACTTCATCGATGATACCATCGTATTATAAAAATGATACCATGATTATTTACTAGAGCTAATTAGTATTTTAATATGCAAATAAAAAAAACGCATGCGTATTCCCTATTGATAATGGGTTAGCGAGGTGTCTTGAACTCTCGCGATCTCGGTATCTCGATATTTAATGGTTCCAGGTGGGTGACAGCCCACCTAACCTTCTATCGATCGATAATATTTCATTAAGCAACCCTCTCATTATCGCTCACGACGGCAATGACGGCCACGAGTGCACTTGTACATCGCTGTAGCAAGCGTGTTTGTTTGTGTGCGTGCGTTTTCACTAGTTATACGAAGCCAACCTTCTGCTCTATCCTGTATTTTAAATTTCTGGCATACTTGCACCATGCATGTATTGTTATTTGGACTGAGGTATTTACTTCTCTAGCCTAGTTCTAGTAGGACTTAGCACTTGAAGTTAGAATTTGCAAGGTGCTTAATTGTTTGCGCTGTTCTTGAGGCAGTGGACTGTTTATGTACCAAGTCTGCCTCTTGGTATGAGATAAGATTTATTAAGGTAAGGTGTATTATTTCTCCCACAAAGTACAACTTACAATATTTAGGATTACAAAAAACTTTTTACAAAAAAATACAACCGACTTCTAAAAAAAAACACTACAAAGTAAAAAATAACTTTAAATTCGGAAGTCGGTGTTTTGTTAGTTTCTTCGTATTTTGACACCGACTTCCGAATTTAAAGTTATTTTTTACTTTGTAGTGTTTATTTTTAGAAGTCGGTTGTATTTTTTTGTAAAAAGTTTTTTATTTTTCACTTTTTAGTGGTGCCCCACACCTAACAACACCACTACAAAATCGCAGAAAAGCAAAATACGCAATTTCGATTATCAAAGAATCATCTAAATCAAATCCAAATTCCAGCGATTTCGATTTAAAATCCAAAGTTCGTAACCGATTTTGATATGATTTAAATGGGACCAATCTGCAATTTATATCCTTTCAGATAAAACAAAAAATTTTCAAATCGGTTCATAATTGTCGGAGTTATGAGGTAACAAACATAAAAAAAAAACAAAAAAAAAAAAAACATACAACCGAATTGATAACCTCCTCCTTTTTGGGAAGTCGGTTAAAAATATATTGAAGGTACAAAGGTTTGTGGGAGTCAGGAATCCAAACTAGCATACCTGTGCTATGGACTCCTGGCTCCTCTCGCCGAGATTGGGATTATCACAATAATTTTAGAACGTTCTATTGTAAGAAAATTAATAAGACTACACTTACAACTCGTGTCGGACATGAGTGCTCTAGATCACTTGCAGATCTAGATAGATGACCAGCTATATGTGGCTGATTCTAATGGGATTGATACTTTGGTGTCAGATGCGAAGAAAATTAAAGTAGGTTTATTTTTTGGTTTGTGTTACTACAGAATAAAAAAGACTTTTTTAAATATGAATGGACCTAGTATAATGTTACTTATGTGTATCAGCATATTCCCTTATCAATATGGCATTCACTATCAATATAATGGTACTGGCTCGGGTTATTCAGTTAAATCACTACAATTTATAGTAACGAGTAGTGCCTCTCTTGTTTCACTTACAATACAACTCGTGTCAGACATGGGTGCTCTAGATCACTTGCAGATCTAAATAGATGGCCAGCTATATGTGGCTGACTCTGGTGGGTTTGATACTTTGGTGTCAGAGGCGAAGTAAATTAAAGTAGGTTTATTTTAAGGTTTGTGTTAATACAGAATAAAAAAGACTTTTTTAAATATGAATGGACCTAGTATAATGTTACTTATGTATATCAGCATATTCCCTTATCAATATGGCATTCACTATCAATATAATGGTACTGGCTCGGGTTGTTCTGTTAAATCACTACAATTTATAGTAACGTAATTTGTTTCACTTACAACTCGTGTCAGACATGGGTGCTCTAGATCACTTGCAGATCTTGATAGATGGCCAGCCATATGTGGCTGACTCTGGTGGGTTTGATCCTTTGGTTTCAGATGCAAAGATGATTCACATAGGTGTTTATTAAAAAGTCGCATCAAGATTGTACCTTTATTTATTTACCTAAACCTTTCTAGGAAAGGCACGATGACCTTTCGACGGCACGCTGGCGCAGTGGTTGAGCGATCGACTGCTGCGTTGCGTGTCGTGGGTTCGATTCCCGCTCGGAACAAATATTTGTATGGCCTACAGATAGTTGTTCCGGGTCTGGCTGTTTGTGTATGTGACTTTGTATGTTTGTAAACGCACCCACGATACAAATGAAATTCCTAGTGTGGGGGTTTTTAAAAAGAAAAAAAAAAAAGAAAGGTCTACAACTTATTTGAAAAGAGTTTACAGAAATAGCGACAAAAAAGTTTTCTAAAAAAGCGTTTCCAAGCGTCTTTCATAATGCGCACAGCAAAGGAGTGGAACTCTCTGCTTGCGTCTGTTTCCGAACGCTTACAACCCTAATCTTTTCAAAGTGAACAGGCTACTTCTGGGCAAGCTCATTTCATCGTAGACTTTGTTTCCGTAATTTTTGACCATGACTAGAGTCAAGAGCAAAACCTTTTTTTAAAAAAAAGGAAGTGTTTCGAAGATTATTTCAAGGTATTATTTTTTATTTGTAAAACAAATCACACCACTTTACCTAGGTTGTTAAGTAAGCTGATGGCTGAAATATTTTACTTTTTCTCAGATGACTTAAAACAAGATGAGGAGGAAGGAGAGATGAAAGACGGCACTGTTGGCGCAGTGGTTGAGCGATTGACTGCTGCGCTGCGTGTCGCGGGTTCGATTCCCGCACGGAGCAAATATTTGTATGGCCAGAAAAATTATGTAAACCCACTGTGATTAAATGTATGTAAACCCACGATACAAGAGAAATTACAAGTGTAGGAAAAAATAAAAAAAAAAACATGCTGTATAGAGAGACAGTATGGTCGCAATTAATATATAAATAAACAGCCTGTAATAATTATTTTTACCAAGTTTCTGATAATCAATATTATTATTCGTTGTTCCAGATGGTGAACCTATCAAATTGCCTGAGAACCTCGAGAGCTTGCCCAGAGCTGAACACTTCGCAGCACAGAGACACCGGTGGAACACCAATGAGGTCAGTGGCTTTGTTAAGACATAAGATAATGAATAAAAACATTTTGTGAATGCTATAATTATGATTACAATACGATATATTCTATAAGGTTATTTCGCTACACTACCCAAAGGCATAAAAAATATTTCAAAGTAAAATGATACAAATTAATATTTTGAATTCAGAAACACAATTGGTCTCTGAGTTTGTTTCGGTTTTTTTCTCAGGGCAGTCAGCTAGGAAACACCGGCTGTATCTAGTTTAAATTGACCAACAACTAATTTAAAAAATGTTTTATTAATACATCATTTAAATTCACTTAATTCAATACCTACAAAAAAAAATACAATCGATACTTATATGATTTAAATATTCGTCTTTGTGTTTGTACTTTTGCTATCGTGTTTTTTTAAATCTTATTAAATACAAGTTTTTGATAAAATTTACCTTTTCCCAAACGTATTGGGGTCGGCTTCCGTATATCCGAACGAATTTGAGTACCAATATTTAACACGGGGCACTTGCCTATCATTGGGTCACTTTAGCAGAATCATATTAACTACACAACAATCAGTCAAATTTTATTTTCATCTTTATCGCTAATGCATTAGGTTCAAGTTTGATTGGGAAAATTTGACAGTGACGAGTAGCGTGATGTGCTTTCTGATTCTACTAAAGTGGCCTTTTAGACCCGCTGACATCCACACTCCAGTAACTGAGTAAAAACTCGTTAAAGAAAGACGACAGTTGAAACAAATATAGCTAAATTCCAGAGGGCAAATTCTACTCATTTTTAAACAACTTTCGCATTCGCATGTCAATTGAAAACTGTAAAAAAAGGCTTAATCTTCTTACATTTATGACAGACTAGCTGACCCGCGCAATTTCGTCTGCGTCACATTTTCCATTACTGCTCCGCTCCTATTTGTCTTAGCGTGATGATATAATTATAGCCTTCCTCGATAAATGGGCTATCTAACACTGAAAGAATTTTTCAAATCGGACCAGTAGTTCCTGAGATTAGCGCGTTCAACCAAACAAACAAACATAGTATAGATTGTGATTGAGATGCGGATGCGATGCGAGTGTGAAAATTAGTAGAATAGGGAATATGCATAAAAAAATATATTTATTATCTAAACACTTTATCAAAAAATATACAAAAATATATTACTAACAGTGGAAATAGAATCAAAATTGCTCGAAAAACAAACGATATATAATTATTTTAAACAAATATATCTGTCCCTCTCGCGAAAACGCTGTTTTCTATGGCAGATGTATAGACGTCACGTAATGTGACGTCAAATTCCATGTCAGACTTCTCGTTCAAAAAGTAATCTTTGAAGCGTTATAACTTCATCGCTGATGAAGATATTTAAAAAATATTTTCTAGAGTGTTTACTGGAGCTTATAAGTAATTCATTTTATAAATAAAAAAATCGCGTGCATATTCCCTATTGGCAGTGTGTTTAAAAAACCAATTAGTTCATCACTTCAGGCATCTAGCCTTGGCATATAAAACTGTAAGAAATCTCAACATTCATATCTTATCAGTCACGTAAACAACTGCTATTAAAACCTTATCACTGTAGACCAACGTGTACTAATGAAAGTGACATTTAAATAATAAGGAACAGAAGATATGTATTTTTGTTACAAATGTGCTGTATTTAGATATTATGAAGTTTAGGTGAACTGTATAATTATTTATATTTATAATCTAGAGTAATTATGAATTTTTATTTGTTTAGGAACTACAACCTACTTATCTACTTGACATAACCCTTGAAACCATTCATATATGTATACATCTATACATCTAAATAAAATTGGAGTGTCTGTTTGTAATATTGAAATAACCGTTTTTTACTACATGTAAACGAATATATACACGGTACATACATCAAAATAACGTTTTTTACAATTTTTGTCCGTCTGTGTCTTTTTGTTCCGGCTAATCTCTGAAATGGCTGGACTGATTTTGACGGGACTTTTATTGGCAGGTAGCTGATGTAATAAGGAGTAACTAAGGGGCTACGTTTATTTAAGAAAAAAAATTAAATGTTAAAGAATCCACTGTTAGGCGAAACGAAGTTCGCCGGGTCAGCTAGTTATTATATACCTCTTCCATTACTGGCTGACTGAATGACTGACAGACAACGCACACCTGAAACTACTGGTCGTAGAAGTCTGAAATTTGGCGTGATGGATTTCCTTAAAATCCCGTTGGGAACGTTTCTTCCCGTTCCCGTAGGTATTTCAGAAAATCTCCTAGTGTTCCCTTACACTCACCAAGGAACCTACATGCCAAATTTCAGCTTTTTACGACCAGAGGCCTTTTTTTTTTTTTTTTTTAGGGATGGGAAATCATCCAATGACTCCTTCCGCTCTGGGTGTAGCGGGAGGGAGTGTCAGACTTCTACTGACTAAAACCCATCCATGTTCCTTCATTGCGCTTTGTGTTCCGGAGTCACGGTGTCTCTTGCGAATAATCCCGCGACTCCAGCAGGCGTCGGCCCTTTCGGGCCCCTCTGTGTTGCTGACTCTCTTTGAGGCGCGCGTGGAACACTAACGCGCTGTCGACACGGCCTGTCGTCACTAGACGGACGGACGGCGAGCCACCCATAGCTCGCCGTCCACAGGCCCGCTACGACCAGAGGCCTTAGTGTGAGTTTTTTCGACACACGTTCGAACGCGTTCGATTGCGAGCGCGTTAGAATTTAGTATGGGAATTTAGTTATAGTGCCACCTGGTGGTCACTCGTAGAACCTAAATCCCATACTAAATTCTAACGCGCTCGCAATCGAACGCGTTCGAACGTGAGTCGAAAAAACTCACACTTTGTCGCCGCACACGGGCCACCGGCCACAACCACAAAACGCCGCCACCGGCATATTTCCTGTAGTTTTCATACATTTAAGATTGTAGCGTGTGGCGGCCACCAGCGTCAACCGTGTGCGGCGAGTCCATATAAAATGTACGAAAACTACAGGAAATATGCCGGTGGCGGCGTTTTGTGGTTGTGGCCGGTGGCCCGTGTGCGGTGACCCTAAGGCCTCTGTAGTTTCGGCTATACGTTGTCTGTCAGTAACTCAGTAACGGAAGTATTTTATGTGTAAGAATTTTATTTATGACTGGGGCTGGGTGGCATGACGACTTAAATAGATTACGAGTAAAACAAATTAACGCAAATCATAATGAATTTACATTAAACAAAAGAAAATCAAAGAAAGTGGTACTATGATTCCTTAGTCTAATCTCAGAATAAATTGCATTCATGCTAATATTATTTATTATTTATTTATTTAACACTTTAAGCACAAATGTACAGAGGCGGACTTAAGGCCGTACCCTGACCAAATAACCTTGAGCAATTATTCCCTCAATAACAGCGCAAGAGATACAATAGCGAATACGCTCAGAATCTACATCTATATCTATACATATAATCTATACTTATAATAAATCTGTAGAGAGGTCAATTCTGTACATGAAATATATTTCCAAAATAACTATCAGGGGGTGATTAGGGATCGATACTGATGCCAAAAATGCAATCAGTACAATTTTTGTCTGTCTGTCTGTCGGTCTGTCTGTCTGTATAACTGTTATAGAAACAAAAACTACTCAAGAGATGTTAATGAAACTTGGAACAATTATTATTCATACTCCTGAGCAGGTTATAGTATACTTTTCATCACGCTACAATCAATAGGGGCAGAGCAGTGAAGGGAAATGTTGGGAAACGGGAGAAGTTACTCCATTTTTTAAGCTTTCGTCGCGTGTGCAACCTTAATGGTGAAAGCTACACAGAAATTATGTATGACGGAAATGTTCTCCTTAAAATTATTTAAAAAATATCCAACGACAGCATATGTCTATCTTTTATGATTGACGAACAATAACACGTGTAACTCCCGATAGCTTAGCAGTTCGAAGCTTTCTGACTGTATTTGTCTTCTCTTACGTTTATAAAACTCTCAGTCGTCCCTAATTAACATTAATAAAAGTTAACATTATTAACTATTCCATAAAAAAAGAATCATAGAAATCGGTATAGAAACACCAAAGTTATAGGTACATGAAAAACGCTAATAATAAGCCATCGCGCGCGAATACTGAATCATGCTATAAGGATTATTTTTGTGGTCGCGAACGCGCAGGCAGGCGGCTAGCTTGGCGCCTAGAGGCTAGCGAGTAGCTTCGGAAAACGGCTTACGACAGTTTGCAATATCCTTTAAAAATTATAATGTCGAGGGGAAGATGGTTATAATTTCGCTTTACACCAAACGAGTAATATTATAAATGTGAAAGTTTGGTTGTTTGTTACTCAATCACGCCAGAACGGCTTAACGGATCTTAATGAAATTTAGAACAAAGATAGATTATAGTTTGGAAAAGCACATAAGCTACTTTTCATCCCGGGAATATGTTCCCTAGGGATCACGCGGGCGAAGCCGCTGGCAGAAGCTAGTGTTGAATAAAATCGTAATAAAATCTAATTTCGGTCGTTTGAAAAAAATACTTCTACAAAAATGTTCATAATTAAATTGCCTATCCATTAGCGTAAGTACAAAATCAAAATAATCAAAATTTTTCGAGAAGATGCATGTTTTCAGTAATTTTTCCTCATTTCTGGTGTTTCTTTGTGAGGAGATTACTTAAACATTATACTTAGTAATAAAAAATAAAATGTACCATTTTGAAATCAAGATTATGTAGAAATTTTTGTGTATTTTTTATTAGTTGATATTTCTTTTGGATAAAGAGTAGATAGCTCCAAAAAACTGCACAAAAACGGCTAGCGCTGCGTTTTGCTCGGGGACGCGCCTTAATGCCATAGGCATTCTCTACCAGTCAACCTCTGGGTGATGCTGAGACAAAATATAGTGATGGGTGCAATGTGGAGAACAGAAAAGGGATTGATATTAATATACAAACATTAAACAGAATACATACATATTTTATAAATTATACATATTACATATAATGTAACAAAAGCTTTAATTGAAAAAATAAACATACGAACATGTTTTCTTGTATTGCCCAACGTGGTCTAGTCGCAGCGGCAAAATGTCGAATTTCTTCATTTCAGTTTAGCGGATATTAAGTGTATGAGGTCGTGCAATTGTATAATGGAACCTAAGTAAAAATTTGTGAATCCAACCATTTGGGAGCTATTGTACAAAAACTCTTTCCGCTGAAACTACGTCATCCTAGCGGCCCCTCTTTTATTGTACTACCCTACAAACGTACTTTCACAATTGAGTCAATTATTACTGATCTAATTTAACCGATTTTCGACGTTAAGATAATAAATTAGGTTCGGAAATCCCTTATTTCGTTTTGTGTAGATAAGTCCTTTGTTAGGGTTCCGTACCCAAAGGTGTTCAACGGAACCCTATTACTAAGCCTCCGCTGTCCGTCCGTAGGTACTTCTGTTGGTCTGTCGGCCTCAAGAACCGTAATAGAGACTGTTTTCACGGAGTGAGTATATCTATTGCCGCTATAGCAACAAATAATAAAAATCAAAGTTAGTCAAAGGCAAAGTGTTTATTTCAATTAGGCCATTAAACGGCACTTTTGAACGTCAACGTTATTAACCGACTTCCTAAAAAGGAGGAGGTTATCAATTCGGTTGTATGTTTTTTTTTTATGTTTGTTACCTCATAACTCCGACAATTATGAACCGATTTGAAAAAAAAAATTGTTTTATCTGAAAGGATATACTTGCAGATTGGTACCAGGTGAGATTTGGGCCAGAGTTTCCCCGTTTTGAATAAAAAAAAAATCAAAATCGGTTACGAACTTTGGATTTTAAATCGAAATAGCTGGAATTTGACTATTTAGATGATTCTTTGATAATCGAAATTGCGTATTTTGCTTTTCTGCAATTTTGCAGTGGTGTTGTTAGGTGTGAGGCACCACTAAAAAGTGAAAAATAAAAAACTTTTTACAAAAAAATACAACCGACTTCCAAAAAAACACTACAAAGTAAAAAATAACTTTAATTTCGGAAGTCGGTGTCAAAATACGAAGAAACTAACAAAAACACCGACTTCCGAAATTAAAGTTATTTTTTACTTTGTAGTGTTTTTTTTTTGGAAGTCGGTTATATTTTTTTCAAATAAATGTTTTTTACAATGTTTGTTGTATAACAAAATTAATTAAATATATGTGAGAATTATGCGCCTTTGGAACATATCAGTAAAAATTAAAGGGGGTTTCCCATATAAGAAACTTGTTGTTATTTGGTTTGTGGTACTGTACTGTGGTACACCTTCGTGGGAGTAGGCGTCAGACAGTCGGCTCATCGGAGGCGGAGATCGTACCTACCAGTCTTTTGACGTCTATAAACGTCACCCGACCATCATGTGGGAAGAAAATGTAGCCAAAAATAGATAAACGAACTATTATAACCTTGGAATCTATCATATTTAATCTTTCAAGAAAATATTTTGAATAAGGGCACGTTCCTTAT
The DNA here is from genome assembly GCA_963859965.1 of Ceramica pisi. Classification (NCBI taxonomy): domain Eukaryota; kingdom Metazoa; phylum Arthropoda; class Insecta; order Lepidoptera; family Noctuidae; genus Ceramica; species Ceramica pisi. The sequence goes on from OY982538.1 coordinate 3,268,054, forward strand.
TCAAAATTAACACGATTGTCGATGTGATTCTAGCCTGTAGGAGTACATAGGTTATTATTACACTTAACCAAATAAAGACACGTACTCATGATCTTATGAAATAGAAAAAAAAAAACTGATTAGTAAAAGTGGTATTTATACTGAATTTACTAAAACTCTGAGCTAAGAGGCTCATTGGTGATATAAAACTTGTGGATGCCAAGCTTGGCTCGACGCTGCAAGATTGTCTGATTTAAATTAAAAAAAAATCGACAGTATCATTGAACAAACGAATGGATTTGGGACCAAACTTAGGGCCCTCTGGAACTAGGAACTAGTTTTTGCAGGATCTAAAATTGAAAATTGGAAAGCCGTTCCCCTTAATTTGCCATAAGACTTGGTGAGCGTAACTTAGTGTTGTTAATGTATAGAAGACCTCATAATTTTACAGGAACGTATTTTAATGACTAAACCACAAAATATAACACTGAAATCTAATAAATACCAAATTCAACCAGCCTAAAAGGAAAGCCTATACAAATTTACATTAATTATACAAAGTCACTATAACGTTGACGCGGTATCACGGCATCGCGCCACAATCGCGGCAACGCGCGGTATAAATCGCGCGAGTACATGTATTATGCAAACGGACAGAGCGTCTCATATCTCGGTGCGGCTATGTTTTAGTCTACTTAACGTGATGTAGATTAGCTTTTTGACCCCTACTAGTTGTGTATAATTATTTAAACGACGTTGTTTAACAATATCGGCCTATAATAGTGTATTTTGCCACATAATGACATACCCCACCCTAATGCACTCTCTTTTGCGTATATTCCGCCTCGGCTCCAATGAAAAACGCAACAAATAAAGTTTTTAACAAACACATCCCTCGCAAACCTCGCACATCCTTGGTGGTAACGTGGCCTTAAGATACTTTCACTCTTTACTGTCAACTAGGTACCTTTTACCAGCGGCTTCGTCTTTGTGAAAGTCGATAATAGGGAATAACCCTGCCTGAGTCTGTGCTTCCTGATGGCTACAACCTGGGAGGCTTTAAGTCAAGAGTGAATAGGCAAGCGTGCTCCACCTAAGACCGCATCATCGCTTAACATCAGGTGAGATAACGGTATGCCTATCAATAGTAAAAAAAAAAACTATGAATGAAAGATATGTTTGTTATCTATACAGTATATCTAAAATATATACAAACATATAATACTTACAGTGAAAATAGAATCAAAATAAACGAGATATAAAATTAGTTTAAACAAAAATATCTGTTCTTCATACGAAAACGCTGTTTTATATGGCAGCTGTATAGGCGTCATGGACTTTAACGTCAAAGTTTATATCTGACTTCTCTTTCTAATTTTAATCTTTGAAGCTTTATAACTTCATTGCTGATGAAGGTATTTAAAAAATATTTTTATGCTTGTTTTCTAGAGCTAATAAGTATTTCATTTTGCAAATAAAAAAAATCGCATGCATTTTCCCTATTATCGTTACATATTCACTTTGCCCCTTTCTAGGTCATGGTCTACCCATGTGCTTAGTATCCTCCACATAAGTTCACCTTTTAAGACGTGACGAGACATAAGAGCCTGATAGACAGCCAGGCTTAGTATCACATTTACAATATTAGTATGGTACAGTCTTGCGCATCGAGTTGCAAGCCTGTCGGTTTTGTATCGGTTGCATTTTGGGGATTTTGCGACGGAATTGCATTATTTTTTTCCGCCAAACCCGTTCCATCATCGCACCACAAGACGAACGGCGGTGCACCACCGGTACATGTTGAACATCCCACTCACACGCACATAACGTTTTGGGATCACATTCATAGTGCGTACAGCAAAAGAGTGAAATTCCCTGCCGGAGTCTGTGTTTCCTGATAGCTACAACCTGTGAGTCTATAAGTCAAGAGTGAATAGGTTACTTCTAGGCAAGCGTGCTCCATCTTAGACCGCATCATCGCTTACCATCAGGTGAGATAGAGGTCAAACGCGTGCCTATCAAAAGTACAAAAAAAAAATGTTGGCATAGTCACACCAATTCGTGATCTCCTGGTAGGTGAATCGTTTAGATTAAGCTAATGAAATGCGTTAGGTGTAAATTGTACTCCGGCGCGTGTGTCGCTGCCATTGTGCTGTTATATTTAGGTACATTAATACTCCTATTGAGCTATAGTGTCCTGGTACCGGTGTAAGTTAGGTGGCGGGCAACAAGCATCAGTTGCCAAATATGGTCTTGGAAAACGGATTATTGTTATTAATTAGTAGGTGGAATATGAACGATGCCTCTTCATCTTCTTTGTATTGTAGCAGCATCGATGCCGCCACAAGAAAAAACCTACGAAACAAATCTGCATCGCAACAAAAAGAACCGCGACGCCATCTATCCAACTGGCGGCGAACTAAAAATTCTAAATCGCGCAAGCAGAGTTTACCATGTGATTTGAAAATATACATACACCCGAATATGAACAATCGGACAGTTTTGCTTGGGAGGCTACCCCCAGGCACAATAACCACCTGGGCGGAGGATTCTCCCTTTTCATTGAGGGTTAGCGGGACTTTACTCTCTGTACCGCATACCCCCCAATGACACCTCCGGGACTCGTCGGGCTTCATTAGCTCGGCGTTTTTCTGGTGGTCGCCACTGTTGATTCTGGCTTTCAGGAGTTGCAGTGGTTGGGAATGTGTGGCGGGTTTGTCCCCATAAAAATAAAGAAATACCCCCCAAAGTATCAACACTATCAACGATTCAATAGGTAAGTAATATGCATTTCTATAAGAATTTAGTGACGATGCTACCTATCTTTGCGTAATTATCAGCAGAAGAAATGGTAGTTTCATTTTAAGATTCCGTACTCGATGGGTAACTAAAGTAACCCTCCGCTGTCTATCGATTTATTACTTATCCGTCTATCCATTCGTTCGTTCGTGCGCCCGTCTGTCTGTCAGCGCGCTGTATCTCAAGAACCGTACATAGGCAGACAGTTGAAAGTTTCACAGAGTATCTATTTCTATAATAACAAATAAAATGACTCCCATACAAGAAACGTGTTCTTTTCTCTATGGTACGGCACCCTTCATGTGAAAGTCCGACTCGCACTTGGCCGGTTTTATATAGTTCGAGCGTTCCACACTTTACTGTAACCGCTCAGCAGAAGAGATAGACCGTTCGCTCAATTAAATGACTCACTACATAAACATGCACACAACCTACACTACACTTTTATTCATCCCCACACTATACTAACTATATTAACAATTTAATTTAATTTATATATCTATATCTTAATCTTAATATATATAAATCTCGTGTCACAATGTTTGTCCTCAATGGACTCCTAAACCACTTAACCGATTATAATAAAATTCGCACACCATGTGCAGTTCGATCCAACTTGGAAGATAGGATAGTTTAAATCTCAATTTTTTGTTGCAATATTATTTAGGAGCGGAGACGAAGTTGCGCGGGACAGCTAGTAATTATATTATAAATCACGTGTCACGTTGTTTGTCCACGATGGACTCCTAAACTACTTAACCGATTTTAATCAAATTTGCACACCGTGTGCAGTTTGATCTAACTTGAAAGATAGGGTAGCTTACATCTCAATTTATTGTTGCAATATTATTTAGGAGCGGAAAATGTGACGCAGACGAAGTTGCGCGGGTCATCTAGTAGAGATATTATATAAATTACATCTTGAGTTATTATTAAATTATTCGCGATCACTGTCTGCTAAAATAATAAATAAGAAAGAATGTTATATAACCTAAGGTGTGGAGACCTGGTGTCCTGAAATGCAGGGCCCAAGCCTAGTTTAGGCACCAGTCTCCAACAATATACTTAATGTATTGTGGAGAAAAAAAAAAAAACTGTATATGTAAAAAAATGGCCCAAATCTCACCTGATGGAAAGTGATGATTAGGCCGAAGATGGAAGCGAGTTTCACCCGGAATCATCTTACACAGAGGAACTGGCTATCATACCTCTAAGTGCCGGAACACAACAATGCTGTTAACATAGTTGTTATGGCGACAGACTTAGACATGATGGTGGTAGCTTGCCAGGCGGACTTAGAACAAGTCCTACCACCAACCAACCCGAGCAAAAAATTTGCCTCCGCAGCTGGTATAACCACTAGACCACGGAGGCGGTTAGTGTCACCTGTTTAGCACCACCCGGGGACCACGTGTAGGGATTCGCTGAGGGGTATTCTCCTACGGACGCGGGTGACTCGGCCCCAACGGACGCGTCTTACGAATTTTCGATCAGGTCACGTATCCTGACGCGTCATCCGTCTTACGAAATTGCAATCAGGTCACGTGTCCTAACGCGAGTTTAACATTTTCTACCCATCCCAAGAAAAGTACTCAATGCCTCTACCTCTAAAGAAGTTTTCACTTCAATGTGTTCAAAATGTTTATTCAATATTGAAAACATCACTGTCTTTGATACGCCCTACACGTTAATAATGAATTTCTAAAACCAGCTTGTTAGCAAGAGCCAACATAAACATCGTTAGTCATAAGCAGTTTATGCCCTACATGGAGTCATACATATTCATGAAGAACTTTACGCTTTATTTTCGGCCTCTATCGATAAAAATGGCAAAGTTTGACCTTGGTTTTGTTTTTTTAAATCATAGGATTATTAGGTCATTATGAGATGAGTATATTATGTTATTATAATTATAGTAGATAGCAAAACATTATTTTTACTTAATTAACGAATGTTAATCGAAGCGATTTTAATTCAAAGCTAAGTTTATGATATTGTAATACTTTAGGAACGTGCTTGTGGCTAAATAATAATGGCCGCACAGGTAGATCTTCAAGGTTAAGCAACGCTTGCCGAGGTTGGTCTGTGGATGGGTGACCATCTTAACATACTGAGTTTCCTCCGAGCCTCGGAAAGCACGTTAAGCTGTTGGTTCCGGCTGTCATTTGAAGATCTTTGGCAGTCGTTACGGATAGTCCGAAGCCAGTAAATCTGACTCCAGTCTTGCCAAGAAGTAGCGTGTTGCCTAGTTAATGGGTTGTGGAGATCTGGTAGGCAGCCGCTCCTCGTAAAACACTGATATTCAGCTGATTCCGGTTTGCCCGGAAGCCGACCCCAATATAGTTGGGAAAAGGCTAGGCAGGTAATGTTCAAATTGGTTGACAAAATCGTCAATGACGTTGTGAAAACTTACGGCGTTTGTCAACTCGGCTTCTAAATTCAGCACAGCTTGCGATCCATCCTTGTGTACATGAGAGCGATCTTTGGCTACTTTTTTTTACCCAAAACCCAAAGCTAAGTTCTGTCCATACCTCAGAGGCGTACTCTATAAATTTAACCAAATATCATGTATCGTAAGCAAAATGTAATGAATATAATTTAAAAAATAAATGTTATATAATATACAATATTAAATTTTGACTTCTCTAAACTGTGTGAACTTCTGGTTGTTGTTGCGTTTAGGTTAACTTATTTGTGTATTAATCTGTGGAAACTGGTTCTGTATTGTGTTGACCTAATTGTTTACATAAGTTTTTTATTGCATCTGTTTGTTTCCCAAATAAAATAAAGCAACCAACACACGAACATCTCCTATTAACACCCATAATTTAACAGCTCCAACCATTTTCACCTAACTTGTTAATCCCCAGAATAAAACTAGCCTATCCCTCTAATATAATTTATTGCAGTAAATAATACAACTATATTTATATCACTGGGTTAATAATTTCCGAGTATCCCTAGAGAGAAATTTCAAAGTGATTATGTCAACGGTACTATTAAATTGAGGACCCGGTCTAATGAATTCTGTTTCACGCGTTTGTTGGTGAACTATTTTGGGTATATTGCGTTTTGCTATTTATGTATTTTGTTTTGAAAAGATATATATCTTACTTGACACATCAATTAGAAATTCAATAGAAATTGTTGAATTGGTAACTGACGCGTAAAAGTATTATTTGTTAACAAAAATTAAGTATTTATCGTTAGGTATGAAAACATCACATCTTGAAAATCAACAAGGTCATCTTGAAAGTGGCTGAAAAAAGTTGTAAACACAAAAATATACTAGGGAAACTGTCCACTAAATAATTACATCTAAAGTTCTACTTTATTACAGAAACCGCGTTATAATCTTCATTTTTACCTTGCAGTTCATACATTACACATATATTTTCGCACATAAGTCTATATAATTCCTAGAAATATTGTATATGTACTTAGGTACCAGCCATAACTACTCAAAGAATGAAGCAACCTATTTTAAGCCAGCCCACGATTCCTGATCTCCAAATAAAAAGAAACTCCTAATCTCAAGGATTTAACGAAATCTTACAAAACATTAAATGTAAAAGATTCTGAGCTTCTATAATACACTATTTTCTCACGGAAGATCCTTCGGAATCTAAATCGGTAGTTTGCTATAAAGCTACGTTTACATTGGCAATTCGTTCAGCAACAGCAACTGTTGCAGAAGGGAAAGAATCATTATTTTTTAAGTGTCAATCTAGCTGGCCCCCGCAACTTCGTCTACGTCACATTTTCCATTAATGTTTCGCTCCTATTTGTCTTAGCGTAATAATATATAGCCTATAGCCTTCCTCGTTAAATGGGCTATCTAACACTGAAACAATTTTTCAAATAGGACCAGCAGTTCCTGAGATTAGCGCGTTCAAGCAAACAAACAAACTCTTCAGCTTTATAATATTAGTATAGATAATATAGAGGTAGTAGGAAATGTCTTCTGCCAGGGTTGCGGAATTTGATCAAAAGAATCATCGCGGTCTTGGAACGCAAAGAATATTAGGTGGAACACGGATGGGTTTGAGTCAGTAAGAGTCTGACACTCCCTTTTGCTCCGCCTAGAATGGGAGCAGTCATTTGACGATTTCCCATCTCGTATAACAGACAATGTTTTGTTGCATTAACACATTCACTGTCCGCAAAGCAAACACATTAGTTGAACAATCAGCATGAACCACATGTGGTTCATGGGACTGTGAACCGGTTAAGATCGCCTACTGTACATTAAGCTTAAATTATTAAACAAGGGCATCGAGTTAGATATCCAGATACATCGCCAGAGGACTGGTATTTACTAAAACTACCCCGGTGTCCTCTCGTACATTTGCCTCCGTGGCTACGGTTGCGTAGGTATATGACATCGCTGCCTCAGACTATTGCTTCCCCGCCGTCCTTCTTCCCTGCTTTTGTAAACCATATATCTATTCTTTTATTCTAATATAATAAAGAAGTCATCTTTGTGAGTTTGTGTGGTTGTAGAGGGTAATATCTGGATCTACTGGATCATTCATTTGTCTAGCCTTTTCCCAACTATATTGGGGTCGGCTTCCAGTCAAACCGGATTAAGCATAGTACCAGTATTTTACGCGGAGCGGCTGCCTACCAGACCTCCACAACCCATTAACTGGGTAAACACGGTACTTCATAGAAAGACTGGAGTCAGATTAACTGGCTTCTGACTATCCGTAACGACTGCCAAAGATCTATAAATGACAGCCGGGACCAACGGCTTAACGTGCTTTCCGAGGCACAGAGGAAACTCGGTATGTTAAGATGGTCACCCATCCACAGACCAACCTTGGCAAGCGTTGCTTCTGGATCTTTTGAATCGATTTAAAAAATGGTTTACCATTATAAAGCCACACTAATAATTGTGAGTGTCATAGGCTTATATTAACCTGAAAAATACCGCACAAAGACGCGAGCACGGGTCCGCTAATAATATTTAAGTGTCTCAATACCTTACCATCTTCATTATGATTAGTATGGGATTACTCACACTCATTCAGATCTATTCAGCTTATGCCCATAGATATCCGCACATGTTCCCATTGTATGAGCACATTTATAAAAGAGTGAAAAGCAGAAGTCGAAATAAATTACTTGCACCCAGCCAAAGACTACATTTGTATAGTAGGAATTCCAATTGCATGGCAGTCAAAATCTTTAATAAATTACCCCCACGCATCAGAGTGTTGCATACTAATAAATTCAAGAAAACTTTATGTATTTGACTGGCTTTTAGACAAATGTTTCTACTCGGTTAATGAATTTTTTAATTATAATTTTGACGATATATGATATCAATACTTTGTGTGTATGTACTCTTATTGACTTTTATAGTATTTGTTTTTTTTTTGTTTTCGTTTGACATTAAATTATATTAAAGTTTTGACATTTAATTCGTAAATATATATTGTGCTCATAAAATTTGACATTGTATTAGAATCACAAATTTTCAAATAGTTTATAATAATTACATTAGCGGGCATGTATCTTTTTCTTATTGTTTCAATGAAAAACTGTACTGTAAGTTGACTTGTAACTTAATTTAATATTACTAAACCGGCAACGGTAGTGTATGTGAGACTGTTTAATTTTAAGAACGTAATGTATTACCATATGCTCAGAAATTAATTATCATTATCATTATAGAAAACAACCATTTTGTATGGAGACGTGCACGCATCCGTTCAGCTTTCCGCGTCTATTCAGATTTTGCGCCAAACAAGTATAAAATGAGGACAAATGTGTTATTATCATGCGAGTGCTATAGATTGAGTTCAACACTGTTCTGCCGCTGCCGTCTTCTCCTACTTACGACGCTGATAGAAGCAGAGCTGTGTGGCCAAAATCAATCAACGAAATACGAATGGAGTTGAATTAGTGTGAGTAGTCCTTATGATCATAAATTACTCGGTGCTGCCGTAAGTTGCTCGCCATTGCCGTAACGACAAGCAATGTAAACGCTTCTTAACTTTTCTAACGGCCGCCATTTTTGCCGGTCACTTATACCCACGTTTCTATTCAATATATTTCTCCGGACGTTAAAGGGTTCGGCTGCTTGCGTGGGCTCAGTGGTCGCGAGAATCTGTGATAAATTGTTGGCTTGCTGTGAGAGATTAAAGTATGTTCTTATTGTACGATACTTGCCTTTGAATGCGGTTTGTTGATCAAGGATTACGCTTTCCTGGAGGAATGATAGGCTTGTGTCCTGAAAATATAGTCCGTCAGTTAGATTATCAAAAAATATTTGACCCGTATTTTTTCTTTTGTTACGTGAACCAAAATTGACGAAGTTACGATGCTTTTAAAATTCTCAATACGTCACGCCCTGGCATAATTTTTAGCGGGTCGTGACATCACGAGCCTCCACTCCCGAGTTTTGATGCGTTATGTATTTGTCAATATTCATTGATTACAAAAACAAAAAACACGTGTCCATTATTTTTCAATACTCTAACTGACGGACTAAATAGTTTAGCAATTTGCGGATGATGGAAACTAGCCTATTCTCGGGAAAAGCGGAAAGAAAGATAATTTATTACTCACACTGAACGCAGGCTTATTAAATAGAAAGAAAACCTAACCTGATCAGCGTGTCTAAAAAGCCACTTTAGCAGAATCAGAAAGCACAACACGCTACCCGTCAGTGTCAATTTTTTCCAATCAACTTTGACCCTAATTCTTTCTCCTAAAGTGGCTTTTTTACCTGACTGACTCGTAATTCTAGAGCATTTCGAAACAGTCAAACAAGGCATGAGTCTATGTGTTAACAAACGTTTTGTTTGTGTATTTTTCAACAGTCAGATTGTAAGTTACCGTCTGTTACAACGGATCTTAGAAAGTTTTGTTCACAGTGTGAAATCATTATAAAGTAGTAGGACAAGATCTCATCATCTGCCTAGCTTTTTCCCAACTACATTGGGGTCGGCTTCCAGTCTAACTGGATTCAGCTGAATACCAGTATTTTACGTGGAGCGGCTGCCTACCAGACCTCCACAACCCATTAACTGGGTAACACGGTATTTCTTGGCAAGACTGGAGTCAGATTTACTGGCTTCTGACAATCCGTAACGACTGCCAAAGATCTACAAATGACAGCCGGGACCAACGGCTTAATGTGCTTAAGAACTTGTAGGTACTACAATAACAGTACATAATGTTATACATGTAATAACACTTAGTTACAGGTAACGACCACTAAATGTAGTAAGCTAGCAATCATTTATGTCAGACCTTTATTATAGGTTCGGAAACTAATTTTATTGCTATTGGAAGTACGGCTGGTACTACTCAAATTATTATGTAACTATTATGTATCTATAGTACTTAACCAGGTCGATCTTCAAGGTTAAGCAAAGCTTGCCAAGGTTTGTCTGTGGATGGGTAACAATCTTAACATAATAACCGAGTTTCTTCCGTGCCTCGGAAAGCACTGCAAGCCGTTGGTCTCGGCTGTCATTTGTAGATCTCTGGCCGTCGTCGTTACGGATTGTCAGAACCCAGTAAATCTGACTTTAGTCTTTTTAATCCTTGTACACCTTCCGTTAACACCGTCATCCACTTCTTTAAATTACATATGAAAATTTAACTATCCACCGAAAAGGTGACCCGGGTTTTAGGCGAAAAAACCAGACTATACGGGGCCTTATTTCCTCAATGTTTTAATGGTAATTTGAATATGTTAGCGGGGAATATTTTAGTCGGTCGATAAGGTGAGAGAGTGTTCTGACGAGGATAGTTAAGTGTTGTGAGCGGTTTTGAAGCGAGTGGATTTTAGAGTTAGGTGAAGTTAGGATCGTTGCTTGGTAAGTGCGGTTGAGTGTTTGGTGCGCTTATTATTTTTAGTTGAAAATTATGAAAAGGAAATAATAAGAATTAACACATTTGTTTAGTTGGAAGGTTTTTTAACATAATATTGATAGGCTCGCGTTTGAGCACAAGCTTAAGTAATTGAAAGCAATGATATGGCCGAAGATAGGACACCCCTAGTTTAGAAGTACCTAATCCGGGCATAAAGGGAGCAAACCCCTTGATTTAAAGTTCCCTGGGGGGAACTCCACTACTTAGCTGAACAGTTTCCTTAACTGTCATTTTTTTGAAGAAACAGCATCATCTTTTACTTGTTTTTTTACCCTTATATAATAAATTTATCACCAGTTATTTATTTATTTATTTAAGCAATATGGAAGACTTACAGCTAAAACAAACACATCATGATCAGTAAATAGGACTGTCAGCCAATTACAAGTCTCCACTTTTAAAATTCAGAAAAATAAAGTAATTTCTAGGACATTCACACCAAAATTACTCACTGACTAATACTTGTAGGTACTAAAATGTTGCTCGCACTGCAAAATTATCACTATACTTAATTAAAATAACTATACTATACTTAATTAACTACTTATATTCTGTTATTCTGAATTTCATTCAGATTAAGTGGATATCTTAAGATCTTTGTATTTCTTAACTAGCGTGTGCCAGCGGCTTCGCAATCCCTAAAGAACATACTCCCAGAATATATATAACCTATATACCCTCATAGTTCCCGTTCCTGTAGGATTTCCGGGATAAAACTATCCTATGACATCCAAATCGGTTTAGTGGTTTAGGCATGAAGAAGAGAGATAGACAGACAAAGTTACTTTCGCATTTATAATATTATTATAAATGCGAAAGTAACTTTGTCTGATTTGGATGTCATAGGATAGTTTTTAAAACTAAAGTAACTATTATCCCAACTCATCAAAACAACTGTCTACTTAAGTCATCCTTGATAAATGACACTCCTAAAAGCCTGAGTAGGTGTAAAACATTACCCTCGACTTGGCATCCCGCTTGTGTAAACAATATTTATGCGATTTCAAACTGCGTTGCTAATGCATCCGCCAGTGGCTGGCGCCAGCGGCTGTATCAGTGTGAACGAGGCTTTAAATCATTTCCGTAGATTTAAACTTTTTCTTGAATCTGTACAAGATTTTGCGAATAGAGTGATTGTATTATTTTTTGGTCGTAAAATGACCAGTGACCGTCTTGTTTTACGTACTTGTTATTCGAAGGTGTAATAAATTAAGCCTATTTGGTCTTAAGGCATAGCTAATACAAGGCTTTGTCTTGAGAAATATCTGTTGGTTCTGTCAACAAAGCAATGTTTATTTTCTGAATGTTATCTCGCTCTTTGTGAAATCGCGCTGTCTATACTAATATTATAAAGCTGAAGAGTTTGTTTGCTTGGTTGAAAGCGCTATTCTCAGGAACATCAGGTACGAATTGAAAAATTATTTTAGTATAGTATAAGTCAGTTATCGAGGAAGGCTCTATATAGGCTATAACATCACGCTCCGAGCATTAACGAACGCAAACGAAGTGACGCGGACCAGCCAGAATTATAATGTAGCGATTCCATAAAATACTCAACAGATAATCAGGTCTAAGTAAAGAACTTAAAGTCTTTATGTACGCACACGCAACGGTATGGTAGACTTTTTAAACCGTTTTATAGTTCATGCATTCCACATCATTCTTTGATAAATCGTTCACTATTCAAGCAGCTCGTTTGTGGAATGCTTTACCCATAGATGTGAGACGTGCTCAAACTACTACTTACTTTTAAAAAAATGGTTAAGGAGCATTACCTCTCACTATAATTTTTCTTCTCCTCTCCTAATTGTACACTTGATATTATTTAGTATGTATAAATATAATTATGTATATTTATTGTAGTGTTTATTATAATATATATTTGTAGTGTTTATTTTATATTAGTATGTCTAATGAATAATATTTATGATTTTTTGTACACTGACCGCCCTAAATCTAACTTCTTTCGTTAAATCCATCCAAAGGTTGTCTGTAAGAGATTGCCCTGTGCGATAAGACCGCCCATTGTACACGTGTTTTTTACAAACGTATTTCCTGTTTTGTTATTATTTATTTATTTATTTATTTATTTAAACTTTTCGCACAAAAAAAAAAGTACAAAGGCGGACTTAGGCTTAGGCTTTATTAGGTGTACAATAAAGTATATAATAATAATAGTCAGAATTATTTGAGAAATAGATTTTGCCTTGCTTTTTGTCCATAGCTCTGACGGTTCGTCGAAAAACTTGTAAAATCTAAACTAGTTCTTGCCCGCGACTTCGTACGCGCTTGTCCCGTTTTTTTTTCCGTTCCCGTAGGAATTTCGGGAAATCCTCTCTTTGTACTCCCCTACACTTCCCAAGGAACCTACTTGCCAAATTTCAGCTTCCTACGACCAGTAATTACGGCTGTGCGTTGTTTGTCAGTCACTCACTCAGTAAATGAAGAATTTTATATATACTGGATGAGAGTCGAAACTGGTCGATGTAGCGATTTTTTTACTTTTTTATGCAAAACGGGGAGACTCTTGGCCCAATTCTCACCTGATGGAAAGTGATGATTAGGCCGAAGATGGAAGCGAGTTTCACCCGGAATCCTCTTACACAGAGGAACTGGCTATCATACCTCTAACTGCCGGAACACAACAATGCTGTTAACATTGTTGTTATGGCGACAGACTTAGACATGATGGTGGTAGCTTGCCAGGCGGACTTAGAAAAAGTCCTACCACCAACCAAACCGAGCAAAAAATTTGCCCCCGCTGGGAATCGAACCGGGAACTCTGGGTCTGAATCAGGTGGTTTAACCACTAGACCACGGAGGCGGTTAGTGTCACCTGTTTAGCACCACCCGGGGACCACGTGTAGGGATCCGCTGAAGGGTATTCTCCTACGGACGCGGGTGACTCGGCCCCCAAACACTTGGCGACACTTGGGCAAGGCCTACGTTCAGCAGTGAATGTTTTTCAGCTAAAATTATGATAATGATGACTCATGCCTACGAAACTAAGACGCTATAAAGATTCTGGTAGCTGACATTGCCTATTAGTCAAGAATTGACTTCTGTTACAGTATTTTTGAACCCCAAAGCACATAGCCCTACTAAAACCCAATTAAATCACGCTCTAAAACATTAACACAATCCAACGTTAAATAGGACAGAGCTTATAGAAGTGCGTGTAGGTCAGACCGTCAAAGGTGGTCACTGCATAAGTTATGTACCACCGTACGTATCTTAATGGCTCCTTTCCTTCTACACTTCTTACAGTTTACCATTATGTGTCGGTAAAACAGACTTTTTATGACAACTGAATACGGTTGGTGATACGTTAGTGTCTTTTGGTTGGTTAAAAAAGTGTTTTTTTTTCTATGTAGGGTGTAAGGAATGGTGTCCATCCGGATAGATTTTTTACATGGATTAAATTATGTGGGCGGTTCGTTTTTGAATAAAAATGTAATATAGAGTTTGAATTTGTTTTAATGTTTTTTTTAAACTGTGTAAGTAATGGTATCCATCCGGATATTTCTTTTATGCGGGTTGAATTATGTGGGTTGTTCATTTTTGAATAAAATTGTAATGTAGAGTTGAAGAATTATGACCTGCTTAGTGTCTGTGGCGATTTGGCGTTATTTCTGTAGATAAGGAAATTCAATTTTAAAGCCTATTGCAGTGCTTCACCCCGCGGTGGTAGTACACAAAGCTTGAAAATAAAAAGCAATTAACGTTTGAAAGTGATATTTACACTTCTACACTAATATTATAAAAAGGAAAGATTTGATTGTTTGTTCGTTTGAATTGAATAGGCTCCGAAACTACTGGACCGGTTTAAAAAATTCTTTCACCAATGTGTAGAATGGACTGCCCGTATGAACATAGGCTATATTTTATCCCGTTAAAATAAAGAGTATACCCGTACGAAGTTGGGACGTGCAGCTCGTTTTAAATATTTATTTACAAAATAGATAACATTTGTGGCTATTATCACTTAAATAGAGAGTCCAATTCTATAGAATTGGTCGTTCCACGAAGAATTTCACTGCATAACAAATTGTTGAATATAAGTACTCTGGATTTTGCTTTCCACACGAGTTCGTCAATTCAAATCAATAAAAATCACACTCCAACGGAAGTCCCAAAATTTTCCTGTTCCAATTTTCAAACAGCGCGCCAAAAACTGCAATTACGGTCAACGATTTTCTATTTGGCCAGTAACTCTGTTTCCTCTCTGGACCCTCAAAAGGACGGTCAGATGTGAAACTCAATGAACCATACGAAATGTGTATACAGATTTATATATTTTCTCGTTTTTCCTTAGATAATAAGGGTGCGTGTTTTCTTGGGCCTCATCATTACTTTTTTTTGTGAAGTACGCTACAGATTTCTTAGAAATAATTATAACATAATTATTTCCTTTTTGTGAGTACTTGTTGTTCAAAGATCCTGTACTTCAACAATCAATCTGGTCTACGGTAGGCGCCAGATAAATTTGCAATAAAGTTTTTTGTCTCTTCTTTTTCTTAAGTTATTACATATTTAAATGTCTCGGATATTATTTTTATCTTTACACCATCAAGATTTCTGAATATTTTTGTCACTTCTCCAGTTTATTTTAAATGATAACTGCGTTAACGTATATATATCTTACCCAATATAATATAATTCTACTCTCATCAACTCTATATACATAAAGCTTGCCACCGCATATCTCCCTATACAATCAACCACTTACAACTTATACAATTCCCTTTTGTTCCCTCTATACGTAACAGTCTGTTATTATTGGGCGTAGTTCATTATGTCTGAGGCGCTGTAGGTACGCAGCTTATTAGGCCAATCAATAGGGAATTAGATTCTCTCAGATTTGGTCATTTATTTTGTTATTGTAGGAATATGTACTGTTCCGTTTTGTAGATGCTTGTTATTTTTGAAAGTTCCTACATATCTCACTTCAGTGGCTTTTTGTAAAATATGTTTCAATGAGAGTCTTCTGAAAAATTCACGACACCAGTTGGCATCATTTAGACAACCGGGCAAATACTCTGAAAACGTTACTTTCAGACCAAGCTAGCGTGTATGCGTATCTTAAAAGTAAACACTAAGATTTTTCTTTCCTACACAATTTGTTAGTAAAAAAAAAAAAAGTGGGCTGGCGGCTCTGCGATTTTGAAATATTAATATGACAGAAACACGACGTCAATTTAACTAATATCAGAAAACATAAACGTTTTGACAGGGGCTCGGACCTGACGCCTCAGTGTGGCGTTAGGGTGGCGG
This sequence comes from Ceramica pisi, assembly GCA_963859965.1. NCBI lineage: Eukaryota > Metazoa > Arthropoda > Insecta > Lepidoptera > Noctuidae > Ceramica > Ceramica pisi. The sequence goes on from OY982538.1 coordinate 3,283,996, forward strand.
TTTCCAGAAAACTCTCATTGAATTGGTATCGCCAGGTTACAACAACAGCTACAGCTTACGGTTATTATCCGGATGTGAATTTTTAGGCAAGGTTATTTTAAGCTCGATATGCCCCGAAAGACTAAAATACATTACCGAATTTAATAAATTAACATATAACTAGTCGTTCCAATAGAAATTGTAGACAGTAAAAAATATCTAGGTGCGATCTGGTCTACCTATTTGTGATAGTCTAATAAGCAAAAGAAAACAACCCTAATCACTTTAAAGTCAGAGTGAATACGCTCCTTCTGGGTAAGCTCGCTCCATCGTAGACTTTGTCTCTGTCATTCTGATCGCCTAGACTCTAGTAGTCAAGAGTAAACCCATAACAAATTAAAAAAAAAAAACAAAAGACGATTGAATACAATAGTTCCAATAGCAAATAATATAACGTCTGGTACTGCTGATTAAACAAGTTAGTCTACCTAGTCTTTTCCCAACTATATTGGGGTCGGCTTCTACTAACCATCTGCAGCTGGATACCATTTTTTTTCTCACATGATTCCCACAATCATATTAATATTAACCACGCAACAATCTGACAAATTTCATTTTCATCTTTATCGCTAACGCCAACACGCCCAAAACACCCGCCCGTCACCGACAGCCAAAGATGTTGAAATAGAAATTACTTGCGTGATACGGAGGAAGCTCGTTACGTAACGTATGTTCACCCATCCATGGACTAACCTTGGCAAGCGTTGCTTTACCTTGAAGTACGACCCGAGCGGCTTACTATTAGGCCACATACTTCCCCAATACGTGTAAATATATATAGTAAATGTTACGTGGATTTTTCATGAACTCCCTACATTTGTGGCACAAAACGGCCGATAACGTCACTTCACCTGAATAGTTGGTTTCAGGCCGAAAAATGTCTTTCAGGCGTCAAGTTTCAGGAGTTCAATGACGCGGCTTTTTAGTTAAAGTCTTATCGGGAGAATCTGCGACTTGGTTGGCCATTTTATGTATATGTTGGGGTTTATATTTTGCTTTAGAACGTAGATAGGTATGACACGGCGTACTTTTAACGCTGACGACGTACGTTTTACAAACGCGCGCTCGCGGTGTAGGTGCTGTAGATGACCAAAAAGCAGTACTATGTTTATGAATTTCGTTTAAAGCGCGTTAGAGCGCGCAGTCTTAAGGTTCACATGAAATATAATTACTTAAATGCATTGGATATTTTTTCCTTTTTCGGGAATTTGTTGGGTTCAAATGATTTTATTTTACTTGATATGGGCTTACTCTTGAATCTAGTCTTGGTTAGAGATGTCAGAGACAAAGTCTACGATGGAGCGAGCTTACCCAGAAGTAGCCTGTTCACTGTAACTTTGAAAAGATTAGGGTTGTAAGCGTTCGGCGTTGTTCGTTCGTTCCTAATTACCTATTTACTACTTAAAACTTCTACTATCACAGAACGTTTTTCTGCCATTGTCTCTAATGTACTATTATTATAATGTATTTAAGAGCGGATTTCACCAATGCAATTGATCGCGATCAATATATCTAAACTGCGTTCAAGAGCACTAAGCACTTCATATTTGCACCAAGTGTAGCCCCATTTCATGTCCAGGCTGTGTTTTACCATTCCTGGTTGCCTGGAAGAGATCGCGGAGGGCGATATGGCCGCCATTTGTACCTATATTTCTTAGTTTAAGGTTTTCTTTATGTGTTTATATTTTGGTGTACAATAAAGCATATATAAATAAATAGGAGCTGTAATCTTCAATATTCCACAAAGATAATGACATTGACAGTTTATAAACGTGGTAAACAGCAATGCAATTCTGTAAACATCTAGTCTATTCTGTAAATAACCATTTCGATATCGACTTCACCTGAGTGACTAAGCTTACAAAGTGAACTTTATTTCACACATCATAAGGTCTTATATTTATACGAATTTGAAACTCACCTCGGATTCCGCTGTCGAGACACGAAAATGTTGTTACAGAATAGCACTGCAGGTCACAACATCGAAGTGAACACTTAGGCGAAGTGAACGACAAGTGAGCTGTCAAACCCAATAAACAAGATGGCGTGACAGCTCATTTGCCGTTCACTCTACCTAAGTTTACACGGTGAGATGTCGACAGAATCGACCAGCAGAACGCGATCAGTATATGTATCACATATAACAAGAACCCTCCAAGTTCATAAAGGCCTAGGAACAAAAAAAAAAAACAGAAAAAGTAATTCCTAGAGCTTTATGAACTTAGAGCGTTGTATTGATCATTTTGATGATTATAATTCTGTAACCAACAAACAACCTATAATGAAACAATAACTAAGAGTAATTATCTAATAAGAGTAATAAACTAATTAAGCTGCAACAAGATATTTCATCAGATTTCTGATTTCTTATCTAAAAGAAATTGGTTACAAGGAATATGGAATAATAAGAAAATTATATCATGCCTGTATGTAGGTATGTTATTTATAGATATATCGAACGGAAACGGAAATTGGCAAAAGGCAAACATAGAAGAATATTCGAACGAGTATTATAGCTCTCCTATATTGTAAGAAAACACTGCTGCTTTTCCTTTACGTGTAAGTTTGATGCTCTCAAGAAAAATATTACTTTTTGATAAAACTGCGAGGTATTCCAGATACGAGCCTGTATTGCCCGAAGAGTTGGGTTATTAAATTAGTACACCCGCATTTTGCAGTTATTTTTAAGTCCCATGTAACTGATGGCAAGTTTTTAGCTATCAACCGGTCTAAAAAAACCCGCGAATCCAATCCAGGTTCTCATGCTCGTAAGAAGTAATTCCGACCACTAAACCAATGTGGTAGCTCACTATTTTAGGTCTAGAAAAAAAAAAATGGATTACTTTTTAACCGACTTCCCAAAAAGGAGGAGGTTCTCAATTCAGTCGTATTTTTTTTTTGTTTGTTGCCTCATAACTCCGTCATTTATGAACCGATTTAAAAAATCTTGCTTTATCTGAAAGGATATACTAGTCGATTGGTCCCATTGAAATTTTATCAAAATTGATTAAGAAGTTTGAATTTTAAATCGAAATAGTTGGAAACCCATCTCAAAAAAAAAATCGTTTACTTGGATGATGGTTTTTTGTCATCCAAGTAAAAGAAATTTTGCATTCCTGCGATATTGCAGTGGTGTTGTTAGGTGTGGGATACCACTAAAAAGAGAAAAATAAAAAAAACCTTTTCACAAAAAAATACAACTGACTTCTGTGTTTTTGTTAGTTTCATCATATTTTGACACCGACTTCCGAAAATAAAGTTATTTTTTACTTTGTAGTGTTTTTTTTGGAAGTCGGTTGTATTTTTTTGCTAAAACTACAATATGGGGAAAAACTGGCCAAGTGCGAGTTGGACTCTCACAAAAAGGGTCAGTACCATAAACCGAAAAAAAGACGTTTCTTGTCCCCTTCAATTTTTTATTAAATTTTTATCAGTAATTGATATTACGGCAATAGAAGTACTCAGACATAGACAGACAAACAGACAGACGGGTGACAGCGGAGAACTCTAAAAAGACCCGTTACGTGATCATGGCGCTTGCAACAGTGCCGAAATATCGGAAACTCGCGAATAAAAAGGTATATAGTAGCAATCCCGATATTAACTATTCTAAAAAGACATTCATAGTCCTTGGAGAAGAAAAGAAAACGAAAACGAACGTACTTCGTGTGACATTCTCCGATATCGCTGAAAAAACGAATTAAATGAAAGCCTTAACAAAGGTGGCCGACCTTGACGGTTTCCTTATTTATAAAATTCTTAACGATCTCTTCAATAGGTGTCATTCCATTCAAAGGAGTCACGCAAAAGAATTGGAACAACTTCTTTGTTAAATGACTTTCAAACATATTGTGTTCGTGAACGTAAATGTGACACTTTTATTGGGGTTCCGTGTTGGTAATAGGGTTACTTACTTAAAATGTTGTCATTTTGACAGTTATTAAACTGTTCTGTGGTTTAGTAAAGAGTTGCAGGATATTATGCTGGTTTATAGAAAGGTCGGTTATTGTATAATGTTTTGATTACTACAGCGGGTCTAAAAAAGCCACTTTAGCAGAATCATAATATTAACCACACAACAATCTGTCAAATTTATTTTCATCCTTATCGCTAACTCGTTAGGTTCAAGGTTGATTGGGAAAATTTGAAAGTGATGAGTAGCTTGATGTGTTTTCTGATTCTGCTAAAGTGGCCTTTTTAGATCTGAGTGCCAAATCTACAAATTTTCACATTCGCGTCTCAATCGCAATCTGCGAAAAATGAAAGGCTTTTCTGACAGTTTACGATTGACATGCGAATGGCATAGTTGTTTAAAATAAGTGGAATTCGTTCTCAGATTGTTAGTTCTACAATTTTTTGTGAAACATTCGTATTTGCATGTCAGTCGCAGTCCTTCAAAACTGTATGGAAATTCAGGCTTTTGACAGATTGCTACTCTGAGATCCCGCATTCACATTCGCATAATGTGAATGTTGCCATCAATTTTTTTTTGTTTGCTTTTTCTATCCACCAAATAGAATTGAAGTTTGACAGTTATTTTGATACAAACGTTCCGCCTTCGGCTATTCTGATATCTAACGTTACGATACAATAAACCTAACAGATTGATAGACACCAGAACCCCTCCATTACCCCCAAACAGCAATCATACAAACAGTTTACGTAATCGTTCGCAAATTCGCATATCGAAAACGGGATAACACCACGTTAGCGTGTTCCGTATCAATTAATCGTATTTCGGAGCGCGCCAAAACAAATCCGCCATGTTTGTGCGCCCCCCGCTCCCCGAAAATCCCCGGCACTATATTAATGGCCGCTGTCACGCCAACCGGTTAGAACCGGATTGATGTGCGATGTCATTGTTTGGTTTCGGTCATAGTTCGCGTCACACAATAGGCTGAGTTTGCGCTGTCAGTCAAAATATTTGACCAAGTTTTTTGTTAGAATGTTTTACACATTTTCAATGTTGCGGCGGGCTTTACTGAAAGGAAGAATGGAACTTTCGACGTTAATATCGAGCGGCTCCCTGGTAACAGCTTCCTGCTAAATATGGGTTCCCTTTGTTAACCAATAATGAAATCTTAAAGGTTAGACGTAGTGTTTTCTTGAAAAGAATTGGTTTGTCCCTCCCTTTTCCTGTTATTTGGGGTCATGGAATCTTTGTTTCAATAGGTTTAAGCCAACTTTGAAAATTTTATTTACCTGTATCTCCAAGGCTGCTTATTTAAATTAATACGTTTTTGTTGAGACTGTAGCTCTAATAAGTCAAGCTCGGATAGTTGGACAGATATTACCTACCTAAAGTTATTTATTTAAGAAATTATGGAGGAGGCATCTAAATATATTTTTATTGAAAATAAAAGGCCCCTTTTTGGGGGCCGAGTCACCCGCGTCCGTAGGAGAATACCCTTCAGCGAATCCCTACACGTGGTCCCTGGGTGGTGCTAAACAAGTGACACTAACCGCCTCCGTGGTCTAGTGGTTATACCACCTGATTCAGACCCAGAGGTCCCGGGTTCGATTCCCAGCGGGGGCAAATTTTTTTGCTCGGTTTGGTTGGTGGTAGGACTTCTTCTACGTCCGCCTGGCAAGCTACCACCATCATGTCCAAGTCTGTCGCCATAACAACAATGTTAACAGCATTGTTGTGTTCCGGCAGTTAGAGGTATGATAGCCAGTTCCTCTGTGTAAGAGGATTCCGGGTGAAACTCGCTTCTATCTTCGGCCTAATCATCACTTTCCATCAGGTGAGATTTGGGCCAAGAGTTTCCCCGTTTTGTATTAAAAAAAAAAAAAAAAAAAAATCCTGGATTTCATAATTAATCGTACATAAAAAGCGTTAATACAGTAGAACCCAGTTAGTCTCTGCAACTTGAGGCAAGTTTTCATACTTTTTTCTGATAGTTTTTATTTGTATTGGTATGCATACGTTTGACCACTATCTCACCTGATGTTAAGCGATGATGCGGTCTAAGAAATTAGCGAAAAACAACCATTTTACATTGTAAATAGGCAACTATCAGTTGTGTCAAATCGGGTCTTGGCATCTCACAGATTTTTTTTTTATTGAACCCGGAATCACAGGAAATGTTAGACAAAAAAGTGCTTTCCAAAATAGCCAACATCTTAAATTCAGGTAAATATGAATCCGAATATCCAATCACTATGTATAAGTCGGTTTATGAATTAAAAGGTGGCATATTATTTATTGCCGTATTCATTGGCATTCCGTAACTTATGTTCTAGATAAAACAGTTGTAATACCACCATTTTTTCCTAAGCCTACGGCAAAAATTCCAGACAAGCATCTTTTTAAGATAAGCCTGTAGAGGTAACACATTCGACTTCAAAAAGAAAGTCGTTGTTTTAATGTCAGAAGTTTAACATTGAATTGCTAAACAGCACCTACGGCCTCAGAAACCCTATTTGCAAAAACTTTTACAATATCTGAGGAAACAGAAGCTATTTATTTTTACTTTACTTTTAACACCCCGTTGCCCCGTTGCATGGAGTATAATTTTCGTTCATTATTTTATGTCTGCAACCGACTTTGCCCGCGTAAAACTTTGAAATTATTTTAAAAGAAACATACTTATGGGATAAAAAGTATCATATATTTTAATCAAGGACATTGTCTGTCCGAGTGGCAGGTTTCATTATAATCTGTTCGGCTGTTAAGACGGCCAGGGAGACGTTATTTCTCCGAAATTGTTCACGACCGCAAAGGGAGATGTCTTCAAAGTTTTGGATCGGAGAAAGCTAGGCATGAATATCAATGGTGAGTACATCACCCAATTTCGATTTGCCGACGATATAGTAGTCATGGCTGAGACTACGGAGGATCTCAGTATAATGCTCGATGACCTCAGTAGAGCTTACGAAAGAGTGGATCTTAAAATGAACATGGAAAAAACCAAGATCATGCTATATGGGTATTTACCAGGAGTGGTCCTATCAAGATCGGAGACTCTGCACTCGAAGTTGTAGACGAGTATGTCTACCTGGGACAAAAGGTCCAGATAGGTAGGGCTAACTTCGAGAAAGAGTTCAACCGTCGAAAACAATTCGGCTGGGACATACCACAGTGTCACAAAACGAAAGTCTATGACCAGTACGTGTAGCTTGTGATAATTCATGGAGCTAAAACATGGTCGCTCACAAAAGGCCTCATCGGAAGGCTTAAAGTGACTCAAAAGGCAATGGAGAGGGCAATGCTTGGAATTTCCTTGCGTAATCGAACTAAGAACGACATAGCCCAAACGATCGCCAAACTAAAGCGGCAGTGCGCAGGGCACATTGCTCGCAGAACAGATGTTCTACGGGGCCGAAAAGTTTTGGAGTAGCGACCGCGTACCGTAAGACGCTACGTTGGAAGGCCTCCCACAAGGTGGACCAATGACCTGGTGATGGTCAAGGCGGGCGGGTCTATATCCAGCAGTGGACGTCTTTCGGCTCATGTGATGATGATGATGTTAAGACGGGAAAAAGAAAGAGTTACTTTCGCATTATTAACATTACTTATGGACATGACTGTGTGACAAGTTCTCGGTACTATGTATTAAAGGTATTACGTATTAAACAAAGTATAGTTATTTTTCTTAATGGCTATGTTTTAACAGTACCCTGGTCCCACGCAACGCTTGCTGAGTTCGATCCGTAGATGAGTATCCGCCCATTGCATATCGATACCCCTCCGCGTATCGGAAAGAAATTAGAGCCATCGATTCTAATCTGACTACGGCTATCTGCTGAAAATTATTGAATATTTTCTTCTTTCATACTCCGTCATTTCCGTTTTTAATAGCAAAAGTGTTACTCACAAAACAAACCAACCAATCCACATGAATCACTCACTATATTTCCCATTGACATTTCCAACTTGATTAACTGTTCCCATTTTGACTGTGACATCGTTTTTGCGAAGAAAATGCCTTGTTGGTTCGTTTGCCGGTATTGTGCCGCTACCTTTATAGATCAATGGACTATTGTCCTACATTTGGACGGCTTAGGGTCCCGTTTCGTAAATTCAGAATGGTTTCTGGTAAGTTTGGGTGAATATTTTGTGCATTTGAGTATAGGGCAATAGGAAAAAGTGCGTGTTGGATTGTAATTTGACGTGTAAATCGGTCTTTTGACAGATTATTCTATCTTTAGATTTGTACCCTTTTTTTAGTATGAGGTATCCGCTACGGCGGAGCGGAAGTGAGTGTTAGACTCATACTGACTAAAACCATTCGTGTTCCTTCTAATTCCCTTTGTGTTGCAAGGTCGCGGAGACTCTTTTGAACCTGATCAATTCGTATCTAGTGACGACTAAAATAATATAACCGACAAAGTTAACGTTTGTTAGATGTCTTAAATCTGTGTGGTACTTCGTCAAAAGACCACCTCAGACATATGTCTCTCTCTCACTCACTCTTACATGGTTCTCATATGATCTAACTAAATTAGATCTTCCACCGCCATCGCCACTTATTTAAAATGACCAAAACAATGTAATTTTTTCACCTATTTGCAAAATATGTAATTTAAAATATTTGGGATTGACAACGTAGCATTTGGTAGCTCAAGCCAATTTCATTTTGCCTAAAATAAAATCTAAAACTGCAAGCGCTTGACTTTAACCAACAAGTTATTCAAGTTCCAAACACCGACATAGTTAAACATAGTCTTAATCTAAACCAAATAGAATTGAAAAAAACTGAAACCAAATGGAATTATCTCGAAGAAAAAGCAATAAGTAAGCCATATCTGTCGAGCGTTATAATAGCTCACACCAAGACTACCGCCCAGAGCAATAACCAGTTCGAGCAATATTTCTTTTATTTTGTAATCAGTAGAACTAGAGATGTTTTCCGTTGTATTATCTTGAGTATTTGCCAAAAACCGAATTATTATATTACTTTTTTTCGGACGGTAATGGAAGGAAGATATTATGTGTGGTGGTGGTTATGAGGTTGTTGAAATAGGTCGGTGGGCTGATGTTCTGTGTTGGCGTTTTACATTTTTGGCATAAGCCGATGGTTATCCGATTAACAATGCTCGATTTCGTTTGGGGCGTGTGATCTAGATTTTGTGTTTAAAGAACGACAGTTGAAGAAGAGATGATTTCGAAAATGCGATGTTAAAATGGAAAACAATTTGTCAAAAATTATTGGTAGGCAAAATTTTGGTATTTTGACAAAAATACTTTGCTCTTACTTTTTCATTTTTATTTTTGAGTTTGTGAAGTCCCGTTCTGGGCGAATGACCGTCAGACTCTTACTGACTAAAACCTATTGGTATCTCCTAATGCCCTTTGCGTTCAAGGGTCGCGATGTTTTCAACTACATAGATCTGTGATTTTCATATTCGCTAATGCTGTCATTTTTTTTTCTAGCTAAGCGTTAGTTTAATAAGTTTATCTATAAGCGATAATAATTCGCAAGTAAAACATAAGATGTATTATAGAATATAGGAAACAACAGCAATATCCTATTGAAATTTTTCCTTATGTCTATCTGTAACTGACTTTTATACAGTTACAAGCAACTTACGTTAAAGAAGTCCCTCTTATGTTAACAAGTACCTAACTAAAACATCTTCGATGGCCCTTTGTTCCACAATACCCAAAAAAACAGTCTCCTATCAATAAGGCGGCACTTAACCTTGCCGATATTGAATCAACCTTTCCTCTTAAAGAAACAGCCGGAGGGGCAAGAAGGAAAATGAAAAAAACACTACTGCTTTTTTTTCTACAAGGCTCATTAGACACGATGACTTCAAAACCTTTTTGTCAAAGGACAGCAGCATACAAAGGAAATCCTACCTTAATTTCGAAGCAATAAGGTTCTATTCCCTTTCTTATTAGCCCACTAACCCTGTGTAGCGAATTGGGGCGAGAATTTTCGTCGGTAAAGAGTAATAGTATTTTGTTTGTCGTATCGCGTTTAAAAATGTACGCTTTTGCCCCAAATGTGGAGTGTGGGGGCTGGACGGAAATTGGTGAGGTTTAGTCCGGACTCGCAAATTACAATGGAAGAAATGTGCGTGCGATTTTCAGACAATCCATACGCACAAAATGTCTTTACTACTTTCATTGTGCGTGTAGCTAGGGAATGGAATTTCCTGCCGCAAGCTTGTCTTTCTGATAGCTACAACTTGGGAGTCTTTATAAGTCAAGAGTGAATGGTCAAATGCGAGCCTTATAAAAATAAAAATGAAAATAAAAAGTGAGAGTGAACAGGCCACTTGTGGGTAAGTTCGCTCCATCGTAGACTCTCTGTCAGTAGAGTCTCTGTCATCTCTGACCTAGACTAGAGTCAAGAGCAAATTCATCTCAAATAATTTTTATATTTTTTTATAATTTTATTTATTTGCCCCTTAAGTTTGAAACATATTTGGGGCACAGGTTGGCATGTATGCTGCGGAACCAAAAGGTTAAGTTCTATTCAAATATCGAACATTTCGTTCTTAGATCGCTGACACATGTTACCTTTTCAGTAGTTTAGTGTCGAAATGTCAGCAATACGTTATCGGTAAAATTTTGAATTTCGTACATAGTACATGCGAAATAGACCAATCAATTTGCCTAGCGTTTTCCCAACTATATTGGGGTCAGTTTTCAGTCAAACCGGATTCAACTGAATACTAGTATTTTACGTGGAGCGGCTGTCTACCAGACCTCCACAACCCATTAACTGGGTAACATGGTACTCATTGGTAAGACTGGTGTCAGATTTTCTGGCTTCTGGCAACCCTTAACGACTGCCATAGATCTCCAAATGCCGTTGCAATGCAATTGCCATTGCCGCCGCAAAGCCGTTGGTCCCGGCTGGTGAAGTGGTTGCGTCATATAAAGACCGCGTGTTTGCAGAATTTCAGCTGAATTGGTTACAGTTATTAATCATCATCATCTGCCTACCCATCCCCAACTAAATTGGGGTCGGCTTCCAGTCAAACTGGATTTAGCTGAATACCAGTGTTTTATGAGGAGCGGCTGCCTACCAGACCTCCATAACCCATTAGCTGGGTAACACGGTACTTCTTGGCAAGACTGGAGCAAATTTACTGGCTTCCGACAATCCGTAACGACTGCCAAAGATCTACAAGTGACAGCCGGGACCAATGGCTTAACGTGCTTTGCGAGGCACAGAGAAAACTCGGTATGAAAAGGATGGTTACCCATCCACGGACCGACCTGGACAAGTATTGCTTAACCTTTAAGTTCGACCCGTGTGGCAGGCGTGTGATATTCTTTAGCCACAAGCAAGCAAAAGAGGCCAAAGCTTGCAAAAAGTCTATCATACTAAACATGAAATTACTTTAAAAGCAAAAACGTGCTGCAATTTTTATTTGTCCCGTCTTTTGCATTAGGTACAGTGTATGTAGCTTCACCAACGCTTTTCTTTTACTTAAAGCAGTAAAAACATAACCGACTGTGCAATAATTTTCTTGGTCGCAAAAAAGAAATACCACACGAAGTTACGACCACTTTTACTGTTACTTAACAGCCCAAAAACAGGTAAAACATACAAATATTTAACGACCCAAAAGCTCGGAATATTCTGGAGCTAATCTAAATATTCACAAAAAATAAAAGTTTTCACATTAAAAAAGATAAGATTAGAGATAAAAGCAATAAAGGCTGTGAAGGTGGAAACTGCATAAAGCAAAAAGAAAACGGTAGAGTGCAAAGTTTGCATTGAAAGTTCGTACCGGACTTAGCAAAACTAACATAATAATAGGTGTTAATTACGTGTCATAGAGACGGAATTGCTATGAACTTTAATAGTATTGGTGTTTTATAATTTCGACGGTTTTCGTTTTGGTTTATTATAAACTAGCTGATGCCCACGGCTTCGCCCGCGTGAAAAATTTTATACTAAAACCTTCCCCTAGAACCACTCTATCCATTGGTGAAAACAGCATACAAATCGGTGCAGCAGGTTCTGAGTTTATCGCGAACAGACAGACAGACAGACGCGACGGAGGACTTCTATACTAATTATTATAAAGCTGAAGAGTTTGTTTGTTTGCTTGAACGCACTTATCTCAGGAACTACTGGTCTGATTTGAAAAAATATTTCAGTGTTAGATAGCCCACTTAACGAGGAAGGCTATATGTAGTGATAGTGAAGTGTAGTTTGTTTAGAGTGTTAGGGCAAGTGTGGCGCTTTCAGTAAGGGACCATCACCAAAATCGCCATAAACATAAACTGTTCCAAACATTTTATGAGCGCAAAAATCCACAAAAATTACTGAACAGCTGACTTTTAGGGTTCCGTACCCAAAGAGTAACCAACTGAACCTTATTACTGAGCCTTCGCTGTCCATCCGTCCATCCGTCCGTCAGCGGGCTGTATCTCAAGAACTATAATAGGTCTGTACACAAAAAAAGTTATAGAACTCTTTTAAACAAACTCAATTTTATGACTACAAAATTGCGGTCTCAATTCGGTTCCTGTAAAAAAAAAATGCCCGTCATAAAGTCAAATTATGCCATTGGTTGTCTGTCGCAAAATCATTCAACCATCTAGATAACGTGCATTTGAGAAGTTGTCACAATAATTTTGTGATAACTTTCGAGAAACTCTGCCATAAATAGTTGTTTATTTATTGATTCAATGAGAAAGTTTAGATGTTTAGTATGTAGTATACCTTATAGGTACATGGACCTAAAATAATAATATATTTAGTTGAATGTAGATAATCGCAACTTACAACATGGAACGGTAACTGCAAAGTTTCAAGTTTTCCAAAACTTAAGTACCTACCTACTTAGATGTCGTTTTGAAAATGTGTAACTTTTCACATAGAGAACCAAAAGTGGTTTTCGGACAATTCATAACTTGACTCAGCTAAATGGTTAAATAAGTTGTAAAAGAATTTAGAAAGCTGCCAACGTATCGCGACAACTTGTTACTTACGTTAAGTTCCAATAAAAGTAGCGAGTGCTTTACTTTTGAATTTATTTATTAACATTTTTGTAAACAACTTGTAGAAAATATAAAAGTCTTGAGAAGCTTATACAGTCAGTATGCCAGGCGAAGAAGACAAAGGGGCTATTTCTTTAATTTTACGTGTTGAATAAACGCTTATTATCTACTCGTATAGTTCGTACATAAAAAGCTATAATTTCCATAAAAAAAAATTGTCTGCATTAAGCACAAAATAATACAGAATACCAAACACAAGCACATCAAACTACCCAAAACTGTAAAATTTTCACAGTCAATCTTGAACCTAATACTTTAGCGATAAAGTTAAAAATAACAAAGAAATTTAAAAGAAAAAAAAAAAGAAAGAAAAAGAGTTTATTTGCGGTCAATAATAAAATAATGAAATGGAAAAATAGAAAAATGATACAAAAAAAAAATGAATGGATGGAATAATGGTAATTTGACAGACTGTTGTAAATTGATGACCTGGCGACAGTACAATGGTCTTTAAATGAGTTTTTCCAATTACACACACAGTCAAGCCTCCAAATTTTTGAAGGAAAAACTCTAACTCTCTCTCTCTCTCTCTCTCTCTCTCTCTCTCTCTCTCTCTCTCTCTCTCTCTCTCTCTCTCTCTCTCTCTCTCTCTCTCTCTTGTCTCTCTTTTCTTTAGTGGCGTTGAACACTTTTCTTAGGATGGGTATAAAATGTTAAACTCGCTTCAGGACACGTGACTTGATCGAAAACTCGTAAGACTGATGACGCGTCAGGACACGTGACCTGATTGAAAATTCGTAAGATTAAAAAAAATTAATGCACAACGTTAATGTTCAAGCTTTCACTTCTGCCGGCACTCCCGGAGGGCAACCCGTTGTTTTTTTTCTTGGCATTACTTCCAAAAGGCAATAGAAATAAACTCCTGACACATAATCGCGCAGTACAAAGCCGCCCAATTAGAAGGCTCAGCATGTAGGTCATCAGATTAGCAGCGCTTCGCCAGATGTATGCGCGTGTTAATGTCCCGGGCGCAGGCGAGACACTACTTTGTACAGCTATTGGATTAAATGGCGCTTTTTTGTCTTTTGCTGGTGGCTTTACGTACTGCTGAGCAATGACGTATTATATATAGACACGTCATAAATCAACATCGCGACGCTTAAAAACGGCGAAAATACTAGATAGCTACTAATACGCATGAGGAAAGGGAAAGAAAATATGTCAATGTACGGCGGGATGCCTGTTGCTAGAGGGAGATAAATATACATCTTCAGTTACGTCACAGGATAAGTAATAGTCAAATTTACATCAAAACAAACGTAGTGTCGCGCGACAGGTTGGTGCGTAACTAAGCGCGATGTGGCCAATTGGCTTCATTTCATGTTGTCATTTTAGAGTGCGGACAACGTATCTATAGTTTTATATATCATTGCTGCTGAGTGATTCTGTATACCGTAAACTAAGGTGAAGTAAATATGAACACAAAGTGAGCTGCCAATCCATGCAACTAAGACAACCAAATGCAATAAATACAAATACAATACAACCACGTGTCGGAGTTTCGGAACAAATTGAAGTGGCTGCCGATTCGGCGTCGTCGGCGGGATACCCATATCCTTTCCCTTCTCTATACTATCCTTCACAATCCCAATTCCCCTCAATACCTTCGTAAACGCTTTGAGTACCTCATCCCGATGGGTAAACTATGTCGCACTACCACTTCACTTTTGCTTCATACTCCGCGTGAAAATAGGCCTGTCTCCTGAAAAAAATTAATTAGTTCGTCAGTAAGATTGTCAAAAAATATTTGACCCGTATTTTTTCTTTTGTAACGGAAACCAAAATTGACGAAGTTACGAGCTTTTAAAATTCTCAATACGTCACGCAATGCCATAACTTTTAGCGGTTTGTGACGTCACGAGTCTTTTTTTTTTTGTTTTTAGGGGTGGGAAATCATCCAATGACTCCTCCCGCTCTGGGCGGAGCGAGAGGGAGTGTCAGACTTCTACTGACTAAAACCCATCCATGTTCCCTCACTTCCGAGTTTTGATGTGATTTTAACTTTGTCAATATTCATTGATTTACAAAAACAAAAAATACATATCCATTATTTTTCAATACTCTAACTGACGGACTAAATAGTTTTGCAATTCCTGGATGGAAACTAGCCTATTCTAGTCGATATGGTGGCTTCTTCTCTGTTACTGCAGTACGTCTCTGGAACAACTCTGCATACGCGACAGCCCTTCTCTTGACGTCTTCAAGAGGAAAGTTAAAGCGCATTTCTTTTCGGTTTTGAAATAATATTCGTAAATATGTAGGTGTATAATAATAGCAATGTATGCAGGTTTCTTTATTTATAAAATATGTAATAATACACTGGATCCTACCCTCCTATGTAATTTTTCTCTATCACTCAAAGGTTAGCTAAGAGAAAACTCATTTCTGAGTTAAGCTCGCCTTGTTACATGAACTTTCCATCACTGTATATCATATAAGCACTTAAGCATTTGCGCCCGGATGTTATTTGTAGATCTTTGTTAGTCATTGTACTGGCAACAAAAATCAAAATTTCAACTCTCTGGGTACCTAGACAGTTGACATTACGGTTCACGAGATACATCCCGCTGACAGACAGAGAAGAAGAACGGAAATTAGAACTTAATTAAGTTTTGAACCCTAAACAGAAATATGTAACCCAGGGAAACGTTCAGTCTAATACAACTTTGGCCGCCAGTCGCCACCCCTCGCGGAATTATTTCCTCACACAGTTGTTCCCACTAACTTAGATTACGCTACAAGATAGCAGTTTTAACTTATTTATTTCTTGTCTTTTGTTACAGTTTTGTCATTTGCGTAGAGATTACGATCTTATACGTTTCAGTGTTGGTTGTAACAAGGCTTATCATGTTGACTTTTGTACTCATTATGGGATCTGGCTTAAGTTTAACCAATTACTGTCTGACCTCGGAGACTTAGAATACGTTTAATAATTGGTTATGTGAGTAAATGTTTCACAGTGTCAGAAGAAAAATTTTACTTAGAGAACGTTTCCTCCTCAAGGATTTATTTATCCAATTTATTTATGGAAATTAATGAACCGATCTAAATGAAACTTCAAACGTATGCGTTTGAAGTTTTCAAATGGACGCGAGATATAGAAAGTGTCATGCGTATGCCTTATGTTTTAGCAAGGAAGCTCCCAGACGTTTTTACGTACTTAGCGTTATTTAGTCGTATGCAAAATACAATTAAAACATCATTAACACAGTTATTAAGATTCGCGTGTCGTTAGTTATTTCTTAGAATGTTTATGTGAGAATTAGTAACCTGTGTAATTGTTGTTAATGTTAGAGAGAACACGCGAGTACTAAGCGGTTTGGACAGGCGATCGACATTTTTTCATATGAGAGATATGAGATTCGTTCCATAGTCTTACCTAGGTGAACAGGATATAAAGTCATTATTTTAAACCCTAAATTAAAATAGTAAAGATTTTTCCTCACTAAAAATAATACAATTTCTTATGAGTTGTAAAATTATCATCTGCCTAGCATTTTCCCAACTAAATTGGGGTCGGCTTCCAGTCAATCCGGATTCAGCTGAATACCAGTATTATACGTAGAGCGACTGCCTACCAGACCTCCACAACCCATTAACTGGGTAATACGGTCGTTCTTGGCAAGACTGGTGTCAGATTTAGGGTTCTGACAATCAATAACGACTGCCAAAGATCTACAAATGACAACAGACCGAGGCACAAAAGAAACTCGTTATGTTAAGATGGTCACTGGTCACCTATTCACAAACCAAGATTAATAGAATACTTTCACATAAATTAAATAAACCAAATTTCTTGTTACAAAAGTATTCATTTCAACATCTAACGCCCCTTTAACAATTTTTCACATTCGTTTTGCGATCTTTTTAACCGACTTCAAAAAAAGGAGGAGGTTCTCAATTCGGATGTTTGTATTTTTTTTTTTTTAAAGAAACTAGGCCACAGTCTGTCATTAAGAACTAAAATAGATGAAGAAGTTTTCTATCATACTGCATCGCTGATTTTAAACACAAGGAATTGATATGAAAGATTTCACAACAATTTCAAAGTACACTTATCAATATAAATAAAATTCTTCCGTTACTGAGTGACTGACTGACTGACAACGCACAACCGAAACTACTGGTCGAAGAAATGAATGAATGAATGAATGATACATTTATTTGCAAGAATATAGGTAAGTAGCTGACATAAGTAGCAAAAAAAGCAAAAAAAAAATCAAAGCAAAAATGCAATGAAAGCTGAAATTGAGCATGTTACCTACATGACAACCACCTTGGGAAGTGTAGACCACTACGAGAGGGTTTCCCGAAATTCATACGGGACTGGAAAAAACGGGAAATGCTCGAAAGAACTTCCGGGAAAAGCTAGTTTAAATATATGTAGGTACTTGATAGCCTTCCAGTAAAATACCTACTTTGTATCCAAATATCATGAAACGAACGACAGTTGCCTTCAGATGCTCCAGAACGGAATTTATATTGAAAAGCGATAAAAGGAATAAATAAAACACAAATGCAGACGGTTTGTTCATTGTCTTTGAACGCGACAGTTTTATTTTTATGTTACGGAAGCAACATAAAAAAGAAATGAAATTAAGAATTCTTGCTCTATGGCACAAGACTTTTTTTCTCATTGTACAAGTAACCATTTTGAAATAGGTCTTTCAACATCTTATTAAGAGTCTTATCATTTTGCCTCACTTAACTAAAAGATAAGCTTTAAAAATTGTTGAACCGAGAAAGTTTTCAAGTTCATATAAAAAATTGAGTTGATGATAAAAAAGTTTGACTTTATGATTAGAAAAATATCTTTCAGTAGAGTACACACTTGGCTTACCATGCTTCTCGTAGTCATTTCATAAAAATAATTAATATTACCAACTACAATTTTAAAATACATAATGAGCTAGTAACTCTGGCAAAACTAGTAGTTAATAGTTTTACCAGACAATTTCCATTGACTTTATACTTGAATAAATCGTTAATATACGGCTGAAGTAATTCAGACGATTAAAGTCAGTTTTATTCAGATCAAAATTATAACTCAAGCGTCAGTACTATACTAACAGCTACTCCAACCAATAATCCCTCTGATCAAAATCCGCTCCACTGCACATTTACCTTTACAACAGCGAAAAAAAGGCACAATTCCAAATTCGGCTCTTTCAGCTTCAATGCGCAACCACTCAAAAAGGCACGCGGAAATCGCCATAACGCCGATATCCCATAAAAGCGTGCCCTTCCAGCGAATATAAATAAAGGTCGGGGCACCGTGACCCTTGAGGTGGGGTCACACGGCGTTATTGGACACATTCCGGGGTAAAATGGGACACCTATTAGGATCTGGGGTTCTGTTCGCAGTACTGACGGTAGGTTCGACTCTTTTGTTTTTTGCTTTGGAGATATTAAGCGTTTGTTAATTGTGGATAGTTTTAAGAGTTTAATAGCTGATGTAGTGACTGGCCAATCATGTAAATGTCAATATATTTATGAAAATATTATGTACGTTAGAAAGAATCTACATCTTTTCAGTAAACGAGGCGACAGACATAACTATGTCACTAGAAATAGGAATCAGTTAGTTCAACCAGGTTTCAGACTTGCTAAAGTAGCAACATCTTTCATGGGATACTGTTTAAAGTTTTATAACAAAATACCGCCACATATACTAGAACTAAATGAGACGAAATTTAAAAACTGTGTAAAACGCACACTATGCAAACAAGCATATTATAAATTAGGGGAGTACATTGACGACAAAAATGCTTGGCTCAATGCTGGTCCGCTCCACAACGACTAAAATGCCCGAACTTCGATGAAGATGTGAAAACATTGTTGGACCTGCTGAAGATTGTAAGATTATCTTTGCATTGTATAGACTCATTAAATAATCTAACCATGATTTTGTAAAAAGGCAGTGTTTAAAAGAGTGTCCATGGAGTTTCTTGCACGTTCTTCTCCATAGGATCTACTCTTTGGAACATGCAACTGCCGCGCTGGAGATAGGGCCGGTGAGTTTGTTACGTTGCAGAATAACTTGCTACTCTTGTCGCTAGCGCGGCAGAATTAGCTTCATCTATTTGACTGACATACCTTGACTATTCAAAAGTGCCTGTAAACTGGTCTATTTGAAATAAAGGATTTTGTATTTGTTACATTAGCTGATACCCGTGGCTTCGCCCGCTTGACAAATTATATACTAAAACCTTTCTCGAGAACCACTCTATCCATTGGTGAAAACATCATGAAATTTTTGAGTTTATGGCGAACAGACAGACAGACAGACGCGGCGGAGGACTTTGTTTTATAATATGTAGTGATAGTGATGAAAACGTGGAGAATCTTTTTTTAGTATTACTAAAAGTGAATTGACACGTAAATAGGTACCAAACATGATATTTACATTTTTGTAAATCGGTATACCACACCGAAATTATTAGCTACTAGTGGTAATAAGGTAGATTATTCAGATACAAGGTCAACCTTAGTTTCGCAGGTTGCTGGAAAATATGATTGAATTAATGAAGAAATCTTTTATTTATTGGGCTGTTTTTTAGGGTTCCGGGACCTAAGACTTCGCTTTCTGTCTGTCTGTCTGTCACCAGGCTGTATCTCAAGAACCGCGATATGAAATTTTCACAGATGATGTATTTCTGTTGCCGCTATAATAAAAAATGTTAAAAAACAGAATACAATAAATATTAAAGGGGGCTCCCATACAACAAACTTGATTTTTTTGCCGTTTTTATACATAATGGTACGGAACCCTTCGTGTGCGAGTCCGACTCGCACTTGACCAGTTTCTTTTCATTAAGTGTACACATGTTATACATATATAGAAAGGAGTCTATTAATTATATGTGTAAATTTACTGTTAAATAAATAAATAAAGTACTGTATTTATTTATAGATACATTATTGTACACCAAATTAAGTATGTTATGATAATGCATAGATTAAATGTAAAACAAATAGAGTTATCCTATAACGTTTCCGTATAGGATAACCGCAAAACAGGAAAAAAGTACACAAATATGCAGTAAGCATTATAAGCAGGGTATTTGCATGTGCGCCTTGACTTTATCATTTGAATGATGGCGCGTAAATATTTACGGTTCTACTCTGAAGCATCTTCGGGGATCGCTTGACAATATCTCCACTAAAAGGGGGGCAATGTTTATGAAAATGGAGGAAACGTAAGTCAAGCTGTAAAATAATGATGTGTCGTAAAATCTTTACGAATTCTTCTGCGATGTAAATAATGTTGAAGGAAAGTTTAGAGGATTTTTTACGAGATACAATGTTTGTAGATTGAGTCTCATTAGTACGCTTGGCCAGTCTTTAAATACAGTTCATTGTATTCTTAATTATTTGTTTCTTCTGTTATATTGCTCTTGTCCTAAGTATGACAAAATAAACCTGTATGAGCCTATCTACATGATTTTTATAGCTGATATTTTAGTGGCTCGAAAAAGGGCAATGTCTATTTTTGCATCCTCGTGTCTGTTAAGGACATTTAACTTTTACAAAAAAGAAAACCGAAGGGATATAGTTTATATTAAAATTCATAATTCTAATTTTAAATAAACTTCCTACCTAAAATATGACACCAACGATTTTACATACATATCAACCACACAACAACACAAACAAAAATTCCTGCCTAAACGTTGATAAACGACACAAACCTGAATTTCCATTCATTCGTATACAAGACAGTTTGGAACCAACAATATTTTAGTCCGGTCTAGCATACCTGCCTCGAAAACATGCATAAATTAACCATATTTAACTCTACTAATTAATACAAGACTTATTTCTAGATTTTACTAAAGCGTTTACATCATATTAATCGCCTGAAGACACGCGATGTAGAAATTGGTGAAATAGTTAGCAAAGAGTGAAATCCTTTTAATGTAATATGGGTTGCGTTGCGTTTTTGAATGAGAATGGGGTGGGTATAGGGGTTTTGTTATTGACTTTGCTTGTCTATGAGGCTGCTTTGGATATTAAAATTAAATATTGTAGGTTAGGATTGAAATGTACTTACAGTCAAGAAAAATAATTGTTAAATAAATTGACGATATTTTTAAAGTGGAAATATATTGAAATCAGTTCAAATTATTTTTGTTTTTACAATTTCAATTCTAAAATATTAAAAAGCAATATATGGTAAATCAAAATCCAAACAGACTCCCTATCATTTCAAATACACAATTTTTCCACCCCCCAAAAAATAATAACATCCCCAAAACATAACATAGCATCTAAATCGGACACATTGATCGCAGCCCGCTCGCTACAGGTAGCTAAGCCTTTTTTCATGGAACACACCTGTTTCTATGTTATAAATAAATAACAGCGCAGTACAATGGCGACGGCACCGCGATTTAGGAAACGGTTGCTCTGACGTTAGCTTTATTTTGCCCGCGATACTTTGCCCGGATTTGAGAGTTTGCCGGAACGGATGTTTACTTGGGCAAAGTTGATTTGTATTGATTCTGTTTGGAGATATTTTCGGGAATTTGCGGGACTGTTTAGAATATTAGATAAATGTCTTAGTTTTACTGTTTATAGAGTAGTGGGTAGTTATAGTTTGAATTGGTTGTTAAAATATTTCACATTTATTTATTTTTTGAGTATAATTATGTTGGTATGCTATTACGAGGAGTACTTATAATAGTTTTCTTAATAATTCAGCAAGTTGAGTCAGTCATGCCTAAAATATATAGTATTATAGTACTTTGTAACTAGTATGTAGTTAATGAATTCCGTAAGTCAAATTGTTGCCAACATTAACTGGAATAACAGAATAATTCTCCTGAAAAAAATTAAAGTTTCAACTTAAAATCCGTGTTCATTAAACTGTAGATTAACTAAGAATAAAGCTCAAATAGTTTAACAAAACCCAAAGATTAACCGAAATACAGGGCAAAACATTTTCGAATAAAATTAATAAATTTATCGCGATTCCGCACAAAATGAATGATAATAAACGTTCCTATTTCCTACCGACAGGGTACTATAAATTTTTTACTCAAAATCGCATGTCCGAAAACTAAACAGGCCACGAATTGCGAATTTTGAAATAACAGTGTTTAATATCGCTATTATATTAACAAGGCTCGTGGCAAGGTATGTTTGTGTTCGTTGCCACGCTAAGGCGGGCTCAGAGGTGGAGAGTTGCGGAAGGTTATTGACGAGTAATTATTGTCACTTGTCAAAAGCCAACTGACTCAAGTAGTACCCACCTGTCCTCGCCCAATTAACATCCCTTTCCTTTTAACCTTAGTCCATACCCCCGCTGTTAAAATTCTTTATAAATTTATTATTTTAAATAAAATCCAATTATAATATTTCTTCTTATTAATTTATTATAAAAATATTATATACTATAAAAACTATTTAAGTGTTTTATTTTGTACGTATTGCTATGTGTTTGATGTTTTAACTCTCATAATTATGATGTGTTGTCTTATATATTTTAACAAATGTTTTGTCTCTTTTAGCATGGCAAATAATGGATAGCAACCGCTACAAAAACTGAACAATAGCCATTAACAGTTACCTGTGCTATTGAGCACCGACCATTATTTAACTTCCACCTTGACATTGGCAAAATCATCGAATGTTTGTCGATGGAGCCATAACCTTAAAACTTTAATTGAATAGTACCTACCCACCTTAGTCAGTTTCCTTTTAAACTTTGTAGAGAGTTGAAAGTTGTGCATGCCTGTAAGTGGCTTATTTACACAGGACCCTTGACGTCACATGTTATAACATTAATTTTGTGAATAAGTTGTTGGTGTGCCTTAGAAATAAATAAATAAAAGAGAGAACGCTTGCGGCTAGGTGTTTTCTACTAATGAGACTCAGACGTTCCATGGTAAAATACTTGATTAAGTTCAGTTAAATGTTTTTCTTATCTTATCTTATAATAATAATATCCTTGGACATTTCACACAACGCCATATAGTCCCAAGCTAAGCAACCTAATGTTTGTGTTATGGTAACGATATGGCTGATAAACTACTTATATACATTTTCTTTTTTTTGTAAATACATACATATTATAGATAGAAAAACACCCAGACTCAGAACAAATACATGTAGGTCGTACAAATATTTGTTCCGTGCGGGAATCGAACCCGCGACATGCTGCGCAGCAGTCAATCGCTCAACCACTGCGCCAACCGTGCCGTCGAAGTCGTCGTATCTGCAAAACAACTTGTTTACTTGCATTTAACAAATATCATCGTAACGTAATCACAGCATTATTAACATATTTAATTATATATTCTTGCTTGATTACACACAGAATGTAAAACCGTATTACGCATTAATGTATATTAAACCTCATTTATTTTAATATTCAGATGACAGTTTCCACGGATCACTGCACGCCTTTGTAAGAGGCTCCATGTACCATCAACAACATTAAATTCTCATTTAGCATAATCATCGTGGCCTAAATACTCATCTGAATAAACTTTTAGTGAATATGGATCAAGAGAACGCGTCGTCATTATCTCCATAATGTGCATTCTCC
The DNA here is from genome assembly GCA_963859965.1 of Ceramica pisi. NCBI lineage: Eukaryota > Metazoa > Arthropoda > Insecta > Lepidoptera > Noctuidae > Ceramica > Ceramica pisi. Next base: position 3,307,563 of record OY982538.1, read on the forward strand.
GAAAAATTAAACAGCGGCAGTATTCTGCATTGATATTTTGCTAAATAGGTTACTAGTCTTATGTAATTTAGGGGTAAGTGTACTGCCATTAACCGCTCATAGATCTAGACTCCGAGGTGCAACCAAAAAATGCAAAATGGAAAATCCAATGTTACCTTGCCCGACTTGGGAATCGAACCCAGCACTTCAATATCAGTAGCGCTTACGACTACCAGACCAAAGAATCGGGTAATAATCTATTTTGCATGAAAAAGCAATAACTGAAGAAACAATTTTAGTAAAAGATGCCACTAAACGCTTCCTTTGTGTTATTAACTGTCTTGAAAGTCAAGCCAGTACTAGCTTCCAGTGCTGCCCCTATTCGTGTCTGAGCCCACCATTATTGACCTAACTCATTATTAATATACGGAAATTTGCATATAATGAGGCCAGCCAAAATATTCCCGTCATTTCTACGTTTTACGATATTATGGCCTGCCTGAAATCAGCTCTGTTCCTACTATACTCTAATTGTGTTTTATTTTCCTAGTTAATTGGATATTTCGTTTACGATTTCGAGGTGTGCTTGTTTTGGCTGTTCGTCTTTAGTAATTGTGGAAATACCCGTTGTTAAAGTTGAGCAGTGATTTAAGGGTTGGTGAATATATATTGGGGGCCGATTTCTTACTTTCTTACCAAAAGACGGGTTCTGCCGAATTTTTTTTTGCATTATGACAAAGTTTACTTAGTGACAACCAGTTGCTTCCTACAATGGGCTTGTGTCCTGAAAAAATCTAATAAGTCCGTCCGTCAGTTAGATTATCTAAAAATATTTGACCCATGTTTTTTCTTTTGTTACGGGAACCAAAATTGACGAAGTTACGACGCTTATAAAATTCTCAATACGTCACACCTTCGCATAATTTTTAGTGAGTCGTGACGTCACGAGCCCCCACTCCCGAGTTTTAATGCGTTTTATCTTTGTCAATATTCATTGATTTACAAAAACAAAAAATACGTGTCCATTATTTTTCAATACTCTAACTGACGGACTAAATAGTTTTGCAATTTGTGGATGGTGGAATCTAGCCTATTTGGGGGTATTTATGTCAAGAGAGAATAGGTTACTTCTAGGTAAGCGCGCTCCATCTTCAACCACATCATTGCTTGCTGGCAACTGACAGACAACGCACAGCTGAAACTACTGCTGGTACAAAGCTGACATATGGCATGTTGGTTCCTAAAGGAATGTAGAGGAGCAGTAAAAGAGGTTTTCTCGATATTATTAAAGAAACTGAAAAAAAAAAAACGTGATATACGAAGTCGCGGGCAAAAGCAAGTCAATTATAATAAAACTAGCTGACCCGCGCAACTTCGTCTGCGTCAAATTTTCCAGTACTGCTCCGCTTCTATTTGTCTTAGCGTGATAATTTATAGCCTATAACCTTCCTCGATAAATGGGCTATCTAACACTGAAAGAATTTTTCAAATCGGACCAGTAGTTCCTGAGATTAGCGCGTTCAACCAAACAAACAAACAAACAAACTCTTCTGCTTTATAATATTAGTATAGATATACTCGATCATGATAGCCTAATTCATAAGTAAATGGAAATAAAAAAAAAATTAAAAAGTTGTCATGATATATATTTATGATAAAGCACAAAAAAAGTTGACTAAAAGTATGCTGAAAATTTCGTAACTATCCTGAAATTATTATTAATGTATTCACTTTGTACAGATAGGCTTCAATTATTTGTACTTAACCAAATATTTTGAGCAAAAATGAGATCTCAAGCCTAATTTAATTTACATAATAGCTACTCAGCTTTATTTAATGTAACCGGTGTCTGTTTTTCACAACGTTTCAAGGTTCTGGTTCTGTTCATGGTTGACGGACGATGTGCTAATATTTTGACAGTAGGTATATTTGATATGTCAGCAACGACGGAGGTGTGTTTGGTTAGGTATATTTAACAGAATTTATTTTAAGCTTACTCCACCTGTTTTAAGTAAGAAGTATCTATATTTAAAAAAAAATAAGTTTAAGGTATTTTTAGAACTACAAATCACAGAAATATTACTCGTTTATTGTAGTTAATTCTTTTTTATTTACTCATCTTGGGGTGGGGGGTAAAATATCACTTTAGTGAGGAGCAAAATCATATTAGAATTATAATATTAATTACACAACAATCTGTCAAATTTAATTTTTATCTTTATTGCCAACGCATAAGGTTCAAAGTTGATTCAGAAAATTTGGCAGTTATGTGATTTGCTATTTGATTCTGCTAAAGTGGCCTTTTTACGGAGTTCAAAGAAATTTGACCCACACTGGTAATCACTAGTACCATAAGGAATGTACCCACATCATGTAAACGAACCTTCCCGACTATAATAGCGCCTCGACCATAAACTAAAAGTCTATAATTACTTACTATATTTTGGCAAAAGTTCTGATTCTGCTAATGTGGCCTTTTTAGATCCGCTGTAACATTACAAAACGGGGATAAATATAATGACCACCATAAAATGCTTTGATACCCTTAGTTTTGTAACCAAAAATATCTACTTAACACCAGAAAAATAAAGTCCAAAAATACAATAGTACCAGCTATTTTAGTCACGACTCCACTTTAAATTGTATTCGACCACCAAATTTAGTAAATGATCACCAAATCTTAGCGAGCAAATTAATATTCAGTTAGTATAATATTCAAATTCTATAGTAACGTGTCTGCGTCAGATCCCCTCTATGGCTGGTGAAACATGTGGGTTAGGTTAGGTTAGAACCATGACCATTAGCGCGCGAAGGCGAGCGAGCGAAGCGAGCGTGCCGCGGTTCTTTTGTTGGTGAAACATTTGGTTTAATCGAATAACGAGATGTTATTTTTTTGCGTATCATTTTAACTATTTTTGGGTTAGAATATTTTTTTTGGAGTTGGTTTGCTTAAATAGGATAGCAAGATGTTATAACTTTGGTTATAAGTTTACATTAAAATGCGGGTTTAATTTTGGTGATCATTTACTATTTTTGACTGCTAAAGGTTATATCTGGTGGTAAGTTAAACATAAGCCTTACAAAACATTCTTGCAAGAGTAAATTACGATACAGTTTATACAGTTACAGCAGTCATCATCATCATCTTCTTGCCATTATCCCATGTTACTTGGGGTCGACGCAACACGTTTTTTTCTTCCACTCTGCCCTATCAGCCGTCAAACTATCACTAACTCCCTTTTCTTTCATATCGCTCCTTACACAATCCATCCATATTTTCTTTGGCCTCCCTCTCTCTCTCCATCCATCCACATTTATGTTCATTACTCTTTTAGTTAAATGCGTTTCTTCTCTACTCTTCATATGACCATACCAAGACAAGCGAGCAGTATTTGTAAATAAAATCTCGTTTAATTTATTAATTTAACCCTCCATGTGTTTTAGACATGTTGTTATAATTAAAAATTACAGCTAACGTCAGTCTAATATTTCAGAGTATTAGGTACTCAAAAGAAGTTTAGTGTAATTAAATGAAGGGTTGATTGGGGCTTTCATGTTAATGTGAGGTTGATGAGTTTTCAAACACACCTCGATTTTTATACTTTGTGTGTTATAAACAGCATTTTCATACAGATTTGCTTATAAGCTAGAGATTTAAATAAGCTATAATGTATGCATGATTTATAATAAGCTAGAGATTTAATATCGAGCGGCTCCCTGGTAACAGCTTCCTGCTAAATATGGGTTCCCTTTGTTAACCAATAATGAAATCTTAAAGGTTAGACGTAGTGTTTTCTTGAAAAGAATTTGTTTGTCCCTCCCTTTTCCTGTTATTTGGGGTCATGGAATCTTTGTTTCAATAAGTTTAAGCCAACTTTGAAAATTTTATTTACCTGTATCTCCAAGGCTGCTTATTTAAATTAATACGTTTTTGTTGAGACTGTAGCTCTAATAAGTCAAGCTCGGATAGTTGGACAGATATTACCTACCTAAAGTTATTTATTTAAGAAATTATGGAGGAGGCATCTAAATATATTTTTATTGAAAATAAAAGGCCCCATTTTGGGGGCCAAGTCACCCGCGTCCTTAGGAGAATACCCTTCAGCGAATCCCTACACGTGGTCCCTGGGTGGTGCTAAACAAGTGACACTAACCGCCTCCGTGGTCTAGTGGTTAAATAAGCAATATACATGATTTATAAGGTCTAACTAAAAATGCAGATTTGTTTTGGATAGCCAACTAAACTCGCATACAAAACTCACTTTTGAAAATGGTCATAATATTTAATTAAGCACTCTTGGTGTTACATTCTGTAAACAAGGAATCCAACGTAAACAGTTAGGTGATGTAATCATGAAGTTAGCTGTCAATTCGTACAAACAAGATGGAATGACATTTCGTACGTCATGACGTCATGTGTGTGTATGTGATGTCGTTGACAGAATAGACCGGCTGATCAGTTCCTCTGTGTAAGAGGATTCCGGGTGAAACTCGCTTCCATCTTCGGCCTAATCACCACTTTCCATCAGGTGAGACTTGGGCCAAGAGATTTCCCGTTTTGCATTAAAAAAAATCATCTTGACTTTTTAATTTTTAACCGACTTCCCAAAAAGGAGAAGGTTCTCAATTCGGTTGTATGTTTTTTTTTATTGTTTGTTACCTCATAACTCCGACAATTAAGAACCGATTTGAAAAATTCTTGTTTTGTCTGAAAGGATATACTTGCAGATTGGTCCCATTTATATCTTATGAAAATCGGTTACGAACTTTGGATTTTAACGAAATAGCTGGAATTCGTCTAATTGGATGATAGTTTTAAATCATCCAAGTAATCGAAATTGCGTATTTTGCTTTTCTGCGATTTTGGTGTTGTTAGGTGTAGCGTACCACTAAAAAGTGAAAAATAAAAAAAAAATTACAAAAAAATACAACCGACTTCTAAAAAAGAAAACACTGCAAAGTAAAACATAACCATAATTTCGGAAGTCGGAGTCAAAATACGAAGAAACTAACATAAACACCGACTTCCGAAATTATAGTTATTTTTTACTTTGCAGTGTTTTGTTTTTGGAAGTCGGTTGTATTTTTTTGTAAAAAGTTTTTTTAGATTTATGAAACTATTTCAAATGTTGGCAGTTTGAAAATGACCTTGCTCATGGAAAAAAAAATTATAACTGCTTAACATTTACTTCAGTGAGTATACATATAATGTTTACCTAAGTTTATTTACTACGTCAAAGAAACCCTCATGTTTACCGCTAAAGTTCAACATTAATAAAATTGTCCTGAGACTTAAACTAGAAACAAAATAATGTCTACGTCTGCAAAATGAGCTAATTTATGGCAGTTCTAGAACTAATTCTAGTAATATGAGACTTTTTCTAATTAACTCAAGGGCCTAAGTTTTAATTCGTGTGAATGTTTTACGTTTAACGACAAAAATTATGTTTTATTTCGTAATTGGACTCAGTTTTTATGTTTGACTTGTTTGTTCAATTTAATTGTAAGTACTTAACGGGTGGTAATTTTTTTGACATAAAACATACAATTGTTTGTTTAATTATAAAAATATTTTAGGTGTATTTTAAGTAGGCTCATTTTAATAGAAACTTTCCGAATTATGTAATTTTTGTCTTACGTACCTTTGCGTTTAATTTTTCTGACCCGTTGTTAAAATCGATTCTTTATTTTATTATTCGATCATTAGAATAGCAAGAATAAAAGTAATTTCATAAGGCATATGACATTGTTTATTAAATATTACATTACTGCTCCGCTCCTATTGGTCTTAGCGTGATGATGTATAGCCTATAGCCTTCCTCGATAAATGGGCTATCTAACACTGAAAGAATTTTTCAAATCGGACCAGTAGTTCCTGAGATTAGCGCGTTCAACCAAACAAACAAACAAACAAACAAATAAACAAACAAACAAACTCTTCTGCTTTATAATATTAGTATAGATATAGATTAATTTTTTTTTTTTTATTATAAGGATGGACTGATTACGATGAAACAAAAAACTTAATATTACTACAACTTACGCACTATAAAAGTTACGTGAAGCAATGAGACCAAGTGCACATAAGAAAACTTTAAATTCAAATATCTTTTGATAGACTGAACCGATTGCAATGAAACAAAAACTAAATGTTACTCCAAGTTTTGCTCAATCTTTGTGTATAAAAGTTATCTACATTGTTTTCGCACATTTGACTTGATGCCCGAACAAATAAACAGACAAACAGACAAAAAATCGAAAAATGCTGGAAATGGGTTTTATTGGTTGTTCTTTAACACCCTAGCTATTATTTGGATTTTTTTTTCATGTACAAAAAATACTTGTATACAGTTTTATTATATGTATATATAGATTAACATCTTCATAAGTTATTCTACGAAAACACACCTGGTTAAGAAATCGAAAACATCTATACTATACAATAATAATATAATATTATAAAGCTGAAGAGTTTGTTTGTTTGAATGCGCTAATCTCAGAAACTACTAGTCGGATTGGAAAAATTATGTCAGTGTTAGATAGCCCATTTATTGAGGAATGCTATAGGCTATATATCATCATGCTAAGATAAATAGGAGTGGAGCATTCATGGAAAATGTGACGCAGACAAAGTTGCGCGGGTCAGCTAGTGTCATATATTATTCTTTCTCAAAGAAACCAACTCACATCATTATCCTTCCTATCATGACGGTCAAAAAACCCCAATTAAATCAACGCATACATCCTGCTACTTTGTACCTAACAACACATCTTCAAGGTCCGCCGCCAATCTTGTGATCAGCCGACAAGTACCATCAAAGCCCTCACCGCCCCTTGATCACGCGCGAACAAAGACTATGCCGCCGCTATCGCGCACATATTACCAGCTTTAACTGACAAAACTGACTGAAGAATACTTGTCATACTTAACGTTTTTTATTTTGGATGGTTTTGACGCCTTTTGAGGGTGTATTGTGTGTTTTGGGAGTATGGTGAATGGCTGGAAAAATGGCCAGGATTAGATATGATTATAGCGTATGGTGTATGTTGTTTTAGATGTAGATAATGCTATGGAAAGTAACTTAATTTTCTAGCAACACAATTATTATTAACACCAGTTAGGTAAATAAAAGGAAATTACTGGTTCTGCATTTCAGTTTTTTGCAACCGTGCCTATACTAAGTTTCATTATCATTTTCTATGTAAGCATAGCAGACAAGCACAGTTTACAACATTGCAAACAAGGCGATAACATTACTAGTTTGTGGAATAAGCGGCTGTGAGAGACTGACAGAAAGATAGCGACGTCACGGCATTTTCTGTACACCATTTCGTAGCAATGACAAGCTGAGTTCTTAGGGTTATTTATTCTCATTGCGGCTACAATAAAAATTCAAACAATAACTAAACCAAAGTGATACATGATAATACAGAATACAGTAAATTAACAATAATCTCACTTGTACACACAGCTTATGATATCGTGCTACGTAAAATGCTACAAGTGCTACGCCAGTCATTCTAAATCTATAAGATGCGTAACTGCTACGAAGTGCTACGCGTAAATGTGTGCTACGCTGCTAAATCGTTCTACAGGAAGTTTTTTCTACGTAATTAAAATAGTTTTAATGCGTCGGAACTTTACATTTATTCCTCAACAAGTAGTGCTATTCCGTAACAACATTTTCGTATCTCGAAAACGGGATCCGAGGTGAGTGTAAAATTGGAATAAACATATTAAGACCTTTATGTTGTGTGTAATAAAGCTCACTTTGTGAGCTTTGTCACTCAGGTGAAGCTCGATAGCAGGAATTAATTAAAGTTGCTATACATTAAAAACATTTTTACGCGGCTTTGCTCTCCCTGGGCACGTTAAACTGTCAAAAGTAAATTTTAATCCTGGACAAGAGGGTATAAGTTTCCGTAACTCTTTCTAACTCTAAAAAAGTAGTCAGATAACAATTTCTGCCACTTCACAGCAACATTTAACACAACAACTAAGTCCATTAAAGCCAACTTGATACCAACTCACAATAATATCATAAAATCAACTGAGCATCTGTTATCAGAGGCTTACTGTACAAAGTTTCTAGTCTACTAGTTGCTGAGTCGGGAGTCGAACCGACTTCTCGAACAGTTAGCGAGCTTTCAAAGGGACAATGTCGTGATATCTTCACGATACTGTTCGTCTGTTAGTTTGTGAGTGGTTTTGATTTTATAATCTTGTTGTGATATGGTTTATTTATTTATTAATTTAACACTTTCAGCACAAAGAAAGTACAGAGGCGGACTTAATGCCATAGGCATTCTCTACCAGTCAACCTTTGGGTGATGCAGAGAAAAGTGGTAGGTGCAATACGGAGAATTAAACGCGTTTGATAATATTATTCAAATACAAAGTATAAAAATAAAGTAAAGTACATGAAAGTAAAGTATAAAATCAATTGCCACCGCCGGATCTAACCGTTTAAAATAAATAATATACACATACTAACTATACCTACATATATATATTACAAATATATAATAAGTACTCACATTAACAAGATAAATATTTAAACGAAATACTTAAACAATAAATACGAATAAGTAACTGGAAAACATTAGCGCTGTGATGATACTACTGCCAACTTCTTCCGAATGTGTTCACGAACTTTCAATTTAAAACTTAATCAATTGGTGGCCATCCTGATCTCCTGAGGAAGCTGTTTGGAATTGAACAGAAGTGCTGATTTGTTTTTTAACCAATTTTCAAAACAGGAGGAGATTTCAATTCGGCGGATTAATCCAAGGTTTCTGATCCAATTTATGTGATTCTTTTTTTGTTTGATGCGGAATACTCAACATTTGGTTTAAAAACAAATTAATTCAGTTCGAATCAGTAGTTTTTATTCTATGAGTATTTTTGCTTATTTCAATTTCTGCGTAGACAAAGACGTCATTCAAGTATTACCAATTAAAAGGAAAGTTGGCGTTACAAAACAAAGATACAAATCAGAAACACCGACTTTCGTGTTTTGTTTGGAAGTCGGTTATGTTTTTTTGTATAAAAGTTTTTTTCTATTTTTATTAACAGGAGACCTAAAAAGTTCTTAGTGTTATATCCGATTTCGTGGCGAAAAAAGTTGATAAATTATTATTTTATCTGAAACTTTAAAAATCTCTGCTCTTTTTATATATTCACGATTTTTTTTCGAATGGGAGTATTTCTGTCTAGACCATAGGTTGCTTTTAGGCTAGCGTTCTTTACGTCGACCATATCATTGTTTTCCATCAGATGAGATTGTGCTCAAATGTGAGCCTATCAAAAAATAAATACCGTTTTAAAGAAAACCAACTAGCTTAAACTCGAAAAAGATTTTTAATAACTTCAATCTACACCGCTAATCCTAGAAATACGAGTAGATAGATCTTGAAATGAATAAAACCATAATATATTTCTGTACACCTAGACAGTCAATAGGTCCCATTCATCAGCTATAATCCGTGAATTAAGAGCATGGCTTGCCCCTAATAGCCAGATTACCAAGCTAAAGGTGAAAAGCGCTAACAGCTAGATAAAATAATCCTTTGAAATCCATAGAAACTAATTCGTATTGAAGGAAAAGCTACAGTGACCTAGCTTCGACAGGCTGTATTTGGAAAATCTGTCTTGTATTACGTTTGAAATATGAGACCTCCATTTTGAAAAGAGGTAAACATAGATTTGCTGCGGATAGATCAGTTGAATTCGGTTTGACTGGAAGCCGATCCCAATATAGTTGGGAAAAGGCTAGGCAGATGATGATATATTTGTGGTGGATAGAAATCACTCGTATATTAATATGGCTGCACATACTGGGTTGTCAATGCTTATTAATATTTTCCGTAGGCTTTTGACTTGCTTCAAGAAATTTATTTAATTCCTAGAATTCAAATTGAAGGAAATCTTCTCAGTAGTATAAAATTATACGAGTTTCGACAAGAATTCAGCTATTTCAATAGCGAAAACGGCCTCGCATAGGTCTCCCAAAGTATTCATATTATTGGACAGACAACCGATTTGATTGACTGTGAGCTACGCAATACAGTGTGTTGCAAGTCCTGCCATTAATACCTTTGTTATCTTGATTGCTGACATAACTATCCTCCAAAAGACTGAATGAAAAACAAAAGACGATCTAAAACCCGACGACACCAATCAACTCAACCAGTTCACACATTACATTTTAAACTATCCCCTTTAAAATGTCTATTGATGTCCCATTGGTATAAATATAGAGTTCGCAAAAGCCTGCCATAGTTTATTCATGTGCCAATCGATTTGCAGTTGTTTTGTTCGAGTTGAGACCTTTTATGATGGAGCGCCACGCGGCGGGCCAAAGGATAACTGATAAATTCGTTTTGGCATAGTGTTGGGATTTTTAATGTCGATATTTTGAAAAAAAAATAAATGTGTTCATTGGTTTCGGTGAGATACATAATATGGTGAAGTTCCATCCAACATCTGCCTAGCCTTTTCCCTACTATATTGGGGTCGGCTTCCAGTCAAACCGGATTCAGCTGAGTACCAGTATTTTACGTGGGGCGGCTGCCTACCAGACCTCCACAACCCATTAACTCCTAGGCAAGATTGGTGTCAGATTTTCTGTCTTCTGACTATCCGTAACGACTGCCAAAGATCTCCAAATGACAGCCGGGACCAACAGCTTGACGTGCTTTCCGAGGCACGGAGGAAACTCAGTATGTTAAGATGGTCACCCATCCACAGACCAACCTCGGCAAGCGTTGCTTAACCTTGAAGGTCGATCTGTGCGGCTGTTATTATTTAGCCACGAGCTCCTCCGGTCAAGTTCCATCCAAAACTGCTTATTAGTATTTCAGGTTTTGTGTAAAAATCAGATAGTAGAACAAATTCTTTTATAAATGATAGACTTTGATCACAGATTCATTATTTTGTCAATTGTGATTATAATGGAATGTTTAGATATAGTCCATGTTCAGTATTGTTGAGTCACGCACACTTTTATTGCAACAATATAAATTTACTTAAGGTGTATCCACATCGCAGTTACTTTTTGCAGAGCAACGTTTCCAAGAGTTGTGTCAAAATGTTGAAGAATGTTACCTAATGATATCGTGTTGCATTTTGTTGCTCCAATAAAAGTAACTGCGGTGTGGATATACCTTTATTAAAAAAATTGTGTATGACTCGGTCTACATACCTTAATGCTAGAAAAATATGAAATAATGCTTTTATATTAATTATTATAACATAAACGTTTCTGACATAATATAAAGAAAACAGTTGTGACCTATTCTGTAAAGTAACTTGCAGGCAAACGTCATGTACTCATAACGTACAGAACTGGCTATTTCAAATGTGCATTTAATATTGTACAAACACACTTTCGCATAATTTTAATATATTTTCCGGTGAAAGTTGAGCAATAAATTGTACAGTTATCGAACAAGTATCGCAGTACTTGTAAATAAAATCGAATTTGTTTTGTTACCACGTGGGTTTTGTAAGGAAAAAGTTTTTATTTGTTTCAGTGTTTTTTTTTCTGGACTTGTAAATAAAAAATCGTCGCTATCGAGCTAAGTACGGAAAACTACGTAGTTTGAGCATTCGAGAGCTGATTTTTCAATTCGTATAATTTTTGGTGAGAAATAAAAATAATATATGAGATATTTTATAAACGAAATCTATCAATTCGACTCTGAAAAAAAAAAAATGCACTAAGATACCTTTTTTAAAAAGCGATTATTTTTTTATTAAATCTAAATAATAGGTGTTGTATGATTAAAAAAAATCGATGGATAAATCTTTGTTAAAATAAGTATATCAAGAACGGTAACAAATAATATATTATTAAGAAGTAAAATCTCCGGTAAGATAATATATTTGGAATGCTTAATGGCGCTGAAGGAATTGATAGGCGGTAGGTGTGAATTAATGCACTACATTAATTCACACCTACCGCCTATCAATTCCTTCATTTTGAAGCGATTGAAATTTAGTATTACGTGTGGGCATAATAGGCTTGTGTCCTGAAAATTTAGTATTACGTGTGGGCATAATAGGCTTGTGTCCTGAAAATTTAGTATTACGTGTGGGCATAATAGGCTTGTGTCCTAAAAATTTAGTATTACGTGTAGTATAATAGGCTTGTGTCCTGAAAATTTAGTATTACGTTTGGGCATAATAGGCTTGTGTCCTGAAAAAAAATATAATTAGTCCGTCAGTTAGATTATCAAAAAATATTTGACCCGTATTTTTTTTTTGTTACGGGAACGAAAATTGACGAAGTTACGACGCTTTAAAAATTCTCAATACGTCACGCCGTGGCATAGTTTTTAGCGGGCCGTAACGTCACGAGCCCCCGCTTCCGAGTTTTGATGCGTTTTATCTTTGTGTTTCATTGATTTAGACAAAAAATACGTGTCCATTATTTTTCAATACTCTATCTGACGGACTAAATAGTTTTGCAATTTGTGGATGATGGAAATTAGCCTATTTGTATAAATGTCTGTTATATAGCATTAGTGAAATTATAATTATAGAACTAGCTTCTGCCCGTGACTTTGTACACGCAAATCTCGTTTTTTTCAGTTCCCGTAAAATTTCGGGAAATGCTCTCATAATGCTTCTCTCTTCTCTAATCTCTTTTTTATGGGACCGCACCTTTACTGTAAACTTAATAACAACCTCAACATTCTAAAACTCACTCACACTAAATGCAAAATTACGGTTACAAAATGGCTACTAAGTCTGGACTATGATATGACTGAAAATTTATTAACATAAAAAAAGACGATAAAAGAATGCGCTTTTACAGGTACCATCATCTCATACATACCTCTATTTATATATTTATTATCCAACATTATATTCGTCCTAAGGTACTTACTGTCAACACCAACACAATTTCTTAATTCATCATACACCCATGCAAACACTAACACACACAGCATACATGCATTGTTTTTAGTATTATTTTATTTTGTATAAGTTTTTTTTTTATTCGATTACGAGTAGATTAGAAAAAAATAAGATGTTTTTTTTTTTCTTTAGTGATATATACTTAGATTTACAACATGTATAACTGCAAAATGTAAACGGAACGAAAGAGCCTGGATCCCACGACACAGGGAATCCTAGTGTGAGATCCAGGAATCAACAAATTTGAATGTACCTACATCTTGAACAATAAACTATTCTATTCTTATTCTATTCTTAATGCACCCTTACAGAGTGTTAGGAAGCTACATGCAAAATTTCAGCTTACTACGACCAGAAGTTTTGGTTGTGCGTTGTCTGGCAGTCAGTAATGTAAGAATTTGTTTGTTTGAACGCGCTAATCTCATGGTCCGATTTGAAAAAAAATTTCAGTGTTAGATAGCCCATTTATCGACGAAGGCTATAAGCTATATAACATCACGCTTCGACTAATAGGAGCGGAGCATTAATGAACAACGTGACGCAGACGAAGTTGCGCGAGAAGCTAGTTATATATATTAGGATAGCAGAATATTATACTAGATACTAGGCTATTCTTGCGGCTTCGCTGCTGCGCCATTGCCACAGGAACCTTCGGTATTTCTGAAAGAGAAATATGAGATACTCAGTTGTAGAAAGAAGGAAAAGAGTTGTTATGTGCACAAAATGCATGATTTTCGTATGCAAGTTCTCATAATAATATGTGTCACATCCATACTAAATCACTATCACTCAGCATAAAGGAGCATGTCTATTACAGCGGAGTGAAACAGCAGAGCGGAGAAATAGAGAAATTTTAACCAATGGAATTACATAAAATCTCAGTACCATGTGAGTCACTGACATTTGGGCTGTAACGATTGGTTAATATTTCACCGTTTCTTCGCTCCGCTGTCTTGCTCCGCTGTCTTGCTCCGCTGTAATGCATAGGCACCCTTATGCTGGGTCTTGTGAGCGCGACAAAGATTTTTTTGCTTTCTTTTGGTGAAAGATTTAAAATGTTTTTCGCAAATAATACTCCATTCTGTCTAACAACGAGAACACTGTACATAGAATCAAAGCATGTGCCAGATATATTAACGGTAACTGTGATACAATCACACACCCTACCTTAAATTCCAAAACCTAGACCAAAAACAGGCAAACCTACCAACCCATAAACAACAAACCAACATCGATAAAACCCGTATCGACATACCCCTACACTATCCAATTCCCTTAATGCCTGCGTCGTCGACTGACATACGCGGTTCGAAAGAACGACTAAATCTGGTAAATATTGATTAAATCCTAACTTATTTACTCGCTCCCACAAACACTTTTGGCAATGGGAACTATATACAAAGTAAATAGAGTATGTAGGACCGTTTACATATGCACAGATTGACCGAAAATGGTGGTCGAAGTTCCGTGCTTGAATCCCGCAGTTTTTCCCGGTGGGATTCAATATTCAGTCTAAATGAGCCCGGGAATGTTCGTACATGTACATAAGAATGACGGTTGAATTGCAATGGGTCATTCCGAGGCGATTTTTCTTAGAAAAACGGCAGTGTCATGGATTATTTAATTTTGTGTTGTTTTCTAGGTACCGTGGGTTGTAGAAAAGTACTTTCTATTGAATATTGATTGGGGTGCTGAAAGATATTCTTGGTTTTATTTCTATAGTCGTCGTAGGTTTTTTCGACGTCCATTGAGAATTTTCTAAAATCGTACCAGAGTGGGTGAAAGCCCCAATTTCCGCGAATAGGAGTTATATTTGTTGATTCATAAGGGTGTTGTAAGGTATAAGTGGTGTATTTTTGGTGTACAATAAAATATGTTCTATTTATATATTTTAATAGAATGTGCTTATTCATACCCACATGATTTTCTATATAATTATTGAAAACTATCTTCTTTCATTGTTGTCGCCTGCGTTTACGTAAAAAATATCACAAGGTAACAACATAGTCCCGGTATAAAAATCATATGACCTAATCCAGGACATGGCTTTTTTATTTATTTTTATTAAAACTTTATGCACAAATAAATACTCTGTACAAAGGCGGACTTAATGCCAAAGGCATTTTCTACCAGTCGGTGCAGAGACAGCATGGTATGTGCAACATATAGAAAAGACAAACCGAGAGGAAGAAAAAAATGCAATCTATAATAATTATATAAATAGATACATACACATAACCAAAATTATTAAGAAAACATTTCTTTTTCGAGTAAAGCCGACCAGAAGTGAAAAGATACTTTACAGGCGAACAGTATTAAGTAATGTGGACCTTCTTGGTTCAATTGGCCAGTCGATAAAGCTTTGTAAGGTGTAATGAAATATATAGGATAGGATTCAAATGAATTAGAACAAGAAAAGTAGATTTGTTCTATAAAGTCAGTCATGTATAAATTAGCTTTCAACTGGGCAAGGTCTCTTAATAATAAAACCTAAAAGTTGTTTGATTTACTTTAAATATCAAGGAGCTCGTGACTAAATAATAACAGCCGCACTGGTTGATCTTCAAGGTTAAACAACGCTTGCCGAGGTTGGTCTGTGGATGGGTGACTATCTTAACATACCGAGTTTCCTCCGTGCCCCGGAAAGCACGTTAAGCTGTTGGTGCCGGCTGTCATTTGAGATCTTTGGCAGTCGTTACGGATAGTCAGAAGCCAGAAAATCTGACACTAGTCTTGCTAAGGAGTCTGTTATTCAGTTAATGGGTTGTGGAGGTCTGGTAGGCATCCGCTCCTCGTAAAATACTGGTATTCAGCTGAATCCGGTTTGACTGTAAGCCGAGCCCAATATAATTGGGAAAAGGCTAGGCAGATGATGATCAATTGATATCTCAGTGGCAATAGCCTGAGGTAAAACAGTACTCTTTCATTTAAAGTATTTGGTATGGATTATAAAAAACCGTTTTGTGCCGTTTTTAAATCCCGATGCTCGAATTTTGACAAAACTATGCTGCTTGTTAGGTATACATTCTTTATTACGGGATTAGATTCCAGATTCAAAGCATTTATTTCAAATAAACCACTTACAGGCACTTTTGAAATGTCAAGGTCGGTCAATCAAAAACATGAGGCTATTTGCACGTTCCAAAGCGAAGATCTCTATGGAGAAGAATGTGCAAGAAACTCCACGGACACTCTTTTAAATCATGTGATGTTTTACAAAAATCTATACTATCCACGACCTCATTCCACCGGCCCCCTTCTACCATCGGACATCCAGAAGCACTGTAACTTACCATCCCTACCTTGTTGCTATTCCACCAATTCGCACTAAGCGTTTCCAAACGTCTTTTATAATGCGCACAGCAAAGTGGAACTCTCTGCCTGGATCTGCATTTCCGAACGCTTACAACCCTAATATCTTCAAAGTTGAGAGTGAACAGGCCCTTTCTGGGTAACCTCGCTCTATCGTAGACTTTGTCTCTGTCATCTGTGACCAAGACTAGAGCAAACCCATCTTAAAAAACATAAAACTCAACACCACAACGCATGAATCAGTCACCCCACAGTTAATATTTGTACTAAGTAGGTACGAAACTAAGCCAGTTCTTGATTTACGCGAGTTCAACTAATGTTGGAACACATCTGTTACTTGTGGCTATGTGTTTCGCATTATACTTTATGATTTAGAACCTTATTCTTCTTGTTCATTTGTTTCTGGCAACGACTCCTGAATTTTGAGGGGTAGTTTTTGCGGCCGTTTTGGTCTACAGTATTTTTTGTTAGTGTACAATTTCTTGTGCCTCGGAAAGCACGTCATGCTGTTGGTCCCGGTTGTCAATTGTGCATCTATCGGAGTAGGAGACGGCTTCAAGTTCAACAAGATGCCGCTCAGTACCAGTGTTTTACACGAAGCGATTTAGTATCTGACCTTCACGTTATTTAAAACTTCATATACAGTAGGGATACATAGGCGGACTTATTTATTTATTTAACACTTTCAGCACATAAACGTACTGAGGCGGACTTAATGCCATAGGCATTCTCTACCAGTCAACCTTTGGGTGATGCAGAGAATAGTGGTAGGTGCAATATGGAGAATTAAAAGCAACTTTGTTCATATACAATTAAAATGAATAATATACACATGCAAACTATACCTACATTATTAATATAAAATAAATACTTAAATTAATAAGATAAATATGTAACCGAAATAATTAAACAATAAATACGCATAGGTAACTGGAAAACATTAGCGCTGTGATGACACTACTGTCGTCTTCTTATTTTTCTTCTTTGGACTTAGGCTGGATTTGACCTCCTGATAGCTTTATCGGAGGAATAATTTTGAATTTTTAACAGTTCTTCCATACAAAAACTGTCAAACGTTAAATTTATTCCACGAATATGAGTTATCTGGCGTTGGTCAAATCCAGCCTTAATGTAACAAAACATTATCTAATAGTCAATCTCAAAATACTTAAATCTGTCAGTTATAATAATTAACCCGTTCTAGGATCGTTTCAAGTTATTAGTTATTCATTAAAAACACGATAAATTATCAAGGTATTAAACAACTTCACGATTACCCATATATGCCCCCATAAATACCATACATTAAAGCTACCCCCAACATAATTCTCAAAAACCACTTAGAAACAACTTAAAGCTCGTCTCAAATTATAAGCGAAAGATATACAATACTATATAAAACGAGCGGTGTGAATACCTCACCGTAATCCTTTTTAACTGCACCCGGCGAAGGGATTTGCGTAAAGCCGGTGTTCCACTGTTGAAACGACGCGATCGTTACAGCACATTTATCTTACTCGCGATGTTTTAAAGTTGTGAATTTGAAATTATTGTTGGTGTATATCAGCTTGCAGTTAGGATGTGTTGAAGTTTTTATTTTTAATATAGATGCAAGTTTGGCTAACCTTTGTCACGTAGGTAAAGTTTATTTGCTTGTGCATTTTAAGTATCAGCCTATTATAATGTTAATTTCGCCCTTTCGCGACTTGAGTGAAACTTCTACTAACTTCTAAACGACTTTCACATTCACATGCCAATCGCAAACTGTCAAAACAACTTCATTTGCCTACATCTTTGACGGTTTGTGACTGAGATGCGAATGCAAACGGTACCGATTTGCCAAATATTTTTGAGAATTGTAAACACTGATAACGCTCCAGAAATGAGTTCAGTTAACTTGATAAGTTTTAATTGTAAAAATGTTGTGAGATCCGTAGACTGTGTGAGAAGGCTATGTGATACTGCCGACATCATAGCACTGCAGGAGACCTGGCTGTTGCCACATGACCTCACATTCCTCAGCAGTATTGACGACGGTTTTGGATGTACGGGTACGTCAGCGGTCGACACGTCTGGGGGTATACTTCGAGGCAGACCGCATGGTGGCGTCGCCTTGTTGTGGAGAAAAACTGTGTTCCCAGTAGTTGCCGTTGTTAAGTGTGAGAGTGTGCGTTTGGCTGCGATAAAAATCGAATTAGGTAATAGTTGCTCAGCAATTATATTTTCTGTTTATATGCCTACTGACTCAAGAGACAATTTGGTTGAATTTACTGAATGCCTAGGTGAGATTAATGCTATAATTGAAAGTCAAGATGTAGAATCAGTGTATTTGCTTGGTGATTTCAACGCCCATCCCGGTGAGTTGTTTGCATCTGAATTATTAAGTTTTTGTGCCGATCAGTCCTGGTCGTGTATTGATATGCAGTTACTACCAATAGAAACATTTACATTTGTAAGCGATGCGCACGGTAGCCAGCGATGGTTGGATCACTTTGTGGTCACTGAAGCGGCGGGTCGATCAGTATTAAGTAGCTCAGTTTTGTGTGATACATATTGGTCTGATCATTTACCCATTTTATTAAAATGTAATTTAAATCTTTTGAAATCAAAGGTCAGTGCATCCAGCACCGTTCTTGAAAATAAAGTGAAATGGGGGGAGCGTGACAGGGAACAGATTAGTATGTATCACACTAGCTGTAATTCTAAGCTAAAGGACATAAACTTTCCTAGTGATTTCACCTACTGTGCCGATCAAATGTGTAGTGACCCTACACATAGATTAATAATAGATAAGATGTATGACAGTATAGTGTCGGTACTTTCTGAGGCCGCAAAATGTAGCTACGATGTAAAAATGAAACGGCGAGGTAAATATGTAACGGGCTGGAACAGATATGTGCGCGACGCTCACAGGAGGGCGCGACTGTGTTACCTCACCTGGTTATCTAACAATAAACCGACCTCTGGTAGTGCCTACAATGACATGTGTAATTCTAGACGATCCTTTAAATGCAAGTTGAAATGGTGCCAAAATAATCAACAACAAATAAAAATGAATATTATTGCTGAACACCATGCAAATAATGCTTTTAATAAGTTTTGGAAATCAACTAACCAGATGAATCTTAGGCCGAGTCTTCCCGTGAGCGTGGCGGGAGCCCATGATTCTGGGAATATAGCTAATGTGTTTCGTCGCTATTTTAATGTAAAATCATCTCTGGGGCCGGCTTCAACAACGGTGCCCGATGCTGGTGCTCATGACTTGGAGGTAAGCGTAAGATTTACTGCTGCAGAAGTAGCCTCCGTAATAAAGAAAATGGTGAGTGGAAAGTCTCCAGGGCATGATAGTCTCAGCGTCGAGCATCTGCGGTACGCGGGATTCCACCTTCCAAGAGTACTATCATTGTTTTTTAATTTGTGTTTAAGTCATTCATATTTACCTGAGAAATTGATTCAAACTATAGTAGTTCCTGTTATTAAGAATAAAACTGGTGACCATTCAGAAGTTTCTAACTATAGGCCGATTTCTCTAGCTACAATTATAGCGAAGGTGCTGGACAGTCTTATTGACCGACATTTGGGCACACATTTGAAACTTAACGATGCACAGTTTGGGTTTAGACCTGGCCTTTCCACAGAAAGTGCTATTATGTCGCTCAAACAGACGGTCCAGTACTATACAGCTAGGAAAACTCCAGTCTATGCCTGTTTTTTGGACTTATCTAAAGCTTTTGACCTAGTGTCTTATAACAAGCTATGGGTAAAGCTTCAGGATGCCAGTGTACCCAGAGAAATAGTGTCTGTACTGATGCATTGGTATGAAAAGCAGAAAAATCAAGTGAGATGGGCAGATGCGCTCTCAGATGAGTACAGGCTGGATTGCGGGGTGAGGCAAGGGGGGCTTTCCTCCCCTCGCCTTTTTAATTTTTATATTAATGAGCTGATCGAGGAGCTCAGTAGCACTAGGATCGGCTGTCACATAGATGGTATTTGTATCAATAATATAAGCTATGCCGACGATATGGTGTTGCTGAGCCCTTCGGTCTGTGCATTGAGAAAACTTTTACATAAGTGTGAATCTTATGCGGAGGCCCATGGCCTTAAATATAACGCATTGAAATCTAAATTAATGGTTTTTAAGTCAGGGACTAAATGCTATGACAATGTACCTGTTTTCTTGGGAGGTAACTCTTTGAAAAAAGTTACTAAATTTAAGTATTTGGGTCACTGGCTCACCGATGACTTGAAAGATAGTACTGACATTGAGAGAGAGCGCAGGTCATTGTCTGTGCGATGCAATATGTTAGTTCGCAGGTTTGCACGGTGTACAAAAAAAGTGAAAGTGACGTTGTTTAAGGCATACTGTCAGTCCTTTTACACGTGCAGCCTGTGGGTTGACTATTTGCAGAGGGCATACAGTGACTTGAGAGTGCAGTACAACAATGCATTCAGGATGCTGATGGGGCTGCCGCGTTATTGCAGTGCCTCAGGCATGTTTGCCGATGCCCACGTAGACAGCTTCGCTGCAGTCATGCGCAAGCGTTGTACTTCTGTTTTAACACGCATGCGTGGTAGTAACAACGGCATCTTGAGCGTATTGTCGGACCGATGGGATTCTCCAATGCTCGAAGCCTGGATCAGACGACACACTGTCAAGTAAACACGCGCACGAGTAGTGGAGTATCCAATAGGTCATGTTATATTATTTCATTTTTTGTATTTGATTAAGTGTTTTGTCTTGTCATTACTAACATTAGTTTCTCATAAGCATTCTGTGTTACTAACAATTATATGGATTTATATCTGAAATAAATGAATAATAAAAATAATAATAAATAATAGCTTCAACTATCAATAGCACAGCGTTGAGTGTGACGTAACCTCTAACCCAAATACACGAATAGCTTAATGTTAAACCAATTTATTCTTGTCTGCTCCGATTTGATACTTTGGATAATCCTTTGTATGGCCCAATTTGACTGAAGATGGCGCTGATACTTAGATGTTTTAAATTAGTTCAGTCAAAAGGTCGCCATATGGATTTGGTTCCATAGTGGTTTGAGAATTAAAGGGATTTGAAACAGGAAGTGTTATTCAGAATAATATAGTAGCTGTCGCCCGCGTCTTCGTACGTATATCCCGTTTTTTCTCCGTTTCCGTAGAAATTTCGGGAAATCTATCTTCTTAGTGCATCTCTATGGAGTGTAAGGAAACTACATGCCAAATTTAAGCTTTTTAAGATCAGTAGTTTCGGCTGTGCGTTGATATAAGTCAGTGAGTCAGGTTTGCCTTTTATTTTTAAATAGATAGATCAGTTATTTTGTGCGAGGCCTTTTGCAACAAATGCTCAATTTCAGAAGCATAAAATCTGTCAAAGCTTGACAGATTTTATGTTTTTGAAATAGGTGGATAGTATCTCTTCAATACGTAAATTAATTTCATTAAAGGAAAAGGTTTAAGTTTACTTCTATAAAAGCTCTCTATTCCTATAGGTGAGAAAACCTACAGTTGAATTGAGAAACATCTCCTTTTTTTGAAGTCAGATGAAAAACTATTGACTATTTAATAATTTGATACTCGTTAAATATTTAACTTTTTAAGATTATTTCATAATTAATTCTACTATAAAAAAATTTGCATTCCTCACCGTAGAATGTACTGGATCCCTCTCTTACTTAACACCATATTTTTGTACCTACATTCATAGCAAATAAATTATTTCATTTCATTTCATTTCAAAAAAAAAAACCTTCGGCATTGACTATAAACATTATCAACATGACTTATTGCACTCATTATATCAAGCATATATGCTTCTTTTTATGAAAAAAGTGATGACGCAAAACTAAAATATTGTACCATTCTATTTTCACAATTGGCTTTTCCAACGATATTATCACAGCGAAAAACTGAAATAATACGCAATTTTCCTCCCCGTAATATAAAATAACAACGTCAATCCCCCTCAGTCGTGTCTAAAAAAACAATAAAACGTAATATAATATATTCTGTAAGAGTTAAACATCGTTTGTTTTGCGTTTCGCGTCGGCTGGGCGGAGCACGTGAGATTTTTTTGTGGATTTAATGAAACTAGATTTTGTAAGCGGCCTTTTTTTGCGTGCTAGCCAGAAATTATGTCACGACAACGTTCTATCAAATTAAAAATTAAAAATTCAAAAGGTAGGTATTAAAAGTCTCATATATCTCAATCTAAGCCATGGTGTAATAAATTTCAGCCGTAGAAACGTCTACGGCTGAAGAAGAAGCAAATTCTTGTTTTATCTGAAAGGATATAATTGTAGATTGGTCCCATTTAAATTTTATCAAAATCGGTTACAAAGTTTTGATTTTAAATCGAAATAGCTGGAATTCGTTTACTTGAATGATGGTTTTTTTGTGATCCAAGTAATCGAAATTGTGTATTTTGCTTTTCTGCGGTATGGGGTACCACTAAAAAGTGAAAAATAAATAGCTTGAAAAAAAAAATAACTTTAATTTCGGAAGCCGGTGTTTTTGTTAGTTTCTTCGTATTTTGACACCGACTTCCGAAATAAAAGTTATTTTTTACTTTGTAGTGTTATTTTACTTGGAAGTCGGTTGTAGTTTTTTGTAAAAAGTTTAGTGAGCAACTCGACGAAACTTAGGTATTGAACACTTGATTTTATTTATGCGATTTTGGGGTTGGTTCCTTATTAAAAATTATTCATGATGTGTACAAAAAACCCTTAAGATAAACGCAAAAGCGTTTATTCTTTACACGTTGTATAATTAGCCAAATACCTCTAACGAACCCATCGGGAAATACACTCTAGATGTTCTGTTACTATTGATTTTATCCTTTTATGTGTCTGAGTTTCCCTTCTTTTGTTCTCGTAAAACCATGAAGCGTTGACCTCTGAAGTTAGACCTTGGCAAAAAGGTCTCATCACGTACCTTTCACAAGATAAAGTTCTGACCTTTCCCAACCACTTATAAAATTGCTCCTAAGCACCGAATAATAAAGTAGCCATATTTGAATACTTGAAAGTCATCACCGCTAGCGAGAGTGTTATCCAAAAACTTTAATAAAGTAATGAGATGATGTACTTTGTAATATTGTGCCATTAAATTTGCATTAATCACGCCGTGGATTGAAAGTTTTGGCAAAGTGTGCCAAAATTGCTTTGTTGGGAACTGTTTACTTGATGTGCGGAGATAGATAACTTGGCTGGGTAGTATTTTATGTTTTGAGGAGCTCGTTGTTGGGCTAGTAAGTGGTTCGATTTTTTTTAAATCGAGAAACTGTAACCTTTCTTAATACAGTGTGATTTTTTTAAATGTGACTTCAGGGCCAAAATCTACAACAATGATTAAAACATTAAAAGGAGTCTCGAGCCCGATTTTGATAAAAAGTAAAACTACATCATTGGATATTTGTGTTTTTTGTTTTTTTTTCTCCCGGTCCTTTGGTAGGCGTACGAGGGGCCGAAACCAACTCGCAGAGGCCCCGTTAGACATTTCAAATGTGTATATAATATTGATATTTAATTTTGTATTATTTCTTCATTCGAAAGTGTAGCTAATAAGGATCAAATTCTTCGAAGTAATAACACATGACAAACTAAAGGAAAGCTCTCATTTTAACAAATTATTTTTAAACATTTTAGAAAAAAAATATTATCTTGATTTTTTTTTTGAAAATTAAAAAGTACTAATTAGAAATTAGGTCTTTCCTTTAGTTTGCCATGTGTTACTTTATAGAATTTGATCTTTATCACACTTTCAGATGGTGTAATAACATAGGAAGTTTTTTTTTCAAAATGAACCGATTGGTGGTGGATTTTTTTTTCTTTTTATACATAACGGGAAAACTCTTGGCCCAAATCTCACCTGATGGAAAGTGATGATTAGGCCGAAGATGGAAGCGAGCTTTACCCGGAATCCTCTTATACAGAGGAACTGGCTATCATACTTCTAACTGCCGGAACACAACAATACTGTTAACATTGTTGTTATGGCGACAGACTTAGTTAGGATGGTGGTAGCTTGCCAGGCGGACTTAGAACAAGTCCTACCACCAACCAAACCAAGCAAAAAATTTGCCCCCGCTGGGAATCGAACCCGGGACCTCTGGGTCTGAATCAGGTGGAATAGCCACTAGACCACGGAGGCGGTTAGTGTCACCTGTTTAGCACCACCCGGGGACCACGTGTAGGGATTCGCTGAAGGGTATTCTCCTACGGACGCGGGTGACTCGGCCCCCGTGGATTGGGAACCGATTCGATTCCCGGGTTTTACTTTTCATCAAAATCGGGCTCGAGACACCTTTCAGTGTATTTCGATGTTCCTCATAGTTTCGGATTTGGCCCTGAAAGCACGCTTTAAAAATTCACTCTGTTTAGTGCCACTTTATATTCACCAAAAGCCACTGTGTAATTTTAGAAATATAAATTGAGGTTAATAAAGGGTTTTGCAAACTCCTTTGTCACCAAATGCGAGTGGCGTGCCTGTGTCCAATGCATGGACTACCACAAGTACCTACAACAACATCATTGAAGACCAAAAATGCCGCTGATGTCGTAATACACGTTGCCACCGGACGGTTGCAGAAGTCGAAAAAAATTATTGGTAGCTTGCTTTGATACCCGGGCGAAGCTTGGGTGGGTTGCTAGTTTAAGAATAATCTTATTATTTCCTGATTAGTTCCATTGACTACCCACAATAAGCCACACAACTTTAAGGCCGTTATCCCACTGGCGTTTTGCGAGCGTTGGCGTTTCTTTAACTTCCAAGTCTGTAGTGGCAAACGTTAACGTCGCGTCAACGTGACGTTAACCTTGCGTTTTTGCCAACAGGTAAAATCACGCCATCCCACTCTTTTCGTGTGGGCGCGGACGGGACGACGTGAATGTACCTGTTGCCAAAAACCGCAACGTCAACGTCGCGTCTGCGCAGCGTTGACGCTGCATAGACGTTCGAGAAACGCCAACGCTCGTAAAACGCCAGTGGGATAGTGGCCTAAATATCTCGTGAAGTCTGCAACCACTTAAAAACAAACAACCCTTACATTTAACACTGAAAATTATTCTCAGAAACAACAACATCCCACGGTGAAATTACTCCGAAATCTGACAGACATATTGGATTGTACGTGAATGAAGCTCTCATAATGTTTACAAATAATATTATGATTCAACGTTTCATACTACCTGCCTCTACGGAGAGTGAAAGGATTGTAAGCAAGTCATTCATTCATAAACAGGTGTCTCATTAAACTTTCATTCATTTTTGATCGTCGTTCTGAAAATAAAGGGAAATGTCAAGGTGGTCTGGGGTTGTTTTACTTGAGTTTGAAGACTGGTTTTTAAAGAACTCGTGGCTTAATAATGACAGGTGCATAGTTTAGTCTCCAAGGTTAAGTCACGTCTGGCAATTTCGAACCGTAGATGGGTGACCATCTTACATACCGAGATTCCTCAGTGACATGGAAAGCGCTTTAAGCTTTTGGTACCCGTGTGATTTTAGTTCAGTTCAGTTTTGAAACGGGAATTGGGGTATTCAAATACAAATCCTTTATTTCAAATAGACCAGTTACAGGCACTTTTGAATAGTCAAGTTCTGTCAGTCAAATAAATGAAGCTAATCCTGCCGCGCTAGCGACAAGAGCAGCGGGTTGCTCTGCAACATAACACACCCACTGACCCCATCTCCAGCGCGGCAGTTGCACGTTCCAAAGAGTAGATCCTGTGGAGAAGAACGTGCAAGAAACTCCATGGACACTCTTTTAAACCAGTTGTCATTGTATACAAAATGATGGTTACATTCGTTGCGAAATAATTTATGACTAAAATTATACAATGCAAAAGAAAATGAGTCTAACAGTGCAAAGATAGTCTTACAATCTTCAGCAGGTCCAACAATGTTTTCACATGTTCATCAAAGTTTGGGCACTTTAGTCGCTGTGGAGCGGACCAGCATTGAGCCAAGCATTTTTATCATCAATGTATTCCCCTAATTTATAATATGCTTGCTTGCATAGTGTGCGTTTTATACAATTTTTAAATTTTGTCTCATTCAGTTCTAATATATGTGGCGGTATTTTGTTATAACACTTTAAACAGTATCCCATAAAAGATGTTGCTACTTTAGCAAGTCTGAAACCTGGTTGAATTAATTGGTTTCTATTTCTAGTAACATAGTTATGTCTGTCGCCTCGTTTACTGAAAAGATGTAGATTCTTTCTAACGTACATGATATTTTCATAAATATATTGACAAGGGACCGTCATGATGTTAATTTCTTTAAGCAGTTCCCTTAGAGAATCTCGCCGGCGGAGATGGTAAATAGCTCTGATGGCTCTTTTCTGCAAAATAATAAAATAATAAATAAATTCAGTAATATCATTATTATATTATGATTTTTTTTAGAGTTGGTGTATTTCATAATAACTGTAATTTTATAAGGAATGGACAAAGTAATTATTTCATAAAACAGAAGTACTAACCCAAAGGTAGTCACGGCAATTTTTTTTTGCATTATTTTCGAAATTGCTTTTCCCATGAATGATGAATTATGATGGTTACCAAGACATCTTACATTTATACTTCCTACAGGAATCCAAATAAATCTCAAGATGTGTAAGTCTAGCATAAAATTCTCGAAAAAATCGGCCAAGTGCGAGT
Source organism: Ceramica pisi (assembly GCA_963859965.1). Lineage (NCBI taxonomy): Eukaryota > Metazoa > Arthropoda > Insecta > Lepidoptera > Noctuidae > Ceramica > Ceramica pisi. The sequence continues at coordinate 3,334,440 of OY982538.1, forward strand.
AGGACTCGCGTATGAAGGATTCCGTACCATCGTATTTTTATTATTTGTTGTTATGGCGGCAATAGAAATACACACTCTTGAATATTTGAACTATCTCATATTACGGTTCATGAGATATAGCCCGCTCAGAGACAGTCGGATGGACGGACGATTGACGGATGGACGGACGGATAAATGGACGGACGGACAGCAGGGGCTTAGTTTTTAGGGTTCCGTACCCAAAGGGTAAAAACGGGACCCTATTACTAAGACTTCGCTGCCTGTCTGTCACCAGGCTGTATCTCAAGAACCGCGATAGCTAGACAGTTGAAATTTTCACAGATGATGTATTTCTGTTGTCGCTATAACAACAAATTCTAATAACAATAAAATAAATATTTAAAGGGGCTTCCATACAACAAACTGGATTTTTTTGCCGTTTTTATAGATAATTGTACGGAACCCTTCGTGCGCGAGTCTTACTCGCACTTGGCCAGTTTTATAATTATTTGTTGTTATAGCGGCAATAGAAATACATACCCTGTGAAAATTTCAAGTGTCTCATTACGGAGAGAGACAGTCAGGTGTACGGACGGACAGATTGACGGACGGACGGACGGATAAATGAACGGACGGACTGCAGGGGCTTAGTAATAGGGTTCCGTTACTTACCCTTTGGGTACAGAACCCTAAACACAATTTTACCTCACAAATACTAGTCTAGGTTTCCAGCAAATTTTTACCCGTGTAAGAAACTGTGAAGATTCGTGTGATTGATTAGGCTCATCCCTCTCAGAAGATATCGATGTATTCCGGTTATTGCGGATAAGGGTTGTGCCGGCTTTCCCCTTAGTTCTAGCCGTGTTCTAGCGTTTTAGGTCAATTGATAACTTGGGTACTAGGACGAGATGGGTTTAGGAAACTTTCCGATGATTGAAGGGCGGTAAGAATTTGTGGGTTACTATTCCAAATTGGATCACAGTTATATTACACTTGCTACCTTTTTCAGATCCACTTGCATGAAATTTATACTTTCCCTCTTCCCTTCCTTTATTAATTTTTCTTTTTCTCTTTCTTTTTAATTTTTTTTTTCCTTTTTTAAAAAGGTTATACTTTGCAGTGTTCCCAATTACGGTCCGTCTGAGTCCGTCCAAAGTGACGGATACAAAGTACAATTTATATGAATATTCACATTAAAGTCGGATCCGAAAAAAAAAGTTCAGATTCGGGTTTTAGATGGACGTTTTGCCACTGCAAAGAACCGTATAAATACCCGATTTGGATGTAGTGTTTATTTTTTTAAACTATTGATAGGCTTACGTTTGACCATTATGTTAAGCGATGATGCGATCTCAGATGGAGGACGTTTGCCTAAAAGTAACCTATTCACTCTTGGTTTAAAGACTCTCAGTTTGTAGCTATCAGGTGACACAGACTCAGGCAGGGAATTCCACTCCTTAACGGTACGCACAATGAATGTATTCCCAAAACGTTTTGTGGGTATAGGTGGGATGTCCGCCATGTACCGGTGGCGCGTCGCCGTACGTTTTGTGGTCCGATGATGGAACGGGCTTGGTGGAATCAAATTATGCAATTCCGTCGCACACTCCCCAAAATGCAACCGGTAGAAAACCGACAGTCTAGCTAGTGTGAATGAATGTGACGGTCGTCTGTCGCCGTCTGTATTGACATACATCCTCACATTTTTTGTGTTTATAATAGTAGCAAGATACAATAGGAAGTAGGATTTTCATACAAACATGCTAGAAGTTAACAGGCATGCAAGTAGGGTGTGAGTGACTTTGTTTATGTCCGGTTCTATCCTGAATTTTTTAGGCTTTTTGTGGACTTTGGTTTGTAGTAAAGTCTCAGTTTTAGTTCTTTAATATATTTGTGCATCATCATCATACCAGTCGTAAGATGTCCACTTGACTGGTAGACATAGGCTTCCGCCAAGTTGCACCACAACAACCGGTCATCTGCGTCTCGCATTCATTGACTTCCGCAACCCCCACCAGGGGGCTAGCACGAATATTTTGACGTATAACGTAAGTGAATTTTGAATGTGAAACACTACAACCCCATAGTATTTTGGTTTAGTTTTATGGAACATATACGATTTATATCATTTAAAAATAGGAAAAAAGTATTTTCTTTAAATAAATATTATGTGTGAAACGAGTATTATAGCTGTGGTAATATTTTACGTAACGTTACTATTCGTCTAAAATATTTGTGCTAGGTCCTCTGCAGTGATATTCTGTAACAACATTTTCGTGTCTCGACAGCGGAATCCGAGGTGAGTTTCAAATTCGTATAAATATAAGACCTTATGATGTGTGAAATAAAGTTCACTTTGTAAGCTTAGTCACTCAGGTGAAGTGAATATCGAAATGGTTATTTACAGAATAGACTAGCAGGTCATTGATCCACATATTTTGTGCTCTGCTTGGCCATTGTCCTTTGCACCATATTTGCTTACCATTTCATGGCTAGTAACAAAAACTGCATTGATAGTTCCCCAGTATTTCTCCACAAAACCACAGAATACCTTGCATAAACTCAAACACGGAAGTGACTCTAAAAAGTTTTCAAATTCATTTTTTCCGAGCGCAATAATTTGTTCAGCGTGAAAATGTATGAAAAAAAAAACTTTGCAAGCTAAACAGGTGGCCGTGTTCGAACAAGTCAACTCAGTTTAATTTCCGGTCCGTTGCTATGGCGACGGCTCCAATAGCGTTGTTTCCTCTTTTTTGCTCCGAGAAATTTAATTACAGTCGCTATCCGTTGAGTATTACTTCTATTACGTCGTGAAATAGAATTTTCAGTGCATTATTCATGTAATTGGATGTGAGATTTGAAATTTAGAAAAAAAGTAGGGTTTATAAAAATATTTTTTTACTAAGCAATGAGTGTTCAACTTAGGTTAAAAGTACTTAACGTAATCAATCATACGAATATTGTCCGGGATAGTGCAAATCCGCGAATCTACCATACGTAAAATGCGCGTGTCTGCACTCCCTCTTGGTTTACAGGGGAAGACGTGTTGGGGGACTGTCTTTTGTAGAACCTGACGCTCAAAAAGTGCTGGCTCTCAGCCTAATTTGAATAAATTACTTTTGAAGTTTGAATTTTTTTTAATTTTGTTTTTTTTTTTTTTTTTTTACTTTCTCGGGCCCCTGGAGACCCGGTCCTTTCGTAGGCGTACGAGGGGCCGAAACCAACTCGCAGAGGCCCCGTTAGACATTTTAATTTTGAATTATTATTACGTTTCTCCTAAAGTGGCCTTTTTATACCCACAGAGTTCAAAGAAATTTGGCCCACACTAGGAAGATAATACTCGACTTTTCCGCATACAAATCCGCTGGCAACCACTAGTGTTGTACTGAATGTACCCACATCATGTAAACAAACCTTCCCGACAATAATAGCGCCTCGACCACAAACTAAAAGTCCCATTACAACACTATAATTCCAATCTGGAACTATACAGAACTTCCCGGAACCAGTCCTGGGTAATACATCAACGTCATATGCACCATAGTGTGGACCGTAATGGTGCTTGACCCTGCCCATTAGCTGGTCGAAGTTGGGCCAACTTTTGGCCTATTGTGCTTGGATTTGGAAGCCTTTGTACTAGGTTAGGGAACTTTGGAGGAACAGGTGTTGTTCACGCTTTCTTTTATATTTTGTACTTAATTGTAAACCTTATTAAAAACACAGGACAAACATTTATACATACACCTACCTTGTTGCTATTCCACCAATTCGCACTAAGCGTTTCCAAACGACTTTTATAATGCGCACAGCAGAGGAGTGGAACTCTTTGCCTGCGACTGTGTTTCCGAACGCTTACAACCCTCATCTCTTTATAAAGTCATAGTGAACAGGCTCCTTCTGGGTAAGTTCAAATTCAAATTCAATTCAAATTCAAAAGTCATTTATTCAAATTAGGCTGGGAGCCAGCACTTTTTGAACGTCAAGTTCTACAAAAGACAGTCCCCCAAAACGCCCGCCCGTCACAACTTCCTAGTGTGTTAGCTGTGGAGAAGAAGTGGCCAACAAACTCCTCAGCAACACATCTGTCTGTCAGGTTTTAGGAACTAGAATTTATACACTGAGAAGAATGCAAAGTAATTAATACATGACACAAAACAAAAAAAAAAAAAAAACAAAAAGTAACAGCTAGCACACTATGATACTATAAAATAAAATACACCATAGACTAGAGTCAAGAGCAAATCCATCTCAAATAAAAAAAACTGCATCGTCTTATCGCACAGGGCAATCTCTTATAGACAATATTTGAATATGGTGATGATGGATTAAATAAATGGAGATAGATTTAGGGCCGTGAGCCCTTATGTGACTTACTTATAATGCCGAGAAGTGTGTTTTATTTTTATTCATTTAGTCTGTGTTCCGTGAGCTCGTCCATGGCATCATAGCTTCTAACAGAATACCAGAGTTCGTTATTTTAGATTTTATCTTCCTGATTGTTCCAGTCTTTTTCTGTCTCCTTAAAGGCTGGTTATGCTTTACAAAGTCTTTTCAGCTACTTTATGAGCCTTTTACATGACATTATTTAACAACAAACTTAACTTCAGTAGGTAGAACTAAATTGCTTGAAAAATCATTACTTTATATCTTTTTAATATCAATGTCCTGTAAGAAAGCGATACAATTTTCATGGGAGTGATATAACTTACAGGTTTAGTTTGAGTTTTTATCATAACTTTAATCATTACACTTACAACTAATACATATATTCTTAGATCTGAAACCCATCCCAATAAAGTAAACATCGACACCAAAAACTAGAACTTTACTTTAAATACTCAACACAAAGACGTAAAATAAATTCAACCCTAAAGATTTATCACCCCCAGCAATGAAACGGAGAACATTTAGAGACACTTAATTATTTGTCCCAAACTTACACTAGTAAACACTTAAAGTGCGACCCTTTGAAACAACTTTTGAATTCGGCCCTCAGAAGCTTGAAGGCCGAATTCATGGGCCCAAAGGCCGAATTCATGGACTTTAAGTCGAACTTGGAATAGTAATTGTGAGTTGTAATTTGTTGATTCAGTTTAATTCAATTCTGGACTATCATTTGGAGTTTGTTGCGTTAGTTTATGTCTTGACAGTTTCTCGGCTTAAAATAGATGTTTCAACGTTTATGTTAGCTTTGTTCCCTCAGAAGTAAGCCTGTTCTATATTATTGGGGACATTTTTTTTTTTTTAGGGATGGGAAATCATCCAATGACTTCTCCCGCTCTGGACGGAGCGGGAGGGAGTGTCAGACTTCTACTGACTAAAACAAACCCATCCAGGTTCCTTCAATGCCCTTTTTTTTCCGGAGCCGCAGTATCTTTCAGGAGCCGCGGTATCTATTATTAGGGACCTTAAGTCAAGACTGAATAGGTTACTTCTAGATAAACGTGCTCTGTCATCGTCAAACGCGAGATTATAAATATCATAAGAAAATATCCATTTTTCCAAAAGGTTAATATTGCTGTGCAGGCTTTGAGGGAAAACTTTTTATATTACTCATTGAAACATATCGACAAAATTGTATTCAATATATTGGAAAAAAAACAAAGTCTTTATTGAATGTCAACCCAGCCGTAAAAGATTCTCAACGCGCCCATAACCAAGACGATACAGTGGGCGCAGTGGTTGCACGATTGACTGCTGTGATGCGTGTCGCGGATTCGATTCCCGCACGTAACAAATATTAGTATGGCCTACAGACAATTGTTCCGGGTCTGGCTGTTTGTGCATGTGAAATTGTATGTTTGTCCACGATACAGGAGAAATTCCTAGTGTGGGGCAAATTAAAAAAAAAAATATATCATCACGCTAAGACAAATAGGAGCGAAGCAAATTAATGGAAAATGTGACGCAGTCGAAGTTGCGCGGGTCAGCTAGTGTTTCTATAAAGGTTATAAAGGGATATTTTTTTTGGTTTATCTAAGTGAAATTTAGTTAGGCCTTTTCTTAAATAGTTCCAGTAAAAAAAGACCGCCCTTCGTCAAAAAAGCGTACACAAAAACTAAATCATAAACAAAAATTTATTACATAATGACTTTTTAACTACCCCTGTTTGACATCAATACAAAATCGATTAAACAAGCCACATACTTCAAGTCTTCGACTAAAAAAACCTTCATTAAGTACTATCGATTATTACGGTCAATAATCGAATGGTACTTAAGTTCTGCGACTCGATTTCGCAATGCTTTTTTTGCGGTTGACGCAAAGAATTCTCGACTTTAGATTGTTGGACATAGAACTAATAATGGTTCGACAGTGATTTGATAAGTCGCGTATTATGTTGGTGGTTCGTAAATGGGTCGCACAATCGATATTCATGTAATCGGCTAGTCGTTCCCGCGTCGATCCCGTAATATCCGACTATCGACAAATATAGTGGAGTTCGAGTAATTCTTAAATAGTTCGGTGAGCTTTATCGGCTTTGATTTCGTTTATCGAAGGTGGTTATTCTTTTTTATAAAGATGGTGGCGTTTTTTGTATATGGAACGATGCTCATTCGTTTTGATTTAGAATGCTTTTGTATTTTCGGTGTCTTTTGTTGTGTTGTGGGCACTCTTTTTTATATAAGTGAGCAGTTTCTTCGCTGGTGCTACTGCTGTGCTTGAAGTCCTAGGTTAATTACCCTGGTTGGGAAAAGTATTATTGGGTTTTATGACCTGTAATTATCAGCCTAGTCTGAATTAGGGCGTAACACTAGCGGCATCAATACCGCCACAAGAAAAACCGACGGAGCAAATCTACATCTATTATGACGGCACGGTTGGCGCAGTGGTTGAGCGTTCGACTGCTGCGTCGCGTGTCGTGGGTTCGATTCCCGCACGGAACAAATGTTTGTATGGCCTACAGACAGTTGTTCCGGGTCTGGCTGTTTGTGTATGTGACTCGGTTTCGTAACCTTAGTTTTTATTATTTGTTGTTATAGCGGCAATAGAAATATACAATCTAGAAATTTCAACTTTCTACTATTACCTGGTTCTTGTGATACAGCCCGCTGACAGACAGACAGACGGACGGACAGCGGAGACTTAGTAATAGGGTTCCATCTGTTACCTTTTGGGTACGGAACCCTAAACATTAAAGAAATTAGTTACTAAGTAAATTTCAAATACCTATTCAAATGTAATACTAAAAGCTACCTATCCTAATTGACTTAACGAACAATAAATTGTTATCACAAGAAACAAAATCCTCTACAGCTCAACGAACTACAGCCCGAACTACTTAAATACCAATTAATTGCATCAAATTACATTTTCAATAGTTTGGAACTGTGTAAACTTGGGATAATCAAGTGGTAATTAATATCTGGCGGTTTAGAGGCTAACTGCCTCTAGTTGAAACTGAGTGAATTGGGCCTTTTCCATTAAGGGAGAGACTGTGGGTGGGCCATTTTACTTTTTGGGCGACAATTTGCAAGCAAATGATCCTACTATAAACTTAAACTTTAGCTATAAATAACATTATAAAGCTGAAAAGTTTGTTTGTTATCTTGAACACGCTAATCTCAGGAACTACTGGTCCGATTTGCAAAATGTTTTTCAGTAATATATAGCCCATTTATCGGGAAAGGCTATGGGCTATATCATCACGCTAAGACAAATAGGAGCGGACCATTAATGGACAATTTGACGCAGACGAAGTTGAGCGGGTCAGTTAGTAATGTTATAATGCGAAAGTTTATGAGGAGGAATGGATGTTTGTTACTCTTTCACGTCACAACGTCTAATAGAATTTTCATGAAATTTGGAACAGAGATATATTAAAATCTGGAATAACACATAGGCTATATAATAATGGGGACATATTATGTCCCGGGTGTATGTTCCCCTGAAAACACGCGGGTGAAGCTGCTGGCTGAAGTTAGTAAGTGATATTTGTTTCGTAAAAGGTTAAAAATAGGAATAAAACTTGTACAAAACAATATTTTTTGCGTAGTTTTAAGTAGATGAGACGGATGTTTCAACAGACTAGGGGGCATAAATCTAGATTTAGTTGAGCTGCCATAGTAACTTTTGTTTGTATGCTTTACATATCGAATAAAGTGGCGGTGTTCCATAAACGAGACACCATTTTTATTTTGGACATAGCCCATTTTAGAGGTTTATATCTATCAGAAACTAGAATGGCCCGAGTACGTCTGTGAGTTTCATTAGTAGGGCGTATATTGTACGTACGTATGTAAGTGTGGGGTGTGTGCGTGTGTGTGATTGTTTGTTTGTCTCAATTCAATATGCGTATGTAATTAGTGTTTTGTGTACGCTATTAGAGGGTGGATTTGAAAACTGAGTGAATCTATACTAATATTATAAAGCAGAAGAGTTTGTTTGTTTGTTTGTTTGTTTGGTTGAACGCGCTAATCTCAGGAACTACTGGTCCGATTTGAAAAATTCTTTCAGTGTTAGATAGCCCATTTATCGAGGAAGGCTATAGGCTATATATCATCACGCTAAGACCAAAAGGAGCGGAGCAGTAATGAAAAATGTTACGCAGACGACGTTGCACGGGTCAGCTAGTTTAATTATATTGGTACTAGTTTTCAAAATGTGGATTATCGATTTATAAACCGAGAGCACTTTTAAACCGACTTGCCAAAAAGACGAGGTTACAATTCGGTTCTATTTTTTTTATGTTTGTTACCTCATAATTCCGTCAATTATGAAACGATTTTAAAAATTCTTGTTTTATCTGAAAGGATATACTTGCAGATTGGTCCCATTTAAATTTTATACAAATCGGTTTTAGATTTGAAACCGAAATAGCTGGAATTCGTTTACTTGGATGATGGTTTTTTGTCATCAAGTAATCGAAATTGTGTATTTTGCTTTTCTGCGATTTTGCAGTGTTGTTGTTAGGTGTGGGGTACCACTAAAAGTGAAAAATAAAAAACTTTTTACAAAAAAATACAACCGACTTCCAAATAAAAAAAAAAACAACAAAGTAAAAAATAATTTTAATATCGGAAGTCGGTGTCAAAATACGAAGAAACTACTTACTTTTTTACTTTGTTGTTTTTTTTTTTAATTTGGAAGTCGGTTATATTTTTTTGTAAAAAGTTTTTAGAATGATACTTACCTACTAACATATCGGATGTATTTTAAATTTTTATTTTTATGAAAATGGGGACATTTTCATAAAAATAAAAATTTACCACTTACTGAAATGTGCCAAATGTTCATTCTATACGGGCGTTGTTCAAGCCCTTTAGGGTGTGGGTACTTTCTATATGGCTTGAACTACGACTCCAATGCAGGAATAAAAGTGCCCACCTACTGGGCATAAATAATTTGAGGAACCGTTAACAGGATAAGAAGAATAATTGTGACAGATACATTAAAAACAAAAGCAGCGGCCAAGTGCGAGTCGGACTAGCGCACCGAGGGTTCCGTACAAACTTGTAGGTATATATTATGAGCAATGTTGCGGTCTACGGTTTATGACGTATTAAAAAAATACTTACTAGTTGTCGCTCAAACCAGATTTCGGTGGAAGTTTACATGGTAATGTACATCATATATTTTTTTAGTTATATCATTCTCTTACGAAGTCACAGGGGGGCCCCGTACACACATTTTACCACTTTGAAAGTGTCTCTTGCGCAAACTATTCAGTTTAGAAAAAGAATACATTAGAAAGCTCGATATCATTTTTGAAGACCTATCCATAGATACCCCACACGTGAGGGTTTGATAAAAAAATGAGTTTCATTTATAAGTCCACCCCCAAAATTTATTAATTTTTTTCTATTTTTGTGTGGACATTTTAATGCGGTTCACAGAATGCATCTACTTACAAAGCTTCAACAGCATAGTTCTCATAGTTTCGGAGAAAAGTGGCTGTGACATACGGACGGACAGACAGACAGACATGACGAATCTATAAGGTTCCGTTTTTTGCCATTTGGCTACGGAACCCTAAAAACAGAAGCTTACCATATTCAAATACAAAAAAATACAGGCAGAAGAAAACAGAACCTCTTCCTTTTTGGAAGTCGGTTAAAAAGGAAGCCTGAAAGTGGTGCCTCACAACAATATGGAAAACAATTCCCTAAACATGGCAAAAGAAATTCCTTTCAGCAACAACAAATCAAAATTAAAAATACCTCTTTATCATTCCTGTAACATCGATACAAAGTATTTTATTTTCCTACATAAAAATCACCTTATGGTTATTGGATCATTTCTCCCGCCAACAGAATGATGATGCAATATATAGGTATTTACTTTGGTAAATGTATTTGAGTTGTGTATTAACCCTTTTTGCTTGTGAAAACAATGGCTTTATGGAAGAGTGAACGTTAAATGATTTGATGCAAAAACAATGATATATTAAGGTAGTTTTACTATATAGTAGTTTTTCGACTTCTACAAAAATGGTTCTATTTTCGGTTGATTTTTTTAAATGAAGGTATTATGTCGGTGTCAATAAACAATTTTTCTTTCCCAAAAACAACAACTTTAGAAATTAAAGTTATTTTATATTTTGTAATGTTTTGTTTATGGAAGGCGATTGTAATTTTTTGTAAAAAAAGTTTTTTTATTTAAAACAATAGGATATTCTTGAAATAATTGGTAACGCAATCAACTATTATTTTATACAGGTCACATACAGAGACTTTCAGAAATTAAATCGGACATACCATTGGTTCTATCTGCTTTGAGAATTTTCTTCAAGAAGTAAAGAGGAGCTCGTTACTGGAGTCAAGACAATATGTAGAAACAATTTCATAAAAACAAACTCGATGGGTTCTCGTATACATCCAACAAGAACCCATAACCTACCAACAAAACATCCTCGAAAAAATCCCATCGAACTTCCAAAAAGGTTTGTCCTATAAATGTTTACACAATTAACCCTAATTATGAGGGGGTGGGGGTGACGCCGACGTCAGGCACTTTACGACGTCGTTACAGTTACATCTGACAGCGCGCTTTTAGAGCTACGACAATAAAAGGCCGAATGAACTCTTTGGGCACCCGAGACGGGTGCGAGCAGAGTGGTACGTGGCAGCGGGAACGGGAGCGGGTAGTGTTTATATTAAGTTTATATATTATAGACTTTAAAAAAAATCATCAACTGACTTTTCCTACTCTGGGTCGAGTAAAAGGGATTGTCACCCTCTTACTGACTAAATCTGACACGTGTTCCTTCAAAAAGTTTATGCGTTACAGTTCCATCTGATAGCGCGTTTTTAGACCTAGGACTATAAAAGGCCGAATTAACTTTTTGGGCACTTGAGACGGGTTCCCACCCATCTGCGGGTGCGAGCAGAGTGAGACGTGGTAGCGGGAACCCGAGAGGGTTACTTTCATTTAAGTTTATGCGGAGTTGGTATTTTTTTTCTAAATGGGAAATCATCAAATGACTTCTCCCGCTCTGCGTTGAGCGGGAAGGAGATTATCAGCCTCTTACTAACTAAAACCCGCCCATGATCCTTCAAAATATCCTCTCCGTCTCTTTCGGAAAATCCCACAACCTATACTTGCATCTGACAGCGCGCTTTAAGAGCTACGACAATAAAAGGCCGAATGAACTCTTTGGGCACCCGAGAAGGGTGCGAACTAAGTGGGCTGCCTTAGCGGGAGCAAGTTCCTTTAATTTAATAATAGTGCGGAGTCTTGTTTTTGGATGAAAAATCATCAGACGACGCTTTATTCGAAGCGGGAGGGAGCATCAAACTGACTGAAACCCACCCGTGTTCCTCCAACATGCTCTTTGCGTTCTCGGGCCGCAGTAACTTTTTCAAACAAGTCCTTAACAACTCAGTCACTCGTAAATTCGTCAGCGCTATAATAGAGTTATGACAGTAAAAGCCCGAATGTACTCTTTAGGCACCCGAGAAGAGTGCGAGCAGAGTGGGATGTGACAGCGGAAACGAGAGCGGGTTAGTTTCACTTAAGTTTACGTGGTATATGTCTTTTTTTGGATCGAAAATCATCAAATTGACTCTTTCGATCAATTTTGCATCCTGCAGTTACATTTGGCATCACGCTTTTAGAGCCACTACAATAAAGGGACAAATAAACTCTTTGGGCATTCGAAATGGATGTTTGCAAAGTCGGGCGCGGTAGCGGGAGCGTGCTTTATTTATTTTAAGTGTATTTGGTCTGGATTATGAATGTAGGTCATGTGTGTAAATTATTAGTATGACGATTGGAGGTTCTTTTTTCACTATTTGTTTGTTTTTTTTTTATCAACAAACCAGTGTTTACTATCCAATTTACTACTATTATGAATACCTATCATTTAAGAAAATATTTATAAAAACATTCAACCTCAAAAAATACCACACTTATTTACTCTATCAACGCCCATACTCAATAATTCATCCCACATACAACAATTTTATTTCGCTACCTTTAATCACCTACCTTTTCTGTTTCTATAAAAATAAACAATATGAAATCACAAGACAAAAATAGAGCAATAAAATATTTATAAAATAAAAATAGTTTTTCCGCATTTGCCTCAATTTTTCGACCCACTTTAGGAAAACCCCTCAAAATATATAAGAAAGAAAGAAAAAGAAACCAAATGTATTTACTCCGCCAGAACACACAATATCAGCCTGTATATGACCATGAAACGCTACCCGCTCTCTCAAGCACCAAAAGCCAACTCTTATTGGTTATTGACGAGAGAGAGAGTGAATCCCTCGACCCGAGTATTTCTAATGACCGTACCCTAATTTTCATTTATTATTAAAATTTTCTGGAGAAAATTTGTTTCCATAATATCCCACTAATGTTAATGATTGTTTTTTTTTTCGGTCCTTTGGTAACGTTAATGTAGATTCGTTTTGAGTTATTATTGATGGTTTTGGGGTAAAATGAGAACAGTGGTGGGTGTTGAGGACAAGTTCCGGTTCTCAAGGGTTGATATTACCCCAGAGTGTTGATACTTCTTATCAATAGAGGTTTTTACTGCCGGGACATAGGCTGTATCTATGTGAAATAAGTGAGTTTTACTTATAGACTTGTGCATTATGAGCTACAATCACAATTAAGACTAATTATAACTATGAATGAGATGACAATATGAAAATAGGGTTGCTTTAAAAATAACACCGAGTAAAGGTTATCATTGTAACGTTATACATTTAAATAGTGGTCTTACATTTATTTACTCGAACAATTACAGGCTGATATTGCGTAAAACTTTGGAACACCTATTCTGGTCAATTTTAGCACTTAAAGGGCGTAAAGGGACGTGCCTTTAACCTCGAACTAAAAACATAGACTATCACTTTTTATCACAATTGTTCGTCGTTGTTGTCTCGTCATAACGTTTCAAAATATAAAGTTGGAATATTCACAAAAGTCATACAAAGGAATTAATTGCAGGTTATGAATGAATTTCAACATTTTATGGTTAACCGTGAGACGGTTTCATATTGACCGTCTGTCATAGTAAAACAGTATATTATTTTCTGTGTCCGGAAAGGTCAATTGTGGGTTAGAATAGAATAGAATAGAATAGAATAGAATAGAATAGAATAGAATAGCATTTATTTGCAAATATGGGTAATACATAAGTAGATGTTAGTAGTATAAATCAGAGTTCTGCCATATTTCACCATACAACATACAATTTTAATACGGGGTTGGAAAGACTAGTTACAAAACGCCCCAGCAAGAAATATGGATTGCTGACATTATTCATGGGGTAAAACTATACGAATTGTAGTGAAACTTTTCATCTGTGAAATATTTTTGTAATCGGATCAAAAACTTTTTTTTTAAATTACTATTAATAAAAACAGTAAAATCTGGTAGGACGGTTTAGAGGACCAAATTCCCACACTGAACCCTAAAAACAATAAAATCATAACTCGGTAAAGTTATGATTTTATTACCAAAGAAAAGGTGCCTCAATCAGTAGTAGAACAACGAATTCGTGCAAAAAAATAAAATATGCAATACGCATATGAGTGAGTAATTTAAACTTGTAGGTTTATTGTCATCATTTTACCCCATACATACTTTGTGCCCCAATTTGTGGAGAATTGGGGTACAAAGTATATTGGGGGTAAAACATTTCAGTAATACATGTCGATACCTGTTTCGGTATTTTATTTTCTATTCTATTAAACATTTGTGTGTATTTTTCTTTCACGGGAAATTTTGCAGCTGTTCTAAAGGAAATTCATTTTACTATTTGTTAGTTGTTCGCCCCTATGAAATGTGTTGTTTTCATTTGTTTTTAGAAAATAAAAAGTCTGTTATATTTTTTTATGAAAAAGTTTTATTTTTCATTTATAAGTGGTGCTTATACTTTGTCGATATCTACGCAGAACTTGAAATAATGAAGTATAAATAAGTAATAAGTATAGATTTTTAGGTATTTTGCGAATACTTGGACTAACGCGTATAGCTTTCTATCAATGATATTTAGGGCTAATTTCTTTTTTTAGGTTAATTTGGCTTTTTGCCGTTGTAGATAAGCTGCCAAATAGTCATTTCTTTTAAACTAAACCTTATCTGACTATAAAAAATCGGTCCTCATAGGTTAGGTTAATTTAACTGGCTTTTAAAATATAATTTACATCATCAGTACGAACTGATGATGTAAATGATATGGACATAAAACTAAGGCTTTTTTGGCCTTGGTTTTAGTATGGCAGTTTGGAGGCATCATTTTTTTATGAGCCACTTTGAGATACATTTCGTTGTGGCAGTTTACGATTTTCTTCAAAGAAGGCGCAAGCTCTTTTTCACAAAACTAGGCCAAATGGAATGCCTAAATATCGAAGAATTGCACTGTTTAGATAATTCACTAGGCCACAGTTATGGTATTGATTTTACACCTCATCTTTTTTTGAAGTGAAAACATCTTTAGCGACGTTGAGCAAATCATTTCTACAAACATCCCTGATACGCTACAGAAGCGAGACAGCCCCATAAAAACCCCGAAAGCATTGTTATGCTGAACGCGAAGGTTACTTTGTGATTTTCAGTATTTTTTTTAAATATTATCAAAATAAATCCCCAAAATAAGTTCTAAAATCTTAATGAAAATAATCTTATGTGGCCAAAAGATTATTTTCATTAAGATTTTAGTTTAATCCAAATTAGTGAAGCAAACTATTTTATTTTAAATTACTATGCAACCTTTTGAATTTTTCTACCCAAATGGTTGCACGCAAATTACACTCTTGTGGCAATAAATGCCTGAATTAAGTTGCCAAAACATAGATCAATTTTTTATTGCTTTTTTGCATGTTGTCTTCGAAAGTGTGTAACTAGTGAACAATAAATAAATGTTATGGCACGAATTAGCCTTCAAATTATATATTTTTGTGGGAGTTGTGGAAACTTGAAGTGCTGGACGGCGAAATTGAATATATTTTCTAGAATTATTTTATTTTCAAATAGACCTTCTGTATGTTTATAAGTCAATCGCGCCTCAATAGTTCTCTTCATATAATTATCTTTTCTTTATTATATATCTGTTCTGTGACTTATATGATGTATATAATAATGAGTATCTATTCCATTCTATTCTTCACACGGGTTAGACCATAACCTGAATTAGGACAAAAGGTCCTGAAAAAAAAATTGTTTTGGACAATAAAATACATAACGGGGGCAAAACTGCACACAGTACGTAGTATTATTTCTCAAAAAGCTAAAAGTAGGTCCGATGGGACTGGCATGTACACCTGTTTAAAAATAAATAAAGAGAAAAAAGCTAAAGGTAAGCACTAATGGATAAACATACAAGACTTATTACAATATCAACAGCTAGTCTACAAAACTAACTAATTTACTTGGTACAACTATCCCATCAAAAATAGTTGAAGGTTGAGACCCGGCAACACCCTACTTTGAGCATCAACACACACTTAAAACACAGCCCAACCGTTCTACATACATACACCCCACAACAAACTCGCAATTCAAATACAAAAACCAACCAAAGAAACTACAAAGGAAATCAAACACAACAAGTCCCCCAATTGTACCCAAAAACGGACCACGACTGATATTTCCTCTACACACTGGAAACAGGTACTTCCCTAACTAATTCAACTACTTATGTATGCCATAGCGTGCACGAATTATATTTGAAGCCATAAATCTATCTGTAAGGTCCCAATGTGTTTATATATTTTGTGCATGTTCTTATTTCCGGGTGCCGTCGTTAAATAAAGGGGTAATGGGGTACTTGGGGGTGTAATGCATTCGTATTTTAGAGGGAAAATGGGGCGGTTGGGGCTGATTGGCATGCTTGCAAATGTGTGGTGTTTACATTGGCAATTGGTGAGCAAAGTATGGGGTTTGGGCAATCTATGGTAAAATATATTGTTATGATATTTTGAAAGAAATGTTGTACTAATTTTATAGAATATTTGTTTCACTAAAACAAAACAAATTTTCAGGGAATAAAATACAATAATCCTTTTCAAATCATTTACTAGTACCGAATTATGAAAGTATCGATACTATGGGCAATTGAATCCTGAAAACAGATTTATAAATACCTAAAGCCGGAGAATAATACTGTTTGTTCACAATGAACGGCATTCAAATGCCAAGCGAGACCTTGACCTACTCACAATATATTCAGTTTTCCCCGTAGAGAGTTGGGGTAAACAGAAAATGAATTGGGGACGGACGAGTTTTGGAACTCCCTAACTCGTGTTAAAGGTAAAGGTAAACAGCGCGACTACTCCTATTATAATCAATGGTCACGTGTTTTTTCTTTCACTTGGACAAAAAAAAAACGTGTTAGAAAATGACGGTTATTTTGACGAAAATTGCTGCCAATTTTGTGATTCAAATGTAAATTTGTATTTACGATGGTGTTACGTGTGTTCGTAGGATGAATCATGATTATATATTTTTTAAATAGATTGGTAATTTTAAACTACTTAAATGAGGCCGGTGTTTCCTAGCTGACTGTCTACCCTGAGAAGAAAAACCGAAACTGAAAACTGATATTGGTGACTACTTTGATGATAAAATGGGTTTTTTATCCCGGAAAAACGCAAGATTCATGTGGTGCATGCCAAAGAAAGCAAAGCTGAAAGAAAATTCCAGCTTCCAATCTGTTATAATTTGTTAAATATAATCATCTCGGATAAAAAAGGCTCGTCAAAAGATGAAAAAAATGTTTCGTATTTCTTTCAAAATTAATTCACAAAGGAATAAGATTAATTTTGAGTTTGTTGAGCAAAAGGAAGCTGTTTAACGTACGGTTGAGGAAAATTGTGAATTTCTTTTTAAATATGAGCGACTTGTTCGATTCTTTCCGGCTTTATTCGGAAACGTTCGGGGATTGTGATCAATCTTTGTCCCGTTTTAGAAAGATATTTTACGTTGTAATCTTTGTTGAAATGTAAATGGGTAGTTTGAAAGTATTTTAGTTTATTTAAGCGATATGTTATTTTTCAAACTATTGTGTGGGAGTAAAAGATTTATACTCCATACTTTGTTTGTTCTTATTTTAAAATTAGCTGATGCCTGTGGTTTGGCCCGCTTGACAAATTATGTACTAAAACCTTCCTCGAGAACCACTCTGTTGGTTGGTGAAAACAGCATGAAAATCGGTGTAGTCCTATTCGAGTTTAAGACAGACAGACGCAGCAGAGGACTTTGTTTAATAATATGTAAGTAGTTAGTGATAGTGATTCATACAAGAAACAAATTGAACAATTTAAATTATTGTGAGTCTCCTAGATTGCTGTACGAGTCTGAATGTCAGTATTTTGACTTTACTAAAAACAGCATAAACCAGCTTTAAACGTCAACACGCTTAAAGCTGAAAAAGAAAAATATCCGTAACTAAACTAAAGCGGTATTTCAAAAAAAAAGAAAACACCGTTCATGTTTTCTTTCCGCAAAATACCAAACGAAGTCGCGGGCCACAGCTAAGTAATGTAATAACCTCTCATCCGCTCAGTTTACGCCTTCAGGGGCCGAAGCCAACTTTACGATTACACTCAAAAGCTTATTATTCCGATCTCGTCGCAAAAGTATTTGATTTATTTATTAGAATAACATGTTCCGAATCTTTAGTTTGATTACCAATTCAAAATGTCCGTTCAATTCAAAATGGCGGGTGCTGTGACAGTTCGTAGTCGGTGTCCTGTTTTTATGTGTGTTGTTAATATGCATGTGTGCTGATCTAGTTGTGTGATTGGGAATAAATAAAGGCAGAAAGGTTTTAACATTCTGCGAGTGTAAAATTTATGTTAACTTCCGAGCTGATTGTGCATTCGTTAGCTAGGTTACGACTTGTGTTGATAATAAAATGGAAGAGTGGCTTTCCGGTGAAGATTATAAACTTGTTTTTTTTGATTTTGTCGTAAAACAAAAAAAAGTGTAACGGGGTCCCACCGTTACGATTCGGCGTTAATTATGAATATTATTTGTTTTGTAAATTGGTTAAGAATATTATTTCTTTACACTTTTTTTTTAATTAGATGTTAAATTGCTATCTATAATCTTTTCAACCATCTGTATGAGTTGCCTTGAGAAAACGATTTTAATATTACGGTGAAAAAATAACTGAAGTCTTTCTTTTTTACAGGAAATCGCAGCAATACTCATCAGTTTTGACAAACACAGCGATTGGCAGTCGAAAGAGGTCAAAATACGGTGAGTGATTATTTATAATCCTTAGATGACACGAGTTAATTTTGACAGATATACTTTAAGGAATTTTTAGCCGTATTGACTTAAAATCCCAAACCATTTTTTGATTACTATGCATGCTACGATCATTCTGTAATAGCTATTATTTCCTGTCAAAAATGTAATGAAACATCCTCAATAAATGTGTTAACGAGCCAATTCGGAGAAACGTTTAAAAAATTGAAAAGTGCTTATAGAATTAAATGAAATTTCACGTGCGGCCAGTATTAGGGGAACACGTAAAGGTTTTCAAGGAAATCATAATTATTTGTGCTTCAGGTGGGGAAATTGATTCGAGCTGGGGTTAAGGAGATAGGTTTGTGTTGGTTGATAGAATTTTGTTCAATAATATTTCACTAGATATAATTTATTTTTAGTGATGGACAGGAGTGATATGTCGTTTATTTTATTGCACTATCAAGGTATTGATTTGATCAGAGGGGCCCGAAAGGGCCGACGCCTGCCGGAGTCGCGGGACTATTCGAAGGAGATACCGTGGCTCCGGAACACAAAGGGCACTGAAGGAACATGGATGGGTTTTAGTCAGTAAGAGTCTGACACTCCCTCCCGCTCCGCCAGCGAGGGGAAGTCATTTGATGATTTCCCATCCCTAAAAAAAAAAGGAATTGATTTAATGATCGGTTTAAACATTAGAATGATTTTCTCGATGCATATTCCATCTCTTTCCTTTTCTTTGTTGAAAAGGGAGAGGGACGCATTTACTCAGCAGTGAGACAAAAACACTGGATGATTAATACTGATAAGTAATCCTAGCTCCGCGTCTTTTTCCTCTTCGCGTGGCATAAGAGTAGATTAAATTTGGGTGTCCCAAAACAATGCTAGTTCCTAGGTATCGTTGGCGGGAGCACATAGGTCACTTCGGATGCATGTTTTAGTCCTGACAATAACTTAGATAGCACTTAGGAGGTATAAAATTATCATTGTCAGTTAATTCTCTTTTCTCAAATATGCTTGGAAATGCGAGCATTATTTTGATAACGACTTTGACTTTGACTTCAGTTTTCTTAACTGACAGTCAAAGTTAATAAAACCGTCGTATCAATCCTCCATTCTTCATTTTCAACACAAACAAACCTTAAATCATCCTCCCCTTTTAGACGATTGGTCGAAAACAAACAAAACTTACCTCTTTATAATATTAGTACAGCCACGGGACTGGAGACTGGGCATTTTTTATTATTGAATGGCCCCATAAAAGCCACCTGATGGTGAATGGTCATCGTAACTCATCGATAATGCGCGATTCAGCGCCTAAAGAGCTCCCTGATGCATTGCAGCGCTGAAACTGATTCGGTTCCTGTTGAGTGCTTTTGAATTAAATTAAATATGTGTTGGCTTTTGTGATTAACACAGAATGGGAATATGGTATTGTGGGCTGTAGTTTTGGTTGTGTATTTGATGCTGAAGTTTGAAAGGGTAATTTTAATTATAGGTAGGCGACAAATCCTAATATATAATTCTTTCGTTACTGAGTGACTGGCAGACAACATCATCTGCCTAGCCTTTTCCCAACTATATTGGGGTCGGCTTCCAGTCAAATCGGATTCAGCTAAATACCAGTATTTTACGTGGAACGGCTGCCTACCAGACCTCCACAACCCATTAACTGGGTAACACGGTACTCCTTGGCAAGACTGGTGTCAGATTTTCTGGCTTCTGACTAGCGGTAACGACTGCCAAAGATCTCCAAATGACAGCCGGGACCAACAGCTTAACGTGCTTTCCGAGGCACGGAGGAAACTAGGTATGTTGAGATGGTCACCCATCCACAGACCAACCTCGGCAAGCGTTGCTTAACCTTAAAGATCGACCTGTGCGGCTGTAATTATTTAGTCACGAGCTCCTCGCAGTGACTGACAGACAAAGCACAGCTGAAATGACTGGTCGTAGGAAACTGAATGGCATGGAGGGTATTGAAGACTTCCCGAAATTCCTAACGGGAACGGGATAAACGGGATGTACGCGAACGAAGTCGCGGGCAAAAGCCAGTAAATGTATAATAACGGTCATTGGCATACAAACATTTTTAATATCAAAAACAGAAATAAGGACATTCAATTTGTCCTTTTTTTTTTTTTTTTTTTTTAGGGATGGGAAATCATCCTATGACTCCTCCCGCTCTGGGTGTAGCGGGAGGGAGTGTCAGACTTCTACTGACTAAAACCCATCCATGTTCCTTCATTGCCCTTTGTGTTCCGGAGCCACGCAGGATTCAATTTGTCCTGAATCGGCTTCTATCGTATTTTTTTTCGTCCTCTAGTTATTAAAAACGATTCATCATTTATTTTTCGGTTATCTGCGAAGGAATATTAGGGAAAGGTCAATGTACTTTATTGCAAGTTTATC
Organism: Ceramica pisi; assembly: GCA_963859965.1. Classification (NCBI taxonomy): domain Eukaryota; kingdom Metazoa; phylum Arthropoda; class Insecta; order Lepidoptera; family Noctuidae; genus Ceramica; species Ceramica pisi. The sequence continues at coordinate 3,355,482 of OY982538.1, forward strand.
TGTTGCCTAACATAGTTCGATTTAAATAAAATTTCGAATTACACAAGACATTGAAATTAACGAAAAGACAGCCTTTAGAATCATGTCTTTTAAAAACTTAAATTACAATCGAAATGCAGAATCGCACAGCAAAAAAAAGTTCCCAAACGAAACGAATTAAACTATCAGTAGAATAACGTGACCGTTACTTTTATACTTTACTCTGTGACTGTACCTAATTTGGCGCCCAACGAGGGACCCGTTCCAAGTTGTAACAACTTTAAGCAAATTAAAACTTGGGTCGTGACTACTGCTGCTTCAGTGTGCGCCGTTGAAATATTAACTCTTTATGGGAGCGCAGTGTACATCGGGAGTTGCGGTACGGCCGCGGATCCGTGTCCTTACATAAAAATTTAATAATGGTCTTGATACTGCGAAGTTTTTGTACGTGATCAAGTTTAGTTTGGTTATTTAAGGCTGAACTGAGATTTCTGATGTTTTTTATTCAGGAGTTAGCTAAAGTTTGTCACCGAGGCAGTACTAAATCCGGGCAATTGCCATTATGGCATGGAATTTTATGGCTAGTCTGGGATTACAGGAATGGGGAATCGTTCGTTTCCTGATGTTATTATAAAATTATCTCCAAATAATACGCTGAAGGAAGTAAACTGGTTCTATTACGGTAGTTACTTTATCGCAAATCCATCGCTTGAAGTGAATAGTGGGTATTCTATATTAGTATGGATTAGCCTGACTTACGGCTTTTTGTATACGATGGTGGACAACCCACCTGAAGTGGACTGTATTTGTTGGGGTTTCTTGATTATGAAGAAAACACTTCTTGATTGGGTTTCTTCCTGTTTATTCTTGTTGACTCCTGGAGAGCTAGTGGTCGAATGTCGAATGCGGAATGTAGAATGCCGACTGTTGGATGTTGAAAGAGGACCCTGCAGCTCTCCCAGCGGGCTCTTTTAAACCCGTCCTAACGGTCGCTCCCCGCTCTGTTTCTGGCGGGGTGCGCGTACGACTGCTGATTGGCCAACCAATCACGGCCGCTCATGACATCCAATGGGAGCGCGTAATTTTCCCGCTAATTTGTTGGCCAATCACAGTCGTTTATTCACCGACCAATCACATACTTACATCTAAGCTGAATTTATACAATTAATATTATATTTTCTTAACCTAAATGCCTAATCTACCTAAGAAAGATATACAAAGTACACAATTCAACCTAGACTAATCTATCATGCCTGATCCTTATACTACGAGGTTACTTGCATTAGTCTGTTTATATCATTATTTAACATGTCTTAATCAGGTTTTATCCTGGTCCGACTTTAGAATAAAACACTGAAACTTACTTATAATAAACAAACTAAGAAACCTACGTCTAACGTACTTAGATCTTATGTGCCTACTTACTAGTACTTACTATTAACTTTGCTTTACATAAATGGATATGGTTTATTTTGGATTATATTCCTATCCTGTTTCGAATTATAATACAAAATCTTATTTCTATCCTACTTAAAATAAGCAAAGTTCCTATTTTAACAAAAATACCACGCTACAACTTACTTAAAATACCATGCGCTCTATTACCATCTGGCGACCATCTGTATCTTTCCTTTGTCCTAGATTCTTTATGTGCGACAGTTGATTCCTTCCTTTGTCCTACTCGAAAAATACCACGTGAAAGCTGGTATGTTGCATCATTTTATCCTACTTATATCTTACTCTATTTACATAATTTAGTCCTATTCTATGATGTGCTCGGCGTCCGTTACAGTTCTCCCCCCGGCGCAGCTCGCGTAGCCTCCTCCTCTGCTGGCAGGACGACGAGCTTGCTCACGGGGCGACGGAAGATGCCGGTCCTGGTCCGCACCTCGACGACCCTGATGCCGCCGTCCGGTCCGCGATGCGTGCGCTCAACGACTCCCATCGGCCAGGTGTTCCGCGGCAGCGTGCTGTCGACCACGAGGACTACGTCGCCGGCTTGTACTGGTCGCTTGTTGTTCCGTGGCTCGCTGCGAGGTACCAGAGTTGGAAGGTACTCGCGTAGCCACCGTCGCCAGAAGTCGTCGGTGAGCGCCTGACTGGCTCGCCCAGTCCTCCTGTCCGCCTCGTTGCAGGGTCCCGTCGATCGTAGCCCCACCGATGACCCTAACAGGAAGTGGTTGGGGGTAAGGGCCTTGGCGTCGCGGGGGTCCACGCTGACGTGGGTCAGCGGTCTCATGTTGAAACTCGGCCTCAGTGAGCAGAGTCCTCAGAACTTTTTCCGCCGGCGCCTTTTCTCGCAGGGTCACGTTGAGCGCCGCTCTCACGGAGCGCACCATACGCTCCCACGCACCACCTTGGTTGGGCGCGCCAGGAGGGATGAAGCGCCACTCCAAGCGATGCAGCAGCCCCTCGTCTCGCAGGGCCGGCATCCACTCGGCGTAGGCGTTGCGAAGCTCCTTGTCAGCCCCGCGGGAGTTAGTCGCGTTGTCCGAGAATATCACTCTTGGCCAGCCTCTGCGCGTGGCCATCCGTCTCATTGCCATGATTGCTGAGTCGGTAGAGAGTGATGCGACAAGTTTTAGATGTACGGCGTGGGAAGTGAGGCACGTGAAAAGTGCACCCCACCTCTTCTCTCGACGGCGTCCCGCCTTCTCCATCATCGGCCCGAAGTAATCCACCCCGCAGTTAGTAAACGGGCAGTGGAAAGGGTCCAGGCGGGCGCGTGGCAGGTTCCCCGTAGCTGCCGTCTGCGGCATGGCTCGCCGCCTCTTGCAAAGGGTGCAGCTCCGTTCTACCGCGCGTACTGTGGGCCGTAGATGGATGATCCAGTACCGCTTTCGCAGGTCGTTCGTCACGCGCTCCCTGTTGGCGTGGCTTGCAGCGCAGTGCTTCCTCAGTACGAAGAGCTTGGCAAGCTGTTGTCGGCCGACAAGTATGATCGGCCGCTTTGTCTCGGTCGGTACGGGAGAGGCCTCGATCCGACCCCTCATCTTCAAGACGCCATCCTCTAGTATTGGATCCAGTCTGTACAGTCGGCTCGCCTTCGTGAGTGGGCGAGCAGACCGGATCCTCTTCAGGTCGTCATTGAAGCTGTCCTCTTGCACCTGTTGTAGTAGCAAGGCCTCGGCTCGCTGGATGTGGCAATGCTCCATCTTCGCTGCTCTCCACCGGCAGATGTCGGTGAAAGCGATTGCTCGAGCAGTGGCCCTCACTAGGACTTCATACTTTGAGAAGCGGGCCGGGTTCGGTAGCCGGCTATCTCGATCAGACTTCTTGCTGACGTGGAGCACATCTTCCTCCCCTGGATCGTCCGTCAACGGCGTAGGCCACTGCTCTTCCGGCAGGAGCAAGAAGTCTGGCCCCTGGAACCATCGATCGGTGGCGCTAATCGGTGTGTCGACAAGCCTCGTAGCGTCGTCTGCCACGTTGCATGCGGTGGGTAGCCAACGCCATTCCTCTTGCTGGGTCAGCTCTGCGATCTCCCCAAGCCGATGCGTGACGAAAGGTGTGTATCGTTGCATGTCGTGGTGAATCCAATGGACTACGGTGGACGAGTCGGTCCAATACGTGGTCTGACCGATGTCGACTCGATGCTCTTTCTTGATTGTGTCGGCGAGCCTCGCCCCAATCACTGCAGCTTGCGGCTCTAGGCTCGGTATTGTTTGTGCCCGCCGAGGCACCACTTTAGCCTTGGCAGCCAGCAACACGACGTTTAGGTTCCCGTCGACGTTCTGGATTCTGAAGTAGGCCATGGTCGCGTAGGCCTGCTCGCTGGCGTCACACAGTACGTGAAGATCGACGCGTTCATACTTCTGTTCGAACTTTTTGAGACGACGGAACGCCTGGCTGTAGCTAGGCGGCAGGGTGACTTCGTCTCGTCGCCGCTGCAGCCCAACTATGTCGATGGCCCGTTGATCAGACGCCTTGACTCTCGGCTTTCCTTGTCTGCCGAGCGCGTCGATCCGGAAGTGGGCCTCGATGAGTTCATGGGGCCCCTGGCTGCCTGTGCCCGTGGTTCGGTCGGGCTCGTACACGTGCAGCACTTTCCCCCTTTGGTAGATGGCTCCTCGTGGTGCGGTTCCGTGCACCACCCATCCCAATTGCGTGCGTGATGCAGCCGGTTGATCAAGGCCGTTGACTCGGAGCTCGCGGGATACGATGCACTCCCAGTGGTCTGTCCCCACTAGGAGTCCGGGGCGCGCCAGTTCGTAGCACACCTCCTCCGGTGTCAGGTCCCTTAGGTGCTCACAGTTCAACAGCGTTTCAGGAATGGACTGCTGGAGATCTCTCATGGTCCTCGCTTTGACTTTATGTGTCTCGTCGTTCTTCAGTCCCCTGATATCGATGTTAACTAGTTGACTCCCCATCTCGCGCTGCGACATGTTGACCCCGCTCAGGTGAATAGGCTGCGTTGGTCCTTCCGCCCCGATGGTCGCCGCCAACTCTTCGTCTACGAGGGTAACGGTGGCTCCTTCATCTAGGAGCGCGTAGGTCTTCACCTCCCCCCGTGGACCGGATACGATTACTGGACACATCTTTAACAGGACGGTTCGCAGTTCAGTAGCTGTTCGGGTAGCTACAGACAGGTCCTCTCTTGCTAGTTCGACCTTCTCCGCTGCCGTGATCTCGTACATGTCTGAGTCTCTCACTGTTGCTTCGAATGGCAGCCATTCGTTCGTCGCTCCGGAGAAAGTAGGCAGTTTGGTTTGCCCAGTTCTGGGTCTGGCCAACTTCTCGAGCGTTGGGGTCGGCGATCTTCCTCTTGATACTTCAAAGCGTATCTGTTTCGGCCCTTCCCTTGGTCCCTCCTCCCCCCGTGAACTGAGAGGGTTTGTCCTCAACCAATTGTCAACCTTTTGGTGAGGTTCTTCATGTGGAGGCGTGGGCTCTTCGTGTACGCTACTTTCGTCGTTGATCGCCAACATCTCGACCGCCAGTCTCTTCTTAATAAGTTCTTCTTGCAGTTCCAGATCCTTCCTCCGTATAACAGCAAGCTTCTCTGCAGCCTCGAGTTCCGCCATCCGCAGCCTCGTCGTGACGCTCATCGCTGATCGTTGCGACCTCATCGACTTGGTTGGTGACGTCATTCTTCGGTGAACTGCAGCTGCCGTCGTCTGTGTTCTGGAAGGCACGACTGTGCTCTCATCTGATGATGCCAGTTGATCCATTGAGAGTCTCCTGATTCGCTCCCGATCCAACAGCTCCGCATCCCGGCGGCGCGCCTCCCGTTCTTGGGCACGTCGTGCTTCTTCTTGGATGCGTCGCTGCTCTTCGGTTTCGGTCGCGTCTCTCTGGTTCCTTGTTAGCACCATCTTGTTTGTGAGTTGGAATGCAAGTTGGACTTATGTTCCAACAGGACCGGCGGCTCTTCTAATTCCGCCTCTTCGTTCCACTTAGACGCACACAAATCCAATAAGATTTGATAAACTTACAAGAATTCTGAATCCAATAAGATTCGTTGATGATCTGTTCTTAAAAACAGGTCGGGTTCGGAGCCTGTTTCTTGATTCTCGCCTACCGCAGATTTTCGTGTTTTGTCTGCAGCTTGGTGGGCCTGGATGCTTGCTGGATTTCTTCGTTCTTGAATCCGGCGCTCGATGGACCAGACTGAATCCGGCGCTCGAAGGACCAGACTGAAGTGGACTGTATTTGTTGGGGTTTCTTGATTATGAAGAAAACACTTCTTGATTGGGTTTCTTCCTGTTTATTCTTGTTGACTCCTGGAGAGCTAGTGGTCGAATGTCGAATGCGGAATGTAGAATGCCGACTGTTGGATGTTGAAAGAGGACCCAGCTCTCCCAGCGGGCTCTTTTAAACCCGTCCTAACGGTCGCTCCCCGCTCTGTTTCTGGCGGGGTGCGCGTACGACTGCTGATTGGCCAACCAATCACGGCCGCTCATGACATCCAATGGGAGCGCGTAATTTTCCCGCTAATTTGTTGGCCAATCACAGTCGTTTATTCACCGACCAATCACATACTTACATCTAAGCTGAATTTATACAATTAATATTATATTTTCTTAACCTAAATGCCTAATATACCTAAGAAAGATATACAAAGTACACAATTCAACCTAGACTAATCTATCATGCCTGATCCTTATACTACGAGGTTACTTGCATTAGTCTGTTTATATCATTATTTAACATGTCTTAATCAGGTTTTATCCTGGTCCGACTTTAGAATAAAACACTGAAACTTACTTATAAACAAACTAAGAAACCTACGTCTAACGTACTTAGATCTTATGTGCCTACTTACTAGTACTTACTATTAACTTTGCTTTACATAAATGGATATGGTTTATTTTGGATTATATTCCTATCCTGTTTCGAATTATAATACAAAATCTTATTTCTATCCTACTTAAAATAAGCAAAGTTCCTATTTTAACAAAAATACCACGCTACAACTTACTTAAAATACCATGCGCTCTATTACCATCTGGCGACCATCTGTATCTTTCCTTTGTCCTAGATTCTTTATGTGCGACAGTTGATTCCTTCCTTTGTCCTACTCGAAAAATACCACGTGAAAGCTGGTATGTTGCATCATTTTATCCTACTTATATCTTACTCTATTTACATAATTTAGTCCTATTCTATGATGTGCTCGGCGTCCGTTACACCACCCATATGAGGAATACGTTTTTTTTACTGTTGATAGGCACGCGTAGAGATAGAGGTCAATATCTCATCTTATGGTAAGCGATGATGCGGTCTAAGATGAAGCACTCTTGCCTAGAAGAAACCTATCCACTCTATTTATTGGTAACTAGCTGACCCGGCGAACTTCGTCCCGCCCTTTTTATCTAAAATAAACGTATCCTACGTTACTTCTTTTACATCAGCTACCTTCCAATAAAAGTTCCGTCAAAATCGGTCCAGCCATTTTATAGATTAGCCGGAACAAACAAACAAACAGACAGACAAACAAAAATTGTAAACAATGTTATTTTGCTGTATGTACCGTATATATATTCATAGCTGATCCGTGCACGTCTGCGCAACATTTTTCATAACTGCTCCGCTCCTATTGGTCTTAGCGTGATGGTATATAGCTTATAGCCTTCCTCGATAAATGGGCTATTTAACACTGAAAATTTTTTTCAAATCGGATCAGTAATTCTTGAAATTAGCGCGTTCAACCAAACAAACAAACTCTTTTGCTTTATAATATTAGTATAGATACTTTTATTATGCGTACACCTAAGGAGTGGAATTACCGGAAAAGTTGTTTCCTGGTAACTCCTACCTGGCGGTCGTTGATTACAGAGAGAATAGGCCACTACTAAGGAAGCGTACTCCTTTGACCACATCATCTTACCATCTGAAGAGTGGTCAAACTTGAGAAAAGTAATAAAAATCTTTTTTACCAAAAAATGTAACCGTTTTCCAAACAGTGTTTTATTAGAAAGTCAGTTATATTTTTCGAAATTAAAGTTATTTTTTACTTTGTAGTGTTTTGTTGGAAGAAAGGGTGAAACTTGGACGACGTCATTTCTACGCAGAAATTGTAATTAGCAAAAATGGTCATAAAATAAAAACTTCTGAGCCGAACCGAATCAAATTTTTACAGGACCTATTGGCAGGTATGTTGCATCGAACTAAAAAAAATCACAGAAATCGGATCAGACACATCGGAGTAATTGGTGTACATACATAAAAAAGTACCCACCGAATGGAGAACCTCTTCCTTTTTTGGAAGTCGGTTGAAAATGTATTTAAGGAGTTTTTTGACTAGTTCAACAGGCAAAGCAACAATAGGGAATATGCATGAAAAAAGTATTTATGATCTGAACAGTTTATCTTAAAGTATTCGAAAATTTAATACTAACTGTGAAATTAGAATCTAAATTGCTCGAAAAACGAACGAGATACAATTATTTTAAACAAATATAGCTGTCCCTCTCGCGAAAACGCTGTTTTTTATGGCAGCTGTATAGTCATCGTGTAATTTGACGTCAAATTACGTATCGGACTTCTCTTTCTAACTGTAGTCTTTGAAGCTTTATAACTTAATAAATGATGAAGGTATTTAAAAAATAATTTCATGATTGTTTACTAGAGCTAATAAGTATTTTATTTTGCAAATAAAAAAATTGCATGCATATTCCCTATTCTCCAAGATAACAATTAACATGAAACGCTTTTTTTTTTTTTTTTTTTTTTTTTTTTTTTTTTTTTTTTTTTTTTTTTTTAGGGATGGGAAATCATCCAATGACTCCTCCCGCTCTGGGTGTAGCGGGAGGGAGTGTCAGACTTCTACTGACTAAAACCCATCCATGTTCCTTCATTGCCCTTTGTGTTCCGGAGCCACGGTGTCTCTTGCGAATAATCCCGCGACTCCGGCAGGCGTCGGCCCTATCGGGCCCCTCTGTGTGCTGACTCTCTTTGAGGCGCGCGTGGAACACTAACGCGCCGTCGACACGGCCTGTCGTCACTAGACGGACGGACGGCGAGCCACCCATAGCTCGCCGTCCACAGGCCCGCGCCTACGGTGGCCGGAAGTCACCAGGTGGCCCCCGACGCCCGCGGCGTCCACCACGGCGGCCGGGACGAGAGGGTCTCCTCTCCCTCTCCGCCACCTCCTTCGCTAGCATGACTGCTTCGCAGAAGGAGGCAACGGCGTCCCATTCCGTCTCGCTCCGGACCATGGCTTGGACCAGGGCCGGACGCGAGAGGTTGCCGCCGATCGCCGTTTCGAGGACACGGCGGTGCGCCGCCCAAGCGGGGCACACCTGCACAGTGTGCTCCACCGTGTCCTCCGGTCGATCCTCGCAGTGGTGACACCCGGGCGTTTCCTCCCGCCCGATTCGGTGCAGGAACCTCCCGAAACATCCATGTCCGGTGAGGACCTGCGTCAGGCGGAAGGTGAGGACGCCGTGGCGCCTCTCTAGCCACTCCTCAAAGAGGGGACTTATCGCCACTATCGTGGCGTGCCCTGCACTGGGTTGCGACAGTCGTCGTCTCCATGACGCCATGAGATCGCGCCGGAGGTCTGTCCGCTGCGCGACAATTTGCCGCGTCAGCGGAGTTTCCCCCCGGCGTAGTACCTCCACGCGCCAATCATGCAGGCGCGCGAGGACTATCGCCTCCAGATCCCATGGCGGCAATCCGGCAAGGAGACACACCGCTTCGCGCGAGATCGTGCGGTACCCTCGGGCCATCCTTAGGGCCATCGCCTTTTGGGGCGCGTTCAGATAGTTGGCAGCACGCTGCCGCAAGGAACGCGCCCACACCGGGGCCCCGTAGAGGGCCATGGACAGCACGACCCCCGCGTAGAGCCTCCGGCAGGAGGCGTTTGGTCCCCCCAGGTTGGGCAGGAGCCGCCTGAAAGCAGCCCCGGCCCGCTCCAGTTTGGGTGCCAAACGTCGGAAATGTTCCACGAAGTTCCACCGGCTGTCGAGGACGAGCCCTAGGTACTTCAGCGTCAACTCGACGCCAACGTCAACTCGACGCCAATGCAATGAAACGCTAAGCAGTTCAAATTGGCAACCTCACCTCCCACCGATGACATTGTCTCCTACAAACTTGACACCTATATGTGATAATTTCTTCACAGTTTGCAAGTCTTTCAACTAAAACTCGGTCATAATTGAATTTTTTGAGAAACTTACTTCTTCAGCGTTCTCGAGAGTGTAAGACGAACTTGAAAGTGCATGAACTACTTGTCTTTAGCCAAGTTTTAATAGTTCAATGTTTGCATTGTGACAGCTTGCACTTTATAATAAGATATTGCTACTTTAAAGGGTTAGAGAATGTTGTTCCAGGTTTTAACCTGTCAACGCCCATAAGGTCCTATTGGAGCCAAGTTGTAAATTAATTTAATTATTTAATAATACTTACAACAGTTAGAATACAGTTATATGACTATTTTATAAATACAAGTAATACCTAAATATATACAACCGTGACTAAAATTACTAAAATAGTAGCTTTTATCAGCTGGATACAGAATTATGTCCTTCTCCAAATTCCCATTGTTCGCGCCGCTACATTGGCGCTCCTTTATTTTAGGTATAGTTTTCATTCTACCCGCTTTTTACTTTATATTTTTGATTTTCGCTGCTTGGTTTTGCACTGAGGTCAGATGGACGACCGACACCGCCGCCGCCGGTTGGTCGTGTCCGTGCCGCTTCATTTCTTGTACATCCAGCATCAACAATTTTGGATTAAACCGCTTTGAGGTCGTTTCGCGCCGTGCACGACCCTCATATCGTCCTAACATCAAGAAGACCGAGAAGAGCGCATCAAGGTCACAGCAGCGTTGGCACGTGGAGCGAGGCCCTGAACCGGACCGCCCACCGTGGTGCTAAGGTTAGTCAACTTTCTTTCCTTTGTTGCGAGACCAGCAGCTTTTCTCAATCTTATGTTCTTTTGCCTTTTTCTGTTTTTAATAAAACCTATGGAGATACAACCACTAGCCAGCTAGTACCCACCCGCGCACACATTTTTTTTGGCCTTCGAGCCGCACTTTACATACTATTATATCACAATATTATTAAAGCCGTATTATATCACATATTTTGTTCGAAAAGTATACCGCTATTTGTTTTTCCGCTTAGTTTTCTTAACTAGTTATTCTTTCCGCTTAGTTTTAAAACTATTTTTTTTTCTCTTACCGCTTAGTTACGAAGGTAATTTACCTGCTGTAATTACCTACCTACCCGCTATAATTTATCAGTATCATTTATTCGTGTTCCATTTTCAAACGGATAAATTTCATTCCCTTTGGTAAGCAAGTATCTAAACACATTTACGTTGCATTTTTGTCGAAAGTTTTAAGCTAAATTATCGACGGAGCTTAGGCAAGAACGTGTTATCGCCGGCCGTTTCCGAGCGTTCCTTTGTTCTCGAGGTTGTCTATGTTGCAGTGAGTAACGCTGTTTCGGGTATTTTTAACTTAAATATTTTTAACAAATCTCATCATGGCTCCGGGTTCTAAGGAAGAAGAGAAGCATAATTTAACCATTAAAAGGCTCATGGGGAAACGCGAGGAAGTTTATACTAGGCTTCAGAGAATTTATGACTCAAGAAATGAAATGATTACGGACCCTAGTGAAAGTAAGGTGGAGAATTTTCTCTGCAGCATGTTCACCATTGATACTATGCGTGACGAATTCATAAAAATTGTCGATGATTTGAATGCGGTGAATTTGATGTTAGATCCGGATTTCATACCTAACTATCAAAGTTTGTCTACATTTGAGGACTTATACTGTCGTTGCAAATATGAAGCCAACAAAATATTTGCTAGTCGTGATAGGCCCAAAGTTGAAAAATTATCTTCATCTTCCAGTAACAGTAATAAAAAATCTAACTTGAATCTGCCCAAATTAGAGTTAGTGAAATTTTCCGGTTCACCCGCAAATTGGTCGACCTTTTACGAAACATTTAAGACTACTATACACGAGAATATTGATCTTACTAATAACGAACGTATTCAATATTTAATGGGTCAGTTATCGGGCCGGGCACTTGCTACTGTGTCGGGAATTACACCGAACGCTGATAATTATACTTTGATATGGACCACGCTGGTCAAGAAATATGAAGATAAACGTTATTTAGCTACCGCGTATTTGGATCAAATGTTTGAATTCAAATCTTTTTCCGTTGCTAACACTAAGAATTTAGACTCGTTTTTAGAACATTTTGCGTCTGCCGTGTCGAGTCTAAAAACGTTAAAACTTAGCAACTTGTCCGATTTTATTCTTCTTTATCTCGCTTTAAAGAAAATAGACCCGGAGACCGCTCGCGCTTTTGAAATGTTTAGGCGAGAGACTGCTTTGCCTAGCTACGAGGACTTGATCACATTTCTGCGTGAACAATCGAAAATATTAGATCGCACTTCGGCAAACGCTATGACGAAGCGCGTCGGTACCGACATAAACAAAAATGTTTCTAAGTCTACCCATTCCTTTGTAGGTACTAGCGCGCCGTTACAGATAAAAGATAAAATTAAATCTTGTCCGTTTTGCGACTTGGCAAATCATTTCAACTTGTTTAAATGTTTTAAATTTCAAAAATTACCGCTCGATGACAAATTTAATTTTGTCAAAACTCGTAATGGATGTACGAACTGCCTCAGTTTGTCTCATAACAACGTCGCTTGTAAATCGAAAGTACGTTGCCGCTATTGCGATTGTAAGCACCACTCGCTGCTTTGTAGAAAACAACAGCTGACTCCCCCCGCGCCCGCCTCAGCGCCCGCGCATAATGTTACTCCGCCGCCGCCGGCATCTACCTCCCAGCAGGTGCATACCACTGCTTTATCAGCCCTGTCGTTGCCAACTCCGGTGCAAAATAATAACCGACGTGATAATAATGTTACCTGTCTTTTAGGCACGGTTCAAGTTTTAATACCTGACTCTGCGGGTGTGTTGCACAATGCTCGCGCGCTTATTGATTCCGGATCGCAAAACAATTTTATTGCAGCGACATGCTTAGCAAAACTTAAATTAAATTTTAATCGAATAACGCGCGCTGTTGTAAAGGGGATCGGTTCATCGCCTAATCCGATTAAGGGTTCCGTCAGCATTGATTTGTTTTCGAACAATAAAAATATTTTACTCACACTGAACTCTTACGTCATTGATAAAATTACGGATAATTTGCCTTCTGCTCGTATCGAGCCCGCTTCGCTCAGTTATTTAAACCACGTTCAGTTAGCTGACAGTAGTTTCCACTCGCCTGGGGAAATTGACATCCTCATCGGTGCACCACAGTTTGCCGAAATTTTACTGCCGGGACGCGTAAACGGTCCACCCGGGTTACCTACCGGTATTGAAACGATTTTTGGTTACATAATCGTAGGAAATTGTCCTATTAGTAATCCGTCTACTGAGTTCGTTTCTTTATGCTCGTTTGTACAGAATGAGCCTCCGTTATCAAATATGCTAGAACGGTTCTGGCAGCTCGAAGAAATAGCGTCGAAGCGCCCGCTGAACGCCGCGTCTAGGGAGTGCGAGAAGCTGTTTATCTCAAGCGTGTCACGTGATGACACAGGACGTTATAGTGTGGCGTTACCTTTTGCGCGCGACTCCTCTGAGCTCGGTGACTCATACAAAACTGCTATGCGTCGTTATATGTACTTGGAGCGTAAGTTAACCGCTACCCCAGAGTTGCGTTTGGAATATGGCGCGATTATTAAAGAATACCTATCGAAGGGTTATATCTCCTTACTTGACGATGCTGGTTCGCTACCTACGGGTTTTTATATACCACATCATGCCGTTGTTAGGCAAGATAAAGTTACTACAAAGGTGCGAATGGTTATGGACGCCAGCGCCAAAACTGATTCGGGTAAATCACTCAATGATTTGTTACATCAGGGTGAGAATTTACAAAACGACTTGTTTTTAATTTTACTTGACTTCCGTTTATATCCCGTGGCTTTTACCAGTGACATACATCAGATGTTTTTACAGATTTTAGTTAACGAAGATCACAGAATGTTTCAAAAATTTTTATACCGCTTTGATCGTTCTTTACCGCTTGATACCTATCAATTTAACCGCGTTTGCTTTGGATTGCGCTGTAGTCCTTTCCTCGCCATGCGAGTTTTAAGACAACTTTGTGACGACGCACGCGCATCCTACCCGCGCGCCGCGGATGTTGTTGTGCATAATTGTTACATGGACGATATTTGTTACTCCGTTCCCACCGTCCAGGACTCCTTGCGGCTCAAGGATGAGCTGTTAGGATTGTTTACGGCCGGGGGCTTTAACCTTATGAAATGGTCCAGTAACTCAACAGAGTTACTCGAATCACTGCCTGATACTCACCGCTATTCTTCCAAAGTAAATTTCGATGAACCTAATCAAAGTCTAAAGGTTCTTGGCCTAGAATGGTCTCCAACCACAGATGTTTTTTCCTTTTCTGTCACTCTTGTCAACCGTCCGTGTACCAAGCGCAACATCTTATCGGTTATTGCTCGCCAGTTTGATGTTCTAGGATTGATCGCGCCGACTATTCTTTATGCGAAATTAATCTTACAAAAGCTCTTTGTTCTCAAGCTGGAATGGGATGACATGCCGCCCCAGAATGTAATGATCCTTTGGGAGAATTACCTTCACGAATTGCCCGCATTACGGGACCTAAAGATAAAGCGTCATCTTGAGGTGTTTAGAAATTACCTCGTCACTATTATTGCATTTTCCGACGCGAGTGAACGAGCTTATGGAGCCGCCATATATGTCAAAGTCCAGCAGGATCCCCACTCCCCAGCGGTCGTCAACCTGGTGTGCGCGAAATCTAAAGTCGCCCCTCTCAAAACGATATCGGTTGCCAGACTTGAGCTCTGCGGCATTTTACTTATGTCCAAATTGGTGCAACGAGTTAAGAATGCTTATGAATCGCGTCAAAAAATTGAGAATATATTTTGTTTCACCGATTCAATGGTCGCATTATATTGGATTCATTCTGATCCCCAAACTTTAAAAACATTCGTCGCTACGCGTGTTACAAAAATTTTAGATTGCCTTCCCGCGGAACATTTCTTTCACGTTCCAGGTACCGACAACCCTAGCGACTGCTTATCGCGAGGTTTGTCTCCTAAGCAATTGTTGTCGCACCCGATGTGGTTCAGTGGACCGTCGTGGCTTCAACAGAGCGTCGATACGTGGCCTGTTACCTCTGTCGACACTAGTGCCATCGATGTACGATTGCCGGAAACCAAGGTGGTTTCATTGCCGGTTGTAGCAGATGTAGGTGTAGACCCGCATCCACTTCTTGCATTGTCACATCGCATTTCTAAGTGGACGGTGCTGCTTCATTCCGTTATCTACGTTTACAAGTTCTTAGGTAAACTGCCACGATCTAAGCCGGTTACCGCATCAGATATGATTTTTGCTGAAAGGATGTTAATTACCGCGTTACAAGAATTTTACTTTTCTGACGAAATCGCACGGTTAAAAGCAAACGGAAATTGTCGCACCGCGTTAAGACGCCTCTCGCCCTTTATCGATAGCGAGGGCTTATTGAGAGTCGGCGGTCGACTCCGTAACGCTGATTTGACCAATGAACAACGGCATCCGTTGCTGCTTCCGCATAAAGACCGTATCACCGATTTGATCGTGTCGCACTATCATCGCCACAACTGTCATACTGGTCCGGTGGCTCTTATGTCAATATTGCGGCAAAGTTATTGGATACTGTCTTGTCGTAATGTCGTGCGTCGTATCGTGCATAAATGCAATTTCTGTTTCCGCGCTAAACCCAAGGCTGTGCATCCCTTCATGGGGGACTTACCCACGTGCCGCGTAACGGAAGCTAAAGCCTTTACACGCACGGCTGTTGACTACGCGGGCCCTATAAGTATTATCCCGCAACGTAAACGTGGCGTTCGCTCTATTAAGGCATACCTATGCATTTTCGTGTGCTTAGTCACTCGCGCTGTTCATGTCGAGTTGACTACCGATCTTAGTACGAGTACCTTTCTCTCAGCGTTTAAACGATTTCTAGCGAGACGGGGTGCTGTACAAACTATGTACTCTGACGCAGGAACTGTCTTCGTCGGTGCGAAGAACGCTCTTTCTGACATCTACGCTTTAGTAAATTCTGATGAGTATCAAACCGCGTTGTCTAACGAGTTGGCCGAGCAAAAAATAACGTGGAAAATCAATCCGCCGCGCACTCCACATTTCGGCGGACATTACGAGATATTCGTTAAGGGCTTCAAAACTCATTTATATAGGACTATAGGTTCTCAATTGCTGACCTACGAAGAGATGTTAACTGTTTTAACACAAATTGAATGCGTTTTAAATTCGCGTCCGCTCACGCCCCTTAGTGAGGATCCGTCTGAGCTAAGCGCGTTGACTCCATCACATTTCCTGATGTCTACGCCGCTAAAGAGTTTACCCGCTTGCGAAGCTACCGGTGATAACACAAGTTTAAAGAAACGATACGCTTTGTTAGATCAATTTGTGCAATCATTCGCAAAACGATGGAAACGTGAATATCTTCACCTTTTGCAATCCAGAGGGAAATGGAACACTCATTCAGATCCTATCAAGGTAGGTAGCGTCGTGGTTGTAGTTACTGATAACGTTGGACCTCTATCTTGGCCATTAGGTATAATACTTGAAACCTATCCCGGTAAAGATGGGATCAGTAGAGTCGCTCTTATCAAGACGGCGACCGGGATCTATAAGAGACCTGCCGTCCGCCTCTGCCCTCTACCCTCGCAATAGCATCTCTTCCGCTCCCCGGCTTATAGTTTAGTGTATTTTTAAAACCGATGGTTTTAAAGCCGGGAGCATGTTCGCGCCGCTACATTGGCGCTCCTTTATTTTAGGTATAGTTTTCATTCTACCCGCTTTTTACTTTATATTTTTGATTTTCGCTGCTTGGTTTTGCACTGAGGTCAGATGGACGACCGACACCGCCGCCGCCGGTTGGTCGTGTCCGTGCCGCTTCATTTCTTGTACATCCAGCATCAACAATTTTGGATTAAACCGCTTTGAGGTCGTTTCGCGCCGTGCACGACCCTCATATCGTCCTAACATCAAGAAGACCGAGAAGAGCGCATCAAGGTCACAGCAGCGTTGGCACGTGGAGCGAGGCCCTGAACCGGACCGCCCACCGTGGTGCTAAGGTTAGTCAACTTTCTTTCCTTTGTTGCGAGACCAGCAGCTTTTCTCAATCTTATGTTCTTTTGCCTTTTTCTGTTTTTAATAAAACCTATGGAGATACAACCACTAGCCAGCTAGTACCCACCCGCGCACACACCCATCTATAACCATAATCAGTTTTTTTCCAATTCATTCAGCGCTTTAAGTGAAACAAACCGACAGAATTACTTTTGCATTTGTAATATTTTTTTTTAATAGAGCAGTATCTGGGAAAGGGTAGTATTTAATCCTACAACTGTAAATCCAATTTTTTCTATTCAAATATTCGAAATTACCACCAAAAATACTGAATTGCACACTAAATTTGCTCATCAAATAAATCAAATCTATTATACTGTTTGATCTATAAAGCTAAACTGTTTTACTGAATGACTATCTGTTTACTAACAATTATCTAACTCCACGTGACGTCCGTGCCCTAAAGGTAACTGTAGACGGAACCCTATTATTAAGCAACCGCTATCCTTCTGCCCGTCTGTCTGTTAGCGGGCTGTATCTCAATAACCGTAATAGTTAGACAATTAATATAATCAATCACAGATGGTGTATTTCTATAACTGATATAAAAATAAATAGTAAAACTTAAATTAAGTTATAAATTAAAGGTGGTCCCATACAAGAATCGTGTTTTTCTCGGTTCATGGTACGGAATCTTTCTTGTGAGATGCCGACTCGTACTTGGCTGGTTTGTCAAATATTATTTATTTCACCTTCTCCATGTAAATAGCATCATCAAATTGAATAAACCATTAAAACCGTTCTACAACCAGCTAAATCACGCCCAAAAAACCCTGAAAACGTACTCCGTGATAAACATCCCCGCATTTAATTACTTTACTAATTGTATCCACCATATTATCCGGCTTAAACTTTGAACTTTGCGAGTACTAATGAGACCAAAGCCTGCGTTGTTTTAACTTGGTTCGCGGAGTTATGTTGTGTGCTGTACTTACTGAGTATGTTGGGATAACCTGGGAGGTTTTGGGGGTGAGGTTAATTGTTTGTAAATATTTTTCCTGATAAGCAGCAATCATTTGACTTGCCTTCTCCCAATTATATTGGATCAGCTACCAGTCAAACCATCATCTGCCTAGCCTTTTTCCCAACTATATTGGGGTCGGCTTCCAGTCAAACCGGATTCAGCAGAATACCAGTATTTTACGTGGAGCGGCTGCCTAACAGACCCCCCCAACCCATTTAACTGGGTAACACGGTACTCCTTGGCAAGACTGGTGTCAGATTTTCTGACTTCTGACTATCCGTAACGACTGCCAAAGATCTCCAAATGACAGCCGGGACCAACAGCTTATCGTGCTTTCCGAGGCACGGAGGAAACTCGGTATGTTAAGATGGTCACCCATCCACAGACCAACCTCGGCAAGCGTTGCTTAACCTTGAAGATCGACCTGTGTGGCTGTTATTATTTAGCCACGAGCTCCTCAAGTCATCAGCCAGTTTGACTGGATCAGCTACCGTCAAACCGGCTGTCAATATTTTTGGTGGAATGAATGCCAGTATTTTACGTGAAGCACATGCCCGTCTGTCTTCAATCCAATACCCAGTAACTGACTTAGCAAGATTAGTGTCAGATTTTCTAACTTCAGACAATCCGTGACGACTGCCAGAGATCTACAAAGGACAGCCGGAACTTACGGCTTACTGTGCTTTCCGAGGCACAGATAGATCTCGGTAGGTATCTATGTTAAGATGGCCGCCCGACTTAAATGTACACTGATGCCTGCGGCTATTTTTATTTATTCATATTTATTGATTTGCGTTCTACAAGGTACAAAAGATGCTAAAAAAGCTTTCAGCTAAGAAACCGTTGTAGTCCCTGTTAGGGCACAGCAACAGGTCTTGTTATAATATAACTAGGTAAACATATTACTATTTTGACTATCTCTCTCTCTCTCTTTTATTTAAATTCTCTTTTATTTAATTTCAATTTTTTTTACTTTTTGATTGATTGATCGAAAAAAATCGAGGAAACTATTATTTCAATTTACATTATACAATTTGGTCATGCTAATACCAAGAACAGAATGAATATTAAATGAAAACAGGTGTTTTCTTAAAATACGTACCACTTACTAAACTATTATAACCTCTTATTTAATATAAGGTCACTTAAGAATACAAATTAAGATCAGTTTTATTACTATTTAGTCAGGGGCTAAATAATAATCGGCAAATATTATTAGTATTTTGAGCGATGATTGGTTATTTGAATCAACAAGGTTCCAACAATATAGCCTAGCAATAGTCCACACAGTGAATCAAAATCTGATCAATAAGGGCACCTATTTTTGGTGACACAAACAATAACAAAACAAAAAACATTCTAAAACATCTTTTGTACAATGTTCTTACAAAATAGGTATTTATCGTTTTGGCAATCAACATAGTATTTAGATAAACTATTGTTAATACAGTAGAACTGTTGTTTCTATTTTTACTTATCTTACTGGCTAAGCAGACTTTGGAGAGGTGAATGATAGAAAAGAAAGAACAAAACTTTGAGCACTCCAAAGAATTCGGGAAAAATATAGATAATTCATTTGAATGTTTGCTGTTGTGTTAATTGATGTTTATGAATTACTTTTATCGATGTTCGCATCTATTTAAACCAAAGATCATAGAAAAATAACTGTCAACTGTCACAACAATGTCACTTCAGTCACTTTCGTCTCTTTGTCGGTAAATAAAAATGATAGAAATAAATGTCAAATGTCATTAATCTATCAAAATGACAGCTTACCGCCATTACGGGTTTTTGTTGTGTGTTGCAATTTCATGTATTAGTTCTTGTGCTTTACCAGCAAAGAAGCTATTTTAAAGAAATTGGACAGTTGAAAACTGTTTTAAATGTTTTTCCTATTTTTTTTTAGTGTATAAGGACCTGGCCCAGGCTTCATACATTTTGGAAAATCTATTTTCTATACCACCATTTCCATCGGTATTTAAATGTCTATCTACGTTTTCAGCTACACCTGTACTATTCTCTCCTATAAATCTTCAACTGTCAGTGCACAAGAATTTCTATCTGTAGATCCATTCCGGTGTCGAAAACATAAGCGGTGGTTGTAAATCATGAATCAGTTGGAGAATTATCTTATCGGGGCCATCTTTCGTAATGGCATCGGTTCTAGGTCTATTAACCAAGCAAATATTGACTTGCTTATTAGAAGCAAACATAATGTGAATATTATTTCCATTTAATAACATGTTCATATATATTGTAGTTGACAATGTGCTTTTTTTAGTCCTCTGTATTTTTTTAGAAACATTTATTGAACTTGCAATGTATGTATATTTGTCCGGGTAGAATCTTGCAACTGAATTTTAAATCGTAGCTGAAATTTGGTATACACGCTTATTTTGGATGAAAATGCATGCTAAGCTATGCGACATCATTCTAATTCCAATATGGTGGATAATTCAAGAAGTTTATAAAGCTTGTTTCTAAAAATTTTTTTTTACCATTATTTATTTCTAATTAGTTTCGATTCTCGAGGACTCGTCGAAATTTATTTGGGTCGAAGCTGCTCTGATGTTTGCTATGGTTAGATTCTAACTTTCAAAAGTTGCAGTGATTGTAAATAACGTGGTGAGATTTTCCTTAAAAACAACATTCAAAAGACTCGTGATTACTTGTCGCTATGATATTACGTTCGTCATTTTTTGATGCTTATATATTTGGTACATATGAATTGATAAGAATATTTATTTATCTGTGTGTATACATATTATGATTTAAGTAGTGTCGCACCGATGACAACCCCAAACGAAGATTAACGTTGTGCATTTTTGAATCATCCGTCTTAGGAATTTTCGATCAGGTCACTGTCCTGACGGGAGTTTGTCTTACGAATTTTCGATCAGTTCACGTGTCCTGACGGGAGTTTGTCTTACGAATTTTCGATCAGGTCACGTGTCCAGACGCGATTTTAACATTTTATACCCATCCCAAAAAAAGTGCTCAACGCCGCTATAGAAGTTTTCACTTAAAAAAATCTTTGCGAACACAACTTTCGACACTAACTGTGCTGTCAATTAGTCAAACTATCCTCTACATTATGATTTGTATTATCACTGCACCGATTAGCCCATTACCCAGTGTCCCACACCAATAAATCTATCAAGAGCATTAAATTATCCGGATTAATGGCTGCGAAATGATCTGTCATGGCGTCGTTGCGTTTGTCGTCGTATTGAGCGAATAGTTCCGGTAGAGTCAATATGACAGTAAGTCAATATGGTAGTACAATTAAATAACGTTGTGTTTGTAGGGAGTGATTGAGGTATGGACTTGTTTCATGTTTGCTGGTATAATGGTGTAGTAGTTCTTTGGTTCCTGAGTTGTGTCGTAGTGCTGGTTGATCGATCGCTGGTCGTTTTTGGGCAAATAAAATACAATCAAACACAAAATTCTTTACTTCAAACAGACCAGTTACAGGCACTTTTGAATAGTCAAGTTCTGTCAATCAAATACAAAATTCTTTATTGCAAACAGACCAGTTATAGGCACTTTTGAATAGTCAAGGTCTGTCAGTCCAATTGATGAAGCTAATTGTGCCGCGCTAGCGACAAGAGTAGCAAAAAAACTCACCGACCTTATCTCCAGCGCGGCAGTTGCACGTTCCAAAGAGTTGATCCTATGGCGAAGAACGTGCAAGAAACTCAGTGGACACTCTTTTAAATCAGTGTTTACAAAATCATGATTAAAATCGATATCAAATAAAACAAAGTTTTAGTTCATTGCCTCAAAGAGATGTAAGCATAGTAGACGGGGTCTGCTAGGGTTCGTGCGGCCCTGGAACGCAAAGGGCATTAGGACAAAACCATTAGGTTTTAGTGAATAAGAGTCTGCCAATTCATTCTTCTTCGCTTAGAGGGGGAAGAGCCATTTTTAATGATTTCTCATCCTTTTAGTTCATTGACAGCCATTTAGGAAGTTTTGTCAATTAATGCGACAGATCTTCTCGAACAGATTATTTTAATTTTTAAATTTTACTGTTGATCTGTAGTAAATGCCGTCCATACCAAACATAGTTTTTATTACTTTCAGTCCAGAGTTATCAGAGGGGCTAAATAGTCACAAAACAATTTATCAAATTTCATTTTCAACTTTACTGCTAACGTATTAGGTTCAAGGTTGATTGGAAAAATTCGACAGTGACGGGTAGCGTGATTTGCCTTCTGATTCTGCTAAAGTGGCCTTTTTAGACACGCAGATCACGTGTGCAGGTGACCGGTAGATCAAGATGAAAAATGGTCTTTGGAAAGACGCCGATGGATACTGTAGATCAAAACCATCCCAGAACCCCTACCCAATTCGTGTATGGGGGCCTTTTATTACTTGTTGCTATAGCGACAGTAGACATAAACATGCATATGATACCACCAGCTGACATATAGGCTGACGGGCAGCGGAGGCTTAGTAGGGGAACCGTTGGTTTCCCTTCAAGTACCTACATAAACCTGAAAACACAGGAAATATATTACAAAAGTTCAGCAATTTTAAAATCAAGGTCAAAACCCAACACATACCCTAATAAATTATATTAAATTGAAAACTGCTTGAACAACCAATCGAAAACTAAAAACTACACTGATTATTCCGAAGCGAAGAATTATGCCCCCGTACCACGAATACAAAACGACAAAGTACTCTCGTAAATAAATGTTACGACATTTACGAGTGCAATAAAGTTGGGCATGAGAAACATCCAATAACGACCATCGTCACGATACTTAATAGTTTTTATTTGGGAATTAATAACTGCGTAGGATTATGGGCAGAAGGTTTAATATCGCTTGGCGAGGCATTGACATGGAAAAGGGGCGTGAATTGCAGCCAAGTGTGCAAAAATGCCAAACGTGCAGATGGTCGATGGGGCTGAAAACTTCTAGAGTGGTGACTGCGTATCGGTAAACGCAGCGTTGGAAGGCCTCCAAGGATGGACCGATGACCTAGCGAGGGTTGCAGATAACTCAAAATCAAACATTTATTTCAATTAAACCCTTTTGAATTGTCAAGGTCGATCCAAAAAGATAAAGCTATTTGCACGTTCCAAAGCGTAGATCTCTTTGGAGAAGAACGTGCAAGAAACTCCACGGACACTCTTTTAAAAATAATTAATTGATGCAAAGTTTTGTTAACATCGTGTTGGAATTATATATACATGTGAGAACTATGAAATAGACAAACAGGATAAAAGCGTGCGAATAAACCAGCGGCCAAGTGCGAGTCGGACTCGCGCATCGAGGGTTCCGTACAAACCTGTAGGTAAATATAAGCAAAAGTTGCGGTTTACGATATATTACGTATTAAAAAAAACTACTTACTAGATCTCGTTCCAACCAATTTTCGGTAGAAGTTTACATGGTAATGTACATCATATATTATTTTTAGTTTAATCATTCTCTTATTTTAGAAGTTACGGGGGGGGGGGACATTTTTCATTTTTCAAACTATTCAGTTTAGAAAAAAATTATATGAGAAACCTCAATATCATTTTGGAAGACCTATCCATAGATATCATATATTTTGTTTAGTTTTATCAGTCTCTTATTTTAGCAGTTAGGGGAGAAGAAGGGGGTCACATATTTTACAAAATAAAATACAAAATACAAAATCCTTTATTTCAAATAGACCAGTTTAAAGGCACTTTTGAATAGTCAAGGTATGTCAGTCAAATAGATGAAGCTAATTCTGCCGCGCTAGCGACAAGAGTAGCAAGTTATTCTGCAACAAAACAAACTCACCGACCCTATCTCCAGCGCGGCAGTTGCACGTTCCAAAGAGTAGATCCTATGGAGAAGAACGTGCAAGAAACTCCATGGACACTCTTTTAAACACTGCCTTTTTACAAAATCATGGTTAGATTATTTAATGAGTCTACACAATGCAAAGATAATCTTACAATCTTCAGCAGGTCCAACAATGTTTTCACATCTTCATCAAAGTTCGTGCATTTTAGTCGTTGTGGAGCGGACCAGCATTGTGCCAAGCATTTTTGTCGTCAATGTACTCCCCTAATTTATAATATGCTTGTTTGCATAGTGTGCGTTTTACACAGTTTTTAAATTTCGTCTCATTTAGTTCTAGTATATGTGGCGGTATTTTGTTATTAAACTTTAAACAGTATCCCATGAAAGATGTTGCTACTTTAGCAAGTCTGAAACCTGGTTGCCAAACTACCACTTTAGAAGTGTCTCTCGCACAAACTATTCAGTTTAAAAAAAAATGATTTTAGAAAGGAACGTCAATATATAATTTTTGAAGACCTATCTATAGATAGCCCAGCCCACACGTTTGATGAATAAAAAAAAATGAGTTTCAGTTCTAAGTATGAAAATCTTAATGCGGTTCACAGAATACATCTACTAATCAAGTTTCAACAGAATTGTTGTTATAGTTTCGGAAAAAAGTGGCTGTAACATACGGATGGACAGACAGACACAGACAGACATGACGAATCTATAAGGGTTCCGTTTTTTGCCATTTGGCTCCGGTACCACCACACCTATTAGCCACATATTAGGGGTAATTCAAATCAGTATTTTCAGGATCCGTAAATCCTACAAAACAAACTAATAATACTTACTTATTTGTAACATCATGTTTAGATTATAATCTTGCGTGATATATGAAGTGAGCCTTCTGCCATTTCTTGTGTAACCGTCGTAAAGGCTATGAATAATTACTTTATGAGGCGTGCTGTATATTTTTGGGTTGTGGCCTGGGATGAAAGGAAAGTATTTTATTGTTTCCGTTATTAGGTTAGAGAAAAGAAATTAGCGTTGTTTTTGGTTTGTTGTACCAGTGCCTATATTTTTCCGGGAATTCTCAAGATGAGAGTAGCATAAAACCGGTCAATGTGGCGATGCTTTAGGTGGACTTATGACTTGCCAGGGTTCCGTTTCTCGTTCGAAAGAGTAATCGCGGCCCTGGAACGCAAAGGGCATTATGAGGAACATGGAAGAGTTGTCAGTAAGAGTCTGATACGCCCTTCCGATTCGCCTAGAGCGGGACAAGTCATTTGAAGATTTTTCATCTTTATGAAGGGATTATTTTCTTTATAACTTAAGATTCTTTCCAGATTGTCATTGGATTAAGAGTGAGCCACAAAATTATGATGATAAGAGTTTGTATGTAGGGGGTAATCTCAGGAACCACTGGTCCGATTTGAAAACTTCATTCAGTGTTAGATAGCCCATTTATCAAGGAAGGTTAAAGGTTATATATCATCACGCTAAGACATATAGGAGCGGAGCAGTAATGGAAAATGTGACGCAGACGAAGTTGCGCGAGTCAGCTAGTTGGTAAATAAAGGCATTTATTGTTGTTTTTATGTACACTTGCAAGTGGTTGATTAACTGCAGGTTTTTGTATAAAATATTTTTATTGCTCCAATAAAATTAACTCGTTAAAAACTTGAAATTCAGCATTATTGCATTTTGAAGTTGGTCGTTTTTAGTGGTAGGTGTCGCACGTAAAATAATATTTCTGTAGAGAAAAGGATTTATTAGACAACATTGGCTATACTTAAATCAGTGGTAAGGAAAGCAATAAAGAAAGGTTGAAATCAAAGTAACGCCGAAATAAATTAAAAATTCAGCTAGCCTATTGAAAAACTTTGCCAAATTTTTAAACGCACGCTATTAAATGCGCTAATAAAACCAAAACTTCAACTTAAAATACTTACAACTATACAAAACGGTTAACTTGTTGTACTTATACAAAAACTTGAGCAATTTTACATTTCTGGGGCGGAAACTTTTTTATAGAAATTCAAAGATGGCCGCGGTTACGATGATTTATTAAAAAGTCGCGCCGTTTGGGAATTTGTCGCGGTTGAAAAAAAAAGGAAAAGTTTCGCCAAGTTTGTGACCTAAACGGCTTTGTAAAGAATGTTCGTCGTAAATTCTGGGCCGTATCACTTTTATAGTATGAATGGATTTACCGAACGACAGTAGTTGGGTGTTTATTTATCTACCGAGTTAGTTAAAAGTTGAAAGGGCATTTTTTTGTGTGAGATTTCGTTAGAGTTGTAATTTAGCCTAATTTTGACAGTAACTGTTATAAGTTTGCTAATTTATTATTTTTATTAGACACATTTTTATAACGCAGGTTGTACATAGACCGGAGGCATGGATAGTTTTAAGGTGGGTTTCATCAATGAAACTTTTTTTTTCTTTTTTCATTTGTGATGGGTTTGTGATGGGTTTGCTCATGACCTTAGTCTTGGTCAGAAATGACAGAGACAAAGTCTACGATGGAGCGAGCTTACCCAGAAGGAGCCTGTTCACTCTAACTTTGAAGAGATTAGGGTTGTTAGAGTTCGAAACTAAACGCGAACAGCATATTATGAACCACGTATACGGACTGTCAGTGTCATTATATTCTGTGGAATATTGACACTGATGTTTTCTTAATCTATTTTTTCTGTAACTTAAATGGTGTACATGATAAAGAGTATTCTATCTGTTTATCTCTCTATTACAAGTCAATTTTGACTTTAGAAATGTCTAACTGTTCTATTGCAGTGCAGTTCTATATATTTTTAATAACGTCTCTGACTTCCTATGTGATGTCACCCATGGGAACAGTTACAGAAGTAAATTCTTAACCACAAGGCAGCAAATGCCCGCATAAAGTACTTAAATAGACTTTAACTTAATTGCCTAACAACTCGCAGGGAACCGCGACATTTGCAGTAGCAAGACAGATGGATCTGGAGACTATTTTAGTCTAGACCTATTGGGGATTGACCCACTGTTGGGCAAAGACGGTATTGTACAAAGAAGAAACGAATACTCTCAGCCTTCTCGTCACAGTGGCCAAAAACTCAAGATTCCCCTAATATAACTTTTCGAAAATTAAATAAACCTTGGCACAATGAATTAAGTAAGTTGAAGTCGTATCTAATAACAGCCGCACAGGTCGAACGTCAAGGATAAGCAACGCTTGCCGAGGTTGATCTGTGGATGGGTGACCATCTTAACATACCGAGTTTCCTCCGTGCCTCGGAAAGAACGTTAAGCTGCTGGTCCCGGCTGTCATTTGGAGATCAGTGGCAGTCGTTACGGACAGTTAGAAGCCAGAAAATCTGACACCAGTCTTGCCAAGGAGTACCGTGTTACCCAGTTAATGGGTTGTGAAGGTCTGGTAGACAGCCACTCCACCCAAAATACTGGTATTCAGCTGAATCCGGTTTGAATGGAAGCCGACCCCAATATAGTTAGGACAAGGCTAGGCAGATGATGAAGTCGTGTCTATAGTGTAAAAACTGGCCAAGTGTGAGTCGAATTCGCTTGCAAAGGGTTCTGAACCAATTTTTTTTAAACATTTTATTTTAACATCACATACTTCTTATTGGTTTTCCTGTAATCTTTAGGTATAGAGTTTAACTGCTTTTTTTTTTTCAAAATTTAAGGCTAAGTTGTTTTGGAGATTGGGGGGGGGAATGGTCATTTTTGGTTTTATTTATTTGAATAACGTCAAAATTGTTTATTTTAAATGTATTAAAAAAATATGACAAAATCCCTCACAGTAATCCCTTTCACTTGATATATCGGACAAGAGATGGATTTTTTAAATTTTCTATTTTGACCCCAAAAGTGACCCCTATGCTCAAAATTTATTTATAGAATAGAATAGAATACTCTTTATTATGTACACCATATAAGTTACAGATAAAATAGACGAAGAAAACATCGCGCGAGCGATCTTTTCTATTTACGTAATAAGTCCATTTTTGGGTCACAGAAGTCCATATGTGTACCAAATTTCAAGAGAATCGGCCCAGTAGATCCTAGAAAACTGGCTGTGACAAACAGACATATAAAACAGACAGACGGCCTTCTGTCTTACCTTATAGGATCCTATAAGGTAAAAATAATAACTGACTCTTGTCGCACATTCGCCAAGGTTCTTCTGGAGAAGAACAGAAAATACTCCAGTTGTGACCCCCTGGGGTCAAAGCGTAGCGATTACATTTAGATATAAATTATCGTTTTGATTACATTACATCACAAAGAAGCATGTAAGTACGTAGGTACGCATAAACACATTCTGAAATCACTCTCACAGAGATAAACAGTAACAATTCGAAACTTAAAACACGGCCATCAAAACCGAAAATTCTCACACCTCAAAATCAATACCCAATCGACCTAACTCATTTTATCCTTAATTAGTGCCACATCATTAGCTAACACGGACAGAAACACGCGTAAATTACAGTCAAAACGAATAGCCAGGGCCAATTTACATGACCAGTGTAATTCTCGATTAAATCACTCGATCCGCGAATCGATACCGGCACAGTATTTATCGATGCGATTAGTTTGATCGAGATCGAAGACTCGAATTAGTGCTGACGGATGAGTGCCGATCCGATTGGCGAGTGTGTGAAGTTCTAGCGATTCTGAACGGTTCGCGCCATTTATTTGCAGTAAGTCTGGCGATTTTACTGAGCGATTGCCGCTTTAGTGGCTGAGTGTGGCGCTCCTTTATGTCTAGTTTAGGATGGGCAGAGGTTGTAAATTAACTGTTGATGAAGCTTGTTTAGGTATTGGTGACGTGGTGACGGACAAGTTAAACTTAGCTAGAGCTAGCTTGAGCTGGAATTTATTACTTTTGACCTTGTGATTCTAAACGATAATTGAAAGTCTGTCAGATTAATCTATTCATTGATATGGTTTTCAATACTAAATCAATATTTAGCAAAAAAGGGTTAGTTCCTGAACTGAGTAAATCAGTAGTTAATTGTGTTCCATTCCAAACTTTGAGAGATTTTCAGGCTAAAGTTAGGCAAATAGTCAAATGCAGATAAGATTTTGGAGTTAGATTTGAGATTGATTATAAAAAAGAGAGTTTTAATTTAAAGTATTTTACAATTTGACTTACATATGAGGACCTTGTGGCTAAATAATAACATCTGCAGGGGTCGATCTTTAAGGTTAAGCAATGCTTGCCAAGGTTGGTCTGTGGATGGGTGACCAACTTAACATACCGAATTTCCTCCGTGCTTCGGAAAGAACGTTAAGCCTTTAGTCCTGGCTGTCATTTGAAGATCTTTGGCAGTCATTACGGATTGTCAGAAGCCAGTTAATCTGACTCCAGTCTTGCCAAGAAGTACCGTCTTACCCAGTTAATGGGTTGTGGAGGTCTGGTAGGCAGCCGCTCCACCTAAAAGTGACGTCACGTACGCCTTACGGTGCATATCAGCTGTTCGTTTTTCATTCAAATAAAAATAATAAACAAGAGTTAAATTGTGTATAGTTTATATTTACAACTTTACGACAGTGGGACTTACGTGCTAGTTCGTTTGCAAGTCAAACAATAGTGATTCGGCAGTGTTAATACTATAAAAACTTATTAACATTTGAACTTTTTCCAAAGTTGAAGCTACCTGTACATTTTGTGTTGTGACCGGTACCTCCAAAAAGTGTAACTTTAAAAAAAAAGTGTTGCTAGTATTGATCCATAGATCATTCTTTTGGATCAATATTTTTTGTGAAGTAGGCGCCATCTAGTGTCGTCAAGGTGATTGCTGCGCAGGCGCGCCATCTATCTGCTAATTGCCGTACCAAGTAGAACTATGGTCAAGTGTGCAGCTTGTGGAAAGTTCCTTTCCGCAAAAGGGGGCGCTTCGTGTGGCAACGTCGCTTGTAACAACCGTTTTCACACAGCTTGTTTACCCGACGCAGCGCAGATAAACAGCAACTGGTTGTGCCCCGAGTGCAAAAATAAAGTGCCTAAGGGAGACAATAGCGACACACCAGTCAGGAGCCTGGGAAGTGGTGCTATTGCCTTGCGAGTGGCTACAGCGGGCTCAGCAGCGTCAGCGGCCGTGATTGCTGCACCGGATCAGGGCGCTACGAACAGGTCGCCGACAAAGGTAGCCATGGTTCAGGGTTCCCTAGCGGGACCTAAGGGAATATCCCAGGCCGGAAGCGAGCACAGGACTGATGGGGAGCCTTCGCCTGACACGCAGCTCACCCTGCGTGAGGAAATTAGACTCTTCAGGTCTGAGTTGCGGGAGGTGCGGGATGAAATGCGGGAGTTTCGTCGGGAGATGGCTGGCCTGCACTCAGCGATGGGTGTCTGCACTCAACGAGTTGACAGCCTTGAGGCCCGAATTGAAGCTCTAGAGAGCAAGCGTGTGCCTCTGCCTGATAACAAAGTCAGCCAACTTGAGCATATTGTTGGGCAGCTCCAACTAGAGCTTAATGACCGCGAACAAGATCTGCTTAGCGCTGACTTGGAGATATCGAATATCCCGGACATACCTGGCGAGAATGTGGTGCACACCGTCGGGCTGGTGGCGGCAAAGCTTGGGGTACAGTTGGAAGAACGAGACATCGTCTTTGCTCAGCGCGTGGGTCTGCGAGTGGAACGCGAGCCAGTTGCGGGCGCAGCGAGTCCAGCGGGGGCAGTGTCGGCTGCAGCGCGCGGGCGGCGCATCGTGGTGCGTCTGACGCGCCGCGCTGTGCGCGACGAGCTGCTGCAGGGCGCGCGTGTGCGTCGGGGAGCCACCACGGCGGATTTTGGTCTGTCTTCACCCCCACGTCGCTTCTTTCTGAACGAGAGGCTCACGCGGACCAACAAGCACCTATTCTATCGTGTGCGTGAGGCTGGTGGCCGTCTCGGGTGGCGATACACCTGGACGAAGAACGGCCGTATCCTGGCCAAGCAAGGTGACGGCAAGCCGACTCACTGTATCCGCACGATGGAGGACCTCACTCGTGTTTTTGGCCAGGATGGATCTGCAGAGAAGGATGTCTAGGTTTTTGGTCAATTGTATGTTTCACGTAGGCTTAATTCTAGGTTCTAATATTAATTGTCAACATGTTTTATGTTTTTCTTATATTTTTAAGTATGTTCTGTGCGAGGTCAGCAATTTTCCTGCCTCAGTACTTAATTATTTCGTTCTTGGACCAGCTGCCCTAGCATTGATTATGTACACATACACACTTTATTTATTTGTAAAAACATTAATTTTATGCTATACTATTATTATAATTATAACTTCTATTTACTATTTACACTATACTTTACTAACTAATTTACATAACATATCACCATCACACACTATTTACATTAAAATATATACCTATATACATTACCATGACCATGAAAATAACTAAGACCAAAAACCTTAAAGTTGGATTGTTTAATGCGGGGTCGCTTGGTTCTCGCCATGACGAGTTTCTTGTTGCCATGGAGAACATTGCGGTGGATATCATGGCGATAAACGAGACCTGGCTCCGCGCGGGGGAGGAGGGTCGTGCGCCCACGGTGCCGGGCTACCGGCTGCGGCACGTGCCGCGCGCGCGCTCCGTGCGCGGCGGCCGCGGCGGCGGCGTGGGCTTCTATGTGCGCCGCGGAGTGCGCGCGCGCGCCGTGCCGCACCCGCCCGCGCCGCAGGTCGAGCAGATGTGGCTGCGACTGACTGTCAACTCGCAGTCGGTTATCGTTGGCACTGCGTACAGGCCACCGTGGCTCGATGTCAATGTCTTTCTAGACGCGATTACCGACTCTTTGTTCTCTTTCACGGCAGACAAAGTTATTTTGTTGGGTGACTTTAATATTAACATGTTAAACCAATTAGAGAACAAAACTAAGTTACTCAACAACTTCTTCGTCTCCTGTAAATTAAATCAAATTGTTACAGAGCCAACACATTTTACAGACCACAGTGAGACTTTAATTGATATTGTATGTACTGATGCCCGTGTACGTAAAGTTTCTGTATCTCACATACCAGAGCTCGGCCAACATGCGGTTATAGCTGTAGAGTTTAATTTCAAGATTGAGAAGCCTTCACCGCACTGGGTCACCTACAGGCCCCTTAAAGATATACTGCTTGACCAATTTAATAAAGACTTGGAAAGGATGGATTGGAAGTACATTGAAAGCCTGGAGGATGTTAATGCCATGGTAGACATTTTTAATCATTATTTAATAAATTTATACAATTTACATGCGCCCCTTAAAAGAATTTTAATTAAAGATAGGTCTTTGCCATGGATAACAGACACTGTGAGGGCAATGATGAAGCTGCGAGACAGGAGCCATAATAAGGCAAAAGCTACTAGAGCATCAAAACATGTAGAGTCATACAGGGAGCTTAAATGCCTTGTTAGGGCTGCTGTAGAAAGTGAAAAGCGTGCATATTTCAAGACCCACATAACCCAAAACATTAATCAGCCTAAGAAGTTATGGAGTCACATAAAATCCTCCATAGCTATCTCTAAAAACCCAGAGCCCACCTTGCCAAACTTTTGTAGTGATCCGGAAGTTATAAATGAGCACTTTTTGGATGTGCCGGGTACTGGTATGGTCACTACTGCCGACTTATCATATTTTGAACACCATAGATTTAGCAATTGTAATTTCCAACTTGAGCCAGTCCGGGAGGACACGGTGCTGAAGCTTCTGCATGGTCTGAAATCCAACGCTCAGGGGTCTGACTCTATCTCGCTTGAGATGCTGATGATGACTCTTCCTTGCTCTCTCGCAGCTATAACAGCCATCATTAATCGTTCCATCACCACCTCCTCATTCCCGGATCTGTGGAAATTGGCTATTGTCAGACCTATTCCTAAGGTATTTAATCCTACCAGTGTAAAAGAACTTCGCCCTATCAGTCTTTTACCATGCCTCTCCAAGGTCCTGGAGAAGGTTGTCTCCAACCAGTTACGGGCATACCTTGAAGAGCATAATATATTGCCGCTTGCTCAGTCAGGTTTTCGCAAGGGACACAGCACAGCCACAGCTCTCCTTGACGTGGTCGGAAATATCCTTGAAGCCAGAGACAGGGGCATGGGTACCATGCTTGTCCTGCTAGATTTTTCACGTGCTTTTGACTCTATCAATACTTCACTTCTCCTCTCCAAGCTGTCTTACTATGGATGCCTGCCTGAGACTGTAAAATGGTTTCGAAGTTACTTAACTCACCGGTCTCAATCAGTCCGGGTTACGGGCGATGTTGATGGAGCCGTAAAGTCCTCGGATCCTAAGTGCGTGTACAGGGGTGTGCCACAGGAATCAATCCTGGGACCGTTGCTTTTCATCCTGTACAGCGCTGACATTACAAACTGCCTGCTCAATGCTAAGTTCCACCTATACGCTGATGATCTGCAGATGTATTTGCCATTTCATCCTCAGCAAACTGCGGACACTGTAAATAGAATGAACGAGGATTTAAATGGGGTCTCAGCCTGGTCGAGGAGAAATTCCCTGGTTTTGAACCCGATAAAATCTAAATTTATGATTTTGGGAACTAGGGATTTTTTAACTAAAATGAGTAATGTCAGCTTGGACTTGAAGATTGATGGGTGTTCCATTGAAAGGGTGCAGGAAGCCCGTAATCTTGGGGTGGTATTTGATGAGCAACTGCACTTTGAGACTCATGTCATGGAGGCTGTACGCAACTGCTTTTACCGTCTGAAACTCTTATACCGTGTTCGTCCCTACATTAGTGTGGATATGCGTGTCATGCTCTGTGAGTCACTTATTTTATCCAAGCTGAACTACGCTGACACTGTGTATGGAGCGTGCATCCTTGGGAGAAGTGAAAGACTGATCCAGCGGGTACAGAATGCTTGTGCGAGATTCTGTTTCAATGTCCCTCCTAGATCTCACATAACTCCATTTTTAAATAAGGGTAATTTGATGAGAATGTCAGACCGGAGAAAGCTTCATCTGGCTACCCTGTTATTTGGCATAATTCTCACGAAAAAACCAAGCTATCTGTATGATAAATTAACTTGGTCTAGAGATGTGAACAAAGTAAAAACAAGAGCATCTGCTTACCTCTTGTTGACCATGCCACATCGAACTGCTGCATTCCGTGGAAGTTTCAAATTCGCAGCTTCTCGTTGCTGGAACGACCTGCCACCGCCGTTTCGTGCTATAAAAACAGTTGGCACGTTTAGTTCTAAGCTCAAGCAACACTTACTACGGATTCAAAAGGAAAGTACATAAACTTACCCTAGCACGCTGTGTTTGTGTTTTTATGTTCTATACACAACGCCTTCTTGCGAAGAAACTACACAACTCAGACTGCAACGATCCAATTACATTGATCTAATACGCTAGTTTAGGTGCCAAAAGTTGACATTTATGGCTTTTTGTATGGTTATAACTTTTATTTACTACTCACAGAGTACTTTGGTTATATTAATTTAGTTCTCCAGCAAAAAGACAATAGACAACCAAAGACAACCTGACACTGACCACAACACTCAAAGTGCGCTCGCCCGTTCCGTCATTTGTGACATTTACAAATGAAATTGGAGCATCGGGCCTTTGAGCGTTGGTCGATATTATTATGTTATTTTATTAAATATGTGTATTTTAGTGTTTATTTTACAATTCTTAATCATTTTTTATTTATTTTTATTAATTTAACTTATTTATATTTAGTATGTGCTACGTGAGGGCGTCCGTGGCATCACAGGCCCTATCGTAATACCAGCGCTGTGTTATTTATTTATTTAGATATCGCAGCATATGCTGAGATAGGGACCTTTTTGGCCTCGCACAGATCAATTTCATGTTATCTGTATTTTGTTATTTTGCTTCTGTCTGTTTTGTGCGAGTCCCAAATAAACATTTTTCTTTCTTTCTTTCTTTCTTTCTTTCTAAAATACTGGTATTCAGCTGAATCCGGTTTGACTGGAAGCCGACCCCAATATACTTGAAAAAGGGCTAGGCAGATGATTACAAATGACTTACATATAAAATAAGATTTTTTTATATATTTGTTACTAGCTTTTGCAAGCGGCTACACCCGCGATATATGAAAAGTAGCCTATGTCCTTTCTCAGGCTCTAAGCTATCTCTGTACCAAATTTCATTAAAAAAAAAAAAAAAACATTATTTCAAACATAAAAGTCCATAGATAGACACGGCAATGTAACAAGAACTACTTATAACTAACTAGCTGACCCGCGCAACTTCGTCTGCGTCACATTTTCCATTACTGCTCCGCTCCTATTTGTCTTAGCGTGATGATATATAGCCTATAACCTTCCTCAATAAATGGGCTATCTAACACTGAAAGTATTTTTCAAATCGGACCAGTAGTTCCTGAGATTACCCCCTACATACAAACTTACAAACAAATTTACCTCTTTATAATATTAAGTATAGACTAGCTTTTTTTTTTTTTTTTTTTTTTTAGGGATGGGAAATCATCCAATGACTCCTCCCGCCCTGGGTGTAGCGGGAGGGAGTGTCAGACTTCTACTGACTAAAACCCATCCATGTTCCTTCATTGCCCTTTGTGTTCCGGAGCCACGGTGTCTCTTGCGAATAATCCCGCGACTCCGGCAGGCGTCGGCCCTTTCGGGCCCCTCTGTGTTGCTGACTCTCTTTGAGGCGCGCGTGGAACACTAACGCGCCGTCGACACGGCCTGTCTAGATGGACGGACGGCGAGCCACCCATAGCTCGCCGTCCACAGGCCCGCGCCTACGGTGGCCGGAGGTCACCAGGTGGCCCCCGACGCCCGCGGCGTCCACCACGGCGGCCGGGACGAGAGGGTCTCCTCTCCCGCTCCGCCACCTCCTTCGCTAGCATGACTGCTTCGCAGAAGGAGGCAACGGCGTCCCATTCCGTCTCGCTCCGGACCATGGCTTGGACCAGGGCCGGACGCGAGAGGTCGCCGCCAATCGCCGTTTCGAGGACACGGCGGTGCGCCGCCCAAGCGGGGAAGTATAGACTAGCTGACCCACGAAACTTCGTCTGCGTCACCTTTTACATTAATGCTCGGCTCCTTTTAGTCTTAGCGTGATGATATATATATAGCCTATAAACCTTCCCGGATAAATGGGCTATCCAATACTGAAAGAATTTTTCAAATCGGACCCGTAGTTCCTGAGATTACCCCCTACGTACAAACTTACAAACATACAAACTTACAAACAAAATATGTTACCTCTTTATAATATTAGTATAGATGTTAGTAATTCAAAATTCAAAAGTCATTTATTCAAATTAGGCTGAGGGCCAGCACTTTTTGAACGTCAAGTTTTACAAAAGACAGTCCCCCAAAACGCCTGCCCGTCACCAACTAAAAACCAATTAAAAATGTACAAAGATAAACCAGTCACACCTCTGCACAGTAGGCTTATCGGTCTCGCAACACATGGAGTTCAGTGAACCTACTGAGCAGAACCGAATCGGTTCTCTCGCCAATCATCCTCAAGATACTATTTCGGCTTCCCCGGACTCGCCGTACCACAGACGCAACTTTTTTATGCATAGTGGCGTAGAAGTCATCTACGCTGGCGTCTGCAAACATACTGGATGCACTGCAATATCGAGGGAGCCTAAACAGAGCCCTGAACACATTACTAGGACGCGCATGGCACTAGTTTAGCCGTGATTGCGTAACACACAGACAGACAGAGTTACTTTCACATTTATAATATTAGCATGTATTGGTTGGAAAGCTTTGATTTACGGTTCATTATAGTAGAACTAGCTTTTGCACGCGACTTTGTACACGAATATCCGGTTTTTTCCCGTTCCGTTAGGAATGGGAACTTGTATAAAGAAGAACACGGAAGCTACTTTCAGAATACGCTATAAAATATAGCATAGAGTATACAGCTCATAGCACAACAATATTGCGCGCCATACATTGTCAATAATGTATAGATAGTACATTACAGTGTGAACGTGTCCATAACAATGTATGGTGCGCGATATTGTTGTGCTATGAGCTATATACTACATGCTCTTATATTATATCGTAGTCTAAAAACAGCTTAAGACTTACACTTGTCATTTGTCACTTGTCATTTGATAATTACCCACCTATAAAAAAGGGGGTCATCTCTGGATCTTCTGAACCGATTTTGAAAATTCTCTATCAATAGATAGTCACGTTATTTTTGAGTTTCGTAGGCTAAATTGACCCGAAAAGTACCGCCCAACGAACTGGGCACGGGTCAACTACTAACTAATAAAATGAAATTGAATGGGGTGGGATCCTGATTTCCTGAAGACAGTTAAGCTTAGCTTAGGCACCAGTATCTCACAATATATAATAATATAATAATAATATCTTTGGACATTTCACACAACGCCATATAGTCCCAAGCTAAGCAACTTAATGCTTGTGTTATGGTAACGAGATGGCTGATAAACTACTTATACACATTTTTTTTTTTTGTAAATACATACATGTTATAGATAGAAAACACCCAGACTCGGAACAAATACATGTAGGCCATACAAATATTTGTTCCGTGCGGGAATCGAACCCGCGACATGCTGCGCAGCAGTCAATCGCTCAACCACTGCGCCAACCGTGTCGTCAAATATGAATACCTGTATTATGTAAAATTTTAAACCTGATTAATGTAACATCTGTATAGTGGTGAGAAAATAAATCTAATTGTATTTGTAACAAACCTTCCATCCTTTAAAAATCTCGTTTAAAATCCACTCCAACACCACCAAACGTATTCCTTTTAAGAATCTATCAACGCAAGTACACAGACTCACGGAATAAATTCCCAGTTGCATTACTCAGTCGGTATTTTTAATTGAGATCGGATCGATTTTCCGCCGATTGCAACGTCGTCGTCTCCATTTGCTTTTATAATTTTGACACACTTCCGATCCGCGGAACGATATCGGATCTGTCAATTAAAATTTCAATTTGCATGTCGAGAGGATTCGGTCGCGATGATCATCATTCCGTTTAAATTTGAAGTCAATTAAAAGAAATATGTTTCGAGTGACGGGCGAAGTTGATTTTGTAGTGATCCTGACAGTTTTTAGGGTTCCGTAAGAATAAGAATATTTTACATTTTCAAAACACGGTACATATTATTACGTCTTATTAAATATAGGAAAATCTGACACGTTGCCCCCTTCAAGGCATACAAATATTAGAACAATATGTAAGTCTTTCTTTTTAACAAATGTTAAACTAAGTGCATAATTTAAATTATTAAATTCTTTTTTTTTTCTTTTTCTCGGGTCCCTGGAGACCCGGTCCTTTGGTAGGCGTACGAGGGGCCGAAAACAACTCACAGAGGCTCCGTTAGACATTTCAAATGTAACGGGGAACCAACCGGCGATTATCCCTGTATGCACTGTGAAATTATTCCCAAGGACAATCTCTGATTGGAGCAGTACTATTGCAGAATATGGAAATAATTTATTATTTTAATTCATATTACAATAAAGTTTACACTATTTTAAATTCAAATAAGAAATATGGAACATATATGGATATGGATATAATAATTTACCTAATAAAATAGTTTTTATCTACTTTTACCTAAAAAACAAAAAAAATAAAAATAAACATATCTGTTGACACTAGGGAAGAGCAGAACCACCCAACAAGCATTACTACTCGTACATGCTTCCTGGGTAGTTCTAGCCACTGCAATTTGTAAAATGATACGTTAACGAAATAAACTATTTTTTTATTTATGGTAATATATTTGGTAGGTAACCAACGTACCCAAAACTATATTTGGTAGGTGACCAACGTACCCAAAAACATATTTGGTAGGTAACCAACGTAACCAAAAGGTAACCCATGGAACCCTGCTTCTGAGCCTCCGCTGTCCGTCCGCCCGTCTGTCCATCTATCCGTTCATCCGTCTATCTTCCTGTCAGAGGGCTGTATCCCATGAACCACAGGTAAAAAGTTAAAATTTTCACGGATTGTGTATTTCTATTGCCGTTATAACAAAAAACAATAAAAATTAATGTATGGTACGGAATCCTTCGAGTGCAAGTCAGCAGTGAAGGTGTCAGTTTTAAAATGTTAGTTGTTACAATTGGATAATCTTTGTACGAATAAAATGGGCACATTGGCTCATTTGGAAATAGTGACAAAAATTCAAAAAAATCTAAATTTTACAATATTGAGTTCCGTACTTAGTGCATTGCTTAGAAGCTTTGCATGTACCTAGACTATATACCTAAACATACTGTATTTTCATACTTTATCGACTTTCTTGACACCTACGACGGTACAGTTTTTTATTCTTGTGGGAAAATAGACAGCTGACATAATATTATATACTTTTGTAACTTTATAAACCATTGGAACGAACGAAATTAGTCTATGTTTTCAATAAATAAATTAATTTCGGATATAGTTTCATCTCTTTCAAAGAATAACATGTTTAAAACAATAACAGACACAATATTATCTGTCTGACGTCAAGCATGACTTCATTTCTTTCATCCCACGTCAATATCATGTTCACATAAAACGTTAACATTCTCCTCCCTTAGAAAACACCGTTTGTCCGTCCATATTAAGCGGAGTCAGCACTCGACAGTCAATAAAGCTAGTCTACACGCACTGAAACAAAATATTGTCGTTCACGGGAACGCAAGGACGTTCAGTATTCGACAAATACTCGATTCTCCGCGGTCGAGCTAAGCGGATATTTCCCGGGATTAGTCGTGGGATCCCGGATCGAACCGATTTTTAATACCGCCCGACGTTTTGATAGAATTTATGTAATTGGATACGTATTTTTCAAGACTTATAAGTAGTTTTGAAAGTATATTTTTGAATCGTTTCTATTTCGATTTGTTCACGTAGAAGTTTTTTCATTCTATTTTAGCATTTTATGTACAGTAAATTCAAACGAAAGTTAACAAAATTGACGATGAAAACATGAAAATTAAAGCCAGCAATTTGGTAGATCTCATCAGAATATTGTATTTACGCGTTTTTCAGAAGGCTTTGTGCTGTAATGAAGCTGGAATTTAATATTTATGTGAAAATATGCTCTTTGTGTTGAATGTTTTTTTAAATATCTACTCAAATATTATAAAGAGGAAAGATTTGTATGTTTGTAACGAATGAATTTAAAAACTACTGCACCAATTTTAACCGTTTTTTTCACCAATAGGAAGCTAAATTATCAAGAAGTAACATTTTAACATTTATTTTAGAAAAATAAAATAGAAATCCCTACGAAAATTGCAATACTAAACCCGCAAGTACGAAGTCGCGGGTGAAGAGCTAGTTTTTATATTTTTGTGGATTAAAGAAAAATCGTCTTTTGTCTCAAAACATAGTAAACATTTGTATTAGTCCACTACCAATAAATAATGTTACAATTAAGTATTGCGGAATAGCACAGATCCCGGGGTATCCGCAAACACGGAACAACACTAGCCCAGCCTATAATTTGTAGGGTCATTGAGGCTAGTAGCTGACTGGCGGTGTTTGGCTACATCACAGCCCTAGATTCAGCTGGCTTATTCGGCCTGGCTTATTTGACTAGCTTGATTTATGTAGCTATTCGTTTGCTAAGCGAACGCTAGATTGCTTTCTATTAGCGATAGTGTTTGAGCTCAGTCTGTATAGAATTGATTCGCTCAGCATTTGTGTTTGGAGGTTAACATTTTAAGGGATCGGTGATGTTGTTGCGTTACTTAGAAGGGTCTTGTCGTTTTCATTAGCTCATCTGATACTAATACTAATAATATTATAAAGAGGTAAAATTTGTTTGTAAGTTTGTATGTAGGGGGTAATCTCAGGAAATACTGGTCTGATTTGAAAAATTCTTTCAGTGTTAGATAGCCCATTTATCGAGGAAGGTTATATGCTATATATCATCACGCTAAGACAAATAGGAGCGGAGCAGTAATGGAAAATGTGACGCAGACAAAGTTGCGCGGGTCAGCTAGTCGTTTTATAATTAGGTACTGATAGGTGCAATATGCTCAATTATATGGTGCTGAAAATTAACCAGGGAAGTGTGGCCTTGCACCTGTAACAAGACATGAGTAAATATAATTCACCACGGTTGCTCAAAGAAACTGGGTCTTATG
Organism: Ceramica pisi; assembly: GCA_963859965.1. Classification (NCBI taxonomy): domain Eukaryota; kingdom Metazoa; phylum Arthropoda; class Insecta; order Lepidoptera; family Noctuidae; genus Ceramica; species Ceramica pisi. The sequence goes on from OY982538.1 coordinate 3,395,953, forward strand.
TACCTAAATTTTATCACCAAATTCAAATCTTTAGTTACAAGTTTAAAACAAACATTAGAGATGTCTCAAAACACTTTTCATCAAAAAGGGTGCCTTCGTTATTCAAAACATGTAATCAGAAACCAATCAGTCTCCCCAACACATTTCTCCAGTCCCCCTAATTGTGGTCTCACGTTCCATTTCGAAGGGATTCTGATATATTTGGCTCAGGACAGAGGTCTCGTCCGGAGCCGCAATTCATGACCATCTGATTGCGATGCGGAGTGACCATAAATTAGTTCTACTGCGTCTTAATAGGTGAGGGTCTCAGATGGAGATTGGCAATGCTGATATGAGGGTTTAGTTTGAGTTTTCTAACGTACTTGATCGCGTTAAGTTAACGTTTGCTTATGTCAAATGAATGAATGAATGAACGACTGAATGAATGATAATTTATTCCTGAGAATATGTTACATTAACTTCTTAAAATTAAACAGTCTCACTGTCAGTCACACTCAATATTTCTACACTACCGTTGCCAGTGTAGAAATATTAAATTAAGTTACGAGTCAATTACTTACAGTAAAGTCCGCTATCCGTAAGTCTCACCAGGCGGCGTTTATTTAGTTTCAATACAAATTGGCGCTCACGCTTTAATGCAGTCGAGAACGTTAAAAAACTCACACTAAACCCTATGGTCTATTTATGGTGTTATTCGTCTGGTACAGTGGGAGTTTGTTAAGTTAATACATATGTGAAAAAATTTGCAAGTTATGATTAACTACTTGACTGGCGCAACGTCGTCTGCGTCATATTTTCCATTAATGCTCCGCTCCTATTTGTCTTAGCGTGATGATATGTATCCTATAGCCTTTCTCAATAAATGGGCTATCTGACACTGAAACAATTTTTCAAATCGGCCTAGTATATCTTGGGATTAGCGCGTTTAAGCAAACAAACAAACTCTTCAGCTTTATAATATTAGCACAGTAGAGACTAGGCATATTGTAATTTCTATTGCTAAATGAGTTTTATTTTTTATCCCTCTTGGGGCACACAGAACTGTGGGCCATTCTGTAAACATTACATTAATGTAACCAACAGTCTTTACAATTCCGGACAAAAGGCTCATTGATTGGTGTTCCAATAGTTTTTTTGTTTATCAGCATCGACTGTAATTGTCACTGTGTCTATTACACACATTTTTCACTATTTATCAATATACGGAGAGTGAGTATAGGAACTCCACGGCCTGATCCAGCTATCACCCTTTTTCTACCGTAATACTGCGGTATTACGGTAGAAAAAGGGTATTAAGTTTTTTAAGGTTATTGGGTAAGGGTATTGTATCCTGCGGGATACAATTGGTCGATATCCCGACTAGTCGTACTCAGCGCTTCTCCTCCACATTTATTATGCGCACAGCCAAAGTGTGGAACTCTCTGCTAGAGACTGAGTTCCCTTCCATATATAGCCCATCTACCTTCAAAGCATCTTCTGAGCATGCTCGCTCTATCATAAATCTCTTCCATCGCTTTCTATCAGGCGTGATTGAGATCAAAAGCAAATACGTTCCTCAAAAAAAAAAAAACAACAGACATTTTTAATCCTTATGAAATTTATACCTTAGCAAATCCTCGTAAAGCTTACAACCACCGCATAGAACAACCCAGACTGCTATTCCTACGTTCCAGCAAAACTTCAATAAAACCTAATTCAATTCTAGCCTCTATTGAAATTCTCTGCACGCGTTACACTTAGCTCGTTGCAATTAAATTGTGAGGCGGCTCCGCTAATTGATTCGGGATACTGTACCGACTGGGGTACTTTTGTGCACCCTCTTGCAGAACTGGAGCACTTTTGTGAACCCTACAGCAAGATTGAGAGGCCGTTTTGGTTTTAAAAAGAAGATTTGTTGAGGAAGGAAATTAGATTTGAGTTAAGTAGATTAAGGGGATGGAGATGATTGGATAATGTTATAGATAGTTATTTACAGGTTTACGGTGTGAAAACAAAATAATTATTTGTGGAATTTGCAATTATAAAGATAAAGATAAAGATAAAGATAATTTTATTTGTCAAAACATGCGTATACGTATGCGTATTATGTGGACGTTAATAATATATTTTGATTACAGAAAATACTTTTACTGCATAATAATGTATATTATAAACCAGGGAAGCGGTCAAGAGATTCTGCCTTTAAACTTTTATATCAACACTCAATAAGTATTTTTTATTCATTAAATAAATTTACGCATGACTAAAATTATGTTTTACAGCAGTGAATGTACCAAAACTAACCGAACCATTAGCTGAAGCCATATAAAAATAATGTTGCCATAATAAAGACATGTCATAAAAGTACCACTACAATATTACTGGGTTAATAAAATAGGTATAATGATTCATAAATGTGTTTGTAAACATTTGCCTGTTCTAGGGCTTAATAAACTTTTATTCGAGAATAATAACAACAAATATTTGTCGACGTTGGCATTTATATGTATAGCTAGCTAGTAGGCATAAATAGCATTTTTGGTATACAGTAAAGTATAGGTATCATATAAATATTTAGCTGATTTTATGCCAATGTCTTTGTGAATAGATGATAAAAGAATACACTTTAAAAATTTCGTCAATTTAAACTAGATAAGGGCGGTATTTCTTAACTGAAGAGAGAGATGAAAAACCGATACAAAATCAGAGTGCAAAGTTTCTTTCAAAATCCATACAACGAAAAACGTGTATAATCGTCAAACTATATGAGAATTATGTATGTTTTAGACTACAAAATATAGGAAATTCAGTTTTATCATGGCAATGTCATTGAAAATCTGTATAATTTATTGATACGACGTCTGCTATGCTTCCGTGGGGTGGTTAGCAACTCGACTGGTATTTATCAATACTGAAATGTGGAAAATGTCAATTGTATAATTTACTATCTATTTGATACAAACAACATAACTAACTAAAACTAAAAAACATCTCTAATGTATGGTCGTCGTCGAAAAATTCGTCCGCATCGCTAGCCAACGGCAATGTGCCCAAAAGGCTGGCAGCATTGCCACGTTGTATGGCAATGCTTATCCTTTGGCCTAAGTAAAAGAGGCTAGAGATTATTTTTGGTCAGAAATAATTTCTAATTTTAGTTAGAGAGTTTTTTATGGAATTGTATATATATGTAGTTTAAATTGAATAAAAATTACAACGGAAATAGTAATCTATTTGATTGCAATAGTTTTATTCCAGTTAATAAACTGTTTCCAACTTTCAAATATTGTATTTAACGTTTTGGGTCGTTTTAACCTGAAATAAACATTCAGATTTCCAAATTTTACATTGTTCTGACCAAAATTAACCCATTTTTCCCTCTTACATATTTTTTTTAACAAGGATTCTTATATACTTCTTTGAGCAGCAAGTTACCTCTGTTCTAAACATCATCTTCCTGCCCTTATCCCATGTTACCTGGGGTCGGCGCAACACGTTTTTTTCTTCCACTCTGCATCAGCCGTCAAACTGTCACTAAGTCACTTTCCTAACTCCATTCTAAATTACTCAAAAACCAATACAGCAGTGTATCCAAACTAAACTTTCACCTTTACAATCTTATTAATAGACATCGAAATTCATCCTTATAAACGTAACGTTTTCAATATTCAATTCCCCAATTCCCTCCTATATATCACCGTTTTGCTACATACAACCATTGGATCGGTATTTAGCAATGCATCTGAAGATATATGCCGACATCTGTATGCATGGCACGGCCGCCTTCTAATTGATATCGTCCGATCTAGAGTGGTGAAACTGAAGAATTCTATTGTTTTTTTTTGTGATAGTTACAATGGTTATTGCTTCTTTTTTTTTTTTTTTATGCAAAACGGGGAAACTCTTGGCCCAAATCTCACCTGATGGAAAGTGATGATTAGGCCGAAGATGGAAGCGAGTTTCACCCGGAATCCTCTTACACAGAGGAACTGGCTATCATACCTCTAACTGCCGGAACACAACAATGCTGTTGCTGCTGTTGCTGTCTACTATTCTCCTTTGATTTGGTAGTTTATACAAGTTTTAAATTTTTTTTGAGTAGTTGATATTTATCAATTTGCTATGAGCCTGCTTGGTGGATTATAGCCAACGTCCTCTCACAAAGAGCAGACATCTGAACCCAGCTGCTTTTTTGTAGCAATTACAATTGGTTGTTTCAACTTTTCTGTTTGGATTATTGATAGTTTTGTGCAAGTTTTTCGGTACCTAACTAGTTTATAATATACATCAACCTGCACTGGACCTGCGTAATGTCAAAGAGAAAAGACCTAGTTTCTAGCTGTGGCAACTTTAATGGCTGGTTATTTATGCGTAATTTCTATTAATTGAGTTTAGAGATATAAAAGTAATGCAAAAGGTCGTTTACTAAAGTAAGCACTGCAGTAAACGAACCACCAGTTATTTTTTTACTAAAGTAAGCACTGCAGTAAACGAACCACCAGTTATTTTTCGCACATCCTCTTTATTGATTTCTTCAGGGAAAATAATAGAATCACCGTTAAGTAAACATACATCCATTGGATTGGTATTTAGCAATGCATCTGAAGATATATGCCGACATCTGTATGCATGGCACGGCCGCCTTCTAATTGATATCGTCCGAACTAGAGTGGTGAAACTGAAGAGTGGTTCTATTGTTTTTTTTTGTGACAGTTACAATGGTTTGCTTCTACTATTCTGCTTTGATTTGGTAGTTTATACAAGTTTTTTTTTTGAGTAGTTGATATTTATCAATTTGCTATGAGCCTGCTTGGTGGATTATAGCCAACGTCCTCTCACAAAGAGCAAACATCTGATTCAGCTGCTTTTTTTGTGGCAATTACAATTGGTTGTTTCAACTTTTCTGTTTGGATTTTTGATAGTTTTGTGCAAGTGTTTGGGTACCTAACTAGTTTATAATATACATCAACCTGCACTGGACCTGCGTAATGTCAAAGAGAAAAAACCTAGTTTCTAGCTGTGGGAACTTTAATGGCTGGTTATTTATGCGTAATTGCTATTCATTGGGTTTAGAGATATAAAAGTAAGGGGATAAATATAATGACCACCATAAAATGCTTTGATACCCTTAGTTTTGTAACCAAAAATATCTACTTAACTCCAGAAAAATAAAGTCTAAAAATACAATAGTACCAGCTATTTTAGTCACGACTCCACTTTAAATTGTATTTGACCACCAAATTTAGTAAATGATCACCAAATCTTAGCGAGCAAATTAATATTCAGTTAGTATAATATTCAAATTCTATAGTAACGTGTCTGCGCCAGATCCCTTCTATTGTTGGTGAATCATTTGGTTTAATCGGATAACGAGATGTTATTTTTTTGCGTATCATTTTAACTATTTTTGGGTTAGAATATTTTTTTTGGAGTTGGTTTGCTAAAATAGGATAGCAAGATGTTTTAACTTTGGTTATAAGTTTACATTAAAATGCGGGTTTAATTTTGGTGATCATTTACTATTTTTGACTGCTAAATGTTACTATATCTGGTGGTAAGTTAAACATAAGCCTAAAAGTAATGCATAAGGTCGTTTACTAAAGTAAGCACTGCAGTAAACGAACCACCAGTTATTTTTCACACATCCTCTTTATTGATTTCTTCAGGGAAAATAATAGAATCACCGTTAAGTAAACATACATCCATTGGATTGGTATTTAGCAATGCATCTGAAGATATATGCCAACATTGCCACTAACTGCTTTGCAGTTTGGCAGAGGTAATGATTATGTTTGTAAAATGTATTTCCGTGAATAAACACTTTTCATTTAATTTTTTTCATGTGTATGAATGGCACGGACGCTTTCTTATTGAAATTTTTCGAACTTGAGTGATAAAGCTGAATTTTTGGTCGACAATTGCATTTGGTTGACTCAACTTCTCTTTTTGGTAAATTGGGTACCTACTTTAGATAAATTTTAATCAATAACTTAGGGCTGACTTTTCAATGGTCAGATAACTTTTATTGGAAGAATAAATATGTCATATTGACATATTTTCTATACAAAAGCTGTCAAACGGTCACTTTTATTCCTAGGATAAAAGTTATTGGACTGTTGAAAAATTAGCTTAATTTTCAGCCATTAGATTTTCAATATGTTTGTCTGTTGAACTTTTGGATGTAAAATTAAGTTCAGAGAAAAAGCTTGTCAAAATCAGACCAATATTTCACTATTATTATTTTTTATTTCTGTGTAATTTACTATCCCCAAAGGTTGACTGGTAGAATATGCATTGTTGCATAACGTCCACCTATATACCACAACTGTATACACAATTTAAATAAATAAATACGTAAACTCTCGTTCACTTTTAAAATTAAAACTGCTAACTAAACATTACAGTAGAACAATTTGTCTTCCCGTGACGTCACAAGCACTACAACAAAAACTTAACAGAAAAAAGTAAGAATACATTTTTCATAATTAAATTGGAATCGGAACCGAGAAGTTGAGTAATTAAACCTTGAACACTGCTCAACTAATGGCCTTTCTTTGACTAATGATTATAGTCTTTTAATACAGGTACTGTAATAATTTGTAAGTTAATTTTACCTTCAGTCTTGACCAGTCTTTATTTTCTATAAAAAAGTCTAGATGTATTGTTGCTAGGCTTTTGTTTTCGTTTCTGCCAGGGTTGCGGAATTTGTTCGAATGAGTCACCGCGGTAAACGCAAAGGGAATTAGGAGGAACACGGATGGGTTTTAGTCAGTAAGAGTCTGACAATCCCTTCTGATCCACTCGAAGTGGGAGGAGTCGTTTGATGATTTCGTATCCTTAAAAAAAAGGCTATTTTGTTGCCACGCTTTTGGTTATTTGTACGACTTTGACAGCTAAGGAGTGACAGAAGCTTTAACCCAGTATTGAGGACCAAATCTACTTATTTTCAACAACTTTCGCATTCGCATGTCAATCGAAAACTGTCAAAAAAGCCTTAATTTTCATAATTTCTTGACAGATTGCGATTGAGATGCGAACGCGATGCGAAAGTGAAAATTAGTAGAATTGGCATTCAGGATTGCGACTTTATGTAAAATACTGGTATTTAGCTACAGCTAGTAAGACAACTAGTATTATTAAAACGTTGTGGCTTGTGCAATTTATTATTGCGTTGCTATGCACTATTGATGTGTGCCTACGCTGCTACGAACATGCTACGCCGTAGGCGTCTCGTAGAATTGTGCTACGGTTACGACTACGTTATTCAGAGTAAATTAGTTATTGCTTTATTCCTGTCAATAACCGCAAATTTCCTTGGAAAATAAATTACCGATAGCATTCAGCAATAGCACTAACTGACGGACAAGAGTTTTTTCGGATCACTACTTTCAAAGACAGTTGACAGAATACACAGACAGACACTAGTCTAAACTTAATATAGTTTAATTAAATAATCTCTTATTAAAATCACGTCTAACCTCACTCAAACTCAACCAGAACTCAATTCGTAACCGTCTATAGTATTATTACAACATACTATTATTTTAATGAAACTCACAGCCACGTAGGTTGTTCTAGCAAGTGTGTACCTGCCCCTATTTCACTTGATAAATTACATTAGGCGATGACGCAGCTATAACGGCGTATTTATTTTAAAAGTAGATTTTGAGGACATCTGTGATATTAAGGTCGTGTGTGTTAGAAATAATATTGAGTGAATACTTTGGTTGGGAGGTGGATTAATCGGTATTTTTGGGATATTGAGAGAATTATTTGTAAAGTGGTGGAAAAAAATATGGGTCATTGAAAGCCCTTATATAGTTTTTAATTATAGCATCTCTCATAATCATCTTGATTTAATTTTACATAAACTGTTGAACCTTAGAGAAAGATTAAAGGACAAACTCTTTGTAGAGAACCGTAGGGTAGATTTTGATTTACTGCTTTTCTCTAGATAAAGCTTTTATCATAAATCACTCATTTAGAAATCTTAATGAGTGATACATGAGTGTGTAAAGTTGGTCTTATTGCTGACAGCTACCAGACAACCGTACGATGGAATGGAATCACTTAAAAATTTTGTAAAGTTGGTCTTATTGCTGACAGCTACCAGACAACCGTACGATGGAATGGAATCACTTAAATATTGTAAAGTTGGTCTTATTGCTGACAGCTACCAGACAACCGTACGATGGAATGGAATCACTTAAATATTGTAAAGTTGGTCTTATTGCTGACAGCTACCAGACAACCGTACGATGGAATGGAATCACTTAAATATTGTAAAGTTGGTCTTATTGCTGACAGCTACCAGACAACCGTACGATGGAATGGAATCACTTAAATATTGTAAAGTTGGTCTTATTGCTGACAGCTACCAGACAACCGTACGATGGAATGGAATCACTTAAATATTGTAAAGTTGGTCTTATTGCTGACAGCTACCAGACAACCGTACGATGGAATGGAATCACTTAAATATTGTAAAGTTGGTCTTATTGCTGACAGCTACCAGACAACCGTACGATGGAATGGAATCACTTAAATATTGTAAAGTTGGTCTTATTGCTGACAGCTACCAGACAACCGTACGATGGAATGGAATCACTTAAATATTGTAAAGTTGGTCTTATTGCTGACAGCTACCAGACAACCGTACGATGGAATGGAATCACTTAAATATTGTAAAGTTGGTCTTATTGCTGACAGCTACCAGACAACCGTACGATGAACTGGAAGTACTTTAATATTGAAAAGGGATAGTTCGCGGTTTTGTTTTTATCATCTTCATATCAGCCAGTTGCCATCTATTGCTGAAGGTAAGCCTCCCCCAAAGAGCGCCAACCATCCCGATCTTGAGCAGGCTGCATCAATCCGATGCCAGCCACCTTCTTCAAATCATCGAACCATCGTGCCGCAGGGCGTCCCACACTACGTTTGCTCATACGTGGTCTCCACTCTAACACATGTCTGCTCAATCAACCGTCTGTCCGTCTACAGACATGTCCAGCCCACTTCCACTTCAGCATACTAATTCTACGCGTAAGTTCGGTCACTTTAGTTCGAAAAGTATTGTTTTAAATGTTACGTTTAACATATAAATAAATTGTCATGAATATTCTTATCGTTTATTTTTTGATAAATCATACTAAACAATATCTTATTAATGGTTTTAGTTTCAATTCAGAATCGTTCTCGCTATAATTTGCAACCCAGCATATGCATCTGACGCCAATCTCAAACTTCACACATCAAAAACAAAAAGTCATAAAATCTAGTTAAGTCCAGCCTTGCATTCTGACGTCATAATTAAGTTATAACATATTACAGTAACGACGTGCTTTTATTGCTAAGTAATTGCCTAAGCACGTGCTTAACGTGAATTATGACCGATGGCTTCAGTCCACACAGTCTGTGGGGCAAAAGTCATGGGGTAATACGAGTATGTCGTGGGCTAAACAGGAGATGTCATGGGGTAATAGAAGTGCTTATTAAGGGGGATGAGGCATTACGAAAAAAGGTTTCAATTGCTCAATTTGTTGAAGTTGAACGAGTGAAGTATGTTTGGGTATGGTGTTATTACGAAGTGCATTAGTAAGGTTTATAAATGTGGCTGACTTGGATTATAAGTGCAATGATGGATTAGGTATTCTAAGAAATGGTAAAAGAAAATACAGACTGTGAAACTTCTACTTTGTAAATGGCACCTACGTATAAAGTTATTTTTGTATCCCTGTAGTGAATTAATAATTGATAAGCAAGAGATTTTACCCAAAATATTTAATTTGGAATTTCTTAATAAATAACAGTTTATGTGGTGATAAAATCCACATTTGTGTTCATTATCATAATATCTCTCAAGAGACGTTCACTGGTCCGGTTCTGTGGTTCCCAGCAGATCACCAGGTTACCAGTTTATCGTGTGGCCTTTCTTCATTAAAAACTGCTAAATTTGAAATAAAAAACTAACATGCTACAATATTTTATGTTGTTCCTTGTACTGCCGAGGTCGCATTTTAGCTTTCCAATTTAATCCACTCAAAAGCCCCTCACACAAAAACAAAAACAACAATCACAAAGAAAAACACGAAAAAACGAAAACGATCTAAGTGAGCAGGAAAAGAAACACTGAAAAGGTTTCAAACAAGAAAATTGGCCGTAACGTGCATCGCGAGTTTTTCGTCGAACGGATTTCTTTAGAAAAAGAAAGAGTTCTAATGAACTTTTGGAATCAGGCTTTTTCCGGTTCTGATACTTTTTTTCAGTCGACTGACTGATAGTTTATTTTTTCGCTGGCTGAAATCGTGGCTTTTGGCTCTGTAAAATTCCGTGTTGGTGGTTGTATAAGTAATTATTATTGAAGTGTAGAAATTATGAATCAGTAGGTCAGTCATGCTATGAGCAATTAGAATTGTTCAATATAATGAAACATTTTCTTCTAGGAGTGAATGTAACTTATAGTTACTGTAAATGGTTTGTTTTGCCAATTATATACGAGTTAGTTTATTGTCTTCACCGCTTTTGGGTGTAATTTCTATGTGAACAATTAAATTGTTTTTATTCGCTAACTCTGTAATCAATGACCTTTTGTTTAAGGATGGTAAATCATCAAATGACTCCTTCCGGACAGAAGGGACAGCTGATAGAAGGGAAAGTCAGACTCTTACTGACTAAAATCCTTCCACGTTCCTCCTAATGCGCCGCGGTGACTCGTTCGAACAAATTCCGCTAAATACTAAATAGCCTAAGCCCTTTTATTCAGAGGCAGAGACCAAATTTAGAGGTTCTTAACTTGAAACCATTGATTGTTTATAAACTTAAAGAACGATACAACTATCTATTGTGTTCGCATATTGCCTTAGAGACCTTTTACAATTTTTTTAGCCCCTTTCTATCTTGATGCTACTCCGACAACTCACTAAGCGTTTCCAATCGTCTTTCATAATGTACACAGCAAAGGAGTACCTAGAACTTTCTGCCTGCGTCTGTGTTTCCGAACGCTTACAACCCTAATCTTTTCAAATTTAGAGTGAACAGGCTACTTCTGGGTAAGCTCGCTCCATTGTAGACTTTGTCTCTGTCACTGAGCTAGACTAGAGTAAAAAAACATCTATCAACTGATAGATGTTTTTTTGGGGAAACTTCCCCTCATTCATATCCCCACAAAAATAAATTCATTAACCCCTCCAATCAAAACACCGTAGTTTTACAAATACAATGACTTTATTTCCGTTATCACAATCGGCCATCGGCAGAACTATTCGCGCCGTGTGTGTGGCCACATTGCATGACGTTAGAATGCAATTAATGTTCAATATCTTTGTTAAGTTGGTAGTGTCAGGCGAGCGGTGCCGATTCCAGTTCGAGCCATTTTGTTTTTTTTTATTATTTTCTGTTTGGCGGCTGGTACAAGTTTTGTTGGTGGATTTAATTAAATGGGACTTTTCTTTAATTATATTTTACTAGTTGTTTTTTTAAAGAGAGCTGCCTCATATTTTAGGTATTTAATTAGGCAAGATAATATTGCTGGTAGCTGTTTCCTTAACTATAGAAGCTAAAAAGGAACGGAATTCAAAGTTGTATTTTTATTTATTGTCCATTCTGAAGCAGGCTTTTTAACCATACACTTGATCGAGGCTAAATAAAAAGACTGACTGTCACAGCCACGTAAAAATGTAGTAAGAAATGAATAGTAGTGGATAACAAAATGAAATAGGTCCAGGACAGGACAGGTAGGTTACTTCTGGGCAAGCGTGCTCCACCTTAGACCGCATCATCTCTTAAGAGTGTGTACTCCGTCTACTAGCGCCGCCAATCGTTTTTTATTAATTGTGGTAAATTTAAGACACGTAGTTAAAAAACCGCTCTGTAGTGCACTAAAGAAATGTATCTATTATTTTTTGACAGCTATTTTTAATACATAACTCATGGCTAAATAGCCAAAACGGCAATTAATGCTAAAAGTGGCCACTTTTAGCAAACATATCGACTTTGGCAACTATTTATGTTCTAAAGTACAAAACATAACTCTCAAAATATAATAAATACATTTCTTCAGTGCACTACAGAGCGGTTTTTTATCTACGTGTCTTAAATTTACCACAAATAATAAAAAACGATTGGCGGCGCTAGTGGACGGAATAAACGCTCTTAACATCAGGTGAGATAGCGGTCAAACGTATGCCTATCAATAGTAAAAAAAAACAAAAAAAATTTCGACAGCTGTTTTGTACAGAGGATCAATTCAAAATCTACAACGGCTCTTTAGCTCGAACCTTTTATTACGCAAGTAAATTAATATGAATTCAACCCAACAGCAAACTTAAACCATCCTACCACCGGTGAAACAAAACAGTATTAAATTCGGTGCAGTAGTTTTTGAGTTTATCGTGGACAGACAGACATACGCGGCGTTGTTAACCTCAAAATAAACACAGAACAAACATTTATATTAACAAGTGTACTAGTGGGCGTATCCACAAAAAGTCGAAACATTATCTCAATAAATGTTAGACTTTTGACGATAATTTTACTAAAATGCCATTTTGAACTTGTTTTCAAAAGGTTTTCAACCTACAATTTTTGCTGTTTGGAGGCCCTCGTGAGTACCTAATGCCTACATTGTAGGCAAAACTTTATGGATTCATATTATAAATATTCAGCGAATGGAACGTTTAATTTCATTAAAATTGCACCAACCCCAGAATAATCTGGCGGGTCTGCATTTCGTGAGTCGGCAGCATAACTCTAAACCTTCCAATTGAGTTATTTATTTGCTATTTCACAACTTAAGACTTTATAGCCCAGTGGTAATTTCAGCAGTTTTAATTTAAATTATCTGTGAATTAATCGAAGGAAATGAGTCGGAAATTATTCGTGAGCAATGATTTATTGAAGTGATCGGCTTGTGGCGCCATCATGCAATACAAATGCAGATCGGCGTTGCATTTTATCATGATTTTCGTGAATTTTTATGGCCTCATTAGTGTGGTACAGTTTTGATTGGAATCCGGGTTAGTTTTGTGCCTCGGTCGTTTGTGATCGCGTTTGTAGTCACGCTTTTAAATCGTGATGTGAGTGAGTATTGAGTTGTGTCGACATGAAAGGGCTGAAATAGTGTTGGTGTTTTGTAAATGTGCTGATATTATAGTAAGGAATTTTATTGGCACATCTAGTTACAGTTTCTTTTTTTAGGCTTTGATCAAGGTTAAAGATAGATTTTTTTTGTTTATGACAATATCCATGAATCTTTATATGATCAACAATCTTTACATAAAGATTTATAAAGTATCCACATATCTTTGTAAATCAGGCTTTAGATTATGATCTCTACATCTTAAGCCTGATTTTCTTTACGAGAACTTTTGCTAATGAAAGGTATTCAAAATGATTATATTACATCCCATACCTAATCTAATCAAATAGCCTGTTATGTCTGACTACTGGGCAGAGACCTCTTCCCTTTTTCACACATACTTAAACCTACGATCAACAAACTTAAATGAAAAAAATCTGCACAATCGGGAACCGGTAAGCGGGTCAAATACTTACAAGACTTGGTTACATACATTCATCAGAACCGGGAAGCGGGTCAAAAACTTACAAGACTTGGTTACATACATTCATCAGAACCAGACAAACCGAACATACAACTTACATCAGAGCAATTCTACTAATTTTTAAGCGACGACGTTCGTATTCACATGTCATTTTGCGAATGAGATAAGAATGTGAATGCTTTGTAAAAATTAGTAGAATTGGCACTCAGATGAAAGTAATAAAACCGTGTAAAATAAATCATCAAACACATTAATTAATCTACAAAAAAAAAACACGATCACTGATCCAAATTCCATTTTTTCATAAAGCATCAAAAATTCCAATATGGTCGGAACAAAAAGCCGGCTTAATTTGAAAGCGCATTCAGCACCAGTAGAAGAAGTTAAAAGCTCGTGAAGGGTTGCGAAAAATTATTTGGAAAATCACGGCTCACGGGCGCTCTTGACAAGTCGCTTGCGGCTGACCCAGGGCTGTTCGGAGTGTGTCCCGAATTTGGGACATAAAATTCTTATGTGATATTGATTGAATGGGTCATATGTAATCTTATGTGCGTTGGTAACTGATGGGGCTATGTAAAGATAGTTAATATTGGTAGGAATTTCTGATAAGGAGTCCCTGCTCCTGATCAGTAGAAGTTAAAATCTCGTGAAGGGTTGCGAAAAATTATTTGGAAAATCACGGCTCTTGACAAATTGCTTGCGGTTGACCCAGGTATGTCCGGAGTGTGACGTTGTTATCCCGTATTTGGGACATGAAATTCTTATGTAATATTGATTGGATGGGGCATATATGTAATCTTGCGTGCGTTGGTAAGTGATGGGGCTATATGAAGGTAGATATTGTAAGGCATTTCTGTAGTGCTTAAAATGTTGTTTTATTTAAGACGGTTGCTAATAAGCGAGATTGAGCTTCTTTACAAATCAAACACCAAACTTATACTAAACAGCTCACACAAAACGTTTTGTGTTTCAGTGTTATAATTACTTCCCTTTCGAAAACCTTGGCACAAAAAAAAATGTAAAATCAAAAAAAAAAACCCGAAAACGGGACTAACCCAGATTGTCGCAACCCTACTCGTCTCAGAGCCGACTATTTGTCTGGTTTACGTAGGTTAAAAACCGGCGGTCCCGTAATTCCGGGCCCATGTCCCGTATAAATAAATTCCACTGTCTTATCCTCGATTAATTAACTTGTGTTATGTCCCCACACTTTACCAGACTTTATTATTCATATTTTTATTTAAAATTTCGCCCGAAACAACGTTAACAAACAAGAAATTAGTAATGGTGTAACTTTTGAGCGTAAAATCTGGCCTTTTCGGTGTCTCCTTGTTTATCGTTGCGATGGGCTTTGTTGAGTGAGGTCGGAGAAAATGGCGGCTAAATAATTAATGTTTGTGGATATATTTTCCTATTTGTTTTTTCCGCAATTTGCCTGGTTGTAAATTGTCAGCTCAGCTCAACAATCAAGCTGCCGTAATTTACAACGATGCTGTTTAATCAGACTCTAAAACAATACAAAAATCAAAACATTGTTTGTCTAACCCAACAAAGATAACGTAAACAAAAATACGCAAATTTTATTCAAACGAGCGACCTCTAATCTAACGTTTAACATCTGATAGCCCTATTGACGGATAACCGAAACGAAATCGCGAAAAAAAAATCGCAACTAACATAGGTCGTCCAGATTTATGCGTTCAATAGCGATTTATTAGTCGGCGTACTCATGAATTTGACACGAAGCGTGTTTTTGTCGCAAAAATAACGTACGGTACTGACGTCATACGAAATACGGCCTCGCGCTCCCATCGGCGATTTTTATTGCTTTAAATAAATAAAATTGCATCAATGAAATCTGTTTTCGCTGTTATGGATGGCTCGGGTTAGGTACGGACGTAGTTTATGTACTTTTTTCGTACGCGATTTGTAATGTGCTGAAATTTTTTCGCGATCGATGGGTCATGGTTTGTAATGGTTCAATCATAGCATGGAGTTTTGTTTGTGGTTATTTCGAATACTACATTCAAAAGTAAAGCAGTTTATACTCGTACATTGATCTTTGGTTATTTAAATCATCAAAAATCAGTATCAAACTGTTGGTTGAATGAAGGGCAAGTTAATCACTCACCACCGCATGTACATAAATGTGCCCTTATGTCTCAGTCTCAAATGATGGGAATACCAAGAACACCGTTTACGTTTTACATAAATTTTACAGGGTTTGTGATTAAAATATTGCAAACAGAGCGCAGAAAGATTGATTGATGTTTTTACTGACGCCTATAATACTTGACACCTGCCTCAACGATGGGAAAGTTCTCACTTACGCCACATGAACATTTCCCATTTTTAAAGGTTGAGAATACTTTCCTATGAAACTAGAGCTTTAAGGTTTCCAAGGTCATCAATATTAGATGAAGCAATAATAATTCAGTTTCTCAATGTAAAAATTACAACCTTTGATATGCGTCTCAGCTGTAACAAAAATGAGTTATCCCCGTCAGCTTTCTAATACAGTTTTATTCATTCATTTGATATTTTACGGGTGAACCCGAGGCTGTAAAATATAAAGTTGGCCGCGCACGCTGTTACAATGTTGTGTCGTACAGACGAGACAATTTGACGATTTGTAGTCGAAAAGGAACAAGAGAGGCAGCAAGTACGCAGGAGATAATTCTCATTATTATCTCCTGCGTACTTGGCTGATCTAAGGCGAGGAAAGAAGGGCGATGTTGTTTATCATTTTGCTTGTCTTTTACGATATACATAAATTATTATATAATGTGGACAGCAAAGGAGTGGAACTCTCTGCCTGCGTCTGTGTTTCCGAACGCTTACAACCCTAATCTCTTCAAAGTTAGAGTACAAAGGCTCCTTCTGGGTAAGCTTGCTCCATTGTAGACTTTGTCTCTGTCATTTGTCAAGAGCAAACCTATCTCAAATAAAAAAAAGATACAGTTATAGTTACCGAACAAGCATCAAATATTTTAAGTGGTAATGGCAGGTTAAAGTACAATTTACTGCCAGTGCCATCATGATTCTACCTTGAAAAAGGGATTGTACATTTGTCCTGCATAGTTGTCTCTCCCTCACACAAAAAATCATAATAATTTTAAGATGTCATAGTAGGGTTCCAGGTTAAAATAATATTATTGCTTTGAAGTGTTATTATAGGAGATCTTGGCTAAATAATAACAGCCACATGGGTCGATCTTTTAGGTTAAGCAATGCTTGCCAAGGTTGGTCTGTGGATGGGTGACCATCTTAACATACCGAGATTCCTCCGTGCCTCGGAAAGCACGTTAAACCGTTGGTCCCGGCTGTCATTTCTAGATCTTTGGCAGTCGCTAAGTATTGTCAGAAACCAGTATATCTGACTCCAGTCTTGCCAAGTAGTACCGTGTTACCCAGTCTATGGGTTGTGGAGGTCTGGTAGGCAGCCACTCCACGTATAACACTTGTATTCAGCTGAATCCGGTTTGACTGGAAGCCGACCCCAGTATAGTTGGGAAAAGGCTAGGCAGATGATGATTGCTTTATAGTCTTACAAGCTGTCACCCGCGGCTCCGCTCGCGTGAATGACCAAAAAAACTTGTCTTACAACAAATCCTACGTGCTATTCTAGACTATAATCTACCTTTAACTGATTCTGATTATGATTCTTTTTGTACCAAATTTCGTGAAGACCCTTTCAGGCATTCTGACATGAAAAAGTAACAAACATTCATCCATCGTCACAAATTTTCGCATTTATAATTTTAGTACGATTACCTTGTCTTCTCCCTTGTCACACTTGAATCTCTATATTAATTATAATCCACTTATTTAAGGTACCAATAAGGAAATCACCTAACACCATTCAAACACGAAACGGGAAATAAGACCGAAACAAAACACGTTCTCCAACACTTCCATTTTTCTGTCAAGTGTGTGTGTAACCTTACCAATAACGTGCGATTATTTCCTCCTACCTTTGGCTTGATGTGGGCGTTTTATGGCTGGCTAATAAATCTACGGGGTCCGGATACCATTGCTATAGTCATTGGAATTATTGAGGGTAAAGTGGCCTGAGGGACATAAAATTTGAGGGTGTAGAGAAATTTTGGTAGGATTTGAAAATTTTGTGAGCTAAAATATAATAAATAACATGTTTTAAATAACTTTTATTTTAATAAGATTATTGGTATTAGTTAATCAGCTTTTATATTTAAGTATATGTGTGTGTATGTATTTTAAGATGTTTATACACTGACCGCCCTAAATCTAACTTCTTTCGTTCAATCGATCCTAAGGTTGTCTGTAAGAGATTGCCCTGTGCGATAAGACCGCCCATTATACACTTGCTTTTATAAACGTTTTTCCTGTACTTGGTATGGGGTGTACAATAAAGTACCTATATAATAAATCAATCTTCTCCTGAAAATAACAAACACAACAAAAAATGAATTAGCGAAATCGGCCTAGTCGTTTACGTGTGATGCTATGACCAAGAGAAATAGGGATTCATTTATATATATATATATTAGTTTAGTAAATAAAAATAAAATGATTTAAAATTTGAGCGACCTAATTCAACACAAACTAGACCTGGCACCCTCAAGCCTTGAAGAAAATTATTCATAATTCAACCGAGAAACTTTCACTGTTGCATTGGCATAGGCCTCTCCAAGCATCACACCGTGTTGAATTTCCTGCCGGAGTCTGTGTTTCTTGATAGCTAGAACCAAGAGATCTTTAAGTCAAGGGTGAATAGGTTACTTTTAGACAAGAATGGTCTATCAATGACCATATCATAGCTCTTCATCTGAGATAGTAGTGAAACATGAGCAAATCTGTATAAATAAAAGGCAAACCCAACTCACTGACTTATTTAAAAAGAAAATAAAAGAAAGCCGAAGTTGTATGTCATGCAGCTTTCTTACACTCCCTTTAGTGCACTAAGAGACGATTTCTTGAAATTCTCACGGGAACGAGAAAAACGGTATATCCGCGTACAAAGTCGCGGGTAAAGTCTAGTCAATAGTAAATAGGTACTTAAATATCGACTTGTTCTGTATTTCTTACTAGCTGACCCGCGCAACTTCGTCTGCGTCACATTTTCCATTATTGCTCCTCTCCTATTTGTCTTAGCGTGATGATGTAAAGTCTATAACCTTCGTCGATAAATGGGCTTTCTAACACTGAAATAATTTTTCAAATCGGTCCAGCAGTTTCGGAGCCTATTCAATTCAAACAAATCTTTCCTCTTTAAAAATATTAGTGTAGATGTAGATTTTAGCTGTTGTTTATCCTCTTATTATTATCCGTTAATCCTTTTCTTCAACGTACGACTATAAAATAAGCCTTGTATGAGCTGTGTATGGCTTTCAATCAATTTTGTTTGCTCTACGTGCTTTTCAGTAAAGCCGAAGGATGATCGTCTCAGTAAAACTAGTTTCATTACTAATCATTTCATTTCATTTTGCAGACATTCACAAATATTTAATTTCCTTAGGTAATCTATACATAATTATAATATCAACTTAACTACGTATTTCCTATACATAATACCGAGACTTTTGTATGAAATTCTCACCTGTGTGCCAATTCTCCTAATTTTCACATCCTCATCGCGTTCGTATCTCAATCGCAAACTGTCAAAAATGTATGAAAGTTTAGGCTTTATTGCCATGCGAATGCGAAAGATGTTTAAAAATTTGTAGAAATAGCCCTCTAATGAAAAAAAGTGATGTATTCGGCAATGAGGCACCTTTGCCTAGAAGTAACCTGTTCACTCTTGACTTTAAGACCGAAATAATCGTCTTAGGTGAAACGTTCCTCGCGTTACATGTGTAACCACCCTTAGATACAAGATATAACATTACTTGACGTTATAACTTACACAACTACAAGTCAAAACTTTGGCAGTAACCCTCTGCTAAAGGTTTAACGATCACTTGTAACGCCCCCATCTTGAAGATTAACAATTTATGGCAACTACAATTTGCCAATTAGTTTGAAATGATTAATTGTAAGATTCATGAGTTAAATTGCTATTAGGAAGTTGTATTGTTAAATTTGAAATCGTATGGCAGATTCTGAGTGTGTACTTTGATTGTCTTTGTATTGTTTGAAGAATTTAGCTGCAAGGGCTATTCAACATGTGGGCGGCGAGCTATGGGTGGCTCGCCGTCCGTCCGTCTAGTGACGACAGGCCGTGTCGACGGCGCGTTAGTGTTCCACGCGCGCCTCAAAGAGAGTCAGCAACACAGAGGGGCCCGAAAGGGCCGACGCCTGCCGGAGTCGCGGGATTATTCGCAAGAGACACCGTGGCTCCGGAACACAAAGGGCAATGAAGGAACATGGATGGGTTTTAGTCAGTAGAAGTCTGACACTCCCTACCGCTACACCCAGAGCGGGAGGAGTCATTGGATGATTTCCCATCCCTAAAAAAAAAAAAAAGGGGTATTCAACATTTTAATTCAAGAAATCTGCTATAAAATGCAGGAGATACAATATTTTGATGTTTTTTTTTTGTTTACTATTGATAGGCAAACGTTTAACCACTAACTCACCTGATGTTAAGCAATGATGCGGTCTAAAGTGGAGCACGCTTGTTTAGAAGTAACCTATTCACTCTTGACTTAAAGGCTCCCAGGCTTTATTTAGAAAACTTTGTTGGATTAATAGTGCGTCTTTTTGACTGATTTTGGCTATGGCGACCAATCTCAATGACAACTTGCCATCGTTTCGGGAGATGAGTGCGGAAACTCAGTTGTATTCCGTGAAGTTCACCTATGTGCCGCTATTTTACATAAAGTTTAAATACATAAATTATTTATTGGAAGGTTCCACTTCAAGTAATTGGTTTAAGTAATCATAAATAGTAAAACCTTCACGTGGAGATAAGATTATTCAATGAACCATCTTTTTCAAATGGAGAGACTTATAAAAAAAAAAAAACAAATCTATGTCCATTAAAGTTGATGCACACATATCAGTGCCGTGACAGCCAAGTTAATAGGCTAGATTCCATCATCCACAAATTGTAAAACTATTTAGTCCGTCAGTTAGAGTATTGAAAAATAATTGACACGTATTTTTTGTTTTTGTAAATCAATGAATATTGACAAAGATAAAACGCATCAAAACTCAGGAGTAGGGGCTCGTGTCGTCACGACTTACTAAAAAATATGCGAAGAATTTTAAAAGCGTCGTAACTTCGTCAATTTTGGTTCCCGTAATAAAAGAAAAAACACGGGTCAAATATTTTTTGAAAATCTAATTGACGGACTAATTAGATTTTTTTAGGACACAAGCCCATTGTGGATCAACCTTTAAACAGTGAATTTGTCTAAATAAAATAAGTCTTGTTTTTGAATATGTGTTTCTTTCTTTCCAGGCCGAAAAGCGGCTCAATGCTGCTATATAGCCGTAAGAAAGTCCGCTACCGACGTGATGGCTACTGCTGGAAGAAGAGAAAAGACGGGAAGACCACCAGAGAAGACCATATGAAGCTCAAAGTCCAGGGCACGGAGGTCAGTTGGCTTATCTTGTATTTAAGTTTTGATTTTACGAACTATTCGTAAAAATAGAAGTTCTTATTCAACGGGTTCCTTGTAAATACCATAACTTTTAGGTTATATTCATCTAGCTTTTGTCCACGACTCTGAATGCGTATATCCCGTTCTCGTATTGCTTATAGCCTTCCTGAATATAGCTATCAAACAAAATAATCTATATAAATAAAAATGAATCGCCGAAATGTATGTACGTGCATAACTTCGTAACGACTGATCCAAATTGGGTAATTATTTTATAGTTGTGTTTGTAATTGTCAGGGCAAGGTTGGCATGAAAGAATATTAGAATTGATAAAAAAATATACATTGGGTCTTCATCTCACTCTTATTTAACTTCACAAATTCAATTCCTTTGTTCCGCTCACGATAAAAATCTTCGCTCTACCAACACCATCTTCTTTTACGATGTTCCTCTCACCGCTCTGGGTTTATCCACTCCTCTTTTTTTGTCCAGGCGATATTCCTTTGGAATGCGCTCCTTCTGAACATCACGATGGAAACAAGTCGCTTGTCCTTTAAGGTGAAGGCTCGTGAGCATATTCGCAAGAAGTTGGAAGAATCGCTACAGCGGTAATTCGTTGGTTTCGTTTCATTATAACGTTGTTAATTTTGTATATGTGTATGTATGTGTTTATGTATTTATTTTAGATTGTAATGTCCCGAAATTCCTACGGTCTCTATTAATGGTTCTCCGGTCGACTGGTAGAAAATGCCAATGGCATTAAGTCCGCCTTTGTACAGTTATTTGTTCATACAATTTTAAATAAATAAATAAATACATATTTGTAGGGTCCTTGGGAAGTTTGGGGGACCTCTAAGAGAGGATGTCCCGAAATTCCTACAGGAACGGGAAATATCGGGATAAACGCTTACGAAGTGGCGGGCAAAACCTAGTGTTCAATAAAACAAAACAAACTAACAAACTCTTCAGCTTTATTTTATTAGTATACCGATAGATATGTCAAAGTAATACAAAAAGTCTTAGAACAAATGTTCCAAAAATACAAAGTTTTGAAGATAATACTGACACGCGACTCTCGATGTGCTTATCTACGTTTCATTGAAAACTATGAGTAGGTACATTATTTTCATTCAATTGATCATTCATATTTAAGATTAGAAAATGCGACGTTGTTATATTTCACGAAAGGGTGTTTTAAGATAAATAATTGTGACTTCATCAATTATTTTGTATGAAAAACTAAAACGAAAACAAAAAAAAATATTTAAAAAATAATTCATGTGCAAGGTTGTTCTTTCACTTGGTCTCAATTATACTCCGACGTTATGGGATATCAAAGAGAACACGTTGAATACAGGTAGACTGAACAGAATGTCAAGTATAGAATAGGTCCGGAGTTGCCGGACTATTCGAAAGAGATACCGTGGCTCCGGAACACAAAGGGCAGTAAAGGAACATGGATGGGTTTAGTCAGTAGAAGTCTGACACTCCCTCCCACTGCACCCAGAGCGGGAGGAGTCATTGGATGATTTCCCATCCCTAAAAAAAAAGTATAGAATAGGTAGCTTCAGAATAGGTGTTGTATTTCTAGTGGGCAACTGCCTGACGGTGACGACGGCTGTGGAGCTACTGAATTAGATATGATCGTGTGAAGAAGTTTACCTCTGTTATATCTAAGCCCCAAAATAATTATATAAAAATTAGCTGACCAGCGCAACTTCGTCTGCGTCACATTTTCCATTAATGCACCGCTTCTATTTATGTTAGCGTGATGATATTATAGCCTATAGCCTTCCTCGATAAATGGGCTATCTAACACTGAAATATTTTTTCAAATCGGACCAGTAGTTCCTGAGACTAGCGCGTTCAACCAAACAAACAAACAAACTCTTCTGCTTTATAATATTAGTATAGATATGAAGCAAAATAATAAATAATTCAAAATCGACTTAACTGCCAAGTCAAATTACCATTTAAGACATTTTTCTTTTACAATTAAACCTTTCTAACTAACGTGTGACCTGTATCCACCATCCACATAAACCAAAAACAACGTACCTCCATCAAAATCCCTCATTTGCCAAAAAGCCTATTAATAAGCATTTGTCGGATATGAAGACTTGAGGTCACGACCAAGATAGACAGTATGAGCGATGGTTCTAAGGGAAATTAAAGAAAGCAAAATTGCGGTACAAAACCTAGCGGTATTTGGAAACTAGATTCTGAAGGCCTTTCAGCCTAGTCTGCTTTTGTAGCGCTTCTGAAAAGTAGGTTAATAAAAGTGTTTTTAAATGGAGGGATGTGGTTGGCTTTTTGAGTGGAAGATACTTAAATAATGTGGATAGAAGTGTGTTCAAGTCCTGTTCTTTATTATCTTTTGTTGGCGGTGTGTTTGTTTGGTTCTTATTTGGCTTTTTTTATTCATAATGGGTTTGCTCTTGACTCTAGTTTTGGTTAGAGATGACAGAGACAAAGTCTACGATGGAGCAAGCATACCCAGCCTGTTCACTCGTACTTTGAAGAAATTAGAGTTGTAAACGTTCGGAAACACAGACGCAGGCAGAGAGGTCCACTCTTTTTTGCTGTGTGCATTATAAATGACGTTTTTAAACGCTTATTGAAAATTGGTGGAATAGCAACAAGGTACAGATGGTAAGTTGCAGCGCGTCTGGATGTCTGATGGTAGAAGGGGGCACTGAAGTACAATCTGTAGAAGACCGATAAGCAGGCAACTTTGCAGCGATGAGCCAAGCTGTGTAGCTTGGCATCCACCATTTCAGCTATCGCAAAATTGGTCTCAGAAATAGTTCGGTACAAGTTGTTATTATATCATTCAATAGAGAAGTTAGAAGGCCCCCCAAAAGTTAGAGCGGCCAACTGCTGAAGGTCACGGGTAGCCGATGGATACGAGACGCACAGGGCCGGGGTTGTTGTCACGCAGCGGACGTCATTCAGCTACTAAGATGATTATGCAGGATGATGATACAATAGTGTATAGCTACATTTTTGGCAGCTGCATATTTATACATTGCTTAGCCCTATAAGCAATTGTTCCAAATATCGGAAACAGAAGTCTGAAGAAAGAACCGCTTCAATAGGGAATATTCGTGCGATTTTTTATTTGCAATCATGAATTTTTTTTGAATACCTTCATCAGTGATGAAGTTATAAAGCTTCAAAGATTACAATTAAAAAGAGAAGTCCGATATGGACCTTGACGTCAAAGTCCACGACGCCTATACAGCTGTCATAGAAAACAGAAATTTCGCGAGAGGTACAATATTTGTTTAAATTGATTTTATCTCGTTTTTTTTTCGAGTAATTTTGATTCTATTTTCAATGTAAGTATTATATTTCTGTATATTTTTAGATAAAATGTACAGATAAAAAAAAATCATGCATATTCCCTATTGTTCGTGAAAACGCACCAGGTTGTCTAACTATTTCTATTACTTTCTACAGGCTTGCAGTAAAAGATTTTTTTTATGGATTGTTAATCATCGAATGACTCCTCCGGCTCTAGGCGGAGCAGAGGAGAGTTTCAGAGGCCTTAGTGTGAGTTTTTTCGACTCACGTTCAAACGCGTTCGATTGCGAGCGCGTTAGAATTTAGTATGGGAAATTAGGTTCTACGAGTGACCACCAGGTGGCACTATGACTAAATTCCCATAATAAATTCTAACGCGCTCGCAATCGAACGCGTTCGAACGTGAGTCGAAAAAACTCACACTAAGGCCTCAGATTCTTACTGACTAAAGCCCATCCGTGTTCTTCCTAATGCCTTTCGCGTTCCAGGGGGGCTACTCTCTAAGCCCGATGTCCGTAGTTTCGGGCTTAGTTGCGGGCGTGTTCAACTCCGTATCACCTACGGACTTACGATTAGTTCCAAACCCGAACTAAAAATAAATCAAATCAAATCTCTTTATTTCAACACGATATCACAGTAACTTTCAAAGAGCGTTGATATTAATTCTTAGTGGTTAGGTAACACGGAGTAGAATACGCCCGCCACTAAGCCCGAAACTACGGACTTCGGGCTTAAAGAGTAGCCCCCCAGGGCCGCGGTGACTCTTTCGAACAAATTCCGCAATCCTAGCAGTTGCAGTACAAGTGCATTTTTATCCAACAATATTATAACTGAACACAAATGTTTCCCTCTTTTTGGATATTGTATTACTCTATTCTCATAAAGACATGGGACATTTAATTAAATGGGTCACCATTTACCTCCTTGAAACTCTTCCATGTTTCACAAATGGCCCCCGGGGCGTCGCTTAAACATCTAGTGTTGATTATTTCGATTATTCCCAAGAAAAATATTTCTTTGCGTCCCGGAATTGTGTTAAGGAAACTTTTAAAAGAAATAACAGTTTTATCTGTTACTAGCTGACCCGTGCAACGTCGTCTGCGTAACATTTTTCATTACTGCTCCGCTCCTATTGATCTTAGCGTGATGATATATAGCCTATAGCCTTCCTCGATAAATGGGCTATCTAATACTGAAAGAATTTTTCAAATCGGACCAGTGGTTCCTGAGATTAGCGCGTTCAACCAAACAAACAAACAAACAAACAAACAAACAAACTCTTCTGCTTTATAATATTAGTATAGATGTTACAACTGGGTTTAGTGCTTTTCTTAAGCTATCATTTTTTCACATAGTAACTAGCTTATGTTCGTAGCTTCAATATCATCTGCCTAGCCTTTTCCCAACTATATTGGGGTCGGCTTCCAGTCAAACCGGATTTAGTAGAATACCAGTATTTTACATGGAGCGGCTACCTACTAGACCTCCACAACCCATTAACTGGGTAACACGGCACTCCTTGGCAAGACTGGTTCAGCTTGACTCAGCTTTTCTGACTTCTGACTATCGGTATCGACTACCAATGATCTCCAAATGACAGCCGGGACCAACAGCTTAACGTACTTTCCGAGGCACGGAGGAAACTCGGTATGTCAAGATGGTCACCCATCCACAGACTAACCTCAGCAAGCGTTGCTTAATCTTGAAGATCAAACTGCATGGCTGTTTTAATATCTAGCTACGTACACATGAAGCAAATGAAGATATCACAACAAATTGCATTATCCATTTAATCATCCATTTAACATGCACAAACAATGGAAATGTAAATCTTCATTAATGCTGGAGTAATTGAATAATCCTAGACAAATAGGCTAATCAGTGGAGCATGGCTTTTGGCTCCACGGATTATTCAGAACAATGGGGGACTGAAAATACTGTAGGTATGATAATAAAAACTATCTTCTGTATAAGAAAAGAAAATAAAGGCCATCATACCAGTACCAGATATCAGGTTATGAATATTAAATTATTGATTCAAAAAAAAGAAAAGAAAAAGAAAAGAAAGAAAAAGAGTTTATTTGCGGACAATATGACGCATATCAAAAGTACACAAAAAGAAAAAAAGTACAATTATATCTATGAAAGATTAGGAAGATATGCGAAAAAAAAAAAAAAAAAAAATATTTCAACTTGTCATATAAGTTTAGAATGAGTCTATAACTTAAATCTTCTTTTTCTGCTTTTCCCACGCCTCTTACTGTTACGCAGGGTCAGCTTTCTTGCCGTGTCGACGGCGCGTTAGTGTTCCACGCGCGCCTCAAAGAGAGTCAGCACACAGAGGGGCCCGAAAGGGCCGACGCCTGCCGGAGTCGCGGGATTATTCGCAAGAGACACCGTGACTCCGGAACACAAAGGGCAATGAAGGAACATGGATGGATTTTAGTCAGTAGAAGTCTGACACTCCCTCCCGCTGCACCCAGAGTGGGAGGAGCCATTGGATGATTTCCCATCCCTAAAAAAAAAGGGTCAGCTTTCTTAATCCTTCGACGCCATTTGATTCAAACTTTTATTATTGATGGGTTCGCGTTTCACCACAATCCATCCTGGTGGATAGCGATGATGTAGCACGCATACATAATAAATTGTTCTCTCTCGATTTAAACACCCTCAGGTTGTAAACACTATTGTTAAGTGTTCCACTTTCCAATCCTCCTGAACAGCCTTGACGCAAATTCTAACTACAGAAAATATACCAGTGCACTAAACATTTTGTCCCGTGTTACTCGTAAGATTCAACCGACTGGAACGGGCAAGCGTCCGTAATGAGGCACTGTCGGTCTATGGGGCGTAGTCTCCTTCCTAATTGTGTGATTGTGTCCTTTTAAGGCGATTTTAGAGGAGTCTTGTTTTGAAAAATCGTTGTTAGAGTAATTTTTAGTTGACCTGCATAGCCTGTTACCAATGATATTGGAATTAATTTCCATTCAAACCGAATCCGTCATAAAAATACTGTATTTCACCAGTTTTTTTTCATGATTTTTTGTCTTCGGACAACCAAGTGACAGTCGGGACCAACGCATTATGTTGCATACCGATCTCGGGAGGCATTGCTTAACTTTGACGATCGATAGTTGAGGCTATTATTATTTAGCCATGAGCTCCTCGGTACCTAATTTGTTGATTAAAGGAACGGAGGAAAAAAAAGGCTTCACAGCTTTTAGTCTTCTCGATATTTTATTTTTATTTATTTTTTTATTTGGGAAAACAAACAATCGTACAATGTATATTAAATATCTAGATACACATTATGCTATAGGTAATTGTACAATCCACTAAGCTTCCACATGTTACTAGCTTAAATTAGATACAGTTTGGTAAAATTAGATAAAACTATTATTTAAAAACACTACAATTTTTTCGCTATCTTGAAATCTAAGTAACATACATAACTAACATACTTAAGTAATTAATACATAATAATTAAACATTTTGAGCAAGGCGCTTAGTAATTTGTTTTTTAAATTTATATTTCGACAGAGCAAATACATCAATTTCGTTAAAATGATTATTGTAAGCCTCAACCAATCTCCTGAGCGGCGCTCTCTCCCCTGCATGTGTACGGCAGGGAGATGTAGCAAATAGTGGATAAGAGCGCGCCTCTCGTCTCATCACCGTTCTAGGTACAATATAACAAATTTTATTAATCAGTTCAGAACAATCGAAGTTATTATGTACAAGTCCATGAAGCATCATTCCTTGGAGCAACAAGCGTCTAGAGCGTAATGTTAATAATCTAAACTTATGTAAAGCGTTTTTATAAGATAAACATTCGATGCGACATTTATACTGCATTGCCCTGAGGAACTTACGCTGAACTCTCTCTAGTGCAGTCTCATATTTAATGTAATATGGATCCCAGATCATAGAAGCATATTCAACTTGTGTTCGAATTAAAGAATTAAATAAATACAGATATGTGGATGGTCGTTTAAAATCTGACGTGGTTCTCATGACAAAATTATACATTTTAAATGCTTTAGAAATAATTTTATCGATGTGTAGATTTAAGTGAAGTTTGCAATCAAGAAGAACGCCCAAGTCACAGATATAATTTTCTTTAACTAGAGTCTTATTGCAAAGTGAATAATTGTAGGTTATTATTATTTTATTTTTAGTAAAATTTAGGTATTTACACTTAGGGATGCTGAGTTTTAATTTATTTTCATCACAATAATCGGATAATCTATTCAAATCTTCCTGCAGAAGGCTGCTATCGTGAGCGTTTCGTATTGTTCTAAATACCTTAAGACATATTTCATACATACTCGCAAGTCCTTGTTCTTGGAACTGAATAAGACCTAAGAAAAATGTAGATAACCTATAAACAATCTAGGTAAACTACCAATTACCTAGCTGACGAAAAAAAACCTAAACACGAATATTTTCGCAGCAATTACGTACCTACTCACTTTCACCAAAAAACCTGAATGTTACACAACCCAAGTTTATGCCTTTTTATAGAGAAACCTTGGAAGGTGAAAAATGAATATTGTTAAGTAATTACAGCTGGTTTCGTTTCGTGATTCGGCCTCAATCGGTTTTCAACTGAACAACTTGTGTTGGATTTCGTTTTCTATTTATGTGTGAGTAGTTTTTCAATTAAAGCTATAAAGTTGTTTTTAGATTTTCTTTCGGGGTGGTCTAATTGGTGGTAATTAATTCTATTTTTTGTGCCTTTTTTAGGGATGGGAAATCATCAAATGACCGCTCTGGGCGGAGCGGGAGGGAGTGACTTTTACTGACTAAAACGCATCCATGTTCCTTCGTTGCCGTTATTTTTGTGCCTAAAGTAATATTGAGTTTCGAGAGATTTGATAAGGTTTGTTGTTTTAGCCTTGCCTTCGTTGGCACAATAATTATTTTAAACAGTACTAAGGTTGCCTGTCCATTACAGCCGACCGGAAAAACGGAAAAAATATTTTATTTATTTATTTTATTTTATTTTATTTGGGAAACAAACAGATGCAATAACACACTTAACCAACCAACCAACTTATAACCAATAGAATTGCATAAAATGACCATACCACGTGAGTCACTGGTACCTCATATGTTTTTAGGGTTCCGTAGCCAAATGGCAAAAAACGGAACCCTTATAGATTCGTCATGTCTGTCTGTCTGTCCCTCCGTATGTCACAGCCACTTATTTCCGAAACTATAAGAACAATGCTGTTGAAACTTGGTTAGTAGATGTATTCTGTGAACCGCGTTAAGATTTTTACACAAAAATAGAAAAAAAAAAAAACAATAAATTTTGGGGGTAACATAAAACTGAAACTCAATTTTTTTTTATCAAGCCCATACGTGTGGGGTATCAAAAATGATATAGAGGATTCTAAAATCACTTTTTTCTAAACTGAATAGTTTGCGCGAGAGACACTTCCGAAGTGGTAAAATGTGTCCCCCCCCTTAACTTCTAAAATAAGAGAATGATAAAACTAAAAAAAAATATATGATATACATTACCATGCAAACTTCCACCAAAAATTGGTTTGAACGAGATCTAGCAAGTAGTTTTTTTTTTTAATACGTCATAAATCATAAACCGCAACTTTTTCTTATATTTGCCTAGAGGTTTGTACGGAACCCTCGGTGCGCGAGTCCGACTCGCACTTGTTTAAATCATGTTACCAATAACATAAACCCGTGTAGATCTCTAAAAACGAACCTTTGAGATATATTTTAGAATACGTATCAGTAATATTTTACAATCGACATTTTAGCCCAAAAAAATCCCATACCTTATTATTCAAAACATATCACATGAAACACATGGACGTCGTTTCACATTAGTAATTAACGCATATAATCGACCACCAACCCAAACACGGATCACCAACCACAACAATGACCTACAAACAAACGGAAACGTCATCCATCATCCATAAGTTCCATCCACAACTACCATGGCTCATCCAGTCTCATCCAACCCGCTGATGAATAAGTCAAAGGTTTCGTTCCAATTAAACGGGTATCGCGGGACGAATGCTAATTGCTATCGATAAATGTGGTCAAAGGCCGCCATGTGGATGTTGGCATTAATTTTTTTGTTGGTAATACTGGGATTGTGATTTCGGAAAATTGATTGGATTATGTGAGAATGGCATTGAAATTGTTTCAAGAATTTGCTGTACCAAATGCCGGCTAGCATTTTAACAAGCGGAACAGTTTGTTAAGATGGAATTGATTAGAAATACTCTCTATTGTACGCCATAAAAGTTACAAAAGACATTTTAAAAGAAAAGGGATGGTCTTATCGCTAAAACGCGATCTTTTACAGACAGTCTTTGGATGGGTTTGATACTCGTAGGAGTGAAAATGGAAAGTTCCAAGACCTTTTCCTTGCATAACAGAAACTTACTCGGTTTTCAATTTTACTGGCCAGATTTTCTTTAAAAAATATATTCTCAGACTGTCATTATAAAACAAAGTCCTCCGCCGTGTCAGTCTGTCTGTCTGTTCGCGATGAAGTAAAAAACTACTGCACCGATTTTCATAGGATTTAGTATATAATTTGTCTAGCGGGTGAAGCCGCGAGCATTAGCTAATTCAGGATATTTTTGACGTATTGACGAGCCGTAAAATTTTACCATGGCTAGAATACTCGTTTCGCATATAATATTTTGTTGAATTAGGTACTAAATTCATCTACATTCACTTACGTTAATTTTGCTATACGTCAAAATATTCGTGCTAGGCCCTCCGTACTATACTCTATATATGTCATAAGAGTGTCACTAGTTTAAAGATCTACAAATGATAGCCAGGATCAAAATCTTAACTTTACATCCGAGGAACGGATGAACCTCTCTAGAGTTTGTTAAGATGGTCACACATTCACGCACTAACCGTGACCCGTGCGGCTGTTATATGTTTGCATCAAGTGTTTATACGAAAGTCGCATGCGTAAAATAAGGGTACTTAGGGCGGGTTGTTTCAAACGGTTGGTTAACGTAACATACGTTCGTCAAATTCCTGCTCATCCCAATAGCTCAAGTTATTAAAATGGGTCTACCTAAATATCTTTTTTTTTGTATTCTACCCTTTTCTGTGACATCAGAAGAACTTTTACTGAGGAATTCAAAAGAAATTTCACAATATTGTTCTATTTGACGCAACTAAAGTAACGTTAACCAGTGCTCAGACCATCTGTTAACGTAATCATAGTTTTTTTTACGTGCGTTAACGCTGACATATTGTGAAACAACTCAATTATTTGATTTAACGATGGTTAGCATCATTTTTAACGTTTACACGTGCGTTAAGTGAACGTGAATCAACCCGCCCTTAAAGATATATTTTACTCCCGACACTGACAAGACGACATAATGTTCCTTTTCCTTTTACCCCTTTCCACTTTCATTTGTTTCCAAGTCTTGAAAACTCTTCGCAAAGTTCCGTAACATTCCAAAAGCTCCTAACGTAGTGTGGCGGGTGACTTATCTAGTTTAGCGTTACAGCATAATCTTCAAAGACTAAACTCGTCGAGCTCAGGTACACACAGTACTGGGCTAGTGCTTTTTGCACATAAAGTAGTGACAGTCTTGCGTGCCTGCTTTTTGTGTGGTCCAAGTTTTAAGAGGTGGGATTTGTGGATGTGTGCCACGATTTCAATGGGTAATTTAAATTGTGATGCTCGTTAAAAGTTTATATGTTAAGTGTGCTGTCAAATAATCCAAGAAGATTCAGGTGCAAGAATTTTGTTTTGACTGAAAACTTGTAAACATTAAAATCTTCTATGATCTATGAGTTTCGAGCAAAACTGATTGCTATAAATGTGAATTAACAAAGGAGTATGAAGTATTATAATTCATGTCGTTTTGTGTTCACACCAAAATAGACTTGACGTTCGTGTTATGTATTAATTTTATTTATTGACATTTATATCAGGACAAATATCCCATAGGGTTTGTTAGTAATTATTTAAACTATGTTAGGATAATACATTCTGCCTTAGAATCTTTTAAACTATTTTTACATTAAATTAGGCACTATTATACTAAAGCAATTTTAGAAAACACATCAACTGATCGCTTGCATGTTTCTTATCAGAAAAATAAACTCATAAACAACTCTTTTTAACACATTAAAAATTCCACTACCACAAAAATAAAAAACTCAACCACCAACGTTCTTACTATTTCGTCACAAACTCGACACAACTCTCAAAAACTTAAGCAAGAAAGCATTTTAACAAGGTAAGTTGACAAGGCCGCTGTTCGCTAATTACTTGTGCCACCACCCATTGGCACGGATCCAAGATGGCGGGGGCTACAAAACACTATGCCACGGCACAAGATATCATTGCAAGAATAAGTCCAGTTTACCCGTGAATTAGTGTTTATTGGCTTTTAAAAGCATTTGCCGAAGTTAATATGCAAATGAGTGGGCCTATGGTTTAATAGGTGAATGTTTTCGTGACCTGATTTCTTTGATAGTTTTTAGGATTCGGTAACCAAAGGTTAACCAACGGAACCCTATTGCCTCTGCTGTCCGTCCGTCTGTCTTTCTATCAGCGGGCTATATCTCAAGAACCGTAAATAGACAGTTGAAATATTCACACTGTGTATTTCTGACGCCACTATAACAACAAAAAAACATTTTTTTCTATTAGTGATATTTTTCAGGACAGCGGTAATTAATACCACTTAAGTACCTAGACATTTTTTTTTAAAGATTAATCTTAGATTTTGTGTTCAGTACCTACCTACTCATAGAAAAAAAATGTACAGTTGAGGTACTAATATTTTTGATTGTTACTTTGTTAATAATCATATTAAATGATGATGTTGTCACCGAATTTGTTGATTTTATTTAATTACTGCTTAAATATTTTTCTGTACACTTTATGACTAAATTTAATTACTGCTTAAATATTTTTCTGTACACTTTATCTATACATATAATAAAATCGTAGAGTTGCCGTGTCTGTACATTGAATATTTTCGCATAAAAAATACATAGAAATGTCAGAAAAATGACATAGAACACAAAAAAGCAGTTTTTGAAATTCTTTTCTGTTTGTCTGTTTGTCTGTGCGTCTGTATGTCTGTGCGTCTGTATGTCTGTGCGTTTGGAGGAGCATCACGCATAAACCACTGATTGGATTCAAAATTTAGGTACTTCGAAATATTAAGTGATAATCGGAGCAACATTTAGTGTTTATTTCATCAAAATGGACCCACAAAATCAAAAGATATCGAATTTTAAAGTTTACGAAGAAACTTCATCGAGCGCTAAAATAGGTTGTTTTCATTGAGACTTCAGATACTTGCAATGCCATCTATTGAGAAATTTTTTAATAAGAAATGTGTGAAAAGACCCCGAAACAATGTATTTCTGAGTTATTTTTTAATTAAACACATAATGTTTATAATTATATGTTATTATATTATCATTATTTATCGTAACGTGTAAGCTTCTAAGTTTGAACTTATGAGTAGTTATGAGCATAAAGACAGTTCAGTTACGTTGTAGATCGATAGATGGCGTTGTACTTATGACGCGTTTTTCTGAATCGCGGTGTTAAGATTCTCCGCAGTAGCATAAGGTCAGCCCCATGTTTTATGTTGTTTAACTTAAAGACGAATAATGTTGAAATTATTTGCAATGGAAGTATGGATTTGATTGAATTACTAGATTGTTATTCGATTTACTGGGAGGAGAGGAGAGGAGAGTCTCCTCCGGAGTCCGGAGTTACCTGTATCCATAAGTAAACTGTTTTACTAACAGAAGAGATGAATATTTGGTATTATGTTTCAATGTGGCTAAACTATATCAGCCGAACACGTCGATCTTCAAGGTTAAGCAACGCTTGCCGAGGTCGGTCTGTGGTGACCATTATAACAACCTAGCCTTTTCCTTACTATATTGGCTCGGCTTCCAGACAAACCGGATTCAGCTGAATACCGGTATTTTACGTGGCGCGGCTGCCTACCAGACCTCCACAACTCATTCAATGCAAGATTTCAGTCAGATTTTACTGGCTTTTGACTATCCGTAACGACTGCCAAAGATCTACAAATGACAGCCGGGACCAAAGGCTTAACGTGCTTTCTGAGGCACGAAGGAAACTCGGTATGTCAAGATGGTCACCCACCCACAGACCAACCTTCGCAAGCGTTGCTTAACCTTGAAGATCGATGCGTTCGTCTGTTATAGTTTAGCCTTGAAGATCGGCCCGTGCGGCTTTAGCCACGAGCTCCTCTATAATAAATCGATTCTATGAACCCAGTAAAACTTTTTTGATATTATAAAATCTTAAAACAAACTATATTTATCAGTGGTCTACGATCAGCAATATTGTCAGTAAAAATCGGAGAAAATGTGTTTCTTTTTGGACTGTTCTGGACGAAATTAAGAATCCACTTGATTCAGCACCTCTACCACCAGCAATCTATACTAATATTATAAAGCAGAAGAGTTTGTTTGTTTGGTTGAACGCGTTAATCTCAGGAACTACTGGTCCGATTTGAAAAAATCTTTCAGTGTTAGATAGCCCATTTATTGAGGAAGGTTATAGGCGTATATATATATATATATATATATAATCACGATGAGACAAATAGGAGCGGAGCAGTAATGGAAAATGTGACGCAGACGAAGTTGCGCGGGTCAGCTAGTGACTAAATAAATCGAAATCACAAGCATTCGAGCGTATGAGGCAGTGAAAATGTTTTTCGAA
This sequence comes from Ceramica pisi, assembly GCA_963859965.1. Taxonomy (NCBI): domain Eukaryota; kingdom Metazoa; phylum Arthropoda; class Insecta; order Lepidoptera; family Noctuidae; genus Ceramica; species Ceramica pisi. Next base: position 3,431,067 of record OY982538.1, read on the forward strand.
ACAGCGTCTTTCGCGACTATTTCATTCGAGTCCATGAGCTTTCGAACCTGTGAGGCAGTTGAAAAATAATTCGCAACAGCGTGTGTCGCAACAGCGGCGTTCGAAACAACATAGGGGGACCCGAAAGAAATACTGGTCCGATTTGAAAAATTCTTTCAGTATTAGATAGCCCATGTATCGAGGAAGGATATACGCTACATATTATCACGCTAAGACTAACACACCGAGCATTCATGGAAACTGTGACGCAGACGAAGTTGCGTAGGTTAGCTAGTTACATTATATGTTCTGATACCTACTGATTCCCAAACGAGGCTAGGAGCTTGTATCTTGGGAGACAGTGTTCAGTCGCACAAAAGGTACATATACAATACTGTTATATACATAAAGTCGCTGTTTAAACTTAAGTTATTAAACTTGTATAGTTGAGTTGAAGGTCTTCTTTCTCTCTTTCTCAATTTGAATGGGCTCTCCTAATTTAGCGGCTCCAGAAATATCAGCAATGGGTAGCTGCGTTAACTTGGAGTTTAATTCTTTCGCTAGATTACAACAGTTCTGAGGGCCTAGGACGAATGTTTTTGACGTATAGTAACGTAACGTAAAATTTACGATAGCCAAAACACTCGTTTTGCACAAAATATTTATTTGAATTGGTCAATATATTCATATTTTTGTATGATACAAGTTGTACCGTGTATGTGCCATAAAAAACTAAAATACTATGGGGTTGTAGTTTTACAAGTAATATAGTTGAGAAAAGGCTAGGCAGATGATTCAGATGACTATGGGGTTGTAGTTTTTTTATATCCAACACTCACATCACTTGCGTTTATACATCAAAATATTTGTGAAGCTTTGAACCTTTCATTCTACGGTAAACAGCAGTTTCCACAGTTATCGTTTTTCACGGAAGATTTTTAATCTACATTATCTATATATAAGATACCCATATATATATATATATATATATATATATATAAGATACACATGGCACCTAAGGTGTTAAAAAAGTAACTGAATGTTTTTATAAACCACAAAAAAACATTCAATTTACAAAATACATAAGCATCAGAAAAATATTACAAAAAACACACAAATATTCAAAACCAATCTGCGTATCCGAACGAAAATTGTAACGACAATTTTTATTAAAAAATTTTGATCCGACACACTTCGGTGCAGTAAATTAAAATAAAAAACTGATTGAACGGACAATATTGTATTAAAATAAAATAAAATAAAAATCCGGTGCGTTGTTAATGCCTCGACAATTTCGCTGTGTTCCATTCTGGTTCGTTACTCGATATAGACGATGATTTGGGCTATTTTCTTCCAAAGGTTCGACCTATTTCTGTACCAAAGTTGTATTGTAGGCTATTTCTGGTAACCTTTCGGTCTCTTTTATAGAAAAGGTTTTTCAATCTGTAATTGTTTTCGTTTTGTATTTTTATTCTCTCTTTGATTTTATTTTTGGAATTGATCTATTCATGTGTGTAATTTGTACCTAATGATTTTTATCGTATTGGTAATTTTTTTTTTTAGGTTTACATAATTTATATCTAGAGCTTCAAGGTTACGTAACGCTTGCCTAGGTTGGTCTGTGGATGGTTGACATAGCCGGGACTTCTCCGTTTCTTGGAAAGCATGTGAAACCGTTGGTCCCGGCTGCCATTTGTAGATCTTAGGCAGTCGTTGCAGATGTCAGGAGCCAGTAAATCTGACTACAGTATTTCCAAAAACTACCGGGTTACCCAGTTAATGGGTTGTGAAGGTTAGGTAGTACCTACGTAAAATACTGGTATTGAGCTGAATCCGGTTTGACTGGAAGCCAACTCCAATATAGTTGGGAAAAGGCTAGGCAGTTAATGATCAAATCACGTGTGTGATTTGTAGGTTTTTTATCGTGTGGGGAATTGTTAACATAATCTGGGATCTTTTTATTTTAGAAAGACTTGGGTGAAGTGAGTAAATAAAAATCCAGACTTTAGCTGGCTCCAGGGTATCGGAATTAGGTTGAAAGACTCACCACGGCCCTGGAAAGCAAAGGAATTTTCGAGGAACACGGATGGTTTTTAGTTAGTAAGAGTCTGTCTATCCTTTCAGCTCCGCCCAGAGAGGAGGGCGTAATTACATGATTTCCCATCCTTAAAAACTGTGAACCGCTGCTGAAATTTTCTCATGGAACACTACCATTAAATACGTAACTCCATGAGAGAGAATGTGGGCTAGTCGCAACAGAGCGTTATCTATACTAATATTATAAAGCAGAAGAGTTTGTTTGATTGTTTATTTGTTTGTTTGGTTGAACGCGCTAATCTCAGGAACTACTGGTCCGATTTGAAAAATTCTTTCATCACGCTAAGACCAATAGGAGCGGAGCAGTAATGAAAAATGTTACGCAGACGACGTTGTACGGGTCAGCTAGTGTATTTATATCCTTACATGGGTCGATGTAATATTATCCTGGTACAGGTATCTTAAATTGTTACCTACAGTATTAATTTTAGATTCTCATTGTAGGTATTTGCCTTTTGAGATTCTGAATAAAAAATATTCCATAAGTTTATTGGATATATCTTTTACTGTAGAGGCTGCCCGTCTGTGGAATGCTTTTCCAGTTCCAGTAAGATAAACTCAGTCTTTACCTGCTTTTAAAAAACTTGTCAAACAACTTTGCCTGTCACTGTGATTATGTCGATAGCCGTAATTTATTTTTACTACCATACTATTTTATTTAGTGTTTATGTATCTATTATATAGCGTATTATGTATGTATCTGTGTATCTATCATGTAATATTATAATTGCTTTTTTTTGTTTTTTCACACCAATAACAGCTCCAATTTCATGTCCAGTCAAATTCTGTCTATCCCAGGTTGCCTGGAAGAGATCGCGAAATGAGATAAGGCCGCCCATTGTATGTGTTTTAGTTTTAAGTTTCCTATTGTATTTAATTTTTGGGGTAGGTATAATAAAGTATATAATAAATAAATCAATAAATGAGTATTGATACATCGAGTCATGGGTCAGGCAGGGGGCGAGTAGATTATGGCAGTATTACTAACACTAGTTATAAGTTATTATACTACTAACAAATTGGATCCTAGTTGTCTTGAAATAATAACGCTTACAACTTTAATTACTTCAAAGTTAGAGTGAACAGGCTCCTTTTGGGTAAGCTCGAGACTAGAGTCGAGAGCAAAAGCATCACAAAAAAAAAACGTTATTTAATTTATTTTATATAATAAATATTACATAATTTTTTAATTCATGGATGAACAAACTTCTCAATTTCAATGGTGTGAATACTTAAGCTGTCTTTAAGTAAAGCATCAAATTATTCAACCCTCTAATTCAACAAACTGGTGATGTTTTGTCGGCTGTTGTTGGTACAAAGCAACTGCTCTGTTTCAACAGCCTCGGCTCAACTGAGTCGATTATTTTAACGGGCCTTAAGATGTCAGCTTTGAAGCCAAGCGCTCGCAATCCACGTCAAACGACGCAAGTGTTGCCATAAATTCCTTTTTGCTGTATTTGAATATATATTTTGAAGTTGTATAAAGTACTTGAATTTTGCGCATTCTCGTGCCCGGATTAATTAGCTTTTAGTATTATTTTAACTCACTCCAACACCACATTTTTGACAACGTCGCGTGAAAATGTACGACATTAAAATTAAAATTTTAAAAGTAAACATACTTAAAACCCGAAATTAACATACCAAATATTAACGATTAGATGTGAAAGCATTAATATTGCAGATTAACAAGGCAAGCTTCTTTGCATAATTTCGAATTAACTATCAAAAATTATTTATTTCACCAAACTTTATACTGCCAGTTCATGCTGTGTTTGGTTTGAAATACGGTTTTAAATTGTGTGTTTTAAATGCAAAAGTAAAGTTGCAAGGCCGCATGCAACGCGCGCCGTTTTACGTATTGTTTATTCGACCACAAGGCCGGGGACAGACATGCAAAACGGCCCATCTGGCCTGGACTGGCCTTTGTATATAGGCCAATATTTCCTGCTACACTTGTGTGTACGAGACTTTATATTTAAAAGGGGAGTATTTTTGTAGATGGTAAACGCGTGGGACAAAGAATGCGGTGGTGCGTTTAATATGTAAAATTTTCCTGGTCTTTAAATTATAAAGATTTTGTTAGAACTGTTCTTTGTTTAAGCTGAAGTGGGTTACTATTTTAAATACCACCACGCTTGCTTCAAAATATTTTTTATGTTTTTTTTTTTATTTTTCCCTCCCAATATTTTAAGCTCTTTATCACACACAATTCACCAAAAATGTCTCTAATTTTCAAAAGTCCATTTCAATCTAACTTTACAAGCTCATAAAACTGATGTTTTGCATAAAAACAAATCAATCGTTCCACTGTCCGGCTAGCGTCTGCTTGCGTGGGTGCAAGTAGTGGTGTATCTACTGGCGTCCAGCCAGCCCACCGTACAATCACGAACGGTCTTGAGTGCTCGGTTTTTTGGTGTAAAATTTTGATCACACCTATTATGGGTAATAGTGTGACTGCAGAGATGTTTCAGTGGATTGGATTTTTATGTTGATTCTGAATGGAGGACGGGAATGACAGCTGTTTGTTTCGTGTTAAAGTTCGGTTTAATGTTTGTAGGTAATAGGGTCATTAAGTTTGCGCTGCCGAACGTTTGTTCAGGGGTGAGTGTTAATCGTTTATCATACTGTTAGTTCTACTTTCACTTTACTACTGGGTTGTTGTAATTTATGGCAATTAGGTTTTAGTATTAGAAGCGTTCCAATTCGTAAGCCTTAAAAACGAAAAAACCAGTTTTGATCAAACTTGATGTGCATACGTGAGATAAGTCTGAAAAGTTATCTTACCATCGTTATCGAAAACTATCCATTTCCTTTATAATGTATCTTGAAAAATAAATGATGTTTATTTGGAAAAAAGATTAAACGCATTTTTTTACACTTAACACTTTATCGAAAAAGAGTTTTGAGATAAATAGTGATTTTTTATTTTATTTTATACAATTTAACTGTCTGCCCATTCTGCGTTTTTAAGAATAGGAACTTATAAACGCTCTTAACACTAAAAATATAAATTACAACAAGACAAATGTTATACTGGAGAACCAAAACAGATAAACAGATAAACTTTAAAAATACTTGATGTACAAAGCTCTACCTGTATTTCATGCCATCTGCTATCTCATTCAGAATTTCATGCCACAAGCTGCTACAGCAAAACTGGAGAACACAAGCGCAAATTACACACATAAACAAAATAATTCATATTACGGCCACTATTCGCGAGAGCAAAATGTGTGAATGCATCTAGTTCTAAGCATAAGCACAGTTAGCCGTAATACAGCGAAATGAGGCTATATAGGGCACTTCATCTAGGCAGAAAATTAGAACAAACAAAAATATTTCTAATTAGTTCAAAAAACAGCTTTATGTTAATCCCATTTGACGGACGAAGTCACATAAATATGTTGAACTTTTTAATTCGTCCAATCTACGGATGCATTCATCCGAAAATGCACTTGGATAAACTGAATCGTTCCGATCCCGTCGATTGGTCCAAAACTGGATTTCGCCGGTTCAAGCCAGACGGTTCTAGATCCGACTAGTTTTCGCCAGTAAAATTTTAAGGAGGGATTTGTCATGATTTATTTTATTTCAAGTTTGGAGTTTACGGTTTAGGAGTTAAATTAAATTTTGCGAACGCATGCTGAAGTATTGATTGGATTACATATTTCAGTAGCTCAAATTTTTTTCAGAGATGCAAAAAACTTCGGATGTTTTACATCAATCTGAAACTGAACGCGATCAATATATGAACCACGTTTACGAGCTGTCAGTGTCATTATTTTCTGTGGAATATTGACACTGACAGCTCTTGAACGCAGCTTGATCGCGATCAGTTTCATTGGTGAAATCCGCTCTTAGCTTTTGCGCGCACTGGTGACTTTTGACACCGTGACAGTATATATCTCTCTGTTGCACTTCACAATTGCGAAAGAGAGAAATGTACTGTCACGGTGGCAAAAGTCACCAGTGCGCGCATAGCCTTTAAGGGCGCTTTCACAAAATCGAATTGCTCAGGTTGATTATAGTTGAATACCGAGCGTCACAAGATTTATATTGATTTTTGCATTGCATACAACAATTATTTAAAACTATTTACTTTACTTTTAATTAGGCCAATTTTTTTTTCAAGCAATATAGCAACGCCACCTTAATTATTAAATATTTTTTATTTGAATTTGGATTATAATTTCATAGATAAAAATTATAGTTTCCTACGGAAAATTGAAAGTGACTCTCAGTTTTACAGAATTATGTTTGGTGTATTACTGTATGAATTGTAATAAATTGATTTGAACATTCCAAAGTAGAAGATACAGTTGTACCGTAGAAATTTTTATAAATGATTAAATTATAATGTCTTCGGTGTACCAAGGCATCAAAAGATTCCCTAAAGCAACGTTTTGTGAAACATCCTTTGCGGAGTCGAGGATTTTACTGATGTACGTGAACAAATTGAAATGTTTATTTAGAACACTCCCAAGATAAATGATCAAACTGTGTTAGGCATATTTTTGTTTTTTTTTTTTTAAGGCTATATCTAAAGCAAAATCACACATCAAAACTCGAATAAAACGCTAAAATTCAAGAAAAATTGTGAAAGCCCTCTTAATGTTATTTAAACTTTTTACCGACCATAAAATTTTATTAGAGCATCCGTTTTCTTTCTCAAATCCGTCTTTAATGAAATGTTCAAAATTTGAATCAAAGCGTGCGAGCGAAGTATCCAGTTCCATTAAGTTACTATTCCTGTAGTATAGAGTTCAGTGTTCTTGCTTGAGTTAGATTCAACTACTGGAATTTTCTGGTAGCCACAAAACGATGAATGGTTTTTTTAATAGTAAAGGAGTAAGGTTATATCGTTTTGGAGATTCACCTCCTGAGGGCAAACAGTCTAAGACCGGATTTCACCAATGAAACTGATCGCAATCAAACTGCGTTCAAGAGTTGTCTGTGTCAAAATTCCATCGAAAAAAAATGACACTGACAGCACGTAAACGTGGTTCATATGCTGATTGCGTTCAGTTTCAGATTTATGGAATCCGCTCTAAGGAGTGAACCATTGACTAGGAAAGAAGATGTAACGTTTAGTAAGATTTTGAACGTACCATATATATTAATTTTTTTTAATGTTTTGATACCAAAAAACCTTTTCTAACAGCAAACGTTTACAACAAACGTGACAACAAAATATCCAAGACATTTTTTTCACCAACGTCAGCACAAAAACTCCCCAGTAACTTGTCATAAAAATCCAAGAACGCTAACACTATAAAATATACCTTCACAGACTTCAAACAATAGATATTTATGTCCCGACGTTTGTCTGAAGATTTAGATTAGGTATACCTTCGATATGGTTTGGATTCGGCGGCGGTCGTAAAAGTCTAATTCACTCACGAGCAGTATTCGTGCGGATATTAAGTACTGGGGCAAGTTATGAGCGGTAGCGGTTAGAGGAAATTGGGTGGCTAGGTACGCGTTGAATTCACGAGGATTTGATTTTTAATAGCTTTCAGTACAGTTATCGTTGCTGTTTATTGTTTATGGTTCTGGTTATACGATTTAAATATCCTGCAGTTCTGGAATTTAAGCTTGAGTTTCCTTATTTATCTTACCGCGTTCGATGCTCTCCAGAGTTTCTATCATCATTCATGCTATGAATTTCTTTTAATTGTGTAATGATTTTATCTTAGTTCGATAGGGAACTATTAAAAAAATATTATGAAAGGCCTCTATAGCAATGGGTTATGACCCATATTATTATGTTTCGTAGGTATTCACTACACTGATATCCTGATTTTTATTTTCGTGGTTATCTCATAAAGTAGCAAATATTTTACTGAGAAGGAATTTGTTGTCTTTATTGACTCATAATGTAATAAAAATAAGCCCAAACTAACCACTACCATTGTATTCCTACCACATTGACATGGAAAGATCAAACGGTACGCTTTGTCTACAGATATTAGACTTAAGTTTCCATAACATTCCCAACTAATCGCTATACGCTCATTACTTATACCATTGCTCCCCGAGTCCGGATATCCCCTCCGAAAAACCCACTACAGAGCCGGTTATTGGCTCGAATGGTCTCGCAAAAATACGATTCGCCAATATGGCCACCGATTTAGATCTGAATGTCCATTCTGTAGGCCGCGGTCCGGATATTTGATTGAGGCCACATCGAGGCCGAGTGGCCGATGATGAATTGGTGATGACAATGATATCTATTTACTTCATTTTTGTGTTGATTGGTTGTAGGTATTTCGGTAAATAGTTGAGATTTTAGTGACGTGAATGGGATTTTTAAGTTGGAATGTAAAAAGGTTGCCTTTTGAATTTTTTGTAGTATGATAGTAAAAAATAAAGGGAAACGCGAATGAGAATTCTATACCACATATTAGTTATAAGATCAGCGGACTGTTTTCTAAACATTTGTTTTTCTTTGTCTTAAAGACAACCAACCACACCGCTGCCTCAGAGAAAATCCTCTATCTTATCTTAAGGAAACACATTAAGGTCACTTGAGAGCACTAAGTTACTTAATGGAGCTTGTTAAAGTAAGCATTTATAAAAGACTTATACGTAAAACTTCGGCACTCTAAGTTTTTCCCACCCAGAAATCTGCAGAAGCATTTTTCCGTATACAAGACCGCAGTTAATTTAAGATTTCTTGCATCATAAATGTTGCTAAAAATTCCACATATAAGCAGTAAATATAAGCTGGAATATTCTGAAAATCCGGCTAGGGACTCGTTTTTATAAGCCGTAAATAAAAATTGTAGCAACAAGCAAGGCGTTAGTACAACGACGGCAAGTGATCGCTACGCCGCGCGAGTCGCCACGTACGCCGCGCAAGGAATGCTGAATAATACATTTTGCACAACTGTGACCGTTGAGTGGGGCTATCTAGGGGTTCAAGTATAAGCGGTAGCGAGAGCGGGTTTTTTAATGTTTGCTTTCTAAAACTTTGTCGTAAATAATAGCGAACATAAATGGCACTAAAACTAATTTGTTTTGATAGGCTATCACATAGCCAAAGACAAATAAGTATCGAAAATAACTCTAATCCATTTATTCTTTCGAATTTAACATTTTTATACTTGAGAATGTATGTAACTGTAGTTTTTTACACGTTATTACAAAAAAATGGTTAAGTATTGTTTTGCTTTACATTAATTAAAATCCTGTTAATGATATCAGATTTCAATCAGAGATTATAGAAATAAATTTCCTTCCTATCATTACTTCAGGATACTAATTAAAAATGACTGCTAACCCGCTAACGCTCACGACTTATACCACCCATGTGCACAGAGAGGCTTTTCTAGTAAACGAAGTTAGTTCAGGTGCCAATTCTAGGTCGAGCTTGGTTAGGCTTGTTTTACTACGTCGTGCAATGCTTTTTCAGAGATCACTAACGAAATTTTGAAATATGAAAGCGATGCTAACAAAGTTTACTGCAAGGATTCTATAAGGATAAAATTTCATAGGATTTGTAGCATAATAAAATTACTTTGAACTTCTAAGGAAGAATTCAATTTAAAATGTTATTTTCTTTATAAAAACGCAATATTAAAAATATTAATGAAGTTAATAAAAAAGCTAGCATCAATTTTAAGAACGGATATCAAATGGACAAATTGATAATAATTAGAATATCTATACCTACCGTATGTTTAATAAGGAAATGCGCTTCCGAAATCTTCCTAAAATGTATAAAGAAAAACATGCAGACTTTCTTTATTATTGATAATGGGGTGCTTTAGGCTCAAGACACGCATTTTGTGGAACATTATGGATATCATTATGGGGGTAATTTTCTTTCGCGTTGATCTGGGGGCCTAAAAGAAAAACAGAGTAAATTAGCTGTTTATGGTGTCTTGAAAGCCGTAAAAGTTAACCAAATGTAAAGTTTATAAGATAGAAATGGACTTGTAGTTAATTCGGAGTAAATGGAAAAACAACATGAGGTTAGAAGATCTTCTGATATTGAAATAGAGTGAACAGGCTACTTCTGGGTAAGCTCGCTTCATCGTAGACTTTGTCTCTGTCATCGCTGGCCTAGACTAGAGTCGAGAGCAAACACATTACAAATAAAAAAACAAATAAAAATAGCTCTAATTTGTTTGCTTTGACGATGTTTCTATCTATATTTTGTGTGGTCATCACATTTTCAAATATGGTCATCACATCTATACTAATATTATAAAGCAGAAGAGTTTGTTTGTTTGTTTGTTGTGTATACTAATATTATAAAGCAGAAGAGTTTGTTTGAGTGTGCTAGTGTGCTAGCTTACAAGTGTCGAATGAGTTTAGTTTTTTTAGGTTGTATGTGTTACCCATGTTTTATTAATTTTATTTGTAATAATACTTTGCATAATTTTATATAAATATATGCAAGTTCTTCTAACGCAACAGACAGATGTGTTGCTGGGGAGTTTGTTGGCCACTTCTTCTCCACAGCTAAAAGACTAGGAAGTGGTGACGGGCGGGCGTTTTTGGGGGACTGTCTTCTTGTAAACGTTGACGTTCAAAAAGTGCTGGTACTCAGCCTAATTTGAATAAATGACTTTTGATTTTGATTTTGTTTGGTTGAACGCGCTAATCTCAGGAACTACTGATCCGATTTGAAAATTGCTTTCAGTGTTAGATAGCACATTTATCGAGAAAGGTTATAGACTATACATCATCACGCTAAGACAAATAGGAGCTCTGCAATAATGGAAAATGTGACGCAGACGAAGTTGCGCGGGTCAGCTAGTTTTCAAATATTTTGCTGATGTTAGAAACTTCATTCATCAGATTAGCCTTTTCCCACGGTACTCCTTGGCAAGACTGGTGTCAGATTCTCTGGCTTCTGATTATCCGTAACGACTGCCAAAGATGTCCAAATGACAGCCGGGACTAAAGATTAACGTGCTTTCCGAGGCATGGAGTAAACTCGAGATGTTAAGATTGTCACCCAACCACTGACCAACCTCGGCAAGCGTTGCTTAACCTTGAAGATCGAACTGTGTGGCTGTTATTATTTAGCCACGAGCTCCTCTGATGTTGGAAACTTAATAATTGTAAATTGTTTTTGTTCACAGTGTATCTACGGGTGCTACGTACACTCTGCGATCTTACCTACATTCCATCGGAGATGTTACTGGCTTCTTCAGGTAAGCATCATTATTGTTTTCTTTATTAACTACCAGCTGTCCCACACGGCTTCGCTCCCGTCAGCTGGCAACTTTCTTTTTTCTTTCATAAGAACGTTCTGCTGACAATAGCAATGCAGAGGGAGAGAGCAATAGCAATAGAGGAAATTGGGTGACTTGGTACGGTAATTCACGAGGATCGTTCGTCTGACAATAGCAAACAACAAAAAAGAATAAGCGAAATCGGTCCAGCCGTTAACGTGTGATGCGATGATCAAGGGAAATAGGAAAAATTCATTTTCATACAGGGTTAATTCTGTAATACACCGACAATCTCTCAGGACTATGTAACTATCATCATAATACGATTGACGGCACGGTTGGCGCAGTGGTTGAATGATCGACTGCTGCGTCGCGTGTCGATTCCCGAACGGAAGCATTATTTGTATGGCCTACAGGTAGTTGTTCCGGATCTGGCTGTTTGTGTATGTGACTTTGTATGTTTTTAAACGCACCCACGGTACAGGATAAATTCCTAGTGTGGGCGGTGTTTTTTTTTAAATATCGTAATCAGCAACTTTTGTTCTATGAATTTTAAAACTATTTTAGATGATCAGGTTTTCATCCAAAAATAAATAAATTGAACACTTCAAATGTTATGAAATCTATGCAAAAGAAAAAGAAAAAGAAAGAGCTTTCTTTTTATATAAACATATTTCATCTTTAGTTACTATAACGTATTTTGAAACTGTAATACTTCCAAAATCCTTTACGTTAACTCCCAAACAAGTCATCATCTCCCTAGTCTTTTCCTTACTAAATTTGGGTCGACTTCCAGTCAAACCGGATTCATCTGAATACCAGTATTTTACGTGGAGCGGCTACCTACCAGACCTCCTCAACCCATTAACTCCCAAATCAGTACCAAGTACCAATTCTAAAGTTACATCGCCTCAACTACTACGATTGCCAATTGCGTCACTGATTGCAGAATGACGTTACTAGTTAACGTAATAAGTAGAATTTGCCACCCATCCTCCTGATACAATCTCTCAATCGTCACTCACGACACTCCGGGGAATAATTGGGACGGAGCAATTGTAGCTGAAACCATATGTAGTTAAGTAAAGGTATACACGTATAGAGACTTAATTACTAGAACGATCAACGCCTTGACGAAGACTCTAGATGAAAACAAAATTGAAGACTGCAATGAAGTAATCTTATCAGAAAACAAATGCAAGAAAGTCAAAGAGATGAATAGTTTAGAGCTTTCTGTACATTTCTTACCAAGTTTCACCTCCGAGCCGGATAGAAATTTATATACGGTAATCTCTCGTTGCTGAAAACATTTTTCAGACTTCGGAATGCATCTACCGCCTTCTGAAATATGAGTCTTTGAAATGCGCGTCTTTGATATCCCTCGCTATTGATAAAACCGCGAATTGGAGGCACCGTTTTCAATATTTTTGAAATATTTTTAACGGCTGCAATATTAATGGCTTCTCTTAAGATTATTGGTTTGGCTACCTTGAGGTTGCAAGTTAGCCAAACTTACTTTGCTTTTACTTTGGTTGTTTAAAATATATCAGTTCATATAAATAAAGCAATAGATTGAATTTCATGACAGCTTTTCTCAAACGGCCATTTTGACCAGCATGTAATCTTTCAGTTTTTAAATTAGATCTTGTTTTATTTGAAGGAAGACTCGATCCAATTATAATGAACTAACTATTCTTTTTATAAGTATAAAAACATTTAAGCCCTAGGTAATAATTAGTAGAACTACAAAGAAATAAATTTGCTGTAATTTTTTTTTACAAAAAAGTTAATTATTGTCCGCAGGCTACTTGTTCATTTAAAAATACAAGATCAAAGAAAATATTGTTCGTATTTGAAATTACTCAATTCAAGATTACTAAGAAGTAGTGTCTAGGTAGCGACCTTAAAAAGACAATGTTTTGATTTAGCTTGATATCATAGATTTAAAAGCACTACAAACAAAACAGTACCTATAGGTTGGATGTTACATGTTTAAGAACTTGGTGTTTGTGAACTTGTCAATACAATAATTTGATATTCACTGATGTTGATAAACGATTATCTGTCCCCAGTGGCTTCGCTCCCATCAACTGGCAACTTTCTTATTTTTTTTAAAAGAATGCTTCTCTTATTTTTTTTTTAAACACTAACAAACATAACAAAAAAAGAAATTTAATAGCGAAATGATGACCTATGACCAAGGAAAATAGAGATGCACTTTTAATATAGACTAGCTGTCCCCTGCGGCTTCATTCCCGTCAACTGCAACTTTCTTATTTTATTCCTTGCATAAGAAACTTCTCCTGATAAAAACAAAGATAAAAAAAATATGGGGATAAATATAATGACCACCATAAAATGCTTTGATACCCTTAGTTTTGTAACCAAAAATATCTACTTAGCACCAGAAAAATAAAGTCTAAAAATACAATAGTACCAGCTATTTTAGTCACGACTCCACTTTAAATTGTATTCGACCACCAATTTTAGTAAATGATCACCAAATCTTAGCGAGCAAATTAATATTCAGTTAGTATAATATTCAAATTCTATAGTAACGTGTCTGCGTCAGTTCCCCTCTATGGCTGGTGAAACATGTGGGTTAGGTTAGGTTAGAACCATGACCAGATTGGTTTAATTTTGGTGATCATTTACTATTTTTGGGTTACTCATGATTAACTTGGAGTCATTTTACTTAAATAGGATAGCAAAGTGTTAAAACTTTGGTTATAATTTTACATTAAAATGCGAGTTACATTTTGGTGATCATTTACTTTTGTCTGCTATTTGTTACTATATCTGGTGGTAAGTTAAACATAAGCCAAAAAATATCACCGAAATCAGCCCAGCCGTTAACACGTGATGCGACAACTAAGGGAAATAGGGATTCATTTATCTATACTAATATTATAAAGAGGTAACATTTGTTTGTAAGTTTGTATGTAGGGGGTAATCTTAGGAACTACTGGTCCGATTTCAAAAATTCTTTCAGTATTAGGTAGCACATTTATCGAGAAAGGCTATAGGCTATATTATTATATCATCACGCTATATATATATATATAGATAGATAGATCTATACATATAGTAGTGTATACGACAAATAAACCAAGGAAGCGATTAACAACATTTCCACTGTAATATGTGCATACATTATAACATGTGCTAACTCTAAGCGCTGGCCATACGTTACCAACTCCTAACTTCTAGAGCACCTCGACACAATGCGATTCAAACGCTAAACGTGCATTGCTGTATATAACTTCAGCAATACCAAAACAACTTGGAGCACCATTTATAGACTATTGTTCACTTTAATGTTCCATACTTTAGATCCCAATGGATGTATTGTAACAATTTCATATAATTTATCTGATTTTCCTCTTTCATATAATTTTTCATATTGAATTGCAAGTGAAAACTTTTTGCTTGTTGCTGTAACATTTATGCTTGTTGCTGTAACTGAAATAACGATTGGTAAGGTTATTATTAGTAGTTAGTTTGGAGGAGCTCGAGGTAATATAATAACACCTGCACGAGTGGCTCTTGAAGATAAAGCAACGCTTGCCGATGTAGTTTCGTATTTGGCTGGCAGTCTTATCGTAGCGACTTTTGTGCCTCAGAAAGCACGTTAGGCCATTAATCCCTGCTTTCATTTAATACTGCTTGTGAGTCGTTACGGGTAGTCACAAGCTAAAAATCTGACGCCAATCTTGAAAAGGCCTACAATGACATGTTACTCAGATTCAGATCTACGTGTAGTTTTTGCTAGGATGTAGGTTTACAAGTGTATATAATGACCATAAATTTATAATGGTGTGCGAATATTTAATTAAATAATATACAAAAAAAAAACAGACAGCAACAGTTCTCATACATATGGAATAATAAAAAACAAAAATAATATGTCAAAGTTATACCTTACATGTCAGTTCAAAAAATAAATGTCAGCTTAAGAAAATATATGCAATATAATTCCAATGTCGTAACTATTATAATAATTACAAAATTTGAAATCAATACATCCTTCTCCGATAAATGACGTTAATCATTGCGTTACTTTATTTTTAAATATGGCCAAAGGTAGATCTTTAAAAGCATCAGTTACTGATAAAGTTCAGATAGGCAATTACTTCGTTTAAAATACTGGTATTCATCAATCAGACGTATCCAAATCTAGTTAGACTGGTAGCTGACCTCGATAGTTGGGGAAAGGTTAGGCAAATTGATTGAATGTTACCAGTAGTTAGTTACAGCAATCAAACTGCTCAAAGTGTCGATTTTAATCATGGAGAGCCATGGTACAACTTTGAAAGCAATCAAAATTTTGTAAGATTGTGATGACTTTATATAGTAATCAATATTTTCAACTGACTATTGCTCAAATTGTGCTTGAATATCGAATTTTGGGAGGATGACTTTAGTGAAAAAAAAAAACACTACAAAGTAAAAAATAACTTTAACTTCGGAACTCGGTGTTTTTGTTAGTTTGTTCGTTTTTTGACACCGACTCCCGAAGTTCAAGTTATTTTTTACTTTGTAGTGTTTTTTTTTGGAAGTCGGTTGTAAAAAAGTAAAACGTTTTTCATTTTTCACTTTTTGTTGGTAGGTACCCCACACCTAACAAAACCACAGCAAAATCGATACCATACGATTTTCGAAAGTTCCCTCGACTTCTCTGGGATACCATCATCAGATCCTGGTTTCCTTATCATGGGGCCATTTGGGAAGTATAGGTACCCTTTCCAACAAAAAAATCATTTTTAAAATCGGTTGGCAAGCGACGGAGTTACGCCCGAACAAACATTAAAAAAAAATACAAACATCCGAATTGAGAACCTCCTCCTTTTGGGAAGTCGGTTAAAAATTATAGGAGATCAAAAAATAGTTGAAATATCCATTCCTTTAATATCTTCTAACCCGTAAAACTAACTGTTCATTAGCATTACGTATGCAGTGCAAACAGTACATACATCAGGATTGGACTCATGGTCGGCACCAAATGAAAATTTAATATTTGATCATCTTAATTCCATTACGGGATCCTATATAGTGAATATTCAGAGGGTATCGTTAGAAACGTTCTGAATCAGTCCGGGTGTTAATTTGTTTTTAATTAATTCTGTTATACCTACTATGATTTCATGAATAATCTGTGTTGATTTTAATTTTATCTACTAGAGCTGTTTTATGACTGGCATCATTGTCAGTGTAAAGTTTTTCACCGTGTTTAAGTTAGATCTGTTTTGCCATTCCATCGTTATCTCGTCCAGGTTCAATAAATTCTCCCTTGACAAGCAAAAAATGCGTCACCATTAACTTTTCAAATATCAGCAACTCGAACCATTACACTATCGCCCTCCAAATCATTAACGTAATCTATAAAGGCCTCAGACAATGCCTTGAAACCTCTCAAATTAATTGCCGGCTCTTTGTCTACCGTTCCGAGGTAAGTGACAAGTTCTAATGAAGGTACCGGACCGTACAGAACTAATCCTCAAAAAGACGATTACAAATTGACATTTTGTAAAATGCCATCAAGCCCGCAATAGAAAATGTCGATGGTAGTTGAATTTCTGATTGGCTGTAGTTGCAATGTTTGTTGGAAGTAACAGGTGTCAATTTCTATTGACGTACAGGTGCATGGACTAGTTTTCGTTGGTATTTGAAGCGCACTCGCTTCATTATACACTTATAATGAGGCAAAATTGCTGCAGTTTAATAAGGTGGTTGGGATAATTTTGGTTGATTGTTTATTCCTAAGTGTTATGATTTGGAACTGCATTTTTAGTCAGAATTTGGAGGAAACCAGCCATTACTGTTCGGGTTTCTCTTTATTCACCACTGTAGCTGTAATTACCTCTGTTCAAGACAGATGCCTTTGCTTGAACAGATTATACCCTAACATTGATCTCAGTGGTGGTATGTTTTCTTTTTTGTATTTTTGCAGATCATTGAACTTTCTGAACTCATCTTTGTATTTTCTTTCACCATTTTTATAGTTCTAAATGGTACCGTCATTACGTAGCTCAAAATCTTTGATATCTGTTCTATGTTTTCTCATAACGGTTAAATTACAAGATATTCCCTGATTTCACCATACTACTTCTTACAGTAAAATAACTATACACAACTATGAGATACAATACTCACACAGATAGGTCAATTAACCAATGTTAATATTTAACTAAACAATTACGTTGATGTAAGGTAATTGTGGAGTCAAAGTGAGGCCTTCTAAGGGATGGAAGGTCTAAACAGGGAATTAAGTAAAGCTTTTAATAGGTTATTAAGGGACAATAGGGACCATTGGAATTCTTTGCGCACGGCCCCTTTATGGCAGTCTTGGGATAAAGGTAATTGTTTTGTGATTTTGAACAATTATACTGTTTAGTGCTTGTATGTCTTCGTCAGTTCATGTCTTATAATCTGAAACATAGACAGTGAAAGCTGAATTTACGGGTGTCTAAATATAAATTTTATGTTTAAAATATTCCCTATATCTTCTTAATTTACCGTTTAAATACTGACAAAAACAGAACATGGATTGTTATAATATTTATTTAAACCACGTCGAAGACTTTCGTTCAAATATCCAGCGTCCAATTACATTAATCCCCAGGCAAACCATACTTAATTTGAATTCTATTACTTTTTAAAGCATTAATGTTTCCTTTATGCATTGTAAAACTTTATCCCCTATGGCGATTTTATCTAAATAGTTTTCAAAATGTACGTTTTCCAACTGTATATTATATTTTCTAGTGTGTATTGTATTAAGCAGTATATTATCCTTTTATTTCCTGTCGCCAGCCCGACCGTTAGATCGTGCTAAGCTCATAGAAGTGCAACTAACTTTCGACTTCAGTGTATAGAAAAACTAGGGCTGTCTACTTGGGGACCGAGTCACCCGCGTCCGTAGGAGAATACCCTTCAGTGAATCCCTACACGTGGTCCCCGGGTGGTGCTAAACAGGTGACACTAACCGCCTCCGTGGTCTCGTGGTTATACCACCTGATTCAGACCCAGAGGTCCCGGGTTCGATTCCCAGCGGGGGCAAATTTTTTGCTCGGTTTGGTTGGTGGTAGGACTTGTTCTAAGTCCGCCTGGCAAGCTACCACCATCATGTCTAAGTCTGTCGCCATAACAACAGCATTGTTGTGTTCCGGCAGTTAGAGGTATGATAGCCAGTTCCTCTGTGTAAGAGGATTCCGGGTGAAACTCGCTTCCATCTTTGGCCTAATCATCACTTTCCATCAGGTGAGATTTAGGCCAAGAGTTTCCCCGTTTTGTATAAAAAAAAAAAAAAAAAAAAAACTTCACTATCTGTAATATTTTAATTTTCTAATACCATCGCTTTATTTCGTTTTGGTATCATAAAATAAAACGGTACCAACATTTTACGGAGGTGTATGGTGTGTTCCGTAGGTTTACAATACATTGGCTTATCTTGCCACATTTTAATAGCCGATGTTATCACAGGGAGTTCGTGCATAGACGAAAGTTTGTGGGTTCTGCTCAAATAGTTATCTGATTTATATAGCATTTATGTAAATTCGCTTCATGGTGAACTTTGCTCTTTGCTTCACGAAAAGTGCTATTCAATTTCTCTGGGACATCTCCTGTCTTGAGGTTGGCATATTGTACGAAAGAGTCACCGCGGCCCTGGAACGAAAAGGGCATTAGGAGGAACACGGATGGGTTTTAGTCAGTAGGAGTCTGACACTCCCTCCTGCTTTACCCAGAGCGGGAGGAGTCATTTGATGATTTCCCATCCTAAAAAAAAAAAGGTTGGCATATTTTGCAAACAAAATATATAGAAGAACGTAAAATATCTAGCTGGTGGTTTCACTGTCAACTGCTACCGTAGAAACATAAATAAATAAAAGTGAAAAATACATCCAGCAACATGTCCAGTTATGTGTATTTTATTCTCACTAGGCCAATTAAACAGACCTCTCACCCAGAACCTCAGCACCACAAATAATGATGTACAAATAACAATCAGAATTTCACTCAACCGAGAATTTATGGCTACACATAAAACGATACACTGAAGCACTGTTACAACAAATCCACTTTTAACGGGGTGTTAATGAAAAACCACAACAATAATAAAGTGCACACGTGTGGAGAGGCAACCCTACGGCGTCGGCCATTACATAAATAATGACGCCATGTTTATTGCCGCCATTTTGAAGACAAATGGTTAGTTATTACGGCGCACTCGGTTTTACATTCGCTAGCTGGGTTGGCAAAATTAAAATATTGTGTATTACTTATTTTTATACCAAGTTTAACTGCGCTGGAGTCGATTTACTGGCAGTTTCGGATGTTGCTCTTTGTTTATGCCCTACTGAGTGCAGTACGTTGTTTTCCGAAAATAAATAGATATTTTTTTCCATCCTCGTTAGGCTGTCTTTGCAATGTGTTTTATACGCCATTGTAAATTTTCACATATCACTTAACGTTTACAAATGCGTTTGGGTTTATGGGCCTTTCGAAATTTATATGTTTGTGACTAACTTGACTAATAGTGGAGCTTGTATCGTTAAACGGTGTTTGTTATCCGGTTGAGAATAAAGGCGTGCTGAGCTGTCTCTGGTTGCAATAATTTACAGCCGCTCTTGATAAGTTTTAACTCCGATAAGGCTTTTCCTTTTCTTTATTGTTATCAGTTTCGGTAAACATAAATCTTGTGAGGTATTCGTAGGTACCGATTTTGTTCTCACAGACCTAGATTTAAAACACAAAAAATAGTGTAGGCCATTTAAAAAGACAAAATTTGATATTTTCATAGCATAGGTGACTTTGAATAAACATCTGAACAATAAAATAATACAATAGATTTCAAATTGTTTTGATTGTTCTACCTAGTTAATAAAGCGTTTCAAATTAATTACTAAATACGATCAATTATGCACGTAGATAAACATTTAGATTCAAATGCTATAGAATAATATTATTTTACGTCTATTAGCATTATTTTATGAGTGTAATATAAAATTGAAACCATTTCATTCACGGTTTGGTTCAAAAAGTAATGTCATTCTGAAATATTAATTGGTGATGAACATTTTTGTACATATTAACGTGAATTTATAGTAATTTTGGAGTCACATATAAAATATTATGGCTACAGCAATCGGACGTTAAGTGGAACCAACATTATATTTTTAACAAACTACGAACTTACATTCTGATGAAACCTGCTGCCACTACATTTTATCAGTGGTGAATTTTAATATCTCTAACAAATTCCACGGTTTTGTAGGTAACAGATATGGTGTTAATTTATAATAATCATTAATCATGTAAAAGAGTGTACACCTTTAAGGTAGATTTTTTTGAGGAACAGATTGTTTATTATTAAGATCTCATGTAAAATGTACCAAAAATCACACCAATAAAATGAATATTGAATCTTGATTTTAAACATAACCTTGTTAATTTTAAAAATCATGGTTGTTGAGTACTTTTAAACTAGATTCCAATATGTCGTATTTATTTCTCGTTATATTGGCATTTCAGAACCCCGATATAGTGTTAGTCCACTATCTGAACGTTCCATACCCCGACGACAACAAACTCGCGACGGTGGCGCCAAACCTCGCTCTATGGGCAGACAAGAAAGAATGGACGAAAGACGAGCTTGTTGTCCAGTTGAAGCCAATGTGTGAGTATGCGATGAGTTTATAATATTTAGGAGACGAAATTAGTAAGGTAAAAAAAATCTAGCAAAAACAGAACTGGGCCCAGTATGTGCCTAGAAGAACGTCTTTGTGTATTTTTGTAAGCGTGAGCTAAAAAAAGTAAAATTTTACCTAGAAAAGACTCAAGTTGTCATTTTTATCCTTAATTTATGTTCTAAACATGCTTACAATATATCACTGGAAAGTTATTTCATTTATCAAGTTAAAGTTCAAGACAAGTGTTTATGAAAACAAAAGCATAACTTTGTGAATAAACATAATATCAACGAACTTATACTTAACTATTAACATTATTATTCCACGAATATTAAATTACGAACTATAATTCCATCGAAGTAAAACATAGCTCATTTAACGGCATCCAAATGGACACCTTATGAATAAAATTATAAGATTCGTAAATGAGAAAGATGCCAAAACTCTCATCTTAGCTGTGGATCAACATAAATTTGAATAAATCCAAAGATAAGAATGTAATCAAAGGTTTTTTGCCACGAAAAAAATCCAAGTATGAAATATGAAGCTAGTAATGTTTTTTTTTTTTGCAACATGAAATAAATATTTTGGATTCTCGTATTTCGAAGTCTAATATTAGTGTTATATTATTTTGATTGGTAGTTAAGTACTTAATAAAACATTTTACTCTCTGAGAGTCATCTTTTAGAAAAGGTACAATGATTATTGTCATAAGCGCTTCTTGTACTCACTTTCGTATTCTGTCTTTCTCTTCAGCTGCTATTCCAACCAAAATTACTATGTAACACTTGAAACCATCAATTAACAACTTTTCAGAATAAAAAAATCTCAAAAATTGTCATTCTAACAGAATTCGAGAATTTAAAACACTGGAACCAAATTGAAACGCTGAAAGTTTCTGTTCCGTTGTTGAATATTTATGAAAACGGTGGCAAATATCAATTATGCATCGCGGTTATTAATCCTATCTGATCGGAATAACGATGCTGTTGTTAATTTAGGGACACCCTGTTATTGATTTTGGATTGAAAATTAATATTACAAGCGTTATAATTGAATTATTTTCGTTATCATTTGAGATGGAAATTGGGTTAGCAGGTTATTTTTCGAATGTTGATGGATAAATGCGATTTGATTGAGATGGTTACGCATCAAACATTTTTGTATGAACTTTAAATACTGTGATTCTGCAATTAGGTTCACGATACCATAATTTAAAAAAAAACATTCTTTCTCTTTTGTCATTTTGATAACTAATGGGATTATAATGTTTGTAGTGTTTCCTGTTTCAGTCTTCAGCGACGATGATCCGGACCAGAACAACGACTTGGAAATTTCGGTGAGTAAACACTATACAAACTGAAATTAATGGCATAAATGACTATAATTAAAAATCAGGGCAAAATGTTTCAGAACTCGGAGACGGTGGAAGTAATCGTAACGCAACTCATGGATCGGCAGAGAAGTGTAAGAGCTGCTGCGCTGGCGAGGCAGCTCGAGTGCAGCTGTCCTGACTCCACTTGCAACGACTCGAGAAACTGTGCGCATCCCATGCGCAGGGTGCAAGCTGCAAAGCCACCACCTTCGGATCATCAAGTGTCTTCGACCACCGGACCCTCTCCAAGACCAATGTCTCATCCGCCAAGGCAATACACCAGAGAACACAGACCCGCCCAACAATCAGCATCTCCGTTACTTCTATCCTTAGGACAAATCCAAGGCGGTGGTGGTCTTCTTATATTGAATGGAACAAGCAACAGTACCCAGCAAAATTCATCCTTAGTATCTCCCCTGTCAGTGACGTCTTTCGTCTGTGAAGAACCCCGAGAAAGGTACAGGCAGCAGTACAAACCCACTTTTGTTTTAAAAAGGGAAATACCTGATAGTCAGCCTGCAAGTGTACAAAATACAGAAATGAAAATAGAAATTGAGCCTAAAGAGGAGAAAATAGATGTTGATATATTTGAAAGGAAGATTAAAGTGGAACCCAGGAGTAGTAGAAACCAAGTGATCGCAAGTGCGCCTGCGACTCCATCGAGATATCCAGATTTAGTAGAAAGATTAGAAAGTAAAGTTTTGACAGATAACTGTGATGATACTTTAGTGCTGCTCGGTACGGACAGCAATTTAGGTTCTAGTGGATTCTTTGATGAGACACTTGAGTTGTCGCATGAAGATATTCAAAAGACTTTGTCGGCTAACATGCCTACTTGTGAGCTAGACAGGAACGGCGTGAGGCATACTGACACGGCTAATGTGATGGTGTCCGGGATAGATACGATGGACTTTATAGACAGTTGTGAAGTGGTAGCGTCGCCTGTTACAGGAGTGGATGATAATGTGTTTGTGAATCTGGACGCTTTTGACATGCTAGGAGATTTTCCTGAATTGGAAGTGCTGGACCCCAGTTCGATTTCAACGAATCCTGTGGTGAGTCGAAAAACATTTGGTAAGCTACCTACACAAATGGCTAAGATATATTATATTATGGGAATAAATATAATGACCACCATAAAATGCTTTGATACCCTTAGTTTTGTAACCAAAAATATCTACTTAACACCAGAAAAATAAAGTCTAAAAATACAATAGTACCAGCTATTTTAGTCACGACTCCACTTTAAATTGTATTCGACCACCAAATCTTAGCGAGCAAATTAATATTCAGTTAGTATGATATTCAAATTCTATAGTAACGTGTCTTCGTCAGATCCCCTCTATGGCTGGTGAAACATGTGGGTTAGGTTAGGTTAGAACCATGACCATTAGCGCGCGAAGGCGAGCGAGCGAAGCGAGCGTGCCGCGGTAGCGGTTGCCGAGCGCCAGATCCCTTCTATTGTTGGTGAATCTCGGATAACGAGATGTTATTTTTTTGCGTATCATTTTAACTATTTTTGGGTTAGAATATTTTTTTTGGAGTTGGTTTGCTTAAATAGGATAGCAAGATGTTATAACTTTGGTTATAAGTTTACATTAAAATGCGGGTTTCATTTTGGTGATCATTTACTATTTTGACTGCTAAATGTTACTAAATCTGGTGGTAAGTTAAACATAAGCCTTATATTATCAAAATAGAAATGAATGATATAATTTTTAAAAAGTTCGTACCAATTAATGTTCATATGTCTCGGCCTTATTCTTGTAACTTACTTTGTAACTAGTAAATATGTTAACCACACCTCATCATTGAATGCAGTATTCATTCCATGACCACACCTAAGTTTTTGTTACTTTCACTTATTATTTCAACAAAAACTGGGTAAGTAGACGGATTTAATCAACATAAAAGCAGTCCTTTTATCTCAATTTCCAGACGTTATGCGACAAGTCTTCTCCTCCTGTAGCTGCGGCGGAAGACAGCAATGAGAAGATGCAGACGGAGAGTAGCGAAGGAACCCTGAACATCACGGACTATTCTCCTGAATGGGCTTATCCTGAAGGTGGAGCGAAGGTGCTGGTAGCAGGACCTTGGACTGAAACGTCTGATACGTACACTGTTCTGTTCGATAACTTCCCTGTACCGTCGATATTGGTGCAGAATGGCCTGCTTAGGTGTTATTGCCCAGGTTAGTTTTGACGTGCTATGGTTGATGACTAACAATAGCAATAGCGGTCATTGACCAACCTCATACGTTTATACTTGAAATTATGAATAAAAAAAATGGAAATAAAGACATAAAGCTGTGCTGAATTGACATCTATCATGATCGTAACCTTTGAAATTTTCTAATTATAAAAAAATGCACTAACTGCGAGTTGGACTCTCACACAAAGGGTTCCGTACCATAAGCCAAAAAAAACTCATTTCTTGTATGGGAGCCCACTTAATTGAATATGAGGTCTGAATAAGAGCAAGAAATTACTGCCTCTTGGTGGTGGTTGGTAGGTAGTGAAGTTGTGTGTTGTAGTTATCATCTACAACTTTAAACATTTCACTTATAAAATATTATTTTTCTATTCCAGCTCACGAGGCAGGTCTAGCACCATTGCAAGTGGCTCGCGGTGGCCGTGTAGTATCAGACACAGTGGTGTTCGAGTACAAACCGGGCCCAGCGCCCCCGCCCACATCACCAGCGTCCGCAGCGCTGCCATCGCTGGATTTGAGAAGGTTCTCGCTGCTACAGCGCTTGCAGCGGCTACAAGGTCGCTTGCAAATGAAGATTGAACCAGCTGATGAGAATAGTCAGGTAGATATTTTCTTAAGGAACATATCGTGGTTTATAAATTGATAATTCATAATTCTTTTTGGTTTACAGTCAATCCAAAATGGGTAGACTGAGATCAATTTGCTTCCCTAACATTTTTTTTATCTGAGGGCTATCTTGGGTCAGTGGGGGGAGTCAGGTGTTTAATCCCTCCTGCTTGTCTCTCTGACTAACCTAACATAATCCTTTATTTGGATGGGAAATCATCAATTGCCTCCTCCCGCTCCGTACATAACGGTATTTTGCTGACCCAAAAACCCACCCTTATAAATCCCAGCAGTATTGCTTCAAATGCCCTTTGCGTTCCTGGGCCGCGAAAACTCTTTCAATTCCGCAATCCTGGCCGGGTCACAGTAAGAGCATATAATTTGTGCCCAACAAATCAAAGAGAAAATAGTCTTTAAAAAGGTTGAAGTAGTGAATAACGTTATTCAACTTTCTTCTCAATACCAGTCCAAAATTTAGAATTTCTTTCTTTGAAGGAAACACTCGTTCAAAATGAGTAAACTGTTCCGACTTAATTTTTTCAGATTGAAGATGTGCAACTCTTCTCCAACCCAAAATTTGAAGAGCGTCTTGTTTCCTTCTGCCGGACCCTCAGCAGCCGGTCTACTGGCAATGCTGAAGGCTTCACCACCGAACCCAATGAAGATGGCTCCACTATCCTTCACTTGGCTGCTGCATTGGGGTACACCAAGTTGACAACTGTGCTGTTGAGGTGGAGGCAAGATGACATGAGTTTGGTGTTGGAGAAAGAAGTCAATTTGGGTGCGAGGGATAGTGATAATTGTACTCCATTGGTAAGTCAAGTTTTTCATTGTCCATTTGTATTTGTTTTCTCAGTAACAACTAGAATCTTGATTTTTTCATTTGTAACGGTAATAGTTATTATGTAGAAACGTGTATTTATTTATTTTATTTCAATTACTCTCTGCACTTATAGTAATAACTAACACGTACAGAGAGTCAACAAAAACAATTATATATCAAAAAACAATAATAAAATAAAGGAATATAGTAAATAAAGCAACATAATTAAAAAAAAAACAAAAAAAAACAAAAAAAAAACAAAATAATGAAAATCAAAAAATATTATAAAAAAAAGAACAAATAATTAAATAGAAATAAATTCTTAATCACTAAAACAATCCTTGCATATTTTAAGAATTGACTTAGGTTGGAGTGGAGATCAAGAATACCACAAAGTATCAGAAAAATACAGGAAATACACTGTCCGTGACACAATCTATATAAACAAAGACGGGTTTGATAACACTTATAACTCGAGATCTGTTGAACCATTTTTCGTGGTTATTGATTCGTTGGATTTGTTTCCGACCCGAATAGCAGAATACATCTTAAAAACAATGAAAACTCGATATGTACAATGAATACTTAATTGACGGGAGCGAAGCCGCGGGGACAGCTAGTAGGGAATATTCATGCAAAAAATATTTATATTACCTGTACAGTTTATCTAAAATATACATATAAAAATTTCTTCGGTGTTTTTGTTAGTTTCTTCGTATTTTGACACCGAAAGTAAAGTTATTTTTTACTTTGTAGTGTTTTCTATTTTGGAAGTCGGTTGTATTTTTTTTGTTAAAAGTTTTTAATTTTCACTTTTTAGTGGTACCCCACACCTAACACCACTGCAAATCGCAAAAAAGCAAAATACGCAATATCGAGTACTTGGATGACATAAAACCATCATCCAAGTAAACGAATTCCAGCTATTTCGATTTAAAATCCAAAGTTCGTAACCGATTTTGATAAAATTTAAATGGTATCAATCTGCAAGTATATTTCTTCTTTCAGATAAAACAAAAAAAAATCAAATCGAGTTATGAGGTAACAAACATAAAAAAATACATCCGAATTGAGAACCTCCTCCTTTTTGGGAAGTCGGTTAAAAATATATATGAAAACAGTGAAAATAGAAACAAAATTGCTCAAAAAATAAACGAAATATCATAATTATAAACAAATATGAAACAGCGTTTTCGCGAGAGGGCCAGTCCGTAGCGAAAACGTTGTTTCGTTTGGCAGCTGCTTAGGCGTTATGGTCTTTGGTTTCAAAGTCCATATAGAAATTCTCTTTCTAATTGTAATATTTGAAGCTTGTATCTATCTTTGTCTCTGTCATCTCTGACCAAGACTAGAATCAAGATCAAACCCATAAAAAAAGGTTAAATAAATAATATTTCATGATTGTTTACCATATCTAATTTTGAAAATAAAAAATCGCATGTATAATATTCCCTAGTGGTAATCTCTTTTAATATCCTTAAACTCCTTCCTAATAGCTATCCCGATCAAGTCTTGAATTCTAGATGTATACATCATGTTAACCAAACAGCAAGCTTCATGTTAACAAGCTCGCTCCATCATAGACTTTGTCATCTCTCACCGAGACTAAATTTTAGAAATAACCCATCTCAAATAAAAAAAAAAAGAAACCACACAACACGGACTGGTTGTTTAATTACTTACCTCATTACCAAGAGAAAATCCGGGAACTTACTATTACTAAATTAGAAAGATCTGAACATTTTCAAATAATATAGAGTAAGCAGAGTCAGTACTATTTAGGTGTGACGTCACTCGTAAGTCAAGTCATAGAGAAGCACTACCCAGTCAAGTCATAGAGAAGTACAAACGACGTTTTGCGTGACAAGGATAAAATATGTTTCGTCAAATTATTATATTTTTCTCAATTCCTACCAATTTGGTTACATCTTCCAAAAAAGTATTTATGTACATTTTTGATAGTGGTCTAGTACCTATTATAACAGTATCATCTCCCTTTTTCCAGATGGTAGCAAGTGCAGCAGGCCACATAGAGACAGCAGTAGTGCTGGCTCGCTGGAGCGCTGGTACCAGGCGCGAGGCAGGCGCGCGGGGAGCCGCGGCGGCTGCCAGGCGCGCGGGCCACACACACCTTGCGGCTCTGCTGGATAGGATACATCCTCCAGCTAAGGATGGAGTCTTTCTAAAGCCACATAGGTGAGAATACTGAATGCTAGTTTGGGAAATGGTTATGGCATCAAAATGTCAACCAAAAAGGTTGATGACGAATATATGCACATAATGGCACATATAGGCACATAAAGGCTGAAAATTGTCTTTGAGGCATATAGTGGCGTGATCATGGCCATCGCGAAGTGCAAGTCGTGGCGCTTATAACGGACACAACTCTTTGAAAAAACAATGACGCGTTTTGAGCTCTACCTGATGCAACCACATCGGGAAAGAGGTTGTGTTTGAGGAAACGTATGTTCATATGTGTATGGTGAATAAGCAAACAATCCGAAAAACATATAGAAAACAGACGAGTTTTTAGTTGGATGTTTTCTTTAGGACATGTTTTTGATTTTATTAAGTTCAGCTCTCTCTGATCCTTAGGACGTACTATTTATTTAATTAAATACTTAATTGTTACGCTTCTCTGTTCCAGCTTATCCCAAAAGAGTCGCGCCGGGAGTTTGGAGAGTAACCTCGTGAAAAGGCCTTCGATAGACTCTGGAATCAACATGGCCGACGCGTTCAGATCCAGCTCAGCCATTGACAAGGAAAGCAGTTCATCTGCTAGGTAACACTTCACTCCCATTGACCATGAATGCTGTTTTATTATTTTTGCATGACTGTGACTATAGTTCATGATATTCGTCAATCATCGTCCAAAAACGCGACAGTTCTATACTAACAAGATAATATTAAAATACTGATAAATTGAATTTTTCTAAAACAATCATCCTAAAGGATCGCAAGAGACTTTAATTCGCCAAATTCGTCAATTTTAATTTGCCAAACTCCTGACATTTTCAGATGGGAACGAAGCATGTCGCTACCTTTAGATTCAGATAACTCTGAAGACAGTCTTGGCGATTCGAAGATTGGCAGACGTATGGACCTGGCTCTCTGTAAGTCTTTGAACCACTTCGCCTCATTCATAGTCGATTCGTTTTTCATTTGCTGGTTATTTTATATCGGCACTGCGGCTGATGACATCTGAATGTCCTAACCTTGGTTTCGGGTTTCGGTCTATGTTTCCTTTAAATGGTGACGGTTTGTTCGGCGATATAACTGGTCAAACGTGTGAGTTCTACACCTCGATATTGTGACAGTTATCAACCTCTTGAAGCATTTTTAGCCGTTGAGTTGAACAAGAAAACGTCAATGAGCGTTCTTGTTCATTATTAGCAAATACAAGTTTTCATAAAGAATTCCGAACTTAATGATTTAAATATAATTTAAGCAAAACTTTCAATCACAGCTGGTTCACTGAAAGCAAGAAATCAATTAGCAAAAACAGTAGATTCAGACATTTAGTTCGTAGCTTCCCTTCCTTCTTTTCAGATAAGCGACAAAAGCATAGCTTTAGAGACCACGTCCATTTTCAAAACATTTGATTTCGTTCATAAAAGTGATTTGAACGTGAAGACGTCAGTAGGCTCACGTCGTTTGACCGGTAAGGCTCCGTAGCGGCTTAGCGGATTGTTGAGCGCGGTGGTTCCGCAGGCGAGACGGCGCCGCGGCGCGCGCCCAGCCCGCTCATAGACGTGGAGGCGCTGTCCGACCACGACGACGTACCGCCGCCGCCGCGCGCCCGACCAGGTCAGTCTCTGCAGAGAAACGGTATAGACTGCGGTACCTAACGCGAACTTCAAAACGAAGATTCGCTGAAGCCGAATCTTGTTTGATGAAGAATATCCAAAATTAATGCTTAACTCGATGATTTCTTAAATTCTTCCAAGGAAGAGATTTTACTTTCGGTTATTTTCTGATTTCATATTCCAAATTCAACAAAATCACGATTATGATTTACCGAATTGGCTTCAAGTTACATTTCTTCAAATATTTACTTTAAATATTTTTATCAATCCTGTCTCTCTATTGGCAATTTACTATCCGTAAATGTTCTATACCATTTCGAGTCGCAGCATCGATAACTCCGCTCGTTCTATTTGTCGATGTTGTGTATGTAGTAGTTGCATTGCCTCCCTCTTCTTCTAACAAAAGTTGTCTATATATCTTTGTCTCCCTATCTTTGTCGCCAGTTTGTAGCCCTTGTTCACTGTATGTCGGTAGACCACTTGTAGTTTCTTCTGTACTTTGTGTTCCAATATGAGCGGAGTTTCCCCTTGAGTGTCTGTTGTCTGTAGTATCCTTAAACTAAACTGAGTTTTATTATATGTTACATTTAAAAATAACCTCTTCAACCGATGAATGCATGCTAGACAGAAATAATCTCCTTTACGCGGATACTCCTTTACTCTTAAAGAGCTCTTATGGCTTGGAAAATAAAGTTCGGTTTAGTTTACTCGATGTTGTCCTTCGATGTCGCTTTCAGTGGTTCGTATTGGTCTATCCACTATCACTGTATCACAACCAAATCGATTGGCTCCTACTTTCAATTTCAGTACACAAGACTACGTTGTTCAGTCAGTACACTTGTTATCAAAAAAACGTGACAATTTCAACACTGCATGAACGCTAAATGCTTGCATGAGTATTTAGAGGCTTTTTATGTGTAGATGATGATGTAACTGTTTGCCATTGTTCAGGGTAAGTTCTTTGGCAGCAGTTTTATCGTGCACTGTTTTCTCATGACACCTTTTATTGTTTGATCCTTGTATTTTTCTTCATTTTTGTAAACCTCATTTAGATGTTAAGTTCTTAATGTTAAATTTTCTGTAGGTACACAATATCGTTTTCAAATTGGGATTACATTTGGAGTGTTATCAAATTTTTGTTTGTCGAAATTTTGACTTGTAAAGCAAGATAACCACATTTTTATTAAGTTGTTATGTTTTTAATTTCAAATGATGATACCTGTATATTTAGAAAGAGACGTCAAACTATCCTGCGTCATACACACAAACATTGGTTTGTACGGATGACTTCGGTTAGCCTAAATATAATTTTGTACTTCTAAATATTTTTTATGTAACGATAAGCTATTAATGAGAACACTATTTAAGTAATTTATGATATTTTATTTATAATTTCATTAGTACCTGTGTCAATTTTATAATCATGTCACCATGACATTCCGAAATGTTACTATCAAAACGCGCTATTAGTTCTAACGCAAAAGTTAATTTTCTTCACATTTTACATTTTTGATGGAGTTTATATTGTTAAGAATTTGAAAGTAAACGTTTTGAAAGTAATACCACATTCTCTTATTTTATTGTCATTTTATGTCAGCTAATTAACTGTGTGTGTAGACTTATGATACTAATTTCGACTAATACAACTTAATACGACAGATTATGACGGCACACTTTACCGTGACATTAAAATAAGTAAATGATTTGTAAAAAGGTTGGGTTTCATTTCTGAAGCAGTCTTTTACACCAATTTGAAAGCTTAAAAAGTAAAAATGTTGCGTGTCATGATTTGTTATTAAAACTTATCTTCAGACGACCAGTTCAGTTATATCATTTAGTTCGACTAAAAAACTTTAACAGCATGTTTTATATGAGTTAACGGGTCGTTTGAATATTGTTAAAATTACTACGACACTGTTGAAGATATTTTGATTAATATTATAAGGTTTCCACTTCCTAAAATCTTTTCAGGGGAGCAGGATGACAGGGTGTTCACGCTGGCGGAGCAAATCATAGCCGCCATGCCAGAGAGAATAAAGGTATTTTTAATGCGCCATTAACATCTATTCTTATTTAATTTTTAAGGTAAAACTAGTATGCATATAGAATGTTAGGCGTAATTCTGCTTTTGATCTGTGTTTTCAATCTATTAATAAATAAAATTGATTCATGTGGTTAGGAAAATAAAGTTTTGTAGCAGTTAAAAATTAAAACATTAGCGCTTCCGCAGGAAAAGACTATCAATGATAAATTAAAAGCATTGGTTACTGATAAAGTACTAAAAATATTGTTGAAATTAATAAAACTCAGAAAGCTTAAACGACAAGACTTGACAAAACTTACATGAACATCGATTTTATGTATTATTCACATGTGCATATATACTAGTGCACCATAATATCTCAGCAGAGACTAGACTCTCCTCTGAGATTGGTCGCCATGGCTGATATCGGTCAGACTATTTGTTATTTTTTTTACATATCAAAATTTTCAAAGCCAATCATTTCGTACTAGGCTTTGGGAATTTACTTCCACGAATTTTAAAATTCGAGGAAATAAATTCCCAAAGCCCTTGAGGGCACAAATTCTAATGGATATTTTGTTGGCTATCCGTAGAACGAAAGCTCATCTCTGTTGTCGGGTTGCGGGCTGGACAGTGGCAGCGGAGGAGGCGAGGACACACTGATGGTACCCCTACTCGACGAAACCACAAACTTTAACAGCGACTTTACTTTTGAGTTTTGCGACAATACTTACAGGTGATTCTTCTATCAATTTTAGGACCGTATTATGAAGTTCTTAAGTGATAACTGTTACGCAAGAAATTGATTATGCATTATTCACATTTATCTATTTTAACACGACATAATACGGTCCCTAGATGTTGTGTGTGTGTGTGTAAAACTTGATGTTGTGATCCATTGTTGTTCCTTTTATGCATTATTCCTACTGTCCTTCTCTTTTGGTTTTTTTTTCTTTCTTCCTCTGGACGACCGACGTCTGCAGCAACATTAGCTTCGAGTTCGGCTACAACTACTATAGGTTTGGGTTTAATCTATTTAAAGCACAAACTTATGCTGTTATTATTACTGTTTATTTTGAGTTTATGTTTTAAGATCTTTTAGAAAATCCTTTTCCAAAACATTTTAGTGTGTAATATTTTACTCATTTATTTATTTCAAGTTTGTCTAACTACAATGTTCAACTAGAATAGATAATTGAATGAAACCATTGATTTGTCATGTTAGCTTATTTTTTTTTACTTTCGAAAGTTCTTCTCTATAGTCGACATCATCATCAGCTTTAACAGTTCATTGTTGGCAACAAGTCTCTTCAATCACACATTTAACTTGGCCTCGCTATTCTTTTCTCTGCTACTTTCATCCAGCTGCTACCATAATTTCTTTCATGTATGCAATTTTTCTACAATAATTTTTTTTGTTACCCAGGTACTGCGGCGGCTCTACACCTTGCTCGTCAGGCTCAGTGTCGCCTGGCTCAGCTGCATTGTCACCGCCACCGCCTTCACCTCGGTCTGCTTTATCGCATCCACCTTTATGTACAACCCCATCAGCCACACTGCAGGAGTTTCTCAATGCTACTACGCATTTCTCTAATCTTACGCTGAACGGTGAGTTTATTTAGTCTCGATTGTGATGGAAATAAATGTATCAATCCGAAGAAGATCTATTATTTTAAGAACTCCAAAGATGGAAAGCTGGAAACGTTATTTATTTTGGATTTAGATGCTGTAGGAAATTTTCAACAATGCTTTCCTTGATTAGATCAAATGCAGAACCTATTCAATTAAAGCGCTTCAAATCGAACCCCGCATCGAAATTCGAATAATGGTATCTCTTCTTCTAATACACTTGTGAGAAACTCATCATCAAATAACAAAAGCCTCATGTTTCGAGCTGTGGGGTTGAGAAATGCTTGCCAAGATCAGTCAGTCATTCAGTGGATGGAAACAGTAAAATAACAAGTTTATAAAGCATGTAAAGCGATTGACCCCCGCTTTTATTTCAGCATCTTTGATTGAGATTCCATATAAAACAGTGGTTTGCAGCTGCATCTGGTTTATTTGAAAGCCGAGCGCTGAGTTGGCCGAGTTGTGACAGGCTAAGCAGATCGTTCTAAAACATTAGCTAACACTACTAAATTCCCCAGACCGCGAACAACGGGAGCTATACTCAGCTGCTATCACAATCCAGAAGGCATACCGCCAGTACCGCGGCAGACAGCTGCAGCGACGAGCTGCGGCCGCTGCCATCACCATACAGAACTGCTACAGGAGATACAAACAGGTGCGTATGTCTAAAGGTAAAGGAAATCGACACGACATCATCGCACGCAGCTGAAAGACATCCATGTCACGTCACGTCACGTCTTTGCAAATACCCATTGGCCTCTCAAAGTTTCGCCATTATGGCTGGTCCTGAGCGTCTCTTAAACAGCGATTGCCCGTTAATTCACCAGGTCATCGACATGTGCTAGAAATAAAAAATTGGAGGTATAGATTCATTTATCATCACTGTGTCGTGGTTGAAATAGAAAACGGCCCTTTCTTTACACTGAGAGATAGTCAAACTCTCATATGCAGATAACATTATCGGCTAATTTATATGATAAACGCAACAGTGTTTAGTAAAAATAAAATAGTACTCTTTATAATACTGAGCATTTTGCTGCTGAAAAACCAATGAAACAAATTTGCATCGCAACAAAAAGAACCACGACGCCATCTATCCAACTGGCGGCGAAATAAAACTCCTAAAATCGCGCAAGCAGAGTTTACCATGCGATTTGAACATAATATACATCCGCCCGAATATGAACTATCGGGTAGTAGCCCCCCAGGCACAACAACCGCCTGAGCGGAGGATCCTCCCTTTTCAATGTGTGTTTTCGGGAATTTTCTCTCTGTGCCGCATACCCCCAAACCGCTTTGGTGGACTTTTCATGGTTTAAATGGCCATATCGCGTATTCCAGTCTTTATACAGAAAGTTATAAAACGTTAAACTTTGAGATTGTTAACTAACAAATGGCTGATTTTTTTTTTATTTGAGATGTGTTTGCTCTTGATCTAAGTCTTGGTCAGAAATGACAGAGACTAAATCTACGATGGAGCGAGCTTACCCAGAAGGAGCCTGTTTACTCTAACGGAAACACAGACGCAGGCAGAGAGTTCCACTCCTTTGCTGTCCGCATTATAAAAGACGTTTGGAATCGCTTAGTGCGAATACAATATTACTAATACAATTATTGCTGATAGAATATTTGTACTGCACTGGTTCATTTACTGATCCTGATCTTTGATTTCGTGTGCAGTTTGCGTACTTGAAACAAATGCACGCCGCGGCAACGGTGATACAGCGCGGCTACCGTGCCATGCGTGCGCGCAGGATGGCTACCACACCTATCAAGTAAGTATAACGATTCTTTTTATAAATTTAACCATCATTATGTCTATTTTGACACTCATATGATTGTAAGACATGAGTAAAAGAAAAAGATACAGCGGAAGCAAAGTAGGTACCTCTATCGAGTTAATGATTTGAGGTTGATCAACATGAGCCACGCCAGGGGACGTGGGCGGGTCTTGGTCCGTCACAACGTGGCCGTGACGTGCCGTGACACGAACGTGTTATAATATCTATATTATAATATATAATTATAATATTAATATATATATATAATTTTATAAAGAGGTAACGTTTGTTTGTATGTTTGTATGTAGGGGGTAATCTCAGGAACTAAACTACTGGTCTGATTTGAAAAATTCTTTCAGTGTTAGGTTAAATTAAAAAAAAAAAATATTTTAGCCCATTTATCGAGGAAGGCTATAGGCTATATCATCACGCTAAGACAAATAGGAGCGGAGCATTAATGGAAAATGTGGCGCAGACGAAGTTGCGCGGGTCAGCTAGTTGCTAATAATATATTATATATATTTATATATTTATATATTTCTTTATTGACATAATAGGTTACAATAACTTGTTTGAAGCCTCTGATTCCTAAACTAGGTGAACCTGTATGTCAGGAGTCAGCGCCCTCTCCCGTTTCATTTGGCTTAGATATTAATGTCAACACAGAAATAGACAAGCATGCATGCAAGAAATACAATTTAAAAAGAAGTAAAAATTAAATGAAACATGGCAGAAATAAAATGATTTCACTGAAAAGATTTCATACAATTATTGTTCCTAAATTATATTTAATTTATTTTATAATTTCTATTATATTATATCGTGCTGTGTGTTTATGTGTGTGTGTGTTTATGTGTGTGTGTGTGTGTGTGTGTGTTGGAGTTGTGTACGTGTGCGTGTGTACCTATTCCTATTTGTGTATGAGTAGGTGTATGTATGTTCTATGTAAGTATATGTTCATTATTTTGTAAAATGAGATTAATTATTTATTATTTTCTCAACATCCTCATAACCAAGAGAAAAGAGCCAGTTCTTTACTTTACTTTTGCATTCGTGTAGTGATAGCGGATAAATATTTAAAATTCTATTAATTTTGTTATATAGATATACGGAAAGGAAAGCGTTTTGGCGTCTTGCAAAAGCCGAGCGACATTTAACAGATTCAATTACGTTTGGAGTTGTTCGCTTATTTCGAATTTTACCTGGGTCATATGGGGTAGATACGTGTTTTTTCATAAGAATCTGAAAAATAAAAAGTTGTCTTACTGTGAAAACCCGGCACAACTCGTATAATGTCTTCGTGGGAAATCTGTATGGTTTGAATGACATAGTTTTTAGCAAGGACCGTTGCGCTCTTTCCAGGCGTAAGAGGTACGTTTTACATGCCCCTCCCCAAACCCCAATACAGTAACCAATAACCGATTGATGAATAATGATGCAAGATCTAACGCATATTCAATTCAACAGGAGGACATACTCACAGAGGCGTCAAAACCAAGCGGCAAGGAAGATACAACAGTTCATGAGGCAGTCGAAGATCAAGTAAGTGGTAGCTTTGATTCTAAAACTAGATGACAGCAAGTTCAGGAAAAAACTTGAACCAACATAGATGCTAGTATTGTTCGTCGCAGATATTTTGTTGGTTGGCACGAGTCTTGAGCTCAGATGAATGCAAAAGGATGATCTCACCAATGTACGATGGGCGAACGAAACTTGAAAGCGCAATAGTCGATGAGCTTTGACTGACGAACCAATAACGTGAAGCGTCAGAGCTGTCATTGTCAAACTGACCAATGGAGAATGTAGGTACTCACGGCTCGTATCGGTTATTATAATATGTGGCTGGCCATGGGCTGTGTATTTTTTATATCTTAGGACCATTGTTCAAAATACGATAACATCACATTTTTTTAAGGTTTGGAAGAAGTAAATGTTATCCGCGTGTCTTCAGCGTTGTTCAGATTCTTTTGTTTTATATTGTTAACTTTTGTCATTGGTTTGGCAGAATTATTCTATTTTATTCTTTCTACATCTTGGCTCTTCTGTTAAGGTTTTGTCTGCTCTACAGCATTATTTGTTAGAACCTCATTGTAACCATGAATGATATCTTGTTAATGTTGTTATTAATTCCGTTCCTACGAGTAATAAAAAATCTGCATGTGACTAATAACAATAAATCTACAGAACGACACTGATTCAAGTTCCGTTATCGAAACGGAAAATGAAGTTGACAGTTATACTAAATTTAGTTTTTATTCAGCATCTCAAAAAAATAAAAATTAATCTTGAAATAATATAAACGTACCTAAATAGTTACTTTTTTCACTTACTATTATCATAGTATGACATATCCTAATTAAAATATAAAGCCATTATATCAATGCTATAAAATATACTGATATCGTAAGAACTGTCCGATATTATCAAAGTCAAATGATCTTTCCAGTCATCCCTCCGCTTTACCGCGCCTTCTAATCTTAAACTATAACAAATCTGTGATTGGTTGAATGAGGAGCTCGTGGCTAAAACAGCCGCACAGGTCGATCTTCAAGGTTAAGCAACGCTTGCCGAGGTTGGTCTGTGGATGGGTGACCATCTGAACATACCGAGTTTCCTCCGTGCCTCGGAAAGCACGTTAAGCTGTTGGTACTGGTTGTCATTTGGAGATCCTTGACAGTCGTTACGGATAAATCAGAATTCAGAAGCCAGAAAAATCTGACACCAGTGTCTTGCCAAGGAGTACCGTGTTACCCAGTTAATGGATTGTGGAGGTCTAGTAGGCAGCTGCTCCACGTATAATACTAGTTATCTGAATCCGGTTTGACTGTAAGCCGACCCCAATATAGTTGGGAAAAGGCTAGGCAGATGATGATTGGTTGAATGAGTTAGTGATTGCATCACATAACATTCGTTTAATTTTTGTCGGCTCGATATTTTTTCTCCAGAAACCAGTGTTCGCAACTATATGGTTTGTCATATAATAGGGGACCGAACTAAAAAAACTCTAATTAGTTCGTCAGCTAAATTCCAAAAAGTTTTTTTTTTCGTAAATAAATTTTAAGACTATCATTGCATTGAAAACTCATGTGATTACAAAGTGTACTAAAATCAAATGAAATGTGACGCACAAGTGACGTCACACGAGTTTCCAATGCACTGTTCGAATATACTCGTATGTTTAAGTCTTAATTTTTTGTTTACGCGAAAAAGAAAAAACGAGTCGGATATTTTTTTGGAAATGTATCTGATGGACTAATTACTTTTCTAATTTGATTTAAATCCGGTGTCTTATTGCTTAGTTGCCTCTGAATTTTTGTATGCTGTATACGAGGCAGATTACCAATATCGCTTCGCGAAAAGAAAATTCGAAAGTAATTTATTCAAGTTAGGCTGGGAGCCAGCAGTTTTTGAACGTCAAATTTTACAAAAGAACTATCTTTCCATCCCACTAAACGCCCGCCCGTCACCACTTCCTAGTGTTTTAGCTATGGAGAACAAACCCCCAACAACACATCTGTTTGTTACGTTTTAGGAACAAAGGTATGCAAAGTAATTAATACATGACCCGAAAAAAAAAAAAAACAATTTATCACTTGTCATCTAGCACTCTATGACATTATAAAAGAAAATACACACTCAAGCAAGTGTTGACGTATGTGGATTAAATAAATAAGTAAAAAAAAAGATTGACCTACATCGTCAGCTAAATAAATAATAAAAAGAAAAAAAAAACACAATATTATGAACACATAAAACCTGCCATAAACTAACTACTTATAGACAAAGAACATGATAATAATGTCTTGCGTTCTACCAACACAGCGACCAAATTCTTATCGTCTAAACAAATGAAATACCTACAGTCCATAATATTCTGACTCGATTATATTGAAATTCTTTAAAGGTGATTCAACCATATTGATTTATTTCATTCAACGTCCTTTCGTACTTCATTGTCATCTGACTTCGCGTAAATTTTAATTAAAGTATCATTACTTAATGATTAGTCAGAAAACTAATTTATTTTTGATAAAAAAAATTCAAAGAAAAAGTACTGGACTATTCCGTAATTAGGCAATATAGCTAAAGACAAAACAATTATACCTAGGTTGAAGTGCTTTTATCGGACTTTGTTTAATTACTCAAATTGTTTGTGTTCGTAAACACATTCTACGACAAAATTATAATGTGAATCAAGATTATACTTTCTGTTGACAAATCTTTACATTGAAAACATACCTCTGCACTAATATTAATAAACTCAAAAACTACAAGGTCGATTTAAAAAAATCTTGTACCATTGAAATGCTACATTATCTCTTAGTAGCATAGGTTCCTATGTTACTAAGAGACGTCAGTAACTTGAAAAAAATAGGAATCCCTACACAAAATTGCAATACTAAACCCGCGCCAACAAAGTCACTGGCGTAGAGCATTTGATTAAAATTATACAATAAACTCTTCGTCAGTATCGATTTATTCCCAACAGCATTATTCCACCACTGAAAGTAACTTGAATCACAAAAAGAAAAAACACAAGTCTTCAATGTCAGACCTTTTCACTAACTCAATAAAAAGACGCGTCAAGCCACAGCACATTGTGTACCACATAGTAAATATTATTTACAGAAATAATATTCCTTCTGTATACAGTGGAAACCCTGAATTGTTTACCCGGAACTAATATACCAACTCCATTATGCCACAGCGGAAGGGCTAAAGCCTTTTGAATGGGAAAAGAATTTAAAAATATGATATGTTATTTGTAAGGAAAGCACGCCAATCTCATTTCTGTGCTGGATTATAATTCAGCGTACGAAAACATGTTCCTATTTCATTTTAGTAAGTTATCCTGTCTGTTTTTTATCTAAAACCATCTGGTTTATTCATTGAAGCTGTTTGTTTCAAAATCAAGTTGTGTTGAAGGTGCTACCTGTGCTAACAAAAATTGTTTTTAAAAATACTATCGTCGATTCTGTAAAGAGTTTTTGTAAAGCAATATTCAATCACGTGACAAATAATGTCGTCCAATCTATTGAAAGCGGCTAATCATTTATTTTCATCTAAGCTTATTAGTTTACTAGCCACAGTAACTCAGAGGGTGTAAGAAGGCCGCCACATAAGCAAAATCATATTAGGTTCATGATATTAATCACACAACAATCTGCCAAATTTCATTTTCATCTTTATTGCTAGCGTATTGGGTTCAAGGTTGATTGGGAGAATTTGAGTGACAGGTAGCGAGATGTGCTTTCTGATTCTGCTAAAGTGGCCTTTTTAGACCCACTGTTGTACTTACAACTGCGGGTTTAAAAAGGCCACTCTCCCATCATCCCTTCAGCCGAAACAAGTCCTCTGTTGGAAATGGGCCTGTACCAAATATTTTCACTAGTTACTATCTATATTAATATTATAAAGCAGAAGAGTTTGTTTGTTTGGTTGAACGCGCTAATCTCAGGAATTCCTGGCTCGAATTGAAAAATTATTTTTGCGTTGAATAGTCCATTTATCGAGGAAGGCTATAAGCTATATAACATCACGCTATGACCAATAGGAGCGGAGCAGCAATAAGAAATGTTGCAAGCGGGAAAAAAGCTTCCGTTGCGTGCGCTGCGTAAACGGTTTAAGTTACGCAAAAATTAAGTATTACGAAATAATTCCTCTTTGAAAGTTCTAAAAAATGTCCTAACAACATATGTCTATCCCTTAAGGTTAACTCACTATAACCCTTTTTATGGAAATCAAATTTGTTCTAAAATGATGCATTATTTGCGAGGAAGTTTTTATTAACATGGTATTAATCCTTATCTAAATAAATACGTAAATCATCATAATATTTAATTTTGAACAAAATTGCCATTGACATTATTTAATTTCAATGAATATCTTGAGAGATATCATCGTTTTAAAAGAACTCAATGAGGCGGAGGGCGCCTGAAGCCCGCCGATTCAAAAAAATTCAAAATTCAAAAAAAATTCAAAATTCAAGCATTTATTTCAATTAAACCATTTACAGGCACTTTTGAATTGTCAAGGTCGGTCGGTCCAAAAAGTTGAAGCTATTTGCACGTTCCAAAGCGTAGATCTCTATGGAGAAGAACGTGCAAGAAACTCCACGGACACTCTTTTAAAAATAATATTTTTTTTTTATTTATTTACATCGGGTTGAAATTATACATACATGTGAGAACGATGTAAAAGACGAGCAGGATAAAAGCGTCCGGAATAAAAGAGGAACAATTCAAAGAAATAATTAAAATTAACCATGGCAGCTAAGAAATGACCAGTCCCGACTGACGGCGCCCGTTCACGAACATGACGCATGCGCCAGCACCATTCGGCTCAACCATTTTGAAGGGAGCCAAATGATCCAACGCATACGCCACCATCAGCTAGACTTTTGAATGAGCATGACACTCCCAACCGCCAGGGTACATTCAAGTCAAAAACATACCTAAAACTGATAATTAAAGATAAAGGTACACAGTACTCACACATGTGCTGTTAATGACTGAAATTATACAATGCTAAGTAAGTTGATTCTAACAATGCAAATTTTTCTTACAATCTTCAGCCGGTCCAACAATGTTTCCGAACTATTTACAGATTAGTTTGGGCTCCCTAGTGGCTGTGGAGCAGGACCAGCATTCAGCCAAGCATTTTTATCTTCAATAATCCCCCAACTTATAATATGCTTGCCTGCATAATGTGCGTTTAATACAAGACTTGAATTTCGTCTCATTTAGTTCTAAAATATGGGGAGGTATCTTATTATAACATTTTAAACAGTACCCCATGAAAGATGAGGCTACTTTAGCCAGTCTGAAGCCTGGTTGAACTAACTGGTCCCTATTTCTAGTACCATAATTATGTCTCTCGCCTCTTTTACTAAAAAGATGTAAATTCTTTCTGACATACATAATGTTTTCGTAAATGTATTGACAAGGTACCGTCATGATGTTAATAATCTTAAACAGTTCCCTAAGAGAATCGCGCCGGCGGAGATTATATATCGCTTTGATGGCTCTTTTCTGCAGAATAAAAATAGACTCGATGTCTGCAGCCCGTCCCCATAATAAAATACCGTAAGACATGATACTGTGAAAGTAACTAAAATATACCAGTCTCGCGGTATCGACATCCGTTAGTTGGCGGATTTTTCTAACAGCATATGCTGCTGAACTTAGCCGTCCGGAAAGAGATGTTATATGAGGGCCCCATTGTAGCCTTTTTTTTTTTTTTTTTTTTTGTTTCGGCTGGGAAAAAATGCATTACGCATACCCTCTCACTCGGGGGAGTGGGAGGGGTATGTGGGACTCCCCGGGCAAGCCCGGTATACCCACTAAAACAACCCAGCAACGAAATTCCCGCAACGTCTTAGTGGGGGTGGACTGGGAGATCGGCGTAGCCTTTACGTCCAGTCCACCTCCGACGACCGCCCGCCTTCATAGCGGGCCCTTCACGCCCCCCCCGTTGGGGGAGGGCCGGGAACCTCCGACGATGGTGGTGACGTGTGCAATGCGGGCGGAGGCGCCCCCGCGCCTGACGCCCGCCCATCACCACCGCGAGGAGGGAGAAGAGGACGTCTTCTCCGACCTCGCCTTCGTCTGCGGAGCGGCGCAGCGAGAGGATCGTCCTCCCGTGCGCGCTCCGCCGCCTCCTTCTGCGAGATGACATCCTCGCAAAAGGAGGCTACCGCGGCCCAGGACTCCTCACTCCCCAGCATGCATCTGACCACGCTGGGAAGGGAGAGGTCCTGTCCGATCTCCGCAGTGAGACTGCGACGCGGCTCGGACCAAGCTGGGCACACCTCCAGTGTGTGCTGCGCCGTGTCCTCCGCCGCGCCGCAGTCGTGACACGCCGGTGTCTCCTCCCTCCCGATCCGGTGCAGGTGCGTGCCGAAACAGCCGTGGCCTGACAACACCTGCACCAGACGGAAGGAAAGGAAGCCGTGCGGGCGCTCGAGCC
Source organism: Ceramica pisi (assembly GCA_963859965.1). Classification (NCBI taxonomy): domain Eukaryota; kingdom Metazoa; phylum Arthropoda; class Insecta; order Lepidoptera; family Noctuidae; genus Ceramica; species Ceramica pisi. The sequence goes on from OY982538.1 coordinate 3,474,245, forward strand.
AGTCTCGCAAGACTGGACCGAGCGCGTCCAGGGTCCGACGACCAAAGGTGGCGGAGGCGAGGTCCTGCGTCCAATGGACGACAATGGCGTCCCTCGCCTCCCTCCGCACCGCCTCCCGCTCCTCTGCGACAGGGCGCTCCCCGAGCGCTTTTCGGCGAGCCGTCCATTCGTACACCCTGGCGAGCACCCAAGCCTCCAACTCCCAAGGAGGGGTGCCCGCCAGAGCGCACGCCGCCGAAAAGCCTACCGACCGGTAGGCCCTCGCCACCCGCTGTGCAATGGCCCTTTGTGGCCTGCGGATGGCTGTCGCATTCTCCCTCCTGCTGAGGGAGTCCGCCCAGATTGGGGCCCCGTAGAGGGCCATACTCCTTAAGATGCCGGCATACAAGCGCCGGCATCGCGCGCTGGGTCCCCCCAGGTTAGGGAGGAGCCAGGACAGGGCGCCGGCGGCCTTCAGCAGGCGCGTCGACAGCCCGCTGAAATGCGGGCCGAAGCGCCACCTGCTGTCCAGTACCAGGCCCAGATACTTCATCTGGGCCTGGACCCCCACCCTGATGCCCTCCACATTGATGTGGGCATCTGGAGGGCAGCGCTGCCGAGGCCCGCGAAAGAACACGGCCTCGGTCTTGTTCAGCGCCACCCTCAACCCCAGGCGGCGGATCCTTCCTGCGACCAAGGATCCGCCAGCCGAGGCCAGACAGGCCGCCTCCCCAAAGTTCCTCCCCCGGGCAGTGAGGAGAGTGTCATCCGCGTAGCAGATGACACTCGTGCCACGGAGGAGGGCTCCCCGCAGGAGCCAATCGAACCCGATGTTCCACAGGGGGGGCCCAAGTACCGACCCCTGTGGAACACCGCACTCTGCGCCGTACCGCCGCAACCTGGCCGTTTTGTCTACAAGGAGGACCTCTCGGTCCTCCAAGTAGTCGGCCAGGAGGTCCCGCAAGTATTGGGGCACTCCATGATAGCGGAGTGCCTCCAATATCGTCGAGTGGGGGACGGAGTTGAAGGCGTTGGCTATGTCGAATGACACTGCCAAAACTCCGTCCCCCGCCTCGACTGCCCCCTTCACCTGCCCCTTGAGCAGGGCCAGCGCGTCGATGGTCGAACGCCCCTGTCGGAAACCAAACTGGGCGTCCGACAGGTCTGGCCCTACCCCCCGCAGATGGCTGTTGAGCCGGCAGGCGATGATCCCCTCGAACATTTTGCCGACCTCATCAAGCAGGACGATGGGTCGGTATGCCGAGGGGGAGTCCACTGGGCGTCCCTCCTTGCGGAGGAGGCATAGCTGCCCCTCCTTCCACAGTTTCGGGAACCTTCCAGACGCGAGGCACGCGCTGAACAGGTCCCGAAATCTGTCCTCCATTTGAGCGGCAGCTATAGCCACCACCCGTGCTGGGACGCCGTCCGGACCGGGGGCCGTCTTCTTGGCGCGAAGGCCAAGAAGACCCTCGCGGAACTCTTCCTCCGTCACCGGGGGCACGTCTGCCTCCGCCGGTGGTGCCGCCCCTCGCGGGGGGTCCATCGTTGGTGGGGTGAAGTCGGTCCTGCGCGGAAACAGGGACCGGACCACCCCATCCAGCAGCGCCGGCTCGAGGGTCTCCGTCAGGGGGGGACCATGGGGCCGCAGTTGGTTCCGCGCTGCCCGATATGGTCTCCCATAGGGATCCCGATCGAGACCCTCCAGCATCTCGGCCCTCGCCGCGTCCTTGGCAGCGCACATAGCTGACTTGAGGACCGCCTTCGCCTCTCGATATGAAGCGTAAAGACGGTCCTCGTCTGTCTGGCTACGTGCGCTGCGCCGACGGCTCCGCGTGTAGGCCCTACGGGCCGCCACGCAGGTGGCCCGGAGGCCTGCCAGCTCCTCCGACCACCAGTAGACGGCACGACGGGGAGGCGGACGACGGGACCGAGGCATGCTGGAGTTGCACACCTCGGTCAGGGAACCCCTCAGCTGGGCCGCTGCGGAGTCCACGTCCAGGACCTCAACAGGGGGCGACAGCCAGTCCTGCAGGAAGGCAGCCTCCTTGGCTGCCTCGCGGTCCAGGCGAGTGAGGGCCCACCGAGGGAAGGGAGACCTGCCAGAGCGGGCCATCTCCCCCCGGGAACCATGCTGGGTGGAGATGTCGAACCGCACATATCTGTGGTCCGACAATGTCTCCACCATCTCAACCCACCAGTTCACAATGCGTGCGGCAAGGACGGGGGTGGCAAACGACACGTCGACCACCGACCCTCCCCGTTGCCGCACACATGTGTGGACCGCCCCCCTGTTGAGGAGGGACACGCCGCATGACGCCGACCAAAACACGACGGCGCGTCCCCGGACGTTGCAGGAGGCAGCCGGGTTGCCCCAGGCCTCCGACTTGGCGTTCAGGTCGCCCAACACCACGACCTGGCGTGGCGCCGCCCTCGCTACGACAGCAGTGAGGACCTCCAGGAAGTCCTCAAAGTCTGAGAGAGGGCGGTTAGGGGAGAAGTAGACCCCCACCAGGGCCAGATCTCCCCACGCGGCGGCCACGTATCCCGGTCCCCTCTCTAAGAGCGAGAGGGGAGGGGAGTCTGTGGAAGACCGCGACACCAACGCCACCAAGCCGTCCCGGTCGCCTAGCCAGCTGCCAGGGACCGAGTAAGGCTCGGCGACCACCGCCAAGTCCACCAACCACTCAGCCATGGTCTGCATCAGCAGATCCTGGGCTGCCCGGCAGTGGTTGGCGTTCGTCTGAAGGATGCGATGTTCGACTCTATCCATTAGTCGGACATCGCACCCCCCTCCTCCGCAGCTGTGCTGGCAACAGGCCCAGCTGGCACCTGCGCTTTGCCCCTCGTAGGGGGAGGATTACAATTCCTCCCCTTCATTATGTGACCCGCCGGGCGGCTACTGGCGGCACACACCGCGCAGTGCGGCTTAGCAGCCGTGCAGGAGGCGGCTTTGTGGCCGTCCTTGCCGCAGCGGTAGCAACTGTCCGTCCTGTCGACTTTGGACGGACAGAGGGCTCGGGTGTGCCCGATGCCGAAGCACCTAAAGCAGCGCAGAGGCTGCTCATCAAGTGCCCGGACCACACCCGAGCTAAAGCCAACAGAGAGCCGTCCTTTGTTGAGGACGGCTTTGGCGGCGGCGACTGGGCACTCGAGCCGCATAGAGCCCATGCCGCCGCGGCCGACCCTGATGTCGCGGCCCTGTACCGCTGCGACGCTACATCCACCGATTGCAGCGACCGCCGCCACTACCTCCTCTTTGGTGACGGAGTCGTCGAGATCCGTCACCTCTATGGCCGCCGACTTGATTGGTCGGGCCACCTTGGCCGCGTCCGCGACGACCTCCTGCAGCTTGGCTGCGAAGAGGTCGGCGTTGGCGCTGCCCTCCGCCCCCGGGAACTCAAAAAGTCGAGCCCCGGTTTGGGTACGCCGGCAGGAGACTTTGTCGATCCCCAGTTTGGCGGGATCGGCATTGGCACGCGCACGCAACAAAATAGACGCGTACGTTTCCCCGCGCTCCGCAGCCTCCGCAGTGAGCGTCACCACGACGGCTGCGGACCGCGGGGGAACAAGCTTACCCCTCCTTCGCCCCTTCCTCTTCCCCTTACCAGTCGCCTGTGACTGGCTGGGAGGCGTGGTGGCGGGGGCGGCCGCTGCCGCCTTTCGGCCCTTGCCTTTCCCCTTCCCCCTCCCAGTCGTCTGCGACTGGTTGGGAGGCGTAGTGGCGGGGACAGCAGAGACGGCTGTCGCTGTCTTCTTTCCCCTTCCCTTGCCTTTCCCCCTCCCGACCACCTCAATCCAACCCTCCTGGTTGGACGGAGTGGTCGAAGGAGGAATGGCGTCCTCCACTTGTGAGGACGGCCCCGGCTGACTTTGCCTTTTGTCCGCCGCAAGCGGTGGTCGGAGGCGCTGCTCCGGCAGGAGCCGGTCCTCGATGCCTGCCAAGCAGGCTCGGGTGAAAGCCCGCTCCTCCATGACGACCTTGCGGATGACATCCTCAAGGTTGGAGGCGGGGGCTTCCACTGCAGGCGACGTGCCCTGACTTGGCGGGGCAGTTGCGTCAGCCAACTTCTGATGAAGTTGGCTGACCTCCAGTTGCAGGCGATCCACCTTCGCCTGCAGCTGCCGCGTTTCGTCGGTCGCTGTCCGTCGGACCAGCTCTTCGACGATGCCGCGCATACTTGCGGCCCGGCACTTAAGGGCCTTTTGGAAAGTGCCCTTAAGGTGTGAGGACTTGGCGGCGACCTCCACGATCTCCTCCTCGTCCTCCTCCGCCATACGCTCCAGCTCTGCCACGGAGTTGTCGGCGTACAGAACGCGTGACGCGCCGTAGCCGGACTTGGCCCGGGCGGCACGCGCTCGCTGCTCCTTCGCAGCTACCCGCTCCTCCAGCTCCTGCTGGTTCTGCTCCCGCCGAGATAGGTCCAACTGTCGTTGGGCATCCTCGAGACCCACCGAGTGGGTATCTGCGGCTGTCGCTGGCCTCTTCGCCTTCGCCAGCCCCGTCGAGCCTGAGGCCGAAGAACCTCCCGACCCTTCGTTGCGACGCGCGGGGCGCTTTCGCGACCGCGAAGTGCCCGCGTCTGAGACGCTGACGAGGGACCCGTCTGAGTCCGACGTCTCGTCTGCCGTCCTGAAGAAGCTAGCTGCAGACGGCGCGCGGCTAGCTTCTGACGCTGAAGCGTCGGATTGGCCCTGAGAAGGGCCTTTGGTTTGGCCCTGAGAAGGGCCTTTTAAGAAACGCCCTAAGGCATCCCGCTTGGGCTTAGGCATTGCCTCCGCCGAATTCGTAGTAAAAACCGCAAAAAGATAAAAACAACCGCAAGGTGAAGGCAAATCTTATGCACTTTGTTTTCTTTTCATTTAGAACTAAATTATTCGCCGTGAACCAATTTTGGACTTGCTTTAGGGCATTATTTATGTCATTAACATTGTTCGTCCTTCTATTTATCTTAAAAATTAAAGAGGTATCGTCAGCAAACAACACCATATCAAGATTTTGTTGCAATAAATAAGGTTCTTGTGTTTGTCATCAGGAGAAGGTTTTAATGTAAAAAAAAGTTGCCAGTTGACGGGAGCGAAGCCGCGGGGGACAGCTAGTATATTATAAAGCAGAAGAGTTTGTTTGTTTGTTTGTTTGGTTGAACGCGCTAATCTCAGGAACTACTGGTCCGATTTGAAAAATTCTTTCAGTGTTAGATAGCCCATTTATTGAGGAAGGCTATATTATTATATCATCACACTAGGACCAATAGGAGCGGAGCAGTAATGAATAATGTTACGCAGACGACGTTGCACGGGTCAGCTAGTTCTTCATAAATCATCTGCCTAGCCTTTTTCCCAACTGTATTGGGGTCGGCTTTCAGTCAAATCGCATTTAGCTGAATACCAGAATTTTACGGAGAGCGGCTGCCTACCAGACCTCCACAACCCATTAACTGGGTAACACGGTACTAATTGGCAAGACTGGAGTCAGATTTCCTAACTTCTGACAATCCGTAAAGACTACCAAATAACTACAAATTATAGCCGGTACCAACGGCCTAACGTGCTTTCCGATGCATGGAAGAAACTCGATATGTTAAAATGGTCACCCATCCACAGACAAGCCTTGGCAAGCGTTGCTTAACCTGGAAGATCGACCTGTGCGGCTGTTAATGTTTAGCCACGAGCTCTTCATATTCTCCATAAGTAACTTTTATTATTAGGTTTAACATGAGGCTAAATAATAACAGCCGCATTGGTCGATCTTCAAGGCTAAGCATATCTTAAATTCTTAACATAGCGAGACTCCTCCGTACCTTGGAAATTACGTTAAGCCTTTGATCCCGGCTGTCATTTGTTGATCTTTGGCAGTCGTAACGGATTGTCAGAAGCCAGAAAATGTGACTGACTGAGTCATGTCAAGAAGTACCGTGTTAACCAGTTGATGGGTTGTGGAGCTGGTAGGCAGCTGGAATTATACTCAATCCGGTTCGGCTGGAAGCCGACCCCAATATAGTTGGGAAAAGACTAGGCAGATGATGATTAGATGCAGGTTGTTTCATGATCACTTAACGCACGCCTAAACATTAAAAGTCGTGCTAATTATCGTTAAATAAAAAAAAATATGTTGTTTCTCAATAATTATGTCAGCGTTAACGCACGCATAAAAATAACGATTACGTTAACATATGGTTTAAGCGCTGGTTAACGTTACTTTAGTTGCGTCAAATAGAACAATATTGTGAAATTTCTTTTGAATTCCTCAAACAGCAGTTCTTCTGATTACAGAAAAAAGGCTAGAGTGCAAAAAAAAATATTTCGGTAGGACACGTTAATAACTTGAGTTATTGGGATGAGGAGAGGCCTTAGTGTGAGTTTTTTCGACTCACGTTCGAACGCGTTCGATTGCGAGCGCGTTAGAATTTAGTATGGGAAATTAGGTTCTACGAGTGACCACCAGGTGGCACTATAACTAAATTCCCATACTAAATTCTAACGCGCTCGCAATCGAACGCGTTCGAACGTGAGTCGAAAAAACTCACACTAAGGCCTCAGGAGTTTATACCAAAATGTTTTGATACAACGCTTCTTATTTAACGAACGTTAAACATTTTCCATAATCGTTAATTTTGACGTACGTATACTAACGTTGACAAACCGAAACAACCCACCCTGAGTAAAGCATGTTGATTGCTAACCTCGTAATAAACAAAGCAAAATAAGAGGAAGTTGGTAACATAAAATTACAAGATTCTTTTAATTCACGACCTTTAGCTTTTCCGTTCCTCTATTTTTAGAACATAATGGTCCTCTTTCGTGGTTTTTCCCTGAAATCGTTAGTTCATTGTGTTTGTCTTGTTATTTCAAAGGTCTTCCGGGATTTTGAGGGTTCAGTTTTAATTCGGTTGTTCAAATCTGGTCTTTAATGTTTTAGTTAATGACAATGGGAGATTTAATAGCATCAATTATCTAAATACACGAGCAATAAAGCTTGTTGTGTCTTTGTGTTCGTTTTTGTTTGCTTGAAAGTTTTACCTTAATGGCAACCATATTACTTGCTTAAAGGGAAGCTCCAAACACTATTTATATTATGTAAACTCATGAAGCAATAAAATATTTTTGTATTTTGTATATTTAGTTGTGAAGGTCAATGTCATGTAAGCACGCAAAGGTATGGAGAAATGGAGTCACACACTCATAAGTAGTCACGTACTAACTCAATTAAAAAGCATATTATTATCTTGTTTTGCTGTGGCTTACTGTGGATGTGAGCTCGTGGCTAAATATTAACAGACGCACAGGTCGATTTTCAAGGTTAAGCAACGCTTGCTGAGGTTGTTCTGTGAATGGGTGACCATTTTAACATACCGAGACTCACTCGAAAAGCGCGTTAAGCCGTTGGTCCCGGCTGTCATTTGTAGATCTTTGGCAGTCATTACGCATATTAAGAAGCCAGTAAATCTGACATCAGCCTTACTAAGATATACTTACCGTGTTACCCAGTATATGGGTTGTGGAGGTCTGGAAGGCAGCCGTTCTTCAACAAATACCTACCTTCTGGTATAAACTAAATTCGTTTTGTCTGGAAGTCAACCTCAATATAGTTGGGAACAGGCTAAGCAGACGATGATGTTTACAGTAAAATTTCGGTAATTGATTCTGCTCTCTGAAAACCTATGCGTTCCAATCAGAGTTCATCCAGTCAAATCAAACTTGGATTAACAGCAAAACAAAAACAAAACCAATAAATATCGGATACCAATATTTGCACAACGTAGAAAGGTCAAATTAATGTTAAAAGGAATATAACTTTCATTCAAAATTGTAGACTCACTTTCGATATCCAAATATATCTGTTTTAACGAACGGCAGAGATCGTTACGAAAGGACAACTTTTGAGCTCCAAACTTCCTCAAGGTTTTAATAAGAAAGTTAAAGATTACACGGAGTTGGTTTCGGTTGAATGATATTTATGTAGACATTGATGAAGTTACTGCTCAAGTTATCAGAAATTGGGAAGGCGAAAAAGAAAATGTAGGTAATAATATATATAGATTTTAACTTGCCATGTTCAAGATATTAAAAGTTAAAATTTAAAGTTAAAATTCTACGGATGAGAAATTTTAAGGAACTGAAAAACTCCCGGAATCAAAATCGTTTGTATATATAACTCTATAAAACAATCTTATCCTTCTCTTCAAACAAACCAAACAAAACGAAAATTCATCAAATATTTCCAACAATTAAAACCTTTATTCGTTGCTTCCATCGCAGTCAATGCCAAATTAATTTCGGCTACTGGCTCGTTCCCGAGTAATCTAAGCCCGAATCAGTTCGTTCTTTATGAATGAAACATTTTAGCTGTTCTCGAAACTTCTGTATCTGTGGCGGATAGATAAATCAACTGTACCCAAGTTTGTTTCTTGCCTTCGATAAGAGAATCTTCAGAGCATGATTTTGTTAAACTTTTAGACTTGTTGTCTTATTAAATTAAAGGAGGGTTTTTGTTCAAGCTTGTTTATTCGAGTTTCGTGAATATTCAGAGCTTATCCTGTTTAGATGGAAACGTTTTCTTAAAATCTGGTAGACTGGTTAATGTTATTAAGTTTTTGTCTGATATCTTGAGATGGTACACAATGATCGTCTTGTTATTTTCGATCGACTGGATTTGAGATTTTAAGTGGTGAATGCATGGTGACTATTTTTGTCTTCAATACAATAATTTTATATATTTTCTTGTCTGTAATCGAATTTTACTTAATATTCCCAAAACTATTTTCACGCTGCACAGTACATGGGAGGAACTTACTACCAACGTAAGTTTTCGTAGTGAAATACAACATTTGTTTGGTTATTTTGCTCTTGAGAGTATGAAAACGGAATTTATCTGTGAATGTTAGAATATTTTTAATGTAATCGTGTTCGGTGTTTAAAACCTATTCGATGAACAATGTATTAACATGTTTCTCCCTGTTGGTGCCAGGTTGCAGAACGCACGAGCCGAAAGCGTGAGGGGGGCCCGGCGATCGCCGGATGTCCGCCAAAACTCGCTGCCGCGCATCACCAGTACACCACCCACGCCCAATAGGTAAGCAGCGTCATCATTACTAACACTGCCAACATTATCATTAACAATATCAACGTCGTCAGTGATGACATATGAATAGAGGATTAGATCCCGCACGGTTTTTCGAATCCCGGGATTTCGGGATTATCTAAAGGCAATCCCGGGGTCCCGGGATTGTATTGGTAATAGAAAGTGGTAACAAAAAGACGGTAAAACATATCAGAATCAATTTTTTATTTATCATTTAGTTTTAGGGACATAAAATATTGTTTTTTCTTTATTCTTTTATATTTTTACAGATTGAAATTTTTATATTCTAATTGATTGTGTATTTTTGACATGGGTGATTACTTTTAAGAGTAATTTAAATATATATATTTTCTTTATTCTATTTTAATTCATTATTTTTACACGAATACTTACTCTGTAAAGTATTGTTATTATTTTTTATTTTTATTTATTAAATTACTTATCTTTAAAAAAAAAAAATGTACCTATGTCTACTCAAATCTGTGTGGTATTTTCCTCAAAATACCACTTCAGACCTGTTCACTACATGGTTTTCATATGATTTGACTAGTACGATTGTATGGACTTTAAAAGAGACTTAGTCCTGTGAGTTTGTTTCGGTGTTTCTTCTCAGAGCAGTCAGCTAGGAAACACCGGCCTCATCTAGTTTAAAAATAACCATAAAAGATTGACGTGTAAAAATGTAATGTACAACCTACTTACAAAATAAATATCATTTATAATAAAGTTTTAAATCAAAAAGGCGGTTATAACAAAATTATACTTTCTTCTTGCAAAATAAACGTTTCACGCACATTTTTATCGACTTATTTATTAAATATATCAGTTCCGAAAACCCCGGGATTCATTCAACTGGATCCCGAAATTTTCGGGACTAAAATGTGACCGGGATCCCGGGATCCCGAGATCCGGTATCACGGGATCTAATCCTCTACATATGAATGATGAAATATGTGGCTGAAACAATCAACATCAATTTTAAGAAAACTCTATGTTTTGTTATTTTTGACACTTATTTCTGGGCAGGATCTTTTGCATCTTTATTGTGTTCTTATGAGATTTGAGTTTCATTATTTTAAATGCATGTTACTTTGAAATAGGTGATTCTAATGCCAGTTTTAATCTTCTAGGATCGTTGATTACCTTGCTCCTGAATCACCAATGAACGTGGATGAAGATCTTCTACTAGAGCTTCTGTTTAAAATCTGAAAACGGCAGTTATTCAACAAACACTATCAATTCCTTAAACTATATTCATTTTGATTCTACCCTCAATCGGAGGTATTTCTTTATCCTTAATTTAAAAGTCGAAATCTTTAGTTGGAGTATGTTGTGTTTTTTTTTACATCGAGTATTTCAAATTACGCATTAACACCAACTGCCTTTCACATTATCAAATAAATACTGTCTGACATAACTTTAGCTAATTTCACAAAACAGGTTTCTTATCGGAGTTGTGAACTGACTCAGGCCTTGTCTATTTGAAATGTTTTCACGATTATTTTGTGTATCGTATTTTATTGATATGAAAATTTTTGACGATAGACGATATGAAAACTTTTGACTAACGTTTCGTTTAGTTTTTCTTTTCTGAAATAAAACACTATCGTTATAATTCGATACCGTTTCAATACATTGGTACGATTGAATGGATTTATAAGATACGAAACTGTTGTTTTCGTTCTTCTAATGTAAATCTCCGCAGTTCCATCCGCGCATAATTATATTATACGGATTATAGCAACGCGTGTGACTCTAGGAAGTAATTATGTTTTCCTTAGAAATGACTTGTTTAGAGTTTAGATTTCGATTTATTCTTTATTTTAAACTCTTCAGGTCATAGACAGGGTTATATTTAGTATAAATTTTATCGTATTTGTATTATATTTTCATAATGTATTTTTGAGATATTTGTTTAGAACATTTATTGGAATCATATTTTTGAAAACTCTAAATTGGATGTAAAGTAATTAAACCTAGATCATCAAACGTATTGGCTAAAAAAAATTCGTAAGACTTGACGCAAAATTTTTGAAAATTCACAAATATCTACAAAAATGGTTGCGTAACGTTTGGCTTTTGCGATTCACGTCAATTGCAAAACGATTTGATAATGAATTTTAATGTGAAACATTGAGTTTATTATTTTGCTTCGAACTTTAGATCGAGTCAAAACTTAAATTCTATTCTATGAATGATTTCAACAATGAAGTTTAAAATATGTAGGTTAAGTACAAATTCAAATTATTAAAAGCCACTGTTCTTATAAAGTAGATGCACTTAGCGTATAATACAATAAACCCGACGAGCTGTGAGTATTTTGAGATTTTATCGTATATAAGAGAAATAAAAGTAATTACGCGGTTAGTTTCGGTCGAAAGTTTACAATAGGTTTCATTCCAGCCTAAATAGTTTTAATTCTTTTAGTCTATGCAGTGAAGATGAAGCCTTAGATATCATCGAACATGTTCTACAATCTTTGAGACTCCCTTTAGATTAGATCGAATTTTATGAAAGACCTTCGACCGTGTCACCAATAGTTGGTTTTCCGTTCATTCTTCGTCTTCTTTTGTCACGATATCGTTAAGGGTGATGCTCCAGGGTGGCCCGCGAAATCCAAATATTTTTATGTTTTTTGCAATTTGCAGGTCAATGTGAAGCTGTATGTCAAACAAAATACAATTCGCGATCGTAAGAAGCATTTATCTAAAGGATAATAACCATTTGAATCATCAATATAACCCTCTAAGTTCATATAACTCGATTGAATGTAATTTCATGAAAAAGTCATTAAATCGAGTTATATGAACTTAGAGGGTTATATTGATAATTAAAATGGGTATAATTATTTAGATAAATATGCGTTACGGCCGCGAATCGTATTTTCTTTAACATACAGCTTCACACTGACCGGCAAATTGCAAAAAACATCAAAATATTTAAATTTCGCTGGCTACCCTGGCGCTTCCACCTTAACTTTGATTCTTCCTCCCCCCTAGTTCCTATTCCAATAAGTGCGGATCCTTACTATGACTTTTCATCAACTACCTACATCTACTCTTAGTTCTTTAGATAGTGTTTTTTTTAGATCCTCGTTATGCTAACGCCATACATAACTAGCGTTCATGAAGAAATAAGGTTGTGCACCATTTAAATATAGAAAATAAAAACCTAAATATTCCCTTTTTCTGAATTCTCTGATATTTTAACGTAGTAAACATAGTACAGTTTTATAGTATAAGAAATAATAGAATAATCATAGCTTATCCATAAGAAGACGTGCTACAGTCGAGATATTTTCGATTCGTATTTTTATAAAGCAAAAGTTTCGAACGAATAAGGACGCTTTGCTTGAGCAGGGCCCTGGTACGTTGAGTTATCAAACTTACTTCAACAATCTCTTTTAACTTTATTTCTTTCATTCAGTTTTATGATATTTTAATTAGATTTGAGACTTAATTTTTCTTTTAAATTCTTACTCTTTCTGTAATTTTAATTCAACTTTTCGTACATTCCGATATATTCCTGTTTATTTAGATTTTGAAAGGCCCAGAGTTGAAAAAGTAGGCAAAAAAGGTTGGTTGATTCTCAGCGAAAATTTCAATTTTTCTCCGTTCGATGTCGAGCGGTGTTTTGTTGAGAATGAACCAGCATTTTTTCAATTAGAGGAAAAATAAACACGCGACGAGGATTGAGAAAAACCGTCCAGTTGTGGCGGCTTTTGCACCCTCCGGTAGCGAACGGCAAAAGTCGCAAATATCGTGGGTTTGCAAACACTTGGCGTGGTGGCAAGCGCGGCCTGCGCGGGGCGGCCGGGGGCGCACTAATACAACACGTATATTTCATATTTTTGGATCGCTAATTTTAAGATGTTATATTTATATATGTATATGTAGTAATGGCGGGTACGATACCAGTATTTCGAGATGTATTGCGCCAAAAGTTTTGATGTATTAATTTTCCATAAAAGTTATTCTATCGTTTCTGTCTTAATTTTCGAACAAATGGTTCGTTTAGCTAGTGGTCATGCGTATATTTTTAGATAGCGTGCACGATTGCTTCTGGAGCGCTGATAAAGTTATTAAAATGCGAAACGGTGGAAATATGAAGAAAATGAATTAAAAAAAATATTTTTCTCAGTAACGCGGAACCACTGAAAGCAATAATATTTTTGTGGTGGAATAAACTCCGATTTGTAAAGAAAGAGTATTTTAATATCCACGCGATCGTCACAAAACAGTTGAAGTATAGACGCTTCTTAGTGCCACCAATAACTGTGTCATTTTAATATCCTATTTTTTTTTGTAAAATGTGTATATAATTTAATTATTTTAAACGCCAAAAAATTACCAAAAAAAGTATTAATTTATTTTAGTATATTTTCTATAAAATAAATGTCAATTACATTAAATAGTAAAAAAAAAGAATTCATTTTTGTAAAAAAAGATTATGAAACAAGCTCTTAACATTTTTTTCCATTGTGTTTTCTTTTAATTTTACAAAAGAACGAAAGCAATAAACTTTTTAAGGATCATAAAAGTGGCACACTTAAGGCGAGGCTTAGTCATTGACCACAGCTAAAAGATAGTGCACTAGAAGTAGATATAGTTAGATAAATTACTATTATATGAAATAACAAAAAAAAAAACTTGAAATCTATACATAGAATTTAAAACTAAAAGTTTAACTAATACTTTTTATTATTATATTATAAGAAGCTTGTTCACACATTTTAACTTCATATTTAGTAAGTATTCCTAAGACTAAAAGATAGAAATTGTTACTAACTGGTACTGGAATGAGATATTAGTAAGACTATGATTGGATTTCTTTTTTTATCTTTTCGGGTGGGCCGTAACTAGTTGAGCTTTATGAATTTATTATGCCGTAGGCACGTTTCTTTAACGAAAATGTGATAAAAAAAGATTACAAAATGCGTTAATTTTTAGCCTCTATGATTTTAATGTAGTTCTAAGTTACATACGTCTGTTGTTTATGCGATTTCTAGTAGTGAGTTAATTCGCGGTAGCTTGCGTATACTTTTGTAGAGGCGCATAATTTAGTTTTATTCATTTTTATCTTTTCTTGAAGAATATTTAAATTTGATGAGATTAGTAAATTTTTCATAATGAATGGCTAAAACTAATTTTGATCACCTCTGTGTAAAAATGAAGATTATTTTATCAAAATGAGCCTGCCTAAAGTATATTGCATATCACTTAGATACTTACTTAATTATAACTTTGACGTTTTCGACACTCGCGTACTTAGTTTGTATTTTTTTATCAAATGCTAGATCACTAGAAATTCTTTTAATAATATTCATAGCTGCTAAATCCTTTTAGTAGGATTGTAATAATATTTTGAAACGCATTTTAGTAAAGTTTGATTATTTTAAATAATTTAGTTAAAAATTACCAAAAATAAGCATGTTTAGGCTCTTTAAAAATAATAATAACTTTAATTCTTTATATAAAATAATGCAATAGTGCCTGATTTAGTCATACATCATGAATCATCTGCCAAACATTTTTAATTTTAGTTAACAAAAAAATTGCTAGTCATTTTATTAAAGAATAAACAGTAGAAACGTAATTTTACTTTAAAATATTTTCAAAAGTCATTACAATCCTATATTTTTAAAGCTAGCTACTAGAATTATTGCTTTATAAACAAATTTATATAGAAAACGAGCGTTTGATAGCAAATTTTATGATGTTATTTAATTTTTTAATTAATATAATTATTTATATGCAATCTTAAGCGTTGTATGTAAGTTTTTCATTAATTTTAATATTAGCAAATGTAAGAAATTGTTACGTACTGCCAGTTTCAAGGTTTCTAAGACACCAAAATATGGAGGGACGTATGAATGAGGACTGTCCAGACGAACAGCTTAGAATCTCTTTTTATAGTTCATCTTTCGTAAAAAAATGTTGTATGAATTATAATTGGATTAAATAATTATGTGAACTGTATTTTTGACGTCTATTTTAATAGATAATGTAAAACTTGAAAATGAGTTGTAAATAATTTCTGAAAAAGAAAATGTCGTATATTATTTTTAGTCATCAGTGTTTATTAGTTAATTTTTAATTTTGTAAGTATTTTGTGTGAACTGTAAATAAACAATATTGTTCCTAAGTATTTATAATCGTAATTAATCATGTACTTATTTCTTATGAATGTATTTAATATGTAATAATGGTTTTATGAATGAGTATTGATTTCAGTTTTATTCACTTCTATTTTAGGGTTTCATGTAAAACTAATAAATAAGTTAGGTAACATTTTCAAAAAATGTTATTTATTAAAAAAGGTTATAATTTATGAAATGAATTCAAAATGTTATCAGATAAAGTTACCTTTCTATTTTGTTAAAAAAGCTTTTGATTTTATTTTATTTTAGAACTTAAATGAAAATATTGTTTATGTTTTTTGTAAAATATTCTGAGATGATGGACACGAGAGTGCATGCACACGATCTGTTGGATAAGTGTACTTTGAACAAAAAAATAATCTTCCTTTGTAATTATTATAATCTATAAACACTACAAAATTGTGATTCAAAGCAATTTAAAATATTACTGCTGATTATATTTTGTGTTTTATTTCAAAAAAAACCCTACTAACCCTTACAAAAAAAAAAAGACGTGAACTTAAAGCCACAGTATGTTTGATAAAGTATCTCAACTATTTAAATATTCTAAAGAGAAAATGATAAATGAGCAAGTAAATATTGGTGTAACTGATAAGTAAAACCCAAAAATAGAGAAAGTAAATCAAAAACACTAAGAATATTCCGTTAGTGACCATTATTCAAAACAGTTTTCTCAAGCAACAAAAGATAGAAATAATTGTAAAGGAAAATAAATATATTTGAGCAAGCTTTTGCCAAATCTAACATTCCTTAATTCTGCCTGGTAGAAGGAATGCTGGTCGTCCGGTAAAGTGAAAGTCGAAATCAAAAGTGTTTAATTCAATTAGGCCATTAAAAGACACTTTTGAACGTCATGCGTCAAGAAAATAACAAAAACACCGACTTTTGAAATTAAAGTTATTTTTTACTTTGTAGTGTTTTTGTTTTGGAAGTCGGTTGTATTCTTTTGGAAAAAGTTTTTTATTTTTCACTTTTTAGTGCTACCCCATTCCTAACAACACCACTGCAAAATTGCAGAAAAGCAAAATATGCAATTTCGATTACTTGGATGACATAAAACAATTAGACGAATTCCGGCTATTTCGATTTAAAATCCAAAGTTCGTAACCGATTTCGATAAAATTTAAATGGGACCAATCTGCAAGTATATCCTTTCAGATAAAACAATATTTTATCAAATCGGTTCATAATTATCGGAATTATGAGGTAACAAACATAAAAAAAGTTAAAGACCCGTAATGACAGCCACAACCCATCTAGGTGTAAAGTTCTCATCAACACAAATTAGTCAAGCCCAAACACAAGGTAACTGCTTTAAATCGTTGAGGAGTTCCCTCTACTGTCTTTCGGCTCCATCATCAGATCGACTCCAAACCTTAATTAAATTGTAAGTAGTGCTTTAACATACTTAATGAAAAAATTAACAAACGCATTAGTTGCCCATACGATTTTTGAAAGTTGCCCTCGACTTCTCTGGGATGCCATCATCAGATCCTGGTTTCCTTATCATGGGGCCATTTGGGAAGTATACCCTCATCAACAAAATAAAAATATTTTTTTAAATCGGTTCGCAAGCGACGGAGTTATGCCCGAACAAACAAAAAAAAACGAACATCCGAATTGAGAACCTCCTCCTTTTTGAAGTCGGTTAATAATTATACAGAAGAAAAAGTCGCAAAAGTATTTCACTTTAAGAAGTATTTATTAGTTTTTAGACTAGATGCTGATAATCCAGGCTGCAGCATCAGGCCAGACTTATGTCAACATTGCATTGAACTTAAAATTTGGTCCTGTTTAAAATGAGCCCAAACACGACTACGGTCCTGTAATTTCAAGGTTTGTACTTTTTCTGATGCTCCTGGCTTCAGCATCAGGTCTCTACCTATGTACTTTGGTGTTCCTCATTAACAGTACGTTTATCCACACAGCGAGCCCTTTTCAATGAGCCTAAACACGATATATCTGCTGTTAGTTGTCGAGGAGTTAGGTACTCTGCAGCATCAGGTCATGACTTGATGATCATGAGACCAAATGTGGCAAATGCCCTATCAAACATCAAAACAATTTACTAAAACAATCCTTGCCTGTTCGAGTAACTTCTTACTGTTAAGAAGTTGTTCCTTCCATCATCAGCCCAGCTACCTGAGATGGTGACAACCATACGCAAATACTTATGATACTTCATAAAATATGCGAAAAATAATAAGAATGCCTATAAAATTTGAGGGTTGCCTTCGATTTCTCTAAGATCCCATCATCAGATCCTAACTTGGTGACAGTGGGACCACCTCAGAACTATCTACTTTCGAACAAAAAAATAATTTTGAAAATCTGTCGACAGTTGGCGGAGTATTCGATTGACAAACATACAAAAAAAAAAAAAAACATACAATCAGCCGAACATAGTACCTCCTCCTTTTTGTGAAGTCGGTAAAAATAATAAAATGACTCTTATGTCCATTCGGAAAGGCAGATTCTTATGGAGAAGAATAGACAAGAAACTCCATAGTTACTCTTTTTAAATAAATGTGTTTGCAATGTTTGATGTACAATATAATTAAATGTAATGTGAGGATTATGCACCTATTAACCGCAAGCCAGGCTCAAAGGACATGGTAAAAAGTGGCCTATGAATCAACACACGCGAAACCTTTACCATTATTCCTAGATTTTTTTAAAATTACTTTTTAATGATTAGAATAGAACGGACACTTAATTAATTAAGAAAACATTTTAAAAAGTAACTCACTTGGGTTTTGTTCCCCGGCGCATTGAAACAAAGCACTCTCAGCGCTGTAAGATTTTTAGTTACCTACAAAAAAGAATAAAGCGATTAAAGCGCTGAATGACACGACAAAATTGACACTGACAGTCGATGAATTTATAGTTGACACTTTGCCAATTTGCAGATAAAATATAAAAATACCTGTGATTTAATGTATGCTTATGTTAGAAGAACAATTACTAACACCACCACTCTATACCATTTTTTTGGTGAGACAATAAGAGAGGTCTGTGAGCTCTGGGATCTTAGTCCATTTCTGTTGGCAACAATTAAACATACCAAATATAATTATAACCTCAATATCCCAAATCATTTCGGATATTTTACAATTCTGAAAAGTGTCCGCCGCTCAACACCCGGGGGCACGCCCGCGTGCCATAAACTGTTACAACCGTTAAAACCCGATGGCACGCCGGCGTGCCATGGCGAAATATGCGGTTTATTTAAAAACGCATGGTCTTATTTCATGTGGCAAGGTTTACACACTTGCGGGATGATATTCTCGTTCAACTAAGCTATTCCAATTTTAAAAATATATGATGGTATCATTGAAATATTTTTTTTAAAAAACAAACGCTTACTTTGTCTCTGGAACGTCGATGACGGTCGACTTTTTGTTTATACTTTGTTTGCATGTAAATTATTTTATGCTAAGTGTACGAATATTTATTTATGAGTAGCTATTACATCGTTTTACATAAATGTTTGCACGAAATACATCAAAATAATACTTTTTCGGCCATTGAAACATTACGTGTGAATGTCAGTCGCCATTCTTGCAATTAAAATGATGAAATTGTTTTTTTTTTTGGAGTATAATCAACGTTTATGTGAATAAATAGTCGTACAAGTAGTTATTACATAGTTTTGCACAATGTATTTACCATTTTACTTCATAATTTGACTTGTTTTGCCTAAGAATGTACCGTGAAAAACCGTTATTTTTTTTTAGGTGAATTCAGAGGTTTGTATCTTTATTTTTTTTCATCAAAGTGAGTAAGTATTTATACTTATATGAAATTATAGCTCAATGTTGTGTAGGTTTGATAAATATTCCAATTCTGAAACCTAATATACTATGTGAAATTAGCTAATACAAAACACATCGCCGCTTAGTTCTCTCTTCAAGGAAATCTTATCATTGTACAATTATAGTGGCATATTCTTACGACATATAGCTAGTTTTCAATCAATAAAGGATTATGTAGTATCCTAGTAACATTTTTTTATTAGAAACTACTCAATATAACTAGGATGAGCGTTTACAAAGTCAAGCGTTTTATTACGCAATTTCATAAAAACGGCTCGACGGACGATGAAGTTTGATTATGAATATTATGAAAATTTTACATAGGACTGTCAAAAAAACGCTGTAATTAGATTATTTGTTTATTCATAATGTAATTTGCAAAATTTCGCATGGATTGCTACAGTAGTTTTATAAGAAATCGATAGAACAAGGGAACAAACAATATTTCAGCCTGTTCTCCGTTATCAACATTTATTTATAAATACCACTCTCATATTACAAGTATTGTATACATTTTATAGCATGGTCAGTTTATTCAAGAACCAAAAACAGTTTACAGTTTAAGATAAGAGCCACTCGAAACGTAAGCAAACCATTTTTTTTGTTAGCAGTCGTAGCGTGTCAAATTGCGATAAAAAGCGCCGGGCGTTGACAGATGTTGACGTTTGACGCGCCAGGGTTCTAGAGGTTAATTTAGTTTCAGTCGAACATATGCATTAAGTAAAACACATAGTAAATTCACGTCTCTGTTGGTTCTGAGGCGAACGATGTTTGGACGCATAGCAATGTCCTTTCGACATACATTTACTCCCGGACGATACCTTGTAAAATGGTTAAGACAGCTTATCATGGACATCTGTGAACGTCAATTAGCAGCGGCAGCATCCCAAACACGTTGAAAAAATTTTTTTTTCAGTCATTTCCTCCCGAATGAAAATTATGTCAGATTATAACTAACTCAATATCTTGCAGAAAACAAAATATCAGCCGGCTGTATCTCGGTGGGAAGGTCGTCAGCTATCGCCCTGAAGGGGGCATCTATCGCCTACCTACATAAATTCACCAGCTGACGAGTTTTCCCTCGGCATTTTGCTAGCTGATTTATTTTATTACTTACAAGGTCATATAGCCAGCTCTTGACGCACGCGACGATGGCAAAAGACCGGACGGTATGTCTTTACTTCCATGGAAGATGGGTAGGCCTTTAGTGTGGGACGCTACTTGTGTCGTCGATACTCTTGCGCCATCCCATCTTCCTAGCTCGTCGTGCTGTGCTGGTTCTGCGGCTTCGGCTGCTGAAAACCTCAAACGGCGGAAATATAGTAGGCTTATTGGCAACTCCATTTTTGAGCCGTTTGGGGTTGAAACTCTTGGACCGTGGGGTCCGAGTGCTCACGTCCTATTTAAAGATCTTGCAAAACGCTTAACTGACGCTTCGCGTGACCCAAGAGCTGGCTTTTACCTTGGACAGAGGATAAGCATTGCCATACAACGTGGCAATGCAGCCAGTCTTTTGGGCTCACTTCCAGTCGATAGCGATGGGGACGAATTTTTTGATGCCATTTTTTAGTTAGGAGTTTTTTTTTTCTATTGTAAGTGTATATAGTTTGTTCTTTAAATACATTTCCTCTGTTAAGCTTAATAAAAATAACAATTTTTTAAGTCATATTACCTATTAGCTGATAAATTTGTATCTGGGAGAAAATGACGTGTCTAAAATTATTCGACTTTTTGCTTCATGGTCCGACTGAAAGATATATCTTTGGAGCGTTTATTTATTATTTTTCCAAAAAAAGCTCTTACAATTTTTACAGATTTAAATTTCTATAAGACCTTATTGAATTATATGACGTTCACAGAGGTCCATGATAAATTTCTCTTAACCATATTACAAGTTATCGTCCGGGAGGACGAATAGCTCCTGAGATTAGCGCGTTCAAGCAAACAAACAAACTCTTCAGCTTTGTAATACTAGTAGTAGGTTCTTCTGTTACTGAATGACTGAGTCACTGATAAACAACGCACAGCCGGAGCTACTGACCGTAGCAAACTGAAGTTTGTCATGTAATGTAGATTACCTAGCACTCCATAGGGGAGCAGTAAGGATTTTGGGAATTTCCTACGAGAAAGAGAAATGTATATGCGCGTACAAAGTCTCGGGCATAGGCTATTAAAATAAAAAATACTTATTTATTACTCGCTCTATCTCTCGCTGTCTGCGTCGGTCTGTGTCTTCGCTTTCTTCTTCTTTACCACGCGATGGGTTTTGATACCGTAGCCACTAATTGAAAAAAAAAAAAAACGATAAACGAGGATTTGTGGTTTGTGTACATAATCTGTATCTTTTTAAGGATGGAAAAACATCAAATGACTCCTCCTGCTCTGGAGGGCTACTCTCTAAGCCCGAAATCCGTAGTTTCGGGCTTAGTTGCAGGCGTATTCAACCTCTTATCACCTACGGACTTATGATTGGTCCGGAACCCGAATTTAGATTGAAAGACAACACGATTTTACAGTAACTGTCAAATTGTGTTGTCATTGATTCTCAGTGGTTATATTATTAGGTATACGGAGTAGAATACGCCCGCAACTAAGCCCGAAACTACAGACTTCGGGCTTAGCGAGTAGCCCCTCTGTACCCTTACGAAGCCGGGTCTCCAGTAATGTTCTAATTTATACAAAACTAGCTGTCCCGTGCAACGTCGTCTGCGTAACAATTTTCATTACTGCTCCGCTCCTATTGGTCTTAGCGTGATGATGTATAGCCTATAGCCTTCCACTGAAAGAATTTTTCTAATCAGACTAGTAGTTTCTGAGATTACCCTCTACATACAAACTTACAAACAAATGGCATACTCTTCGGCTTCCTACCGAATGTGCACAAAAAAATCAGTCAAGCCATTTCGGATGAGTTAGATAACCACTGTGACTTTGCTTACTAATATTATAAAGCAGAAGAGTTTGCTTGTTTGGTTGAACGCGCTAATCTCAGGAACGTCTGGTCCGATTTGAAAAATTCTTTCAGTGTTAGGCTATATATCATCACGCTGAGATAAATAGGAGCGGAGCAGTATTGGAAAATGTGACGCAGACGAAGTTGCGCGGGTCAGCTAGTATTAGATAAAATAATTATATTAAAAAAAGTTCTTATCTTGCTACAGTAATTTAAGCGAGAAAAGTCCTTAGTTAAAATCTTCATATTTATTGCAAGGCTAAGCGGCCGCGATAAGAACTCAGACAAACTTTTGTAACTAGATATTTAAATGTTCTGCCTTTACAACTTTAAGTTTAATTTCAAGAATTTTAGGCCTGAAGCTGTTGCTGAGATATCACAGTAAAAAAATCTTCTTAAAACGTTTTTCTACTGTTACATCATAGGTTGAGACGTTTTTGAATAGCTGCGATCCAAATCCACGTGAACTGCACGAAAATACTTATAAGTTACGAGCTACTGCCAGCGGCTTTAACCGCGTGATCTAGAGGGAAAAAGATCCGTTGAGTCGTTCTGGCGTGATTGAGTAACAAACATACAAACTTTCGTATCTATACTATTAATATTATAAAGCAGAAGAGTTTGATTGTTTGTTTGGTTGGTTGAGCGCGCTAATCTCAAGAACTTCAGGTCCGACTTTGAAAAATTCTTACAGTGTTAGATAGCCCATTTATCGAGGAAGGCTATAGGCTATAATATATCATCACCCTAAGACAAATAGGAGTCCGGCCCTGGTCCAAGCTATGGTCCGGAGCGAGACGGAATGGGACGCCGTTGCCTCCTTCTGCGAAGCAGTCATGCTAGCGAAGGCGGCGGCGGGGAGGGCGAGAAGACCCTTTCGTCCCGTCCGCCGTGGTGGACGCCGCGGGCGTCGGGGTCCGCCACCTGGTGACCTCCGGCCACCGTAGGCGCGGGCCTGTGGACGGCGAGCTATGGGTGGCTCGCCGTCCGTCCGTCTAGTTAGACGACAGGCCGTGTCGACGGCGCGTTAGTGTTCCACGCGCGCCTCAAAGAGAGTCAGCACACAGAGGGGCCCGAAAGGGCCGACGCCTGCCGGAGTCGCGGGATTATTCGCAAGAGACACCGTGGCTCCGGAACACAAAGGGCAATGAAGGAACATGGATGGGTTTTAGTCAGTAGAAGTCTGACACTCCCTCCCGCTAACACCCAGAGCGGGAGGAGTCATTGGATGATTTCCGATCCCTAAAAAAAAAAATAAAAAAATAAAAAAAAAAGACAAATAGGAGCGGAGCATTAATGGAAAATGTGACACAGACGAAGTTGCGCGGGTCAGCTAGTGAAAGATAAATAACAAACGATTTAGTTCTTAGTAAATCAAACTAATACAACTGTAAAGGTAATACTGTAAAAAATAAAAATTCGGAGCTGATAATTAAACAGCACTTTCAAGGTAGACAAACAATTAAAAATGCCCTTAACTACATCTTAATCCTCTACTCTAAAATCCGGCCGTTCTACTAACAGATTGGTCGTATAATTCTCTTTATAGGCCACGTAAAATTTTAATGGCCCCATATTTTATTGGTAGGGCGATCAGGGCTTTGATTAAAAACCTTTTGGGAATACCCAATCGTTAGAACGTGGTTATCCTTATTATTAAATTCTAGTCAGGATTCCATTTTTTTTTTCGCGGGAATTATTTAATGTGCTGTCGAAGGCGCGGAGGAAGCATTAAATAAAAAAAAACATTGAAACTTGATCTGTGATTATATTCCTTCATAATTATTCATTTGACATTATTCTTTGATTATGTTTGAGGAGGTTTGCTGAAGAATTAGAAAAATTAATTTACTAAGATGTGGACTAATTTTTCATAAGAATACGAGCGCATTTACGGTGGTAAACTAACCCTATATGGGATTCAATTCAATTAATTTATTTATCGGAATTTAACTAAATACACATATTATCAACATCTCAAATCCAAATTAAATTAAAATCACAAAATAATACAAAAATAATTTAAGAGTAATAAAAATTAATGTCAAGTCAATTCATAAAAATACAATAAAATTTTCATGTCAAGTGAATACAATTTTTAAGTCATCAATAGAATAAAGATATTTGTCTAACAAGAACCGTTTAAGCTTACTCTGAAACTCCGAGACTTTGCGTAAAGCTGCTTTCAGACTACGCTATATAATATAATAGCATATAGTATAGAGCTCATAGCAAGGGAATATCGCCTACCATACATTGTTATGGACACGTTCACACTGTACTATACTATATATTATTGACAATGTATGGAGCGCAATCTTGTTGTGCTATGAGCTACATACTCTATGCTATTTATTATAGCACTAGCTGTTGCCCGCGACTTCGCCCGCGTGTATTTCGAAAAGTAAACACACATTTATTATAGCATAGTCTGAAACCAACTTCAGATCGAATTACATATTATGGTTTGATGTGAATAGCACTTGTCACTCGCGTGGCATGTTTCATTCAAATCCGTTCATTCGTAATCGTCATTTTATGAATTTTTTGACTTATCCCAGTCTGGGCGGAGCAGATGGGAGTTTTAGACTCTTACTGACTTAAACCCAAAGCCTTCGACACGGTCTCTGTTCCCATGCTTCTGAATAAGCTCGAATCGTTTGGCATTAGAGATAAACAGTTGGATTTGTTTACAAGCTATCTTACTAATCGCTGTCAGGCTACAATAATAGGAAATTACGTGAGCACCGATTTGCCAGTAACTTTTGGAGTTCCGCAAGGTAGCGTTTTGGTGCCAAAAAAATGTCTCCCATGGTCAAGTTATATCGTATGCAGACGATACGGTAATTTTACTTTCAGAAAATACCTGGAAAGAGACTTACGAAGCTAGTCAGAATGCATTAAACGATATAACTATTTGGCTCGCCGATAATGTGTTGACGTTAAATGCTGATAAGACGAAGTACATGACTTTTACCATTCGTGACCAAAGTGGAGTTTCAAATGACCATGTTTTGGTAGCTCATAGTTGCGTGGAGCCTAACTCTAGTACCCAGAGCTGTTGCTGTCCCAAAGTAGAACAAACTGAGCATATTAAATATCTCGGTTTAATTTTAGATAAAAATTTAAATTTCGCTAAACATATTGAGGTGCTAAGTGGACGAATTCGCAAACTTATAATAGTCTTTAAAACATTACGATACGTTGCTGAACCTAAACTTCTAAAACAAGTGTATTTCGCACTTTGTCAATCGTTGATTTCGTATTGCATCACTGTTTGGGGTGGCGCTCCGGCTACAGTTATAAAGCGTCTCGAAATCGCTCAACGTGCTGTACTTAAGGTAACTTTTCGTCCATTCTTGTACCCTACAGCACTACTCTATAAAGACTGTGAGGTACTTACAGTTAGACAATTGTTTATTTCGGCCTTAATATTGAAGCAACATCACGAATTGCCTTTTAATCCCCAAAACAATACGCAACGACGCAAAAATAGGGTTTGTGAATATCAAAAAAAGTTTCACACTGCTTTCATCAGGAAGTTCTATTGCTCTTTAGGTCCTTTTTTGTATAATAAGATCAATAATATTATTACAATCTATCCCCTTAATAAACACAAATGCAAAAAAACCATTGAAGCTTGGTTACTAACTTTAGAATAAAAGGACACTGAGGAACTTTTGGCGGTTTTACGGTAATAAGTTACAATCAATTAAAGTTTTAATAACATTTAAGTTATAATAATATATATAAGGCAATGAAATAAAATATATCTATACATATAATAAAACAGTAGAAGCCATGAATTCTGTACATTAAAGAAAAATACCAAAAATCGAGTAGAAGTTTTCAAAAAATAGCTATAGAACACAAAAAGAGCATTTTTACGTTTTTTGTCTGTCTGTCTGTCTGTCTGTCTGTACGCGATGATCTCCGAATATACTGAACGGATTTGGTTAGGGTTTTCGAAATTAGATTCAGCTTATTTCTGAGCAACATATAGGCTTTGTTTCATTACAATCGGTGGCCGGGAAAAAAAGTTATGAACATTTAAAGTTTTTAAATTTACGTATCAACGTTTTTCGACAAGTTTTGTACAATTTTCAATTATTCGTTCAGTTTAGCATAAAACGAGCCTTTTTTTAAACATTCTTAGAAATTGTTATCATCACGCTATATCTTAGAGGAGCTAAGCAGACAATAACCATAACATATAAGATCGGCTATTTAGAACCTAATGTCAACTGAATTCATAGACCCGGCGGCGGTACAATGGCTGCCTTTCGAGTGAATGGGTGTAAGTTCGAACCCCGGTAGATGAAGCGATTTTTTATCATTGTTGAATAATTTCACACTTTTTTATGTCCTGCTCTAAAATTTTTGTTGACTGCGACATCATTTGCCTGTATGTTTAAAAATGTGTGGGCGTGGATGTGCCAAAGCGCTGTAATGCCGGATTAGTAGGATAATTAACAGAACCTATTTTCTGTATTCTGTTTGTCCGCATCGCAAAGTAGGTACCTACAAAACCAAAGCAGATAAAATTAACTAACTTAAATGTAGATGAAATCACTTACTACTTAATACCGGCAATGCCATCTACTGATCCAAATAGTACTTTCGACAAGACGACATAACACCAAAACATATTTTTAGCGGTACATTTAAAACGTCTTAAAATGATTGTAATTATTTTAATACCTTAAAAACATATCGTTCCATCCAAATGAACGTAATATTCCTTAACTAAATGTAGATGAAATCAACTTACTACGTAACACCTGCAATGCCATCTATTGATACAAATAGTACTTTCGACAACATGACATAACACCAAATTGTAATTATTATAATACCTTAAAAACATATCGTTCCAAATGAACGTAATATTCCTATGAACTCAAATAAAACGAACTCCAATCTTTTCATAGTTCTACTTCATGTTCCATAGATGGCGTTATGCGTTCGATCTCATTTTCGCGGTGTTTAAGATTACAATAATATTCGTCAACAGGCGCGCGCTTAGATTTTCAAAGCTCAATAAGATAAAGCTGCTCAATAACACCTGTGGGTCGAAAGAGGCCACTTTAGCAGAATCATATTAAAATCATAACATTAACCACGCAACAACCTGTCAAATTTCTTTCCATCTTTATTGCTAAAGCATTAGGTTCAAGGTTGATTGGGAAAATTTGACAGTGTCCGGTAGCGTGATGTGCTTTCTGATTCTGCTAAAGTAGTCTTCTTAGACCATCTCTACTTTGGAGAATTAAATGATTGCCACTTAATATAAAATAAACGTAGCAACCTACTGGGCCAAAACATTATACAGAGTCAATCATCTCACTCGAAAAGACGAAGAATGAACCTTTACAGGCCTGAAGCCAGGGATCATGTCATACCACCCGCGAGCAAGTAGCGAGGTTCCATCGTAGAGACGCAACAACAGTTGAATTAGCTAGGTAACTGAGTTTTTAACCGACTTCTTCAAAAAGGAGGAGGCTATAGTATTTAATATATTTTTTTGTATGTTCACCGATATCTCCGTCAATTGTGTACCGATTTTAAAAAATATTTTTGTTTTCAAAAGCCTATATTCCTGAGATGGTACCATTGTCACCAAGTCATAATCTGATGATGGAATCCCATGAAAATCGAGGGAAACCCTTAAATGTTATAGGCACAAACAATGTTTTACAAAAAATTTCGAACGCTATTCAGATATTTGTGTCTGGTAATCATCATCTTATGTTGCTGAGCTAATGATGGAAGGTATAAGTTAGGATCTGATGATGGGATCTCATGAAAAATGTTTGTTCAGCGATATTTTTGCCAATTTTAAACCAAAATTGATGATTCTTATTGTGTCTATGTTCGGGATTGCTGAAATGGCATGTCTGTTACTGTTTACACCAGTTCACAACGTAACATCACATCGGTACTCAGTGAATGAATACACAAGTACGACTAAAAAGTGAAATTATTATATTTATTT
The DNA here is from genome assembly GCA_963859965.1 of Ceramica pisi. Taxonomy (NCBI): domain Eukaryota; kingdom Metazoa; phylum Arthropoda; class Insecta; order Lepidoptera; family Noctuidae; genus Ceramica; species Ceramica pisi. Next base: position 3,502,226 of record OY982538.1, read on the forward strand.
TATACTTTTTAGTGCTTTATTTTCGAAAGTCGGTTGTATATTTTTGTAAAAAGTTTTTTTTTAACTAAACAAAGTTATGATTTCTGTTCCTGGTTCGAAGCAAAGAAACTATTTTATTCATAAAGTATAGTTTCTTAGCTTCGTAGTTTAAAGAAAAGCGCCATTCATTTAGCGCAATACATTATTATCAACACGTTAAATTTCAAATATGCAAACATGTGGTCTTTTTTTTGGTCCAACGCCATAAGAAGGCTATAGGAGATAGCATTTCAGAGCTTTCCACACTCCAGACTACCGAGTGGCTTGGAAACGCGATGTTTCACCAGCAGTGAGGGAACGACGAAGAAAAAGATGAATGCCACTCAAATGGGCATAATTATACAAAAACTGATAAAAATCACTGACGGCACACACCACAATCAAGACGGTGGTTAGCTTATTTTAGAAGATAGCCTCCCGTTGCTTCAGCATTAATTCATTTCGTCTATGTACGGGGAACCCACCGACGTAAGCATCAATACCCATTATATTGACATAATGTTTGTGGGGAAGATAAGGAAAATATTTTTATTACGATGGCCGTGAAAGAAAAGGTACACATCATCCAAAGTTTTTTTTTTTTACATATTTAATTTCGATTAAATTTTGCAAAGGTACTCGGCTGAAAGTCACACATATTCAACAAACTTTTAAAGTACCTGATATAAGATTTTGGCTAATTTGCTCTAGCGTGATGCTCCAATCACGTTAATGATCGTTCCCAGAGTCTCCCTCATTCCCAATTATTTTCTATTTACTTTTAATGCTGTTCAATTCTCAGTAAGCCTATGATAGGTTAAGACCAGCTCAGGGCCATAAATTATCCGCAGCGGGTCTCATAGGGGAATTGTAGATCCCTAGGCCATACCGCCACAAACGAACTTGCGAAGAGGTTCCAAAGGTAGTAGTGCTGGACCCATTCATACCTACTCCTCCTGATATTTTTCTCGATTTCAACTAAAATGCCAATATCAAACCTATACATGCGACCAGCTTAACGACGTATCAGCTTAAGTAGAAATACATTTCGAATAATAATAGGTATCATGAGACAATGCCTTCCATAGACAGCCTAATTTGCAGAGGTTGCTTCGACGCCGAGAAGTTGCCGACTTCCTGGAAATGAGGCCTTTGCTTCCCGACCTGAACAACCGATGAGGTCGCAGCTCAAAACCTGTTGATCACCCAGAAGGCCTTAGTGCATTTGGGCGGAGCTAGGCTGGTTAACTTAGCCAGAACACTTACGGTCAACAGACCGAATGGAAGTCTAAGTGCGGATAGCGCAGTCTCTAATCTACTCTACTCTATCCGTTACGGGGTTAGATTTCTATTCAGGTTGGTATACCCACCCAAACTTTATGTAGCTCTATCGCGTGTTATCAACCCTAGTAACTTTCTTCAACATATTGCACAGAAGTTTCTCATTACGAAAAATTACTAGGGCTGTACGGCATTTTGAACAGAAGAGATAATACAGCCAGTGCCTTGCATTACAGTCTTCCAAATTCCTAATTGTAAGAGCTGGGGTCAAGCATGCCAGATATTGACTGTTTGTATATCATATCGTATCAATATTAGGTACATCGCTATGTGTGTTTACTTTTCGACATAGACGCGGACGAAGTCGCGGGCAACAGCTAGTACTGTAATAAAATTAAATACAATAAAATTAAAAAAGCTGGTTAAAGGCATTGTTTAATTTGAATACTGATGTATTCATAAGTCAGATTTATGCAAACAATACACACCCTCTCACACACACGTACACTACACCCATATACAAAGAGAGGCCCTCTCACACACCATTTATTTCACATTTATTTATTTCTATCTTGATTTCTGTGTAGAATAGCTAGTTTAAATTCTGATACTTCGGGGAGTGGCGCCGTATGCCGAAATACAGGTTAAACCTAGTTTGACAGCGGATGCTATTATATATTGAACCATTGTTATCTACTAGCTAATAATTTACGACATAATACTGTTTCTCTCAAAAATGTAACATTTGTGTATTTTTTGGAAATAAAGATTTATTATTATTTATTTATTTAAAACCCATCCTTGTTCCTCCTAGTGCCCTTTGCGTTCCAGGGCCGCGGTGACTCTTTCAAACAAATTCCACAACGAAACAAACAAACTAATTGAGTCACTTTCATATTTATACTAACAGTATAAATTTATCAAATGAAAGAAGTAAAATCACTGGTTGAAGGCGCGCTTAATTTTTTTTTACTATTGATAGGCATACGTTTGACCGCTATCTCACCTGATGAGCGGTCTAAGGTGGAGCATGCTTGCCTAGAAGTAACCTATTCACTCTTGACTTAAATACTCCCAGGTTGTAGCTATCAGGAAACACAGACTCCGGCAGGGAATTCCACTCCTTAGCTGTACGCACAATGAATGTATTCCCAAAACGTTTTGTGCGTATAGGTGGGATGTCCACCATGTACCGGTGGAGCAAAATAATGATATTAGAAACCTCAACGTCAGTTTTCGAAGAACTATCCATAGATACCCCACACATATAGGTGTGATGAAAATTTTTATTTTGAGTTTCAGTTCTAAGTATAGGGATCCCCATTTATTGTTTTTTTTTCTATTTTTGTGTGAAAATCTTAATGCGGTTCACAGAATACATCTACTTACCAAGTTTCAACAGCATAGTTCTTATAGTTTCGGAGAAAAGTGGCGGTGACATACGGACGGACAGACAGACAGACAGACAGACATGACGAATCTATAAGGGTTCCGTTTTTGCCATTTGGCTACGAAACCCTAAAAAAGTTCACAATTTGACGCAATGTTTTACAATATTACGCAGTTTGCCATTTTCCGGTGACATAAACAAACCTAGCCAGTTACCTGGAATAGCAGATTTCTTAAATTATAACGTTGTCAAGGGAAAAGCCAGGAGGTAATCAAAATAATTGCCTGTTAGCACAGGTAAACAGATCACTGAACTGTCTCTATTTGTTAAAGATTCAAATGATCCTATTTTCCTAAACATTTATTTATTCTGTTTGAAATAACCAGCTCTAAAAATAGAAATATAATCAAAAGCTCCATGACTTCAGGAAAATAAACACAAACACAATTTATGCTTTGTTAATATTATATTAGCTCCTGCCAACAACTTCACGCCCGTGAAAGCAGACATTATTCCCAAGGGAATATTATTTTTACTATTGACAGGCACACGTTTAACCACTATGTCACTTGATGGTAAGCGATTATGCGGTCGAAAGTGGAACACGCTTGCCTAGTGGTAAATTCACTCTTGACTTAAACACTCTTAGGTTGTAGCTATCAGGAAACACAGACTCTGACAGGGAAATCTACTCTGTAGCTGTACGCACAATAAACGTATTCCCAAAATGGTTCGTGGGTGTGGGTGTGATGTTCACCATACAAATATATTCCTGGAATAAAAATAGCACCCTATGTCTTGTAACGTTACATTTTATAGGGGGAGCCTGTAGAATGTGAGGTCACATATAGCACTCCCCTACCTAGGAGGGGAATGCGTGCTAAACGGAAAAAGACAAATAAATACTAGTATATAGATTTAATGAATTAAACACAACTTATACCAGAACGGCTGGTGAATGAAAAGGGATGAGTGGACGTGAGATGAGAATGAAATCTTCGTTGGAGAACCGGAGGACTGGAGGGTCGTCACTCTTCAGAGGGCTGGAGAGGATGGGCCGAGAAACGTCTTCATCCCAGGCTCGTTCAGCCCAGGCATCAAGGTGTCTTTTAATGCGGCAAGGAGAGAGGCCGACTTATCAAGTTCCGAGGAGGTAAACTTAGAACTGTCCTCTAAGTCTACTCTTAATAAAGGAGAGAGGCCGACTTCTCTGGTTCCAAGGAGGTAAACTGTCCTCTCAGTCTACTCTTAAGGAACTTTTCCCGACTTGTTGCTGATCTCAGCTCCAAACGTAGACTGACCATTTTTTTACGACGGCTCTCAGATGAAGGCTTGCTGTTATTTTGAATTTGATATGAGAAGTGTTTCTAGAATTTGATGGAAAATAAAAATGGAGTTTAAGAAGGTCTGATGACAATTTCATATGTGACCTAAAACTCCTAGCTAACTTCAGAATAGAATTAAAAAGAAAACTAGGCTTGTCCAACTGACATAATACAAGAAATGTAAACAAAACATTGAAGATAGTTAATTTGCAGAAAAACTTAGAAAATACAAGTTAAAAAGATCCTAGGAATCAAGTTATGGCTATGCAGCTATGTATTAATTTATCTAGGAAGTTTATAGAGAGCGTTAGTACAAACAATAAGACACACACTACAGTCTTAAACCAGTACATTTTCTACCCATGTGCCAGTTTCATCCAAATAAGATCAGCCGGTCAGACGTCAAAATTTTACACACTTTCAGACAGATGTGCAGAGTTTCTTTCGATATTTAAATAAATTAGTAAATCGTGGCTAAATAATAACAGCCGCACTAGTCGATCATCAAGGTTAAGCAACGCTTGCCGAGGTTGGTCCCGGCTGTCATTTGGAGATCTTTGGCAGTCGTTACGGATAGTCAGAAGCCAGAAAATCTGACACCAGTCTTGCCAAGGAGTACCGTGCTACCCAGTTAATGGGTTGTAGAGGTCTGGTAGGCAGCCGCTCCACGTAAAATACTAGCTTTAGCCCGCGACTTCATTCGCGCCAATCCCGTTATTTCCTGTTCTCGTATAGCCTTCCTCATGAATGTGGCTATCAAACATAAACAAAAATAACTATCCAAATTCGACTGGTAGTTTCAGAGATTTGCACGTTCAAACAAACAAGAAAGCAAACAAACTCTTCAGCTTTCATATTTTAAAAGTTAAACGTGTGATAAAAATTCGACAATGTTAATCTACACTAATATTATAAAGATGAAAGGCTCCGAAACTACTTGACCGATTTGGATGAAATTTTGTACAAAGATAGTTTGAGACCCGAGAAAGGACATAGGATAGTTTTCATCTCGGAAATCCCACGGGAACGGGAACTGTGCGTGTAAAACGGGAGCGAAGCCGCGAGGGACAGCTAGTTTACTAAATGTATTTGTACGCCTGTGTGCAAAACATGGAGGATCTACCTATCTGTAACATCTCGCACACTGTTGTAATTTGACCTTTGTTTACAAATAAAGCATTCTGATTCTCTTTCTGATTTTGCAACGTTAGTATAGATGGATGAGCTTACTTTATTCAGCGATTTTATCCAAGTGAAAGTCCTATAAAAATGTCTGCCGGAACTAACTGCTATACTTTTCAAGTCTGGTTATATAGTTACAACCTGCTTAGGTTTGGAGTTGCGAGTGGCCATAATAGACAAGAAATAAATAAATAAAGAAATGCTGTAACGGCGTAATAGAACGAAGTAGGATCAGAATGATACCGGGCGTTTATCTGCTTATCTACTTCGATTTACATATCAATGCCCATATCATTTTCAGCAACAAAAGAAAATATTTACCTCCTTTTTCCTCTTCAAAGCCAGAAAAATCACACCTTTGTCCAAAAAAGAAACACGAAATATAAAGAAAAACACGAAAAGTAAAAGAAACTGTGTAGTCTGCAACCAAACATTGAAAATAATCCCGGTTGAGACCGGTATGTACAAAACACCCGGGCTTCATGTGATTTTACCCGGCTACCGCAATTTATACCCGGCCTTACCCGGCCCGGATTAATACCGACGTTTTTTGGATCCTCATTCAAAGAAAATGCGATTTTTGGCTGGATTTTTCGAGATTCAAAGGAAATTTGGCTCTAAGTATCTCTTTTAGATTCGTGGTGTACGTTTATGTACCTTCAGAAAACGGAAAATGAAAAGAAGTATTTCATCAAGACTGTTGCATAGATTTTTACACGTCTGAAAATATACAAAATTCAAAAGTCATTTATTCAAATTAGGCTGAGGGTCAGCACTTTTTGAACGTCAAGTTTTACAAAAGACAGTCCCCCAAAACGCCCGCCCGTCACCACTTCCTAGTGTTTTAGCTGTGGAGAAGAAGTGGCCAACAAACTCCCCAGCAACACAACTGTCTGTTACGTTTTAGGAACTAGAATTTTACAATAATTAATAATAATATGCAAAGTGATCCAAAATTCAAAATTCCTTCTAAAATTTACATGACACAAAAATAAAAATATACTTTATTTATCACTTGATAGCTACTAGCACTATGACACTAAAACAAAATACACACTTAAGCAAGTGTTGACGTGTGTGGATTAAATAGGTATAAAAAAAAAATGACCTACATGGTCAGACAAATAAATAAAAAAGAAATAAAAAAATATAAAAAAAAATTATAGGAACTCATATAACCTGTCATTAAACTACTATACTATCTACTTAAACACAAGGAACATGATAATTTGTCTTGCGTTCAACACAGCGACCAACTATTCTTATCGTCTAAAATAATCATTAATAGAATAGTATGCCTTGGAACAAAGGTTAGATTTTATTTATTATACAGTGTGAGTCATTATAATGTGCACATTATCACATTAATAACAAGTATTTATTTAACAGTATGTATTTACCATTGTCCGTGTGTCACTGCAGGGTGCCAACTGAAAACCAGCGCTGGGTGTCTGACGCCCAGCATATGCTGTAATGGCAACCCCTTCGGCATGGGCACGCTCAGCACAATTTTACTGTAGTACCATTCTTTTTGTTAATTTTATGTTTTCGTTTGTCTTTTTTTATAAGGTGTTTTTTGCTATTGTGTTGTGGCTGTATCGAATAAATGTTTTCTATTCTATTCTAATCACATACGAAAATGAGGGAAACTGTACCCAAGTTTATCGACGGAAAACGTATTATAAAAAATGTTTTTTTTTTTTTTTTTAATGGATTTAAAAAAAAGTTTGTTTTCTGTGCAAACAAATCTGTGTAATTTTTCAACTCAAAGATCTATCACAATAAAACAAATTCATAATGATCGGAAGTATTTAGCCATCCTTATAAAATGAAAATAGTGTAAATAAACTACCCCCAATTGTATGTAATTATGTTTTTAGCAGGAACCTGTTTTCTTTTCATCAATTTTGAAAGTAGTCGTAAAATTTCTCAAAAAGACGCCCCAATTATCTAACTTTTTTATTATTTTAAATTTCTTCATCATATTAGCTACCTACCTAATAAAAATTACTTCAGCGCAAAGCTGATGTGACGCATATTTTCCTGTAATAGACCTGTGTAAGCCCTCATTCATCCTTTTTCATCGGGCGTCATCGTGGTCAAGAGCATCTTCAATGAAAAGAAAATCACTAATCGTCGTGTCATGTTGGTCGTTACTCAAGTTAATAAATGAAAACCCAGACTTGACATGTAACTGCACACAATGCCATAGTATTGGGCTAGCCAAGACTCGCGACGCTCAGAATTACTCGCAATACTCGCTTCGGCCCGCACTGTAGGAAGAAATTACTGCTGGTTAGAGAGTTCTGACCGGCAAGCAAGCATCGCCGAGCGAGTGTCACTGAGCGAGTACTATCTTTAATAGCTCTTGTCACAGCGATCAACTAGTGGCAAGAGCCGGTCGCAAACAGCCAGCTATTTATAATTTTAATTTTATTTATTTGGAACAACAAACATATTATATTATATATATTAAATTACATATTATAAAAAATAATAACATTAAAATAAAAAAATTACAATTATGCATCAGCGTTATTCACGGTAAACAGTAAGAATATTAATTGCGCGCTTCTAAGACAGCTTTAAAGTTACTATAAAAAATAATTAATATTTAAACAAATTAAGTGATTATGTTGAGCCAAGTTACAGAGAAAATGTTATTCATTTCAATAATTAAAATCAAATAAATCAAAATCATAAAATGAAATAATAACAAAAAGCAACAGTAATAAAATCAAATAAATCATAATTATAAAATTCAATGAATTTCATTAATAATAATTATAATTTAAATTATAAAATCAAATATCCATGCTTAGTTTCATCTCTCCGAAAACAAAGAAAGTAAATTATTAAGGTGGAAGCGAAGAGTTCATAGAACTCGATTGAATGACTTTTTCACGAAATAACATTCAATCGAGTTCTATGAACTTAGAAGGTTATATTGATGATTCAAATGCTTATAATCCTTTAGATAAATGCTCTTTACAATCGCGAACCGTATTCTGTTCAATTTAAAGCTTCACACTGACAGGCAAATAGCAAAAAACTTAAAAATATTTGAAGTTCGCGGGTTACCTTGGAGCTTCCACCTTAAGAGTGACAATAAGGTTTTTGACTACTAGTATCACGACGGTCTGCTTCCTTGACTCAAATCATTTTGTCACCTCAAATACGAGTATTATTGTTATCTCAGTAAGATCCCTAGCGTTTGGTGGTCTGATTACCTCATACTTATTTCATTCACAATCATGGCCTTAGAAGAAACTAAATAAACCTTTGCCCCTATTTTCTTAAGAGCTCGTAATAATTGATCAGGAATGCATCTCCGACTCGTCTCTAATACGATTACTGTCCCTCGAGGCTTTGGCCTCTTGTTCCAAGATTAAGTATGGTTCACGAGGTGTCTTTACTGCTGGTGGAGTCGATTCTAATGTATTTATGAGAAATAAATGGTAATACTAACTTTAATTGGATAAGGTTGCCTCATTTGTTAGTTGTTTAGATGTACTAAACCTAACTGCTAAGTACCCGAATGGTAAGCGATGATGTGGTTGATGGAGCATGGCTGCTTAAAAGTAACATATTTATTCTTGACTGAAAGAAAGTTTTCAGATAGTAACACCCAGGAGTCCACGGGTTTTAGTCAGTAAAAGCCTGAAACTCCCTCCCGCTCCACCCAGAACGGGAGAAATCATTTGATGATTTCCCATCCCTAAAATAAAAAAGGGGTGTAACTATCAGAAAACACATATTTATTATTCAATAAAAAATTACAATTGTATCGAATTTGTTGTGAATTTGTGTACACGTCACCGGAAATCAAAATCAAAAGTAATTTATTGAAATTAGGCTGAGTGCCAGCACTTTTTGAACGTCAACGTTTACAAGAAGACAGTCCGTCAAAAACGCCCGCCCGTCACCTTTTCCTAGTGTTAGCTGGGATGCAGAAGTGACCAACAAACTCCTCATCAACACATCTGTCTGTTGCGATAAAAGAACTTGCATTTATACAATAGTATGCAAAGTATTATTACACAGAAAAATAATAAAACATGGGTAACACATACCCACATACACATGCCCTTATCCCATGTTACTTGGGGTCGGCGCAACACGTTTTTTTCTTCCAGTCTGCCCTATCAGCCGTCAAACTTTCACTAACTCCCTTTTCTATCATATCGCTTCTTACACAATCCATCCATCTTTTCTTTGGCCTGCCTCTCCCTCTCAATCCATCCACATTTATGTTCATTACCCTTTTAGTTAAATGCGTTTCCTCTCTCCTCTTCACATGACCATACCAAGACAGACAAAGGGTAACATAGAACTGACTGGTTGACTGGTAGAGAATGCCTATGGCATTAAGTCCGCCTCTGTACTTTTGTTTGTGCTGAAAGTGTTAAATAAATAAAATAAATACAAAAAAAACTAAAATCATTCCACACTTGTAAGCTAGCACACTCCTACCACATGCCATCGTAATCAGACAACTCAAGCATAGAAAAAAAATTAAACAAAATTTAATAAGCCTCCAGGCACTAAGAGCGTGGAAAATGGCAAACTTCGTTAGATGGTAAAATATTGCGTGAAATTGTAAACTGTATAATTAATAACTAATAGACACGGATATATTGGAAACTATCGAATTTGGATGGGATTTATTATATACAAAGCGATTTTTTCATAATGCATCGAGAAATTTATCATCTAATAAAAATTTATTACAATCTAAAGAAAAAAAGAAAATAAGAAAGATGTATATTTGGGACTCGCGCTTATTCCCCTAACATAGTCCAGCATATTTGTAGTCCGATGATGAAACAGGCTAGTTAGTGGCTACTGCCACTAACTAGCCTGTTTCATCATGACTCAAGCTTTTTTTAATTCACCATAATATTTTCAAAATTATTTACACACACCACACATCCAACACACACCCTCACACTAGATATTTTACATAATTATTATTATACACACGACACTTCTAACATAAAAACCGTCGCGCTAAGAGGCGTTTAAATAATAAATTAATATTTTGTTTAATATTAATTATTTTATACGTTCATCTAATTAACTCCTTTGCTATGCTATACCTGTTTTCGTGAGGTGAGGATCTGATGATCTGTAATACAGGTTTATACCTATAATAGACACCAGCTCCGCACGTAAACTTGACTGAAATTGTTTATATTGTGTTAGTTAATTTGTATCGTATAAGTCTTGTTATTTCTGGGAGAAATAAATAAAGATATTATTATTTTTATAATACCACTCAATCCGCCCGCATATAATATGCAAACAAATTTAACACAGTCACCAAAGTATAAACGACAAAAATTAATATCGGTAAAATTTATATAAAACTCGTCTTTACAATGTTGCGCCCTGCTTGTCTACGAGAGTTTTTTAACAAGTTCAATCTGTCTGACCTCGTGTCAAAAAAGGTGATTTATTTCAACCTGTCAATCAATTTTTAATCTTATAATATTCTTTACTTTATGACACTCTCTGAAGAAGGCTGACCTATGTTCAACCTTTGCGAAGGGTACCTATAGGCACTTTGGGTAGGTATCTCTTTATCCAATACTTCGTCCCCTAGTTGGGTACGTCTGTCGAAGTAACATCGAATCTCATTACGTCTGCAAACACCACTGGGTCGGAAAATCACTTCTATATTTAGTTCGATCTTTTCAAAGAATCAAGCCTAGATATTTTGAAGAAAACTTACTAATAGCTGAGCTTTCTTCAAAACATCTAGGCTTGATTATATCATATAGTAACAAGAGGAAACAGTATTCATATTGTACGCTTAGTACAAAAAATTTACAAATATTTCAGAACGAGGTGTTCCAGCTTATGTACTGTATTAGCTCGTATTTTTAAACTGAGTGCCAATGGGCTTGTGTCCTGAAAAAATCTAATTAGTCTGTCAGTTAGATTATCAAAAAATATTTGACCCGTGTTTTTTCTTTTGTTACTGGTTTCAATTTTGGTTAAATTGACGAAGTTACGACGCTTTTAAAATTCTCAATACATCACACCTTCGCATATTTTTTACTGATTCGTGACGTCACGAGTCCCCACTCGCGAGTTTTGATGCGTTTTATCTTTGTCAATGATTTTCAATACGTGTCCATTATTTTTCAATACCTACTGACAGACTAAATAGTTTTGCAATTTGTGGATGATGGAATCTAGCCTATCCTACTAATTTTCACATTCACATCTCAATCGCAATCTGTCAAAAATGTATTAAAATTAAGGCTATTTTTGACAGTTCGCCAATAACATGCAAATGCGAAAGTTGTTTAAAAAATAGTAGAATTAGCCCTCTCAAGTATATGATCTGCACACAAGTTTGTAAAAGGTAGGTCGGCAAAACTTTGTAAACAAGCATTAAAAAATTAACACAAATTTGCGATCTAAGCTGAGCTACACATTATTTCGCAGTTGCCTAGTTGGTAAATTTATTTATTTTGCAGCCAAACGAGCTGCTGTTATGGACAATTAAACAATAAAAAACCGGCCAAGTGCGAGTCGGACTCGCGCACCGAGGGTTCCGTACAAACCTGTAGGTATATATTATAAGCAAAAGTTGCGATTTACGATTTATGACGTATTAAAAAAAACTACTTACTAGATCTCGTTCAAACCAATTTTCGCTGTTAGTTTACATGGTAATATACATCATATATTTGTTTTGACACTCTCTCGCAAACTGTTCAGTTTAGAAAAAAAAAATATTACAAACCTCAATATCATTTTTGAAGACCTATATATAGATACCCCACACGTATGGGTTTGATGAAAAATGTTTTTTTTTGAGTTTCTGTTCTAAGTATGGGGCCCCCAAAATTTATTGTTTTTTCTATTTTTGTGTAAAAATCTTAAAGCGGTTCACAGAATACTTCTACTTACCAAGTTTCAACTGCATAGTTCTTATAGTTTCGGAGTAAAGTGGCTGTGACATACGGACGGACAGACAGACAGACATGACGAATCTATAAGGGTTCCGTTTTTGCCATTTGGCTACGGAACCCTAAAAACTTTAGAAAAAATATTGAAGAGTAGTACCTACCCATGAAAAACTTGACAACACTCAACTGAATAAGGCAGTGATAAAATATTTGTGCAATAGAAATTCTTAACTCTCTCACTCGGACTCGTTGTGGTTCAATAGGGTGACGTAAGCACTTTCTAAGATGCACATTCGGTTCATGCAGCAGTAAGTCGTATTTGCACGAGGATCAACTTGTGGGAGTGCGCTCTCTGGCGGTATAAGGGCACTTGCTTGCTACTTGACTGAATGTGCAAATTCTAGTGGGGTAACTTCAGTCCTGATAGAAGAGCTCGTGGCTAAATAACAACAGCCGCACGGGTCGATCTTCAAGGTTAAGCAACGCTTGCCAAGGTTGGTCTGTGGATGGGTGACCGTCTAAACATATCGAGTTTCCTCCGTGCCTCGAAAAGTAAGTTAAGCCGTTGTTCCTGGCTGTCATTTGAAGATCTTTGGCAGTCCTTACGGATTGACAGAGGCCAGTAAATCTGACTCCATTCTTGCCAAGAAATACCGTCTTACCAAGTTAATGGGTTGTGGAGGTCTGGTAGGCAGCCGCTCCAAGTAAAATACTAGTATTCAGCTGAATCCAGTTTGACTGGAAGCCGACCCCAATGTGGTTGGGAAAAGGCTAGGCAGATGATGATGAACTTCAGTCCAGGTAGAAATATAATATTACAGATTAAAAACAATTAACTTTGCCCCATCAAAGTTGAATCTCATAGCTTCTTGAAATCACTTTCCAACATCTTCCCACATAAATCACAACATTATGATAAAATTAATTGTTGCGTGAATTAATTGGTCCAATTTATATGCTGACAGAGCTATTCGATAATGAACCGACATCGAAGCCGTAAAGTGTCGATATAATGGTTATTTTGATATTATTGAGCTTTCATTGTTATTGAGCTGATTGTCAACCGCTGTTAGCGTTTAATGAGTATTCAATCGCTTTGGGATATTTAGCTGTGTTTATCTAGAAATACGGTTATGATTTGTTTTTATGTGTGAAAGTTCAATTGTTTTGAGTAAAGACAATGTTTAATAACTTTATTGGGCTTTGTGGGTAAAAACAGCCACTAAGATCGATATCCCGATATAAATTTGTTTTCTTTCTTCTTCTTTCTTTCTTCTATATCCAAAGGTGATCAATATTTGTTGATATTTACATATCATCACTAAATGGTGGAATGTGTCCATGCACTAAATGTATGTAACACCTGTAGGTACCTTCCACATTTTATGCAAACAAATGATTATAATCATGATGATGGTTGTTGAAGTACACTCGATATAATATCGAGAAATATTTGGGCCCCAAAAAGCATATTTCTGAAGTCCAATACTACCTTCAAACGCGGTGAATAGGAACGGCGGGGTGAGTCGAAACAAAACTTCAGACGGAATTTCACTGCAACAATCTAAGAATGCTACGTTTTCTTTTTGTAAAATTAAATTTAAAAATGAGAGACCGCAAATGTTTGCAATAATATTTAAATACCCTTCAAAGTTTTATTTCGATTCACCCCTGCAATCTTATTCAAATCAAATCATCTTTATTGTGGATCATAGGATATTCACCCCGTTTGTAGGTACTATTTTTTTTGCTTGTTGTTACTTTTGCAGATTTTTTACAGAGTTCTTAGAAACCTGAAAAGTAACAGCCAGCTTTACCAATGAGGTAAGGTGGGGGTGTGTTACCTCACTACCAAGTAGATGCATTATGAAGATAACAAAAACAAAATGTAAGATTTAACAAAACATTTTATTTCAAATAAATCATAAGGAACGGTAACAGTTATTTGATCATAAATTGCAAATACAGACTCTTGCATTGTGCTAGACACAATGCAAAGCTCTCATAATACACAATCAAAAACCAACTATTTAAGTACAATATAAGCGGTGAGACTTTTTAATGTTTAATCGGTCTAAAAGTAGATACTTGAGAAGTGGACGGGCCTGGATAGATTTTTTTGTAGTACATTGGATTATACGGGTGCAGGACCGGTTCTGTACTGTACACGTACTGTGCGAAACTTGTTTTAGCTTTCGGTATGTGAGAAGAAGGCAGGAAATATTTTTCGTGTTTTTCCAGCCATTTTTTTACCTAAAAATTAAACATACAATATATGAGATTTGTAGCATTAATAGGGGCAAATATAACGGGATCTGAGAGATGAATATAAATTTTGAGTAAAATAAAAATAATCCAATTGGGATTTTGAGACACTGTTATATTTTAACTGTAGTTTATGAAATTGTATAGTTTTTCTGATAATTTATGCATGTCCAACTTGGTCAGCACAGTTAAATGCGCATTCACTCGACGTCTGGAAATGTGTGATTATGTATTGTGTTTAGCATAAACGTTTAATTTTTTTGAAGTTATGCTTTGTTTCTACTGGATGGTGCAAAGTCAGAATGGCGTGACGTACAAGTGACGGCACTTAAAATTAGTGATGTCTTCGTCGATTCCGTCATTATTTGAGATTAAAGTTATTTATGAAGTCGAGAGTTTACTATAGTCACGAGTTTGTAAATACCAATATCCGCACGTGTGTTATACAAAGTTTTACAACTCAAATGCGAGAAAACAGTAACAAACTTTTTGTTTTTAGATATCGGTCGGAAAGTATAAAAAAATCTCGAATTTGCAAATATTAAATTAGAACTATCTAATCGCCGTCTCATCTATCCCATTTTCTTTCTAAATTTATCTCATTTATTACATATAATATTATAGATTGAAACGTATTAAGCAAGAGCGCTTCCAAGGAGGTTCGATCATTCAGCTCATTACCTGGTATCTTTTATTATTTTGATTATATTCTATTTTTACAACTGAAATTCATAATACTTGAATAAGGTTGTTCCATTTTTAATTTAGTTGAATTCAAAGTACTTACCTACTTAAAATGAATGACTTTTAGTTTTACGTGGCTGTCATTTTTAATCTGTGGTATTCGCGATTCTCCCGCCATGGAAAGTTGAATTTAATTTTATCAGTAATTAATTGAGTATTATTGAATATTATAAGAAAGCCTTGGAAACTATACTGCGCTTTATTTACATCCTAGCTTCTGAACTTTTCTTGTTCTCGTATTGTGAAACTCCTTGGTGGAATTATTGTAACTATATTTTAATAGAAAATTTAAAAAAGCCGTAAAGGATACGCACAGCGCCATATTTAGGTGAGAGTACCTCTTTTACCGCACGTTTCATTGTTTGCTGCGATTTTTTTTACTTTCGAACATTGTTCACAGGCTTCGTAAATGCATTTTTTGAGTAAGTGTGTTGTAAAACCAAAATATTTTAATGGGACTTGTCTTTTATTAGGTTTCGGGAAATATGTAACGTTTAACAGAATTAACGCAGTACTTTAAAGGGAACATTTCACTCATTATTATGAAAAACTTTTACTATGAAATGAAAACCCGAAACCGGAACCCCGAAACCGATCCGAAATTGCAAAACAAAATCAGCTGTTAAATAAGTACATTTTGTAGAGATATACGCACACTTTTGCCGTAATTTCAGTATTACACACACACACACACACACACTCACTTTGTATTTAAAAAAGTATATCAAAGCCCTATTGCAGTGTCAGGATTTGAAAGAACCTACAAAATTAGACTTTTTATCAATAATAGCGAATTTCGATATTTTTAAATATAAGTATTGCGAGTTGCTTGCAGGTGAAAATGCGGCTGCACAGAGACTATGGGTGTGAAATATAATAAAAATACTTACATAATCGCATCGGCAGATTGGCACATCGTGACGAGAATCCATGTTTGGTTAAAACGAACTTTAACAAATTTGTTGCAAGAAGATGGTTCGTGTCGTAGCGGCAAGAAGAGCGTAGTAAGAAGGTAGTATGGTAGATGCTACCAATATGAGCACGTTACAGTGAATGATAAAAATTGGACAAAATCTAAGGTATTTATTTAAATTAATTAACAGTAATCAGTCATAATTACAATTATTTGCACTTTGTAATACTTAATGACGGTAAAACTATTAGTTACTTAAATTTATTACAGCCATTACTTAATTACCTAAAAGCGTCTTTAGATGGATTATAGCCCTACTTGAGTGTTTTATAGAAGGGTAATTAGCTAACGAAGAATTCCTTGAACTTAAGTTTAACGGCAATCGACGGAATTTTAATTCTCTGTCTGATTTTACAGGTTCGTCTAAATTATGATTTTATCGTCGATGGCGTCCATAGGTCCAAGAAAAACATTATAAATTATAATGTTTTTCTTGTTACACACAAACAGTGTTTCTTTTTTTAACAAAGAGCTAGATCCCTATGGTGACCTATGGACGCCATCGACGATAAAATCATAATTTAGACGAACCTGTTAATGAACTGAAATTATAATTATTTTAGTACGCACAGTTTTGCTGTAATATGATTTTGATTTGGAGCTTTTCGAGGAAAACTGATATTTCCAGATTTTTCTAGTACAGGCTTGTTGTCACTGTAATGACGCGGTTTTTTAGCAGTTGCACACGTCATCTTGACGTGCTCAACTATCATTTTTATATTAAAAAAAGCGAAAATAAATACTGTTATATTTTTTTTTAAATGCCTCTCGCAGGTCAACCTGAGAAGATTGGCTTCTGCTTAACCGGACTTGCCTGTGAAGGCCTTAATATAGTATTAAAGCCACCAGCCAGGCTTGTTTTAAAACTTACAAACTAAGCGACTACACGCTAAGGGCACCCCCTGTGGGGTACGGACCTCGGCTTAGGGCGTCGCTGGGGCGGGGGCACAGCTAGGGACTGCTGGATCGGGCATTGATTATTTGGGGACGGTTTTAAAACTATAGGCTCAGCGGCGCGGGCTGGCTCAAGAAAGGGTCGGGGGGAAGTTTGATAAGAGGATCGCGATGGGCCTCGGCGGCGAGGGCGGAAGGATGGTCGTTTTGATTTTGTTGTGCTAGTATCTGTGCGACTCTTTTGTAAGAGAGTGATAGGGTCATCGGGGGTGGCTAAATGCGAAAATAAACCACAGTTTTTTTATTTATACTGATGATGCAGAATTACCTACTACCTGTTTCGAGTTTTGTAGTACTATAGTAGGTAGACAAAATAGACCTGAAAAAAATACGTAAAACGTGTGATTTAGAGACAGCCCGTTTAGTATAGTTAAGTAATTTTCAGTGTGATGTCATAATTATGGCATTCTGTTGTGGGGAAATGCTGCCGATATTCAGACAGTATTTGTTTTATGAACTCAGAGACTTTATGCACCTAAACATATTAATCTATTTAAAGTTAAAGTGATATCCATAAATTAAATACTAGAAACAAACATAATTTTGTTATTCCTAAAACCAGACTCAAGAAAACAGGTGTTTCATTTAGATGCCAATGTATGCATTTTACAATAAACTCCTAAGCAATAGAAGACATTTAATAAATTCAATTCATTTCTAAAATGGAATTCCAGAAAGCCTTTTACATAGTTAAAGACTATCTTGAAGACAAAAAGTCTTAGAATGTACTATCTTTACATGTATGTCGGCGTCAGCGACGGCTGAGCGATAGCGCCATCATCGTTTGGGTTCGGTGGTATCAGGATCATTGTAGAATAAAACACTGAATACAGTACTAAGCTCTCTTTATTAACTGTGGCTGAGTGCTAGTTCTTTACAAATAGACAGTCCCCCAAAACGCCCGCCCGTTACCACATCCTAGTGTTTTGGCTATGGAGAAGACGTGGCCAACAAACTCCATAGCAACACATCTGTCTTTTGAGTTAGAAGAACTCGCATTTATAACATTATTAAAGAAGTCTGTTTAATTTAATTAAAATAAGTAAACCGACAGTTTCGTTCGGGACGAGTGTCCTAGTCGGTGTCTCGAGCAAAAGTGCGCTCGGCATAGTCTCTCCAATACGACTCTGTCCACGTGCCGCCATTACAACTGACAACTGACGTCACGGCGTTTACTACTACCCACTACTACAATACTCAAATCAGCAACTAATTATTAAATGATATCTTTATCCACGACATGTACGTTTATATATTTTTCTCTAATTTTTACACTGTGACATTTTAATATTCCTATTTTTTGTAAACCTATTGAAATTAATTGTGATACAAGTGTGGTAAGTTGTTTTTTTTCTCTAATTTTTACACTGTGACATTTTAATATTCCTATTTTTTGTAAACCTATTGAAATGAATTGTGATACAAGTGTGGTAAGTTGTTTTTTTACATACGAGTAGTCGTGAGTTAGTAAATACCAATATCCGCACATATATTTTACAAAAAATTTCTACACATAAGCTTGAAAAAAATTACAATGAGACATACTTTTCATTTTTAGATATCAGACGGAAAGCCGTAACAATCTTTGCAATATAAAATGGCTCGTTTTTTCAAATTTAAAATTTAACTGTTATCTTATAACATTTTGCGGGTTCCCTTCTTTTCGCATAACGTTATTTGTCCTAATATACTTCAGCTTATCGATTTTGGCACAATTTACAATTTATAATTTTTTTAGGCATACATTTTATGTTGGCATAATCATCTTAAAGACTAGTTTGTTTTGGCATAAATTTGATTCGCATAACGTTAGTAGGCCTAATGACTATTAGCACATGTCATAACATCATTTGCCATCGACATTGGGTATGTAACGGTTGTTATATCAGGAGAAACTGGATGCAATCGGGACTTTAGGGCATTGTTTTAAAAAACAACACAGAAGTAGGAGCCCCTCGGAGCGGGGCTTCGTCGACCAAGCCCACCATCAACCATGCATAAAATATTTTAAGGTTTGGCTAGGTCTATTCGCTCGCTTCGCTCGCTCAAACGACCCCGCCATCCCCTTCGTGGTTATTTTTTTATAAACCACCCAGAAATAGTTTGGTTAGGTTGCTTGCATGCTGTATGCTTGCTTGCTTCATGCTTCCTACAGCTTAAAGTTATGCTTTCGAATATTATGCTTAATCATTATTATGGTTAGAGAAATTATGCTTAAAAAATTATGCGTAAGCTGTTATGCGTATTATATTATGCGAAAATATAATTATGCCAAACAAAATTATGCTAAGTTATATTAGGTCTTAAAATTTTATGGACTTCAAATGGATAGGGAACCATCGAGTTTCCTCCGTGCCTCGGAAAGCACGTTAAGCTGTTGATCCCGGTTGTTATTTGGAGATCTATGGCAGTCGTTACGGATCGTCAGAAGCCAGAAAATCTGACACCAGTCTTGCCAAGGAGTACCGTGTTGCCCAGTTAATGGGTTGTGGAGGTCTGGTAGGCAGCCGCTCCTCGTAAAATACTGGTATTCAGCTGAATCCGGGTTTGACTGGAAGCCAACCCCAATAAAGTTGGGAAAAGGCTAGGCAGATGATAACTTTTAAAGCTGACATACTTACGGAGCCTGAGATAAGTTCATAGCAAAGGTCACAATTTCTAGAGATTTTTTTTTTCT
Source organism: Ceramica pisi (assembly GCA_963859965.1). Taxonomy (NCBI): domain Eukaryota; kingdom Metazoa; phylum Arthropoda; class Insecta; order Lepidoptera; family Noctuidae; genus Ceramica; species Ceramica pisi. Next base: position 3,521,958 of record OY982538.1, read on the forward strand.
CGATTCCCTGGAGACCCGGTCCTTTGGTAGGCGTACGAGGGGCCGAAACCAACTCGCAGACCCGTTACACATTTCAAATGTAATGGGGCACCAACCGCCGATTATCTCTGTATGCATTGTGAAAGTATTCCTAAGGACAATTCCCGTTTGGAGCAGTACTATTGCAGAATATGGAAACAAAAGATGAAACGCTATGGGTTTGGGTGGTTTAGTGAACTGATAATCGTTTATTAAAGAAGAACTATTGGCAGTTGCCTGACCACTAACATTATACTCGGCTTTTAAATGACATGGGGTGACTTGCACACTCAATGAATGGGCCCCCGAAGACGGTCGCTAGCACTAAGTGACGTAGCGCCAAGGTGGCAACATAGCCTGAGGTGCTAGAGGAGTGGAAAGGTATACCACGGCTATCAGGACAATCCCGGAAGTGCGTTCAAGATCCCTACCAGCATCTTACTGGATTATACATCCATCTCCCACGCACGTTTGCTCTTGCAAATCTCCACTCAGACCAGCCGATAAAGGCAAGAAAGAGGTGGGAGCTCTGTTCCTCGTCAGTTTTCACTCTGGCCAGCCAATAAAGGCAAGCCGGAGATGAGGAACAAGACTTCTCACGGAAGATTAGGTTCATGGGGTCGCTACTGCCCAACAGTAGGCTGCCTTGCGGTTTGTATCTCCTTTTTGGCTGGCCCCTCACCCTAGGTACGACCTAAGGTCCATCAAGACGCGCAAGCCCTACTACGACGATTTTATTATTATTATTTTATAATTATACTTTTGTGAGTACTGGGACTATGTGGGCTATTATTTTCTTTTTTTCCCTTAGAGTATTTTGAACGATGTCTGGCAATTTGAGTACTTTTGTCGGCTACCCAAATATCCTTACATTGGCATTGTTCGTCGAGTCGTTGAGCTCCTTATTGGTTCTAAGTTGAGCTAATCGACTACTGACCAAGGCTTGCATTGACTGGGACAGGTCCACTCAAATCTGTGTGGTTCTTTCCTCAAAAGACCATTTCAGACACTGATCTGCATGGTCCTATTTTATTATAACGTATTGTGAATATGAGGACCATGTAGATTGCTATGTTAGGGGTTCATTTCATTTAATGTTAGTCTGAGGGTTTGAGTTCTTTATGCGGCCTACACAGTACACAAACGTCTTTACTTTGGTATTGTTCGTCAGTTCGTTGAGCTCCTTTAAGTTCTAAGTTTGAGCTACACGATAACTTTCAAATGCTTACACTGTCTGGACAGGTCCACTCAAATCTGTGTGGTACTTTCCTCAAAAGACCACTTCAGACATTAATCTACATGATTCTCTTATGATTTGACCAGTACGATTGTATGGACTTTAAAAGAGAGTTTGACCTCTGAGTTTGTTTCGGTGTTTCTTTTCAGAGTAGTCAGCTAGGGAACGCCGGCCATTGACGTGTAAAAGTGTTATTTACAACCGACTTACAAAATAAATATCATTTATCATTTATAAAAATGAACACTAATCCAACATTAATAACGGGACATTAGTGGCTAAAAAAAAAACAATAAATGACATTTTAAAAAAACCTTTTATTTAAAATAAATTATAAGAAACACTTAAGTACTAATAAACAACAATTATTATAACTAACTATTCACACTTATTTTATTACAAAAACAGTTTTTAATATAGCTTGCAAGTGACGTGTCAGGATAGTCTTCTTTTTTTGAATATTTGTTTGAAAGGGGGCAGGACCCATACGGTTCCATTCTCGTGCTGAGGGAAGGTTGTTCTGGATTCGGTCTCAGACTCAGAATCAGTGAAGGTTGTTGTAGAACGAGTTTCAAACTCGTACTGAGTGAGGGTTGTTCTGGAATCGTGCTCAGACTCGGACTCGGTAAAGGTTATTATTGATTGAGTTTCAAACTCGTACTGAGTGAGGGTGGTTGTGGATTCAGCCTCATAACTCTGAGAGAAGCTTGCACGTTCGGTTTCACACTCGCACTGAGAGAATCTTATTGCACGTTTCATCTCTATTTGCTGGAAGTATTTGCTATGTTTTTCCAGCCATTTGCATACCTGAAAAAGGGACAAGAATTAGAGATACGGTTCTTGACTCATTTCAAAAATTTACATTATTGAAAACGTACCGCGTGTATCTGACATCGACGCACAAACGATTTCCATGGGTCCAGGGCATGATTCTGGATACCTTAGAATTTTTCGTTGGCTTTTTTCTCATTTTTTAATTTTTTTCAAGGGTTTTTTTACTTTAGACTGCTCATAATCGTTATTCTGACCTAACCCAATGAGATTTTTATAAAAAAATAATTAATTAACTACTTCCACTAAAAAGAGCAATCTGAAAAAATGAGAAAAGAACCGACGAAAAATTCCAACACGGGGGTGTCCAGAATCATGCCCTGGACCCATGGAAATCGTTTGTGCGTCGATGTCGTTTTACTGAATGAGGCAAATTCATTATGGCAAGATTTTCTACTAACTTTATTCAAAATTAAATAAACAATTTTTACGGTGTCTTAACTTTTCATAAGATTTTTAGAAACGTCAAAAAAGAAACAGTTAAAGTTGCATGTGGGACTGATAAATTAGCTGTGAACCTTGCAAAATTTCCTAACTCTGATTTTTATTCTTGAACCATGCATATTATTGTACTTATCTCTCTTCCAACAATAACAAAAAAAAAACATTTAGTGGTTCATTCAAAAAAGACGAAAACGCGTTTTATTAAAAAAAAACTAGTGAAATACGGTTATTTAATTATTTTTTTTTACAATACGTAAAGTAAAGGAAAAATAATTTATTTTGTTACAATTAAACATTTTAGGTATCTTCAAGTAATAGCTAAAAAAATTAATAAGTCGTTTTGAAAAATTTGTTAGATGTTTTTATTTTTTTATAAACGGGACAGCTTAGCCTATAAATTAAAATCAAATTCAATTAAACAAATAGTTACATGTTGTTTTGAATAGCTAAAGTAAAAAAATATATATCAATAAGTTGCGCTACTATTTATTATTTAATTTGTTGCATATTAAGATATTTAATTAAGTAATTTTGTGAGACAACCATCAATTTTTGTTTTTGAAAGAAGGATAGCTGTGCGTATTAAAGATGTTTAATTTGTGCTCTAAACAAACATGTCAGTTAATATTACTTCTTATCAAGTTATTATTGAAATTAGACGATTTATTAAAGAAATATCCACGGTCAACTTTTCGCGGGATAGATTGAACATAATATTCCTCCCTATATTCTACACGTTTAAAACAAAAAATCAGAGTTAAGAATAATTGCTAAATTAACCTAATTTCCGGCTTTGAACGAATATAAGTTGCTGGCAGGTGGACACCGGCCTTAGAGAAATTATAAAAAATAAATCAAGTATAAACACTTACAAAACCGTAACGGCAAGTCGGCACAACGTCATCTTGATGACAATCCATGACAGTTGATAAAGTATCTTAAGAACTTTTCAAACTGGGAAATTAACTCAGCGTCGTAGAAAGTACAGGCACGTTAGCAACTAACACTATGCGTACGTAACACTGAGTGATCACAATTTGGCAAAACTAGAGTATTTATTGAAAGTCGTTAACAGCTTTCGGTCATAATGACCAATATTTTCACTTCGGAATAGTTTTCTTAATGACCGTAAAACAATAAGGCACTTAAGTTTAAGATATCCATTACCTAATTGTAATCCCTAAAGGTGAATTAATAAGGATTATGGTACCTGGAAATTATCAAAGGGTGATTAGTTAATGAAGAATTCCTTGAATTTTTACTTTAGCAGTGTTCGATACAATGCTTTTTCTCACGGATTGTTTACTTTCTAAGTCGTAAGTTGTCGTATTCTGCAATTATATGGTAGTTTTTTTTCATATATACCTATATATATATATATATTTTTTATGCGAAACGGGGAAACTCTTGGCCCAAATCTCACTTGATGGAAAGTGATAATTAGGCCGAAGATGGAAGCGAGTTTCACCCGGAATCCTCTTACACAGAGGAACTGGCTATCATACCTCTAACTGCCGGAACACAACAATGCTGTTAACATTGTTGTTGTGGCGACAGACTTAGACATGATGGTGGTAGCTTGCCAGGCGGACTTAGAACAAGTCCTACCACCAACCAAACCGAGCAAAAAATTTGCCCCCGCTGGGAATCGAACCCGGGACCTCTGGGTCTGAATCAGGTGGTATAACCCCCGTATAGACCCCGTGGCCTCCGTAGGCGGTTAGTGTCACCTGTTTAGCACCACCCGGGGACCACGTGTAGGGATTCGCTGAAGGGTATTCTCCTACGGACGCGAGTGACTCGGCCCCCCAAATAATTACATTCAATATATATAATTACAATAAATATAATTACATTCAAGGCCTTCGTTTGAGGGCAAAGATTGTTCCTTTCGATGATTAAACCATAAATATATTCTAACTAGATTGCTGTCCCCCGCGGCTTCGCTCCCGTCAACTACCCATTTTTTTTTGCTTTTAAACCTTCCCTGTATTATGATGAACTAAACAAAAAAATAATTAGCAAAATCGGCCCTGCCGTTCTCGAGTTTTAGCGAGACTAACGAACAGCAATTCATTTTTATATATAAGACTAGCTGCATGTCAACTGACTACCCTACCTACCCCGTTTTCTTTTGCTTTTATACCTTCCCTGTATTCTGGTGAACTAAACGAAAAAGAATTATTCAACTCGGTCCAGCCGTTCTCGAGTTTTAGCGAGACTAACGAACAGCAATTCATTTTTATATATAAGATAAGTTTTGAGAAATATTTAAACAAGAAACGTGGGAATTGCAAATCTGGCCAAGATACACTGTGATTGTCTACTTCTCATCATCTTCCTGCCCTTATCCCATGTTACTTGGGGTCGGCGCACAACGTTTTTTTCTTCCACTCTGCCCTATCAGCCGTCAAACTTTCACTAACTCCCTTCTCTTTTATATCGCTCTTCACACAATCCATCCATCTTTTCTTTGGCCTTCCTCCACATTTATGTTCATTACTGTTTTAGTTAAATGCGTTTCCTCCCTCCACTGTGCATGATCATACCAATACAAGCGATTCCCTTTTAAATTTTCCGTCACAGGCGCCACTTTTAAACTACCTCTAATGTAGTAATTTCTCACTTTATCCATTCTTGCCGAGATACTCTGTGATTTTTTACTTCTAAATCATGATTTTACTTCGTCAACGTCCACATGCCACCGTAGGGATCCTGCAAAATATGAGCGCCAGGTATATTTGGTGGCATACTAAGCTGAGCTGGATTCCCAATTTATGCAATAGACACGCTTGGATAGTTGTTTCTGAAGAACTATCCAAGCGTGTCCAAAATACAGGTCCAGGCCTAGTTTGAGGTTCGAATCAGATAAGTGGAAATACATTCGTGTGCTATTTTGTTATGATTGGCTTGTAAAATGTTTTTAAAGTGTCAAATCAATTTTTTTTTCATTTTTTTTTTTCATTATGTTACCTTCTTTGCTTTAGCAAGTTTCTATTTATGTTGGAAACGAATACGGTAAAATATTATTGCATGCAACAATTTATAAAAAATTGAAAAACAGGCATTCTAATAAAACCTTTTATTTCAAATAAATTATAAATACAAACACTGAAACACTTGTTATATACAAAACTTATTAGTACTTTTTATCATATCGAGCCAGATATATTTAGCTTGCATTGCACACGTAGACATGAGCTTTTCAGCATCAAGTCGGTTTCGAATATGATACTTGAGGAGAAACAGACGTGTCAGGATAGATTTTTCTGTAGTACATTTCTCAAAAGGGGCACGACCGGCCCGATTTCATTCACATACTGAGAGAATCTTTTGGTTTCGTGTATCTCTGTGTACGATCCCATACTCATTCTCAGAGATAGTTGATGTAGATTCGATCTCATAATCGTGAAGAGAGAAGCTTATTGTGGGTCTGATATGTGATAACATTGCTCGTTCATACACTCGGCGTCACAAAAATCGCACCTCGTTAAGAATTCCCTTCAAACTCATTTTAACTCTATTAATCAACGGTGGACATAATATGACTATAAGGTAGCATTGGAAAGGCAATTTCAGAATAAATCAATAGATATGGTTTGTTTACTAGGGAATAAAAAAAGCAAGCTAATGCAAATGATTAAAAAGTTAAATTTTATTTTATCAGCAAAACTCTCCTCCCGCTCTGGGTGTAGCGGGTAATGCAAATGATTAAAAAGTTAAATTTTATTTTATCAGCAAAACTCTCCTCCCGCTCTGGGTGTAGCGGGAAGGAGTGTCAGACTTCTACTGACTAAAACCCATCCATGTTCCTTCATTGCCCTTTGTGTTCCGGAGCCACGGTGTCTCTTGCGAATAATCCCGCGACTACTCCCTAGCCCTGATGACTGCTTCCATGCATGTAGTACACATAACTGCCCATAAGGGTGCAGGCCATACATGTACTGAGAGAAGCTTGTTGTAAGTTTCGTCCCTTATTGCTGCAAGTTGTGTGACATGTAAGTCCAGCAATTTGCACACCTGAAACAGGGACAAGAATTAGAAGTACGGTTTTTGACTTCTGTCTGAAAAATCGGTGGAAATAGAGTATTAACACGTTTTTAAAGTTATTTTCTTTTGAGTGACAAGAATGTGTGTCACATAAAACTTCCGTTTTAACTGGATGAGGCAAATTCAATATGGTATGACTTGCAAATGACATCATTTTGTAATAAGTTCAAATATTTACAGTGTCTTGTCTTTTCATAACATTTACAGAAACGTTATATAGAACAAGTCAAATACTAATGTGAAAGTAGGTACTGTGGTGCCCTAGCTAAGACTAACTAAGACATCACCTAATTTCTACTAAAAATAAAATGAAAATTGAGGGACCTCTTCCCAAAGCGAAGATTATACAAGATGTGTCTCAAAAAAAACTTTTTACAAAAAAATACAACAGACTTCCAAAAAAAGAATAGAATAGAATACTCTTTACTATGTAAAGACACTACAAAGAAAAAAAATAAAAAATAAATTACAACCGAATTGAGAAACTCCTTTTTGGGAAGTCGGTTAAAAACAATCAAATTTGGTTTTTATTCTAATTTCAAACCTAAACAATAGTCATTCACCCTTACAAAGATTTACCGACTGGCCAATATGAACAAAGTTAACAAAGGAGATTAATTTACAGTAGCTATATCAGAAATAGTGTAGGAGCTCGTGGCTAAATAATAACAGCCGCACGGGTCGAACTTTAAAGTTAAGCAACGCTTGCCTTTAAAGATCGACGCTTTGCATGTCTGTGGATGGGTGACCATCTTAACATGCCGAGTTTCCTCCGTGCCTCGGAAAGCACGTTAAGCCGCTGGTCTCAGCTGTCATTTGTAGATCTTTATCATTACGGATTTTCAGAAGCCAGTAAATCTGACTCCAATCTTGCCAAGAAGTACCGTGTTACCCGGTCAATGGGTGGAGGTCTGGTAGGCAACCGCTCCACGTAAAACACTGGTGTTCAGCTGAATCCAGTTTGATTTTCAGAAGCCAGTAAATCTGACTCCAATCTTGCCAAGAAGTACCGTGTTACCCAGTCTGGGTAACACGGATGGAGTTCTGGGTGGAGGGAGGAGGTCTGGGAGGCAACCGCTCCACGTAAAACACTGGTGTTCAGCTGAATCCAGTTTGACTGGAAGCCGACCCCAATAAAGTTGGGAAAAGGCTAGGCAGATGATATCAGCAATAGTCACTGTCAAAATTCTAAAAGAAAAGCGATGGAACATATGACATTTTGGTAATATGCCCTATGCCAGATGGGCATTTTATGCTATTTGACAATCACAAAGGTTTTCAGTTGGCCACTATTACGATAGGTATTTAAGACTAGTTTGAGCAAAAAGTTAGGCGTATTACGCAACAATTCACATTTCACAAAGGCAGGGTAGATACCCGGCCATAGATGGAGTGAATAATCTTTCCATCTTGTTCGTATGGTTTGACAGCTCACCGTCTTGTCGTTCACTTCGCCTAAGTGTTCACTTCGACATGTTTACAGAATCGCATTGCTGTAGTAAGAGCGTCATACCGATCCGTGGCTTCGGGCCGCACTCGTTTGACAACGTCCATCCAGTGGTTGCATAGTCCGCGCAGCCCGTCTGCTGAGATGTGTAGCTCGTCTGCTCCGATGATAGTCACGCCACCTCTGGACAAAATGGTTAATGAATAGTTCGTCAGCATTGGCAAACCAGTCTTGGATGTCGTTAGAGCTATAGGGATCCAATGGTGGTAGGTAGAAAGAAATTGATACGATCCCGTGAAGGCGCAGGGGTAGCAGACAGCGCTGTAGTCACGGCGCTTGATGTGGCTTGCTTCGTGATGGACGTGACCAGACTCATCACTTGCTGCATCGAGAAAGTTGTGTCTGGCTGGACGGTCGGCACAGGTTTGCGGACTCGGAATCCAAAAGACTTCAGTAGGGGTGAGTTGGATCACACCGCTGCCGGCGTACGTTCGCCGTCGTTGTCGAAGTCACAGATAATATATTGACACTAGTGAAATAGTAAATACATAAAAAAACCTTGTACTGAATAATAAAGAAATATTTTATTATTCAGTACATACTTACGTGTGGTGACGTTCAACCATCATCCGTCCGCGGACAATCATGACGTCGGACACCGATCACGCATGAAATGAGATGAATGTTGACCACTAACTCTCATCTTATCTTATCTCCTAAACTACTGAGCCTAAAATTATGAAAAAAATGCAAATGAAAGTTCTTTATCTATAGATTACTGGAAAACCTAAACAAAGTTTGTGGGTTTAAAGACTCGTGTTAAAAAAGTTCATTTTCTGTTTTAATTTCAACTCGATACCTCCACGCCTTCCCGAAAAAAAGGTTATTGACTGATAGACGGACAGACGGATAGACGGACAACAAAGTGATCCTTTAAGGGTTCCGCTTTTTTCTTTTAAGGTAGGGTACCCTAAGAACAAATTGTAAGCAAACGGTTTCTATTTTGACCCATAGGCTAGATTCCATCATCCAAAAATTGCAAAACTATTTAGTCCGTCAGTTAGAGTATTGAAAAATAATGGATACGTATTTTTTGTTTTTGTAAATCAATGAATATTGACAAAGATAAAACGCATCAAAACTCGCGAGTGGGGGCTCGTGACGTCACGACTCACTAAAAATAATGCGAAGGTGTGACGTATTGAGAATTTTAAAAGCGTCATAACTTCGTCAATTTTGGTTCCCATAACAAAAGAAAAAAAAACTAGTCAAAAATTTTTTGATAATCTAACTGACGGACTAATTAGATTTTTTCAGGACACAAGCCTATTGCGATAATATTCACACTCATTTTGAGAAGTTCACTTTTTGAGAAATGTTCATTGTGCAAATTATGGCACACTTTGTGAATTGCACATTCGGCGTCAAACCCTGTAAACGTCAATTTTATTGAATCTGGCCGTCTGTTAAAAATAATGGAAAACCTTTACTTTTCCATACGACTTGACATAGGCTAACGTTTACGTTAACACGAACGAGACGCCGAAATGAGAACCTCCCCATTTTATGGAAGTCGGTTAATAATATATTTCTAGTTTCAGAAAAAAATCTCTTCTCTTCAACCCATATTTCCCGAAAACATTTTTGTTCCTCCTTCTTTATCTAACAAAAAAAAGTTATATAATAAAAGGATCTTTGGCATATAGAGACGCCTGGGATGGTCAACTGTACGTGAAAATCTAAAACCATGTTAGAGAGTCATGAAGACGAGGTACCCTCGCGACCCCACATGTTGACTTGGTAGATGGCGTGAAGGGTAGGCGGAAGCGGGTACTCAAACACTCATTTAAGAGTGTGTATTCCGTCCACTAGCGCCGCCAATCGTTTTTTATTAATTGTGGTAAATTTAAGACACGTAGATAAAAAACCGCTTTGTAGTGTTCTGAAGAAATGTATCTATTATTTTTTGAGAGCTATTTTTAATACATAACTCATGGCTGAATAGCCAAAACGGCAATTATTGATCGACTTTGGCAACTTCAATTGATTGAAAATTTCTTCAGAACACTACAGAGCGGTTTTTTAACTACGTGTCTTAAATTTACCACAATTCATAAAAAACGATTGGCGGCGCTAGTGGACGGAATACGCCCTCCTGCCTAGCCTTTTCCCAACTTTATTGGTATCGTCAAATCGGCTTCCAGTCAAACATAAAGCAACTAAATACTAGTATTTTAAGTCGAGCAACTGAATAACGATACCCTGTGCAAGGTATCGTATCAGAGGGCTAATACTACTTAAACAACATACATCCAAACCTGCAAGCTTTTGCAATTACAATTTAATGAATTGTAATTCATTAAATTATAATAATATAATTATAATTAAGTTATAGTAACCGATAACTTTGTTTCTGAGTGTGTGGGTAAATCTATACGTAATATTATAATAATGTGAGTGATGTAGGTGTGTTTGAGTTATGGGTAACATTATAAATATGTGTAGGTACAAAGATCACACTGCTTATCTCGAAACAAAATTTGTGTATTCTTTCCTATAATTAATTTTTTATAACTTACGCCAAAGTCCAAAAGCTATCAAGCGAAAAATTCCCCCGAACCCTTTTCAACAGAATCGGCTATTAAAACACAAACTTTATGCATATGGGACCCTGATCTTTTGGACATAGACACGATATATGGCTCAGAAATATAAGGATTTAGATTGGCACCCGCCAAATGGACATTTGCGCTCTGGAATTAATTTAGTTTGAAAAGGATTATTTTTAGGCGACGAAGACAAGATTCGTGATTTTTAAGATAGGTCTGCTAGTATTTCAATACTAGCTGGCCCGCGCCACTTCGTCTGCGCTACATTTTCTATTAATGCTCCGCTCCTAGTTGTCTTATCGTGATGATATACAGGGTGTCCCAGAACTCAACGTCAAGCAGGAATCGAGTGATAGTACAAATCATAATAGTAACCAGAAAAATATAAAAAAAAATCTTAGTCATATATTTTTTAAATTACGGTAATTTCTTTTTTTTTTTCTTGACGTTGAGTTCTAGGACACCCTTTATAGCCTTTTTCAATAAATGGGCTATATAACACTGAAATAATTTTTCAAATCGAACCAGTAGTTCCTGAGATTAGCGTGTAGCAAACAAATAAACTCTTCAGCTGTATAATATTATGTATTATGTAATGTATGTAGTATAATATTATGTAGTTATATAGTATAGATTTATTTATTTCAGTGATCTGTTATTTATACAAAAAACTCAAAAACTACTGCACAACTTATGAAACGCATTCTTTTATATTTTACTAGTTGGAAACTTAAAGAGTAGTGGATAGTTTTATTAAAAAAATGTATTAAATTTTTTGTTGTTGTTGAACTTAGAACATACAATAAAGTCATTTTTTACTTTGTTGTGTTTTGTTAGGAAGTCCGTTATATTTTTAGCTTAAATTACTATTTACAAACCAGGGTGCGTGAAAAGCTGATCCTGCATAGTTTTATACCTGATTCTTGTGTCGAAAGGGCGTTTGTCAAAATATTTATTACTATCATCACAACAAATTTTGAGGGCCAGTTGTACTAATTTTTAAGCAACTTTCGCATTCGCATGTCAATCGCAAACTGTCAAAAAAGCCTTTATTTTCATACATTTTTGACAGATTTCGATTGAGATGCGAATGTGGAAATTGTAAAGATTGTGAAAAAGCTGATCCTGTATGGTTTTATACCTGATTCTTGTGTCTAAAGGGCGTTTGTCAAAATATTTCTTCCAATCATCATAACACATCATTGCCGCAAGGTTGCCTGCTTGTCGGTCTTATAAAGATTGTACTTCGGAAAGTGTGCCCAAGAACTCCACGACCTCATCCCATCGGCCCCTTTTACCATCGGACATCCGGACGCACTGCAACTTACCATCCCTATCTCGTTGCTATTCAACCAATTCGCACAAAACGTTTCCAAACGTCTTTCATAATACGCACAGCAAAGGAGTGGAACTCTCTGCCTGCGACTGTGTTTGCAAACGCTTACAACTCTAATATTTTCAAAGTTAGAATGAACAGGCTACTTCTGGGTAAGCTCGCTCCATCTACTATGCTGACCTAGACCTAGAATCAAGAGCAAACCCATCTCAAATAAAAAAAAAACGTAATAATGATTACATGACTAACTGAAGCTATCCAGTATGGACCCCCAGCATCAGCTGAACATACATACGTAGTTCAGTAAATGCAACTGGTAAAGATTATTTGAATGCAACCTTCGCCATTTTTAAATCTTTCAGACCCATCACCCTACTTCAAAGTTCATAGTACGCATCCGTACAATGGAATCAATATCATTAAGAGGTTTTTGTTCGCGAAGCCGTCGGATGCCATAAATTTGCGGCATGTTTTCTCTCCAACGTTATTTAGAGTAAACGCCTTTGCAGCTGGTGAGTACTCGCGTTATGGTTGGTTGGAGTTGATCCTATAAAAATATTGTTTAAACCCGGCTTGCCACTATTTATTCTACAAGAAAGAAAAAGATCCAGGAGAAAGAAAAATACAATGATTCAATGATTAAATTTTAGTTATCATCAAATACCGGTTCTGAGACTACTTGAAGTATTTTTCAGTTTGGCCATCCCCGATAACTTGAAAAAATCCTCGTTTATCTATACTAATATCATAAAGCAGAAGAGTTTGCTTGTTTGGTTGAATGCGCTAATCTCAGGAACTGCTTGTCCGATTTGAAAAATTCTTTCAGTGTTAGATAGCCTATTTATCGAGGTAGGCCATAGGCTATATATCATCACGCTAAGACCAATAGGAAAGGAGCAGTAATGAAAAATGACGACGTCAGACGACGTTGCACGGGTCAGCTAGTCTATACTAATATTATAAAGAGGTAAATTTGTTTGTAAGTTCGTATGTAGGGGGTAATCTCAGGATCTACTGGTCCGATTTAAAAAATTCTTTCAGTGTTAGATAGCCCATTTATCGAGAAATGCTATAAGCTATATATCATCACGATAAGACAAATAGGAGCAGAGCAATAATGGAAAATGTGGCGCAGACGAAGTTGCGCGGGTCAGCTAGTAGTATATAAAAGGCGGTTTGTGCGTTTTCTTTACGCCTAACTCGACCGAAGTGAACACGCCAAGTAATCGACTGTCTTCGAGAACAAAATACAAAATACAAAATCCTTTATTTCAAATAGACCAGTTTACAGGCACTTTTGAATAGTCAAGGTATGTCAGTCAAATAGATGAAGCTAATTCTGCCGCGCTAGCGACAAGAGTAGCAAGTTATTCTGCAACAAAACAAACTCACCGACCCTATCTCCAGCGCGGCAGTTGCACGTTCCAAAGAGTAGATCCTATGGAGAAGAACGTGCAAGAAACTCCATGGACACTCTTTTAAACACTGCCTTTTTATAAAATCATGGTTAGATTATTTATTTAATGAGTCTATACAATGCAAAGATAATCTTACAATCTTCAGCAGGTCCAACAATGTTTTCACATCTTCATCAAAGTTCGGGCATTTTAGTCGTTGTGGAGCGGACCAGCATTGAGCCAAGCATTTTTGTCGTCAATGTACTCCCCTAATTTATAATATGCTTGTTTGCATAGTGTGCGTTTTACACAGTTTTTAAATTTCGTCTCATTTAGTTCTAGTATATGTGGCGGTATTTTGTTATAAAACTTTAAACAGTATCCCATGAAAGATGTTGCTACTTTAGCAAGTCTGAAACCTGGTTGAACTAACTGATTCCTATTTCTAGTGACATAGTTATGTCTGTCGCCTCGTTTACTGAAAAGATGTAGATTCTTTCTAACGTACATAATATTTTCATAAATATATTGACAAGGGACCGTCATGATGTTAATTTCTTTAAACAGTTCTCTTAGAGAATCTCTCCGGCGCAGATGGTAAATGGCTCTGATGGCTCTTTTCTGCAAAATGAAAATAGACTCGATGTCAGCAGCCCGTCCCCAAAGTAAAATACCGTAAGACATTATACTGTGAAAATAACTAAAATAGACTAGTCTAGCGGTTTCAACATCTGTAAACTGGCGAATTTTTCTAACAGCATATGCTGCTGAACTTAGCCTTCCTGCAAGAGATGTTAAATGAGGACCCCATTGTAACCTTGAGTCTAGCCTAATCCCCAGGAAAACTGCTTCTTCGACTAATTCTAGTTTCTCCTTGTTCAATATTATGTCACAATGATTACTTTTGACATTTGGTAAAGTGAATCGAATGCACTTCGTTTTTTTCTCATTTAACACTAGATTATTAGCAGTGAACCAATCATGTACCTTCATTAGAGCGTTATTTACATTGTCAAGATTGTTTGCATGTCTATTTACTTTAAAAATCAAAGATGTATCGTCAGCAAACAACACCATATTGAGTTTATTTTCTAAAATATAGGGCAAATCATTTATATAAACTAGAAATAAGAAAGGACCCAAAATTGAGCCTTGTGGTACCCCCATTTTCACGATTAATCCTGTTGAATTTTTGCCGTTTATATGAACTAGCTGCTGTCTTTCATTTAAAAACGATTTTACTAAGTTCAAGGCTGTTTTACTTAGTCCGTAATGCTCTAGTTTCAGGAGTAATGTCTCATGACTCACACAATCAAACGCTTTCGATAGGTCGCAGAAGATACCTATGGCATCTTGCGCCTCTTCCCACGCATTGAAGATATGTTTTAATAAAGTTACACCAGCGTCAGTTGTACAGCGCCCCTTGGTGAAACCGTACTGTTTGTCATGTAAAATATTATTCTCATTAAAGTGACTGAGCATTTGATTTAGCATAATCTTTTCAAACACCTTGCTGAAAACCGGCAACACAGAGACGGGTCTATAGTTATTGATATCTTTACTGTCCCCGGATTTGAATAAAGGAATAACTTTACTGTATTTCATAAGGTCCGGGAAAACCCCTTGATCTACACACAGATTGAATACAAAAGCTAAATATGGTGCTATAGTGTCAATAATGGAGGCACAAACTTTTACAGACATACCCCATAGATCTTCTGTCAATTTGACCTTGACTTGCTTAAAAGCTTTTATTAATACAGTTGGGGAACGATCAAATGCGCGACCTGCTTGATTGCTGGACGCGTATATGTAACCTGGCCCAGGCTCCATACATTTTGGATCATCTCTTTTATGGAAGGAGTTCTAATCGCTGTCTCTTTGGTTTAGCTTTAAATTATAACAAGGATAGATAGGTCTATTAATTTCTATGAACCCCAAGTAACTTTACACAAAGTAGTAAACATTTTTTTAAGCTTGCATGATATTATAATTCACTGTAATATATTGCAAGCTTAACAGTTTGTGAGTAAAATTGCATGAACATAAAGGATTGAACCCACAAACATTTAGGAGAATACGGTCTCGTTCTTCCAGTCACGATTAGAAGCTTTAAGAGAGAAAATATAGCCAAACATTTGGACCACAAATTGATAAAAGAAGAGCCAATAAATAAACTTTATTGTGTGTTTACTGACTACCACTACGCCCGCGACTTTGTCCGCGCTGCCATTTTCTTAAGGATTTAAATTTTTTAGGGTTCCGAACAAAAAACGGAACCCATATAGAATCACTCGGGTGTATGTCTGTCTGTCACAGCCAGTTTTATCTCGATCCACTGGACCAATCCTGTTAAAATTTGGTACACATATGGACTTCTGCGAACCAAACATGGACGTATTACATAAATCGTTAAGTTTTTAGTACGGGGATCACATTTGGGGTCAAATTAGAAAACTAAAAAAAAAGTTTTTGAAAAATGTCGTGTTAAGGTTTTCAATATAATTTTCCACTATTTTGAAATAAAAAATATTGAAGTAATTCGATTAATTAGACAAATTACCATATCCGAAACTACTGAGCCTAAAATTTTGAAAAGAAAATCTAGATAATAGATAGACTTATAAATTACAGGAAAACCTAAACTATAATGTTGAAATAACGTGTTAAAGAAGAAATTCTTTCGGAACTCTTTGCACGCGAGTCTTTATCGCACTAGGCCAGTTTTTTTTTTTTTTAATATAGTAAGTAAAGAGTACCTAGAGATTATTTTAGAACAACTAAATTTTCAACAAACGTATCGATATGAACCGAGAATTGCTAATGCCTTATTTAATTTTAAGAGATTTTATTTATGATGGGTAGTATAAATAAGTGTGCATGAATGGTTGGTCTAACAAGGCCACTTTTGCTGAATCATATAGAAATCATTATAATAACCACACAACAATCTGTCAAACATTTTCATCTTTATCGCTAACGCATTAGGTTCAATGTTGATTGGGAAAATTTGACAGAGACGGGTAGCGTGATGTGATGAATGAGTCAATTCTACTAATTAACCGACTTCCCAAAAAGGAGGAGGTTCTCAATTCGGATGTTTGTATTTTTTTTTTTATGTTTGTTCGGGCATAACTCCGTCGCTTGCCAACCGATTTTAAAAATGTTTTTTTTTGTTGAAAAGGGAATACTTCCCAAATAGTCCTATGATAAGGAAACCAGGATCTGATGATGGCATCCCAGAGAAGTCGAGGGGAACTTCCGAAAATCGTATGGGCAACTAGTGCGTTTGTTAGCTGGTGTGGGGTACCACAAAAAGTGAAAAATAATAAACTTTTTACAAAAAAAATACAACCGACTTCCAAAAAAAAAAACACTAAAGTAAAAAATAACTTTAATTTCGGAAGTCGGTGTCAAAAAACGAACAAATTAACAAAAACACTGAGTTCCGAAATTATAGTTATTTTTTACTTTATAGTGTTTTTTTTTTTTTGGAAGTCGGTTGTATTTTTTTTTGTTTAAACAACTCTCGCATTCGCTTGTCAAACGCAAACTGTAAAAAAAAACTTGATTTTTTTTATAAATTTTTGACAGATTGCAAGACTCACAGTTTAGGTAATAACTATCCATACTAAAAAGCTTTTTGGTAGGGTTATACGTGGAATTGGTAGCAAGGATGTGTTTTTTTTAGTCTTTATTATTAAAAAAAAGGCAGTTCAAAGATAAAATGCAACTAAACTCCAATGTAAATACAACGATAACGATTACTAAATCAATTGAACTATTCGATTACTTTTCAACAGTAGTTAAATTTTTTAATATCGGTTTGTGTTCAAAGTCTTACCGAGATTGTTTACCTTTATTTCAAACTAAACCTTTCTAGTATAGATGTGATTTAAATATTGGTTTGGAATTTGGTTACAAGTAGGTATGCGTACTATAGTTCTCAAATTTAAGTAAAAACTACACATATGTGAATCAATAATTGCCAGCAGACCTGTTTCTAAAAAAAAGTGTTAAAATATAATGTTCAAGCTAAAATTCGTTCGGAACCCTTTGCACGCGAGCTCAACTGCCACTTGACCGTTTTGTTTTCTATCGAATGGTTGTACATTTGTATGCTTTATACAGTAAAGTAGTTCGCAAAATCTTTTTAGAAGCTTTTCTAAATAAAAATATTTTCATCCGGAATTAGACACAGGCAATCCGTAAGGCCAACAGTCTTAGAGCGGATTTCATCAATCTGAAACTGAACGCGATCAACATATGAATCACGTTTACGAGTTGTTAGTGTCATTATTTTCTATGGAATATTGACACTGACACCTCTTGAACGCAGCTTGATTGCGATCAGTTTAATTGGTGACATCCGCCCTTAATCAATTTTAAATTCGTTTTTGTAAGTGATTCAAACTTCAGCGAATCCCTACACGTGGTTCCCGGGTGGTGCTAAACAGGTGACACTAACCGCCTCCGTGGTCTAGTGGTTATACCACCTGATTCCGACCCAGACGTCCCGGGTTCGATTCCCAGCGGAGGAAAATTTTTTGCTCGGTTTGGTTGATGGTAGAACTTGTTCTAAGTCCGCCTGGCAAGCTACCACCATCATATCTAAGTATGTCGCCATAACAACAATGTTAACAGCATTATTGTGTTCCGGCAGTTAGAGGTATGATAGCCAGTTCTTCTGTGTAAGAGGATTCCGGGTGAAACTCGCTTCCATCTTCGGCCTAATCATCACTTTCAATCAGGTGAGATTTAGGCCAAGAGTTTCCCTGTTTTGTATAAAAAAAAGTGATGCGTATAACGCCATTATGCGACCGATTAGGTAATGTTGTGGTGACTTTCTACTGGAATAATCCTCATTAACGTTGCGGCTACTTCGAAAGCGCCCTAATTAGGGCAATCACCTACTTGAAATCACAGTCTCAGTGTTTTAAAATATTTGAAGAATTTTTTTAACAGTGATCCTGGTAGATAACGAACAATGGATTCTAATAGATCTTCGAAATGCGAATTAGTACTTAAAAACATTTAAAGTTTAAATTAAATTGGAGAACAATGACATGTTTCTCTTATCTATACTAATATTATAAAGCTGAAGAGTTTCTTTGGTTGAATATCTTTTTCGAATTGAACAATTAATTTAGTGTTGGATAGACCATTTATCGAGGAAATATATTATAACATTCTGCTACGACCAATAAGAGTGGGCGGATAAACTTCGTATTTAAAAATTAATAGAATAGAAATGGAAAAAAACTTTTTACAAAAAAATACAACCGACTTTCAAAAAAAAAAAAAAAACTGCGAAGTAAAAAATAACTTTAATTTCAGAAGTCGGTGTCAAAATACGAAGAAACTAACAAAAACACCGACAATTTTTTTGTAAAAAGTTTTTTATTTTTTAAGTTTTCAGTGGTACCCCACACATAACAACACCACTGCAAAATCGCAGAAAAGCAAAATACGCAATTTCGATTACTTGGATGATATAAAACTATCATCCAAGTAGATGAATTCCAGCTATTTCGATTTAAAAATCCAAAGTTCGAAACCGATTTTCATAAAATTTTAATGGGACCAATCTGTAAGTTTATCCTTTCAGATAAAATACAATTTTTTAAATCGGTACATAACTGTCGGAGTTATGAGGTAACAAACATAAGAAAAAAAATAAAAACATACAACTGAATTGATAACCTCCTCCTTTTTGGAAGTCGGTTAAAAAAGGCGGGAGTTATGCTCTCGCCTTTATTCTTCTCTAATATTGAACCAAATTAGAAGAAGTTTTACGAACTGAATAGTTGCCAAATTTTTACTATACGGCAGTGTTGACAGCGGTCTATCGCAGAATTTTGAGCTTTTTGAGGATTCTATAATTGCTTATACGGTTAATATATCATCAAAAATGGAAAAACAGAGGCACAGTATATTTATTCTTCTTCAATTTATGAAATACTAGCTGATGCCCGTGGATTCGCCCGCTTGAAAATTATATACCTACTAAAACCTTCCCGAGAACCACGAAAACAGATTGACGAAGCTAGTGATTTTTGCAATCGGTTCTATATTCCTCTAACCTCGAATTATGACTTTAACAAACAAAGTCCGCATTTCCACTTAATGAAAAATATGACGCAGACGAATTTGCGCGGGGCATCTATAAAAATCTTCCTGCGACTAAGCTAAAATTTCTCAAAGTCAATTCTAAAACTGAAAACTAACTATAAAATAAATACTCTCCAATAATTCTAACGCTATCGTAAGAAGCAGCTCTTAGAAGTTATTTCACGAATCAACTACGGAATTTGTAGCGAAACGAAAAATTATTTCGTGTATTTCAGACGTCGGCTTAGTTCAGTAGCGCCATCTAGCGATACGATTCGATTTCTATTTCACTATCGAAGTTGAATGCGAACAACTTTTAGCTGTAGTGTGAAAAAAACGCGCTAGCATTTTATCAAGCGTAAAGGGATCTGTAGGTTTTTTTGTTAAGCAGAAAGAGTTGGCCGTTTTACTGGATAGTGTCTATGGTATTGACATGTTTTTATTGTTGGGATTTATTTTGATGCTACAGGCGGTGGGTTTGATATTTTAAATGTGCCTACAGTACTTTGGTTTTTTTTCTTGGTTTGGTATTTAGATCCGCTTCGCTTTTAGTGTTACAATTCTCATATTTTAAATATTAGTCTATGGTTACAATACGGTAGGAAGTGAGTCAGCGTTAGTTTTAGAAATGTCAATAAAAACATAAAACTTTGTCGATTAACCTTGATAAATGATATTGATTTTGTTAATCAATGTGAAAGTATTAGCTCCCATAAATTGTAGCAATGTGACCGAGGTTCATATTATTAACATTAAATAAAAAATACTGCAGCTTACAAATAATTTATTACCGATTTTCAAGGCTTGTGACAAAAGCCTAACGCCTCTGCGGAACCCTTTAAACAAAATCCACTGCCATTCCGCCGAAACCAGTTCAAAATTGGAATTGGCGCACCTCCTAAGCGGATTTTTATGCTAGCCATCTTAGTCCTGCACTCTATTTTACCCTAAAATCATCGTACTAAAGTCTATATTGGCCTGTTATAGATGTATCAGTAGAGTTGTTCTTTTCGAGGCCCGTGCATAGAGAACACAGATTTGAAATAAGGAACTCAAGGCTTATCCTATTGGTTGGTAGAAATACTAGTCTGACCTCCATGACACACCTGTGCTTAATACTCGAAAGCGTGTATTGAAGTTGCGAGTATCCATTTTTCTAGTTTATTTTCCTTTCTCGAAAACGGAAATTCGTTTTCACTCCGATTTTTGACGATGCTTAGCGTAGCTCTAACTTTTGCGCGGGGATTTCATTAATTGGTTTCGAAAATGGAGTTCTTTTTTCAAGTCGATATTTTTTGTTTCCTGGCACTTAAGGGCCCTTTTCCTATTACGCGTGTTTTCAGCCGCGCGCGGATCTCTTCCGCATGCGGGTGATATCACGCTCCTGGCCACACGCAGGTCATAATTTTCATTTGACGCTGCAGTATCGTGCGTGTCGCCTATGACTAAACACTTGACGCGAGTCACACGCATGGTCATAGTATATGATCATGCGTGCGATCCGCGTCACTGTAAAAACAACACTGACGACAGGAGAACGCCGCTCGCATCCGGATAGCATGCACGCGGGCTGTGCGCCCGCAGCCAAACCACATTCCACGCGTGTGTTTCAGGTAAAACTTGTATAAAATGATAGGCTGCAGGCAACCCGCAGGAACAGACCCCCAGGGCAAAAACACTCGTAACAAGAAAAGGACCCTAACTTCCTACAGGAAAAACACCTATGGAATAATTGCTAGAAGTACATTGGTTATTTAACTAACTAGCTGTCCCCGCGGCTCGGCCCGTATGAATGACGAAAAACAATTAATGTATGCGTTATTTCAGATTTATAATCCACCTTTTTGCTAAATTTCGTGAAAATTTCAAGCATTCTGACGTGAAAGAGTAACAAACAAACATCCATCAATCCGTCCATCCTCACAAACTTTCGCATTTATAATATTAGTAAGATAGTAGGAACATAATTATATATATAACTAGCTGACTCACGCAACTTCGTCTGCGTCACATTTTCCATTAGTGCTCCGCTCTTATTTGTCTTAGCGTGATGATATATAGCCTATAAACTTTCTCGATAAATGGGCTATCTAACACTGAAATAATTTTTCAATTCGGACCAGTAGTTCCTGAGATTAGCGCGTTCAACCAAACAAACAAACAAACAAACAAACTCTTCTGCTTTATAATGTTAATAATAATATAGTATAGATAATACGTATAGTTTATATGATATGTATGTATTATGTTTGTATATAAATATCAATCGCTTGTCTGTTCTCCATATTGCACCTACTACTATTCTCTGCATCACCCAAAGGTTGACTGGTAGAGAATGCCTATGGCATTAAGTCCGCCTCTGTTCATTTGTGTGTTAAATAAATAAATACATAGATTGTTGCGGAAGTCGGTTGTGAAGGTCTGGTGGGCAGCCCAGTATATCACGTAGAGCACTTGATATACTGGTATTCAGCTAAATCCGGTTTGACTGGAAGCCGATAACAATACAGTTAGGAGAAGGCTAGGCAGATGATGAGTAGGTACATAGACAAGCATTATTTTATCACTGTGACATATCCATGAGGTGTACAATATGTATGAGTATGTCAATGGCTATATATCACTACATATTATAAAACAAAGTCCTCTGCCGCGTCTGTCTGTCTGTTCGCGATAAACTCAAAAAATACTGCACCGACTTTCATGTTGTTTCCACCAATAGATAGAGTGGTTCTCGAGAAAGGTTTTAGTATATAATTTGTCAAGCGAGCGAAGCCACGAACATCAGCTAGTTCAAAATAATTAATAAAAAGTAATATTCTTAGGTTAAGGAAAAAAACATCAGAAAAAATATAAAGTGTTTTTTTCATAGGATTTGTTACACCATAATTTCAAAAAGGACAAAATATTTATTAAACTTTCTCCTTCATTAAGATTCTTCTTGTAAATAATATAAATATTTTCAAAAAATTAATAAATCCTTCGCAAATTCATAGTACTACTAATGAACTTAACAACATTTAATTACTTTCTTAATTATAATTGACATTGAAACCCTAATGCGCACAAAAGTAATTAATGTCCGCGTTCCACACTTTGTCTCAGATAGGTGAGCGTCAGCAAAAAACGTTATCGTCATTAATCCCTTTATTAATGGTCCGTGAGCCTTGTTTTTCTGACCCTACATCGTTATGTCGTGTTTTGTACGATGTACATTTTATATTATGTAATTTCTCAGCTTTTCCTATCTCGAGCTCATGGCTAAATTAGGTACAGTTGCATGGGTTGATCTTCATGGTTAAGGAACACTTGTTGAGGTTGGTCCTTAGATGGGTGACCATCGATGACTACCGCGTGGAATGAATGGCTACTTCTTTGAAGCGACATTTTGGACGATATTGAGTTATATACATATTATTTGGATTCAGTGTTTTTTTTTTTTGTTTCTAATGGTTATAGTTTCGTACAATTCCTTGTACACTTTGGCGCTTAAAACAATGCAATTTTAGTACATAAATCTCAAACATGATGTATGATCCGACATCACATTTACCATAATTGTTTAGAACTTTAAGCTGTAAAAACCGAAAAAATAGAGAATTGGACCTTAAGCCGTTATTTTCGCCTTGTCGCGGGATTATTCGCAAGAGACACCGTGGCTCCGGAACACAAAGGGCAATGAAGGAACATGGATGGGTTTCAGTCAGTAGAAGTCCGACACTCTCTCCCGCTACACCCAGAGCGGGAGGAGTCATTGGATGATTTCCCATCACTAAAAAAAAAAAAGCCATTTGTTTTCGCCCTAAAATTTCAATTGAATGGCAGAAAAAGCTTTTTTCGATATGGCAAACTTAAGATGAAAAGTCTCTTCACACATTTTGCTTTCCACAACTAGTACTATGCAATGTCGTTTCAACCAATTTGCCGTCAGTCAAAATCAATAAGACACGTCGGTTCAAATCTTTTTCGCTGCAGCTGTTTTGCATACTGTATGGAGCTTCAAACATTATTTCTTCTTAATAGTAATGAAGTAGATAAATGTACTTTTCCTAAGTACATTTATCTACTTTATTACTATAAGCACGTTTGTGTACATGTGACCTATATTGTATAGAGAATGTGAAATAAACGCTTATCATGTACAGCCGTGTTTCTATTGAGCTCCATACTTCATGGCTACCTAGCCTGCCAGTACTCATGAAGTACGGAGCTCAATAGATTAGAATAATCAACAATCATGTTTTAGTAAATTCTAGTGAAACTAGTGAAATCAAATGTTCATAGTTGCTTAAGTCAACTTGCCTGATTGTTAACAAAAACCTATTGGTTTTTAAACAAATAAGCCCATTCCTATTATCATTCAGTAGCGTCGATTCAATCATTTTGCTTTCTCCTGCATAAGCACTGTTAGTTCACTAAAAAAAATAGATTAGTGACAATGTTGGAAGTTGAATCATTTTTCTTTACTCTAAAATTAAGGCGATACAGATCATTTTGATTTAAGCGACATTTATCTTGGAACTCTTAACCGTTTTTTTTTATGAAAATTAAACGAAAACATTAAATGATATTTTGCAATAAAGACCCCCGACCCCCCTTAAAGTAAGAGCAATAACTAGTTTTTTATTACGTTTTTTTCCAAATTTTGGATATGGCCTACAGATAGTTGTTCCGGGTCTGACTGTTTGTATATGTGAGTTTGTATGCTTGTGAACGCACCCACGATACAGGAGAAATTCCTAGTGTGGGGCAAAGTTTTAAAAAAAAATGAAAAATAAAGAAATAAACTTTATTTACCTACTTAACTATTTTTTCTCTAGAGGTTTCACGAGAACTATTAATTATTTTAACAAGCGAATAACTGCAAATAAAATCGTCATCGTGACAACTATGTATGTTCGTTCGAACTGAATAATCAGTTTAGTTGGGAACAAGCTTTAAAACTGGATAAGCAAACTTTTCATACCAACAATAATGTAATGAAAATGGAATTAAAAACGTTCTTCTAATTTCCACGAACCCGTATATTGGCCAGCATCGCTTCAAAGAGCTAAAGCTGTTTTTTTTTTAAACTATTCTTCTCTTAGCGATTGCAAAGTTCTGCAAAAATATAAACGTAAAATGGTAAAACTTCAAACTCTCCCCTTTGACTAATTTCTCAAAAAAAAAAACCTGACGAAATGAATCTCACTTCAGAAAATTTAAAAACCACATATTTTGAATCCCAGAAAGCATTAATTTCCCATACATAGTGGTATTAAATAAAATCAGCTAAACTTTACCGGCGCTAATATAAATACCTAAATAAATAAAAACTCGATTCAGCGCCAACCCAACGCGTTCCAACTTTGAATTTCGAACGTTACATATAGAGATAGAGAGAGAGAGAGATTTTAAACATTTAAATACTTGTAGCGACGTTGCATTTTGTGAGCTATTTTGTATCGTCATGTTAGTGTTAATTCCTAAAATGTAAAGCTTTAAATGACTATGGGTCATCTTAGGTTAAAACTATTTGTTTAATTTCTGGTACAACTACAAACAATCTTCATATGATAGAAACCAACACAATCCTCTGGGACTGAGTTAAGAAAGGGGAAAGCTAGCCGTTTATTGAACTTAAAAGAGGCCAATAGCGAGTAGGCCTCTCACACGGAGGGTTCTGTACCGTAAATCGAAAAAAAAGCTCCTCCTGTACGAGAAAATTGTTTTTTATTATATATTATTATTAGTTCGCTGTATTGAATCGAAATCACTTCCAACTTTTGAATGGCTATTAAAACACCACCTAATCTATGAATTGTAAGTTGTTACCGTTTTTATAACTTAATTTTAGTTTATTACTAAGCGAAACCGTCGCTTATCTTAATTTTTGTTTTTCCTCATAGATGTTAATAAATTATTTTTGAGCGAAATAAATTTCTTAAACCGTAAATTCCTATCGTTCCAATATCATCTAAATGTCAATAATCATTGGCAAAAATGTGTCCAAGTGTAGGGAAATAGGTCTGTTGATAGTTTGTGACTGCTAAATCTGTACATTCCACACATAATATTGATTAATCAAATAAAATCCATTTTCCTCTCTCTCTAACATCAACGTGAATGCATCAGCACATTAGCTTTATTTAGTGGCATGTGTTCCATGTCACTAATATATTCATTCGCTACACTAGAGCCATCTCGATCGAACATAATATAATACCAAACTTTTCCTTGTATTTATTTATTATCGTATGTAACACAGATCGCTGATCTTCGGTAGACATGCCAAAAGAGTGGGAAGGTTGAAATGATCTAGTTTACCCATCTGAAAATAATAGGCTTGTCCATCGGAAAAAAACTAATTGATTCGTCAGATAGATTATCAAAACATATTAAACCTGTTTTTTTTTCTTTTGTTACGTAAACCAAAACTGACGAAGATACGACGCTTTTTAAAATGCTCAATACGTCACGGCGTGGTATGATTTTTAGTGTATTCTGACGTCACAAGCCCCCACTACCGAGTTTTGATGCCTTTTTGTCTTTGGCAATAACTATTTATTTACAAAAACAAAAAATACGTGTTCATTATTTTTCAATACCCTGACTAACTAAATAGATTTGCAATTTCTTGATGGTGGAAACTAGCACAAGGAAATATGCATGAAAAAAATATTTATTATCTATGCAGTTTATCTAAAAATACACAAAAATATAATACTAACCGTGAAAATAGTGTCAAAATTATTCGAAAAGCAAACTTGATATAACTATTTTTTTTAAATATATCTGTCCCTCTCACGAAAACGCTGTTTTCTATGGGAGCAACATAGGCGTCACGAACTTTGGCATCAAAGCCCATATCGGATTTCTCTTTCTAATTGTAATCTTTGTAGCTTTATAACTTCATCGCTGATGAAGGTACTTAAAAGGTTATTTCTTGATTGTTTACTCGAGCGAATAAGTATTTCATTTTGCAAATTAAAATTCGCATGCTTATTGTCAAAACTTACAAAATTTATGGAATTGGCATGCGCTAAAGAAACACGTGGAACATCTCTAACATTCTGAATTGCCAACAATTGACAACGCTGATAGAATTAAATTTTGTAAAGAGCCCAAGGGCTCTTTAGGGCTCTATTGGACCATAAGAATGCAGTAGCATGTCAGACCAGAGGGTGCTTATTAAATTTGTAGGTAGTGTGTTCATTACACTTAAGCCCTTTTTAACCGACTTCCCAAAAAGGAGGAGGTTCTCAATTCGGTTGTATTTTTTTATGTTTGTTACCTCATAACTCCGACAATTATGAACCTATTTGAAAAAATCTTGTTTTATCTGAAAGGATATACTTGAAGATTGGTCCCATTTAATTTTTATAAAGAATCAGTTTAGAAGTTTGGATTCTAAATCGAAGTAGCTGGAATTCGTTTATTTGGATGATGGTTTTTTGTCATCCAAATAATCGAAATTGCGTATTTTGCTTTAATGCGATTTTGCAGTGGTGTTGTTAGGTGTGGGGTAGGTACCACTAAAAAGTGAAAAATAAAAAACTTTTTACAAAAAAAAAACACTACAAAGTAAAAAATAACTTTGATTTCGGAAGTCGGTGTCAAAATACGAAGAAACTAACAAAAACACCGACTTTCGAAATTAAAGTTATTTTTTAGCTTGAGTACAAAAATTATAAGTCTGTTCCAGTCATACAATCTTGCAAATCTATTCCATGAGCCCACTAGAATAACTCCCACTAGTGCAACTTGCCTAGATAATATCTAGACAGGTGTTGTACCTAACCATAAACAAATTATTAATTTAATAGATTCAGATCATTGCGGACAGTTAATCTCTATACCAAATATATAAAACAAAAACTAAAAAAGATATCACTGTTAACCCAAAATCAAAATTTCGCTTAGAGACATTTAAATCTAAACTCTTGAATAAAATGCCAACTTCGTCAACTAATGATGACCCCAATCAACATTATAATGATTTTTTCAAAATGTTTTGCACAGAGTTTGAGACAACATTTGTTCCCAAAACCATTTCAGTTAATAATAAAACTTCTTTCAGTGATTGGGCCACCATTGGTATTTATAAGAGTAGAGAAAGGCTTTATGAGTTTTATGAAGAACGGACTTACACAGTAGAATTTAATTTATATGTTAAGAATTATACTAAGTTAATTAAAAAAGTTTGTTATCTTGCCAAGTCTAGGTACTTGAGTTCAAAAATTAAAAATAGTAATAATGTGATTAAAATGACTTAGGATATTATAAATAGCGAAACGGGAAGGTCTGGCAACCGAAATAGTGATTACAGCCTTGTTATTGATGACAGTATAATTAATTTAGATTCGAAAGTCACCGCGGCATTTGAAGATTTCTTTGCAGAGATTCCCGTATCGACAACTAAGTTCCTAGATTCGTCACCGGCTGCTGCAGAAGCTTTACTTAAAGAAAGCGTTCCAGTTTGTAATGCCGAATTTAAATTTGAATATGTAACTCCTAATGATATCATAAAAACGTTTAATTCTATGAATGTTAAAAAGACTGCAGATCTGTGGGGTAATTCGGTTGATCTTGTTAAATCGATTAAACACATTGTAACACCTACTTTAGCAGATATTTTAATAATTGTATTGACCGTGGTGAGTTTCCTGATTTAATGAAGTATAGTAAAATATTACCGTTATTTAAATCGGGTAGCACCTCAGACCCTTCTAATTATAGACCTATATCAGTGCTACCTACTTTTTGTAAAATTTTTGAAAAACTGATAGATATTTTAACAAACAAACATTTTTACATAATAAACAGTTTGGTTTTACAAGGGGTCGTTCAACAACCGATGCAGGTGTTGAACTTTTAGGTCACATTTATAATGCATGGGAGGACAAATGCGATGCATTGGGTATTTTTTGCGATTTGTCCAAGGCATTCGATTGCGTTCTCCATGAGACATTAATCAGGAAATTGCAGTATTACGGAATCCGGAACGCCTTTCTGGATCTTCTTACTTCATATTTGAGTGATAGGATTCAGAGAGTTGATGTTAACGGTAAAAGATTTCCTGGATCGATTGTCAGGATGGGGGTCCCCCAAGGCTCAATTTTAGGCCCCTTCCTCTTCTTCATCTATATTAATGACTTGCCATACCTCATAAAGGATAAACATGACATAGTATTATTTGCAGACGATACGTCGCTTTTATTTAAGCTAAAACGTCAGCAGATGGTCATTGATGACATAAATAATGCCCTCGCGACTGTAGTTAACTGGTTTAATGTTAATAATCTTTTACTAAACGAGAAAAAATCGAAATGCATAAAGTTTACGTTACCTCATGTTAAACAAGTGAACACTGTTGTATCAATAAAGGGTGAAGAGTTGAAACCCGAGATACCAGTGTTCTTAGGTATAACTTTGGATGCGAAGCTTCAGTAGAGCCCCCATATAGATAAATTGTCTAAAAAACTTAGCTCTGCAGCGTATGCCGATAGAAAAATTCGTGGTTTAACTGATTTAGAGACATCCCGATTAGTGTACTTTAGTTATTTTCATAGTGTAATGTCATATGGCATTCTTTTATGGGACATTGCGCTGACATACAGACAATATTTATTTTACAAAAAAAAGGCTATTCGTGCGATTTATAAATTAAGTCCCAGACACTCCCTCAGAGATAAATTTAAAGAGTTAATATAATGATTGTGCCCTCTCAGTATATTTATGAGAATCTCTTATAAGCACATAAAAATATTAATCTGTTTAAAACATACAGTGATATCCATAACATAAATTGAATAAACAAAACTTTGTTGTTCCTAAAACTAGACTGAAAAAATAGGTGTTTCGTTTCGATGCCAATGTATACATTTTTATAATAAACTTCCTAGCCACATTCAAGAACTTAGTATTAATAAATTCAATTGGCACTGTTCGTCGAGTCGTTGAGCTCCTTATTGGTTCTAAGTTGAGCTGATCGACTTCTGACCAAAGCTTGCATTGACTGGACGGGTCCACTCAAATCTGTGTGGTTCTTTCCTCAAAAGACTATTTCAGACACTGATCTGCATGATCCTCATATAACGTATTGTGAATCCTCATATTCACAATACGTTATATGACCATGTAGATTGCTATATTAGGGGTTTCTTTCATTTAATGTTAGTCTGGCGGTTTGAGTTCTTTATGCGGCCTACACAAATGTCCTTACTTTGGTATTGTTCGTCAGTTCGTTGAGCTCCTTTAAGTTCTAAGTTTGAGCTACACGATAGCTGGCAAATGCTTGCACTGTCTAGACAGGTCCACTCAAACCTGTGTACTTTCCTCAAAATACCACTTCAGACATTAACCTTCATGGTTCTCATATGATTTGAACGGTACGATTGTATGGACTTTAAAAGAGGCTTTGACCTCTGAGTTTGTTTCGGCATTTCTTCTCAGAGCAGTCAGCTAGGAAATGCCTCATCTAGTTTAAAATGACCAAAAAGATTGACGTGCAAAAGTGTTATTTACAACCTACTTACAAAATAAATATCATTTATCATTTATAACTTTTTAATAATCTATGCTAATTTTGCTCATATCAAAGCTTCATCCCGGTATATTCCCACATCTCACTTTCTACAATCCACGTTCATCACGAATGTGACATTCGACTTCCAGATATAATTTTGTTTGTCTGCTGCTGGCGACTCGTGATATAGTGTTTGTAAGTATTTGTGGGTCAAGACTCGTGACGCATGTTAATTTAGGAGCTAACAAACAGGTCAGCTTTTGTTAGTCAGTTATTGTGTGACTTTTTTTTTTGATGAGTCGGTAAAAAGTTACTTTTTTGCTGTTTGTGATTCATTTTGTTGGAAGGTTGTCCTGAAATTATTTGCGTAGGAAAGATGTTGTTAAAAATAGAATCTTCGAACGAATCATAAAATTGTTTTCTGGAGTTGGTCTCTGGAAGTATGCATCACAGATTTTTTTACTGATATAAATCTGTACAATCTCTGCCACAGGCTAATTCAAAATTCAAAAACTTCAAAATTCAAAAGTGTTTTATTCAAATTAGGCTGAGGGCCAGCACTTTTTGAACGTCATGTTTTACAAAAGACAGTCCCCCAAAACGCCCGCCCGTCACCACTTCCTAGTGTTTTAGCTGTGGAGAAGAAGTGGCCAACAAACTCCCCAGCAACACAACTGTCTGTTACGTTTTAGGAACTAGAATTTTACACTAATTAATATGCAAAGGAATCCAAAAATTCAAAATTCCTTCTAAAATTTACATGACACAAAAATAAATATATACATTATTTAACACTTGTTAGCTACTAGCACTATGACACTAAAACAAAATACACACTTAAGCAAGTGCGTATGTGGATTTAAATAAGTATAAAAAAAATTACCTACATAGTCAGACAAATAAATAAAAAAAAAAAGAAAATAAAAGAACAAATAAAATAAAATAAAATAAAAAATTATATGAACACATATAACCTGTCATAAAACTACTATACTATCTACTTATACACAAGGAACATGTTAATTTGTCTTGCGTTCAACACAGCGACCAACTATTCTTATCGTCTAAATAATCATTAATAGAATAGTATGCCTTGGAACAGAGGTTAGATTTTACTTTTTCTTTAAATGAGTTAAAAGGCAGATCAAGATAAGAAATTGGAAGTCTATTGTATAAACGGATACCGAGCCCCACAAATGAATCATGGACCTTACGAAGTCGGTGTGAAGGAGCATGTAGCTTGTGCTTGTTTCTGGTGTTAAAGTTGTGGATGTCGCTCGTTTTACTGTATAAATGTATGTTTTGCCTAATATATAAAATGTTTGCAAAAATAAATTGAGATGCTACCGTGAGAATTCCAATCTCTTTGAAAATTTCCCTTAATGAAGCTTTTGACCCTAGCTGATATATTGCTCGCACAGCACGTTTTTGTAAGACAAATATATTTTGTATATCAGCTGCTTTTCCCCACAATAAAATACCGTAGGACATAACACTAAGGAAATAACTAAAATAGACTAACCTAGCTGTATCAACGTCAGTAAATTGTCTAACTTTCCTAACGGCGTATGCGGCAGAGCTGAGCCTTCCCGACAGGCTTGATATATGTGGGCCCCATTGTAGTTTGGAATCAACAGTTATGCCCAAAAATACTGCCGTGTCCACAGTTTCAAGCACCTCGTCACTTAAGATTACATTAGGACCTAAATTTCTAACATTTGGCAAGGCAAACTTTATACATTTCGTTTTTTTAGCATTTAGAACTAAATTATTCGACGTAAACCAATCCGTAACCATTGAAAGAGCGTTGTTTACGTTATCGAAATAATTTTTACTCAGGAAAAAAACACGACAATTGTGGTATGGGACACGGAAACAAACGAGGGGGTATGGAGAATATTATGTTAAGCTTTCTCGTTAAATTGCTGAAACGATTTCGGTGAATTTTGGTTCAGAGATGGATCCTTAAAAAGTGAAGATAAAGTTATAGTTTTTTATTTTGAAATCGGAGTGGAAAGGATCAATTGTGTGTCTATCTGACTGTCCGTCTGTCTGTCTGTATGTCCGTCTGTCACAACCAGTTTTTTCCAGATGTACAGGAGCGATTCTGTTGAAACTTGGTGCATAAATGGATTTCTGTGACCCAAACATGAACACGTTACGTAAATAAATAAGTTTTGAGTATAGGGGTCACTTAAGGGGGTCAAAACTATAAAAAAAATTCAAACTAAATCTTGTGACGTATTAAATGAAAAAGCTTACTGTGAGGGTTTTACTTATATTTTTTCATAATTTTAAAATCAATAGTTTGGAAGTTATTTAAGAAATTAGACCAAAAATTACCATTTCCCCCCTTATCTCCGAAACTACTGAGCTTAAAATTTGGAAATAAATGCAGACAATAGTTTTGTACCTAAAAATTACAGGACATCCAATAATAAGTATGTACTGTTCCAGTTTAATGTTAAAAAAATTAAATTGGTTCGGAACCCTTTGCACAGGAGTCCGACTCGCACTTGGCCATTTTTATTTTAAACAGGCTAACAGAAATTGTTTTTATGATCGTTATGAGTTTATTTTACTGTTGCGTTTGCACTAAATCGCAAAATAAATCTTTACAAAAGTTTGACGAAACAAATCAGTGTGTACAAAACCTTGAATACCCCAATTAATTGTAACTCTTTTTAAGACCTTCCCACAGAAGTCCTGAAATAGAAAATATTAATTTAAACCCAGCTTAAGGTAGTATCCGAAATAAATTGTCAATAAGGCAACCTGAACGTAAACTTGAGTATCGTCTGAACGTTTTTAATCTTTAGACGACAAGGCTCTCTTAGATCTCCTTTTTAATTAGTCATCCGCCGCTCCAGGGGCATACTGAAAATATTAAAACAGAACTATTTTAATACTAAGATTACTTTGAGAGGAATTAAGTTTAAAGTCTGGTTACGCTTAGAATTGAGACCTAATATTTTGTGACAGTTTCTTTCACATGTTACAATTAAAGGTAGTGGTTTGTTGCACTTGGACGTTTTATAATTAAAAACCTTTGTTCTACTAGAAGTTAGAAAAAAACGTGGTTAGGGCTTTAACTAAAATTATAAATATTAGAATCTAGAGGCAGAATTCACAACGGTAATCAGTATTCTGAGCTACATATTTATTAATCTGTATATTTTATGAATATGTCGTGGATAACGATATCATTTAATAATTGATTGGTGATTTGAGTATTATAGGACTAAGGTAGTGGTAAACGCCGTGAAGTCAGTTGTCAGTTGTAATGGCGGCACGTGGACAGAGTCGTGCGAGTGAGGACCAACTAGGACACTTCTCCAGGACGAAACCTATTTCGATTGTATTAAA
Organism: Ceramica pisi; assembly: GCA_963859965.1. Lineage (NCBI taxonomy): Eukaryota > Metazoa > Arthropoda > Insecta > Lepidoptera > Noctuidae > Ceramica > Ceramica pisi. The sequence continues at coordinate 3,555,311 of OY982538.1, forward strand.
CCGACTTTTTTTATGATCTTATAAATGCGAGTTCTTCTAACTCAACAGACAGATGTGTTGCTTAAATTTACTACCATTATATTTTTGTGCTATACTAAATTATTTATTATAAAAATACATAAATAGTCGTCCTTTTGATCTTTCATTATAATTATCGTTGCTACTTCAATGCATAATATCTATTTGCTGTCACCTCAATTATCTTTCTAGTAAGAGTGACAATTCTACTAATTTCAACATTCCGCATCGCATTCGCTCTCGCAATCTGTCAGAAATGTGTGAACTTTAAGGCTTTTTGACAGTTTACGATTAATATGCGATTGCGAAAAATGATTAAAAATTAGTAGATTGGCCCTCAGATATCACAGACTCAATCCATAGTTAATTCGGTCTCGTTCTACCTTAATCCACATTCATATTCAAATCTTTACTCATAATAAAGAATATTAATACGCAAAATCTGATTTCCGAGAGTGCAGTGGTCTAAGCTAACGATGCACGCAACTCCAGCCAAAATCTTGGCATACTCTGTCTGCATCTAAAAGAGGTAAGACATTAATATTTTATAACACATTTATCAAGTCTTGTCATAATTCCTTCACGTCTGTCGACGAAATGTTTGGAGATATATCTGTGTAATATAATAATGTGATTGTAAACTATGTGAAATTTGTATGCGTCTGGTTTGTAGGATGAGCTATGATGTAGGTATAAAGTCACGGCGGTGCACGCTATGCACGGCTACGGGGCGCATTTTCGCTGTCTGGGTTCATTATTTTGTTTGGCAACGTGAGTTTAGGCTTCCACTGCAGTACACGCCACGATTATGTACAACTGTAGCGTGGCCCACCGTGGCACACGAACAGGCTACGCACGTTTTATTTAAAAAAAATATGGTTTGGACATAATTTCTTCTTCTTAGTCGTTGTGTTCATTGTTGAAGGTCGTGTCTAGTCTGAGGTATTGATCCCTGGTGCACTATGCTCTTCCACGTTTTTGTCTCCTCGGTGGTCTTATAAGCTTCGAGTATCGACAGGCCAGTAAGCGTTTTTATACGGTCTGACCAACGGGTAGGTGAGCGCCCGCGTGGTCTTTTCTACTTGGCCAACTACCATAAGCTTCTCGAGGTTGTCAGGGTTTCTACGCACAATATAGTCGTGACATGGTCGTGGGTTAATGTTCGTGTACCGCATGCATGGCGTTGACAGCGTTGAACTACGTGGGTACAATATTCGAGCAAGCCACGTGTGTGCCAATGACGTCAATACGTCCTAAACTACTAACTTTAACATCATTTTAGCTGAAAGAAGACCAGGTGGCCACTTCTGGACATAGTCCTCCCCCAAGCGTTATTGCATCAAATCGACCGGGTCTTGTATCAAGCAGATAATCGCTGTCTTTATCAGAGGATGTTGACAAGTGACAAATGCTTGTACAGTCTGGACAGGTTGACTCAAAAATGTGTAGATATTCCTCAAAAGGTCATGTGATTAGTCATTCTCATATGATTAGACCGGATTGTATGCACTTTAGAAGAGATTCACATCAATTTGTCAAAAAAACCCCCTATTTCTATACTTTTTTTACAGATTGTGACTGACATGCGAATGAATGCGTAAAGGAGATATCCCAAAATGTACGGAGCCTGGGCCTGATCCTTGTACACTTAAAAATAGGGAAATATATTTAAAAGAGTTTTTAACTATCCAATTTCTTTAAAATGGCTTGGTTAGCTGGTAAAACACAAGACATTACTCTCGAAATTGCAACACACAACAAAACCTCATCATGGCGGTAAGCTGTCATTTTGCTTGATTGGTGACGTTTGACATTTAATTTTGACATGTTTATTTACCGACAACGAGACGAAGTGGACGAAAGTGACTGAAGTGACATTGTTGTGACAATTATCTTGCTATGATCTATGGTTTACCGTCACTGTTTTATAAGCACAGGGTAATTATATCGGTGCGACGCCATGTTGAAAATTGAGAAAAGCAATTTACAAACATCAATTAACTGCCACAACAGTAAACATTTTATATGTATTTTTCCCGAATTCTACGGTTTTTACTCTTTGTTTTGAGGTAGTGTACATAGACCTGGCCCATTTTGAAACATCTTTGTAGAATTGGCCCTCAGATCGAGCGAGTAATGTTCCCGATTCGGCCACCTAAGTTTGCCAGTACTTTAAGCTAAGTTGTGACGGTTACCTATGTTCTTCTATGGATCTCAAACAAATACCTACTAAGTTTTTAATCATTAAAATATCTTCAAACAAATTCTAAGAAAATTGTGCAAAATGTCCTTTCCATTTCTCTTGTGTCCTATACATTTTTTATTTACCTTCTGAAGGCCAAGATTGGGTCTGGCTGGTAAATATTGACTGTATGAAATTAATGTTCCGTTTACATAATTTTTTATGCCGAAATTTGAACTTGATAAAATGACGTATTCTTACACGATATAAATAACTGTTAACAGTTTTTCTAGAATTTGCTCCAAAGTCTTGAGCATGGACGCCAAGTTGCTAGTTTGTCGGTTTTCTACCGGTTGAATTTTGGGGAATGTGCGACGAAATTGCATAATTTAATTCTGTCAAGCCCGTTCCCTCATCGGACCACAAGACGGACGGGCGATGTACCACCAGTACATGGTGGAGATAACACCCAAACGCATAAAACACATTCATAGTGCGTACAGCAAAGGAGTGGAATTCCCTGCCGGAGTCTGTGTTTCCTGATATCTAAAACCTGGGAGTCTTTAGGTCAAGAGTGAATAGGTTACTTCTAGGCAAGCGCTCCATCTTAGACTGCATCATCGCTTACCATCTGGTGAGATAGTGGTCAATCGCGTGCCTATCAACAGTAAAGAAAAACAAAGTTGTATAAGGAGAAGTTGGTTTTTAACTGGAGCTTGCAATAGTACCAGACTGACATTCCAGTAACGCATTTGCAATTAACAAAACGTCATTTAGTATTGAAACTGGATAAGCAACGTCAGGTGAATATCTAAGAAAATCTCTTTATTTTTTTAAAAACAACATAAGTGATAGTTTTCGTTGACATGATCGATTACTTTTAAAAAAATCCAACTATTTTGTTTTTAGTTTTTAATGGCATGCGTTTGACCACTATCCAACCTGATGGTTAGTGATGATGTGGTACGGGTCCGGCTCAAGTATTCCACCCTTGTTATTTTTTGTAGTATGTTGGGACTTGAAATAAAATAAACACAATTATGTCTTTGGAAACTACGGTCAACCAAATAAATTAGAAGTTAATATTATACAAATAAAACTATTTTTATCAAAACGATATAACATTTCTTTTATTTCAAAATTAATAGCCTTCTATTGCAACCAAACCTAAAAAAATTAAACATAATACTCACTACGAAATGTAATAACTGTTATCTTAAGTATCTAAAAAATAAATTGCTACAGTTTAATTGAAAACATTTCTGGTTATTATCCTTTAAATCTACACAATTGCACATAAAAATCACCTCATTACATGAAACTTCAATAAAAAGCTTAATAAACTCTATTATCTTAATTAGCACATGGCTGCGGTGAATAATTATTACAATGATTGAATATTGTTACTATTTTTAAGTACTGAAGATTATAGTAAATGAATTTCGTAATGAGTACTTTATTTTTTTTTGGTTCAGTTCTAATAGAACGCTGACATTTTTTAACAAAAAAAATATAATATATATTACGTTTTCTAAAAGTGGTTTTATTTGTATAACTTATATATTTTTTCTTTTTTATTTTAATTCTGGTCTGAAAATACTACACAAAAATAAATTAGATAGTGGTGGTGGTGTTTTATGGGCCTCAGTTATCTGCATTAAAAGGATAAATAAATAATTAAAATCCCCACGATCCCTTAACAGCTAGAAATCTCCTCATTTCCGCCATCCTTCGCTGTCTTAAACCAATCATTTTCCTGTTCTCCAATATTAATTATATCACTGACCCATCTTGCGCCTCACTTATATAATACGATCGTAAATGAGGACTCTAACACTAAATACTTCAACAAAAACCGTATTATTTACCAAACAGCGTCTTGTTTGCCCTAAAAGTCGCTCAAAAAGCGTATTGCATATTTCGACCCTAAATATACTTTCGTTAAAGTCCAACGAAGCGTACCTTAGTAAATAACGCGTAAAATGAGCGTAAACGGAGTTGCTGTAGTGTTGAGCTCATGCATTTTAAACGCTCAACTGCCGTTTGCTTTTAGTTTTAAAAGGGAATTTATAAATCAATAGGACAAGAGGTTTTTCAGATGGGTAAACTTGGCTGAGCATTGCTTAGTGGTGTGCAGTAGAGGAGAACTTTGTCCAGCGGACTTTTGGATTTATTATGCAGGGTTTTTTGCGGGTTATTTTGTGCGCTAATAATGCTATTTATGTTTTCTGAGCGCTAATATTGCTTTATGGTTGTATGAGTAAATTCAGATACAAATGACATAAAAAAAACTATATCAAACGGTCAATCAGTGAGATCACTTCACTTTTAAGAACTATAATTTTTAAACAACTTCATAAAATATACAGTATAACAATTTATAGCGTTGAGGATATATTTTTTGATGCTATATTTAAGTTTGTAGTAAGTTTAGTTCATTTTAGTTACTTTGAAATGGTTTTTATGTTCCTAAATAAATAATGGCATAACACATAAAATATAAACTACAAACTATTTGTTATCATCCTCTGTCGTAATCTTTTATCACAATTTACTGTTTGCTTACACTCTTTAGTAGAACAAAATATTATGTAGACTAAACCAAGGAGGTAACGCACTAACAACAACATTTTTACTAGGTTTCCTGTCTGTCCGTCTGTAACACAAATTTTTCTCCGTTTTCATCTTCTGAAGCGATTCTGTAGCAATTTGGCAAACAAATGAACTTTTGTGACATAAACATTGACGCGTTTCATGTATATATTTTTTAATGCTTTTTAAGTTATTCAAGAAATTCGATGAAAAAATACCATTATTTCCGAAAATATTCAGCTTAACAATTTGAAAAAAAAAAAATGCTGTGAAATATTTCTTTGCGAATGTATTACAGGAAACCCGTTATGGATTCTTTAATATTAAAGTAACGTGTTACAGAAATTATATTCATTCCTAACGCTTTCCACGCAAAACCGACTCACACTTGCCCAGTTTATTAGTAAAACAAATTCTGAAGGTAAAACGTACAAGTCAATATTCCACAACACCAATAGCCGCTTGTAACTTGGACCTCAATTTAATTAACTCCAAGATTTTTTACTGTAAATTGAAAAATGTAACAACTTTTTAACAGTTAAAGACGTCATTTTGTCATTCGAATGACTTGTGCTCGTTTTGGGGAGGAAATTAAATTTTAATACAAAGATTTTTGTATTTACACCCCGGATGATTTACGGTGTTTTCGGTGTAAATGAATTTCAGGAATTTGTCTTGAAGAACAAAAGAAGCGAGATAACTTGATGAGCTGTTAAGAATTATGGGTTTTGTTTTTTTTTTTTTGGCAGATAAAAAGGAAACACGAAGAACAAAACGGTTTAGTTCACTACTATGAAAATAACTCACTTAGATTGAGATCTGAGCGAGGTATCCTACATTTTTTTGTCTATGTTTAGATGAAAGGAACAGAGTATTAAACTGAAAAAAAAATCTAATTAGTACGTCAGGTAGATATCCAAAAAGTATTGAAAACATATTTTTTCTTTTATCAGTAAACCAAAAATGAAGATGATACACAGTACGTTGAAAATAGTGTGATGTAACGATTTACACCAACATGCCAAATTTCAACTTCTTAAGACCAGCAGTTACGGCTATGCGTTGTCTGTTAGTCACTCAATATCGGTAGAATTTTATATATTAAAAAATTATATGTGGAGTAACTGCCTTTTTAACTCCACAATCCAGTTACTGGGTAACACGATACTCCTTGGAAAGACTGGTGTTAAATTTGGCTTCTGACTTGTGAGAGTCTCTGTGTAAAAAGTTAAAATCATTTTTAGGGTTCCGTACCTCAAAAGGTAAAAACGGAACCCTTATAGGATCACTTTGTTGTCCGTCTGTCTGTCTGTCTGTCTGTCAAGACCTTTTTTCTCAGGAACGCGTGGAGGTATCAAGCTGAAATTCATATCAAATACTCAAGTCTATGGTCTCTTGGAGCTGTGAAAAAATCAAACTTCTAAGTCAACGCGATCAAAAGATACTCCCGTTTATGCCGCAAATTTTCGACACTCGCAAGGGAATCAAAACCTACAGGGTACTTCCCGTGAACTCAGAATCTTGAAATTTGGTACGAAGCAACGTCTTATAACACAGATAAAGGAAAAATTGCGAAAAGCATAAATTTTTAGTTACATCATATAATAAAAATATTTTTAATAATTTTAAACTTATTACCCCTTTACTCATGAACGCGTAGTGGTATTATATTGAAATTCTTAACAAATACTCAAGTCTATAATATCTTTAAGCTGTAACAAAATCAAACTTCTACGTCAACGCAATCAAAAGATACAGCAATTAAAGCCGCATATTTTGAAACTCGCAACTACTCGCAAGGGAATCAAAACCTAAAGGATACTTCCAGACGACCTGGAATCTTGAAATTTGGCATGAAGCAACGTTATAAAGTACACATATAGGAAAAATTCCGAAAATCTTAAATTTTTAGTTACATCACATAGTATATTTTTTTTAATAATCATAAACTTACTAGCTGACCCAGCAAACGTTGTTCAGCGATTAAAAAAAAAAAACAGATGTTGGCCGATTCTCAGACCTACCCGATATGCACACAAAATTTCATGCAAATCGGTTCAGCCGTTTCGGAGGAGTTTGGAAACAAACACCGCAACACGAGAATTTTATATATTAGACTTGCTGACCCAGCAAACGTTGTTATGCGATTAACAAAAAAAAAATAAAAAAATAGATTTTGGCCGATTCTCAGACCTACCCGATATGCACACAAAATTTCATGCAAATTGGTTCAGCCATTTCGGAGGAGTTTGGAAACAAACACCGCGACACGAGAATTTAGCAATAAAAATACCATAACTTTTACTTATATACCTACAGGTTTGTACGGAACCCTCGGTGCGCGAGTCTGACTCGCACTTGGCCGGTTTTTTTTATAAAGTGATTATTACCTACCAACAATGTTCTTTTATACAAAAAGAAGTTAATATTCTCTTGACGACTTCTTAAATAAATGTCATGCTCATTATTTATTAAATTCCACACGGAGTTCTGTGAGGCTGAACGTATGCATTAAAATAATCTTTTATTAAAATAATCTTTTATTAAAATCTTCTAGAGTCACTTGCAGAGTCGCCTCGGGTCGCTCCACCGGTAAGCCCAGTAAAGCGGCCTGTTCAATGTACAGGTAGGTTTTATGCTACAATTATAGGATGAGTCGGTAAGTCGCGGCGACATTTTGTGAAGAGCTTCCTTTGTAGAAAGCATACGTTCTTATTATATAGTCGATAATTGTATATTATTTGCTTTTTCGTTAACTGACACAGTGCTACAAATCTCTCTGTACATTTTCTGATCTAATGCATCAAACAAGGGATGACTGGGTAAGTAGGTATGATAGCCAGTTCCTCTGTGTAAGAGGATTCCGGGTGAAACTCACTTCCATCTTCGGCCTAATCATCACTTTCCATCAGGTGAGATTTGGGCCAAGAGTCTACCTGTTTTGTATAAAAAAATATCTAAAATTTACTATCTGATTTTAAATAAATGATCATGTATAATTCAATATCGGTGCGTCCTTTGACTTAACGGTTGTCTCTTCGGTTTTCTGAACTTAGGTAAGCGATTAACAAACAGAATAGGACAACAACTTACTAAATAGGAAATTTATAGTGAGCCATTAAGAAATCTATTGAAGTAAATATTTACACTAAAAGCAGATCTTGAAATAACCATTGTTTGATAGTAAAAAACATATGTTTATTTGAATCATATTCTTGTAAACACAAACAAGCAACTAAATCACGGAAACTGTTTCCCAAAACAAAGCATTGTAAATTACGTACTTTAATATCCCAAAACGTGTTAACTCGTCGTTAAACGAAGACATGAAATACAACACGATAACTATTTCTGCGACGCGATTGGTCGGAATTGACAGAAGTATTTGTAGTACCTCGTTACCTCCAAATGTCTGGCAGTGAATAGGCAGCCTTGGATGCAGTATGCACTTGACAATGCTGATAATTTTAGATTCGTTGAAGATATTACTTTGGAATGAATCCAGAAGTTTGTAGATTTTAATTTATTTTCTTTGAGGTAAAACTGAGAGCCTTTTATTGGACTGGTTTTGACAGTTTGGTTTTATACTTGGGTTTATATACTAATGGTGCTAAAGTTTATATAAATTGTTTTGTAATATTTAAATGCCAAATGTACCGCCTGCAAATCATGCTACAACAATCTGTTAAACTGTATTAGATTTCCAACTTAAAAGTAAAGTGATTAAGTTAATTTCGACTGCCAAAATATTACAGTTTCGGGTCCCTCGATGTACTGTCTGTACTAAAATGCTCATTTAGTACATTTGGCATTTAAATGTTAAAAAATCATAATTTTGCACTTAGCACGTTTGTCTTTTAGAACATCCACATAAGTTATCTGATTTTTGACTTTTATTTTTCAAAAAGTTTATTTATTGAATATGAATCATGTTTCCTACATTTCCCTTTTTATAAATAAACGTATTTGTTTCATATACCTTGTATTTTCCCGTTCCTGCAAGAATTTTGGGGAATATTCTCTTAGTGCTTCTCTATCTATACTATATACTATATAATATTATAAAGCAGAAGATTTTGTTTGTTTGTTTGGTTGAACGCGATAATCTCAGGAACTACTGGTCCGATTAGAAAAATTATTTCAGTGTTAGATAGCCCATTTATCGAGGAAGGCTATATGCTATATAATATCATCACGCTAAGACCAATAGGAGCGGAGCAGTAATCAAAAATGTTACGCAGACGACGTTGCACGGGTCAGCTAGTTGTATATACATGTAGTCTGAAATAAAAAATAAATAGTTTAAATGTTAAAAAATCTCAATTTGCACTTAACACGTTTGTATTCTAGACCATCGACATTTCAGCTTTTTACAAACAGTAGTTTCGGCTGTGCGTCATCTTTCAGTCTCGCAGTAAAGGAAATATTTATATTGATGTTAGAATCCATATAATTAAGATTGCTTTACTATTTTTGGTGGACAATAATTATATCATATCTATCTTTTCTATCTTTATGTAAGTAAGCTGCGCTTCTCATAATAGATCATCTATACTTCTATACTATTAATATTATAAAGAGGTAACATTTATTTGTAAGTTTGTATGTAGTGGGAAATCTCAGGAACTACTGGTCCGATTTAAAAAAATCTTTCAGTATTAAATAGCCCATGTATCGAGGAAGGAAATAGGCTACATATCATCAAGCTAAGACTAAAAGAAGCCGAGCATTCATGGAAAATGTGACGCAGACGAAGTTGCGTGGGTCAGCTAGTTGATAAAAAAACACAGAATCCATGACAAGCTATTGTTGTAATTTTTTTTATTTTTGATGGCTGTGCTCTTGGATCCAGGCTAGGTCAGAGATGACAGAGACAAAGTCTACGATGGCGGAGCTTATCCGGAAGGAGCCTGTTTACTCTAACTTTGAAGAGAATAGGGTTGTAAGCGCTCGGAATCACAGACAAAGGCAGAGAGTTTCATTCCTTGTAATTGTTACCAAACACCAGATGTTCCTTTATGCCTACAGCAACTCTGACAAAATACCAAAAATTATTATACCTACATAGTAATCATTATAAATAATCTCCGCAATATGATAAGTGATCCAGATAGACACGTAATTAATGATCTGTCAGTCTGTGAACGGTTGGCACTCCTCTCGACGAGCTGCGAGTCGTTCATACATCTCTGTTACGGCTCGTTAGTGGTGGTTCATAATATTGTTGTGGGTTTGTAGGAAATATGGCCACAGAGTTCTGAACTCTGCGTTTCAACTGTAGAAATAAGGTAAGCAGCGCGTAGTTACTATAGGTACCTCTAGATAAAGTAATCGTACTCGTGCTAGTGTTAGTTTTAAAAGTATAGTGAAGGGTCAAAGAAAATAATCCATGGTGAGAAGAGGAATTATAGATTACTAGCTTCTGCCCGCGACTTCGTCCGCGTAGCGTAATCTATACTAACTAGCTGACCCGCGCAACTTCGTCTGCGTTACATTTTCTATTACTGCTCCGCTCCTATATGTCTAAGCGTGATGATATATAGCCTATAACCTTCCTCGATAAATGGGCTATCTAACACTGAAAGAATTTTTCAAGTAGTTCCTGAGATTAGCGCGTTCAACCAAACTCTTTTGCTTTATAATATAAGTATAGATATTATAAAGAGTTAACTTTTGTTTGTAAGTTAGTACGTAGGGGGTAATCTCAAGAACTACTGGTCCGATTTGAAAAAAGCTTTCTGTATTAGATAGCCCATGTATCGCGGAAGGATATTGGACGCAGACGAAGTTGCGTGGGTCAGCTAGTGATATATATAGCCTATACCTAGCCTTTCTCGATAAATGGGCTATCTAACCCTGAAGGAATTTTTTAAATCGGACCAGTAGATCCTGAGATTTGCGCGTTCAACCAAACAAACAAACAAACAAACAAACTATTCTGCTTTATAATATTAGTATAGATATACTAGCTGACCCGCGCTACTTCGTCTGCGTCACATTTTCCATTACTGCTCCGCTCCTGTTTGTCTTAGCGTGATGATATATAACCTATAACCTTCCTCGATAAATGAACTATCCAACCCTGAAAAAGAGGTTTTTCAGATGGGTAAACTTGGCTGAGCATTGCTTAGTGGTGTGCAGTAGAGGAGAACTTTGTCCAGCGGACTTTTGGATTTATTATGCAGGGTTTTTTGCGGGTTATTTTGTGCGCTAATAATGCTATTTATGTTTTCTGAGCGCTAATATTGCTTTATGGTTGTATGAGTAAATTCAGATACAAATGACATAAAAAAAACTATATCAAACGGTCAATCAGTGAGATCACTTCACTTTTAAGAACTATAATTTTTAAACAACTTCATAAAATATACAGTATAACAATTTATAGCGTTGAGGATATATTTTTTGATGCTATATTTAAGTTTGTAGTAAGTTTAGTTCATTTTAGTTACTTTGAAATGGTTTTTATGTTCCTAAATAAATAATGGCATAACACATAAAATATAAACTACAAACTATTTGTTATCATCCTCTGTCGTAATCTTTTATCACAATTTACTGTTTGCTTACACTCTTTAGTAGAACAAAATATTATGTAGACTAAACCAAGGAGGTAACGCACTAACAACAACATTTTTACTAGGTTTCCTGTCTGTCCGTCTGTAACACAAATTTTTCTCCGTTTTCATCTTCTGAAGCGATTCTGTAGCAATTTGGCAAACAAATGAACTTTTGTGACATAAACATTGACGCGTTTCATGTATATATTTTTTAATGCTTTTTAAGTTATTCAAGAAATTCGATGAAAAAATACCATTATTTCCGAAAATATTCAGCTTAACAATTTGAAAAAAAAAAAATGCTGTGAAATATTTCTTTGCGAATGTATTACAGGAAACCCGTTATGGATTCTTTAATATTAAAGTAACGTGTTACAGAAATTATATTCATTCCTAACGCTTTCCACGCAAAACCGACTCACACTTGCCCAGTTTATTAGTAAAACAAATTCTGAAGGTAAAACGTACAAGTCAATATTCCACAACACCAATAGCCGCTTGTAACTTGGACCTCAATTTAATTAACTCCAAGATTTTTTACTGTAAATTGAAAAATGTAACAACTTTTTAACAGTTAAAGACGTCATTTTGTCATTCGAATGACTTGTGCTCGTTTTGGGGAGGAAATTAAATTTTAATACAAAGATTTTTGTATTTACACCCCGGATGATTTACGGTGTTTTCGGTGTAAATGAATTTCAGGAATTTGTCTTGAAGAACAAAAGAAGCGAGATAACTTGATGAGCTGTTAAGAATTATGGGTTTTGTTTTTTTTTTTTTGGCAGATAAAAAGGAAACACGAAGAACAAAACGGTTTAGTTCACTACTATGAAAATAACTCACTTAGATTGAGATCTGAGCGAGGTATCCTACATTTTTTTGTCTATGTTTAGATGAAAGGAACAGAGTATTAAACTGAAAAAAAAATCTAATTAGTACGTCAGGTAGATATCCAAAAAGTATTGAAAACATATTTTTTCTTTTATCAGTAAACCAAAAATGAAGATGATACACAGTACGTTGAAAATAGTGTGATGTAACGATTTACACCAACATGCCAAATTTCAACTTCTTAAGACCAGCAGTTACGGCTATGCGTTGTCTGTTAGTCACTCAATATCGGTAGAATTTTATATATTAAAAAATTATATGTGGAGTAACTGCCTTTTTAACTCCACAATCCAGTTACTGGGTAACACGATACTCCTTGGAAAGACTGGTGTTAAATTTGGCTTCTGACTTGTGAGAGTCTCTGTGTAAAAAGTTAAAATCATTTTTTTATAAAGTGATTATTACCTACCAACAATGTTCTTTTATACAAAAAGAAGTTAATATTCTCTTGACGACTTCTTAAATAAATGTCATGCTCATTATTTATTAAATTCCACACGGAGTTCTGTGAGGCTGAACGTATGCATTAAAATAATCTTTTATTAAAATAATCTTTTATTAAAATCTTCTAGAGTCACTTGCAGAGTCGCCTCGGGTCGCTCCACCGGTAAGCCCAGTAAAGCGGCCTGTTCAATGTACAGGTAGGTTTTATGCTACAATTATAGGATGAGTCGGTAAGTCGCGGCGACATTTTGTGAAGAGCTTCCTTTGTAGAAAGCATACGTTCTTATTATATAGTCGATAATTGTATATTATTTGCTTTTTCGTTAACTGACACAGTGCTACAAATCTCTCTGTACATTTTCTGATCTAATGCATCAAACAAGGGATGACTGGGTAAGTAGGTATGATAGCCAGTTCCTCTGTGTAAGAGGATTCCGGGTGAAACTCACTTCCATCTTCGGCCTAATCATCACTTTCCATCAGGTGAGATTTGGGCCAAGAGTCTACCTGTTTTGTATAAAAAAATATCTAAAATTTACTATCTGATTTTAAATAAATGATCATGTATAATTCAATATCGGTGCGTCCTTTGACTTAACGGTTGTCTCTTCGGTTTTCTGAACTTAGGTAAGCGATTAACAAACAGAATAGGACAACAACTTACTAAATAGGAAATTTATAGTGAGCCATTAAGAAATCTATTGAAGTAAATATTTACACTAAAAGCAGATCTTGAAATAACCATTGTTTGATAGTAAAAAACATATGTTTATTTGAATCATATTCTTGTAAACACAAACAAGCAACTAAATCACGGAAACTGTTTCCCAAAACAAAGCATTGTAAATTACGTACTTTAATATCCCAAAACGTGTTAACTCGTCGTTAAACGAAGACATGAAATACAACACGATAACTATTTCTGCGACGCGATTGGTCGGAATTGACAGAAGTATTTGTAGTACCTCGTTACCTCCAAATGTCTGGCAGTGAATAGGCAGCCTTGGATGCAGTATGCACTTGACAATGCTGATAATTTTAGATTCGTTGAAGATATTACTTTGGAATGAATCCAGAAGTTTGTAGATTTTAATTTATTTTCTTTGAGGTAAAACTGAGAGCCTTTTATTGGACTGGTTTTGACAGTTTGGTTTTATACTTGGGTTTATATACTAATGGTGCTAAAGTTTATATAAATTGTTTTGTAATATTTAAATGCCAAATGTACCGCCTGCAAATCATGCTACAACAATCTGTTAAACTGTATTAGATTTCCAACTTAAAAGTAAAGTGATTAAGTTAATTTCGACTGCCAAAATATTACAGTTTCGGGTCCCTCGATGTACTGTCTGTACTAAAATGCTCATTTAGTACATTTGGCATTTAAATGTTAAAAAATCATAATTTTGCACTTAGCACGTTTGTCTTTTAGAACATCCACATAAGTTATCTGATTTTTGACTTTTATTTTTCAAAAAGTTTATTTATTGAATATGAATCATGTTTCCTACATTTCCCTTTTTATAAATAAACGTATTTGTTTCATATACCTTGTATTTTCCCGTTCCTGCAAGAATTTTGGGGAATATTCTCTTAGTGCTTCTCTATCTATACTATATACTATATAATATTATAAAGCAGAAGATTTTGTTTGTTTGTTTGGTTGAACGCGATAATCTCAGGAACTACTGGTCCGATTAGAAAAATTATTTCAGTGTTAGATAGCCCATTTATCGAGGAAGGCTATATGCTATATAATATCATCACGCTAAGACCAATAGGAGCGGAGCAGTAATCAAAAATGTTACGCAGACGACGTTGCACGGGTCAGCTAGTTGTATATACATGTAGTCTGAAATAAAAAATAAATAGTTTAAATGTTAAAAAATCTCAATTTGCACTTAACACGTTTGTATTCTAGACCATCGACATTTCAGCTTTTTACAAACAGTAGTTTCGGCTGTGCGTCATCTTTCAGTCTCGCAGTAAAGGAAATATTTATATTGATGTTAGAATCCATATAATTAAGATTGCTTTACTATTTTTGGTGGACAATAATTATATCATATCTATCTTTTCTATCTTTATGTAAGTAAGCTGCGCTTCTCATAATAGATCATCTATACTTCTATACTATTAATATTATAAAGAGGTAACATTTATTTGTAAGTTTGTATGTAGTGGGAAATCTCAGGAACTACTGGTCCGATTTAAAAAAATCTTTCAGTATTAAATAGCCCATGTATCGAGGAAGGAAATAGGCTACATATCATCAAGCTAAGACTAAAAGAAGCCGAGCATTCATGGAAAATGTGACGCAGACGAAGTTGCGTGGGTCAGCTAGTTGATAAAAAAACACAGAATCCATGACAAGCTATTGTTGTAATTTTTTTTATTTTTGATGGCTGTGCTCTTGGATCCAGGCTAGGTCAGAGATGACAGAGACAAAGTCTACGATGGCGGAGCTTATCCGGAAGGAGCCTGTTTACTCTAACTTTGAAGAGAATAGGGTTGTAAGCGCTCGGAATCACAGACAAAGGCAGAGAGTTTCATTCCTTGTAATTGTTACCAAACACCAGATGTTCCTTTATGCCTACAGCAACTCTGACAAAATACCAAAAATTATTATACCTACATAGTAATCATTATAAATAATCTCCGCAATATGATAAGTGATCCAGATAGACACGTAATTAATGATCTGTCAGTCTGTGAACGGTTGGCACTCCTCTCGACGAGCTGCGAGTCGTTCATACATCTCTGTTACGGCTCGTTAGTGGTGGTTCATAATATTGTTGTGGGTTTGTAGGAAATATGGCCACAGAGTTCTGAACTCTGCGTTTCAACTGTAGAAATAAGGTAAGCAGCGCGTAGTTACTATAGGTACCTCTAGATAAAGTAATCGTACTCGTGCTAGTGTTAGTTTTAAAAGTATAGTGAAGGGTCAAAGAAAATAATCCATGGTGAGAAGAGGAATTATAGATTACTAGCTTCTGCCCGCGACTTCGTCCGCGTAGCGTAATCTATACTAACTAGCTGACCCGCGCAACTTCGTCTGCGTTACATTTTCTATTACTGCTCCGCTCCTATATGTCTAAGCGTGATGATATATAGCCTATAACCTTCCTCGATAAATGGGCTATCTAACACTGAAAGAATTTTTCAAGTAGTTCCTGAGATTAGCGCGTTCAACCAAACTCTTTTGCTTTATAATATAAGTATAGATATTATAAAGAGTTAACTTTTGTTTGTAAGTTAGTACGTAGGGGGTAATCTCAAGAACTACTGGTCCGATTTGAAAAAAGCTTTCTGTATTAGATAGCCCATGTATCGCGGAAGGATATTGGACGCAGACGAAGTTGCGTGGGTCAGCTAGTGATATATATAGCCTATACCTAGCCTTTCTCGATAAATGGGCTATCTAACCCTGAAGGAATTTTTTAAATCGGACCAGTAGATCCTGAGATTTGCGCGTTCAACCAAACAAACAAACAAACAAACAAACTATTCTGCTTTATAATATTAGTATAGATATACTAGCTGACCCGCGCTACTTCGTCTGCGTCACATTTTCCATTACTGCTCCGCTCCTGTTTGTCTTAGCGTGATGATATATAACCTATAACCTTCCTCGATAAATGAACTATCCAACCCTGAAAAAATTTTTCAAATCGGACCAGTAGTTCCTGAGATTTGCGCGTTCAACCAAACAAACAAACAAACTCTTCTGCTTTATAATATTAGTATAGATATTATAAAGAGGTAACGTTTGTTTGTAAGTTTGTATGTAGGGGGTAATCTCAGGAACTACTGGTCCGATTTGAAAAATCCTTCAGTATTAGATAGCCCATGTATCGAGGAAGGATAATTATTATAGGCTACATAATATCATCACGCTAAGACTAAAAGGAGCCGAGTATTAATGGAAAATGTGACGCAGACGAAGTTGGGTCAGCTAGTGACATATATAGCTTGTAGCCTTCCTCGATAAATGGGCTATCTAACACTGAAAGAATTCATCAAATCGGACCAGTAATTCCTGAGATTAGCGCGTTCAACCAAACAAACTCTTCTGCTTTATAATAGGTACCGAGTGTATCTGACATCGATGCACAAACGATTTCCATGGGTCCAGAGCATGATTCTGGACACTCCAGTGTTGGAATTTTTCGTCGGTTCTTTTCTCATTTTTTTCAAGAGTACCACAAATAGGTATCAGCTCAGCTGAGCTGATATCTATTTGTGGTTTTATTCAGATTGCTCGTTTTAGTGAAAGTAGTTAATTAATCATTTTTTTATTAAAAATCTCATTGGGTTAGGTCAGAATAACGATTATGAGCAGTCTAAAGTAAAAAAACTCTTGAAAAAAATGAAAAAATGAGAAAAAAGCCGACGAAAAATTCTAAGTCTAGGGTGTCCAGAATCATGCCCTGGACCCATGGAAATCATTTGTGCGTCGATGTCAGATACACGTGGTATTAGTATAGATTGATGAGGAAGCATGTTGTGAGCACAGGCAGGGTGGAAGCCTGCTTAGCCTTTTTCTTCTTATAGTGTGAGCAGTAAGGTCTAACGACCCCACACACCCGTGTGTCAGAGTTTCTAAACCGCCTCAAGAGCCTCTGACATAGTTCAACGACCGCCATTTGGCGATCGGTACCACCAGCTTATACGTGCTTTTTGTAGCACGGTGTCATCTTTTTATCAGACAATCAGGTGATTCAAGCCTGCAATGTCCTAGCCAAACTGGAAAAAAACTTTACAAGGTATGTTTCCTGTGGGAATCAAACCCACGACTAATGGGTCACAAGGCAAACGCCTGAACCAATCGACCACGGAGTCGATGCTCAGCCATTTTCCAACTACGCAGGGGTCAACTTAAATAGCATTAAATGAATTTGAATTTGAATGTGACTTCCAGTCGCGTCAAATGCAACTGAATATCTAAATTTTACATGGACAGACCGCCACCCCGTCTGACCTCCACGACTCAGTAACGGGGTAACATGATACTCCTTGGTTAGACTCGTAATCTGCCGAGCCTTTTCCCAACTACATTGGGGTCGGCTTCCAGTCAAACTGGATTCAGCTGAATACCATTATTTTACGTGGAGCGGCTGCCTACCAGACCTCCACAACAACTGGGTAACACGATATTTCTTGGCAAGACTGGATTCAGATTTACTGGCTTCTGACAATCCGAAACGACTACCAAAGGTCTACAAATGACAGCTGGGACAAACGGCTATACGTGCTCTCTGAGGCACGGAGGAAACTTGGTATGTTAAGATGATCACCCATCGACAGACCAACTTTAGCAAGCGCACAACAACCGCACGGGTTGATCTTTAAGGTCAATCAAACCTTAAAGATCAACCCGTGCGGTTGTTGTTATTTAGCCACAAAAAAAACCTACAGCGCCGAACAAAACTAAACTGAAATTAGGGCAAGAGAATTATGACCCATACTTGACATTGCCACGAGTCGTCAGTTTCTATAAGTAAACTATAATATTCATTGACACGCTTGAACATTTCCCGTATTAGGGAAATGTTAGCAACATCTTCTCTAAATCTGTCACCGACTTGTCTCCGAGCTCTGTGGTCGGAAGTCACCGCATTCAGAAAATTGGCCAATGTAAACAAGACGGGTTTGTTTACTTTGGCTTGTGGCGTGATGGTAGACGTATGGTGTTGAGGAGGTTGGTACGTAATTAGGTAGTAACCTACTTACCTATTCAATAGTCAAAGAGATATTATGAGAGAACAGAGGGCCAATTCTACTAACTTTTAAAACAACTTTCGCATTGGCACGTCAATCGCAAACTGTCAATAAAGCCTTAGGGACCGTCTCCACGAGCGAGAGAATCGCGGTGAGTTGACGTTTTTTCATACCTCGAATCGCCGCGATAATAATTATATCGCCGTGTGGAGACACGTTCGTAGTGATGTTATAGAAATACGTGGCATGGACGATAATATCGCCGCGATTCTTTCGCTCGTGGAGATGGCCCCTTAATCTTCATACATTTTTGACAGATTGTGATTGAGATGCGAATGCGATGCGAATGTGAAAATTAGTAGAATTGGCACTGATCCTAAGCTATTTTTTTTTTTTATATGGCATAACAATGTTTGCCCGTTCTACTAGCATTTGTATATTTTTGTGTGTACGTGCGTACACTAGGTACGTTATCTATACTATATACTTATACTAATATACTAATCTATACCAATATTATAAGGAGGTAACATTTGTTTGTATGTTTGTATGTAGGGGGTAATCTCAGGAACTACGGGTCCGATTTGAAAAATAGGCTAGATTCTATCATCCACAAATTGCAAAACTATTTAGTCCGTCAGTTAGAGTATTGAAAAATAATGGACACGTATTTTTTGTTTTTGTAAATCAATGAATATTGAAAAAGATAAAACGCATCAAAACTCGCGAGTGGGGGCTCGTGACGTCACGACTCAGTAAAAATTATGCGAACGTGTGACATTTTGGGAATTTTAAAAGCGTCGTAACTTCGTCAATTTTTGTTTCCGTAACAAAAGAAAAAACACGTGTCAAATATTTTTTGATAATCCAGTTACATTATCAAAAAATATTTGACCCGTGTGACGGAATAATTAGATTTTTTTAGTCATCTACCCTATTCTTTCAGTGTTAGATAGCCCATTTATCGTGGAAGGTTATAGGCTATATATCATCACGCTAAGACAAATAGGAGCGAAACATTAATGGAAAATGTGACGCAAACGAAGTTGCGCGGGTCAGCTAGTAATATTATAAAGAGGTAACTCAGGAACTACTGGTCCACTTTGAAAAATTCTTTCAGTTTTAGATAGCCCATGTATCGAGGAAGGATATAGGCTACATATCATCACGTTAAGACTAAAATGAGCGGAGCAGTAATGGAAAATGTGACGCAGACGAAGTTGCGTGGGTCAGCTAGTAAAATTATAATCAGAATTAAACCAGTCGAAATTTTTTTGAGTTAGTGCACACGTAGATTGCGGTTTGCCGGCGCCGATCTGTCAGATTTCTGAAAAAAGGAAAATAATGCTGTTTATAAAAAATATATTCTGTACTACCTGACCCGCGCAACTTTGTCTGCGTCACATTTTCCATGAATGCTCCGCTCCTTTTCGTTTTAGCGTGATGATATATAGCCTATAGCCTTCCTCGATAAATGGGCTATCTAATATTGAAATATTTTTTTAAATCGGACCAGTAGTTCCTGCGATTAGCGCGTTCAAGCAAACAAACTCTTCAGCTTTATAATATTAGTTTAGATTTATAAACTAACAAAACTATTCACATCTGTCCAACAACAAACCCAAGTTAAAAGAAACACCTAGAAAATAGAAACACGATATTTTCACTCGACCATCATAAAAAAAAAGAAAAAGCTGCACGACGCAGCTTTGACACAGCGTCCTTTTTATCACACGCTTGCCAAGCCAACGGATTTATGTCTCAATTTCCTAAAGCTTATAAATCGTCCCCATTTCAAAGATACTTCTCTCGGTTTCAAAGTCGTGTTGCGAAAAATGTGGCATGTACTTAAATTATGATGTTTTTCCTTTTTTTACCGATACTTGCAAAGTTATTTTTTATGAAGATAATTTTGGATGATGTAGCGTTAAATCTTGACAATTTGAGTAAGGGAATTTAAAGTGATGGCAGCTATTCAGTATTTGGTAGCAACAAAGAGTGAGAAGTAAAGCAGAATCCATCTGATTAGCCTTTTCTGGTTAGTCTGTGGATGGGTGACCATCTTAACATACCGAGTTTCCTCCGTGCCTCGGAAAGCACGTTAAGCTGTTGGACCCGGCTGTCATTTGGAGATCTTTGGCAGTCCGGATTGTCAGAAGCCAGAAAATCTGACACCAGTCTTGCCAAGGAGTACCGTGTTGCTCAGTTAATGGGTTGTGGAGGACTGGTAGGCAGCTGCTCCACGTAAAATACTATAATTCAGCTGAATCCGGTTTGACTGGAAGTGAACCCAAATATAGTTGGGAAAAGGCTAGGCAGATGATGAAAAGAACGTGAATGTGAAAGAACATCGTTGGTCATCAACCACCCAAAAGACAATCACAAAATTTGAAAGAGTGCATCAACATTATTTGAATGCCTGGGCGATCATCACTTGGTATTAGTACGCCTAAAATATTTCATCTGGATTATAGAGCTTACTTTCCTGAAAATAATCAAACTAAGCACATATCCAATGTTTAATTCAATCGACTTTTCCAAATTCATTTAATTTAAGTCACTTTAACTTATAGTAAATGAAATTTTCCAAAATGGGCCAGGTCTATGTACCTACACGACCTCAAAAAAATAAAAATAAAATCGAATTCGGGAAAAATACGGATAATAAATTCATTTAAATGTATGCTTTTGCGGTAGTTAATTGATGTTTATTAATTATTTTTATCGATTTTCAACATGGCGTCTCACTGATTTAGTTTTTATATAATTATGCTTAAAAACAATGAGAGATGTCAGCTGTCACAACAGTGTCACTCAGTCACTGTCAAAGAGTTAAATTACTATTGTCAACCTTCAATTTCCGCAAAAATTAACATGTCAAACGTCATTACCAATCAAAATGACAGCTTACCGCCATGACGGGTTTTTGTTGTGTGTTGTAATTTCAAGTGTAATTTCTTGTTTTTAACCAACAAACAAAGCCATTTTAAAGAAATTGGAGATGTGTTTTTGGACACTGGAGATGTGTCTTTACTGTATTACCCTAATTTTAAGTACCCAGGCCTACCCAGAGCAAGCAGCAGGCCTGGAGCCTGGGGGGCTACTCTCTAAGCCCGACGTCCGTAGTTTCGGGCTCAGTTGCGGGCGTATTCTACTGCGTATTACCTAACCACTAAGAACTAATGACAACACGATTCGACAGTTACTGTCAAATTGTGTTGTTATTAATTTTTAATTACAGTTTCGGACTAACCATAAGTCTGAAGGTGATACGGAGTAGAATACGCCCGCAACTAAGACCGAAACTACGGATGTCGGGCTTAGAGAGTAGCCCCCCTGGGCCAGAGCTTGCCCAGGCTCCATAAATTTAGGAACACCTCCTTTAATTTTGCTTCAAGCACTTTGCAAAGCTTATAAATATGCCTTACAAAGCTTCTTCAGGGTCATATGACCCTTTTCTGATAGATTTATGTTCACCCGTTGCAGATAGGTGGCGGTCCACACGATGTGTCACGTACGGACATAGTGACGTATTTATTTTAGATTGAAACAATGGGATTCAAGTTAGGGTTAATTTGCTTATCGTGGTAGTTTTTTTTTTTTTTAAATATAACCGAATTCCAATTAAAACTCTACAATAAAATAATAAATACGTTTTTACAAAAAAATATTACTGACTCCTAAAAAACACAACAAAGTATGAATAAAATTAGTTTAATTTCGGAAATCGGTGTTAAAAAGCAAAAGAAAAAACCAAAAACACCGACTTCTGAAATTATTATTTGTAGTGTTTTGTTTGGAAGTAAAGAAATAAAAGAAAGAAAAAGAGTTTATTTGCGGTCAATATGACGCATATCAAAAGTACACAAAAAATTACAAATTAAATACAGTCGGTTATGCTTTTTTGTAAAAAGGATTTATTTTATATGTTTATTTTAAAGTGCGAGTCAGACTCGCGCACCGAGGGTTCCGTACAAACCTGTAGGTATATTTTTTAAGCAAAAGTTGCGGTTTAAGGTCTATGACGTATTAAAAAAAAACTACTTACTAGATCTCGCTCAAACTAATTTTCGGTGGAAGTTTACGTGATAATGTACATCCCATATTTTTTTTAGTTTTAATCTTCTCTTATTTTAGAAGTTACACGGGGACACACACATTTTACCACTTTGGAAGTCTCTCGCGCAAACTCTTCAGTTTAGAAAAAAATATATTAGAAACCTCAATATCATTTTTGAAGACCTATCCATTGAAACTATGGATATCCACAGGTATGGGTTTGATGAAAAAAAAATTTTTGAATGTCAGTTCTAAGTATGGGGACCCTCAAAAATTTATTGTTTTATTTTCTATTTTTGTGTGAAAATCTTAATTCGGTTTACAGAATACATCTACTTGTCAAGTTTCAACAGCATAGCTCTTATAGTTTCGGAAAAAAAGTGGCTGTGATATACGGACGGTCAGACAGACAGACATGACGAATCTATAAGGGTTCCGTTTTTTGCCATTTGGCTACGGAACCTTAAAAATTAAGACGATACAGTGCATTGAAAACTCGTGTGACGTCACATACCATTTGATTTCAAAACACTTTTTAACCACAAGTAACACTTAGTTAATCATTTGAAAGTGATAAACATTGACAACTTGACTTAAGGAAAACTAAAATTTTATCAGCCTAGGTAGGGCATCCAATGAAACGTGGACGAAAGACATGCACTTGCTATTGTAGTGGGGAATTTTGTTTGATATTTGAATCAAACATATTCCAAACTACAACAGCGGCAACAGCAACTTATCTTTTGCTTATTCACAATGAACCCTAAAACGCTACGCCGACAAGTCATCAGTTGAAGCTTACCCTTCCAAACTTAAATTGGCGGTATATCCGCCTCGGATGGACAAAACTATCCCAGATACAAAGATTGATGATGACATTTTAAATCAAAGGCTATTTTGTATGTATTTGTGAAAAAAATATAGGTAATTAATACTTTATTTAATTCTAACAATTTAAGCCAGCATCCCATAACTTCCAGTTATTATTACTCCCACACTCAATATCTCAGAATGAAATAAAAAATTACCCCACAAAATGACTTAAAAACTTTTTACAAAAAAATACAACCGACTTCTAAAAAAAAACTACAAAGTAAAAAATAACTTTAATTTTGGAAGTCGGTGTTTTTGTTAGTTTCTTCGTATTTTGACACCGACTTCCAAAATTAAAGTTATTTTTTACTTTGTAGTTTTTTTTTTAGAAGTCGGTTGTATTTTTTTGTAAAAAGTTTTTTATTTTTCACTTTTTAGTGGTGCCCCACACCTAACAACACCACTACAAAATCGCAGAAAAGCAAAATACGCAATTTCGATTATCAAAGAATCATCTAAATAGTCAAATTCCAGCTATTTCGATTTAAAATCCAAAATTCGTAACCGATTTTGATATGATTTAAATGGGACCAATCTGCAAGTATATCCTTTCAGATAAAACAAAAAAAAATCAAATCGGTTCATAATTGTCGGAGTTATGAGGTAACAAACATAAAAAAAAACATACAACCGAATTGATAACCTCCTCCTTTTTGGGAAGTCGGTTAAAAATAGACTCGTCATACATCCAAATCACATCTCTAAGAAACCGCGCAAGTACCATTATCAGTAGTCATCGGTAGTAAGATCGATATGCATACTCGCGCGGGTCATAGGGTCACTGCATCTACCTTCATTTTAACTTGTCTATGTATGAGTGCGGGCAACGTATCTATACTTTGTTTCATGTCCCTACAAGCAAAAATCTTCGTGCTTATTCACAACAGTAACTAATCCTAAAACGCTACGCCGACAAGTCAATAGTTGAAGCTTACTGTCCATCTCCCCACCTTACATTGGGGGGTTAATCCGCCTCGGATGGACGAGATTATCCGAGATCAATCCAATTTAAATTTGCGGCGTAACTAATAATTAAATTCACAGCGGACCGGATCCAAGGCTTTGCATACCTACTGTACTGTGATTGAAAAAAAGAGGTCTGTTTTTTATTGAAGTTTAGCTGGGTTTTATTAATGAGGATCGTTATTAATGTGTAACGATGGAAATAATGTATTTTGAACGAGTATGTCATTAGGGATGATTCTTAATTTTAAAAATTATTATTCTATTAGTAGGATTTAGTCCGCCACATAGATTATTGAAAAATATTGAAGAAGGTAAAACGGATCAAAGATCAGAGTGCCAATTCTACTAATTTTTACATTCGCATCTCAATCTGTCAAAAATGTATGAAATTTAAGGTTTTTTGGCAATCAACGATTGACATGCGAATGCAAAAGTTGTTTATTAGCCTATTTAAAAAATATTAAAATAGGCTTGTGTCCTGAAAAAATCTAATTAGTCCGTCAGTTAGATTATCAAAAAATTTTTGACCCGTGTTTTTTCTTTTGTTACGGGAACCAAAATTGACGAAGTTACGACGGTTTTAAAATTCTCAATACGTCACACCTTCGCATAATTTTTAGTAAGTCGTGACGTCACGAGCCCCCACTCCCGAGTTTTGATGCGTTTTATCTTTGTCAATATTCATTGATTTACAAAAACAAAAAATACGTGTCCATTATTTGTCAATACTTTAACTGACGGACTAATTAGTTTTGCAATTTGTGGATGATGGAATCTAGCCTATTGGCCCTCTGATTCAAAACGAGGATGTGATCGGCCATGGAGAGTGCTTGCTTGGAAGTCATCGGCTGCCTCTGGACTTAAAAACCACTTGGTTGTAGCTATCAGGAAACACGTACTATAATAAAAGCAAAAGTGAAAATAACTTAAGTGGAGCTGCCTAGTTGACGAAATGAACGGACGCAGTTCTTTCAATAACTTACAATAACTTATAGCGCTAAACCTTTTTTCCTTTTTTGTGAGATTTTTTTTTGGGACAAACCCGCCGCTCGTTCCCAACCACTGCAACTCCTGAAAGCCAGAATCAACAGTGGCGACCACCAGAAAAACGCCGAGCTAATGCAGCCCGACGAGTCCCGGAGAAACGATTCAACTGTCTTGGTTCCAGCATCGAAAT
This sequence comes from Ceramica pisi, assembly GCA_963859965.1. Taxonomy (NCBI): domain Eukaryota; kingdom Metazoa; phylum Arthropoda; class Insecta; order Lepidoptera; family Noctuidae; genus Ceramica; species Ceramica pisi. The sequence continues at coordinate 3,580,794 of OY982538.1, forward strand.
TAATCAGAAGAATACAGCGGAGGAGTAGGAAAAAATACATAATATAATTGCCACTTTTTTGTAAGGATGAGAAATCATCAAATGACTCCTCTCGCTCTGGGCGGAGTAGAAGGGAGTGTCTGACTCTTACTGACTAAACCCATCCATGTTCTTCCTAATACCCTTTGTGTTTCAGAGCTGTGGTCAATCTTTCAAACAAATTGATCGATTGATTTTGATTGATTGATTCATCAATGGATTGATTGATTTATTTATTTCACAACCCTGGATAGCGCTAAACCTCCACTCCAATTCAGAAGGCTTCTTCATACCGCAAACTAAAACTCTTCACACAAACACTAACAATAATTTTGATTAAACTCCCGTTAGGTTACATAGCCCTGCATATCCCGGTCAACTGCCGGTTTAACTAAAGTTTAACTTTGAAGAAGTACTTCACTGAAACTGGGTGCAGAGTCTGCAACTGCAGACTAAACGTACATAGAGAAGTACTTAAAGGTACGCTTACACGGATAATGAAAATTTATCAATTACTAGCTGTTCCCCGCGGATTCCCTCCCGTGAACTAGCAAACTTTTTTTACATACCTAAATACCTTCACCTGATAATAACAAACACAACAAAAAAATAATTAGCAAAATCGGTGCAGCTGTTCTCGAGATTTGCGCTTAGCAACACATTCAGCGATTCATTTTTATATCATAGACTAGTGGCCTGCCCCGGCTCGCCCGGATGTTTTTTTTTTTTTTAAATTTGATCCATTTCTCACCCTAACAATTATTAAATTAAAATCAAAATATAAATAAAAATTAAAATAAATAACTATACCGTATGTCTACGACATATATGCAATCCTTGAAACCACATACTAGTTATGGTATTTGATAACGCTATACAAAAAAGTAACGAAATCGGTCCAGTAGTTTTGTCAAAAAGTCGAGTTTTAATTTAAAGCAAATTTGAACACTCTGTAGAATTGCAACAGTAGGTTAATAGTACAATGAACTTGAATCCTTGAACATTGAAAAGCAACGTTGCCACGCTGGCGCGGTGCGGTTCGTTTGTCGGCTTAGTACAGAAGGACGCGGCACGCGTGTGTCGGCTTTTTCAAAGGCCTTCGGCTTTTGGCGAGGAGGGGCGCGGGGAGCGGGTTGCGCGCGCGCTCGACGCGTAGGGTTGGACACAGTTATCGACAATATTATCAGCTTTCTCTCATTGTCTTTTGAAGAGAATAATGATCGGTTAGCAAAAAAGATGTTATAATTTTAAAGGACACGGTTAGTTTAGAATTATTATAGCACCACTATGTACCTACCTACCTATTCTGATTAAAAATTATAATTGAGAGGATTTAGAGATAAAAAATAATGTATTAATGTTTACATTTTAGGAAGAAACATCCTATTAAAAAAACGTACTCACCCGTTTTCTACATTACTCACTATCTAGGTAGTACCTACGGTAGTTTCGTAAGTCGAAACGTACAAAAATTAAAATTTATTTTAAAAGTCCAATAAATTTAACTATCACTTCACTGATTAAAAATAGTACTAGTATTGTAATGCCTTGATTGCGTATTAAGTCTTTATTAGATAAGTAATTGTAGAAAAGTATCGATAAAAGATAATTATTACATTGTTTACCCTATTTACCTATGACTTTTATTTTTTGCCAGTACGGATGTAAGTTTTGTCAGTTCACCGCGAGTCTTCCGGGATAGCGTGTGTGCATTTCGCAAAGATTTGATAGGTACTTAAGTACACGCATTGTTTTACGTGATTTTTGTTATTTACTTGTATGTATTAGTTTAATTATTTTCTTACAGTGAAATAGACACTGAGTAGGTACTTGACCTTAGTGTGTGTAAATTGTGTTTTTAATTTTATTTGTACATACCTACGTACTTGTTTTTTACGGTGAAATAAACACTCGGATCCTGGTCGAAATTTGTTGGGCAAGGTTCGGGACAACATTGTTCGGCGATGTCACTTGTGCATTCAAAAACATTTTGAGCATGAGAAAATTTAAGTTTTAATCCATCTTGTGCTATGACAGAATTTATTTAGATTAGTTCAGTAATCAACTTATCACGAAGTAAAAAAGAACGGGTGAAAAATAATCCATAGTGAATTTCATCGCAATTGGCAAAGATATTAGATAAATCAAAACGCCGCCGCGTGAGCATTGTTGCCGCACTTCTCGAGGTCAGTCGAGGTCAAGGTACGTTTTCTAAATAGGGTGATTTACTTTTACTAAATTTATTTTCATATTTATTTTGTTTGAAAACTTATTTTTTTTCATTTACGTTTTTTTAAATTTATAACAATTTATTTATACTTCTGTGGACAAGTGTTACTTGTGGTTTCAATTATTGCATATATGTCGTAGACATACTGTATATTAAAGTGTATATAATAAGCGCAGGCGCTGCCATGAAGTTGCATTCACCTCCGTAAGAAAGGCGAATCCCACCGCTCTCTGATAACACACTCATGATTCCGTTCGAGCTTTCGCAGCTACGGCGCAGAAGCGACGCACTTCTTTTTCTAATAATGGTGTAGAAATCATCAAAAATTCAAAAGTCATTTATTAGAATTAGGCTGAGGGCCAGCACTTTTTGAACGTCAAGTTTTACAAAAGACAGTCCCCCAAAACGCACGCCGCCCTTCCTAGTGTTTTAGCTGCATCAGTTCTGGCCTCAGCGAACATTGTTGATGCACTACAAAAAACGCGGCCACCCCAACAGAATCCTGAACGCGTTATTGTACTGGACACGTAGCGCATTGTCCCCTGCGTGAAGTTGATCCAAAGAAATTTCCAAGGATGAGAGTTTGAGGCAAAAAAGTTGCGCGCCAGTTCTAACGTTTACGCAGATAAAGTCGCGGGAAGAAGCTAGTTAATCAATAAATGTACCATCAGCGAAATATTCTTAAATGTTCGAGATTCTTGATATTGTTTGCTTTAGTAACAAGTCCGTGACACCTCCAGGTCAAGTAGTGCAACTTGACCTGGAGGTGTCACGGGTTCGAATCCAAGTTCCCATGGGTATCCTACCAGGGGTGCCTTTTTTTTAGGGATGGGAAATTATCAAATGACTTCCCCCGCTCTGGGCGGAGCGAGAGGGAGTGTCAGACTCTTACTGACTAAAACCCATCCATGTTCCTTCATTGCCCTTTGTGTTCCGGAGCCACGGTATCTCTTTCGAATAGACCCGCGATCCGGCAGGCGTCGGCCCTTTCGGGCCCCTCTGTATGCTGACTCTCTTTGAGGCACGCGTGGAACACGAACGCGCCGTCGACATGGCCTGTCGTCAGATGACGGACGCAGGGCGAGCTCTACAGGGGTGCCTAATTAGGTCCGGAATTAAATAATAGTATTTGAACACGCGAAAATAAACTCAAGCATAACAAAAAAAAAAAAACTCAAACGATCATCGATTGAGCTCATTGACACAACACCACGAACGCACACAATACACGTATTACCTGGTAATACCCGAAGTCTCGAGTAATTTTAAAATAAATTTATTTCACATTGAAACCATTTCATGCGGTCTATGGTTGTCGCGAATCGTGTAATTAATTTTATGTTTCTCGTTTAACCCTGCAACCACCGCCGTACGTCCAATGTACCGAAGTATTTCGCTCATGTTACCACAAATAAAAATGGTTAAAATTGATGTTAATAAGTACGCTGAAAGCTATTTTCGATTTTGTCAGTTAGTTAACTGTTTTCGTTCGTGAAATTGTGATGTTACACCACAGTTGCATCAGTTAGGATTAAATACACGATCTTTACAGAGGGCATATCCGCGAGCAGTATGTGCACGAAGTTTTTTTTAAGGATGGGAAATATTCTTTTTTTCTTTAAAAAAAAAAACTTTGCCCATGCTAGGAATTTCTCCTGTATGGTGGGTGCGTTTACAAACATACAATTTCACATACACAAACAGCCACACTCGGAACAACTATCTATAGGCCACACAAATATTTGTTCCGTGCGGGAATCGAATCCGCGACACGCAGCGCAGCAGTAGTTGAGCGATTGACTGCTAAGTCAATCGCTCAACTACTGCGCCAAATGTGCTGTCAAATGATTCCTCCCACTCTGGGTGAAGCAGGAGGGAGTGTCAGACTCTTATTGACTAAAACACATCCGTATTCCTCCTTATGCCCTTTGCGTTCCAGGCTACTATCTAAGCCCGAATTCCATTGTTTCGGGCTTTGTTTCGGGTGTATTCTACTCCGTATCACCTAACCACTAAGAATGAATGACAACACGACTTGACAGTAACTATAAAATCGTGTTGTCATTCATTCTTAGTTCGGGTTCGGGACTAATCGTAAGTCCGAAGGCGATACGGAGTAAAATACGCCCCTCTCTAAGCCCGAAACCACGAACTTCGGACTTAGATAGTAGCCCTCCAAGGCCGCGGTGACTCTCACGAACAAATGTCGCAGCCATATCTGCTAGTGTAAAAGAATAAACACAAACTTCAGTAGGGGTTATTGTATGTCATCATTATGAATCACTTTTACTAAGGGACCAATATCGGAAGAGCAAAAAAATCTGCTAATTTTGTCGAGTTAGGGACTACTAACACTCATGTACCTCCATTTACGTTTCGCTGAACGATTCTGGTCACATTTATACAGTTCTGTTTCTATCAGCTGCAGCGTCGTAAGAATGAGAAGGCGGCAGCGGCAGAACGACGCTGAACTTTTATATATAGGAATCGCATGACAATAACACATTTGTCCTCATCTATACTAATATTATAAAGAGGTAAAATTGTTTGTAAGTTTGTAAGTTTGTAAGTTTGTAAGTTTGTAAGTTTGTATGTAGGGGGTAATCTCAGGAACTACTGGTCCGATTTGAAAAATTCTTTCAGTGTTAGATAGCCCATTTATTGAGGAATGCTATAGGCTATAAATTATAAAGATATCATGCATATTAGCCGAACTATCTCAATTTTTGTCTATCCCGGCGGAAAAAAATAGCTCTTACAACAGAGTTATTTGCGTGCGCTGCCTTAACAGTTGTATATAATTGAAAACAATGTATGGCAACCTGGTCCGCTTTGAAAAGTTCTACAAAAAAGTCCGCGGCACCATATTTCTATCTTTTATATTTTATCAGATATAGTAGCTTTTATGTGTTAAAAAAAGTATTTTTCGATGTACTTATCTTTGAACGATTTTTTAAACAACCAAATATTAATCCTTATCGAAAAAAATGTTATAATGATCACAAGAACATCATAGAGATACGATTTGCCCAAAACAGTATGTCAATTGGTTGAATGGTTTCGAAGATAAATATAAAATTACTAAATCGCAAAACGCCGCCCGCGCCGTCCATTCACGAACCGCATTAGAACATGCTTTGTGCAATTACGTAATTTTTCTGAATCGTGGTGTTAAGATTTTCCGCTGATTAATGACCCTCTCCAGTTATTATTTAACTTTTGTCGTTAGGTACGTGAGTTGTACGTAGTTGGTTGAATGTTGGTTGAATGTTGTTGGTCTATTGTTTTGGTTGCTCGGTTTCTCAAAACACAATTACAATATTACTTAGTTCTCATTCTTCGAGTTCGAAGCCTGCTGTGATATTTGTTTTTGGGATATCGGACAGTTTCAGCGATTGTTTATCATGCCTAAAAGGAAATCTCAACTTTCCCGTCAGACATCCCAGACATGAGACAAGAGCAGCTCGAGTACGCCGTACGGCAGAGTCTGCTCTTGATAATCATCTGCGCCTCTCGAGGAATAGAGAAAATATTTCGCAAGCATGCGCTGGGAAATCTAGCTCCGAGCGTTCACAGCGGCTTGCTAACCAAAGCTGGAGAACATCGCAGGTCCGTGCTCGGGAATCTAGCGCTGAACGTGCACTGCGTCTCAGTGATTTAAAGCAGCATGTCTCTGCAACAAGGGACAGGGAGTCTAGCGCTGAGCGCTCGCAGCGGCTCGCTAGCCTAGCTACATACATATGCAATAAAAACAAAACCCTTCTTTTGGCAGTCAGGAAATAAATCATAGCACTCAGTACTAACCGAACCACACTCATCATTTCATCAGAAGTTAAAATGTTTACCGCCCAACGAAGTGGGCACGGGTCAGCTAGTTCTATATAAACTGGGTAACACGGTACTTCTTGGCAAGACTGGAGTCAGATTTACTGGCTCCTGACAATCCGTAATGACTGCCAAAGATCTACAAATGACAGCCGGGACCAACGGATTAACGTGCTTCCCGAGGCACGGAGGAAACTCGGTATGTTAAGATGGTCACCCATCCAGAGACCAACCTTGGCAAGCGTTGCCTGACCGTAAAGATCGACCCGTGTGGCTGTTATTATTTAGCCACGAGCTCCTCCATTTACAAACTATAAATAAATAAACTTGGTTATTTTTCTGTAAATTAAAAAGTTACTCAGATACGAGATATTTTCCGACTCGCACGAGATAGTAACTCGTAAGAGACGTCCACACGGTGCGAGTTACTACACTGTTAGCCCGCACCGTATAGACTAGCCATTAGATTCAACTCCAAATATTCTATTCACAAACCTGGCATCTGTGCTAGGTGGTGGTCTACGACATCAGCTGTATTTCAACATTTTTAATCTAAATATAAAAGTACGAGTGATATTTAAAAAGCTCCATTCTCTTCACGTCTTCTCATTTCTAAACCAATTTTAAAATAACAATTTCTAATTAAATCCTCCTTGCTGCAAGATATTGCACGTCACGACCTCCTTACTGCACTCGATCGTTAAAAACGGTCAAGTCAGAGCAGCGTGTACGTTATCAAGGCTAATACAGACGGGCAGGCTTTTAAGTCTGCAGCCTTTTATTTAAGCGTCATAGTTTCGCGTGGCAGGCTCTTATTACTAAAATGGTAGGTAAAATAAGACACCTATTTGGATGGAAGCATTGGACTATTTATACTGCAAATTCAAGACGGTATATTTTTTTTGTTTTCAATTAGGTCAAAATTTATTTCACATTTTATTTAAATTAACATTGATTTTTAACCAGAGGGTCATATCATAATCTACCTTTAAGCAATGTTCGCATCCGCTTGTCAGTCTCAATCAGAGGGCGAATTCTACTAATTTTTAAACAACTTTCGCATTCGCATACCAGTAGAAAACTGTCAAAAAAACCTTAGTTTTCATACATTTTTGACAGATTGCGATTGCGATGTGAATGTGAAAATGATAATAATAGGCTTGTGTCCTGAAAAAATCTAATTAGTCCGTCAGTTAGATTATCAAAAAATATTTGACAAGTGTTTTTTCTTTTGTTACGGGAACCAAAATTGACGAAGTTACGACGCTTTTAAAATTCTCAATACGTCACACCTTTGCATAATTTTTAGTGAGTCGTGACGTCACGAGCCCCCACTCCCGAGTTTTGATGCGTTTTATCTTTGTCAATATTCATTGATTTACAAAAACAAAAAATACGTGTCCATTATTTTTCAATACTCTAACTGACGGACTAAATAGTTTTGCAATTTGTGGATGATGGAATCTAGCCTATTAGCACTCTGACAAAACCGGCCATGTGCGAGTCGGATTCACGTACTATCGTTTTTTATATTTTATTTGTTGTTATTGCGGCAACCGAATTACACACTCTTATGAAAATTTCAACAGTAGTCATATTCCGGTTCTTGAGATACGCCCGCTGACAGACAGACAGCCGCACGGACGGACAGACGGACAGCGGAGGCTTTGTAATAGGATTCCGATAGTTACCCTTAAGGCCGTACCCTGACCAAATAACCTTGAGCATTTTTTCCCTCAATAACAGCGCAAGAGATACAATAGCAAATACGCTCAAAATGTTGAATAAATTCGTTATAAAATCTAATTTTGGTCGTTTGAAAAAAATACTTCTACCAAAATGTTCATAATTAAATTGCCTATCCATTAGTGTAAGTACAAAATCAAAATAATCGTTAGTTTTCGAGAAGATGCATGTTTTCAGTATTTTTTTCTCATTTCTGTGGTTTCGTTGTGAGGAGATTACTTAAACATTATACTTAGTAATAAAAAATAAAATCTACCATTTTGAAGCCAAGATTATGTAGAAATTTAATGTATTTTTTATTAGTTGATATTTCTTTTGAATAAAGAGTAGATAGCTCCAAAAAACTGCACAAAAAACGGCTAGCGCTGCGTTTTGCTCGGGGACGCGCCTTAAGTCGTCTATCCTTTACAGCGGAGAGAGACAGCGGGGCGGAGAAACGGAGAAATTTTAAACAATGGAATTACACAAACCTAGTGATTTTTTATATGCGTATGATGAGAATATTAGGGGATTATGACACTTCAAAGTTAGGAAAGTATGCATGGGACATCGTGAAATTGGGGTTTATATTAGTACATTTTTTTTATTTTTTATTAAGTGTTTAATTTATATTATTTTTCTGTTTTAATTTACTATTTAACCGACTTCCCGAAAAGGAGGAGGTTCTCAATTCGGTTGTATATTTTTTGTTTTATGTTGGGTACCTCATAACTCCGTCAATTATGAACCGATTTGAAAAAATCTTGTTTTATCTGAAAGGTATACTTGCAGATTGGTCCCATTTCAATTTTATCAAAATCGGTTACGAATTTTTGATTTTAAATCGAAATAGCTGGAATTCGTCTACTTGGATGATAGTTTTATGTCATCCAAGTAATCGAAATTGCGTATTTTGCTTTTCTGCGATTTTGCAGTGGTGTTGTTAGGTGTGGGGTAACACTAAAAAGTGAAAAATAAAAAATAACTTTAATTTCGGAAGTCGGTGTCAAAATACGAAGAAACTAACAAAAACACCGACTTCTGAAATTAAAGTAATTTTTTACTTTGTAGTGATTTTTTTTTGACACGTATTTTTTGTTTTTGTAAATCAATGAATATTGACAAAGATAAAACGCATCAAAACACGGGAGTTGGGGCTAGTGACGTCACGACCCGCTAAAAATTATGCCAGGGCGTGACGTATTGGGAATTTTAAAAGCGTCGTAACTTCATCAATAATTGTGGTTCCCATAACAAAAGAAAAAATACGGGTCAAATATTTTCTGATAATCTAACTGACGGACTAATTAGTCAAAAAATCTGAGAAATGTACTGTCGCGCATAAGCATGGACAGACACCCGAAACCCAGAAAAACAACACGAAAGTGACAATACATTATTTTTTATCTAAACCACTATGAGAGCTCATTTTCCCCTCTTATTTCTATGCAAAGAAATTGTAACAGTCCCCCATCCCAGTGGCCGCGTAAAAGGGTTTGTGGTAAGAAAATTATCGTACCATCATATTGTAGTAGACGTGACGAGAATGCTTGCCGGTTTTGCGGTCTTAAAAGCTTATTTTTATGGTTATTTGATGCGGTTATTTTGTCTACATTTTACAGTATTAATTGAAACGTACGAAAGAGAAAGCAACGGAACCCTAATACTCATTAAGGGCGGGTTGTTTCACGTTCACTTGACGCACGCACATCAAAAATGGTGCTAACTATCGATAAATCATAAAATTATGTTGTTTCACAATATGTCAGCGTTAACGCACTTAAAAATGTAACGATTACGTTAACAGATGGTCTGAAAACTGCACTGGTTAACGTTAAATAGTGTATTGTGAAATTTATTTTGAATTAAAGGCCGCCCGCGACTTTGTCCGCGTATAAATTCTCGTTATTCCCGTGTAAATCCCGATCCCTCGAGAACTCCGGGATAAAAAGTAGCCTATGTGTTATTCTGGGTCTTCAGCTACCTACATACCAAATTTCACCGTAATCGGTTCAGTAATATTTGCGTGAAAGAGGAACCAACATCCATACATACTCACAAACTTTCGTATTTAAAATAAGTAGTAAGATTCCTCAATAGCAGTTCTTCTTATGTCCCAAAAAAAAGAAAAACTGCAAGCTATTGCTGAGCTATTGGGATGAGAAGGAATTTATAGCAAAATGTTTTGAAACAATACTTCTTTTTAATACGTATCTTCTGTAATCGTTACTTTTTGACGTACGTATATTACGTTAATCAACCCTTTGAGTATACTAGCGGAGGCTTAGAGCGAGTGCCCTAAGCCTTCGCTGTCTGGCCGTCTGTTTGTCTGTCTGTCCGCCTGTCCGTCCGTCTGCTATCCGTCTGTCCTTCGGTCAGTCGGGCGTCTGCCTTCCGTCTGTCTGTCCGTTGACTGTCCGTCTGTCTGTCCATCAGTCTGTCCGTCTGTCTGTCCGTCTGTTTGTCTGTCTGTCCCTCTGTCAGTCCATCTGTCTGTCAGCGGGCTGTACCTCAAGAACCGTTAGGTTGATTTTACAGTGTTTATTTTTATTGCCATTATAACAAAAAATAATAAAAATCGATTTCGTGAAACGTGTTTTTTTTTTTCGGTTTATGGTACCCCTTCATGTGAAAGTCCGACTCGCACTTGACCGCTTTTTCCAACACCGTTGGCAGATAAATATATTTTCACATTATTTTATGGTTTGAAGGATAGCACTTCCCACAAACCATGAGTTTGTCAACGGTGCTATGATCGAAATGTCAGACCGGAGACTTATTGAGTGAGATGTATCCTTAAAATATAAATCCAAATGAACGAAGGTAGTTTAAAATAAATCTTGTTAGCGAAGTAGCGAGGAAGTGACTGGTCGTTGGCACGTGATACCCTCCTCCCGTTGATAAGTTAGACAAACTTTTATATCAAAGTCTATCGGCGAAACGGGACGCCTTCCATTTTTCCCAGTTCTCTAATATTTGAATTTTCATCCTGTGGATTTCTCGAGCACCAGTTTGTTTATTTTTGAACTTTGAATTTGGAAGAATATCGTCCGAGTTGTGGGAGGTATTCGCCATTTTTAGGGTTCCGTCTTAGAATAATTTATGTAATTCTTCTAAGGGTTCCGTAGCCAAATAGCAAAAAACGAAACCCTTACGGGTTCGTCAAGTCTGTCTGTTTGTTTGTCTGTCTGTCTGTCCGTCCGTATGTCGTAGCCACTTTCTGTGAACCGCATTAAGATTTTCATATAAAATTTAAAAAAAATTGTGGGTACCTATACCTACTCAGAACTAAAACTCAATTTTTCCAATATAATGTTTTCAGGATGCTGTTGAAACTGCCCCACTTCTGTAGCGCCTCAGAGATGTTTCTTCAGAACAGAAATGATGGGTTCCATGGAGTTATTCGCAAAAAGGCTGCATCACTGATGCGCAGAACGCGGGGCAGTGACAATAGCATCCTGTAAACAGTGGTGGAAAGTCCTTACTTCCCTATTCTTAGGCATTATGTGGAGAAAATGGTTAGATAGCTTATTCCTTCTACATTTATAAACATGTGTGTGTTTGCATTGTATAGACTCAATTACCCTGGCGTTTGGGAGTGTCATGCTCACTCAAAAGCCTAGCTGATGGTGGCGTATGCGTTAAATTATTTGGCTCCATTCAACATGGTTGAGACGAATGGGCCTGGCGCATGTCATGGCGCCGTCGGTTGGGACTGGTCATTTCTCAGCTGCCATGGTCTCAACTTTGTAACAATTTATTATTTTTAAAAGAGTGTCCGTGAAGTTTCTTGCACGTTCTTCTCCATAGAGATCTACGCTTTCGAACGTGCGAATAACTTCATATTTTTGGACCGATCGACCTTGTCAGTTCAAAAGTGCCTGTAAATGGTTTAATTGAAATAAATGTTTGAGTCTTTGAGTCTTTCTCTACTTTATCGTTCTCTTCACATCCTGCCTTGGACACATACTTTGTGAAATAAATAAGATCTTTATTGTATTTTTTTTACAAAATCTTCATCATCTTCTTACCCCTATTCCATGTTACTTGGGGTCGGCGCAACACATCAATTCTGCCCTAACAGCACTCATGCTGTCACTAACTACTCCCTTTTCTTTCATTTCACTCCTCATAAAATCCATCCATCTTTTCTTTGACCTTCTCCCTCTCCATTCATCTACATTTGTGTACATAACTCTTTTAGTTACATGTATGCGTTTCATCCCTCCCCTCTACATCACCATATCAAGACAAACGATAATCTTTTTTAACAAAATAGAACCTCAAAATATCCTCTCTTTAGTCTCTAGTCATGATTTTCAATTCATTTATTTATTTCAAACTAGCTGTACCCCGCGGCTTCGCTCTCGTCAACTGGCTACCCTAGCTACCCATTTTTTTTTTGCTTTTGAACCTTCCCTGTATTCTGGCGAACTAAACAAAAAAATAATGACTGAAATTGGCCCAGACGTTCACCAGTTTTAGCGAGACTAACGAACAGCACTTCATTTTTATATTTAAGAAGATAACAATAATCTATTAAAAAAAATCACACTTGTCAAGATATAAAGTAGGTACACAAAAATAAAAAAAAATACAATATTAAAATCATGATCAAAAATCATTAATTTTCTAAATCATTATTTTGAACAGAGAATCACTTTAAGCATTTACGTAAGTCACCTTTTACGTCACATTTGTTCACAAACATTTGAAAATCACGTACCAACCATTGTGCCAACATAACAATGATCCTTAAACTAAATTTAGATTGCACTTCAGAACTTAACAGTCACCGTTCCAGCATTTATCTGAACTCAATTAAAAATCTCATTTATTTCACCAATAAATTTCACCATAGTTAGTTCTAGAGGGTAAAATACTACGTTTAGATGAGAAATAGAACTTTTTTCGTGTTTATAATTGCTTTGCTTGTACTTGCAGGTATGGCAGATGGTTTATGGGGTTAGGACTTGGTGCATAAGCGGAGCGAACTTTGTTCAAAATCAAGTACAGACGCCGACGGACCTGTAACTTTTTTCTTAATGATTTCAGATTCATCAATAGGGAATATGCATGCGATATTATTTTTAAAATGAATTACTAGTTCTTGTAAACAATCATGAAATTATTTTTAAATACCTTCATCAGCGATGAAGTTATAAAGCTTCAAAGGTTAACGTCAAAGTCCATGACGCCTATACCTCCATAGAAAACAGCGTTTTCGCGAGAGGTACATATATATTTTTTAAATTAATTATAGCTCTATTTCACTCTTAGTTTTATAATTTTAGACAAACTGTATTGATCATAAAAATTTTGAAGAAAAATGAAGCATTGTTTTTTTTTTAATGCTTTTTAAATAGGTATTTTTTTTTCTTTTAAAAACCGTAATGCCTAGTTTGGAGATGGCTTTTTCACATTTACGCATCTCAGAGGCCTGGTGATGACATCAGCACATTGGATTCATATCAAAGAGCAACCGCAGCATACTATCTTTACACAATAATTATTTCACAACCTCAAAACACCGAGATACCAACCCACTAAAGCCTCAAACTCAACTCTATTTCAATCCTAAACCTCTGAAACCCTGAAAAAACTACTAAGCCTCATAAATAATTCAACTCTTAGCAGTTGAAGTGGCCAAGCGTCGCTTAATTAGTGGTGTAGCCGCTTTCGACTCTGCTCATCCTGTTAGGAAAAAGCTTCTCTTCATACATAATTTAACACCCTCCACGAACTGTATAAGCAGCCGGGCAGCGGGTAAAAGTGGCATTGATAATACTTTGAGATTTGTTCGGGGGCTCGGGATACATTATGCTAGTTTCAATTAATTTGGTTAGTAGTTTTTTTGCAACTTGTTCTTGTACGGGGGAGTATATTCGTATCTTTATTTTTTCAATTAAAATTTTATTATACTATACTATACTAGCTGACCCGCGCAACTTCGTCTGCGTCACATTTGCCATTAATGCTCCGCTCTTTTTCGTCTTAGCGTGATAAAATATAGCCTATAGCCTTCCTCGATAAATGGACTATCCAACGCAAAAAGAAATTTTCAATTCGAGCTGAATTCCTGAGATTAGCGCGTTTAAGCAAACAAAAAAACAAACTCTTTTGCTTTATAATATTAGTATAGATTAATGTGTTATGTATAGTTTATGTAATAAATATCAATCGCAATTCATAAAAAAATTTAAATAAGTAGTTTATTTGCCATCTCGTTACCATAACACAAGCATTAGGTTGCTTAGCTTGGGACTATATGGCGTTGTGTGAAATGTCCAAGGATATTATATTATTATAATTCAGTTCTCCATATTGCACCAACTACTATTTGTCTCTACATTACCCAAAGGTTGACTGGTAGAGAATGCCTGTGGCATTAAGTCCGCCTCTGTACATTTGTGCTTAATGTGAATGCTCCTACCAACCCGCGAAATTTAAATTTTATTACGTTTTTTGCAATTTTCAGGCCGTGCTAGGTTGAATAATATTTTAATCAACATATGATTAAAATATTATTCTCGGATGTAAGACATATGTAGTTATAGAATTATTATCATCAAAATCATCAATACAACACTCTAAGTTCATAAAGCTGTAGGAATTACTTTTTCTATTTTTTTTTGTTCCTACGCCTTTCCTACAACTTGGAGGGTTGTATTGGTGATTTTGATGATTATATTTCTGTAACACATGATTAATGTGTGTTTTCTTCGCACGTAATTTAGTGCTTTACCTACCTTGTTCAAAGTACTCAAATACACAATTGCCAAACTTAACTCTCACACATATCTACGGCATCCATTAAAATATTCCAAAAGCGTATAAAATAAGATTTATATCTTAACTAGATGCTTCGCGCGGCTTTGTTCAAGTTTGATAGAATTATTAATCCTTTGAGGCGCGGATTATATTACTTCTCTGTAACTGAGTTATTCGTGCCCCGAAGTGCGAAAGAAATTATAGTCGACTAGCTTCTGAAAGCGGTTTCGCTCGTGTGACGGTTAATTATTTCAAAAGTATCGGAAAACGAGGTGAATAGAAACAAAACGTTGAACTGTATTTTTACCTTAATGCCACATTTTGTTTTTGTTTGCTCTTGACTCTAGTCTAGGTGAGAGATGACAGAGACAAAGTCTACGATGGAGCGAGCTTACCCAGAAGGAGCCTGTACACGTTAACTTTGAAGAAATTAGGGTTGTTAGCATTCGGAAGCACAAACGCAGGCAGAGAGTTCCACTCCTTTGCTGTGCACATTATAAAACACCCTTAACAGATCCTTTCAACCGTTCAGGTAAGTAAATAAATCATACAATATATTTATTTTGCAAATCGTTTACAAATTTAGTCATTTTCATATCATTGCTTTTGTCAAACTAAACTATATGGATGAATACGGTGTTTTCTAGCTGACTACTCTCAAAAGAAATCGATCCAAACTCGGGGGGCCACTCTCTAACCCCGAAGTCTGTAATTTCGGGCTTAGTTGCGGGCGTATTCTACTCCTTCTCACCTAATCACTAAGATAAAATGACAACACGACTTGACAGTTACTGTCAAATCGTGTTGTCATTCTTTCTTAGTTCGGGTTCGGCACTAATCGTAAGTCCGTAGGCGATACGGAGTAGAATACGCCCGCAATTAAGGCTGAAACTACGGACTTCGGGCTTAGAGAGTAGCCCCCCAGAGGTCAGTCTCTGTTAAGATTTACAGGATCCAAAAATTGATACCAAGCACTCAAATATACAGACTCTCAAATTCGTATAACAAGATTCCATTTATGTATGTGCATGTCAAGGACCTGATAATTCAAAGTGTAAGCATTTGATTAAAATGTAGGTATGCTTAACCTCTAGAACCCTGGCGCGTCAAACGTCAACATCTGTCAACGCCCGGCGCTTTTTATCGCAATTTGACACGCTACGACTGCTAACAAAAAAAATGGTTTGCTTACGTTTCGAGTGGCTCTTATCTTAAACTGTAAACTGTTTTTGGTTCTTGAATAAACTGACCATGCTATAAAATGTATACAATACTTGTAATATGAGAGTGGTATTTATAAATAAATGTTGATAACGGAGAACAGGCTGAAATATTGTTTGTTCCCTTGTTCCATCGATTTCTTATAAAACTACTGTAGCAATCCATGCGAAATTTTGCAAATTACATTATGAATAAACAAATAATCTAATTACAGCGTTTTTTTGACAGTCCTATGTAAAATTTTCATAATATTCATAATCAAACTTCATCGTCCGTCGAGCCGTTTTTATGAAATTGCGTAATAAAACGCTTGACTTTGTAAACGCTCATCCTAGTTATATTGAGTAGTTTCTAATAAAAAAATGTTACTAGGATACTACATAATCCTTTATTGATTGAAAACTAGCTATATGTCGTAAGAATATGCCACTATAATTGTACAATGATAAGATTTCCTTGAAGAGAGAACTAAGCGGCGATGTGTTTTGTATTAGCTAATTTCACATAGTATATTAGGTTTCAGAATTGGAATATTTATCAAACCTACACAACATTGAGCTATAATTTCATATAAGTATAAATACTTACTCACTTTGATGAAAAAAAATAAAGATACAAACCTCTGAATTCACCTAAAAAAAAATAACGGTTTTTCACGGTACATTCTTAGGCAAAACAAGTCAAATTATGAAGTAAAATGGTAAATACATTGTGCAAAACTATGTAATAACTACTTGTACGACTATTTATTCACATAAACGTTGATTATACTCCAAAAAAAAAACAATTTCATCATTTTAATTGCAAGAATGGCGACTGACATTCACACGTAATGTTTCAATGGCCGAAAAAGTATTATTTTGATGTATTTCGTGCAAACATTTATGTAAAACGATGTAATAGCTACTCATAAATAAATATTCGTACACTTAGCATAAAATAATTTACATGCAAACAAAGTATAAACAAAAAGTCGACCGTCATCGACGTTCCAGAGACAAAGTAAGCGTTTGTTTTTTAAAAAAAATATTTCAATGATACCATCATATATTTTTAAAATTGGAATAGCTTAGTTGAACGAGAATATCATCCCGCAAGTGTGTAAACCTTGCCACATGAAATAAGACCATGCGTTTTTAAATAAACCGCATATTTCGCCATGGCACGCCGGCGTGCCATCGGGTTTTAACGGTTGTAACAGTTTATGGCACGCGGGCGTGCCCCCGGGTGTGTGATTATGAGAGACTTAGCGTAAATTTTCGCATTATGAAGAAATTATTATGGATTCAAGTTCATCCGAGCGTGTTACAGTATTTTGCTGGTTTATAAGACATTGTTCAAATGTGTGTGTTTTTACAAAAATCTTATTTCTGTTTTCTGGTTTCCGTTTGTTCGAATAAAAGTACTAAACTCTTTTGGATAAACTTATGGGGTTTTTACAATCTTAATCCTACTTAAACACTAGGTGTAAATAAAAGCCAAACCTCTCAAGGGGTACTCATCATATTGTAATTAGTGTGTGATATTATTGTATTAATTTTCTATGGGTTTTTATGGCCTGAAATAAATGTTTTTTTTTTTTTTTATAGGTAATGAACAAAATCCACTATGCGAAAGGAAAATCAGCTTCTCCAAATATGTATGTGCAAATAAAGGCCGCATAACATTTATGTGCATATATGGCGGGGCGCAGCGCAGAGCATTTTTCACTGTCAAACTTCATGACATTGTCCCCGTTGAAATAATATCTAAAATCAATAAACACAACCATTCATTCATGAAGAGCATCGAAACGACTACATGTGAAAGGTAAGGCGCATGAACGCAACTGCGTGAGCATGCGCGCTACTCCGCGAGCCTTCTCTTCCAGTCATGCACGTTTGGACTCTGGAAAAATGTCAAAATTACAACATAGCGCATGCTCGCGCAACCGGGCGCATGCTCGCGCAACCGAGCGCATTCTCGGGGGTAAATTTATCTAATGTGTCACGCGTTTCGAAAACTTCTCGGGCCTACTCTGCACTGAGCTCCGCCTTATGTGCATCGGCACTTAAAAAGTCCAGTCAAAAACCCTGTTTTTTCTTAGAGAATTTAAGATGAAGAAATCGCTTCTCTTACACTAAAGTGTCCACTACCTTCCAAAACCACGAAATAGCATTTTTTTTTTCACAAATTACCAACAATTTTTAACCCTTAGTAATTAAACAACACTTTGTGTTTACGTTAATTAGTTTTGTTCTTTTGGTCTGAACGTTCATTACGGGTGTAACATTTTTATACTTTTGCTTCATTAAAAAATATAAAATTTATAAAAAAGATACATGCAATGGCAATTTATTATTCATCATTATTCCAGCCGAAAAACGTTCACTGCTGGACATAGGCAAGCGTCACCACAACGACTATTCCTGTGCGTCTCGCATCCATCGGCTACCCGCGACCTTCACCAGGTCCTCGGTCCACCTTTTGGGAAGTCTTATTTTATTTTATTTTTTTATTTATGAACACCAACGACATATTTACAAAAAAAGTTACATAAATTGTACATTGCTGTGTTCTGTGCAAATATGTCACTTACAGGTGTACACCACTTTTACATCTGACATTAAATTAGACATAAATTAACATATACATAACATAAGCAATCATATGGCACCTTTTTTAATTACTATTTATAAAAATATAAATTAAATTAGTTTAAATGAAATTATTGCAATAAAGAATAAAATTTAATAACTTTGAGTAGATTGTATTCAAATTGTATTGAAATTGAATTATTTTCATAATCATTATACATGTTGACAACAATAAAAATAATAAAACATCAATGAAAATAATAAAAAAACAGTGACTAGTTTCCAGATACAGATTGTTAAATCAATGAACCTAACATTGATTCAACAATATTAAAAATAATACAAATAATTATACAAAAATTTAAACAATAATTATAAATTATGTTGGTCTTCCAACGTTGCATCTTCCTAAACAATTCATTCACGTTTTCTTAAACAATTCAAATTAAAATAACACTGTTATGATTTTATGCTTTGTGTGAACAATTAAATCCGGCAAGTGCAAGACGAATTCAACTGTTTTTTTTTTTTGTATTTCAACTGTCTACCTATTGCGATTCTTGAGATACTGCCCGCTAACAGATAGACGGACTGACAGCGGAGGCTTGGTAATAGGGTTCCGTTGGTTAAAGATCATTCCTGACCCCCTTATTTCACACTTATTGCTGACCCGCGCAACTACGTCTGCGTCACATTTTCCAGTACTGCAGCTCCACTCCTATTTGTCTAAGCGTGATGATTTCTAGCCTATAACCTTCCTCAATAAATGGGCTATCTAACACTGAAAGAATTTTTCAAATCAGACCAGTAGTTCCTGAGATTTGCGCGTTAAACCAAACAAACAAACTCTTCTGGTTTATAATATTAAGTATAGATATTAAATACAGTTTCTCCAAGCGATAAAATAATATAGTTTATCTGAACCACAAATACGTATTGTAATCCTCACGTTCAGTATGTAATCCAAGTGTAATTCCCCTGGATATATGAGACTTGATACGAACGATATAAACCGGCTAAATTGGAAATGCGTTCAGTCCCGTGTTGGAAAAGGCACTAAATTAGATGTCCCTCGTATTGCATTTGGTAGCACTTTGTATGTAAGTATACTGAATTGGAAAATGACTACAACACCGGTTTTTTTTAAAACAAATATGTCAGACGTCTTCTTAATCTTGAGATAACAATTTCCGAAATACTCTTGAAAATACAGTATGAAAAGCAAAGCGCAAAGTCTTTTTTGCTATTATTGAAAATGTTTTCGGAACAATTACAAACCTACTTACTCATCCAAAAACAATACGAGTATTAATTTTAGCTATTGATATTATTGTGAATTAAATTCATGGTATAATTATTTGTAACTAGGTGATGCCCGCAGCTTCGTTCGCTTGATAAATTATATATCAAAACCTTCGTCGAGAACCAGTCTATCTATTGGTGAAATAGCGTGCAATTCGGTGCAGGAGATTTTTAGTCGATCTAGATCGTGAACTTGAAGATAACGCAATTTTCACTTTACATCAAATTCAAAAGATAATATTATAAATGCGAAAGAAATTCTGTCTGTTTCTTTACTTTTTACTCCTTAACGTTTTAACGGTTTCCCATGGAATTTGGCAGACGCGTAGATCATGTCCTGGAATTGCATATGAGTAACTATTCATCCAGGGAGCTATTTCCCTTGGGATTTTTTTAACACAATCACGAGGGTAAGGCCGCTGCCAGAATCTATTAAAAATAATAACATCTTTTTGAAGCGAACTCAAAAGGTTATTTTACAAGTTAAGAACGAGCGTTTTTAACATTATACAGTTTTACAGATTGTATCTATTTGCGACAAGTTGATATTTCCATTCCTTTTGCATTTTCAAGATACTGACACCCTTTCTTACCTCCACTCGATATTAAACTCTACGCCTCTACAATTAAAGTCTATTTTTCTTTAAAAGCCGTGCTCATGCTAAGACATTTCCTCCTTAACTGAAAAGTCAACTTTACTCTCCAAGGTTATGGTATAGTTTCGATTGTCTTTTCCGAGTAAAAAGAGTATTTCGTGATGTAACGTGATGTGTATAAGGCAGAGCGTATTATTCAGTGAGGGTTTCAGAGGAATCCATTTCCTGATGTCGGGAGTACAACGGACGTCGGTTGGTGAGAATGGACGCTGGATAGTAGCTATCTTGCATAATGAGATATGTTTGAAATAGGGTTATCAGGAACCAGTCGACCAGGGACTCGTCGGGCTTCACTAGCTCGGCGTTTTTCTGGTGGTCGCCACTGTTGATTCTGGCGTTCAGGAGTTGTAGTGGTTGGAATGTGTGGCGGGCTTATCAGGAAGAGTAAAATTTGATATTTTATCTTATTTTATAGTTTCAATGTACTGAACGGTGTTACGGGGTGAAATCATGTTACAGAGCGAGCATTCCTGCAGGTCAGTACGGGGAAGCGAGCTGCAAGTTTCTCGTTTCAAGTGCTCCAACCGCTGCTAGTATTTTTCCAGAATCCAGCTTCCAGTATTTTATTCAAAATTCAAAGCATTTATTTCAAATTAACCATTTACAGGCACACTAGTGATATATAAGTGAAGGCAAAAATAACAAACCACATAATTGTATACTTAGTTTGAAAAATTCTTAAAGGCTGAATAAAATCACTACTTACTAAAATATTTAAAAAATAACCATCAAGGACACCTGTACCATAGATTCAATTAACAGTAACCCTTCCTCTAGCCGAATTTGCAAAATCTTTCCCAAACACAAAAAAAATACTAGAATAAATCCAAAATCGAATCCCTTCAGCGAAGCTTAAAACTAAAAAAGCGGTACACTTCGACTATTACGCCCATCGAATTGCGCATCCATTCGAACCCTTTGCAGTTTCTGTACACTCGACGATACAGTAACTGATACGGATAAATATCCAGTCTAAGCTAACCTGCCAGGTTTGCGGAAATTGTTCGAGAAAGTCACCTCAGCCCTGAAACGCAAAGGATATAAGGAGAAACACGGATGGATTATAGTCAGCAAGAGTCAACCGCCAATCAATTTTATAAATTATATCATTTTTATTTTATTTTTTGTCAATATTTTTTTAAATCTAAACTCTAATTACATAAGAAATGTATTTAAAGAACAAACTATATACACAAAAAAAAAAAAAAAACTATCTAAAAAATGGCATCAAAAAATTCGTCCCCATCGCTATCGACTGGAAGTGAGCCCAAAAGACTGGCTGCATTGCCACGTTGTATGGCAATGCATATCCTCTGTCCAAGGTAAAAGCCAGCTCTTGGGTCACGCGAAGCGTCAACTAAGCGTTTTGCAAGATCTTTAAATAGGACGTGAGCACTCGGACCCCACGGTCCAAGAGTTTCAACCCCAAACGGCTCAAAAATGTAGTTGCCAATAAGGCTACTATATTTGCGCCGTTTGAGGTTTTCAGCAGCCGAAGCCGCAGAACCAGCACAGCACGACGAGCTAGGAAGATGGGATGGCGCAAGAGTATCGACACAAGTAGCGTCCCACACAAAAGGCCTACCCATCTTCCATGGAAATAAAGACATACCGTCCGGCCTTTTGCCATCGTCGCGTGCCAGGCCAATAGGTTCTAATACGGCTGGCACGCCGACGGTGACAAGAGCACGTCGTTTTTTTAAATTATATTAATCTATTTTTTTTACTATTGATAGGCATACGTTTGACCACTATCTCACCTGATGTTGAGCGATTATGCGGTCAAAGGTGGTTGGTTAAATCACTCGATTTTTTGTAAATCTAATAAAAATTATCTATTTCAATACTTTTATCAATTTTGATCTGAAATTAAAATTTTACTGCAATTCAAAGATACTCTCAATATAATTATGGAAGTAAAATTTAATACAATTTGGATTTAATATTTTACTTTTAAATAATTAATTGTTACACTGTTTATTTATTTTAAGCATGTGTTCCGTACAAGCATTCAGTGTAAATAATTGTTGGTAAAAATAAATAAATAAAAATAAAATAAAAGAGAGTCTGACACTCCCTTGGCTCCGCCCAGAGCGGAAGGAATCATTTGATGATTTCCCATCCATAAAAAAATAAGCTGACCTTGGATTTTACAGACATTCCGTATAAAGACAGTCTTACAATCTGCCTAAGCTTTTCCGAACTACATATATTCATAATCATAATCATTTTATTATCAGGCAACTGAGACCTATAGATAAATACACAAAATTAAAACATACAAATAACAAAAACAAACCAATACATATTGATAAAATAGCTATAGGTACACCTTATGTTGTCGGCGTCGTGTTGCGCTGCGTCTTGTCGCGTATATTAGGGCCTGCTTCCAAATAAACCAGATACAGCTGATCACCAGTATTTGAAATTGAGCGACAGCATGTTTGCCCTCCACAAGCGTATCTGGGTAAGATGGTAACGCCTCGCAAGACTAGTGTCAGATTTTCTCACTAGCTTCTGTCTTATCAGCATTATATCAGCCGAAAGACGTCAACTGCTGGACATAGGCCTCCCCTAAGTGTTGCCACAACAACCGATCCTGTTTTTTTTTTTAGGGATGGGAATCATCCAATGACTTCCCCCGCTCTAGGCGGAGCGAGAGGGAGTGTCAGACTTTTACTGACTAAAACCCATCCATGTTCCTACATTGCCCTTTGTGTTCCGGAGCCACGGTATCTCTTTCGAATAGTCCCGTAACTCCGGCAGGCTACCCGTGACCCTCACCAGGGTATCGGTCCACTTTCTGGGAGGCCTTCCAATGCTGCATCTTCAATAACGCGATCGCCACTCCAGAACTTTTCAGCCCATCGACCAACTGGGAGGGTTAGGTTAAAAAGGTCAGTTTAGGAGAATCATCCGTGGTCTAGTGGTTATAAACACCTGATTTAGACCCAGAGGTCCCGGATTCGATTCCCAGCGGAGGCAAATTTTTTGCTCGGTTTGGTTGGTGGTAGGACTTGTTCTAAGTCCGCCTGGATAGCTGCCACCATCATGTCTAATTCTGTCGCCATAACAACTATGTTAACAGCATTGTTGTGTTCCGGCAGTTAGAGGTATGATAGCCAGTTCCTCTGTGTAAGAGGATTCCGGGTGAAACTCGCATCCATCTCCGGCCTAATCATCACTTTCCATCAGGTGAGATTTGGGCTAAGAGTTTCCCCGTTTTGTATATTAAAAAAACATAATATTAGTCACACAACAATTTTTCAAATTGCAATTTCATCTTTATCGCTTACGCATTAGGTTCCAAGTTGATCTGGAAAATTTGACTTTGACGGGTAACGTGAGTTGCATCTGATTCCTTGCTTGCTACAGTGGCCTTTTTAGAACTAAAAAAGATCTCCAAATTACAGTCAGAAAATTTTGATGAGCTTTGCGTGGCAACAAGGAGTATCAGTATATAATGGTTGGTTATCCATCTACCGATCGAATCGTGTAGCTGCTACTGTTTAGGCACGAGCTCCTCCATTCCGTTCAAAGACAGTTCAGCTTATACTGGTAGTATAGTAAAAGATTGTGTGTCGTTGTACCTATGTACAAAATCCTTTCGTAGAATCTGTCTAGGCACTGAGATAGTCAAAATCCCTGCTTATACTCGTCTAGGGACTTAGTGGAGTATAAATAGAAATAAATAGGCATTGTTTTGAACTGGTTATATATTTTGCTCCGGTTTGAGGATTTGTGTGTTAAGAGTTGGTTTATTTAATACTAGTTTTTGCCCGCGACTTTGTTTGCGAATATCTCGATTTTTCACGTTCCCGAATAGAATCTCTGCCTCATCAATGTGACTAAATATACAAAATATGTGAAATGATTTTATGATCAAACTGGTAATTCCAGAGATTGGCGCGTTAAAATAAACAAAACAAACTAAACTTTTCCCGAGGCTTTAATGTCGAGGCCAATATTAAGAGCGGTAAAATTTATTTTCAGGATGTAACAAAGTTCAATGGCACTCCGATATTTATTACTGATTTTATTTTTTGAAATCCTGAAGGATGCATGACGTAAGCATTATAGCCTTGAGAGAGAGAGAGAGACGGAGCTAAACGTAGGACATACTTATCACTACGCTACTAATATTAGCACTATCACATTAGTTTAGGTGTGGTAGATTACAATAGACTGTCTCATTGGCTTAGTGTGATCTCGGGAAAAATGTAAGCAGCTTTTCCCAAGAAGAAAATACCGCTAGCTACAATTTCATCTGATTTTACAGGAAATACGCTGCCCTGCAGTTACATGGGACTTATTAGTGGTAAGATGTGGGTAAGTATATTGATATCCAAATATTATATATATTTCTTCCGTTACTGCAGTGCTATTCTGTAACAACATTTTCGTGTCTCGACAGCGGAATCCGAGGTGAGTTTCAAATTCGTATAAATATAAGACCATAATTAACGTGTGAAATAAAGTTCACTTTGTAAGCTTAGTCACTCAGGTGAAGTCGATATCGAAATGGTTATTTACAGAATAGACTAGCAGGTGTCTGACTGAGTGATAAGTGAGTGACTGAGTGATTGACCACAACATCATCTTCCTGCCCTTATCCCATGTTACTTGGGGTCGGCGCGACACGTTTTTTTCTTCAACTCTGCTTTATCAGCCGTCAAACTTTCACTAACTCTCTTTTCTTTCATATCGCTTTACACAATCCATCCATCTTTTCTTTGGCCTTCCTCTCCCTCTCCATCCATCCACATTTATGTTCATTACTCTTTTAGTTAAATGCGTTTTCTCTTACATGACCGTACCAAGACAAGCGATTCCCTTTTAACTTTTCAGTCACTGGCGCCACTTTTAGACTACCTCTAATGTAGTCATTTCTCACTTTATCCATTCTTGTTACTCCACACATCCATCTCAACATTCTCATCTCCGCCACATGCAATCTATTATCATCCGTTTTTGTCACAGCCTAACATTCTGATCCGTACATTACGACATTAGTGATTGACACACAACACACAGCCGAAACTATTAGTAGTAGAAACCTGCATTTAGGTTCCTTGGGGAGTTTAGGGGAGCACTTATGAGAAGATTTCCCAAAATTTCTACGAAAACAGGCTCCTCGCCAATGAAAAACTGGTGTATGCCAAGCTTCTCAGCTTGGCCCATCGCCGCAAGGTTGCCTGCTTGTCGGTCTTCTACAGATTGTACTTTAGTGAGTGTGCCCAAGAACTCCACAACCTTATCCCACCGGCCCTCATCTACCATCGTACATCCAGACGCACTGCAACTTACCATCCTTACCTTGTTGCTGTTCCACCAATTCGCACTAAGCGTTTCCAAACTTCTTTTATAATGCGCTCAGCAAAGAAGTGAAATTCTTTGCCTGCGTCTGTATTTCCGAACGCTTACAACCCTAATCAGGCAAAAACACATCACAGATAACATAAAAAAAACTTAAAAAAAATACAACCTACTTCCAAAAAAAAAAAACTACAAAGTAAAAAATATCTTTAATTTCAGAAGTCGGTGTTTATGTTAGTTTCTTCGTATTTTGAAACCGACTTCCGAAATTAAAGTTATTTTTTACTTTGTAGTTTTTTTTTGGAAGTCGGTTGTATTTTTTTGTAATTTTTTTTTTATTTTTCACTTTTTAGTGGTACCCCACACTTAACAACACCACTGCAAAATCGCAGAAGAATAAAATACGCAATTTCGATTACTTGGATGACATAAAACCATCATCCAAGTAGACGAATTCCAGCTATTTCGATTTAAAATCCAAAGTTCGTCACCTATTTTGATAAAATTTAAATGGGACCAATCTGCAAGTATATCCTTTCAGATAAAACAAGAATTTTTTAAATCGGTTCATAATTGTCGGAGTTATGAGGTAACAAACATAAAAAAATAAAAAAACATACAACTAAATTGAGAACCTTCTCCTTTTTGGGAAGTCGGTTAAAAATAATAAGAAGTTGCGGGCAAAACTTATTAAGTACTACATAACTATATACTACGATAGGTGTATGCACTTCTTTCAGGAACTGCACGTTAGTATACAATATAGACCTTAGGTAGAAATTCCGTTAAAGCTTTAAAACACTCTTTATCTTATGCTGGGTAAAGGTTTGTTCTAAAACGTTAGCGAGAATGACAAGGGAGTCGATCGATCTGCGAGGTTAAGCTGAGATTACTGACGTCAGCCCGGGGAAGTATTCTTTATACAAAGAGTTAAGACTACTTTTTTTTGACGTAGGTAAGAGTTTTCCCAGCAAATTTATTTAAACGGCTAGTCCATGTATTTATGCATTCCGAGAGTACACTTCGTACAAAGTAGGTAAATATTACTTTAAATAAAAACTTTTTTTTCTTATGATTTAAGTACAAATTTATAGTTTTCAGAGTTTTCCTTCAGATTATACTTGCAGTATAAGACGGTATTATTTGCTTAATTTCATAGGTCAACGGACGGTAAAGTAAATTTAAGTATACCTATAAAGTTTGATTTCCTTGACAGTGTCGAAATATACGTTTTTTGCGGCACAAACGTATCTTTTTTTCGTTAACTTAGAAGTTTGATTTATTCACAGCTTCAAAAAACTGTAGTTCTGAGCTATGGATAAGTACATTATTTTATCTTTTTTCACTTAAACAAAAATTAAGACGATACACTGCGATGTAAATACGCATAACGTCACCTCGCTGGTAAAAATTGTACCATCGTCGTGATGTCACCGTGTATTCCCTTTCAAACTTTCCTTCAACATGACCAAACCAACTCATCATACTTGTTCAATTCTCGCCACTGCGTCCTACTAAAACTCCGTCGTAATGGTCCATTTTTGTGTGATATTAGTATGCATACAGATCACAAGGAGGCAGGGGCGGTCAGCGGCGGATATTAAATGACACGGCTCGATGGTTCGCTCTCAGAGGTATCTACATTCTTGAATGGAGATGAGCACTGAGCAGATCCGTCTATTGTTTGGATACGGTATTATCTTTAAGCTTACTTATCTGGTATAAGGTTTATATGGTTCTATAATTGAATATGTATGTGGAGGTTGATGGTAGAGACAAGGAGTTCACTCAGATGTACTCAACCCCTAAGGATAAATTGATTATTCCTACGATGTATTTATTTTATTTGGCTCTTCAACAATGAGTTGACACTTTAAAATTTACAAGAATGCATTCCAGAATTAAGTTTGAGTGCCTCATCACTTAAAGAAGAGCACTACATGCACTAAAGTTTACACAAAAACTGATTTGGAAACAATGAAAAAAACAAACTTAATAAAAATTACAAATATAAACTCTTGAGTTTGATCTTGTTTGTTAGTGAATGATGTACAGTAGCAGTAAGTGTAAGTTTACGACAATTTTAAAGGGTGCCTTTCCATTACAGTGTTTTAAAAAAAAAAATATAACCGACTTCCAAAAAAAAAACACTCAAAGTAAAAAATAACTTTAATTTCGGAAGCTTTTGTTAGTTTCATCGTATTTTGACACCGACTTCCGAAATTAAAGTAATTTTTTACTTTATAGTGTTTTTTTTGGACGTCGGTTATATATTTTTTTTAAGTTTTTATTTTTCACTTTTTAGTTGTACCCCATACCTAAAAACACCACTGCAAAATCGCAGGAAAGCAAAATACGCAATTTGTAGTTTACTTGGATGACAAAAAATATCATAAACGAATTTCAGCTATTACGATTTAAAATTCAAATTTCTTAACCGATTTTGATAAAATTTCAATGGGACCGACAAGAATATCTTTTAAGAGCGTGTATTCCGTCCACTACACACTCCGTCACATTCACTTACATCACTTCACACCATTCCGTACACACAATAATAGATACATTTCTTTAGTGCACTACAGAGCGGTTTTTTATCTACGTGTCTTAAAATTATCACAATTAATAAAAAACGATTGGCGGCGCTAGTGGACGGAATACACACTCTTAAGATAAAAGAATTTTTCAAATCGGTTCATAAATGACGGAGTTAAGAGGTAACATAAAAAAAATACAACCGAATTGAGATTGGTAAGTCAACCACCGACGCGGCTATCTCTGTCCGTAAAATCGTCAACTTATCTCAACATAAATACGTGGTTGGAATCATTCTCGACATTTCTGGCGCTTTTGATAACGCTTGGTGGCCGATGTTACTACTTAAAATGAAAACCCGTGGTTGCTACAAAAATATCTATAATCTGATATTTTCGTACTTTCTAAACGGCTCCGCGAAACTCAAACTTGGACATCATTCCATTACTAAGTCTCTAACCATGGGATGTCCTCAGGGCTCAGTAATCGGTCCGTATATATGGAATTTTGGCTATGATGATTTTCTCGCGCTTCCGCTCCCATGCGGCTGTTTATTAACCGGTTACGCGGACGATGGCTTGCTGCTCATTCAGGCAAGTACTCGGGCTGGACTCGAGAACTTGGCTGACACAAGGCACGTGTGATATCTCAGTGGGGTGATCGAAACCGTCTGACCTTTGCCCCGCATAAAACCTATCAACTTCTTTTAAAAGGAAACCTTAAATCATGGCCTAGCATTAAATTTAATAACGTACCCGTTAAAAGGAAAGAATCCGTGTGCTACCTCGGTATGCTACTAGAAAGAAACTTTTCATTTATTGATCATATAAAAACAGTAGGAGAAAAAGCAAAAAAGAACTTCTACGCCTTGACGAGATTATCAAAGGCTACTTGGGGTCTATCATTTCAAACCTCAAAAACCATATAGGGGGCTACTTACTTGGGTTATATGTGCTACGGGGCACCTGTCTGGGCCGATAGGGCCACCATAGGGGCGGTACGACGTAAATTACTTCAAAACCAGCGTTTGGCTTTGATATTCTTATGCAAGGCGTATAGGACGGTTAGTACTGAAGCCTTACCGGTGCTGGCGGGTGTTCTCCCAGTCGATCTTGAGGTGCAGCGGCGTGCTGCAATGTACTTCTACGCTAAAAAGATCACGGACCCAGAGTTTTTACCGCAACGCGACCGTGCTAAGATTTCTAGATTACTAAAACCCCAGACTGACGTCTGGGAGGAACTTTTATGCGAATGGCAATGTAGGTGGGAAAATTCCATTAAGGGCCAACACCTCCACCAGTTTTTTCCATCCGTTCGTGAGCGGCTGGAGAAGACATGGCTGGAGGTGGATCACTGTGTTGCCCAATTTCTCACAGGTTATGGCAACTTTAAATTATTTTCCTTTAGGCTTGTGGCCTCACCTTTATGTCAATGCTCTACAGCTGACCTTGTATACGAACAATCCGCACATCACATCTTGTGGGAGTGTATTCTTTGGCAGACTGAACGTAATATTATGTTAGATAGTATTCAGGTTAAATCTGGAGTAGTTTACTATATGGACCTTGTAGAAACCAGAACAAATTTCCGTGCGTTCAGGCGATTTTGCCATACCTATTACTGGAATCAAAAGTAGCTCACAATTTAGGACCCATTAGTTTAAATGTTAATATGTAATCCGTGGTGCTTGGCAACTGGGCTTAACCCAGTTGTATGTGTCCCTTGGTGCCTATTGGCCTAGCTCCAATCTGTCTCCTGCTTGATGTGGAGGGAAGTGGAAATTATATTTATTTTTCCTACTCCTCCGCTGTACTCTTCTGATTAATTTCGTTGCGGGATCCAAGACAGTTGAATCGTTTCTCCGGGACTCGTCGGGTTTCATTAACTCGGCGTTTTTCTGGTGGTCGCCACTGTTGATTCTGGCTTTCAGGAGTTGCAGTGGTTGGGAATGTGTGGCGGGCTTGTCCACAAAAAAAACCGAATTAAGAACCTTCTCCTTTTTGAAAAGTCGGTTAAAAATGCATCCATGTTGCACACGTGATTCGAACAAGGCTCGGTGCGTGATTCAGCACCACGAGCCAGCCTACGCTCGGCGCGGCTCGGCACGGCTTCGTACGATCCATTGCTTGATACGCGCCGCGTATACGAGTAGGCTTGCGTTTGGATTTAGCCGATCCGCATCTACACGCATGGCGTGGCTCGCGTGGTACCCCACGCCGTTTAAACGCACCGTAACAGCAGCGTAACTGTGACCTCAAAACAATTTGTACGTAGTTAACACACCACTGTCCCATACTAGTCCTTACTCAGAAGGCAGACATCGTCAAAACATCACGGCTGATTTGCCATATCCTAGGGTACAGAAATACAATGAATCTATTCGTTGTTGTCCGAGGCTTGTAGTCGCCAGTGACCGTGTATCGAGGGCTTGGTGTGTGGTTCAATGCATGATCGGTTAGTTTTTGAGTGACAGTTGCATATAGGTATAGTATAATAATTACGTTTGTTCGTCTTTTTCACTCACTATTTAAAACATCATTTATAAATACAAAGAATAGTAACCCACCAGTTTCGGGAACAGGTGGACAGGGTTCTTAAGTATATCTGGATTAAATATGCCCAACGAGAGCAGACTTTGGTCGAGGCTCTTGTCAATAATGTAAGATATGACGACGAGGTTTGCGCAGTGGTTGAGCGATTGACTGCTGCGCAGCATGTCGCGGGTTCGATTCCCGCACGGAACAAAATATTTGTACGACCTACAAGTATTTGTTCCGAGTCTGGGTGTTTTTCTATCTATAATATGTATGTATTTACAAAAAAAAAATGTATATAAGTAGTTTATCAGCCATCTCGTTACCATAACACAAGCATTAGGTTGCTTAGCTTGGGACTATATGGAGTTGTGTGAAATGTCCAAGGATATTAAGATGTTATTATAACTAGTCCTTGCTGTCCCACTGCTGGGCAAAGACCTCCCTCCATTCCATCCATCATGATTTTGCGCTTCTTTTGTTCATGCTCAGGGAAGATATCCAAGGTCTGGCAAGCTTGTGTGAGTATTTGAAAATCATCTAGCATACAATTCGGAGAGAACGCGCCCAGGAGTGGATGTTTGACTGACATAGTGACGAAGTGGAAATTCACAAAATGAATGCTACAACTAGTCTTTTTCCCCTGGATATAAATTACAGTCATAAATACGATTTTTACCAAGAAGAGACATCACATTTATGTGTGTGTTAGAGTGTACACCGCGTATGGGCAAAAGTAGCGTGGGATGCCCTGCAGCACGATAGACAGATGATTTGAAGCGGCTGGCAGCTGATGGATGCGGACTGCTCAGACCAGAAGGGCTACTCTTTAAGCCCGAAGTCCGTAGTTTCGGGCTTAGTTGCGGGCGTATTCTACTTTGTATCACCGAACCACTAAGAATTAATGACATCAAAATTTTACAGATACTGTCAAATCGTGTTGTCATTCATTCTTATTTCGGGTTCGGGACTAATCGTAAGTCCGTAGGTGACACGGAGAAGAATACGCCCGCAACTAATCCCCAAACTACGAACTTCGGGCTTAGAGACTAACGCCCTTTTTTTTTTTTGTTTCGGCTGGTAAAAAATGCATTACGGATACCCTCCCACTCGGGAAGTGGGCTATGTAAGACTCCCCGGGCAAGTCCGGTATACCCACCAAAACAACCCAGCAGCGAAATTCCCGCATCGTCTGATTGGGGATGGACTGGGAGATCGGCGTAGCCTTTGCGTCTAGTCTAGTAGTAGTTTTGGGGGCCGAGTCACCCGCGTCCGTAGGAGAATACCCTTCAGCGAATCCCTACACGTGGTCCCCGGGTGGTGCTAAACAGGTGACACTAACCGCCTCCGTGGTCTAGTGGTTATACCACCTGATTCAGACCCAGAGGTCCCGGGTTCGATTCCCAGCGAGGGCAAATTTTTTGCTCGGTTTGGTTGGTGGTAGGACTTCTTCTAAGTACGCCTGGCAAGCTACCACCATCATGTCTAAGTCTGTTGCCATAACAACAATGTTAACAGCATTGTTGTGTTCCGGCAGTTAGAGGTATGATAGCCAGTTCCTCTGTGTAAGAGGATTCCGGGTGAAACTCGATTCCATCTTCGGCCTAATCATCACTTTCCATCAGGTGAGATTTGGGCCAAGAGTTTCCCCGTTTTGTATGTAAAGAAAAGTTCACGAGACTAACCCCCCCTGGTTGGCGTTCTTTGAGGGAGGCTAACGTTCAGAAATTGCCGGCAATTGGCTGATATGATGATGATGAAAATACTTGCAAAAGCATCACAAAAACGGAGGAAAAACAAGACATCCAACAAAATGGCGACCCCGATAAAAACTTACGCGTTAAGGGGGAGTATCTAAAACTAAAACAATACAAAGCGTAATCCCGTGCGATTTAACTTGAGGCCAAGCTATTTCGGCGCGATTTATTACGTTGAATTACCCAACTGCGTAAGTTTATTAAGTGTAGTGAGTAAATGTTTAAATGTTTCGTGTTTTTGGCATGTTTTTGGCGGGCTTTTCGTCCAACTTGTTGAATATTTTGGGAGTAGCTTAGATGAAACAGTTATTTGGCTCTTTTTATTGGTATTGCATACACAAAAACGAATGACAATTAAATATAAAAACTCATACTGAAATAAAACGATATAAAAATATGGCACAGATAGAATGAATAAGGAAAAGGAGCTCGTGGCTAAATAATAACAGCCGCACCGGTCGATCTTTACGGTTAAGCAACGCTTGCCAAGGTTGGTCTGTGGATGGGTGACCATCTTAGCATACCGAGTTTCCTCCGTTAAGTCGTTGGTCCCGGCTGTCAGATCTTTGGCAGTCGTTACGGATTGTCAGAAGCCAGTAAATCTGAATCCAGTCTTACCAAGAAGTACCGTGTTATCCAGTTAATGGGTTGTGGAGGTCTGGTAGGCAGCCGCTCCACGTAAAACACTGGTATTCAGCCGAATCTAGTTTGACTGGAAGCCGACCACAATTTAGTTGGGTAAAGGCGAGGCAGATGATGAGAATGGATACGGAAGGCGGAGGACCCGAAGCCTTAGCGCGAGTCTTTTAACGTTCTTGATGACATCCAGCCGTTCACGCGAGATATATTTGTAAAGATTATGTAAATGAGTTTCAGTGAAAATGTTCATAGGTGGGGAAAACTTGGTGCTGAAAAACGTATACTGTCTTTGTAACAAGATGCTCAACAAGCAAACTTAAAACAGAGTCTAAAACCGTACAATTAATATACCCCAAAACACTTAACTAAACATGCCACTTGACCTAAGCCAATCGGCACATCTAAGTAAATTAACTATCCCAATTACATTCACTAACTGCTCTAAACTGCAGTTAAAGTTCTAAACTTCTTACAAGTGTAGTTAAGTTTTCACCTACTGATCTCTGATGCTTAGTTTATAAGACACTAGCTGACGCCCGTGGCTTTGCCTTCTTGACAAATTATATACTCAAACCTTCCTCGAGAATCACTCTATCCACTGGTGAAAACAGCATGAATATCAGTCCATTCGTTTTTGAGTTTATCGCTAACAGACAAACAAACAGACGCGGTGGAGCACTTTGTTTTTTGATACATTATTGTGGAGCTGACCCGCTCAGCCACATTTTTACATTGATGCTCCGCTCCTATTGGTCGCAGCGTGATGTTTCACATTTATGGTAGTACAAATATTTATTGCCTTTGTTAATATCAAAAACAGAAATTAAGATATAAGCTGTCCTAAATCGACTTCTATGGTGATCTTTTACGTTCTCTAGTAACGAAATACGATTCATCATTTTTATTTTTTGAGGATTTACGAATGGATATTAGGGAAAGGTTAATGTACTTTAATGCAAGGTTATTCTGGTACCTACCTACCATAGATTCATGACATCCCTCGATAAATGGGCTATTCAACACTAGAATAATTTTTAGGGTTCAGTATACAAACGGGAAAATCTGACACCAGTCTTGCCAAGGGGAACCGTGTTACCCATTTAATGGGTTGTGGAGGTCTGGTAGGCAGCCGCTCCTCGTAAAATTACTGGTTTTCAGCTAAATCCGGTTTGACTGGAAGCCGACCCCAATTTAGTTGTATACAAAGGGTGACCAACGGAACACTATTACTAAGCCTCCACTGTTCGTCCGTGCGTATGTCTGTCCGCGGGCTATATCTCATGAACCGTAATAGGTAGACAGTTGAAATTTTCACAGCCGCTTCAACAACAAATAATAAAAGTACGATGGTACGGAACCCTTCATGCGCGAGTCCGACTCGGACTTGACCAATTTTTCAATACAAATCACCTACGATAAAACGCGCCAGCTTTCAACCAAACAAACAAACTCTACAGCTTTATAATATTAGTATACTCGTAGATTTAAGTTCAAACTCAAATGTGGTACGTAATTGATGGGTAAATAATTTTGAAGGAAGTTTGGTCATTTTCTTGTTTCCGGTTTTCGAATGGTAATGGGTTTGTCATCTGTGTGTGACGTAAAGTCTAAGTTTAGGTCTCAGTTGAGGCAAAGTTTCTGATAGTATACATAGAGTATTTCCTGTGGTATCTCATTTAACTTCATGTGGATGGGCCCTAACGTATAGGCTCACAGGCTTCTCATCCACAACTCAATAGAGTAGATGATTTAATTATTCCTTCAAATAGATTTATAATAAATATTTGCCCCGTATTTTTTCTTTTTTCAAAACAAAATATAACGAACCTACCTCATTTTTTTGAATAGAATAGAATAGAAAACATTTATTCGACACAGACACAACACATCAGCAAAAACACGTTATAAAAAAATAAGAGAAACAAGGACATAAAATAAAGAAAAAGAACAGTACAGTAAAATTGTGCTGAGCCATGCCGAAACGACGTCACATTTTAGTACTTACACTTTTTACCGAATAGTGACGGGTTTTACATAATAACGTAGTGACGGGATTACATCAAATATCAAAAAAAAAATTAATATTTGATGCGTTTTAACTTCGCCATTTTTTTATTTTTTTTCTATACTAATATTATAAAGAGGTAACTGGTTTGGTTTGTTTGTAAGTTTGTATGTAGGGGGTAATCTCAGGAACTACTGGTCCGATTTGAAAAATTCTTTCAGTGTTAAATAGTCCATTTATCGAGGAAGGTTATAGGCTATATATCATCACGCTAAGACAAATATGAGCGGAGCAGTAATGGAAAATGTGACGCAAACGATATTGCGCGGGTCAGCTAGTATTTGATAAAGCAAAAAACCTTGTCAAATATTTTTCGATAATCTAACTGACAAAGTAAATATAATCATATATTTTTTTACTCAGGAATATTCCTATTCCTTCAACTTTTTAACCAGTTGCATCCGGCGGTGGAACCATTGGTTCCACGTGACGCAATTGATTTTATACTTTATTTTCATGTTATTACGATTTATATCAGTGCCGTCAAGTGGAACCAATGGTTCCACTCCGGGCCTAACCTACCTAACCATAAAACCATAATATCATCAACTTCCAAGCCTCATAAGCCCCCTCAGCTCCTTATCTGTCTTTACAACTTCCTTCAGGATCCCAAGCTCTTTCTCCATAATATTGGTGACGAGACAATTTATGGTTATTACGGTACCGGGACAAAGAGGCTGGTCATTACTTTGAATTGAGGTGCATCAATGGGACCGAACACATGAGGCTATTGGACCCCGGTGTATGAAGATGCTGTCCCGTTAAATTTTATTCGACCCGTGAGCGTTTGATAGGTAAGGTCGAATGTGGACATTGGGACATGTCTTTATCAAAAATAGATTGTCCAATGGATGCTTGAGTATACAAGCAGAATATAAAGCATTATTTAAAACGTTGAACGCAACACTTATCGAGCGAATTCCGGTGACAAACCTCATTGAAGAAAAACCTGCACAAGTATACCTACTCTGTTTCTTTACACTTGATAATCCAAAATAAGTGCGACACGAACTGGATGTGACTAGGCGTAGACCCAACGGCTTTTTGAAGGACGCAATCTTACTACCGACTTTTAGATTCCGGGCTACTGATAGATTTCTAGTAGAAACTCCAAAAACTTTGCCAGACTTAGGTATCGAACCCACAAACTATAGCCATGATTTGCTAACAATCGACCAACCAGGTTGCATTCTATGTAGCTATTTAAATACCTACAATTTGTTCAATGAATACTCGACAGCCAATCGCATCACTTTATTCACTTTGAATTTATGACGAATCCAATAATTTATTTCTAAGTCTGCCTGCCAGGATCACGGAATTATATAGAAAGAGACACCGTGGCCGCGGCCCTGGAACGCACAGGGCATTAGGAGGAACACGAGCTTAGTCAGTAAGAGACACACTCACTTACACTCTCTTTTGCTCCGCGTAGAGCGAGAGGAGTCATTTAATGATTTAGCATCTTTAAAAAAAGGTGTACAATAAGGTTCAAGGTTGATTGGGAAAATTTTATAGTTTCGGGTAACTTGATGTGCTGGTGACTGTCCCCTATGACTGTGACCTAAGTCTACTGAAAAACGCCTCAACTATAAAAAACCCACGCTTAACATGCTTAAGCTACAAATAGACATGCTCATTTGTAGCATGAAAGCATGATATTAACGAACAAATGCTATATACTTAGTAGCAAGTATGTCAAAACATTGCTAGTAATGAGCATGCTCATTTTGAGTATGCTAAAATGCAAAAAAAAATGGTACTTAGCAGCAAGTGTGTCAAAACATTGCAAGTAATGAGCATGCTCATTTTGAGTATGCTGAAATGCGAAAAAATGGTACTTAGCAGCAAGTGTGTTAAAACATTGCTAGTAATGAGCATGCTCATTTTGAGTATGCTAAAATGCAAAAAAAATGGTACTTAGCAGCAAGTGTGTCAAAACATTGCAAGTAATGAGCATGCTCATTTTGAGTATGCTGAAATGCGAAAAAATGCTACTTAGCAGCAAGTGTGTCAAAACATTGCAAGTAATGGGCATGCTCATTATGAGTATGCTAAAATATCAGCAATCGTTCGACTATCGAGCGTGCTGCCTGAGGCTCAGGTGGAAGGGGGAGTGCTTTGAGCATGTCTGAACGTGTTTGCTTATTAGCATGCTACTATAGTATGCTTCAAACTAGCGTGCCTTTTGCTATCAAATGTAAACAGTTCAAAAGCATGCTCATTTTAAGCATGCTATTATAGAGCAAAGGTATTTACATGTATTTAGCTTCTCCGAATTCCATCTACCGTTTCACACTTTCCATTCCACACAATTCCTACTACAATGTGTGTGTTCCAACACACAACTAGAAGCATTTAGCGAGACGTAAATGGAGCTGCGTGCTTACCACAGAAAATTATGGCTTACTTTAGCGTTCCGAATGTAAGCTGCTAAATGTAAGCGAATGTGTTGAAGTAGCTATAAAGCATTCTTAGAGCTTGTGTGGTATTTTGTAGGTAAGATTGTGTTGTGTGTTTGTGAGTGAGGAAAGAGGTTTATAGTTTTTTTCTTTGATGTCTTGTTCAATGGTTACCGTTTGGTTAAGAAACCTGGTTGTTCGTCAAAATATTGTCCACTTAAATGTGAAAGTGACTGTCTGGCACTTTTTTTCATGTTTGATTTATGTATTGGCTGTAGTTCAATGCTTGCACTGTCAAATATAATCAAATATTTAAAGGCAATGTCAACACACCAATAATACCGGACAACATTTTGCTCAAGAGCACCATTTTCTTTTTAATAGCCTTAACGTAGACAATCTCATAAACCACTATCTCTTAAAATACATCAACTCTAAACGCGTAACGACGCCATCCATATTCAAAACACTTCTTAAATAACTGACATTCACCAAAAAGGCCGTCTCAAGACCTAATTTCATTAAAAATTCTAAAGCGCAGTTCCATCTCATCAAGATAAAATCGTTAGGCATACAATAAAGTATCTCCAACAAAAGAGTCCCTAATAGCACGGAGCAGCACATGCCCAAAATGACCAGCTATTACGGACGCCCCGAGGTCTCAACAGATTGGGTTCTATCTCCAGCCTCCTATGTAGACCTTTATGGATCCTTACGGGCCCTAGTTTGAGATTAACAAGTCCTGGGAAATGAGCCGATATTCAAAATGGTGTTTTTGGCAAGGGATGGAATCTACGTTGATTGGGATGGGTCTAGTTAAAAGACTGTTTTCTTCAAAAATGTTACTAAATACCAGGGAAATACATGTTAAAATAGCTTTTTTATTTATAGAGAGAATATCGTTAGCCCATTATTTTATCTAATCAATTCTACTATTTTTTAAATAACTTTCGCATTCGCATGTCAATCGCAAACTGTCAAACAAGCCATTAATTTTCATATATTTTTAACAGTTTGCAATTGAGACGCAAATACAATGCGAATGTGATAAATGTTATGTGCGTCGTCGATGGACCATGTTTGCGTTGACTACATCGACGTTTGTAAATAAAAAGAAGAGTTTATTGGGCTTTAATCTAACATAATTGTTCAAGAATCAATTATTTGTAAAGCTTCCGGCTTGCTCGATAGATGGCGTTGACGTCGAGTTAGAAGTCGGTATGGTTTCGTTACCGTGATTAGTATATAAGCAAATTTTTTTTTTGTTAATAAATCAGCTCTCGTATCAGATCAGTGCACAGTGGTTTTATTTTCAATTCTCGCTAGTGTACAATTAGGTCAACCTTCCAAATACCATCCCGGTATTTAACAATAATTAATTAATATTGATTTTTAATATATGGACGCTAATAAAGTGTTAAATTATCTACACATTAAAACATGTGTCTAGAGTATGTCCATCTGCCTGAAATCTGCTTATCGAAAATGTTTTCATATCACAATAAACTTCAGTAAGGTTCATCAAATATTTTAACTACCCGAATTTAACTAAAACTGCACCAAGTCACTTAGGCAACTTCCTCTCCCCGTTAACCGACCAATTTTACATAATTACTTAAGCAAAGGTGTCCGAAGGGTTCCGCATAATCAGGCCCTTAATTACAAAGACTGACGGGACCCTATTCTTGAATCCATTAAATCAGTCTCAGGATTACAATATAGCCAGGAGGCCGAAAGTTAAGGCTATTTTGTTGATGGCTTCCCATCTTGGGGCTATTGGGCTGATGAAAAAAGGGCGTTTTGTTTGCGACGCGCAAGGATGGTTACCACAGAGTTATAAAAGCGATAGATGTGCCAATATTTTAGGTGTGAGCGAGAATGCTCGTAACTATGTTATTACAGTAATACCTGCTTATGAAAATTATCAAGAAAATAAGAATTTATTTCTTTAAGGTTCGAATATTTTCCATAGCGTTAAGATGATACCCCGTGGCAAGATAAACTTTCTGGCTACCCGTAATGACAGTCGAAACAAATAAAAATCGACGAACTCACCTGGCTTTTTTTGTACATGGGAAATTATCAAATGACTTCTTCCGCTATGGACGAAGCAGAAGGGAGGAAACTTTACAATTGCAATAATCATACGCTATGAAAATAAAAATACGAATATTGGGATTTTACAGCTATGAACAGGCGAGTTATTGGAGTTTATTATTCTGTAGCGTAACTGACGAAATGGAGGGAGTTTTACTAACGTACGCTGTTGATATTGTTTTTATGATAATGTGTCACCGGCATCAATAATTTTTAGGGTTCAGTACCCAAAGCGTAACCAACGCAACCCTATTACTAAGCTTCCGCTGTCCGTCCGTCCGTGGACTGTATCTCATGAACCGTAATAGGTAGACAGTTGAAATTTTCACAGATTATGTATTGTTATTGCCGCTACAACAACAACAAATTTTATGATACGAAACCCTACGTGTGCAAGTCCAACTCGTACTTGGCGGTTGACCACAATCTAACCTGATGGAAAGAGATGATGTGGCTGACAGTAGAACACTAGAAGTAACCAATTCACTCTTGCATTAAGAACTCTCAGGTTGCATCTATCAGGAAACTGAATCTGGAGGGAAATTTCTCTCCTTAATTCAATTCAATTCATTTATTTACTTCAGACAAGGTCCATACTATGCACGCACAATTTCATGGTAGGAAAAACTGGAAAAACAAAACGGAGGGAATTCATTGTCACGTCTATCTTTTGTACAGTCTGTGGCTCTACCAAATGAGGATCTCGATTTGCTCAATATTTTTTCAAGTCAATCAAAATGAAGATTCTGATTATATAACAGTAAAAAAATTGTAAAAAAAACTTTATTGTACCTACACTTCATAACAAATACAGGAAAAACGATTGGAGTGAAAACAATGTTTTTGGTAGTTTCTTTGTATTTTGGCTTTAACTTCCGAAATTTAAATTATTTTTACTTTTTGGTGTTTTTTTTATTTGGTCGGTTGTATTTTTTTTAGAAGAAAAATATATTTTTCACTTTTTATTGGTACCCCACACCTAACAACACAACTGTAATATCGCAGGATAGCAAAATACGTAATCCAAGCCACCCAACCAATAGAACAACCAAGCCAACAACACCAACCAAGTAAACTTTGATCACAAAAAATTAAATAGCTGGAATTCGTTTACTTGGAAACGAATTCCAGCTATTTGACTTAAAAGCCAAACTTCCTAACCTAACTCTATGGGACGAATTGAGATGTATATCCTTTTAGATAAAGATTTTGTTTTAACGGTTCATAAATGACGAAGTTATGAGGTAACAAATATAAAAAATACAACCGAATTGAGAACCTCCAATGGTTGCTTAACCTCAAAGGTCGACCCAGGCGGCACTATTTATTTAGCCACGACTTTCTTTATACCTATATACACATACCATAATTATTAACGATTATAATACTTCGATAACATGGCATATTATCGTTAACTCATTAGAATCGACTAACGGGATTTGAATGACGTAACATGATGTTTATAAGCTTCTAACTACAAATAGTTAGTACTGAGTTACAGACACAGTCTACTA
Source organism: Ceramica pisi (assembly GCA_963859965.1). Lineage (NCBI taxonomy): Eukaryota > Metazoa > Arthropoda > Insecta > Lepidoptera > Noctuidae > Ceramica > Ceramica pisi. The sequence continues at coordinate 3,621,977 of OY982538.1, forward strand.
ATTATCATTAAGGTAGATTAAACCTGTCATGATATATTAGTACACATGTCATCCTAACTAGTTGTAGAGGTGTGCGGTGGCACCTGGTTTAACTAGTGGCAGAGTTAATACCCAAGTAGTCGTTGTAAAATAGCGTCTTATTGATTTTATCTCAATCTTTAGTTTTGAGCATCGACGCCGTATTGCTAGACTGTCGGTTTTGTAATGGTTGCATTTCGGGGAATGTGTGACGGAATAGCATAATTTTATTCCGCCAAGCCCGTTAAATCATCAACAATACGGACGGCGATGCAGTGCTTTTCTAGTGTAGCTTTACGCAGCTTAGGGCTGATTTTTCCAACGCCAGATAACTTTATCGGAGGAATAATTTTGAATTTTTGACAGTTCTTCCATACAAAAACTGTCAAACGTTAAATTTATTCCACGAATAAAAGTTATCTGGCGTTGGAAAAATCAGCCCTAAGTGAATAAAAACCTGAGTTTCGTTCCGGCAGCGCTGTACACAAGGCTGAATCTTTACAAAATAACATAGCTGAACATGGTGGACATCCCACCCACACGCACAAAACATATTCACTGCCGGAGTCTGTTTTTAACCGACTTCCTAAAAAGGAGGAGGTTCTCAAATCGGTTTTTTTTATGTTTGTTACCTCATAACTCCTCCAATAGGGAATATGCATGCGATTTTTTTATTTGCAAAATAAAATACTTATTAGCTCTAGTAAACAATCATGAAATTATTTTTTAAGTACCTTCATCATTTATTAAGTTTTATAGCTTCAAAGACTACAGTTAGAAAGAGAAGTCCGATACGTACTGTGACGTCAAATTACACGACGGCTATACAGTTGCCATAGAAAACAGCGTTTTCGCGAGAGGGACAGATATTTTTGTTTAAAATAATTGTATCTCGTTCGTTTTTCGAGCAAATTTGATTCTAATTTCACAGTTATTATTATATTTTCGAATACATTTAGATAAACTGTTCAGATCATAAATACTTTTTTTATGCATATTCCCTATTATGAACCGATTTGAAAAATTCTTGTTTTATCTAAAAGGATATACTTGCAGACTGGCCCCATTTAAATTTTATCAAAATCGGTTCCGAACTTTGGATTTTAAATCGAAATAGCTGGAATTCGTCTACTTGAATGATGGTTATGATGGTTTATGACATCCAAGTAATCGAAATTCCGTATTTTGCTTTTCTGCGATTTTGCAGTGGTGTTGTTAAGTGTGAGGTACCACTAACTCTTGACTTAAAGACTCCCAGGTTATAGCTATCAGAAAAAAACTTTTTACAGAAAAATACAACCGACTTCCAAAAAAAAAAAACACAAAGTACAAAGTAAAAAATAACTTTAATTTCGGAAGTCGGTGTCAAAATACGAAGAAACTAACAAAACCACCGACTTCCGAAATTAAAGTTATTTTTTACTTTGTAGTGTTTTTTTGTTTTTGAAGTCGGTTGTATTTTTTTGTAAAAAGTTTTTATCTGATAGCTACAACCTGGGAGTCTTTAGGTCAAGAGTGAATAGGTTACTTCTAGGCAAGCGTGCTCCATCTTCGAACACATCATCATCGCTTACCATCAGGTGAGATAGTGGTCAAAGGCGTCTATCAATGGTAAAAAAATTTCTTTTCTTACAAAATTAATGACTTATAAGCTTTGGAAAATTTTGGCGCTACGATTTACTTTAGTCCCCGTCACGAGAATTTATAAATTCTGTAAACAAAGAACTTGTACTGAGTTGAGTAGCGACAACGAGTAATCCCAAATTCAATTAACACAAAGTAACATACGCAGACACTCATAATCTGTCTAGCCCAGTGGTTCCCAAAGTTGAATGGACCGTGACCCACCTAACAAACAATACCAAATTCGGGAATCACCTCTTGGCTGTCATCAAGAAAAAAGACAACTGATTCGTTTGCAAGGAGTGCTATTTCAATGAAAATTAAGAAATTTTTCCCAATTTTTGTCACTATTTCAGCATCGGTTGCTCAGGGCCCATCTAATATTCAGTCGCGAACCACAAGTGGGTCTTGACCCATAGTTTGGGAAACACTGGTCTAGCCTTTTCCCAACTATATTGGGGTCGGCTTCCAGACAAACCAGATTCAACTGAATACCAGTATTTTACGTGGAGCGGCTACCTACCAGACCTCCACAACTCATTAACTGGGTAACACGGTACTCCTTGGCAAGACTGGCGCCAGATTTTCTAGCCTTTAACTATCCGTAACGACTGCCAAAGATCTCCAAATGACAGCGGGCACCAACAGCTTAACGTGCTTACCGAGGCATGGAGGAAACCCGGTATGTTATGATGATCACCCATCCACAGACTAACCTCGGCAAGCGTTGCTTTACCTTGAAGATCAACCTGGGTGGCTGTTATTAGTTAGCTGCGCTTAGACACTAACGAGCAATTTCAATTGATCTTGTTATATTTTATTGACAGACATCGATGTCAGCTAATGTTTTATGGTATTGGAACGCGTCTGACTTATGGAACAAATATTTGAACCAATTGGATAATAATATGTGTTCTATTTCCAAGTACTGAAAATCCTGCATGCCAAAACCAACAGTGGCGACCACTATAAGAAAGAAGGCTTCTCATGTAATGCCACAAAATAATAGCTACAGGTTGTTTCTATGAACGAATCTAAAGCGCTTATTAAATAAACTACACGGTAATCAGGGCCCTAAGTCCCGATTTAGGATGATCTAATGAGAGTTATAGTTAGAGTTACGCTATCACACTGCCCGGTAGTAAGAGAGTTAGGAAGCTAATTAGACCAGGCCGCAGTCCCTAACTCTTATTACTCCACCGTAAAACGGGACTTTGGTCACTTTTTTTTTCTTCTCCCGCTCTGGGCGGAGCGGAAGGGAGTGTCAGACATTTACTGACTAAAACCCGTCCATGTTCCTTTTATGCCCTTTGTGTTCCGGAGCCACGGTATCTCTTTCGAATAGTCCCGCAACTCCGGCAGGCGTCGGCCTTCTCGGGCCTTTCATTGTGCTGACTCTCTTTGAGGCGCGCGTGGAACATGAACGCGCCGTCGACACGGCCTGTCGCCATAAGACGCCCGGGGCGTCTCCCGCGGCGGCCGGGACGAGAGGTACTCTCGCTCTCCCATTCTGCCACCTGGGACTTTGGTCCCTGAATACCGTGTAGCATAATAGGGCGCTTACACCATTTTTAGCAGAGAATTTCTCTCTGAGAGGATCTATGTTCCCAAGAAAAAAAAAACACAAATCTTTCAAAACGAAATTACGTTCCATTTCTCAAAAAATACAATTGCAACATTAAAAACGTTTCTTCGTCTCGAAATGTTATTACAAACTGTAATACGAGTGGTGACGTCACAGCGTTGCTTTTGGCAGTAATTCACCTCACCTGTTGCGTTATATGAGACTGTCAGCGGGGATATTTATATAACTGTTTAATGATATAACGCGTGTGAAATTACGAAATGTTAGCGAATAATAAATTTGTTTTTTTTTTTTTATGTAGGTTCTCGACGATGTGTTGATGTGAGTTTCGTGACTGAAATTTATATTTAAAATTTCTGTAGTTTACACAATGATAGTTTAGGACCGCTGACGATCACCGGTGACCAAAGACACTGAGTAAGCATATGATAGTCATCCGAAAATGGTCAGAAGACATTGTTAAATGATAAATGATATTTATTTTGTAAGTAGGTTGTAAATAACACTTTTACACGTCAATCAGAAACACCGAAACAAACTCAGAGGTCAAAGTCTTTTTTAAAGTCCATACAATCGTACTGGTCAAATCATATGAGAACCATGTACGTTTATGTCTGAAGTGCGAACTTTCCTCAAAATACTTGAGGAAAGTACCTCACAGATTTGAGTGGACCTGTCCAGACAGTGCAAGCATTTGCCAGTTATCGTGTAGCTCAAATTTAGAACTTAAAGGAGCTCAACTGTTGCAGTCACGGGTAGAACCTGGATCAGGGCGATGGCACAGGAGCATGGGTATTGATGCAGAAAAAGAGGCCCACCGAAGGTTGAAGTCGCGCTGCAGACGATGAAAATGAAATCACGAGCACGAGCATAAATATCGAAACAAGTAGGTATAAGGTAAAATAAAGTATCTACTCATGAGAAAAACTGTCATTGATGAAAATAATGATTTTCACTGCAAATGTAAGGTCAACAGTTGAGCTATTGAGATTTTCATCATCATCGTTATGTATTTCGTTAAAAAAAAATCGTTTTTCTTCATCAATAATAATTATTGCTGATAGATTCTCACTTTGTCAATTTGACTCTATAACAATTTTATTTAAAGAAGAATAAACACAGTGAAAACAGTATATTATTATAAACTCTAGCGTCTTTACTATTTTTGACACGTAAGTACAAAAATGACTATATTTTTGTGTAAAACAACATTCTAACTAACAAGTCCTAAATTCCATTTAGGTTCACAAAAGAAAAATACACAGCTCCTACAAAAAAAACTAACTACTTCAGCCAACAAAAAAATTTACGAAAGAGAAAAAAATATTTTTATCTACGACGCTTTTCTCTCAATTTTCACCAAACTTTTCACAAAAAATGTGCGATATTTTTTTTTGTACAAAAAATAATGCTTTTAAGTTACATAAGATGTAAAAGGGACCCTGAAACTTTTTTCACTTCACGACACATTTAGCAAAGAAAAATGCCTAATTTCAGAGACGACCGTAATTGAGCTCCGTAGATATGGGTACGGTAATGCACGTTGAAGCACGTTTCACCTAGTCAGAGAGACAGGGAGAATTTTGTTCTGTATTTTTTTGTTCAACATGTTCTGAGTTTTTTTTTTAAAGGTTTATGCACAATAGTGGGACATGGGCGGACTTAATGCAACAAGGCATTCTCTACCAGTCAACCTTTGGGTCTAACATGACGGTCAAACTTCGTGTTGTAAAAGAGGTCATATTGAAGTGGGTGGTATTTCCATGACTATCAAAATAAAAACTAGTCAGTTCAGTGTGATTTTACTGTTTGCGGAAACGAGAACTACTACTTTTTAAATGACGATCGCATATGCATAGTTGCATTCATTCAAAAATGTAGAAAATTGAGGCTATTTAGTAGAATTGGCACTGATAGAATGTTTATTTTGACAAGACTGTCACGTTTTTCTGTCCGTAGAATATGTTTTCAATATATATTTATTTATTTATTTGATAGGAATATTATAAAACAAAGTCCTCCGTCGCATCTGTCTGTCTGTCAGTTTGGGATAAACTCAAAAACTACTGCACCGATACTAATGGATAGAGTGGCTCTCGAGGAACCAGTTTATAATCAGAAAAACAAAGTTTTGTAGCCTTCCAAGAAACGTCTACATTATGATTTGGACCCTCATTCCTTATAAACCCAACCTTTTAGACCCTTTTACGATATTCAAACAAAAACATATGAATTAGATCCAAAGCCCAAGTCTACCGACTTATTCTAAGCTTAAGTAACAAGTAAAAAAATATTTTATTTAAGCATTTAAAAAAGGCTCTAAATCTAGCTTTTCGCGTAAATCACTCAACGTGGAGTAACTAATATTTATTACAACGAATTTACGCGGGATACAACTCTAAGGGCGACAGTTTTTAAATGGATTAAAAAATAAAAACCTTTTAATAAACACTTTTACAAATAAATCAACCTTAGTGTTTCGTACCAGATTTTTGGTGTGTCCTTATAAATCAACAACTAAAATCGGATTTATCTTTTTGATATCAACAGAAATAGCATGTAAAAACCGACCAACTGCGAGTCAGACTCGCTCACCGAGGGTTCCGTACAAACCTGTAGGTATATACCTATTATAAGCAAAACTACTTGCTAGATCTCGTTCAAACCAATTTTCGGCGGAAGTTTACATGATAATATACATCACATATTTTTTGTAATTTTATTATCATTCTCTTACTTTAGAAGTTACAGGGGACACACACATTTAATCACACTGGAAGTGGCTCTTGCGCATACTATTCAGTTTAGAAAAAAATGATACTAGATCATTTTTGAAGACCTAACCATAAATACATAAATGGGTTTAATTTTAAAAAAAATGTGTTTCAGTTCTAAGTAATATAAAAATATAATATAATATAATATCTTTGGACATTTCACACAACGCCGTATAGTCCCAAGCTAAGCAACTTAATGCTTGTGTTATGGTAACGAGATGGCTGATAAACTACTTATATACATTTTTTTTTTCTAAATACATACATATTATAGATAGAAAACACCCAGACTCGGAACAAATACATGTAGGCCGTACAAATATTTGTTCCGTGCGGGAATCCAACCCGCGACATGCTGCGCAGCAGTCAATCGCTCAACCACTGCGCCAACCGTGTCGTCAAGTATGGGGAACCCCCCCAAAATTTATTGTTTTTTTTTTGTGTGACAATCTTAATGCGGTTCACAGAATACATCTACTTACCAAGTTTCAACAGCATAGTTCTTATAGTTTCGGACAGACATGACGAATCCATAAGGGTTCCGCTTTTGCCATTTGGCTACGGAACCCTAAAAACCAGTTCAAAGATGTCATTTTAATTCTAAGAGGGGTATGAGTCATCGCCGCGGGCGTCAGAGGCCACCTGGTGGCCTCTGGCCACCGTAGGTGCGGGCTTGTGGACGGTGAGCTATGGGTAGTCGCCGTCCGTCCGTCTTATGACGAAAGGCCGTGTCAACAGCGCGTTTGTGTTCCACGCACGCCTCAAAGAGAGTCAGTAGGTATTTAAATATTTTGTCACATCCGAATTTAATCCAGACTTCTTCTATTAGTAAATTTACTACTAAACTAAAAAAAAAAATTTGAAAAAAAGTTGAAGCCCCGATCTCCTGAACTACAGTGACCTTTGTTTTCCCAGTATAACGAAAGCAGGTAAATTGAAGTAGGTGCCTACGCTATAGCAGACTGCTAAAGAGCCGCCTCTTAAGAGTAGACGTTTATTTGTCCAGCTTAAAGCAACCTAGGGCGATACCCTGGCCTGACCTCTGGAGAAAATCACGTTTAAAACTTTGGCATACTTTTTAAGTTTGTATTTCAGAATATTCAGCCGTAGTATATCAGAATCTGGGTAAGAACCTAAAGGCATTATTATTATGTCAGTAGAAAAGTTTGAATATGTTTTTAAACTGAGAACCAATTCAACAAATTTTGAAACGGCATTCGCATCTCATCCGCAAACTGTCAAAAAAGCCTTGGTTCATACATTTTTGACAGATTGAATGTGAAATTTTGTAGAATTGGCACTCTGCTCGGTTTTCTTTCTAAACATGGGTTTCGATTCGATACTGGATACCTTTTTTAGATCTTTCTTTATCTTTAATTGCTTAAAGAATGCTGTAAGACATTGGCATTGTACAAGGAGAAAAAAAATATATTTTATTCACTCTCACCAAAACGTAGAAGTCATTTTGTGTAAAACTAGCTGTCCCCCGCGGCTTCGCTCCCGTCAATTAAGTATTCATTGCACATATCGAGTTTTCATTGTTTTTAAGATGTATTCTGCTATTCGGGTCGGAGACAAATCCAACGAATCAATAGCCATGAAAATTGGTTCAGCAGATCTCGAGTTATAAGTGTTGTAACAAACCCGACTTTGTTTGATATATATATATAGATGTAGATTGCTTAAAGAATGCTGTTAGACATTGGCATTGTATAAGGAGAAAAAAAATAGTTTTATTCACTCTCACCAAAACGTAGAAGTTATTTTATGTAAAATTCTTCCATTACTGGACAGACTAAGAGTGGATTTCACCAATGAAACTGATCGCGATCAAGCTGCGTTCAAAAGTTGTCAGTGTCAATATTGCATAGACAATAATGACATTGACAGCTCGTAAACGTGGTTTATCAAACCTAACCTAAAGTACGATATTCTTACCCGTGAGCGGCGAGCGCAGTCAAAATGCGTTCCAAATTCTATGTTGATTGCGTTCAATTTCAAATTGACGAAATCCACCCTAAGTGACTGACAGGCAACGCGTAGTCAAAACTACAGGTCGTAGAAAGTTAAAAATTGGCATGTAGTTTTCTTGGGGAGTGAGCACTAAGAGTGGATTGTTTTAAATTTCCTCATAAACGGAAAAAACGGGATCTGGGTTTATGAAGTCACGTGCAAAAGCTAGTCTTAGTAAAGTACCTACATTATAAGTAAAACAGACACCAACTTTTGCAAGACTCTCACTACAAGTCCAAACTCTAAGCCTCTCTGCTCCTAATTCATATTTAAATATCGACCCAAAACCTATTCATATTCCGTCCAACATAACATACATTATCCCTGTGCCATTTACATACAAAATAAATTATTTAACAAACAGAAATTAGAACGCCGAAGTACAACACTAGTTGAGAACCCTCCGCCTGCTGTAATTCTCAAAGGAGTTCTAATATTGAATTTCGGAGTCGATGAATAAACAGAGTAAGTCTACATGTTTAGTAAGGGAGTGAAGATAGTTGTGTTATATTGCTGTTACCTACTTTTTAATAGGGAATATGCATGAAAAAAGTATTTATGATCTAAACAGTTAATCTAAAAGTATTCGAAAATATAATACTAACAGTGAAATTAGAATCTAAATTGCTCGAAAAACGAGCGAGATAAAATTCTCTCGCGAAAACTCTGTTTTCTATGGCAGCTGTATAGTCGTCGTGTAATTTGACGTCACAGTTCGTATCGGACTTCTCTTTCTAACTGTAGTCTTTGAAGCTTTATAACTTCATAAATGATTATATTTATGAAGTTATATTTATTTTTTAAATACCTTCGTATTTAAAAAATAATTTCATGGTTGTTTACTAGACCTAATAAGTATATTATTTTGAAAATAAAAAAATCGCATGCATAAATTCCCTATTCTCACCAAATGAAATTCAGCCCTCAGAGGGCCAATTCTACTAATTTTTAAACAACTTTCGCCTTCGCATGTCAATCGCAAACTGTCAAAAAAGCTTTAATTTTCATTCAGTTTTGACAGGTTGCGATTGAGATGCAAATCCAATGCTTAGGTATGTGAAAATTAATAGAACTGGCACTCTGATGTCTTCTCTCAGTTCTCTGATATTTTGTAGCTTCGAAGCTCTAAATTCCGTCATTCACAACGCACTGCCGTTCTCAAAATCTTAACAAGCAACACATTTTAAGTTCAAACATAAAATAGCACAAAACTATATAGAAATACTTGTGATTTTGTTTATTTATAATACTGAGTCAAACTATCAATAAGTGCCAATTTTACCCGAATAATAATAACATTAATTACATTACTGGTGGCCCATTACATTTGAAATGTCTAACGGGGCCTCTGCGAGTTGGTTTCGGCCCCTCGTACGCCTTCCAAAGGACCGTGTCTTCAAAGACCCGAGATAGCAAAAAAAAAAAACATTAATTAAGTTATAGTAAACATGCTACTTCAGTGTAAGCTCGCTCCATCGTAGACTTTGTCTCTGTTATCTCTGACTGAAAAAAAATATTTAGAATACATTTAGAAACACGCATGGGTCGATTATCTTGGGATAAGGCTGCATTTAATGTGACCAATCTAAAGACGTGAACGCTATTCATGGACCAAAGAACCATTTGGATGTCACTTTGGAAACTCATTTTCTCTGGAGTAAAACCTGGTTGCCGATTGTCATATGAATATAATATATGAGAGCCGCTGCAAATTATATCTCAAAACTAAACGCAGGTCTAAGGTTCTAGACAAAGTGCCTTCTGCCAAGACTCAGCGAATGCGAGTGTCGCAAACCTAATACATAAAATTCTTCCGTGACTGTGTGACGGACAGACAACGGACAGCCGAAACTACTGGTCGTAGAAAGCTGAAATTTGGCATATAGGTTCCTTGGAAAGTGTAGGGGAGCACTAAGGAAGGATTTCCTGAAATTCTTACGGGAACCGGAAAAAACGGGGTATATATATATATATGGCAGAAGCTATATAGTGTCTATATGTAAAGGATTGATCACGTGACATTACCTACTACAGCTTTAGGTAATCGCTTTCACCACGCTTCCACTAGCAGAATGACACTTTTAGAGCCTATTTTTTTTTGTAGGGATGGGAAATCATCGAACGACTTCTCCCGCTCTGGGCGAGACTTTTACTGACTAAAACCCATCCATGTTCCTTCGTTGCCCTTTGTTTTCCGGAGCCGCGGTATCTCTTTCGAATAGTCCCGCAATTCCGGCAGCCGTCGGCCCTCTCGGGCCCCTCATTTTGCTGACTCTCTTTGAGGCGCGCGTGGTACACGAACGCGCCGTCCACACGGCGTCACTTTTAGAGCCTAAGGTGGCCCTGTCAAAAAGAATTTACGAGAAATGTTTCTAAATGCTGATTTAAGATTGGATTTAGGTTGCCACAGCGTCTGTCTAAAGGTTTATTCTACGTTTTGACTTCTGCAGGCTAATTTCACGACTCTAAATATACAACGACAAAAAATTATCAAATAAAATAAATTATCATTATCATTTGCGGTTCTTTCCATCTCCACATGAACTACACAGTCTCTCCGTTCATTTCCTCTAAACTAAATCACGAACGGATTGAAACTCCCCGTTTATTATCGACCTACATTTCAATCCGAACGAACCACAGATCTACCTCCATTGAACTAATAATATAAATGAACCGTCTGTTTGTTACTTAATCACGTCTTGGAGGAGTAAAGCTCGATCCATCCTCAGTTTAAGCTAGGGTTGTAGCGGGACTTTGCCTCTGTTCGCGCTCCGCAAATGCAAAACAATCGCATTAAATTTTCCTCTGATTCCGTCTTGGCCTTCGCAAGATTTAAGGGGAGTTTGAACCCCCAGCAACATCATTGTGATGTGCCAATGTCATCATGATTCCATTCTTAAAAAGAGATAGTGCTATGCATGTTATACATAAAGCTCCATCTTTCTCCCACAACGGAATCATGGCTGTTCCAAGACGTCATGGTAGGGCACCAGGTGTAACAGAGATTCAGCACCCAAAATGATGATTTCCCATAAAAAAGGTTTAAATTACTGTTTTTTTTTTATTTTCGTTTTCGCTAATCTGGCCTCTTGGTGCTCCTTTCTTCCTGGTACATCCCTAGTTGAAACTAATTGCGTCTATATGCAACTGTGTGGGTATAGTCGCGTATTGTGACAGTGGTTTAATCATAGCTACTCGTAGATGTTCTGCTCACGTCAGGAAGACAAACTGCCTCTAAATTAGCTATCTACCTTCGAAGGCTGATTTGCACTGATCCAGCATTTCAATCCAGTAACGCTGAATCGGTATTTGCTTAGAACAAGTGGTAGAGTTTCTTGTAAAGGAGCTAGTCTCGAGATTAAGAACCTTATCTTTGTTATTATTATCATAATACTGAAGATTGAAGGATTTTAGCGTTGGATGGGTTTTTTTTTAAAAAAACTTTACAAGAAAATACAACTGACTTCTAAATACTTATATAAAAAATGAAATACTACAAAGTATAAAACAAGTTTTGTCATTTTTTGGTGGCACCACCACATCTAACAACACCACTGCCAAACCGCAGGAAAGCACAATACGCAATTTCGTTTACTTGGATGAAAAAAAACCGTCTTCCAAGTAAACGTATTCCAGCTATTTTACTTTAAAAGTCAAACTTCCTAATCAATTTCAATCAATTTTCTATCGGACCAGTCGTAAAGTTTATCTTTTCAGATAAAACGTTAAAAGAAATAAAAAATCGGTTCACAAATGACGGAGTTATGAGGTAACAAAAATAAAGAAAGAAAAATACAATTGAATAGAGAACCATCTCCTTTTTTTTTGAAGTCGGTTAAAAAACTTTTTTTTTTTGGATTTTTTAAACGCTTTTAGTTTATGTTTCCGTAGAATAGGTCCTGTCATGTCTGAAGTCCATAAAGTCGAAGTCAATGGCAGAAGATAATAGATATTAGATGTATTGTTTATGTTAAAAATCGTTGGTTCGAGCGAGTCCTATAAGAAAAATAAAATAAAAAGTTTAGATATTGATGAGTGCTTTTATAGGCTGCTTTTACTCTGGCAAATGCAGTTTCTTTGGGTCACAGAAGAAAAGCCATGAAAAAAAAAACCGTACAAGAGCGAGTCGGACTCGGCGCACCAAAGGTTCCGTACCATCAGATAAAACGTGAAAGGTTTACAATTTTTCATCGGCGAGTCCTGTATTCGTAGAATTTGAATACTGCGCTGTATGTTGCATAGTCAGCAATCAACCAAGTTTTTATATTTAGCGTCAAAAGTCAAAAAACCCCGAAACCTAAAAATAAATAAATTTGAAAATGTGCAAATAGCGCTCTTTCACGTGATCCACGACAGATGGACAAAATTACATAGATGATTCCCGAGTAACCCCACTCGAATTTTTAAGAACCCTTTTTCAGTCGCTGTAGCAAAAATATCTAAACATTTTCATTTTTTTTTTCCTATTTGCAAAGTAATATATTTGAACAAATATCATCTAAAACTAATAGTTCTTTGTGATATCCAGCTGTGACAGACGGAACGACTTAGTCACTCTAAGGGTTTCTTTTTACCATTTTAGTACGGAAAACTAAAACAAGAAAAAATTATAAACTTCAGTAAACCGGCCGAGTTCGAGTCAGACTTGCGCACCGAGGGTTCCGTACAAACCTGTAGGTATATTTTATAAGCAAAAGTTGCGGTTTACGATTTATGACGTATTAAAAAAAACTGCTTACCAGATCTCGTTCAAACCTACTTTCGGTGGAAGTTTACATGGTAATGTACATCATATATTTTTTTTAGTTATATCATTCTCGTATTTTAGAAGTTACGGGGGGGGGGGGGGCACATTTTACCACTTTGGAAGTGTCTCTCGTGCAAACTATTCAGTTTAGAAAAAAAAATATTATCAACCTCAATAATTATCATTTTTGAAGACTTATACATACATGGCTACCATAAATTAGGTACCCACACGCAAAGTTTGATGAAAAAAAAATTGAGTTTCAGTTTGATCCATTCAGACATCTACTTATCAAGTTTCAACGGCATAGTTCTTATAGTTTCGGAGAAAAGTGGCTGTGACATACGGACGGACAGACAGACAGACAGACATGACGAATCTATAAGGGTTACGTTTTTTGCCATTTGGCAACGGAACCCTAAAGAGAACTTTCACCCCTTCGTTATAAAACGTTCAGTCTTTTTTGGCATAAGGCAATTTTCCAGTAGCATTTCAGAGAAAAACGAGTTACGAAATAACTAGTTTATGAAACATTATTTATAACTTAGTTGGTGACCACAACATCATTACTGTTTCTTTAAAGTGGTGCCACACCAATTCAGAATTACTATCAAATTAACAACACCCATTTATGTAACTCGACCTTAAACCCGCATCGTAAAGTTGCTTTTTCAATTAATGAAATTGAGACATGGGTTGTTTTTGTTGGATGGAACTCCCAAAATGTTGTGGGTGAAACGTTTTCAACTAAACTGAATTAGGTTGAATTCTGTTTATTCTTTGGTGTTGCTTTTTGGGGCTGAAATTTTGTATTTTATATAAGGTACCTGTAGCTAACACCTATATTCTAAGCTTCTGGAAAGTATAAAGTAAGTCAGTATATATTTATACAGAAGTAGGTATAGTGTTTAGACATTTCTTTTAAATGAGAAGTTTTGGAACCAAGTTTTGAGCTTTTTTTAGAGTTCCGTACCCAAAAGAAGTGGTTTTACCTTTTGAGTACGGAACCCTATTACTAAGTTGTCTGTCTGTCCGACCGTCTGTCTGTCAGCGGGCTGTATCTAAAGAACCGTGATAGGTAGACAGTTGAAATGTTCACTGATTATGACAATTAAGAAAAAAAGGTTTATGGCACGGAACCCTTCGTGTCTGACTCGCACTGGGCTAGTTTTTTTTTAATAAATCATTTCCCAGTAAGTTTAGATCTCTAACAAAGTAGTTCTACGTAGTATTTATTATTTATTTTGCATTTCATCGCATTTGCCACTGAATCGATATTCATATAAATTTTGTTTAATCAGTGACTTTTTTAGGAGCACTCAACTCAACAAACCTCTTATTTAATTATTCAATGCAATTCAACTACAAAAAAAACCTTACCATGTAGACGTTAATTCTACAACTTCAATTCAGTCAACATAACACCAAAAATCCTCCAGACTAAAATTCTTCTACCGCCACATCCCAGTTCTGCTGCAGTGTATGCTATGAAACAGCCTAGCTAAGCTTTAGTATATGCTAAGAACTATCATAACATATACTACAGCAAAGGTATTTAGAATTTCACTTTCAGTTTGGAGATTCAATTCCATTCTTAGGAGCACTGAGAAAAAAATACTCATTATTTTACGCAGTTCACCTACCTAAAGTTGCTTTCAGACTACGCTATAATATAAAGCATATAGTATATAGCTCATAGCACACCAATATCGCGCACCATATATTATCATGGACACATTCACACTGTACTGTACTAGGTATATAATTATTATCTATATCTATACTAATATTATAAAGAGGTAACATTTGTTTGTAAGTTTGTATGTAGGGGGTAATCTCAGGAACTACGGGTTCGATTTGAAGAATTCTTTCAGTGTTAGATAGCCCATTTATTGAGGAAGGTTATATATCATCACGCTAAGACAATTAGGAGCGGAGCATTAATGGAAAATGTGACGCAAACGAAGTTGCGTGGGTCAGCTAGTTAACAATATATTGTGCGCGATATTGTTGTGCTATGAGCTATATACTCTTTGCTATAAATTATAGCGTAGTCTGAAATCAGCTTAAGAAACTAACAGCTCTCATTACATCTTTATACTACTATACATCTACAATTCACTCTCCATAACACCAAAAAGCTTCCTAAGCAAAATTCATCCACCTTAAAATCCCAGCGAATCATAGGCGAGAAGATTGGCAAAGCCTAAACCACTGGTCACCGGCGTCCTCATTATCGGCCTCTGTAGAACAGATTCGAGAGGCTCTAATCAACTGTCTCGTGCCAGCTCTGCGACTGATTAAAAGGCTTTTTAGATTTTGCGACTGGAGCCGAGTATTTGACTGGAACGAGTGACCGCAGGAACCAAATTCGTCGTTTCTTGTTTTGGATATCCATACAGCTCATACCATACGGACTTGAACGTCTGTCTGTATGTTTGTTTTTTAAGACGAAACCCTTTTTACGATTATAAAGGCAAAAGTTTTTGACTTCTGCCAAAGAGCTATTTGTCTTTCATCATGCGCACAGCCAAGGAGTGGAACTCTGCCTGTGTCTGTGTTTTCGAACGCTTACCACCCAAATCTTTTCACAGTTACATTGAACAGGCTACTTCTGGGTAAGCTCGCTCCATCGTAGATTTTGTCTCTGCCATTTCTGTATTGACGGTTAAACATATTTGGATAGAATAGAACTTAGCATTCGGGTAAGCAGAAAGCACATCTCGCTACCCGTCACTGTCAAATTTTCCCAATCAATCTTGAACCTCATGCGTTAGCAATAAAAATGGAAATACAATTTGACACTATCGTTGTGTGATTAATATTATGATTCCAATGTTTTCATCTGCCTAGCCTTTTCTAAACTATATTGGGGTCGGCTTCCAGTCAAACCTGATTTAGCTGTGTACCAGTATTTTACACAGAGTGACTGCCTACCAGACCTCCACAACCCATTAACTGGGTAAACACGGTACTTCATGGAAAGACGGGTAGATTCATGGCTTCTGACTATGCGTAACGACTGCCAAAGATCTACAAAATGACAGCCGGGACCAACAGCTTAACGTGCTTTCCGAGGCACGGAGGAAACTCGGTATGTTAAGATGGTCACCCATCCACAGACCAACCTTGGCAAGCGTTGCTTAACCTTGAAGATCGATCAATGTGGCTTTTTATTATGTAGCCACGAGCTCCTCATTATGATTCCAATGTGATTCTATTAAAGTAGCATTTTTAGACCCGCTGGAATAGTAGTTTGTCCTGGGAATTGATACTTGAGATAGTTTTTGTAGAACAGATAAGTAATTGATGGTAAGTGGATAAACTGACAGTAACAAATATATACAAACACGTAAAAAAGCAAATCATTGGGCACCAAAAATTTTGAGATAATTTTCAAATAGCGTACAAAATTTTAATGGCCAAATCTACCACTAGCTAAAATAAATGAAATAGATCTAAAACTATCTGTTGTGTAATATTATCATTTGTTATTCAACCTGTAGGCTATAGTTCCAATCGACTGAGATTCTCTAATCAACTGTGTTCTGCTTCAAGGAACGGTCAAATGGGGTTTTACAATACACGATTGTACAGCATCTTAACATTGCCTACTGTTGACTTATGATATCAAAAATATATTGAAACGTAAAGGGTCCTGAACTGTACTGATCGTAACATTTTAATCAACATCAATGTTTTTCAATAGCTTTTATCTTTATTTATTTTAAACTTTAATTTATAAATCAAAATTAAACAATTAAAATTATTTAACAAACACCAAAAGTATTAAAGTCATCCGTTCATATTTAAAAATATTTTTGAAAATAACATCAATTAACTGTCAATTACATAATTATGGAATACCACTATATAGACACTACCCCTGCGCCATGTGTGTAGGTACTGTGCTCGACAAACACAGAACATAAAGGGGCACCTCTCTGTTGTGTTGTGTGTTGTGTTCGACTTTTCTACAGTTTACCTCAACGAAAAGCAATCTAAGTTAAGGTTTTCTGCTTCACATCAAGATCTTTTACAAAATACAACACAGCGCACAACACGACAATCGTATCGCCGGACCTAAACGTCCTCAAACCGAACGGCCCTGGTTTAATCGAAGTTTATCTAGGAGTTTGAAATACGGTGAGCAGAAGGCGTCGACAGATAGATACCTATGTGGTCACCCTGAGTTATTGCCAGTAGATAGTCCAGTCCATCTATCTAAGTTTACGAAGCGATAAAATCTAGCATGCAAATCTGTAGAAGTTGCTGGGGCGATTGGAAGCTGGGTGGAAATGGGCTAACCGCTTTTGAGTGCGGTCCGAAGGAGGGAGTTTAGATCTGGAAATGGTTTACCCGTGTGGTTTGACTTTTAGTAGCGCTCGTAGTTTTAGTGGTCACCAAATATCGGCTACTTACTTATGACTCGGGAGTGAGCATTCGATGAAGTGCCCAATAAAATTGAAATACATCATTTTGTTGGAAGGCAGGAGACATTTTGTAATGATTGATCTGTTGCCTATTACATTGACACAATACGAAAATGTAATAGTGTAACCCGAAGATTCAATCAATAAAATCAATCAAAGATGTGAAAAAAGCTCACTGTTTTCATGGAATCGTGATTCCACCCAAATTGGCCAATTTGGTAATTTATTGTTATGCTAGCTTCAGTCAACGTCTTCACTCATAGAAAATTCGAAATTAACCTGTTTCCTATTCAGCAGAAAACGGGCAGACAAGAATACTTTTGCATTTATAATATTAGAATGGATGGACTTCTTGAACAACCTGAACCATAAAAGCCCAGTGTTAAACAGTAATCAAATAGAAACCCTCAAAAAATAAAAAAAACAGCACCAATAAATGACCTTGACCTCAAGCCAATGTTTATACATTACCAATGAAATCCTGAACCTGGATACCAATAAGAGATAATCGGGTCACGCATGCCTTGAATTATGGGCAAAGGGTTGAGAATTACTTGCCAATTCTGAATATCAATTGCTTTGGGGTTTACCTTTTTGGCCTTATTTACGACACGTGTCGCTTCAAGGTCAAATATTCAGGATATTGCTATTTTATTGTATCGTTTGTTTATTTTATTTGGTTTTGGAATGTGTCGTTTTATTTGAATTTGGTTTTCTTTTGGAACATCTTTTACGCGTTTTACGCATAATACCATGGATGTTGATTCACGTTGGTAATGCAATGGGGTTTCAGGTAATCTGTTAATCAGTTAACGATTGGCTTATTTCAAGAAGAACCTGATGGTGTAATAAAAAATCTTATAATTAATACAAATTTTTATATGCACGTTCTATTATAAGAGTGAATTATATGTTGCTAATTCTGAATTAATTTTATATCATTTGCTTTTTGGTCTACTTTTGTTGGCCTTATTAACGACACATGTCGTTTCAAGGACAAATATTCAGGATATTGCTGTTTTATTGTAGTGTTTGTTTATTTACTTGGTTTTGGAATGTGTCGTTTTATTTGAATTCGGTTTTCTTTTGGATTATGTTTAGCATAAGGGTTACTCCTGGTGACCTCCGGCCACCGTAGGCGCGGGGCTGTGGACGGTGAGCTATGGGCAGCTCGCCGTCCTTCCGTCTTATGACGACAGGCCGTGTCGACGGCGCGTTTGTGTTCCACGCGCGCCTCAAACAGAGTCAGCATTGGGAAGGGCCCGAAAGGGCCGACGCCTGCCGGAGTCGCGGGACTATTTGAAAGAGATACCGTGGCTCCGGAACCCAAAGGGCACTGAAGGAACATGGATGGGTTTTAGTCAGTAGAAGTCTGACACTCCCTCTCGCTCCGCCCAGGGCGGGAGGAGTCATTGGATGATTTCCCATCCCTAAAAAAAAAAAAAAGGGTTTCATAGTATGCCATGGATATTTATTTACGAATTTAATGCAAACGGGTACCTAGTGATAAATGTTCAGTGTTTAATTGGCTAAACTGACTAACTGCAAGCAGAACAGCTGGTCGATTCGAGCTGTCAAACCATACAAATAAGATGGAATGACAGCTCACTTGTGCCCACCTAAGTGAACACAGTGAGATTCAGGATGCTGCTAAGGCTGCCTGGTTTTGCAGTGCTTCAGGTATGTTTGTGGAGGCTCGTATTGATGGCTTCCAGGCAGTAATGCGAACCACCTCCCTACTGAGCAGAGTGCGGGACAGCACTAACAGTATCCTACAAGTTATTGCTGAGAAATATGACTCGGCAGTCATGAAGGCTTTCGTTCGGATTCTGGTCGGATAGCGATACAGTCTGGGCTGAACTCGAGTGAGACTCATGTCAGAGTTCATGACACCCTTTTGTAATGTGGACCTACTAACTTTGTTTGTAAGATATTTTTGTTACTAGCAAATGGACTAATTGTCTATCAAATTCAGCTAAGATCTCGCCATTGTTCCTTACTTTATTAAAAAATAAACAACAAAATGATAGAGATTTTTATAAAATCTATCATACTAGTATTATAAAGAGGAAATATTTTTTGTTTGTTTGGTAATGAGTTGGTTCAATATGTATCTTTGATGAACTCATACAAAACAGACTATTAAAAAGTCCTATCTTTGGAGCTGTTCTATCATCAAAAACTTGAAAATCAATATTTCCCACCTCCACTCCCTTGTTGCCCTAGGGCCTCCACATCTCTAAATCCGGCCCTTGGAATAGCCTGAAACTATTAATGAAACAAGTAGCCCCCCTTCTTCCAATCAGTGACGCCTGAACTGCGAAAGGAATATTCTTTTTTAGTATTCGATTAAGTATTCTATGGTCTTATCTATTTATGTTCCTTGCAAGAAGATGATGATTTTCCATTGACAACTTTCACTAAGGAGAAGTCGCGGGTAGAAACTACTTATAAAAAAATCCAATATTATTCAATCTCAAAAACGAGACCATATTAACTAAACAAAATAAAACGAACATAAACGCATTAACAGCACGCCGTTTAATACCCGAAGCCTATAAATTAAAATGCACAGCGAGTATGTAATTTGTATTTAATATTCTGAAATTTTGCTTCCACAGCATTCCAGAAGCGGGATTTTGCAAGCAATTAAACGGGAGTAAACGCTCACTCGACGCGACGGTTGAGGGTTAAAAACGAGTATAAACGGTATTTTCGCTGCCTCACACCTTAATGGAGCATGGGCTTATGGTGGCGAATGGAGGGTTGCTGTATTTTTGTCGGTCTGGCTGTTTCAATTGATCTTTTTTTAATTGGTACACTTTGATTAGGCTCTAGAAATAGTTAAACTATGGCTGGCGTGTGATTACTGTGTTCTTGAAATCTATATATTGAAAGCTACTTATGCGAGTCTATACTATCTCTTATATATAAAATTCTCGTGTCACAATGTTAGTTACCTTACTCCTCCGAAACAGCTTTACCGATTTTTACCAGATTTTATATGTACATTCAGTAGGTCTGAGAATAGGCTACTATCTGTTTTTCATACCCATAAGTGATAAGGGTTGTCCACCCCTAACACTTTTTTTATTTTTGGACAAAAAAATATTTTTATCTATACTCTATACTTTAAACTATACTATAATATTATAAAGTGGTAAATTTGTTTGTAAGTTTGTATGTAGGGGGTAATCTCAGGAACTACTGGTCCGATATAAAAAAATCTTTCAGTATTTGATAGCACATTTATCAAGGAAGGTTAAGGCTATATATCATCACGCTGAGACAAATAGGAGCGGAGCAGTAATGGAAAATGTGACGCAGATGAAGTTGCGCGAGTCAGATAGTTTTTTTATAATGTGGCATTAAAAAATACAAACAACCCTTAATTTTTACCCTTCTATCACCAACCCTTATTTTTTATAGTCTGTTTATTAATGAATAATGTGACGCAAACGAAGTTGCGCGGGTCAGCTAGTATTAATATAATTAAACTAAATAAGCTAAGAGTTTTTTGTTAGGTTAGGTTGAACACGCTGATCTCGGGAATTAATGGTTCTTTTCGGACGTTGGTGTGGTTGTGTTTATCTAGTTTTTAATACTATTCTGTCACACTTATATTGTAATGTGTAACTGTTTTATATTCCAATAAAGTAAAATAAAAATCAAACGATGGAAAATGAAATGAAAAAATAAAAGGTTTCGCCAAAATGCGACACAATTTGCGAAACCTCATCAAACCGTCAAAATTATAGATAAAATTAGTTCGATGTTTGTCATGCTTGTCTGTGAAGAACATAGTATATGAATGGCATAACATGAAACCCCTTTATTTTGGTAAACCATTGTAGTTCGAAGTTTGCGGCAAAAGACAAGCGTGTGGATCACCTAATTGATAAAATAACAAACAGTGAAAAACACTTAACAGACACAATCTATCGCATACCCAGCAAAAAAACCTACATAACGTACCATTTACATTTTCAATCGGTACCTATCACTACCTTCTGTTGAAACAATCTACGAACACTACATTTACCACAACACAACAAAGAAAAAAAAAACACATTCTTCCAAAAACAAAACACTATCGAAATCACGAGAAAAATCTACATACAAAATTGACAACGCAAACTGTTGTACCGCATTCGCGTGAAATACGTATCGATGGCGTGATGGTAATTTATTTCATTTGGCAAAGTGAAGAGCTGAACATTGCTGAATAATGCAACGAATTCTTTACGGGAACCTTTCCTCGGTCACTTGTTTTATCGTCTGTACTTGTATGTGAGGTTGCCATGTAAAAAATGTGGGTAGTTCGCTGTTGGGGTTTGACATTTTGTTGCGTTGGTTTTCAAATTTGGAACCTGTGAACTATATACTGTGAATATATAAAACTATAGATACGTTGTCCGCACTCTAAAATGACAACATGAAATGAAGCCAATTGGCCACATCGCGCTTAGTTACGCACCAACCTGTCGCGCGACACTACGTTTGTTTTCATGTCAATTTGACTATTACTTATCCTGTGACGTAACTGAAGATGTATATTTATCTCCCTCTAGCAACAGGCATCCCGCCGTACGGTGAGATATTTTCTTTCCCTTTCTTCACGCGTATTAGAAGCTATCTAGTATTTTCGCCGTTTTTAAGCGCCGCGATGTAGGTTTATGACGTGTCTATATATAATACGTCATTGCCTGTGAATAGATTGAGTTGAAGTTTTTATTGAAAAGGTAACGATATGTTTGATCGTAGTTCAATGAGAAATATTGTTCTATGAAAAGATTCTATAGGTTTTTGTAAAAACAGAACCCTTATAGTGACATCCCACTCGGATGTCTGTTTGTCCGTCTGTCACACCCAATTTCTCCAAATCTACTAGACCGATTCGTTTGAAATTTTGCCCACATCAGACTTCATCATCTGCCTAGCCTTTTCCCAACTACATTGTGGTCGGCTTCCAGTCAAACCGGATTCAGCAATAACAGTGTATTACTTGGAGCGGCTGCCTACCAGACCTTGCAACACGGTACTTCTTGGTAAGAATGGAATCAGATTTACTGGCTTCTGACAATCCGTAACGACTGCCAAAGATCTACAAATGTCAACCGGGAGCAACGATTGACGAACAGTGGACAAGTAAACAAAAGCATTGAAACAATTAGATGTGGTAATCATAGGAAAATTCTAGAAAAAGCATTGCTTACTGAAAACTTGTATTGTTTTTCGAGAGCATTTTACAATTTAAAAGACGCTCGAGAATCGGCTGGAAACGTATCTTTATTGACGTGACAACGTCTTATAAATTGGTTTGCCGGGTGACACTTCAAGAAACTGCGTTACGCTCCGCTCACGTTATGCGCTCACAATGAGAGCGAGTGAGAGGCACGAATTAAGTAAGCGACAACGGAAGTGTTAAAAAATAACTTTATTCCGACAGAGTTACAGCGAAACAGTAATTGAATTCATCTAACAAGATATTGATCTTATATACTAACTTAATTGCTAACGTAGTACATCCACAGCGTGATCAGATTGACGCATGTTCTAGATAATTATAAATGCTGATCGCGCAGTGGGGAAATTGAGAAATAATAATCTAGTAAATACTTATTGTCTGACAAAGCTAATATTGGTAGGTTGGGGTTCCTTAACTCCTCCCTCCCTAAGAGAGAAATTATCCGAAGGTGTCGCAGACGGTTTCGGAGAATTTCGACAAAAGTTTATGAACTGAAATTTATACATTATAAAGATAACTATTGCTATTACAATAACCACATACTCTAAGATGGTCCATATACTAATTTCTATTGTCACTGTTTGTGTCGTATCGTCTATTTCACTAAATTTTGCACTTTGTAACACTTCTTTCACATCACTGAAGTCCACATTTCTTAGATCCACTTTCTTTGATCTTCTCTGGATGTCCTGTTGTAGGTCTGGCATCTGGATCAATGGCAGCTGGAGACTGGAAACTGTAGTGTTTGTGGTGGCGGCAATGATGACTTCGCCTATTTGTGTCTCGCATTGTTGGCCAGGTGTCACGATGTAGGTCCCAAGGATAGTGTACTTCAGGATTTCTGTATTGCAATTCTCGGTGATGATGAGATTTTCCTCTGAGTAAACCAACCATTGGTTGTCGGTTATTTTCTGTATCTTAGTTTTTTCTATTTCAATATGGTTCTGTATGCAGTTTTTGTAGTTGTTCTTCATCAGCATTATTTGTTCAATGCAGGTCTCGGTTGGAAACTGGGCTAAATTAGTTTCAGCGCAAAGGAATTTTCCATTTTCAATCTCAGTACATGGGCTTACCACGGGCATGTATTTCAATCTATTCACCATCAGGTAAGGATATTTGGGTATTATTGTAAAGGTATTTGGAGAATGGAATATAGGGATGGGTATAACCTTGTAATAATTATATGTTTCGTTATTTATTAGGGGAACTTCTAAAACAAAAACTAACTTGTTGTTATTTATATATGATTTAAGTATGATATTACGTTCTAATTTTATTAAATTATGTTTGTTTACTGGGTATATTGTTCTAGCATGTTTAGCAATGACTTCTAACGTATTATATAATTCTGTACTATTTATAATGGATTGGTGCAATGTATTCAGTTTGCTAAAGGCTATTGCCGTTTCAATCTCTTGTATGTTTTCGTAACAGGTTCGAAAGTTATTTAAAATTTGATACATAGTATTTAATATTTGGAAAAGTTTGTTAAACCTGAACTCATGTTCAACTAATTTTTCCATTTCATTGGTATGTAAACCCAAGTTTTTAATATTTGAATTTATTATTTCAGAGTCATTTACTAATTTATCAAAAGCTTTTTGCATTGATGATACTTTACGTTCGACCACATGCTCTTTGTTCTGTATCATTTGGATTTCTCTATCATATTTAATTGCATCGTCTTCATCCAAATTTCCTGTGATAGCTTTTACAAGTGAGCCTAATGGATTAAACAAAGCTCTTTTGTTTCTATAATGGAAAGGTAAGATTTGAAAAAATCTATCCTTAGTTAGTTTAATAAGATATTCTATTTGGCTTTCTATTCCTATAGTTTCGTTACTAAGACTATTTTCCTTAATTTTAATTTTCAAGTTAATAAAATCCCGAATATTATTATCTATTTGTAAGTGTAATGATTCTAAATCTACAATTTTGTATATTGTCCAATAACTATTCCTCTTCACTGCTACTCCCCGCTTTATCGCTGCTATCCCCGGATTCTGACCGAGGTTTTGGAGGTCCAGCGTGAGTGTTGGCACCACTAGCACCAGAAGTACCAGGCACGATCTGTGGAGGACGTTTTACATTTTTTAAGGCTATTCTAGTTTTCCTTTTCTTTACTTCTACTGGGACTATATTTCTTTCAACTTCACCTATTACTTTCGCTTTTTCATATCGAGGTTTTTCTTTAGCTTTTCTAATCCTAGTGTCTTTCATGTAAATATTATCGTCTGGTTCGAGTATCGGTGTCGTTTCACCACCTTTTTTATTAATTATTTTAATTTTATCGGATTCTAATTTTTCTGTTATGAATTCATAGAGTATTTTAAGGCGTTTTCTATGATCTAACAATAATTTCTGAGTTAAGTTCTTCTCTCTATCCACGTTAAATACATTTTCGGAATAAGTGTGACCAAATACTAGTTCAAAAGGCGTAAAATCTGTTGCTGAATGTATGGTGTTGTTATAAGCCATGATGGCATAAGTCATAACTGATGCTGCATCTAAATCGCTTTTATCGTATTTTGCTATACGATAAATCTCAATAATGGTAGAATGAAACCTTTCTACTATTGCCATTGAACTGGGATTATTTGGCGTCCCAATATGAAGTTCAATTTTGTAAAAGCTTAACATTTCTTTAATCAAAGTATTGTTGAATTCTGTACCGGAATCGCAACTAATTTTCCTAGGCAGACCATACCTGCTGAAATATTTAATCAATGCCCTAACTATCTCTGGTGTACTCCTATTCGGTACCTCTATGGCTTGTGCTATCTTACTAAATGCATCCACTATAGTTAAATAATATTTCCCTTCAATATATAATAAATCCATAAAAGCTTCCTGAAAAGGGGCATCCTGGGTTTGTGTTAACTGAATGTGGGGTTTAATCGGCTTTCTATCATATTTCATGCGTTTACATGTTTCGCAAGCATTTATGATTGCCGTGACTGTCTCTTTCATGTTTGCCCACCAATAATGTCTTTTAAGTTTGGTTAAAGTTTCTTTAATACCTCTATGACATGTTTTCCCGTCGTGGTATTTTAAAATAACTTCTTTTTGATCTTCTTCAGATCCTGTCAAATTTATAACTCTTTCTGTACACTCGGTTAACTTAACTGAATCCTTTTTAAATAACTTAATTACCATGTTTGAAAAAGTTTTTCTAAAAGATGGGTGTTCGAAGTATATAAAGTACTTATGTTTTGGATCAATATACTCTTTCAAAAAGTCTTTAACTAATATATCGTTATTTGTCGGTAAG
This sequence comes from Ceramica pisi, assembly GCA_963859965.1. Lineage (NCBI taxonomy): Eukaryota > Metazoa > Arthropoda > Insecta > Lepidoptera > Noctuidae > Ceramica > Ceramica pisi. The sequence continues at coordinate 3,647,695 of OY982538.1, forward strand.
TGAACTTCGAGAATTTTTTGTTTATTATTTGAAATATCTTTTACGTCTAATTTATTTTTAAACCATGAATGAATTAAAATCTGTTTTGGTTTAGTATCGACAGCTTCGTTTAAACTAGGAATGCCTTCGTGTTCTCTATTTGAAACTGAGTTGGCAGTGACCCCATCATCAGAATCCGAAAGTTCTATCGTTTCTATTGGAGTTTCGGGGTCTTGCAATTCGCTTTCTATAATTTTTTGTATACGTTCCTGCCTATCTCCTATATTTACGAATATTGAATCTAAATCGTCGTCAATTGCATTAATCTTAATCCTAGATAAAGCATCTGCATTCGTGTTTTGAGGGCCTTTCTTATATTTTATTTCGAAATCGTACTCTTCTAACCTTAACCGCCATCGCGTGAGTTTACTATTGGGCTCTTTCAATGAATACAGCCAAGCTAATGGTCTATGGTCTGTAAATATGGTAAACTTATTACCATACAAATACGGTCGAAAGTGCTTAACTGCCCATATTATGGCTAAAAGTTCCTTCTCGATAGTGCTATATTTTACTTCTGTGTCACTCAAGGTTCTACTAGCATAGGCTACAGGCTTATCTGAGCCTATCGTTCCTTGTGACAATACAGCCCCAATCGCAAAATTGGATGCATCCGTGGTTAAAATAAAAGTTTTACTAAAGTCAGGAAATTGTAACAAAGGTGCATTTGTTAAAAGCTTTTTACATGTCTCAAAACATTCTTTATATTCCCCATTAATTACAATTTTGCGACCTTTCTTTAAACAAGCTGTTAATGGTCTAGTTATTTTGGCAAAATCTTTGATAAATTTCCTATAATAACCGATTAGTCCTAAAAAGCTTTTAATCTGTGTAACCGTTTCCGGTATAGGATACCTAAGAATAGCGTCTATTTTATCATTATTTGGTTTCAAACCTTCACTTGTAATAGTATGCCCTAGGTAGAGTACTTCCTTTCTAAGAAAGTGAGACTTATCTAATTGAACTTTTAAATTTGTTTGACGGAAGCGGTCAAAAACTGCCCTAAGTTTTTCTACATGTTCAGGCAAGCTTTTAGAAAAAATAATGACGTCATCGAGATATACTAAGCAATGTAAGCCTTGAAGGCCTCGTAAGACGTTATCCATCGCTCGCTGAAAAGTTGCAGGTGCGGTCTTTAACCCAAACGGCATTCTGTTAAATTCATAATGACCTGAAGGTGTGCTAAACGCAGTTTTAGCTCTATCTTCCTCCTGAACCTCTAATTGATGGTACCCGCTAGCTAAATCGAGGGTCGTAAAGTATGTACTATTACCTAGCATGTCGAATAAATCGTTAATGTTGGGCAAAGGGTATTTATCATCAATTGTGATTTCATTGAGCCGTCTATAGTCAACTACCATCCTCCATTTTTGTTGGCCTGACGCGTCTAATTTTTTCGGCACTAAATGTACGGGAGCACTCCAGGGAGAATGAGATTCCTGAATAATGTTATCCCTTAACATTTTCTCGACTTGACTACTGATCTCTTTTGTTTGAATAGGTGGCAATCTATGTGCCTTAATGTTTATTGGGTCTTCATTTTTTGTTCTTATTCTATGTTTAACCTGATTTGTGAAGGTTAACGGAATATTTTCACAATAAAATATATCTTTGTATTCTTTACAAAGTCCCTCCATAACCGTTCGTTCTTCTGAATTCATATGATTTAACTGCAATTTGTCTAAATTCTCTGTTAGCAAGCTATCCACTTCTATATTATTATCTATGAAATTAACACTAACAGATGGGTCCTGTATGTATGGTTCCACTTGAAAAGGTCCCGTAACTACTAATTTTCTATTTTCATGGCTATAATTCTGAATAACAGTTGTTGCATAGCCTTCAATACACGTAACTAATGCGGCGGGCATTCGAATCCCTTCCGTAAATTGCTTAAAATCTAACACAGCTTCCCCGTTCAGTAAGTTGACTGGGAGTCTTACTCTAAGTTCACTACGAGATGGTAGATTATATACCTCTCTCATAGGCGGTGAATATATGATAGGAATATCAGTATTTTTCAAATGTAATATCTGATTTTCCATATTAATCTTTGCCTGTAATTGCTTCAGCAAATTGCTACCTATTAACCCATCATACCTATCGTCGACACTATAGACATAAAACTTATGGAACTCTTGACTTCCAAAGGTAACCGGTAATGGAATAATAGCCGTTTCACTATGAACACTCGATGCGTGAGTGCTAACAACTTCGAAGGGTTCATACTGTAGATAATTTTTAAAATATTTATTCGCTATATACGGGCTTATAAACGATCTAACACTCCCCGTATCTATCATAAAAACTGCCTTTAATTCTGGTATAACTATATGTGGTAAATTTAAGCGTTTATTACAATTTATTTTTATTCGTTCTCTAGGGTAGAGGCCGTTATGCAAAAATTTCCCGCCCCGGGTTCTTCAGGAGAAAATTCTTGGCACTCATTGTACGAATAACTTGAACTCTGTTCATTATTATTAGAATTATTTATGTAATTAACACGTCGCGACCTTGCAGTACGCATGGTGACATCAGTATTCGCACCCGACGTAGATGCTTGCGCTGCAAAAGACGGCGTGCTCGGTGCATGTGCCGCGAACTGTTGGTTCGGTTGTGCAATCGGAACAAATGACCTACTTGACTGCGGTGACGCATTATTGTTGTTTGTACGATTAAAATTGTCTTGATTTCTTTGAATATTATTATGTTGTTTATAATGTCTGGGCTGATGCGAATTGTTCGGTGTAGATGTGCTGTTTGTAGCACTATTCGGTACATGTGTACTTGATATGCTATGTGAATCTTTCTTTTGATTATTAGATTCAATTGCATTTTGGTTATTAGGCAAATTGGGTCTGTTATTTCTGCTAAAATTACGTCTGTCGTTTGTTTTCGACTCATAGACTGCCTGGAAGTTTTGTTCTTCTAAAACTATTTTTAATGCATCCTCTAACGTTGTGACGTCGCGCAAACGAACTAATCTAACTAAAAATGGCGGTAAATTAAACAAGAAAGCATTCATCGCTCTGTTACTATAAATGATTTGCTTTGCCTTACGTAGAGATTCATCAATGATAGTTTCTGATATTTTAGCAAATAAAACACTTCTCATCCGCTGTATTCTATGGCAAAAATCTAAATAACTTTCACCCTTATTTATTCTACACGATTCTAATTCCATTGCTAAACAATCCTCTGTGCGTGGATCACCGAAGTGTTGGTTTAACAACTTCTTCAGCTCGTCCCACGTACCTATAGCTTCTCTTTCGCCTACCAAACTGGCTGCTTCGCCTGATAACCTACTAGTTATTACATGAAATAAATATTCATTTTGGGCTGCGGTTCCTAAGAACGTAGACAAAATGTATTCACATTTTTTTATAAATAAAGGCAACATTCTAGTGTCGCCGCTGAATATTGGTATGATGTTAACCAATTCCTGTGGGACACGGGTTACGTTTTCCATTGTGAAAAGTTATGAAAGAAACAAACGCGGAGAGAAAAAAAAAAAAACACACTAATGTGCTACTAAACTATCACTATTCTAAAATATTAGTACGTTTAAAATCTATGCAAATATTATTACGGCGTTGTCCAATCCCTAATAATACACAAACACATAGACTATTACAAGGTTGGGATATAGATGGAAGAGCTGAGAGGAAGGTGAAAAAGATTTACTCACAATTCCGCAGCTAGCTCCATGCTCCCTGAATTACTGCTGTGGCTGGTCCTCTTCCGTAACTCGAAGTGGCTCCTTAATGAATTTATTTGTTCGGCTATCTCTGCTAAACCGTAGACACGGACGTCGGCTACTCCACGTAGAATTGTATACACGGCAAACTGACTACAGAGATCCTACCGGCTGCGCCAATTAAGTAAGCGACAACGGAAGTGTTAAAAAATAACTTTATTCCGACAGAGTTACAGCGAAACAGTAATTGAATTCATCTAACAAGATATTGACCTTATATACTAACTTAATTGCTAACGTAGTACATCCACAGCGTGATCAGATTGACGCATGTTCTAGATAATTATAAATGCTGATCGCGCAGTGGGGAAATTGAGAAATAATAATCTAGTAAATACTTATTGTCTGACAAAGCTAATATTGGTAGGTTGGGGTTCCTTAACTCACGCGTCCCTTCCACTCGGGCATGGTTAGCCCGCCTAAGAGCGAGAGAGACAGACATAAAAGTCGTTGTCACGTAAAACTTTCGCCCGTATACCGACTTTACAGGCAACCAATTTTTTATTTATAGGTTTATACTTTATTGTACGCCAAATTTAAAATACGTACATACAGAAAATCTTAAACTAAAAACATACAATTGGCGGCCTTATCGCGTTCCGCGATCTCTTCCAGGCAACCTGGAATGGAAAGTGATAGCCTGGACACGAAATGGGGTTACACTTGGTGCAAATATGAAGTTACATAGAAAAACGAAACAAACAGAAATACAGCATTACAATATATCTACTATAATAGATACATAAATACAAACATATTTATTATAAAGTAAGAAAATGCTTAACAATATTGAAATTGCAGATAGAAAGGAATCACAGTGACAAGTAGTGTTCTGTTTTTTTTAAAGAAAGGCAGCGATTGGGCGCGTTTAATTGATACAGGCAATGCATTCCATAGACGAGCGGCTTGGACTGTAAATGAATTGTCTAAAAAGTAGTGGAATGCATTGGTGTTTTATCTTTGTTTATTTTAGTGCGTTATTAGATTTAAATTTTATCCTGTGTATTCAATTGAAACCAAAATACTCCTCTCCTTGTTTGCCATGTTAGAACAAAAACATAAAGAAAGCTGTTCAACATAAATATTTAACATTTTCTACAAAACACCGCTAGTTGAATGAGATGTTTTTATTTTCATGGCAAACTTTAAAACAATCATCCAGATTTTATATTCCTCTGCATTTTATGCGTCTGGCTTCTTGAATAAATTTTAATAATATTACGCGAAATAGACGTTAAATGACATGGAAAAACGGATTTAATATCTTTTTGTGAGCTAAAGAATTTTACGAGATTTCCTAATGTCATACAAATTGTACGTAGTAAAACCTTTTTATTTGTCTGAAGAATTTACTTATTCAAACTTCATGCAACACGCGTACTGAGGAAGACTTATATAATGCATAAATTAATAACTTGTACACTTTTTATTGGGATAATTATATTGGATTTACGTTGGGTTGTATCCAACAAACGGGGTACTTACATTTTTTTTCACATAGGTAAACTTATACTTTTGTCGCATTAGATGATTTATTATTTATTGTGACCAACTTGCATTCAAAGTATGAAACCACACAAACCATTGAATTTATTGGTCTGTACTAAAAATATCGAACATTATGTTGCAATATTAATATAACCCGGTTCATTAAAGAAAGGAATCTTAAATGGCGGTGCTTATCATGTTTTCTCGCTTGCACACTAGTGCCGTCTATACTCACACTCGCGCGTACCGTAGGCAGAAAAAAATCATCAGTCTTTTATTAAAATTTAGATGCTGTTTTAGTACAATAAATTTTTACCAACATCTTTTTAAGGATCCTCCTTTTGTTTTATGTTGTCAGGTGTTCAGAAACGGAAAATTCATCCTGAATAAATTTCTTACTGTTTTTGATGAAAACAACAATAACGATCTTATAATAATAGATTGCTCCACGTGCCTTTAGATTTTTCAACTTTAACACGCGCGATAAGCCACTAGCAGGAGCTAGTTTGAAATAAATACGACCCGGTCATGTTTTTATTATTTAATTTGAAAAATGTCTTCGACTTGAAAAATGTATTTGTCAACTGTACTATCTGTCAACGCAAGTACAAGACGCCATTGAAGATTCCTTTCTTTAATGCATCGGCTTATAATAGAAAATGTCAATATGAACCCTATACCTAACCTGACAACTGTAGGTATACAAAAACAAAACAAAAAAAAATTAATGTCACTGAATTAAAATGAAAATATTAAGACACAATCAAAAATAAACAATAATCTACACTAATATTATAAAGAGGAAAACTTTACTTGTATGTTTGTTTGTTTGTTTGATTGTAATGAATAGGCTCAAAAACTACTGGACCAATTTTAAAAATTCTTTCACCATTCGAAAGCTACATTATCCACGAGAAACAAAGGCTATATTTTATTTTGGAAAAAAATAGGGTTCCGTAAGATATTTGGGTTTTTCGGACACAGACAGACAAGGTGTAAAAATCAACCAGAAAAGTTACTTATTTTGCGTACGCTGCCTAAACTATAAAAGATAGAACCATAAATTGTTCTAATTAATTGTAGATCTTATAAATATCTACAAAAAAGTCCCCGACACACTATACCTATCTATATCGGGTGAGGCACAACAACCATTTTTTATTTAAAAATCTAGATTTTTTTGGACTACATTTAAACGCGTTTATTTTACTCATGCTATTAATCCTTATCAAAATAAAGTATTTCATCACTAAGTACAGTTTATGTAGATAATATTTGGTTATGGCGAAATTAAAATATTACGATTTCTGCTGCACGGCCCATTGCGAAGTGGACGTCACCAAGGCGGGGGTGCGCGTGCGGGAGGGGAGTTTAGATCTATGAGTAAGGCGCGGCTCAGACGCGAGGTAACAGTTTTTCTGTAGTGTATTTATTATCAGCATTGCACCCGTGCGAAGCCGGGGCGGGTCGCTAGTATTAAATAAAACAAAAGTATGCTCAGAAATAAAAGAAAAGTTTTGCATTAAAATAGTTTCATCGCTTTAATGTACTGAAGTACATTATGATTCACTATTAACATAATCGAGTATTGGAACATTCTGGAATTTTTTGAATTAGAACAAAAATCCACAATTACAGCAAAACAAAATAAATCCAGACAACAGTTACCCAATTTAGACTCACCTACGATGACCGAATGAATAAACCATTCTTTAAAATAACCCGCAAAAGTCTAGAAAGTGTAAACAAATTACAAAAATAGACCTATAAAATAAGACAAGTTTATTTCATGTTTTCCAATTTTACGAGCGAAGTGTTGATATTTAAAGTGTTTATCATAAAAATCTTTCATCAAGGTTATTTGGTGTTTTTGAATGACCAAATTATTATTAGTGTCCTCGGTTTGTTAATCTATTTGAAGGGTAACCAATGTAATCTTATAGCTCAGTCTCCAATGTCCGCCTGTCTGTCAGTAGGCTTTATCTTATGAACCGTTACAAATAAAAATTAAAACTATCCCACAGTGTATATGTCACTAAAAGCATGCACAGTAGCATGTTTTTAGTATAATTTCATTCCTTTTAAGATTTGTCTTAGAACATGGTAATTTCTTCTTAGTGAAGAAAAAACGTGGACTTAAAATGCAACGTCACTATTAATTTCAACAGAAAATCGAATAAACTAAAAGCATGCTCACCAGCATGTTTTAAGTATTATTTCATTACTTTGAAGTTTTGTCTTAAAACATAGTCATTTCATCTTAGTGAAGAAAAAAACGTAGTCTTAAAATGCAACGTCACTATTAATTTCAACAGAAAATCTAATAAAGTTTACTATTATTTTATTACTTTGAAGAACATTTTTTAAGACAAATCTTCAAAGAAAAAAATAAATTTCACCGTCTTAAAAGTCTTATACCAAAATGCAACGTTAGGTACCAGTAATTTCAACGATAAATCGAGTGATATCTTTGCACACGTTTCCAAAAGCGAACATTTCTATATAAATTTTATTGCACCTGGCACTCCCGGACGTTTGGATGACGTCATACTCAGTCGGTACCCACTCATAGCTAGAGCATCGTTTCCGGATACCGGTAATCTGCTATCCACCTACTGATTTTGACACTTTAAGAGCTACCAAAGGAAATATTTTTCGATTGAAATTTACTAGTATACTTTGCAATTTTCTCACTCTTTGCAATTCTCAAATCATGACGTTTGCTCTCGCTGCACTGAATATTATTAGAGAAACATTCATATGATCATGCTCTTTTTTATGGGACAAGCCCGCCACAGATTCCCAACCACTGCAACTCCTGAAAGCCAGAATCAACAGTGGCGACCACCAGAAAAACGCCGAGCTAATGAAGCCCGACGAGTCCCGAAGAAACGATTCAACTGTCTTGGATCCCGCAACGAAATTAATCAGAAGAGTACAACGGAGGAGTGGGAAAAAATAAATATAGGTTCCACTCACATGATCATGCTTGCCAAAATAGGTATTATCATCGTAAATTATCAGCCGGAGTTCGTCCACTGGCCAGGCTTCTTTATTTTTCTTGAGAAGCTTATCAAACTTGTCATCCAGCGAGTAGGGTCACTTAGGAAGAATATTTCGACCTTCACGCGGGCGAAACCACTCGTTATTTGTAATTAATCTATATATAAAACAAAGACGGGTTTGTTACAACACTTATAACTCGAGATCTGCTGAACCAATTTTCATGGTTATTGATTCGTTGGATTTGTCTCCGACCCGAATAGCAGAATTACTTAAAAACAATGAAAACTTGATATGTGCAACAAATACTTAATTGACGGGAGCGAAGCCGCGGGGGGCAGCTAGTATAATATAAACTAAGCTATTAATAGATTTATTATAAGCGAATTTATCAATAAATATAATACTACCAAACCACTACTGCTAATTGTTCTCAGTTTTCTTCCAGAAAAAAAAAAGCTTGAGATTTTTCCACAAAAAATAAAAATCAACGTAGGTGTCAAAAAAAACTAGAACAAAGCTGGCATTTACATTTTCTAAGAGAGTGTACCTATTCACTCAAACTAATGAAGGTATTAACTAAACACAGCCTTAGTTAAACGCTTTAGTTTTCCTCATTGCAATCTTAATCTTCTTCCGGGTTCTGACCACCTAATGGATGGAAACGGTGATTGATATTCACTAATGGAGGCAGATTTTTAGTTTTCTTTCGTCTTACATATTATAATACGGTAAGTCACTTTGTTTGTCTGTTCGTTTCTGTGCATATTGAGAGCCACTTATCAGTAACACAGGGATTTTGTTTCTGTTGCTCTGTTAAAATCTCTCAAGTCAGGTTTTAGTCTTTTTTTAGTATGAAGTGTGTGAGGTTGAATGAAGGATAGATATATAAAAAAAAAACCTAACAGTACATCAACGATGATGTCAAACGCTAGAGAAAAAACTAGAGCCTAATGATGTTGCCTTGAGGAACACCCGAATGTTCGTCATACTACATAAGTTACTCATGTTATTGCTTTACGTGTAGTTTTTATTCATATTCTAAGACAAATAGACATGTTAAAAAATGTCTTTGAGGACGGATTTTTGAGGATTTCAATAAAATTGCCACTTTATATGTAGACATGTACATTTATATTCAAATCCGTACCTACAGCAGTTTATGCGTGTTTTGGGCTCCGATTGTACTTAGTTGCTGTATAAAAACTTATTTTTTAAATTCATGATAGCAGCCAACTCTGAGTTAGGTATTTGCCAAATTGGGCCTAAGAGTAACAAACCAAGAAACATCTTAACAATCTTTCACATTCAAATTATGATTGAGGATGTCTATAGAAACTGCTCCATTTTGACACTATCTAGTTTGTTCACCGAACTATGTATGATTTATGATTTCAGCTTTAGTGTCGGCGACTTCTTTATATCGTTTTCCGAGCTAGGCTTGAGCTCTCAAGTTGAATCGATTTATCAACTCGACGTTTTGAAGTAACGGAACTTTCAGACTATAAAATTGGGGCCTTGATATTTCTACTGAAAATATTTCTAGGAAATTGTTGGCTTCTTTAGAGTTCACGAATAAATAGGATTGAATTACATGAATCTAGAGTCACGGTCTTTAATTGATGAGCCACTTGCCACTGTTTTTATTAACCGACTTCCCAAAAAGGAGGAGGTTATCAATTCGGTTGTGTTTTTTTTTTTTTTTGTTACCTGATAACTCCGAAAATTATTATTATGAACCGATTTGAAAAATACCTGTTTTATCTGAAAGGATATACTTGCAGATTGGTCCCATTAAAATTTTATGAAAATTGCTGGAATTCGTCTACTTAGATGATAGTTTTATGTCATCCAAGTAGTTATTAGTAATTTGTCATCTTGTTTACGAGCATGCGGTTTAAGTTTATGTTAAATCGTGTTATATCGTGAATGTACAAAACTGCAAAATCGGAAAGTTTGAAAGTATCAATTAAAGTCCGAGACTGTACATAAAATTCTGCCGCTAGTGAGTTATTGAGTGAGTAACTGAGAGACAATGCACAGCCGATACTACTAGTCATAGAAAGCTTAAATTCTTGTAGGTTCGTGTTGGGTGTAGGGGAACACTTAGCCTACGTACGCACTAGCGGTTGACCGCGCGGCTGGTCGCTTTTCCAGTTCAAGGCCGTACCCTGACCAAATAACCTTGAGCATTTTTTCCCTCAATAACAGCGCAAGAGATACAATAGCGAATACGCTCAGAATGTTGAATAAAATCGTTATAAAATCTAATTTTGGTTGTTTCAAAAAAAAAAATCTATCAAAATGTTTATAATTAAATTGCCTATCCATTAGTGAAAGTACAAAATCAAAATAATCGTTAGTTTTCCAGAAGATGCATGTTTTCAGTAATTTTTTCTCATTTCTGTGGTTTCGTTGTGAGGAGATTACTTAAACTATACTTAGTAATAAGAAATAAAAATCTACCATTTTGAAGCCAAGATTATGTAGAAATTTAATGTAATTTTTATGAGTTAATATTTCTTCTGGATAAAGAGTTTATAGCTCCAAAAAACTGCACAAAAAACGGCTAGCGCTGCGTTTTGCTCGGGGACGCGCCTTAATACGCAATCACTTGTCATTTAATGGCGGTTCAGTGCATACTAGCGGTTGCATATAAAAACAGAAAAAGCGACCAGCTGCGCGGTCAACCGTTAGGCGGTTAAACCGGTAGTGCGTAGAAGGTCTAAGAGAGGATTAACCGAAATTCCTACGGGAACAGGAAATAACGGGATAAACGTGTACGAAGTCGCGGGCGAAAGATAGTTAAAATATATAATATAGAAAATCAAAATATGTTTTTTTCTAGGTATTTCGAATTCCCAATGGGCATGTGTTCATTTTATCATGAATATACATAATTATCAGTATCATAAATATCGAATGCGATCAGCACTTTTAAACTGTGTTTAAGAGCTGTTCATCTCGGTGTTATGATGAAATCAAATGTGCATTGCAGCTGACAAAATTTGATTCCTAGTAATAACCCTAAATCCTTTTTTTTTAAGGATAGGAAATCATCAAATGACTACTCCCGCTCTGGGTAAAGCAGGAGGGAGTGTCAGACTCCTACTGACTAAAACCCATCCGTGTTCCTCCTAATGCCCTTTGCGTTCCAGGGCCGCGGTGACTCTTTCGAACAGATTCCGCAACCCCGGCAGGCACTGGCCCTAGCGGGCCCCGTCAGCTTTGCTGACAACTCTTTGAGGCGCGCGTGGAACACAGCGCGCGGGTCTGATTCTGATCAGATGGCGAGCCACCCAATGTTTGCCGTCTGCAGGCCCACGTCTATGGTGGACGGGAATCGCCCTGCGACTCCCGACGCCCGGGCGTCTTCTTCAGGTGCGGCGGCCGGGGCGCGAGGTCTCCCTCACGCGTTCGGCCTCCTCCTTCGCTTGCATTACTGCTTCGCAGAAGCAGGTGACCGCTTCCCATGCCTCCTCGCTCCGGATCATGGCTTGAACCAGGGCTGGACGCGAGAGGTTGCTGCCGCCGAAATAACCCAAAATCCTAGTCTTACTAAATTAAAAATCTATTTTACAACTAAAATATTGTCTTAAAAATCAAAATCCTAACTCAATTCCTTAGGTTTTTCGGTACAAAACAATCCGAAAATCCGAACAAAAGCCGGAAACAAACAGCGAATGGTTAAGTATTCAATTCACGTTTGAAATACATTTTGGTTGTGTTTATTTTTTCTTCTCTCTCTTTCACGCATTGGAACTAGCCAGTGGTTTATTGAGTGAAAATTTTCACTTTGATTTAGAGATATTAGTAAATAAAGTGTATTTATTTATTGTTTGAGTATCAGAAAATATGCAGGAAATATTTATTGCGGTATATAGGTTCTTTTTTCTTTGTTCTAAACAGTCTAATGTGATACATTTTATCCAAACAACTACGACAAGCCATTTACACGTAATACTCATTAATTTAAATCGGCTTCTGAGGGGTATCTGCGCCTTAAGACAAGTTATTAATTTAATTTCTTGAAAAAATGTTTTGACTTGGTTTGGACTATCGGTAACAAATCTCCGCATTTTCCCCACATCTTGCCAATTCCCAATAAATCTCCAATCAACTTGAGATACCCCGACGTTTGGGGAATTTGCCGCACGTTGGCAACTCTGGCTTGAGAGTCTGCCGCTAAGTTGCACGCGGTGGCGGACGCGGCGTTTCCCGCGGCAGCGGACGCTCGACGCCCCGCATCTCCGTAAACGAGCATTAATAGTATGAGATGATTTTTCCTGAATAAATAGAATATTTACTATACACTACTACACTACCTGCACTATATAAGGCACTATCCAGAAATAATCAACTAACAACTACATCAGCTACAATAGCATACACATCCAGTGAATCCGACCCTTTATCTCAATGTAATTCCCGACTCTCGACTGCTCCGGAACAAGTTGTTCTAGACAAACAATGGCCTTGCATGGACACGACTACTCTTAAGCAGTCAGCTTCCGTTTGGAATTCCACTGCGCTCTTTATAAAGAGTCTTTGAGATCACAGTTATACCAAGCAAGCAATGGACTTCTGATTTTTGAATTTCTAATAAGTGCAAAAATTGATATAATCAAAAAACCCGACTGCAAAGAAGTCAACCTATAAACAATGCACTAAAAAGACCTAAACAATTTTCACACCGTCAGATTTTATTTTGATAAGCTCCTCGACAGGTTTAATAAACAAAACTTATTTATAAAATTTAACCAACTTCCAAACAAAACACTACTAAGAATTAAATAACTTTTTTCAGAAGATGGAGTTTTTGGTTTTGTATCTTTGTTTTTAACACTTTGAAACTCTGAAAAGCTCTATCAGTGTTAGATAGCCTATTTGTCAAGGAAGGCTATAAGCTATATATTTTGATATATAGCTTATAGCCTTCCTTATAAAAAAAAAATAAAAAAAAAAAAAATATGTGCCTTACTCCATATTCACAGAGGTCAGACTCTCTAGCTCGAAGCTCCGTTCCTTTTACCTCTAAAGTTAGATTTTATTGAACTTTCCATAAAGGTACATATAAAAAGTAGGAAGCATTGCGTGAAGACTCTCAGTATAACTTTGTATTTTCCTTACATTCAGCTGAAAGTAAAAACATGCTATTTAGAGCCCAAGAAAGTTAGCCAGACCTAAGTCGATCTTTTTCATTCTTAACTAACTTTGGAACTCGTCTTTTCAGTTTAGCGAAATGTTCACAGCATGGAGATAAGGCTCTGAGTGTTGTTTAAGTTTTAAGCCAGGAGTTAAGGGGTTTTTAGCGCGTTTTGGAGCCGATAAGGCGCATGAATGGACCAGAAAAGTTTTTGAGAGATGGTTTGAAAAGAAAATGATAATGCAACTACTTATTTTACGAGGTCGTTTCGAAGGTCTCTCACGAGGTGGACAAGGTGGACTTGGTGAGGGTCGCGGACAGCCGATGGATACGAGACGCATAGGACTGGTTGTTCTGGCGACACTTGGCTGAAGCCTATGTCCAGTAGATGTCTTTCGGATGATACGATGTGAGGTCTTTTCGTGGATAAGTGACCAACTACATTTATTACATACCAAGTTTTCTCCGTGCTTTTGTAATCATGTTAAGCCAATAGTCTCGGTTGCCATTTGAACATCCTTAAAAATCATTCCAGTAATTTTAGAGACCGAGAGTTGCAGTGTTATAACAGCCGTACGGGTCGATATTTACGGTTAAGCAACGCTTGCCAAGGTTGGTCTGTGGATGGGTGACCATCTTAATATGCCGAATTTCCTCCGTGACTTGGAAAGCACGTCAAGCCGTTGGTCCCAGCTGTCATTTGTATATCTTTGGCAGTCGTTTCAGATTGTCAGGAGCCAGTAAATCTGACTCCAGTCTTACCAAGAAGTAGGTACCGTGTTACCCAGTTAATGGATTGTGGAGGTCTGGTAAGCAATCGCTCCACGTTAAACACTGGTATTCAGCTGAATCCGGTTTGACTGGAAGCCGACCCCAATGTAGTTGGGAAAAGGCTAAGCTATGATGAGTTGCAGTGTTATCCAGTGACTAGTTTGTGGAGATAAGAGTGTGTATTCCGTCCACTAGCGCCGCCAATCGTTTTTTATTAATTGTGGTAAATTTAAGACACGTAGATAAAAAACCGCTCTGTAGTGCACTGAAGAAATGTATCTATTATTTTTTGACAGCTATTTTTAATACATAACTCATGGCTAAATAGCCAAAACGGCAATTAGGGTCACCGCACACGGGCCACCGGCCACAACCACAAAACGCCGCCACCGGCATATTTCCTGTAGTTTTCGTACATTTTATATGGACTCGCCGCACACGGTTGACGCTGGTGGCCGCCACACGCTACAATCCTAAATGTATGAAAACTACAGGAAATATGCCGGTGGCGGCGTTTTGTGGTTGTTGCCGGTGGCCCGTGTGCGGCGACACTTATTGCTAAAAGTGGCCACTTTTAGCAAAAATATCGAGTTTGGCAACCATTTATGTTCTAAAGTACAAAACATAACTCTCAAAACATAATAAATAGGTACATTTCTTCAGTGCACTACAGAGCGGTTTTTTATCTACGTGTCTTAAATTTACCACAAATAATAAAAAACGATTGGCGGCGCTAGTGGACGGAATACACGCTCATAAGTAGGCAGTCGCTCCAAGTAAAATACTGATATTCTGCTGACTAACAGTATACATGCACCTGCATTCAGGTAGACTCGAAACTGTCTTCAACGTACTTAGTTAGAAAAAGGCTAAGTAGATTGATTGAGTTTCATATGTATGTAACATTGTCATGATTTAAAACTTCTTGTAAATCATAGACATACTACAAACGTTATTCACAGACAAACAATGCAGGTCATAATGTTCATAATTTTCAGTTTCAGAACTCCAAAGCTGCATATACTGTTCTTATCTTCTCATAACGATTCGCCTCCAACGATCGTGTTAAGCAAAGCTAATGCAACAGATAAGGACACACAAACTAGAACCATAGTGACTGAACTTAACCCTCCAAATCCACAGATGCACCATTATGGTTATACGCAACCCCTTAACTAAAAGCAGATCAGTCTGTGAATAAAATAAAAATTTTAGACTGCATTTCACTGCGAATGAAATGGCACAAATGTAAAAGCCTCGTAGCCCTAGCCATTCCGACTAGAACCGGATTCATGCGATTTAAAACAGATTCTATCCGGTAAATACTGGACTGTACCGGCTGGCGGATACAATTTCGCCATTTTGTTCCGGATTAGGCGGCGCGGCTCGGCGAAATTGCCCCGTTAACTTTTAGTAAAGTTTTGAATTATAATTTTCATGCTCAATTTTGTTTTCACATTGTACGTCAAGGAAGATAAATAGATAAAACATTTTAAGCTAGCATTTCCTTAATTGTGTTTATAACAAAAACGCTCCTCTTAAAAAAAAAACCTGTATATGACGGAGTCTCTAGTATAAAAAGTTGGATCTTCAAAATGTTTATGCAAGCGTGTACCTTAAAGCCGCTCCTACACGTAAACCCCACGTCATAGTAAAAGCGGAGCGGAAGCGAACAAAGCCAGCTAGTCTATTCTGTAAATAACCATTTCGATATCGACTTCACCTGAGTGACTAAGCTTACAAAGTGAACTTTATTTCACACATCATAAGGTCTTATATTTATACAAATTTGAAACTCACCTCGGATTCCGCTGTCGAGACACGAAAATGTTGTTACAGAATAGCACTGCTGTTCGCAATTGTGCTCGAGTTTCTATCCACTATATTCTAGAGGACTTCGCGCAGTGCCGCGGGGCCGGGTATGTCCTATAGATAATCCCTCGCCATCCGGCTGGCCAGGGGCTTTTGTGTGAGGCAAACTTTATAGATTACTCTTTTCTGATATTGCCTCAAGCAGTCCTTTGCTGCTGCATATAAGGATAACAGAGAATGTGCTTCAAGGAGATTTATGTAGAACGTAGGAGGTCAAGCGACGTTGATTTGGTAAATATTGAAGGAATTGGTAAGCCGTTTCAATACAAAACTATAGATATCAATAAAAACTATAAAACTAAGTTGCTGTATACATCTGCACTTGCTTCTTTGAAACAACGCAATGGATTTTTATGTGGTTTTCAGTAACAGAATGACCGAACAATTAAAGAAAACAGTGTGTATATAATTTTACCTGTGTGAACCCGGGCAGGTCACAAGTATATTTTCAGGATCGCTGCTGTGATAAGTAAGAATGAATTTATTGTTGATTGGAGTCTGATAAACGTGTGACGCACACATTTTTTTTTAAGAATTCATCATATCTTAAGCTCTGGCCAGAGTGGGTCCAATTGTTAAACTTTTGGTGACTTTTCCACCCGTGTTTGCCCTAATACCCTTTGCGTAACAGGACAACAGTGAATCTTTCAATTCACAAACCTGGCAGGCACTGGTCCTAGCCGGCCCCATTTAATAGGCTGACATTTCTTAGAGGCTCGAGGAATACAACGCGCCATCGACCCAGGAAAATATATACTTACGCTAGATAAACATACAGATAAAGACCTGATACCTTTACAAATATAATTTTAGATACAAAGCCAGATAAACCCTAATGAAATTCGAGGAAACACAATTATTTAAACTTCCTCGATCAAAGATAAACAAGACCTAAACTAGACAAATAACTCAAAAGGCAACATTGAAAGAATTAAAACTTTCGAAAAGGGTTGACGTCGAACAAACCCGGCGTCGAATCGGCAGCTAATTACCCATTGTCTTTGAAATAATTGACAAAGCTTTGCTAATTACGGTCTGTCGCTGAAGAAACAATTGGTGCTGTTGTTGCTTGTTATTTTGAATTGTATTCTTTGACAGTTTTAAACGACGGTGGAACAATATTCAAGGCAGTACAAATTTATCACTGGACATCTTAAGTAATAATCTGAATCTACTATATTAAAATCTCGTGTCACGGTGTTTTTTATCAAACTCCTCCGAAACGGCGTGACCGATTGTTATGAAATTATTTGTGTATATTGTAGGTCTGACAACAGGTCTTAGGCATTTTTTTTATAAGTAAATACTTTTTAGCGGCGTTGAGCACTTTTCTTGGGATGGGATAAAATGTTAAACTCGCGTCAGGACACGTGACTTGATCGAAAATACGTAAGGCATACTCGCGTCAGGACATGTGACCTTATTGAAAATTCGTAAGACGGATGATTCAAAAATGCACAACGTTAATGTTCAAGTTTTCACTTTTGCCGACACTTCCGGAGTGCAACCCGTTGTTTTTTTTTTATATTTTTATTTATGTGGCAGCTAGTTTTATATCAAATTATTCCGACAATGCACAGCCAAAACTACTGGCCATAGAAAGCGGAAATTTGGCATGTAGGTTTCGTTGGTCTGGCCTTTTCCTGGGAAGTGATAGGAAGAGACTAGGAAGAGATTTCTTGAAATTCCTACCGGTACGGGAAAATCCTATCAGAATCATAGTATTAATCACACAACAATCTGTCACATATCATATTCATCTTTATCGCTAACGTATTCGTTTCAAGGTTGATTGGGAAAATTTGACAGTGACAGATAGCGTGGTTTACTTTCTGATTCTGCTAAAGTGGCCTTTTTAGACCCACTGGAATAGGATAAAGGACATTTATCAATTCATTTTCGACGCCCACGCTGGCGAAACTGCGAGAAGAAGTTAGTTAATTGTAAAGAGGTAAAATTACTTTTTGTGTTATTGTTTGCAAAGAGTACACCTTGTTAATCTTAACCAAACTACTAAAAGGCTACTTTTAACCCAAAAAGATGCAAGGCTCCAGTGATCCGCGTGGGCCTGCGGATGGTGAGCATTGGGTGGCTGGTCGTCCAGTCAGAAACAGGCGTGGGTCGACGGCGCGCTGTGTTCCACAAGCGCCTCAAAGAGATGTCAGCATTGTACAAGGGGCCCGCTAGGGACAGTAAGCAACAAGCCAGCAGACAGCCTGCCAAGGTTGCGGAATTTGATCGAAAGAGTCACCACGGCCATGGAACACAAAGGGCACGGATGGGTGTTAGTCAGTAAGAGTCTGACTCCCTTCTGCTTCGCCTAGAGCGGGAGGAGTCATTTGATGATTTTTCATCCCAAAAAGGCTCCTGTGATCTAAGCTAGCATGTACTCAATTAACAGGTCCAGTTTGTAACCACTGGCATGATACTTTTAGCGTGTCGATACGTCTACCACTTGCTTTCGCGACCGAACGTTCGATTTTTAGGGTTCCGTAGCCAAATGGCAAAAACGGAACCCTTATAGATTCGTCATGTCTGTCGGTCTGTCCGTCCGTCCGTATGTCACAGCCACTTTTCTCCGAAACTATAAGAGCTATGCTGTTGAAACTTAGTAAGTAGATGTATTCTGTGAACCGCATTAAGATTTTCACACAAAAATCGAAAAAAAATCAATAAAATTTGGGGGTCCCCATACTCAGAACTGAAACTCCAAAAAATTGTTTTCGTCGAACCCATACGTTTGGGGTATCTATGGATAGGTCTTCAAAAATAATATTGAGGTTTCTAATATGATTTTTTTCTAAACTGAACAGTTTGCGAAAGAGATAGGTACTTCCAAAGTGGCAAAATGTGCGCCCCCCCCCCCCCGTAACTTCTAAAATAAGAGAATGATAAATCTAAAAAAAATATATGATGCATATTGCCATGTAAACTACCAGCGAAAATTGGTTTGAACATGAGCTAGTAAGCAGTTTTTTTTTAATACGTCATAAATCGTAAATCGCAACTTTTGCTTATAATATATACCTATAGGTTTGTACGGAACCCTCGGTGCGCGAGTCCGACTCGCACTTGGCCGGTTTTTTTGAACATTCTTTCGCGTGCTTATCAATTGTATGAGGGCACGAATTTCTACTGAGCCGAAGCTTTTCGAAATCACTATGTTCGTAAAAGAATAGCTCAAAATGTTATTAATTCAGTGTCATAAAAGCTCGTCAATCAAGTGACGAAAAACAAATGATCTTTTTAGATATCTATTCGTTCTCTACTATTTCTCCGTTGACCTTGCGGGCCGACTTCAGTCCTAGGTTCGATCCCCAGGTCTGGCAAAAAAGTTTTTGGGCTGGGTTGGAATTTGGGGGTAGGACACTCCTATCCCTCAGATACCGTGGTAAACTAGTCCTGCTCCAACGTAGACGTATTTCAGAACTAATAAAAATGATTATTGTATTTAAAGTCAAAGCATGCTTTCAGTATTTAATATGAAAGAAACCTTTTTTTCTATTGATAGGCACGCGCTTGACCACTATCTCACCTGATGGTAAGCGTTGATGCGGTCGAAAATGGAGCACGCCTGCCTAGAAGTAACCTATTCACTCTTGACTCAGAGACTCACAGGTTTGTAACCTTTATGAAAAATCAACATCAAAATAGCTCGCGATATACCTTGTAAAAGATAACTTTTAGGAAACACACAGACATAAAAACTCCGGTTTCCTCAATTCTGTAGGGATCGCTCTAAAAAAACTTATAACTTTTTATAGAAGTTTGCATACCTGATTTCCCTTGGCTATCAAGTTAAATGACGGCAAAAACCTTTGTTTACATTAAGGTACTGTTATATTATTTATTTTATAAATGGATGTCGCCAAGTAAAAGTAATCCGGGAAAGAATTAAAAATTGCAGAAGACAAAACATTTTTGCTGACCCGAACTCTTACAATTGCCGTTGTGAAAAAGAGATACTGCTATTCGTCCTGTATAGCTCATTTATACTTTATATTTATATATGCTTTATTTTACACCCAAAAAAAAAAAAAAAAGGTCATCTCTGTCTGGGGCTGATAACTAGGAACAAGGTTAGGAAACTGATGACGAAGTAATATCAGTAAGATACTCACCCTCGTTTATTTTGAATCACTCAAAATTCAAAAGTCATTTATTCAAATTCAAATTAAGAAATTAAGCTGAGACCCAGCACTTTTTGAACTTCAAATTTTAGAAAAGACAGTCCCCCAAAATGCCCGTCCATCACCACTTTCTAGTGTTTTAGCTGCGGAGAAGAAGTAGCCAACAAACTCCCCAGCAACACATCTGTCTGTTACGTTTTAGGAAATTTGCTTTTCTAAATAAACCATAATATTTCTTCGTGAATTTATTGGAGTCTATAATATCTAAACTATGTTTAAATACATAGAATAGTGGTCTCAATTAATAAGTACCTATTCAGTAGTTCTTCATTATTAGTAGATCTTTAATTCTTCAAACATAATATTCATTCATTCATTCAATAATTTCATTATTTTCTTGAAATACAATCTAACCTTTGAAATCTCATATAATATGCCTGCATTAACAATAGGGTAATAGTTCATTGTTTGCAGCCCTTAAACTTATAATTGATGTTTCATATAAATTACTTATGACTGTTATTTATAGCTAACAACGCATAAATATCAGTTACCCTTAAAATACACATGGATTTAATATACATAAGTCTTGGTTAGTAATATTTTAGATTCATTGTTGTGATGATTTTTTAAATAAATGAAAATACTGGCTGGATCTCATTGTGTTTGGTGGTTTAATAGACTTTGTTTGTTTTGAAGCAAAGGGAGGGATTTACGAAATAATGAAGTCAATTTTCTTGTGTAAATACATAATTATTTATTTACTTATGGTACAAAAATTACCAAAAATACTTATTGAAGTATCTATAAAAAAGTATTAACGAAATTAAATAGCGGTAAAATAAACAATAGTTTTATCAAAAAGAGATGAAAGGCATGGAATAATCCCACCATAGATCACAAAAGAGTGAAGATTACTTCACAGGTTGTCACAGACACACAGATATTGAAAAATCAAAATTGCTTCTGATTAAATTATTTGCTCAGATGCGCATTCAAAGAATGCAATAGTTTTATGTAGTCCTAAAGATCGTTAGTTACTTTATCTCATCGCCGCTGCCGGTGAGGAAGCCACAAGCTTTAGACTAGTTTCTCGCTGAGGAATGAGACAAAAGATATACATCTCGTGTGAATAAAAGAGCAACATACATTCATAGTCGATAGCTGGCTGTTCACACTGCCGGCAAGCGGCTCTTACCCAGATTACAAAGAGATAAATACTCTTACCTCTAGTTGATCGCAGCGACAAGACCTATTAAAGATTCTACTCGCTCAGCGACTCTCGCTCGGCAATGCTCGCTTGGCGGTCAGAACTCACCAGCCAGCGGTAATTTCTACCTATAATGCAGGCCGGAGCGAGTATTACGAGTAAAAGCCCGTCGTACAAAAGCACTCGCTTAAAGCCGACTGCCAAGGGAGCATCGCCAAGCGAGTGTCACTGAGCGAGTACAATCTTTTACAGCTCTTGTTGCAGTGATCGACTAGTAGTAAAAGCTGGCTCGTCGGCAGTGTACGAACAGCCAGCTATCGACTGTAAATGTATGTGTTTTTTACCCACTCGAGAACTATATCTTCTGTCCCTTTCCTCAGCGAGCCAATCGTCGAAAACTAATCGCTTTCTCGCCGGCGGTGAGACAAATTCTTAAAGAAATATAGCCGCTGCGTTTCATAAAACGATATAAGCTTACATAGACAGAGCCACACACCATTTAGATACAAAGCCGGCGAAACTCTCGCTATAACGTATAAACTTTAATAGCCTGTACAAGCAATGAAAGTTCCTGTCTACACAGAGGACCACTATTTGAAGAGGAACCGCGGAATAGTCGGTTTGAGCAGTCAAAATATGATTTTACCTTCAATTCAACAAACGGCACAGTCAAGAATTTGCTTAAATACATAATTTTGCGTGCAAATAGAATATATTTTTTCCTCCACCTCTCTTTTCTATTATGTCTCAAAGTTTTCTACCAATAGAAGAAAAATAGTGTAAACTTTGTCGGAACTAAATTTACGTTTGCGCGTTCTATAGAATACGCAAACAGGTTTGTGGTCCGAATTTAGAATTCTATTTACAGGGTCTTACTGTGAGCATTTTAAGAGAATTCCCATCGCTTTTGGAGATAATATTTTGTTTGAAAATAAGCTATTTCCATTATTATTGTGCAGGCTGTTTGTGCGGTAGTTTATTTAAGTTGGTAATTTTTTTTTCGTCAGTGATTTTATGGCTCCGTCCATCAAAGGAAACAATGGAACCTGGGGGTGGGGTACCACTAAAAAGTGAAAAATAAAAACGTTTACAAAAAAATACAGCCGCTTCCAAATAATAAAAAAAAAACTTAAAAGTAAAAAATAACTTTAATTTCGGAAGTCGGTGTCAAAATACGAAGAAACGAACAAAAACACCGACTTCCGAAATTAAAGTTATTTCTTACTTTTTAGTGTTTTTTTTTTTTTTATTTGGCAGTCGGATCGTATTTTTTTTTTATATCAACGCAATCCAAAAGTGGTCACGTCGACCTATGCGTTATTTTGTGTTTCAGTCCTTCATCCGTAGGGCAAACATGCAAATTCATAAGATTTAGTCGTTTTCCAAGAAAATTCATTATTCTTAGGACTTGTAAAAATAAAATAATAAAAACCTAGTGTGAGTCAAATTCTTGTACGAGGGGTTCCGAACGAAGTATATTTTACTATTTTGGCACAGTTTTTTTGCAGAATTTTGGTTAGTTCTTTTTTCAAAGTGTTAGTAGATTGGGACGATTTGGGTCAATGGCTTTTTTGGGTCACAGAAGTTCGTAATAAGTGTGTACTAAACAGATGAATTGTTCGGAAAAAAAAGGCAGTGACAGACAAATAGACCGAAACACGATTAATTCTATGAAGGTTCCTTTTTTTCATTCGAATGATCGGAACCCTAAAAAGTAAAATTTTCGTGTTTTTTTATAAAGTAACCTTAGTTTGGTCATAACAGCTTTCCGTGAAAAGCACTCTCGCGAGTGTTATTCTGTAATTATTTTTAACTTAAAAAAGAAAATTACGAAAACGTTGTTTGTTGCGAAGAAGTTCTTTTAATTTTAATGAAAAATTGATTGAATTTCCATGAAAAATACATTTTTTTAATATCTATATAACATCACAGTTTAGTTAAAAATGATTTCTTTGAAAGTGTCTACTTTCAGAGTTTGCAATCGCAAATACGCTTTTTGAACTGAATACACGTAACCATATTAAATAAAATAATAAATTTTATATATCTCTTCTCATAACATAAGTCTATGTCACCTTATAAAGCTATACATAAATATATATTAAAACATTGAAAGCCGCGAACAAATAGCGTCATTACGGACCGGATTTTAATCTGTTTTTTTTTTTCATCGACAACTACACGGCTTCCTCTGTCCGCTCGTTTAAATGGATTGAATTGAACCAAGCGATTAACATCTTATTCTGCGTTTGAATTCAATGAATGAATGGATAGTTGGCTGCGCGTATTGTTTCGTTCTAAATTTAAATTGAAACTTTAATAATAATAATAATAATAATAATATCCTTGGACATTCCACACAACGCCATATAGTCCCAAGCTAAGCAACTTAATGCTTGTGTTATGGTAACGAGATGGCTGATAAACTACTTATATACATTTTTTTTTTGTAAATACATACATATTATAGATAGAAAACACCCAGACTCGGAACAAATACATGTAGGCCGTACAAATATTTGTTCCGTGCGGGAATCGAACCCGCGACATGCTGCGCAGCAGTCGATCGTTCAACCACTGCGCCAACCGTGTCGTCAACCAACTTTGTCTATGGACTATGTGCAATTTAAATTGAAACAATGTGTATGATATAAATGTTCTGTGTAGTATGAATTTGAATTTCGCTTTCAGGTTAGAAGCTTTTTGAATGATAATAATAAAATATGTTTGGTTCACTGTTAAAAAATAATAATCTTTGTATTTAGTGTTTACGTTAAGGTAATAAACCTATATACCTTTAGTAACATTTAATTCTGAAATGTAAAATGTTAAAATTGAAAATGGAATGGTTAAAACAACAAATCAATATCATAAATAAGACTCTATGTGCGTGACAGTTGGACAGCTATGCAGAAAAGCTTTTCACAGCTGTTTAATTTATCAACATTTTCAAACATCACAGAAATAAATCGTTGCATACCGAAAAACAACAGATTTGACAGTCGTACAAATGGTAAAACTAAATCAAAAACGGGAAACTGCAAATAATTTTGCACCACCGCCGATTTTGTATCTGTGAAACTTTTAATATTATAGCACTACAACTCTGGTAGGAGCGCTCCGCTGGTTGGATGTGGTTTCAAACTGGGTTGCAGCGATTGTGGCTATCGTTTAGAATGTTTCTCACGTGGCAACACTGAAAAGGAAACAAAGGATGCTTTTGTTTTGATTGGTTTAGAAGACTGTGTTTTTAGAACAACAACTGAAAACTGCTATTTATTGAATTCACATGCAAAAACAGAAATATTTACAGACAGAAAATCTTCTGCAATCTTTAATGTACGTATGTACGCACATTAAAGATTGCAGAAGATTTTCTGTACCAAAATCGAGTTATCTACAACAGTACTAAAATCATCTTAACGACACGAAAAACTTTCTTTGTCGCGTCATTAATAAGGTTTTGAGCCTTGAAGGAAAGGCTCACTTAAAACGGCTAGCCTCGCGTCCATCTTGATAACTACGGAGGCATTTTCATCTCATTAGCCTTTTACCTATTAGAGTGATGATGAAGCGTCACAAACAAAGTTGTCAACCAACACAACACTTAACATTATAAAGAAACTACAGATTTCACTCGGCTTTGCCTCGCGTCGTTAGTTTCTCATTTTACATTTCCCTCCTTCAGGGAAACCCGTGAAAAATACATGAAATGTCCCACTTTCATGAAAAGCGAGATTTTGGAACGAATGTGTTTTAATTTAAAAAATTGTCGGGGCTTTTTATTTTTAAGTAATCTTGCACTTGCTTTTTCGGTGTGGCGTTCTGAAAATGAAAGGTGTACAGATGTTTGAGTTGCTGCTTTACATTTTTATTTAAAAAGTAATTTTACGAATGTTGCACGTTTCAGTAGTAAGAACAAGTGTGATATAATCTACATATTTTACAAATCAAAACAAGTTTTAAAAATGGTAGACGGATACCTGTTACTATCAACGGGTTAGGATAAAATATTTTGTATCACCAAAAGCATCTGTGAATCTTTATAAATAAAATTGAATCTCCGAAATGTATGTACACGCATAACTTCGTAACTACTGATCCAAATCGGATAATTCGTTTATAGTTGTGTTCAGAATCGTCTGGGCGAGGTTTGCATGAAAGAAAAAAAAAATCGCTTCCATCTTCGGCCTAATCATCACTTTCCATCAGGTGAGATTTGGGCCAAGAGTTTCCCCGTTTTGTATAAAAAAAAAAAAAAAAAAAAATAAAGTCGCCAGTTGACGGGAGCGAAGCCGCGGGGGTCAGCTATTGATAAAATATTTATAGCTAACATATACATAATATATTTCCATTAGCATGTCACCAATTCTCCATAGGCTGATTAAATATAACTAGAAATATTAGCAAATAAGTGGTTCCAAATCCCAACGGATATAAAATTTCAAAATTCACGTCACCACGTATGTTTCTTACGTATCGCATCACATTAACAAATCATTCACATTTTCAGGACCGTCACAGACAAAGAGAACACGTAACACACATAACCACAAGGGTGAAGCCAGACGAGCGTAATTTTTTGAGTTGTTAGTCGCGTAAAATGAGTCGGCGGAATTTATGCTGGTTTCATACCGATGGATTTTAAGAACTTATGTCAGCTACCTACCTATATTGTTGCAAATAAATGTATCATTTATTTGCAAGAATATAGGTATTCATTCATTCATTCATTCATTCATTCATTCATTCATTCATTCATTCATTCATTCATTCATTCATTGATACTAATATCCTGTTGTGCCACACGGCGACGTAAAATGAGTGGGACTTAAGTATGAAACCGAATTCAACACAAATTCAGTCATATTAGCATCACCACTAGCCGGAACACGAAAGACTCTAACGTAACAAATCCACCATTTTATTTCAATTTCACCGTGCAGCGTTTCGTCATATATTTATTATTCATAACCACGATTCGCGCCACAATAAAAATTCTCTAATAGATCCACCGTTGACTTGTGGAGAATGCCTAAAACAAGTTCTTGATGTTTGTGCTTGAAATTTTATATATAAATAAATAGGACTATGTAATTTCAGAAGGCCAGTTCTACTAATTTAAGTCGCTAATAGTCAAAAAGCCTTAATTTCCCTGCATTTTTGATAGATTGCGACTGTGACGCCGATGTAAACTTTATTTTATTCGAATTGGCACTCTGGATCGCCAAAAAGAATGAAAGAGAACACTTAGGCCGGGGACACGAACACAGCGAGAAAGTAGCGGCGGTGGAAGCGCGGGTGGTGCGGGCAGCGGGCGGGCACGGCGATGTAGACCTAACCGGTCGATTCTGTTGACATCTCACCGTGATCACTTAGGTGGAGTGAACGACAAGTGACCTGTCATGCCATCTTGTTTGTATGGTTTGACAGCTCACTTATCGTTCACTTCACCTAAGTTTTCACTTCGACATGTTTACAGCCGGTCGA
Organism: Ceramica pisi; assembly: GCA_963859965.1. Classification (NCBI taxonomy): domain Eukaryota; kingdom Metazoa; phylum Arthropoda; class Insecta; order Lepidoptera; family Noctuidae; genus Ceramica; species Ceramica pisi. Next base: position 3,674,601 of record OY982538.1, read on the forward strand.
TTCTGTAGACATCTCACCGTGATCACTTAGGTGGAGTGAACGACAAGTGAGCTGTCATCCCATCTGGTTTATATGGTTTGACAGCTCACTTTTCGTTCACTTCGCCTAAGTGTTCTCTTCGACATGTTAACAGAATCGCACTGCTGAACCGCACTGCTGTTCATGAAGCCAGCGGGCAGATTGCGCGGTGCTTGAGCGGCGCGCATATTGTTGTGTTATGAGAAGTTGCCTATCTATAACTATATCACTGTAGATGCGCGGGCATCGCTCGACTGTCGCACACGTCTCGTACGCCGCTGTCACGCTGCTCTCTCGCCGCTAGCCTCCGTGAACAGTTCCATATAAATCTGTGCGTTTGAACCCGCCGCAGCCTCGCGCCCGCTGATTTCGTGTCCGTGGCTTTCAATTCAGTCAAATTCACGTCGCCACTAGCTTAAACCAATGACGTAAAACACGAAAGATTCTGTTACAAATCCACCATTTTATTTCAATTTCACCGTGCAGCGTGTCGTCGTGCGTATATTATTCAAGCCTTCGGTTCGCGCCGCAATAAAAATATCCTAATTGATTAATACTGACAACGCACCGTCACTGTTTACCGACGGTTGATATTTTCGCTTTTTTACAGGGCTTATTTACATTTTATACAATACTTGTTTTAGGATTTTGGTATGTTTTGGTTGGATTTAGATTAACGTTTTGCCGAATGATTTGTTTTTATCCGACTGTTCTAGAAGGAAGCTGATGTTTTTGAAAGTGTAGTTAAGATACTGTAGTATTTTTTTAGGTTCTGGATTAAATGTTGCCTCGCTTCTTGTAACATTTGCCATCGCAGGTCAGATTCCCATATTTTTTTTACGTGTTTTGATACAATTGGTCAAGAACGATCTACTATGGGGATGTTTTAAAAAGAAAAGTCATTCTATTTAGTCCGTCAGATAGATTTATCATTTGAATTTATAGATAATAAAAAACTTTTTACAAAAAAATACAACCGACTTCCAAAAAAAGAACACTAAAAAGTAAAAAATAACTTTAACTTCGGAAGTCGGTGTCAAAATACGAACAAACTAACAAAAACACCGAGTTCCGAAGTTAAAGTTATTTTTTACTTTTTAGTGTTCTTTTTTTGGAAGTCGGTTGTATTTTTTTGTAAAGTTTTTTATTTTTCACTTTTTAGTGGTACGCCACACCTAACAAAACCACTGCAAATAGATACCATACGATTTTCAAAAGTTCCCCTCGACTTCTCTGGGATGCTATCATCAGATCCTGGTTTCCTTATCATGGGACTATTTGAGAAGTATACCCGCTCCAACAAAAAAAACATTTTTTAAATCGGTTGGCAAGCGACGGAGTTATGCCCGAACAAACATAAAAAAAAAAAAATAATACAAACATCCGAATTGAGAACCTCCTCCTTTTTGGAAAGTCGGTTAAAAATAACAAAAATAAAATATTTCAAACTTCACCTGTGACGTCTAAGACCGTATCATCGCTTACCATCAGGTGAGATAGTGGTCAAACGCGTGCCTATCAAAAGTAAAAAAAAGGTACGACATCCGAAATTTTAACGCACAAAAGAAAGCAATTCGTATCCAATATATTTAAATCTAACTGAAGAGCCCATTTTGTTTCAAGAATCTACTCTCTTATTAAAAACTAGCTTCTGCCAGCGGCTTCGCCCGCGTGATCCCTAGGGAACATATTCCCGGGATGAAAAGTAGCTTCTGTGCTATTCCAGACTATAATCTATCTTTGTTCTAAATTTCATTAAGATCCGTTAAGCCGTTCTGGCGTGATTGAGTAACAAACAACCACATTTATAATATTACTCGTTTGGTGTAAAGCGAAATTATAACCATCTTCCCCTCGACATTATAATTATTAAAGGATATTGCAAACTGTCGTAAGCCGTTTTCCGAAGCTACTCGCTAGCCTCTAGGCGCCAAGCTAGCCGCCTGCCTGTGCGTTCGCGACCACAAAAATAATCCTTATAGCATGATTCAGTATTCACGCGCGATGGCTTATTATTAGCGTTTTTCATGTATAACTTTGGTGTTTCTATACCGATTTCTATGATTCTTTTTTTATGGAATAGTTGATAATGTTAACTTTTATTAATGTTAATTAGGGACGACTGAGAGTTTTATAAACGTAAGAGTAGACAAATACAAACAGAAAGCTTCGAACTGCTAAGCTATCGGGAGTTACACGTGTTATTGTTCGTCAATCATAAAAGATAGACATATGCTGTCGTTGGATATTTTTTATATAATTTTAAGGAGAACATTTCCGTCATACATGATTTCTGTGTAGCTTTCACCATTAAGGTTGCACACGCGACGGAAGCTTAAAAAATGGAGTAACTTCTCCCGTTTTCCCAACATTTCCCTTCACTGCTCTGCTCCTATTGATTGTAGCGTGATGAAAAGTATACTATAACCTGCTCAGGAGTATGAGTAATAATTGTACCAAGTTTCATTAAAATCCGTCGAGTAGTTTTTGTTTCTATAACGGTTATACAGACAGACAGACAGACAGACCGACAGACAAACAGACAAAAATTGTACTGATTGCATTTTTGGCATCAGTATCGATCCCTAATCACCCCCTGATAGTTTTTTTGGAAATATATTTCATGTACAGAATTGACCTCTCTACAGATTTATTATAAGTATAGAATATAGAATAGATATAGATAGAAGATAGATAGATTTATAGATCTGGGTGTTTACCCTTACCGTGATGATAATACATCATAAATACAAAATAAAATACAAAATACAAAATACAAAATCCTTTATTTCAAATAGACCAGTTACAGGCACTTTTGAATAGTCAAGGTCTGTCAGTCAAATAGATGAAGCTAATCCTGCCGCGCTAATGACAAGATCAGCAGGTTGTTCTCCAACATAACACACCCACCGACCCCGCTTCCAGCGCGACAGTTGCACGTTCCAAAGAGTAGATCCTGTGGAGAAGAACGTGCAAGAAACTCCAAGGACACTCTTTTAAACCAGTTGCCATTGTTTACAAAATCATGTTTACATTCGGTGCGAAATAATGAATGAGTAAAACTGTACAATGCAAAAAGAATGAGTCTACAAAAAATCTTCAGGTCAACACTCTTTTGATGAATTACTTAGTTCTGCCATCTCACGTGTGTTATTAAATACTTCAGTTTAACGTCTTCTATATGTACGTACAGTACGAGTTAAGGTGATGGCACATTAGAGAGACGGTTAAGATTAATATCAAATGCAATTTTTTTACATCAAGTTGTCAAGCTTGTTTCACCCAACAATTTTTTTTTATTTTGTTAGATAAAATAATATTGGACATATTCATTGTTGACCATATCACAATAAAAAACATCAGAAGTTTATAAGTCGGATCCTGTGACGTCACATCTAGATTAAAAGTCACAATATTTCAAGTAACTGGAAGAATCTACCCCTTACCTACACGTGATAACCAGCTGAGATATACTTTTAACCGACTTTAAAAAAAGGAGGAGATTTTCAATACGGCTGTTATTTTTTCGTTTGTTACTTCATAACTCCGTCACTTATGAACCGATTTGAAAAAATCTTGTTTTTATGTTTGTTTAAATTTCATCAAAATCAGTTGGCTTTTTTTTTTAAAAGCTGACATTCGTTTACTTGGATAACCTGTCTTAATCATCCAAGTAAACAAAACTGCGTATTTAGCTGTCTTGCGACTTTCCAGTGGTGTCTTAGGGTGTGGGGTACCACTAAAAAGTAAAAAATAAAAAAACTGTATTTCGAAAAATATAAAAAAATATTTTGTAACTAATTAAATTTTAGTTGAATTCAAAAAATGTGCCACCATCTCTTAGATTATAAGGCTCTGTAATTGAAAATAAACAAAGTTCCTTCTTTCTAGGAACTGAAACTATAATTAATTAACTTTATTCTTAATAGCTTTTTAACCGACTTCTCAAAAAGGAGGAGGTTCTCAATTCGGTTGTATTTTTCATGTTTTTTCTTTTTTTTATGTTTGTTACATCATAAATCCATCAATTATGAACCAATTTGAAAGGCGAACGGCAAAATTCGTACAGCAAACTTTTTGTTGTTGTTTGGTTATAGAATTTGTACCACTTATTAAGGCAACTCAGCCATTTATTTTCATGTAAGTAAACAACTTCTAGAACATGGGATTAATTAATACTATCAATTAAAAGATTTCAATAATTATACCAAACAAAACAGTAAACTAAACACAGATGTTTTTCGAAGTCGCCATATGTAAAATATCACAAACTTCGGAATGATAATTCATTATTTAGAAATAGATTTAATAGTAAAACCCATAATTGTTGCATAAAATCATAATACTCGTAGTAAACGATGTAGGTAATGATTGAAATGAATTCATCAATATTTTTTTTGTTCTGGCAATTATTTATTGACCGGTAAAGAAAATCTGTCTAGTGTCCATCAGAACTTCATTATTATCAAACTGTTTCTGTCCGCTGCTAGGCAATAGGTATCTCCTAATGCAATCCCTCCTTCTGAGTAGGTACGATCCTCATCTCAATCTACCTACTTAATAGTAAGTAAAACACAACAAAGATGACGACAAGTAATCTAGAACATTTAATTTATCATCATAACAATGATAATGTACCTGTAATTACAACCTACATTTCTACACTAGTACATAACCTCAAAAAATAAAACTGGGTATAGCTTTTATGTACCAAGTTCTAAAAATCTAAGATTTTAAATAGGGCTTTTCTATCGTATGGACTACTTATTAAAACAAACATGATCCCAAAACTCGAAAATTTACTAGCTGTACGAAACTCCCATACAAGCCTGCCGTTCGCCTTACTCATTTTATCTGCTTGCAGATTGGTCCCATTTAAATTTTATCAGACTCGGTTACGAAGTTTGGATTCTAAATCGAAGTAGCTGGAATTCGTTTACTTGGATGATGGTTTTTTGTCATCCAAGTAAACGCAATTGCGTATTTTGCTTTTCTGCGATTTTGCAGTGGTGTTATTAGGTGTGGGGTACCACTAAAAAGTGAACAACAAAAAAAAACACTACAAAGTAAAAGACAACTTTAATTTCGGAAGTCGGTGTCAAAATACGAAGAAACTAACAAAAACACCGACCAAAATTAAAGTTATATTTTACTTTGTAGTGTTTTTTTTTTTATTTGGAAGTCGGTTGTATTTTTTTGTAAAAAGTTTTTTTTCTACCTAATGTGCCCGCCATCTAAGCCATGTCTCGAGACGCCACGGATGGTATTCCAGTAATTGAATGAACAAGACGCATGGCAATTTTCTACCCGCACGGCTTCAATCCTATCTAGCTTATTAGTTCGTGCAAACGGTAATTTGTGACTGGCTTTCTGATTCTAAGGTTATGTTAGGTTTTTGGGAGGTTCTAAAATGATAAAAAACCGGCCAAGTGTGAGTCGGACCCTCACATCGAGGGTTCCGTACAAACCAGTAGGTATTAAATTATAAGCAGAAGTTGCAATTTATGATTTATGACGTATTCAAAAAACTACTTACTAGATCTCGTTCAAACCAATTTTCGCTGGTAGTTAACGTGGTAATGTACATCATATATTTTTTTTAGTTTTATCATTCTCTTATTTTAGAAGTTAAGGGGGGGGACACATTTTACCACTTTGGAAGTGTCTCTCGCGTAAACTATTCAGTTTAGAAAAAAAAAATTAGAATCCTCAATATCATTTTTGAAGACCTATCCATAGATACCCCACACGTATGGGTTTGATGGAAAAAAAAAATTGAGTAAAGAAAAAACAGAATATCTAAGTATGGGGCCCCTTAAAGTTTATTGTTTTTTTTTTTGTGTTAAAATCTTAATGCGGTTCACAGAATACATCTACTAACCAAATATCAACTGCATAGTTCTTATAGTTTCGGAGAAAAGTGGCTGTGACATACGGACGGACAGACAGACAGACATGACGAATCTATAAGGGTTCCGTTTTTTCCATTTGGCTACGGAACCTTAAAAAGGAAGATATATTATCAGTGCTCGTTTACGTAGACGCGTGGCGTTGGCCGGGCCCTGCTGCTAAATCGCTTCTCCGTAAACGCTCTCATACAGCGCCATATAATTGAATTTAGTGCAGGCCCGCAGCTTGCAACGCTGCTTGCGTTAATCGCTTATTCGTTATCGCGACGCGCAACGCCACGCGTCTCCGTAAGCGAGCACTAAATGTTTTATCATCAATTCCCTAATCAGAAAAAAATGTGACCACTGATATTATATAATAATAAACGGAATAGGTGGGAGGTCGCCGCCGTACTTTTACTTATGTACAAGTACGAAAAAAACTACATTACAATCAAGAGCGGTAAAAAATCCAAGCGTAGTTATGACCTCGTGAATAGTCAGTAATAGGCAGTAATGTGCAATCCTGTAAAATCAACTATCACTACATATTATAAAACAAAGTCCTCCGCCGCGTCTGTCTGTCTGTTCGCGTTAAACTCAAAAACTCCTGCACCAATGATTGATGACCACTGATTCACGCTGTTTTCACCAATGGATAGAGTGGTTCTCGAGAAAGATTTTAGTATATAATTTGTCAAGAGAGAAAATCCGCAGGCATTGGCAAGTTGAAAATTATTCTTAGGTTACTTAATTAAAATTTAGTCGCAGAAAAGGAAAATAACATAACCAAAAGTGTGCATTATGAGTTTTCTGTTAACAACAAGGCCTTTGCCCGGTAGTTCAATGGTTGAATATTTATAGTTTTTAATAACCTTTCAGGTACACAAATATTAAACCAGAACAATAACCAACTTACCAATCTAAATACAATACATAGAGACCTTCTTTCCCTTTGCTTTAAATTACGTCAGTAAGAGACTCAACCGTTATTGAAACTTTGCCCCCAAAACTGATATTATATTCACGGAATGGACCCCAAAGATTACCGATAGGCCATTCGCTAAACAGTTTGCATAATACCCTGATAGTGAACAATAACATTTGGGTATATTAACTGGAACAATAGTATTGGTATAGGATTTAGAGGCAAAATACAGTTTATATTGGTATATTATGGTTTTGGGAAAGACTATTGAAAATTTGATTACGTGTGTCAGTATGGTACCTGGGCAGTCATATGTGCCTCTAACTTTACGTCTGGTTGAAATTTGGGATTATGGGCGGGAAGATGGACGATAAATAAATGGAACACGCAGTGGTCGTATTATTAAAACGGTATACGAGAAGACAATACTTACATACCTTGATAAGAAAAAAATAATATTGATAGGCATACGTATGACCACTATCTCACCTGATGGTAAGCCTAAGGTACCACCTAGGTAAGGTATGATGAGGTCGAAAATGGAGCACGCTTGCCTAGAAGTAACCTATTCACTCTTGACATAAAAACTCCCAGCTTGTAATAAGGAAACACAAACTCAGGCAGGGAATACAACTCCTATGAATGTACATATTATTTTGCAAGATTTGTTTTTTGAAACTCATTGGTTGGTCAATCAATTCATTTGAAAAAGACACACTGATGATCCACAGGAGTTACCACATCGACCTGTTCTGCGCCTCTCGCACCGCTGTTCTTAGGGCCAATTCTACTAATGTTTATATTCGCATCTCGCAAACTGTCAAAAATGTATGAAAATTAAGGGTTTTTTGAGAGTTTTCGAGTGACATGTGGATGCGAAAGTTGTTTTAGTAGAATTGGCCCTCATTATTCAAAACTGTCAAATTTCTCCAAATGATTTTAAACTTTAAAATTATGAAAGTTGAGTTCAAAATTGAATGTGAAAATTATACAGTTTATGGTAACTTAGAATAGTTCATATCGGGATTGCTACCATCTACCTTTTTATTTGCGAGTTTCCGATATTTCGGCAATGTTGCAAGCGCCATGATCACGGAGTAACTGAAGATCTTGCGGGTGGGATGTTATTGGGAGACATATCGGTCTACCCTCTTTCGTAATTTTTTTTATTACGACCATCTCCGGTACCACTGTCCACAAACTCACTTTTTCCCGCAACTGCTCTCGACACACAACACTAACCGTATCTGACCGCGAAGTAACACTTTGTTGAAATCTCCGGTTTTTACACATTTATGGAACTACGGTTTTATGGTAACTTGATGTGCTGTTGACAGTACGTAGGCAAACCTGTATTTAGCTGTTACTTACACCAGCTAGCCAATAACTTATTAATCACCAAGCGAGCATCACTATTACACAACGCCATATAGTCCCAAGCTAAGCAACCTAATGCTTGTGTTATGGTAACGAGATGGCTGATAAACTACTTGTATACATTTTTTTTTTGTAAATATAAACATAATTATATATATTTTTTTTTTTTATTTGTGATGGGTTTGCTCTTGACCTTAGTCATGGTCAGAAATGACAGAGACAAAGTCTATGATGGAGCGAGCTTACCCAGAAGGAGCCTGCTTACTCTAACTTTGCAGAGATTAGGGTTGTAAGCGTTCGGAAACACAGACGCAGGCAGAGAATTCCACTCTTTTGCTGTCCCCATTATTTAAGACGTTTGGAATCGCTTAGTGCGAATTCGGGGAATAGCAACAATACACATTATAGATTGAAAAAAACCCAGACTCGGAACAAATACTTGTAGGTCGTACAAATATTTGTTCCGTGCAGGAATCGAACCCGCGACATGCTGCGCAGCAGTCAATCGCTCAACCACTGCGCCAACCGTGTCGCCAATCAATCCGCCTAGCCTATTCTCAACTATGTCAGGGTCAGTCAAGTCTAACCGCATGCAGTTGGTTACCATTCCATCAGTACAGTGATCGGCTTACGTTGAATTAATTTCATACGTTTTCCACCTTCCTATATTGTTATGCTAATTAATATGTATTTCCGTATGGCTTCCGGTTGGTAGAGCTAAATTAGTTGAGGCTTTAGAGGAACGTATAATAATTAACACACATCTTGTAAGTTATTCTCCTTGAGGAGCTCGTGGCTAAATTATAAGAGCCATACAGGTCGATCTGCAAGGTTAAGCAACGCTTGCCGAGGTTGGTCTGTGGATGGGTGACCATCTTAACATACTGAGTTTCCTCCGTGCCTCGGAAAGAACGTTAAGCTGTTGGTCCTGGTTGTCGTTTGGAGATCTTTGGCAGTCGTTATGGATAATGAGAAGCCAGAAAATCAGACACCAGTCTTGCCAAGGAGTGTCGTGTTACCCAGTTAATGGGTTGTGGAGGTCTCGTAGGCAGCCGCTCCATGTAAAATACTGGTATTCAGTTGAATCCGGTTTGACTGGAAGCCGACCCCAATGTAGTTGGGAAAAGGCTAGGCAGGCTTCTTCTTAATATGTTTAATTACAAACTTTGTTGGTGACGCCACCAACACAGTTTGTGATATGCAGTGATAGTGAAGCTACAATCACTGCATGTTTTGGTGCGGAAAGAGCAGGAGAACAGGTGAAGAATAGAACCAGGTCCGGGTCGACAGAGCGCTGTGCTCCACGCGCGCCTCAAAGAACTGTCAGCACTAAAAACAGGTCCGCTAGGGCCTGTGCCTGCCGGGGTTGCAGAATTTGTTCGAGAAAGTTACCGCGGCCCTGGAACGCAAAGGGCGTTGGGAGGAAGTATTAACACGGATGGGTTTTAGACAGTAGGAGTCTGACACTCCCTCCTGCTTTACCCAGAGCGGGAAAGTCATTTGATGCATTTGACGCCCTTGGTATCAAATGGATGCCTATTAAAATAAATTTAAATTGTTTTTTAGGTTGTGTGTATGTGTTACCTATGTTTTATTATTTTCTTTGTAATAACACTTTGCATACTATTGTATAAATGCAAGTTCTTCTAAATCAACAGACAGATGTGTTGCTGGGAGTTTGTTGGCCATTTCTTCTTCCCAGCTAAAACAAGGACTGTCTTCTTGTAAACGTTGACGTTCAAAAAGTGCTGGCACTCAGCCTAATTTGAATAAATGACTTTTGACTTTGATGATTTCCCATACTAAAAAAAGGTAGCCACATTGCTATGTTGGAGTTATACCTTCCTACGTGGGTTATGAGGTGGTTCAGGAACTTCTGTGAAGTGGACCACGGAAGGTAGGTACACTCCGTGGGAAGATGCTCGCTTGGTGATTAATAAGTTACTGGCTAGCTGGTGTAAGTAACAGCTAAATAAAGGTAGGCCCACGTAGAGTCAACAGCACAGAAAGTTACCATAAACTCTAAAATTTGGTCATTCGATTTTGAACTCAACATTCATAATTTTTAAGTTTAAAATCATTAGGAGAAATTTGACAGTTTTATATAACCAGAGGGCCAATTCTACTAATTTTTGCAGACGCGTGTCAATCGCAATCTGTCAAAAAAGCCTTAATTTTAATACATTTTAGACAGTTTGCGATCGAAATACGAATGCGATGCGAATGTGAATATTAATAGAACTGGCACTCTGGCGTGCTGTTGACTGTACATTTTAAAATGAAATGACCTAAGCATTGAATTATCTCTCTGGTGATAACGCTAAAATTAAATTTTGATTAAATAGGCAAGTGGTAGTGAAAGAAACATATTAAGATATTTGAGAAAAGAAAATAGTTGAAGGGTACAGGGGAAAACAAGGAATGTCACCTTTTATTTCATTAATGACATAAACAATTAACAAAGCTTCTCTGTACCTAAAGATAATCTCAGTAGTGTAAACTTGAGATCCTATAAGTAATATCTAAGATTACATACGTAAAAGAAAGTCCATACATTAAAAAAAAAAAATGTAAATTACACAAAAACTAGTTTTTGTGACATTCCCTGTTTTGCCCCTGTACCCTTCAGTTGATGTTAAAGATTGATTTTATGTGACACATGAGTTTCAAACTCATGTGTCACAGATTCATCTGCCAAACCTTTTAGCTGAATTCCAGTAACGGTTTTACTCCAATAAAATGTGTATCTAAAATAAACACAATAATACACAAATATTGCCAAAAACAATAACAAAAGGGCAATATTTTGTGCTGGTACATTAATAGGTCATCTGCGTTTTGGCAGCAAAGATAAAAGATAGCCGCCGTTGCCAATGTGTCGGCCAGTTTAATATTCGTGAAATATGTCGGCGTAACTAACATAGGTGTGAGACAACACCTGTAGGTACTTTAGTTCCAGTATATTAAGAGCGTGTATTCCGTCCACTAGCGCCGCCAATCGTTTTTTATTATTTGTGGTAAATTTAAGACACGTAGATAAAAAACCGCTCTGCAGTGCACTGAAGAAATGTATTTATTATGTTTTGAGAGTTATGTTTTGTACTTTAGAACATAAATAGTTGCCAAAGTCGATATTTTTGCTAAAAGTGGCCACTTTTAGCAATAATTGCCGTTTTGGCTATTTAGCCACGAGTTATGTATTAAAAATAGCTGTCAAGAAATAAAAGATACATTTCTTTAGTGCACTACAGAGCGGTTTTTTATCTACGTGTCTTAAATTTACCACAATTAATAAAAAACGATTGGCGGCGCTAGTGGACGGAATACACACTCTTAACGGACTAATTTTAAACATTCCTCTCGTTAGCAGGCAATAGAGGATTTGTCACACCACTTTCATGAAAATATCAAATTATTTGACATGCATACCAAACCAAAAGCACGTTATTATAACCTGCGAGCGGCTCCCGTCCACCTCCACTGCTAGGTACAGTGAGCGCAGTCAAAATGCGTTCCAAATTCAAATTACATTATTGCACGGCGGGTTATAATGAAATTCAGTACAATATTATTACCCGTGGGGTGAAGCCACAGCTTCGGACGCGCTACCTGCTCTTTTGGCGGGGGCCGACGCGCGCCACCTGTTTTCTGAGAGTATGATCCTGATATCCTGTTAGAGTATGGTCCTCAGGGATAAAGGTGTCTTTGACTTGGGCTAGCTTGAATCCCTCGCCGCATTCAGGATTCTCGTATGAACGCCCTCGTTGCGCTCGTGAGTTAAACTTTAAACTCCCTCGCTACGATTGGGAGTTAACTCTTGAATCCTTCATTGTATTCGGGATTCAATACAACGCCATGTAATAAGAGACTGCTTTATCCCCTCGTTTCATAATCTACTATTCTGTGTTTTTTTTTTTTTTTTTTCATTTGTTCCATGAAATAGTGTTCAACCTGAACCGACGTAGTAAGGCCAAGTAAATGGAGATCAGAGATCCAGAGAAATGAACCAGGACAACCATCTTCTGTACTTACCGGTTTGTTGTTTGTTGTATTTTTCTTGGTGTGGGTTAAAGCTCAAATCACTGACATGATCACACTGTTGAGTTGACATTTCACATATAACACCAAGATTTATTTTAAAATCCTTTAATTTATAGATTATGATTGTTTAGTGCAAAACCAAGAAAAGCTCTAAACACAAAGTTGACGTTGATTCCCATTTTCCCCAGCAAGTTCGATTCGACATTTTCTAAGCTTTCCCGTTTCACAAACATATCAATACACAATACAAGCTTATCTTCATATGAAATCGCGCAGAGGCGGAACAAACCACGTACATTTGCCCTATCTTGCATTATTCGCAAGATCTCTTCACTGCGCGAACGGAGAGCCAAATGGAATACAGAATACGAGTAAGCATCGCTTAGAAGCGCATGCAGTCATTCGTAATGGTGCGAAAATGTAGGTATTTATGTAGAGTTAGCACATAATGTCTTACTATTAGAACTGCTTTATAAGAGTCATTATGAACTTTTTATTTACTTACATAGGTAAGTAAAATTACGCATTTTTCGCATAGGGGTGATACAGCCGGTCGATTTTATTAACATGTCGAAGCGAAGGCGTGGGTGAAGTGATCACAAAGTGAGCTGTCAAACTATACAAACAAGATGAAATGACAGCTCACTTGTCGTTCACTCCACCTACGTGAACACGGTGAGATGTCAACAGAATTAGATTAGAAAATAGACCGACTGGTTCTTTCCATAAACAGGGACATAGAACATAAAATCCTGCTTATATCTATATACTCTTTTTGTTTATTATACTGCTTAACAGTAGCATCCAAAATATGCTTCTTCATTTGTTATTTTTTAACCGACTTCCCAAAAAGGAGGAGGTTATCAATTCGGTTGCATGTTTTTTTTTTTTTTTTTTTTTTATGTTTGTTACCTCATAACTCCGACAATTATGAACCGATTTGAAAAATTCTTGTTTTATCTGAAAGAATATACTTGCAGATTGGTCCCATTTAAATCATATCAAAATCGGTTACGAACTTTGGATTTTAAATCGAAATAGCTGGAATTTGACTATTTAGATGACTCTTTGATAATCGAAATTGCGTATTTTGCTTTTCTGCGATTTTGCAGTGGTGTTGTTAGGTGTGGGGCACCACTAAAAAGTGAAAAATAAAAAACTTTTTACAAAAAAATACAACCGACTTCCAAAAAAAAACACTACAAAGTAAAAAATAACTTTAATTTCGGAAGTCGGTGTCAAAATCCGAAGAAACTAACAAAAACACCGACTTCCGAAATTAAAGTTATTTTTTACTTTGTAGTGTTTTTTTTTGGAAGTCGGTTGTATTTTTTTGTAAAAAGTTTTTATCAGCGGTAGTTGGTAAGAAAACTAATTTTTAACCGACTTCCCAAAAAGGAGGAGGTTATCAATTAGGTTGTATGTTTTTTTTTATGTTTGTTACCTCATAACTCCGACAAATGAACCGATTTGAAAAAAATTTGTTTTATCTGAAAGGATATACTTGCAGATTGGTCCCATTTAAATCATATCAAAATCGGTTACGATCTTTGGATTTTAAATCGAAATCACTGGAATTTGACTATTTAGATGATTCTTTGATAATCGAAATTACGTATTTTGCTTTTCTGCGATTTTGTAGTGGTGATGTTAGGTGTGAGGCACCACTAAAAAGTGAAAAAAAAAAAAAATACAAAAAAATACAACCGACTTCTAAAAAAATTTAGAAGTCGGTGTCAAAATACGAAGAAACCAACAAAAACACCGACTTCCGAATTTAAAGTTATTTTTTACTTTATAGTGTTTTTTTTTAGAAGTTGGTTGTATTTTCTTGTAAATTTTTTTTATTTTATTTATTCAGGCAAACAAACAATAATTGCGCACATACTTGGTAAACATAATCTAGGTATATCAGTGCGCAACTAACTACGTTATCCACAGGTTATATATTCGAATTGAAAGGATGCGCTCGAGTACGACATTACTAAATAATCATACAAATTACTAAGTCTTACTCTTGTAACACAATGGATGTGCTTACAAAAATAGGTTATTCTTCTACCATTTTGATCATTTTACGTAACTCAGTACAAATTTTGTAAGCTGACAATGAAAATACATAAATCTAGTTCCGAGAAAAGGGTATTATAATTTTTTGCTAAACGTCGCGTCGCAAAGGTGCGCAATAATGTAATTAAATATAATTATTTTTGTTTCAAATATAAATTTGACTAAAAAGATGCGAGACCGTAATATGCTCTAATAAATAGATGGTTTTTTAATTTGTCAGTACCTATGTTTTTTTGAAAATCCGAGAACAAAAAATATTCAAACAAAATAGACAATTTTTGGTGTTTGCATCTAGGTCATATTTTTTAAACGCCATTGCCAATTTTGATTAAATATGCAAAACACATAAACCACCTCAACCAGCATTGAATTTGAATCTGTCAGTATTTTCATAAAAGTTTATCGCTCAAACTAAACACCCACGCTGCGTTAGATTGTCACTGATCTGCATATGAATAGTAAGCCGGCTTCAGCTATTCCACAATGGACACACTGTATATACAAACGTTTGTATAAATATTACCATAAATGGAAATTGTACAAGCGCTTCTCTGTGCTAAAAAGTACGCCACTAGTCCAGAAAAAATATTAAATCAAAACTCATTGATTAAAACTATTCAACAAAATAGTACCTACTTTTGAACATGAAATTAGAAGACTCAAACCACACAAAAGGCCAAAGAATATCAATGTTACCTAATTACTGGTGAAATATCAATTCCTCTACTACTAATGGCGTCTCAATCAATATCTAAGTCATTTATTCACACGAGGCAGCAAAACTGCACTATTTGAACGTTGACATCACGAAGACAGTCGCCCATAATACCCAACATCAACACTTCCTGGTATTTAAGCCAAAAAAAAAATTGTAACACTACACTTCTTCTTCCCAGGCAAATGAAGCATACAGAAGTGCACCACGCTACACGTCAGGCCCTTCGCTACGAAGGTTATGCTACGTCATCTAGACTTCGCTACGACGACATTTGCGCTAAGCTGCCACTAAGATATTCTGTACACTACACTTTGATACGAACCGACCCAGTCGAATTTAAGAGAATTGACGCGTAGCAGTTTTAACACCAACATGAGCTACGAGCCGGCGCAGCGCTACGACGCTACGAGGATCACTTCGAGCTACGAAGTCTGTGCTACGCTAGCCTTCGGAATCCGCGCTAGGCTATGGAGTCTACCGTAGCCTACGCCGCGTAGTTTGCACTACAATTTCCTGTATTTTTATTTACACTGACAAAAACTCTATTTTCCTTCCATCCAAGATTACCACGCAAACAAACAGAACGCTAGTTTCACAGATCTGCATATGAATAGTCCGACACTACGCGGACTGGTATCACCAAATAAATTGATAAAGGAGAAGGTTAACTTTATAAAATGACTGAAAATAAGCGTTCAAACATAGACTCGTATGCGCGGTTCAGACTCGGGCTACGTTTCCAGCTTCAACCAGCTCTAATGCTAGTTACATTACATTGCGGGATAACTAGGTAAGAGAATAATATACGTAATCAACTAGCTGACCCGCGCAATTTCGTCTGCGTCACATTTTCCATTACTGCTCCGCTACTGTTTGTCTTAGCGTGATGATATATAGCCTATAACCTTCCTCGATAAATGAGCTATCTAACACTGAAAGAATTTTTCAAATCGGATCAGTAGTTCCCGAGATTAGCGCGTTCAACCAAACAAACTCTTCTGCTTTATAATATTAGTATAGATTACTGAACCGTACTCCTTAAGGATGGGAAATCATCAAATAAATCCTCCCATTCTGGGCGGAATAGAAGGAAGTGTTAGACTCTTACTGACTGATACCCATCCGTATTCCTCGTAACTTTGCATTCTAGAGCCGCTGTGACTCTTTCGAACAAAAACTGCTCAATCGCACTCTTGTGAATAAACTTGCGTACAAGTTGCTTGTAGGTGGAAACGCGGTCTTAAGCAAATGACAGTCGCGAGTGCACTTGTCACCGCTGTACCTGCAGTACAATTCTATTCACATATCAAAGAGAAGGCTTTGGTGAAGTAATCACGAAGTGAGTTGTCATTCCAACTGTCATTCCGACCGGCTGAAGCGAGTTTATGTATGAGTGCGTTTAATGGAACCGACTTTCAATCAATCTGCCTAGGCTTTCATTAAATATGCTGGTATCCGAGCATATTTCATGGAGAAACTCGGAAACGCGTCTTAAAGCAAATTACAGTCGCGAGTGCACTTGCCACCGCTGTACCTGCAGTACAATTCTATTCACATATCAAAGAGAAGGCTTTGGTGAAGTAATCACGAAGTGAGTTGTCATTCCAACTGTCATTCTGACCGGCTGAAGCGAGTTTATGTATGAGTGCGTTTAATGGAACCGACCTTCTCAAACAATCTGCCAAGGCTTTTCTGTTTTTGAGACTAGATTGTAATGGCTGCCAGCATATTTCATGGAGAAACTTCCTATCTAGGACCCTATTAAGATATATCCTAACACTATCGTGATTCCGGTGTGGCAGGGAGATGGATAGTACTATCTCTTTCTACAAAATAATCATGGTGGCGTTGGCACGAAGGGGGCTGGCCTTCTGTGTAACTGGTTACTGTACGTATTACATATTATGTTGCTCTCTTTTGTGCAAGGTAAACACCATGCTTGGCGCAAATAAATTATTCTCCCTTTTAGGGTTCCGTACTCAAAGGGTAACCAACGGAACCCAATTGATGTCCGTTCATCCATCCGTCCGTCCGTCTGTCTGTCAGCGGGTTGTATCTCAAGAACCGTAATAGGTAGACAGTTGAAACTTTGACACAGTGTGTATTTCTATTGCCGCTATAACAACTAAAAAATAAATTAAAGGGGCATCCAAACTAGAAACGCGGTTTTTCTGGGCTTATGGTGCGAAACACTTCGTGCGCGAGTTCGACTCACACTTGGCCGGTATTTTTCACAAGTGTTGACCTTCTGTGCATCTCTATTCTGTGACGGTATCTACCAGTAAGTACGTACTGAATACACAAACGTTTACATACATATTTACATTTGACATTGTGTATAAGTTTGTACTCTCTGTTGTTACCACTTTGTAATTATGGTTCCCAGTTTGTTTAGTGTGAGGCTTACAGGTTTTGGGTACGCGGATGTAATATTAATTTGGTAATTTAATTATTTTGAGTAGGTAAACATTGTGGGGAATATTGTGTACTTCAAGTTGTTAAATGTAGTTTATAAAGGACTGTAGGATCAAACGATATTGGCGGGAAATTAGTTAAATAATATTGTAGCCGGGTGATCTCGCCAATGTACGGTGGGCGAACGAAAATTGCAAGCGCAATAGTCAATGAGCATGACTTGCGAACCAATAACGTAAAGCGTCAGAGCTGTCTTCGTCAAACCAATCAATGGAGAGTGTGCTCACGACTCCTGTCAGTTATTGTACAGATTTATCCTTGCATGAAATTCCACCAATCACCCATTTTATTGTCACTCTGTTAATGTTAACTTTTTGTAGGGCTTATGCAACGTATAACACAGTAAACGCAAAACCTGAACAGAATTAACCGTATTTACCATTAAGAACAAAAAAAAAAAACAGGTGGTCGGTATATTTGATCAAATAAGGCACAAATAACAAGTTTTTTTTTCCGATTTACGATTTTTTCCGTCATGTCATATAATATATATTGTTGTTCGTTCCATTGTTAAGTTGTTCATAATTATAAGTACAATGACACTGATTTTCAGTTGTTGCATAAAATATGTTTCTATGTTGCACTCTAGCTTCATAAAAATCTGTGAAAGTCAAGTTTATGCAACATCGAAGACTTTTCTATCGAAACGCGACTAAAGTTCACAACATTAATGGCCAACGAGCAACCTTTCAAAGTGTTAAAAAACTTGAATAAAAAATAGAAAGAAAAACATGTAGAAGTTCTTGGGTTAAGTAGAAAGTAGTGAAAAGATGTACCGTGTCAATTATATTAATGTAGCTTCCAATGTGCTTCAAGACATCCAAACAACAAAACTTCTCATGTCATATTAAATATTAAAGTTTTCTATTCATCACATTTTCTTTCAGTTCAGACGTTCAACTTTGTAGGATAACAAGCAGTGAATTGGCAGAAATTTTGCGCTTCTTCTAAAAGTGTAGCTAGCATGTTATTTTTTTAATTTTTTTGTACAGTTGTAAGTCGAAGCTGACGAAAGCCGAAGCTTTGCGACAGTTGTTTATTTTGTTGATAGGCAGAATACTTTAAACGTTTTACAGGGTGTCGCAGAACTCATCGTCAAACCGGAATCTGGTGATAGGACAAATCATAATAGTTACCAGAAAAATATAAAAAAGTCACGTTTTTTTTTTAATTACAGTAATTTCTTTTTTTTTTCGAAAAATTAAAATAACTAAGAATTTAAAACAACAGGTTACACAAGCACTAGGTACATCATATTTAAAAAAAACATGGAAAAGTATAGATTTGTAGACAAAGGAGCTCAAATTCTCCATCCATTTTTAGCAAATAAAAAAAAAAAATACCGTAATTTAGGAAAATAATACATGACAGATTTCTTTAAATATTTTTCTGTTAACTATTATGATTTGTCCTATCACCCGCTTCCAGCTTGACGTTGAGTTCTGGAACACCCTGTATGTCATCATCACTTCAGCTAAAAGACGTTAATTGCCGGACATTAACCTCCACCGCGCTACGCTACTATACGCTGAGACAGGGACCTTTTTTGGCCTCGCACAGAGTCAACTTATTTTTATAAGTTAGTTTTACATTTTTTTTTTTACTTTTGTGTGTACTGTGCGGGTCTGGTGTTCACTAGAATCACTAGTTACACTTTTGAGGTTTGGATTAAAACCACTCAATTAACAGTAAGTAGTATGCAACTCGAAGAGACCGTCTAGTCGCCAGCAGGGCTTGTTGGGGACTGCCTCACGGCGATACCATCGGGTTACAAACTACGTTTATTGTTTATACATCACAATAGTCATTAAGGCAGGAACCATTTAATAAACATTTTTCTTTCTTTCTTTCACCAAGTGTCGCCACAACTACCGGTTCTAAGCGCCTCGCATCCAACGGCTACTCGCGACCTTCATCAGGTCATCGGTACACTTTCTGTGAGGCTTTCCAACGTTGCGTCTTCCGGTTCGCGATCGCCACTCCAAAACTTGATGGCATGGTTGGCGCAGTGGTTGAGCGATCGACTGCTGCGTCGCGTGTCGTGGGTTCGATTCCCTCACGGAACAAATATTTGTATGGCCTACAGTTACTTGTTTCGGGGCTGGCTGTTTCTGTATATGACTTAGTATGTTCGTAAACGCACCCACGATACAGGAGAAATTCCTAGTGTGGGGCAACGTTTTATTATAAAAAAAAACTTTTCATCCCCCATGGACCATCGGTTCTGCAAGCCATGTGCCCAGCCCACTGCCACTTCAGTTTGGTGATCTTTCGGGCTATATCGATAATCTTTCGGGCTATATCGATAATCTTTCGGGCTATATCGATAATCTTTCGGGCTATATCGTTAATCTTTTGGGCTATATCGATAATCTTTCGGGCTATATCGATAATATTTCGGGCTATATCGATAATCTTTCGGGCTATATCGATAATCTTTCGGGCTATATCGATAATATTTCGGGCTATATCGATAATCTTGATTCTCTTGCGGATATCATCATTCCTTATTCGATCATGCAAGGAAATTCCACTTATTAACTTCCCCATTGCCCTTAGAGTCACTTTAAGGCTTTTAATGAGCGACTCGAGTGCTCTGCGAGGCTATAGGTGACCCCCAAGAATTGCTACATGGACTGGACGTGTACTTGTCACATCCATCCTCCATAAAGCCTCACAGCGCCGACCGGTACTGTGGTTCTAATATCCATCCACAAGGTCTTTAAATTTTCTTAATCTGTTATCTAATTCTTTTATGATCAAAGCACACTCGTTCAGTCATTCTTCTTTTTTTTGTCACTGGCACGACAGTAGTTTAAATTTAGTTGGCCCAAAATATTGCTACTTCCATAACATTGTAATTATTGGTGGTAGCACATAATAATATGTCACTTTGGTTGCATGTTTTGGGGCACAGAGGGCAAGATAGGAGATGGAGCATGGTTTGTGAAATCCCCAAATACATTTTAACTCGTAAGTAATTTCGTGTTAATTTCACGTGTAAACAAGCATAAAAGTGTTTGTAGTGAAAATATTAATTCTGTGGGAGCGTGTGAGTTCTAAACATATGTAAAAGTAAGCACCTCTCTGCTCGCTGCATCCGGAATTTCCTTTGTAAATTCGCTGACTTAGTGTAACGGAGCATGTACATTAACTCGCGTATTTGCTTAAGAGAAAGGTGGTTTTATTTGGTTGAAAATTCAAAATGTCAAGGTTGCTTTCCTTTTTATTTTGATGGCAGATTGGTGAAGTGGGCGAGTATCTAGTTGCGTTTTTAAACTCGTGCTATTTTTTTACTACTACGTAGCTGGATACAGGGGTATTGAAAAAGTGTCAAGATTTAGATACATTCTTAATTTTTCTTGACGTCATAAGGGCGACTACCTTGATGTGTTTGAAAACCGGTTTGGTTTACTGTAGCGTCGCTGGGCACCATGAGTTTTTTTTTACTTCTCCGCTGTTATTTATAGATTTATTTCGTTGCGGAATCTAGTTTTGTTGAATCGTTTCCCCGGGACTCGTAGGCTTCATTGCCTCGGCAATCTTCTAGTGATCGCCACTGTTGTTATTTTTGTTTCCAGAAAAAGTGATTGGAAATATTCCGGTACCATTATTCAAAACTGAAACATTAATTTACTCAAAAGTTAATTTTCCTGAGTTTTCAACTGTACTTTCCGAGTAGAGACATGAGGTAAACCCTTCCAATTTAAATTTCTAGATGAGTTCGTATTTAAATCAAAACTGATCGCATATTGGATTAATAAATTTTCAAACAAAGGATAGATCCGAGAACACTTTAATTAATGTTACCCAAGTAGGTAGTAAGTAGCAGTTTCCATTTACAAAATAAATGTTGTATTTTTAATTTTAAGCCTTTATGAAGTGAAAACTTTGTGGACGAAAATAGAAAAATCCTTTTGTCGCGTTAAATTTTTTTTTACAGTACCCACGGGCATAATTTCACAGTTTTATGGCAGCTGGTGAAAATAAGGATTCATTATTTTCGCTCACAGATTCCCAGTTGGATTATAACCAAGTGTGCAAGCGTCTTAACAGTTCTATTTTCCGTAAGCACGTTGGAAATTCGTTTGATTCCACCGTAGCTCGTCGAATATCTATGTGAGGTAATACTTTGTGATTTTTACGTAAAAATTCATTTTTAATACTTATAAAACGGTAGTTTTATGAAGGTCCTCCTTGATCTAATAATTTCTTGGAAAATTCTTGACTGTGAAAGAATGCAGAATTTTCGAACAAAGTAAAATTCACGTGAAAAAGATATTTTCCTATCTTTTGCTTTCCGAGACACGGAGGAATATCGGTATGTGAAATTTGGTTGGTGACCCATCCACAGACTGAGATGTTGCTTAACCTTGCAGATTGATTCGTGCAGCTATAAATTATTTAGCAACGAGCTTAACAACGAAACATTTGTTCTTAAGAATCATTCTAGACCCTATGAATTTTAACAAACTTTATCACCAATTTTTACCCAACTACAGCAAAGCCATAAGGATGGGTTTTGTTATTTCTTACGGCAGCGCAAAGTTTGTCACAGATATTTAAAAAGCAGGGATATGAATATTTTTTTAAACAGCTTCCATTTTTCAGGACACACAACTGTTCCACTTTCAAATATGCATGTCACCGGAAAGAGGCAAACGCCGTAAGATTGTAAAAAATCGCGTGAAATTGTAAACTTTTTTTTCATAATAAGACACGGATAGCTTGGAAACTATTGAAACAAAACGGTTTTTAAAGTGAAACTGTTATTACAATATCGTCTCAAACTTTTTCGTGCGTGTTGCATGTCGCGTGACGGTCGGCCGCAGAGTAGGGATAAAGTGAAAGGCGCTCGTCAGAGCAGCTGAGGCCAATATGGCGGCGCCTATAGTTCGCATCAGCTGACCTTTTTTAGTGAAAAGAAGTTTCACTTTTACCGTGGTGTCATAAAACCACACATTCCGTTTTACAAAATATATCGGAAAATATAATCTAATAAACATTTAGAATTTACCATTTTTCGGTGACATGTATAATACATAGTCACCACTTCAAATAATATATCAAGAACACCGTCACCGAATGGACTAAAATATTTCCCGAAGTGCCTTTGGGACGAACACTCCAAACTTTCGAGCATTAAAACCATTACTAGGACAAACATCTGACGGTGCTGGTAAAAGGAACCATCGACATTTCGATAGCCAATTCGAAGTCAGAGTGGCATGTACACACATTACCTTAGACGGTAAAGGCAAAAATATTGGCTTTTGAACATGGAAATCGGTCCTTTCCTCGAAGGATTCCACGTTCGAAGTTTTTGTTTTTGCATTTTTTTTTAATTATTCCGTTTCTGTGTGTCATTGTTTTGTTTTTGAAGTGTTTTTTTTTGTTTCTGGCTTCCGTATTTGAAAAGTTTGTTAGTATTGTGTATTATTTGTTATGTTGCTGGATATAAAAGCATGGGGAATTCTTCTTATTTTTAAAGCAACGTTAATAAGTCAGTTGCAATCTGTCAAAAAAAAAAATACAAACATTTTTCTTAGACAACATTAATAGTTGCCTGTTGCACCATGAAGAAATAATTTACCGTAATATTTTAAACATTGCAAGGATTAACAAAAATTAAAAACATCAGAAGCAGTATGTAACGTAGATTTAATATTTTCGATAGCCAGACATAAGAAGAGGAAAGCGATTAAAGGCTTTAGTAGCAGCAATCAGCAATATTAAACACATAAAACAAACCTTAAATTGTACTTACATTTGACCTTTTTTAAATAACGTCAAATACCTCGATAGGTACTTATTGTAAGTGTTGAGACCGCCAGAAGGCATAATAAATCCTCTTCGGCGTAAGATTTCAAAGAAATGGTCCGGGATAAATTCAGTAGCAATGGACCATTTTATTTTCCTTCAGGAAACCCTTGAAATTTAATCCAAAGAGTGACCTTGGCCCTTTTTAATTCGACAGTTTCATAAAAAAGCTATTTTTGGTGGCAAATACCCTTTATATCCTTTCGTGAAAAGGTATTGGATCTTCTTGATCGGGACGCCTTTATGCAAAATTTTCTCGGGGGAATTTAACTTTTTTTTTTAAAGTGGTTATGTTTGGTAGTGTTCTATGAAAATTTGGTTCTTTAATTTTGGTTAGGAGAAAAGAAGAAGTTTTTGATTTACCTACTTGAATTAGGTTTGCTCTTATTTTTTTTTTTTTTAATACTTTACTCACAAATATGTACAGAGGTGGATTTCCCGGCCCCGGTTTCCTTCGGCCATTCTAGTCTAGGTCAAAGATGACAGAGATATAGTTAACGATGGAATGAGAATTACCCAGAAGAAGGCTGTTCACTCTAACTTTGAAGACATTTTCTTTGCTCTTGACTCTAGTCTTGGTCAGAGATGACAGAGACAAAGTCTACGATGGAGCGAGCTTACCCAGAAGTAGCCTGTTCACTCTAACTTTGAAAAGATTAGGGTTGTAAGCATTCGGAAATACAGACACAGGCAAAGAGTTCCACTCCTTTGCTGTGCGCATTTCGAAAGACGCCATTACACAAGACGACATTAGGGTTGAATGCAGTTCCACTCCTTGGCTGTGCGAATTTCAAAGGATTTTTTGGAATCGCTTAGTGTGAATTGAATAAATAGCAAAACAGTAGATAGATAGATAGATAGATAGATAGATAGATATAACGTTTATTTGGTACAAAGAAAGAAACACAACACACAAAAGCAAAGTAACATAACAATAGAAAATACAAATAATTAAATTAAAACACATAAAAAAAGGCAGAATGTATGGCAATTCATCTCAACAAAATAATTTGCCAGAGTACCTACCTACATAATATATATATATATATTTGATATAGACACCAAATGTGCAGTGTGTGTGTCTCTAAGCTGCACCAAATGGGAGTCCAACTCAGCATGTGCCAGGCAAATATACCAGACGCTGATATTCTGCTGGATCCCGGCAGAGACATACGGACGTCAAGCAGTTGTACATATAAAAGTTAACAATAAAAGTAAATTGTGGTCTTGTGTAAGGTGAGTCTAAATTTTTTAATATAGATAACATTTTTACTTACCTATATTGTTTTTATGTGTGTGTATAATAAATATTAATAGATATAAATGTGTGATGGTAGAAATATATTATGATTGTGTAATTCATTTATAATTTGGAGGCTATGTTGAAAAGTAATATATTGTAAAATGTTTGCTGTGATTGACTGTGCTTGCTACTTACTACATAACGTGTACGTGTGGTATAAACCGCAAAACCCCACTGGACACGAATAAATATTCAAAAAAAAATATATCTTTTTTGTCTGCATTTTAACCTCTGGCGGACTTCACACATTTCATACGTCACTACCCTTGCGGACCTTGCGTCCCGCGCCGCTCCGCGGGCGGTCGCTTACCGTAAGTGTAATCTGACCCGAGCCACTTAAAACGTTATCGCGGCGTTTCTGTAGCTTGTATCCGAGCAGTTGAAACGGTTTCGGGTTCCATAATTATGTCGTCATGAAATTAAGTATAAACAAAACTCTTATTAGTACTCGAGAAATAAATATATCCTATTGAAATGAGAGAACTTGCTGAATGTAGTTATGTTGCTGTTTATGTTATTTCTGACAAAACTATTGCATCAATTTACACCAATTTTTGGGATCTAGCTTATGAAAAGACAAGTAATCTAATGACAATGATCTTTTATACGAGTTCTATAGCCGATTATAGCAATATTCAAGCTCAAACTTCATAAAGCGCGGCGCCATTTGTTGTTTTTTATTGCGTAATTCAATGCGCTATTTTGATAACGATTATCAGAGTTATATCAAACAGATTCCAATTGGAAAAGCTTGTAGAATACTACCTATATATTCATCAACGCATTGTTAACTATAAATCGTTACAATATGCTTACTTTAATTGTAAACATTGCCAGAAACCCAAACAATAACAATGTTGACCTTAGCGAACACTCGAAATTACGTAACTTTTGTTGGCTCAACTAAACAAGTTTTGTTATGTTATTTCATGCAAAAAACTAGCTACATACTTGTAGGAAATAGTGATAAATGATTATTTATCCACTTACCTTAGAATATTGCACTAAAAACACACAAAATTCACTAAAATAACTTCACCATTGCGCGCGAAATCACCGAGACATAGAAACTTTTGACAAGAGTTTTAGAAATGTCAGGTGTCATCTTTTTAGTATGTTTTTTTTTCTAGAGTCGGCAAATTTTATACGCCATAGAGAATATTCGTAGACAAACGATTCTAAAGCTTACTAAACACGAAAATAAAGTTTTAATCAGTCGCGGTGTGCTGGGTCCAATTGGACCCAGCGGGGCTCAACAGAAATACTCACTTGCTGGGTGAAATTTCACCCGGCGGTCCGCCAAACAAGTTTTGTTATGTTATTTCATGCAAAAAACTAGCTACATACTTGTAGGAAATAGTGATAAATGATTATTTATCCACTTACCTTAGAATATTGCACTAAAAACACACAAAATTCACTAAAATAACTTCACCATTGCGCGCGAAATCACCGAGACATAGAAACTTTTGACAAGAGTTTTAGAAATGTCAGGTGTCATCTTTTTAGTATGTTTTTTTTTCTAGAGTCGGCAAATTTTATACGCCATAGAGAATATTCGTAGACAAACGATTCTAAAGCTTACTAAACACGAAAATAAAGTTTTAATCAGTCGCGGTGTGCTGGGTCCAATTGGACCCAGCGGGGCTCAACAGAAATACTCACTTGCTGGGTGAAATTTCACCCGGCGGTCCGCCAGAGGTTAAATTATCGAAGTGTTCGAAATCGTCACGCCCAGTTCTTTCTGAGAGTTGATGAGGAACTGTCGGAGCCGACTTCTAAAACTATCAATACTTCCAATGTTTCGTATCGGCGGGGGAATATTGTTCCAGCACTTGGATGCAGCGTACCTGAAACTGCCTCTGAAGGCAGCTGTCTTGTGCGGCTGAGTAGCAAGTTGTTGCGAGCACTGTCTACTTGCGCATTCCCTTTTACTAGCAATCCAGCTCAGTTTGTTATAAAGGTAGGTCGGCTGCCTGTACTTTATAACGCCAAACAGTAGACAAGCCAAGGCAAAGCAGTAGGTATGGTAATTTGCAGTGTTAGATGTCCTATGGTAGAAAGGGACCGGTGGGATGAGCATTTTATTTTTGTAAAAGTATAGCATTGTTTATTTTTAATTTTGTTAATCTTGGTAAACACCCTCCTCTTGGTAACCTATTGTAATCAGTTTGCCTTGCAAAGAAAGTACTTTTTTCTGGCAACTGTCTGTCGAAAACAAAAAGAACAGGCACACACACACAGGTTACAGTGAATAGGCTACTTCTGGGTTAGCTCGCTCCATTCGTAGACTTTGTCTCTGTCATCTCTGACCTAGACTAGAGTCGAGAGTAAACCCATCTCGACCAATATTATACACTAGCTGACCCGCGCAACGTCGTCTGCGTAACATTTTCCATTACTGCTCCGCTCCTGTTGGTCTTAGCGTGATGATATATAGCCTATAGCCTTCCTCGATAAATGGGCTATCTAACACTGAAAGAATTTTTCAAATCGGACCAGTAGTTCCTGAGATTAGCGCGTTCAACCAAACAAACAAACAAACAAACAAACAAACAAACTCTTCTGCTTTATAATATTAGTATAGACTAGCTGACCCGCGCAACTTCGTCTGCGTCACATTTTCCATTATTGCTCCGCTCCTATTTGTTTTAGCGTGATGATATATAGCCTATAACCTTCCTCGATAAATGGGCTATCTAACACTGAAAGAATTTTTCAAATCGGACCAGTAGTTCCTGAGATTAGCGCGTTCAACCAAACAAACAAACTCTTCTGCTTTATAATATTAGTATAGATGTGCACGTAAGTTTGTTTGTTACACTTTCACGCGAAAACTACTTAACCGATCATTATGATACTTTGTATACATATTTTTGAAGGTATGAAGCTGCTTTCAGACTACGCTATAATATATAGCATAGAGCACTGTCAATAATTTATAGTATAGTACAGTGTGAACGTGTCCATGACAATTATGTATGGTGCGCGATATTGTTGTGCTATGAGCTATATACTATATGTTATTATATTATAGCGTAGTCTGAAAGTAGCTTTAGAAGTAACATAGCACACTTTTTATTAAACAAAAAACTAAAAATTGGGCGAAGTTGGAGGCATCAGCAGTCTCAAATAAAAACAAAAAAAGATACAGAATATTAAGGGTGCCATGTCATTGTCGACCGTATCGTTGACTACCATCAATTTTAAAATACTGGTCAAATGTGACCTCTCAAAATTTCGGTACCCAATTAAAACTACTTCAACAACTATAAAGGACGTCCAATATCAAAGCGATAACGCCTCGACTCTCGTTAATCATCGAATTACTCACACTCAACTCAACGTTTTAATTTCAAACTAAGCCTCAAGCAGACTATTTCTATCAAAAACTTATATTAACATTCATAATATTAATTCTTACATATATAAGGTGTAATACGATTATGACGACACGGTTGGCGCAGTGGTTGAGCGATTGACTGCTGCGCAGCATGTCGCGGGTTCGATTCCCGCACAGAACAAATATTTTTACGACCTACAAGTATTTGTTCCGAGTCTGGGTGTTTTTCTATCTATAATATGTATGTATTTACAAAAAAAATAATGTATATAAGTAGTTTATCAGCCATCTCGTTACCATAACACAAGCATTAGGTTGCTTAGCTTGGGACTATATGGCGTTGTGTGAAATGTCCAAGGATATTATTTATTTATATTACTAGCGACCCGCCCCGGCTTCGCACGGGTGCAATGCTGATACTAAATATACTACAGAAAAACTGTTACCTCGCGTCTGAGCCGCGCGGGTACCTTACTCATAGATCTAAACTCCCCTCCCGCACGCGCACCCCCGCCTTGGTGACGTCCACTTTGCAACGGGCCGTGCAGCAGAAATCGTAATATTTTAGTTTCGCCATAACTTCGAAACCAAACGTCCGATTTTAATCATACAAAGACCAAATATTATCTACATAAACTGTACTTAGTGATGAAATACTTTATTTTAATAAGGATTAATAGCATGAGTAAAATAAACGCGTTTAAATGTAGTCCAAAAAAAATCTAGATTTTTATATAAAAAAGTGGTTGTTGTGCCTCACTCGACATAGATAGGTATAATAAAATAATAAAATAATAAAAGAATTTATTTTCTCACCACAATATTACAAAATACATATTTTTATTTTATTTATTTATTTATTTATTAATTAGGATCATCAACATTGCATGCACATTAAATATAACAAGCACTTTTTACAAAAATCGTATAGTGCAGCAACACTTACAGATAATCACAGCATTCAATAACAAGTATCGCATGGCGACATGTGAATTTTGTAAATTGATATTATGAAATAATTATAAATACAATGTCAGAATATAAAATAAATACAATGTCAGAATATAAAAAAAGCGGAAAAGGTTGTATTTACTTGGCCGAGGGTATTTTACGGGGACATTTATTAGTATTTTTGACACTAACTCTGAACAGTCGACCTCTCCATTGATAAGTTTGCGCAAAAACATTTGGTCAAGAAGCCGTCGCCTATCGCTTAAGGAGACCAATTTGAAGTATTTCAGGCGATCAGAATATCTGTGGATTTTTTTAGCTAAATTACAGCTGTATGACAGGTGCCAGAGAAAACGCTTCTGTACTTTTTCTATATTTTTTTTGTAGATGTCATAATTTGGGGTCCATATTGAGCTACAGTATTCCAAGCCACTGCGGACAAGGGATTGGAACAACATAATTTTTGTTGAGGGGTTTTTAAATTCCTTGCAATTCCTCAGGATGAAACCAAGCGTTTTGAATTGTCGGGTTATCATTCTGTCAATATGCAAGTTAAATTTAAGGCCCTTATCGAAAACAACTCCAAGATCTTTTATTTCGTCGACTTCTGCAAGAATCCTGTCATTTAGTCTATACTTGGTGTGTAGCGCAGATTTATTTCTGTGGAATTTTATATGAAAGCATTTTTCGGTGTTAAGTGTCATTTCATTTTTGTCACACCAAACAGAGAGTCTGTCGAGATCTTCTTGCAGGAGAACTGAGTCCAATGGTGACTTGATTGCTCTGGCTAATTTGAGGTCGGCTGCGTATAAGAAAAACTCTGAATGCTTGAAACAGTCATTTATGTCGTTTACAAATATGTTGAATAAAATGGGAGCCAAGTGGGAACCCTGAGGTACTCCGGACCCGGTGGCGAAGGGACTAGAGGAGTGACCGTTAACCACCACGGTCGAGGTACGACCCGATAAATAGGAGGCAAACCATTTAAGCAAGGTACCTCCTATACCAATATTGGACAGCTTCCCGATCAGACGCTCGTGATTTACCTTGTCAAATGCTTTAGAAAAATCCGTGTATATGACATCTACAGGGACCCGGGAGTCCAACATCTGAGCCAGGTAACTGTGGTAAAGCATCAGGTTCGTAACCGTGGACCTGGCTTTCATAAAACCGTGCTGTTGTGTAATAATACTTTGCTTAACGTGTGCGAATATAGCTGGACATAAGAGTGACTCGAAGATTTTGGCAAACACCGGAAGGATTGAAATCGGTCTGTAATTCTTTATCAGATTTTTCTCACTTGTTTTCGGTATTGGAACAATGAGCGCTTCCTTCCAGATTTTGGGGAAGTTACCTGTTTTTAAGGACTTATTGTAAATTATTGTTAGAGGTTCCGATAAAGCCTCTGCACACATTTTAGCAAAAATGGAAGGAATGCCATCAGAGCCAGCACCCTTATAAGAGTCAAGTCTTTTCAGTGCTCGACAAACATGTATCTTTGTGAAAGTGACTGCGCACATGTCTGTCGAATAGCTTTTGTCACACGTGAAGGTTGTGGTGGTTTTAGTTGGGCTGTTCGTATACACGGAAGAAAAATGTCTGGCGAATAGATTACAAATACCAGGCCCCGTGAAAGCAGTGTCGTTAAATAAGCTCATTGGAGATGGATAGGATCCAGAGTTTTCCTTTTTATGTTTAATGTGTGACCAAAACAGTTTCGGATTTGACTTCAGAGATGACTCCAGGTGAGTCAAGTATGTTTGATAGCTACAGCGGCTTACAGTATTAGCTCTTTTTCGAAGCATCTCAAAAGTCAACTGGTCACGAGGATTGCCATACTTCTTAAATCTTATTCTGAATTTGTTTTTTTCCCTCAGTATTCGTATAAGACCTTTATTATACCATATAGGATACTTTTTATTAGGTATTCTTTTTTTGGGAATGTAAACGCTTATGATGCTTTGTAGGGTTAGGTAAAATTTGTCAAGCATTGTATCGGTATCATCACCTGAGCCAAATATTTCATGCCAATTAACTTTATTAAGTTCTGTGTTGATTGCGGTATAGTCAGCTTTGAAAAAGTTGAGCCGCTGGTTGTAATTAGGAATCACATTCTTGCTTATAGTATAAGACAATGTGATTTCAAGAGGTGGATGCAGTTCGTCAGGAATAGACAGAAGAGTGTCGCTAGTCACCACCCCACCTACACAGCCATCGCTAAGCACAAGATCCAGAATTTTATCCTTTTTATTTGTACTTGCATTGAATTGTTGTAGATTATTCAAAGCCATGAAGTTAAGTAGTGAGCGGGCATAAGAGCTACCGTTAGCATCACCAATAAGGGAATGAGAGGAACCATTAGATGCAGACCACTTAATACAGCTCAGGTTGAAGTCACCCAGAATGACAACTTCATTTTGTGTCTCGAAGGTTTTATTCGCGTTATCGATGTAATGGTCCAATATGTGTTTTTGAATAGGAGGAGGTAAGTATGTGCAACATATTAGTATTGACTTTGTTTTACTACTCGAGGTCTTAATATCCACTGAAACCCACAAATCCTCACAATCACTTTCTAGCCCATATAATCGCCGCGATTGAAGCTGTTTAGTTACTGCTATCAGTACTCCGCCCCCAGACTTTTTCGAGTGAAAGCCACTAGTTTCCCTATCACGCCTATATACTTCATATCGGTCATCAAACAATTCTCGGTCGTATACAGAGGAGGATAGCCAAGTCTCAGTGAGACAAATTATGTTAAAATTATTATTTATGACATTTAGGTAAAAATCGACAGTTTTAGTATTTAAACCTCTTACATTCTGGTAATACAAATTTAGAGATGTCATTGATAACAGGTAATTATGTATGAAGCATTTAAGTCTGGATTGGAGACAACTTCCAGGATATTCTTCTAATGCAGTTTGTCAAGTGACTTTTGACTAGTTATAGTCTTGGCTTGGTCGGTTTCACTCTTCCTGACAAAAATCTTCCCGTTCCTTATCCAGACAAATTTGTAGGAAAGTTCCTTAGCCTTGATACGCGTTGCTGCATGGAGGGATTTCTTTTCTGGTGACAGATGCTCGCTGATGTAAACAGGCTTTTTTACTCCACCTATACCAAGATCTCCGGTATTTAGTTTTTCGCCATTAATTTTGGCCTTGTTGTATTTAGCAACAGCCGACAGCAGACTATCTCGGCAGCGGGGACTTTGCAATTTAACAACTACTGTGCGTGGCAAGACACTGTTCGGATTTAGTTTTGGCACTCGGAAGCAAGATTGAATTTCAGCGTCTTTTATCGGTTGTGAGACCACTTTTCCAATTTGAGACACCGTCAGAGCTAGATTTTCGGATTTGTGCTCAGGTAGACCATGAATTTCAAAGTTAGATTCCCGAGTAAGTTGCTCAAGAGAAGACAGGCGAGTAATCAACCCGTTAACTGATGTTCGTAGGATTGTGTTTTCCTTTTTGAGACTCATTATGTCCTGCTCACGGGATTTCAGGAGCTCGGATATTTCATCATATTTTTTGTCGATGAATTGGACTGTGGTGACCAGTTCTGAGATCTTATCCTTGAGTGGTCCAAGCTCAGTTTCCAGGGACTTCTTCAGTATCTTAGGCAGCTCTATGTGTAATACTTCAACTATTTCGGAACGTATCAATGGCAGCATCTACATATTACAGGTTATCAGTTAGACAACTTAAATATTGTGGGAGACTGGTGCCTAAACTAAGCTCTAGGCCTGTATTTCAGGACACCAGGTCTCCGCCCTTTTACAAAATTATGCATTTTACTTTCTTATGTACTTGAGCACTGACAACTTTAAGAGGAGAAAAAAAAAAAAAAAAAAAACGAACAAAAGGAAACAATGAAATCAACATTATAAGAAGATTGGAAATTCTAGCCATAAACTTTGGTTACTTAGGTTATTTGTGTGTGTGATATAGTGTGTGTGTGTGTGTGTGTGTGTGTGTATGTGTGTTTATGTGTGTTAGGCGCTTTTTTTTTTTTTTAGTTTATTTCGTTTATTCATTACATTTTTTTTTGGGCGAGTGAGACTGAATGTTAATGATATATATATATATATATATAATATTATGTGACTTTGTTGTAGTAGAAGAACGGGATGTTTTGGTAAGTAATACACTATATAATGTTTTTTTTTTTTTATTTTTTTTTTTTTATTTCAACTTTGGGACTAGACTTAATGTAAGTCGATTTGTATTTTGTATGGTTATTGTAACAGCTACGAAATTACACCATATAGGTAAGTAAGATTTCAGTGTCCTCATAATTTAGTGGTTGTAGTATGGCAGTAACTTTCTTTTTGCACATAGCCTTAGTGAGGTTAACTATAGGTGCCATCCTGTTTATTTTGTTATATAAAAAACCACCCAGGTGGCAGAAAAACCGCTTTGAAAATTGGGTAGTAGAGTGGTGTATGAGACGGCGATCTACAGGGTCGTACCGTCTTTTGCAATATGAGGCTGTGGGATGATAAGTAAGTAATGAGTGCTGTTTCAATATGATGTTCAAGATAAAAAGTTGACGCACTGTCAAAACTTTAGCCTCCTTGTATAAGAGCGCTGTGGGATAGCGGTATGGCAGGAATGAGGACACTTTTAAGATTGCTCTCTGGGCTCTCTCCAATTCAATCATTGTAGTTTTCGGAGCACCTCCCCAGACAGAGATACAGTATGTTAACAGTGACTGAGCGAGGGCAAAATAAACTGACTTCTTTAATTTTTCATCGGCTACTAGTCTTAGGGTTTTGAAAATATATATTAACTTGCGTAACCTGGTTTTAAGAGTCTCAATATGTTCCTGGAATCTAAGGGTATTATCGATTATAACTCCCAGATACTTCACGTGATTAGCGCTGCGAAGGTGAGTGCAGGTACACATATTGTTATCATATGGTTCTGGACAAGTGTGTGCTAATATTGTGTAGGGCACTGAGGAGTTTGGAACGTTGCCATTTGCTCTAAGAGAGAAGGTCATATAATTGGTTTTCTCCGCGCTCAGTGTTAGAACATTACTGCGTAACCAATTTGACACAGTATTGAAGCCCGATTGCGCGTATGAGAAGACTTCGTCCCATGTATCAGCGCTAAAGACGAGTGCCGTATCATCCGCAAATGCTATGATCTTACCCTTGGGGAGTGTGAGCCTACCCAGGTCATTAACATAGATTAGGAAAAGAGTGGGACCTAATACGCTTCCTTGGGGGGCACCATATGAGACTGTGCGTTCATTACTAATGTGTTCGTCTATTTTAACGCACTGGGTACGCTCACTCAGATAGTTTTCAAAGAGTTCAAGTTGAACCCCTCTTATTCCCAAATTCTCCAATTTTTGAGAGAGAATGGACACAGAAACCGTGTCAAATGCCTTAGCAAGGTCTAAAAATATGCCCAGAACTTTTTCCCCCTTATCCAGGTTGGTGACAACATAATTTGATAAATCATGTACTGCGTCGGACGTGGATCTGCCAGATCGAAAGCCGTATTGTGTTGGAGACAAGAGATTATGTTTTTCAAGGTAATCAACAAGCCTCTTGTTCATTATCCTCTCCAGAACCTTCGAGAGGGCAGGTAAAACAGCTATAGGCCTATAATTGCTGACACAGCTTCTGTCCCCACTCTTGTAGATAGGGTGTATGATCGATCTCTTAAAAACTTTAGGGAATTTACCTGTTGAGAGAGCTAGGTTACAAATGTATGTAAGCGGGGGCACAATAGAGGCTTTATGTTTCTTAAGAAGACTACTCGATATTCCGTCCCATCCCAGTGCACAATCACTTCGAAGGGACAACAATATATTTTCGACCTCATCTTTATCCGTTGGTAGCAAAACCATTGAATTCTGGTTGTTTATATCGATTAATTTGATAGGTTCTGGGGGGCTTATTATTTTTTGCGCGAGCTGTTTGCCAATTTCAGCAAAATAATCATTAACAGAGTTTACCGATATTTTCGGAGTAGATGACAGTGTTAAAAGATGAGATGGAGTTTCTTTCTTTTTATTCCTGTTTGTTAAATTATTTATAGCAGTCCAAAGTTGCTTGGGATTTGATCCAGCTTTGCTTATTTGTTTTTTTTCATATTTTGTTTTAATTTTCTTTAGTAAGTTGTTACAAAAGTTTCTATATCTAGTAAAAGTTATTTTTAGATCGACATTATCTGGTGCTTTTTTAAATTTCTTATGCAAATTGTCTCTGTGTCGCACACAGCGTAGAAGGCCTGGGGTTATCCATGGCTTTATAGTTTTTTTACGGTTCGGCACGTTGACAGTTTGTGAATTGGACTCTATAACTTGCCTTATTAGCTTAACAAAAGTTTCCGCTGCCACATGAGGATCTCGACTGTTATAGACGTCACTAAAATCTAGTTGCCCAATGTCTATATCTAACTGGTCGTGGTTGACGCGGACTACCTTTTTTTTCGTAGTCGTATTAGTGGTTTTCTTTGAAAGAAACAGCAATACCGTGTCATGATCAGTCAGTGCAGAATGAGCAACAAGTGTTGAAGCAGGCCTCTGACTTTTCAAGGCAAAGTGATCAAGACATGCTTGTTGTCTAGTAGGCAGCGTATGAGCAGGCAGTAGACCATGTGATGCCAACAAGTTCAAGTAATTTTGCTTATTTGTGTCACGACATTGATCGTGGATATTAATGTTGATGTCTCCGCAAACTATAATATTATTGTAGCGTGCAATCTTGGTTAAGGTATCATTTAATGAATTTAGGAAGTTAGTGATATCTTTATAGCCTGGTGGTCGGTATATTGCCAGAAGTACTGTATTTTGGTCTATTTTTATTTGGAGACAGTTGGCATTTGAGAATGTGGGTTCTTCAAAGGAGACCCTGAGCTCCCTCCTAACATAAACAACCACACCCTCATTTTGTGTAAGATTGTTACTAGTGATAAAGCGATCATAACCGTCCAAATCAGGAATGATGTGTGTGCCAAGAAGCCAGCACTCTGTTAATGTAATAATATCCCATTCAGTATTTGTTCTAGCTAGTATTGTATGGAGACCTGAAATATTTTTTGTAATACTGCGGATATTTTGGTTTAGAATTTTGAGTGACAAGTTTGGTTTAATGTTAGGCGGAACACAGTTGTCAAGTTCACAGGTCGCAGAGTGCGAGACAGAGACTGAATCAATATTTTGCATGTTGTTCAGTAAATAAGTGTTCGAACTTTTATTATTGCTTTTTGTTTTGATTCGCAAAGTTAGTAAAATTACAAAGCTGATGATGGTTCTGTGGAGAAATGTTTTAGCAACATTATGTGTTCTCGTATGCCGCCCGTGTATGTAAATGCTTGTAAGTGTGAGGTATGTATAATGTATAGTGTGTGCTTTATTGGTAATTGATAATGAAGAGCTTTTTGTATAAATAAGTGACTGTACATGGGTTATTTTTAATATAATTTTGAGGTAGTAGTGTAGATATGTGTAAATTAGTTGTAGGTTAGTACTATTTTGATTAACTATATAAATTTTAAACAAAACAATTTTTATTTTTGAAAATTTAAACAGGATAAAGGGTAAAGAAATGAAGGAACTTAGTCATTTTTGTTTACGCAGCTTTTTCAGATCGTCTTCCGATTTGATTAATCGACTGGGCATACCCTGCTTTTCGCGCACGTATACCTTGCCATTTGCCGTCCAACATTGCTCGTAGTCACTGTTCTTTATAAATTCTCGTGCTAGGTAATGAAGACGTCTACTCATGGCGGTGAGGACCTCAGAAATGTACAACGGATGTTTCGGGCATTTTTCGTGCAGGTGCGTAGTGTTGAGGCGATTTTCTTTGTTTTTCTTGTTGAAACTTTTAGTGCACGTCAAAAAATTGTCTTTCACCGCAGGGGACGAGAATTCCACAATAACCGTACCAGTTGACTCCTGCTCTTCAGACGGAAGATATTTTTTATATCATTCTTCTGCACAGGCTGGCTGATAACGTTGCCGAGTTTCTGGACTGTATTTGTGAGGGTTTCGGTAGTTTCAGGCTCAGAGGTAGGAAGGTTTTTTATTTCGACCGAACTTGCTTTCAAACTTTTTTCCAAATAGTCAATTTTCTGTTCCAAGGCGTTTATTACTTTCTGGTGTTTGTTGCACTCTGTCTGTAAGTTAGATATATCCGCAACAGCATCATCATATTTAGTGGATAAAAACGCCATCGACCTTTGAATTTCCTCATTTTGCAATCTAATTTCAGAATTTTGTGTACTAATGGCCAAGTTTTGAGACCTAATATCGTCTAAAGCGGACTGCAAGGTATCCATTTTATCATTTTGATGTCTCTGTTTTGAGACTAACTCTGTAATCATAGTCTTCATTTCCTTCATCATGTTTTCCATACGCTCCAAATCATCGTTTTCCCTTTTTCGTTTTCTCTGAGTTATATTATGACTATCGTGCGTAGACGTGGTTAATGTTGATAGATTCGGTTCAGAGGTATAATGGGGCGATGTTGGACTTTTAGGAGGTGAATGTCGCGTCATCATTTTTATGTTTCTGTGTATGTTATCTATGACGATTATTAGGTAGATCTTGGCAAAAATTCTAGCAAATAATAATCAGGTGGCATGCATTTACTGGATAAATAAGTCGATCTTACTCACTCAGTTATCATCAACTTTGCCGCGATGCGCAGGAGCAGGTGAGTACCTACAGCTGTCTTTATTCTACGTTCGAAGTACAGCCAAATGTAGGCAATAGTAAAAATAATATGTAATAAGTACGATCAACGATGCGCAGCGAAGTGGGTGAAGGTCGGTCAGTGACCTCGGTACGTCGCTTTATCGGGCCCCTGGCACGATAACTCATGCGCCTCACAGGTGGGTGTTATAATTTTTGCAATCGATATTGTTTGAAATCGTGTTTATTCCTTATCCACTTGATGGATTTAAAAACAAACTTGAACACTTTTTAGTCTGTACACCGATCCACACAACGGAGTGCTTTTTTAAGCTAATAATTGATTTTAAACACTAATGAAGGATTTACTTATGCGAGCACTAAAAATTACGTGTTGCCGTGCGTACGGTAGGCGGCGGAGGAGGTATAGTGTGTCGAGAACTTTTTTGTAGATATTTGTAAGATCTACAATTAATTAGAACAATTTATGGTTCTATCTTTTATAGTTTAGGCAGCCGTACGCAAAATAAGTAACTTTTCTGGTTGATTTTTACACCTTGTGTCCGAAAAACCCAATTAGTTTACGGAACCCTATTTTTTTCCAAAATAAAATATAGCCTATGTTACTCGTGGATAATGTAGCTTTCGAATGGTGAAAGAATTTTTAAAATCGGTCCAGTAGTTTTTGAGCCTATTCATTACAATCAAACAAACAAACATACAAAGTTTTCCTCTTTATAATATTAGTGTAGATTAATACGATAGTGAGTTTGTTCATTTGTTTGTTATCAGCCGGTCGATTCTGTTGACATCTCACCGTGATCACTTAGGTGGAGTGAACGACAAGTGAGCTGTCATGGCATCTTGTTTGTATGGTTTAAAAGCTCACTTCGCCTTAGTGTTCACTTCGACATGTTTACAGCCGGTCGATTCAGCCGGTCGATTCTGTTGACATCTCACCGTGATCACTTAGGTGGAGTGAACGACAAGTAAGCTGTCATGCCATTTTGTTTGTATAGTTTGACAGCTCACTTGTCGTTCACTTCGCCTTAGTGTTCGCTTCGACATGTTAACAGAATCGCACTGCTGTTGACATCTCACCGTAATCACTTAGGTGGAGTGAACGACATGTGAGCTGTCATTGTCATGCACTGACGTAAAAAACATATATACGTCAGTGTTGTCATGCCATCTTTTTTGTATGGTTTGACAGCTCACTTGTCGTTCACTTCGCTTAAGTGTTCAAGAATAGAATAGCATAGAACAGAATAGAATATATTTTATTGTAAAACATGAGTACAGACGACTTCTTCGACATGTCTACAGAATCGCACTGCTGTT
This sequence comes from Ceramica pisi, assembly GCA_963859965.1. Lineage (NCBI taxonomy): Eukaryota > Metazoa > Arthropoda > Insecta > Lepidoptera > Noctuidae > Ceramica > Ceramica pisi. The sequence goes on from OY982538.1 coordinate 3,713,526, forward strand.
CACGTTGTAACGGTTCACTGGACATTTTACTAAATTATTCATTAAAAAGAAACATTAAAAATAATATGTTGAACATTACAAATTAATAAAAATGACAACAGTTATCGCAGTCGTAAACAAAATCACATGCAGATCATATCTATACTATCTATACTAATATTATAAAGCAGAAGAGTTTGTTTGGTTGGTTGGTTGAACGCGCTAATCTCAGGAACTACTGGTCGGATTTGAAAAATTATTTCAGTGTTAGATAGCGCATTTATCGAGGAAGGCTATAGGCTATATATCATCACGCTAAGACAAATAGGAGCAAAGCAGTAATGGAAAATGTGACGAAGGCCTTCGCCTTCGTCACATTTTCTTCTTCTTCGTCATATTTTACTAGCTGACCCGCGCAACTTCTTGCGCGGGTCAGCTAGTAAAATATAATATTATATCAAACTGAGTACACATGGCCATGTCCGAGTTATAGGATACCTACCTACTTTTCATCCCGGGATAATTCTCTTGGGATAATTTTCTTATTTCTCCCGGGCGAAGACACTGGTAGAAGCTAGTTTTCCAAACAGCAACCAACTTGCAGTCGCATTAGCAATGGTACATTAGACTGGGATCAACTTTTTGACGAAAACAACTTCGCTTTGCGATGATGGATGATCCTTGTTAGATCGAATGCGATAACCATAATGCGAGTGTAGATATTCGTTCTAACCGTACACACAGAAGAATGGGCTGAGCTATAGGTACCATTAGAAAATTTACTACTTCCTTGAGTGAAATTTTGCAACAGTGCGGTCGCATGCTATTTCATTTTATTCTGGTTTCCTGTAAATAGGCTTTTCTATACTGGGAAATCTTATTAAAAATGTGATGATTGAGTAAGTGCTAAGTGTCTCCAGTGGTACATTTAACTAGGCGTGATAGTTCTTGTTACATTCTAAAGTGGTCTGTAAATTAAGTAGTTTTCAAGATGATAAATGTTAACCAAATTATGTTTTCGAATAAATTGAAATTTCTGTCTCGCACTTTCTAGCAATTCACAGCCCGATAAGGAACGCTCAGTCTATTGATCCGTTTCTACGGTTCTACCATAATCCTAACTTTGTATGAGATAATTTTGACATTGTAATTTGAGTTTGGAACGGGTTAAAAATGATGTCATTTATCATGTTTGTCCATTGTGTGGTTTATACAGAATCATAGATAACGTCTCACTTTTTTCGCATGTTTTTTTTTTTGGCATTATGATTAAAAAAATATTCCTTTTCGAATTATTTTTGATCCATAGTATTAAAAATTGAGTGTATTCATAACGAGAAACTATTCGAAAGATAGAAATAAAATATATTAGTTTATGCCACATAACATGAAAATTACTAAACATCGAAAGGGTATTTTGCAGATAATATACAAATTACTAGCTGCTTTAAATAGTTTTCAGAACTAAAAATATCATCATAATCATCACTGCACACAATTTTCACAGTCAGTTATAAAAACCACTACATAAAATAAATTGAGGTGCAATTTGCATATCGACAATAAATAATCTGCCAAAATAAAGTTTCTAGAACTTTCTCTATATCATAAAACCAACAAAATCAACTCATCTTCCAAGCAGGTCACACGTGAGTGTTGCAAATTTTAAAAATAATGCACCACTGACATTGCAACGCACGTGTTTGCTCTGGCAACCCACGCTGGAGCTCACCCACAACGTAATTCCATTCTGATTATGATTTCAAGTGTTTATAGTTCGCTAAAAATAACGTGTTAAATGGCTGGTGAATTTATTTCTGTAAATAACGTTGTTAGCATAAGCTAACACGCCAAATTGTATTGTATCTACATAAAGATACAACACAATTTGGCGGTTATTTCGGTGAGCTATTATTGGTAGGTCTGAAATAGACTGTTGCACAATTCCTTTTTATGATTATTGTGTGAATGTAAAATAAGCCTATCCGCGCACTGGTAACTTTTGTCACCGTGACAGTACCTAATAAGATTATTAGGTACTTTCACGGTAGTTAATATATTTCTCTCTTTCGCAATAGGGAATATGCATGACAAAAGTATTTATGATCTGAACAGTTTATCTAAAAGTATTGGAAAATATAATACTATTGCTGTAAAATTGGAATCTAAATTGCTCGAAAAACGAACGAGATACAATTATTTTAAACAAATATATCTGTCCCTCTCGCGAAAACGCTGTTTTCTATGGCAGCTGTATAATAGTCGTCGTGTAATTTGACGTCACAGTACGTTTCGGACTTCTCTTTCTAACTGAAGTCTTTGAAGCTTTATAACTTAATAAATGATGAAGGTGTTTAAAAAATAATTTCATGATTGTTTACTAGAGCTAATAAGTATTTTATTTTTGCAAATAAAAAAATCGCATGCATATTCCGAAAGATAAATATATTGCGAAAGAGATAAATATATTTTTTACACCAGTGCGCGCATAGGCGGGAAAAATCCGCCGATAGTACATTTAGGGTTGGGCCAATTTTAATATTATTTTTAATTCGACTACCCCAGAAGTAGGTTGACATCTTTTCTTATCTGTTGCAAAATTATTGCCGTCATCTATGACATGAAGGATATATTTCACCTGTTTTGACAAGAGTGCCAATTCTACTTATTTTCAAGCAACGAAACAGTTTCGTATGAAAATAAAAATTGAAGCTTTTTTGAAAGAAAAAAAGAAAGAAGAAGAGTTTATTTGCGGACAATATGACGCATACCAAAAATTACCATAAATTATAAACATGAAAAATTGGGAAGATATGCATCAAATCTGCGCAAAAGGGCCATCTCTCAGTTTAGTTCTGGGACTCGTGTGCAAGCAATTAAAAACCAGTAGGTAAACCTACTGTGGCTCTACAGTAGGTTTACCTACTGGTTTTTAATTGACAGATTGCAATTGAGATGCGAATGCGAACGCTGTTAAAGTAAGTAGTATTGGCCTTCTGATGGTTAAATAGCATACGCATACGGTAATCTGTTATCATTCCAGTGGATAAAATTCATACCTTGCAGTTCATAGGGGAGCTTAGACCTTTATTTTTTTTAGGGATGGGAAGTCATCAAATGACTTCCCCCGCTCTGGGCAGAGTGGGAGGGAGTGTCAGACTCTTACTGACTAAACCCATCCATGTTTCTTCAGTGCCCTTTGTGTTCCGGAGCTACGGTATCTCTTTCGAATAGTCCCGCGACTATACTGTCGGTCATAGCTTATGACCTGCAGTGGAGGTCTACCTTAAACATCTTCTCTTCGAAAAGTAATTTGCTTCTCACCGTCCACGCCTGACGGCACGCAGAACTCATCCACAAATCGTCGTATCCTACAAAGAGAGCCCTAACGAACATAAGGGCTTTATTTGAATATTGCATAATTTAATTCTGCTCATCATACCACATATTTAATAACCAGTTCAACAAAAAAGTTAAAAACGGTACATGTTATCAAATAATTCGGTTTTTAAAAAGCCACAATTTCAAGCACTACGTTTTTAACGAAGAATAAAGCCACAAACGCCGTCGCGTCCTTTTTTTTCGCGAGTAGTGGGGGTGCGCGGGCGCGGGGAGAGCGTGCTAGCGCCATTCGGCCATTATTCGGCGGAATGCGGAGATTGATAGCTGCGTAATTTGTTTTCTAAAAAATAAATAAAATTGTGACCTATACTTCTAAAGTTTATTTACCTACATAATTAATAAATAGACCGTTATAATATTTTGTAATAGTTATGAAACGCCGAGGACGTAAGTTGGTGGAATTGGTTGGAAAAGAAAATAATAATATAATTAATAGAATAATTAATAGAATAATATAATATAATGTAAACTGTAAGTATTAAGTAAGACTAGGATATTCAATGTAAAAATGTGTAATATATTTTTTTTTTTATTATAATTAATTTGCAACCATAAATTGCAATGCCTGAACAGGCAACTAAGTTCTAAGAACATGCATATATACTGTTAACATCTCTCCTGTACCTACACTTAGTTCGCAATAAAGAATTTTGAATTTGAATTTGAATTTGAAAGAATCTTGTTTAAATGAAAGTATCAGAAATCATAAAACGAATTTTTTTACAAATAAATCTAAATATTTTATAGCTCAAAGGTTTTTAAATTGAAATGATGTATTGTTAAATTTGTATTTGTATTTTGTGTTATTTTATTTTAAGGACTAATTTTGATTATGTTTAATATTAATGTTAAAATTCTATTATTATTTTTATTACATTTACTTATGTTCCCAGTAATAAATAAATAGTTATCATACACAAATTCTTATGTAATAAGAATACATACCCACATCAGAATAAAATAAAAATGACATAAAGGCAATTGTGGCCTCAACATTTCCGGTGATAAAAGGCATAATGCCACTTAATACTCAACTCCAGCTCTACGTCGCCTTATCACAACAGAGAATAAGGATTTAAGGGACAAAATGCGTATAAAATATTAAGTTAATTTATTGAAAATAGTCCCAGAGGATCCATAAGATACCAATACACATTATTTGAAACCACCAATACTATTTGTTCATATTTATTTGAATTAAACATAAAAAAGCGTCTCCTCAAAAGTAGCTATTATGCAGTTACGCCCCTATTCGTAGGATACGACGAAATATGTAGACATGCATTCGCGGATGAATACGACTAGACTACACTTACTGAATTTTCAATCCGTAACGACTGCCAAAGATCTACAAATGACAGCTGGAATCAAGGGTTTTACGTGCTTCCCGAACCATGGAGGAAATTTGGTTTGTTAAAATGGTCACCCATCCAAAGTCAAACATTTATTTCAATTAAACCATTTAGGTACAGGCACTTTTGAATTGTCAAGGTAGGTCGGTCCAAAAAAGATGAAGCTATTGCACGTTCCAAAGCGTAGATCTCTATGGAGAAGAACGTGCAAGAAACTCCACGGACACTCTTTTAAAAATAATAAATTGTTACAAAGTTTTGTTGACATCGTGTTGAAATTATACAAACATGTGAGAACGATGTGACGAGCATGATAAAGACGTCCGGAATAAGAAAGGAACAATTCAAAGAAATAATTAAAATAAATTAAAATAAACCATGGCAGCTGAGAAATGACCAGTCCCAACCGACGGCCCCATGACATGCGCCACGCCCATTCGACTCAACCATTTTGAATGGAGCCAAATAATTAAACGCATAGGCCACTATCAGCTAGGTTTTTGAGTGAGCATGACACTCCCAACCGCCAGGGTAGGTACTTGAGTCTATACAATGCAAACACACACATATTTATAAATGTTGGTACTATTGATTTATCCAAATATCAGCAATGGATCAGTGTGTGAGTTAAATTAAATATAAAAGTCATTAAAGACATCTATAGATATACTATTTACAAACATTATCAACAAGTTTGACTTTGTTTACTTACACCCTAGATTGTCCAATGGAGCAGGACCAGCATGTTTCCAAGCATTCTTATCTTGAATATAATCATCTAATTTGTAATATGCTTGTTTACATAGTGTGCTTTTAATATAGTTTTTAAATTTTCTTTCATTTAATTATTCTAATATGTCACAAGGTATTTTGTTGTAACATTTAATACAGTACCCCATGAAAGATGTTCGTACTTTGGCTAATCTATAAAATGGCTGATCTAATTTATTTCTATTTCTAGTATTAAAATTATGTCTATCACTAATTTTGCTAAAGAGATGTCGATTTTTCCTTACATACATAATATTTTCATAAATTAATTGACAAGGGACTGTCATAATATTAATCTTTTTAAAGACTTCCCCAAGAGAATCGCGTCGACGTAGATTATAAATGGCTCTGACAGCACTCTTTTGTAAAATAAATATGGATTCAATGTCAGCAACTCGATCCACAGACCAACCTAGGCAAGCGTTGCTTAACCGTAAAGTTCGACCCGTGCTGCTGTTATTATTTAGCCACGAGCTCCCCGTAGAATTTAATAACTTCAATTAATTTAAAGTACTAGAATATACGAAAAATCAACGTAATCAAGATTGCACCGACATACTTCACTATAAAGACGTCGTAGTTGCCCTTAACCCGCTCGGTGTTCCCATAAATAGCCGCTGGAGCCGCGTGCCAGCTGCCAACACCGCTCTAACGTCGGCCAGGATGTTTGGCATTTTTGCCAGAAAGGCACAGTTAACTGGCTACTGCTAGTCTATTCTGTAAATAACCATTTCGATCGAGCTTCACCTGAGTGACTAAGCTTACAAAGTGAACTTTATTTCACACAAAATACGGTCTTATATTTATTCGAATTTGAAACTCACCTCGGATTCCGCTGTCGAGACACGAAAATGTTGTTACAGAATAGCACTGCTGGCTATAGGTGTAACGTTACATTTTACAGGGGGAGCCTGTAAAATGTGAGGTCACATATAGCACTCACCTACCTAGGAGGGGAATGCGTACTAAAAGGGAAAAGGACAAATAAATAGTATAAAGATTTAATGATTACAAAACTTAAGAACGGATGATGAAAGAAAAGGATGAGTGGACGTGAGATGGAAATGAAATCTTCGTTGAAGATCCGGAGGACTGGAGGGTCCGTTGAAGAACCGGAGGACCAGCAGGGTCCGTTGAAGAACCGGAGGACTGGAGGGTCGTCACTCTTCAATGGGCTGGAGAGGATGGGCCGAGTAACGTCTTCCTCCCAGGCTCGTTCAGCCCAGGCATCAAGGTGTCCTTTAAAGGCGGCAAGGAGAGAGGCCGACTTATAAGGTTCGAGGAGGTAAACTTGGAAACGTCCTCCTCTAAGTCTACTCTCAATATAGGAGGGAGGGCGACTTCTCTGGTTCTCAGGAGGCAAACTGTCCTCTCAGTCACTCTTAAGGACTTTTTCCGAGTTGTTGCTTATCTCAGCTCCAAACGTAGACTCTCCATTTCTTTACGACGGCTCTAAAATGAAGGCTCGCTTTTATTTTGAATTTGATATGAGTTTCTAGAATTTGATGGAAAAGGAAAAATTGACTTTATGAAGGTCTGATGACAGTTTCATATGCGACCTAAAACTCCTAGCTAACTTCAGAATACAAATAAAAAGAAAACTAGGTCTGTCTAAATGACAATGTCATAAAACAAGAAATGTAAACAAAGCATTGAAGATAGCTAAGTTGCAGAAAAACTTAGAAAATACAAATTAAAAAGAATCTAGGAATCAAGTTATGGCTATGCAGCTATGTATTAATTTATCTAGGAAGTTTATAGAGAGCGTAAGTACAAAACAATAAGACACACTACATTACCCCGAAAACCCCGGAAAAATTTTGAATGCAATGAAAAATTTTTTCTTGTTTAGTAATTCAAGAGAGCAACAATAGAAGAACAGTAACTAGGTAGTTAAAATTAAATTAAATGAGTATTTACAATGATACAGTAAAAAAATAATACTATATTACCCAAAACCAAAGAAAGTTGACAACTAGGGAAATTTAGAGGTTGAAAATAAAACCTTGCTCTTTCACACACCTTACATCAAACTAGGATACCTTTCACACTTCCTCAAACATACATCACCATCATACTTAGGGGATACGGTTCACATTCAATGACGCGTACTCCACAAGGGATTATTTTTAAGGTTTACGAAGGCTTATTTATTTTATTAGGTGTCGTAACCCGCACCTTTTTTAAAACCCATTAAATTAAAATTAAATAGTTATAAGTTTTTCTGCTTAGAAAAGCAGTCCAAGGTTTATAGCATAAAGTGCTTAAGAAAAGCCTTAAAGCATAAGTCAAGGGTTCAAGGAGATTCAAGACTTATTAAAGGATACATAAGCCTTCGAGTTTCAAGTATTCAAGTAAGTTTAAAAAAAAATATTATCTATATACACTAAGGCTTATTTTACGAGTTATAAAACCGCTCGACACAATGGCTTATTTTACGAGTTGTGTACCGCTCAACAAAAAAAAAAAAAAATATACAAGCCAAAAAGTTTTTGAAAAGGAGAAGTGATACCGTTCTTAATTCTAAAATAATGGTTTTTACAAGAGTCAATCAAGTACCTAATATAATATATAAAATTAAAATAAGAATTTTGAACAAAAACAAGTAATAAGAAGACTATACTAAGATTTTTTTTTTAAAACATCGAGATAAGTACTAATTAAAACATGAGCATGTAAAAAAAAAAACAAAATAGACAAAATTAAACTTTATAAAACCACGCTTGGAACACTATGTCCGTTACCTAGCAACGAATGATGTCAAATAACAAGTCAAACGAAAATTTTTCGTAATTTATTTGAAGAGTATGCTTAAAAGGTTTTGGTGTTATTTAATAAGAGTATCACCAAAACTATCATAGCTCCTTCTAAGATCATGTAAACTCCCGTATCACAGATTTATAATCTAGGATCAAGTAATTTTTACGAAAACTTCATAAAGATTTCACTAGTGGTAAGTTTATAGAGAGCGTAAGTACAAAACAATAAGACACACTACATAGGAAAGTAATGTTGTCGGGTGAATCAGAATCAGAATGGTTTTTTTAATACAGTTGCTCAAAAAGTGGTGTATTGCAGGGACGTATAGCGTTCGGGATGTGGGCTATTACATACTAGTGCTTCTTTTTTACCTTTCCCGAACTCGTGCGTTCTCTTTCCCGACTGTCAAAATAATGTCTATTAAAAAGAAAAACCAACCATGAAGTTTATACTAAAGACTTTTTGTGATTCATACAAATACGTATATTTATTAAAAGAAGCTACTAATTTATTTCAATATCAGATTTAATTGAATGAGTTAGGTTAGGTTTAATTTCATTTCACCTCATTAAAATTTCATTTTCACTTCATATCAATGAAAAAAATCTACTGAAGACTAAGCTGTATGGATAGTTCCCTTTGCCTACCAAATCGGGTGAAGAAAAAAAAAACTGCTTATATTCTACGGTTGGCGCCATTTTCCAGAAATTTTCTTTGCGAGTTTACTTGTTTGTTGTGTTATTATTATTTTATTAAATTGCTTAATTTTTTCGCAACTGTATTAAAAATAGTCGTTCAGTACACCTGCGGAACCGTCATTGCAACTTGTTCCGACTGTCAACCCTCGCCTTCGGCTGCGCCTCGGCTCGGGTAGACATTTGTCGGAACTCTTTGCAATGACAGCCTTTCCGCACTTGTAATGAAATATACTAATTTGTAAACATAGGTCAAATTACAACAGTGTGCGAGATGTTACAGATAGGTAGATCCTCCATGTTTTGTCCAGAGGCATACAAATAAATTTAGTTAGTTCACATTGTAGAATTTTTAACAGACATTTAACTTTGAAAATATCATAAGGTGGTAGAATTATGTAAACTTTCACAGTAGTAAAATTTCAATATTAATAAGGACAATACAAAGGGGAATGCCCACCGTTCATAGACACTTTGGCCACGGGTGCCCACATACAAAAGTATATGCAAATGATAATATACAATATCAATAACGAAATGGTTAAGAAATTGGTTTAAAAAAAAGTCCGGATTTTTAAGATATAAAGGTTTTTATTTTCACTTATACAGTTTTTGAAAACACGGTATTTTATGATCTTATACATCATTTGTATCATACACAATCAGTATATCATCAAGGAATTGAGCAGGAGGTAAAATATTAGTCTCATGCCGTGCCCAACCCAAATACCATATTACCGTCATAACATGGGCACAGCATCCTACCGTTCGACGGCCGACAATACAATTGCAACAATACATTTTGATTGCACTTCTACCAGAATCATTGCCACTTATTAAAATATATATAAAATATACTTTACGACTGATGTGTCGACTAGCGATTCTAGCCCTAAGTAAAGAGCAGCTAGGACTTAGGTTAATTCCTTCCATAATGCTGCTCCTGTGGTCATTACATATTTCTATCCTGTAGCAACCATTAAATCTTATATGCTCACCATAATAAGAGCGAGCTTGCTTTAATTGGTATGTGCCACAAGCAATTAATATTAAGTCGCTGTAAGTTAAAACAGGAAATTCCCTAACATTTTCTGAGTCTACATTTATATTTCTAAAGTCTGCCCTAGCTCTATTTAGATTGCGTTCCCTAACATACTCAGATAAATAATTATTTGTTTCCATATTTTGATGAACTATTTCTAGTATTTGAGCCGCATCATCCCTGTCCCTTATTTTTGTGTGGAATTTATTAATTAGAGCAGCAGCCACAGCAAAGTCTATCATCAAATGTGTAGAAGCCCTGTTAAAATAATTTTGGCGAAATATTTTAAATCCAGTTTTAAAAATGCCATTCACCACTTCTACTACCCATCGACACATAGTCACAGCTCTGGACTTATTAGCTTCTCTTGTCGTTAACTGAGATTCACCATCAGCTGGAGATAAAGGTACATGAACCTGATAACCACAACGTTCTAATAGAGGCAATGAATCCCTAAAGCCTCTGTCTAGGATGAATACATCTCCAGATTGAAAAAATTGCCTCAATGAACTGGATTCATCACCAAATTCACTATTTATTATATCCGCATCTGAAGTTGTTGCAGGATAAGGGCCCAGAATATCTATGATGTAACCATCACTACACACAAAAAGGAAAGGTTTTACAAGATTGCGATATTTGTGTAACGAGTAAGATTTTTTCTGATACAAATAATTTGAACTTTTTTCTATGTATATATATGTACCATCGGCAATTATGATGGGCCTCCTATCTTCTCCCCCATAAAGTCCACTTGGAATAAGGAGATTTCTTTGAGCTATTTCTGCTCGGGATATATGATTTATGCCCACATTTAAAGGAACGAAATCCTGATTTAATATTTCGCGGGCCATATACATGAGCCGCTCTAACGTGCTTCTTGGCACTTGCAATAATGCCGACATGCGTTCGTCACTATCTCCTGTTCTTAACTTCATCAAATATGCAGCAAGTGCAAAAGAACCCCTATGTTTACTTGACAGTCTCGGCACTTCAGAGAGAATTTGTTGGTACTGTGCCTTTGTTAAGCCTAGATAATAATGAACAGTATGATCAGGCATACTGTGAATATTTTCAAAGTCTATATGATTGTGCATATTATCTTTCAATAATGTAGCAAAATCTTCAATATGCGCTGCACTAAATGTTTTAATAGGATTATATGTTGCTGGTAAAAGTAAATCCCAAGAGTTGCTATTTAAATGGTAGTTACATATTCTGCATTCTGGAGGTACGTAATAGTTATAATCGCAAAAAAGACGTACCCGCAATTGTGATGGAACAGTGAGTCGATTGGAATCATTACAGCCAGGAAAAAAACATTGGTTTTGTGTTATTGGTGCTCTTACATAATTAGGTAGCAGTATACTGTCCGTTGTATCTAAGCTTTGTTCTGGATGCAATACATTGCTCACATCAGATTGCAACGAGGACAGACTAGATGTTTCATTCAGACTAGATGGTTCCCGTTCTGCAGTTGAACGTGATACTGCTCTATCAGTCCTTCGCCAGCAATTATGACACACACGAGATGACAAAGGCAACTGAAACAATAATAAAAACAAAAAATGAAGGCCAAGTGAACAAAATTAAAATAAAATACATTTGTTTAGTTTAATTAAACTGAAATATAAATAAAATGTTTATCAAGTTAAACAATACTGCACAAAGGCAGACTTAATGACTTGTACTAGTTAATAATTTAGGATCTGTCTCATTTCTCAGTAGTTTATAAGTTAAAAATGCAAGAAACATCACAAGTACCTAGTGTTAGCCAGCTTATGACAGCATGGTATAAATAAGCTAGTATGTATGTCAAATATAGCTTGTGCAGATGTAAAAAAAAATAGCTTCTTGGCTTGATATACAAACAGATTAAAAATACTTATCACTATCAGATATCAGCACCATACTTATTAAATAAAAAACTGTTGCACACTGACCTCACGTGGTGCAATCTGATGGGCAATCTCGTTCCTTATGAGTTCCACACGTGGAGAATTGGACCCAAACAGTGCGTGTGATCGTATTCTCAAAAGTGACTTGCCACAGCTAATGCATACATGTCCATGACCAACATTTGGTGCATTTTGCTGTACGCTAGTTGGATGTCGTATTTGATTCCAGGCCGCAGTCCAACACGAGTGGCACACTACACTGTCAATCGAAACTTGTACCTAATAAAGAAGCCATAATTATTATATTGATATTATTTTTAGTTAACTCAGTAAAAAGGCACTTCTCCGAGGAAAAAATTATACAATGGTGACATGGATTAACTAATTACCTGCTGTGGTCGTACCCATTGTTGTATAAGATTTCGCACTTCTGCAATTTCCAACAAATGTCTTCGTATTCTCGTGACATTTAAACCACAATTGACACAGCGTAAATGTCCTCTTGAATGAGTTCCCGAGGGCTGGGAAGAACTCTGGCCGGTGTGAATGCTGGGGTCATCGTTATCAGTGGATATCGAGTCCAAGTTCGTGCAGGGGTCATCGTAAGAAGCGGGAGCGGGATCCATGTTCAGGCCGTGGTCAGTAGGGTGAGAAGAATTGTCGGAGTCCATTTAGAATGCTTACTCGTCTCTAAATACAAATCCGCAAGAAAACAAACAAAATAACACAAATGCAAACGAATTCGACTTATGATTATTTAGTTGTGTTTTGCATGACAGCTTTCAGCTTCGATGTTGCCAATTAATAGACACAAAATCGATAAATTGATATCGATATTTGATTTGCATTTTAATTTTTTTATAATCTTTGAGCCACGCCTTCTTCGATATTTTCTAATACTTATTTAAATTGTATTTTAGGTGTTTTTAAGAACAGATAAGAATAATGCTTTTTTGTTATTTTCTAAAGAATTCATGGTAAATCAACTAGTAATTCACTTGTTTATCATCATAACATCATAATAATTATTGAAAAAAATATTGGCAGTATAATAATGGCATCATAAAAATTGATCGACAAAAAGAGAATCGATTATTTTTTAACACGATTAGTAATTGGCAACACTTTTAATTTTTTCCACAAATTACGGATTTACCTAATATAATGTTTGTCTTTTCGGTACTCTTTATTTGTACAAAAATGTTGCAATCCTGTTTGGATAAATGAATACCGCGGTTAATAACCATTTAAAAACTATGTTTTTTCTAACAAAAGCAAATTGTTGGGCCTTTCATGGCCAAAAACGGGCATTTCCCTTTAAAATATGAGATGCATGTGGTGGTTTCGCGTGTTGAAACATGTTGTTTGTTGGAGAATTTTCAGCTGATCGTCGTTTAATTGTATAACTGATAATACCTTTCATTTCATCAAATGAAGTTGATTAAATACGGTCACTGTTGAAGTTACTTTCTTATATAAATTGTAGCTTTTAATACAATTTTCTCATGCCTCTTCCCTGTGGGGTTGGAAAACAGCAGAAAGCTTCCTGCTATGATTCCTATATACCACTCCTTTTTGAACGCCATCATTATTCCAATAGTAATACCGTCCGTCTTTTTTTTTTTTTTTTTTTTTTTTTAGGGATGGGAAATCATCCAATGACTCCTCCCGCTCTGGGTGTAGCGGGAGGGAGTGTCAGACTTCTACTGACTAAAACCCATCCATGTTCCTTCATTGCCCTTTGTGTTCCGGAGCCACGGTGTCTCTTGCGAATAATCCCGCGACTCCGGCAGGCGTCGGCCCTTTCGGGCCCCTCTGTGTTGCTGACTCTCTTTGAGGCGCGCGTGGAACACTAACGCGCCGTCGACACGGCCTGTCTAGATGGACGGACGGCGAGCCACCCGTAGCTCGCCGTCCACAGGCCCGCGCCTACGGTGGCCGGAGGTCACCAGGTGGCCCCCGACGCCCGCGGCGTCCACCACGGCGGCCGGGACGAGAGGGTCTCCTCTCCCGCTCCGCCACCTCCTTCGCTAGCATGACTGCTTCGCAGAAGGAGGCAACGGCGTCCCATTCCGTCTCGCTCCGGACCATGGCTTGGACCAGGGCCGGACGCGAGAGGTCGCCGCCAATCGCCGTTTCGAGGACACGGCGGTGCGCCGCCCAAGCGGGGCACACCTGCACAGTGTGCTCTACCGTGTCCTCCGGTCGATCCTCGCAGTGGTGACACCCGGGCGTTTCCTCCCGCCGAATTCGGTGCAGGAACCTCCCGAAACATCCATGTCCGGTGAGGACCTGCGTCAGGCGGAAGGTGAGGACGCCGTGGCGCCTCTCAAGCCACTCCTCAAAGAGGGGACTTATCGCCGCTATTGTGGCGTGCCCTGCGCTGGGTTGCGATAGTCGTCGTCTCCATGACGCCATGAGATCGCGCCGGAAGTCCGTCCGCTGCGCGACAATTTGCCGCGTCAGCGGAGTTTCCCCCCGGCTTAGTACCTCCGCGCGCCAATCATGCAGGCGCGCGAGGACCACCGCCTCCAGATCGACGGTATGATGCGGCCGACGATATGATGGTCACTGAGCCGTTCAGGTCCGCAACCCAGTCATCCCTGGGTGGGACAAAATACGGCTCAGAGACCACCGCAATGTTGATCGACCACTGCGCCATGCTCTGCATCAGCAAGTGCTGAGCGCAGGCGCAGTGGTTGATATTCGCCTGGAGGAAGCTGAGAGGGGCCGTTACTGGCATTCCATTTCAGCTTCCTCCTGCGAGGACCCCTCTGTGGCGGCAATAGCGGCAGTGGCGGCGGTTGCGACCGCGGCGGTTGCGGCTACGGCGGTTGCGGCTGCGGCGGTTGCGGCTGCGGCAGTTACGGCTGCTGCGGCGGAGACGGTGGCAGTGGCGGTGGAGGGCCTCCCCCTAGCTCCGGATCTGGCTTTGGTGGGCGGAGCGCAGGCCTTGCTCCCAGCCCGGTGATCGCCCGACTTGCCCGCCGACGCACATGCGACGCAGTGCGGCTTGGCGGAGCAAGCTACGGCCACGTGACCGGGCTGACCGCAGCGGAAACAGAGGCCGCTGCGATCGACCTCCGAGGCGCACTTGACTGACACGTGGTGCCCCACGTGGCAGCGATAGCACCTCAGAGGCCTGGGTTCCAGCAGCTTGACTTGCGCTGACACCCAGCCCACCAGTAGCCTACGGCCCTCCACAATAGTTTTGGCCGCCGTCACAGGGCAGCAAACCGTTACTGTTCGCATGCCCGAGAGGTCCGGACGTATGGCGCCTGCCTTGACTTGTTCGGCAGGACACCTTCCGGACCTGGCGACGGCGGCCACGACCTCCTCTTCCGTGACCGAGTCGTCCAGACCCAGGATGCGCAGATCTGCGCACCTAACGGGCCTGGACACTCGGGCCTCGTCCGCGTTAAGGGACGCTCTTAGCCTTTCGGCCAGAGCGTCAGCGGACAAGCCGCTGGTCTCCCCAGGGATCTCCAACATCCGCGCTCCAGTCGCAGTGACTTTAAGCCGGAGGCCCCCGGTGATCCCGAGCTCACGGAGATCCACCGTCTCCTTCGCCTTCACCAGCAGGTCGCGGTAGGACACGCCCCTCTTTTCCGCTTCCGGCTGTAGCGTTATGACTACAGCGGCGGTCTTCGGGGCGCGGAGCCTAGCCGCGATCTTACGCTCTCTAAACTGGCGCTGCCGCTCCTGATCTTGGGCCTTTTTGGCCGCCTTCCGCCTCTTCTTCTGCTCCCCGGCCACGTGCCATCCGGCTTCAGCCGGGGGGGGTGTAGGGAGCTGTGCGGGTTGGGAGGGCAGTGGCGGCGGCTGCCGCGGTTGACGTGCTGCAGGCGGAGGCCCATTTGCTGCAGGCGCCGCCACTGGCAGCGCCCTCGCCTTGCCCTTCTTCCTCTTCTTCCCCTTCCCTTTCCCCTCGGCTTGCGCGTTGGCAGGCGCTGGCGCCAGCTTTGCCGGAACTGGCTTTGCTGGGGGGGCGGGGTGCGACGGCCGACTGGATGGCCCCGGTCCGGATGCGGCAGCCGCAGCAGCCGCATATGACACCGTCCCCGGGCCCGAAGCCACCTTATTTCCACCAAGGGGGGGCCGCAGGACTATGCCTTCCAGCACGGAGAACCGCCGCTGGAAGGCGGCGAGCTCCGTCCGAACCAGTGCCAGGACCTGGTTGTCCTCTGGCTCGGGCCAGCTTGGTTGCTGCTGCTGTTGCTGCCGCTGCAGTCCCGCCTGGGGTTGTTCCGCCTGGGTAGCCCCGCGACAGTCGGTCGCCCACATGCTGGCCAGGTCCGCTCGGAGCTTCTCATTCTCTTTTTGGAGAAGCTCCATGGCGGCCGTCAGTCGGGCTACATCCGCCCGCAGACTGGCCATCTCCCCCCCATTGTGCGAAGCACGGAAGTTGGCCTCCGCTGCCGCCATAATCGAAGCAGAGGCCGCAGGCATGGCCTTCAGCCTTGTGGACGGCTTCTGCTTGTGGGCGACCTGCTTCAGCGCGGCCTCCACCTCCTTCGCAAACCTGGCCCCACGCTCCGCCTCGGAGCCGCCAGGTGCTTCCTCCTCATCGCCCGTCCCGCACGCTCTCGTGCCCGGGTGGCGTCCCTCCTCGGCCAGCCTGGCCGACCTCTCGCAGGCCGAAGGCCCCCTCCCTTTCCCGCGGATCCCGCCACGCTTGTTGGTGGGGATCTTCCGCGCCGAGGCCGAGGCCTCTTCCTCTCCGGATGACGACTCTCTGTCGCCATCCCGCCTGGGCCGCTTGCGGAAGAACTTGCTGATCTCCGCAAGTGACCCGGCCCTCTCGCGCCGGTAGCTCTCTGAGCCTCCCGTGCCTCTCCCGTTTCCGCTGGATGCAGCGTCGGACTCCGACCGCTCATCACACTTTGTGCCGTTTCCGGCGATTTGGGTTTTTTGGTTCAATTCCATTTTGTTCCCACGAGTAATAGGTAAATAAAGGTCCATCCTGGCAGGGACCGTGTACCAGGATAAGCAGAATAAATTGCTTTACTCGCCAGAGAGGGCTGCAGGTATCTCTGGCGAGGGAAGCACTAGAGACTGATAATACCCGTCAGCCATTCGTCCCTTCGCGGTGCTCCCGCCACTTGGGATTCGGGGTATTTTTTATAGAGGTTTACGTCCTCGTGGTCCAGGCAGTTAAGCCAAGACCGTCGGTCCTATGAGTGCTGCGAGACATGACCACAGTCTGCACTTCGATAGGGTTACGATATCAGCGGTGACAGAGAAGGACCCACCAACTCTGTCTGCTCGGAGGCAGGGTAAGTGCACACCGAGCCCGCTCTTGCTCCTCTGCTATGCCCTCTGCTACACAGAGGGTCACGCAAAGGAATGCCCCGTCGGTCCATCCAGTGGACCCCACCCGTGTCAGAAAATTAGCCGCAACAGTAACCCTCCCCGAAGCATAAGAGGAGATTCTCATTTCCCCTCATTCCCCGGAGAAAGTTACTGTTGCGCCCAGGGTGCACCGGCCCAGCAACTGCTCTTCCCTCCAGACGGATCGAAACTGACGTACAACCGCCCAGCTACGTGCTGATAATACCGTCCGTCTTGAACAGCACCGTGACTGATTTCCTCTCACAGAGGAAGAGAAAACATGATAGCATTGACACTTCATTATAGGGAGGGCTGAGGGCCTAAAAAGGCTTCTTTAGCAGAATCATAAAATAATTAATGATATCCGTAACTGTCAAATTTTCCCAATCAACCTTGAACCTAATGCGTTAGCAATAAAGATGAAAATGAAATTTGACAGGTTGTTGGGTGGTTAATATTATGATTCTAATATGATACGGGCTTGTAATTGCATTTTTTTTTTTAACTATTGATAGGCATACGTTTGGCCACTATCTCACCTGATGTGAAGCGATGATTCGGTGATTTTTTATCTAAAATAATTCTAGAAACAGAATAAGGTGATATTGATGAATGATTTAGTGTCAACATGAACAAGACGTAGGAAAATATGAGTAATAGAGCTGAATCAATTAATGTCGGCACATTTGGAGGAATTCCAAACTCTCCATATTGGTGTCGTTACACGGTGTGAACATGTGATGCCATTATCGTAAGATCTTGTAAAATCTGAATACGACGACAGTCTCAATTCAGAGTACTCCGTATTTTTTTACGGTTCCGTACCCAATGTGTATCCCATGAGACTCTATGCTAAGACTCCGCTGTCCCTCCGACCGTCTGTTTGATTCTCGAGAACCGTAATAGAAAGAAAGAAAGAAAGACAACAAGTTTCTTAAAGAGAGAAAAGAAACAAAGAACAAGAAAAAAGGGTGTGTTTCTATTGCTGCTATAGCAAGGAATTATAAAAATATTTAATTAAAAATAAAGGGGTCTCACATACAAGAGACGTGCTTTTTTGGTTTATGGTACGGAATCCATAGTGTGAGTGGGACAATCGCTTTAAAAAAAAATTAAAGAAAAATGTTCACTGGACATTGGCCTCCCCCAAGTGTCGCCAGATCCACCAGTCCTATAGTATTTAAGTTGTGTACTAAAAATAAAACCGATTAAGTGCGAGTCGGACTCGAGTGCGAAGGGTTCCGTACCATCTATAATATAAAAATGAATCACTGAATGTGTTGCTAAGCGCAAATCTCGAGAACAGCTGAATCGATTTCGCTAAATATTTTTTTGTTGTGTTTGTTATTGTCAGGAGAAGGTTTTTATGAAAGAAAAAATAAGAAAGTTGCAGGGTAGACAGTTGACGGGAGTTATCTGTCTCCTGCTTGATAAGGAGGGAAGTGGAAATTATATTTATTTTTTCCTACTCCTCCACTCTACTCTTCTGATTAATTTCGATGCGGGATCCAAGACAGTTGAATCGTTTCTCCGGGACTCGTTGGGCTTCATTAGCTCGGCGTTTTTCTGGTGGTCGCCACTGTTGCTTCTGGCTTTCAGGAGTTGCAGTGGTTGGGAATGTGTGGCGGGATTGTCCCAAAAAAAAAAAAGTTGACGGGAGCGAAGCCGCGGGGGACAGCTAGATCTAAAAAACGGTAATAAATCACGTTTATTGTATGTGATCACCCTATAATATTTATTTTATTCTTTGTTTTAGTATTTTCTAGCAGAAACAGAAATACATCATCTGTGAAAATTTCAACTGTCTAACTATCACGGTTCATGAGATTTGACACTTTGGGTACAGAACTCTAATAATTAATTCAAATACCCTATTGTTACAATATTAGAGTGAATAGGCTACTTCTGTCTCTTTGACCTAGACTAGAGTCAAGAGCAAACCCATTTCAAATCATCATCTGCCTAGCCTTTTCCCAACTATATTGGGGTCTGCTTCCAGTCAAACTGGATTCAGCTGAATACTAGTATTTTACGTAGGGCGGGTGCCTACCAGACCTCCACAACCCATTAACTGGGTAACACAGTACTTTTTGGCAAGACTGGTGTCAGATTTTCTGGCTTCTGACTATCCGTACTAAATGATAGCCGGGACCAACAGCTTAACGTGCTTTCCGAAGCACGGAGGAAACTCGGTATGTTAAGATGATCACCCATCCACAGACTAACCTCGGCAAGCGTTGCTTAACCTTGATTATCGACCTGTGCGGCTGTTATTATTTAGCCACGAGCTCCTCACCCAAACCGATTTCAAGTAAAAAAAAAAAAATATGTAGGTACAATGCTCAAAATATCGGAGCCAATAAATAGTTTTATTGTAGCACTAGCTGACCAATGCACTCAATTTTATTGTAGCACTAGCTGACCCGTGCAACGTCGTCTGCGTAACATTTTTCATTACTGCTCCGCTCCTATTGGTCTAAGCGTGATGATATAATAGCCTATAGCCTTCCTCGATAAATGGGCTATCTAATACTGAAAGAATTTTTCAAATCGGACCAGTAGTTTCTGAGATTAGCGCGTTCAACTTAACAAACAAACAAACAAACTCTTCTGCTTTATAATATTATTAGTATAGATTACGAAATACCGCGCTCTGCCTACAGCAACACGGATACACAACTTAGAGCTATTAATAACTACTGTTACGCACTTCATTTTGGTGTATTGGCATTGAAAAGTGGTGTACCTTGTTTGAGTGTTACTTGAGTTACGGGATTTCAATCTGTAGCCACCAGCTTAAGTATTTTAGGCTTTAGTTATGTGTGTTTTAAGTTGTTTTTAAGTGACCCTAAAAAAAGTATGGGTGGCACAAAGCACTAATATCAATGCAACAGCAATGAAATTTGTGCTTTGTGCTGTCTGACCTAGAGTTTGTCATTTATTGTTTTATTATTATCTTGAATTCTAAATTCAAATATAGTTTTTGCTAAGAGAGTACCTAAAGAGACGGAGATAAAAGATATTCCCAATTACAACCTAAGAACTCCCTTTTTAGGCTACCTTAACCGACTCGCACTTGGCCGATTTTTGAAAATATTTTGTCTTTGATATTATAGTTTTTTTTTTGTAGATTCGTGAAAAAAATGCGTACAAAAAGTTTTATAATGAATTCTTATAAAGGAAAAGAAATTACGACCGACAAAATTTCAATACAGAAACAAAACGGTGTGTTTCGGACATTTTTGAAGTTTTAACAAATTAGAGAAAATGTATTTTATTAATTGTCAAACAGCAGCTAGATTATTAATCTTCGTTCATTAGAATTTAATCTTTTCATGTTAGCACTGCTTTACTTCGAACGTAAAACATAATCAATTAGATCGCGTTTGTTTTAGTAGACTTTAAAACATAATTGATACTGCAAAACGCTGTAAAAATATTGTAAGGGAAAACATAAAAAAGCGACACTTTTAGAAATATTAGTTTAAAATCTTAATCACACTACTCAAAATTCAATTAAGCAACATACATATTATTTGTTCTGAAGTTTATTTTAGCTAAGAAATAAGCATTCAAAAACGTTTCTCATAAAATAATTACGACATGTTTAAAAGAGCCCAATAACCTATTTACAATGACACAATATCATAAAAGTCACGTTCTAAAAGAAACTAGACGTATTGACACCAAACAAAAAAAAAAACTACAATGTCAACCCGATATGTAGGTACTCTCGTACTCAAAGCGAATGAGTGTCTCATCTTTTTTTAGATTTCAGCGAACGAAACGCGATGGGCTGAATAGAAGCAGTATCTTTGCGTTAGGCGCGCGCACTACAGTAAGTTTCCAATAAATAGTTTGCATTATTAAAAAAAAATGCAATGACAGATTAGCGAACATATTTTCCCGCCGAAAATGTTGATCTGTCAAAGTTTTTTAAATTAATTACTTTTTAAATTATGATTGGTTCGTGTGTTACGAATTTTATGTAGATTTTTAAATGAATTAGTGATTATTCTCGTTAATATTAAGTGCTAGTGACAGAGTGACGATTAGTGGCAATTATTTCGTGTGACAAGTTCTTTTTTTTTGGTTGCTGTGTGTGAAATTGGAGAGTGCCCAGGCGACATTCTATTTTAAGATTGTTCTTTCTAACACTTTATTTCGATATATTTAACCAACATGTCTGCTAACTGTTTCGGGTCTAATATAAAAAAAAATTATCTTTACTGCTTGCTTATAGAGTGAACAGAATAGTTTTTAACCGACTTCCCAAAAAGGAGGAGGTTATATTATAATACCTATTATCTGTTTGCAAAAAATCCAAGGTGAAGTAGATAACTTTTGTATTACGTAGGTGTTTCATAATAATTCATACTTCTATTCTGTCTGTTTGTATGATACAGTAGAGGTCAGACCATATCCTGGAAAAGGTCATGAAATGCTTATTACACCAAGAGTATGTTCCCTTGCGATAATTTTGTTTATATATGGATTGACAAATTTCATGTTAAATTCACCAGAATTTCATGAATCGCACTGCGGCAGTGCAATTCTGTAAACACCTCACCGTGTAACCTTAAGTGAAATGGACATGAAGTGAGTTGTGAATCCATACAAATAAGATGGAATGACAGTTCACTTCTTGTAACTAAGTTTAAGTGCTATCGTAAATCGTTCACCTAAGACTACCTACAGAGGGTTTTTTTTTTAGGGATGGGTAATCATCCAATGACTTCTCCCGCTCGGGGCGGAGCGAGAGGGTGTGTCAGACTTCTACTGACTAAAACCCATCCATGTTCCTTCATTGCCCTTTGTGTGCCGGAGCCACGGTATCTCTTTCGAATAGTCCCGCGACTTCGGGCCTACAGAGGGCCTAGCACGGATATTTTTGACGTATAGTTTCGTAGCGTAAAATGTCACCATAGCTACAATAATCGTTCCTCACATAGTATTAATTTTAATTAAATACTATATTCATATTTTTTAATGCTATAAATTGTGTATCTGTCCCATAAAATTAAACCAAAATACTATGGGGTTGTAGTTTATCACTTTATTTATTATTTATTTATTTAGACTATATGCACAATAGTGGTACATGGGCGGACTTAATGCAACAAGGCATTCTCTACCAGTCAACCTTTGGGTTAAAAAGACTACACTGTGGTAGGTGTACAACAAACAAATAAAAATAAAATATAATTGATTCTTATCGATACAACAAAGTATAAAAATAATAAATATATATATATATATATATATATATACTATAAAATACATATATATTTGCTAAAATAATATACTAATAAATATGATGATTTATAATAATTTCTGATTAAGAGAACTTACAATAATTATGACGAGACCAAACTACGAATTGTTTACGGAGTTTACGCTTAAAGGAAAATTTTGACTCAGCCTTCTTGATGTCATGGGGTAGCATATTCCAGAGTTTAATGGTGAAAATAACGTAGGAGTTAGACAAGAACCCGGTGCGTACTTTCACAATTCTCTTACGTTAACGTTACTATACGTAAAAATATTCGTGCTAGCCCCTCTGTATTGTATTTCCTTTCTCTTTAAAATCCATCCAAAGGTTGTCTTGAAAAGATCGCTCTTAGCGAGAAGGCCGCCATTGTGTCACCCTATGTAATGTTTTCTTCATTATTTTTTCTGTAACTTATCACATCATCATCTTCCTGCCCTTATCCCATACCCATCCCAGCACGTTTTTCTCTTCCAGTCTGCCCTATCAGCCGTCGAACTTTCACTAACTCCCTTTTTAACCGACTTCCCAAAAAGGAGGAGGTTATCAATTCGGTTGTTTGTTTTTTTTTTTTATGTTTGTTACCTCATAACTCCGACAATTATGAACCGATATGAAAAAAATTTGTTTCGTCTGAAAGGATATACTTGCAGATTGGTCCCATTTAATTATATCAAAATCGATTACGAACTTCAGATTTTAAATCGAAATCGCTGGAATTTGACTATTTAGATGATTCTTTGATAATCGAAATTGCGTCTTTTGCTTTTCTGCGATTTTTTAGTGGTGTTGTTAGGTGCGGGGCACCACTAAAAAGTGAAAAATAAAAACTTTTTACAAAAAAATACAAACGACTTCTAAAAAAAAACACTACAAAGTAAAAAAATAACTTTAAATTCGGAAGTCGGTGTCAAAATACGAAGAAACTAACAAAAACACCGACTTCCGAATTTAAAGTTATTTTTTACTTTGTAGTGTTTTTTTTAGAAGTCGGTTGTATTTTTTTTGTAAAAAGTTTTTATCTTTCATATCGCTTCTTACATCCTCTCCCTCTCCATCCATCCACATTTATGTTCATTACTCTTTTAGTTAAATGCGATTCCTCTCTCCTCTTCACATGACCTTAACAAGACAGCGATTCCCTTTTAAATTTTCAGTCACTGGCGCCACTTTTAAACTACCTCTAATGTAGTCATTTCTTACTTTATCCATTCTTGTTACTCCACACATCCATCTCAACATTCAACAATAATTAATTCTTATTCATTCATTCTTTCATATTTTTTTTTTTAATTTCTGTAACTTATATGGTGTATATAATGAAGAAATTCTATCTTTCTAATTATTACAATTTCACTGTGATTACTAAGGTTTTTTTTGTTTTTTATACAAAACGGGGAAACTCTTGGCCTAAATCTCACCTGATGGAAGCGAGTTTTACCCGGAATCCTCTTACACAGAGGAACTTGCTATCATACCTCTAACTGCCGGAACACAACAATGCTGTTAACATTGTTGTTATGGCGAAAGACTTAGACATGATGGTGGTAGCTTGCCAGGCGGACTTAGAACAAGTCCTACCACCAACCAAACCGAGCAAAAAATTTGCCCCCGCTGGGAATCGAACCCGGGACCTCTGGGTCTGAATCAGGTGGTATAACCACGAGACCACGGAGGCGGTTAGTGTCACCTGTTTAGCACCACCCAGGGACCACGTGTAGGGATTCGCTGAAGGGTATTCTCCTACGGACGCGGGTGACTCGGCCCCCAAAAAAAAAGGTGAAGGTGAACTGAACATGAAGTGAGCTAGCTGTCAAATTCATCTAATCAACGGAGAATGACCGTTTACTCCAGCTACGTTTTCATTGGGAGGTGTATACAGATTAGACCCGCAGAATACATAAGTTAGTGATTATGTTGTCGACAATGAAGCATGTTTTCCTAGCAGAAACATATTCATACTCTTTACTTAATAACTCCTACGTCACCCATCAGGTTATTAAGGGTTTTGTGTGCATTTTGAAAACTACGGAAAGACCAACCAATTTTTTTATGGATAGTCCAGACAAACAAACATAAAAACGGCTCTACCTTGGAAGTTTTACGCTCTATTACTTATTTATATTTTGTTCTATGGAATTAACATAATTGGAGCAAAAGAAACCGAGATCATTACGAAAACCCGATTTTTCTGACCTTTGACCTTCAACATGACGCAGAAACGAGATTTCAAAAGACTGACACAACATTTAGAACGCCAAAATGAAAGTGTATACGAGTTTCCAGCTTGTAATCACGTAATCCGAAGTGAAAATCTAGTTTGACTGGACTACAAAACTAAACGGGTTTACAAAAAGGAGGGTTCCAATTAGTAAAATTATATTTTCAAGCCACTTCTAAAAACTTTTTTTTTTACTATTGATAGGCATACGTTTGACCTCCATCTCACCTGATGTTAGGCGATGATGCGGTTTAAAACGGAGCACGCTTGCGTAGAAGTAACTTATTCACTCTTGACTTCAAGACTCCCAGGTTGTAGCTATCAGGAAACACAGACTCAAGCAAGGAATTCCACTTCTACTAAAAACTACTTAAAACACGATACGTCATGGAAAGAATGTGATATTAGTAGGTCAAGGGACTTAGACAACGAGCCGGTGATTCAACACAACTGTTATATTCTTGTTTATGAGTGGAAATAGCTGAAATATTTGCAATGTAGTGTTCACATGAACGTTGGACTTGTTTCACGAAATAATCCGGGAAAAGAAATTGTTGTGAAATGAGTTCAAGTTACAGATACTAGTTTTTATCTAGCATTTTTCATCAAACTAAGTTTTATTAATTTAGTCAGACGTAGCTGTTTCCCAATAGTTTGGCTCTGTAAACTCGAAAGTGCGTTTATTCCCGTTTCTTTAAGAGTTTCGAGATATCCTTTCTTAGTGCTTCCCTTTTTTTTTTTTTTTTTAGGGATGGGAAATCATCCAATGACTCCTCCCGCTCTGGGTGTAGCGGGAGGGAGTGTCAGACTTCTACTGACTAAAACCCATCCATGTTCCTTCATTGCCCTTTGTGTTCCGGAGCCACGGTGTCTCTTGCGAATAATCCCGCGACTCCGGCAGGCGTCGGCCCTTTCGGGCCCCTCTGTGTTACTGACTCTCTTTGAGGCGCGCGTGGAACACTAACGCGCCGTCGACACGGCCTGTCGTCACTAGACGGACGGACGGCGAGCCACCCATAGCTCGCCGTCCACAGGTAGTGCTTCCCTCAGCTTCAGTTTTCTACGACCAGTAGTTTCGGCTGTTCGTTGTCTGACAGTCACTCACTAAGTAACTGAAGAAATTTATACATAAGACTATTAAAATCAATACTATAAAGAGGATTTGATTTTGCAAAATCTTTTACCAATATAAAGCCACGTTATTTGAGAGTGTCATAGGCTATATGTATACTAACCCAAAAAAACTCTCCCCAGGTGCGAGTCGATCGGACTCGCGTACGAAGGGTTACGTACCATTATCTATAAAAATGGCAAAAAATCAAGTTTGTTGTATGGGAGCCCTCGTAAATATTCTTTTTATTCTAATGTTTTAGTATTTGTTGTTATAGTGGCAACAGAAATACGTCATCTGTGACTCATTACATCTGTCAATTTCAACTGTCTAGCTATCGCGGTTCTTGAGATACAGCCTGGTGTCAGACAGACAGACAGCGAAGTCTTAGTAATAGGGTCCCGTTTTAACCCTTTGGGTACGGAACCCTAAAAATACCGTCCAGCGAAGTGAGCACGAATCAGCTACTGTAATATGTAATTATTCAAAAGAATATGGATTAATATTTTGAAATATTGAATAATAAAACATTCTGCTTTGTTCAACAAAGCAATGTATCATGACTTACGCAGTACATAAACATACTTCGCAACTATGTTAATAGAATATCAAAATTCCTTACGGCATTCAGGCAACTGAGAAAATCGAGCATCAATCTAACACCCATCTACATTCATACCGTACACGTCACTTCGCAACCAAAACAACATCGTACGCATAGAATTCAAACACAGTTAGCATCAAAATAGCAGCTAATATCACTTATATACAATAACTATAATTAATAACGGTAATTCCCAAACACTTAAACGCGAAATAGCTTAAATTGTGTCGTCGTAAATTGTACTGTTTGTACGTCATATAAACTTTGGACTTGGCCAACATTCATAGGACCGTTTGTCGTAAGCGAAATGCCATAAAATGTGTGGTTTGAATGTCCATATTTTTCGCGGTTGAATGGCCATATTTTATGGCTTTAAAGATTAGAAAGTACCATTGGTGGCATTGCAGTCAAGGTTGTAAAAGAATTCAGATTGCAAGGGATTAAAATATATAACTTAAATCTAAAGAAGCAGAAGAATCAAGATTTCCGACACAGCCATTTTATTCATTCAATAAAAATTTACATTGTGTCTGAATGATGCCTTAGTGTGATCTCGATTGACGTTTATGAAAGTGAACTCGTGTGATGTCACTTGTGGTTCAAAAGTGTACTGAAATTAAATCATAATTATGTTTAATTAACTAATTTTTTTTGTTTAGGTGACAAAAAAAACGTGTCAGATATTTTGAGACATCTATCTCATGGACTAATTAGATTTTTTTTTGTGTCCACTCCCCAATTCTTTTAATTTAGAAACAACACTGTACAAAATCATTAAAAACTCAAACTCAAGCATTTATTTCAATTAAAATCTAAAGACTTGACATAAAGGTCTAAAAGTATCAAAGATAAGCTCTTCAAAAATATAATAGTCAACAGGTGTTCATAATTATTTCAAACTACATAATTTTAAAGACTTTTTCCCTTTATTTGTCAAAAAATATTCGTTAGTAGTTTTATCTATGTTTCTTCGTAAACCATACTTCATTTAACTTTTCATCACAAAATTATCGTTGCCACTTAAGCCAGCCTGCTAAAGAAAAGTTTTAAAAAGTCTTAAAAAAAAGTACAAAAATCATAATAAAAAGTTTTATTTGATAAGCTCGTTAACTTGAATTAGATTTGATTTACGTCACTGTCACTTTAACACCTTGTAGACACCTCAGACAGCTGACAGACGGGTTACTGACATTCCGCCTCGAAGCGTTGCCTATTTCATTTACTGGATTTCCACCAGACTAAATAATAGTCATCTAATTTTTACATTAATTTTTCACCTAACTGGGGGCCAATAAAACACTATACATAAATAACCATAAAAAAAAAACTAAAACAATTCTACACTTCACATTTTTCACTCTGGTATTTCGCAAAAAAAATTTTGACATTTTAGAATATTTTTAGCCTTAATGGCAGTGCCTTTGAAAAATAAAACCCGGTTTCGGGATAAAAAACAAATGTAACACTTGTGTATTTAAAAAGAAATAAACATTTGGTACTGCGGATGCATGAAACATGAGATCCTAGTGTTAAATTTCATGCTTCTAGAAGTTCAGGCTTTAAGTTATCTCTGCCAGGGTTGCGGAATTCTTCGAAAGAGTTACCGCGGCCCTGAACGCAAACGGCATTTGAAGGAGCATGGGAGGATTTTAGTCAGTAAAATGTCTTACACAGACCAGAGCACGAGGAGTAACGTGAAGATGTTCCATCTCAAAAAAAAAAAAAATCTATCTTATCAGTCAGTGATTGAATGAATATCGATTTTTTTAAGTAGGTACGTACATGCAAGAATTTCATCCTTTTTTCGATCGATCAAACGCCATACTTACTTAGGTCGTGTTGGGTTTTAAGCAAAGGGGTTTTAGGTTTTAGGCAGCTAGTGGCCCTCGTCCACAGCCTCTGGATGAATCTATGAATTTCGAATTAATGTTTTTTTTTTTATGCTAGCATTTCTTCCATAATTCGATCAAACTCCATACTTACTTAGGGTGTCTTGGGTTTTAAGCAAAAGGGTCTTAGGTTTTAGGCAGCTAGTGGCTTTCCTCCTCAGCCTGTAGATGAATTTATGAATTTCTAATTAATGTTTTTTTGAAGTGAAAACTTCTTTAGCGGCGTTTAGTACTTTTCTTGGAATGGGTATAAAATGTTAAACTCGCGTCTGGACACGTGACTTGATCGAAAATTCGTAGGAGGGATGATTCAAAAATGCACAACGTTAATGTTCAAGTTTTCACTTCTGCCGGCACTCCCGGAGCAACTCGTTTCTTTTTATGCAAGCATTTCTTCCATAATTCGATCAAACTCCACACTTATTAGAGTCGTTTTAGGTTTCAGGCAAAAGGCAGTATAGCTAATGGCCTTCCCGAACTTCCCAAGTCCAAAGTCACCTTAGTTAAGCACACATTAAGTAATTCTCGTTAATCTATCTGAGCTGCCGTCGCTTACCTATTAGTTGCTATACATAAATTAATTTACGAAACTTTGACTCAACAAAAGGGGAAGATTAATTGTGTTAATAACATAAAGGGAAACGGTTTGTACACAAAATCAGGGGAGGCAGAAGCCCCATGGATGTGCAAAATAGTTTTTAAATTAAAAGAAATGAATAAAGGAGTTCCTAAAAACAACTGGACGATAAAAGAATGTTAGTATTTGCTTGTAACATAAAAGCACAGAATTATTACATGTACTATTTTTTAAATGCTGTTACATATATAGATACTTCTGAATAAGGTGGGAAAACCTAAATGCATACTGCAAGGGTTGGTTTGAGGTGGCACGGGAAACTGTACGTCTTGTGATCCGATGATGGAGCAGGCTTAGCGGAATTAAATTATGCAATTCCGTCGCACACTCCCCAAAATGCAACCAACAACAATTTAATTGATTCTATTCAGCAAAGGCGTAATTAAAAAAGAAATAATTTAACAGCATTTGGGAAAGGATTCTTACGGAGGAAGATCCCTTACCATGAGCAGTTAATTAAACTCGAATCGATCAAAAACCATGTTTAAAATTTTTTTAAGTTTGTGCCAAGTGGTTATTCTATACTTCCTACTCACTGTCATAAAACATGTTGAGTTAATATTTAAAGCATTTTCCTGATTGGAAATTAATATTCAGGTAATTTGCGAAGAACGGCAGCTGAATTTTCTAATTAAAGTTGATTGTGCAAATTCATGGGCGACTTTCGTTTGATATTGTTCTGTGCGCTTGGCAGGTTTATTTACAGATTTCGGTATCTGAGCAGCTAGTTACTATGCAGAAGGTGAACAGCAGTGCGATTCTGTAAACATGTCGAAGTGAACACTAAGGTGAAGCGAACAACAAGTGAGCTGTCAAACTATACAAATAAGATGGAATGACAGAAGTGCGATCCTGTAAGCATGTCGAAGTGAGCACTTAGGCGGAATGAACGACAGGTGAGCTGTCAAACCATACAAACAAGATGGCATGGCAGCTCACTTGACATTCACTCCACCTAAGTGATCACGGTGAGATGTCGACAGAATCGACCGGCTGTAGAGTGAACAGACTCTAAAAAATCTTAGTATAATATTACAACAGCTTTTCAGAATAATATTCATCAATTTGAATACTCGTATATTGAGAGATCGCGGACACAATGTGGGCATAATATAGTACATTACTGCAGCCGCCAGCAAAAGATGCATTGATGGACGAGCCTGTAAATATGGGCCCAGGCGAAGCCGAGACACACATACGTAAGTCCATCAAAGCCTAGTAAAGTTGTGGACAAGGCTTGTATAGTTCTTTTCTTAAATAATGCGCGGATATTAAAACTAAATAGTACTTAGGCAGAACGTTTTATTTGAAATTACAATTACTTTTCAAAATCAATGACGAACAACAATTATTTTTCCCGCTCTAAAGTGTTCCTTTTTTTTAATTTCAACAATAAGATTTCTATTTGCAAGCCAGTTCGAAATTTAAATAAAACCTTTGGTAAATTACTTCCTTGGTTAACATTTTCTTGGAGTAAAAGATTGTTCCATTTTATTTAGTCGCTAAACCACGACAAATGGAAAGATAGATCTATACTTTATATTATAATATTATAATATAATTATAAAGCAGAAGAGTTTGTTTGTTTGTTTGGTTGAACGCGCTAATCTCAGGAACTACTGGTTTGATTTGAAAAAATCTTTCAGTATTAGATAGCCCATTTATCGAGAAAGGCTATAGGTTATATATCATCACGCTAAGACCAATTGGAGCAGAGCAGTAATGAAAAATGTTACGCAGACGACGTTGCACGGGTCAACTAGTTAGAGAATAATCGACAACACTATTAGATAGTTACTCTCAAATCTTGTTGTCATTCTTTTTAGTTCGGGTTTGGGAATAATCGTAAGTTCGTAGGTGATACGGAGTAGCCTGCAATTAAGGCCGAAACTACGGACTTCGGGCTTAGACAGTAGCCTACCTAATATAGCCAGCCATAGTCTTTACTTTTTTTCCCATCTGTTTTATTCGAAGACAGCACAGCCAGCCAATGACGTAATTTCGACATTAATATTCTATACATAAGTTTGCTTATATCTTAATCACCGCGATATTCAAGTTAAGCTTTAATTTATGTTCAACATTACGTTCTAGTCCTTAGAGAATTACGCACGTTTACAAAAGGATATAACTTAATATATCTAACGTGTAAAGGTTATGTTTAATTTAAATTATAATAAAATGCTAAGTAGGTAATAATTTTGCCTATAATAATAAATACCTAGACACTCAAATGTGATATAATTGACATAAGGTCAAAATGTATCCTACTAATAATATTATAAATGTGAAAGTTAGTTTGTTTGAATGTTTGTGCCCCAATCACGACAAAAAATTTGAATTAAGTTTTGCACACAAATGTAGTCCACATCCTGGTATAACACATTGGCAATACTGAGGAGGAAGTGGAAATCCAGAACCGCTGCTGCCTTAGTACTTCTGATTCTAAATACCCCGAGAATAGAAACATCTCGAAGTTTTGTCCAGGCTAGAATGATGAGCGCTAAAGATTCACAAGTACCAGGAGACCAGAAATAAAAGATAAGGCTGTAATAACGAACTTTCAAATTGTTTTTGTAATCATCAAACCAGAGGGCCAATTCTACTATTTTCTATGCATTGTTCACATTCTTATATCAGTCAGAATTTTAAAACAGTTCTTAACTGGTTAGTTGATTTTATCCTCTTTGCCTCTTACAGCCATTTTATGAACTAAACCTCTACCATATTTACATATGTATACCTAGGTAGTTTTGTAGTCCTGCGTCCATTTGCGCCACATTTTGAAAGCTTGTGCATTGCGAGGCGTGTGCGGCGCATGCCTCGCAATGTCTGTATCCGCCTTTAGCTTTTCCTGGGGCAAATTGGCCTAGATACTGTGACTCAATTTTGAGAATTAATCCGGGCACTCTCCATATTTACAAATTACAAGATATTTGATGACTAAGACCGTAAAAAACCAATTAAAATAATTATATTTTTTCAATGAAAAATTTTATTTTCAGGTGCGCGGCCATAGTGAAGTGAAAATAGCTGTGGACGTGAGAATAGACAACATGGCGCAACTTTTCCAGTCGAGAGGTAATTTTTTTTGTGTAATTTTTTTCCACATTTTTTTCTAAATGACTTTTTGAATTTTTATTTTTGGTGATATATTATGGAGATGTAGATAACATTATCATACACACTAAATTAGAATTTGTGAGCAAGTAATACTAGATCGTTTTTTTTTATTTAAAAATCTGTAAATTTTAATACTGCTGAAACTAACAGAATCAGTCTGAATTTATTGAAAAACAACTTAATTTTTTTTGGAAATTTAGACTTAATTCAATCGGAAAAACATGACTTTTACAGGTACTTACATCAATATTACTAAAAATATTCCTTTCGGGTGTTAAACCATTCTTAAAACTTATTATTTACCCCTTATCACAAGGATACAGCTACCATTACATATTTTAATGGCCAACAGTATCATATCAAGCTACAACAAGCTGTCAAATTTCTTTGTTAGATTTTCAACTTTATTTCTGACGGAATTGGGTTCAAATCTGATCGGGATAATTAGACAGTTTCGGATAGCCCAATGTGCAGGCGATTGTACATACCAACGTTTTATATAATCTATACAAATATTATAAAGCAGAAGAGTTTGTTTGTTTATTTGGTTGAACGCGGTAATCTCAGGAACTACTGGTCCAATTTTAAAATTTTTTTTCAGTGTTAGATAGCCCATTTATCGAGGAAGGTTATAGGCTATATATCATCATGCTAAGACAAATGGGAGCGGGGCAATAATGGAAAATGTGACGAAGACGAAGTTACGCGGGTCAGCTAGTATCTCATACTCGTAGTTAGCGGCTAGACGACAGGTAAAGACTTTAAGCATCGCTATCTTCGGCTAATGGGAAGTGCGTTAGCGTAATTCGTTTGCTCATTGGGTGATTTTAGCCAACGATTTCTTGCGTTGTAAGCATTTTTGTTAGTATTAGAATAGTTAATTACGGGATTGCTACCATGTACCTTTTTATTTTCGTTTTTCCAATATTTCGGTACTGTTGCAAGCGCCATGATTACTATTCTAATGTTAGTGACCATTAAAGCTTAAAACAATATAAATCTATTTTTGTTAGTAACCTTTAAGGCCGTACCCTGACCAAATAACCTTGAGCATTTTTTCCCTCAATAACAGCGCAAGAGATACAATAGCGAATACGCTCAAAATATTGAATAAAATCGTTATAAAATCTCATTTTGGTCGTTTGAAAAAAAAAATCTACCAAAATGTTCATAATTAAATTGCCTATCCATTAGTGTATAAGTAGAAAATCAAAGTAATCGTTAGTTTTCGAGAAGATGCATGTTTTCAGTAATTTTTTTCTCATTTCTGTAGTTTCGTTGTGAGGAGATTACTTAAACATTATACTTAGCAATAAAATATAAAAATCTACCATTTTGAAGCCAAGATTATGTAGAAATTTAATGTATTTTTTATAAGTTTATATTTCTTTTGGATAAAGTGTATATAGCTCCAAAAAACTGCACAAAAAACGGCTAGCGCTGCGTTTTGCTCGGGGACGCGCCTTAAAGTGTTAATGTTTGTAAAAAGTCTTCATAATGACTCGAATAAATGATGAAACCTTTTATGGTTTGGTTCAGGATAACCTGAATCATCTTCTGCCTCCTTCTACTCGTAAGTCTAATCACTATCACTAAATATTATAAAACCAAGTCCTCCACCGCGTCTGTCTGTCTTTTCGCGATAAACTCAAAAACTGCTGCACCGATTTTCACCAATGGATAGAGTGGTTCTCGAGGAAGGTTTTAGTATATAATTTGTCAAGCGGGCGAAGCCGCGGGCATCAGCTAGTCTATAATAATATTATAAAGAGGTAATTTTTTTTTGTAAGTTTGTATGTAGGGGGTAATCTCAGGAACTACTGGTCCGATTTGAAAAATTCTTTCAGTGTTAGATAGCCCATTTATCGAGGAATGCAATAGGCTATATATCATCACGCTAAGACAAGTAGAAGCGGAGCAATAATTGAAAATGTGGCGCAGACGAAGTTGCGCGGGTCAGCTAGTTTATAATATTTTTCTTATGACAAAAGAGCTGAACGTAAAATATTGGCGCGCAGGTTTGCACGTTATACGAAGCCAGTTAAAGTGACGCTTTTCAAAGCTTACTGTCAGTCTTTCTACATGTGCATCCTGTAGGTCAACTTCACTCAGCGGACACGACCTTCGCGTTCAATATAATAATGCACTGAGGGTGCTGCTGCGGCTGCCGTGGCGGTGTAGTGCGTCAGGGATGTGTTCAGATAATAATATTGATGGTTTTGCCGCGATTATCAGAAAAAGATGTGCATCCCTGATGTCTCGTGTTCGCTGCAGCATCAACAGTATTCTCAGTGTATTCGCAGATCGGTGGGATTTCCTGATGTTGCGGAGGTGGATGCGGCTCCACACCGAAATTTGTATATTTTATGTGTCTGTTACCTACTAACAATAGAATTTAATTAAAAATTGTTACTAACCCTATGGACCCCGGTCTGAAATAAAATTCTTCTATTCTATTGTAGAAAAAAAAAAACGTTACTTAGATACACCAATGTGTACAAAATTCTTCCGTTACTGTTGAGCAACTGTCAGACAACGCACCGCCAAAACTACTCGTCGTAGTAAGCTGAAATTTGGCATGTAAGTTCCCCTCTCCCCTACACTCCGTAGGGGAATATGAATGAAGGATATGCACGTCAGAAGTCACAGGTAAAAGCTATTCTATACTAATATTAAAAAGAGGTAACATTTGTTTGTTTGTAAGTTTGTATGTAGGGGATAATCTCAGGAACTACTGGTCCGATTTGAAAAATTCTTTCAGTGTTGGATACCCCATTTATCGAGGAAGGTTATAGGCTATATATCATCACGATAAAACAAATAGGAGCGGAGCATTAATGGAAAATGTGACGCAAAGGAAGTTGCGCGGGTCAGCTAGTCATTTATAATTTCGCGCAGAATTTTCCCAAATACGAGAATTTTGGTGTCGGTTTCAAGTCTTACCGAATGACGCTGAAAGCAACTGCTAATCTGATCAACACATTTCTACAAACAATAGTAAGAAGATAGCTTTCAAATTTCTCCAGTTCAAAAGCTGGTTTCAGACTACGCTATCATATACCTATAGCATCACCACAAATTGTCAACAATATATCGTACAGTACAGTGTGAACGTGTCCATAACAATGTATGCTTTATATTAAGTGGATTACACAAATATATTTTCTTGCACAAGATTTCTTCATACCTCTTAGAGCGGATTTCATCACTCTGAAACTGAACACGATCAACATATGAAACACGTTTACAAGCTGTCAGTGTCACTATTTTCCATGGAATGACACTGACAACTCTTGAACGCAGTTTGTACGCGATCAGTTTCATTGGTGAAATCCACTCTTACGCGACGTCCTGCGTGAGCGATCTAGACGCGAACGCGAAGCGGTGCGGCACGGCGCGAAAACAACAAACATTCGAAACCTATTGAAGTGGCCTACGTGACCAAACGCACGTGGGGTGCGGTGCGGAGCGGCGCGAAATGAAGCGAACGCGATCAGTTGGCTTGATATTTTCGCGCGAAGTGGACGCGTCGGCCATATTTTTCAGAACAGGTTTAATGGCTTGTACAATATAGTCAAACGTTGTAGGTAACATTCGACAATATTCCTTGAACAACAGGGGTTGAGTACGTAAATCCAGGTACAAATTATGAAATTCCCCATGAGTATGCCTTTCTAAGTACACAGTATTAGTTCCACTTCTCTGCTATATACACTTCTTCAATATCTCATATTTAAGATATGAATTTTCCAACAACATTAGCTTCCGTCCGTCCATGACAAATGTTTAATGTTAACTGAACCATATTAATCTATGAACTGAACTGAACGGCGGCGAAGGGCGCGGAGGGGACGGTTCGCGCGCACGTAGGACAGAGTAGCCGCATCGCTCCGCACCGCATTAAATTCGCATCGGATCGTTTCGCAATCGCGTTCGCGTTGAGTCGTCCACGTAGGACACGGCGTTAGTCACAATCATGTCCTCAAAAAAAAATACAACCGACTTCCAAAAAAAAACACTACAAAGTAAAAAATAACTTTTATTTCAGAAGTCGGTGTTTTTGTTAGTTTCATCGTATCACCGACTTCCGAAATTAAAGTTATTTTTTTCTTTGTAGTGTTTTTTTTTTGGAAGTCGGTTGTATTTTTTTGTAAAAAGTTTTTTATTTTTCACTTTTTAGTGGTACCTCTTACCTAAAAACACCACTGCGAAATCCCAGAAAAGCAAAATACGCAATTTCGATTACTCGGATGACATATCCGAGATATATAAAACTATCATCCAAGTAGACGAATTCCAGCTATTTCGATTTAAAATTAAAAGTTCGTAACCGATTTTTATAAAATTTAAATGGGACCAGTCTGCAAGAATGTTTCAAATCGGTTCATAAGTGTCGGAGTTATGAGGTAACAAACATAAAAAAAAAACATACAACCGAATTGATAACCACCTCCATTTTGGGAAGTCGATTAAAAAAGATTTTAACAGCCTTAATACTAACCTTACCTTTCAATACGACCTTTGCTCCTATCAAGTGTGCCAGTGACTCAGCTAGTATTCAGAGCTGGCACGCTACACTTCCTGTACTCACCTGCGTGCAATTTATTCGTTTCAACACGTCGATATAAATGGAAGAGTTATTTTCAGCAGATTTTATTTATGGCTGTTTGATACACCGTGTACCTATTTTAAGAGTATCAGGTGATTTGAATATGATGAGTTTATTACTACCTCATTCAATATGACCTTTTCATATAAATTAGTCTCTTGAGTGCAATATAATAGCATGACTCTGACAAAAAGCTTCAATTGAAAATAACATGGTAGGCTTATATGAATATTTATAATAATGGGACTACGCCATGTAGAGTTCTTCAGATTTCTTTGTAAACAAGGTACTTTGAGTTCGATAGTTGGTAGTGTGACATCCCAGGAACCGGAAAGCACGTTAAGGCTTGTATTCATGCCAATGACCTTGTGCAACGAGTGCGGGGTTAAAGACGCGAACTTTAATCGGTGACATTTTAATTAATTATAATAAAAATACGAAATACACATTTTTAAAAAGTAAAAACGCCATTGTCCTTTGTATTGCAAAGCTGTAGATATTTTTTATACTGTTTTTATAAAAATTAAGAAATAAAATGGTTTCATCTCAACGATTTGGAGGTGGTTTGGTGATTTTTTTTTCTTATAATATAGAAAAATTATGGCTTAACCAAATTACTTATCATATCATGCAGATAACCAACTATTTTTTCGTAGTCGCTAATCACAAGTTTTGATGCGTATTATCTTTGTCAATTTTCATTGATCAACCA
Organism: Ceramica pisi; assembly: GCA_963859965.1. NCBI lineage: Eukaryota > Metazoa > Arthropoda > Insecta > Lepidoptera > Noctuidae > Ceramica > Ceramica pisi. The sequence goes on from OY982538.1 coordinate 3,750,931, forward strand.
AAACAAAATTACGTGTCCATTATTTTTAAATATTCTAACTGACGGACTAAATAGATTTGCAATTTATTGATGGTGAAAACTAGCCTATTATAGCTACAACACATCTTGCCGCGTCTTTAAATAAAAATCAAACTATATCTCTAATAGCGTTGATGATAGATTTAGCGCCACTATTTTGCACTCACTGGCAATACTACCGAATAACATCACGTGCCAAGGAATCATCTCTGTAATCGGCTGTCATTTGTTCTGTCTTCCTACTTACCTGAGACGAGAGCTGGGGGGGGGGGGCAAACAGGCCACTTTAGGATATTCATATTAGAATCATGGTAGTCACAACAATCTGTCAAATAAGATTTTCATCTTTATCGCTTACGCATTAGGTTCAAGATTGATTGGGAAAATTTTACATTTTGTTTGATTGTTTTCTGATTCTGCTAAAATGGCCTTTTTAGGCCCCGCAGTTCAAATTTTTAAAAGTTTTTATATACTGTTATTATTGAAAAGTGCAAATTTTACTAATGTTTTAACATTTAACAACGTGTGTATTCAAATGTCCGTCGCAAACTGTCAATAAGTCTCAATTTCCTTACACTTTTGACCAAATTCGACTGAGATTCAATTGAATGAAGAAAGAAAAACTGTTTTTTCTCCCAAACAGACGCACAAATTTAAAATAACTTCGAATACACCCACAACACGTGCAAGTCCACAAAATTGCGAGAAAAACTAATTTCAATTTTAATACCTAAGACACTTATCTCTCACTCAATAGTTAAATAATCGTTACAGAATTATTCCCGCCACACATTTGTATCTGGTATCTTGCCAACAGCAATTTACAATTGACATAGATCCGACCTTATGTCTGTAGACAGTTTGTAAAAACTATCATTTTGAATATTTTCCGGAAGAATGTTGGCAATAAAACAGATTAGAATATAAGTAAATACGGTAGTTATTTGTTACTTGTTTCTCTTTTGGGTTTGCTCGCGATTTTTGTGGGTAAATGGCGCATATTAATTTGTGAATGAATCTAAAAATTGTATAGCGATTTCCGTGGAAAAGGATGATAACCAAACATAAAATTATGCTATATTTCGTTATCTATTGTCAAGATCACTAAATAGTATAATTAATGAAGTTGCTGTCTCACTCTGTTCGTTTCGCCCCCAGCCTTTCCTACAGTGGACGATAACGCCCCCTTGTGGGCGCTGCAGGCCTAAAGATCGGGGCGTTGTGTAGAGGCTTGGGGGTTTATGTTAGTTAACCACATAACGAAGCGACCTGACCAGATATATTAATCAGGTATAACTAATTGCAATAAATTTTGAGACAAAATAAGACTGGCTAAAAATATTTGGTACCTATCAAGTCAAATGGTATTTATAAGAACCAACAGGTCTATTCTGTCAACGTATCACCATACCTTAGGTAGAATGAGAATGCAGTGAGTTGAAATTTCATCTTTTTTGTATGGTTTGACAGCTCACTTTGTGTTCAGTTCGCCTAAGTGGTAGTGGTGAAATATTTATAGAATCGTACTGCAGAATAAGAAACTAGCTGTTTTATCAGTCCTCACAATTATCAACACTGCCTTGCCACTTATTACACACATTTGATCCACAAACTTTGGTGCATATTGTATTGTATTGATGTTTTCTCCCATCACTCTAGTATGTACGCGACGTAAAACGATGGATGCCAAGCTACACAGCTTGGCTCATCGCCGCAAGGTTGCCTTCTTGTCGGTCTTCTACAGATTGTATTTTGGAGAGTGTACCCAAGAACTCCACGACCTCATCAACACACCACTTGCTACCATCGGTACCTTGTTGCTATTCCACCAATTCGCACTAATCGTTTCCAAGCGTCTTTTATAATGCATACAGCACACACTTACAACCCTAAACTTTTCAAAATTAGAGTGAAAAGGCTACTTTTGGGTAAGTTCGTTCCATCGTAGACTTTGTCTCTGTCATCTCTGACTTAGACTAGAGTCAAGAGCATAACTGTCTCAAATAAAAAAAAAACTCTTCAGAATTAGTACCTACTTATCGTCACAGAAATTTGAAAGCAACAAAAAAAACGTAACAGGCCGAAAGAACATAAATAGAATAGCTACAAAATTTTACCGCAATCTATATTCCAACCAAGACACCACTACACATGTAAGTCGAGAAACCCTGAACTGTAATCCACCCTTAGTGATCCCAGAACCTGATATATTACCCAGTGAAACTAGGAAAGCCATACTAAGCCAAAAATTAGACAAAGCACCAGGTCCTGATAAAATCACAAACGAGCTACTGAGAGGAACCGTAGAAGAACTGGTCCCAATTTTAACTAAAATCTTCAATGGCATCCTGAGATCGGGACAGGTTCCAGAACAATGGGAGACATCTCACATCATTATCATACATAAGAAAGGACAAAAAGACGACATAGGGAACTACAAACCAATAAGTCTGATGTCTAACATATACAAAATTTTCTCCAAAATTATTTTAAACCGAATAAGCAACACACTTGATGAAAACCAACCGAAGGAACAAGCTGGCTTTAGGAAAAACTTCTCCACGATAGATCACATTCACACAGTCAAGCAAATTATGGAAAAATACAATGAGTACAACAAATCGCTATATATGGCTTTTATCGATTATTCTAAGGCATTTGACAGCATTAGCCACACAGCCATATGGGAAAGCTTACGAAACCAGGGAATCCCGACAGTGTACATAAATACCATTAAAAACATTTACTCCAACAGTAAGGCAAGAGTACAACTGGAAACCTTGGGTGAGACATTCCAAGGAAAAAGAGGCGTCAGACAGGGCGACCCGATGTCCCCAAAGCTGTTCTCGGCAGTGCTGGAAAACATATTTCGAAAGCTAATCTGGGACCAACATAGACTAAATATTGATGGACAAAAATTAAACCATCTTAGATTCGCGGACGATATTGTTTTGCTTGAAGATCAACCAGGGATCATAGAAAAAATGATACAAGATCTAAATAAAGAGAGCGAGAAAGTGGGCTTATTTATGAATATAAACAAAACGAAGCTATTAACGAATTCAAACAAATATGAAATAAAAATTAACAACCAACCTGTTGAATATGTAGATGAATATATCTACTTAGGACAAATCATCTCACATACAGACATAACTACAAAAGAAATCAAAAGACGAACAGCCAACGGATGGAAAAGATATTGGTCACTGAAAGAGATTATGAAATCCACAGATCTTAGTATAGGTATCAAAAGGAAGGTCTTCAATACCTGCGTTCTCCCATGTATCACATATGGATGTGAAACCTGGGCCCTTACGAAACACCACAGAAACATGCTGGAACACTGCCAAAGAGCTATGGAACGAAGTATGATAGGTATTAAGAAACAAGATAAGATACGAAACACCGTCATAAGAAGTAAGACAAAAGTCACAGACGTACTTACTAGAATAGATAGTTTGAAGTGGAGATGGACTGGGCACATGCTGCGCGGTACACAAGATAAGTGGAGCAATATCATAACAGACTGGTACCCTAGAGATGGGAAAAGGAACAGAGGAAGACAGAGTAAGAGATGGGAAGACGAACTGAAACTGACGGCAGGCCCAAAATGGAGAAGGGTTGCTAGAGACTGAGTACAATGGAAAATGTTAGAGGAGGCCTTTGCCAAGAGGCACACTCAACTCAGAGATATCTTATAACTAAAGAGACAATCACAATACAAAGAAAGAAGAAAGCAGTTCAGGATAAGAGGCTTATTATTATTATTATCGTCACAGAAAACTATAAAACGCGCTGTCACTGGCCTCAATGTCGAAACATCTACTCTACGTTGTAGTGAAGTGAAAATTACCCATTTTATTTAAAAAAAATGTGTTAGCGGGACATGCCAATTTTCAGATCATCTAGATATTTAGCTCTTAGTAGCTAATATACGTGGGTGGTAGAAAAATGTTGATATCTGGCTGAATGAAATAAACTAGACATAATGGCGTGCCGGATTAATATATCAGAACGTACGTGTTAATAGTAAATTGTCGTGTAAAGTGAAACTGTAAAAATAAATCATGGAATTATTTCAGTACCTATTTTAAGTAAACATCAACTTATTAGATAATCACTGAATTTCGAAGTACTCGAATAACATGAATTAAAGTACTTTTGCCACTAAATTTATTTATTTCGCATCCATAGTTAACTGTAGTAAAATTATAAACACAGAAATAAAACAATTTTTAAATTAATAAAATTATAAATAACTAGTAGATAACATTATTTTTCTTCTTAAAGGTTTAACAATATGACGTACCTATAAACAAAAATCAACAATAAATAAGTGAGAATTGTACAAAGTAGGTTATATTTCTTCTAATCCCATGCGACAAAGGCGTGAGTATAATCATATGTATGTAACAAAATCCACAACATATTTTTTCGTTACAAAGTTTAAGTGTTTAGCTAAAAAGAGTCTCTCGTTTACATACATAAATATTTTTTTTTTTCAAACCACAAATCCATACAAAAACAAAAACTAAAACGAGTAAAACATTAAAAAAAAATGATACTAACTAACTATGCAATAAAACTTGTCTTCTTACACATAGCGTTAATATTATATAATACGTCCAACATATTGCTTTCTCTAATACCTAGTACAAAGCTGGTAAACCTAATACCCCACCGAACTGGCAGAGTCAAAGAAAAACGCAATATCCAGCGAGCACCCAAGTTGGTCGAATTAAGTGAAACGTATCGCGCATCAAGTTACCATCTGCCGCCTTTGAGCATTTAACTTGCAACTTAGTTTGCGAGAGGTAATAGTATTATTGTCTGTATGTAGGACGACCAAGTTGCTGTTAGAAAATGGGATAAAACCTTATTGTTGTATGAAGTTTGGGTGAATGAAGAAGGTTGCCTGCTTGTCGGTCTTCTACCGTTTGTACTTCGGGGAGTGTGCCCAAAAACTCCACGACCTTATCCCACCAGCCCCCTTCTACCATCGGACATCCAGACGCACTGCAACTTGCTATCCCTACCTTGTTGCTATTCCACCAACTCGCACTAAGCGCTTCCTAGCGTCCTTCATAATGCGCACAGCAAAGGAGTGGAACTCTTTGCCTGCGTCTGTGTTTCCGAATTCTTACAACCCTAATCTTTTCAAAGTTAGAGTGAACAGGCTACTTCTGAGTAAGCTCGCTCTATCGTAGACTTTGTCTCTGTCATCTCTGACCTAGACGAGAATCAAGAGCAAACCCACACCACGTAAAAAAAAAAATAACGCGAAAGGAACACAGGCGGCTTATATTCAGTAAGAGTCTGACCCTCCCTTCCGCTCCGCTCAGAGCGAAAGGAGTCATTTGATGAAATCTCATCCAAAAGAATAGTCTTTTGGCTCTACCCGCCGCGGGTTAGGAAATTAATCAAAAGAGATAGAGAGTCTGAAAGCTAAGGCCATTTGAAGGAATACGGGTGGGTTTCAGTAAGAATCTGATACTCTATCCCTCTCACACGAGCGGGAGAACTCATTTGGTGATTTCCCATTTGACTCTAGATTTCTAAATGTCCAACCAGTATGTGGCTTCTTGGACCACTCTTTCATTAACACCGTGCAGGTTCTAGAAGGTGCATAAAGGGCAAAAAAGTAGGAAAGGCATATCCAGGAAAGGGTTCTACTCTGTCACTGTGTTTATGATGTCAATTGTCACGATTGTCTTTTCGGCGGCTAACTTGAGTACCTACACAATTGGTTTAGAGGTTTCCAGATTGACCCAGTTGGTATTATAAATTCTGTAGTCTGTCTATCTGTCTGTCTGTTCGCGATAAACTCAAAAACTGCTCGACCGATTTTCATGCTGTTTTATCAATGGACAGGGTGGTTCTAGAGAAAGGTTTTAGTATTTATTTTTCAAAGTTTTTGTATAGATTGGCTAAAATATAAATTTATGCTACATATAAAGTCCTCTACCACATCTGCCTGTCGGTTTGTTCGTGATATACTCAAAAACTGCTGCACCAATTTTCATGCTGGTTGGCTGCACCAATTTTCATGCTGGTTGGCTGCACCAATGGATAGAGTGATTCTCAAGGATGGTTTTAGTAATATTTATAATTTGTCAAAGTTTTTGTATACATTGGTTAAAATATAATAATTTCGTTGTATAACCATCCGCGCGAACAAAGCACCACCGAGTAACCATTAAAAATCACGTAGGTCTGAACAAATACTGCCATTAAAATAATTAATTATTGTGATATCAGTACTACAACCATTTTGTAAATATTTAAATTACAATTGCTTTAAAACGTGACCCACGAATTTATATTTTACCTCTCAATGTGTTCGAGATTTTATATATAAACACGAACTCTGGTCACCCTACCCACAAGTGTGTGATAGCAATAGTTCCGTTGTTGTGTCCTATTTCACATCATGTACAGTTCACTTCCCCTTAACAACTTTCTTCTTAGATAACATAACTACCAGTTAACATACAAATTGTACTGTTACCTAACAGAAACTCTGGTAATATTATTTTACTCTGTTAAAACTGTAGGTTTGGGTACATTTACACTTTTTTGTTTTTATTTTTTGTTCTTCGGAATTGTTATGTCTCAAGGTTTGTTTAGCAATTGTAGTACTTGGAATAAGATGTTTTGTTTGCAAGAAAATACGATTGTTTTCAAGGATATTATTTTTTTATGATAATTGAGGAAAATAATGGCGGGTTTGCTTGGATAATATATTCTGAATTTCTGGTTAGTAAAGTTTGAGATAAAATTGTCTTGAGCTTGTTTTTAGTAGCCTAAAATAATTGTTGTATATTGTTACTAGTCTAATATGTGCCCCACTCCTAGTCAAATGCCTCCTTTCTCCTTCCAAACCCCTCTATCCTGTCCGATCTCTCTAGTCTGTTCTATCGACTTCACATCGTGAAGTGCAGTAAGCTTGATGTGAACTGTCATTCTGCCTTGATGGGTCAGCTCACTTTATGTTCAATTCACCAAGCTACAACGGTGATATTTTTACAGATGGAAGAGAGAGAGAGAAGTATAGATTGTAAGTGACACGACGGATTTGATGACGATGATAATTAGTCTATACGATAAGAATAAATCGTAAAGATTGTGATTGTATTCCAGAATAAATCGTAAAGAGTGAACAAAGAGTACAGACGCCAGCACATCAAGGTACCCGAAACTGTAAATTTTCTCCAGTCAAAATGGAACATAATCGTTTCTGTAATAAAGTTGAAAATCTAATACAGAAATTTGACTTGTTGTAGCATGATGTGCTGGCGACTTTACTACATACCACCGGGTCAATAAAAAGGCCACTTTAGTAGAATACGAACCACCCGAAACTGACAATTTTTTCCAATCAACCTTAAGGCTATACCTTGACCAAATAACCTTAAGCATTTGTTCCCTCAATACCAGCGCACGAGATACCATAGCGAATACGCTCAGAGTGTTGAATAATATCGTTACAAAATCTAATTTTGGTCGTTTGAAAAAAAATATTGCTACCAAAATGTTCATAATTAAATTCCCTATCCATTAGCGGCAGTACAAAATCAAAATAATCGTTAGTTTTCGAGAAGATGCATGTTTTCAATAATTATTTCTCATTTCTGTAGTTTCGTTGTGAGGAGATTAATAAAATTAAACATTACACTTGGTAATAAAAAATAATAATACCATTTTGAAGCCAAGACTAAGTAGAAATTTAATGTATTTTTTATAACTTGATATTTCTTTTGGATAAAGAGTATATAGCTCCAAAAAACTACACAAAAAACGGCTAGCGCTGCGTTTTGCTCGGGGACGCGCCTTACTCCGTTAGATTGTTGTATGATAAAAATTAAGATCATAATATGATTCTACTTAAGTAGTCTTTTCAGACCTGCTGGTGTAAACAAAAAACTCTTATTTTACTTTGCAGAGCTTAAAACTGACATTTATGATTGCAATTTTCTTCGAAACACAGCTGAAAGTAATATTCCCAATAGGTTTAGAAATTTTATTTTATTAAAACTTCATAATGAATTTAAAACTTTATTAGAAAATAATTATTTTTAATTGATACGCCATTTCAAAATTTCCATTTTATGAATTGGTAAGTTATTGAAATGTTAAATCGTTGACGCAGTACGTATTTTAAATCACACGCTATTTTTCATGTAATGGAAATCTGTTTGTTGTTTGAAAGTTTCAACGAGGAGACTGTTGTATGGAATCGATTTTAGAATAGTGGTAACCCATTTGTTAGTAAACATTTAGAAAAATATGCCTAGTTTTACAACAGCATTTAGTGTTATTCACTCTGTGAATGTTACCTTACATCTAAAGCTAGAAAATATGTGCGAAGCACTGTTAAACATAGTCTCTCACAAGCGTTGCATCGTCACCCAAATCGAAAATTTTAGATTAAAATATTTATAAATAACTTATCTACTTCTCTCTCTTTATAACTTGCGAAAACTTACAACCCTTATCTTTTTAAAGTTAGCGTGAACATGCCACGTCTGTGCTCGCTCCATTGTAGACTTTGTTTCTGTCATTTCTGACCGAGGCAAGAGATGTCAAGAGCAAACCCATCTCAAATAAAAAATATAGCTACTTTTCTCGATTTCAGGGTAAGTTGTCCCTGTGAAGTATCGCCAATAAACAAAACGATTTATTTTTAAACTCTAATGTTTTGAAAATTGTATCACAACGGCAAAACCATTTAATTACGCTGAACATGTTGAAGTTATCAAAATATTTACCCAGTAGTTTCAGAAACAAGACAGACTCTTCAACTCAGGAAAACGTACAAGCTTCATTTCCATGCGGCAAGTGCATATGAGAAGCATCAGGGACGAATTGTGAACCTGCAATACCTTCCTGCATAGAGATCTAAACTTTGGAAAGTACAAATTGATTTAAATATTTGAGTGATTGCCTTTGATAATTTAGAAGTAGGTCCATGTAAATGGTTTATTTGAAATGATTGCTTTGAATTTCTTCTTTGTGTTGCGACTAGACTGTTGTTTGTTTAATGTTAGATTCTTAAAAAAAATAGTGTTTTTTAGTTTTTTATGTAATTGATTATTAAAAATGTTTTAAAGACGAATTATTACCTGTAGTGAATTGTTTGATGGAATTCCTTCTTCATGTTGCAAATATAGTCACTTATTCTTGGTTAAGGTCCTCAGTTTCTCGATGTAATTAGTTGTCGAGAGGTTTGGTTGCAATTTTGGTAGTTTTTTTTTTCTTTTAATATGTGTTGCACTTTTGTACTATGACGAATCATGTTACCTGTTATGAAATCCTGAAATAAGTAGGTACTTTCTTTCTAGACTAGACTGTCATTTGTTTTTGATTTAGATTTTTTAATTTCTCAATATAATTAGGTCTCGAGAGGTTGGTGATAATATATTATGTATGTTTATAAATTTTGTTTTATAGACTTGTGTATTGTTAATATTTTTAAACAATGGCATCATTGATATGTTGTGAGAAGATGGATGAGAGATGATGTGTTATTTCTATTCACAGATTGAATCTTTATAATTGTATTTATACCTTTTTTTTACAATGTTTTAAAATATTCTTTTATCTAAATGTGCGTTTACGTTTCTCTTTTACTTTAATGTGTTTATTTTTTGGTTTGATTGATTTGGCAACAATGTTTTATTTTTATTTATAACTTTCTATTACATTCCTTTTTTATAATTTTCACTATACAAAGCCTTGGATAGCACTATCTGTTATGTTGTTAATGTTCTTGTAAATAATTTAATTATTTTTTTACTGAATAGTACTGCCATGAATCCACTTTTTGGAACGCAAACCAGCTCTCTGAATTTTTAAATTGGATTTTTATATATCCACCTAATGGCCTTATTCATCGAGGAAAATCCATTTATAATATTAAAATATTATATTACTTTTAACATTTCATATTGTTGTTGGGTATTACTATTCCAAAATAAACCAATATTTCGTTACGAAGACTCAAACTTCGGTTCCACTTACACGCCTATTAAACAAATTAATTAAATCGTACTTAGGTGTTGGGTATAAGACTTAGCTTTAAGGCTGAAATAACTTGAGAAAGGCTTGTTGTCTTATACTACTTAGGAAATTAGTTGACCCGCTTAACTATTGTTCTTAGATAAAGTTACTACGAAAATTGTTCGTCTGTTACTCCATAAAAAAAAAATTGTCAAAAAAGAAACAATATGTTTACATTTTTACATTGTGTCGGGCTATTAGCGTTGATTCATCCCATAAAAATCCGCAAGTCCAGATATTCCTCTTTTCAAATTGACAGAATCTTTCAAAATATGTCAAAACTTATCTTCATAAAACATACCTGAAAACTTTAAAAAGAAGTTCCTGCAGTAACACTTACAGCATTCTTTCAAAAACAAGAAAATTATTTTCAATTCTATTGTGCCGCCTGTTCATTCCGCAATTTTCTTTAACGTTTCCCAGCGTCATTGCTCAGAGGAAAGTCGTAGGCGCCAACAATTGAAGTCCAACCCTGTCCAACTACTGTTTAAAGTAAGCTGTGCGGTGTTTCATGCCAGTATTCAATGGGAATAATGAACTTTGTGATTCCGGGCACGGTCGGGTGCAATTGACTTGGCATGAGGCTCTGCTAGTTGTTGATGCGGTATACTGTATGTGTGTGTTCAGTTGAGATATTGTTGTTCGTGGACACGTGTATCACGTGTTGTATGCTTTAAAATGTTGTCAACGGTCAAGTGAACTGCACATTTTGAAACAGTTGTTTTATTTTAAACAATGCTTAATGGTGGAAGGCGGTGTATTGTGACTGTGTTATAGTGACACAATTCCTTTATTGTTTAGCTAAAGACTGGGAATTAAGGAGCTGTTTTGAGATTGATTTTATTAGCAACAAGCTTTTTCTTAATGTCACCGCAACGATATTAAATCATCGTGAAGTATTTCTGTCTGTCTGTATGTTCGCGATAAACCCAAAAACTACTGCTCCAATTTTCATGCTGTTTTTACCAATGGATGGAGTGGTTCTCGAGGAAGGTTTTAGTACATAATCTGTCAAGCGGGAGAAGCCGCGTGCATCAGCTAGTGTAATATTATTTGGAATGATTTTGCAAATTTTTGATGCTACATTTCCTCCTATTTCCTCTTGTTTATTGGAAATATAAACATTTTTTATTATTATTCTTTTTTTGCTCTCCTCCGTTGTATTTTTCTGATTAAACTTCGTTGCTTGCATCCCAGACGGTTGAATCGTTTCTCTGGGACTCGTCGGGTTTCATTGACTCGGCGGCTTTCTGGTGGTCTGTTGATTCTGGCTTTCAGGAGTTGCAGTGGTTGGGAATGTTTGGCGGGCTTGTGCAAAAAAAAAATACATTTCCTCTGGACCTCATTTAGATAATCCGTGATAGTAACCTCCTCAATATGACCTCAAAACACACATGTGACACTTACTTAGTTAACGTGCTCATGAGAATTCCACTAACTTATTTATATTCCGGGGAAGCTACGAATAGAATATAAATGAGGAAGAATATTTGATAAAATTATGTGAACTCAGAGATAGCATAAAAGTTATCGGGAGGTCCAAGTTTGAGAGCAATATATATTTGCATAAATATGGAGTGGATCAAATTTTGCTTATTTTATTTTTGACTTCCCTATTGGTTTTATGAAGAAATTATAAAATTGACTTTCTTTTTACATCACTAAATCAACTTTGAATAATACATTCCGTGAATTTGATAGTAATTCAAAATTAGATTAATACAGTCAAACTTCTTGATGAGAACTATCTAATGCGTCGCTTTGCATGATGAAACATCTAATATTTTGTGGTGAGGCCTCATCAGGAGCAAATTACTGTGCGACACACTGCAAAAAAAAAACCTATAATTTCATATTTATTTCCTTTAACAAAGTAACTTTATGTTTTTAAATTAAATAATATCACAATTCAATAATATGTTATAAATAGTACTTTTGGTTGATGTTACAGGAATAAAGTTAAGTAAAAAAAAACAACGGGTTGCACTCCGGGAGTGAGGTATTCCACGAAGCATGCCCAAACGAAGCACACCCAGACGAAGCACACCTAAAGTTTTCCACTAAGCACACCCGTAGGTGGGCTTCAAGTAAAAATTTAAAATAATTAACTTCCTATTCCACGAAGCACACCTAAGAATATTACTCGCATAGTGCGGGGACTAAGAAATAAAAATGTCGACATGAGGAATATTTATTAATTAAAAGACTAACTTATATATCTAACATCTTTCATTATAAAAATGTGATACAATACTTGTCATTTTCATAGTGTTCATATATAAATCCCATAGATAAGACGTATACATGATGCGCTTAAAGTAAACGCGTGCGCCCGCCACTGAATTCCCGAGCCAGGCCTGGGACGGCCCCGGTGCGTTCCCAAGAAACGCACCGTGGCGCCTCTGTCGCGGCAGCCATGTTCTCTCATAATTAGCTGTCATAACATGCATTAGAACCGCTATTTAAATATACATATTAATAGAACATGTAGTGACCACCCTGAGAGCAGTGGTACCCAAGTTCAAGCCCCAGTCAAGATTCACTTTTTGTATTTTATTTTGGTTTTATTACTGCTGAAATATTTCCGAAAATAATAATTTTGGTTCGCTAGTTTGATCTCCGCTCGGTTTTAACTTTTTGTAACTAAGGCCGCGTTCCGAATTAGGATGTAATCGATTTGAGCGACCATAAACCCGTTCCGAATTAGCGTGAGCGCGATATCGATATCGATATCGCGATCACGCTAATTCGGAACGGGTGACGTCATCTATGACGATTCAAGGGATATCCTTTGAATCGTCATAGATGACGTCATGACATGCGCCATCTTGCGATTACATCGACCATGCCCCAAATAAATATCACCGTGAGCGCTGTCAAAAATGACAGTTGTTGAGTATTACAACATTACAATGTTAAAAAAAAAACTGATGCCAGGTTCAGGATTCACCAGTAGGTACTCAATACGATAAAGAGAGATGACAAAGTTTTATCCGAAGGTTATATACACCATATCACATCATAGATTCCTTTATATTTCGCCATTTTGCCCGCCGACCCCAGAAACACGTAAATAAAAAAAATACAACATGTAACTTTTGGAGCAAGAGCTGGAGTTTTTATTATGAAACAATCTGTGTTTTTTTATGTTAAAGTAGAGTATTTTTACTATTCACTAAACAGGTAGCTATAAGAAAACTTCAACATAGATCTCTATGGAAAACTATATTACCAATGTTTTTGATATTTATCCAAGTTTTTATAGTAATTATGAAACAATCTGTGATTTTTTATGTTAGAGTATATTTATTATTCACAAACAGCTAGCTATAATAAAACTTCAACATAGATCTCTATGGAAAACTATATTTACAATGTTTTGATATTTGTCCAAGTTTTTATAGTAATTATGAAACAATCTGTGATTTTTATGTTAAAGTAGAGTATTTTTATTATTCACTAAACAGGTAGCTATAAGAAAACTTCAACATAGATCTCTATGAAAAACTATATACAATTTTTTTGATATTTGTCCAAGTTTTTATAGTAATTATGAAACAATCTGTGATTTTTTATGTTAAAGTAGAGTATTTTTATTATTCACTAAACAAGTAGCTATAAAAAAACTTCAACATAGATCTCTATGGAAAACTATATTTACAATGTTTTTGATATTTGTCCAAGTTTTTATAGTAATTATGAAACAATCTGTGATTTTATTAGGAACACAAAAAAGGAACATAATAGAAAATAAGTTAAAAATAAAAAATAACAATTTTTTTGGAAAGATAATTATGAAACAATCTGTGATTTTAAATAGTAAGATTACAAAAATGACAAATATTGTGTCACATTATTATAATGAAACTGAATGATGTTAGAAATTTAAGTAAGTCTTTTAAATAATAAACATTTTCTTCTATCGATATATTTATTTCTTAGTCCCCGCACTATGCGAGTGATATTCGTAGGTGTGCTTCGTGGAATAGGAAATTAATTAATTTAAATTTTTACTTGAAGCCCACCTACGGGTGTGCTTAGTGGAATACTTTAGGTGTGCTTCGTCTGGGTGTGCTTCGTTTGGGTGTGCTTCGTGGAATACCTCCCGGGAGTGCCGCCAGAAGTGAAAACTTGAACATTAACGCTGTGCATTTTTAATTCATCCATCTTACGAATTTTCGATCAGCTCGTGTCCTGATGAGAGTTTAACATTTTATACCCATCCCAAGAAAAGTGCTCAAAGCCAATAAAGAAGTTTTTACTTAAAAAAAAATGGAAGAAACTCCTTTAAATTTTTTTATGAATATTATCTGTACCAAACTATGTCAATCTTTCACATCTACAAGTCCGTTTTTTTATTTTTATTTTCAAACTTTTATGAAAAAAAAAAAGTTTTAACATATTTTGTAATAATTTTTTTGATATTAAACTCTGATTAATAGTTAGTATTCTACAAAGACTACGTTATATTTCTAAAACTAAGTAGGTAATAAATAATTCATAAACATATTTTGCATTAAATATTTAATAGGTTCATATTTTAGCATCGTTCTAAACCTTTTTAAGACCCTTTTACTCCAAAATGGTTTAAATTTCAGCACTATTCTAGATCGCAAATAGTAATATATCGATAAATAAAAACAATAGCAAACATACTTAATTATTCATTCTTCGTGTAGTTATTATTGATTAATTAACATTTGGATATCAGTAAGAGTAGGTACACTCCCTTCTTCTCTGCCCAGAGCGGGAGGAGTCATTTGATGATTTCCCATCCTTAAATAATAAAGCGATAGCTATAGCTTGTGGCTAAATAATAACAGCCGCACAGGTCGATCTTCAAGTGTAAGCAACGCTTGCCTAGGTTGGTTTGTAGATGGGTGACCATCTTAACATATCGAGTTTCCTCTGTGCCTCGGAAATCATGTTAAGCTGTTGGTCCCGGCTGTCATTTGTAGATCTTTGGCAGTTTTTACGGATAGTCAGAAGCCAAAAAATCTGACACCAGTCTTGCCAAGGAGTACCGTGTTACCCAGTTAATGGGTTGTGGAGGTCTGGTAAGCAGCCGCTCTATGTAAAATACTGGTATTCATCTGAATCCGGTATGACTGGAAGCCGACCCCAATATAGTTGGGGAAAGGCTAGGCAGATGATGAAACTATGAAGCTATTATTGATTGTTGCGGATTTTGTGCTTCAGCGGTCAGCAATGTTAGTCAGTTGATTCCGTTTAAACTATTAGTTAGCAAAATTCTGTAAGTGCTGTGCACACTATTAAGTGAAGAATTCGCTCTGATATTTTACAAGATTTTTATTTTTCTGTAACGCTTCTGCGAACTATTCGTTGGAGTGCCATAATAATATTGGTGCCCCATTACATTTGAAATGTCTAACGGGGCCTCTGCGAGTTGGTTTCGGCCCCTCGTACGCCTACCAAAGGACCGGGTCTCCAGGGGCCCGAGAAAGTATAAAAATAAATAAATAGTAATAATACCCTACCGCAGTATATCTACGTTGTCCCTACCGCAGTATCTCTACGTTGACGTCGTGGTGGCGGCTTGCGCGTCCCGATGGACCTTAGGTCATACCTAAGGAGAGGGGCCAGACAAAGAGAGATACAATCCGCAAGGCAGTTTTGTGGCGAACTGTTGGGCAGTAGCGACCCCACGAACCTTATCTCCCGGGAGAAGTCTTGTTCCTCATCTACGGCTTGCCTTTATTGGCTGGCCAGTGGGAAAACTGACGAGGAACAGACCTCCCACCTCTTACTTGCCTTAATTGGCCGGTCTGAGTGGAGATTCGCTAGAGCACACGTGCTCGGGAGAAGTATGTATAATCCAGTAAGATGCTGGTAGGGATCTTGACCGCACTTCCAAAATTGTCCTGATAGCCGTGGTATACCTCTCCACTCCTGTAGCACCTCAGGCTATGTTGCCTCCTTGGCGCTACGTCACTTTGTGCTAGCGAACGTTTTCGGGGGCCCATTCATTGAGTGTGCAAGTCACCCCCTGCCATTTAAAAGCCGTGTGTATTGTTAGTGGTCAGGCAGGGGCCAATAGTTTTTCTATAATAAGCGATTATCAGTCCACTATACCACCCAAACCCATAGCGTTTCATTTTTTGTTTCCATATTCTGCAATAGTACTGCTCCAACCGGGGATTGTCCTTGGGAATACTTTCAGTGCATACAGGGATAATCGCCGGTAGGTGCCCCATTACATTTGAAATGTCTAACGGGGCCTCTGCCAGTTAGTTTTGGCCCCTCGTATGCCTACCAAAGGACCGGGTCTCCAGGGACCCGAGAAAGTAAAATAAATAAATAGACTAAATGCCTTAGCCAATATTATAGTTGGGCAGAAGTGGATGTGATCCATACCAAGTGATTAAATAATTTCTATAGCTAAGACGTTGTTAAAAAAAAACTTTTTTTAATTTTAAAATTAAGACTAACTCAGTTAGATAGTAAAAATAAAATAAAATTAAACGTTTCTCTACCTTGTCAATTAATTTTTAAAATAGCTTAAAAAATTCAAAACACTTTTCGTTTCAATTGTCCCTACTAACATTGTCAAGGGCCCTAAACCTTCAAGACCATAAGGAAAAACTCCGTAAAACTGAAGTAAACAGGAAAAACTTCAAATTACATTAAAAACGATACTGTTTCTATCTCGATTCGATCTTGGAACGATAAAGTGGAAGCACAATACTTTTGCTACATTTTACGATTCTTTTTATAGAGGATATACACTTAAAACTTGTATAGCGATAAGGTGTTATGGCTGTCCATTATTTTATTTTGCTTTTTGTTAAGTTGGTACTTAGCATTGATCCTTTTATGTTGGTAGTAGTTCGGTAATGGGCAAAGTAATAGTACCCTCACAATAATTAAAGGGTTGTGATTGTCAAAGAAATCTTATTGGTTTCCTTTTTAGCAGGCACGTGACCTGTTTTATTGTAATAGGCATTCAATAGAGAGGAAATTTAGTTAGTTTTTAAATCACCAATTACAAATAAAAACTTGCCAAGTGCGAGTCGGACTCGCATGCAAAGGGTTCCGAACCAATTAAATTTTTGTAACATGGTTTTTTAACACCACAGACCTCTTGTAGGTTTTTTCGCTGTCCGTCCGTCTAGTGACGACAGGCCGTGTCGACGGCGCGTTAGTGTTCCACGCGCGCCTCAAAGAGAGTCAGCACACAGAGGGGCCCGAAAAGGCCTACGCCTGCCGGAGTCGCGGTATTATTCGCAAGAGACACCGTGGCTCCGGAACACAAAGGGCATTGAAGGAACATGGATGGGTTTTTTGATTTCCCATCCCTAAAAAAAAAAGACCTATTGTAGGTTTTCCTGTAATCTTTAGGTATAGAGCTACTATGCTTTTCTTTTTAATTTTATGCCCAGTGGTTCGGAGATAAGGGCCTCCCCCTTATCTCCAAATCACTGAGCATAAAATTGAATGGCAAATTTTGGTCAAAATTTTTAATTACTTCTAAATTATTTATTATAAAGAAATGTAAAAAATATAATTAAAACCCTCAAACTAAGTTCTTTCATTTGATATGATCCCCATACTCTAAATTTATTTATTTAGAAATCCACATGTGTACTAAATATCAACAGAGTTGGCCTGAGATAGACGGACAGACAGACACTAAATCCTATAAGGTCTCGTATTTTGTTCGGAACCCTAAAAATCAACATTGCAACTAAGTAGCTTTATGAGCTGTGCAACTTCAGAGGGGCCCGAAAGGGCCGACGCCTGCCGGAGTCGCGGGATTATTCGCAAGAGACACCGTGGCTCCGGAACACAAAGGGCAATGAAGGAACATGGATGGGTTTTAGTCAGTAGAAGTCTGACACTCCCTCCCGCTACACCCAGAGCGGGAGGAGTCATTGGATGATTTCCCATCCATAAAGAAAAAAAAAAAAGCTGTGCAACTTAAAGCAACCAACGCAATAACTACATTTATAAATTTGTTGTTGTTTTGTTTTAAAACAGTAATAGCGGTCACTGCCCTTATAATTTTGTAAAAATGGTGAAAATCACATTGGTTGTCGACTTTACAATTCTTTATTGTATTTTATGAAACAGATCATTTCAATTTAGTTGAGAGAAAACCTCCATTGCCATTCATTTTCGAATGTAAACGTTTCTCAAAATCTTCCTAAAACCCTCGTGGTTGAAAATATCATGAGACTGCTGTAATAGTTGTAGAATTGTACTAACTTTGCAGTGGTAATGAGACTCAGAATTTCACCTTTCAGCAAAATTCAAAATTCTTAGAAACTCAAACATGCAACTAAGGGCATATTTAAACAACATTAGTAATATGCGAACGTTTCCCCGCTAAATAAATATTTGGTAAAACGAAACTAAGCAAGTAAGAGGCAAATTTATGCTCAACCGTGCCATGTGTTTAAAAACTAGGTCCGTTGCCAAAAGTTGCCATTTGTAAGTTGCACGGAGATATAGAAATTTTACAGTCTATCGGCCTCATTAAATATTATTTGAAGTTGGTAAATAATAGCGGTGTTTGGTTTTCGATATGAGTTATGAGCATTTTTGCTTGTTTCAATTTCTGCGTAGAAGATGACGTCCAAGTATCACCCACTTTAAAGTGAAAAATAAAAACTTTTTTACAAAAAATATAACCGCCTTCAAAAAAGAACACTATAAAATATAAAATAACTTTAATTTCGAAAGTTGCTGTTAAAAAACAAAAGCAAAAACACGTTTACATTTTTTGTAAAAATGTTTTTATTTTTCACTTTAAAGTGGTGATACTTGGCCGAAGTCATCTGCTACGCAGAAATTGAAACAAAAAAAAATGGTCATAAAATTAAAACAACTGAGCCAAACCAAATCATTATGGGACCAAACGGCAAGTATGCTCCTTCGGACTGAAAAAGAAACACAAAAATCGTATCAGAAACTTTGGAGTAATCGGTCTGTATAGGTAGAATAGAATAGAATAGAATAGAATAGAATACTCTTTATTATGTACACCATATAAGTTACAGAAAAAATAAATTAAGTAAACATTACATAGGGTGACACAATGGGCGGCCTTATCGCTAAGAGCGATCTTTTCAAGACAACCTTTGGATGGATTTTAAAGATAAAGGAAATACAGTACTGTAGGTAGTCTTAGGTGTACGACTTAAATGACTAAATACATGATAGATAAATAAATACAATTAAAATTATGAATCAAAAAGCATAGAACCCAAGTAAAAACGATCATAGAGATAGGTAGTGATGTTTGACCATTAAAACTGGACAAAGATTGAGCACGTCTTACTGACTCGGGCAATGCATTCCATAGCCGCACCGCTTGAACCGTAAATGATTTGTCGTAGAAGCTGGTGGAATGCATCGGCATCTCTAATCTCAAGCTTTCCGATGACCTCAGATATCTATTATGTGTGTATACCTACATAAAAAATAGGTATACCTACATAAAAAATACCCACCGAATAGAGAACCTCCTCCTTTTTGGAAGTCGGTTAAAAATGCTTAATGCTTTCATTACTAAGGCACAGGTCTCTTTACTGCGAGTGCTTACTCGCAATATGGATGCCTGCGGGTCTAAAAAGGCTACTTTAGTAGAATTATATTAAACTACACAACAATCTGATAATTTAATTTTCATCTTAATTGCTAACGCATTAGGTTCAAGGTTGATTGGGAAAATTTGACAGTGACGCGTAGCGTGATGTGCTTTCTGATTCTAGCTATGGCCTTTATAGACCTGTTATTCATCAGAGGCTCTAAAAAATTTACTTTCTGTCAGCAGCGATAACGTTTTGAACAAAGCAAAATGCCTGCTTGGAGTTGCACTTAAAATATACAACACTATTTGTCTACCACCCAAGTTTACGATGACAAATGTTCTGCTCGAAAACGCCAGCAGTTATTTCGTCCAACCACACAAGTTTCTTAATGGTACCTTATATCTATCTGCTAAGTACTTAATGTGTAGGAAAGTGGAAACTACTGTTATTACCTACAGCTACAATGTTCTTTTCTACTGAATTTTAATTTCGTTGCACGACAGTGTAACATTTCCCTAGGACCCGCCAAGTTTTACTGTCTCCGCATTTTTCAGTTCGTTGCAGAAAAGGACTTGCAATTACTAGAAATAATTTTGTGAGCATGACATCGTGCTGGTTTGTATTTCCCAAAGGTTATTTTCCAAAGAGTAAATCTCCTGTACGAGGAAAAATTTATTTACCAATATCTGCAATTAACGTGGCTAGAGAGGAGCTCGTGGCCAAATAATAACAGCCGCACAGGTCGATCTTCAAGGTTAAGCAACGCTTGCCGAGGTTGGTCTGTGGATGGCTGACCATCTTAACATACCGAGTTTCCTCTGTGCCTCGGAATGCACGTTAAGCTGTTGGTCCCGGCTGTCATTTGTAGATCTTCGACAAACGTTACGGATAGTCAGAAGCCAGAAAATCTGACACCAGTCTTGCCAAGGAGTACGGTGTTACCCAGTTAATGGGTTGTGGAGGTCTGGTAGGCAGCCGCTCCACGTAAAATACTGATATTCAGCTGAATCCGGTTTGACTGGAAGCCGACCCCAATATAGTCGGGAAAAGGTTAGGCAGATGATGATCTGCAATTAACTGGGTACTTGTCAGGGTTGCGGAATAAATTCGAAAGAGTCACCGTGGCTGTGGAACGCATTAAGAGGAACACGGATGGGTTTCAGACAGTTAGAGTCCACTCCCTTCTGCTCCGCTCAGAGTAGAAGGAGTCATTTGAAGATAACACATCCTTAAAAATAACTGGGTACAAATATGGCCTATATTTGTACCCAGTTATTTTTAAGGCCCAAGGCAAGGTGACTGAGTATTTAGTATGGAGAAACTTAATGAAAGTTCAAAAATAATATAAAATTTAACGCAGTGATTTTTAGGACATATGTTACCTTATCCTGCTACTGTCTAATGTAAAATTAAACCGTACCATGACACGGCATACGGGAGTACCATGACTTTTTTTAAGACAATAGTTTAGGCTTCTGTCGAATACATTTTGCGTTTGACACATATCAAACCGTTAACAGAACCAGCGATTTAAACATCCTAATATATAAATTTCTTCCGTTATTGAGTGATTGACAGAAAGCGTACAGACAAACTACTGGTCGTAGAAAGATGAGATTTGCATGTACATAGTTTCCTTGGGGGGTATAGGGGTTCACTAAGAGAGTATTTCCCTAAATTCCTACGAGAACGGGAAATCAGGGTATGCACGTACGGAGTCGCGGACAAAAGCTGGTATAACGGGTGTAAGGGACAGCCCTCCTCAAACTGATAGGGTGATTTCAGTATATCGTACTAAGTTGACCGGTACATGAAATTATTTCAGGAACTTTATGGGAATCCAATAAAACTGATTAATATAATTACCTCACTCGCAATGTATCGCTACCTCTGCAAAACGCACGCAGCGAACGGCAGCGCAGCGAGCTTTCGAAAGGATAGCTGCGCCCGCGCTACGTTTTAACAGCTAATTTCATGCGTCGTTCATGAGATTTTTTTTTTATTTTTTTTTATTTTTTCATTTTAGCTGTGTTATTTACATTAATGGAGTTCTGCATACAGATAATGTAACTTTACATTGAAATAAAGCAAAAAAAAAATGAAAAATCGAAAAAAAAAATCCTGAGGAAATTTCCACTGGAATATGATTCAAAATAAGGAGCTGATTGCACCCTGTTAATTTGTGGAAGGCTGTCCCTTACACCCTGTATGTATATTATATGTGGAAATTATATTTAATTTTTTCCTACTCCTCCGCTGTACTCTTCTGATTAATTTCGTTGCGGGATCCAAAACAGTTGAATCGTTTTCCCGAGACTCGTTGGGGCTTCATTAGCTCGGCTTTTTTCTGCTGGTCGCCACTATTGATTCTGGCTTTCAGGATTTGCAGTGGTTAGGAATATGTAAAGGGCTTGTCCTAAAAAAAATGTATACAGGGTTATTTGTAAAACACCGGCAACCTCTCAGGACTTTTTCGCTAACATCATAACCAACAACTTTTGTTCTATGACTTAAAAATTCGTCATATTTTAGTTCATCAGGATTTCATACAAAAATAAAAATATTTTAATTGAACGCTCTAAATGCTATATGCATTATGCGAAGCATAAGAAAGCTCAATTTTTTTCTTTTTCTTATGCTTCACATAGACTTCGTAACATTTAGAGCGTTCAATTGAAATATTTTTTATTTTTGTATGAAATCCTGATGAACTAAAATGTGATGAATTTTTAAAAGTCATAAAACAAAAGTTGTTGGTTGTGATGTTAGTAACATAGCCCTGAGAGGTTGCCGGTGTTTTACAAATAACCCTGTATATTACTCTACTCCAATTTCAACACGTAACGATAAAACTTACGGTACAAAAAACGTGTTAAGAAGAATGTCGTAAAGTTCAAAGCGATAAACTTTCAGTGGAGCGGAAGTGACGATCACCTTGCTCGTTAGAGGCTTCTACTTCCGGTGGAGTGCGTTAATGTGGGGGGACACTTGTCATTATGTCGGTAGTTTAGTAGCCTGAAAAATAAAATGATAGAGCATAATGATATCTTTTTTTGGAAAAATTTTGGTCATTATATGCTTGGGTTTTTCAGTGTATTATCTAAATGGAGAGAATTATCTGCTACAGTAAATCAATAGTTAAAGATTAAGCAGAGGATCCAGAAAGATCCAGATTTGGGTCTGGAATACCTAGACAAATTAATATAAGACGAGGCATTAGGACATCTGAGTGACACATTTCTTACGAGAATTTCAAATAAATTAATTGAGTTTCTTGATTACAATCTATCTGTCATAAAGCATATTTTTACCAGTGACGGTTTTAAACGATTCAATTGAAGTTTTATAGAAATATCATGGAAAATTCAGTAAATTCAACCTATCTAAATTTTTACACATAATATTTAATAAATACCATATTTTATAATATACGTAACTGACCGATGATAGTTTTTCTTCTTCCCTTGGATAGCCATTTTTTCCCAACTTGTATTATTTCCCCACCTTTTATGATTTGATCCCTCCTAAAAGTCATTTGAACACGTTTCACAATACAACTAACCTAGTCCCTACAAACACATAACAGTGACATAAAAATTGCCAAGCTACAAAAAACGAAACACACAGAGAGGTGTTGCCAGCACAATGCACATGGCGTCACAAAGTAGGGCAATTAGCGCAGTCATGCGTTGACCGCTGACGACAACGGACGTCCGTACCCGCGCCTCTCAAGTGTTCACACTACGTACGTAGTTTTTTATTGTTGCTATGTTTTATGTCGTTGTTAGAGATTTATTATGAGTGCTATAAAATTATTTACTGTAGCGTGGCATAGTAAAAAGAAAGAAAGAAAAACTGTACTGTACTGAATGTGAGTGTTTTTGTATGTACAGTTATAATGTTACCAGGCATGATAAAGAAACAAGACTTATTTTCAAACATCCCAATCATTGTCTGTATTTTTAATCCCGGAGACTAAATTGACTAGTGCAAATGGCAAATTGACATAGATTACAATAGCATTGTACTCAGTTTTGACATTTGCAATTGTCAATTTTGTCTTTGGGGTTAAAAAACAGACTTTAGAGAACACTACTATTGTTTTTTTTTATATATTTAGGCCTGCTATCTAAGTATACTTTTGTAAGAAACTCTTATGATTTATATCATTTAGCTTGCCTCTGGAAATCTACAGTTTTAAACAGAACTACTGGGCCATCTCCACAAACACTCTCTCCCTCTTATTGCCCCAACAATATAATATGATAACGAAATATAACATTACTGATATCGGGAGGATGTTTAGTAACTTATCTCCAATTGAATATCATAAACTTGTACACACAATGCGAGTCTATTGTCAATCAAGTCGATAGTGGATAGCGTTTGTCGTCTACTTCTCTGATATTTAGTGAGTCGTGTACTGTTGGTGAGAAAAGCGTTACATGTTTGTTTAACTCTGTAAAACAAATAATGAAGTAATTTGTGCCGAAAATTTAGCAAGAAGAGAAACAAAAGTATTACCTATTATAAAATAAATAAAGATGTTTTTATCACAAATTATATTATCACTTGTTTTTTGCTCGCGTTTCTCATTTTTCCAGTTCCCGTAGGAATTGCAGGAAATCTTCTCTTAGTGTTCCCGTTCACTTCCCAACCTACATGCTAAATGTCAGTTTTCTACGACCAGCAGTTTTGGCTGTGCATTGTCTGTCAGTCATTTATTTTTTCCTACTCCTCCGCTGTACTCTTCTGATTCATTTCGATGCGGGATCCAAGACAGTTGAATCGTTTTCCGGGACTCGTTAAGCTTCATTAGCTCGGCGTTTTCTGGTGGTCGCCACTGTTGATTCTGGCTTTCAGGAGTTGCAGTGGTTGGGAATAAAGGCGGGCTGTCTGCCAGTCACTCAGTAACGGAATAATTTTATATATTAGGATTAGTTTGATCTTTTTCTGATCAAGTGCTAAATGTGTTTAACGAAATGTTTACTACCTTTTATTTTATTATTAAAATAGTTGTGGATTTGACCACAATTATTTTTGAGATTTATCATCTGATGCGAGCGATGATGTGGTCGCTGATGGTGCATGCCTGCCTAGAAGAAATCTGTTCGCTCTAGACTTAAAGACAGGTTGAGGCTATCTGCAAACACAGGCTGCTGCAGGGAATTCCATTCCATACCTAGCTGGACGCACAATGAAGCCAGGTGGTTATATGCCATGCTTGTATTAAAATTAATTATTTTATTTATTTAAAGACAACCAACAAAGCATACACAAAATACATGATGAAGTACGCGTATCTAAACATTTTGTAGTGTAGCCTTAATTATAGGCTGTCACGGCATGCATTAAACATAGGATTAGGAAATGTAGTGTAGTTAAAAATTAATTAAGGATAAAGAATATTGGACGTTTTTTCATCAATACAAATCCAAATTAATTGCTTTTATACTTCAGCCACTCTTTCAGCGTCAAATAAACAATTTCCTATCTAAAGCACCCAACCACATTCGCCACAACAGTACAAACCCCTTCAAACGAATCAATATTCAATGACTGTCATACCCCTTTCACAATCAAAGGCAATTCTCTCCGACCACTGTCATTGTATGTTTACACGCGAACACTGTTTAGTTGTATAGACGTCAATGCGATGGCGTGGCGTGGTGTAACTATGTTAGTTTTTGTAGGTTAAGAATGGTATTATGTTCTTCAATTGGTTTGTTGAATTAATGAATTTTTATTTGTTTACTCTATATTACTGTTTGCTTTCACATTTCAAACTCTTCAACATTATCGCCATACATATTTAATTTTATTCAACAGTCAGGGGTCCATTTACGGCACTGGCCTGTAGATTGTACCCTCATATTTTTTATTCAACAATGACCGACAAAAGAGTATAATTTTCACAAAAAAAAATTAACTTTACACTGGTTAGTCCTTATCAAATATTTTATTCGCCCAATTCAAATACCCTTTTGTACAATAACTGACAGAACCCCATATAATACAACGATTATTGTTTAATTTTTCAACGTTCAAGCAACGTAAAGGATATCATAGCTATCCGGCGTCCAGTTTAATTCTCCAACAGGAAAAATGAAAATTCAAAATGGCCGCGATGCTTCTTATGTGTAGCGTTAGGTACTGCATATTACGTGTTAGGATTTTCTTGCGGCCTGGCTTCCGTGAATTAAGCTGGATACTACTCAATAAACATTTTTTGCGGGATAATGCCACTGACATTTGAAGCTAAACTATACTAGGTTTTCTATCGGCAAAATAAGTCATTTCACATAGGCCATTTAAAAAATTGATAGTAACAGTGTAGAACAGTCAGCATAGAAACACTAAATAAATAAAGAATAACAAAAACCTGTTTAGAAATAGGAAATAATCTATGAGTAAATGGACTCTCACATTCACATGATTAAAAAGAAGCTAAAGATTTAGACAAGTTATTAAAAAAGTCCAAATTATATATTACTAGCTGACCCGTGCAACGTCGTCTGCGTAACATTTTTCATTACTGCTCCACTCCTATTGGTCTTAGCGTGATGATATATAGCCTATAGCCTTCCTCGATAAATGGGCTATCTAATACTGAAAGAATTTTTCAAATCGGACCAGTAGTTCCTGAGATTAGCGCGTTCAACCAAACAAACAAACTCTTCTGCTTTATAATATTAGTATAGATGACAAATAAATCTGAACGGTAAATCATGTCCACATAATTCACCATTGAACTAGTTACATTTCATAATCGGTTCAGTACTTCCAGAAATTAACTTTTACAAACACTGTCTACAAACACCGCTTTAAAACAGTAGTCTAGATCAGTGTTTCCCAAAGTATGGGCCGAGACCCACAGGTGGGTCGCGACGGAATATTAGATGGGCCCTGAGAAGGCAATGCTGAAAGTGACAATAATAGGGAAATCATATAATTTTCATAGAAATAGCACTCCTTGTAATTTATGAATCAGTTGCAACTGTTTTCCTTATTTAAATATGTCTCTCATTCATTAAAGTTTGTTCAAGACAGCCAAGAGGTGAGTCCCGAATTTGACAGTGTTTGTTAGTTAGGTCGCGGTTCACTCAACTTTGTGAACCACTGGTCTATATATTCCCTACATTTCTATTACGAAAGTGCTAAATTTCGCAATACGCCAGTGGCGTTTTAAAATGGTTCATTTTCAAACGAAATTGGTTTTCGTTACTGTAAACGTTTACTGGAATGTATGAGTTTGTTTCTGTTGCAAATTGACCATCACATCAATTCGAGTTGGGATGTGGAATGGGCGAGTGGTAGTACCAACGAAATTGCTTGGTCGACTGAGAAAATCGGGCGATAATTTTGCAGTACTGAAACTTGTATTGTTGTTGGTATCTTGAGATATTCTGGGGATTTAGAATATTTTGGTGAAGATATTATTATTATTATATTCATCTTATATATAAAAATGAATTGCTGTTCGTTAGTCTCGCTAAAACTCGAGAACGGCTGGGCCGATTTCGCTAATTCTTTTTTTGTTTAGTTCGCCAGAGAACAGGGAAGGTTTAAAAGTAAAATAAAATAGGTAGGTAGGGTAGCCAGTTGACGGGAGCGAAGTTCCGGGGGACAGCTAGTCTTATCTCACCTGATGGTAAGCGATGATGCGACATCAAAATAAAAGCTCAAAAAGTAAAATCGTGTTTGTAAAGGGTAATCATTAGAAGTAGTAATACAAATTACTTCATTGATTGAAAGCTATCAGTATCGTTAAGGGTCATCAGATTTTATTATATTTAGAAAAAATCGTCCAAGAGCGAGTTAGACTCTCAACCGTCTGTTTTCATACCATAAACAGAAAATAAACACATTTATTGTATGGGAACCCCCTTTAATTGTTACTTTTATTATTTGTTGTTATAGCGGTACTAGAAATACACATTCGGTGAAAATTTTAACTGTCTACTTATTACGGTTCCCGAGATACAGCCCGCTGACAGGGTTAGTAATAAAGTCCTGTTGTTCCCTGTTGGTACGGAACCACCGATTCCTGAGGTTACAGGTCAAGGTCATGAGTCACGGTAGTTAACTAGCCTTCTTTGTAATTATTATAGCTGATAGACGTCCACTGCTGTGATGTGACCCAAGTTTTTTTTTTTCACTCTCCAGTTTTATAGTAATTAGTTTCACCAATAAATAAAATATCGTTGCCATACTTGAGAAGATACTGGATCCCACGACACGGCATCCTAGTTGGGATCCAGGGAATTTGAAGAAATCTAGCATAATTATGTATCGCAATATTGTTATTGAACCGAATATTTTTTTTATTATATTTATTAAGTGTCGCTACATTGTCGGGTTCTGTCCTTCTCACATTCAACCAATATCTGCGGCCTTCAAACAAGTCTTGAGAAATAAAAATCTAGACTAATTTTATTCTACTTTTTCTCTTGGTTTCATTCCATTCTATTATTTATACAAATCCGTATTACGTACAAAAATATCCACCTAACAAAAAAAAACAATTCACTCAGTCACTACACAGACTAAGCTGGTGAAACAGTTTTCTTACCGAAAAAATACTTTCATGAACTTCCAAGAAATACTCTATTACGTCAGTATTTTTACCACAAACGTTAAATTGCGTGAATACAATAAACTGCCACGTTTTATACTTTGTCGTTTTTCCATTCATCTGAACTAAAATATTGTTAAAATTGTTTGTCTGTATGATCGAAAAACGTTATCGATATTTATTGAACTGAATGGAAATAAAAATAGCCTAACTAATGGAAATACGGACCGCGGACAAAAATCTAAAATCAATTATTAAAATAAGCTTGAGAGTTTTTTGAACGTCATAGTTTCACATACAGACAGTCCCCCAAAAAGCCCCGTCACCACTTCCTATAGAGTCGACGCAATAATTTCAGTCATCATCTGTCATTTCTATTTTTGACAGATGGCCATAGTTGACATTAAATGTCGCTGAGATCATATAACGACTTGGATGTAAACGGTTTTCAAGCAAGAGTTTTTTTGATTTGAAAGTAGGTTCCTATCGTTTACGTAGCCATACTATGAAGTGGCTAAATAATAACAGCCGCATAGGTCGATCTTTAAGGTTAAGCAACGCTTGCCGAGGTTGGACTGTGGATGGGTGACCATCTTAACATGCTGAGTATCCGCCGTGCCTCGGAAAGCATGAAAAGCCGTTGGTCCCGGCTGACATTTGTAGATCTTTGGCAGTCGTTACGAATAGTCAGAAGCCAGTAAATCTGACTGCAGTCTTACAAAGAAGTACCGTGTTACCCAGTTAATGGGTTGTGGAGGTCTGGTAGGCAGCCGCTCTACGTAAAATACTGGTATTCAGCTAAATCCAGTTGGACTGGAAGCCGACCCCAATACAGTTGGGAAAAGGTTAGGCAGATGATGTCTATGAAGTATCACTACATAATAAATTCGTTGTGAAAAAAGGATAATAGTTGTCCTTCATAGCTGCGTCTCGCTCTCACAAAAGAAGCATCATGGCATTGGCACGCCATCGCCATAGGATACTTTTTATTCTCGAAATATCACGTTTTCTGAGAAATTGGCCACAGCACCGGTCATGGAAAAAGCTAGTCCTCATTGCAAAATCGCACTTACTTTTTCTTACCAAGTTAAGCCCAATGACCCATGACATTTTCTGTTTGAAACCGTTCGAGGAAAATTCATATCTTCATTCTATAATATTATAATCTCTTTCATGCCTCCGTCCGAAGGTTTATCTCGTTTATAAAACGGCATAAGCCCGAAATAATATGGAGACCTCTCTTGTGTCTGAAATATACGGGGGTTGGACTTGGCCGTATTGTAGCGGCAATTATTTGAGTGGGGAACGGTAAAATGCATGTTTTCGGAGGATTTGCATTGTTTATTATTTCAATATTGCCTTACTATATAATATCTACTAGTGAGATAGACTCTTAGTTCAGTTTAGATTTATAATATTTGTTATTTCCGTAACCTGTCTTAAGTATTTGCCAAAAGCATATTCTGTCTGCTATGTCAGATATTCTTTCGTCACTTTTCCTTTGGACTCAATTTTGGGAACTATTTTAAAAACTTTGGTGGTGCTTTTGAGTATATTTAAATCTTAAAACAAGATTAATAGTAAACATCCAAACTTTCGCATTTATAATATTTATTAGCTTGGAATAGATAATCGCTTATAACTGGAGAACTTCATATTCATAATAATCATTAACTTTTTATCTACTTATAAATCTTTACTATAAATACCTACTTGTTGTGGTTGCTTGTCTTTAAGTCAAGATTGAATATATTACTTTTATACAAGCGTGGCGACCGCACCTTACGTTTCCATTTGCTGTGATTGTGGTTGACCAAAAAAACTTATCAATAATAAAAATTATGATTATTTATTTCGTTTATATAAGCAGCTGTCACTAGCCACTTTTTACGTTCCCACCCCAACTATCTTCCCGTATCTTCCACTTATTTGCAAGCGGTTACGGCACCAAGTCAGCGCATTGTAGAGATTTGCCAGCGTAGCTCCGGGATTTTTTGTGATATAAGTGTCCTTATGGTATATAGTCAATGCCTTTTGTTGCCAAGCTGTGTGCTCTAGCAACGGCTTGTGTTGGTTTATAGGAATTTTATGGTATTGCAAAAAGGATTAGACCCAAAGGAAAAGCTGTGGCAATCTTTGTATGGGTATAATGAATACATGGTTAATAAAAACTTTGCAGTTTTATAGAGATATCGAACAATGAATAGACATTTTTGCAGCAACTTTTGTGAGGTACACATTCAGCGCTTTCGGTGTTTACGAGCTACACATACATGGAACTGTTTTACGACGGAACTGCTTTTCAAATTGTGGGCTTGTTTGTCTAATTAATTCCTACCTTGTTATTGATCAATTCACTCTGCGAGTTCTCAGTACACCATAAGGTTTTTTTTGTTAGTCTTTATTTTCAAGTAGGCGTTTATAAGTTTAGGGAACCTTTTTATTGAATCAGGTTTGGTTACTATCTCACCCGTTGATTTGGTTCATCACATCCACTGCTGGATATATCTCTTCTCCAGGTTTTCACCACAACAACCGGTTCCGTACGTCTGTTCTGGAGTGGTGATACCGTGCCGGAAGATACAGCGTTGGAAAGTCTCCCACAAGGTCGACCGAAAACTTGGGTAAAGAAAACGGGTAGCCGATGGATGTTCAACAACAATCTATATCTATCTATACTAATATTATAATCTGTACTTTTTGAATAGTTTTACATACTTTCTTGTTCTTTGCATTGTCCTCACATATAGAAGCGATCAAAGATAATGTTATCATGATTTTTGTATTAAGTACATCAATTGATTTAAAAGAGTGTCCGTGGAGTTTCTTGCACGTTCTTCTCCATAGAGATCTACGCTTTGGAACGTGCAAATAGCTTCATCTTTTTTTTTGGACCGACCGACCTTGACAATTCAAAAGTGCCTGTAAATGGTCTAATTGAAATAAATGATTGAGTATTGAGTATAAAACTGAAGAGTTTGTTTGTATACGCGCTTATCTCAGGAACTGCAGGTCCAATTTGAAAAATTATTTCAGTGTTAGATAGCCCATTTATCGAGGAAGGTTATAGGCTATATATCATCACGCTAAGACAAATAGAAGCGGAGCATTACAGGAAAATGTGACGCAGACGAAGTTGCGTGGGTCAGCTAGTAGTAGGTACATATTTCCTAAATGAAATTTCTCCAGCCATGAGTTAAAGACCTCAAGGTTAACGCTTTCAATAAAACAATGTTTCCTACGGAAAATAGGTACCTATCACTGCGTACTTCCATTGAAAACGTTAAAAATCCGTTTTCATTGATTACCTACTTTATCGTAACTCAAAAGTTCACCAAACTGTTATATCGACTCAGTTATTCCAAAAAAAAAAATAAGTAGGTAATCCTCTTCAGCTCCAACTTAACTTTATCTACATCAAACAGCCTCCTGGAGTTATCTTAATTGATTCATAACGTCAGCGACATTATAAATATCGGCCGACGAGTAAATACCTAGTACGGTATCGCTCCCTCCAGTACTGGAGATTACCGGTGAAGTTACTTGGATTCTTTTGTAGGGTTGGGCTTGGGTGGGCGAAGAAGTTGTTTTTTAAAATTCTATTGTCATTATTAAGATACTTACACTATATTTTTATTTATAAATATTATATATGGTTATGCTTTTTTGTTTGCTTCTTTGCTTTTTTTAACCGACTTCCCAAAAAGGAGGAGGTTATCAATTTTTTATGTTTGTTACCTCATAACTCCGACAATTATGAACCGATTTGAAAAATCCTGCAGATTGGTCCCTTTAAAATTTTTATGAAAATCGGTTACGAACTTTGGATTTTAAATCGAAATAGCTGGAATTCGTCTACTTGGATGATAGTTTTATGTCATCCAAGTAATCGAAATTGCGTATTTTGCTTTTCTGCGATTTTGCAGTGGTGTTGTTAGGTGTAGGGTACCACTAAAAAGTGAAAAATAAATAATTTTTACAAAAAAATACAACCGACTTCCAAAAAATAAAAAAAACACTACAAAGTAAAGAATAACTTTAATTTCGGAAGTCGGTGTTTTTGTTAGTTTCTTCGTATTTTTTTTTTTCATTATGTGTCAAAATCTCTGCGTAGCGTTTACCCAAACAAACGTATTGGGTTCGTATTCTGGAAGCCGCTAAAATACTGCTAATCTGCAGCATACAGTAATACCTGTCTCACCGGATGTAGAGATTATATATGACGCAACTGCCTTTCGGACCTTTACAGAACAGTAACTGACCAACAAGTACCGTGACCCAATAAATCCGTAACGTCTGCTACGGCTACGGTTTAAAGTTCTTCGAGGCGCGAAGAACAATTATTAATTAAAATGGTCACCCATCCACAGTCCGACCTCAACAAGCGTAGCTTAACCTTGAACATCGACTTACTTACTTAGAAATTAACGGGTTTGTGTCCCTTTCAGTTCTTTTTAGTTTGCGATAGAACCGCTATTTTTATTTATTATTCATGCTGAAAGTACAACTCATAATTATGGGTAATCTGGAGATTACTTCAATAGTTGGCTCTGTGTTTTTTAATGTTGGACCGACTGAAGTTATCTGCTTGTATGAATATACCAATATTTAATTTAAAATTGTTATGGTATAAGTATGTATACCGGGGTATTATTTAGGTACCATACTTTATTCGTCCTTAACATTATTATAATATTTATTCAAAACCTTGTCAACCCTAAACCCATCCGAATTTATTTACAATTTTCCTTATGAAATACTTTGAAGTGTTTCAACAAAATTTATAGCAAGACTTTCGCAAGTAATTCAGAGTTCCGTCGACTTTCTGAAGTTTGAAGTCGCTGCGTTTGCTTCTGAACGGGGTTTGATACGTTCCGATGCGATATTTAAACCCTTTAAGTGGCCATTCGGCTGAATCACCGGATCGGAGAACAAATGTTTC
This sequence comes from Ceramica pisi, assembly GCA_963859965.1. Taxonomy (NCBI): domain Eukaryota; kingdom Metazoa; phylum Arthropoda; class Insecta; order Lepidoptera; family Noctuidae; genus Ceramica; species Ceramica pisi. The sequence continues at coordinate 3,784,082 of OY982538.1, forward strand.
GGATACAAGTTTACGAACTTAAAATCTTTTCGAAGTACATTTCTATGTAAATTTTGCGCGTAAAAGAAGTAATGTTTTATTTTCGGTTGTTATTCTACGGTTGTATAAAGGAGAAATGTGGAGGAAAATACAACTCTTTGTTGACAAGTTTTCTCGTGAGTTTTTAGAATGTTTTTTATCAAAGATTCAAAGCATTTATTTCAAATAAACCATTTGCAGGTACTTTTGTGTGTGGAAATGTCAAGGTCGGTCAGTCAAAAACATGAAGCTATTTGCACGTTCCAAAGCGTAGATCTCTATGGAGAAGAACGAACAAAAACACTCCACGGACACTCGTTCAAATCACGTTATGTTTTTAAAGTCTTAGTTACATTTACTTGTTTCTTATGCTTGTGAGGACAATCCAAAATAAAAAATTAACTTACTAAAAGTACTTCAAATATAAAGATCAATATAAGTCATATATAGTATCAGTCTCAACTGACGGCGCCCGTTCACAAACCTGACGCTTGTATGTTTATAACCGGTAATACATATCAAGGTGTGCCAAATGATGTTATCACCTAACCAGTCAACTGTCTTTCAAATAGATGTATACATTGATACGAAAAATACGATTGTAATTTGCTACAGTGGAAGTGACGTCATAATTTTAGTAGAGATAATATGTTTGGACGAATAAGAGATTGTGTATCGACTCGAAAAAAAATTGAATTAGAACAGATAGGGTAGAACAAGTGCTAGTCCGGCTCGTATAGAAAGAAAGAGAAAGAGAGAGAAAGAAAGAAATCCTTTATTTGCTGCTAATGTAAGTAAACATATAGGTTGGAAGATTGTTCCGATACATTTTGCCTTTCGGCATGCAAAATATTGGATTTGAATTTAACAATAATATAACCAATTATTAACTAGTCGCAAATTAAATAGGTAAATACAGATCTGTCAAAAAATAATTAGTAAAATATAAATCACTCGCATAACGTTCAATGAACAATATAAATTTCTTAATATGTAATGTCAACATGTTAAATGTCAAAACATGCGAAAATACAACAACAAAAATCACAATTTTCAAAGAAAATGTCACAATGAGTAGGTACTGTAAATTTATGATACTGTCAAGATATTTTAATACAAAAACACTATCACCAAAAATACCATCTATGATGGGCTATATCTTGGTCCCCATAAGGTTCATAGAGCTTCGGTAGGGCTTAAATGATTGCAAATTTAAGTGATTTAATACAAAAAGTCCCAATTTTACGAAGTTGCATCTTTGATTCACATCACCCTGAATGATCTATACAACATGTCGAAAGTATCGTGCTTTGCGATTTTAATAGTAATGTCCACTGGGCGAAGGAGAAGACTAAATAAAAATGACCAGAATACAACTTAAGTTCAAATCGTCCTGACCGGCCGGATGACACATAAGGACTAGGATACATTGTAAACCCCAACACAAAAAATATTCCCAAAGTAATACTTTACGTAGCTTCATAATACTACTTGTACAGATTTTGTTTTAGTACCCTCCAGATGATCGTAATAAAATACCAGTGGACGGAACAAGGCACTAAAATTATACATTCAGACTTTTGTATTGAATCTTATAAAGATGTGAGAAAATGTGCCCTATGTATTATAAAGATTTCAACCATATGTTTAGTTCAAATACTGACTAGAAGAATTCAAATTCTCATTAAGATGAGTAAACTGTTTGTTAATTAGTATTCAAACGAGTCATATTAATAGTAATACATTAATTCAAATCAATTCATATAGGTACAATGTTTGTTAGAATATACTTGTAAATGTCTTAAAAGTCTAACATTGGTTGTCTATTGAGATGACCATTCATAAAAAAGTATTGAAGACATAAATTGGCACAAAATACTACAGAATAATGTTTATGAAAATAGCTCTATGATATAAATTTCAGCTTTCTAGCTCTAGAATAGAGCTAGATAGCTGAAATTTTCACAGATTGTGTATTTCTATAACAAAATAAATAATAAAAATTAAGGTTCATGGTACGGAACTCTTCGTGTGCGAGTTCGACTCGCACTTGTTTTGTTTATTTTCACGCCAGGGAGGCCGATGGCAGAAGCTAGGATATGTTATTAATGACTTTACGATAATGTAGGTATTGTCTAAATTGTCGTCTCCTAACTAGTCACTTTCACTGTCAATTCATTTAGTACCTTGGGAATTATTTAATTCCTTATCACTGGTGAGTTGCAAGGAATTAAAGTTACCAAGGTTAAGATTAAAGAAGATAATGAAAAAAAAAAAAACAAAACATCATCCGAAAAAAACTATTGAAAGTTATTTTTTAAAGAATGCATGATATCATTATACTTCACACGTGCAACTTATCAACTCGTCGATGTAGAGTTACTACCGAAGCTGTGACTCAAGTTTTATAAATGAGAAAAAAGAACCAAGAGAGAGTCCTCGTTTCTATTCCAAGACACCTCATTCCCACGACATCGAAATTCGGTGCTAATCATAAAACTTGCAAATGGCCGCGGCACGTCTCAATAGAAAGAGGTTTTTTCACGAAGGAAGTTATTCCAATAATCTGGGTATAAATCCACACATTCGTTTTATTGAGCCAAAAGGCGTATCTCGGTACCGGTATAAAAATACCGCTATCCCACTTCTGATATCAAAATATCGTCGTGCAGGATATTTGAAGTAAATTTTTATGCGGCTATTTTGTTAGATACCCGGTAAAATGGGTAGTGAACTAGTTTTTTTCAGTTCGATAGTTTATTCTGAGAAACATTTTTAGCCGTAACTTTTTGAACTGCATGGCAAAGTGTCTATCGAATGAATTTGTTTCCAAAAGTTTTATCCAGTATGACTGCAGTTTTTTTTACAAAACATTTCACTGGTTTCTTAAAAAATCATAGTTTGGGAGAAATAAAAATAGTAGATGACGATATTTTTTTAGTAAGAGGATTGCGTTTGTCCAGTTTTCCCACCAGAGAGCAATGATATATAAAAATATAGATACGTTGTCCGCACTCTAAAATGACAACATGAAATGAAGCCAATTGGCCACATCGCGCTTAGTTACGCACCAACCTGTCACGCGACACTACGTTTGTTTTGATGTCAATTTGACTATTAGTTATCCTGTGACGAAACTGAAGATGTATATTTAGCTCCCTCTAGCAACAGGCATCCCGCCGTACGGTGACATATTTTCTTTCCCTTTCTTCATGCGTATTAGTAGCTTCTAGTATTTTCGCCGTTTTAAAGCGCCGCGATGTTGGTTTATGACGTGTCTATATATAATATGTCATTGCCAGAGAGACAATACTTAAACTTATAATGGAACGTTCACATTAGCATCTCAGTAGAAAATTGGAAATCTATCACGCCTAATGCATTTCGACATACTTTTATTAAAATTTTTGCCACATTTTTTTTTTGGTTTTCTCCAATCATTTTGACTTATCGATTGCAATGCGAATGCGATTCTTTTAAATCCACGACAATTGTCAGTCTACTAGAAGCTACCTAGAAATTAACTTAAAACAAATGATTACCGTTTATTTTTGTTTAACAATCTCTTCAATCAAACAGTTTCAAGACCCAATTTTCAATACCTAGACACTTGTCTCACCGCCGGCGATCAGCGACTAGCGAGTAAAGCTTCAAACTCGAAACGAGTTGTCGAGCAGCGAGTGAAAAGTTTCGATAGTTTTGATGCTTTGTTTTAAGCGAGAGCTTTTGTGCGACGGGCTTTTACTCGCAATACTCGCTCCGGCCTGAGCTATATGTAAAAATTACCGCTGGTTGGTGAGTTTTGACCCTGCAAGCACCGCCGAGCGAGTGTCGCTGAGCAAGTGCAATCTTTGATAGCTCTTTTCGCTGCGATCAACTTGAGGTAAGAGTCGCTCGCCGCCGGTAAGAACATCCAGTTATCGACTATGGACGTATGTGTCTCTTTTACTCACACGAGATTTATATATTTTGTCCCTTTCCTCATCGAGCAAATCGTTGAAAGCTATCGCTTCCTCGCCGGCGGCGGCGTTGAGACAAGTGCCTTATTCACAAGCAAACTAAAGTATGGGAGAGTCGGAGGTATTGTACCGCAGGATGAATCGTACCACCTCCAAATAGCAGTATTTTTTTACACTGGCAATGTATGACCTATATTTTAGACTAGCTGACCCGCGCGATGGGATATAGCCTATGATATATTATAGGCAATATAATCATCACGCTAAGGCAAACTTGGTATCGAAATTTGGAGGTAGTACGATTCATCCTGCGCTACAATACCTCCGACTCTCCCCTAACTCATAATCCTGAAATCATCAACTGTTATTGTTATGTCATTCCTCGGTATTTAAATTCTTGGTGAAAGTTGTCGAGAAAACAATAGCCATGATAATAAAGTTGGACTACAAAAACGAGATAGTTTTATGGTGCTAATAATGATGTAGTCCTGTTATAGTTAAGTTAATAAGTGGTCATTCTCATGTCTACTTTGATGTTGATTAGGACTTGAGTAGCTGTGGTATAAAATAGTGATTCTGTTCGCTATAATCTATATAATAATATATCATGTTAATATGATTATTCAGTTTGATTGTAAAAGACAACGCCTTGAGTGGGTGTGGATTTAGTTTGATTGGAGACGACATTTTTATTGGTTACTTTACAAATTTCTCAAATTAATTTATTGTCTAGCAACAAATCAGTCTTAAAATATCTATTGACATGAAATTTTGCACATACAGTAGTGGTTTTTGTGTATAAGTAGGGTAAGCATTAAGCAAAGCAAAGGCAAAGGTGTTTAAAATTATCTCATATGGGTGTTGTAGTTTGTATGGTTTTTGCCATTTTGGCAAATGCGACACTCCATCGGACATCATTCGACACGCAACCATATATAAATGTAAAAATATATACCTGGCAGAATTATTTCGCTAGTATTTTTAACAAAATTCTACTTTATAAAATGAAAATTCCAAAGTGAAAGCCTAATCAGAAGAATAAGAAACTGTTTCTTTTGTCCTCTTTTAGGAAAAAACTAACATCTGTGTGGAGTTGTAGACGATCATTAGAAAGGACGTTTACAACAAAAAGTAAAGCAAAAACTACCTACGCAAGTGTGAATTTCAGAGCTAACGGTCTATTGGACTTCAAACGTTTCGCGTAATGTGTAGTGGCGAGCAAAAAATATGACACTACTAAATTGTTCTGAGTAGAAAGAAAGTAACTATTCTTTTAAGTTTTTATTCTGCAAATTAATTATTGTTCGTTAGAGAGAATGGATGGACAATATCTACTCTATAATACTTGAAAACAAATACACTTATTTAAAAAAAATCAAAATCAACGTTCAACAACAACCAACATTAAACAATCCCATCAAATATTCGTCTTGATTTTAAGCCAAAAACGTACCGTAGTCTTGATTATTTTTCTTTATTCGAATCAGACTAAATCAATCACACTGTTAGCATTCATTACTCAAAAAAGATCAAAAAGACATGACCTCGAAGATGAACTCAATACAAATTCCTACTGTTACATCGCACCCCACAAACTCACTACATATCCACGACAACCATACAAATCAACAATACATTTATCCAGACTACAGTATAACTGAAAAGCAGTTAAGTTTTACTGTTACAACCGTCCCCACAATTGATCGCCGCGTTACGGAGAATCGTCGAGTCGGTTCACGGACCATTTGCATTACATTGTGACAGAAAAAGCTGATCCAAGATATTTGTTAGTGCTATTTTTTGTTACTTTAAGAGAAAAACAGGTGAAAAGGGTGGTTTTCGTGAGTAGAAATGTTTCCAATGAAAAGTTTTAATCTGTCCAGCGAATATTGCACTGAAGTGTTTTAAAACATTGTTCCCTTTTTAGAAACAATAATGTGACAATTTTGTTGAGATATTTTCAAAAACTGTAGTTTATTAATATAAAAACTGGGACATGCATTCTCGTAGGAAGCGATATTCACGTTATGAAAATTCCGGGTAAAATTAACCTTCAATATAGAAGCAACATTATTTTGCTTTGAATCAACCGTTTAAACATTTACGGTCAATTTCAATAGGGACGAAAAATTCTGTAGTGGTTTAATAAACTCAAGAGACACGCGAAGGTTTAGTATTAGAAACGACAATGAAATACGATACGACTTTTCTTTAACGTATTCATACGCGGTAATTTCCGCAGCAAAAAAAATGTATTTACACTTTTGTTATTGTTTTAAAGTCATCACATGAAACAAGAATTAATAAATAATAAATAAACTTTATTTGACGAAAATTACACAAATTACCAGTCACACGTTTTAAAAATCAATATGACTAGGTACAAAAATAAAACATGATCAATGACCCCCGTGCTAGGAAAAGCTGCGTACATCATGTACCTAAAGGATGGCCATTAGGTACATGAAGAATTGGGTTGACCTACTTAGTAATGTGCACGTTGTCAATTAAAAAAACAAACTAGGTTAGAAACAAAAATACAATGACAGTCAGAATCAGAATCAGAGTCAGAATCTCACACGAAGGGTTCCGTACCACTACCCGAAAAAAAAACTTTGGTGGATCCCCCTTAAATTTTAATTGAATTTATTTCATTTACTAGAGGCCGCCCGCGACTTCGTCCGCGTATAAATTCTCGCTATTCCCGTGTAAATATATATTATTTGTATACTTTGTTGTATCGATATGACTCAATTATATTTTATTTTTATTTGTTTGTACCTACCACAGTGTAGTCTTTTTAACCCAAAGGTTGACTGGTAGAGAATGCCTTGTTGCATTAAGTCCGCCCATGTACCACTATTGTGCATAAAGTCTAAATAAATAAATAAATCCCGATCCCTCGGGAATTCCGGAAAAAAATAGCCTATGTGTTATTCTGGGTCCTCAGCTACCTACATACCAAATTTCATCGTAATCGGTTCAGTGGTATTTGCGTGAAAGAGTAACACACATTCATACATACTCACAAACTTTCGCATTTATAATATTAATTAGTAGGATTGCTAATGCAGCAACTCTCTACCTATACAGCCCGCTGACAGGACTGATGGACGGGCGGATATATCTGTCCGCCCCTGCTATCGCGGGGGCTTATCAATTGGGTTACTTTGGTTTTCCTTCGAGTATGAAAACCTAAGAAGGATAATACCTACCATGTTGCTATTCCACTAACTCACAAGAAGCGTTTCCAAGCGTCTTTCATAATGCGCACAGCAAAGGAGTGGAACTCTCTGCCTGCGTGTGTTTCCGAATGCTTACAACCCTAATCTTTTCGAAGTTAGAGTAAACAGGCTACTTCTGGATAAGCTCGCTCCATCGTAGACTTTGTCTTTGTCATCTTTTACCTAGACTAGAGTCAAGAGCAAAACATCGAAATAAAAAAATAAAAAACTCGCTTCCAAAATAGACACACAAAAATCCTTTCAAAACATCAAAAAACACAACCATAATAATTATCAAATACTTGACTGTTCATATTACAGATGCGTTACAAAAGAAAGTAGGTTTGTTATCCCTGAAATACTGAAGGCTATATACCGTTTTCCAAGCCGATACACATCTACAAGAGTGATAAACTGCTCTCTGTCTTAGGTCCTGCAAGGTTATGTTCAGCTTGAAGAAAACTGTTACTTGGTTTTGGAATTTTTCAGCAGCTGCGTACTAAAATTCTGCTTGTTATGACAATATACGCGAAATTTTACTTTCGCAATGCTTGGAGTTGCCTTGCGTGATCGAATCAGGAATCCAGATATCCGCATGAGTGCGAGTATCGACCGGAGGACACGGTAGAGCACACTGTGCAGGTGTGCCCCGCTTGGGCGGCGCACCGCCGTGTCCTTGAAACGGCGATCGGCGGCGACCTCTCGCGTCCGGCCCTGGTCCAAGCCATGGTCCGGAGCGAGACGGAATGGGACGCCGTTGCCTCCATCTGCGTAGCAGTCATGCTAGCGAAGGAGGTGGCGGAGTGGGAGAGGAAACCCTCTCGTCCCGGCCGCCGCGTTAGACGCCCCGGGCGTCGGGGGCCACCACCTGGTGACCTCCGGCCACCGTAGGCGCGGGCCTGTGGACGGCGAGCTATGGGTGGCTCGCCGTCCATCCGTCTAGTGACGACAGGCCGTGTCGATGGCGCGTTAGTGTTCCACGCGCGCCTCAAAGAGAGTCAGCAACACAGAGGGGCCCGAAAGGGCCGACGCCTGCCGGAGTCGCGGGATTATTCGCAAGAGACACCGTGGCTCTGGAACACAAAGGGTGAAGGAACATGGATGGGTTTTAGTCAGTAGAAGTTTGAGACTCCCTCCCGCTACACCCAGAGCGGGAGGAGTCATTGGATGATTTCCCATCCCTAAAAAAAAAAAAGATATCCGCATGAGAACCAAGGTTGCTGGAATTGCCCGAAGGATCGCCAAACTGAAGTGGCAGTGGGCAGAGCACATTGCTCGCTTTATACGTACCGATGTTATGTATGTACTAGATGTCATTGTTATTATCAAGAGGAAAGGCGAACTGGATCTAACTGAGTAAGGCAGGTCAGATTTACATTAACTCAAAATATAACATACTGGTACTCAGTGGATGTAAAATAAAAATATGACACGATAAAATAAATCTATAAGCTTTTTTCCAGAGCTGAGGAGTTTATTTATATAATAATATACTTTATGGTACACCAAATTTATAATAGGTTCTGAAAATCTTAAACTAAAAACATACAATTGGCGGCCTTATAGCGTTCCAGGATCTCTTCCAGGTAACCTAGAATGGAAAGTGATAGCCTGGACACGAAATGAACAGAACAGAGTTTAAACCTTGTGATCATTATTTGTCAAACCGGTCTTTCTGTATTAATTAACTGAAATTATTACATGCTAATTATATTTGCTTGGAAACTCTAAATATACGTTTAGTCTAGACTGTTCCCGTCTATTAATTAATTTGATTAAATCCTTCATTTTCGAATTTCTCTTCTTGTCTTCTTAAATATTAAGTTATATCCCAAATTTTCCTAAAATAAACCAAGTCCTTGAACTGTTCAGTACAAATGCACCAAAGAACGTGTAAGCCATTTATTTATCTTGTAATACTTATTACCCAAAACTTGTGAAGGCCAAAGAATATCCTCTTATTTTTCAAAAACAATAACTAACTTTCATACGAAACCTTAATAGTAATAAAATTTTTATTTGTTCACTTAACGAAACGAAGTGTAGCAGTTTTTACTTCAGAACGTGAAATTCATAAACTTTAGCATCTGTATCATAATTTTTAAACTATTGAACGGGGTGGTGTATGTTATTTTTGTTGGTTTATAATTTTGCGAAGCTGTGTATATTTCTTATTTTATAGGAGAATTTTAAAGTAGACAGTAAAATAGGTACTTATTTTCTACTAACTGATGCCTGCGGCATTACCCGCGTGAATTTCTGAAATTATCCCAATGGAACATACTCCTGAGATTAAAAGTATATTAGGTATGTGTTATTCCAAACTATAATCTACGTCTGTGCCAAATTTTACCACAATCTGTTCATCAGGTTAGCACCAGTTCACTTACATAGAGCTATATTATCGCTGAGTATTTTAGCACGATTTCTGTGGGGTAGGTCATATGCGAGGTAAATAGATAAAATCAACAAAACAGTGATATGAAGTTTTATCTTCGAAAACTGAATTTTACAGGGCACCAAATAAAAAGCATTCCACATTTTAAAAATCAGTTATGCAAAAAAGAAATAAATAAAATAATTAATAACACTTGCTAAAAATACTTATTCCGATTATAACTGAAATGGGACAATTTATCTCAGCATTTTTGATGAAACCCCTCAAACAAACATCTCCCAATATAATCACAGAAATATTTTCATAAAATATGATAAAAAACATCCCCATTTTTCCCGGAAGCACCCCTTAACGCCTCATTCACTCTCTCATACGGTTTTATTTTTTCCCACGGCCATTGCTCGGCAGATTGGTCGCAAAATGAGCTACATTGTAATTTCCACATTATCCATTTTCAGGCTTTTTGTGAGATTTATTCGGAGATCTTTTTGTGCTGAAGTAAGGCTTAATGTGTGATTTATTCATTTGTTTTTTGTTTATGTACAATAATTTATTGAGTTTTGTGGAAGTTACAACGGCGATGCACCACCGCTACATGGTGGAAATGCCACCCACAACCACAAAAAGTGTAAGGAATACATTCATTGTGCGTACAGCTAAGGAGTGGAATTCCCAGCCAGAGTGTATTCTGATAGCTACAACCAAAGAGTCTTTAAATCGAGAGTGAATAGTTTACTTTTTTTTTATTTGTGATTGCTTTGCTCTTGGCTCTAGTCTTAGTAAGAGATGACAGAGACAAAGTCAAAGTTGGAGCGAGCTTACGCAGAAGGAGCTCAAGTCAAGTCACTTCTTCAAAGTTGTTCACTCTAACTTTGAAGAAGTGACTTTTTCTTACTTCTAGCCCAGCGTACTCCATCTTCATCCACATCGCAGCTTACCATCAAGTCGGAAAATTATGAAGTGCCGACCGCGTACTAATCGTTGAAAGGTCTCCCACAAGGTGAACTGATGACCTGGTGGCCTACATCAGGTTCAGGTTCAGGTTGGAATGTCCTGAACGCGAAATACACAGGACAGGTGAATGTGGCCACTCTTGTGGGACACCTATGTCTATTAGAAGTCTTTCGGGTGAACTGATGATGATTAGACATAGCTTCACTGGCCATGTTTCTATGCACCTAAAGGTTTAAATTCAGCTGCATCTGTTTAAACTGGAAGCTGATCCTAATACAGTCGGGAAAAAGCTTGCAGATGATGATGAAATTCAAATTTTAATAATAGCTACGCGTCCTTTATTATAACTGCCCTGATTCGTTTGAGTACGGAGTCAAGCTGGTTTTAGACTACGCTTTAATATTATAGCATAGTACAGTATTAACGTGTCCGTAACAATGTATGGTGCGCGATATTGCCTTGCGCTATGAGCTCTATACTATATGCTATTATATTGACTGAAAGCAGCTACAAAACGTAACGTTACCGTTATAAGTCAAAACTAAAACTATATGTAACGTTACGTTTTGTAACTGTTCAAATAACTCGTTCCAACGCAAGTGAAGTTACTTTACTTGCTTTAGAACGAGTTGTATGAAATGTAAGATGGATTAGCCGTTTAGGTGACCTACATTTTTATTATGATTGCACACACCTAAGTTAATTTATAAAAATATTGGTTGTTGCCTGTGACTTTGTACGCGCATATCCCGTGTCTTCCCGTTCCCGTGGGAATTTCGGAAAATGCTCTCTTATTACTCCTTTACGAAGTGTAAGGAGGCTATATGCCAAATTTCATCTTTCGACGACCAGTAGTTTCGACTATGCGTTGTCTGTCAGTCACTAGCGAAAGAATCCTACTTCCCAAGGGATCGGGATTTACACGGGAATAACGAGAATTTCTACGCGGACGAAGTCGCGGGCGGCCTCTAGTTATATATAAATGGAATTTTCAATCGTGAGGCTGACTGACCAGTGTACAATAGATGTGCCAATTTTATTGTGTTGCACAAAAGCCTTCTCTACCTCTTATTATAAAGGCCAAGGTGCCCATAATATATAATTTAATCACGATTTGGGTGTACGAAAGAGACGTAGCTATACAGGTCGAATAGCACCAACTTTTTAACTTTTAACGATAGCACTGGTTCCTCGTAGTACCAGCTCAGTTGAGATGACACTATAAAAAATATCCTCAACGAACAAAACATTCACACAGCGAAAAAATAAAAACAACCATACATATTCATGGCATTATATCTTGCAGCAGTCGCACAGGGCTGTCTCTAAATTTATCTTCAGCTGAAAAAATCGCATAAAAGGCCCTCTCGGGGGAAATATGAGAATAAGACAAATGGTTGCACCCCTGACGGTCAGGTTTCAAAGACTTTGAAAAATGGCGTCTAAGACTTTGAGAAGCGGTTTTTTTCGGACGTTTACGCGTAAACGGGCCTCGGATTAAATTAAAAGCTAAATAAGGTTGTATTGTGAACGTGTTGACTGAGAAAAGAATTTGATAGTATTCGGTTTATTTTTCCAGAGAAACAACTAAGAGTCAAAATGTCTTATCATATGGTTGTGTTTTGGACTCTATAACAATTCCAAAAATTTCAAAATAGAGCAATGAGATTGGTATTGCGGTATGCGTTCGTCAATTTCGTTAATCTATACTTAATATTATAAAGCAGAAGAGTTTGTTTGTTTGTTTGTTTGTTTTTTTGGTTGAACGCGCTAATCTCAGGAACTACGGGTCCGATTTGAAAAATTCTTTCAGTGTTAGATAGCCCATTTATCGAGGAAGGCTATAGGCTATAATTATATCATCACGCTAAGACCAATAGGAGCGGAGCAGTAATGAAAAATGTTACGCAGACGACGTTGCACGGGTCAGCTAGTCATTACATATTTTAAAACTAAGTCCTTTGCCGCGTCTGTCTGTCTGTCTGTTCGCGACAAAGTCAAAAACTACTGCACCGATTTTCATGCTGTTTTAGCAATGGATAGAGTGGTTTTCGAGAAAGGTGACAGGTTTCAGAAACAGTTATATATTTAGCATATAATTTGTCAAGCGGGTGAAATCGCGGGCATCAGCTAGTTTGGGATATGTTGAAACTCGTTTTTGCTGTTAAAAATGGAATTGAACTTGTCCCTGAAAATTATTTTCTGCTCGATTGAGTTTTGACATACTTTTGATCCTAATTATCAAGGAGAGGCTAGTTGTGTCAATCTTAGCAATTCTTTGAATCATTAACGAAACTACAAATTCTACTGTCTGACCCATTTCTCTCTTAGATACAGATTAACAATATCTTTGGATTTCCTTTGCGTTAGAATAAAACTAACAATATACCCTAACAAAAGGTATCATAATCAACTCGACCAAACCCAAAAAAGATAAGCTTAAATAAGTTGGGGCTGGCCTTAAATCAAATACCATGCCCCTCAAAGTGGCGTAAGGGCATTAGCAAGCAAAGCCGGGCATAAAACTTAGTTATCCGGCTCCGCTGGTGAGTGCCAAGCCGATTGTACGTGACCAGAATCGAACTTTGGTCCTTCGCCGGTGGTCTTTGGATTCGTTCGACATTTTCAATAGGATAATTAATGAGATTTTGGCTGATATTCAAAGTTTTGTCGAATTGATAATACAGTTTGTTAAGATTTGTTGTTATGTGCCAAAATTGGGTAAATTGAATTTAAGAATTATTTCCCTTTTTTGGCATGGTTCATTATTTATTTTATTTATATTTATTTATATATACTTTATTGTACACCAAATGAAAAATACATAAAAGAAACCTTAAACTAACAAAACATACAATTGGCGGCCTTATCGCATTTCGCGATCTCTTCCAGGCAACCTGGAATGGATAGAGAAAGTCTGGACACTAAATGGGGTTGCACTTGGTGCAAATATACAGATAAGCTATCTGTTGCAAAGACAAAAGTAGGGAATACAATAAACTAAAATAGATACATAAATACATACATATTAAATTATTAAATATAACAGAGAAAAAAAAAAACACAGACAGACATATTTAGTATAAATAGGAAAATATGTAACAATTAAAAAATTATAATAATATTAACAACGAAATGTAATCACAATGACAAGTAGTGCTCCTTGACAAGTCTTTTAAACACAGGCAGCGATTGCGCGCGCTTAATTGACACTGGCAATGCATTCCATAAACGGGCAGCTTGGACGGTAAAAGATTTGTCTAAGAATGCAGTGGAATGCATTGGCATTTTCAGTTTTAAGTTATCCGATGACCTAAGTAATTTCGTGTGAGAGTCGCAAAGAAACTGAAATCGTTTCTTTAGGTAAAGAGGAGTGGAAGGAGAAAAAAGCACATTATACAATAGGGACAGTATATGAGAATTCCGGCGAAGGCGAATTGGCAACCACTTGAGTTTAACACGGAATTCGGAAACATGGTCATATTTGCGCAAACCAAATATGAACCGGATGCAAAAATTTTGAAGGCGTTCAAGTTTATCAAGTTGCACTTCAGTAAGGTCAAGATAGCTGACAGCTGCATAATCAAGGATGGGTAGAAGAAGGGATTGTGCAAGCGCAATCTTGGTGGCAGTCGGCAGAAAATTACGCAATCTTCTAAGAGATGCAGCAGATGCGAATAGCTTTCGGCTTACTTCTTGCAGCTGGGCAGTCCAAGAGAAGTTCATGTCAATAAAAATCCCTAAGTTTTTTACTTTGTCACTAAAGAGGATAACAGAGTTGTCAAAAGAAACTTGGGGTACAGTCGACCTGTCAACCTTTGAGATCGTCCTTGAACTGCCCACCACTATAACCTGGGTCTTAATGGGGTTCACCATAAGACCGTACCTCTTGCTCCAGTCGCATATACGGGCTAGATCAAGGTTTAGAGTCAAAATTGCCTCGGACAGATTTCCAATAGGAGCTCGTGTGTAAATCTGAAGATCATCTGCATAAAGGTGGTAGGAAGAAGATAGTTCGTTGGAGATTGAGTTAATAAACACTGCGAAAAGTAATGGAGACAAAACGCCACCCTGTGGTACCCCAGCTGAAGTACTACACCAGGAAGACAAGATCTCTCCGATGCAAATACGTTGCCGGCGTCCGAACAGGTAACTACGAAACCAGTCAATTACCGATGGAGATATATTAAGAGAGCTAAGAATGCCAAGCAGAACATCATAATCGACAGTATTGAACGCATTACTGAAATCCAGTAGAGCCAAAACCGTTAGATTTCCCATTTCCATAGCTGACCTAATGTCCTCCGTAATATTAAGAAGCGCTGTAGTTGTGCTATGACCAGGACGGAAGCCGGACTGGAAAGGGTTGAGGAGATTATTTTTGGTGAGAAATGTGCTCATTTGGTTATGGATTAATCGTTCAAGGACTTTGGACAGGAATGGTAAGACAGATATAGGACGGAATTGGGAAAAGGATGTGGGATTGGATTTTTTTGGTAAGGGAATTATTTGAGCATCTTTCCATGAGCATGGAAAGACACCGCTCGATGCAGAAAAATTGAGGATGTGGCAGATGGCGGGAAGGACTAAATCTAGCACTGGAAGTAACATTTTTCGGCTGATACAGTCGCTTCCAACTGCATTTGAAGTAATCGACAGTATGCTCTTCTTAATATCACATGCGGAAAATTGACCAAAAACAAATGGAGAATAACTGGGAGTCGGAAGTGATGAAAGACGATTCAACGTATTTAATTTTATTGTCCTGTCAAAATTGGACGAAGCAGTAAAATGATAATTCATTGCATCGATGTTTAAATCTTTAGGGATAGTTTCTTGTTGGGTTTTCCCGACCCCCAATGACCTTAGAAATTTCCAGACTTTGGATGCGTCCCCATTTTGGACAGAATCATGAATATGATGGCGATTAGCATTCCTACACACCTTATTGCAGTGTTTACGAATAAAGACATATTTTTCCCTGTTAGCGTCATTAGGACGACGCTTAAATTTAGACTTTGCTGTAACTTTCTTCGACATAATTTTTTTTATTTCATCCGTCAGCCATGGCGCCGGCAAATGTCTCATCTTAACTGCTCGTATAGGAGCGTGACGATCGTAGAGCGCAATTAGCTTGTCCGTAAAAATACTCACTTGCTCATCGACCGAAGTAGAAGCAAATAGGGAAGACCAGTCTATTTTGCTAGCATCCTCACAAAGACTATCCACGTTCATACCACCAAAATTGCGTTGTAAGAGAATTTTGGCTTTAGCCCTAGGTGGACGAATTTTGTATGAAAGAAAAATTAAATCATGATAAGAGAAGGCATCAGCTGAGCATTGACCATGCTTAGCGACACGATCAGAAGAGGAAACAAAAATCAAGTCAAGAAGTGAAGGAGTGGAGTTTGGAAAATGGTGAGTGGCACTTAGTGGAAGAATGGTAAGATTACTAGAAGATGAAATATTAGTCAGGGAAGAAGAGCGATGGTCTCTCTTCAGGAGGCAGGTATTAAAATCACCCATGATTATGCTGTGACTGTAAGAAGGGATCAGCATTTCCAAAAGCTTTTCGAAAGATGAAAAGAAATTAATGCGTAAAGAAGGACAATAGTAGACGCCAAGAAGTAATTTGGAATGATTAAGTTCGACCTCGACAAAGAGATGTTCACCAGCATTTGATGGTGGTGGCTGCGCTGACACACTGACAACAGAAAAAGGAATAAATGCGCGGAGATATATAGCAACACCGCCACCACCACCAACAGTCCGGTCGTTTCTTATAAGCACGAAGCCAGGAAGGGAATAACTCGTAGAAGGGAGACAAGGTTTAAGCCATGACTCAGAAATAAGAATGGCATGTATGTTTTTACAGTCAAAGCTGGCCAGCATATCGTGGAAATGAGCCGGAATACTTTGGGCGTTAATATGTATAACGTTGAAATTCTCAGGAACATCAGAAAACTGCGCAGTAAGACTGTCTGCAAGCGAAGGAATACTTATAAAGCTGTCATTGCTACTTGTTAAAGAAAAAAAACTGTCACTATCACTGCTTTCATTAATAGACATAAATATATAACAATTCAAATATAATATAAATATATATAATAAAAAAACTATAAAATCTACAAATTATAAAATATGTATCTAAAAATCAACAACAAGTTGACCTGCCGGTTGCGTTTTACATTATAATAAATACCTTTATGATAAATGAATGAAAAATGAATGAAGTCCGGGTACAAACAAAGAAAACAGAATCAAAATTTAGACCAAGGGAAGTATGAAATAAATAAATAGTAACATCAAAATCAAAACCTTGACTAAGGCACTGTTCAATTCAATTCAATTTTTAAGGTTGTGGCTCCATCGACAAACATTCGATGATTAAGGCACTGTTACCTAAAACGGAACGCGCTAAAATTAAAAAATAAATTGACATGACAATGACACTGACATTGACAACAATGACAAGTGAGAAATTGAGTCTCAGTACAAGTGTTACTGTGACTGTCAAATCTTGATAGCACAAACACAATAACAACACAAAAGTTGGTAGAAAGAAAATAAAATATTACCCGGACCTCAGCAAGACATCACAAACTATGATCACAAGGGTGAAAACTATTTCTTCGAAGCAACAGCACGCTTTATTCTTGCAGTCTTCGTAGTAGTTGCGTTCGGAGCAGAGTTTGTTACTGCCGATGTTGGCTCGGGCTCTCCGGGAATCGGCACAATCTTCTCCAAATCAGCGAGGGACTCAACTCGGTGCCGCGCATCGTTGGGACCAAGGACGTACACGCAGCCTGCCTTAGTCCAGCTTTTGGAGACGCCACATCTTTCTCTCGCAGCCAGGAACACGTCGTGACGCCCTTTTGTGAGGAATTCAGACAAGGTGACGCCTGAAGCCCGTAGCTTGGCTTTCGAAAACCAAATCTTATCCCGGAGTGCAAGATTACCAACTTTGAACAATATAGGCCTGGTTTTGTTAGCCACTGCTCGTCCCATCCTGTGACAACGACTAATGTCAGCCACTGTGAACTCCGTCAGCTGCAATTGACTACAGACCACCTTAGCGATGACTTTGGCAGTGTCTTCTTTTTGCCCCTCTTCAACGCCATGCAAAAGCAAGATCTTTCTCCGTCCTCGCATCTCGATCTGGTCAACACTACGAGCAAGTAGCTCCACCTGACGCTGAAGGCTGTTGAGCGCTTGTGTTATAAATGCCCGGAACATAGTAAACTCCGATGCCAGGCTAGGAGCTGTGATGGGTGACGACGGAGCCTTCTGCAGTTCTCCTTCAAAGGCAGACATCCTCGTGTGAAATAGTTCCTTCAGTTCGATCAGAGTGCTTGACAGTGACTGTGAATCCATTGTGATGTGAAGTGGATAGTAGTGATGAAGTGGAAATTGGAAAGAGATAACGCTAAACCAGCAAGTATCAACTATGAACTTTCAAAATAAGTCATAAACAGTTGTTAATATTGTATCTAATAAATAATATTGATTTTATAAATGAGAGCTAATTTTCTTTGTCTAACTGTTTGAACTACCCACAGTTAACCCATTATTATTATTAGTTATACATTATTTCCTGAAATAACTTGACATTCAGTGTTTTGTTTCTAAAAAGGTCTTAAGTCTATAAAGGCCATTTTTATCGTAAACATTTTTGTTGCTGAATGCATGCTTACTGAAATAGGGTGGTACAAGTGCAAAAAAATTCGATGAATCCCTAAAACTATTTGATGTTAATTTTTTTGCCTATTAAAAGCTCGGTTCTCTTTGCTCAAAGAGAGCCGAGCTAAGCTTTACAGGACATTTAAATAATTAGACCTAAGATGCTTATGTTGGACCTGCTTTTTTTGAAAGTCAGATATTTTTATACTATGTATATTATATTGTTTTAAACTTTCATAGTCACCAAAATTAGAATAGTTGATAACGGAATTAAACGCAAATAAAAAAGATACATGGTTACAATCCCGTTTTTAACTATATTTGGTATACTAATATCATAAAGCTGCAAAGTTTGTTTGTTTGAACGCGCTAATCTCTGGCTATTTATGAAGAAGGCAATACGAGAACGGCAAAAAAACGGAATATGGGTGCACGAAGTTGCGGGCAGAAGCTATTTAAGATTTAGGGCATTTTTATATCTCTCTAACGCCACGAACTCAGGAAGGCTCGTGCGATTAGATATAGCTAGAACTATTCAATAGTCAGTTAACGATTCGAAATCCCCAGAGTATAACACCACGCTGCGACCAAAAGTCACGAAGAGAAATGTGACGCAGACCAAGAAGCGTGGTTCAGCTAGTTTTAACTCCACGACCTCATCCCACCGGCCCCCCTTCTACCATCGGACATCCCGACGCACTGCAACTTACCATCCCTACCTTGTTGCTATTCCACAAATTCACACTAAGCGTTTCCAAACGTCTTTTATAATGCGCACAGCAAAGGAGTGGAACTCTCTGCCTGCGTCTGTGTTTCCGAACGCCTACAACCCTAATCTTTTTAAAGTTAGAGTAAACTGGCTTCTGCTGGGTAAGCTCACTCCATCGTAGACTTTTTTCTGTCATTTCTGACTTAGACTAGAGTCAAGATCAACCCTATCTCAAAAAAAAAAACTAAAGTGTAAATAATTATGACCGTTTGCGGATTTCATAGCAATTGTGTAGAAAATAACATGTCATTATTTCTTTCTACACAATTGCTATGAAATCCCCGTTTTTAAAAATATCTTGACTATTGATAAATCAGAGTGCTTATTCTACTAATTTTGACATTCGCATCTCAATCGCAATCTGTCAAAAATGTATGAAATTTAAGGCTTTCTTGACAGTTTGCGATTGACATGTGAAAGTTGTTTTAAAAATAGTTGAATTAGCCCTTTGTGTTTATCCTAAACCTGCAACTTAAATAAAAACGCCTACAAAGGCACAGCAGAATATAACAGGCCACTTAAAAATATCAGAGATCGGCAACATTTTCTCATTTATGAAAGAGGGTAGACCGATATGTCTGCCAATAACATCCCACCCGCAGGATCTTCAGTTACTCCGTGATCATGGCGCTTGCAATAGTGCCGAAATATCGGACACGCTCAAATAAAAAGGTACATGGTAGCAATCCCGATATGAACTATTCTAATGAAGGTTAACTTGTTTATCAAAAGTAATTATTATTGTATCTTACTTTAAGAATGTAACTTAAAAGTTTTAGGCGAGTATGTTCAAATGTAGGTCAAAGAGATAATTTCTCGAAATTCCAACGTGAACGAGGCAAAATAGGATTTGCGCATACGCAGTTGCGGGTAAATGTTAGTCTTCAAGACAAATGAAGCCCGAAAATTCGCAATTCAATCAATACAATTACCCAGCAGAACACCTATACAATTCGGACTATCTGCTAACTTGTTCATAAATGAGGTAATATTAATGCTCGGGACAGGCCCCAACATGGGACAACGCGTCCGGTCGGGCGCGGCCATTATTGCTCACATATGTACCAACCTTAATAGTTGGGGTTTAAGGCGGTTTTATAAGAGGAGAGATTCTTGCCTGGCGAGAAGCGAGAATTATCGCGTGAGCCTTTTAGACTCGCTGAGTAATTAATTGCACAGTATAAAATCAATGCTTTTTCTTTTGTCAATTTGAATTTTGTTTCCTGATAGCTAAGTACAACCAGGGGGTCAAAAAGGCCACTTTAGCAGAATCAGAAAGCACATCACGCTTCCCGTAACTGCCCAATTTTCCCTATCAACCTAAAACCTAATGCGTTAGTGATAAAGATGACAGTTAAATTATTGTTGTGTGATTAATATTATGATTCTGCTAAAGTGGACCTACCGAGGTCAAGACTCTAAAGGTTACTTCTAGACAAGCGTCACCACAAAATCGTTTTTCATCAGTTGAAATTGTAGTCGAAAGCAAGCCAAAGAAATAATTTCGATACATAAAACTGTGATTCGAATGTATATTTTGATTACACGATCCGAGACGCTGTAAATTTCTAGGCAAAGGCAGTATCTCAGGCTGAGCATCTATATAATAAGGTATTAGTGCGAGTTTTAAACGAACCCAAGTACGCTAACGTCAACGTTCAGCGCTTGTTCAGTTTCAAAGTCAAAGTCTCACACGAAGTGTTCTGTACCATAAGCAAAAAAAAAAGTTTAATTCCTTTAATTTTTATTATTTGTTGTTAAAGTGGGAATATAAACGCACACTGTAAAATTTTCAGCAGTCCAACTACTACGGTTCTTGTGACAGTAGATGGACGGATGGACAGCGGAGGCTTAGTAATAGAGTCCCTTTGGTTACCCTTAGGGTACGACATGCTTGCCGGAGTTGCGGGACTTGCCGGAGTTGCGGGACTGCCGGAGTTGCGGAACTGCCGGAGTTGCGGGACTGCCGGAGTTGCACGACTTGCCGGAGTTGCGGGACTTGCCGGAGTTACGGGACTATTTGAAAGAGATACCGCGGCTCCGGAAAACAAAGGGCAATGAAGGAACTTGGATGGGTTTTAGTCAGTAAAAGTCTGACACTCCCATCCGCTCCGCCCAGAGCTGGAGAAGTCATTTGATAATTTCCCATCCCAAAAAAAGAAAAAAGGGAACGATGTGCTAGTGTCACCAAGGTCACTGTTTACAAAGTCAACACTTGTACTCTTATTTCAAAAATAGTCTATTCGAAGCTAAAATCTCGTTCCGTGTAAATGAGCCATTTTCGTGTCTAGGTTAGTAGATGAATTTTGTCCCTAAAGTAATTAGCATTAGTTCTGGGTAGTGTTTTTGGTTTCTGTTTTTGCTTGTTGTTTTAACAGTGTTTATAATTTTAATGGCAGACTACTGTATTAGTTGGGCAATAAAGACCAACGTTTGTGAAAATGTTTGCAAACGTGTCAACTGGTACAAAACAAAAGGGACGACATTGTTTTTGTTACTATTTGTGAAGTATTTTATTAACCACATTCAAATTTTCTGCGTGTAAAATATTATGCTAATATTTTATTACGTGTAGTCTTCTAATAATTAAGTTACCCACGTAACTTCGTCTGCGTCACATTTTTCATTGCTCCGCTCCTATTGGTCGTAGCGTGATGGTATATAGCCTATATCCTTCCTCGATAAATAGGCTATCCAACACTAAAATATATTTTCAATTCAATCGAACAGTTTCTGAGATTGACGCGCGTTCAACCAAATAAACAAACTCTTCAGCTATACACCGTGTTCCGGACGATATACATAAACTTCGACCAGATGTTCAGAGCATGGAAGTGAGCATTTTTCAGTATGGACACTTTAATCATTTCTTTATTTTTTGTTAATATTCATACAAATTTAATACCTAAACGTAAATCATCCGATATACATGCTTATTTATTGGGATTGGCACCGAAAATAAAACGAAATTCAAATAGCATTTGATATATTTTCAACATAAAGATACTTTTATACTAGACAGCTCGATTAATTGAATTAATACAAATATCTTTGTAACGAAGCCTTTTTGAATACTATTTACTTTCTGTGTTGAATTTGAAATGTTAAAATGTTGAAGCAGTTCCTTTTTGCATGAGTTTCGGTGGTTAAAAACGAATAAGCGATTCATTCGACACCGTAGCAAGCAGAGAAGAAAGTACTTATTCAATTTTGCTACAGACGATTTATCAAACAACTCACTTGTCAGGAAACTCCGATAAATTGCACATGACTGAACCCGTATACACTCGTAAAACCGCTTGTTTTGGTTAACATGCCTAAAAAGTCTACACACAGTATTATGTCTAACAACACGGCAGATAAAAATAGGCTATCAGAACCCAACTTATGTGCCGATAGATGGCGTTGTTAGTTGAGCGGTGAATTCTGAATCCGGTGATTAGCTAAGTCAAACATTGTGTCATGAAAAAATATCTCAATTTACTGTTGTAAGAGTTTATTATTGCGTTGTTTCACTATATCTTCATCCTTGCAAAGGTCGAGTGCTACAAAAGTGTCTTTCTGTTAAAGTTTGTGACGCCTAGCATAGGGCTGAGTACATACCTTCTCCTTTCATTTCCGTTTTATTCTTTACTGTAGACACAAATATGAACACGACAAGGTAGTCTAAATACTAAGGTGAGTTGAACCCAGAACTGGATTCTCTAAAAGCAAACTTCAGTTTTCATTTTTTATTTATCTATACTAATATTATAAAGAAGTAAAATTGTTTGTAAGTTTGTAAGTTTGTATGTAGGGAGTAATCTCAGGAACTACTGGTCCGATTTGAAAAATTGTTTCACTGGTAGAAAGCTACATCATCCGTGAGTGCTATAGGCTATAAATTATAAAGATATCATGCATATTAGTCGAACTATCTCAATTTTTGTCTATCCAGGTGGAAAAAATAGCTCTTACAACAGAGTTATTTGCGTGCGCTGCCTTAACAGTTGTATATAATTGAAAACAATGTATGGCAACCTGGTCCGCCTATAATAGTTCTACAAAAAAGTACGCGGCACCATGTTTCTATCTTTTATATTTTAGCAGATATAGTAGCTTTTATGCGTTAAAAAAGTATTTTTCGACGTACTTATCTTTGGACGATTTTTCAAACAACAAAATATTAAACCTTATCGAAAAAAAAATTATTTTGTTCACAAGAACATCATAGAGATACGATTTGCCCTAAACAGTATGTCAATTGGTTGAATAGTTTCGAAGATAATATAAAATTACTAAATCGCAAAACGCCGCCCGTGCTGTCCATTCACGAACCGCATTAGAACATGCTTTGTACGGACGTTTTATCCATTAGGTACCCATAGACGGCGTTGTGCAGTCATTTTTCTGAATCGTGGTGTTAAGATTTTCCACGGATTAATGACCCTCTCCAGTTATTATTTAACTTTTGTCGTTTGGTAGGTAAGTTGTACTGTAAGGTGTACAGTTGTTGGTCTTCAAAATTGTTTTGGTTGCTCGGTTTCTCACAATACAATTACAATATTACTTCGTTCTCATTCTTCGAGTTCGAAGCTGTGATATTTCTGTTTTTGGGATATCGGACAGTTTCAGCGATTGTTTATCATGCCTTAAAGGATATCACAACTTTCCCGTCAGACATCCCAGGCATGAGACAAGAGCAGCTCGAGTACGCCGTACGGAAGAGCCTCTCGAGGAATAGAGAAAATATTTCGCAAGCACTCGCTGGGAAATCTAGCTCCGAGCGTTCACAGCGGCTTGCTAACCAAAGCTGGAGAACATCGCACGTCCGTGCTCGGGAATCTAGCGCTGAACGTGCACAGCGTCTCAGTGACTTAAAGCAGCATGGCTCTGCAACAAAGGACAGGGAGTCTAACGCTGAGCGCTCTCAGCGGCTCGCTAGCCTAGCTACATATTATTATGCAATAAAAACAAAACCCTCCTTTTGGCCGTCAGGAAATAAATCATAGCAGTCAGTACTAACCGAACCACACTCATAATTTCATCACAAGTTAAAATGTTTACCGCCCAGCGAAGTGGGCACGGGTCAGCTAGTTTATTTATAATACACAAATTGTTGTCTTAACGATTAAACAAGGCACGCCATTAGACCCCTGGTGGTCTGTCTTAGCATGCCATGGTTTGGAATTTGATCAACCCGCTGTTCGTATAAACCTAAGGTCACCTAAGGTCATCTAAGGTGCAATCAAGTCGATGTACTGTTGTTTCAGCTTGCACTTTACATTTTTACGGTTCATTGAGTCTCTTATTTCTAAGGGTATTTGGTAGGTACTACGACAGATGCGGTGCATCTACCATAGAAGTTATTTTTGCTTGGTTAGATATTTGCAAAAATAAATTACTTTAGATAGAAATCCTAAATGAAGTGAACTATACACAAAAACACATGTAGTATAACAGCTCACAATACATGAAAATAATGAGCATACAGTATACAGCTGCCTAAAAATCTTAACATATTATGTTATCAATATCACCTTTCCACGGTATTAGTTCTTACCTTTCTCGAAAAATGTCATATTCCTGACTCAAAGACAATGTAATTAACGCAGTTCTCCCAAACTGTATATACCAAAGCTAAAAAGAGCCTGTTTTTTCGACATTCCTTGATGTGCGTGATATTGACGTGCCCAAGAATTCGGGCTTTTTCCACGTAAATGATACCTTTAACCTTCATCTTAGTAATTTGGTAGAAAATGTCACCTTGGCTAAATTGGTCTGCCTGTCCTTGAAGCCTTTTAATTGTACTTCAAGTCCATATTGTAATACTTTGTGCGTTGTATTTATAAAAAAAGAATGCTTGAGAACCGTGTGACCCTGTTAATGGGTTGTGGAGGTCTGGTAGGCAGACGCTCCACGTAAAATACTGGTTTGCTGTTAATTCCGGTTTGACTGGAAGCCGACCCCAATATAGTTGGGAAAAGGCTAGGCAGATGATGATTTTAAAAAAGAATCAGGTTGCCTGGAAGAGACCGTGGAATGCGATAAGGCCGCCAATTGTGTTTTTTAGTTTAAGGTTATTTTTAACCGACTTCCCAAAAAGGAGGAGGTTCTCAATTCGAATGTTTGTTTTTTTTTATGTTTGTTCGGGCATAACTCCGTCGCTTGCCAACCGATTTTAAAAATGATTTTTTTGTTGGAAAGGGTATATAAGGCTTCCCAAATGGTCCCATGATAAGGAAACCAGGATCTGATGATGGCATCCCAGAGAAGTCAAGGGGAACTTTCGAAAATCGTATGGTATCGATTTTGCAGTGGTTTTGTTAGGTGTGGGGTACCAAAATAACTTTAACTTCGGGAGTCTGTGTCAAAAAACGAACAAACTAACAAAAACACCGAGTTCCGAAGTTAAAGTTATTTTTTACTTTGTAGTGTTTTTATTTGGAAGTCGGTTGTATTTTTTTGTAAAAAGTTTTTTTATGTATTTTTAATTTGATGTACAATACAGTATTTATAAATAAATAAATCAGATAGGTAGGTTTTATAAATGGAGTTTCCTAGCTTTTGCTTGCGTCTGCATTCGCATTGTACTAGCCTATAAACCTCTCCAGAATCCTATCTATCTCTGTTCCAAAATTAACGAAACAAACCCATATACACGTGTAAGTTCACATTTTTATAATATACTAATATTGTAATGAGGAGCTCGTGGCTAAATAATAACAGCCGCACAGGTAGATCTACAAGGTTAAGCAACGCTTGCCGAGGTTTGTCTGTGGATGGCTGACCATCTTAACATACAGAGTTTTCTCCGTGCCTCGGAAAGCACGTTAAGCTGTAGGTCCCGGCTGTAATTTGGAGATCTTTGGCAGTCGTTACGGATAGTGAGAAGCCAAAAAATCTAACTCCAGTCTTGCCAAGGTGTACCGTGTTACCCAGTTAATGGGTTGTGGAGGTCTGGTAGGCAGCCGCTTCACGTAAAATACTGGTATTCAGCTGAATCCGGTTTGACTGGAAGCCGACCCCAATATAGTTGGGAAATGGCTAGGCCGATGATGACTGATATTATAATGCTGCAAAATTTGTTTGTTTGTTAGGTTGAACGCGCTAATCTTAGGAACTACTGGTTCGAATTTTAAAATTCTTTTAATGCTGGATTTTATTACAAAATATATATTTGGACGAATGGATTGATATTGCTACTTGTCTCAGTACACATGGGGTTAACATCACATATTATAAAACAAAGTCCTCTGCCGTGTTTGTTCGAGATAAACGCAAAAACTACTGCACCGATTATCATGCTGTTTTTAGCAATGGATAGAGTGGATCTCGAGGAAGGTTTTATTATATAATTTTACCAATGGATAGAGTGGATCTCGAGGAAGGTTTTAGTATATAATTTTACCAATGGATAGAGTGGATCTCGAGGAAGGTTTTAGTATATAATTTTACCAATGGATAGAGTGGATCTCGAGGAAGGTTTTAGTATATAATTTTACCAATGGATAGAGTGGATCTCGAGGAAGGTTTTAGTATATAATTTTACCAATGGATAGAGTGGATCTCGAGGAAGGTTTTAGTATATAATTTTACCAATGGATAGAGTGGATCTCGAGGAAGGTTTTAGTATATAATTTTACCAATGGATAGAGTGGATCTCGAGGAAAGTTTTAGTATATAATTTGTCAAGCGGACGAAGCCACGGGCATCATTTAGTCACAAATGAAACAAAAGAAAAAACATTTTATTCCAAAAGCAAGACAAAATACATAAAAACTTTTACACTTCCTGTCCATATTTTTGAGCCAGACCCTCAAAGAAATGGGCCAAGAGAAAATAAAGCCGAGAACATAACGGATGTTTAGGGAACAAATAAATCACTTGTAAAGGGGCCTTATCGTGTTTTGTTCTTGATGTAATATTAGAGAAAATTCGGTTATTAATTGTTATGAGAAACAAGATTTGTAAAGGAAACTTGAGTTGAGGGAGTAAATTATTTTTGAACCTTTTTTATTTTCGTTCTGAAATAAATTTAACGTTGGTATTACTATGGCAAATAGGTTTTAACATAAAACCTGACAGTTTCACGCTGCCCGCCAACGTCACACTTTTTGCAACACCGAAAATTGGGCAGATTTTTCCTTGCTAGGTAAAAACTAGCGATTTTTGTGTAGGGCATTCTTTTATTTCTCCTACAAAAAATCGGTAGCCGATTATCGGACGCGGGGGGGGAAGCCTGATAGAAAATAAATAAGGGAATTAAATTTGGGACTTTTTTTTTATTACTGGTAGGCATACGTTTGACCGCTATCTCACCTGATGTTAAGCGATGATGCGGTCTAAGGTGGAGCACGCTTGCCTAGAAGTAACCTATTTGTAACCTATTCACTCTTGATATAAAGACTCCCAGGTTGTAGCTATCAGGAAACAGACTCCGGCAGGGAATTCCACTCCTTAGCCGTACGCACAATGAATGTATTCCCAAAACGTTTTGTGCGTATAGGTGGGATGTCCACCATGTACCTACCGGTGGCACATCGCCGTACGTCTTGTGGTCCGATGGTGGAACGGGCTTGGCGGAATTAAATTATGCAATTCCGTCGCACACTCCCCAAAATGTAACCGATAGAAAAGACCAGCGACTATTTTGCCTAGCATGCAACGCTTGCGACTGGTTAAAAAGGAGGTTGTCAATAATTGCAAACTTTGTTGTATTCATCATCATCATCAGTTCAGCAAAAAGAGGTCTACTGCTGGAGGGCTGCCAAATATCGCAGAAAAAAAAGAAAAATTATCTGAAAAGCCACCGCGTATCTAAAGCCTGTAACAAAACTGTTTTTACCATAAATAAAAACACGTATCTTGGGGTTTCCTAAACTTTTGTGTGTTTTCATTGTTATGAACAAAAATAAAGTGGCGTTTTAATTATAACTCTAAAAGCTAAACATAAAGACTGCTTATCACCTTTGAAAAAGTATTTCGTCAAGCACATCACTCCATACTATAAAACAAAGTCTTCCGCGTCTGTCTGTCTGTTCGCCATAAACTCAAAAACTACTGCACCGATATTCATGTTGTTTTCACCAATAGATAGAATGGTTCTTGAGGAAGGTTTTAGTATACAATTTGTCAAGCATGCCAGTAGTTTTTATAATGAATTGTGAGCTTCGTGCCAAAACATATTCCCGGTATAAAAAGTAGCCTATGTGTTATTCGACCTCATAATCTATCTCTGTGCCAAATCTCATGGAAATCCTTTCAGGCGTTCTGACGTGAAAGAGTAACAAACATCCATCCTCACAAACTTTCGCATTTATAATATTACTATTAGGAATAATAGGATATTAGGATTAGTAGGAAGCAGGATAGAATAGTAGTGTTATAGGAAGTAGTATTGGATGTTTTTCTCAATACTGGTACCAACTAATTATTTTCTTATTTCCTAACTATTTCAAAATGACGATGGAAAACATTGATAGGAAATCGACACGTTCAACAACCATAATGCCAAAGACATTATTACGGCGTCTATCAATCCGCACTGAATCCGGGTTAAAGATTACAACCCAGTCCCTTTTAGGGCCTTTTTAGGGCTTCAGGGCCTTTGAAAACATGTATGAAATTATAGGATGTGGGCAGCCCACATGCAGACCATTTCCTCACGCATGACAGGAAATGGGCCCCACCATGTATAAAAATTGTTTCTATGCAATGAGTTCCATATGCAACTTCATATAAAAATTATCATTTTCCTACCCTTATCCCACGTTATTTGGGATCAGCACAACTCGTTTTGTTTCTTTGATTCTGTCTCGTCAGCCAGCAGTCATGCAATCACTTTCATACACATCACTCCACACATACTTCAGCCATCTTTTCTTTGGCCGCCCTCTACATCCATCCACATTTATATTCATTGCATATATATTCTGCGTACTAATACCTACTCCATCCAAAGGTTGTCTTGAAAAGATCGCTCTTAGCGATAAGGCCGCCTATTGTGTCACCCTATGTAATGTTTTCTTCATCTATATTTTCTGTAACTTATATGGTGTACATATAGAGTATTCTATTCTATTCATGGTTGCAACGTTGGAAGTCCTTCCACATGGTGGACCAATGACCTGGTGAGGAGCGCGCGTAGCCGATGTATGCAAGACCCACAGGACCGTTTGTTGTGGCGACACTTGGGGGAAGCCTATGTCCAGCAGTTTACGTCTTTTGGCTGATGAATGTCAACTTCATTTACACAAATTGACATTAATTTAACTACACATTAAAAGACCTAGATATTGTAGATATTTCTAAGCAGAACGTACAAGCTTACAAAAGGTCACATACAAGTTTCAATGCTTGCTTGGCTTCATGCCAACCTAGTGGTCTGCGTGCACTTTTAGGAAACTTTGCCATTGTTTCTTGTAGCTTATTACTGCAAGCTTGCGGTCAATTTTCAATGCTACTCGCTGATAAGTGAAGTTTAAAAGAAATAAAGATAGGTGGAATATTTTTGTTTCCTGTTCCAAATTTCGATGAAGAATTTGGGGATTGTTTCAGAAGTTCAAGAAGAAATCTTTAACCCATTTTTTGTAGTTGTTTTTCTTCTTCTTTTCGGGTTGATGGTAAAATGGATTGTGCCAAATAAAAAATATGTTACAAGTTTTTTGCATTATTATCGTTATCTGAATGGTACGTTTTCAGTATTTTGTATTTTTTAAATTATTTTTCTTAGCATTTTTTTTTTTCTTTTTGATGTCAACAAAATCAAGTCAGAATGAGTATACTATAATAATATTATTACGTCATCCGCTGTCCGATGTGTTTGTATAACTTCTTTAGTTTCATTCGCTGCCTCAATGGTCTTGTGATCACAAGCGCCCGAGAAGGTCTTGCAGTGCAAGCTTAGGTTAAATTAAGTGAACAGAAAGTGAGCTGTCAATCCGTACAGACAAGATGGAATAATAGCTCACTTCTCTCTCCATTACTTAACACGGTGAGATATTGACAGAATAGAATAGAATAGAATAGAATAGAATAAGTACTCTTTATTATGTACACCTGACCATATTATAAGATACAGAAAAAATTGATGAAGAAATCAATAGGGTGACACAATGGGCGGCCTTATCGCTAAGAGCGATCTTTTTAAGACAACAAGATTGGCTGGTTTAAATTAATAGGTAGTGCAAAGTGTTAATAAGTTATTTTTTGCTGTTATTAATAAGTAGGCTTCCCCTATTGAATGAGCCTTAATCATAACTGGTGATGACTTAGTAACCCCGGAGTAATATCATATTTTCTTTCACATTATAAATATTGTGAGAAAAATCTCAAGGCTTTTAAAAGTCTAACCAACATCCGTTTCTTTTGTCTACATCACATCCTGCCTTTTACTCATCTTTATTTTAGGCAAAAAATATAAAACACATTCATAAATAAGTCATGACTTTTAAAACAACGGCTATTTGTAGAAAGTAAGATGAAAATGAAACAAAAACAAACATGGACGAATGTGGGCCACCCCACAATTCATACCCCCGCGTAATTCACACGCGAACTAGTACAAGAAGATTATATTAACTACGAAATGAACTTGAATACTCAAGTTGAAAAGATACAGCGATTAGTGAAATTAAGTTCAGCGGGTCTAAAAATGCTACTTTAGCACATCACGTTACCCGTCACTGTCAATTTTTCCCAATCAAACTTAAACCTAATACGTAAGCGATAAAGATGAAAATACAATTTGATCAATTTTGTTGCGTGGTTAGTATTATGATTCTGCTAAAGTGGCCTTTTTAGACCCGCTGCTGTTTCCTATACAATGTGACTACAGACTTGGGAACTTTATTTTTGTGGCAATATCATATTGAGTGATTTTCACGACATAAAAGTTCTGACTGAGGATAGTTTTAACTACTCAAAATAAATAAGATATCTACATAGTGAACCTAAACTAGATAATGTAGGAAAAACTTCTACGCCAACCATTTTGCCTATGCCTATTCATTTGCCTACCCCTACACTTCCTGGGCCACCAAGATACAGGTTGTGCCAAGTTTGGGGCCCATGGCAACATCCGATGTTTTCACTTCATATTTTATCATATTCTTAACTGTATAAATTGTAAATGCATAATAACTTGTGTGTTCCAATAAATAAATAAACTAAAAAAAAAAAAACTGAATTACCCAGAAAAAGAGGACAAAATTATAATTTCTACATGAATTTGCAGGTCATCAAAAACTGCATTGGAAGTTGAAGTTGCATTTGCACATCATGAGCCATTCAGGAGTCCACTGAAAGAGAGAAACGGGACGTAAATACCCATTTTCGCAAGGGAATCCTGATGGCAAGAACACGTCTTAATACATGGCTCACGTGGAAATTACATTTATTTTTTCCTACTCTTCCGCTGTACTCTCTGATTAATTTCGTTGCGGCATCCAAGACAGATGAATCGTTTCTCCAAGACTCGTCGAGCTTCATTAGCTCATCATTTTTCTGGTAGTCACCACTTTTGGTTTTAGCTTTCAGGAGTTGCAGTGGTTGGGAATGTGTGGATGGCTTGTCCTAAAAAAAATTTTTTTTTTTTAAGGCCAAGGCCGAAGCAATTCATTTTTAGCGCACTATTAGTTGGGCTTTCACGAACATCATCACTACATATTATAAAACAAAGTCCTCCAGCGCGTCTGTCTGTCTCAAAAACTGTACCAAGTTTCATGTTGTTTTCACCAATGGATAGAGTGGTTCTCAAGGAAGGTTTAAGTATATAATTTGTCAAGCGGGCGAAGCCGCGGGCATTATCTTGTCTTATTATTAACGACAGAATGATAATCCAATCAGACACAAAAATCAAAACCGAAAACGCAGCAAAAAACGCTCAAAATTCGAGCCTGAAACTTTGACAGCTTAATATCGGCAAAACCTGAAAGTTTTCTATTAAAAAAATCCTCGTTGACCGCTGCTAGATGTCACAAGCTGGGTGTAATTAGCTTAGCTTAATACGCGGAAGCCTACAACTTGAGCTGTAACATTTGGCTGGCGTGCTGCCAGACACCAGAGGCTGTGGAAGCTGAGATAGACGACAAAAGAAATAAAGCGCGACAGTCAGCGGTAGGCGGACTAGGTGCCAGGTATTTCTGGGGATATTCAATTTTAAAATAGATTTCTGAAACACATTTGGCTGCCGATTGGTAACTATTGCTCCTGGATACTTTTTAAGTTCAAACATTTATTCAATTAAACCATTTACAGGAACTTTTGAATTGTCAAGGTCGGTCGGTCCAAAAGATGAAGCTATTTGCACGTTCCAAAGCCTAGAACTCTATGGTGAAGAACGTGCAAGAAACTCCACGGACACTCTTTTAAAAATAATAATAAATGGTAACAAAGTTTTAACCTGCAATATGAAGGGGTTTTTCGAAACGCTTTTTGAGTTGTGTATCTACATCTATCGTTATATTTAAGTTAGGTACATGTAACATATTCTGTCATAATATATGCACTTCTACCCTTAATTTGGATCACCACTGTGAAATAACGCGGAAATCGGTATTGCAAATAAACTCTTCGAAAATTCTTTGAGATAGGTATAAGCAGACAGTTCTGGCAATCAAATAGGCAAGGGCAATTCCCTTGTTCGCTTGAAGAAGAAAAAAGTTATTGTTAATTCACACATCAGTCACCGAAAGATTTTTCCTTACTTGATAATGCTTTATATCTAAACTGTCCATCAATATCTGGCTTTCTTGTTACAACCACGGTAAAACGATAATTAGGTACACCATGAAATGCTAAAATCTCACAGTATAATTATCCTCGTACATTTCCTAGTAAAATCGTAAAGTCTTCTAAAATTCTGTCCTCTGAGATTCAAAGACCTGCAGTGCTATTCTGTAACAACATTTTCGTGTCTCGACAGCGGAATCCGAGGTGAGTTTCAAATTCGTATAAATATAAGACCTTATTTTGTGTGAAATAAAGTTCACTTTGTAAGCTTAGTCACTCAGGTGAAGCTCGATATCGAAATGGTTATTTACAGAATAGACTAGCTGGTGACCGTATCCACACAAGAGTGACTATCCACGATCGTAACGTAGTCGTGAAATGCTTGTTTTAGATCATTTAGTTATTCTGTTGTTCTTTTGGGTTCTGTGCTCACTTCGTGACGTTGTCATATTTTTTTTTACTATGTCGTGTGTCGGGAATTGTGTTTTCATTTCTTTTTAAATGTTTTTTACGCTCTCTGAATTGAATGGCAGTAGGTACGGTGGAGTTGTAGATAAATTATTAAGGATATGTCTTTGACATACCTACTGCTCATATACGTTACAATGCAATTCAAATAAAAATAGGAAAGTCAATGACCTCTATCCGTCAAATGTCTCTTGAAAAGATGGTTTGCAAAGGAAAGTTATTTGTTAATCAATAACGGTTTATTTTACTTTGTTTAAATAAGTCTTACATCAAATTGAAATAAAAACGTTAAACAGTAGTAAATTAGCTAAATATTATATTGAATTACTTAAAGTCATTATCAGTTTTTTTTTTTAAACTATACCATAACACTTTTTTCACTCAATCTTTTTAAATAATAATAATTATAACAATAATCTTGCTTTGCTCACTCAACCTAACTTGTTTGAATTGACAGCTATGACGTCACAATATGGCGCTAAGTCGATCCTATTCTTATAGTAAGTGCATAGCTTTTCTAAAAATTCAAAATCCTTATGAAGCTATCTATATTTTTAAATCGATTTAGTACTATCAATTTTAAAGCAAATTTTAATTCCTTCGCTGTGTCTGTCTTTCAGTCTGTTCGCGATAAACTCAAAAACTTCTGCACCGATTTTCATATTATTTTACACCAATGAATAGACTGCTTCTCGAGGAAGGTTTAAGTATAAAATTTGTCAAAGGCGCAGGAATCAGCTAGTGTACAATAAAATCCAAAGTATTTTATTTAAATAAGACCTTCGAACAACAAAGTCTTACACAATGACAGTCCCCCAAAATGTCTACCTCTCATCACTTCCTAGTGTTTATATAAGAAGAAAATGAGGCGTAACAAACTCCACTCTTACAATAATATGCAAATAAATAGATTGTACCCGCGGCTTCGTCGCTTAACAAATCATATAATAAATACTTCTTAGAGAACCACTCTACCCATTGTTAAAAACAGCTTGAAAATCAAAAAGTATTTGAGTTTATCGCGAACAGATAGACAGACAGACGTGGCGGAGGACTTTATCTATACTATTAATTTAATTAATAATATTATAAAGCAGAAGAGTTTGTGTGTTTGTTTGTTTGTTTGGTTGAACGCGCTAATCTCAGGAACTACTGGTCCGATTTGAAAAATTCTTTCAGTGTTAGATAGCCCATTTATTGAGGAAGGTTATAGGGTATATATCATCACGCTGCAACAAATAGGAGCGGAGCAGTAATGGAAAATGTGACGCAGACGAAGTTGCGCGGGTCAGCTAGTCTTATAATATGTAGTGATTTCTTACGAAGCCTAGCATTCCACCCCTCTTGATGTACCTCTTATTAATTTGTTACGTTTCTCAATTTCAGGAGCCAACAAGGACTTCTAGAAGGGTTTCCACTACAGGAGTCCAGGTGGGCCCACCTCCTGGTTGGGCCCACCAAAGTAGCAAGCGTCACTTATTGTAAGTCATTTTTTTTTCTTTGCCCCACACTAGAAATTTCTCCTGTATCGTAGGTGTGTCAGTTCGATTATCAAATATATTTGAACCGTTATTTATCTTTTGTTACGTAAACCAAAATTGACAAATATCACGGTTGTAAAATTCCTAATATGTCACGCCGCCCTGCCGTGTTATATTTTTAGCGCGTTGTGACGTCACCAGCCCCCACTCCCGAGTTTTGATGCGTTTTACCTTTGTCAATATTCATTGATTTAAATCGTCATATGCCTAGCCTTTTCCCAACTATATTGGGGTCGGCTTCCAGTCAAATCGGATTCAGCTGAATACCAGTATTTTACGTGGAGCGGCTGCCTACCAGACCTCCACAACCCATTAACTGGGTAACACGGTACTCCTTGACAAGACTGGTGTTAGATTTTCTGGCTTCTGACTCCCTCCGACTCCGTAACGACTGCCAAAGATCTCCAAATGACAGCCGGGACCAACAGCTTAACGTGCTTTCCGAGGCACGGAGGAAACTCGGTATGTTAAGATGGTCACCCATCCAAAGACCAACCTCGGCAAGCGTTGCTTAACCTTGAAGATCGACCTGAGCGGCTGTTATTATTTAGCCACGAGCGCCTCAATATTCATTGATTAAAAAAAACAAAACTTATTCGTTATTTTTCAATACTCTAACTGACGGACTAAATAGATTTGCAATATTTTTATGGTCGAAATTAGCCTATTCTTTCCATTTCTCCGTTTTCTCAGGAAGTCATCCAAGGACCATGGCATTCGCTATCATCAGCTCCTTCTGCCACAACCCTAATATTATTTATTTCATTTAAAACTAATTGGCCTTAAGTTAATGCTTCCCGACGGCCATTCCATCCAACGTTAAATCCCTTGAGCTTCGACGCCAGTAAAAATAAAAATTACTTCTGCACCCCATTTTGTGAGGGACACAAATAAATCTCTTGATAGTGAATCTTTTATGTCCAAGAGGATAAATTCTGTTTTAGGGTATTTATTTATTAAGCTTTTATTTAATGTCTTCAACGACTTATCTCAGCTTATTCATCATAATCATCATCATCAAATCAGCCGAAAGACGACTGCTGGATATAGGGCTTCCCCAAGCATCGCCTCAACGACCGGTCCTGTGCGTCTCGCATCCATCGGCTACCCGCGGCCTTATTCGAATTATTTTAATTTATACTAGCCCATACTTATGGGAAAAGGCCTAAGAACCTGTCCAGACGGAGCGTTTTACACATGAGGGCATTCGCACGTAGACACTCGCGCGTTTCCGAGGTGCTAGAGCTACATACAGCCCTCGCCAAACTTTGTGACCGCCCTGAAGTTAGTTTTTCCGATGCGCAAGCCACGCGCGATGCTGTTTTTGTATGAGATTTATTACTGCGCCCCCGTTGTAGTTAACTTCAGTGCGGTCACAAAGTTTGGCAAGGGCTGTACACCACGTTCAGATGCTCTCGCGCGTAAAACGCTCCGTCTGGACAGGCTCTAAATCCTTTCTTTTGAACAATCTCAGAAAAAAATTAAATCAAAATATTACCACTTGGTCAATTATTGATTAATCGAAATGGGATAAAACACAATGTTTTGTCTATTTAACCAACCAAATTAGATACATGTTTTTAGAAATCTCATACCGCGCACCTGCAATGTTTTATTTATTTAATTATACTTTATTGTACACCAAATTGACAAAAGTTTTTTGACTAATTTGCCATTTAATTATTTATCACTTTATTAAATTCTTATTTTATGGTGTACTTGCAAAATCATTTCAAAGTTCTCATAATTCATCCCTAGCTATTTTACCTAAAACAGGAATTTTTAGCAGAAAACATGTTTTCGTCAATTTCACAGATCCAATAATACGTATGGATGCGTTCAGATTTATCGTTTAATTTTTATGAATCTTAAATATATTAGAGCAAGGAACTGGGTTTATGGGTAGAATAAATCTTTATAGCATTTTTCGTCATCCATATAAAGTAATTTAAACATTTTATTTGATTAAGGAAAAAAACAAATTTTAAATATTTTATTCAAGACAAAGGATTTTACACCTGGATAATTGAAAATGTAATTCCCTTATAAGCCGGGTAATCTACCTCTAATCATGAGTCTCCTAATCTTAATGGAACCTGGTTTCTACCTTTATTCAGGTATTTTAATTACTTATGATAAAATACTTTATTGGGCTTTATTGGTTATTCCTTTTTTGGTTTTTTTTGTTCCTTAGTTGTTGAAGGGCAATACCAATATGACACCCATGATTAACTTAACGACTTTTTAAACTATAAATAACCGCTATTTAAAAATAGAATTGATGGGCCATTGCCTCTAATAATACATCTATTTAATATAGTCGCCACAGGCAGCCCACTCTGCAGTCTATTTTTAACCGACTTCCCAAAAAGGAGGAGGTTCTCAATTCAGTTGTATTTTTTTATGTTTGTTACCTCATAACTCCGTCAATTATAAAACGATTTGAAAAAATGTTGTGTTATCTGAAAATACTTGCAGTTTGGTCCCATTTAAATTTCGTCAAAATCGGTTGCGAAGTTTGGATTTTAAATCGAAATAGTTGGATTCGTTTACTGGATGATAGTTTTTTGTCATCCATGTTAGGTGTGGGGTACCTACTTACCACTAAAAAGTGAAAAAAAAAAAAATTTAACTTTTGAAGTCGGTGTCAAATAAAAAACTTTTTACAAAAAAAATACAACCGCCTTCAAAAAAATAAAACACTACAAAGTAAAAAATAACTTTAATTTCGGAAGTCGGTGTTCTTGTTAGTTTCTTCGTATTTTGACACCGACGTGGTTTTTTTTTTAAGGCGGTTGTATTTTTTTTGTAAAAAGTTT
Organism: Ceramica pisi; assembly: GCA_963859965.1. Taxonomy (NCBI): domain Eukaryota; kingdom Metazoa; phylum Arthropoda; class Insecta; order Lepidoptera; family Noctuidae; genus Ceramica; species Ceramica pisi. The sequence continues at coordinate 3,821,625 of OY982538.1, forward strand.
TTTATTTTTCACTTTTTAGTGGTATCCCACACCATCCCACAACACCACTGCAAAATCGCAGAAAAGCAAAATACGCAATTTCGATTACTTGGATGACATAAAACTATCATCTAAGTAGACGAATTCCAGCTATTTCGATTTAAAATCCAAAGCTCGTAACCGATTTTCATAAAATTTAAATAGGACCAATCTGCAAGTATATCCTTACAGATAAAACAAGATTTTTTAAAATCGGTTCATAATTGTCGGAGTTATGAGGTAACAAACATAAAAAAAAGAACATACAACCGAATTGATAACCTCCTCCTTTTTGGGAAGTCGGTTAAAAAGGAAGAAACTTACAAAAACACCGACTTCCGAAAATAAAGTTACTTTTTACTTTGTAGTTCTTTTTTTTCGGAAGTCGGTTCTATTTTTTTGTAAAAAGTTTTTTATGACGCTAACGAATCGGAAGATGAAAATGTGAGGCTGCGGCTTTCCAACGGAAAATATCCTCAGAACGGTGAGATCGCTCTACGAGGCTCATGAAGCTCTAGGTATATTATTTGCTTCAGGACAGAGCTAGTCTGCCAAACTCAGCCTGGAACTCAGCCAGACTCCCATTTGATCTGTGCGTAAACACGCACAGATCAAATGGGAGTCTGTGAATACCGGAATCGTTTTTCTAATCTACTCTTGAGCCCCAGTTAATATTGCGAGTGAAATCTGGGGGCTACTCTCTAAGCCCGAAGTCCGTCCGTCCGGGTTACAAAGCAAACGCCTAAACGACCGCCATTTGGCGGCCGAGACCACCGGCCTATAGGTATGCACTGGATAATTATACACGAGAAACGATTAATATAAGACCTGGGGGGCTACTCTCTAAGCCCGATGTCCGTTGTTTCGGGCTTAGTTGCGGGCGTATTCTGCTCCGTATCACCTAACCACTAAGAATTAATGACAACTCGATTTGACAGTTATTGTATAATCGTGTTGTCATTCATTCTTACTTCGGGTTTTGGGACTAATCGTAAGTCCTTAGGTGACACGGAGTAGAATACGCAACTAAGCCCAAAACTACGGACATCGGGCTTAGAGAGAAGCCCCCCAGGTCTTATATTAATCGTTTCTCGTGTATAACCACTATCAGCATAATTATCCAGTAGGTACATATAAGCCAGTGGTCCCGGCCATCAAATGGGGTTTGTGGCTTCGATTCCCATGTTAAACATACTTTTATATGTTTCTGGTAACTATTATGATTTGTCCTACCCAATTCCGGCTTGACGTTGAGTTCTGGGACACCCTGTATATCCCATATTGAAATTGATCGACAGTAATAAGTACAAGTATTCTCAACTCATTTTAAATCAGACTCCGGCCTTCATAATCCGCTTCAGCGCACCGCCTCTACCTCTTTATTAAGCAAATTCATAGTGTTTGCTGATTCACGTACCATTTCAACGGAGCGTGAAAACCTGTGTTTTATACCGAAGAAAACCTTTTTGTTGAACTCAAAGAAAATCTTAGTAAAAAGAGAATAATCTTGTAAGCATTTGAAGTTTTTCCACCTTAATAATTCCTCGTAGGATGTTTAAAGGAGTCTGTTCTGAATTATAATATATTTTTTGTAGCTTTCTTTTTCAATAGAAAAACTATCACTGAACACTTTGTCTTTATTGTGCATGGAACTGTGATAAATTGTTTTAATAAGATGCTTTTATTTTGAATAAAACCAGTTGTTTTCGCATTTTCGCCACCGCGGCTTTACCCACGAGAATCGTGCCCTCGGCGATAGTTTAAGTAATTTAGAAGAAACCAGCCGGTAGATTCTGTAAATATATCGATATCGTCGAAGTGAAGGCTTGGATAAAGTAATCACGAAGTGAAGTGTCATTCTAGTCCATCTTGATTTCATGGATTGACAGCTTCCTTCGTGATCGCTTCACCCAAGCTTTCACTTTGCCATGTTTACAAAATCAAACAGATGTTTCTTCAGGGCCTCTTCAGAAGTTTAGAAACTTAATGACACATTATGAACAAAAACACACAAACACTTTGGTCCAAGATCTCAGAACCCCAAACCCCAGACCTTACTTATTTGCTCCATCAAAATATGTGGGAGAGAGTTCTAGTAGTATGTATAAGGATCTCGTGGCTAAATTATAACAGCCACACAGGTCGATCTTCAAGGTTAAGCCGAGGTTTTTCTGTGGATGGGTGACCATCTTAACATACCGAGTTTCCTCCGTGTCTCGGAAAGCACGTTAAGCTGTTGATCCCGGCCATAGAGTATATGGGGTTATATACTCTTATGTGGTTTCCACTAGAGAGCGTATAGGCAGATTTCTTCTAAGTACGCGGCTCACTACAGCGGGCCGGGGGACGAGGAACAACGCGCGGCTGCAAATTGGTCCGTTCAAGGTCAAGTTGCATAGGTAGCTTAAGGTTAGTGGTGGCACTACTTGATTAAAGGAAAATATTTGATATCGATAAAATGGATTTTAACATTATAAAAATACTCAATCCAAACAAACAGCGCTATATCTTGTTTAAACAATGTTTCCCTATTAAGAGTGTGTATTCCGTCCACTAGCGCCGCCAATCGTTTTTTTTTAATTGTGGTAAATTTAAGACACGTAGGTACGCGGTCGCTACTCCAGTACTTTTCGGCCCCATCAGCCGTCTGTTCAGCGAGCAATAAGATAGAGGGAAAGCTCACGCCCTGGAAGAAGACGCCCCGGGCGTCGGGAGTCGCAGGGTGATTCCCGGCCACCGTAGGCGTGGGTCTGTGGACGGATGTCCTGATCACTGCTACTTCTGTTTGGCGATCCTTCGGGCTATTTTAGTGCCCCTGGTAGTCTTACGGATATCATCATCCCTGATTCGATCACGCAAGGAAACTCCAAGCTTTGCTCTCGCCATTGCCTTTGAGTGACTCTAAACCTTCTGATGCAGCCCCTTATGAGCGACCAGATCAATAAACACTTTTTAAATAAAGAAATTATGTGCCTTCCTCCATATTCACAGTGGCCAGACTCTCTAGCTCGAAGCTCCGTTCCTTTTACCTCTAAAGTTAGATTTTATTGAACTTTCCATAAAGGTACATATAAAAAGTAGGAAGCATTGCATGAAGTCTCTCAGTATAACTTTGTATTTTCCTTACATTGAGCTGAAAGTAAAAACATACTATTTAGCGCCCAAGAAAGTTAGCCAGACCTAAATGAAGATAGCGTAGAGTCGATATTTTTCATTCTTAACTAACTTTGGAACTCGTCTTTTCAGTTTAGCGAAATGTTCACAGCATGGAGATAAGGCTCTGAGTGTTGTTTAAGTTTTAAGCCAGGAGTTAAGGGGTTTTTAGCGCGTTTTGGAGCCGATAAGGCGCATGAATGGACCAGAAAAGTTTTTGAGAGATGGTTTGAAAAGAAAATGATAATGCAACTACTTATTTTACAAGGTCGTTTCGAAGGTCTCTCACGAGGTGGACAAGGTGGACTTGGTGAGGGTCGCGGATAGCCGATGGATACGAGACGCATAGGACTGGTTGTTCTGGCGACACTCTTGGCTGAAGCCTATGTCCAGCAGTAGATGTCTTTCGGATGATACGATGTGAGGTCTTTTCGTGGATAAGTGACCAACTACATTTATTACATACCAAGTTTTCTCCGTGCTTTTGTAATCACGTTAAGCCAATAGCCTCGGTTGCCATTTGAATATCCTTAAAAATCATTCCAGTAATTTTAGAGACCGAGAGTTGCAGTGTTGCCGTACGGGTCGATATTTACGGTTAAGCAACGCTTGCCAAGGTTGGTCTGTGGATGGGTGACCATCTTAATATGCCGAGTTTCCTCCGTGACTTGGAAAGCACGTCAAGCCGTTGGTCCCGGCTGTCATTTGTATATCTTTGGCAGTCGTTTCAGATTGTCAGGAGCCAGTAAATCTGACTCCAGTCTTACCAAGAAGTAGGTACCGTGTTACCCAGTTAATGGGTGGTGGAGGTCTGGTAAGCAATCGCTCCACGTTAAACACTGGTATTCAGCTGAATCCGGTTTGACTGGAAGCCGACCCCAATGTAGTTGGGAAAAGGCTAAGCTATGATAAGTTGCAGTGTTATCCAGTGACTAGTTTGTGGAGATAAGAGTGTGTATTCCGTCCACTAGCGCCGCCAATCATTTTGTATTAATTGTGGTAAATTTAAGACACGTAGATAAAAAACCGCTCTGTAGTGCACTGAAGAAATGTATCTATTATTTTATGACAGCTATTTTTAATGCATAACTCATGGCTAAATAGCCAAAACGGCAATTATTGCTAAAAGTGGCCACTTTAGCAAAAATATCGACTTTGGCAACTATTTATGTTCTAAACTACAAAACATAACTCTCAAAACATAATAAATACATTTCTTCAGTGCACTACAGAGCGGTTTTTTATCTACGTGTCTTATATTTACCACAAATAATAAAAAACGATTGGCGGCGCTAGTGGACGGAATACACGCTCTTAACCTTATCTTTCCACTTTTATTTTAATTCTGAAATCTTCGAAAATCTAAAATGAAAACATGTATGTCAAACACACAGATGAAAAATCTGAGACCCTCCTCCTATTTTTAAAGTCGTTTAAAAGTAGTTACGTGTTTATAATGTAAGTATGTGAATTGATTAAAAATTGTATTAGTTGTAATTTTATGATCATCGATAAATCGACTTCAATCATTAAACGTAACAGCACAGATTTTACGATAAAAATACAAAGGGGAAGAAAGAGATAAAAATATAAGTATTTCCTAATGAAAGAAAGAGACTTTTCCAAAAGACATCAACGCGCGCTTCTCACAGTGTGCTCGTTCACCTAACCACCATTTTATATAGACCCCTGCAGTGGCTCATCATCTGATTCAAATCAAAAATATTTTGCGTAGTCTTTACTCTCCGATGAAAAGTTATGCCATCATTTTTGTAACAAAAGGTCTAGGAATGTTTCCCACACAAATTCACCGGGTATGAAAGCATTTTTATGCGTTATAAATTGCATAAAAATTAAAACGATTTGTAAAAACTAAGCATGCATGTCTAACAATTGGTCACAACTAAAATGGTTACTAGTGCGGCTGCCTAATATCTGAGCAAAAACACTAATAGTTTTCGTGCGTCGGGGCACTGTATGCGCAGTCAAGTGGTTTAATAGTCTTTGATCCCGGCTGTCATTTGGAGATCTTTGGCAGTCGAAACTTTACGAATAGTCAGAAGCCAGAAAATCTGACACCAGTTTTGCCAAGGAGTACCGTGTTACCCAGCTAATGGATTTTGGAGGTCTGGTAGGCAGCCGCTCTACGTGAAATACTGGTATTAAGCTGAATCCGGTTTAATTGGGAGCCGACCCCAAATTTAGTTGGGAAAAGGCTAGGCTGAGTTCTATTAGTATGTACCTACTTTGAACGTACGCAAACGTGCTAGTTTAGGATGGCCTTATAATTTATTTGTATGTAATCACTAGCCATGACGTGGTGAATACTTCATGTGTAATAAGTAATAGGTTTATTATTTAAGGTTATTATTATCGAGAACAAAGCACGTGTATAATTATGATCTAACTTAACGTAGAAGTTCGATAAATCATACTTTATTCGTACAGCTCAATATTAAAAAATAAAACGCTACCTGCCTATAACGTTCCCAAATTACGTTAAACTAGAAAGAAAATTCAAACAAAAAATCGTCACCAATTTTCTGCACACGACTGCACAAAACTCGCAAATAACCAGAACCCGGTAACTAATATCACGCGACAATATAAACTTTGTACAATAACCATCAATTTAAAGTTGTGTACAGTGTTATTAATTAGAATAGTCGAGTTTATTGCATCGTGGCCGAAAGGGTATCGCAAATTGTTTTGAATGTGCGTCGAAGATGCTTTTGAGGTTTCAGTATTACGTATTTTGTAAGTTCGTCTGTTTTATGTGTAAGTATTTCTACTGCTCTTATTATGTAGAAAGCATGTACCTGTTACTTTTGTGTTTTTTTTTTAATTATTTTTGAGATAATATTATCATCCAAATAAACGCGAAAATAACTCTGTGTGTTTTTTACCTCTTCACGTCTTTATAGCTGAAAAAATAAACTGCTTCCGTGGTAATGTGGTTTAGTCGTTTGCCTTGTGACTCAGTGGTCGTGGGTTCGATTCCAACGGGAAGCATCATCATCATCTTCCTAGCTTTTTCCCAACAAAATTGGGGTCGGCTTCCAGTCAAATTGGCACATGAAGGAACATGGATGGGTTTTTTGTCAGTAGAAGTCTGACACTCCCTCCCGCTCCACCCATAGCGAGAGAAGTCATTGGATGATTTCCCATCACCAAAAACAAAAAAAGAAATGACGTTAAATGATGGATACCCCATGATATACCTACGTAATTAAACACTATTTACAAATAAAATCGTTGACGCAAACTTGACTAACAACTCCGCACATTTATTAGCAACACATCCTATTTACTATATAACTATCTATAAACTATATTGGTTCTGCAATAACTAGTTTGTGCCGTGACGGCGAACTACAAAACAACAGTATTTTACGTTTACACCAAACTCATGTAGTGACTCTGAAATAACGAGTGGTTAAACGAAATGGCTGAGTGCCTATTTTGTATTCATGCTTGCGTTTGCTTTTTTGGATAATGAAAGTCTGAGAGTCATTTAATTTTGTTTTTAAAGGCCACGTAATTCTTGCTTTTTTGTAATAGGTTTTTTGGCCTGTTCGTGTATAATGTAATAATTATACTTACTGACACTTAAAGACACTATATGAAAATTTATAATTAATCAAGATCAATAGTTCAAGAGCAAGCCCATTCGTAAATAAAAAAATAGATTGGAGTGTTAAAGTTATTTCGTTAAAGTTAAGGATATTTCTGTTTTGAGAAGAAACTTGACGAACATCAATTTCACAATGTACACTGTTTTGTGATCGAGCTCTTCCTCTCAGTATGGAACTAGACATGACAATCAAACCATTCCTTCCAAATACGTTATATATGTCGTAGGATAATTTGATACTTCGAATCTTCGCGGAAATCCTAGGGGTTTTGCGAAACCGCGGATAATTAGACATAGGCGAAAAATTATCAAATCTTACTGGATCAGGGTCTGGACAGCGCGTTCAATAAGAGATCGTCTCTGATTGGTTGACGTCTTAAATGTCAATCATTTGTTGCCGCACGTTATTTGTTTACGTTTGTGTCTGAGTTAAATTGCAGAAGTGTTTTGTTTTTTATCGTAAATAGTGTACCTACTTGGACTTAAATAAAGTGGTAAATAAAAGTGCTACACGGATGTACATAGTGTCATATATCATAAAAGTCTTAGTCAACCACTCAACAACAACAATGCTTTCGAGATTGGTTTAGCGGTGTTTTGTTTGTCATTGTGTTAAAAGTGGACTATAAAATTGGACTTGAACTAAGAAACGGTGTGAATAGGAGGTTTATAAAAATCAATTTAGTGATTTTCCTTTCTCACCTATTCTAAACCTTCATAACTCTATGATACAATACTTGAAGTTAATCATCGGCAAACTAGGAACCAATTAGAAGTCAGCCAGCAAAATTGTAGCCAATCAGTGTTGAGCACATCAAATCTTACTATAGTAACGAGTATTTTCGCAAAAATCCTGACTTTGTCCAGTAAGATTTGATAATTTTTCGCCTATGTCTAATTATCCGCGTTTTCGCAAAACCCCTAGGATTTCCGCGAAGATTCGAAGTATCAAATTATCCTACGACATATACACCAATCTAATATAAACCTACCTATTTTTAACCGACTTCCCAAAAAGGAGGAGGTTATCAATTCGGTTGTATGTTTTTTTTTTTTATGTTTGTTACCTCATAACTCTGACAGTTATGAACCAATTTCAAATTTTTTGGTTTTATCTGAAAGGATATACTTGCAGATTGGTCCCATTTAAATCATATCAAAATCGATTACGAACTTTGGATTTTAAATCGAAATCGCTGGAATTTGACTATTTAGATGATTCTTTGATAATAGAAATTGCGTTTTTTGCTTTTCTGCGATTTTGTAAAGGTGTTTTTAGGTGTGGGGCACCACTAAAAAGTGAAAAATAAAAAACTTTTTACAAAAAAAATACAACCCACTTCTAAAAAAAAACACTACGAAGTAAAAAATAACTTTAAATTCGGAAGTCGGTGTCAAAATACGAAGAAACTAACAAAAACACCTTCCGAAATTAAAGTTATTTTTTACTTTGTAGTGTTTTTTAGTCGGTTGTATTTTTTTTGTAAAAAGTTTTTTTTGAAACTAAGATTCATCATAATCATATCAGCCGACTGATGGACATGGGTCTACCACCTCAAGTGCCGCCAAAACAACTAGTCTTGTGCGTCTTGCATTCATCGGCCCCCCGCGACCCTCATGAGGTCATCGGCACTCCTTGTAGGAGCCTACCAATGCTACGTTTTCCGGTACGTGGTCGCTACTCCAGAGGGCTTAGTGTGAGTTTTTTAACGTTCTCGATCGCGTTAGTGTAAATGCCAATTTGTATTGAAACTGAATAAGCGCCGCCTGGTGAGAATAACATATAACCTCTTTTTTTTTTCAATACACTTTGACATAAGCAAACGTTTACGTTAACGCGATCGAGTACGTTAGAAAACTCACACTAAGCCCTCAGAACTTTTCGGCCTCATTGACCGTCTGTTCTGGAAGCAATGTACCCTACCCTCTGCCACTACAGTATGGCGATCCTTTGGGCTATGTCGGTAACCTTGGTTCTCTTGAGGGTATCATTATTCCTAATTCGATCATGGAAGAAAACTCAAAGCATTGCCCTCTCCATTGCCCTTTGAGTGAGGCCCATGAAGAGTACGTAAACTATGAATTATGATTTCCTTCCTTAATATTAATTACACACAACAAACACTTTTACCTTTTTATTAATATTGTTTTGTTTACTTCAAATATTTCAGTTCGACTTCTGTTTATGCATTTGTTTTAGCAGAGTAAACCATTTCTCTTTCCATGCGTTATTTAAAAAAAACTTGCCAAATGCGAGTTGGACTCCGAACTTTGAACCGAACACATTTAATTTTTAAAATTTTATTTCCACATCACAGATTTCTTACAGGTTTTCTTGTGTTTTTTTTTGTATTTTTAACATTTTTGGAGACAAGGGAGCGGGGATGGTCATTTTTGGTCTTATTTCTTGAATGACTTCAAAATAGTTTATTTAACAATTACGAAAAAAATAAAGTTAATATTTTCACAGTAAACCCTTTCATTTGATATTATGTCACACTTTAATGTTTGAAAACCGTTTTTTTAAACGTTCTACTTTAACACCTAAAAGTGACGCCCATACTCAAAATTTATATTTTTTAACGTAACGCGTGTATCTCTTTTTTGTTATTATTTCAACAAAATTGGTTCCGTAGATCCAGAAAAAAGTGGTTGTGACAGACGGACATACAGACCGACCCCCCCGTGATCCTAAAAGGCTTCTATTTTTGTTCGGAACCTTAAAGTGACGAAATCTTTGCTACAACACAAGCATGTGTTATTTTCTATGGCAGCTGAGCTCAAACTTTTAAGCGCATATTTTTCCCGCTAATTAACTCGTAAAATCTCTTTGTTTCCCTCCGCCTATCATTTTGAACGATCCATTAAATTTAATTTTACAATTCATTTTCATATCCGAAACATTAAACCAACTGTATCGTCCATTTATGCGAGTAACGACTTTACATTTTTACGAGAAAAAACGCACGAAATTTGGAAGACCCCTATTATGGACCCTTATTATATAAAACGAGGGTTTCTGAGTACCTAAGATATCCCTTCACATGATTTCAACTTTATTAATGCAAATGAGATCAGAGTGATTTAAAAATGCAAGCTCTCCTGAACCAAATTAGTTTTTCTGAGGTAGAAAACAAAGTAATAAATACTTTTTTGGGCAGCGAAATTTCGAGTTAGTTAGGTTTTACGAAATCGTGTTAGCTTTGTACTTAGACTTATTTTATGCAAATAATTTAAATTGTCTTTCATTTGAAGCAGATCTGTCGATTTGCAGAATTAATTTTAAACTCAATCAGTCTTGTTTTTTCAAAGTATTAAAACTATTTTTAACCAAAGATAGTATAAACAATACACGTATGTACATAAGTAACAAGCTTAAAAAACGCAAAACACTATCTAACATTAATAAAACAGACATCCTACCATATTATTCTTCTAAAAATCTTGATTAAAAAAATGTTTTTACATTTTCATACGCTCCAAAAACTGGGGTAAATATTTTTCTTCACAAGCTTTATTTTAGTACGAAAACATTTACGAAAACGAAACCTAGAATTGGGAGAAAAGAGAAAAGGAAAAAAAGTGTTATTCAGATAATTACATTACTCGATGAAGTTGTAAGAGATTTGGTGGATGGCTAAATGGACTAACTTATGTTAAAAGGAACCAACCCACACAGTGATAGTTTTGAGAAAACGCCGTTTTTTGTCTAAATTGTGTTTATGTTTTTATTACTCTTTTTTTTATAATGTGTATTTTTTTGCTGTAATATTGTATCTGTGTCCAATAAATGTTTTCTATTCTATTCTAAAGATGGGCGTTGAAATAAAGTTAAGAGTAGCCGGCTAACCACCCACCCATCTTTAATCATCTTTTTCTCAAAACTATCATTTGGTGGGTTGGTTCCTTTTGGCATAAGTTGCTTCGCTTAATATAATGTTGTGGTACTACTGTAATCGTTACACTGTGTAGTAATCGAGTTGGCACATTGTTGTAATTAGGTAGGCTGTGGTCTTTTTTGTGGAATAGGCGTGATCTTCATTTGTTTTCTGGCTATGTTTCTGTCCGTTCATTTTGTGGTAAGTAAGTTAATTCAATTAGCCTATTTTTGTCGTTGATTTTTGTGAGCAGGTCTTTTATCCTTATTTTGTTTGTTACCATTTTGCTGTCGACTTAACATCTTATAACAAGATAACGATTATTTTTTTGTGACATATCAAAGTCTTACTGTGTCACTGTAAGACACTGACACACACACACATTGTGTGCTGTGTGTTTGTTGTCTTCTATATTTTTTTAATCATTTTAAAATAAACAGTGTCGAGTTACCCGTTTCTCCACTTCTATCTCCAAAACTACACATCCTAAAATTTCGAAAAAAAATATGATATTAGTTTATATCTAAAAATTACAGGAAAACTAATAGAAAGACTGTAAAGTTTAAATAACATGTTAAAAATTAAATTGGTTTGGAACAATTTTCACGCGTTTCCGACCGGCTTTTTATTTCACCGGTTTCTCTGCCAAATGTGAAGCAATTTGAAAAATATTTTTAAATTCGAAAGCCTATTCTCCTGAAGTGGTCTCACTTGGTGACACCAAGTCAGAATTTGATGATGGGATCCCATGGAAATCGAGGGAAATCCTTAAATTTTATAGGCACATACAATGTTTTTTCATATAATTTCTAACGCAACTAAGATATTTCTGCCTAGTAATCATCATCTCATGTTGCTGAGCTGATGATGGAAGCTATAAGTCAGGATCTGGTCGCGGGATCCCATGAAAAACAGCGATATTTTCGCCAATTGAAAACCGATTTGAAAGATTTTTTTTTGCTTGAAAGATTATGTTCGCGGATTTGTCCCACATCAACTTTGTGAAGATCTGATGTAGAACTTCGAAGGTTAAGCGGAGGTATACTTACTACCTATCGAACACTCACAATTCGTTAGTTAGGTAAGTTTATTTAGAAAAGCCTGTGTTATGGTCCCAAAGTTTTTGACTTTACAACTGGAGGAACTTTGGCTCCTAAAACACGGGCTTGTGGCCTAGTTTAGGAGGTATCAGTTCGCCCTTTTATGTTTCACTATTGTACAACACTGCTATAATCGCTGTGTACTATTTGGATATTTTCTTTATATGTACAATTTTGTTTTTTTATTATTATTATTTAAAGTACCACTCAAAATTAATAGGTATAGTCTGGGACAGCGATCCCAGTCTGAAAATCGTTCGACCCCAAAGACAAAAAGAAAACACAAAAACAGAATGTTGACTGGTCCAATTTCCAAACAAGTTTTTGCTGACGTGCTTTACTTATAAAACCTCTATAAAGATTTCCTTGGCGAGACACATTTGCATTAAAACACTGAGTTCTTTTCCTTTTTCTCTGGTACCCATTTTCTTAAGGGGGTTGCTCTTAGCGCATTTGGCTGCAGGGCGTCCCACTTTACCGGTTCGCAGTCTCCATTCAAGAATATTGTTCTACGAAAAGCTCATTCAACTGTACTTAAAACGACCGGTTTAAATTCTTAGTGTAAAACTGCTATAGTCACGTCTGGGAATAAAATTGAGAGTGAAACTGTGTACTGCTATACAATTTCTTAGTAACAATGTAAACCAATCTTGATTTAATGGTACAATATCAAAGTGAAACTGTACACAAACTGTTTTAGTAAACGAATAAAAAAAAACAACGGGTTGCCCTCCGGGAGTGCCGGCAGAAGTGAAAACTTTAACATTAACGTTGTGCATTTTTTAATAATCCTTCTTACGAATTTTCGATCAGGTCACGTGTTCTGACGCGAGTTTAAGATTTTATACGTAACCCAAGAAAAATGCTCAACGCCGCTAAAGTTTTCACTTCAAAAATGTTAGTAAAAATAAGTACATATAAAATTGAATGTGAAACTGTGTACTGCTATACAATTTGTTAGTACCAATACAAACCAATGATATAATGGTACAATAGCAAAGTGAAACTGTACACAAACTGTATTTAGTTAATGAATAAAAAATGTTAATAAATTAAGTACATAAAAAATTGGTAGTCTACTTACCAATTTTTTCAGTTACCCTTCATAGCGACAATTGATAAGTTTAACCTAGACTTGAGTCAAGAGCAGACCCATCAGCTCGCTCCACCGTAGACTTTGTCCCTGTCATCTCTGGATGACACAGACAAAGTCTACGATGGAGCGAGCTTACCCAGAAGGTGCCTGTTCACTCTAAGTGCTGTGCTGTGTGTAGTCTATCTGCTTTTATTTCATGTTACGGTAAGCTTTGTGCAACTTCTAATTCCTCTGCGAATGGTTTGACATTTGTTTAATTTACGTCAATCCTAACATAACACGTATTATTATTCACACCTATTATTAAATACAAATATATTATAAGGCTGAATAGTGAATATGAGAAAAAAAAGTTAATTAATTTTCAAGTTCAAGCACCCGTGGTCATCTGTTCTTACTTAAAGTTTTTTTTGTTTTTCCGATTTCCACGACGTCTATTGAGTTTTGTTAAGTAATTAAATTTTAACCTACTATACAGGGTTATTTGTAAAACACCGACAATCTCTCAGGACTATGGTACTAACATCATTACCAAAAAAAATTGTTCTATGACTTTTAAAAATGTTACGAAGTCTATGCGAAGCAAAAAAAAGCTCTTTCTTTTTCTTTTTTGATTGGCATTAGACTTCGTAACATTTAGAGTGTTCAATTTAAACATTATTTATTTGTGTATGGAATCCTGATGAAATAAAATATGATGAATTTTTAAAAGTCATAGAACAAAAATTGTTGATTATGATGTTAGAAACATAGTCCTGAGAGGTTTTCGGTGTTTTACAAAATTCAAATTCAAAATTCAAAATTCAAAAGTCATTTATTCAAATTAGGCTGAGGGCCAGCACTTTTTGAACGTCATGTTTTACAAAAGACAGTCCCCCAAAACGCCCACCCGTCACCACTTCCTAGTGTTTTAGCTGTGGAGAAGAAGTGGCCAACAAACTCCCCAGCAACACAACTGTCTGTTACGTTTTAGGAACTAGAATTTTACAATAATTAATATGCAAAGTAATCCAAAAATTCAAAATTCCTTCTAAAATTTACATGACACAAAAATAAATATATACATTATTTATCACTTGTTAGCTACTAGCACTATGACACTAAAACAAAATACACACTTAAGCAAGTGTTGACGTATGTGGATTTAAATTAGTATAAAAAAATGACCTACATAGTCAGACAATAGATGAAAAATAAAAGAACAAATAAAATAAAATAAAATAAAAAATTATAAATGAACACATATAACCTGTCATAAAACTACTATAGGTACTATCTACTTATACACAAGGAACATGATAATTTGTCTTGCGTTCAACACAGCGACCAGCTATTCTTATCGTCTAAATAATCATTAATAGAATAGTATGTAGTATACAAATAACCATGTAAATCCCAATTCATACAAACTAAAAAATACCCCTTTATACCAAACTGTACGCTCTCTGTATCGAATAGACCCCAAAAGCAGGTATTATGTAAATATGGGCAATAATAATAAAAACCTATGGTTATTACGTACACGTAGCGTGCAATATCAATTTTGGCAACATCTTGTATTATGCACTCCACGGCGATAATGGGATTCTCTTAGTAACAAAACTGTACTTATACATAAGTAAACGTATCTATAATATTATTAGGTAAACAAGGATATACACGCATGGTATGGAGCGTTTAGATAAGTAAGATCCAAACAAACAATAATGGATCATTTTTACATTAACATACATAAAATCACGTTATTTTCCCATGGGTGTTCAAAGACAAAAATACGTCACGTAAGGCCACCACCTACAATATAAGGAGTACTCTTTTTGCTTTGTTAACGTTTTGTCAAAGTAAACAAAACATAGTTAATAGTAATAACATACATTGAGTTAAATCAGGTTTGACTGGAAGCCGATTCCAATATAGTTGGCTAAAGATAAGCATAAGATACGCAAAATATATAAAAAATATATATCTTTATAGAAAACCATAAATACAATACCAAGTTTCAGATCTTTGTTCCCCTTTTACGTAAACCGTAATCCTAAAAGGTAAAAAGTACCAAACGAAGGTATTTCCCGCTCAGCAACCATTTTCTAAAATAGCAGCATTGACTTTCATTTTGAACTGGCAGCATTTTCCCCAAGAATTTGAAAATAGAATTCTTGTATTTGCGTTTGAATACTCCCTTCAAATAGAATCAGGATTGCGCAGTTTTAGCTCTAGAACTAGCGTTCATTTGTATTATGTTCTGTATTATTTTGCTAGAATATTCCATATCACAATGTCCAGAAATGACCGCATTTAAAACAAGGATACAGCAAGTAATCCCGTTCATTTGTTTTAATGCGGAAGAGGAGTCGCTCGCCAGAAATTAATCCGCTGTACGAACGGCTTTAAATGCAGACAGTCCGCTATTATTTTTATAGAAATGCTGCCAAAATTGCTCATCGTTTTCAAGCGTGGTAGATTTTTAATGTTATCTAAGTACACATTGGCTGTGGAACTTACTTGTCCATTATTAGTATTTTCCCGGTCTAAGCAGAGCAGAAGGGAGTGTCAGACTCTTACTGATTAAAACCCATCTGTGTTCATTCTAACTTCTTTACGTTCAAAGGCCACGGTGACTCTTTTGAACAAATTCCGTACCTTGGTTTGTAAGCCTCTGCAACGATGTGTTTAAATTAGAAGTAAATTAAAGACAACAAGAATGACCAACGTTTTATTCACTTCCTTAGAATTGGATAAAGTAACTTTTTCCAAAATAGAACAACAAAATATTTTTGCGCAGGTCCTGATATTACTGCCGATCGATTCTGTTTCATCTCATCGTGATCACTTAGGTGGAGTGAACGACTAGTGAGCTGTCATGCCATCTTGTTTTTATGGTTTGACAGTACACTTCGCCTAAGTGTTCATTTCGACATGTTTACAGTAGTGCGATTCTGTAAACTTGTCGAAGTGAACACTTAGGCGAAGTGAACGACAAGTGAGCTGTCAAACCATACAAACAAGGTATCATGACAGCTGACTTGTCGTTCACTCCACCTCAGTGATCACGGTGATTTGTCGACGTTTGCTGATTTCACTTGTGTAACGTACAAGATCAATATTATATAATATAATTAATTATGAAGACAAACTTGATATCTACTTAATTATAAATAACTATTCTGCCAACTGTTTGATAAATCAACATAAATGATTACGAAATAACACGGTCGAAAATAAAAGAACACACATACATTAGGATTACCTGAGATCCCTGGTACTACTACAAAACCACACAATTTAGTTATTTCGGAGCGAGATAAGTAAAATTTATGCTTGTACTGGATCCTTGTTATTTTTAAACCAGCTTCTGCCAGCGGCTTCACCTGCGTGATCCCTAGGGAACATACTCCCAGGAAAAAAAGTAGCCTATGTGTTATTCCAAACTATAATCTACCACTGGGCCAAATTTCATGAAGATCCTTTCAGGCGTTCTGACGTTAAAGAGACACAAACATCCATCCATCCTCACATACTTTCGCATTTATAGTATTACAAGAGGCCGCCCGCGATTTCGTCCGCGTATAAATTCTCGTTATACCCGTGTAAATCCCGATCCCTCGGGAACTCCGGGACCTAGCCTATGTGTCATTCTGGGTCTTCAGCCACCTACATACCAAATTTCATCGTAATCGGTTCAGTAGTATTTGCGTGAAAGAGTAACAAACATCTATACATACTCACACACTTTCGCATTTATAATATTAAATTAGTAGGTGTAGGATTAATTTCCAACTTTTCATGCGGCTTCACTTGTATCAAAATAGCCTATCATCGTCTCCAATTAAGATTCCATCTATCTCGAAAAAAATACTTCAAAATCATAAAAGCGTAAGAAACAAAATCTCTTGCATTTTATATTTCTAGTCTTCTTCTTCTTATCGTGTGGGCAGTAAGGTCTAACGACCCCACACACCACCACCACCTCCACCATCCAACTATGTCAGAGGCCCTTTTTTTAGGGATGGGAAATCATCCAATGACTCCTCCCGCTCTGGGTGGAGCTGGAGGAGACGCGCGTGGAACACTAATGCGCCGTCGACACGGCCTGTCGTCACTAGACGGACGGACTGCGAGCCACCCATAGTTCGCCGCCCACAGGCCCACGCCTACGGTGGCCGGAGGTCACCAGGTGGCCTCCGACGCACGCGGCGACTACCGCGGCCGGCTGGGACGAGAGGATCTCTCCCTCTCCCACTCCGCCAATATCAGAGGCCCTTGAGGCAGTTTAGAAACCTTTTATATTATTAGTTATAATATAACTCTCTTAATTATCATAACTTTCATTGGGATTATTATTACCCCAAAGAAATTCGGTAAGCCTCGAATCCACTCTCATACTCGTTGGCTAAAATAATACAACCTACTCGAGTTACATTTACTGTTGAAAGCCTCATGTTTTGAATCACAATGAAAACTAATCGTTATTACTGTTTGTATATTTGTGTTAAAACGTAGGCTTTTACGACTTTTGTACAATTTAATAGTACACTCACATACAATCTTTTGAAAATCTTCGCAACAGTTCGTGCGTGAAAAAGCGTGCTATGGCTGTGTGGTTAAAACTTTCTTATTATGCCTGATCTAATTGAATAAATTCCATTATAAAAAACCCAGAAGAAGTTTTAAGCCTACCCTACCTAGAATACTGAAGATTTAAATTTAAACTAATAATTGAATAAATATTTTGTTGTTGGATAGCCCATTTTTCAAGAAAGGCTAGATTATCCTAATAGATAAAACTCATCCGTTACTGTGTGACTGACAGACAACGCACAGCCGAAACTACTGGTCGTAAGTAGATGAAATTTGGCATATAGGTTTTTTTTTTACTATTGATAGGCATACGTTTGACCGCTATCTCACCTGATGTGAAACAATGATGCGGTCTAAGGTGGAGCACGCTTGCCTAGAAGTAACCTATTCACTCTTGACTTAAAGACTCCCAGGTTGTAGCTATCAGGAAACACAGACTCCGGCAGGGCATTAAAGGGTATTAAGGGGTGTAGGGGAACGCGAAAAAAACGGGATATGCGCATACAAAGTTGCGGACAGCGGAAGCTAGTAGGCTACGTTACATGACGTCACGGCCAACAGGAGCGGAGAATCAATGAACAATGTTGCCCGTCCCAACAGACAGTGTCCTGCTTAAACGGTAGCTTTTCGTAAGAAAAAAATCTAGCACAGTTAGAATTTTTGCGCCATCTACAGGGTTCAATTATTTTTTTATTTTATTTTTTTAAACTTTATACACAATATTGGTATTGGTAGTGGTGGTGGTGGTGGTGGTGGTGGTGGTGGTGGTATTATGAATCTGAACCGTACAGAAACCTACTCGAACACACCCAAAAATATCATCAGTAAGAGGATGTGCATTTACATTTTCGTCAAAACTTCCTGGACCTTCCATTGCGACATTATTAGCTTTACGCATTATGTACTTTTATATCCCCAACATCATTTTATCTGATGGGATGTAAATAGTTTACGTCCCCATAACAGAAAATGAGGTTCACGATAAATTCCCCAACAGATCTTGATGTGAAATAAAAAGAAGTAGTAAAACTTGTTGTAAAAAGGTAATATCCTTCCTTCCTTCAAATAGTTTATTGAATGCACTATCTTAGATCGCTTGTGAAACATCAATACTTAGATCGTTTTGGTTTTTATATTCTTAAGATTGAATTTATAAAAAAAGAAAATTAAAACAATATTTCCAGTGACAAGACTCACATACGAACAATACAAAAAGGGATACAAACGCAGACTGGATAACAGGCACAGATAAAAACAAACACGAATACTGACACGGTAACAATATGTCTGCTGCAGCATTGCCAGATGCTAGGGCAATCCAGTCTATTGGCAATCACTGCTAGGACGGTGCTGCCGCTGCCTCACGGACCGCACTTTTCGCGACGCTTTCGCTTTCTTGCATCGTTGCGTGAAAGCAGTCAGTGTCGTGACCGCCTAAACACCGCTCTGAACAAATTAATGCCTTAGAAAGACACGCACTGACCTTATTTTTGATGTTCTCTGAAAGGTTCATTACGTAGTGATCACAATAGGAGTGCGTCTATGAGCAGGTATAAAAAGCCTGTCGCAAAAAGAGCATGTCGTGAATTCGTGATAGTCGGCTTTTGCTAAGTTCTTTCGATGGGGGATGGAAAATGGCGTTAAATAAAATACAGGTTATTCCAAAAGTCTGTGTTCGACTTATGCTGTACACTGTATAGTTAAAAAACAAATTTGAAATATTTTTAATTGACTTTTAATAAGAAACCCGACTTGAAAAAAAACGATACAAGCAGTCCGATGCAGTTTGAAGCATTGAATCTATGATTGAACTAAAATAAATGCCACCAACAGCATCAGTGTGCTTTATAAGAGAATAATTTGGAACATGTTGGTCATTCTAACGGTCTTTCTGAAAAAAAAAAAAACAAAAAATAATTAGGTATTTTTTTATTTATTTTTTTGCTGTCTCATACAGAACATGACTCTTAAAATGACCACGCACTTCCAAGTAACTCAGTATGGACACTCTTACTAGTATTTGCTACCTGTCCAATAAGACTTACTTTAGTATTTACTTCGTCAGTCAAGTGTTAGTAGCTAAGACGTCCCTGCCGATCCCCGATTAGGACAAATCCTCGGGTAGACCCAAATGTGTGAAAAAAGGCTGTCCTTTCTTCACTTGGGTAACTTAAGAGGTATTATAGGATTATGGCAAGGGATGAGGAGCAACGTCCTCTTGAATACTAACAAACTAAACCACGATCCCGAAACAGCCAAGAATAGTGAATATGGCAAGTCTGTTGATTTTGTATGGGCTTTCAATTTTAAGCATTAACATCATCATCTGCCTAGCCTTTTCCTAAATATATTGGGGTCAGCTTCCAGTCAAACCAGTGAATTACCAGTGTTATAGGTGGAGCGGCTGCTTATCAGACCTCCTATAACCTTGAACTGGGTAACATGGTATTTCTTGGTAAGACTGGAGATTTACTGGCTTCTGACAATCTGTAACGACTGTAAATTTGTCTTTGCTATGAAACTTTGAAATGTTACCATCCGTCTTGTTATATAAGGAGCCAGAATTTTATAAAAGTAAATCTATTGTAAATAGAGATACTTATTTTAAATGGGTACTTCATCCAAGTAATTTCGGGAACGACTAAAGCAGAATGAGAGCAAGTTAACAAGATCTGGATAAAAATACTTTCAATTAGAATGTATAAAGCTTCTGCGTTATCTCACTTTTTTAGAAGTAAATAAAGAGGTTTTAAGGATATTATTTATCATAAATGATTTACTTTTTTCTTTTCGGGCTAAACTATGATCTACGACATGGGACTATTTTTGGTCCCATGCTGGGCGCCAAATACTTACCATCTCCTTAATGGCGCCCATTTGGGCCAAATAACTAAACAATCGAATGATATGAATAATACCATCAAACATTGTACTGAAGCAAAATAATAATTCTAACACTTACAAACTTATCAAAAACTAATAACAAGAACTCAAATTCAAGACGTTCCTTCATCCGTATTTTAAAACGTAACCGATCTGTAATAAGAGGGTGGCAAATGCAAATTACAAACTCTATAAAGTCGGGTAAGCCTCGACGGAGTTGTACAGCGGCGCAGAAGGTCATTTCGCCGTTCGAGACGTCTGATCCTATTAAATTACATAGTCAGACTTTTATTGGATTCCTCGCATTTTTGATGTTGACTCTTTGATGTGAGTTGGGTTTAGTGTAATCAATGTCCATTCGCACATAATAAATTGTAGTGGACAGAATTCAAATAGGCGAAGTGAATTCGAACCAGGGATTTATTTTTAGTGAATTGATGCACGTGTCGATCTTTAGCGAATAAGATAAGGATTTTGAATCAATTTAGTTTAAAACAAAAATAAATAAATATTTTGTATAAGCCGTGTATTAAACCGGTGGCCAATTCAATCAAAAAGGGCAAAGTGTTTGCGGGTTGTGGATGCACCCCATTTGATTATAGAAACTTGAGACAAGACCCTTCATCCTAACTGTACTGGTATGTTGATTTTATACCCCAATATTTGTAGAAGTTTATCCTATGTACATTTTCCACTAGAAGAAATGTAGAGGGCAATATTATCATGAAAGCAATTTCAACACTTGGAAGTTAATGAAAATTCTCAAGTAGATTGCTGGGTATAGAAATTCTTCTTTATTGAAGATTAGAATTAGGTGATTAAAATTGCTCCAGAGCTATTCATATTACTGGATATTCCGTGATGAGATAATAAGCTGTCATGGCCACGGTATTGGATGTTTTATCCTTAGTAAACTAATGGTTTATTTCACATCAAAGGATACCAATACATATTTTGAAGGTATGAATCATTATAGATTTCTATGGGAGGGAAATTATTAATTTGAAATTCTAAAACTGGCTTTTGTCCGCGACTTCGTAATTTATTCCTGTAATAATTTTAGGAAATCCTCTTAGTGATCTTTCTTCCCAAGGAACTTACATTTCAAATTTTAGCTTTCTACGACCAGTAGTTTCGGCTGTGCGTTGTCTGTAAGTCACTCACTCAGTAACATTGTTCCGTTACTGAGTGACTGACTGACAGATAACAGATTTTATACATGAATTTGAATTTCATACATTGTACATTAGGATTGGTGACACTTGAATCTTATCTTGGGCTTGTCCCATCCAATTTACTTTACTTTTGAGGACAAGTTGACCGGACTAATATTGAAAATTGCACTAATGCCTTAGAGGTGAAAAGAAAAACATAAAAGTGAAATAAGACAATATAAAGAAAGCTCTAGAAACAAAATCAATTAATTTGAGGCATGTAATGAAACCTATGTTTAGTAATACTATTTTTATTAAAGTAGCTACAAGTACATTAGACACAGAATTTCAATTAGGACTCACCTAAAGCTAAATTCACTGAAATTAATCTAGTGATTACGTCCAAATCTGAAACTGAAATACTTGAAACAATTATTTAATTTGTAGCAAACATGTTTGGATTAAATGAAAATGGAAGCGAAACGTGTTCAATTGAGTTTCTCTAATTCTGTTTAATGACTAGCGGTATGCTGTTTGCAGTCGTATGCATAGATTGATTGAGCATTTTATTTGTTTATGACGCAAACCTATTTACTGTGGTCACTAGTATACCGCGTGTATACTAGTGACCACAGTAAGTAGTTGACATCGACGCACAAACGATTTCCATGGGTCCAGGGTATGATTCTGGACACCCTAGACTTAGAATTTTTCGTCGGCTTTTTTCTCATTTTTTCATTTTTTTCAAGGGTTTTTTTACTTTAAACTGCTCATAATCGTTATTCTGACCTAACCCAATGAGATTTTTAATAAAAAAATGATTAATTAACTACTTTTACTAAAAAGAGCAATCTGAATAAAACCACAAATAGATATCAGCTCAGCTGAGCTGATACCGACGAAAAAAGAACCGACGAAAAATTCCAACATTGGGGAGTGTTGGAATTTTTCGTCGGTTCTTTTCTATTTTTGTCATTTTTTTCTTTTCACAAAAAAGAGCAATCTGAATAAAACCACAAATAGATATCAGCTCAGCTGAGCTGATACCTATTTGTGGTACTCTTGAAAAAAATGAAAAAATGAGAAAAGAACGACGAAAAATTCCAACACTGGGGTGTCCAGAATCATGCCCTGGACCCATGGAAATCGTTTGTGCGTCAATGTCAGATACACGCGGTAGTTTTGCCATGTTTATTATGAATTGTTGTATCTAGTTTATTCGTTACTTAAGAAAAAATAGTTCGTTTTGCCATATTCCTAGTAGTTTTGTTATGAAAAAGGAAATTTTATTGCGAAATTCCCCACGATTACAGGATCAGTTTATCCATGTGTGTATCTGGTTTAGGGTCTACAGTATTCTAAAAGCTGCTTTGAATACCACTTATACAAACAGGAGTATTAAGACAATAAAGTGCTATTTATAAAAGCTATTGCAAATGAGTTCACTACATCAAAGTGGTTTTTATCTATACTTAATATTACAAAGCAGAAGAGTTTGTTTGTTTGTTTGGTTGAACGCGTTAATCTCAGGAACTACTGGTCCAATTTGAAAAAATTTTTCAGTGTTTGATAGCCCATTTATCGAGGAAAGCTATAGGCTATCAGATATATATATCATCACGCTAAGGCAAATAGGAGCGGAGCAATAATTGAAAATGTGACGCAGACGAAGTTGCGCGGGTCAGCTAGTTAAAAATAAGGAGACAATCAATGCCTAAAAAGGCATCAAATTTCTCCTTAATGTTATTTTAATCCTTACCTATAAAGCTGATCAGTATAACCTAAAACCAATCCCAACATTTTATTTTCTATACTAATATTAAATGGAGAAAACATTTGATTTTTGTTTCTTTTTAACGATTTACCTCTAAAACCACTCGACTGATTTAAAAAATTCTTTCACCATTATAAAGCTACATACTTAGAATAATATCGCATAGCAGCCGCGTCTAGAACAAAACCCGAGCAAAATCGTGTGTCCACTTCACTTTCTTTGTGTGCGTGAGCCGAATGTGTCTACGTTCCTCCAACGCACACAGATATAGCTTTCAGTGATACCATTACCAAGCCGTTACCCACAAAATATGGGAAGACGCATTACTATTTTGCTATCAAGGCAAGCATTTTATGTTGTTGGGAACTGGAAATGGTAAACAGGATTTTTTATGTAATATGACATATTTTTTCGGAAGGTATAATTCAATTTATTTAAAAATAAAAGGAAATAAATCGCATAAAGAATGAGATATTGTTCAATGCGTTTAGAATGCTTGATGGGTTATAATATATTCATTGTTAAAACATCGGGTTTGATATAAATTAACAGTAAGTATTGTATTGCAAGCAATGTGGGTATTTTTTTCCTCACAAATAGCAACACTGTGTTATGACAAGTTAGGTTATTAGAAATTTGTTTTATTTATCGATTTACGTAAAAATAGTGCATAGAATGTGAGTACTTATTTGTGAAATGTTATTTTATCACATTTTTTTTTTTGTTTTCCTGATGTGCTATAACATCCTTTCACGCAACAAACTGGCATTTTCAATTATTTACTCACGAGCTGTGTTCGACGGAACGTGACCTTGAGTACTGATGGCTAAGTTTGACGGATTGACGGATTAGGCTAAATTTTAGTTGCCTCACTTTTTGCACTCGTACTAGGTTTCTATGCGTTATTATTCTAAGGCTACAAATTTACCAAGTAATACAGGCTATATTTAGTATCGCCATATTCTCACCACGTGTGCTGATACCACGAGATGCTGCTACTCCGTATATATAAAAATGAATACCTATTTCTCTTGGTAATTTTTCGCTAATTCCTTTTTTGTTGTGTTTC
The DNA here is from genome assembly GCA_963859965.1 of Ceramica pisi. Classification (NCBI taxonomy): domain Eukaryota; kingdom Metazoa; phylum Arthropoda; class Insecta; order Lepidoptera; family Noctuidae; genus Ceramica; species Ceramica pisi. The sequence goes on from OY982538.1 coordinate 3,845,962, forward strand.
TTACTGTCAAGAAAAGATTCATATGAAATAAAAAAAATGAAAGGCGCTGTTGACGGGAGTGAAGCCTCGGGTGGACAGCTAGTTTCTTATAAAAATCACGCATCTAATTAATTTTCTCACCTGCCACGTTCTTTGTGTCGATTTTGGTAACTCCCTTAGTTAAATATATTATGTTTGCTTTCGTTAACGAACAAACACTCGTTTTGTTAGTTTGTGTGAGTGGCGTGGTATATATACGTGGTACATTATAGTACAAATATTTGTATTGTGCGGTGCGTATTGGTGGTCTGAAATTAGATTTGCGCACATCGGATTAGTTTTGATGCGTGTGGGAATTTTTGAAACTAACGCGTTGTTTTGCGTTAGTAAGTGTTGTGAATTGGATTTAGTAAAAATCGAGGTTTATTTTTTTATTGGTTCAAAACAATAATAAAATATGGATATATGATTAACGGATATTATTGAATAGAGTTTTTGTAAGCCTAGTTTGTTATTTTAAAACTGGATTTATAGAAATAAATATCGTTAACGGGTACTGTACGGTTACTGGTATTCAGCTAAATCTGATTTGATTGGAAGCTAATCTCAATCAATATATTTGGAAAAATGGCAAGGTAGATGATGACCTGCATTCAACGTACTACAGGATGCTTAACATTGTTATTGCTCTCAATTAACTCCATAGCAACGCCTAACAGTGAAAACCTCGATAGTGTAAAAAAGTTACTTTACAGGAAAAAGAAAAAACTGCGATCTGTAAATTTTTATTTACATCATCTTTCAAGCATGAACAGTACTTACCTTCCTCCGAAAACAATAAATTATACATCTACAGCAGAATAAACTCAAATCAATTTTCAAAGAAAAGACCACACGTTCGTTGCAAGTGATTCACTCCAAACTAACAGATGCAAGTATTTACGAGGTTCTCATTTACTGTCATAGATGGCGCTTTAAGTGTCGAATGAACTAATAAGTCAGATCAGAGTGCCAATTCTACAAATTTTCAATCTCAATCGCAATCTGTCAAAAATATTTGAAAATTAGGGCTTTTTTGACAATTTACTATTGACATGCGAATGCAAAAGTTGTTTAAAAATTTGTAAAATTGACCCTCTGGATGTACGTTGAAAAGTTTTCTTGTTAGAAAGCTTATAAAATTAATTTGAGCAAAAATGCATTTCCAAGATTTTCACTCCAAAAGGCGACGATAGGCACTCTACAAATGTCAGCTTTACATAACAATTGCCATATATTATTCCACCACAGTCAATCGTCAACTAAGCACTTAAATAAACCAACATCACTTTGTCACCCCATTGTTGACTGAAACAACAACAACAATATTAACAATTGACAACCATATCGATGGGAACATTTGCATCTGTGTAAATAAATGGTAGATGGATTGTGTGTGAGCTGTTTGCTGAATAGGAATTGTTGGCTAATAGTTTAGTATGATATTTGTTAGCGTTTCTAAGTATTATCAGCCTAACGCGTCGATCTTCAAGGTTAAGCAACACTTGTCGAGGTCAATCCGTGGATGGGTGGCCATCTTAATATACCAATATACCTTCTCGCCTTGAAAAGTACTGTTTCACTGTTGGTTCCAACTGTCATTTTTTATTTCTTATTTGAAATGGGTTTGCTCTTGACTTTAGTCTAAATCAGAGATAACAGAGAAATATGACAGTCGTTACGATTTTGAGTTCTACAGCGATTGTGCCAACAGCGGGTCTAAAAAGGCCTCTTTGGCAGAATCATAATATGAATCATACAACAATTTGCAAATTTAATTTTCATCTTTATCGCTAACGCTTTTGAGTTCAAGGTTGATTGGGAAAATTTGATTTGAAGTGGTCTTAACTATATTAATTAATGTACAAGTTATTCGATCAATTTCATTACCAAATTTTACACATTTAGGCAGGGCATATTAAAACAGATGCTATTTATACAAAGCCGTATATCGAAAGCTGTTAAAAGCCCATTAAAATTTATAACCAATCCCTGTATGACTCACGGAATTCCAAATTTCAATAACTAACACATGTTTATAACAACGCCATCTATTAACAAATACCCTCATAATAAGTGAAATCTCATTACTCTAGGGGCCGGCGTACATGACGACGATGCGTAGCACAGAGCACTATTTACTGACAAACTATTATCGAAATTGTCCTCAGTTAAATAATATAAAAAAAATAATTAACACAACCATTAAATCCTGGAGAGCATCGAAGTGACTACATGCGAAAGGTAGCGCGGAGGAACGTGACTGCGCGAGCATGCGCGCTACTCCGTGGGCATCCGCTTCCGGTCGTCCAAGTTTGGACGTAAGGAAAAATTGTAAAACAATTAACTACAGTGTGTCAACTACTCGTAGTTTAGATCATCCGCGCGCTTCTCGGGTGAAAAATTTGCCTAATATGTCACACGTTTAGAAAACTTCGCCGTTATGCTCCGCGCTGCGTTCCGCCATGTGTGCGGCCGGCTCTAGGCCTGCCAAGTTATTAAAGGCACTTACACACAATTTTATTACGCTATAAAATCGCTTCATAGCTTTTATTACTAGACGGTAATTGTTAAAGTCGCTTAACGTTCGGATAAAGTCACTGAGTCGATTATGATTAAATCGGAGGAAAATCGATTATGGAACGGATAATGGAATATGGGATGGTTGATGATGATGCTGGCGTTGCTTTTGTGATCGCACTTTTGGAAAATTATACATCTTCTTTTGTAAACTTGCTTTTAGGGTATTACTACCCCAAATAATTTAGTAATCCTTAGGTACTTGAGATAACAGCAACTCATGCAGAAATCAGTAAGAATCTGGTTAGGTAATTTATATAGAAAAAACGTTACATTATGAATTATAGGGTGGTGGTTTGAATTATTGAGATCTTTCTTAACCAGGGAAAACAGTGTTCAGTGTTCTGTTTGACTCAGCTTTTTTAGGATTGGAAAACATCAAATACGCTGGACGTAGCGGAAAGGAGTGTCAAACTTCTACTTACTAAAACCCATCCATATTCTCCCAAATGCCTTTTGCGTTCCAGGGCCGCGGTGACTCTTTTAAATAAAATCCGCAACCTTAGCAGGCACTGGCCCTAGCAGGACTCGTCTATACCTATCCTCGTGAGCTGCAGTGCAATTCGGCAAACATCTTATTGTGAAAACTTAGCTGAAGTCAGCATGAAGTGGCCATCAACATTAGTATCAATCAAGGTGGAACTGCTCACTCCACCCAAGTGACCACAGTGAGATGCTAACTGATTTCACCGGCTTTAAAGAAAGCTCTGATTTTGGATTTCTGCTTCTCTACCAGAAAAAGGTAAATACCATTCAAAATTCAAAATTCAAGCATTTGTTTCAATTCGGCACTTTTGAATTATCAAGGTCGGTCGGTCCAAAAAGTTGAAGCTATTTGCACGTTCCAAAGCGTAGATCTCTATGGAGAAGAACGTGCAAGAAACTCCACGGACACTCTTTTAAAAATAATCATTTTTTACAAAGATTTATTTACATCGGGTTGAAACTATACATACATGTGAGAACGATGTAAAAGACGAGCAGGATAAAAGCGTCCGGAATAAAAAAGGAACAGTTCAAAGAAATAATTAAAATCAACCATGGCAGCTAAGAAATGACCAGTCCCGACTGACGGCGCCCGTTCACGAACATGACGCATGCACCAGCACCATTCGGCTCAACCATTTTGAAGGGAGCCAAATGATCAAACGCATACGCCACCATCAGCTAGACTTTTGAGTGAGCATGACACTCCCAACCGCCAGGGTACATTCAAGTCAAAAACATACCTAAAACTGATAATTAAAGTTTAAGTTAAAGGTACACAGTACTTACACATACTCACACATTACTCCTCTATAAGCCTTTAAGTTTATACGGCTATCTGGTGTGCTTTTGCAGGATCCATTAAAATATGCATTAACATTTTACTGTTTTTCCGGGACCCATAAAATATGATCGCCAGTCGACCACCGCAGGTATGACCAATAAAAAACCTGTAGCGTCAACAGAAAAATCAATTGCTCTAAATTTGAAGGAAATCACTCGTAATAAAGTCGAGTGCTGAACTTTTATAAGTCGTAAAGTTTACCTTTTTTTCATACCGTACTTAAGTGTTCTGGACAAGCCCCTATTTGTCTGAAGGTCGAAAAAAGGCAGTTATTTTCATGTATTATGAGAAGGTCTTACTGGACTTTAGTAGGCTGGGTTGATTATAAATTGATTGATGTAGGTACCTGGAATATTTGACGTTATTCTTTCCATTAGGTTGAATACACGTAAAATATTAAAATGGGCAGTATTAAGGGTTCACTCTCATTTGTGTATTCATAATTAAATACCCTAGCAAAGCTGTAGGATTTTCAACGTTGGGTAACATGTAATGAAGACTTTTATATATGAAGACTCATAACATATTCTGGAATACTTAAATTAAGCGAACAGTTGCCGAGTACGTAGTACTGTTTTAAAAAATGTAGTTAACGCAATCAGCCCGCGATACAGGCGCTGCCTAGTTTGGGGACCAAATTTAATTTACCACGCTAATTTAACTGTTACTGTAAGCATATTTTATTAGTATACCACTTTTTTTAATTTTTTTTAACAATGGTCCAATAAAAAGTAATATATTCTCTGCCAAAGTCTCTATTCTCTGATACAAACAACCTGGAAGCATCTAAGCCAAACGTGAATATGTTACTTCTAGGAGCAAGGTTGTTACTCCATTGGCAACCAAACTATTGCTTACCATCAAGCAGGAAATATAGTGGTGAAACGCAAGCCTATCAATAAAAAAAATACCAATTTTGGGATGATATGTTTTATTGAAGGCTATCTCCACACTACGCACCACACCACACAACTACCACACCACACCACACCACACCACAGCACAGCACAGCACACCACACCACACCACACCACACTACACACACCACACCACACCACACCACACCACACACACCACACCACACCACACCACACCACACCACACCACATTACACCACACTACACCACACCACACAACTACCACATCACACCACACCACACCAGTATTTATAGTATACGACAGTGATGTTAAAGAGTAGAGCTTTTTAATACGGGCATTGTTTGCTCAACTGGAGGCTCCAAACACGTCTAAATGTAATGTAATGTTTTATTTCAACAATACATTATTTGTATTTGTATCTTATTAAACCTATTTATTTAATAAAAAAATAATAGAAACTCAAAACATGGGTACGCATGAATTCTTAAACTAAATTTAATTTAAAAAAGAAACACAAACAACTACACTTTTCTAGAAAGTTTTATACGCGCGGGAAGACAGACGTTCGTATTCTTTCTTATGTTTATGATATAAAATAACAAGATAAAATAGAAAAAGACATGTTTTTGGACATGAAACATATTTCAGCTCGGTCAGTAGGGGTCGTTATAAAAGCCTTTTTTGTTTTTAGTTGACCAACCCATTCTTTCAAATAAAATACTGAATTTACGCGCATCTCAATTAGACTTCAGATATTATCTTTAGCATTATTACAAAAGACTATTGTCTAAGGCTCTAGACAGACGGATCGCATTTCAACTGCAATCCAACCGCAAATTGCAGTTCGGATGCAGTTTGAATGCAGTTGACACGACTGCAATAGAACTGCAAACCAACCGTGCAGTTCTATTGCAGTTGATTGATTGCACGCCGACTGCCATTGAACTGCAATCGGACTGCACGTTTGGTTTGCAGTTCTATTGCAGTCGTGTCAACTGCATTCAAACTGCAATTTGCGGTTGGATTGCAGTTGAAAAGCGGTCCGTCTGTTTAGAGCCTTACTGAATCGTGGAAATTTTAAACATCAAAGCATCGGCGCAGTTTTGGTGGTCGCCACTGTTGATTGAAATTTGAAAAAAATTGCTGAAAAGTATGTAACGTTCCAAGGTAGTCTCTTTTAATTTTTAAGTACCTACATTTATTAAGTAAAACATAGTCAGCCTCATCGAAACTTATACTTTTACCTCATCGACACAGATGATGTATTTAATTTGCCACTTTAGTATTTGTTGTTAAACAAATACTAAAAAAACAAAATAAAATAAATATTTAAGGGGGCTCGCCTAAAACAAATTTGTTTTTTTTTGCCGTTTTATAGATAATGGTACGGAACCCTTCATACGCGCGTCCGACTCGCACTTGGCCGCTGGTTAAATTTCCGCCATGCAACCATATTTTATAACCAATTCGCTCTTAGCTATCAGAAACTTCGCAATACAAAACTTTATTGTGAAATTTGATTCGGTTCAGCTCAGTAGTTTATTAAATTTTTAAATTAAATTAGCAAAAATGCTCATAAAATAAAAATGTCAGCCAAACCGAATCAAACGGCTTTTTACGAGACAAAACAGCAAGTATGCTGCATTGAACTAAAAAAGAATCATACTCGTAGCAATCGAATCAGATACCTCGCAGTTATCGGTGTAACATTCTACATAAAAAAAATCCTTTCGTAATGTGAACCTGCTTGTTTGGAAGTCGATTAAAAACTATACAAGATCTCATCACTCATACTTATTGGATACAAGATTTAGGGCAGCAATTTCTTACCACTCGACTGAATATCTGTCGGATGTAGGCATATAAAAAACGCATCAAAACGCACATAAAGCGGCATTAAGTCTCGATCCACGCGACGTTTGCGTGCTCATATCTTGAGAGTTTTTACTTACTTTCGCATGTAGCTGATAAACGTGTTATACTTGGGTATTTTTAGTAATGTCTGACATCGTCTTTTTTTTGGGGGTCAAAGTTGAGGCAAGTTTGTATTTCACTCATCATCATCATCTGCCTAGCCTTTTCCCAAACATATTGGGGTTGGCTTCCAGTCAAACCGGATTCAGCTGAATACGATTATTTTACGAGGAGCGGCTGCTTATCAGACCTCAATAACCCATTGACTGGGTAACACGGTATTTTTTGGCAAGTTTGGAGTTAGATTTTACTGACTTCTGAGAATCCGTAACGACTGCCAAAGATCTACAAATGACAGCCGGGAACAACGGCTTAACGCGCTGTCCGCGGGACGGAGGAAAATCGGTTTTATGATGGTCACCCATCCACAGACCAAAATTAGCAAGCGTTGCTTTACTTTAAAGGTCGACCCATGCGTTTGTATTTAACTAAACTGTTAATTATTGAACATAAACTGGAAAATATTCCAACTTGAAAAAAAAAAGTAAGATACTTGTAAGGATCTCCACACCTTAAATTTTAGATACGCCTAAATATTGTCACATTATATCTGCGATAACTGTTATCGACAAAGTATAAAATGTTTGGAATTCACATTAATGCGTTACCGAAGAGCAACGTGCTCAATGGCGAGCATTTGGCGGCAAATTACTTTTTAGCTGACTAAAATTTTATCAATCAACATGAAAAGAACAATGTCTACATCTCTTTTTACTCTATTCTCCTTTCACAGGTATGCTGGAAGAGATTTCTATAGAAATAAACATCACCTTTGTACCTATTTTTGTTTCCTTCTTCTAATTTGATGTGTGTACATAAATTGTTAAATAAATAAAATAGAACTCATAATTAACGGTGTAACTTTGCCTTTTGTTTATATTTATTTATTTATTTATATATATTATTATTTTATTTATATTGGGAGAAGTATGTCTGGAAAAACTTGGGGGAAGCCTTTGTCCCATGAGTCAGCAATCGACAGTTTGTTGTATCAACGAGACTTTTCAGCCTATACCAAATACCCACACTTTCTCTACGACATCAGGTGTACATAACCGTCATATGCTGCGACACGGCATCTTAAATTGGAAAAGGGATGGATCTCAAATATTGTGACACGCTCGCACGCCGCGACGAAAATATTTTATGCCAGCCTCACATTGAAAGGCAGAAATTGAACATCTTGTAGGTTTTAAAAAACTATTTCGTTACCTTTGACGCAACTGCTCTAGGTTTAACATTGATAGTGGGGTGAACATTCATAACTCATGTAAATAAATACTAAGCTGTTGAGTTACTAAGTAAATAAATATTGAAAAGTTTAGAATAGAATACTTTTTATCATGTACAACATATAATTAAGTGACGGATAAGATACATGAAGAATACAAAACATAGAGTGACAAAAAAGTGGTTTTATTAGTGTTAAGTCTTTTCTTCAATCTGAAATCAACCAGGGACACATATCAAATCTGCCACAAAATTTAGAATCTTTAATACTCCGCGGCCAACGAAAATCTTAAAAAGCAGATATCTGACCAGGGCTCACCAACTCGGGACCTGCCTTGACCGTAGCAGATTCAATTGATAGTTCAAAGGCTAAGTTTGTGCCAGTCTTCATTAATACGTCTAGTTCATAGAGCATTGAAGCGCTACTCCGGCCGCGACTAGAGAAGGCACTACTTATAACTATTATCCATTTCTCAAACCTGCTTGCAAATGTGACCATTATTTTGACAACCTTATTGCTGTACTGGCCGAGCAGCGGCTGGCAAAATTTGTATGAAAATCCATATCTGTCGTGTTTTGCGGACAAATAAATTACATTCTTAACTTATATCTGTCGTGTAATTAAAAAATGTAACGATATTTTATTCTGAAACATGACAGCCAAGAAGGTAACTTATAAAAAGTTTTGTTTAAATTTCGAACTGGCTTGCAAATAGAAAGCTGCTTATTGAAATACAAAATGAACACTTACACGCGGGAATAATTATTGTTGTTGGTTTTTGACATTGATTTTGAAAAGTCATTTTATTTTAATTTCCGCGCATTATTTAAGAAAAGAACTATACAAGTCTTGGCCACAAATAGGCCTTGATGGACTTAAATATTTGCGCCTCGGCTAAGCCTCGGCCCACATTTTTACGTTCGTCTATCAATGCCTCTTTTGCTGGCCACTGCAGTAATGTACTCCTGTATATCCTTGAAGTCTTATATTAGGCGACACATTTTGACCAGATGTAACTGAAAGTAATTAAATACTAATAAACATCTTGACTTCAAATACACGAAATCTTGTAAGAAAGCGAATAAAAACAGAAATTATTAAAAAATTCAGCCACATCGGCAAATAAATTTATCTTATCTTATCTTATCTTATCGCTGTCAATATCAAAAGTTGCACTTGATATTGACAGCGATGTTTGTGAATAGCAATTTTAAGGTACTTCTCACACTTATTTAGTTCTATTCAGCTTATGCCCATAGAATCCAACAATTTTATTTGGAGAGACGTACGAATCTGCTCAGTTCTCCGCGTTTATTCAGCTTTCGCTGCAAATAAGTATAAAATGAGGACAAATGTGTTATTATCATGTGAGTGTTATAGATAGAGCTCAGCGCTGTACACGTATGGTCCTCGACTCCTTGTATGACAGACACTCATTAGTATGGCCACCATCAGGGATTTTTATTTTGATAACATAAAAAAAATCCGCTTACTAGTCGAAATCAGTCGCCTAATATCAAAATAGTTGGTCATTGGTTCAAAAGTTATAAGGGTTAAAGATATAGGTGGCTAGGGCCACATCGAAGAGTTCAATTGAGAATTTATCTCCCACTGACATTTTGTAGTAGATAGAATGGTTTCAACGGAGATATCACGCTGTGATGGCTATTAATTATCATTCAAAATGCTGTACGCGGCTGACGGAAGCCGAACTTTATAAGTGTGACCAAAATCATTTAGGGAAATACCAATGAAGCTGAATGATTGTAAGTAGTCCCTAATTCTTAACATAATAAAAGACCAGCTGGCTACGTGAATGTTTCGTTTAACAATAAAAAACCATAATGATTAGTTTTTACCGACTTCACAAAAAGGAGGAGGTACTATGTTCGGATGTTTGTATGTTTTTTTTTTTCTATGTTTGTTCATCGAATACTCCGTCAATTGTCGACGGATTTTCAAAATTCTTTTTTTGTTCGATAGTAGATAGTTCTGAGGTGGTCCCACTGTCACCAAGTTAGGATCTGATGATGGGATCTTAGAGAAATCGAGGGCAAACCTCAAATTTTATAGGCTTACTCATTATTTTTCGCATATATTATGAAGTATCTTGTGTATTTGCATATGGTTGTCACCATCTCAGGTAGCTGGGCTGATGATGGAAGGTACAACTCCTTAACAGTAGGTAAGAAGTTACTCGAACAGGCAAGGATTGTTTTAGTAAATTATTTTGATGTTTGATAGGGCATTTGCCACATTTGGTCTCATGATCATCAAGTCATGACCTGATGCTGCAGAGTACCTAACTCCTCGACTACTAACAGCAGATATATCGTGTTTAGGGTCATTGAAATGGGCTCGATGTGTGGATAAACGTACTGTTAATGAGGAACACCGAAGTACATAGAGACCTGATGCTGAAGCCAGGAGCATCAGAAAAAGTACAAACCTTTAAATTACAGTACCATCATACAGTCGTGTTTGGGCTCATTTTAAACAGGACTAAATTTTAAGTTCAATGCAATGTTGACATAAGTCTGGCCTGATGCTGCAGCCTGGATTATCATCATCTAGTCTAAAAACTAATAAATACTTCTTAAAGTGAGCTTCTTTTGCGAATTTTCTTCTGTATAATTATTAACCGACATCAAAAAGGAGGTTGTTAGGTATGGGGTACCACTGAAAAGTGAAAAATAAAAAACTTTTTACAAAAAAATACAACCGACTTCCAAAAACAAAAACACTACAAAGTAAAAAATAACTTTAATTTCGGATGCGGTGTTTTTGTTAGTTTCTTCGTATTTTGACACCGAGTTCCGAAAATAAAGTTATTTTTTACTTTGTAGTGTTTTTGTTTTTGGAAGTCGGTTGTATTTTTTTGTAAAAAGTTTTTATAGATTCTACATTCGAATTTAAATAGCTTAATAATGTCTATATAGGCATGCTGTACCTTAAAACATGAGGGTTATTTTTCAAACATTTTTTTTTATTATAAACCTGTTTATGAGTACTTAGACTAATTATTTCGTTAATTATTTTCTTAAATGGGCTGATATTATTCCTTCAATTTTGCATATTTTTTGGTCACGTTTCTACAGGCAACCAAAGCGAGGGAAAATGTTATCAATCGCTGGTTTGTACCCCACAATGTATTTAATTGAAAGTTAAAAAAAAAAAATCTTTGCCACCGAAGCATTTCGGTGCTCTATGGTCTAGGTTGAAACGCAGTCGTCTTAATTTAAGTTAGTCAACTGTTTCAGTAATACCGACGCGGACGTCCTGCTTTAGAATCTTAGTTTATCAGTACTTTATTAGTATTAAAGTTCAAAGTATTATAGTTCTAAATTCAGCGGTGTCACCGGAAAGTGGCAGTCTTCGTAAGATTATAAAATAACTTGAAAGATTGTAAACTTTCGATAAATTTTCAACAAAACATTTGGAATGCTTTTTTATGCTTCAACATTTTTATAATTTCTCCATTTCTTTTCGAGAAATTGTGAACTGAAATAACGTGATGTCCTATCCGAGCACAAGTGTACAAGAAACTAGGCTCTCATTGGTTTGTTCTCCCTTTGGCGTACATGTGACGTCACATCTGAAAAAACCAATGAGAGTCTAGATACTTGTAGACTTGTGCTCTGATTGGTCGCCATTTTATTTATAGTTGACAATTTATCGAGAGCTTCCAAACTCTCCAGTTATTTTATAATCTTACAAAGATTTCTACTTTCCGGTGACAGCGGCACAGTTTCCAGCAGTGCGATTCTGTAAACATGTGGAAGTGAACACTTAGGCGAAGTGAACGACAAGTGAACTGTCACGCCATCTTGTTTGTATGGTTTGACAGCTCACTTGTCGTTCCCTTCAACCGGCTGATATCTACAACCTGGGAGTATTTAAGTCCAGATTGAATAGGCTACTCTTAGTGAGCATGCTTCATCGTCGGTGGTCAACGTCGATCAGAAACTTCCAGTAATATTCTGGTCAAAAAGCTCACCCTAGTCTTATAACCTTCTCAAAAAAGCTTTAATAGAGTATCTTGTCCGTTCTTCTCCATTAGTTACTATTTTTAATTTATTAAAAAAGACAAGAAAAGGAAAGAAATAAAACGCCCCCGCTCTGGGTGGAGCGGGAGGGAGTGTCAGACTTCTACTGACTAAAACCCATCCATGTTCCTTCATGTACCATTTGTGTTCCGGAGCCACGGTATCTCATTCAAATAGTCCCGTGACTCCGGCAGCCGTCGGCCCTTTCAGGCCCCTCTCTTTGAGGCGCGCGTGGAACACTAACGCGCCGTCGACACGGCCTGTCGTCAGATGACGGACGGAAGGCGAGCTGCCCATAGCTCACCGTCCACAGGCACGCGCCTACGGTGCCTGTGGACGGTATACGGTCTACCACGGCGGCCGGGAGGAGAGGTTCTCTCCCTCTCCCACTCCGCCACCTCCTTCGCTAGCATGACTGCTTCGCAGAAGGAGGTGACGGCGTCCCATTCCGTCTCGCTCCGGACCATGGCTTGGACCAGGCCCGGACGCGAGAGGTCGCCGCCTATCGCCGCTTCGAGGACACGGCGGTGCTCCGCTCAAGCGGGGCACAACTGCACAGTGTGCTCCACCGTGTACTCCGGTCGGTCCTCGCAGTATCTCTTCGTACCTGGAAGATAAATTATGAAACTTTTTTCATTACTAGATAATGTATAAAAGATTACGAAAGAAGTCAATATATGACAGCTTTATGTCTTAATTTCTATTTTCTGAATCAAGCATGTCAATAAATGTAAGTGGGTCAGTGACCGTAATTGCACATTTATGTGGCGCCTACCATCTGCCTAGCCTATTCCCAAGTATATTGGGGTCGACTTCCAATCAAACTGGATTCAGCTGAATACCAGTGTTTTACGTGGAGCGGCTGCCTATTAGACTTCCACACCCATTACCTGGGTAACACGGTACTTCTTGGTAAGACTTGAGTCAGATTTACTGGCTTCTGACAATCCGTAACGACTGCCAAAGATCTACAAATGACAGCGGGGACCAACGGCTTAGCTTTTCGAGGCATTAAGGAAACTCGGTATGTTAAGATGGTCACCCATCCACAGACCAACCTCGGCAAGCGTTGCTTAACCGTAAAGATCGACCCGTGCGGCTGTTATTATTTTGCCACGAGCTTCTCATCTGGCGCCTACCATACTTTAATAACATCCACAGATTAACTTAATCTCTGTTCTCTTAGAAATCGCAGTCAGGCAGTGAAAGAGTTTCTATTGGTTGCCATCGTTACGTCCTTCCTTTACGACATGTGTTATGTGCGACGGAGTGTAAATGTTGAATGTGTTTAGTTATCTGCGGGTCTTTAGACAGGGATGTCGAACCTTGAAGACGAGACCTAAAACTCCAGATAACTGGCCATTTTATTATCGAATGCGATTGTCGAAATACGAAAATTAAATGGGTTGATCACGTGAAGTTTCAACTGCGTTTGACAATCCTATACAGTTTTGACGTTTTGACAATCGCTGTCGCTATCTATTGCTGACAGAATGTCAATTGCTTAGGTTCCTAGAAATTGTGGACACAGAAGCTCCAGTGGCGAATACGATTGTCAAAACGTCAAAAATGTATACCTAGGATTGACAAACGCAGTCGATCCACTTGATCAATCTATTTTATTTTAGCATTTAAATAGTCGCATTCGCTGATTGAATGGTCAGGTGACAATGGACACTGCCTAGAGCTTCTTGAAAGTTTAACAATTGACAATTGAGAAAAAGTTAAAGATAAACGAGATTGACAAGCGGTATCGAAAGGTCACGTGACAGTACATCATTTTGTCTAGAGCCTCAGCTTAATTAATAAAATATTGCTATCTAATAATAAATTATATAGCTTTATTCAAAATAAATTATTTTGAGATTGAAATAGCAGTTGAAACTCTTTTGCACTATGTATTTAAAACCGTAGCATACTTGCCTATGGTAGTGCACAAAATAATTTAGTTCGCGTAAAAAATATAACATTGAAGGCTGAGTCAGTAGGTATTTGTAAAGGCACAGTTGTGTACACGCTGTAAATATTTTTATTTATTTTCATCAATTTTACAGATATATTTTCACAATATCTATGAGAGCGTTTAAAAAATTCACACATTATTTTCCAAAGGTTTTACAACCCTGCTCTAAGTTATCGCTCTTCGACGATAGAGCTAACGATGGAAATAAACATAGAAGTATTTTACTTCATGTAAAGAGAAAAGGAAATGGCCCCGATGTTGAAAAGATCGAATGTAGGAAGATACGTTAAAGAAAAAAGAATAAAATAATATATTGAATGATTTATTAAAAACGATGAGTGAATCAGAATTTGGATAGCAGCAAAGTGTTACTGTATAATGCCAGCCAATTGCCAGTAGTTCAGTGTTTCTTAACCGGTGGTCCGCGGACCACTGGTGGTCCCTGATAGCACCCGAAGTGGTCCGTGAAACCTTCCTAAAATAGGTACGACATTTTCGCACAGCTGAATAAATACAATATCTTAGATTTTCGGAGTCAAAAGGCAATATTTCTCTTTAAGATTCGATTCGTAATTGATACTGCTACCCTCCTTATTTTTGATTTAATCGATATTATCTATGCGAATAGTATAGGGATACGCGACGTTTCTGATAATTTTAAAAACATGCACCCAAGTCGGTCAGCACGGACATGCGTTAATAATCTATTTTCGTTGAACCTGGTTCAGAAGTTGGTGAAGAAAAGCAGTAACAAATAACAAAAAAATCCATTATCTATAATAAGTCGATGGTCCATAGTAAGAGTTAAATTTGGTCAAGTGGTCTCTTATAACCCAAGGGTTTAAGAACCATTGCTGTAGATATAAAGACTATTGACTATTTCTGGTTTTTTGTATATCTGGCAATGTGCGTGTCTGACATTTTACGTGTCTGACATACGACGTATAAATCGATTTTTTGTAGTTTTCGCCTTTTAACACATGAATTAATTATACTAGCAACCCGTAAGCCGACGGGTGATATCATTTCCTCATGGGGTTCTGGTCATTTTATTTCAATAAAGGTTTTTAAGGGTTTCGTAACTGAAAGTAACCAACGGAACCCTTCGTATACCGCACTCAACCAGTTTTTCATCATCAAATAACGTTTTTTTTTCTTTTTGTTTCAGGAAGTAAGTCAGCAACTTTTCTTCTCATCTTTAAAGGTATTTGTAAAGGTATTGACGACACGGTTGGAGCAGTGGTTGAGCGATTGACTGCTGCGCAGCATGTCGCGGGTTCGATTCCCGCACGGAACAAATATTTGTACGACCTACAAGTATTTGTTCCGAGTCTGGGTGTTTTTCTATCTATAATATGTATGTATTTACAAAAAAAATGTATATAAGTAGTTTATCAGCCATCTCGTTACCATAACACAAGCATTAGGTTGCTTAGCTTGGGACTATATGGCGTTGTGTGAAATGTCCAAGGATATTATTATTATTATTATTTCAACTAATTTAGCTAAGTATTGTTCAACCGCTGGCTTAACAATAATAATCTTTCAGATAAACAACATATTAGTTCAGGAGCAACCCGCCTCGGATTCAAATGTGTAGCTGAGCATATAATTATAAACTCTCAGTTTTTTCCGACATTTTTAACAATCATCGTCGTATTTCAGCCAATTTACGAAATAATAAACACACACACATCTAAAACTTTCTCATGAATTAAATACGTTTCCACTATATGAAATTCATTCGGTAGTCTTTAGGGTTCCGTAAGGTAATCAAACGGAACTCTGCTCCGTCTGTCTGTTAGCGGGCTGTATTTCAAGACGCGTACTAGGTAGACACTTGAAATTTTCAGAGTGTATTTCAATATTAACAAAATTGTCAAAATTAAATTAATTAAAAAATTTTGCTTCCATTGAAACGTGTTTTTTCCCGTGGTATTTTCGGTTTATGGTACGGAACCTTTTGTATGAGAGTCCAATACTCTAAGCCAGTTTTTTGAGTTTATTGCGTACAGACATACTCGTACATACAAACCGACAGAAGCCGTGGGCAGACGTTATTTTTGAATGTAATGATAAGCTTAGTAACATAAACTCAAATCTACCAGACTGTTTTTTTTTTATTTTTTTTTTTTTATGCGAAACGGGGAAACTCTTGGCCCAAATCTCACCTGATGGAAAGTGATGATTAGGCCGAAGATGGAAGCGAGTTTCACCCGGAATCCTCTTACACAGAGGAACTGGCTATCATACCTCTAACTGCCGGAACACAACAATGCTGTTAACATTGTTGTTATGGCGACAGACTTAGACATGATGGTGGTAGCTTGCCAGGCGGACTTAGAATAAGTCCTACCACCAACCAAACCGAGCAAAAAATTTGCCCCCGCTGGGAATCGAACCCGGGACCTCTGGGTCTGAATCAGGTGGTTTAACCACTAGACCACAGAGGCGGTTAGTGTCACCTGTTTAGCACCACCCGGGGACCACGTGTAGGGATTCGCTGAAGGGTATTCTCCTACGGACGCGGGTGACTCGGCCCCCAGCAGATTTCCTAATAGAAACCGCTCTCAAGCTCTTGTCACCAACTTTGCCAAACCGCGCCATATTATTAATTGGTGTGTCGCTCGCATTATTTCTCTCGTGAACACTTAATTAGATTACAAACTTGTGGGACAGGCACCAACACAAGAGTATATAGATACAGCTTATTTTTAATAGCTATACTAGAAAGATTCAGATCTTTGTCTCTTGCTCTGTCTCGCACTCGAGTCCCAGCATTATGCTGAGAGATGGCCGTTTTGCGCGGATTTGACGAATATCTTCCCAATTTTTTCATCTTAGTTGTAAATTTGTCTATTTTTGGTATGCGTAATTTTGAGCGCAAATAATCTTATTTTCTTTCTTTTTTTCTTTCTAGATAGATAAATAAAGATAAACAATCTTGATGCGACTCCTTACGAAAATAAATCGTTTCGAAGTAATTCAATAAATTAGATAAAAAATGACCATTCCCCACATCTTATATCCGAAACTAAAATAGGTACGACAGAAAAAAAAATAGGTTCAGGACCTATTTTTTTTAAACCACATGGGACATCGCAAGCCCGTCTCGCCCATCGAGGGTTCCGTACCAAATGGTACATATTATGAAATTAAATAGTTCAGGAATCGAGTCTCGCAGTTTTTACCGAGCTTTTCAGATTTTTTCCTATACCTAATTGTAGGCTAAAACGATATTACTTGCCAAATTTCATAGTTATAGGCCAACGAAAAATACCCTCATTGTTTTGATTCCCTTGAAAGTGTTGATTTTTTTTTTGTGATATAAATGGCCTTGTATTTTTTTACGTTAACTTAGAAGTTTGATTTCACAGCTTCAAGGGACCGCAAACCGGAGTATATTATATGCTTTTAATTTCAACTCGATATCTCTACGCCTTCCTGAGATATCTGTTGTCTAGATAGTCTGTTGACAGACGGACGGATGGACAACAAATTAATCCTATAACCTGCGTCTGCCTCGCTATTTTTAGCTCAACGAGCGGAGATAAAATGTAATACAGAATTTAAAAATAAAGCATTGTTTTAGAGTGTATTTGTACACGGCTGTCAATTATTCTTGGCTTACAAACTATTCCTCAATTTTCCTATTTCGGTCCATCTATTTTGGTGTTAGAACTAATAATAACTAGTTATTCTGAAAACAAGCTACTAACGAACGTTTGGGAAATATTAGAACGCCAGATGGTTTCTGAACCTTCGCAAAGATATTATTCTTAAATTCCTCTTTCTCGCATCGTATTGCTTATTGGTGAGGGTCGTGAGTCCCTCGATGGGTGGTCAATCATCAGCGCTTGTTCTTATCATCATGGAGTGCATTATGCAGCTTGATGTTGAGCGTTGAGCGAATCAGAGAGCCAATTCTATACATTTTCACATTCGCATCTCAATGGCAAACTGTCAAAAATGTATGAAAATTAAGGCTTTTTTGACAGTGTGCAATTGATATGCGAATGCGAAAGTTGTTTGAAAATTAGGAGAATTGATCTGACCATCTAAAAGAGACCAACTGGCCTCTATATTCATTTCTAAATTGGGAAAATCTAAATATCAGCTCTGTGGGTAGGTAAGGTAGCTTTACTTTCTGTGATGCCTTGGTTGATTTGTGTCACAGTTTTTATTTTTCAACTAAATAGAGGCATATTTCAAGCAGCTATGATAATATGTATCACTAACTGACCCGGCAAACGTTGTTTTTCAATATAAATACATACAAAAAAATTCATAAAATGGTCAAGCCATTTCGGAGGACTTCGATAACAAACACAATGACACGAGATTTTCTTATATATTAGATGTATTGTGGATTGTGGTCATACTTTGAAACTATTTAGGAGCTTTAGAATAGTTCAATTCGGGATTGCTACCATGTACCATGCTCCGTGATCATGGCGCTTGCAACAGTGCCGAAATATCGGAAACTCGCAAATAAAAAGGTACATGGTAGCAATCCCGACATGAACTATTCTAATGTTAGTGACCATGAAAGTTTAAAACAATATATTTAGGAGCTTATAGCGTAACTTCCGAAAAAAACAGCCTTCTGACGTTTAACTTTTTTATTTGAGTGCCAATTCAATAATTTTCACATTCGTATCGAATTCGCATCTCAATCAATCGCAATCTGTCAAGTGTATGAAAAATAAGGCTTTTTTTTGACAAATTGCGATTGACATGCGAATCACACTGTTCAAAAATTTTTATTATTGGCTTTGGTGTGTGGTTTACTTTTCATCCATTCTGTATGATATAAAAAGTACTTTTTCAAAACTCATACTTGGAAAATAGGCCTGAAGTTGACTGAGGAGCGGGTTGAAAGTATTACTTTGCAGCCCTAGGGAGAATCGCTTTCAACTGACAGCCGTCAAATCATAAAAACAATGATGAAAATGTTATAACTGAATAGCTGGCCGGTCACAGAAAAAAAAAACAAAATAGTTGGGAAAGCGGCACTACAATCTTCAATTGTGTTTTCGAGCTTTGTTCATACATTCGTATAGCAAAGGTTTGTATTAACACAATGAGTTACTTTCTTTGCATTCGTAATGAAAAGCACAGTGCTCACATCAGGTGAAAGACTTATTGAGTCCCTCGAAACGCCGTCTCGGGACTAAATCAGTTACTTTCACCCCTGGATAACAATGTACTGTTTCTATCGATCCTAATGCCCTTTTCATTCGACGATATAATAACATATTTGACTCAAAACAACTAAAGTATAACGTTTCGTTCCCCAAGCACCCCATAACAACTTGCTAACTCAAGCAGACTTTGCTATTTATACTATACCGAAGTATTCTTGTCATACTGTTACACTGAGTTAATTATGTGTGTTGATTTACAAGTCCCATGAGCCTGATTTAACTTTCTCTTGCAAGCTTAATTATGGGAAGTATCTTGTACAATGGGAACATCGTCTTATATTGGAATGGGGCCATTTTGTTTTATTTCATTGAGTTTGTTCTGATTGGGTTATGTGTGTTGTACGAGTATGTACTGCAATGTGGTGACATGTTTACGTTTAGACTTTGCTTGGAGTTTATTTAATTTAGGGTTGTGTTAGTTTTGTCCTTGCTTAGCTTTATCTGTACTTTATATATTACTACCTTTTGCCCGCGACTTCGTACGCGTATATCCCGCTTTTTCTCGTTCTCGTTCTCGTAGGAATTTCGAGAAATCCTCCATCTCTTAGTGATCCCCTACACTCTCTAGGGAACTTCAAATTTCAACTTTCTACGATCAGTAGTTTCGGCTATGCGTTGTCTGTCAGTAACTCAGTAGGTAACGGAATAATTTTATATATCTACATCTACACTAATATTATAAAGAGCCAGAGCCAGAGTTTATTACTATGTTTGTTTGAAATGAATAGGCTCCGAAACTACTGGACCAATTTGAAAAATTCTTTCAGTGTTAGATAGCCCATTTGTCGAGGAAGGCTATATGCTATATATGGAACGGATTAATTAGAAGAAGAAAATATAAATCCTTACGAAAATTGTAAAACTACACCCGCGCGAACAAAGTCGCGGGTGAAGTACTAGTGTAAAATAATGTAAAGGTTTATTGTGATTATTTGGAGGTCAGTAACTAAAATAGGCACTATGGCCATATATGATGCATGTAACAAAATTAGGCGAAAATAAATATTTATTGGATTTCGAACAACAGGAATGTCAAAAGATATTAGCAGTCAATTCCTGTTGTTTAAACCCTCGACTTCAAAAACTAATAGCATTCTGACATATTCCTTCTTTTTTCTGGGTTTGTCAGTGGTTTTTTTTATTGAAATGTGCAGAATAATGAATGACTAGCTTCTGCTAGCGGCTTCACTCGCGTGATCCCTAGCGTACATACCTCCGGGATAAAAAACGTATGTACTATTGCAGACTATAATCTATCTTTGCTCCAAATTTCACTTAGATCCTTTCAGCCGCTATGGCGTAATTGAGTAACAAACATCCATCCAAAATATCGCATTTATAATATTACTAGCTGACCCGCGCAACTTCGTCTGCGTCACATTTTTCATTACTGCTCCGCTCCTATTTGTCTTAGCGTGATGATATATAAACCTTCCTCGATAAATGGGCTATCTAACAATGAAAGAATTTTTCAAATCGGACGAGTAGTTCCTGAGATTAGCGCGTTCAACCAAACAAACAAACAAACTCTTCTGCTTTATATTATTAATAATATAGATAATTACATTCATTCTATTTACTGAAGTATTCTCGTACATACTGTCATACAGTTAATTATGTGTGTTAATTTACAAGTACCATGAGCCTGATTTAACTTTCTCTTGCAAGCTTCATTATGGGAAGTATCTTTTGCAATGGGAATGGGAACATCGTCTTATGTTGGAATGGGGCCATTTTGTTTTATTTCACGAGATTTGTTCAGATTGGGTTAAGTCTGTAGAATGGGTTACATGGGTAGGTACGTATGGTGTGGTAGTGTAATTTTTTTTTTTGTTTTTATAATTTTAACCGTTGTTTGGGCTCATATTATTTAGAGGTGTCTTATTTTTGTACTTGCTTAGCTTAACAAGAAATAATATAGATTTTTTTTTTGCTGTAGGCCATTAACTAAAAAGCAACTGGGCAGGTCATATATATGTAGCTTCAAAATGGTTAAAAATAGCCACTGATTTGATTCCGATCAACGAGAATCGGTGACACGGTGGGCCCATCTAAAACATTGACCAAGACGGTAGGGTTTTTGAATCACAGTGGAAGTAAACAGGTTTAAATTCCCCAATAATATAAGCACTTTAGCTCTGTCCTTTTCATGGTTATGAATTTATGATACCTCATGATTGGTTTTCGTCTTTTATAGCCCTATTTTCTTTGTTGTTACAAGGTGAGAGAGAGACAGCTCTCTCTCACTTTGGAACCATGACACGTCACAATTATGACCACTAGTGAATCGCCAGCATACAAAGATCCTTTTGAAATACATCAGTCACATCAATTTAAGATGCATTGTACCTCAAACATGCGCTGCACATAAATACAACATTATGCTAAAAAAACGCAAATTATTCCTGTGCGGTTGGTCCTCGTTAAATCTTCATTAAAGTGTAGACGAACCTAGGGGCCGAGGTAGCTCAGTGGCGCTTGAGTTTCAAACTTTGTAAGAAGTAGTAAGTTATGAGCGACAAGCGGTATATTGTTGAGTGTTAGGTTTGTGGTTGGCGGTGTAAGTTTTCGAAACTTTACCCTGGCATCCACTGGATAGATTTAGAACAGCATACTACCAAATTTTTTTGATATCTTTAAATCCTTCAAAATTATATATTTGTATATCATATGCCTAAGGTGACCAAAAATAAATGAATTTGTTAAACTTCTTTTTGTGATAATTTTGTCTGTTTGTAATTTGTTTGTTTGTAATTATTAATTCAATCTAAATTCATTTTAATTCAAACTTAGTCAATTTCTATTTGTTTGATTAAGTTATTATTATTATTTATGTTTCTGTATTTAAATTTAATTGATAATCTTATTTCTTATATTTGATTAAATGCTCTGACTGTGTTAGTTTAATGTCATTTGTTTGGTTTTTGTTCGGGTTTGTTCAACATCTCTGACATATTAATAAACATTTTTGAATATTATTATTTACATTTTCATTTATTTGTAATTTTCAGTACTTATTAGGTATTACTTCATACTGAAATTTTATACTATTTCTTATTTTAAATTTAATTCGTAAGTATTGCATGTATTTTTATTTTACACCTCGTAAACTAAAAATCCATGCAATACTTGTATATTAAATGCTGTGATTGTCTGTAAGTGTTACAGCACCAGATTTTTTTTTTAATATTGCTTATTATCTTGAATGTGAATTCAATGTATCAATCAGTAATAAATCTTATAACTTACACCACTCTCTACAAGCTTGAGCTCTACTCGAAGTAACAGTAGTTCAACTTGAGAACTCGTGTCGTACTAGGTCGTTCTAAACGGTGTCAAATCAACACTTGGCGAACGTTTAGGTCCCGTTTATACACAGAAAGTGAATTGACAGCTAAAATTATGTAGAACCTCCTGTGTTTATATTGGGTGTGCGAATATTCTATTCTGTTTGAGAGGGTGTGCAAATAGAGATAGTATTTAAGTTGAATGTTCTAGCCTATTTCTACTTTAGTAAGAAGGTACGTTTGCTTACCTATAGACCTAAGCTATCTTTAAAGAAACAACTGAACTAGCTTTTGCCCGTGACTTTCCCGTTTTAATTCTCGTTCATAAAAGATTTCGGAGGAGCTCGTGGCTTAATAATAACAGCCACACGGGTCGATCTTTAAAGTTAAGCAACGCTTGCCAAGGTTGGCCTGTGGATGGGTGACCATCTTAACATACCCAGTTTCATCTGTGCCTCGGAAAGCACGTTAAGCCATTGGTCCCGGCTGTCATTTGTGGATCTTTGCGGATCATAGTCAGTTTGCAGTCGTTACGGATTATTAGAAGTCAGTAAATCTGACTCCAGTCTTACCAAGAAGTACCGTGTTACCCAGTTAATGGGTTGTGGAGGTCTGGTAGGCAGCCGCTCCACGTAAAACACTGGTATTCAGCTGTATCCGGTTCGACTGGAAGCCGACCCCAATATAGTTGGGAAAAGGCTGGGCAGATGATTATGAAAGGATTTCGGAAAATCTTCTCTTACTATCCCATTAAACTCTCCAAAGAACCTATAAGGACGGGAAATCATCTAATGACTCCTCCCACTTTGGGCGAAGCAGAAGGGAGTGTCAGACTTTTACTGTCTAAAACCCATCCGTGTTTCTCTTAGTGCCCTTTGCGTTCCAGGGCCGCGGTGACTCATTCGAACAAATTCCGCAGCCTTGCTTACCATATACCTAAGCTATTTTTAAAGAAATAACTGAACTTGCTTTTGCCATCCCGTTTTTTCTCTCGTTCCTAAAGGATTTCGGATATTCCTCTCTTATTACCAATGACGTATTATATATAGACACGTCATAAACCAACATCGCGGCGCTTAAAAACGGCGAAAATATTAGATGCTACTAATACACATGAAGAAAGGGAAAAAAATATGTCACCGTACGGCGGGATGCCTGTTGCTAGAGGGAGATAAATCAGTTACGTTACAGGATAAGTAATAGTTAAATTGACATCAAAACAAACATAGTGTCGCGCGACAGGTTGGTGCGAAACTAAGCGCGATGTGGCCAATTGGCTTCATTTCATGTTGTCATTTTAGAGTGCGGACAACGTATCTATAGTTTTATACCGCGTGTATCTGACATCGACGCACAAACGATTTCCATGGGTCCAGGGCATGATTCTGGACACCCCAGTGTTGAAATTTTTCGTCGGTTCTTTTCTCATTTTTTTCAAGAGTACCACAAATAGGTATCAGCTCAGCTGAGCTGATATCTATTTGTGGTTTTATTCAGATTGCTCTTTTTAGTGAAAGTAGTTAATTAATCATTTTTTTATTAAAAATCTCATTGGGTTAGGTCAGAATAACGATTATAAGCAGTCTTAAGTAAAAAACCCGATAAAAAAAATGAAAAAATGAGAAAAAAGCCGATGAAAAATTCTAAGTCTAGGGTGTCCAGAATCATGCCCTGGACCCATGGAAATCGTTTGTGCGTCGATGTCAGATACACGCGGTATATCATTGCTTATTACCCCAATATGCTCTCCAAGGAACCTCCATGCCAAATCCTTTATACGACCAGTAGTTTAGACTGTGCGTTGTCTGTCTGTCACTCGACCAATCAGTAATGGAATAACTTTTTCATACTTTTTAGTGAAGCATGGCAGAAAGACAGTGAAGCGTTTGTCCTGCAGTGGGACAACATAGGCTAAAAATAATAATATTTAGAGCGCAATTTCTCATAAGGATTTGCGGAAAAATTGTTTATTTTCTTTTCCGTTTTTGTTTCTTTTTTATAAAAAACGTTGCCCCACATTAGGAATTTATCCTCTATCGTGGGTGCGTTTACAAACATACAAAGTTACATACACAAACAGCCAGACCCGGAACAACTATCTGTAGGCCATACAAATATTTGTTCCGTGCGGGAATCGAACCTACGAAACGCGACGCAGCAGTCGATCGCTCAACCACTGCGCCAACCGTGCCGTCAAATTTTCCCCTGGAAATTATGCCTAAACATGTTTCAACAAAATTTTCAGATGGAGAAACTAATTCTATTTTACACACTTGATATTAAGGTTGAGGTTCTACTTGTATTTTAACGTACCTTCCTATTCTCGCTTTCTAATATTTTATTAGGACATAATTGTCACAGTCATGTCTCTAAACAAGCAAGCAAATTCCATTACTGGAACACTCAAAACCAATCGACCAACTATCCACACACACACATTTAGAATATGACCGATCGGCGGGCATCAGATAATGACCTAAATAATTAACTAAACTAAAATTTTAATCATCTCATATCATGGTTACGCTTCATTGCCTGTTAATCATAGCCTGAATTGGCTCGATTTATGCCTGTGTTAGCGATAATTCATGCTCGACGTGACAGCTAGCGATATCTATCGCTCTGGGCGATGCGTTTAGATTGTATGAAGTTATAGGTGACAGGGGTTTCGGTATTTTGGATGATGATTGAACGGTAGCTAAATAATATAACAGCCGTACGGGTCGATCTTCAAAGTTAAGCAACGCTGGCCTAGTTCAGTTTATAGATGAGAGAACCTACCTCGGAAAGATTAAAAAACTTTTTACACAAAAATACAACCGACTTCCAAATTAAAAAAAACACTACAAAGTAAAAAATAACTTTAATTTCGGAAGTCGGTGTCAAAATACGAAGAAACTAACAAAAACACCGAATTAAAATAAAAAAAAATAAAATAAAATAAAAATTGTTTACTGTCTCATTAATTCCGAAATTAAAGTTATTTTTTACTTTGTATTTTTTATGAAAAGCTTTTTGAATGAGCTGTTGTGTTTTGAGCGCCTAGATAGAACTATCTGATGGCTGCCAAACAAATGTTTTCTTACTTTCAAAAATAAATTACACCTTGTACTATCATTTCCAACATTCAACCCTAAATTTTAGGGGAAAAACACACCAATAAATAAGACCTATATAAACATACAATTTTTCCGCAATCTAACCTTAACATTTCTATCAACAAAAACCAATTTATCATCACACGAGGGGGTTAAACCACCCGTTTCGTTTCGAAATAACCCCTCAGCGTTCACGTGTCATAAACCTTTAAACGTACCGTGTAAAACTTCCCTTATACCGACATTACGAATAAAGTGGCGTTTGAGTGTCTTGGAAGTGTTTTAAAATGCAAACAAGGTACCTAGTTGCCTACCATGTTGGGAAATTGCACTCGGCTAAACTATCCTACTAATATTATACTCGTAAATGTGAAAGTTTGTATGTTTGGATGTCTTTGTCCGTCAATCACGCAAAAACGGCTGAAGGGATTTGGATGAAATTTGACACATATGTAGGTCACATCCTGATATAACACATAGGCTACTTATTATCCCGGTAACATGACTTAATGGAGCAGAGGAAGAAGCGGAAGTCTAAAGTTTTTGGTTGCTACCTTAGTACCTCAGATTCAAAAGTACCAGGAGAACAGAAACATGTCGAAATTTTTTAACGGGCTAGAATTTTTATAATATAAATGCAAAAGTTTGGATTTTTGTTCCTCAATCACGCCAGAACAGTTGAACGGATCTTGATGAAATTAGGAACAGAGATAGATTATAGTATGTTATAGCACATAGGTTACTTTTCATCCGGGAAAAATGTTGCCTTGGGATCACGCTGCTAGCAGAAGCTAGTAATCTATATGCCAGAAGACAGTCGTCCATTGCTGGGTTCAGGTTATTTCCGAAGACCAGCCGGTCCCTTGCTGTTCGCATCCAGCTGACATCCGGGGCATATTTAATTAAACTGACTGCAACGCCAAGTGACAGTCTGAAAATTGGTCAATGTTTTACGTTTATTTGATACATTCTCTGCTTTAATAAACATCACCAGTCACGAAATTGAGACATGTATGTCAGTTTCTGACTACTTTTTCGCATTTTCAGTTTTATTAAATATGACTAGTCCTCGCTCCACTCTGTAGGTGGAGTCAAATAGGAGAGTCCTCTGGGTGTGATAAAGATCCAGGATTTGTAAAAATGGTGACGTTTGAGAAAGCCTACATAGATGCCTTAAGACTGAAAAATAACAAAAAAAAAAAGCGATAAAACTCATCATCTGCCTAACCTAGCCTAGGGTTAAAAAAGCTGTGAGAAAAGGCCCTTAAATTCTGATGTTCTTAGCTCAAAACCTTGCTTAAGTAACGTATTTTTGAAGTTCACAATGTCTCTCTCAACTTCAAAAATACGTTACACAGAATAGTCTCTAGACAAATAACAATTACAATTCCTAACAGCGAGACTTGAGCCCACAATGTTGATCCAAGTACTTGAGCAGAACACTTAACGTCAAGCCCAGCTATATAGTTTTAAACCAAGATTAAGGAGCGCTTCAAGGTCGACCATTTTGTCACTCTACGGTTAGTCTGTGTCTTCATTTAAGTAATTTACGTTGTAGTCCAGCATCTATAAACATTTTATGTAGTTGTAGTATAGTTTTCATGTATTTCCTTTATTTGTATTATAAGACGGTATTGCTTTTCAAATTTCATAATTCTAAGTCAACGGAAAATAGCCTACTGCTCTCTTGAGAGTGTCGAAATTTATGTAGGTATTTAAACTTTCTGCACAATCACTATTTCTATTATTACTTAATGCACAAAGCATTTAACCCAACGATTGACTGGTAGAGACCAGTCAAGCTTTTAGTTAAAAAGAGCATAAACGGCCGTATCTTTTATGTATGTACGTTAACTCAGAAGTTCAATTTTTTCACAGCTTCAAAGGACTGTAGTCTTAAGTATAATTTTTAATTCGATACCTCCACACATTCCCGCCACCTTGACAAAGAGACGGACAATAAAGTGATCCTATTTATAAGGGTTCCGTTTTTCCTTTTGAGGTTTGGAACCCTATAAAACAAGATTTCTCTCCATATTAAAATGCCCAAGAGTGTGGCTTGCAAGAGTTTACACACACAGTGCGATCAGCTGACTTGATAGTACCCAGATACTCGGATTGCCTACTCGTATGCCAGTTGGCTTGGCTTAGCTGTCTGCACGATAATAGTAGCTGCCCAGTCTCTTGCTTGGCGCAATACACTTGACAAACAGGTTCCGCTCGTACTTAGCTGACACTGGCGTAAGAGTAGTAATAACGTCATCACGTTTTTAACACCCATGACTACTTAAGTTGATACTTTTAACAAATGTTTGATTTTATAAGTAAAAGATAACTACGTAGTAATATTTTAGTCAAAAAACATGAAATTTATACAAACCGTGTGTATAAATTTGATGTGTTCAAACATTTTCACAAAAACCTACAAATACCATAAAAGCACCAATAAAATCAATATTCTTCGTAGTAAAACTTGATAAACTTGCAAAAAATCATCCTAACATCAATTCAGAAGAAGATAGATGCAGCCAATGAGCCAAGCAAACCATCTCAGTGGGTGGTAGGTTACAGCTGCACGAACAAAGTCAATTTACTCACTATAATTCTTTTCCCCTAAACGTTTAGTTTTCACAACCATCTTATTTTGCTAATACAACAATGCCCAGTTTCCTAGGAAACGTCCAGCTAAGTTAGTCTAGACATCTTCTTACTTATATTTGTTGGAGGACTAGCTTATTTGTGTTTCTAGGAAAAATGTAAGGTGAACTGACATAATAAAGGTTTTTATTGTTTATTTTGAGGCCGAGGCCAATTTATTTTGTAGGCCAGGGTATGTTTCATTTAGGATGGAGACTATTTTGATATCTCAGCATTGCTTTATATAGGTATATAATACAAAACGAAGCTGAGATATCAAAACTACACATATGCATATGTATATATAATATATACTAGCTTTGTCCCGCAGTTTTGCTTCCATTTGTAATCACTTGTATTACAGCTTTTCGGGATATAATATTAAACAACAAAAGTGAAAAATTTATCGGGTACCAGAAAATAAACAAACAAACAATTTAACCACTTTTTATTTTATTTAGGGCTAGTTTTCAATAGATTATCAACTGATTATGCAAGGGCTATCAAACTGTCGTCTTATTCCTCAGATAAAAAATATTATGTGAGTATTGAAAACACGGTTCTTAGGGTGGTTGTGCATTCAGTGTCGGCCAGGGTTGCGGGATTTGTTGGAAAGCGTCACCGCGACCCTGGAACGCTAAGGGCACTAGGAGGAACACGGATGGGTTTTAATCAGTAAGAGCCTGACACTCCTTTCTGCTTCGCCCAGAGCGAGGAGAGATAACAAAAGGGTGACTGTCCATTACAGCGGAGCGAGGCAGCGAAGTGGAGTAACTGAGAAATATTAACCAATCATGTCAGTCAAAATGTCATTGCCTTGTTTTTAACACCGAATTTCATTTACCTCCCATTACCAAAATGTATCTATAAATCTACTAGGACCAATTCACCCGGAGGACACTATTATTAATTCCTGAGGCTTTCCATCGCTTATCTCCTAAGGGTCTGTGTTAATCGTTATAATAGTCGGGTCACGTTGTCAAGCAAAAACATATTGGTCCTAGTTCTACCCGGTTCTGGAATTTGAATTAACAAATTAGGTGGAACAACGAACCTGTAGGTATTTATTAGTTTTAGTTTTAGGAGTTAAATTGACTTTTAAGCTTTTAGGGATCCGTATCAAATGGTATAAACGAACCTTTATGGTGTGACTAAGTCTGTCCGTCTGTCACAGTTGGATATCTATCTATATCTCTAGAACTATAAACTTTAAATTTGGAATAGTTTTAGACGACGTTTGCTCACCTATTTAGCAAATAAAAAGAAATAAAAATGTTTGTTTTTGCAACAGTGACTGAAAGGGTTTCTTAAAAAGTGGAGCTACTAGGGCATGTGGGGTACTGCGAAGATCACCCGGAGGACACGGTGGAGCATAGGTACAGTGGAGGTCTACCCTGCGTGGGTGGAGCAACGCCGTGTCCTCGTCGAGGCGATCGGCGGCGACTTCTCGCGTCTGGCCCTGGTTCAATTCATGGTCTGGAGCAAGGAGGCTTGGGAAGCGGTCACCTTCTTCTGCAAAGCAGTATTGCTAGCGAAGGAGGAGGCCACACGCGTGAGGGAGACCTCGCTCTCACAGAAGAAGACGCCCCAGGTGTCGGGAGTCGCAGGGCGATTCCCAGCCACCGTAGGTGTGGGCCTGTGGACGGCGAGCATTGGGTGGCTCGCCATCTGATCAGAACCAGGCCCGGGTCGACAGCGCACTGTGTTCCACGTGCGCCTCAAAGAGTTGTCAGCAAAGCAGATAGAGCCCGCTAGCGCCAGTGCCTGCCGGGGTTGCGGAATTTGTTTGAAAGAGTCACCGCGGCCCTGGAACGCAATAGGCATTAGAAGGAACACGGATGGGTTTTAGTCAGTAGGAGTCTGACACTCCCTCCTGCTTTACCTAGAGCGGGAGGAGTCATTTGATGATTTCCAATCCTTAAAAAAAAGGCATTGGGGTATTAAATGAAAAAGTGCCATTAGAACATTGATTTTTTTAGGCTGGTTTTCCAGTTATGACGAAAATTTTTAAATAATTAACCATTCCCCCCTCTCCTTATTTCCGAAGTTTGCATAGAGAAAAATCTGGAATTATTTTATTTAATTTAAGTTTAAGAAAATATTACATGAAAAATAAAACGTTATCTCTAAATAGCAACTTTTACAGTAATCATCTACTAAACTCACATTAGTTCCACTAGAGGTCAAGAGATAGCGCTGATCTAAAACATGCTTTTCTGACGAATATAAGCCTTGCTGATGAAAACATCTCTCGTTTTTTATTGATGGTACGGAACACTTGGTGCGCGAGTCCGACTCGCTCTTGACCAGTTTTTTTATAATTATTGTATAAATGATGGAATTGGATTTGGAGTTATATGACGCTTAGTAGTAACCAAATAGATACATTTCAAATGCCACCCTGTAGGCTAATTCACGTAACTAAATAAGTGCTGTTGCAGTGCAGTTGAAGTTAAGTTTCGATCAAAACAACGCTTTTCGTATTATCTACCGCTGTCAGACACGCACGCGTCAAATTTGCGTCACGCGAGCGCAATTACGGCATTCTACTGTTGCGCGTCTTTGGTGCGTGCTTCGGAACACAACATGATCGGTATTCTACTATAATAATATGTTTGACGTCCCAAAATGACAGCTTATAAGCTTAAGTTTAATTTTTAATAATTAATAACGTCTTATTCATTGAAATTTATTCGTTTCTATTCGATTATTTAGTGAATAATAGTTTTTTCTCTCACCGTCAGTGTAGGTTTGGTAAAGTTTGGTTGTCGTGCAGTTGACGTGCAGTTCACGTGCAGTTTACGCGCAGTTCAAAGATAACAAGAAAACCGTTTATCACTCGAACTTAAACTTAATTGCAACTGCACTAAAACTTAATCGGTGCGTCATTTTATTGGTATGTCAGAAGTACTGCGAGAGTAATTTATGAAAGCGTTGTTGCCTTTTATTTATGTTTTCCTTTTAAATTTTACTTTGTTCATTTTGTATATTTTTGAATGTGTTATAATTGTCTCTTTTATTTTTATAATTTTTATATGTTACTGTAATTGGTTTACGGCCGTTGTAATTAAATAAATAAATAAATAAATAAATAAATAACATTACGTGAATTAGCCCTCTGATCAATTAGGATATCTCCTCTGCCAGCGACAAGTGGTGGCTTCCCGGCAACCACCCTGAAAAATATATAATAAACTTTGACTAAAAATATAACTATGAAGGTATGTGGAACAGTGTGTAAAATCTCGCAAACCGCCATTGAAAAGGATAGATCTTTCGGCCAGATGGATTGGCACGGAAAACTTGATACTGCGTCGTAAAATTTAACTGACAAAGTTTTTGTCTGGTGGTTCAAAGTCATTACTTCAGTTTGTGTCGCAGTAAAGATGCCGCTACTAATGCAATCAAGAAAATATGTGGGTGGTGACTAGTGCACTTTTTTACAATACTGCGAAAATACTTCATTGCATGCCTAAGGAACACTTGTTCAACTCTATTCAACGTATGCCCATAAAAAACAACAATTTTGCATGGAGCCGCGTCTTTTCAGCTTTCCGTGTCCTATTCCGCTTTTGCGGCAAACAAGTATAAAATGAGGACAAACGTTTTATTATCATGCGAGTGCTATAGATAGAGTTAAGCATTGTTCTGCCGCTACCGCTTTCACATTCTCACGACGCTTTACGCTGTACGCTGAAATAAGCAGAACTGTTTAAGTGTGAGTCATCCCTAAAAGCGGTGTGGTAGTAGCCAGTTTTCGGATGATGACAATATTTTTTTAGTATAATTAAGTATGTGCTATCCCAGTGAAATTATGACTGCCCGCATATTATCCTACCACCTTCTCAAATAAATAATACAAATACCGCTGTGGCTTACATAATATCTTAGAGAAATAAATACCCACTCTACAGATAGAACCCCTACATTACCTTTTTTTTTTTTTTTTCCGGCTGGGAAAAAAAAATGCGTTACGCATGCCCTCTCACTCGGGGGAGTGGGAGGGGTATGTGGGACTCCCCGGGCAAGCCCGGTATACCCACTAAAACAACCCAGCACCGAAATTCCCGCAGCGTCTTAGTGGGGGTGGACTGGGAGATCGGCGTAGCCTTTACGTCCAGTCCACACCCCTACATTACCTGGAATTCAATACAACACTCGGTGCCTTGGTGGTTCTGTTTGCCTACGACAAACACCTTTGCCTCTTCCAGCAGAGGTTTGTATTATTGATGCGTTAATAATTTCCCACTCGTCATTCCGTCACAGGAATCCGTTTCAATTGCTAATGATACACCACTCGAATTAATTGCAGTTAATCATCTGCTCTGCTTAGAGCCACAGAAAGGCAAATGAGCTCAAGATACTGTCATTTGTGAAAGTGGGAATTAAGATTTGGTAATCGGTAAGGAAAAATATGTAGGAGCTCGTGGCTAAATAACAACAGCAGCACAGGTCGATCTTCGAGGTTAAGCAACGCTTGCCGAGGTTGGTATGTGAATGGGTGACCATCTTAACATATCGAGTTTCCTCTGTTCCTCGGAAAGCACGTTAAGCTGTTGGTCCCGGCTGTCATTCGGAGATCTTTGGCAGTTGTTACGGATTCTCAGCAGCCAGAAAATCTGACACCAGTCTTGCCAAGGAGTACCGTGTTACCCAGTTAATGGGTTGTGGAGGTCTGGTAGGTAGCCGCTCCTCGTAAAATTACTGGTTTTCAGCTAAATCCGGTTTGACTGGAAGCCGACCCCAATTGAAATTTTTGTTGAAATTTTCACAGCCGCTTCAACAACAAATAATAAAAAATACAACCGACTTCAAAAAAAAACACTACAAAGTAAAAAATAACTTTAATTTCGGAAGTCGGTGCTAGAAGCCGACCCCAATGTAGTTGGGAAAAGGCTAGGAAGATGATGATGTTGTGTTTCCAAATAGAAGGTATTTGTGTGTAAACGTGGAATAATACTTGAAGCTTTCAAATCAGCTGTGTCACTATTGTTTGTGACGGATAAGAAAGGACTGTGCATTTTTAAAGTAACTCATGGGGTTAGCTACCAAGGAAAATAAAAAATTATAATTACGCTGACTATAGGATTAACGCCAGAAATCACGCAAAAGTTGCAAGAGTGGTGAATAATCAATTAAATTGACCTTAAATAGGAAAAAAGTCAGGGGATTGATCGATTGACTCAAAGGTATACTGCTTCGGACTGCTAAGGTCTCGGAATTTCTTCGAAAGACCCTGGAACGCAAAGGGCATTAGGAGGAACACGCATGAGTTTTAATCTTAAGAGTCTTATACTCCCTTCCACTTCGCCTCTAGTGGCCTTCTACTAGAGGCGAATCGATTATTCCTTTTATAAAATCCTTAAAAAGGAACAAACAGTAAACTGTTGCGGACAGGTAAATTCGCTCTAGATGCTCAATAGACATTGCTCCAGCCTATCTTACAATATTCACATGAAGAACTTAATTCAATTAGAAAACGATAACATTAATTCTACATAAGTACACAAGGCTCTTAAGCCAAGTTATCTAGACATGAGACAAATTAGGTTTTGTCTGGAAAAGACAAATGACTCCCCAACTTTCGTATCAATATCATCGAAGGAATTACTTTTGTTATCAAAACACTTAGAGGAACGCTTTTTATTCCTCTTGGGTCTTCCTTTGGGAACTGTTTTGCCCCATTTTGGATTTTTCCTTATTTGTTTGTTGGTAAATGATTTTTGTGTGTTGCTCAGGGAATCGGGAGATCGTCTTGTAATTCCAGCAAAAATGTGTATCATTTGTTCAATGTTCAAAGTGTCTGTTTTCTCTTGTAATTGTTTTAATTGACTGACAAAAACAAAGGCAAGGCAATATTTTTTCTAATTATTGACTTCAAAAGGTCTTTTGATAGAACTTGTTACTACTTAATCACAACTCAACCTGTCTGCTTACTTTACTATTTTATATCCGGTTGCAGCTGAGAACAAATAATTTATTTAACCAGTAACGGGGTTACATAATACTTTTTTCCACACTGGTTCAAAGATTTTCTGGCTTATGACTTTCAGTCAGAGATGTTCAAATGACAACCGGTATCGACAAACGAACAACGTTCATTCAACATGACTCGGACGGACGAGTCTTGGTATTTAATGAATAGTCACCTATACAAGTGCTGGCCTTAGCAAGCGTTGTGTAACCTCAAACATCTACCCCTGTGGCAATCATATGCGCCAATCAATCATAACTACAAAAAAAGTTGTCACTGTCATTTACATCATCAACTCTTTGTTCTACTCTATTATTTTGAGAATGCTTAAACTTTTACGTGTATGCAATGACGTTAGCTTAAACGTAAAAGATAAAGCATTTTCACGTCACCATGCAATCCAACAACTGAAAGAAACAGCACTAGTTTTTATATAAACTGTGTGTTGTTTCTGTAATAGACTAAATGCGTTTTTCTTACCCGTCTAAACCGGTGGAAATGTAAGTGGCAATGTAATTAATATGGAACTGTTTACAATTATACGAAGCCGGAAAAACCAGACAGTGATTGTGTAAGTGCAAATTTCCGGCAAATTCCCAGTCTAGTATTTTATTTAGTTTCTTTCTGTTTGTGGCTAACTGTTTAGTGTCCAGACAGATGCAGTGAGATTTAGTTTGTTTGTAAACTTATCTAGCACAATTTTGTGTTGTCTGGTTGGATTTAATTAAAGTTTATTTTGTTACATGTTTTTGTTTTGTTTCTTTGTCTTTGTCTTTTCTTAACGTTCTGTGAACGTGAAAACGCCGACGAAGTGAAATTCTATTGAAAACTAGCTGCACGTCCCGACATCGTACGGGTATGCCCTTTATTTTAAGGGGATTAAAAATAGCCTATGTTCATACGGACAATACATTTTACTTTGATTGGAACCTAAAGTCTTGCTCAAAACCGTTAAACCTTCGTATCATATTTGAAACTAATTCACAAGTTGATCTTATCTGCTAATCGAATAGCAATAAAACGATTCAGGTCGGATATCTCTCTTCATTTAAATTCAATCAGCGGATCTTACAATAAAGCCATTAAGCAAAATCATTGATGTATTCCCTGACCCGTTTCATCTCGGTGCATTATAAATAAACAGGTGCATCCGTAGAATGGCGAACATTTTCTGCTTTCATTCCTTACCTCTGATATTTCTTAATGAGAGTGGCTTGGCATCGTTTACGGTTTATTGGAATGCTGGATATGACAGCTGCAACGTTTTGTATAATTTTTGTTTCCTTTGTGAAAATAAAATTGGGTTTGGGTATTTCCTTTATTCTTTCAAAAAACTAACACCCCGATAGAATAAACCTCCATTTTGACGGATAAAAGGGGCGAGTCTGCTGCCAGAAATTTAGGTAACTAACGAGAAATTTCAATGAAAATCTTAATACGTCTTTTCCCGACAAGGCAAATAGCAAAAAAAATCTACTAGACCAAAGTGGCATTGCTATCCTGGACATACTTATTCCAACTGAGAAGTTTAGACACCTAAAGCATGAGAAAAATATTTAATAAAAAACAAGGCCACATGTAGCTGTATTCTTTATCTATAAGACAGATCTAGTAAACTTTAATCAAAGCCACACTTGCAGTAAAGCGAATGAATATGTACGAACTGAATAAACGGTGCGACAAAAGAATTGCAAGGTACCTACATAAATGTTTACAGATTTCTCGAGATTTACATTTTACTACAGAACTCCAGTATTTATTAGAAATTCATTCTTGCTGATTTAAAAAATCTTATTATGCGCCACTTATTTTCAATTCTATTGTACCTTTATTATTATGACCGAGGGTTTTATTTTTTACTTGAAGAAACTATATTCAATTTATAGCTGCTTATTTTCTTCAAAACAATATTGTGAACGTTTCTTGCTTTAATTGCATTATAAATGAGCCAATCAGACTTAATTCAATCGATTAACACTGACCTAGATTTTTACGAGGGCATAAAGTGTTCAGGATTAAGATTAACACAGTGTTAATTGTTAAAGTAAAGTAAATGTTGCTTCTCATTATTATAATTACATCTCACTAATGCGAAGTAGTAAGCATGCAGTTAATGTTATGCTTATCGCAACTCCAATGAGCATGGGATTCATCGATAATTTACTTCCTTCAATAGTTTCTCGTTATCGATATGGCTTTGAACTTTTACCAGATTCCCAGTGATATGGCCCTGAGCTCATAAAAGTTTGTCAAGGAAGTGGATGGCTCTTACGATACTTATTCAACTTCGTATCCAAGTATATTTGTTTCTGACTCTGAATTGCAATGAGCCTAGTTGGGACAAGTTATAAATATAAACCTACTGTCATTGACTTTGTCTACATGGACGATTTTATTATTCCTCTAGTTCGTGATCTAGTTCTTGCGTAATTAGATTTCATGCTGTTGTCTCTCTAAAGTACCTATATGAAATCATTTCATTTTCTGTCCAAGATAAAATCTAAGTAAATTATAATTGAACTGGTTAGTTCTCACCAAAACATTTTTCTTAGATGAGATTCTCAACACGTTTCTTCCATAGTTCGTTTTTGTGACGTAAAGAAAGCAAGATGTTTATTTGCGCCAAGTATGACGTGTACCATAGAAAAAAAAATGTCACAAAACAGCCATGCAAAACGGCCATCGTTCAGCATTTTGCATGTTTTTTTTTTCTATCTGGAAATGAGGCAGTGTAAAATAAAAGGGTTTCAATGCAGGTTCGAATACCTAACTCCGCTTCATCTCGGAATTAAGTATAGCCAAGATAAAGGAGCCGCAGCCTTTATGCAAAACTGTCCCAGCGGGGGAGAATGCAATTATAGAGAAGTGCTAATAGGATGACAGCTCAGAATTTTTCATTTCTTAAGTTAGCGCTTAATTTGAAATTTATTCTATTACTAGCTTCTGCCAGCGGCTTCGTCCGCGTTATCCCAAGGAAACATACTACCGGGATTAAAAGTAGCCTGTGTGCAATTCCAGACTATAGTCTATCTCTGTTCTAAATTTCATCCAGATCCGTTCATCCGTTCTGGCGTGATTGAGTGCCAAACATCCAAACTTTCAAATATATAATGCGTGAAGTTAGTTTAAATTATTTCCAAGTTTTGTTGGTTAAAAGTAAAAACTACTTTTAGAGCACAGAGATCCTCTCATCAGAGTAACAGTGTTGACACTCGAAGTAAAAAGAATCGCGTGCAAACAGTCACTCCTTATAATAATATATTAAAATTTGGATGGACTACAGAAATGGAAGATAAAGAATAAAAACTGTAAATCTGCAACAACAAATTATCAATAATGCTACAAATTCGATTCTTGCTAATTAAAATGTAATTACGTACGACTTTATTCCTACAACCTTCCGCACCCAATCCAAACCTTGGATTTACAAACATCGACCTTAACTCAACAAAGATAAAGGCTGGAATGTTCCTTTAACAGTTCAATGGGATAGTTAATGAAATTGTCAGTTGGCACGCATTTCGTAATTACCATACATCGCGATGCTTTTGAGTTCCGAACAAGAATTTGGCTTAAAGTTCCCGGTTCGGTAACAAGAAGAAACATAATGGGAATTATTTATTCTGGGATCGTATGTTTCTGTTTGAATTCGCCAGTTGATTTGTTCTCTGTTGTCTGCTTCCTAAATTATTTCCCATGGGGTGTGAAGAACATTGGGTTACATAAAGTATCATGGCAGACTGCTAATGTAATTTGCAATTGTGTGTTTGGTCCCATAACGCATGATGCAATTTGAGGAAGAGTGTGGGGCGAATGTGGAATGGATCCGTTGTGATCCGATTTAGGAAAAACGATCGTA
The DNA here is from genome assembly GCA_963859965.1 of Ceramica pisi. Taxonomy (NCBI): domain Eukaryota; kingdom Metazoa; phylum Arthropoda; class Insecta; order Lepidoptera; family Noctuidae; genus Ceramica; species Ceramica pisi. The sequence continues at coordinate 3,884,045 of OY982538.1, forward strand.
ATCCGTGTCCCAGTGGTATCTTAAGAAACAGATTTTGGGATACTACAGTCCTGCTAGCACGCACTAAATCCTACTAACACGACTGTGTCTAAGGGATATCGTTTATTGATACGCTGTTCACGTAGCGCAAACCGAAGCAAGAAATTGACTGAGGAAAAGGCTGTGTGGAGTAAAGAGACCTTTTTTATTTACTTTCTTTATCGATAGTCTAAGGCAATGTAATTGAAACAGAAAAGTGACCAACTCACTTGAAATACTTGACTAATTAGTCAATTTTGTGCAATCTCATGTCAGTGGAATTTTTTGGTTGATTAGGTCAAGTGATTGTGACATTTCACAAGATCTATTTGGCTTTTGAATTCAAAATTCAAAATATTACAAGCATTAATTAGATTTTTTATTAAGTTTTTCTAAATTCTTTAAGGTTATAAATTCTTAATTAAGAAACGGGAATAAGTAGAAAGTTTAACATTTTTAAAACATTGAACACTTAAACTACCTAACATCATATTTCGACTTTAAACTGTGGAAACAATTTGTCTTTCTTTATTTACTCTACTAAATAACATTAGTTCCGTCATTTAATGCCTTTAATACCCAGTGCAGCTCCTGTATTTATTTCGTGATTACTGTGTGTGACTGTAATAATTCTTGGCGTATTACTGCAGCCGGGACAATGCTGCTACTTATTACGTTTAATTTGCAGTTTGTTTCGCTTTTTGACTGCAATAGTGAGTTTTGTGAGTCGTAGAAAATTGCATGTGTTTTTGCCGTAAGCTGTGATGTAACAATCTTGATAGTAGTTAAAGGCCAAATAATGACAGTCAAAAGTAAACGATGACAAGATGACGTCATGATGACATTGGCCCCTGTTAGGTTGCTAAGGTTTAACTCAAGGCCCTTTTCCTGAGATGCGCACGCGCGCAATCCGCATTGCTCGCGCGTGCTGTCCGCATGACAAGAAAGTGATGTCATTGTATGAAATATTAGGATGCGGGCTGCCCGCATGCGGATCAGATCCGCGCTCGGGTGAAAACACGCATGACAGAAAAAGGGCCCATAAAGTTTAGTTTCTAACTCGAGGTTAATTTCATACAAGATGCACCTGGTTAGGAACTTACTCAGAGTGAAACTATAACTCTGTTTTCTACAAGTGTGCCTAAATAAAGTTAATATTGACATATCTATACTTAAGTGATCTCTAACAAAAGCAAAACTAAACTCGAACTTAGTTAGTTGTTAAAATTCATCACCACAATAACAATATTTTTAAATACTGTTTTGTGTTCTTTAACAATATAAGCTTTACAAATAAATAATATTGTTTTGAGAGTTTGCATGAAACGAATTCCATGACTAGGTAGTAGTGCAGAACAATCTTAGCTGAAAATTATGTTAAAAATTTGATTTTCCAATTGAAAGCCAGAAAAAATTTGATCCATAATTTCAAAAATGTATGTGAGCTGATTCCTTGACCTATACACACCTTATAACTCAAGGAATCTGTCTTAATATTATTATTTGGCAAGTGCTGTCCGTTTCCTCGTAGAAGTAAACCATGTTTTACTCCACATCATGTGAGACGCGTGCCAAGTGTCAAGGTCATTCAATAAATATTTGAAAAGGAAGGACACAAACAGGTCGGAAGTCCAGAGGGCTTATGATAGGAGATGGCCAAGTTATGATTTTTACGTTTTGTTGGCAGCAAGGGTAGTAATGGTACGAGTACCTACGTCTCGTCTGCCTAGCCTTTTCCCAACTCAATTGGGGTCGGCTTTCAGTCAAACCGGATTCAGCTGAATACCAGTATTTTATGTGGAGCGGCTGCCTACCAGACCTCCACAACCCATTAACTGGGTAACACGGTATTCCTTGGCAAGACCGGTGTCAGATTTTCTGGCTTCTGACTATCCGTAACGACTGCCAAAGATCTCCAAATGACAGCCGGGTCCAACTGTTTAACGTGCTTTCCGAGGCACGGAGGAAACTCGGTATGTTAAGATGGTTACCCATCCACAGACCAACCTTGGCAAGCGTTACTTAACCTTGAAGATACTGTGCGGCTGTTCTTATTTAGCCAATGGTACAATGGTACTTTTTTATGTACAATGGTACCTACGCTACGTACGACTTCAAAATTCTGCTAAGCCGATTATGATTTTTATAGTTGGTTGGCAACAATGGTACGTACAACTGAAAAATTGTTCTAAGCCTGTACAGCAAAAAAAAATTGACTGTTCTGATAAGATGGAAAACAAGAATTTTGGTGTAGTATGTGAAGGTTGCGATTTAATAATCCACCTATTTACTGGCCTGAAAATGATGAAAATTTTAACGATTGCCTCGGTAAGCCGAAGTTAACTCAATCATTGAGTTAGAAGCCCTACAAATATTATAAAAGCAAAAGGTTGTGAGGATGGATGGATGTTTGCTACTCTATCCCGTCAGAACGCATGAAAGGATCTTCATGAATTTTGTCACAGAGGCAGAATATAGTCTGGAATAACTACTGGCTACTTTTTATGCTAGAAGTAGGTATGTTTCCTAGGGATCATGCGGGCGATCCCGCTGGCAAACGCTAATATGGTCATAATTGGGGTTGTTTGCCTAAAAAAATGGAAAGGTACCCTGCCTTTCCTTTTGCGTGGAGCGATGCAGCTGAAAGAAGCGGAAAAACGGAAAAATACTAACCAATCATGTCATTCAAAATGTCAGTGACTCACGTGGTGCGGAGATTTAATTTAAAGATTCAAGATTCAAAGCATCTATTTCAAATAAACCATTTACAGGCACTTTTGAAATGTCAAGGTCGGTCAGTCAAAAACATGAGGCTATTTGCACGTTCCAAAGCGTAGATCTCTATGGAGAAGAACGTGCAAGAAACTCCATGGACACTCTTTTAAATCATGTGATGTTTTACAAAAATCTTAGTTACATGTACTTGCTTCTTCATGTGAGGACAATGCAAAATAAAAAAAACTTAAAACAACAACTTAAATATAAATATAAAGATGAAAATAAGCCAGTGGTGGTTAAGAGATGACCAGTCTCAACTGACGGCGCCCGTTCACCTGACGTATGTATCGGCACCATTCAGCTCAACCATTTTGAAGGGAACCGAATGATCCAACACACACGCCGCCATCAGCAAAACATTTGAGTGAGCATGACATGCTCTCGATCACCATTTACATAATACATATGAGATTAGTTTACTTGTTTGACATGAACGAGCATGGTGATCGAGAGCATGTCATGCTCACTCAAATGTTTGGTCATTGACAACTATAGTTTTATGTAAACCTATAACTATAGTTGTCAATGACCAAGTAATGAACGATGTATAACAAACAATTCAATTAATAAAACAGCATTAATATAAAGAAAAAAAATATTAAATTATTGTATTATGAGTACAAAACAAAAAATTAAATAAAATAAAATACAAAACAAAAAGAGGGTGAGCATCTCTTCCAGACATTAAAACCTAACTAGTGGACCCCCGCGGCTGTGACTGTGGATCAGGACCGGCATTTAGCCAAACATTTTTATCGAGGATATAATCTTCCAGTTTATAATATGCTTTACTACATAATGTGCGTTTTATGCCTGCTTTAAATTTGTCTCATTCAGTTCGAGAATATCAACTGGTATTTTATTATAAAATTTAACACAGTACCCCATAAAAGAAGTGTGTACTTTAGCCAATCTGAACCGCGGTTGATCTAATTTGTTCCTATTTCTCGTATTATAATTTATGCCTGTCACTAATCTTGTTAAAAAAATGAAGATTTTTCCGAACATACATAATGTTTTCGTAAATATATTGACAAGGTACCGTCATGATGTTAATATCCTTAATGCATTCAACTGGTTAACATTTCTCCGTTTCTCCGCTCCACTTCCTCGCTCCGCCGCCTTGCTCCGCTGATTTTTAGCATGCCTGTCCATTAGAATGCTAAAAATAGAAAATTATTGTGGATTTTCTGATTTCAACTGTATTGTGGTTGGGTTCCCACTTTTCTTGGGAAAGGCTGTTTATTTTTTATTTGGGCCTTGTTTGTTTTTTATTAGGCTACTGATTCACCCGCCGCCTGTAATTTTAGATTAAGGTTCCCTATTTTATTGCAAACGGATCTTGGATATTGCTTTTATTTATAGACTATGTTTACGATTCCTGGAATATGAAGTACGCACAGGGGAGAAACGAATAAAATAACAAACTTTTAGTCTCTCCATAAGTAAGATTGCTGTAACTTATTAAGGAAGTTTGCAAAAAAAATAACAGTCGGACTGTATTCATACTAACCCTAATATTTTCAAAGTTAGAGTGAACAGGCTACTTCTGGGTAAGCTCACTCCATCGTAGACTTTGTCTCTGTCATCTTTGACCTAGACTAGAATCAAGAGCAAACCCATCGCAAATAATAAAAAATACTATTTACTTGTAAGTCTGTTTTAAACTTTAAAAGATATCATAATGCAATGAATAAATGCTCGTTAGTAAACGATTAAAAACAAAGTTTGCCAAACATAATAAGGATTAAAGTCGCCGTCGACGCACGTTTTACAAAAACGCGATGGATAGATGACCAAAAAGCAGTAAGTCTAATCTGCGTCTGAATTGCAAACACGTTAGCGTGCATCGTCTGCACAACGTCGACGCGATAAAAAACGACGTAGGCCCTTAGCCTGCGTACGCAATTGCGGTCAGCCACGGAGGCGGTCAACCACGCGGTTTCAATAAATTACATTTAATATGCAACCGCTTGTCATTAAATAGCGGTTCATTGTGTACAATCAAAGTTTTGGGGGCCGAGTCACCCGCGTCCGTAGGAGAATACCCTTCAGCGAATCCCTACACGTGGTCCCCGGGTGGTGCTAAACAGGTGACACTAACCGCCTCCGTGGTCTAGTGGTTATACCACTCGATTCAGACCCAGAGGTCCCGGGTTCAATTCCCAGTGTGGGCAAATTTTTTGCTCGGTTTGGTTGGTGGTAGGACTTCTAAGTCCGCCTGGCAAGCTACCACCATCATGTCTAAGTCTGTCGCCATAACAACAATGTTAACAGCATTGTTGTGTTCCGGCAATTAGAGATATGATAGCCAGTTCCTCTATGTAAGAGGATTCCGGGTGAAACTCGCTTCCATCTTCGGCCTAATCATCACTTTCCATCAGGTGAGATTTGGGCCAAGAGTTTCCCCGTTTTAAATAAAAAAAAATAAATAATCTGTAGCGGTTGCTTATAAAAACTAGAAAAGTAGCAAGCCGCGCGGTCAACCGCTAGAGCGTACGTAGGCTATGTGTCCGATCTATCATTGAAACTCACATGGCCTTTCGGTAGCACCCAGTATATTCATAACTTTTTGCATTTTCTGACACTTAATTTCGTTGAAATCAATTTACCTTGGTGTACCTTGTCAATAAAAATATACAATAACAATTCTTGTTAAAACAAAAGAATAAGAACAGCATTGATAAATCACGCACCGTAATCCCAAAAATTCCTTTCTTTCATCTAATTCACAAGTTACAGAATAACAAGTAGCAATACATTTCTATTCCACATAGAAATAACGTATTATCCAGAAAAAACACCTGACTGTGCAGAACAGCTTACACTCATAAAGAATCCAGAATTACTTACAGTGACAATATCGCTATGAACTTTACCATTCCGTATACCCGTTTTACCCTGTGTTTTAGAGTTCCGTATCAAAACGGTACAGGGGGCTACTCTCTAAGCCCGAAGTCCGTAGTTTCGGGCTTAGTTGCGGGCGTATTCTGCTTCGTATTACCTAACCAATACGAATTAATGTCAACACTGTTGGAAGTCGCTGTGAAATCGTGTTCTCATTCATTTTTGGTTCGGGTTTGGAACTAATCGTAGGTCCGTAATTAATATGGAGTAGAATACGCCCGCAACTAAGCCCGAAACTACGGACATCGGGCTTAGAGAGTAGCCCCCCAGGAACCATGAATAGATATGATTTAGTCTTTTGATGTGTAGCTTGCAACGGTTTATGCTTGTACAATGCGTTTCAAATAAGAATAAGATCGGCTTAGCGCCATATTGTGACGTCATAGCTGTCTATTCGAACCAAAGCGGTAGGGTGAGTAAAGCAAATTTTTTATTTAATTATTATTTATAAACATTCAGTGAAAAAAGTGTTTTTATCTAACAATGTCTTTTAAATAATTAAATATTAATTTAAAATTTATTCCCGCGGCTTCGCCCGTTTGACAAATTTAAAACCTTCCTCGAGAACCACTCTATCCATTGGTGAAAACAGCATGAAAATCGGTGCAGCAGTTTTTGAGATTATGGCGAACAGACAGACAGACAGACGCGGCGGAGGACTTTGTTTTTTAATATGTAGTGATAGTGATACTGTTGGCATTTTAACTTCTCCAACCAATCGCTAAGGAATGACTCCAAGTTGGTTTTGGACAACCATTTTTGTTGTTGTTAGCCTTTTGAAAAAGCTAAGCTCAGTGGCGACAAAAAATTTGAAAATGAAAAGATTTTTCCTACCAAACTACAGAACCTTTTCTTTCCCACCCGAGACGCTCATCCCTGATTTTTATACGCACAGTGATAGATGGTACAGTTTCAGTCCAAAAGTGTTTCATACACGTTCCAAATTTTATTCCATACCACGTTGGATTCATCGCTGTGTTTTTCATGCCTAGTACGGTGAATATTTCAGAATATTTTATTATTGCGGCCTGAAAATGTTTTCCAGATGGGAATAACAATGTTGTTTTTTGTATAATCAGTTGATGTAGTGGCAGAGTGATCCTGTCAATGGTTTTGATGTATTGTGCTTTTATGATGTGGCCCTGAACTTTTGACCTTACGGGATATTGAATAGTGTGTTCGTAATTTGTTCGATGTTTTAAACAAAATGCCAATTCTACTAATTTTCACATTCGCATCTCAATCGCATTCTGTCAAAAATTTATGAAAAGTAAGGCTTTTTCGACAGTTTGCGATTGATATGCGAATGCAAAAGCTTAGTAGAATTGGCCCTCGGTCGTGTATAAATTTAATTTATGAATGCGAAATTGATTGGATCTGAAAATTAAAGTATATCTAAATATCGATCTCGGATAACTTTACATTCTGTGGGCCAACTCTGCAACGTTTTAAACAAGAGTGCCAATTTTACGAATTTTCACATTCGCATGTAAATCGCAATCTGTCAAAAATGTATGAAAATGAAGGCTTTTTTGACAGTTTGCAATTGACATGCGAATGCGACTGTTGTTTAAAAATTAGAAGTATTGTCCCTCTGGTTCGCATTTGTATGTTAGTGTTAAACTATCAAAAATACTCATTTTTCATACGTTTTTGACAGATTGAGACGGAGATAATATGAATGCAAACGTTGCGTTATTTAAAAATTTATAGATTGGGCCAATCAAAAAAGATTCCAAAATTAGAATACGGCTTCATCAAAACCATTGATATTATTTTTATTAGTTCCGGACTTAGTCTACTGTAGTACAGTATACTGTACAGTAGAACTAAAATAGATAATATAACCTCCTCCTTTTTGGGAAGTCGGTTAAAAATGATGTATTAGTAAATGTAATATGTATTACAGAAGGAGAAGACATAATGTGCAGATCTAAATTAATTAGTGAACGGGCCATCAAACGACGTCAGTGTCTTGCCTACTAAGGCTAACTGTCCACTGGAGAGGTGAGAAGCGGATCAATATTAGCCAATGGAATGGAATAACAAAAGCCGCACGGGTCGATCTGTAAGATTAAGCAATGCTTGCCAAAGTTGGTCTTTGGATGGGTGACCATCTTAATATACCGAGTTTCCTCCGTGCCTCGGAAAGCACGTTAAGCTGTTAGTCCCGGCTGTCACTTGTAGATCTTTGGCAGTCGTAACGGATTGTCCGAAGCCAGTAAATCTGACTCCAGTCTTACTAAGAAGTATCGTGTTACCCAATAAATGTGGAGGTCTGGTAGGCTGCCGGTCCACGTAGAACACTGGTATTCATCTGAATCCGGTTTGAATGGAAGCCGAATCTAATATACGTGGGAAAAGGCTAGGCAGATGATGATGTTGGAATGGAGAGTTCCGCTCCGCGTCAGTCACTGAGATTTTATGCAATTCCATTGGTTAATATTTCTCCACTCCTCTCTTCTCAGCTCCAGTGGATAGGCAGCTTTATACAGCTTACGTAGAAACGGCACCTTCTGCTTAGTGTACCCAAAGATAACTCTTAAATCTTCACAACAGTCTAAAACAAGCCCAGAAATATTGTTCATTGCCGCCGCAAGTTGTCTGAACGAAGTACATCCAGTACTTTGAAGTCTAAAAAAGCGTCTACTCTCATCTACCGAATGCAGACACCGCCGTCGTTGCCTCATTTACAAACCTTAGCGCCAATTCCATTTTCTCACTAGAATTGAACAAAGACCTCGCTTGGGTCTTTTCCAATTCGCAATTTACCATTTACTGCCTTTTTTCTAATAAAGAAAAATCAGAAACGCTTCTGTTTAAATTGAAAGATGTCAATGCATAAGAATGGAAGGTTTTTTTCTCGTGTTCTTTATTTTCTGTTTTGTCTCTCCGCCGGTTAAACGTTTGGGCTGTAATAAAATGGAGATCTTGGGTAAAACGCTGCGATACTTAAAGTAATAAATACAGTTTGTGAAAAAGTTTCATAAGTATTTTCAAGAGGTTTTTGCTGTAAAAATGCTATTTATTCTGTTTGAGAATTTTATAGTAGTTTTTAAAATATATTAAAGCAGGTATTACTATATAAAGTACATACCGAAATTGTAAATTTAACTGCAAATTATTTATTTCAAGATATCATGAGTGAAATTAATGTTCACAATACATTTTTTTTTCTCGTTATAAAAGTATCTTAAATCATCATAATTACTTCTAATTAAAATATTTACTAACAAATCCTACTAATATTATAAATGCGAAAGTTTGTGAGTATGTATGGATGTTTGTTACTCTTTCACGCAAATACTACTCTGAACCGATTACGATGAAATTTGTTATGGAGGTAGCTGAAGACCCAGAATACCACATAGGCTACTTTTTATCCCGGAGTTCCCGAGGGATCGAGATTTACACGGAAATAACGAGAATTTATACGTGGACGAAGTCGCAGGCGGCCTCTATTATTATTATAGGTAACAATTATACGTGCAACCCAAATAAAAATGGACCCCACTAGGAACAAACCGCTCACCTTAATGTAAGGGAGGCAAAAAACGAGGGAAGGTGTCGAAAGAAAATTAATTTCTTCAAATGCTCCCCACACAGCCATTGTTTATAAAACCACAGCTTCAAGTTCTTTTAATTCTTTATATTTGTTTATGGTTTGGCTTCTAAAAGTCCCATAATAGCCTTTATAATGTTTTTTCGGCACAAATTAACATAATTATTTGGGGTCGTTAGAAGAAAGTATTTTTAGTGGTTCTTTTTTGGATTTCGGGGTTCTCTGAATGAATTGACCTTTTGGGGGCTTTAAGAATAAATTGTTTTGATTCTACTTAATCTGAGGTGAATGTTCGAGTAATAATACTGATCTTGCTGTTATTTCTGGCTTAAGAAGCTCTCTGATCTTGAAGAAAAAGATATTTCTCTGAAAGAGAAAGGCCGCTTATATGGTTTCGAGAAACATCTGCATAAATATGAATATATTTTTAAATTAATTCACACAGATCTCAGCGAGAATCAGTGACAAAAAAATTAAAAATATTAAATATAGATCTTTGGTGGGAGGGGATGCAACATGTTCTTAGCACGGCGGCTGCGTTGGGGTGGTGCTGGAGGTTAAGAAAATCTCAAAAGGCGCAAATATATCAGCGTAATTAGGAGTTATTATTTGAGAAATTTGGCGTTGAAACACTAGGCCCATGGGGTCTGAGTGCGCATCGAGTCTTTCGGGACATCAGCAAACAACTTGTCGACGATTCACGTCACCGAGGGCTGGGCTTTTCTTCGGCCAAAGAATCAGCATTGCCATCCATCGCGGCAATGCTGCTAGTTTTCCGGGTACTTCTGCCAATGTCAACGATGTGGATTTTTTTTTTGATGACAATGTTTTTTTTTTTATACGCGTTTGTACATAATGCTGTGATTATTAGTCTAGTTGTTTGTAAGTCGGTATGTATGTAAGAAAAGGTTAATTGTTATTATGTAATTAATAATATAAAAATTTGTTGCGTAAGTTATTCTTTTTTCTTCGAATAATTGAGACTGAGATTGGGCTTAAAAATAAGGGCTTTTTCCTTGTGAATACTAAGTAATACCGCACTGCACGCGATATTAAGAATGTATAAATAGAAATACAACAAAACAACTCAGTTACTGTCAATAAGACAGTAATAAATTCCAGCTTATTTTGAGAGTTTACACACACACACTAATCAGATGGAATAAAAAACAGATGGCTTGACATTTAGAACGAGCTCCAATCAACACTTTAACATACTAAATCAATAATAATTTAAATTCTACACATTCTAAAATGCCTGCCAAGAATCTTAACACTTATGATAGTATACCGTGATTAATTATGAATTAAAGTGATGGATTTGATAATAAATCTTAATTTACAGATGAATATAAAAATAGAAATGACATTTGCATAGTGTCATCGGTGGATTTAAAAAGAGAAGTGTACACTTAAATAGTGTGACAGCACTTGACACCTTCGCGTTTCGTTAATGGTAGGTACCATTATATCATCTAATTTATTAATCTCTGTTTATTTTTAGGATTTGTAATGGCGTTGCACTGGATAAGAATTTAAAAAGTGAAAACTAAGCATTTATTTCAGTGAAAAGCAGCTCAGCAAGTTTAAGCATTTGTTAAAGACTCGGTTATTCAGAAAGATGAAATAACTTATCCAATGCTAAACACAGAAACCAAAAATCAGAGATTTAAAACGAATGTTAAACCTGCCAAGTGTAAGCTGTCTGAGAGCTCACACTGGGCAGGTTTTTTATTTCGTATCATAAAGGAAAAAAAAAACAAAACAAATGTCTTATATGGAGCGGTGGAGCCCCCTTTAATTTTTAATTTAGGTATTTTTTATTATTTGCTGTTATAACTGCAATATATATACATATTCTGTGAAAATTTAATTGTCCACTTGTTATGGTTCTTGAGATACAACCTGCTGACAGACGGACGGATGGACAGTGGAGGTTTAGTAATAGGGTTTCGTTGGTTACATTTTGGTTACAGAACCCTAAAAAACATTTTTAGTCGTTGTTTTTGTTAGTTTCTTCTTATTTTGACACAGACTTCCGAAAATAAAGTTATTTTTCACTTTGTAGTGTTCTTTTTTTTATTTGGAAGTCGGTTGTATTTTTCACTTTTTAGTGACACCCTACACCTAACAACACCACTTTTAAATCTCAGAAAAGCAAAACACTTAATTTCGATTACTTGGATAACATAAAACCATCATCCAAACAATTCCAGCTATTTCGATTTAAAATCCAAACTTCTTAACCGATTTTAATAAAATTAAATGGGACCAATCTGCAAGTTTATCCTTTCAGATAAAACAAGATTTTTTCAAATCGATTTATTACTGATGGAATTATGAGGTAACAAACACAAAAAAATAAAAAAAGACATACAACCGAATTGAGAACCTCCTCCTTTTTGGGAAGTCGGTTACAAAAGAAAGGATCTGTCATATTACGTGTTTTGTAAAACGGAAATGATCAAGAACAATAGAATAGATGTACAGATAACCAGCACATCACGCTACAACAATCTGTTAAATTTCTTCAATAGATTTTCAACTTTATTACTAAAGCATTAGGTTCAAGCTTGATTGGGAAAATTTGACAGTTTCGGATAACTTGATGTGCTGGCGACTATACACTTAACAACATACCTACTGTACACCATAATACAATTACAATAATGGAATCATTAAATCATAATAGAATCATTAAACTGATAACAAGTGGTCATAAGGCTAAAATCATTATTTAAGCAGAAAACGTTCGGATGAATTTAACTGAGAAAAGCTATGTTTTTTTTTGAGAAGAAGATAATACATAAATGTACTAATATTTTCATGATGTGATTTATAAGGAAAATTACAGTATAACTATCATATTTTTTTTAAGGATGGAAAATCATCAAATGACTCCTCCCGCTCTAGATAAAGCAGGAGGAAGGGTCAGACTTTTACTGACAAAAACCCATCCGTGTTCCTCCTATACCCTTTGCGTTCCAGGCCCACGGTGACTCTTTCGAACAAATTCCGCAACCCCGGCAGGCGCTGGCCCTACAGTTTTATTACCAATGCAGATCTCATCCTGTTCAGAAATGCATGACAGATTTAGAATGCATGCAGAGATTGCAGCAATTTATAACGTTGAAAACTTGTCTAGTGATATTTATTTATTTAGCTCACCGCATTATGCAGCTGGGTTAGACACTGTTGCAATATCAGGGGTGTTGTAAAGTGCAGTGGTCAACATATTTTACTCAAAAATTCAGTGTTGAATGTAAAATCTGGAATATAAACTAAAATTGCGCGAAGATAAAATTATTTTTCAATACTCATACTCGGAAAGTAAGCCTGAAGTTACCTGAGAAGCGGATTGAAAGTATTACTTTGCAGCCCTAGGGAGTTGTTTTCAACTGACAGCCGTCAAATCAAAAAAAAAAATGATGAAAATGTTATGGCTGAATTGCTGGCAGGTCACAGAAAAAAAAAATCAAACCGGCATCGGCAATCTGATCTTCACTTGGTTTTATTGAGCTTTGTTCATACTTTCGTATAGCAGAGATTTATATTAACACGATCAGTTCAGATTCAGATTCATGTTTATATTTTTACTTTCCTTGTGATATTCGTTATGAAAAGCATAGTGTTCGCCTCAGGTAAAAGACTTATTTAGTCCCTCGAACTATTGCTTTCTCGGGACAAGATCAGCTACTTTCACCCTATAATAACTGTACTAATTTATTGTGCACATGTTTGTATAAAGTAATATTTTTTAGGATTTTCAAGCGGGATGAAAAGGAAGGGATAGAAATCACTATTATAGGCATCGGAATATTCGGCAGCTAATAAATCCCTGTACTTTTTCCCTGAAAAAAAACGCAGTTTCCGCGTAACAGCCGCACTCTATTACCAGTATATGCGTCAAGAGCAAAGCCATTTCAAGCAAAAGAAAAAAGTATTTTTGTAAACAAAACAATCTGAAAAACGATTTTTAAATCACTTCTTCTCTATTTTTTTATTTGTGATGTGTTTGCTTTTGAATCTAGTCTAGGTCAGAGATGACAGAGAAAAAGTCATCGATGGAGCTAGCTTACCCAGAAGGAGCCTGTTCACTCTGATTTAGAGATGATGAGGGTTTTAAGCGTTCGGAAATACAGACACAGGCAAAGAGTTCCACTCCTTTGCTGTGCACATTATAAAAGACGTTTTGAAACGCTTAGTGCGAATTGGTGGTTTCAAATACTTTCTCTCAGCACAGTCAGAATTTCTTTGGAACAGGACGCATTTACTTCATCATTGTCACGAAAATGTGAATCCAGAATATTTACAATTCAACGTATTCAGTGTTTCAGTGACTTTGCGAAATGTGCAAGATTTGTCTCAGACTATTCATAAATTTCAGGTACGTCAGAATGTAGCATCGAAAAATTTTCAGTGATTTGTGAATTCTTGTCTTGAGAGAAAGTGCTTGAAATGTAGGATTTTAAATTTAATAAAGAATTTCGTTTGAGATACAAATTATGATGAACGAATCTGTCATTTTGTAGGCTTGTCTAATTTTTTTCTGCTATTGCAGTTTTTCAAAGAATTCAATGTCACTTTGAACTTCAATCCAATTATCGTACTAGACGAGACTCAATACTAACATTGGATAATGCCGCGTATCTGAAAACTGTAGCCATACAATATTTTCAAGACTTTAATTATTGATTTCTACTAATATACAATATAGACTTTATTAGGTTTCCACTGTTAACAGTGCCTAAAACTCATGAATTATTACTCTCCATGTAAAAATGAGGTTAAAAGCCGTTTATATAAGAAAAATATTCATTTAAACTTCTCTGTAAACCCTTCACAGAGTGCAGATACGCGGAATTATACAATGCTAGTTCCGCGGATTTGCACTATCACCGACGATATCACGTGATCAATTCCTTAGATATTTACTTTTCAAAATCGTTATCGCTGAAACTGTCGTTCAGTACCGAAGTACAAATAAACTTTTAACCTAAAACTATTAATTTGTCTTTTGTTTTCATCGAATCCACACATAGAGAACACATTCATTGTGCGTACAGCTAAGGAGGTGAGTTCCCTGCCTGAGTCTGTGTTTCCTGATAGCTACAACCTAGGAGTCTTTAAGTCAAGAGTGAATAGGTTACTTCTAGGTAAGCGTGCTCCATTTCCGACCACATCATTGCTTACCATCAGTTGAGATAGTGGTCAAACGCGTACCTATAAATAGATGACAAAAAAATAGTCGCTGTTTACGGTTTTGATTCTTCACTGACGCTGACTTCCGAAATCAAGGTTATTCTATCCTTTGTTGTGTTTTGTTTGGAAGTCGGTTATAATTTTTTGTAAAAAAGTTTTTTTTTTTTTTCACTTTTAGTTGGTGATACTTGGAAGACATCTTCTACGCAGAAATTTAAATATCAAAAATGTTCATAAAATAAAAACTAATAAGCCAAACATAATGAATATTACGGGACCAAATGGCAAGTAGCCGTATCTTACTAAAAAAGAATCACAGAAATCGGATCAAAACCCTAGGAGTACATACATTAAAAAAAAATACCCACCGAATTGAGAACCTCCTTCTTTTGGAAGTCGGTTAGAAAGAATCCGCCTTTCATCGAAGATATAACCGTGTATCCTTCCCAGATATTTTTAAAGCATTCAGTACTAGGAAGCTTAGCCTATTCTCACGGGGTTAATACGACCCCAGAATTGCTTCTCACTAATTCCGTACAAACATCAAAGAGTTGAATACCATTGCATGTAATTTTGGCATCACCAGCGTCTATTTATATTGTAATGAAGTCATTGGCATTTGTAGCGGACAGGACAGATCGACAGCCGATCGATTTATTTATAGATCGAATGGTTATTCGACTGATATGTGCAGTACGATCGAAATTTGAAGATTTTTCTACTTGGCATGTTTTCGACGAAAAGTTTTCCTACGACAAAATTAAAAAAAAAATACTGGCCAAGAGCGAGTCGGATACTCATACGAAGAGTTTCGTACTATAAAACGGAACAAAGCATTTTTTAAAATTTATTTGTTTATTATTTGTTTTGAAATAGAAATAAACACTGAAAATTTCAACTAGTATAGATAGGTATTATGTACACCATTTAAGTTACAGAAAAAATAGATGAAGAAAACATTACATAGGGTGACACAATGGGCGGCCTTATCGCTAAGAGCGATCTTATCAAGACAACCTTTGGATGGAGTATACTGTTACGTTTCTTGAGATATAGACAGACAGACGGATGGACGGATAGCGGAGGCTTAGCAGTTGGGTTCCGCTGGTTACCCTTTGGTTTTGGAACCCTAAAAATGATTAGATTTGTGTAGCTTTAGGTGTCAGAAGGTTTAAAATAAAAGAGAACTTAGTAATTAAAAACTTGTATGGCTATTTAATTATTTTTAGGTATGTGTTGGTTTTCTTTTAATGTTAATTTTGAGTTCTTCAATTCACGACCAGTTGTAAGCACATACCATTTTAAATTAAGATTTTAAGTTTTTTAATGTGAATGGTTTTACAACTGTGTGAATAATAAAAATATTACATTGTTTTTTTTTACTTTTTTTAAAAACAAATACCTATCAATATGAAAACAACTTTGTCATGATTTAAATAAATAAAACACATGTTTTTAAAAATGTCCTAAAAGCCAACAGCAGCGCCTCTCCTTTCTGCCTCAATCTGACGAATAACAAAATAAATAAAATAAGAGCCATAAGACTACAAAAATACAACTGTCGTGAATAATAAAAATATTAAATATTTTTTTTTAAGAATCAGTATTTGCTTTTATTTAAAAAGAACTATCAATATTAAAACAAGCTTGTTATGATTTTAATAAATAAAACACACCTTTAAAAACATGATCTAATAACAAGAGCAGCGCCTCTTCCTTCTGCTTTAATCTACCTCGCCTTTTCCCAAATATATTCGAATTCCAGTCAAACCGGTCTATAAACAAAAATCAACCATCAATTTCAATTGTTTTCGAATTCCATAAATAATTTGCCGCACAAAGGTTTTATTTAAGCTTTTACCCTCAAAACACCCGAAACATGGGCCTTCTGAATAAAATAAATCAACACATCTATTTTACGGTAAAACGCCTCGATGCACTCCATAAGACCTACATTGATTGAATAGACTCAGACTTAATGAATCCAAGGGTCAACGAACTATCAGACCACTCGGTCATCCCCAGGTTATCTTCAAAGTCGTTAATAATAAGCGCTTTCTCATCATAATTCTATTATTTGAGGTGAGAATTAGAATCTAGTGTATTAGTTAAAGCGTTTAGGCAGCCATTAAATCAACACATCCTATTATAATAATATCTTAGTTTTAGTTATTTTTAGGCGCTATATTTGTATGTTTAACGTATTACTGTTAGCTAAATGTATACTTTTTGTAAATGTTTTAATTGAATAAATTTATTATTTATTAGTATTTTAACATAAATATAAATCACGTGTCACGTTGTTTGTCCACGATGGACTCCTAAACCACTTAACCGATTTTAATCAATTTTGCACACCGTGTGCAGTTTGAACCAACTTAAGAGATAGGATAGTTTTTATCTCAATTCTTACCCATAATATTTTTTTTCTTTGCAAATTAAAGGTTCGCTTGATGAATGTAGTCCGCATTTATAGTTTAGTTCTATAAATGTATAATAGATGGCGCTAAAATTGCTTGATTAGAAGGTTGCGTAGACACCCCGATAGAATATGGCGCTGTGTTTCGATTTCTAGATATAAATTCTATTCCATCCATGATCCATGTCATATTTATTTATTTATTTATTTATTAGGCTCACCAACATTGTTAACACATTTTTTTTTTTACAAAAATACTTTACTTAAAACAAAATGTGTAGTGCCACAATTTTTTACAGGTAAGCACCACATGTGTGTGTTTATTTGCTTATCATGAATCAGACCGGGACGCGGACGAAGCTGCGGGCGGGCCACTAGTAGTTTAATAAATTCAGATTCGCTTAAGGCACTTGAATACGTGTTAGATTTTTAAAATATGTGCCTCGTTAAAATTACATTAGAATAATTTGGAAAATACTATTTGCAACTTGCAGTGTTTAGTGCTTTTTATTGCAGACTAGCTGATGCCCGCTTCACCCGCTTGACAAATTATATACTAATACCTTCTTGAAGAACCACTCAAAATATAAAGAAAATCGGTGCAGTAGTTTTTGAGTTTAACGCGAACAGACTGACAGACAGACAGGCGCGGCGGAGGATTTCGTTTTATAACATGTACTAATAGTGATATGCTCACGTTTGAACACGATGCCACCTGATGGAAAGCGATTATGTGGTCGAGGATGGTTTCGTAGACTCCTTTCATAGAAGTGATCTATTCACTCTTTACAGATAGGCTAAAACATTGCAGGCTTCAGTCACCTGATTGTCTGTTTAACCATGTCTTGAGGCGGTTTAGACTAAACTCTGACACTTAGGTCTGGGTTTGCGGAATTTGTTCGAAAGTGTCATTGTAGCCCAGGAACGCAAAGGGCATTAGGGACTACTCACACTTATTCAGCTCCATTCGCGTTACGCTGAAAGATTTTGGTCACACTTATACAGTTTCGCTTCTATCAGCCGCGTACAGCGTCGTTAGAATGATAGGGCGGCAGCGGCATAACAACGCTGAACTGTATCTATAGCACTCGGATGATAATAACACATTTGTCCTCATTTTGTACGTGCTTGCCGCGAAAGCTGAATAGACGCGGAAAACTGAAATGATGGAATGGCGGTTGTTAAACCATGACAGAGGCCCTTGAGGCGGTTTAGAAACTCTGACACTAGGGTGGTCGTTAGACCTTACTACACACACGATAAGAAGAAGACTCTTCACATAAAGATTTCCAAGTTTTAGCTATCTGGAAACACGGACTCCGGCAGGGAATTCTACTTCTGTACGCACAATGAAAGAATTCTGTGTTTTTTTGCGTCATTTCTTGCGGAATAAACTGATTTTCTTCTTTCTCTTCCTAAAATAAAAACACATTTTGTAAGTAAAATTGTATGAAAGAGAATATTGATAATATTTTCGGCAAAACAAAAATTACTTAGCGCAATGGTTAACAAAAAAGAAAACTTTCAGAAAATCATAATTTATTTGGTCACAGTCTCTATCACATATATGAGAACAATCTATCAATCAACGTAGGTGATTTTAGTCAAACACAAATTTCTATAATCACTGTGTTTGACATACAGATTGTTTAGTGCACTGTGATGGAATCATTATCATCACCATCAGCCACAAAATGTCCACTGCTGGAAATAGGCTTCCCCCAAGCGTCGCCATAACGATCGGTCCTGTGCGTCTCACATTCATCGGCTACCCTTTTTATTTTGAGAAAGTGTCAGACTTCTACTGACTAAAACCCATCCATGTTCCTTCATTGCCCTTTGTGTTCTTGAGCCACGGTATCTCTTTCGAATAATCCCGCGACTCCGGCAGGCGTCGGCCCTTTCGGGCCCCTCTGTGTGCTGACTCTCTTTGAGGCGCGCGTGGAACACTAACGCGCCGTCGACACGGCCTGTCGTCACTAGACGGCACCCACAGGCCCAAACCCCACCCGCGACCTTCTCCAGGTCATCGGTCCACCTTGTGGGAGACCTTCCAATGTTACTTCTTCCGGTACGCGGTCGCCACTCCAGAACTTTTCGGCCCCATCGACCATCTGTTCTGTGAGTAGGAATGCAGTATTTTGAACAAACGTTGCATTTGGCATTGCTACCATTGCCAAAATAAGACTAAAATAAACAACAATGAAATAAGTATATTTTGCCGGAAATAGGAAATGAACATAAAGTGACTCTTCTTCCTGCTGTTTAGTTTATTTATTAAAAGTGGACCATGGCTATCTGCCTCCTAAGATACAGGAAACTCCTAGTTTAGGAGGCAGGGCCCAAAATTTGTATTTGACCGTTATATACATCTCTCGCACGCTATTTTAGGTTTAAAACCTCTCTGCTTAATTACCTAGTTTCTGTAATAATTTGAACTATATGTGTCATGCTGGTTTTTGTCGAATAAATGTTATATTATATTATATATTATTATATTTTAAATTGAGATATGAAAAAAATATTTCAGCCTTATTTGTAACAAACAAATCTCACTATAAGATTATTTTAAGTACAGATTAGCTATGTGTTTATTATTCAAATTCTCTATGGAAATTTAGAATGATTTAAGAATCCATTAAGTTGATTGGAAGACTATACAATGCTCCTAGACATTATTTGCCAGTCAACGAGTGGGTTTCTGCTACACAAATTCAAATTAAGAATCAGTAGTGAGCTTTCAACATGTCAAAGACGTGTTGAAAGTTGTTGAACATGTCGAAAACTTAGAAGTAATGAACGATTAATTAACTGTCAAACCATACAAACAAGCCACCTATCATGCCATTTTTGTAGAAGAAACAAAAGCCATTTGTTTTCATCACACAAAATACTAGCATAGTAATGCAACCAAACGCGATTACGTTGTATATATTCAGGCCAAGCTAGAACACATGGTACGGTTTAAAATTAGCCAAGCGAAATCACCTAGATTTCAGAGCGATTCGCGCTATCATCGGAAGCTTTTCGCGATAAAAACTTTGGCGTAGGTATGAAATCGTTACTTCACAGAGTAACAAAGAAAATTGCCTTCTTTGAACATGCCAATGAACGTTCAAAAGTTCAAAGAACGTCCATCCAAGGAGGAAGAAAATATTTTATCAATAGATATAGTTTTTGTATTTCATTATTTCTCGTGATTTTACTTACAAAGTAAAGTCAGTGTCCGTTTCACAGTTTCGCTTAAAACGACCGCCTACCTCTAACAGGAAAGCTTTTTGAACTACAATATTGTTTGTCTTACGGTGAGTTGGTCTAATTCGATCGGTTCCAATCAATAATTATTATCATCATAACATCGTTAAGATAATCATCAATTACTACGCTCTAGTGCCAACCTCCATCCAGGTTTTACCGTACCTTCATAGCACCAATATGTATAAGAACCCTGCTTGACTACCAATACATACAACATTATTGTTACACACATAATTGCGCTGCTGTTACACATTCCATACTTGAATCAATAACACTCATAATCTAAGAACAAAAAACCCCAAACCACGTTTAGGTAAACACAAGAAAGCATGATCCTACATTTGCCAAAAAGCCGACAAAGGTCACAATTCCACAAACAAGCTAATCACGGTAGCGGTCAAACAATAAACATGAAAGGCCATGATACGCTTTGTTTACAGAAATAAAACGCGCATGTCTTAAAATAAAACGCGGCGGAGAAAGGACGAATCGAATCAAAGCACAGCGCTTTGTGTGCATAACGCACAGAGCAGCGAAACGCTTCACTGGCCACTGAAAGAAATAGCATTGTCAAATTTTTGTGCTGCTGTGTTAAGTGATTACAATCAGAGAAGCGTGAGACAGATAAAGGAATCGTAGGCCAGTAAAAAAATATCAAAAGACATTTATTCAAACTAGGCCAAAAATGAGAACTTTTTAAACGTAAAAATTTACATGCAGACAGTCCCCTAAATAACCCAGCCCGTCACCACTTCCTAGTTGTTTTAACTGGGAATAAGATGTGGCGTAACTAACTCACCCTTTGTGTTGCTGCAGTGAGACACCGCAGATATGTAATGTTTGAAGAACTTGAACTTATGCAATGGTATTATTAAATATTTTCCTACTAATCTTATCCTATCGTACTAGGTAATAATATATAGGTATGCGAAAGTTTGTGAGGGTGGATGTATGTAACTCTTTCACGTCAGAACGCCCAAAAGGATCTTCACAGAGGTAGATTATAGTCTGGAATAACACATAGGCTATATATATCCCGGGATGTTTCTGGGTGCTTATATGATATAACTAGAAAATTACATTGATTCTAATCAAATGGCACATGCCATTTAGCACACTATATTGGCAATCCAACAAGGTCATGTTTTGGATCTGGATACGTAATCGCTTAAGTGCTTTCCTTGTAGGCCGCTGCAGTTTTCCTCCAAACGTCAATTTAGTGGCAGTATTACCCTGTCCATTGCTTTACGTCTACTGAACAAACTTTGTCAGTAAGTTTCATCTTTTCATCATCTGCCTAGCCTTTTTCCAACTACATTGGGGTCGGCTTCCAGTCAATCCAGAATTAGCTAAAAATCAATACTTTACGTGGAGTGGCTGGCGACCAGACCTCCACAACCCATAAACTGGGTAACACGGTACTTCTTCGTAAGACTGGAGTCAGATTAACTGGTTTATTACAATCCGTAACGACTGCCAAAGATCTAGAAATGACAGTCGGGACCAACAGCTTAACGTGCTTTTCAAGGCACAGAGGACACTCGGTATGTTAACCCATCCACAGGCCAACCTCGGCAAGCGTTGCTTAACCTTGAAGATCGACCTATGCGGCTGTTATTATTTAGTCACGAGTTTTCTGCACGGTTACGAATATTATTATTGATGACGTCAAGTAACGCCCGGCTTGTCTTTTCTAACTCTGTGGCATGACGTACATGTTTCATCACGTTATGAAGGAAATGTGGTTTATGTGCGTCGAGTGTAGCTTTGTTTGTTCATGTGCATAGATAGTAGATGCAATCCTTCATGTGCATGGTTCTAATTCCACATTTCAGTTGTTAAGATGGCAAAGGCATTATTATATGTGTAACAAACAGATCCCTTATACATTTATTGCAGTCTATGTTAAAAGCACATGTTTACATCATGTAGTCAACTCATCTACTCCGGTTTATTCACTGGACTATTATTTTAATATCCACCTAGATAAGGAAGAGGTGTTTTTGTAACTGGGGGAACCCAGCATACGACGTCTCAGGTAGAAAGCAATGATTTGATTACGAATGTATTTTACAATGTTAGAGGGCTACAACATTTAGAAGGCATCTTCTTGTTTTTGAGTCGTTGGTGACCCACAATTAGTTTGAGCACAGTAGTACAAGTGGGTCATGTTTTATATAGGGGCAATACAAAAGATTTTGTGTCAAACTGGTCTATAAAATCTCATTATGCCCCATCACAAAATTGCTGAGTATCACTCATCGGCTGCTTATTAACCATGGTAGCAAAACCGGGACCGAAGTAATTTTAATTTAATTTATCTTTATTTCAGACATAGGTAAGTCCATATGTTACAAAACACATCGTTCGTAAAGTTGTTAGTAATACACACAAAACTACATTACAATAAAAACAAATTACAAATAAAATTTTGAGTTTTGTTTCCCTTACTATTAACAACTTGTTCTAATGACAAAATAACCTCTAGGTACCCTAACTTTTGAAACGATTTAGCTTCTAAACATAACCCAAGATGGGTGCAGAGCCAAATCCGATAAGACCCCTACAGGAAGAGCGGTGACGCGATGACGCTGCATTTCATTCATTTTATTCGTAGCCAAAACGTTCAGAAAACATTAATCCTCCTACGTACAAGAAAAACGGTCAAGTGCAAGTTATCTTTATTACGTTTGCAAAAATTACAAGAACTAGGTCTTATAATTTTCAAGATCTTTGAAATTATAAACTTGTTGTTCCGCTTCTTGTTTTCTATCTTGATAGCAATGAAATATATAATTTATTACATATTGGCTTTTGCTCGTGACTTTGTACGTGCGCATCCTCTTCCCGTGAGATTTTCGAGAAATTCACTCCAGCCCTAACTAAAATATGGCATCAAAAAATTCGTCTCCATCGCTATCGACTGGAAGTGAGCCCAAAACACTGGCTGCATTGCCACGTTGTATGGCAATGCTTATCCTCTGTCCAAGGTAAAAACCAGGTCTTGGGTCACTCGAAGCGTCAACTAAGCGTTTTGTTAAATCTCCAGTCCTCCTCTACATTCCCCAAAGAACCTTCATGCCAAATTACAGCTTGCTACGACTAGCAGTTTTGGTTGTGCGTTGTCTGTCCGTCACTCAGACAATCACCAGTAACGGACGATTTTTATGTATGCTGATGATTACTTACAAAAGCTTTTCACAAAAAAATACAACCGACTTCCAAAAAAAAAAACAATACAAAGTAAAAAATAACTTTCCATTTCGGAAGTCGGTGTTTTTGTTAGTTTCTTTGTATTTTGACACCGAATTTCGAAATTAAAGTTATTTTCACTTTGTAGTGTTTTTTTTTGGAAGTCGGTTGTATTTTTTTGTAAAATGTTTTTTATTTTTCAATTTTTAGTGGTACCCCACACCTAACAACACCACTGCGAAAATCGCATAAAAGCAAAACACGCAATTTCTATTACTTGGATGACATAAAACCATCATTCAAGTAGACGAATTCCAGCTATTTCGATTTAAAATCCAAAGTTCGTAACCGATTTTGATAAAATTTAAATGGGACCAATCTGCAAGTATATCCTTTCAGATAAAACAAGAATTTTTCAAATCGGTTCAAAATTATCGGAGTAATGAGGAAACAAAACTAAAAAAAAATACAACCGAATTGAGAACCTCCTCCTTTTTGGGAAGTCGGTTAAAAAAAAAACGTTTTCCAAACAAAATAACTTTAATTTCGGAAGTCGGTTTTTAAAAACAAACAACCGTATTTTGTGTCGTGTCACCTCAATTAACACTTTATAAAAAGAAAAATGAAATTGATCACATTGATGTTTTAAAATCTTTAATAAATCATCTAAAGTCGTTGATAATAAAACTTCACTGTTGTGAATATAAAAGCTCTGTGGTAGCTTTTGTAGGGATTAGCCAATCAAATAACACTTTTCCGCTGAAGAATCTAGGTTGATACGGAAATATTATGTCATTCGAAATTCTTACACAATTTAGCACATTTTTAAATTATTATACAGTTCTCAATTAAAAAAGTTTTGTACACTTTCATGAAGATAAATATCACCAAATAAAACCTACAAATGTTTTTGTCTAAACTTTTACACTGTTTGATTACCATTTGAACCTAGTTCATCCAATTAAAATTGCACCAAAACCAAACACGTGAGGAATTCTCTTTGGCATTTATTGTTTGTTATTTCAGTCGGCCAAAATGTCAACACACTCATTATCATTTAACCACCAGGAAACACTATTTTAACTAACAAAAAGTTTCAACCAAAATTCTGTTTTAAACCGTTCAATAATTACCTTAACAATGTCTCTTAATTACCTTACACTCACATCAGAAACTTAAAACATATGATTTGCAAGTAAAAACAATCAACCTCAAGCTGTCCAATGACCTTTCGACGACCAAAAGTAAACTGTGACGGGAGGAAAATAAATCTCAACGGCGCAAGCGCAAGAGAACGTCCCAAAATAAAGTCAGGCGCACGAGGTATCGAGTTCCCCTCAGTTTTAACTAGCGTGTGCCACAAGGCACACCTCGAGCCTGTGATAAATCTCTAGTCGTACAAACCCTCCATAGTGCCTCAAGCTGCAACAATATGACAAGTAAAGTGCTCTAAACCTATTGCATTACCCCCAATAACCCTTGTTTTGTGATTGGATTACCCCAGTGTTTTTTATGTGGCTATAATTTTGCTGTAAGTATCCGCTTTGTTTTTTAATTAATTTTTTTGTCATCTAAGCTTTACACTGACTTTGTGACAAAGAAAAGTAATATAACAAAGAATTTGACAGTCACACGTCTGGTTAATTTTAGTGCGACGCAAAGTCTTGGGTTTGTTTTAAAATAATACACATAACTTTAAAGCTACTGAATGGCACACATTTTTGATGTCAGCACTTTATACCTTAATTTTACAAGAATATCTAAAGCCTATTAACAGGTACTATACTTACCCCACACAAAGGGGCTGTATTTACCCAACCTTTTGCGTTACCCCTTTTCTCACCTGTCATTGACAAAAATAAGCGAGTTTTCTGCATGACGTCACATAACGCGACGTATGTTAGCACGTGTTATAAAACTGCGTCATTTTGAACATTGTTTAACAAACTAAGTTTATCCTGAGACTATTTATGACTATCTTCATTCTCTATTAATAGGTCCGTTTACTTTATGGTGTAACCAAATGAACTAGACCGATGATTCTTACAATATTGTCTAGTAATATGAACTTCATAGTTAAATCTAGAAAAATATCTTGAATATCTAGTAGTTAATTGAATCCAGTAGCCTTGAAAATTAAAGCAACCATTACAGTTCTGACAAACAATAACAAAGGTCTCTCAAGATAAATATTTGTCTGACAATGACGAGGAACTATAAATTGGGTTAACTGACAACATAAAGCAAGATAGAGAGAGGTAAGGCGATCCAACGCGTTATTTTTACTGGGGTAGCTGGAACCGATACACTTCTGGCTGACATCGATTAGAACGTTTAAAAAACAACGTTCTGTATTTTGAGTTTGAAATCAGTAAGAGTGTCAAGTCTCTTGTCAGTTTTTGTCGTTGGTTGACTGAAATGACCAATGAAACTGGCTGTTACAGAAGTGCAATATGAAAACTTTTTAAAAACAGAATTTGTCCTCATTATTATAAACTTGTAGTGTGCTTCTGCAGAGAAAATTATTTTCCTTGTCTTTGTGAATGACGTTGACAAGGAAAAAAATATTAGAAAAAATGTTGTAGGCTGGAAGTTTGGTGACGCATCTGTGTTGCCGCTGGCATTTAAGGTTCCCAAAGATGGCGGAGAATACTGGCAATAAGCTAGACTGCGCACTTGTTTGCTACTCTTTTTAACGTCTTAAAAATATTTACATTTCACCTAAACACTAAAAAGATGAACATGACTGCTGGGCGTGAAGGAAAACATGATTCAGCAATGATTCAAACGATTACTCAGTCAGTTTAAATTTTCATATTCATTGCAAACACACGGACTGTTTCCTGATAGCTACAACCTGAGAGTCTTTAAGACAAGAGTGAATAGGTTACTTCTAGGCAATCGTGCTCCATTTTCTTTCGCATTATCGCTTACCATCAGGTGATATGACTATCTCACCTGATGGTAACCACTGTCGAACGTATGCCTATAAACATTTAAAAAAAAAAACGAAATAGTAATAAAAATCGAATCCGACTTATTATTTGTAGTAATTTCACAACATATTTTTTACAATGAATTCGTAGCTTCGACCGAGTTAAAAGATATAACGTACTGAAAAATTACCACAATAAATATTCAATCAGAAAAATTTTACTCACAAAAGTAAAACTGTCATTAATATTACAAACTTATTCAAGACCAGCTTGAATTGGAAAACTAGATAACCAAGATATCATTTTGGATTCTGAATGAGAGCTGTGATTCTAAAGTTTTGAAACATTTTATTAATTAAGAATTTCCTAAAACTTTGCAATATTAATCTGGTTTCATTGTTGTCTGTATTTACTTGGTCACCAACTAAAACTTGGGTCTGTAAACATCAATAATTTACAACAGAAATTGAAAATTTGTGTTGAAAATTGTTTTTAATTGAATTCGTTTTCGGAAAATCTTTCTGATTTGGAATTATATAAAAGCATGAAGCCGTAATATAATGTGTTGTTGATTTGAACCAGGCAGCCAAATTACTAACTTTCAATCAATTTTCGCATTTGCATCTCATCATGTAAAAAAAGCCTCAATATACATTTTTGAGAGATTGCAACTGATATGCGAATTCAAACGTAATTTGAAAATTATTAGATTTGATGTATGACGTGTAAGGCTTGAAATATGACGTGTAAGGCTTTTAAGGAAGACATTCTTTGCGGAAGATTTTGGGGTCAGATTAACATAGCATTTTGTGGAAGTAATAAAATATAAGATATAAACTTTACCGGGATCTTACCCTTTTGATGATATACTGTGTTTTCAGCGAGTACTAAGCTCATCATAATCTGCCTAGCCTTTTCCTAACTATACTGGGGTCGGCTTCCAGTCAAACCGGATTCAACTGAATACCAGTGTTTTACGTGGCCGACCTTCACAACCTCTTAACTGGGTAACACGGTACTCCTTGGTAAGACTGGAGTCAGATTTATTGGCTTCTGACTTCCTTCTGCATATTATTCAAATTCATAAATTCATTAATTATATTAAAAAAAACTATGAGCTTAGTATTCGTGAGGAGCTCGTGGCTAAATAATAACAGCCGCATGGGTCAATCTTTAAGGTTAAGGAACGCTTGCCAAGGTTGGTCTGTGGATGGATGACCATCTTAACATACCGAGTTTTTTCCGTGCCTCGGAAAGCACGTTAAGCCGTTGGTCCCGGCTGGCATTTGTAGATCTTTGGCAGTCGTTACGGATTGTCAGAAGCCAGTAAATATGACTCCAGTCTTACCAAGGAGTACCGTGTTACCCAGTTAATGGGTTGTGAAGGTCGGTTGTCGAGGTCCGCTCCACGTAAAACACTGGTATTCAGTTGAATCCGGTTTGACTGGAAGCCGACCCCAGTATAGTTAGGAAAAGGCTAGGCAGATTATGATGAGCTTAGTACTCGCTGAAAACACAGTATATCATCAAAAGGGTAAGATCCCGGTAAAGTTTATATCTTATATTTTATTACTTCCACAAAAAGCTATGTTAATCTGACCCCAAAATCTTCCGCAAAGAATGTCTTCCCTAAAAGCCTTACACGTCATATTTCAAAACGTCACAATAATATATAAAGATTTCATCATTTACCTCTCTCAGTACTCCAAGCAAACATTATTCCAATGTACTGTCAGCACAATATGATAGATTTTCGCGAAATAATATTATATTTATTATTCAGTACAAAAACGTACTTTCCCATCCTTTTATACATGTTTTTACACAAGCTTTTATGTAAACAATAAGACGTAAAATATTCAGATTCGTACTGGATGAGATTTCGAGTAGAATAGATGAATAATCCCGTTGGGATGTTGGGAGAGACGAAACATTGAATGAATAATTATTTTGATTTTGATAAAGATTTTAAGGTCTATGATGAAGATGAATTTCGACTATTTTTGCGGCCAGATTTACACAAGCAAGCATAACATAACGCAATAAATAAATTTAAAAAATACATTTATTTCGAGCAACCTTAACTCATATGTGGAGTACACACAAATAAAAACAAAATACAGAAAAGAAAAAAGGATAATAAAAATAAAACCACAAAAAAAAAAACAGAGACAGTCCATTCTGCCCGCGCAATACCTCTTATAGGGACACTGTACACATCATTTTGAACATCTTTTATAGTGGGTCCAACCCAAAATTCGCTAAAAAAAATCAACAGATCAGTAGGTACATTTTGTAAAGAAATCCGCACATAAATGTACGGGGTAGTCGATTTTTTCTTCGCGATTTAATTTTTGGTCTTACATTTAAAGTTGTTGTTACTGATGACTGAGCTAAAAAAGTTTTGCGTTGATTCAATTTCACGTTAGATACGAATAATTCAACCAGATAAGCAAAACAAAACTTATTTAAAGATGACCATTAGTTTATTATGTCATGTAGTATAATGCCAATAGAATCCTCGTTTTCACTCATAACTTACTCGTAAGTTTGTGGACACAAACTTCGCTTGCCAAGAAAGGGATTATGACAATAATTCTCCAGACAGAGTCGATTAATATCACACAGAAGGAACAAAAAAGAACTGTTTGGACATGTGATAGTAAATCAAAAAGTAGAACATAGTTAATAGGCTTAGGACGTCTTTAAAAGCATGATCTGGTGTGAGAGCTATACAGGGCGTTTTACACAATGGAATAATGATGACATTGGCACTTCGTAGTACGGTCCCAAAATTAAAACGCATAAACAGGTGGAACTGTACCGACTAGGAAATTTAAAAAGAAAAATAATAAGTCTCTGAAAGCGTGTTTTTGTCATTTTTTCAATTCACCGTTTTCTTTTGTCGCTTAAAATTACACTCTAAAATGTCACCCATTGTAATGTTTTTAACCAAAAATAAATATAACATCAATAAGATTGCAAATTAATTAACCCGGAATCAAGAACAATGCTTTACGCAGTTCTCAAAGAAAGCGTGTCACAAAACTCACAAACGCACAAAAGCTTCTTTGTGTACAAGCCAAATACGTAGAAAAATGATTCAAAGTGTTCAATGAAAAGTAAAAAAAAAATACAACATCTGCCAAAACGACTAAAAATAGTAATGACGCTTCCATTGCTCGTCTACAAGGAAAGAGGCGAAACGTGTTCATAACAACCCACGCAATGGAAATTAATGTGTTAACACTGGAAGCAAACCATCGGAGTTCAAATTTTATAATGATGTATAAATGTTTTGTTTATCTACAGAGAATATTATTAGGTGAGACCTGTGGATGAGACGTTTGAAATATGCGGAATTCAGATTAGCTTCAAATTAAATAGCTCACGTGTGCGTATTTACTTCTATATAACAATTTTCGAATCTTCCAGTTTCAATTTTTTCGAAACTATATCATTAATTTACATCTTTCGTCTCTACTAAAGTTGTCACAAAACAGTATGAGTATTGACTATTCAAGATTACTTTTGTCTAGCACATACTAAATCCAAATGCAACTTTGTTCTTACGCTTCAATCAAACCTTATCTATAAAATAACCGGCAAATCAATCAAAGATTCAGCTGACAAATCAAATATCTGAGGACATACTTCGTCTCTTAATCAAATAGTTCTTCGAAAATCTACCACTAGACAAAACTGAAGATATTACAAATCTGTCTTCAGAAATGACGATAGAACACAAAGTGGAAAAAGATCTTAAACAGTCTGATTTATTCCATGATGTGATGTTGAACACACAGCCATGTCCAGAATAAGTTGACTTCTCAATGAAGGAAAGCCAATAGATAACAAGGTCAACTTTTGGTAGAATTTTGAAGCATGATATAGCTCTATACGTCAAGTTCAGTTCTATTCGTCTTGTGATGTCGTCCGTGACGCGTCATATTCTAATTATAATCACTTCATCATAGAAGAAACAGGAGTATAGATAGTAATGGTGATGTAATGATAGGAAGGGTGATAATAATTATGACGCTAAAGCGATGTGACAAAGAGTCATCATCTGCCTAGCCTTTTCCCAACTATATTGGGATCGGCTTCCAGTCAAACCGGATTCAGCTGAATACCAGTGTTTTACGTGGAGCGGCTGTCTACCAGACCTCCACAACCCATTAACTGGGTAACACGGTACTCCTTGGCAAAACTGGAGTCAGATTTACGGGCTTCTGACAATCCGTAACGACTTCCAAAGATCTACAAATGACAGCCGGGACCAACGGCTTAATTAACGTGCTTTCCGAGGCACGGAGGAAACTCGGCATGTTAAGATGGTCACCCATCCACAGACCAACCTAGGCAAGCGATCCGTGCGGCTGTTATTATTTAGCCACGAGCTCCTCCGATGTGAGAAAGAGTATCTAGAACAAAAAGAAATGTTATCTGCTAAAAGTCACAAATGTATGGAATGGGCTCGAAAGAGGAACGCAGAGGGCGTTAGCAAGAACAAGGATAGGTTTTAGTCAATAGGGAATATGCATGAAAAAAGTATTTATGATCTGAACAGTTTATCTAAAAGTATTCGAAAATATAATACTAACTGTGAAATTAGAATCTTAATTGCTCGAAAAACGAACGAGATACAATTATTTTAAACAAATATATCTGTCCCTCTCGCGTAAACGCTGTTTTCTATGGCAGCTGTATAGTCGTCGTGTAATTTGACGTCACATTACGTATCGGTCTTCTCTTTCTAACTGTAGTCTTTGAAGCTTTATAACTTAATAAATGATGAAGGTATTTAAAAACTAATTTCATGATTGTTTACTAGAGCTAATAAGTATTTTATTTTGCAAATAAAAAAAAATCATGCATATTTCCTATTAAAGTCTGATACTCCCTTTCACTCCGCCCAGAGTAGAAGGAGTCATTAGATGATTTCTCGCCATAAAGAAAAAATGGTATCGGCCTGTATTCTCGAACTATCACGTGATTAATCCTAAACATTTTGGCATTTTGACATTCGCTGTCGTCGATAAAAAAAAATACTTTGGTCTACAACCTTGACTTCAGAGGTTTCAAGAGCAGAAAGTAATATACAGATCTATAAATGACTAGGGCTAATTAAAAAATATGAATGCTAGAAGAGACTACATAGGGTTTGCTTAAGACGAGGTCTCATAAAAGTAAAAAACGTTGACTTATGTTTCGTATGTCAAAGTTTTTTATTTTTTCACTTTTGAGTTGTGAATACTTGGACGACGCCTTTTTCTACGCAGAAATTGAAATGTGCAAAAATGCTCATAAAATAAAACTGAATTAAATTTTAAACACCAAATGACAAGTGTGCCGCATCGAACTGAAAAATAATCAGACAAATCGGATCAGAAACCAAAAAAGTCACCCACCGAATTGAGAACCTCCTCCTGTTTTGGAAGTCGGTTAATGATTTTAAAAGTTTCAACACACAATGAGGGTTTTCTGTAACGAAAAGCACCAGGTGGCTGCACTGAGGCGTCAGGTCCAGAAACCTGTCAAACGCTAATATTTCCTGTCACTTATTAAATTCACATCAAACTTCATGTCAAAGTCACTTTTTCAAGGAAGATAACCTCTCGTGTATGTGGCTCCAACTAGTGGTGTAAAATTTCCTGGAAATCCTCACTGATATACTCTACCTGAAGACCATAAAAATACTTACATAAATGCTCAAAGCAGACGAGAATCTCACTTGTCACAAACAACCTAGTTCCCTATTTAGCTACGACACCAAATGACTCAGAAACAAGTGAGGCAGAGCCAAGTCACCTATCGACACATTCCTACTAATTATTATCTAACACTTCAACATCTTTTTCAGGCTTAGGAACCAACATTTCTAGAAATTGTTGACTATTTTTACCAATGAAGTCATTCTTTGTATTTTTGCGTTGGTAGTCAACTCATCATTATAAAAGAATTTGTCAACAATACTGAAAATAACTTTAATAAACCACATTAACATTATACCCACATATACCGAACGTGACACCAGCAGAATAGTCGCAGCTAGCTCAATGACCATAAAAAATTAAAGGCACCAGTGTTTTCTTTTATTATAATACATTAAAATGAAATAGCATCATCCCCGATTATTTGCAGGACAATTTAAAATTCTATAAATTCCCAAGTTACAGAAACTTATGTGGTTTTACAGTAACTTTCACTCTATATTCTCAAGCAAAAGGTTTGAAATCGTCTGCAAATGCGGGTAAATGAAGAAACTCGAGCAAATTTTGAATTTTCTAACACCCATGAGAATTCCAGTTTATGCTTTGTGTCACAATGCTTAAAATTATTGGTTATACACTTGATTTTGAAAGTGCCAAAATTATTTGGCGTAACGGTATAATTTTTTTGAAACCATTTTAACTGTATTGTTATAAGAACCAAAATCACTACTTCCACTAATATCCTGATGTAACCGTTGAAATGTCAAGAAACATCTTCTTGGAGATACCTGTTCTATTTCTTACAACATAAGATTGAAAATCATTCGCCGTAACTCGCACTAAACGTCCAGTCAACAGGCGCATGAAATACCAAACGTTTCTATTTATAACGGCAGCCGGATCTCAGAGGATGTGCCTGTGCGAACACCAAATTTAACTTCTCGGCTTCGTCCATAACGATAGCTACGTATTTGACGCCATAAAATTCTATATTAAGTGAAGGTCGTTTGATGAAGAAAGGTTATTTTGTAAAGAAAAAACGCAAAACATTTCTTATTTAGTTTGTGTAGTCATCGTCTTTATTTATATCACTTCCTCCTTTATTATACAGTCTTCCGTATAGCCCTTTGAATATTACAAGCGTCCAATGTCACAAGACTCGCCATCTGAATTTTAAAGCAAAATTCCTTCACCTTCTGAAGAAAAACGACTTTGATCAATATTGGATCTCTGTCTCCGTTGCCAAATCGTATATTAATGCAAATCTCATCGAAATCTTTCCTCTTCGTGATTTCAGTTTTAGATTAAGATCTGCTTTGCTTACGTAGTGCGAGAATCGACGGGAAACGAGTGGTATTTTAAGGGAGTTAATCAATTTCCTGTGATTTTTTGTAAAAATAGAACACACATCATGTGTGTAGGTGTAAGAGGCAGCTAAAAGGAGATCGTACGGCTTCCTATGTGTATAGTAACGTCATGAAAACACAAACATAACGAAAATTAAGAATAATTATACGAAAAATGTCTGACAAATCATAGCAGCTATCTACGATCTTTACGACTAAACAAGCCCTTTTAATACAACTCAAAAGTATTCACCAACTAGAAAACTGAATTGAAACACACAGCATCAAAGCCGTATATAGAACCAATAAGTAGGAGTACACTATGCATTACTGAAATTCATCTTCCATTCTTTAAACCAGCTTCTACACTAACTATTATCAATGGATAGAATGCTAGTAGTTCACTAACTGCCGCCATTTTCAAAGCAGTACACACCTTCGAAACACATTAGACTCCATTATGAACGTGTAGGTTTTCTCACGATGTTTTCCCTCATTCTTGGAAGTCATTGATAAATGATATAGGTATAGATATTTCAAAAGCACATTAGCAGGTTTTCAATATCACGATATCGAGTTTCTGTCCTGTTAGTATCGCAATATATGTTTTATGAAATATTCTTTGTGCCTTTTTACTGAGAATATTAGAAGGTTTCAGTATTATATGGCTAATATTGTCGAGAGTAATGTTAGCTTGTATATTATGTTATATTGGTTGGTAACAAGAACATTTTATTATATTGATGTGAAACATACTTTTTATTAAATGCTTTACACATATGCATTTTTTTTATTATTTGCCCTGAACAACTCAAAAAGTGCTTCTCGGAGTGCATCCTTGTGGGTCTTATAATAATTCAACTATTCAAATTATACTTATGTATCACGTTTATGATACTAGTGCAAAATCTTTAATTTTAGCTATACTGTGGTGTGAGTAGCTACAGACTATCAGGAATGAAAGCGAAATTCGGATTTAAATAATCATTATATTCTGGGACCTGTGCCCGAATCCAAGCTAATACATGATCTGTCTACCAAAAACAATCAATTTCCTTTTCTTTCTGGTTTCAAACCTAAGCTAGACTTTTTAATTCACCCTTACAAAGTTTTATTGAGTGGCCAATACGAATCGAGTACCCCAAGGACACACATGAGCAAATATAAATCAAGTAAACCAAGGACACACATGAGCATCACAATACTGATGTTGTTTACTGTTACTATTTTATTTATTCCTTAATTTTATTAATATTCATATTTTCTTCATCAGGTACGTAAACAGCACTGAGCAACTATGGAGCAGTTTGAGTCACTACTGACGTGCTGCGTCTGTCTCGACCGGTACCGGAATCCAAAGCTGTTGCCATGCCAGCACAGCTTCTGCATGGAGCCGTGTATGGACGGCCTTGTCGACTACGTCAGGCGACAGGTACGGATCATTATTATTTCGTAACTTGGATTTATTTTTCACCTCAGTGCCATTGACGGCGTTTTGGTAGTTGATTAGCAAGTAGTATAGTAATAACTTATGTTTTAAGTTTACTAATTCCGCTTTTTGTACAAAAATGCAACTTTAAGGACCACTGATTTGAAGGTAAAAAGTTCAACATAATTTGTAAATATGTAAATATAATTTTATGATGCATGGAAGTGTTTTAGAATAGAATTTAACTACAATAAACATGCAACTTTAAATAAAATTCTTTTGCAGGTCAAATGTCCAGAATGCCGTGCCGAGCACCGAATCCCATACCAAGGAGTCCAGGGATTCCCAACAAATGTCACTCTCCAGCGATTTTTGGAACTTCATGCAAATATTGCTGGAGAACTCCCAGACCCCACTGCTGGACAGGTCATGGAAAGATGCAACGTATGCTCAGAAAAAGCCTACTGTGCACCATGCGCCCACTGCGACAAGAAAGTCTGTGAAGACTGCAAGTCCGCACACATGGAGGTCTTACGTAGAGAAATTTCAAGAATAAACAATCAAATACGCCGTGGCCTCAACAGGCTTCAAGACATCCTTGGAGTAGTTGAACGCAATACAACTAACCTCCAGACAAACTGCGGAGCAGTAGCCGGAGAAGTTGACGAAATACATAAAAGACTAGCCAAGGCGTTGAAAGATAGAACCGATTTCTTAAGAAACGAAGTTGATCGCTACTTAGCTACTGAACTTAGAAACCTCACTAATTTGAAAGATAACCTAGAGTTAGAATTAAGTAATATACAAAGTAATTGTGATCTCGCCGATAAATATATGAACGACGACGTAGAATGGGAAGATACGGAGTTAGTAGACACTAAAGAAATTTTCCTGAAGACGGTCGAATTCCTCAGAAACTTCGATTATGAAGCTGGTGATTATAATCGTAGGGTACGGTTTATCATGACACATGACCCGAACCAACTGGTCATACACGTCGCAAGCTATGGTGAGCTGAATATCACTCAACCTAACGCATATTCTTCGGGAATGCCACAAAGCCAAGGCCTTACAAGGTCTAAGAGCGATCATCGCCTAGCTACACAGTTCCGCCAACAGGAAGAGGCAAAGGGTTGGCAAGAAAACGATGAGCCAGTACTAGGAGGTCGTAAATTTGGTGAACGTCGTCCACCTCCGCCTGAAAAGCACACGAGAGACTACGGTGCTACTGACGACTACAGCGGTTACGAGTCTGAACATAGGCCAACCAGATCTAGGTTCCGTTCTCGTTTTGTCAAGAGTCACTTAGACAATGACTCTGATTCAGAACAAACCACTCGTGCTGCTAAGGCAGAGCAAACACAAAAAGAAAAAGAGAAGGTCACTGATACAGAAGATGCTACCCGAGGACCCCTCAGTGGCATATTCCGATTGAGTGACTGTCCGCGTGTCATGCAAAGGATATTAGATGTTGACAGCGGAAAGAAGAAAGAAAAAAAAGAACCTCCACCACCCCCTAAACCAGTTCAGCCTACACCTCAGCCGCGTCGCCCACCACCTGCGCAGAGGCAGCAAAGCGAAGATGACGAGATTACACGCCTCAAAAGACAAAATAAAGCTGGCGCAGCTGCCTCATCTCAAGAACCTGAACGTGCTCCTGCTCGTCCAGCTGAAGAGGAACGCACTGCAGTAAACCGTAAACCACCCACACCGGCGCGGGAGGTGAGTTGGGAGGAAGATAGAGAGTGAAAACTAAGCCAGCAGTACAACGTAGATTTTAAGGAAATCATCGATACTAACAAGAAAAAACGCAACAACTAACGGCATTCCATAAAATACACTCCGAACACATCTAACTCATTTATATACACATACACAAACACTACAAGAAAAAAAAAACTTACCGTTTTGGTGTCAATATCGATTTACATGTAATTTCTCAGGCGTCCAGTGATGGTGAATCCGATGAATCTGTTGGATCTCTGCAGCGTAATCAGCGTAAAAATGTGCCTGCACCACAAAAGCCAGTAACTACGGCAAGAAGACCGTCAGCCACTGAAACGCCAGCACCGCACCGAGCAGCCGCTCGTGCACCCAGCACAGAATCAAGTGCGTCAACTGAAAGCTCCGGCTCGGCGGTGAAACACACAGGTGCCATTTTAAGCATCGCTGAATTAAAAGCAAAGTACAGCCCAAACGCGCACCCTACAACTCCTGGATCTCGTTTCTCTTCCGCAGGCAACGAGAAACCAGCTCCAGCAGCAACTAACGGCACAGCCGGTGGCGCGCAACGGGTCCAGAGTCGCTTTGTCGGCTCGCAGCGTCCCACCCCCGCACCCGCACCCGCCGAGCCGGCCCACGTAGACTCCGACACAAGCTCCGAGGAAGAAACTGACTCGTCGGAGGAGAGTGACGAGGAGCCTGTCACGCAAAGAAAGCCCGAGAGCCAGGCGATGGCTCGAAGTGACATCGGTCCACTTCTCGCGCGTAGCACGAATGCCCGTAATGACGCCGTCGACAATAAAACCAAAGAGACTCCCACACCGTCGCGATACCGCACGAGACAGACGTCGCAGACGGAAGAAGAGCCCGCGCCTAGGTACAGCGCCGCATCCTCGTTAAGCAACAGATACGGAAGCAAGCCAAGAGAGGAAGAACCGGCATCGTCTCTGGATGATGAGACAAAATACCCCACGGCTAGATCAAGATACCTCGCCCTGAAAGAGCGCCGCAACCGTCTCGCTAGAAGTAAAAGCAGTCACACCGGTTTCGGTGCTGGAGACGACGACGATCAGGACGAACCGGTGTCACCCACAACAGCGTCACCCTCTGCGTACCTCGCGGCTCGATACGGCTCCGGCACTGGTGGTTCGGAGTTGTCTCGCAGCCGATCTTCGCACGCACTAAAGTCTCGAGAGAGCTCGCCCGAACGGCCTCCTCCCAGTGAAAAAGACGGAGCGGCCCTTAGTTCCTGGGCGAGATATTTAAAGAACAAGTACGGATCGCGGGGCAAGGATCGCGACCCGGCCAGTACCACGTCGAGCACGTCACGTCGCCTGTCTCTCGGGCTACCATTGCGCTCGGCAAACGAGCTTGCCAGTTCTGATGATGATTCAAAAAACGCGGCAGGCTCCCCCATCTCCCCTACGGCGGCTACAGCAGCGGTAGCAGGTTAGAAAGAGAAACGTGGCGTGTACATAGATTGAGTGCTTAGGTTTGGTTTGACAGATGGTTTGCTCTGGTAATATTCTTGTATGCTAATCTATTTTTCTGATGGTAGGTTTCGCAGCAGCCGGTTCCTCCCCTAGGAGCCAGTACATGCAGAAACGCCGTTTACAATTCAGCGTGGGGAGTCGGGGGAGCGAACCCGGATGTTTTACTTGGCCTCGTGGTATCGCTGTGGGTCCCGACAACACTATGGTCGTGGCCGATTCATCTAACCACAGAGTGCAGGTGAGGATATTTATTTAGTTTATTTTGAAGAAAGCTTACAGACTAATTACAAACATAAATGACATGCTTAGGTAATATAATTTGCTAATTACAAGCTTCCACATATATATGACTACTTAGTTATATTTATGGTGCTTGCGTTGACCAATTATAGCGTAGGTAAGTAAACATATTTAATGTATCTTAGGTATGTAGATACATTTGTTTTGTCAAGTCGTGCAGTACCAAAATCAAAAGTTAGTTATGGCAGTCACCAAAATACTCCCTGCTCAAAATCTTTTGATTTTATGTGCGCTGGTGCAAAACAAGTCGACATCCAGGTGTGATGGTAAACTATTGAAGGCTTTAGCACTTCGTATGCAGAAGGAGTTGCGCCTGTACTTTGTCGATGCGAATGGTACTTGGACTAGCGATCGTTTTCTATTATAAGGTTATTTAAATTAGTGCGAATAAGTATTTTGCAGAGTAGTTCGGGACAATCAACCGAGCCGTTTGCGATGTTCACTAAAAAACAGATATCACTTATATTTCGTCTTACTTCCAACGAGAATTGATAACGCTTACATCGGTGTTCATGGTCAACTGAAAATTGCCTAGCCTTGAAGTCCAAGTACCGCAAAAATTTCCTTTGAACAGATTCAATACGAGATTTGTAGATCTCATATTGAGGGTTCCATACTTGAGATACGTACTCAAGTTGGCTACGCACTAAAGAACAGTAGAGAACTTTCAGTGGTTTCAGGGAACGAAAGCTAGAACAAGCTCTAAATATAATATCTTATCATCTTTACGCATGAAACGCAAGGTAGGTATGCGTCTTGCTTGGCGATTACGAAATAAAATCTTCGTATTTTTTTTATACTCTTTCTAACAAGATATCATGAAGAAGTTTCTGAGTTAACATTTAATCCATTCCGATATTTAGAAAAAGTTTCAATCAATAAAATTTAAAAATAAATACTAGGGATGGAGTTATACTTGCTACTTGAAATTCTAAGCAGTCGCGTACATAAAAAGTCTCGGAATTTTCTCTGGAAACTGAAAATATAAAACTACTACATCTTCCCACTTAAACATGGAAACCAACTCTGAAAATAAACTCTAAATATAGGAATCCAATTCTATACCATCACGTTTCGACTAAAGTTGTTCAGAAAAACTGCAGTGTCATACCGATTCGATGCAGTAAAGAAAGCATCATAAGTTTTCGTTACAAACGATACCCGGTGACCACTGCTCCAAATATAAAATGAAGAATTGATGCTGGCCGCATGTTCTCCATTTTGGCACAAGGTCAAAACAAAAATTTCGAACTATTTCGATTTTAGTGGGAACGTAAACATTGGACAGTTAATTACTGAGCGGCTAGAACGAATATTTTGACGTATAGTAACGTTAACGTAAGCGAATTTTGAATGTGAAAAACTACAACCCCGATAGTTTTTGGTTTAATGTTATGGGACATATACAATTTATATCATTTAAAAATATGAAGGTGTCTTATTCAAATAAATATTTTGTGCGAAACGAGTATTGTAGCTATGGTACAATTTTACGTTACGTTACTATACATCAAAAATATTCGTGCTAGGCCCTCTGAGGTGTTTAAGACTGGACAAGTACTTGAAGGACTAATAATAATTATGAACGAGTTCTAAGCACCTTTATTTATTTAGTACCGTGCTAAGGAAAATTGAAAAACATCCAAACTTACTCGTACAGATGTATGTTACAGACTTTCAAATAGTAAGTAATGTTATAAATGTAAAAAAAAAATGGTTAATTGATTATAACGCTCTCACACCTAAATCGCTGAACCGATTTTGATGAAATTTGTTGTAGAGATAGATGGGTCGTCTGAGTCAGATATAGGCTACTTTTGCAAAAACCTAGATACACACGAGTGGGCCCGTTGGGTAAAGCTAGTTTTGCAATGTTAGTAGGTAAACTCTCAGCTCAAGGCAAAATGTTTTATAAGCTCCTTCAAATAGAATAGGTACAATGTTCTTTGAAAAGTACTCTCAATCGATGCTTATGCATCTTCAATTGTTGCTGTACCAAGGTCATTTCAATAAAAGCAAAAGCAAACTCTCTATTTCTGTTTGGTTTCCTGTTTTGTTAAAGTAGCAAGCCTTGCTTTTCATATTATGATTTTATTGTTATAGTTAGAAAATGCATTTGTATTTTTCTTTCATATGATATTATGAAACAAAATAATCAATTTTGACCTTCTTTGCATAACATTATAACGTTATGCAAAGAAGGTCAAAATTGATTATCTTGTTTTAACATTTTATATGAAGAGCTCGTGTCTAAATAATATCAGCCGCACGGATCGATCTTCAAGGTTAAGCAACGCTTGCCAAGGTTGGTTTGTGGATGGGTGACCATCTAAACATACCGAGTTTCCTCCGTGCCTCGAAAAGCACGTTAAACTGTTGGTCCCGGCAGTCATTTGGAGATCTTTGGCAGTCGTTACGGATAGTCAAAAGCCAGAAAATCTGACACCAGTCTTGCCAAGGAGTACCGTGTTACCCAGTTAATGGGTTGTGGAGGTCTTGTAGGCCGCCGCTCCTCTTAAAATACTGGTATTCAGTTGAATCCGGTTTGACTGGAAGCCGACCCCAATGTAGTTGGGAAAAGGCTAGGCAGATGATGACTTCATCATAAATACAAGTGTATTTATATGCCACCGGATTATTGTAAACTCCCTTAAGTCACTACATATTATACCTAAAACAAAGTCCTCTGCCGCGTCTGCCTCTCTGTCTGTCTGTCTGTCTGTCTGTTCGCGGTCAACTCAAAAACTACTTCACCGATTTTCATATTGTTTTCACCAATGGATAAAGTGGTTTTCGATGAAGGTTTTAGCATATTATTTGTCAAGCAGGCGAAGCCGGGGGAATCAGCTAGATTATAAATAAATGGAGTAAGAATGTAACAAACTCTTTCGTCTCGATAAGGCATCCTAATGCCATACATAATTATATTGTAAACGATCAAATCTCATTTGTGTGGTATTTAATTGCATTTAAAATGAGTTTTAATTTCATTTATAAATTGTGGAAACATTCACATTATTATACAGAATTTATAATCTAATCAAGATTTTACAATCTTACGGTGTTTACGATAGTCCGGTGTCAAATATAATAATTAAGTTTACTTTACTCTTCCAATTAATTTTAACAGTCATTACAAACAACAAATTTTAATATCATCTGCTAACAGATGGTACAATTTACAAATAAACACCCATCTAAAAATAACCTCTCAGAGGCATTTAATAATACATTTAAGACAC
This sequence comes from Ceramica pisi, assembly GCA_963859965.1. Taxonomy (NCBI): domain Eukaryota; kingdom Metazoa; phylum Arthropoda; class Insecta; order Lepidoptera; family Noctuidae; genus Ceramica; species Ceramica pisi. The sequence continues at coordinate 3,925,563 of OY982538.1, forward strand.
ACGTACACCACAAAAACACGTGTGTAACATCGTTTCTAAAAACCGTAACGAAATACCGTAACGATCTTTTTCAGCGAAAGTTGTTCTTAATGGTTATTTTTCCCACAGGTGTTCGATTCCAACGGTATTTTCGTGAAGGAGTTTGGCCAGTATGGCAGTGGCGAAGGAGAATTTGACTGCCTTGCTGGAGTTGCTGTCAACAGGATCGGACAGTATATCATTGCTGATAGATATAATCATCGTATTCAAGTGAGTTTTTTAGCTTTTAATTATTTTTTACGGTCTGCATTTGCTTTGGATCAGTTTGTTGAGGCTATGATTAGAATTGGCCTTTGACCAGCAACGTTTTTCAGCTGGAATGATTATGTAGCCAAAACTTTCTGATGAATATTCATGTACGAAGCGACAAAATACAAATGAAAAATAAATAAAAATACAAAACTACACTTTGGAATTATCTAATTCAATAAATTTTATGTTAAATCTACTAGGGACAATATGCGAAAAATTATAGCTATCTTGAAAAGGCAATTTGCTCAAGCATATTATCATTGTACCGTATTTTATTTTACGACAAATCAGCCCAGTTGTATCCTTCACATTCATTAATATCGTCTGTCTTAATAGACAGCGAGAGATTAACACTAAAACTATAAATAAACTTCAAAACAAAATACCCAGTTGAAACCAACGGCAATTAATATTCACCGCGACTTACCAATAACTGCCATTAATAACGATAGCTAAATAGCAGCTGCTGTAACTTATCTGGTATAGCTACACAGCTATATCGAAGCAGAATTATTGTGCAGTTAAATATATCGGTTTTATAAGTTCGCAACATCAGCACATCACTTTGGAATGAACGGAGTGTCGTTTTCAAATTTGAATAAAATACTGGCTGCTTGTAATTATATCGTTTTATTTGAAACTAGCTGACCCGTGCAACTTCGTCTGCGTCACATTTTCCATTACTGCTCCGCTCCTTTTTGTTTTAGCGTGATGATAGCCTATAGCCTTCCTCGATAAATGGGCTATCTAACACTGAAATAATTTTTCAAATCGGACCCGTAGTTCCTGAGATTAGCGCGTTCATCCAAACAAACAAACTCTTCTGCTTTATAATATTAGTATAGATATGGTGCAACTTTTGAATTTGAAAATGGAATTATAGAAGGCTCTTGCCTTCCTTTACTTGGATTTTGTTGGATAAAACAAAGTTGAGGGAATTAGACACTTTTTTTTTTAAACAAAACGGGGAAACGTTAGAGAAAAAACACACACAGAGAGAGTGAAAATGAGCTAACTCATCAATTCTATTAATTACGTAAAACAATGGTCCAAAAATATGGCAAGTATTTTTTAATCAGTCAAACCTACATTCAAAATGTATGATTTGATTCAAAATGTTCACCGTAAACTAAAAAAAATATATTGTAGTAATTACTTTGAAAATGGGAAATATTTTGACGTGTGTTTCATTTTGGCTGTAAGAACTAATATTTAAAAATCGAAAAGGAGCAATGTGTAAAAAATTTACGAAGCCTGTATACATTGTTCGAAAGTTCAAAATTACGGACTATACAATGGAGTGTGCGGTAAAATAGGTACTCTCACCTTAGTACCTACTATACCGCACGCTCCGATGTATGGCGCCGTGCGTATCCTTTACGGTATTTTTTAAATCTCCATAATCTCCCTAATCTTTTCAAAGTTAGAGTGAACAGGCTACTTCTGGGTAAGCTCGCTCCATCGTAGACTTTGTCTCTGTCATCTCTGACCAAGACTAGAGTCAAGAGCAAACCCATACCAAGTAAAAAAAAAAAAAAAAAAACAATATAATTATAAGAATTCAATCCGTCTGCATCCGTCAGCAAAAAACTCTTCCGTCTGCGTCCGTTCCGGAAGCGTTCTGGGAGCGCTTTTTTTGCGAAAAACTTTTTGCTCAGAAGGTTTGTCACACGTTCTAATTACCCGACTGTTACACTTATGTTATTTTCGAGTGTATTTATGTATGATGTATTTTAATCTTTGGCGCACTCTGTAGCATAACCCTGTGGCTTGATAGGTATATAAAAATTAAAATATCTGAGCTTCGGTGCCATTTTAATGACTTCCACTTTTTTAACTTATCGAGTGGGGTATCAATATAAAGGGCTCGAGGAGACATTTAAAAAAATGTAACTTATTAAAATGTAGGAAATAAATAAATGATTTCGTCAAAAAAATCCGACTGGACGGTACAATTTAATACAATATTTACAATATATATAATTCTACTAAAATGTTTCACGCAGACGCAGGCGCAAACGGAAGCGCGTTCTTATTTTAAAAACGCACACGTTTCCCCATTTGCAAATTCGCGCCATTTTCAATTAGAAACGTCAAAGATAGTTGCGACTTTTAATTATAATATTCTTAGAATATATTGTGTTCAAGCGAGGAATCAGATATAAATATGGAATCTACTCCACCGAATGTGGCGCCAATTGCAGAAAATGGTCTCTTGCCGCCAAAATCGCGAGAACGCTATTTAATGATTCACAATATTTTTTAATAGATAATGAAAAAGTTTGTTTAATTATGTATTTATATAATGTGTCGAAAAACGTTGTATGACACACGAGCGGATATTGGTCTTTACAAACTCGTGACTATGGTAAACCCTCGACTTCGTCTCGGGCTTACATTTGTCTACTCGTTTGTAAAGACCAACTTACCGCTCTTGTATCATAAATAACTATTTTAATACCATACAATTTTGACTACATTACGTATTGCTTCACTGGGACATAATCGTCACAGATTCCTATTGTTTATTAGAATCCAGATGGTTGAGATTCTATTTGTTTTTTTTTTTTTTTCGAAAATAGTACCTATGTAGGTACATTCTATACATTAAATAAAACGACATATTTTACAAGCACAAGAAAGCAAACAAAAATATTTACGAGACCAACCAAGTAACCATATTCCATACCAAGGTAAATATGGAAAGCTTATTTTCTAAATCGTATTACATCCGTATCCTGTACTCTCAGATAAAGGTTTTACGAACCAATTGGTTTTGTTTATCCTAAATTCAGGGTTCCCTTTAAGTTATAGAAATCGTATTTTTCATGTAAACTAGATAAATAAGCATTTGTGCGAAAAAAACAGGTTTCAAAACAAAGTCTTTTAGTTTTCTAAACTCAAATCAAATGAAAAGACATTTATTCCAACAATGCTGAAAATCAGCAATTACATGTACACAGTCACCCACATCGCCCAGGCCATCACCACTTTCTAGTGTTTTAGCTGGGATGAAGAAGTGGCGGAACAAACTTCCCAGCAACACAACTGTCTGCTAAGTCTGAAGAACTTAACTACATAAATCATAAACAAAGTCCTCCGCCGGGTCTGTCTGTTCGCGATAAACTCAAAAAGGACTGCACCGATTTTCATGCTGTTTTCACCAATGGATAGAGTGGTTCTCGAGGAAGGTTTTAGTATATAATTAGTCAAGCGGGCGAAGCCGCTGGACTCAGTTAGTGAATTTATAGGTTCCACAGTAATCGGATGGTATTGAGTACTAGTATTCTACATGGAGCAATTGTCTTTCCGAAATTCACAATCCACTGTTTAAAGTTTTCTGAACACGAAATTTTGTTGCAGCAGTATTTTACTAAATAATTGAATTTCGTAGTTCTTCAGTATCAGATCACATGATCATAATATATCTAATCTAGGGCTTCAACAATTCAAAGGTTGTTTGACGTAGTGAATTCATATTTAAAAGGGTACCTACTAAAAAAAATCTTAACCTGTTAGTTTATTTTAGTTATAAGATAGGTAAAATTGTTTGTTGGATTATATTAATTTCAATAATTATATTTCAGCTGGGCTTTTCTTCGGCCAAAATCAGCATTACCATTCAACACGGCAATGCTGCAAGTGTTCTAGGTACTTTTGCCATTGACAGCGATGTGGATACTTTTTATGAGTCCCAATGATTTAATTTGATTGATTTTAGTTAATATTTAAAGCCTAAATATGTTTGATATAAAAATAAAAGCTACTTTCTAATTATATTATATTTCAATATTAGAATATACCGAGTGCCGTTGGGTTTTTATCCCGGAAATGTGTAAAAGAACTAGTCTTTAAAAATGACATAATTTACTAGTTTATTTATCAGCTGCTAAAATTCACAACTAATCTAAAATGTTCAACAGCCCCTACATATTTGTCAAAGCGCCAATTATTTGCATTCTGAAATATGCACCATTATCTAATGCTGACAAAATCATTGAAACCAGTAGGTACATTCATTTAAAACCAAAGAGAATGAGCAAGCACCAGCGAAGTGGTACTACAGCTCGCAAATATGAATAGTATTAAAATTTAAAATTCAAAGTGGCACTCATTATACATTCACAATACAAAGATGGTGATTCAAGTTAACGTTTCGCTACTTAAAATAACGAAAGCTTAATAACTCAGACTTTAATGGAGAATAAATCCCAGATTTAGTCCATTTTAGAATAACTAGGTACTTTCTTTTCGATCTAAAAGTTCTCAATCATACTAAAAAGGATTATGCATGACCGGATTTTTGAGTTAAGAAACTAACCCTAAGGTCATACAAGAGACACAAAGTTCATCGCTATCATAACAATTCATATTTGCCAAATTAAAGTTTAACATAAGAATTGTCTCTGATTTTTTTTTACTACCAAATAATTATAGATGATTTGAACTTCGCCTTTGAATTATATCATAAATACTAAGGGCTATAAATTAAACTGCCACGCTGCTTTAAAGTATTCAGAATATCTGCACTTGAGAACAAAAAGTCGTTGGCAATGATCTGCTATGCATCCAAAGCGTATTGGAATAAAAAAAAACAAGGTCAAAACATCTTTTTCTTCAACCGATATCAAAATGAACATTTGAATCATATTTATATTAGGGCAACGTGTTTATCATCTTTTATTTTTAGTTCAATATGTATCAACTAAAACAGAGCATTTTCATTGTCAAACTATTACATTATCTTAATTTAAATAATAATAATCTTATATATAAAAACCGGCCAAGTGCGAGTCAGACTCTGACTCGCACTTGGCCGGTTTTATATATAACGTTATATATTCGCACTGAGGGTTCCGTAAGCAGAAGTTGCGATTTACGATTTATGACGTATTAAAAAAACTACTTACTAGATCTCGTTCAAACCAACTTACAACGTACTTTTGCTGGTAGTTTACATAGTAATGTACATCATATATTTTTTTTAGTTTTATCATTCTCTTATTTTAGAAGTTAAGGGGGGGGGGGGCACACATTTTTCCACTTTGGAAGTGTCTGTCGCGCAAACTATTCTGTTTAGAAAAAAAATGATCTTAGAAACCTCAATATTATTTTTGAAGAACTATCCATAAATACCCCACACGTATGGGTACAATGAAAAAAAAAAAAAATTAGTTTTAGTTCTAAGTATGGGGACCCCCAAAATTTATTGTTTTTATGTGAAAATCTTTATGCGGTTCACAAAATACATCTAATTACCAAATTTCAATAGCGTAGTTCTTATAGTTTCGGAGGAAAATGGCTGTGACATACAAACGGACGGACAGACAGACAGACGGACAGACATGACTTGCTGAACCCTAAAAATGAATTGCTGTTCGTTAGTCTCGCTAAAACTCGAGAACGGCTGGGCCGATGTCGGTAATTCTTTTTTTGTTTAGTTCGCCAGAATACAAGGGACAGCTAGTCTAAAATAAATTAAAATAACAATCAATTTCTGAAGAGCATCGAGGTGACTACATGCAAAAGATGGCGTGCAAAAACGTGACAGCGCGAGCATGCTCGCTACTGCGCGCGAAATTGCAAAACAAAAGGCAACGGTGCATCGAGTATGCTCAGTCTAGCGCATCCGCGCATTCTAGGGTAGAAATTCGTGTGATGTGTCACCTTTTTATAAAACTTCGCGGTATGCGCTGCGTTCCGCCATTAGTGCACTGGCTCTTAGACCAATCAAATGTTTGATGAGACAATCACCGATCACAGCTCGTATAAGATAGGTATTGATCGTTGTGATATTTGGAATAAAAAACATCAACAAGAAAAATCCAATACCACTTTTGCTCAAAACGTTACTGAGGCCGAAATCATATTTGCCCTATCATCAATATTTCTCACTTACCTACATATTTCCCATCATAATTTAAAAACTGGAACAGAGTTGCAACTCCGAAATTGTGTTTGGTGAACTTACTTTCACGTTCCTACATTTTCACTAAAAGTAATAATTTCAATTCCATTCGTCTTTTTGTTCTCGCCGTAAACCATTACTGTCAACATATTTTTGCCACATTTGGCTTCAAAAAACAAGGTACCATTTGGGACGTGTTTACCTTTACAAATATAGGCTTATGTTTATGTGCCATCATTCTCATTTTGCGGGAAGATGTGTGTTTTATGTTTCTTGTAAAAAATATAAAAGCAGATTTAGATACGGGCATTATTTTTATGACTTTTTAGGGTTCCGGTATGTTGAAGCCTCTGCTGTCCATCGGTCCCCCCGTCCCCCCGTTTATCCGCGCATCCGTCCGTCTATCCGTCTGTCTATCAGTGAGACATTACCTCAAGAACCGTAATAGGTAGCCATTTGATATCTTCACAAGTGTGTATTTCTATTGCCGCTATAACAAAAAATAATAAAAAAAAGAAAGTAAATTACAAATTAAAGGGGGCTCTCATAATTCAAGAACGTGGTTTTGCAGTTTATGGTATTAAACCCTTTCTGTGAGTGTCCAACTCGCAACTGGCTGGTATTTTGTAGTTCTACTCGTTGTGATTTTCGGAAACGTCTCGCAATTAATAAATTTATTTTTCTCAGACCAAAGCTCGTTCTTCCTTTTTAATAAAGTTGTATTAATCAACTTATTGACTACGTTCAAAGGATCTTTTTCACTGTCATACTTAACTTCAAACAGTCCGTACGCACCACTAGGGATACCTCTGTAAAGGTACTACAAGACACGCTTCTGACGCAGCGTTCGAAACCGAAACAACTCTAACTAGAGTGATCCCATCTCCGCATATTTCCCGGGAGACCTGAATTTGTATTCCATTCGTCTATTTGTCCTTGTGGTAATTCATTAGTGTCAGTCAGACTGCTGACCGTCTCGAAGGACCCAAATAGTGGCAAAGACGTGCGCTTGCGGAAATGGGTAATAGATGGTGAAGACAAATTGCATTTTTTTGGTGACCATCTATCTGCTTTATTAGGCTATACGGATAATTTGACAACGTTTTTTGCTAATGTAAGTGATAGCTCCAATAAAGATGATTTAGTGGTTCTTGTGGGATACTCGTGTGTTTTTTGTTTCTCATAAATGTTACGGAATGAAAACTATCTTTTGTCTAATGCTACTACTATGTTTAGGATTTCGAATTTTTTGCGTCAGTAAAACGGTTATGTTTCTTCGGGCATGTCCTTACTGAAAGGTTTTTGTGTTGATTTTATAGGCTACGTTTGCTCTTAGCGCCCTTAAAAACAAAATCTTTTGAATGTTTATGACAAGTCCAGAACATTATTATGGTTTTATCTTTTTTCATTTTATGTAACAAACATTTTTTAAATATTTATTAATAATACAAAGAACAAGACATTTAAAATTATAAAAAGCAGTAGTCCACGACCAAGCTTCCGGTAGTTAGGGCTCCTGAGAAAGTAACCTCCACACTATACGAGCAAAAATTATCACTCCGCAAATATTAGATAGTATATTAGTTGAGTTATATTTTTTTTTAACTTGATATGGGTTTGCTCTTGAATCTATTGTTGATCTTGGTCAGAGATGACACAGACAAAGTCTACGATGGAGCGAGCTCATCCAGAAATAGCCTGTTCACTCTAACTTTGAAAAGTTTTAGTTCAGATAAAATGAACAAAAACAAACTCGCTGTCTCATTTAAAACATATTATCCAGGACTTGGCTTCGTCAGGTACTTTAACAGGGAAATAGTCGTTTGGGATATTTTGACAATCTTTGTCTCACGGATTGGCTCGCTTCCAAATAATAACACGTGTTTGGTGCACGTTTAAATGCGTGCTGCAAGTATGTGTTAGGTTTAAAGAACTTTAAAGGGCATTAGGTGACAGCTGGATAGTTGTTGTCCCAATGATATCGTTTATTTATAAAATAGGGCACATTTACAATAAATATCTTAGTTTTTTATAGTTGTACGGTGTTTCAATGGGATCGTTAGTTTCAATGTATTTTGCTTCTGTCTGTTTTGTGCGAGTCTTAAATAAACATTTTTCTTTATTTTTTTCTTTCATGGAGATTCTCAAAATTTTGACTGTCTTGGCTACAGAAACCGTATTGACCGTAGGTATGTATGTAGACAAGATTACAAGTTAGGCAACAAAAATTGGTTTTGCGTTTCAAAGATAACCATTGTATTCTTAGTTCGCAATGAACGTTTCGACTTTTAATTAGTAATACATTAGCTTCCAGAGAATTTGAATCAAAATCCCGAAGATATAACGATGACAGAGATAAAATCTACGGTGAAATGCCAAAATATGGACCACGTGGACCACGTGAAATTTTGACAGCGTTGTCAATCATCATCGTATCAGTCAAACGCGCGACCCCCACCAGGTCTTCAGTTCACCTTATGAGAGGCCTTGCAGCGGTCCGTTGTCAATACTATACATTTTTCCATTTTGACAATCGCCTACGTCGCGCTACCACCGACAGAATGTCACTTTTCTAGAGCCTCAGGGCACCACCACCAAAACCAAATTAACATTTTATTTCTTGTCCTAGGTATTTGACCCTCAAGGCCGTTTCCTGAGGGCGTTTGGCAGCCAGGGCACTGGCGACGGCAAATTCAACTATCCGTGGGGCATCACTACGGACGCGCTCGGATTTATCTACGTCTGTGACAAGGAAAACCATAGAGTACAGGTATGTGTTACTATTAAACAAAATAATAACAGCCGCACGGTTCGATCTTTGAGGTTAAGCAACGCTTACCAATATCTGTGCGAAGATGGGTAACAAGCCTTTTCATAGCGAGACTTATACTCTGTGTCTCTGACAGAACGTAAAGCTGTTGGTTCCGGCTGTCATTTACCTGTGAAGCTTGTTATCCGCAGCCGGAAACAATGGCTCAGAAGCCAGAAATTTGAATCTGCAGTTTCCGGTTGACTGGAAGCCGAGCCCAGTATAGTTGGGAAAAGGTTTAGCAGATCGAATGTTGACTATTACAAAATGACCAACAGCTTGAAAATAAATTATTTCAATTGTGCTTTTATGGATTTAGGTTATATTGTAGGATTTGGTATAGTCAGACACCAGTGGACCAATTTTACTAATTTTAAACAACTTTCGCATAGGATTGGCACTGTGAGTAAATAACAGACTTCACTTAATGATTTAAAATAAAAAGAGGACCTGAATCCAGGTCGGTCAACAATTAACCGAAAAGTTCAACAAATTGTTTAATTCAAGTAATTTTAGTTTGGTATCTACAATGATGCAGATTTTCTATTATTGAGTTACTCAAAGAATTCAGCGTAAATGGTCACTGTAATTATTTAATTATTGTTCAACTACTTTGCATAGCGCTATAATTACTTAGCCCTAAAGTTTCTCCAATTACTCGTAGCTAACTTATAATTAAGGACTGTGAACCATTCAAAGAGATAGTTGCAAATTCATTTAAAACAGACTGCAGGACATCTAATGACATTATTTCTCCGTGATTAAACAATTTGTCTTTTCAGATTCTCGTTTTCACAGAATACATTTATGGTAGTTTTGTAAATCATCTGGATTAGCTAAATTGTAAAATTTTAATGGCCATATTTGTTTGCTAGTAATCATAAGTTAATATTTTCCAAAAACCGTAATCATTTTTGATCTATATAGCTCATAAAACAGCATAAACCTCTTCTCTTATCTTTGATGTTGCGCTGTCATCGATATTTTTTGTGCCATTGGAGTGATTTGATATGCAAAGACTGGTTTTGTAAAAAGGTAAAAAAAAAAAAAATGTTGGGTTTTTTCTTTGTCTACTGATTGTTTGATTTTTGTTGTTCAAAGTTTGAATGGCTGTTTACAGTTCGTCTGTTTGTAGTTCTTTATTGTTTTGTTTAATAAACCTCTCTTGGCCCCCAGGTGTTCCAATCCGATGGCACGTTCGTTGGCAAGTTCGGGTCCTTCGGGTCCAAACTTGGTCAGCTAGAACACCCCCACTACATTGCCGTGTCCAGCACTAACAGAGTCCTAGTGTCAGACTCCAACAACCACAGGATTCAGGTCTTTGACGTCAATGGAAGGGTGCTCTCGTCGTTTGGCGAGGAGGGTTCTGAAGATGGACAGTTTAAGTTCCCAAGGTAAGTGATTGTAGGGAACTTATGGCATCCCACTATTTAGCAAACTAGCACCAACATTGATAGTTGCAGGATATTTGATAAACGCAGGTAACTAATTCGTTATGCGAAAAAAAAAATGTTTTTCAACGACAGGTTTAGATACTAAACTTACGTTGAAAAATATTTTCTTCAGAGCTTTATAGGTAGAAGAAGATGCGCTTTGTACCATAATAAAACTATTATTTATAACTGTTAGACAGATTATATTTATTCTGTAGTTCACGGTCCGCTAAAAGTAAACAAGACCAAATATTTTTACTAACGAAATAATTGAAGTTTCCCCTAATCATGTCAAAGACTGTTCTAGTGTCCATCATCAACTTCCACTTTGCTAGAGACCTCAAACAATTAAAATAAAATGCAAGGTCCCCATTAACCACATTCCGCTTCTTTATTTCCAACTTCTTCAGCCAAAATCCAGCAAAACGAGGTCATTTACTTAACTAATTACTTCCAAAATTAGCTCATAAACCTTACATCCTCAGGCTTTTAAAAACGAAGTCGAATCGGTCTTAACGTGTGTTTCCAACGACCCACTAAACTGCGGTCGGTTGGTCTTCTAATTTAGCTTTACGGGCCCTTAAATTGTGAACTTGTACCAAATATTTACGTTAAGAGCTATTCTAAGACCGTAAGTGCTGGGTTGTTTGCTACAGCTATCAGCTAGCGGATAGTTTAGAGACTTTGGTGAAGATATCGATGGTAACTAGACTGGTTTGTAGGCAACTGTGTATTTCCTCCGAGATCATAATATAGTAATTCGCCAAAGATACCTTTAAGATTGTAGTTTGAAACCCGATTAATTTTGAGTGAAATCAAGTCTGTTTCAGTCTGTTGATTTAATGTGTGCATTTTTAGTATAATTAAATAAAAATCAGCGTTTAAAAATAAGTGTTTTCTCGACCTAATTCTTGACTGCAAAATCATAAACAACGTTCACTTTTGACTCAATAAATACTCGCTCAGGAAAAAAACTTGACATCTTCGCAGACAGGAACACTGCTTGGAATCTCGGTCACGATCTAAAATACATGAAGCAGCCTGATAGACCTAACCTTGTCGAGCGATACACTCTTTCAAATCACTGTCCGATGATAAAGCTCAGTGCCAACCTTCGCCACAATGATGCCAATATTTCCAACCTGAGTCCAGACGTACCTTGACCGAATTCTGTTTGCAATAATAAAATATGACCGGAATACGTGGCCAACAATGTTTTACAGCTTTTCGTCTCAAGAACAGAATGACTTACATTATTGCTATTTTTATGTCCACCACCCACTAAGTTGTAAGTCCAATTTTATTGTACGAGAAGTTGAATGTGATAACTTTATTAATTCTGTGAGCGTACACTGAAAATGTGCGTGACATTTAGTAGCTTTTGAAATATGGCGTTTATAGTTTCGGACTTTTCGTTGAATTGTCTAGTGACCTAAAAACGGCATGTGATCTAAAATGCTGGCCATTCTTTCATGAGGCTGTGATATGAAAATGCACTTTAGCTTGTTAACGGATTTTTTTTCCAAAACTTAAAATTGCTGTAGCAGATAATCTTAGAAAAATTGGACGGAGAGCCGTTATAATGTTCCTACTGTTAGTTATCTTTAAGCCGGCTGCATACGTACGTATTCTGATAAGGAATACAGATTTGGAGACCTGAATGCTTGGCCTTACATATAAAATGTTCGAAGAGGCGCGTAAGTTTGTTTATTTTCCGAATGGGAAGAACCCCTAAAGAATCTTTCGAAAACAAACCGTGTGTTCGGACTTCGGTTAAGAAGAACCGAAAATCGAACGACGCACAGAAATCCAAATCTAAATTCTTGATCGAAAAACCATATCGAGAAAACGAAATCATTCGTTTAGAAAAACTCTATTCCTAAGTCCTGGACAGCTTTTTTTTCCAAACGTCCCATTTTTATTTGTGTGAAAGTAAATTACAATATTAGGTGCACATAAGTAATTTGAATTTATTCCAATAATCTATACCAAAGTAAATGATGCCCGCGGTTTCACCCGCTTTAAAAATTTTAGACATAGGTACCTTCCTCGAGAACCACTCTATCCCTTGGTGAAACAGCATAAAAATCGGTGCAGTAGTTTTTGAGTTTGTCGCGAAAAGACAGACAGACAGACGTAGCGGAGGACTTTGTTTTAAAATATGTAGTGATCTAGCTCCGTAAATATTATAAACCATAAAAAAGTATACTTGAGTTGATATTTTTAATATTTTTTGTGCTAAATAACTAACTCCATCTCTTTCTCCTTCCAGGGGTGTAGCAGTTGACGACCAGGGCTACATCGTAGTCGCAGACTCTGGTAACAATCGTATTCAGATCTTCCATCCAGACGGCACCTTCCTCAGAGCCTTTGGTTCCTGGGGATCTGGTGATGGGGAGTTCAAGGGTCTGGAAGGCATTGCTGTCATGTCTGGTGGTAACATTATTGTCTGCGATCGTGAGAACCATAGGGTGCAAGTGTTTTAAGGTAAGGATGTTATGAATGACTTTTCAAAAGTAAAGGCATGCTTAGACACAGAATAAGGGTTTGTTTCCATCAGTTTTTTTTTACTGCTGATAGACAGACGTTTGACCACTATCTCACCTGATATTAAGCGTGATGGGGTCTGAGATGGAGCACGCTTGCCTAGAAGTAACCTATTCACTCTTGACTTAAAGGCTCCCAGGTTTTAGCTATCAGGAAACACAGACTCAGGTAGGGAATTCCACTCCTTAGCTGTACGCATATGTACGTCCATTGTTTCTTAAAAAAATATAATCCTTTGTCTTGCATCTTCGCTCATTTCTGGTGGAAACGTACCCTTTATTAATTTAGGAAATGTTATTAAAAAAACGGTCCAGTTATTTATTTACATGGTAGATGGCAAACGAGCCCTTGATACGAATAAATAGATAGAAAAATATTATAACTACTATACAAAATAGAAAAAAAATCAGAAAAGAACAAATGATCAAATTTAGGCACCACTTATTTGAAATAATTTTAATGTTTTTGTGCGACTTATTTTCATTACTTTGACTTCATTTATTGTAAAATCAAAGTAATTTGGAAATACCAATGAGTTCATTTTCTACATCAACGAATTACTCAAAAACGTACTTTTCAATTACTTAATTTAATGGTCTTAATAGAATATTTTTTTTCTGTTTTCAGATAAACAGCATTATCAACGAAAGTTTACAATACGATGATCGTATTCAATTTAGAAAATACTCTTTTACCAAATCATGATGTTTTCTTTGCAAAATGTAAAACCATATTTTTTATTTAAAAATAAACAAGCTTTCTTCTGAATTGCCAGTTTCAATTCTTTGGAATTTTAAATAACAATTCAACGCTAACGTAAATAAATTTACTAAAAATAAACTTCTAAATTATTTATGAAGCTTCAAAAAAAATAAGGAGTCTGAAAAAAAACAACATGAGCTTTGTTTCAACAACTTAAAAGAGTGACCATCTAAAAGAAATAACCAGACTGATTGAACTTTCCTTTCTCTATTTGATTCAAATCTTAAATATATTAAGGTCAGTCGATCAGCGTCTCAATTGTTATCACTAAAAGACAGATGGCCAATCGATGGACCTAGTGATTTCCCTCAGGCCTATCTTGACTTCGATTGGTCGAAAGGTCACAGAATAGTTAAGCGGCCATCTTTTGTGTTCGAATTTTAAATTTGAGAATGACAATGACTGGACACAAAACCGATTTTAGATCAAAAGGCCAATTCTCGTTCCTACTTCTAAAGCGTTTAAAAGTTGCAATTATATCGTCTAAGGAAATTAGTGGTGTTTTGGTCGGTTTGCAATGCTTTACGATTGTTTCTGAACTAGAAAATACGAGAATGGCATCTTCAGAAGATAACAATTAATGGAATTATTACTTAGCTACAGTTTTCATGTCAATGTCTGATATTGTGGTGATATTTTGATACTAATAGAATCAAAATAATATTTCTGTTGGAAGGAAACAAATACTACAAAAGTGAGATTCCGATCTGTAGCACTTTACTCTAAGTAATCGAGTAACAAAGCATGGTTATTGTCAGTTTTATGCTCTCAATCCAGTTCAGCGAGTCTGGAATGATAACACAGAGTTATTGTTCGCAACAGCACTCTTTCTTTCAATCCATTACGTTTTTATAACACAAAAAACTTACATAGTTCACATCAATCTTCTTAAAAATAAAGCTCAAAAGTTAAAACTTAAAATAAAAAGCATTTAAAATATTAACTTACAAATGTTTTTAAATAAAGAACTTAGCATTTATGATATTGAAATGGATCGTAATGTTTTATTCAAATAAGCTTATAAATTTTAAAATAATATATTATTGAAATAAAACATAAAGCAATGTAAATATAATATACTCGATATGAACTGAACGGTAGGTAATATAAAATAAACCAAAAATTTTTTGCCTTAATCATTAAATGTAGCTGTTAGTCAGATTGTTTGCTTATAAATCTTACTAGTCGATTTCAAATAAATGTATTGTAATTGTCTTTTTAATTTAATGTAATGTAGTCTTTATGTGACTAAAAGTCATAGTTATTGACAATACCTACCTACATATTTATAAATGATAGTGAAAATATTTCAATTTCAAGATTTAACATGGTATAGAATATATAATATTATTTAACATCACTTGTTTTATAATAGAGCAGATCCTGATAATATAAATATAATATTATTTATAAAACACATAAATAATATTTGAAATTCTGAATAGTCCCTTGGTCTAGTCCTAGCTTAATATTTTCCTACGAAATGTAATGCTTACGAAATAAGGTATCCGTAATAATAAATTTGCGCCAAAAAAAGAAGTGACTTAAAGAAGAGGGACATAGTGATAGCAGGCGCGACTTTATCTAAATGTAACTTATTTTCAATCAAGTCAAACATTTAAATCAATAGTTACAATGATCAATAGGTAAAACATTTTCACACAGAGCGCGTTTTGGAGGTAAAAATTAGTTAAATTAAAAATATTTACATTTAAGATTCAAATATAAAACAAACAATATAATCGATATCTTTTTCTGTTTTAACCTGAAGTAAATTTATTATAAGTACACACTCATATTACGTCATCATCTATTTCATTTATTTTTAAATTAAATCCTTTACACTTCTGCTAGCTAAAATAAAATGAATCATCTACTCAAGTAAATCGCCCCCGCTTTCATCATGTCCCACCTTTATTATTCCGTGCCGATACGAGAAAATGAAACGCTATAATGTATGTATACGCAATATATTTTCTACATATGTCATAAGTTTCTGTCACTACGCATACTCTGAATTCTTTCGTAGTTTTGATCAACTTGCGACATAAATGTGTCATGGAAACTATTGGTATAATCTGTTACTTGCTTTAGTTTTATATGAACACGATATAACGTTTTATGGGCTTGGAGTTGCTTATTTGTTTTTTGAAGAAAGATTGTTGTCTGACAATCAAGCGACAGCAGCGCTAAAAGCGACATACAAAGACTTTTTATGTCGTTTCCAACCAATAAAAAGACACGGTTTGTGCTGTAAAATTATATGAAATGACTGTCTATCGGTTGTCATTCTGCGATCTTTTCAGATATTTTTTTTTTAAATTGCAATTTTGTTGATTGTTACTTAAATAAAGATTTCAACACTGTTGTAACGTACATGTAATAGTTGAGACAAGAAGCTATGTAAATCCCAAGGGATAACTGCTATTGTATTTTTTCTGTGACTGCTTGATACTCAAAAACAGTAAGACAATTTATAGGTGTTCATATAAAAGATAATTCCTCTTTAAAAACTGGTACGGAATAATTTGTTTATCATAAAAATATGTAATTAAAAAATTAAATTGTAATTAACAAATGCACAGCTTTGCTTACGTTTTTAATAAAATACATATTAAATAATTATGTGTACCCTGTACATACCTACGACATGTACTTGATAGATTTAAGAACAACGTTGCCAATGAGAACATTTTGTATGGTTTTGAAGTTTAAATAAACATGATTTGTTACTGAAAATACTGTTGTTTTATTAACCAGTATCTTTTTATTATTTATATTTGTGAGTAGCTGATGCCCGCGACATTGCCCGCTTGACAAATTGTATACTAAAACCTTCCTCGAGAATCACTCTAACCATTGGTGAAAACAACATGAAAATCGGTTCAGAAGTTTTAGGGTTTATCGCGAACAGACTGACAGACGCGGGGGAGAACTTGGTTTCATTACATCTATACTAATATTATTAAGCAGAAGACTATGTTTGTTTGGTTGAACGCGCTTATCTTAGGAACTACTGGTCCGATTTGAAAAATTCTTTCAGTATTAGATAGCCCATTTATCGAGGAAGGGTATATATCATCACGCTAAGGCGAATGGGAGTGGAGCATTAATGGAAAATGTGACGTAGACGAAGTTGCGGCGGGTCAGCTAGTGTAGTGATATAGTGAAGGTCGCGGGTAGCCGATGGATGCGAGACACACAGGACCGGTCGTTGTGGCGATACTTGGGGGAGGCCTATGTCCAGCAGTGGACGTCTTTCGGCCGATATGATTATGATGATGATGATCTCATTATTTTTGTCCAAAACTAATTTAATTTTTTGTTTTTCGCCTACGACTAAGTCTGCGCAGCAATTTTTTTTAAATATATATATATTTTTTGTCCAAAAATAATTTAATTTTTTGTTTTTCGCCTACGACTAAGTCTGCGCAGCAATTTTTTTTAAATATATATATATTTTTTTAATCTATGTTTTACTGATTATTTAGCTTTCGATTGGTGAAAAAGGAGGAGCTTGGTCGGTACAGATAAAAAAATATATTTCCTCTTTATAATATTAAGTAGAGACTACCTTTGGACAGTGGCTTCAACCACATGAAAGTCGAGAATCTTCACAAGGGAATGTACTCTTGGGATGAAAAGTTTGCCAAATGTCATCAAAATCCGGCGAGCCGTTTAGACGTGATGAGGTAACAAACAGACAGACAGAGCTACTAAAATTGTTTAGCATTATTGATTGTTCATGTTCCTTTATTGATTAATAGCTGTCCCCCGCAGCTTCACTCCCGTCAACTGGCTACCCTACCTACCCATTTTTTTTTTTCTAAACCTTCCCTGTATTCTGGTGAACTAAACGAAAAAGAATTATTCAACTCGGCCTAGCTGTTCTCGAGTATTTTTCTGAATAAATTTCAGAAAGAGTTATTTCCGAAGAAACAAGTACATGTAACGAAGATTTTTGTTAAACATCACATGATTTAAAAGAGTGTCCGTGGAGTTTCTTGCACGTTTCTTCTCCATAGAGATCTACGCTTTGAAACGTGCAAATAGCTTCTTGTTTTTTTTTGACTGACTGACCTTGACATTTCAAAAGTGTCTGTAAATGGTTTATTTAATAAATGCTTTTGAATCTTTGAATCTTGAATAGGAACGTCATTTATCTGTATCTGTCAAATGTCTCTTGAAAAGTACGGTTTGTAATGAAAACTTAGTTGCATATTGATAACGGTTTATTTTACTTTGTTTCAATGAGTCTTAAATCAAATTAAAATAAAAACGTTTAATAGCAGTAAAGCTATATATTATATTTAATTATTTAAAGTCATTATGAGTTATTTGAAACCGTACCAAAACGCTTTTGTCACTCAATATTGATAAATAATAATTTAAAAAAAACTAGCTTTGCTCACCCTACCGAATTGGTTTGAATTGACAGATAGGATTTCCCAATATGGCGCTAAGTCAATCCTATTGTTATTTGAAACGCATTGTATCATACATTATAATCTGAAAGCTTGAATATATTTTAATCAGTCACGTTTCCACGGCTAAACTCATTCGGATGACATTAGAAAACAACTCAGTCACAATCTTTATGAACCACAGTTGTATTCCACTCCAAACCTGCAACCCAATTTAAATTTTTCACTTAGTTTCACCAGAAAATTACTGCACCCTAATTAAATAATAAGCAGGATATAAATTAATTAACACTCGAGCCTTTGAAGTTTAATAAAGATTAATTAAACTAAGCCTTTAAGAACAAGTGTCAAAAAAACTTGCTGAGATTTTGAAGTTTTAATTATGAAGTCCGACCCTCTATTATGTTGAGCAAGTCAAATACAAAGTTTTGTGACGATTTTTTCTAATTAAATTCAGTTGGACGGTTTTGTTTTTAGTTTGGGTGAATTTACTTACCTTACGGTTTGGATTTTGATCAAATATTATTACTAGCCTGTACTGTCCTCTGTAAAAGCCTTCCTCCATTCCTTCCAATGCTCACGGTGTCTTCTTTTCCACCATCAACTATATGGAGGGGATTAGACATTTAACCCTTCAATCTTGTTTGGGGGTTGATGGGTGAACGGAGAGCAGGTTGGTCACCACGCCGCGGGAGACGCCCCGAACGGCGGAGGCCACCGTAGGCGCAGGCCTGTCCACGGTGAACTACGGGCTAGCTCGCCGTCCGTCCGTCTTATGACGACAGGCCGTGTCGACGGCGCGTTCGTGTTCTACGCGCGCCTCAAAGAGTGTCAGCAATAAGTAGGGGCCCGAAAGGGCCGACGCCTGCCGGAGTTGTGGGACTATTCGAAAGAGATACCGCGGCTCCGGAACCCAAAGGGCAAAGAAGGAACATGGATGGGTTTTAGTCAGTTAAAGTCTGACACTCCCTGCCGCTCCGCCAAGAGCGGGAGAAGTCATTTGATGATTTCCCATCCTAAGAAAAGGGTGGTTACCCAAAAAAAAATCGTCAGATAATATTCATGTAATATTTGTACCCACACACTGGGTGCCAGGGGACGGACGGCGTCGCCCGGCCCAGGAAGATGTAGCAAGACGATCTTCAGTGCGATTCTGTAAACATGTCGAAGTGAAGGCTTGGGTGACGTGGTCACGAAGTGAGCGGTCAAACCATACAAATAAGGTGGAATGACAGCTCACTTGTCGTTTACTACACCTAAGTGACCACGGTGAGATGTCGAAAAAATAGACTAGCTGAATGAACACAGCGAAGAGTGGTTCAAGGTGGCGCAGGAAAAGAGTGTCTTAAAGGATGTGAGGGAGGCCTTAGTTTAGCAGTGGGAAACAATCAACTTAATAAAAACAAAATGTTTTTTTTTGGTATATTTTAAATGAAAGAAGCTTGCACTTCTTTACAATGAATGTATGTAAAAGAATATTTATATTTTTATTATATTTTCTTAAATCTGAATCCTGTATTCTAATCCTGTATTTATTTATTTATTAGGATCTTCAATAAAGGATACACAATTACACATTTTTGAAATAGGTACTAGCTGTTGCCCGCGACTTCGATCGCGTGTAATTTTTTTTTCATTTTTATAAAAAGTATCCTATATTACTTCTAATACCTCCAACAATATGTGTACAAAGTTTCATAATGATCGGTGAAGTCGTTTTCGAGTGAAAGCGTAACAACAAACTTACATTCACATTTGTAATATAAGTAGGGAAGTCACAGTGTTACAAATGGTTCATCTCAGTGTGCTCCTTCAATGTGAGTTGGATTTTCACAGTTTCCTAAAATAGATTATAGACGTATCTATGTATCGAATAATGGCTTTCAGAATTAATCCTATGTTTATAAGTATAAACAGAAGATTAAGTAGGAATTATAAAATCAATAGACAACTGATAATTTAATCATAGGAATACAATTTAGCAGGAATTTAGACAACCTTGTAACTTATAGATCAATATGTACCAAAACTATATAATAATACAACCTAATTAACCAGCTAGAACCACCAAAACTTTTGCACCCAGATTAGGTACTAAACTCCGCACGACTAATGCCACAGAATGGGTTAGTACAGAAGATTCATTCAACGAACAGACACACCCGCACACATGACACGTTTTACGTACAGGAAATGCAAGCGCAGTCGCCACCGGGATTTGTTTAAAAGCGCCTTAGGTACGCGTCTATGGCAGTCTCCCGGGTAGTGTAAGGTACTCACATGGTCTGCAAGCGAGCGTGTTCTATAAAACTAAACTGAGTCTAAAAAGCTTTGGCGAGTGCCAAGCGCGACAAGTTGGAGCAACTTTGTTAGCGAGCGGTCGTCTATTGTTTTACGCTAAAAAACGTCAAGCCTTTGCATCGCTACAACTATTATACAATGGACACTAATGGACAGTGCTTGAACTTCCCTTGCAAGATCGTATCAGGAATAATGATATCCGCAAGAGAACCAAGGTAACCGACATAGCCCTAGGATTGCGAAACTAAAGTATCAGTGGGCAGGGCACATTGCTCGCAGAACAGGCAGTCGATAGGGCCGAAAAGTTCTGGAGTGGCGCGTACCGAAAGACTTTTTATTTAAAAAAAAACGTTGCCACACACAAGGAATTTCTCCTGTATCGTGGGTGCGTTTAGAAACTTACAAAGTCACATACACAAACAGCCAGACCCGGAACAACTATCTGTAGGCCATACGAATATTTGTTCCGTGCGGGAATCGAACCCACTACACGCGACGCAGCAGTCGATCGCTCAACCACTGCGCCAACCGTGCCATCACTTCGTGAAGGTCGTCGACTTGGTGAAGGTCGCGGGTAGCTGATGGATGCGAGACGCAAAGGGCCAGTTGTTATGGCGACACTTAGTGGAGGCCTGTTGTCCAGCAGCGGACGTCTTTCGGCTGATATAATGACGATGAACTATAACGTTTACTCTGGACAAGGCCTATTAATTTGTGTGCGTGATTTTCGTTTTTGGGAAAACAGATTTTTTAGGAATCAACTATAGTCGTAAGTCTATCATCTGCCAAGCCATTTCCCAAGTATATTGGGGTCGACTTCCAGTCAAATCGGATTACCTGATTAGCAGTGTTACACGTAGAGCGGTTGCCTACCAGAGCTCCACATGCCATTGACTGGATAACACGATACTTCTTGGTAAGACTGGAGTCAGATATATTGGCTTATGACAATCCGTATCGACTGCCAAAGATCCACAAATGACAGCCGGGACCAACGGCTTAACGTGCTTTCCGAGGCACGGAGGAAACTCGGTATGTTAAGATGGTCATCCATCCACAGACCAAAGTTGGCAAGCATTGCTTAACCTTAAAGATCGACCCATGCGGCTGTTATTATTTATCCACGAGCTCCTATATCATAAGACTATGTAGATAAGCAAATTTCTTTATCGAAGTCTCGTTAAAGAAAGTTGCATATTTATGCAAACCCAGTTTTTCAAACATAAGCACACTTTCCATTACACCTTATATAGAGCTGACCTTCTGCAACCTCCCAAACCGAATAATTCTCGATACATCGCAGACAAAACCACAAGCGTAACTTATCTATCTATCTATCTTCTATATACTTATAATAAATCTGTAGAGAGGTCAATTCTGTACATGAAATATATTTCCAAAATAACTATCAGGGGGTGATAAGGGATCGATACTGATGCCAAAAATGCAATCAGTAAAATTTTTGTCTGTCTGTCTGTCTGTCTGTCTGTCTGTCTGTCTGTATAACCGTTATAGAAACAAAAACTACTCGACGGATTTTAACGAAACTTGGTACAATTATTCTTCATACTCTTGAGATGGTTATAGTGTACTTTTCATCACGCTACAATCAATAGAAAAATAAAAAAAAATAAAAATGAAAATGTGAAAGTTTGGTTGTTTGTTACTCAATCACGCCAGAACGGCTTAACGGATCTTAATGAAATTTGGAACAAAGATAGATTATAGTCTGGAATAGCACATAACCTACTTTTAATTCCGGGAACATGTTCCCTAGGGATTACGCGGGCGAAGCCGCTGGCAGAAGCTAGTAGGTAATAAATTCGTTTAAATTTGCCCCGCATGGGGCATTACGGTCGCATGGTGGTTGGTATGACATATGGGGCCGCAGAAGAGGTTAAGTAATGGCCCCCTGTCCTCAGAATGACAAATGACGGCGCTTTGTTTCCATGACGAAGCTGAGTAGAAATGATGGGGAGAGTGCTTGAGAATTCTTCATTTGCTTGTTTAGATAACTTAAATAAATAGATCTCCACATAAGTATAGCTTTCTTTTGCTGTGCCCGACAGGGTCCACGATTGTTACCTTTAAAATGTTTACCACCTAAACATACATTGTGGAATGCAATAAAAAATTGAGTATTGAGTATAACTGTGCATTTTATAGTTATGGAGGGATAGATACTTGTAAGTATGTTTTTAATAGCTGTTTTTTAGACGTTAATAACTCAAAAAATATGTTGGAAGTTACATTTTTGCACTTTTTGTACGTACACAAATTACTTAAACACCAAAGCAAAACTTTACTTTAACGTCAGCATAAGTAGTTCTTAGACCGCATCTTTGCTTCAAAAGTTGGTTTATTGGCAGTTGTCCTATTTTCGCAAAAGTAAGGTTAACTACATTTTGAAGGTGGTGCAACTCTCTAGGTTATATCAGCCATAATTTTGTAACTACAGTGGGCGTGCTATTAAAGTGTTGGTTATTGCGCAATAGAAAAATCATATTATATTTCACAGTTAGAAGTCACAATAACAATATTTTCAGACAATAGGTACACTGAACAAGAAGCCGAAACATACGAGCTTCTTAATGTGTAATTGCTCGATCGCCACCAATAGACTGAGTTCAACCACTGTCGTGCACAACGTTTTTGACTCCTTTAAGCGTTACTAGATGACGTTGGCGACCCAATTTTTTTATTACATGACGTATTTCCAAAATACACATTTCAATTTGCCTAAAGATAAAAACCTAATTTGACGATCGCTACGCGCGACCGCGATCGGCGACAATGAGGTGCGACCGCGACCCATTGCTTTGTATGAAATACTATAGAACACTCACGGGTGCACGCGACCGACAAGATCCGGTCGCGGTCGCGCGTCGGGGTCGCCAAGATCGGAGTTGTTCCTTTATTTTCAAGTCTCAAGTCAGTTTCAGTCTTATTATATGCGGCCAAATACTGGTATTTTAAATGCAGAAACTGCATATCTGACCTCTGCAACACGAAACCCACTGATAAAACTTGTGTTTTAAACACAAAGATAGAAGAAGTAGTCCACAAACTTAACAATTCTTTTTGCTATTCTAAAAAACCCTGCTTAATTTAAGAAATTTATTATACCAAAAATATAATGAAATGAACAATGCAACTGAAAATTAAAACCCAAAAAACAACTCAAAGGGAAAGTTAATAAAATTCAGAAAGCTGCTCCAAAACTAAAGGAAGTAGAGCGTGAACATAACTAAGTTACGAAACAAGAAAAACATCTTGGAATCGAATTGCTAAAATATGGCGATCATTTATCATAGTGCAGTGGTAGGGCGGCCATTTTGTGAACAATGGTTGCGTCATACGCTCAACTGAGCGTTACATTGTGTTAACGATTATCATATGATTCAGATCAATATTGGAGTATTTTTTTAAAATTTAATTTTGTTTAAGATGGTGCCGATTTATATTTATGGGCGTTAGATACTAATAAAGATAAACATAACATTAAACGATGAAACTAACATTGTCCTACTAATGTTATAAATGCCAAAATTTTTGAGGATGGATGTTTGTTAATCTTTCACGTAAGAACGCTTGAAAGGATCTTCATGAAATTTAGCACAGAGGTAGATTATAGTATGGAATAACACATAGGCTATGTCATATATCCCGGGAGTATGTCCCTAGGGATTAAGCGGGCGAAGCCGCTGGCAGGATCTAGTTTTTTTCTTTTTACTATTGATAGGCATACGTCTACCACTATCTCAACTGATATTAAGCAATCTGTTCGTACCTATTCTGTAGTAACCTATTCGTACATAAAGACTCCCAGGTTGAAGCTATCAGAAAACACAGACTCAGCGAGTAGTGCAATGTAGGAATTTGAAAACCAGCCCCTTAACAGTTTGGCTCGCCGTCCGTCCGTCTAGTGACGACAGGCCGTGTCGACGGCGCGTTAGTGTTCCACGCGCGCCTCAAAGAGAGTCAGCACACAGAGGGGCCCGAAAGGGCCGACGCCTGCCGGAGTCGCGGGATTATTCGCAAGAGACACCATAGCTCCGGAACACAAAGGGCAATGAAGGAACATGGATGGGTTTTAGTCAGTAGAAGTCTGACACTCCCTCCCGCTACACCCAGAGCGGGAGGAGTCATTGAATGATTTCCCATCCCTAAAAAAAAAAAAAAAAGCCCTTTAACAGTTTAGCCACATATTAATTCATTGTTATTTAGTGTCCTAAACACTAATAACGCCATCGATTCAACTCAACAAATGTCAACAATATATCAATTATACGATCAACTGCTGATTGAAGACTCGTGACAAGATCTGTATCCGCAATCTTGGATTGATGAGCCTCCGTATCGGAATCCTATAATCTAAGATAGGCGTCATTTGTCCATGTTATGTCGTCATTATTGTCATTGATCATGATATTGATATAACGGTTTAGTTTGTATTTTGCTGAGAGATCAAATTAATCTAGACAATCTAATCATTGGTCAACCAGAGTTTTGATATCGGTTGGATGTAAAAACGTGGCTAATAATATAATACCCTAAATTCTCCCCTGTCGGAAACACAGATTCTAATAATAAACCTAGATCAGGCAACGCACTACATTACTTTGAGAATTCTGTTTTTGACTGTAATTTAATATTTTTCACTACATACTACATATTATATACACTTTTTGTAAACTTATTATTTCAATTAATTATTTTTATTTACATATTACTTATTTATTTATTTATGCCACTTTGTCACTCTCACGTCAAGGCTAGAAGGCGACGTGGCAGACAAAGATAACTAGTTAAAACAAGTTTGATGAACGACAACTGTTTCTTATTTAATGACTTATGGCTATATCTATTTTTAACTTCAATTTAATTTCCTTTGTTTTGATACCCTACTCAAAAGGTTTGATTAAAAAAAATTGACCCAGTGCAAGTCGGCCTCGTGTGCAGAGGATTCCGAACCGATTTCATCTTTTCAACATGTTATTTTAACACTACAGACTTCTTAAAGGTTTTCCTGTAATATTTTACTATTATCTGCCTTTTTTTTTCAAAATTTTAGGCTTTGTTGTTTCAAAAATAAGAGGGGTGGTCATAATTTGTCTTATTTTTTAAAGGCTTATGTTTAACTTACCACCAGATATAGTAACATTTAGCAGTTAAAAATAGTAAATGATCACCAAAATTAAACCCGCATTTTAATGTAAACTTATAACCAAAGTTATATTAACATCTTGCTATCCTATTTAAGCAAACCAACTCCAAAAAAAATATTCTAACCCAAAAATAGTTAAAATGATACGCAAAAAAATAACATCTCGTTATCCGATTAAACCAAATGATTCACCAACAATAGAAGGGATCTGGCTAACGCTAATGGTCATGGTTCTAACCTAACCTAACCCACATGTTTCACCAGCCTTAGAGGGGATCTGACGCAGACACGTTACTATAGAATTTGAATATTATACTAACTGAATATATTAATTTGCTCGCTAAGATTTGGTGACCATTTACTAAATTTGGTGGTCGAATACAATTTAAAGTTGAGTCGTGACTAAAATAGCTGGTACTATTGTATTTTTAGACTTTATTTTTCTGGTGTTAAGTAGATATTTTTGGTTACAAAACTAAGGGTATCAAAGCATTTTATGGTGGTCATTATATTTATCCCCTTTCTCAAATATCTTCAAAAACAATTATATAAAATTATTAATAAAAATTAAAATAAATAAAATTAAAACCGTAAGCGCTTTTATTTAATATGTCAAAAGATGCTGTTTGAAAAACTTTTTTTATTTTATTTTTCTAGTTTGACTACCAAAAGTGACGCCCATATTCAAACATAATTTAGTCGGTATTTGGATCACAGAAGTCCATATTATATAAATTTCAACCGAATCAGTCCAGTGGAACCGAAAAAAACTAGCTATGACAGACAGACAGACACCCGAGTGATCCTATAAGGGTTCCGTATTTTGTTCAAAACCCTAAAAACATTAACGATTTCCGATATAGCGCCAAATATCCGCCATATTACTTTTTTATCCTACCTAAGGACACTTGGATCTAACAACACCTTAATAGTCGAAATCCATCCAACCGTTTGGAAGGAAAATTTTAAATCGGACCAGTAGTTCCTGAGATTACCCCCTACATACAAACTTACAAACAAATGATACCTCTTTGTAATATTAGTATAGAAGTATAGATTTGCTCTCATGCACCCAATACAAAACAACAATAAACAACAAATAATTTATTCACCAAAACAATACACACATATTACAAACATTTCAAAATTGACAATGTACAACTAAATTTTGGCTTAGGGTTTGGAACTTCTTGCATCCGAACTAGGTGGTAGCCTGTATCTCCACAGAGGGGCCCGAAAGGGCCGACGCCTGCCGGAGTCGCGGGATTATTCGCAAGAGACACCGTGGCTCCGGAACACAAAGGGCAATGAAGGAACATGGATGGGTTTTAGTCAGTAGAAGTCTGACACTCCCTCCCGCTACACCCAGAGCGGGAGGAGTCATTGGATGATGTCCCATCCCTAAAAAAAAAAAAAACCTGTATCTCGGATTGCATTTCATTCCCTAATACAAGATGCGCACCTTTAGTAGTCATCAATAAAGAATTTATTCAAAAAGATTGCCATGTCATGAGTGTCATGAGTAGGTATAACTCGCACGCGATCAGAATGGGATGCTACCTTTTGGAACTGAGACGCGCGCGGTCCGCCGGCCAGCCGTAGCGTCGGCAAAAGTTGCCAGCGGGTTTAAAAGGCCACTTAGCAGAATCAACCAGCAATTCATACTACCCGAAACTATCAAAGGATTTGTCCATTCTCGACTTCGCGGACACGATGCTCGAAAAGATACAAATAAATAAAAATCATGTTTTGTTTTTAAACGCATATTTATTCAATACCTACTTTTGTATCAACTTGCGCCTACGATGTGTATTTTATAAATAATTAATTGTTTTATTCTTCGAAATATTTACATGACTCGACCTTCAGTGTTGCCAGTTTCCAACAATTAATCATACCTATATTTTGTAATAAAATAATTATTTACAAATCGATTCAAATTGTTATTTTTGAAGTTGAACTTTATTTTTAAATTTGTTTTTATTGTTTTATTATAGATGTTATTTGTAATCACTTACATTCATACAAACATGTTTTATCCATATACTTAATTGGAATACAAAAGTATCGAAGATTGTCAATGAATTTCGATTTTTAATGTACTCGTATTAATACACTCGTATATCTAAACGTTATTATTAAAAGGATTGCAACCATGAAACTTTTCTGTATATTTACAAAACCATATGACAGATCGTAGAAATAACTAATTTATAATTAATTCAGAGTTTTTTCGCTAACGCTACTTGTCTTGAGAACTGTCATTTTCTATTTACTTTGATAAGGTTCCATCCCTTTTTGATCGCGCGCGGATTATACGTGGAAGATAAAATGAGATCAAATGTTATGTGTATAATATATTTGGTAATTAGTGTGTGTGTGTGTGTGTGTGTACTATGTATAACTAGAATAGGACGCTTGATAAAGAAATGTGATGGTTTATTGAGTCTACTCGTTATTAATCTATTTAGGTATGTCTAAAATACACTTTACAATTTCATTTATTGTCTCGTTTCATAAACAAGTGTCTACATTAAAAAAAACATCAAGTGTCAAAGACTCCCTCAATGGAACAGACAACTCTATTAACAAATTATTCGGTGGCTTAGTGAAAAGGTCCGCTTATTATAATCAGCCTATTTGGCTAACTAGCAAAAGTGATGAAAACTATTTCGGAAACAAAACTTCGTAACCGATTCAGACAAATGTGGTGTCATTAGTTGTAGAGTTGAGGCCAAAAGTGGCCAGTTAAAATGGTTTTCGTTCTGATTGTACCTGGGTCACAAGGAAAAGTTTATAAATGGACCGAGAAAATGTATGATTTAATTCTATAAAAGGTTTCAGTAGCCCTACAACCTTTCAAATGGTTTGTCAACTTGTCTTGATAAGGATGGAAGTACATGTTCCGTTGTTATTATTCTTCTCTTTTTTGCAGTGAAAACTTCTTTAGCGGCGTTGAGCACTTTTTTGGGATGGATATAAAATGTTGAACTCGCGTCAAGACACGTGACCTGGGGCCCGAGTCTGCTATTACAATAGTGTCAGAATGGTCGATCACTGATTTCAAAATGGTTGATTTTGACAAGTTTGGTAACCTCCAAACATAATGGCATCATAATGGCGTCATTATGACATTCCAATGATCAAACACTGACACGCCATTGAAAGAAAGCCATATGAATGGTAATCTCGTACATAATGACAGATTTAGTATTTATGAACTTCTCACTACTTCAGATTGCTTATAACACTAATAAATAATATGTAAAACTAAATATAAATAAAATCTGGCATGAATGAATGCTCAAATTTAGCTCGGTTTTATAATAATGGCAATAAGGCATTCCTACCGCAATTCTATTACTAGACCATTGACGTGCCAGTGACCGGCCACTGACGTGTCAGTGACCGTGCCATTATGAATTTAGCAGATTAGGAACTTTTAGCAAAATGACAATGGCATGACAATGGGATCGTGTCGGAATGACAAATTTATAAAAATAGCAGACTCGGGCCCCTGATCGAAACTTCGTAAGACGGATGATTCAAAAGTTAATGTTCAAGTTTTCACTTCTACACTCCGTTGTTTTTTTTCTGATTAATTTCTTTGTGGAATCCGAAAAATGTGCTCCATCTTAGACCAAATCATTGCTTACCATCAGGTGAGATAGTGGTCACACGAATGCCTAAAAATAGTAAAAAAAAAGCTAAGTCATTTGATGAGTCTTTTAGAAGATTTCTGGTGGTGGTCGTCACTGTTGAATCTGGTTTTCAGTTCTAGAACATAGTACGAGCAATGTGTACCGTAAAAAATCGATCCCTTTCTGGATCTGAACCGAAAACAATATCGCTGTTTAACAGCAAAGGGATGAGGAGCTCGTGGCTAAATAATAACAGCCACACAGGTCTCTTGAAGGTTAAGCAATGCTTGCCGAGGTTGGTCTGTACATGGGTGACCATCTTAATATACCGAGTTTCCTCCGTGCCTCAAAAAGCACGCTCGAAAGCACGTTAAGCTGTTGGTCCCGGCTGTCATTTGGAGATCTTTGGCAGTCGTTACGGATAGTCAGAAGCCAGAAAATCTGACACCAGTCTTGCCAAGGAATACCGTGTTACCCAGTCAATGGGTTGTGGAGGACTAGTAGGCAGCTGCTCCACGTAAAATACTGGTATTCAGCTGAATCCGGTTTGACTGAAAGCCGTTCGTGTATGAACAGCAAAAGGGATAATAGTAACTTATCCAAGATCAACTTTTGACACGAAACAAAGCCTCGAAAAAAACGTCTAAGATCATCGACAAGCCGACACGCTATCCTATCGAATCGAAGCGATAGCTTTATCGATACTTTTATTATTGTTTCTCCTCTACTGAAACTTGTTACAACGAGATAGTATTGATATGGGAGCGATAAAAGATCGTTCGTGAGAATAAAATCGTATTGTCTACCCCTATTCTATCCGATTCCGAGATACCAAGACTTGTAGTGTCAATTGAGTCTTTATTTTCTCTCCAAGATCAAAGAATCCTAGTAAAAATCAAAAGTTTTTCAAAGCAATTCCGCACTTCCTACCCTTTTACCCAACTGTCCAAAGCAGAGTTGTAGGGTTCCGTACCCAAAGTAAACGGAACCCTATTACAAAGCTATCGCTGTCCGTCTGTCTGTCTGTCTGAAAGCGGGCTGTAAATCAAGAACCATAATAGGTAGACAGTTGAAATGTTCACAGAGTGCGTATTTCTGTTGATTCCGTTATAATCACCAAATAATAAAAATTAAATTAAATTGTAAATTACAGGGCACGTTGCCCTTACAAGACACGTGTTTTTTTCGGTTTATGTTACGGAACCATTCGTGCAAAATTCCGACTCGCAATTCTCCGATTTTTTATGAAAGAGAATTTTGTCAACCGTCCGACAAGAATCTAAAACAGTCCTCTCTCATCACAACGTTTAATGAAAACCTTTTTATATGTTAAGGTTTCAAAGACAATCACACTAGCACAAAGCTAAATGTCCCGAGTTCAATTCCGATAGGCATAATCATAATCGTTTGGCCTGATGTATTAAGGCATTTAATCTGCGATGTTGGCAGCCTTGGGCCCTAAACGTCCAATAGAGGATAAATTGGTTGCTTTCCAATGGAATGAAAGGCCCGGGTTAGTCGTTAACATTTTGTTTTATGGGTGGGCTAGGTCAGTGACCTAAAGTGATGGGAATTGAAATTTACTGCGTTTATTCTAGTGCAGTACCATGGGGATTGTCAATGACTTTGGATGACCTTAGAATCAAGGTAAATAATGTTTCATGGGTTTGCCAAAACCCTTTTACACCACAGTTAAACGAATACGGACAATCATGAAAATCTGTACATGAATCATCATCTGCCTAGCCTTTTTCCCAACTACATTGGGGTCGGCTTCCAATCAAACCGAATTCAGCTGAATACCAGTGTTTTTCGTGGAGCGGCTGCCTACCAGACCTCGACAAACCATAAACTGGGTAACACGGTATTTCTTGGCAAGACTAGAGTCAGATTTACTGGCTTCTGACAATCCGTAACGACTGTCAAAGATTACAAATGACAGCCAGGACTAAAGGCTTAACGTGCTTTCCAGGGCACGGAGGAAGCTCGATATGTTAAGATGGTCACCCATCCACAGGCCAACCTTGGCATACGTTGCTTAACCTTGAAGATCGACCCGTGTGGCTGTTGTTATTTAGCCACGAGCTCCTTCACACAACATGAAACATGGAAAGCTCTCAATCAATCTACTAAGAAATTACCTCGGTCGTCTAGTATATATATTCAGTCTCCCGTTCCAATAACAGCAAAAAATGAAGTGCTCAAATCTCATTCTATGGAAAATTTTATGAAGACATCAAATAAAAATTACCGGTGCTATTCTGTAAACTTATGTGAAGTGAGCATGGGATGAGCGGTCAATCCGTGTATCGTCACCCACAGTTCACTTTACCTTCGTATATTTTCATCATAAGATATTACCAAAAAATACTGACAGCTCACTTTACACCTTCACTGTAAGCTAACAGAAAGTTGTTGAATTTTCACTTAAGAAACAGTAAGTTGGTTGCTGTTGGGTGTATCAGCTGACATTTTTTTTAGCAAAACATGCCTACGTTATCGATATATTAAAAAGCGCACCAAATTTACTGACATTTTTTTTTTATTTGCGATGGACTCTAGGTCAGAGATGACGGAGACAAAGTCTACGATGGAGTGAGCTTACCTTGAAGTAGCCTGTTCACTCTAACTTCGAAAAGATTTGGGTTGTAAGCGTTCGGAAACACAGACGCAGGCAGAGAGTTCCACTCACCCAAATTTTCGTGATAATATTTATTTTTACAAGCAGACAGCAACAAACAGTGATTTTATCTCACTTAAGAAGTTATAACAGCTACCACTGGCACCTATTATTTAAACGTCCGTTACTCATAACAAGCCACGGTTTAGGCCCATCAGAACTATAATCATTTGGCTTGACGTATTAACGTTTAATCTCACCCAAAATGGCCGCCCCAGTTAAGACTTACGACGCAATAATTTCAGTCAAGACGAGTAACAATTTAGTGCTATAGAGTGGTAGATAGTGTCGTTACCGTGTATTATGGGTGATATATGAACACTAGAGTGGTCCCACTGACAGAGGAACGTTAATTTTGATTATGCTAGAGGCGAGACGCGTGTATCGATCGCCCGAGAAAAAAGGACGCTATTTTTAATGTGTTCTCGCCTTTTATTTTCTTGAAAAGGGTCTTAACGTGTTTGTTGGAAAATATAGCTCGTCTTTTTATGTTCGCGGCACGTTTATATGAAAATAATTGTTCACTTTTTTAATATATTTTGCATGAGGTGAACTAATACGCGTTTTTTTATTAAAATTGCCGTGAATTTTGTAGCAGCGTTTGGCAGGTACAGTTATTTATGATTCCTGGTCGAATATCGTCGTGTATTAAATGTGTCGGCCTTTTTATTGTATTAAATTGGAAGCAATCGGTGACTAAGACCACACACATTTTATTATTTTTGGTGACACAGGAAAGTTTATTCTTCTACCTGTCTGAAGGTAGTCTAGAGAAATGCTCACAAGGTCTGATTTGAATTCATAACTGCCGTTATTCATATGTTTTACCTGACAGGCGACAGTTGGCACCATCTGCTGACATTTTGTTTAACAAAACATACGCTTACGTTAACGAGATATTATGAAGCGTAGGTAAAAACTTTTTAAGGCAACTTCATTGTATGTATATTGTTTGAGTACGAGAACATTTTGCTTCTTGTTTTATTTAAACTTTATCCGGGACGCGATTTTGTTTCTTTCTGTCTGGCAAGTTTCTGTTTTTGCGCTCACGAGTGTAATATAGACTGTTTTTTATCAGAGTTGATAAGGTTCAAGCTTATTCTTTGCTACTGGTCCTTTTAAATTGTTTTTTAAGTGGTAAATATTAGCTCTAGGTCTTGGTCGGACCTAATTATATTGAGCTAAAACCCTAGACGAATTAGCGGCGTGCCTGATTTTTACGCCCTTTTGTGGACATGAATAGCATCCCAGATGCAGTGACATTGAGCTCCTAGGCATGGAGCTGACATCCAGCGCTCAATGGTGGTGACTTCGGTGCCACTATTTAGTGCAAAGGTCAAACTGCGGCCAAAAAGCTGGGCATCCTAAATAGGGTGAAACGATACTTCAAGTCTGGACAGCTTTTAGCTCTATACAAAGCACAAGTCCGATCCTGCATGGAGTATTGCAGCCACTTTTGGGATGGTTCAGCTATGTATCAGCTTGCCGCGCTTGACTCGATGGAACGCAGAGCTAAGAGGCTCATTGGTGACGTAAACTAGTGGATGCCAAGCTTAATAGCTTGGCTCATCGCCGAAAGGTGCCTGCTTGTCGGTCTTCTACAGATTGTACTTCTTTCTTTCTTTCTTTCTTTCTCTCTACCTTGTTGCTATTCCATCAATACGCACTAAGCGTTTCCAAGCGTCTTTCATAACGCGCACAGCAAGGGAGCGGAACTCTCTGCCTGCGTCTGTATTTCCGAATGCTTACAACCCTAATCTTTTCAAAGTTAGAGTGAATTGGGTGAAAAGTGTATTTTACATGGAGTGGATGCCTACCAGACCTCCACAACCCATTAACTGGGTAACACGGTATTTCTTGGCAAGACTGGAGTCAGGTTTACTGGCTTCTGACAATCCGTAACGACTGCCAAAGATTACAAATGACAGCCGGAATCAAAGGCTTAACTGGGTAACACGGTATTTTTTGGCAACACTGAAGTCAGATTTATTGACCCCAAAAAACAAATGGCTCATGTTAATCACCATAATTGTTTCAGCCAAAAATGGTCCTTGGGCGGTCTTGCGCATTCTTCTAATGCTCATATCGAACTGTCCTCAAATACTTCACCAACACTATTCAATAGGTTTGGTGACTCCAAACCTTTCCACCCGCTTAAAACTTACACCACAACATCATTACTTGAACCGAAATTCCGCTGGTGAACCGCACAGCGCATTTCTCCACACGCATGATATACTCCATTCACTCCAGCCAACTAGCCAAGATCTCCCAACTCCAATACCTCACCCCTTTTGACACCACTGTCTTGTAATACGCAGAAAAGGGGTAAAGACCAAGTCAAAATGGCGGTTCCACTATAGATGCGGTGAGCGACATGGCAGTTCTTACCCTTCGAGTTTTTAGTTTAATAAGGGCATGATTAAATTATTTGAATTAAGTGTTTAAAGCTATGTTTATGAGGGAGTTAAGAGCTGTGTTTTATGTATGTGTGTGTGAAGATATTTTAATGATGTTGTATTTTATTTAAGTGGAATTTGAGGGTGAGTTTAGGCAAAGTTACGGTTGTAAGCGTTTTTAACCGACTTTCCAAAAAGGAGGAGGTTCTCAATTCGGATGTTTGTATTTTTTTTTTTTGTGTTTGTTCGGGCATAACTCCGTCGCTTGCCAACCGATTTTAAAAATGATTTTTTCCATGGAAAGCGAATACTTCCCAAATGGTCCCGTGATAAGGAAACCAGGATCTGATGATGGTATCCCAGAGAAGTCGAGCGAACTTTCGAAAATCGTATGGTATCGATTTTGCAGTGGTTTTGTTAGGACGTGTGGGGTACCACTAAAAAGTGAAAAATAAAAAACTTTTTACAAAAAAATACAACCGACTTCCAACTTCCTTCCGGTGTCAAAAAACGAACAAACTAACAAAAACACCGAGTTCCGAAGTTAAAGTGATTTTTTACTTTGTAGTGTTTTTTTTTTTGGAAGTCAGTTGTATTTTTTTGTTCTTTTTAATTTTCAAGGCTTGTGTCTCCGTAGGTTATAGTAGATAATACATCCGGTGTACTTTGCTGATTAATTTCGTTGCGGGGTCCAAGAAAGTGGTACCGCTTTTCCGGAGTTCGTCGAGCTTCATTGATGCGCTTCCATCATGCGCAGGGTACGCGTCAGCCCCAACAGCATCCTGAGCACTGTAGCGGACAGGTGGGACAGTCCCATACTGGGGCATTGGGTACGCCAACATACCACTGTGGCGTTTAGCAAATAATTGTTTTGTTTTTCTGGTAGATTTAAGTAATAACACTAGTCTGTAAGTTGTGTGTTGTACTAACCAAATGGACTTGTGGTCTGAAAATAAAAGAATTTCAATTTCTTTTTTTAATTGACTCGGCGATTTTTCTGCTGGTCGACAATGTTGATTTTGGCTTTCAAAAGTTGCAATGGACTAAATAATTTAGTTGTTCTTGCCCTTAACTTACTTTAGAAGTAGTTTATAACCACTTTAGGGTTAGCTTAGCCGCAGTATTATAAACAGTGGATGCGCTTAAATTAAAACTTCCTTGTGTCTTAGCCGCAGAGTAATGAATAAAGACAGAGATACCATAGACAATACGACAAAGTCTATATCAAAAAGTATCTGTTTATTTATGAAACAATTTTAAGCGTGTGTATGGGTGCGACTCTGCTCCATAGAGTTCTTACTCTACATAGAAAACTCTTTGCATAGAGAAAATTTTAGACGTAGAGTTTGAAGGCATGTAACGTATTTAGATACGGTCTACAATCAATATAGTATTTATTTATATAAAACTAGCTGACCCGCGCAACTTCGTCTGCGTCACATTTTTCACTAATGCTCCGCTCCTATTTGTCTTAGCGTGATGATAAATCGGCTATCTAACACTGAAAGAATTTTCCAAATCGGACTAGACCTCCTGAGATTAGCGCGTTCAAGCAAACAAACAACCAAACTCTTCAGCTTTATAATATTAGTACTTATAGATTTTTCCGATACTGAGTGTTTCTAACAGAAAACACACAGCCGGAACTACGAGTCAAAGCAAGCTGAAAGGCATGTATAGGAGAAGCACTAAGAGAGGAATTCCCTTAATATTCGTGCGGGAACGTGAAAAACAGGAAACGCGAGTGCAGAGAAGTCACACGCAAGAGCTAGTAATCGATAAAGCGATACACGAGAGACATTTTCGTAATATGTTATTTGTAATTTACATCCTAGTAAACACGGAGCTGGTCGCTAGTAAAATGTAATTAAAAAATGGAACAGTTTTACCATAAATTCATCCGCCACATAAGGTTAACCGTAACTCACCCGGAAGTGGTGAGCTGACCCAAAATTGTATAAACAGCTAATGTAATTTTGTGAACTCGTGGATAGATGAAATTTGTAGTGAGGGTAGCAATTTGACACATAAAATACTTTCATTTTATATGACTTTGCTCCTATGGCTTATCCTATAGTTATTGTGTATTTTACCGAGATAAAAGTGGCACTCAGCCGTGGTGTAGTTTAATGTCATTGAAAGATTTTTATATTCACATCAAGCCTATCTGAAAACACGGCTTAAAAACAAAAAACACTAGTTACTTACTTAGCTGCACGCGTTTTGTGCTTGCGGGTGGGATGTCCGATAGT
Source organism: Ceramica pisi (assembly GCA_963859965.1). Classification (NCBI taxonomy): domain Eukaryota; kingdom Metazoa; phylum Arthropoda; class Insecta; order Lepidoptera; family Noctuidae; genus Ceramica; species Ceramica pisi. Next base: position 3,962,177 of record OY982538.1, read on the forward strand.
GCATCGCCGTACGTCTTGTGGTCCGATGATGCCATGGACTGGGTTTGGCGGAATTAAAGTATGCAATTCCATCGCGCATAGAAAAGCAGCAACTCGGCGTCAATGCTTTAGACTTTTGAGCTATGATTCGACGAGCCAATCATTGCCGATGATGCTCATGGTATAAATGAAATGAAATGAAATGAAATGAAATGAAATGAAATGAAATAATTTATTTGCTATGAATGTAGGTACAAAAATATGGTGTTAAGTAAGAGAGGGATCCAGTACATTCTACCGTGAGGCATGCAAATTTTTTTATAGTAGAATTAATTATGAAATAATCTTAAAAAATTAAATATTTAACGAGTATCAAATTATTAAATAGTTAATACAAATATAAATCCTTCAGTTTGTAAGTTCATTCAGTGGTAAACAATGTCAAAAATAAGTTAATTGGTCAATATTACAATGTCAATAATAAGTTAATAATTAGTCAATAATACTCGTAAGATAAAATAATAAATTAGTCAAAAAATCAATGAAGTTTGAAAATTAAAATCGCAAGGAAAATCACTGTATATCTTGTAACAATCATATTGATCTGTCATTCAAAAATTCATCAATTGTATAATAACATTTTTCTAGTAGCAATTTCTTTAATTTCTTATTGAATAATTGTAATGTGCAATTCTTTATAACATCTGGTATTTTGTTGTAAATCACCGGACCCATATGCATAATATTTTTTTTCAGCAGTGCTGTTTTAAATTTGCCTGTATGTAAAAGATTTTTATATTGAGATCTTAATAATGTTGGCCTTGTTGAGTGATCAATATTTGAACAAAATAAATTTTGATTACTTTTCACAAACAGTCCCATTTCCAAAATATAGAGCGATGGAAAGGTGAGTAAGTTAAGGGATTTAAACATAGGAACGCAGCTGTCTGTTGAATTTATTCCAGTCATTGATCTAATGCAATATTTTTGGGCTCTGAAAATCCTTTCTTTCTCACTGCAGTTACCCCAAAAAACTACTCCGTATCTTAAAACAGAAGCAACGAGACCATGATAAGCTATAACAATCGTGTCAGTGCTAACTTTTTTTGTCAAATTATATAAAATGTAGGCAGATTTGCTTAATTTCTTGCAGATCTCCTCCGCCTGTGGTTTCCATGTCAGTTGATTGTCAATTATTATACCTAGAAATTTTGCAACATTTGTATTGTCTAATCTTTGTCCATTGTAAGCGATAGTCAAAGAGTCTGGACGTAAACGCTGGTAAAAATGCATTACTTTTGTTTTTTTCAAATTGATAATTAAATTATTGATTGAAAGCCAACTTATTATATTTTTTAATGTGTTATTAATATCTGTTTCATAATCCGTTTTATTTGTACATTTAACTATAGCCGTGCTGTCGTCAGCAAATAATACCATTGGCTGTTGAATTTGTCTAGGCAGGTCATTTATATAAAGCAAAAACATTAAGGGTCCGACAACAGTACCTTGCGGTACTCCGAATTTGACTTCCCTACTATCTGATAAATATTTATATTGAATCTTACTTTTGGGACATATCCTAGTGATTTCTGTCTGTTGTTTGCGTTTGCTTAGGTAAGATGATAGAGAAGAGATAAGTATAATAATTACTAACTTACGTATTATTATCAATGAACTTGTATATAAAAACGTCCATTACTGGTGACTGACTGAGTGACTAAGGGACTGGCAGACAACATACCTACAGCCGAAACTACTGGGGGCCAATCGTGCTAATTTTAAAAGTTTAGATCCGCTTGCAATTCGTTTCCAATTCAGTTTTGGTTATGATCTAGTTTCGATTCACCTGTAAGGAATTTGGTATCGCGCTAAAGTTTAAACTTCAACCAAAGTTGCGTTGTCAAAATTTTACAAATATTTTCTTATTTTCGTTCAAAATCCAAACAACACAAAGCGAACGATTGAGACAAAGTCAAGAAAAAGTAGCACTGTTTCAACTTTTTGTTTGACAGCGGTAACGTTACAGTTGTGATGCAGTTGCGTTCCAAGTTTCTGTCAAACGTTTAGCGCGATACGGAATGTTTAAAAAAGTTGTAAAATGGCTACAGTTCAGTTGCGTTCCAGCCGAATTTTACTAGCGCGATTGCCCTCCTGGTCATAGAAAGCTGAACTCTTGCACTCCGTAGGAGAGTAATAAGATGAATTCCCGAAATTCCTACAGGAACGTAAAAGACGGGATAAGCGTGTACGGAGTCGCCAAAAAGCTAGTTATACTCACACAAACCTGCTCACACATACACAACTACACAAACAGATGAGTACACACTCACATAAATATTGTGAGCCGTCAATCAATTCGAACAAGATGGAATGACAGTACACTTCACACTTAATCCACCTAACTCACACGGTAAGATGTTGACAGAATAGGCTTGTGTCCCGAAAAAATCTAATTAGTCCGTCAGTTAGATTATCAAAAAATATTTGACCCGTATTTTTTCTTTTATTACGGGAACCAAAATTGACGAAGTTACGGCGCTTTTAAAATTCTCAATACGCCACGCCATGCCATAATTTTTAGCGGGTTGTGACGTCATGAAGCCTCACTCCCGAGTTTTGATACGTTTTATCTTTGTCAATATTCATTGATTTACAAAAACAAAAAATACGTGTCCATTATTTTTCAATACTCTAACTGACGGACTAAATAGTTTTGCAATTTTTCGATGATGGAAACTAGCCTTTTGACCGATAGATCAAGGCGATAATAGGTCTTACTACGATGACTGCCGTGAAAACAGCTGAAGACGGAGTCGAAATGAAAGTCAAGTAATTTGTTTTTAAATTAGACTTTTTAAAGTGCCAGTACTCTTTGAACGTCAAAACGCCCGTCACCACTTCCAAGGAGCGTCAGCGAACCGTCAAAGCTTTCCGGGACTACTTTTCAGCATGGAGAACACGAATAAGAAGAACAAACAAATAAAAATCTTAACCTTAAACAAATTATGTTTTTATTTAGAGCGGATTTCACTATTTAAACTGATCGCAATCAAGCTGCGTTCAAGAGTTGTCAGTGTCAATATTCCATAGAAAATAATGACATTGACAGCTTGTAAACGTGATTTTTATGTTGATCGCGTTCAGTTTCAGATTGATGAAAACCGCCCGTAAACTTTATCCGGGACGCGATTGTATATTTCTTTCAGGCTGGCAAAAGTTTAAGTTTTTGCACTCACGAGTGTTATATAGACTGATTATTTTAGTAATCAGTTAATAAGGTTCAAGCTTATTCTTTTTTACCAGTCCTTTTATTTATTTTTTCAGATTGATGAAATCTGCCCACAGTAATTTAAGTTTAGTTTCTTTTGACACCTAAAAAGAAAGAAAGGAAAGAAAAGAAAATTTATTCACTCCGCCAGAAACGACACACAATAACAATTTATATTACCAAACTAAAAACACAAAATTAAAAGAAAGCAAACTAAAAACTAAACAAAACCAGAAACATTCATGTTGTCTATGTCATACCTCTGTTTTAGCTAAGCACTCTGTGGATTCCACGCAATTTATGCATTTAGAGATGCATAAGTTCTGCTTAACTTTCGGGTAGGAAGATTACAGTGGGGTAATGAAGAATGTGTTAATTAAAGAGCTGCTTCGAGCTGTTTATTTATTAGATTGAGGCTCAGCAAACCGCTTCTTTGCAGATTTGCTAGTGATTAATTGTATACAGAGGATTCTTTTTTAGTTTTTAGGGTTCCGTACATCGAAAGGAAAAAACGGAACCCTTATAGGATCACTTTGTTGTCAGTCTGTCCGTCCGTCAAGGCCCTTTTCGTCAAGCCGGAATTTATATCAAATACTCAAGTCTACTGTCCCTTGGAGCTGTGAAAAAAACAAACTTCTAAGCCAACGCAATCAAAAGATACGTAACGATTGTAGCAGATGGCAATCTACAATTCCTGCCTACATCTAATAACATCATATCACATAATACTTCATCTATCAACTCATTATTTACCATTATTTTATTTTGTCTTAAATTTTACATTAACATTTTTATTCTTCGTAAGGTACTTACCCTTATTTGACTTATGTCTATTTACGAATGTAATAAATAGTAGTACTGTTTTGTAAAATGTAGTTATCGCAACCAGGCCCCCAAGATACAGGCGCTGCCTAGTTTGGGAACCATTGACCACGCTAATTTAACTGTTACTGTAAGCATATTTTGTAAGAATACCACTTGTTTTTAAAATTATTGTAACAATGGACCAATTAAATTAAAATGATTCTGTCGATGGGAAGAACGTGGGTATGTATGTGGTAACTGTATTTTTTTTTGTTTGTGGTGGGTTTGCTCATGAGTAGTTTCTAGTCTTGGTCAGAGATGACATAAACAAAGTCTACGATGGAGCGAGTTTAACCGGAAGTAGCCTGTACACTCTAACTTTAAAAAGATTAGGGTTGTAAGCGTTCGGAAACACAGACGCAGGCAGAGAGTTCCATTCCTTTTCTGTGCGCATTATGAAAGAGGCTTGGAATCGCTTAGTGCGAATTGGTGGTACCAACAACCCTAAAGTTTTTGTGACTGGTTTCCCAACCAATATGAATAATTAAGTTTATACCTAGAATTAGAATTGGCTTCTAAGACGACTTGCTTCAATAATTTAATTTACAACAAACCTAATAATAATATTTACTCAGAGTTATCGCGCATTTTCGCTAAATTATTTACTGAAAACAAATCTGCAAAACTCAACATTAATCATTTCCATTTCATAAATTCCAAAGAAATTCCAAAAATTAAGACCTTTGGACGACAAAACGGGGCGTTTAATTTCCGATCCGAATAATTATGGTCATCAGCTGAAAGCCGAGATAACTAGCTGGCGAACATTCCGTTAATTACTTGTAAATTAAAACAAATTCTTCGGGTGTAAGGCGGGCGACAGTTATTTATGCGCAGTCCTTTCCTTTGGAAGTTTGGCTTCGCGAAATTTCGTTAAGTATTTCGAATTTCATTTAAAAAATTTGTGGAAAATCAGTGGATATCTTGTTATAGGTCAGCAATGAAATTCATTAATTTTGACCTTCATCTGATTTGGCTGACCCTAGACTGACTTAATACTCCATTTCATCCTTACTTATCTTACTTTTGATGAATCTATTCTCTATTCTACGTCATGCATAGCTCTATTGCATAAACTATTTATTATTGTTTTTTTCAAACTCGCCGTAAAATTCGTTGAATGCATAACCTCTTCTAAAGACAATTTAAAGGTTTCATTCAACCCAGTGATGAATTTATTATTTTATGAAACAAATAATCTGTATTATAATTTAAATAATTTTCCAATCTAACTAGTAACATATTTTACATAAACAACACTCTCCAAAAACTATATTTTCAATATTGTATTTTAACAACTAGCAAGCTAAATTAAATACTAAATCACGATTCATAAATACTTTAGTCTAAAATATTGTAAAACAGTTGAACGACCTTTTGCTAAAATTCGCTTCACTAGAAATTATGGGCAAACAAAATTAGTTAATTTCACCGCAATTATGTTGTTTGAAGTCTCAAAATTACCCTGAAATTTAATAGGGATGGTTTGTTTTGTATAGTAATATTAGATCTTTCATTCTACACACATATAATATTTAAGACCTTATTTATAAATAATCTTAGTATACAAAACAGAATAGATAGATTTTATAAATAAAACCTATACCGTTTTACCGGAAGGGAGAGAAAAAAGTATACAGAATGCCAACTTAACGATCCTTTCGTACCTACATCTTTTTGCATTTTTCGTTCAAATGAATGCGTGTGCCCAAAAGCACCGTAGATAGTCCCCATCAAGAGAAGCTATAAAAGTTGTGAACTAAGAAGTTGTACTTTGTTACGTACCAACAACAAATAATTTTAAATTCAATCAAATCAAAGTAACATAATTACGTGTAAAGGACTACTCACACTTATTCAGCTCTATTTAGCTTATGCCCATATAAAACAACCATTTTGTATGGGGACGCGTACGCATCCGTTCAGCTTTCCAGTTCAGTTTTCGCGGCAATAAAGTATAAAATGAGGACAAAATATGTGTTACGGCTAATAGAAGCAAAACTGAATAAGTGTGAGCAGTCCCTAATACGAAACTAATAAGCAATTTCACTTGGATGGGCGATCTATAGCGCAACACTAGACGACAGTCTAATTTTTGTGGTACTGAAACGCGTCTGATTCATGGAACAAACATTATAAACAATTGAAAGTGAGTTTACAAAATGTATAGCTTGTCGTCGAGGGGACTACAGATGTTTTTTTTTTTCAATACCATGCCTAAAGTCTGTCGTGATTTGGCAATGCTTGTCCTCTGACCATTGTAAAAGCCAGTAGTTAGGTCTCGCAGTGCTAGTAATTAATTTAAATTTAATTAATATTTTTTTCTAAGAATATCAAAAGAACATCAACACCATTAACTATAATTAATTAATAAACAAAAAGTTCTTTTACGCAAATAGATTCGTGAAAGAACAAAATAAAACGTTTTTAAATACAAAAAAAGTCACGATTATTTCAACATTAACCACTCTAATTACTTGAGAATGTTAATTGAGTGAATAAAAATTGAATATTATTTTACTAAAATGGGCACAAAAGGTTTTCAGCCATTTGTTTAAGTGTTTGGGTACAATTTGTAATTACGTCAGTTTTATATTTTAAACGATTTTTTCTTGGAAACTGTATTTAACTTCAAATGTTTGTCTAATATAATGCTTGTAATGTAATGTAATGTAACGAATTTTTAATTTTCAATTTTTTTTATTATTTTTTCAAATATTATGATTATGAAACACAATGTAAATTGTTCCTGAAAAATTAAATTGAATACATCAGTCATTATAATTAAGAAGTTTGAAACCATACCATAATGTTGTTAGGGTTAAAGTTATAATTTTTTAAATACCATAAAATTACAAGTCACGTGTTATTTTCGGTAAAGGTTGTTGTTAGGTGTTATTTTTGGAAACTAAATTTCGGGAACTAAATTTGGTCATGAAGTGTAAAAGAGTTTAAACGTTTAAACCAAATTTAGTTTCGTTTGAAAAAAAGAGCCAGTCAGTTATAGCCGGTTTTTGAATTGAGAACTTGGGGAGAAGAATGTGTCAAAACCTTCTTAAATGTCGCCAAAGTCTGAGACTATACAGGTTTAAGTATAGAGGCCTTAGCACGAATGTTTTGGCGTATAGTGAGTAATGTTACAGTATTGATAACGTAAGTGAATTTTTAATATAAAAACTATAACCCATAGTAGTATAAATAAATAGTATTTTGGTTAAATTTTATGCGATACACGCAATTTCATGAAAAATATTGTTAAAGTAAAGTGAAAAAAAAATGAAAAAGTGTTTATTCACAGTAATACATTGTACAACAAAATCATTATCATCAGCCAAACTGCGAAGCAGTTTGTTGGCAGATGTAGCTCCTTTTATCTAGCACAAGCATTGATAGTTTTTATATATCAATGAGCACAAGCAAAGAAAAATAAGTTTAGTTATGCCCAACAGTGAGGCTTTGACAAAACACATTGAAGAGGTATTTATGTATTTTCTTTTTAAATGACGTTTTTGTGACACAATTATCCAAATCTAATTTCTCAGGAAGATTATTAAATATAGTTGGAACTTAACGGTTTCGACATCTTCGACCATAATAATTATTGCAAGTAGGTACAACAAACCTTTTCATATATTTACTCCTTTGAGATCTTGTCCGTACAACATTGTTTTTAAATATCTCACTACCATACTGTTCTAAAGCTACTGATAACACAACCCTCTCATGAGCCGGCAGCATTTTACACTCCAAGAATAATTCTTCGTAATCACTACTTTTACAACGTTTTTTAGTGTTTTCATCTAAGTACTATTATTTTCATTAATCTGATTTTTATTTTTTTATTTTATCTAAATATGTCTTAAATGTGTTACCATAGCATGCCAGCCCGTAAGAAAGCAATGAGTCCAGTTTTACGTTACTTAACGTCAAACACAATCGTGCAATAATTTTTTTTCGCATTTTACACTCCAAGAATAATTCTTCGTAATCACTACTTTTACAACGTTTTTTAGTGTTTTTATCTACTAGTAATTTCATGAATCTGATTTGTATTTTTTTTATTTTATCTAAATATGTCTTAAATGTGTTACCATAGCATGCCAGCCCGTAAGAAAGCAATGAGTCCAGTTTTACGTTACTTAACGTCAAACACAATCGTGCAATATTTTTTTTTCTATAATTTATTATTAGAATAGTTAATTACGGGTAGTAGCAATCTCGTATTTAAAACAATTTATTATTCTTAAAAAAAAAAAACATGGTTTAATTGTTTTTGTTGACTCTCTATACGTGTTGGTAATTACTGTAAGTGCAGAGAGTTATTGAGGTAAAATAAATAAATAATTAAGCGTCAATCACAGCCAAATAACTATAATTTCATTATTACGCCTCACACACAAAAAACAAATCACATACACTTTGTAAGGCCTAGCTTACAAGTAAGTACATTTATGTGAATCTCAGTAAATAGAGGCGCGCCAAGTCACACGTCCTACTCTAAGGAGTGCTAGAGACGTGATACGATTATCGAATGTACCGAAGTATCGATGTTCTGCCGATTACTTTCAGGATTTGGTGGGACGTGATATGCAAGTGCGGATGGAGTTGCCTGATAAGTCGGCGAAGCCAGATGAGAAGCGTTATCTGCATTGCGTTTTCTTTGGACGTATTATGTTTATTAATGTGCATAGATTTACAGATATTTTTTCTGTTTCTGGTTCGCTTTGCTAAATTTTTCATAAGTATGGGCTTTTTTACCGACTTTTTCATAAGTATGGGCAATCATAAAATGACTCCTCCCGCCTTGGATGAAACAGGAGGGAGAGTCAGACTCTTGATGACTAAAACCCATCCGTGTTCCTCCTAATGCCCTTTGCGTTCCAGGGCGGTGACTCTTTCGAACAAACTCCGCAACCCTGGCAGCCTTTTTTAACGCCTAGATTGTATATTTAGAAGAATTGTGATCCTCACATTTTTTTTTTAGTCCAGATGGCGGAGTAATTAAAACTGTTTCTGATCGCTATAACCTAAATATTGAACAAAACTTTAGGTACTGACCAAAACACAAAGGGCAATGAAGGATCATGGATGGGTGTTAGTCAGTAAAAGTCTGACACTCCCTCCCGCTCCGCATGAAGCGGGAGAAGTCATATGATGATTTCCAATCCCTAAAAAAAAAGGAGCTAATGTAACAAACTGGGGCTGTACTACGAACTACCAATGCCATTATGATTCCACTAAAAAGGATAGTGCTATTTATCCTGTATAACTCCATCTCTCTCTCTCTTGAAAACCATCACGATTCCAGTGTAAGAACACTGTTTACGTAGCTATTCGCCTGTTACAATGATCTGCGGGTTTAAAAAGGCCAATTTAGTAGCATCAGCAAGCACATCATGCTACCCAAAACTGTTAAATGTTTCCAATCCAACTTGAACATAAAAAACATTTAGTATTAAAGATGAAAATGAAATTTGACATATTGTTGTATGATCCTAATATGAATCTACTAAAGTCTACAGAAAAAATTTCTGTTTCTGGTTCGCTTTGCTAGTTCCTAAAAAAAAAAGGGTACTGAGCAGTCGATATAGCGGCGTTTGGGAAGACCTGTATACATTTGTACACAACTATCGGCTAAAACAATGATGACTTTAAGTATCTTTTAAAACATAATTTGGGGGCCGAGTCACCCGCGTCCGTAGGAGAATACCCTTCAGCGAATCCCTACACGTGGTCCTCGGGTGGTGCTAAACAGGTGACACTAACCGCCTCCGTGGTCCAGTGGTTATTATACCACCTACTTCAGACCCAGAGGTCCCGGGTTCGATTCCCAGCGGGGGCAAATCTTTTGCTCGGTTTGGTTGGTGGTAGGACTTGTTCTAAGTCCGCCTGGCAAGCTACCACCATCATGTCTGAGTCTGTCGCCATAACAACAATGTTAACAGCAGTGTTGTGTTCCGGCAGTTAGAGGTATGATAGCCAGTTCCTCTGTGAAAGAGGATTCCGGGTGAAACTCGCTTCCATCTTCGGCCTAATCATCACTTTCCATCAGGTGAGATTTGGGCCAAGATTGAAAAATTGAAAAAAAAAAACCAGTCAAGAGCAAGTCGGACTCGCACTCGATGGGTTCCGTTCCGTACAATAAATCTTGATAATTATTATTTATTTTTATAGCAGCAATAGAAATAGTCAATCTTTGAAAATTTCAACTGTCTACCTATTACGGTTCTTGAGATACAGCCCGTTGACAGACGGACGGACGGACGGACAGCGGAGGCTTAGTATTAGAGTTCCGTTCGTTAACTTTTGGGTATAGAACACTAAAAACCAGGTGTTCAGTACATTTCGACTTCTATGGACACTTAAATGTATGAATTTTGAACTTTTGACGACACGTTTGGCGCAGTGGTTGAGCGATCGACTGCTGCGTCGTGTGTAGTGGGTTCGACTGCCGCACGGAACAAATATTTGTATGTTCTACAGATAGTTGTTGAGGTCTGGCTGTTTGTGTATGTTTGTAAACGCACCCACGATACAGGAGAAATTCCTAGTGTGTCCAATTTTCTTTCCTGATTTCAAGTTTGGCCCCAAAGTAAAAGTTGCTTATAATCACGTGCACATTCGTACTTGTTAAAAAAACCCTGTATATAGTGGTAAAATAAGACTTTAAAATTGTAGCCACAATCGCTGTTACTTCAAATTGTCAGCCTAAAACCCTTCATAAAACGATCGCTAATTACAAAACCAATAGATCAATGGAAATCCCTTTTAAACATTAACTGGCTTCATCTGTCAAGAACTCGAAGAGAGTGACAAATTAACGCCTTCCATCCAGTGCCTGTCTGACGCGACCATCCAATTTAAAAATCAATCGAGACTCAAGGAGCGAAGTGATTTTTTAAACGAATTTCAACAAATCTTCGCTTTGAATTACAGTTGTTCTCGCATTGTTTCTGTAAGCTTTTTTTGTAAGTTTAAGTCTGAAGTGATGGATGAGACGTGTTGAGTTTAATTTATTGTTAAAAGACAGAACGATTCGTGTTTATGCAGATTTGTTCGTGTTGTAAGCTGAAATAATCGGCGGGTTTAAGGAGACCACTTTAGTAGATTCACATTAGGATCATACAACAATATGTCAAAGGACATGGTAAAAAGTGGCCTATGAATCAACACATGCGAAACCTTTACCATTATTCCTAGTTTTTTTTAAAATTACATTTTAATTATTAGAATAGAACGGACACTTTTTAATTATGAAACCATAAAAAGTATCTCACTTGGGTTTTATTACCCGGCGCCATTATTTTTAATTTGAAACAAAGCACTCTCAGCACTGTAAGATTTAAATTTTTTAGTTACCTACAAAAAGAATAAAGCGATTAATGCGCTGTATGACACGAACGCTATTGACACTGACAGTCGATGAAATGACAGTTGACACTTTGACGTAATGTATTTGGCACCTGATACCAGGAAACCAGCCGTCGACCTAAGTTACCACGCTTTCGTATGTTAGAAGAACATAGTAACACTACTTAACTGTATACCATTTTTTGGTGAGATAATAAGAAAGGTCTGGCAGCTCTGGAATCTTAGTCCATTTGGTATGTTTCCATTGGCAAAAATTAAACACACCACATATAAATTAACAACAAAATCCGAAATCATTTTGGATATTTAACAATTCTGAAAAGTGTCCGTGATTTTAATTTAGTTTTAGTCGAACATATGCATTATTTAAAACACAGATAGTAAATTCACGTCTCTGTTGGTTCTGAGGCGAACGATGTATGGGCGCGTAGCAATGTCCTTTAATTTTCATATTTAACGCTAAACATTTTTTAGGTTCAAGTTTGATTGGGAAAATCTAACAGTTTTGGGTAGCATGATATTGTGCTGGCTGATTCCACTAAAGTGGCCTTTTTAAACCCGCAGATCATTGTAAGAGGCGAATAGCTACGTAAACCGTGTTCTTACACTGGAATCGTGATGGTTTTCAAGAGAGAGAGATATGGAGTTATACAGGATGAATAGCACTATCCTTTTCAGTGGAATCATGATGGCATTGGTAGTTCGTAGTACAGCACCTCTTTTCTACTCGAAACAGAAGTGTCGTTTGGTGTATCGCTTTAGCATTAATCAAACTAGAACTAGCATAACCTAGTTTACACAGTGCGAACTGTTAACTAGACAGTAGGTAAATACTCGGATTGCCTACTCGTATGCCAGTATCTCGGATCTCTGAAGCTATTTTGGTCGTGCCCAGCCATTGCAAGGCGCAGTTAGTAATAAAAATATAGGTTCCGCTTGCCACTGCCCGGCTGACACTAGCAAGCTACTGCCGAACGCGTCCGAACAATATAAGCGATGTCCGAGTTACTGTCAGGTGAACAGGCGAGTGATAGCAAATAATGTTGAAATAAAATTAGGAAAAAAAATATATTTATTTAATTTAATATTATTATTAATTAATTAATTAATTACATTTATATTTAAATTAAGTATAGTGATAGTTTTGCAGTGCGAGTAACATTTTAGTACCTACAAGTATTGGTCAGCGAGTAATTTTGGTGTCAATGTCCATAGAAATTACTTTCTTTTTCTGAATTTTAAAAGTGGAGACTTGTAATTGGCTGACAGTCCTATTTATTGACCTTGATATGTTTGTTTTAGCTGTAAGTCTACCATAAGGCTTAAATAAATAAATCAGAAGCGAGCCACTAAACAACTGGCACGTGACAGTAACTCGTAAGATACGTTTACATGATGCGAGTTACTGCACTGCAGGCTGACTCGCACGCTAGCTTGCCCCTTGTAAACTAGCCATTAGTTCCTATTGGTAATTTACTATCAGTAGTGGTGGAACTGTTTGTTGTAGAAAACGTACCATTTTTTGCAACATTAAGAGCCAAATTTAGCGGCGATTCTTTAAGATTGTAGAGCATTCTTATACGCCTCTTAAAACCATTCCTACCAACCTTAGCTGTTGGAAATACAAACCCTAATCTTTTCAAAGTTAGAGCAAACAGGCTACTTCTGGGTAAGCTCGTTCCATCGTAGACTTTGTCTCTGTCATTTCTGACCTAAACTAGAGTCAAGAGCAAACCCACAAGTAAAAACATTGATCTTTGGTCAGAAAGCCTAATTTCCTTGAACCCTACAAACCCAATTTAATCTATTAACTTGAAAAGGAACGACTCTCAAGGTACCTTCAAGATTGAAAATTTGTTGTGTAACGACACCCTAACAGTGGTTCGGGATTTCCTTTAATTAGAGCCATCTTTCTTATTTACCGGCTCAAGCTCGTAGTGCGTACTCTAGGCTCGCTATATTTTTCTTCCGTTGTAAATTATAACAAACGATGCTTCCCATCATCGTTACAAGATCATTGTAAAAGAATTACAGAAAAACTTCTAACTATTTTCGTGACAATATTTGCAGTCGGATTTAAGATACAACATTGCTTTGTCTTCTTAGATTGTCACAAATTAAGTCTGCGTCGACAGTAGCAACACCTGTCTGACTGAGTCTTTAATCGTTCAAAGGAGTGGAATTCCCTGCCGGAGTCTGTGTTTCCTGATAGCTACTAACCTGGCAGTCTTTAAGGTCGAGAGTGAATAAGTTACTTCTAGGCAAGCGTGCTCTGTCTTAAACCGCATTATCGCTTACCAACAGATGAGATAGTGGTCAAACACGTGCCTATCAATAGTAAAAAAAGCCTGTAAATGGTTTGAGTGGAATAAATACTTTGATCTTCAAATCAGTGCAATTGAATTTCAACCATCTATTCGCACTATTAAGTTTTATTCACTTTTCGTTGCAGTTGTCCCATAATGTCATAGTACCTACATAATTCATTTTTTGACGTTAATTATTATTGATGAATGTAACTGTTGTTTTATCGTTATTATTTACTGATTTATTTTGCATGTATCCTACTCGGTTTGAGTTCATAGTTACAAATTCTACGAGAAAAGTAGAGTGGATTGATCTGATAATTAGGGTTTTCAGGAAAATTTACTCCGACAGTTGGCACTACATAAGTGAGAGATCCTTTTCCAATAAATGTTAGAAAATAAGCGATTTGATAGGTATGTCTGACTGACGCCTCAGTGCTGCTATCGGGTGCTGGACTTTTCAGAAAATTCTCATTGAAATAAATGTATTACAGAAAAGTTATACAAAATAGGGTAGATGACAAATAAAAAATAATGAACAGATAGATTTCTAAAAAATATAGAACACGTATTTATTCACGTAAACAAATAATTAAGACGACAAAAAATTCTTCTGACGTCACGTTTAAGAACACTTTTACTGAGTAGCGACGCCGACGTCACAAGCCCCGCCACTCCTGATCTATGATGCGTTTTGTTTTCGAATTTTTTATTGGTTTGATAGAGCGAAAACTACGTGTTCAATATTTTAATTTTTTTTTACTGACTGACTAAATAGAATCATTTTTTTTTTTTTTTACTCATCAATCATTCCTATTATGGGTACTAAATCTTAAGATTTTATTAGGGGCTAGCATGAATATTTTGACGAATATTAACGATAGCGTAAGGGAATTTTGATGTGGAAGACTACAACACCATAGTATTTTGGTTTAATTTTATGGGACGTAAGTATCTCATTCAAATAAATATTATGTGCGAAAGGAGCATGTCACTATGGTTACATATTCGTGTTAGGCCCTCTGTACCTACAGTTTGCAACTTGTGATGAAATTAATTTCTTCGAAATTGCAAAAGAATGAAACTTCTGCCCCTTCCTGCCTTCCGTAAGCTCGCTATTCGTTTAGGGACCTCTCACCAAGTTAATTGGCCGTCTCGTATTTTTGAACAGTCTTAGATTACGAGAAGTGATTGGCTTGCTTTGGTTTTCAGTGCCAAAAGCCGTGAGGGTGCGTATTTGACGTTTTTGAGAAATTCTCGTTTTGATTTCTAATAAGTGGCGGAGACTGGCTGGAGGAGAAGACCGATAATTGTGTCATTGCTTGAACTTACCCCATTGTCTTTATTTCCTATCTCTCCTCTTCACTTCGAAAATCTGCTCTCATTTTCCCCTCGTCTCATATTATAGATTGTGGTCGTTACCGCCCTATGTACTGTATTATTTACCTATGATCCACAATAAAAATAATTTTGATTTGATTTGACCTATGGAGGAAGGCTGCAGGCTATATAACATCACGATGCGATTAAAAAGGGCGGAGCATTCAAGAAAAATGTTACTCAGACGAAGTTGCGTGGGTTACCTACTCTTTGATAACTAAAAAAGAACCTACAGTTCTACGTATTTTTTGTATCAACAAACACGCATTTCAAGAATTTGGTAAAAATTACCAAATTTTAAAATAATTATTACGAAAAATAATTATGTTTTGAATTTTTGGCACCCTGACACCACGGGAATTTTGATCAGTTCTCCAATTTACCCCACTGTTTTAATTTCGTGTCACTTCTCTGCACTAATCGAACGTCTCTTCTCTCATTTGCCCTGCCCTTGTCTCATCCTATCGATTGTGATTGCTCGCGCCCTCATCGCTTAGCTACGGAGATTAGATCAGCCGGTAATACGTTCATATCTTTACAATAATATACTTTGGGGATTAACTTAATACAAGATTTTTGGCGTCATTTGGGCGTTGAATCTCATTATGAAAAAATATCCTGAATAAATGTGAGTTTTTTTATTTATTTCTTAATTTTTCACTCCTTAAATTGCTGAACTGAGATAATTTAATTATTTGTGGCCGACGAAACACGACGTAAAATACTGATATTCAGCTGAATCCGGTTTGACTGGAAGCCGACCCCAATATAGTTGGGAAAAAGGCTAGGCAGATGATGATAGAAGGGGTAATAGTAATAGGCTACTTTTTAGCAAAAATCTTTAGGTATAACTTCGGGGAACTTGCAGGCATAAGCTAGTTTCAATATATATGTCAAATGCTCTATATAAATGAAGTGAAGATGTTTAGAAGTTAATAGAACTGAAGAAATATTTTAAAGATGGCAGTACGTGATTGAGGTCAAGAACATAGACTAAAGGAACATGGAAATTGTCAAGAAATTCACCGGAAACCGTGCAATATACTCACATCGATGGGGTAACTCTACTTCACCTATGATTTCGAACGTAAACAAAAAGCCCAAAACAGTAACCATTACTCAGGCAATTAAAAATAAACCGCTGACACAAAACCCAATACACGCACAATTAATTAAAAACAAATTCTGACAATACACAAAAAGGGGCAACACACGAAAATGTACAGAAAAATGCTCGACAACGTACAAACACGAAATTAACATCCCGATAAAAATAAAATAAAATTGCTTGGTTCCTGAAACGTTTTTGATACGTTAAAAAGAATATTTTTCAAGAACTTTGCGAATTGTAGGGCATTGCTATGGTAAATCCGAGTCTCGACGCCATTTGTAAGAAGCGTCTCGGATCGTAACGTTTTGCACCTCCCATCATTTAAGTTACAAGATACAAGAGATTGAAGAAATATTTTAGTACAATATATTTTATTTGTGAATCAGAATAAGCAATATTGGCTGTATGTGGACGCTGTATAGGAAAAGATGTACACTATGTACAGTCAACAAAGTTTTATTGATTGCTAATTTGCAACCACCTATAAACAATTATGTGAGTGTGCTGAGTAGACAACTATTGTACACTACACTCGGCATACTAAATAGTTAAAATTCATACATTGGCAGCCCAGTGGAAGAAGTAATATTTTTTCCTGTTAATCAAATAGTTGACTGTACATGAAGTACATATTTTCCCATACAGTATCAATCTGGTCTGTTACTTCAGTTTCTAATCTCTATTAAAACTTTTACAGGACATTCCAAATTCAAAGTGAAATTAAAGTACTCACACATTGCCAGGTACTACTACGCACCTACAATCTCGACACTTCGACAGTGATATCAATTAAAATAATTTTAGTCTTTCGTTAGTGTGAGTTTGTTTCTTCGACGATCTCATCATCTACCTAGCCTTTTCCATACCAGACCTCCACAACCCATTAACTGGGTAACACGGCACCTACTGCTTGGCAAGATTGGTGTCAGAAATCTGGCTTCTGACAATCCGTTACCACTGCCAAAGATCTACAAATGACAGCCGGGACCACAGCTTAACGTGCTTTCCGAGGCACAGAGGAAACTCGGTATGTTAAGATGGTCACCCATCCACAGACCAACCTTGGCAAGCGTTGCTTAACTTTGAAGATCGACCCGTGTGGCTGTTATTATTTAGCATATTAATTAATTTTGGACTAGCGAGATAATAGACCCTGAATAGATACTTAAGCAAGAGTGTGCTGCCATTCATTTTTTGCGTTCGTCTTCTTATGGCTTCTACCAAACAAGCCATCTTAACCCCTAAGGGGAGTCATTCCTCAGTCGTTTATTTTATCTCTAATACAAGCGTTTTATCTCAAGACGCCTTGACTGACAAGCAGGCTTGAAGGCGTTACATTGTGCGTACGGTTTCCCATCAAACCGAAAATGAGATTGATAAATATGCAGAGGATTTGTTCAGAGCAAATATGGTTGTAATTTGTATGGGTTTGGGTGAATTTGAAACGTTCAAGTTGTGTAATTTGAGGAGCTCGTTGAAGATAATTTACTTTGTTATATTGAGCGCGTAAATGTTATTTTGAGCTTTCTTTGTGGTAAATTAAGCGGTTGATGAAGAAAATGTTGGTGACAGTTACCGATGTATGTTGGTGTGTACGAAAATCATATTCATAATTATTTGCATTAACGTAATGTGTGAAGGTCTTAATTATAATGGATTTAAAGCTAGGAACCAGTTACGGACCCTGTAGGGCACAGCAAAAAGAGTATAAAATTAATATTAAAAATATTAATTATATATTAAAATTATAAAGATTGATTATTTGAGATTAACTTAACAAGATTTGCGTTAAATATCCACAATAATAATATAATATATTGTGTTATTTTTCATGTACATGTAACATTACGCCATTTTTTTTTCTATGTTGTACAATTTGTTAAGGGCACTACAGGGAAACCTATTACCAATATCTGTCTGCATGGTTTTTTTTTTCTTGTTGGTCAAAACAAACTTGTTGTGGATACGTGCGTACTTCCAAGTCCTTGCGAATCAGCCAAAATATCTAAGTTTCTAGTAAAATTAGATTAGGTTTGTAAAAGCAGCACTTCTGTTGAAAAAATATAGAGAATTTCAGATAACCTAAGGTCTTTCAGTACCTACTTAGATAGTGAATATTTTACTTCTAAGCAAGCATGATCCATCGTCGACCACATTATGGCCTACTAGCATCATCAGGAAAGATAGCGATTAAAAACAATAAAAGTGTAAAAGCAGATTACAAAAATAATACGATAACAAAATCTCCAAGTCAACTGACAAAAACAAAAATCAGACTCTATTGTCTCTCCGAATAAAAGCATAATTGGTAAGAGTCGAAAAGCGTTAGAAAAACAATGGGGAGGGAAAAATCGCATTAATTCCTTTTTTTACTCCGAATCGAATTCTGGGGTTCCCTTCCAAGGGCCTTATTTGTTAGCTTATCTCTCCTTATTAAGTGCCTTAATAGAACTGCGCCTTAAGTCTCTTGGGAGCGTCTTTGTTTGCGCGGCACAAAGTTTCGTGTTAAAGAGATTTAAGGTGGAGTTCTTATTTGCATTGGAACCTATTATCTTGGAAGGTGGACGGCTATTTTTATGAGCTATGCAAAATATGAGAAAATATGCGATTTTTGGTTTAAAATTGTTTGCGTTGTTACCATTTTAGACGCTTATTTTTTGTCTGAACCTTTTTAGGAGCCTTTTAAGGATTTTCCATCCTTAAAAACACAAAATGTTCAGACAAAAAATAGGCGTTAAAATAATGTCTCCTTCCGTTTTGGGCGAAGCGAAAGGGAGTGCCTGACTCTTACTGACTCAATAACAGCGCAAGAAATACAATAGCGAATACGCTCAGAATATTGAATAAAATCGTTAAAATCTATTTTTGGTCGTTTGAAAAAAATATTTCTACCAAAATGCTCCTAATTAAATTGCCTATCCATTAGTGTAAGTGCAAAATCAAAATAATCGTTGGTTTTCGAGAAGATGCATGTTTTCAGTATTTTTTTCTCATTTCTGTAGTTTCGTTGTGAGGAGATTAATCAAACATTATCCTTAGAAATAAAAAATAAAAATCTACCATTTTGAAGCCTGTAGAAATTTAATGTATTTTTTTATAAGTTGATATTTCTTTTGGATAACGAGTATATAGCTCCAAAAAACTGCACAAAAAACGGGGACGCGCCTTTAAGCAATCATTGATCTAATGTGGGAGAGAGATGGGGCTATGATATACGAAAGAAATTAACCTTTGTAAGGGTTCCCGATGGGTAGCCAACGTAAGCCGGCGCTGTCTATCCGTCCGTTCATCAATCTGTTCGTTTGTCCATCTGCATCTTAAGAACCGTAATAGACAGATAAATAAATTATTGCCGCTATAACAACAAATAATAAAAACTAAATCAAAACAAAAATTTAAGGAAGTTTTCGGTTATGGTACGAAAACTTTCATCGTTGTTTTTTTCGTACGGCAATTGGTTAACAATAAAAAAAATTTTCTACGTCTGATGACCAAAACTGTATTTATTGAAGACTAGCTATACCCCGCGACTTTGCTCCCGTCAGCTGCAACTTCATATTTTTTCTTTCATTAGAACCTTCTCCTGACAGTGACAAAAACAACAAAAAACGGAATTAGCGACATATAATATGAAGTTAAATATTTTACTAACAACGATAGCATCGTTGGTACTTATAAATACCTCAAGGCACTTACCAGAATCTCCTTCTAAGAATTTCCGCCGTGCAAAGAAAATGTTATTTTATATCTGAAGGCGACGGCGTTGCAATTTGTGTCTTCACCTTTTTCTAGAACTAAAACATTTTTGCCACAAGGTGCATCAAGATTAATATTACGTAAGCGTTCGCTCGTTCACCTTATTATTTTTTTTAATGTTTAAAAGGAATATATGACGACAGTCGTGCTTTTGGTGAAATATATGGGTGATTATAAAATACGCACGAAGATTTTCTAACTGATACTTTCTACTTTCTTCTTTTTCTTCTGTCTTCTTTCTTATTTTCTTTTTCCTTCTCTCGTCTTTCTTCATTCTTTTTTCTTCGTTCTTCTATCTTCTTTCTTCGTTCCTTTTTTTGATCTTCTGTCTTCTTTTTCGTTTCTTTTTTAGGTCATAGAACATACCCGTGCTCTCACAGTAGGTTCTTACTTTCACCGCTTTGAGAGCAATTTATTTACTTATTAATTGAATAACACTTCATGCACCCAGATGTACAGAGGTGAACTTATGCTAACGCATTATCTACAAATCATTCTGTGATTCAGAAACAAAATAATAAGCCTGCTGCGATTTTATGAAACACTGGCCTTGACCAGCGCCTCTCCCGAATGAAATTGTCCAAATTTATTCCAGGGGCTCTTTCTCCCGGGTCTATAGGTAATGTCCGGTCATATATTATAGTCCCGTGTGCCAAGTTTCATCCAAGGCTTGAGACAAACAGACAGACAGATGCAGTTATTTCCGCATTTATAATTATGACTTTGTATTTTTAACCGTATGTTTTTTTTATGTTTGTTACCGACTCCGACAATAATTATGAACCGATTTGAAAAATTCTTGTTTTATCTGAAAGGATATACTTGCAGCTATTTAAATCAAAATATCTGGAATTCGTCTACTTAGATGATAGTTTTATGTCATCCAAGTAATCGAAATTGCGTATTTTGCTTTTCTGCGATTTTGCAGTGGTGTTCTTAGGTGTGGGGTACCACTAAAAAGTGAAAAATAAAAAACTTTTTACAAAAAAAATACAACCGACTTCCAAAAAAAAAAAGTTTTTTTTCATTATGATCTTATGATATAACTGTATCCTTAAAATCGAATCATAGGCGTTTCACTGTTCTCAATCTTTTGATTCAGAGAACACACAAATCTCCGAAAAGACATCACAAAATGGAATACTCAAATAAATTGATGGTTTACTACAAAAAGGTGGAGTCAAAATCCGAAAACTAAACTGGCTCAACACAAAGAGTAAAGTTAGGCGTCAGACCGAATTTAACTTCATTATGAGCGGCCTGCATTAAGCACTTTACTGAGGTTAAAGCCCTCATATTTATTATTAATAGAAATTACTTTGAAGAGTATTGTTATTTACATTATTATATTGATATTAAAACACTTTATTGACATTTTAAGTACTTTGGTAAAGTGGATTTTCGTGTTATGTGTAACATTTTCGCTTTTCTAGATTATCTGAATTGTGGAATGATTGTTATGCCTTGTTTTAAATGTCTATCCTTGCAGTAAATAGCTGAGTGCCTATTACCTTTGGACTTCATTAATAAGTTAACTGTTTCTTCAGAATTTTTTAGTAACTCAGTAACCAGCCGTACTGAACCTCAATTTTTTCCACAAAATAGTTTTTGAATGGTTCACGAATATAAAATGAACAACCTATGTACTACGTAGGCACAAATGAAAGTGTCTATATGAGTACATTCATGTTCATATCTATAAATATTTCAGCGTTTATATTAAAATAAAGTGACTTTTTAATTGTACAAAGTCCCTTTATTAAAGTTTTTTTGCTACCAATACTTCTATCAAATCTAACCCTGTGCTCTGAATAAAACGCATAAAATCTTTTTAATTCTTTACAGTTTTTCAAACTAAAAACTATTAGACCGAAAATTCAGCAAGTTACTGAAAGCCAGGATAATAGTTCACCCATATACAAGACTCGGTTGAGGCTGAGATATCGGGACGTCGATACCTTCAACAATACGACTAATGACGCCGCACGCCGCCACTTGTAGCGACAGCAAAAAAAAAAGATAATGATGTTGACATTTTACATGACGAGCTCAATCCGGATCGAACTGGTTCCGGCAGGATAAAGCCGGGTATAACCGCTTTTGTGATTTATTTTTAAACGATAAAACTGTGGTTTTTTTAGAGAGAAAAAAATAATTGTTGTTGTGGTTTATGGTTTTTTATGTTATTGTGATTTTGCTTGCTTGCTCGTTCACATTATTAAAAATAAAAAATAAAAGAAATTATCACAGAAAAATTATATTTGTTAATAACAAAAAAAAAAAAACCGTTAAACATGTGTTTGAAAAAATAAAGGATATTGGAGTTTCAATTAGATGAGGAAAATATAAGAAAAGAATAGGAAAATTGTCGTTATTTGTTGAATAATATTTCAACAAATAAGAAAGTATTTTTTTTTTTAAGTAAACCTGTAGTTACCTTACACAAAGATTTGATTTGAATCTTTTTTTCTAACACTAATACTGGTTTTCCGTTATGTAAAAAACCTAAGCCGACTTTAAAGCTGTAATTTATTGAATGCTAACCTAAAAAGGGCCAATTTTTTTGAGGTGCCCACTGATGTACTTTTAGGGAAAATTTTAGGGAAATTTCTCTAACATTTCAATTAATGATTTAGATATACAGCAAATTAAGTTCATCGAACTAAGAGTCACCAACTCAACTATGACTAATTCAATTAATCCACTACAGGTGTTAGCCCCAACTAAAACCTTTGTAATCTAAGATGACATTTTATTAATTCATTTAGTACATGGTGGAATAAAGACAAAAAAAAAATAGGAAACCGCAATAACAAATCCTTACGTATAGAGACAGTATAAAAATTATGGTATTAGCACAATACAAAAAATACACCGCTTAATTTAAACTAAGAATGATTTAGCTACTTAAATACTTTCTGTTGATGAATATTCTATACTAATTTAAATATTTTTTATATCACCCAAAGTTTTCTTCTAAAGTATTTGGTGGTGACACCTTTTGATAAGGGTTTGTTTAAGACCCCGATCCATATTACCAATTAGTATTTTGAAACAATAAAAAATGTCTTAGAATAAGATGATCTTTGAACTAAAAAGATTTTAGATTTAAGCCAAAAAAAATATTCTTTTTTCTCATTATTGACAACGAATAAATATTTTTATAAAATGTTTTAAAACAAATCACACTCCAGTTTCTTGTTATACTGTCAGTTAAAACAGTATTTCTATAAACCTTATTTCAGATACTCACTTAAAAAAATTCTGTCCAAAAGTCCGGAAAACTCACATCAAAATAACAGACAACTAAGATCCAAAAAATACGAAAACTTCCATTTGCATAATCACGGTCGAAACTTGCCATAACTTCAACGAACCATAATGTACGAACCATGTTCTGCGAGAGAGGCTGACACCTCCACATAACTCATAAATAAACTGCATGATACCGAACATTTTTAATTTATTTACTCTGGCAACCCATTAAAAGTCATGCCAAAGGGTGGTCAGTCCTTGGTGGTCGATTTGTGTAAATTAAAACACATTTTCTGTGCTAACGACAGGGTACACTGGGCAGAGATACCTTTATGGTTGAAACTTTTTGGTCTCATCGCTCGCTAGGGATGTGCGATTGTTCTAGTTAATAATGGCTGACGTAGCCCTACTTAAATTTAAGGTCGGGAAGCATTAAGCATTGAGTGATGGTTGCCACTTGGCTAAAGTTTGGACCTCTGAATACTAATATACGTTGATGAACGTGGACCCAGAATTTTACGAGTCTGCGAAGGGTAATGATGCATGAATTACCACCTGAGTATTTATATTAATAGAAGAAGTTTTTACAGCCCTGAAATTAACTACGTGCCTGATTTTGTGCCAAATTTTAAAATTTCCGTCACCATACTGGCTTGTTAATTACCGCGGTATCCTCAATAACCACTACGGTTTACGGGCAAGAGGATAATTACTTTCTACGTTAATGGCTGACGCAGGAGGACTTTCCCGGAAATGTTAAGTGAGCTCCATGTTCATTGCAATTTAGTGAGCTCCATGTTCATTGCAATTTTTCATCTCTATGGACAAATAGGTGACATGTGCTGACGTAATTATTGCTGGTAAAACTTGGATGACAATGGGTCAAGAACGAGAAGATTTGCAAGAGAAAGAGAGAGCCTAGCAGTGTTCAAATTCAAAACGGAAAACTGCAATCATTTAAATTACTTTCTTCAAACAAAAAAATATTATGGATACACTCAAAAATTCAAATCCAAAATATTCTAGTTGGTCCCAAAATAATGACTGGTTCTGATTAATTCTAAATTTCACGAAGCGATTATTAGTTGAACACAATTAAAACCTTACTTAGTGATAAGATACTGATACTATCAGATTCTATGTTTATTATAAATTAATTGCTACAATATCAATTTCAGACTACTTGCACAAGGAAACACACATTATTCTGTTTGAACAGTAGACAACTATGCAATCGTGAAAACATGTCACCGTGAAAGCTTAGCTAAAGCGAACATGAAGGAAGCTGTCAATCTATACAAATAAGATGTCATGATGAATGACAGTGATGCTCGATTCAGCCGTTTTTAAATGTGATACTGAGAGAATAGTCCGGCAATTCATACTTATTCATCATATCAGCCAATTGCCGTCCACTGCTGAACGTAAGCCTCCTCTAAAGAGCGCCAACCCTGTAGTGGATGGACGCGGTCTTGAGCGGTACGCATCCATCCGCTGCAGGGTGTCTCTCACTACGTTTGCCCATACACGGTCTCTACTCTAAAGCTTGGGTTTCCTAGGATAGCGCTGCCGTCTTGGAGCGGCCGTAATACAGCGGTGAATGACGTCACTAGAACGTTGTCTATGTAAACAAAATTGCGCGGTTTTCTAGAAAGCGGTAACTGACACTGTAACGTCAAAAAGCGGTGCCGCCATTTGCATGACGGCCGTCTTGTATTTTTAATACGTATTTGTGTTTTTTTCACCGGAACAGCGTACAAAATGAGTTCCAACTCTTGGAGCAGCAAAGACGACGAAATTTTTATAGATTTCGTACGTAACCTATTTTATATATGTACTTAAGCTATATATAAAAGGTAAACTTTGCACACGACGTCACCGTAAAGACGGCCGTCTTTTGCGTCCGTAATGTTACGGCCGCTCTATGACGACACCGCTCTTCTAGGAAACCAAAGCTAAACACAATGTCTGCTCCATTGACCGTCTGTCATCTACAGACATAGCCGGCCCACTTCCATTTCAGCATGCTGATTCTACGCGCAATGTCGGTGACTTTAGTTCTCTGGCGAGAGACTTCGTTGCGAATTCTATCCACCAGAAAAATCTCGAGCATTGCTCTTTCCATTGCACACTGAACAACTTTGAATTTGTGGACCGTGCTTAAGGTGAGTGTCCACATTTTGGATCCGTAAGTCATTGGGGTAGGACGCACTGGTTATACAAATACAAATTGTTTTTATTGGGAACAACATAAGAAACCAATTCTGTTCGTACAACTTACACACTAAGGTTAGTAAAACAAGTTTAAAAAATAATTAATGAGTCATGTACTTACGAGGCACTTCATGCGGACAATAACTTCTCATGAAATGCCTCAGCACAGGAGCTTTCGGGTCCTCCACCACGACTGCATCCACAGCCACGACTTTCAGGATGCTATTGCTACTCCCTTGAATCCTCCTCACAAGCGATTCCACCTTTCTCCTGATGATGGTATGGAAGCCATATGTGCGCCATTGGGAAAACATCCCCGAGGCACTACAGAAACGAGGGAGTTTCAAGGAGGGACCCTGGTCTAACGGGAATGTGGGATCGACGATTCAAAGACATCACGCTGATCCGAAGTGAACCGTCAATCCAGACAAACAAAATAGAATAACAGTTAATTTCACTAACACTCCACCTTAGTTTTCACGGAGAGATTCTGATAGAATAGTCCAGCAGTTCATACTTGTTTGACGTTCTGGGAATTACACACTTAGTTCAATTAACAAAACAGCGATGAAAACCGTTGTTATGACGTTTTTACGACGGAGCCCTTTAGAGCTGGTTGAATGTTGATTGCACTTTACAATTCATTAGGTTATTACACGGACGGGTTATGACGTCACACTAGTATGCAGGTCAATGATGTAAAGTTTAGTTAACGGCAGTTTTAGGGACGCTTGTCATGACGTGGGATGGAGCTTGGGACCACTAAATTATGATATAGATACGTGATGATATCTATCTGTGACTATAGACTATCTTTATTTATATTTTTATCTCTACGACCATCCATCATCATCTGCCTAGCCTTTTCCCAACCATATTTCGGGTCGGCTTCTAGTCAGACTGGATTCAAATGAATACCAGTATTTTAGGTGGAGCCTCTGAACTCCACGACCCAATAACTGAGTTACATGGTATTTCTTGGTGTAACTATACTGGTGTCTGATTATCTGTTACGACTGTCAAAGATCCACAAGTGACAGCCGGGACCAACGGTTTAACATGCTTTCCAAGGCACGGAAGTCCCGGGATGTTAAGATGATCCCATTCACAGTCCAACCTCGGCAAGCGTAGCTTAGCCTTGAAGGTTAACTCATGCGGTTGTTAATTTTAGCCACAAGATGCCCCTATACGACGATATACGATCAAAATATCGGACCTGGTGACATCGAATACAAACATCAGAGAAGCTACTTCCTTAAGGCCGTACCCTGAGCAAATAACCTTGAGCATTTTTTCCCTCAATAACAGCGCAAGAGATACAATAGCGAATACGCTCAAAATGTTGAATAAAATCGTTATAAAACCGAATTTTGGTCGTTTGAAAAAAATACTTCTACCAAAATGTTCTAAATTAAATTGCCTATCCATTAGTATAAGTACAAAATCAAAATAATCGTTAGTTTTCGAGAAGATGCATGTTTTCAGTAAATTTTTCTCATTTCTGTGGTTTCGTTGTGAGGAGATTACTTAAACATTATACTTAGTAATAAAAAATTAAATCTACCATTTTGAAGCCAAGATTATGTAGAAATTTAATGTATTTTTTATTAGTTGATATTTCTTTTGGATAAAGAGTAGATAGCTCCAAAAAACTGCACAAAAAACGGCTACCGCTGCGTTTTGCTCGGGGACGCGCCTTAAGCTCTCATTACGTCACATAGCCAGCCACATGTTCCCTAGTCATTCCGGCCACCTGCATGTAGTGGACGTTCCTAGCACATCGCTAGTCATCCTCGACCTCATGACTGATCGAGGCAAACCACACTTGGGTCTTCAAGTAGAGGTCTCATCATCATCACCATTACAGCTGATAGAATTTCTGCTGGACATAGGCCGAGGGTCATCTCATCGACCCGGGTATTCCCACGGCCTTGATCTGGTCATCGATCCATCATGCGGGAGGCCTTCCAACGCTACTTCTTCCAATACGCAGTCGCGACTCCAGAACTTTTCAGCCTCAACACTTGTCACACTTGTCACCTATTTTACTCTTTGGTTGTCACCTGTCAATTTGTCGGTGCCAGACGTCACGCCATAGACAATAAATGTTGAACTGTGTTCTGTTCTGTTTTGTCTGTGGTTTGACCAGAGATGATAATATGTCTGGTCCTCACTGGTGGTGTCACTCGGCTTTGTTTGCTTCATAAAAATGTTGAATAGAATAGGTTTTATTTAGTGTGTAATTTGTTTTTTTTTTTTGCTTAATTTTGTGTTTGTACGTTTTTCTGGCGAAATAAATGTATTTTCTTTCTTTCTTTCTTTCAACGGCCTTCAAGCAATGTGCCTCGCTCATTGCCGGTTTTTTTTGATTCGACCACGCAAAGAAACAAAAAGCATAGCCCTCTCACTGCCCGTTGGGTGACTTAAAGCTTTCTGATGAGGCCCATTGTGAGCTATTTACTTGCAATTATTTATCGAAGTCTTCTTCGTTTTATCGAATTGAAAGGTAGGTTGTTGAGGCTCCAGGGTTGCGCAATTTGTTCGAAAGAGTCACCGCGGCCTTGTCTCAGTAGGTCACCGATTCTGCAGTAAACCAACGCTAATTGCAGAATCGGTGGCATTAATTAAACCCCCCAAAGGAGTATGAACACTTGGGGTACTTTAACATGGGCTCATGGATTTGCCGGATTTATTCACATCAAAATAACAGTTTTATTTAAAAACTACAAAATAGAACCTTTTTTGCTGCTCCTACTCTAGAAGTAGCTAGTGCTTAGGTCAGGTGCGTCGCTCGGCTTTTAGTGCGATTGCTCGAGTGATGCCTACAACCACTGACACTGCAAATAGTGTGGATTTTTTAGCCAAGGCCAAGATTCCAATTAGGTTCTTATCTGTGGAGTTTCTTGATGCGTTCGTAGTTTATATCATAGCTGTAGATGTTGTTTAGTCAGTTTCTAGGCAAGCGTGCTCTATCTTAGACCGCATCATTTATTTATTTAAACTGTATGCACAATAGTGTTACATGGTCGGATTTGATGCAAACATGCATTCTCTACCAGTCAACCTTTGGGTTAAAAAGATTACATTGTGGCTGGTGTACAACAACAAATAATAATAACATATATACTAAAATACACAATTATATATGCTAAAATAATAAACTTATAAACATGATGTCTTATAGTATTTTTCTGATCGAGAACTTACAATAATTATGACGAGTCCAAACTACGAATGACAGGCTTTAAGAGTCTTATTACGAATCGTGAATGCTCGTTTGCAATTTATAAACGAAGTTACGTTGGTCTGCGTTGGGAGTACATCTATAGTCCGCGAAACAATTTTGATACTTACTAGTCTGAATAGGATTATAGTTTATTTGGGCGCTCGCGCGAGACTGAGGAGCACGCGCGCTGAATTGACGCAGAATATATAGTACTTTAATTTTATTTATTGTAATTTTGTTTTATTATATTGACAAACGAAAACTAATGAAACGTATTCATTGTAGATTGAAATTTTATATCATGTTAATTAATTTGATAAAATTGTTTCTATTTGGAATATAATGGACGCTGAATCAAGACATTTCTGGCTTAAATTTGGCTTTCTTTACGTTTTTTTCCCTGAAAACTCAAGGAATTTAAAGAAATTCTAGAACTCCAATAAACAAGTAAAACATTCAACTTACCTTTTAGTAATTTCAGCTTTTAAAAGAATTGATTGTAACAATGTGAATTTGACCGTCAAAGTTCCATCGCCGACATTTTTTCTTGCAAACTCAGTTCGTAAAATATTTATAGTAAATTACACGAAAAGAAAAATGAAAATGTGTAACTCTAACTTACAAGAAAGAGCTACTTACTTACTGCTGCTGAAAATTACAGCGTCAAAAATCATGAATTTCAAAAAACATGGTATACATGATACATACAAGAAGATTGTGTATTTCTATTGCTGCAATAAAAAAAAATAATAACAATTAAGGTTTACGGTACGGAACCCTTCGTGTACGAGTCAAACTCGCACTTGTCCGTTTTTTCATAATTTTGATCATGAAATCATTAAGAAATTAATTTCTTTAGTTCAAACTGAAACGAGGTAAAAGAACGAGTACATAAGTAAGTTACTACAAGTGCACTAGTTCATCAAAGCCTTCAAAAGAGCCAAGATCCTTTTTCGTGACCTAAAACCCGACTCAAAGTCAAAGGCGTGAGATTTCATCTCACATTTCAGTTTGTATATTTATATCCTACCTACTTCTTCTCTACTTTGAGTTCACAGGAACAGGATTAGCAGTGCGACAGAAAGGATTAATATAGATTTAGTATACCTATTAGGTATTTATATTTTGACTAATAAATAACTTCAGATACTTCAATTGATAGGGGTGGACATAAAAAAGAACCCAAAATCCGGAACTGACAGAATTGCCAAGTGCGCTGTCTTTCAGGAAAACCAGCCTTCAATAATTAGTGATTTAAACCCTGAGTCTTCTTACATAGGCGGCCCACTTAATGAACCCGAAATGAACTACCTCCAAGCGCGATTTTTTTTTTGTATATTCATTAAAATAATAGTAGGTACAATAAAAATAACAAATTCAATAAAATTATGAAATACGCTGTTAATCATGTTTACGTATAAAAACTATGTCGCTGTTCCATTCTGCAGCGTCCTTGTAACACAAGGATTGGACTGTGCTTGCTCCTGTATGTTTCAAACTACGCCATGCGTCATGATAAAGAATATAATTATTGTATATTTATTGTTTTTAACTTTCATGGTCACTAACGTTAGAATAGTTAATATCGGGATTGCTACCATGTACCTTTTTATTTACGTATTTTCGATATTTTGGCACTGTTGCAAGCGCCATGATCACGGAGTGAAAATCCCGATTTTAAATATTCTAATAATTATTGTATTTTAATAATTTTATACAATCGTTCATTAACATAATTTTTTCAGAATAAATTCGTGGTAGTCATTGGATAGATGAAGTAGGGCGTTAATATGACATCGTGTATAATATAAACATACCTCCAAGACACAACTGCTATATTTTATCCAACTGTAAAACCACCGAACACCCAACGTGGCAAAGTTGTAACCCGTAATACTAAAACGTCATTACTGGCATAGTTTGTAATGTAATATGGAGTGAAATATTTCATTATAAGGATTGTTAGGCAAGAACTGAGTTTGGCGAAGTGCTTATGTCTGCGGTTGAATAGTGTCAATGTCTACAACGAGAAATAGTTACAATTCTCATATCTCGATAAGATCATTTTTAATTGAACTCCCTCCGTGGTCGAGTGGTTTAGGCGCTTGCCTTGTGACTAGGTGATCGTTAGTTCGATTCCCACGGGAAGCATACTCTTTAAAGTTGTTTCCAGTTTCGCTAATGTCATTATCGTGAACTTAACTCACACACCGATCCATTGTGGTTAACTATATAAATCAATAGTAGCAAAATTTCTAAATGTGTGTTTGCATTGTATGGACTCAAGTACCCTGGCGGTTGGGAGTGTCATGCTCACTCGAAAGCCTAGCTGATGGTGGCGTATGCCTATGATCATTCGGCTCCGTTCAAAATGGTTAAGACGAATGGGCCTGGCGTATGCGTCATGTTCGTAAACGGGCGCCGTCGGTTGGGACTGGTCATGTCTCTGCTGCCATGGTTTATTTTAATTAATTTATTTGAATTTTTCCTTTGGACGTAATTATCATGCTCGTCTTTTACATCGTTCTCACATGTATGTACAATTTCAACGCGATGTAACACAACTTGCCAAACCAAAAGTGCCTGTAAAATGCTTTAATCGAAATAAATGCTTGAGTTTTGAGTTTTTACGAGCTAGGACATTGCAAGCTTGCATAACCTGATTGTCTGATAAAAAGATGATTCCGTACTTCGGAAGGCACGTATTAGCCGGTGGTCCCGGCCACCAAATGGCGGTCGTTAAACCACGTCAGAGGCCCTTGAGGTGGTTTAGAAACTTTGACACTAGGTAGCTTACTGCCTGCACTATAAGAGAAGATTGAATGATGTTGAAATTAAGTGAGTTAAGTGCTCATCGAGTCTTTCGGGACATAAGCAAACAACTTGGCAACTTTTTACGTGATTAAAAGGGCTGGGCTTTTTTTCGGTCAAAGAATTAAGTGCCCAGAACAGTCAGGTAGCATTGCCATACAATGCGGCAATGCTACCAGTGTTCTGGGCACTTTTGCTATTGAGAGCAGTGTGAATGAATTTTTTTGATGCCTAATTATTTATTTTGTTTTTATACGCGTTTTTTAACAATTTCATGAATTTATTAGCTTAGCTGTTGTTCAATAATACCTATTTTGTTTTTACTTTAGGTAAAATACAGTTACATGTGTCCCTTAAGTGAGGAAGTGAATAATCACGTATTTTTTGCTTTATGAAATCAATTTAAATTTACAAAGATTTTTATAAATTTATTTAAACCGTAAATAACTCCTTGACAGCTATAAAGGCAATGCGATGTTACTAATATAAAAAATTCTATAAAAAAATACAATTTTTAATTAAAAATCACATAAAATTGAATATGAAATAGCAAACAAAATTAAATTAAAAATTAAAAAAAGATAAAAGGATCAACGTCCAGAGGCAGGTAGTGAGGTTAGACGTAAATTGTCGTATCAACGCTTTCGCTCAATTCGAGAGCAATTTTTTCTGACTCACTAACCCAGACGCACTGCAACATGATAAGTTACCCTACCATGTTGCTATTCCACCAATTCACACTAAGCGTTACCAAGCGTCTTTCATAATTCGCACAGCAAAGGAGTGGAACTCTCTGCCTGCGTCTGTGTTTCCGAACGCTTACAACCCTAATCTTTTCAAAGTTACAGTGAACAGGCTACTTCTGGGTAAGCTCACTCCATCGTAGACTTTGTCTTTGTCATTTCTGACTTAGACTAGAGTCAAGATCAAACCCATCTCAAATAAAAAAAAAAACTTTTTTATATAAGAATCAATCCTATTAACCATTTCTAGGCGAAATAGTTTAGAACTATGAAAAATTTGTTACTTTTTTCGGTGTGAGATGTGTAAGTTGAATCTTGACACTTACTTTCACTCACCTTCGCTCCCGAATCCCTTTTCACACGTACCAAGGCCTATATTTAATACAATGATAATATTAGTTACCGCTCCATCATATAACTATCGATAAATTGATGTGACGTAAGCCTCACTGCTGGTTATTATGTTATTAGGAACACTTTGACGCGTCTCTGAAAGGAACTGTGGCATTGAAGCTATTATTAATTTATATTTATAGTATGCGACTATCATATACTCGTAATAGATATGCAATTACGCAATTCAGTTTAACGTCCTAATTACATGCAAGATTCAAAATTCAAAGCATTCTTTTCAAATAAACCATTAACAGGCACTTTTTAAATGTCAAGATCGGTCAGTCAAAAACATGAAGCTATTTGCACGTTCCAAAGCGTAGATCTCTATGGAGAAGAACGTGCAAGAAACTCCACAGACATTCTGTTAAATCATGTTATATTTTGCAAAATTCTTGATTACATAATTATACTTGTTTCTTCTGCATGTGAAGACAAAGCAAAATAATAAAAAAATACAATATAGAGGCATGTGTAGGTAGCGCGGAATTCAAAATTTTGCACCAGCCAGCCACCAGGAGCAAGAGTGCGTTATTCCTTCATCAAGAGCTATTCAATCGATTACTTGATAAGCATTATCCTAACCAATATCCTTACTACAACCCTTAGCAAGACCGGTGCCAGATTTTCGAGCTTCGACTTTTGTCTAAAGCTGTAAAATAAATTTCACGAGATTGAATTAAAAGTGTATTAGTCTTAATTCAATCTCGTGAATTGTCTCTTAAATTCAATCTCGTATCGCAACCGTGCCGTTACATCTTAAGACCAAGTAAAGCTAATTTGGTAAATCCATTCAGTCGAAGGCCGCGTTGACTCAAGACCGTGCCATTTACACAACGAGTACACTCGTTCAGCTTCAGTAATAATTCGTAGGCGCTTCCCCCCTTATGTGTTGGTACAACCCATAGGGAAATACTAAAGAAACAGGCATGGTAAACACACATGGCTTCCATTTAAGGTAGGTATAGTACAAATTCTAGAAACAAAAAAACTCGAGTTTGATATCTTTTAATCCAACAATCATTCAGTTTGTTGACACTTCTAATCTTACAAGCCCCTTATAATGACGAACCAATGCCAAAGTGATTTCGTTGCGAGAGAGAGGCAAAGCAAAACGAACGAAGCGCGAAGTTTTTGTTCTCTATGAAGTTTGGACGTTTTTTCATCGGAGTATTCCCAAAAGAGAGACTGTTAGTTGTTGCTGGCCACTTATTTTTTTTACTTTTGATAGGCACTCGTTTGACCTCTATCTCACCTGATGTTAACCGATGATGCGTTCTAGGATGGAGCACGCTTGCCTAGAAGTAACATATTCATTCTTGACTTAAAGACTCACAGGTTGTAGCTATCAGGAAACATAGACTCAGGCAGTGAATTCCACTCATTTGCTGTACGCACAATGAATGTTTTCACAAAACGTTTTGTGCATATAGGTGGGATGTTCACCATGTACGGGTGGCGCGTCGCCGTATGTCTTGTGGTCCGATGATGGGGTTGGCGGAATTAAATTATGGTGATCACGAGTGGCCCGTGTGCGATATCCTTACAGCTAACGTGTTCTTAACTGAGATAGCGTTATCGGATGTTTCGCAAAATAAGACTTCTTGCATCTATTGCTATTTTTTTAAATTGAAGTACATTTTGAAATACTATAGGTCGGTAGGGATGTTATTTGCAACATTGAAGAATATAATCATGCTAATAATACTGTCAGTGCTAGAGTTTTTCTAGTATTTTTAAATAAAACGCTTCTTCACAAACTAGTAGTCCTGCAACACCAACTATTCTATTTGCCTTAAGGATCATGCGCACATTCAACATTATGAAAAATGAAAGATCTTTAGAAATCTGTTGTCAAGGAAGCTACAAAAGAGATTTAGAGATGTTGGCATCCATTGATTCCTCTATTTCGGGATGCGGCAACTGAATCAGGGATTACAATTTTTTTTCAATCGTTATAGCGTTTTAACCGGACTCCTGTATAAAGAATAATCATCGTCACCATCGAAAACTCGACTTCACTTATTGCGTCTTTTGCCCTGTATCAATAGTAAATTAAGTTTTATATCTATCATTAAAATGCTCAATTCCGACCCCAGCCTTAGGCATCTGTAATTATTTGTAGTTGCTTCCTTATGTATCTTTAGAATGTCTTATGTATTCCACGTTCACGGTATACAAACACAAC
The DNA here is from genome assembly GCA_963859965.1 of Ceramica pisi. NCBI lineage: Eukaryota > Metazoa > Arthropoda > Insecta > Lepidoptera > Noctuidae > Ceramica > Ceramica pisi. Next base: position 3,997,045 of record OY982538.1, read on the forward strand.
AGGGTACTTGATTTCACGGTATATATCCATTTGGTTGATAAATAATTATCTTCCGTTAGAATAGGTAATCAGGCAAAACATTAAGTTTGTTTATGCAAATTGCAAATTAACATCATCCACATTTGCTTTAGCCTACTAATTTGTTAAACCGCAAAGCGAAATTGAAGCTATATCGTACCTTCTCGGAAAAGCGTTCTGATTAATTCAGCCCCCTACTATGACGTCTCATTGCCATCATGAATAGAAAAGGGGGAGTGTTACTCGGTCCATATAGACTCGAAAATACATATTAAGTAGTTTTATTATTTACTAGCTGTCCCGCGCAACTTCGTCTGCGTCACATTTTTTATTAATGTTCGTAGCGTGATGTTATAAAGTATCCTATCTTTTAAGTTGAATCAAATAACAGATAGTTACGAAGTTTGATCAAAATCGGTTAAGTAGTTTAGGAGTCCATTGAGGACAAACATTGTGACACGAGATTTATATATATTAAGATTATACAACCTGTTTTTTTTTATATCCCATAACTCTAGGGTTATATTCTGTAGGTAAAAATAATACTAAAACTCCTAGAATAGGTGGTCCAAAAATGCATCGTTTCGGAGATATCATCAATCATAATTAAATTAGGTCAAAAATTGTCACCAGTATGACGAATCTTTACTTGTTTGCTTACCGTACAAAATAGACCCTCGATTCTAGGTATCTAAGTTTCATTGATAAATACAAGTAATTCATTTTTATTCAAATCAATCATTCATATTTAAAGCTAAGAAAATGCGACGTTGTCATATTTCACGTAAGGGTGTTTTACATTAATAATCGTGACTTCGCCGAATTATTTTGTATGAAAAATGAAAAAAAAAAATAACGAAGGATTGGAACAACTCATATGCCAGTTGATTCTTTGATATGGCCTCAATCATACCCTAGAGTTATGGGATATCAAAAAAAAACACGTTGTATACTTGTACACCTCATAACAAGTACAGGAAAAACGTTTATAAAAACAAGTGTACAATGGGCGGTCTTATCGCACAGGGCAATCTCTTACAGACAACCTCATTATTTTATCCTTTTTTTTGCATTTTAAACAAATGAAGCAAGTATTTTTTTTTTCAAAATTCTTCGGAACGTCATAATTAAGGTACTCAAAAGCACATCTTTTATTTTTGATGTATGGGTGTGAAAATCAAAACGGGTTGCACTCCGGCAGTGCCGGCAGAAGTGACAATTTGAACATTAACATTGTGCATTTTTGAATCATCCGTCATACGAATTTTCGATCAAGTCACGTGTCCTGACGTCTTACGAATTTTCGATCAGGTCACGTGTCCTGACGCGAGTTTAACATTTTATATCCATCCCAAAAAAAGTGCTCAACGCCGCTAAAGAAGTTTTCACTTCAAAAATAGTAAGAGCCTGATGCCTGAGGGCCAATTCTACTAATTTACAAATTTCACATTCACATGTCAATCGCAAACTGACAAAAAAGCCTTAATTTTCATACAGTTGAGGGTTGAGATTCAAAGAGCTGACACCGTTTTGTTTTGTCTCCGAATAATTGCTTAAAAAGTGTAAAAAATTTGCTTAATTCATTAGTGCAGTATATCATTGCAAAGCTTGTGAAACGAACTAAACAGTGATATAAATAATACATCTGGACTCCATCGCATCCGTGAGTGTTTAGCAAAAACATTTTAGAATAATTTGCAATGACTTGCGTCCCTGACCTAGGGCAACCCGCAGATCGGCCGCTTCTACTCACACATGCTTAACGCTTACACGTACACTAGGAGCTTGTTTTTATCATATTGAGTATACGCTACGCGTTTATAGCAGACTTAGCTTACGCCACGCTTCGTAAGGTTGGTGAAATAGCTTAATAGCATACTGAAGATATTTTTAACAGATAACTACAATAGAAAGTGGCAGTAGTCTCTAACGAAAAACTAAGATGGATTTTGAAAATATAACTTTGCGAAAAAATAGAACAGTAGTTAGCTCTCCGACTTCCTCGTTTGACTCCGCTAACTCTGAATATCTTTCGAGAAGTTTACCACAAAAGACCAGCTTATGTTGCGAAGAGTGTGAAAGAAGAAATGGAGATATTGAACAACTGACAATACAATTAAATACAGCGCATGATGAAATTGACAACTTAGTCATGGAAAACGCCACTTTGAAGAAACAAATCACTGAACAGCAAAACATTATAGTGAAACTAAAAAACCTATGTAGTGGCGAACCTAGTACTACAAAAAAACACTCAACTTTAAAGAAAAAGAAACGTATAATACAAAGTTTAAATATCACCAAAAAGAACCTTGATAAGAGCCTCATAGATTTAGACAACACAAAGTGTAAGGAAATCGTAGCAGATGACGCTGCACGCAGTACGAACGAGAATGGTTCACCTCTAGATCTCAACTGTAACTTGAATCAGTACGGTTTTTGCACAACAGATGAAGCTATAGCTGAAACAAGTAATATAAATTCAACTAAAAATGAAGCAGAAAACATACAGAGGAAGATCCAGCGAGGCAGACAAAAAAAAAGGAAATTATGTGTCCTCAGTAACTGCGACTACTATCGGCCGGTTGAAGTTATAGAAGACACTTTCTGCGAAACATTTGAGTACTGTCATTATGTGTCACCTAATAGCAGAAATAAGGAAATACTCACAAATATTACGAACAAGGTTCAAGATTTTGGCATGAATGACTATTGTATAGTAATGATTGGTGAAAAGGATTTTAAAGATAATGAAGACTCTATCGAACTTGTCAGGCTAATTAGAGAATCCTTGGAACAAACAACACATACGAATGTGATTGTTTGCTCTCCGGTATACGTAAGGGGAGCCCTTATTCAGAATTATAGAGTTGAGTTGTTTAATAATTTACTTTACATGGACATACAAAACCATAATTATGCATATTTCTTTGATACGAATCGTGACCTCTCTTTGGAAATGTTCTCATATAAAACCGGTAAACTTAATAGGCTGGGTATAAAGTGTATATTTGGAAGTATTTTTAGTCGTATGCTTGTTGACATCAAAAATTATCCAATGGATTATGACCATGATACTTCACCAATAGCAATAGCGAGTAAAGCGAGTCATGTACAAAATACGTTTTTTCGTCCCACCCTTTAACAACAATGCCAGTAATGATAAACAACAATTGACATTATTACATCAAAATATAGCTGGAATACTCAATAAACTAGACTTTTTTGAAGTAACAATAACTGAGTTGACGAAAGAGATGGGTGTTATAGACTTTATATGTCTTAGCGAAACTTTTATACAATCCGGTCATGAATGTAATCTTAGACTAACAAACTATAAGCTAGCTGCAAAATATTCGAGATTAAATAAAAAACGGGGCGGCACGTGCATATTGGTGAAAGAAGGTTTAGTCTTTAGCCCTTTAGAAATTACAAATGAAATATCTAGCGATTATTCTTTCGAATGCTGTGGCATAGAAGTTTCTAGTTACAATTTAATATTGGTATGTGTTTATAGAATCCCAGATTCCGATGTAGGAATATTTTTCAATAAATTAGAATTTCTGTTACAAAAATTAACTTACAGAAGCAGGAATCGTATCATAATATGTGGCGACTGGAATATTGATATGTTAAAAGACACTACACAAAAAAAAGAATTAATATCTATTTTAAATAATTTTAACTTATTGACACATATTAAAATGCCCACTAGGAAAAAAAGCTGCATAGACCAAATAGCCAGTAATATCTCGAACGAAGACACAAAAAGCAATATACATAATCTAGCCCTCTCAGATCATGATACTGGCCAGTCGTTAAGGTTCTTTCTTCCGATAGCTAGTAATAAGCCGAAGATTCCAATATTTTTTTATGAAGTTAAAAGAGATTACAATAAAGAAAATATTGAAAAATTTATTGATTGTATATCGGCTTTAAGTTTTAATGAAATATATGAAGAAACAGATTGCAATAATGGATTTAACATATTTCATGACTTATTCATTCTCTTTTACAAACTTTGTTTCCCTGAAATAACAATTAAAAAGTATAATAAACCGATAAAAAATAAATGGATAAGTAAAGGTATAAAAATATCGTGCGTAAAAAAGAGAACTTTATATTATAATTACCAACACGATGCCCTAAGCAAAAAATATCATAAAAGAAGATACCTGACCTACTCTAGAATTTTAAAAACATGTATATCACAATCACAATTAATAAATAACAAAAAGCATTTATATAATTCTAAAAATAAATGCAAGGCGACATGGTCTATTATAAAGAATAATATGAATAATGATGATAATTTTAAAAATGAAATCAAAGAGATAATAATAAATGATAATATAATTAATGATCCTAATGATATATGTAACCAATTTAATAACTATTTTATAGAGATGACTAATACAACTAATCTCAGCAATACTAATAACGTAAGTAACATTGACATTACCACTAACACTGACAGTATATTTTTGACTCCAGTAAATGAACAAGACATTGTAAAAATTATCAGCTCTTTAAACGATACTAACGCTACTGGATATGATGAAATAACCACAAAAATAATAAAACTAAGCAGTAAATACATAGTAGCACCCCTAAGTTACATAATTAATCTGTCATTTGAGACAGGAACATTTCCTACTAGATTAAAACAATCTATAGTGAAACCGCTGTACAAAAAAGGTAACCGCACGGATATGTCCAATTATAGACCCATTACATTGATTCCCATCCTGTCAAAGATTTTTGAAAAGGCAATGTACGGGAAAATGATCAACTTTTTAAACAAAAACAACATACTTACTGAGAACCAATTTGGTTTTAGGAAAAATAGTTCAACTTCACTTGCTTGTTTTACTTTAGTCAAGCTGATATCTGAAGTCCTCAATAACAAAATGTCTGTGTTATCAGTATTTTTAGACATGAGCAAGGCATTTGATTTTGTCCCACATGATCGCCTACTTTGCAAATTGGAGAAATGTGGCATCAGAGGCAATGCGCATAACTGGCTTAAAAGCTACTTATCGAGTCGTCAGCAAAGGACAGTGGTGTCTAAATATTACAACAACACAAAAAAAATATACAGCTCAGAATTAAAAATCAATAGTTGTGGTGTTCCACAGGGAAGCGTATTAGGGCCTCCATTATTTATAATATATATAAATGACCTTTGCAAGAGCCTAAAACATGATTGTATACTATTTGCTGATGACACTACTCTCACAATAAAATCTACAAATAGGAATGACCTAGAAACTGACACAAACATAGAAATACTAAAAGCAATGAAATGGCTGGAATCTAATAATTTACGTGTAAACATTGAAAAAACTAAATTAGTTAAATTTCAAACATATAATACGTTGGTAATTCCACCACAAATACATTATAATAATTCAATTTTGGAACCCCTACCTTCAACTTTATTCTTGGGAATAGTTATTGATGATAAATTAAATTGGAAAGAACACGTTAAAAAAGTCTGCATTCGCCTCGACAAATTTGTGTTTGCGCTTCGAAAGCTGAGACGAATAGCCAATAAAGAAACAGCCCTCCATGCTTATCATGGCTATGTGGCATCAGTGTTGCGTTACGGCCTCGTGATATGGGGAAATTCAGTTGATATGAACAAAGCATTCATAGCACAAAAAAAATGTGTCAGAGCTGTCTATGGAGCAGAATATTTAGAGCATTGTAAACCATTATTTAAATCACTAAAAATTCTTCCACTTCCTTGCCTATATATTTTTGAACTTTGTTTATTTGTGAAAAGATATCCGCACATGTTCCCATTGTATGAGCACATTTCTAAAAGAGTGGAAAGCAGAAGTCCAAATAAATTACTTGCACCCAGCCAAAGACTACATTTATATAGCAGAAATTCCAATTGCATGGCAGTCAAAATTTTTAATAAATTACCCCCACGCATCAGAGTGTTGCCCATTAATAAATTCAAGAAAACTCTATGTGCCGGCGGCTTTTAGACAGCTGTTTCTATTCGGTTAATGAATTTTTAAATTATAAATTTTGACAATACATTATATCAATACTTTGTGTGTATTTTTGTGTTTGTCTTATTGACTTGTATAGTATTGTATTTTAGTTTTTGACATTAATTTATTATTCAATTTTGACATTTCATTCGTAAATATAAATAATTGTGCTTATAAAATTTGAAATTGTATTAAAATCACATATTTTTAAATAATTTAAGTATAATAACTTTAGCAGGCATGTATCTTTTGCTTATTGTTTCGATGAAAAACCGTACTGTAAGTTGACTTCAACCTTTATTTTATATTTCTACACCGGCAACGGTAGTGTATGTGAGACTGTTTAATTTTAAGACCTTATAATATGTACCATATACTCAGAAATAAATGATCATTCATTCATTCATACATTTTTGACAGTTTGCGATTGACATGCGAATGTGAAAGTTGTTTAAAAATTAGTAGAATTGGCCCTCTGATACTTCCTTCCACGTTGTCCATAGTGAAAAGAATCATTAATTTTATGATTACCCATCCAAAAAAAAAAGAAACAAAAACAGACTAGGCTTGTGTCCTGAAAAAATCTGATTAGTCCGTCAGTTAGATTATCAAAAAATATTTGACCCGTTTTTTTTTCTTTTGTTACGGGAACCAAAATTAACGAAGTTACGACGCTTTTAAAATTCTCAATACGTCACGCCCTGGCATAATTTTTAGCGGGTCGTGACGTCACGAGCCCCCACTCCCGAGTTTTGACTCTAACTGACGGACTAAATAGTTTTGCAATTTATGGATGATGGAAACTAGCCTATTGAAAAATAATAATAAATGGAGCACGTTTAACCAGCCCACTCCAAGTGATTTCTCATGGTATTGCATCAAAATAAAACCTTCAGCTGAATTTGAAAAAAGGCACCCTCTTCCGAACTATCGTGTCGTCCTCTAAAAGTCAAGTAAAAGTTAATTCCGTGGAGCTCATTCAGCGAGTCCCAGACTATTTGCACAATGAAAGGAATATCATTCCCCTCATTAGGATCAAGTACTTCCTCATTAAGGTCTAATGTAATCAAGAGGTCAAGAGGGCGTTTGTTTTGTTACGATTTTATTTTATTTTGATGAATGGCTGACTGTGTTTTGTTTCTCTTGGTTCTTATTTCAAACGTCTCTAGATGGAAATAAGAACTTTTTAAATAAGACCAGTAAAGTTTTGAGTCTTCATAAAAATAAGGTTTCTTTAAAGTAATTACCACTAACCGCCTCCGTGGTCTAGTGGTTAAACCACCTGATTCAGACCCAGAGGTCCCGGGTTCGATTCTCAGCTGGGGCAAATTTTTTGCTCGGTTCGGTTGGTGGTAGGACTTGTTCTAAGTCCGCCTGGCAAGCTACCACCATCATGTCTAAGTCTGTCGCCATAACAACAATGTTAACAGCATTGTTGTGTTCCGACAGTTAGAGGTATGACAGCCAGTCCCTCTATGTAAGAGGATTCCGGGTGAAACTCGCTTCCATCTTCGGCCTAATCATCACTTTCCGTCAGGTGAGATTTGGGCCAAGAGTTTCCCCATTTTGCATAAAAACAAAAAATAAATAGTTTATTTTTTTATGGATGGGAAATCATCAAATAGCTCTTGCTGACTAAAACCCATCCGTGTTCTACCTAATGCCCTTTGCGTTCCAGGGCCACGGTGACTCTTTTGAATTTAGTTGAATACCAGCATTATACATAGAGCGACTACCTAATTGACTTTCACAACCCAGTGACTGGGTAACACGGTACTTCTTGGCAAGGCTGGTGTCAGAGCGACACTATTCACAGGTGACCAAGCTGCAGCTTGACCACTGTGGTTGGTGTCTACCAAGATTTACTAAAATGTTAAAGTGTACTCAATAATTTATTATTCTCAATTTTGCAAACTTACAAGCGTTCTGTTTGTAACCATTCGGGTACCCTAAAACCCGATTTCACAGCGACAGCTAAGCTTATCCACTTTATAAGCTTTTAATTAAGTCAAGTTAATCCTTTGACACTTAATAAGGAGTCATAACACAAATGTACAAGCAAATATGTGGACCTCTAAATTTACTACGTACATTCTGAGTAAAGATTTTACGGGTAGATTTCATTTCAGGACCGCAAAGCTAGGGTTTAGTGGCATAGGCGGAGCGTTAAGCGGAAAAATCTTTTTGTACCATACTTCTTAGTATAAAGCAGAGGGCCTATTCTACTATATTTTAAGCATCAAAATCATTAGAACTATCCTTCAGAGCAAATAACTAAGGGCCCTTTTCCTGTCATGCGTGTTTGTGTGCAGACCAGATCCGCGTGCGGGATAGCATGCTCCTGACCACATGCAGGCTAAAGATTTCGTTTGCCGCTGCAGTATCGTGCGTGTCGCCAGTGACCCGCATCTGGATAGCACGCACGCGGGCTGTGCGCCCGCAGCCAATCCGTGTTCCGCGTGCATACTGACCGCATGACAGGATGCGTGCAGCCCGCATGCGGACTAGAGCCGCGCGCGGGAACACGCATGTCAGGAAAAGGGCCTTAAGGAATATATCGTTAGTCACTAATTCCTATATCATTTATTTTATACATTTCAACTGACACCTCACTATCTCAGGTTTAACTGGAAACTGCGTCAAGTATTCACTAGTAGTCTGGCAAATGCGGAACTTCCGCCATTTGAGGCGCGAATGATTTTTTTTTGTATTTCATTTTTCGCCATTTCGTTTAGTTAGTTCTGTATAATTTGTCGTTTGCCTTCCAGTTTGTATTATATTTGATTTTTAATTGGCTTTAGAAAGGAGACTATTTTTACTTGTCGCGGATGCAGGTCAAAATCATTCATATGGGAGTAAATTGTTAAAATGCAATACTACATTCACATTTATTTCTGCGATACAAATCTATTTGAGAACAGCAGCTTATGGTATCAACATTTGTACAAACTTCTTATTACTGAACGTGCTCACATGTTGCAAGTTACAATACAAACACTGCTCATTCAGTTTCATTAGAGACCAGTAAGTAGAACTGAATATCCTCAGATCAATTGACAACCCAAAAGTAGGTCAACCGGGCGGTATAGTCGAACTTCACACGAGCACCTGTAACTTTGGTAGAACTGATACAAAGTGAGTAAATGACATGGAGCAGGTTGAATTAGGTAGATACTATAGTGCGTTTTCAGTTATTTTACCCCTGACAGCGACCTTATGGCAACGAGAATAAAGGTCCTTGTGATGCAAAATCAAAGGTAAAACTGATGATACTATAGTGCGTTTTCAGTTATTTTACCTCTGACAGCGACCTTATGGCAGCGAGAATAAAGGTCATTGTGATGAAAACTCAAAGGTAAAACTAAAAACGGGCTGTATAGTTTCTAGATGTCAATGTGTGAGTGAATTGTGCAAGACCATAGTAGATACTTATCCCTTCAACGCACTAGATATTGAACCGCCTAGCGACCGCGCTGCTGGCCACTTTTTCAGTTTAACATGCAACCGCCAGTGATTCTGCGCTCTTAACTGCCATTAAATGACAAGTGGTTACATATTAATCTGGAACATTACGGTTTGACCACTTCTGCGGCTGACCGCTAGTACGTACGACCGTAGGCTAAGAAGTTCTAATGATCATAATATTAGTTATCGTTCAGGGTATTTCTACAGGGTCATAAATCATACAACAATCTGTCAAATTTCTTTTCCATCTTTACTGCTAAAGCATAAGGTTCAAGGTTGACCGGGAAAATTTGACAGCTTGAGGTGCTGGTTGATTTTACATAAGTGGCTCTTTAAGACTCGCAAAGTACAGAAGCAGTTGCAGAATTTGTTCGAAAGAGTCACCGTGGCCCTGGAACGCAAAGGACTTTAGGAGGATGAGGATGAGTTTTAGTCAGTTAGAGTCTGAGACTCCTTTCTGTTTTGCCTAAAACGGGAGGAGTCTTTTGATGATTTCCTATCCATAAAAAAGACTACAGAAGCGATTAGGATTAAAATATCTGCTTGCTTTTACCTAACATTGTTGGGGTCCAAAAAATCTGATGCAGCTGAGTGCCATTATTTTAGATGGAACAATTACCTATCTGAACTCCACAACCCAGTAACAGGGATTTTCTGGCTTCTGACTACACGTAACGGCTGTCAAAGATCTAAAAATAAAGCCACCAGTACATGGTAGACATCCCATCCACACGTTTTAGGAACACATTCATTGTGCGTACAGCTAAGGAGTGGAATTCCCTGCCGGAGATTTTTTTCTTGGTAGCCTCAACCTGGGAGTCTTTGAGTCAAGAGTGAATAGGTTTCTTATAGGCAAGCGCTCCATCTTCGACCGCATCATCGCTTACCATCAGGTGAGATAGTGGTCAAACGTGTGCCTGTCAATAGACAACTAAGTGATCCTATAAGAGTTGTGTTTTTCCTTTTGAGCTACGGAACCCTAAAAATGATAACTCAACTTTTTCGGATCCATAGGTAGAACTTTCATGGTCATTAACATTAGATTAGTTAATATCGGGATTGCTACCATGTACCTTTATATTTGCGAGTTTCCTATTTTGGCACTATTGCAAGCGTCCCGATATCAACTATTCTAATCCAGTAGATCTCAATTTGCCGTCATCTCAGTTAAATAGTATAAAAGGTGAAAGGTGGTATTAAAGTATTGTCGTAAAAGTGTCGATCGGTATTCGGGAGCAATTTAACTTGTGTAAAGCTACCAAAAGAATCGAATCTAGACAAGGGCATCCTAAGTAGTTTCAATGGTTGCTAGATCCTGAAGTTTTCCATCCCTATTGTGGATCCCCTTAAAAAAACTACGCTTCGCTAAAACTCATTACAAACTCGGTACCTAAGGGCTATGTACGAACTAAACACGCAGCGAATAGGGTGTGTGCGGACGCAGAGGAAGGCGCGATTTGAAGGAGAGAAAGAAAAACAGTTTATTCCATACCAACAACACGCACATGGCAAATGTAAAAATGAAAAAAATAATAATAAGAATATTAGCTACTAGCTTCTGCCAGCGGCTTCGCCCGCGTGATCCCTAGGGAACATGTTCTCGGGGTTAAAAGTAGCTTATGTGCTATTCCAGACTATAATCTATCTTTGTTCTAAATTTCATTAAGATCCGTTAAGCCGTTCTGGCGTGATTGAGTAACAAACAACCAAACTTTCTCATTTTTTTTTTTTTCATTTTTTCTGTTGATTGTAGCGTGATGAAAAGTATACTATAACCAACTCAAGAGTATGAAAAATAATTATACCAAGTTTCGTTAAAATCCGTCGAGTAGTTTTTGTTTCTATAACGGTTATACAGACGGACAGACAGACAGACAGACCGACAGACAGACAGACAAAAATTGTACTGATTGCATTTTTGGCATCAGTATCGATCCCTAATCACCCCCTGATAGTTATTTTGGAAATATATTTTATGTACAGAATTGACCTCTCTACAGATTTATTATAAGTACTAGCTGACCCGTGCCCACTTCGTTGGGCGGTAAACATTTTAACTTCTGATGAAATTATGAGTGTGGTTCGGTTAGTACTGACTGCTATGATTTATTTCCTGACTGCCAAAAGGAGGGTTTTGTTTTTATTGCATATGTACCTATGTAGCTAGGCTAGCGAGCCGCTGCGAGCGCTCAGCGCTAGACTCCCTATCCCTTGTTGCAGAGACATGCTGCTTTAAATCACTGAGACGCTGTGCACGTTCAGCGCTAGATTCCCGAGCACGGACCTGCGATGTTCTCCAGCTTTGGTTAGCAAGCCGCTGTGAACGCTCGGAGCTAGATTTCCCAGCGCGTGCTTGCGAAATATTTTCTCTATTCCTCGAGAGGCGCAGATGATTATCAAGAGCAGACTCTGCCGTACGGCGTACTCGAGCTGCTCTTGTCTCATGTCTGGGATGTCTGACGGGAAAGTTGAGATTTCCTTTTAGGCATGATAAACAATCGCTGAAACTGTCCGATATCCCAAAAACAGAAATATCACAGCAGGCTTCGAACTCGAAGAAAGAGGACGAAGTAATTTTGTAATTGTGTTTTGAGAAACCGAGCAACCAAAACAATAGACTAACAACATTCAACCAACATTCAACCAACTACGTACAACTCATGTACCTAACGACAAAAGTTAAATAATAACTGGAGAGGGTCATTAATCCGCGGAAAATCTTAACACCACGATTCAGAAAAATTACGTAATTGCACAAAGCATGTTCTAATGCGGTTCGTGAATGGACGGCGCGGGCGGCGTTTTGCGATTTAGTAATTTTATATTATCTTCGAAACTATTCAACCAATTGACATACTGTTCAGGGCAAATCGTATCTCTATGATGTTCTTGTGATCATTATAACATTGTTTTCGATAAGGTTTAATATTATGTTGTTTAAAAAATCGTTCAAAGATAAGTACATCGAAAAATACTTTTTTTAACACATAAAAGCTACTATATCTGCTAAAATATAAAAGATAGAAATATGGTGCCGCGGGCTTTTTTGTACAACTATTCAAAGCGGACCAGGTTGCCATACATTGTTTTCAATTATATACAACTGTTAAGGCAGCGCACGCAAATAACTCTGTTGTAAGGGCTATTTTTTTCCGCCTGGATAGACAAAAATTGATATAGTTTGGCTAATATGCATGATATCTTTATAATTTATAGCCTATAGCATTCCTCAATAAATGGGCTATCTAACACTGAAAGAATTTTTCAAATCGGACCAGTAGTTCCTGAGATTACCCCCTACATACAAACTTACAAACTTACAAACTTACAAACTTACAAACAATTTTACCTCTTTATAATATTAGTATAGATAGATAGATTGCCGGTGACTTCTAACGCGCATATCCCATTTTTCCTCTCTAAGTGCGGATACTATTGGGGACTACAGTCCCCAAGAAATCTGCATGCTCAATTTCAGATTTCTACGACCAGTAGTTTGGCTGTGCGTCGTCTTTTTTTATACAAAAACCTCTTACACAGAGGAACTGGCTATCATACCTCTAACTGCCGGAACACAACAATACTGTTAACATTGTTGTTATGGCGACAGACTTAGACATGATGGTGGTAGCTTGCCAGGCGGACTTAGAACAAGTCCTACCACCAACAAAACCGAGCAAAAAATTTGCCCCCGCTGGGAATCGAACCCAGGACCTCTGGGTCTGAATCAGGGTGGTACTCCACCACTAGACCACGGAGGCGGTTAGTGTCACCTGTTTAGCACCACCCGGGGACCACGTGTAGGGATTCGCTGAAGGGTATTCTCCTACGGACGCGGGTGACTCGGCCCCCAAAAACGTCTGTCAGTCAGTCTGTCTGTCAGTCAGTCACTCAGCAAAGAAAGAGTTTTACATATTAAATTAATAAATGAAAAAAGGTACTTTTGCCACACCTTAGCACTCGCTCAAGCTTGTCACCATGGAAGCAGCCTAAAGGGCAGATCTCATTGTATACCCGCCAAAGGACCGTGAATAATTCATTCCAAGCGAGCTTTTTGCTGAATAAACATTAACCATTGACGAGTACCTATCCTTAAATAGGTAATTTATTTTTACTTTTTTTTCTATGTCCATGACCACTGACATAATTACTATCACTTTTGAAGTTGCAATTTATGAAATACTAACAAAACGTCCTTGCTTCGCACGGGTAGCAGAGCTTTTCTACAAAGCAACTAGTCGCCATGATCTTTTGCAACAACTTTTAAATATTGCCGAACAGAGAATAAAGTCCTGCAAACCTCAATTAAAAAAGGAGGATCCTCCGACCAGAAGGTTGTTGTGCTTAGTGTTCAACTGCCTAATAGTTGATATTGGGACTGATGCATACGTTCAAATCGTTCACCGTGCGATATGATCGTATGCAACATCCTCTGATACCATGATGTAGAATTTCATTGTGGCTCTTTTTGTTGCGATGCAGAGTTTTTCCGCTGATTTCCCTTGATGTCACTATACAATAATCATCGTCAAATTGAATCAATTTACACAAAACCTTTATGAATTATACATTGAACCCTTTCTCATTAATCTCACCATTCATTTGATAACGAACAGACGTGGCGGACGACTTGTCTTTATAATACTTACTAGCTTTTGGCCCGAGACTTCGTTCGTTCACATCCCTTTACACTATGTGAAGACATAGTGAAGATAGTTATAAACGGTTTTCTATTTTTTGCTTCTTTTTTTTTATTGTAACTGGCAATTAGAACCATTTTAGCTACAAAAGACACAAAGGAATGTGTTTTATACGCGTTTACTTTCGTTTTCCGTCTGTTATAATGACAAAGGTTTAACTACAGTTGTCTGCTTGTTAGATAGCAGAAAGAATTATATTTTCTTTAAGTCAGTTCTTATGTATTCTTTGTAGGTATAACACTAACTACTTCTAGTAGATTGAGCGACAATAAATTCACACTGAACATTTCAAGCGAAATTACTCTCATGATGAAAAGTCGGACAGACATGGAGGCAGAGTTACTTTTGATCTTTTGCTTAAGACCATATTGTAATGTACAGTCGTACCATGTTTGGACAAATAAACGGTGATTGATTGATTACTATTATTTATTTTTTATTTGCGACCCTGGGTTCCCGGTCCTTTGGTCGATATAAGAGGGGCCAAAGCCAACTTACAGAGGCCCATCGGAAAATTTTCTAACAGGCCTTTGCTTTCAATGTATAAATTCTAATGGTATGGGGCCTCAGCCGACGATGAACTAGTTATCGATGAAATGATTATCCTTATAATCATGCAGTATGAAAGTCATCCCCGTTTGGTGTAGGGCTATTGCAGTATAATGAATCAAAAGATGAGAGGCTATATGGGTTTGGGTGGTTCACTGTACTGAATATCGTATATTATGGAAAAAACTATTGGCCCCTGCCTGATAAGTGACAATATACATGGCTACAATCAAAGATATATAAAACTATAGATACGTTGTCCGCATTCTAAAATGACAACATTAAATTAAGCCAATTGGCCAAATCGCGCTTAGTTACGCACCAACCTGTCGCGCGACACTACGTTTGTTTTGATGTCAATTTGACTATTACTTATCCTGTGACGTAACTGAAGATGTATATTTATCTCCCTCTAGCAACAGGCATCCCGCCGTACGGTGACATATTTTCTTTCCCTTTCTTCATGCGTATTAGTAGCTATCTAGTATTTTCGCCGTTTTTAAGCGCCGCGATGATGGCTTATGACGTGTCTATGTATAATACGTCATTGGCTACAATCATTTAAAATATGTATTTATTTATTTGTAAGGCACACCAAAAAAATATTTACAAAATTAATGATATGACATGTAACGTCAAGGGTCCTGTGTAAATAAGCCACTTACAGGCATGCACAACTTTCAAAGTATTATCAAAATATGCATTTTATTGTCATTATTAGTTCATTATGGACTAATAGTCCATAATAAACTAATAAATGAAATGAAATAAAGATTTATTTAATTTTTTAATTTAATTTAATTGAGTACAGAAAATTAACTTAGAAAGCTAAATTAAGATTAGATTGTTACTAATTAACGAATACCAATACGAAGGACGTAGTAAAAGATTAAAAAAAAATCTCTTACCCTAGTTATATTTTATACTCATCCAAATTCGCTGATTATATCCGATCATAAAGCGGGCTCAATATTTTAACTAATAAAAACCCCGAGATGATCTGAAACCTATCATTCGATACGGTATTCGTCGCACGCACCGTGCGGTATATAAAAACGGAGCCATTATGTTTAGTGCCGCTGTCATAAAATCATTATGTACTGTAAATCATTGAGTTCACCCAGTGAATGTTAATCTGGATATATGTATTGTATAGAAGAAAAATGTTGATTCGTCATTTTGTGTGTTACAGTAGAATAAGAGTAGAAATGGAAAGGACATCATATTTTCAGACTTTGGTTTAGCTTTCGGCAAGAATCATGTACAATTTTCTTAAAAATCCCTATTTTTTCTTGTAATGAATGTAGCCATTGTTACTCAGGGGAAATATAGCAATCTTACAGTAAAAGAATTTTTGAAGTTGGTGGAGAAGTTTTTGAGTTGATTCAAAACGAACAAACATATTACCAAACTATCAAATCTTTCCTCTTTTCTTCTAGTTTAGATAAATAAAATTAGAATGTTTCTTTGTTGTCTAAGTACAAATAATAGAGGAAAATGATACTTAAATGTGTGGTAAAAAGAAAGCCTAGTCATTGTCGAGGACTAAGGAGCAATCTGGGAGTCTTTAAGAAACCAAGAATAAAGGCTGATGAGATTTAATTACCTTAAGTTACGTGTAACTCTAGAAGCTACCTCAAGCAAGCTGATTTCTAAGTTGACCTCAGTATCCAATCATATCATAATTCTATCAGCCTGCTGAAAAAGATAGTGGTTTAACTAAAAATAGAAAATATAACTCCTAACTAAAATAAATTCGTCCCCATCGCTATCGACTGGAAGTGAGCCCAAAAGACTGGCTGCATTGCCACGTTGCATGGCAATGCTTATCCTCTGTTCAAGGTAAAAGCCAGCCCTTGGGTAACGCGAAGCGTCAACTAAGCTTTTTGCTAGATCTTTAAAAGTAATAGAAAAAGACACACGAGAGTCAATAATTTTGAAATATATTCACAAGTTTCAAGAATTAAAACAAGCAACGCCATACAACAAAGTTAACCAAACAATGAATCCTCTATTCGGAACGCAACCAAACGATCGTAATGGCATTACAATATCTGAAATGGTACCGCCTATAAAATCATTACGACCAATCATCTGCGGCACAAAAGAGAATACGAAATGGCATGATGTTAGAGAATGTGACACTAGGGAAGAACAACTGACGAGAATTCGTCCTGTATTATACAGGACAAATTCTCGTCTTAAAATTTTGAAGGAAACATATTTCTTCAAGGTTAAGCAACGCTTGCCGAGGTCGGTCTGCGGATGGGCGACCATCTTAATGAGGGCTAGAGGGCTTGATCGAAATGGCGCGGCGCGAGAGAAGAATGTGTTTACTTACCTTTTTTAATTAAAATTTCTCCTTGTGTAAAACGATCTTACTATAGAAATCCCTTTTATAAAAATCTACCCTTGACGATCTATGCAACGCCTCCAATGACGTAATAAACGTAACCACCCACTGGACTCAGAAAGAATAGTCAGAAAAAACTCAAAAATATATTTTTGAGTTTCTTCTGTCTATTTTTAAATAGATTATTCAATAAATAAATTCAATAAATGTTCTCAGATTACAGAACATTTATATTGCTTGCCTAAAAAATTCAACATCATCATCTTCCTGCCCTTATACCACGCTACTTGGGGTCATAGCAACACATATTTTTCTTCCATTCTGTCCTGCCACTTATATTCCAAAAAAGCTCAGTCATAATGATATGTTTTCCAACATTTGTCGTCTCAATATATAAATAGACACTAACCAAACATTATACCTATCTATTTTCAGCTGAATGGAATGCCTATCATTCTTACAAATTGTAAGAGTATCGTACGTTTCTAAATATAACCACGAAAAGGTTATCTTGCCAAACATCTCAGGATGTTTCATTCATAAAAAATCGCATTATACTTCGGTATTCAATATAAAGCGACTTTTGTCGATTGCTATTCAAAATAATAAAAGTTATGTGAAAGTATATTGTTATCATAAGTTTATGTAGGTAATGCTTTTAGAGGCTTATTCATAAAAAATCTGATAAATGGCTTAGCGTTAACACTGGCTAGCTAATTCTAAATTTAAAAGCACTATAAAAAATTAAATCAAGAACCTTCTAAATAGTGTTTTTAGTACAAAAAAATTCGCCGATAAGCTCAAAAATCGTCGATAAGCTCGATTTATTTGTGTTGTTTTGAAAACTGGGGGGCTACTCTCTAAGCCCAAAGTCCGTAGTTTTGGGCTTAGTTGCGGGCGTATTCTACTCACCCTCGCTTATCCACTAAGAATTTAAAACAAAACTATTTGACAGTTACTGTAAAATCGTGTTGTAATTTATTCTTAGTTCGTGTTCGCGACTAATCGTAAGTCTGTAAGTGATACGTAGTAGAATACGCTCGCAACTAAGCCCGAAACTACGGACTTTAGGCTTAGAGAGTAGCCCCAGGAAAAGTTATTATTTGTGGTGTCCAGATGAACATAGTCCTCAAGGGTGGTTAAAAACCATATAACCCGTCAGCCTTCAAAGTAAGAGTGCACAACAGGCATCTTCTGGGCAAGCTCGCTCCATCATAGACCTCATCCATCGTTTTCCATCAGGCGTGATTGTAGTCAAGCGCAATCGCATTAAAAATATTAAAAAAAAAAACAGTTACAAAAATACACCTGCCCGTCACCACTTCCTTTTGTTTTAGCTGAGAAGAAGAAATGGCTTATCGTAATTTCAAAGTAATACGCAAGTAATTATCAAACATGGACGGATGGACAGACGGACGGGCGGACGGGTGGACAGGCGGACAGCGGACGCTTATACTAGTATGGTTCCGTTGGGTACTCTTTTTATTTTACTATTATATGCATATTTGATATGCGATACTTGATAGGCATGCGTTTGACCGCTATCTCATCTGATGTTAAGCGATGATGCGGTCTAAGGTAGAGCACGCTTGCCAAGAAGTAACCTATTCACTCTTGACTTAAAGACTCGTAGGTTATAGCTATCAACGCCGCGGGCGTCGGGGGCCACCTGGTGACCTCCGGCCACCGTAGGCGCGGGCCTGTGGACGGCGAGCTATGGGTGGCTCGCCGTCCGTCCGTCTAGTGACGACAGGCCGTGTCGACGGCGCGTTAGTGTTCCACGCGCGCCTCAAAGAGAGTCAGCAACACAGATGGGCCCGAAAGGGCCGACGCCTGCCGGAGTCGCGGGATTATTCGCAAGAGACACCGTGGCTCCGGAACACAAAGGGCAATGAAGGAACATGGATGGGTTTTAGTAAGTAGAAGTCTGACACTCCCTCCCGCTACACCCAGAGCGGGAGGAGTCATTGGATGATTTCCCATCCCTAAAAAAAAAAAAAAAAAAGGTTATAGCTATCAGTAAACATAGACTCGATAGGTCGATCTTTAAGGATAATCAACGCTTGCCGAGGTTGGTCCGTGGATGGGTGACCATCTCAACATACCGAGTTTCCTCCGTGCCTCGGAAAGCACGTTAAGCTGTTGGTCCCGGCTGTCATTTGGAGATCTTTGGCAGTCGTTACGGATAGTCAGAAGCCAGAAAATCTGACACCAGTCTTGCCAAAGAGTACCGTGTTACCCAGTTAATGGGTTGTGGAGGTCTGGTAGGCAGCCGCTCCACGTAAAATTATGGTATTCAGCTGAATCCGGTTTGACTGGAAGCTGACCCCAATATAGTTAGGAAAAGGCTAGGCAGATGATGACTCTTCAGGTACGGAATCCTAGAAACTTATTCCAAAGATCTTCTAAGACCCCTAAAATGTGGGTTACTTTCGAATATCGGTCAAAAACCGACCTTAATTTGAAAAGAAAATCCCCGTAACTGAAACACAAAGTAAATACTGATTAGGGTAAAAAAGCCGACACGTTTGGGCATGTCACGTCAAGCGTAACAATTAAATAGGGATACGGTTTAAGTGGCATGCTTTCTGACGTGCCATGGTTTATTTGGTTGAATAATTCCACTTTGTTTACTTGTAAAATGTGGAATAATAAAATGGTTATTGGCTTTCAAAAATATTAATAAGTTAGCCGTAACATTTAGGCTCTTGACTCACCGCCAACGAGGAAGCGATTAGCTTTCGACTATTTGCTCGCTGAGGAGAGGGACAAAAGATATCGATCTCATGTGGGTAAAAGAGACACTACATACATAGTTGATAGCTGGCTGTTCACACTATCGGCGAGCAGCTCCTACCTCTAGTTGATCGCAGCGACAAAAGCTATCAAAGATTGTACTCGCTCAGCAACATTCGCTCGGCGATGCTCGCTTGGCGGTCAGAACTCATCAGCTAACAGTAATTTCTACCTATAGTGCGGGGCGGAGCGAGTACTGCGAGGAAAAACCCGTCGCACAAAAGCACTCGCGTCGAAACTTTTGACTCGCTACTCGCTGCTCGCCACCTCGTTCCGAGATTGAAACTTTACTCGCTACTCGCTTGTGTATACTATTGGATTATGGTTTCCGAACTTAGTCCTGATGTTGGACTAGTGCAAGACTGGTGCGGGAGAGGGGCTATATTGTTTGATATGCTATTGGAACGAGGTGTTTGTTTCTGTTTTTCTATTAAACAATGGTTGGTTGATTACCTGCGTGGGCATAATGCTTGCCACTAAAAACAATGAATTATTATAAGCACGTTGGCTACACAGTGAAACTTGATTATCAGAAAATACGAGACAATTTTTACATTTTAAAAAGTTGCTTAAAATTCCCAGTGAATTTCAAAATTCTAGAACCATTTCATAAATACGAAACCTGCTGAAAGTACATTTTCAAAGTCGCAATTAGTAGTGGCTATCCTCCAAAACACAAAACAATAAGATTACAAACTCATTAAGAGAGGATTGTATCCAAATTCCTGCAGTGAAGCGTTAGAATAGTTCGCGCCAACTTACAGTGGAATTCAAGAAGGGTATAGAATTGATAGATGCAGAAGGCCAACTTGATACAAAGAACAAACACTCACGCACACAAAGAACAGCGAGTATAAGCACATCGTCATTTGTTTGACAGTTTAAGATCACTCCGTTCCTTCAGAGTTTATCACTTAAAAATAAATTAAGAGGATACAGTGTTGAAATTTCACTTGTAAAAAATATACCATTTTGCCTAGAAATGATGTAACAAGTGTGAAATCCTACATATGATGCGTTTTAAGTTTTTTATTGATTACACACACATAATACCATGTGCAATATTTGTTAGAAAATATTACAGTTTTTATCGAAAAATCATTCATACAGTCTCGAACCGTCAATTTCTACTACCAAGCGATGTCACTTTCTGTCACATTAGGCTGTATTGAAAGTTTTCAAAAATCTTCCTCTAACAACGGTTGCCTACGCGTCTGGTTGTTCTGTAGATTGATCAAAATCTCTGTCTACGTGTGCTTCACGATGGTTGAATGTAGTTGACTTTCTGCACGTTACCATACTGTGTCGTGGTTCTTGCGGGCCCGCGGGATCCGAGTTGTGATGTCATACCTTCTAGAAAGGTATGCAATTTGCAGATGTAACATATTTTATTCAGATCCTTATAAATTTACATTTGTCAAGACAACGAGTACGAGAATGTAAGTCTGGCAAAGCTTTTGCACCGAGAGGTTTCTTGAATTTCTATTTCGATTGTATTTTTCTAAAAGCTTCTGTGATCTACGCGAACCTTCGTCGAATTAGCCTGCATCAATAAAATTGGCAACTAATGCGTTCCGTAAATTTTTTCTCAAAAGTTAAAACGGAACCCTTAAAGGATCACTTTGTTGTCCGTCCGTTTGTTTATCTCGGGAACGCGTGGAGGTATCAAGTTGAAATTAAAACCACATACTCATGTCTACAGTTCCTTGAAGCTGTAAAAAAATCAAACGTAAAGTTAAAGCAAAAAAAAAAAAACAGCCGTTTATGCCAAAAAAAAAAAAAATATTTCGAAACTCTCAAGGGAATCAACATTTATAGGGTATTTCCCGTTCACTTTTAACTATGAAATCTGACAAGTAATATTGTCGTATACAACAAGTATAGGGAAAAAACTGAAAATCAATTCTAAAAATATAACAGCCATAAGACCTTTCAGTGCACACATCGAATATCCTTCCTACGAACCCAAAGCCCTCCACAACCCCATTACCAATATTAGCCCTATTTTTACCCCATACAAAGATAACTGCATATACTTCAGACCCCCTAATGACCCCATAACGGGCCCGTATGAAAAACGACGACGTTAACTCGATAATAGAGAAAGTTTCTCACCACTAATAAATTAGGAATGGAAGTAAACGGGAGACTGGGGATTAATATATCCATGGATGTTTGTTGGCTTGATTGTGTTCATTAAATTATTAGTTCTCAAACATGCTTCGAAATTTGAACATTATTTTGACAACCTTCTTGGCTAGTACAGCAATTTAGATGCAAGATGCATTGTAGCCAAATACATGCGAGCAGCGGCCGGCCAGTGATATGAAAATCCATATCTGTCGTGGTTTAGCGGCCAAATAAATGACATAGTAAACACATCAGTCGTGTAATTTAACAATGGAACGATCTTTTACTCCGAAACATGGCAATCAAGAAGATGACGTATCAAAGGTTTTATTTAAATTTGGAACTGGCCTGCAAATAGAAAATTATTTGCAGAAAAAAAAAATGGTTTTTAACACGGAAAAAATATTGTTGTTCTTTGTTCGACGTTGATTTGTAATGTAATTCTATTTTAATTTCATTATTTGAGAAAAGTACTATACCAGCCTTGGCCACAACTAGGCATTCCCCCACATTTACACATTCGTCCATCAATGCCTCTTTTACTGGCCACTGCAGTAATGTACTATTTGGATAAGGGGTCAGGAGGTGGAAGTGTACATTGGAGAGGAGTTGAAAGTGGTGGGGTTACGCCTTGCAATGAAATGACAAAGTAGTTCTGATGGTTGTCAATAATATTATAAACGATCTACGTTACCAACAAGGGTGTACTTACAAAATTTTGAGATAATGAAACATTTACATTCTTGATTAGTAGTTTGTTGCAACAGTAGGAGAGCTACGAATAGATTTTAAAAACCGGCCCAGTGCGAGTCGGACTCGCGCACTGAGGGTTCCGTAAGCAGAAGTTGCGATTTACGATTTATGTCTGTCGCGTAAACTATTCAGTTTAGAAAAAAATGATCCTAGAAACCTCAATATTATTTTTGAAGACCAATCCATAGATACCCCATACGTATGGGTACAATGAAATATTTTCTTTTTGAGTTTCAGTTGTAAGTATGGGGACCCCCAAAATTTAATGTTTTTTTTTCTATTTTTGTGAGAAAATATTTATGCGGTTCACGAAATACATCTACTTACCAAATTTCAACAGCATAGTTTTATAGTTTCGGAGAAAAGTGGTTGTGACATATGGACGGACAGACAGACAGACAGACAGACAGACAGACAGACAGACAGACAGACGGACAGACAGACATGACGAATCTTTAAGGGTTCCGTTTTTTGCCATTTGGCTACGGAACCCTAAAAAGGTATGTGATGTTTCGGGAAATCTTGGTACTTCCTTACACTCACTCCTCAAGGAAATGCTGAATTTCAGTTTTCTCCAATCAGTAGTTTCAGCTGAGCTTTGTATGTCAGTCCCTCATTAGTAACGGAAAAATTTCATAAATGTGGATACAACACTGTGCTGTCTAAGAGCGGATTTCACCAATGAACGCGATCAGAATATACAACACTGTGCTGTCTAAGAGCGGATTTCACAATTGAACGCGATCAGTACATCTAAACAGCGTTCCAGAGCTGTCAGTGTCAATATTCCACAGAAAATAATGACACTGACAGCTTAAAAACACGGTTCACTTGCTGATTACGTTCAGTTTCATTGATAAAATCCGCCCTAAATGTGGAAAATACTCTCCAGCGAGTTATTTATAGGGCCTTGCAAAGATACATTAAATAAAATTTTACCTACAATGAAGTCTGCGTCTCCCAAAGATAATATCTTCAAAATATTATCATTATTCCGATTACATTTAGTTCATTGGTATTCATGCTCCACATTCAATGTCTAGATCTAGAAACGTACTCACTAAATAGATCACGTATTTTCTTAACTAAAACGTTCCTACGTTTAAACGTAACTTAATGCTACCTCAACCTTATTTTAAGCTAGTTAAGTTCGTTATTTTGTTTGGTTGGACACGAAGTAGAAAATTAAGTAGAATCTATACTATATATATTAATACTAGCTGACCCACGCAACTTCGTCTGCGTCACATTTTCCATTAATTCTGCGCTCCTTTTTGACTTAGCTTAATGATATAGCCTATAGCCTTCCTCGATAAATGGGTTATCTAACACTGAAAGTTCTTGAGATTAGCGTGCTCAACCAAACAAACAAACAAACTCTTCTGCTTTATAATATTATAACTCAGAGGTTCTCAGATTTTGTTGTGCAAGGCGTTGCGAACGTTCGACACTCGACTCTCGTGCGCGTACCTGAGAGTTTCTCTGATTTTGTTCAGCAAGGCGTTGTGAACGTTCAGGTGAAGATTCTCCCATACGGCGTATTCTTGCTGCCCGTGCTTGAGAACTATGTTTAGTAAGTTGAGACATGGCTCTCTTTAGGCATTTTCAAATGTTTAAGAAAATGTTAATAGCGTGTAATATTCTAGCTCTGAAAAGAACTGTTGTGTAGCCCTGAAAAGAACTGTTGGTTAGCCCTGAAAATAACTGTTGGTTAGCCCTGGAAAGAACTGTTGCTTACCCCTGAAAAGAACTGTTGTTTGGCTCTGAGAAGAACTTTTGCGTAGGTGCAGTTTTAAGAACGAAATCTAAAGAAAATCGCACGAAAATTATAAGACTTCGCGCACGACCGCTGCATAGGGAGCCGACGTACTTATACTTATCTATGGAGCCGACCTCGCGGCTGAGCCGCGCGGGTACCTTACTCATAGATCTAAACTCCCCTCCCGCACGCGCACCCCCGCCTTGGTGACGTCCACTTCGCAACGGGTCGTGCAGCAGAAATCGTAATATTTTAATTTCGCCATAACTTCAAAACCAAACGTCCGATTTTAATCATTCAAAGACCAAATATTATCTACATAAACTGTACTTAGTGATGAAATACTTTATTTTGATAAAGATTAATAGCATGAGTAAAATAAACGCGTTTAAATGTAGTCCAAAAAAAATCAAGATTTTTAAATTAAAAAAATGGTTGTTGTGCCTCACTCGACATAGATAGGTATAGTGTGTCGCGGACTTTTTTGTAGATATTTATAAGATCTACAATTAATTAGAACAATGTATGGTTCTATCTTTTATAGTTTAGGCAGCGTACACAAAATAAGTTACTTTTCTGGTTGATTTTTACACCTTGTGTCCGAAAAACCCAAATATCTTACGGAACCCTATTTTTTTCCAAAATAAAATATAGCCTATGTTACTCGTGGATAATGTAGCTTTCGAATGGTGAAAGAATTTTTAAAATCGGTCCAGTAGTTTTTGAGCCTATTCATTACAATCAAACAAACAAACAAACAAAAAAACAAACAAAGTTTTCCTCTTTATAATATTAGTGTAGATGTAGATTATAAAACAGAAGAGTTTGTTTGTTTCTTTGATTGTTTGTTTGTTTGGTTGGTTGAACGCGCTAATCTCAGGAACTGCTAGTCCGATATAAAAACTTCTTTCAGTGTTAGATAGCCCATTTATTGAGGAAGGCTATAGGCTATATATCATCACGCTAAGACCAATAGGAGCGGAGCAGTAATGAAAAATGTTACGCAGACGACGTTGCACGGGTCAGCTAGTTTATAAATAAAACGAGTAGTAGTTAGGACTTTTCATTATGAGCGCTCGAACTTTGAAACGAATATATATGGGAAATAAAAACTTTTAAAACAAGCTTTCATACATCTTGGATGGTCTCCCATATTTTGGATCCCATATTTTGGATTTAATGTGACGTTGTTTTAGTTTTCGCGTTTTCGTCAGAAGCCCTTTCATTTGATACCCAAACTGTGGTAGTGCAGAAAAAATAACTTGTCCGCCATCTTGGATGATCCGCCATATTGGAATTACAATGACGTCACATAGCTAAGCATGCATTGTCATCCAAAATAAGCGTGTATACCAAATTTCAGTTCAATTGATAAAAGATTACTGATTTAAAATTGAGTTGCAAAATTCCACCCAGCCAAACATACATACATTTCAAGTTACATAAATAGGTACATAATACATGGTATAACAAACTAAAAGCTCGAAAAAATTGTGTATTTTGAATTGCTAACTAAATTTTTACAGCAAGTGCAATTAATTTCGTGTCTACCTATCATTGTACATGCTGGAATCCCTTAAAAAAATTTGCTATACAATTCCTTTAAGTAATTATCTTTTATCCTTAGAATACAAGAAAGTATATTCAGTAAATAAACACATTAAATTGTATTGAAATAGTGATAGTGTTAGTGTGATTGGAGTAGTACAATGCATTCAGGGATGTTTGAAACTCCCTTTTCAAACTCTTAAAATATAGTGCAAGGAATGTTAGAACATGTATAATCTTTTAATAAGTATAGCATGACTTTTACGTGTAATTCGAGTAAGTGACACAATATTTCGAAACCTGAAAAGAGACAGAAATCGATCGAAATGGGATTATAGGGAAAAATGCAGACCCCAAGTCATGGAGATGCCTTCCATCTGCTATATTCTGGCTTTATGTTTTATTTTTTTAATTATTTTCATGATGTTTTTTTAGCATGACGATAGTGGCCTATATCTTTCACACTTGTGTCTATTCACATTTTGAATTTAAAAAATCGAAACATCGCCATCTAGAATCGACATCAATCGTAGTCCTCAACTTGTTTGCTAATATAAAACTATCGATACATGGTTCAGATACATACAAACAAAATATTTTAGCTAGGGCAATAACCGCCATTACTAACTAAAGCAAAACATCTATAAAAACTTACTAGGCCAACCTAAAGGGAAACAAACCGTCAACATGACTTGCTACTCATTCCTGAAGCCTAAATACGAACTTTAGACGAAACAAAAGCAAACTGAAACCGTTTAGACCTAGCCTAAACTTTCATGGGCACACTTAGTCAAAACATGTCTAAACAAAATTTAGGGCCTTTTCACACGGCGTTTTTTTAACGCACCGACGACGGGCAGAAGACGCGCGAAAACGCGCTTTGAATTAAATTCGGACACAGATAGTATTGCTTTTCAGGGTTCCGTACACGAAAGGTATCCAACGAAACCTTATAACTATTATGCCATCCGTCCGTCAGTCTGTTTGTCAGTGGGCTGTATCTCAAGAACCATTACAGGTTGACATTTGAAACTAAGACAGATTGTGTATTTCTATTGATATTGTTCTTCTTTTATTCCGGACGCTCTTATCCTGCTCGTCTTTTACGTCGTTCTCACATGTATGTATAACTAGCTGACCCGCGCAACTTCGTCTGCGTCACATTTTCCATTATTGCTCGGCTCCTATTTGTCTAAGCGTGATGATATATAGCCTATAACCTTCCTCGATAAATGGGATATCTAAACTGAAAGAATTTTTAAAATCGGACCAGTAGTTTCTGAGATTAGCGCGTTCAACCAAACAAACAAACAAACAAACAAACTCTTCTGCTTTATAATATTAGTATAGATTTCAACCCGATGTAAACAAAACTTTGTTACAGTTTATTATTTTTAAAAGAGTGTCCGTGGAGTTTTTTGCACGTCCTTCTCCATAGGGATCTACGCTTTGAAACGTGCAAATAGCTTCAACTTTTTGGACTAACTGACCTTGACATTTCAAAAGTGGCTGTAAATGGTTTTAATTGAAATAAATGCTTGAGTTTCTTGAGTTTTTATTGTCGATTTAATAACAAATAATAAAAAATGACATATAAAAAGCATGTTATTTTCGGTTTATGGTACGGCACCCTTTCTGTGAGAGTCCGATTTCTTGGTCATAAAATGTGCGTTGTCGGCACGTTAAAAACAGGCCGTGTGCACAGGCTCTAGATTTTCATAGCCACATTTGGTCAAAACATGTCGAAACAAAACTTACAGTTTCTAAAAACAAAGTCGATCATGGCAATGTTAGAAGTGTCTGGTGTATGACCAGTGTAATTTGAACTTTTAAAGACCCCCGCGGCCATGGAAATGTGGAGCTTTTGTAGACTCCTCTCTGAGGGGGAAGGTCTTGTATTGATTGGTATTAGGCATCTATAATGGCAGAAGGAAGATTATTTTGTGTTGTGGTGCAAGGTATGAGTAAAAGCGATTGATATTCCATTTTTTTTTGTAATAGTATAAAGACAATTCATTTATTTTAGGTTACTAAAGTCCGTAACAAGTAGCTCAAAGATTACAAAATAGCAATTTGCAAAAAAAAATGTTACGTTAAAAAATACAATAGAATTTTAATTGAACTATTCATTAAAATGTTAATAAAAATATTCTAATTCAGTTCTAAGAAATGTATTTTATTTATTTATTAAATACTTTATTGTACACAAAAAATTAAATACGAAAGGAAACTTAAAACTAAAATGGCAATATTTTAATTTGCTTCATACTTACTTAAGCCGCCATGTAGTTCCATATTGGATTACAAACCTAGATTGGTCTGTGAACGTTAACTGATTGTCAATTCTGGCGATTTTCCTTTTAGTGCTCGTTCACGGATACGCGGGGCGTTGCGCGTCGCGTTAACGGAGAAGCGATTTACGGACGCAGCGTCGCACGCTGCGAGGCCCGCCCAACATCCCGCGCAACGCCACGCGTCTCCGTAAAAGAGCACTTATTAGCGTTAATCATACAGGCTTACTTAGTTGAATGCGAAGCTAATGCGACTGCAGTTTTTATAAAACTAGTTGACGCGCAAAATATGTTTTGCCAAAAAAAAAATAAGTACCCTACGACTAAAAATAACTATTCTATTCTCAGACCTACCTAAACATTCACAAAATGTTTTATTACGTCGACACGAGGGTTTTATATAAGAAGATGTTCCAATATCGTTTGACGACTACGACTGCTTACTTTCTCCGGAACATGTAGCTCTAGACAATGTGATATTATAATAAATAAACGTTCGTTAAAAATTCAAAATGGATGGAATTGACAAATGCTGCTGCAACTGAAGTTCTAGATAAGTGACATTCTGTACGTCGTGAATCCGACGCCATACTGATGATTCGTTCCAAAATATACTGGCCAGTGTGACGACGTTTGACGTCATAAATTGAAGCCATATTAAGAATAAAAATACCCTTAAAGTTTGATGCACACACGCCCGTTTAATATACTACAATATACGTCACACTTGTCTCACCAGTACAATATGGCGTCGGATTCATGACGTCATGAGCCCTGCCCAGTAGGTATATTGGGTAATATTTCAGAACACACGCTCTGTCAGCAGTAAAGTGGCGAAGGCGATTGTCGAAACGTCAAAAATGTATGCGATTGACATACGCAGTCAAAGTGTCACGTGATCAATCCCGTGATCCCGTGTCACGTGATTTTGGAATTTCGATAATCGCATTCGATGATAGAATAGCACTTCGCATAGAGCCCTGGTCAATCCCAATAGTTTTGGCAATACGCAATATCGCTGTCACTTGACATAAAGAAGAAAATTTACAAACTGAGGGACAATTATTCAACCTAATTCTTAAACAATTTTCGCATTCGCATGTCAGTCGCAAACTGTCGAAAAACACACAAACATACATACATACATACATGAACACTGAAAACGTAACACTCCTTTTGTTAGGCAGTCGTGTAAAAAGCTTTAATTTTCATAAAGTTTTGACAGATTGCGATTGAGATGCGAATGCGATGCGAATGTGAAAATTAATAGAATTAGCACTCAGATGTAATTAACAAATATTTCAAAGTGTTTCCGGTCTTTTTCGTAGATAGCAATAATACAAAAATCGCGCAACATTTTCATATGGACCACACCAAAAATACTTCAAAACAAGCCAACTTTGAGACAAGTTGGATGCTTACGTCATTCTGCTTTTAATATTATTCAACTCTTACCTCCGTGCGCCTCTGAAATTTTCAGTTTTAATCAATCGACCGCGGTTGATAACAAAAGTTCTAACAATACTTTATTTATTTTCAAAGGATTTGTGATAGAAAAGTAAAAATTTATATTTTGTTGTATTTTGTAAGTGGCTTTAAATTTTGTTTGTTTGATTCAATATTTTTGCGTTTGAAACTAAATAAGCTGTTTTTGTTGTGGTTTTAGTAAAGCGGATTTAAAACCATTAATATTTTGAAAGACGAAGCTAGCAGCATATTTACTCGTTTATTATTTTTGCTTATATCTATTATGTGTAATGTATTGTATTGAAAAATTCAATTTATTTTTTATTATTTGTTGGTTGTATACTTACCACAGTGTAGTCTTTTTTACCCAAAGGTTGACTGGTAGAGAATGCCTTGCTGTTTTAAGTCAGCTCATGGAATACTATTTAATTGTGCATTATTTTAAATAAATAAATAAATATTATTTAGAAACGCACTAAAAATGAAAACATCTGTCACCATCAGACAAAATCACTCACGAAGGGTTCCGTACCATACCGCAAAGGGTATAAGGAGAAACACGCATGGATTTTAGTCAGTAAGAGTCTGGCACTCCCTTCCGCGTAACCCCAGAGCGGGAGAAGTCATTTGATGGCTTACCATAAATTAAAAAAAAACCGCGTTTCTTGCATGGAGACTCTCGTATATTATTTTTTTATAGCAGCAACAGAAATAAATATGAAATGTCTGCATATGAGCTTACTGAGACAGCCAGCTAACAGACGGACAACGAGTTCCAATTTTTGAACAAAGGCCTACTTAAACTAAGCTCAAACCTTTTTCATCAGCTTTCAAGCTAACTTTTTTTTTATACAAAACGGGGAAACTCTTGGCTCAAATCTCACCTGATGGAAAGTGATGATTAGGCCGAAGATGGAAGCGAGTTTCACCCGGAATCCTCTTACACAGAGGATTAAAATAGATTTTAAGGACTTAAAAATTAGGTGTCACAGTTAGACTCTAAGTTAAAGTCATCTAGCTTCGTCCTAACAATGCCCAAAGATTTGTGCTCCAACCAACTTTCTTCATTTGTCAAGTTTCATTCGATATTTCAATGAAAACTGCTGCTTCCTTCTTACAAAGTTATTGGTGCTGCTTCTGAAATATATTTTGGTCCTTATAACAATGTTGTTAAGTTGAAAATTTTTGAATAAAAGTTGTGAAATAATTTAGTTTCAATGACGTAATGTTTCCCGTGCCACCTGTGAGAAATCACAATATGGATATAAAATATGATTTTGGATACAATGGCGTTGTTGGTACGCTGGATTTATAATACAAGGGATTTTTTATTTCCTGCTCAGGTGTTCAGATTTGGTAGAAAGTGATTATTCTTAGAACATTTCTTCGCAAAATTGTGTGCAAGTAGATAACTAGTGTGTTTAAAGTTGACTTATCTTATTTATTTATTATATTTGGGAAAACAAAAAGTAGTACATTAAGCACACACAGTGTTGTCTTAACATTAACACGGTCCTCATAATTATAACATATTGTGAATATTATGAGGACCATGTAGATTGTTATGTTAGGGGTTCATTTCATTTAATGTTAGTCTGGTGGTTTGAGTTATTTACGCGGCCTACAGAAATGTCTTAACTTTGGTATTGTTCGTCAGGTCGTTGAGCTCCTTAAAGTGCTAAGTTTGAGCTACACGATAACTGGCAAATGCTTGCACTGTCTGGACAGGTCCACTCAAATCTGTGTGGTACTTTTCTCAAAATACCACTTCAGACATTAACCTACATGGTTCTCATATTATTTGACTAGTACGATTATGTGGACTTTAAAAGAGACTTTGACCTCTGAGTTTGTTTCGGTGTTTCTTCTCAGAACAGTCAGTTAGGAAACACCGGCCTCATCTAGTTTAAGCATTAAGTCCGCCTTTGTACCTCTTTGCGAAAGGTTTAAATTAATAAATAAAATGACCAAAAAAGATTGACGTCTAAAAGTGTTATTCACAACCTACTTACAAAATAAATATCATTCAAATTAAACTTCTTAACAAATAATAATCCTAACAAAAACATTAAATTTAATAAAAAAAGCCAAGTCCTCTATGCAATCTTTCCACCGTAAAAAGTTTTGAGATCTCATAGAAGCCAAGTCCTGTTCAACTTATTTTGTAGTTGAAAATCAACATTTTAGTAACTGTATCAATAGTTTTTTTTATTTATATTATAATTATAGTAACTTGGCTATGAGCACAAGAAGAAACAAATATAAAACGGCATATTTGGCACATCAGTGAACGCAGCAAGCAGCTTTTAATTTGTGCTCATTGCGAAGTCACTATAACGTGTGTAAGGGTGTGTGTATATGTGTGTGTTGTGTGTATAATGAGTGAGAGTACGGTTGAACGTATCTGTTTATGGGAGTACGTATTTATAACATGTATGCGTGGTTCTGCATGAGTGCGCTTACTGCTGTTTATTTACTACAGACATAACAGAAAAGTAATTTAGAAATTATATGTAAGGATTTTGTGACATTATAATTAAACTCAGAAGATATTTTTGGATAATGGATTTGCATTCATGTGAGATTTTTGGGAACATATTTAAAAGAGAATTTAGTTTATTTTATAAACAGGTGCGAGAAAACACGAGTGAAAGATTGCATACAAGTGACGTTTTTTGCTTCTATCCAATAGGAAAAAGGCGTAAATAAATATTTATTACACTAGGTCTAGTCCTTAAACTTTCAACTACTGTAACTCCACGAAATCTTGAAACCGACCAATGTGTTACCAATTTCCTACCACTAACGCCCATCGCACTTCTGGGAAACATTTCAGTCAGCTTATTCGACATTCTCAGTCGATACTCGGAATTGTACGGTTGGGACAAACTACTTTGTCAAACCTAAGATGTTAGTACGTGTAGGTTGATATTCTATTTGAAGTGGTACCTACTCTTGAAAAGTTATCTGGATTTCTGAGAAGCCTGAAAAATGAGTAAGGTTATTTTTTTTTTTTGGATACGTCTTTGGCGATAGTATTTATATGTATGTGTTAAGAATAACAAAATAAAACCACGTGATGTCTATTTTCCGAGAAAAAAAAATGAATCTATTCTACATCACTATCACTACATAATTGTAAAATAAGTCCTTCGACGTGTCTGTCTATCTGTCTGTCTGTTCGCGATAAACTCAAAAACAACTGCACCGATTTTCATGCTGTTTTCATCAATTGATAGAGTGGCGAGAAAGGTTTTAGTATACAATTTTCAAACTGGCGAAGCCGCGAGCATCAACTAGTCTATACTACATAATACTACCTACCTCGGCCAATAATGTTTTGCCATATAAACAAAAAAAAAAACCGGCCAAGTGCGAGTCAGACTCGCGCACCGAGGGTTCCGTACAAACCTGTAGGTATATAAGTAAAAGTTATGGTATTTTTATTTAAGTCTAATATATAACATTCTCGTGTTGCGGTGTTTGTTTCCAAACTCCTCCGAAACGGCTGAACCGATTTGCATGAAATTTTGTGTGCATATCGGGTAGGTCTGAGAATCGGCCAACATCTGTTTTTTTTTTTTAATCGCTGAACAACGTTTGCTGGGTCAGCTAGTAAGTTTATGATTATTAAAAAAAATATACTATGTGATGTAACTAAAAATTTAAGATTTTCGGAATTTTTCCTATATGTGTACTTTATAACGTTGCTTCATGCCAAATTTCAAGATTCCAGGTCGTCTGGAAGTATCCTTTAGGTTTTGATTCCCTTGCGAGTAGTTGCGAGTTTCAAAATATGCGGCTTTAATTGCTGTATCTTTTGATTGCGTTGACGTAGAAGTTTGATTTTGGTACAGCTTAAAGATATTATAGACTTGAGTATTTGTTAAGAATTTCAATATAATACCACTACGCGTTCATGAGTAAAGGGGTAATAAGTTTAAAATTATTAAAAATATTTTTATTATATGATGTAACTAAAAATCTATGCTTTTCGCAATTTTTCCTTTATCTGTGTTATAAGACGTTGCTTCGTACCAAATTTCAAGATTCTGAGTTCACGGGAAGTACCCTGTAGGTTTTGATTCCCTTGCGAGTGTCGAAAATTTGCGGCATAAACGGGAGTATCTTTTGATCGCGTTGACTTAGAAGTTTGATTTTTTCACAGCTCCAAGAGACCATAGACTTGAGTATTTGATATGAATTTCAGCTTGATACCTCCACGCGTTCCTGAGAAAAAAGGTCTTGACAGACAGACAGACAGACAGACGGACAACAAAGTGATCCTATAAGGGTTCCGTTTTTACCTTTTGAGGTACGGAACCCTAAAAAAGACTATGATGTATTCTCAGACCTACCAAATATACCTACACAAAAAAAAAAACATAAAAATCCTTTGGGTACGGAACCCTAATACAAGATTCGAAGAGCTGGATTGACTGAATAAAAATACAAGAATGACAGAATTTGCCTCACATTTTATAGTAGTCTTCACTACATATTATAAAACAAAGTCCTTCACCGCGTCTGTCTGTCTGTCTGTTCGCGATAAACTTAAAAACTACTGCACCGATTTTCATGCTGTATTCACCAATAGAATATTTCTCAAGGAAGGTTTTAGAATATTATTTGCTAAACTAGTCTATATAAACAAAAAAAAAGACTGTTATCTATTCTCAAACCTACCAAAAAATACTTACAAATAGTTCATATCGGGAAAGAAACTTCCAAGAAAGTTTAAAACAATATATCAAAAAATACTTTCTCAAAAAAAACATAAAAATACTTTGGGTGCAGAACCATAACAAAAGATTCGAAAGAATATACAAGAATGACAGAATTCACCTAACGTTTTTCACTAGTAGAGTCTCTTTTAAAATAATCTAGACCCGTACTCTCTTCACAAAATACTTACATACTTTAAAAATAACAAATAATCTCCAAGATAAGATACTGTCAGTATATTATTTTCTATCTCAGTACATCGGCCATAAGGGAGCCATTTTCTTAGTAGCTCAATATTTTTTATCGTGCACTTTATTTTTTAAGGTAATAGAGATTGTCGATGGCGTTGTTGATACAATCTTCATACAGCTCGTGTTAGAAAATGGTGGCTGTTGAAACGTGTTCCGAGAAGAAAACTAACTCAAAATATTATTTTCGACAGAAAAAACACGTCTACATACAAAAATCAGCCACATTACCTTTATGTCACTGATCAAAATCGATCTGCCGAGCCTTTTACCAATTATGTTGGGTTGAGCTTCAGGTTGGGTTGGTTACTCTTGCTGGCTACTAAACTCAGCTACATCCGGTTGGATGCAGCTGAGCATAGTAGCCAGCAAGAGTAATGAACGCAGATAAATGCGCTTGAGTATCTCGCCAATCCCCGGTCGGCGAACGAAACTTCCAAGCTCAATAGTCGATGAACATTGACTGAAGAATCAATAACGTGAAACGTTAGAGCTGTCACCGTCAAACCGACCAATGGAGAGTTTGCTCGCGACTCGCGAAGGTTTTGATACTAGATTCAATGGACCAACTTTCTATCTCACCTCCAAAACCGAGTCATTGGATAATACGTTATCTCTTGTCTCTTGGCTTGTTGTGTTGGAGTAACATTTCCTGAGTTCTGATCGTAGCGACTGCCAAATGTTATATCAAACTCAAGCTATTTGCACGTTTCTACCAGAGTTGTGCGAGGTTGCGTATGTGAGGCAAGTGTTTTAAAGAACCAATTAAATAGAGTCGCTTTATTTACTGAGGCTAGATAAATAGAGCTATTCTATCTTCTTATCTTCTATTGGTTATCTAAAATAAACGCAGGAAACGCAAACTCGTACATCAACGGACCGCACAGGGCAAGCGATCTTTAAACTCGAAGATCAAACCGTTCGGCAGTTTTTATTTTCTTCTAGCACAAGTTTAGAGATTTTCTCCTAATCAACTACAAAATCCTTCAAAAGCTTTCTTAGTCAGCAAAAAAGTCAACGTACCCAAAAATAAGTTCTCCTAACACTTTATTAAAACTTTCCTCCTTACAAAACATTTTCGTGAAAACTTTTCCGTACACCGGCACAGTAATCGAACACCTTTTTAAATCTGACAGGTGTCAAAGTGATAACAAGCGGAGCTTTGTTTAACTTTTGTTTTAGGAAGATTTTAAAGGTTGTACTCGAGTGTTTTGTACGGGACAAGATTATAAAAAATTATAAATAGAACTTTGGTAGATTTAATTTTTATTAAAAAAAACTATGGTGCAACTCCAAAGCGCACTGCTCTGCTTGCCAGGAGATTTTATTTTATTCTATTCTTTATTTTTGTTGATATCAAGCAGAGCCGATATTGACTATTCTGCCAATATCTTAAGTACATAAATTGGAAAAGAGTTTCGTTTACTTAGTTTTTCATTAAATAAAAGGGATTTGGCCATGAAACACATACAATATCTTTTGCTTTTGGGGGCCGAGTCAGCCGCGTCCGTAGGAGAATACCCTTCAGCGAATCCCTACACGTGGTCCTCGGGTGGTGCTAAACAGGTGACACTAACCGCCTCCGTGGTCTAGTGGTTAAACCACCTGATTCAGACCCAGAGGTCCTGGGTTCGATTCCCAGCGGGGGCAAATTTTTTGTCGGTTTGGTTGGTGGTAGGACTTGATCTAAGTCCGCCTGGCAAGCTATCACCATCATGTCTAAGTCTGTCGCCATAACAACAATGTAACAGCATTGTTGTGTTCCAGCAGTTAGAGGTATTATGATAGCCAGTTCCTCTGTGTAAGAGGATTCCGGATGAAACTCGCTTCCATCTTCAGCCTAATCATCACTTTCCATCAGGTGAGATTTGGGCCAAGAGTTTCCCCGTTTTGCATAAAAAAAAATACAAACACAGCAAATCATATTTGTATTATTTTTTAATGTGAATTTGGCCAGTCAACTACCACTTCGGCTTGCTAAATCTGCATTTTTCATTTCACAATACATTTTTCCACAAAACTAGCAACCCACACAACGCGAAACATCGGTAAGTCTAAAAATAATACCAGAAAACCAATTTTAAAGTTCCACTATCGAAAATGTCACAATAAAATTAGTTGATGTAATATCTGGGAAAAGTTACCGTGCTCCGGGGAAATCATTGTAACTGCACTGGCAGTCCGATCACTTGATAATAAATGTTCCATTGACGGGCGTCGTAAAAGCTAAGGGCTGATTGTAATGCACCAATACGGAAAGCAGGCTTCGGAAAAGAAGGTCACGATGAATGGTTTCATAAATGTGTATGATAA
Source organism: Ceramica pisi (assembly GCA_963859965.1). NCBI lineage: Eukaryota > Metazoa > Arthropoda > Insecta > Lepidoptera > Noctuidae > Ceramica > Ceramica pisi. The sequence continues at coordinate 4,034,168 of OY982538.1, forward strand.
AGTTTAGTAGCTTCGTGATCGACATAATTTCATGGCCTTTCTATGACATTATGTCAAACGTGAAGCTAGTTAGCTTGTCTAATATGAATATCATTTTAATTCTGTTGAAAACACAAAAGTAAACATTGTAATTAATCAATTTCCTTCTAGAAAACAGCGTTTAATAAGAGTGGGTTCCGATATTGGACTGTTTTGGCAATGGACAAATTACAAACAAATTAAATTTTCATGGTGATGCTTAAATGGTCTTAAATAATATGAAATTGAAAATTATGGCTCATATTATGAGCCATAATTTATCAAACTAAATTAATCAAATACAATTACATTTTTCGCCATTCACTCGATCAGATCTTAACCTACGTACTGCGTGACTAGCGTGTTTCATATCAAATCGCCTAAAATAATTCTGCCACCTTACAACTTCACCTGACACATACTAATGAACGACCTTTAAATCCTAACTAGATTGTACCAGGAGTCTAGGTTAAAACGTCAATGTACCTAAATAGGTACACGGGACACGGTTGGCGCAGTGGTTGAGCGATTGACTGCTGCGCAGCATGTCGCGGGTTCGATTCCCGCACGGAACAAATATTTGTACGACCTACATGTATTTGTTCTGAGTCTGGGTGTTTTTCTATCTATAATATGTATGTATTTACAAAAAAAAAAAAAGTATATAAGTAGTTTATCAGCCATATCGTTACCATAACACAAGCATTAGGTTGCTTAGCTTGGGACTATATGGCGTTGTGTGAAATGTCCAAGGATATTATTATTATTATTTTTTTTTTTTTTATTTTTTTTTACTATCTCGGGCCCCAGGAGACCCGGTCCTTTGGTAGGCGTACGAGGGGCCGAAACCAACTCGCAGAGGCCCCGTTAGACTTTTCAAATGTAATGGGGCACCAACCGGCGATTATCCCTGTATGCACTGAAAGTATTCCCAAGGACAATCCCCGGTTGGAGCAGTACTATTGCAGAATATGGAAACAAAAAATGAAACGCTATGGGTTTGGGTGGCTTAGTGGAATGATAATCGTTTATTATAAAACTATTGGCCCCTGCCTGACCACTAACAATATACACGGCTTTTAAATGGCAGGGGGTGACTTGCACACTCAATGAATGGGCCCCCGAAAACGGTCGCTAGCACAAAGTGACGTAGCGCCAAGGGGGCAACATGGCCTCAGGTGCTAGAGGAGTGGAGAGGTATACCACGGCTATCAGGACAATCCCGGAAGTGCGGTCAAGATCCCTACCAGCATCTTACTGGATTATACGTCCTTCTCCCGAGCACGTATGCTCTAGCGAATCTCCACTCAGACCGGCCAATTAAGGCAAGGAAGAGGTGGGAGCTCTGTTCCTCGTCAGTTTTCACTCCGGCCAGCCAATAAAGGCAAGCCGTAGATGAGGAACAAGACTTCTCCCGGGAGATAAGGTTCGTGGGGTCGCTACTGCCCAACAGTTCGCCACAAAACTGCCTTGCGGATTGTATCTCTCTTTGTCTGGCCCCTCACCCTAGGTAAGACCTAAGGTCCATCGGGACGCGCAAGCCCCACCACGACGTCAACGTAGAGATACTGCGGTAGGGTTATTATTATTATTATTATAGGTCACAAAGTAGTCACCGCACAGATAAATTAAGTGCCACGCTTGCTTTGATAACTACCGAGTAACTAACTGAGTGGTATACAGTAGGAGTGAGGCGTATTTATCGAAACAGTTAAAAAAAAACAGGTATTTCAAAGTAACAACATGAAACAGGTATCTCAGAACCGATATAACAGCTCCCACCTATTTCGCCTGTTCCTCAAACAACCGTAGTAGCCGTAACTCGACATACAAAACGAAACGACCTGGAACAGCTTTGAGAAACAGTTTCAAATGGAACATGCTCCATTCTCTTCTGACTTATTATAATAGAAAGAGACAACATCTGTTCTTTGGAACAAGCTCTTTGCTCCTCTGGTTCATTGTAATAGAACGAGATAGAACCTGTTCCCTGCCTGTCACTGTTTCTGACCTTTTCAGTAGCAGGATTGTCTATGGTAGCAGGTACTGTTTTTGTATCTGTTGCAATCAACGAGTCTTTAGTTCCAGTGGAACAGGCTGTTTTTTTGGAACAGGTTTTTGGAACTGAAACAGGTGAAACAGGTTTCTAATTTTATCTGTTCCAACCCACTCCTAGTATACAGTTCGCATTGTTTAGTGGTCTTCAAATCCAATGACGTATTACATATAGACCCGTCATAAACCAACATCGCGGCGCTTAAAAACGGCGAAAATACTAGATAGCTATTAATACGCATGAAGAAAGAGAAAGAAAATATGTCACCGTACGGCGGGATGCCTGTTGCTAGAGGGAGATAAATATACATCTTCAGTTACGTCACAGGATAAGTAATAGTCAAATTGACATCAAAACAAACGTAGTGTCGCGCGACAGGTTGGTGCGTAACTAAGCGCGATGTGGCCAATTGGCTTCATTTCATGTTGTCATTTTAGAGTGCTGACAACGTATCTATAGTTTTATACATATATCATTGTTCAAATCTCGCAAAGTATCATTTCTTTTTGTAATTTTCATGAATCTACATCGCTAGAAGAAGCTTAACAATATTGCAATTATTTTTAAACCGCTCATCTAAAAAACAACTACAATTAAGAATTCTAAGATCAATTTAGACGTAGGCGTACAAATTACTTTCGTGACTTATTTGCGTTTGTTTTGTTTGTTTGTGGTTTACTTAAATAGTTCTTAAGTACTTAACACAATTATGGATGTTCTAAAAATTCCGAAATAAAGTTATAATAATTTATCTTAACAGTAAACTGTATTGGTAAATAGTTTCAAATAAAGCCGGAGTACGAGCGGCTAGCAATAAAACTGCGATATAGATGCAGACTTCAAGACAAGTCGGGCCGCTCCAATTAAGCACTGCTGTGCTGTGACAGGGTGGGGATATAGTGGGTATAATAATTTATTTGGAAAATAACAGCTAAGGAGTGGAATTCCCTACCTGAGTCTGTTTCCTGAAAGCTACAACCTGGGAGTCTTTAATTCAAGAGTGAATAGGTTACTATAAATAAAAAATATATTTTTTTAGTTACACTGTCCAACAACTGGGCAAGATATTTTTCTTTGCTACAAAACCCTAAGGAAGTTAGTATGATTTCAAAGAGTTTTGTCCTTCGGTGATCTCAATCACGAAAGTGTGTGTTTGCATAATATTTTTTCAGGCGAAAAAAGAATTTAAAATATGAGAAGTTTAAAAAAAAAGTATGACGTATTTTTCTTAAATTTTTTGCACTCAGTGCATCCCCACGCTGGGTGCACACAAACGGTCGCTGAACGTGAAAGCTCGCAACTCATTATGTGCTACAAACTTAGACGCGCGCCAAATGTGCCTAATGAAATATTTACGTGAGCTCAATGACACTAGCCGCACTACGACTGTGTAATGTCTCTTGTGAAAGTTCTTAAACAGATTTTTGTTAAACAGGTTGTGAACCCGTGCAATACTGCCAACCAATTAAAAACAGCAGTACGATTCCGTAAACATGTCGAAGTGAACACTTAGGCGAAGGGAACGACAAGTGAGCTGTCAAACCATACAAACAAGATGGCATGACAGCTTACTTGTCTTTCACTCCACCTAAGTAAACACGGTGAGGTGTCAACAGATTAGACCAGCAGAATATGGTTCTCTCAGTGACCACTAAAATGAAGGGACCGGAGACCACCCCTTTGGTCCGTGGTTGATAACACGATTGCCGTGCGTCGTCCTGTGTTCGATGTTCAAGTCGGGAATCGCAAGCAATGCTGAATAATTATGGGCTTTTCAGTAACTCAATCATGAAGGCCCCCGAAAGCTGCTTCTTTGGTACACGACTACTAAGCGCGGGGTTCTGGGTTCATTTTTCTGGCTAAGAAAAAGTATTGTTGGGTTTTTCTAGGAATTTCTCAGTAGCAACCAGGAGCTTGGAAGGTGGTGATGTGACAACACTGTGCCTTGGAAAGCACTTAAAATCGATGGCCCTGCACTTGATTTACATAGTATTTTGTAGTTAAACTTTTTACGGGACCAAATGGCAAGGGAATCACAGAAATCGCATCGCAAACCTCGAAATAATCGATGTAAAAATATATGTCTACCGAATTGAAAACTTCCGTCTTATTTGGAAGACGGTTAAACACAGCCTTTTACAAAATATAAACTGCATCCTCCCCTGTCGTATAACATTATAGTATCGTAATTCTCGCCCCAGTGATGGTATCTCCGCCGTGTACAATTTTGCATAAATATCCTGAAAGAAAGCAAAGGCTGAAGTTTAGTGCACGTGCGAACTTTAAATTGACTTCAACACATGCTGTCTTTATTATGTGCAGGTTTTAAGGCATCTTGGTATCACTTATGCAAAGTTTTGAGGCTGTGCAGGACAAGTTTTACAAATATAGAAATTAAATAAGTTTTGGTTTTTTTTTTAAGTACCTACCTACCTATAACTGTTACACATGGTGTCTACAGTTCTTTAATTCGGCTCTCCTTTCGCAGGTATGTTAGTAAAGATTTCTTGAGAAATAAGCATCACCTTTGTACCGATTTTTCTATTTCCTTTTTTTAAATCTATTTGTTTAATATGTGTACATAAGCTGTTAAATAAATAAATACACATTTCTGATCTTAAAACCTAAGCTTGTCCTTCCAAACTGAAGAAAGAAAGAAATAAATAAATAAACATTTTTGATCTTAAAACCTAAGCTACCAAAGTGAAGACCTACAGACTAAGGGCACTCCTGACCTCGATCAGACAAGGCACGAGCATTAAAAACAAGCTTTCTCTATTCAAACTTGGACACCTTTTTAAACGACTTCCCAAAAAGGAGGAGGTTCTCAATTCGGTTGTATTTTTTTTATGTTTGATACCTCATAAATCCGACAATTATGAACCGATTTCTTGTTTTATCTGAAAGGATATACTTGCAGATTGGTTCCAATTAAATTTTATCAAAATCGTTTTCGAAGTTTGGATTTTAAATCGAAATAGCTGGAATTCGTCTACTTGGATGATGGTTTTATGTAATCCAAGTAATTGAAATTGCGTATTTTACTATTTTTGCGATTTTGCAGTGGTGTTGGTAGGTGTGGAGTACCACTAAAAAGTGAAAAATAAAAAACTTCTGACAAAAAATGCAACAGACTTCAAAAAAAAAAAACACTACAAAGTAAAAAATAACTTTAATTCTGGTGTCAAAATACGAAGAAAGTAACATAAACAGCGACTTCCGAAATTAAAGTTATTTTTTACTTTGCTAAGCTTGTCCTTCCAAACTGAAGAAAGAAAGAAAGAAATAAATAAACATTTTTGATCTTATAACCTAAGCTACCAAAGTGAAGACCTACTAAGGGCACTCCTGACCTCGATCAGACAAGGCACGAGCATTAAAAACAAGCTTGCTCTATTCAAACTTGGACACCTTTTTAAACGACTTCCCAAAAAGGAGGAGGTTCTCAATTCGGTTGTATTTTTTTTATGTTTGATACCTCATAAATCCGACAATTATGAACCGATTTCAAAAAATTCTTGTTTTATCTGAAAGGATATACTTGCAGATTGGTTCCAATTAAATTTTATCAAAATCGTTTTCGAAGTTTGGATTTTAAATCGAAATAGCTGGAATTCGTCTACTTGGATGATGGTTTTATGTAATCCAAGTAATCGAAATTGCGTATTTTACTATTTTTGCGATTTTGCAGTGGTGTTGGTAGGTGTGGAGTACCACTAAAAAGTGAAAAATAAAAAACTTCTGACAAAAAATGCAACAGACTTCAAAAAAAAAAACACTACAAAGTAAAAAATAACTTTAATTCTGGTGTCAAAATACGAAGAAAGTAACATAAACAGCGACTTCCGAAATTAAAGTTATTTTTTACTTTGTAGTGTTTTTTTTTTGAAGTCGGTTGTATTTTTTTGTTAAAAGTTTGTATAAGTCCATGTTTTGCTTTCGTCTAAATTGACTTCTCAAAATTTGTCTTACAATTTTATAAGAAACTTTCAAATTCGGATCTCAGTCCCATTCTGTCACAAAAATCTAATTTTACAAGCTTTTTTTTTGAACTTGCAAAGTGTGTATGTTTGTCCAGGTGGAATCTTGCAACTGAATTTTAAATCAGTAATCTTAAACCGATCGAGCTGAAATTTGGTATACACGCTTATTTTGGATGAAAATGCATGCGTAGCTAAGTATATTCCAATATGGTGGATCATCCAAGATGGCGGACTAATTACTTTTTCTGCACTACCACAGTATGTGGGTAGCAAATGAAAGGGCTTGCTGAGGAAAACACGTAAACAATAAAGCTTGTTGTTATTATAACAAATCTTTTCTATAAAAGATTTAGTTGAAAACCTCTTACATAATAACCCCTCATGAAAACGCACAGTAAACCAAATTCACCAAAACTTCTAACAACAGAACTTCCCCTCAAAACTTTAACAGGGAAAGTAATCTAAACGCCTCGAAAATATACCAAAATAAAAGTTACGTTAAACACCCTCAAACAAGCCAAGTGCTAATGATTTATGGGGGCCACAACTAAACATCTGTGCGAAAGGTGGTAGAAAAGTGGGGTAAGGTGAGTAAATTAATTATAGGGTTAGACTTGCTATAAATAGAGGTAAATGCAATATTAAAGGAGCTTTTGGATTATTTTTTCTTTCGAATATTATTATTATTATGAACCTGTTGAGCCCACTGCGGGGCAAAGGCCTCCCATCCTTCTTTCCACTGTTTTCTGTCCGTTGCGACACTCGGCCAATCCTTTAGGTAGGAGTCTAATTCGTCCCGCCATCTCCTCCTGGGCCTACCGCGTCGCCGGTTCCTGTTGCTCAGAATTCAATCGGAATCCTTTCGAATAGGGATGTTTAAAGAATAAAAGATGATTCTATTTATTCTGCCAGGGTGATGGATAAAATTATACACGTATTTTTGTTTTATCAAATCAGTAAGAAATATCAAAAATGAGCGCTGACAAAGTATGGCTTGTTATGTCATGTCTAGGGAGAAAGTGGTACACTTTTTTTGGTGAAAAATATTTAAGAACTGTGTGTCTGGGGTGTCAGACCTTTAGAAATTATGTCAAATTGACATACCTGTTTTTGAGAGGCTAGTGAACAGAGGGTCAATTCTACAAATTTTTAAACAACTTTCGCATTCGTATGTCAATCGCAAACTGTCAAAAAAGCCTTAATTTTCATAAATTTTTGACAGTTTGCGAATGACTTGTGAACGTGAAAGTTGTTTAAAAATTATAAAATTGTAATTTTTTTATTATAAAATTGGCACACTAAAAATTCAGTTTTAGCCAGTGCTGACCATTTTTAAAGTTAGCCTTGGAGTGGACCGTTAGCACATTGCCAAGTGAAGCAGGGCAGTGGGCCTTAGAAAGCTAAACTTTCTCCCTGAAGAAAACCTTGTACCTATTGCAAAATTTATTAACCTTAAAAATTACTTTTGTCAAAGAATCCAGGAGTAAATGTTCCATGATAACATTTTCCTGCGCCATCAACAGCCGACATGATTCGTCACTTTCCGAACTTTGACGAACTTGCCCGAACATTTTGCAAACTTGGACGTCGTCGTTGACTGACTTTGCAAAGCAATTATGTGGTTCAATGACCAATGACGTGGACTGATACAGATTTGTTACTTGTGAACCTTAAAACGGGGGACAAAAGGTGTAATTTTGAGTGGTCAGAAAATTAAAAAGTTGTATTTGCAAAATGATTAATTATTTCAATTTTGCAGAGGTAGTTCGGTATTCAGGGTTGTTGCAAATTATAATTGGTATAAATTATATAAAGTCCTCATTTGCTTAAATTTTTCTCTGGTAATTTTAAGCTTAGTTACCTACTGTTTTTGTAAGGGCGATCAAATCAATAAAATAAAGTGCCAGTGACACATAGAAGAAAAAAATAGCGTACCTACTACTGCAAGCTACTAGCGCACTACTGAGGCATTGCCATATTGCTATCAGGTTTTGGATTTCAGAGGTAGAATTACCTCTGAAATCCAAAACCTGATAGCAATATTAATACTGACTGATTATGATGTTCGAGACCAATTACAAAATTAAAGGTGATTTACATTACATAAACGTTTTTATACTCTTGAAAACAACTAGCAATGCCAGTATGGTATGAAATTTGTGCAAGAAAAGCTCGCTTATTTCAGAAACTCTCTGCCAACGTCTGTGTTCCCATCCAATTATAACCCATCTGCCTTCAAAGCAAGAGTGAACAGGTATCTTCTGGGCAAGCTCGTTACATCATAGATTTCATCCATCGCTTTCCATCAGGCGTGATTGTGCGCAAGAACAAGCCCGTTAAATAATAAAAGAAAAAAAAAAATCTGATAAATTTTATTTATGACCGAACTAGCTTCAAGCTAAAGCAATATGTTTATTGCTTTAGCTTGAAGCTAGTTCGGTCTTATATAAAATTCCCAACCATGCCATGAGTACAGAAAACAATATAATTTGTGACACTGAAAAGCTTAACAAACTACCACAAGACTTTGAGTTTTATTTTCCAACGAATAAAGCTCATTTTAAAATTGAAAATTAACTGATATCCAATATCATAATACTTGAGCTGATCAATGTGTTCAAAACGAAAGTTCTAGAAGTTTACGGAATAGTTGTTCAGTATAATTATATAATTTGCTTCGCTGAATAAATTACTCGCAAAATATCAGACCAAGTATGGTATGTGCATTGTGCGAGAAAAGCTCGCTTAGTTCAGAAATTATCTAACAAACATTAATATAAACCTTAACCAGCTTCGAGCAAGAGCAATAAACAGGCCATGAGAACAGAAAACAATATAATTTGTAAAACTGGAATGCTTAACATCAACCTACTACACGAATTGGAACTTTATTTTAATTCAGAATAAAGTCGATTTTGAAATGGCAAATTAACTCGTATCCAATATCAGAATAATTGAACTGATCAATGTGCTCAAAACGAAAGTTCTAGAACTTTACGAAACAGTTGTTCGGAATCTATAATTTGCCCCGCTGAATAAACAAACTTCGTATAATATTGTGAACTATTTCGTTGCAAATATGTGTGAAACTCGCTTGTACCAGTCTTGAATGTAAAGTGAAGGGAACAAAGTTCTTTCGCTATTCATTAAATGTTTCAGTTATGCGAGCTTCTGTTTTCAATCAAATTATAATGTTACTAGCTGCATCCCTGCGGCTTCGTCTGCTTGACAAATGATATATTAAAACCTTCCTCGAGAACCACTCTCTCCCAATGGATAACTGCTGCACCAATTTTCATGCTGTTCACATTGGTGAAGAAGCATAAAAATTGTTGCAGCAGTTTTTGAGTTTATCGCGAACAGACATAGACAGACGCGGCGAAAGTCTTTGTTTTATAATATACGTAGTGATTTACTATTTTAGCTGCATATATACAACATGTCCCAAAATTCAACGATAAGCGGGCACCGTAGGGTGGAACTGCTCAAATCGAGAAAAAAAAAGAAAAAATATATCTATTTTTTTTTTTGAAATTACAAAATAAAAAACTGAAATTCTTCGAAATTGACACCCTTTATGGTATTTTTAACTGCCATGACCACAATTTTTCAAATATTTCAGATTTTTTTTTTGTATCGTCCAACTAAGTAACACTTCTATCCGCCACAACCCTTATAAATACCAGTATACATGTAGTTTTTACAAAAAAAAAATAATCAAAATTATTTTTTTTCCCCAAAATGTTGAAAGATTTTTACTATAGTCCACTTTCACACATTGTGGTGTATAAAAAAAGTACTGGCACTACTATGGCAAGGTTTTTTAAAAAATTGACGCAACTATCCAAGATTCTAAAATGGTTTATTAGTCTGGAAAACTAGGCACAAAAAGCCTGCTACGTATTTCTAAACAAGAAAATAAATTTAAAAAAATGCTTTGATGTTGATAGTAATCACTTTTAGTATGTGCCAAAAAATGATTTTTGTTGAAGTTCCTAGAATTTTAATTGGAGATGTGCATAGTCAATAAAATTTAGAAGTTAGAGCGAGGTGCATTAGTTTTTGAGTTTATTGCAAACAGGCAGACGTGGCGGACGACTTTGTTTTATGTAGTGATTTCGGAAGCGAAATCATATAGCTTTAACAGATATAAAGTTTCAAGTCAAATTTTTCCCTTTCATACAACGGCCAATTCAAAGGTACTAACCATGAGAAGAGTCGCCTATACTTTGGAAATCGTTTTCAGAAAATTTCATATTTCAAACCATATTCATAACAGACAAGCCAGGTTACTTCTAAAAATAAGATACTGGTTGTATTAGTATGGATAACTGGTATACATAAAACACGGGAGTTTTTTCTTTCCAATTTCTTTTTTTTGTAAGTATAGGCTGCTTTTCCAACATTTCTTTGTAAGAACTCTAACCACACAAGGCTTGGATAGAATAAGTTCAAATTATGGTAATCTTGGACCCTTTGTAATAGTTTCTGAGGCAATGTAAAATGTACGACTCGATTTATATTCTAATGGCATTCTAGACATGGATCGAAAAAGTATAGACTAACAATATTCCTTTTTTTACTGAGCAAGGGATATAATTTTAAATTTCGTAATGTGTTTTTGATCATAGGCAGAATTAGGAATGATAATTTTGTGTTTTCAAATCTTTCTAAAATTGTGAAACAAAATCTTGTCTGCTTATTAGTAGTGTATTATAAGTATATTTTATTTTATAGTATCACAGTGTGCTAGCTTTTATTTATTTTTTTGTTTTGTGTCATGTATTAATTACTTTGTTGGCCTTCTTATATACAGGGAAATTGAAAAAATACCCGAAACCTCTTAGGCAGTGAAAGTACACATGATTATAAGCAACTTTTGTTTTGGTAAAACTCCGAAATCTCGAAAAAAAATATCAGCTGTTTCATACAAAATGCAGTATTTAGCCAATGAAAATGTATGAAACAGCTGATATTTTTTTCGAGATTTCGGAGTTTTACCAAAACAAAAGTTGCTTATAATCATGTGTACTTTCACTGCCTAAGAGGTTTCGGGTATTTTTTCAATTTCCCTGTATAATAGGAAGTAGTAACGGGAGGGCGTTTTGGGGGACGGTCTTTTGTAGAATTTGACGTTCAAAAAATGCTGGCTCTCAGCCTAATTTGAATAAATAACTTTTGAATTTTTTTAATTTTATTGTTTTCTTGGTTTTATCCCTATTGATTCGTCATGGATGCTTTAAATATCTTCTATAAAATACTTTTCTATTAGTCAACATATCAGAGTAGTGTCACCCCCTTACAAGTCACATATCATATTTGGGAAAAATAATAGGCTTGTCCAATGAAAAAATCTAATAAGTCCATCAGTTACATAATCTATAAAAAGTTGCTGCAAACCTGCAAAAATTACAGACAGAACGTTTTGAGGCTGGCCAATGAGACGCTAGCGTGAAGATTTGGACTCGTTCCTGGTGGATTGTTCGAAGAAAGCAAAATACAAAGATTGTTATTGGGAGACTCATCTTCTTTTTATGTATGTTGGAGGAATTGGCTCCGCAAAGTGACACTAAAGGCACTATTAGGATTCCATTTCTGTCAACTATTTTGTAATATGTAAGTATTGTTAGGGTTCCGTACCCAAGGGGAAATCAACGGAACCCTATTGCTAAGCCTCCGCTGTCTGTCCGTCCTTCTGTTAACCAGCGGATTGTATCTACAGAACTGTAAAGTAGACAGTTGAAATTTTACAGACTGTGTGTTTCTATTTCATCCATAACAACAAATAATGAAAAAAATCTATACTTCTATAATATTATAAAGAGGTGACATTTGTTTGTAAGTTTGTATGTAGGGGGTAATCTCAGGAACTACTGGTCCGATTTGAAAAATTCTTTCAGTATTAAATAGCCCATGTATCGAGGAAGGATATAGGCACGCATATCATACCGCTAAGACTAAAAGGAGCCGAGCATTAGTGGAAAATGTGTGTATGAAAGGAACTCCTTTTTTTTTTCAATTTGTGATACGGAAACTTTCGTGTGAGATCGACTTCGTGCCCGACTCGCACTTCGCTTTTTCAAGTACTAGCTTTAATAATCAAAAGACGAGTTAATAAGATAAGTAAAATTCGGAATAAGATAAAATGAAAAAGATGAAATGCAAAGCGTGTTCAGCGTTGCATTTTATCTTTTTTTTATTATATTTGAGATGGGTTTGCTCTTGACTCTGATGACAGATACAAAGTCTACGCTGGAGCGAGCTTACCCTGAAGTAGCCTGTTCACTCTAACTTTGAAAAGATTAGGGTTGTAAGCATTCTGTGTGTATAAGTATCATGTTCTTTGTGTATAAGTATATAGTTAATGACAGGTTTTATGTGTTCATATAACATGGTTTTTTATTTCTTTTTTTTATTATTTATTTGTCTGACTATGTAGGTCAGGTTTTTAGTTTTTTTTTTTCTATACTTAATTTTATCCACATTCGTCAACACTTGCTTAAGAGTGTGTATTCCGTCCACTAGCGCCGCCAATCTTTTTTTATTAATTGTGGTAAATTTAAGACACGTAGATAAAAAACCGCTCTGTAGTGCACTGAAGAAATGTATCTATTATTTATTGACAGCTATTTTTAATACATAACTCATGGCTAAATAGCCAAAACGGCAATTATTGCTAAAAGTGGTCACTTTTAGCAAAAATGTCGACTTTGGCAACTATTTATGTTCTTAAGTACAAAACATAACTCTCAAAAAATAATAAATACATTTCTTCAGTGCACTACAGAGCGGTTTTTTATCTACGTGTCTTAAATTTACTGGCACAAATAATAAAAAACGATTGGCGGCGCTAGTGGTCGGAATACACGCTCTTAAGTGTCTATTTTGTTTTGTGTAGTGTCACTGACGAACAAGTGATAAATATTTTTTTTTGTCATGAATAAATGTTTACTTTACTTTGCATACTAATTATTGTAAAATGTTAGTTCCTAAAACGTAACAGACAGTTGTGTTGCTGGGGAGTTTGTTGGCCACTTCTTCTCCACAGCTAAAATCCTAGGAAGTGGTGACGTGCGGGCGTTTTGGGGGACTGTCTTTTGTAAAACTTGACGTTCAGAAAGTGCTGGCTCTCAGCCTAATTTGAATAAATGACTTTTGATTTTTTTTTTAATTTTGACTTTGGAAACACAGATGCAGGCAGAGAGTTCCACTCCTTTGGTGTGCACATTATGAAAGACGCTTGGAAACGCTTAGTGCGAATTCATGGAATAGTAACAAGGTAGGGATGGTAAGTTGAGTGCTTCTGGATGTCCAATGGTAGAAGGGGCCGGTGGGATGAGATCGTGGAGCCTGGATCTTCTGTGTTTGCTTATCTTGCGGCTGGATGGAGTGGTGTTGAGTGGTGTTGATTGGTCTATTTGCCTCACTTTTCTAGCTATAAGGATTTTCAGTAATTGGGTATCTTGAATCACTGTGGATTGCATTTTAATTTGTAACCGTTTGACTATCAGTCTAGAGCAATGATATATAAAATTATAGATACGTTGTCCGCACTCTAAAATGACAACATGAAATGAAGCCAATTGGCCACATCACGCTTAGTTACGCACCAACCTGTCGCGCGACACTACGTTTGTTTTTATGTCAATTTGACTATTACTTATCCCGTGACGTACCTGAAGATCTATATTTATCTCCCTCCAGCAACAGTTATCCCGTCGTACGGTGACATATTTTCTTTCCCTTTCTTCATGCTTATTAGTAGCTATCTAGTATTTTCGCCGTTTGTAAGCACCGCGATGTTGGTTTATGACGTGTCTATATATAATACGTCATTGGTCTAGAGGTAATACTTATAATTGGCGAACTATATATGTATTTATTTAGTATAACAAACTATGTAGATCTATATAAAATAAAGACTCCTAACTAAAACATGGCGTCAAGAAATTCTTCCGCATTGCTGACGATAGGAAGCGAGTGCAAGAGACTGGCGGCATTGCCACGTTGTATTGTAATGCTCATCCTCTGTCCGAGGTGAGGAACAAGCCTGCCGTTGGGTCACGCGAAGGCAAATACATAATTTGTGATGGCTTCAACAACAATTAGACAATTCTAAGAACTTAAAACATTTCTTGAGTTTTAGACAAAGTGACATGATCTGCAATAAATTTTGTTGTTTCAATCTCAAACATATGAGGCTCGTACTGTGTTTGCCTTTCGTTATGAATGTCACTATAATCCATAATTTATTTCTAAACAAAGGTGGATTTACATAGTACGAGTTTGTGAGATGTTACAAGCTTACTCGTATATAAGCGCTCTATGTTTAACCATAAGGCGTGCAAAATATTGTTATTAATTATCAATTATAAAAACCGGCCAAGTGCGAGTCGGCCACTCTCACAGAGGGCTCCGTAGGTACCATAAATCGAAGAACAACACGTTTCTTGTAAGAGTGCACCCTTAAACTTTAAATTATTTTTTTAAATATTATACATTATAATATATATTATTATATATTTTCAGCTGAATCCAGTTTAAGTGGAAGCCAAACTCCATGTAGTTGGGAAAAGGCTAGGCAGATGATGTTATTGCCTGTATCAATACCTACATACTTTGTAAAAAAATTAACGGTTCTTGAGATACAGCCCGCTGACAGACAGACGGACGTGTGGATAGCGGAGGCTTAGTAATAGGGTTCCATTGGTTACCTTTCGAGTACGGAACCCTTGGTGTGAGATACGCTACAAGAGCAAAGCCGTGTGAAAAAACTAGTTATTATCTCATCATCTGCCTAGCCGTTTCCCAACTGTATTGGGGTCGGCTTCCAGTCAAACTGGATTCAGCTGAATACCAATATTTTACGTGGAGCGGCTGCCTACCAGACCTCCACAACCCATTAACTGGGTAACATGGTATAACTCCTTGGCAAGACTGGTGTCAGATTTTCTGGCTTTTGACTATCCGTAACGACTGCCAAAGATCTCAAAATGACAGCCGGGACCAACAGCTTAACGTGCTTTCCGAGGCACGGAGGAACCTCGGCAAGCTTTGCTTAACCTTAAAGATCGACCTGTGCGGCTGTTATTATTTAGCCACGAGCTTTATATCCTATATAAATTAAGTAAGTAACACTAGAATATGTAGTCTCGTATTGCAAACACTGGAGTTGCCTTCCCAGTCTCTCGATAACAATAACTTACCCTTTAATTGTTCCACTGCAGAGCAAAAAGCATTAACCTCATAAAGAGAAGGAAACGCGCAAGGGTGATTGCACATCATTAAGTTCTTTGGCTCCAGGCGATTAAGTCCATTTCCTCACGATGTTTTTCCCTATCAACTGAGTGTGTAAATATCATTTTGGGTCGGTGTTGGGGCTTCAGTGTCTTGAAATGAAACTCCCGTATCGAGGTATGGTGTATAATTTTGGTAAAGAACTGAATTACATTAAATAAAAATGTGGAGCTCACAAGATCGCGACTAGGTGAAAAATTTGACTTTTTTTTGTGCTAATGACGGTGTTTGTAGAAATTTATTTCCGCGCTGGACGCCTGAGCGTTTTGCATAGCAATGCGAACACTGACGTCTTCACAGGCGTTAACATCCTCCCCCCGTTGAAACTCACGAGGATTCAACCCATCAGGAGCTCCTCTTCGGTCGGTAAGGGGCAGAGGCGTACCAGAGGGCGCCGTATAGTTCCTCGTATAGTGTTTATGTCGGCTACTCGCGAAACTCCATCTTGTCCTGGGAACAGCCGTACAATGCGTCCAAGCCTCCAACATAATGGTGGGACGCCATCTTCTTGCAGCAGAACCATGTCTCCAATTTTGACTGCATCGGTCTTGGTCTTCCATTTGCGGCGAAGCTGCAACTCGGCTATATACTCGCGTTGCCAGCGCCGCCAAAAGTGCTGATATATTTGCTGCAACCTGGCATATCGCTGCAAGCTGGTTGATTGGCAGTCTTCCAAAGCTGTTTCAAGCAGTGCGGTGAGAGCCCGACCAATGAGAAAATGCCCAGGGGTAAGGCAATGGAAATCGTCAGGAGAGGCGGATAAGGGACAGAGAGGTCTACTATTTAAAACAGCTTCTACCTGAGCGAATAGGGTTTGAAGTTCTTCAAAACTTAAATGAGAATTACCCATCACTCGCCTAATATGAAATTTTGCTGAGCGGATACCGGCCTCAAAAATACCGCCAAAATGAGGAGCGTAAGCTGGTGAAAAGTTAAACTGAATGCCTTCCGAACTTGCAAAATCAGATAGCTCGCTTTGGTAAGTTTTAAAAAAATCATTAATTTCTTTAGCTCCTGCGACAAAATTGCGTCCATTGTCGCAGAATACTTCCGTTGGCCTGCCTCTTCGTGACACAAACCTTCGGAATGTCATGACGAAAGCGTTCTTTGATAAATCGCTTACGGCTTCGAGGTGAGATATTTTATATCGAAGGCAAATGAAAAAACAAAGATAGCACTTGACTAACGAAGCACCACGTCCCTTTCTGTTCACTATGTGGAATGGGCCAGCAAAATCAATTCCCACTGTGCGAAATGGAAAGTTTGGCGTGACACGTTGTGCGGGTAAATGTCCCATTATTGGAGCAATAGTTTTGCCCTGTAAGCGTCTGCACCTGGGGCAGTTACGGAAAACGCGTCTAGCTAAATTTCTGCCGTTAATCGGCCAAACGTATTCCCTAACAACGGCCAACAATAATTGCGGACCAGCATGTAATCCGCGTTTATGTTCAAACTCGAAAATCAATTTGGTAAAATGATGCGAAGCATGTAGGAGAACAGGGTGTTTTTTATTAAAGTTATAATCTGATGAGCCTAGTCGGCCACCAACTCGGATGACCTTGTCATCACTTAAAAATGGACTCAATGATAAAATATTTGATTTAGAACTTAAAGTCTTATTGTTGCAAAGTAAATTGTATTCACAGAAGAATGATTCTTGCTGAGCGAGACGACACAAATAAAGAAATGAATTATTCAATTCATCTACTGTCAAACTGCCGAGAAGTTTTTCTTTGTTAATTTTTAGATTATTAATAAATCTTAGCACGTAGGCGAAAGATCGTTTTATTTTAGTTAAACTAGAAAAGTTTTTAAAATTAATAATAGGTTCACTTTGAGAAACAATATGAGTGGTAGTGCAATTAGGTTTAGTTTCCGGTAAATCAATATTATTAATTTTATTGGGTTTTAATATAGGCCAATTACCTTCAGGCTCCACGAGAAATGGAGGGCCTGACCACCATAGCTGGGTACTGCCGAGCTGATCAGGACTAACTCCTCTAGATATGAAGTCTGCAGGATTTACAGATGTGGGCACATAGCGCCACGATGAGGCATCTGTTAACTCACAGATCTCAGAAATCCTATTAGCCACAAATGTTTTCAAGTTTATAAAACTGGTGTGGAGCCAGGCTAACACTACTGATGAATCGCACCAAAGTACTTGATGCTGAACTTCACATCGCAGTGACTTCCTGACAGCCTTGCATAACCTTGCTGCCAGTAGGGCAGCACTCAATTCTAGACGAGGGATAGTCGTACCTTTAATCGGAGCTACCTTGGATTTCGAACAAAGCAAATTGACTGTGACCTCGTTCGCAGCATTAACTGAACGTAAATAAATGCAAGCGCCGTAGCCATGTTGGGATGCATCACTAAATGAATGTAACTCTACCGATACTGGATCATTACAGAGCACACGCCGTGGAACTTGTAAAGATAACAGAGAAGGTAAAGACTGCATAAACTTGTTCCAGTCTCTTTGAATTTGATCTGGAACAGGAGAGTCCCAAGTTAAATTATGTAGCCACAGTTGTTGTAACAACATTTTCATTTTTATTACACACGGACTAATTAGTCCTAAGGGGTCAAAGATTTTAAACAGAGATGATAGAAATGATCTTTTAGTTAACTTATTGTTAGAAGAAAGTGGGCATTTGATAGGGAAATGTAACTGATCGGTTGATGGGTTCCATCCCATGCCTTGTGTACTAGTTGACTCGCTTACTAAAAGATTATCATCAGTTTGAATATTTGAATCAAACAATGACGGCAAATTGGTCTTAAATTTACGAAGATTAAAGCATCCTTTCCTTAATTCTTCAGTTACAGATTGATAAATATAACGTAGGTTATCCTCACTTTCACAACCGGTAATGAGATCGTCAACAAAGAAATCATGCTGAATTATGTTCTTAACCATAGGATCAGAAGATTCTTCACCAATCTGCCATAAGCACCGAGTGCTCAAGTAGCTAGAACTTGCCATTCCGTAAGTCACAGTATTTAGCTGAAACGTTTTGATGGGCAAAGACTCATCCTCTCTCCATAAAATAAGTTGAAGATTACGATCCTCCTCATGAACATGGACTTGACGGTACATTTTCTCAATGTCACCCGTGAGAAGGAACTTATGTTGTCGTGCCCTTATTAAAATGGAGAACAATGAGTCCTGCATATTAGGCCCAACCATGAGGATGCTATTGACAGACTGACCCGATGAAGTAGGAGCCGAGCCGTCGAACACGACTCTAATTTTTGTAGACTCACTGCTGTCTTTGAAGACAGCGTGATGGCAGAGAAAGTAAGATGTAGAAGGTATGAGAACAGTGGATTCGGAAAGGTGACCTAACTGTGAGTACTCGCGCATAAATTCTGAATATTGCGTTTTCACATGTGGTTGTTTGCGAAATCGCCTTTCTAAATTTAACAAACGTTTTTTAGCTAATGAATAAGACTCACCAAGACAATCAGGTGTATCCTTCAAGGGTAGACTGACTGAGAATCTACCAGTATTTAAACGGAGGGTGTGCGACAAAAAATGTATTTCACATGCCTTCTCGCTATGACTCATAAGTGGTTTAGTTTGGGGAACATTTTCTAAGTCCCAGAATTTTGTTAGTTCTTGATGTATTTTGTCAATAGACGACAAATTAGAAATGACTGAATGATTAGAATCTATATCATTATCAACGTCCTTTAGCTTATTTTTTATGGGTAAATTAAAATACATAGGGCCTGAAACTAACCAGCCGAAATGAGAACTTCTCAATACAGGTGAATTAAGACCGAGAGAGAGTTGATCGCGGCCAATAATGTCCCAGAAAATATCGGCACCGATGACAACATCAACAGGTGCAGGTTGGTGGAAGTGAGGGTCTGCTAAAAAGTAGTCACTTGAAATATTAAGCATTTTAAAGTCAATGGGTATTTGGGGTATATTGCCCGTCAAAACTGGCAACACCAAAAACGAAGAAGTGACTGTGAAATGCTTCATTAACGATTTCAACTGAACTACACAAGTTTCTGTTGCCTGAGTGGTGGTTTTATTGCCTATGCCAATGATATTGACCTGCAAAGTGGTGGTCGGCTCTAGACGCAGTCTTGTTTTAAGAGATTGAGTAATAAATGATGACTGACTGCCGCAGTCCAAAAGAGCACGAACCTTTATTGTTTGATTGGTCGTAGGATTAGCTACCTCAATGTAAGCAGTAGACAGTAAAACTTGATGGTTATTTTGATTAGAAAAATTAACGATAGTGTCGTCAGTGATGTCAGGTGAAATGGTGACAACACTGGAAATATTTTTGCTATCAGAATGTTTATGTAAGAGTCTATTGTGCCTTATGTTGCACCTGCGACACGGATGCATGCGACAATTGCGTGCAGAGTGGCCTGATCTTAAGCAGTTGTGACAAAGCTTCAATCTGCTTACTTCACTGATACGGTCATCCACACTCTTAGCCAAAAATGTAGGACAATCATAAAGGCGATGATTACCGTTACAAATGACGCATGATATATCAGAAGTATTATTGTCTTCACTCTTTGTAATGTATGACTGATGAGATTTTATTTTATTGTTGGAATCTATATGTTTTGACTTCGTCTGAAGTTGAGGCTTAGAGTAAGGAAAGTTGCTATTTATTGACTCAAGCACATCAGCGCGATCAGTAAGAAACTTGAAAAACTGCTGCAAACTAGGTATATTGGTATCCAAAGTACCCCGGTACTCTTCCCACTTGGCTTTGGTTTGGTCATCAAGCTTGGGGCTCATTATGTGAATGAGTAAAATATCCCAGTCACGTGAACCTAGACCGAGACTACTTAAAGCACGTAAATTCTTGTTAACATGGTCCACAAGGAATCGTAATGATTTATCAGACTCACTTGTGATTGGCTTGATGTATAATAAGGAATTTATATGATGAGTTATTAATTGTCGTGTATTGTCATATCTATCACATAATAACTTCCAAGCACACGCATAATTTGCGCTGGATACTTCTAAGTTAGCGATAATGCGCGCTGCATCGCCAGTCAAGTACGAAATAAGATAATGGAATTTGTGAATGGGAGCGATGCGGTCGTTATTGTGTACTATAGATAAGAATGTGTCACGGAACTCAAGCCAACGGAAGCAAGACCCGTCGAACTTAGCTACTTGAATTTGAGGTAATTTGAAACCTAAATCAAAATGATCGTGATTACAGGGACCTGCAGTAACCTGACTTGAATTTAAATCCTTGTAATTACTTTCATCATGACGGTTTGCGTTATGTTTTTGTGTAATACTTTGAGCAATTGCAATGTTGGATATAAATAATTGTTCGATAATATCACGTTCATCAATCTCATTAGGTAAATTGTCAGAGTTTAATACTTCTATCTGATTTTGCAAGTCATCGAAACGGCTATAAATAGACTCAAATTTGTTTAGTTTTAATGTTAACTCAGCTAACTCAATTTGAGTGAGCGTTTCTTTTGATGTAACGTTTGATAAAAAGTTTCTAAACTTTGTGATTTGACCTTTTATGGAACTACGTTTCACTAAAAGATCCTGTAACTCTTGAGGATTGTTTGTGCCAGATTCACCTCCATAATCTTTACCCATTGTGAACTCAAACCTTGCTAATAACTTGGTAATTATAAATTGAATAAACTAATGATTCCAAGTAGGTTTGATTATGGAAAGATACAGACACAAACTTCGTGATGTTAATGTATACATAAAAAACTAAAAAACTTAGCTCACGCTCCTCGCCTAACGTCACCTGAGGCCGGCCCGGCGCAGCAGTGGGTAGGGCTCCGCTGCGGTCACACGGTGACACGGCAGGCGGCCCGTAGTCGCGTCGCACGCGGATATATCGGCCTGGAATGTTCGGCGGTGTGGGTGAAATATATGTATAGGTATGCTTTCAGTGACTGCTATAAGTAAGCCTGTTAGGAAACACAAACGAAACCTATGATAATTACAAGATGGAATACTAATCGTTTAACAGTTAAAACGTTAACCAATAATGTGAATTTTATTCACGTAATTAACTAACTGCGTGTGTTGTACTGATGTAGTTTTACTTAATTATTTTTAGATATTACAATGTCAATAGACACCAATGCACTCATAGAAGCTATTTTAATTAGGTATTTGATAGATTTATTACGGGTAAGGGTAATTAGGTATCAGGGAATTCACAAGGAAAAATGGGCACTTAGCTGCATTGGCCGAGGCTGCGGCACGATGCTGAATGCTGATCGCTGACCGGCGGTGGCTGCAATGGCTGGTGCACCTCCAGGGAACCCAGGTTTTGATGAAAGTATGAAGCTGCGGCGCAATGGCTGTGCCGGCAGCGCGTGGTGGTAGTGGTCGAACTTGTTTTCGCAAAATTTGCAGGTTTTGTCGTAGGTCGCCAGATGTTGGGGCTTCAGTGTCTTGAAATGAAACTCCCGTATCGAGGTATGGTGTATAATTTTGGTAAAGAACTGAATTACATTAAATAAAAATGTGGAGCTCACAAGATCGCGACTAGGTGAAAAATTTGACTTTTTTTTGTGCTAATGACGGTGTTTGTAGAAATTTATTTCCGTGCTGGACGCCTGAGCGTTTTGCATAGCAATGCGAACACTGACGTCTTCACAGGCGTTAACAGTCGGTATTAATGGTCCTAGTAACACCAAAACTGGCTTAATATTATTAGCTTATATTTGATTATTCCCGTATATGAAACAAAAATGTCTTTTGGGGGGTATGTAATAATAATAATATCCTTGGACATTTCACACAACGCCGTATAGCCCCAAGCTAAGCAATTGTGTTATGGTGACTAGATGGCTGATAAACTACTTAAATACATTTTTTTTTTTGTAAATACATACATATTATAGATAGAAAAACACCCAGTCTCGGAACAAATACTTGTAGGTCGTACAAATATTTGTTCCGTGCGGGAATCGAACCCGCGACATGCTGCGCAGCAGTCAATCGCTCAACCACTGCGCCAACCGTGTCGTCATGTGGTACCTACAGGGAGTAAAATCCTCCAAACTCCCATTCAAAAGGGAGGATCCTCCGCCCAGGCGGTGGTTGTGCCTGGGGAACTACTGCCCGATAGTTCATACTCGGGCATTTTGAACATATACCTACATCCGTATATGTTCAAATGGTGACCTCTGTCCAGCATTAGACGTCTTTCGGCTAATATGATAATGATGAATAATCATAATTAATTAAAATGTGATCAATGAGTATATTTGCTAAGGTTTCATTCCTGCTGAATTTTGCCAGAGAAATAGATCCCCGGAGAGAGGTCCCAGGAAATGGTTATAGCTGACTTTTTTTTGCGAAAATTGTATCGACTACTTTTTAATTTATTGTTTGTCTTCTGCTTTTTTCTTCCTCTACTTTCGATCTCACTGTACTTTTCCAGGGTGAATACTATTGTATTATTTATTAGTCGTTTTACCAAACCTAAAACTGCTTTCAGCTTTAGGTTTGGCAGGTTTTTCAATGTATTAGCATGTAGTATAGAGCTAATAGCACACCAATGTCGCGCACCATACATTGTTATGGACACGTTCACACTGTACTGTACTATATATTATTGACAATGTACGGTGCGGGATATTGTTGTGCTATGAGCAATATACTCTGTGCTATATATTATAGCGTAGTCTGAAAGCAACTTAAATCTGCCCTCACAGCTTTACCCAACAAATAATTACATCCAACGATTTACCGATTTCAGCAGTTGCTAAAGACAAAGAAACGGTCAAGAAAGTGATTACATTTCATTTGATGGCCTCCGTAATGGACCCAAATGGACGCCAATGGACGTGAATGGTCCAGCGCGAGTTATAGAAACATTCAAAACGGACATTTGCTAGATCGTTGCGTTCTTACTTAGATGGGGATTCTTATGTACTTACTAGATGCCTGAGTGGTAGATGGGGCCCGTTAGGACCAGTGCCTGCCAGGGTTGCGGAATTTATTCGAAAGAGTCACCGCAGCCCTGGAACGCAAAATGCATTAGAAGGAACACGGATGGGTTTTATTTAGTCAGTAAGAGTCTGACACTCCTTTCTGCTTCACCAAGGGCGGAAGGAGTCATTTGATGATTTACCATCCTTAAAAAAAAAGGTGCCTGAGTGGTGAATTTTAAAATGTTTTTGCCCAGCTGTGGGACATAATTAGAAAAGAAGAATAACGTGTGTAATTAAACAATGCTGGATCTACGCTCAGCAGTTTTAATAATTATTTTTATTCAAATTGGTCCATAATTTACAACATTTTTCAATTACACGATAAACTCATATAGATAAATCAGTCTCAAAAAGTATGCCTAGAAAAACAGTAATGCAAAAACACCGGTCAAGTGCGATTCGGGCTCTCCCACAAAGGGTTTCGTAACATAAACCGAATAAAACACGTTTCATGTATGTCATCACGCGTAAACGGCTGGACCGATTTCGCTTTTACTTTTAATGTTGCGGTTGTTACTATCAGGAGAAAGTATTTATGAAAGAAAAAAATAAAAAAGTTGCAGTTGACGGGAGCGAAGCCGCAGGTGAACAGCTAGTTGAAACGGAATGGGACGCCGTTGCCTCCTTCTGCGAAGCAGTCATGCTAGCGAAGGAGGTGGCGGAGCGGGAGAGGAGACCCTCTCGTCCCGGCCGCCGTGGTAGACGCCGCGGGCGTCGGGGGCCACCACCTGGTGACCTCCGGCCACCACCGTAGGCGCGGGCCTGTGGACGGCGAGCTATGGGTGGCTCGCGGTCCGTCCGTCTAGTGATGACAGGCCGTGTCGACGGCGCGTTAGTGTTCCACGCGCGCCTCAAAGAGAGTCAGCAACACAGAGGGGCCCGAAAGGACCGACGCCTGCCGGAGTCGCGGGACTATTCGAAAGAGATACCGTGGCTCCGGCACACAAAGGGCAATGAAGGAACATGGATGGGTTTTAGTCAGTAGAAGTCTGACCAGCGGGAGGAGTCATTGGATGATTACCCATCCCTAAAAAAAAAAGAAAAAAAGGGGAACAGCTAGTTGATTATATTTTATATTGTTTTTTGTTATAGCAGCAATAGCGATACTCTTTCTGTAAAAATTTCAACTGTCTACCTGTTACGTTTCTTGAGATACAGCCCGCTGATAGACAGAAGGACGGATGATCAGACAGACGGACGGACGGACAGTGGAGGCTTACTAATAGGGTTCCGTCGGTTACTCTTTGGGTACGGAACCCTTAAGAGACGCAAACGAGTTTATATAAGTATGATGTCACCGGAAAGTGGCAGACTCCGTAAGATTGTAATATAACTTGATTGTATTATAATTAAAAAATCATATGTTATAATGTATCGCATCCAAATTAAATTGTTTCCAATACGTCCGTGACTTATTTAGAAAACAATAGTTTACAATTTGACGCGATATTTACGGAGTCGTTTCGTTACGGAGACATATTATGAAAATCATTCTTAATCCAACATTAGAAAATCTCTATTCTGTTTCTGTACGAATACCTACTCACTAGTTACAAAAATTATCATGCAACTAATTTACAACATTGAAACAAAAGCAGAGCTTTCCAATCCAAAACAAAACACAAATACTACACAGAAAAGCCAAAAGCAACTCAGTATTTATAGGAATACACACAAAGCCGAAATATTTTTTTATTTTATTTACGCTAAGCGGAGTCGTAGGGCCTTCAATGGCCGAGCTCAACATTTAAGACCTCCGGCAAGCTTACTGTAAATAAATAATAAAAATTTGTTGGACTTGCTCAGAGTACGTCAGGACTGTGATTGTCAGGGGTCGGGCGTTTAATGTACTGATGATAATAAAACTGCCTTGTTTTTACAGATGGAAGCCTGCCTTGATTTTTTAAGGTTTCGTACCAGAAGTTCACCAATGGAACCTAATTACTAATCTTCCTCTCTCTATATCTCAAGAACCGTAAAGGTATAAAGGAAATTTTCACACAGTGTTTATTATTGTGTGTATTATAACGCAAAGGGCATTAGGAGGAACACGGATGGGTTTTAGTCAGTAAGAGTCTGACACTCCGTTTTGCTCCGACCAGAGCGGGAGGAGTCATTTAATAATTTCCCATACTTAAAAAAATACTAACAAATATATGATTGGCGGCCAATGTAAGTGCCACCATAACAAAAAAAAAATATCCCATACAAGAAACGTGTTTGTTTTTTCGTTTGGTATGGTACGATACCCTTCATGTAAGCGTCCGACTCGAACTTGGCTGTCTTTTTTTAAAGATTGAAGGCGCTTGATTTTTCTGTTTTCTGAGACCGCTCTTAGATAATACGGATCAAGAAGGAAATTCTCATTTTCTAAACAAACGATCAGATTTTAATCTGTGTCAAAAACACCTCTGATTTTTTTCCCCATCATTTTGTTTTGCATTGTCGCTGACATAAAATTATTTACTCAAATAATAGTTGAATATCAAAAAGTTTTTCTTATGAATTTTAATCTTGCAAAAGTTTTTTCACCAATTCTGAAACTATTGTCAAATCACTTAATGTCTCGGTTTCTGGAAAGTAATAGCTCAATACTTTTCTTTAATTCAATACTTTATAGATTGTTTATGATTGCTTGTTGCAATTATATATTCGGAGGAGCTAGTGGCCAAATAATAACAGCCAGACGGGTCGATCTTTAAGGTTAAGCAACGCTTGCCAAGGTTGGTCTGTGGATGGGTGACCATCTTAACATACCGAGTGTCCTCCGTGCCTCGGAAAGCACTTTCCGTTAGTCCCGGCTGTCATTTGTAGATTTTTGGCAGTCTTTTCAGATTGTCAGAAGTCAGTAAATCTGATTGTAGGCTTGCCAAGAAATACCGTGTTACCCAGTTAATGGGTTGTGGAGGTCTGGTAGGCAGCCGCTCCACGTAAATACTGGTATTCAGCCGAATCCGGTTACACTGGAAACCGACCCCAATATAGTTGGGAAATGTTGCAATTACATATTCTGGGAAATACTTGCCAACTGAAATATTTATCTGAAAATAATATGCTCATAACCAATCAGCCTGTGTATCACTGAACCAATATTTAAACAAATGCCTTTGATTTAAAAATAAGCATATACTTGACCACGCCCACAACAAAAAAAAAACAACTCGACCGAACTTCTTTACGCTTCATCAAACTCAATTAAACTAGTATACAAACAACAAACTAAAACTTTCAGTAGCAAAAATAGACGTAACCACAAAACCCCGAGTTCTGTGTATGTAGTTTCACCACGAGAACATATATCAAAGTCTGATTATAACTCACACATATATAATTATTATGTACATAAAGCCAACGAGAGGGTCCTTGGGCCCTTGAATAAATTACAACCAATGTTTGGGACCAACGTTTTGTCAATGTAATAATGTAAATAGGGGAATGTTTTAAGCGTATTTGTATTGAGTACTGAGATATCTAACGCGGGGTGTGTTAGTTCGTGAAGTGATGAATAAATGTTTGATGAGTCTGCCGGTCCATTCTGTAACCAGGCTGAAGGCTTAGGTGAAGTGATCACGAAGTGAGCTGTCAATCCATGCCGCGGGCGTCGGGGGCCACCTGGTGACCTTCGGCCACCGTGTGGACGGTGAGCTATGTGTGGCTCGCCGTCCATCCGTCTTCTGACGACAGGCCGTGTCGACGGTGCGTTCATGTTCCCAGCGCGCCTCATAGAGAGTCAGCACACAGAGGGACCCGAAAAGGCCGACGCCTGCCGGAGTCGCGGGACTATTCGAAAGAGATACCGTGGCTCCGGAACACAAAGGGCACTGAAGGAACTAACATGGATGGGTTTTAGTCAGTAAGAGTCTGACACTCCCTCCCGCTCCGCCCAGAGTGGGGGAAGTCATTTGATGATTTCCCATCCCTAAAAAAAAAAAACAAAAGCTGTCATCCATGTTATCAAGATAGAATGACTGACGGTCAATTCTGTTGACATCTCACCGTGATCACTTAGGTGGAGTGAACGACAACTGAGCTGTCATTCCATCTTGTTTGTATAATTTGACAGCTCACTTGTCGTTTACGTCACCTAAGTGTTCACTTCGAAACGTTTACAGAATCGTCCGGTTGTCCTAGTTTGGATTCTTAAAAGGTTAAATACTAGAAAAGAGGTTCGAAAATTTGATATGGTAGCTGGCATATGCATGTTTAATCATTTGACACAACTTTGAAAAAACAAAACAAAATGGCGACGGGACGCATAAACAAAGAGGGTAACCTCCTCCCGAAATATTATCGTACTCAATTCTGAAAAGAACAATGTAGCAAAAAGGGCATTCAATCACGATAAACAATAATCAAAAGATTGTTTAAGAGTCCTATTACGAATCGTGAATGCTCGTTTGCAATAAACGTTGTCTGTTACGTTGGTCTGCGTTGGGAGTACATCTATAGTCCGCGAAACAATTTTGATACTTACTAGTCTGAATAGGATTATAGTTCATTTGGGCGCTCGCGCGAGACTGAGGAGCGCGCGCGCTGAATTGACGCAGAATATATAGTACTTTAATTTTATTTATTGTAATTTTGTTTTATTATATTGACAAACGAAAACTAATGAAACGTATTCATTGTAGATTGAAATTTTATATCATGTTAATTTATTTGATAAAATTGTTTTTATTTGGAATATAATGGACGCTGAATCAAGACATTTCTGGCTTAAATTTGGCTTTCTTTACGTTTTTTTCCCTGAAAACTCAAGGAATTTAAAGAAATTCTAGAACTCCAATAAACAAGTAAAACATATTCAACTTACCTTTTAGTAATTTCAGCTTTAAAAAGAATTGATTGTAACAATGTGAATTTGACCGTCAAAGTTCCATCGCCGACATTTTTTCTTGCAAACTGAGTTCGTAAAATATTTATAGTAAATTACACGAAAAGAAAAATGAAAATGTGTAACTATAACTTACAAGAAAGAGACTGGCAGTATCGTTATTCATGATCAAATAATTAAAATATCTTACTGCTGCTGAAAATTACAGCGTCAAAAATCATGAATTTCCGTAAAAAGTGTAATAGGACTCCTAAAACTGTGCCAAATGCAAAAAGATGCGCCGTTTTATAACTCCAAAATTAGCCTCAATTAAATACATATGATATGATGATGATGAAATAGCTAAAAAAGCTCATTACTTAGACACCAACAGCTCAACATTCACGCAACCAAACGTGAATTTAACTTCTAATTTCGACCACCATACTAACCAGCCGTAGAAAACAAAATCAAATTCCGACCAAAAATACCCTTCAAGGAATTTAATCCCAAGGACTAAAAATAAACAGAAAAGCTTTCAGGAAAGTAAAATAACGTCACGCCAATCTTAATTCGGAAAGGTCCAAGCTCTAATCCACCTACATCTTGTGTACTCCCCGACCTTAGACATTTTATTTAAGCAACGCTTACAAAATCCAC
This sequence comes from Ceramica pisi, assembly GCA_963859965.1. Classification (NCBI taxonomy): domain Eukaryota; kingdom Metazoa; phylum Arthropoda; class Insecta; order Lepidoptera; family Noctuidae; genus Ceramica; species Ceramica pisi. The sequence continues at coordinate 4,062,975 of OY982538.1, forward strand.
TGTTATATCCATAGGCTAAAAACTTTCATTCTACTAAGGCTGCGTTTCTACACGAGCTGTGCTAGGTTAGGAAGGAGTGATGTGTTTATTAAGAACCAATAAAACCGCTTCATTTGCCTTTTTTATGGATGGGAAATCATCAAATGGCACCTCCCACTTTGGGCGAAGCAGAAGGAAGTGTCAGAATCTTACTGACTAAAACCTATCCGTGTTCCTTCCATTGCCCTTTGCATTCCAGGATCCCGGTGACTCGTTCGAACAAATTCCGCAGCCCTCGCATCATTTACCTAGCTTAGCGCAAGCAACACAAATACATCAACTTTCAATAGGCTAGTTTCCATCATCCGCAAATTGCAAAACTATTTAGTCCGTCAGTTAGAGTATTGAAAAATAATGGACACGTATTTTTTGTTTTTGTAAATCCATTGACAAAGATAAAACGCATCAAAACTCGGAGTGGGGGCTCGTGACGTCACTACCCGCTAAAAATTATACCACGGCGTGACATATTTAGAATTTTAAAAGTGTCGTAACTTCGTCAATTTTGGTTCCCGTAACAAAAAAAAAAATACGGGTCAAATATTTTTTGAAAATCTGACTGACGGACTAATTAGATTTTTTCGGTAAACAGGCCTCTTCATCACTTGCTATGCATTCTCGCACATCTCTGGTGGAAAAGCCGCTGGTTTTTCTACCAAAGATATCTGGCCAGGTAACTAGGCGGTGTGCAGGTAAAAATCCACTAACGAAGTCACTTTATTTTCCTGCCTGTCTTAGCGCAGTTCTTATGGAAAAGGGTTAGTGGAGATAGACATTGTCCACACATAATGGATGTTTGGTATCTGACCGCACTATCAGTATCCGTCCTACTATCTATCCGTGCACAGGCAATGGCATGTTGAAAAAAATATTTCAAACTAGCTTCTGCCAGCGTCTTCGCCAGCGTGATCCCAAGGGAACATACTCCCAGGATTAAAATAGCCTGTGTACTATTCCAGACTATAATCTATCTCTGTTTCAAATTTCATCCAGATCCGTTTAGCCGTTCTGTATCAAACATCCGAACTTTCGAATTTATTATATTAGTTAGATGAATTTTATCACCGTATTTTCTAGTTTACTCCAAACCAAAAAGGAGGTTGTTATGTCCTTATCTTCTTCTTCTTTTAGCATTTAAAAATGTCGCGTCATGTCGTTTGCTATCGAACTCCTCTGAAATGGCGTGACCCATTCTTAAGAAATTTTTCGTATATACAACGTGTAACAGAATAAACGAATACCTCTTAAGGGGTTATTGAACTCATCATTATGAACAACCAATACAAACAAAACAAAAAACAAAACAACAATACTGAAATCGCGAAAAAAAAATCGACTGCCCCTTACATTTTTGTACGCATGACTGGACAAAATGTACTGAACAGCTGATTTATTTTTCGCGATTTCTGGTATGGTCCCATAGTAAAAGGTGTTCATAATGATGAGTTCAATGACCCCTTATTTCCTTATGCAATTTTACTATTTGGTATGTGTGAGAATAGGTCGTAGGCTATTTTTATTCCTGCCGGAGTTGCGGGACTATTCGAAAGAGACCCCCTGACTCCGGAACATGAAGGGCAATGAAGGAACATGGATGGCTTTTAGTCAGCCCCTCCCGCTCCGCCCAGAGCGGGAGAAGTCATTTGATGATTTCCCATCCCTAAAAAAGCCTATTTTTTTAATTCATACGGCAAAACTACGTTTGCTGGATCAGTTATAATTTTTGTGTTGTATTTTCTTTTCTAGCGGTACCAAATAACATGTTTTAAAAATCTGTCTTGAAAGAAGTCCGCTACCACTAGTGAGTGGAGTTTTTTGCGAAGATGTGTACTGACACATTTTCGTAGCACTCAACCACACAGACACGTCACATAGCAATGGTGGACACAGTCTTAAAATTCCACACCACAGCCACACATCCTCGCACCGCATACTTACCTCGCCCATCTTTACAGAAACGCACCCTAAACTTCTGAAGAAAATGTAAATTCCCAGTGTGTCCGGTTTCATCCTAGGCCGAAATTGAAGGAATTTTTGGATGGAAGGAAATGAAAATAGAAGGGAAGACGGCATTCGCGCTCACAATTTATTTGGGCCTAGATTGTCTGCAGCTGATGGCTAGGCCGTGAAATGGGTAAGACTGGGGCAAGTGGCAATAAATTATTGTACTTTACGTACTTGAGAGTAACCTTAAATATTTCTGTATTACATTTGGAATAAACTGCCAAACTTATTTGACCTTCTTCTTCCTTTAATAGGCTTGTGTCCTGAAAAAACAGTTAGATTATCAAAAATATTTGACCCGTATTTTTTCTTTTGTCACGGGAACCAAAATTGACGAAGTTACGACGCTTTTAAAATTCTCAATACGTAACACCCTGGCATAATTTTTAGCGGGTCGTGACATCACGAGCTCCCACTCTCGAGTTTTGATGCGTTTTATCTTTGTCAATATTAATTGATTACAAAAAAAAATACGTGTCCATTACTTTTCAATACTCTAACTGACGGACTAAATAGTTTTGCAATTTGTGGATGATGGAAACTAGCCTATTGGGTCAGGGATTTAAGGTTCGAACTTCACTTAATACGTGAATTTCATTGATTGTTAAACAGATGTTGCAACTAGTTTTCGCCCGTAACTTCGTACACGCATATCTTGTTCCCGTAGGAATTTCGGAAAATCCTCTCTTAGTGCAATCCTACGGAGTGTAAGTTTTTTAGTCTAGCTATCGCGGTTCTTGAGATACAGCCTGGTAACAGGCAGACAGACAGTGAAGTCTTAGTAATTTAGGTTCCCGTTTTGATCCTGTGGGTACGGAACCCTAAGAAGACAGCTGTCCTGAATCACGTTTTTATTCCATCTTATTTGCAAAATAATTGAACAAATATACTACTTCAAATTTCGACTTGATTGCATTAGTAGTTTTTGAGATTCGCCAGCTGTGACAGACGGACAGGTGTAGTCACACCACAAAGGTTCCTTTTCACCATTTTGGTCCCTAAAAACGGTTCTTAATTTCTGTTCGGGTATCTACGAAGAGATATTGGGTAAAGGCGCCTACCATATCGAAATAAAACGTGGTTTTTGATCGAAAAACTATTACTTGAAAGTCGATACATTTTTCAGAATACATATAACTTTATCGAAGTTTTCCGATAAATTACGATTTTTTACAATTCAACAAGTTTACTTACATAATCATTGGTAGACTGCTGGTTGAATCAAAATAGAGCAAAATATTTAGTGAAATTATTCAGTGGATTATTAAGATATCATATAGGATTAGTTCTAGTCTAGTTGTTTCTATTCTATAGACCTTATTTATTTTGAAAGCAATGAATATATTATAGAGCACAAATCATAAATATAAATATATATTTACATAGGTTACATTGGACTTATCGAGGACTTATCATAGTAGCAAAAAAATTGATTTAGATCAATTCCAGATTATCATATTTCATCATAAGACCCAATAGAATCAAAAGAATACAATTCTAGTTATTTTCACATTCGCAACACATTTGTATCTCAATCGAAATCTGTCAAAAATATATTATGAATACCAATCTATACTAATATTATAAAGAGGTAAAATTGTTTGTAAGTTTGTATGTAGGGGGTAATCTCAGGAACTACTGGTCCGATTTGAAAAATTGTGTTTCACTGGTAGAAAGCTACATTATTCGTGAGTGCTATAGGCTATAAATTATAAAGATATTATGCATATTACTCGAACTATCTCAATTTTTGTCTATCCAGGCGGAAAAAAATAGCTCTTACAACAGAGTTATTTGCGTGCGCTGCCTTAACAGTTGTATATAATTGAAAACAATGTATGGCAACCTGGTCCGCCTAGAATAGTTCTACAAAAAAGTCCGCGGCACCATATTTCTATCTTTTATATTTTAGCAGATATAGTAGCTTTTATGTGTTAAAAAATGTATTTTTCGACGTACTTATCTTTGGACGATTTTTTAAACAACAAAATATTAAACCTTATCGAAAAAAATGTTATTATGATCACAAGAACATCATAGAGATACGATTTGCCCAAAACAGTATGTCAATTGGTTGAATAGTTTCGAAGATAATATAAAATTACTAAATCGCAAAACGCCGCCCGCGCCGTCCATTCACGAACCGCATTAGGACATGCTTTGTACGGACGTTTTATCCATTTAAGATTTTCCGCGGATTAATGACCCTCTCCAGTTATTATTAACTTTTGTCGTTTGGTAGGTGAGTTGTACGTAGTTGGTTGAATGTTGTTGGTCTTTAAAATTGTTTGGGTTGCTCGGTTTCTCAAAATAAAATTACAATATTACTTCGTTCTCATTCTTCGAGTTCGAAGCTGTGATATTTCTGTTTTTGGGATATCGGACAGTTTCAGCGATTGTTTATCATGCCTAAAAGGATATCACAACTTTTCCGTCAGACATCCCAGACATGAGACAAGAGCAGCTCGAGTACGCCGTACGGAAGAGCCTCTCGAGGAATAGAGAAAATATTTCGCAAGCACGCGCTGGGAAATCTAGCTCCGAGCGTTCACAGCGGCTTGCTAACCAAAGCTGGAGAACACCGCAGGTCCGTGCTCGGGAATCTAGCGCTGAACGTGCACAGCGTCTCAGTGATTTAAAGCAGCATGTCTCTGCAACAAGGGACAGGGAGTCTAACGCTGAGCGCTCGCAGCGGCTCGCTAGCCTAGCTACATACATATTATTATGCAATAAAAACAAAACCCTCCTTTTGCCCGTCAGGAAATAAATCATAGCAGTCAGTACTAACCGAACCACACTCATAATCTCATCACAAGTTAAAATGTTTACCGCCCAACGAAGTGGGCACGGGTCAGCTAGTGATATATAAAACTATAGATACGTTGTCCGCACTCTAAAATGACAACATAAAATGAAGCCAATTGGCCACATCGCGCTTAGTTTCGCACCAACCCACCAACCTGTCGCGCGACACTACGCTTGTAGATACGTTGTCCGCACTTTAAAATGACAACATAAAATGAAGCCAATTGGCCACATCGCGCTTAGTTTCGCACCAAGCCACCAACCTGTCGCGCGACACTACGCTTGTTTTGATGTCAATTTTACTATTACTTATCCTGTGACGTAACTAAAGATGTATATTTATCTCCCTCTAGCAAAAGGCATCCCGCCGTACGGTGATATATTTTCTTTCCCTTTCTTCATGCGTATTAGTAGCGTCTAGTATTTTCACCGTTTTTAAGCGCCGCGATGTTGGTTTATGACGTGTCTATATATAATACGTCATTGATGAATACTAAGGCTTTTTTGACAGTTTGTGATTGACATGCGAATGCGGAAGTTGTTTAAAAATAAGTAGAATTGGCCCTTAGGCACTTACATAATCATGTTGTGTAAGAAAAATTGTTACTAACACTCATGGATTCTTTTCGAAATAAATAATGATGCGCACGCAGTTTTGTTCAAGTCTAAACATGAACGAAAATCAGGTGGAAGAATTTATCGATGAGGTTAAGAGTCGTCAGCGATATGGGAAGTTTTTGAAGTCAGCGAGTGTTTTAAAGAGTCTTTCTTCAGCACAAGTAGAATTTTGTTTTCCAATATAAGGTTCCAAATAGGAAAGTAATTCGTGAAATTGTTTTCTTTATAATCGCAAGTTGTCCTGAAGTTTTTGGTCACAGTTAGCCTTTTACTTTGTGAAATTCAGTTCGTTGACTTATACAAAATAACAACAACATTTTCTTAGTTTTCTTTTCCAAAATCCTTTTTCGTTTTAATAGTAACACTAATAGCAATGTTTCATCGTTAAAAGTCCAAAGAGTATAATAATATATTCAGAGTCCATCGTGAAACTTAATGTACAACACTATGATGCTTGGTTCTAGCGGTTAGCAGTTGCGCTGGCGCCCTAAAAGTTGTTTATAGTACACTAATTCTTTTCCCTGGCATTGCGTTTCATCTGGCGCAAGACGAATGTTGAGCCATGGACTGTGGACAGACGCCACATAAAAACTGATGACCAGCCTGTCGTTTCTGGTAAAAGTGAGCTGTCATTTCAATTGATGTAAAGATTGACACTTCAAATCAGTTTTCACGCTGATGAAGACGACGGAAATATTACCGAGACGCATTATAAAATGCTGTGTAGGAAGAAAAAAATATCTTAATACAAGAAATACTTGGGTAGTTTAAGGGTAAACGTTTTAAACAAGTACATACTAAACAAATAAACTACTACTAATAAACTACTTTTTCAATTGGTTTAGCATTAAGCATTAATTTTATTTTAATTTTAAGCAGATTTTTTTAGTAAAACTAATAAAACGATACATCAAAATTGTTTCTCTTTTTTAAGACGCGTCCCCGAGCAAAACGCAGCGCTAGCCGTTTTTTGTGCAGTTTTTTGGAACTAAAATATACTCTTTATCCAAAAGAAATATCAACTTATAAAAAATACATAATCTCCTCATAACGAAACTACAGAAATGAGAAATAATTACTGAAAACATTCATCTTCTCGAAAACTAACGATTATTTTGATTTTGTACTTACACTAATGGATAGGCAATTTAATTATGAACATTCTGGTAGAAATATTTTTTTAAACGACCATTATTAGATTTTATAACGATTTTATTCAACATTCTGAGCGTATTCGCTATTTTATCTCTTGCGCTGTTATTGAGGGAAAAATGCTCTAGGTTATTTGGTCAGGGTACGGCCTTAACTACCTAAACCTTTCTAGTATAAAGACCTATATAACTGCATAACTAACTTGGCAGGCCTATTTTTATACCCAACTCACAACCATAGATTACCAATACTCTTTTATTTACAAACACTTTACTCCCCGATAGTTTTCCCTTCGCTCGCAGACGTGCTATTTTCTTCTTATACCCACTGAAAGCTCAATACGCAACAATAACGCGGAAAGTCCTTATTCTTGGGTTTTGCGGCTAAATAAAAAAGCGGCAGCCATCTTGCTTGTCCGTGACAATGGGCCATCGCAACGGTCTGTATTGTTGTTTACTTAGATATGAAAAAAATGGATAAGACTTGGTGATGGTATTTTTAGGCAGTGCCCAGAGAGCCAATAATATTTTACTAATTTTGAAATACCATTCGCATTCGCATCTTAGTCTCAATCTGTCAAAAATGTGTGGAAATTGAGGTTTTTTTTCTCAAATTGGAACTGAGATAAGAATTGGCAATCAAAACGTTTCCAAAAATAATTGCTGTTAATTTTTTTGAGCTCAAAATTAAACTAAAGTATGTGGATACGATTACTAGTATGCATTACCTTCATGAAAAACCCTTCGCCTTTTAATTTAAAGTTCTTTTAGTCCATACAAAGTTTGTCTGGTAGACATCGCAGTCAGCGATTATTTACTGTTCTTTTTTTTTATTTGAGATGGGTTTGCTCTTGACTCTAGTCTAAGTCAGAGATGGCAGAGACCCATACAATAAAGACCACCCATACCCACCCATACCCATTGAATTAAGTTGGTAAGAATTGTGTTACTCAGTTTGGTATTCAACCTACATCCTCTGTCTATTCACAATTTTGCAATATATTTGTATAGTATTTATCAATCTAACACGTGTATAATGACACCCTTTCAAATCAACTACCAGCGGGTGTGATGGGACTCACTTACGTCAATCATTCGAGACGTCGACGATAGCGTGTCGAGTTTGTCACGCGGAGTTGGAACGTTTGAAGTTAGCGGCAGTGACTAGCGAATTGAGTGACGAGTTTTCAACTGATCGAGTAACAGACTATCACGAGTTCTTGTCATCGGAATCTAGGAGTGATAGACTACACACTATTTATTAAATGTGAATAGCATGTAAAATATTTGCACGGCAGAAATGCCGAATATAGTGAAACTCATAGATTTTAAGAGCTTATGTCAGCTACCTACCTATATTCTTGCAAATAAATATATCATTCATTCATTCATTCATCATTCATTCACTCATACATTGGATAGGAAAGTTTATATTGAAAAGCTTTTATATTCAGTTTTTCATGCTATTTTATTGAATGTGTGTATCTTTTAAGTTTTTCTGCCAAAAAAGTAAAGTAAATATTGCCTAATTTCTACTATCTCTTCCTACGACAAATACTACGTTTTTATGACTCTTTCTTTTCATTACTTAACATATTGAGAGTAACGAGAAATGTCTATTCAGAATGGCTATTTAATTTTGTTATTAAAAATGCCAATAAAAGTTAAGTCAATTGGGCTCTGTTCTGCATGATAACTGACAAATGCTTGCACTGTCTGAACAGGTCCACTCAAACCTGCGTGGTACTTTCCTCAATAGGCCACCACAGACGTGAATCTGAATTGTTTTCATATATTTTGACGATTGTATGGACTTTAAAAGAAAATGACCTCTGAGTTTGTTTCGGTGTTTCTTCTCAGGTTAGTCAGCTAGGAAACATTGGTCTCATCGAGAATAATTTGCCCAAAAAATAATGACGTGTAAAATAGTTACATGTGACCCATTTGATAAATAAATGTGATTTGATTTGATTTGCTATTGCCATGCTCAAAGGAAACATCCATCTATTTATAAAACAGTCTCTAGTAGCATTAAAGTTTCTAAAAATAATTCAAGCTAAGGTAGAACATGCATTTAACAAACAGTAATGCACACGTAAAGCTTGAATAGTTCTTTGTTTCTTTGTTTCATTTCTTTGTTTGAACAATTTTGTCTTTCAAATCAATTTCTCAAACTTTCTTATCCTGTCGCAACATTCCAGTCTCGTCTCCATACAAGTGTTTTTACCAGATTTTTTTTTATCTATACCGACCGAATTCTTTTATTTGCGACTGGATCCCTCGTCTTTTTCTGACTAAACTTAGAGGCTTTGAGATAAGCTCGCTTTTACGAGATTGTTGTCCAATTTAAATCTCTGAATGGTTCAGAATGGGAGATTAAAATAATGGAGTTGATGGCATTTGCTAGAGAGGTGTGATGGTAAGAAAGATATACGTTTGAAGAATGATTTCGTTTAAAGTGATGTGTTTTGATGAAGAATAATGGTATCTAGAACAGGGGCGGATCAAGGAATGTCCTTTAGAAGGTGGGTTGAACCCGCTTTTTTTTTTTTTAAGATGGGAAATCATCAAATGACTACTCCCACTCTGGGTAAAGCAGGAGGGAGTGTCAGACTCCTACTGACTAAAACCCATCCGTGTTCCTTCTAATGCCCTTTGCGTTCCAGGGTCGCGGTGACTCTTTCGAACAAATTCCGCAACCCCGGCAGGCACTGGCCCTAGCGGGCCCCATCTGCTTTGCTGACAACTCTTTGAGGAGCGCGTGGAACACAGCGCGCCGTCGACCCGGGTCTGATTCTGATCAGCTAGTCTATTCTGTAAATAACCATTTCGATATCGACTTCACCTGAGTGACTAAGTTTACAAAGTGAACTTTATTTCACACATCTTAAGGTCTTATATTTATACGAATTTGAAACTCACCCCGGATTCCGCTGTCGAGACACGAAAATGTTGTTACAGAATAGCACTGCTGATGGCGAGCCACCCAATGCTCTCCGTCCGCAGGCCCACGCCTACGGTGGCCGGGAATTGCCCTGTGACTCCCGACGCCCGGGCGTCTTCTTCAGGTGCGGCGGCCGGGGCGCGAGGTCTCCCTCACGCGTTCGGCCTCCTCCTTCGCTTGCATTACTGCTTCGCAGAAGGAGGTGACCGCTTCCCATGGGTTGAACCCGCTAAGGGTGAGTTTCAGCAAAGTAAACTGCAATGTAAATAAACATTGTATTTACTTGGATTACTTTTCGTAAATTTCGCAATGACTCCCGTTATTTATTTATTTATACTTTATTGTATACCAAATTAAAAATACATAAAAGAAACTTAAAACTAAAAAAACATACAATTAGCGGCCTTATCGCATTCCACGATCTCTTCCAGGCAATCTGGAATGGATAGATATTTCCTGGACACGAAATGGGGTTGCACTTAGTGCAAATACAAAGTTAACAATTTTTTGCAGAAATAAAGTAATACAATATAACTAGAGATACACAAACTTATAAATTTATTTATATTATATACTAGCTGACCCACGCAACTTCGTCTGCGTCACATTTTCCATGTCTTAGCGTGATGATATATAGCCTTCTTCGATACTCGTAAATGAAATCTAACACTGAAAGATTTCTTCAAATTGGAAGTCGTTCCTGAGATTAGCGCGTTCAAGCAAGCAAACAAACTCTTCAGCTTTATAATATTAGTAAGTACCTATAGATACATTTAAATAAGAAAATAAGTGACCGTCAGGTTGTGGACTAACAAAGAAATCTGGGTCTTTTGGGGGTCTAAAGCCCCTTAGCCCCCAGAATAATTTTGATTTTTTCCTTTTTTAGATATCGCAGCATATGCTGAGATAGGGACCTTTTTGGCCTCGCACAGATCAATTTCATGTTATTATCTGTATTTTGTTATTTTGCTTCTGTCTGTTTTGTGCGAGTCCCAAATAAACATTTTTCTTTCTTTCTTTCTTTCTTTCTTTCAATTATATATAAATCGGCCAAGAACGAGTCGGACTCTCATACGACAGGTTCCGTACCGTAACCCCCTTATTTTTTAATTTATTATATTTATTTTTAAAGCGGCAATTAGAATACACCCTCAGAGAAAATTTCGAGTGAATGATCTCAGACAGTGTATTCATACGGTTCTTGAGATATGCCCGTTGACAAACAGACAGAAAGACGGCCAGACAGCGTAGGCTTAGTAATAGGGTTCCGTTGGTTACCCTTCAACACGGAACCCTAAAAGGCAGGATCGCTTTATTTCCTATTTCTTAGACTTAGAACAACACTGATACATAAACTTACATCTTAAAATAAGAAAAAAAAAACATATTTTCGAAACCATACACCCTAAATCTTAAGAAGTACCCATCCACATTTCAGTAGTCGGTATGAAAGCACTTAATCACAGATTTATCACCATAGCTCAGACTCTTTTGTTTGCTCTGACCTCGCTTCTGAATGGCCTTTGCACATCTAGTAAGACTATGATCATTGACATTAAGATGCGAATAATAAAAATGTTGACGAATTTTTGTAGTTGGAGGCTGATATAATTATATTGGTATTTTGTGATTAAAAAATGATGAGCAATTGAAAAGTCAGAAGAATTCGCACCGACCACAAATATATTAAACTAGCTTTTGCTTGCAATTTTGTTCGCGCATATCCCGTTTTTCGCGTTCTCGTAGGAATTTCAAGAAATCCTCTCTAAGTGCTCTCTTCACAGTTTCGGCTGTGCGTTTTCTGTCAGTCACTTACAGCGTGAAATAGAATATATTATTATGCAACTTCTGAAAAGGCGTAATTGTACTCATCAATATGAACAATTTTTACTTTAGGACCAACACGAAAGTCGACTGACATTTATGTATTTCGTCTTTTCAGCACATTTGTACTGTAACACGTAGTATATTTTATTTATTGGGTTAAGTCATAATCTTTATTTACAGTCCTACATGTTCAGGTTATAAATATTAAAACCAGTGTGTCAATTCTAGTAATTTTCACATCGCATTCGCAACTCAATCGCAAACTGTAAAAAATGTAAGAAAATGATGGCTTTTATGACAGTTTGGTATTGACATGCGAATGCGAAAGTTGTTTAAAACTTAGTAGAATTGGCCCTAAGAATAAACCTCAGTTATAATTATTTGTTAAAGGAAAAAAAAAAACTCAATAATTGTAGATGCTCAGAAAACTGGTGGTGATAAAACGCTGTGACTCATAAACCGGCAGAATCAAATATCCGGTGCTTGAGCGAGTAAAATGGAAGAATAACGTTATCTTCACGCCAATGATCACGGAGTTAATTACGTGTGATAAGAAATTATATTTTTCATAGCTATTTGTATACTTATCTATACCTACCTCTAGTTTATCAGAAAGAAATAATTTGTCATCAAATGACCAGAGGTCCCGGGTTCAATTCCCAGTGGGGGCAAAATTTTTGCTCGGTTTGGTTGGTGGTAGGACTTCTAAGTCCGCCTGGCAAGCTACCACCATCATATCTAAGTCTGTCGCCATAACAACAATGTTAACAGCATTGTTGTGTTCCGGCAATTAGAGATATGATAGCCAGTTCCTCTATGTTAGAGGATTCCGGGTGAAACTCGCTTCCATCTTCGGCCTAATCATCACTTTCCATCAGGTGAGATTTGGGCCAAGAGTTTCCCCGTATTGAATAAAAAAAAAAAAAAAAAAAATGACATTTTTTGGACAGAACTTTTTTTGTTTTCTAATAGCTACAAGCTGGGAGTCTTTAAGTCAAGAGTAAATAGTTTACTTCTAGGAAAGCGTGCTCCATCTTAGACTGCATCATCGCTTAACATGGTGGATAGTGGTCAAACGTATGCATATTAATAGTAAAAAAAGAACGAAGTAAAACGTAGATCCTTTTTTGAACCAAAAATATTTGATGCACAAAAACATAACTAGAAATACCTATTTGATACACAGATAACATACCAAAAGTCATCTGGCTCTGGCGTAAAAAGCATCAGCGCTTTTTACAAACTAATTGAGACAAAACAAAAAGAAATCGCTACGAAAAACCAATGAGATTTAATTTCCGGCATTTGTGTTTTATTTAGTGAAAGAAAACAGACAAACTTGAGTCAAATTCTTGTCGGTTCTGCAGTCGAGGCTCATAAAATCGAATTATTTAATCGCGACTACATTGGAAGAGGCGAAACATTGTGATAGAATAACAAACAAACAGGTATTTTAACATAACCTAAGTTTCCCCACAGTGGGGCAAAGATATTTCCTATATATCCATTCCAGCTATGTATATTAATGTGTTTGTTCCTACTGCATGTCAGGAACGATCGTTGCTTAGTGTATATACGTCACCACGGAAGCGTTATTTAAGATTCAGTGACTGCACCTCTCTTCAGGTACCCACAATGTGACAGTTTTGGCACATCTGTTAGCGTCCATTCTGTAAATGTGGTTCCGTTCCGTTCAGGGTTCCGTAGCCAAATGGCAAAAAAACGGAACGCTTATAGATTCGTCGTGTCTGTCTGTCTGTCCGTCCGTACAAACAACAACCCAACGTTTTTCATCAAACCCATACATACGTCTGACGTATGGGTTTGTTGAAAAAAAATCTATGGATACCTAGTTTTTTTTTTTAGGGTTCGGTAATCATCAAATGACTGCCCCCGCTCTGGGCTAAGCGGAAGGGAGTGTCAGACTCTTACTGACTAAAAGCCATCCATGTTCATTCAGTGCCCTTTGTGTTCCGGAGGCACGGTATCTCTTTCGTTAGTCCCGCGACTCCGGCAGGCGTCGGCCCTTGCGGGCCCCTCTGATCTATGGATAGGTCTTCAAAAATTATATTGAGGTTTCTAATATATTATTTTCTAAACTGAATGCATTGCGCGAGAGACACTTTCAAGTGGTTAAATATATCCCTGTAACTTCTAAAATAAGAGAATGGTGAGGGTGCTTCCCATCTATGGAAGCACCCTCACCTTCTGGAAAAAATGGACGAAATTATAAAGCAAACGCTGTCATCAATTTTAAATGTGGCCATGGACGACCGAGTTTGGGCTCAAGCCACTCTACCCATCCGCATGGGAGGCCTTGGCGTCCGCAAAATTACCAGTATTAGTTTACCGGCTTTTATATCCTCGGTTCACGGCACTGAAAAATTAGTCAGGAATATCCTAGCTTCTACACTGACTGATTTTGATGTGCCGTACTTTACCGAGGCTATAAATGCCTGGAGACTCGCTTGCCCGAATCAAAATTTACCCGACAACCCATCATACCAGAGACGGTGGGATGAGCCGCTCTGCAGAGGAGTTCAGAATAACCTAATTGCCTCTGCTGCCACTTCTGCGGAGCGTGCACGCCTGCTGGCTGTGGGTGAGTGGGAGTCGGGCCTCTGGCTTCACGCACTACCGTCGTCGAACATAGGCACCTTGTTCGACGATACTACTTTCCGCCTCGCTGCTTCCCTTCGCTTAGGCGCATCCTGTTGTTCTCCTCATCGCTGCCACTGTGGCGAAGCTGTCAACAGCCTCGGGCACCACGGCCTGTCATGCAGTCGAAGTGCGGGTCGCATAGCACGGCACGCAAATATCAACGACATTATCCGACGTGCTCTTGTCGCCGTCGGCGTGCCAGCCGTATTAGAACCCATTGGCGTGGCACGCGACGATGGCAAAAGACCGGACGGTATGTCTTTATTTCCATGGAAGATGGGTAGGCCTTTAGTGTGGGACGCTACTTGTGTCGATACTCTTGCGCCATCCCATCTTCCTAGCTCGTCGTGCTGTGCTGGTTCTGCGGCTTCGGCTGCTGAAAACCTCAAACGGCGGAAATATAGTAGCCTTATTGGCAACTACATTTTTGAGCCGTTTGGGGTTGAAACTCTTGGACCGTGGGGTCCGAGTGCTCACGTCCTATTTAAAGATCTTGCAAAACGCTTAGTTGACGCTTCGCGTGACCCAAGAGCTGGCTTTTACCTTGGACAGAGGATAAGCATTGCCATACAACGTGGCAATGCAGCCAGTCTTTTGGGCTCACTTCCAGTCGATAGCGATGGGGACGAATTTTTTGATGCCATTTTTTAGTTAGGAGTTTTTTTTTTCTATTTTAAGTGTATATAGTTTGTTCTTTAAATACATTTCTTTTCAGAGAATGATAAAACAAAAAAAAATATATATGTTGTTTACTAATTTTCGGAAGTATACATGGTAATCCATGTAAACTTCGTTTGAAACAGTTTGAACGAGATCTAGTAAGGAGTTTTAATACGTCATAAATCGTAAACCGCCACTTTGGCTTATAACCCTCGGTGCGCTAGTCCGACTCGCACTTGGCCGGTTTGTTTTTTTTCTTTTCAATATCTCTGTTGAGTTTTTCTTAACCTAATTCAAAAATGATCCAAAATATCTTATCGGTAGCTCAACTTCTTAAATGGGAGTTCAAAAACCGCTTACGGAACCCTTCGAATTTATCTCTTGAACAAAAGGGTATATCAGGAAATCGTTTGTTAAATCAAAAGCCATCTATTAACTAGGTGAAGTTTTTAATGGAGGAATAAGGTAATAATCGTTTCATGGGAAGTACTTAATTTTTTATTGTTTTCATCTGGCTTAAATGAGTTGAAAGAGTGAATTTACTTTTAGTTATTTCCGTGTACGTTTTCTATAAAAAAAGCAATTTTTTAGCTGACTATTACAAACCTAACCTTTTCAAAGTTAGAGTGAACAGGCTACTTCTGGATAAGCTCGCTCTATCGTAGACTTTGTCTCTGTCACCTCTGACCTAGATTAAAGTCAAGAGCAAACTAATTCCAAGTAAAAAAAAAAAAAAAAAACTACAAAAAAGAGGTTCTGTATTCGACCCGAATGTATGTATAAGTGTTTTTTTGTTTCTATATCTTCGATTTTCTCAAAAAATACTGATCCGATTTAGATGGTGTTTTTTTTAAATAATGGCATATTTTTGAAGAAAAAATTTAGGACTTAATATTTGAGGATCTGATGAAGAACTTCGGACATAAACATTGAAACTTTACGGTTATAAATGTTTTTGTGGTTTACAGAAACCTGAATTTTCATGCGTTCACAACAGACTTTGCCATACCTATTACAGGAACAAACTCACACTTTAGGAGGAATTCGTTTTAGTGTTTATAAATAATCAGTGGTGCAAGATCCACACAATGCAACTAAACACGAGTTCTCTTTGATATTAAATAATATCACTGCCTACGGCGTAGCCACAATTGCTACGGCGTAGCACCGTAACAGCGGCGCGCGTAGCTCAGTGAAACGATTGGGATCGTTCCTTTGATTGAACAATCGATGCCGATCGCCGTGAAAAAGCTTGTTTTCTCTTTGTAATGGCAAAGAGAATATGGGGTTTTATTTTTCTTGACTTTTCTAGGCACATGTTTTAGAGATGTTGTTGTTATAGGGTTACATTGACTCGGAATAATTGCTGCTGCTGTATTGTTTGTATATTTTGTTACGATTAATGTGATTTTAAGTAAAGTAGGATCATATTCAAAACAATAAGAAGAAAAATTTAAAACATAAATCCCATTCGAGATGTTTTATGTTGAAATGATTTCGAGTTTGGTAGCATGTTAATCATAAAATCATTTCGCAACCAAATCCTTAAGTCCTTAAACAATACCATCCGTTATTATTTAACTTCAAAACAAAACAGAAATTAATTCAATACTCTCCTCAATAAACTTAATTAAATATTCACCAACAAACTTTTATAGGAACCAACAAACAACCGAAACAGGGCCTCGTGTAACTAAAATTAGATTTCGTAGCCGCTACGAAAGTCGTAGCTCGTAGCCGCGTAGCCTCGCAGCTCGCAGTTACGAGCACTCGAGTAGTACGAGAGCTACTGGATACAATTTTTGTATCATAGCAGGACGGACCATATTAATTATTATCTAGGAATATTCTCTATGAACAAAAGGTGTGTTTCAGGTATTGAAAATGGGTAACTACGGAAATGACGACTTTAAACTGGTTAGATACGGCGGTGGAACCATTGGTTCCTCCTGACGCAATTTTTTTTTTTTTTTTTTTAATAACGCCATTGATTTCATTCTTTATTTTTATGTTAATACGATTTATATCAGTGGCGTCAATTGGAACCAAATGGGGCCAACCGGGACATCAAATAGACTGGTATAAGGTTTTGTAAAGATCATATTGAAATTCGATATTTCGAAGCCAATGATTCTACATTTTTTTTCGACTAATTTCGCCCAAAAACACCGGTCTGTTTCTGACTGCAAAACTTATGTATTATGTTGAAAGTGTACAGATCTAACATAATTTAAACAAAAATACAATATAATTTAAACACTAGGGTTTTTGGGGTCTTTAGATCTTACTACACACACGATAAGAATAGTCAACAAATTTTGAGTCATTATTAATAGGGCCCAGCTCTCCGTCTACGCGATAGTCGAAGCCGCTATAAATCCGAGCGTAGCAAAAGCCTAATTAGATTGAGCGTCTATGAAACTGAGATCAGAGGAAATCTGACGAATAAAGTCAACAGTCAATGTAGCCTGACTCGGTTATTTCCATGTATTCTGTCCTTTGTGAGTGATTTATATCGGTTTTTGCTTACTGAATGTTTTTTTTTGTTGGGGGGAATTAAGTAGCGATTTTTTTTTTGGCGAATGCTTGCTCTTGGCCTCAATCACGCCTAATAGATAAGGTCTATGATGGAGCGAGCGTACCCAGAAGATGCCTGTTTACCTGTTTACTCTTGCTTTGAAGGCAGACGGGTTACCTGTCGAAGGGAACACAGAAGCTGGCAGATAGTTTTACACTTTGGCTGTGCGCATTATAAATGTGGAGGAAAATTGTTGAGTACTACTAGTTGATATCGACTAAGTGCGGATGATACGTTTGGTATTCTGATAGTAAAAGGGTGACGGTGGGTTATTAGTTTTTAAGTTTACAAAAAATAATTATGTTTTGAATGAAATCCTGTGGTTGTAATTGGACTTTAAGAGCTCCGATTAAGATTGAACCATAGAGTCAGAAAGTCGCCAATGAATAATGCAGTTTGTTATTGCCACAACCAGTCTTTCCACACTTTTTTAAAGATCCCCGATGAGTCACATTGAAGATCTAAAAATAGTAACGATCAAACTGTTACCCAGTTGAGAAATTCAGATAGGCAGCTACTCCACGTAAAAAAATACTGGTATATAGCTGAATGCGGTGAAACCCCAATATTGTCGAGAAAAGGCTTGGCAGATGATGAAAATGTCAATTTTCATGAATTTAATACAACTAAAACATCACAAAAAACTCCAGTTTTTCCTGAAAAAGAAACATAATTATACTATGGAATAATTAGACACTGTCGACTGAATCTATCGATATTTTCCCTGTCACGAATAGAACAAATGATTTCATGTTCAGGAAGTATTAAGCACAGAGAGCTTTCTGTTTCTAAGCAACCTTGTGCTCAAAAGTAAAGACGCGTCTACGCTAGCCGAGAGGAGTACGAGCGAAGCGTGAGCAGATCACGAATTCGTGCAGTGTGGATCGACTTAGGAGCCTTAACGAACATGCTTCGAGCATTTGACTATGCTCCGCCAATTTTCGGTTTTTGACAAAACCAAAGAGATTTGCTTCGCGCTCGCAGTGCGTTCGTGGACGTGTTTAGTGACAGACGTCGTTGTATGTTCGTGGTACTTCCACACTTGATGCCGAGAACAACGCTCGTGCTCTGATCGTCTAGCGTAGACGCACCTTAATGATGATAACAAAAAGGGAACATTTCCTAAAAGTCTTTCAGTACATTTTCGATATTTTTGTGCTGGCAAATAATTTGATACTTGGAGTAAACTGAGTTTAATTTTGTTTCTGTTTTTTCTTCCTTAACGCTAGGCGCACACTGGTGAATTTTGTCAGTGTGGCAATATATTATTCTTTCTGTTGCACTTCATAATTGCGAATGAGAGAAATGTACTGTCACGGAGACAAAACGTATCCAGTACGCGCTTAGCCTTAGTTGGAACTTAGCTATAGAGGAGCTTGTGGCTAAATAATAACAGCTGCTTGGATCGGTTGTCTATTGTTTGCCCGAAGATTATATGCCATAATCATCATTTTCCCGAATTTCATTTACCCGAATTTCATTTGCCCGAATGTTTCATTTGCCCTAAAAGACATATAACATACTTTTAATTGCCCGAATTTTAGATACCATTAGATACGAATAAGTATTGTTTGCCTTATTTTTATGTGCCATAATAATTATTAGACATAATATTTAAATGGCATAACTAGATAATAAGAATAATAAGAATAAACTTATTTATTCTGTGCATGGTTTTTTGTTCTGTGCATGGTTGATGGTGGGCTAGGTCGACCTTCTGTGTGGTTTATAAAAAAAATAACCACGAAGGGGATGGCGGGCCTTCTAACCTAACCTGTCCGAGTCGGGGTGCCCTAAAGTCTCAATTGTATCCAATTTCTCTTGATATAAACAACCGTTACACACCCGATGTCGATGGCAAATTATGTTATGGCATATCATAATTATGGCATGTGATAATTAGGGCTTACAATGATTATGACAAATGATGTTATGGTAAGTGACTTTATGGGAAACAATGATTCTGGCACGTGACTAGTATGGCAAATGAGTATTATGTCGTATGACTGTCGTATGCAAATGATATTAGGGCAAATAAAATTCGGGTAAACGGCGGTATACCGCTTGGATCAAGCGTTGAGGTTAAGCGACGCTTGCAGAAGTTGGTCTATAGATGGGTGACCACCCATTACGTACCGAGATTCCTCCGTGCTTTATACATCACGTTAAGCCGCTGGTCAGAGCAGTCATTTGAAGGACTTTGACAGTAGTAACGGGTTATCAGAAGTCAGAAAAACTGACTTCACCATGACTGTCGTGTTACCCAGTTATTAGATTGTGAAGGTCATTAAGGCAGTCGCTCCATGTAAATACTGGTACTCAGCTTTATCCAGTTAGGCTGGAAGCTGTTCCAAATATACCTTTACTTGGGACAAGGCTAGGCAGTTTTGATAGAGTTATAACATTAAAGTACCTTGTTATAAAATCGATGACAAACTCACCTATCGTAAAAAATATGTTGTATTTATGGTCCACCTGTAACTAAATTAAGTTATGGAAAGCAAACGTCATCATAGAAAATAGAAAGTTGTGGAAAGTACTACAAACCCTCTATTTCCTATGACGACGTCTACACTGAATGAGGAACGTGATTCCAAAAAATTCTTTAATAAACCTTCGTTCCCCAAAACATTCAATCACAAACAGGGACATCTCCAGAACCTTATAGGAAAGCCGTGACGTCATACATCCATAACCATCCCATACATAACACCGACGTCCCTTGAGACAAAAGAAGTACTGTCAGCAAAAGGGTTTGACAAGCGTTTTTTCAAATACCCACACTGAACAACTGTCGAGAAGTCTATCGTGCTGTCCAAATAATAGGAATTTAATAATAGTACTACGTTTTAACAGCACAGTATTACTGGATTTCAAAAATCTAACATAGAACAGTAAAAAAAATTGGTAATCTATATTCTTTCCTTCTTTGTACTTAGGTTTAAGATTCTTTTATGTTATGGAAAAGTTACTTTTAAAAAAACTAAAATTATTCAACAAGTTAAAGGCAAATATTTTGTATAATATTAATTTTGTGAATGAAAATAAATGAAATACTAATAAAAGATTCGATCCCTCATTTTTTATATCAATTTCATATAATGTGCATAGGCATTGGCAATATTGGTGTTAAAGATATTTATATCGATTACAAACAACAATATTGACGTCAGAAATTCTATTAAAATCGTCACTTCAAAAGGTCTTTCGTTTGCCACCTGCATACTTATTTCTTTTGTCAACAGTACATGTTTACATAACCGTACTTGTACTGAAGATGTTTTCACTGAAATTACTTTCAGCGGGCGATAATGTTGATTGAAATTCTGGTAACTCTGCAGGGGATAGAGTGTACTAACGTGTTATTTGTTTATTAACCGACTTCCAAAAAAGGAGGAGGTTCTCAATTCAGCGGGTATTGTTTTTTTTATGTATGGACTTACTAATACTCTGAGGTTTCTGATCCGATTTGCGTGCTTCTGTTTTAGTTGACTTTTGGTCCCGTAAATTTTATTCAGTTTGACTTAGTACGAGTAGTTTTTATTTTATGATCATTTTTGCTTATTTCAATTACTGCGTAGACGAAGACGTCGTCCAAGTACCACTCAAACGTGAAAAATAAAATACTGTGTACAAAAAAATATAGGTAACGGACTTCCAAAAAAAAACAAACTACAAAGTATAAAAGAACCTTAATTTCGGAACTCGGTGTTCTTGGTTACGTATCTTCGTTTTTAACTTAAGAATTCAAAATTACATTTTTATAATGGTAACCAGATGAAAAAATAGCAAAAAAATCTGTTCTGGATTTAAAAAACGTGTGAACAAAATGAACCTTCAAAGCCTGAGAAAGAAAAGGTCGTTGGCCTCATTATTATGAAAAAGTTTAACTAGACGACCAAAATATCACAAAAAAATCTGCTGTTGGATCGAGTTAAGGACACAGGTGTATGGGGTATTTTTTTTCTTTCACTACAAGTTGCCCTTTCGCATAGCTTGAAAAAATGGCTCAAACGGATTAGATTTTTTTTTTGTTTATTCATCTCAATAATTAGGGAAAAAGTCTTATAATTAAATCGAAATTGACTGGTTTATTGACTTTGTCATAAAACTTTATAGTTTTAACTGTAGCACCCTTTAAGGCGCATCGGCAGAAATTTATATAGGTTTGTGAGAATTTCATTCTGTGTGTGTTATAAAAATATTATAGCCAGTTCAAGTTTATATTGGCGTTAACTACCGTAATTATTATTTTAAAGCCAGGTTTAAACACTGTATTTAACTGCTTTGAAAGACTAATGAAAATTGCTCCCTCTAACACACATCAACAGATCCATTTAAAAGGCCACAAAAAGTACTTGCATCTCTCAATTTTTTTTGAAAAATTGCAAAATTGCACCTTTTAATTCATTTCAATTCGCGTTTTCGAGGCTAAAATATAATTTGGAAGATGCAAATCATCGTCATCTGTCTAGTATTTCCCAACTACATCGGGGTCGACTACCCTTCAAACAGGATCCATTTGAATACCAGTATTTTACGTGCAGCAGCTGCAGTGTCCACCAGTCTTGCCAAGACGTACTGTATTACTTTGTAAATGGGTTGCCGACCATTGACAAGGTATAAGTACGTCTTGGCAAGACTGATGTCAGATTTCCTGGCTTTTGATAATAGATGACTGCCAAAGATCTACAAATGGCAGCTTTTGGAAGAATGCATATGGAAGATTCAATCGATTCTTTATTTGTATTTTCGAGGCAAAAAAATCTATCGTACAATTAGAATAATATCCTTGGACATTTCACACAACGCCATATAGTCCCAAGCTAAGCAACCTAATGCTTGTAATTAGGGCTAAGGTATCACTCGGGAAGACTTATACACTCTATCTCTACAGTCTATCTTTTTGGTCAGTTAAACTTTTGACGCACGGTCTATATTCTTACGCGGATCGTTAATGTTCATTATGGTTCAATATGCATGTGTAAAAATCTATGAGATACCCACCTTGAAGTGACCGTCCAATTTACTAGCTACTATTTAAGTATAAGTCGTCCTATAAAGGGTTTAATTAGATGAAGCTGATATTTCCGAGATGACGGGACATATTTTTATGTACAAATATGTGCGCCAACACAAGTGCACTCTCTCTCTTCTTTCTACAAACTCAAACTCAAGCATTTATTTCAATTAAACCATTTACAGGCACTTTTGAATTGTCAAGGTCGGACGGGCCAAAAAGATGAAGCTATTTGCACGTTCCAAAGCGTAGATCTCTACGGAGAAGAACGTGTAAGAAACTCCACGGACACTCTTTTAATAAAAAACTTTTTACAAAAAAAATACAACCGACTTCCAAAAAAAAAACACTACAAAGTAAAAAATAACTTTAACTTCGGATGTCGGTGTTTTTGTTAGTTTGTTCGTATTTTGACACCGACTTCCGAAGTTAAAGTTATTTTTTATTGGAAGTCGGTTGTATTTTTTTGTAAAAAGTTTTTTTATTTTTCACTTTTTAGTGGTACCCCACACCTAACAACACCACTGCAAAATCGCAGAAAAGCAAAATACAAACGCACTAGTTGCCCATACGATTTCGAAAGTTCCCCTCGACTTCTCTGGGATGCCATCATCAGATCCTGGTTTCCTTATCATGGGACCATTTGGGAAGTATACCCTTTCCAACAAAAAAATCATTTTTAAAATCGGTTGGCAAGCGACGGAGTTATGCCCGAACAAACATAAAAAAATAAAAATACAAACATCCGAATTGAGAACCTCCTCCTTTTTGGAAAGTCGGTTAAAAATAATAAATTGTTACAAAGTTTTGTTGACATCGTGTTGAAATTATACATACCTATGTGAGAACTTCTCTTCTCTTATATTCCGATGGGACGGCAAACGGACTAGGCCGGAGAGGGATCTGAAGCAGATCCAACGGTTCTGGTTCTTTTGGCGAAATTCCTATTGGAAGATTCCAATCACATTTAACCAGTAGCGTAGCACTCTTACTTAATTTTTTTATGGATGGGTTATCATCAAATGACTTCTTCCGCTTTTGGCAAAGCAGAAGGGAGAGTCAGACTCTTAGTGACTAAAACCCATCCGTGTTCCTCTTAGTGCCCTTTGCGTTCCAGGGCCGCGGTAACTCTGTCGAACAAATTCCATAACCCTGGAGTGCTCTTACTCCAGCGGGTCAAAAAATGCTATTTTAGCAGAATCATAATATTAGAATCATAACATTAACTACACAACAATCTGTCAAATTTAATTTTCATCTTTATCGTTTAAAGCATTAGGTTCAAGGTTGATTGGGAAAATTTGACAGTGACGCGTAGCGTGATGTGCTTTCTGATTCTGCTAAAGTGACCTTTTTAGACCCGCTGCACCATTGAGGACCTGATGAGGGCCACTGATGCCGCTGTGATACACCTACTGGGTACAACATATTTATGAGTCCCCATCGACTCGAAAATAAGATGAAGAAGACTCAGCCACCACTAAGTCAGTCTTAATCACTTAATTGATAAATTTGAGAAGAAACATCGAACTTAACTCAGAGACAACCCCAAACCAAATAATTAAACACCACTAACTAATAATACTCATAGTTTTTCGTCAAATTTCAGCCGCAATCCTCTGAAAATTTCGCAGAGTCGCGAAACGTGATAAATAATCTAATACTTAGTTAGCTTCGGTCAAATTCGGTTACAGCTGAAATTTGTCGTGCAGCCGTGCAGGGCGCAGCGCGGATTTACATACAAATGGATAGTATTATACATCTTTGCATAATATCGCCACAGATCTGTGCTGCGGGAGTTCCGGGTCATTTGAGCCCAGTTGACTTATAGTTAGAAGGGTATTTTGGTTAGATTAGCTGATTAGATAACATAATTATAAAATTGAAAATGTTCTATACTTCTAATGAAAGTGGGTTTTCTTTTGTTTATAACTTTAAACAAAAGAAAATCAGTTTCATGCGACTTTTTTTTTTTTAGGGATGGGAAATCAGAGGGGTAACTAATTCCGCTACACCCAGAGCGGGAGGAGTCATTGGATGATTTCCCATCCCTAAAAAAAAAGGGGTAACTAATTGAACCCTTTTGCAAAGCCTCCTCTGTCTGTCTGTTCGTTAGCGGACAGATCTCATTAACCGTTATAGGTACCTATTGTCCGTTAAGTTTTTTTCATAGTGTGTATTTATTTTACTGCTGTAACAAAGAAAATTAACATGTTTTAAAGACAGAAAACGAGCATCGTCTGGCAATTTAAACTTTTCACCAAAACCGTATCAATTAACACTAAACTACACTACACTTCATACAATGCAGTGGATCGCGGTCGCCGGTCGCAGTCGCCAGGATGAGAATTGTTTACCTGAATTTATAACCTTTGATTGAATTTGAACCTTCCTTTTTAATATTGAAACCTTTATTAAAATACTATCTGACCCGTGCAACTTCGTCTGCCTCACATTTTCCAGCAATGCTCCGCTCCTTTTTTGTCTTAGCGTGATGATATTGTTACATATGAGATTTTGTCCCTCTAGGGAGTAGGAACAAAAGCCCAGATGCAAGGTGGGTTGAGGTTGTAATGGAAAGAAACAACGAATTGTCTTAAGCAATGTAATTTTATTTGTTGGGCAACTACCCACTAAAAATATAAAAAAGGTTAGGCTTAGTTAAAGGTTAGGGTAATGCCAGCCAGCATAAAGTTCAGTCGGTGGAACTTGGGTAGTGGGGGGGTTGAAGATAACCCAGTTGGTACTGCTTCTATCATCTAAATTTAAATTAATTATTTGTTCTTAATAAATCTCAAGGACAACCTTCCAGTTTAGTGGATGTGAATTATATTCTAAACTAATTAAACTAAATGGGCGCCAGGGACTTGAAGAGTCCCGGATCCCTGAGCCGACTAAGATGTTCAATATCCCTCCAGTTAAGCGTAGGTGTCGAACCCGGGGTCCATTAATTGAAGGTAGATAAAGACCGGCTTCTAATTTTGAAAACCGGGTAGGTAGTAAACTGGTTCTAGAATGAACCGGTTGAAAATTGAGGGTAAAAGTTAAATATAAAAAAAAACCGTCCCGCCTGCGCTATATCGCTAGGCGGACTCTGCCACTGCACGGTCGTCTCCACAGGCGTTGTGTGGACTCGAGGAACGGGTCTCACGTCCAGGCTCCAGAGGCGCCTCTAGATCCTGGCGGCGAGACGAATCTCTCGAGTTGCCTCACCTGGAATTGACAACACGGGGAGCCTATTATATATATGAGAGCTACGGTACTTTCCCTGAGAAGGAATAAAGGGGTCCGAGCTAGGAAATCTAAAGGCTAAAACAATAGCCGGACCACGTGGCCTTCCGCAAACGCAACACAATGAGCCACGACTTTCAACGCTAACCCTGCATGGTTGGACAATAAGAAACCCACGGGGGTGCAAAACTTACGGTTGATTGTGGCTGAAGACACTTGGCTGCAAGCTTCGACCGGCTGGAGACGGGTCCGCCTAATTTCCTTAGCGAATCCTTTCAAAACATGGAGTCCTGTAATAAATATCCAGGGATCACAACAATATCCTTTTAAACGACCTTGGAAGGTCTCGAAGATCACTTTCAGAGACTAACACAATCCAAAATCTTACCTTTTAAAACAAGAGAATAAAATTTGTTGCTCAGTCAAGCGTGACAAATCGAAAATGAACGATCAATGATGGATCAATGTTTTATCAGGGATGTCAACCAGAACAAAACAGACTTCCCCCTTTCAAGGTAAAACATGTGGGAACTCGGGTGACTGAATCACTACAACAAGATATTAAATTCCTGGAAAAATCCCTAACAACCGTCTAACTTGACGTTTACACCCTGGAACAATAATAATAATCAGGATCCAAGCTAACAAACTCATCATTTCCCACTTCCAACACTATCGATTGTCTTGAGTGGGGTAATTCTTTGATAAAATCGGCTAATCGAGAATGTACATCCTGGCCACACCAAACCAGTGACAAACCATAGACAATGTGGTTTTCGAAATTTCTAGAACAATGTCTATAATGAAAAAATAATTACATTTCCGTCTATGGTTAAAAGACCAGTGTCTTTTCACCAAAAGCCGAAAACTATTAAGGATTGTTCTATACGATATTAGTATTAGTTTCCAAGCAATCTGACAAAATCAACTAATAATATCGATTAAACTACAACTTTGAATCGGCAACCGCTAGAGGTCGCCTCCAACTGACAGAGACTGACGTTTCAACAGAATGACATTTGCAATGTCAACAGTCACAACATTATGATATGACGTATTTATATTATTGTGAAAATCTGTTTATTTAGGGTTTAGAAAAGTGATTTATCGACAGAAAGTGTTATCATTAGGGTCTAGTGACGCCGTAAAAATGAAGCAAATAACTCCTTTCATAAATCGCAAGCCAAAGTCAGTTGCACAAACTACAATGATCATTTTACTTGGAAACCTAAGGTAAATGTTAGGTTCAAGAAAAACAACGTAACAATTTAAACAGCCTATAGCCTTCCTCGATAAATGGGCTACCTAACACTGACAGAATTTTTCAAATCGGACCAAGAGTTCCTGAGATTAGCGTATTCAAGCAAACAAACAAAATCTTCAGCTGTATAATATTAGTATAGAAGTATAATATATAATAGAAGTATAGACAATAGCCAAGGAATAAACTACAATCCCAACCAAACAAAATTCGATTCAAACTATGTATTACAACTGTACCAACTGAAACACCTCGTAGTCTGTTCAATTACAGTAAGAAAGTATAACGTTAAGCCAATTACCAGGCAATATAGCTCCTCTCTAATATTGCTCGGTGGCTACTGTTACCACAGCACTATCAAAAATTAACTAATAAAGATTTTTAAGAGTATCTTTGTAAGGATAAGGTTTCAAAAGTGAACTCGTTAATGTTGTTGGAAAAGAGTATATTATATATAGAAAATTATTTTGTAGATAATTTGTTGAGCAGGCCATGTAGTAGAAAAAAGAGTTTATTTGCGTCAAAAATGACGTATACATGTATTAAATTTGGGAGGTTATGCCTCCCATGCGTGCTAAACGGCTATCACTCAGCATAATAAGACAGAGCCACAACGACAGCCGGTAGTAGAGACAACGCCCCAAAAGCATTCAGCTATGAGTAGTGGAAAGACTGGAGAGAAACCTATAGGACACCTTCCGTCCTTCAAAATGGGAAATTAATGGGCCGATGTAGCGCTTTGAAGAGCTCTTTTTTAAATTCTTTGTCCAAATCATCACTATGTTAGGCATAATACGTTACTGCAGCGGCCAGCAAAAGAGGCATTGATGGACGAACGTATAAATGTGGGTTGAGGCACACATACGTAAGTCCATCAATGTACTTTTCTCAAATAATGCGCGAACATTAAAGTGATTTTACTTTTCCCGTTCCGATTGCTTGATTGGATTGCTTGCTTGATTGTTTTTTTTTTTAATAAACAGCTTTTTAATAATTGCAAGCCAGTTCAAATTTAAATAAAACCACCAAAATATGGCAACCAAGGAAGTATCCTTGGTTATTATTTTAGTAATAAAAAATTTGGTAATTTAAAAATTACACGACATTTACATTACATATTAAATTCATAATTATTATCTGAATTTAATATGTAATTTATTTGGCCGCTAAACCACGACAGATATGGATTGTCAAACAATTTTTGCCGGTCGCTGCTCGCATGTATTAAGGCAGTACAGCAATTTCAATTTATCTCGAAAAAGGTTGTCAAATAATGTTCGAATTTCCAAGCATGTTTGAGAAAAAATATGTTTTAGTAGTGCAAGTTCATTCATACATTTTTAATCGTGTGATTATCATTATCAGTAACCCATACAATGTAAAATAATATCACTTGGCCCAACACATAGAGTATATAACCACTAGAGAGCGTATAGGCCGATATCTTCTAAGTACGCGGCTCACTACAGCGGGCCGGGGGACGAGGAACAACGCGCGGCTGCAATTGGTCCGTTCAAGGTCAAGTTGCATGGGTAGCCTATGGTTAGTGGTGGCACTACTTGATTAAAGGAAAATAGTCGATATCGATAAAATGGATTTTAACGTTATAAAAATACTCAATCCAAACAAACAGCGCTATTTATCTTGTTTAAACAAAGTTTCCCTATTAACCTTATCTTTCCACTTTTATTTTAATTCTGAAATCTTCGATAATCTAAAATGAAAACATGTATGTCAAACACACAGATGAAAAATCTGAGACCCTCCTCCTATTTTTATAGTCATTTAAAATTAGTTACGTTTTTAATGTAAGTATGTGAATTGATTAAAAATTGTATTAGTTGTAATTTTATGATCATCGATAAATCGACTTCAATCATTAAACGTAACAGCACAGATTTTTACGATAAAAATACAAAGGGGAAGAAAGGGATAAAAATATAAGTATTTCCTAATGAAAGAAAGAGACTTTTCCAAAAGACATCAACGCGCGCTTCTCACAGTGTGCTCGTTCACCTAACCACCATTTTATATAGACCCCTGCAGTGGCTCATCATCTGATTGAAATCAAAAATATTTTGCGTAGTCTTTACTCTCCGATGAAAAGTTATGCCATCATTTTTGTAACAAAAGGTCTAGGAATGTTTCCCACACAAATTCACCGGGTATGAAGGCATTTTTATGCGTTATAAATTGCATAAAAATTGAAACGATTTGTAAAAACTTAGCATGCCCACAGGTCTAACAATTGGTCACAACTAAAATGGTTACGAGTGCCGCTGCCTGACATCTGAGCAAAAACACTAATAGTTTTCGTGCGTCGGGGCACTGTATGCGCAGTCAAGTGGTTTAATAGTCTTTGGCCCAACATGTGTACATAAATGGTTAAGTTGTATACAATTTAAGCAAAACACAGTAGAAAGGAAACGAAAACAACTACTCTTTAATCAATAGACGTTGTTGTTAGTTTGTTTGGATAATATATAAAATCTAAACACACCAACAAAAAAAAACGTATAGAGTACCTAGTTAAAACCTACGTAACATAACATTTGTAGTAGAACTCTAAAAGATAACAAAGCTTTGTTCAATTACAGATACTTCTAATATTGCTACACTATTAAAAATGAACTAATAAGACCAGTACAGTTCACTCGTATTGCCTGCAGCTGTATTTCGTAATAGTGTGCGAGGGAGTTCATTTTCTCCAGTTTTATAGAGAAAACAAACTGCAAAGAGTTTTTTAACTTAGTTACATTGAGGTTTTCAGTTGAAACTGGTGACTGTGGAGATATAGATAAAGTGGCACATGACCGGAATGCAAATTTAACTAATTTTTTAAGCAACGCAGCAACGGTTGCCTTTGCATGTCAATCGCAATCTATGAAAAACGTATGGAAATAGAGGCTTTTTTGACAGTTTGCGCCATACAGTTATGTATCTCGTCTTTTCAGTACGATTTTCTGTTAAACATGGTGTATTGATTGGGTTAAGTCATTGTCTTTATCTACAGTCCTACATGTTCAGAGGGCCAATTCTACTAATTTCTAAACAAGTTTCATGTCAATACATGGGAATGCGAAAGTTGTTTAAAAATGAATAGAATTGGCTCTCAGATTAAACTCAGACTGCTTCGTTTATTTCGCGGTCGCAAGCGCGATTCCCAGGTCGGGCAAAACGTGTTAATATTGGGTTTTTCCAATAGGAATTTATCTGGAACAGTAGTTTGGAAGTTTTTGGTGTGACACCCCCGTGCCGTGGAACAGATCACTTTAAGCAGTTTGACCTGCGCAAGATGTCCCTGGTCGTGTCGGGTTGCCGTCCTATGGGAATAATGAGAGAGATTGAATAGGGAGTGCTCTTGTGTTTGCGTACACGCTTGTGCACTGTAATATGTCTCGCGTCGATGGCTGAGTCTCAGTTGAGATTGGACGCCATGGCCAAAATCGGTCAGGAAGACTAAACATTCTGCTTTGAGACTCATAGAGACCCAGTAGGTAAACTCGCAGGTTAAAGCATGTTTGTTCAACTTTCACTGTGGGAACAACACTGCAATAAAATTGTTAAAAAAAAAATCGACTGAACCACACATTTATGTGCGAATAACTCGATAAAATATACTGTCGGTCGATTCTGTTGACATTTCACCGTGTTCACTTAGGTGAAGTGAACGACAAGTCAGCTGTCATTCCATCTTATTTGTATGGTTTGACAGCTCACTTTGTGATCACTTCACTCACGGCTTCACTTCGACATGTTTACAGGATCAACCGGCTGAACAGCGTCTGCGCCACATTTTCCATTAATGATCCGCTCCTTTTAGTTGTAGCGTGATGATATAATTATAGCCTATAGCCTTCCTCGACAAATGGGCTATCCCGTTTGGTTTAAAGATGGGTTAGTCGCCTTTTGATGCCTTGTTATAACGTAGAAATATATTAAAGGCTTTTATATGCGGAACAATCTGATTCAGTATTTTTCTTTCTTCTATTATTCTAACAAATGATTTGTATAGGGTCAGTAATATTTTCCTGTGTGTTTCGAAATTCACTATCACTTTAGTACGTATGTTTATTCAGTGATTTTAAACACATACAACTTGTGACAGACCAATCGCAATTCCTGAAAAGGGGTTATTGTTCAAGCTCAAGTGGCTTCCCATTCGTCTTCGCCGGGATTCTCATATTTTATTTTTGCTCTACAGTATTCTGTTCAATCCTACAAACCCCTCTTACCTTAAAGAACGTTTTAAGTTCCTTCATGACACACATAATAGATATCTGAGGTCATCGGAAAGCTTGAGATTAGAGATGCCGATGCATTCCACCAGCTTCTACGACAAATCTTTTACGGTTCAAGCGGTGCGGCTATGGAATGCATTGCCCGAGTCAGTAAGACGTGCTCAATATTTGTCCAGTTTTAAAACAATGGTCAAACATCACTACCTTTCTCTATGATCGTTTTTACTTGGGTTCTATGCTTTTTGATTCATAATTTTAATTGTATTTATTTATCTATCATGTATTTATTCATTTAAGTCGTACACCTAAGACTACCTACAGTACTGTATTTCCTTTCTCTTTAAAATCCATCCAAAGGTTGTCTTGAAAAGATCGCTCTTAGCGATATGGCCGCCCATTGTGTCACCCTATGTAATGTTTACTTAATTTATTTTTTTCTGTAACTTATATGGTGTACATAATAAAGAGTATTCTATTATATTCTATTCTATTCTATTGTACTCTTCATTATTAGAAGATTCTCAGTGCTCTTCAAGATTAAATTTCCCAACTATATTGGAGTCGGCTTCCAGTCAAACCAGATTTAGCTGAAAACCTCCACAATCCATTAAGTGGTTAGCAGGGCTTTCCTTGGCAAGACTAGTGTCAGATTTTCTGTCTTCTGACTGTCCACGACTGCCAAAGATCTCCAAATGACAGCCGGGACCAACACCTTAATGTGCTTTCCGAGGCACGGAGGTAACTCGATATATTAAGATGGTCACCCATCCACAGACCAACCTCGGCAAGCGTTGCTTAACCAAGATTGTGTATAACTATTGCCACTATAACAACAAATAATAAAAATTAGGGTTTATGGTACGGTTTCGTGTGCGAGTACGGCTCGCACTTGGCTGGTTTTCCAGGTATTGTTTTTAAATTGTTACACGATGTTTAAGATACCATTCATATTAATCAATTACTGAGCCTCCGCTGTCAATTCGTCAGTCCGTCAGCGAGCTGTATCTCCGTAATAGGTACAGGAATCCGTAATAGGTACAGTATAAAAACTTGGTGGATGCCAAGCTTCACAGCTTGGCTCATCGCCGCAAGGTTGCCTGCTTGTCGGTCTTCTACAGATTTTACTTCGGCGAATGTGCTCAAGAACTCCACGATCTCATTCCACCAGCCCCCTTCTTCCATCGGACATCCAGACGCACTGCAGCTTACCATCCCTACCTTGTTGCTATTCCTTGAATTCGCACTAAGCGATTCCAAACGTCTTTTATAATGTGAACAGCAAAAGAGTGGAATTATCTGCCTGCGTCTGTGTTTCCGAACGCTTACAACCCTAATCTCATCAAAATTAGAGTAAACAGGCTCCTTCTAGGTAAGCTCGCTCCATCGTAGACTTTGTCTCTCTCATTTCGGACCAAGACTAAGGTCAAGAGAAAACCCATAAAAAGAAATGGGCTGTTTGCCTTTAATAACCAAAGTCTAAAGTTCAATTTCTAGCCAACTTGAAAGTTGCGGAATTTTAAGAGTCAACACGGCCCTGGAATGCAAACAGCATTTGGTCTTTGCCGATAAGAATCTGACATTAAGAAAAGAAAAAGAAAGATAAAGAGATTATTGGTGGCCAGTATGACACATACCAAAAATATAAAAATTACAATTATTATTTACATGTTTTTCCACTTGACCGGCCGACAGTCACGCGTCTGAACAACGCTGTTAAGCTTAATAAGTATTAAGCTTAAGTTATTAAGCGTTGTCCACCAATAATCTCTTTATCTTTCTTTTTCTTTTCTTAATGTTAGATTCTTATCGGCAAAGACCAAATGCTGTTTGCATTCCAGGGCCGTGTTGACTCTTAAAATTCCGCAACTTTCAAGTTGGCTAGAAATTGAACTTTAGACTTTGGTTATTAAAGGCAAACAACCCATTTCTTTTTATGGGTTTTCTCTTGACCTTAGTCTTGGTCCGAAATGAGAGAGACAAAGTCTACGATGGAGCGAGCTTACTTAGAAGGAGCCTGTTTACTCTAATTTTGATGAGATTAGGGTTGTAAGCGTTCGGAAACACAGACGCAGGCAGATAATTCCACTCTTTTGCTGTTCACATTATAAAAGACGTTTGGAATCGCTTAGTGCGAATTCAAGGAATAGCAACAAGGTAGGGATGGTAAGCTGCAGTGCGTCTGGATGTCCGATGGAAGAAGGGGGCTGGTGGAATGAGATCGTGGAGTTCTTGAGCACATTCGCCGAAGTAAAATCTGTAGAAGACCGACAAGCAGGCAACCTTGCGGCGATGAGCCAAGCTGTGAAGCTTGGCATCCACCAAGTTTTTATACTGTACCTATTACGGATTCCTGTACCTATTACGGAGATACAGCTCGCTGACGGACAGATGAATTGACAGCGGAGGCTTAGTAATTGATTAATATGAATAGTATAATACCTGGAAAACCAGCCAAGTGCGAGCCGTACTCGCACACGAAACCGTACCATAAACCCTAATTTTTATTATTTGTTGTTATAGTGGCAATAGTTATAAACAATCTTGGTTAAGCAACGCTTGCCGAGGTTGGTCTGTGGATGGGTGACCATCTTAATATATCGAGTTACCTCCGTGCCTCGGAAAGCACATTAAGGTGTTGGTCCCGGCTGTCATTTGGAGATCTTTGGCAGTCGTTACGGACAGTCAGAAGCCAGAAAATCTGACACTAGTCTTGCCAAGGAAAGCCCTGCTAACCACTTAATGGATTGTGGAGGTTTTCAGCTAAATCTGGTTTGACTGGAAGCCGACTCCAATATAGTTGGGAAATTTAATCTTGAAGAGCACTGAGAATCTTCTAATAATGAAGAGTACAATAGAATAGAATAGAATATAATAGAATACTCTTTATTATGTACACCATATAAGTTACAGAAAAAAATAAATTAAGTAAACATTACATAGGGTGACACAATGGGCGGCCTTATCGCTAAGAGCGATCTTTTCAAGACAACCTTTGGATGGATTTTAAAGAGAAAGGAAATACAGTACTGTAGGT
This sequence comes from Ceramica pisi, assembly GCA_963859965.1. NCBI lineage: Eukaryota > Metazoa > Arthropoda > Insecta > Lepidoptera > Noctuidae > Ceramica > Ceramica pisi. The sequence continues at coordinate 4,097,049 of OY982538.1, forward strand.
AGTCTTAGGTGTACGACTTAAATGAATAAATACATGATAGATAAATAAATACAATTAAAATTATGAATCAAAAAGCATAGAACCCAAGTAAAAACGATCATAGAGAAAGGTAGTGATGTTTGACCATTGTTTTAAAACTGGACAAATATTGAGCACGTCTTACTGACTCGGGCAATGCATTCCATAGCCGCACCGCTTGAACCGTAAAAGATTTGTCGTAGAAGCTGGTGGAATGCATCGGCATCTCTAATCTCAAGCTTTCCGATGACCTCAGATATCTATTATGTGTGTCATGAAGGAACTTAAAACGTTCTTTAAGGTAAGAGGGGTTTGTAGGATTGAACAGAATACTGTAGAGCAAAAATAAAATATGAGAATCCCGGCGAAGACGAATGGGAAGCCACTTGAGCTTGAACAATAACCCCTTTTCAGGAATTGCGATTGGTCTGTCACAAGTTGTATGTGTTTAAAATCACTGAATAAACATACGTACTAAAGTGATAGTGAATTTCGAAACACACAGGAAAATATTACTGACCCTATACAAATCATTTGTTAGAATAATAGAAGAAAGAAAAATACTGAATCAGATTGTTCCGCATATAAAAGCCTTTAATATATTTCTACGTTATAACAAGGCATCAAAAGGCGACTAACCCATCTTTAAACCAAACGGGCCTTATAACGGATGGCTCGAATAATTTAATAATTCACTCCTCAGCAGAAAATATTACATCTTAAGCTCTATTTTTACAAACGTAGTGATTATTTTCCTTTGAGCACACAATTATGAATGTATTCTTTATATGCGTGTTATTTGACATAGCCATTGTTATTCTATGAAGGCATGTGTTCGTATTTTTTATGTAACGCCTTCATACAATATGTATGAGCGAGCAAACTGATTAATTTTTGATAGGTATTTTTTGTGGTACGTGTTGATTTGGTTCTGTAGCAGCAGATGGTACAATGGGCTAAGTATGTAAATGTTGGAATGAAAACCATTTTATTTGGATGCTTAATATATTTTGAACGGGGGAATCCTGCTGTAAATATTAATTTCTTTTAATGAACTTTAATTGAAATATTACCTATGTAAGTTATAGTAAAACCGCACATTTGAAACCGTCGTACAGACTTCTCCCACAATATATAAATAAGTAGATGAAACGGTTAAAGTCGGTGTTCAACAAAACTTTTTGCAAAAAATACAACCGACTTCCAAAATTAAAGTTATTTTTTATTTTGTAGTGTTTTTTTTTGGAATAGGTTTTATTTTTTTGCAAAAAGTTTATTATTTTTTACTTTTTAGTGGTACCCCACACCTAACAACACCACTGCAAAATCGCAGAAAAGCAAAATACGCAATTTCGATTACTTGGATGACATAAAACTATCACCCAAGTAGACGAATTCCAGCTATTTCGATTTAAAATCCAAAGTTCGTAACTGATTTTCATAAAATTTAAATGGGACCAATCTGCAAGTATATCCTTTCAGATAAAACAAGAATTTTTCAAATCGGTTCATAATTGTCGGAGTTATGAGGTAACAAACATAAAAAAAAACTTCCAACTTAATTGAGAACCTCCTCCTTTTTGGGAAGTCGGTTAAAAATACAGGTTGAGCAACAGTCTGGCTCGGCGAGCTACTGCCGACCGCGTCCGAACGATGTGAATTGTGAGTGATTACCGAGCTGTTGCCATGTGCTAGTTACTGTAAGGCAAGCAGGTAGTCAAAACATAAAAATAATGTTGAAGTAATTAGGATACTATACAACTATCGTTGCTGTTTAACTGGATAAACAAGTTATGTTATGATGAAACTGAGAATCTGCTAATGAATATAAATTAGACTTTTCCTGCTTACACAAACCACTTTCAGTATAAATAAACCTGCCACGCACACACACCCACTACCTCACAAACACAGAAACACACACACACACACAGACACACAAACATACCAACAGACTTATAACCGTACGAATTGAGGACCTCCTCCTTTTTGAAGTCGGTTAACAAAACTAGACATTTAATTTTTAATAATTCATACTTTTGTTTTTAACTTATTACAGTCGTATGATATAAAAGAGCGGCGCCTCCTGGTACAGGCATCTATATGCTTAAAAGGGGAACGCCACCAACCGTATGACATTGTATAACGTGTAATAAGAAAATAAACATTTTTGTTTTATTTTTACTTGATTTTGATGCAACTCGCACGAGGCAGAAACTAAGATACGTTCATATGATGCGAGTAACTGTACTCCAGCTTCTCGGCAAGCTCGACCTGTGTATACTCATTATAATTTAATATGACTATCCTATACTGTGCTTCACTGCAGAAGAAAAGCCTCCTTAGAAAGAAAGAAAGAAAGAAAGAAAAAGAGTTTATTTGCGGTCAATAAAATCAAAATAATCGTTAGTTTTCGAGAAGATGCATGTTTTCAGTAATTATTTCTCATTTGTGTAGTTTAGTTGTGAGGAGATTACTTAAACTTTATACTTAGTAATAAAAAATAAAAGTCCCATTTTGAAGCCAAGATTATGTAGAAATTTAATGTATTTTTTATGACTTGATATTTCTTTTGGATAACGAGTACCTATATAGCTCCAAAAAACTGCACAAAAAACGGCTAGCACTGCGTTTTGCACGGGGACGCGCCTTAAGGAAGTTTTAATCATGACAAATATCTGACCTAACTGCCCTGCAGCTCTTTCTTAACGATGGTGAGGATCATAAGTTTAGCTGGTAGTCTCAAAAGTAAAATTATTAAAAAGCTATCAAGGAGGCACTAAAATAGATGAGGGTGAATATTGCAGTATTCTATAAACAAGTATCTATTAATTAATTTCACAAGATCCATCTTCTAATACCTCAAGATCCAATTAAGCGGGACCACCTAAAATTCTAATCCAACCGAACTAACGGATAATCCATTCCGGGAATCGAATGTTCTGACAATCAATAGGTACTCGCTTCGTTCATCAATCGTACTAAGGGTCACAGAATAGAAAATAACAGTGAGTGAACTCCATGCAACTAGCGTCATGGCGTACTTACACATACTCACGATCGTTTTGTACAAAAAATCACACAAATCATCATATACTACAACTAGCTGACCCACGCAACTTCGTCTGCGTCACATTTTCCATTAATGCTCTGCTCCTATTTGTCTTAGCATAATCAAATAACCTACAGCCTTTCTATAGCATTCAATAAATGGGCTATCTAACACTGAAATAATTTTTCAAATCCGACCAGTATTTCCTGAGATTAGCGCGTTCAAACAAGCAAACTCTTCAGCTTTATAATATTATTACTAGCTGACCCGCGCAACTTCGTTTGCGTCACATTTTCCATTAAAGCTTCGCTCCTATTTGTCTTAGCGTGATGATATGTAGCCTATAACCTTCCCCGATAAATGGGCTATATGACACTGAAAGAATTTTTCAAATCGGACCAGTATTTCCTGAGATTACCCCATACATACAAACTTACAAACTTACAAACATACAAACTTACAAACTTACAAACAAATTTTACCTCTTTATAATATTAGTATAGAAGTATAGACTAGCTGACCCGTGCAACGTCGTCTGCATAACATTTTTCATTACTGCTCCGCTCCTATTGGTCTTAGCGTGATGATATATAGCCTATAGCCTTCCTCGATAAATGGGCTATCTAACACTGAAATAATTTTTCAATTTGGACCAGTAGTTCCTGAGATTAGCGCGTTCAACCAAACATACAAACAAAGAAAAAAACTCTTCTACTTTATAATATTAGTATAGATTATAGTATAGATATATATATATGGACTCGGCTAATTTGGGGGGCTACTCTCTAAGCCTGAAGTCCATAGTTTCGGGCTTAGTATTCTATTCCATAATTATCATCTAACCACTAAGAATTAATGACAAAACGGTTTGACAAACGGTCTGTCAAATTTCATTTTTAGTTCGGGTTCATGCCATTCATTCTTAATTCGGGTTCGGGACTTATCGTAAGTCTGTATGTGATACCTACGAAGTAGAATACGCCCGTCACTAAGCCCGAAACTACGCACTTCGTGCTAAGAGAGAAGCCCCCTGGTTTGATATTATAATTATTACACACGGATATCCCATTAAAAATTATGTGCTTCCGAAATCATTTTTTTGCTAACATAAAATAATAGACAAAGGCGTATTGAGTTTAGCCTCCATGGGGAATTCCTCCTGGCAGGGTTGTAGAATTGGTCCGAAAGAGTCACCGTGGCCCTGGAATGCCAAAGATATTAGGAGGAACACGGGTGGGTTATAATCAGTAAGAGTCTATGACACCTTCCGCTCCACCTACAGCAGAAGGGAGAGTCATTCGATGATTTACCATCCATATAAAATGGGGACAATACTCTGTGTCACACGAAGATTATCAAAGCATTTTCTGGAGCTACTGTATGGGGAACACGATCTGAGTGCCAATTCTACTTAATTTTCAATTTCGCTTCTCAGTCCCAATCTCTCAAAACTAATCTTAATATTATATAAATCACGTGTCACGTTGTTTGTCCGCGATGGACTCCTAAACTACCGTCAAACGGGGTGAATAGGCACAGAATTGAACTTTCGGTCAATTTATCACTAACTAAGACTGAAAATATTATATTGATTTTGGTATCAAAACTTGAGTCGCATCCTGAAGATTCTTATGGACTTTACACTAAATCTTGTAAAGCACCCAGTTTTACATATTTCTTCAAAATTTAGGTCGTCCCTATTTAAACACGAAATGGGGTTAATAGGGACGGTGAAGGCACTATAGGGAAAAACCGTCAGGGCTGTCACACTTTGGTAAAATAGTAAGTACCTACCTAGGTACTAGGTACTTAGATAGGAATTATGATTAAAAAGGGAATTAAGGTAAGTAGTTCTATCAACGATTTATTAGTACTGTTGTACTCATTTAGTGCCTGTTCTATGAGTAGCTCGTCATATTTTTTATAATTTTTTTCTCGGCTCTGTTTGTATGTACGTGGCATTATCGGAAGTTAGGAATCTGAAAGGAAATAAGCTTAATGAAATTCTTATAATTGTAAAAATCTCCCGACACATTAAATCCTTTCTCCCATTACGAAAAAAAGCTGCGATGAATCTCCAATACGGCTGATGGTACCTAGGTACCTAACGCATCGAAATCGGTCCATCGACTTGGGAGCCACAATGGCACAGACATAAACACAAATAAATAAATGTTATGCCTATTTTGTGTTTGTGCTTCCAACTTTTAACACGTTAATTTTTACATCGGGGGCAATAAATTAAAAATGTTAATAATTACATCGGGAATAAGTGATTTAAATTACTTCATAAATCAAGTGACAACCCTGTCCCTATAGTCCCTTTACTGTCCCTTGACATACTGCATCGTCCCTATTTATTAAATATCCCGTCCCTATTGACCCCCCAGCCGTACCTAAAAACCCCCGAAGTGTACCGAATGACCTCTTGAAATGTAAAAAAATTACAAGTCTTATTAAAATATACTTTTATGAATAAAAAAGTATTTTAATTGTACTTATATTACTATATATAGATTCCTGAATAAACACGCTACTCGCAGATAGTTGTTTTGATACAAATTTTACCACAAAAACAATGTTACTCGATAAAGTTACAGGCACTTCAATAGCAGGTAATTCAAACAAGCAACTTTGGAATGTTGTTTTGACAATTTATTTCAACTTTTGTGTCAAATAAGTGTTGCCAGTTCAAAAAGTAACTATTCTACCACACATTCTTGCCATTTTATAGGCTATGGTTAGAAGATTTTCAGAGTTATTACCACGATTATTTCAATCCCGATTTTTTCCCTATTCACCCCTCGATTCCTATTCACCCCGTTTGACGGTACTTAACCGATTTTAACCAATTTTGCACACGGTGTGCAGGTTGATCCAACTTGAAAGATAGGGTAACTAACATCTCACTTAATAGTCGCAATATTATTTAGGAGCGGAGCATTCATGGAAAATGTGACGCAGAGGAAGTTGCGCGGGTCAGCTAGTATATGATAATTATAAGGCTTTTTGACAGTTTGCGATTCACATGCGAACGTGAACAAAAATTAATACATATAATTTGGCCCTCTTGTCTCGAACAAATGCCAGTCGCGACGACGCTCACACTTTGTAAAGTGTCAATATGTGCGTATTTGCTCTTTTAAAACTGATCTTCTGTAACTCTTTATTCTGTGTCGGGGTCTTTCCGGGAATCCAATAAAGAGACCGACCGTTCATTGTTTGCGTTAACTCAATTTATAAAAGAATCGATATGAATAATTTATACGCTCAGTATCGATACCAGTTGGATTCGTCCGTCACTTCCGAAGTATTAAAATACCATTTACATTATTTTCTTTGTGTTTTTGGGACTTTGACTTTGTGGTTTTTTTTTTCGGTTCTGAGTATTAAAATACTAAAATGAATATTTGATTTCATTTTATTTGAATATTGATCAGACAACGGAAGTCAAAAAAACAACTAGGAAAAACAGGAAAATATTTTTTGTTCATGAACATTACCTGTCTCATTATTATACAAAATAAGCAGTTATTTCTTACTGAACGTTTTCTTTTATTTAGCTAGCTATTTTTATCTTACTGATTCATTATAAGTATTACAAATTATGTAAGTAATTATAATTTATTAATTGTTTTACTAAAATAGATTATATTTCTTCTTTTGAAATTGCTTAGTTCCACATACTAAGCAATATCAAAAATTCATTCCGTCAAATTGAAGTATTATTTTAAGTCTTATAAACTTTGGTTTGATGGCTTTCTGCTATCCGACTTCTCCATAAAACCCGGTATTGAATTCCGTTATCAAAATGTAGGTTGATACCAACATTTTGAAAATAATTTAAACATGAGACTGCTGGGAATTTCACCATTTGTGAAGTAATAAATTTATTGAAAGCAAATGAGCAGTACTGGGTGCTATATTTCACGTCCAATTAGTGGTTATTGAATATAATAGAGTGCAGCATATTGTAAAATAGTTAATTATTGTTATTAGGGTGTACAATGTACATTTTAATAAGTTATGAGACCGCTGTGTTTAGGAAAAGCTTTTAAAATATTATACTGACAATAATACTGAATTTTACAAATCTCTTGTGTTTTAGCTTTCGTATTATTTTCCAAAGTTCAACAATATTTCCAGCGGTTTTGTGAATTTACACATTGATATATGTTGGGGTGATCAACTTCAATAATTGGACTAGAAGTAGGTTTCAACGTTTACTCTTGACATGAGTTACAGTTACAGAATTATTAGAAAGATAATTATCATTGAATTGGCGCGATATGCAGTCATGCGCGTCTTGTCTCGTTCGTGCAAAAATAGAAGAGGAAAAAAGATGGCCGCCGCCGGCGCAGGACTGCCCGTCGCGTTTCATCCGCGACGCATCGTCGAGGTTTAGCATTGGCGCGTTCCAGCTCCGTTGCGAACATCCTCCCCCCCCTTGGGTACACGTTCCCCAAGGAGCTCTTGGGAATCTAGTAAAGATAGTTTTGAGACGGGCCTATGAATGACGCCGTTCTCAGTCTTCACATCAACCACTCTGCATACGCCGTCAGCTCCCGGGTACAACTTGATGACGCGGCCCATGAGCCACTTCATAGGTGGCAGCTGGTTGTCTAGGATGAGGACCAGGTCGCCAACACGAACATGGTCTTGTGCACGCTGCCACTTGACGCGTTGCTGTAGAGTGGATAAGTAGTCCTTTGTCCATCGGGACCAGAAGTGGTGTCTCAAGCGCTCAATCAGCTGGTATCGATTGATGCTGGCCTTTTGGATAACGGGTGAAGGCAGTGAGGTCAATGGTCGGCCCACAAGGAAGTGTCCCGGTGTAAGTGCTGACAGATCAGAAGGATCAGCAGACATAGAAGTAATGGGCCGTGAATTCATAATGGCCTCAATCTGTGCAAACAGAGTGTATAATTCTTCAAAGGTTAAACTAGAGTTACTCGCTATCCGTTTTAGATGATATTTAGCTGTCTTGACTCCTGCTTCCCAGATACCGCCGAAATGCGGTGCATACGCGGGAGAAAACTTAAAAGTTATACCCTCCTTGCTCGCGAAGTCGCTGACTGAACGTTCATTTTCCTTGAGCAGTCTGTTTAGTTCATTACAAGCTCCTACAAAGTTTTTTCCATTGTCACAGTATATGGTGTGAGGTTTACCTCTTCGTGCTATGAATCTACGCAAGCATAAAATGAAGGCATCACTACTCAGGTCGCTCACGACCTCCAAGTGTACAGCCTTTGTGCTAAAACATACAAATATGCATAAATAGCACTTGGAGCTCTTGGCACCGCGACCCTTTCTATTTAAAATTAAAAAGGGTCCTGCAAAATCAGTACCACAAGTCGCAAATGGTGGAGCAGGAGTTACACGAGATTCCGGTAGATTACCCATTATGGGTTCTAAAGGCTTAGCTCTAAATCTTTGACAACGAACACACTTTCTGACAGTAGTCGCAGCTAATACTTTCCCACCTGTAGGCCAAAATTGTTCACGGATAGTATTTAACAGTTGCTGAGGGCCACAGTGTAGGAGACGAAGATGTTCTTGCTCAAATAAAAGTTTTGAAAAAGTGTGTTTGGGGTCTAGCAGTATGGGATGTCTTTTTTCATAGGGACAGTGAGATGCATTGTCGATCCTTCCACCGACACGTAAGACACCCTGTTTATCCAAAAAAGGATTCAAAGACAGAACTCGTGACTTAGAGTATAATTTTTCCAAAGTTTCAAGTGAGTGAATTTCCTTTGAAAAACATTCTCTTTGTGACGCTTTAGCTAGGAGTAACAGTGAGTTATTTAACTCAGAACAGGTAAGTTCACCATTTAATTTAGTATTAGATTTTTTAATGTTATATATAAATCTCAGTATGTAAGCAAATATTCTTTGTAGTTTGTATAGTTTAGAATATTTTTCAAATGGTATGACGTCACTAGACATAGTTTTAACATTTAAACTTATTTTTATTTCAGGTAAAGTGGAAGGAGTAGATTTAGATTGGGGCCATTCATGTTCACACTTGGTCAGAAAGAAAGGACCATGCCACCAAAGAATATTATCATTAAGAAGACGTGGTTGAATGCCCCTGGAAGCCAAGTCAGCGGGATTATGTTCAGAAGGTACATGACGCCATGTAGTTGTGTCAGTTAATTCTCGAATCTGTTCAATCCGATTGCTTACATAAGTTTTAAGAGTCTTAGGTGGAGTGTGCAACCACCCTAGGACTATGGTTGAGTCCGTCCAAAATACTGAGCGTGCAATCTTAATTTTTAAAGAGTGACATACTTTAGAGTATAGTTTTGCACCAAGTAAAGCGCCTAACAATTACAGACGGGGAATTGTTTCCGATTTCAAAGGGGAAACCTTAGCTTTAGCACATAATAAGTTACAGTTAACTTCGCCTAAACTATTAGTCGATTTGAGATAGATACATGCAGCATAGGCATTTTGCGAGGCATCAGTAAAGCAGTGAGCCTCTATGTAAATAGGAGAACTACAGAAAATGTATCTAGGTATCTGAATGTGAGCAAAATGTTGCGTTTCATTATGGAATTCTATCCACGAGTTTTGAATTTCTTTTGGAACTTCATCATCCCAATCTAATTTAAGTAACCAGAGCCTTTGTAGTAAGATTTTATGAAAAATAGTACAGGCAGATAAGAGACCTAAGGGATCAAATATTAGACACGAGTTCGACAATATAGAGCGTTTCGTAACTTTAGGAATCGATTTATTTTCGACTGAGTAGTTTAAAGTGTCAGAAATAGGTGACCATTTTAATCCTAAGACAGAAGTTTGTTTACTAAAGTCCAGAGATTGGTCAGTTGTAAGTATGCTATCAAAAATATCGGGAGAATTTGTTCTAAATTTACGCAAAGGGAAGCAGCCTTCAGCAAGTTTGGCAATCACTCCTGAAATTTTAGCCTTTAATAGAGATTTTGAGTCTGAACCAGTATTCAGGTCGTCAACATAGAAGTCATGTCTTATAGTATTGGCAACAGCTTCATCACTACACTCCGCTGCGAGTTGGACAAGACACCTAGTACTCAGATAGGGAGCTGAAGCTGTCCCATAAGTGACAGTATTGAGTTGCAAGGTTTTGAGTGGTTGACTTTCGTCTTCCCTCCAAAGAATAAGCTGTAAATGACGCTGTGATTCATGTACCATAACCTGCCTATACATTTTTTCAATGTCTCCCGTCACCACATAGGCACACTGACGGAACCTGAGCAGAATTGCCATTAAATCGTCCTGAACTACTGGTCCAACAAATTGGATATCATTTAGTGATTTATTAGTAGAAGTTTTACAAGAAGCATCAAAGACTACTCTTAACCGAGTGGTTTCACTGCTATCGCGAATTACTGCATGGTGAGGAATGTAATATCCAAAGCTAGGACGGCTTACTTCAGATAAATGCCCTAATCTGCGATATTCGTTTATAAAATCAATATATTCATTTTTTATCTTAGATTTATTTAGTTTCTTTTCTAAATTAAAGAAGCGCCTTTTAGCAATAAGATAAGAGTCCCCTAAAGCCTTACTGGGAACTTCACGCAATGGAAGTTTTACACAAAATCTCCCATCACTCAGGCGGACAGTGTTTTCAATAAAATGGTTTTCACAATATTGTTCCTCATTGGAAAACTTAGTATTTTCATTTGGCAGAGCAGGAATATCTTCAACTTCCCAGAATCTAGCCAGAGAGTCCCTAATTTCCTGAGAAAAGTTCGAATTAGTAGTAGTAGTAGGGCTCCCACCGGCAGGGCCTGACATGAGCCAACCCAGTTTAGATTTTATTAGTGTAGGTTTATTTTTCCCTAACTTAATTTGTTCAGAATCTACAATTTCCCAATAAATATCAGCTCCTAGCAGTAAGTCAATTTCAGAAGGCCTGTAGTAGGTAGGATCTGCTAGTTCTATAGATTTGGGAAGATTCCATTCAGAAGTGTTAACCCTTGAGCTGGGCAACATGCCAGTAATATCAGGCACTAAAAGACATGAAACATTAGCATGGAATAGGTTAATCCGAGATTTAAGTTTTATGTTACACCTTTTAGTAGTATTAGTTAACTTATTATTTATACCAGCAATTGAAATATTAGTATTAAAACAAGGTAAATTCAATTTTCTTTGCATTCTTTCAGTTATAAATGAAGACTGGCTTCCATTATCTAGTAATGCTCTCACAGTGTGTGTTTCAGAAGATCGGCTATCAATTAATTTTACTTGAGCAGTGCATAAAAGGATCTGCCTGGGCATTGCCACAGAGAGTGATACAGGATTAAACATGGCAATAGTAGTAGATGTCTGAGAGGAACTTGCTTCTTGAGGAACTGATGTCGCAGAAGAAGTATCAACAGGTGAGTTTGTCTTCACTTTATTTGACTGTGGTTTATGTAGCAGTAAATTGTGTCTTTTGTTGCAGATTTTACAATAATTATGTTTGCAGTGAGCAGAGTAATAACCAGGACGCAAACAGTTGTGACAGAGCTTATGCTTATTAACTTCCATAAATCGAGAATCCAACGACATGTCCTTAAATTTATCACACTTATATAGTAAATGATCTTGTGAACATACAACACAGCCTTTTTCATTAGTGTTTGAAGAAGAAACAAATGATTTAGTTTGTTTGTCTTTAGAGTGAGTACGTTTATCAGTTTTAGTAGCAACATTATTATTGCTGTACTGTAAGGTTTCTAAAACGTCAGCACGATTTCTTAAGAAATTATAGAATTCTTCTATTGTTGGCGAAGCAGCAATAGTACTCCTGTGCTCCTCCCATATGCGACCTGTGGCGCCATCTAGTTTGGACACCATAATATACACAAGTAAAGTATCCCAGCGGGATTCAGGATCATTTAAAGAAGATAGGGCTCGAATATTTTTAGAATAGTAATCTATCATAGTACGAAGTGACTTGTAATTTTCTTTAGATATTGTATCAAAATTCAAGATAGCCTTCAAATGATTATTACTAAGTATCCGGTTGTTATCAAAGCGTTCCGTAAGTAACTTCCAAGCTAACTTATAATTGGCAGCAGTAAACTCAATTGACTTAATTATATCAGATGCTCCCTCCTTTAATGAAGAGCGAAGATAATGAAACTTGTTAATTTCTGGTATAGTATCATTGTTGTTGATTAGAGAATCGAAAGTGTCTCGAAATTCCATCCAATTTAAATAGTTTCCATTTAAAGGAAGGCAGCTGAATCGTAGGCAACTTAATGTTATAGTTACGAATATCTTGATTGATATTCTGACAGGTAGATATTGAATTACAGTTCCTATTTTCAGGTTCACTAGGGGCAAGACTTTCAATAATCAGTTGAGCTTTAGCGATGTTAGAGCAAAATTCACTTTCAATCATGTCATTTTCTTCCAACTGATCAGGATCTAAACCCTCAATTTTAGTTTTTAAATCATCAAACTGTACTAACAGTTCTTTGAATCTTAATAGTTTTAATTCCGTTTCAATGATTATTTGTTTAGGAATACTGTCAGCCTCTATTAGTTTTATGGTATTTATGTATTTAGAGAATATAGTTACTCTAGCCTTTATCGTACCACGTTGTTGAATAAGAGATTTCAATTCAGCTGACATGGTGAACACTTATAAGAACCGAACAGACCGTCAAGAAATTAGCTATGCTGGTAAAATTAAGAAAATGAAGCCAAACCGTATATGTCGCGCAATGGCTACGACAACAGCTCGTGCAGTCAGCGACTCACACACAAGCAAGCAGGTTACACAGCACAGGATGCAAGCAGTAGCAGAGATGTGTAGGTAAGTTTAAAGCAGCGCATTCCAACAGGACCCAAGAAGCAGGCAGCACAGCAAGTCTGGAAAATGCCAGGGTGGTCCCATAAGCAAAGTGAAAGAGAAAGTAAGTAGTTACTAGTAAGGCAGGTATGCTTGTCATTTAATTAGTACCTCCTTACTTAGCAACTTGTCTTAGAATCTGACTCCATAAGGTGTAAGTTAAGTAAGTAGTTAGGTGGGCAGTTGTCATTTATGTAGACCTAACTATTTAATCATCATTTGCAAGTAGTTGTAGGTACCTAGGTGTCATTTCAGTATATAGTAGGTACCTACACAAGAAATTATCAGTACCTAACTCCAGACAGTATAGAATAGAAATAGTGCACAGAAATCGGCTGATTATGAATGTCGGACCTGTAGATTAGGTTAAGCATGTTAAGTACCAAAATTGGGCGTACTTCCCTGTGAACCGACCAAATCACTCACTACACAGGATTGCAGGGACAGGTGGGTCATCAGCACGCGCACGCGTTCATCTAGGATTCTCAGCAGCTCAGCGCGTTGTCGTTTCCTGGCACCACACCACGCCACGCGGTCGCCTCTTCAATATTTCTTCAGTTGATCACGTCGGGGTCACCAAATGTTGGGGTGATCAACTTCAATAATTGGACTAGAAGTAGGTTTCAACGTTTACTCTTGACATGAGTTACAGTTACAGAATTATTAGAAAGATAATTATCATTGAATTGGCGCGATATGCAGTCATGCGCGTCTTGTCTCGTTCGTGCAAAAATAGAAGAGGAAAAAAGATGGCCGCCGCCGGCGCAGGACTGCCCGTCGCGTTTCATCCGCGACGCATCGTCGAGGTTTAGCATTGGCGCGTTCCAGCTCCGTTGCGAACAATATAAAATCATTCGACAAACGATGGGTACTCGTATTAAAATATGAAAAAAATATGGACGTTGAAAGGTATTTTTGCGAACTTATTAATAACCGTCTCTTTCGCGTCATAATCTGTCTTGATCTTCTTTTTATAATTACTAGCTGACCCGCACAACTTCGTCTACGTCACATTTTCCATTAATGCTCCGCTCCTATTTGCCTTAGCGTGATAATATATAGCCTTACTCGATAAATGGGCTATCGAATACTGAAACAATTTTTCAAATCGGACCAGTAGTTCCTGAGATTAGCGCGTTCAACCAAACAAACTCTTCTTCTTTATAATATTAGTATAGAATCTTGAAATCTCATAACATCAGAGCTATTGAACATATATTTAAAAAATCTCTCATGTTTGTTTCCTAGTCATTATTATGAGGTAACGGTTTATTTGCAATACATTAAGGCCTAGTTTCTGAATAAATTAGTATTCTGCCACCGATCGACGACTTTCAAGTCCTGAAAAAAGTCGAATAACGTGTTTCGAACGCAAAGATCTCATACATTTTGAACTTTTTGTCTGTCATTTGTAGATCTTTGCCAGTTTTTACGGATAGTTAGTAGCCAGAAAATATTTTTTTTTAATGCAAAACGGGAAAACTCTTGGCCCAAATCTCAACTGATGGAAAGTGATGATTAGGCCGAAGATGGAAGCGAGTTTCACCCGGAATCCTCTTACACAGAGGAACTGGCTATCATACCTCTAACTGCCGGAACACAACAATGCTGTTAACATAGTTGTTATGGTGACAGACTTAGACATGATGGTGGTAGCTTGCCAGGCGGACTAAGAACAAGTCCTACCACCAACCAAACCGAGCAAAAAATTTGCCTCCGCTGGGAATCGAACCCGGGACCTTTGGGTCAGGTGGTTGATGGTGACCACTAGACCACGGAGGCGGTTACCTGTTTAGCACCACCCGGGGACCACGTGTAGGGATTCGCTGAAGGGTATTCTTCTACGGACGCGGGTGACTCGGCCCCCAAAAACCAAAAAATATGACACCAGTCTTACCAAGGAGTACCGAGATACCCACTTAATGGGTTTCGGAGCTTTCGGAGAGGTATTGAGCTGAATCCGGTTTGAGTAGAAGCCAACCCCAATAATCAACAAAATAAGAATTAAAATTTTTCAAACTTAACAGACAGTTGTGTTGCTAGAGATTTTGTTCCGCCACTTCTTCTTTCTAGCTAAAAAACTAGGAAGTGGTGACGGGCGGGCAATTTGTTTTTTGTAAATTTTGACGTTCTTAAATTGCTGATTTTCAGCCAGTTTGAATGTATTTTGATTTTTTGATTTTGAAAATAGTTGCAAAAAGGCTAGGCACATGATGATGAATCATTACCATGTCTTTGTATAGAATCTCTAGATACCTAACTACTTCAGCAGTTACATAACATGAACACTTTATTAACTATCCCTTCAATAATAAATTCCTGCACATACTTTGGTATTATTATACCAACAGCTGTTTCAACCGGACACAGTTGTTCTAATAATGACCGGGACGGTTGAACAAAGCAATACTCTGAATTAAATGTCCGCCACAGCGGACCGGCCGCTGATTGGAGGCGCCCGCTGAAAGATTGTCGCTGTGTTTTTAATTAACGGTAAGTAATTGAATTGTGAATTGGATTTAATTAAATTAACGGTAATTGATTGATTTTAACGACATCGGAGTCATTCTGGCTGGTAATGACGAGGAATTGTGAACATCAATCTTATTGTTATGCGTTGTGTCTTGTGGGTACAACTATTTTTGGTTGGTTATTCTCTTCGACATCTTAGAGTTGCAAGGTTCTAGAGTGGTGAACGATAGATACAGCATTGGAAACCGCTAGATGCCAGAAGCACAGGAATAGTCGGTGTGGTGAGATCTGAGGGGTACTTCTGTCCAGCACTGCACGTCTTCTGGCTGAAATGATACTACAATTACAATGAAAAAAATATATGAATGAATATGACGCTTGTGTTAAATTAGTCATCATCAAAATAAACGAGCTTAAAAAATTATAATGGACACACATTGATGTGAATTTTAATCCTTTTTAGATCTTTGCTAAAAAATAAATTAGGAAACGTATTTTCTATCTTGTTGGTTTTGGAATTCTTGACAATTTAATGAGAATTTTACTAATTAAAAAGCTCATAATTAAATTGCGTGCATCGCATGCAAATCGATTTTTGGTCATAAAAAACCAGTCTTCAGAAAACTTTCCATAATTGAAAAACATCACTTTAGATTACATCACAGTAACTACCACCCAGTGAGTTACCCTTGTGCGTTACCCGGCTGCTCGTTATAATGCCATTTAGACTAACGCAATACTCGTTTTGTTTCAAGCTTTCACGTGACGATAGAGTAGGATGTAGTTTTCCTTAAAATATCATGTGTTTAGTATTTTGAGGTAATAGTGTAAAAAAACTTACCCATCGAATTTCAGCTACTTTGGCCAACTTCAGTGGATATTAGTCCAGTAAACAGGGCCCCAAGTCTGCTATTTAAGAATGGCTCAAATGAATATCAATTGGATCTCAGTAGCAGTTTTAACTAAATTTGGTATTCCGCTACTAATTTAAGACCAATGGTTTTCCAGTGACATTCCATTGAACTGCTATCGGAATATTTGCTAGTCTGCTCTTCACTCGTGTAACAATTTGTAAATCGATTGTGGACTTGATCGGTATTCTACTCTTGTTTGACATTTATATCCATGGACACTCAATTGACTCTGAGTGTCAATTTCACGATTGAAGTACGATTGTGCAACAATAGATAATCTTAGGATTTTACAAGTCACTCAACGAAAAATATTAAATAAAAATACTGAAAAGATGCTGCGGTTATTGTAACGAAGGCGTATTCTAGCATTAGCTAATGCTCAAGATCGCCGTCGGCGTCGTCACCTTTTGGCTGAGCGCCGTAAAAAGCGGGCCTCGATGAGGGCAACGGTGGATGCCGTGGAAGATTTACCCAATGCGGAATTTATTAAAACATTCCGCGTTGGAAAAGTGGAAGTGAGAGCCCTGACAACTATTATAGGCATGGAATGGAAAGGAAAGAGGCCATTGCTCTCCTGTCTTTTGGACGCAGTCTGACGATATGCTGTTAAGAACTCCGGCGCACTCTTGCCAAAGCCTTTTCGACAGACTGCGCCCCTCTTTGGACCGTGAGCAGCGTCCAAGGGCTAGCTCCTGCTGCCCTTCTAAATACTCTATCAGAGCTTCAATTTGTTGGACGCTCATATTATTAGCCTAAAATATAAAAGAAAACAGTTAATATGCTGTAATATTACAGCGAAGTATACAATACTCATACAATAAAACTTTTTACAAAAATATATTTTTTTTGTAAAAAGTTTTTTATTTTTCACTTTTTAGTGGTACCCACACCTAACAACACCACTGCAAAATCGCAGAAAAGCAAAATACGCAATTTCGATTACTTGGATGGCATAAAACCATCATCCAAGTAGACGAATTCCAGCTATTTCGATTTAAAATCCAAAGTTCGTACTTAACCGATTTTGATAAAATTTAAATGGGACCAATCTGCAAGTATATCCTTTCAGATTTCAGGTTCGTAATTGTTGGAGTTATGATGTAACAAACATAAAAAAAAAAATACAACCGAATTGAGAACCTCCTTCTTTTTTGGAAGTCGGTTAAAAATGGACATTTTACAATGTTTTTACAAAGTTCTATAGATGTGAAAATATAATTTGGCGAGTACTTACCGATTAGAAATTTACTTTAATTAGATCCAACATCCAACAACCAATTAAATATTATGTATTTTTGTTGTTTTGATAGCAGACGGAACTTCAAACAAATCTGATACCGGTAAGGCGGTAACAATAAATTTGTCGTGACGTGCAAGATGACAGATGTTTTTTTTAAATTATCAATCTGCTCATTGATAACTATGTAATACAGCTGAAACCTGGTCTTGCTCCTGCAAGACCGAAGCTTTCCGAAGCACGTAGCCCGAAGTCAAGCTGCTACTAAGAAATTTTAAAGCCTCGTCGCGCTCTTGCAAGATCGAAGCTTTCCGAAGCACGTAGCCCGAAGTCAGACTGCTACTTAGAAATTCAAAGCCTGGTCTTGCTCCTGCAATGAAGAAAAGGGAGTTAGTGAAAGTTTGACGGCTGATAGGGTAGAGTGGAAATAAAAACAGTATTGCGCCGACCCCAAGTTACATGAGATAGGGCAGGAAGATGATGATGGTCTTGCTCCTGCTAGACCGAAGCTTTCCGAAGTACGCGGCCCGAAGTCAAGCTGCTACTGAGAAATAACTAATGGAAATTCCAATGTCACTTTGCTGTAGTTCTGTAGGCTAATTCACGTAACTAAATAAGTGCTGTTGCTGTGCAGTTGAAGTTAAGCTTCGATCAAAACAACGCTATTCGTATTCTCTACCGCTGTCAGACACGCTCGCGTCAAGTTTGCGTCACGCGAGCGCAATAACGGCATTCTACTGTTGCGCGTCTTTGGTGCGTGCTTCGGAACGCAACATGATAGATGACAGCTTTTAAGTTTAAGTTTTAATATTATAATAACTTCGCATTCATTGAAATTTAAATGATCCTATTTGATTATTTAGTGAGTAATGTTTTTTTTTCTCCACCATCAGTAAGTTTGGTAGAGTTTGGCTGTCGTGCAGTTGACGTGCAGTTCACGCGCAGTTTACGCGCAGTCAAAGATTACAAGAATACCGTTTTTCACTCAAACTTAAACTTGACTGCAACTGCACTAAAACTTAATCGGCGCGTCATAAAATTACGTGAATTAGCCATCTGGTCTTGAAGTTGCATTCGTCTTACGATTCCCATGTCCAATGGCTCTAGATAAGTGCTTGGCTGTAATCAATGTGTATGCGGTTAAATCAATCAATTGTGTAATCGTGTTCTAAGTAACTCGGCTAATTGTCTGATTGATTGAAATTGCCTTCGTGGTCGAGTGGTTAAGGTGTTTGCCTTGATGGCCAATTTTACAAATTTTTAAAAAAACTTTCGCATTCGTATGTCAATCGCAAACTGTCAAAGAAGTCTTAATTTTCATACATGTTTGACAGATTGCGATTGAAATGCAAATGCGAAAGTTGCGCGAGCGATTCCGTCGGAAAGTATACTTTGTAAAGTTGTTTTCCAGTTTGACTAAAATACTGCAGGCTTCGGAAAAGTAAAACAGCCTTGAACTTAGTAAAATCGTTTTTAAATGAAAGACAGCAGCTAGTTCATATAAACGGCAAACATTCAACAGGATTAATCGTGAAAATACCACACCACAAAATACCACAAGGCTCAATTTTGGGTCCTTTCTTATTTATAGTTTATATAAATGATATTTTAGAAAATAAACTCAATATGGTGTTGCTTGCTGACGATACATCTTTGATTTTTAAAGTAACTAGACATGCAAACAATCTTGACAATGTAAATAACGCTCTAATGAAGGTCCATGATTGGTTCACTGCTTATAATCTAGTGTTAAATGAGAAAAAAACTTTTGACATTTGGTAAAGTGAATCGAATGCACTTCGCATTCGATTCACTTTACCAAATGTCAAAAGTAATAATTGTGACATAATATTGAACAAGGAGAAACTAGAATTAGTCGAAGAAGCAGTTTTCCTGGGGATAAGGCTAGACTCAAGGTTGCAATGGGGTCCTCATTTAACATCTTTTGCAGGAAGGCTAAGTTCAGCAAAATTTAAAAACTGTGTAAAACGCACACTATGCAAACAAGAATATTATAAATTAGGGGAGTACATTGACGACAAAAATGCTTGGCTCAATGCTGGTCCGCTCCACAACGACTAAAATGCCCGAACTTTGATAAAGATGTGAAAACATTGTTGGACCTGCTGAAGTTTGTAAGATTATCTTTGCATTGTATAGACTCATTAAATAATCTAACCATGATTTTGTAAAAAGGCAGTGTTTAAAAGAGTGTCCATGGAGTTTCTTGCACGTTCTTCTCCATAGGATCTACTCTTTGGAACGTGCAACTGCCGCGCTGGAGATAGGATTGGTGAGTTTGTTTTGTTGCAGAATAACTTGCTACTTTTTTCGCTAGCGCCGCAGAATTAGCTTCATCTATTTGACTGACATACCTTGACTATTCAAAAGTGCCTGTAATATTTGTATTTGGAAGGTACGTATAAGCCGGTGGTTCCAGCCGCCGAATGGTGTTCGTCAAATCTATACTAATATTATAAAGCAGAAGAGGTTGTTTGTTTGTTTGGTTGAACGCGCTAATCTCAGGATAGGGTGCGATTTGAAAAATTATTTCAGTGTTAGATAGCCCATTTATCGAGGAAGGCTATAGGCTATATATCATCACGCTAAGACAAATAGGAGCGGAGCAGTAATGAAAAATGTTACGCAGACGACGTTGCACGGGTCAGCTAGTATACCATTTCAGAGGCCCTTGAGGCGGTTTAGAAAACGAATAATTTATTGATTATTTAGATTAGAGGTAAGAAACACGACTGCTGAACGAGAAATCCCGGACGATGGACTTCCAAGGGACGAAGAGTGTTATTAAAATTTTTAGTCAGTCCGATTTATGGCAATAGGAGCTTCTATTTGATAGGATTCGTCGATATAATAATGCACCATTTTGCTTCTGCCTAACCCATTTCGGGAACACTAGCGTTGTATAATATCATGTTTCGCCCAAAATAAAACCGTACTATTTGATACAAAATTCATTGCCATACAAATCTTTTGATGTTCCACATGATAATATCGTTAGTTACACGACCAGTCAAAAATAAATCTACGAATAAAACTGTTTTAGAGAGCGTGCATTGAATATATTCTGTCGGGAAACAAGTATTGTTTATGGGTTTAGGGATATTGAATTTTTCTAGTTTATGTTTTTTGTTGTTTTTGTTAAAAGTATGCATGGATTGCGAACAACAGTAATGGTCTATAACAATAAATCGCTTATGAGGATTTTGTATTTGAAAAAGGCAATCGATTTACAGTCGATACCTAGAATTATTAATAGAATTATAATCTACTGTTAGAGAATTCTTGATTGATGCAAATCTACACGTTGTGTGCTACGGCGTAGCAGACGGGCGGCGTAGCGGTTTGTTTTGCTGCTACGAAAGCGTAGACAATCGACGTTGTTTAGTCAACGATGACTTCGTAGCGTACAAAGGCTACACTATATACTATCATGACAGTTGGGAATGTTAATGAAAAAAAAAAACATTTAGTTTCAATAAAGTTTATCTGAAAATATACAAAAATTTAATACTAACAGTGAAAACAGAATCAAAATTACTCGAAAAATAAGATATATAATTATTTTTAACCTTCTCGCGAAAACGCTGTTTTCTATGGCTGTTGTAAAGACGTCATGGACTTTGATGTCAAAGTCCATATTGGGTTTCTCTTTCTAATTGTAATCTTTGAAGCTTTACTACTTCATCGCTGATAAAGGTATTTAAAAATAATTTCATGATGTTTACTGAAGCTAATAAATATTTCATTTTGCAAATAAAAAATAAATCGCTTGTATATTCCCTATTAGACGCCATAGCTAACTGTTTTACATAAGTAACTGTTTTAAATTTTATTTTAGTTCAAGCTTTGACCACAATATTATTTAATGAATATAACATAGTTATCTTTAAAATTTCCATAAAAAAGTTCAGCCATTTTGATACGAATAAAAATGTATACTATTTTTATAAACAACACTTTTTTTTTTCAAAGCGAAACAAAGTATATTTTTTTATGTAAATTGTGACCCATATTTAAATAATCCACTGATCGGAGATAGGTTTCGGATTTAACGATACCGCTGCCGGATACCGGTTTACTGTACGTAAATTACGGTAAAATTCCGGTATTTTTAGGCGAACTGTGCCAGCGACATATAGTACATCTCATTTATGAAGCTCTCAAATAATTTTGTACTTTATTGCTACAGGCTTAGAGTTAGGATTCGCATGTTAAGTGAAGATTAATATTGTAATTTTAATACTTTTAGGATGCATGCTTGATTCCTCTTTTAGTTTTGTTTGGTTTGAAGTTTGTCAGAGTAATTAAATTGCTCTACGAAATGGGATAATTAAAAAGTATTAAGTGAACTATTCAACTGTGAAATAAAAACCCTGTGCGTTTAAAATGTGTAGCTCCATTATTACTGGAAATACATGGGTTAAATATATATTAGCCTTAAACTTTCAAAAGCGGTCAATGACCTACCCACATCTATTGAAATTCACTATGTAAAAACGGCAATCTTACTTTTGCTTCAAAATGTGAATGTTCAGATGAATTAATGTTTGTTACTCAGTCACTCCGAAACGGCCTAACAGATCTGGATGAAATTTACTCTTTACTTTAGTTTAGGTCAGAAGTGACAGAGACAAAGTCAATAATGGAGTGAGTTTTCCCAGAAGAAGCCTTTTCACACTAACTTTGAAGAGATTAGGGTTGAGTGCGATCGGAAACACACAGGCAGAGAGTTCCACTTCATTCCTGTGCGCGTTAAAAAAGACGTTTGGAAACGCTTAGTGTGAATTTGGTGGAATAGCAACAAGGTAAGAACATTTCAGTACGTCTAGATATCAGATGGTAGAATGAGGCAGTTGGGATGAGGTCGTGAGCTTGATTTTTTACAATTACCAGAAATGAAAAGCAATTCCTAATTATTTTTTCGGACTGCAAATTAAATCATGACCAACAGTTTCCTAGATAGGATTTTTATCTTGCAATCACTGTTTTATTCACCCGGCACTATAAAAACGCATTAAAATGGAAGCAAAATTAATGGGAATTCTAAAAGCACAGTGTGGCAAGTAATAAAGCTAATACTTAATTGACAAGGTAATTAAGAGTGACAGCGAGCGTAATTGAAAGAATACTATGGCTTAGGGATATTAGTGTTACGAAGGAAGCGTTTTAATTGAAAAAATGTATAATTTATTCACTGATTGCCAGTTTTTATTAGGAGAAAAAGGCAAGTTTAGTTACAATTTTATTAATGGTGGACGTGAACAGTGCTAATAGACGTCTATTTAGTTGTAAATATTTTGATTCTTTCTTTACATCACCCAATGGTTGATTGGTAAAAATAAACAAGGCTTTGAATTCAGATTTATGTGCCTAAAGTATCAAATAAATTGTATAGTTAGCAAGCTGAAGTGACAGTAGTCTCAGCTCTGTCCATCTTAGGGTCAATAATTAATGTTTTAATGCGGAATCCTTAAGTAATGATTCGGCTAGATTATGGGCCAGGTGCAGGCAGTGTGATAGAATAATCACTACATGTTATAAAACAAAGTCCTCCGCCGCGTCTATCTGTCTGCCTGTTCGCGATAAACTTAAAACTGCAGTTCCGATTTTCACGCTATTTTCACCAATGGATTTTTGACGAATGTTTTCTATACTAATTTTATAAAAAGGTAAAAATGTAGTGGATCGTTTGTATGTAGGGGGTAATCTCAGGAACTACTGGTCCGATTTGAAAAATTCTTTCAGTGTTAGATAGCCCATTTATCGAGGAAGGTTATAGGCTATATATTATCACGCTAAGACAAATAGGAGCGGAGCATTAGTGGAAAATGTGACGCAAACGAAGTTGCGCGGGTCAGCTAGTAATAATATTATAAAGAGGTAACATTTGTTTGTATGTTTGTATGTAGGGGGTAATCTCAGGAACTACTGGTCCGATTTGAAAATTTCTTTCAGTATTAGATAGCCCATGTATCGAGGAAGGCTATAGGCTACATATCATCACGCTAAGACTAAAAGGGGCCGAGCTTTAATGGAAAATGTGACGCAGACGAAGTTGCGTGGGTCAGCTAGTAGTATATAATTTGTCAACCAACATTCACGCGGGCGAAGCCGCGAGCATCAGCTAGTATAAGTTTATTTTTACATAAAACAACAACAACAACAACAACAACACAATATATGAATACAGAGGGCTGTACAACTTAAGAGTCGGAGATTTAGCAACCTTATATAATACAACCGTGACATTTTGTATTAGTTTACAGTTAGTGTAAATACATTAAATAGAGTAAATTATTGTTATTAAGTAACTAGCAGTAAATATATACGTATGAGTGTAGTGTGTGGGTATGTATGTGAAGTGTGAGTGGATGAAAAGCTTGCTGTCAAGGGAGGTTTGTTTAAGATTCATCAGTCAATATTTTTTCTGTTTCATGGTAAGTAAGTAAGAATAGATCTTTTGGTGAAGATCCGAAAGGATACCGGAAAGCGAAGATTTTTTCTGAAAGGTGTGATTTGACGTCATTCAAATTTATAATACATAAATATAACAGCTGCCCCAGCTGAAGCTTGTGTATTTGAAGTATTAATAACTAGCTGACCCGCGCAACTTCGTCTGCGCCACATTTTCCATTAATGCTCCACTCCTTTTAGTCGTAGCGTGATGATATACAGCCTATAGCCTTCCTTGACAAATGGGCTATCTAATACTGAAAGAATTTTTCAAATTGGTCCAGTAGTTTCGGAGCCTATTAATTTCAAACAAACAAACATTTCCTCTTTATAATATTATATAGTGTAGAAGATGAATGTACCTACCACAATAAAATCACCAGTATTTCCACACACACATGCACATCACACACACGCACACACACACCACACACACACATACAAAAGCACACTTTAACACTCAAGATATTATACTATCTTAATATCCAGAAATTAGCTATATATTCAAACATTTATTAAACACCTGAACTCTGGGTAGTACCTACACATGCAACTATTAAAAGCACCCATAGACTGTCAGTTAAAACTCGCCATTTTAAAATTCCAATTTTCCAACTCAATTCGTGACTATTGCGATCGTTTCCGCAATCGTGAGCGGTACGAAATTATACTGAGGTGCATTTTATAAACTGAAGCGGATTGGGACTCTACGCACACAGCTTTGGAGTGGATTTCACTGACGGAATCTGTGTTCCCTGATGACTACAACCTGGATATCTTTTAGTCACTAGTGTAAAGATTACTTCTAGGCAAACTGGGTCCACCAAACCAATACCAAAATAAAAAAAATACGCCTGCTTTCCCCGATGGGTAGGTTGGAGTGTACCTTAAATATTACATTCAAACTTTTTCTTCAGTTCATTTTCAATCCCACAGAACATGGTGAAAGCCTGTTTCCATGCTTCTCAATGGCCTGACTTATACCTTCAGAAAAAACACAAGCGTACACATTTTCACTTCACATAATATATAATATCTAATATCAATGATTAAATAATCATTCTTCAATAACTTGCTCCATACACTGATAGTGACAGGCCGCAATGAAACCACTGTTTCAGTTCCACGTAATTGACTGAAAGAGTGGTCAATATTAGGAGTTTAAAGAAGATATTCAGTTATTGTTACCATATTGAGTTTAAAATAATTGTATAACGTTACCAATAAATCATGGACGACCGCATTGATGTCGAAAACAATATCTATAATTAAAAATTCGAGAAGCAACAAACTCTAGGCAAGCCTGCTTCATCTTCGACCGCATCATCGCTTACCATCAGGTGAGATAGTGGTCAAACGTATGCCTATCAATAGTAAAAAAAATACTAGACAACGTTCAAACTCCAGTACAACCCATTTTTGTAGGGCCTGCTGTTTAAACATGGTGTACAATGATTACTTAAAAACCGGCCAAGTGCGAGTCAAATTCACGCATGAAAGATTCCGTTTTTTTTTTCTTATTTGTTGAAATAGCAGCAATAGAAATACAAACTGTGTTAAAAATTTGAATTATCTGCGTAATACGGTTCATGAGCTAAGCCCGCTGACAGACAGACGGATAGATGGACAGCGGAGGCTTAGTAATAGGGTTCTGTTGGTTAACCTTTGGGTACGGAACCATAAAAATTGACTCAAAGTACACAAAACTAATGAAAAATAGCATTTCATAAAACAAAACTCTGCTTCCCATATTCTGCATCAATTTCGGTGCAACACTCATAGCTTGTCCCAATCTATGTGACATATGCACGCACTGAAGCCAGAAGCTGCCTTTGTCCGGCACTAACCAGTAATAGCTAGTAATAACCGGTTATAATTACTCCATAGCTCGGCCACGGCTTTTGATCGGGCGGCGTGAAATGCTTTAGATATATGCATATTCCTCGATGCATCATACAATATGTATAACGGAATATCAGGAAAGGCAGCCGTTCATCATGGACGTGTTATATCAGGATCGTTGAAATATTACCACGTTTGTGATTAATAACAGTCACTCGTTTTATTCAATAACACTTGTACAGAAAATATACGGTGGAATACATGATGAAACTGGATTACGAGCTAATAGGTTAGCACACGTGCACCTCGTGCGCTGTCTGTCAAACGAATGCCAGATTGTCAGCTGTCACGGCGTAGGCGCACCATCCCACTTGCTACCCTATTCGGGGTTACCCGACCATATTTTAAATTTCATCCAATTTAAATAAAACATAATTTTATTTAAAATTTAACTACAATACATATAATCTATATTTCTGTATCTATATATAAAAGAAAGTCGTGTTAGTTACACTATTTATAACTCAAGAACGGCTGAACCAATTTGGCTGAAAATTAGTGAGGAAGTAGCTTAGAACCAGGAAACGGACATAGGATAGCTTTTATCCCGGAAATCTCACGAGAACGGAAACTATGCGGATAAAACGGGAGCGAAGCCGCGGGGAACAGCTAGTATCTTATATATAAAACAAAGACGGGTTTGTTACACTATTTATAACTCAAGAACGGCTGAACCGATTTGGCTGAAAATTGGTGGGGAGGTAGCTTAGAACCAGGAGACGGACATAGGTTTTTATCCCGGAAATCCCTCGGGAACGGAAAATTCCCACGGGAACGGGAACTATGTGGATAAAACGGGAGCGAAGCCGCGGGGGACAGCTAGTTACTAATATATTATTACTCAAACTATTCGACAAAATACACAATAAGTGTAAGTTCATAAATTTGTTAATTTTCTAAAATTAAAACTTAAAAATTGAATTCACCTTTAATTATTTATTTAGCTGCGCGCTGTCCTGACACTGTACATACGTACTATCGTTCTATATGTGTACTAGGTGTGGCGAAAGTAGTGCGGGAGTGACTTGTTATAACTTCAAAGGTTGATTCATAACTAGGGGAACATATAAGGTACAATTGCACTAAGGTAAGGTACAAAAAGGACCCCTTATAAATAAAGAATTAAAAAAAAAACTTAGGGAACAACGTCGTTTTATGTTTTAATTACATTGGTAACACAATTAATGATTCAACTTAATAATACTGCCCTTTTTTAAGTTACTAGCTAAAACCCGTCCGTGTTCCCCCTTATATCCTTTACGTTCCTGAGCCGCCACTGGAATGGCCACTGAACGTCAACTTTTAGTCTATGCGGTGTCAAGATATTTTTTAACCAGCACTATCTCCAGGAAACCACATTCAATTTATTGCACAATGGAAACGGCTGGTTGCCACTTCCCGTATCCCAAGAGCTGGCTCTTACTTTGGGCAGAGATTAAGCATTGTCATTCAACGTGGCAAAGCCACAAAAATAATTTCCGAATAAACAGATTACCCCAAAAATAATTTCAACCCCTATCCGTCACAACTTACTGTTGGATGAACTAACTCAACAATTTCACTGAAATATGTTCTACAATTTCAATTAAACCCTCTTCGCTAACTGGCAGTTATTTCAAACAGTTAATCGGGATGGAAGTGAAACTTTGAACTTCTCATTTTGAAATAACTCGTTCATGTATGCGTTGGAACTTGGGGAGGCTCTTATTAACAGGAAATGCTTATTATGTAGGTGTAGTAGTATACTCATGAAAGTTGGCAATGGTATTTTTATAGAATGCTCAGATTCTTTGGTTGATTTCGATGTTGTATTTTCAATAGCAGTTCATATTCCACTTATTTTTAAACAATGTTCTCATCTGTGTCCTAATCGCTATCAGTCAAAAAAGTAGGGAAATTGAAACATTTTTGACAGATTACGACCAAAATGTGAAACACCGGGTCTTCTTCATAATCTGACATAGTTTGGTGTTGTATCTGAAACGAAAGATAATTTCAATGAAAATTACGTTATTCAGACCAACAGTGAACACAGGAAATTAACACGTGCGTTGGGTCCCTCTCTACTGAAGATCGCGTCCAAATGCGCTTGCGTTTCTAATCACGTGACTTTTGATTAGGTTTTGAAACAATTTGTAAGATGGCGCTGTCTGTTGTATCAATCTACAACATGTATATAATAAGCCCAACTTAAACCAACCAACCGTACCGTAACCTCTGTAATACAATTTTGTTAAATAATAAAAAAACACAAATCCTGAAATTACACTACTAGGTACAAAGACTCAAACCGGCCTTCGTGACTCGAAATTTACAATCAGCACTCGCTTTTTAGGTCACTTTACGCAAGCAGTGTCGTAATGAATTACACACCCAGATTAAATCCCAAGTGCTGAAATGTACCCAAGAACCCCACTTGTCATCAGTGTGTTTCTGATTTGGTTTATCCGATACCATTCCCTAATTAACGCCTGAAACCATCCAGAAACCGTCCTGAAACCCTTAATCTCCCGTCGGCGTCACCTTCGTTCCATTGTCCTGCTAATCCAAGTGATATGACCGGTATTTATATGTGTTATCAAAAGGGTAAAGGTGGCGGGAAATATTCGCAGCCTCCTGAATTTCTGAACGCTTTCGTGTAGAAGGTTCGGTGTGTGTTGGCCTGTGTTTTGTTTTTATAATGTTCAAAGTGAATTGAAAACGCGTGGTGCTATTAAAAAAGTCATAAACTATAAGCGTATTGTATTTACAAACATTTTAACTTCAGTCTTCTGCACTGATACGCTAATCTATGAGACCAAAGAATTTTGGTTTGAAATTAATTTCACTCATAAATCTGTACTTAATATTATAAAGCAGAAGAGTTTGTTTGTTTGTTTGTTTGGTTGAACGCGCTAATCTCAGGAACTACTGGTCCGATTTGAAAAATTCTTTCAGTGTTAGATAGCCTATTTATCGAGGAAGGCTATAGGTTATATATCATCACGCTAAGACCAATAGGAGCGGAGCAGTAATGAAAAATGTTACGCTTACGCAGACGACGTTGCACGGGTCAGCTAGTACTGATATAAATAATCCGGTTCGGTGGAAAATTGCGGTCGTTAAGTAAACCATGTCAGAGACCCTTGAGGCGGTTTAGAAACTCTGACACTAGGGTGTGTGACGTCGTTAGGCCTTACTGCCTGCACGATAAAAAGATAAAGAAGAATAGAAATAATAATTGGAACTTTGTCCTTAACAAAACTAGCGAATCAAAACCAATTTTTGTATTTATAAATAAATAAAATAAATAAATAATAATAAATAATATCCTTGGACATTTCACACAACGCCGTATAGTCCCAAGCTAAGCAACCTAATGCTTGTGTTATGGTGACTAGATGGCTGATAAACTACTTAAATACATTTTTTTTTTGTAAATACATACATATTATAGATAGAAAAACACCCAGACTCGGAACAAATACTTGTCGGTCGTACAAATATTTGTTCCGTGCGGGAATCAAACCCGCGACATGCTGCGCAGCAGTCAATCGCTCAACCACTGCGCCAACCGTGTGCGTCATTTTTCCTTCAATGTCAAATAGGGTAAATGTCAATGACGTATTATAATATAGACACGTCATAAACCAACATCGCGGCGCTTAAAAACGGCGAAAATACTAGATAGCTACTAATACCTATGCATGAAGAAAGGGAAAGAAAATAGGTCACCTTGCGGCGGAATGCCTGTTGCTAGAGGGAGATAAATATACATCTTCAGTTAGGTACGTCACAGGATAAGTAAGAGTCAAATTGACATCAAAACAAACGTAGTGTCGCGCGACAGGTTAGTGCGTAACTAAGCGCGATGTGGCCAATTGGCTTCATTTCATGTTGTCATTTTAGAGTGCGGACAACGTATCTATAGTTTTATATATCATTGGTAAATGTCCCAAATTTTAGTAATAACAGTAAACTGTTACTACAGAATTATTAATTCTCAAATTACATATAAACTGATGTAACGGGAAGTATGAGGTATTTTACTAATTTAAAATTTATTTATCAAAGTACTTTTGATTTTTTTGGTTTCAAATCAAATGTATTTCATTCAATTTTATTTATAGACTTAATTTGCGTATATTCCACTTATTCCCGTCTCCGTTGTTTCTTTTCTCTTTTTTTTTTAGGAGATCATTAGTGCTCCTCTATTTTCTATTTTCTCCAAAGAACCTACATGCCTAATCCGCGACCAGTAATTTGGGCTGTATGTTGTTTGTCGTCTTTGTCATATATACATAAAAGAAAAGAACACACAATTTATATAAAACTCTTCCATCAGTAACGGAAAAGTTTAATACTAATTGATTGCCAACGTATTATAGGTAGGTACTGATCCTATGTTCTCTGAGCTGTTATTATAAAGTTTCATCTAAACCCATTCAAAAGTTTTCTAAACACAACAGACCAACAGATTTCCATCCTCACAAACTTTCAAATTTATTATGACACAAGAACTCAGCCAATATTTTCAAAATATTTGTCACTGGCCAATTCTCACCATAGTTACTACTTGACCCACATATTTCCACAAACTTCCGCATTACAAACAAAACGCAATTTTCGCGTTTGAACGTGAACGTGTACGTTATTGTTCGGGTGTAAAGGGAAGTGTTAGAATGACCGTCTCTAGTCTTATCTATACTCTATACTAATATTATGAAGAGGTAACATTTGTTTGTAAGTTTGTAAGTCTGTATGTAGGGGGTAATCTCTGGAGCTACTGGTCCGATTTGAAAAATTATTTCAGTATTAGACAGCCCATGTATCAAGGAAGGATATAGGCTACATCATCACGCTAGGACTAAAAGGAGCCGAGCGGTAATGGAAAATGTGACGCAGACGAAGTTGTGTGGGTCAGCTAGTCAAGAATAAAAACATAAAAAAAGGTTTAAATAATAAAAGAAAATTAATAAAAAAATAAAAAATTCCAACAAGCATGACTCATATGTAGATTACACACAATTAATAACAAAATACAAGCAGAGAAAAAAAAAAAAAAAACAACCACCAAACATAAAATAGAAATAAAACAAAAATGACTTCCATTGATTTAACCGACCCTGCTGACGGCAACATGCCTATCACAGCAGTGCCGTATGTATGGGCAGTCCATCCTGTCCGCGATCATAGCCAGGACGGCATTGGCGCTACCCCACACCCTACGCACCATGGATGCGCTCCGCTTGCGCATAGTTGCGTAAAAGCAATCGGTGCGCGCCTCGGCGAACATACCTGAGGCGCTGCAGTAGCGAGGCAGCCCCAATACAGCCCTGAACGCGTTGTTGAACTGGACGCGGAGTGCCCCATACGATGCACGCGTGTACCTTGCCCACAGGCTGCACGTGTAGAGGGACGTGCAGTACGTCCTGAAGAGCGTTATCTTCACCTCCCCCGAACAGCGCGCAAACCTACGTGCAAGCATACATGTCAGCATCGTCCTTCAGGTCGGTTGTAACGATATGCCCTAGGTACTTAAATTGATCCATTCTTTTGAGTGGAACACCGTTCAGAAAAACGGGTGGACAATTTTGCGAACGTTTCGTACCGGTCTCAAAGACCATGCATTGACTTTTGGTCACATTGTACTTTAACCCATGGCCAAGGGCATACTCTTCACAAGCCCGCACTAGCTTTCTGAGGCCACAGACCGAAGCGCTCAGCAGCACCATGTTGTCCGCGTAACTGATATTATTGACACAGACATCACCGACATGGCAGCCGACACGCTGGTTACTGAGCGCGACGATCAGAGCATTCATGTACAGGTTAAAGAGGGAGGGGGAAGTCAAACCCCCCCTGTCTCACCCCGCTTTCCAGCCTATACGGTTCCGACATTGCACCTGCCCATTTAACGCTGTTGACCTGATGACTGTACCAGTATTTAAAGACATTTACTAGTTCACGTGGTAGGTTTATACCCTCGAGTTTAGCCCACAGGATGTCGTATGACACCAGGTCAAAAGCTTTAGAGAGGTCGAGGAAGCAGGCGTGCACTGGAGTCTTCCGACCTGTGTAATATCTGACGGTATGCTTAAGACACAATATTGCACTCTCAGTTGACAGTCGAGGTCGAAACCCAAACTGATTATCGTGCAGATCCAGGTACTTGTCTAATTGTGTATTAAGCAAATCATCAAAAACTTTTGCAAAAATCGTTGCCAGCGAAATCGGCCTGTATTTAGTTTTGTCGGCAACATCTTCCGTTTTATTTTTCACTACAGGAACTACTACGGTTATCATGAAATCAGATGGTAGGTATGAATGACTCACGCATAGTGTGTAAAAAATTGCTTAAACTCTATTTATATGTGGGCCTGCGTGAACTAGGTGCTCGATGCTGAGGCCATCGTGGCTGGGGGACTTGCCCTTCGATATCGATTTTATAGCTTGAGCCACATCTTTAGCCACGAAGCTTGTTCCCACGTCCTCGCCTGGCATCCCAACATCAAGCCCCGTCGCCGCCGGTCCTCGCGGGGACAGTACACGAAAATGGTCCCTGAAAGTACCAGCAATATCCTTAGGGTCACTCACACCCCCGACACTCACCGGAAGTCCAGGCCGAACTTTTCCTTTACTGGTGCTCTTCCAAAAACTACGAAAGTGCCCACTCTTGTGTTTTTCAGCAAGGGCATCCATTTTTATTTGGTCCTGATGGTTTTGACACCACTTAAGTCTAGACTCAAGTCTAGACTTTGGTGTCGAAATGTCGCAAAATCGAAAAATATTCAAATATTTTTCGACTTTGAGACATTTCAACATAAACACATCCAGACCTTGGCTTACCACACATCACCCACTCCAGAAACTTCGACCTAGCCACCCGGTGGGCCCCGCTCACATGCCTATTCCACCCAGCCCCGCGCGCGTGCCTCCCCGAGCCGTCGCTGCCGCCCCCCGTAAGGCAACCACAATGTCAGAATAAAGCCTATCAAGAATATGCCTATGGTCCGAGTCATTACAGTATCTATCTCCACAGCTTTTAAAATCTGCAGGTAAATCAATACATCTTAGCCTGCTATGACATTCTTTCGCATCAACGCAGTTTGTTCTTCACTTCTGTGCTCCCATAGCACATTGTTGCTTAGTACGCTGTTATCAGGTAACTTTGGTGTTAATAAGTTTAAATTACACTCGATGATGAGCAGAGCAAAAAGTGTTATACTTTACAAAAGCATTAAGAACAGAATGTTTTGCCGATTACGTAACAATACAGTGATCTAACCAACTGCATGTTCCATGTGCTTCACTGATAAAAGTATAGGTATCAGAGTGTGGTCCTAACATTTCAACATCTACACAAGTCCATGTCTGTTCTCTGGAGAAATGTATAAGTTCATTATAGAATAGTTCATATGGATCGGCATTAAAATCGCCTAACACGAAAATTGATTCTACACCGTACTCATCTTTAATAGCACTCACAGTCCCCAGACAATCCGTAAATTCTGAAAGGTTTTCCCTGCCATTTGTAAGCATGTACACACTCATCACAATCACAGGTCGATCACTTGTAACAATTTTTATTGCACAAATACGAGCATTATCGCACCTTAGCACTGACACATTCAGGAAAACACTGCTCTTCCAAAGCAGGGCGACACCACCGAACGGCCACCGAACGGCCTCCCGCGTAATATTCCCGCCGAAGTGTCCACCGCCGAGGTACCTGTATACCCGAACTCACTGTCGATCGTGCTTAAGTACGGCACCTCACCCGGTAGAAGCCATGTTTCCTGCAGGGCAATCACATCACACGAGCGACACAGTTCCCTGATGTCGTCCATGGAACGTTTAACGTTCTAACAATTAAAACTAGCTAGTCTATAAGGGCGTTTATAAGGGCGTAAACCAGACAATGACAATACAACGAATGAAGTAGGAGTACCTCCCCATTTTCTCCACATAATGCCTTAGTATAGAAAAGTAAAACTCTCCACCACTGTTTTCAGGATGCTCCTGTCACTAACCCACGTCCTACGCATCAGTCATCTGCTTAGCCTTTTTCCCAACTATATTGGGGTCGGCTTCCAGTCAAACCGGATTCAGCTGAATACCAGTGCTTTACGTGGAGCGGCTGCCTACCAGACCTCTACAACCCATTAAATGGGTAACACAGTACTTCTTGGTAAGACTGGAGTCAGATTTACTGGCTTCTGACAATCAGTAACGACTGCCAAAGATCAACAAATGACAGCCGGGACCAACGGCTTAACGTGCTTTCTGAGGTACGGAGGAAACTCGGTATGTTCAGATGGTCACCCATCCACAGACCAACCTTGGCAAACGTTGCTTTACCTTAAAGATCGACCCGTGCGGCTGTTATTATTTAGCCATCAGTGATGCGTCTTTTTTTAACCGATTTCCAAAAAAAGGAGGAGTTTCTCGATTCGGTGGGTATTTTATTATGTATGTACACTGATAACTCCCAGAGTTCTGATCTGATTTGTGTGATTCTTTTATAGTTCGATGTGGCATACTTGCCATTCGGTCCCTTAAAAAAATAATTTAGTTTGTATCAGTAGTTTTTATTTTATGAGCATTTATGCTAATTTCAGTTTCTGCTTAGACGAAGACGTCGTCCAAGTCCACTACTTAAAAGTGAAAAATTAAAAACTTTTTTACAAAAAAAAAAAACCGACTTCCAAACAAAACAGTACAAAGTATAAAATAACCTTAATTTTTTTAATCACTGGCACGTTGTTATTATTTAGAAGACAATAAAATAAACCAAAACGATACAATACCTTGAACTCTTAACCGCGAGTACATCAGTTCTATTACAAAAACAATAGAATAGACTCCGATACAACACAATAGAAATAGCGATGAGAGTGAAAGATTTCATTTAAGGGTAGTCGCTCATCAGAAATAGCGGAAAACGCTGCTATTGATGGCCTTCCACAAGGTGGACTGCTCTTCTTCTTCATGTCACTGGCGTGACAGTGTTTTTTTTTTATTGAAATGTTTATTTAATTTTATTCTGGCTGGCTCTGGTTTATCACGTGTGGTTCCTTAAATTCTACAGGCACATTAATTTTATCCCTAGAAGCTCATTTAGCTAGATCACTTAACAATGCTTGTGTTTTGAACTATCATAGAGTGTGCTAACTAAGAAGTGATAAATAATAATAATAGATTACTCATGCTCGGAAAGTAGGCCTGAAGTTGCCTGAGGAGCGGGTTGAAAGTATAACTTTGCAGCCCTAGGGAGAATCGTTTTCAACTGACAGCCGTCAAATCAAAAAGTCAACGACGATAACAAATTAGTTGGGAAAGCGGTAAACTGATCTTCATTTGTTTTTTTGAACTTTGTTCATACTTTTGTATGGCATTTTTAATTCCTTAGTATTTGCAATGAAAAGCATAGTGTTCCCTATATAGGGGGCCTTCTCGGGAATAAATCAGTTACATTCACCCCTCGATAACAATGTACTATTCTTTGTGTCATGTAATAATTACTTTGCATACTAATGTATACATTCAAGTTCTTAAAACGTGACAGACAGATCTGTTGCTGGGGAGTTAGTTGTGCCACTCATTCTCCAAAGCTAAAACACTAGAAAGTGATGACGGGCGGCCGTTTTGGGAGGACTGTCATTTTTTATAATTTGACGTTCAAAAAGTACTGGCTCTCAAACCTAACTTGAATAAATAACTTTTTAATTTTCCAATCACATTAAAATATCGTTCTTTCTGAGTCATTGATGTCTCTCGGTATTTTATGGGTCTCCTTTTAGAAACTGACCTCGACAAGTGTAGTCTTAATTTAGATATTCATTCATGCGACTGTTATAATATTTGATCTCCTCGTATGTGTTTACCTACTTGTATATAATTATATAGGCTTAGTTTTATATATAACTAGCTGATGCCCGCGGCTTGAACAGCATGAAAATCAGTGCAGAAGTTTTTGAGTTTATCGCGAATAGACAGACATACGCGGCGGGGAATTTTGTTTTATAATGTGTAGTGATAGTGATAGTGAAGGTACCATTAAGCTTAATTTCGTAGTTATTAAAAGATTATTTATATTTTACATAATACAGTATAACTTTAATGGACCAAAGTAATTTGATTGTAAAGAAACACAGGTTTAAATGAACCTAGATCGGGCTGGTTCCTACCTAACATTGCAATTCCGAACAACCATTACTTGCACCTAAAATAAAAATGTCTTAGTTTTAGTGGTACTATTTTTTTGGTACTAGGTATATAATTAAACATTATTACTGTTTGCTAAAAATACACTTTTTGTGACTATATAAATTAAAATATAATATACAAAAATCTATACTTATAATAAATCTGTAGAGAGGTCAATTCTGTACATGAAATATAGTTCCAAAATAACTATCAGGGGGTGATTAGGGATCGATGCTGATGCCAAAAATGCAAATAGTAAAATTTTTGTCTGTCTGTCTGTCTGTATAACCGTTATAGAAACATAAACTACTCGACGGATTTTAACGAAACTTGATACAATTATTTTTCATACTCCTGAGCTGGTTATAGTGTACTTTTCATCACGCTACAATCAATAGGAGCAGAGCAGTGAAGGGAAATGGTGGGAAAACGGGAGAAGTTACTCCATTTTTTAAGCTTCCGTCGCGTGTGCAACCTTAATGGTTAAAGCTACAGAGAAATCATGTATGACAGAAATGATCTCCTTAAAATTCTATAAAAAATATCCCACGACAGCATATGTCTATCTTTTATGATTGACGCACAATAACACGTGTAACTCCCGATAGCTTAGCAGTGCGAAGCTTTCTGATCATATTTGTCTACTCTTACGTTTATAACACTCTCAGTCAACCCTAATTAAAAAGTTAACATTATTAACTATTCCATAAAAAAAGAATCATAGAAATCGGTATAGAAACACCAAAGTTATACATGAAATAAGCTAATAATAAGCCATCGCGCGTGAATACTGAATCATGCTATAAGGATTATTTTTGTATAAGGTCGCGAACGCACAGGCAGGCGGCTTGCTTGGCGCCTAGAGGCTAGCGAGTAGCTTCGTAAAACGGCTTACGACAGTTTGCAATATCCTTTAATATACTGTCGAGGGGAAGATGGTTATAATTTCGCTTTACACCAAACGAGTAATATTATAAACTAGCTTCTGCCAGCGGCTTCGCCCGCGTGATCCCTAGGGAACATATTCCCGGGATGAAAAGTAGCTTATGTGCTATTACAGACTATAATCTATCTTTGTTCTAAATTTCATTAAGATCCGTTAAGCCGTTCTGGCGTGATTGAGTAACAAACAACCAAACTTTCACATTTATAATATTACTCGTTTGGTGTAAAGCGAAATTATAACCATCTTCCCCTCGACATTATAATTATTAAAGGATATTGCAAACTGTCGTAAGCCGTTTTCCGAAGCTACTCGCTAGCCTCTAGGCGCCAAGCTAGCCGCCTGCCTGTGCGTTCGCGACCACAAAAATTATCCTTATAGCATGATTCAGTATTCACGCGCGAAAGCTATTAATAGCGTTTTTCATGTATAACTTTGGTGTTTCTATACCGATTTCTATGATTCTTTTTTATGGAATAGTTAATAATGTTAACGTTTATTAATGTTAATTAGGGACGACTGAGAGTTTTATAAACGTAAGAGTAGACAAATACAATCAGAAAGCTTCGAACTGCTAAGCTATCGGGAGTTACACGTGTTATTGTTCGTCAATCATAAAAGATAGACATATGCTGTCGTTGGATATTTTTTATATAATTTTAAGGAGAACATTTCCGTCGTACATGATTTCTGTGTAGCTTTCACCATTAAGGTTGCACACGCGACGGAAGCTTAAAAAATGGAGTAACTTCTCCCGTTTCCCCAACATTTCCCTTCACTGCTCTGCTCCTATTGGTTGTAGCGTGATGAAAAGTATACTATAACCTGCTCAGGAGTATGAATAATAATTGTACCAAGTTTCATTAAAATCCGTCGAGTAGTTTTTGTTTCTATAACGGTTATACAGACAGACAGACAGACAGACAGACAGACAGACAGACAAAAATTGTACTGATTGCATTTTTGGCATCAGTATCGATCCCTAATCACCCCCTGATAGTTATTTTGGAAATATATTTCATGTACAGAATTGACCTCTCTACAGATTTATTATAAGTATATAGATATATAGATATAGATATAGATATAGATAGATATGAAAGTTTGGTTGTTTGTTACTCAATCACGCCAGAACGGCTTAACGGATCTTAATGAAATTTAGGACTAAGATAGATTATAGTCTGGAATAGCACATAAGCTACTTTTCATCCCGGGAATATGTTCCCTAGGGATCACGCGGGCGAAGCCGCTGGCAGAAGCTAGTATATAAATAAAATCACTTGTTACTGAATATTTGCCATACATTGGAACGTTGTGCTGAAAATTGAGTATAACAGATGCGAATGCTCTCGATGAATCTTCACCTTAATTTTTTTCTTAGAACAACTTGCTATTGTCTCCGCTGAAAAAATCTATCGACGAAGCTTTTAATTGTGATTGTCGTTCCGAAGGAAAATCGTTTTGTTTTCCGCGTGATTTGTTCACTGAACTGTGTTTATTTTTAAACCGTTTTGTGGCAGTTGAGATAAATGTTGAAGTCACCTATTTCCTTTAATTAAACGTGTAGGTTTTGATTTGTGTCACTTGTCTTCTTAACCGTTGCAGTTGTGAATGAGAAATAGCACAAATCATTTGGAATAAAAAATAATAAAAACTCTGTGCTAAGGTTTTTAAATCATAGCACAAAGTTTTTTGTGTATTTTCCGTTTTTAGTGGTGAAAAATCTTTCAAAAGTGACATCAATTCCCTGTTTTGGATTGGTTAAATAAGTTCCGGTCTCTAAATGATTCTTTTGCCTAGCCTTTTCCCAACTATATTAGGGTCGGCTTCCAGTCAAACTGGATTTAGCTGAAAACCAATATTTTAAGTGGAGCGGCTGCCTACCAGACCTCCACAAACCATTAACTGGGCAACACGGTTCTCTTTGGCAACACTGGTGTCAGGCTACTGACTGTCCGTAACGACTGCCAAAGACCTCCAAATGACAGCCAGGACCAACAATTTAACTTGCTTTCCGAGGCACGGAGGAAACTCGGTATGTTAGGATGATAACCCATCCACAGATCAGGCAAGCGTTACTTAACCTTGAAGATCGACCTGTGCGGCTGTTATTATTTTGCCACAAGTGATTTACTGCTACCGACAAAATTATTCTAGTTACGAGTAATCCTAAAACGAAATTGTCAAAGGAAACTGTCAGCCGAAACTTGTACAGCTTGCACTGTTGTGTTTGATGACGTTAGCCAGATTTAACTCGGGCGCTCGAACGCTCTACTCTAGGCAATATGCATTCATTACTGATAAATGTTTTGCCACGGTATCACAAAGCTTCTGTTACCATTTTAACCGACTTCCCAAAAAGGAGGAGGTTCTCAAATCGGTTGTTTTTTAAGTTTGTTACCTCATAACTCCGACAATTATGAACCGATTTGATGGTCTCACTTAAATTTTATAAAAATCGGTTACGAACTTTGGATTTTAAATCGAAAAAGCTGGAATTCGTTTACTTGGATGATGGTTTAATGTCATCCAAGTAATCGAAATTGCGTATTATACTTTTCTGCGATTTTGAAGTGGTGCTGTTAGGTGTGGGGTACCACTAAAAAGTGAAAAATAAAAGACTTTTTAAAAAGTTTTTTTCTACCACACAGTTTGCAAAAGGTTTTCTGTAGGTATCAAATGATACCTACAAGAATGATTACATAGGTTAAGGGCACATCGATTGTCTATAAGCAAAGAGGTCTTCCGAAGTAAATGTGAGTGCAACCTTCTAGCTGGAAATGTATCTAATAACGGCAATCATATCGATTGCTCAAGTTCAAATCATAGACAATATGTTTGTGTAAGTTTATGAGAATCGCACTTGAATTGATTTGTGATTTTTATTTTTATATTCGGTAGGTCATTTGGTAATGTTACGGGATTATTAGTTAGACTTATTGCGGCTCTAGAACGCAAAGGGCACTTAAAGTGTGTTAACAAACTATGCCGAAGTTACGCGGCTGATTTTACGTACCAACGCTTTCGGCTGATATGACACACTATAAGTGTCGAACTTACGCGGCAGAAATTCTGCTGCGCCACTTTATTGTTAAACTTTACTTTGTATGTATTTTATGTCTATAGCGCTGAAAAAAATACGGGTGCGACCCAACCGCAATAATATATATATATATATATTTTTTTTTTTATTGTTTTAATGACACAACAAAGCACGTACGCATGCAAATCGCCTCGACGCCATGACGCGCAGGCAGAGGCAATTTGCGCGGACATGCCTGCCTCCCGCTGCTACCCACCCCATGTCTTCGTCAGCAATCGAACCGAACGTCTGTCGCCTATTATTGTGTGTACGTTATAAGGCAACGTAGTTTCGGCATAATGCGTCAGTAATTCAAATAGCATTGCAGGCGTAATCATGCCAAGCTTCGGTCACGTACCATCAGCCTATAGTTCCAAAAAATTCAATTTGAAAAATAACTACATACATGGGTGCATAACATTCAAATCTCATAAGCCATTTGATGATTTTCAATCCACAAGAAATAGGCTAGATTCCATCATCCACAAATTGCAAAACTATTTAGTCCGTCAGTTAGAGTATTGAAAAATAATGAACACATATTTTTTGTTTTTGTAAATCAATGAATATTGACAAAGATAAAACGTATCAAAACTCGGGAGTGGGTGCTCGTGACGTCACGACTCACTAAAAATTGTGCGAAGGTGTGACGTATTGAGACTTTTAAAAGCGTCGTAACTTCGTCAATTTTGGTTCCCGTAGCAAAAGAAAAAACACAGGTCAAATATTTTTTTATAATCTAACTGACGGAATAATTAGATTTTTCAGGAAACAAGCCCATTGAAATAAGCAAAAATGCTGATAAAATGAAAAGTATTTAGTCAAACTGATTTAAATTTTTACGAGACCAAATGGCAAGTAGGCCGCATCGAACTAAAAAAGAATCACACCAATCGGATCAGAAACCTCGGAGTAATCAGAGTACATACATAAAAAAAATACCCGCCGAAATGAGAACCTCCTCCTTTGGTAGTCGGTTAAAAATATATCTTCAATAGAAAATTCTCAGTGGCAGCCCGGAGTTTGAAATTTGGCTATGCCCGAGCCTCGCTATATACAAACTGTGTTACTTCATTCAATACAACTAGACACTATCCATCGGCAAAATTTGGCTATCTTATGGGAAAAGTAACATCTCCCAACTGTGTAGTTTGCAATAAAACTGAACATCATGTACTTCATTTTCTGATGGATTGTGTAAAGAACAAAGGTGAGAAAGAGTCATTAATTGAAGAATTTAAACTAAATTTTCTAGATGTTGGACTAATTCAAACAATTTTGGCAAATCCTAAATCACAACTAGCTATAAGGGTAACTAGTTTAGCATGACTATCTAATTGATGAATCCCTCTCATTCCAAGTTGTTATTTATTTTTGTGTAATTAGATCTAATAGGGTACGATGAGGTTGACGTATCCATGTGGATAAAAACCCCGTGTTATTTAAA
This sequence comes from Ceramica pisi, assembly GCA_963859965.1. Lineage (NCBI taxonomy): Eukaryota > Metazoa > Arthropoda > Insecta > Lepidoptera > Noctuidae > Ceramica > Ceramica pisi. The sequence continues at coordinate 4,138,610 of OY982538.1, forward strand.
CAGAATAAAAAAATACATAAAAAAACTAGACAAGTTACACTCCCACCCCGGCAAGCGACTGAACTGTCCAGGACGAGGCAGATGCATATGGTGCAGCACTGTAGAAAGTTATACTTTTTGTTGACGAGAAATCATCAAATGACTTCTCCCGCTGTGGGTGGAGCGGCAGGGAGTGCCAGACCCTTATAGTAACCGGCACGAGTAGTGAGCAGATGAACGCAGCGGGGTGATTTGCCAATGTACGGTGGGCAAACGAAACTTAAAAACCCAATAGTCAATGAGCATTGACTGACGCACCGATTACAAGAAGTAACGCTTCTTGTAGTAGCTGCTGTCGTCAAACCCACCAATGGAGAGTGTGCTCACTACCTATATATCCCAATTACACACAGAAAACCAATAAATCTGTTAGATACTTAGGCCTAAATGAAGATAAACTTAAATCTGTCTTAAGCAAAATTAAGGCTGGCATAATACGCTTTCGATGTTTATGTATCGTTTTTGATAATTCCATATTTTTTTATTGTCGATGATTTATTTGAGTACCTGTCAAACTATTTTTATAATAGTCGTGAAATTGTGACTTCTTAAGAAGATTTTTACTAAGTTGTAGTTTATGTATTTTCCAAATTTGAAAAGGAAAAACCTAACACTTAGAAGATCACTTTGTTTTCCGACCGTCAATGGGACTTCTGTCAAGTGTGTAAAGATATTTTTTGTTTCGAATTGAGAAGAACTTTTGATTTTGAGTTAAAAGCCACGTATTGAAAATCACATTGTACCGATGAACCTCTATAGGGTAGTGCAAAGAAAGAAAAACAAACTCTAACAGAAAAAACCACCCAAGGCAATATAAGGGTTATTTTTATTGTGGACATACGAAACCCTAAAAAAAAATTGTGCAATCTCTTTCAAATAGCAGGAAAGATATGATGGAAATCAATAGTGTGTCATATTAAGAACAATACTCGGACTCTGCCAAAAAAAAAACTATCGAATCAGGTTCGATCATTTCATTACAAAAGACCAATTAACTATGACAAACTGAAACACGAAACCATAAAAAAAATATGCAATCTCTTTCTACTAACAGAAAAGATGGTGGAAGCCAATAGTGTTTCATATTTAGAACAATACTCGGACACTGCCAAAAAAAAAAAACTATCGAATCAGGTTCGATCATTTCATCACAAAAGACCAATTAATTATAACTAACACATCGTTCCCACGCAATCAACCCAACAAAAACAAAAATAAGCAGATTGTATTATTTCGCCGCGGCTACCTACCTCATCTTTTTTCGTACAACCTACTAACAATAAGGTACGTTCAATCAAACGTTTTTGACAGGCCATCCATTCACTTTTGGCGGAAAATCAGCGTAAAAATAAATATTTTCCTTTATATAAGGTGTAGGTATAACATCTCGCTGTTGCTTAAAAAGGAAGGCAGATCAACCTATTTAATTTTAAAATAAAACCTTTTTTCCAAAAAAAAAGCCGACTTCCAAATAAAACACCACAATGACAAAATAACCTTCATTTCGGAAGTCGGTTATACTTTTTTTGGGAATTTCTTTTTTTATTTTTCATTTTCAGTACAGAAATTTAACTAATTTTTTACGGGACCAAATGGCAAGTATGCTGCATCGAAACGGATCAGAAACCTCGGAGTTATCGGTGTACAAACATAAAAAAAAAACTGCTGAATTGAGAACACTGTCGATTTGGTATACTGTCGATGTAGCGTACCATCGATTTGGGGTACTTTGGGGCCATCTAGTATCATTCTGCAAGCAGTATATCAAGTGAAATGTTTCTACTTGTATTCAATACACACCGTGTTCCGGAAGATAAACATAAACATAAACTTCAACTGGATGTTCAAAATATGGAAATAAGCATTTTTAATTATGTACTTTTTTTTTTTGTTAATTTCCATACAAACTGAATTCCTTGACGTAAATCACCCGCATGCCTCTTGACCCGATTTGGTAAAGAAAAACAAATGAAATTCAAATAGCATTTCAGTGGCAAAATAGGCCACATTAAAAGTGGAAACATAATCGGACGCGTCCATAAGTTGTGGCTAGGGGTTTTCTCCCCTTTAAGGGGTTAACAAGTCCGGGGTTGCGGAATTTATTCGAAAGAATCACCGTGGCCCTGAAATGCAAAGGGCAACACGGATGGGTTTTAGTCAGTAGGAGTCTGACACTCCCTCTTGCTTTGCCCAGAGCGGGAGGAGACAGTTGATGATTTCCCATACATAAAAAAGGGGGTTAAAAGTGATCGTCCAAAAAAAGAAAAAAAAATGAGGCTCTGTTTTTCAGATTTATTTCTTATTTATTTATAGATAGTACATATTATTAAATATAGTTTCCCTGAGATAACCCAATACAGCTAATCTATTTTATTTTTGACGTATCGACATGGAACTAGGTTATGGCAAAAATAAATTACGGGTGCAAGATAATTAACTATGAATTTAAAATAATTACGTAGTGATCTACCCGAACTAGGTTTATTTAAACCTGTGTGTTCAGGCCATCACTTCATCGCAATATAAATTGGTCAGATAAATAATGTTAACTGAATCAATAAAATAATAAATCATCGACTATAAAAATAAGCAAACTTTACAAAAGCGAATAAATGCTATTGTAACAACTATCAAAAATAAATAATTACGAAGAAAATAATAATAATTTATTATCACACTAAAATTTCTAACAATTTTTCTGCGTCTATAAAATTGAGTTGCAATAAATATTCCGCAGGCGTGGTACTACATTTTTTTTTTAATTTAAAACTTTATATGTTGAGTATCTTGTTGAGCTTGTTATATAGGTGAGGTCCTCGAAACACAAAATAATAATAATTGTAAAACAATGTTTGGTTTGAGATTATAAACAAACCAATTCTTTCCTTCTGTTGCCTGAAGGTACTCGGCCATAAGAAAGTTCAGTGTGCTGATGCAGTACGATGTTGAGAATAACTAATTGACGTAGTTACTGTCAGTTAAAAAAAAATCAAAATTCTTTATTTCACAGCAAGCCATCACATTAAAATATACAAAACAAAAGCAGGAACATTTCAGGCTTATTACTAGGACACAAATATTTTAAATACTCTCATGCCAGTAACTCACATGCCATGTAATGCTGGTGTGTGGGAAATCGAAAAGCGCGAAAAGTAGCTACTTGTACTTGTAGTACTATTATAGGCTAGATTCCATCATCCACAAATTGCAAAACTATTTAGTCCGTCAGTTAGAGTATTGAAAAATAATGGACACGTATATTTTTGTTTTTGTATTAAATCAATGAATATTGACAAAGATATAACGCATCAAAACTCGGGAGTGGGGGCTCGTGACATCACGACTCAGTAAAAATTATGCGAAGGTGTGACGTATTGAGAATTTTAAAAGCGTCGTAACTTCGTCAATTTTGGTTCCCGTAACAAAAGAAAAAACACGGACATCTAACTGACGGACTAATTAGATTTTTTCAGGACACAAGCCCATTGCAGCAATTTCTGTACCTTTTATATGTAACAGAAAGTGACTCATCGTCAAGTGCAAGTTTCGTTTTCAGATGAAGTTTGTCCCTATGTCTCATACATCGAACGAGACCGTGTGTGATCCACGGTTGAATGTTATTATATTTACTAGGCATTACGATGAATGTGTTTTTCTAAATTGAAAATTGTAGCGAACGTATGAAATACTGTTAAGAAATATTTGAATAGTTTGAATTAAAAAAAAAAACTTTTTACAAAAAAAACAACCGACTTCCAAAAAAAACGCTACAAAGTAAAAAATAACTTTAATTTCGGTGTTTCTGTTAGTTTCTTCGTATTTTGACACCGATTTCCGGAATTAAATATATTTTTAACTTTGTAGTATGTTTTTTTTTTTTGGAAGTCGTTTGTATTTAACCGACTTCCCAAAAAGGAGGAGGTTATCAATTCGGTTGTATGTTTTTTTTTTTTTTTTTTTTTGTAAAAAGTTTTTATTTTTCACTTGTTAGTTAAAATCCAAAGTTCGTAACCGATTGTGATAAAATTTAAATGGGACCGAACTGCAAGTATATTTTTTCAGATAAAATAAGAAATTTTCAAATCGGTTCATAATTGTCGGAGTTATGAGGTAACAAACAAAAAAAAACATACAATCGAACTAAGAACCTCCTCCTTTTTGGGAAGTTGGTTAAAACAGGGTCCAAATGAATAGCTCGTATCTTAACGGACTGTTACCGACCGTTGACTGAAATACGTCCGCTTAGTCTCGCATTTAATTAAGCAATCCAAAGGCATGGAGTACAATTGAGTCAGATTTCTTGGTTTCTGATTTCCCGTAACGACTGTCAAAGATTTCCAAATAGACAGCCGGGACCAACAGTTTAACATACAATCCGAGGCACAAACGAATGTACATATGTTAAGGTGCTCACCCATCCACTAACTGACCTCTGTGTTTTTTAACCTTGAAGATCAACCTGTGTGGCTTTTATTGTTAGCCACGAGCTCCTCCACCACCTCAAGCCTCGAGCCATGAGGATATTTAGCCTTCACAATTATCAAACCTAGAAACCTTCTCTTCTCTTTTATTTGGCTCTCTTTTCGCAGGTATGCTGGAAGAAATTTCACTAGAAATAAGCATCACCTTTGTATCTATTTTTCTGTCTCCTTTTTTGTTATCTACTTGTGTGTGTGTACATAAATTGTTAAATAAATAAAATAACCTTCTATCCAAAAAAATCCTAGCCTAACTTTACATAATAGAATTTCCAGTATCAATGAAGTAGCAAATCAATCACGATCAATACCTAATTTAAATCAGCTTCAATATAGTTGAGAATATCTTACGTTCATTGTTATAAGGTTTTCTTGATAATAACACTCAAAATTATGATATTGTTTGAATAACCTTAATTGAGATTGTGAGAGCTGCTTTTGTGGTTTCGTTTCAACCGCTAATGAAACCGATACGTAATGTGTCATAAGATTTATCGGTTTATCATACTAGTTAAGTTAGTTATTTACACTATTGCGTCGATATTATTCTACTGTTCGAGGAGCTCGTGGCTAAATAATAACAGCCACAACGGTCGATCTTTCAGGTTAAACAACGTTTGCCAAGGTTGGTCTGTGGATGGGTGAACATCTTAATATATCGAGTTTCCTCCGTGCTTCGGAAAGCACGTTGAGCCGTTGGTCCCGACTATCATTTGTAGATCTTTGACACTCGTTAGATACGGATTGTCAGAAGCCAGTAAATCTGACTCCAGTCGTACCAAGAAGTACCGTGTTACCCAGTTAATGGGCTGTGAAGGTCTGGTAGGCAGCCGCTCCACGTAAAAACACTGGTATGGTATTCAGCTGAATCCGGTTTAACTGGAAGCCGACCCCTTTTTTTAATTTGGAAAAGGCTAGGCAGATTATGTTATTCTACTGTACAAAATAAGAAACAGTATGATGAGGTTATATTGACTGTTCTTCGGAACAGAATTCTTTCCCGAGGTCTGTGTGTCAAGAGTGAATAAGTAAGTTACTTTACCCGTGACACACAGTCAAACGTGTTCCACCGTCAGGTGAGATAATAATGAAACTTGAGCTCCTCAAAGGCATGAGTTGAGCTACACGATGACTGACAAATGCTGGCACTGTATGGACAAGTCCACTAAAATCTGTGTGGCTCTTTCTTCAAAACACCACCTTTATTTTACGGATGGGAAATCATGAAATTACTTCTCCCAGTCTGGGTGGAGCGGAGGGGAGTATCAGACTTTTACTGACAAAAACCCATCCATGTTCCTTCATTGCCCTTTGTGTTCCGGAGCCGCGGTATCTCTTTCGAATAGTCCCGCAACTCCGGCAGGCGTTGGCCCTTTCGGGCCCCTCTGTGTGCTAACTTTCTTTGAGGCGCGCGTGGAACACGAACGCGCCGTCGACGCCCATAGCTCATCGTCCACAGGCCCGGGGTACGAAATCCTAAAAATGTACTCTTAGTGTGAGATAAACTAAGGGAGCAAAGCCGTGTGAAAAAACTTGGTTACACATTTCGTATCTACATAACCTACCTGATTATCATAAATGTGTGAATAAATATTTCATTTTGTATGTTTGTTACCTCTTTGCGGTTTAATGGCTAAAGGAGTTTGGATACAACTTGGAATATGAATAGACCATGCCCGATATTAGGACACAGATTATGTTTTTATAGTTATCTGTAGTATACTGGCCCCGTAAAGGGCCATGGACCACACGATCTCCGCGTAGGGCCTCCGGAACTACCATAGCCCTACCGTCATTTTGATTTTATTATTAAAAACGCAAGATCTTTTTTTTTACTTTTATACAGGCACAGCTACTGGCAGAATCTAGTCTTATCTGACTAATATTACTAATGCGAAAATGTGGATGTTTGTTACTCGATCACGCCAGAACGGCTGAACGGTTCTGGATAAAATGGAAATTTGGTAGATTATAGTTTTATCCCGGGAATATGTTCCCAAGGGATCACGAAACTAATATAAAATAGAAGCTAGTATAAGATAATTATTTCATCCAACTGATAGGCCTATTATACGACATCATGCATGCATTTTGGACCAAGGCATTAGTTATGCCAAGAACATGGTTTAAAGGCAGCATTGAATATCTACGAGTTTTCAGTAAATTGCGGGTGCTGGAAGAAATCAATATGTGTACAATGAAAAATGCTTGTTATAGCATTATTTTTGGGGGCTGAGTTACCTGCGTCCGTAGGAGAATACCCATTGCTAATCCCTTCACGTAGTCCCCGGGTGGTGCTAATCAGGGGACACATTCTGACGTTGCTTTTTTTTTTTTTTTCCTCATGGATGTCCTCCACCCTGGGGCGGGCGGAGGGGTCTGTCAGACTCTTACAGACTAAAACCTCCCCGGTGTTCCATCTTTCACCTGCGCCGGGGATCGCGGGAACTGATTAGACTTCCGTAATCCCCGGCTGGTGCCAGCCCGCTTCTGCGGGCCACCTCGGAAACTGACGTTGCTTAACCCAACCCGGGTGGCTCTCAAAACAAATGCGATATAAATGTTAGAAACAAAAAAGGATCGTTGTTTCTAAAAAAAAATGCGGAGTCTTATTCTAGCCTAGTCGGGCAACTTCGAATAACAAAATCAGTTTCCGTCAACTGTCAACAAAAACTTTTTGAGTAAACCAACAAACTCAACGCCTTAAAAAAATTAACCTGCCATTTATAGAATCGACCAACGACAAGTAGTTATCCCCAAAAAACCGTTCCATTTCGAATTTTGAAAACGACATTCGAAGCTTTATTCAAATAAAATTCGATACGCGTCTAAATTTCTATCGCTTTGTACGGAACTAGTACATCTCTATACATTTAGTACCTATCGAATTGTGCTGCAATTTTAGTTCGTGCCAGCCTTTGATTTGACTACTTACCGACGCGGGAGTTAGACTAAGCGGGCTGTGATCTCTGGCAGACACGTTTGTATCATTCCGCTTTTATTGCTCTAGGGGTGGGCTGAAATATCGATGGTTTTACGGTACGAAGCAGATTTATTTCGAACTTTTGGAGAATCATTTAGGACAAAATGTTGAGCTGTGATAATGGGATTTGCTGGATCATTCTGATTTTAAGACTATCAATACACACCCTGTCTAAATTCAAAAAATGACCAAGGCCTTTGTGCAGCGTTTTTACTAATGCATATAGTTTTAATAAATAATTGAAAATATAGATAAATTTTGGTATTTTTTAGGGTCTATAATAATATCTAACTAGATAAATTTATAGACTAGAATATATTCAAATTATTCACTATTATCTAAATTATCTTAATACATTTTCCAGAAGTAACTCCAAAGCTCCTACCTGCGACTTGATTACAAAATATAAACCTACAAACGAGAAAATGTCGAACTCAAAAACGTCTCACATTAATTTTGTCCTATATTCCTTCGCTAATAAGCACTTAATTACTGTCAAAGGAACAGCGAAAATAGAATCATAACTGGCAATTACATAGATATAACATATTTATTACATTATTGCTGCTAGGCCAAATTATTACCAGTCTTCAGAATATAGCGACTGTTACAATATTACAGCTCTAAACTTTAAAGCTATTGGAAAAAACTACTCCGTTTTATTGTTATGGGTTTGGAAACAAATAAAACGTCGACCCTCCTGATGAAAAGTAAATAGTGACACCCTGAGCACCGTCCATAGTCGATGCATTTCCAACTCTAAAGACAGAGAGGAACATCCCTATTGTCGATAGAATTCACTAAGCAGACTAAATATATCAAACCAAAGAGTGTTTGAAAAAATACGTGAAATAACAACAACGAAAAAAAAACTTAAAAAAAATATTAACACTATTAAAAACAGTAAACGCTTGTGTAGAACTTTCATCAATAACATACCATATACAACCAACCAAGGAGTGTTAAAACGACAACAAAAAAAAAAAAAACATTTATTTGAAAAAAGAACAATAACATTAACAGTAAACGCGAGTGTAGTACCCAATTTGAAAAAAAAAAATAACTCGCGAAACTGGTCCAGTGACGGATTCAACAGTTTTGCGCGCGCCTCAACCCACCCCCTCAGTGTACCCTGTGCTGTCGGACCGCACGCACGTCCCTACCCGAACCCATCTTACCGATGTTCTAATTTCAAAAAAAAAACGCGCGCTCCTAAATTCAACGGATTTTTATAATTATATTTGAGTGTCGAGTGCCAGTGCTTACGCGAATAATGTGGTACATTTCAGATGTGGGGTAGCAGAATAATGTCATCGGTCCGATGATAAAATGATTGAAGACATTAGGATTTGAACTGTTACTGCCAGGTACAGTGCGCTTTTATTATTCTTTTAGTAAAAAAAATAATTAAAAAAAACAGAAACTCTTTAGTTACATTAACTTGTCTGAAAATTGTGAGACTTGAATCACGAAAAACACATAATCCATTAAAATACGAAGCGAAGCATTTTAGAACATAAAAACGTCCGGAAAAATAAAACTAAACAAATTTTAACTTTTTTCGTTTCTCTTGAAAAAATACTGAATTTTTTTTATTCTGTATCGAGTAAAAATCCCTTTGAAAATAATTTATTTCAGGTTTGTTCCCTTGTTGGTTAATTCTCTTACCCTCAAGCTATCTTCAGTAAGTTATGTGACACTTATAAGGGGAGGGACAATGTGTGACCCTGTAGCAGCTAATAAATTACGAACGCACCTTTTTCCTTATAGGCTGAATGATTAAATATTGAGGCCCAGCTTAGAAAAAAAAAACCATAATAATATGTCACTTTTGTGAAGAATTCAGTCGTGTGAAGGACTGTTCAATGGGTTTTATAAGTTTATCTGAGGACACAGTTGTGTGGGAGGCATTTGTCCAGCAGTGGGCCTGTCTGATTGTCTGTTCTGGCTAATCTCCGTAATGGCTGGATCGATTTCCACTGGCAGATAGCTGAATGTATGTCTTTGGTTTTAATTTTAGAAAAATTGAGAATCAATGGGCCTTGCAGGAAAAAACAGAAGCAGAAGTTATCCTGTAAGAAATATAAGACTGAAATCTTCAACCCGCCGTGAACATTAGTGGTGATTTAATCTCCAAGCTGACTTCAATTTATGAGACCATGACCATAAAAAATGAATCAATAAGAATAGGATGGTATTTTTATTGGATTTTCAATACAAGCTGAAATTAAAATAATTTTCAGATAATTTCCTTGAATTTTTGTTTTCTCTAATACTTGTCGCGATGAAAAACATTTTTTTATATTGCAAATACGAGTACGGTTTTCGTATAATAAATAAATAAGTAATAATAAATAAATAAATGAAATATATTTCCCAAAAAACTTAGTTGTATGTTACAAAAACAGTTTAGCTGTAGTTATATACAAATAAAATGGATTTTGCGTCTGTAAACGAACTAGGTAATGCCTGTTTTTCGGTGAACAGTGCCATTCCCGCGATAAAGTGGCAAAGTATATTTTACACGCGGGCACGCAAAAATTACATAATATTATGGTGCTAAATATGTCAATAGAGAAAATTACTGACTGAAAATGAATTCAGAGTTAGAAATACAAGGATTCATGATTTTGATTTCCAAAATTCCTACCTGTATTTGGTGAATTTTTTTCGGAATCGATTCTAATGTTTTTCATTTTCAAGCATCAATATTGTTACAGCCGAGCACAGTAGATAGCATTTTTATTCATACATTGTAGACTAGTAACCAAGTTGTATTTTTTTTTTTTTTTGAAATTGGCACCTTACAAAATGACGTAATTTATGCTTGTTTATTTTTATTTGAGATGGGTTTGCTCTTGACTCTATTCTATGTCAGACATGAAATAACATAGTCCACGAAGGAGGGAGCTTACCCAGAAGTAGCCTGATCACTCTAACTTTGAAAAGATTAGGGTTGTAAGCGTTCGAAAACACAGACGCAGGCAGGTTGTTTGTTGGAGCATTTATTAGGAGGAACACAGATGGGTTTTAGTTGGTAAGAGTCTGACACTCCCTTCTGCTTTATTCAGAGCCGGAGGGGTCATTTGATGATTTCCCACCCTTAGAAAAGGCAGGTTATTTATTGTTTGCAAATCAATGTCAAATTTAAACAAGTCAAGACGCCCTTTGAGGCTACTAAAATAATTATGTCCAAGATCCAAAACCTAACTAAAACTCTTAAAATCGTATCTATTGGTATTGATTGTATCACTACAATTTAATTGCAGTGCCTGAAACTGTCGGTATGCAGTAATAAAAACAAACAAGTGAACAGACCTAAGATCTTATTCTATTACAAATACGATTATTGGCGTAAAAAACGATTTTCGTTTTCCTTGCTGTTTCCGTACAGTGTGTGGAAAAAGATTTTCGCTTCTCTAAATTATAACAAACAGAGAAGCTCGTGGCTAAATAAAACAAAGCCGCACGGGTCGAACTTCAAGGTAAAGCAACGCTTGCCAAGGTTGATCTGTGGATGGGTGACCATCTTAATATACCGAGTTTCCTCCGTGCCTCGGAAAACACGTTAAGCCGTTGGTCCCGGCTGTCATATATACATCTTTGGCAGTCGTTACGGATAGTCAGAAGCCAGTTTATCTGACACCAGTCTTGCCATGAAGTACCGTGTTACCCAGTTAATGGGTTGTGGAGGTCTGGTAGGCAGCCGCTCCGCGTAAAATACTGGTACTCAGCTAAATCCGGTTTGACTGGAAGCCGACCCCAATATAGTTGGGAAAAGGCTAGGCAGATGATAAATTGTAACAAACAAAGTCGCTGTCTATCTCCGTCTGATTCTTCGCTTACTTTAAGTCAAGAGTGAATAGTTTACTTCTAGGCAAGCGTGTTCCATATTCGACCACATCATCGCTTACCATCAGGTGAGATAGTAGTCAAACGCGTGCCCATCAATAGTAAATAAAAAAAAAATCCGAACCACATAACGGATTTTGTTATGGTTTTGCCTTATAATATAAAGAACAATAAATGAGGAGGTTGTTTTAAATATTCTCTGCAAAATGTCTGAATTACATCGTGTTATTAGTTGTGCCCATGCATATGAAGCTAGATATCAAAAAAATCTAATAAGTCCATCAAATAGATATAAAAAAAATATTGGGCAAGTATTTTCCAGTTTTTGTCACATGAACAAAAAAAAAAAAACAAAAAAAATAATAATTTTTGAAAAGAAATTTATTAAGGTACAGTGCGTTTAAAACTCGTGTGACATCACTCTTTACAAAAAACGTGTGACGTCACTAGCCCCCACTCCTGATCTTTGCTGCGTTTTATCATCGCAAATCTTCATTGATTTGATAAAACAAAAAACAGTTTCCAATATTTTTCGAAAATCTAAGTGACTGAAATTGAACCATTTTTTTTATTACTCAAAAATATCCCTAGTTTAATATTGTTTACAAATTTCTAGCCACAGTTGCGTCCTATAATGTAATTTAAATTAGTACTTCGTTTTCCAACTCAACTCAGAAGACCTTCAAAAAGTTAATTTTACAACAGACTGATTCTACCTTTTTCATCTAGCCAGTTTATTAATTTTATTAAATCTTACTCAAGCTTAATGCTTTGTAACTGTATAGCGTGGAAGTGGAGTTATCGGGTTTGGTAATTAGGTACGCGGGTTCAATTTTGTTTGAAATTAAGCAATGACTAATAGTGAAGTATAGTAAATTATTGCAGCGGCCAGCTAAAGAGGCATTGCATACGTAAGTCCATCAATAAATTTTATAGTTTATAAATTCTCTATAGGTTACTGCTAGGCAAGCCTGCTCCACCTTAGACCGCATCATTGATTAACATCAGGTGAGATAGTGGTCAAACGTATGCCTATCAAAAGAAAAAAAAAAAAACTCGATTTCATTCCGAGAATCTGTGAACTGAAATAAAAATGGCGACCAATCAGAGCACAAGTTTACATGAAACGGCTCTCATTGGTTTGTTCAGATGCGACGTCACATGTACGCCGTGGAGTTACGAATTGGACTAAGTCGATTTCAATTTTGAGAAACGTAAAAGACCAATGACAAAAAAATTGTTTAACACCGACTTCCAAAAAAGTAGTATTTTTTAATATTATTATTTTTTTTTTTAAATTTGGAAATCATTTGTTGTAAAAACTTTTGTTATTTATGAAGTACAAAAAAATATTTTGCTGTTATAAAACGCAAACAAAGTTGACTAGTTTATTGGAACAGCAACTTCCTTTTTAGGATAGGAAAACCTCAAATGATTCCTTCTTTCCTGGGCCAACCGAAAGGGTTGATTTAAACTCTTACTGACTAAAGCCCATCCGTGTTCCTCCTTGCCCTTTGCGTTCCAGGGCCGCGGTGATTTTTTCGAACAAATTTCACAAACCTTGGTGGTACAGTAATTTAGCTATTGATTTGTATGCTAGAAATCGTAGATTAAATTCAATTTGGTTTACGAGTACGTAAGAAGAACTTCAAATTCTGTGTAAAAAGGGTTAATAGTTTTAAGTTCGATCGTTTCAAGAGCTGTAGCTCTGCATTTAGAGGTAACATAACGAGTGATTTTGGTTTTTAATTTTTTTTTTTAAACTTTGCCCCACACTAGGAATTTCTCCTGTATCGTGGGTGCGTTTACAAAAATACAAAGTCACATACACAAATAGCCAGACCCGGAACAACTATCTGTAGGCCATACAAATATTTGTTCCGTGGGATCGAACCCACGGCACGCGCAACCGCCGATCACTCAACCACTGCGCCAACCGTGCCGTCAAATTTAAAAATAAAGAATTCATGGACTTGCTATATAAAATCCTTATCGTCAGGCACATCATCTGACTAACATTTTATCAATCACTAGCTTTTTCCCGCAACTTCGTACGCGCATATCCCGGTTTTTCCTGATGCTGTGAGAATTTCGGCAAATCTTTTCATAGTGCTATACTCCCAAAGGGACCTACATGTCAAATTTCAGATTACAACGATCAGTAGTTTCAGCTGTGATTTGTCTGTCAGTCACTTTGTAACGGAAGCATCTATGTATATACTAATATTATAAAGCAGAAGAGTTTGTTTGTTTGTTTGTTTGGTTGCACGCGCTAATCTCAGGAACTATTCGTCCGATTTGAAAAAATATTTCAGTGTTAGATAGCCCATTTATCGAGGAAGGCTATAGGCTATATATCATCACGCTAAGACCAAGGAGCGGAGCATTAATGAAAAATGTTACGCAGACGACGTTGCACGGGTCAGCTAGTTCTATATATTAGGATAACCTAATTAACATAAATTTAAAATCGCTAATTAAAAGATGCACTCCTAAAAAGGGAAAAATTGAAAATGAAAATTGTATGACAGCTGTTCGTGTTTTAAGATGGCAAATCTCATCAAACACTCGGCTTTTATCGTCTTTTCTCTTCATCTCCTTCGTGGTGCTGGCACGTCAGCGGGCATAACATATCAAAGACAATAAACGATACATAAAAGACAGTATTAACACGCGTAGACACCCAACAAACTTCCACTTCATATTATAATGTAAAGTACGCGACTGGTAAATAATAATTTCCACGTTTTCTTTCACTCTCGGAGAGAAACTTAGCACAAATATTTATCCGTTGATGTCAGCGTACTTTACTTGTGAGGTTTAACGGAGAATGTTTGACGTCTGATTTACACAAAAATTTACGTCTAGTTTTTGTAACAACTTTTTCCTCTGATTTCGTGATTTTGGTTTCATTTTCCGGGACGTAGAAATCTACGTACATCTACTGATGCTACTCTATATTAATACAATATCATTTGACATTATTGTGACTGTGAAGGCCACTGGCTTCTCACGATCATCGAGGCCGAGTAATCAGGCCACCTCTTGGAAGCTTTCAACTTTAAACTTTATCTTCTTGATTTCACTCCAACTCCAACCATACCTATTTAAAATAAATATTTTTATTGACACGACTAAATAAAAATATTTTATTCATTTCATTATTATTTAGTTCCTACTTGGAGCTCATGGCTAACTAACAACAGCCGCAAGGGTCGACCTTCAAGGCAGCCAAGGCAAATCTTGCCAAGGTTGGTCTGTGAATGGGTGACCATCTTAACATACCTAGTTTCCTCCGTGCCTCGGAAAGCACGTTAAGTCGTTGGTCCCGGCTGTCATTTGTAGATCTTTGGCAGTTGTTATGGATTGTCAGAAGCCAGTTAATCTGACGCCAGTCTTGCCAAGTAGTTCCGTGTTACCCAATAAATGGTTTGTGGAAGTCTAGTAGGCAGCCGCTCCACGTAAAATACTGGTATCCAGCTGAATCCGGTTCTCTCTCCTCTCTCCTCTCTCCAGTGTAGTTGGGAAAAGGCTAGGTAGATGATGATTTAGTTCCCAATTCTTTGAATAAATACTTAAATCGCAGAAATATTTGTGAACTGACGGTACGAAACAGACATCGTAATACCAGCTCGTATTGCTGAAGTTTTGACATTTAGATGTTTGCTTTGGCAGTTCATAGTGTCATTATAGCAAAATTTATTAAGGTAGTCTCCCCGATCATGTAAAAGTACACATTAAATAAAGGTCGTATTTCTTTCTTAGTTTCAGGTAAATATATCTTACATTTCTCGACAGTTATTTTTGACATAGAACGTCACTAACATAGAGCAGCTCCAGTCCGCCGGTGGCTTGTGTTGCTCTATGGTCACTAAGATCAGCCGAAAGACGTCACAGCTGGCCATAAGCCTCTCCCAAAGGTCAGCGGTCCACCTTATGGGGGCCTTCCAACACTGCGTGTTCCAGTACGCGATCACCACTCTAGAACTTTTCTGCCCCATCGACGATCTTTCAAAAGTCATTTATTCAACTTAGGCTGAGAGCCAGCACTTTTTGAACGTCAAACAAACAAACAATAATAGTTTCGTTTTTCAAGTTATACAAAAGACAGTCCTCCAAAACGCCCGCCCGTCACCACTTCCTAGTGTTTTAGCTGTGGAGAAGAAGTGGCCACAACAAACTCCCTAGCAACACATCTGTCTGTTACGTTTTAGGAACTAGAATTTATATAATGAGTAGAATGCAAAGTAATTAATACATGACACAAAACACAAAAAAAATAGCTAGCAGACTATGATACTATAAAACAAAATACACACTCAAGTGTTGACGTTTGTATAAAGATTGACCTACATAGTTAAATAAATAATAATCAAGAAAAAAACGAAATAAAAAAATTAAAACAAGATCTGTTCTGTGAGCAATATGCTGCCCACTGCCATTTCATTTTGACGATCCTTCGTGCTTGGAAATTGGTTGTGAGAGAATCATCTATATTCATCCATTAATTTAATTAATACCATTTAACAATTTTATAACACAAATCAGGTAAAAGAAAAAAAAACACATTTACGACGACAAACAATTGCTATATCCCTTTTAATGTAGTCGAAAAGTTCCGAACATTAACGAGATGCTTGGAAACTTAGTTTTATTTGTCATGACGTCACATCACATGACCTTGAGTGACCTTCGATATGTTGAAGGTACCCAGAAGGCTCTCAAGTGGAATATCGCTGAACTTTACTTGTGTGAGAAGATAAACATGATTATTCCACTTAAAGCACAAAAGCTTAACGTCTAAGTATCTCACAGTATTTTTTTTCTAAGCGAAAGGATAAAGGACTTGGTTGTTTTAAGTGTAGCCTTGTATTAAAAAATGGCAAGGTCGTGATTGTGTGATGATGTTGTTACAAAGAAAACTGTTTTTTTTTTTCAGAGTTCTGAACATCCGTGAAAAACGGAAACCCTTTAGGATCACTCGGGTGTCTGTCTGTCCGTCAGTCACAATTAGTTTTCTTCGGATCTACTACACCGATTCTGTTGAAATTTGGTACACAAATGGACTTTTGTGACTCAAAACGGATACGTTACGTAAATAAATAAATTTGGAGCACGGGGTGTACACTCAAAATTTATTAATTTACGTAACGTTTGGGGGTCAAACTAGAAAATTACAAAAAAAGTTTTTAAACTGTATCATGTGACATAGCAAATAAAAGGGCTTACTTCGAGAGCTTAAATTATATAGTAAAATATACAGTTGTGAAGTTATTCAAGAAATTAGATGAAAATAACCATTCCCCCTCAAGTCTGTAGTATTAGAAAAATATCTTTAAAAAATTAAAGTGGTTCGATATCCTTTGTTCTTGAGTCCGAGTTTTTTTTTTCGAAATAGTAGTTTCAAATTAAAAGGAATTATCTGCAGGAATTTTTATACCAATATTTATCCCAAGACTAATGTTATTATAAATTAATTTCAGGAAACATTTACAGCTTACATAACAATAAGTCAAAAATGGCCAGTTACAGAAAATCCCAGTTAAAAATTGACACATAGATTAAGTAGGTATTTTTTCTGATTTTGATAAAAGTTGGTATATTTAGTTTTTTTTTTTTTAAGATTTAACATTTATTGGTACTGACACACAGTCATGGTAAAAAATTAAAATAATTTTCAAACAAACTGTCCACCACCTTCGAACACCACCACCACCACCAATCGATAGTACGTAGTCAAAAGAAAGAACCGAGGTTCAAGTTAAATTATTGACATTATGGTGTTTGCTAGCATCCTCGAGTAGACTTACTAAATATTTCAAC
Source organism: Ceramica pisi (assembly GCA_963859965.1). Lineage (NCBI taxonomy): Eukaryota > Metazoa > Arthropoda > Insecta > Lepidoptera > Noctuidae > Ceramica > Ceramica pisi. The sequence continues at coordinate 4,155,785 of OY982538.1, forward strand.
TTTCAACTAACAAAATCTATTTACCAGTAACTAAACTTGCCAGAACAGCCTTTATTTAGTGTCATTATCATCGTTTACTCTGTAATTTAGTAGGATAATAATTACGCAACCACCGCCCTTGGAACTTGGCTAAATTGCCTCCCCCTCTAAATAATTATTGAGAACCCGGGATTGAAAGACCTGACTTAGAACGTAATTAATTTGAGCAAGATTTTAACTTCTATTTGGAATTCAACTGAAGGATACCTTTTGTTTTACGTGTCTTTTTTTGGAAAGCCAAAATAGTTATTTATGATACAAGAGCGGTAAGTTGGTCTTTACAAACGAGTAGACAAATGTAAGCCCGAGACGAAGTCGAGGGTTTACCATAGTCACGAGTTTGTAAATACCAATATCCGCTCGTGTGTCATACAACGTTTTTCGACACATTATATAAATAGATAATTGAACAAACTTTATCATTATCTATTAAAAATTATTGTTAATCATTAAATAGCGTTCTCGCGATTTTGGCGGCAAGAGACCATTTTCTGCAATTGGCGCCTCATTCAAGATGTCAGGTGGAGTAGATTCCATATTTATATCTGATTCCTCGCTTGAGCACATGTTCTAATTAATATTATAATGAAAAGTCGCAACTATTTTTGACGTTTCTAATTGAAAATGTCGCGAATTTGCAAATGGGGAGTGTGTGTTTGGAATAGTGTGCGTTTTTAAATAAGATCGCGCTTCCGTTTGCGTCTGCGTGAAACATTATAGTAGAATTATATAATTTTATTGTAAATTACCAATCGATTTTTTTTGACAAAATCATTTATTTAATAAGTTACATTTTTTAAATTGTCTCCTCGAGCCTTTACATTGATACCCCACTCGATAGGTTAAAAAAGCTGTAGTCATTAAAATGGCACCGAAGTTCAGATATTTTAATTTTTATATAGGTATCTATCCAGTATCATTTTCACTATTCAGACGAATATAGCGACACCTTTCAAGCTAAAATCTATGAAGCCACAGGGTTAGGCTACAGTGTGCCAAAGAAATATGACATCATACATAAATACACTTAAAAAAAAAACATACGTGTAACAGTCGGGTAATTAGAACTACATCTATTGTCTCATTTTTTCTTCAATATTAAAGTGCGACAAACCTTCTGAGCAAAAAGTTCTTCGCAAAAAAAAACGCGTATGGAACGCTTCCGGGACGGACGCAGACGGAAGCATTTTTGGCTGACGGATGCAGACGGATTGAATTCTTATAATTATATTGTTTATGGACATTAAAAAAATACCGTAAAGAATACGCACGTGCGGTAAAGTAGGTACTTAGGTGAGAGTATCTACTTTACCGCACGCTTCATTGTATGGAATATGGATATTTTTTTATTATGTAACGGGATTGCTCTTGACCAAAATCACGCTTTCCAAGCGATGCATACATATGTACATGTTACGGGAAAAATTCGATATGCGCGTATGGAATCATGGGCAAAATCTACATCTAATGTATGTACACGCATTACTTCAGAACGACTGCACTAAATTGGATAGTTCTTTTTTTTTTGTTGTATTTTTTTGTCAGAGTGAAGGTTTAATGAAAGTGAAATTCTGCTACGAACCTTAGGAGCTGAGCAAAAATACGACTTTTGATGGAAGAAAATCTACACTAGATTTGAAAAAATCAAATCAATGTAACCTACCTTGAAAATGAATTTTGAAGCAGTATTATACCTTATACATGCCAGTTACTCTGTAATTTTAGAATTAATAATTCTGTAGTAACAATTTACTATAATTACTTACCGACAATTGGGACACTTACCCTATTTGACATTGATTGAAAAATAAAGTCCAAATATTTTGTTTGTAAGTACACTTACATAAATAAATTGCGTTTTAAAAATTAATTGTCATTATTTCATTATTTATTTTTTCGAATGATATATTATACTATCGCTGAGTGTTTTACGGCACTTTCTATCTGTATAAATGCACGGTTCTTGCGGTTAAGGATACACAAGCGACGCTGTGGAAAAAGCTAGTCATCACTAAAAAGAGAGAAGTGTGTTTAATGTAAACCTTGCATCATCATGTTATAAGCCAAAAAACTTTTAACAAAAAAATACAACCGACTTCCAAAAAAAAAACACTACAAAGTAAAAAATAACTTTAATTTCGGAAGTCGGTGTTATTGTTAGTTTCTTCGTATTTTGACACCGACTTCCAAAATTAAAGTTATTTTTTACTTTGTAGTGTTTTATTTTTGGAAGTCGGTTGTATTTTTTTGTTAAAAGTTTTTTATTTTTCACTTTGGTACCCACCTAACAACACCACTGCAAAATCGCAGAAAAGCAAAATACGGAATTTCGATTACTTGGATGACATAAAACTATCATCTAAGTAGACGAATTCCAGCTATTTCGATCTAAAATCCAAAGATCGTAACCGATTTTCATAAAATTTAAATGGGACCAATCTGCAAGTATATCCTTTCAGATAAAACAAGAATTTTTCAAATCGGTTCATAAATGTCGGAGTTATGAGGTAACAAACATTAAAAAAAAACATACAACCGAATTGGTAGTCCCTCCTTTTTGGGAAGTCGGTTAAAAGGGCGTCCATACGACGCGACAACTACTGGTCCTGTGAGTCTTACTTCCATAAGCTACTCGTTAATTGATTCCTCGATTCTATGGGCGTCGTAATCAATTGTCGGTGCAAGTAAAATAAATTAAGAAAATTATCAAGTTTTTCTTCCTCTGCGCATTAAAGACATCACCGATCTATTTAACGCTAATCAAAACCAAACTCCTCAATGTTTTTTGAGTCAGACCATTACGTATAATTGTATTAATTAGCAATTTAAGAAACTTGTTATTTAAAACGCGTTTTACTGACATTTATTTTACTAGGTACATTTAGTGTATTTGAGTCTGTTCTAACTTTTTATGATTTAGATTTCATGCAAAAAGGTGCAAAGGTAAACTTAATATAATAGTTTCTTCATATATTTTTGTGTTTGTCAAAAAATGATTGAACAAAACTGCAGTTTATATTTTATCTTAGCAACAATTCAAAAAACAACTGTTGGAAAATCGAATCAAAAAAGTATTTTATATGCACGCTGCATAAGTTATTCATTTTCCGACTACACTTACCAAATTATTAATTAAAGTTACTTTTCAAAAATATGACATTTGCCCCTCAATCGGGACTGAAATGTCATTGAGAATTGCTTAACCTTTTCATTCTGCGAGCGCATCTGACCTCATCACTTATTACTAGTAAATCTAAGTTTAGACAACGACAGAAATTGTGACACAATGTGTCAGACAGCCATTTCTGTACTGCTCACACTTGCGTCTACACATGAAACCCGCTGATTCGACTCAAAATTTCGTCTCAAAATAAATGTCACTCACAATTTTACATACCGAGCTCACACATGGACTCACACTGGCACTGCTCCATCTTAGACCGCATCATCGCTTAACATCAGGTGAGATAGTGGTCAAACGTATGCCTATCAATAGTAAAAAAAAATGGACACTAAGAGCGGATTACACCAATGGAATTGATCATGATTAGTACACCAAAACTGAAAGATCGTAAATGTAGTTTATATAATTATGCTGATCGCGTTCACTTCCATTGATGAAATCCGCCCTGAGTGGACTAAGTTACAGAATTGTTTGAAAGAATCACCGCGGCCCTGGAACGCAAAGCGCATTAATGTATTATTTAGGAGGTACACGGATGGGTCTTAGTCAATAAGAGTCTGACACTCCTTTCTGCTTGGTTTGTTGTATGGAAGCCCCCTTAAATAATTATTTTATTCTGTTTTTTTTTTTGCATTTGTTTTTAAAGCGACAACAGAAATACATCATCTGTGAAAATTTCAACTGTCTAGCTATCGCGGTTCTTGAGATACAGCCTGGTGAAATTCTTGAGACAGACAGCAAAGCTTTAGTAATAGGGTCCCGTTTTTACCCTTAGGGTACGCAACCCTAAGGTGGTATATAAAATTGAGTGTACGATATATATAGAGTCATAGTGTTGACGACACGGTTGGCGCAGTGGTTGAGCGATTGACTGCTGCGCAGCATGTCGCGGGTTCGATTCCCGCACGGTACACATATTTGTACGCCCTACAAGTATTTGTTCCGAGTCTGGGTGTTTTTCTATCTATAACATGTATATATTTACAAAAAAAAATGTATATAAGTAGTTTATCAGCCATTTCGTTACCATAACACAAGCATTAAGTTGCTTAGCTTGGGACTATATGGCGTTGTGTGAAATGTCCAAGGATATTATTATATTTTTTATATATTATATAGTCTATTCTTAACTTAATAGTGAAAGAAGCCCCCACGTCCAACAATAATATCTGTAATGAGTATGTCCTCGCTAAGAGATAGGTCGTGTCAGCCTGACATTAGACATGACCTAGGAACGGCTGCGAAGTCACAATGAATACATTTTACCAAAGGTTTTTCGAAGAATGGACTGTTACAAAAAGGCGTCAAATTGTACCTACTCAATTCACTATGAAGTGTATTTTTTTTTATAAATGGCTGCATAAAATAGTAGTGTATGAAAGTGTTGTATAACAAGGTTTTTAAAATATCAGTGGTTTGTGTTAGTTTATGCCACACGAGTTTTTAATTCCCTAAAATAATGCAATTTAGCCAGAAACACCTAAAATATTTTCGTTACATGGCAGCGGTGCGGAACAATAATTCAATTATGGGGTCATACTCAATAAATACGGCGCGCCATAGTATAATATAGTAAAAAAATATAGCAGGATTCCAAATAAAACCCTAATAGTATAAAATTACCTTAATTTCTTAAGTCGGTGTTTTTGGTTTTGTATCTTTGTTTTTTAACACCGACTTCCGAAATTAAGGTAATTTTATACTTAGTAGTGTTTTGTTTCGAAGTCGGTTTTTTTATTGGTACTTAAAAAACTTTTTTATTTTTCACTTTTAAGTGGTGATGTTTGGACGACGCGCGACGTCTTCGTTCTACGCAAAAATTATAACAAGCAAAAATGCTCATAAAATAAAAACTACTGAGCCAAACTGAATTAAATTTTAACGAGTCCAAATGGCAAGTATCCTGCATCGAATTATAAAAGAATCACACGAATTGAATCAGAAACCTCGGAAGCCATCGATCCAGATACCTACATAAAAAATACCCGCCCTCTATTTTTTGAAAGTCGGTTAATAAATGAAAAGCGTACGTTTGTAACATTATTTCGTTGGGTTTATTGCGTATTACTGGTAATATAAAACTTTCGCATCATTTCGATATTTTTTATTCAAAAATTGAGTTTCAGTTAAAAAAAAACATGAACACAATTGCCCGATTTTCATTGAAATAAAAAATTTACTTTTTTAAATTAGTGAAGTGCCTACCAATCTTTTTCGGCTTCGCCCGCGTAATTCCTAGGGAACATTTTCCCGGGATAAAAAAGTAGCCTATGTGTTATTCCAGACTATAATCTATCTCTGTGCCAAATTTCATGAAGATCCTTTCAAGTGTTCTGACTTGAAAGAGCAACAAACATCCATCCATCCTCACAAACTTACGTACCACTACATATGTATGTATTATAAAACAAAGTCCTCCGCCGCGTCTGTATGTCTGTTCGCGATAAACTCAAAAACTACTGCATTGATTTTTATACTGTTTTCACCAATGTATAGAGTGGTTCTCGAGGAACGTTTTAGTCTATAATTTGTCAAGCGGGCAAAGTCGCGAGCATCAGCTAGTTTATAATATTAGTAAGATAAAGTACACGTTTTATTTCATCTGCCTGGCCTTTTCCCAACTATCTTGGGGTCGGCTTCCAGTCAAACCGGATTCAGCTGAATACGATTTTCTTACGTGGAGCGGCTGCCTACCGGACCTCCACAACCTATTGACTGGGTAACACGGTACGTACTTCATGGCGAGACTGGAGTCAGATTTAACTGGCTTCTGACTATCCGTATCGACTGCCAAAGATCTACAAATGACAGCCGGGACCAACACGGCTTAACGTGCTTTCCGAGGCACGGAGGAAACTCAGTATAATAAGATGGTCACCCATCCATAGACCAACTTTGGCAAGCGTTGCTTAACCTTAAGGATTGACCCGTGCTGCTGTTATTATTTAGCCACGAGCTCCTCTACGTTTTATCGAATAACATTAATAACTACCTACCTACAGATAAAAATAAAATCAACGGGGTGTAGCTAAGCCGTAATCCCCCAGGGCTCTGTCCACGACAAGGTCAAAGCGATTTTATTAGCGTTTCCTAATTAATTAATTACATTTAGTGGAGTTTACTAAATTTAATTCTCACCTCATTTGCGTTTTAGCGTAATCGGTTTTTGCTCTTTATTACTACGACCTACTATGTTAAAATTATGTAGGTGTGTGAACTTGGTAGACGTGGGTATTTTGCCGAATTACATTTGTCTTTTGACCAACAAAAAGGTTGTAACCACAGATATAGATAGACCTAGATAACGCAAGACCAATTACTTCGCGTGCCGATTTTTGTACGTAAGCTACGTACAAAAATCGTAAGTGGCCACTTTCGCGCTCAGTCTGTATCGGTGTATAGCGCTAGTCGGACGTCGGCTGGGTGAGCGTGGTGCAAGGCGGGGGGTGGGGTGAGGTGGGCGGTGTCTTTGAATGGATTTGATTTTCCCATCACTAAATAGTGCTTGTGACGTCTTATAGTAGATAGCCAAAAAATGGCAGGCTTGGTTTTCATACAGATCGTGATACTTGCGTTATCTAGGTCTATCTATATCTCTATATCTGTGGTTGTAACAGAAATAACGCAAAACCTGAAAAAAGAAAATTGTACTTTTCATATGCGCAACTATTAAAATGAGTTTGAATTCATAGTAAAATTCAGGCTTGTCCCCGAAATCGTAAAAAAAACCAACTGCCTCATAATTCTGTGAAGGTTTGCATCACTCGACAAAATGCACTAAACAGCAGATTTTTTATCGCGATATTATATACGTACCACATTCCAATCGGTTCAGTAAATTCAAAGCAAATTGTGTCAGGCAGACAGACACACGTGATCCCATAAGGTTTCCATTTTTACATTCAAGCGTATGGAACCCTAAAACAATCTCGTCATGGAATGAATCATTATCATTACATATTATAAAACAAAGTCCTTTGCCGCGTCTGTCTGTCGGTCTGTTCGCAAAAATCTCAAAAACTGCTGCATCGATGTTCGTGGTGTTATCACCAATGGATAGAGTGGTTCACGAGGAAGGTTTTAGTATAGAATTTGTCAAGCGGGTGAAGCTCCGGCCATAAGATGTGTGAAATAAACATTAAGGCGCGTCCCCGAGCAAAGCGCAGCGCTAGCCGTTTTTAATGCAGTTTTTTGGAGCTATCTACTCTTTATCCAAAAGAAATATCAACTAATAAAAACGACATTAAATTTCTACATAATCTTGGCTTCAAAAGGGTAGATTTTATTTTTTAGTACTAAGTATAATGTTTAAGTAATCTCCTCACAACGAAACCTCAGAAATGAGCAAAAATTACTGGAAACATGCATCTTCTCGAAAACTAACGATTATTTTGATTTTGTACTTAAACTAATGGATAGGCAATTTAATTATGAACATTTTGGTAGAAGTATTTTTTTCAAACGACCAAAATTAGATTTTATAACGATTTTATTCAACATTCTGAGCGTATTCGCTATCGTATCTCTTGCACTGTTATTGAGGGAAAAAATGCTCAAGGTTATTTGCTCAGGGTACGGCCTTAACTCGATCAAACAAGCAACTGATTGATGAATTTATTGATACTTTTTCACATATTTTTATTTGTACATCAAATATTGCAACAACTGCACACTCCTACAATAATATGTACATACATTTGCGGATCACTCTCATTTACTGATGTATAATATTCACATCGCTATCTCGTATTTCCTAATGGAAAAAACTGGGGACCGGCTCGAGCCTATGATCAAAAGGTTTCTTTCAAACGTCACGCGTGCATTGATACTGTCTTTGCGTTCACAGAAAAAAAAAAACAGGTGACTGCAGTCACCTGTTTTTTTTTTAAAAACCTCCTGTCCTTAAATGATCGAAGCTCTTTGAGATCAAAGAGCTTCCTTTTAAATAAAGATCTTCATTTATTTTTGGAGTGCTCTTCTAAGAAAAGAATAAGCCTTCACATGCTCATATTATTTTGTAGGTAAATGTAACCTTAGAAAAATGAGTGAGTTTTGGAATTCGGAATGACAATCAGGGTATTATTAAGAAGTTTTTAGGTATGTTTTTACTTGTGATCCTCTAAATTCATACACATGTCTTGTAGCGTACACGACATGTGTAATGTGTAAGAAATAAAGATGTTGCAATATTATTTTATCTACAAGTTAGGAATTTTCTTTCAAAATGCTAGCAGCACACATTAAAAGAAAGCAATAACATTTTTTTAATCCGAATGCCGAGGAAGGGTTATGTGGTTCATGCGTATCTTGTATTATGTTTGTTTGTAAATTTCTTTATAACCTCGTAGGTACCCCAAACGGCTGCATGGATTTCGACTATTAAAGTGTCCGTAGATTCGTTTAAAAAAACCCAAGTATCCTTAAAAAGGTGTTTAAAAAAAGCAATATGGCGGATTTTGAGCACCAAATTGTAAGTTGTTAATATATATTTTTTTAATCAAACCTATCGAGTAGGGTACCAAAATGAAAAAATATATAAATTGATTTACTAAACATATGTATATAAATATTTATATTTTTTTTTTGTTTAATACTTGTATGTATTAGTAGTAGGTTTTCAAAAATTAATAAAATAAAATAATAAATAAAATATGATAAAATTCAATTATGAAACAGTTTCGTTCATAAAAATGTCCCGATTTCAGTCATTTTAGTGTATCTATACTAATATTATAAAGGTAAAATTGTTTGTAAGTTTGTAAGTTTGTATGTAGGGGGTGTAATCTCAGGAACTACTGGTCCGATTTGAAAAATTCTTTCAGTGTTAGATAGCCCATTTATTGAGAAATGCTATAGGCTATAAATTATAAAGATATCATGCATATTAGCCGAACTATCTCAATTTTTGTATATCCAGGCGGAAAAAAATAGCTCTTACAACAGAGTTATTTGCGTGCGCTGCCTTAACAGTTGTATATAATTAATAACAATGTATGGCAACCTGGTCCGCTTTGAATAGTTCTACAAAAAAGTCCGCGGCACCATATTTCTATCTTTTATGTTTTAGCAGATATAGTAGCTTTTATGTGTTAAAAAAAGTATTTTTCAATGTACTTATCTTTGAACGATTTTTTAAACAACAAAATATTAAACCTTATCAAAAAAAATGTTATAATGATCACAAGAACATCATAGAGATACGATTTGCCCAAAACAGTATGTCAATTGGTTGAATAGTTTCGAAGATAATATAAAATTACTAAATCGCAAAACGCCGCCCGCGCCGTCCATTCACGAACCGCATTAGAACTGTATGCTTTGTGCAATTACGTAATTTTTCTGAATCGTGGTGTTAAGATTTTCCGCGGATTAATGACCCTCTCCAGTTATTATTTAACTTTTGTCGTTAGGTACGTGAGTTGTAAGTAGTTGGTTGAATGTTGGTTGAATGTTGTTGGTCTATTGTTTTGGTTGCTCGGTTTCTCAATACACAATTACAATATTACTTCGTTCTCATTCTTCGAGTTCGAAGCTTGCTGTGATATTTCTGTTTTTGGGATATCGGACAGTTTCAGCGATTGTTTATCATGCCTAAAAGGAAATCTCAACTTTCCCGTCAGACATCCCAGACATGAGAAGAGCAGCTCGAGTACGCCGTACGGCAGAGTCTGCTCTTGATAATCATCTGCGCCTCTCGAGGAATAGAGAACACATTTCGCAAGCACGCGCTGGGAAATCTAGCTCCGAGCGTTCACAGCGGCTTGCTAACCAAAGCTGGAGAACATGTCCAGGCAGGTCCGTGCTCGGGAATCTAGCGCTGAACGTGCACAGCGTCTCAGTGATTTAAAGCAGCATGTCTCTGCAACAAGGGATAGGGAATCTAGCGCTGAGCGCTCGCAGCGGCTCGCTAGCCTAGCTACATACATATGCAATAAAAACAAAACCCTCCTTTTGGCAGTCAGGAAATAAATCATAGCACTCAGTACTAACCGAACCACACTCATCATTTCATCAGAAGTTAAAATGTTTACCGCCCAACGAAGTGGGCACGGGTCAGCTAGTTGCTTATAAGTTGACTGTTTCACTGCCGGTTCTTTTTAATTTGTTAATTTTATTTAATCTTATTTTCAAATACTGGGCTTTCATTTGCCCATAGTGTTTGTTTACTAATATTTGTAATTTGCGTTTTGTTTGTGCCGCATAAACTATTTTCTTTATTTTTATACGTTGACTTTACCCAAAGGTATTTCGATCGTTATCGGCTGGATGTCTAAAACCGATATCCACTTAAGTATTCTGTAATATCAAACACGTTTCCCATATTGAGGTTCTTATCTGCATGTTCAAAATAGGATAAGGTAATTTTATCTGTTAGGTACGTAACTGTAGCTTATTACCCGTACCTAACTGGGTGCCCAGTGGGATTTTCCATAGTAAAAAAACTGGCCAAGTCGGGTCGGGTTCCCACATAAATGCATGGTCCTCATATAACTTATTGTGAATGTGAGGACCATGTAGATTGCTATGTTAAAGGTTCATTTCATTTAAGGGTAGCCTGACGGTTTGAGTTCTTGATACGGCCTATACAAATGTCCTTCCTTTGGTATTGTTCGTCAGGTCGTTGAGCTCCTTAAAGTTCTAAGTTAGAGCTACGCGATAGTTTGCACTGTCTGGACAGGTCCACTCAATTCTGTGTGGTAATTTCCTTAAAATACCACTTCAGACATAAACCTACATGGTTTTCATATTATTTGACCAGTACGATTGTATGGACTTTAAAACAGACTTTGACCTCTGTGTTTGTTTCGGTGTTTCTTCTCAAAGCAGTCAGCTAGGAAACAGCGGCCTCATCTAGTTTAAAATGACCAATAAAATTGGCGTTTAAAAGTGATATTTACAACCTACTTACAAAATAAATATCATTTATCAATGATTCCATACAAATCGATATTATCAGTATATAGCCGATGCATTGCGGAAGGTATTTTTCCTCGAATATGGCGACAAGGCTTTATACGCATTATTCCGAAGAGTGGCGACAAGCCCCACAGCAAATATATTTTTTCGTAAATAAGAGCCACAACATTTCTATGAGTTGTTGACGGTAGTAACAATGCACTGTCTAAATAAGGTCTACCTATTACGGTTTATGAGATGCAGCTCAACGGTAGACAGACGGACTAAAAAGGTATGAATTGCAACGAAATTAGAAATTTGTCTTGCAAAGAGTTAATCACCACATAATTATAAAACAAAGTCCTTTGCCACGTCTATCAGTCTGTCTGTTCGCGATAAACTCAAAAACTACTGCACCGATTTTCATGCTGTTTTCATCAATGTATAGAGTGGTTCTTGAAAAAGGTTTAAGTATATAATTATTCAAGCGGTAGAAGCCATAGGCATCAACTAGTCGTTCCAAACAAATTATCTTTATCTCGAATTTATCAACAAAAAAAATATAATTCCATAAAAATAAAGACCTAGCGAGCGGTCAATCTGTAAATTCATTTATGAACTTTATTAAAAGTTTAAACTCAAGATAGATGAAAAACATCTTCAAAACACAGTTCCTTTATATAACGAAAACACTTGTCAAGAGATACATTTTGCATTTCTGCGTTTGGCAGACCAATTAAGATGCACTGGAGTGGACAAACGATCGAACTAAACGAACGCGTTCGTTTTAGTTGCCTATATTTTCAATGGTTGGAACTATTTTAAAGTTAGAACCTTTCGATCATTAAAATAATCTTACCTTTGTTACTTGTGGTTGCTTTTATTAATTTATTTCCTGTCACAGTCATGCTGAAGATGATTCCTTGCTTCGGAAGGCACGTATAAGCCGGAGATCCCGGCCGCCAAATGGCGGTCGTCTAAAAAACCCTGTCAGAGGCCCTTGAGGCGGTTAAGAAACTCTGACACTAGGTTGTGTGGGGTCGTTAGACCTTCCACACGATGAAAAGAAGAAGAACTGTATTTCATTTCTTTAGAAATCCAGTCTAACTGTATTTTTAACCGACTTCCCAAAAAGGAGGAGGTTATCAATTCGGTTGTAAGTTTTTTTTTTATGTTTGTTACCTCATAACTCCGACAATTATGAACCGATTTTAAATTTTTTTGTTTTATCTGAAAGGATAATACTTGCAGATTGGTCCCATTTAAATCATATCCAAATCGGTTACGAACTTTGGATTTTAAATCGAAATAGCTGGAATTTAACTATTTAGATGATTCTTTGATAATCGAAATTGCGTATTTTGCAGTGGTGTTGTTAGGTGTGGGGCACCACTAAAAAGTGAAAAATAAAAAACTTTTTACTACTTTAATTTCGGAAGTCGGTGTTTTTGTCGTATTTTGACACCGACTTCCGAAATTAAAGTTATTTTTTACTTTGTAGTGTTTTTTTTTTTTGGAAGTCGGTTGTATTTTTTTTGTAAAAAGTTTTTACAGAGACAGATGGAGCTAATGCTTATCTGACCACCGCAACCCAGATACTGGGTAAAGTACCCCTTAGCAAGAATACCCGTAAGGACTGTTAAAGATTTAGAACTGCTTGAGGTGCTTTCAAAGGCTTCTCGATGTGTAAAGCTGGTCACCCATCCACAGACCGACCACGGCAAGGGTTACTTAACCTTGAAGATTGCCTTATGCGTCTGTTATTATTTAGCCACGAGCTGATCATTGAATCAAAATAATATTGGAGCAGAATTAGTACAAATAATATTCATCATCAGCCTATAACAGTCCACTGCTGGACATAGGCCTCTCCAAGTGCACGCCATTTGGCTCGATCACCGGCAACTCTCATCCAGCTGCTACCAGCCACCCTGCGAAGATCGTCGCTCCACCTAGCCTGAGGGCGTCCTACCTTACGTTTGCCGATTCGCGGTCTCCACTCAAGAACTCGTCTACCCCAACGGTCATCGATTCTACGGCTAATATGGCCGGCCCAATGCCACTTTAGCTTGGTTATTCTATGAGCTATGTCCTCAACTTTATACTTATTATTACTTTATATTTAACAAATAATAGGTATTATCACTACAGTATTCCGACTGTTATTTGATAGCTGTGTTACAATAACAGGCATATCCTGACCGCATTATATAGGTACTGCGGTTACCAATCGGCTGCCAAGCCGCTGGCACCCGATGCGATGCAGGCCAGTTTTTAATTAAACCGAGCCATCTGTACCGGACATTATTCGGAAGGCAGTCAAAGCAAACGGTTACTGGAAAGTCTTTACTAGGATCTTCTCTTCTTATTTTCTTACCAAAAAAATCCCATATATTTTGTTAGTGAAAGTTATGTTACTAAAGTTATTTATTTATTTAACAATGTATGTACACACATTTAATAAGAAAATAAGAAGAAGTAAACAGAAAAATAGGTACAAAGGTGATACTTTTTTCTAAAGAAGTCTTTACCCGCATACTTGCGAAAGGAGAGTAGAGTAAAAAGAGATGTAGACCGAATTGAAAAAAAATTGTAAAAGTACTACAAATACTCATTTTAAGGGTTCCGAAACTCTATACGAAAAAACAAAACCCTTATAGAATCTCGGTAGTTTGTCTGTCGGTCTATCCGTCTGTCACAGAAGATTTTTTCCGATTTAGTTGAAAAGTACACATATGAACTTTTGTAGTCAAAAGATGGACGTGTTACGAAAATTAATAAAATGTTGAAAATGGGGTCACTTTTTGTTTTTTTTTTTTTTACTACCATTTATAGGCTCGCGTTTGACCACTATCTCATCTGATGGTAAGCGATGATATGGTCGAAGATGGATCACGCTTGCCTAGAAGTATCCTATTCAATCTCGAATTAAAGACTCCCAGGTTGAAGCCATCAGGAAACACAGACTCCGGCAGGGAATTCCACTCCTTTGCTGTACGCGCTACAACAAAAAAAAATAGAGATTTTCTAACTACACCGTGTCAAATATCTAGTAATAGTACTATTAATAGTCGTTCATTTAACTGGACGGATAATTTCCAGTCAAGCACCTCTAAGAGATAGGTGCCTTTGGCTTTTGAAGGCTAGATCGTGTCTTTGATCAGTCAACTGCTATCAAATGGTTTGTGAGCTGTGATTGGCAAACCGAAATGTCAACAGCCAATAAAACTTTGCCACAGATACAATACTATAGGTGCATCTCTATGGTAGGCACCAGATAAATGTGCAATAACGGATATTGACCCACAGACAATAAATTAATTACTTAATATCAGAAACAGAAATAAAGCTGTCCTGAATCGACTTTTATCTGATTTTACGTTCTGTAGTAATGAAAAACAGTTCAGGGAAAGGTCAATGTACTATATTGCAAGTATATCTGGCGCCTACAATAGCAACACAATACAAAAATCTTAGTGCCACTAATTTTTACATTCGCATCTCAATCGCAATCTGTCAAAATTGTATGAAAATTAACATTTGTTCCCAACGAGTAACACCCTCAAATGTCACACTGTTACTCGATTGGATTTTTTTCTGAAAAAATTCCCAACCGGTCACACTGTTACTCGATGGGAACACACTGTTACAGAACTTAATGAAAATAAGAATTATACGTAGCCACTCCAGAACTTTTCGGCCCCATCGACCATTTGTTCTGCGAGCAATATGTGCCCTGCTCACTGCTACTTTAGTTTGGCTTGTGTTTAAACACCACCCAAAAAAGTACCTTTTTACTACCAAAAAAATTCTAAACTGTTACCAAAATGGATAAATGGTCACCAAATAACGATAATATAAGAAAAAAATCGCGACCAATTTCGAGGTAGCGCTCGCCGGCCGCTGCCGCGGCACCGCTCGCTTCGCTCGCTCGGCTCGCGCGTAGTTCGTCACAGTTCTAACCTAACCTAACCTAACCTATAATATTTTTGGTAGTAATATTAATCTTTTAGTTGGATAGAATTTGGTGACCGTTGATCCAATTTGGTGACCGTCTAAATTATACCCCTTTAGTGTGACTGGTTGGGAAATTAGTAATAAAAAGTTCCCATCGAGTAACAGTGTGACTGGTTGGGAATTTTTTCTTAAAAACATTCCCATCGAGTAACAGTGTGACATTTGAGGGTGTTACTCGTTGGGAACAAACGAAAATTAAGGCTTTTTTGACAGTTTGCAATTGACATGCAACTGCGAAAGTTGTATAAAAATTGTAGAAATTAGCCCTCAGATATATTTAGTACGTACATTCACATTACGATTCACGACAAACATTTTGAAATTAGAATATTGTCAGCCATATCATATTTTTCAAGATACCATTTAATTGTGTTGTTTCTAGCTACATTTAAATTGTAATCTGTGGAGAACGTAGTGGGTAGCACTGTTGTTAAATGATCCTATTGCTAATTGTTACAGTGCTACTGTTTATATTTCCTTAAATAAATGAAAATAAAATAAACTATTTTCAGTACTTGAGCGACAAGTATAAAATATCGAGATATTTAACAATACGAGTATTTTCATACAACATAAGCGACTCTCCATAAAGTCACACTTTTTATCTGAAAATCGAATGTTTATTGAGTCTTTGGAACTAAATCTTTTTCATTTTCAGTACAATTAAATTACTACAAAACTCTCATTATTTATACGTAAGCACAAACTAGACGCTCCGTATATTATTGTCGCCGTTTATAAACTTTGCCTCGCGAAATGAAAATAAACAGTAAACACAAAGACTCTAACTTCGAGTGCAGTTAAAGTGCTTAACAGATTTTAAGCAGTTTTTAAGTGGGGGAGTTTCCTTGAGTAAGCTTATAGTCTAAATAACTAGATTTAATTATGTTTGCAATGAATCTATATTAATATTATAAAGCAGAAGAGTTTGTTTGTTTGGTTGAACGCGTTAATCGCAGGAACTCGGTCCGATTTGAAAAAATATTTCTGTGTTAGATAGCCCATTTATTGAGGAAGGCTATATATATCATCACGCTAAAACTAAAAGTAGCGGAGTAGTAATGAAAAATGTTACGCAGACGACGTTGCACGGGTCAGCTAGTGATTAATCAAAGAGAATATGTCTTGACCTGCTATATGCCCTTAGAGACTTCTCACACTTATTCAGCTCTATTCAGACTCAGTCAGTCTTAGATCAGCTTTTGCGGCAAACAAGTATAGCATGAGAACGACACATGTGTTTATTGAGTTCAGCACTGTTCTGCCGCTGCGGCAGTTCCGTTTTATTTCCAACTTTGACTGGATAAGTATTTACAGAAAAGGTCTCTAAGAACATCAAACAAAATGTCCAACTCATTGTGCAACTACCTGTTCAGGTGTTCAACAAGGCCACAGAGTATTCAAGATTCAGCCAGCCACTACAACTGATTGTATCGATACACTGCGCATCGATACCGTTCAAGGCCGGAGCTCGGTATGCTGTGGCACAAGACTTAACAAGACTCGCGTCAGGACACGTGACCTGATCGAAAATTCTTAAGACGGATGATTCAAAAATGCAAAACGTTAATGTTCAAGTTTTCACTTCTGCCGGAACTCCCGGAGTGCAAACCCCTGTTTTTTTTTCTTTGGTTTCGTCTACTTTTTTGCATAAATGTAGCGACTTTATAATAATCTGTAAACAGTACAATAATGTCTAATTTGTAACCTGTGTTTTAGCAAAAGGTTGCAGATTTTGTCACCCTATTTAATATTATTTTTTGTGTCTCTTTTCTGCAACTTATATAGTGCACATAATGACGAGTACTTTTTTCTAAAAAAATCATATTTTTTAGTCCTGGTCCAGTTATTTGGTGTACAATCCTTCGATGTAGTTAAAAACTTATGTTTATTTTTAACTAGCTGTCCCCCGCGGCATTGCTCCCGTCAACTGGCAACTTTTTTTCTTACATAAAAACCTTCTCCTGATAATAACAAACAAAACAAAAAAAGAATTAGTGAAATCGGTTCAGCTATTCTCGAAATTTGCGCTTAGCAACACATTCAGCGATTAATTTTTTATATTACTAGCTGTACCCCGCGGCTTCGCTCCCGTCAACTGGCTACCTGTCTACCTACCTACCTACCCCGCTACTCTCTTACTCTTACTCACAGACAATTTGTATTTGACTAATGCCAATATTTATACGATACTATCGTCACTCAATTGTTTTGCCTTCCCGAAACCTCTCCACTAACATTTAAACTTTATGGAATGGTTTTAAAGTTCAAATTGACTTTAAAGTATTATTACGAATCTTTTGTATGGGAGTATAAAAAAGTGTTGTTTTTAGTCTTTTTCAGGCAATTTTTATATTTTTTCTCTCCGTAAGAACCATCCTCGTACTTCAAGGAATATTCTAAAAAAAGGATTGGCCAAATTGGTCCAGGCGTTGTTGAGTTATGCGCTTACCAACACATTTAGCGATTCATTTTTATATTATAGATAGATAGATGGACTTCACAAAAAAAAAAAAACTTACCACATTTAGGGCTCACATAACAACTACTAACAATTTTAACAACAGACAGACACAGACCCACGAGCTACGCTAAAAGGATTCCGGGTTTCAAAAACACTCTGTTTTAACAAAATATACATATTATAACAAGAGAGAAACCGCGTACAAACCAAAAAGCACTTTTATAAGCCCAATGGCGTCATATTTACGACACATCATTAACTTCACATCCGACACTTTAAAGTCCTACATTTA
Source organism: Ceramica pisi (assembly GCA_963859965.1). NCBI lineage: Eukaryota > Metazoa > Arthropoda > Insecta > Lepidoptera > Noctuidae > Ceramica > Ceramica pisi. Next base: position 4,173,677 of record OY982538.1, read on the forward strand.
AAGTCATCCTGTATTTTTAAAAGGTCAATGTTTCAACCTCGGCCACGGGAAAGCTCCGTCGCCCTATGTATGAACGTATATAATCGTTTATTCTATATACATAGCATACATCAAAGTTGATTTGTACCTGTCTGTCTGTTTGGTTGGTTCTTTAAAACTTTACGATGGAGTTCGCTGGGTAGTTTGTTGGCCACTTCTTCTCCATAGCTAAAACACTAGGAAGTGGTGACGGGCGGGCGTTTTGGGGAACTGTCTTTTGTAAAATCTTGACGTCCAAAAAAAGCTGGCATTCAGCCTAATTTGAATAAATGACTTTTGATTCTTTGAATCTTTTGATGCACTTTTCACCTACACGAAGATAAGTTATTCCTGAAGACTCTGTAACTTCTCATGTATGTTTTTCCTGTATTTTTAAATGGTCATTGTTTTAATCTCAGTCACGAGAGAGCTCCCTCGCTCTATATAATATGAGCGTATATAATCGTATTTTTCATAAATACTGCATAAATCAAAGTTGCTTAGTCTCTGTCTGTCTGTTTGGTTAGTTCTTTAAGTAAAATAAAAAATAAAAAAGTTAAAAGGGAAATAATCTCGTATGCCCTTTTACACTGCCTAAGGATCCTATATGACAAAATTCAGCGTTCTACGACCAGTAGTTTCAGCTGTACGTTGTCTGTCAGTCACCATTTCACCTGTGTCGTAAAAGTTTTAATTACATACTATGTTGTGATCACGTCTTCGTACGTATTTTTCCCGCTCCCGTAGGAATTTCAGAAAATCCACTCTTAGTACTCCCCTACAATCCCCAAGGATCCTACATGTCAAATTTCAGCTTCCTACGAACAGTATTTTTGGCTGTGCGTTGTCTGTCAGTAACTCAGTAACGGAAGAATTTTATGTATCAGGATTGAGGATTGATGACACAAAATTATGACATTTCACGTCACATTATTATGATATTTTTAATCAATAATTTGAGAAGTAAAATATATATGATTAATTTGTTTAATCAGACATTTTGATGCAATTATAGTGATAACTGATGAATGAATTTGACATTTTTAATAAATTTAATTTATCATCATCTGCCTGGCCTTTTCCCAACTGTTTTGGGGTCGGCTTCCAGTCAAACCGGATTCAGCTGAGTACCAGTATTTTACGTAGAGCGGCTGCCTACCAGACCTCCACAACCCGTTAACTGGGTAACACGGTACTTCTTGGCACGACTGGAGTCAGATTTAATGTATACTATATAATATATATTAATATTTGCACAACACAAGCTATGATAGAATGTAAATAGCTCTCATTTAAATTAAGATCATACTACTTTGTACACCTACATTCTGACAAATAATAATATATCTATCTATCTATTATTATCTATCTTTAAAATCTCAATGTTTCGCCAAGTTGCTATACCAGCAGATTGCACTCCTGCGAGTCAGGGGTGGGTCGCTAGTAAAACTATACTCTACTACATATAGCGATGCCATAGTATATAGTATAGATGGAGGTCATATTTTATAGGGAGACTGGAGGCAGTCAACTGTGCCGTTGCTAGTGACCGGCAAATGCGGTTGTGATTCTATGCATTTATAAGATGGTTTGATGTTATGTTGATGGTATGCGGATAACATAAAATAAGCTTTAAAAAATTTAAGGTGCGTTTAGTTTGATGGCGTTCAGATTGTAGGCCACGGGTGCTTCTAGCTAACATTTTTTCTGTGTACATAAATAATAAATAAATAAAAATGCTAACTTTTTTTTAACCAACTTCCAAAAAAGGGGGAGGTGCTCAATTCGGTGTTTTTTTTTAAAGTATGTATACCGATTACTCCGTGGTTTTTAATCTATTTAAATGATTATTTTTTAGTTCGATGCAGCATATTTGCCGTTAGGTCCCGTAAAAATTAGATTCAGTTTGGCTCAGCAGTTTTTATTTTATGAACATTTTTGCTTATTTCAAATTCTACGTAGACGATGACGTCGCCCAAGTTTCACCACTTAAAAATGAAAAAAAAAAAACACAGAATTAATATGCGACTTCCAAACAAAACACTATAAATTATTAAAATTTCGGAAGTTGGTGTTAAAAAACAAAGGTATAAAAACCAAAAAAATCGACTTCCGAAATTAAAGTTAATTTATACTTTGTAGTGTATTTCCTAATTAAAGTTTACAAGGTTTTGGTTCAGGAATGAAAAAGTGTTAATACTCAGTATATATTTTTGCAAAGACCTAATGTTACAACAAAGATAAAGAGACTTAAAATGAATTAGTTTCGATGTTTCAAATAATTGTTTGTTATGTCTGTGTCTTACAATAGCCCAGAATTAGTTATAGCCAGCATAGCATTGTTACAGTTTCCCTGATATTTTTTCTCAAATAGTTTCTAGTCCCATTTAAAACGCTCACTGTACTCTTCGCTGATGTTCCGGTTGTTTTAAGAACGGAACAAGACATATTATGTGATCATTTGAACTGAATATTCAGGGTAATTTTGATGCCACTCCCTCACTTACAACTTAAGCCAACACCACTGACTAGCAACTAATTATTGAAACTTTTAGTAAAAAAAAACTTTTTATAAGAACTTTTTGGTAACTAGTCAAGATAAATTCCAAGCAACTTTTTAATATTCTAATACTTTTTTAATAGCAGCCCACAATGCCCAACCCCTAACATTAGCACGTAAAAATTTAACCCTTGTTTTTGTGATTAAAGCCAAATGCTTTTGAGAGACAGGAGTAACAATCAGTAATTGCATGGTAGGTCTTTATCCTTTGCTTGTAAAATTGCAACATCTATTTGCACTTGCAGTCTAGTAGCTTAGAGGTCTTCCGGTTTTTATGTACTTAATTACGTGTCCTATCACTGTTTACTTACACTAAAAAATCACGAAGCATAACAACACTGTTTACGTTACGTGCGACGCCCGAGATCACGTCGCAATATCGCAAGCGCTGCGTAAAATGATTTAGCATTATAGCAAATATAGCATGCGACCGAAAACACCCCGCCGCCGCACTCGCCACGCTGCGATCTGCGATGCGACAGAGAGAGACATAGCATAGAGTGCCGATATGTGCGATGCGATGTAAAGCAAAAAGCAAATAGCATCATGTGAGAGTCACGATAGCATCTGCTTTATGTTATGTATAATAAGCACGGTGCTTTATTTTGATATATGCTTTATTGTTTTGGCGACACGGTTGGCGCAGTGGTTGAGCGATTGACTGCTGCGCAGCATGTCGCGGGTTCGATTCCCGCACGGAACAAATATTTGTACGACCTACATGTATTTGTTCTGAGTCTGGGTGTTTTTCTATGTATATATTTACAAAAAAAAATGTATGTAAGTAGTTTATCAGCCATATCGTTACCATAACACAAGCATTAGGTTGCTTAGCTTGGGACTATATGGCGTTGTGTGAAATGTCCAAAGATATTATAGATATTATTATAGATATTATTATTGTCCACCTCTAGTCGGCACAGTACTGAACGTCACTGTCACTGGCGAGTGCGGATAGCATCGTACAAAATATTTATGCTACAATATCATTTTTCACTGACACGGATGGAAACGTTACTGATCGGCACGTGTCGGCACTGTGGCGGCACTGTTGTGTGCGTATCGGCCTTTAAGTAAGACCAAGTATCTGTGAAGATGCTAATGCATTACAAATACTTGAAGCAAATGAGCTATAGCTGGTTCATCCTTTCTAAAAGGCCTTATGTTTCATCCCCGTATTTCCTTCGATCGTTACATTCCAGCTTCAAAGAATCCTACAACATACATCAAGTATGTTGTTCCCAAGCTTAAGGCGGAGTGAACGCGTACTCATGATAAAACGTACTTAGAATGCACTCACAAGGAGCGCAGCGCGATAATAAAGGGATTTATATGAACAAACACTGCTTGCAAGCGTTTTAGAGTTTAATAGATGGTTCAACATGAATATTAGTGGGAGTATGTTGTTGATGGCTTGTAAAAGCTTGAGAACGACGATATTGAGTACAATTCGTTTCAAATGAGAATAGGAACGACAATGACCTATCTGTCAAATGTCTCTTGAAAAGTACGGTTTGCAAAGAAAACTTAGCTGTAGATCGATAACGGTTTATTTTACTTTGTTTGAAATCAAATTTTAATAAAAATGTTCAATAGTAGTACTTACCTAAATTAGCTAAATAAAATATTAAATTATTTAAAGTCATTATTAGTTATTTTAAACCATACCAAAACACTTTTTTCATTCAATGTTTAAAAAAAAAAATATACTTAATAATCTTGCTTTGCTCATCCAACCTAATTGGTTTGAATTGACAGCTACGACGTCACAATATGGCGCAAAGTCGACCCTATTCTTATTTGAAACGCATTGTACGTGAGCACGTATTCTGGACCGATGCGCTGTTGTATTATGAAATTGAAATGAATGTCGAGATAAAGATCGAATCAGATATATGGCTATACGTTTCTAGGTACCACGGTACGTCTTGGCATGACTGGTTTCTGATTTTCTGGCTTCTGATAATCTATACTAATATTATAAAGCTGAAGAGTTTGTTTGTTTGAACGCGCTAATCTCAAGAACTACTGGTCCGTTTTGAAAAATTATTTCAGTGTTAGATAGCCCATTTATCGAGGAATGCTATAAGTTATATATATCACGCTAAGACAAATATAAGCGAAGTATTAACGGAAAATGTGACGCAGACGAAGTTGCGCGGGTCAGCTAATCCGTAATAACTGGCAAATATCTACAAATGATAGCCAGAACATACTAACGTCTTACCGCACTTTCTGAGGCACGGAAGAGTCTCTTTATCTTAAGACTAGCTGATGCCCGCGGCTTCGACTGCTTCACAAATTAAAAACTAAAACCTTCCTCGAGAACCACTCTATCCACTGGTGAGAACAACAAATCGGTGCAGTAGTGTTTATCGCGAACAGATAGACAGACGGACTCGGCGGAGGACTTTGTTTTTAACCGACTTCTCTAAAAGGAGGAGGTTCTCAATTCGGTTGTATTTTTTTATTTCTTTTTTATGTTTGTTACCTCATATTATCACCGACAATTACGAACCGATTTGAAAAATTATTGTTTTATCTGAAAGGATATCCTAGCAAATTGGTCCCATTTAAATTTTATCAAAATCGAACGGTTCCGAACTTCGGATTTTAAATCGAAATAGCTGGTATTCGTCTACTTGGATGATGGTTTTATGTCATCCAAGTAATCGAAATTGCGTATTTTGTTTTTCTGCGATTTTGCAGTGGTGATGTTAGATGTAGGGTACCACTAAACAGTGAAAAATAAAAAACTTTTTACAAAAAAATACAACCGACTTCCAAAAAAATATTGATTACTTTGTAGTGTTTTTTGTTTTGGAAGTCAGTTGTATTATTTTGTAAAAACTGTTTTTTTTTTTTATAAAATATGTAGTGACAGTCACCCATCCACAGAACGACCTCGGTAAGCGTTGCTTAGCTCTTCAATATGGACTTGCAAGGAGCGCAGCACGATAATAAAAGGATTTAAATGAACAAAAACTGCTTGCAAGCGTTTTAGAGTATAATATGTAGATGGTTCAACATGAATATTAGTGCGAGCGTGTTGTTGAGTTTTGTTTGTAAAGGTTTGGGAACGGCATATTGAGTAGCTAAATGAAATTCTGGAGCGATGTGCTGTTGTAAATTTATTAAAGTAGAATTGGTTCGCATTAGGATCGCATCTGTTGGGTTTACGTCATTAAACGTTGCGTCATTAGTTGCGTTCGTTCTGATGCGATGGGAACGTTCTTCTATAGCGTTCCAACGGTTTTTGATTGTACCTCCAATAGTTGTTGAAAACAGTTGAAATAGACGTGCAAAATTGTGGTCAGTGGACAGATGTTCAACAAAAAATAACTATGAAGGCCGAACGAAAGTAAATGGGACATCACGATTTAGGAAAAAAAAAAATTGACTCGTTTAAATTTAAACAGATTAAAAAGTAAGAAGACGCATTGTTTGAATTGTATTTATATTAGCTGTCCCCCGCGGCTTCGCTCCCGTTTTACCCACACAGTTCCCGTTCCCGTGAGATTTCCGGGATAAAAACTATCCTATGTCCTTCCTCGGGTCTTAAACTATCTTTGTACAAAATTTCATAAAAATCGGTATAGCAGTTTCGGAGCCTATACAAATCAAACAAACAAATCTTTCCTCTTCAATTATTAGTGTAGATTTTATAACAGTCTTTTAAGACGTAATGGTTGTATTTTTAAGATGAAGATCTCGGGGCTAAATATGAACAGCCGCACAGGTCGATACCTGATGCCTTATGTTTTCCAGGTTGCCAAGATTGGTCTGTGGATGGGTGACCATCTTAACACACCGAGTTTCCTGTGTCTCGGAAAGCACGTTAAGCCGTTGGTCCCGGCTGTCATTTGTAGATCTTTGGCAGTCGTTACGGATTTTCAGAAGCCAGTAAATCTGACTCCAGTCTTGCCAAGAAGTACCATGTTACCCAGTTAACGGGTTGTGGAGGTCTGGTAGGCAGCCGCTCTACGTAAAATACTGGTATTCAGCTAAATCCGGCAAGACTGGAAGCCCCCAATACAGTTGTTCAGTTGTTGCTAGGCAGATGATGGTTTTATTTGGAGTGTACTCAATATTATGGTTGTAAATGGTTGTCAAAGTGTAGTAACACTTTATAGAATTATACAGTTATTTAAAAGTCCCCTATAAAGTTGCTATTTTTGACTTGGTGTTATAACGGCAATTAATACAAGCAGGCATTATTTTTCTCGAATGTAATATTATTATATTCAATCACTAAGTCACTCAGTATCGGAAGAATTGTAATTATAATAAGTAATATATTAGCACGCTTACTTGATGCGTGTCAAAATAATGCTGTTCCAAACCATTAAAGTCTACATACAAGGGCACAAAATTTCGCGTGTTTAAAGGAACGTCACGCTCCAAACACGTAACTTTTTAAAAGCAACCCGTTAAACACGTTAAGTTTTAGCGCAAGCCATCACGCTGTCGCTTATTCGCGTCATGTCACTCGCGTCATTTGTCTCTGTCACGCTCCGACGCGTATTGGCGTCACGTCATGTCGTCATAACACGTCATAACAAGTTGCCTCTGTGACGGAATTGCGTGTTTATTGTTTCAATTGAGACAGTTTAAGGACTGTTTCTAACGTACGTTGTATTATGTCACGCTGCTTGAAATTTAGTTCGGGTGTGTGTAAGTTTAATTTAATTCGTGTGTAGAATTATTATACGATGAGGAGTTATCTTCAAAGCGTTGAAGTGTTCTCTGGCATTTAGGACATCGTGCGGCGTCATAGATAGACGAAAAATAAAAACATGATTTTAAGACTTCTGGCTATGTCCTATTGTCTTGATACATGTACATTTTTATCTTCCATTTTGTTTTATAGTATTTTTTTTTGTGTATTTTAAAATAATGTTATGTGCGTCGGTCTGGGAAGAAAAAACTATTTTTCTTTCTTGAAAATTATCTAAAATTGTTAATACAGCTTTTTTCCGCGACTTCGTAAAAGCATATCTCGTTTTTTCCTTATCCTGTAGGATTTTTGGAAAATCTTCTTTAATGCTCACCTACTCGTACTTTCCTCAATGCTCGTCTAGTTTCGGCTAAGTGTTCTCTGGCATTTAGGACATCGTGTGGCGTCATAGATAGACGAAAAATAAAAACATGATTTTAAGACTTCTGGCTATGTCCTATTGTCTTGATACATGTACATTTTTATCTTCCATTTTGTTTTATAGTATTTTTTTTTTTGTGTATTTTAAAATAATGTTATGTGCGTCGGTCTGGGAAGAAAAAACTATTTTTCTTTCTTGAAAATTATCTAAAATTGTTAATACAGCTTTTTTCCGCGACTTCGTAAAAGCATATCTCGTTTTTTCCTTATCCTGTAGGATTTTTGAAAAATCTTCTTTAATGCTCACCTACTCGTACTTTCCTCAATGCTCGTCTAGTCTCGGCTAAGCGTTTTCTGGCAGTCACTCAGCCAGTAACTGAACAGTTTCATTTCTGACCAAGACTAAGGTCAAGAGCAAACCCGTCAAAAAAAATAAATAAAAAAAAAACTTTTGCTAAGACAATAGCAGCTATATGAGCTAAGGACAACTTTCGCATTCGTATGTCAATCGTAAACTGTCAAAAAAGCCTTAATATTCATACATTTTGACAGTTTGCGATTGAGATGCGAATGTAAAAATTAGTTGAATTGGCACACTGATGCGTATGTCCCAAATAGCTTCGAATTGATTATTTACTTTGTCCAATCGATTCTTGAAGCAGCTCAGTGTGGGTTCAAAAAATAAACAAAACCTAAAAACATCTGAGCACAAAGTTACCCCAATTATTCACAATTACACACACACACACACACACACACGCAGAACACACACCACGAAATAGCGAGCTTGCATTAAGTTTAGCTTTAAGTGATTTACTTGTTCGATTTATTGCATAAATTGTTAATTCTAAAGTACGGGTGAAGACACTGACTACTGTAACACAGGTCTCACCTAGCTCAGGAGTCAGGGTCTCAAACGAAAATGTATAACCTTTTTTATGTCAATAAAACATTATTGTATTGTATTGTATTGTAATTCGAAAATAGCAACAACAATATAAAAACTAAAATAAAACCATAATCGAACGTAAAAAACCTCGAGAGAGCACTGAGTGCTGCAACTTTATTGAAATAGGAATTTCTGCACGAATTTTTCATAAGTTTCAATAAAGTTTTTCATGTCCATTAGTGGAGTTATATTTTACAAGCATCTGTGCTATTCTTCCATGAATTTTATATTGTAGTTGGGAGTTTTTTATTAAAATGCCACATTTTACTGGGTAAAACACTGATTTTTGGTCCGGTTATTAAATACCTTTTTAAATGGTTACTTTTTGTTTGCACATAAAAACATTTTGAAAGCAGTTAGCATTTTGAAAATTTGTTGCGTTCACTTTAGTTGGTGCAAGAGGAGCTCGTGGCTAAATATTAACAGCTACACAGGTCAATCTTCAAGGTTAAGCAACGCTTGCCGAGGTTGGTCTGTGGATGGATGACCATCTAAACATATCAAGTTTCCTCCGTGCCTCGGAAAGCACGTTAAGCTGTTGGTCCCGACTGTCATTTAACCATGCCATGCCATGTAACCCGGTTGATGGGTAGTGGAGGTCTGGTAGGCAGCCGCCCCACGTAAAATACTGGTATTCAGCTGAATCCGGTTTGACTGGAAGCCGACCCCAATATAGTTGGGAAAAGGCTAGGCAGATGTCTTTAGTTGGTGCAAACTAGCAACATTTTTTATAGGGTTTCGTACCCGAAGGGTAACAAAAGAAACCCTATTACTAAGCCTTCATTGTCTGTCCATCCGTCCATCCGTCTGTTAGCGGGCTGCATCTCAGGAACTGCAATAGCTAGAGAAATTTTCACAGATTGTTTATTTATTTCTTACGCCGCCTGTGACCACATAATAATTCAAAAGGACTCTTAAACAAGAGACGAACTTACCACCAAACTACAAAACCATACTATAATTTCATAACCAACTATACAATTATTATTCAAACTATCTCACATTATGTACAACTAAAATACCATGTAACGTAACACAATACGGACGGGCGAGACGTGACGTGTCGACGTGTTTAGAGAACAGATCGGTGTGCGGCTAATGTAAGTTCCGGATAGCATTCCTGGAGAATATTGTACGACTGGGACGACATTTTGATTATAAAGCTGCTTGGATATGTCTATAAATGTATTTTGTTAGTAAAAAAATATGCTGTACGTAAGACCGAATTTGTGGTAGATTCTTTTGTGAATTAAAAGAAGGTTTCTCCTACACAATATATATATTTTTATATGTCACCGGAAAATCTTAAACTCCGTAAGATTGTAAAATGTTGCGTGAAATGGTTAACCTTTTTTTTCCAAAATTGACACGGACTTAGTGGAGACTATTGATTTTTTGATGGGATTTTTTATGTAAAAAACAATTTTTAATATATCGAGAAAATATAATCAGAATAGAATAGAATACTCTTTATCAGATCAATATTAATTACAATCTAACGGAGTCTGACATTTTCCGGTGACATATAAAGCTTGGGTCATGGGGTTCGAGAGCGTGAATCCTGTTTAAGGTTTAGCCGACTGGTCAACACTGCGTGACCAGAGGCTTGGCTCGTTCTTTGTTCAAAAAATTATCATTGCCATTCAAGGCAATGCTGGCAGTCTTCTAGGCACTGGCATCCTTCGACGTATTTTGTTTTAGTATATTTTAATGTTTATAGTTAGGTTTAGTAGCTTTCCTGTTTTAAATACTAAATAAAATCAATAGTATATTTTTTTGGCAAACAGCTTACGTTAAATAGTGCTTGTAATTTCACAAAGCTTCATCATCTTCCTGCCCTTATCCCATATTACTTGGGTCGGTGCAACACGTTTTTTTCTTCCAGTCTGCCCTATCATCCGTCAAAATATTACTACCTTTACCTACCTTTTCATATCGCGCCTCACACAATCCATTCATCTTTTCTTTGGCTTTCCTCTCTCTCTTTCCATTAATCCACAACTTCAAGTTAAATGAACACTATACATTAACATGAAATTTTACTAAGCTTGAACCAAAACCATGAACTTTAGAAACTTCAACAAAAATATCATGAACACCATGATTAGATGTATTTAACATCTCATGTCATGATCATGGTGTTCATGAAATCATAATGCTGATCTGCTTTACAAAAGCTAGTGTTACGATAATTTATTTGTGTAGGTAACCAGACACGTATAATAAACTGCCGGTCGATTCTGTTGACATCTCACCGTGATCACTTAGGTGGAGTGAACGACAAGTGAGCTGTCATGCCATCTTGTTTGTATGGTTTGACAGCTCACTTGTCGTTCACTTTGCCTAAGTGTTCACTTCGACATGTTTACAGAATCGCACTGCTGTGTGTCGCTTACCATCGGGTAAGATAGTGGTCAAACGTATGCCTAGGAGTGGTAAAACAAAAAAATTCTCGCCAAGACCATCTCTTGCACCGTGTTTACTTCACCACCAGTTAGCAATAACAGCAGCATTCACCAGCCAGGTTACGTGAAAGCTTTTTTATTGCACTTCACCTCATGGATATACCCAATGCACGTGATGTGTGCAGCAGTGTGAACGTGATGGGTTGACGTGTTTAGAGAATAGATCACTTAAACGTTAATGTGTTGAATATCTATACATATAAATAAAATTAGAGTGTCTGTTTGTAATATTGAAATAACCGTTTTTTACTACATGTATTGAATATTATACGGTACATACACCAAAATATTTTTTTTTTTTATTTTTGTCCGTCTGTCTGTTTGTTCCGGCTAATCTCTGCAATAGCTGGACCGATTTTGGCGGGACTTTTATTGGCAGGTACCTGATGTAATAAAGAGTAACTTAGGCTACGTTTATTTAAAAAAAAAAGAATCTACTGTTAGGCGGAATGAAGTTCGCCGGGTCAGCTAGTACAGTATAAAGTTAGAGTGAAAAGGCTACTTACAGTACAGAGGGTAAGCTCGCTCCATCGTAGACCTTTTCTCTGTCATCTCTGACGTCGAATAAATTCAAGAGCGAACCCATCTCAAATAAAAAAAAAATACACACACAGGCACAATTAACCACACGCCTGTATCCCTCTCCACCCTAATTGTTTAAGTTAACTATGACAATTAACCTGACTTTGTTCTGAAATTAAATGAAATGATAAGTTTATTGAAATTATCATAAGTTTAAATTTTATACAGATTTTATTTTAGTATTTTCAATTATTGAAATGTTAAATTACTCACATTCTTAGTTTTATTTTATTAACATTTGTATTTCATTTGTTGTATTTTTTTTGTATTTACATTATATTATGTCCATTTTTAATTTTTACATTTCAATTGATTTCACTAGTGATTTTATTGTATCTGGTTAAACATATCTGCTAATTTAGTATTAAGTGCTACTAACAGATACTGTGGACCAAAAAGTTGTCTTTTTCTGAATAAACATATACCTACGTATATTTATATTACAAGATAGTTAGCTCAAACATTACAAAACAAAGAAGAAGCTTTTTAGCTTAAACAACATGTATAAACATACCTAATATGACGTTTCAGCGTGTTTGGTAAACAAACCATCGTACACAGCTAATGCAAGTTCCGGCTTAGCATTCCTAGACACGCGACGTAACACAGCGAAGAAAATCTAATAACTTCAAAATGTCTAAACGTACTCTCTTCTCCACTTACTTCAAAGTTAAAAAGCTGTTCTAAGTTTCTTTGTTACCAAACATTTTAAAGGAACGTGACTAGTCCACTTTTCTCTTATATGTACAGTATTTACTTCAGCATTTCAAGATAAATAGTTAAGTGTCACGTGTGCTAGTACTGTGGACATACAGTGTACACGAATGTCAAATAACCGACCCACTTTCGAGTGACGTTGTAAATGTACACAGGCGTGCAGAAAGCTTGGTACACGAGGTATTAAACGCTTGAACGTGCAGCTTGGCTGATTCTATTTATTTTGTTTCAACCCATATTTTCTTTTGAGGGTTTTTTTTTTCTATACTGCTAACTAATTTTAATGTAGAATTTATGTAGGTACACAAACTAAAAAAACAAGCTATTTCTGGGCGTTAACATTTATTACTTCGAACCAGTATTATTGTCTTGTCAAACATCGGCCTTCAAACTTCTCGTATTAATAAGATCATAATGTAAATTTATACCTATCATAATGTAAATAGGGAGTGTTTTCCATCCTATGAAGTTCCAACACTGCGTCACAATCAAATTATTGAAAAATCAATGTACCAGGTAGTATCGCTGTAATATCAAGAATCAGGATTTCTTCTTTATACCGAGTGACACTATAGTGCAGCTCTAAATAATGTCCTCCTTTTAATTTGCACTCGAAATAATGGCACGTCGTAATAGTTACATTGTACCGTTATAAAAACCCGCAGCGTCCCTCTCGGGCAATCTATATAGATAATCTTAAAAATTACGGCTTTGAAATAGTACTTACTATCAGAAACCTGGGGAGTGCCATAAATTTTATCACAATTTTAAAAGTAGTATAACGTACAGATGTAACTTTATGGATAAGAAAGAACAAAGTAGATTCACTAACTTTTATATCGCTAGGCTAATAAAAAGTTTGTTTTATCTTGGGTTTGGTCCTAAATCTAAATCTGAGTTTGGACCATTTCTCCTGGTTTAATAAATATCCAGCCTCGATGTAAAAATATGAATTCTTGCCTAGCAACAACTTTGCATAGTTACTATCAAAATTGGTATCGTAATTTTGGCTTTAAATGTACTAAACTGCCAGATTTAGTCTTACCCAGACGGACTAGATGATTTTGACTTACCATAAAAATTAATATCGTTATTTTGGCTTTATGTATAACTAAACCGACAAATTCAATGTTACTTTCATTCTATAATATTAATAACTAGCTGACCCGAGCAACTTCGTCTACGTCACCTTTTCCATGAATGTTCCGCTCTTATTTGTCTTAGCGTGATGATATTAGCCTAGCCTTTCTCGATAAATGGGCTATCTAACACAGAAATATTTTTTCAAATCGGACCAGTACCAAACAAATAAACTCTTCAGCTTTATAATATTAGTATAGAAGTGTTATAAATATAGATATGCGTAAGGAAAGTCTCATTAAAATACTGTTATTGGGTCTGGTTTCCCATTAATGAGGATAGGACTCGGCCTCAATTACGTGTTTGTGAGTATTTAAAATAATAGGCGGGTACACACTGAAACAAATTTTAGAGAGTAATTAATTTGCTGTGGAAATTTTGGATCATTCACTCGGAGAGATAAATTTACTACCAGTCCATTAATTTTGCGTTAATGTTTAAATGTTATTTTTGCAAAACAAAAAAAAATTACGAATACACCTACAATCGCTTCAGAGACTGATTTTTACAACGTGCCTAATTGGTGGAAACACCACCAATCCTAGGGCGGGTTGTTTCAACTACACTTAACGCACGCGTAAACGTTAAAAATGGTGCTAACTATCGTCAAATCAAAAAATTGGGTTGTTTCACAAAATGTCAGCGTTAACGCACGTAAAAAATAACGTTTACGTTAACAGATGGTCTGAGCACTGGTTAACGTGACTTTAGTTGCGTCAAATAGAACAATATTGTGAAATTTCTTTTGAATTCCTCAATACCAGTTCTTCTGATGACACAAATAACTGGTGGAATGCAAAAAAAGCTATTTAGGTAGGACCCGTGTCAATAACTTAGCTATTGGGATGAGCAGGAATTTATACCAGAATGTTTTGAAACAACGCTTCTAATTTAACGAACGTCAAACATCGTTCGTAATCGTAACTTTTTGACGTACGTATGTTACGTTAACCAACTGTTTGATACAACCCGCCCCTAATATATAAAATTCTTCCGTTACTGAGTGACTGAGAGACAACGCACAGCCGAAACTAATGGTCAAAATAAAGCTAAAGTTTGGCATGGTTCCTTGAGTATAGCAGACGGGGCCCGCTAGGGTCAGTGCCTGCCACAGGCGTTTGACGACACGGTTGGCGCAGTGGTTGAGCGATTGACTGCTGCGCAACATGTCGCGGGTTCGATTCCCGCACGGAACAAATATTTGTACGACCTACAAGTATTTGTTCTGAGTCTGGGTGTTTTTCTATCTATAATATTTATTTATTGATTTATTTATTTATTTATTTATTTATTTATTGATTTATTTATTTATTTATTTATTTATTTATTTATTTATTTATTTATTTATTTATTTATTTATTTATTTATTTATTTATTTATTTATTTATTTATTTATTTATTTATTTATTTATTACAGCTTGGAGGACTTACAGCTTAAACAAACTAAAAATAACAAACAAACATAAACGACAGAAAGCCAATTACAAGTCCTCACGTATAGTGTCAGACTTGAAATTGAGAAGTGAGCATATCAATCTTTACTTCTTAATTGAGTAGTAACAAGAAACCTTTAGTTAACGGAAGAATAAGTAATGATAAAAATAAATAAAACATTACAGAAAAATTAAGGAAACAATTAAAGGGCTACTTAAAAAACCTGAGGCTTATACGTCTTCTGGCCGACTGGATATGTAAGTATTTACAAAAAAAAAAAAAAAATATAAGTAGTTTATCAGCCATCTCGTTACCATAACACAAGCATTAGGTTGCTTAGCTTGGGACTATATGGCGTTGTGTGAAATGTCCAAGGATATATATATATATACAGTTGCGAAATTTGTTTTAAAGAGTCACCACAACCCTGGAACGCCAAGGGCACTAGGCGACAGACACTCCCTTCGGCTTCGCCAAGAGCGGGAGGAATCATTTGATGATTTCCCATCCTTATAAAAAAAGGTTCCTTGGGGAGTGTAGGAGCACACGAACAGAGTTTTACCGAAATTTCTACGGGAACGGGAATAAATGGGATATGCGCTCACAAAGTCGTAGGCAAAAGCTAGTTTTTTGTAAAATTATTTCTATTAAGATATTATTATGAGCCAGCACATCAAGCTACAACAATGTCAAATTTCTTCAATAGATTTTCAACTTTATAACTGAAGAGGTTCAAGGTTGATTGGGAAAATTTGACAGTTTCGGGTAACTTGATGTTCTGGCGACTGTACCTTTATTTTTACACGAAACGTGTGAATGTGTGATAAAAATTTAACCATTTATAAAAATAATGTTTGATAGTTAGGGGGGTATGCGAAACAGAGAGTAAAGTCCCGCAAACCCCCATTGAAGTGGGAGGATACTCTGCACAGGCGGTTGTTATGACTGGAGAGCTACTGCCCAATAGTTTATATTTGGGCGGATGTATATGTTCAAATCGCATGGTAAACTCTGCTTGCGCGATTTAGGATTTTAGTTCGCCGCAAATTGGATAGATGGCATCGCGGTACTTTTTGTTTTGTTTCGTTGGTTTTTCTTATGGAGGCCTTAATGCCGCTACAATAGTAATTCATTAGCATAAAAATTACACTATCCAGTCACGAAAAACCTAACCTCAACAATGAAATCATCACTACACGTCAGTAATTACGGCGCGTCTAAATTGCAGCGCGAAACGGTAATGACGCTTCAATTGTGATAATATCCCCACCGCAAACACACAGAGTAGATAGATTCAGAAGACCAGCTTCATGTTATATAGCTACTCAAAAGGCACTCACTCATTGACATGTGAAGGAAGTTTCGTAGTAGTAGGTAGGTAGTAGGTGAAAACGTGGACAGCACACACGACTGACATTTGTTTGACAGCCCTGACGAACTTCTCCATGTGTGCGTGCGCAACTTTTTACTCATGATACAGAACCTGATATTCTGTACCAACCTCATCGTCATATGCCTAGCTTTTTCCCAACTATATTGGGGTTAGATTCCAGTCAAACCGGATTTAGCTGAAAACCAGTATTTTACGTGGAGCGGCTGCCTACCAGACCTTCACAACCCATTAACAGGGTAACACGGTTCTATTTGGCAAGGCTGGTGTCAGATTTTATGGCTTCTGACTATCCGTAACGACTGCCAAAGATCTCCAAATGACAGCCGGGACCAACAGCTTAACGTGCTTTCCGAGGCTCGGAGGAAACTCGGTATATTAAGGTGGTCCTTCTGTACCAACCTATTCTGTGGCAAACGATTCCCATCATAACTACCGTCATTACTATCACCATACCTTTATTTGATGCGGCTTTTATTGTTCATACGCGGAAAATATAGGTCACATTAAAAGGAATGATTGTGAAATGTGTTGATTGTATTTGCGTATCTGAGTGGAAATGGAGGGTTTGTTATTATTTGAATGTTACTATTGGCCGTATTGTATAGAATTAATTGACGAGCTGTATCTCGAGCACCGTAACAGGTAGAACGTTGAAATTTTCACAGATTGTGTATTTTTATTGTCGCTACAAATCAAATCAATTTCTCTTTATAAAAATCTACTCAAAGAGCACTTCCTCTCCTCTCAACTATGATAGTTATATATATGTATACATATAATAATATAATTTTCGTTAGGTATATAATATGTATTTATTTATTCATATTTTGTAATTATGTTTTCGTATTTATTTATTTTTCCTGAAATTTTAAGACTTTGTATGCAAAGTCTTAAAATTTCACACGCGAAAAGGAGTATGCTCCTTTTCGCTTGTTCTTACACACTATATTGTCTACATCTATTTCTCATGTCTCCTGTAGCAGGTCTGCTGGAAGAAATTTCATTGGAAATAAGCAGTTCCTTTGTACTTATATTTATAATGTTAACTTTGTCTATTTTTCTGTGTGTACATAAATAATAAAATAAATAACTATAATAAAAATTGAGGTTTATGGTACAGGACCCTTTGTGTGCGAGTCGGACTCGCACTTGGCTGGTTTTTAGGGTTCCACAGCCAAATGGTTTTGTACCATGCGTGAGAGCTGGTAAGAAGTGGCGCGGGAATATAATTCCTGGAATGACTTTTCGTCCCAGCAGTGAGATAGTATAGGCTCATAAGAAATACTGATCTATAAACAGTGAACATGTCGAAGTGCCAATCCTTCACTTCGACATATTTACAAAATCAAATGGCTGTACCTACATTTTCTTCTTTTAAGTTGTCACATTCTTGATAAAGTGGTTGTAATTTTTAGGGTGAAGGTTGTATCGATATGTGACGCGCTTAGGTATTCAGGCATTTGTGGGCAGTAAGGTTTAACGACCCCACACACCCAAGTGTCGGAGTTTCTAAACCGCTTCTGGGCTTCTGACTTGGTTTATTTGACTACCGCCATTTGGCGGCCGGGATCACCAGTTTATACGTACCTTCCAAAGCATGGAATAATCTTTTTATCAGACAATCAGGTGATTCAAGCCTGCAATGTCCTAGCCAAACTCGAAAACAACTTTATAAAGTATGTTTCCTTTGGGTATCAAACCCACGACCACCGGGTCACAAGGCAAACGCCTGAACCACTCGACCATTTCATTTCATTTCTTTATGCGTTTGTGTATGGGATACACGGGATGGTCAATTAAGACTTTGATTGGATCAGTTCGTCTCATTAGAGATTGGCATCGCGATTTAATACGCTCAACTTGCCCTGTACTAACAAGCGCTCGATTAAGTCACTACTAGCCACACGTCTGCGCAACAGTCTGTCAATTTTATCTGTCAGATTCCAAGATGGCGCTAATCATTAGTGATACGAGACAGTTGATACTCAGAGCTCGACCGCGTCGGTTGTGCGCACTGATTCTACTCAACCACGATATCAAATATTATCGGTGTCCGTCATGCTCATGTTGCAACATGAGCATGACGGACACCGATAATATTTCGGATTTGAATCCTCTGCATCTCCGATAAGTATATTAGCTAAATGGGACGTCATTTACATCATCATCTGCCTAGCCTTAACCCAACTACATTGAGGTCGGCTTCCAGTCAAACCGGATTCAGCAGAATTGCCACCAGTGTTTTACGTGGAGCGGCTGCCTACCAGACCTCCACAACCCATTATTTGAGTAACACGGTATTTCTTGGCAAGACTAGAGTCAGATTTAGGTACTGGGTTCTGACAATCCGTAACGACTGCCAAAGATCTACAAATGACAGCCGGGACCAACGGCTTAACGTGCTTTCCGAGGCACGGAGGAAACTCGATATGTTAAGATGGTCACCCATCCACAAACCAACCTTGACAAGCGTTGCTCAACCTTGACGATCGACTCGTGCGGCGTGAGCTCCTCTGGAAAGGAACTTCACTTACAAATACGTAATAATTAGTCGCAAACTAAAATTAAACGATACGTAAACCAATAAACTAAATCTGCCACACACAAAGCTTTCACAAATTAACCATTACTAGTCCACCTGCGAATACTTCTCACACAATTTAAAAATCCTTTGTAAAACCTTTCTAAATTGATGACATTTAAATTTTCCTTTACCTCCAAAAATATTGTTAAAATTACACAGTTCCAGTTTTAGTCCGTAATTAGTCCCAGCTGTGCCTAAAGAGGGAATGTGACATGAAAATGAAGCTGTGGCCTGAGTAATGATATTATATCGTTGAAGGTTTTCAAATCATTTTTAAATATACAAGGAACCCGCTCCTGTTTTGCTCGGAACATTATAAATACACGAATTGATAAATTAGTGACTTTTGGAATATTTTTTTTCATAGATACATTTAGTCCAGCGTTTTTCCAATGTTTATAATATTCCTCTTAAAAACAGGTTTTTTGAGACTCCCAAAATAGTCGGTTTGTTTCGGTGATGACTTCTTCGTTCGGGCCAAATCTCTTGCCACCTACTAGCCTTTTCTTCGGGTTTGGAAAGAGCTTAATCAGCCCGCGAATTTCCATTTTTATTAAAATTCGAGAGGTAATCTGTTTTCAATGGCAGTCAAAAACAAAATAAATGACGTCGCTTGCTAAAAAATTGTCAGCAGCCTACTAATATATGGGAGTTCATGGCACCGTCCACTGATGCATTTAAGTTATTTTAAGAGAAATTCAAGAAGTCACTGACTTATCAAACCACCCATAGTAAGATTCCAGCCACCCTGTTTTTTTCCGGCAATCTTTATTACAGATAGCTGACCCGCGCAACTTCATCTGCGTCACATTTTCCATTAATGATCCGCTCCTATTTGTCTTAGCGTGATGATATATCGATACCGGAAATATGAAATATCGGGACATTATGCCGAAAATGAGTCATATATATCATTGGATTTGGAATTTCTTGCTCTATCGATTGGTATATATAACTCATTTTCGGCAAAATGTTACGTTATTTCATATTTCCGGTATCGATATAGCCTACAGCCTTCATCTATAAATGGGCTATCTAACACTGAAAGAATTTTTCACATCGGACCAGTAGTCCCTGAGATTAGCGCGTTCAACCAAACAAACAAACAAACAAACTCTTCTGCTTTATAATATTAGTATAGATAATAGATTCACGCAAAACCTAATAGCTACTTATACTAATACTTAGGAGGCATAGTAGAATGTGAAAGTTTGGAAGGATAAATGGATGGATGGATGTCTGTTACTTAATCACGTCGGAATGGCTGAATGGATCTTGGTGAAATTTGGCACAGATGTAGATTGTAGTCTGGAATAACATATAGGACATTATATTATTCTCCCGGGAGTATCCCTTGGGATATTTTCGCATAGAAGATAGGAGTGGAATTCCCTGCTGCTGTCTGTGTTGATAGTTACAACCTGGGAGTCTTTCAGTCAAAAGTGAATAGGTTAGGTACTTCTAGACAAGCAAGCTCCATCTTTGACGACATCATCGATTTCCATCGGGTGAGATAATGGTAAATCAATCCTTCCTATGGTGAACGCAGAATTTTGGTAGCTTTTGAGTTTGTAGCATATTCGTACATACACACCAACAGGTAGAGGAGACCTACGACTCATCTCATCTCTCTTCTACGACTTTTGCCATGGACGACATTCTGAGGGTCATTAGTGATAAGCCGCGTTGTGCGATCATGGCGCATTGGGTACATACACATGTGCATGTGCCCGGTGCGTAAAAAGCGCAACAAATAAATTATTTAAAAACTCTTGTATTGTGTCTGTTACTAACAAAGTTTTAAACTAACATCATATGGATCAAGGTCTGAATATATATTTTTTTAAAATTTTATATCATCATTTTAAACGTTACAGAATTCGCAATTCTATAAAAAAATACTCATGACGGTGAAAATCTTTCTTTTCAAAATTGAAACCTTACTCAAAAAACACTTTCGCAAATTATGATCCAACATAAGAATACGAAGCTGCTTCTCTCTCTTCAAAACTGCACTGTTTTACATAATGTCTATAAAATGGCAATGTCTTGCATTCCACGAGATTAGGATGTAACGTAAAATTGTTTTATAGAATAGAGCAACGTAAAAGAGTCTATGTACTCTGGGGAATAGTTTAAGAAGCTGTCGTTTTGTGCATATCGATGAAATAATAAATTGTTATCATCAATGTAACTGTAGCGGTATCTATACCGCCACATATACTTTCTTCGTAATAAGCTTTAGTTTTACCAAAACCAAAGCAATAGCTCAGTACTCAGGTACCCCTCGCATTATCAGCACCAGCTGCCTCAAACTAGAGTATGTATGACACGGAAATATGCCTGCCAAAATTACGATAATGTGGCCGCGGACGTTCCTCAGCCATAACTCAAAGCACAGAGGTCCGAAGCGCCAAAGCGGCAGTGCTGAACGTGTGCAGTCAAAATATTTACATACCTGTAAATCAAACATTTCAGTGACTGTCATCGTTTACTCATAGAAAGTGACGACCAGTGATATTTTTGGTTTATTGAAACCTTTTCCCAACATCAGCTGAATGCTAGTATTTCACATGGAGTAACTGCACACACTCAATACCTACTCGCCTATGCAACACAACACTCTTTGGCAAGATTGTTGCATAAATTACTGGCTTCTGAGATCTGATTCTCTAATTTTCTTTGCTTTGTATTTAAAAAATGGGCAGTGGTCACTCATCCACAGACCTCTGCAAGTTTTGCTTAACCTTGAAACTACCCATGCAGCTGCTGACTTAACCACAAGCTTCTTGTACAGCACGAAAGTTGTCCTCGGAGCAATGGTGTGGCCACGAAGACTATCAGCAATGACGTGTCTGACATTCTATGCTCTATGGAAATAACTCAAAACTTGATTATGTGCCAAACTTGTCCGGCATTGTGATGTAAGCTCACTGGCTAATATCACGCCTCAGTAGGACAGTCGCCAAGTGCTATCAACTAAATTATGTGAGCATTTTTTAGTCTATAAAGGCAATTAAAATTTTTGAGTGGGATGAGGTCAGGGGTAATGGGCAGTTTGGGTTTTTTGTTTGGGAAAAATATGAGCGAATGATCGTTATGACGAATATTACAGTTAATTTGATCTATTTATTTATTCTGTTGTTTGAAATGTTGTACTCTCGGTAGTGTTTTTCTGCTCAGCCCCCTGAGAAAACTGGCTAATAGTTTATGTAAGAATAATGTCGTATTATGTAGTGTACACACACACACACACACTCACACAATACTCAATCACATGAACTTACACACATACATATTTCAATTTTCCCTAAGCACAAAGTAGGATAAGTGAATAAATCTTTCATCAATATTGTAAATGTTCAAATGATAGGCGAGGACGCTGGCACCCTAAACAAAAGTTAAATCTTACATTGGGTGCCAGAGTTCATCGAAGACGTTTCTTTTGTAATATATCATACTTTTTAAATTGTGAAAAAAAACCAATAATGGTTTAAACTTATGTAATAAATATCTTTTTTTTTATAATTTACATCTGTCGAATCAGCCAATTCAGCACAATTTCTGTCGAACTAGGAATTTCAAAAAGATATAAAAAAGATCCGTTGCGTTTTTCGACACTATCTCACATACGCTTCGCTTGTACCTACTGTCACGTCTGTACGAATAACTCGTATAAAATCGTCGGTTCCGGCTGCCATACGACCAAACGATATCGGCGACGGACAGTCACAATGTTTTAGACATACGACAAAAAATACTAGTCAAACTGCGGCCTATATTTATGTCGCAGGATAATTGGAAACATGGGTTTTGGACAACCATTCTACGCTTTTTGCTTTTTGCCGAATTATTGGAAGAATTTAAAGCGAATTATTGCGAAAAATCTAGTCTGTTTAAAATAATTGATAACTAAAATTCTCTTGATTTTCTAACTTAAAATGTGCACGTCACAATCTTTCTCAATGGTTGGCATAGCTTGGTGTATCCGCCAACTAACCAAAGCGTAATATTTTTCAAGCCAATTGACGTTAAAAATCATTATCATTCTTCGCAATTAACCTTATTAATCTATACTATATACATCTATACTAATATTATAAAGCAGAAAAGTTTGTTTGTTTGTTTGTTTGTTTGGTTGAACGCGCTAATCTCAGAAACAACTGATCCGATTTGAAAAATTATTTCAGTGTTAGATAGCCCATTTATCGAGGAAGGCTATAGGCTATATATATCACGCTATGACAAACAGGAGCGGAGCAGTAATGAAAAATGTGACGCAGACGTTGCGCGAGTCAGCTAGTAGTGAATAAAGGCGATCAACTTGCCATAAGCAAAAACGTCATATAGTTTTAGCTAACACGGTTCTTTGGAATGTAATTTGTAGCAAGCTCAAATTCA
The DNA here is from genome assembly GCA_963859965.1 of Ceramica pisi. Lineage (NCBI taxonomy): Eukaryota > Metazoa > Arthropoda > Insecta > Lepidoptera > Noctuidae > Ceramica > Ceramica pisi. Next base: position 4,197,018 of record OY982538.1, read on the forward strand.
TTTGAGGTCATCACAGGATAGTCCGGTTAAGCAGGAACCAGCCTATTTTCAAGGATAGGAAATCATCAAATGACTCCATCCGCTCTGGGCGGAGCAAAAGGGAGTGTTAGACTCTTACTGACTAAAACCCAGTCGTGTTCCTTCTAATGAATGTTCTTGCGTTTCAAGGCCGCGGTGACTCTTTCGAGCAAATTCCGCAACCCGGGAACCAGCCACGTAAAATAAAAGCTCTTTGTAAATTAATTAGAATCTCCGCCAAAAAAACAGTTTTACCATAACCCTGCGACATATATAAAAATCCATCGGTTCCAAGCCTGACAGAAGTCATTTCGGAGTGAAATATTGATATTCATCCACATCCGTGGCGGTCCGAAGTTTTATTGAGTTTTTTGACTAGATAATTCTCTGTGACTGGTGTGTGAAATTGTTCGATGAGTTGTGGAAGGCTAGAAATGATATAATAATAATAATAATAATAATAATATACTTGGACATTTCACACAACGCCATATAGTCCCAAGCTAAGCAACCTAATGCTTGTGTTATGGTAACGATATGGCTGATAAACTACTTATATACATTTTTTTTTTTTGTAAATACATACATATTATAGATAGAAAAACACCCAGACTCAGAACAAATACATGTAGGTCTTACAAATATTTGTTCCGTGCGGGAATCGAACCCGCGACACGCAGCGCAGCAGTCGGTCGCTCAACCACTGCGCCAACCGTGTCGTCAAGTATGCTTTATATTTTTTATCAAGAGAAGTAACCAATCATACATTTTGTCTGGCGCTCTAAATCAAGCCTGTACTCCAACAGACCACGAACTATTATTATTTATTGTTATTCATTGCGAACTTGGCACCGAATTTGTCACAGCTGATTCAAACTGTAATCAATATAAGGTAGGCACTAACTAATGTTTATTAATTTATTAATGAAATACGTTGTGGTGTCTGCCTTACTGATGATTGCAAGCATTACTGATAAAGCCCTGGGTATTCCCGGCACAAAGATGTTTGTAATTTCATTTCGGTGAGTTATGCAGTATGGAAGGAACTTAACCAAAAATCTGTTGAATGCTGTTCGAATTTCATTTGTTTTTATTGCCAATTGTCAGAAAGAGGCAAGCATATCGGATGATTTACGTCAAGGTATTTAGTTTGTATGAAAAACTAAAAAAAAAAAAAGATCGATTAATATCCATAGTCCATAACGAAAAATTCTTATTTCTATGTTCTGAACATCCGTTCGAAGCTTATGTATATCGTCCGGAACACGGTGTATATAAAGTATAAATTCTGGATGCTAAACCATGCCAATCCCCACGTTCAGTATTTGATTGGCTGCTTTTGTTCCTGCAAACTAATCAGCCCAGCTAACGTGACAGTTGACAGCAGAATGACTAATCATAGACTAGGGGGTCCGAAAAAGCTACTTTAGCAGAGTCACATCCGCCGACAACGCACAACCGAACCTACTGGTCGCAAAAACTCAAATTTGACATGTAGCTTCCCTGTACTACTGGTCGCAGAAAGCTGATATTTAGCATGTAGCTTCTCTGCACTACTGGTCGCAGAAAGCTGAAAGGAAGAAGGAAGGAAATAAATGTTCGCTGCACTGCGTCATGGGAAGGGAAAAAGCGGGATATACGTTTACGAAGTTGAGGGGGATGGGAAGTCATCAAATAACTTCTCCCACTCTGAACGTAGCAGGCTCGTACTGACTAAAACCCCTCCATGTGCCTCCTAATGCCCTTTGCGTTCCAAGGCCGTGGTGACTCTTTTGAAAACTGGGACCGAATGTTTAACATACTGGCTAAGACACGAAGGAGTCTTGGTATTTTTGGAATATGTATGGTCACCCATCGAGAAACCGACCTCAGCAAGCTCCATTTTACTTAAAAGATCGAACCGTGCGGCTGTTATTGATGAGAAACATCTATAAGCACGCCTTGGCAGTAAAACCAAGTCGTATGCCGTGACGGAAACGACGCTGTCATGTCGTGATGCCCCCACTTCACCGCTTGTAACGAACGGCAGACTTTGGAACGAAAAAATAAAATAAAAATTTTATAAGATTTTTAATTTTATAATTAATTTTTACGACGCCGGGCATCCCGTGATGGCATTTTTTTGTATTTAACCACGAATACCTTTTTCATGATGGGAAATCATCAAATGACCCGCTGAAGGGAATGTCAGACTTTTACTGGCTAAAACCCATCTGTATTCTTCTTAATGCCCTTTGCATTCCTGGGCCTCAGTTTCTTTGGAGCAACCCAGGCAGAACCCCGACCACCTCACACATAAACAAACCAATATGCAATTATTATTCAAGCACGCCTCATTTGTTTTTCTCTACTATACAACTACACTTATAAACACATCAAACGGTGATTAAACACTATAACAAGGAACAAATAGTTTTAATTGCAGGGTAGTTGGCTGACATTGTAAACTCATTACGTGAATACCACAACAATCAATTTGATGTCGCATTGTCAGCATTGTATAGCGTTGACCCTAACAATGTACACAAACTTGTTTATATTGTTGTGTTGTTTGGGCTTAACACTTCAACGGTAAATAGTGAAAGAAAAATATTGTGGTTTTTTTTCGGGGTTTACGCTTCGTAGAGTACACTAATGATATAGGTTTTTGAGGTTTTCTGTCAGTAGAGATCACTATCTATACAAATCCTAACTTATTTTCTTTTTACGTTACACAAGGAACCAGCTCTAGCTTCAATAATAAAAATAATATTCAGTCCAAACTTACGAAGTAAAAATCTAAGTACCAGAATGAATAATATTGTAGATATGTATCAAACCGATATAAAAAGTGAAATAAACAACCTTCAACGACGCTGCTCTCTAGTGTCAATCATTTGTGGACACCATCTCAACCTCCGCGGAGCCCACACACGGTGTTCATAAAATATGATTATTTGGTTGCGCAACTTACTTTAATTTTGAGATATCTCCTAATATGTATATTCATCGAAATTGAATGGAACCGCAATTTTGAGCACATTTATTTAAATAAAGATTTTCAAGAGGAAGTTTTTTTGATGGTATTCCTTCACCTTTTAATACCGAAGTTAAATCTGAACATCACTAAACACGGTCACGGGTGGGGTAGTGGTTAACGATGCTAAAATAATCGCAAAAGTTTCAAACCTCACTCTAACCGCACACATTTCAAAAGGTTTTGTACGCACTTGGGCTGAAATTGCTTGGCACAAGTATTAGAATGTAGTTTGCTAAATAACGTAGATATAACGACAAACAAAACAATATAAGCTTGTAGTTTCAATTTTTGCCAAATGGCTCACATATCCAAAGATTAAAAAAAAATATATAACAACAGGTCATTATGACAAACTGCTATTAATAAATGGTTGAGCCGAGTGGGCCTATCGCAATCGTCATGTTCGCTGTCAGTTGGGACTGGTCATATCTCAGCTGCAGTGGTTTAATTTAATTATTTCTTTGAATTGTTCCTTTTTTATTCCGGACGCTTTTATCCTGCTCGTCTTTTACATCGTTCTTACATATTGTATGTATAATTTAAAGACGATGTAAACAAAATTTATTATTTTTTAAAGTGTCCGTGGAGTTTCCTGCACGTTCTTCTCCATAGAGATTTATGGAACGTGCAAATAGCTTCATCTTCTTGTTCCGACTGACCTTGACAATGCAAAAGTGCCTGTTAATGGTTTAATTGAAATAAATAGTTGAGTTGAGAGTTGAGCTGACTCGACATTATTTGCCATTAAAAAAAATCTTTTTACAAAAAAATACAACCGACTTCTAAAAAAAAAAAACACTACAAAGTAAAAAATAACTTTAATTTCGGAAGTCGGTGTTTTTGTTAGTTTCTTCGTATTTTGACACCGACTTCCGAAATTAAAGTTATTTTTGACTTTGTAGTGTTTTTTTTTTTAGAAGTCGGTTGTATTTTTTTGTAAAAAGTTTTTTATTTTTCACTTTTTAGTGGTGCCCCACACCTAACAACACCACTACAAAATCGCAGAAAAGCAAAATACGCAATTTCGATTATCAAATAATCATCTAAATAGTCAAATTCCAGCTATTTCGATTTAAAATCCAAAGTTCGTAACCGATTTTGATATGATTTAAATGGGACCAATCTGCAAGTATATCCTTTCAGATAAATCAAAAAAAAATCAAATCGGTTCATAATTGTCGGAGTTACGAGGTAACAAACATAAAAAAAAAAAAAACATACAACCGAATTGATAACCTCCTCCTTTTTGGGAAGTCGGTTAAAAATAGCCCACGATCTATTCTCAGACCTACCAATATATACACAAAAAATTCCTAAAAATCAGTCAAGCCGTTTCGGAGGAGTTTGATAAAAAACATCGTGGCTCAAGATTTTTATACATTAGCAATTTGATTGAGGAACGCTCGAGTCAAGGTTGAATTGGGTGGAGAAATATCTTAGAAAATCTTTGTTAGATAAATTAATATTCTACGATTTTAGGATGGGAATTTATCAAATGACTCTTTCTGCTCTGGACTTTCAGACTTTTACTGACTAAAACCCATCCGTGTTTCTCCTAATACTCTTTGCATTCTAGGGCCGCAGTGACTTTTCCGAACAAATTCCGTAACTTTGGCAGATATAACTTACCTACAGATTTGTTTTTAGTCCATGACGTTAACTAAACAACATCTCACACTTCAAAACAAACTCCAACTACCTTGAATCCAAACACTTCCTCAAACAGATTCTCTATATCCCCCCATTTCCCCCAAACCAAATACCACGGTAAAAACGCTTCGAGCCTGAGATATCACTCAGTAACCCCTAATGACACGAGCATCCGGGCATAGTACACATCGTTATATATGTAGATACGCAAAACCGCTAATTAGGTAGAGAATTTCAGTCCTACCGAGTAGATAGAATGAGCTGTGAAGCATTTAGAATGTGTGCGAGGAGAGGTTAGCGAGTTTTGATAGTTATTAGTGTTTTGGTAAGTCTTTATCGTTATATTGTTTTAAAATTTAATGCTCACTAACATTAGAATAGTTAATATCGGAATTGCTACCGTGTACCTTTTTATTTACGAGTTTCCGATATTTCGGGACTGTTGCAAGCGCCATAATTACGGAGTAACTGAAGATCTTGCGGGTGGGATGTTATTGGCAGATATGTCGGTCTACCCTCTTTCGTAGTCTTTTATTACGACCATCTCCGGTACCACTGCCCACAAACTGATATGTCTGCCAATAACATCCCACCCGCAAAGATATTCAGTTACTCCGTGATCATGGCGCTTGCAACAGTGCCGAAAAATCGGAACTCGCAAATAAAAAGGTACATGGTAGCAATCCCGATATGAAGTATTCTTTATCGTTAGCCTATGTACGCACAAGTGGTCAGCCGCGGGGGTGGTTGTGGCGGTTGTATATTACTGCAATGGCGGTTAAGGAAATACAATCACTAGCGGTTGCATATTAAATTGTAAAACTGGAAAAGCAGCCAGCCGCGCGGTCAGCCGCCCTCGCGGCTAACCTCTAGTGCGTAGAGGTCATAATGTATTGGCTGGTAGCACGGTTGCTGAGCATGGGATCAAGAAATTGATCTCGAGTAGGATTGCCATTGAACGTGGCAATGCGGCCAATTTTATGAGACCAATTTTTAAGTTTTTTTTTCTTCAATATCTACACTAATATTATAAAAGAAAGTTTTTTTTAAAGAAAATTGAAAGAATAAACTCAAAAACTTCTGGACCGATTTCGAAAATTATTTTCGAAAATTTCGAATATCCCTGAGTAACATGGGCTATCAATAATTTTAGTAAAGAACCAAATTCAGATTCCTACAATAAGTGCCTGAAACTGGTCTATTTGATATAAAGGATGTTGTATTTGTAGAAGAACCCACTCCACGGCACGGCCTCATCTAGTTTAAAATAACCAAAACAGATTGACGTGTAACAGTGTCAGTCATATGTCCTGGCACTTTATCCAATACCGGGAATTGAACTCTGATCTAGATCAACAAACATACTTGAAATCACTAGACCAAATCTAAGCATACTTACTCGCTCGCCGCTCATAACTCACACCGCCGGATGACATTAATCATATGGAATGAGCAGTATAATGTCCCTTTCACACTAATAATGATTCCATATACGCCACAGCTTACAGTCGTAAAAATGTATTTATTAGTGCGTTTACATGGCTTATTTACAATCTTTTCAATGTGTCGATCATTGTGTATAGCTTCCACATGCATGTTACGTAAATACGTAATATTATAAAAACAAAGTCAAAAACTGCCGCACCGATTTTCATGCTGCATCCACCAATGGATAGAGTTGTTCCCGAGGAAGGTTTAATTATATCACACATCTACGCGGGCGAAGCGTTATTAATAAATCGAACTTCACACTTTATACAGTTTTAATCAAATCTCTTCAAATTTATAGTGAACAGGCTCCTTCTGGGTAAGCTCGCTCCATCGTAAACTTTGTCTTTTGTGACTTTGTCAAACCCATCCCAAAAAAGAAGTGTTAGTATTTCTTAGATCCGAACGTCCTTATGAAAAGTGCACCTTTAGGATCATTCGAGTGTCCGTATGATGTCACAGGTTTGCTGCAAATCTAATAAACCGATTCAATATTTTTGTACACATAAACTTATGTGACAAGGACGCGAAATTTAAAAAAAAATCGTGCAAGCTGAATAAGAAACAATCTCTATTCCTACAGAGTTGAAGTTGTTTATGTTGGTGGAGTCTTAATGACAATTAATATTTAAAAATAGAATATTGGATGAAACTTGACGCAGGGGTTTACCCCTGTGTCTTTAATGTGCCCGTATCCAAGGCCGTATTGAAGGCAAAAAGATTGTCAAAAACATGTTCATCCATTTTTCGGTACGTGACAACCATCGCAAGAAACCTGAGCCTGTAATACTCCTACACTTCGACGTCACGTCCGCTGTTGAAACGCGTTCTGGGGGGCCACTTTCTAAACCAATCCATTGTTTTGGGCTTAGTTGTGAGCGTATTTAACTCCGTATCACCTTACCACGAAGAATTATTGACAAAACAATTTAATAGTTACTGTCAAATTGTTTTGTCAATAATTCTTCGTGCTTGCGTTAGTACGTAGGTGATAGGGAGCAGAATACGCCTGATTTGTTTGATATTTGGCATACGGGTAGACCACGACGAGAACAGCGACACAAAAGAACAGGCCGTATTTTATTGTCCCCAATAGAGATTTTACGCAATGTTTTACAAGCCATTACAATTACAGTTAGGTAACATCATCTGCCTAGCCTTTTCCCAACTACATTGAGGTCGGCTTCCAGTCAAATCGGATTCAGCTGAATACCAGTGTTATACGAGGAGCGGCTGCCTACCAGACCTCCACAACCCGTTAGCTGTGTAACACGGTACTTCTTGGCAAGATTGGAGTCAGATTTACTGGCTTCTGACAATCCGTAACAACTGCCAAAGATCTACAAATCACAGCCGGGACCAACGACTTAACGTGAAACTCGCTATGTTAAGATGGTCACCCATCCACAGACCAACCTTGGCAAGCGTTGCTTAACCGTAAAGATCGACCCGTGTGGCTGTTATTATTTAACCACAGTCAGGTAACATGAGCCTGTAATACTCCAACACATCACGACCGCTGTTGGAACGTGTCCAGAGGCAGTAGATGGATTGCCAATGTTTTGATGGACGGACCACGATAAATTGATTGATACACAGCATTCGTGTGCCAGGGAAGGTAACACAAAGCTTAAAAAAAAGCTTTTAGTGCTGGTTTTGGGTATTTTTGTGTTGCTGAACTAAATTGTTTTTAGAACAATTTGATTTTCTCTTGGCTTTGCTTCAGTTGCTTGCTCCTTGCCCTCCTTGCCTATACTAGAGTATAATATTGCAGAATAACGCCTTAGAAATTTTATATCTTCTACCAAGTGTGGTAATGAGTTAACATGACACATCCCTTGTTTTAAGCGAAGAAGAAAGCTTTGGAAGCTTTGTCTCTGTCATCTCTGACCAAGACGAAAGGCAAGAGCAAACAGATCTCAATTTAAAAAAAAATAGAATACAAAAAATATACTGGGTTTTTGTGTAAAACACTAACAGCGTATTAGGCAGTGAAAGTAAACATGATTATAAACAAGTTTTTCTTGAAGTCCAACAATTGAGAACTCGATAAAATATAAACTGTTTCATAGAAATCACAACATATTATAAAACAAAGTCCTCCATCGCGTGTGTATGTCTATTCGCGATAAACCCAAGAACTTCTGCACCGATTTTCATGTTGTTTTCACCGATAGATAGAGATTAGAGTTATTCTCGAGGAAGGTTCTAGTATACAATTTGTGAAGGCGAAGCCGCAGGCATCGACAAGTGCAATATAACCGCGGGTAGATGTATGAAACAGTTTTCTAGCCCTAAGAGGTTGTTTGTGTTTTTAAAATATAATGCTGTATATCAATACATAGTCACTCAGTGTAATAGTAGTCTATGGCATTCATCGATAGTTGAGTCTCTATCGGTGAAAAAGTTTCTGTAACCGGATTAGGACCCATTATGAAAACAAGTAATCTTACCTCTTTGTAATACTACTGATCAAAACCTAAAAAAAGCCTTAAACAACCCAAGATTTTCATTGCTATTTTTATGTCCTAAAATAAACCTCTCTGTATTTTCATGACTCGAACAATAAGAAAAACTGTTCCAATAAAGATTTACCCTTTCACAAAAACTTTACTAGTTTGGTAAGCTGTAACAAAACAGAAGTCTGGGATCGTCTTTAGATAACCAAAATACAATTTAACTGTATAAAATATAACCATTAGATATTTCTAAACCCAAGTCATTGTTAAGATTTCATATAAAAATAAAACTTTTCGAATCCCCCATTTTCCTTATAAACATTCAGGTTGAACTTAATTTCAGAAAAAAAATATTTTGTTAGGAAGACGGTGGAAATACGAGAAATAAAAAAAAAAACTTTATTTTATTTAACAGCTTCGAGCAACACAATGTAGTATGACATTGCTACGGCGTAGACGCTCGTAGCAGTTCGTAGCTCATAACAAAGTCACCGTAGCGCTACGACGCGCTACGGTGACTTTATTATTTTATCATTGTAACGTTTTAAAGAGGATTTTGTTAATTTGTCATCGTTATGTGCGGTTGTAACTAAATTCAGTTGACTAAAATATGTAGTGTAAAGATCAAAAGTCAAATTCTAGATGTTAAAATGTTTGTATATTTTCTCTTTCATTCACTAAAAAAAAGCTACAAAACAGCCTCGTTTATATTAAAAAATGCAGGATTCCTGTGAAATGGGCCAATCTGCGCAAAACTGCTGGAAAAAGTTTGTGTTAGTAATTTATCAATTAAGATTTACCCTTGCTATAAGTATTTAATACGAACCTTACTCAACACACACAAGACAGCTAACATAGGTAAAACGAATGGAATCCCTCCTCCTCATCAAACACCATTTTCCAGTAAATTTTCCCCTATTGTTGTCAATTTTCGTTTCGAGCCGACAGCCTTAATACAAAACAATGGGCTCGAGATGGCTCGAGCACCTTATTTACGTAACACACCGAATTTAATTAAAACCCAAGACTTACTGAACATTTCGGACCATTCGGTTTGGTTTACGGTATTAATATTGGAAAATTGTTGTGTCTGTGCCGAGAATTGTTATTTATATCCTTAATAGGTATATTTTTTTTTTCAAAGTAGTATCGTTTTATTTTCATTTCAGTGATACACAAAATAATTTTATATCCTTGCCTTTCTAATATTTAACACCAAAACAGAATCTATGTGAATTGACTATAGGTAAATATTACCTAACATTAGAATAGTTAATGTGGGGATTGCTACCATGTACATTTTTATTTGCGGGTTGCCGATATTATTTCGGCACTGTTGCAAGCGCCATGATCACGGAGTAACGAACGAGACTACGAAAGAGGGTAGACCTATATGTCTGCCAATAACAGCCGACCCGCAAGATCTTCAGTTACTCCGTGATCATGGCGCTTGCAACAGTGCCGAAATATCGGAAACTCGCAAATAAAAAGGCTTGGGAAAATTTGACAATGATGGGAAGCGTTATGTGCTTTCTGATTCTTATAAAGTCCCATCCCATCGGCATGTTCATGGAAACACGGATTGATGGTTTTCATGCCATCATGAGAAAGCGAACGACCCCAATTATGCACCGTATCCGAGTAAGCTCCAAGAGCATTCTCAAAGTAATAGCGGCACGACTTAACGGTCCTTTTCATAGACACTGGACAGCACTCCATGTGTCTATTTGATTTATGATGTTTTGTGTGAGTTTTTAATTTTTAACCGACTTCAAAAAGGAGGAGGTTCTCGATTCGGACGGTATATATGTATATATATTTTTTATATATATTGTAATTTACTAACATAGTTTTTAGTACTTACTAACACAGTTATAGATGTTCATATTTATCCGAAATAAAGAATAAATAATAATAAAGTGACCTTTGTAGACCCCCAGATCGCGTTGTTTCATTGGTGAAATCCGCTTTTAGGGAATTATAATTAGATACATAGTATATTGTTTTAAACTTTCATGGTCACTAACATTAGAATAGTTAATGTCGGGATTGCTACCATGTACCTTTTTATTTGCGAGTTTCCAATATTTCGGCACTGTTGCAAGCGCCATAATCACGGAGTAACTGAAGATCCTGCGGGTGGGATGTTATTGGCAGACATATCGGTCGGTTCGCGGTCAGATACGGTTAGTGTAGTGTGTCGTGAACAGTTGCGGGAAAAAAGTAAGTTTGTGGACAGTGGTACCGTAGATGGTCGTAATAAAAGACTACGAAAGAGTCTGCCAATAACATCCCACCCGCAAGATCTTCAGTTACTCCGTGATCATGGCGCTTGCAACAGTGCCGAAATATCGGAAACTCGCAAATAAAAAGGTACATGGTAGCAATCCCGATATTAACTATTATGTACATAGTTCTGTTTATCGTCTTCCTGCCCTGGTCCCATGTTGCTTGGGTTCGGTGCAACTCGTTTTCTTCTTCCATTCTGTCATATCACCCATCCTCCTTCAATCATATAATTCCTGAAACAATACTGAGCTAACCTGAAGCTAGCAAACCACCACCGTGGCAAAGAATTCCTCAGACTAGGCATCCATTCATTGTCTTTGGCCTCCCTCTACCTGTTTATTAATCCTTCCACATTTATAAACAAACTTTTATAAGCAAATATTTTTAAAAGACTACAATCTATGTTTAGAATGTAAAGAACAGAAGACGGTATTTAAGTATTGAAATAAAATAGTACTCGAATATTTCGTGCGGAATTGGCATTTAAATGAAACGTAATAAATAGTTCTAAATATTATAGTTATTGGTTAGTATTTTGGTTTCGTCTGCTTGAATATCTGTTTTTATTGTTTATCAGAATAATTTATTTGAGCTGCTGGTATTATTTTTGTAATTTAGATTTGTTTTTTAGGGTTCCGAAACCAAAGGGTTACCAATGGAAACATATTACTTAGCCTCCGCTGCCCGTCCGTCCGTCCGTCTGTCTGTCAGCGGGCTGTATCTCAAGAACCCTAATAGGTAGACGGTTGAAATTTTCACAGATTATGTATTTCAATTGACGCTATAACATTAAAATAAGGTTTTGATTGGAACTCTTTGTATGCGAGAGTCCGACTCACACAAGGGCGGTTTTATTTCTTAAACGTCTGCTCTAATTTTTCATTAAGTTAGTCTTTTGATAATAATTTCGATTATAAAGACAATCCGTCATGGTATATTTTAAAGAAAATTCCATAACGCGTGGGTTTTTCAGTCGAAGGGTTTAAGGCGCGTCCCCGAGCAAAATGCAGCGCTAGCCGTTTTTTGTGCAGTTTTTTGGAGCTATGTACTCAATATCCAGAAGAAATATCAACTTATAAAAAAAACATTAAATATCTACATTATCTTTGCTTCAAAATGGTAGATTTTTATTTTTTATTACTAAGTATACTGTTTAAGTAATCTTCTCACAACGAAACCTCAGAAATGAGAAAAAATTACTGAAAACATGCATCTTCTCGAAAACTAACGCTTATTTTGATTTTGTGCATACACTAATGGATAGGCAATTTAATTATAAACATTTTGGTAGAAATATTTTTTTCAAACGACCAAAATTAGATTTTATAACGATTTTATTCAACATTCTGAGCGTATTGGCTATTGTATCTCTTGCGCTGTTATTGAGGGAAAAACTGCTTAAGGTTATTTGGTCAGGGTACGGCCGAAAAATCTTGTTCGGGAATGGAAAATAACGATAACAACTTAACACTAAACACGTGGAAAATAAGAACCAATTAATTGCTAACTATCACTGTTTTACTTTATCACATCTACCGTCAGTAATGATAGGCTCATCGAGTCGAAGCTCCAAAGTCTTGAGCATCGACGCCGAGCTGCTAGCCTGTCGGTTTTCTACCGGTTGCATTTTGGTGAATGTGCCAAGCCCGTTCCATCATCGGACCACAAGACGAACGACGATGCGCCACTGGTACATGGTGGATATCCCACTCACACGCACAAAACGTTTTTGGAACACATTCATAGTGCGTACAGTTAAGGAGTGAAATTTCCTGTCATAGTCTGTATTTCCTGATAGCTACAACAAAGGAGTCTTTAAGTTAAGAGTGAATAGGTTACTTCTAAGCAAGCGTGCTCCATCTTAGACCGCATCATCGCTTACCATCAGATGAGATAGTGGTCAAACGCGTGCCTATCAAAAGTAAAAAAGACACACTGCGATGTGGTCGTTATCACATATGCGGTGAGAATGAAGGAAAAATGAGGTCCATGTGAATTCAACTATTCATTTTCAAACAAATCACGTGTTCTGGTTGTGGTTTAGTGTGGTTGTGTTAGGAAGAAGGCCAATTCTACTAATTTTAAACCAACTTTCGCATTCGCATGTCAATCGCAAACTGTCAAAAAAGCCTTAATTTTGATACATTTGACAGTTTTCGATTGAGATGCGAATGTGAAAATTAGTAAAATTGGCACTACGTTTGAAACATGGACTTGGTAATGTGTTAAGTTGACATCTGTCGTGTAAATAATTCTGTTCTTTCAAGGCAAATATTTTTGACACGTAATAAGTAAATGAATTGTTTTTATCATCTGGTTTTTAAATTTTGTCCATACATAGTACTCACATAATGTATTCAAAATAAAATCACTTAGATTAGGTCGAAAATAAAAACCTTCTTCTGTAAATAAATATACCCCAGTGAGACGTGTATAATGCAGAATAAATAAACATGACCTTTTGAGCCACCATTTTATAACTTCTTCATAAATATTATGTTGGCAATCCTACATTATGTAGTCGTTTCGAGATCTTCATGACGACTGTGATATCTTCGTGTTATTTGATTTATTCAATTTATTATGGACTTTATTCGTATACTCCGCGTAGAATAGTAGAATAGTTACTTTGGACAGCATTTTTATTTTTAAGATACTTCACTATCACTGCATATTATAAAACACAGCCCTCCGCCGCATCTGTCTGTCTGTTCGCGATAAACTCAAAAACTATAGCACCGATTTTTGCGTAGTTTTCACCAATGAATAGAGTGGTTCTCGTGGAAGTTTTTAATTTGTAACTTGTCAAGCGGACGAAGTCGCGGGCATCAGCTAGTATTACATAAAGATTTTGCGGATTTGATACTCATGAGCACGCCACATAGAGATGCCCATGGGATAAACTGTGTTCTTCTAAACGTACACCATCAAATTAAGCGCCATTCATAAAGCTTTTTCCTTGATATCAGTAGGGTTTTTTTTATAATTATCTTCTATGGGCCTAGTTACCCGAAATAAATGAATTTTATTTATTTATTTTATTTATTATTATTTGAAAGGGGCTTGCTCTTGACTGTAGTCTAGGTCAGAGCTGACAGAGACTAAGTCTACGATGGTACGAGCTTACCCAGAAGGAGACTGTTCACTCTGAAAGAGACCAGGGTTGTAAGCGTTTGGAAACACAGCCGCAGGCAAAGGATTCCATTATTTTGCTGGACGCACTATAAAAGACATTTGGAAACGCTTAGTGCGAATTAGTGGTAGGGATAACTTCGAATTTAAGCATTGTTTATTTTTGTCTACAGTGTAATCTTTTCAACCCAAACATGACTGGTAGAGAATGCATATATACATAAAGTTTAAACAAATCCTAATATTTAAAATTCGTGAGTATGAGTGAGTGAGTGAGTGAGTGAGTGAGTGAGTGAGTGAGTGAGTGAGTGAGTGAGTGAGTGAGTGAGTGAGTGACTGACTGACTGACAACGCACAGCGGAAGCTACTGGTCGTAAAAGCGGAAATTTGGCATGTAGGTTCCTTGGGAAGTGTAGAGGAGCATTAAGGAAGGACTTCCCGAAATTCCCACGGGAACGGGAATAAACGGGACGTGTGCTTACGAAGTCTCGAGCAAAAGCTAGTAAATCCTTATATATATTTTTTTTCCGTTACTGAGTGAGTGAGTGAGTGAGTGTTTTTTTTTTAGGGATGGGAAATCATGTTTCAATCATGGAGTCTAGGGAAGCACAAAGAGAGGATTTTCCGAAATTCATACGGCAATGCGAAAAAGTAGGGTATGAGCGTACGAAGTAGCGGGAAACAGCTATTTAAGTCATCATCTTCCTAGCCTTTTCCCAACTATATTGGGGTCAGCTTCCAGTCAAACCGGATTCAGCTGAATACCAGTATATTACGTGGAGCGGCTGCCTACCAGACCTCCACTACCCATTAACTGGGTAACATGATATTTCTTGGCAAGACTGGTACGTGTCAGATTTTCTGGCTTCTGACTATCCGTAACGACTGCCAAAGATCTCCAAATGAAAGCCGGGACCAACAGCTTAACGTGCTTTCCGAGGCACGGAAGAAATTCGGTATGTTAAGACGGTCACCCATCCATAGACCAACCTCGGCAAGCGTTGCTTAACCTTGAAGTTTGACCTGAGTGGCTGTTATTATTTAGCCACGAGCTCCTCATTACAACAAACACACACAAACAGCGATTAAGTATATAACGAAAAACCGGGGCCAATTGTGATTCGAAAACGAAGCAGACAAATGGACAGCGGTGGCTTCATTTAAGGTTTCCGTTGGTTAACCTTTAGGAACGGAACCCTAAAAAGATGGTTAACGCCAAACCGTTTAAGTTACATGTCGTTCAATTTTCATCGACCAATGTTTACAGTCACCATAAAAATGGACATAAACCTCATAACTTAATGTTCGCTACTTACAACACACTTGAACGGTTTATTTTATGGTTACACACTTTGTAGTGAAATACATTGTTGAACGTTGTGTTTGGTAGGTATCATTCCATAGATATTTTTCGTTTTGGCTAGATACTCTTGTTCTTATGTCACTTTTTGATGGTGTGTTCGAACTTTATTTTTCTCCATTCTATTTCAATAGTCTGGATATGGTTTATTTGTACAATTGCTTTGATTTGCATTGATTTTGATGAATAAATATAAATTTTGCCCAAATTATTCATGTGTGCCACATTTTATAATACTCTTTCTTTTTTATTACAGGTAAAACAACGATACTCAAATGTTTGTGAAATCAACAGGACATCTACTGACTGTGAGTTGTTAGATGATGTGCTTATCATTTCTGTATCTGTTTTTTTTTTATATCCAGCTAACCAAAAAAGCCTAGAAAAACCCTAGAAAAAATGTTACTCTACACCGTTCAATGATCTGTGCTCTTTTTTTGGGACAAGCCCGCCGCACATTCCCAACCACTGCAACTTCTGAAAGCCAGAAAAAAAAGTGGCGATCACCAGAAAACCGCCAAGTCAGTGAAGCCCAACGAGTCCCAGAGAAACGATTAAACCGTCTTGGATCCCGCAAAGAAATTAATCAGAATAGTACAGTGGAGGATTAGAAAAACAATAAGTGATCTGTGCTCTGGACTCGTGTCGGCTACTTATGGTGTACGGTTATTATGTTAAGTTGTTTTTACTGACCGACTATGGTATGCATTGCTTAACCTTTAAAATCGACCTGTGCGGCTGTTACCGGTGACGTAAACAATATTCAGAAAATCAGCCTACCCTTGCATAATAGATTATTCAGTAGTTGCTTGTAGGGTCTGACGGAAGTGGCTCCGCGTAAGGTATTGATACCGAAACGTATCCCGCTAGACCGGAACGCAACCCCAACGAACATAGACATAAAATACACAAGGACATTGTGAGACAGACCAGCAAAATGCAGTAAGCAAAAAGGTATGGTACCTATTATGTGGAATATAGAATAGAATAAAATAATTTTATTTCAGACTGGAGTCCATAGGGTTATTAACAATTTTTACTTACATTCTAGTGTTAGTAGGTTACAGACTCATAAAATATACAATTAAATTTCGGCGTGGAGCCGCATCCACCTCCGCAACATCGGGGAATCCCACCGTGCGAATACACTGAGAATACTGTTGGTGCTGCCGCGAACACGAGACATCTGGGATGCACATCTTTTCCTAACTACTTCACTGTGCCATGAGTCACATTATGTACATGCTGATTGTTTAACTATTGTGTCTGCTTTACGGACAGTGAAGTTGCTAATAATGGCGGCAAAACCATAAATATTATTATATGAAAACATCCCTAACGGACTACCCCGCCACGGCAGCCGCAGCAGCACTCTCAGTGCATTATTATACTGAACGCGTAGGTATGGGTATGGCACCGAGAAAAGTGATACGTATAAAGCTTTAACTTTGTAATGTGTTGCAAGCTTCTATTTATTGCCTCATTATTGATGTTACTACTATCGCAGACGCTAGATAAATGTGAAACAAAAATACAGATAAAGGATATTAGAGCAAGTTTATCCTGCGCTTAACATAATAGTTGTATAGCTATACTTAATATTACATAGCTGAAGAGTATGCATCGAACGTATAAGAGTGACTGAGACGCCATTACACCCGCTATCTTGCGCGAGAAGGCGCATGCGCAACCTACCCGCGCATGCGCTGTTCTATGTTTCTTACCAAATTGACATCCTGCGCAACCAATTGCGACGTACTTCGCAGACTCAAAATCTTTGAATCGTACTGTAATTCAGATTTCTTTAACCCAAAACTTTGCCACTTCCACGGCATCGTTGGTGGCAGCGCATAAGACATTTTGGCTGTACGTTTTGGGGCACAGAGGGCAAGCTACGAGACTTACTTGAGAGAGTTTTACTTGGCTCCAAATCCGTAGCCTGCTGTTGATCTTTCAAGGTAGTCCAACTTTGCGAAGTTTGAGTTACACCATCCCATTTGTGTTCAATCGGTTCAGGAACTCCCAAGTGGATCACGGCCTCCCTTGATTTTCTGGATCCTTTTATGGATGTGAAATCATCAAATGACTCCTCCCACTTTGGGAAAAGCGGAAGGGAGTGTCGGACTCTTTCTGATAAAACCCATGCGCGTTCATTAAACACAAAAAAATACGACCGACTTCCAAATAAAAGCACTACAAAGTATAAAATAACTTTAATTCTGGAAGACGGTGTTTTTGGTTGTTTTTTCGTTTTTTGAACTGCAATAAACAAACATGCGATTTCAGCAATCCCGGAACATACATCATTAATTGAAGAGTTCCATTGCATACCTCTGAAGTTCTTTATCAGATCTTCACCAAATTGAAATGAAACCAGTCCGGTAAAATTTACTTCTAAAAAAAAATAATATTTATCCGAATCAGTTAACAATTGGCGAAAATATCGCCAATATATCGAAAAAAATAACTAATCAATTGAAAACCTCCTCCTTTTTTTGAAGTCTGTTAAACACCCAAGTGATCTTTGCTCGCTCTAAAACCATTTCAATGAGCATAAAAACGATTTGGGTCAAACATATTGACTAGAATGGGTACAGGACATTAAACCTATTTATATGCTAATCGCTATGGAAGAAAAGGGTGGCTAGTGTCAATTGTCTTTTAGTTCGAAGACGGTATTTACTTGGGAGGGTTAGAGCCTGTCCAGACGGGAGCGTTTTAGGCGCGAGGGCACTCGCACGTTCTAATTTATGTTTGGCTCTACGTGCGAGAGCATTTGGACGGGGTTTATGTAGCTCTAGTACAGCTCTAGTTCCTCGGGAAGGCGCGAGTGTGTACGCGCGAGTACCCTCGTGCGTAAAACGCTCCGTCTGGACAGGTTCTTAGTTCAGGGCTTTTTGTGTGAGAGGGAAATGTTTGAGTGTTTTATTTCCTATCGAACTGCTACCGCTGCTTAACCCACCCACCGTACTGCAGCTGACGTTCACAAAGCTTCATGATACAACTCTCTGAAGTATTTTAAAAGCTGTCCCCCGAGAGAAACTTAGTCATGATAATCAATTCCTACCTCGCGGACCATGTGTACAGTTTTGCTTTTTATCAATTCTTTGCGAAACGTGTCGTCTCATGTAGCGCCAAAGTTTTGTACCGCCAGTCAAAAACATTTGTTTGCATTAAACGAATGGTTTTGACTAAAACTAAGTTCAAAGATGGAACATATTGTATTGTTGTTTGTAGTCTCCGAAAATTCATTCATCAAACTCCATTATAACATTATAGAAACTGAAAAAAAAATTCTGATGAAATAAGAACCTTTTTGCTTTTCGGAGAAGTGGGTTCAAATTAAAGTTACTTTCTTTTAGTAGATACGACTTGCGACTTAAAAAAAGGACACTAACCACCTCAGCGCCATTCGGGAATTCAATATATCAGAAATAGTTTAAAATTCACTTACAGTACGACGGAGAAGCATCGGTGAAATTCACCAAACACGGATGTTTTCCGGCGAAGTGCAATTTGACTTGAAATGAAGTCGCACAAATTGACAACTAAATATCGTAGAACTCTTGAATATTTGCTATTTTTCATTCATTTCTTGGTATAGTCATGTAAAGAGCAAGGATGAAGCGCATGTAACAAAAAGAGTTATGAATATAAATGTAGGTCAAAAAATGATGCTTGGATTTTGTGAGGAGCATTATGAAAGAAATGGGAGTTAGTGATAGCGAGACGGCTAACAAGACAGAAAGGAAGAAAAAATGTGTTGCAGAAAAAAACTTTTTTTTTGCGTTTAATTTGAGAACCAAATAAGATGAAGTTATTATAAAAAAAAAAATCACAGTTCCAACACACTCTACCTTACGGCATGCAAAAATAGAAGAAAAAAATATAATCTAAAAAAAAGCCTACTAAAACAATCAAAACCAAGTACCTAATAAAAAAAACTATTTACAATAATGTGGATCTACACTATTCCTACAAATTAATACAAAAACAACCACCTCAAATCATATTTTTTAAATGTAAATATGATAAACATTATCAACTACGTGTACACCATACTAGTTAAGTATTGGCACAAAATGAGTATATTTAAACTACAATATTATCTTCTTATAGGCGTAGTTATCGCAACGACTAGTATTGCAAGTCCACAGTAAACTACAATATTATCTTCTTATAGGCGTAGTTATCGCAACAACTAGTATTACAAGTCCACAGTAACTACAATATTATCTTCTTATAGGCGTAGTTATCGCAACGACTTGTATTGCAAGTCCACAGTAAACTACAGTATTATCTTCTTATAGGCGTAGTTATCGCAACAACTAGTATTACAAGTCCACAGTAACTAATCTTCTTATAGGCGAAGTTATCGCAACGACTAGTATTGCAAGTTCACCGTAAACTACAATATTATCTTCTTATATTCTTATAGGCGTAGTTATCGCAACGACTAGTATTACAAGTCCACAGTAACTAATCTTCTTATAGGCGTAGTTATCGCAACGACTTGTATTGCAAGTTCACAGTAAACTACAATATTATCTTCTTATAGGCGTAGTTATCGCAACGACTTGTATTGCAAGTCCACAGTAAACTACAATATTATCTTCTTATAGGCGTAGTTATCGCAACAACTAGTATTACAAGTCCACAGTAACTACAATATTATCTTCTTATAGGCGTAGTTATCGCAACGACTAGTATTACAAGTCCACAGTAACTATAATATTATCTTCTTATAGGCGTAGTTATCGCAACGACTAGTATAACAAGTCCACAGTAACTATAATATTATCATCTTATAGACGTAGTTATCGAAACGACTAGTATTACAAGTCCAAAGTAACTACAATATTATCTTCTTATATGCGTAGTTATCGCAACGACTAGTATTGCAAGTCCACAGTAAACTACAATATTATCTTCTTATAGGCGTAGTTATCGCAACGACTAGTATTGCAATTTCGCATTAAACTACAATATTAGCATATCTACTGCTAGCTACTTCCCATTAAAGAAACAAAAATAAACAAAGTTATGACATAAGGAAAAGTTTTAAGTGCCAAAGTGTGATCTAAAGTACCCATCTTGCAGCAGTGCAGCTTATGTTACAAGGTGCAAGAATAGGGTCACTCTTCATGAAGTTATCAGGATTTGAGAAAATGTTACGTGCCAAGATAATTTACACCTATAGAGGTATAATTGTAGTAACTTGGCATAATACGACACTAAATAGCTTACTGAAGGTACGCGATAGTGAATCACATTGCATAGTGTATCATTTTACTGCTTTGATATCTATTTCATTAGTCAAGAGAATTGTAACTGGGCTAAAGATTCTGGTTTTGCATATTGATCAAGCTAATTATATTTATATTTCAACTAGAGGCCGCCCGCGACTTCATCCGCGTATAAATTCTCGTTATTCCCGTGTAAATCCCGATCCCTCGAGAACTACGGGATGAAAAACAGCCCATGTGTTATTCTGGGTCTTCAGCTACCTACATGCCAAATTTTATCGTAATCGGTTCAGTAGTATTTGCGTGAAAGGGTAACAAACATCCATACATACTCACAAACTTTCGCATTTAAATATTAGTAGGATTTTAAAATGAACAAACTCGTAATTAATTATTTTAATTTTAATGTAAGACAAAACTTATGCAAGTCTCGACAAACCTAGAATTTTTTCTAATTAATGTAATTTTATGTCGTTTTGTATAGCCTACAAATAGTCTTATGGGGGATTTCACCAATGAAACTGATCGTGATTAAGCTGCGTTCAAGAGTCGTCAGTTTCAATATTCCATAGACAATAATGACACTGACAGCTCGTTAAAGGGGTTCATATTATGCTGATCGCGTTCAGTTTCAGATTGATGTAATCCGTCTTTAACGATGACTACCAAAGCTAAAAAACTAACTACTCATCTGCCTAGCCTTTTCCCAAATACATTGGGGTCGGCTTCCAGTCAAACTGGATTCAGCTGAATACCAGTATTTTACGTGGAGCAGCTGCCTACCAGACCTGCACAACCCATTAACTGGGTAACACGGTACTCCTTGGCAAGACTGGTGTCAGATTTTCTGGCTTCTGACCATCCGTAACGACTGCCAAAGATCTCCAAATGACAGCCGGGACTAACAGCTTAACGTGCTTTCCGAGGCACGGAGGAAACTCGATATGTTAAGATGGTCCCCATCCACAGACCAACCTCGGCAAGCGTTGCTTAACCTTGAAGATCGACCTGTGCGGCTGTTATTATTTAGCACTAACTACTAATCCATTTAAACAAAGTTATGAAACAAAAACAAAACTGCACCATAATAGCATTTTTCACATAATCAAAGTACCTATAAATATTTTTGCCCCGCACGTGATAACCCGCGTGGATTGCGAGTTGTCTCGATCCCATCATAAAATGTGCTATGAGAGAAAAGTTTACGATGCCAGAGTCCCGTAAAATGGCTCAACTATATCCTTGGCTGCATTCCCTAACATATATCATAATAAGGTATCCTTTTGAAACTTGTTAGGAACTCTTAAATTCTTCTTTCAGATTGGAAAGTCTACGAGAATAATTTTTCAGTCAACTGTCTTGCAAAGATACACAACTTCATGATCGTTTTGCCTTTTATGGATCCTGGCAAGTTCAATTAATGCTTTATGTAATCACTAGCTGACCCGCGCAACTTTGTCTGCGTCATATTTTCCATGAATGCTCCGCTCCTATTTGTCTTAGCGTGATGATATAATTATAGCCTATAGCCTTCCTCGATAAATGGGCTATCTAACACTGAAATAATTTTAGTTAGGAGTAACTTAGGCTACGTTTTTAAAAAAAAAAAAAAGAATCAGCTGTTAGGCGGAACGAAGTTCGCCGGGTCAGCTAGTAGTCTAAAAAATTCTTCCATTACTGAGTGAACGACTGAGAGACAACGCACAGCCAAAACACTGGCCGTAGTAAGCTGCACATAGGGTCCTTGTGGAGTTTAGGGAGCTCTAAGAGAGGATATCCCGAAATTCCTACGGGAACGGGAAAATTCAGGATATGCGCGTACGAAATCGCGGGTAAAAGCTGGTAAATAAATAAATAAAACAGACGTGGCATAGGACGGGTCTTATTTTAGTAAGAAACTTACAATTTATTGACCTTATCACAAAAACTATATTCTCTTTTATTTTATTCTTTTTCTTTCCTTCTTTATCAATGTTATTCATATTCCTTCCTGATACCAGCATTCTCAAACTGCCTATACTCCATTTACTATAGCATTAGACAGAAGTTAAAAAAGGCTCTTTTAGGTGCACACTTTGCAATAAAATTACAACAAACTTTATTACAGTCAAGATTGATGTGGAGTTTATTATAATCAATTTATATAATAGCTGTCACACTTAATTGTACTTAATTAACCTATCTACCTTCTGAAATTACAAGGCTTTTATTTAATATTGTTTAGATTTAACATTCTATATTGTCGTGTTGATGTTTAAAATCTAAAAGAAGCAGAGGTGGACAGACCGGGAACGTTTTTTACGTCACTATAATTCTACCAAATCTAAAATGTTACGTATTCCCTTCATAAGTTATGGAAGCACGTGTTTTGTTTATTTTGTCGGTTTATGCTATCAACCATCCGTCAATTTGCGTAAATTTTCTGCAGTTGTCAATTGTGTTGTCGCTTGTGAATACTTGTGAATGCTACGCCTTTTCTCGTTGTTATTGCTGAATTTTCGTGATTTTGTTGTTAGTTGTTACTGTTTTTCTTTTGTTGCCTATTTGTTTTGTTATCTTTTTAATTGTTAGTTTTGTGTTGTTTGTACAAACTGGTACGTTTTGTGGAACTATGGATCCCGATGCAGGCCCGAGTGGCATGCAAGCGCAACATGCACACTCTGAAACTGCTGGTAGCGCTGATCAATGTCAACAGCGAAAAAGACGTGGCCCCAACGTTGACCATGAGGATAAAATATTGTCTCCCAAGAAAAGTAGAATTAAACAAACACCGCTTCGTTCTACAGAAAAAAGAACAGTGATTAATATTTACAAAGATGTTAAGGAGTCCTTGCCCGAAGGTGCTGCTGCTTATAAAACGCAGTTAGTTAAAAAAACTGCAGAAATTGCAGGTAAGGATTTAAATTACTAGAAAGGTACCATCATCATCATCATCATCTTCCTGCCTTTATCCTAAGTTACTTGGGGTCGGCGCAACACGTTTTTTTTTATTCCACTTCGTCCTGTCACTTGTCTCACTATCATTTACCCCCTTTTCTTTCATATTCACTCCTCACACAATCCATCCATCTATTTTTTTGCATTGTGAGATAATAAATATACATTACTAATCTTATTTTGTAGGCATATCTCGTGCAACAGTCTATAATATACTCAAAGAGTATAATAAAGAAGGTCGCCTGCAATCACCCCCTCCTCGCCAACAGAAACATTCAAAATTCGAAGAGTATGATGATATTACATTTAGTGGAATACGAAGAAAAATTCATTCTTTTTTCTTTGATAATGAGTTACCAACGTTGAACAAGATTCTGGAAGCTGTTAATAGCGATGAGTCTCTACCTGATTTTAAAAGAAGCACTTTATACAAATTAATAAAAAACAAATTAAAATTTACTTACATTAAAAGAAGTAGAAAAAGTGCCCTAATTGATAAACAAGAGATTGTATTATGGAGGGTGAAATATCTCCATGAAATTAAGAGATTAAGGAACGAAGGGAAAAAAATATATTATTTAGATGAGACTTGGCTAAATGAAGGTACAGTTCTGCTAATATTTTTAAGTCATTTTGCACGAAGTCGAAGATAGTTGTTCCGGATATGGCTGTTTGTGTGTGTGATAATGTGTGTTTGTAAAACGCTCCCACAATACAAGACAAATCTTAGTGTGGGGGCATGCTTGCCTTTACATAAATTCGTAAACCTCCTTTATGTTACATTGATACAGTGAATTAGTATTTTTAGTTGAACATAAGTCGATGTAATATTGTATTAACATCTATAACTTTTTTATACGTACAGGACACACCAAAAGCAAGGTATGGCAAGATAGTACTATAAAGTCTTCAAAGGAAGCACACCGGGCAGGTTTATCTACTGGTTTAAAGAACCCAACTGGAAAAGGAAAACGGCTTATCATTGGCCATATTGGTAAGACATGATTTAAATGTATTTTTTTATTTTTTTATTTATCACTATGGATGACTTACAGCTAATACAAACAAAATAAATAATGGCATGTGAGACTGGAAGCCAATTCTCTTTCACCAGTACACCAGTACAGAATAAATTCATTTCCTTTTATTTTATTTCACAGGATCAACAGATGGGTTTTTAATGGATGGCGAATTAATATTTGAAGCCAAAAAGGGTGATGGAGACTACCATTCTGAAATGGATGCACACAATTTTGAAAAGTGGTTCAAATTAATACTAACAAAAATTGAAAGTGATGCTGTTATTGTTATGGATAATGCGCCATATCATTCGAGGAAAGTGGAGAAGTTGCCAACTACAGCCACACGAAAGGCAGATATTCAGGAGTGGCTTAAAACCAAAAATATTCATTTTGATGAAAAAGACTTAAGGGCCACTTTATTAGAAAAAGTTAAACAAGTACGACATTTGTACCAAAAGTTTGCTGTAGATGAGATGGCTAAAGAAAAAGATATATTAGTATTGCGCCTCCCACCTTACCACTGTGAGCTCAACCCAATAGAATTAGTTTGGGCTCAAATGAAGGGGTATGTAGCCCAAAACAACAAAACTTTTAAATTAAAGGAAGTGAAGCGGTTGCTCCCTCAAGCACTAATAAATATTACTGCAGAGAAATGGCAATCTTGCATTGCTCATACAATTAAAGAAGAGGAAAGGTTTTGCCAACTTGATGGTATAATGGATAATGTTGTAGAAAGGTTCATTATTAACGTTGGTGAAACTTCATCATCATCATCATCATCAGAGGATGATGAATAACAGAATAATAAAATTCATAAATTCTCAATTT
Organism: Ceramica pisi; assembly: GCA_963859965.1. Lineage (NCBI taxonomy): Eukaryota > Metazoa > Arthropoda > Insecta > Lepidoptera > Noctuidae > Ceramica > Ceramica pisi. The sequence continues at coordinate 4,222,466 of OY982538.1, forward strand.
ACGCTTTTGTCTCTAGAAAATGTTTTTACTGTTGGTAGTGTATTTTTTTAATCCTCTGACATTCTAAATTATTATATTTGTTTTGTGAAGTTTGTGAAAACAATAATGAACGTCATGCCATTGTGATAGTTGTTTTTTAATAAACTGATTGTTACTAAAAATTGTTTCATTTCATGTACCTATTCAAGCCTTGTGACGAGTAGATCGATAGTAAATGCTTTATTATATGCATGCCATACATTGTTACAAAAAGCTCACATTATTTATGAAAATTGTTTGAACTCAACTTGAAATAAAAGGTTTCGTACTCCTGCTTCTGCGAGCCTCTTTTTTCTAATGTTATAATAAACAGAGTATAAAAATATCACAACAACAAAACATATTCCATTAAGGAACGGCCTCGAAATTCCTGTCTATTCTCGCTCTTGCACATAGATAACTAAATTTATAGTACCAAGTAACCTTCGCGGCCATTTTGAATTTCAAATTCTTATATCGTTCCATTCAGTGATACCGAAAGACCTTGCGGTATTGAATTTTTGCAATCTGTGTGATGCTATTTGGTGTTATGATTTTTTGCGGAAGGTATCGGGACTCTATTAAGTAACTTTACCGCTGATAATGTATTTATTTTATATACTCAATGGTATTTTTGTTTCGTATCCGTGCTTTTTCTATTAGCATGTACAGTTTTAAAAGGTTCTATAATTGTTTTACCTATACAAGAGGTCACCCAGTGGTCGAAATTCGGCCCAATTTTTTTATTAATTGAATATATTTTTAAGAACTGTAACTGTGTCAAATTTCTTACTTTCAGCTTCACGTTGTGAATACGTTTTTTTGTCAATCAATAACTCTTCAATCGCTGAACGATTTTTTTTTTTTTCTGTATTAGAAATTACAGAGATAAAGTTTACGATGGATCGATTATGGTTGTATGCGTTCGTAAACACAGATGCAGGCAGTGAGTTCCGCTCCTTTGCTGCGCACATTTTTAAAGACGTTTGGAAACGCTTAGTGGAATAGCTACAGGGTAGGGAAATTTAATGAAACTTGGTCCATTGGTAGACTAGGAGTTGCTTTAGGAAATTATCTTGGTTGTGCAAACTCTTGAAACCGTTCTCGCCTTACAAGTGAAAGGAACAGCTTACAAATTGCTAGTAAAAATATCACGCCATTAGGTATTTTTTTTAAACCAACAAATAATAATATCTGCCCCTCACATACCTACTCCACATTTCAGAACCATTAAAAGTCAAGAGCAGTAACGACGTCAACCACAGGCCCGCAAGTGTGACGTATGTATGTTACATTCAGATACCAGCATATTGCTAATATAAATTGTGTGAAACGGATAAAAAGTTTCGTTCAAAAGAATCCATTTCCTCTATGGATTTTTTTTACTGTTGATCTTACCTTTAGAAATATATGACCGACGTTTTGACTGACATGATTAGTTAATATTTCTCCGCTCTGCTGCCTCGCTCCGCTGTAATGGAAAGGCACCCTTAGACCTTATTATTGGATTTAAACTTAGGAGATTGAGGATTGGGTAAAAAAAGTAAAGGTTACGTCCGACAGTAGTTCAAGTCAGGCTATGGGTATGCTTTGGACAAACCGCGAATTTGTTGTGATTTAATTTGCTTATCAAACTACACTTTCTTTCGTCAAATGATTTGGGCAGGAAACGGAAAGGCACGGTGATGAGTTGTAAAATTATTCGAAAGACTTACCGTGGCCCTGAGACAAGGATGGGTTTTAGTCAGTAAGAATTTGACACTAGCTTCCGCTTCGCCCAGAGTGAGAGGAGTCATTTGATGAATTCCTGTAAAAAATACAAGTGGACAATGCCATCCAAGAACTGGTAGAAGGAATAGCGGTCGTCTGGCAGCGAGATAAGCAAACTGGATGAGGGTGGCGTAGGGTCGTGGGGATTGGCACCGAAAAAGATAGGCCTACACTCACCAGATCATCAGTCATGGCACATTATGACGGTACCGCAACGGCACAGCAGCAGCCCGGTCGCCTCGAATTCGGGCTACTGCTAGACGCCAGCGCGTCAACTACGCGTCGTTCGCAAGGTGCAGGCTTACAGTATTTTCGCTGTCAATTCGGTGTTGGTGCGCAAGCTGCAAGTCGAGTTGTATGGTAGCGGTAAGCGCGCTGACCGCCCGCCGCTGGCTTTTTCATATTGATATTAGGAAATATATTTTTCATTAGTCATGCTCGGAAAGTAGGCCTGAAGTTGCCTGAGGAACGGGTTGAAATTATTACTTTGCAGCCCTAGGGAGAATCGTTTTTAACTGACAGCTGTCAAATTATAAAAAAAAAAACAATGATGAAAAGGCTATGGCTGAACGGCGGAAAGTTCAAAGAAAAAAAAAAAAGTCAGCAATCCGATCTTCATTTGTTTTTTCAAGCTTTGTTTATACTTTCGTAAAGCAGAGATTTGTATTAACACGATGAAATCATCAGATTCAGATTCACGTTTTTATTTTTACTTTCCTTGTATTAGTAATGGAAAGCACTTTATTTACCTCGGGTGAAAGACTTATTTAGTCCCTCGAATTATTGCCAAACACCGTCTCGGGACTAAATCACTAACTTACTTTCATCCCTGGATAACAATGTACTATACACACACATGATTGAATTCTCTAATTTGAATGAAAAGTAAATTGCTGGGTTGGAGCGGTGCCGTTGCGGTGCCGGAAAAGTGTGCAATGACTTTTGTGATGATGATGAGTCTAAAAAAATATTAGACAACGACATCATAACTCAACCCATTATAAGAAAACATCTATAAGGGACTTCTAACTCAGAACAGTGCATAATTCTATGACATAGTGTGAGAGTTATTCCCTTTTTAAATAATAAACAGAATACCTCATCATAATCACTCGTAAATCCAACTTACCATCACACTAGGCTCTACCTCCTTAGATTTTCGTAAACAAATGAACCTGGGTACGCAGAAAATCCCTATTAATATTTGTTAGGCGAATTTTCTTTCAGAACGTGCTCTGAAAACGTATAAGCCCCTTATTTGCATGTAAATAACAATATCTATCGATTTTTTCTTCATTTCATCGCTTTTTAGGCTTCCGCACCCGACGGGTAACTAGCAGAAGCCTCCGGTGTCCGTCCGTCTGTCTATCCGTCCGTCCCTCCGTCCGTCTATCTGCCAACGGGCTGTATCTTAAGAACTGAATAAGTAGACAGTTAAAATTATCACAGAATGTGTATTTTCTGTTGCCGCTATACACACATAAGTAATAAAAATTAAAGTGTTTTTTTTTTCGTTTACTGTACGGAACCCTTAGTGTGACAGTCCGAATCGCACTTGACCCATTTTTTTTGTGTTAACGTGGTTATTTTTAGGTAAAAGACAAGCTCACTATAAGCATGCAAAAAAAAAAATCTTTTCAACATAATATGCTTATTCAACATCAAAGGTCATTTGCAAGAAAAACTTCACTCCCCTTCACTAATTAAGCCAAGTCCACAATTTTTAATAAACGTATTGCACAACGCATAGACTAAAACCCATGCACATAGAGTATAGAACATTCATAGAATACAAAAACTCTGGACTAATGAGTGCAATAAAGCCCTCTGCATCGCGAAATGCAAAAAAATACGCCATTCAGTTTCTAGGTCACGCCCGGAGAGGGAAATAGATCTTTTATCTTAAATGAATAACGGTTCGAAGAACTTTTTGTTCGATATTTCAAATTACGGGCCGTGATTGGGCCTTTAGTGGTCGCGTTCGGTGTTTTTGAATTTTGATATTAGAGTGTCGACGTTCGAATTGTTTGAATTTGGAATGGGTTGTTGGTGGAACGGGTTTAATTATGAGTTGTTACAGTTATTCGAAATTAGATATCAAATATGCTTTTTGAACTACAGGGAGTTTCAAAACCAATCTGCAGCGATTATTTTATAACTTTAAAATGTGATTCTATATGATTAATTATTAAGAATTTGTTTTGAAATTGGTGGTGTGACACCCTCATGCTTCGGGAAACACGTAAAGCGATTGCTCTCTTCCCTGTCGTTTTAAATTGTCCCATCGGACTTTGAGTGAAGACACTGACACACACTTGTACACTATAATATCTCCTGTGTATGTACTACATTGGTCCATTGAGACTGACCACCATGATCAAAATTCGACTGTTATTATAGAAATTTTAATAAAATGAAAGAAACTTTTTTCCTAAAACGACCAGAGTTGTTTAGGAACGTTTTTCGTCGTTTCGCCGCTAAGGAACATTTATATTTTGTTGTTTGGTATACAGATTATATGGCCTCAATGTTCCAGTAACTCTATTGAAATTCTCAAGAGTGAAATGCCCTTTAATTATTTTGTCTAATAACAACAAACAGTCCTATTCATCCAAAAACAATAGTACTGCCTAAAAATACACTATTATTCGTTCAGCTTAAAATATCAAGAACAAAAAGGGTTCAAGAGCACAAAATAATAATGCGAGAAATACGCTAGTACGATATGCCAGAACATGTGATACGCCAGAACGTATGATATGCAAGAATGTATCAGCGTACAATAACAACGACTTTCATTCAAATAGCTTCTGAAATTCTGCACGAAATGGGAGAAAACATCGCATTTTTCCAAGCGAGTGTGGGAGTGTGGCTAAGGAATGAGCGAGTTTTGAGTTTATGAATAAAAAAATGTTTGTATTAATGATGATGTCGGCTCATAGAATCATTCTCAATTATAAATTGACCTTGACCTTGACCTAGAATAATAGACAAGTTCAATATATCCACGTTGAATAATGCTTCGTATAAATACTATCTACATAATAATATGTACGTAGATCCATCTTTTTTTTTAACTTGATATGGGTTTTCTCTTGACTCTAGTCTAGGTTAGAGATGAAAGGGACAAAGTCTACGATAGGGCGAGCTTACCCAGAAGTAGCCTGTTCACTGTAACTTTGAAAAGATTACGGTCGTAACCATTCGGAAACACGGACGCAGCATCTCAGCGTAACTCTTCGAGAAATGATAGCGTGTTGACAATGGAAAATTGAGAGACATTGAATTATAATGATTTATTTGTACTTATATGGCTGTCAATTTTCTACCTGCCTTTTTTTTTTTTTTTTTGACCTGCTGAGTTTGTGTTTCCTGATAGCTACAACCTGGGAGTCTTTAAGTCAAGAGTGAATAGGTTACTTCTAGGCAAGCGTGCTCCATCTTAGACCGCATCATCGCTTAACATCAGGTGAGATAGTGGTCAAACGTATGCCTATCAATGTTAAAAAAAATTGTGTAGATGTTAGACAGTGTTTTTTATCGTCTTAGTTTTCAATTCATTCATTTTGGACACATTCAATCATCATCAGCCCAGCCTTTTCCCAAGTTTATTGGGGTTAGCTTCCAGTCAAACCGGATTCATCTGAATACCAGTGTTTTACGTAGAGCGGCTGCCTACTAGACCTCCACAACCCATTGGATGACTGAATAACACGATACTTCTTAGCAAGACTGGAGTCAGATTTACTGGCTCCTGGCAATCCGTAACAACTGCCAAAGATTTGCAAATGACAACCAGGACCAATGGCTTAACGTGCTTTCCGAGGCACGAAGGAAACTCGGTATGTTAAGATACATCTACAGACCAACCTCGGCAAGCGTTGCTTAATATGTAGATAATTTTTTTTATATACTTATATATTCCACATACGTCAACACTTGCTAAGTGTGTATTTTCTTTTAGTGTCATAGAATTACTTTGCATACTTATTATTGTAAAATTCTAGTTCCTAAAACGTAACAGACAGTTGTGTTGCTGGGGAGTTTGTTGGCCACTTCTTCTCCACAGCTAAAACACTAAGAAGGGGTGACGGGCGGGAGGTTTGGGGGACTGTCTTTTGTAAAACTTGACGTTCAAAAAGTGCTGGCCCTCAGCCTAATTTGAATAAATGACTTTTGAATTTTTTAATTTTTTTTTTAATTTTAACCTTGAAGATCGACCTGTGCAGCTGTTATTAATTAGCCACGAGCTCTTTTTACTTATTTGATTTTTAATATTTTTTTTTATGTGCTTAATGAAATAAGTGTTTTTTTTCTCTCTTTTTTTTCTACTGTCTAACAACTCGTCGGACTATTCAATTCTTTTATTTTGGACACTTTCAATAACAATTAAGATTAATAAAACTCGTAATTATTTAGTTTGTAGTCTATGACATACCCCGCTTTATCGAAAATTCGTTGCATAATGTGAGCTCACCCTAAAAGCCCGTTCCTTTATGCCGTTAAAAACAAACAACCCTCAAACACTGCCTTCCTAGACATTTCTTTAAACAAATTCTTTTCATTCAGTGCTACAAAAGAGATCTGCAAATGACAGCAAGTCTTCAAAAAAAGCCTTTTGTCTTTTAAATTTTGTTGAAAACAATCCTTCCGTCGCTGATTGAATTCAGTTCAATTCAATTATTTGGGACAACTGTTTTCTGCTAGTGGTGCTGAGTTTTGGTATTGTTTTTTGGAATTAACGTGGAGGTAAGAGATCTTTTATACCCAGTGAATATTTGTATCAGTATTGTTTTTCTTTTTTACAGTGTATCTGACTAATATGAAAAATATCAGCTGTATCACATAACTCTACAAAATGTACTGAACAAGTACATTTTGTCGAGTTCTGCGCACATACATGTCGTTTTTTTTTTCGCAATTTCGTTATTTTGTAAAAGTTCTAAATAATGATGAGTACCAAAATAAAGTAAACGCAATAGCATTTACTCCACAGCTGCTTCCAGACTACGCTATAATATATAGCATACATAGCACAACAATATCGCGCACCATACATTGTCAATAATATATAGTACATGGGCTCTATACTATATGCTATTTTATTATGGCGTAGTCTGAAAGCAGCTTATTACACGTTGTATATAAATGAATAATTATTTGATAGATGTTATGATAACTGTAAGATAAGTGATTAAATAAATATTTTTTTTAGTTAAAACAGGAAAGTTGCACGTTTCGGTATTTTTAACCGACTTTCCAAAAAGGAGGAGGTTCTCAATTCGGTTGTATTTTTTTTATGTTTGTTACCTCATAACTCTCTTTGGATTTTAAATCGAAATAGATGGAATTCGTCTACTTGGATGATGGTTTTATGTCATCCAAGTAATAGAAATTGCGTATTTTGCTTTTCTGCGATCTCGCAGTGTAGTTGTTAGGTGTGGGGTACCACTAAAAAGTGAAAAATAAAAAACTTTTTACAAAAAAATATAAAAAAAAAACTATAATTTCGGAAGTCGGTGTTTTTGTTAGTTTCTTCGTATTTTGACACTTACTTCCGAAATTAAAGTTATTTTTTTTTTGGAACTGTTATATTTTTTTGTATAAAGTTTTTTTTTCTAGATAGTTGTTGGTTTTTGTTATTACTAGATGGTGCTTTTCTAAGAGATGGTGCTTGTGAGTGACATCATTCGCAATTGGTGCTGTCTTTATGTATCTTAGATTTTAAAACGGTCACAAGTGGGTTTATTAAGATTTTTTTTATTTTGTTTTTCACATTATTATAAAAAAAAACCAGGAATACTCTATTGCTAGGTAGAGTGAAGGTTTTTTTTTATACAAAACGGGGAAACTCTTGGCCCAAATCTCACCTGATGGAAAGTGATGATTAGGCCGAAGATGGAAGCGAGTTTCACCCGGAATCCTCTTACACAGAGGAACTGGCTATCATACCTCTAACTGCCGGAACACAACAATGCTGTTAACATTGTTGTTATGGCGACAGACTTAGACATGATGGTGGTAGCTTGCCAGGCGGACTTAGAAGAAGTCCTACCACCAACCAAACCAAGCAAAAAATTTGCCCCCGCTGGGAATCGAACCCTGGGAATATTTAAAAACTGGAAATTAGGTAAATTTAAAGAGCCATCTGAAGTGCACTGCTGGTTCAAAGCCTTTTCCATGTTTTAGGTACATAAGTAAAAAATAGGGTCACCTGAAAAACCTGCCTTATTTCGTTGTTAAAGCTTTCCACCCTTCAGGGAAAGATGAATAATAATGACGGACTCGCGGAAAACTTCGACAGCGACGTCAGGATTATTTTTGTAGTTCGCATGTGGTGGTATAAATGTCACTGCAGACTCTGACGAAATAAATCATTAAGGTGTTTTATTTATCCAATAAAATTGGATTGGGTGAAAATTTTTAATTAAATTGAATTGAGTTAAATTAAATTGTTATTTATAAATTATAATATGTAATATTCTATTTACTATTTGCGTCCTTATTTGATTTTAATATTGGGACTTGGTGCCTGTATAAAGAAATTTTTTATTTTTATATATTTATTGACTAAATGTATTTAACCTTCTGGTAACGAAACTCTAGCCACCGAGATACAGGCACTGTCCACTTAGCAATCTTATATTTAATTAAACTAGATACAATTAATTACTAAAATAAATATTAAAAACTATAACAATCACACCTTATATATTATATAAAATCTTACGTCACTGTGACTCACACAAGCACAGACAACGCACAGCCGAAACTACTGGCCAGAGGAAAATGAAATTAGGCATATAGGTTCTTTGGAGAGTGTAGGGGAAGATTTTCCTAAACTCCAACGGGAACGGGAATAAACGGGATTAGCGCATACGAAGTTGCGGGTAAAAGCTAGTCTATCTATATACGAAAAAGCAGAAAATGACTGACTGATCGATCAACGCACATCCGAAACTACAGGTCCTAGAAAGCTAAAATTTGGCATGTAGCTTTCTTACACTCCGAAGGCGTGCACTAGGATTTCCGAAGTTCCTACGGGAAGGAAAAAAAATACAAATATTTTTTTTTCATCTCAAAACATTTTATAAGTACACTAGCGACCCGCCCCGGCTTCGCACGGGTGCAATGCTGATACTAAATACACTACAGAAAAACTGTGATGTTATTATACATATAGACCTTCCTCTTCAATCACACTAACTATTAAAAATAACCGCATCAATATCCGTTGCGTAGTTTTAAAGATTTAAGCATACATAGGGATATAGGGACAGAGAAAGCGACTTTGTTTTATACTATGTAGTGATGATGAATTGTGGCAGCCCCGGTAAGTTACAATTTGTACTTGTGTTGAGGTTGTCACGTTCTTCCCTTGGCAGGTGGCTGCACATTCTGTACAATAAATATGTAAATTTTTTTTAGAAAGAAAGAAAGAAAAATGTTTATTTGGGACTCGCACAAAACAGACAGAAGTAAAATAACAAAATACAGATAATAACATGAAATTGATCTGTGCGAGGCCCCTATCTCAGCATATGCTGCGTTATTTAAATAAATAAATAACACAGCGCTGGTATTATGATAGGGCCTGTGATGCCACGGACGCCCTCACGTAGCACATACTAAATATAAATATATTAAATTAATAAAATTAAATAAAAACATGATTAAGAATTGTAAAATAAAACAATAAATACACATATTTAATAAAATAACATAATAATATCGACCAACGCTCAAAGGCCCGATGCTCCAATTTCATTTGTAAATGTCACAAATGACGGAACGGGCGAGCGCACTTTGAGTGTTGTGATCATTGTCAGGTTGTCTTTGGTTGTCTTTTTGCTGGAGAACAGTAGTAAATAAAAGTTAAAACCATACAAAAAGCCATAAATGTCAACTTTTTTAGGGTAAAAACGGGATTCTCGCGTATGACGTCACGGGGGAAAGCTAGTGGTCAATAAAAACCAAGAAATGCCACACTGTTGATTCCCATGCGACTGTGACACTTGTTGTTTTTAGTATTCAACTAGCTGACCCGCGCAACTTCGTCTGCGTAACATTTTCCATTATTGCTCCGCTTTTTTTTCTCTTATCGTGATGGTATATATCCTATAACCTTCCTCGATGAATGGGTTATCTAACACTGTAATAATTTTTCAAATCGGTCCAGTAGTTTCGGAGCCTATTCAATTCGAACAAACAAATCCTTTATCTTTATAATATTAGTAGTGTAGATAGGACAAGATTTTCCGCCGTTTTCAGGACCAACGTCTGCTAGATTCAAGATAGCTGTAACAAAAGTGGACGTATCAAACATCGCGTTGCTAGGAGACGTATTCCAAGCTAGCACCAAAGTCTTGAGACGTATAATATGCAGTAGCGAATATGACGGGATGATCGACTTAGCGCCATATTGTGACGTCATAGCTCTAAATTATTATATTTTGCTCATTTAAGAACGTTTTTATTTACACGTTCCTATTCTCATTTGGAACGCATTGTAATAACAGGCACACAGTGCTTTTTCAAAGTTAAGCAAGGCTTACCGAGGTCAGTCCGTGGATGGGTTACCCTCCGCAAAAAACATCAAGCTATCGATTTCGAATGTTAATTATTGATCTTAAACAGTTTGATGAATGAATTTTAGCAGCGCGACGTAAATATTCGATTATGTCAAATTTCATGCAAAAAATTTCACATTCGCGTCGCATCTCAATCGCAATCTGTCAAAAATGTATGAAAAATAAGGCTTTTTTCACAGTTTGCAATTGACATACGAATGCGAAAGTTGTTTTAAAATTAGTGGAATTGACCCTCGGGTACTCTGTTTCATTCTGTCACCAAACGTATTTGCAAAAAGGCTTATACACAGATTAATTGACGGCATAGTTGGCTCAGTGGTTGAGCGATTGACCGCTGCGTGCCGTGGGTTCGATTCTCGCACGGAAAAAATATTTGTATGGCCTACAGACAACAAGTTGTGCCGGGTCTGGCTGTTTGTGAATTTATATGTTTGTAAACGCACCGACGAAAATGGAGAAATTCCAAATGTAGGGAGAACATTTTATTAAAAAAAACTGATTTGATATGTAAATTATCTAAGTAAGGATGTGATGTAAACTATCTTCTGTTTTTGCAAAGGACAAGATGACAATCTTGTTAATATGGAAAGCAGGATTAGATCACGCATCATTTGCTCGACTTATTTCCCTAGACGCAGGGACTTTGGATTAAAAAAGATTAAGGCCATAAATATTTGCTTTATACAATCTGACGCTTTGGTTTTTTAAAACATTATAACTCTGAAGGGGTCATTCGGTGCACTGTGATCTTCCACGTTTTAAATTCTGTCCTAGGTGGTTTTAAATTCTGTCCTCGGTGGTTTTAAAAGCTTCGGTTATCGATAGGCCACTGAGGTCTGGCCAACGGGTAGGTGAGCGCCCGCGTGGTCTTTTCCCGTCTAATTGGCCAACTACCATAAGCTTCTCGAGGCCTTTTTTTTATTTGAGGGTTTGCTCTTGACTTTAGTCTTGGTCAGAGAAGACAGAGACAAAGTCTACGATGGAGTGAGCTTACCCAGAAGGAGCCTGTTTACTCTAACTTTGAAGAAATTAGGGTGGTAAGCGTTCGTAAACACAGACGCAGGCAGAGAGTTCCACTCCTTTGCTGTGCGCATTATAAAAGACGTTTGGAAACGCTTAGTGCGAATTCATGGAATAGCAACAAGGTAGGGATGGTAAGTTGCAGTGCGTCTGGATGTCCGATGGTAGAAGGGGACCGGTGGAATGAGCTCATGGAGTTCTTGGGCACACTCACCGAAGTACAATCTGTAGAAGAGCAACAAGCAGGCAACCTTGCGGCGATGAGCCAAGCTGTGAAGCTTGGCATCCACCAGTTTTTCGTCGCCGATGAGCCTCTTAGCTCTGCGTTCTACCGAGTCAAATGCGGCAGGCTGTCAGGGTTTTTACGAGCAAGGGGATAATACACATGTCCATAAGCTTCCACTTAAGTGACATGGGCAATCAATATCAACGCAAACTGTTGTAATTAAAATCTATCCACCACAATTGAACAACAAACATAGAAGTATCACTGAAGATGTATTGATAACCAGCTATGTGACAATTTACTGGCCGCTCGCCACGACTGGCCACGACTGTTCCCGAATGGCCCCGAATGCATCGCTGAACCGTATCCACTATCAACTCGGAAATATACGACGAGATAAGTAACTGCAACCATTTGTATTTATTTTGAGTTTTAGCTGAGATGGGAAAAGTTTTGGAGTATTTTACTTGTCGGAGATTTTGTGTTCAAAAGTCGGTTTTTCTTTGTTTGATACGAGCATATCTCTTGCATTGAGAAAGAGATTGTTTATGCAGAACTTTGGCAGCGAGTTTGATGGGTATTTTCTATTTCAATGTAAATACGACATTGACTACTTTGCGTTATTAACCTCAAGGACTGTTTCTTCAGCTATTATTAAGTTCCCAATAAATTACTTGGCTCATAATTTCATACAAATCCAGTTCCATTATTAGCTTAGCTCTCGCTCGCGGCTTCGTCCGCTTAACAAATTATACACTAAAGCCTTCCTCGAGAACTACTCTACACATTGGTGAAAACTACATGAAAACCGGTACATTATTTTTTGAGTTTATGGCAAACAGACAAACAGACGCGGCGGAGGACTTTGTTTTACAATATTTAGTGAAGTAATGGACTCGTTTATTGCATAAGGAGGTCATACAAATAAGCCTATATTATAGTATTGTAGTGTTGCTGGGGAGTTTGTTGGCCACTTCTTCTTCCCAGCTAAAACACTAGGAAGTGGTGACGGGCGGGCGTTTTTGGGGGACTGTCTACTTGTAAACGTTGATGTTAAAAAAGTGATGGCACTCAGCGTAATTTTAATAAATGACTTTTGACTTTGACTATTAACTAAGTCATTTATTACAGAGATCACAAAAAAAATCCAAACGCAACAAAAGTTATTAAACTCAAACCCCCATGAAACAAACCCGAACATGACTCAGGTCACGCCAAATTTTTCCGCCAATTACTGACCCACAAACAACACGCGCTGAACACGTACGTTAAAATAAAAACACGCCGCGATTTAATTTGGGGTACAGGAAAGCGCAAAAAAGAAAGTCATCGGGGCCCGGAAACCCATCGAATATTTGATGCTCAACGGCTTTCCGCCATTTTTGTTTTAAAGGTTCTGCGTTTGAAAAAGGAATAGTTATCTTCGGACGAGCCTGTGAAGTGTGGAAGCAATATAGGCTGTGTTAAGTGCAATATTATTATAATTATTAAATTATTAACAAACAATAACTCATTTAGTGTTATTAACGATAAAGAAACTTAAAAGTATGTTAGTGACACAATAACTACATCAACACACAACAATATAATTACTGCTGCAGCATCCCAGGTGAGATGCTCGATCAACGGCTCATAATACAGCAGTCCAGCCTCTCAGCAATCATGCCCAGGATGTCGTTGGAACTGGCTCGCACCTTGTGCACCAAGGACACATTATCTTACTGATTGCTTTTAAGCATCTATGCATAAAAGCAATCAATAAGCATTTCCGCAAACATCCCCGATAGAATGTTTTTTTAAAGTTTCTTATAAGTTTTGAACGTGAAAATTTTCAGATGGAAATTTTAAATATGTAGTTCGTGGTGAGTATTCTAGTTTGTGGTTGGTCAAGTAAGATCAAAGAGTTGACGCTTGCATTGTACATTATGACATTACATTAGATCTGCCATTCATGACAGAGACTTTACTTTGTTCGTTCTAAAACGTCCCACTTTATCTATTCAATGTTTAGGTACTATACATTCATTTGATCAAGTTTAAGTTCACACCCACCTTTAGCCGTAACATATATATAGCCTATAGCTTTCCTCGATAAATGGGCTATGTAAAACTGAAATAATTTTTAAAATTGGACCAGAATAAAAAGATATTTATGAACATATGAATAATTTAAATGACACGGTTGGCGCCGCGGTAGAGCGATTGAATGCTGCGCTGCGTGTCGCGGGTTCGATTCCCGCACGGAATAAATATTTGGATGGCCTTCAGATAGTTGTTCCGAGTCTGGCTGTTTGTGTATGTATATTTATATGTTTGTAAACGCACCCACGATGCAGGAGAAATTCCTAGTGTAGCATCGCTTTAAAATATTTATATATATAATTATCATGTCGCATGACGTTGTTTAAACCATCCAACGTTGAAATTGTTTTGACACGTAAACATTATTAACAGGGTGTTTCATAATTCTAATGCATTATTTTATTTTTATTGTACATGGCATCTTCATGAATTACTATAATATAAGCGCGTCTTGAGGTAGTTTATGTCCGGTACCTAAATAGACTAAAACAAGGCTTGCTACCTTTGTAAGATAACTAAAATGGCACCGTGTTTAAATAACCTAGAGAAACAGGTGATCAAACAAGATTCAAAACTAGACGAATTCATATCGGGATTGCTACCATGTACCTTAAAACAATATAAGATTCAAAACTTATACCACCACCGTTAGTTTCACTTATACCATTGGTTCCACCTGACGCAATTGATTTTATACTTTATTTTTATGTTTATTACGATTTATATTAAATTCCAAACAATTCGAAACCGGCCCTAACGCCGGAACTAAGAGGTGTATATAAACCCCTTCTTTATCTCAATGCTCCTTGCCCTTTAATCTATACGTCTATATAAATAAAATTGGAGTGTCTGTTTGTAATATTGAAATAACCGTTTTTTACTCCATGTATACATAATTTTTTTACAATTTTTGTCTTTCTGTCTGTCTGTTTGTTCCGGCTAATCGCTGAAATGACTGGACCGATTTTGACGGGACTTTTATTGGCACGTAGCTAATGTAATAAGGAGTAACTTAGGCAACGTTAATTTAAAAAAAATAAAAAATCTACTGCTTTGCGGAACGAAGTTCGCCGGGTCAGCTAGTCTATACTTATATTATAAAGCAGAAGAGTTTGTTTGTTTGTTTGGTTGAACACGCTAATCTCAGGAACTACTGGTCCGATTTGAAAAATTCTTATTATATCATCAGGCTAATGCCAAAAGGAGCGGAGCAGTAATGAAAAATGTTACGCAAACGACGTTGCACGGGTCAGCTAGTGATCCTATAAACTCAACGATACAAAAAATTGCTGATGTAAAATTAATACCTGTTATAAAATAATCTTAATAGTATACTAAATCTGTCTTCATGTAAAATATGATAACCACTTTATATATTTCAATGTAAAGGTTTATCTCAGCTCAAGTACATCTGTTGAAGCGCCATGAAAATATTCCAACGATCTCAAGTTTACGACCGCAGTTAAAAACTCGTCCTTAACAATATTATTAGCTATTTTGCTTCTAAAGTCTACCGTTTATATTTTACGAGTAGTGTCTGTTATATTTTAAAGGGTAACTTTATTGTGTCAGCAACTCTTGTTATTTTGGCTTTAGGGGTTTGGAAATTGTTAAGAGTCCTATTACGAATCGTAAATGCTCGTTTGCAATAGACGAAGTTACGTTGGTCTGCGTTGGGAGTACATCTATAGTCCGCGAAACAATTTTGATACTTACTAGTCTGAATAGGATTATAGTTTATTTGGGCGCTCGCGCGGGACTGAGGAGCGCGCGCGCTGAATTGACGCAGAATATATAGTACTTTAATTTTATTTATTGTAATTTTGTTTTATTATATTGACAAACGAAAACTAATGAAACGTATTCATTGTAGATTGAAATTTTATATCATATTAATTTATTTGATAAAAATGTTTTTATTTGGAATATAATGGACGCTGAATCAAGACATTTCTGGCTTAAATTAGGCTTTCTTTACGTTTTTTTCCGAGAAAACTAAAGGAATTTAAAGAAATTCTAGAACTCCAATAAACAAGTAAAACATTCAACTTACCTTTTAATAATTTCAGCTTTTAAAAGAATCGATTGTAACAATGTGAATTTGACCGTCAAAGTTCCATCGCCGACATTTTTTCTTGCAAACTGAGTTCGTAAAATATTTATAGTAAATTACACGAAAAGAAAAATGAAAATGTGTAACTCTAACTTACAAGAAAGAGACTGGAACTATCGTTATTCAGGATCAAATAATTAAAATATCTTACTGCTGCTGAAAATTACAGCGTCAAAAATAATGAATTTCCGTAAAAAATGTAATAGGACTCTTAAGCCTTTTGTGAAAGTGGCAACCGGGGTTGTACTACTTCCACGTACAAAGATATTTGTAACCTATTTCTTCTGGTATAGCCTCCCAGAGGAAATAAACCTTTTAAAGACACCTGGATCTTCAAAGAGGATAGGTGAGGATAACCTCATTTATCATCTTTAAGGATCCAGGTGATAGATGAAGTTTTCCTCACCTATATCCAAACCAAGAAGTGTTGAACTTTTATCTTGCTAAAAATACACGGTATTCACCATTAGCATATGTATGAGGGCGCTGTGTCCTCTTATAACTACACCACCAAAATCTCTCTGCGCAATATCTGTTAGGCGATTTTATTTGCAGTATCTCTTCTTTAGTATTATATTATATTTCGAAAACAGCTTTTTCCCGCGACTTCGTCCGTTTTTTCCCGCTCCCGTAGGAATTTCGGGAAATCCTTTTTTCGTGCTCCCTTGCACTCCCCAAGGAAACTTGATGACAAAGAACAATGGCGAGATCTTAGCTCAATTTGATTTAAGCGTCTAAAAGTGACTTACGAAGGCAGTTCCATTATTTTTCTACGTTTTTTCAAATAATAACATTTTACTAGTTAAGGCCGGATAAAAAAGATATTGTAAATGAAAAGTAATTTGATTTTTGATTGACGTTTAGTGTTGCCATTTTATATTTATTCGGCCAAGTGACGGTAAATACAGCATTATTGTAATAAAATCAGTTTTCGTTTGTTATTTTAATTAAACGGAATAAATTAACTAACAATACTGTTTATTTCTAATTGGAAATTTACCTTACAGGGAGGTAAAATAAGTCAATTACAAAAAGATTAGTATCCCAAATCTTAAAAATATAACTTGGTTTGACAACTGTTGATTCGTTGTTAGTGATATACAATTACACATGTCACATACGCTTGCATATCGTGATTCGTCTGTAATTATTTTGCTAACGATTGTTTTTCGTTTTCTCCAAGCTTTTCCGGTTGGTTTCGAATTGGAATTACCATAGACATATCCTACAAAAGTTCATGACTGAATTTCTATTAATCTCGGCTTTCTCGAATAAAAATTCTTACACAGACTAATTCAGTACTTGGCGCCGAGTTAAACAAGTTATTTTTCACTAAATTTCTCTCAGCTAAATTAATGTATGGGTGGCTGCCATTGTTCTTTCAGCTTTCTACAATCAGTAATTACCACTGTGCGTTGTCTGTCAGTCACACGCTAGTAAGGGGTCAATTTAAAATATTAAGACTAGCTTTCGTTCGTGACTTTGTAGGTACGCATATATCCCGTTTTTTTCTGTTCCCGTAGGAATGTCGGTAAATCCTCTCTCAGTGCACCCCTAAGGCATATATCAGCTTTCTACGACCAGCACTTTCGTTGATCGATCAATCTAATTATTATTTTTTACTTTAATATAATTATGCTTTATTGTACACCAAAATATAAAAATCCAAAGAAAACATTAAACTAAAAAAATTACAAATGGCGGCATTATCTCATTCCGCGATCTCTTCCAGGCAACCAGGAATGGAAAGAGACAGCCAGGACATGAAATGGGGCTACACTTGGTTCAAATATGAAGTTTAACAATTGACAGATAAGGAATGTACATTTATAAACTGAAATATACTATAAATAATGCAATATACAAAAATATATATTAGTCAGTTTCTGCTTTTATTGTAGAATATATAATAATATACAAATCTAGGCCCAAACAATCAGAGATAGTTTTCATGTAAATGAAAAAATAAAACAGTTTTAATTAGGTCTGTCGCATGATAAAATGAGAGCTCTGCATCAAAATATAGGTAGAATCCAGAAATTGCCTCAATAATTCACGATAGCGGCTTTAAACTTAGGTTCCATGTAGAAAAGGGGTGAGCCTGTAACCAATTCTTCTTCTACTAATCGTTATTACAGCCCAAACGGGGCCATTATCAGGCTCGATAACTTCAATTTCAATACTATAAAACACTTTGAACAGACACGTTTAGAACGGGAAGTTTTTACTGATATCTTAGTTGACAAAACCTAAAAACTTTTTTGGTAGAGATTTATCAAAATTTAAACTAGATGTAGCAGCATGAACGCAAAACTTAAAACTGAACAGCTGATTTCGAGGAGACATACTACATAATAACAGCCGCACAGGTTGATCTGCAAGGTTAAGCAACGCTTGCCGAGGACGGTCTGTGGATGGGTGACCAGCTTAACATACCGAGTTTCCTCCGTGCCTCGGAAAACACGTTAAGCGTTACACAGCGTTTTCCCAACTACATTGGGGTCGGCTTCCAGTCAAACTGGATTGAGCTGAATACCAGTCTTTCACGTGGAACGGCTGCCTACCAGACCTCCACAACCCATTAACTGGGTAACACTGTATTTCTTGGCAAGACTGGAGTCAGATTTACTGGCTTCTGACTATTCGTAACGACTGCCAACGATCTACAAATAACAGCCGGGACCAACAGCTTTACGTGCTTTCCGAGGCGCGGAGAAAACTCGATATGTTAAGATGGTCACCCATCCACAGATCAACCTTAGCAAGGTTAACCTTGAAGATCGACCCGTGCGACAAATCCAATAAAAAAACTAACACAGGCACTTCAAAACAAAAAAGACAACACAATAGCCATTAAAAACAGTGAACAAGTGATACTAGACATCCATAAGGCTGCCGGCCGCAGACGTCGATATTTTGTCAGATGACATCTCAGACACAAGTACGTACAGTACAGACATAGAGTACGGAATCACTGCGGTGGGCACTGCCCGTGATCGTCAAAACTTTTCAGAAAAGTTTAGTATTAGCTGTCAGCGGTTACAAATGAATACTTTTTTTTATTTATTACTATTCTATTCATGATTATTTATACGAATAGAATAGTTGGTCGCTGCGTTGAACGCAAAACATAATTATCATGTTCTTTGTCTATAAGTAATTAGCTTATGACAGGTTAAATGTGTTCATATAACATAGTTTTTTTTTTTTGCTTGTTTATTATTTATTTATCTGACAATGTAGCTCAATCTCTTTTTTTTTACTTAATCTACATACATCAACACTTGCTTGAGTGTGTTTTTTGTATTATAGTATCATAGTGTGCTAGGTAACAAGTGTTGTTTGCATACTACTTTTTATATAAATTCAAGTTCTTAAAACATGACAGACAGATGTGTTGCTGGGGAGTTTGTTGGCCGTTTTTCTCCACAGCTAAAACACTAGGAAGGGGTGACGGGCGGGCGTTTTGGGCGACTGTCTTATGTAAAACTTGACTTTCAAAATGTGCTGGCTCTCAGCCTAATTTGAATAAATGACTATTGAATTTTGAAGGCGTCTCTAGTCTCTGCCTTCAGATTCCATGCTCTGTGGCACAGAGTATAATATAAAGCTACTGGTGACAGAGACGAATTGTGGCGCTGTTTGGGACAGTCCGTTGTTTCTAAGGGTTATAGATGGAATACCGTATCGAATATCACAGTCTGTTTGCCTCGAAAAAGTTTGGACTTGCTGAATTATTTTTGGACAGCATTTCCATTATTATTATTTGACCTTGGTACTGAGCGGAGAAATGCACTGGTGTCAGAAGTGGTGTCCCGTGATAAAAGCATTGGAAGTTTTTTGAAGTTTTTCTGGGTTTTCAAAGACTTCCCTTCTCCCAGCTTTGTTGGGCTCGGCTTCCAGTCAAACCGGATTCAGCTGAACACCAGTATTTTACTTGGAGTGTCTGCCTACCAGAACTCCATAACTTATTAACTGGATAACACGGTACGTCTTGGCAAGACTGCTGTCAGATTTTCTGGCTTCTGACGATCCATAACGACTGCCAAAGGTCTACAAATTACAGCTGGGACCAAAAGCTTAACGTGCTTTCCGAGGCGGTTGTGCGTTGTCGCTGACTACAGCACAAGCACAGTGAGCATACTCATAGTTAGCGGTGGACAATACGTTTGGTGTGAACGATGCCTTAGATTAAGTTGAAATAATAGTTCCCCGCTAGATTTAACCTTTAATGGAAAAAAGTAAAAACAAGAACACGTAAAAGTGTATTTTATAAAGAACTTCGCAAAAAAGTGTGTTAAATTCATACAAATGGTTGAGTTAAGCTGAGAACTATGCAACGCTCAAAATTCCCCAGAAAAATATATTTTGTGTTTCATAGATAAATTATATCTCTTACACCAAAAAAATAATCATTTACCTACTTCTATCAAAATCCAATGTCTCGATTTTTCGTAAAACCTCCGGTTTTGTTTCGTTTCATTTAATTTAACTCAATTTTTCAAGCAAAATCTTACAACTTTGAGATGAAACCTTATAAATTAATTGTCAAATGACTTGCGGTAAAACCCAGGTACAGTGAGTGATGAACACGTCCTCCTCATTATTGATGAACTTCTCTTAAAAGTTTGGTTTACTGTTCTAAGTTTACTGTACCATGATATTTATGAATTACAAATTCAAATCTCGGATAAAAAAAATATATTTTTTGTTGCTTGATAATAGAATACAAACTCTGCTACGATCCTTACACTCGATTTTCTTTGTAAACTTATTAGAATATATTTTAGTTCAAAATAATATCAATAATACAAAATAGACCTGATGACCATTACATTAAAAATCACAGCCGCAGCAAAAACAATATAATAATACTATGTATTCCGAAATATAATATCATATTTTAATTGCGTCATTATCACTACGCTATAATAATGTACTGATTATAAAATTAATTACCGCAAACCCACAGGGAGGTAGGATAATATTTTAAAATATCGCTTGGAAAACACTTTTGAGCCGATGGGAATTTTCCCACCAACATTTTTGTTTTAAGCCATTATTATCAGGTATTCAATATTGAATATCGAATGGGAATTCCAATATAATCATTTTATTAAATTAGCGCGACAACTCAGGCCCAAAATAAACAATATTAAATTACGCTTTACTTTTAAATTAGCGGTTTGGTGTGACTTGGGCGATGTGATGAATTTTATTTTAAATTCAATTAATTAGTGGTTAAAAGAGATTGCCCATGAATAGTACTCTTGATAAATTACTTGTGTCTCAAAATCTTGAACAGCATGAAATATTTAAAATAAAAATACATTTTTAAAAAGATTTTGATTTATATTTAAAATGGGATAGTTTTTTGAAAAATAATTAGTACTTCTATGTTTTCGACGTTATAGTACGCCATTTTTTACTACCGACTGTCAATACTAGGGATGTCCAATTTTTCTATTGCGGGTAATGTGCGTACCTACCTACATAAAATAAAATGATATCGATTTTGTATTGATTGTTCAATCTTTTAATGTAAAGTAATAACTGATTTCTAAATCACAAGTTGTTGCTGGCATCATCAATATCAGTGGTTGTAAACGGCGACATCGGCGCTAAATTGTATTTGTGAAATACCACTGGTTGGTTTACGGAAATCGATTTAAAATCGATATTTCATCAGTATGGGTACAACCTTATTTGACGTTTATTGCGCGTCTGTCATATTTTTGCAATACAATACTGTTATTTCTGCTGGTTTTGGTTCGTTGTACTTCGAGTCGAGCCTTTTAGTTCCTCCGTTACTGCTGCCAACCCATTGAAAATAAACATATTTTTAACGCCACTGCACCGTGTGTATTGTTTATTACTAAAAGCCGGACTTTTTGAGTTGTGATCATGGCGAGTGCGACTGTGATGCAATGTCTCGACTGCTTTTTGAGATTAACGCCACTTGGGCGCAGACACATGTTGTCGGAGATTCCGAATAACATCATGGACATTTACTAGTCCGGATCTCACCAACACCGGTAAGAACGCATATTGTATTTTTAACGTAGTAGGATTTTTTTTAGTTAGGAACTGCGCTTTATGTTTACGTACCATATAACAAATCTTAGAGGACACAAGTGCAATCCATGTCTGTGTGTTAGTTCCTCACCTCAACGTTGGGTTACCGGACTGTAACATAACCTATATAGGTAGAAAACATCTACTGATGTGTTGGTAATAACTAAGTTATTTACTAGGATTGTTTTTTAAGTGTATTCGAGGATATGAATGACTTGTGTGTAGTATCATTTAAGATTGCAGTTGCACAGAATTTTAGTATTGGGAACTAATAATTATTTAGTAAGAGGAAGAATAAAATCGAGGCATGTGTCTAGTAGAACATATTATAGTTATAATATTTTAGTAAATAAAGATGAAAATGTAAGAGATACATTAGGCGCTATAGTAGGATACTATTGTTCTTGCCTTGTGGGAAAAAGAACTGTAGGTTGCTGTGTGCATGTAATATGCATAGTGTGGTATTTGAGCTGGGCACGTTATGACAATGTTAGTGTTCCAGCACTATTTTTGGATAACATATTTTTAGAAGAATGAAATACAAGTTTAAGAAATAATCATTCTTTTATTTGTTTTATTTGGTGTTGTGGGTTTTACCTTCCCTCTCTTCTTACAAAGGCCATTTCATGATACCTACCACATCTATGATTTGAGTAGGATCTAGACAATAACACTGAGCGATTGACTATTTTAGTAATGATTTCTTCCATGCTTTGCAATTTCATGAAACGCGGGCATGAGATTTAAAAATGCGCAAAATCTAAATCAGTATGATTTGGTGAGGTAAAACGTTACAGATTTTACACAAATTATGCTTCAAAGATACCAAGCTCACCCGTAAACCCATTCAGACCCTTTTAAATAGCTTTTTTCAACTAATTTTTGGTCGAACATAACCTCAAAATAGTAATTTCATTTTCGTAAATATCTCAGAAATGCCATTGTAGTTTGTGTTAAATCTTTTGAGGTAGTATTTAAACATGCCATCAAGTATTTTAAAGACGATTTTATGAAGACACAACAATGTTGAATTGAGTACATTTGTCCATAGTGCCGTGGGCATTCTCCTTTTTGGTTGGGGTTGAAAATGCGTTTCAAATAATTAGTTTTAAAGGTCGCACTTTTTCCGGAAAACCTTGTAGGTTTTCCGTAAAAAGAACTTTGAACTTCGATACTGTTAAAATTGATACGCTTAGTAGCATTATTCCAAAGAAGTTAAAAGAGTCCCAAGATAACTTAAAAGGCAGTTCGCAGGTGATAAGGTCATTATCACCTGCGAACAAATAATATAGGTTCAATACAGATTGCTTGTTAAGAAAAGCTAAAAATAGGCTATATGAATTTTTAGCTACACATCTCTTCATAATTATTTCAGCCAATTGGCGTCCACTGAAAGAAAGAAAGAAAGAAAAAGAGTTTATTTGCGGTCAATATGGCGCATACCAAAAATACACAAAAATTACAATTAAAGGTATTAATGAAAAATTAGGAAGATATGCGTCAAATCTGCGCAAAACGGCCATCTCTCAGCATAATGCTGGGACTCGTGTGCGAGACAGAGCCACAGCGTTGGCTTTCAGTGACAGCCGGCGTTGACGGTTTGACGTCGATCGGAGCAGTATAGAAAGTAAAAATAATGAAATAAAAACAATACCTACATATATTATGTCTCACATAAAAAGTAATAATAATTAAATAAACAAATAATTAAAGAATAAATACACACACACTGCTGAACTAAGTCCTCCCCAGACTTGAGCGGTCCGCATCCATCCACTGTCAGTCACTTTCTTCAAAGCTATCGTGCCGCACGGCGTCCCAAGCTACGTTTGCCCATACGCGGTCTCCACTCTAACACATAATATCTGCTCCATCGACCGACTGTTCATCTACAGACATGGCCGCATAAATATTGCTGTACAATATTTATTTGTGTCAGCTAAAGTAAACTTTTGCCAATAACATACATGGCCTACTATTTGGTAAAGTAAGACTTCTAACCAATCTCTTACTCAATAAAACCTTCAAGCAAAAGTTCCAATATTATCTCAGCAACAATCAATATAGAACAACTTGCCGTTTTGAAGGGAAAATCAATGTCAAAGTCAAACGTAATTTATTCAAATTAGGCTGAGTGCCAGCATTTTTCAACGTCACCGTTTACAAAATGACAGTCCGTCAAAAACGCACCGCCCGTCACCACTTCTAGTGTTTAAACTGGGAAGAAGAAGTGACGCAACAAATCCCTTAGAAACAAATCTGTCAAAAAAAAAATTGGAAAAAGGATTTTAAATAAGTACATAAAACCACTCAACGAAACGTGCATCCGTTACCTACAGCTTAAACCTACAAGATCCCTAACTCAACACCACCTCATATTAAAATAGGAAACCTTCCCCTTACCTGCAAAGCTAAACATTTATGTATGTAGGTATGTATGTATGCAGCCAGAGACGTGTAATTTGCAATCTAACAGATTTACACGAACTCCGTGAAATTGCCCACACTTGTGAATGGCACAGATGCTGGGCATATTTTGACATGCGATGTTATTAAATGATCCTGACGGACTATAATAATGGTAGGTATTCATAATATTTCAGGCAAAGGACACGTTAAATAAACAATTTTCCTCTGTTTGGATTCACAAGTCATAAAATTACTCTGAAATCGGGTGGCTTTAAAAACAATTTGTATGTGCTTACCAAAGAAAATACACTACATGCGAATATTTGTCAATATTTATGGAAACACTAATGAACGAAAAGCTAAAAAGCAAGTGACGGAGCACAGCACAATATATAGATTTTGCGCGCAGCTCTTAGGCGATTATCACACGGCGCGGATTTCGTAGCGGTGCCCCGCGCGGTAGGGCGG
The DNA here is from genome assembly GCA_963859965.1 of Ceramica pisi. Classification (NCBI taxonomy): domain Eukaryota; kingdom Metazoa; phylum Arthropoda; class Insecta; order Lepidoptera; family Noctuidae; genus Ceramica; species Ceramica pisi. Next base: position 4,247,238 of record OY982538.1, read on the forward strand.
TTTACGTGTGTTTAGCATCAACGGATTTATTAGAGTCCAATGCGACATGAGATCCGCTTCACCGCCTACCGCAGCGGTTCGCGATGCCGTGTGTTAATGGCCTTAATAGGTTCATGTATTATAAAATCTGCTCTGCACTGTGCTAAGTGGACCTGCAGCTCAGCATACGCGTAGCCTAAACCTTTTTATTCACGATCTCATGCCTGGTCCCATCTCTCTTCGGGTTTTGAGTTCACAAAAATAACGTCGTTTTTAATAGACCTTCAAAATAATTGAAAAACAAAAGCGGCCTCACACCAAAAGTTATTTCAAAACTCACATTACATAATTACTTATTAACATTGACTCATCAAGACACAGAGGATCTTCTTTTAGGCAACCTATAAAGTTACATATTAAACTAATTCCAATTTTCCACACACAACACACACTCACATTCACACACACCTCAATCACATATTAATGGCATACCTTTACTTCATTAATTTGTAAAAGTAAAGTATAACCTTCATTTTATTTTTGCGATGTTAAGTAGTTGTCCTACCTTGTAGCAGTAAAAATTCTGGCTTGTAACATTGTTGCGGAGGGACACTGGTCTTCTAAGATACAGGTACTAACCTAGTTTAGAGGTCAGGGTTTCAATGTATTACTACCTAGCATAAGCCTGTCAAATGTATGTAATTCTACTATATTATTATCCTTGTAAACGTTATTCTAGGCTTTAGTATAATAAAGATTTATTTATTTACGTTACACATCCGTGTTTGGGTCAGAGAAGTTCATAAGTGTGCCCAAGTAAATCGGTCCAGTAGAATCGAAGCAAATTAGCTACGTCAGACACACGACTGATCCTGTAAGGGTTCTGTATTTCCCAATGGTTTGGAAACCCTAAAAATCGCTAACAGCCACTGCACACAATTCGTTTGCCAAGTCAAAGAATTTTCCTACAACAATCCTATCTTTCCGGACATGACAAGGTTTGCAGCGGTCCATCAAAAAGGACCTTGTCAAAACCGTATTCATACTCGTAGAACCGCACGAGTCCTATCACCCGTGCAGCGATTTGCGCGGCCTCTGTAAAATTGATCACACGCGCGGAATCCGACGGCCGGGCTCGTAGACACAGCCGTGTTTTGTGTGTGTCTTTTATTTTGTTGAGCTGCAAAAATATTATGAGAAATAAGGTTTATAGACCTCAAGCCAGGCTCAAACTTTGTCATACATTCCTTTTAAAATGGTTAAGACAGCTTTATCATGGATATCTGTGAACGTCAGCTGCGATTCGGAGGGTGGGTTAAGCAGCGGCAAACATGTGGTTTTTTTTTTTCAGTCATTTCCTACCGAATGAAAATTGTGTCAGATTATAGCTAACTCAATACCTTGCAGAAAACAAAACGTCAGCCAGCTGTATCTCGGTTTCAACATGTTTTGGGGGCTGCCACTGCTAAACCCACTCACCGTTTCACAGCTGACGTTCACAGAGGTCCATGATAGATTCCTCTTAACCATTTTACAAGTTATCGTCCGGGAGGAACTTGGTCATGGAAATTTATTGCTGGCTCGCGGACCATTATCTCTCGTATGTACTCGCATTAAATTAAATTAAATAACGTTTAATTCGACCAACAAAGGATCATAGTACACATTACACAATAAAATGAAAACAAATACAATGAAAATCATAAATATCAACTCAAATTCTTAAATAAATAAAAAATAAATTAAAATTCATAAATTTAAAATAAAAACAGAATGAAATAATAATATCATATAAATACAATAAACTAAAACTCAGACTTGACGTGTAACTGCACACAATGCCATTGGGCCGTCAGTCCGGCTAGCCACAACGCTCAGAATGCTGTTGCCACTCCCACGGACACGACTTAGCAGGGATATTAATATTGTTTAAATGGAACACACTACCGGGCTCAAAAGTATCCGAAACTTTAGTCGTAATAGCATAATTATCTACGAGATCTAACATCCGGGCATCGATGTGTGCGGCTTCTATAAAATTGATCAAGTCATGTGTAAACCGACAGGCCATACATAGCCGTGTTTTGTGTGTGCGACTGTCTTTTTGTTGGGTTGCAAAAATATCGTGAGAAATTAGGTTTTGTCTTCGCCTTTACCAGCGTTGACTTTTTGTACAAATTGGGAGGTCAAACGTGCCAAGAAGTACCGTGTTGCCCAGTTAATGGGTTGTGGAGGTCTGGCAGGCAGCCGCTCACGTAAAATACTGGTATTCAGTTGAACCTGGTTTGACTGGAAGTCGACCCGAAAGACTAAGCGGACGATGATGTGGTCGCCACTGTCGACCATATCATCGTCTAGAAACCTATTCACTATTGAATTAAATACTCTTAGGTTTTAGTTAGTATTTTCTCAAAGAAAAATACTACCGGAATAAATACTATCAGGAGCTTAATTCGTAAAAGCATGCGAGTTCTACCATCCGGGCTGCCATTTGCAAGACCGCCGTAAAATTGATCACACGCGCAGAAACGTTCTGACTTTAGCCACTGCAACGTTGTATGGTCTCTTATTATGTCCAGTTTGAAACATAAGCGATATAAAAGCATGTAATAACTTTGACAAAGAAGCTTTGGACTATTTATATAAAATCAGGTTTTGATTTCTCAAAGGGGATTACGAGACGGTTTACATTTCGCCACCTAAAAGGCAGCAAACCAGTTTTCAATAGTTCCTAAACTAATACTAAATCCATTTCTACTATATTATCTCGGATTCGAACTCATTTAGTATTACATCGAGGTTCGATTCCGTCCTTATATTTATTAGTGCTAAAGCTCTCAACACTAAATCCTTGTCTCAATATGTCTTTTGAGTGCGTCATATACCAGTACTTTGCCATTCAATATATTATTGAATGCCTAGTATTGCCACAGACCAGAAGAAGTACAAAAGTGCAAGACCTCATTGTGTTTGAAATTATTATGTAGGTACCAGCTCCTGCCAGGGTTCTGGAATTTGTTCGAAAGAGTCACCGGGAGCCATGGATGGGTTTTATTCAGCAAGAGTCTGACATTCCCTTCCGCTCAGCCCATAGCGAAAGGAGTCATTTAACTTCCCTGTCCTTAAAAAAGGTACAAGCTTATTACCGTGGCCTGTCCCTCAGGAACCGTGTTTTTACCAACGAAGCCAATGAAAAGGTACGTCTCACAAATAACAAAAAACCCTTAATTTTTATTGCTTGTTGTTATAGTGGCATTAGAAATACACAATCTGTCAAAATTTCAATTGTCTACTTATTACGGTTCTTGACATACAGGCCGCTGACAGACAGACGACCGGACGAAATGACAGACGGACGGTCGAGCTTTAGTAACAAGGTTCCGTTGTCCTCATAAGTATGGAACTCTAAAAACTATATTTTTTCTTTATAATCCCGAGTACGTAGTGATATTATGTTGCAGAATCAAAACGAGTTAACGCTAAAGTGCTTTCAAAAGATTGTAACAAAACAAGATCTTTATTGAAAAGGCACTCTATTCTGAGAGCTTGAAACTGAAAAAGAAAAAAATGCATACCAACGAACCAAGCTCACTCACGAAAAATTGCACCAAAAAATGGAACTGAAACTGTAACACTCTAATATCAACATGTTCAACTCCCTGCCTGCTTCAATCTCCAACCGTGCAAAAACTATAGATGGCAGCACCTGAGTGTCAAACGCCGTAAGATTGTAAAATATTTTAACTTTTTTTTTTCTAAATAAGACACGGATAGATTAGAAACTATTGAATTTGAATGAAATTTATTGTATACTAGCTGACAAGCGCAATTTCGTCTGCGTCACATTTTCCATTATTGCTTCGCTCCTATTTGTCTTAGCGTGATGATAATTATATAGCCTATAATTTTCCTCGATAAATAATTTTTCAAATCGTTCCAGTAGTTTCGGAGCCTATTCAATTCAAACAAAGAAATCTTTCCTCTTTATAATAATAGTGTAGATAATTATTAGTATAAACAAAACGATTTTTTCATAATATATCGAGAAATTTTAATTTAATCAAGACTTATGCCATTTTCCGGTGATATATACAAATGCATATATATAAAATTCTTCCGTTGCTGACTGATTGACTGTGTTTGTGACTGACAGACAACGCTCAGCCAAAACTACTGGTCGTAGGAAGCTGAAACTTAGTATTTAGGTTCCTAGGCGAGTGTAGGGGAGCTCTAGGAGACAATTTCCCGTAATTCTTACGAGAACGGGAAGAAACGGGGATATACGCGTACGGTGTAATTTGTTATTTGATGAAATCCGCCCTAACTTTGCGAAATCTGCAAAAGCAGCAGCAATCTGTAACAGCAACCTGAAGGTAATAGACAATAAGTTAGACAGCCCACTGGTGTGGAGCCTCACCCAGAGGACTAAGTGTCTCTTAGTTATAAGGTACTAGCATAGTTTTTAAGTTCATACTAAAATTCATTATTTAAATAATGTAATTAAATAGATCCTCTGAAATTAAATTAAATGATTAGTTTAAATATTGAAATTCTATTTAGTTTAAATTTTATACAGATTTTATTTTTTTCAATTATAAATTGATATGTTAAATTACTGACATTCTTAATTATATTTTGTTAACAATATTGTATATTATGTCCGATTTAAATTTTTAATTTTCAATTGATTTCACTTGTGGTTTTATTGTAACTGGTTAAAAAGATCTACTAATTTAGTATTAAGTGCTACTAACAGATACTGTGGACCAAAAAGTTGTCTTTTTCTGAATAAACTAAATAAATGAATCAATAAAAGCACTCGGCCATCAGGAAAAATCTATGCAAGAAACTCTTAACAAAACATTGGCCTTCTGCGAGTGTTCATTGCCATAATGCCAAGTTAAGTGCTCCAATGAACGATACATTGTAATAATATAGTTTATTATTCTTCCCAACGATGCAATAAAGTTGTGATATGACTGGGTAGTATATATAGTACTGCGGTTATATATTTCAGTGGAAAATGGCAAACACCGTAAGATTGTAAAATAACGCGTGAAATTATAAACTATTTTTTTCTAAATAAGACACGGATGTATTGGGAATTATTGATTTTGGGTGTGATACATTATAGAATTTTTTTTTTTTCATAATATATCAAGAAAACATAATCTAATCAAAATTTATTACAATCTTGTGGAGTCGGCCACTTTCCGGAGACATACATGTAAATAACACAGATAAATTGAAAAAAAAAAACTAATGAACGACGCATGAAATCAGCTGGTGGCGCGAGCGCGGCTGTCCTTTCGAAAGCTCGCTGCGCTGCCGTTCGCTGCGTGCGTTTTGCAAAGGTAGCGATACATTGCGTGTGAGGTAATTAAAGAAATCAGTTTTATTGGATACCCATAAAGTTCCTGAAATAATTTCATGTACCGGTCAACTTAGTACGATATACTGAAATCACCCTATCAGTTTGTGGAGGGCTGTCCCTTACACCCTGTATATAGGTACATTTATTTATTTAAGGACAACCAATTACCAACAACACACATAGTACGTACATGTGTAGTATATTACGTGATTTCTATTGTGTTTAGTACCTACGTCTTATTGAAATTTTGGGTTTTGATATTGTCTTATTTGTGATACAAGTTTTATGAGGTTTTTAGGATTTTTGTATTTATCGTCGTTTTTTTCTTCAATGTGACCGTATGTTTTGATAGTGTGAATGTGAATTATGGTTTCTGTATGGTTTGAAATAAATATATCTAGTTTATTTATGAAAACGGGTTGGTTTCTGTAACTTATTTTGTCGTATGTATTCCGTTCTATTCTAATTTGGTAAATCTATTTATAAACGGCACATTATGTTCTCTCAAATAGATTGATCTCTTCTCTCGAATCAGTGGGTACACCACTGAAGAAGTGGATCCTTAAGTTCAACACTCCTTGAAAATTCTTGTTTTACTAAAATAGACCTTAACTTTCATTCAGTAAAACATAATCGATGGCTGTATTTTTCATTTTGACGGTAAATTCAACAACATTCACTGTGTTGGGTCGCACAGGGGGTAGTGGCTATAAATTTAGACCTGCACGGTCGACTTCATGGTTCAACAACGCTTGCGGAGGTTGGTCCGTGGATGGGTGGTCACTCATCCACGGACCAACCTCCGTTTCCAAATCTGTTACATATCGAGTTTTCTCCGTACCTCGAATACGCTAAGCTTTTGGACTCTGCTTTCACTTGAATATTAAAAAAAAGATGATGGGTTCGCTCTTGATTCTAGTCTTGGTCAGCGATGACAGAGACAAAGTCTACGATGGAGCGAACTTACCTAGATGGTGGACCGATGACCTGGTGAAGGTCAGGGGTAGCCGATGGATACGAGACGCACAGGACCGGTCCTTGTGGAGACGCTTGGGGGAGGCCTATGTCCAGCAATTGACGTCTTTCGGCTGATATAATAATGATGATGATAATAGTTACAGGTACAGAAGCCTGAAAATCTGATAACAATCTTGATACTTCCTACCAAAACGTTAAGCATCTTCCCTCTCTCTCTCTCTCTCGTCTTTGTCGAAACTAACCGTGCATTCAAAATTTCGCACAGCGCAAAGTGATAATTCAAAATCGTTGAAACTACTGCTTTCTACAAAGCTTTGTCACTGATACCACTTAAACACTTCACTTTTCGCGTCACAGGCAGAAAGCACCAACGTCCATAGTCGTGAGTCAAAGTAGTAGGGCTGTGAAGCCTTTGCCATCCTATACGGAACTACCGCATAAAACTCTGCCTCCATAATAATATTCTTCTTCGCAAATGTTTTGCGGAGTTTTAGCGGGAGTCTTTTACAACGTTTAAGGTAATAAATACAAAGGAAAGGGGACCATTTGTATTTACTCATCATTATGATCAATTTTTAGTATAGGACAAACGCCGAAATTGCGAAAAAAAATTGCGATCAACGGGTCTAAAATGGTCACTTTAGCAAAGTCAGAAAACAAATCCCAATCAACCTTGAACCTAATGCGTTAGCGATAAAGATGAAAATGAAATTTGATGGATTGTTGTGTGAATTATGTTCAACAATTCACACAAACATCCGTCAAATCATAATACACACAACATAATTATTATGGTTCTTAAATGATTATAATATGATTCTCTTAAAGTGGAATTTCTAGCCCCCCCGTACATTTTGTCAAGTTGTTGTTTGTTTTGTGTTGTGTGTTGTTTTTATTGCAATTTCAATGTTATAAACGTTGTTCATAGTGACAAGAATAATTACCGCGTTTAAGGCATTTACTTCTTTTTTTTTTATGCAAAACGGGGAAACTCTTGGCCCTAATCTCACCTGATGGAAAGTGATGATTAGGCCGAAGATGGAAGCGAGTTTCATACTGCGTTTATTCTGTTACACGATGCCGAATTACTAGCCTGTCGGATTTTTACCCGGATGCATTTTGAGGAATGTGCGACGGAATTGCATGATCTAATCTCGCCAAGTCCGTTCCATCATCGGACCACAAGACGAACGGCGATACGCCACCGGTACATGGTGGACATCCCACCCACACGCACAAAACGTTTTGGAAACACATTAATACTGTGTACAGCAAAGGAGTGGAATTGCCTGCCTGAGTCTGTGTTTCCTGATAGCTACAACCTGGGAGTCTTAAAGTCATGAGTGGATAGGTTACTTCTAGGCGAGCGTGCTCTATCTTAGACAGGACACATTCATAGTGCGTACAGCAAAGCCGAATCATGACGATATTAGCACTTCTGAGTGGCCTCTGGTCGTCTCACCACCTAAGTTTCGGGCCTGCGATGAAAAAATCCTTTCTGCCTCCGCTAAGATGTAATATGCCTCCGTTCCATCCCTATAAAGTAGATAGGGACCTACGGTATATCGGCATGGCGGCAATAGGCGTCGCTAATCCGGACTGAGTGAACCAGAACTGGATTACTGCGACGGATTTAGGCGCTTTTGTCCACGACGCTTATTTTCATGCTCTTTTGTTGTTCGGTTTTGATCATAGATATGATATTACATTTGAGGATTTTGGACATGTGACAAGATTTTGATCTTGTTTTGTGTCATAATCGTGTGTTCGTTTGGGACTCTGACCAAGTGCGAATCGGACTCTCACACGAATGGTTCCGTACCATAAAACTTAAAAATACTCAACCTATGAAAATGTCAACTGTCTAAGTGTATTTACGGTTCTTGAGGTACAGGCCGCTGACAGACAGTCAGACGGACGGAGAGCCAACGGAGGCTTAGTAATAGGTTTCTGTTGTTACGGAACCCTATTAATTATTAGAAAGGTCAAATTGCTTCCATCTCGTTCGACTGTACTATTTGGCCACCGCAGAACTATCTTTCCTTCTCTTTTAAATAGATCCAAAATTTTCTTAAAAAAAAAGATTGACTATCTGTTGCGTCACCCTTTGTTGTTTTCTTCAACAATTTTTTCTGTAATTTAGAGGTAGGTACTCACCCTATGGGTACGGAACCCTAAAACCAATTTAAAAAAGTAGCCAGGAACAATTTTTGATTGGCAAGCTATTACAGGCATTTTTTTTTTTTTTTTTTTTATTGGGACAAGCCCGCCACACATTCCCAACCACTGCAACTCCTGAAAGCCAGAATCAACAGTGGCGACCACCAGAAAAACGCCGAGTTAATGAAACCCGACGAGTCCCGGAGAAACGATTCAACTGTCTTGGATCCCGCAACGAAATTAATCAGAAGAGTACAGCGGAGGAGTAGGAAAAATAAATATAATTTCCACTTCCCTCCATATCAAGCAGGAGACAGATTAGAGCTAGGCCAATAGGCACCAAGGGACATATATCAAGGGACTATTACAGGCATGTTAATAATCTTGATTTATAAAATCAAGATTAAAAATATTTATCATAAGGTTATCACGTGTGTGAAGGTCTATGTTCCATCTTCTCCCACACCACTTATATTATTTACCACTTAGCTAACACCGACCACAAAAACAGTATCTAAAATCACAAAATACAGGCAACGTAAAATAAAAGAAATCAACCGAACTATTCCTCACAAAAAACCGTTCAAAAATGCAAAATCACGAATAAGCCCGTAATAAATAATAACGAAAGCACTTCAGCGCTCTCATCGAGAAAATATTCAGCACAAAAATCGCTGAATGCATATACCGCTTTATGTAGCGCTGTAAAATCAATAACTCGGAAATGCACCGCTAAGATTACAATGAAGATGGCTTAGTAAAAGCCACTGATAACTCCTCGAGACTTCATTTTATATCTGAGGGATAAAATGCATGGATATAAATGTATTTTTATGTAGCTGTTAATGGCTCCGTATTGAATGGGGCTGCAACCCTGACATAGTTTGGTTCAAAGTGATTGGGTATCTTATTGTGATTGCTTGATGTTGTTAAAGATTTGTTTGGCAGTGTGTTTTTTCTTAACTTTTGTTATCTAAATAGTACAGTCCCGTGAATTTGGCACAATGTGCCAAGTCTGTACACTAACTTAAAAAAAAAAGAGAAAAATCCGTTGAATTCGAAAAAAATACAGATAATTCATTTGAATGTTTATTGTATTTGAAGTTTATAAATTACCTTTATCAATATTCAACATGGTGTCGCACCGATTTAAACCATAGATCATAGAAAGATAACTGTCACAACAATGTCACTTCAGTCACTTTCGTCTCGTTGTCGGTAAATAAACGTGTCAGAAATAAATGTCAAACGTCATTAATCAATCCAAATGACAGCTCACTGCCGTCATCATCTGCCTAGCCTTTTCCCAACTATATTGGGTTCGGCTTCCAGTCAAACCGGATTCAGCTGAATACCAGTATTTTACGTGGAGCGGCTACCTACTAGACCTCCACAACCCATTAACTGGATAACACGGTACTCCTTGGCAAGACTGGTGTCAGATTTTCTGGCTTCTGACTATCCGTAACAACTGCCAAAGATCTCCAAATGACAGCCGGGACCTACAGCTTAACGTGCTTTCCGAGGCACGGAGGAAACTCGATAGGTTAAGATGGTCACCCATCCACAGACCAACCTCGGCAAGCGTTGCTTAACCTTGAAGATCGACCTGTGCCTCACTGCCATTACGGGTTTTTGTTGTGTGTGCAATTACAAGTGTAATTTCTTGTTTGCTTTACCAGCAAACAAAGCAATTTTAAGAAATTGGATAGTTGAGAACTGCTTAAAGGTATTTCCGTATTTTTTAGAATAGCGTACATGGACCTGGCCCAGGCTCCATACATTTTGGAACATCTATTTTGCACAGGTTGGTTCTGAATTCATTGGACATCTTTTAAGGTTTGAATAACTAGTCATGCCAAGACTTTTGACTGCCTAATTATTCCCCGTGGTTGTAACCGCAACTGTTAAGCATGGTATTCTGGGTTCGATTCCTAGGTTCGTTCTTATTATTGTTATTTTGCATTTGAGATGGGTTGCTCTTGAGTCTAGCCTAGTTCAGAAATGACAGATAAAATCTACAATGGAGCGAACTTATCCTGAAGTAGCATGTTAACTTTAACTTTGAAGAGATAAGGGTTTTAAGCGTTCGGAAACACGGAGGCAGAGAGTTCCACTCCTTTGCTGTGCGCATTATGTAAGACGCTTGGAAACGCTTAGTACGAATTGTTGGAATAGCAACAAGGTAAGGATGTTAACTTACAGTGCGTCTGGATGTCTAATGGTAGAAGGGGGCCGGTGGGATAAGGTCGTGTAGTTCACACACAGTCGCCTACGTACAATCGTCAAATAGAAGAAGACCGACAAGCAGGCTACCTTGCAGTGACGAGGCAAGATGTGTAGCTTGGCATCCACCAATTTTACGTCATCAATGAGCCTCTTAGCTCTGCGTTCCACCGAGTCAAGCGCGGCAAGCTGATACTTAGCTGAGCTATCCCAAAGGTGGCTGCAATACTCCATGCAGGATCGGACTTGTGCTTTGTATAGAGTTAAAAGCTGTCCAGGCCTGAAGTATCGCTTCACCCTTCATTTCACCCCCTATTAGCATTTCCATCGAGTGATCGCCTGTCTGACCTTCATAACCCATTAATTGGTTAACAGGATACCACTAGGTAAGACCGCTGGCAGATTTTCTGGATTGACGTTTTTTTTTTGTGTTGATGTTAAGCGATGATACGGTCTAAGATAGAGCACGCTTGCCCAGAAGTAACCTATTCACTCTTGACTTAAAGACTCCCAGGTTGTAGCTATCAGGAAACACAGACTCCGGCAGGAAATTCCACTCCTTTGCTGTACGCACTATGAATGTGTTCCCAAAACGTTTTGTGCGTATAAGAGGGTTGTCCACCATGTACCGGTGGCGCGTCGCCGTACGTCTTGTGGTCCGATGATGGAACGGGCTTGGCGGAATTAAATTATGCAATTCCGTCGCACACTCCCCAAAATGCAACCGATATAAAACCGACAGGCCAGCTACTCTGCGACAACGATATCCCTAACAAGTGTAAGATCTAACTTTTTTTGATCAATTCATGGCAATCCATAATTTTTTCAGTTGCTTCACTCCCGCGATAAATCCAGTACTTAAATACTTCCTTCACAAGTTAAAGACCATTTTATCTTAATACTAAACTCAAAATTGATAGACCTGTTTTGATATTGTACTAAAAATATTGCTGGCTAATAAAAACAAAAGTACTTAGGTATACTTTACGAAACTGCCACTCAAGTAATTGACGATCGTTAAATAAATTGGTGGGTAAACGTTTTACATAGAAAAACATAAATCTAGGTAAGTATATACTTGTTTTGGCTGGATTTATTCAAACGTATGAAGATGTTTAGGTAATGAAATAAAAATGAATCAAGAAACTTGAATATAATAATTTCGTATAATGATTTTCAAAGAGGCCTGACATAATTATGATGTTAAAAAAGCCTGTTTAGCAACACGTAAAAATAATTCAGTTCGTTTTCATAATTATAAATAACTGTTTTGTAATAATGAATGTAGGTAACCCCTGTAAAGGTTTTACATTAAATTGTAGCAAAAAAAAATTTTCATCCACACAGAAAAGTTTTTAATTAATAAGCACTTCTACTAATCCATATATATAAAGGACAAACTAAATACACTTTAAAATAAAAAATAAAACACCTAACTAAAATATGGCGTCAAAAAATTCGTCCCCATCGCTGTCGACTGGAAGTGAGCCTAAAAGACTGGCTGCATTGCCACGTTGTATGGCAATGCTTATCCTCTGTCCAAGGTAAATTCCAGGTCCTGGGTCACGTGAAGCGTGTAACTAAGCGTTTTGCTAGATCTTTAAATAGGACGTGAGCACTCGGACCCCACGGTCCAAGAGTTTTTTATTAAAGAAAACAAACAATTGCAATACATGGTTAACATAAGCTTAAAATCTAGGTATATCAGTGCACAACTAACAACGTTATCCACAGGTTATATAATCGAATTATAAGGATGCGCACGAGTACAGTCTTACTAAATAATTACACAAATCAGTAAGTCTTACTCTTGTAACACTAAAAGGGATGTACTTATTTAAAAAAAATAGGTTAATCCTCTGCCATTTCGATCATTTTAAGTAACTCGGTGCGAAGTCGCGAGTTTCAACCCCAAACGGCTCAAAAATGTAGTTGCCAATAAGGCTACTATATTTACGTTGTGTATTAAAACACTAGTTTACTTGTATACCAATTACCTGGTGAAGGTCACGGATAGCCGATGGATGTGAGACGCACAGGACTGGTCGATGTGGCGACGCTTGGGGGAGGCCTAGGTCCAGCATTGGACGACTTTCGGCTGATATGATGATGATACTTGTATTTAATGACTGCAGAAAAAAAAACAGGTGCACCAACATTAAATAACTTATTGACTCCTGACACTAACTAGTCAGGAGCCAGAAAATCTGACACCAGTCTTGCCAAAGAGTACCGTGTTACCCAGCCGGTCGATACTGTTGACACCTCACCGTGATCACTTAGATGGAGTGAACGACAAGTGAGCTATCATGCCATCTTGTTTGTATGGTTTGACAGCTCACTTCACCTAAGTGTTCACTTCGACATGTTAACAGAATCGCACTGCAGTTAATGGGTTGTGGAATGTGGAGGTCTGGTAGGCAGCCGTTCCACGTAAAATACTGGTACTAATACTACTACTGGTACTGGTACTGGTGGTGGTACTAGAACTGGTAATCCGGTTTGACTGGAAGCCGACCCCAATATAGTTGGGAAAAGGCTAGGCAGAAATTTACTACAAACTCAAAAAAGAACTCCCCAGCTACTACGTTATTAAAAAGTTTCCCCATCGTCTAATTGGACCGGCTTAGTGCTTACCTTCGAACTTAGATAGGCAATTCCTCACGCCCTTTCAAACGTTTGAAGGTTGCAATTATTTCTTTCCTACCCGGCACTGTTTACGTTTCAATGGATTTGATAGAAACACCGTAATAAGCTTTAATTTTATTTTGGAAAGATGGAGAATTATGGTCATCAAATTATATAATTTTAAATAACGAGTCGGTACGTAGGGTTAATAACAGTTTTTGCAAACCTAGGCCCAAAAATCAGTATGGTATTTTACAAACCTAGCAAAATCTGGAATATGGTGGTAGTATTTTTGAACGGAGCTGGGCAGGTCACCTGGCAAGCCGCGGTGATGATAGGTGCAGTAAGGCAGTGACCGAGTGGCGTCCGAGGAGTGGGAGAAGAAGTTTTGGTCGACCGGCGGCGAGATGGATGGATGACATTGTTGTCATCGCAGTTAGGAACACAGCTGGCACAGGAGAGTGAGGATTGGCACAAGAAAAGAGAGGCTTATGCTCAGCAGCGGGTGAAGTCGGGCTGTGGATGATGATGTTCAGGGTCTCCGAAAAAATAAACATTAAGCGACAGAGTGCCCACGAGCATAATCTAATTTGAAAGCGGCCGATTACAGGCACTCTATCATCATGGGCTATGGTCCTCTTGAGTACAGGGCAAATACTGGCGATAAGCAACTAGATCCTGCGGCTCTAGAAAAAACATGCTGTCAGCAGTGGCGAAGGCGATTGTCAAAACGTCAAAAATCTATGGCAATGACAAACGCTGCCAAAATGTCATGTTCTTAATCTCTTATATTTTTGCACTTAGACAATCGCATTCGCTAGTGGAATGACACTTTGCCTAGAGCTTCTTTAATACACGTTTCAAGCCTGCAATGTCCACACAACTCAACAAAGCATGCTTCCCGTGGGCATCGAAGCCACTACCACCGGGTCACAAGGCAAATGCCTAAATCACTCAACCACGGAGGCTGAGGGTCATCTTCAGGCTTGAATCACCTGATTGTCTGATAAACAGAATATGATCCCATGCTTCGGAAAGCACGTATAAGCTAGTGGTCCCAGCCGTCAAATGGCGGTCGTCAAATAAACCATATCAGAGGGCCTTGAGGCTGTTTAGAAACACAGACACTTGGTAGTGTGGGTCGTTAGACCTTACTGCCCACACGGTAGGACGAAAAAAACACGTTTAAAATATAAATAACACCATTACCATAATAATTCTTCTTCTAACACTTTACGGACACTAAACCCCTATACAGCGCTCAATAAACATAGAAAAGACATTATGTAATTATCCGTTATAGGCCTCAGATAGCTCGTAAAGTCGTCCTTCTGATGTAGATGGCGATAGATGGCGCTGTTCTCAAGGGACATGTTTAAGGACAGGACGCTTTAAAATAGCCTTTACCGATACTTAAGTTATACGTCCGGCTTATCCTGGGTCGACAGACCTGTCTGCTACCGTTCACAGGTTAATTTTTTATCACAAAATGATGTGAGCTAAGGGATTTCAGTAGAAGAGGAGGAACAGATCGAAAACACCTTGCCAAGGAGTACCGTGTTACCCAGTCAATGGGTTGTGGAGGTCTGGTAAGCAGCCGCTCCACGTAAAATACTGATACCTATTCAGCTGAATCCGGTATGACTGGAAGCCGACCCCAATATAGATGGGAAAGGCTAGGCAGATAATGATAATCTGTACAAAAATTATGCTCTACCTCTTAAGCTAGAGTATACCTGAATTTTAAGAGGTAGTACACGGTCCAGGTTTACAAAACATTGAATTGGTTTTGGAAAAATTGTGTATGTGTGTGTGTGTGTGTGTGTGGTGATGGTGTATAGGTGTATTTCACTATATAAAATTAAAATTAAGACTCCGTGTACGAGTAATCCTTTAGGAGCAGCCACTCTGTTAGTTTTGACATTGGATATTATATGCATTGTGTGCAGAATAACATGGCTTGAAAGGAAGTAAATAAATACTGAGATGACGGCTGATAGACAATTTTGAAAAAAAAAACATAATA
Source organism: Ceramica pisi (assembly GCA_963859965.1). NCBI lineage: Eukaryota > Metazoa > Arthropoda > Insecta > Lepidoptera > Noctuidae > Ceramica > Ceramica pisi. Next base: position 4,262,609 of record OY982538.1, read on the forward strand.
TAAAAAAAATTATGTTGCCGTTCATAATTATTCATCACTTTTTTTCATAGGTACTTTAGATCGCGTTTCAACCTGCAAGTAACTTGCTTGCAAGTTTAATCACATTGCGAGCTACCCATGTGTAATGTGATTGAGCGCTCGATTGTGCCCGCAGTGTAATTAAATTTTCATGCAATTTGCTTGCAGGTGGAAACGCGGCTTTATATCTCTGCCAACCGCTTGAATGTCAGCAAAACATCGAACATACGATACAGAAAAATACTTCCGGGATAAAAGTATCCAATGTCCGAAGTTTCATCCGAATCCTATCAGCGGTCTAGTCATGAAATGGTAAAAAACGGACTGACAGGCTGAGTCACATAATAAAAATAATAATAAATTTAATCTTCACGCTAAGACAAATAGGAGCAGAACATTCATGGAAAATGTGACGCAGACGATGTTGCGCGGGTCAGCCAGTTTTATATAATATGTAGTGACTGTGATATAAAAATATCATGTCACAGTGTTTGTTCTCGAACTCCTCCGAAACGGCTCGACCGGTTTTTATGACATTCTTGTGTATTTTTGTTAGGTCAAAGAATATTTCGTAGGCTATTTTTATTTTTTGGACATTTTTTTACAGTTGTTATACATAATATTAGTATCGAAATATAAATGAACAGTATTCCTAAATAAACCACACAAAACCACCAAATACTAACTCACAAAGCAAACTATATTGCATCAACTTCATTCGGATTCGACGAACCGCGTTACAAAGCTAACCAAACAAAAACATGTGCTCCTGGCTTGTATGAAAACGCTGTTATATTCAAGCCAGAGTAGTATTTAGGTAAACCCCGAGTGCACAAACAAACAAAAGTTCTATAAAGAACAAGCTAAATTACACATTCATTGAAACGTCTAATTTCTATATGACTTTTTGCCTGTTTTTGATCTGAGGGCCGATTATACTACTTTTTAAATAACGTTTGCATTCGCATGTTAATCGCTAACTGTCAAAAATGCCTGAATTTTCATACATTTTTGACAGATTGCGATTGAGATGCGGATGCGATAGTGGCTTGAAAATTAGTAGAGTTGGCACAGATCAGTTCTTAGTGATCAGTAGGCTAATTCACGTAACTAAATAAGTGCTATTGCAGTGCAGTTGAAGTTAAGTTTCGATCAAAACAACTTTTTTCGTATTCTCTACCGCTGTCAGACACGCTCGCGTCAAGTTCGCGTCACGCGAGCGCAATCAATTTTATTGTTGTGTGTCTTTTGTGCGTGCTTCGGATCGCAACATGATCGGTATTCGACTGTTTGTTTGATTTCTCAAAATTACAGCTTAATAGTTTAAGTTTAAGTTTTAAATATTATAATAACGTCATATTCATTGAAATTTAATCGATTCTATTCGATTTGTATAGTGAGTAAATTTTTTTCTCTCCACCATAAGTTTGGTAGAGTTTGGCTGTCGTGCAGTTGACGTGCAGTTCCCGCGCAGCTTACGCGCAGTTCAAAGATTACAAGAATACCGTTTATCACTCAAACTTGAACTTAACTACAACTGCACTAAAACTTAATCGGCGCGTCATAAAATTACGTGAATTAGCCCTCTGAACGTCCTTATGGTAAAGCGGAACCCTTATAAGATCACGCGCGTGTCTGTTGTCTGGTTGGCTATTTGACTGTCACAGCTTTTTTTCTCCAAATCTACTGAACCATCAGTTGAAATTTTGAAGAAATATGAACTTTTGTGACCCAAATACGGGTGCGTTAGGGACTGCTCACACTTATTCAGCTCCATTTGAAGCTCGCCGAACGATTTTGGTCACACTTATGCAGTGCTACTTATATCAGCCCCGTACAGCGACGTAAGAATGAGACGGCGGCAGTGGCAGAACAGCGCTGAACTCGATCTATAATAGCACTCGCACGATAATAACACATTTTTTTGTTTGCCGCGAAAGCTAAATGCACGCGGAAAGCTGAACGGATGCGTACGCGTCTCCAAACATAATAGTTTTTTTCTATGGGCTGAATAAGTGTAAGTAGTTAAGCAAAACTATATTTCGATGATGGGGTCACGTTTACAGGACAATCCTTTGGATATTTTAAAGGACTTAAGGGTTTCAATGTTTTTTTGATGATTTATGAATCTGCTAAACTAATTAAATGGATATTTTTTTTAGATTGTGGCTGTCAATAGTTCGAGTACAGAATATGTTTTTCTTAGTGACAGTTCCTTTTGTTGTTTTCCTATGTTAAAGGTGCTGTGAATAAAATCTAAAATGAAATTAGGACACTCCCGCGGGCGTTTTCATACCAAACGAAACACTGTGCAATTTAATACTCGACGATGTCTGTTCATAATTATTTTACTGCTAACATCGGAGTTTTGATGATAACCATTCCTGTTTAGTTCCAAGAGTAAAAGAGAATATTATGTTCTTTAATGTACGCCAAAATAGTTACACAATTGTTTCACAAGAAACTTTGATTTCAATATGATTTAGTTTCTAAATATAAGAAACTAGCTGACCCGCGCAACTACGTCTGCGCCACATTTTCCATTAATGCTCCGCTCTTATTTGCCTTAGCGTGATCATATATAGCCTATAGCCTTCCTCGATAAATGGGCTATCTAACAGTGAAAGAATTTTACAAATCGGACCAGTAGTTCCTGAGATAAGCGCGTTCAAGCAAATAAACAAACTCTTCAGCAGGTAGAGATTATCTTTTTTCCCCGTTTCCGTAAGATTTTCGGGAAGTTCTCTCTTAGTGCTCCCTACACTCTCCAAGGAACCTTCATGCCAAATATCAGCTTCATACGACTAGTAGTTTCGGCTGTGTATAGTCTATCAATCACTCAGTCACTCAACCGTCTGACTGAGTGACTGAATACAATTCTCCCGATACTGACTAGTAACGGAAGAATTTTATATGTTAGGTTTGATTATTTATTTATTCAAGAAAGTTACCTAAATCTATACTACTCGTATATAATAATCTATACTAATATTATAAAGCAGTAATAATAATATTATAAAGCTGAAGAGTTTGTTAGTTTGAACGCGCTAATCTCAGGAACTACTGGTCGGATTTGAAAAATTATTTCAGTGATAGATAGCCCATTTGTCGAAGACGGCTATAGGCCATCACACTAAGACAAATAGAAGTGGAGCATTCATGGAAAATGTGACGCAGACGAAGTTACGCGGGTCAGCTAGTACGTATATAATGTCTTCTGCCAAACTGCTGTACAGTCACTAATTTTAGCGTTTAAACAACCGCTATTACAGAAAGAATATCACTTTACCCAAACCACTCTCTGTCGTCTAGATGTAGTATGATTATTCCTTTATATTTCAATTTATTGATGAGGAAACTAATTATTTATATAATATATTTAGTATATTTGAATAACTATAATAATATCATTTATAATAAAATAAATTAAGAAATTAAAAAAACAAATATTATAAATAATAAAGATATTCAATCTAATAAAACAGATATAATAATTCTTATAGAATTAAAAGAAATAATTTCGGTTTTAATTTGAGATTAATATTTTATTTAAAATTAACTTTTATTTCTTTTTTATTTATTTGAATTCGGGGTACATTGCCTCGTTATCGATATGATAAGTTAATATATTTAGCTTTTCTATAACGTTAAAAATCCAAACCCAACAATTTAAAAACTCCCGAATTCTTAAACCAAAAAAGGAAGACCATCACAAATATCCAAGTCAGGAAAATTCAAACACATTAAAATTAATTAATTAATTTAATAATCTAAAAGGTTGGAAGAGACCTGAGCTCGCAAAGGACCTCTCACGGACCACTGTCAGCGATCTGACAGTTTATTCCAATGGACTTAATGAAGACGGTCCGTAGTGGTTAATTCAGTTAATTTTTTTTTTTAAGTAATTAATGAAATTTTCGCCTGTTTTTGCGTTTTAGATGAGCTGAATTTTTTTGGGTGATGTAAGTAAGTACTTACCTATAACTAGTTTTAGCGAACGGTTTTTTCCGCGTAAAAGTAGGAATTTATCCCAGGAAAAAGGTTAAAGAGGCTTAGTAATAGGGTTCCGTTACGCTTGGGTACGGAGCCCTGAAAATATTAGGCTTTCAGAACACCAAATTATGTTTTCTTGACATAAAATTAATATACTGACGATATGTATTTACGGGAGTAAAAATAAATATATAATATATAACCATATACATCCTTTAGCCAAATCTATACTAATATTATAAATCTGAAGACTTTGTTTGTTTGTTTGCTTGAACGCGCTAATCTCAGGAACCACTGGTCCAATTTGAAACATTGTTTCAGCGTTAGATAGCCCATTTATCAAGAAAGGCTTTAGATTCTATATATCATCACGCTAAGAGAAAAAGGAGCGGAGCATTAATGGAAAATGTGACGTAGACGAAGTTGCGAAATTCCTGATCTGAAAATACACAGACAAATAGCTGAATCTACTAAAAACCTTCAAAAGTCCAACTTCTATCTAGTATCGTAATCCCCAAAGCTAATAATAACGCGTTAACGTGGCAACATGGTTTCCAAATAGTTTTCACCGAGCGCCATGACATTCCGACATATTGGTGACATCATCTGGCGTAACCAATATGGCGCGCGCGGTATTGGACAGTTCCATTTTCAAAAATTGATATTTTTTTTGTGACAATTTATCACAATATAACGGTGTTGACGTTAAGCATGTATTCTATTTCAAAGTTTTATTTTTATTTTATCGGGTCCCTGGAGTCCCGGATGGAAGAATTATTGGCCCCTGCCTGACCACTGACAATTAAGTTTGCTTTAAAATGGCAGAGGTATTATTGTGTTTCATTATTACGCATTGAAAAACGCACAGTAAGCGCTACGTACCCTCTGTTTTTGTTGCAAAAATATCATTGACTTATCAGAGGAGCCCTGAAATTCATATGCCCTTCATCGATTCCCAAACATGTCTTTGTGATAATAATACGAGGAATGTGGAAAATACTATGACAAAAGTTTTCATTATGACTGAGGATGACTTTTATTTATAGACTAGACTCACGTTTGTCCACTGTCAAACTGGTGAAAAGAGACGATATGGTCGACGAGCACGCTTGCATAGAAATAATCCTATTCACTCTTGACATAAAGACTATATTGCTGATACATCGACGAATAGAGAACTATGAAATAGCTCGAGGGATTGACTTAAGGAGCTCAAAAATAATTCAGTCGCACGGATCGCTCTCAAGGTTAAACAACGCTTGCCAAAGTTGGTCTGTAGATAGGTGACCATCTTAACATACCGAGTATCCTCCTTCCCTTGGAAAGCAACTCAAGCGTTTGAGCGCGACTGTAATTTGTAGATCTATGGCAGTATTGACGGATTGTCAGAAGCCAGTAAATCTGACTCAAGTCTTCCCAGGAACTACCGTGTTACCCAGTTAATGTGTTGTGGAGGTCTGGTAAGCATCCGCTCTACGAAAACTTACTGGTATTCACCTGAATCCGGTTTGATGATCCGATAAATAAATAAATTTTAACCAAACTCGTTTTTTATTTTTCTCTTCAACGTGGTTGCTACTAGTTTTTTCAGATACTGTTTCAATTACAGTACTTTAACTAATTAGTTTGATTATCATTTTCATTTAATACGAGCTCACCTTCGCAACTTCGTCTGCATCACATTTATTTATTTATATGATCTAGAGACCTCTCAAAAAGACCCTAAGCCCAGATTGGGACCAAATCGTGTTGTCTTAAATTACTATTGTTATTTTATTTGCCGATGTTGAAGCGTTAAAGCCTTCCTCAATAAATGTGCTATCCAACACTAAAAGACTTCTTCAATTCGAACCAGCATTTGCTGAGATTAGCGCGTACACCCACATTTTACCATTTTTTTTTTCAGTCCGATATAATTGCCATCAACCGACAACCAACCAGAATTAAGAGGTCTATCACAATTTGACTGTGTTTTTTGTATAAAATGGCCAACTTTGGCTTTTTCATTCTCAGAAACTTAAATATTTCGACAACTTTGGCTTATTTGAGAGTTATTAGTATAGTTTATAGCGGCGTCACTTTTCGCACTTTTAATAAAAGTTTTTTGTGTATTTGTTAATAAAGTAAATGCTTAAATAAATAAAAGTAAGTTTCTCATGAGACGCACGAAGGTACTTTTTCGAGCTCGTGGATTGAACTAGGTACTGGACTAACCAAATAATATAATGTACGTAAAATATACCAAAATAAACCATGAATTATGGTTAATAAGAAATAAAATTTAATAAATACATTTTAAATAAATTTAAAAATAAAACCTTAACACACACGTAATTGCAACTGTCTAATTTCTACATAATGCGATGAGTCAGCAGTTTTGTGAGTGAAAACGTGTGATAGGGCTCCTAAGAACGCTTCAGAATCGGCTTACACCCACATTAAGCTTTAATGTATTGCCTGAATAATACTAAAACAAAAGTCACTGGATTTCTTAACTTATACTGACAACAAACAAACGCGAAAGAAGTAACGGGCAATTATTTATTTATTTAACACTTTCAGCACATAAAGAAGTACAATGGTGGACTTAATGCCATAGGCATTCTCTACCAGTCAACCTTTGGGTGAAGCAGAGAATAGTTGTTGATGCAATATGGTACTATCTAACAATAATAAAACAATCTGTTTATGTTGATGTTTACAGTTTGCCAGATACCTATTTAAAGAGCGAAAAATCGTCTAAAATCGCATCGAAACAAACTAAAAATAGCTCGAGATAAAAATATAAAGCACCCAGCTATATTTGACCGGACCGCTACACGGGTGCGCCGGACATACAATTAGGTATCACCTCTCATGAGGCTATTTTTAATGCTCTTAATTGAGATTAAAAGCGGTTCTTGAAATTGCTCATAAATGGGTTCTTTTATACCCCTAAGGATTACTTACTAAACCTATCTTTAAACATGTGCTAATGTAATGTTACTATATTATTTTATGTAATACATCATCATCAGCCTTAGGTAATACAATTTATTTTGGCCCAACACGTCTTTTTGGTCCATAGTTCTCTTCATAAACATCTGCTTAGCCTTATCCCAATATATAAAGCGTTCGTGTACAGTATTTATTTTCGTCTAGCCTTTTCCCTCTGTTCAGCTCTCCTGATCCTTCTTCTCCAGAGACATCTGTTCTAGATCGTCATTCGGTCTGTGGCCAGTTTAGAGGTAAGCTGTACAGAGAGTAAAGTCCCGTAAACCTCCATTAAAAAGGGAGGAACCTCCGCCTAGGTGGTTGTTATGCCTAGGGGACAACTGCCCGATGGACATGGATATTCGGGTGATGTATATATTCAAATCGTTTTTGTAATTTACCGACAGTTGGATAGATGGCGTCGCTGTTGTTTTTATTGCGATGTATATTTGTTCCTTTGGTTTTTTCAACACAACACAACACTTCTCGTTGCTGAGATATTTTTAGTTGATAACCGTTAGCCATGTTGAGCTTCTTTAATTTCTAAGTTTGAGCTACACGATAACTGGCAAATGCTTGCACTGTCTGGACAGGTCTACTCAATCTGTGTGGTACTTTCCTCAAAAAACCACTTCAGACATTAAACTACGTGGTTCTCATCTGATTTGACCAGTACGATTGTATGGACTTCAAAAGAGACTTTGACCTCTGGGTTTGTTTCGGTATTTCTTCTCAGAGCAAACAGCTAGGAAACACCGGCCTCATCTAGTTTAAAATGATAAAAAAAGATTGACGTGTAAAAGTGTTATTTACAACCTACTTACAAAATGAATATCATTTATCATGTAGGATGGGGTCTACCTCAGCCTGTTAGTCCCGATTCCAGTTGCAGCACTTTCTTGGCCGTGTATTTGTCAGGTCGACGCATGCATTTCTTTTTAACTTCTCCGGTATTGGTTTCAATTTGAAGCTGCCTCTCATGTACGTTTGGCTCTTTATCTAGAAGAGGTCTCACTGAGAATCATCATCAAAATTAATGGTCAAATGAGAATTCGCATTTTGTTGACGTGCACCATTTTCATCTGATCTGCTATGTGTAACAATTTTAACTGGATTGGTTCAGAAGTTTAATTCCGCCAAGCCCGGACCAAAAGTCGTAGTCGGCCATGCGCCACCGGTACATGGTGGACATCCCACCCACATGCACAAAATGTTTTGAGAACACTTTCATTGTGCGTACAGCTAAGGAGTGGAATTCCTTGTCAGAGTCTGTTTCTTTATAGCCACAACCTGGGAGTCTTTCAATCAGGATTGAATAGGATACTTCTAAGCCAGCGTGCTCCATCTTCCACCACTTCATCGCTTACCATCAGGTGAGACAATGGTCAATCGTGTGCCTATCAATTAAAAACAAAAAAATACAACCGACTTCCAAAAAAAACAGTCACTACAAAGTAAAAAATAACTTTAATTTCGGAAGTTGGTGTTTTTGTTAGTTTCTTCGTATTTTGACACCGACTTCCGAAATTAAAGTAATTTTTTACCTTGTAGTGATTTTTTTTTTGGGAGACGGTTGTATTTTATGTAAAAAGTTTTTTATTTTTCACTTTTTAGTGGTACCCCACACTTAACAACACCACTGCAAAATCGCAGAAAAGCAAAATACGCAATTTCGATTACTTGGATGATATAAAACTATCATCCAAGTAGACGAATTCCACCTATTTCGATTTAAAATCCAAAGTTCGTAACCGATTTTGATGAAATTTAAATGGGTCCAATCTGCAAGTATATCCTTTCAGATAAAATAAAAAAAAAATTAAATCGGTTCATAATTGTCGGAGTTATGAGGTAACAAACATAAAAAAAAACATACAATCGAATTGATAACCTCCTCCTTTTTGGGAAGTCGGTTAAAAAAGAATATTCGTAGCAAATTGGCTGGAACTGACGGACATACGGACAGACAGACGCCTGAAAGCCTAAAAGGGATCCGTTTTTTCCTTAAAAGCCCTAGATTCCTCATCCTACTTATAAATAAATGATCAAACACTACAGTGTTCAGTGCCAGACTATGTGAGTGCCTATCTTCACTAGCCAACACGTGACGTCACGGTAATAGCACTTCAGTCGAGTAACGTGTTCACACGCGTTCAGTGCTTCGGCAATTAGGGGCTGAGTAGCTCTAGTGTAGGTAAAAATGTTTACTTAGACGTTGTGACTTGGAAATCCTGAAGTGGAAAGTTACTACGATCAGTTTTAGGACATTATACAGAAGTTCAAACTTCTGTATTATTATTTTTTTAATTATTATTCCATTTATTCATTTTCTAAACATATCATTTACATTTTTAAACATTTCTAAAAAATTAAAAAAAAAAACATTTATAAATATAAAAAATAGTAGCCCACCGGTATCGGGAACAGGGTCCAAGCTACCGGTGGTCAAAGCTCCCGAGAGAGGAACCTCCTCACTATACGCGTCGTGTCCAGAAGTACTGCTTTCTGGATGCAGCCCTTGGTCCAGCTGCCCAACGAGAGCCTCTTGAGGTGTTGGTCGAGGCTCTTGGGAATTATGCCATTGGCCGTCGCCGTAATTATTATATTATAATATTTTTCTACTCCTTTGCCGTACTTTTTTGAGTAATGTCGTTGTGGGATCCAAGACAGTTAAATCACACAGCAGCAGACAGCATTCTGAAGGCAATAGCTGTACGTTTCGACTGTCCCTTCCAATATCACTGGGCTATGACTTGTGTTGGTGTGGCGAGTCATACGGTGTTGACTAGGTTAATTTAATTTTTCAATGGGTCTATGCCACCCGAAATAAAAGTTTTTTTTTTCTCTGTCTCGGGTCCCTGGAGACCCGGTCCTTTGGTAGGCGTACGAGGGGCCGAAACCAACTCGCAGAGGCCCCGTTAGACATTTATTATTAAATCGTTTCTCTGGGTCTCGTCGAACTTCATTGACTCGTCGTTTTTCTGGTATTCGCTTCTCTTGATTCTGGCTTTTTGGAGTTTCTGTGTTTGGAAATGTGTGGCGGGCTAGCCTCTAGTAAAAATAAAGGTAGCTGAAAAATGATTTGGTACAATAATAAACAACGTGCGGTATCTCTCTAATAGAGATGTTCCAAAATGTATGGAGCCTGGGCCAGGTCCTTGTACACTATACTAAAAACTAGGGAAATACATTTAAAAGAGTTCTCACCTGTCCAATTTCCTTAAAATACCTTTGTTTGCTGGTAAAGCAGAAGAAATTACACTTGATTAATTACAATTTCAACACACAACAAAAACTCGTAATTGCGGTAAGCTGTCATTTTGATTAATTAATGACGTTTGACATTTATTTCTGACATATTTATTTACCGACAACGAGACGAAAGTGAATGAAGTGACATTTTTGTGTCAACTGACAGTTATCTTTCTATGATCTATGGCTTAAATCGGTGCGACACCATGTTCAAAATCAATAAAAGTAATTTAGAAACATCAATTAACTACCACAACAGTAAACATTCAAATGAATAATCTGATTTTTTTCCGATTTCTACGGATTTGTCTCTTTTTTTTTTTTGAGAAAGTGTTCATAGACCTGACCCATTTTGAAACATCTCCTCACAAAATGTGAGTCCTGCTCAACATGTGAAAGACAAATAAATATTATTTATTTATTATTTATTTCTTTAAATATACCCGACGCGACGCAGGTATTCTGTGGTATAAAAACTTGAAGACAGCCAACTGAGTAATCCTATAAGGGTTCTGTTTTTTGACACAGAGATTCGGAACCCTAAATCATTCCGAAATAGCAACAATTAGATACACACTGAGCAGGTAAGGATAGTTCAACGCTTATTCTGTCTGCACACTAAAACAGGCCCTTGCCCTGCAATGAGAGCACATTAATTAAGTTTAAACCAAAATGGCTGTTCCCAACAGCCCGCTTGACCCATAACGATGTTTTCGTGTATTTCATCAAAAAATTACGTAAAGAGTTTTCTAGTAGTTTACCACTCAGCGTCCAAAGTTAACTCTAATGAGAGCCGTATTCATTAAATAAAGTTTTATTTGAATAAAGCCTCTTTATTTGAATAAACTTTTCATTGCGGTTAGTCTAGTGTGTAGACTCATAATATATTATGCTTTAGTTAATGTTTATTAGACGAGGACAAGAAAATAAAGGCCTTCCACACACAAGGTGCGGTGCGTCTTTGGTCTGTTTTTGGCGTGACAGCAACGTGGGCTGCCTAGCTCAAAATGAAAGAATAATTCTAATTTCGACGACCAAGCCGACTTTATTTTATGTCACAAATTCCAACGTATTTAGGTAACCCCCATGTTTTAACAGCAGCGCAGGTATTACTTATTTCTCAGAATCTGGGCTAAACTTATCTCGTACTTAGTACAGTGTATTCAAGATACTATCCATCCACCCAGGGTATTCTGTAATATATAGTATATCTGTAATATATATTATTATACATATTATAATTTTGGACATGCCACATGCATCTTGAACAAATTTACTTTTTCGAATTGTAACCTGGTGAAGCGTCAATGCCTTTTCAATATAAAAAAAATAAAATTACAATAATTTAGGATTTCTCCATATAATAGAATATGTTAGTATTTCAAATTAAATATTTTAACTTCTCAATTGATGAATCCTCGCACTACCTTTATTGCGCAGCGCCCATATATCTGAAACTTTCTTGAGTTTTCTCGCAAGGGCCAATAGATGGCGTTAGCGAGTGCGAACAGTTTTCCTGTGACCGTTCGAATAAGATGGTGTGCGCGCCTCAGCGCTCCGCTTTAAAAAAAACCTTTTTTGGTGAAATCTTGACGATACTCGTAAAATAAATGGACCTGCATCTGTGCTTCATTGGGAACTTATAGTGCAGTGTTGATTTTTGGAGTTTCAACCATCCCACCGGTGGATTTAAGAAGATTTGGCTCGTCGGCTGGCAGCCCATATCAGCGAGTGATCACGCGCGCATGAACGAGGTATTTCCCCATCTCCCTGGGTCTGAGTGTGATCTCTGGATTGCCAAGGTACGTGGGCATGTTTTGCTGCTAATAATTCTCTGGTATTGGTTTTGTCGAGGATTCATCATTATGGAAATTGAATTATTTTGAGGTCCGCCATTACACATAAAACATAGGTTCTTATTTTAAATTTTCATAAAACCTTCACAAAGGTGCAGGCTATTTACACGCCTCACCATAACCTTTTACGACACAAATGAGCCAAAAATTTAACTCCGAGTTTGTTGTTAACACAAGGTTAAATAACATAATTGGCAACTTACTCTGCCTTAATACGATAACTCTGGATTATTTAAAGCGGCTTATTAAATATGCAAAATATCTCCAAATAGAAAACAAAAGCACATCAAACGAGCCGCACCGCACCGTTCATCGTGTGTCGACTTCCTTATCCAGTTTTACAGACATTTAGTTTTTACTAGGATAAGTTGGTTTAGTGTCAGGTAACTACTTAAAAAAGTAAGTTAGATAGGTAGTTTCCTTGAAGTTATATTCTTGTACTTAGAGTCTAGTTTTCCCCTCTTTTATTAGGACTTCAGTTTTGTTTGAAAAATGTTTATTTGTATCGTTTCTTTACTAGTAGCCTGTGGTCTAGATCGATAAAATAATGTCATACTATTGACCTATTGCTACTGGTAATAATGATGTACCCATGGGAAGCATACTTTGTAAAGATGTTTCCAGTATAGCTATGACATTGCAGGCTTAAATCACCTGGCCTGTGGACGGCAAGCTATGGGTGGCTCGCCGTCCGTCCGTCTAGTGACGACAGGGCGTGTCAAAGGCGCGTTAGTGTTCCACGCACGGCTCAAAGAGAGTCAGCACACAGAGGAGCACTTTTCGGCGCGCCGTTCATTCGTACACCCTGGCGAGCACCCACGCCTCCAACTCCCAAGGAGGGGTGCCCGCCAGAGCGCACGCCGCCGAAAAGCCTACTGACCGGTAGGCCCTCGCCACCCGCTGTGCAATGGCACTTTGTGGCCTGCTGATGGCTGTCGCATTTTCCCTCCTATTGAGGGAGTCCGCGCAGATTGGGGCCCCGTATAGGGCCATGCTCCGCAGGATGCCGGCATTACAACCTTAATTTTTTCAAAGTTAGAGCAAACAGGCTACTTCTGGGTAAGCTCGCCCTATCGTAGACTTTGTCTCTGTCATATCTGACCCAGACTATAGTCAAGAGCAAACCCATATGAAGTAAAAAAAACGCACTTCAGTTTAAAAAAAAACGCACTTCAGTTTCATTGATGAAAATCGCTCTTAATCTGCAACGCATACAAACATGTTCCGCACGACGGGATCGAACTCGTGACCCGCAGAAAGTCAAGTGGTTAGGCACAGAGCCAATTAGGTCGTCAATTCACCGTTGACTCTTTCACACCTTCCCGTCAAGGAGGTCATTTGTGTCATCGTCATCATATCAGGCTGTATCTATTGTGCAGCGGAAGTTTTAGGGTTCCGAATATGATAAAACGGAACCCTTATAAGGTATCTGGTGTCTCAGTCAATTTACTCCGAATATGCTGGAACGATCCGGCTGAAAAGTGGTATACTTCTGTGACCCCAAACAACGTAACGAAACGTTTTAGTGAAAGTAGTTAGAAAGTTAAAAAAATGTTTATAAGCCGTGTCATGTAGCATTCATAAGGGTTTATTTCAATTAAACCATTTACAGGCACTTTTGAATTGTCACGGTCGGTCGGCCAAAAAATATGAAGCTATTAGCACGTTCCAAAGCATAAATCTCTATGGAGAAGAACGTGCAAGAAACTCCACGGACACTCTTTTAAAAATAATAAATCTTTACAAATTATTGTTGACATCGTGTTGAAATTATACATACCAGGTACACTGATTAGTACGAAACTCCATTGTTCCACTGGTAGACCATATCAACGGTTATTTTGATACAGAAAAAGCAGCTATCAGAAGCCAGTCATCAGCATCGCAGCCGAAAGGCGTCCACTCCAGGACACAAGCCTCCCTCTAGTGTTTCCACAACAACCGGTCCTGTGCTCCTCGCATCCATCGGCTACCCGCAACCTTCACCAGGTCATCGGTACACTTTATGGGAGGCTTTCCAACGATGCGTCACTCGTACAATCATCGGCACGATTCTTGAGCGCTGACCTTCACCTGCGCAAAACTGAGTTCTTGGGTCCCTTTGGTAGTATGAAGTGAGGTGCGGAGGGGGGGCGGGGAAAGTGCAGTGATTGGCCCGTCGCGCATCGCACGTCATAGCCGTCACTCGGGATTTGTTCTTTACTCTTGCTGCACGTACCTCACGACGATGTTTTATTTGTCATAAGGTGAAAGATGCGCAAAGCGATCCCCACTCTTCCGCCGAGCGCTCAAGAACCGTGCCGGTATCTGTACGTATCGTTACCACTGCACCACACTTTATATGAGAAGCTGACCTCTGAACTCTTCTGCTTTTTAATATTACTAGTTGACCCGTGCAACGTCGTATGCGTTACATTTTTCATTACTGCTCCGCTCCTTTTGGTCTTAGCGTGATGATATATAGCCTATAGCCTTCCTCGATAAATGGGCTATCTAACACTGAAAGAAATTTTCAAATTGGACCAGTAGTTCCTGAGATTAGCGCGGTCAACCAAACAAACAAACAAACTCTTCTGCTTTATATAATTAGCTATTTATAATATTGAGTATAGATACTTTTCTAATGGTCAAGCTAAAAATGTTAGAATGTAATAGTTTGGCGATCCTTCGAACTACATATGTCGGTAGCTTTGGTTCTCTTTCGAATATCATCACTCCTGTTTCGATCACGTAAGGAATCTCCAAGTATTGTCATCTCCATCCCCTTTTTTCCATCCAATTTAGCCCAGAAGCTGTTCGAAATATTTGAAAATATTGGATATTTCGGCTTTGGCCCAACAGTAAAATCAACTCTTTTTTCATTGAATTTTTCAGATTAATTGACTTTAAAGCATGGCAGGCGTTAGTGTTAGCAGGTGTTATGTAACACAGTGAGGCAAAGTGTTAAAATGAAATTCCGTTTTTTTTTGTGAAAATTAATTGTTTTTGTGACTGTTCCTAAGTTACCCTAGGCTGATAAAATTTTCGTTTTTCCTAAATTGCCCTAATAGATAAGGTCGGTCCCCCCGAAGGGGGAGAAACACGCCCCAACCAACGCGTGTCCCCGTAGGACTCAGACCAGACTGGACATCCTCCCGCCTATTATTCGAAATGAATTCCCAGAACTACTGCCTTGTCCGTCCATTTAGGTGCAGGACAAGGAGGGGATACTAGGTGAAGTTAATATTGGGAATTCACGGTTAGTAATACATCAACAAAATAGTAAATGGTCATGGAACAAATATGAAATTACAGAGTATGAAGCTAAGAAGACAAGAGGACTGCAAAAAGGAGAATGATACGTAACGCTTGCTTGACTAAACATTATTTCGAATTACGTTAATAAACTACTTCGCAATAGTCTAAAGTCCCCACTACAGTGACATGAGACTATTTTACAACAGCCAACACGTCGTACGTGTGCCGTTGGTCCTATTGCGCATAGGCCTAGAGAGGACCTGCTGCGGTCACAACTGTACACGTTCCCTATACTCAAGCATGTCTTACTTAATCCTAAGGCCGAGGACTGTGAAGTACCTCTGCTATTAAGTGAGACAAGTTTCCAGGAACACTGGACGCGCGCTATGTAAATTAGCCCCTTAAATCGGCCTACAACCCAGTACCGAGACAATACAATTGTTAACTTAGCACAAGCGTACCGCATCGTCAGTCGTTTGCAGAATACATTACACTGATTCGCTATATGCCGAAGTGGTTATAAAATCGTCACCTCGCACTTCCTTAATCTAACCCATTTCGAGGAAGCACTAGAGTACTGCAGCGACCGTTGCCACGTCTGGCAGCGAGCGTTCCATCTAGGCTTCCTAAAATATGTATTTCGCTAAATATTATTTTTTTTATATCAGTGAGAGGCCTCGGGGGCCGGTTGTGATTTAGCGAGATACGATACAGTCCCTATCGTCCAGTAGGACAACTATCAATTCAGTTCAACCCGTACTTGGTGAAGCCTACCCCCCTCCAATGGAAGTGTGCATTTTTCAGAAACAGTGCAAAGTATAAACTGCTCTCAGTCAGTCCTAGGGAGAGGCAATCTCTACTAATGTTTGGTTGGTATGACTAACTGTTACACATTCTCAAGAGACTATTATAGTTCAAACGTGCCCTAACTGGTTGCGAGTACTATTCGGTTCAGCCTTTCCTAAGTGGTGACTTGGTAGGGTTCGTCATGAGTCAGGTTATATAGTCATTGTCGCATAGTCTGATGCTGGGTCATAAGCACACCCTATAGAAAGGCTTTCTCCGAGTCCCTAAAACCAAACACAGGTGTTGACTACCTCATTTAAGTCATAGAAGGAGATAAGGAAGGATTATGCATACATCACTCGCCCTATCCGTTCTTCCACACCATCACTAAGATTCACGCGAACTATCACGCACGGGCCTTACACTCTGCTTACTTTAATACTAGCCTCACATAACCTTGTCTCAATCCAAAAATACATCCATCCCTAACACCCACACGCCATACATACTATTCGCATATCAGCGCCAGAATAACTTAGGTACAATCTAAATCTACAGTAGGTCTCACCGCTCAAGACATCGACCACTCGCCCTGTGATCATGTTGGAAGCCAGCTGCTAGCCAATCTGCGGAAACAACATTAGTACCCTAACGATAACTATACTACCCTTATGATACTTAATTTAAAGTTATCACTTACCAGGGTCCGAAATGCAAGAATAGATCGCAACTCACTTACAGAAATCTGCTCACAAGTTACCAGATGCGTCACCCACACCGCTCTTCCCACCAAGCGTGCACCTTCGCGTCCGTCCACTGACTGTCCCTACTCCACTTCCTTTCAGCCCAACATCTCATCCCCCGTCGCCCCTCTCGTACCCTTTCTCGAAACTTTCGAATATTTTTTTATCTATTTCTCAATTGTCGCAAGGGTCGGTCACACTTAGGTAACTAAATGTTTTTGCTCTAGGAACGTACAAATCGTCTGAGTTATTCGGCTATTCTGATATCGACTCTGAGGTTTGTGAAGAAGGTCGCATTTCATCTAACGTAAAATATTGCATTCGAATAACGTTTGGTACTTGGCGCGGTTGTTTCCCATTAAAACAAAGATTGATTGATTTGCTGAGTACCAAATCTCATGCTACACATTTCAAAAGCAGATACTTAACATATTTTGTGATTCTCGAAATTAAGTGGCAGGCTCAAAGGGACAATTTATGATCCGTCCAAGTATCTGGCAACATGTGAAATGTTTTGAAACGAATTAAATAAGTATTTAATTATCTAGGAGTGACGGATAGTCACATTTTCCATCAATCACTTTAATATTATAATATTTTATCAATATATACCATAGTAGGTATATATACACCATATATATCATAGTAGCAAAAACCTTTTATACAGCTCTTATTGTTTTTGAGCGATTGGGATCAGATCAAAAATAGATTATTAATTACAATTTAGAAATAATCCCTCAACTTTGTGTTGTATCAATCATTTTGCTAAATTATTGAATCTGAAATATTTCCGTTTTACCCAAAAGAAAGGTTGTTTGATTAAACTTGAAACGTTTAATTTATGTTACATTCAGACTGTTTCCTACCAATATTACAAACGTAAAAGTATTTAATTTGAAATGCTTCAAAGTCATAATCACTTCAGCGGCTGATCCCACTTTAAAAAAAAAATAGAATACATGTTGCACAGGTAATTAATTGGGTGTTAGGTACGTGCTAAATTAAATAAAACGACACAGTTTGGTTCTAACGCGCACGTTTTACTCGCTCGGCGGACAAGTAGAAAGTGTCCGGTCAGTGAAGCGACTATCTGGCCGCCCCACCAGTAAGGCATGTTGGTATTTATTTGTACACTACACGTGTAAACTATGAGAAGGGACTGGAATCCGTCGCCATTTTTTATTTTTTTATTCAAAGTTATTAACATGCATGTTTGGGTAGAATTTTAATGGTTTTCACTGTTCTCATATCGTGACTTTACCATGAAATATCTCAGCAACGTGAGATGTTAGGGCACCATGTTCTTGATATTGAAAAAAGTTTGAACCCCTTTCAACAGCAACTCTAATAAAACTTTCGTCTTTCATTTGTTAATAAATGCTGGAAAAAACTTTCCACATTTTTGCTACCCATTTGGGTCTTGTGAGTGAGAAAAAAGAGAAAAAAGCACCATTAACAGTAAGCAAACAAGAACATAACATAACCCAACTACAAGGAAAAACATGTTTTTCTTGCAATATGCTTTTATTTTTATTTTCCAGCGCGTGGAAAGTGTTTTCTACCTCATATTAATTCAATAACGTACGTACACGTGTTCCCTGACGATATTTTACAACAAAATATAAACAGCTAGTCTTGAAAGAAAAACCTATACCCAAGATGAAAAACATGCATAAGTAAACCCTGATTTATATATAACTACATTGTTAGTTGTAGTTAAATTATACTGAATATAATAGATACTGAATACCACAGGCGTATTATAGTCGTGGTATAAGGGGGTGTTTAGGAGGTCCAGACCCCACCTCCTAGCAGACGATGAATAAATCTTCTTCATTCTATCATTTGGGCAGAAAAGTCTAACGACCCCACATACCCCAGTCTCAGAGTTTCTAAACCCCCTCAAGAGCCTCTGACATGGTTTATTTGACGAAGGCTATTTGGCGGCCGGGACCACCGGCTTATACTTGCCTTCCGAAGCACAGAATCATCTTTTTATCACATTATCAGGTGATTCAAGCCTGCAATGTCCTAGCCAAACTGGAAAACCACTTTACAAAGTATGCTTCCCGTGGGAACCCACGACTACCGGCTCAGAAGGCAAACGCTTTAACCACTTGAACACAGAAGCAGATGAATAAATAAAAACCGCCAATAAATATTTTGACCGCCAAAATATATAATTTCTAGCACTTCGAAAGAGATTGGTGTTCAGAATTCTGTCTTAACTGCGCGGCTGCGTGAACCTCGGGCAAAATTCATATTTTTTTATTTTTTTTTAGATAATTATAATTATTAATAACGACTGTCAAAGATCTACAACAAATGAGAGCTGGGAGTGTGGGAGCAATGGCTTAGCGTGCTATTCAAGACACCTTCGTGCTTCAGGGACTCAGTATATTAAAATTGTCACCCATTTACAACCTCGCAGCGTCACTTACCTTGAAGATCGTCCCGTGCGGCTGTTATAATTTAGCCACAAGCTCTTCATATTTTTATTAATTCGTCTAGTGTTAATCGAAATAGTGGGCATCAATATCACTATCACACATATTATAAAACAAAAAATACTATATAAAATACTGGTATTCAGCTGAATCCGGTTAGACTGGAAGCCGACCCTAATAAAGTTGGGAAAAGGCTAGGCAGATGACATATTATAAAACAAAATTCGCCGCAACGTCTGGCTGTCTGTCTGTTCGCGATAAACTCAAAACTACTGCACCAATTTTCATGCTGTTTTCACCAATATATAGAGTGGTTTTTGAGGAAAGTTTCAATACTTAATTTGTCAAGCGGGCGAAACCACGGGCATCAGCTATTTATTCATAAAAAAACACTTAATACCAACAAAACCACTTACACACAACAAGCACCACTTATTCAAAACTGCTCCAACGATACCGAATACAATTTAAACTATTTACACCTAAAAACGGTACACTCGTTTACAAAATGTTGGCGAGCAAACTGGCTCGTGGTACAGTAACAACATTATGAGTCAACAAACCATTTAAAACGTTATTATTCTCTACGGAAAACTGTTTTTCCGTTTTGTTTACTGGCGATGTATTTATCGCACCTGTGTTCGTGAAATTTAATGAATAATACATTGAATAAATGCTTTTTTGTTGTGCTGTCTGATGGTGACCTTTTCTCTGTGTATAAATGGTTGTCATGAGAGGATAGCTTGTTTGTGTTCCAGTAAAATAATGGACAAAGGAAATTTTAACTTTTATGTCGTTAACGTGAAATCTGCAGACTTCAGTTAGGTGGGACGTGCAGTATTATTACGAACTTGTATATAATAGTTTGATTAAGTATTTCAATGTTAAGGATTTCTTAAATTCTCAAATGATTTTAGAAGTGTTAGAAAATCAATTTATTAAAAGGATTTTGTACTTTGTATTAAATTTACAGTTTGTAACGCCACTTTTTTACGTGTGCGGAATGATTTTTGAAGTTTAAATATTGTTGTCATTGTTATAAATAACAAATAACATGGAAGAAAGAAATATAAATTAATATCTAATGTGAATCTTTTAGTTAAAAGACAGATAAATCTTATTTCCTGATGTCGAAATAATGTAACCAGTATTCAAATAATACCTATGTATGTTTAAAAATATTTATATACCTATGATGTTGTTAATGTTGCTTCCGATCGACGCGCGACGTTAAACCGTCAACGCCGGCTGTCACTGAAAACCAGCGCTGTGGCTCTGTCTCGCACACGAGGCCCAGCATTATGCTGCGAGATGAGCATTTTGCGCAGATTTGACGCATATCTTCCTAATTTTTCATATATAAAATTGTAATGTTTGTGTATTTTTAGTATGCGTCATATTGACCGCAAATAAACTCTTTTTCTTTATTTCTTAAACTCTTCTTCCACTTTCCACTTAACAAATAATTTCCAAAAGCCAACTTACTCAATCAAACAGATCGTGTAATACAATTCCATCCAAACTTACTTGGGACAAAACTTAGGCCACATACGAACATCTATTAAACGTGTTTTCTTTTGTTTTGCAGGAGGGCGAGCGACTGAGAATATGAACGCGTCACGGCTGCCTGGGTTCAATGACACTAGCCGTGAGTTATTTCTCATATATCTTATATATAGAGCAAGGAAATGCCTTCGCAGTCACTACTTTTTTTTGGATGGGATATAATCAAATGATTCCTTCCGCTCTGAGTGGAGTAGAGGGGAGTGTCAGACTCTTATTGACTACAACCCATCCGTGTTCTTCCTGCCCTTTGTGTTCCAGGGCCACAGTAAATCTTTCGACCAATTTTGCAAATCGCAGTAACTGCCAGAATCCCCTGCCAACGCTTTTCATACAAACTAAATGCATAAGTAGATACTTTCTACTCAAGTCAACAAAGCCTAGCCTTTTCCTAACTTTGCTGGATCTAGTAGTACAGATGCCAGTATATCAAGCTGCAAGAATCTGTCAAA
Source organism: Ceramica pisi (assembly GCA_963859965.1). Lineage (NCBI taxonomy): Eukaryota > Metazoa > Arthropoda > Insecta > Lepidoptera > Noctuidae > Ceramica > Ceramica pisi. The sequence goes on from OY982538.1 coordinate 4,283,929, forward strand.
TTTCTTTAATAGATTTTCAACTTTAGAAGTGAAGCGATTAGGTTCAAAGTTGTTTAGGAAAATTTGGCAGTTTTGGGTAGCTTGATGTGCTGGCATTAGTAATTTACGAGGCGCGACTGCCCGTTCGGCTTCCACAAAACCAAATCTCATTCGTTGGCTAACAATATACAACGTGTAACAGAATAAACGCAATACCTCTTAAGGGGTCATTGAACTCATCATTATGAACAACTTTTACTATGGAACCAACCCCGAAATCGCGAAAAAAAATCTACTGTTCAGTACATTTTGTCGAGTTATGCGTACAAAAATGTATGGGGCAGTCGATTTTTTTTTCGCGATTTCAGTGTTGGTCCCATAGTAAAAGTTGTTCATAATGATGAGTTCAATGACCCCTTAAGAGGTATTGCGTTTATTCTGTTACACGTTGTATATACGTTTTTGAAAAACTTGTCATAAATTCTTCAGTCTACCCGGCGAATATCAAAAATATTCTAATGATAGCTTAGACTAATGTCTTAACGTTCTTTTCAAGTAATGGATGTCTCCTATCCAAGAACTGGCTTTGATAATGCTGGACCTTCAAAATTTACCGCTACAGGTTATTCCAAATTCAAAAGTCATTTATTCAAATTAGGCTGAGAGCCAGCACTATTTGAACGTCAAGTTTTACAAAAAACAGTCCCCCAAAACGCTCGCCCGTCACCACTTCCTAGTGTTTAAGTTGTGGAAAAGAAGTGGTGCAACAAACTCCCCAGCAACACATCTGTTTATTAGGTTTTAATAATACTGTACGACACAAATGACATATAGAAACTGGTGGCTTTGAAGACGGTTCAAAATGGAAACTGTGCGCCACCGTATTTACAGAACCTCGAACTTTATTAGTACTGCTCTCTCTAGACGATTGTCGCTTCCGTACTCTGTAGTCTTACATATAAGGTACGGTGATTCGACAGAAAGGATGGAACGAAGGTAGAATTAATAGATAGAATGACGGGATGGTGAAATAATGAAAGACTCTAGATTCAGGTCTAGGTCTTTTGTTGTTATTTTCTGGTTTAATAAAGAGTTTTCTGAGACAAACATTAATACTACTTGAACTAACTAAAGGAAAGTACAATTTCAAATCTTAATACTATTCTTCAATTTGCCATGTGTTATTACTTCCCAGAACTATGGCAACCTATTGAATGCTTTTAAATACATGTTTAAAAAATCTAGTTTTTTCCTCAAATAAATAAATTCAATAAAAGAAGTCAGAAGCCATACGCGTTGTTGCAGCGTAAGCATTTATCTCACCACCGCCGGCGATCAGCTAGTGGCGAGTAAAGCTTCAAACTCGAAACGATTTGGCGAGCAATTCAGTTCAGTTCATTTATTCAATAACAATTTACATTGTGTCTGAATGCGTTACTCAAAAAAGAAAAATAGTTCGGTAAACAAAAAGCAGATAACATGATTATTGGAATAATTGAAAAAATGAGTAATAATCATTATCCAAATAAAACGTCAACACAGTAAGAAATAAAATCATTAACAATTTAAATACATAGTGGTCAAAAAATTATTACATAAAAATTAGAGCAGCGAGTGAAAAGTTGCGATAGTTTTGATGCTCGGCTTTAAACGAGTGCTTTTGTGTGACGGGCTTTTACTCGCAATACTCGCTCCAGCCCGCACTATAGGTAGAAATTAACGCTGGTTGTTGAGTTCTGACCGCCCAGCGAGCATCGCCAAGCGAGTGTCTGTGCTGAGCGAGTACAATCTTTTTGATAGCTCTTGTCGCTGCAATCAACTTGAGGTCCACTCGCCGGCAGTGTGAACAGCCAGCTATCAATTATGATTGTATGTCTCTTTTTAACTCACACGAGATCTATATCTTTTGTCACTTTCCTCTGCGAGAAAATATATCATCTGCCTAGCCCTTTCCCAACTCCATTGGGGTCGGCTTCCAGTCAAACCGGATTCAGCTGAATACCAGTGTTTTACGAGGAGCGGCTGCCTACCAGACCTCCACAACCCATTAACTGGGTAACGCGGTACTTCTTTGCAAGACTGGAGTCAGATATACTGGCTTCTGACAATCCGTAACGACTGCCAAAGATCTACAAATGAAAGCCGGGACAAACGGCTTTACATGCTTTCCGAGGCACGGAGGAAACTCGGTATGTTAAAATGGTCACCCATCCACATACTTTCGGGTAGTAGTAGTCACAGTAGTTCTACTTGCTAACGTTAGTATAGATCTTTGCAGAAAAGTAGCCTATAACTGTCTCCATGATCCTATCAAAGGTTGCGGAATTTTTTCGAATCACCGCGGCCCTGGACCGCAAAGGGCATTCGGAGGAGCAAGGATGGGTTGGTAAGAGTCTGACACTCCCTTCCGTTCCGCCCAGAGCGGAAATAGTCATTTTGATGATTTCCAATGCTTCATAACAAAAATAAAAATCTTTTTACAAAAAAATACAACCGACTTCCAAAAAAAACACTGCAAAGTAAAAAATAACTTTAATTTCGGAACTCGGTGTTTTTGTTACTTTCTTCGTATTTTGACACCGACTTCCAAAATTAAAGTTATTTTTTACTTTGCAGTGTTTTTTTTGGAAGTCGGTTGTATTTTTATGTAAAAAGTTTTTTATTTTTCACTTTTTAGTGGTGCCCCACACCTAACAACACCACTGCAAAATCGCAGAAAAGCAAAATACGCAATTTCGATTATCAAAGGATCATCTAAATAGTCAAATTCCAGGTATTTCGATTTAAAATCCAAAATTCGTAACCGATTTTGATATGATTTAAATGGGACCAATCTGCAAGTATATCCTTTCAGATAAAACAAGAATTTTTCAAATCGGTTCATAATTGTCGGAGTTATGAGGTAACAAACATAAAAAAAAAAAAAAAAAAATCATACAACCGAATTGATAACCTCCTCCTTTTTAGGAAGTCGGTTAAAAAAGGGATCCAATCGCTTTTCCAAAATAAAATATGAATGTACTAAATAATTTGAGTAAAATAATCGTAAAAGCGTGACAACTACACAAACAAACGCACTATTGTATTTTGCTTCGCCCGCGTGATCCCTAGGGAACATATTCCCGCGATGAAAAGTAGCTTATGTGCTATTCCAGACTATAATCTATCTTTGTTCTAAATTTCATTAAGATCCGTTAAGCCGTTCTGGCGTGATTGAGTAACAAACAACCAAACTTTCACATTTATAATGTTACTCGTTTGGTGTAAAGCGAAATTATAACCATCTTCCCCTCGACATTATAATTATTAAAGGATATTGCAAACTGTCGTAAGCCGTTTTCCGAAGCTACTCGCTAGCCTCTAGGCGCAAGCTAGCCGCCTGCCTGTGCGTTCGCGACCTTTTACAAAAATAATCCTTATAGCATGATTCAGTATTCACGCGCGATGGCTTATTATTAGCGTATTTCATGTTTAACTTTGGTTTTTCTATACCGATTTCTATGATTCTTTTTTTATGGAATAGTTAATAATGTTAACTTCTTTAATTAGGGATGAATGAGAGTGTTATAAACGTGAGAGTAGACAAATAAAACCAGAAAGCTTCGAACTGCTAAGCTATCGGGAGTTACACGTGTTATTGTTCGTCAATCATAAAAGATAGACATATGCTGCCGTTGGAAATTTTTTATATAATTTTAAGGAGAACATTTCCGTCATACATGATTTCTGTGTAGCTTTCACCATTAAGGTTGCACACGCGACGGAAGCTTAAAAAATGGAGTAACTTCTCCCGTTTTCCCAACATTTCCCTTCACTGCTCTGCTCCTATTCTGCTCCAATTGATTGTATCGTGATGAAAAGTATACTATAACTTGCTCAGGAGTATGAATAATAATTGTACCAAGTTTCGTTAAAATCCGTCGAGTAGTTTTTGTTTCTATAACGGTTATACAGACAGACAGACAGACAGACAGACAGACAAAAATTGTACTGATTGCATTTTTGGCATCAGTATCGATCCCTAATCACCCCCTGATAGTTATTTTGGAAATATATTTCATGTACAGAATTTACCTCTCTACAGATTTATTATAAGTATAGATATAGACGGGTTTGCCCGTGACTCTAGTCTTGGTCAGCGATGACGGAGACAAAGTCTACGATGGAGCGAGCTTACCCAGAAGTAGCCTGTTCACTCTCAACTTTGAAAAGATTAGGGTTATTATGTCATCTGTCTTTACGATTCAAATAATCTTGATTTGATATACAGACTACGCACAACCTAATTCACTGGGTCTAGAAAATAAACATTTAATTTTGCACAAATTTTTATTATGAAATAACTTTGAAAATGAATCTAAATCCAAAGATCCCAAAAATTAAATGTGTTTAGGATCTCTTAAGAGTCCTATTACATTTTTTACGGAAATTCATGATTTTTGACGCTGTAATTTTCAACAGCAGTAAGATATTTTAATAATTTGATCCTGAATAACGATAGGGCCAGTCTCTTTCTTGTAAGTTAGAGTTACACATTTTCATTTTTCTTTTCGTGTAATTTACTATAAATATTTTACGAACTCAGTTTGCAAGAAAATATGTCGGCGATGGACCTTTGACGTTCAAATTCACATTGTTACAATCAATTCTTTTAAAAGCTGAAATTACTAAAAGGTAAGTTGAATGTTTTACTTGTCTATTGGAGTTCTAGAATTTCTTTAAATTCCTTGAGTTTTCACGGAAAAAAACGTAAAGAAAACCTAATTTAAGCCAAAAATGTCTTGATTCAGCGTCCATTATATTCCAAATAAAAACAATTTTATCAAATAAATTAATATGATATAAAATTTCAATCTACAATGAATACATTTCATTAGTTTTCGTTTGTCAATATAATAAAACAAAATTACAATAAATAAAATTAAAGTACTATACCTATATATATATAGATATATTCTGCGTCAATTCAGCGCGCGCGCTCCTTAGTCTCGCGCGAGCGCCCAAATAAACTTTAATCCTATTCAGACTAGTAAGTATCAAAATTGTTTCGCGGACTACAGATGTACTCCCAACGCAGACCAACGTAACTTCGTCTATTGCAAACGAGCATTTACGATTCGTAATAGGACTCTTAAATACAAATGGTCACTTTAAAATCAATTTAAAATACACAAAGCTATAGTCGATACTTTTGTTATTGGCGATGGATTCGAAATGAATTAGGATTGTAAAATAAAATATAAACAGAAAAATATTTTTATTACTCTGATTCATAAGCTCGTACATTAAATCGCCATTCCTAGAAAATATATAAATCGAACAGCCACATAGTTACAAAAAGCGATAATAACACATTTAAAGCTTTTTAAATTCTTCATTGGAAAATGCGGATTAAATACTATCAACTCTTTAGGCTTAAAAACCCAATTATTCGTTAGTTGAGCTATGAGTACGTCCACCGGTCGTATGAATAAATTACTCTGCCCACAGCCCCGGGGTACCGTAGGTGGTAAAAGGATTATATCATAAAGTCACCTAAAGACTCTTAGGCTGCGTTTCCACCAGAGATGTGCGAGGATGCGTGGCGACGGTTTTTCTTTGCGACAAGCCCTCCACACTTTTTCAACCACTGCAACTCCTGAAAGCCATAATCAACAGTGGTGACTACCAGAAAAACACCGAGCAAATGAAGCCCGATGAGTCCTGGATAAACGATTCAACTGTCTTGGATCCCGCAACGAAATTAATCAGAAAAGTACAGCGGAGAAGTAGGAAAACATTTTTTACTTCCTCCTTATCAAGCTGGAGACAGAACAAAGGTAGGCCAATAGACACTAAATAACATATTATTATACTGGCCGGGTTAAGCCCAGTTGCCAAGAAATTATATGTCAACACTAATACTTATAAAGATTAATTTAGCTAGCCTCGCTCAGCGCAGCAATTTATTAATAAAATAGACATCCCTCGCTATCCATCCTCGCACATCTCTGGTGGAAACACAGCCTTAGGCTACTTGTCTTCTTAAACTAACATATTAAGCCCTTTTCAGTAATATCAGCCATTTAGTGTTCCATTGCCTTAACAAGGCTTTAAAAGCTAGGTTACCTTTCTATGTTTATGGCGCCCTAAATAAATAAATAATTTTCCGGTACTAGATAACGATAGACATAATATACACGTAAATAAACATCACACCTGGGGGGCTACTTTGTAAGCCCGAAGTCCGTAGTTTCGGGCTTAGTTGCGGGCGTATTCTACTCCTTATTACCTAACCACTAAGAATGAATGATATCGCGATTTGACAGTAACTGTTAAATCGTGTTGTTATTCATTTTTAGTCCGGGTCCAGGACTAATCGTAAGTCCGTAGGTGATACGGAGTAGAATACGCCCGCAACTAAGCTCGAAACTACGGACTTCGGGCTTATAAAGTAGCCCCCTGATTTCCCGGAAGAGTTCAGCAATGGTGTAGGTACCTGATAGATAGATTAATATTTTTTTATTGTGACCGTTGTACAACATATATTTACAGACAAGTTAGAAGAAGACAATATGTCGTCAGATCACACAGTAGGTGGTTATATCGTTTCAAGACCATCTTTGATGATTCCATACTACAGTTACCACTATTTTAACCGATTCTTAGATATTAGTGTATCTAGTCAAACAATGTTATTTTTTTTAAGCGTGGGTACAAGACGCGGGAAATTCATTGCCAATTCATACTTACAAAATAATATACTACTTCTGGGTAAGCTCGCTCCATCGTAGACTTTGTGTCTGTCATCTTTGACCTAGACTGGAGTCAAGAGCAAACCCATGCAGAGCAGATATCCTATACATTTTGTGGAGTTATGCGCATATAAATGTACGGGCTGGTCGATTTTTCAAAAATCAAAAGTCCAAATAATTCATTGTGTAATTTGTTCCTATTGATAAGTTCAATGGCCCCTAAAGAAGAATTGTGGTTATTCTGATACAGGTTGTATATTATATGAGTCTGAAAGTAACTTTAGCTATTTGTCAGTATGTTACCTTTTCACGTCTTGAAGTCTGAATCGATTTGGCTGAAAGTTAGCATACTCGCATTAGTCAAACGAAAGTGTTCCCCTTGGATAACTTCCCACTTGAACGAAGCCGCTAGCAGGAGCTAGTCTCAAAACAAACACATAAGAATTCTCCCAACCACAAACACTTCCCAACCGTATTCTCACAGAGCACTAAACCAACAAGATACCCAAAAAATCTCGAACAAAAAGGTTCTTCACAAGAATGTAGCCGAAAAAATAAAATTCTGTTTTCTGCCACAGAAATCCTTGACCCGCCTGAACATTATAACAATTGGAACGAGATAGCGAACTTCTAAAAGTTTTTAATTCAACAAATTCTTTTATGAATCATTTACAACAGTTGGCGGGGCGGCTCCGGCCAAAGTTTTAATTTTTACATTTCCTAACAAAATTTTCGGATATTCGGGATTCCGTTTCAAAGTTTCTCCCTGATCTGCGTCCGAAAGAAAAACATCATTGTTTTTTTATAGAAATGGGTATAAACTACGTAACTGCTTTTTGTGTAACTTGTTATAATACAAAATAACAGCTGTTTTTTCGTTTTTAGAATTTTTGTTCAGCTTTACTATTTTTTTTTCCCATGTTCATTAACTTGACACCTTTTCAATTTTTTTTTTCTTTTATGGAAAATGAGCCGGCTGACTATTCTGCCAGAAATAAAATGATTAAAAAGAGGTTTAATTATTTGTTTGTAGGTTTGTAAGATAAAATCTATGAAAGTGTTCTGATCTCGAAAATTATTTAACTGGTACAAAGTGAGCGTGAGAAAATTTCGTTAGCCTACGTTGGAAAATTATTTTTGTAAAAATATAGAATATAGCAGTCTTTGGATAAAATTGATTAACGAAATATTGTTGTAAAACGCTTAACACATGAAAAACAATATACAAGAAAATGAACACTCTTCAAAGTATTTTTATCGCAACATTAAAATGTTTAACACCTCAAACTGTTATCTTTACAGCACTTTAAAACGATAAACCGAATATTTTACACGAAATCGACCTTTTTATAGCTCTTAAAAAATCCTAATCCATGTAAGATTTTCTCACCGAACTTAATCGTGGGTTTCTCATACGTTTTTGCTGTAATCATGAATTATAGCCTTCGTTTATCTGGCATTAGGTACACACTGAAATCAGAGCGTGCATTTTGGTGTGAAAAAAAAAACCTTCGACAAATCCTTTTGGCAAAGAGGTTACAAACCTTTTTGGCGAAAATGTTTGCTCATAATTAAAAAGGTACTCTTTTAACTATGGATCTTGTAAAAAAGTTATTCTTTTTGGGATTAATTACTTTTTTTTATAAAAATAAACAGAAGACTAGAGCATTAAAAAATTACCCTCAACACCGTGAACTGGTCTTGTGCCTCTTGCCAGTCTCCTGACACATGTCATTGAATCGCTGTATCCTAATAATTAGCCATAATAAAATTCAGCCCTTGGATAACGAGAATGTCAACTGCCGTTTCGAAATTTCTTTGAAAAGGCTGTGACAAGGGCCCCATGGACCAAGCGACTCGAAAATATAGTTACCAAGTTAATAAGGTTACTATATTATTATTTATTAGCTTTTGCGCGCGACTTTGTACGCGCATATCTCGTTTTTTTCCTGTTCTCGTAGGAAAATCCTAAAAAAATTCGGGAAATCCCTCCTTAGTGCTCCCTTACACTCCCCAAGTAAACTACACGCCAAATTTCAGTCTCCACGACCAGTATTTTCGGCTGCGCGTTGTCTGTCAGTAACGAAAGAGTTTTTAAACGACTTCCCAAAAAGGAGGACGTTCTCAAAACGGTTGCATTTTTAATTTATTTATTTGCTCTCATAGAAAAGAGAAAAAAAAAGAAAGAAAGAAAAATAGTTTATTTGCGGTTGCACTATATATTTTACAATTACAATTGTCACTTTTGTGCATGAACCCTGTTAGGGCATCGCAGTGTTTATGTTTGTTACCTCGTAACTCCGTCATTTATGAACCGATTTAAAAAATTCTTGTTTTATCTTAAAGGATATACCTACTTGTCGATTGGTCCCATTTAAATTTTATCAAAATCGGTTAAGGAATTTGGATTTTAAATCGAATTAGCTGGAATTCGTTTACTTGGACGATGGTTTTTTGTCATCCAAGTAAACGAAATTGTGTATTTTGCTTTCCTGCGATTTTGCAGTGGTGTTGTTAGGTGTGGGGTACTACTAAAAAGTGAAAAATTAAAAAAAAAACACAAAAAAATATTTAATTATATTATTTATACACGTTGATTTTGACACAATTTATTTGCTAATCAATTAAGAAAATAATAATAAACATAATGAAATCAGCTACTTCTTTATGTTGAGGTATAGGAGATGTTATGGCGGTTTAAAAGCCTCCTTACAGGAAGAGTTTGGATTGTTCCTTTTCTGTTTGAGTCATTAACTCCTGCTGTTACCAAACACCATCTGGCGAAGATAACTCCAATATTTGCTGTTCTCATATTTCAAATCTTGGCGCGGTTTTCGTAATTGGCTTTCATAACTTTGCATGAATAGTTAGGGGATCCTTTGCAAATCGATATTTCGAAGTATCCTTAATTATGACAAGTCGTAAATAAACACATTACCACTCCTTTGCATTGGGCGGTCGGGTAAATATGATCAGGGGGGGGGGGGGCAAAAATACAACTTTAGGAGAATCATAATATTAATTGCAGGGATTTATAAAAGTAAAGAGAGCGAGATTATACGAGTTATACGGTTTTAAAAAATACAGGTTTGATACCCCTTTTATAGAGTACGTTAAAAAATATTCTAAATTATACAAAAAGATTTGCGTTGTTGCTAAATCAAAATTTTTAAGTGATAAAATTAAAAATTCTAATAATAAAGTAAAAGCCACATGGCAAATCATTAACAATGAAACGGGCAAATCGGTTAAACGAGATAATCAGTTAGAGATTATAGTTGACAACAAATTAATCAGTGAAGCTGCTAACGTAGCTCAGGCATTTAATGCGTTTTTTTTCCAATATTCCTATAACTACAACTCGCTCCTTGAATTCGTCCCCTTCTAAAGCCGAAAACCTTTTGCATAGTAGTGTGCCTAAATGTAATCAATTATTTAGTTTTGAGCACGTAACACCTCGTGATGTAGTTGACGTATTCAATACACTGAAATAAAAAAACACAGGTGATTTCTGGGGCATTTTCATAAAACTTTTGAGTAATATAATTGACATAGAAGCCCCCTATCTTGCTGTAACTTTTAATAAATGCGTGCATTTAGGAACTTTTCCTGATCTCATGAAGTGTATTAAAGTCATACCTTTATTTAAATCAGGTCATAAAAATGACATAGGCAACTTCCGGCCTATCTCCACCTTACCTGCATTTAGTAAAATATTTGAAAAATTAATACTCAAGCAGTTGTTAATACATTTTAATTCACATAGATTACTTCACAATGAACAGTATGGCTTTACAAAAGGCCGTTCGACTACAGATGCGGGTGTCGCTCTCCTAAAACATATATTTAACGCATGGGAGAACTCGCAAAACGCAATTGGAGTTTTCTGTGATCTCTCTGAAGCCTTTGATTGCGTACACCATGACACACTTTTACGTAAACTACGTCATTACGGTCTCCAAAGCTCTTAACGTAGTTGATTCATATTTACATAATAGGTTCCAATGTGTTTATGTCAATGGTGTAAAATCTTCCGGGCTGCCAGTGCAATTAGGTGTGCCTTAAGGCTCAATACTGGGTCCATTCTTGTTTCTGGTGTACATAAACGATCTACCGTTTTTCTTAAGGGATATCTGTAACGTAGTATTGTTTGCGGATGATACCTCTCTTATCTTTAAAGTAGATAGAAATAGACAAGATTTTGATTACGTAAACAGAGCTCTTGCAATGTTTACGGATTGGTTTACTGCAAATAATTTCGTTCTAAATGCTAAGAAAACGAAATGCATAAAGTTTGCCTTGCCAAACGTTAGAAATTTAGGTCCCAATGTAATCTTAAGTGAAGAGGTGCTTGAAACTGTGGACACTGCAGTATTTTTGGGCATAACTGTTGATTCCAAACTGCAATGGGGCCCACATATATCAAGCCTGTCGGGAAGGCTCAGCTCTGCCGCATACGCCGTCAGGAAAGTTAGACAATCTACTGACGTTGACACTGCTCGGTTAGTATATTTTAGTTATTTCCATAGTGTTATGTCCTACGGTATTATATTGTGGGGTAAAGCTGCTGATATACAAAATATATTTGTCTTACAAAAACGTGCTGTGCGAGGAATATATCAGCTAGGGTCAAAAGCTTTATCTATTAAGAGAAATTTTCAAAGAGATTGGAATTCTCACGGTAGCATCTCAATTTATTTTTGCAAACATTTTATACATTAGGCAAAATATACAGTTATACAGTAAAACGAGTGACATCCATAATTTTAATACCAGAAACAAGCATAAGCTACATGCTCCTTCACACCGACTTCGTAAGGTCCATGATTCATTTGTGGGGCTCGGTATCCGTTTATACAATAAACTTCCACTTTCTTTTCTTGATCTGCCTTTTAACTCATTTAAAGCTAAAGTAAAATCGAACCTTTGTTCAAAGGCATACTATTCTGTTAATGATTATTTAGAAGATAAGAATAGTTGGTCGCTGTGTTGAACGCAAGACATATTATCATGTTCTTTTTCTATAAGTAGTTCTTTTATGACAGGTTACATGTGTTCATACAATATTGTTTTTTTTTTTTTTTTTTTTCGTTTTTGTCTTTTATTAATTATTTATGTAGGTCACTATGTAGGTAATTTTTTTTTTACGAATATTCAGAAAGTTGGGAAAAGTCTACGCAATGATAATACCTTAGAATAATAACGCATAGAAGCCGCGTCTAGAACAAAACCCGAGCAAAATCGTGTGTCCACTTCATTTTCTTTGTGTGCGTGAGCCGAATGTGTCTACGTTCCTCTAACGCACACAGATATAGCTTTCAGTAATACCATTACTAAGCCGTTACCCACAAAATATGGGAAGACGCATTACTATTTTGCTATCAAGGCAAGTATTTTATGTTGTTGGGAACTGGAAAAGGTAAACATGATTTTTCATGTAATATGACATATTTTTTCGGAAGGTATAATTCAATTTATTTCAAAATAAAAGGAAATAAATCGCATAAAGAATGAGATATTGTTCAATGCGTTTAGAATGCTTGATGGGTTATAATTATAAACAATGTTAAAACATCGGGTTTGATATGAATTAACAGTAAGTATTGTATTTTAAAATTACAAAAATTAAAAACATGAATGAAAGCAATGTGGGTATTTTTTCCTCACAAATAGCAACACTGTGTTATGACAAGTTAGGTTATTATAATTTTGTTTTATTTATCGATTTACGTAAAAATAGTGCATAGAATGTGAGTACTTATTTGTGAATTGTTATTTTATCACATTTTTTTGTTTTCGTGATGTGCTTAACATCCTTTCACGCAACAAACTGTCATTTTCAATTATTTACTCGCGAGCTGTGTTCGACGGAACGTGACATTGAGTACTGACGGCCTGACGGCTAAGTTTGACGGATTAGGCTAAGTTTTAGTTGCATCACTTTTTGCACTCGTACTAGGTTTCTATGCGTTATTATTCTAAGGATAATACGTAGAGCGACTGCTATCTAACCTCCACAACCCAGTTACTGGGTAACACAGGTACTTCTTGGTAAGACTAGTACAACATTTTTCTGGTGTCTGACACCGGTAACGACTGCCAAAGATGTACAGATGAGCCGAAACCAACGGCTTAACATTCTTTCTGAGTCACAGGGTTGTCACAGTATATTAAAATGGTCACCCATCCAAAGAACGACCTCGGCAAGCGTTGCTTAACCTTGAAGATCGACCCTTGCAGCTGTAATTATTCAGCCACGCTTCTCTTCCTTCACAAGGTATATTGAAGTATTTCCATATGAATTCCGGAACGTAATTGCCGCTCCTAATTAAATGCAGAAAATATAATTAACAATAAATCATCGGAGAGGAATGCCTCCCTACCGTCGCGCTTTCCTTTAATGTGAGATTCCAAAGCTTTTTTTTAAATGTAAGCAGATTAGAGGCTGGCCTTATTAGATGTTGGGCGGATTTTTAGTTCGGAATGGAAGTGGTATGTCTTATAAAGTTTTATGTTTTGTACGGTGTTAGGCATTCCTAGATATGTAGGGCTTTTGCAGCCCATAGGTAATAGCTAACTCAAGGTTCCTCGGGGTATACCTAATGAGTTGCAGCTGCATTCACCTGTGACACTGGTTTAAAAAATCGGGCCAAGTGCGATTCGGACTGGCCCACGAAGAATTCCGTAACATAAACTGAAAAATCACGTTTCTTGTATGGCAGCCCCCTTTAATTTCTAGTTAAACTTTTATCATTTGTTATTAACAGCGGCCATAGAAATACACTATCTGTGAATATTTCAACAGTCTACCTATTACAGACAGGCAGACAGAGGGACGGACGAAAAGCGGAGGCTTAGTAGTAGGGTTCCGTTGGTTACCCTTCTCTTACGAAACCCTAAAAACTGTGTTTTCCGTAACAGACACTCGTGACTCAACGACAGTAATAAAATAAAAATAGTAGTTGTTAAATTGGTTCTATCCCATCATCATTATCTTCCTGCCCTCATCCGATGATACTTGGGTCGGCGCAACACGTTTTTTCTTCCACTTTGCCCTATCAGCCGTCAAACTATCACTAACTCTCTTTTGTTTCATATCGCTCCTCACACACGCCTAAATACGCCACCACCCAAATTAAACCCGCCGCCAATTGTAATAAATATAATATTTTAAGTGGGTGTAAAGAAAGGCTTGTGTTCTCCTAAAAAAAATAAAAATAAACTAAGATTCAAGTTCGGGCGCCGTAGAGGACACATCGAAATAAATTATGTCGGAAAGTATCTATCGGAAGAGTTTGAACATTTAATCTGCCGGTGGGTAGCTGAATAGAAAAATAAAACAAATTTAACTCTTTTGAATTTCTCTATTCATAAGCCAGTAGCTTCCTAATTACAGGGCTTTGTAAGATTTAAAACTAATCTTATAGTTAAAGTTTTAGACTAGATACTATGCCGCTTACTACGCCTTTGTACAGTGTTATTACTTGTGCATAAAGTTTTAATAAATAAATAAATAAATAAATCCATCCATCTTTTCTTTGGCCTTCCTCTCCCTCTCCATCCATCCATCCACACTTATGTTCATTACTCTTTTAATTAAATGTGTTTTTGTTAATTGGTTCTACCCATGATTTCTTTAAAAAAAGGATGTCGCTACATCGTCGTTGTCACTCTATTGACTGCTACTACACTGATGTGGAAGTTGTGAAGCATCCCTGGTCAGTAGACTGCGGAGCAGCACCAACAGCAACCTGCCCATGTTAGCGGGCAGGCTAGATTGTGCGTTTGTGAACCACTGCTGCAGGGTATCAGCTGGACCTGTCACTTTGCAGCAGTGATGTTGCAAACTATTTTGGTTTTTGTTTTTTGTCCTTGTTAATGTGTTAAGGAGCTCGTGGCTAAACAGTTACAGCCGCACGGGTCGATCTTCAAGGTTAAGCAACGCTTGCCAAGGTTGGTTTGCGGATGGGTGACTTACTTAACATACCAAGTTTTCTCCGTGCCTCGGAAAGCACGCTAAGCCGTTGGTCCCAGCTATCATTTGTAGATCTTTGGCAGTCGTTACGGATTGTCAGAAGCCAGTAAATCTGAATCTCGTGAGTTTTTGAATTACCGTGTTACCCAGTTAATTACCGTGTTACCCAGTTAATCGGTTGTGAAGGTCTGGTAGGCAGCCACTCCACGTAAAACACTGGTATCCAGCTGAATCCGGTTTGACTGGAAGCCAATCCCAATGTAGTTGGTAAAAGGCTAGACAGATGAATATCCTTGTTAATGTGTTACTAACATAGTTGTAAGTATATTGTTTGTAACCTTATGAGTTTCGATACTGTAATCAATTGAGTGATTGATTGTCACGTGCGTCGCAGTCGAACCTGATGGTGCAAGCAGAGCGTAACTCAATAAAACACATTGGATACTTAAAAAAAAAAGATCCCGAATGTCATTTTACATTCTGCAGAATTCTTAGCTGCGGTAAAAAGCAAACTAAACCTATCAATAAATCAAGCTCCTACCAGTTTAAAAATAGGCAGTAAAATCGTTAGTATTCTTCTTGTTCTACAATACTTAGTATTCGTCAGTCCGGGGCGTGGCCACACCTTGCATTTTAATGCATCTTCTCATTGTTATGCAGCCCTGGTACGTATGGCTCGGAGAATATTAGTCAAGTTTCGTGATTAAATACTGGATCTTGAAATTAATTAAGGGTTTGATTATTCCTTTTTTTAATAAAGATAAAGAAATAATCAAACCCTTAATTAATTGATTTATTAAGGGTTGATTTTTTTTTATTGATTAATTAGAATCTTGCTAAGATTACCCACCACACAGGAGCTAGCATTACAAAAGAAATTCCTAGTCTGGAGCAAAGTTAAAAAATATATTATATCAATTTAATGTTACAGTTTGTATGTTTGTTTTTTCAAGAGCTGGCTTTTACCTCGGACAGAGGACAAGCATTGCCATAAAACGTGGCAATACCGCCAGTCTTTTGGGCTCCTGCCAGTCGACAGCACGTCTCATCACACTTTGTGTACTTCTTATCTGTTGTGTTTTTTTTTTACTGTTATTTTATGAATATCATGCGGACGGAGCCGCGGTCAAAAGCTTGTATGTGGTAAGAAAACTTAAACGCCGCGCGCCGTTTAAAATTATCAGTAACTATCTGATCCACGCAACGTCGTTTGCGTAAGATTTTCCATTACTGCTCCGCTCCTATTGGTATTAGCGTCATGATTATACCTATAACCTATAGCCTTCCTCGATAAATGGGCTATCTAACACTGAAAAATTTTTTTAAATCGGTCCAGTAGTTCCTGAGATTAGCGCGTTCAACCAAACAAACAGACAAACTCTTCTGCTTTATAATATTAGTAATAATATAATTTCAAATAATGGCAATATATGTCATGATTGGTAGCATGTTCTTTTTTTCAGATTAATAGGCTCTAATTAAGGGCCAATTCTACTAATTTCTAAACAACTTTCACATTCGCAGCTCAGACTGTCAAAAAAGCCTTAAGGCGAGGTTGCAGTACTGTGTGTTTTGACGAACAAAAGCGACTGTCCGGCGATCGAAATAATGCCTAAATTTTGATTGTTTTTTCTTCTTGGCGAAAACTGATAAAGAAATAATACAATATGGTTTCAACATTTACTTCAAAATAAAAAGCTCTATCTATTGATATAACTTTTATATATATTCGTGATAAAATCTCTTAGCAGTACACGTTTAAAATTGTAATTTAGTGTCATGTTTGATAAAAAAAAGTATCGAGGCAATCATTCTAAATCGCGTTTTTATCTTTACGATTTACTTGAGGGTATGTTCAATTTTTATGTAATGATTTTTATTTATTAAAATACTCATAATTAATTAGATTTTCAGACGTTCAAAAATCTTAAAAAGTACTGCAACCCCGCCAAGTTTGCGATTGAGATGCGAATGTGATGCGAATGTGAAAATTAGTAGAATTAGCACTCAGATGAGATTACATCAGAGATGAGATGAACAGATATTGATTTGTAAATAGTTCATTATACTCTATTTAATATGAGGTGGCGCGGCCAGAGAGCACTGCCTGGCGGCCGGACCACATAAATTGTTAATTAAAAAGATATCTCTTGACTAGCTGACCCGCGCAACTTCGTCTGCGTCACATTTTCCATTAATTCTGCGCTCCTTTTTGACTTAGCCTAATGATATACATATTATTATAGCTTATAGCCTTCCTCGATAAATGGGCTATCTAACACTGAAAGAATTTTTCAAATCGGACCAGTATTTCCTGAGATTAGCGTACTCAACCAAACAAACAAACAAACTCTTCTGCTTTATAATATTATAACTCAGAGGTTCTCAGATTTTGTTGTGCAAGGCGTTGCGAACGTTCGACACTCGACTCTCGAGCGCGTACCAGAGAGTGTCTCTGATTTTGTTCAGCAAGGCGTTGTGAACGTTCAGGTGAAGATTCTCCCATACGGCGTATTCTTGCTGCCCGTGCTTGAGAACTATGTTTAGTAAGTTGAGACCTGGCTCTCTTAGGCATTTTCAAATGTTTAAGAAAATGTTAATAGCGTGTAATATTCTAGCTCTGAAAAGAACTGTTGGTTAGCCCTGAAAAGAACTGTTGGTTAGCCCTGAAAAGAACTGTTGTTTGGCTCTGAGAAGAACTGTTGTTTAGCTCTGAGAAGAACTTTTGCGTAGGTATAGTTCTAAGAACGAAATCTAAAAAAAATCGCACGAATATTATTAGACTTCGCGCACGACCGCTGCGTAGGGAGCCGACCTCGCGTCTTCTGAGCCACGCGTGTACCTTATGTAGCCTCCACACTATTCCCGAAGTTGATCGAAGTTGAGCGAATACGATAGTGTAGAAGGGCACTTCGCTTCGCCTCGTGCAACTTCGCTTCGCCCCGGGCGACTTCCAGTTGTTGTCGGTTTTTGCGCCCGAGTCAAAGGACTCGAAGTTCGAACACGAAGCGTCTGTCCACACTACTCGGCTCACTTCGGTTCGCGTCAGCCATAGTAAATACGCAGGAATTGTATTATGCGAGAGTACACATTGCAACGGCAGTTGCCACATGAACGTTATCCATTATGCCTATCGTGAGGGGAACGGGGGAACGGGCGACTGAGCTCTTCGCGAAGTTGCTCGAGTGTGTGGACACCTACTTCGGAATTCGGTCAACTTCGGAGAGCACTTCGCCTCGTGCAACTTCGGAATAGTGTGGAGGACACTTTATTACTCATAGATCTAAACTCCCCTCCCGCACGCGCACCCGGGGGCCTTGGTGACGTCCACTTCGCAACGGGCCGTGCAGCAGAAATCGTAATATTTTAATTTCGCCATAACTTCAAAACCAAACGTCCGATTTTAATCATTCACAGACCAAATATTATCTACATAAACTGTAATTAGTTATGTAATACTTTATTTTGATAAGGATTAATAGCATGAGTAAAATAAACGCGTTTAAATATAGTCCAAAAAAAATCAAGATTTAAAAATATAAAAGTGGTTGTTGTGCCTCACTCGACATAGATAGGTATAGTGTGTCGCGGACTTTTTTGTAGATATTTATAAGATCTACAATTAATTAGAACAATTCATGGTTCTATCTTTTATAGTTTAGGCAGCGTACGCAAAATAAGTAACTTTTCTGGTTGATTTTTACACCTTGTGTCCGAAAAACCCAAATATCTTACGGAACCCTATTTTTTTCCAAAATAAAATATAGCCTATGTTACTCGTGGATAATGTAGCTTTCGAATGGTGAAAGAATTTTTAAAATCGGTCCAGTAGTTTTTGAGCCTATTCATTACAATCAAACAAACAAACAAACAAACAAACAAACAAACAAAGTTTTCCTCTTTATAATATTAGTGTAGACTAGCTGACCCGCGCAACTTCGTCTGCGTCACATTTTCCATTACTGCTCCGCTCCTATTTGTCTTAGCGTGATGATATATAATAGCCTATAACCTTCCTCGATAAATGGGCTATCTAACACTGAAAGAATTTTTCAAATCGGACCAGTAGTTCCTGAGATTAGCGCGTTCAACCAAACAAACTCTTCTGCTTTATAATATTACTAGCTGACCCGTGCCCACTTCGTTGGGCGGTAAACATTTTAACTTCTGATGAAATGATGAGTGTGGTTCGGTTAGTACTGAGTGCTATGATTTATTTCCTGACTGCCAAAAGGAGGGTTTTGTTTTTATTGCATATATATGTAGCTAGGCTAGCGAGCCGCTGCGAGCGCTCAGCGCTAGACTCCCTATCCCTTGTTGCAGAGACATGCTGCTTTAAATCACTGAGACGCTGTGCACGTTCAGCGCTAGAATCCCGAGCACGGACCTGCGATGTTCTCCAGCTTTGGTTAGCAAGCCGCTGTGAACGCTCGGAGCTAGATTTACCAGCGCGTGCTTTCGAAATATTTTCTCTATTCCTCGAGAGGCGCAGATGATTATCAAGAGCAGACTCTGCCGTACGGCATACTCGAGCAGTAGTGCGATTCACTAAGGCAGAGCATCTTTACAACCAAGAAATCATCGTTGAAACATCTGTTAAATATATGCCACATCAGATGTTTCAACGATGATTTCTTGGTTGTAAAGATGTTCTTCCTTAGTGAAGCGCACTACTGCTCTTGTCTCATGTCTGGGATGTCTGACGGGAAAGTTGAGATTTCCTTTTAGGCATGATAAACAATCGCTGAAACTGTCCGATATCCCAAAAACAGAAATATCACAGCAGGCTTCGAACTCGAAGAATGAGAACGAAGTAATATTGTAATTGTGTTTTGAGAAACCGAGCAACCAAAACAATAGACCAACAACATTCAACCAACTACGTACAACTCACGTACCTAACGACAAAAGTTAAATAATAACTGGAGAGAGTCATTAATCCGCGGAAAATCTTAACACCACGATTCAGAAAAATTACGTAATTGCACAAAGCATGTTCTAATGCGGTTCGTGAATGGACGGCGCGGGCCGCGTTTTGCGATTTAGTAATTTTATATTATCTTCGAAACTATTCAACCAATTGACATACTGTTTTGAGCAAATCGTATCTCTGTGATGTTCTTGTGATCATAATAACATTGTTTTCGATAAGGTTTAATATTTTGTTGTTTAAAAAATCGTTCAAAGATAAGTACATCGAAAAATACTTTTTTTAACACATAAAAGCTACTATATCTGCTAAAATATAAAAGATAGAAATATGGTGCCGCGGACTTTTTTGTAGAACTATTCAAAGCGGCCTAGGTTGCCATACATTGTTTTCAATTATATACAACTGTTAAGGCAGCGCACGCAAATAACTCTGTTGTAAGAGCTATTTTTTTCCGCCTGGATAGACAAAAATTGAGATAGTTTAGCTAATATGCATGATATCTTTATAATTTATAGCCTATAGCATTCCTCTATAAATGGGCTATCTAACACTGAAAGAATTTTTCAAATCGGACCAGTAGTTCCTGAGATTACCCCCTACATACAAACTTACAAACTTACAAACTTACAAACAATTTTACCTCTTTATAATATTAGTATAGATAAGTATAGATTCCGATGAAAGTAGACTTTAGGTAGGTATTATTTCGAACTATAGCATCTGAGTATTAAACTGTGGTCCGGTCACAGAGGAACACATCTTGCTTAGAAGTAACCTATTCACTCCTGTCTTAAAAACCTCCCAGGTTGTCACTATCAGAAAATACAGACATCCTAATTCCAATATCCTTCAGTGACCTAAATCCATTTTAAAAGACTCATAATCCCTTAGTTCCGGCGACCCTCATACCGAAATGGCTACAATCATATAACTTCTAGGGACAAAATACTTTTACAATCCCGTTCCATTCTAGGATAACAATCACAGAGTAGTAAAACCGGTGTCCCGAAGCTATAAAACCTTATTTCTGCATGCACGCTTACTTTCACTATAAATCTACGTCCAACAGTTTTTCTGTGTAATAATTTTATTCTTCACATTCATTAATCTAATCTCATAATTCAGCTGCAATAAGAAAGTGAATTAAGGGAATAATAAATGAAATGGTCTGACGTTTGATCTTTTTGGATTAAATTATATTAAAATGTCTTATTAATTTGAAAAAATATCTTGTGAGATACTAAATTGGTTTAAATTTTTTGTGGTCTGCGTTAATTTTGCTATCAGTCATAAAAGTTTGCATAGATGGTGGTTTTAACATAGAATTACATATTTACTTAAATAACAAACTAAATACACCTAAAATAGAAAATAGAACTCCTAACGCATCGCTGTCGCCTGGAAGGAGCGCAAAAGACTGGCGGTATTGCCACGTTTTATGGCAACGCTTATCCTCTGTCTGAGGTAAACGCCAGCCGTTGAGCCTCGCGCAGTGTCAACTAAGAGTTTAGCTACTTCTTTAAATAACACGTGAGCACTCGGACCCCACGGTCCAAGAGTTTCAACCCAAAACTGCTCAAAAATAAAATTGATAACAAGGTTACTATATTTCCGCCATTTGAGGTACCTACTCAGCAGCCGCAGGGGCAGAACCCGACGCAGCACGACGAGCTAGGAAGATGGAATGGCACAAGAGTATCGAATCAAGTAGTAGTTAGTTTTAGTTTTTAGTGGATAATTACTCCTACAACGCTGATATCCTACTAATATTATAAATTCGAAAGTTTGTGAGGATGGATAGATGGATTCCTCCTGGAAGCCTCGATCGTGCAGGCCTGGGTGACATCACCGGACAGGCCTGCCGACGTCAACAGTGAGGCAGGGTGGTTCCAGGAGGCCATGTCCGACATTTGTGACGTGGCAATGCCCCGAGTCCGGCCAGGAAGAGCCCGGCGCCAGGTGTACTGGTGGTCGCGAGAGCTGGCGTCTCTGCGCGATGCGTGCATTTCTGCGCGGCGCCGGTACGCCAGACATCGCAGGCGCCGCATCCGTCCACCGGATGCGGATACCATCGAGGCGGAGCTATACGAGGGATACAGAGCTGCGAAGACCGCTCTTCGCGACGCTGTCCTGCGGGCTAGGGATCTGGCCCGCGAGGAAATGCTGGCGACTCTCGACAGAGATCCGTGGGGGCGTCCTTACCTTATGGTGCGGAACAAGCTCCGCACCTGGGCCCCCCCGCTGACGCAGAGTCTCCGGCCTCAGCTCGTGGAGGACGTGGTGAGCGCTCTGTTCCCTGCGCGAGGGGAACATCCTCCCCCGCCTATGGCTCCGCCGCCTGCGGTGCCGGACCAAGAGGACGACGACGACGACATCCCCGCTGTGACTGGGGTAGACCTGAGAGCGGCGGTGCGAAGGCTCAAGGCCAAGAATACCGCCCCAGGGCCCGATGGCTTGTCTGGCAAAGCCTGGGCCCTGGCCTTGGAGACTCTCGGGCCTCGACTGGAGGGGCTCTTTAGCGCATGCTTGGAGAGAGGCCAGTTCCCGCTTTCTTGGAGGACCGGGAAGCTGGTACTCATCCCGAAGCCTGGGCGCCCTGCGGACTCTGCGTCCGCATTCCGGCCCGTGGTGTTGCTCGACGAGGTGGGCAAGCTCTTCGAGAGAGTCATTGCAGACCGCCTCACCGGGCACCTAGCGGGAACGGGGCCGGATCTTGCGGACAACCAGTTTGGTTTCCGCAGGGGGCGCTCTACGGTGGACGCCGTCATGCGCGTCAGAGCCCTCACGACGGGAGATGCGGTCTCCCGGGGTGGTGTTGTCTTGGCGGTGTCTCTCGACATCGCCAACGCCTTCAACACCATGCCCTGGAGCTGCATTGGGGAGGCACTCCGGTATCATCGGGTGCCGACCTACCTTCGTCGTGTGGTCGGGGACTACCTGTCCGACCGGGCAGTAATCTACCCAGGTCACAGCGGTGAGTGGAACCGGCGAGAGATGTCGTGCGGTGTCCCACAGGGTTCGGTTCTGGGGCCGCCCCTGTGGAACATCGGTTACGACTGGGTGCTGCGAGCCGACCTCCCAAGCGGCGTCAGCGTCATTTGTTACGCTGACGACACGCTGGTGCTGGCACAAGGGGGGTCGTACGCGGAGGCGGCTGACGTAATGACACGCGGGGTTGCGATAGTCGTGGAGAGGATCCGGCAACTGGGTCTCGAGGTGGCGCTGCACAAGTCCGAAGCCATGTGTTTTCATGGCCGAGGCATTGCGCCACCGTCGGGATCCTTGCTGACGGTAGGAGGGGTTTCCATCGGCGTCGAATCGACGCTGAAATACCTGGGGCTCGTCCTAGACAGCCGATGGAACTTCGTGGAGCATTTCCGACGTTTGGTCCCCAAACTGGAGCGGGCCGGGGCTGCTTTCAGGCGGCTCCTGCCCAACCTGGGGGGACCGAACGCCTCCTGCCGTAGGCTATACGCGGGGGTCGTGCGGTCCATGGCCCTTTACGGGGCCCCGGTGTGGGCGCGTTCATTGAGGCAGCGTGCTGTGAACCACTTGAACGCGCCCCAAAAGGTGGTGGCCCTCAGGATGACCAGAGGGTACCGCACGATCTCGCGCGAAGCGGCGGGTCTCCTTGCCGGATTGCCGCCATGGGATCTGGAGGCGGTGGTCCTCGCGCGCCTGCATAATTGGCGCGCGGAGGTACTAAGCCGGGGGGAAACTCCGCTGACGCGGCAAATTGTCGCGCAGCGGACGGACTTCCGGCGCGATCTCATGGCGTCATGGAGACGACGACTATCGCAACCCAGCGCAGGGCACGCCACAATAGCGGCGATAAGTCCCCTCTTTGAGGAGTGGCTTGAGAGGCGCCACGGCGTCCTCACCTTCCGCCTGACGCAGGTCCTCACCGGACATGGATGTTTCGGGAGGTTCCTGCACCGAATTCGGCGGGAGGAAACGCCCGGGTGTCACCACTGCGAGGATCGACCGGAGGACACGGTAGAGCACACTGTGCAGGTGTGCCCCGCTTGGGCGGCGCACCGCCGTGTCCTCGAAACGGCGATTGGCGGCGACCTCTCGCGTCCGGCCCTGGTCCAAGCCATGGTCCGGAGCGAGACGGAATGGGACGCCGTTGCCTCCTTCTGCGAAGCAGTCATGCTAGCGAAGGAGGTGGCGGAGCGGGAGAGGAGACCCTCTCGTCCCGGCCGCCGTGGTGGACGCCGCGGGCGTCGGGGGCCACCTGGTGACCTCCGGCCACCGTAGGCGCGGGCCTGTGGACGGCGAGCTATGGGTGGCTCGCCGTCCGTCCGTCTAGTGACGACAGGCCGTGTCGACGGCGCGTTAGTGTTCCACGCGCGCCTCAAAGAGAGTCAGCAACACAGAGGGGCCCGAAAGGGCCGACGCCTGCCGGAGTCGCGGGATTATTCGCAAGAGACACCGTGGCTCCGGAACACAAAGGGCAATGAAGGAACATGGATGGGTTTTAGTCAGTAGAAGTCTGACACTCCCTCCCGCTACACCCAGAGCGGGAGGAGTCATTGGATGATTTCCCATCCCTAAAAAAAAAAAAAAAAAAAGGATGGATAGATGGATGGATGTTTATTACTCTTTCACGTCAGAACGCTGAAAAGGATCTTCTTGAAATTTGGCAAAGATGTAGATTACTATCCTACGTCCTACAAATATTATAAATGCAAAAGTTTTTGAGAATGGATGCATGCATGGATGGATGGATGTTTGTGACCCTTTCACGACAGAACGCCTGAAAGGATCTTCATGAAATTTGGCACAGATGTAGTTTATAGTCTAGAATAACACATAGGCATTTTTTATCCTGGGAGTTTGTACCCTAGGGATCAAGCGGACGAAGCCGCAGGCAGAAGCTAGCCTATAAGGTGGTTTTATTTTCATATAAATTATACATTTTGCGCACGTGCCAGAACTTATGGGATCCGTTCGTGCCCAATATAGATCCATTCAAGGGTAATTTGATCAAATTGAGGTATTGAGGATGTTATATTCCATTTTTCTTCCGTAAATTGCCCCATCAATGCTGTATGGAACTTGACGATGGTTTATGGGAACTTGATCCGTAATATGTTTGTGGTAGGAATCATTATTGGATGATTACCAGTTGATCGGTATTGATGAGATCCAATTTCGATAATGTAGGAACAATGAATTCCCAAATTTCTTTGTGCCATGGTTATTAGTCTTCGTATCAAAACCAATTTACATAGAGCTTGAAATATTTAACGGAGAGAAGACGTAAGATTGTAAAAGTAACAATTTGTGTTCACAGAGCATCTAAGCTTTACTGTTACATAAAATATCTGCCTTATGGGCTTAGAACTATTACAGTGTTACACGAAAGTGTTGTCCAAGTCCCTTTGTTCAAACCGTTCCATCATCGGACCACAAGACGTTCTGCGATGCACCACCGGTGCATGTTGGACGCTGCACCCACACGCACAAAATGTTTTGAGAACACATTCATTGTCCATACAGCCAAGGAGTGAAATTTTCTGCCAGAGTCTAGGTTTTCTGATAGCTACAACTTGTGAGTCTTTAATTCAAGAGTGAATAGGTAACCTTTAGGCAAGCGTGGTCAATTTTCGACCACGTCACTGCATAGTATTAGGTGTGATAGTGGTCAAACGTGTGCCTACCAATAGTAAAAACCGGCCAAGTGCGAGTCGGACTCGCGCACCGAGGGTTCCGTACAAACCTGTAGGTATATATTATAAGCAAAAGTTGCGGTTTACAATTTATGACGTATTAAAAAAAACTAATTACTAGATCTCGTTCAAACCACTTTTCGGTGGAAGTTTACATGGTAATGTACATCATATGTTTCTCAAAGTTTTATCATACTCTTATTTTAGAAGTCACAGGGGGGGGGGGACATTTTAACAATTTGGAAGTGTCTCTTGCGCAAACTATTCAGTTTAGAAAAAAAAATATGTTAGAAACGTAAATATAATTTTTGAAGACCTATCCATAAATACCCCACACGTATGGGTTTGAAGAAAAAAATAGAGTTTCAGTTTCAGTTCTAAGTATGGGGAACCCCAAAAATGTATTGTTTTTTTTTTCTATTTTTGTGTGAAGATCTTAATGCGGTTCACAGAAGACTAACCAAGTTTCAACAGCATAGTTCTTATAGTTTCGGAAAAAAGTGGACGTGACATACGGACGGACAGACAGACAGACATGACGAATCTATAAGGGTTCCGTTTTTTGCCATTTGGCTACGGAACCCTAAAAACCAACCTGTAAGCGGATGAGGAAAACGAAAAATTCACGTATCTATTTCAAGTTGAATGCGCCCAAAAATTAAAAACCCTACATGAATTAAAAACAGACAAGCTGCCCAATTTCAAAACTAGTCGACTACCAAACTTTACAAAGGCCATCCAAACAGCAAATTTTCAAAAAAAAAAACAGCTTGTATTCTGGCTTATCGCTCAATATCCATGAATCTAGGGAAACTTTCCCTCTAAAAGTGAACTAGCTTCAGCTCAGCCAATTTAAAATTTCACCATTGCGTTCACAGAGCATAGAGACTTTGCACTGCCAGTGACTATGTGCATCTAGTTGCTTTCGACTTCTTTCAGAGAAAAAATAGAAGAGAAAAGGACTATGGACATGTGAAAGTCATAAAATGACTCCTTTTTTTTAAGGATGGGAAATCATCAAATGACTCCTCCCACTCTGAGTAAAGCAGGAGGGAGTGTCAGACTCCTACTGACTAAAACCCATCCGTGTTCCTCCTAATGCCCTTTGCATTCCAGGGCCGCGGTGACTCTTTCGAACAAATTCCGCAACCCCGGTCCTTACGCTTACAACCGTAATCTTTTCAAATTAAGAGTAAACAGGCTATTTCTGGGTAAGCTCGCTCCATCTAAGACTTTGTGTCTGTTATCTTTGACCTAGACTAAAGTCAAGAGCAAACACATCACAAATAAAAGTTAGACACTATACCATCTCAGCAGCGGCTGCCGTGGTATTTCTAAGCTCAGTGGTCGCACGAATACAAAGTTTCGGAAACTCCGAAACTACTATTTTCTTCACATATTCGGAGTTTTCCGAGATATTTTCATAATACTTATTACATTTGGTGGAAGTTCTGACTTGACGACAGACTTCTTTGAATGCAATTCTATTAAACTTACGGATTTTCGATTAACTTTGTTTATTTATTTGAACGTAAGAATTGGAACCGGTTCTTTTATATTTATTGCTTTTAAATAAGTATTAATTCATTTAATTTTTCAGTATTTCGTTACATTTGTGAAGAGCTCGTGGCTAAATAATAACGGCCGCACGGGTCGCAACGGTTTACGGCTAAGAAACGCTTGCCAAGGTTGGTCTGTGGATGGGTGACCATCTTAACATACCGAGTTTCCTTCGTGCCTCGGAAAGCACCTTACGGCGTTGGTTCCGTTTTAATTTGTAGATAAAGATCTTCAAAAGAAAACTTACTCCCAAAGAAACTTACTTTTTAAAGAGCGTGCCAGAACCTACTTCTACTTCTTTTAAGTAAATTCTCAATTCGTAAACCAGTCCTGAGCTCTTATTAATTTACGAATTGAGATTTTTTTTCTCTTTATTTGTCTTTACAAACTAGGCTTATGTCTTAACTATAAAGGAATACAACATTTTTGCTGCTTTACTAGTAGGTTTGGCTAGAATGCCATGGAATATTCCAACATCCTTAGCTGACAGTTTAAAAAAATTCAGTAGGGCGATTCTTTTGTTGTTGTTTCGGGAATTGAGAGTTTGAAATCTAGTATTTTGAGCCTGAAAACAGGTAAACAACCGGTAACTTTATTGGGTTTGTCAAGTGTTTGAATTAATACACTTAATTCCAAAACCCAACCAAAATCTATCCAGAAGGCGGGAAGTCCTGACATTGCTGACAATCGTTTACCGACCTAATTCAGTTGATAAGTCCTAAGGCTGATAAACACTCAACCTTTAAAAAAATTAAAAATTAATTCAAGCATTTATTTCAATTAAACCATTTACAGGCTACTTTTGAATTGTCAAGGTCGGTCGGTCCAAAAAGTTGAAGCTATTTGCACGTTCCAAAGCGTAGATCTCTATGGAGAACAACGTGCAAGAAACTCCACGGACACTCTTTTAAAAATAATAAATTTTTACAAAGATTTATTTACATCGGGTTGAAATTATACATACATGTGAGAACGATGTAAAAGACGAGCAGGATAAAAGCGTCCGGAATAAAAGAGGAACAATTCAAAGAAATAATTAAACCTTGATCGTGATTCAGGGATCAGACGGCCAATTCTACAAATTTTCAATCAACTTAACATTCGCATGTCAATCGCAAACTGTCAAAAAAAGCCTTAATTTTCATACATTTTTGACAGTTTGCGAATGAGATGAAAATGCGATGCGAATGTGAAAATTAGTAGAATTGGCCCTCTTCAGATCATTGATTTTGATCATGCATCTCATTCGGAGGACCTTAGAACTTCATGAACGAATTTGATCAGTAGGCGATCAGCAATAGGGAATATAAATGCGTTTTTTTTTGCAAAATGAAATACTGAATAGCTCTAGTAAACTAGATTGTATTGAAATCACAAACAAGTTACGCTACACAGTACCCCGAAATGTTATAAGGCGGGCGGCCCGCGTGCCCCGGTTGTTCCATGTGGATTCATGTAGGACCAACGGCAACGCCGGGGCGCGAGTGCCTCTTCGACAGCTTGTGGAAACCTATAACACACACTTCATGAATTTAGATATCTTCTCTCTCTCTGGAAATATCTAGCTATAAAAACTTTATCACAATAATCAAAGAACTAGTAACGCGATGAACAATCTCGTCAACTCTTCCGTTTCCTATTTTTCATATATTAATCCGTGGGCATTGGTGTGGGTTATATGTTTACCAATTCATTATTTTACTAATAGTTTCTCTTTTTTTTTAAACCTGAACATGTAACTGTTTTCTTGTCCCTTAAATAAATAAATAAACAATAATTAAATTATTTTTTAAATACCTTCATCAGTGATGAAGTTATAAAGCTTCAAAGATTACAATTAGAAAGTCCGATATGGACTTTGACGTCAAAGTCCATGACGCTTAGACAACTACCATAGAAAGCAGCGTTTTCGCGAGAGGGACAAAAATAATTAAATCTCGTTTGTTTTTCGAGTAATTCCGATTCTATTTTCACTGTTAGTATTACACTTTTGTATATTTTTAGATTAACTGTATAGATAATAAATATTTTTTTCATGCATTATTATTCCCTTTTATGTCGAAACTTCTCGTCCTGGACTAAGAGCGCAAATCTGTCAGAGTGCGTTCACAACCTAACCTAACCTAACCTACCTAATTAAAACAAGCACCAAATCACATAATTATCTTAAAAATATCTCCCCTTCTCTTTCCAGAAGATGTCCCCTACCCCACATCATCGGAGTGGTTCGACGGCAGCAACTGTTCCTGGGTGGACGCGGTCTCGTGGGGCTGCAACACCACGGTCAATGGCACCAGCGCCAACGCCACCACCACCGACGTCACGTCGTTCGTCCTCATGGCGGTTACCTCCGTGGTGCTAGCTCTTATCATTCTTGCTACTATTGTAGGTGAGTGGGACGCTTTTTGAAGCGGAAACTTCTTTAGCGGCGTTGAGCATTTTTCTTGGGATGGGTATAAAATGTTAAAATCGTGTCAAGACACGTGGTCTGGTCGAAAATTCGTAAGACTTGAAGAAATTTGTACGACGGATGTCTTAAAAATTTTCGATCAGGTCACATTTTCTGATGCGTCATCCGTCTTCGGATTCATCCGACAACCGATTCAAAAATGCACAACGTTAATGTTCAAGTTTTCACTTCTGCCGGCACTCCTGGAGTGCGGGTTGAACTTACTTGTTTTTTTTAATAATTTCGCCTCGGGGAAGGTACGACCTTTTGAGGATGCGACGCGAAGAATGGAGAGCTTAGTGCAGTGTACACACCTACCGACAAAACGATGCCGATATTTGCACTTGGCGCCGAAGTTGCGTCTAGTGATTTCGGCATGTTTCACTTGAATGTGAAAGAGTGGTGCAAATTTTGGCTGTTGGATCACTAAGCTTATTTTTAAGGAGTAAAAAAATTCATAATTATGCTCTTATGTTCCCACTGTTAGTATACATGACCATACAGGTCTCCGCTCTGTGAGACGAAGCAGGCTGTAGTCCACCATTCAGACCCAAGCTTGAATGACACTGTAGTGTTTTGTTTTAGAGTTTCGAACATCCGTAAAAAACGGAATCTTTATAGTATCACTCGGGTGTCTCTCTGGCTGTCCGTCTGTTACAGTCAGTTTTCTCCGGATCTATTGGACCGAGTCTGTTAAAATTTGTTACACACTACATGGACTCCTGTAGCCCAAAAATGAACGTGTTTCGTTAATAAATAAATGTTTAGTATGGGGGTCACTTTTGGGGGTCAAACTAGAAATTACAAAAGTTTATCAAACTTTTTCAGCATATCAAATTAAAGGGCTTACTGCAAGGGATTTAATTATATTTTTTTCACAATTTTAAAATAAATAATTTTGATGTTATTCAAGAAATTTGACCAAAAATTATCATTCCTCCTCTTATCCCCGAAACTATTGAGCCTAAAATTTTGAAAACTATGCAGATAATAGTTTTAACCTAAATTTTATAGGCACACCTATAAGAAGTCTATAGTATAAAATCAACAATAAAAAAATTAAACCCTTTGCACGCGAGTCCAACTCGCACTTGACCAGTTTTTTTCCATAACTTCCTCTAGGTTTGATTCGAATACCATCAACATCAATATAACATAACACCACTACTAACGTCACGTGAACGACGTGTCCTGCGTGGTGCCAACTCTCATCATTCATGCCACTATTGTAGGTGAGTGTCTTAGTGGACTGGAATCACCTGCCGAAAAAGTGGGGTAAAAAAATATATGCGTAATTTGCTGCGTCGCTAAGATTACTTTGAAGCAATCATTAAATTCAGCATCACAATCAGAACACGTAACGTTCATCACACAGGTCATCTCGCGGGCCCATTCGTAGGTAGATGACACATAAATGTCTAAACTTTTCAAGAATGAACAAAAAAATGAAGTGAATTGAAATAGACTGTTATTAAGTCCTATTTTTAACCGACTTCCCAAAAAGGAGGAGATTCTGAATTCGGTTGTATTTTTTTTAATGTTTTTTACCTCATAAGTCCGTCTATTATGAGCCGATTTGAAAAAAAAAAATATCTGAAAGGATATACTGATTGGTCTCATTTAAATTTTATCAAAATCGGTTACGAAGTTTGGAATTTAAATCGAAATATCTGGAATTCGTTTACTTTTTGCTTTTCCGCGATTTTGCAGTGGTGTTGTTAGGTGTGTGGGGTACCACTAAAAAGTGAAAAATTAAAAACTTTTTACAAATAAAATACAACCGACTTCCAAAAAAAAACACTACAAAGTAAACAATAACTTTAATTTTGGAAGTCGTTTTCAAAATACGAAGAAACTAACAAAAACACCGACTTAGAATACACTAAACTTAAAATAAACTAACAAATAACTAAAATTTAACATAAAAAAATTCGTCCTCAACGCTGTCAGCTGGTAATGTACCCAAGAGACTGGCGGCATTACCACGTTGAATGGCAATGCTTAATCTCTGCCCAAAGTAAGAGCCCAGCTCTTGGGTCACGGGAAGTGTCAACCAGCCGTTTCGAAATTTCTTTGACAAGGCTGTGAGCACAAAGCCAAAAGTTTCATCCCCAAACGGCTCGAAAATATAGTTACCTATAAGGTTACTATATTTGCGCCGCTTGAGGTTTTCCGCAGCCGCAGCGGCAGCGCCAGCACAACACTATGAACTAGGAAGATGGGATGGCGCAAGAGTATCGACACAA
Source organism: Ceramica pisi (assembly GCA_963859965.1). NCBI lineage: Eukaryota > Metazoa > Arthropoda > Insecta > Lepidoptera > Noctuidae > Ceramica > Ceramica pisi. Next base: position 4,315,480 of record OY982538.1, read on the forward strand.
GTTGCGTCCCTCACTAAAGGCCTACCCATCTTCCAAGGAAACAAAGACATGCCGTCTTTTGCCATCATCACGTGCCAAACCATTGGGTTCTAATACGGCTATAACATGAAGTGATCATAAAGAATCTATCATGACTAGTTTTTGTACTATTCATAAATATTGAAACTCTGAGTCTAATATAAGTGTAAGTACTTACTAATACTTACCAGAAGGGAGTATATTTCGGGAGTAAGCAAAAAATTCTTTTGAAATTGATCCTCAACAGCACCCGAATGTATCTCCATTTCAACATGAACAACTTAACACACACATCAAACGCTTTTAAAGAACCGAAAATACGAAATAAATAGCTTTTATATCCACAAATTTCGCATTTAACACCTCCCAACCATAAAAGATCGAATCTTTGGGAACATCAATCATGTGCAGACGATTACCGACGTTATTTTGATAGGTTGAAAGTCTAAATTTGGGAAAATTAAACGAAGGAAATAATATGTATTGTAATAAAGTACTTTGTATACTTTTTTTCTAATCAAAATGATATGAAAGAGGGTTCTGGCTGTATATACTGGCTGACAGCCAAATTGGCGGTACTAACAATGTATGGGCTGCTGTCAAAGGATGTTGATCCAGTTATAGATGCTAGGCAATGCTATATTGAAGCTATAAATGAAGACAATAATAATCAACTCAGAATCTACAGTTAGAAATTGAAGGTACTAACAATGTATGGGCTGTTGTCAAAGAATGTTGATCCAGTTACAGATGTTAGACAATGCTATATTGGAGCTATAAATGAGAACAATCTTGATTAACTCAGAAGAAGAGAACAGTTAGACGTATCTATATAACAGTTAGACATATGCATAAAATCGGTTTATAAACAACGAAGATATGACTGTATTTTTATAAATAAAAAACAAAAAATAAACAATACAGAACCACCTCCTTTTTTAAGTCTGTTAAAAAATGCGCACTATTTGACAAGACGTAGCGGCGGAAGCAAAGTAGGCGCAAAGTAGACTAGTGATCTCGTGAAGGTTGCGGGAATTATGGCAACGCTTGAAGGAGACTTTTGTCCAGCAGACGACATCATTCTTGTGAAATGATGATGAGGTAAGAAGAACCGTCAGTGGCGAATATAGGGTTCTTAAAAGTTTAGCCGCTCCAACATGGGGGTCTTGGTTGCGGAATTTGTTTGAAAGAGTCACCGTGGCCCTGGAACACAAAGGGCACTAGGAGGAACACGGAAGGGGTTTTTTAAGTAAGAGTCTGACACTCCCTTCTGCTTCGCCCAAATTGGGAGGAGTCATTTGATGATTTTCCATCCATAAAAAAAAGCCTCTTATTTTGAACAGGGGCAACGCACTCTCATAGGGTATCAGACGGGTCCAAATAAAACCCCAATTTGTCAATTCGCTTATGTAAGCAAAAACATACCATTAGCTGTATATATATCGTGTGATATACATAAAAAACAGACAATTTACGGAAGAAAATTCTAAAAATTTTGGCCGAAGTATTTTTTACCGACCCCGATATATATTTTTGCTTTATAAAACTCATATTTTCCTCAAGTCCTCTATTACTAGATGCTCAAGTGGACATCAGATAGCCGTTTCATCTAAAAAAGTTTTCTTTGAAGGTCCCGATCATTATAAGCTTGGCTGAACAAACTTCACCCTTTTGCAAAGATATTATATAAAAAGAAAGTTATATAATCGAAGGAAAATATCATATATTTCGCATTGAGAGGAAAGGTATAATTTATATCGTTGAATTTGGAATTCGGCAAAATTCTTAACAAAGTACCTGCGTACGGTGAACAGCAAAACTTGATGCCATTACGAAATAAAAAGACGTTCTCAATCCAAATTTATTTTCAGAGGCGAATTAATTCTACTAATTTTTAAACAACTTTCGCATTCGCATGTCAATCGCAAACTGTCAAAAAAGCCTTAATTTTCATACATTTTTGACTGATTGCGATTGAGATGCGAATGCGAAGCGAATGTGAAAATTAGTAGGAATTGGCACTCAGATGTTTTGCCTAATTAACCATGCCTGAATAAACTGTAGATGCATTGCCCGTACTCTGAAATGGCAACACAAAATGAAGACAGTGTCTGTACATATACCTTAGCTACGTCATACTACCGATTAGTAGTTGGTGCACGACGCGCCAATAATTAATTCGTCATTACTTTTACGTACGTCAATGTTTGTGAGTTTATTTTTGTTAAAAAAATATTATACATTTGGAGTTTCTACAGAAACACAACATTCTTCCTTAACATAACAATAACAAAAGTTTCCATTTTCCCAGAACTTTTTATGTAAACTCTACCTCCCTTTTACCGAAGGTGACGACATTTTATCTCTAAGCGCACCCGAAAAGGTCCGAATTTATGTTTTGATAACGTTTTTATACGTTAGTATTGTCAGCGTTTTGAGTTGATAGCCTTTTTTATTTCTCTTGTAAGGTAATTTCTATTTGCAAGGTTCGAGAGACGGAATATTTCTGATCTTTTTGAGATGAATTGTTTATCGATAAGGCTGACCTAGATAAAAGGAATAAGGATTGAAATGCCAAGGTCGATGTCATCTTTATTTATAAACCGGTCAAGTTCAGTATATTTAAATTTCACTTTTGTAACATGTAACTGTAAAACTATAGACTTCTTAGAGGTTTTCCTGTACATTGTATGTAAAAAAAACTATTATCCGCAATATTTTCAAGTTTTTATAATTGAGTAGATTTGGAGATAAGGGTATTAGTATTTTTTATATAAATTCTTGAATAACTGTTATCTTATCAATTTTTTAAAGAATGATAAAATATAATTAAACCCTTTACTTTAATTTGACAAATCTCATGGTACAACATGGTGAATGGAGCACTGAGTTTGAGCTGAAGATCAATCCAGCAAAGGCTCATGTGATTGTTGATGATAGTTCCCGGACAGTTTCAAAGATCGATTGATTGACACGTCCCCAGGTATCTTCCAATAACACTACAGCAGTGCTATTCTGTAGCAACATTCTCGACAGCGGAATCCGAGGTGAGTTTCAAATTCGTATATAAGAACTTATGATGTGTGAAATAAAGTTCACTTTGCAAGCTTAGTCACTCAGGTGAAGTCGATATCGAAATGGTTATTTACAGAATAGACTAGCAGTTACTATTAGATACTAACCACATTGTAAAGAACTTGGGGACTTATATCTACAGCACTATTTCCTGTTGGTACTAATGTTCTAGTTGGTCCCCGCAAAAGTGAACTCACTCAAAATTTATTTATTGAAGTAATGATTTCAACATAATCGGTCCAGTAGACTCGGAGAAAATCGGCTTGACAGACGGACAGACAGAAACCAGATTGATGCCTAGGGTTCCGTGTCTTTTATCTCTTATTTTTTTATAATGTGTTTTTGCTGTTGTGTTGTGTCTGTGTCGAATAAATGTTTTCCATTCCATTCCATTCCATTCCATTCCATTCCGTTCCGTTCCGTTCCATTCCATTCCATATCATTTCATTCCATTTCATTTAATTTCAGTTCATTTCATTCCATTCCATTCTATTATAAATTATTCTGTTCTGTTCTGTTATGTTCTATTCTATTCTATTCTATTCTATTCTTACCGATGTTCAAAATCTTAAAAACGTTGTTCTAGATACATGTTCCAGTTTTGAATTCCACAGTACAGTACCTGCGAGCTGTAAACATAGCTGGAACATAGCTTCCACTACACATCAATCTTTACGTGTTTTGGCCGCTTGATCTCCACTTGTTTGTACAGACTAGAATATAAAACTTTATTAGCTAACAATTTGAATCTATTTCGTCAACTGTCAGTAAATTTTGCTAGAATTTAATCAATATTGATTGTGTTTTCGGGTTCTGTACCTCAAAAGAAAAAAACGGAACCCTTACAGGATCAATTTGTTGCCCATACGTCCGTCCATCTGTCTGTCAAGACCCTTTACCTTGGGAATACGTGGAGGTATCGAGTTAAACCAGATAACAGATCTACAATCCCTTGAAGATGTGAAAAAATCAAACTTCTAATTGAACGTTATAAAACATGTTTAAGGGTAGTTAACTGTTCAAAAAGTTATTTGTTTTGACAAACAAACAAAAATAAAAGAATGCAATCTGACTAGTATTATAAATGCGAAAGTTTGGACATTTGTTACTAAATCACGCCGGAACGGCTGAATGGATCTTGATGAAATTTGGAACAGAGATAGATTATAGTCTGGAATAGCTAAGGCTACTTTTCATCTCAGGACTATGTTCCCTAGGGATCATCCGGGCGAAGCCGCTGGCAGAAGCTAGTATAAAAGAAAATTAAGAAATAATTTAAAACTTAAATTATGTAAGAAACTAATATTTACAAAACTAAACATAAAAAAATTATATTATTTACTAGCTGACCCACGCAACTTCGTCTGCGTCACATTTTCCATGACTACTCGGCTCCTTTTGGTCTTATCGTGATGATATAGTAGTAGTAGCCTATATCCTTCCTCGATACATGGGCTATCTAATACTGAAAGAATTTTTCAAATCGGACCAGTAGTTCCTGAGATTACCTCCTACATACAAACTTACAAACAAATTTTACGTCTTTATAATATTAGTATAGATATGTATATGAAGAGTAAACAATAATTCTTTAAAATATGCTTCCATGTTTTTTTTTATCAAAATGTTTTTTTATTAAGGGAGAGACAGACAATAACAGAAATACAATACCTAACCTTTGTTTTCTAAAAATATTTTTTCTCAAAGTAAACTTCATAAGAACAGGAATTTCCGTAGCAACGGCCATTTTTCCTCATAATTACAGAAAAGTTAATTTAGCCCCAAAGAAAAATTATTTGGTGTAATGAATTTCTTTCTACGATCGCCTTTTAGAAAGCAATTATTAGAATAAAATTAAAATAATTAGAAACGGCTCACTGCGCTTAACAGTTTCTTTTTTAGGGTTCCGTACGCAAAGGGTAAAAACGGGACCCTATTACTAAAATTTCGCTGTCTGTCACAAGGCTGTATCTCAAGAACCGCGATAACTCGACAGTTGAAATTTTTACAGATGATGTATTTCTGTTGCCGCTATAAACAACAAATACTAAAAAAACAGAATAAAATAAATATTGGGGGCTCCTGTACAACAAACTTGGTTTTATTGCCGTTTTTATAGATAATGGTACGGAACCCTTCGTACGCGAGTCCGACACGCACTTGGCTAGTTTAAAGAAAAGTACGATTCTTTGAAACTTTACGAAGATATTTTTTAATTATGACTTCTTTTAATTTGGGTTATTTCAAAGATTATTGTTTTTTTTTAACGCATATCTCCTTTTTTTGAAGTTTTAATTCGAGAATTTAATGAAGTAGGTAGGAAGTATATATTTTCTTTAGTTTCTGGGGGAACCCTTCAAAATAGACCTTGCCTTTTGAGGAAGATACCAGGGAGTGTGGAATTTGTGCGTCATAAAACCCAGTGATCATCTTAGAAAACCATTAAACAAGACCCTCAGCGCCTGTTAGGACATACCTAGGGAGACTGTAAAGAAACGTTCACTGAGCTTCACATGTTTGACATACCTATGTTATTAATTCATCAATCTTCTAAGCCTCACAATCACAAACACAATCTAATTGTTATCAACAATAACGCTTATAATAATATAGTTTTTAAATGTTGTAATGATAGTATTTATGCATTTTGTTCTATACGTTTTTTTTAATGTACATACAGGGTTATTTGTAAACGGGCCTGTGGACGGCGAGCTGTGGGTGGCTCGCCATCCGTCCGTCTAGTGACGACAAGCCGTGTCGACGGCGCGTTAGTGTTCCACGCGCGCCTCAAAGAGAGTCAGCAACACAGAGGGGCCCGAAAGGGCCGACGCCTGCCGGAGTCGCGGGATCATTCGCAAGAGACACCGTGGCTCCGGAACACAAAGGGCAATGAAGGAACATGGATGGGTTTTAGTCAGTAGAAGTCTGACACTCCCTCCCGCTACACCCAGAGCGGGAGGAGTCATTGGATGATTTCCCATCCCTAAAAAAAAAAGGGTTATTTGTAAAACACCGAAAACCTCTCAGGACTATAAATTACTAACATCATTATCAACAACTTTTATTCTATGACTCTTAAAAATTCATCTTATTTTAGTTCATCAGGCTTTCATACAAAAATAAAAATATTTAAAATGAACGCTCCAAATTTTACGAAGTCTATCCAAAACAAAAACAAAAGCTTTTTATTTTGCTTCGCATGATCAAAAAAATACTGGAAACGTTATAATATTGGCAGCCAATACTGCAAATATTGCTTTCACAAGATGGTCATACAAATTAATGCGTTGAATCCATGCAGAAAAATGTTGCAAAATACTACGACGAATTTATAGCACAGTGCTGGTAAATACTGACAAACTAAAGTAGCATCAATTGGAAAAATACGATATTTTGGTTGGTCAACAAAAATGTTTGCTAAATAATTACTAATGATTTTTGCTATTCCACTCTGTAAAACTACTATTTTGCCACAAGTGTCAAGTCGGTAATTTTCAAAGAGTTACGTCAAACAAGTGAATTGTCTTCTATAATTGACTCACATAATATTTTTTACTTGAATCTAATAAACCTTCTCACTAATTCGAATACAAAAATCTAATCAGTCCTATCCCAGTGCTCCAATCAACGACTCAAGAGCACTTCATCCCACTACAATTGCTGCACCGGTCGAAACACTCTACGTAAACCGCAGGGAGTTATTTATCAAAAAAATACTGGAAACGTTATAATATTGGCAACCAATACTGCAAGTACAGCTTTCACAAGGTGGTCATAGGAATTAAGCGTCGAATTCGCAGAATCTTGCAAAATACTAAGACGAATTTATTTAAGGCATAGCACTGCTAAATACTACACTGTTATAGTAGATTCAACGAAAAAATATCATATTTTGGTTGAGAAAAGATTAATGTTATTGTAAACTATAGACCGGGATTACGAATTTATTAACTTCAACCACTAACTTAGCAATGGTATTCCACTAGATACTTGTGGTAAGAAGTTTAGCTTTTTAAAGAGTGCAGGTATATCAAACAGGAGAATATAAAGAATTCCCCTATGGTTGACATACATAATAATTTATGCTTAAATTCTAAGCCTCACAAACACAAACACAAATATCTAATCAGTCCTATCCCAGTGCTCCAATCAGCGACTCAAGAGCACTTCACCCCGCTACATCGCTGCACCGGTCGAAACAACGCTCTACGTAAACCGTAGGGAGTTAAGTGCAAAATCTGTTGTGAGTAGGTCAAGTCGCCACCGACGTATCACCGGGTGGTCGGTGAGGTATGGTGCCTTTGTTAGCGAGTTGTTAGCCTCTGTTCAGGAGAAACTATACTAGAAAGGTTTAAGAGATTAAGTAAAGGGAAACAATCTGTGTCTTTTCGATCTTTTTTACTTAAAAACTCTGTTTATAAAAAAATTCAAAAATAAACCAATTTAAATTCAATGATAACGATTACTAAATCAATTGAGTTATTTGTTTTATAATGTTATTATTTAAAAATTCACATCAAGATTATTTATATTTATTTAACTACCTAACTCTTTATCGAATACAATTTTGGTTTTCTTTTGAATGTCATTGTTTCTTGGTTTGAAATCCGTGTACTTTGAAAAATTAAAGGCATACGCAAGCCTAAATGAGTACTTTGAAAACTACAGAAGATAATGCACGGTTTGAATTTTTCGTTTTTTATGAAGAAAAACTGGCAAGTACTCTGGTTACTCTTTAAAATTTACCCTTTTTTTTAATAATCATGAAGTGCTCTTGTTCTTGTCTCATAAGCACTGGGATAGGACCAATCAAATTTTGCTTTCATTTATTAATTATTATTATTTTCTTATGTTGATACAGGTTTTCAATATTTTCTGTGGCACCAGGTACTTTAACGGACAATGTCACTACTTCACGGAAATGTGTTGAATCTTCTTTTTGGGGGCCGAGTCACCCGCGTCCGTAGGAGAATACCCTTCAGCGAATCCCTACACGTGGTCCCCGGGTGGTGCTAAACAGGTGACACTAACCGCCTCCGTGGTCTAGTGGTTATACCACCTGATTCAGACCCAGAGGTCCCGGGTTCGATTCCCAGCGGGGGCAGATTTTTTGCTCGGTTTGGTTGGTGTTAGGACTTGTTATAAGTCCGCCTGGCAAGCTACCACCATCATGTCTAAGTCTGTCGCCATAACAACAATGTTAATAGCATTGTTGTGTTCCGGCAGTTAGAGGTATGATAGCCAGTTCCTCTGTGTAAGAGGATTCCTGGTGAAACTCGCTTCCATCTTCGGCCTAATGATCACTTTCCATCAGGTGAGATTTGGGCCAAGAGTTTCCCCGTTTTGTATAAAAAAAATAAAAACAATCTTCTTAGGTACAATCAAAGGGTACAATAGTTCTAAGGCTTCATGTTCCATTCGTAAGTGAAAATTAATTTTACCCCACCACTATCTTTGCTGATTAATTTCGTTGCGAAATCCAATTCAGTAGAATTGTTCCTCCGGAACTCATCAAGCTTCATTGACTAGGCCATGGGTGATTCTGGCTCTCAAGAGTTATAATGGATTGATTTTTTTACCACATAGTAGATCGATTATGTTCGATGGTCTTCGATTTTGTGTTTTAGTCTTGTCCCGTGTTTGCAAGCGTGACTACTGAGAGTAAGGAACTGGGTTTGATTCCTAAGTCAGGCAGAAGGAGACATACATTGAGATAAGGGCTACAGAATAATAATGATGTTTTTAAAAAAAATACTTATATATCATAGAATCAGTCCAAAAGTTCATCATCAAATAATAACATATAAGACATTGTATCAACACCTATCAGCTCAGAATTTAATAGGTTTTTGAACTATAAAAATGCATGTTCCGCCACTCATATAAAACCCATTAATAAATAAACAATATTAATTATTTAGAATACTCATTTTTCACGGAGCCTTAAACTCACGCCATCAGGTAATCGACTTACAACTAAACCTTATCGAACTGAACTTAAGTGGCGCATCAATATTTGGGGCGGAACAAACATTATGGGGCGAATAATGATGTTTATTTTTGCAACCTCTTACATTTGAGTGCTTTTTGAGTGTTATTAATATAGCCTCGGCACATGCATGTTTTGTTTGTTATTGTGCTGTGCGGAAAAGGTATCAGGGTTTACAGATTTTCAGTATCAAGCTGAAACTTTTAGGCAAGCGTGCTCCATCTTAGACCGCATCATCGCTTACCGTCAGGTGCGATAGTAGTCAAACGCGTACCTATGCGTGCTATTTTGTTTATGATATCTTGTTTGGTAAAAACTGAAATTAACTCAAACATAGATTGAAAAAAAGCTCTTCGAATACGGTACAATTTTTAAAACGGCCCTGCTAGAAATAATTTTTTCAGTTAACAATATTTTAACGAATAACTTAATTAGGGCAAACTTTTCAACATTATAACATTTTACTAAATGTAAATTAAACATAACGAGTTTCAAATTCAATGTCAATGTTAAAAATTAATAAAATGTGAAAACTTTATATTTAAATTAACTAAAACACATTCTATTTGCTAATTACCGCCACCACCAAGACCATTGCGCACTGTTTGAGATATCTTTTGTAGTGGAGAGCACGGCAGCGCCAGAGAGAGAAACTAATGCAAACTTGAGTCTATTAGCTAGTTTGTAGTAACAAAATCATCCAGAACTTAGTCCATTATTCCCGTCATATTATACCAGCAACATTTTCTAACGCTTATCGCTAGCGCAAGGACCATACCACACACAGTTCGAGAAATCTCTTGTAGTTGAGAGCTCAGCAGCGCCACAGAGAGAAAATATTGCAAACCTGTATCTACTCGCCGAGTTAAATGTAACTACAACACACGAAACAATATCGAAAGCTCTTCCGTAAAGTCGAGTGGAAAATATGCCACATTTTACTGTTTCTATACTCATTCATTCTTATTTAGTCAAATTTAGATAGTAAAGTTAAGTTCAACTTACTTTTTAAACCAAAGTCTTTATGTAGTAACAAAATCATCCAGAACTTAATCCATTATTCCCGTCATATTATAACAGCAACATTTTCAACGCTTGTCGCTAGCGAAAGAACCATACCACACACAGTTCGAGAAATCTCTTGTAGTTGAAAGCACAGCAGCGCCACAGAGAGAAACTATCGCAAACATGTGTCTACTCGCCGAGCTAAACGTAACTACAACACACGAAACAATATCGAAACCTCTCCCATATATAGTCGTGTGGAAAATTGGTCATATTTTACTGTTTCTAACTCATTCAATCTTATTTATAAAAGTAGGTAGTAAAATTAAGCTTAACTTGCTTTTTAAACCAAAGCCTTTATGTAGTAACAAAATCATCCAGAAATTATTCCATTATTCCCGTCACATTATAACAGCAACATTTTCAAACGCTTTTCGCTAGCGCAAGGACCACACCACACACAGTTCGAGAAATCGCTTGTAGTTAAGAGCTCAGCAGCGCCACAGAGAGAAACTATTGCAAACCTGTATCTACTCGCCGAGCTAAACGTAACTACAACACACTAAACAATATCGAAACCTCTCCCGTATAGTCCTTGGAAAATTTGTCATATTTTACTTTTTCTAACTCATTCAATCTTATTTATAAAATATAGGTAGTAAAATTAAGATTAACTCACTTTTTAAACCAAATTCTTTATGTAGTAACAAAATCATCCAGAACTTAGTCCATTATTCCCGTCATATTATACAGCAACATTTTCAAACGCTTGTCGCTAGCGCAAGGACCATACCACACACAGTTCGAGAAATCTCTTGTAGTTGAAAGCACAGCAGCGCCACAGAGAGAAACTATCGCAAACCTGTATCTACTCGCCGAGCTAAACGTAACTACAACACACGAAACAATATCGAAACCTCTCCCATATAGTCGTGTGGAAAATTTGTCATATTTTACTGTTTCTAAATCATTCAATCTTATTTATAAAATGTTGGTAGTAAAATTAATTCAGTCAGAGTCAGTGAGTCAGGTTTGCCTTTTTTATATATAGATAAGATTTTTTTTAATCGGATCGTAAATGACGGAGTTATAATCTCAGTACTTTTTGGATATCGGTTAAAAAAAAGGGAAGGACTTCGGATTAGCTAACTGCCGTTTTTTATAGTAGGTATTTTTTTTTGGGTAGAATGCACCTTTTCTATAGTAAATTTGAAAGTACCAAAACGCGCAAAACCATAGGGGCTGAAAAAAAAATCGCCAAAACTTTCTTTCGGGATTGGTGGGATAGTGGGAGTATTAAGGGTGGGGAAGATTACGTGGTGACTCTATATAAGCTTTTAATCTAAATTAAGGTCAGGTGCATCTTCAAGGTCAAGGTCAAACTCGTAAAGGTCAAGGTCAAACACTTCAAGGTGAAAATATGCCTAAAATCGTAGAATATTGCCCTCTATCAAACTCCAACGTCAAGAATATACTCAAGGTCATACTCGAACCTCTCAAAAATGTTAATTTGAAAGAAAATGTCGACGGAGCCCCGCTGCGCGGGGCTCCTACTTCTGAGTGGTTTATAAAAAAATAACCTCGAAGGGGATGGCGGGGTCTATTCGCTCGCTTCGCTCGCTCACTCGACCCCGCCATCCCCTTCTAACCTAACCTATCCGAGTCGGTGTGCCCCCAGGTCCAGAGCTCGCTCCGCTCGCTCTTGCACAACACTCGAAGACGCAATCCTTGGTGTAGTACGCACAAGTGGCTCACTTGAGTCCAACACTTGCACAACACTTAGCACTTCGGGATCGCGAGATGACGTATCAGAAGCCGGGGACTTCGGAGACGCCATGGTGTCATTCAATCGTTGAAACAAACGGGAGTACGATAGACGCTCTCGTCTGTGAGTACAAACGATGAATGAATGACAACTGTCAAACATAAACGTCGCATACATCAAATATTTTGAAATTACGTTTCGTTACCCACAACCGCGAATTTTTTTATTTTTTTTATTTAATTAATTTTATTATTTGCTTTTTATTTGAAAACACAATACTTGCGCAACTATTTAAAAATAAAATAAAGTAAAAAACTATAATATTTAATAAAAAAAAACATTTAAATGTGTGGTCACTTAGTCTGACCGTAAAACGAAACGACCTTGGACCGATTTTTTTAAGTTATCTGTGGCAAATTATGTCATTTTTTCGTAAATAGGTTAGAGAAAACTGAATTTTTAGGATTTTTTTTCTCTAAAACTGTGTGGTTGCGCGCTATAAAACTTTGTGATAGTGTTCTACAAGAAGAGTACTCTACCCAAAAAAATAATCAAGCTCCAAACCCACAGTTGCTAAAACGAAGTTGAGCCAAAAAAAGTTAAATGTTCAAGAATATAAAATAAACTAACAGCCAAATACAGAACCACCTCCTTTTTAAAATAAGTCGGTTAAAAATAATTGAAAAGGTATCACGACAATTATCTTTGCCAAAAAACATGGTATTTTTGATAAATATAATAGGCTTGTTGTCCTGAAAAAATCTAATTAGTCCGTCAGTTAGATTATCAAAAAATATTTGACCCGTGTTTTTTATTTTACGAAGTTACGACGCTTTTAACATTCTCAATACGTCACACCTTTGCATAATTTTTAGTGAGTCGTGACGTCACGAGCCCCCACTCCCGAATTTTGATGAGTTTTATCTTTGTCAATATTCATTGATTTAACAAAAACAAAAAACACGTGTCCATTATTTTTCAATACTCTAACTGACGGACTAAATAGTTTTACAATTTGTGGATGATGGAATCTAGCCCATTGCGTGGGTTTTGAAGGCGAGTAGTTTACAACAAAATAACGAGCACAAATTGACTAATCAAATTAAGTAAGGGAAAATAACATAAACGCCGTTCTACCAAGCACGTGGCATAAATATGAGCAACTTGATGATGTTCAACACTTATTAATGGATTGTACTAAGTATATGAGAGACAGGGAATCACTGGTGCGTGAATTTAAACAAAATATGATGGGTGTTGGGATTTTTTTAGTAATATTAGCAAATCCCCTTTCGTCTGCGGCTCTCAACCTATTTAAGATGTACACGCGTCAGTGAGGTCTTGTTATTTTTTTGTTATTATATTATATTGTTGTTGTATTGCTCAGTTATGTATGACTCAACGGGGCTGACATGTTCAAAGAACAAAAGTCCCTAAAACATGGATTAAAAAAAAATATATATATATATATATATATGAGCAGCAATCATCCCCAGTCAAGTTGATATCTGTGACAGGTTTCAACTTGACAGAGAACTGTGACAGATAATCTGTCATATTTGTTCTAATTTCAATTACCCAAATCTCTTCGTCCCAAAACTAATTATTTAGAAGCGAGAAAAGTTAATATTTTGTGATTTTATAACCATGTTTGTCTATCACTATGAAATAACAAACTAGCAGCAGTGAACAACAAGTGAGCTGGGACAAGCCCGCCACACATTCCCAACCACTGCAACTCCTGAAAGCCAGAATTAGCCATAATTTATCAGAAGAGTACAGCGGAGGAGTAGGAAAAAATAAATATAATTTCCATTTCCCTCCTTATCAAGCAGGAGACAGATTTGAGTTAGGCCAATAGGCACCAAGGGACATATTATAACTGGGTTAAGCCCAGTTGCCAAGCACCACGGATTATATCACAACAAGTGAGCTGTCAAACCATTCAAACAAGTTGGAATGACAGCTCACTTGTCGTTCACTCCCCCTAAGTGTACACCGTGAGACGTCAACAGAATAGACCAGCTGATTCGGTAGCTAAAATTTCGTCAAAATCTTAAAACGAAAAGAACCCAGAAGAAAAACAATATTTTTCTAATAGAAAACTGTCAAAAACGTCAACTTGAACATTCCAGAAGAGACTCAAAAAAGTGGTCCTTGATTAAACTTTGAACGTACACTGGAGGAATAGATTTTTTTATTAAAACAAACTTTTGGCAAACTTCACCTAAACTGTGCTAGAGGCCATTGTCGCGAATGATTTATTACTTTCAGGAAAATTTGAATTATTCAGACCTCTGTTTGATATTTTACTAGCCCCAAATAAGTTTTCGGATACAACAAAGTTTAAATATATTTTATGTAAAGTTCAGACAAACCGACCCCGACCTACCGGTGAGTTGGGAGTTGAGAGATGAAAGAAAGTACCTTACCGATGGATTAATATTATATTAATATGAATGGCGAAGCTGAAATATATTTGTATGTTTAATGTATGTGTCTAATCTTCATGAAGACCGTCCCTATAATTTACAACATCAGATTAGATAGTGGTCAAGGGCGTGCTTATCTAAAGAAAAAAAAAATTACATAGAAGTCAAGTCTAAATATTGATTATTAAAAGTTATTCTAACCATCTACCCAGCCTTTTCCTAGGTACGTTTGAGTCGACTCTAATCTAACGTTTTTAAGTTTGGAGTACTGTGATAATCCAAACTGATTTTATCAAAGGAATAATTGTTAATGGAATATCTGTACGACACTAAACGATGTCATATGGGCAAGTGTATTTTTAAGTACTGGTTCACATATCCCAATACATGGTTATTTCTCTCTTTCCTCAGGTAATGTGTTCGTGATAGCAGCTATTATAATCGAGAGGAATCTGCAGAACGTCGCCAACTATCTGGTCGCGTCTCTAGCGGTCGCAGACTTGATGGTGGCGTGCCTAGTCATGCCGCTAGGAGCGGTCTATGAGGTTAGTCAAGAAACAACACTAACTGTAGTAATCCAGACAACTAATACTTAGTTAATTTTTCAAAGACTTGGCGAACTTAACTCTGCTACACTTAAGCTACGACTTGAACTAGTCAGGTTGGAAGGGGATCATCATCTGCCTAGCCTTTTCCCAACTATATTGGGGTCGGCTTACAGTCAAACCGGATTCAGCTGAATAATACCAGTATTTTACGTGGAGCGGCTGCCTACCAGACCTCCACAACCCATTAACTGGGTAACACGGTACTCCTTGGTAAGACAAAAGTCAGGTTGGAAGGGGATGACGGGGGGAAATTGATCAAAATTTCTGTCTTCCCGATTCCCAGGACGGGAAAAATGTAACAGGGTCTATTTGTAACATATCTCTTAGTAGCTGCCAGTCTTTATATTTTTTCCGGTTACTAGCAATAGATGATAATTATATATTTATTTTGTACATAGGTTAAACATAACACTTTTGCACGTCAATCCTTTTTTGGTCATTTTAAACTAGATGAGGTCGGTGTTTCCTGGCTGACTACCCTGAGATGGAACACCGAATCAAACTCAGATGTCAGTATATTAGTCCATGAGTCAGCAACACAGAGGGGCCCGAAAGGGCGGACGCCTGCCGGAGTCGCGGGATTATTCGCAAGAGACACCGTGGCTCCGGAACACAAAGGGCAATGAAGGAACATGGATGGGTTTTAGTCAGTAGAAGTCTGACACTCCTTCCCGCTACACCCAGAGCGGGAGGAGTCATTGGATGAATTCCCATCCCTAAAAAAAAAAAGAAAGTAATTAGTCCATACAATCGTTTTCGCATCTCAATCGCAAACTGTCAAAAATGTATGAAAATTAAGGCTTTTTTGACAGTTTGCGATTGAGATGCGAAAACGAAAGTTGATTAAAAATTAGTACAATTGGCCCTCAGGTCTGAAATGGTCTCTAGAGAAAAGTACCACACAGATTTGAGTGGACCTGTCCAGACAGTGCATTTGTTAGGTATCGTGTAGCTCAAACTTAGAACTTTAAGAAGCTCAACGTTCTGACCAAAAATACCTAAGTAAGGACGTACAAGACAAGAGGCTCACTAACTATTACGTGGGACTTACTTAAACATAAAGATGGTGAATGATGTGGTGAATGTTCTAAACATCTCTGTGACTACGGTTTGTGTATCAAGGTTTTTTTTACCATTGATAGGCATACATTTGACCACTATCTCACCTGATGTTAAGCAATGATGCAGTCTAAGATGGAGCACGCTTGCCAAGAAGTAACCTATTCACTCTTGACTTAAAGACTCCCAGGTTGTAGCTATCAGAAAACACAGACTCAGGCAGGTAAATCATGTCTAAGTCTGTCGCCATAACAACAATGTTAACAGCATTGTGTTCCGGCAGTTAAAGGTATGATAGCCAGTTCCTCTGTGTAAGAGGATTCCGGATGAAACTCGCTTCCATCTTCGGCCTAATCATCGTATTCCATCAGGTGACATTTGGGCCAAGAGTTTCCGCGTCTTGTATATAAAAAAAAAAAATGTCCTGCCAGAGTTAAAGAGTCACCGCGGCCCTGGAACGCAAAGGGCACTTAGAGGAACACGGATGGGTTTTAGTCAGTAAGAGTCTGACACTCTCTTCAGCTTCGCCCAAAGCGGAAAAGTCATTAAAATTTGATGATTTCCCATCCATAAAAAAGGCAGATAAATATAAAAAATTGTAGGTCTATGTTTAATATTTATCTTATTTAAGGTCACTATCTTCTCACGGTCACTTGATTGCATCACTTGCGGTCCCAGCAGATAATTTCAACACGATGTCAACAAAAATTGTAACAATTTATTATTTTTAAAAAGTGTCCGTGGAGTTTCTTGCACTTCTCCATGGAGATCTACGCTTTGGATCGTGCAAATAGCTTCAGCTTTTTGGACCGACCGACCTTGACAATTCAAAAGTGCCTGTAAATGGTTTAGTTGAAATAAATGTTTGACTTTGACTTTGGCTAGCTTCATTGCTTGCGTGCCGTGTCATGCCGCTTAGTAATTAGACTACCGAGCAAGCGACAAGACGTTACATCATTTTTATATAGAGGATCGTTCGCAGACAAAGCGAAATAATATATGATTTATAGCAGTGACAAGAGATTTTGTCACATTTGCTCCTTACTTGTGACGTAAGTCTCTTCGCTTACATTTTATTAGAGACTTAATGGAAGAACTCTCATGTTCTAGATTGCAAGCGTTTCTGATGGCATATGAAACCCCAAACTGTTATTGTGTTCTCCCACCAGGAATTTCAGCAAATTCTCATGCAACAGCCGTTGATGACCTTAAAAACAATAACATAGGACTAAAGGCTAACTTTTCAATAGTCCAATGACTTTTAACCGAGGAATAAAAATGGCCGTCTGACAGCTTTTGAATAGAAAATAATTATGTCAATATGACGTTTTTATTCTAACAATAAACGTTATCTGTTTAATAAAATATCAGCCCTAAATCATCAAAAGCAAATATCTGGTTGTCTATAAGTACACTTTTTTATCCCTTGAGAAATAAAGGCATGATGTTATTAATCATCTACCTATATAAAAAATAATCATCGCCGAAATGTATGTAAGCGCATAACTTCGTAACGGCTGACCTAAATTAGATATTTCTTTAAAAGTTGGGCACGTCATTGTTAAGGCAAGGTTTGTGTGAAGCCGAAGGGCGGGCCACTAAAATTTTAAACAAAAATCAATAAAAATGACCTTCCATTATAATAACAAAATCAACTCTTCAGAATTTAATTCTATTCATTTTGATGAACCTACTTTTCATAACACATCATAATTAAGATATTTTCTAAGCTTTTCTATGAACGCTAAGCTTTAGAATGCGAGCAAAGGAGAATAAATCAGAACCATATTATACATTAAAATATTTTATCAGTGGAATTAAGTGAATCATAAAGGCTTATTATCAGAAAATACAAACAAATATCTCTGACGCTAACTAAAATTAAGCTTGCATTGAAAAACATAATGATTTGGTACGAACATAGTTTGAAACGCTTAAGAGTGTGTATTCCGTCCACTAGCGCCGCCAATCGTTTTTTATTAATTGTGGTAAATTTAAGACACGTAGATAAAAAACCGCTCGTAGTGCACTGAAGAAATGTATCTATTATTTTTTGACAGCTATTTTTAATACATAACTCATGGCTAAATAGCCAAAACGGCAATTATTGCTAAAAGTGGCCACTTTTAGCAAAAATATCGACTTTGGCAACTATTTATGTTCTAAAGTACAAAACATAACTCTCAAAACATAATAAATACATTTCTTCAGTGCACTACGAGCGGTTTTTTATCTACGTGTCTTAAATTTACCACAAATAATAAAAAACGATTGGCGGCGCTAGTGGACGGAATACACGCTCTTAAATTATAAAGCGCTGTAAACGTAATTTTAATTCTCGTTTAGTCTGAGATGTCTATTTGTATTTTCTAATAAGCCTTTATGATGGAGGATACAGGCCCGACTAGACAGTATGTGTCAATTGAATTTAATAGTTATCCAATGGAAATAAGCTATATATTTCAATACTCGGTGATAGGCCAGGATGTTCCGAGAATCTGCGCTGTGTTGCTCCAAGGCCGATCACCGAGCATTGAAATATATAATGTCACAGGAAAATAATAGACCCTATAAGTTTATAAAATATCGCGTTAAATATGAAATGTTTTTTCTTATAAAGCCACGGATACTGAGGGCTTGTAGTTGTATTTTTGTGTTATTTTGGTATGCGTCATACTGGCCGCAAATAAACTCTTTTTCTTTCTTTATTTCTTATTTTCAAAATGATTTGTTCACAATATAATATATCGAGAAATGACTATGTAATAAATATTTATTACATTCTTATGGAGTTTGCCATTTTCTGGTGACATATATACGGGGGAGCTTTTGAATAAAATAATGATGGTGATGTGTTATCTCATACACCTCATAATTTCCCAACAACAACTTTATGTTTTACAACTACAGCACTTTAATCAAACGGTGTAAGGGTTTATAACTGGCGTACCTTGAGGCGAACGCTCTCATACATGCAATAACACGTGTACTATGACCACAGAGCAAGGATACACTTTAGCGGCCACTGTAAGACAGCATTGTCAATACTTTTCAAATAAACCAAGCGTATCAAATGACAACAGCAACAACAACAACAACAGCTGCACGGGTCGACCTTCAAGGTAAAGCAACGCTTGCCAAGGTTGGTCTGTGGATGGGTGACCATCTTAACATATCGAGTTTCCTCCATGCCTCGGATAGCACGCTAAGCCGTTGGTCTCGGCTCTCATTTGTAGATCTTTGACAGTCGTTAGGGATTTTCAGAAGCCAGTAAATCTGACTCCAGTCTTGCCAAGAAATACCGTGTTACCTAGTTAATGGGTTGTGGAGGTCTGGTAGGCAGCCGCTTCACTTAAAATACTGGTATTCAGTTGAATCCGGTTTGACTGGAAGCCGACCCAATGTAGTTGTAAAAGGCTAGGCAGATGATGATCAATTTCTACTATTCTACCAGCGGCAAAAACGCCCGTTTTGCGGCATATGTCAAATTAAATTAAAAAATACTTACATAAAAAATAACAGTTAACGAAAATACACTAAAAAAGTTTCCAACTTATTGTGTTAAGTCAAAATAAAATATAAGGTTAGCCATACTTAACGCTGTGTTAAAAAAAAACCATATATTTTAATTAATGGGAACTAATATGATAACTTCTCTAATCACTACACAGCATGAAAATTCCAAACTCTATGTCCTACACTACATCTACCCATAACAATATCAACTTGGGAAATTACACACCAACTAGTTGGCAAAACATTTGCCCAAATGTTTGTTTGCTAACTGTTTGTAACGTGTTTGGCACTGCATTGTTGATTCGAGGATTAAAGTTTTGGGAATTAACTTTTTATAGGGGAGTGCTGTTTTTATACTCGTGTTTCTTCTTTGATATCCCATGGGAGAAATACCGCAGGAAAAGCCTAGTCTCCTTCTTATTTACTTACTTTGTCTGCGTCACTCTTTTCATTAATGCTCCGCTCCTATTGGTCTTAGAGTGATGATATATAGCTTATTTTTCAGATCGTACCAGTTGTTCCTGCGATTAGCGCGTTCAAACAAACTCTTCAGATTTTATTTGTATAATTATAGTTAGAAAAGCATAAAATTACTGACTGATCGATCACCGTACGTATAGCCGCAACTACTGGTCGTAGAAAGCTGAAATTTGGCGTGTAGCTTCCCTACACTCCGTACGGGAGCACTAAGAGGATTTTCCGAAATTCCTACGGGAACGGAAAAAAACGGGATCTGCCCGAAAGCTGGACCGAAAACGCGAGTAAAAACTAGTATTAGGTAAATAGTTGTTTATAGTACCTAACTCTGTCTGAACTGAGTCAAATAAAACTTGGCATAAGAGTAGATCAAGTCTTGGAATAGGACTTAGATTTATGATCTGCCGCAGGCAGAAGCAAGTTGCTTACAGGTGATACTTAATTTACACTAGCTTTGCCAGCGACTTTGTACGCGCACATTTTCTCATTCCCATTTAGCCTATACTACTAGCAGGAAGCTAAAGTCGGGTACTCATTAGCGAGCCGAAACCGTAACCGTCGCATGAGCTGTTACCAAAAAACACAGTGTGTGTACATGGTTCGCAAACCTGCTGGGAGCGGTACGTATGCGGCTAGCAGCGAGCCGACGATTACAAGGTACTCGCATCTGTAACCGTAACGTTGCACATAACTATAACCGTTACTGTTACCAAAACCAGTGTGTACGAAGTTCGCGAGCCTGCAACGCCATGATCGACTCGCTGCTAGCCGATGATTGTCGATTTTTGCCGCGAATTAAAGGACGCTTGCAGTGCCGTGTTGGACGCCAAGAGAGGAGGTTGTTGCAATCCATCAAATATTTACGAGGGTTTATTCGTTTATTCTTCATGAGAATGGTCAGAGGATAAATGTTTTTTTGTGGATAAGTGCCTACAATTATTAGTTTTCCAAATCTGACTGGTAGTTCGAGAGACTAACGCGTTCAAACAAACTATCGATATGGAAGATTCTTTATTTAATGTGGGGGCTACAAGTAGTTGCGTCTCACTGCCAAGTGATGATATTGAAGTCATGGGGCAAACTCTGAATAATCATTTAAACTAAGTCATATGACAACAGAGGATACCAGTGACAGAATAATGATGCCTACCATAAATAAAGTATCTTCTTGCTCTTCAGTATCTAGATGTCAAAAAGGGGGTCAGCAGCGTGCCTTGAAATTATTTCATCAAAATATTCAAGGTATATCTTCCAAATTATTAGAAATTGAAATGTTTTTAGAAAAAACAATGATTGACATTGTATGTTTTAGTGAACATTGGTTGAAGGATTACCAGATGATAATTAGTTATGATAATTATAGTGTGGGGAGTTGTTTTAACCGCAAATCTATGTTGCGCGGTGGTTCCCTCATCTTAGTAAAAAAATGCTTAAAATTCAAGCAACGTAATGATATTGTTAACTTATCAGTGGAACATTGCATCGAACTGTCCTGTGTTGAGCTAGATAAGCATATAATAGTGTGCGTGTACAGACCCCCAAACCCTCAAAACTTTACTTTATTTGAATCAACAATGGAAGATATCCTTGCGAAACTTGCAGCAGGTAACAAGTCCGCGATTATTTGTGGAGATTTTAATATTAATATTTTAGAAAATAATTCAAATAGCAGCAGATTTATAAGCCTTTTTAAATCGTTTAATTTGTGTAATGTGTTTACAGAACCAACTAGGGTAACAACAACATCTTCAACCTGTATCGATAATGTTTTCTGCGATTTTGAATATTTAGATAAAGCCATAGTTAATTACCTTACCTCTGATCATAGTGGACAATTGGTAACGTTTAAGTTTAAAGCATCCTTGAAAAAAAATCCTACACAATATCGGCCAATTACAACAAGCAAACTATCAAAATTCAATGGTACCTTACAAAATAAGTTAAATGTTATAGGACATAACATTGAGGATGCGAATAAATTTTATGATAATTTCTTTTCAGTAGTATTAAAAGAATTCAATGCAACTTTTGAAAAGAAGTCTAAAGATACTTTCCCTAAGTTTGTATTTAGTGACTGGGCGACTAAAGGCATTAGGATAAGTAGGGAAAGACTATATGAGCTATATGGCCTCAAGCCTTTCATAAACACTGATTCCTTTAATAAGTACGTAAATAAATATTCTAAAGTGTTTAGAAATACTTGTAAGGTAGCGAAAGCCCTATACATTAGTAATAAGATCAAATCGGCAGAAAATAAAATAAAGACAGTTTGGAAAGTAATAAATAATGAAACCAATAGAAATAAAGAACGAAACACTGCTTTTTTACTGGAGATTGCACATGGTGCCAAAAGCTCTAATTTAGAAGTAGCTCAAGAGTTTGTAAATTTTTTCACCAATATACCAACTAAAACTACGGAAGCTTTAAATTCTTCACCCGAGGTCTCATATAATTTATTAAGAGCAAACGTTCCAGGCTATACGGTTGAATTTCAATTCAAACATATCAACCCTATGACAGTCATAAAGGCTTTCCGGCAAATTAAAATCAAATTGACCGAAGACATATGGGGAATGTCTATCAAAGTGTGCACGTCCATAATAGAGACTATAGCACCATACTTGGCTTTAATATTTAATTTATGTGTAGACCAAGGAGTCTTTCCAGATGTAATGAAATACAGTAAGGTTATACCACTATTTAAATCTGGAGACAGCAGAGACACCAATAATTATAGACCTGTATCTGTACTTCCAGTTTTTAGCAAAGTGTTTGAAAAAGTAATGCTCAATCAGATGCTCAATCATTTTAACATCAATAACACTCTCCCTGCCGACAATATATAAAGCTTTTGAAGTTCAGGAGGCCATGGAGGTCGCCGGCGGGTCCCAAATTTGTTGATTGTGAACGCCGTGAGTCAAAAGTTAAAATTATTACAAGAGGCCGTGGGAGCCGCCGGCGGGTCAAAAAAAAAATCTTTTAAGACGCCGTGGGATCCGCCCTGACCTCCCGAATTCAAATAATTTTTACAACTATTGGCGTGCTGTTATGGAAAATGTGAAACTTCTCGTGTAAAAATGTGCTTTGGCCTGCTGGACAAAATTTTTTGGGGGTCGCCGGCGGTTCCCATGGCAGGGAGAGTGATAAAATCTTACACGATCAACAGTATGGTTTTACCAAAGGTAGTTGTACGACTGACGCTGGTGCCACGTTGTTAAAACACATATATACAGCGTGGGAAGAGGCTCAAAATGCCATAGGAATATTCTGTGACCTCTCCAAGGCATTTGATTGCGTAAATCACGAAACCTTGCTCCTAAAGCTGGGACATTACGGACTAGGTAAACTTGCACTTAGTCTAGTGAAATCTTACTTAAGTGACAAACAGCAGCAAGTTCAAGTAAATGGTGTCAATTCTCGGGGCTTAAAAATCAAAATGGGGGTACCGCAAGGCTCAATATTGGGTCCTTTCCTCTTTTTAGTATATATTAATGATCTACCCCATCTTTTGAAAAATCAACCTAAAATAGTATTATTTGCTGACGATACTTCCTTAATTTTTAAGATAGACAGGCGTTCCATAAATCTTGACGACATCAATAACGCCCTACAGCAGGTCCAAAATTGGTTTACTGCTAATAATTTGGTATTAAATGGGAAAAAAACTAAATGCATCAGATTTGCCTTACCGAATGTTAAAAGTAATGATTGCGATATAGTATTGAACAAAGAGAAACTAGAATTCGTCGAAAACACGGTTTTCTTGGGAATCACGCTTGACTCAAGACTACAATGGGGTCCTCATTTAATATCTCTTGCGGGACGGCTAAGTTCGGCAGCATACGCTGTCAGAAAAATCCGTCAATTCACTGATATAGATACCGCGAGGCTGGTCTATTTTAGTTATTTTCATAGTATCATGTCTTACGGTATCTTATTATGGGGACGAGCTGCAGACATCGAGTCCATATTTATTCTGCAGAAAAGAGCCATCAGAGCCTTATACAATCTCCGGCGGCGCGATTCCCTAAGGGAGCTGTTTAAGGATATTAACATCATGACAGTACCTTGTCAATACATTTACGAAAACATTATGTATGTTCGGAAAAATCTTCATCTTTTTAACAAGATTAGTGACAGGCATAATTTTAATACGAGAAATAGGAACAAATTAGATCAACCCCGGTTCAGATTAGCTAAAGTACACACTTCTTTTATGGGGTACTGTGTTAAATTTTATAATAAAATACCAGTTGATATTCTCGAACTGAATGAGAGAAAATTTAAAGCATGCATAAAACGCACACTATGTAGTAAAGCATATTATAAACTGGAAGATTATATCCTCGATAAAAATGTTTGGCTAAATGCCGGTCCTGATCCACAGTCACAGCCGCGGGGGTCCACTAGTTAGGTTTTAATGTCTGGAAGAGATGCTCACCCTCTTTTTTTTGTTTTATAGTTTATTTTATTTTTTGTTTTGTACTCATAATACAATAATTTTTTTTTTTTTTTTTCTTTATAATAATGCTGTTTTATAGTAATTGAATTGTTTGTTATACATCTTTCATTACTTGGTCATTGACAACCATAGTTTTATGTAAAGTAGAAGCATTTTTTCAAATTTTGTAAATGTGAGTACCATGGGGCCATTTACATAATATTTATGTGATTAGTTTACTTGTTTGACATGAACGAGCATGGTGATCGAGAGCATGTCATGCTCACTCAAATGTTTTGCTGATGGCGGCGTGTGTGTTGGATCATTCGGATCCCTTCAAAATGGTTGAGCTGAATGGTGCCGATACATACGTCAGGTTCGTGAACGGACGTCGTCAGTTGAGACTGGTCATCTCTTAACCACCACTGGCTTATTTTCATCTTTATATTTAAGTTGTTGTTTTAAGTTTTTTTTTATTTTGCATTGTCCTCACATGAAGAAGCAAGTACATGTAACTAAGATTTTTGTAAAACATAACATGATTTAAAAGAGTGTCCATGGAGTTTCTTGCACGTTCTTCTCCATAGAGATCTACGCTTTGGAACGTGCAAATAGCCTCATGTTTTTGACTGACCGACCTTGACATTTCAAAAGTGCCTGTAAATGGTTTATTTGAAATAAATGCTTTGAATTTGAATTTGAATTTATCTTTTCAGACTAGATAATAACACACTTACTATAGTATACATAGGTATAATAATGCACACAAATGATATGAAAATGCTGCGAAGGCTGCTGGGGTAACAAGACTCGATAAAGTACGCACTGAGTATATCAAAGAGTCATTTAAAGTTTTATCCCAGTGTTGAAACAATGACTGAAAGCCGTATGCGTTGGTATGGACATTGATGAGACGTGATGAAAAACAAGTTGTAAAAAAAGCCCTAGCCATCCCAGATAAGAAAAAAGACAAAAGACGACCACAGGCCACGTGTAAGACAATCATTACCAAGGACATGGAACGAGCTCAGGTGGAGCTACAGAAAACCCAAGACCCACTGTCTTGGCGCCTTAAAACGAGGAGGGCCGACCCACAAATAAAAAAGGAAAAGGCATAGCAGAAGAAAAATAGTGTAATAAGTATAATACTTATGTCATCTGGCTGAAAGCAAAATAACGATGTTCTATAGTATCGAACATAGACAAAAGACGTGTGTTTATTTATCTATGTAACATACTGGGTACAAACCACATCCTTCCCCTGTTCCCTTCAACCTTAGATCAATATCTAAAATTAAATTCTAAGAAAATAGCCACCAAAACTAAAACAAACCAAAGAACATTCCAATCCAGACGTTTTAACACTTAATTGCCAAAAAACTTTTCTCTTAAAACTCGAACAATGGAAGGCTTAAATATTGAAATAGTAATTCTGTAACTGGGGCTGTGGGCAAGAAAATTGCGAAACTAATCAGTTGGCTTTAATATTTGAATGTGTAGTGTGTTTTGGGTCTGGGAAAACGGGGCGCCACTTTTTAAACTACCTCTAATGTAGTAAACATTAGAGGTAGTTTAAAAAGTGGCGCCAGTGACGGAAAAGTTAAAAGGGAATCGCTTGTCTTGTTATGATCATCTGAAGAGGAGGGACGAAACACACTTAACAAAAAGAGTAATGAACATAAATGTGGATGGATGGAGAGGGAGAGGAAAGCCAAAGAAAAGATGGATGGATTGTGTGAACAGCGACATGAAAGAAAAGGGAGTTAGTAATAGTTTGACGGTTGATAGGGTAGAGTGGAAGAAAAAAACGTGTTGCGCCGACCCCTAGTAACATGGGATAAGGGCCGGAAGATGATGATGAGTGTGTTTTGGTATTGGACTTTGTAGGCCTCGTCCAGAGTAAAAGCGCGAAAACTTCGTGCTCACTGTGGAGTAAGCACGAAGTGAGCTGTCATTTTTTTCTTTTTTTTTTTAAATATTGGTAGGCGTACGTTTGACCGCTATCTCACCTGATGTTAAGCGATGATGCGGTCTAAGGTGGAGCATGCTTGCCTAAAAGCCTCTTGACTTAAAGACTCCTAGGTTGTATCTATCAGGAAACACATTCATTCATTCTATCTTGTTATTAAAGTTTTAAAGCTCAGTTCATGTTCACTTCACCAAAGTTTACACGGTGAAATCTTCACAGAATTGCAATGCAACTTAGGTAGCGTGGCGAAAGCCGTCAAAATGTCAAAAATAAATTATTTTTTTAAACTTATGTACAGCAACGTTTCTAAACATTAACAGCCGCACGGGTCGATCTTCCAGGTTAAGCAACGCTTGCCACGGTTGGTCTGTGGATGGATGACCATCTTAACATATCGAGTTTCCTCCGTGCCTCGGAAAGCGCGTTAAGCCGTTGGTCCCCGCTGTCATTTTTATATCTTTGGCAGTCGTTACGGATTGTCAGAAGCCAGTAAATCTGACTCCAGTCTTGCCATGAAGTACCGTGTTACCCAGTTAACGGGTTGTGGAGGTCTGGTAGGCAGCCGCTCTACGTAAAATACTGGTATTCAGCTAAATCCGGTTTGACTGGAAGCCGACCCCAATACAGTTGGGAAAAGACTAGGCAGTTGATGATGTACAGTAATGTTATATAGGTGGAATTTATGCAACATAACACTTTCTGTCAGTCAACCTATGAGTTATAATCCTGTGTCTCTCTCCCTCAGGTCAGTCAAGGCTGGATCCTGGGTCCTGAACTGTGTGACATGTGGACCTCCAGCGACGTACTCTGCAGCTCCGCTTCTATTCTTCATCTTGTTGCTATAGCTACTGACAGGTAAATATTAAACCAAAAAGACATAGATATTAAATCATTTCAGACGAAAGATGTGCTCTGCTGTCCTTATAGTGGTATGCGGTACAGTGAGAAAAGTCCCTCAAACCTCCATTAAAAAGGGAGGATCCTCCGATAGGACGGTTGTTGTGTCCGATGGGCAACACCCGATAGTTGACATTCGTATAGTTGTACTTTTATTTTCAAATTGCACGGCCGTGATGTAGGATTTTCTAGTAAGATGGATGGCGTTACGGTTTTTTTGCTGCCTTATAAATTTCGTTTCATTAGATTTTCTTGTGGCACATGATGCCGCAACATCCTACCCAAATATATGCGTTTTGCATTTCTGCAGCCTTTGCCATTTTATCGGTCCACTCAACTTATTACCAACATTTTGAACGAAAAAGACTATTCAAATAGGTCTTTTGGCACTATGGGAAGAGAATGATTTATGACTGGTTATGACCTACCCGTCTTTGCTTTTCAATTTATATACAATATTTTAATCCGTAAACAAATTAATTTGTGCCATTAGAATATTGCTTAAAATTTCTGCTCCTTGACTGTAAATCCATCATTTTACTTCCAGAATACTTAATAATTTGGTGAAAATTTTAGTCTATCGTTACAAAGAATATTTAAAAGTACACAGACTTTTGAACATTATCTCTTACATAAAAACAAAGTAAGAATTTTTAACTAAGAAGGAACATGAAGTTCGAACCAACTTTAAGTAATAGAATAATAGTCTATAGTAAGTATAGACTAAATCAAACTCGTTGGAAATATTTTCGTAGTTTAGTAAGTTTCTCTCGTCAAATCTGATATTTATTGTCTGGTATGACTGTACTTTTCATTCCATTGTATCTCTTTTAGAACGTTCTGCTTAATACGATTTGCATAATTATGTCACCGGAATGTGGCGGACTCCGTAAGACTGTAATAAGTCTTGATTAGATTTTAATTTCTCGAAATATTATGAAAAAATCGTTTTGTATATAATCCCATCCAAATTCAATTTAATAGTTTCCCCAATGCATCCGTGTCTTATTTAGAAAAAATAGTTTACAATTTTGACGGGATATTTTACAATCTTACGGCGCTTGCCATTTTGCGGTGACATATAGATTTTTTTTTTCCACTTATTGGACGTTTTGAGAATTTTTTTTTTTGATGAGTAGACATTGGAGTTCACTGTGACAGAGGTATGGCTTAGCTGGCCAATAATTAGAGGTAGGAGTCACATTTTATGCTCTAGGATGAAGTAAATGGTGATGACTTTCACTAAAATTATCACACCTTTGAATAAAAAATACAAGCTCAAAGTTTGAGCTATATGTATCTTTCCTTTCCCTTATAAATTTATCTTAAATTGGTCTCAAAATATCTCTTTTAGTTTTACCTATTGTGTCACCTATTGTACGCTTACATTCTAAACCGGTGCACCATACATGGCAAAATTCAACTATTGTGCACTATTTATAAATAAAAAGTCCTCTATCTATAGTAAAAGTCAACAAACTTGTTGAAACACCTACTAAGATATATTTATATTTCCAGGTACTGGGCTGTGACAGACGTAGACTACATTCACATACGCAACGAGAAGCGTATCTTCACGATGATCGTGCTGGTGTGGGGGGCGGCGCTGGTCGTGTCCCTCGCCCCACAGCTCGGCTGGAAGGACCCAGACTATCTCGCCAGGATCACGCAACAACAGAAGTGCCTCGTCAGCCAAGACCTAGCCTACCAGATCTTCGCGACAATGTCAACGTTCTACGTCCCTCTCGCAGTAATCCTCATCTTGTACTGGAAGATCTTTCAAACTGCCCGGAGACGTATCAGGAGGAGACGTGACCCCCCTCCTCCTAGACCTACCTCAGCAGATGGTGCCACTCCCGCAGGACGACCCGTCCAATCAGCCAGGGACCGGCGGTTTGTCAAGAAAAGGTTCTTGAACCTGAAGAAGTGCAACCAGCGGACTCGCGCTGAGACGCTGGCTGCAGCTTTGTTGTTAACTGAGGGACAGAGCACCTCTACTGTTGATACGTTGGACGAAGAGCCGAGGACCACAGCGTTTACGATCAATGAGAAGGTGCCTCCACCCTCAGTGTCCCCAGAAAAGTCTTCCTCGACTGTTACCAACGGCTCGAAGCCCGAAAAAGCAATCGTCCCAGCTCCCACTCACAGGGAGAAGAAAGAGTCTCTCGAAGCGAAGAGAGAGAGGAAAGCGGCAAAGACGCTCGCGATCATCACAGGAGCATTTGTGTTCTGCTGGCTTCCATTCTTCATAATGGCATTGGTGATGCCCATCTGCCAATCGTGTGTGATCAGTGATTACTTAGCCAGTTTTTTCTTGTGGCTAGGATACTTTAACTCGACCCTCAACCCTGTAATATACACAATCTTTAGCCCCGACTTCCGCCAGGCGTTCGCGCGCATTCTCTTCGGGACTCATAGACGGGGCCGGAATAAAAAGTTCTAACGAAAATATCATTACTATATTATATACTATAATTGAGGTCTCGAAGGCCAAGGACTATGTTACTCAACCTATATGTATGATATTTCGCTTTCTGTATGTTATACATACTAAGTAGATAGTGTAAATACGTTTATTCGGTGATAATATATTGTAAATAATATAAAGGTATATGATAGATGATGTTGACAATTGTTTTTTTTACGCGTTATAGTCTATGAAGCCGCGACGGGGCCGCTCGCGAGTCCTGGGCGACCCCCCCGCTTGCTCTTACGTTGTTTCAAGTGACATTACGAAATAAATATTTAAATTATATCAGACCTGAAGCCTTTTATTCTCTCATTCTCTCCCTTTTTTAATAAAACCCTCCGTTTATTTGAGACAGCTGTAAGATATTGAGCGCAATTAGAATATCCTTTAAATCTATTTTTCGTTGGTTTTGTTCTTGAGCCCTTTGTGGCAATATTATGGGAGGTCTGTATATTTTACTTAATCCTAAAAACTACTTAGGCGAAAGGAAACTCGTTTCTTTTCGTTGAGGATTTATTTTATTGCGCTTCTTATTGGCTGTTTTATTTGAATTCCTTGAATGGATACTTGGGGAAAGCCCAATGATATCCATAGGTAAAATCAGGGAAAGGAATTGTTTGACACTTTTCAGAAAGTTTCCCAGTTGAAACTTCACTATGAATTTGAACCTAAACAAATAGATCTCAGTCAAGCACCAAGTCAGTGCATCAAGGGATATTTTACCTATATCATGACGTCTAAAAGCAATCAAGATTTCGTTGTGGGAGGGAGACAAAGTTATACAAAACGCATATCTATTTTACACAACAGAGTTTGTCTTAAAGCCACCAATGTTTCTTTGTGAAAGGGAGATAAAGCAATACAAAACGCATATCACTATTCCTTTTTTACAGCGGACTAATGGTACGTCATAATAGGGCTCTAGCAATAACGATTGTGAAAACGTCAGAAATGTTTAGGATTGGCATTTGGTATTGAATTGTACCTTGTTCAATCCCAAGTATTTGGGTGTTTTGACGTTCGCTATCGCTGATGAAATGACACTTCGTCTAGCTAGCTTGTCATTTTGAGTCGTCTAACCCCAATTCCAGAATTTATGGTTGAGTTTTTCTCCTTTCTTACATTGATATTCTTGTTCTATATGATGACAAAAAACTACGATAGGTCTCAACTCTGTCGGACTCTGGGTCATAAATTATGTAGGTAGGACCATTCGTCATTGTATGATTTATTTTATTTGTCAATTATAGATACCCTCTATCTCCTAAAGTTAATGTGCATAACATAATGTAAATAAAATTGCTTATAGATAATTAACGTGGAAGTGAGTAAGAAGATATTTTTAATGGATTTGGAGACACAAGCAAAAACTGAAAAAAAAAACCTTTCACCCCCTTTGGCCACCGCGGCGCTCGTTTCCCACCTTCGGGGGCGTTTAGTGCATGTGGACACCTCAAAGAACAACTGTACCAATTTTCAAAACAACATAAATTATTTATTCGCTCTGACCGACATTAATTGAGCTAATTTCAAATACTCAATTCAGAAATCAGTGGTAATTAACATTCAACTTTAGAGCCCGTTTCCACTTGTCGGCTATCTGGCCCGGATTAGAAACGGATGTTGCAAAGGCAGAGCATTCTCTTTGAAGCTATTCACACTTGTTTGACACCAATTTGATAGGAGCACCGACGCCCGATTATAATCCCGACAACCGACAAGTCGAAACGGGCTGTTACGGTAATACAGTTTTGGGACAACTGTGAAAATGTACGGTCTTCCTTGGAAAATAGTGCGTGGTACATAACACCGTACCAGGATAAGTGATGCGTTACGATCGGATTGATTAATAAGTACCATAAATGACCTCAGGGAAATCGGGCAAAATGGACGAGTGCCTGTTTTTCGCCAAGAATAATACATAGTTGGGTAAGTACTTCTAGGTAGATAAGTAAAAGGAAGGAGTTTTAAAAAGTAAATTTATAAAAGTTGTGTGTGTTGTTGTTGTGGAGGTTCCCAATTCGGATGTTTGTATTTTTTTTTTTTTTTTAATGTTTGTTCGGGCATAACTCCGTCGCTTGCCAACCGATTTTAAAAATGATTTTTTTGTTGGAAAGGGAATACTTCCCAAATGGTCCCATGATAAGGAAACCAGGATCTGATGATGGCATCCCAGAGAAGTCGAGGGGAACTTTCGAAAATCGTATGGGCAACTAGTGCGTTTGTATTTTGCTTTTCTGCGATTTTGCAGTGGTGTTGTTAGGTGTGGGGTAAGTACCACTAAAAAGTAAAAAATAAAAAACTTTTTACAAAAAAATACAACCGACTTCCAAAAAAAAAACACTACAAAGTAAAAACTAACTTTAATTTCGGAAGTCGGTGTCAAAAAACGAACAAATTAACAAAAACACCGAGTTCCGAAATTAAAGTTAGTTTTTACTTTGTAGTGTTTTTTTTTTGGAAGTCGGTTGTATTTTTTTGTAAAAAGTTTTTTAATTATTTAATGAAGTATTTTTTGGGATAAACCGACCACTCTAATGCTATTTCTGAAAGCTAGAATCAACAGTAGCGACCACCATTAAAGCGCGATGAGTTCCAGAGAAATGATTCAACTGTCTTGGGATCCCGCAACGAAATTAATAAAAAAATAACAGCAGAAGCTCGGAGCCCCAAATCAAGTAAGAGTCAAACAGAGCCAGGCCAGTATGCACAAAAGAATATTTTATCAACTGGGATAGACCCAAATGATTTTTAAATGGTGAGCAACAATTGAATACAAAAACAACGCACGCACGGAATAAATATTGTTCTACTTTCAACAATGTCCGTCTACAAATACTAAATTACTTCAAATTTTACCTGGACTCAGTCTAACGTTTTGCGTTCAGTTTGCTAAAGAATACACTCCTTACAATGGCGTATAGTTTACCTCTATAGATACGCTACCAGCATAATAAATTAACAACAACAAAAACGAATAGTGAATAAAAATGAATATATGAAAATGTGTGGAATTCTCTGCCTATACGTCTGTGTTCCCGTCCACATATAAACCGTCTGCCTTCAAAACAAGAGTGAACAGGCATCTTTTGCGTAAGCTCGCTCCAACATATACCTCATCCATCGCTTTCCATCAGGTTTGGTTGTGGTCAAGAGCAAGCCCGTCATAATAAAAAAAAAACAAAAATTAAACTACCGCGGTTCAAAACACCTCCAAACACGTAACTATTTTGTTATGATGTTAAATCATGAAATAACTCCTTCCATTCCGGGCGGGGCGAAATGGAGACTCAGACCCTCACTAACTGAAACCCATCCGTGTTCCTCAGCCCTTTGTGTTCCAGATCCGCAGTGACTCTTTCGAACAAATTCTGTACAAGTAATTATTGGGATACCGATTCGTATTGATTGAGCTTGCGCTGTTCTTAGGGTTCCGTAGTCAAAAGGCAAAAACGGAACCCTTATAGATTCGTCATGTCTGTCTTTCTGTCCGTCCGTATGTCACAGCCACTGCTCTCCAAAACTATAAGAACTAAGCTGTTGAAACTTGAAAAGCAGATGCATTCTGTGAACCGCATTAAGATTTTCACAAAAATAGAAAATAGTAAAAAAATTTGGGGGTCCCCATCAGTTGGTACCTACTTATTATAGAACTGAACTCATTTTTTTTTTCATCAAACCCACACTTGTGGGGTATCTATGGATAGGTGTTTGAAAATGATATTGATTGATTAATATAATTTTTTTCTAAACTGAATAGTTTGTACGAATGATACTTCCAAAGTGGTAAAATGTGTCCCCCCCCCCTGTAACTTCTAAAATAAGAGAATGATAAAACTAAAAAAAAATTTAGATGTAAATTACCATGTAAACTACCAGCGAAAATTGGTTTGAACGAGATCTAGTAAGTAGTTTTTTTAATACGTCATAAATCGTAAATCGCAAATTCTGCTTATAATATAATACCTATTGGTTTGTACGGAACCCTCAGTGGGCGAGTCCGACTCGCACTTGGCCGGTTTTTGTTAGAACTGTGACTATTTATAATACGCTATTGCTCCCATACGATAGTTTATGCAACCGTCAAAATAGCATTGCTTCCAAATCGAATTTAACCTCCAAACATGCTACCTAAACTATTCGAAATGAACTAAACCCCGACCATGTATGTACCCAGCTCTATTGATCAATCGTCTCAAAGTACCTACTCCATGTAATTCCCATTCAATCAATCAATCAACTTGCAATATGTTAATGCATTCAAATCAGTTGGAAATGTTCTCAACTTTGTTAGAAACGTGCTTGAATCCACTTAGAGTTTGTTAATTTTGCTTTCAGAGACTATAAATCGCATATGGTTGCTAATGGAGTTTTTAAACTAAAAAGTTATTTATTTTGCACGCTTTTTGGAGCAGTATTTCTTACGTTACGTTAAGAGGGTGCTTTTCAATCTTTGTTGTTTGTTTAGGATGAGATTTCTTGTGCTTTAATGTTCTGCTCGATTAGCTAGGAGCTACACGGTATGTTTTAAATTAGTTTGCAGTATGTAAGCATATAACATACTATAGCTGACCCGCGCAACTTCGTCTGCGCCACATTTTCCATTATTGCTCCGCTCCTATTTGTCTTAGCATGATGATATATAGCCTATAGCATTCCTCGATACATGGTCTATCTAATACTGAAAGAATTTTTCAAATCGGACCAGTAGTTCCTGAGACTACCCCTACATATAAACTTACAAAGTTACAAACAAATGTTACCTCTTTATAATATTAGTATAGAGTATAGATAGATAACAAAAATTTACTGTACTCTTCTGATTAATTTCGTTGCGGGATTCGAGACAGTGAATCGTTTTATGGGACTCGTCAGGCTTCATTAGCTCAGCATTTTTCTGGTGGTCGCCACTGTTGATTCTGGCTTTCAGGAGTTGCAGTGGTTGGGAATGTGTGGAGCGCTTGTCCCGAAAACAAAAACCATACACAACAACGTTTTACTTTTTCAGAGATGAATCATCTTGTTATGTTACAGACTCGTAAATATAGATTAATTCCTTATAATATTATAGTATAAATGCTAAATACAGATGCATTGCTGCGTTGAAAAGCAATGCTGATTCTTTTAAAAATAAACTGGTGAACCATTTGGTCACGTGAAGAGTTGACTTATTGCTTGCTGATATTAAAAACTCCACAATAACTGGATCTACAGATAGACACCAGTTTTCAGCTATCAGGAAATAATTTACTTACTCGGTAAATTATCTACTATTTCTCACTGAATTGTATTTTTATGGAAACTTGATAGTGAATTTTCATTCACTCTCAAAATTCATGAGAAATTACGCTCTCGCGATGATTGACAAAGGAAAAAGGGAGGAAAACACTTATGTCGCATGAAACAGGGGCAGGAAGGCAGGAGAAATCATTTGGCATAAAGCTTGCTCTTCCGATCGTCATCATCTGCCTCTAGCCTTTTCCCAACTACATTGCGGTCGGCTTCCAATATTTTACGAGGAGCGGCTGCTTACCAGACCTCTACAACCCATTAACTGGGTAACAAGGTATTTCTTGGCAAGACTGGAGTCAGATGGCAGTCGTTACGAATTGTCAGAAGCCAGTAACTTCTGACAATCCGTAACGACTGCCAAACATCAACAAATAACAGCCGGGACCAACGGCTTAATGCTTTATGAGGCACGGAGGAAACTTGGTATGTTAAGATGGTCACCCATGAAGATCGACCCGTGCGGCTGTTGTTTTTTAGCCACAAGCTCCTCAAAGCGTGCTTCTTCCTTTATAGACGCATAATATTGGTGCCATTTGAAGAAGTAGGCACGCATGTAAACACGACAAACCTACATAGGTATACCTGTAATAAGAATATTTTTTTCTTTTTCTATAGATAAACGCTTAAAGAATTGAGCAAGCTCTCACCTCACATCGGCTTGAAGTGTGAAAGAAAAACAGAACTATCGGCCGTCACGGCGGAGGCAGACGTCCTATACTCACATTTTTTCCTCACGTGACAGCCCTTGAAAAATGGTTAACGGGTTTACACAGAGCAGAGGAAGTGGGAGCGGGAGCGGAAGCGGGAACAAACCCCTTATTTTTGGCTAATTTTCTAAAACGAAAAAAATAATAACTCACTGAACCTTATAGTGGTTTTGTTTGTGTTGCTTATTGCTATCAGAACTTTTACGAGTTTTATTTAAAGTTTGAAGATGTATAGTAGGCATCAGACAAACTTACAATAAAGTACTTTTGTTTTGGCCTTTCCCTAATATTACTTCGTAGATAGCCGAACAATAAATTATGAACCGTATATCATTACTAGAGAATGTTAAGGATCATATGCAATAACGTACATTATCATTGATCCACATAACTGACTTTTTTAGTAATTTAAAAAAAAACTAGCTGACCAACTTCGTCTGCGTCACATTTTCCATGAATGCTCGGCTCCATTTAGTCCTAGCGTGATGTGTAGCCTATATCTTTCCTCGATACATGAGCTATCCAATACTGAAAGAATTTTTCAAATCGGACCAGTAGTTCCTGAGATTACCCCCTACATACAAACTTACAAACAAATGTTACCTCTTTATAATATTAGTATAGTTAAAAGACAAAACTGTCCCGCATCGTCTTCTTGCGTGCGCTAGTAAAAAAAAACCGGTGCATTTATTTATCTGGTATCTACGAAGGAATATTTATTTTGTTTATTTATCCTTTATTTCAAGCAACTGAGGCCAATAAAACACTATACACAAATAAGGATAAAAAATAAAAATAAAATGATACATAAATTAGTATTAAAAAAAACTTTAAATTTTAAAAAAGGGATATAAGCAAAGGAAATTAT
This sequence comes from Ceramica pisi, assembly GCA_963859965.1. Lineage (NCBI taxonomy): Eukaryota > Metazoa > Arthropoda > Insecta > Lepidoptera > Noctuidae > Ceramica > Ceramica pisi. The sequence goes on from OY982538.1 coordinate 4,352,068, forward strand.
TAGGGAAAAGTCAATGTACTTTATTGCAAGTTCTGGTACCTACCGTACCGTACTTTATGGAACAGTGCCATTCATGTGTAGAAGACAAAAATAATTTTTCGCAATAGATGCCGCTGTCACCTAACAGTGTAAGCACTACCTTACGACCCCATATGTTGTCACTCGAAGCGGGGAAATAAATTGCAGAAAGGAACTCGGCCGCTCCAACTGATTACGCCACCAGTTGATAAGAAATTGGCATTTAACCTAAAAGGTAACCTGGATAGAGGGGCCTCCTATAGGATTTTTTTGTCATATTTATTTCTATGGCAAAAGGAAAGGTGTAAAAGATATATGGGTGAAAGAAACTGTTATCTAATCGAAACGAGAGTGAAGGTACAAGATTGATCGAGGAAAAGACGATGGGAGGTTACATATTCATAGAATAGAAAGTGGTCTGGAATATCGTTACAGGAGTGTACGAATTTCATAGAGGAGAGCCATTCTGTCTTCCCTTTATTATGGGAAAATTGTTTGATGACGAAAAAAACCCGGCCAAGCGCGAGTTGGACTCACACAAGAGTTTTTTTCCATTAACAGAAAAAAAAACCGGTCAAGTGCGAGTCGGACTCGCGTGCAAAGGGTTCCGAAACAATTTCATTTTTTTTTACGTGATATTTTAACACTACAGGCTTTTTATAGATTTTCCTGTAATCTTTAGGTATAGAACTATTATCTGCATTTATTCCAAAATTTTAAGCTTAGTTGTTTCAGAGATAACCCCGTATGGACATTTTTGGTCTAATTTCTTGAATAACTTCTAAACCATTTATTTTAAAACTAGCTGACCCGTGCAACGTCGCCTGCGTAACATTTTCCATTATTGCTCCGCTCCTATTGGTCTTAGCGTGATGATAAATAGCCTATAGCCTCGATAAATAGGCTATCTAACACTGAAAGAATTTTTCAAATCGGACCAGTAGTTCCTGAGATTAGCGCAACCAAACAAACAAACAACCTCTTCTGCTTTATAATATTATAATATAGTATAGATGATGAAAAAAATATAATTAAATCTCTCATAGTAAGTCCTTTCAGTTGATAAGTCACACGATACAGTCCGAAAAACTTTTTTTATTTTCTAGTTTGACCCCATAAGTTACCCCCATGCTCAAAATTATTTGGTTCACAGAATTCCATGTCTATACCGAATTTTCAACAGATTTGGTCCAGTAGATACGGAAAAAACTGGCTGTGACAGACGGACAGACAGACCCCGAGTGATCCTATAAGGGTTCCGTTTTTCACGGATGTTCGGAACCCTAAAAATACTTCTTTTCTATAATATCAGCTATATAAATTCACACTCTGTGAGGGGTCATGAGAAATAGGCCTCTGATAGCCAGAAAGACAGCAGAACTTAGTGATACGGTTCCGTTGGTTACCTTTTGGTTACGGAAACTATACAAATTCACGTGTTATTAAACTTCAATATGCTACATACATAACCATAGTTTTGTTATAGAGGTATATTCTGTGTCCATACAGTAATAGCCCAATAAATATTATAAGTAGTGTTGATATAAGAAACTTAACGGTACCACAAACTATCAACAGGGGGTATAAAAGGCCACTAGCAGAATCAGAAAACACATCACGATATCCGTCACTGTCAAATTTTCCCAATCAACCTTGAACCTTAATGCATTAGCAATAAAAATGAAAATGAAATTTGACAGAGACATTGACAGACTAGTCGACATCGGCTTTACTTGCAATATCTTCGCGTCACGTTGTTTGTCCGCGATGAACTTCTAAACTACTTAACCGATTTTAATCAAATTTGCATACCGTGTGCAGTTTGATCCAACTTGAAAGATAGGGTAGCTTAAATCTCAATTTAAAGTAGCAATATTACTTTATTGCAAAAAAAAAACCTTAGTCACAGCAACGCGTGGCCGGGTCTGCTAGTAAACATATAGAATAGAATAGAAGTTGGACAGATTGTATTGTGGTTAATATTGTGATTCTAATATAAAGTGGCCTTTTTAGTTAGACCCGCAGATTGTGTTGCTCAACTATATCGATTCGTACGGCTGTTATTATTTAGTGACAAACTCTAGCTCAATTGGTACCTAACGACTTCAAAATAAGCGGAAACCTGCGCTTACAGTATTCAACTCACTCAAAACATTTTCATTCAAGGCTTTTTAATAGCAAAACACCTATATTCTATGTAGCTCAGAACCTTAATCCCTAGAATTATAACTCGCAAAGATACGCTTAACCAACAGCGTGACAACCTCTCACTAAATGCATCTTAACGTCACGCTACCCGTCAACTGAGACAGCCGAGGTTAACCGGTGACGTGACACCGTCAACACGACCAATGTGTGGTCTGAGTCGACACATTAGTTATTTAAACAACACTGTGTTTGAGGGCAAAGTGGTCAGCTATAATTAAATGGTGGTAATGCTGATGGATGGATTGTGTGAATAATGATGTGAGAAAGTGTACTTTGTCTACCGTCACTCCCTTTGAAGTTATTGATGATCAGTGAAAAAGTTGAGTTAATAGAAAATAAATACTGTAAGAGAAAAAAGAAAAATGTTTATTTGGGACTCGCACAAACAGACAGAAGTAAAATACGTTAAAACCAACGATAATTCCAAATGTAGTAAGTATAAATATAAAGTAAGTTTAAGCGTAATAGAATACTATTTGGAGTTACAAAAAAAATTACTTCATGGGTCGCCCGCAGATGCGAAACGTCTATGTAAGAATTCACAATAAATCTTCACATTATAAATTAGTTCCTTAGTTCGCCGTCCGTAGCAGGTGGCGTAGTAGGGGCATCACGACATGACAGCGCCGTATCGCCGCATGGTTTTACTGACAAGACGTGCCAATAGATGGTTCACATCAAAATAAAAATGCCAGTTTGCATTGCTTTATTTAGATTGCAGTTCCTATCGGCATTGCAAGTTTATTCGCTTATATAACAAAAGACAGTACGATTAAAATTAAATTTTTTAACAAGTTAACAAGACACCTTGCTGTCTCAAAGCGGGTTAACTTTCACGATATCCAATTTCTGAGCTCTGAACAGTTACCGCCTTATTCTTACACGACCTGTATGTTTAATTTTTAACTGATCCAGTGTCCTGCTTTTTTCCAACTGCAGTTCAGTTTAGGGTTGGCGTTTAGTCTGGCTCAGGAGTTCCCAATCGTTTTTTGTACCGCGACTCCCTTTGAGTGATATCATTTTTGGCGACGCAGATACAGAAAGCAGATACCCCCGTTAGCTCCGCTTGGGAAAACGAGAAGGTAGGTAAAATCAATGACACTGATAAACTTGCTTTTCTTATTAAGATACACTCAAAAATATTTATTAATAGTGTGCTTATGCTTGAAAAAGTAATGTTCGACAAGATATCTATTTGTAAACTTAGCCACAAGTCTAAAATAGTTTTTTGCATAAAGTCAAAGACTAGATTGGAAATACAGTATTATTCTTAACTCCATTTTCATTTTCTTTTCTACACGATAAACTTCGTTCTACACAACAAATTCTGAAACACTACTATTTGCAGCATAATCGTTTCATTTCGGTGGCTGTTTGCGACGCTTTTGGGAAAGCACCGCGACGCCGACGTCCGGGAGAGTCGTGACGCACAGTTTGGGGAACCCCTGGTCTAACTGAATGCAGTTGAATACAAGTATTTAACATTATTTCCACAATACAGGGTAGGTAACAATCTTCGTCAGCTTTTTAGGCTTCTAACAAACTGTAACGATTGTCAACACATTAAAACAATTATATGAAAATACGTACAGAAATCTTATTTCAAAAAAGTGAAAGTATTTGGATATTTATAATCAATCCCGCTTACATGGCTGAACGGATTTTGTGCAACTTGCCACACTGTTTGACCATGACCTGATAGCATAAGATTTGATGTTGGTACTACGTCTCCTTTAAAAATTAAACCACACAATCAAAGCCATAACACGAAGTGCCTGCATTATAAGCAAACAGATCATTTCTCTTTAACAACCAAAGGCGAACGGCAGGCTTGTATGGGAGTTTCGTACAGCTAGTAAAATTTCGAGTTTTGGGATCATGTTTGTTTTAATAGGTTGTTCATACGATAGAAAAGCCCTATTTAAAATCTTTGATTTTTAGAACTTGGGCCAAAAAAGATATACCCAGTTTTATTTTTTGAGGTTATATACTAGTGTAGAAATGTAGGTTGTAATTACAGGTAGGTACATTAACAATGTTATTAATAAATGTTCTAGATTACTTGTCGTCATCTTTGTTGTGTTTTACTTACTATTAAGTAGGTAGATTGAGATGAGGATCGTACCTACTCATAGGGAGGGAGGGGTGCATTAGGAGATACCTATTGCCTAGCAGCGGACAGAAACAGTTTGATAATAATGAAGTTCTGATGGACACTAGACAGATTTTGCTTTACTGGTCAATAAATAATTGCCAGAACAAAAAAAATATTGATGAATTCATTCCAATCATTACCTACATCGTTTACTATTATGATTTTATGCAACAATTATGGGTTTTATTAATAAATCTATTTCTATATAATTAATTGTCATTCCGAAGTTTGTGATATTTTACTCATGGCGACTTCGAAAAACATCTGCGTTTAGTTTACTGTTTTGTTTGGTATAATTATTGAAATCTTTTAATTTATAGTATTAATTAATCCATGTTCCAGAAATTGTTTACTTACATGAAAATAAATGACTGAGTTGCCTTAATAAGTGGTACAAATTCTATAACCAAACAACAAAAAAAGTTTGCTGTACGAATTTTGCCGTTCGCCTTTGTAACAAATACAGCTACACATTTCTACTCTACAATTTGGCTAACACGACGAGCTTGATCGTAGCACGTAAACCGCTTAGACAAGCTGTAACCACAGCGTGACATCTTCTAACTAAACGCATCTTAATGTCACGCTAACAGTTAACTGAGGCAGTTTGTGGTTAGTGCAGTGGCGTGTTACCGGTAACGATTGCTGGGTTAAAATTACAGTGTAAAACCTTGTGACCGGTTTCCTAGCTGTCATTGAATAAGAAAATAATGCTTTTTAAAATAAATAAAACGCTAACAAGAAAGAAAATAACCAGATCATGCAGTAAATAAAATGACCTGATAACTTATTTCCGAGAATATTGTGTTGGGTACGGTTCCCAGCAATGTTCAGTACCTCTTAAACTACAAAGGCTGGGATTCAAATAACCTACTATTCGATTTTAAATTAACAGGCACATCCCAATGAATTACATTAGATAATTTGAAAGTATCGAAGTGGTTGGTCTGACCATGAATCCGATGCTGTACCTATACCCGATCATACATAACCATACTGCTCTGATCTTTTTTTTATGATGGGAAATCATTAAATTACTCCTCCTGCTCTGAACGAAGCAGAAGGGACTCTAACTGACTAAAACCAATCCGTGTTCCTCCTAATGCCATTTGCGTTCCTGGGCCGAGGTGACTCTTTCAAGCAAATTCCGCAACTCTGGCAGACACCGGCCCTAGCGGGCCCCGTCTACTATGCTGACAGCTCTTTGAGTCGACGACCCGGGCCTGGTTCTGATCGAGCTACCCAACGCTCGCCGTCCGCAGGCCCTGCCTACGGTGGCCGGGAATCGCCCTGCGACCTCCGACGCCCGGGACGTCTTCTTCTGTTGCAGCGGCCGGTGCATCAGCTTTCCCTCTCTCTCACGCGTTCGGCCTCCTCCTTCGCTAGCTGCTCTGATCCTAACATACCTTTCTTACTCTCTAGTAACGCTTGCGTGATATAGAATTTGTGTGAGTCAGGCCCATATCTGACGTGCCAGAGGGACAGCTTTACCTGTGGATTTCGTGCTAAAAGCAATTAGTGGTTAGATAGTATATAATCAACATTAATTCGTATCGTGTTCACTTTCAAAAAATTGGATTTTTAATAAAAAAATAGAGGTTGTCCATAATAATAGTTGATTTTAGGTTGTGAGTATGGAAGGTAGAGGAAAGGAAGAGTATCTCTGTGTATGAAAAAATGTGCGCTACAATCGCATCAGGCAAAATTTAAAAATAAGCGCCAAAGTTATTACAGTAGGAAAGCAAAATAAACAAGGAAAGAACAACTATCGCTTCATTAATTTTTTTTGTTGCAAATAAAAACAATGATACATACCTAACCTACATTTTTTTGAATTATTCTTCATCGCTTAAAAAGTAAATATTAAATAAAAACAGGTTGCACTCCGGGAGTGCTGGCAGAAGTGAAAACTTGATCATTAACGTTGTGCAGTTTTGAATCATTCATCTTACTAATTTTCAATCGGGGCACGTGTCCTGACGTCTTACGAATTTTCGATAGGGTCACGTGTCCTGACGCGAGTTTGACATTTTATACCCATCCCAAGAAAAGTGCTCAACGCCGCTAAAGAAGATTACTCTACAAAAAAACAATTCAATGAGAAAATGGTATGTTCAAAATTGGCACATTTTCATTCATCTACAACTGCTTTATTCATTCATACCTGCAACTACCCTGCGCAGAGAGCAAAGAGCGCTTACTACCCTGTTTTCATTTCTTCACTCTCCTAATTCCCCTAGTTATCTAGCTTCTCATTTCCAATACATTTGCGCCAACCACTATAGAAATCTACGCTCATCCCATAATCGTCTTCTTCACTGTCCATCTCACCGTACTGACTTCATTCACAATTCCTTTTTTATACAATCAATTTCTCTGTGGAATGCGCTTCCTCAGGAAATTAGGATGGCAAACAACCGATTAACCTTCAAAGTTAAGGTTCGAGAGCACATTCGTAGGAAGTTGGCAGTAGTATCGTCACAGCGCTAATTTTGGTTTACATAAACTGTTCAAGTATTTTCGTGTACTAGTTTATTAATTTGACTATAAGTTGGTATTTTATTGTATGTATAGTTTAATATGTATTTATTTATCTTTGTATTATTTTTTACTATTAATCGCGTTTTAGGCTTCTCTTTATCCATTTTGCACCTACCACTATTATTCTCTGCATCACCCAAAGGTTGACTGGTAGAAAATGCCTAAGGCATTAAGTCCGCCTCTGTACATGTGTGCGTAAAGTATTAAATAAATAAATAAATAAATAAATACCCTAGCGCCATTTTGGAAGGCTTTTGAACTGTTACAAGACTTACAGCTGGTCACTTTTTCAACTTCTTCCCAATAGAAGATCGTCCTTCTTACCTCTACCTTCTCTAGTTCTGAAAACACTTGGCCTTTATTGGCTAGTTTTGTAGTTCTTAAATGGCGGTATCGATGCCCTTCCATTGTCATTCCCCAAACAAACAAACAAACAATCATTCAAAACACCATCTTTAACCTCGACATTACTAATTAATCTACAAACACGAGAATTACACCCAAAAGCGCCTCAGTCTTACACAAGACGAAGACGAAGTTTCTGCGAAGTTAAACAGTGTCTTATTACAATAGATTCGTCTCACAGCAACATCATGCCACTGTAATAAATGTGAGTTTGTCTGTCTGTTTGCAACGTGTTCGTGGGTAGACTACTGAAACAATTTTATTTACTTAGATTTCATTTGGCTCTGACAAAACTTGGGAGTTGAAGAAACCGCTCACTGTAAGGATCACAAAACTAAATAATTTTTATCAACAGATTGCCAATCTTATTATTTTTCAAGCAACGTTTGCAATGGGCTTGTGTCCTGAAAAAATCCAATTAGTCCATCAGTTGGATTTCCAAAAAATATTTGACACGTGTTTTTTCTTTTGTAACGGGAACCAAAATTGACGAAGTTAAGACGCTTTTGAAATTCTCCATACGTCACACCTTCGCATTATTTTTAGTGATTCGTGACGTCACGAGCCCCCACTCGCGAGTTTTGCGTGTGGGGGTTTGAGTTATGCGTTTTATATTTGTAAAAATTCATTGATTTACTAAAAAAAAAAATACGTGTCCATTATTTTTCAATACTCTAACTGACGGACTAAATAGTTTAGCAATTTGTGGATGATGGAATCTAGCCTATAGCATCTCAGTCGCAATTATATAAAATGTATATAATATGTCTCCAGAAAATGGGAAACTCCGTAAGATTGTAAAATATGGCGTAAAATTGTAAACTATTTTTTTCTGAATAAGACACAGATGTATAGGAAGGAAACTATTGAATATGGATGGGATATATTTTATACAAAACGTTTTTTTATCATATTTCGAGAAGTTATTATCTAATCAAGATTTATTACAATCTTACGGTGTCTGCCACCTTACGGTCTCATAATTATATGGTTGCGGTTCGAGGTTCGGTTTCTCCCAGCCAGATGTATGAAAAATGAACCAGGGTTTTAACAGATTGCGATAGAGGTGTGAATAAAACAAAGTCACCAACAAATGCATGTATTCAACAAACTGGAATACTTACCTCTCCACTCCAGTTCTTGATTTTGGCAGGCCGCCAGCGCCAGCTTAGTGGCTGTTTAAGTTCGTATCTTGGAGGATGGCGCACAAGGAAAGGTCAGGAAACCCTCAAAGAAATCGGTAAGATTATCTCGAGTTATGTGTATGTGTGTAGCCTTTAAATGTTTTCATCGAGATACAGAATCTGGTTTGTCTCCCTCTGTGAAGGCAAATGAATATGAATTGCTGCTATTGCTGATACGGCACATATTGGAAAACAGTAGCTTAATACTAGGCTAAATAATAGAAGCCAAATGGAAAAACTTCAAGGTTAAGCAGCACTTGCCGAGGTTTGTCTGTGGATGGGTGACCATCTAAACATTTCGAGACCCTTCCTGCCTCGGAGTGCACGGTAAGTCGTTGGACCAGAATGTCTATTGTAGATCTTTGGCAGTCGTAGATTGTCAGAAGCCAAAAAATGTGACACTAGTCTTGCCAAGAATACCGTGTCACCCTCTCCTCGTTAAATGCTGGTAATTCGCTGAATTTAGTTTGACTGCAAGCCAACCTCAATATGGTTGGATTAAGGCTAGGCTGATTGATAATATTGAACTTAGTAAAAGTAGTTCACTAAGAGCGGATTTCGCCAATGAAATTGATCGCGATCAACTGCGTTCAAGAGCTGTCAATGTCAATATTCTACAGAAGGTTTATGAAATCCTATAATGATGTCGGCGTACATCACTACGTCACTCAACACGAAGCACGCGGCGTCAAAGATGCAGCGCGCGCTCGACTTGCTTCCTGACTGGCTTGCAAAGTGGCGGCTGTCGGTTAACGTGGGTAACACGCAGGCGATCGCCACAGGTGCGGCGTGACCATCGACTAGGTCATTAGATGTGACCATCGACCGGCGGCTCACGATGACGCCGCCCGTCCGCCGGGTCACCGCGCAGGCAAGGGCCGCCCGTGCACGGCTTAAGCCTGTACTCTTGTCCCAACTCCCTGCACGCGTCAAAATGGGTGTGTACAAGACGTACATACGCCCGATCTTGACGTAAGCCGCTCCCACCTGGTACGCCCTCACAGTGGAGGGGAACCGAGTGAAGCTCCTCACGCAACAACATCTTGTGCTGCGGACCATCATCAACGCCCCTTACATTGTGAGAAACGATGTCATCCAGCGGGACCTCGGCTTTGAGAGCCTGGACGAGTTTATGCAGCGCTTTACGAAAGGTATGTTCGCGCGTGACGATGCCTCTGCCTAGTTCCATATCAAGCAGATTGCGCCCAGGAATTTGCGCCCTCCTGACGCGAAGCGCCTGCCCCACGACCTGCTCGAAGACGTAGACGGTCTACTCAAACAGTAACACTGCTCACCCAACTCGCATCCTCGGCGCGCAACTTGTGCTAAGTTAAAATAAGCAAATTGCGTTCCGTAAACCACACATTCATTTCTCAACAGGCGCTTGAACTCACGCAACGAATAAGTTCTAAGTTAAATAGGCTTATTCAGGTGTAGATGCACTGGGCGGTAGTACTCACACACACATAAGACAGCTCCGCGATCCGGATCGAGACGGACGGGAGTCACATACTTACTCTGCAGGTGCGTCACTAAAGTCGGCACCCTCTTCGCTAGTCGTTCTCGCTGGGCCTCCCTCAGGTCACTGGGGGTCCACCGACCGCCGCCGTAGGTGCCGTCAAGAGGCGGCACTGAATTAACAGTGTCGCAGCGTGCCTGCAGAAATAAACACAACAGCAACAGGCGTGCGTTGCTATTTTACTATGGCAGGCGCACGCCAACATACTATGCCGACAAGAGGCAACTTAACGACCGGCCTATAGTAATGGGCCGAGGAGGGCTACCGCAGCCATGGGGCTTCGCCCCGGCACTGCTTGCCGCGTCCTGTAGGGGGTCGCAGTGACAACTATACGATAGTTACTTAGTGCCGATTTTTTCTTGACATACATCTTGAGAATAGATTTAAAAAATAAAGAATTGTTTTAGAAATAGTGTGTCTAAAACAATTTAAATTAAATCCTATTACCTTATAATAAAGACGCCAGGAGCGCGCGTTTTTGCCGCGAAACAGATTTACCTTCCACACCAAGTGCGTAAACAGTTGAATTTGAACCCTAATTCAGAGTTAATAAAGAGCAAAAACTATAATGGTTGTACTTTTCTTACTTGAAATAGGTTTGCTTTTGACTCTAGTCTAGGTCAGAGATGACGGAGACAAAAAGTTTACGATAGAGCGAGCTTACCCAGAAGTAGCCTGTTCACTCTAATTTTGTTGCAGTGCGTCTGGATGTCCGATGGTAGAAGGGGGCTGGTGGGATGAGGTCGTGGAGTTCTTGGGCACACTCTCCGAAGTACAATCTGAAGAAGACCGACAAGCAGGCAACCTTGCGGCGATGAGTCAAGCTGTGTAGCTTGGCATCCACCAGTTTTACATCGCCAAAGAGCCTCCTAGCTCTGCGTTCCACCGAGTCAAGCACGGCAAGCTGATACTTAGCTGAGCCATCCCAAAGGTGGCTGCAATACTCCATGTAGGATTGGACTTGTGCTTAATATAGAGTTAAAAGCTGCATTGCAGTTTGAGTTGAAACTACCTTAGCAGAAACAAAATCGGCCAAGTGTGAATCGGACTGTCTGACAGAGGATTCCATACCATAAACCAAAAACACATTTCTTTTATGGGTCTCCCTTTAGTTCATATTATTAGTTGTTAAAGCGGCAACAGATGTCTAACTCTATGATAATTTCAACTATGTAACTGTTAGATATGGTTCTTGAGATGCCCGCTGACAGACGGGCGGATAGAAAAGGGAGGCTTAGATATAGGGTTCTTTTAGTTACCATTTGGGTATAGAAGCCTAAAAAATACATGACAGGAAACTACATCACGTTAAATAGTTCCAGAAAATTTTCAGAAAATCTTGCAGTTGACGTTACCATTGCACAAAGACGTTATTTAATCTCTAAGGGTGGATTTCATCAATCTGAAACTGAACGCGATCAGCATAATAATATGAACCACGTTTACAGCCTTTTATTTGTTGTCAGTGTCAATATTATTGACCTTTAGGCTGCGTTTCCACCAGAGATGTGCGATGGAAATGTGTCGTGCGAGGATGTCTAGCTGTGCTGTGAAAATGTGTGGGTGTTTTCACCAAAGCTGTGCGTTGAAAATGTGCCTACGAGGATGTGTAGCGGAGCTGTGAAAATGCGCATTAATGTGTGGTGCGAGGATGCGTTACGAAGCTGTGAAATGTGTCGACGGGGGTGCGGTGTAGTGGAAGCGGAGTAACGCGAACGCCGGCCTGCCGCTCACGTCTCGCTTTGCTGCCGTTAGCGCTTGTAGTTGTACGGTTGCGTGGCATAATGGAAGAAAATTTAACTGGCTGTACAGTATGCGCAAACTTCGCAACACATCCTTCTCAACACACATTCCTTGCAACACATCCCTCGCACATCTTTGGTGGAAACGCACCCTTATGGTCGGAACGTAGATCTTACCTTCTTCCAAGTACAGTGAACAAAAAATATAAGTTTACACTGACCTGGCTGTGCAACTGCTTTTTAACCTTCGACGCGTATTGAATTGAGGACAAGACATCTCCAATTAGTGTTTGGCGGTGATGAATGATGATACTCGCAGATTCATTTAAAGATAACTTCATATTTTTATCAGCCCTCATCGTCCTAATTCAGTTCAAAGACTTTACTCGCTGAAAGACAGATCTAAGAGTCAATTTATTTAAAAACATAAACTTATAAAATAACTAGCAACAAATCTAAGACTTGAGCTCTGATCATAATTATCAGCTGAAAGACGTTCACTGGTGAGCAAAGGCCTCCCCAAAATGTCCCCACAACGACCGGTCCTGTGCGTCTCGCATCCATCGGCTACTTACGACCCACACCAGTTCATCGGTCCACTTTGGAGTAGGCCTTCCAACGGTGCGTCTTCCGGTACGCGGACGTCACTCCAGAACTTTTCGGCCCCATCGAACTCCCGAGCTCCCGAGCTCTGTCACTGCTCAATCAGCCAGTAATAGAGTTCTTATTTTTTATTCAGTTAATACTATTATAAGTTTCAAGATTTTGTGAATTAGACAAGCAGTCTATGTGTTAAAACATTCACTGTCCGCAAAGCAGACACAATAGTTGAACAATCAGCCTGAACCACATGTGGTTCATGGGACTGTGAACTGGTTAAGAACCATGTATGTTCGAAACCGGCTCACCGAGATGTTAGTTCAAAATTTGTAGAAAAGTTCTAAAATTAATAACTAGATGGCGTTGGCGTCAAATTTGAAGTCGGTGTTAAGATTCTCCGCCGTGTATGTATAGTTCATGTCGATAAAGTCCAATATAAGGTCAAAAATACAGATTAGGGTTGTTTCATTTCGGTTTAAAGATTCTTTATTTATTCTAAAAGAACATACATTGTTCACACGAATAAATGCATAATGAATGTTAGTGTAGTCCAGCAGCTTGCAGTTTTGTTTCCAAAATGTAGGTAGTTGTTGTTTGTTGGTATTGTGTGTTAGGCGGCCAATACACGACAAGTTTGAACGTCAGTTCGGCTGTCAGTTTAGACTTTAGACATAGTCAATTTTCAACAAATTTCACACTAGACTTTACTCCTGAGATCAATTAGATCAACCCTGCAAGTACCGAGTGATCAGATTCCGCGTGCGGTACTAAACTCTATGTCATTAAAGAGCTACCGAGATTACAATCCGTGCCTGTAAAGCAAAACCTTTTGTTAAAAGTACTTCAGACCGTCTAATATTATTATCAGAGAGCTTCCTGAACGCATATAAGAATGGCAATCAAGCGTAAAGCGTAGCTGTCAGCGGTGGATAGGCATGACGAAAGGGCATGGGAGCCGGAACATTATTTTTTGTCATATGAGGGCCTAAAAATCCCGTGTCGTCATTTGAGTGTTGATGTGTTAGGGTGCTTACCTACTGAGTGTAAGGTTTACTTTTTAGAACAGAATATGGTTTTTCATTGGAAACACTGTAAATTGCTAAATTATGTCCTGCAGAAAACTCCAGGATTTCAAGCAAAGTCACCCCCAACCATGATAATAAGTAGTTATACTGTGTATGTCTTTTCTTGCAAGGAAAAGGCACAGTGTACCCCATTTCTGAATTAAGCATTTGAAGTTATGAGTCCCTCTCGATTTTGGCCCAAAAACCTGTTCAAATACACTTTCTTAATACTCACTTCATAAAACCACCCTATACCTAAGTATCTTTGATTAACCAATAAACGAGCTCTTTGCAAGAGCTTGTGGATATAACGCATACGAGTAGCTGCATTAACAGTCGAAAACTACAGTGAGTGAACAGGCTACTTCTGGGTAAGCTCGTCTATCGTAGACTTAGTCTCTGTCATCTCTGACCAGCTAGCCTATTCTGTAAATAACCATTTCGATATCGACTTCACCTGAGTGACTAAGCTTACAAAGTGAACTTTATTTCACACATCATAAGGTCTTATATTTATACGAATTTGAAACTCACCTCGGATTCCGCTGTCTAGACACGAAAATGTTGTTACAGAATAGCACTGCTAGACTAGAGTCAAGAGCAAACCTATTTCAAGTAAAAAAAAAAACTATACCCAGTTTCATACTTTCATTCTAAACTCAAACGACACAAAAAAAAAGAAAATTATGAATGAAACCTGTGCCGACGCATCTGACTCTAATTAAACATCACTTGAACCCTTGCCCTTAAGAAAATTAGAGCAAAGTGCTTCCTTATTTAAATTCAGAGCAGTGTGTGCGTGGGTTTATTTTTAACCGCCATAAATTACGTGCGACAGTGATGCTGAGTTTTATTTTATGTGACTAATTACTTGCACGTCATTTTCTTTTTTTTTGGGTATGTTTGGGCAGGGGTAACTTTTTTGTTATGTATGTGCCAGTGTGGATGTTATGTGGTACTAATTGCTTATATTTTTATTTGTAAAATATTGTTATTTAAAATAAGCATTAAAGAGAGCTTTGTTTCACACTGACATTGTATAAGTATTTATGAGTGTTTACTTTTTTTTTTAAACTTAAACTTTGTATTATAACTAACTAGCTGTACCCCGCGGCTTCGCTCCCGTTTTACCCGCACAGTTTCCGTTACCGTATAAAAACTGTCCTTCCTCGGGTCTCAAACTATCTTTGTACAAAATTTCATCCAAATCGGTCCAGTTGTTTCGGAAACTATTCAAATCAAACAAACAAATAAACAAATCTTTCCTCTTTATAATATTAATGTAGATTTGCTGGGAGAGATCTCAACTGAGTTAAGCTCGCCTTTGTATTTTATGAATTACTAGCTGATGTGCGTGGCTTCGCCCGCTTGACAAGTTATTTACAAAAACCTTCCTTAAAAACCACTCTATCCATTGGTGAAAACAGCATGAAAATCAATGCAGTAGTTTTTGAGTTTATCGCGAACAGAGAGACATACGTGGCAGAGGACTTTGTTTTATAATATGTAGTGATTTATAACTAGTACTATGTTAGGTCTGATGTAAGTACAATAAACAATAGATTGTGCAATGCGTGTAAGCAGTGCGTATTTAAAAAAAGTTTAAATGTATCTACACTAATAATAATATAATAATATTAATATTATAAAGAGGAAAACTTTGTTTGTTTGTTTGTTTGTTTGTTTGTTTGATTGTAATGAATAGGCTCAAAAACTACTGGACCGATTTTAAAAATTCTTTCACCATTCGAAAGCTACATTATCCACGAGTAACATAGGCTATATTTTATTTTGGAAAAAAATAGGGTTCCGTAAGATATTTGGGTTTTTCGGACACAAGGTGTAAAAATCAACCGGAAAAGTTACTTATTTTGCGTACGCTGCCTAAACTATAAAAGATAGAACCATACATTGTTCTAATTAATTGTAGATCTTATAAATATCTACAAAAAAGTCCGCGACACACTATACCTATCTATGTCGGGTGAGGCACAACAACCATTTTTTTTATTTAAAAATCTTGATTTTTTTTTAACTACATTTAAACGCGTTTATTTTACTCATGCTATTAATCCTTATCAAAATAAACTATTTCATCACTAAGTACAGTTTATGTAGATAATATTTGGTCTTTGAATGATTAAAATCGGACGTTTGGTTTTGAATTTATGGCGAAATTAAAATATTACGATTTCTGCTGCACGGCCCGTTGCGAAGTGGACGTCACCAAGGCGGGGGTGCGCGTGCGGGAGGGGAGTTTAGATCTATGAGTAAGGTAATACGGCTCCCTACGCAGCGGTCGTGCGCGAAGTCTAAATATTCTAAAGAGGATAACTTTGTTTGTATGTTTGTTTGTTTGATTGTAATGAATAGGCTCAAAAACTACTGGACCGATTTTAAAAATTCTTGAATCAGCTCATATACCAAGAATACCCATGATCCCTACTGATTTGCCTATACCTTTCAAAAGGCTCCAATAGAATAGAATAGAATAGAATAGAATAGAATAGAATAGAATAGAATACTCTTAATTATGTACACCATATAAGTAACAGAAAAAATATTAAGTAAACATTACATAGGGTGACACAATGGGCGGCCTTATCGCTAAGAGCGATCTTTTCAAGACAACTTTTGGATGGATTTTAAAGAGAAAGGAAATACAGTACTGTAGGTACGGTCTCATAATTATATGGTTGCGGTTCGGGGTTCGGTTTCTCTCAGCCAGATGTATGAAAAATGAACCAGGGTTTTAACAGATTGCGATAGAGGTGTGAATAAAACAAAGTCACCAACAAATGCATGTATTCAACAAACTGGAATACTTACCTCTCCACTCCAGTTCTTGATTTTGGCAGGCCGCCAGCGCCAGCTTAGTGGCTGTTTAAGTTCGTATCTTGGAGGATGGCGCACAAGGAAAGGTCAGGAAACCCTCAAAGATATCGGTAAGATTATCTCGAGTTATGTGTATGTGTGTAGCCTTTAAATGTTTTCATCGAGATACAGAATCTGGTTTGTCTCCCTTTGTGAAGAAAAATTAATCTGAATTGCTGCTATTGCTGATACGGCACATATTGGAAAACAGTAGCTTAATACTAGGCTAAATAATAGCAGCCAAAGGGTAAAACTTCAAGGTAAAGCAGCACTTGCCGAGGTTTGTCTGTGGATGGGTGATCATCTAAACATTCGAGAACCCTCCATGCCTCAGAGAGCACGGTAAGTCGTTGGACCAAAATGTCATTTGTAGATCTTTGGCAGTCGTAGATTGTCAGAAGCCAAAAAATGTGATGCTGGTAATTCGCTGAATTTAGTTTGACTGCAAGCCAACCCCAATATGGTTGGATTAAGGCTAGGCTGATTGATAATATTGAACTTAGTAAAAGTAGTTCACTAAGAGCGGATTTCGCCAATGAAATTGATCGCGATCAACTGCGTTCAAGAGCTGTCAATGTCAATATTCTACAGAAGGTTTATGAAATCCTATAATGATGTCGGCGTACATCACTACAACACTCAACACGAAGCACGCGGCGTCAAAGATGCAGCGCGCGCTCGACTTGCTTCCGGACTGGCTCACTAAGTGGCGGCTGTCGGTTAACGTGGGTAAGACGCAGGCGATCGCCACAAATCGGCGCGCCTCCCCCCCCCCCCCTCGAAATTCCAAGGAGCCGACGTCGCGTGGTCCCCCGTGCAAATTACCAAGGTGTGACCAGCAACCGGCGGCTCACAATGGAGCCGCACGTCCGCCGTATCGCCGCGCAGGCAAGGGCCGCCCGTGCACGACTTAAGCCAGTGCTCTCGTCCCAGCTCCCGGCGCGCGTCAAGTTGGGTGTGTACAAGAAGTACATACGCCCGATCTTGACGTACGCCGCCCCCACCTGGTTCGCCCTCACAGTGGAGGGGAACCGAGTGAAGCTCCGCACGCAACAACATCTTGCGCTGCGGACCATCATCAACGCCCCTTACACTGTGAGAAAAGATGTCATCCAGCAGGACCTCGGCTTTGAGAGCCTCGACGAGTTTGTGCAGCGCTTTACGAAAGGTATGTTCGCGCGTGACGATGCATCTGCCTGGTTCCATATCAAGCAGATTGCGCCCAGGAATTTGCGCCCTCCTGACGCGAAGCGCCTGCCCCACGACCTGCTCGAAGACGTAGACGATCTACTCAAACAGTAACACTGCTCACCCAACTCGCATCCTCGGCGCGCAACTTGTGCTAAGTTAAAATAGGCAAATTGCGTTCCGTAAACCACACATTCATTTCTCAACAGGCGCTTGAACTCACGCAACGAATAAGTTCTAAGTTAATATAGGCTTATTCAGGTGTAGATGCACTGGGCGGTAGTACTCACACACACATAAGAAAGCTCCGCGATCCGGATCGAGACGGACGGGAGTCACATACTTACTCTGCAGGTGCGTCACTAAAGTCGGCACCCTCTTCGCTAGTCGTTCTCGCTGGGCCTCCCTCAGGTCACTGGGGGTCCACCGACCGCCGTAGGTGCCGTCAAGAGGCGGCACTGAATTAACAGTGTCGCAGCGTGCCTGCAGAAATAAACACAACAGTTACACAACAGGCGTGCGTTGCTATTTTACTATGGCAGGCGCACGCCAACATACTATGCCGACAAGAGGCAACCTAACGACCGGCCTATAGTAATGGGCCGAGGAGGGCTACCGCAGCCATGGGGCTTCGCCCCGGCACTGCTTGCCGCGTCCTGAGGGGGTCGCATTGACAACTATACGATAGTTACTTAGTGCCGATTTTTTCTTACACATGATTTTTTCTTACACATACATCTTGAGAATAGATTTAAAAAATAAAGAATAGTTTTAGAAATAGTGTGTCTAAAACAATTTAAATTAAATCCTATTACCTTATAATAAAGACGCCAGGAGCGCGCGTTTTTGCCGCGAAACAGATTTACCTTCCACACCAAGTGCGTAAACAGTTGAATTTAAACCCTAATTCAGAGTTAATAAAGAGCAAAAACTATAATGGTTGTACTTTTCTTACTTGAAATAGGTTTGCTTTTGACTCTAGTCTAGGTCAGAGATGACGGAGACAAAAAGTTTACGATAGAGCGAGCTTACCCAGAAGTAGCCTGTTCACTCTAATTTTGTTGCAGTGCGTCTGGATGTCCGATGGTAGAAGGGGGCTGGTGGGATGAGGTCGTGGAGTTCTTGGGCACACTCTCCGAAGTACAATCTGAAGAAGACCGACAAGCAGGCAACCTTGCGGCGATGAGTCAAGCTGTGTAGCTTGGCATCCACCAGTTTTACATTGCCAAAGAGCCTCCTAGCTCTGCGTTCCACCGAGTCAAGCGCGGCAAGCTGATACTTAGCTGAGCCATCCCAAAGGTGGCTGCAATACTCCATGTAGGATTGGACTTGTGCTTAATATAGAGTTAAAAGCTGCATTGCAGTTTGAGTGGAAACTACCTTAGCAGAAACAAAATCGGCCAAGTGTGAATCGGACTGTCTGACAGAGGATTCCATACCATAAACCAAAAACACATTTCTTTTATGGGTCTCCCTTTAGTTCATATTATTAGTTGTTAAAGCGGCAACAGATGTCTAACTCTATGATAATTTCAACTATGTAACTGTTAGATATGGTTCTTGAGATGCCCGCTGACAGACGGGCGGATAGAAAAGGGAGGCTTAGATATAGGGTTCTTTTAGTTACCATTTGGGTATAGAAGCCTAAAAAATACATGACAGGAAACTACATCACGTTAAATAGTTCCAGAAAATTTTCAGAAAATCTTGCAGTTGACGTTACCATTGCACAAAGACGTTATTTAATCTCTAAGGGTGGATTTCATCAATCTGAAACTGAACGCGATCAGCATAATAATATGAACCACGTTTACAGCCCTTTATTTGTTGTCCGTGTCAATATTATTGACCTTTAGGCTGCGTTTCTACCAGAGATGTGCGATGGAAATGTGTCGTGCGAGGATGTCTAGCTGTGCTGTGAAAATGTGTGGGTGTTTTCACCAAAGCTGTGCGTTGAAAATGTGCCTACGAGGATGTGTAGCGGAGCTGTGAAAATGCGCATTAATGTGTGGTGCGAGGATGCGTTACGAAGCTGTGAAATGTGTCGACGGGGGTGCGGTGTAGTGGAAGCGGAGTGACGCGAACGCCTGCCTGCCGCTCACGTCTCGCTTTGCTGTCGTTAGCGCTTGTAGTCGTGCGGTTGCGTGGCATAATGGAAGAAAATTTAACTGGCTGTACAGTATGCGCAAAGTTCGCAACACATCCTTCTCAACACACATTCCTCGCAACACATCCCTCGCAACACATCCCTCGCACTCATCCCTCGCACACATCCCTCGCACACATCGCTCGCTTGTTTTATATGCGCAACAATCTAGCTCCGCTGAGCCATTTCCACCAGAGCTGTGCTGACCGAGGCGAGGTAAATGAAGCGATTCTATTGGTTCTTTACAAACACATTCCTCGCTACACATCCTCGCACATCTCTGGTGGAAACGCACCCTTAAGGTCGGAACGTAGATCTTACCTTCTTCCTAGTACAGTGAACAAAAAATATAAGTTTACACTGACCTGGCTGTGCAACTGCTTTTTAACCTTCGACGCGTATTGAATTGAGGACAAGACATCTCCAATTAGTGTTTGGCGGTGATGAATGATGATACTCGCAGATTCACTTAAAGAGAACTTCATATTTTTATCAGCCCTCATCGTCCTAATTCAGTTCAAAGACTTTACTCGCTGAAAGACAGATCTAAGAGTCAATTTATTTTAAAAAATAAACTTATAAAATAATTAGCAACAAATATAAGACTTGAGCTCTGATCATATCAGCTGAAAGACGTTCACTGGTGAGCAAAGGCCTCCCCAAAATGTCCCCACAACGACCGGTCCTGTGCGTCTCGCATCCATCGGCTACTTACGACCCACACCAGTTCATCGGTCCACTTTGGAGTAGGCCTTCCAACGGTGCGTCTTCCGGTACGCGGACGTCACTCCAGAACTTTTCGGCCCCATCGAACTCCCGAGCTCCCGAGCTCTATCACTGCTCAATCAGCCAGTAATAGAGTTCTTATTTTTTATTCAGTTAATACTATTATAAGTTTCAAGATTTTGTGAATTAGACAAGCAGTCTATGTGTTAACACATTCACTGTCCGCAAAGCAGACACAATAGTTGAACAATCAGCCTGAACCACATGTGGTTCATGGGACTGTGAACTGGTTAAGAACCATGTTCGAAACCGGCTCACCGAGATGTTAGTTCAAAATTTGTAGAAAAGTTCTGAAATTAATAACTAGATGGCGTTGGCGTCAAATTTGAAGTCGGTGTTAAGATTCTCCGCCGTGTATGTATAGCTTAGAATAATTACATATAGAAAACAAGTCCGCGCGCCCATTTTGAAGCACCTTAATTGGAGCCATAAATGGCTCCAAACGCCGGGCCGCTCCGTTGTGTTCAATGTCAACGCACGCTGAAAGTGTCTCGCGAAAAAAAAAATATTATGACAATTTGTGCAGTTAAATTGTGTCACAACAAAAGATATGTAATAACATCACTTTTCACAAGTAAGCTTTCAGTATTTCATAGTACCTTGTAGTTAATTAAGTCAAAATAGAAAAAAATAGAAACGTTTTAATTCAATGCTCAGTGTTGCCCGTTTTTTGAAAATATTTTCCCATTTTAACTGACTTTATTGCTCCGACTAATTAATTTTAAAACAGTTGCTACTGTTACTTACTGTTGTTGTTCTTTAATGTAGGTGTTTGTGTGATTAAGCGATATCGTATACCTGAAATTGTGTTACTTGAAAGTTGAGAAGTAAACGAACTTTATTTCCACACTTGTTAAAATGTCAACTTATAGGAGTATTGCGTGTTGTTTTTCAAAGGATTCCTATCGACCCTGTTATTGCTGACAAGTGGGTGAGTTAGTTACACAGTATAAAAATTCATATACAATAATTAAAATATATATATTTTTTTTTTGTTACTTGTTGTGGTTTTCTTTTATTCGTTTCATAAAAATAAACATTCCCGTGTTATAACAACTTTACATTATCATATCCACACTTTACCATAGGTACATAGCTATTTATGCATTATTGCCCAAAACAAATGGTTATCAGCGGCCGAATCATTACCCCACTTTCGGGAAAACTGGACCTTCGCTGACAACATTTCACAAGTGTATGTGTGCGTGTCGCCGAGCGTAAGCACGTTATCGTCACGCCTGTGTGAATCGGTTTAGTGCTTCACTTTTGACAGAGCGCTTGTATGAAGACTATCGTTCTATATGTAATTATTCTAAGATGTATTATAGTTCATGTCGATATAGTCCAATATAAGGTCAAAAATACAGATTACGGTTGTTTCATTTCGGTTTAAAGATTCTTTATTTATTCTAAAATAACATATATTGTTCACTTACACAACACTTACAACGAATAAATGCATAATGAATGTTATTGTAGTCCAGTAGCTTGCAGTTTTGTTTCCAAAACGTAGGTAGTTGTTGTTTGTTGGTATTGTGTGTTTGAGCGTCAGTTCGGCTGTCAGTTTAGACACAGTCAATTTTCAACAAATTTTAGACTAGACCCTGCAAGTACCGAGTGATCAGCCTCCACGTGCGGTACTAAACTCCATGTCATTAAAGAGCTACCAAGATTAGAATCCGTGCCTGTAAAGCAAAACCTTTTGTTAATAGTACTTCATACCATCTAATATTCTTATCAGAAAGCTTCCTGAACGCATATAAGAATGGCAATCAAGCGTAAACGTAGCTGTCAGCGGTGGATAGGCATGACGAAAGGGCACGGGAGCCGGAACATTATTTTTTGTCATATGAGGGCCTAAAAATCCCGTGTCGTCATTTGAGTGTTGATGTGTTAGGGTGCTTACCTACTGAGTGTAAGGTTTACTTTTTAGAACAGAATGTGGTTTTTCATTGGAAACTCTGTAAATTGCTAAATTATGTCCTGCAGAAAACTCCAGGATTTCAAGCAAAGTCACCCCCAGCCATGATAATAAGTAGTTATACTGTGTGTGTCTTTTTTGCAAGGAAAAGGCACAGTGTACACCATTTCTGAATTAAGCATTTGAAGGTATGAGTCCCTCTCGATTTTGGCCCAAAAACCTGTTCAATTATTATTATTATTATTATTATTACTAGCCTGTACTGTCCCACTGCTGGGCAAAGGCCTCCCTCCATTCCTTCTAAGTATCTCGGTGTTGTGCCTCTTCCTTCCAATTCGTAAGGAAGACATCCAGGTCGTCCCGCCATCTTTTTTGCGGTCTGCCACAGCCTCGTCTCGCTGTTTCAGGGTTCCAATCCAGTATTTTACGGGCCCATAGTTTGTCCGGCATGCGGCATACATGTCCTGCCCAGTCCCATTTAAGTTGGGCAGCCTTTTGAGCCACATCGACGATTTGTGTTTTGGAGCGCAGTGTAGTGTTTCGGACGTGGTCTGTCAATTTAACACCTAGTATACTGCGCTCCATAGCACGTTGGCACACCTTGCAATTACACTTCCTTAATACTCAATTCATAAAACCACCCTATAGGTACCTACGTATCTTTGATTTACCAATAAATGAGCTCTTTGCAAGAACTTGTGGATATAACACATACGAGTAGCTGCATTAACAGTCGAAAACTACAGTGAGTGAACAGGCTACTTCTGGGTAAGCTCGTCTATCGTAGACTTAGTCTCTGTCATCTCTGACAGACTAGACTAGAGTCAAGAGCAAACCTATTTCAAGTAAAAAAAAAAACTATACCCAGTTTCATACTTTCATTCTAAACTCAAAGGACACAAAAAAAAAGAAAATTATGAATGAAACCTGTGCCGACGCATTTGACTCTAATTATACAGCACTTGAACCCTTGCCCTTAAGAAAATTAGAGCAAAGTGCTTCCTTATTTAAATTCAGAGCAGTGTGTGCGTGGGTTTATTTTTAACCGCCATAAATTACGTGCGACAGTGATGCTGAGTTTTATTTTATGTGACTAATTACTAGCACGTCATTTTCTTTTTTTTTTTGGGTATGTTTGGGCAGGGGTAACTTTTTTGTTATGTATGTGCCAGTGTGCCCATTTTGTATTTGTATTTAAGAGCGTGTATTCCGTCCACTAGCGCTGCCAATCGTTTTTTATTATTTGTGGTAAATTTAAGACACGTAGATAAAAAACCGCTCTGTAGTGCACTGAAGAAATGTATTTAATATGTTTTGAGAGTTATGTTTTGTACTTTAGAACATAAATAGTTGCCAAAGTCGATATTTTTGCTAAAAGTGGCCACTTTTAGCAATAATTGCCGTTTTGGCTATTTAGCCATGAGTTATGTATTAAAAATAGCTGTCAATAAATAATAGATACATTTCTTCAGTGCACTACAGAGCGGTTTTTTATCTACGTGTCTTAAATTTACCACAATTAATAAAAAACGATTGGCGGCGCTAGTGGACGGAATACACACTCATAAGTGTGGATGTTATGTGGTACTAATTGCTTATATTTTTTATTTGTAAAATATGGTTGTTCAAAAGAAGCATTAAAGAGAGCTTTGTTTCACACTGATATTGTATTA
This sequence comes from Ceramica pisi, assembly GCA_963859965.1. Taxonomy (NCBI): domain Eukaryota; kingdom Metazoa; phylum Arthropoda; class Insecta; order Lepidoptera; family Noctuidae; genus Ceramica; species Ceramica pisi. The sequence continues at coordinate 4,376,092 of OY982538.1, forward strand.
GTATTTATGAGTTTTTACTTATTTTTTTTTTGTAATTTAAACTTTGTATTATAACTAGCTGTGCCCCGCGGCTTTGCTCCCGTTTTACCCGCACAGTTCCCGTTCCCGTAGAATTTCCAGGATAAAAACTATCCTATGTCCTTCCTCGGGTCTCAAACTGTCTTTGTACAAAATTTCATCCTAAATCAATCCAGTTGTTTCGGAGCCCATTCAAATCAAACAAACAAATAAACAAATCTTTCCTCATTATAATTTTTGTGTAGATTTGCTGGGAGAGATCTTAACTGAGTTAAGCTCGCCTTTGTATTTTATGAATTACTAGCTGATGTGCGTGGCTTCGCCCGCTTGACAAGTTATTTACTAAAACCTTCCTCGAAAACCACTCTATCCATTGGTGAAAACAGCATGAAAATCAATGCAGTAGTTTTTGAGTTTATCGCGAACAGAGAGACATACGTGGCGGAGGACTTTGTTTTATAATATGTAGTGATTTATAACTGAGTACTATGTTATGTCTGATGTGAGTGTTTAAAAAAAGTTGAAATGTATTGTCAATAAAACTACCTACCTAATAAGTTTCAAAATGGAAACCAGAAACAGGTTCCACATTTTTTTTCCATAAAAGCATCAAACTCCAGAAAGTGGGCTGGCCAGTTTTATCATTACTTTAAATTGCACAAAGTCGGAAACCCATCGCGGCGCACGGAGATGCTACGCACGTGTGTGAGATTTCGCCTTGCATGAAATTCTATTCAATCCACTGCAACCCACGGACACGCTACGCATCAATTGACGTCATTGGTACACGCGTGGCTTGCTCGAATATGGCACTCACATAGTCTCTACTCACGCTGTGCATGTGGTAGACGATATAAATAAATTTTAACCCACTACTATGTCAAAACCGTTTTCTTGCAAAAAACGTGCGTACAAAACCCGTGTGCGCGGTGGGCCACGCTACATTTGTAGTCGTGGGTACGTAGTGTGTACTGCAGTGGGAACGCAGACCCACGTTGTCATACAAATAAACCCATGCGTCTAAAATGCGCCGCATGCATGTGCACAGCGTGCACCGTGCTGGGTTTGCGCCTTAGCTTTAACATGATGTCATGGTTGTATTTGCGAAAGGTATGGACAGGGTATAATGCACCCAAATACTAACATTTTTCTCTATACGTCTTTTAGGTTATTTTGATAGGCACTATCTCACCAGATAAGCTATGATGTGGTCGAAAATGGAGCACGTCTTGCTTTAAGGTAACTTATTCACTCTTGACAGGTTGTGTAGCTAACAGGAAACATGAATCGATCTTCAATTAGATCGGTCGGGTCGAGCTCGTCGTCAGGTCAGTCATATTGTGCAGCGCTCGTGCGGGGCAAGCTCGTGCCGCCCGACGGTGACGTCACGCTCACGCTCACCTCAGGTACAGATACCACGCCGCAGCAGGTGGTGGGGCGCGCTAATTGCTGCTTATTTGAAAAGGAGAAGTAACGTTGGCCGAGGTCAGTCCGGGGATAGGTTACCCTTTATATTGATCAAGCTCCATTCCTCTACAATACGTTGGTTTTGACTGTCATTATTTGAGCGTCGTTACGAATACATATCAAAAGCCCCGACAATTTGACAAACATTCTCACGAATGAGTCAATCACGATCACGTCGGTGTCACCAGTTTGGGGGGTAGGCGGTACAGAGAGTAAAGCCCCGCAAACCCCCATTGAAACGGGTGGATCCTCCGCCCAGGTGGTTGTTTTGCCTGGGGTGCTACTGCGCGATAGTTCATATTTGGGCGTACTATATTATGTTATGTATTATGTTCAAATTGCATGGTAAACTCTGCTAAAATCCTATATCGACCATTTAGGATTTTAGTTCGCCGCCAGTTGGAGAGACGGCGTCGCGGTTCTTGTTATTGCGATGCAGATTTTTTTTGTTGGTTTTTTTCTTGTGGCGGCATTGATGTCACTACATATTCATATTTTTGTTTGATTTGAATTGTCTATGTCGCATACAATAATACCAAAATACTTTGGGATTGTAGTTGCTTATATCCCAGATTCACTTACGTTAGCGCCGAATTAATTGTTTGTTTGGACTTGTTAAGTTTTGGAGGTAGGTACTCATTCCATGAACCAATGTTATTGAAAGTCAGTCACGTATTCCGTCCATGAAGTTAGGGAAGCTCATCAAAAGGCCACTTTAGAAAGAAAGAAAGAAAAAGAGTTTAATTGCGGCCGATATGACGCATAGGTACCAAAAATTCACAAAAATTACAATTATAAATTTTAATATGAAAAATTGAGAAGATATGCGTCAAATCTGCGCAAAACGGCCATCTCTCAGCATAATGCTGGGACTCGTAGCAGAATCAGAAAGCACATCACGCTTCCCGTCACTGTCAAATTTCTCCAATCAACCTTGAACCTAATGCGTTAACGATAAAGATGAAAATGAAATTTGACAGATTGTTGTGTGGTTAAAATTATGATTCTAATATGATTCTGCTAAAGTGGCTTTTTTAGACACTGAGAATTTCCATATAGAAAACCTCAATAGTTGACCTGTCCAGTTTTCCATATTCAAAGTAAATAAACAAACTTAATAGTTCATAAACATGACACTAAGAGGGATATAGTAGCAACATTATTTGTAGGGGAATTTTATCTAAACAAGAGTTCTCACGACTTGACCCCTCCATTTTTCCTTATATGTTTTGTGCTTTCCTCTAGGGTTACATAGACACTGGTTTAGGCTACAATGTCATAATAATGTCCAATATAAACTAAGGCGGTCTTGCGGACGATGTTAGAGTGGACTAACATTATCTCGGATTTAGTAATCCTTGGATGAGATATGATCCTGGGGTTTAGTAGAGTGTTGGAATAAAAAGTGTAGAGTCGTAATGCTTTATTTTTTAAGAGACTCTGCTTTCAGTGTTCCACCGTCTCTCTTTATTAAATTCCCTTTTTCAAGTCAATTTTATGTGTTGCGAGGATATTTGAAGACTTAATTAAACAAACTGATAGTGAGCGTTTTTTTTCTGTGCAATTAGTGATGCTATTAGAATATAGTAAAAAAAAAACTTAGTATTGGCATCACTTATCACTCTGTTAAGTATAGAAATGAGAGACTTTGATTACTTTACTTCTAACCAACTTCCAAAAAATGAGGAGGTTCTCAATTCGGTTGTTTTTTGTTCGTTGCATGGTTCAAAAAAAAAAATACATGTCTTTTTATTTTCAATGATCTTGCTATACCTTCGTTAAATTTAGACACTGTCGCCGAAGTATAGTATACAGATTGAATAAAAATATTTGCTCTTAATGTTCGTAAAGTAGAATTATTAAAGTGCTCCTCCCTCCTAATAATTTAAGTTCTGCTGTGCCCGATAGGGTTCATAATTGTTTCTTTTTAATAATATTACCACCTGTATGAATTACCAACATTATACAATGCAATAAACGATTTTAAGATTTGAGATTCGAAAAGGCAATGTCTATAATAGGTACGTACTACTCTGGTTAGAGTGCATCGTTGCACGTGTGAGCATTGCTTATACAAATTGTTAGGCTACTTTATAATGCTTGAGTTTGTATGTTTTCGATTGCATAATGGAGCTAGTTAGCCAACATTTTTCGTTGCGTAATTTCTTCCCAGCTTAAGCACTAGTAATGACGGACGTTTTAGAGAACTGTGTATGAGGGGCGGGTGTTTCAGAGGACTGTCTTAAACACTGGTGATGACGGGCGTTTTGGAGGACTGTCTTAATCACTGTATATGAAGGGCGGATGTTTCAGAGGACTGTCTTTAACACTGGCAATGACGGGCGTTTCGGAGGACTGTCTTTCGGTGAAGACGGGCAGTATTTATCTTACTAGTATTACAAATAAGACAGTTTGAATGGATGGATGTTTCTAGGTTCAATCACGTGGTCACGCCGGAACAGGTGAAAGGGTCAGGGTGTGATTTTGACTTAGAGATTTATTATAATCTGGAATGGCACACATCCCAGGGATTCATTTCACTTGAGATAATTTTGAAGTCGCTAGTAAAAAATATTTGCCGTTCAAAAGGTGCTGGCTACTAGCCTAAATTTTGTCTGAAAGCCATCGTCTGCTTTTTACGAAGGACAAAATATGTTCCTGTGAGATATTAATATTTTTGGTATTAAAATAAGTTAACCAACGAATGTAACATAATTACATCTAAATTCTTGGTTGTTATGAATCGTCATACACCAATGATGGATATTATTGCCAAGTGTTTGTGTAAATAAACAAATTATATGTTTCTTGTTGTAATCAAGTTCTGTTGACAAATACTATTTAGATAAAACCGGTTTACGTTGTACAAATTTTACTTGTAAGATATGAATAACGTCGAGCCCTTGGCGCGACATTTAAGTTTTTTTACGTAAAAACTTAACTCTCCGACTCTTCGAACATACTAATATTAAGAGTGATATTTTTGCCCTAGAATAATTTCGTTATCATAATGCAAATGAGTTCAAAAACATAAAACAGACAACCATGAGAATCCAGTCGCGTAAATATATGTGTACGACACACACATTTATTCATTCGAGCAGCAATTGAACCTGTGATATGTAAAACTAATCCTATAGTCACGGTGTACCGTATCATCATCACCGTCCTGCCCTAATCCCAATAGGCTTGTGTCCTGAAAAAATCTAATTAGTCCGTCTGTTAGATTATCAAAAAATATTTGACCCGTGTTTTTTCTTTTGTTATGGGAACCAAAATTGACGAAGTTACGATGCTTTTAAAACTCTCAATACGTCACACCTTCGCATAATTTTTATTGAGTCGTGACGTCACGAGTCGAGTCCCCCTCTCGAGTATTGATGCGTTTTATCTTTGTCAATATTCATTTATTTACAAAAACAAAAAATACGTGTCCATTATTTTTCAATACTCTTACCGACGGACTAAATAGTTTTGCAATTTGTGGATGATGGAATCTAGCCTATTAAAGGGTTCCATTGATAGGTGCAACAGCGATGTGACAATGCGACAATGTGCTCTCATGCAAATATTATGTAATATTATGTTATATTATGTGACTTTGGTGACAGACAACAGTGTGTTACTGTCACCAAAGTCGACGGAAATGGAGATATGTTATTGTATACGTCTGAGTATAAATATATAAAACAAGGCGTGCCCCAAGGTAGCATATTAGGACCCATCTTATTTCTCCTCTACATAAATGATATTGTTAATGTGACTAAGCACAAATGCTTTCTTTATGCTGATGACATTTCTATAATTGTAACTGCTAACAAAAAATATAACTCGATTAATTCAAAATTCAAAATTCAAAATTCAAAATTCAAGCATTTATTTCAATTAAACCATTTACAGGCACTTTTGAATTGTCAAGGTCGGTCGGTCCAAAAAGTTGAAGCTATTTGCACGTTCTAAAGCGTAGATCTCTATGGAGAAGAACGTGCAAGAAACTCCACGGACACTCTTTTAAAAATAATATTTTTTTACAAAGATTTATTTACATCGGGTTGAAATTATACATACATGTGAGAACGATGTAAAAGACGAGCAGGATAAAAGTGTCCGGAATAAAAGAGGAACAATTCAAAGAAATAATTAAAATTAACCATGGCAGCTAAGAAATGACCAGTCCCGACTGACGGCGCCCGTTCACGAACATGACGCATGCGCCAGCACCATTCGGCTCAACCATTTTGAAGGGAGCCAAATGATCCAACGCATACGCCACCATCAGCTAGACTTTTGAGTGAGTATGACACTCCCAACCGCCAGGGTACATTCAAGTCAAAAACATACCTAAAACTGATAATTAAAGTTAAAGGTACACAGTACTCACACATGTGCTGTTAATGGCTGAAATTATACAATGCTAAGTAAGTTGATTCTAACAATGCAAATTTTTCTTACAATCTTCAGCCGGTCCAACAATGTTTCCGAACTATTTACAGATTAGTTTGGGCTCCCTAGTGGCTGTGGAGCAGGACCAGCATTCAGCCAAGCATTTTTATCTTCAATATAATCCCCCAACTTATAATATGCTTGCCTGCATAGTGTGCGTTTAATACAAGACTTGAATTTCGTCTCATTTAGTTCTAATATATGGGGAGGTATCTTATTATAACATTTTAAACAGTACCCCATGAAAGATGAGGCTACTTTAGCCAGTCTGAAGCCTGGTTGAACTAACTGGTCTCTATTTCTAGTACCATAATTATGTCTCTCGCCTCTTTTACTAAAAATATGTAAATTCTTTCTGACATACATGATGTTTTCGTAAATGTATTGACAAGGTACCGTCATGATGTTTATAATCTTAAACAGTACCCTGAGAGAATCGCGCCGGCGGAGATTATATATCGCTTTGATGGCTCTTTTCTGCAGAATAAAAATAGACTCGATGTCTGCAGCCCGTCCCCATAGTAAAATACCGTAAGACATGATACTGTGAAAGTAACTAAAATATACCAGTCTCGCGGTATCGACATCCGTTAGTTGGCGGATTTTTCTAACAGCATATGCTGCTGAACTTAGCCGTCCGGAAAGAGATGTTATATGAGGGCCCCATTGTAGCCTGGGGTCAAGCGTAATTCCCAGGAAAACCGTTTTATCGACGAATTCTAGTTTTTCCTTGTTCAATAATATGTCACAATCACTGCTTTTGACATTAGGTAAGGCAAATCTTATGCACTTTGTTTTCTTTTCATTTAGAACTAAATTATTCGCCGTGAACCAATTTTGGACTTGCATTAGGGCATTATTTATGTCATTAACATTGTTCGTCCTTCTATTTATCTTAAAAATTAAAGAGGTATCGTCAGCAAACAACACCATATCAAGATTTTGTTGCAATAAATAAGGTAAATCATTAATATAAACCAAAAATAAGAAAGGACCCAAAATAGAGCCTTGGGGGACGCCCATTTTTACGTTTAATCCCGACGAATTGACACCGTTTATGTGAACTAATTGCTGTCTATCATTCAAATAAGATTTGACTAAGTTTAATGACCATGAAATTGACATAAATAAAACAATTGCTGACTTAATTAATTGGTTAAATAACAATAATTTATCTATTAATCTTGACAAATCTGTGTATATACAATTAAACAAATATTTTAATAATAAATTCAATTTTAAGATGGATGTACCAAAAATTAACCAGGTGACAAAAACTAAGGAAGGCACAGGTTGAGCATGTATGTAGCAAAGCGAATAAATTTGTTTACGCCCTTAGAAAGATTAAGAAAATAACAAATATAAAAACGGCTGTAATGTCATATCGAGCGTATGTGGAATCCTCGTTGCGGTATGGAATAATAAAATGGGGAAATAGTACCGACTCTAATAGAGCATTTGTCGCTCAAAAGAAATGTATACGAGCCATATACGGGATTCCACCAGATGAATCATGTAAAGCAATATATAAAAAGCTTGGTTTGCTACCATTGCCTTCAATATATGTGTATGAAGTATGTATGTTTGTACGGAAACATAGAGAACTGTTCAAAACAGCGGAAGATGTATGTTCACGAAGTCGGCGTGACCAATTCAGGCTGGTACTAGACGAGATGCCCCGGTGTGCTAAATATAATAAATCTGTGTAGCTATGTGTGTGCGTATATTTAATAAATTACCAAATACGTTTAAAGATCTAAATTACAGACATTTTAAAATTAAATTGCATAACTGGCGGAATGAAAATAGTTTCTACAGTGTTAAAGAATTTCTTGAACATAAAGTAACTAATGTTGATACTATAATTTTGCATGCTTTAATATTAAGCAAAACATGTTTGGACTCAATTTGTATTGTAAAATCTTTTAATACCGTGTTTTCTGCAAATATTTTTTTTTTTTTAAACAATGCTATAGCTAACAACAGTAATAGTCACACGGATCGATCCGCGAGGTCAGACGCTCATGGGTCGGCACCCATCATCGTACGTTATGGATGGGCATCGATTACATACCGTCTCCTTCGTACCTCGGAAAGCACGTTAAGCTGTTGGCTCCGGTAGTCATTTAAAATCCTTGATTATACACAGATAGTCAGAAGCCAGAAAATCCGACACCAGTCTTGCCAAGGAGTACCATGTAACCCAGTTACTGGATTTTGGAGGTCAAATCGGCAGTTGTCCATTTAAAATACTGGCACTCAGCTGTATGAGTTGCAACCAGTTAGATAGGGAGCCGACCGCAATGTCATTAGAAAAAGGCTAGGCTGATTGTTAAAAGGTTCCGTACCGAAAGGGTAACGTCTTCTTATTATATCAGACAATCAGGTGATTCAAGCCTGCAATGTCCTAGCAAAACTGGATAACATCTTTACAAAGTAGGTTTGCTTCCCTTGAGAATCGAATCCACAACCACACACACACAATAAATAAAAATAAAGGAATAGAATCCCAAAACAAGAAAAGTGTTTTGTTGGTTGGATTGGCTTGGACCCGCACTTGGTCGGTTGTTGGTGTTTTTAACAGGTAAAACAATTTTTGCATTGTTGTTGCATTTTTCGCCTGTCTGCGAGAACGCTAAAGTTGCTTTCAGACTACGCTATAACATAATAGCAAATAGTATATAGGTCATAGCACAACAATATCGCGCACCACACATTGTTATGGACACGTTCACACTGTACTGTACTACATATTATTGACAATTTATGGTGCGCGATATTGCTGTGCTATGAGCTATATACTCTATGTATATTATAGCATAGTCTGAAAGCAGATTAATACCGTCGCCCATGCATGAATTTGTACTCAAAACCCAAATCAACGGGGTCAACAACACAAGGAAAAATAAAAATAACCCACGAAATCGATATCGCATCATTTATTTCCCATGGTGACCAGATATATCCACAAAATCTTTTATTATGCACAAAATCTTATTTTTATAATATTTTCCTCAATAACTTTAAATTTTAAGGCACAAGTTGAAGGCAACGAGGAAAATGTTTAATATTTGATTCAACCCTAAACCGCGACTGTTGATCGATTAGATTCAAATTGTAGTGCAAATATTACTACACTGATACCTAACTACTGTTACTGATGCATGTATGTTACTACTGGTCATGAATTTCTGGAAAGTTAACTGCGTCCTGAAATACAGGCTCGGCCTGGCTCAGGTGCAGTTGCTCATTTTTATTCTTTTGCCAATATCAACATTTCAATTAAAATACTGTACTATAACTTGTAACAATTTTTAAGATGAATGAATAAATAAATTGTTATTGTTAAGTGTTACTGATAAGTGTTAAGTCAAATGACAAAGTTACATTTTCAAGTTGATATAACAACTAAATTCATAGATAACGTTGAACCTGGAGGATTTTGAAGTTGTCCACACAGCTAAAGCTACCTTATCGCGACTTCCCTTACCGCTAACTGACTGAAATGATTTTCCGGGATAAAAATGACGATATAATGTCATCATGCAGTCAGTAAAAATGGTGGAATTAGTATTTCCTGAGATAATCACTTACAAACATTATATAAACAAACAACAAGGTTTCATAACTAATCAAAAAGTGATATTGAATGGCGATGTCTCTTAAATGGTTCGATAAATACAGTTGAACGAACATTTTTTTTGTTCAGACTGTGTTGTTCCACTGCAAAGACTTCTCCCAAATTCATTCGAAAAAACAAAAATCATTGAAACATAATCCATAATTGCATATCGATACCTTAATCCGCAAACCAGCCAACTCCACCTTTTGTGCAAAATACTTTTTTGATGCAGTTTTCGGCCTATATGACTGACGGATGATTTGAAAAAACAACAACTCCATTTTTATCCCTATGTTTTGTATAAATCGCTATTCGACAACCAGCTAACTCCACGCGTATCGAAACGCCCCGATTTTGACAGCCAACTCCCGGAGATTGGCCATTTTGTATGGCGTCGCAGAGAAACACGCGTGCTGCTCCGGTTTTTCGAAGTTAAAAAACAAACTAACGTTGAGAAGATATAAAATGCTATTTAAGAAGTTCTCCATTTATTCAAGGTATGTTTATTTTGCATTTGTTTAGCATTACATTCAGCTTTTCTAAGGTTTTATGGTGTTTTCATTCTAAGCATGGAGTTAGCCGTTTTGCTTTTACTTTTTTGTGAACCTGTTGGGAGTTAACCTTATTTCATGTCATCGTAACAGTTTGCTTGCAGAGTGCAAAAAACTATTTTTTTTAAATTATAATTTTTCATTGATTGAAGTTTTATTTATTAGGTATGATTTTGTGCTTATTTGCTTTTTAATTACTGCAGACAAAGAACAACACAGTCTTACCTACAGCCCGATATCGAGTCAAAGCGACAACCACAGGCGACAACTGTACGACCTTTACAAAAGCTACTGCAACGACGAAAATGTTATGTCTTTGTCGATTGCCACATTTTCAAATACATTAACCGTCCAAAAAATATCAATATTCAAACCAAAGACAGACCAGTGTGTCATTTGCAATGGATACAAATTAGGGAAAACTAGCAAGGATGATTATGATGAGCATGTAAATAAAAAAGAAGCAGCAAGAGCAGAGAAAAAATCAGATAAAAAAGAAAAAGAATTTGTGTTTACGGCAGATCTACAAGCGGTGCTTTGAGCACCACGGTCCAACGTGTCTTCACATTATTATAAAACAAAGCTTTGTGTGCACAACTGGTGTGTATATGATATGAAAACAATTGATGGGTACTGTTTTCTGTGGAACGAGACTGAGGGTGGTCTAAACTCTGACGAGTTTGCAACTATTATCTCCAAGTTTTTCATTGAAACGGTTATCCCAAAAATGGGAGAAGATAACCGAAATAATATTATAGGTACTCTGATGGGTGTACCTACTTATCAAAATAGGAACACTATTTTAAGCAACGCTATTGTCAATGTTGCAATGTTGCATAACGTAACGATCATCCAAAAATACCTCGAAGTGGGCCATACCCAAATGGAGGTAAATAGCAGGCACGCATTGATTGAGAGGAAGCTAAAACACCAAACGATTAATGTCCCGGCAGAACACATTAATATTTGTCGGAAGGCCAGAAACAGCAAACCATATCAAGTCAAATATTTAAACTATGGCTACTTTAAGAATTTCCAGAACCTGATCTTTTAAAAATCTATTAGACCAGGAAAAATGAAAGGAGATCCGAAGGTACTGATCACTAAGTAGTCAAAGCTATTGTCGTGTCTACATAATACAAACTTACACCCTTACCTACACAATACATACATTAGAATCACGTCTGTCTCCCAGTAATCACGGGCAAAGATTACAGGTCTTCATTTTTCAATATCCTGGCACATCTATCTTACCCATAACTTTCGCTTTGCTCACATACGATGGGTCGTTCAAAGAGCTCCAATTCATTCAACATTCGACCTGATAGACCATCATTTTCATGCATTCTTTACTACGATCTAATGAGTTACTTGTACGTACGTGGTTTTGATTTTGGTGTAGTAGCTATGATAATGTTGATCTTTTTTCAGGTAACCGACATAAGATGTCTCAAGTACGATCCTTTCGGAGTTTATTACAAACTCAGATTCTCTGACCAATATACATTGTTGAACCAACGCAGAAACAACAATGTGAATCAAACATTATTTGAAAGTTTACCGCAAATGTACGACCAACGCAGAAAAATAAAAAAGAAGTATTTAGATCTACAAGAATTAAAAAATACCATGCCTGATGACTACCAAAATTATTATGAATATCTCCCTTACGAAGAATAAATACTATAATTAATAATTACCGTGTTTCTTTTACCTTCATACTAGGTAAAACCAGCCAACTCCATATTCCAATTTTTTTATTTAGTAGGAAAAGCAGATAACTCAAAAAAACGTCTATATTTTAGTAACGATAATATTTTAAATAAAACAGACAATGAAATTTAGTAGCTACTAACATAATACACCAACGGGATTTTAATTTTTTTAAAGTTCTAATTAGTAATTAAATTATAAAGTTTTAACTACCTCCTGTAAAATTTTGACAAATGGAGTTGGCTGATCTGCGGATTAAGGTATCGATATGACGAAAGTAGCACACTCTAATCTGATGTAGTCCGCCTTGACCTATATCTAAACAACACAAACGCAGTGGAGAAAATGAATGGACTCTGACTCTTAATCTGAGTGCCAATTTTACTAATTACTTTCTAAAACCCATGTCGCAGAAACTCAAGATAACCCGAGTAGTGTAGGGTTAACTGCAAAATTATCCTTACACAAAATGTTGAGTTTATCTTTGCCATAAAACAAAGGCTAACCAGTTTGAAAATACATGCGCAAATCTTGTTAGATTTAGAGTATAAATACAGAAGGAAAGGTCTCTACCTTCACACAACAACTCCACATCTCTTCGCAAACGTTTCTCTACTACCAAACTACAAACAAAATGGCTGCCATCAAGACCGCCTTCATCCTCCTGCTGGTCGCCTTCGCCATGGTGATGGTGACCGTGGAGGCCGCCCACGTCGGACCCTGCGACCAGGTCTGCGACCGTATCGTACCTGAGAGGCACGAGTGCTGCAGGGCTCATGGCTACTCTGGCTACAGTGGTTGCAGTGGTGGGTGGATGTATTGTGACTGATGGAACTCCGCGAGTGCACCGGTACCTTAGTGGAGCTTCTGTCAAACTGTTCGACGTCCATCACTCGAAGAACACGAAGAGATAATCAAGACCTACCTGTTAAATTGTGAATCATCAAAATTATCAGTGATATGTAAGTTCCACTTCTTGAGAATTCAGCATGTGTTTTGGCTATTGATTAAAATGATTTAGTTTTAAAATGTTTGTTTTTTTCTCTCATTTTCTTATAAGGTTTTTCTTGAGGTGATCCTTCAATTGTTTATTTAACAAAGTTTTAATTTTATATGAAATTTGCTGTTTAATAAGCACTAAAAATAGAAGTTAAAATATTTTAATGTTGTTTGAGGTATTGAATTTGAGGTTTAGAACCTCAAATTCAATAGTGCAGAAATAAGATCACTTAGCAGTCGGAATAACAAGAACAGTTTAACTTTAAGTTCTCCAGATATCGATTTTTACCTTGTTTCAATGTCAGCTAATCTTAAGGCGGACGGTGAAACAACAAGTTTAATGGCATATTAAACAAGAATTAAAAAGAGTTAAAAATTCTTATGACTTGGGTGGGGTAGCACTATATCCATTATGAATGGTAACAAGCACATTAAACATAGTTGCAGCTAGGGGGCACATAATATGTGTATACTTCGGTGAGTTTGCCCAAGAACTCCAAGACCTCATTCCACCGGCCCCCTTCTACCACTGGACACCCAGATGCACTGCAACTTACCATCCCCATCTTGTCGCTATTCCACCAACCAAAACTGGCGATTAAATTCTCACTTAGCGTTTCCAAACGTCTTTTATAATGCGCACAGCAAAGGAGTAGAACTCTCAAGCTGCGTCTGTGTTTCCGAACGCTTACAACCCTAATCTTTTCAAAGTTAGAGTGAACAGGCTCCTTCTGGGTAAGCTCGCTCCATCGTAGACTAGAGTCTCTGACCAAGACTAGAGTCAAGAGCAAACCCACAACAAATAAAAAAACCGGCCAAGTGCGAGTCGGACTCGCGCACCAAGGGTTCCGTACAAACCAGTAGGTTATATTATTATATTATAAACAGAAGTTGCGGTTTACGATTTATGACATATTAAAAAAAGAGCTTACTAGATGTCGTTCAAACCAATTTCCGCTGGTAGTTTACATGGTAATGTACATCATATATTTATTTTTTTTAGTTATATTATTCTCTTATTTTAGAAGTTAGAAGAAGGGGGGGGGGGACATTTTACCACTTTGGTAGTGTCTCTCGCGCAAAATATTCAGTTTAGAAAAAACTAATATTAGAAACCTCAATATCATTTTTGAAGACCTATCCATTGATATCCGACACGTATGGGTTCGATAAAAAAAAAAACGAGTTTCAGCTCTAAGTACCTATGGGGACCCCCAAAATTTATTGTTTTTTTTTTCTATTTTTGTGTGAAAATCACTTACCAAGTTTCAACAGCACAGTTCTAATAGTTTCGGAAAAAAAGTGGCTGTGACATACGGGAGGACAGACAGACAGACAGACATGATGAATCTATAAGGGTTCCGTTTTTTGCCATTTGGCTACGGAACCCTAAAAAAATAGCCTACGACTTATTCTCCGTTCTACCAAAAATGCATAAATCACTACATCATATTAGGAAACCAAGTCCGTCGCGTCTGTCTGTCTGTTCGCGATAAACTCAAAAACTACTATACCGATTATCACGCTGTTTTCACCAATGTTCTCGAGGAAGGTTTTAGTATATAATTTTTCAAGCGGGCGAAGTCGCGGGCATCAGCTAATGTTTCATGAAATCTGTCAAGCCGTTTCGGAGGATATCGATAAGAAACACCGTGACACGACATTTTTATATATTAGTCTAGCTTTCGCCCGCGACTTCGTGCGCGCAAATTAAGTTTTTTCCCGTTCCAGTAGGAAATTCGGGAAATCTCTCTTAGTGCACCCCTATAGGTGTAAGGAAGCTACATGCCAAATTTCAGCTTATCACGACCAGTAGTTTCGGCTGTGTGATCTTCTTCTTTGACGACACGGTTGGCGCAGTGGTTGAGCGATTGACTGCTGCGCAGCATGTCGCGGGTTCGATTCCCGCACGGAACAAATATTTGTACGACCTACATGTATTTGTTCCGAGTCTGGGTGTTTTTCTATCTATAATATGTATGTATTTACAAAAAAAATGTATATATGTAGTTTATCAGCCATTTCGTTACCATAACACAAGCATTAAGTTGCTTAGCTTGGGACTATATGGCGTTGTGTGAAATGTCCAAGGATATTATTATTATTATTATTCTTCTTCTTATATTTAAAAATGAATTGCTGTTTGTTAGTCTCGCTAAAACTCGAGAACGGCTGGGCCGATTTCCGTTTCGGTTGTATAGAAGATAAATACTGAGAAGAAGATTACACTAAGCCTTCTTTATTCACTCCAACCATGTCTGAAAACCATATGAAAATACGTTCGGGACTTTTATAGACAGACGCTGCAGGGAGAGATTATGTTTCATAGTTTGTATTGATTATGTGAACAGACAGATGTGTAGCCAGTGCAGTTTGCTGCGCCTCTGCTTTTACCAGCTAATATACCGACTGCTAATATACTAGGAAGTGGTTTCAGGCGTTACGGGGAATGTTTTCATGTAAAATTTAAACTTTCAAAAAGTTTTGACAGCAATATTAAAAAAAAAGATAAAATAAAAAATTAGCAAAATTTGAATATTTGACTTTTGGTTTTGGTGACCTAATAACCAACAAATACAATGACTGAAGCTCTTTATAAATAGTAGTTCAGGAATTGATCGATGTCCCGTCGTTACATAACAGATACTGGGCCTACACTCTGTTACTGGAATCCTACTGAAGCTCGCAAAGACCCGAAACGGAATGTCTAATAAGATGCTGACAAACCGCTTTGCAGCAAAACCTTGGCACTTGAATTTGGACTTTAAGTTAGACGGGGAAGGTCGTAAGTGTTGTAAAAGGTTGTCAGCTAATTGACTGCGCGATCTACCACTGTTTGTTTTGCGATGTCTGAAATGAAGTAGCTTGGATGTGGTAATATAGAAAGCGTATTCCTTTTTCGTACTAGTCTATTCTTCTTTTTGAAATTCTAACGACACTCATTTTCTTCTACTTATGGAATTTTTGGGTTTGGTATACTTTTTTTACTTGAGATGGGTTTGACTCTAGTCTTGGTCAGAGATGACAGAAACAAAGTCTACGATGGAGCGAGCTTACCCAGAAGTAGCCTGTTCACTGTAACTTTGAAAAGATTAGGGTTGTAAGCGTTCGGAAACACAGACACAGGTAGAGAGTTCAACTCCTTTGCTGTGCGCATTATGAAAGACGCGTGGAAACGCATAATGCGAGTTGGTGGAATAGCAACAAGGTAGGGATGGTAAGTTGCAGTGCGTCTGGATGTCCGATGGTAGAAGGGGACTTTAATCGTCCGTTTTTCTTATAACGGTAGTAAAGTTGGTATTTTCAGTAGAAGTCCCAGCACAACACAGCTGCCGCATCTCCGTACAGTTTTTGTGGATATAACCTAGCTGAAAAACATCTCTTCTCGTATCCGCTTCGGACAGCTCCACACGTCTCTGCTTTGGTGGAGTCTGGGCTTTTGGCCCACACGTCTCTGCTTTGGTGGAGTCTGGGCCTTTGGCCCACACGTCTCTGCTTTGGTGGAGTCTGGGCCTTTGGCCCACACGTCTCTGTTTTGGTGGAGTCTGGGCCTAAGGTCCACACGTCTCTGCTTTGGTGGAGTCTGGGCCTAAGGCCCAGGCCCCAAAACTGTGTGGAGATCCGTACTGGATAGGTTGTAGCGGAGATGTGTGCTGGCTAGAGTGGAGATGTCCGCTGACTACATTGCACGCAGCACACATCTGAGAGCTAATTGTACTAATTGTTGTTTAAACCTTTCGCATTCGCATGTCAATCGCAAACTGTCAAAAAAGCCTTTCATACATTTTTGACAGTTTACGATTGAGATGCCAATGCGATGCGAATGTGAAAATTAGTAGTATTGGCCCTCTGGTTTCCACTACGCGCCATCGTCATCGCCATCTCCACCTTTTACCTTGCCCAGCTCAATCTCAGCAAGGAACCGCTCACATCTTCAATAAGTGGTATCCACCAAAGCTGAGTGGCGACAAGATGTGTGATTAACGAAACTCTATTGGTTTTGAAAACACGTCTCCGCTCGTCTCTTCTGAGCTTTGGTGGAATCCAGCCCTTAGGTTCCGAATACACAACTTCACACACCTAAGGGCCAATTCTACTAATTTTTAAACAACATTCGCATTCGCATGTCAATCGCAAACTGTCAAAAAAGCCTTAATATTCATACACTTTTCACAGATTGCGATTGAAATGCAAATGCGATGCGAATGTGAAAATTGGCACTCTGGTCTCCACTACGCGCCATCGTCAGCTTGCGAGGCAAAGCCCACATCTCCGCCTTATACCGTAGCCCAGCTCAATCTCAGCGAGGAACCCCTCACAGCTCACATCTTCGTTAAGCGATACCTATCTACCGAAGCTGAGTGGAGACGAGATGAGTGATTAACGAAATTTTTTTTTGTTTTGAAATCACTTTCCCCCCTCGTCTCTTCTCCGCTTTGATGGAGAAAGCTTGGGTTCCAAGCTCACAAATTCACACACCTACTTACGATAACTTTATCGATATTATCGAACCGCAATAAAAACAAAACACAACTAAACAATTCAAGGCTAACTAGCTGATGACGTCAAGTGGGATCAACATCTCACCGGGTTTTCGTCGGTGTAGATTTTTTTTAGGGTTCCGTATCCAAAGGGTAAAAACTGTTACTAAGACTTGGCTGTTTGTCGGTCTGTCTGTCACCAGGCTGTATCTCAAGAACCGCGATAGCTAGACAGTTGAAATTTTCACACACACACCCTCATATACACTTTCTCATTTACAGATTTCTCATTAAGCATTGTATAATAATTTAGCATAAAAATAGTTCTACATGTTTCATAATCATATAAAAATAGTACCTACCACCAGTCCTTTGTGTTTGTTAGCATTATTTTAATAATATTCGAGGGAATGGCACTGTTAACCGAAATACAGGTAATACCTAGTTCGGTTACAGAAGCTAAATCCATTTATTTGTATATAACTACTGCTAAACTGTTTTTGTAGATTACTATACGATACGATAGAACTAAGTTTATTGGGAAATAAATTTTATTTATTTATTTATTATAACAAACTTTTTTTTTGCCATTTTAATAGATATTAATGGTACGGAACCCTTCGTGCCCAAGTCCGAATCGCACTTGGCCGCTGGTTTTGATACTTATTTGCATAACAGAAAAACTGTCATCACACTAACTAATAAGCCTTCACCTTTGTACCTATTTTCTGTCTCCTTTTTTTTTTGTTATCTACTTGTGTGTGTGTGTGTACTTAAATTGTTAAATAAATAATAAGATACCTAACATAACAAACCAGTTACTTTTTTATTCATGTTAGCATATTTCAAAGATACGAGGTCTGCTGTTCCTTCTTTTGATTTATTATTCGATAGTAATAATTATTTTTTATTTAATAAGTAACCCACGACTTCGTACGCGCATACCCCGAATTTCCCCGTTCCCGTGGGAATTTTGGGAAACCCTCTCTTAGAGCTCCCCTAAACTCCCCATGGACCCTTTTTTTTTGGGATGGGAAATCATCAAATGACTTCCCCGGCTCTGGGCGGAGCGGGAGGGAGTATCAGACTTCTACTGACTAAAACCCATTCATGTTCCTGCATGTGCCTTTTGTGTTCCGGAGCCATGGTATCTCTTTTGAATAGTTGCGCGACCCCGGCAGGCGTCGGCCCTTTCGGGCCCCTCTGTGTGCTGACTCTCTTTGAGGCGCGCGTGGAACACTAACGCGCCGTCGACACGGCCTGTCGTGGCCGGAGGTCACTAGGTGGCCTCCGACGCCCATGGCGTCTGCCAGTCCTCAAGGACCCTACGTGCAGCTTCAAAATTGCAGATAAAAAATTCTAAAATACTGTAGTATGCTTTCCCAGCTAGATATGATTTTAGCCGCTTTTTTAGTATGTGTGCGCTTAGTTCTTTTCCATTGGAAGTTTATTAAATATTGTTCTTATCCACATTTCATGGTTGCATGGCAATATAACGCCATTAAATAGGCCTCCACGAAAAAGTCAATACTAAGAGCGCCTATTAGCTCAGGTTTGTCTTCACACCATCGAAGACAAATAGTTCGTTAATGAGTTTACTCTGGATAATTAGTCCGGTTCATTATTTCAGGAAACTTGGTTTGCGGTATAAATAGAGAGGAAATAATTTTGAATTTATGTTTTACTATCTAGGTTTGTTTGCCACAGGGGTATAAAATTGGTCTCGGAATGTTTTGATAGAGTAAAGGCGAACATCCACCCCGGCGCATGCTGTGCGCGGGCACGCGGTGCATTTTAGCTGTGTTTTGTTTGACAACGTGGGTCTACGTTTGCACTACAGCTGCTGACCACCGCGGCGCACTTTGCTGCGATACAGTTGTAAATAGTCGTGGGGTAGTGCGTACCGCATGCACAGCGTGCATGGCGTTGACAGCGTTGAGCTATGTGAGCGCGATATCGAGTAAAGCGGTTATTACACTACACAATCTATCATGCCCTAACTGCAGTGGCGGCGTTAGTGGGGGCGGAGGAGGCTGGTCCGCCCCGGGTGCCTAGCACCAAGGTGACAACGACAACTCACTCGTACATCCAAAGAAGGCGTACTATAGGTCCAAGGAAGGCGTACATTCTTTTTTTTTTTATCAAATTCATTAGACAGATATTAAAGTCGCGTCTATAAAAAAAATAAAGTGGCTTATTTGACGTGCCTATAATTTGTTTCCAACTTAAGACATCAATTAACAACTACCTACTCTTGTGACTACTTGCATACAAATATTATACCTAGTTTAAAATGCATCGCAACTATAATATCACATTTTTTTTGGAGTATAATTTCTAATTCCTAAAATAATAAAGTCATGTTGCGCTTAAAACCGCGCGAGACAGGGAAATCAATTTTGATAATTTGATCGAATATTATAATACCTAAAATAATCAATCGAAAATATCTGAATACAAATCCGCCCAAGGTGCCAATCTACCCACTGCCGCAACTGCGGCAGGGCCCTGCCTCCCTGTCTCTTACTTACACTAGGTGATAGACAGAGCAGGGAGATCGGAGCCACCCGATCGCCCGATGGCAGTGTCCTTACACCCGATTTCTTATTACACTACTCTCGCCCTAGTTATCGGGCCCGATAGATTGTGTAGTATAATAACCGCTTAAGTTACGCATGTACTAATGAAATCAATTGATGCGTAGCGTATCCGTGGATACAAACACGTACTTTTTTTGCAACGTCTGTGGCCTCTCCGTGCGCCGCGTCGTGGTGAATCTGCACCTTTAGCGGTTACTTTAATCGTATTGTTTTAAGCCGACTTCAAATGCGGTGGTAGTCGCAAGTATTCCATTTTTTTCTTGGTTATGACGACGTACAAAACTTTTCGACATCGGAAAACGAATTGAGGATCTAAAATGGAGCTGGGCAGGACATCTGGCAAGGCGCGGTGCTTTATATATATTAGTCTATGCGGTGATGATAGGTGGAGTAAGGCAGGATTCGAGTGGCGAGTCCGAGGAGTGGGAGAAGAAGTGTTGGTCGGCCGGCGGCGAGATGGATGGATGACATTGTTGCCATCGCAGGTAGAACCTGGATGAGGCTGGTACAGAAGCGTGGGGATTGGTACAAGAAAAAAAATACAACCGACTTCCAAAGAAACACTACAAAGTGAAAAATAACTTTAATTTCGGTTAAAACTTTGTAGTGTTTTTTTGGAAGTCGGTTGTATTTTTTTGTAAAAGTTTTTTTTATTCACACTTTAGTTGTACCCCACACTTAGAAAAACCACTGCAAAATCGCAGGAAAGCTAAATACGCAATTTCGTAATTTAGGACCAATACGTAGTTTAGGACCCCATCGCGGACAAACAACGTGACGCGTAATCTTCTTGTCTTCTTCTTATATATAAAAATTAATTGTGGTTCGTTAGTCCCGCTAAAACTCGAGAACGGCTGGGCCGATTTCGGTAGTTCTTTTTTTGTTTAGTTCGCCAGAATACAGGTAAGGTTTAAAAACAAAAAAAAAATGGGTAGCCAGTTGACGGGAGTGAAGCCGCGGGGGACAACTAGTCCTTATAAAAAAAAAATCGTTACTAAGTGAGTGACTAGAAAACTGATATTTGGCATGTAGGTTCCTTAGGGAGTGGAAAGGAGCACCAAGAGATAATTTCCGGAAATTTCCACGGGAATGGAAAAAAGGGATATGCGCGTACTAAGTCTCGAGCAAAAGCTAGTCCTAATATAAAATTATTCCGTTAAGCTGCTTTCAGACTACGCTATAGAGCATAGCAAGGCAATATCGCGCACCATAATTATATTGTTATGAACACGTTCACACTGTACTATACTATATATTATTGACAATGTACGGAGCGCGATATTGTTGTGCTATGAGCTATAGACTCTATGCTTTTTATTATACCTATTGTAGTCTGAAACCAGCTTAACTCACTGGCTGAGCTTCTGACAGACAAAACACAACAGAAACTACTGGTCCGGTACTGGTGGAAGGAAAAAATTTGGCTTGTAAGTTCCTTGGGAAGTGAAAGAGAGGAATTCCTAAAATTCCTACGGGAACAGAAAAAACTAGGATATCCGCGAACTACGTCGAGGGCTTTAAATATGCGTGGGTAGTTGGTACAAGGTGGAAAATAAAATCGCTCCCAATTAAATTTTAATTAAAATTAATTAACACTAGATTTAAGTTAATAAATGTATACATCTACATGCTGAAATAGATTACCCACCACCAGTTTAGTGTTTGCACCTAAATCTATTATTCCTGTACAAAACAAACACACAGAAGAAGTCATGGAAGCACTCAAAGTCTCACTGACAGAAATGATGGCACTTTTTGAAAATAGGATGTCGAACTTTGAGGCTGAACTGAAGAAAAGCCCTGCAAGCCCAGCAAGCAGTTTAGATGACTTGGTTGCAGACTTCACATCCTTCAAGAAGTTCATCTTGGATGCGTTAGGCTGTCTTCAGCGTCAGTTAGCGGCATTGGCACAGGGAGTCGACAGTCTTGAGATGCGGGGTCGGCGGAAGATGGTGCTGCTGCATGGTGTCACTGAACAGGCCAAGGAGGATACTGCGCAAGTAGTAGCAGAAGTTGTACGGTGCCACCTCCAGCTGGCAGATTTTACTGTTGCTGATGTCAGACGCTGCCATCGGATGGGTCGAACAAAAGGTGCTAGCAAGCCCAGACCCATTGTATGCAAGCTTCAGGACATCAATGTCAGGGACAGTGTGTGGTTAGCAAAGACAAAGTTAAAGGGCACTGGCATCACATTATCAGAGTTCTTGACTAGATCTCGGCATCAGCTCTTCATGTCAGCGAGGGAAAAGCTCGGTTAGACCAATTGCTGGACCAAGCAGGGCAATATCTACGTTCTCGGTTCGGACGGTACCAGGCATCGAATAAACTCCATTGATGACCTCAATAAAATCGAGAAAGCCAAGAAACATCCCGATTCTCCTGTCGCATCTGCACCATCGACGTTGTCGTCACCGTCACCGACGCCGGCACCGAAGAAGGCCCGGCGTGCTGCTGCAAAGAAATGATTTGCTCCTGCTGTCATAAATTGTATTATCGTCCGGGTAAAAGTCTTATTTGACTTATTGTAAGTACTGTATTTCTCCAATTACTGTATTTCTGACTTCTTCTGTTAATGATCTACCCTTTACCTTTTCTTTTTCTAAATGTATGCAAACCCGCAATTTAATTCGCTTGAGTGTTTTGTTTTATGTTTATACCTACTTTATTTTCTACTGACAGCTGTCAGCCTGACATTCCTTTTCTTGTCTTTTTCGTTCGGAAACAGATTGACAGTGCGCCCAGTATACAATATTTTTATTTTTTGTTTTTATTTGTGGTGGGTTTGCTCTTGACTCTAGTCTGGATTTTAACAATTTATTAGTTTTCTTGGCTTGTGTATTTATTACGTCTTATTATTATTATTTTATTCATCGCTTTACTTTTGTTTTGTTTTGTAATGCTTTATATATGTTACTACTTTCCCGGACGATGAGTTTATAATGTTGTGCTTGTTGCTTATTTTCTGTTGTTTTTTAAGCTTATTTAGATCAACGCACAACTGGCGGGTGGATAGTAATTGCCTGTAATTGCCTCTTTTTTATTTTATTTTTAGATATATTTTTTTTTTTTTTTTTTTTTTTTTATTTACAGATTTTATTATTTATATACTTTTTCGATGTCAGCCAGTAATGATGATGACAGTTTCCTTAGCATTCCGTCACTTGCTGACATGCTTGAGTCCCAGTTTTCCGATGTTCCGAAGAATTTTAATGTAGTCCATATAAATGCTCAAAGTATTCCAGCACACTATTCTGACATGCTAGCGTCCCTAGACTGTAAGAACATCCATGCTATCCTTGTCTCAGAGTCTTGGCTTAAACCATGTCTCCCATCCACATCCTATTCCTTGCCGGGGTTTCAACTAATAAGAAATGACCGGGCGCGTGGCGGTGGAGGTGGTGTTGCTATATACCTTCGCCCGCACATTCCTTTTTCAATTGTGGATATGTCAGCACAACCTCCCCCGTCAAACGCGGGCGAGCATCTCTTTTTGGAAGTCACCCTGAACCTTACAAAAATCCTTCTAGGCGTTTATTACAGCCCGTCGTCTCGTATAAATTTCTTCTCTTCCTTTGAAAACATCCTAGAAAACCTGATGCCCGCTTACAGTCATACAATAATTATGGGAGACTTCAATACTTGCCTATTGAAGAACGATTCCCGCACCTCTTCTCTTCAATCAGTACTTCAATCGCTGAATTTGTCCATTCTTCCCTTATGTGCCACACACCATTTTCCTAATTGTAACCCTTCACTCTTAGACCTTGTTATTGTTTCCTCTTCTCAACATGTCGGTAAGCATGGCCAATACCCAGCTGACATGTTTTCCTATCATGATCTCATTTTCCTCTCATACAAAGTTCGACCTCCTAAGTCAAAACCTAAAATTCTCCTGCAGCGCAACTTTATTGGCATGAATGCAGATGATCTCCGAAAAGATGCCAGCAACATTGACTGGGCACCTCTGGTCAATTCTGACTCAATTGATGAAAAAGTTAACCTGTTTTCAGATAACCTTGTGCGGCTGTATGATGTTCATGCTCCCATACGTGCAGTAAAAATCAAACATCTTCCGGCACCATGGCTAACAGGCGATATTAAAGCGGTTATTAATGAAAAAGCTGCTACTAAAACAAAATTTAAATGTCGTCCCACATCGTCGAATTGGGAGAAACTTTTAGTTGCTCGAAATCGCTGCAATAAGGTGTGTAGAGACGCCCAACGACGCCATATCCACACCTCAGTTGAAAATGGAGACCCAGCTAAAGTCTGGAAATTTCTTAAATCCATAGGAGTTGGGAAATCTCGTCAAGAATCGATTCCTAAAGACCTTGATATTGATCTTCTGAATAAGCACTTCTCGTCTTCGTCTCCATGTAATGAGACCATGAAAGAAACTACATTAAACTCTCTTTCAAACCTCCCAGCTCCGGATTATTCCCCATTTATTTTTAGTCAATTCTCCGATTGTGATGTTAAGAAGAGCATAGTTTCAATCACCTCTAATGCAGTTGGCAGTGATTGTGTCAGTCGAAAAATGATACTCCCTGTCCTTGACGAAATCCTTCCTATCCTTTGCTATATCCTAAACTACTCAATTTCCCATGGGGTCTTTCCATCAACTTGGAAAGAGGCCAAAATCACTCCCTTACCCAAAAAGGCAAATCCTACTTCCTTTTCCGAATACCGCCCTATTTCTATCTTGCCTTTCCTCTCCAAAGTCCTTGAACGCCTTGTCCACAATCAGCTTAGCGCTTTTCTATGTAAAAATAGCCTGCTGAATCCTTTCCAATCCGGATTTCGTCCTGGACATAGCACCTCCACGGCCTTAGTGAAGGTTACTGATGACATACGATTAGGCATGGAACGAGGAAGTTTGACGGTTCTTTGCTTACTCGATTTCAGTAATGCATTCAATACTGTCGATTTTGATATTCTGCTTGGCATACTTCGCTCGCTTAACATATCTCCAACGGCGATTGGCTGGTTTCGCAGTTACCTGTATGGCCGCCGGCAACGTATATGCATAGATGAATCTAACTCTTCCTGGTGTTATACAACTGCCGGTGTACCTCAGGGTGGCGTTTTATCTCCCTTACTCTTCGCAATATTTATAAACGCTATCTCCAAAAAACTTCTGTCTTCCTACCACCTTTATGCAGACGATTTACAAATCTACCAACAAGCTGCCCTTGCAGATTTGGCTGAAGCAATTAGAAGAATGAACACGGATTTGGCTACAATTTGTGAGTGGAGTGAGGCAAATGGGCTTCAGGTTAATCCTTCGAAGACCCAGGTCATTGTTGTTGGCAGCTCTAGGATGATTCCAAAAGTAAATTGGTCACGGCTTCCCCAGGTTCAGTTTAACGGTACTACTATCCCAATAAGTGAAAAGGTTAAGAACCTTGGGGTTTGGATCGACAAGCATCTGTCTTGGGGTCCGCAGCTCCAGGACGTAAGTCGTAAAATTTTTGCATCTGCCAGGTCTCTTAGACGTTTGCGGAACTTTCTTCCCACTGCCACTAAAATTGCGCTTGCACAGTCCCTTCTGCTTCCTATTCTTGACTATGCTGATGTCAGTTATCTCGATCTCACTGAGGCACAACTCGATAAACTTGAGCGTCTCCAAAACCTTTGCATAAGATTTATATTTGGCTTGCGCAAATATGATCACATCTCTGAATTTCGCACAAAGCTCAAGTGGCTTCCCATTCGTCTTCGCCGGGATTCTCATATTTTATTTCTGCTCTACAGTATTCTGTTCAATCCTACAAACCCCTCTTACCTTAACGAACGTTTTAAGTTCCTTCATGACACACATAATAGATATCTCAGGTCATCGGAAAGCTTGAGATTAGAGATGCCGATGCATTCCACAAGCTTCTACGACAAATCTTTTACGGTTCAAGCGGTGCGGCTATGGAATGCATTGCCCGAGTCAGTAAGACGTGCTCAATCTTTGTCCAGTTTTAAAACAATGGTCAAACATCACTACCTATCTCTATGATCGTTTTTACTTGGGTTCTATGCTTTTTGATTCATAATTTTAATTGTATTTATTTATCTATCATGTATTTAGTCATTTAAGTCGTACACCTAAGACTACCTACAGTACTGTATTTCCTTTATCTTTAAAATCCATCCAAAGGTTGTCTTGAAAAGATCGCTCTTAGCGATAAGGCCGCCCATTGTGTCACCCTATGTAATGTTTACTTAATTTATTTTTTCTGTAACTTATATGGTGTACATAATAAAGAGTATTCTATTCTATTCTATTCTATTTAACTAGTAAACTAAAATTCCTGGCTGTGTGCGTGTAGGTCGTGCACACGATGAGATGGAACCAAAAAAACCCAATAAATGACGGTTTCAAGTTTACATAAATCAAGATAATCTTTGCGGGTGAAAAGCGAATAAAGGAAAAATGTTTCATAGATATTGAGAAAACAAAATGTCTATGTGGACTACCAATCTACATTTTCATAAAATAAACGACAAAACCCTCCCTGAAATTAAATATCTTTTCAAAACATCATTCACTCTGGCAAAGCTATCGAAAAACGGGAACGAAACGAAATAACGGTAACCGCGGAACTCGTACCTTAAAACAAATAACAAATAAATGTTTTAACAAAACCGCAGTACAAAGAACACAAAGGGATGTATAGTCAACCACACATTACAGATTTACAGCGCCTTTATTTCGTAGCAGTAGGAGCGGTATTCGTAGTTCAAGTAGTGTGGTTGGTTTTACTCGTGCAAGGAAGTCGGAGTTTTTGTTAGTTTCGTCGTATTTTGACACCGACTTTTCAAAATTTAAGTTATTTTTTACTTTGTAGTGTTTTTTTTTGGAAGTCGGTTGTATTTTTGTGTAACCTAACAACATCACTGCCAAATCAAAGATTACTTGGATAACAAAAATTTTTTAGTAAAAAGGTTTTTTAATCTTGATTTCCGAAGATATTGTGGCAAGCAAACATGGTACCATCATCACATCAAATTCAAATTCAAATTCATTTTATTGGAACAAAAAACCGAATTTACAAAAACCATTGTGTACGGTAATAACCACATTAGTTGAAAAACTGTGTTGCAGCTATTAACGCCCACCTCCAACACGGAGACGGCAGCGTTCCAAAAATTAAAAATAAAATTACAGAATATAGAAATTAAATTAAAATTAAATAAATAAAATAAAATTAAATAAAATTGAATAAAATAATTAAATGCAAATTATACCAAAAATTAACTTAATATTAGATCAAAGTTAATTCAAAATTAAATCAAATTAAACAAACAAACAAAAAAGAATACAAATTATTAACAAATTAAAATAATAAGAATTAATAAAACCAGGTGAGTGTATGTTGTGCTTGTGAGAGTGCTTTGTGTAGGTGTAGTGCGTGTCTGTGGAGTGTAAACATAGAGTGGCCTCGTGCGGTACTTCCACACGAGCCCACCCTACGTTACGTGTATTTGTTATGATTGTATACGGAAGGAAGATATTTATGGCTTAACTAGATTCTCCAATTCCTCATATGTGAGGGTATGGAGCCACTGATTTATCAGCCGCTTGCACTCCCGGTAGGTGCAAGGATAAATATTAAGGACTTTATTTACTCTATTATAGAGCACAGGACTGCAGAAGGCGAATTGCCGGCGGACAACCTCTAGCTTAATTGTGGTAGTCGAGCAGACTCGGTCAGCTCTGCGCTTACTTTTAGTCAACTTAGAGTCAAACAGAAGATTCGAGTGTTTTCGCAGCACAGCACTTAGTACGAAGGAGTGCCTTACCGTAGGAAGTCTCCATAGCTTATACAGATCGGTCGTAGGGAAGCGAATGGGTTTGAAGGCCATGACCTTAAGAACAGCCCTCTGTGCCCTCTCCAAGCGCAGCAAAAGACATTTACCAGCACTGCCCCAGGCCGAGACGCAGTAGGTTAAAATAGAATGCGCAAGAGCAAAGTAAACAGTTCTCAGGGTAGAGAAATATGCGGAGGACCTAAGATATTTAAAAACAAAAATTAACTTTCTCACCCTTGAGACCAGCGAATTGATCTGCACACTCCACGTCAACGCACTATCAACCCAAACTCCGAGATATTTAATTGAATCAGCGCGCTTAACTTCAGTGCAACCACAAGTGGCAGCTCCCGCTGTGTGGCACGCGTGAGCTGTTAGACGGAAAGTTGAGACCGGCTGTGACGCCTTCCTTGGACCAAACGTAATGTATTTTGTTTTATCCAAGTTGAGGGTAAGCAAGTTCTGTGTGAGCCAACTCATAGTAAGCTGTAGGGCTGACTCAGCCCGAAGGCGAACTTCGTTCCAATCACTGCCATGAACCAGGATAACAGTGTCGTCGGCATAGGCAATCACTTTTGAGTTTGCAAAATCAAGCCTACAGAGCTCGTTTATGTATATTAAGAAAAGGGTCGGTCCTAATACACTACCTTGTGGAACTCCGTAGGTGAGAACTACTTCCTTACTGACGTGATTATCTATTTTTACAATTTGTGAACGACCACTAAGGTAGCTTCTAAACATACTCAGTGGTAGGCCCCTTATACCAATCCTTTCCAGTTTAGTGAGGAGGAGGGGGACAGAGACAGTGTCAAAAGCCTTTGAAAGGTCAAGGAAGATACCTATAGACTTATCTTTGTTATTTAGGTTTTGGGCTACTGAACCTAGGAAGTCTAACAAGGCATCTTCTGTGTTTTTGCCAGGTCTGAATCCATATTGGTTGTTAGCGAGTATATTTTGAGACTTCAGGTAATCTAGCAAGCGCCGGTTCAATATTTTTTCAAGGAGCTTTGACAAGATGGATAATACAGATATGGGTCTATAATTGTTGACACTGTCTCTATCTCCACTCTTGAAAATAGGGTGCACAACAGCCTTTTTAAAAACTGTTGGGAATATTCCGGATGTTAGGGCGAGGTTAAAAACATGACATATAACAGGTACAATAAAGCTTCTAGCACCGTAAATCACAGTTGCAGGGATACCATCCCAACCTGTAGCACAATTTAGTCGTAAGTTACGAATAAGAAAATCTTTCTCCTCGTTGTCCGTGGAAAAAACAGCCATCGAGTCAGGGTGGGCGTCTAGATTGTCAGGCTTAGAAATATTAGTTGAATTAAAATTTTGGGAGTTCATGATTCTAGATGCCAGTTTTGGTCCCACATTTTCAAAGAAGCTATTCACAGAATCAAGCGATTGAATTGGATTAGGAGTTATGGATAAAAGCTCGCTGGCAGAGGTTCTACTCTTTTGAAGATTGGATATGTTTTTAATGAGGTTCCAGGTAGCCTTTGGATTGTTACGATGTTTTTCAAATTCATTCCGTTCATATTCCCGTTTCAGTTTCTTCAGTAAATTGTTGCAATAATTTTTGTAACGATTATAAGTTATTTCCAGAGTTTTATTACCAGCGTATTTCCTCGTTTTGCGATACATGTTGTCTCGGTTCCGAATACACCTAAGAAGTCCAGGAGTTATCCACGGCTTAATAATTCGCTTTCGGTTTGGAACAACAGCAAGACGACTATTTTTTTGAACGACTGAAGAAACTAGCTTAACCATAATGGAAGCCGCAGTTTCAGCATCTTGACAGCTCATAACTGGAGAAAAGTCAACACTCTGGAGAGCCGCTATACAGGCAGAAATATCTACACGGTTTTGACAGGAAGGTGATTTAGGAATGTGTGAATGTAGGTTACAAAGCAATACAACAGGAGCATGGTCAGTAATTAAAGAGTCAAGAACTAAGGCAATAGCTGGTTTAACATAACATGGTCAATGCAGTTATCATTGCGTGTCGGGAATATATGTGCAGGCAGCATGGCATGCGACGCCAGAGCATTAAGGTACGTGTCAGAATTCGCATCAACACAATTTAAAGCAATATTTATGTTGATGTCTCCAATCAACGCAACGGTCCTGTAAGTAGCTAGGGAGTTGAGGATTACATCTAGACTAGTTAAAAACTGCTGAATATTCTTATTTGAGGGCGACCTATATATCCCAACGAGCGCCAATTCATTTTTAAATTTGAGAAGAAGACAATTAGCGTCGGCGACTATCGGTTTTTCCAGAATAAACTGTAACCCCATTCTCGTATACACCACAACTCCATCATTTTGATTCGAGTGATCAGAGTAGTGGGACACGTAGCCTGGTATGGAGGGGAGATTAGGGCATTTCCGTAACCAGCATTCCGATAAGACGACGACGTCAAAATGTGTCCTCGTTCTATGCAACAACAACAGAAGATTGTTAAAGTTTGCAATGCTACCAATGCTCCTGATGTTTACGTGAAAGATTTTTAACCCATTATTCAAGTTATGGAGGTATGTTTCAACTTGTTCAGGGGTGCATTGATGTGATGCTGAAACTGAAAGCTGTTCAATATCATCTGTTATTTTAAGATTATCATTCATAATCATTGCTGAGAACTAACAAGTGATTTGAATTATTATTTAGCACGTGTAACAATCCACAATTGCTGCAGACACCAATTGCTTCATATAAGGCACCGAGGTCTACTATTAGCGAAAGGATATAAGAGGAGTAAATCTTCCCTTGTGTGTGTACGGGTGAATTTATGTAGTTGTATGTGTGTGTTGTACTATAACAATAATAATCTAACATTAGTGATGAATTGTTTACATTTAGAGAAATAATAATCAACGAGAGAAAAAAAAATTGAGGTACATTGAATAATAAATCTACGCGACATAATATAGCAATTTTGCAAATATTAAGCAGGACGACCTTACTACGACTTTGAGTGACTGAGAGGAAGTATCCTAGTCATTTTCCCGGGAGGTGAGACTCCTCCTTAATCATGATGTGTCGAGCTCCATCCTTCTCTCGGATAAATATTTTGCCATTTTTTATCCAACATCACATCAGCCGAAAGATGCCCACTGCAACACATAGGCCTCTTCCAAGTGTCACCACAACGACCAGACTTGTGCGTCGCGCTCGTCGGCTACCTGCGACCCTCACCAGGTCTGCGGTTCACCTAGTGGGAGACCTTTCAACGTTGCGTCAAGTACGTGGTCGCTACTCCAGAACTTTTCAGCCCGATCGACCATCCGTTGTACGAGCAATGTGTGCCCAAATGTCCGAATCGGTACAGGTACTTGCATTTATAATTCGAGTTAGTATGAATTTATCGTCATCCGTTCTTTGGTGGTCGATAACCGATTTAACAAAGTAAAATATTACTCTACCTTGCTCTATAATTTATTTTCCAAAAATGAGCGTTTTTTTGGAAGTCGGTTGTATTTTTTTGTAAAAGTTTTTTTTATTCACACTTTAGTTGTACCCCACACTTAGAAAAACCACTGCAAAATCGCAGGAAAGCTAAATACGCAATTTCGTAATTTAGGACCAATACGTAGTTTAGGACCCCATCGCGGACAAACAACGTGACGCGTAATCTTCTTGTCTTCTTCTTATATATAAAAATTAATTGTGGTTCGTTAGTCCCGCTAAAACTCGAGAACGGCTGGGCCGATTTCGGTAGTTCTTTTTTTGTTTAGTTCGCCAGAATACAGGTAAGGTTTAAAAACAAAAAAAAAATGGGTAGCCAGTTGACGGGAGTGAAGCCGCGGGGGACAACTAGTCCTTATAAAAAAAAAATCGTTACTAAGTGAGTGACTAGAAAACTGATATTTGGCATGTAGGTTCCTTAGGGAGTGGAAAGGAGCACCAAGAGATAATTTCCGGAAATTTCCACGGGAATGGAAAAAAGGGATATGCGCGTACTAAGTCTCGAGCAAAAGCTAGTCCTAATATAAAATTATTCCGTTAAGCTGCTTTCAGACTACGCTATAGAGCATAGCAAGGCAATATCGCGCACCATAATTATATTGTTATGAACACGTTCACACTGTACTATACTATATATTATTGACAATGTACGGAGCGCGATATTGTTGTGCTATGAGCTATAGACTCTATGCTTTTTATTATACCTATTGTAGTCTGAAACCAGCTTAACTCACTGGCTGAGCTTCTGACAGACAAAACACAACAGAAACTACTGGTCCGGTACTGGTGGAAGGAAAAAATTTGGCTTGTAAGTTCCTTGGGAAGTGAAAGAGAGGAATTCCTAAAATTCCTACGGGAACAGAAAAAACTAGGATATCCGCGAACTACGTCGAGGGCTTTAAATATGCGTGGGTAGTTGGTACAAGGTGGAAAATAAAATCGCTCCCAATTAAATTTTAATTAAAATTAATTAACACTAGATTTAAGTTAATAAATGTATACATCTACATGCTGAAATAGATTACCCACCACCAGTTTAGTGTTTGCACCTAAATCTATTATTCCTGTACAAAACAAACACACAGAAGAAGTCATGGAAGCACTCAAAGTCTCACTGACAGAAATGATGGCACTTTTTGAAAATAGGATGTCGAACTTTGAGGCTGAACTGAAGAAAAGCCCTGCAAGCCCAGCAAGCAGTTTAGATGACTTGGTTGCAGACTTCACATCCTTCAAGAAGTTCATCTTGGATGCGTTAGGCTGTCTTCAGCGTCAGTTAGCGGCATTGGCACAGGGAGTCGACAGTCTTGAGATGCGGGGTCGGCGGAAGATGGTGCTGCTGCATGGTGTCACTGAACAGGCCAAGGAGGATACTGCGCAAGTAGTAGCAGAAGTTGTACGGTGCCACCTCCAGCTGGCAGATTTTACTGTTGCTGATGTCAGACGCTGCCATCGGATGGGTCGAACAAAAGGTGCTAGCAAGCCCAGACCCATTGTATGCAAGCTTCAGGACATCAATGTCAGGGACAGTGTGTGGTTAGCAAAGACAAAGTTAAAGGGCACTGGCATCACATTATCAGAGTTCTTGACTAGATCTCGGCATCAGCTCTTCATGTCAGCGAGGGAAAAGCTCGGTTAGACCAATTGCTGGACCAAGCAGGGCAATATCTACGTTCTCGGTTCGGACGGTACCAGGCATCGAATAAACTCCATTGATGACCTCAATAAAATCGAGAAAGCCAAGAAACATCCCGATTCTCCTGTCGCATCTGCACCATCGACGTTGTCGTCACCGTCACCGACGCCGGCACCGAAGAAGGCCCGGCGTGCTGCTGCAAAGAAATGATTTGCTCCTGCTGTCATAAATTGTATTATCGTCCGGGTAAAAGTCTTATTTGACTTATTGTAAGTACTGTATTTCTCCAATTACTGTATTTCTGACTTCTTCTGTTAATGATCTACCCTTTACCTTTTCTTTTTCTAAATGTATGCAAACCCGCAATTTAATTCGCTTGAGTGTTTTGTTTTATGTTTATACCTACTTTATTTTCTACTGACAGCTGTCAGCCTGACATTCCTTTTCTTGTCTTTTTCGTTCGGAAACAGATTGACAGTGCGCCCAGTATACAATATTTTTATTTTTTGTTTTTATTTGTGGTGGGTTTGCTCTTGACTCTAGTCTGGATTTTAACAATTTATTAGTTTTCTTGGCTTGTGTATTTATTACGTCTTATTATTATTATTTTATTCATCGCTTTACTTTTGTTTTGTTTTGTAATGCTTTATATATGTTACTACTTTCCCGGACGATGAGTTTATAATGTTGTGCTTGTTGCTTATTTTCTGTTGTTTTTTAAGCTTATTTAGATCAACGCACAACTGGCGGGTGGATAGTAATTGCCTGTAATTGCCTCTTTTTTATTTTATTTTTAGATATATTTTTTTTTTTTTTTTTTTTTTTTTATTTACAGATTTTATTATTTATATACTTTTTCGATGTCAGCCAGTAATGATGATGACAGTTTCCTTAGCATTCCGTCACTTGCTGACATGCTTGAGTCCCAGTTTTCCGATGTTCCGAAGAATTTTAATGTAGTCCATATAAATGCTCAAAGTATTCCAGCACACTATTCTGACATGCTAGCGTCCCTAGACTGTAAGAACATCCATGCTATCCTTGTCTCAGAGTCTTGGCTTAAACCATGTCTCCCATCCACATCCTATTCCTTGCCGGGGTTTCAACTAATAAGAAATGACCGGGCGCGTGGCGGTGGAGGTGGTGTTGCTATATACCTTCGCCCGCACATTCCTTTTTCAATTGTGGATATGTCAGCACAACCTCCCCCGTCAAACGCGGGCGAGCATCTCTTTTTGGAAGTCACCCTGAACCTTACAAAAATCCTTCTAGGCGTTTATTACAGCCCGTCGTCTCGTATAAATTTCTTCTCTTCCTTTGAAAACATCCTAGAAAACCTGATGCCCGCTTACAGTCATACAATAATTATGGGAGACTTCAATACTTGCCTATTGAAGAACGATTCCCGCACCTCTTCTCTTCAATCAGTACTTCAATCGCTGAATTTGTCCATTCTTCCCTTATGTGCCACACACCATTTTCCTAATTGTAACCCTTCACTCTTAGACCTTGTTATTGTTTCCTCTTCTCAACATGTCGGTAAGCATGGCCAATACCCAGCTGACATGTTTTCCTATC
This sequence comes from Ceramica pisi, assembly GCA_963859965.1. Classification (NCBI taxonomy): domain Eukaryota; kingdom Metazoa; phylum Arthropoda; class Insecta; order Lepidoptera; family Noctuidae; genus Ceramica; species Ceramica pisi. Next base: position 4,410,480 of record OY982538.1, read on the forward strand.
ATGATCTCATTTTCCTCTCATACAAAGTTCGACCTCCTAAGTCAAAACCTAAAATTCTCCTGCAGCGCAACTTTATTGGCATGAATGCAGATGATCTCCGAAAAGATGCCAGCAACATTGACTGGGCACCTCTGGTCAATTCTGACTCAATTGATGAAAAAGTTAACCTGTTTTCAGATAACCTTGTGCGGCTGTATGATGTTCATGCTCCCATACGTGCAGTAAAAATCAAACATCTTCCGGCACCATGGCTAACAGGCGATATTAAAGCGGTTATTAATGAAAAAGCTGCTACTAAAACAAAATTTAAATGTCGTCCCACATCGTCGAATTGGGAGAAACTTTTAGTTGCTCGAAATCGCTGCAATAAGGTGTGTAGAGACGCCCAACGACGCCATATCCACACCTCAGTTGAAAATGGAGACCCAGCTAAAGTCTGGAAATTTCTTAAATCCATAGGAGTTGGGAAATCTCGTCAAGAATCGATTCCTAAAGACCTTGATATTGATCTTCTGAATAAGCACTTCTCGTCTTCGTCTCCATGTAATGAGACCATGAAAGAAACTACATTAAACTCTCTTTCAAACCTCCCAGCTCCGGATTATTCCCCATTTATTTTTAGTCAATTCTCCGATTGTGATGTTAAGAAGAGCATAGTTTCAATCACCTCTAATGCAGTTGGCAGTGATTGTGTCAGTCGAAAAATGATACTCCCTGTCCTTGACGAAATCCTTCCTATCCTTTGCTATATCCTAAACTACTCAATTTCCCATGGGGTCTTTCCATCAACTTGGAAAGAGGCCAAAATCACTCCCTTACCCAAAAAGGCAAATCCTACTTCCTTTTCCGAATACCGCCCTATTTCTATCTTGCCTTTCCTCTCCAAAGTCCTTGAACGCCTTGTCCACAATCAGCTTAGCGCTTTTCTATGTAAAAATAGCCTGCTGAATCCTTTCCAATCCGGATTTCGTCCTGGACATAGCACCTCCACGGCCTTAGTGAAGGTTACTGATGACATACGATTAGGCATGGAACGAGGAAGTTTGACGGTTCTTTGCTTACTCGATTTCAGTAATGCATTCAATACTGTCGATTTTGATATTCTGCTTGGCATACTTCGCTCGCTTAACATATCTCCAACGGCGATTGGCTGGTTTCGCAGTTACCTGTATGGCCGCCGGCAACGTATATGCATAGATGAATCTAACTCTTCCTGGTGTTATACAACTGCCGGTGTACCTCAGGGTGGCGTTTTATCTCCCTTACTCTTCGCAATATTTATAAACGCTATCTCCAAAAAACTTCTGTCTTCCTACCACCTTTATGCAGACGATTTACAAATCTACCAACAAGCTGCCCTTGCAGATTTGGCTGAAGCAATTAGAAGAATGAACACGGATTTGGCTACAATTTGTGAGTGGAGTGAGGCAAATGGGCTTCAGGTTAATCCTTCGAAGACCCAGGTCATTGTTGTTGGCAGCTCTAGGATGATTCCAAAAGTAAATTGGTCACGGCTTCCCCAGGTTCAGTTTAACGGTACTACTATCCCAATAAGTGAAAAGGTTAAGAACCTTGGGGTTTGGATCGACAAGCATCTGTCTTGGGGTCCGCAGCTCCAGGACGTAAGTCGTAAAATTTTTGCATCTGCCAGGTCTCTTAGACGTTTGCGGAACTTTCTTCCCACTGCCACTAAAATTGCGCTTGCACAGTCCCTTCTGCTTCCTATTCTTGACTATGCTGATGTCAGTTATCTCGATCTCACTGAGGCACAACTCGATAAACTTGAGCGTCTCCAAAACCTTTGCATAAGATTTATATTTGGCTTGCGCAAATATGATCACATCTCTGAATTTCGCACAAAGCTCAAGTGGCTTCCCATTCGTCTTCGCCGGGATTCTCATATTTTATTTCTGCTCTACAGTATTCTGTTCAATCCTACAAACCCCTCTTACCTTAACGAACGTTTTAAGTTCCTTCATGACACACATAATAGATATCTCAGGTCATCGGAAAGCTTGAGATTAGAGATGCCGATGCATTCCACAAGCTTCTACGACAAATCTTTTACGGTTCAAGCGGTGCGGCTATGGAATGCATTGCCCGAGTCAGTAAGACGTGCTCAATCTTTGTCCAGTTTTAAAACAATGGTCAAACATCACTACCTATCTCTATGATCGTTTTTACTTGGGTTCTATGCTTTTTGATTCATAATTTTAATTGTATTTATTTATCTATCATGTATTTAGTCATTTAAGTCGTACACCTAAGACTACCTACAGTACTGTATTTCCTTTATCTTTAAAATCCATCCAAAGGTTGTCTTGAAAAGATCGCTCTTAGCGATAAGGCCGCCCATTGTGTCACCCTATGTAATGTTTACTTAATTTATTTTTTCTGTAACTTATATGGTGTACATAATAAAGAGTATTCTATTCTATTCTATTCTATTTAACTAGTAAACTAAAATTCCTGGCTGTGTGCGTGTAGGTCGTGCACACGATGAGATGGAACCAAAAAAACCCAATAAATGACGGTTTCAAGTTTACATAAATCAAGATAATCTTTGCGGGTGAAAAGCGAATAAAGGAAAAATGTTTCATAGATATTGAGAAAACAAAATGTCTATGTGGACTACCAATCTACATTTTCATAAAATAAACGACAAAACCCTCCCTGAAATTAAATATCTTTTCAAAACATCATTCACTCTGGCAAAGCTATCGAAAAACGGGAACGAAACGAAATAACGGTAACCGCGGAACTCGTACCTTAAAACAAATAACAAATAAATGTTTTAACAAAACCGCAGTACAAAGAACACAAAGGGATGTATAGTCAACCACACATTACAGATTTACAGCGCCTTTATTTCGTAGCAGTAGGAGCGGTATTCGTAGTTCAAGTAGTGTGGTTGGTTTTACTCGTGCAAGGAAGTCGGAGTTTTTGTTAGTTTCGTCGTATTTTGACACCGACTTTTCAAAATTTAAGTTATTTTTTACTTTGTAGTGTTTTTTTTTGGAAGTCGGTTGTATTTTTGTGTAACCTAACAACATCACTGCCAAATCAAAGATTACTTGGATAACAAAAATTTTTTAGTAAAAAGGTTTTTTAATCTTGATTTCCGAAGATATTGTGGCAAGCAAACATGGTACCATCATCACATCAAATTCAAATTCAAATTCATTTTATTGGAACAAAAAACCGAATTTACAAAAACCATTGTGTACGGTAATAACCACATTAGTTGAAAAACTGTGTTGCAGCTATTAACGCCCACCTCCAACACGGAGACGGCAGCGTTCCAAAAATTAAAAATAAAATTACAGAATATAGAAATTAAATTAAAATTAAATAAATAAAATAAAATTAAATAAAATTGAATAAAATAATTAAATGCAAATTATACCAAAAATTAACTTAATATTAGATCAAAGTTAATTCAAAATTAAATCAAATTAAACAAACAAACAAAAAAGAATACAAATTATTAACAAATTAAAATAATAAGAATTAATAAAACCAGGTGAGTGTATGTTGTGCTTGTGAGAGTGCTTTGTGTAGGTGTAGTGCGTGTCTGTGGAGTGTAAACATAGAGTGGCCTCGTGCGGTACTTCCACACGAGCCCACCCTACGTTACGTGTATTTGTTATGATTGTATACGGAAGGAAGATATTTATGGCTTAACTAGATTCTCCAATTCCTCATATGTGAGGGTATGGAGCCACTGATTTATCAGCCGCTTGCACTCCCGGTAGGTGCAAGGATAAATATTAAGGACTTTATTTACTCTATTATAGAGCACAGGACTGCAGAAGGCGAATTGCCGGCGGACAACCTCTAGCTTAATTGTGGTAGTCGAGCAGACTCGGTCAGCTCTGCGCTTACTTTTAGTCAACTTAGAGTCAAACAGAAGATTCGAGTGTTTTCGCAGCACAGCACTTAGTACGAAGGAGTGCCTTACCGTAGGAAGTCTCCATAGCTTATACAGATCGGTCGTAGGGAAGCGAATGGGTTTGAAGGCCATGACCTTAAGAACAGCCCTCTGTGCCCTCTCCAAGCGCAGCAAAAGACATTTACCAGCACTGCCCCAGGCCGAGACGCAGTAGGTTAAAATAGAATGCGCAAGAGCAAAGTAAACAGTTCTCAGGGTAGAGAAATATGCGGAGGACCTAAGATATTTAAAAACAAAAATTAACTTTCTCACCCTTGAGACCAGCGAATTGATCTGCACACTCCACGTCAACGCACTATCAACCCAAACTCCGAGATATTTAATTGAATCAGCGCGCTTAACTTCAGTGCAACCACAAGTGGCAGCTCCCGCTGTGTGGCACGCGTGAGCTGTTAGACGGAAAGTTGAGACCGGCTGTGACGCCTTCCTTGGACCAAACGTAATGTATTTTGTTTTATCCAAGTTGAGGGTAAGCAAGTTCTGTGTGAGCCAACTCATAGTAAGCTGTAGGGCTGACTCAGCCCGAAGGCGAACTTCGTTCCAATCACTGCCATGAACCAGGATAACAGTGTCGTCGGCATAGGCAATCACTTTTGAGTTTGCAAAATCAAGCCTACAGAGCTCGTTTATGTATATTAAGAAAAGGGTCGGTCCTAATACACTACCTTGTGGAACTCCGTAGGTGAGAACTACTTCCTTACTGACGTGATTATCTATTTTTACAATTTGTGAACGACCACTAAGGTAGCTTCTAAACATACTCAGTGGTAGGCCCCTTATACCAATCCTTTCCAGTTTAGTGAGGAGGAGGGGGACAGAGACAGTGTCAAAAGCCTTTGAAAGGTCAAGGAAGATACCTATAGACTTATCTTTGTTATTTAGGTTTTGGGCTACTGAACCTAGGAAGTCTAACAAGGCATCTTCTGTGTTTTTGCCAGGTCTGAATCCATATTGGTTGTTAGCGAGTATATTTTGAGACTTCAGGTAATCTAGCAAGCGCCGGTTCAATATTTTTTCAAGGAGCTTTGACAAGATGGATAATACAGATATGGGTCTATAATTGTTGACACTGTCTCTATCTCCACTCTTGAAAATAGGGTGCACAACAGCCTTTTTAAAAACTGTTGGGAATATTCCGGATGTTAGGGCGAGGTTAAAAACATGACATATAACAGGTACAATAAAGCTTCTAGCACCGTAAATCACAGTTGCAGGGATACCATCCCAACCTGTAGCACAATTTAGTCGTAAGTTACGAATAAGAAAATCTTTCTCCTCGTTGTCCGTGGAAAAAACAGCCATCGAGTCAGGGTGGGCGTCTAGATTGTCAGGCTTAGAAATATTAGTTGAATTAAAATTTTGGGAGTTCATGATTCTAGATGCCAGTTTTGGTCCCACATTTTCAAAGAAGCTATTCACAGAATCAAGCGATTGAATTGGATTAGGAGTTATGGATAAAAGCTCGCTGGCAGAGGTTCTACTCTTTTGAAGATTGGATATGTTTTTAATGAGGTTCCAGGTAGCCTTTGGATTGTTACGATGTTTTTCAAATTCATTCCGTTCATATTCCCGTTTCAGTTTCTTCAGTAAATTGTTGCAATAATTTTTGTAACGATTATAAGTTATTTCCAGAGTTTTATTACCAGCGTATTTCCTCGTTTTGCGATACATGTTGTCTCGGTTCCGAATACACCTAAGAAGTCCAGGAGTTATCCACGGCTTAATAATTCGCTTTCGGTTTGGAACAACAGCAAGACGACTATTTTTTTGAACGACTGAAGAAACTAGCTTAACCATAATGGAAGCCGCAGTTTCAGCATCTTGACAGCTCATAACTGGAGAAAAGTCAACACTCTGGAGAGCCGCTATACAGGCAGAAATATCTACACGGTTTTGACAGGAAGGTGATTTAGGAATGTGTGAATGTAGGTTACAAAGCAATACAACAGGAGCATGGTCAGTAATTAAAGAGTCAAGAACTAAGGCAATAGCTGGTTTAACATAACATGGTCAATGCAGTTATCATTGCGTGTCGGGAATATATGTGCAGGCAGCATGGCATGCGACGCCAGAGCATTAAGGTACGTGTCAGAATTCGCATCAACACAATTTAAAGCAATATTTATGTTGATGTCTCCAATCAACGCAACGGTCCTGTAAGTAGCTAGGGAGTTGAGGATTACATCTAGACTAGTTAAAAACTGCTGAATATTCTTATTTGAGGGCGACCTATATATCCCAACGAGCGCCAATTCATTTTTAAATTTGAGAAGAAGACAATTAGCGTCGGCGACTATCGGTTTTTCCAGAATAAACTGTAACCCCATTCTCGTATACACCACAACTCCATCATTTTGATTCGAGTGATCAGAGTAGTGGGACACGTAGCCTGGTATGGAGGGGAGATTAGGGCATTTCCGTAACCAGCATTCCGATAAGACGACGACGTCAAAATGTGTCCTCGTTCTATGCAACAACAACAGAAGATTGTTAAAGTTTGCAATGCTACCAATGCTCCTGATGTTTACGTGAAAGATTTTTAACCCATTATTCAAGTTATGGAGGTATGTTTCAACTTGTTCAGGGGTGCATTGATGTGATGCTGAAACTGAAAGCTGTTCAATATCATCTGTTATTTTAAGATTATCGTTCATAATCATTGCTGAGAACTAACAAGTGATTTGAATTATTATTTAGCACGTGTAACAATCCACAATTGCTGCAGACACCAATTGCTTCATATAAGGCACCGAGGTCTACTATTAGCGAAAGGATATAAGAGGAGTAAATCTTCCCTTGTGTGTGTACGGGTGAATTTATGTAGTTGTATGTGTGTGTTGTACTATAACAATAATAATCTAACATTAGTGATGAATTGTTTACATTTAGAGAAATAATAATCAACGAGAGAAAAAAAAATTGAGGTACATTGAATAATAAATCTACGCGACATAATATAGCAATTTTGCAAATATTAAGCAGGACGACCTTACTACGACTTTGAGTGACTGAGAGGAAGTATCCTAGTCATTTTCCCGGGAGGTGAGACTCCTCCTTAATCATGATGTGTCGAGCTCCATCCTTCTCTCGGATAAATATTTTGCCATTTTTTATCCAACATCACATCAGCCGAAAGATGCCCACTGCAACACATAGGCCTCTTCCAAGTGTCACCACAACGACCAGACTTGTGCGTCGCGCTCGTCGGCTACCTGCGACCCTCACCAGGTCTGCGGTTCACCTAGTGGGAGACCTTTCAACGTTGCGTCAAGTACGTGGTCGCTACTCCAGAACTTTTCAGCCCGATCGACCATCCGTTGTACGAGCAATGTGTGCCCAAATGTCCGAATCGGTACAGGTACTTGCATTTATAATTCGAGTTAGTATGAATTTATCGTCATCCGTTCTTTGGTGGTCGATAACCGATTTAACAAAGTAAAATATTACTCTACCTTGCTCTATAATTTATTTTCCAAAAATGAGCTTCACTAACTTCATAGACGCGATACATGACTCACTTTAAAAAAATCGTTTCAATACCGCGTGTATCTGACATCGACGCAAAAACGATTTCCATGGGTCCAGGGCATGATTCTGGATACCCCAGTGTTGGAATTTTTCGTCGGTTCTTTTCTCATTTTTTCATTTTTTTCAAGAGTACCACAAATAGGTGTCAGCTCAGCTGAGCTAATATCTATTTGTTGTTTTTATTCAGATTGCTCTTTTTAGTGAAAGTAATTAATCATTTTTTTATTGAAAAATCTCATTGGGTTAGGTCAGAATAACGATTATGAGCAGTCTAAAGTAAAAAATCCCTTGAAAAAAATGAAAAAATGAGAAAAAAGCCGACGAAAAATTCTAAGTAGGGTGTCCAGAATCATGCCCTGGACCCATGGAAATCGTTTGTGCGTCGATGTCAGATACACCCGGTATAGCAGCCTCATCCACATACGAGTACCTAAGCAAGACATGTTAACGTAAGTGAATTTTGAATATAAACAACTACAACCCTAAAGTATTTTGGTATAATTGTATGCGACTTACACAATTCAAATCATACAAAGATATGAATATAGTATTCAATTCAAGTAAATATTATGTGCGGAACGAGTATTGAGTATTGTAGCTATAGAAAATTTTTACGTTACGTTATACCCTCTGAAGTAAACGACAACGTCAACTTTAAACACTGCAACAGAAGTGTTTCAACTAAACAAACCTTATACAGTAAACACTTTGACAACTCAACGAGAAAATTAAAAAAAAAACAAAGCGAGTTCCATTACACTGAATAAGGTTCCACAAAAGAGTATTCTTGTAACTTTTATATGTTATCAAAGTAAACTCAATGTATCGAAACGTGAGCGTTTGTTCGTAAAAACGGCAATTAAGAAAGGCAGGTATTTTTTGTAGCTCAAGTACAGTCGAAGCGTTGTTACTTTCGTCAGTTTTCTAATTATTAACCGACTTTTTTTCCTTATACTATATCGATTGATATAGTTTATATGCATGTGCATATCTATACTAATATTACAAAGCAGAAGAGTTTGTTTGTTTGTTTGGTTGAATGAATTGAAAAATTATTTCAGTGTTAGGTCGCCCATTTATCGAAGAAGGTATAGGAGCGGAGCAATAATGGAAAATGTGACGCAGACAAAGTTGCGCGGGTCAGCTAGTCATCAATATTTAGCCAATTGCCATCCACTGCTGAACGTAAGCCTCACCAAATAATGCCAACTATCCCGGTGCATGTGTATATAAACTATCTATATTGTTTTATTACTTGAAAAAAAAAGTTAAGAGTGTGTATTCCGTCCACTAGCGCTGCCAATCGTTTTTTATTAAATGTGGTAAATTTAAGACACGTAGATAAAAAACCGCTCTGTAGTGCACTAAAGAAATGTAGGTATCTATTATTTTTTTACAGCTATTTTTAATACCTAACTCATGGCTAAATAGCCAAAACGGCAATTATTGTTAAAATATCGACTTTGGCAACTATTTATGTTCTAAAGTACAAAACATAACTCTCAAAACATAATAAATACATTTCTTCAGTGCACTACAGAGCGGTTTTTTATCTACGTGTCTTAAACTTAAAGTACGTGAGTGTAACCTGCGCGGTCGGGCTGCGGGGGGTGCCCCGCCCCGCGCGCCCCGCCCCGCCCCGCCCCGCGCGCCTCGTGCTGCTGTTTACCACAAATAATAAAAAACGATTGGCCTCGCTTGTGGACGGAATACACGCTCTTAAGATAATTTCAGAAGCTTTACACCAAAGTATGCATTATAAAGTTGGCCTCGTAAGTTGCGTATCCTAATATATAAAATTCATCCGTTACTGTGTGACTGACAGACAACGCACAGCCGAAACTAATGGTTGTAGGAAGCTGAAATTTTGCAAGGATTCTCCGAAATTCCTACGGAAACAGGAAAAACGGGATATGGCGCGTACGAAGTCGCGGGCAGAAGCTAGTTTTTAATAAAAAATCAAATCTGTTATCCCTAGGTATTTATTAAATTTTCAAGTCACATTTTTAGGGTTCCGTACACGAAGCTTAACCCGTCCATCTGTCCGTCTGTCTGTGTGTAATAAGTATACATTTAAGTTTTCACGGAGTGTGTATTTCTGAAAACAATAAAAATTTAATTAAAAATTAAAAACGTTTCTTATATGAACCCCTCATATAAGAAACGTTTTTTTTTTTTTCGGTTTATAGTAGGAAACTCTTCGTGTGAGAGTCCGACTCGCATTTAGCAGGTTTTAAATAGTTACTAGGTGTTTTTGTGTGAAGTTGAAATAAAGTATGCCTGTGTTGATCGGTATAGGTGTCACAATTTCAATCGATTAATGGTAGGTTGGATCAGTCGATGCTGGCCCACAGTTACTACTAAAGCTACAACACCGACCGACGTCAATCGATGTCATCGATTCATTGACAATCGATGACAAATCACACAGTGAACATAAATGTGGATGGATGGAGAGGGAGAGCAAGACCAAAGAAAAGATGGATTGTGTGAGGAGCAGGTGTTTTTGTGTGAAATTTATATAAAGTATGCCTGTGTTGATCGGTATAGGTGTCACAATTTCAATCGATTAATGGTAGGTTGGATCAGTCAATGCTGGCCCACAGTTACTACTTATACCAAAGCTACCACACCTACCGACGTCGATCGATGTCATCGATTGATTGACAATCGATGACATCAAACAGTGAACAGTGAACATAAATGTGGATGGATGGAGAGCGAGAGAAAGGCCAATAAAAGATGAATGGATTGTCTGAGAAGCGATATGAAAGAAAAGCAAGTTAGTGAAAGTTTGACGGCTGATAGGGCCGAATGGAAGAAAAAAACGTGTTGCGCCGACCCCAAGTAACATGGGATAAGAGCAGGAAGATGATGACACACAGTGAACTAAGGCGCGGGACAAATACAACAGGCGTTGGGCGGAGGCGAGGCGCGGGCAAGGCGCGGGCGAGGTGCGAGCGCGGCGCCGGTGCAGCGCAGAACAGGCGCGCTAGCGCTAACGGTGTTGGAAAGACGTGGCGCGGGCGAACACAGTGGATGCATTTGGGGCATTCTAGTGTTTGATTTTATCACGGCAACATGACGTCTTGTTGTGGTGCGCCGGGGGCGAGAAAGCGGCGCCCGCTCCACGCCCGCGCCCCGCCGTCTCAGTATGTCTTGCGCCCCACCTCTTCTATACATTTTGTATGAAATATCAAAGAAGTGGCGTCGCGCCCGCGCCGCGTCCGAGCCTCACCTCCACCTGGTGCCTGTTGTATTTGTCCCGCGCCTAAAACAGTCCTCAAGGTGGCGAACCTATTACTTCTGTGACTGTACTCGTAAGATGTTACAGTTAGTAGAGTTTTCTTTTTGTGTAATTAAGCTTTTTTTCCGGGACGTTGCTAAGGCCGGTTTTAGTAATTAGGGCTCGTTAATTAATTATTATCGCGTGTAGAATGGTCTTAAGACAGTGGGATGGGCAGAAGTGTTTGAGAATGGCTGAAAATAGAAAGAAAGGAAATTCAGTTCACGTTTCTACTGATAACATAAGGAAATACTACTTTTGACATACACGATGTCAAATCCTACTGTTTACAAACCGCTGCAACAAAATTGAATAGGTTTGAACATCGATAATTAATATCGAAATAAATCAAAACATGTTAACAAAATACCTTGCTATACCTACCTACATTTTTTTTTCTGGTAAGTATGCAAATAAGTATAAAAAAGCTGAATGGTGGCAACCAACCAGATTTAGCTGTCTAGTGTTTTAGTTTTCCTTATATGCCAAATCGTAAAAAAACAATATAATTATGTAGGTGTTTACATGCCTAGAAGACGACCGAGGGTGGATTTAAACAATGAAACTGCACGCGATCAGCCGGTCGATTCTGTTGACATCTCACCGTGATCACTTGGGTGGAGTGAGCGGCGGGTGAGCTGTCATGCCTTCTTGTTAGTATAGCTTGACAGGTCACTTGTCGTTCACTTCGCCTTAGTGATCACTTCAACATGTTTACAGAATCGCACTGCAGCATATAAGTAAACCACATTTCCGAGCTCTCAGTGTCATTATTTTTTGTGGAATATTGATACTGTCAGCTTTTGAACGCAATTTAGATGTACTGATCGCGTTCAGTTTAATTAGTGAAATCCGCCCCTAAACGTTGATTCTGACAGTCATCACTTAGTCAGCTTGTTAGCCTTGACTGGTTTAGGTACAATTTTGTTTTATTTTTCATATAATTATCAATATTTTTTTGTAGATACCTACTAAAGGTTGATCCACACATAACCGGGACGTATTTGGTATGCTCGTTTTCTGAGATACTTTATCGGTCGTTAATCTGTCTGTTAGCGCTACATATTTGTCATTACGCTTTCGATTGGTTAGACACAAACATAAAGATTATCGAACGATAAAGTACCTCAGCAATAGGGCATCAGAGATGGTAATTTAAACTAACAATTTATGCTTCTTACCTAATTTCTGCCATATCGTGCCTACTTAATGCCGTAGCCAATCGTAACCGAGATCAGCCAACGGAGCCCAGCCGATAAAACCTGGCGGACTACAAGTCCTCGCATGCAAAAGAAACAAGTACATGTAACTAAGATTAATGTAAAACATAACATGATTTAACAGAGTTTCTGTGGAGTTTCTTGCACGTTCTTCTTTATTCCATAGAGATCTACGCTTTGGAACGTGCAAACAGTTTCATGTTTTTGACTGACCGACCTTGACATTTCAAAAGTGCCTGTAAATTAACTGGTTCATTTGAAATAATTGCTTTGAATCTTGAATCGTGTGAGCTGTAAGACAAACGACCCCTCACACCTTTTTTTTTTTTTTTAGGGATGGGAAATCATCCAATGACTCCTCCCGCTCTGGGTGTAGCGGGAGGGAGTGTCAGACTTCTACTGACTAAAACCCATCCATGTTCCTTCATTGCCCTTTGCGTTCCGGAGCCACGGTGTCTCTTGCGAATAATCCCGCGACTCCGGCAGGCGTCGGCCCTTTCGGGCCCCTCTGTGTTGCTGACTCTCTTTGAGGCGCGCGTGGAACACTAACGCGCCGTCGACACGGCCTGTCGTCACTAGACGGACGGACGGCGAGCCACCCATAGCCCTCACACCCTAGTGTCGGTATTGCACTTTACACTGCACGAGTGTTTGCGCAAGCATAAGTACACTCTCTGTTCCATTTCTCTCATGATCCAATGCAATCCAACACGACCGGGGAGAGATCAGGCGCAGGGCAAACTGCTTTTCAACAAAAATACCATATTTATACTTTAATTTCATTAATACATAAATAATAATAATGAATATGGAAACTCTTGGACCGTGGGGTCCGAGTGCTCACGTCCTATTTAAAGATCTTGCAAAACGCTTAGTTGACGCTTCGTGTGACCCAAGAACTGGCTTTTACCTTGGACAGAGGATAAGCATTGCCATACAACGTGGCAATGCAGCCAGTCTTTTGGGCTCACTTCCAGTCGATAGCGATGGGGACGAATTTTTTGATGCCATTTTTAGTTAGGAGTTTTTATTTTTTTCTATTTTAAGTGTATATAGTTTGTTCTTTAAATACATTTCTTTTGTTGTTAAATAAAACTCTGAATAAATGAATATGGAATAACATTACCTGCTTGAATCTGTTTCTTGATAGCTACAATCTTGGAGTCTTTAAGTCAAAAGTGAATAGCTTACTTCTAGGCAAGCGTGATCTATCTTAGGCCGCATCATCGCTTACCATCAGGTCAGATAGTGGTCAGACGTATGCCTATCAATAGTAAAAAAATAACTAAACAAATGAACAGTATACCTATATTAATTTTTATTCCAAATGTAAAAATCACGTGTCACAGTGTTTGTTAATAAACTTGTAGCGGCATCAATGCCGCTATAAAAAAAAACAACGGAACAAATCTGCATCGGCATCGTAACAAAAAAACTTTTTACAAAATAATACAACCGAATAACCGAACCGATACCTAACAAAACCACTGCAAAAAGGCAGAAAAGCAAAATATGTAATTTCACCTCACTTGAACGACTAAAAACCATCATCAAAGTAAACAAATTCCAACCATTTTGATTTCAAATCCAAACTTCCACACTTTAAATGGGACCAAACTTTCAGATAAAACAAGAATTTTTCAAATCGGTTCATAAATGACGGAGTGAAGGTAACACACATAAACAAAAATGCTACCAAATTGAGAACCTTTTCCTTATTGGGAAGTTAGTTAAAAAAGAACCGCAATGTCATCTACCCAACGAGCACTAAATTACTACGATAAAATCCTGTATCGCGGTATCAGAATTTACTATGCGATTTGAATATAATACAACAGTACGAATATCAACTATTGGGCAGTTGCCCACACAAGACACAACCGTCTGGACGGAGGATCCTCCATTTTCAATGAAGGTTTGCACGACTTTACTCTTTGTACCGCATACCCTTCATAAACTCTAAAACGGCTTGACCGATTTTTATGAAATTTTTTGTTTATGTCTGGTAGGTCTGAGAAAAGGTTAGCTATTTTATTTTATGTGGCAAAACATCGTTCACCGAGTCTGCTACTAAAGTCCAGTCGCGGAGCAGGAAGAATTTCGTACAATGACCTTTTTACCTACTGACAGTGGTCACAAACATTTTTGTATTAAGTGCGGCTTACATTAAATATTTGAAGGAGAAAGTGTGAGTGTGCTTTTTTAAGAATATTAATATCATATAAAATAAATGATGTACCTATTTAGATTTTATATTATAATTTATAATAATCGAGTTACAATTAGGTACAATAGGTACGGCAAAAATAAAAATAAAAAATTCAAAAATCAGAATCCGATTCCTCTGTATCGGAGTTACTGCTTTCCGAAAACGTCTCGTCTATCACATTTATTACAAAAGAATCAACAGTTTTATCTATATTATCATCTAGTTAAACTAATTTCGATTCCTTCTTTTTTTACGTGACATACACTTGCAAACAATAAAAATAAAAATAAAAATAAATAAAAATAGTTTATTTGCACCTTCAGGTTAAATACATAGGTAGTAACTTAATTATGGTTCACAATAAAATAAAAATAAAATAGGCCTTCAGGTAAGTAATGTTGTAAGTCCGAGTTGCAGCCAATACCTAAGCTAAGATAACTTAATATCTTTTTTAAACAAGAAGAAACCTTACACTCTCAGGCAAAGGTTTACAATCCCTGAGGACGGCGGCCATTGCATCTGTGCGAGCGAGACTCATTCTATTTACGCGGGAGTGACAGAGACAGGTACTAACAGGTCAACGATCGAAATTCTTTCTGCTTCGCGGCCGGACTTTAGGTATATGTAAAAAACTGGTTCATTATGGTAACTAAACCAGCTGTAGTTACCTACAGTGTTATAGTTTTCCTGTTATGCAAATTCGTAGAAAAAAATATGCCTACATTATCGAAAAGCCAGTGACTAAGACGTTGCCCCCATCATCGTCATCAACTGGTCAGCCTTGAATAAAATTGTTCCGTTAAGTTTTGTTTTTAGTGAGATTAAGGAGGTTGAAGTTGTGCCATTTTTGTTGCAGATGGAAAATCATCAAATGAGGCGTGTCAGACTCTTACTGACTAAAACCCATCCTAGGCCTGGAACGCAAAGGCCATTAACCGGAAGAATCTTAACGCCCTTTGCGTTCCAGAGCCGCGGTGACGCTGCGGAATTTGTTCGAAAGAGTCACCGCGGTCCTGGAATGCAAAGGGCACTAGGAGGAACACTGATGGGTTTTACTCAGTAAGAGTCTGACACCCCCTTCTGCTTCGCCAAAAGTGGGAGAAGTCATTTGATGATTTACCATCCTTAAAAAAAGGGCCGCGGTGACTCTTACGAATAATGTATGTATAAGCCAGCTGTGTATATGTGGGTATTCATTTAAAGCAACAGAGAACCTTTATCTAACCTGGCTCGTAAACTAACAACTAAAAACAAGACTTCTTTAACCTTTTTCAGTCCAGCCAAAGTTCTATAAGTCGCCATGTGCGGTAATTTCCCTTTGATGCTCACATTTCTCCAACACTGCTATCGACTCCGAAGTCATAGGGAGCCAGCCTATTGCATTAACCTGATAGAAAGCTAGTCTCCAGTCTGTTGTTCAGAATTTAGAATTAAGTATACATATTTGTACGCACAGGACCAGTCATTTTGGCGACGCTTGAGGGAGACATATGTCCAGCAATGGTTGGCTGGTTTGAGTACACAATTTTGTAGTGATTAAATTACAACAAGTGAAGGGTGGCAAAACTAATGCCTGATTTTTCGTTTTAGGTTCACCTGTAGTTCAGAATGTGACAGATATTCCCCTCAAAAGGCAAGACGTGGTAATTGTAAACAGAAATTAAGTGCCCTATAGATGCAACTATTTGTAGTGTACTTGATGCTATTCATGATGGATATAGTACCACCCCATACAAGTCATAAAGATGTTTCACTTTTTGTAATTCTTGTTTAATATGCCATCAATACAAGTACAGGCTGCCAAAACTAATGCTTAACTCTTGATTTTAGATTCACCTGTAGTTCAGACTGTAACAGCCGCAGTGAATGACAAGTGAGCTGTCATTATTATCTTGTTTGTGTGGTTTGACAACTCACTTGTCGTTCACATCGACACATAGACTAATATATATAACTAGCTGACCCGTGCAACGTCGTCTGCGTAACATTTTTCATTACTGCTCCGCTCCTATTGGCGTCATAGCGTGATGATATATAGCCTATAGCCTTCCTCGATAAATGGGCTATCTAACGCTGAAAGAATTTTTCAAATCGGATCAGTAGTTCCTGAGATTAGCGCGTTCAACCGAACAAACAAACAAACTCTTCTGCTTTATAAGTATAGATATGAGACTTCGACATGTTTACAGAATCGCACTGCTGATATTCCCCCCAAAAGGCAAGACGTGATATTGTAATCACAAATTATTTGCCCTATAGATGCAACTATTTTAGTGTACTTGATATATCATGATGGATATAGTACCACCCCATCCAAGTCATAAAGATGTTTCACTTTTTGTGATCCTTGTTAAATATCCACCAAATTTGTTGTTTCACCGTCTGCCTTAAGATTAGGTGACGGTGAAGCAAGGTTAAATTCAATATCTGGAGAACTTCAAATTAAACTGTTCTTGTTACCCAGACTACTAAGTGATCTTATTACCACATTTCAAGTACAAAAATATTTAGACTTCTATTTTAAATGCCTATTTACTAGCAAGTTTAATACAATATATATATATATATATATATTGAAAAACAAATGATTAATGAAGCACCCCAAGGAAAACTTCATAAAGAAAGTGAAAGAAAAAACAAACATTTTAAAACTAAACCATTTTAATCAATAGCCAAAACACATGCTGAATTCTCAAGAAGTGGAACTTACAAATAATATCACTGATAATGTTGATGATTCACAATAAACAGGTAGGTCGTGCTCTTCGAGTGATGGACGTCGAACAGTTTGACAGAAGCTCCACTAAGGTACCGGTGCACTCGCGGAGTTCTGTCAGTTACAATACATCCACCCACCACTACAACTGCTGTAGCCAGAGTAGCCGTGAGCCCTGCAGCACTCGTGCCTCTCAGGTACGATGCGGTCGCAGACCTGGTCGCAGGGTCCGACGTGCGCGGCGGCCTCCACGGTCACCATCACCATGGCGAAGGCGACCAGCAAGAGAATAAAGGCGGTCTTGATGGCAGCCATCTTGTTTGTATTTTTGTAGTTGGTAGATGAACGTTCGCGAAGAGATGTGGAGTTGTTGTGTGAAGCTTGAGACCTTTCTTTACGTATTTATACTCTAAATCAAACAAGATGCTTACGTATTTTAAAGCAGTTAGCCCTTTTTATGGAAAAAAACAAACTCAACGTTTTGTATAAGGATAATTTTGTAGTTAACCCTACGCTACTCGGTTTATTTTGAATTCTATGATATGGGTTTTTAAAGTTTATTGTATCATTTGAATTAGTTTAGAAATCAGAGTTCATCCATTATTAACCGGCTTCCCAAAAAAGAGGTTAAAATTGGATGAACTCTGACTCCGTCATTTATGAACCGAATTGAAAAATTCTTACTTTATCTTAAAGTATATTATACTTTTCGATTGGTCCCATTTAAATTTTGACTAAATCGGTTAGGAAGTTTGGATTTTAAGTCGAAATAGCTGGAGTTCGTTTAATTGGATAATGGTTTTTTGTCATCCAAGCAAACGATATTGCGTATTTTGCTTTCTTTGGATTTTGCAGTGGTGTTGTTAGGTATGAGGTACTACGAAAAAATGAAAAATAAAGCCTTAAAAAAAACAACTGACTTCCAAATTGGGAAGTCGTATTCGTTGTACCTATCTTTTTTTTTGAGTTTTTTTTTTCTCCGCTGCGTTTGTATAGATATGGGTCGACGGGGACTAGATTAGATAAAAGTGTTCGACTTTCGTCACATGCAATTCATTATCATCTGTCTAGCCCTTTCCCAACTACATTGGGGTCGGCTTCCAGTAAAACCGTATTCAGCTATTATATTTACCGAACTTCTTGAGAGACTTATCAAAACTAATATCTTAGTTTATAACATGTTTGTAAAACTTAATCTCGAGAAATACTTATTCTATAACTTTCACTAACAGAAAACTGTCACTATATTGTAATTTTTATCCCGTTAAAAATAATGTTGCACGAAACAGCTATCTTCAACGTTATCTATGAACTTATATATAAATATCGACATAAACATTAAACTTTATAATTTGACATAACACTTATCAGTGAAGTAAATATCATACTACAAATTGTATCGAATCGACCAACAGAAGCGGTTTAGGGTTAAATCATAATATTAAACGTTTTCCTCGTCGTTTTGCCTTCAACTTGTGTCGTAATGCCTTAGATTTTATAGTTATTGAGGAAAATATATTAACAAATAATAAATGATTTTATGGAGATAGCTGGTCACCATGTGTAATTAATGATGCTATCGATTGCGTGGGTATATTTTATTTTTCCTTGTATGGTTGAACCCGCTGTTTTGGGTCTTGATTTCAAATTAATACAATGACGGTATAGACGCTGCCGCAAACATATGCTATACGAGAGCTCTTCTTATTGTTCAGATTATTTTACCAATAGAAAATCATTCTGCCTAGCCTTTTTCAAACTAAATTATATTGGGGTCAACTTCCAGTATAACTGTATGCAGCTGAATGCCAGATTTTCACTGAGCAACTACCGATTTGACCAGTCGAGGGGATTTCGGGACCGGGCCCGCGGTTCTGTACTACCCCTGTATTATTTTTGAGTGGTACTTTGGGACCACAAGAAAAAGGAAGTACAGTTAACAAAAAAGCTGATTTAAATTTTGATCAACAATTGCACGATTTATTAGTAGGTACTTACTGGTACAAAATAAAGGGTAATAATATTATTTGAAGAGCACAGGGAAAGAACGGTCAAAGTCATCGTGAAACTGCTTTTGCGCAATAGGAAAAGGGTAAAACGTTCAAAGTCCCGAAAAATTACCTTTTTTTTACTTTTGATAGGCACGTGTTTGACAACTATCTCGCCTGATGGCAAGTGATGATGCGGTCTAAGATGGAACACGCTTGCCTAGAAGTAACCTATTCACTCCTGACTTAAAGACTCCCAGGTTATAGCTACCTTCTTAAATTTTTACATAAAAGTTATAAGTGATCATAGTTATAGACTTGAAACTTTCTTTGTAATTTTCAATATGACTTTGATCATTATTTCAATTTATGTTTGAGTGTTAATGTAGGAAAGATTAAATATTTTGCATGACGTCAAAACTTTTTGCTGGACCGTATATACTTTCCCAAGAAATAACTTTGTTTACTTTATTTGTGATCCCAAAGTACCACTCAAAAATAATATAATTTAGCCAGGGACTGCGGTTCTGGTCACGAAACCTCCACGACCCGATTAGACTTCAGCAATCCAATGAATAGGCAACGCGGTACTTCTTGGCAAGACTGGTGTCAGATTTTCTGGCTTCTGCCTGTCCGTAATGCCGTCAAAGATTTAAATAACAGCCGGGGCCAACAGTTTAACTTGCTTTTCGAGGTCCAATGAAGACAATATAGTATGTAACGATTGGTCACCCATCATCGGCTGACCTCGTGGATCCACCCGTATGGCTGTTATGTCTTTTTTATCTATAGTAGAGTCCTAAAATTACATAATATTTGTATGAGAGCGCATTGTCACAATGCCGTAGCACCAGTGAGTGGGAACCCTTTATTTGCGACTAACTTGTTCCAGCGTCTTTGCTCGCGCGACCCCTAGGGAACATACTCCCGGAATACATATATACTATATTCCCTCATAGTTCCTGATCCCATGGGATTTCCTATGTCCTGCCTCGGTTCTCAAACTATCTTTGTATAAAATCTCATCCAAATCGGTTCAGGCGGTTAAGTATGAAGAAGGGACAGACAGAAAGACAGACAGAGTTATTTTTGCATTTATAATATTAGTTAGGATAAGGGTAGAACGGTGATGATGATACGGTTCGTCCAGTGACTTAGCGATAGATTTTACTAGTCACAGTTTCGATTTCCGCTCGGATTAATATTTGTGTGTGTCTTACAGATAGTTTTAACGCGTTTGGCTTTTAATCGTTCTCTGATTGGCACTCTAAACTCTTAAACAATGCTACAAAATATTCTGGGAAATAAAAAGGAACCAAAGTATCAATGTTAATGTACGTAGGTAGGAATGAAGAGTCACCTTGGTTAATAAAGAAAAACGTAAAGCAACCCATGGCTACTTAAATTATTTAAAAAAATGCCCTTTGCCAAGGACGCGTCGTAATTCACAATCTCAATACGAGTAACATTTTACAATACAACCGGTTTTTTTATCTAAGTTGTTTATTTGTCAACAGAACTTGATTATAACAAAAAATATATAATTTGTTTATGACAATAATATTCATCAATTTGTTTGTGACGACTTATACAACCAAGAATGTACCTGTACGTAACATAGATTTGTTAGTAAACAGAATAACAAATATTTACCACAAAACTGTGCCTTTATCTATATTAATAACATTATAAAGCTGAACTACAGCCGGTCAATTCTGTAAACATGTCTATTCAATTCTACGTTAGTCAGAAGCCAGAAAATTTGACACCAGTCTTGCCAAGGAGTACCATGTTACCCAGTGGAGGTCTGGTAGGCAGCCGCTCCACGTAAAATACTGGTATTCAGCTGAATCTGGTTTGACTGGAAGCCGACCCCAATATAGTTGGGAAAAGGCTAGGCAGATGAGAATCTCCTCCTCTTTGGGAAGTTGGTTAAAAAAAGAACGATAAACGGACGATTTAAACCAGGTTCTTCTATTGATCATTAGTTAACATGTCAAAGTGAAGGCTTAGGTGAAGTGATCACGACGACAGCTGTCAGTCTTCTTGATTACTTGGATCGACTACTCACTTCGTAATCACTTCAACCAAGTCTTCACTTCAACATTTTTACAGAAACGTACTGCTGGTTTGAATAGCAAAATTCTTTTAATATTGGTTAACCCATTTATCAAGGTATAACAGGATATATTCAAAGTCACTCTTTACTTAACTACGTGATTTTTTGGCAATGATTTTGTTGGCCATTTCTTCTCCACAGCTAAAACACAAGGAAGTGGTGACGGGTGGGCGTTTTGGGGGACCGTCTTTTGTAAAACTTGACGTTCGTAAGGTTCTGGCTCTCAGACAGACTAATATGATTTCTTATTTTTTCTTTTTTTTTTACAAGAAAACCACTTTTCGCAAAATGCTTAAAAAAATACATACCTATATTATTTTTATTTTGTGAAGTATGTTCTAATAGCGTTACTAGTTGCATGATAGAAAAATGAGCACTGTCTTGGAAGTAAAGTCTTCGAGCATTCAAGCATGACGTTGATTCACTCTAACTTGGAAGCACAGACACAGGCAGGCTACTTCTGGGTAAGCTCGCTCCATCGTAGACTTTGACTCTGTCATCTCTGACCAAGACTGAAGTCAAGAGCAAACCCATCACAATAAAAAAACCAGCCAAGTGCGAGTCGGACTCGTGCACCGAGGGTTCCGTACAAACCTGTAGGTATCTATACAGGGTGTAAGGGACAGCCTTCCACAAATTAACAGGGTGCAATCAGCTCCTTATTTTGAATAATATTCCAGTGGAAATTTCCTCAGGTTTTTTTTTTCGATTTTTCGTTTTTCTTGCTTTATTTCAATGTAAAGTTACATTATCTGTAAGCAGAACTCCATTAATGTAAATAACACAGGTAAAATGAAAAAAAAAAAAAAAAAAAAAAAAAAAAAATCGCATGAACGACGCATGAAATCAGCTGTTAAGAGTCCTATTACGAATCGTACATGCTCGTTTGCAATAGACGAAGTAACGTTGGTCTGCGTTAGGAGTACATCTATAGTCCGCGAAATAATTAAATTTGATACTTACTAGTCTGAATAGGATTATAGTTTATTTGGGCGCTCGCGCGAGACTGAGGAGCGCGCGCGCTGAATTGACGCAGAATATATAGTACTTTAATTTTATTTATTGTAATTTTGTTTTATTATATTGACAAACGAAAACTTATGAAACGTATTCATTGTAGATTGAAATTTTATATCATATTAATTTATTTGATAAAATTGTTTTTATTTGAAATATAATGGACGCTGAATCAAGACATTTCTGGCTTAAATAAGGCTTTCTTTACGTTTTTTTCCGTGAAAACTCAAGGAATTTAAAGAAATTCTAGAACTCCAATAAACAAGTAAAACATTCAACTTACCTTTTAGTAATTTCAGCTTTTAAAAGAATTGATTGTAATAATGTGAATTTGACCGTCAAAGTTCCATCGCCGACATTTTTTCTTGCAAACTGAGTTCGTAAAATATTTATAGTAAATTACACGAAAAAAAAAATGAAAATGTGTAATTCTAACTTACAAGAAAGAGACTGGCACTATCGTTATTCAGGATCAAATAATTAAAATATCTTACTGCTGCTGAAAATTACAGCGTCAAAAATCATGAATTTCCGTAAAAAATGTAATAGGACTCTTAAAACGTAGCGCGGGTGCAGCTATCCTTTCGAAAGCTCGCTGCGCTGCCGTTTGCTGCGTGCGTTTTGCAGAGGTAGCGATACATTGCGAGTGAGGTAATTAAACAAATCAGTTTTATTGGATTCCCATAAAGTTCCTGAAATAATTTCATGTACCGGTCAACTTAGTACGATATACTGAAATCACCCTATCAGTTTGTGGAGGGCTGTCCCTTACACCCGTTATAATAATATAAACAAAAGTAGCGGTTTACGATTTATGACGTTTAACAAAACTACTTACTAGATCTCGTTCAAACCAATTTTCGATGGAAGTTTACATGGTAATATACATCATATTATATTTTTTTAGTTTTATCATTCTCTTATTTCAGAAGTTACAGGTGTGGGGGGGGGTTACACATTTTACCACTTTGGAAGTGTCTCTCGCGCAAACAATTCAGTTAAGAAAAAAAAGATATTGCAAACCTCAATAACATTGTTGAAGACCTATCCACCACACGTATGGATTTGATGAATAAAAATTTTTGAGTTTCAGTTTCAGTAGTCGTTTTTTTTTCTATTTTTGTGTGAAAACTTAATGCGGTTCACAGAATACATCTACCTACCAAGTTTCAACAGCATAGTTCTTATACTTTCGGAAAAAAGTGGCTGTGACTTACAGACGGACAGACAGACAGACATTACGAATCCATAAAGGTTCCGTTTTTTGCCATTTGGCTACGGAACCCTAAACTCTTCATTTTTTATTCCAACACTCTACCCATTTTTTATTCCAACACTAAACCTCAGGATCATATCTCATCCCGGGATTACTAAATCCGAGATAATGTTAGTCCGCTCTAACATCGTCCGCAAGTCTGCCTTAGTTTATATTGGACATTATTTAAGACATTACTGGACATTGTAGCCTAAACCAGTGTCTATGCAACCCTAGAGGAAAGCACAAAACATATAAGGAAAAATGTAGGGGTCAAATCGTGAGAACTCTTGTTTAGATAACATTGCCCTACATATTATGTAGTTAGGTACTATATCTCTCTTAGTGTCATGTTTATGAACTATTAAGTTTGTTTATTTACTTTGAATGAGGAAAATTGGACGGGTCAACTGTTGGGGTTTTCCATAAGGAAATTCTCAGTGACAACATCGTTAAGTGCGTAGTTTATAACAATACTCACGCCTCCTATTAAATGGGACTTCAATCTGCCTTTTATATTACGAGTATGTAAGCTTGCAGTCTATATGTATGTAGCTGAGTATTACTATTTTACTACTGCCTATTTATGTAATTACTAACTGACCCGTGCAACGTCGTCTGCGTAACATTTTTTATTACTGCTCCGCTCCTATTGGTCGTAGCGTGATGATATATAGCCTATAGCCTTCCTCGATAAATGGGCTATTTAACACTGAAATAATTTTTCAAATCGGACCTGTAGTTCCTGAGATTAGCCCGTTCAACCAAACAAACAAACAAACTCTTCTGCTTTATAATATTAGTATAGATTTTATTGTTTTTATGTACACACAGAAAGCAGTAATAATTAATATTATAATTAGGAGTACAAAGGAACTGCTTATTTCTAACGAAATTTCTTCAAACAGACCTAGGACAAGAGAAAGGAAAAAAAAAAATTAGCCAATAGTGTGTAAGAAGAAGAATAACAAATAATAAATACTAAAATATACTTACAAAATATATATACCGAATACTATTAACATAATGGATATAATATATATATATATCTAATATTTATAAAAATCACGTGTCCCGGTGTTTGTTAACGTACTTCTCCGAAACGGCTCGACCGATTTTTATTGCTGTTGTCAACTTACTGTCCCCTTTGTCGATTGGTCCCATCAAATTATGTGAAAATCGGTTAGTTTGGATTTTTGGAAATCAAAATAGCTGTAATTCGTTTATTTGGATGATGGTTTTTTGTCATCCAAGTGATCAAAATTGCGTATTTTGCTTTCCTGCGATTTTGCAGTGGCGTTGTTAGGTGTAGGGTACCACTAAAAAGTGAAAAAAAAAAGTACAACCGACATCCAAATAAAAAAAAAACACTACAACGTAAAAATAACTTTAATTTCTAAAGTAACAAAAACACGACTTCCGAAATAAAAGTTTTTTTATTTATTTGGAAGTTGGTTGTATTTTTTATGGCTAAACCAGGTTTACCCGGTCAGCTAGTAAATATATATAACTATCACAGTAGAGAGGAAAAGTAGTGCTCTTTAAGTCGTTTCTTAAATAGAGAAATAGATTTTAAGTCTTGAATGCTATGAGGAAGTGAGTTTTACAATCTAACTACATAGACACAGAAAGTGTAAGAATAGTAGCTGGGTTTATGAGGATGGGTTTTAAGGAGGGATTTAAGGTAAAGCCTGTATGGGAACCAAGGCCCAGTTACTGGTTTATATTTGTCGTTGAGAATGGTTGTCACAGTTCGAGGAGCACGTGGCTAAATAAAAACAGCCGCACTGGTCGATCTTCAGGGTTAAGCAACGCTTGCCAACGTTGGTCTATTGATGGGTGACCATCTTAACATATCGAGTTTCCTCCGTGCCTCGGAAAGCACGTTAAGCCGTTGGTCCCGGCTGTCATTTGTAGATCTTTGGCAGTCGTTACGGATTGTCGTACGGAAGCCAGTAACTCTGACACCAGTCTTACCAAGAAATACCGTGTTACCCAGTTCATGAGTTGTGGAGGTAATCACTGGTTATTCAGTTGAATCCGGTTTGACTGGAAGCCGAGCCCAATGTAATTGGGAAAAGGCTAGGCATGAGTGGTTGTCACAATTTCTATTCGACTACTTAAGAATGACAGCCGGGACCAATGGCTTTCCAAGGCGCGAAGCCGCCACCATCCATATATTAAAAGGATGATCTCCTATCCAACGAACCTATACAACAAACTGACATCGACAAAAGTTCCTTAACCCGACTCGATTGAAGATCCATCCGTGTGTCCTGATGTGAATAAGGTAGACAAGACAAGAGGCAAACCATTACCACGGTTTTGTGGAGCTTAGATTAAAAATTCGAGCTGATTCTCGCGGCTTCGCCCGCTTGACAAATTATATAATAAAACCTTTCTCGAGAACCACTCCATCTATTGGTGATAACAACATGAAAATCGGTGCAGTAGTTTTTGAGTTTATCGCGTTTAGCGCAGTAGAGGACTTTGTTTTATAACATACTAGCTTCTGCCAGCGGCTTCACCCGATCCCTAGGGAACATGTTCCCGGGATTAAAAGTAGCTTATGTGCTATTCCAGACTATAATCTGTCTTTGTTCTAAATTTCATTAAGATCCGTTAAGCCGTTCTGGCGTGATTGAGTAACAAACAACCAAACTGTCACATTTTCATTTTTGTTTTTTTTTTTTTTTCATTTTTTCTATTGATTGCAGCGTGATGAAAAGTATACTATAACCTGCTCAGGAGTATGGATAATAATTGCACCAAGTTTCGTTAAAATCCGTCGAGTAGTTTTTGTTTCTATAACGGTTATACAGACAGACAGACAGACAAAAATTTTACTGATTGCATTTTTGGCATCAGTATTGATCCCTAATCACCCCCTGATAGTTATTTTGGAAATATATTTCATGTACAGAATTGACCTCTCTACAGATTTATTATGAGTATAGATATAGATAGAAGATAGTGATTTTAGCAATATGTAAAAATAAATAAAATTAAGCGTGGTACATCGTCGACCATATCAGCGCTTACCATCTGGTGAGATAGAGATAAAATGTATGGAGGATACACACCCTGTCCATAACCTTCAGCAAATGCAAAACTAACTTTAGACTTTATGTCATGATAACATTATGCAAATCAGATTGATAAAACTGGCCAGCCCACTTTCTGGAGTTCGATGGCTTTAAGGAAAAAAAAATGGTGTCCCTGTCTCAGGTGACCATTTTGTAACTTATTATTATTATTTTTTATGAAGTCGACATATCTTTTAATTTGGTCTCTTATTTCTCAGCCGTTTTTTATTTAGATAAATTACATTCAACTGACGCGGCAATTTGAGCCAGACACAAAACAATTAAGTTTTTGAGTTTTTGTAGTTTGTTAAAACCGGTTTCTATAATTAATAACAACATGTTTTGGTGAACCTGGTTTTACGGCTTTATTAAGCGTGACGAATAGTAACATAATATTATTAACGTAAAACGATTAAATAAGTAGATAGGTACGGATGCTTGTGGTATTTGTTGTATAATTAGCAAGTGGTCCCACCCATACGCACAAAACGTTTAAGGAACACATTCATAGTGCGTACAGAAAAGGAGTGGAATTCATGCTGGAGTCTGTGTTTCCTGATAGCTACAACCTGGGAGTCTTTATGTCAAGAGTAAATAGTTAACTTGTAGGCAAGCGTGCTCCATCTAAGACCGCATCATCACTTACCATCAGGTGAGATAGTGGTCAAACGCGCGCATATCAAAAGTTTAAAAAAGTGGTAAAATATGAAACAATTGGTTAAAAAACTTAAAAAAAAATACAACCTACTTCCAAATAATAAAATAACGCTACAAAGTAAAAAATAACTTTAATATCGGAAGTCGGTGTTTGTATTAGTTTATTCGTATTTTGACACCGACTTCCGAAATTAAAGTATTTTTTTACTTTGCAGTGTTTTTTTATTTGGAAGTCGATTGTATTTCTTGTAAAAAGTTTTTTTTATTTTTCTCTTTTTAGTGGTACCTCAGACCTAACAACACCACTGAAAAATCGCAGGAAAGCAAATTACGCAATTTCGTTAACTTGGATGACAAAAAACCATCATCCAAGTGAACGAATTCTAGCTATTTCAATGTAAAAGCCAAACTTCCTAACCGATTTTGATCAAACTTAATTGGGACCAATCGACAAGTATAATAATAATAAATAATAATAATATCCTTGGACATTTCACACAACGCCATATAGTCCCAAGCTAAGCAACTTAATGCTTGTGTTATGGTAACGAGATGGCTGATAAACTACTTATATACATTTTTTTTTTTTTTGTAAATACATACATATTATAGATAGAAAACACCCAGACTCGGAACAAATACATGTAGGCCGTACAAATATTTGTTCCGTGCGGGAATCGAACCCGCGACATGCTGCGCAGCAGTCAATCGCTCAACCACTGCGCCAACCGTGTACAAGTATATCCTTTCAGGTAAAAAATAAATCAAATCGGTTCATAAATGACGGAGTTATGAGGTAAAACATAAAAAACAACCGAATTGAGAACCTCCTCCTTTTTGGGAAGTCGGTTAAAAATGATTTGACATTATGGTTCTGTACTCGAAGGGATTTAAACAGCTTAAAGTCCAAGCCTCCGCTGCCCGCCTGTCTATTAACGGACAGCATCTCATGAACCGTACAATTTAAAATTTTAGATTATCTAAATTATCGCACAGCGTCTATTTTTAATGCAGTATAGACAGCTGGTTTGCCGTATCCAACGGAGTTCCAGCATCTGTACATAGAATAAGGTGGAATTTCTACAAAAAAGAAATATCATCAACACCCCCACAATATCTTGACAATATCCTGTCTAGATAAACCTTGCAACTTGAAACGTTTTGATAGTCAATCAATTTATTCATTCATATTCACAAATAGTCCATTTGTTAGTAACAAAATATCTTACATGCTATGTTAGCAGGTACACATTACAAAACGGGTGGGGGTACATTACATTTGGTAGGTAATATAGTCATGAAATCTTTCACTCGAGTTCAGAGTGGAGAACTCTGAACTCGAGTGAAAGATTTAAGTTTTTTCAGAAGTTTTGATAAACAAACCGCTTGGTTGATTTGGGCGTGGGTACAGATATTTACTTTATTTATTTACTAGCTTCTGCCCGCGACTTCGTCCGCGTAGCGTGATGATATATAGCCTATAGCCTTCCTCGATAAATTGGCTATCTAACACTGAAATAATTTTTCAAATCGGACCAGTAGTTCCTGAGATTAGCGCGTTCAACCAAACAAACAAACTCTTCTGCTTTATAATATTATATAAAGTATAGATTTAACCTTTAAGCACAAATTTACAGAGGTGGATTTAGTTCCATAAGCATTCTCTACCAGTCAACCTTTGGGTTATGTAGAGCCAAATAGCGACTATAGTGTTAGCAGCTCTTCTGAAATAAGCCACTTACAAGAAAATCCTTTATCGTTACCCTAACAACAATTCGACTACTTTATTCAAACGCAACTACAATTATAATTTCAATAGATATAAATATCGATAGGTATCAAAATAAATCATAACAAGTTAAAAAATACCACATTTTTTATCTTCAGAATATGCAAATAAGAATGAAACAAAGCTGGTTTGTGTCGGCAACCAACCAGATGTAGGGAGGTACTTACCGAGTTAGTTAGTCAGTTTTCCTGTTTTGCAATCTATACTTAATATAATATTATAAAGCAGAAGAGTTCGTTTGTTTGTTTGTTTGGTTGAACGCGATAATCTTAGGAACTACTGGTCCGATTTGTAAAATTATTTAAGTGTTAGATAGCCTATTTATCGAGGAAGCCTATAGGCTATATGTCATCACGCTAAGACAAATAGAAGCGGAGCAATAATGGAAAATGTGACGCAGACGAAGTTGCGCGGGCCAGCTAGTTTCGTATAAAATATATACCTACATGTACGAGAAGCCGGTGATTCAGATGTTGATTTCTTTACATAAAAATGTTGTTTTATTTACATACCTATCTATCGGAATAGGTAACTTATGGTCGGTTCCTGAGGTACTTTAACTACACTAATAATATAATAATAATATTATAAAGAGGAAAACTTTGTAATAATAACATAATAATAATAATAATATTATAAAGAGGAAAACTTTGTTTGTATGTTTGTTTGATTGTAATGAATAGGCTCAAAAACTACAGGACCGATTTTAAAAATTCTTTCACCATTCGAAAGCTACATTATCCACGAGTAACATAGGCTATATTTTATTTTGGAAAAAAATAGGGTTCCGTAAGATATTTGGGTTTTTCGGACACAAGGTGTAAAAATGAACCAGAAAAGTTACTTATTTTGCGTACGCTGCCTAAACTATAAAAGATAGAACCATAAATTGTTTTAATTAATTGTAGATCTTATAAATATCTACAAAAAAGTCTGCGACACACTATACTTATCTATGTCGAGTGAGGCACAACAACAATTTTTTTATTAAATAAATCTTGATTTTTTTGGACTACATTTAAACGCGTTTATTTTACTCATGCTAATAATCCTTATCAAAATAAAGTATTTCATCACTAAGTACAGTTTATGTAGATAATATTTGGTCTTTTAATGATTAAAATCGGACGTTTGGTTTTGAAATTATGGCGAAATTAAAATATTTCGATTTCTGCTGTTATTTAATATAATAAATGCGAAAGTTTGTGAGTGAGTTTGTGTGTATGTTTGTAACTCAATCACGTCAAAACGGCTGGAGGGATCGGGGGGAAATTTGGAACAGGGATAGATTATGGTCTGAAATAACACATAGGCTATTTTTTATCCCACGGGAACGCGTACGAAGTCGCGGGCAGAAGCTAGTCAGTAATATATCTGTCCGTCGTGTTTGTCATAACGCCATTGGTTGGTTTGTGGCTAACCGATAATTAAACGACCGATAATGTTTATCAAAACTGATTTTTTTATTGTTATTTTTTTGTTTGAATAAGAAATGTTATGTATACCACATACAAAACAGCGGCCAAGTGCGAGTCGGACTCGCGCACGAAAGGTTCCGTACCATTATTTTCTATGAAAATGGCAAAATATTTATTTATTCTGTATTTTAGCATTTGTTGTTATAGCGGCAACAGAAATACATTATAGAGTGAAAATTTCAACTGTCTAGCTATAGCGGTTCTTGAGATACAGCCTGGTGACAGACAGACAGACAGACAGCGAAGTCTTAGTAATAGGGTCCCGTTTTAACCCTTTGGGTACGGAACCCTAAAAACTGGAATCAAGGATGGTAATTTGACAGAACTATCCTTCTGAACTAAATTCTGCCATCGTAGCCAATCGCAACGGAGATCACCAACGCAAGAAATATTACTGTGACGTATTAATAAAGAGCAAGTCACATGCACGTGCGCTGTATGGAGGGGGGCATTACTCGACCAGCTCCCGCCCAGAGCGGACGTGTACGCCTTGGTGAAACCAGTGTGTTGCTTTTATTTACTAACCCAGCAGCAAACCAGGATGCCACAATTACAGTGCACAAACATAGGTACAAATTTCTACTCTTTTACTTTCATATCCAATGCACACGATCGGCGAGATTTCAGGCGCATTTTCATCTTTATACTTTCAATTTAATGATTTAAATAAGAAAAAAATAATAATAATAAAAATAAAAAAAAATATGTCGGAGACGGATATTAGTACCGACCGATAACGAAACGAAGCACGAGTTCCGGTAGTTGGCAGCACCGTCGCCATCTGACAACTAACTTCGTGCTACAACAGAGCCTACCTAGTGGAGGGGTGTCTGACCAAGACTCAATTTCCATTGGGTCGTCTTCGAGACAAGTTCTCCACAAAGCTAGGAACTGTTCCTCACGTTTCGTTGTACGGTGTGATTAAACTTGTGATTTGCGTTCAGTATTAAATCGTGTTGTGTAATTCTTTGTCTCATTGCTCGATTACCCATTTCATACGCCCGCTATGTCGGATGATGATGCTAATAATGCGGCCTCTCCGTCAAATAAATAAATAATAATTAATATGAAATAAGAAAAAGAGTTTATTTGCGCCAAGCATGACGTATACCTTAAAAAAATCGTGTTATGCAATTTAGGGAGACATGCCACATCTGCGGAAAAATCCATCGCTCAGCATAATGCTGGGACTCGTGTACGAGACTGAGCCACAGCGCTGGTATTTAGTGACAGCTCCTCTTTTGTCTGTAGCGCAGTTTTAGATTAATTTTTTGAGAACGCTTTATTTCGTGTCTATTTTACGTTGTACGCGCGCTTAGTAACAAACCCAAAAACGTCAAGTGTGTGTCGGACGCTGCTTTTTTGCGACCAACAAAAGACGCTGCATCATACATTTGTCCAGTTTTTTCAATTTCGTACCATGTTTGGAGTTGGTGGTATGTCCTAAAAGCATAATGCAGCGTCTTACTGGTCGTACAAAGCTGATATTTGGTTGGCATGAAGGTTTCTTGAGGAGTGAAGGGATATACTTACAGAGGATTTACAGAAATTCCTACGGGACTAGAAAACAAACGTGATATGCGCATAAAAAGTCGCGGGTAAAAGCTGTTTTACTTTTTAATGATGATTTTGCGAGTCGTTGATATCGTATTTCTTCTAAGATGGAACCTCAAAACGATATAAAAATAATTATTTTAAAAACCTTCAGTTTAAAAATTCTAGCTTTGCAATATACATGATTTTTAGGGTTCCGTACACAAAGTGTAAAAATGGGACCCTATTACTAAGATTTCGCTGTCTGTCTGTCACCAGGCTGTATCTTAAGAACCGCGATAGCTAGACTACTAAATATAAGAAATACTAAAAAACAGAATAAAATAAATATTTAAGGGGGCTCCCCCATACAACAAACTTGATTATTTTTCCGTTTTTATAGATAATGGTATGGAACCCTTCGTGCGCGAGTCCGACTCGCACTTGGCCGCTGGTTTATTTATAAATAATAAATTCTTCCCTCTTCTAACTTTGTATCTATAAGACGCACAGAATAAATTCACATTGAATTCAACAATCGTTTGAAATGTTATTGTTTTTAAACTTCTCTGAAATATTTCTCATAAAGTTAACTATTGAAGCATTAGGTAAATTAAAAAGAAAAAAAAATGGCCCCGAGGTCGGAAACAAAAATTTTTCATAACTAGCCTATAGTTAAGTAATAAGTAATACAAATAGAAATTGAAATATTTTCTGCTCCACCTTTTGTAGGGAAAAAACTACCTGCTGACTGGACTGGATGGTTAGAGGTCGCCGCCACTTTTGGACCTATCTGAGGTACTACGGTTGCGTTGCCTACCTATAAGTCAAGAGTGAATAGGTTACTTCTAGGCAAGCGTGCTCCATCTTAGACCGCATCACCGCTTGATAATGGTCAAACGCGTGCCTATCAAAAGTAAAAAAAAAACAACATACAATCATCCGAACATAGTACCTCCTCCTTTTTGTGAAGTCGGTAAAAAGAGTGTCAAGTTGGGCTGCCTGCAATTACAGAGATAAATTGTAATCCCACTTATGCCTCCATTGCAATTTTGCAATTAACTGGCAGTGATTACAGAGCCTATGTTAGTTAAGAAGCGTTAAAATTTTAGTCGCAATATTATCTCAGCAACCGTTATTTTAGGGACTTTTTAGTAAAAATGGCCACTTTAAAATAAATCACACAACTGTTACGTCGATACTGGGGTAAAAATAAATTACTACAAATCCAACTCGCTCACCACTCTCACTGCCCCATACACAACGGACATTCTCCGCACAAACAACAGGGAACACTATAAGAATAAATGTTAGCACTGAGATACATACGAGTACGACTAGTGCAAAGCTGTTTAATATCTCGCTCAGCTAACTTCTTATACTTTGTTGTTTCTTGCTTTGTCGTATTAAAGAAGGGTGCAGTAAGACAATTTTAGAGGGCATTTAGTTGTATATCACTGTAACAAATAATATAGCCTCGATTTTAAAAAATCTAAACTCAGGAGTACCAAAATCGGGGGCGAGATCGTCTTTCATAATGCGCACAGCAAAGGAGTGGAACCTCTGCCTGCGTCTGTGTTTCTGAACGCTTACAACCCTTATCATTTGAAAGTTAGAGTGAACAGGCTACTTCCGGGTAAGCTCGCTCCAGCTAAGACTTTGTCTCTGTCATCTCTGACCTAGACTAAAATCAAGAGCAAACCCATCTTAGGTAAAAAAAAAGATGAAGAAGAAGTTCATGATAATTCTTATTGCATAAGTTAGTTAGTATTTACAGCACCCCCAATGAGACTCTCAGTTAACCATAAAAACTTTTTTGTAGTAAACTCTCTGGGGGTCTTGTCGGTTGGTGTTGGTGGGTGTTCCATCATCGACCAAAACAAAAAAAAAGCATTTAATTCAACTGAACCATTTACAGGCACTTTTGAACTGTCAAGGTCAGTCGATCCAAAAAGATGAAGCTATTTGCACGTTCCAAAGCGTAGATCTCTATGGAGACAGAACGTGCAAGAAACTAAAACCTTTACCATGACAACTCTATGTTTATTTTGCAGTTTCTTCTCATAGTAGCGTAATAATTTTAATATGAAATGAAATTGCTCACACGTGAAACGTCATTTCAAAACAAAAAAATAATATGTTCGTCACTAAAAAATACCCTACAACAAAAGCGAAAAAAAAAAACAAGAAACGATCGGTTTTTCCTCTCTGCACTCAGGGGCAAATAACACAAAGTGAACCTTCTGTAACTACCTGTTCTTGTTCTTCCATTTAAACTTGCTATTGTATTTTCATCTGTGAATTATGTGTGAAATGTAATTGGTAGCAACTCCTGCTTCTGTGCTGTGTTAGTTTCTGCACTGGCACTGTGAATTGTAGTCAGCCATTTGTAGTAATATTACTTGTACTGCTTTATGTTAGATATACAATGCAAATCGGTTCATTAAAGTTTTGAAGTGCTATCTATTTATTCCATCTTGGATGCTGACTGCCGGAATAACTGGAGGTATTTGATAGCCATTTGAGTTCGTTCGTTTAAACTATATGGGGTCTGGAATTTGATTCCTAGGTCGGGTAAAATGCTGTCAGTTCATCACTTATCTTAAATTTGTCAGCAAAAACCCGCTCCCTATTCAATATGGGACTGATATATAACTGATCAAAATATATATTGGTCGGCCAAGTCATGGTCACAATTTTTTGGGATGCTTACGGTGTCTTTCATATCAATTACCATGAAAAGGGTAAATAAAAAAAATACAACCGACTTCCAAAAAAAAACTACAAAGTAAAAAATAACTTTAATTTCGGAAGTCGGTGTTTTTGTTAGTTTCTTCGTATTCTGACACCGACTTCCGAAATTAAAGTTATTTTTTACTTTGTAGTTTTTTTTTGGAAGTCGGTTGTGTTTTTTTGTAAAAAGTTGTTTATTTTTCACGTTTTAGTGGTGCCCCACACCTAGCAACACCACTGCAAAATCGCAGAAAAGCAAAATACGCAATTTCGATTATCAAAGAATCATCTAAATAGTCAAATTCCAGCTATTTCGATTTAAAATCCAAAGTTCGTAACCGATTTTGAAATGATTTAAATGGGACCAATCTGCAAGTATATCCTTTCAGATAAAACAAGAATTTTTCAAATCGGTTCATAATTGTCGGAGTTATGAGTGAACAAACATAAAAAAATAAAAAACATACAACCGAATTGATAACCTCCTCCTTTTTGGGAAGTCGGTTAAAAAGGGATAAAGATCACTGGCGAATATTACTCAGAGCTTTCGGATAGATTTGATATTGATTTGAAACAAAAACGATCGACGAACATTTGGCGAAGTAAAAAGTGTTGTTCCATCACAAATATGCACGGATGCACACGTGTTTAGTCACCATGGCAAAAATTCTTAAAATGGGCTACAAAATACTACCCCATCCAGCATATTCTACAGATTTAGCTCCCGGTGACTATTTCCACTATCCAAACCCGAAGAAATAGCTGGATTGTAAGAGATTTGGGTCGACGATCGAATGAAGAGGTCGTCACCGAAACAATCACCTATTTTAAGGGCCTCGAAAATTCATATTATTAGGAAGGAATAAAAAAAAAATTAAAAACGCTGGACTAAATGTATCCGTCAAAAGAAGATTTTGTTGAGGAATAAAATGTTTTTTTTGGCGATAAAGAAATATTTTATTCAAAAAGTCACGGTACACCTGTATCAGCCAATTTTTTTTTTAGCGTGAGAAAGTAATCATCAAATTACTCCTTCTGCTCTGGGTGGACCGCAAGGGAGTGTCAGACTCCTAATGCTATTTTCATTCCAGGGCCATGTTTAGTCTTTCGAACAAATTCCGCGACTATGGCAGACCTCTACTAACCCTGGTATGAAGTTATGTGTAGGTTTTTATGAGCCAAATAAACAGGCACATAGTTTCAGTGGTTGAGAGATTGACTGCTGCGCTGCGTGTTCGATTCCCGCACGGAACAAATATTTGCCTACAGATAGTTGTTCCGGGTCTGTCTGTTTGTGTATGTAAGATTGTATGTTTGTGAACGCACCCACGATACAGGAGCAAAATCTTAGTGTGGGGCAACGTTTTTTAAAGCAAAAGAAAGAAAGAGTTACAATTCTAAAAAATAAATATGTTTTTGACAGTATAACATAGGTGAAGATAATTATCTAACCTGGACACACATTCAATAATCAATATTAGTATATGCGATACCGGTCCGCATCCGCTATAACCTCAGGATCCCAGCATCTCTCACTAATTGGGTAGCAGAGGTCAGCTTTAAACACAATATTGTTATTAAGCCGCAGCTGGTACCGATGCATTTTAATAGTCTAGGGAGCTTCTGCATTCATATGAGGGGAAATACTTACCAATGAAAATTTGTCAGTGGTTATTGAAGCCAGAATTCTACACTTGTTTTGCTAGTTTAATTTTTGCGATACCATCAAACAGGGTTTATAGGTTCAAAGGGTGAATTGAAGCAAAACTTTGATAGGGATATTCACTTTAAAATCACATTATTGCTTTATTAAAAAAAAAAATTGTTTTTAAATATCTTTTCAATAAAATTGAAGACCGTAAATGCTGCAAACAAGAATTAAATAACGTGAAAATCTCCTACAAAGTTTTGTTTCGAGTCACCCCTGCAGTGCTATTCTGTAACAACATTTTCGTGTCTCGACAGCGGAATCCGAGGTGAGTTTCAAATTCGTATAAATATAAGACCTTATGATGTGTGAAATAAAGTTCACTTTGTAAGCTTAGTCACTCAGGTGAAGTCGATATCGAAATGGTTATTTACAGAATAGACTAGCTGCATTCCTATTAACCTCTTTTGTATTCCGCTCCGTTCTGATGGTAAAATATTGCTTAAAGATTAGATGCAGCCAGAATTGTATTGTCACTATGAAATTTAAGTTTTTCTACTTGGTACTTTAAATGTAACCTATCCTGTGTAGTCTGTGTGTGTACCTAGTTAGTTACACAGAGAGACCATAAAGGGTAGTTGCTCTATATGCTGCTTTTCTTTTTTCCACACAATTCAGCAGTGCAATTCTGCAGTGCGATTCTGTAAACATGTCAAAGTTAGTTTAGGGGGCCGAGTCACCCGCGTCCGTAGGAGAATACCCCTAAAGAATTGTCCCTACACGTGGTCCCCGGGTGGTGCTAATCAGGTGACATCAACTGGTGGTAGGTTTCGGCTGATGGCTTGTGACCACCCACTGGGCAAAGACGTACCGCCAAGCGACCTAGCCGCGTTCCGGTGCGATGCCCAGTGTAGCCAATACACGAGGAGTTGGGTCGAAATAGTTGTTCCAATGCAGGCAGACCGATCAGGCACGCGTTGATATGGGCGTATCGGGAGACTAGTCGCGGAGGGTAGCGGGATCCGAGGCACGGTGCGCCGCTGGCCGACCGCGGGTAGTTGGGGGCCCAAGTAGTGTGCCAGCCACACATGAAAGGCTGCCCCGCCAACTGTCGAAAAATCCCGGAATGCACCATCGTGCTGGTTGGCGACCAGACGAGAGGGCCCGATGGACATTCCCGGGGGGGCTCGGACGTCCCCGCAGTCTCCAGACTAGTCCCCCAACGATGCCGTCCTGTCAGGGCGTGCCTGTGGGTTAGCAGCATGGAACCTCATTTCACTTCCTTCTCCTCTCCTTCCTTCACTCTTAAACATGAACAGGAACATAAAGAAAAACGCTGTACAGCGGCAGCACTCCCTCTCGCACAAAGTGCACCTCTCTAATATACGAGGCCTGCACTCAAATCTCGCCGCAGTCCATCACCACCTCGAGACTGAGAAACCAGCGCTCCTGTTCCTTTCCGAGACGCAGATCAGATGTCTGTCAGACGTGTCGTACTTGTCGTACCCAGGGTTTACCCTGGAGCACCACTTCAAACCACGCGCGGGCGTATTTA
Source organism: Ceramica pisi (assembly GCA_963859965.1). NCBI lineage: Eukaryota > Metazoa > Arthropoda > Insecta > Lepidoptera > Noctuidae > Ceramica > Ceramica pisi. The sequence goes on from OY982538.1 coordinate 4,448,249, forward strand.
TGTACATCCGGGACGACATCTGTTATCGGCGTCTCTCGACTATCGAAGACTCCAGGTTTTCGACGCTGTGGGTTCTAGTGGACACTGGCCTGGATAAAATTGTCTACGCCTGTGTCTACCGTTCGCACAGCGGCGATCTAGAGACAACTGGGCTCATACAGCACCTCAGTGAGGCGGCGGATGTGGCTCAGCAGCGGTACCCTTCTGCTCAACTGGTTTTGCTGGGGGACTTCAATGCGCCCACCATCAGGAGTGGCTCTTTCCATACCAGCACACTGATCATGCTGGACGAGAGGCGCGAAAGCTAGGGCTAGCGTTAAATCTCACCCAGCTGGTCCAGGGGGCAACAAGGGTGCCGGAAGTTGATTCGCACACAGCCAATTGCTTGGACCTTCTGCTGACAACGGATCCAGACCGCTACTCGGTGTCGATTTCTGCTCCGCTGGGTAGTTCCGACCACAGTCTGGTGAAATCTGTGTCCGTCTACTCCCCACCCGATCCCAGCCCAAGAGGCACTCGGCGGGTATGTCGATAAAGGTCAGCAGATTGGGATGGCATGCGATCTTTCTTCGCATGTTATCCTTGGCAGCCCACTTGCTTCTCTTCAACTGATGCATCGTCGTGCGCGGACGCCGTGACAGATGTGCTGCGGCAGGGAATGGAGTACTACATTCCGTTCTCGGACGTAGTGATGTCCGGCGAAGCTCGCCCGTGGTTTGGTGCCGAGTGCAACCGTGCTAATGCGCTAAAGCATGAGGCTTACCTGGCATGGGTTGACGCCCGTACCCGCAAAGCAAGTGACGCGATTCAGAAGAAGAGAGCCTTCAACAGGGCTGCCAAGTCCTGCAAGAAGGTGTTGTGGAGGGCTCGGTTCGACCACATTAGCCGAATAGGGAACAAACTTGCTTCATACCCAGCAGGTGGTAAAGCTTTTTGGTCCCTGGCTAAGTCGGTCGAATCGAACTTCTGCCGCCCCTCACTGCCACCACTGCTGAGACCCGGCGGGTCGCTGGCCCACTCCGCTGAGGAGAAAGCAAACTTGTTCGCCTCTATGTTTGCGGAATCGTCACGTCTAGATTCGGGTGGCGCGAGGCCCCCTACTCCTCCTGTTGGATGCGGGTCATATATGCCGAACATAAGCATTCATCAGAGGGACGTACTTAGGGTACTGCGTAACCTAGACGTGAACAAGGCTAGTGGCCCCGACGGGATTCCAGCAATTGTACTGAAGACTTGTGCGCCTGAGTTGTCTCCGATCTTGACACGCCTATTTCGCCTTTCGTTTGAGACTGGGAAAGTGCCGAAGGCTTGTAAGCAAGCTAACGTGCAGCCCGTGCCCAAGAAGGGTAGTCGAGCCGACCCGTCAAACTATAGACCCATCTCGGTAACGTCCATACTCTGTAAGAGTATGGAACGGGTACTGAATCGCAAGCTCCTGGCATACCTAGAAGCGAACGATATCCTTAGTGACCGAAAATACGGCTTTCGCCGAAGTCGGTCAACTGGGGATCTTCTAGCGTATGCCATTCACATCTGGAGTGAGGCCATTGAGAAGCACGGGGAAGCACTTGCGGTCTCCCTAGACATCTCGAAGGCCTTCGATAGGGTCTGGCACGATGGCGTTATTAGTAAGCTTCCTTCCTTCGGTCTGCCCGTCGGATTGTGTGACTGGATTGCAGATTTCCTGAGGGATCGGTCTATCCGAGTGGTCATAGATGGCTGCTCGTCCGGAATGCTGGATATTAATTCCGGGGTTCCTCAGGGGTCAGTACTCTCGGCAACATTGTTCCTGCTGCATATTAACGATCTGCTAAAACCCGGTACTTTTGGGTATGCAGACGACAGCACTGTTGCTGAGAGATACGTGTCTGACGCACGAGCTGGTGGGTCACAGACCCGGTCTCTCCGGGAGGCTATGGTTGAGCGCTTGAACGTGTCCTTACAGGCTGTCTCCGAATGGGGCGATGCCAATCTGGTCAAGTTCAATGCTGCGAAGACCCAAGCGTGTCTTTTTTCCGCTAAAAGGAGTCAATTTGACCCTGCTCCATCTCTCCGCGGTGTAACCCTGCCGATAACCGACAGACTTGAGCTTCTTGGTGTTACATTAACATCCACCCTCAATTTTGGCCCCTTCATAGAGGCCAAGGCTCAAGTGGCTGCTAGAAAGTTGGGGATCCTGGCAAAGGTGAGACGGTACTTCACGCCGGAACAGCTTCTTAAACTGTATCAAGCGCAAGTTCGATCGTGTATGGAATACTGCTCTCATCTTTGGGACGGATCTGCCAGATACCAGCTTGATGCCCTCGAGTCAATTGAAAAACGAGCCAAGAGGATCATCGGTGATGATAAGCTCGTCGAATCGAAGCTCCAAAGTCTTGAGCATCGACGCCGAGTTGCTGGCCTGTCGGTTTTCTATCGTTTACATTTTGGGGAGTGTGCGACGGAATTGCATAACTTAATTCCGCCAAGCCCGTTCCACCATCGGACCACAAGACGTACGGCGATGTACCACCGGTACATGGTGGACATCCCACCTATACAAAACGTTTTGGGAATACATTCATTGTGCGTACAGCTAAGGAGTGGAATTCCCTGCCTGAGTCTGTGTTTCCTGATAGCTACAACCTGGGAGTCTTTAAGTCAAGAGTGAATAGGTTACTTCTAGGCAAGAGTGCTCCACCGTAGACCGCATCATCGCTTAATATCAGGTGAGATAGCGGTCAAACGTACGCCTATAAATATATAAAAAAAAAAACCTAAATACAAAAAAATACAACCGACTTCGAAATAATAAAAAAACGTGTAGTGTTTTTTTTTTTTTTCACTTTTTAGTGGTACCCCACACCTAACATCACCACTGCAAAGTCGCAGAAAAGCAAAATACGCAATTTCGATTAAGAACTTGGATAACAAAAAACCATCATCCAAGTAAACGATTTATTTTTTTATTCCAGCTATTTCGATTGAAAATCCAAACTTCGTAACCAATTTTGATAAAATTGAAATGGGACCAATCTGCAAGTATGATTGGTCCCATTTCAATTTTAGATACTGACAGAATTTTTCAAATTGGTTCTTATTTGACGGAGTTATGAGGTAACAAACATAAGAAAAAAAAATACAACCGAATTGAGAACCTCCTCTTTTTTGGGAAGTCTATTAAAAACTTAGATGAAGTGAATATGAAGTGAGCTCTCAATCCATACAAACAATATGCGATGACAGCCTAGTTCACCTCACGCTTACTTCACCTAAGTTTACACTGTGAGATGTTGTCAGAAAAGACTGGCTGTAAACATGTCGAAGTGAAGGATTGTGTGAAGTGATAACAAAGTGAGCTGTTAATCCAAGTAATCAAGTTGTGTAGTTTCAAAAATCGACTAGAATAGACAAAAAGTGGAAACTCCTCGTGAACCCTCACACGGCAATCAGCAATACAACGTTATTATCCATGAAGATCGTTACTGATATTAACAATAGAATCATAGAGTGGCCGTGTTTATGATTCGGTTCACCTCTGACCGACAATAAGTTCGCTCCATCTAGCAATGCATTGTCAAGCTTATTAATGATTGACATAGAGAGTATGAGAATCAATTAATTCATAATTAATCTTACTTACAACAAGCTAATCTAATTAACTGTGCATGCTCACTGTTTTAAATTGTTAATCTCTACTGTAAAGCACACTACACAGTAAACATTTCAAAAAAGAAACAATCGCATGGCCCGGTCAGGCATAGCAAAAGAAAGATAAATGTGGTGATGAGGATTTATCTTACTCTATTAGGGTAGGCTTCCAATCAAACTAATTTCAACTGAATACCAGTATTTTACGTAGAATGACTGCCTGACAGGCCTCTACAACCCATTAACTGGGTAATACAGTACTTCTTGACAAGACGGTGTCAGTTTTTCTGGCTCTGAGATCTACTATTGACCGCGACCATCGGCTTAATTAACCTACTTTCCGAGGCGTGAAGGAGTCTCAGTATGTTAGGATACTCACCCATCCATAGAACAACCTCGGCAAGCGTTGCTGAACTTTGAAGATCAACCCGCAAGGCTGTTATTATTTAGCCACAAGCTCCTCAAACACCGACTGTGTCAAATTATTCCGCGATTACGCACACGTTTTTTCTGTAAGATTTTCGGGAAACTCTCTCTTAAGAGCGGCCAACCCGTCATACTTTTCATACAAACGCTCATACGTGATTATGCCGTTGAAACATATATCTATATTTAATTGTTTTACTAATAAATATCTTGCGCACAATATCTAGGTTGCTATCAAAGCAAAAAATAAAAATTTGTACAAACAAATTCAGTTTAAGCCTCCGAAAATCGGCTGTTTTGCACAAATTTTACCTGAACTTTGGCCGTTCATAGTGTACTCATTATTGTAAAACTAAAGAAAACATCCTGATAGAAACCTTGCACACGTAATGGAGATTCTAAAAGACAAATACTTTTATCACAAACTTGTAAGGCTTATTCAAAAACACGTATTACCTGGAACAAAGTTTATGACAGTTTCGAACACTATATTTCGTTCATTGTTATCGCTTTCTCACTTGCTTGTTAGTTTTCATACACTGCGCTAGATGGAACAACAAGCTTTTCAACCATGCTTGCGTTGACGATGGACGGATCGGGAAGGGCCCTCTTAATACTCCTCAACACTCAAGGAACATAAATACCAAATTTCAACTGTCTACGACCAGCCAGTCTATTCTGTAAATAACCACTTCGATATCGACTTCACCTGAGTGACTAAGCTTACAAAGTGAACTTTATTTCACACATCATAAGGTCTTATATTTGTACGAATTTGAAACTCACCTCGGATTCCGCTGTCGAGACACGAAAATGTTGTTACAGAATAGCACTGCAGTACTTTCGGCTGTGCGTTGTTTGTCAGTCACTCAGTCACCAATAACGAAAGAGTTTTTATTGTATGCCAGCTTTTGCCCGTGACTTATAGGTACACATATACCGTGTTTCCCGTTCCTGTAGGTATTTCGGGAAACCCTATCTTAGTGCTCCCCTAAACTCGCTGGGGAACCTACATGCTAAATTCACGACTCTTCTATCGAGATAGAAGAGTCGTGAATTTAGCATGTAGGTGTTGGTGTTGTGTTAAGTATATGAAGTTTGGGTATTGTTTTTCGAGAAAAACAATACCCAAACTTCATATACTTAACACAAGATACCTACACATATCTAACAATAACAAACCTACTAATAAATGAAATCAAATAAACACTTATTGTTATCCCGAGGGAGAGAACTTTCCTCCCCTCCCCTCCTCCTACCTTCCAGACTATTTCCTCTTATCTATATGAATGCCAGACAAATTAGTTACATTAGCCTCAAGCGAGCTCAGTGTAATCATGTTTTGATCAAAAGAAATACCATTTCTTTCCTAATACATCTAGCTAATTGATTTTGGGAAGGTGCTGCGTATTACGTAATGACTAGCCTGAAGGTCTAACACGATACCTGGACGATGACCGATTGTCTATGGCTGGATAAGTATCGTGCTATACCTAAATTACACAGCTGTCGTCAGAAGGGCTAAAAAGTCTACTTTAGGAGAATCATATCAGAATCATAATATTAATTACACAAAATATGTCAAATTTGATTTTCATTTTCATCGCTAACGCATTTGGCTAAGGGACTACTCACACATATTCAGCTAAATTCATGACACCGACTTCCGAAATTAAAGTTATTTTTTACTTGGTAGATTTTTTTTTTTGGAAGTCGGTTTTATTTTTTTGTAAAACGTTTTTTATTTTTCACTTTTTAGTTGTAGATACCCCACACCTAACAACACCACTGCAAAATCGCAGAAAAGCAAAATACGCAATTTCGATTACTTGGATGACATAAAACTATCATCCAAGTAGACGAATTCCAGCTATTTCGATTTAAAATCCAAAGTTCGTAACCGATTTTCATAAAATTTAAATAGGACCAATCTGCAAGTATATCCTTTCAGATAAAACAAGAATTTTTTAAATCGGTTCATAATTGTCGGAGTTATGAGGTAACAAACAAAAAAAAAGTACAACCGAATTGATAACCTCCTCCTTTTTGGGAAGTCAGTTAAAAAAACCAAGCGCTACGCTATTACACTGCCCGGTAGTACCGAAGTTAGGGAGCTCAGTAGACCAGGCCGCTCCGGTCACCATAATTAGTCCCCTTAGGCCTTTACTCTTATTACACCATCCTAAGTCGGGACTTAGGGCCCTGAATACCGTGTAGTATAATAAGCGCTTCGAGGTTGATTGGGGAAAGACAGTGACGGGTAGAGCTTTTTGATTCTGCTAAAGTGGCCTTTTAGACCCTCTGATATATTATATCCTCTATACTCCTTCTTTATAGATTACCAACAGACGGAAAACTTAATAAAAGAACAGTGGTCCAATTGACTAATTGTTAGGTCGGCAAACTAATACACCCATGTATAACTCAACTTCACTCACACCACACACCAAACACACACCCACACACACCCACACACCCTCACACACACTCACTCATACACTCACACTCACACACATAAACACACACACACACACACACAAGAGCACGCTGCATTATTTTTGTTATTTTTCTTTTTTAATTTCTGATGCAAAATGATATGAACCTAAGTACCAAATAACGGGTGAAGACACTGACTCCTGTAACACAGGTCTCACCTAGCACAGGAGTCAGGGTTTCAAATGAAATTGTATAACTTTTCTGTGTCAATAAAAAAAAAATGTTTATTTATATTACACTGCTGAAGAGTTTGTTTTTTTGGTTGAACGCGCTTATCTCAGAAACAACGGCTGGTCGATTCTGTCAACATGTCGAAACTTGGATGAAGTGATTTCATGGATTCACAGCTCACTTCTATCACTTCATCCAAGCCTTCACTTCAAATCGAGTGGCAGATTAGATTTGGAGAGTTTCGTTAGAAGGAAAATATAATGTAGGTACGAGTACAAGCTGATCCTAAGGTATTACATGGATTGACAGCTTACTTCGTGGTCACTTCAACCAAGCCTTCACTTCATAAGTTTATAAAAAATATGTTAGTGTTGTATAGCCCTTTTATTGAAGAAGGCTATAACGTCACGCTACGACCAATAGGCCAGGGCCAGGGCTTTAATGAAAATTGTGAGCAGACGAAGTTGCTCGGATCAGCTAGTGTAAATTTTTAGTTCTGTTAAATTGGAAACTGATTCCAAATTGAAATGGGCTTGACTTCCAGCGACGACACGCGCATTTAGTTATCACAGGTTTTGAATGTACACAACTGCGCCATTTTGGCTTTTTTGCTGCATATTGTATTTTTACTAGGCTTTGAGTAATGAATCCAGTAAATAATTAAATTAGATAACTTACTGTTCGTTTCAGAAAAAATCGGCCAAGTGCTAGTCGAATTCTCACACGAAGGGTTCCGTACCATAAACAGAAAAAAAAACAGGTTTTTTTATGGGAGCCCCCTTTAATTTTTTATTGACGACACAGTTGGCGCAGTGGTTGATCGATCGGCTACACAAAACACAACAATTATTATTTTGTATAGCCTACAGCTGATAGTTATTCCGGGTCTGGCTGTTTTTGTACGTGAGTTTGTAAATTTGTGAACGCACCCACGACACAGGAGAAATTCCAAGTGTTGGGCAACGTTTTTTTTAAAAAAAACAAAAACAAAAAAAAAAGTACTATTTGTTGTGGCAGCAACAGACATTCACAATCCGTGAAATTTTCAACTAATGTTCCTATAACGGTTCTTGAAATACAGCCCACCGACAGACAGAGTGGAAGACGGACGGCGGAGGCTTATTAATAGGGTTTCATTGGTGACCCTTCTAGTACGGAACCCTAAACAGAAGAGATTGGTTGGGCTTTACGTACAGTGAGTCCTTAAGATAGCCCGCCACACACTCCAACCACTGCAACTCCTGAAAGCCAGAATCAACGGCGGCGACCACCAGAAAACCGCAGAGCTAATGAAGCCCGACGAGTCCCGGAGAAACGATGCAACTGTCTTGGATCCCGCAACGAAATTAATCAGAACAGTACAGCGGAGGATTAGGAAAAAAATAAACATAATTTCCACTTCCCTCCTTATCAAGCACAGCGAGTCCATGTACAAAATAAGACTTTTTCCCTACCTACATTTTTTAAACTAAATAAATTATCAGCTACGAACTTACAACAACAAGTTATAAACCGGCTGTGCCAAACTTGATGCCATAAGAAAAAGGTGTCAAATGCCAACCCATATCACAAAAACATAAAAGAGAAGATAAAATACGCGAAACATGACCTCAAATTCGACTGCACCGCTCAAAACATCTCCTTGATATAAGGGCATGAATACAATCGCGAATTTCTATAACGATCATTGGACGAGCGTGTCATAATGATGAATCTATTTTCGCGGGTGAATGCCGTACCTTATTCGTTTTCCTTATGAAGTGAGGGTCCATATTTTTGAAAGGAGGCGTTTATACTGGAAACTGGTGAAAGGGAACTCCAAATTGACCCTCAGGCATTTATTTTTTATTAATTTTTTATTTGTGATGGGTTTGCTGTTGACTCTAGTCTTGGTCAGAGATGACAGAGACAAAGTCTACGATGAAGCGAGCTTACCCAGAAGTAGACTGTTCACTCTAACTTTGAAAAGATTATGGTTGTAAGCATTCGGAAACACGGACGGCGAGCTATGGGTGGCTCGCCGTCCGTCCGTCTAGTGACGACAGGCCGTGTTGACGAAAAGATTATGGTTGTAAGCATTCGGAAACACGGACGGCGAGCTATGGGTGGCTCGCCGTCCGTCCGTCTAGTGACGACAGGCCGTGTTGACGGAGCGTTAGTGTTCCACGCGCGCCTCAAAGAGAGTCAGCACACAGAGGGGCCCGAAAGGACCGACGCCTGCCGGAGTCGCGGGATTATTCGCAAGAGACACCGTGGCTCCGGAACACAAAGGGCAATGAAGGAACATGGATGGGTTTTAGTCAGTAGAAGTCTGACACTCCCTCCCGCTACACCCAGAGCGGGAGGAGTCATTGGATGATTTCCTATCCCTATAAAAAAAATAGCATTCGGAAACACAGACGCAGGCAAAGAGTTCCACTCCTTTGCTGTGCGCATTATGAAAGACGCTAGGAAGCGCTTAGTGCGAGTTGGTGAAATAGAAACAAGGTAGAGATGGCAAGTTGCAGTGCGTCTGGATGTCCGATGGTAGAAAGATGGTAAATTAAGAATAAACACAACACTGATATCGTTAAATGTTACTTTCATTACTTGTTATTTTAACAGTGTACACACCTACCTACCTTAATTAATTCTAAACAGTACTTATACCTAAATTACAAATTTATATACTTATGTAACTACGACTCGAATTAGTCCATTCGCCTCGGCTTCCGCGGCAAGACCCACAGACTGGACTCGCGGATTTTTTCTGGCCCAAACACCGACGTGTAACGTAAATAAACGTATTTTGAATATGAGGCCAGTTTTGGGGGACATAAATAGAAAAATTGTGTAAATTTGTTTGTATATTAATTGTAATTTGATTTGTATTTATTAAGATTATAATTTGTTTTAGTTAAGTTAGTACCTATAGTCTGTTTTAAGTTTCCTTCTCTGATTCTTGACACACTGTGTCTACATTTCTAATTAAATTCTTCTGTCGCAGGTCTGCTGGTAGAAATTTCTTTTGAAAAAAGTAATACCTTTGTGCTCTTTTCTCTATAATTCTTTTTTTTTTTAAGAAAGTAAATTGTGTGTACCTACATAAAATAAATAAACAAATAAATAGAAAAAAAATCAATCTGAACAATGCTTCATATCAAAAAGAACGGTTAATTTTGAGGGCTTCTTTAAATAAATTATTCATCACTCTTAGCCGATTCATAATGTATGGGCCTTAAAACCGCCCTCCTTTAATTAAAAAAAACTGAAGTTGAAAAATAAAACAATAAAAGTGCCTCATAATTTTTGTCGTCATTGGTACATGCAAGAAACAAATTCACAAGTATCGCATTCAGTAAACCAATCCCCAATATCACAAACTTTATTTCCTAAACTTCTCATACAATTCCGATAACTTCAATTATGCTAACAGGCCCATGTGTCCACGCCCTAACGGTCGGGAAGAGGAAATCGAAACATTATTATTTAGGAGCTTCGCGCCGGCCGTAATACTGCGAATGGTTAGCACGAACAATTATATTATGCGCGGCCATATTTTTTATTCTTATCAAATTGTCTTAAAGAATAGGCTGAAGATGATCGACAAAAGAAATGTAATGGCCATTGAAGAAGGCAAAAGAAGTAGAGGACACCCCACCTGGCCAAGGACAATCCACTATAGGGAATAAGCATGCAATTTTTTTACGATATCTATTAATGTGGCTACAAAGTAAAACAGCCGCAAAACATGTTCTATTAAAAATATAATTATTCCGTTCTCCGTATACGACAAACAATTCAATTTTCCATTCTTTTCCTTCTATTTTAATTCCGTTCACTTCAATACAATACAAAACATCGACATTCTAAAGAATTTGCATTAAAATTTTCAAAATATCCTTTGAAATTGCATCCAGACTCGGGGAGCAGTGGTGTTCAACCTTTTATTACTTGAGTCGTAAACACAAAGACGGTGGCGACGTTTTTTACGAGAATACTAGTTGTTATTTGCAACTTAGTTCGCATACAACGAGCTAAATCTGCTTACGGGTTATCTTTTGTTTTCTTAATGCATCTCTAGGTTGTGAAGCGAGATATTTTCAGTAGTTTTCATTGTCTGTATCATATAATGGTGTAATATACTTTTTTTTTTATTTGTATTGGCAATTGGCTAAGAAGTAGCCCGAATATGGCAGAACGAAGAACAATTATGTATTTTAAGCTACTATGTATTCTGATGAAGTGTCAACAGGAGAGAAGGCAAGCACTGACAAGATATGCTGAAGGGAAAACACAATTAAGTTATTTAATGCAGTTTTAGATAATAATCATACTACAAAGAGAAAGATGACATAAGTAGAGAATAACTTATTTATAATTACCTAAATACTTCGGACTAGTGACATTCTATCCGGCGAGAACGATTGTTTTATGATCAAGCTGTGTTTGGGACGAAAATATAACATTTAAGTAGCGCATTTTGGAGCTTTTGAACAATTTTAATAGCTAACAGTAATTGCTTTACAATTAAGTTTCACTTAAGACCATCACAGCCCATTCAAAGCCCTGCCTTACGTTGAGCACCACTGATTCAGACGCAACAATATCAAGTTCTGCGTTTTAATTCGAATGGTCACAAAGCGCGCGTCGGTTGGGTTTCACATTGACGTCTGCAATCCCACTTCGCGCGCAACTTCACGCTTATATTGCGAGTCTGGGTAAGTAGAGATATTAAATCTGGGTAGTTGTCGGTGGATGTAATCTGTGGTTGTGTATGTGATTTAGGTTGGTATATTGGTAGAAGTATACTAAGTTGGTCTGTGGATGGGATCTTAACATACCGAGATTCCTTAGTACTTATAGCACGTTAAGCCGTTGGTCCCGGCTGTCATTTGTAGATCTTTAGCAGTAAATCTGACTCCAGTCTTGCGAAGAACTACCGTGTTCCCAAGTTAATAGATACTAAACTGATCTCTGGAAGTGCTCATGATATTCAGGTTATTCCACTGTTATTTGTCGCTGAGTTTTGTAGCCCAATCAATTTTACCGACAAAGCCCTAAGAATCGCCAAAATGAAGTAGCAGTGTTCAGGGCACATTGTTCGCAAAAGCAGTGGGTCTGAAAAGGTTACTTTAATTAGCGAAATCATAATATAATATATTATTTAATCACACAACAATCTGTCAAATTTCATTTACATATTTATCGCTAATGCATAAGGTTCAAGATTGATTGGGAATATTACACAGAGACATGTAGCGTGATACGCTTTCTGATTCTGCTAAAGTGGCCGTTTTCGAACCACAAATGGTCGATGGAGCCGAAAAGTTCTGGAGTGGCGACCGCGTACCGGAATAATCAGCGTAGGAAGGCCTCCAAGGTGGTCCGATGATCTGATCGCGGATAGCTGATGGATGTGAGACGCTCAGGACCGGTTAGTGTGGCAACACTTGGGGAAGGCCTATGTCCAGCAGTGACCATCATTCGACTGATTTATGGTGATGAGTGTCGTATGCTTCTTCTTATGCTGAACACGCAGGATTTCTGCAAGAAAATAGAAAAATCAATAACTTATATTTTACAGATTCAGATTTATTTATTGCTCGTCACAGGTGGGGATTCAGTACTTAAAGTTATTATTGTTGCATGTATCACTGTAACATATCCATGAGGTGTACAATGTTTTTTACAATTACAAAAAAAAATATTGTCATAATTATTACATACACACAAATGATTATTTACGGAAACGTTATATTGTTTATCACTAGGGAAAACCAGTAAATTATACATTTACATAAAACTTCTTAAAGTCTTTAAGCAACTATTTGAAATAAACCCCTAACTTATTAAAAATTATGAAACTCAATCAAGAACGTCATCTATCGAGATAAAGATAAAAAATATGAGAATACTCGTAAACATGATACTTTGACATTTAACAAGGAAAAAGTTAATATATTAAATCGTTTTGACTCAATAGTTACATATAATTTTTAACCGACATCAAAAAAGGAGGAGGTTATCAATTCAAATGTTTATAAATATTTGTTGCTGTTTATTGACGTTGACTTTTAGCGCAGTTGACTTAAAAACAAAAAAGCATACATAAATAAGCGAGCAAAAGCAAAATACAGCAGAAAAGGCATTAAAATCTTCATGAAATATACTAAAAGGTAAAAGCATATGAATCTGCGTAAAATTTACGCCTTTTGCATATTCATTTAGTACCGAACAAAATTATAACCAGCCATTTGCAACGTATGCAGGCGTAAAACTATACAACGTCACCCGGCACCGTATCGCCTCGTTAACTGGAACGTAACGTGAACGCGTACGTAAACGTATAAAACTAGTAGACTAGTGATTGTTTTCGTTTTTTTTTTTTTTACTTTTGATAGGCACACGTTCACAAGTGAACGACAAGTGAGCTGTCAAACCATACAAACAAGATGGCATGACAGCTCACTGGTCGTTCACTCCACCTAAGTGATCACGGTGAGATGCCGACAGAATCGACCGGCTGAATCGCACTGTGGCTGATGCATTCTAGAAAGTGAGTCATGCCACCAAGGACGTTGCCTGTAATTTCAATCTTCAATTTTATCATCTGATAGGTTTTACCCGTGACTTGATGAAAAACTGGCCAATGACGACTGTGTGCACCTTATATGTTTTTAATATTTTTCTGCAAGGTTGCATACCTAAACAAAAATAAAACTCGACTTAGCAAAGCTTAACTAAAACTTGAATTCCAACCAGCATTTACATTTAACACCAAAAGTACACAATACTCACTTTTAATTCTAAAGTTGCTTCAAAACGAGAATTTTCTCGACAGCGAGAAACTCGAGCCAAACTTTATAAACACATTTTAAATAATAATCCTACGAGTATTGGGAGTTTATAAATTTTTCACCGAGTATTTTCTTTCAATACTTCAAGATTTCCCTCGGGGTGGTTTTATCTCCTAGTCTGTTGAATGCTTTACAACTGTGAGATGAAATGAAGCGTTATTCTATATAGTTCCCAAAGGATATTTTTGATTTTAATTTTATACTTTGTGTTGCTGGGGAGTTTGTTAGCCACTTCTTCTCCACAGCTAAAACACTAGGAAGTGGTGACGGGCGGGCGTTTTGGAGGACTGTCTTTTGTAAAACTTGACGTTCAAAAAGTGCTGGCCCTTAGCCTAATTTGAATAAATGACTTTTGAATTTAGAAAAAAACAAAAACAAAATATTATATGGGCGTATTTTTATTTTTTTGTACCATGCCTTTTTTCACCTGTCACCTCACTTTTGCTACTTTTCTTTTGGTGATCATTATCAATATTCATGATGTGAATAAAAAATAAAGATAACTGTTTATTTTTGTTTTTAAATATGATTTTTGTTTTGAAGTTTTCTTTAAATACAATATGACGACGGATGTTAGCCAAATGATATCACGAATCACAATTATTACAGTATCATAATAATATTGTATTATCCTCTTTTCAACTATATACACTTAAAATAGAAAAAAAAAAAACTCCTAACTAAAAAATGGCATCAAAAAATTCGTCCCCATCGCTATCGACTGGAAGTGAGCCCAAAAGACTGGCTGCATTGCCACGTTGTATGGCAATGCTTATCCTCTGTCCAAGGTAAAAGCCAGCTCTTGGGTCACGCGAAGCGTCAACTAAGCGTTTTGCAAGATCTTTAAATAGGACGTGAGCACTCGGACCCCACGGTCCAAGAGTTTCAACCCCAAACGGCTCAAAAATGTAGTTGCCAATAAGGCTACTATATTTCCGCCGTTTGAGGTTTTCAGCAGCCGAAGCTGCAGAACCAGCACAGCACGACGAGCTAGGAAGATGGGATGGCGCAAGAGTATCGACACAAGTAGCGTCCCACACTAAAGGCCTACCCATCTTCCATGGAAATAAAGACATACCGTCCGGTCTTTTGCCATCGTCGCGTGCCAGGCCAATGGGTTCTAATACGGCTGGCACGCCGACGGCGACAAGAGCACGTCGGATAATGTCGTTGATATTTGCGTGCCGTGCTATACGACCCGCACTTCGACTGCATGACAGGCCGTGGTGCCCGAGGCTGTTGACAGCTTCGCCACAGTGGCAGCGATGAGGAGAACAACAAGATGCGCCTAAGCGAAGGGAAGCAGCGAGGCGGAAAGTAGTATCGTCGAACAAGGTGCCTATGTTCGACGACGGTAGTGCGTGAAGCCAGAGGCCCGACTCCCACTCACCCACAGCCAGCAGGCGTGCACGCTCCGCAGAAGTGGCAGCAGAGGCAATAAGGTTATTCTGAACTCCTCTGCAGAGCGGCTCATCCCACCGTCTCTGGTATGATGGGTTTTCGGGTAAATTTTGATTCGGGCAAGCGAGTCTCCAGGCATTTATAGCCTCGGTAAAGTACGGCACATCAAAATCAGTCAGTGTAGAAGCTAGGATATTCCTGACTAATTTTTCAGTGCCGTGAACCGAGGATATAAAAGCCGGTAAACTTATACTGGTAATTTTGCGGACGCCAAGGCCTCCCATGCGGATGGGAAGAGTGGCTTGAGCCCAAACTCGGTCGTCCATGGCCACATTTAAAATTGATGATAGCGTTTGCTTTATAATTTCGTCCATTTTTTCCAGAAGGTGAGGGTGCTTCCATAGATGGGAAGCACGAAGAAAATATGATAATTTAGGGCCGAAACAGCAGTAGCGAATTATGGTGATGGCCGAATGCATGTTAATTTTTGACAATCTTTCCGAAACATCATTGAAATTTTGAATTTTTTCATCAACAAAATTAGGAAAAGAATTCTCAAAGATGGTCGACCCAAGGAGGCGAAGAGAGCTTTTATCCATTATTTTGATTTCAGGGGCTATTGCGTTGAATTTTGAAAGAATGAGTTGTCGGTCAGAACTGTCAGATAAAAATAATTCACATTTAGAAAAATTCAGATCAAGTCCTATGGAATGAAACTGAGTTTTTAAAAATTGTAGATCATCTAATACCGAAATTACATCGCCACCAAGGGTTCCATCATCGAGATACCAAACAAAATTCTTTAAATTGTATTTTTTTATGGTTTTCTGAAAGTACTCGTATGTATGAAAATGTGATGTAACTCACTAAGTACAGTGGTTTAATCTTTACATAACATCACTGTTTGCCGCCAAAACTTTGAATTTTAACTGACTCCAAAGGCAGTTGTATATTTCTGAACGTTCAAAATGCCTTACACGGAAATATCAACCGTAATTCATGCATTTTAAGAGTTTATTTCTCGTAACTCAAAATGGATCTAAGTGGAAAGTTCCTACTGAGTTACGTTAATTTAAAAACATTTTTTTTTTACCGGTTGTAAATATACTTTTCAATTTGGCAACAAAAACTCAAAGTGTCATAACTGTCAGCCATTTTGCAAACCATGACAAGACGCTAATAAGTGTGGATGTTAGTTTGGTGCAGTTGAGATTTTCCACTGATTAACGGGAATATTCAAGGCAAAATCAAGGTAAGAATAATTAATTAAGTGTTTTTGTGTTATATTTTAGAAAGCTCAAGGTTTAAACTCTAAATATATCATAAAGTTTATGCAAAGGCACAAAAAATAACCTGTGAAATCATTTTTGTATGTTTGGGAAAATTTATTTTTAGTAGATTATTTTTTTAATTGACGGCAAATACTTTAGGAAACGTTTACATTGGTTACTTCACCAAAATATGCAGCTGACAAGACTAGTATTGGCATAAATAAAACCAGTAATCCTTCTTATAGTATAAACTAGCTAGTGTCCGTGGCTGCTATCTCTGTACATTACATTACATTTGTTTCGGCGACGTAGGCGTGAAGCGTACCTAACATATAAACAATTCGAAAATAAAACTTGCGTTCAAGTTTTATTTTTCAGGCTTATCCACTGAATAAATCTAATGGGCTTGTGTCCTGAAACAATCTAATAAGCCGAAGCACCCACACCTTTTAGAAAAAATGGACCGAATCATTCGTCACACACTAACTTCAATTTTAAATGTGGCCTTGAACGACCGAGCTTGGAGTCAAGCCACTCTTCCCATCCGTATGGGAGGCCTCGGCGTCCGCAAAATTACGAGTATCAGTTTACCGGCTTTCATATCCTCAGTTCATGGCACTGAGAAATTAGTCAGGAATATTCTAGCTTCCTCACTGACTGGTTTTGATGTGCCGTGCTTCACTGAGGCTATGGATGCCTGGAGACTCGCTTGCCCGAATCTAAATCTACCCGACTACCCATCGTCCCAAAGACGGTGGGACGAGCCACTCTGCAGAATAGTTCAGCATGACCTTATGGCCACATCTGCGACTGCTTCGGAGTGTGCGCGCCTGCTGGCTGTGGGACAATGGGAGTCGGGACTCTGGCTTCACGCACTACCATCGTCGAACATAGGCACCTTGTTCGACGATACTACTTTCCGCCTCGCTGCTTCCCTACGTCTTGGCGCTCCGTGTTGTTCTCCTCATCGCTGCCACTGTGGCGAAGTTGTCAACAGCCTCGGACACCAGGTCTGTCATGCAGCCGTAGCGCGGGTCGTATAGCGCGGCACGCGAACATTAATGACATCATCCGACGAGCTCTTGTCGCCGTCGGTGTTCCGGCTTTATTAGAACCCAGTGGCCTGGCACGTGACGATGGCAAGAGACCGGACGGCATGTCGTTATTTCCTTGGAAGATGGGTAGGCCTTTAGTGTGGGACGCTACCTGCGTCGATACTCTTGCGCCATCCCATCTTCCTAGCTCTTCGTGCTGTGCTGGCGCTGCCGCCGCGGCTGCAGAGAACCTCAAGCGGCGGAAATATAATAACCTCGTTGGAAATTATATTTTCGAGCCGTTTGGGGTTGAAACTCTCGGTTCGTGGGGTCCGAGTGCTCATAACTTGTTTAAAGATCTGTCAAGACGCTTAGTTGACACTTCGCGTGACCCAAGGGCTGGCTTTTACCTCGGCCAAAGGATGAGCATTGCCATACAACGTGGCAATGCTGCCAGCCTTTTGGGCTCCATTACCAGTGGCTAGCGATGCGGACGAATTTTTCGACGCCATATATGTTAGTTTTAATTTTAGTTTTAGTTAGTTAAGAGTTGTTTATTTTATTTTATTGAATATATATGTATAAGTCCGTCAGTTATATTATCAAAAAATATTTGACCCGTGTTTTTTTTTTTGTTACGGTAACCAAAATTGACGAAGTTACGACGCTTTTAAAATTCTCAGTACGTCACACCTTCACATAATTTTTACTGAGTCGTGACGTCACGAGCCCCCACTCCCGAGTTTTGATGCGTTTTATCTCTGACAATATTCATTAATTTACAAAAACAAAAAATACGTGTCCATCTGTACCGCACTTTACTCTCTGTACCGCATGCCCCCCAAACTGGTGTCCCCGACGTGAGTTTGGGGGGTATGCGGTGCAGAGAGTAAAATCCCCATTGAAAAGGAGGATCCTCCGCCCAGGCGGTTGTTGTGCCTGGGGGGCTACTGCCCGATAGTTCATATTCGGGTGTATGTATATGTTCAAATCGCATGGTAAACTCAGCTTGCAGTATTTAGGATTTTTTTAGTTCGCCGCCATCTGGCGTCGCGGTTCTTTTTGTTGCGATGCAGATTTGTTTCTTTGATTTTTCTTGTGGCGGCATTGATGCCGCTACATAATAAAACTAACCCATACCTAAAAAGAGGGCCTACTCTGCAAGCCCGATGTCCGTAGTTTTGGCCTTAGTTAAGGACGTTTTCTACTCAGTATCATCTACGAACTCATAATAAGTACCGAGCCCGACTTAAGAATGAATGACAACACGATTTGACAGTTACTGAAAATCGTGTTGTGATTAATTCTTAGTGGTTAGGTCATGGGGAGTAGAAATCGCCCGTAATTAAGGTAGAAACTATGGACTTTGGGCTTAAAGAGTGGCCCCTCTGATCACCAGCAGCGGAGGAAATATCTGAACTCTGACTTTGAAACTAATTCAAATGATGCAATAAACTAATAAAATTCCATTTTCGTGGACATTATTATTATTATTATTTATTTAATTCGAACACAAAGTATTCATATTTTTGTTAGTAACACTTAAAACTATGTTAGTAAACTTTTCTTAACATAGCTAATAAAATAAAATAAAACTAATTCATATACCTATAACTATGTCCGCTACCCGCTGCACCAGACCTGCAGCTGTGCACACGGGTCCAGTGTTCCAGGAACGGACAGTCAGGCTTATCCACTATCACCTTTAAAATGCTGTTGGTGCTCATCCGAAGCCTTCGCATCAGCGATGCTGTTAGTTTTCTTATAATGGCTTGGAAGCTATCCGTACCAGCTTCAGCAAACATGCCCGATGCGCTACAAAACCGCGGGAGCCCCAACAGCACTCTAAAGGCGTTGTTATACTGCACGCGAAGAGCGTTGTAGGCCCTCTGCGTATGTCTAACCCACAGGCTGCACGTGTAGAAAGACTGGCAGAACGCCTTGAACAGCGTGACTTTCACTTGTCTAGTACATCGCGCAAACCTACGGGCCAGCATATTACATCGGATCGACAACGCTCTTCGCTCCCTTTCGATGTCACTGTCATCATTCAGGTCCTCATTCACTATGTGGCCAAGGTACCTAAAATGCGACACTCTGTTTAGCGGCACACCATACAAAAATACTGGAGGAACCGTCATAGGCTTTTTAGTTCTTACCCTAAACACCACCAGCTCACTCTTCCGTACATTGTACAATAAACCATGAGAAGTGGCGTATCTCTCACATATCTCCAGCATCCGTCTGAGTCCATCAATCGATGGACTCAGCAGCACCATATCATCTGCATAGCTTATACTATTAACAATTACACCATCAATAGAACATCCGCTACCAGTGCCGCTGAGCTCCTCGATCAATTTATTGACGTATAAGCAGAAGAGCGCCGGGGAGGTCAAACCCCCTTGTCTCACACCACACTCCAACCCATACGCCCCAGACAAGGCACCCGACCACCTGACCTGGTTGATTTGGTGATCATACCAGTAGCTTAAAAGCTTAATGAGCTCATTAGGAATACCTTGCCCATGCAATTTCGACCATAAAATATTATAATCAACCAGGTCAAATGCCTTGGAGAGGTCCAAGAAAGCAGCATATACAGGCGTGTGTCTATCAGTATAGTACCTGACCGTGTGCTTCAGCGAAAGAATAGCAGTCTCTGTGGACAGCCCAGCTCTAAAACCAAATTGTGCATCATGTAGATTGAGCTGCCTAGTTACTATCCGCCCAAGCACACCGTCAAGAACCTTAGCTGTTACAGTGGCCAACGATATTCGTCTATAATTATCTTTGTCCGAGACATCGCCTGTCTTGTTCTTGACTATGGGCACAACTATTGTCTTCATCAGATCAGTAGGCAGATACGAGTGCCTCACGCAAAGATTATACAACATAGATAGGACTCTTGGCAGATGCGGACTAGCATATTGAAAATGTTCTATGCTGAGGCCATCGTGACCCGGTGATTTGCCCCTAGTCATCGACCGTATTACGTTCCGTATCTCTTCTGATGAAATACTAATGGGAACACCAGACAACCTACTCTCAGTGACATAAGCCCGTTCCACCGATTGAAGCCGCGAAGTTACTCCGAAATGTCTCCTAAACATGTTCGCAATCTCCTCAGGTTCAGTCCTGCCATTAACGCTCACCGGAACCGCAGGTTTTGGACTCAATCTTTGTGTAGATTTCCAAAATTTCTGAAAATGTTTGCCCCTATGCTCTGTTGCTAAAATGTTCATCTTAATTTTTTCCTCATTA
Source organism: Ceramica pisi (assembly GCA_963859965.1). Classification (NCBI taxonomy): domain Eukaryota; kingdom Metazoa; phylum Arthropoda; class Insecta; order Lepidoptera; family Noctuidae; genus Ceramica; species Ceramica pisi. The sequence continues at coordinate 4,468,781 of OY982538.1, forward strand.
TTCTGACAAAACTTTAACTTTTGTTTAAAAACTTTCCTAGTTTCTCTCATTTCCACAAACTGCTGCCCTGTGTGAGGTTTTCCATACCACACCCAGTTAAGAAAGGCCTTTCGCGCGTTCCCGTGAGCGTCCCTGACATACCGGTTCCACCCAATCACTGTACGCCGACCATTCCCAACTCTTAACAAACTAGAGCTGCCCTCTGCCGCTTCTCAAAGTGACGTCACAATTCTATTGTACAATGTATCAATTATTTTATAATGTTCTTTGTTATGGCAAAAAATATCACAACAGTTTCCGAGCTCAGATGGGAAGTCTATTTTTTTAAGTTGCTCCATACATAATCTAAAATAACAGTCTTTTTGTGCTGCATCTCTTTCACCCCATAAGGCTTTATCAACAATTTTTTTCCCCAGTTTAGCCGATGGATTCGTTGGCCTAACCATTCCAAGGTTAACTTGAATAGCAAGTGGAAAATGGTCTGACCAGAAAATGTCATGGTAAACTTCAACATTCCCTAGTGTTTTCCACGCTGCTTCCGACACCAAGCAATGGTCAAGCCAACGTCGACTCCCGCAGACATCACTGACAAAGGTATAAGTATCAGAATGTATTCCAAACTTGTGTGTAATAAAAGTGTAATCGGCACATCGCCAACTCTGTTCATCACAAAAACTTAATAGTTCCCGACTAAATAATTCACCAGGATGCGCATTAAAATCTCCGAGCATAGGTATATACATGCTCCACATTCGCACTCTCAACGATAGCCGCGATTTCACTTAGGCACTCACAGAATTCATACAGTTCGTCGGCATGTACACACTAAACAATAACAACGTGCGATCGGCGCAAGTCGCTTTGATAGCCGCGATACGATCACTCATACAAGGTATAACTGACACGGATGTAAATACCGATTTTCTCCATAAAAGAGCCACTCCACCATATGGCCTCCCTCTCAATACCCCCGCTGATGTATCCACCGCCGATTTCCCAAAATAACCAAAGTTATCATCTAAACTGCCAAGTATTGACAACTCATGCGGCAACAACCAGGTTTCTTGCAACGCAATGACATCCACAAACTTACAGTGGTTTTGTATACACCCGATTGATCTGTTCAAAGACTTTAAGCTATTGCTATCATCAATCTGTGTGCTATCCATTAACGAGATTTATTAACTACACTACATTATGGTAACCCAAGTAGTCTCGGGTTAAAATCAAAATTTTCCTCATTCATAATTTTAAGTTAATATTTATCCTGTTTGGATAAAAACAAGCGCCAACCGGTATGATAATTACGTTACATTAAGGCTCAACTCACACCAAAAGAGCGTCGAAGCGCAGCGAAGCGGAGCGCAGTTTCAGTGTCATATGAATTTTAACTTTATTTTCATTACTTTAATACTTATTATCGCATGAGAAACTCGCACGAGTCGCGCAGATGCCCGCGGCGCCGCGGGAATTCCGGCGAATTCCTTCTCTACCAAGCGGGTCGCTGCGCTTCGCTGCGCTTCGCCGCTCTTTCGTTGTGAGTTGACCCTTAGCGTATGAATACTAAAAGAAAGGCCACAACTGCAGATACAGTCGAGTACATTTTATTTTTAACCGACTCCAAAAAAGGGGAGGTTCTCAATTCGGCGGGTATTTTTTTAAATGGATTGGGATGCCATTTGGTCCCGTAACAATTTAATTTAATTTGGATCTTGAATTTGGCTTATTTCAATTTCTGCGTGGACGAAGACGTCGTCCAAGTATCACCACTTAAAAGTGAAAAATAAAAAACTTTTACAAAAAATGTAACCGACTTCAAAACAAAACACTACAAAGTATAAAATAACCTTTATTTCGGATTTCGGTGTTTTTCGTTTTGTATCTTTATTTTTTAACACTGACTTCCGAAATTAAGGCTATTTTATACTTTGTAGTGCTTTGTTTGGAAGTCGGTTATATTCTTCCTTATAACGAAACTCTCCAAATTTAATCTGCCGGTTGAGTTATGTTTTTATCTTATTAAAAAGACATAATAACATAACTCAAGCAGTCAAGGGTTAAATATTCAAAATTTTGAGTTTGTCTTTATCCTGTTTGTATAAAAACAAGCGCTAGCCGGTTTGAAATACGTAAGCATGATGTTAGATTCAGAGTATAAATACGATAGGTATGATAATTACGTTACATTAAGGCTCAACTCACACCAAAAGAGCGTCGAAGCGCAGCGAAGCGGAGCGCAGTTTCAGTGTCATATGAATTTTAACTTTATTTTCATTACTATAATACTTATTATCGCATGAGAAACTCGCACGAGTCGCGCAGATGCCCGCGGCGCCGCGGGAATTCCGGCGAATTCCTTTTCTACCAAGCGGGTCGCTGCGCTTCGCCGCTCTTTCGTTTAGCGTATGAATACTAAAAGAAAGGCCACAACTGCAGATACAGTCGAGTACATTTTATTTTTAACCGACTCCAAAAAAGGGGAGGTACTCAATTCGGCGGGTAGTTTTTAAAATGGATTGGGATGCCATTTGGTCCCGTAACAATTTAATTTAATTTGGATCTTGAATTTTGCTTATTTCAATTTCTGCGTGGACGAAGACGTCGTCCAAGTATCACCACTTAAAAGTGAAAAATAAAAAACTTTTACAAAAAATGTAACCGACTTCAAAACAAAACACTACAAAGTATAAAATAACCATTATTTCGGATTTCGGTGTTTTTCGTTTTGTATCTTTATTTTTTAACACTGACTTCCGAAATTAAGGCTATTTTATACTTTGTAGTGCTTTGTTTGGAAGTCGGTTATATTCTTCCTTATAACGAAACTCTCCAAATTTAATCTGCCGGTTGAGTTATGTTTTTATCTTATTAAAAAGACATAATAACATAACTCAAGCAGTCAAGGGTTAAATATTCAAAATTTTGAGTTTGTCTTTATCCTGTTTGTATAAAAACAAGCGCTAGCCGGTTTGAAATACGTAAGCATGATGTTAGATTTAGAGTATAAATACGATAGGTAAGGTCTCACGCTTCACACAACAACTTCACATCTATTCGCGAACGTTTCTCTACTACTAAACTACAAACAATATGGCCGCCATCAAGACCGCCTTCGTCCTCCTGCTGGTCGCCTTCGCCATGGTGATGGTGACCGTAGAGGCCGCCCGCGTCGGACCCTGCGACCAGGTCTGCGGCCGTATCGTACCTGAGAGGCACGAGTGCTGCAGGTCCCATGGCTACTCTGGCTACAGCGGTTGTAGAGGCGGGAAGATGTATTGTAATTGATGGAGCTCCGCGAGTCCACCGGTACCTTAATGGAGCTTCTATTCGACCTCCGTCATTCGAAGAACACAATGAGGTAATCAAGACCTTCCTGTTAAACTTAAATCATCAGTGATTCTATTTGTAAAGCTCCAATTTTTAAAATTAAGCCTGTGTTTTTTTGTTAATTAATTAAAATGGTTTAGTTTTTACATTTTCGTTTTTTTTTTCTTCATCTTTGTGAAATTGGTTTGGGTATAATTGCGATAGTTACCCTTCTTGCTGGTAGATAGGACTTTGGGAGAATCATATTAGAATCATAATATTAATCACTCAACAATCTGCCAAATTTCATTTTCATATTTATCGCTAACGCATTAGGTTCAAGGTTGATTGGGAAAATTTTAGAGTCAGGTAGCGTGATTTGCTTTCTGATTCTGCTAAAGTGGCCTTGTTAGACCCGCAGATTTGTTTATTATAATGTTGTGTAAGTGCATAACCAACATAATATTAGTCTAAGATAAAGCATTGAGGTAGATTATACAAGAGACACGAAAGCCGCACAAACGCCACCAATTGTATGTTTTTACCGTATTTTAAATTTGGTGTACAATAAAGTATACACAAATAAATAAACGCGAGTTGGACTCACTTGCAACGGGTTCCGAATGAAACTCATTTTTGTAACATGTTACTTTTAGTTTTAAACCATAAACTTCTTATAGGTTGGTGAAGTGTATTATGATCTAAGTAACTGCTTGGCATGGTCTACATATTACACTTTTTTATGGATGGGAAATTATCAAATGACTCCTCCCGCTCTGGGCAGAGCAGAAGGGAATGTCAGACTCTTACTGACTAAAAAACCCATCCGTGTTCCTCCTAGTGCCTTTTGCGATCCAGGGCCGCGGTGACTCTTTCGAATCCACAACCCCAGGCAAGGACATCGGGTACTTTCATCCCGGTAGTAAATTCCCTTGGTGTAATTTTCAACTTTAACGCGAGCGATGCTGCTCGCAGGACTCAGCTAGTGATTGAAATAAATGTTGAGTAAATATTTCAAGGTTAATTAGGTAGCTGGTGACGTTGACTAGATCAAGGCGTAAGTATTATTTTTATACTAACCTAGCGGGCCCCGTCTACTATGCTGACATCTGTGCACACAACGCACCGTCGACTAGGGCCTGGTTCTCATCGGATAGTGATCTGCCCAAGGCTGGGAGTCCGCAGGTCCTACGGTGACCGCCGGGGGCATTTTCTTCTGTTGCGGCGGTTGGGGCATGAGGTTTCCCTCTCTCATACGCGTTCGGCCTCCTCCCTCGCTAGCATTACTGCTTCGCAGAACGAGGTGACCACTCCCCATACCTTCTCGCTCCAAACCATAGATTGAACCAGAACCGGTCGCGAGAGGCCGCCGCCGCCGATCGCCTCGACAAGGACCTGGTGGTAGTCCACCCACAAGTATTATTTATTACTAACTAGCTGTCCCCCGCGGCTTCGCTCCCGTCAATTAAGCATTCATTGCACATATCGAGTTTTCATTGTTTTTAAGATGTATTCTGCTATTCGGGTCGGAGACAAATCCAACGAATCAATAACCTTGAAAATTGGTTCAACAGATCTCGAGTTATAAGTGTTGTAACAAACCCGTCTTTGTTTTATATAATTATATAAGACGAAGATGACCCGCGCAACTTCGTCTGCGTCACATTTTCCATTACTGCTCCGCTCCTATTGGTCTTAGCGTGATGATATATAGCCTATAGCCTTCCTCGATAAATGGGCTATCTAACACTGAAAGAATTTTTCAAATCGGACCAGTAGTTCCTGAGATTAGCGCGTTCAACCAAACAAACAAACAAACTCTTCTGCTTTATAATATTATTATATATTATATTATATATTATATAATATATTATATTAAATATATAGTATAGATTTATTTGCCTAACAAGTAAAACTATAACACTACAGCTGGCTCAGTTGCCATAACAAACCAGCTTTCGGTCCATCCGTCCGTTCATGCGTCTGTTTGTCAGCGGACTGTATCTCAAGAACCGTTAAAGGTAGACAGTTGTAATTTTCACAGACTGTGTAAAGTATTCTATATGTTATTCCAAACATAATCTACCTCTTCTATGCTAAATTTCATCTGGATCCGTTCATTCATTCAAAAGTTACAAACATCCATCCAAACTTTCGCATTTATAATATTAATAAAGAAGAAGATAAATAACTAGTAATTATGTAGTATTAGCATATTAATATTAAGACCTATCACAATTCTTGACGTATGGAGTCGAGGGCAGAATTCATTTAAAAAACCCAAAATGTTTTAAAACTTAAAAACAACATTAACGGGTTTAAAATGTTTAAATAATAAGTTATTGAACCGCTTAAGAAATTGACTTTTTCCTCATTTAAAGAAGCCGGTTTGGAAATTTTTCGAGTAGTGGAAACTGGAAAAAACCAGCCAAGTGCGAGTCGGACTCTCACACGACGGGTTCTGCCGGTGTATTCTGTCGACGTCTCACCGTATACCAAGTGAGCTGTTTCCATCTCGTTTGTATGGTTTGGCATCTCACTTGTTCGACTTAGGAGACTATTCATCCGCAAAATATTTCATCCGCGGATGAAACTTTACCCTTTTAAAATTGTAAGGCGACAAATCATCCGGAGTTCGGAAGAGTCGTCGCATAGTTAATATTGATGTGGTCATATCGGCCAAACAGACAAACAAACATTTGTGTATAGGAACATTGTCTATGTCTGTTTTTTGGTTTCGCCAGTTTCGCTAGCGGCTATGTGTAGATAATAACGTCGTGGTTAAATCGAACAAAAATACTTGTATGTTTAAGAATCACTTCGTCTAAGTTTTTACTTCGACATGTCTACAGAATCTCATATTTCCGTTCTATAAACCGAAAAAACACGTATTTTATATGGGTGTGGTAGCCTTCTTTATTTTTTAACCGACTTCCCAAAAAAGAGGAGGTTATCAATTCGGTTGTATGTTTTTTTTTTTTTTTTTTTTTTTTTTTTATGTTTGTTACCTCATAACTCCGACAATTATGAACCGATTTGAAAAATTTTTGTTTCATCTGAAAGGATATGCTTGCAGATTGGTCCCATTTAAATTATATCGAAATCGGTTACGAACTTTGGATTTTAAATCGAAATAGCTGGAATTTGACTATTTAGATGATTCTTTGATAATCGAAATTGCGTATTTTGCTTTTCTGCGATTTGGCAGTGGTGTGGTAGGTGTGGGGCGCCACTAAAAAGTGAAAAATAAAAAACTTTTTACAAAAAAATACAACCGACTTCCAAAAAAAAAAAACACTACAAAGTAAAAAATAACTTTAATTTCGGAAGTCGGTGTCAAAATACGAAGAAACGAACAAAAACACCGATTTCCGAAATTAAAGTTATTTTTTACTTTGTAGTGTTTTTTTTTTTTGGAAGTCGGTTGTATTTTTTTGTAAAAAGTTTTTTTTAATATTTGTTGTTATTGTGGCAATAAAAATACACTCTGAAAATTTTAACTGTCTTCCTATTACGGTTATTGAGATACTGCCCGCTGACACACAGACTGACGGACGAACAGTGGAGGCTTAGTAATAGGGGTCCGTTGGTTACCCGTCGAATACGTTACCCTAAAAACACACACAGATACAGTAACAGGATTATTAATTTCAATTAAGAACGTTCTGTTCGTTCTGAGTTTCCGGTGCTGACTGTACATTTGTACAAGCTTACGTTTTCTATTTTTTTTAGCTCCACAAAAAGCAATCAACAATGCTCGAGTTTGAACTGTAGAACGATGTATGCAGTAATCGAGATTATTCGTGAGTTTAAAGCAGGCCAGTGACTTGATTAAAAGTTTTTATAGAAACATACGGAGTCTAAATTAGAGGCAGATTTGTTCGATTCAACTAACATCAAATCAATCAACCAATCAATCCTAATATATAAAACTTGAGGCCGCCCGCGACTTCATCCGCGTATAAATTCTCGTTATTCCCGTGTAAATCCCGATCCCTCGGGAACTCCAGGATAAAAAGTAGCCTATGTGTTATTCTGGGTCTTCAAATACATACATACCAAATTTCATCGTAATCGGTTTAGTAGTATTTGCGTGAAAGAGTAACAAACATCCATACATAATTACATACTCACAAACTTTCGCATTTATATTACTAGAGGCCGCCCGCGACTTCATCCGCGTATAAATTCTCGTTATTCCCGTAAAAATCCCGATCCCTCGGGAACTCCAAAGTAGCCTATGTGTTATTCTGGGTCTTCAGCTACCTACATACCAAATTTCATCGTAATCGGTTTAGTAGTATTTGCGTGAAAGAGTAACAAACATCCATACATACTTACAAACTTTCGCATTTATAATATTAGTAGGATTAGTAGGAAGTAGGATTCTTCCGACTGACTGACAGACAACGCACAGCCAAAACTACTGGTCGTAGAATGCTGAAAATTTGGCATGTACGTTCAGAAAATTACGTTTTTACCATTCTCGTAGGGAGTTTCTGGCATAAGCTAGAATTTTTTATTATTATTTTTTTTCTATTTATAGGCATACGTTTGACCAGTATTCACCTGATGTAAAGCGATGATGCGGTCTAAAGTGGAGCACGCTTGGCTAGAAGTAACCTATTCACTCTTGACTTAAAGACTCCAAGGTTGTAGCTATCAGGAAACACAGACTCAGGCAGGGAATTCCACTCCTTAGCTGTACGCACAATGAATACCTTCATTGTGCGTACAGCTTCCCGTCTTCGCGTTCCCAAAACGTTTTGAGCGTTTAGGTGGAATGTCCACCATGAACCGTAATACATTTTACTGCCGAAACGGGTAGTCAAAAGCTCATGTCTGACTGCTGGTCAGTCTTGCCAAAGGATACCCAGTAACTGAGTTTTTAGAGGTCAGACAGGCATTAGCTCAAAATATTCGGTATCCAGCTACATCTTGCCGTCATCCCATTGGGCAAGCCAAAACCAAAAGACAATTGACATTAAAAAAACCTTGAAACCAAAATTTATCCCGAATTTATTACGCCATTTTTTTTTAACCACACACATTATTTTAAACTCCTTGCGTATATTTTTTACTTGTTAGCCCGTCAAACGGCTTTCCCGAGCCAAGTCGGTCTTTAACGGCAACTGTATAAAACCTATAAAAGATGGACGTGGCAGGGTTATAAAGTGAGGTTTTCGCTATATTGTTTCCTTTAAACTATCGCTAGTAATATTGATACCAAGTAGTTTTCTAAGGCGATAAAAATTTGCGCAGTTATAGTATTTCTAGCAGCGTAGGATTGAATGGTATAAAAGGCTTATTTCCGCCATCAATAAATTGTAAAAAATAATGGACATGTATTTTATTATTTTGTAAATCAATGAATATAGACAAAGATAAAACGCATCAAAACTCGGGAGTGGGGACTCATGACGTCGCAACCCGCTAAAACTTATACTACGGCATGACGTTTTGAGAATGTTCCAGTTTGCAGGCTTGAAACCTTCGGAAGGTGCAGTACCGGTGGTCCCGGCCGCCTAATGGCGGTCGTCAAATAAACCATTTCAGAGACCTTTCAGGCGGTTAAAAAGTTCTGACATTACCTGGTGTGTGGAGCAATACCTTCCATTATCACGTTCATGTTCCATTTATACATTCCCCTATGTTTCCAAATTAAGCCCCGCTTACAGTAACAGCAACAAAGTTAGTGGACGTCACCGCAAACAGTCGCAACTTGCAACGTATCAACAATTCAAGTGTTTTACTAAATTGTTTGAATTTTAGAAGAGCGTGCATTGAACGGGTTGAGCTCGTCTCGAAAGTTGGGTGAAGTTAGGCATTCACCTCACTCGCTAGTGGCGTATGCAGGTAAATATGCAATAAAGGTAAGCATAATTAAACAGTAAGTTTACAGACGCTTTAATCTTCAAAGTTAATTAACTTAAGACTCGGAATGAGGGGTGAATACTGAGACGATGAGTGTGAGAGATAACGTTTATGCTGCAATGTCACCTCCGCCGGGCCCTGGCAGAAAGGGAAAACCCAAAAAGTGCTGGCTTGATCTCGTCCAGGATGATATGCGTGCCAATGGACTCTTAACCTAGGATGCCGAAGACCGTGCGAAGTGGAGTAGAAAAACCTGGAAAGCGGACCCCAGGCTCCGAAACAAACCAGCTGAGGATGTAACCGAGAACACGCTCAGATGAGAGAGAGAGTCACAAAGTAATATAAGTGGAAACTTATTGGAAACCAGCTTCTGCCAGCGGCTTCACCCGCGTGACCCTTAGGGAACATACTCCTGTAATAAAAGTAGCCTATGTGTTATTCCAGACTATAATTTACCTCGCGAAATCGCTTTCATGAATATCCTCTCAGGCGTTTTTTTTTAGACATTGCCCCACAGTAAGAATTTCTCCTGCATTGTGGGTGCATTCACAAACATAACTCACATACACAATCATACAGAATTGGAACATCTATCTGTAGGCCATAAAAATATTTGTTCCGTGCGGTGGTATAGAACCCGCGACACGCAGCGCAAAAGCCAATCCCTCAACACTACCAACACGCTCGCCAACCGTGTATTAGTCAATATGAAATGGCCAACATTCAAATATTTAAAAACAAACCCCCAATATACAACAGTCGTTCCCAGCAATCACAACAAAATATACAAATATTTTTTTTAACTACACACAATAAAAATCACTTGAAAATATCGAAAATTAAATGTACATTTTCATGTAGGCCATATTCCCAGTGCGGCTACCCAGTCAATACCGGCTTATTGTCGACAAAATTGATTCTCGTACAACGGGTACCCGATCTCATTTGTGATGTTATTTCATCAAATCCATTTGTGAACACGCTGTATTCGTAATTGGGGAGCGGAGTGGATGTGAGCCGCGTCTTATATAAATAAATTCTTCGACGGTATGGGAAGAATTCTGAATTGATGGAGCCAGTAATAATTAGAAAATGTTAAGAAAATATTTTGATAGACAGCCATTTTGTTAACTTGGGAGTCTAAATGTGCTCTGCGGCTCTGTTTGCTTTCTCTTTGCTGGATTAAAAATATCTAGCATCCGTTTTCAGCCTTCGTTTGCAGGCACGATTCTCAGTATGATGGGTTCGTGGTGAAAATAAATAGTGCTATTCGTTCTTTTCTTTCTCACAGTAGAATCATGACGCCAACTAAGCATTGGCACTGCATAGTAACGGCTGAAGACGAGTATTAATTTATTTTCCTTTTTAGGAAAACGTTGCCCCACACTGGGAATCTCTCCTGTGTCGTAAGTGCGTTTACAAACATACAATTTCACATACACAACAGCCTGACCCGGAACAACTATCTGTAAGCTATAAAAATATTTTTTCCGTTCGGGAATCGAACCCGCAACAAGCAGCGCAGCAGTCCATCGCTCAACCACTGCGCCAACCGTTTCGTCGCAGTAAGTTAGAATTACCTACCTAACTTCTTACTTTGACGAACCAGTTGGCGCAATGGTTGAGCGATTCACCGCTCCAAAATTGGTTATTAAAGTACCAATGAAGTTGATCGCGATCAAGCTGCATTCAAGAGTTGTCAGTGTCAATATTCCATAGAAAATAATGAAACTGACGCCCGTAAACTTGGTTCATGTGTTGATCGCGTTCCGTTTCCAATTAATGAAATCCGCCCTAAATACTCGTAGTGTTGGCATGTGTAGCTCTAGCCTCAATACTCACTCTCTTTTGCATTGTATAATTTTAGTCATAAATTATTTCGCAACGAATGTAACCATCATTTTGTAAACAATGACATCTGGTTTAAAACAGTGTCCATGGAGTTTCTTGCACGTTCTTCTCCACAGGATCTACTCTTTGGAACGTGCAACTGCCGCGCTGGAGACGGGGTCGGTAGGTGTGTTATGTTGCAGAACAACCTGCTGCTCTTGTCGCTAGCGCGGCAGGATTAGCTTCATTTATTTGACTGACAGAACTTGACTATTCAAAAGTGCCTGTAACTGGTCTATTTGCAATAAAGGATTTTGTATTTTGTAATACACAGAAAACCTATTTAGACGATTATTATGACAAGCTGAATAAAGTTTTTTTTAATGGATTTCATTTTCTAGTTGCTTTAAGTATGGTGTATAATAAAGAATTAAGAAAGCACCACAAAACTTTGAATGAACCTGTGAAGATATTCGACATTGTGTCAGTTATATAGGAACTCAAAGGTAGAGCGACTCTTTTGCTAAATGTATGCCATTTTTTGTTAACGTTTGTATGTAACTGAAAATGGGCAGAGTCCGTAAGATTGTAATAAATCTTGACTAGATTATAATTTCTCGAAATATTTTTAAAAATCGTTTTGTATTTCATAAATCCCATCCAAATTCAAAACATCCGTGTCTTATTTAGAAAAACAGTTTACGATTCACCTGATATTTTACAATCTTACGGCGTTTGCCATTTTCTGGTAACATAATAATATAGATTATTAAAAGGACTATTTGTATTAATGTAATGGCCACATATTACTTCATTTTAAAGTTCAATTAAAAACTTCATTCAATTTTATGATACCAACACTCAGATATGTATAGGGAAAAAAATATGGTTGATTTTATTAGTAAGCCATCTAAATACACCAGCAGCATTCCAGTGCCAGAATTTAAAGTTTATAGACAAAGTAAGGAGCGAGCGAAGAGCCCGTAATTTAATTTAAAAGTACGTGATGCAAAATGCCCGTCTTCACAACGTTTTTAATGAAAACGTCTTTTGAATCATTTCTACAAAAATGAATTTTAAATATGCATTTTAAATTCTGGTCTTTTTAATCTCGCTTTAACACTGTCACTCAAATTAATGAGAACTGACAAGAGGTCAAGCTGCTTTCAGATTAAGCTATAATATATAGCATAAAGTATATAGCTCATAGCACAACAATATCGCGCACCATACATTGTCAATAATACACCATACAACAATACACAATATACAATAATAATATACAGTACAGTGTGAACGTGTCCATGACAATGTTGGTGCGCAATATTGTTGTGCTATGAGCTATATACTGTATACTATTATATTATAGCGTAGTCTGAAAGGAGCTTAAGGATTCGGACGTGTCTTTTGTCTGGCTCTTTTATGTTTTCGATATAAAAAACTGGCCAAAAGTGAGTCGGACACAGACCAGAGAGTTCCGTATATGAGAAGCAATAATAGAATAATAGAAGTCCGTTTAACAAGTTATTCTTGTATTTCTGAACGCGTAAGTAAGTTTGTTCGTAAAGATTTTCACTTTTTGTCTCACTTTGTGTCACTAACGAAGTCATGATTGCATCGGCTCGTGACAGTGGCTGAGCTGTCACGAGCCGATACAATCACGACTCCTTTGTAGGAGAGAGATGTAGCTATACAAGACGAATGACACTCACCCCATTTTCACAACAGAATCCAGTTTTCAGTGGCATGTTCCCGTAGGAAGTGCTAAATTTGGAATGTTATTTATGGTCATCTTTCATCTTAATATCATATTAGTAAAAACCGGCCAAATACGAGTTGGACTCTCACACGATGGGTTCCGTTTGATACACCGACAAAAAACAAGTTTCTTGTATGGGAGCCCGTTTAATTTTCAATTCAATTTTATTTCATTTCTTGTTACAGCGGCAATAGAAGTACACATTCTGTGAAAATTTCATTTTTCTACCTACAAAGCTGCTTTCAGACTACGCTATAATATATAGCATAGAGTATATAGCTCATAGCACAAAAATATCGCGCACCATACTTTGTCAATAATATGTAGTACAGTACAGTGTGAACATGTCCATAACAATGTATAGTGCGCAGAATGGTTGTGCTATGAGCTATATAATAATATTCTATTATATTATAGCGTAGTCTGAAAGCAGCTATATGGTTCATGAAGTACCGCCCGCTCACAGACAGACGGAAGGGCAGATGCACAGACGGATAGACAGTGGTAGCTTAGTATTAGGGTTCCGCTGGTTACGCTTTGAGAACGGAAATAAAGAAACTTTTTACAAAAAAATACAGCCGACTTCCAAAAAAAAACACTACAAAGTAAAAAATATCTTTAATTTCGCAAGTCGGTGCCAAAATACAAAGAAACTAACAAAAACACTTTGTAGTGTTTTTTTTTTGGAAGTCGGTTGTATTTTTTTGTAAAAAGTTTTTAACCGACTTCCCAAAAAGGAGGAGGTTCTCAATTCCATTGTATGTTTTTTTTATTTTTCACTTTTTAGTGGTACCCCACACCTAACAACACCACTGCAAAATCGCAGAAAAGCAAAATACGCAATTTCGATTACATAAAACTATCATCCAAGTAGACGAATTCCAGCTATTACGATTTAAAATCCAAAGTTCGTAACCGATTTTCATAAAATTTAATTGGGACCAATCTGCAAGTATATCCTTTCAGATAAAAAAAGATTTTTTTAAATCGGTTCATAATTGTCGGAGTTATGAGGTAACAAACATAAAAAAATAAACATACAACCGAATTGAGAACCTCTTCCTTTTTGGGAAGTCGATTTTTAATAAAAATATTTAAAAAAAAATAAAAATACAATAATGTATGTTTCAGTAGTCATGCTCATAATATATGCAAAGATATATGTTTTTAAAACCCGAAATTTCTCATTTGTCGATGTTAAAACATAGATAAATTACATCAGCCAATCCTGCTCAGACCACTTCGTCGATCGTTCACTCCGCCCCTCTTTTTTACATACAACAATCCAGTTGCCATAGGTAATTTATGATAGCCACTTAGAGAATCGTATTTAGAATGATTTTCCTTATTTTTGTTTTTAAATTGCAGATTTTTACTCGTTAATTTTTTTACGAAAAAGGGTCGATCTTCAAGGTTAAGCAACGCTTGCCGAGGTTGGTCTGTGGATGGGTGACCATCTCAACATACCGAGTTTCCTCCGTGCCTCGGAAAGCACGTTAAGCAGTTGGTCCCGGCTGTCATTTGTAGATCTTTGGCAGTCGTTACGGATAGTCAGAAGCCAGAAAATCTGACACCAGTCTTGCCAAGGAGTACGGTGTTACCCAGTTAATGGGTTGTGGAGGTCTGGTAGGCAGCCGCTCCACGTAAAATACTGATATTCAGCTGAATCCGGTTTGACTGGAAGCCGACCCCAATATAGTTGGGAAAAGGCTAGGCAGATGAGTAGGTAGCCTTTTCTGTGCCCTGTATGTAGGAATTTGTTCGAAAGAGTCACCGTGGCCCTGGAACGCAAAAGGCATTAGGAGGAACAAGGATGGGTTTTTGTTAGTAGGAGTCTGACACTCCCTCCTGCTTTACCCAGAGCAGGTCAGTTCAGGTTCCGAAGTTTCGCTTGTATCGCCAATTCAATACTGAATCCCATTAATTTCAGTTTTAATATAATATAATCCATGGTGCTTGGCAACTGGGCTTAACCCAGTTGTATATATCCCTTGGTGCCTATTGGCCTAACTCAAATCTGTCTCCTGTCAAAAGGAGGGAAGTGGAAATTATATTTATTTTTTTCCTGCTCCTTCGCTGTACTCTTCTGATTAATTTCGATGCGGGAGCCAAGACAGTTGAATTGTTTCTCCGGGACTCGTCGGGCTTCATTAGCTTGGCGTTTTTCTGGTGGTCGCCACTGTTGATTCTGGCTTTCAGGAGTTGCAGTGGTTGGGAATGTGTGGCCGGCTTGTCCAAACAAAAAAAAAAAAGTTAAATACTGACTGTCGCTTTTTTTTTATGTGTGGCCTCTAGCAGGTCAACCTAAGGAGATTGGCTTCTGCTTAACCGGACTTACCTGTAAAGGCCTTAATACAGTATTAAAGCCTCCAGCCAGGCCACCTTATATAGTCCCACAGTGAATAGCCCTGTTGAATTTTTTAAAACTGTCAGTTATGGATGTTGGAATATTCCATGGCATTCTAGCCAAACCTACTTGTGAAGCAGCAAAAATGTTGTATTCCTTTATAGTTAAGAGATAAGCCTAGTTTGTAATTTTTATTAAGTAGTTTATATGTAGCAGTACGATGGGATTGACATCGTCACATTAGTGTACAAAAATCCCTTAAACAAATAAAGAAAAAAAAAAAAATTGTCCCACAGTTATTTCCAGAACCTTCGAGTATGGAAACATCTAGAAAGTTCGGGTACATACCGGTCCGACCGACCAGGTGTAGAAACATCGAGAATGTTCTAGGATCGAAAAGTCTAGAAAGATCGTGACTCCATTAGTTCTGCTACTCGATACTAGATGGCGTTAGTAGTACGTTGTGTACCCGGCATTCATTCTGGCGCGTAACAATATTGTAAAACGATCACTTGTGAGTTAAACTCGTGCGCCGAGAGTCTTTGCTTGCAATACCTTTTTTAAGGATGGGAAATCATCAAATGACTCCTTCTACTCTGGGCGGAGCGAAAGGGAGTTTCATGAGACTTTTACTGACTAAATCCCATCCGTATTCCTCCAAATGCCCTTTGCGTTCCAGGGCCGCGGTGACTCTTTCAAACTAATTCCGCAACCCTGTCTTTCCGGTTGACGTAATCTCATTGTCTCTTAAAACACTTTCTAATACCGCGCACAGTTAGTCTCAACCATCGTCTTGCCACAGACTTGCGCGTAGAGAATCCCTAAGGAATTGCCGAGTCGTGAGTTCATGACAGGGTTTTCCGTGTTTATCTCAGGTCAAACACGTGAGGTAGTAAGATCAAGTGTTATTAAATTCTTCAAGACAAAGCACAGCCGAAACTACTGTTCGAACAAAGCTGAAATTTGGCATGCAGGTTCGTTGAGGAGTGTAGCGAGCCTTAAGAGAGGATTTTTTTTGATTGATCCAACCTATTTAAATCAATTTTGTAACTAGGTACACTAAATTTCCTCAACCTATGTTCAATGCATGCCGTGGTAGCCATTACAGAATGTATACTTCATCACGTGTACTTCATCTTGTTTTTTGGTGTATGCTTTGTTGGTTGTCCTTAAATACATAAATTTCTCGACATTCCTACAGAATCGGAAAAAAACGTGACATGCGCGTACGACATCGCGGAAAAAAACTAGTAAACATTATAATTGTTCATACATGTTTTTCCTATCATGCGGGCAGCACGTGCGCGGAATGCGGTTTGGCTGCACCCTGCACATGCGTCACGTGTTTAATCACTGGTGACACGCACGACACTGCAGCAGCAAACAAAATATTTGTCCTGCGTGTGGCCAGGAGCGTACTTCCACCCGCATGCGGACCACATTTGGGTGAATGGGCACCACATTAAGAATTTCTCCTGTATCGTGGGTTTGTTTAAAAACATACAAAGTAATTCTGATTTACATTATTTTGACATTTTATCAATCTTCATGGACCATTCAATTATTTTATACGGACATTTTATAGCGATATGAGGTATTGGAAACCTCTGATGTCACATTATTTTGACATTTTAAATCAAATATTTGAGAAATAATATATTAGAATTAATTTGTTTAGTCAGACATTTTTGTAGCAATTATGATAACTGATGTATGAATATGATATTTTAAATCAATTAAAATGTATACTGTATAAATATTTGCACACCACAAGTTATGGTAGAATGTAAATGGCTCTCATTGTATTAAGATCACACTTCTTTGTACACCTACATTCTGGCAAATAAATATTATCTTATCTTATCTTATACACAAACAGCCAGACCCGGAACAACTATCTCGAGGCCACACAAATAGGTGCGGGAATCGACCCCACGACACGCGGCTCAGCAGCCAATCACTCAACCTCTGCGCCAACAGTGTCGTCACTCTACAATTACAGTAAGTACAACACATTTATGAAACTAGTCTAAAAAATAAACACTCATTATTTCAAACCCAACGGGCCATTTCCATCATCAACAATCCGCAACAAATTGACCCAGAATCACTGGCATTTATTATATACATTCGGAGAACAATGTGAAAAAAGATTGTAAAAATTCAGTAGTTTTTGTACTGATCCATTGTTAAGCAGTATTATCTGCGGATCAGGGCATACGGTGACTCTGAATCTACACACAATCCGTTAAGTAAATAGGCGACGTGAACGTACTTCAATCATCACGGACCGAGTTGCCTGTTTTTACCTAAAATCTTAATTTTTTCTAACCACATAGAAAGTAATCCCATACATTGAGGCCTCTGCTCCTTACTATCAGAAACTTGTCGTTACTTCCGCGGCAATGGATGTGTGTGTGAGTCTTAATGGTCGGACGTTTAGTGGATACAGAACCGTAGGTAGTAGCTAAGTGATTGATCATCAGTAAGGAAATCTTAGTAAAGTCTTGAACAGAACACCTTCGTCTTGGTCTTGTCAGTTGAACCTGTTAGACTTGGAATGTTTTCTGTTTTCTTTTGTAGGTGCGGTGTGGTTATGTTATTGTTTGAAGGGAAGCAGGAGTCTTCATGGTTTGAGGAAGGAAAGTTAAGGATCGCTGTCTCTGATATGTTCCTTAACCTTTATCTCTTGTTTAGGGTTCCGCACCAAAATGGTAAAAAGGAACCCTTATGGTGTGACTAAGTCTGTCCGTCTGTCACAGCTGGACATCCATAGATACACCAACCATACGGGTTTGATGAAAAAACATTTTTTGAGTTCCAGTTCTAAGTATGGGGACCCCCAAAATTTATTGTTTTTTTTCTATTTTCGTGTGAAAATCTTAATGCGGTTCACAGAATACATCAACTACCAAGTTTCAACAGCATAATTCTAATAGTTTCGGAAAAAGTGGCTGTGACATACCGACGGACAGACAGATTTCAACTGTCTATCTGTAACAGTCCTTGAGATACAGCCTGCTGACAGACGGACAGACGAATAGAGGACGCTTAGTAACAGGGTTCAGTTGGTTACCTTTTGAATACGGAACATTAAAACTGAAGGTAGTTAAAAGGTTGATCATTCATTCTCAATTTATTAAATCCTTTACTCAAAGTATTAAAGTACCAAGAGACTTTTCAATTAGTGTCCGTGGCGAATAAAGGCTATCCTCCTAGGATACCCAGATTAAGTTTGTAATCAGAGCGATTTAATCAGTTCTAATCCGTGTGCCGTGGTTCGCGCTGTTATTTCATTCGTGCATAGCCTGTCTCTCGGGCTATATTAGTCGCGGAGCTATTGTGTACAGGGCGATGTTTTAACTGGAACTATGAAATGAGTTATGAATTTAATTTTAGACGGGAGTAATGCCTTATTTGTTTTTAGGGTAACCAAAGAAAACCTCTATGCCTCAATCTGTCCGCGGGTTCTCCAAGCCTCGTGAATCGTAGTTGACATTTGAAGTTGAAAGAGTACACTTGTTACAGCGGCAAATAATATTAAATTAAATTAAAAATTCAGCAGCAGCAACAGTTGTTGTTGTTGTTGGTTGTTGCAGTTGTTTGCTTCCTCCACTTTGTCACATAAACCTTTATAGGTTTCAGACAAGTGTTATATTTGTTAATGCAGCTTGTAATAATGTTTTATGGAAAATAAAAGAAAAAAAAAAAAAGTTGGATTATCAAAAAATATTTGACCCGTATTTTTTCTTTTGTTACGAGAACCAAAATTGACGAAGTTACGACACTTTTAAAATTCTCAAAATGTCACGCCGTGGCATAATTTTTTGCGGTTAGTGACGTCACGAACCTCCACTCCCGAGTTTTGATGCGTTTTATCTTTGTCAATATTCATTGATTAAAAAAAACAAAAATTATGTGCCCATGTGTTAGTCTTCTCGGCTTGCAATGGACGACCATCCATTGCAAGCCGAGAAGACTAAACACTCCTTATGGCTTGGGAAAAGGCAGAAATGACACCAGCCTTGCCAAAGGGTAGGTACTGCATGTGTTATGCAGTTACTGAGATCTGGAGGACAAGACAGGCAGTCGCTTCATAAAGTATAAGAATGGAATCTTACCACATTACATTTGAAAAAAAAATTGGCAGATTAATTTAGGGCCTCAAGTACCTAATAACAAACCTGAAAGGGGTTCTTATAAAATCGAAGTGTGTTCAATAGGGCATGTGGGGTATTAATAAAAGAACGCTATTTGCTCCTTCTCAAACCTTTTTTTTAGGTCGCATGGTTTTCGACTTTTGACGAAAAAAGTAAAAAAAAATATCTCCGCAGTTTGCATAAAGAAAAATCTGAAATTATTCTGTGATAAAAGTTAGTGTAAAAATTACAGGAAAAATAAAATGATGTCTGGAAAAGCACACTTTTTCAGGAAACATCAACATACATTACATTACTTCCACTATCGTCCAAGAGATGGCGCTGATTTAAAACAGCAATATGCACCGCAGTGTTAAAATTCTGTGACAAATATAGGCCTCGCCGATGAAAATTTAAAACCATTTCACGTCCGGCTCGCTCTTGACCGGATTTTTATCCTTGTTTGTGTACTACTAATACTAGTTATAAAATATTAAATGGACTTTATTGTATTAAGAAATGAATAAATTAATTATATTAAATAGTAATAAACACATTAATAATGTCCAAGTACTTTTTAATATTTAATAATCAGCAAAGCAATTCATTACCAACTAATTTATTGCGATGTAAATTACTTTTCACATTTTTATAACACTTTATAAATCATGGAATGTGCTGGCAAGCGGTGCGTGTTCACACGAATTAGATTAAGTATTAAAACCTATTTCTGTTAAACTCATTAGTCAACCTATCAGACTAATTATCGGTAAGGGTGTCAGATATTAATTGTGCTTTTCAAGCGTGACTACTGCAAAAATGCTGCGTGAAGACTTTTACATAACTTATTAACATTTCCGATTTCGAGGAGCTCGTGGCTAAATAATAACAGCCACACAGGTCAATCTGCAAGGTTAAGCAACGCTTACCGAAGTTGGTGTGTGGATGGGTGACCATCTTAACATACCGAGTTTCCTCCGTGCCTCGGAAAGCACGTTAAGCTGTTGGTCTTGGTTGTCATTTGGAGATCTTTGGCAGTCGTTATGGATAGTCAGAAGCTAGAAAATCTGACTCCTGTTTTGCCAAGAAGTACCGTGTTACCTAGTTAATGGGTTATAGAGGTCTGGTAGGAGAATATAAGCTGAATCCGGTTTGACTGGAAGCCGACCCCAATGAAGTTGGGAAATGGCTGGGCAAATGGTGAATGAATTACAACCAATCCGTCAAATTGTACAACTCTTGACTTCCAGACAGTTCTTACATTAAACTCTTAACAAACTACGTGGTACTGGGACAACGGCCCATTTGTCTTTAGAACAAATTGGCCGAATCTAATGCTACGGCTTGATGTATTTGCGGGCAGGAGAATCATTTGTTGGTGCTGTGTTTGATGGCTCTGGGTCAATAGTGAGTATGAAGGTTTATAGGGAAATTTGTTATGTTACGGAGCATTTTATTTAGTTTACAAAATGAAGATGATTAAAAATTAATTACTAAAACAATAATATTTTTTATCCCGGATAATAACGATAGCCCACACAAATAAACAGTAAACTCATTAAAAAAATGTTTGGATTATTATCATACATTAAAAAAAATTAAAAATGAACACATAGAAATTAAGCGAAATATTGTACAATAGTGACACAACAAAGGGCAAACTGATGACTCTGAAACTAGGCCAAGAGCCTGTGTTTTAGGAGCCAAAGTTCCTCCAGATATAATGGCATACAACTGAAGGTCTAAAAAAGCCACTACCACTACCCGACACTGTCAAATTTTACCAATCAACATTGAACCCAATGCATTAGCAATAGAGATGAAAATGAAATTTGACAGATTGTTGTGTAGTTAATATCATGATTCTAATATGATTCTGCTAAAGTGGCCTTTTTAGAACCGCAGGTATTCATAGTCGTGCAAGTACTAACATTAAAACAATATGTACAAAGCTTAATCCAAACGCCGTAAAATAATAGTTTTAGCTGTAAAATTCTGCACTTTAGATCCAATTCAAGATTGACATCCCAAGATACTTATAAAAATCAGCTACCATTACACTAGTCATTATAAATATGCGGGTAGACAGGAAACTTCACGTATTGCAGACAATACACCAAGCACGCATTAATGGCACAATCGCGCGCCAATGTCGACTCATGGCGGCTGGGAGAGCCATTTGATACGAGAAACGTTTAGCATTCTCAGGGGGCTTTTTGTGCTATCGACAATTTTCTTTCTACCCGATAAATGGTGGTGTTTATTACCTTAGTGAAAAAGGCTATTTTAATTTTTTGTAAAAGTAACATAAAACCAATGACGTATTATATATAGACACGTCATAAACCAACATCGCGGCGCTTAAAAACGGCGAAAATGCTAGATAGCTACTAATACGCATGAAGAAAGGGAAAGAAAATATGTCACCGTACGGCGGGATGCCTGTTGCTAGAGGGAGATAAATATACATCTTCAGTTACGTCACAGGATAAGTAATAGTCAAATTGACATGAAAACAAACTTAGTGTCGCGTGACAGGTTGGTGCGTAACTAAGCGCGATGTGGCCAATTGGCTTCATTTCATGTTGTCATTTTAGAGTGCGGATAACGTATCTATAGTTTTATATATCATTGCATAAAACAATAAGCGTTTTAAGGAGTCTTAGGGCGGATTTCATCAATCTGAAACTGAACGCGATCAGCATATGAGCCACGTTTACAAGCTATCAGTGTCATTATTTTCTATAGAATATTGACACTGATAACTCGTGAATGCAGTTTAAATGTACTGATCGCGATCAATTTCATTAATGAAATCCGCTCTTAAAAGGCTACCTACTGAAAGAAATTTCCATTTTGCAATATCCAAACAAACAGAACATTTTAAGTTAAGTAAAATCTTGTAGGGAACATAAAACGAAAGTACAATTAATATAACATAAACGTTATACATAAATCCTGCATGTATTGGCATGTACATATAATATTTTCAGAATTCCAACGGGTGCTTTATAATATTGCAATGTATGCGGATGTTGTCGCAGGTCTCACAGAGTTGTATTAAATAATTGTGTTAACTTTTAACAACACTCTCCTTGCGTGTTTTTATTTACATTTATAATTTCCTTGTTTTTTTTTGTTCCTTTCATTGCACTTATTTTTAAGGTGACCGCATATTACATTGGTTTCAGGAATGTTGTAATAAAAAATTAAAGGCCTCATGCAAAGATCCATAGTCTTTAAATGTGTATTTTCAGTAAGATTTTAGTTCCCATTTTGCTGGCCATTGTTAGCAGAATGAGCAGCAAAATCTTGCTGAAATTAAGTACTCGAGTCCCAGCATTCTATTGAGCTATGGCCAAAAAACCCAAATGCACTACTTTTCTATCTTTCTCTGGCCGGAACCTGGTAAACAAATGTCTTTAAGCTCACAAGATATTTCTCATCATGACACAGACATCAGCTGTGAGCCTAGCAGGAATGTTTTTGTAGCATAGTAACGTAACGTAAAATTTTACCACAATACTCGTACACATAAGTTTAATTTTATTTTTTTTGCACCAAGTGCAACTCCATTTAGTGTCCAGACTTTCTCTATCCATTCCAGGTTGCCTAGAAGAGATCGCGGAATGCGATAAGGCCGCCAATTGTATGTTTTGCTAGTTTAAGGTTTCTTTTATGTATTTTTCATTTGGTGTACAATAAAAAATATATAAATAAAATAATATTAATTTGAATCGCACACATAAAAATTGTTTATGTCTCATAAATTTACCGTCAAAAATTCGTGCAAGACCCTTTGAAGCCAGTACTGACAATGTACGGTAGTCTTTAAACCTATCCTGAAGTTAATTTCCAGAAACATGCCACACTGAATCCGACAAGTATAGCCTTACCTTTTATATTTTAAATTAAAACTACAAATAGCCTGCTTACTGATCATTATAACAACAACAATTAAACCTAAATTAAACTCGAAATAGTTTTTATATCTCACATAACAATTATACAGGCACATGCATATTTCTGAAATTGCTTCGGGATTTGTCATACAAATGTCACCGGTGTAATGAGTGACATACAATATGCAAAGTTTATTTTACTGATGACACTTCAGTTGCCAAAGAATTTTGAACTCAATGCCAATGGTCTTTCAGATAATATTTATTTTGGTGGTGTACTTCATATCTTTGGTGGTACAGCTACAATTATTTACAAGTTGGCAACTTTTCTGATTGCCCGCGCTTCGTGTTTTAATCAAAGACAAAATAATTCCTACAGTTTTTTCACTCTGGTTAAACGGAATTGAAGATAATTTTTGTTTTCGCTTATCAACATAGTTTTCGAGAGTAGAGTTTTTATATGAGATTTTTTGTAATTTATTGTGATAAAAAATTTAATGCTTTAACCTCTTGAGTCTTGGTGCGTCAAACGTCAACATCTGTCAACGCCCGGCGCTTTTTATCGCAATTTGACACGCTACGACTGCTAACAAAAAATGGTTTGCTTACGTTTCTAGTGGCTCTTATCTTAAACTGTAAACTGTTTTTGGTTCTTGAATAAACTGACCATGCTATAAAATGTATACAATACTTGTAATATGAGAGTGGTATTTATAAATAAATGTTGATAACGGAGAACAGGCTGAAATATTGTTTGTTCCCTTGTTCTATCGATTTCTTATAAAACTACTGTAGCAATCCATGCGAAATTTTGCAAATTACATTATGAATAAACAAATAATCTAATTACAGCGTTTTTTTGACAGTCCTATGTAAAATTTTCATAATATTCATAATCAAACTTCATCGTCCGTCGAGCCGTTTTTATGAAATTGCGTAATAAAACGCTTGACTTTGTAAACGCTAAAAATTAAAAATATTTCAATGATACCATCATATATTTTTAAAATTGGAATAGCTTAGTTGAACGAGAATATCATCCCGCAAGTGTGTAAACCTTGCCACATGAAATAAGACCATGCGTTTTTAAGATTCAGTTAGGCTGTCACAGCCACTGTTTTTAGGGTTCCTTAAGTCGGTCCGTCTGTCACAGCTGCATATCTCGAGCACTACTAATGCCATCAACTTGAAATTAGGAATAGGTTTAAATGACATTGGTTCAACTATTTTGTAAGAATAAAATTAACATATTTTTTCGCAACAGTGACTAAAAGGGGTTCTTAAAAATAAATTCGAAGTGGGGCTACTAGGGTATGTGGAATATCATATGAAAGAACACTATATATATATATATATAAAGGCGCAAATATAATAACCTAATTGGGAGTTATATATTTGAGCCTTTTGGCGTTGAAACACTAGGCCCATGGGGTCCGAGTGCACATAGAGTCTTTCGGGACATCAGTAAACAACTAAGTTGTTTTGACAAGTCTTGTCGACGGTTCACGTGACCAGAGGGCTGGGCTTTTCTTCGGCCAAAGAATCAGCATTGCCATTCAACGTGGCAATGCTGCCAGTGTTCTGGGCACTTTTGCCGTTGACAGCGATGTGCATTATTTTTTTGATGCCCAATGATTTATTTTGTTTTTATACGCGTTTTTACATAATGTAGATACTGTAAACATTGTAATTTAATAATACATAATATTTATATACCAATTCAAAACAGATCCTTTGCAAAATATATATAAATCGCGAAGGACTTCTTGCGTCTTTACAAACTACCACCCTGCGGCGTCCACTGAATGTAGTGAGATTTTTAATGTTTTCAATGCGTATGTAAGATGTTTTAATCAGTATCATATCAGTAGTCGACGTCAAATTTCATTTAAACGTTAAATGGTGATATTCAAATTAAATATTTCTAGCTGAATTTGTGCGTCCGTTCACTCTTAAATCTTTCTTGCACACTGAATATCCTCCGTATACGTTCAAAACACTGCATGAACATTATCGCCTCCGTCCAACTGTATGTTTAAATCAATTCCGTATAATGCTCTGCATATCATAATGATTATAATAACTAAATTACATCCATCTACTATTGAATTCAGGTTGGTTCCGAATACTGTTTTTGAATTATTGTATCCAGCTTATCAGCCAAGAGGCTTCCACCTATTTATGGGCTAATACTGACTCCAGGCACAGATAATAAATAATTAATAGTTAGCATACAAAAGTGACAATACCTATGTATAGCGTAGGTATTTTCTCTTTGGTGGTCTACAAAATCTTAAAAAGCAATATAATCATTTTTGACGAGTGACAGGTAAGTTTGTATGTATAAACAGGTAATAGTCTAGTCGACAAGTTGAAAATGGTACAACATAGAGATACTGCTCTTTAAAATTATGTGCGATAGCTCAATGGATCCGGAATGACGCCTAGAAAAATGTGCCAAAAGTTATAAACAATTAAAGATGAAAAGAAAAATGGCATTTCGATTTTGGCCAATATTTCATAAAATATTAATATTTAAGAAATTTCAAATAAAAAATTCTGAAAGAAGAGGAAATTTCCAATAAAAAACGCCTAACTCCCGGAACTCTATCTCCATGATTTGTAACATTAATTTAATGCTGAAAATAGGTTTGCGCGCGACATTTTTAGGTTGCACGCGTGGCGTCAAAAGCGAGTACGGTATATTAATCAATTTATTTAGGGTATTTAATATTTTTTTTAAATTTAAAAAAAATATGGTGTGTTCTGAACACTATAAATAATTTATTCCCGTTGGAAATTTAACTTAAAGTTAATTTTTCAACAAGTTAAACAATTGTTAACTAACAAAATTTTCTCGAAAACCGTCTTAATTGTAAGTGAAAAAAAAATGTTTAAATAATGGTCGTAAAAAAATTTCGTTTCGTAGAGCCTTTCTTACATATATACTTAACAAGATCGCGCCATCAAAGTTACAAAAATATTTATACATTGATTATAATATTTTTTTTACTTGAACAAAACTTTGAAACTGAGGTTGATAAAATTATCAACAGCGACCAGCAACTATCTGCACCAATCAAACTGGTTACTCCGCGTAGCACGCACGATCCAACATTAGCAAAACAAAAAAGCTTTTGACCTTAACGGCTGAAGTACTTAAATAGTTGCCCAAAAAAGTCATTGTCTTCCTAACAATGATTTTTAATGCAGTATTTAGAATACATTACTACCCGAAATTGTGGAAAATATCTCAAATATGTATGATCCCAAAGCCGGGGAAACCGCCGGCAGATCCTAGCTCATATAGACCCATAAGCCTTCTCCCCATACTGTCTAAGGTGTTTGAAAAGACTCTTCTGCGAAGACTCAAACCCATACTCGATGAGAGCAGGATCATACCGGATCACCAGTTTGGTTTTCGGGAGAAACACGCAACAGTCGAACAAGTGCATAGGGTTGTTCACGTAATAAGGCAAACACTTGAGAGAAAGGAGTATTGCTCAGCAGCATTCATAGACATACAGCAAGCTTTTGACATGGTGTGGCACAAGGGACTGCTGTACAAGCTGAAAACACTTCTGCCTAACTCATTCTTCATGATCCTGAAATCCTATTTACACCAAAGGAAATTTCAAGTCAAATGCGGAGAGGAATACTCGAACCTGTACTTGATCACTGCCTCTGTGCCCCAAGGATCAGTTCTTGGCCCCGTGCTATATTCTATATATACGGCAGACCTGCCTGAAACTGAAGGTGTGGTAACGGCCACCTACGCAGATGACTCGGCATGCCTTGCGAGCGACAAAGACCCGAACAGCGCATCTTCGAAGCTGCAAGCACAGATCGATAAAGTTGATTCTTGGCTTCGGAAGTGGAGAATAAAAGCTAGTGTAACCAAATCAACACAAATAACATTCATTCTCACTGAGAAGAGGCGAATGTCCACCTGTTTGTATGGATAACAAGGCCCTGCCAAATCACGACAGCGTAAAATATCTTGGCCTACACCTGGATAGAAGACTGACCTAGAGTAAACACATAAAAGCCTAGAGGAAAGAAGCGAAATTGCAATTTCAATCGCTAAACTGGTTGCTTGGACGACAATCCACTCTGTCTCTTAGTAACAAGCTCTTGGTATAAGCCATCATAAAGCCCATTTGGACCTATGGAATAGAACTGTGAGGTTCTGCGAGCAACTCTAACATAGAGATCCTCCAGAGATTCCAAAACATCGCCTTGAGAACTATCTCAAGCGCGCACTGGTTTGTGAGAAATACCGAGACATGAATACCTGGAGATACCTACTGTTAAGGAAGAAGTCAGCAATATCAGCAAGAGATACAAAGAAAGACTGAGCAAACACACAAATGAACTGGCAAAGAACTTATTACAGTCACAGAAAAACACCAAACGCCTAAAAAGATGGCACGAATGAATGAATCGAAGCTCCAAAGTCTTGAGCATCGACGCCGAGTTGCTGGCCTGTCGGTTTTCTATCGTTTACATTTTGGGGAGTGTGCGACAGAATTGCATAACTTAATTCCGCCAAGCCCGTTCCACCATCGGACCACAAGACGTACGGCGATGTACCACCGGTACATGGTGGACATCCCACCTATACGCACAAAACGTTTTGGGAATACATTCATTGTGCGTACAGCTAAGGAGTGGAATTCCCTGCCTGAGTCTGTGTTTCCTGATAGCTACAACCTGGGAGTCTTTAAGTCAAGAGTGAATAGGTTACTTCTAGGCAAGCGTGCTCCACCTTAGACCGCATCATCGCTTAACATCAGGTGAGATAGCGGTCAAACGTACGCCTATAAATATTAAAAAAAAAAAAAAACATACTGGACCTGGACCAAAGAACCTGAAAGACAATAATTAATTTATATGGTGCCATTTATTGGAATGTCGCCTGCAAAGCTTACAATAGTGGAATACATCTGATTATGGCTTGATAGCCGATTGCAGACTAAAGATTAGAAAAAAAAAAAAAAAACTTGAACAAAAACTGAAAAATCCAAGTAATGTTGTTATTTTTTTTTCTTAATCATCATATTATCGTATTTTTAATACAAGAAATTTCTTAACTAATTATTGAAACAATAAAAATATGAAAAAATTGTTATTAAAGAAACATGTTTTTTAAATAAATCATAATATTTGTAATGTAATGAAGTTGTAAAAGAAAAAAACTTTTTAAAAATACTGATACATAATTTAATCAATTTGTTTATAAAATAACAAGCGGCGGGAATTTTTTTTTGCAAATCAATAAATATCTTGTATTAATCAAAAAACGATAATATGATGATTAAGAAAAAAAATTAAAAACATTACTTGGAATTTCCAGTTTTTGTTCAAGTAAAAAAGTTATATTAAACATAGTATAAATATATATTTTTTACTTTTATGGCGCGATCTTGTTAGGTATGTATAAACAGGTAACACACACACACAGGTACACAGGCTGGTGTGAACATGTAGGTTCAAATATAGAAAGAGGAAGTTTCATGATACGAATAATTTAATAGTAGTCATATTTATGTAGGTGAACATACGGAATAAAAGGCATAATATCGTAATTTATAATTAATAAAAATAAAACATTAAATGTTTTATACATTTCATGTTTTATTTTAAATTTTACAAAAAATGTGTATTTAAACATTAAAACTTTTCCATCAACAAATCAATGCAATTTAACATTGACATAATAATAAACATAAATTTGCTCTGCCTTGCGTAATAACAAAATAAACTGAATTATGAACATCAATCAGTCTTCATTACAATGGAACATGCATTTTTTATATTTTAAATCAAAAGAAATTAGTAGGGTTTTTATCAACCCAATGTTGTCATTCTTATTTTAGATATATACTTAAAAGAAATGTAATCTCCATCTGCAACTTCTCTTTCAATTTAAAATTTCACTTTGGTGACAAGCTTACATCACGGCCGGCACATGTCTGTTTCTTTACAAATTTCGGCAAAATTATCTTACATCTTGAAGGACATGTTGCGTCCTATATGGCGTTATTTACCGATGATGCTGCGTCCGACTGACTTTCTGCGTCCGGAATACGGACGCAAGATTGACCTAACCTCATTTTTAGCCCAAGGGTCCCTTATCATCCTTAGAATGCATGGGCGAAAAATTGGCATGGACGTAATTTCATCACTACAATGCCTTTTAGCGTATAATATAGTTCCGCCATCGTCCGACTGAAATTTGGAGGGCGCTAGTGTTCAGCGTATAATTTACCACGTATACTTTGAGTTCAGTTCACTGATCTTATCGTGTCCATTGAATATCGTACTTAATTTGTAAAGTTTTTATCATTTTTTCGTGACAACAATCTTGCGTCTCTTAAATATCCTTAAACGGGCACTAGGTACGGTGTCTGAGGGGCCTATTCGGGGTTCACGAGGGACGCATAGCGCGGGGCGCGGGGCGGCGGGCTTCAGCGCGCTCGCGTGCCGATTTGCCGAAGTTTGTAAAGAAACAGACATGTGCCGGCCGTGATGTAAGCTTGTCACCAAAGTGAAATTTTAAATTGAAAGAGAAGTTGCAGATGGAGTTTACATTTCTTTTAAGTATATATCTAAAATAAGAATGACAACATTGGGTTGATAAAAACCCTACTAATTTCTTTTGATTTAAAATATAAAAAATACATGTTCCATTGTAATGAAGACTGATTGATGTTCATAATTCAGTTTATTTTGTTATTACGCAAGGCAGAGCAAATTTATGTTTTTTATTATGTCAATGTTAAATTGCATTGATTTGTTGATGGAAAAGTTTTAATGATTAAATACACATTTTTTGTAAAATTTAAAATAAAACATGGAATGTATAAAACATTTAATGTTTTATTTTTATTAATTATAAATTACGATATTATGCCTTTTATTCCGTATGTTCACCTACATAAATATGACTACTATTAAATTATTCGTATCATGAAACTTCCTCTTTCTATATTTGAACCTACATGTTCACACCAGCCTGTGTACCTGTGTGTGTGTGTTACCTGTTTATACATACATAACAAGATCGCGCCATAAAAGTAAAAAATATATATTTATACTATTTTTATAATAACTTTTTTACTTGAACAAAAACTGGAAATTCCAAGTAATGTTTTTAATTTTTTTTCTTAATCATCATATTATCGTTTTTTTATTAATACAAGATATTTATTGATTTGCAAAAAAAAATTCCCGCCACTTGTTATTTTATAAACAAATTGATTAAATTATGTATCAGTATTTTTAAAAAGTTTTTTTCTTTTACAACTTTATTACATTACAAATATAATGATTTATTTAAAAAACATGTTTCTTTAATAACAATTTTTTCATATTTTTATTGTTTAAATAATTAGTTAAGAAATTTCTTGTATTAAAAATACGATAATATGATGATTAAGAAAAAAAAATAACAACATTACTTGGATTTTTCAGTTTTTGTTCAAGTTTTTTTTTTTTCTAATCTTTAGTCTGCAATCGGCTATCAAGCCATAATCAGATGTATTCCACTATTGTAAGCTTTGCAGGCGACATTCCAATAAATGGCACCATATAAATTAATTATTGTCTTTCAGGTTCTTTGGTCCAGGTCCAGTATGTTTTTTTTTTTTTTTTTTTTTTAATATTTATAGGCGTACGTTTGACCGCTATCTCACCTGATGTTAAGCGATGATGCGGTCTAAGGTGGAGCACGCTTGCCTAGAAGTAACCTATTCACTCTTGAATTAAAGACTCCCAGGTTGTAGCTATCAGGAAACACAGACTCAGGCGGGGAATTCCACTCCTTAGCTATACGCACAATGAATTTATTCCCAAAACGTTTTGTGCGTATAGGTGGGATGTCCACCATGTACCGGTGGTACATCGCCGTACGTCTTGTGGTCCGATGGTGGAACGGGCTTGGCGGAATTAAGTTATGCAATTCCGTCGCACACTCCCCAAAATGTAAACGATAGAAAACCGACAGGCCAGCAACTCGGCGTCGATGCTCAAGACTTTGGAGCTTCGATTCATTCATTCGTGCCATCTTTTTAGGCGTTGATGTTTTCCTGTGACTGTAATATGTTCTTTGCCAGTTCATTTGTGTGTTTGCTCAGTCTTTCTTTGTATCTCTTGCTGATATTGCTGACTTCTTCCTTAACAGTAGGTATCTCCAGGTATTCATGTCTCGGTATTTCTCACAAACCAGTGCGCGCTTGAGATAGTTCTCAAGGCGATGATTTTGGAATCTCTGGAGGATCTCTATGTTAGAGTTGCTCGCAGAACCCCACAGTTCTATTCCATAGGTCCAAATGGGCTTTATGATGGCTTATACCAAGAGCTTGTTACTAAGAGACAGAGTGGATTGTCGTCCAAGCAACCAGTTTAGCGATTGAAATTGCAAGTTCGCTTCTTTCCTCTAGGCTTTTATGTGTTTACTCTAGGTCAGTCTTCTATCCAGGTGTAGGCCAAGATATTTTACGCTGTCGTGATTTGGCAGGGCCTTGTTATCCATACAAACAGGTGGACATTCGCCTCTTCTCAGTGAGAATTAATGTTATTTGTGTTGATTTGGTTACACTAGCTTTTATTCTCCACTTCCGAAGCCAAGAATCAACTTTATCGATCTGTGCTTGCAGCTTCGAAGATGCGTTGTTCGGGTCTTTGTCGCTCGCAAGGCATGCCGAGTCATCTGCGTAGGTGGCCGTTACCACACCTTCAGTTTCAGGCAGGTCTGCCGTATATCTACACTAATATTATAAAGAGGAAAACTTTGTTTGTATAAAAACTACTGGACCGATTTTAAAAATTCTTTCACCATTCGAAAGCTACATTATCCACGAGTAACATAGGCTTTATTTTATTTTGGAAAAAATTGGGTTCCGTAAGATATTTGGGTTTTTCGGACACAAGGTGTAAAAATCAACCAGAAAAGTTACTTATTTTGCGTACGCTGCCTAAACTATGAAAGATAGAACCATGAATTGTTCTAATTAATTGTAGTTAATTGTAGATCTTATAAATATCTACAAAAAAGTCCGCGACACACTATACCTATCTAGGTCGAGTGAGGCACAACAACCATTTTTTTATTTAAAAATTTTGATTTTTTTTGGACTACTTTTGAACGCGTTTATTTTACTCATGCTATTAATCCTAATCAAAATAAAGTATTTCATCACTAAGTACACTTTATGTAGATAATATTTGGTTTTTGAATGATTAGAATCGGACGTTTGGTTTTGAAGTTATGGCGAAATTAAAATATTACGATTTCTGCTGTTATTTAATACCGCGTGTATCTGACATCGACGATTCGACGCACAAACGATTTCCATGGGTCCAGTGCATGATTCTGGACACCCTAGACTTAGAATTTATCGTCGGCTTTTTTCACATTTTTTCATTTTTTTTTTCAAGGGTTTTTTACTTTATACTGCTCATAATCGTTATTCTGACCTAACCCAATGAGATTTTTAATAAAAAAATAATTAATTAACTACTTTCACTAAAAAGAGCAATCTGAATAAAACCACAAATAGATATCAGCTCAGCTGAGCTGATACCTATTTGTGGTACTCTTGAAAAAAAATGAAAAAATGAGAAAAGAACCGACGAAAAATTCCAACACTGGGGTGTCCAGAATCATGCCCTGGACCCATGGAAATAGTTTGTGCGTCGATGTCAGATACACGCGGTATAATAAATGCGAAAGTTTATGAGTTTGTGTGTAGGTTTGTTACTCAATCACGTCAAAACGGCTGAAGGGATCGGGGTGAAATTTGGAACAGGGATAGATTATGGTCTGAAATAACACATAGGCTATTTTTTATCCTACGGGAACGCGTACGAAGTCGCGGGCAGAAGCTAGTATAGAATATAGCACGGGGCCAAGAACTGATCCTTGGGGCACAGAGGCAGTGATCAAGTACAGGTTCGAGTATTCCTCTCCGCATTTGACTTGAAATTTCCTTTGGTGTAAATAGGATTTCAGGATCATGAAGAATGAGTTAGGCAGAAATGTTTTCAGCTTGTACAGCAGTCCCTTGTGCCACACCATGTCAAAAGCTTGCTGTATGTCTATGAATGCTGCTGAGCAATACTCCTTTCTCTCAAGTGTTTGCCTTATTACGTGAACAACCCTATGCACTTGTTCGACTGTTGCGTGTTTCTCCCGAAAACCAAACTGGTGATCCGGTATGATCCTGCTCTCATCGAGTATGGGTTTGAGTCTTCGCAGAAGAGTCTTTTCAAACACCTTAGACAGTATGGGGAGAAGGCTTATGGGTCTATATGAGCTAGGATCTGCCGGCGGTTTCCCCGGCTTTGGGATCATACATATTTGAGATATTTTCCACAATTTCGGGTAGTAATGTATTCTAAATACTGCATTAAAAATCATTGTTAGGAAGACGATGACTTTTTTGGGCAACTGTTTAAGTACTTCAGCCGTTAAGGTCAAAAGCTTTTTTGTTTTGCAAATGTTGGATCGTGCGTGCTACGCGGAGTAACCAGTTTGATTGGTGCAGATAGTTGCTGGTCGCTGTTGATAATTTTATCAACCTCAGTTTCAAAGTTTTGTTCAAGTAAAAAAATTATTATAATCAATGTATAAATATTTTTGTAACTTTGATGGCGCGATCTTGTTAAGTATATATGTAAGAAAGGCTCTACGAAACGAAATTTTTTTACGACCATTATTTAAACATTTTTTTTTTTCACTTACAATTAAGACGGTTTTCGAGAAAATTTTGTTAGTTAACAATTGTGTAACTTGTTGAAAAATTAACACTTTCACAGCCGATCACGTGCATAGTACGTCCCAGGTTGATTGTATTGTGACGCTGATCACGTTCTCAGTACGTGACTGACTTTCTTAGTGTTTGTTTTAAAACGACGTCCGTAGTCCGTGTTTGGCGTGCATTGATATAATAGTGTAGTGCTTTAGCTACGCACACATGTAAGAATAACCGTGGTGGGGCGCTTGGTGTGAGCGGAACAAGCTATCGAGTGTCGCGCTGCGCCAGTGTTCCCGCGCCGCTATTGCGAGTGCACGTACACGAATTTTGGCGCGAAATGGCGAGTTCACGGCGAAGTTATCGGCTCGATTCGAACGAAATTATTGACTCCTTGGTTGCTGATGATGATTCGGATATTGAAGCTTACGTCATTTACAATAAATCAAGGTCTCAAAGGCGCCGCCCGCGATTCTCACAGTTCCTGATGGAGTGTGGTGACCAGCTGCTGCAAACTGCACCAGCGGCTGAACCAGGACCCTCACGTGGCCCACACCATGTAGGCAGCAGTACCAGACTAGTGGGAAGGCACTTTCTCGAAAGGATACCGAGCACCGAAAAAAAAGAGAAGGTGGCAAGAGTCTGTAAAGTTTGTGCAGACATTTCTAAGAAAAACACTGGCAAACGAGGACGCAAAGAAACCATATTTTACTGCCCAGACTGCAACGTGCCTTTATGCTACCATCCTTGCTTCAAAATGTTTCATACACGCAAAAATTACACGACTTGAACACGCAAAAGTCCATGTTCGACTTTTTTTTTTTCCATAAAACCTCTTTTTTATTCTACATTTTTAAATAAAAAAAACTAATTTACGTCTGTTTTTTATTTTTATCCTAGAAATAAACAAGTCAATAGTATAAATAAAAAAATAATTATAGATTTATCATTGATAGTTCTCATTTTATAAATGTTGCAATATCGGCGAAAATCGCCGGCGAACCATGGAATCCGCGTTTTAAAATCTTCGGCTGTCAAAGTGTACTTTAAGTTAAATTTCCAACGGGAATAAATTATTTATAGTGTTCAGAACACACCATATTTTTTTCAAATTTAAAAAATTTTATTGAATACCCTAAATAAATTGATTAATATACCGTACTCGCTTTTGACGCCACGCGTGCAACCTAAAAATGTCGCGCGCAAACCTATTTTCAGCATTAAATTAATGTTACAAATCATGGAGATAGAGTTCCGGGAGTTAGGAGTTTTTTATTGGAAATTTCCTCTTCTTTCAGAATCTTTTATTTGAAATTACTTAAATATTAATATTTTATGAAATATTGGCAAAAATCGAAATGCCTTTTTTCTTTTCATCTTTAATTGTTTATAACTTTTGGCACATTTTTCTAGGCACCATTCCGGATCCAATGAGCTATCGCACATAATTTTAAAGAGCAGTATCTCTATTTTGTACCATTTTCAACTTGTCGACTAGACTATTACCTGTTTATACATACAAATTTACCTGTCACTCGTCAAAAATGATTATATTGCTTTTTAAGATTTTGTAGACCACCAAAGAGAAAATACCTACGCTATACATAGGTATTGTCACTTTTGTATGCTAACTATTAATTATTTATTATCTGTGCCTGGAGTCAGTATTAGCCCTTATATAGGTGGAAGCCTCTTGGCTGATAAGCTGGATACAATAATTCAAAAACAGTATTCGGAACCAACCTGAATTCAATAGTAGATGGATGTAATTTAGTTATTATAATCATTATGATATGCAGAGCATTATACGGAATTGATTTAAACATACAGTTGGACGGAGGCGATAATGTGCATGCAGTGTTTTGAACGTATACGGAGGATATTCAGTGTGCAAGAAAGATTTAAGAGTGAACGGACGCACAAATTCAGCTAGAAATATTTAATTTGAATATCACCATTTAACGTTTAAATGAAATTTGACGTCGACTACTGATATGATACTGATTAGAACATCTTACATACGCATTGAAAACATTAAAAATCTCACTACATTCAGTGGACGCCGCAGGGTGGTAGTTTGTAAAGACGCAAGAAGTCCTTCGCGATTTATATATATATATATATATATATATATATATATATATATATATATATATATATATATATTTACATCTTGAAGGACATGTTGCGTCCTATATGGCGTTATTTACCGATGATGCTGCGTCCGACTGACTTTGTGCGTCCGGAATACGGACGCAAGATTGACCGACCCTCATTTTTAGCCCAAGGGTCCCTTATCATCCTTAGAATGCATGGGCGAAAAATTGGCATGGACGTAATTTCATCACTACAATGCCTTTTAGCGTATAATATAGTTCCGCCATCGTCCGACTGACATTTGGAGGGCGCTAGTGTTCAGCGTATAATTTACCACGTATACTTTGAGTTCAGTTCACTGATCTTATCGTGTCCATTGAATATCGTACTTAATTTGTAAAGTTTTTATCATTTTTTCGTGACAACAATCTTGCGTCTCTTAAATATCGGGCACTAGGTACGGTGTCTGAGGGGCCTATTCGGGGTTCACGAGGGACGCATAGCGCGGGGCGCGGGGCGGCGGGCTTCAGCGCGCTCGCGTGCCGATTTGCCGAAGTTTGTAAAGAAACAGACATGTGCCGGCCGTGATGTAAGCTTGTCACCAAAGTGAAATTTTAAATTGAAAGAGAAGTTGCAGATGGAGTTTACATTTCTTTTAAGTATATATCTAAAATAAGAATGACAACATTGGGTTGATAAAAACCCTACTAATTTCTTTTGATTTAAAATATAAAAAATACATGTTCCATTGTAATGAAGACTGATTGATGTTCATAATTCAGTTTATTTTGTTATTACGCAAGGCAGAGCAAATTTATGTTTTTTATTATGTCAATGTTAAATTGCATTGATTTGTTGATGGAAAAGTTTTAATGATTAAATACACATTTTTTGTAAAATTTAAAATAAAACATGGAATGTATAAAACATTTAATGTTTTATTTTTATTAATTATAAATTACGATATTATGCCTTTTATTCCGTATGTTCACCTACATAAATATGACTACTATTAAATTATTCGTATCATGAAACTTCCTCTTTCTATATTTGAACCTACATGTTCACACCAGCCTGTGTACCTGTGTGTGTGTGTTACCTGTTTATACATACATAACAAGATCGCGCCATAAAAGTAAAAAATATATATTTATACTATTTTTATAATAACTTTTTTACTTGAACAAAAACTGGAAATTCCAAGTAATGTTTTTAATTTTTTTTCTTAATCATCATATTATCGTTTTTTTATTAATACAAGATATTTATTGATTTGCAAAAAAAAATTCCCGCCACTTGTTATTTTATAAACAAATTGATTAAATTATGTATCAGTATTTTTAAAAAGTTTTTTTCTTTTACAACTTTATTACATTACAAATATAATGATTTATTTAAAAAACATGTTTCTTTAATAACAATTTTTTCATATTTTTATTGTTTAAATAATTAGTTAAGAAATTTCTTGTATTAAAAATACGATAATATGATGATTAAGAAAAAAAAAATAACAACATTACTTGGATTTTTCAGTTTTTGTTCAAGTTTTTTTTTTTTTTTTTTCTAATCTTTAGTCTGCAATCGGCTATCAAGCCATAATCAGATGTATTCCACTATTGTAAGCTTTGCAGGCGACATTCCAATAAATGGCACCATATAAATTAATTATTGTCTTTCAGGTTCTTTGGTCCAGGTCCAGTATGTTTTTTTTTTTTTTTTTTTAATATTTATAGGCGTACGTTTGACCGCTATCTCACCTGATGTTAAGCGATGATGCGGTCTAAGGTGGAGCACGCTTGCCTAGAAGTAACCTATTCACTCTTGACTTAAAGACTCCCAGGTTGTAGCTATCAGGAAACACAGACTCAGGCAGGGAATTCCACTCCTTAGCTGTAAGCACAATGAATGTATTCATAAAACGTTTTGTGCGTATAGGTGGGATGTCCACCATGTACCGGTGGTACATCGCCGTACGTCTTGTGGTCCGATGGTGGAACGGGCTTGGCGGAATTAAGTTATGCAATTCCGTCGCACACTCCCCAAAATGTAAACGATAGAAAACCGACAGGCCAGCAACTCGGCGTCGATGCTCAAGACTTTGGAGCTTCGATTCATTCATTCGTGCCATCTTTTTAGGCGTTTGATGTTTTCCTGTGACTGTAATAAGTTCTTTGCCAGTTCATTTGTGTGTTTGCTCAGTCTTTCTTTGTATCTCTTGCTGATATTGCTGACTTCTTCCTTAACAGTAGGTATCTCCAGGTATTCATGTCTCGGTATTTCTCACAAACCAGTGCGCGTTTGAGATAGTTCTCAAGGCGATGTTTTGGAATCTCTGGAGGATCTCTATGTTAGAGTTGCTCGCAGAACCCCACAGTTCTATTCCATAGGTCCAAATGGGCTTTATGATGGCTTATACCAAGAGCTTGTTACTAAGAGACAGAGTGGATTGTCGTCCAAGCAACCAGTTTAGCGATTGAAATTGCAAGTTCGCTTCTTTCCTCTAGGCTTTTATGTGTTTACTCTAGGTCAGTCTTCTATCCAGGTGTAGACCAAGATATTTTACGCTGTCGTGATTTGGCAGGGCCTTGTTATCCATACAAACAGGTGGACATTCGCCTCTTCTCAGTGAGAATGAATGTTATTTGTGTTGATTTGGTTACTCTAGCTTTTATTCTCCACTTCCGAAGCCAAGAATCAACTTTATCGATCTGTGCTTGCAGCTTCGAAGATGCGTTGTTCGGGTCTTTGTCGCTCGCAAGGCATGCCGAGTCATCTGCGTAGGTGGCCGTTACCACACCTTCAGTTTCAGGCAGGTCTGCCGTATATCCTACTAATATTATAAATGTGAAAGTTTGTATGTTTGTATGTTTGTATGTTTGTATGTTTGTTCGTCAATCACGCAAAAATGGCTGATAGGATTTGAATGAAATTTGGCACACATATAGTTCACATCCTGGAATAACACATAGGCTACTTTTTATCCCGATAAAAGGCATAGCTTAATGGCGGCGGAGGAGGAAGTGGAAATCAGACGTTTCTGCTGCCTTAGTACTTCAGATTCACAAGTACCAGGAGAGCATAAACCTGTCGAAATATTTTCGGGTCTAAATTTGTGAGCGCCAAAGATTCTCGAGTACCAGGAGAGCAGACATATGTCAAAGTATTTTTGGTCAGTTTTTTTTTTTGCTGGAAAATAGATTGCCTTTCGTTGCAAGCGTTCATGTTTGTATGTTTGGATGTTTGTCCGTCAATCACGCAAGAACGGCTGAAGGGATTTAGATGAAATTTGGCACATATGTAGGTCACATCCTGAAATAACACAAAGGCTACTTTTTATCCCGGTAACATGCACGACTTAATGGAGACAGAGGAAGAAGTGGAAGTACAAAGTTTCTGCTAACTTAGCTCCTCAGATTATAAAGTACCAGGAGAACAGAAACATGTCGAATTTTTTTACCGGGCTAGAATTTTATTACGAGTGCTAAAAGATTCACAAGTACAAGGAGACCAGGAACATGTCAAATTATTTTTGGGCAAGATTTTTTTTACAAGCAGAGCAGAAACTTTTCGAAGTATTTTCAGTCCTGGTTTTTTTTTTGCTATTGTTAGGTAAACGTTTGGCCGCTATCTTACCTGATGGTAAGCGATGATGCGGTCTAAGGTGGAGCAAGCTTGCCTAGAATTCTGAGCGCTACAGATTCACAAATACAAGGAGAGCAGAAACATACCGAGGTATTCCGGGGCCGGAATTACGAGCGCTACAGATTCACAATTACCAGGAGAGCAGCAAACATCTTGGAAGTTTTTATGGCGCTTGAATTATGAGCGCTTTAGATTCACAAGTACCAGGAGATCAGAAATACATCGAAGCATTTTCCGCGTTGGAATTGTGAACGCTATATTTTCACAAGTACTAGGAGAGCAGAAACATGTCGAAGTTTTTTCTGGGCTGGAATTTGTGAACACTATAGATTCGCAAGTACCAGGAGAGCAAAACATGTCGAAATTTTTTACCGGGCTAGAATTTTATTACGAGTGCTAAAATATTCACAAGTACAAAGAAACCAGGATCAAATTATTTTTGGGCAAGAATTTTTTTTAAGCAGCTCTGCTCTGGGCTAGAATTTGTGAACGCTATAGATTCGCAAGACCCGGAGAGCAAAAACATGTCGAGGCATTTTGTAGCTGGAATTACGAGCGCTACAGATTCAGAAATACCAGGAGAGCAGTAACATCTCGAAGTATTTTTTGGGCTGGAAATTCTGAACGCTATAGATAGATTCCCGAAAATAACCAGGAGAGCAGACACCCGTCGATTTGGATGAGATGAGATGAGATGAGATGAGATGAGATGAGATGAGATGAGATGAGATGAGATGAGATGAGATGAGATGAGATGAGATGAGATGAGATGAGATGAGATGAGATGAGATGAGATGAGATGAGATGAGATGAGATGAGATGAGATGAGATGAGATGAGATGAGATGAGATGAGATGAGATGAGATGAGATGAGATGAGATGAGATGAGATGAGATGAGATGAGATGAGATGAGATGAGATGAGATGAGATGAGATGAGATGAGATGAGATGAGATGAGATGAGATGAGATGAGATGAGATGAGATGAGATGAGATGAGATGAGATGAGATGAGATGAGATGAGATGAGATGAGATGAGATGAGATGAGATTTTTCTCACCACAATCCTACTAATATTATTAAAAAAACCAGTCCAAGTACTTTCTCGAAGCTGGAAATATGAGCGCTAAAGATTTTCTTTCGAGTACCAGCAGAGCAGAAACATGTCCATGTATTTAGGGTAGTTTTTTTACTGGAAAATAGATGGCTTTCATTGCAAGCGATTCAAAAGTACCAGGATAGCAAAAACATGTTGGAGTATTTCTGAGGCTGGAAATATGAGCGCTAAAGATGCATAAGTACCAGGAGGCCAGACACATGTTTAAGTATTTTTCAGCAAGATTTTTTTTACCAGGAGTACAGAAACATGTCGAAGTTTTTACTGTGCTGGAACTGTGAACACTTTAGACTCACAAGTACTAGGAGAGAAGAAAAATATCCAAATAATTTTGGAGCTGGTATTGTGAGCGCTAAAGTTTCACAAGTACCAGGAGACCACACACATCAGGGCTTTAATTGCAAGCGGTTTGGATTCAAAGGCACCAGGTAACCAGAAACATATCGAAGTATTTAGAATTTAGGATTTAAAAGATACCAGGAGAACAGAAACATGTCGAAGTAATATCGAGGCTAAAAATATGAGCGCCAAAGATTCACAATACCAGGAGTTATTCAGAATATTTTTCGCAAGAATTTTTCTGAGCTGGAATGGTGAAAGCTATAGATTCACAAGTACCTACTAAGAGAGCAGAAACATGTTGAAATTTTTTCGTAGCTGAAATTTTGAGCAGTTAGGATTCAAAAGTAACAGGAGAACAGGAACATGGCGAAGTTTTTTCCGGGCTGGAAATATGAGAGCTAATGATTTACAATGACCAGGAGCCCAGAAACATGTCGCAATATTTTCGGGCCTAGAATTATGAGAGGTTAGGATTTAAAAGTGCCTGGGTAGACCAAAAACATGTCAAAGTATTGCCAAGGCTGGAATTATAAGTGCTACAGATTTACAAGTAGATACCAGAATACCAGACAATTGATATATTTTTCGACCAGAATCGTGAGCGCTAAAAATCCACAAGTACCTTCCAGGGGGACCACAAACATGTCGAAGTAATTTTGGGACTCACACTATCTGGATACCAGAATCATGAAGATGCAATTACAAGAATAACAATATGAGGCAATTAAGTTGCGCACCAGTTCTAAAGTCTACGCAGACGAAGTCGCGGGAAGAAGCTAGTATAGAATATAGCACGGGGCCAAGAACTGATCCTTGGGGCACAGAGGCAGTGATCAAGTACAGGTTCGAGTATTCCTCTCCGCATTTGACTTGAAATTTCCTTTGGTGTAAATAGGATTTCAGGATCATGAAGAATGAGTTAGGCAGAAGTGTTTTCAGCTTGTACAGCAGTCCCTTGTGCCACACCATGTCAAAAGCTTGCTGTATGTCTATGAATGCTGCTGAGCAATACTCCTTTCTCTCAAGTGTTTGCCTTATTACGTGAACAACCCTATGCACTTGTTCGACTGTTGCGTGTTTCTCCCGAAAACCAAACTGGTGATCCGATATGATCCTGCTCTCATCGAGTATGGGTTTGAGTCTTCGCAGAAGAGTCTTTTCAAACACCTTAGACAGTATGGGGAGAAGGCTTATGGGTCTATATGAGCTAGGATCTGCCGGCGGTTTCCCCGGCTTTGGGATCATACATATTTCGAGATATTTTCCACAATTTCGGGTAGTAATGTATTCTAAATACTGCATTAAAAATCATTGTTAGGAAGACAATGACTTTTTTGGGCAACTGTTTAAGTACTTCAGCCGTTAAGGTCAAAAGCTTTTTTGTTTTGCAAATATTGGATCGTGCGTGCTACGCGGAGTAACCAGTTTGATTGGTGCAGATAGTTGCTGGTCGCTGTTGATAATTTTATCAACCTCAGTTTCAAAGTTTTGTTCAAGTAAAAAAATTATTATAATCAATGTATAAATATTTTTGTAACTTTGATGGCGCGATCTTGTTAAGTATATATGTAAGAAAGGCTTTACGAAACGAAATTTTTTTACGACCATTATTTAAACATTTTTTTTTTTCACTTACAATTAAGACGGTTTTTGAGAAAATTTTGTTAGTTAACAATTGTTTAACTTGTTGAAAAATTAACTTTAAGTTAAATTTCCAACGGGAATAAATTATTTATAGTGTTCAGAACACACCATATTTTTTTCAAATTTAAAAAAAAATAATACCCTAAATAAATTGATTAATATACCGTACTCGCTTTTGACGCCACGCGTGCAAAAATGTCGCGCGCAAACCTATTTTCAGCATTAAATTAATGTTACAAATCATGGAGATAGAGTTCCGGGAGTTAGGAGTTTTTTATTGGAAATTTCCTCTTCTTTCAGAATCTTTTGTTTGAAATTTCTTAAATATTAATATTTTATGAAATATTGGCAAAAATCGAAATGCCATTTTTCTTTTCATCTTTAATTGTTTATAACTTTTGGCACATTTTTCTAGGCGTCATTCCGGATCCAATGAGCTATCGCACATAATTTTAAAGAGCAGTATCTCTATTTTGTACCATTTTCAACTTGTCGACTAGACTATTACCTGTTTATACATACAAACTTACCTGTCACTCGTCAAAAAT
Organism: Ceramica pisi; assembly: GCA_963859965.1. NCBI lineage: Eukaryota > Metazoa > Arthropoda > Insecta > Lepidoptera > Noctuidae > Ceramica > Ceramica pisi. The sequence continues at coordinate 4,512,085 of OY982538.1, forward strand.
GATTATATTGCTTTTTAAGATTTTGTAGACCACCAAAGAGAAAATACCTACGCTATACATAGGTATTGTCACTTTTGTATGCTAACTATTAATTATTTATTATCTGTGCCTGGAGTCAGTATTAGCCCTTATATAGGTGGAAGCCTCTTGGCTGATAAGCTGGATACAATAATTCAAAAACAGTATTCGGAACCAACCTGATTTCAATAGTAGATGGATGTAATTTAGTTATTATAATCATTATGATATGCAGAGCATTATACGGAATTGATTTAAACATACAGTTGGACGGAGGCGATAATGTGCATGCAGTGTTTTGAACGTATAAGGAGGATATTCAGTGTGCAAGAAAGATTTTAGAGTGAACGGACGCACAAATTCAGCTAGAAATATTTAATTTGAATATCACCATTTAACGTTTAAATGAAATTTGACGTCGACTACTGATATGATACTGATTAAAACATCTTACATACGCATTGAAAACATTAAAAATCTCACTACATTCAGTGGACGCCGCAGGGTGGTAGTTTGTAAAGACGCAAGAAGTCCTTCGCGATTTACATATATATATATATATATATAATATATATATATATATATATATATATATATTATACTATTATCCTACTAATATTATAAATGTGAAAGTTTGTATGTTTGTATGTTTGGATGTTTGTCCGTCAATCACGCAAAAACGGCTGAAGGGATTTGGATGAAATTTGGCACATATGTAGGTCACATCCTGGAATAACACATAGGCTACTTTTTATCCCGGTAAAATACATGAACAAATGGAGACAGAGGAAGAAGTGGAAGTCCAAAGTTTCTGCTACCTTAGTACTTCAGATTCAAAAGTACCAGGAGTACAGAAACATGCCGAATTTTTTTACCCGGCTAGAATTTTGTTACGAGTGCTAAAAGATTCACAAGTACCAGTAGACTAGCAACATGTCAAATTATTTTTGGGAAAGATTTTTTTTATTATCAGAGCAGAAACGGGTCAAAGGTATTTTCGAGACTGGAATTCCGAGCGCTACAGATTCACAAGTACCAGGAGAGCAAGCATTTTCTGCGCTGGAATTGTGAACGCTATATTTTTTCAAGTACTAGGAGAGCAGAAACATGTCGAAGTATTTTCTGGACTGGAAATTGTGAACGCTATAGATTCCCGAAAATAACCAGGGGAGCAGAAACATGTCGATTTTATTTTCGGGGCCGGAATTGTGAACGCTATATTTACACAAGTACTAGGAGAGCAGAAACATGTCGAAGTATTTTCTGGGCTGGAAATTGTGAAAGCTATTAATACCCGAAAATAACCAGGAGAGCAGAAACATGTCGATTTTATATTCGGGGCTGGAATTGTGAGCGGTTAAGTTTAAAAAATACCAAGAGAACAGAAACATGTCGAAGTTTATTTTCGGGCTAAAATAATCAATTCTAAAGATTCACAAGTACCAGGAGAGCAGAAACATGTCGAAGTATTTTCGGGGCTGGAAATTGTGAACGCTATAGATTCTCAAGTACCAGGAGAGCAGAAACGTGTCGAAGTATTTTCGGGACTGGAATTCCGAGCGCTACAGATTCACAAGTACTAGGAGAGCAGAAACATGTCGAGGTATTCCGAGGCTGGAATGTCAAGCGCTACAGATTTACAAGTACCAGGAGAACAGAAACATCTCGTAGTTTTGTGGGGCTGGAATTATGAGCGCTATAGATACACAAGTACCAGGAGACCAGAAACATGCCCAAGTTTTTTCAGGGCTAGAAACTGTTCACAAGTACCCGGAGAGCAGAAACATGTCGAGGTATTTTCGAGGTCAGTATTATGAGCGCTGAAAAAAATCAAAATTACCAGGAGACCAGAAACATGTCAAAGTTTTTCTGGGGGTTTAATTGCAGACCGTTAGGATTCGAACGTTCCAGAGGACCAGAAACATGTTGAAGTATTGCCGGCGCCGGAATTTTGAGCGGTTATGATACAAAAGTAGGTACCAGAAGAACAGAAACACGTCCAGTATTTTTAGGGCTGAAATTGTGAGCGGTTGGGATTACTAAGTAAGAGGGGCTTAAATTAGGAGTGCTTTAGTTTCACAAGTACCAGGAGATCAGAAATATGTCGAAACATTTTCCGCGCTGGAATTGTGAACGCTATATTTTCACAAGTACTAGGAGAGCAGAAACATGTCGAAGTATTTTCTTGGCTGGAAATGTGAACGCTTATAGATTCCCGAAAATAACCAGGAGAGCAGAAACATGTCGAGGTATTCCGTGGCCATAATTACGAGCGCCACAGATTCACAAATACCTGGAGAGCAGGAACATATCGAAGTTTTGTGGGGCTGGAATTATGAGCGCTATAGATACACAAGTACCAGGAGACCAGAAACATGCCCAAGTTTTTTCAGGGCTGGAAACTGTTCACAAGTACCCGGAGAGCAGAAACATGTCGAGGTATTTTCGAGGTCAGTATTATGAGCGCTGAAAAAAGTCAAAATTACCAGGAGACCAGAAACATGTCAAAGTTTTTCTGGGGGTTTAATTGCAGACCGTTAGGATTCGAACGTTCCAGAGGACCAGAAACATGTTGAAGTATTGCCGGCGCCGGAATTTTGAGCGGTTATGATACAAAAGTAGGTACCAGAAGAACAGAAACACGTCCAGTATTTTTAGGGCTGAAATTGTGAGCGGTTGGGATTACTAAGTACCAGAAGAACCAAAACATGTTGAAGTAATTTTGATGCTGCAAATATGAGCGCTAAAGATTCACAAGTACCAGGAAAACAGAAACATGTTAAGTAATTTTGAGGCTAAAAATATGACAGAAACGTGTCGAAGTTTTTCTGGGCTGGAATTGTGAACGCTATAGAATTACAAGTACGAAGAGAGCAGACACATGTCGAAGTTTTTTCGGGGCTAGAATTTTGAGCAGTTAGGATCCAAAAGTAACAGGAGAACAGGAACATGCCGAAGTTTTTTCCGGGCTGGAATTATAAGCGCTAAAGATTAACAATTACCAGGAGACCAGAAACATGTCGCAATATTTCTGGGGCTGGAATTGTGAGCGGAAAGGATTCTAAAGTACCGGGGGAGACCAGAAACTCTAAAGTATTTTTTTCTACCGGAATCGTGAGCGCTTAAGGTGGCACTAGTCGCGGGCTCGAACTCAGTGGTAGGTATGGCCAAAAAGCACGCTGTCTCACCTCGCATCATGCCCGACAGAGATAGTACCAGTGATGAGCAGTTAGACGCTAGCCTTCATGCACGTCTAGTTCGCACGCACACAAACATCGTTCCGAACCGTTCCGAACTAAATCGAAGTTACACGATGCACACATACCGCCACCGCGCGCCGCTGCGCATAGTCGCTCGACGCTCGCCGAGAAATCAGCAACTACCTACCTAAAAACTCTTACTAAAAATAGTAGGCGCTGTGTTATCGTTTGATACCTCTACGGCCCTATAGGTACCTAATATGGATTGCTTATTCTATTGTTATTATGTTTAGTTTTTCCTTGGTGGTAATGCAGCCGCCATGCCGCCACCGACAGATGCTTACTTGAAGTCATCGCAGTTTATGTCCGTAGTACTAGATACATCTACACTAATATTATAAAGAGGAAAACTTTGTTTGTTGGTTTGATTGTAATGAATAGGCTCAAAAACTACTTGGCCGATTTTAAAAATTCTTTCACCATTCGAAAGCTACATTATCCACGAGTAACATAGGCTATATTTAATTTTGCAAAAAAATAGGGTTCCGTAAGATATTTGGGTTTTTCGGACACAAGGTGTAAAAATCAACCAGAAAAGTTACTTATTTTGCGTACGCTGCCTAAACTATAAAAGATACAACCATAAATTGTTCTAATTAATTGTAGATCTTATAAATATCTACAAAAAAGTCCGCGACTCACTATACCTATCTATGTCGAGTGAGGCGCAACAACCATTTTTTTATTTAAAAATCTAGATTTTTTTTGGACTACATTTAAACGCGTTTATATTACTCATGCTATTAATCCTTATCAAATTAAAGTATTTCATCACTAAGTACAGTTTATGTAGATCATATTTGGTCTTTGAATTATTAAAATCGGACGTTTGGTTTTGAAGTTATGGCGAAATGAAAATATTACGATTTCTGCTGCACGGCCCGTTGCGGCGGTCACCAAGGCGGGGTGGTGCGCGTGCGGGAGGGGAGTTTAGTTAGATCTATGTAAGGTACCCGCGCGGCTCATACGCGAGGTAGGTTGGTAACAGTTTTTCTCACGGTTTTTCTGTAGTGTATTTAGTATCAGCATTGCACCCGTGCGAAGCCGGGGCGGGTCGCTAGTACCTAATAATGAAATTAGTTCTACCTAAGTACCATCCTATAAATTGTTATCAAAATTACTTACTTACCTACCTGTCTTCTTAATTTTTAGGGTTCCGTAGCCAAATGGCAAAAAACGGAACCCTTACAGATTCTTCATGTCTGTCTGTCTGTTTGTCCGTCCGTATGTCACAGCCACTTTATTCCGAAACTATAAGAACTATGCTGTCGAAAACTCTAAACTTGGTAAGTAGATGTATTCTGTGAACTTACTACCTACCTAAACCTGTAGGCCGGTATAGTATGGATAGGGGTTCTAAAATGATATCGAGGTTTCTAATATAATTTTTTTCTAAACTGAATAGTTTGTGCGAGAGACACTTCCAAAGTGGTAAAATATGTGTGTGTCCCCTGTAACTTCTAAAATAAGAGAATGATAACACTAAAAAAATATTTGATGTAATTACCATGTAAACTACCAGCGAAAATTGGTTCGAACGAGATCTAGTAAGGAGTTTTTTTTAAATAGGTACGTCATAAATCGTAATCCACAACTTTTGCTTATATTATAATATTTGTACGGAACCCTCGGTGCGTGAGTCCGACTTGCACTTGGTCGGTTTTCTATTTTAGTTACCCCTCTTGGTTGACACAGACGTGTTTAGATTTGCATTCACTATTAGATTGCTTTAAATTATCAGACAAGTGACACTTATAGATTGTTTACTTAGCTCCTAAATACCTACCTACCTAACGTTAAAATTTTAGTGTCTACGACGCCAACGATTTGGTTTTATGGCATCTTTGCTTGAAGGTAAGTACCTACCTACGTTAATATAGCAGTAGGTACCTATTAGGGAGAGAGCTATGTAAACTATGATGTTGCAGAATTTGTTCGAAAGAGTTACCGCGGCCCTGGTAAGTACGGTACGCAGAGGGCATTAGGAGGAACACGGATGGGTTTTAGTCAAGAAGAGTCTGACACTCCCTTCTGCTTCGCCCAATGCGGGAGCAGTTATTTGGTTTCCCATCCATAAAAAAGTCTTGTCCGCCGCAAAAGTACCTACGAACACAAAATTAGGTTTGTCAATTGCAAGAAACTATTTTGAAAGCAAATAGAATGAACCCAGTAACAAACATTACATTGACCCTGGCTTGAACTTTGGATTTCGCTACCTGCTACCTAGGTACTCAACTAAACGAGCGACACGTTGCCGCTGGCGGCCGGCAAGGGCAACCTTTGTCGTTGGCTGTCGACGGCGCTTCAACGACCACCAACGACGCGTGCAGTTGTCCCTGTCGTAGACGCGTGCGGCGGCGGTGGCACGGCGGCGTCATGTCGCTCGATTGTAAGAACGCTTAGCCACCGTACGCACGGACGTAAAAATATTCCGTTCAGCCGAGCGTTGAGAACCCAGCACTCAGCAGAGTTAATCACAACGCGTCAAAAAAAGACACCGTTTCAGCTTATAATTATATTTATTTATTTATTATATACTTTATTGTACACCTCATAACAAGTACAGGAAAAACGTTTATAAAAACAAGTGTACAATGGTATCATTGGTTTCAACATCGAGAGTTGAAAATTCATTGCGCGATAGCATCCCGCCGCGATGATTTTACACTGCAGCCGGCAGCGGGCGCGGGCAGCGACGCGGTGTTGAAGACTCGGTCACGACGCCAAATTATGACATTTCTACCCATTGTTTATAATATGTGGTTTTTAAAACTTTTCAATGATTCAAAACAATGTCACGTACTTATGCAGCGTCCACTCAAAGCAACAATAACAATTTCAAACGCAAATACGGAGTCCAAACTTCAGTGCGAAGTCAAACAGATATAAAATATAATGTTGAAATCCAAAAATCAAGCCAATGAGTCAATATAAATTAGAGCACAAGTATAGTCTACCTACGTATGTAACGTATGAACGACATAGGCCACAGGCCACAGCACACCGCAGCAGACACAGTCGTAACTTGAATACGCACGTGTGCGTGAGCATTGTCCCCCCGCACCGCACCGGGGGGAACATTATTCAGTGAGAGGCACGATAATTCATATTAAAGCGCGCGCGTAAAAAAATATGAGAAGGCCTTTCGTAAATCGAGTTTTATGAAAAACCTACTGCATAAATCGATTAAAAATAAAAGTTATTGAATTCTTCGATAATTGAGCTTTGTCGGTACCGACTTAGTTTTAAAGATTTTACATTGTGTTTATTACTTACTAGCTTCTGCCAGCGGCTTCGCCCGCGTGATCCCTAGGGAACATATTCCCGGGATGAAAAGTAGCTTATGTGCTATTCCAGACTATATCTATTTGTTCTAAATTTCATTAAGATCCGTTAAGCCGTTCTGGCGTGATTGAGTAGCAAACATCCAAACTTTCACATTTATAATATTACTCGTTTGGTGTAAAGCGAAATTATAACCATCTTCCCCTCGACATTATAATTATTAAAGGATATTGCAAACTGTCGTAAGCCGTTTTCCGAAGCTACTCGCTAGCCTCTAGGCGCCAAGCTAGCCGCCTGCCTGTGCGTTCGCGACCACAAAAATAATCCTTATAGCATGATTCAGTATTCACGCGCGATGGCTTATTATTAGCGTTTTTCATGTATAACTTTGGTGTTTCTATACCGATTTCTATGATTCTTTTTTTATGGAATAGTTAATAATGTTAACTTTTATTAATGTTAATTAGGGACGACTGAGAGTTTTATAAACGTAAGAGTAGACAAATACAATCAGAAAGCTTCGAACTGCTAAGCTATCGGGAGTTACACGTGTTATTGTTCGTCAATCATAAAAGATAGACATATGCTGTCGTTGGATATTTTTTATATAATTTTAAGGAGAACATTTCCGTCATACATGATTTCTGTGTAGCTTTCACCATTAAGGTTGCACACGCGACGGAAGCTTAAAAAATGGAGTAACTTCTCCCGTTTTCCCAACATTTCCCTTCACTGCTCTGCTCCAATTGATTGTAGCGTGATGTAAAGTATACTATAACCTGCTCAGGAGTATGAATAATAATTGTACCAAGTTTCATTAAAATCCGTCGAGTAGTTTTTGTTTCTATAACGGTTATACAGACAGACAGACAGACAGACAGACCGACAGACAGACAGACAAAAATTGTACTGATTGCATTTTTGGCATCAGTATCGATCCCTAATCACCCCCTGATAGTTATTTTGGAAATATATTTCATGTACAGAATTGACCTCTCTACAGATTTATTATAAGTATATAGATTTACGCCCAAAGATGCGTTAAAATTGGCAAGAAAAACGAAACTTTGGTGGCTCATAACTTTTTAATGGCGTTTTATTTTACCATTCTGTTTCCATACAGACAAAACTAATAATATGACAAAACGATATTATGTTTAACTTTTGATGTATTCTGTCAAACAGCGGAGTAATACCCTCCCGAAGTTTCTATGGAAAAAATATCGACTAGAGCCACCTTAAGATTCACAAGTACCTACCAGGAGATCACAAACATGTCGAAGTAATTTCGGGGCTGAAATATTACTTTCAGCGCACCGCAAAGACTCACAATATCTGGATACCTGAATCATGAAGTTGCAGTTCCAAGGATGAGACAATGAGGCAAAAAAGTTGCGTGGCAGTTCTAAAGTCTACGCAGACGAAGTCGCGGGAAGAAGCTAGTATATCATATAAATATATTTGCACATTATCAAACTTTTTTATTGGCCGCGTGTTTTTCGACTTTTGACAAATAATTTAAAAATGTTGACCATTCCCCCCATCCCCATTTCTCCGTGGTGTTAAAATTCCCCCGTTAAAATTCTGTGACGAGTATATGTAAACAACGCCGCGCCGGTGAAAACGAAACCCTCGGTGCGCGAGTCCAACCTGCTCTTGACCATTTGCAACAGAAAAAAACAATTACGGATCATTACTGAAATGGTAATCAGCTTTGCGATCATTTTCAAGCGTAATAATTACTTCCAAGCTTATCTTTGAGACTAAACAACGAAAACAAAGCAAATACAACTTTCATTTTACTTGATAAAACTAGCTTCTGCCAGCGGCTTCGCCCGCGTGATCCCTAGGGAACATATTCCCGGGATGAAAAGTAGCTTATGTGCTATTCCAGACTATATCTATTTGTTCTAAATTTCATTAAGATCCGTTAAGCCGTTCTGGCGTGATTGAGTAGCAAACATCCAAACTTTCACATTTATAATATTACTCGTTTGGTGTAAAGCGAAATTATAACCATCTTCCCCTCGACATTATAATTATTAAAGGATATTGCAAACTGTCGTAAGCCGTTTTCCGAAGCTACTCGCTAGCCTCTAGGCGCCAAGCTAGCCGCCTGCCTGTGCGTTCGCGACCACAAAAATAATCCTTATAGCATGATTCAGTATTCACGCGCGATGGCTTATTATTAGCGTTTTTCATGTATAACTTTGGTGTTTCTATACCGATTTCTATGATTCTTTTTTTATGGAATAGATAATAATATTAACTTTTATTAATGTTAATTAGGGACGACTGAGAGTTTTATAAACGTAAGAGTAGACAAATACAATCAGAAAGCTTCGAACTGCTAAGCTATCGGGAGTTACACGTGTTATTGTTCGTCAATCATAAAAGATAGACATATGCTGTCGTTGGATATTTTTTATATAATTTTAAGGAGAACATTTCCGTCATACATGATTTCTGTGTAGCTTTCACCATTAAGGCTGCACACGCGACGGAAGCTTAAAAAATGGAGTAACTTCTCCCGTTTTCCCAACATTTCCCTTCACTGCTCTGCTCCAATTGATTGTAGCGTGATGTAAAGTATACTATAACCTGCTCAGGAGTATGAATAATAATTGTACCAAGTTTCATTAAAATCCGTCGAGTAGTTTTTGTTTCTATAACGGTTATACAGACAGACAGACAGACAGACAGAACGACAGACAGACAGACAAAAATTGTACTGATTGCATTTTTGGCATCAGTATCGATCCCTAATCACCCCCTGATAGTTATTTTGGAAATATATTTCATGTACAGAATTGACCTCTCTACAGATTTATTATAAGTAATATAGATATTATACCCCGTACCCAATAAAATACTTCTCCAGCTTAAAACGTTCAAAACTTAAGTTTTAAAATAACATGATAAAGGAAGTGTACTTCCAGCGTCTGTAGCCAAAACTACGTCTCATCCATTACAGACCGAACATAAATCAAAAGTTCTGAAACCATTGAGAATTTAATAACTTAGAATGGATACAACTTAAAATTCACACAAAATTACTTACTATTGTGGAAACCTGAAATTTTACTGCTGATTCAAAGTGCAAAGTTTGGTTTCAGCTTCGGTAGGTACTTAAGTGAAAATGTATATAAGAATAACTGTATTAATTAGTTAAAGGATTCCAAGTATTTACAAAATTACAATGTTTACAGTATCTATATTATATACAAACGCGTATAAAAACATAATAAATAATTGGCCATCAAAAAAATAATCCACATAGCTGTCAAAGGCAAAAATGCCCAGAACACTGGCAGCACTGCCACGTTGAATGGCAATGCTGATTCTTTGGCCGAAGAAAAGCCCAGCCCTCTGGTCACGTGAACCGTCGACAAGTTGTTTGCTGATGTCCCGAAAGACTCTATGTGCACTTGGACCCCATGGGCCTAGTGTTTCAACGCCAATAGGCTCAAATATATAACTCCCAATTAGGTTATTAAAATTAGTTAAAGTACAGTTCTTATAAAAAGAAAAAGATCACTACTACCAGCCAAACCATACCTGCTATGAACATTGCTTCTAATGTGTCCATCACGAGTGTGTTAATACCTACAAAAATCATATAAAATTTCAATCGGGTTGAATAGGAACAGAGGGGTGAATAGAAACAAAAATCTTATGAGGTTTTTCACTTTAATGTCATATTAGTTTAAAAAAAAAAACATTTTTTATATAAATTTAACAAAAAATTGACAAGCAAGATTTAGGTGACGTAAAAATCCCCTTTCACAGCTTAAAACTTATAAAATCAAAAACAAGTCACTCGTTTTCTGCAATCCCACTCACACTCACACACACGTCCATCTCACACAAAGAGAGGACTGCTCACACACCTACCTTCCATGTTTTGTTTGTCATCTAACTTGTAAGGTTTTTCTTAATTTTTTTTTTATTTTTTTATTCAAATCTCGAATCATTAAAATACCTAATTTAAAATCTTAATATTTGTACCTCAAGGGGATCGGCGTTGAGGGCTGAAATACAGGTTTTGCCTAGTTTGGCCCCACATGCTAATACTGTTGTTTACACTAACTGTCGATTATGCACTCTAATTGAGAAAAAAAAATGTACAAAATTTTTAAGAATAAAATATATTACTATTACAGTTTTGTTTCGATTCACCCCGTTTGTAGGTACTCGAAAAAAACCCATCACACACTGCGCCATTGTATCATTAAACAGAGCAGTGCGATTCTGTAAAAATGTCGAAGTGAACACCTAGGCGAAGTGAACGACAAGTGAGCTGTCAAACCATTCAATATAAGATAAGAATGACAGCTCACTTGTCGTTCACTTCGCCTAGGTGATCACGGTGAGATGTCAACAGAATCGACCGGCTGATTGATTTGAACGCCTACGCCAAATAACTAATCAACATACTTAGGCTTAGTGAAATTACGTCAATGTTTGCAATATTGGGTATTTTGCTAGATAGAAAAATAAAAATTCTACTGTCCGTTACATAAAAAAAATTGATGCGTTTTTTTTTAATCTATTATAGATATTATTAAAATACAGTGCATTAAAGTTCAAAAGTGGAGACTGGTGACATCACCTGATGACACGCGAGTTTTCGCCGCACTGCTGGACTGTGTCGCCTTCATTTTTGTCAACGAGAAAAAAGAAAAAAAAACGTGTAAAATATTGTTTTGAAATCAATCTAACGGACTATAATATTTTTTTTTTAGAAAAGTACTCCATTCTTTGATATGGCACACATCCTGAAATGTAGCTGAACGAATACCGACGGACCGGCAACTCAAGGCTTTATAGTTTTGGCTTGACCAGTACATGAATGATATGAACCTCTTGGCTCGTTTTAAACGCCTCGAGCGCATCTTTCTGATATTAGACATCATTATCAGTATTAGTCAGGGCTCGTCATAGCAAGTTTTCCAGTCTTTGTGTCAATAGTCCCAACTTCTTTCTGTCCCAGGAAGCCTGAAAAGAATTGATTTTGATAAAAAACACGTATATTATTTATTATTTATTTATTTAGGCAAACCAAAATATCATTTACAAATACAAGTTTATTGCATGCATCAAAATTAAAGGTTAGCACATCATTTTATTTAAATCTCACTTAACAATGATAAGATGGCTTATGAAAATAACATTTTATAGTAAAAATATAATTTTATGATAGAATATGAATTAAAGTTATAATGGAATAAAATTTTAGTTGAATTTGGTATGTCATATCATCGATATGTCAACTAAAATGTATACTTAAAATTTACATGCATCAAATAAAAATCTAAAACATTATAAAAACACACAATATAAAGAAAGCAAAAATCATTATTGGGCAAAATTTATCTTTAATTTTCATACAGACCATTCATCGTTTTTTTTTTCATATATCTGAACTTTTTCCTAAACTTGTCTACAAGCGTATACATTTATCAACAAAACAGCTATTCATAAAGCGTTTAAAAACAAAGTTATTTCTAAATCATATAAAGCCAAATACCAACTTCAAACGCTCTTATTCAAGAAAATAAGCACAACAAAATGAATAAATGAATTGACGCATATCTCGTAGCGGATTGCTACGAGCTACGAACCGCTACGAGCGCTACGACTGCGTAGCGATTTCATCAGTTACGTCGTAGCAATTACGTAGCGGTGCAATTTCTGCTTTGTGTTGTTTCTTTCATCTTTATTTTACTACAGTTTTCAATGTGTACTTTAATTAAGATCTTAAAGTTTTTTTTGAAAATGTTAATTCATAATTGTATTTTAACAAAATAAAGTATATTTATTTTTAACATAATAAAATAACAGCCCAGCTGTAGTCTTGAGCATCGACCCTGATTTCCTAGCCTGTCGGTTTTTCTACCGGGTACAATTTGGGGAACGTGCGACGGAATTGCATAATTTTTCATGTATTTAATTGTAATTTTGTGTATTTTTGGTATGCGTCATACTGGCCGCAAATAAACTCTTTTTCTTTCTTTCATTTAATTCCGCCAAGGCCGTTCCATCATCAAACCACAAGACATCCCACGCACACGCACAAAACGTTTTGTGTGTAACATGAATAGTGCGTACAGCAAAGGAGTGGAATTCCCTGCCAGAGTCTATGTTTCCTGATAGCTACAAACTGGGAGTCTTTAAGTCAAGAGTGAAAAGGTTACTTCTAGGCAAGCGTGCTCTATCTTAGATCGCATCATCGCTTACCATCAGGTGAGATAGTGGTCAAACGCGTGCCTAACAACAGTAACAAAAAAATACCACTTTTTTATTTTGAAACCGAAGCATTTAAAAACATAAGTTCCTATTTTAAAAATCGCATTTATCAATTACCTGTATCAAATTGACAGTTTAACGAATATACGTAATAGCTGAAAGTTGAAGAAGCTGTTGCATAAAGGTGGTCATTCAACGGGAGCATTGGGGTGTATAATACAAGATATGATTTTAAAGTTTTACGTTGTAATACTTGCCAGCTCGCTCACAAAATGTGAATCAGAATCTGAGATAATTTTCTTGCAACAAGCCACTTTGTATAAGACATGTCCAAATTTGATTACATCTCAAAACTTTTTGGGAACGTTTTCAATACAAATGCATTTGACTGTAATTTAACGTTGCAGAGTCAAGCATTATTACATCAGTAAGTAAGGAGAACCGATCATCACAGTGCACAACCCGCAATGTAAGCATTTGCCAATTTTGAATAAAAATAATTGACACCTATTTCGTTTTTACACACAGTCAAAAGAGATTGACGAAAACTGGTACCAAGAAGTCTCATGCATCAAGATCATAATAGTATAGTAATTAATTTAAATATAAGTTTAGGACATTACGCTTCATGGATTTGATTTTTGAACAGGGAATATTACACAACCTGTCATAGAGAGTGAATGCAATAGTAACTATTTTTCATGAATCGACTAAGCAGTAATTCCGATCGTTACTTTTGTGTAATAAATAACCATAGGTAACGTTTGCTTCAAAAACATTTGACGAATTACATATGTGTATGTATTAGCCTTGCTTTCCAGTAAAACCAGTACACCAAATCGATTTAGTATTACTAATTGACACAAATCGATGTTCTTACTAAAAATTATGATTTATTGATCGCATCCCTAAATCTCGACAGACACATTTTTGACATTTGATCTGACGTATTAGCTTTCGCTTGCATTAGTGAATAATTACGTCCGTCTGTGTTTTTCGAATTGAGATTTATTTTGTGTGTTGAGACATAGAAATTGTTTGTATTTGGTGAACTTATTTCTGTGTATTTCATTGTGGAAATATGTCGAGTCGTGGGTTCAAACGACTGACGCCGTCTGTCCTTATCTCTGTTATCATCGAACAAAATATACCTACTTACCTAGTTTTTGGGTTATTTTCGATTTTATAAAATAACTCGAACTTAATAACTTTTTATAATTTTACTATTTTTCTGTGTGTACATAAATAATAAAATAAATAAATAAACTCGGATACCGGGGTTTTCTTCACAAAAAGAACTTCTGTAGGAATTTATATGATAAGTGTAGTCTCTAAAAAACAATATTTGTATTTGATGCAACATGGTACGGGATTCCATACATCGATGAACATTGTCCTTTCTACAAATATACTGGACCGATTCTTTTGTAGCACAATGAACTTCTGTGACAATCCAACCAAACACAGACACGTTACGTAAATAAATAAATAGTCGAATTAATAATAAATAAACATTTATTTCAGGCAATATATATACGGAGAAAAAATTAACATTTAATAAAAATTAACATTCAATGTCAGAAAAAAAATAAAAAAAAACAATTTTTTTTAGTTGTAACGACATGCTCTGCATGAGTACAGACATTGTAAAAACAAGTAATTCAGCTACAAGCAAATGCTCAAAATTGGATTTTATTTGTACCATTACAAGCGAATACTCGTAAGTCAGGGAGGCAGTATTGTAATGTCATGCTCAAAATGAGATCTGAAATGCTACATTACAGGCAAATGCTGCTAGTGGGTGAGCACCTTTACAATATTATCAAGTATAGAGTTATTTAGAATTGGCTAGACATTGTATGAGCTCAAGATGCGAAAATCATTAATTAAACATTTTAATTGATAACTTTAAATTAAGAAAATAATTAACAAAGTTTATATCTCAAAACTGCGAAACGTTCATTATAAACTTGATTTAATCTAAGCATATCGTTTTACAAGAACGTATTAACCTACATACTCTCATACTCTCAAAATTATCATAAGCCACGGGTGGAGTCATCTTGTTATTAATTTGACTAAAACAATATAACTAAAATTGTTGAAAAAATTTGAAGTTAACTTAGCCCTTTTTAGTCTAGTGTATATATTTATTTATACATTAGACATTAAAACTCCCAAGGCAACCTTTGTACCGGATTTTTTTGGACACTTATGTGTGTGAAAAAGAAATATTTAAGCTCTTATAGGGATCATGTTAGTAAGATCGATTCTTTCAAACACATCCTTTAAAAATCCTTCGGTATACTAAATAAAGATAATCATGTCATTCATTATAAAATTAGTTTTCAGAAGAATTGGTTTTTTGTCACTGTTCAGGCTAAACCAATTAGTTTTCCCTTTCTTTCTGCAAATACTATTTTTACATAATCACTAACACAATCCGCATTTTAAGTTAAACCTAAATTGAAAATTTAATTTCGAATTAAACGCACCAACATCAGTCAGCGCTTAAACGATTTAAATTCAAAGATTTTAAATTAAAAGATTTAAAATGCAATAAAAGACGCACGCACGCCTGCGACTTGGGCGTCATTGAGTGAAAGAATTTTCATTGCAAAATATTTATTTAATTATTTTTGCAGCCGACTTTTGAAATGCGCCTCGACTCTAAATTGTAATTTTAAAAAGTTCGTGTTAGTACTCTGTTTGTACGAATTTAGTGAAATGTTGAGAAAACTTAATTGGAATTTGTTTTTGTTTTATTATTGGATAATGTTAATGATTAACTTTTGAAGAAGATTTTACAGAATCCATTTTCTTAAAGATATCTGGTAAATAAACTAAACGGAAATTGATTATGATTGTATCCTAATACTTAATTGTTTTTCTCTATACCGAGTGACTAAAAATCTTTCAGGGAGAGAACATACTCAGGCGTTAGACCAATTTACCAACCTGCAATCGCGAAAATAAAGATTGTGAAAATACACTTAATAATTACCTGTAAATTCAAGCAAGTTTGGTTTTCAAGCAGTCTGATGTATTTGGTGGCATCAGGTTTATGAAGTGCATCAAACTTCTATAAGCCGTTTTTTGTTAACGTTTATTTTCGTCGTTTGTAGCGATTGATTTTTTGTCAATTTTTTATTTCTTACATTTTAGTGAGTTACATTTATAATCGACTTTTTGAGCCCTTTATCTTGGTACTGTACCTCACTCGATAGGTTTTGCAGAAAAAAAAAATTTGAAGACTTAATGTTATGGCGCCTTAAATCGGCCATTTTAATTTTTTCACAACACCTAAAACAAAAGTTAAAAAGAAACCACCTGCACGAAAACGTCAAATTAATTGACATGCAAACCTAATCTAAAGTACACCATTCTAGCCCGCGAGCGACACACGTCCGCCTCCGCTGACAGGTGCAGCGAGCGCAGTCAAAATACGTTCCAAATTCAAATCACATTATTGATACCTACATATACGGGTTATAATGAAATTCAGTACAATATTAGTACCTGTGGGCTGGAGCTACTGCTGTGGTCGCGCGACCTGCTCCTTTGGCTGGGGTCGACGCGCGCCACCTGTTTTCATGACTAGAGCACAATTTTCTCGCAGTAGGTGTGAAAAGTAGAGTACACTCATCAGGGATAAAGGTGTCTTTGGCTTGGACTAGCTTGAATCCCTCGCTGCATTCAGGATTCTGTGTTAACTCTCGAATCCTTCATTGTGTTCGGCATTCAAAGGCCCGTGTCATAAGAGACTGCTTTATCCCCTCGTTTCATAATCTGCTATTATATACCCAGTGTCACTTTTACAATCAAGACGAATCTTACGACACCTCTCGAGCTAAATCTATCAAGCCCTTTAAGCTACAGAGTATACCAAGGAAATATACATACAATGCGAGTCTTTATAATTTGCACATACAAAAGTGAGGCAAACTATACCTAATTTTACCGACGTAAAACGTTTAAACAAAAATATGCTTGTTTAAAAGTTTGTACACAACTGTGACCCCAGTGCAAACAAAACTCTGTAACTTTTCAACTAAATGATCTTTTGCAAAGAAACAAAGTCCAAAATGATCAGTACCATTGGTTAAAAAGACGACCCGATTACCTAGACCTGACGAGTTCTTCATTGGAGGCTACGCATCGGTTAGGTGGAGCAACGACCTTCGCAGGATGGCTGGTAGCAGCTGGATGAGAGATGAGTGAATGGCGTGCACTAGGAGAGGCCTATGTCAAGCAGTGGACCTCTATAGGTTGATGATGGCCATGTGGGTAATGAATAAAAAAAAAATAGGGTTAAAAATGTTTAATCGGAAAATTAATTTAAAAAAAATACAGAATTCAATGAGAGCTTCTCGAACGGAACATACTTTTACATTACAAAATATTGACGAACTGCAGTGTTGATTACCTCTGATTGATGATTTAAGAATTTGATGTTCGAGAGTTACTGTTGCGATGCTGTAGTACTGGCGAAGTTCTGTCAGTTACATTGCATCTGTCCATTTTTACAGCTGCTGTAGCCAGAGTAGCCATGAGCCCTGCAGCACTCGTGCCTCTCAGGTACGATACGGGAGCAGACCTGGTCGCAGGGTCCGACGTGCGCAGCCTCTACGGTCACCGTCACCATGGCGAAAGCGACCAGCAGGAGTACGAAGGCAGTCTTGATGGCGGCCATTTTGTTTTGTAGTTTGGTAGTAGAGAAACGTTTGCGAAGAGACTTGGAGCTGTTGTGTGAAGCTTGAGACATTTCTCTCAGTATTTATACTCGCAAATGAGGAAAAGAATCTCAAAAAGCACTTAGGCCTTTGTTTACAAGAAAATACGTAGGTATAAGCTGCCTATCATATGAGGAAAATATGCCTCAGAGAAGCTTGAGGAAAAACTAATTATATACTATAAAACGGAAACTCAAGCAGAAAAGTTTTAGAATAAAATAACCTTTTCTGCTTGAGTTTCCAAAATAAGCCTTGTGAATGACGGCTGATTGTAAGAGTCTTATATGCATGTTTTTCTGTTTTTTGAAATGCATATTTTATTTTTCTTATTTGACCAATTATTTATATTCACTACTTTTATTGACATTAGATTTTATTTTTTGACATTTTGTAAATTATGGTAGGTAATTGAAAATGTTTCAGTTCATAATTATTATTTCTTTTTAACCGATTTCCCAAAAAGGAGAAGGTTCGCAATACGGTTGAATTTTGTTTTTTTTTTGTTTTTTACCTCACAACTCCGACAGTTGAAAAATTCTTTGTATTTTTTTTTTAAAGTTTTTTTTGTTACGATTTGTATTGTAATTCTTAATTTTTTTATTTTGATAAAGTTGTGTATAATTTCGATACGATGTAAAAAAATTGTTACAGAATAAATGAAATGAAAATGGATAAATTTTAACCATCAAGGACTAATAAATTTATATATCCTTAATTTAAAAACTACAGAGCCTAAGAATACACAGTTTATTTCGTTACTTATCTGTCTGTAAACTTATTGATTTTTTTATCTCATGCTTCAATTAATTAAATCTATCACATTCGACTTCAGTGATAGTATTTTTATGATAAAAAAACCGGACAAGTGCGAGTCGAACTCGCCCATCGAGGGTTCCGTATGTAGGTACAAATTAATTGAAAATAAAAAAATAAGAATAAGAATTGTTTATTGCGTAACTGTGTACAATTTGATCTTATAATAAATAGCATAACATTTTTTAGAATCAACAGTTTATCCAAGTCGGATATGCAATACTAGACAAAGAAAAGCATATTGATTACTATTATATACTATTATATAGTTCTAAAGTGTTAGTTGCATAAATATTCACATCATTTTTTACCAAAAAACTCATGCAGATTATAATAAACATTATGAAGTAACATTTTTTTCAATTTGCTTGTATACATATTTCCATTTAATTGCTTTATAGCTGTTGGTAAATGATTGTATACACGAATAGCAGTTATGTAAGTACTTTTATAATACATCATATTCTTAACTCTAGGCAAAACTATATCATATTTGTATTGGTTGCGAATGTTCTTCTTTGAATTCGATTTTAAATTAAAGACTATGTTTATTATGAGTTAATTACAAATGTGTAGTTTTCAGACATCATAGTAAAAGAAGATATTACTTGCCAAATTTCATAGTTCTAGGTCAACGGGAAATAATAACCTGTGACGTTTTTTGTGCCATAAACGCCCGTATCTTTATTACGTATATTTGAAATTTTTTAACCGACTCAAAAGAGGAGGAATGGAGTTCTCAATTCGGCGGATATTTTTTACACCAGTTACTCCGAGGTGTCAGATCCGATTTGTATGATTCCTGTTTTCGTTCGTTGCGGAATACTTGCCATTTAGTCCCGTCAAAATTTAATTTAGTATTTTTATTTATTTACTAAGGGATAATAAACTGCAACACATGGTATAATACACACAAGGTTAACAATGTCCGAAATTAAGTTTATTTCATACTTTGTAGTGTTTTGATTGAAGTCGGTTATAGGTATTTTTGAGAACTTCAAGAGACTGTAGATTTGCGAATATGGTTTTAATTTCAACCCAGTAGCTCAACGCGTTCCCTATATAATGGGTCTTGACACACTTAGAAGTGATACTTTAAGGGTTCCATTTTATCTTTTTTTAGGTACGGAGCCCCAAAAATCACGCACAGGAAGTCGTAAGCATAATATACTTCATTATTTATAGTTTTAGTGTAGTAGCAGTAATTGTCTAAGTACTGTATACTAATATTCTATTCTATACCCGCCATCTTTACCTTTCTCGTTCAAATACGCAGAAATGATTACATTGTTTTCTTAAAAACAACAACCTTTGCGGCCAAGAATATTCTGCAACGTTCGAAGATACTCGTAAGTCACATTCCGAACTACGCCAAAGGAATTCTTTTAGAAATAGCAATGCGATACGCTTGTTTGAAGCCTCTTTCCTCTTTGGGGAAGAACCTTTGAAGCTGTGTGACGGTTGGAGATAAAAGAAGTATTGTTATCACATCAGAGTAGTAAGGTACTGAGTTTTAGGGTACCGTACCCAAAGGATAAGGAACCTATTACTAAGCCTCCGCAGTCTGTTCGTCCGTCCGTCTGCCTGTCAGCAGGCTGTATCTCATGAACTGTAATAAGTGTTCAGGTGAAATTTTCACAGGGTGTGTTTTTCCGTTGCCGCTGTATTAACAAATAATAATAAATTAAGAATGAAAGGTGGACTATTAGAAACGTTTTTTATGCGTTTTTTGCCTGATCTTAAGGGTGTTTGTGCAGAGTGAGTCATTTTAAGTAATATGGCAGTCAAAATACACGTGGTACGGAGATTTATGCAATTCCATTAGTTAAAATTTCTCCGTTTCTACACCCCACTGCCTCGCTCCGCTGTAGTGGACAGGCACACTAATAATGGCAACAGAATGCTAAAAATAAAGTAATCAAATAAAATTATTTATAAAAATGAAAGGGAGTATTCAATCTTGTACCATGGTACGGATCCCTACATGCGAGAGTCCGACTCGCACTTGGCCGGCTTTTTAACAGTAGTTAATAAAGAGGTCCATCGGCTTGTCGGCACAAGTGTTTTTCCACCATCTAAGATTTTTTTAGAAACAGCCCGATATTTGGTTGTTTTTTTTTTTTGTTATTGACTATCTAACCTGATGGTAAGCAATGATGATATCAAAGATGGAACACGCTTGCCTAGAAGTTAGGTTGTAACTATCAGGAAACACAGACTCCGGCAAGGAATTCTTCACTCCTTAGCTGTACGTATTATGAATGTGTTCCCAAAACGTTTTTTGCGTATAGATGATCAGTCCACCAAGTTCGTCCTGTGAAATGACTGGGCTTTGGAGAACTCACAAAGCCGTTGATTCTGCACCTGGTCTCTACCAGGTCTAACCAGGCCCCATAGGAGTATGAGACTACAACTGTGTTCGCATGCACTTGTGCACTACAATACACTGGACCGCAAAGAAAAAGAGTCAGTCAGAAAATCTTCAATATCTTCAAAAGTACCAGATCTGGCTTTTTGAAATAAAGACTAAATTAAAGAATATTATAATTAAAAATATTTCAAACGGCGTTGAGCACTTTTCTTGGGGTGGGTATAAAATGTTAAACTCATGTCAGGACACGTGTCCTGGTCGAAAATTCGTAAGACGGATGATTAAAAAATGCACATAGTTAACCGTTTTTTTTACATGTAAAATAAATAAAATGCGTATGTAGTCTTTCCAGTATTTTTGTAAATTTAGATTTGTAACAGATGTGCCGTTTTTGGCCCTTAGTCTTCGTTGAGGAAAAGGTAGTATGTTGACAAGTAGGTACAAGAAGTCACGAGACGCAAGACAAAGATTGTGCAATTTAACCTTCATAAGTAATAACTGTGTTTGTTTTACTGTAGGCCTTAATCAAGGAAACTTTTTATCGTATTGCTCACAGGTAATTATGTCACGTTCTGGAGGTTTGTGCATTCAAAAAGTATATTAGTACCTACACAAAACAATGATTGTAAGAGTAGACGTGAGATTGACACTATGAAGTTGCGAGTAGACTAATGCTCACGCTTATAAAATTGATGTTTTATAACATAATTGCGGAGAAAATAAAAAGTTTAGTTACGTTTTGAGAAACCATTTGCGTTGATAAGTGGAAACTAATGCTCACGCTTATTAAAATGATGTTTTATAGCATAATTGCGGAGAAAATAAAGGTTTAGTTACGTATTGAGAAACCTTCGCGTTGATGAGCAGAGGATTTTCAAAATTATAAAAGAGCAAATTTGCGCCAACTTTGACGTATACCTACCATAAAATAACGAATAATAAACAAAATTAACGAGTTTTGCAAGTTGCATATCTATGCGTCGCAGACGTGCAAAACGACTTCTGCTCGGCGCATGTAAGTACCTATTACAATCAGGTCGCAAAAATTCAGCGAAAAAACTTAATATTAGTCGTAAAACTCACATTTCCGCACAATTGCGGATATGGAACTATTTTCTTTTCTTTTCCCATCACTACATATTATAAAACAAAGTCCTCCGTCGCGTCTGTCTGTCTGTTCGCGACAAACAAAAATTCCTGCACCAATTATCGTGCTGTTTTCACAAATGAATAGAGTGGTTCTCGAGGAAGGTTTTATTATATAATTTGCGTAGCACGCAGCTAGTCGTGAATAAATACCATTAATAACCTCAAACGAAAATAGAATATAGTGGTTACATCCAAGGAACAATTGATCCAAATAATTGCTTGATGGCTTAAGGGGCCTTAGCCGCTGAAGGCTTTCGTCTGAACTCTCGACCTTGCACTTAGGTAGCACGCACGAGGCTATCTTGTTTGCCGAGAATAGTGCGAAGGTAGTATCTTATGTCTGTAACTTCACTATATCACTACATATTATAAAACAAAGTCTTACGCCGCGTTTGTCTGTCTATCTGTTCGCGGTAAACTCAAAAATTACTGCACCGATTTTCATGTTGTTTTCACCAATAGATAGAATGGTTCTCGAGGAAGATTTTAGTTTAAAATTTGTCAAGCAGGCAAAGCCGCGGACATCAGCTAGTCTATGCATAAAATCACCGAGTGAAAACTTTTACTGACGTAAGTGGCGTACGTGAAATCAGTGACACTCAATCTACAAATCAGTTACACAACATTAAATCCACAGCAATTTCAACAAAACCCAAAATGACAATTCCCAATCCTCGCATCAAAACAGCCATTAAAAATCTCCCACACATCGTATCGTTCTCGTGATATCAACGTTTGCAGCCATAACCATGCATTGCTCACAAAGAAGCCAAATTGATTCTATAAAAGCAATTATAACGTTCACACGGACCGATTTGTAATTAATTTGCGGGCTCAATTGATTTTAATTCAATTATTAAAATTTGATTTTAAAGATTTTCACTGTGATTTTTGCGAGCGAATTTATGATTGTTTTGTTTGTTGAACGCAGCCATTTTGGCAATTGATAAATTGCCGCTGAAATAACAATTTGTTTAAATAATAGTTTGTTTGTTGTTGAAATAGGCAATAGTGGAGCTGTGATTTGTTTTTCTCATTGGGTTAAATGTGTTTTTGTAGGATATATAACTAGCGGTTTCTGTTTGTATCTTACCGTATTGCCTTACCACATCTTGATATCGGGAAGGGTATGATCTTTTCAAAATTCTCTCACTTGACTAAATCAATCTTACAGTTTTGTGATGACGTTCCGTAATACAACTACGAACAATAATACTACCTACGTCCTAGTTTTAAGAATATATAATGTACATAGGTACCTATTTCTTCACCACCACACGGAAAGTCCATTGCGCCACATTTCTTAACGATTCATAGTCATAAGTCATAAGTCATTTATTCATTTGTTTAACTTAGGTACAGTAATAGTTGTAAATCTATACTTCTATACTAATATTATAAAGAGGTAACATTTGTTTGTAAGTTTGTATGTAGGGGGTAATCTCAGGAACTACTGGTCCGATTTGAAAATTCTTTCAGTGTTAGATAGCCCATTTATCGAGGAAGGCTATAGGCTATATATCATCACGCTAAGACAAATAGGAGCGGAGCAATAATGGAAAATGTGGCGCAGACGAAGTTGCGTGGGTCAGCTAGTTGGTAATAAAGAGTGCGCTATGTTATGCCAGAGGGCGTACAAGTTTTTGTTAGTAATTATACCACTTGTATCAAAAATAAATTAAAATAATATAGTTTAACATAATTTGTCTCATATTTTCCAACCGCAAAACATGAGACACAATGACCAATCACCCACCTGACGCGAACAAATCTGCTTAATAACCGGATAATACGGATGTCGTGAAAGCTTTCAATAAAATCGCCGAAATCCGAATAAATCCGGGCGTCCGTGCCAAAGTAGACCGCTCAATACACGGGCATAATGAATCGATCAAAAGGGAGGCTGAGTGGCCGCTTTAAACCAGGATTCTGAATAGGAGAAATTGTGGAATTTTAGATTTTGAGCGATATGGCTGTACTTTGTGGACTAAGGCTAAAGCATTGTACTGGTTTTGATTTTAAAACGAATTCTGTTTATGCTCTTTAGTGCCCTGGGGGTCTTGAAACAATAGACTGGTAGCCGGTAGCTAAATTTAATGTTATTAGCCAACTCTTGATAGAAAAAATACAACCGACTTCCAAATATAAAAAAACACTACTATGTAAAAATTAACTTTAATTTCGGAAGTCGGTGTTTTTGTTAGTTTCTTCGTATTTTGACACCGACTTCCGAAATTAAAGTAATTTTTTACCTTGTAGTGTTTTTTTTTTTATTTGAAAGTCGGTTGTATTTTTTTGTAAAAAGTTTTTTATTTTTACTTTTTAGTGGTACCCTACACCTAACAACACCACTGTAAAATCGCAGTAAAGCTAAATACGCAATTTCGATTACTTGGATAACATAAAACCATCATCCAAGTAAACGAATTGCAGCTATTTCGATTTAAAATCCAGACTTCGTAACCGATTTTGATAAAATTTAAAAGGGATAATCTGAAGAATTTTTCAAATCGGTTCATAATTGACGGAGTTAAAAAAAGAAAAAACATACAACCGAATTGAGAACCTCCTCCTTTTTGGGAAGTCGGTTAAAAAAACACAAGATTATAACTGTTGGAAATAACTCTTGTGTGGAATTCCCTGCCAGAGTCTGTTTCCTGATAGTTACAACCTGGGAGTCTTTAAGTGAATAGATTACTTTAAACGAGCTCCATCTTCGACCACATATTGCTTACCATCAGGTGAGATAGCGGTCGCAAGCCTATAAAAAAAAAAACCGGCCAAGTGCGAGTCGGACTCGCGCACCGAGGGTTCCGTACAAACCTGTAGGTATTATATTTATTATAAGCAAA
The DNA here is from genome assembly GCA_963859965.1 of Ceramica pisi. Lineage (NCBI taxonomy): Eukaryota > Metazoa > Arthropoda > Insecta > Lepidoptera > Noctuidae > Ceramica > Ceramica pisi. The sequence continues at coordinate 4,536,815 of OY982538.1, forward strand.
CGTTGCGATTAACGATTTATGACGTATTAAAAAAAAACTACTTACTAGATCTCGTTCAAACCAATTTTCGCTGGTAGTTTACATGGAAATATACATCAAGTAACCCCCAAATTTATTGTTTTTTTTTTTTCTATTTTCATGTAAAAATCTTAATGCGGTTCACAGAATACATCTACTTACCAAGTTTCAACTGCATAGTTCTTATAGTTTCGGAGAAAAATGGCTGTGACATACGTACGGACAGACAGACAGACATGACGAATCTATAAGGGTTCCATTCCAAGGGTTTTGCCATTTGGCTACGGAACCCTAAAAAAGAAAAATAACTCTTTAAGACGTGACTGAACTCTTACTTACTGGGTATTTAGCTACATTCAGTTTGACGGGCAATCAACCACAGCATAGGTGGGAAATATTGCTCTCATAAGTTTTCTAGTCCTTTTACCCAGCTTGCATGCCCACTGCAGGGAAAAGGCCTCGCTATTTACGATCCCGTACAAGAAGGGTAGCCAGCGGAACCCTATAATTAGGGTACCGTACCCAAAGGGTAACCAACGGGACTCTATTACTAAGCCTCCTCTGACTGTCGGTTCGTCCATCCGTCCGTATGTAAGTGGGCTGTATCTCAAGAACCGTAATTAATAAGTCGATAGTTGTAATTTTCACAGACCGTGTATTTCTATTGCTGCAATAACAATAAATCTTTACCTACTATACATATATAATATAAATATAATATAATAAGCTGAAGAGTTTGTTTGTTTATTTGCTTTAACGCGCTAATCTCAGGAACTTCTAGTACGATTTGGAAAATAGTTTCAGTGTTAGATAGCCCATTATCGAGGAAGGCTTATAGGCTATAATATATCATCATGCTAAGACAAATAGGAGCGGAGTATTTTAATGGAAAATGTGACGCAGAGGAAGTTGCACGGGTCAGATAGTTTAATAATAAAAATGAAAGGGGCTCCAAAAACAAAACGTGTTTTTTTTTTTCGGTTTATATGGTACGGAACCCACCGTGTCCGAGTCGAACTTGGCCAGTTTTTTACGATTCGTCTATGTGTAATATAAGCTAGTACGTATGCGTAAAACTCGTCCTGTTTTCTTTTTTTTTTTTCATTCTTAAAATTGAGGTTATTGGAAACCTTTTTTTTTTAGGATGTTGTTTACCTATACATTCACAAGAGCTCTCTGCTTACCTCTCAAGATATCCGTTATTTAAAGCGTGTAAGGTATGCTATCGAACTACCGCAGCGGAAGCCTTTGAAGCTAAATGCCATAAGTTTGGTTCTCACTTTAACGTACCTCAGCTAACTCTGGTTGACCTACAAATTTTAGTTGAGACTAGTCGTGTAGCATTGTATTCAAACTGCGAGTGTTCACGAACTAGAGACGTTTAACTTCACCAAAGTGATTCATCCTGAGCGAAATTTAGGAACAATTGTTTTTGAAGTGTGTTCTACATGTGGATATGTGGTTTGAGTCCTGCAATAGGACTGAATGGATAGTCTAAAGAAGTTGTTAAATGACGCCTAATAGCACCAACGGCCAAAAATGTAGTAGTAGCCATTCTCGCTGCCACCTCAGGGAGAGTTCAAGTATTACGTAACGCAATTGTTGGAGAGTTTTTACCCCCCCCCCCCTCTCCCCATGTAATGTATTTCTTACTCCCTTCCCTACGTTACGTAACCACCAAGGGAACAATTCCATTTGAAATTTTGTGAAAAAAAAACGTTATAAAAAATTAAAGAAAGAAAAGAAAATAAGTTTATTCCACCAGAAATGCCGCACAAACACAAAATCAAAAGAAAAACAACTTTCAAACTAAATAAAACCTATTCTCTTCTATATTTTGAAGTGTAGAATCTCTACGCGACCGTTCTAAATGGTGAATAAAACAATGTTTCTTAAATCGTAGTTCTAGAAATCCCCCTCCCGCCCCTGTAACGCATGGTAACGTTTCATAAGACCCCTCTCCTCCCCCCAAATTCGTTACGTAATACTTCAACGCTCCCTAATTGATTAGCATGAGCATGACCATGATTAGGTGGGAACTTTAATGGTTCATGCGACTACGGCCATAACCTTTTTTTAGGATGGAAAATTGTGACATGACTCCTTCCGCGCTGTGCGGAGCGGAAGGGAGAGACGGACTCTTACTGACTAAAAAAACATCCGTGTGTCCTTTTGCGTTCCAACAAATTCTGCAACCCTGGGAGACGGCCATAACTTGGTGGTCGATTCTGTAATTATCTCTGTACCTGTAATGAAGACTAAGGTGGAGTGGGCTTCAAGTGAACTACCGTTCCACCTTGATTGGGTTTCTTGACAGCTCACTTTATATTCACTTCACCTAAATTTTCACTCTTAGTTTTTTAGAGAATAGTACTACCGGACAGGGACACACTCTGTAGTTTAGAAAAATTAAATTCATAGTTTTTTTTAGTTCTGATTTACCACCAGCATACATAATATGTATATTTATCTTTTTTAACCGACTTTCAATACAGGAGGTTTTTGCAACATACTTGCCGTTTGGTTTCGTAAAAATTTGATTCAAATTGGCTCAGTACTATTTATTTTATGAGCATTTTTCCTTATTTCAATTTCTGCGTTGACGATGACGTACAAAATAAAAACTTAAAAAAAAATATCTAAGTCAGTGTTAAAAAACAAAAAAAGTTTTTACAAAAAAATAGAACCGACTTCCAAAAAAACAAACACTACAAAGTAAAAAATAACTTTAATTTCGGAAGTCGGCGTTTTTGTATGTTTCTTCGTATTTTGACACCGACTTCCGAAATTAAAGTTATTTTTTACTTTGTAGTGTTTTTAACCGACTTCCCAAAAAGGAGGAGGTTATCAATTCGGTTGTGTTTTTTTATGTTTGTTACGTCATAACTCCGACAATTATGAACCGATTTGAAAAATTATTGTTTTATCTGAAAGGATATACTTGCAGATTGGTCCCATTTAAATCATATCAAAATCGGTTACGAACTTTGGATTTTAAATCGAAATAGCTGGAATTCGTCTACTTGGATGATATTTTTAGTTAAAGTTATTTTATATTTTGTAGTGTTTTGTTTGGAAGTCGGTTATATTTTTTTGCAATTCTTTTTGAGTAAGAGTTTTCTAATCTTGAGCGATTTGGTTTTTAAGTACTTTACATGGAGCGATTTCAATTACTGGATACTCTGCAAGTTCAAAATAAATTCTGGATTGTCGGTGACGAAGGCTCTCCCCCGTCCTTGTAGTCTTCCCCAAATAACACAGTTAACTCTGCTTCGTTTTCGCCTAACAAGAAAATTTCCTTTCTAAAATAATTTCAGAAAATGACTTGCCGGATTTCAGTCCAATTTCCTTAATATTCACATAAAGTGGCATTGTTACATACAAATGAAAATATTGTAAAGCACCTAGTTTAGATCTTAATCTAGAAAGGCTTATTTGTAAGTTGCTTGTCATGGTTTTATGTTTGAGGAACCCGTTGGAGGCTATATAGTAAAAGCATGCAAGAAAGAGCCCCCATAAGTGGTCACTCACAGTGGTAACTACGGATCGATTTAGGCAAGCGTTGCTAGCAACGCAGAGGTCTCGACCTCGAAAACCTGCCAGGGTTGCAGATAGTTCGAGATTCACGCGACCCTGGAGGGCTACTCTCTAAGCCCGAAGTCCATAGTTTCGGGCTTAGTTGCGGGCGGGCGGTTAGAGAGTAGCCCCCCTGGAACGCAAAGGGCATTAGAAGGAACACGGATGGGTTTTAGTCAGTAAGTGTCTGACACTCCCTTTTGCTCCTCCCAGAGCGGGAGGATTCAATTGTTGATTCCCATCCTTAAGAACGACCGCTATGGCTGTTTAAAAAAAAATCGCTATCTAGAGAAAAGAATGACGATTCATTCGCGTGCAAAGCTATATAACTCTTTTGAATGTTTCAAAGTGGCCACACAACAAGAAAGCTAACGAACTACAGTCTTCACAAGTTTCTTGAAAGAGATCTCCAAGACGGGCGCTGCTACAAAAGCTGTGATTATCAATTGAAGTTGTGTTGAAGACTTGAAGCTACGATGTGCCGACTGATTGGCCTTGAAGCATGATTCTCTCATGATCTCTCTGAAATATGGTGCAATACCGATTTTATCGCACATACACAATAAGTTCAACATATGCCGCCTATTCAATTCGGCATGTTTTTTTTAAATAGTAATTGTTTGGAATTTTGATAATAGGTCGTCGGCGTCGTGGATTTTGAAATTAAAAACAGATATGCTCATACTAATTAACTGTTTAATTAATTTTTGAGTTTTTACTATCGTTTGAGTAGGATGTAGTCGTCGTCGCGTCACAAAAATCAAGAGAGAGGCGCGCGCGCTGCTGTCCTCGCGTTGTCCGTGCCTGCCCCCTCCCCCCCCGTCCCGCCGCCCGCGTTAGTTGTCACTGACGAGTTGTGTAGATGGCGCCGTGGTCGTCAACAGTAATGTTAGGAATACATTTACTTCACGCAAAATAATAAAACTCCCATGTCAAAAAAGTAGGTAAGTACTAAATCAAGACCTGTCGAGTCATTACCTTACAAATGTCAAAGAACTGCTCCGCCCAGAGAGATTTTCCATCCAGCTAAACGCGTACAACCCTAATCTCTTCAAAGTTACGAGTGAACAGGCTCCTTCTGGGTAAGCTCGCTCCATCGTAGACTTTGTCTCTGTCATCTAGACCTAGACTAGAGTCAAGAGCAAACACATCTCAAATAAAAAAAAAGCTAATAAAGAAATATGCACAAGCTGGATAAAAGATGAAGGTGTAAAACTCACTGGCTAAAATGTAAGTAGGTACCCACAGTAATTCAGATTCATCATAGACAAATCAGTAGTCAAATCTATTCTGTAACATAAATTCGTGGCTCGACAGCGGAATCCGATGTAAGTATCAAATTCGTATAAACATAAGAACTTTGTGTTGTGTGTTATAAAGCTCACTTTGTGAGCTATGTCAATCAGGCGAAGCTCGATATCGAAATAGTTAATCTATACTAATATTATAAAGCAGAAGAGTTTGTTTGTTTGTTTGTTTGGTTGAACGCGCTAATCTCAGGAACTACTGGTCCGATTTGAAAAAATATTTCAGTGTTAGATAACCCATTTACTGAGGAAGGTTATAGGCTAAATTAAAGGAGAATTCAAAATTTAAGTTACGTTGACAATTAACAAATTTCTATACTTACTTATTGAGTAATTTTGTCGAATAGTTTGAGTAATTATATGTATTAGTATTATGTAGTTAAATCTACACTAATATTATAAATAGGAAAGATTTGTTTGTGTGTTTGTTTGAATTGAATAGGCTCCGAAACTACTGGACCGATTTGAAAAATTCTTTCAGTGTTAGATAGCCCATTTATCGAGGAAAGTTATAGGCTATATATCATCACGCTAAGACAAATAGGACCGGAGCAGTAGTGGAAAATGTGACGCAGACGAAGTTGCGCGGGTCAGCTAGTTACGGAATAAACTAGCTGGCCTCATTCGCCACAAGACTGAACCTCCCAAATACCGATGTTACTTACTACATATTAAGTTGTTCAATGAACTTAGCCGCGACTGCTAAGTATACGTAAGTGGATTACGAACCTTACCCATTGTTTGAGGTTAACTTAGTTCTGGCTCGACCTTATTTATGAAGAGAAGGTGGATAGATCTGAAGAGTGAGCTTTAATTTTGTTTGTTTAGTTGAATTTGTTGTTTTTTTTTTTTCGGTAAACAGTTTCGAAGTGTTTTCATTTATAGTCATAGACATAGAGTGTTTGACAGTCTAGGTTTGAGAAATGTATTGCAAAGATCCATTACATTTCTCAAACCTAGAGTGCAGGCAAGGCCATTTAACCCCCTCAAACCACATACCCAGATTTCTTAGGTAGTCTAAAACCTAACAAAACTATTGGGGAAAAAATGTGCTTTTACCACCATCAGCGCCACCCAAACAACAATCCTGGATCCAGCCCTGCTTCTATACTGTAAGGTATCTTAAATCATGTTTGGTTTATTTTGGACTAAAGAACTATTTTAAGACCTTCTAGGGTCCTACATTTGTAGGGTGTTGATAAAATCGTGAGTTCCGTACCGAAAGATTCGGAAACTATATTTTTGTGGTTACAGTGGCCATCCGTCCGTACCTACATATTCAGCGTCATGTTTCTGTATATCAAATCGTTACCTTGGTATTCGCACTAAGTAAAACTCCATTTCAGGATGCCTGGAAGATATCGAGAATGCAATAAGGCTGCTTGTTGTATGTTTATTGGTTAAGACGACAGATCTGTAGACACGAAGCCAGACTGCCTAGCAGACTAGCACAGCGTATATTTTGCTAAACAAGCTTTAAAAAACTTGCCTTGTGTAACTCGTGCATATCAAACGGTACCAAACTGACGAACATCGATGAGTCTCAAATCAATGACGTAAGAAGTCACAGACTAGCCAAAACTGCAGTCCCAATCTCCTAAACCTACTGTATATCTGCTCTGTGACCAGCAGACCCATTTTGGATTGCCAATGTTATTTCCAGAAACATTTCGACTAAATAATGTCCTAGAGATGAACAGATGACTGCCAGTGGGCCAGGAAATAAGGAAACTATAGCAACAAAGCCCTTATCAAAATTGAACTGAACGTTGGAGATGGTAGGGTCCTATTCAGGTCGATGATTTGCTAATAAAGCAACTTTAATCAGAGAGCCAATTCTTCTAATTTTCACATTCGCATCGCCTTCGCATCTCAATCGCAATCTGTCAAAAATGTATGAAAACAAAGGCTTTTTTGACAGTTTGCGAGTGACATACGACTGCGATTTTTTTTTTAATTATTAGAATTGGCTCTGAGCTTGTAGCATTTACCAAGAAGGTTTAGTTTGAAACTGTTGCTGGATGAATTATTAATATTTATGTTTGTATATGTAGTGGATTGGGAGTTTAGTTCCGGCTCGTATTGATCGGTGTTACAAAGATTGAATGGGATTGTTACTACGTAGGTATTATGTAATGAAACGTTCTGTGTTCGTGCTTTGATGCAATCATGGTAGTAATTACTTAAAAGGTATCATCGACACATTAGGGGTATTACAGGTCAATGATATTACAAACAGAATATGTCTTAAGTGATGGATTAAACTGCTCAGTTGTGAAATAAGCCATGTTGCAATTATACAGTTTGTTTAAAATAACTAATAATGACTTTAAATAATTAAATATTATATTTAGCTAATTTACTACTATTGAACGTTTTTATTTAAATTTGATTTAAGACTTATTTAAAAAAAAAGTATAATAAACCTTTATTGATATGCAACTAAGTTTTATTTGCAAATCGTAGGTACTTTTCAAGAGACATTTGACATATAAAGGTCATTGACGTTCCTATTCTTATTTGAATCACATTGTAGTAATAGGAAGAACTAGAGTAGCTTGTGGCTTAATTACAGACGGATTAATCTTCAGGTTGAAGCAACGATTGCCGAAGTCCATCTGAAGAAGGGTGTTTTTTTTTAGATGTTTTAACTTGAATTTAGTCTCGGTCAGAGATGACAGAGACAAAGACATCTTAACATTCAGATTCCTCCTTGACCAATGACCATGTTACCGTGTTACTTAGTTTATGGGTTGTGTGTGTAAAGGCAGGGAGGTCAGGCAGCCGCTCCACGTAAAATACTGGTATTCAGCTAAATTGATTCTGTGTGATAGCGGATGTTAAACAAGGTTTGTGTCAAGTGGACCAGCCTGAGACTTCTAGCATTCCATTTTTTATTAGTAATGATAGTGTTCATTCAGTTATGTTCTCAGATAGTATAGGAAGAGGTTTAGGTAAATTATTGAATAACAATCTCAGCTATTGTACTCATAATTATTGTATACCTGGGTCAAACTTCAAACAAATAATGGAATCAGTGACAAGATATGTATATAAACCAGAAACCAATATTACTGTGTTTATAGGTAACAGTTCAAATTTAAAAAAAGAACAAATAACTGACTCTGTAACTGAGATGTTAAAGTTAAACTGCAACAAAATAATACTGTGTGCTTTCCCATATTTTGAAAAATTGTCAAATAGACAAAATAATTATATTCACATGCTTAACAAGCATTTACATTTCTTAGTTAGTCATTACAGTGACAAACTTGTTTTTCTGGACATTAACTTATATGTTGATAAGTTAAAGTCGACTAGGGATACAGTGTATCTGCCTATTAGGTTTAGACATCAAATAGCTAGCCTATTAGCATATTATATAAACTCAGACATAAGTAGTATGTCGACGTCTTCTACTATAATTAACACTGCAAATATTAGTAATAATACTAATGTACAGGTGGACATTGTTAACTGTAGCACTAATGCTATAACTATTTACAATAATTGTACGAAGGAGAATCCATGTGTCACTATGGACAATTCTTTTAATGTGGAGTCTGCAAGTAGCAAGATCTTGGTGCCTAGTGATGGCATGGGAGATGTGGGGCTCTCTCCGGATGTTCCTTTAAACTAGTTTGTACGACAACAGAGGATACCAATAACAGTATAGTTACATCTACCCTAAACCAGGTATCTTCTTGCTCTCACATAGCTAATTGCAATAAAGGGGCTAAGCAGAAATCCTTGAAATTATTTCATCAGAACATTCAAGGTTTTTCTTCAAAACAGCTGGAAATTGAGTTATTTTTAGAAAAAACAATGTTTGACATAGTTTGTTTCACTGAGCATTGGTTAAAGGATTTTGAAATGTTGATTAATTACGAGAATTATAGTGTGGGAAGTTCTTTTAACCGAAAGTCAATGTTACGTGGGGGCTCACTAATTTTAATCAAAAAGTGTATTCAATTTAAAACTCGTAAAGACATAGTTAACTTGTCTGTTGAACATAACATTGAACTATCCTGTGTTGAGCTAGATAAGCATGTCATAGTGTGCGTTTACAGACCCCCTAATTATCTGAACTACTCTATATTTGAGTCAGTGATGGAAGATGTATTGGCAAAACTTGCGACTGGTAATAAATTAGTAATTATCTGTGGAGACTTTAATATAAATATTTTAGAAAACAATTCAGATAGCTGTAGATTATTAAATCTTTTTAAATCGTTCAATTTGTCTAATGTGTTCATAGAACCAACCCGTACAACTACAACTACTGCTACATGTATTGATAATGTTTTTTGTTCTGGCGACTACTTACAGAAAGCCATTGTAAATTACCTCCCTTCTGATCACAGCGGGCTACTGGTATCTTTTGAGTCCAAAATACCAATTCAAAAAGTGCAAATACAAACCAGACCAATAACATCCGGTAATTTAAATAAATTTAACCGTACTTTAATTGGGAAGTTAAGTGATTGGAACTGTACAGTGAACAGTGCTAATATTTTATATACAGATTTTTTTTCTTTAGTCCAAACAGAATTCAATAATACTTTTAAAAATAAAACTAAAACTATCTGCCCTAAGTTTTTATTTAGTGACTGGGCAACTAAAGGACTCAGAAAAAGTAGGGATAGACTTTATGAGTTGTATGGCCTTAAGCCTTTTATTAACACTGAAACTTTTAATAAGTATGTATCTACCTACTCCAAAATTTATAAAAATACTTGTAAGGTAGCTAAGGCTTTATACATAAGCAATAAGGTAAAAACAGCAGACAATAAAATAAAAACGGTTTGGAAAATTATAAATAATGAAACAAATAGGAACAAAAAACATAACACTGATTACAGATTGCAGACGCCTCACGGACTTATTAGCGATAACAAAGAAGTTGCTCAAGAATTTGTAAATTTCTTTACAAGTATCCCTGTTAAAACTACTGAAGCCTTAAATTCCTCGCCTTCGCTTGCTTTTGATTTATTACAGGCAAACGTATCAGCCTGCGCGACTGAATTTAATTTTAAACATATAAACCCCATAGTAGTAATAAAAGCTTTTAAACAAATCAAAATTAAATTGACCGAAGATCTATGGGGATTGTCTATCAAGGTTTGTACCTCAATTATCGAGACTGTAGCGCCGTACTTAGCTTTAATATTTAATTTGTGTGTCGATCAAGGAGTCTTTCCGGACCTAATGAAATTCAGTAAAGTGATACCACTTTTTAAATCTGGGGATAGTAAAGACACCAATAATTATAGACCAGTGTCCGTGTTGCCAGTGTTTAGTAAGGTATTTGAAAAAGTAATGCTAAATCAGATGCTCAGTCATTTTAACACGAATAACATCTTACATGATAAACAGTATGGTTTCACCAAAGGACGTTGTACAACGGACGCTGGTGTCACCTTACTAAAGCATATCTTTAATGCGTGGGAGGACGCACAGGATGCCATAGGTGTCTTTTGTGATCTCTCTAAGGCGTTTGATTGTGTTGATCACGATACATTACTCCTGAAGCTCGGGCATTACGGACTAGGCAAAACAGCGTTAAACTTAGTCAAATCTTATTTGAATGATAGACAGCAATTAGTTCACATAAACGGTGTCAATTCGTCGGGATTAAACGTAAAAATGGGCGTCCCCCAAGGCTCTATTTTGGGTCCTTTCTTATTTTTGGTTTATATTAATGATTTACCTTATTTATTGCAACAAAATCTTGATATGGTGTTGTTTGCTGACGATACCTCTTTAATTTTTAAGATAAATAGAAGGACGAACAATGTTAATGACATAAATAATGCCCTAATGCAAGTCCAAAATTGGTTCACGGCGAATAATTTAGTTCTAAATGAAAAGAAAACAAAGTGCATAAGATTTGCCTTACCTAATGTCAAAAGCAGTGATTGTGACATATTATTGAACAAGGAAAAACTAGAATTCGTCGATAAAACGGTTTTCCTGGGAATTACGCTTGACCCCAGGCTACAATGGGGCCCTCATATAACATCTCTTTCCGGACGGCTAAGTTCAGCAGCATATGCTGTTAGAAAAATCCGCCAACTAACGGATGTCGATACCGCGAGACTGGTATATTTTAGTTACTTTCTCAGTTGCATGTCTTACGGTATTTTACTATGGGGACGGGCTGCAGACATCGAGTCTATTTTTATTCTGCAGAAAAGAGCCATCAAAGCGATATATAATCTCCGCCGGCGCGATTCTCTCAGGGAACTGTTTAAGAATATTAACATCATGACGGTACCTTGTCAATACATTTACGAAAACATCATGTATGTCAGAAAGAATTTACATCTTTTTAGTAAAAGAGGCGAGAGACATAATTATAGTACTAGAAATAGGGACCAGTTAGTTCAACCAGGCTTCAGACTGGCTAAAGTAGCCTCATCTTTCATGGGGTACTGTTTAAAATGTTATAATAAGATACCTCCCCATATATTAGAACTAAATGAGACGAAATTCAAGTCTTGTATTAAACGCACACTATGCAGGCAAGCATATTATAAGTTGGGGGTTTATATTGAAGATAAAAATGCTTGGCTGAATGCTGGTCCTGCTCCACAGCCACTAGAGAGCCCAAACTAATCTGTAAATAGTTCGGAAACATTGTTGGACCGGCTGAAGATTGTAAGAAAAATTTGCATTGTTAGAATCAACTTACTAAGCATTGTATAATTTCAGCCATTAACAGCACATGTGTGAGTACTGTGTACCTTTAACTTTAATAATCAGTTTTAGGTATGTTTTTGACTTGAATGTACCCTGGCGGTTGGGAGTGTCATGCGCACTCAAAAGTCTAGCTGATGGTGGCGTATGCGTTGGATCATTTGGCTCCCTTCAAAATGGTTGAGCCGAATGGTGCTGGCGCATGCGTCATGTTCGTGAACGGGCGCCGTCAGTCGGGACTGGTCATTTCTTAGCTGCCATGGTTAATTTTAATTATTTCTTTGAATTGTTCCTCTTTTATTCCGGACGCTTTTATCCTGCTCGTTTTTTACATCGTTCTCACATGTATGTATAATGTCAACCCGATGTAAATAAATCTTTGTAAAAAAATATTATTTTTAAAAGAGTGTCCGTGGAGTTTCTTGCACGTTCTTCTCCATAGAGATCTACGCTTTGGAACGTGCAAATAGCTTCAACTTTTTGGACCGACCGACCTTGACAATTCAAAAGTGCCTGTAAATGGTTTAATTGAAATTAATGCTTGAATTTTGATTTTTTTTTTAATCCAATTTGACTGGAAGTCGACCCCAATATGGTTGGGAAAAGGCTAGGCAGATGATTCCTCCGTGGCTCGGAAAGTACTTAAAGCTGTTGGTTTCTGGCTATCATTTGTAGATCTTTGACAGTATTTGCGAGTTGATAGTCAGAAAACCGGGATATCAGACACTATTCTTACTAAGAGGTTTTATGTTACTGGGCGGGAGGTATATCCTAAAATGTTAGTTAGTCATCATCTGAATGTTGACGCTTTCAGCTACAAACGGCGTATGAAGTTACACCTAGATAGAGTAGATGACCAACAAAATGCAGTACTGCAGTGCGATTCTGTAAACATGTCAAAGTAAAAACTTAGGCGAAGTGAGTTGTCAAACCGTACAAACAAGATGGAATGACAGCTCACTTGTAGTTCACTTCGCCTCAGTGTTCACTTCGACATGTTTACTGCCAAACCATACAAACAAGATAAGAATGACACACACTTGTCGTTCACTCCACCTATGAGATCACGGTGAGATGTCAACAGAATCGACCGGCTGTAAACATGTCGAAGTGAAGGCTTGGGTGAAGTGATGATGAAGTGAGCTGTATGTAATTCAATCGACCGGCAGATAGCCCGGCTGTGCGTCTGAGCGCGTTAACACGCGTGAATAAAATGGTCTTATTATATGCATACCTAAACCACTATAAAAAAGACAAACAATTCGAGCCAACAAAGAGTATCAAATGAAAACATCACAAACGAAAGCAACGCTATAGCACAGTAATATTGTCCAAGGTTGACCCACCTTTGTCAGGCGATAGGACAATACACCCTCGTTTTAATATGTAAGGTCTCTTTGAGATGTTCTCCTCTATAAGAAGCATACGTTACATCCTAATAACAGTAATAACAGATATAAATTGACCCTTGATTGTCATGCTAAAATTAACTTGACTGTTTACGTTTCTGGTAGAATTTCTCGTTTTTCTGTGGAAGTAACAAACCCATTATTTTCAGTTAGGGAGGACCGGAGCAAAAACAAGTTATACGTAGCCAACCTTTTCAACATGGAATTAGGTGAATTTCCTAGGAAACCGTTCTGAAACGTTGAACTTCATTTAGGCCTTAATTCTAAAGCGTTTAATAATCTAGCTATCTCTATATACGCATCACGCGTGGACGGCTGGACCGATTTAATTCTTTTTTTTGTTTTTTGTTATTGTCATGAGAAGGTTTGAATTTTGTACATTTTTTTTTATTTGGGTATGCGTCATACTTGGCGCATTCATTTTGTTTATTTTTAACCGACTTCCCAAAAAGGAGGAGGTTATCAATTCGGTTGTATGTTTTTTTTTTGTTTGTTACGTCATAACTCCGACAATTATGAACCGATTTGAAAAATTCTTGTTTTATCTGAAAGGATATACTTGCAGATTGTTCCCATTTAAGTTTTATGAAAATCGGTTACGAACTTTGGATTTTAAATCGAAATAGCTGGAATTCGTCTACTTGGATGATAGTTTTTAACCGACTTCCCAAAAAGGAGGAGGTTATCAATTCGGTTGTATGTTTTTTATTTTTTTTTTATTTTTTATGTTTGTTACCTCATAACTCCGACAATTATGAACCGATTTGAAAAATTTTTGTTTTATCTGAAAGGATATACTTGCAGATTGGTCCCATTTAAATCATATCAAAATCGGTTACGAACTTTGGATTTTAAATCGAAATAGCTGGAATTTGACTATTTAGATGATTCTTTGATAATCGAAATTGCGTATTTTGCTTTGCGTATATACTTTCTTATTCTTTGCATCGTCCTCACATATAGAAGCAATCAAAGATAATGTTACCATGATTGTATTACATCGAATGATTTAGAAGAGTGTCCGTGGAGTTTCTTGCACGTTCTTTCTTCTTCTTTTTTTTTGACTGACCGACCTTGACAATTCAAAAGTGCCTGTAAATGGTTTATTTGAAGTAAAGGATTTGAATCTTAAATCTATAACTATTATTATAAAGCAGAAGAGTTTGTTTACTTGTTTGTTTGTTTGTTTGTTTGTTTGGTTGGTTGAACGCGCTAATCTCAGGAACTACTAGTCCGATTTGAAAAATTCTTTCAGTGTTTGATAGCCCATTTATCGAGGAAGGTTATAGGCTATATATCATCACGCTAAGACAAATAGGAGCGGAGCAGTAATGGAAAATGTGACGCAGACGAAGTTGCGCGGGTCAGCTAGTCTTGAATAAAATTAATTAAATTGTGAAGGGATTTGTAGATCGAAGCGATTTTAATTAAGCTATCGATCCAAAAGGGTGAGGAAGCAAGTATTATTTGAATGTTTATTGTCCGTCTGGAACTCGGCCCTTTGCTTATCTGATTGGTTTTAGATTTAACGGAAATAACATCATAGATAATACCGTGGGTCTGAAAAGGCCACTTAAGTGTATTATTTTTACAATTGATAGGCAAACGTTTGACCGCTATCTCACCTGATGTTAAGCGATGATGCGGTCTAAGGTGGAGCACGCTTGCCTAGAAGTAGCCTATTCACTCTTGACTTAAAGACAGCCAGGTTGAAGCTATCAGGTTGTTCCACTCTTTAGCTGTACGCACAAACGTTTTGTGCGTATTGGTGGGATGCCCACCATGTACCGGTGGCGCATCGCCGTACGTCTTATGGTCCGATGGTGGAACGGGCTTGGCGGAATCAAATTATGCAAATTGATGTGCTGCCTGATTCTACTAAAATGGCCTTTTTAGACTCACAGAAGTATACTTTTTATGTGCAACGCATAAAAATAGACAATTATTTAATCAAAACAAAAGTAACTTTTCAAATTAGGCTGACAATCAAAACTTTTTGAACAATTCATTGCGGCTCTCTTTTGTTGTTCCCCCCACGGAACTTTTATAATATCACTCGGGTGTCTGTATGTCAATCTGTCTCACTCAGGTTTCTCAGGATCAACTAGACCGATTGTGTTGAAATTTTGTACACATAATTGATGCGTGCTCCATCTTCAACCACATCATCGCTTACCATCAGGTGAGATGGAGTGGTCAAACGCGTGCATATTAATATAAAAAAATGAACTTTTGTGGTCCTATTACGTAAATAAATAAGTTTTGAGTATGGGTTTGAAACTAGAAAATTTCAAAAAAGTTTTTCAAACTGTATCGTGTGACATATCAAATAAAAGGGCTTATAAGACTTGTAACTAAGTACATTTTTAATTTTTCATTTCAAAATAAATAGTTTTGAAGATATTTAAGAAATTAAACCAAAAATTTCCATTCCCAACTCCCTTATCTCTGAAACTACTGAGCCTAAAATATTTAGCTGCAGATAACTGTACCTAAATATTTTAGGCTCAGTAGTTAGTAACTCTGTATAGTTTATTAAAATAACGTGTGACAAAAAAACTTGGTTCGAAACCCTTTGCACGCACTTGAAAGTTTTTCATTAAGGTGGATGGATGATGATCTCAGATGCCATTTTGTCGCTAGATGGCGCTAGATCCACAATTTAGAACATTTTCAATTTTTACGCCTAACTTAGAAATCTTTAATAGATAACTCTATTGTACGCGTCACCTAGGGCATTAACTTGATTTTTTTAGATAGTCACTGTGCTTGTTAACTGGTCTCATACAAAGATTTTCACATAATAAAGATTTAGCCGCTTGACTTTACTCTTTACACACACATGCAAAGTAAATAGTAGTAACTTTCGACACTACTAGATGTCGTTTTATTCAAACAGTTGAAAATTAAAATTTCTTGATTAGTATAATTATTGGTCTAAGCATACTTTTGTTTCTAGACTCGATACCTTTTTAACTTAGCTAATTATTCATATAAATTATTTTAGGTAATATAGGTATACTGTCCCTATATTATAAGTTGTTGTAATGTGACTGAACGTAAATTGTAATGTGTAAATAGTGACGTGTACTAAATAAATAAATAAAAGACTATTTATTCCATTGTAAAGCTTTTTATTGTACCTTACTATAAATTAATAATATTTATTTAGTAAAAAGGGGTTAATATTTTCATAAAAATAATCGTTTTATTTACTCTCACTACATTTACTTAGATAGTTTCCGTTTGGATTCAAACCATCGAGTCATACCACCTAGGCGTGTGTAACTCTTTACGGAACCGACTCACTGATCCGGATCACTGAAGTGATTCAAAAGATTCGTTCAGTATCAACGTTTCAAACGCATCATTTGGATCTGGAACATTACTCTCTCTCAATTCGTTTCACGACGCGTCACGCGAGCGGCGAGGCGAATGAGCCGCGTGGCCGGGAGTGAGAGAGAATGAGAGAACAGAGAACTGAAACACTAAGTAATTTATCTATAGACTCGCTCGTGGCGAGTGAGCGGGCGAAATAATTACAATCTATACAAGTCAGAGAGAGATAACAAATGAGGAGAAGTGTATCATATGCACGTAAAAATTACCACTAAGGTCCTTACGTATCAAATACTATTAGGTAGTTATTTGCATGAAATGTTTGCATTGACCAGCTGGTAATAAATAAAGGACTAGCCGCTGAATGTTTCACTGACTCCGGACTCGGTCACGTACGAACCCGCGACGTAACATTGTATTCGAAACATTCTGTTTTATATCTTATGAGTCGATGATCCAAATGAGCCAAATGAAACATATCAGTGTTTCGGAACATTTCAATGATCGAGATGCAAATTTTCCAATCGCAAAAATGATACACTTTGCCCACCTCTAATACCACCATACAAAGATAACATACTTTTTTAAATATTTTGATATTTACAATTATTATTTTGAATTTAGTATTAGAAAGAATTATGTATGTAGATTACAATATAAATAACATCATACGTAAGTATATATAACGGCACATATAAGTATTATACACAACAACACAAGTGGTTGCTAGCTAACCATAACATTTATTTATGTTTCAAGAATACCTACTTATTTTACAATTTTCAATAAATATTCTTTTACAATTGAATTGTTAGGCTGGTACCTAAATACATGAGTGAAACTTATCTACACAGAAAAATCTTATGAACTAACAAAATAACACAAACTATACATCGCTACGTGCAAAAATAGCTTATTTTATTCTATAATGTTCCCACTGCTGAAACTCAGGCCTCCTCTGAACTGTGGTGATGAAATAATTTACACAAAGCAAAGTGCCGGCTTGGATTCGAACCATCGACTCGTACCACCATACAAAGATACTTGTAAATATTATAATATAATAAAATATCTTCTTGTCTTCGCGCTACTTCTTGCAGTCTTCTCGTTGTTGTCACTTTTTACTTCCATTTATATAATTTCCGTGCGATCTGAATCAAATGCTGGAAGACGCAGTTTTCGCTGCAACAAATGAATTTACACAGTTTTGTTAGACTATTCTTACTGAACCCACACCTCAGAGACCTGCGGAATAAGTTAGGAAATGAGTAAGACTTATATTTTTATACCTTTTAATTCCTTGATGTCTAGACATTAAGCATTTTTCTCAACTCTTCTCAAAATAATTTCCGGCAGTACACATGTTTTAAAAAATGTTACCAACTTCAGCATCATAGCGTTGATAAATTCCTCATCCCGGTTAACTTCTATGACAGTCAATGGTTGGGTAACAGATATAAAGCAAATGAAATAACATTTATTCATTTTGGTAATTCGCAATTGACCTGGACCTAGAATCAAAATAATAGCTGTTAAAAAGAAACAATCCAAGAAATACATTATTTTTAGACATACATACATACCAAGAAATAATGATATTTGTTACTTGATAATAATAATTAATAATTATGCTTTTTGTTCATAACTAAAACATCATTTTCCAAATGAATAGGAAAATTTCTATTTTCTGATTCTTCTCTAATATTTTGAGATTTCCTTTCCAAGGAGGGAAAACATTTTTTTTCTACAATAGTATTTTCTGCTTCTGTAATACCTGTAAAAAAGAAAAGTTTTTAGGCCTATGCTACTGAACCAAATTTAAAAAATTCACGCGACATTAGATCCATAGGGGCAGAACCACAGGCAAAAGCTAGTTATTTGTATATTTTTATTATTGAATAATCTTACCATCAGGGCTAGCTGCTAAGAATCCAAATTCTTCATCAATGAAAAGTCCTGATGGCCTGACAGTTTTGCTATATTGTTGCTTAAACATGCTCTTTGCAACATGTTCATTTTGTTGTCCATACATTATATCTTTAGTACAAATATTATTTTTGTAGAGAATGCATTTCACATGATTGTGACATGGTGTGGCATTAGGCTCCACTTCGTATTACAAACTCTGGATTTGGAGCTTGATTATTGTTTTGGGTAGAGTACTCTTCTTGTAGAACACTATCACAAAGTTTCATAGCGCGCAAACACATAGTTTTAGAGAAAAAAAATTCCTAAAAATTCAATTATTTCTAACCTATTTACGTTACGAAAAAATGACATATTTTGCCACAGATAACTTAAAAAATCGGTCCAAGGTCGTTTCGTTTTACGGTCAGACTAAGCGACCACACATTTAAAAGTTTTTTTTAATTGAATATTATAGTTTTTGACTTTATTTTATTTTTTAATAGTTGCGCAAGTATTATGTTTTCAAATAAAAGACAAATAATAGATTAGAATTAATTAAATAAAAATAAAAATAAATATTTTAGCGATTGTGGGTAACGAAACGTAATTTCAGAATACTATGATGTATGCGACGTTTACGTTTGACAGTTGTCATTCATTGTTTGTACTCAAGGTCGAGAGCGTCTATCGTACAGTTCGATTCAAACTTAATGGCGGTTCGGAAGTTAGCTGCGAGTGCAGTTGCGCGCAGGTACAGTCAAGTTGACAATAATTTAGGCTCAATTTAATTGGCTGATACCCAAAATTGCGTTTTGCGCATCGGAACGTACGATGTTCCGAGCCGCCATTAAGTTTGAATCGTACTGTACTCCTGTTTGTTTCAACGATTGAGTGACACCATGGCGTCTCCGAAGTCCCCGACTCAGAATGCAAGAACAAGCGGAGCGAGCTCTGGACTTGGGGGCACCCCGACTCGGATAGGTTAGGTTAGAAGGGGATGGCGGGGTCGAGTGAGCGAGCGAAGCGAGCGAATAGACCCCGCCATCCCCTCGAGGTTATTTTTATAAACCACTCAGAAGCACACATTTTCTTTCAAATTAACATTTTTGAGAAGTTCGAGTATGACCTTGAGTATATTCTTGACGTTGGAGTTTGATGGAGGGCAATATTCTACGATTTTAGGCATATTTTGACCTTGAAGTGTTTGACTTTGTTATTTACGAGTTTGACCTTGACCTTGAAGATGCCCCTGACCTTAATTTGGATTAAAAGCTTATATAGAGTCGCCATATAATCTACCCCACCCTTAATACTCCCACTATCCCACCAATCCTGAAAGAAAGTTTTGGCAATTTTTTTTTCAGCACCTATGGTTTCGCGCGTTTTGGTAATTTCAAATTTACTATAGAAAGGGTACATTCTACCGAAAAAAAAAATACCTACTATTAAAAACGGCAGTTAGCTAATACGAAGTGCTTCCTCATTTTCTGTTGGCGCAATCTACTTCTCTCTTTTTGATGGACATTTTTTTTTTGGTTCCTTTCGTCCGTCTTTGGGACAGGCAAAGGGAGCTGGTCAGTGGGTCGTCAGGGGCGGATTTTTTGGAGTTGGAGTATACGATTAGGGGCACTATGAACAGCAAAGAAACAAAAAATTTTTTTTTGGTTGAAAATAATTTTTTTGGGACTTTTTCGTTTTTTTTTTTCAAAAATGTACTAATTTTTTTACAGCATATTATTAAGCTTGTCCATAGAAACAAATTAAGCTCTGAGAAGCATGGCCCTACGATGCACCGTTTTCGAGTTATGGGCCTTTGTTTTTTTTTTTTTTTATAAAACGCTCTATATTTCCGAAATAGTAGGTCGGATGAAAATCTTTTCTGGAAAGAAATTGTAGCTCTAGTCGATAACTATGAGATGGTGTAGAGAAACCCGCGAAAAGTAGTAATAAAAAATCTCCAAAAATTTGACCAAGTCCCATGCCCCTAAAGATACGCAAGCTGAAGATGCAATTTTTTTTACTAATTTTCGCGGGTTTCTTTACACCATCTCATAGTTTTCGACTAGAGCTACAATTTCTTTCCAGAAAAGATTTTCATCCGACCTACCATTTCGGAAATATAGAGCGTTTTATAAAAAAAAAAAATATCAAAGGCCCATAACTCGAAAACGGTGCGTCGTAGGGCCATGCTTCTCAGAGCTTAATTTGTTTTTATGGACAAGCTTAATAAGATGCTGCAATAAAATTAGTACGTTATTGAAAAAAAAAAACGAAAAAATTCTAAGTCCTAGCGCCCCTAAGGCTACACTCCAACCCAAAAATACTTCACTTTTCAATAAAAACTGTTTCACGGATGGCACTCATTTGAATGGTTCTCAGTAGTAGGTAGCACAGTCTATAAATCATACATACAGTCGTCCAACCAAGACGTCTAGACAGGGCAATCGTGCGGGGCGAGACGGGGAAAGGGCGCTCCCGAACTGCGTACATTGCCGTGTTAGTAGGTAGTTCGGGAGACAGCTTTCAGGGCTATCGTTTGTCAATTTATGTTGGCAACCCTGCTTGACGCACTTTGTGTGTGCTAATAATACTAGTAAAAAACTCGAAAGTCGGTGTGTTTGTAAGTTTCTTCGTATTTTGACACCGACTTCCGAAATTAAAGTTATTTTTTACTTTGTAGTGTTTTGTTTTTAGAAGTCGGTTGTATATTTTTTGTAAAAAGTTTTTTATTTTTCACTTTTTAGTGGTACCCCATACCTAACAACACCACTGCAAAATCGCAGAAAAGCAATATATGCGATTTCGATTACTTGGATGACATGAAACAATCATCCAAGTAGACGTGATAATAAAGATGATTTGATTTGATTTGATTTGATTTGACGAATTCCAGCTATTTCGATTTAAAATCCAAAGTTCGTAACCGATTTAGATAAAATTTCAATGAGACCAATCTGCAAGTATATCCTTTCAGATAAAACAAGATTTTTTCAAATCGGTTCATAATTGTCGGAGTTATGAGGTAACAAACATAAAAAAAGTTAAAGACCCGTAATAACAGCCACAACCCATCTAGGTGTAAAGTTCTCATCAATACAAATCAGTCAAGCCCAAACACAAGGTAACTGCTGTAAATCGTTGAGGAGTTCCCTCGACTGTCTTTCGGCTCCATCATCAGAACGACTCCAGACCTTCATTAAATTGTAGTGCTTTAAAATACTTGATGAAAAAATTAACAAACGCACTAGTTGCCCATACGATTTTTGAAAGTTTCCCTCGACTTCTCTGGGATGCCATCATCAGATCCTGGTTTCCTTATCAAATAAAAAAGACATTTTTAAAATCGGTTCGCAAGCTACGGAGTTATGCCCGAACAAACACAAAAAAAATACGAACACCCGAATTGAGAACCTTCTCCTTTTTGAAGTCGGTTAATAATTATACAGAAGAAAAAGTCGCAAAAGTATTTCACTTTAAGAAGTATTTATTAGTTTTAAGACTAGATGCTGATTATCCAGGCTGCAGCATCAGGCCAGACTTATGTCAACATTGCATTGAACTTAAAATTTAGTCCTGTTTAAAATGAGCCCAAACACGACTACGGTGCTGTAATTTCAAGGTTTGTACTTTTTCTGATGCTCCTGGCTTCAGCATCAGGTCTCTATGTATAATAGTTCGTTTATCCACACATCGAGCCCTTTTCAATGAGCCTAAACACGATATATCTGCTGTTAGTTGTCGAGGAGTTAGGTACTCTGCAGCATCAGGTCATGACTTGATGATCATGAGACCAAATGTGGCAACGATCATGAGACCAAACGTGCCCTATCAAACATCAAAACAATTTACTAAAACAATCCTTGCCTGTTCGAGTAACTTCTTACTGTTAAGGAGTTGTACCTTCCATCATCAGCCCAGCTACCTGAGATGGTGACAACCATATGCAAATACACAAGATACTTCATAAAATATGCGAAAAATAATAAGTAAGCCTATAAAATTTGAGGGTTGCCCTCGATTTCTCTAAGATCCCATCATCAGATCCTAACTTGGTGACAATGGGACCACCTCAGAACTATCTACTTTCGAACAAAAAAAGAATTTTGAAAATCCGTCGACAATTGGCGGAGTATTCGATGAACAAACATAGAAAAAAAAAACATACAATCATCCGAACATAGTACCTCCTCCTTTTTGTGAAGTCGGTAAATAAGCAATTAAATATGATTCAATCAATAGATGTACTACGTACCTACGTTTCACCATTGTGTAGGTAGCTTCGCTGGTCGCCTGATTTAGTTATAACTTACTTATACATCAAATTCTATTCTCTGATTTCATTCAACCCAAACCAATGGATTAGTACCTAAGCGTATCAGAAAATGTGTTATCAGTACCTACTTACATACACTAAAAAGATTTTTAAATCTGGAAAGTCAAGGAATGTTTAAGTGTGTACTAGTAACTACTTACTACATATTTAAACTAGATAATACAATAATTACATAAGTATTGTATCTGTGTGAACCAAGGGCAGATCGCAGAGATAATTTTTTCACTTTATGTAAAGCATTATATCTCATTCCATACTAAAAAACACTTTATCAATCATAAAATGTTAACTCCGCGGGCAAACCCGCGCGCCCGGCACTATCTTGCTAGAAACACAATATTCTGGAAACGATTCGCAACTTCGCAAGTTGTCAAGACTCAAGACAATCACGCATGAACGGAATGGCAACAGCGCGGGCACAGACGCGACGTGCTGCTTCTTGAACGGCAACGTCGCATGATCGCATCCGCGGTCCGCGCGTCACTCGATGGCGCTTGTTCGAATTATCGAACAGCGCCATCTATTTATGAATGTTTACCAATCGTAAATTCGTAACACAACAGCAACCAACTTTCTCGGTGGTTCTATAAATTTCTGTCAGATGGCGTGATTCAGATCACTCACACATGTAAAGATTTTTCGTTTTTTATTCGGTATAATTCTCCTAGAAATACTGTTTTTTTTTATAAAATTTGGGCTATATGCGACCATAATACGTTATAAAGTCTCATTATAGTTGTTTTTATTCTGCAGAAACTGTTTATTTACGGAGATTTCCTCACCTGAATAATGTATGGCGAGGTCTATCTAGGCATCCACCTTAATGCATAATGTTATATATAGCCTGCAGCGTTCCTCAATAAATGGGCTATCCAACACTAACATATTATTTCAATTCGAACCTTAGATAAGTGCGTTCAACCAAACAAACAAACTCTTCAGCTTGAATAGATAGATAAATATAGCTAAGTTATTTTTTATTTCTCAGCTTAATTAACGGATTTTCAGAATAAAGCTATGAAAAAAATACGTTAAGCCAAAAACCACCTACTGACGTAAGCACCATTGTAACCACCATTGGGTGTTAGTAACAATGGTTATGGGTTATGGCTATTTCAGACTACAGTCCATAATAAATTATTTCAATAGGGTTCCGAACCAAAATGGTAAAAAGGAACCCTTATGGTGTGACCAAGTGTGTCCGCCTGTCACAGATAGATAAATTTTAAATCTTTACACAAAGATTTCTCAAGAACTTCTAATGCTATCAACCTGTAATTTGAAAAACTTTTAGATGACGTTTGGTCAACTATTTGTGGTACAGAACACTTGGTGCGCGAGTCGGACTCGCCCTTGATCAGTTTTATTGAATTAGCGTTGCTTTGACAGCAACCCTAAATACTGCCAACGAACAATTAATAATCAAAAACATAGGTCACTACTATTCTCTTTTTACTAAACCTAAAACTTGAGCGTAACATATTACTTTCCAATATTTTACAGGCTTTCAAGTAATTAACATTTTATATAAAAAATATCAGCTCTCAAAAATATGGGTAAACAAAATGGATGGCTTTTTCCGTCCGTATCATGCCACTAAAATCTATACATTTTAGGTTGCCTATCAATTTGTCGACGCACGGAAATGATAGTTTAGAGAATTATTTGAACCAACTTTTCATGATTTTTATGTTATGACTCAGCAGTGTTTGTTTTATTTACTGCTGTGAGCTTTACAGCGATTGTGTAGCAGATAAATAGGAATTGCATACGATTTCTTACCATAAACATTTTCAACATCGGAGTTCTACACACGAGACCAATAAAAAACTTTTTACAAAAAAAATACAACCGACCCTCGGTGTTTTTGTTAAGTTCTTCCTATTTTGACACCGACTTCCGCCATTAAAGTTATTTTTTACTTTGTAGTGTTTTTTTTATTTATTTGGAAGACGGTTGTATTTTTTTTTGTAAAAACTTTTTTTATTTTTCACTTTTTAGTGGTACCCCACACCTGACAACAGCACTGCAAAATCGCAGAAAAGCAAAATACGAATTTCGATTCCTTGGATGACAAATGACCATCATCCAAGTAAACGAATTCCAGCTATTTCAATTTAAAATCCAAACTTCGATACCGATTTTGATAAAATTTAAATGGGACCAATCTGCAAGTATATCCTTTCAGATACACAACAAATCGGTTCATAATTGACGGAGTTATGAGGTAACAAACATTAAATAAAACCGAAAAAAATACAACCGAATTGAGAACCTCCTCCTTTTTGAGAAGTCGGTTACTAAAGGAGGATGGCGAATTTGGACCCACATTATTTATAAATTAACTAAGTGTTATTCACTTGCAAGTTCATATTTACTATAATTAAGAGTTTGATAAAGGACTATATCTATACTAATATTATAAAGCAGAAGAGTTTGTTTGTTTGTTTGTTTGTTTGTTTGGTTGAACGCGCTAATCTCAGGAACTACTGGTCCGATTCGAAAAATTCTTTCAGTGTTAGATAGCCCTTTTATTGAGGAAGGCTATAGGCTATATATCATCACGCTAAGATCAATAGGAGCGGAGCAGTAATGAAAAATGTTACGCAGACGACGTTGCACGGGTCAGCTAGTAAAATATATTGAGTCACTGGGTGATGGGAATTAAAAGTTAGAAAAGATTTTCATTTACAAAAAAATAAGTCATCATGCAGTTACTAAACGTACCGTGTTTCAATAACATTCCAACCTACTCTTTCATTACCTACATGATTTACGTTCTTACACTTGTTTATGCTTTTCAATTATTTTTTTTAAACAAAACTTGTAATGTATGAGAAAATCATACAAAAGTTGATATTAAAAATGCATTTACATTTTTAATACAAAAATGTACAATATTATAATTATTACGACTATTTGTGATAACGTAGAATGGAACGTTACGCTGTCAATTGGAGTTGGCTGTCAGTGTCAAAACAATTAGTGTTTGTTTTTAGCGGCTAACGTGGGATTTATTATTTTCTATGCGATTTTGTGATTCTTGACAACTTAGCTTTACCTTTGGACTGACTTTTCTACATACCGACTAAGACAACAGCTTTTACCTTTGGATTGCGATTTGCAAGTGGTTAAGACTTAGTTACCCGTTAAAATGCGTTGTGTGAATTGTAAATTGTACATTGCCCGATTACTAATTATTACATCTCCCAACCTCTACGACTTACTGCCCATTTGCTTTTATGCTAGTTTTATATAGTTCTACAACTAGTTATAAGTTTCCATACTGTACGATACTCCTAACAGTGGGTCCCATTGTACATGCAAACTCGCCATCCTCCTTAGCCTCACAAAACTGATAATGAATATTGACAAAGATAAAACGCATCAAAACTCGGGAGTGGGGGCTCGTGACGTCACCACTCATCACTAAAAATTATGCGAAGGTGTGACGTATTGAGAATTTGAAAAGCGTCGTAACTTCGTCAATTTTAGTTCCCGTAACAAAAGAAAAAACATGGGTCAAATATTTTTTGATAATCTAACTGACGGACTAATTAGATTTTTTCAGGACACAAGCCTATTCACCCGTTTGCGGTGCCACGAATGCAAAAGCTTCCAGACGAATCATATATTTTAACATGATACTTTAAAACCGTAGACTTACTTAGACTTAGACGTAGGATTTCCCCGTTAAGTAGTTACTAATAATTACCAGTACTTCTGGTCAAAATGTTTCGGAGCTAATTAAAAAAAAAATGATACTCCCGTGGATCACAGATATGAAGCGGCCACAATAATCGCGCATTTTTTTTCACAAAATATAGTTGCCTATGGAAAACGTTGGTCGAAGCAGCACCTACCTATTGAAACACACAAACATTGTTACAATATTAGTCTAAGTAAATAATTGTACATTTATCAAAAACTAAACATTTTTTTTTTCGATACAAGAAGAAAAACCCAGTCAATTCAGCCAGCTACATCGTAGATTTAAATGTGATTCGATCGTACAATGTTAACAGTCGTAATAAACCGAGCTGTTACCATGTTTTTTACTGTGGCAACATTGGCCGGGACCGCCCAATCGATCGGTTGGGGTTCCTTTGCGGAATAAATTATGTGGAACTGCTTATAAGTTGTTTATTGAAACATATTTATTGAAGCGAAAATAACTGCAAACTTAAACATCATATTTGAAAAAATATAACATGTGACTTCCATTATACATCGTGCAGAGTAAGGCTTCAAAATCGGCTTAACCGTAAAATATAAATACTACTGAATACAATGATATATAAACTATAGATACGTTGTCCGCACTCTAAAATTACAACATGAAATGAAGCCAATTGGCCACATCGCGCTTAGTTAAGCACCAACCTGTCGCGCGACACTACGTTTGTTTTGATGTCAATTTGACTCTTACTTATCCTGTGACGTAACTGAAGATGTATATTTATCTCCCTCTAGCAACAGGTATTCCGCCGTACGGTGACATATTTTCTTTCCCTTTCTTTATGCGTATTAGTAGCTATCTAGTATTTTCGCCGTTTTTAAGCGCTGCGATGTTGGTTTATGGCGTGTCTATATATAATACGTCATTGACTGAATAGACAAAACAGACTTATTGTATTTAAATTCCAAATTAAATAAGGATACAAATTTATTCGTGCCACTTTTCGAAAAAAAAAACTGAATGTTCAATTGTTCAGTAAATGTTTAAGAATGAGCAGACAAGATTCTACAAAAATCTATCTCTCCACACCAAAACCATATTTAAGAGATTAAACTTAAAAGGACTTAAGATGAGCTCATTGATTGGTGCTTAACCATTGGTTACCAATTATGCCTGTGATTGGTAAGCAATGGGTAACCTGATTTTCGTAAGTGTGCGATTTATTTACCAAATTTTGAGCTTGACCTTACCTAAACTATTAGTTAAAAACTACAACTTAATAATATAGAGGGTATGCAGAGAGTAAAGTTTTTATTATTGACATGGTTTGTGATTATTATTGACATTTGTGTGTATTACTGTTATTTGTGGTTAGTACTGACATTTGTAATCATTATTGACATTTGTGAATATTATGGACATTTGTAATTATTATTGACATTCATTATGATTATTATTTTTTCATAGTTATATTAACATTTTTTTTTACTTCAACAATATAACTTTAATGGAATGGAAATCTGTAAAATGAGTGCATGATTTTAATCAATAATAGTTAATTTAATTTAAACGACTGCGATATTTGCACGCCGAATTTAAAGGCAGAATAAGAGATCTATTCTAATTGTTGTCAACTTTCTGTACCTTATTTACGCAAATAAACGATTTATTTATTTATTTAAAGGCCCGCAAACCTCCATAGAAAAGGGAGGATCTTCCGCCCAGGCGGTTGTTGTGCCTGGTGGGCAACTGCGCGATGGTTCATATTCGGGCTGATGTTTATGATTGCGCGATGCAGGATTTTAGTTCTCTGCTAGTTGGATAGATGCATCATTCTTTTTGTTGCGATGTAGATTTGCTCCGATGGATTTTCTTGATGCCGCTACAATAACTAAATAAAAAATAAATAATATCCTTGGACATTTCACACAACGCCGTATAGTCCCAAGCTAAGCAACCTAATGCTTGTGTTATGGTAACTAGATGGCTGATAAACTACTTATATACATTTTTTTTTTATTTTCTGTCAACCAACTGTTCGAAAAACGCATAATAATTTTATTAATATTTTTTTATTTGAGATGGATTTGCTCTTGACTTTAGTCTTGGTCAGAGATGATAGAGACAAAGTCTGCGATGGAGCGAGCTTACCCAGAAAGAGTCTGTTCACTCTAACTTTGAAGAGAGGATTTTTAGCCAACGAGTAAATACGGATCAAAACTCGCTCTTAGCTACCACATACGGGTCCATTCCTTAAAAATCTCACCGTCCCGAGTGTTATGCAAAGAGGGCCGGCCAGTGGGGTTTAATTCCTCCTAAGACTTGCGACCTCCTTGCTTCACGGGTCATTCGTTCTAAGATATAGGTGCAAATAATCACAGACTAGAAAAACACGATTTACTGGTGCTTGCGTACATCGAGTACTGAGTAAATTTAATTATTAGCAGTAAATAGATATTCTTGGGTTAGAATTTATTTAGAAGGACTGGATCGGTGCATTTTTATTTAATCACTAGCTGACCCGCGCAACTTCATGTGCACCACATTTTCCATTATTGCTCCGCTCCTATTTGTCTTAGCGTGATGATATATAGCCTATAGCATTCCTCGATAAATGGGCTATCTAACACTGAAGTATTTTTTCAAATCGGACCAGTAGTTCCTGAGATTACCCCCTACATACAAACTTACAAACAAATTTTACCTCTTTATAATATTAGTATAGATTAGTTTATTTATTTAACCGCTCAGCAACCGGTGAAAAAAACACTTCTAATTCTGATTTATAGAATTATTAGCAAAAGCTTTTTGTACTATAACACCTTTAGCAACCCCAACTCAGTTTAAACCAATCACAAAGCTCCGCAAGGCACTAAAAGTACTTTGTCCACTTGTAGGAAATCAAATAAACCAACACTTTAGAATCTCCAAAACTTATTGGATCAGGCCTCTTCGAGGAAACCTTTTGAATTCATCATTATGTTGTCAATGAAGAGATCCTTTGTAAAACAATTGGTTTATAGAAGGGTCTTCGTCCAAGCAATTATAACGATTAACAAACCAAACAGGATTGACAGCTAAGAGCTCTAACAAATCCGAGATCTATCGTTAGTCAAGTGTCTCTTTGGCTCAAAACAATTCCTTGCTGTGGTATCTAGGGAATGATTTTACGGGTTGTACTTGATGTTGTTGGTTAGGTTGATTGAGGAAAGCTTTTTCTGAAGTATTCAGGTTGATATGAAGTGTATTCACGGTGTTTAGGAGAGTGTTTTTGATTTATTTTCTTCTTTCTACTAGCCAGGATTGCGGAATTTGTTCGAAGGAGTCATCACGGCCCTGAAAGGCAAAGAGCATTTAGAGGAGTAATTTGATTATTTCCCCATCCTCGAAAAAAATTGTATTCTATACTTCTCCGCATGAGTAAATGACAGTGTACATGGAAGTCTTTCAAGTAAATACCGCGTGTATCTGACATCGACGCACAAACGATTTCCATGGGTCCGGGGCATGATTCTGGACACCCTAGACTTAGAATTTTTCGTCGGCTTTTTTCTCATTTTTTCATTTTTTTAAAGGGTTTTTTTTACTTTAGACTGCTCGTAATCGTTATTCTGACCTTGTTCTGACCTAACCCAATGAGATTTTAATAAAAAAATTATTAATTAACTACTTTCACTAAAAAGAGCAATCTGAATAAAACCGTAAATAGATATCAGCTCAACTGAGCTGATACTTTGTGGTACTCTTGAAAAAAATGAGAAAAGAACCGACGAAAAATTCCAACACTGGGGTGTCCAGAATCATGCCCTGGACCCATGGGAATCGTTTGTGCGTCGATGTCAGAAACACGCGGTATACTTGAAAGGTAAAAATTATTAGTTCAAATAATTCATTTCAGACGTGACGTATATATAATAATTCAGGATCCAAACAAAAAGAAAGATAGGTTGAAAAAAGTAAATGATTTTCAACATTAAGTTATTTTCTTAAACTTGAAAATGATTTACAAAGTTTTTTGGAGATACGTCCTTATTCTTATGACGCCAGAATTGCAAACAACGGTTTCCCAAAAGATCATAACCGATACGAACTTGTGCGTAGTGATAGCAATGTTACTTACCTATTTTCCTGTTTACAACTAGAAATTAAGTGCTAACTGAATGATGAGAGTATTTTCCTCGTATTCTGGTATAAATAGAGAGGAAAATGTCTGACACTTCAAGAAACAACTCCACATCTCTTCACGAACGTTTCTCACCTAGCAGTCTATAAACAAAATGGCCGCCATCAAGACCGCCCTCATCCTCCTACTGGTCGCCTTCACCATGGTGATTGTGACCGTGGAGGCCGCACACGTCGGACCCTGCGACCAGCTCTGTGGGGTCATCATCACTGACGAGAGGGTTGCGTGCTGTAAGGCTCATGGCTATTCCGGCTACCGTAGCTGTTTTCAGGGAAAAATGCAGTGTTACTGAAACCTCGCAAATGTAGCGGTACCATAGTGCAAGTGAAACTCTTGGGAACCCATAATTCATACAACATTCAGTGATATTTAAAATTATGCGATTAAATGTTTTTTTGTTTTCTGAACCACTTTTCATTTATCTTCTGAAAGTACGTACCTACATTTTGTCATTTATATTTTTTACATATATTATCATATCATATATTATCATTATTATTTATTATGTCGTTTTATAGTAGCCGTTTGTTTGTAGGGTTTCGTGCCCAAAGAGTAACCAACGGAAGTCTATTACTAAGCCTCCGCTGGCTGTCCGTCTGTCTGTAAGCGGGCTGTATCTCAAGAAACGTAACAGGTAGACAGCTCCAATTTTACAGAGTATGTACTTCTGTTGTCGCTATAACAACAAAAAAATAAAATTAACTGACTGTTATTTTAGCCCACATAAAAGAAACATGTTTTTTTCGACTTATGATACGGAACCCTTCGTGTGCGGGTCTGATTTGTACTTGGCCCGTTTTTTATAATTTGAAGTAGCTGCCCGCCCTGGATTTTCACAGCAAGTCTCTATGGAATCGGATCTCAATGTTAGCCTGTAGTTTTTCTCCTGTATGTCCAAATCAAACAGCTTCTTAAGCATCTTTAGAATCAGTTATCCACCAGCCTTCAGGAATTGGACGTTATTCCGTCATATGGTAGAAGAGAAGCTGGAACGATTTTGAGCAACCACATTCATGGCCAAAAGATGATAGCTGAGAAGGAGCAGCATGCTGAACTATAGTAGCTGTACTATAGTAGCTGGCACGAGTTATAAGCACAGATCATTGGCGTAGCTAGGGCTTTTCTCTAAGCATCCTGACATGCGAAGCCCCAATAAGAGCAACGATTTTTCATATTGGGCGTCGCATCTCAGCTACGCCAATGATCTACGCTCATGATTTTACTATAATTATACTAGCATACAACTGATTTGAAATTTGGTCTTTTGTAAAAACATCGCTTGATAATTGATTTCTAAGTAGACAACCTGTATCTAGATATGTTCCCGATGGTGGCGATACAATCCCATGTGTGTGTGTGTGAGTGTTGAGTATTAAGTGCTGTCGACAATTTGAATGTCCACACTCCCGCCAACCCCTGTAACAGCGAACACAAGCGTGAAGTGTTATAATTATGTTTCGTGTGTCAAAACAACTTCTGTATGTCTGTCTGTATGTTTTTTACCACAACAGATTTTGGTAACACTTGGTACAAGGGTGGATATTCCCTCGAACAGGATATAGGATTTTTTTCCTTGGAGTATTCCCCTTTTTTTTAGTATGGGAAATCATCAAATGACTTCTCCCGCTCTGGGCGGAGCGGGAGGGAGTGTCAGACTTTTACTGACTAAAACCCATCCATGTTCCTTCTTTGCCCTTTGTGTTCCGGAGCCGCGGTATCTCTTTCGAATAGTCCCGCAACTCCGGCAGGGGGAGTATGTTCCCCTGGAATAATCTTCGTCTTTCGCTCGGCGAAGCCGCTGGTAGAAGCTAGTAAAAAATAAACGGAGTCTTAGTGGCCGAACTCACACTTACCATGTGTTCTCTATAATTTGACAGTACGAGAAAATGTAGGTTATAACACGCTGAGTGCCTGCCAGGGCCAGAGCCTGCCGGGGTTGCTGAATTTGTTCGAAAGAGTCTTCGCGGCCCTGGAACGCAAAGGGCATTAGGTGGAACACGGATGGGTTTTAGTCAGTAGGAGTCTGACACTTCCTCCTGCTTTACCCAGAGCGGGAGGAGTCATTTGATGATTTCCCATCCTTAAAAAAAAGTACGCGCGTCTAAAACAATGTGCTTCAGTGAAATCAAGTTTATAATGAACATATCGCAGTTTCGAGGAAGAAACTTTGTTTAATATTTTCTTTATATAAAGTTATCAATTAAAATGTTTAATTATTTTCACATGATGCGTTCATACAAAGTCTATATATTTCTAAGAAACTCGTTACATGGTAATTGTAAAGGTTGTTGCTCAACACATTCATCCATTTACCTATATGTAGGTATGTATGTATATTTGTTCTCAAATTTGAGCATTAGATGAAACAAGTCATGACGCAATTTGTACATTATAGCAAAGAGTGTGGAGGACTCCAATTGCGTAACTCATAATATCGCGTTTTATTTCACAATCGAAAGTCAATATAAAAATTATTCATGAAAACGTTCAAAGTTGGTTGTTTCCGAATTCAAATTTTATGAGCGAACTGGCACAATATTGCAACGTAATGTTCTAAATCGAACCTTTCATTATACACCCGAACGCTCCCGGTGAATGACCACCTTTATGCAGCAGTGTGTTAAACTTTCAGCAATTAATTATATTCGTGTTTTAAAACTGTCAACTTGAGATAATTAATTATCACATTTTTTAAATTTGTTTTTAAAGTTTTCAATTTAAAATTAAAATTAGTGGTAATTGCCAATAATGTTTGATCTTAAATTTGGTCTTATTAATTATTTATATTCATTTTTAACTATAAGTACAACTAGAAATATTTCAATAATATGTCTATTGCGTTAGCCACAGGGTTGCATTGGTAGCAAACACTACTGCTGAGCATGAAGTCCTAGGTTCGATTGACGTGTCAAGTGTTATTGGGTGTTACCATCTGTAATGTTTCAGTAACAGCCCGGAGTCGGGATTTGTGCCCCTTTGTTATTTCCATAATAACAATGAAATTTAAGAATTTCAAAAACAATATGATCGCAAACAAAATACACATTCATTTCTTTAAAATAAAGTACAAATAAACAGCACAAAACAGAAATTTCAATCGCTACGTAATTGCTACGACGTAACTGATGACATCGCTACGCAGTTGTAGCGCTCGTAGCACTCGAAGTGACGTAGCCATTCGCTACGAGATATTGTGCGTCAATTCATTTCATTTGTTGTGTTTATTTGTCTTGTGTCACAGAATAAGCACGTTTGTAGTTGAGAATTGGCCTGAGGGCTAATTCTACTAATTTTAAAACAATTGACCCTTGGATCGAGTACCATAGGGGAACTGGCTACTACGATGAATTTGATTAGATTTTACTCGCATTCATCCTAGAATTTTAAACCCTAAAATTTTAATTTTTTAAAAGCTTACATTTTTCTATTACAGCAATGGAATAAGTAATTTAAAAGGCTTCGTGACAAATGTATTTGTAATTTCATTTTATTGAGCTATGCATATAAAAAAAATACAACCGCATTGAGAACCTCTTCCTTTTTGGGAAGTCGGTTAAAAAAGGTCTTAATGTGGCCTATGTTGCCGCTTAGTGCAATTAAAATCAAACACCATTTGAATTTCATTTGTTTTTCGTTTCCAATTCGGATAAAGAGGCATGCATATCGGTTGAATTACATCAAGGTATTTAGTTTGTATGAAAATTAAAAAATTAAAAATTAGAATTAATTAATATGCCTAAAATAAAAATGCTTATTTCTATGTTCTGAGCATCCGGTCGAAGTTTATGTACATCGCCCGGAACACGGTATATTGCTGCGGTATATTGCAGAAGCACCACTACTTCAGACTCCAAGAGTCTCCAAATTTAGAGATTAAGATGGTCACCCATCCACAAACCAACCTCAGCAAGCGTTGCTTAACCTTGAAGATCGACCTGTGCGGCTGTTATTATTTTAGTCACAAGCTCCTCAAGGTTCTCCTGCGAATATGCTGAAACAATCATAGGCCGAACTGCCTCCGTGGTCGTGTGGTTTAGGCGCTTGCCTGATCCGGTGCTCGTGGGTTCGATTCCGTCGGGAAGCATACTTCGTAAAATTGTTTCCAGTTTGGCTAGGACATTGCAGGCTTGATTCACCTGATTGTCTGGTAAAAAGATGATTCCGTGCTTTGGAAGGAACGTATAAGCCGGTTATCCCGGCCGCAAATTATCGGTCGCTAAACCATGTCAGAGGCCCTTGAGGTGGTCGCAGGACTATTCGAAATGAAAGAGATACCGTGGCTCCGGAACACAAAGGGCACTGAAGGAACATAGATGGGTTTTAGTCAGTAAGAGTCTGACACTCCCTCCCGCTCCGCCCAGAGCGGGGGAAGTCATTTGACGATTTCCCATCCCTAAAAAAAGTCCCTTGAGGTGGTTTTATCTCTGACACAAGGGCGTTTTATTAAGTTCGTTAGACTTCAAAAGAGTGTACGTGGAGTTTCTTGCACGTTCTTCTCCATAGAAATCTACGCTTTGGAACGTGTAAATAGCTTCATCTTTTTGGACCGACCGACCTTGACAATTCAAAAGTGCCTGTAAATGGTTTAATTGAAATAAATGAACTTAGACTTTGACGTTACTGCCCACACGACAAGAAAAACATTTGATTAAAATCTAACCTAAACAATCCAAGGAGGCTTGTTATATAAATAGTTGTTAACAGGAAAAAAAATAATTTAAAGTGCTATTGTAGGGTTCCGTAGCCAAATGGCAAAAACGGAACCCTTATAGATTCGTCATGTCTGTCTGTCTGACCGTCCGTATGTCACAGCCACTTTTCTCCGAAACCTTAAGAGCTATGCTGTTGAAATTTGGTAAGTAGATGTATTTCGTGAACCGCATAAAGAATTTTACACAAAAATAGAAAAAAAAAACAATAAATTTTGGGGGTCCCCATACATAGAACTGAAACTCAAAATTTTTTTTTTCATTGTACCCATACGTGTGGGGTATCTATGGATAGGTCTTCAAAAATGATATTGAGTTTTCTAAGATAATTTTTTTCTAAACTGAATAGTTTGCGCGACAGACACTTCCAAAGTGGTAAAATGTGTGTCCCCTTGACTTCTAAAATAAGAGAATGATAAAACTAAAAAAAATATATGATGTACATTACCATGTAAACTACCAGCGAAAATTGGTTTGAACGAGATCTAGTAAGTAGTTTTAATACGTCATAAATCGTAAATCGCAACTTCTGCTTACGGAACCCTCAGTGCGCGAGTACGACTCGCATTTGGCCGGTTTTTTTACAGTTCACTTTGCTAAAACGCACCCTCGGCGGGGACAAGCCCATCCCCAAACGACAATCCTGGGTCCACCCCTAGAAGCAATGTTATGAAATACAGGATATCAGCCACACAATTAAACCTACTTCAGATAATTTCAAGACGACCATTTTAGTTTTTAATATGTAACGAAGCTGAAATCAAACTTTGCACTTTAAATCACCATTAAATTTTCAGGTTTCGACAAGTATGTAATTTTGTGTAAATTTATCCAAAGTTGTATCCGTTCTAAGTTATTAAGTTCTCAATGGTTTTCAGCAATTTTGATTTATGTTCGGTCTGTAATGGATGAGACGTAGTTTTGGCTACAGACGCTGGAAGTACACTGCCTTTATCATGTTATTTTAAAACCTAAGTTTTGAACGTTGTAAGCTCAAGAGGTATTTTATTGAGAAAGAATATTTTATTGGGTTTAATGTTTTCATTTAGTAAAAAATGTTCATAAAATAAAAACAATAAATATTAATATGAAAATAGTATCCAAATCAAATAAATATTACGTTTGAGACGTGAATTGAACTTATATTAAAATTTTAGGTTACGTACTATACATCTATAACAGTTGTGCTTTATAACGTTAATCACTATCAGCCAGACGATTCTGTAAACAGGTCGAAGTGAAGGTGAAGAGATCACAAATTCCGTAAACATGTCGAAGTGAAAACTTGGGCGAAGTGAACGTCAAGTGAGCTGTCAAACCATACAAACAAGATGGAATGACAGCTCCCTCATCGTTCATCCCACCCAAGTGATCACGGTGAGATGTCGACAGAATAGACCGGCTGTCATTCCATCTTGATAACTTGGATTGACTTCGTGATCACTTCAACCAAGCGTTCACTTCGACATGTTTACAAAGCGTAATACTGATCACCTACAAAAAAAATCTTAAATAGAAACCCCGAACCGTGGTGGCAGATAAGTGAAAACAAAACTCCGGGAGATTAAACAGGCTGAACAGGAAAAGTAACAATTTTTTAGTCTTTCATTAAAACACGAAGAACGGGCAAACGATTGTTACTATTGATAAATCAATGTTACCAACATTTATAAATATGTGTGTGTTTGCATTGTATAGACTCAAGTACCCTAGCGTTTGGGAGTGTCATGCTCACTCAAAAGCCTAGCTGGTGGTGGCGTATGCGATAAATTATTTGGCTCCATTTAAAATGGTTGAGGCGAATGGTCCTGGCGCATGTCATGGCACCGTCGGTTGGGGACTGGTCATTTCTCAGCTGCCATGGTTTATTTTTATTATTTCATTGAATTGTTCCTTTTTTAGTCCGGACGTTTTTATCATTCTCGTCACATCGTTCTCACATGTATGTATAATTTCAACACAGCAAAACTTTGTAACAATTTATTATTTTTAAAAGAGTGCCCGTGGAGTTTCTTGCACGTTCTTCTCCATAGAGATCTACGCTTGGAAACGTACAAATAGCTTCATCTTTTTTGGACGACCTTGACAATTCAAAAGTGCCTGTAAATGGTTAAATTGAAATAAATGTTTGAAACAGAACAGTTGTTGAACACTTGAAAATAATTGTAGCTGTACAATCAAACATATTGAGCACAACACCAAGTCGACCTAAAACCTTAAGCGTTGAGTTCAAAATTCTTTGGCATATGATGGATAATCAGCAAAACAAAATTTGCGTGTATGTCACTCATTACATCGGTGACGTTCGTATGACAAATCCCGCAGCAATTTCATAAATATGCATTTTCATAATTGTTGCCTGTATAATTATTATTTTAATTAAAAAAAAATTCAAGCTTGATTCAGGTTTAATTGTTGTTATTAAGGTCAGCAAGTAAGCAGGCGATTTGTAGTTTTAATTTACAATATAAACAGGGTAGGGGAATAATTTTGTCCGATTGCAGTGTGGCATGGTTTTGAAAATTGACGACTATCGTACATGGGCAGTACAAGCTTCAGATCTCTGTGTCATTATGAAATATATCTTGAGAGCTTAAAAACCTTACCAAGTTTCGGCCGGAAAAAGAAAGAAAAGTAGTGTAGTTGGGCTTTTTGGCCATCGCTTTTTGGCTTATATAATGCCTGCATATAAGATTGATTCATTTATTGATGAACTAGCACACTTCTTAAGCTTTGAACTAAAAACCTATGCAAGGGTTTTTTTGCAGTGCAACTATGCAGTGATTGGTTGCGGAATTCGAAAGAGTCACCGCGGCCCTGGAACGCAAAGGGCATTAGGAGGAACACGGATGGGTTTTAGTCAGTAGGAGTCTAACACTCCCTCCTACTTTACTTAGAGCGTGAGGAGTCATTTGATGATTTCCCATGCTAACAAAAAAATATTTGTTTATATCTATGCAGTGATTATTTGAACGATCATGCCTCTATCATCTATACTAATCTATACTAATATTATAAAGCAGAAGAGTTTGTTTGATTGTTTGTTTGTTTGTTTAGTTGAACGCGCTAATCTCAGGAACTACTTGTCCGATTTGAAAAGTTCTTTCAATGTTAGATAGCCCATTTATCGAGGTAGGCTATAGGCTATATATCATCACGCTGAGACCAATAGGAACGGAGCATTAATGAAAAATGTTACGCAGACGACGTTCCACGGGTCAGCTAGTTAATGATACTCCGCTGATGTAGATCGAAGGATCAGGATCCCAGTACAAATCTGTGGGCGCTGTAGTGCATTCATGATGCTATTCAGTATCAGGTTAAATAGTGTTCAAACGTATGCCTATCATCAGTAAAAAAGTATTGCTGTGTAACAATAAGATTTTGGTGCTCATTTTGCTGACAGTGAGCAGCAAAATAGGCACCAAAATGTTACTGAAAATACATACACACACACACTCACACACACATATGCATGCAAAGACCCCGTAACTTAAATTAACTACTTTCCTCAAACTTTGCAATATGCGATCACCTTTAAAATAATATACCCGTGCAATGAATTCAACAAAAGAAACCAGTTAATTATAAATCTTTATAAACAAAACACGCTATGAAAGTGTTGTTAAAAGTTTAACGCAATTATTAAATACTAGTGCTACGCCCACGACTTCGTTCGCGCTGGTTCAGTATTTGGAGGATCACGGAAAATCGGTCCATTAGTTTCGGAGCCTAATTACAAATACACAAACAAAAAATCTTTGGTCTTTATAATATAGACAACAATTTGATATCCTCTATTCTATTCGCATACATGGCAAAAGTCTGAAAACAATGTAGGTACATACCTACACAAAAAAAATATACAGGATGTATTTACATACATACATTAAATGTACGTCTATTTAACGTGTTATACAAGCTTTTATAAACTTGAAACATTTGTATGTTCATTCGTTAAAGTCGATTCTTGTAAAAGCTATGTAATATCACCCAAATGTAATAAACTGTGATGGCGTGATTACTTAAAACGAACATCCAGATATTCATACTCTATATACATATGGAACGGAAATACTATTATGAACAAATACACAAAACAAACTAAAATAAAGCATCAAAATCATCATTCTACGGTATCAAGCAATGGCAATGACAAAACATTGCGATTAGCTGGACAAAGTAAAAGCCAGCTCTTGGGAAGTGTCAACCAGCCGTGCCGGAATTTCTTTTAAAAGGATGTGTTTCATACTCTTACATTCATAATGTTAGTAGGAAATCAAGGAATATAGCCTTTTAATCTAGAAACGGAATTTGTGAGAAATGGACGACATAAAAACATGCTTCATTTGCCAAAATAAGGAAAAACGGTAAACAATATTACGCGTGATATCTTTACATACAATTTAAGATTGCAATAGTACGCAAACAGTGTCAGTTTGCTGGATTCGAATCAAAGAAGAAAGTTAAGAAGGTACAGTCAAAACAAAAAGAAAATTAAGAAGGTACAGTCAAAACAAGAAGGAAATTAAGAAGGTACAGTCAAAACAAGGTTGTCAGACAATAGGGTAGATGACTAAAAAAATCTAATTAGTCCGTCAGTTAGATTTTCAAAAAATATTTGACACGTGTTTTTTCTTTTGTTACGGGAACCAAAATTGACGAAGTTACGACGCTGTTAAAATTCTCAATACGTAGCACCTTCGCATAATTTTTACTGAGTCGTGACGTCACGAGCCCCCACTCGCGAGTTTTGATGCGTTTTATCTTTGTCAATATTCATTGATTTACAAAAACAAAAAATACGTGTCCATTATTTTTCAATACTCTAACTGACGGACTAAATAGTTTTGCAATTTGTGGATGATGGATTCTAGCCTATTATCATCATATCAGCCTGCAGACGTCTACCTGCTGGACATAGGCCTCCCCCAAGTGTCACCAAAACAACCGGTCCTGTGTATCCCGCTTCCATCGGCTACCCGTGACCCTCCCCAGGGCATCGGTCCTCCATGTGGGAGGCCTTCCAACGCTGCATCTTCCAGTACGCGATCGCCACTCCAGAACTTTTCGGCCCCATCGACCATCTGTTCTGCGAGCAATAATTATGACATTACTTAATTAATTAAAGAGATTGCATTATTGAAAAAATATGCAATCACCTAATTCTTATCAAATAAAAAAGTATTTCATCCAAATAACACCAAGTTTTTTTGTCTAATATTCTGTTGAATTGTTTTTTCAAAAAAAAAAAAACATAAATAACGCCTAGTTTTTCAGCCAAATAACACCGTTTTTTTTTTCTTATTTTCTGTTGAATTGTTTTTTTTTTCCGAAAAAATAAATTTATCGAGACTGTATAACAAAAAAAAACTTTGTAATGAATAGTTTTTTTTTCTAATATTGGTTATTTGTATCTCTTATGTTCTTCAAGTATAAGAGATCCACATGAAAAACACGGTTACAGAATTAAGAATTTGAAGTAGAGTATTTGTCAAAACCACACATTAACCCTCGGTTTGGACTCAATAGGTGGCTATGTTAATTGCAGCATGGGTGGCATTCATCAAGTACAAAGTGTATTTATGTATGGATGTATATGTCACTGGAAAGTGGAAAAACTTGAAAGATGTTCTTAAAAATTTAATAATTTATAATTTCTCGATTTCATTCCGACAAATTGTGAATAAAATGACGACCAATCAGAGCACGAGTCTACAAGAAACTAGGCTCTCATTGGTTTGTTCATATGTGACTTCACATGTACGCCATAGAGTTTAGTTTAGACGAATTGAATGGAGTCGATTTCAATTTCGCGAAATAAAAAAGACCAACGACAAAAAAATAAAGAGTGTTCTGTATTTACCTGTCTAGTGGCTTCCCCTTTCCAATTTATATTTCGCCATAAATAGAATATGTCAAATAAAGTAAACACGATTCTGACTTCCTTAAGATCCAAAAATAAAACGTATTTTCTTTTCCATACTATTCATATTTTCGACAACATCAGGCCCTGTTTGGTTTTTATAAAATCGAAGTTATGTTTTTGCCTATGTGTTCACAATGCAAAAAAATTAAGTCACCCATTTTTATGCCCGATTTGCAAGGTTAGTTTTTGAAGCTAGGATAGCAAACAAGTCATATTCAGGTTTGTCACAATACTCATAAAAATAAAACGAGTACAGTCGTGCACAAAATAAATAAATAAAATACATTTAATTCTGGCCATAAAACCCAAAATAAAATCTATACTATAAAGCAGAAGAGTTTGTTTGTTTGTTTGGTTGAACGCGCTAATCTCAGGAACTACTGGTCCGATTTGAAAAATTCTGTCAGTGTTAGATAGTCCATTTATCGAGGAAGGTATGTCTGTATATATATCATCACGCTAAGACAAATTGGACCGGAGCAGTAATGGAAAATGTGACGCAGACGAAGTTGCGCGGGTCAGCAAGTTATTAGATAACTGAGACCCGAGTAACCTGCTTTCTAGCTTACGAGAAAAATCTGGCTTTCTTAGCTTGAAAACACATTCTATTTATTTATGTACAGTCGCAAGCACATTAAGCTATCCGAAACTGTCAAATTTTCCCAATCAACGTTGAACCTTATTTCTATCGTTTTTAAGTTGAAAATCTATTGAAGAAATTGTGCAGATTGTTTTAGCTTGATGTGCTGGCGTCTGTACATGCAAAACCCTTAAAAGAGAAAAGATTAAATACATATCATCATCATATCAGCCGAAAGACGTCATAAGCCTCCCCAAGCGTTGCCATAACGACCGGTCCTGTGCGTCTCGCATCCATCGGCTACCAGCAATCTTCACCAGGTCATAGGTCCACCTTGTAGGAGGCCTTCCAACGCGGTCGCCACTCCAGAACTTTTCGGCTCTATCGACCATCTGTTCTGCGAGCAATGTGCCTGCCCACTGCCACTTTAGTTTGGTGATCCTTCGGGCTATGTCGGTAACCTTGGTTCTCTTGCGGATAACATCATTGCTGATTCGATCAAACATAGTGGTGAATAACAACTCAACAACTAATAAATAAAAGGTGATGTCTATTCAAAAAGCAATTTTTATCCAGTTATCCTCCCAAAAGGCTTAAATTAATAGAATTCATGTAACACTTTCAAAACCTAAAAATAGTCGTGTCCACTAAGGTAACACCACCATTTATCGGGTAACAAGAAACTTGTCGATAGCACAAAAAGCCCCCTGAGAAGGGTAAACGTTTCTCGTATCAAATGGCTCCCAGCGGCCATGAGTCGACATTGGCGCGCAGATTGTGCCATCAATGTGTGCTTCGACCCTATTATCTGTAATACGTGGAGTTTCCTGTCTACCCACGTATAATTAATGGTGTAATGATAGCTGATTTTTGTAAGTGTCTTGGGATGGCGATATTGAATTTGGGTATTTAATACTTTAACGTTATGGCTTTTACGTTTAAAATTAAAATATTACGGACGTTTAATTTGAGCAAAGAACTAACATCTGTTTTCAGGGTTCCGTAGCCAAATGGTAAAAACGGAACTCTTATAGATTCGTCATTTCTGTCTGTCCGTCCGTATGTCACAGCCAGCTTTCTCCGAAACTATAAGAACTATGCTGTTGAAACTTGGTAAGTAGATGTTTTCTGTGAACCGCATTAAGATTTTCACACAAAAATAGGAAAAAAAACAATAAATTTTGAGGGATTTCATTCTTAGAACTGAAACTCAAAAAAAAAAATTTTCGTAAACCCATACGTGTGGGGTATCTATGGATAGGTCTTTGAAAATTGAAAAGTTTGCGAGAGAGACACTTCCAAACTGGTAAAATGTGTCCCCCCCCCCCCTGTAACATCTAAAATAAGAGAGTGATAAATCTAAAAAAAATATTATGATGCATATTACCATGTAAACTGGCAGCGAAAATTGGTTGAACGAGATCTAGTAAGTAGTTTTTTTTAATACGTCATAAATCGTAAATCGCAACTTTTGTTTATAATATATACCTACAGGATTGTACGGAACCCTCGGTGCGCTAGTCCGACTCGCACTTGGTCGGTTTTTTTGTTTTGATTGTCTTAGTTCGCCGTATATTATAATCCTAATATACAAAATTCTTCCATTACTGAGTGACTGATTGAAAACGTACAGCCGAAACTATTGATCGTAGAAAGCTGAAGTTTGGCATGTAGGTTCTTTACACTCCGTAGGGGAACACTAAGAGAGGATTTCCCTAAATTCCTACGGTAACCGGAAAATACGGGATAAGCGCGTACGAAGTCGCGGGCAACAGCTTGTCAGTAATAAAAAAATGACCATGTCATTGGTTTAGTTAATTTCACCTGAAACTACATAGGATCACTCCCAAATGATCCTACAAGGGTTCCATAATTACCGGAGTCGCGGGACTATTCCGGAGTCGCGGGACTATTCGAAAGAGATACCGTGGCTCCGGAACACAAAGGGCACTACGCACTGAAGGAACATGTATGGGTTTTAGTCAGTAGAAGTCCGACACTCCCTCTCGCTCCGCCCAGAGCGGGAGGAGTTATTGGATGATTTCCCATCCCTAAAAAAAAAAAAGGTTCCATA
The DNA here is from genome assembly GCA_963859965.1 of Ceramica pisi. NCBI lineage: Eukaryota > Metazoa > Arthropoda > Insecta > Lepidoptera > Noctuidae > Ceramica > Ceramica pisi. The sequence continues at coordinate 4,580,558 of OY982538.1, forward strand.
ATTACGGACACACAATCGGTCCAGTAGATTCGGAAATTGGCTGTGACAAACGTACAGACAGACAAACACCCGTGTTTGTGTGTCCGTAATAAATTCATTTTCTGATATTTCGGAGCTATTGTGTCTACATTACGACCAATTTCCTATAACAAACCCCTATTTCCCAATACCCATCAAACACAGCATCAACAATTGATCCCTCCCCGTTCCCTGCAAATACATCAAGCCGTAGCATTAGAATTGGCCAATTCGTTCTAAAGACAAATGGGCTATTGTTCCAGTACCACGTCATTTGTTAAGAGTTTAATGTAAGAACTGTCTGGAAGTCAAGAGTTGTACAACTTGATAGATTGGCTTTCATTATTTTGGAAGTTGAGGCCTTTTTGATGAATGTCTTGAGTGGTATTTTGCGATCGCCATGGTAACGCGTTTTGTTGGGAGATTCTTGTTTTAGAAAAGTATACACGTGGCTTTTGTCTCTTTACTGTTTCCGCTATATTTTGTATTGACCTATTAGTCAAATGAGTTGCAGAATGATTTCTACGATTTGTGGAAATACTTTGAGAAAACAATGAAAAGTAGGTAATTATATCTAATTCCAGATTTTGCTCCTCACTAGGAATTTCTCTTGTATCGTTGGTGCGGTTACAAACATAAAATCTCACATACAGCCAGACCTGGAACAACTGTGTGTAGGCCATAACAAGTGCGAGTTGGACTCGCGCACAGAGGAATCCGTACAAACCTGTAGGTATTATATTATAAGCAAAAGTTGTGATTTACGATTTATGACGTACTAAAAAAAAATACTTACTAGATCTCGTTCAAACCAATTTTCGCTGGTAGTTTACACGGTAAACAAAACAAATATACATCATATATTTTTTTTAGTTTTATCATTTCTCTTATTTTAGAAGTTACAGGGGGGGGACACATTTTACCACTTTGGAAGTGTCTCTCTCGCAAACTATTCAGTTTAGTTTAGAAAAAAAATATATTACAAAACCTCAATATCATTTTCGAAGACCTATCCATAGATACCCAACACGTATGGGTTCGATTAAAAAAAAAATGTTGAGTTTCAGTTCTAGGTATGGGGACCCCCAAAATTTATTGTTTTTTTTTTTTCTATTTTTGTGAAAATCTTAATGCGGTTCACAGAATACATCTACTTACCAAGTTTCAACAGCATAGTTCTTTTAGTTTCGGAGAAAAGACAGACAGACAGACATAGTTTTTTCATCTTTTTCGGCAATTGTATCGCAACAAAATCATAATCATAATTAAAGATTCAAGAATTTTGGTACATTTTACATGAGATCCCAACACATTATCTTATAGTGGTGCGAACAAAGTAAATAAACAAACCATGTTTTCCTTTCATATTTGGAAAAGGGGATCTTTGGAACCACCATGTTATGACAATTTTATCGATATCATAGTTGCATCTATATATCGATATCCCCATTCCGCAAAACTGTATCAGGATCCAACTCACCCATTCCCAGAATGTGCAGGCTTTTTAATAATTGCGATGAATCAATAGATATTTATTCAACATCACTTCAAAAATTCAAGCGCCAAGTCCACCAAAAGTAACCACCATACCGATCTTTTCTCTTTTTTTTTTCCTTGTCACTTTTTTATCTGCTGTGTTTGTGAAGCTATCCACTAGTTGTAAGTGTTATTTCTGCACTACTATTGTAACTTTATTCACATTTTAATTTTGTTTTTGCATGCTGTGTCTATCGCATCATATTGTACACTATGCTTGTATTTATTGCTTGTGTTTTTAGTATAAACAGTGTAACAATTGTAGATAGGCCAATAAATAAATAAATAAATAAATTTATACTATCCATAGGTACTAATATTATAAAGAGATAACATTTGTTTGTAAGTTTATATGTAGGGGGTAATTTAAGGAACTACTGGTACGATTTGAAAAATTCTTTCAGTGTTAGATAGCCCATTTATCGAGAAAGGCTAACATATCATCACGCTTAGACTAAAAAGGAGGCGAGTATTAATGGAAAATGTGACGCAGACGAAGTTGCGTGGGTCAGCTAGTAATTTATAAAATTAAAATGTACAGGGGTGAGATACTGGTGTCCTGAAACACAGGCTTCGAGCCTAGCTTAGGCACCAGTCTGCCACAATATAATTATACTTACCTGAATTATGTATCACGGTCGAATCTGACCAATGTAAAATAATTTATGTATATTGTGGTGAGAAATAAAATATATTATTATATCGACACTGAGCAGTCACGAAATGAAATAAAACTTAGTGCAAATTAAAATACTGGCAAAGTGAGTGTCGGACTCGCATGCAAATGGCTCCTAACCAATATCAATTTTGTAACATGATGTTTAAACATAATAATATACCATAGGCTACTTATAGGTTTTCCTGTAATCTGTAGGTAAAGAAACTTTATGCTCAGCAGTTTCGGAGATAAGGGCGGGAATGATAATTTTTTATCTATTTTTACGAATAGCTACAAACACTTAATTTTAAAAAAATACGGCAAAAATATATTTAAAACCGTCACAGTAAGCTCTTTCATTTTATATATCAAACGATATAGGTTGTGATACTTTTTAAATTTTTTGTTTTGACCCCCTAAAGTGACCCAAGAACACGCAGACACCTGAGATGATGATCCTATAAGGGTTCCGTTTCTTACAAATGATCGCCACCCTAAAAACCGGACAAGTGCGAGTCGGACGAAGGGTTCTGTAAGGAGACGAAGGGTACCGTACCACAATATGAACATTTGTATTTATGAAATTAGCTGTCCCCCGCGACTTCGCTCCCGTCAACTGGCTACCCTACTTCCCCATTTTTTTTAAACCTTTTAACCCTTTAGCTTTTAAACCTTCCCTGTATTCTAGCGAACTAAACAAAAAAAGAATTACCGAAATCGGCCCAGCCGTTCTCAAGTTTTAGCGAGACTAACGAAAAGCAATTCATTTTTAACCGACTTCCCAAAAAGGATGAGGTTATCAATCTATTGTGTTTTTTTTTTTTTTATGTTTGTTACCTCATAACTCCGACAATTATGAACCGATTTGAAAAATTCTTGTTTTATCTGAAAGGATATTTTTTTTTTTTTTTTTTTTTATTCAAAACGGGGAAACTCTTGGCCCAAATCTCACCTGGTGGAAAGTGATGATTAGGCCGAAGATGGAAGCGAGTTTCACCCGGAATCCTCTTACACAGAGGAACTGGCTATCATACCTCTAATTGCCGGAACACAACAATGCTGTTAACATAGTTGTTATGGCGACAGACTTAGACATGATGGTGGTAGCTTGCCAGGCGGACTTAGAAGTCCTACCACCAACCAAACCGAGCAAAAAATTTGCCCCCGCTGGGAATCGAACCCGGGACCTCTGGGTCTGAATCGGGTGGTATAACCACTAGACCACGGAGGCGGTTAGTGTCACCTGTTTAGCACCACCCGGGGACCACGTGTAGGGATTCGCTGAAGGGTATTCTCCTATGGACGCGGGTGACTCGGCCCCCAAAATATACTTGCAGATTAGTCCCATTTAAATCATATCAAAATCGGTTACGAACTTTGGATTTTAAATCGAAATACCTGGAATTTGACTATTTAGATGATTCTTTGATAATCGAAATTGCGTATTTTGCTTTTCTGCGATTTTGCAGTGGTGTTGTTAGGTGTGGGGCACCACTAAAAAGTGAAAAATAAAAAACTTTTTACAAAAAAATACAACCGACTTCCAAAAAAAAAAACACTACAAAGTAAAAAATAACTTTCATTTCGGAAGTCGGTGTCAAAATACGAAGAAAGTAACAAAAACACCGACTTCCGAAATTAAAGTTATTTTTTACTTTGTAGTGTTTTTTTTTTGGAAGTCGGTTGTATTTTTTTGTAAAAAGTTTTTATATATAAGAAGACTAGCTGACCCACGCAACTTCATCTGCGTCACATTTTCCATTAATGCTCGGCTCCTTTTAGTCTTAGCGTGATGATATGTAGCCTATAGCCTTCCTCGATAAGTGGGCTATCTAATACTGAAAGAATTTTTCAAATCGGACCAGTAGTTCCTGAGATTACCCCCTACATACAAACTTACAAACAAATGTTACCTCTTTATAATATTAGTATATAAGTATAGAAGAAGATTATTATAGCGGAATCGGCAATAGAAATACAGACTCTTTGAAGACAATGTCAATATCTATTATGGTTCTGCTCCGCTGACAGACAGACGGACGTAATAGGGTTCTGTTCGTTACTCATCGGGCACGGAACCCTAAAACGAACAAACGTGTAACTAGAGCTGCACTTATATGCTTCTGCTCTACGAGATGTATTATTTTCTTACTTACACACACATTACATATAGCACCACGCCAGTATCTCCCGAAAGAGTGGCGTTCCTGTAGTATTCCTATTTTTTCCTGGTACTTTTCAGTCCCATGTAACAGGAGTGCGCCATAGTCCATAGCCATCAAACGGACAATTCCTGACTCCCTAGTACAGGGATGGCGAACCTTTTTTGGTGCTCGTGCCATTTTCGTTCAAAAAATAATAATGTTGGTATGACGTGCCGCAAAAAATCTTGACTTGGTGATTCAATGAACAAAAAAAAAACGCAAGACGCTATTAAATTAAATTCATTAAGCAATCATAACAGTCATTATCAAGTTGTGTTTCTTCAAATAAAAGTAAATGTTCAGTATGATTTGTGTTGTATTATCAACTGTATCTATTAATTTCATCAAGAAGCTAAATATTCTGGTAAGTTGCGGAATTTGTTCGAAACAGTCACCTCGGCTCTGGAACGCAAAGGGCACAAAAGGAACACGGAAGTCAGTAAGTCTGACACTCCCTTCTGCTCGGCCCAGAGCGGGCGGAGTCATTTGATGATTGCCCATCCTTAAAAAAGTAATTATAAAAAGAAAAATTGTAAAACTTGCCCAAATTATTTTGCTACGGACCACCACTGAAACGCGTGCCATGGGTTCGCCATCCCTGAACTAGTACGTGAAGAACGGGGGGGTACCATGTTTCTTAGAGGTAACCTCAGTCTCCGCCAGTAGTTTTCCTCGCGATGGTTTTCTTCTTCGAAGTTCATCTGCCTAGCCTTTTCCCAACTACATTGGGGTCGGCTTCCAGTCAAACCGGATTCAGCTGAATACCAGTATTTTATGAGGGGCGGCTGCCCACCAGATTTCCACAACCCATTAACTGAGTATCATGGTAGTTCTTGGCAAGATTTGAGTCGGATTTACTGACTTCTGACAATCCGTAATATCGATTTTAGTGTAGTCTAAGATAAGCAATCGATCAAAATCAATCGATGAATCGAATCGACTATGAGAGTCGAGACTTCAGGCTGTCCGCCCACGTCCGATAATCGGCAACCGATTTTATATAGGAGGAAAATTGTAATAATTTAATTTAATTTCAGACAACGGAATGGACAGAGACGCAATATAATTATGTAAATTGTGGAATGTAGTGGATCACATTACATTCCATAATTTACATATATTGTTAGTATGAACTTAAAAACTATATTAGTACCTTATAACTAACAGAGACATAGTCCTCTGGGAGAGACTCCACACCATTGGGCTGTCCAACTTATTGTCTATTACCTTCAGGATGCGGTCAGTGGGTCGTCTTAGGGGCGGGATGCTACTTCTGCTCCCACTCAATATGCGTAGCAGTGAGGCTGTCTTTTTACGCCAGACGATATCAAAGCCATCTGTGCTCAACTCAGCGAACATGGTCGACGCACTGCAGAAGCGCGGCAGACGTAACAGCAGCGCAGAGAATCGTAAGCCCTTTGGGCATATCTGAACCACAGGCTGGCTGAGTACAGAGATAGACAATAAGCTTTGAATAAAGTAACTTTCATCTCGTCTGTGTACATCCAGCGAACCTGCACACGTCTTACAAAAAAATCGCTAGTTTTACCTGGCAAGGAAAAATCGGCCCGATTATCGCTTCTACAAAAAGTCTGACGTTAGCGGGCAGCGCTATCACAACAATTTCACACTAGTTTTAATAAGAATTTATTGCGTGCAACTTTAGCTTCCCATGATATGTGGAACAGTTATTATAACAGTAGGAACCGTGAAATACCGCTGGTATATTAGTACTGTTATGAGTTTTGTCGGTGCAGCGTTAGCTGTTATTATGTTTTCCGTTTCAGTTTTGTACTATTTATTTATCTCGTATTTTAGTGTTTGTTTTCCGTGTAATGTTGGAGATGTTGTTATATTATTTTGGGTTTAGGTATATTAAAAAGTCATTTTGAAAGTTAATTTTTGCAAGCTGTCTTTAACAGTCTTAAAAATCTGTCCAAAATTGTTAAGTTTCATGACAACTCGTTTTATCCTTATCGCTAACGTATATTAGGTTCAAGGTTGATTGAGATAATTTGACAGTTACGGGTAGCGTGATGTGCTTTCAGATTCTGCTAAAGTGACCTTTCCCCTGATAGATCAACTAATGAGTTTCAAAAATAGGTTTTAATAATTTAATCTAGGTCGTGCGAACACGCACCGCTTGCCAGCACATTCCATGATTTATAAAGTGTTATAAAAATAGTGTAAAGTAATTTACAACGCAATAAATTAGTTCGTAATTAATTGCTTTACTGATTATGAGTGAGAAGTACCTACGTGGATAATTAATATTTATTACAATTTAAACTAAAAAGAAAGAAAGAAGAAAGAAAAAGAGTTAACTGTATAACTTTAGTGTGAGATCTTTTTGAATAGCAGTTTTTACTGGTTTGTTATTTACTTGTACTTTTCAACTCTCTGCCTGCGTCTGTGTTTCTGAACGCTTACAACCCTAATCTTTTCAAAGTTAGAGTGAACAGCCGGTCAGTGAACACTTAGGCGAAGTGAGCGACAAGTGAGCTGTCAAACCATACAAATAAGATGGAATGACAGTCAGACTTATCGTTCACTCCACCTAAGTGATCACGGTGAGATTTCGACAGAATCGACCAGCTGGCTACTTCTGGGTAAGCTCGCTCTATCGTGGACTTTGTCTCTGTCATCTCTGACTTAGACTAGAGTCAAGAGCAAACCCATCCATCTCAAATAAAAATCTGACTAGTCTTTCATATAGGTTGGGGTCGATATTCAAACGAACCGGTAACTGGGTATCAGTATTGCATACATGGAGCGTCTACTAACCTTTCTATCCTCCACAACCCAGTAACTGATTAAAACGATAGCAAGACTGGTGTTAAATTATCCGTTCTTCGGGTCTAAAAAGGCTTCTTTAGCAGAATCAGAAAGAAAATCGCGCTACCCATCACTGTCAGATTTTCCCAAACAACCTTGAACCCAATTCGTTAGCGATAAAGATGAAAATGAAATTTGTCAGATTGTTGTGAGGTTAATAAAATCATAAAAATATTTATGATTCTAATGTGATTCTCCCCAAGTGGGCTTTTCAACCACCCTGTTCTTAATATTCGACAAGATCTTTAAACAACGGAATTGACAACTTATCGTGCTTTCCGATGCACGGAGGAGTCTTGCTATCTAACGAATGGTCACCCATCCAAATGCTGACCTCGGCAAGCGTTGCTTAACCTTGAAGATCGACCCGTGCGGCTGTTACAACTCAGCAACAAGCTCACCTATCTACACAAATCAGCACATCCTACACGACAATCCATAAACGAACAGCTAACAACTCCCCCGGGGGTCATTGTTCTGTGTAATGTACAAGCTGTCATTAATAACAAGTAGCAGGTGAGACACACTAGACGCAGATCATTCTCAACCTCACCATGTAATGGTCACCCATCCAAAGGCTGACCTCGGTAAGCGTTGCTTAACCTTGAAAATCGACCCGTGTGGCTGTTACAACTCAGCAACAAGCTCACCTATCAACACAAATCAGCACATCCTACACGACAATCTACAAACTAACAGCTAACAACTCCCTCGGGGGTCATTGTTCTGTGTAATGTACAAGCTTTTATTAATAACAAGTAGCAGGTGAGACACACTAGACGCAGATCATTCTCAGCCTCACCATGTAATGGTCACCCATCCAAAGACTGGCCTCGGCAAGCGTTGCTTAACCTTGAAAATCGACCCGTGTGGCTGTTACAACTCAGCAAGAAGCTCACCTATCAACACAAATCAGCACATCCTACACGACAATCTACAAACTAACAGCTAACAACTCCCCCGGGGGTCATTGTTCTGTGTAATGTACAAGCTGTCATTTAAAAGTAGCAGGTGATACACACTAGACGCAGATCATTCTCAATCTCACCATGTAATGGTCACCCATCCAAAGGCTGACCTCGGTAAGCGTTGCTTAACCTTGAAAATCGACCCGTGCGGCTGTTACAACTCAGCAACAAGCTCACCTATCAACACAAATCAGCACATCCTACACGACAATCTACAAACTAACTGCTAACAACTCCCCCGGGGGTCATTGTTCTGTGTAATATACAAGCTTTCATTAATAACAAGTAGCAGGTGAGACACACTAGACGCAGATCATTCTCAGCCTCATGGTCACCCATCCAAAGACTGGCCTCGGCAAGCGTTGCTTAACCTTGAAAATTGACCCGTGCGGCTGTTACAACTCAGCAACAAGCTCACCTATCAACACAAATCAGCACATCCTACACGACAATCTACAAACTAACTGCTAACAACTCCCCCGGGGGTCATTGTTCTGTGTAATATACAAGCTTTCATTAATAACAAGTAGCAGGTGAGACACACTAGACGCAGATCATTCTCAGCCTCATGGTCACCCATCCAAAGACTGGCCTCGGCAAGCGTTGCTTAACCTTGAAAATTGACCCGTGCGGCTGTTACAACTCAGCAACAAGCTCACCTATCAACACAAATCAGCACATCCTACACGACAATCTACAAACTAACTGCTAACAACTCCCCCGGGGGTCATTGTTCTGTGTAATATACAAGCTTTCATTAATAACAAGTAGCAGGTGAGACACACTAGACGCAGATCATTCTCAGCCTCATGGTCACCCATCCAAAGACTGGCCTCGGCAAGCGTTGCTTAACCTTGAAAATTGACCCGTGCGGCTGTTACAACTCAGCAACAAGCTCACCTATCAACACAAATCAGCACATCCTACACGACAATCTACAAACTAACTGCTAACAACTCCCCCGGGGGTCATTGTTCTGTGTAATATACAAGCTTTCATTAATAACAAGTAGCAGGTGAGACACACTAGACGCAGATCATTCTCAGCCTCATGGTCACCCATCCAAAGACTGGCCTCGGCAAGCGTTGCTTAACCTTGAAAATTGACCCGTGCGGCTGTTACAACTCAGCAACAAGCTCACCTATCAACACAAATCAGCACATCCTACACGACAATCTACAAACTAACTGCTAACAACTCCCCCGGGGGTCATTGTTCTGTGTAATATACAAGCTTTCATTAATAACAAGTAGCAGGTGAGACACACTAGACGCAGATCATTCTCAGCCTCATGGTCACCCATCCAAAGACTGGCCTCGGCAAGCGTTGCTTAACCTTGAAAATTGACCCGTGCGGCTGTTACAACTCAGCAACAAGCTCACCTATCAACACAAATCAGCACATCCTACACGACAATCTACAAACTAACTGCTAACAACTCCCCCGGGGGTCATTGTTCTGTGTAATATACAAGCTTTCATTAATAACAAGTAGCAGGTGAGACACACTAGACGCAGATCATTCTCAGCCTCATGGTCACCCATCCAAAGACTGGCCTCGGCAAGCGTTGCTTAACCTTGAAAATTGACCCGTGCGGCTGTTACAACTCAGCAACAAGCTCACCTATCAACACAAATCAGCACATCCTACACGACAATCTACAAACTAACTGCTAACAACTCCCCCGGGGGTCATTGTTCTGTGTAATATACAAGCTTTCATTAATAACAAGTAGCAGGTGAGACACACTAGACGCAGATCATTCTCAGCCTCATGGTCACCCATCCAAAGACTGGCCTCGGCAAGCGTTGCTTAACCTTGAAAATTGACCCGTGCGGCTGTTACAACTCAGCAACAAGCTCACCTATCAACACAAATCAGCACATCCTACACGACAATCTACAAACTAACTGCTAACAACTCCCCCGGGGGTCATTGTTCTGTGTAATATACAAGCTTTCATTAATAACAAGTAGCAGGTGAGACACACTAGACGCAGATCATTCTCAGCCTCATGGTCACCCATCCAAAGACTGGCCTCGGCAAGCGTTGCTTAACCTTGAAAATTGACCCGTGCGGCTGTTACAACTCAGCAACAAGCTCACCTATCAACACAAATCAGCACATCCTACACGACAATCTACAAACTAACTGCTAACAACTCCCCCGGGGGTCATTGTTCTGTGTAATATACAAGCTTTCATTAATAACAAGTAGCAGGTGAGACACACTAGACGCAGATCATTCTCAGCCTCATGGTCACCCATCCAAAGACTGGCCTCGGCAAGCGTTGCTTAACCTTGAAAATTGACCCGTGCGGCTGTTACAACTCAGCAACAAGCTCACCTATCAACACAAATCAGCACATCCTACACGACAATCTACAAACTAACTGCTAACAACTCCCCCGGGGGTCATTGTTCTGTGTAATATACAAGCTTTCATTAATAACAAGTAGCAGGTGAGACACACTAGACGCAGATCATTCTCAGCCTCATGGTCACCCATCCAAAGACTGGCCTCGGCAAGCGTTGCTTAACCTTGAAAATTGACCCGTGCGGCTGTTACAACTCAGCAACAAGCTCACCTATCAACACAAATCAGCACATCCTACACGACAATCTACAAACTAACTGCTAACAACTCCCCCGGGGGTCATTGTTCTGTGTAATATACAAGCTTTCATTAATAACAAGTAGCAGGTGAGACACACTAGACGCAGATCATTCTCAGCCTCATGGTCACCCATCCAAAGACTGGCCTCGGCAAGCGTTGCTTAACCTTGAAAATTGACCCGTGCGGCTGTTACAACTCAGCAACAAGCTCACCTATCAACACAAATCAGCACATCCTACACGACAATCTACAAACGAACAACTCCCCCGGGGGTCATTGTTCTGTGTAATGTACAAGCTGTCATTAATTAAAAGTAGCAGGTGATACACACTAGACGCAGATAGTTCTCAGCTGCAGTTCATTTGCGTGAAACACGCGTAATGACGCTCATGATAATATGGCAATGTTGGCGAGTAATGGCCGTGTCGTGAGTGGACTGTTTCCTGTCCTGCTTAATGTATGGTTAAGTTTAATTAGCATTTAGTTATAGGAATGCCTCTTTGGTATCTGGAGGAGCTCGTGGCTAAATAACAACAGCCGCACGGGTCAAACTTCAAGGTTAAGCAACGCTTGCCAAGGTTGGTCTGCGGATGGGTGACCATCTTAACATATCAAGTTTCCTCCGTGCCTCGGAAAGCACGTTAAGTCGTTGGTCCCGGCTGTCATTTGTAGATCTTTAGCAGTCGTTACGGATTGTCAGAAGCCAGTAAATCTGACTCCAGTCTTGCCAAGAAATACCGTGCTACCCAGTTAATGGGTTGTGGAGGTCTGGTAGGCAGCCGCTCCATGTAAAATACTGGTATTAAGCTGAATCCAGTTTAGCTGGAAGCCGACCCCAATGTAGTTGGGAAAAGGCTAGGCAGATGATTATAGGAATGCCTCTCATTTGATCAACGATGATCCATCAATGAAATGATCTATCAAAAGTGCGGCGTTACTGCTTTCGTTGATCAGGATAAGCAATAGTTGAGTAGCTTTTTACCACTACAAGGTTGAATTTCCAAAAGTTCTTTGTGCTCACAAACACGATTTTGTGCAAAGTTTCACTTTTTTAGATCCAGTAGTTTCGGTAGCAATCTATTTTGTGATCATAATTTTGCAATAAACTACAAAATTATAATTTGACAATAATTATATAAACCTTTAGAACCTAATACAATAATTTGATCGTGATAACCGGTCGTGAATTTTTGAATCGTGGTAATGTTAAGTCACGTATAACTTAGTAGGTACTCTACTTAGTTTTGCAGACAGAACCCGTTCCACATCTTAATTTATACGACACATAACGTCGTAACACGTTTGACATATGCACACTTATATTAAACCTTAAATAATGGTAATATATGTTATTCTTCTTGTCACAAAGCATAATAAAGGTTAGAACCATTACAAGAGCGCAGAGCAAAGAACTTTATAGCAACTGTACATACAAGGTGAGTTTTTAAAATAGAAGTCTGCGACGAAAAGTGATGCTAAATTGAAGTAATAATAAAAGCTAGGTAAGTATGTAAAAATAACGAAAAGGTATCTCCATAAATAATTTCAATTTGGAAATACCTAATGTAATGTTTCGAAACTTCACCGTTAGCAGAATCATCGCAACCAGACCAGCAGTGCGATATTGTAAATTTCGAAGTGAAAACTTAGGCGATGTGAACGACAAGTGAGCTGTCAAACCATATAAACAAGACGGCATGACAGCTCACTTGTTGAAAAAGTTTTTTATATTTCACTTTTTAGTGGTACCCACACCTAACAACACCACTGCAAAATCGCAGAAAAGCAAAATACGCAATTTCAATTACTTGGATGACATAAGACCATCATCTAAGTAGATGAATTCCAGCTATTTCGATTTAAAATCCAAAGTTCGTAACCGATTTGGATAAAATTTAAATGGGACCAATCTGCAAGTATATCCTTTCAGATAAAACAATATTTTTTCAAATCGGTTCATAACTGTCGGAGTTATGAGGTATCAAACATAAAAAAACGAATTGAGAACCTCCTCCTTTTTGGGAAGTCGGTTAAAAACGGAACCCATTCACACACATTTCTATTAATGCTCCGCTCCGATTTGTTTTAGCGTGATGATATATAGCCTATAGCCTTCCTCGATAAACGGGCTATCTGACACTGAAAGAATTTTTCGATTGGACCATTAGTTCCTGAGATTAGCGCGTTCAAGCATACAAACAAAAAACTCTTGTGCTTTATAATATTAGTATAGATGCACTTTCATTTGTAAATGGAGCCAAGTACAAATCAGACTCGCACACAGGTTCCTACACAGTCTGCAAAACTGCGAACATTTCAACTGACAATCTATTACGATTCATGACATTCAGCGCGCTGACAGAGGTGGAGCAGAGACTTAGAACTCTCTAAGGCTCTGCTGCTCATTTATCTATCTGTGTGTTCTTAAGTTACCCTAAAAACCGAAAAATCGAATTCATAACAAATTTCACAGCTCCAGTTTAAACATCGCCCTATACACAATAGCTCCGCGACTAATATAGCCCGAGAGACAGGCTATGCACGAATGAAATAACAGCGCGAACCACGGCACACGGATTAGAACTGATTAAATCGCTCTGATTACAAACTTAATCTGGGTATCCTAGGAGGATAGCCTTTATTCGCCACGGACACTAATTGAAAATTCTCTTGGTACTTTAATAATGTGAGTAAAGGATTTAATAAATTGAGAATTAAAGATCAAACTTGTGATGATTAAATTGTGACTTACCTACAATTATTATGTTTCGTTCATCTGAACGAAACATAAAAAAAACGTAACCCATTCACACACATTTCCATCAATGCTCCGCTCCTATTTGTAAATGGTAATAAATGGGCTATCTAACACTGAAATAAATTTTCAAATCGAAGCTGTAGTTCCTGAGATTAGCGCGTTCAAGCAAACGAACAAACTCTTCAGCTTCATAATATTGGTATAGATTCGTTATGTTCGTCTCTCAAAAAATAGTCATTATAATAAACATTTTAGTGACAGACAACTGAGACCTATGATTAAAATACACAATATTATCTTAAAAAAATATTTTAAAAAAGCCAAGTATTGCACAGATTTTACTGAAATTCGGTGACATAAGACGGATGCGGAACGTAATTAATACATTTTGAATAATATGGAGTCAATAAATACATTTTGAATAATATGGAGTCAATTAATACATTTTCAATAATATGGGGTCATTGAATAGTATGGGCTCAATTTTACGGGGGAGAGAACTTTTCGGCGTTCATTCAAGAATCACGTAAGCAGAATTTCAGTCATTTTTAATCCCCAAAAATAGTCATCAAATCCCTTATCCCTCCCTCCTATGCTTACGTAAGCTTTGGGTATACTTAGTTTTTATTCACACGGGACCACTTTTGTTATTTCTTACTTATGGCCGTACCCTGACCAAATAACCTTGAGCAATTTTTCCCTCAATAACAGCGCAAGAGATACAATAGCGAATACGCTCAGAATGTTAAATAAAATCGTTATAAAATCTAATTTTGGTCGTTTGAAAAAATTATTTCTACCAAAATGTTCATAATAAATTAAATTGCCTATCCATTAGTGCAAGTACAAAATCAAAATAATCGTTAGTTTTCGAGAAGGTGCATGTTTTCAATCATTATTTCTCATTTCTGTAGTTTCGTTGTGAGGAGATAAATTGAACATTATACTCGGTAATAAAAAATAAAAATCTACCATTTTGAAGCCAAGATTATGTGAAAATTTAATGTATTTTTTATAAGTTGATATTTCTTTTGGATAAAGAGTAAGATCTCCTAAAAACTGCACAAAAAACGGCTAGCGCTGCGTTTTGCACGGGGACGCGCCTTAACTCGTGAAGCATAGGAGCTTGTAAGTTTTGCAAACAAAAAAGTAAGTAAATATTGCTGCCGTAATTACCTTTTAAACCCCCCGTCCCCCATGTCATCAAAAATAAGCATAGTATAGACGGGGGTCTATATATAGCCGTTCAAGTATTACAAGACTTACGTATTAGACGTAGACGTATTTACTTGAACGGCTCCAAAGTGCGGAAAATGGAGTCCCTACTCTACTGCACTAGGACTCCTGCCTACCTTTAAACAACAACATAACAAGTCCTCACAAACAAATGAAACCAGCGAAAATATTCCAAGTTTTACAGGTTCAACTGACAACACCAAGACGACGGTTTTCAGTTCGAGACTTTACTTAGATTTCTTTCTGATGATCAATCACTTAGCTACTACCTAAGATTCTCTACCTACTGACTCGCCGACCTAACCGACTAACTCACGCATCCATTGCCGCAGTAGCAGCGGCAAGTTTCTGATAATAAGAAGCAGAGGCATCAATGCATGGGATCTATATCGATGTAGTCTGTAAAAATGAATCTTTTAGGTAAAAACAGGCAAACAACTCGGTCCGTGATGAATGGAATTCGGTCTCGTCGCCTATTTACTTAACGGATTGTGTGTAGATTCAGTGTGACCGTATGCCCTGATCCGCAGAAAATACTGCTTAACAATGGACCAGTACAAAAACGAGTGAATTTTTTCACATTGTTCTCTGAATGTTTATAAAATGCGAGTGATTCTGGGCCAATCTGCAGCGGGTTGTTGATGATGGAAATGGCCTGTTGGGTTTGAAATAACGAGTGTATATTTTAGAGACTGTTATGAAGAAGTGTTTCATTAATATGTGTTTTAATTAGGGTACTTATAGTGTTCGCAAAATGGGATCGCGGGTCACATCAGCCGCGTGCATAGTGACCGCTGGGCAAGTCTACGAAATTGGTGCCTGAAGATGGACGGCGCCACCGAATCTAGGAATAGTTGATGAGACGAACAGTACGCCAACTGCAAGGCCTGCCGTTCTATTCTGCGGTGTGATTCTGTAAACATGTCGAAGTGAACACTTAGGTGGAGTGAACGAGAAGTGAGCTGTCATTCCATCTTGTTTGTACGGTTTGACGGCTCACTTCACCCATGCCTGCACTTCGAAATGTTTACAGAATCGACCGGCTGGTATAAGGTGCCCCGAGAAAGAATACCTAGATGGGTTTGTGGGGAGGTTTACGCCCAGCAGTGGGATAGTATAGTATGATTAACACAAAAGGAAAACTGTACTAGATAGGTATTTACGTTAAGTATTAATTTCTTCTTTACACGTGTGATCGCGAGTCATACTCGTACTTACCTACTTAACACTTAGTCAGGCGAGGTTTATGTTAAACTAGTATTAACCTTTTTTTTTTTTTTAGGGATGGGAAATCATCCAATGACTCCTCCCGCTCTGGGTGTAGCGGGAGGGAGTGTCAGACTTCTACTGACTAAAACCCATCCATGTTCCTTCATTGCCCTTTGTGTTCCGGAGCCACGGTGTCTCTTGCGAATAATCCCGCGACTCCGGCAGGCGTAACTAGTATTAACCTACGGCTTTATCCGTGCAAAAAGTCTTTTATCATCCCAAAGTATCTTACGACCTGTATTAAAAGGATCCTCTGTCCTTACATAAAATAAAAAAATATTTGTGATGGGTTTGCTCTTGACTCTAGACTTGGTCAGAGATGACAGAGACGAAGTCTACGATGGAGCGAGCTTACCTAGAAGGAGCATGTTCACTCTAACGTTGAGGAGATTAGGGTTGTAAGCATTCGGAAACACAGACGCAGGCAGAGTAAACTCCTTTGTTGTGCGCATTATTAAAGACGTTTCGTGGTCGAAAGCGCGACTGCCAAGCGTGAGGTCCTGGGTTTGTTTTTCTCAGTAACAACCCGGAGTTTGAAAGTTGGTGGTGTGTCACTCCCGTGCCTCGGAAAGTACGTTAGGCCGTTGGTCCTGACCCCCAGATAAAATGAAGTGAATAAAACGTGGTTCAAATTATTATTTTTCCAAACCTAATCAAAAGCTTACATTGGCTTGATCGAAATTCGATCGTAGGAGCAAACATAGGTACATACATACCCAGTCTATCTGTGTGCAAACTTTCAAGATATTCTATTTACCTTGTTAAGACGTGACAGACAAATAAACAGAGGCACTTTTGCAGCTATGACATTTACATGGACGATAAAATGATAATATGTCACATCCACGTTTTTGACGCAAGACTAACACGGACAATGTTGTCACGCACGACAAGGCTGTCTGTGGGGAATCCCGACGGGCAAGTCTGTGGCATTTAGATCACCGAGATCAACTGTGCGCAGTAGCAGTAAGTGTTTTATGAGACGAGTTTATGTCAACAGGAAAAACAAGGACAATAAAAACGTCTTGAGTCTTGCAGCTATTTGACCTTAAAAAAATATCAAATGTGTTTAAGATTATTTCTGCAATGAGCAATAAATCAGAGCTCAGAGAAATAAATTATTAACTTGCTATTATTAAAAGAAAGACAATTTTTTTTTCAGCACTTTTTGCGTTAGTTTTGTTTTCGCTCCATCGTAAAATTGGATATTCTTAAAGCGCCATTCTTTGAATGCATATAAAAGTATAACAAAAAATAATAATAAACACGGTCAAGTACGAGTCTGACTCGCCCACTGGGGGTTCGCAATGCTTGTTGTTAATCTAGAATCAAATCATACGTATAGTATAGAAATCAGCCAACCCACCGACTCGTACATCGCCATCTTTTATGCATGTATGTCTTTTATGTGTGTGTGTCTCTAGATATGTGTCTCAGCCAAACTGCGCATAGACATTTCCTGTTTTTCATAAAAAAACACGTCTGCAATAAAAATTTCAAAACAGAAATAAGGAAAAACATACCGTTTAAGTACCTACATCGTCTGGCAGAGCTTGATAAATTTATCTTCTAGACTAAAAATACTTTAACGTTAATAAAAACGTGTAGAAATCTGCAATTTAAAAAAAGAACATGAGGAAAATCATTATAAATGCGATTCTTGAAGCGGTTATCATAAGTGACCTATAGTGACTGCGATTATATTTAAAAAAAAAACCGGTCTAGAGCGAGTTGGACTCGCGCACCAAGGGTCCCGTAGCATCACATAAAACGTGAAGTGCTTTTAAATTTTCATCGGCGAGGCCTATTTTCAATTTTCAATCATTTATTTCAGATAAAATAAATCCATATAATGTTAGTAGATGTATGACTTAATCTAATGTTAGTAAGAAAATAAAATTAATAATAATAAACACACCCATCCAAATAAACCGGAGCACCATTGAACGAAAGGTGCAATGGTACTCCAGTTCACCCGGACTAGTGTGTTTGGACTCTTATCCACCTTCGCAAAAGGGTAGAGTCCCACCTATCTGAAAACACATTCAGAATGCCACTAGAGGTGGAGCGCAAGCGCTCCATCATGGCAGCGCATCGCTTCCGCATGATCGCGGCGAAACCGTCAACGCAGGCCTCCGCGAACATCCCTGACGCGCTACATCGCCACGGCAACCCCAAAAGCACCCTGAAAGCGTTATTGTACTGTACACGCAGGTCGCTGTATGCCCGCTGGGTATAGTTGGTCCACAGGCTGCATTATTTTTTTTTTTTTTTTTTTTATACAAAACGGGGAAACTCTTGGCCCAAATCTCACCTGATGGAAAGTGATGATTAGGCCGAAGATGGAAGCGAGTTTCACCCGGAATCCTCTTACACAGAGGAACTGGCTATCATACCTCTAACTGCCGGAACACAACAATGCTGTTAACATTGTTGTTATGGCGACAGACTTAGACATGATGGTGGTAGCTTGCCAGGCGGACTTAGAAGAAGTCCTACCACCAACCAAACCGAGCAAAAAAATTTGCCCCCGCTGGGAATCGAACCCGGGACCTCTGGGTCTGAATCAGGTGGTATAACCACTAGACCAAGGAGGCGGTTAGTGTCACCTGTTTAGCACCACCCGGGGACCACGTGTAGGGATTCGCTGAAGGGTATTCTCCTACGGACGCGGGTGACTCGGCCCCCAAAAAATAGCATGTGTAAAACGACTGGCAGAAGGCCTTAAAAAGCGTTATCTTTACGGATTCAGTACAGCATGCAAACCTGCGGGCCAGCATGTTGCAACGGACAGCCAGCGACCTGCGCTCCCTGTCTATGTCTACATTATCTTTTAAGTCATCAGTGACCCAATGACCCAAATACTTAAACTTCGAAACCCGAGCTAAAGGAGACCTAGAGAGTGAGAGTTCAGGCAGCTGTCTATATTCGTCAGAGAAATTTAACACTGCGGTGTAAAGTGCAGTTTTAGATCAGCGTCATCTCTTGACCAATAGTGGAACTAATGTAATTTTCGTTGATGATATCTGAAAAAATTGTTTAGAGACATAATTTTATTTTTCCGGTAATCTTCAAACTTCTATGAAATTTATTTCTATGCAACCTTCGGAGATAAGGGAATGGTCAAAATGTTTCCATTTTTCTTTTCAGAAGTCGAAAACTGTGTGGCCTAGAAAAAAAGAAAAACTGTTTCAGAATGTGCAAATAGCGTTCTTTTATATAGTCCCCACAAGCTCTAGTAGCCCCAATTCGTATATTTAAGAATCCTCTTCAATCGCAGTTGCAAAAAAAAACAAAAACATTTTATTTTTTATCTTATTTGCAAAATATTTGATCAAATGTCATCTAAAACTATTCCAAATTTCTAGTTGATAACATTAATAGTTCTTGAGAAAATCAGCTGTGACAGACGGATAGACCTAGTCTAACATAATGGTTCCTTTTTACCATTTTGATACGGGACCCTAAAAAGAGGGGCGGAATGAACGATCGACCAAGTAATATGCGCAGGATTGGCCGATGTATTTTATCTTTGTTTAAATAACGACAGATGGGAATTCTTGTTTTTTAAAACGTATATCTTTGCCATCACTTTCACAACACATTATAAAACCAAAGTCCTCCGCCGCATCTGTCTATATGTCTGCTCGCGATAAACTCAAAAAATTCCTCACCTATTTTCATGCCGTTTTCACCAATGGGTAGAGTGGTTCTCAAGGAAGGTTTTAGTAGGTATATTATTTGTCAAGCGGGCACCGAGGGTATCAGCTAGTATTAAATAAATGAATTAAAATCACAAACAAAGCCTTCAATAACCCCCCAGCCGTTACTTCGTCTCCTGGAGATGAACCAATAAACGCGCGTCGGGTCGCACTCTTCTGGAGATTTCTTAACTTGGGTCGGATTTAATAACAAATATTGCCTGTTTTGAATATTCCTTCCCAAAATTCGACAATTGACGGATGGTCTGATCCTTCGCCCAAAAAGGATTGGCTGGTAGAACAATTGACCGATATCTATTTTAAAACAATACTATTAGCTCTTATACCCTTTTTATAGTAGGTAATATCTTTTTATACACTGTCATAACACAACAAAAATTCTCTTCATTTCAACATAAATACTTTGCCCGATATCCCACTGGTGTTTGACGAGCGTTGGCGTTTCTCCAACGTCCAAGTCTGTAGTGGCAAACGTTAACGTCGCGTCAACGTGACGTTACCCTTGCGTTTTTGGCAACAGGTACAATCACGCCACCTCGCTCTTTCCGTGTGGGCGCGGACGGGACGGCGTGTATACCTGTTGCCAAAAACCGCAACGTCAACGTCGCATCTGCGCAGCGTTGACGCTGCATAGACGTTGTGAAAACGCCAACGCTCGTAAAACGCCAGTGGGATAGCGGCCTTTCGTAAAAGCTTTCCTGAATCAAGCAACAAAGCAACCGACAGTATGAAGTACTTTAATCACTCCCCAAATCCCAGAACAAGGAATTGTTTAGATCCAAAGATACACTTGACTATCGATAGATCTCGGATTTGTTAGAGCTCTCAGCTGTCAATCCTGTTTAGTTTGTTAATCGTTATAATTGCTCGGAAGAAGACCCTTCTGTAAACCAATTGTTTTACAAAGGATCTCTTCATTGACAACATAATGATGGATTCGATAGGTTTCCTCGAAGAGGCTTGATCCAATAAGTCTTGAAGATTCTAAAGTGTTAGTTTATTTGATTTCCTTCAAGTGGATAAAGTACTTTTCAATCTATTGGTGCCCTTCGAAGCTCTGTGATTGGTTTAAACTGAGTTGGGTTTTCTTACGGTGTTGTTGTAAAAATACATTTTGCTGCTAATCCTTTTACATTCAATGACTTTTGCTGGCTAATTTGTGGCTAAATTTATCAAATCGGTCAACTTCATCACTGTTGTTGATCGCAGTTGACACACAGTCTCATCATCTGCCCAGCCTTTTCCAACTATATCGGAGTCAGCTTGCAGTCAAACCATTCAGCTGAAAACCAGTATTTTACACGAAGCGGCTGTCTACCAGTCTTACACAACCCATTTACTGGGTAACACGGTACTTCTTGGCAAGACTGTAGTCACATTTACTGGCTTCTGACAGTCCGTTACGACCAAAGACTATTAAACCACTTGACTGCGCATACAGTGCTCCGACGCACGAAAACTATTAGTGTTTTTGCTCAGATGTTAGTCAGCGGCACTAGTAACCATTTTAGTTGTGACCAATTGTTAGACCTGTGGGCATGCTAAGTTTTTACAAATCGTTTTAATTTTTATGCAATTTATAACGCATAAAAATGCCTTCATACCCGGTGAATTTGTGTGGGAAACATTCCAAGACCTTTTGTTACAAAAATGATGGCATAACTTTTCATCGGAGAGTAAAGACTACGCAAAATATTTTTGATTTGAATCAGATGATGAGCCACTGCAGGGGTCTATGTAAAATGGTGGTTAGGTGAACGAAAACACTGTGAGAAGCGCGCGTTGATGTCTTTTGGAAAAGTCTCTTTCTTTCATTAGGAAATACTTATATTTTTATCCCTTTCTTCCCCTTTGTATTTTTATCGTAAAAATCTGTGCTGTTACGTTTAATGATTGAAGTCGATTTATCGATGATCATAAAATTACAACTAATACAATTTTTAATCAATTCACATACTTACATTAAACACGTAACTACTTTTAAACGACATTAAAAATAGGAGGAGGGTCTCAGATTTTTCATCTGTGTGTTTGACATACATGTTTTCATTTTAGATTTTCGAAGATTCCAGAATTAAAATAAAAGTGGAAAGATAAGGTTAATAGGGAAACTTTGTTTAAACAAGATATAGCGCTGTTTGTTTGGATTGAGTATTTTTATAATGTTAAAATCCATTTTATCGATATCGACTATTTTCCTTTAATCAAGTAGTGCCACCACTACCATAGGCTACCTATGCAACTTGACCTTGAACGGACCAATTGCAGCCGCGCGTTGTTCCTCGTCCCCCGGCCCGCTGTAGTGAGCCGCGTACTTAGAAGAAATCGGCCTATACGCTCTCTAGTGGTTATATACTCTATGGTTACGACTGACAAAGATGTACAAATGGCAGCCGGGACCAACGGCTTAACATGCTTTCTGAGGTATGGAGAAAACTCGATTTATTATGATGGTCACCCATCCACAGGCCAACCTAGCAAACGTTGCTTAATCTTGAAGATCGACCCGTGCGACTGTTATTATTAGGCCACGAGCACCTCAGTTAACACACAGTAACTACCTATATAATAAGCTAGTACCAAAATCGGTCGGGACAGTTAAAAAGCGGTATAGTAAAAAATAACTGTGTGCTGTCTTTTTCACCCAAAGTAGCTATATTTAACAAATACCCTAAGTATTTGTTAAATATAGCTACTTTGGGTGAAAAAGAACTGAATTTATTTAATTATTTTTCCAAACCCTTAAAACTATAAACCACAACTTTATATCGACAAATACAAACACAAGTTATATAAATAATCAGTCCCACCTAATTTATTCTGCAGAAGGAACCACAACCGATCGGTTGGGCGGTCCCGGCTAATGTTGCCACAGTAAAAAAACATGGTTTCAGCTGGGTTTATTACGACTGTAAACATTGCACGTTCGAATCACATTTAAGTCTATCTTGTACTTAACTGGCTAAAATGACTGAGTAACTTCATTTTTAGGGTTCCGTACTCAACGGGGAGCCAAGGGAACCCTATTACTAAGCCTCCGCTGTCCGTCTGTCCGTCCATCCGTCCATCTGTCAACGGGCTGTATCTCAAGAACCGTAATAGGTAAAGAGTTGAAGTTTTCACAGATCGTGTATTTCTTTGCCGCTTTATTTATTCATTTTAAAATCCACAGGTAATACAAATTGAGGTTTATGGTACGGAACCCTTTGTTTGCGAGTGCGACTCGCATTTGGCCGATTTAAAAAGTATCGGAAATTCGGGCTGACGCCCCGGAAAAAGGATATAGTTTTTTTTTTTTTAAATGGGTTTGCTTTTGACCCTAGTCTAGGACAGAGATGACAGAGACAAAGTTGACAATAGAGCGAGCTTACCTAGAACGTTCATTCTAACTTTGAAAAGATTAGGGTTGTAATAATTAGTCTATACATATAATAAAACAGTAGAAGCCATGAATTCTGTACATTAAAGAAAAATACCAAAAATCGAGTAGAAGTTTTCAAAAAATAGCTATAGAACACAAAAAGAGCATTTTTACGTTTTTTGTCTGTCTGTCTGTCTGTCTGTCTGTACGCGATGATCTCCGAATATACTGAACGGATTTGGTTAGGGTTATCGAAATTAGATTCAGCTTATTTCTGAGCAACATATAGGCTTTGTTTCATTACAATCGGTGGCCGGGAAAAAAAGTTATGAACATTTAAAGTTTTTAAATTTACGTATCAACGTTTTTCGACAAGTTTTGTACAATTTTCAATTATTCGTTCAGTTTAGCATAAAACGAGCCTTTTTTTAAACATTGTTAGAAATTGTTATCATCACGCTATATCTTAGAGGAGCTAAGCAGACAATAACCATAACATATAAGATCGGCTATTTAGAACCTAATGTCAACTGAATTCATAGACCCGGCGGCGGTACAATGGCTGCCTTTCGAGTGAATGGGTGTAAGTTCGAACCCCGGTAGATGAAGCGATTTTTTATTATTGTTGAATAATTTCACACTTTTTTATGTCCTGCTCTAAAATTTTTGTTGGCTGCGACATCATTTGCCTGTATGTTTAAAAATGTGTGGGCGTGGATGTGCCAAAGCGCTGTAATGCCGGATTAGTAGGATAATTAACAGAACCTATTTTCTGTATTCTGTTTGTCCGCATCGCAAAGTAGGTACCTACAAAACCAAAGCAGATAAAATTAACTAACTTAAATGTAGATGAAATCACTTACTACTTAATACCGGCAATGCCATCTACTGATCCAAATAGTACTTTCGACAAGACGACATAACACCAAAACATATTTTTAGCGGTACATTTAAAACGTCTTAAAATGATTGTAATTATTTTAATACCTTAAAAACATATCGTTCCATCCAAATGAACGTAATATTCCTTAACTAAATGTAGATGAAATCAACTTACTACGTAACACCTGCAATGCCATCTATTGATACAAATAGTACTTTCGACAACATGACATAACACCAAATTGTAATTATTATAATACCTTAAAAACATATCGTTCCAAATGAACGTAATATTCCTATGAACTCAAATAAAACGAACTCCAATCTTTTCATAGTTCTACTTCATGTTCCATAGATGGCGTTATGCGTTCGATCTCATTTTCGCGGTGTTTAAGATTACAATAATATTCGTCAACAGGCGCGCGCTTAGATTTGCAAAGCTCAATAAGATAAAGCTGCTCAATAACACCTGTGGGTCGAAAGAGGCCACTTTAGCAGAATCATATTAAAATCATAACATTAACCACGCAACAACCTGTCAAATTTCTTTTCCATCTTTATTGCTAAAGCATTAGGTTCAAGGTTGATTGGGAAAATTTGACAGTGTCCGGTAGCGTGATGTGCTTTCTGATTCTGCTAAAGTAGTCTTCTTAGACCATCTCTACTTTGGAGAATTATATGATTGCCACTTAAGATAAAATAAACGTAGCAACCTACTGGGCCAAAACATTATACAGAGTCAATCATCTCACTCGAAAAGACGAAGAATGAACCTTTACAGGCCTGAAGCCAGGGATCATGTCATACCACCCGCGAGCAAGTAGCGAGGTTCCATCGTAGAGACGCAACAACAGTTGAATTAGCTAGGTAACTGAGTTTTTAACCGACTTCTTCAAAAAGGAGGAGGCTATAGTATTTAATATATTTTTTTGTATGTTCACCGATATCTCCGTCAATTGTGTACCGATTTTAAAAAATATTTTTGTTTTCAAAAGCCTATATTCCTGAGATGGTACCATTGTCACCAAGTCATAATCTGATGATGGAATCCCATGAAAATCGAGGGAAACCCTTAAATGTTATAGGCACAAACAATGTTTTACAAAAAATTTCGAACGCTATTCAGATATTTGTGTCTGGTAATCATCATCTTATGTTGCTGAGCTAATGATGGAAGGTATAAGTTAGGATCTGATGATGGGATCTCATGAAAAATGTTTGTTCAGCGATATTTTTGCCAATTTTAAACCAAAATTGATGATTCTTATTGTGTCTATGTTCGGGATTGCTGAAATGGCATGTCTGTTACTGTTTACACCAGTTCACAACGTAACATCACATCGGTACTCAGTGAATGAATACACAAGTACGACTAAAAAGTGAAATTATTATATTTATTTTATACTTTTTAGTGCTTTATTTTCGAAAGTCGGTTGTATATTTTTGTAAAAAGTTTTTTTTTAACTAAACAAAGTTATGATTTCTGTTCCTGGTTCGAAGCAAAAAAACTATTTTATTCATAAAGTAGTTTCTTAGCTTCGTAGTTTAAAGAAAAGCGCCATTCATTTAGCGCAATACATTATTATCAACACGTTAAATTTCAAATATGCAAACATGTGGTCTTTTTTTAGGTCCAACGCCATAAGAAGGCTATAGGAGATAGCATTTCAGAGCTTTCCACACTCCAGACTACCGAGTGGCTTGGAAACGCGATGTTTCACCAGCAGTGAGGGAACGACGAAGAAAAAGATGAATGCCACTCTCTCATCGTCACTGATAAAAATCACTGACGGCACACACCACAATCAAGACGGTGGTTAGCTTATTTTAGAAGATAGCCTCCCGTTGCTTCAGCATTAATTCATTTCGTCTATGTACGGGGAACCCACCGACGTAAGCATCAATACCCATTATATTGACATAATGTTTGTGGGGAAGATAAGGAAAATATTTTTATTACGATGGCCGTGAAAGAAAAGGTACACATCATCCAAAGTTTTTTTTTTTACATATTTAATTTCGATTAAATTTTGCAAAGGTACTCGGCTGAAAGTCACACATATTCAACAAACTTTTAAAGTACCTGATATAAGATTTTGGCTAATTTGCTCTAGCGTGATGCTCCAATCACGTTGTGATCGTTCCCAGAGTCTCCCTCATTCCCAATTATTTTCTATTTACTTTTAATGCTGTTCAATTCTCAGTAAGCCTATGATAGGTTAAGACCAGCTCAGGGCCATAAATTATCCGCAGCGGGTCTCATAGGGGAATTGTAGATCCCTAGGCCATACCGCCACAAACGAACTTGCGAAGAGGTTCCAAAGGTAGTAGTGCTGGACCCATTCATACCTACTCCTCCTGATATTTTTCTCGATTTCAACTAAAATGCCAATATCAAACCTATACATGCGACCAGCTTAACGACGTATCAGCTTAAGTAGAAATACATTTCGAATAATAATAGGTATCATGAGACAATGCCTTCCATAGACAGCCTAATTTGCAGAGGTTGCTTCGACGCCGAGAAGTTGCCGACTTCCTGGAAATGAGGCCTTTGCTTCCCGACCTGAACAACCGATGAGGTCGCAGCTCAAAACCTGTTGATCACCCAGAAGGCCTTAGTGCATTTGGGCGGAGCTAGGCTGGTTAACTTAGCCAGAACACTTACGGTCAACAGACCGAATGGAAGTCTAAGTGCGGATAGCGCAGTCTCTAATCTACTCTACTCTATCCGTTACGGGGTTCGATTTCTATTCAGGTTGGTATACCCACCCAAACTTTATGTAGCTCTATCGCGTGTTATCAACCCTAGCAACTTTCTTCAACATATTGCACAGAAGTTTCTCATTACGAAAAATTACTAGGGCTGTACGGCATTTTGAACAGAAGAGATAATACAGCCAGTGCCTTGCATTACAGTCTTCCAAATTCCTAATTGTAAGAGCTGGGGTCAAGCATGCCAGATATTGACTGTTTGTATATCATATCGTATCAATATTAGGTACATCGCTATGTGTGTTTACTTTTCGACATAGACGCGGACGAAGTCGCGGGCAACAGCTAGTCAATAATATAAAAATAACATGAGAAAATGGTACTTTCAAAATAAGAGAACAAAAGTTCATCAAACTTACACTCCGTCTTCAACTGCTACATTCATATGCAGTTACGTTAGCACCATTAGGGATGTTTTTTTTAGCTATTACTAACAGCTTACAGCTGGATACTTTTTCAACTTGTCCCCCATATAAGTTCGTCCTCCTCGCCTCTATTCTCCATGGTAGTAAGGTACATTGTCAATCGTTGGCTTTAAGTTGGTATTATCGGATTCATCTGAGTACAGTACGAATAATCTAAGTTTACCCATCGCAATCGATTGCGCAGGATGTCAATTTGACAAGAAACATAGAAAAGCGCATGCGCGGGTACGTCGCGTATGCTGTCTCAGTCACTCGTATACGTTTGATGCATACTTGTGCCTCGCTTCCTCAATGCAATACGACTGTTGGTGCGAAAAGTGTTAAACGTTGTTATTGTTTTAATTAATTATTCTGGTTTTTTTCTTACTGTTTGACTTGTATTTTGTGTTTTGTTAAAAACATAATCTACGAACGTAACACTTTTCTACGCAATGGGACCTGCGCGGTCGTCACTAACAGCCAACTTCGCATGGGTAAAGTTAGAATATTCGTACTGTAATACAGTATTTAACAAGAAGCGACTGTCTGTCTGACTTCCACAACACAGTACCTAGCTGGGTAGAACGATACCTCTTGGTAAGACTAGTGCCAGATTGCGTGGCTTTTGAAGAACCGTTAGTGTCTAAACACACTATTCTGAAGGTACGCGACCGAAGTTCCGCGACTGATTTTACGTTCCGACGTATTCGACTGATATGACACTCCATAAGTGCCGAAACTAACTAACTAACTTTGTACGTATTCAATGTCTCTAGCGCTGTCGTCGCGTCGTGTCGTGTTATCTAAGCAGCCGGACAGACAGACGCAAAATCTAGTCATTCTGTTAGGGTTCCGTTACTTTTGAGGTTATGATTAGAAAGGATAGTTATTTTTTCGAATCAAACAAGGTGTAGGTACCTATGTTTTAATGACACAACAAAGCACATGCGACATGCCTGCCTCCCGCTGCTCCCCGCCCCAGATCTTTGTCGGCAATCGAACCGAACTTTGGTCGTGTATAATGTGTGTGTGAATACGTTGCCACCGAATGGCCGCTGAACTTACGCCCGACCGAAATTCGGCGCACTCTATAACGCAACGTAATTTCGGCATAATGCAAGCAAAACAGGCGTTATCATGCCGAACTTCGGTCTCGTACCTTCGGCATAGTGTGTTTAGACACTTACGACTGTAAAAAATCTACAAATGACAGCTCGTACTGTCGTACAGTTGGTATAGATACAGCGGATATTGCGGATTTTTTGTGCGTGATTCCGAATCACTCTTTACCAATTTTTTTCACCGAATTTCCGAGTCCCTTGACACGGATTTAATTTCTTTATTCGAGGACTGTTTGTATTTTTTCTCAGTTGGCGGTCCAATTAATCAAGTTGCTAATTAATTTATTACATATTATGTAGCAGGAAGGCTCATCCATCATTTGGCGGAACAAGTTGTAAAATATTGTCCCAATCCGCCACGGAACGGAGTTTTGATTAGATTTTAATTACGTAGGTAGGTGCCTACTTGTTTGTAGTGAGTCGGCGATCAGGGGAGGTGCTGACTGGCGATAACGGAAGCCCGCTTGCACAGAACAGAGTTATCATTTAAAGCCGAGTAAGTTATTAACAAATATTTCCTACATAAGGGGATAATAGGCTTGTGTCCTGAAAAAATCTAATTAGTCCGTCAGTTAGATTATCCTCTCTCTCTCTCTCTCTCTTTATCCTCTTCTTCTTATTTGGCCTATGGCATTAAGTCCGCCTTTGTACAGTGTTATTACTTGTGCATAAAGTTTTAATAAATAAATAAATAATATTATCAAAAAATATTTGACCCGTATTTTTTAATTTGTTACGGGAACCAAAATTGACGAAGTTAAGACGCTTTTAAAATTCTCAATACGTCACGCCCGGGCATATTTTTTTGCGGGTCGTGACGTCACGAGCCACCACTCCCGAGTTTCGATGCGTTTTATCTTTGTCAAAATTTATTGATTTATAAAAACAAAAAATAAGTGTCCGTTATTTTTCAATACTCTAACTGACGGACTAAATAGTTTTGCAATTTGTGGATGGTAAAGCCATTCGGTAGTTCCGAATCGATTTTCACCAATAGACATGGATTTATAATGGATGAAGTAGTGTGCGTGTGTGAAGTGTAGAAATCATTAAAGGTTATGTGAATTGTACCTATGACAATTTTATTATGACAATAATTATTGAAAATGTCGGAAAAAAACATGCCGATTGGGAGTTTATACATATAAATGTACAAGAAAATCACAAGCTGTTTAAATTTAGTGTTCACAATTCAATGTTACCAAAATGTCTACTAACTATAACTTACCCCACATAGGTACTCAGGCTTTGTATTTCCTGGAAACCTCCAAGTGAGGTCACTGAACCGTGCATGAAATAAAGACGGGCTCTCGTTACGGTAAAGTTTTGAAGTTCTGACTTTGAAATGGTAGTTTAGTGTGAAGTATTAAGTTCGCATGTTTGGTATTCGCGAGGGGTTTGTTCTCAAAATAGAGAGAAGAGCAATTTTCAATTAGGTATTTTACGCATTAAACGATCTACAGTGTATTATTGCAAGATCCCTTATTTCACAACTGAACAGTTAAATTCATCACTTCTGTTTGTAATTCTTTGGCCTGTAATAACCCTAATGTTTAGATGATACCTCATAAGTAATTATTCCCATGATTGCATCAAAGCACGAACACAGAACGCTTCATTACATAATACCTACGTAGTAACAATCCCATTCAATCTTCGTAACACCGATCAATACAAGCCGGAACTAAACTCCCAATCCACTACACATTACTACAAACATAAATATTAATAATTCATCCAGCAACAGTTTCAAACTAAACCTTCACTTGATTAATGCTGCTAACTGATTAATATTGCCTTATTAGCAAATCATTCATCATCGACCTGAATTAGACCCTACAATCTGCAACTTTCAGTTCAATTTTGATTGGGGTTTTGTAGCTATAGTTTCCTCATTTCCTAGCCCATTGGCAGACATCTGTATTTCTCTGGGACATTATTTAGTCGAAATGTTTCTGGAAACAACATTGGCAATCACAATAATGGGTCTGCTGGTCACAGAGTAGATAAAGCAGTGGGTTTAGGAGATTGGGACTACTGCCAGTCGATTCTGTTGACATTTCACCGTGATCACTTAGGTGGAGTGAACGACAAGTGAGCCGTCATGCCATCTTGTTTGTGGATGATTCTTCGAGCAAGGCATTCTTTGGTGATTTGCGTGGCAATTTCAAATTATTATTTTTTTTAATCGACTTCTGTTTCTTAAAATATACGTAAAAGTAATATTTTTTATAGAAGAGGCACCTCAGAGAGCGACATACTTACAGAGATAATCTAGTTTAAAATATTGGAAGCCACGCAAATCACAAAACACCCCTCAAAAATGTTTTTTTTTTTTATTTTACTTACTCAAATAAGTGATTAATTTATCAGGTAAAAGAATAGGTAAGTAACTAACACAGAAATTGTTTTTTTAAGCTTTTATTTATAATAAAATCAGTCAACATTATTTATTCTTTGTTAAAGACAATAAAAACATCTTTGATTATAAAATCAGTCATTTGTTAGGAACATAATCAGTAGGTCTTTTAATTATCACAATAATTTATTATTGATAAAAAAAATTCAAAAACTTATTTCACTTGCATGACCAATAATTGATTTGCGGGGGTCAAAACTACCACGTAAACCACGCAAATCACGACCACGAAAATCAAAATAAATCTTTTATTCTAAAAATAAATAAAAGCCTTTTAAGCAAATGTACTGTGTTAATATAAGTTGCGTTACCTTATATTTGTTCGCTACAGTATTTTATTCAATAAAAAATTCACAGACACCGGAGAAAATTGTACCACGCAAATCAAAGTTTTGAGAAGCCATACCCATGAAACGAGGTTCTTACCTTAATTTTTCGGAAACTCGACGCTTCATCACAAAAGCACTCTGCCCGGCCCAATATAGTAGTCTATGGCCCGGCCGTCGGAGCGCGACTAGTTGTAACGTGAATTAGGATGAGGCAACATCGGGCCTCGAAGTTAGGGATGTGCAGGTGAATTTACAATAATCCACGCAAATCAGTAACTACCCCGGGACAGTTACATTTTTTTTTTGATACTGTAATTCTTTTAGAACTATGATCTATTTTTTCATAGCATTGTCAACTTCTTAGGACTTCATGTTTTTTTTTTTGGTAAGCATGATACCGTTTAGTTTAAAATATATAATTAACTAAGTGACTAGATCGGAGTTTGGGACACTCCACGAAAATCAAATAATGGGGGTGTTTTTATTTTTTTATGATATTAAATATATAGATAATTGAAAAATAATTAATGACCCGAATAAGAGAGGATTAAAGGATTGCCTAAAAAAAAGGGGCTTGCTGACTTTTCTATTTCAATTCTTTTAACGTGATGCCGCTTAAAAAACGTGTCCTGAAGAATGACCCTTATATGGTTTGACAGCTGACTTGTCGTTCATTCACCTTAGTGTTCACTTGGACATGTTTACAGAATCGAACTGCTGTTTTGGCTAGTCTGTGACTTCTTACGTAACTGATAAAGTCTATTTTTGTCAGTTTTGGTACTGTTTGATATAAAAAGGTTACACGAGGCTCGTTTTAGGTACCAAAATGGTAAAAAGGAACGCTTATGGTGTGACCAAGTCTCTGTGACAACTAGATATCTCAAGAACTACCAATACTATCAACTCAAAGTTTTTAATCATTTTAGATGACGTTTGCTCAACTATTTTGCAAAAAAGAAAGAAATAATAATGTGAACAGTTCGTTGCAACAGCAAGAAGAAGAAACCCTATCAGTATAGGGTTTCTTAAAAATTCAAAGTGGAGATTTTCGACTTTTGACCCCCTTCTCGTTCCCTTCTACCCCCCCCCCCCCCTACCTCCGAAGTTTTCATACTTACAAAAAAATCTAAAATTATTCTTTAAGATACAACTTAATGTAAAGATTACAGGAAAAATAAAACGATGTCGTTGAGACGGCGCTGATCTACACTAAGATATACACCATCATCTGGCTAGCCTTTTCCCAAATATACTGGGGTCGGCTTCCACTCAAACCGGATTCAGCTGAATACCAGTGTTTTACGTGGAGCGACTGCCTACCAGACCTCCACAACCCATTAAATGGGTAACACGGTAGTGTTATGGTGGCTTCTGACAATCCGTAGCGACTGCCAAAGATCTACAAATGACAGCCGGGACCAACGGCTTAACGTGTTTTCCGAGGCACGGAGCCTAGGAAACTCGGTATGTTAAGATGGTCACCCATCCACAGACCAACCTTGGCAAGCGTTGCTTAACCTTAAAGATGGACCCGTGCGGCTGTTATTATTTAGCCACGAGCTCCTCTAAACTACAAAATATACACCGCAGTGTTATAATTCCCTGACAAATATAGGCCTCGTCGCTAAAAATTTTTATATGATGGAACGGAACCCTCGGTGAGCGAGTCCAACTCGCTGTTGACCAGTTTTTCATTTTTTTTCGTTTGGTAGTCATACGTTTGACCACTATCTCACTGGAGTAAGTAGTGTGTAGTGTTGCGGTCTACGTATGTATAATTTCAACACGACATCAACAAAACTTTGCAACAATTTATTATTTTTAAAAGAGTGTCCATGGAGTTTCTTGCACGTTCTTCTCTATAGAGATCTACGCTATGGAACGTGCAAATAGATTCATCTTTTTGGACCGACCCACCTTGACAATTCAAAAGTGCCTGTAAATGGTTTAATTGAAATAAATGTTTGAGTCTTTGTATCTAAGATGGAGCACGCTTCCCTAGAAGCAGCGCTTAAATACCGGTAAAAATTTCGTAACGTTACCTGTATTTGACAGAGTTACCGTTAATTTAAAAATAACGTTAACCGATTTAACGTTATTTTCGAAACATTTTATCGTTAATCTTTTTTACCGTTAATTGTTTTATAACGTTAATTTTATCGTTATTTTGAAACGGTTAAGCTAGTGAGGTGGAATAAGCGTGGGGGCAGAGAGGCGATCGGCGGGCCGCCAAAGCTAAGCAAAGCCATCTCATACGCCGTTGCGTCGTGCCGTCTCGCTCGACCAAAACGTTGCCAGATTCTTACGTCTGAGACGTGCTGGTAGTACGCAGTTAGCTGATTTAATTAATTTAGAAATTAGCCTAATCTGGAGCGCCGCTTACGCGTGGCATTGCCAAATCGTGCAAGGCAGTGCAGGCGAGGCGGCCGCGCGCAAGAGACGGAGTCAGTTACTTTAGGGTAGAATGTAGATTCTTCGCAGTTTTTCTTTTAATTATGGATTAAAAATAATGTTGCGCAACATTTGTGTTTGACAAAAATTGTGAAAAGACTCTTGAAATGCGTCTCGAACTTACAGCTAAGGGGCCACCAGTCAATCACGTCCTAAAATTGCTCTTACTCAAAAATGTGGTACGAAAACTACATCTTATATGTATTAAATGGTAAGCTCTAGTTTTACGTTTTTTTTTTGTTTACCCCCATAAATAAATGTCACAAGCCGCCTCTGATAGTAATAGGGGTTAAAGTATGAAATTGCCGTTTTATTGTAATAGGTACTTCGAATTGACATAGAACCTTGAAACCAGTGAAACTTTTTTCACATGGTACCTATTAAGTTTTTCTTTAAAAAAATGTGCACAACTGAAAGTCGACAATCAATTTACTATCGACTTTCAGTTGTTTTTTATTTAGCTTAGACAAGAAAGATGGATTCTTCAGAAATTCGAGTGATTTTTGAATACGAGTTCCGAGTCCGAAGCGAAACTAACGCGGCAGAAACGGCTCGCAATATTAATGTTGCGTTTGGAGAAGGGACTGCTAATGAACGCACCGTTCGATTTTGGTTTAAACTCTTTCATTATGGAAACTTTGATTTGAAGAACGAACAACGTGAAAGACCACCCACACAGGTGAATAACAATGAATTGAACGAGATGGTGGAAGCCGATCCGAGTCAAACTACCCATGAATTAGCGGCATGGTTTAACGTTATCTTACCAAAAATATTGACTTATTTGCGTCAAATCAATAAAAAAAAAAAAAAAAAATGGGTACTTCATGAGTTGACTGATCTGCAGAAAGAAACGCGTGTTGAAAGTTTTGTTGCCTTGTTAAATCGATACAGAAATGAAGAAATATTAAATCGAATTGTGGCATGTGATGAAAAGTGTATTCTTCACATTAACCGTAAGCGAAAAATGCAATGGCAGACCCCAGGTCAAAAGCTGAAACAGTGTACTAAAGCAAAGTTTACCAATAAAAAGGTAATGGTAATTGATTTTTCTCGCTGCGGTATTTGAACGGGTAAATACACGTGAGGCTTCGAAGCAGGAAAATCTTGGAGCGGAATAATAAAAATGCAGTTTATTTCAATTAAAATGGGGACATTACTGTTTGTCCTTTTTTTGTGATCTTTGAATGATTAGAAGAAGACAAAAAATACTACAAATGGACTGTGTGAAAGATTATAGCTAGAAAAGGAGTGACTACCGAAATTACGACTTTTACTTACGTAAGAAGACGTGTTGCGTTATCTAAATTAATTGGGGTCATTTTTATCATCATATATTTATTTAACCATTTATGTACACACATTTAATAAGAACATGAGTTTGGCGATCCTTCGGGCTATGTCCGTAACCTTGACTCTCTTGCGGATATCATCATTCCTGATTCGATTATGGCAGGATACTGCCCTCC
This sequence comes from Ceramica pisi, assembly GCA_963859965.1. Lineage (NCBI taxonomy): Eukaryota > Metazoa > Arthropoda > Insecta > Lepidoptera > Noctuidae > Ceramica > Ceramica pisi. Next base: position 4,615,589 of record OY982538.1, read on the forward strand.
CCCTGAAGTAATGCCCTTTGAGTGACCTTAAGCTTTCTGATGAGGCCCATTGTGAGCATAATTAATAGGCTAGATTCCATCATCCACAAATTGCAAAACTATTTAGTCCGTCAGTTAGTATTGAAAAATAATGGTCACGTATTTTTTGTTTTTGTAAATCAATGAATATTGACTCAGCATAGCATTATTCCCTATAGCTTTCTCCGATCTGGTCAATCAATAACGGCATATGTCTGCTGTGCCGAACTCCGAACAATGATAGTAAAACTAGCAGTGAAACAGCCCCGTCTCATGAATCGATCTTCACCATTATTGCTCCATGATATTGCGAGATCTCATACAGCACAAGAAACCGTTTTAACTCTACAGGAAATGCAATTGGAAACCATTCGTCACCCTCTTTATTCGCCAAACCTAGCTCCAACGGACTACCGTTTTTTTCGTGATTTGGACAATTTTCTACGTGATAAAAAGTTTTCTTCTCAGGAGGCATTACAAAATGCTTTCAGATAGTTTGTCGAATCTAGATCACCGGAGTTCTATTGCAAAGGTATAAATTACCTTCCTATTAGATGGCAGCAATGTATAGATAATAATGGTAATTATTTTGATTAAATAAATATAATAAATAAAAAAACACCTTCAATTTTTCAGTACAAATCGGAAATTTCATACTTTACACCTAATATGATTCCAAAGAGGGTCAATTTAAATAAAAGATTAATGCAACGAGTAACACTTTGTCACACAAACAAAAGATTGATGTTCAGCTGAATCCGGTTTGACTGGAAGCCGACCCCAATATAGTTGGGAAAAGGCTAGGCAGATGATGCAACGAGTAACATTTTGCTATAATTCGCCGCTTTGACGGGCCGCGTGATGTCTAGAAGCGCGGCCGCGAGCGGCCGCGCGTCTTTCAGATGGTCGTATGTATTTCCCAATAGAGATAAAGCATAAAATAGTTTGACAGTGAACCTGCGCTGCCGACCGCTATGTCTAGGTGAATGAAAAATCACAATCATGAATCAAATAAACATTTATTATTGTAAATATGGCTTTATAGTTACAATTTACTCATTAGTAATATTTTAAATTATCAACAATATTACAAATCACCCTACCGCAGTATCTCTACGTTGACGTCGTGGTGGGGCTTGCGCGTCCCGATGAACTTAGGTCATACCTAGGGTGAGGGGCCAGACAAATAGAGATACAATCCGCAAGGCAGTTTTGTGGCGAACTGTTGGGCAGTAGTGAACCCACGAACCTTATCTCCCGAGAGAAGTCTTGTTCCTCATCTACGGCTTGCCTTTATTGGCTGGCCAGAGTGAATACTGACGAGGAACAAAGCTCCCACCTCTTTCTTGCCTTAATTGGCCGGTCTGAGTGGAGATTCGCTAGAGCACACGTGCTCGGGAGAAGGATGTATAATCCAGTAAGATGCTGGTAGGGATCTTGACCGTACTTCCGGGATTGTCCTGATAGCCGTGGTATACCTCTCCACTCCTCTAGCACTTCAGGCTATGTTGCCTCCTTGGCGCTACGTCACTTTGTGCTAGCGACCGTTTTCGGGGGCCCATTCATTGAGAGTGCAAGTCACCCCTTGCCATTTAAAAGCCGTGTATATTGTTAGTGGTCAGGCAGGAGCCAATAGTTCTTCTATAAAAAACGATTATCAGTCCACTAGACCACCCAAACCCATAGCGTTTCATCTTTTGTTTCCATATTCGGTAATATTACTGCTCCAACCGGGGATTGTCCTTGGGAATGCAGGGATAATCGCCAGTTGGTGCCCCATTACATTTGAAATGTCTAACGGGGCCTCTGCGAGTTGGTTTCGGCACCTCGTACGCCTACTAAAGGACCGGGTCTCCAGAGACGAAAGTGAAAAAAAAAAAAATTAATCAACATCCATTACTAAAATAATATAAAATCACAATCTTGGACTCCAAGGTCAATTTAAATAAAAAACGATAACAAAATAAAATACGTTCAATTCAAAATATCTATAAACATTATTTTGTTTTTTACGTCCCATCTTGTAAGCGTCTCGCACAAACCAACTCACTGTAGGTATTACACACGACTGAGGCAAGGCGGCGCGGCGGCGATAGCGGCAACAGTGCATCTAAAGATCTAATAATAATAATATCCTTGGACATTTCACACAACGCCATATAGGACTATATGGCGTTGTGTAGCTAAGCAACTTAATGCTTGTGTTGTGGTAACGAAATGGCTGATAAACTACTTATATATATGAACATCTAAGCGAGTTGCACGAGGCCATGAGCGCACAAAAATGTTTACCTACACGGAACGGCAACGCGCGGCCACAAATTCGCAATATCTCTATACTGTACGTCGCTGGATTACGATGCCTTCACAACGCTGCGCTCGCCCCGCTCGAGTCCAGAGTCATAACTATGTTTAGACCGGGTTGTAACAGAATTAACGGTAAAATTAAGAGTGTGTATTCCGTCCACTAGCGCCGCCAATCGTTTTTTATTAATTGTGGTAAATTTAAGACACGTAGATAAAAAACCGCTCTGTAGTGCACTAAACAAATATATCTATTATTTTTTGACAGCTATTTTCAATACATAACTCATGGCTACATAGCCAAAACGGCAATTATTGCTAAAAGTGGCCACTTTTAGCAAAAATATCGACTTTGGCAACTATTTATGTTCTAAAGTACAAAACATAACTCTCAAAACATAATAAATACATTTCTTCAGTGCACTACAGAGCGGTTTTTTATCTACGTGTCTTAAATTTACCACAAATAATAAAAAACGATTGGCGGCGCTAGTGGACGGAATACACGCTCTTAACGTTATTATCGTATTTTACGTTAGTGTTAATTAACGTTAAATTACTGGTAATGTTATCAAATAACGTTATATTTTTGTAACGTTAATTAGGTATCACATTGGAATTAACGTTACGTAACGGTTATTATTTTGTTAGTTGGTAACGTTAACAAGCCCTGCCTAGAAGTAACCTATTCACTCTTTTTCAAGCTTGCGTAGCAAGAATTGGTGGGATAGTAAGCAAGTTACTCCGGAGTGACTAGCTATGATCGAAGATAGTTCTGCAATGCGATTCTGTAAACATCTCACCGTGTAAACTTAAGAGAATTGAGCTGTCAATCCATACAAACAAGATGGAATGATACTTCCACTTCATGCTCACATGAATAGACCGGCTGTATAAACGAAGCCAGTCTCATGAATATAGTATCTTGGTTTAATATTTGTACGTGGCAAGTATCTACTCGTGCATAGATAATAATTAAGTGGGAGTCTATCTGGCAAGTCCCAACGAGATATTTTTTCAACCGACTTCCCAAAAAGGAGAAGGTTCTCAATTCGGTTGTATTTTTTTTATGGTTGTTACCTCATATCTCCGTCAACTATGAACCGATTTGAAAAGTTTTGTCTGAAAGGATATACTTGTAGATTGGTCCCATTTAAATTTGATCAAAATCGGTTACGAAGTTTGGATTTTAAATCGAAATAGCTTGAATTCGTTTACTTGGATGATGATTTTTTGTCATCCAAGTAATCGAAATTGCGTATTTTGCTTTTCTGCGATTTTCCAGTGGTGTTGTTAGGTACCCCACACCTAACAACACCACTGCAAAATCGCCACCTGCAAACCACGAAAAAGTGAAAAATAAAAAAAACTTGTTACTAAAATAAGTCGGTGTTTTTGTTAGGTTCTTCGTAGTTTGACAACTTCCGAAATTAAGGTTATTTTTTACTTTGCAGTGTTTTTTTTTATTTGGAAATCAGTTGTATTTTTTTGTAAAAAGTTTTTGGACGTGCCAAGTACTCGTGCATAGATAATAATATTTAAGTGTGAGTCCATCTGACAAGTCCCAACGACATTTTTTTTTTTCCTAAAAGAGTAATATTTAAAAAGGAGCCGACTGGCCAGACTTTTGATTAAAATAACGAATATCTTTTGAAGTATAGCTCAGTGCTTATTGGCATAGTTGTATTCTGTCTCCTGCTTGATAAGGAGAGAAGTGGTTTTTTTTTCCTATTCCTCCGCTATACTTTCCTTATTAATTTCGTTGCGGGATCCAAGACAGTTGAATCGTTTCTCCGAGCCGCGTCGAACTTCATTGGCTCGGCGTTTTTCAGGTGGTCGCGATTGTTGATTCTGGCTTTCAGGAGTTCCAGTGGTTGGGGGAAATGAGTGGCGGTCTTTTCCAAAAAATAATAATTATAGAAGTACTAAGTCTTAAGGTGCTCCAACCAGCCCGCGAAATTCAAATTTTCTTACGTTTTTTGCAATTAACAGGCCAGTGCTAGGTTGTATGTTGATTAAAATATTATTCGCGGTTGTAAGACATATTATGTAGTTACAGAATTATAATCATCAAAATTATCAATACAACGCTCTAAGTTCATAAAGCTCTAGGAATGACTTTTTCTGTTTTTTTTTGTTCCTACGCCTTTATGAACTTGGAAGGTTGTATTGGTGATTTTGATGATAAAATAAGTCGAACAGATGGTATGGAAGCCATAAATGATTGTAAGATTAAATTTCCAAGTCGAATCCTTCCACTCGCCTGACGCCTCCACCTTCCTGTAACTTACTACATAATTATTAAGTTGTTCAATGAACTTAGCCGCGGCTGCTAAGTATATACGTAAGTGGATTACGAACCTTACCCATTGTTTGAGGTTAACATAGTTCTGGCTCGACCTTATTTATGAAGAGAAGGTGGATAGATCTGAAGAGTGAGCTTTAATGTTGTTTGATTAGTTGAATTTGGGTCGATCTTTAAGGTTAAGCAATGCTTGCCAAGGTTGGTCTGTGGATGGGTGACCATCTTAACATACCGAGTTTCCTCCGTGCCACGGAAAGCACGTTAAGCCGTAGGTCCCGGCTGTCATTTGTAGTTCTTTGGCAGTCGTTACGGATTTTCAGAAGCCAGTAAATCTGACTCCAGTCTTACCAAGAAGTACCGTGTTACCCAGTCAATGGGTTGTGGGGGTCTGGTAGGCAGCCGCTCCACGTAAAACACTGGTATTCAGCTGAATCCGGTTTGACTGGAAGCCGACCCCAATATACTTGGGAAAAGGCTAGGCAGATGATTAGTTGAATTTGTTGTATTTTATTCTGGGAGAGGTTTGAAATGTTTGCATTTAATTTCATCATTGAGACAGTTTATGCGTTCCGTACCCAAAGGGTAAACAACAGAAACAAACCTAAAATGGTAACGTCTGTCCGTGCGTCTATCCATCCATCTGTCCGTCCGTCTGTTGGTCTGTCCGCGGATTGTATCTCAAGAGCCTTAATAGATAGACATTTGAAATTTTTACAGAGTGTGTATTTCTATTGTCAGTATAACACAGACAACAGATAATTAAATTAAATTATTAAAGGAATTTATACGTTTCTTGTTTGGAACGTATTTTTAAAGTTAATGGTACGAAACCCTTCGTGTGAGAGTCCGACTCACGCTTGGCCGATTTGCTTTATCCTACTAATATTATTAATGTGAAAGTAGACGATCGATTTGCCGTTCTTCTTTTTTTTAATTTTTGATAGGCACGCGTTTGACAACTATCTCACCTGATGGTAAGCGATGGTGTCTTAGATGGAGCACGCTCGCCTGGAAGTAACCTATTCACTCTTGACTTGACTCCCAGCTTGTAGCTATCAGGAAACACGCAGACTCCGGCAGGGAATTTTCTTCTGACCCAAACACACGGCTCGTTATCGAAAAGAACGTCAAGTTTTTTTCCCATTCAGAAAATAAACAAACTTGTGCGCCCAGTTGAACATATACGAGCATTTAGGTCTCCAAATCTGAATTCGTTGTTGGAAAACCTGATCGGGAATCCGGACGTATGCGGCCAGCCTGTTAAGGCCACTGATACAATAGGCTTGTGTCCTGAAAAATCTAATTAGTCCGTCAGTTAGATTATCAAAAAACATTTGACCCGATTTTTTTCTTTTGATACGGGAACCAAAATTTACGAAGTTACGACGCTTTTAAAATTCTCAATACGTCACGCCGTGGCATAATTTTTAGCGGAATGTGACGTCACGAGCCCCCACCCCCGAGTTTTGATGCGTTTTATCTTTGTCAATATTCATTGATTTACAAAAACAAAAAATACAATACACATTCCTCAATCAAGTCAGGAACGACTTAAGAGTCCTATAACATTTTTTACGGAAATTCATGATTTTTGACGCTGTACTTTTCAGCAGCAGTAAGATATTTTAATTATTTGATCCTGAATAACGATAGTGCCAGTCTCTTTCTTGTAAGTTAGAGTTACACATTTTCATTTTTCTTTTCGTGTAATTTACTATAAATATTTTACGAACTCAGTTTGCAAGAAAAAATGTCGGCGATGGAACTTTGACGGTCAAATTCACATTGTTACAATCAATTCTTTTAAAAGCTGAAATTACTAAAAGGTAAGTTGAATGTTTTACTTGTTTATTGGAGTTCTAGAATTTCTTTAAATTCCTTGAGTTTTCACGGAAAAAAACGTAAAGAGAGCCTAATTTAAGCCAGAAATGTCTTGATTCAGCGTCCATTATATTCCAAATAAAAACAATTTTATCAAATAAATTAATATGATATAAAATTTCAATCTACAATGAATACGTTTCATAAGTTTTCGTTTGTCAATATAATAAAACAAAATTACAATAAATAAAATTAAAATACTATATATTCTGCGTCAACTAAGCGCGCGCGCTCCTCAGTCTCGCGCGAGCGCCCAAATAAGCTATAATCCTATTCAGACTAGTAAGTATCAAAATTGTTTCGCGGACGATAGATGTACTCCCAACGCAGACCAACGTAACTTCGTCTATTGCAAACGAGCATTTACAATTCGTAATAGGACTCTTAACGGTTTGCCAGCACTTGACGTGAACTATTTCACTGCCTTTTGATGCCTTTTACGAGCACGTTTGATATACAACCGATGCACTCAATGTTTCCTCGGAAAATGGGAGAAAAAGGGGAAAATATTTTTCGTTTCAATTTGTGGGGAGTTGTGTGTGATGTTCAGAGGGGAACGGAAAGCACGTAGAGCTGTTGGTCCTTTTTTTTTTAGGGTTGGGATATCATCGAATGACATTCCCCGCTCTGGGCGGAGCGGGAGGGAGTGTCAGACTCTTACTGACTAAAACCCATCCATGTTCCTTCAGTGCCCTTTGTGTTCCGAAACCACAGTATCTCTTTCGAATAGTCCCGCGACTCCGGCAGGCGTCGGCCCTTTCGGGCCCCTCTGTGTGCTGACTCTCTTAGAGGTGCGCGTGAAACACTAACGCGCCGTCGACACGACCTGTCGTCAGAAGACGGACGGACGGCAAGCCACCCATAGCTCGTCGTCCACAAGCCCGCGCCTACGGTGGCCGGAGGTCACCAGGTGGTGGCCTCGTCTTGTCTTAGCGTGATGATATAGCCTATAGCCTTCCTCGATAAATGGACTATCTAACACTGAAAGAATTTTTCAAACCGGACCAGTAGTTCCTGAGATTAGCGCGTTCAACCAAACAAACAAACTCTTCTGCTTTATAATATTAGTGTAGATTCATCCATCTTGTTTGTATGGTTTGACAGCTCACTTGTCGTTCACTTCGCCTATGTGTTCACTTCGACATGTTTGCAGAATCGACTGGCAGAATACCATGTTAAGGCAATACGGTAAGATATATGTTACAAACATACAGAAATAGCTATTTAATATCCAACTGGCTGGTCCATGCCGACTTCGCTGGGTGATATTTTTCGGGTCAATATAGAGTCTATGACCCTCACATAAAACTGGGCTTTCTACTGGTAAAAGAGTTTTCAAAATCGGTTCAGTAGATCTAGAACTTTATAATATTAGTATAGAAGACAAAAACATTTATATAAATAAATACATCTTTATTTCTGGCAAGATACTCATACATGTGTTAATTTACTTATAACCTATTTTAGTGACTTATAAACTATGTTGGTATATTAACAACTTTATTTACATTCTACGTGCTTAACAAAAATCTTCTGGGCACATCTGACAGGAACAAATACCTCCCACACAACTGTCCCATCAGGTGTCCCTCAGTTTTGCTGACAACAACGCATAAGAGACTGTTACCGCTGCCACGCACACGACTTAACAGGGACGCTGATCTTTTGCGCATGATCGCAAAAGAATCGTCAGTATGCGCTGCTGCAAACATACCCGAAGCACTACAAAAACGTGGCAGCGACAACAGCATCCTAAATGCGTTGTTCTACTTAAAGCAATAAGAAAATCAAATCACAGCTCCACTATCCGCAAATGCCTATTTCAACAACAAAACAACAAACTATTATTTAAACAAATTGTTATTTCAGCGGCAATTTATCAATTGCTAAAATGGCTGCGTTCACAAAACAAAACAGTCACAAATTTCGCTCGCAAAAATCACAATGAAAATCTTTAAAATCCAATTTTAATAATTGAATTAAAATCAATTGAGCACGCAAATTAATTGCAAATCCGTCGCGTGTGAACGTTATAATTGCTTTTATACAATCAATTTGGCTTCTTTGTGAGCAATGCAAGGTTATTGCTGCAAACGATGTTATTGCTAGATTTTTACGATGTGTGGGGGATTTTTAATGGCTGTTTTGATGTGACGATCGAGAATTATTATCATTCTGCGTTTTGTTCAAATCGCTGAGGATTTAATTTGTTTGGAACTCATTTGTAAAGCGAGTGTCATTGATATTAACTATTTATGCACGGTGAATGCAGTAGTCGGTACGCAATGTAAGGTCAACTCACACACACTCAGGAAAGAGCGGCGAAGGGCAGCGAAGCGCAGCGACCCGCTCGGTAGAGATAGAATTCGCCGGAATTCCCGCGGCGCCGCGGGCATCCGCGCGACTCGTCGAGTTTCTCATGCGATAATAAGTATTGGCTTATGTTTAACTTACCACCAGATATAGTAGAGTCCCGTACGGTATATCGAATTACGCTTGAACGATATAACTGTCTACAGAAAGCATGGTTCACCGACGAACGGTAATACGAAAAAACTATTAGTCGATACCATTATTCAGCGACAGCACGTTTTGCCGAATAACGCTACATAGAATGAATGGTTGGCCGACACCAAGATTCGCCGATGTCTTGGTTCGCCGGAACACGCTTGATCGAAATAATTTGCATCGAAAGCACCTCTTCTTACACCGCTAATTCCATGCTATTTCCATGAGTTTTTCTTAGTAATTCAATGAAAATGAATATAAAGAAAATAATAAAACAGCAAATTTGATTCATCATCTGCCTAGCCTTTTCCCAACTATATTGGGGTCGGCTTCCAGTCAAACCAGATTTAGCTGAGTAGGTACCAGTATTTTACGCGGAGCGGCTGCTTACCAGACTAGAAAAGCACTTGTCCCAAAAGAGTGAGATGAGCATAGAAACTTTCTTTGGTGGGCTAGCTCACGTCATGTACATCAATACTTAACACATAACTTTTTTTTTTCAAAATTGATTGTTTTCAAGCATGTTTCTTATGATTGCGCAGTTTGCATCCTTTATTTTTGTTATTTACCATTTAATTAAATAAAAATAATCAAATTTGCTGTCGCCATGAAGTACCGTGTTACCCAGTAAATGGGTTGTGGAGGTCTGGTAAGCAGCCGCTCCGCGTAAAATACTGGTACCTGCTCAGCTAAATCTGGTTTGACTGGAAGCCGACCCCAATATAGTTGGGAAAAGGCTAGGCAGATGATGAATCAAATTTGCTGTTTTATTATTTTTTTTACATTCATTTTCATTGAATTACTAAGATAAATGCATGGAAATAGCAGTTAATGCAAATTAATCGATGTCTGTCAAAATTGTATGAGCGAGAGACTAAAGACAATTGTTTTGGATCGGCGGTGTAAGAAAAGGTGCTTTCGATGCAAATTATTTCGTTCAAGCGTGTTCCGGCGAACCATGACATCGGCGAATCTTGGTGTCGGCCAATCATTCATTCTATGTAGCGTTATTCGGCGAAACGTGCTGTCGCTGAATAATGGTATCGACTAATAGTTTTTTCGTATTACCGTTCGTCGGTGAACCATGCTTTCTGTAGACAGTTATATCGTTCAAGCGTAATTCGATATACCGTACGGGACTCGATATAGTAACAAATAGCAGACAAAAGTAGTAAATGATCTCCAAAATGAAACTCGCATTTTAATGTAAAATTATAACCAAAGTTTTAACACTTTGCTATCCGTGCCGTGCCTTGCTTTATTTGCCTTGATGATATATAGCCTATAACCTTCCTTGATAAATGGGCTATCTAACACTGAAATAATTTTTCAAATAGAACCAGTAGTTCCTGAGATTAGCGCGTTCAACCAAACAAACAAACAAACTCTTCTGATTTATAATATTAGTATAGATTTGTCAAGCGGGCGCGGGCATCAGCTAATTTGAGACAAATAGGTATACTAATTTAGGTAATTTGGAACCATAAACAAATCATCCATTGCCAAAAAAATTGACTTATTTTACTTTAAATCTCTGTCCAATTAATATTTAATAAACATGGCTTACCTATATTGTGTACCTAATGAATTATTAGAAATGTAATAGAATACTCGAGTTAGTCCTATTACCTTCAAAGTAATTATAATGCGAGTTAATGCGAGACGGCACGATTGGCGCAGTGGTTGAGCGATAGACTGCTGTGCTGCGTGCCGCGAGTTCGATTCCCGCACGGAACAAATATTTATATGACCTACTGACCTACAGATAGTTGTTCCGGGTCTGGCTGTTTGTGTATGTGAAATTGTATGTTTGTAAACACACCCACGATACAGGAGAAATTCCTAGTGTGGGGCAAAGTTATTAAAAAAAAACTTTTTACAAAAGGAAGTCGGTTGTATATTTTTTGTAAAAAGTTTTTTATTTTTCACTTTTTACTGGTACCCCACACCTAACAACACCACTGCAAAATCGCAGAAAAGTTAAATACGCAATTTCGATTACTTGGGTATTATCTTATTTATTATATCCATGGGTATTATGACATAAAACTATCATCCAAGTAGACGAATTCCAGAAAGTTCGTAACCGATTTTCATAAAATTTTAATGGGACCAATCTGCAAGTATATCCTTTCAGATAAAACAAGAATTTTTCAAATCAGTTCATAACTGTCGGAGTTATGATCGCCAACATAAAAAATAAAAAACATACAACCGAATTGATAACCTCCTCCTTTTTGGGAAGTTGGTTAAAAATAAAAAGAAAATTAAATCGAAGTTAGCTGAGGGACTGGTTGGAAAACCGACCGTGGTTGGTCAACCTTCCACTGAGAGCTATAACCGGAGGAGTTCATCACGTCGATTACCAAATTAAGGCGGTACCCTGAGCAAATAACCTTGAGCATTTTTTCCCTCAATAACAGCGCAAGAGATACAGTAGCGAATACGCTCAGAATGTTGAATAAAATCGTTATAAAATCTAATTTTGGTCGTTTGAAAAAAATACTTCTACCAAAATGTTCATAATTAAATTGCCTATCCATTAGTGTAAGTGCAAAATCAAAGTAATCGTTAGTTTTCGAGAAGATGCATGTTTTCAGTAATTTTTTCTCATTTCTGTGGTTTCGTTGTGAGGAGATTACTACATTATACTTAATAAAAAATCTACCATTTTGAAGCCAAGATTATGTAGAAATTCAATGTATTTTTTATTAATTGATATTTCTTTTGGATAAAGAGTAGATAGCTCCAAAAAACTGCACAAAAAACGGCTAGCGCTGCGTTTTGCTCGGGGACGCGCCTTAAATCATCAAATTACTTCTCTCGCTCTAGGCGGAGCGGCAGGGAATGTCAAACTCTTACTGACTAGAAACTATATACCCGTGTTTCTCCTATTTCCCTTTGCGTTCCAGGGCCGCAGTGAATAACTCCACAACCCTGGCACGCACTTGTTTCCTTTAAATATACCTAACCTATCCAACGAGTAGGCTATATCTACGTATTTTCCTGTTTACAATAACGCCTTACTGATTTGTGAGAGTATTTTCCTCCCTTTCTAGTATAAATACCAAAAGAAAGGTTTCAAGCTTCACACAACAACTCCACGTCTCTTCACTAACGTGTCTCTACTACCAAACTACAAACAAAAGGGCCGCCATCAAGACCGCCTTCGTCCTCCTGCTGGTCGCCTTCGCCATGGTGATGGTGACCGTGGAGGCCGCACACGTCGGACCCTGCGACCAGGTCTGCGACCGTATCGTACCTGAGAGGCACGAGTGCTGCAGGGCTCACGGCTACTCCGGCTACAGCAGTTGTAGTGGTGGGTGGATGTATTGTAACTGACGGAATCTCGCCAGTATTTCATCAGTATCCGTCCAAATCCATTATTATATAAAAAATCAGACATAACCAAGACTAAATTTCATGGAGAAGTTACCTACATCAATCTATTTCAACATATTATTTGAATTTTTCGATTAAATGTTTTAAATTATATACATGTGTTTTACTTGTCACTACATTGAATTGAATTGCCATTTGAGTGTGAGCTTCGGAAATGAGCACACTCCCTTCCTTCACACCATTGTGCACTAAACAAGATGACTGATACTTTTTACAAGGCGGAAAACCACCGCGGCGCATGCTATGCACGGGCACGAGGTGCATTTTAGCTGCATGGATTCATTTCTTTCACAACGTGGGTCTCTGTTTCCACTTCTTCTTATTATCGTGTGTGCAGTAAGGTCTAACAACCCACACACCTTTGTGTCAGAGTTTCTAAACCGCTTCAAAGGCCTTTCACATGGTTCATTTGACGATCGCCACTTGGCAGCTAGAAGAACCACCGGCTTATACGCGCCATCTGAAGCACGGAATCATCTTTTTATCAGATAATCAGGTTAAGCTTGCAATGTCTTAGAAAAACTGGAAAACAACTTTACAAAGTATGTTTCCCATGTAAATCTGAAAATCTTATTAATTATGAGTTTTTTAATAAACAAAAATCATTACATAAAAATTGAACATTCCCTCAAGTAAATCGTAAAGATAGAAACGCAATTTAAAATGATTGGTTCGATACTTTTTTTAATCAAACATGACACTAAATTACAATTTTAAACGTGTACTGCTAAGAGATTTCATCACGAATATATATAAAAGTTATATCAGTAGATAGAGCTTTTTATTTTGAAGTAAATGTTGAAACCATAAATTGTATAATTTCTGACAATAAGAAAAAACAATCAAAATTTAGGCATTATTTCGCTCGGCGGACAGTCGCTGTTGTTCGTCAAAACACACAGTACTGCAACCTCGCCTTAACACACGTGCGTAGCCTTTCTGAGCGCCGCGGTGGATTTGCACCTTAAGGTGATTCTTTCGGTATAAGGCCGTTTTTCGCTTTAGCGGTTTATTTATTTATTTAAACTTTATGCACAATAGTGTTACACGTACGGATCTTGTTAGGTTAGGTTTAGAAATTATATAACAGGAATGCAGAATGTGAAATTGTGGTAAATGCTTTTTGACTATAAGATTTAGTATCCAACCTAACACGATCTGAAGAAATTTTCTCGATAGAAAACTAATAAAATTCGAATCTCTAATTTTTTTTACATCAATCCCATACGTGTGGGTATCTATGGACAGGTCTTCAAAAATTATATCGAGGTTTCTAAAATCATTTTTTTCTGAGCTGAATAGTTTGCGCGAGAGACACTTCCGAAGTGATAAAATGTCCCCCCCCCTGTAACTTCTAAAATAAGAAAATGATACTTAAAACTAAAAAAAAAATATGATGTACATTACCATGTAAAATACCAGCGAAAATAGGTTTGAACGTAGTATTTAGTTTTCGTTTTAATACGTCATAAATCGTAAACCGCAACTTTTGCTTATATTTACCTACAGGTTTGTACGGAACCCTCGGTGCGCGAGTCCGACTCGCACTTGGTTGCTAGTTTATTCCAAATTTTTCCCCCGACTTGTCTGCGTGGGTTTCAGAAGCTTCAGAAATAAATGAAAATTATGTAATCCTACTAATATTATGAATCTAAATCAAACATCATCATCATCATCACCTCAACAGAAAGACGTCCACAGCTGGACATACACTCAAGCGTCACCACAACGACTGGTCCTGTGCGTCTCGCATCCATCGGCTACCCGCGACCTTCACCAGGCCATCGGTTCATTGCATCTTCCAGCACGTGGTCGTCACTTCAGAACTTTTCGGCCCCATCGACCAACCGTTCTGCGAGCATCATCTAAATCAATATTATGTAGTACATAATAGTAATAGTTGTTAGACCCAATTTTACTTCATCATGATTCTAATATTCTCACTCCTGATATTTGATGAGTCTTTGTCCCTCATTATGTCAGCCTTACTTTGTACGTACCACAGACATATTATTTTTGTCACAACAAAATATTAACAAGTACAAGATAATTGACAACGCCGCTATTTCAAAGCCTTACGTTCGCCATGCCGAATTTTCAACTTCTCATTAGATCATATATCGTCTACAGAACAGTATGTTAATAAAGTTTTGATAGCCTTCTCATAACGTCGGCAAAGAAAATATACATTATTCGTTAAATTTGGCCCCGGATTTGGCATGCCGCAAATAATAACGGTGGTGTGTCGCATATAATAGCATCGGCGCTCATGTATACCTCCGATGGAATTTTACTGAACACATTTAGGTTCTTGGGTATTGGTAATTGGTAAGTATTTAACTAGTAACAAGTATCTAACCTAACCTAAATGAATGATAAGGCACTTGTCTCACCGCTGGCGACGAAGCGATTATCTATAGACTATTTTGCTCGCTGGGGAAAGTGACAAAAGATGTAGATCTCGTCTGAGTAAAAGAGACACATTCATTTATAGTCGATCGATAGCTAGCTGTTCACACTGCTGGCGAGCCGGCTCTTACCACTAGTTGATCACAGCGACAAGAGCTTTCAAAGATTGTACACGCTTAGCGACACTCGCTCGGCTATGCTCGCTTGGCGGTCATAACTCACCAACCAGCAAGATTTGTACTTATAGTATGGGCCGGAGCGAGTATTGCGAGTAATTGCCCATCGCAGAAAAGCACTCGCTAAAGCCGAGCGTCTAAACTATCGAAACTTTTCACTCGATACTCGCTCGATACAAACTCGTTTCGAGTTTCAAGCTTTACTCGCTACTTGCTGGTGGTAAGACAAATGCCTTAAGAGTTATAATATATTTATATAAAGTTTTTTAATGATACAAATCATCATTTTTCTGAAGGAAAGTAAACGTGAGTGAAGGCAAAAAAAAACTTCTTATTTATTCGTTAAACAATAAGAAGTTTGTTGTTTGTTGAACATCATCATCTGCCTAGCCTTTTCCCAACTAAATTGGGGTTGGCTTCCAATCTAACCGGATTTAGATAGTACCAGTACCTACTTTACGCGGAGCGGCTGCCTACCAGACCTCCACAACCCATTAACTGGGTAAAGACGGTACTTCATGGAAAGGCTGGAGTCAGATTAACTGGCTTCTGACTATCCGTTACGACTGCCAAAGATCTACAAATGACAGCCGGGACCAACGGCTTAACGTGCTTTCCGAGGCACTGAGGAAACTCGGTATGTTAAGATGGTCACTCATCCACAGAAGCACAAGCTTTCCTGTGCGGCAATCGACCTGTGTGGCTTCTCTCTGTTGTTTGTGGAACATACTTAAGTAGGTATTTCAATTATGATTAACTGATTTTTTTACAACTGGTCTACTCCATACCTCTAAAGAGCTAAAAAAGTACCTAGGGGCGGGCTATGTCTATCGCACAATTGTGGCCATGTTTTTAAAAAGTCTAGCAAATTAGTAGTTTTCACAATCGTTTGAGGACACACAAAACATGATATAATTTACCAACGACTGTAAAAAATAAATATTGAAACGATTTTTTTACTTTTTCCTTTCATAAGCCATCTGTAACCAAACATCTTATTTTGATCTTATATTAAAAGGATATTCTGCCTAAGTGTCGTTACACGTTTGATTTTCATCTACTGCGCCTCATACTCTCCAATGGGAACCGTTGTCTATATATAATCCCAAAATCAACTAGCGTGGTGGTATATAGGTACACACGTAGGTATCCAATATTCAGGACACACGTATAATGTCGAATGTTTAATATGTATTACGCTGTCACGCTCCCGACAGGCGTAAGAACGAGTTCACGCCCGATATGACAGATACAGCCTGCTTTTTGTGTTATAATATCGTGAAATAAATAACAAAGTAATGTATTACCTATCAATGTTATGCAGGATATTCGCTAGGTTTTTCTGCGGCTCTGTCTCTACGTATATTTTTTTTTTTTCAACAAGCGTGTTCAAAAACTAGCTTCTGTCCCCTTTTTTATTTGAGGTGGGTTTGCTCTTGACTCTAGTTCTAGGTCAAAGATGACAGAGACAAAGTCTACGATAGAGCGAGCTTACCCAGAAGTAGCCTGTTCACTCTAAATTTGAAAAGATTAGGGTTGTAAGCGTTCGGAAACACAGACGCAGACAGAGAGTTGCACTCCTTTGCTGTAGGTACGCATAATGAATGACGCTTTGCATACTTTAAAGGGTATTTCACACTAATGCATAAAAGAAAGATGAGGTTTTGGTAAGTGTGTTGGAAAACGTGGTTTTATATGTATAGACGGGCGTTTCTTTCAGTCTCTCGGCTCCATTATGGCCTGGAATTCGACTTAAACGTCAATTTGGCCTCAGCAGCAATCACAAAGTTTACCCACTTGCTGCAAAATGTGCATCGAAGCTTCTGCGTATTTCTGCAAAAACCTTTGTAAGACTAAGAGGGGATTTCACCAATTAAACTGAACGTAATCAGTACCTCTAAACTGCTTTCAAGAGCTGTCATCGTCAATATTCCGACGGAAAATAATGACACTGACAGCTCCTAAATGTGGTTTTATTACCCATCTGTCAAACAAAAACCTGAATTGAAAAATGTCGTAGTCCAATGTACTTGGACATTGGCAGAATAGTCGACGATAGTATATCTCTCTCTCTGTTGCACTTCACAATAATTGCGAAAGAGAGAAATGTACTGTCACGCGGACAAAAATTCACCTGTGCGCGTGCACATATAGTCTAACTGTGGCTTGGCTTCCTGACTAACTAGAGAGACCAAGCGGTCTACCCTGTCCATAAGTCAAAATGCAGTAACGATGGTTAACAAATCCAACTGCATCTCTACTTATATTTAAGGTACCTACCCTTAGAATAATAACGCATAGAAGCCGCGTCTCGAACAAAACCCGAGCAAAATCGTGTGTCCACTTCATTTGCTTTGTGTGCGTGAGCCGAATGTGTCTACGTTCCTCTAAAGCACACAGATATAGCTTTCAGTGATACCATTACTAAGCCGTTACCCACAAAATATGGGAAGACGCATTACTGTTTTGCTATCAAGGCAAGTATTTTATGTTGTTGGGAACTGGAAAAGGTAAACATGACTTTTCATGTAATATGACATATTTTTTCGGAAGCTATAATTCAATTTATTTCAAAATAAAAGGAAATAAATCGCATAAAGAATGAGATATTGTTCAATGCGTTTAGAATGCTTGATGGGTTATAATTATAAACAATGTTAAAACATCGGGTTTGATATGAATTAACAGTAAGTATTGTATTTTAAAATTACAAAAATGAAAAACATGAATGAAAGCAATGTGGGTATTTTTTCCTCACAAATAGCAACACTGTGTTATGACAAGTTAGGTTATTAGAATTTTGTTTTATTTATCGATTTACGTAAAAATAGTGCATAGAATGTGAGTACTTATTTGTGAAATGTTATTTTATCACATTTTTTTTGTTTTCCTGATGTGCTATAACATCCTTTCACGCAACAAACTGTCATTTTCAATTATTTACTCGCGAGCTGTGTTCGACGGAACGTGACATTGAGTACTGACGGCCTGGTGGCTAAGTTTGACGGATTAGGCTAAGTTTTAGTTGCCTCACTTTTTGCACTCGTACTAGGTTTCTATGCGTTATTATTCTAAGTACCTACCCCTCTTTCAAAACAAAAAACTCATTCAATTATTTGTAGGACGTAGGTACTTAGGTAGTGTTATTCCAAGACAGAAAGAAAAAAGGAATAAAGAGATTTTGCGGGGTACCGTAATAACTTGCTAATAAATTGCCATAACCTTCTCTCCAGGAGCTAAAAGTATCGCCATTATTAGATTGTCAGGCTAAATTTTGGTTGATAGGTACATCTGAAAGGCGTACCGTAAGTTATACAATCTAGCTACACGCGTTGAGATGTGCGCTAAATTGACAGACGGTAAGTGATAACATTCGCTGACATGTGTACCTACCTACATAGGTACTTATCAAAGTATGTACATAGATTCTGAGAGCTTAGAAGGGGATAGGTGCGTTTGATAGTCGCTTTCGTTAGGCACATGTTTGTGTGCCCCAAATGCCCATACACCTGGAGGGCAATCGCGCTAATAAAATTCGGCTGGAACGCAACTGAACTGTAGCCATTTCACAACTTTTTTAAACATTCCGTATCGCGCTAAACGTTTGACAGAAACTTGGAACGCAACTGCATCACAACTGTAACGTTACCGCTGTCAAACAAATAGTTGAAACAGTGCTACTTTTTCTTGGCTTTTTCTCAATCGTTCGCGTTGTGTTGTTTGGATTTTGAACGAAAATATTTGTAAAATTTTGACAACGCAACTTTGGTTGAAGTTTAAACTTTAGCGCGATACCAAATTCCTTACAGGTGAATCGAAACTAGATCATAACCAAAACTGAATTGGAAACGAGTTGCAAGCGGACCACAAGCGGACCTAAACTTTTAAAATTAGCGCGATTGGCCTCCTGGGGGATTTAATGAATGCCACCGCTGCTGCAGTTAATTGACGTAGCCACCTACTGAACCCAAACGATCTATCGAATTGACAATCGACTCGAAAAGAAGTCGCTTTCGTGAGTGGCCTAAGCCAGTTCCATCATCCCAGTGCATAATTGAATCCACTCTTTTCTTAGGGCGGATTTCATCAACGAAACTGAACGCAATCAACATTTAAGAGCGTGTATTCCGTCCACTAGCGCCGCCAATCGTTTTTTATTAATTGTGGTAAATTTAAGACACGTAGATAAAAAACCGCTCTGTAGTGCACTGAAGAAATGTATCTATTATTTTTTGACAGCTATTTTTAATACATAGCTCATGGCTAAATAGCCAAAACGGCAATTATTGCTAAAAGTGGCCACTTTTAGCAAAAATATCGACTTTGGCAACTATTTATGTTCTAAAGTACAAAACATAACTCTCAAAACATAATAAATACATTTCTTCAGTGCACTACAGAGCGGTTTTTTATCTACGTGTCTTAAATTTACCACAAATAATAAAAAACTATTGGCGGCGCTAGTGGACGGAATACACTCACCAGCTGTCAGTGTCATGTCATCAGAGCTGTCATCATTTTCTATAGAAAACAAGCCTTTCGGGCTACATAAAACTTTGAGTCGTAGCCCGAAATCTATCTGTCTTTGTAGTTGTGGTATATGTATATTTAATGTTTTAACCATTATTATATTTATGTATTTTTATTTTTTGTTTGTTTCAGTCCAGTACTAACCCGCCAAGTTCAACTGTATCCATCAAAGATTTTTATCATATTGCTGACCAGTTTACAAAAACTTAGTCTAATGCACACTTGCTTTTCCAATTTACTTTTGACATTGGCAGAATAGTCGACATCGGCTCTACTTGCCATTAATAAAAAATAGAATAGAAGCTGTGTCCCGCGGCTTCGCTCCCGTCAACTACCCATTTTTTTGCTTTTAAACCTTCCCTGTATTCTGGCGAACTAAATGATTCTGCAACCATTCGCCGACAGTCGTTTCTCCTTTGGACTGATCATCGACAGGACGTTTCGTTTTTAAGAGATTCGTCGATAGAACGTTTCACCTATGGACGTTTCGCCGACAGAACGGTTCGCCTTCGTTTGTTTCGACGACAGGACTTTTCAACTATGGAATATTCGCCGACAGAACGATTTGTCTTCGATTGTTTTCACATGGCTTTTAACTATTTAACTACAAAACCACCAAAAAGCTACTAGCCTCCTACAAAGTCATGAAGATTTTTATTTCTTTCTCTTAGAATAATTTTCCTCATAGCATCTTTCTTGGGCATATGGGGAGCACTGGTACTGGGTACTATTTGGATGCACCGCTGTACAATTTGTGCAGGTGAATCCATCGATTGATTAGCTTTATCTTTCAAATTAGCCTTTAAAATCATTTCAATACGTTTTTCTGGGTTGGGTAAGTGCATATGATCACGATTTTGGGACAGCACAATGTGTTGATTGTTGGTTGTAAGCAAAGAAGAAATAGATACATTACACTGAGTTCTATCTCTTTTTGTACATCTCCAGTAGTAGTTATTACCACGCCACTTATTTAAATGATACGAATATCCTTCATAAATTAGCACATCTTTGCCACGTTTCGACTTCACATTCATTCATTTTAAAACCGTTAATAAAATTAAGAACAAACACAATTGTCAATGAGGATCCAGAGCATACTTGTACATGTATTTGTTCCGAGTCTGGGTGTTTTCTATCTATAATATGTATGTATTTACAAAAAAAAAAAATGTATATAAGTAGTTTATCAGTCATCTCGTTACCATAACACAAGCATTAAGTTGCTTAGCTTGGGACTATATGGCGTTGTGTGGAATGTCCAAGGATATTATTACTATTATTATTTTTTTGTTTTCTTTCTCGGGTCTCTGGAGACCCGGTCCATTGGTAGGCGTACGAGGGGCCGAAACCAACTCGCAGAGGCCCCGTTAGAAATTTCAAATGTAATGGGGCACCAACCGGCGATTATCCCTGTATGCACTGTGAAAGTATTCCCAAGGACAATCCCCGGTTGGAGCAAGAATATTGCAGAATATGGAAAAAAAAAAGATGAAACGCTATGGGTTTGGGCGGTTTTGTGGACTGATAATCGTTTATTATAGAACTATTGGCCCCTGCCTGACCACTAACAATATACACGGCTTTTAAATGGCAGGGGGTGACTTGCACACTCAATGAATGGGCCCCCGAAAACGGTCGCTAGCACAAAGTGACGTAGCGCCAAGGAGGCAACATAGCCTGAGGTGCTAGAGGAGTGGAGAGGTATACCATGGCTATCAGGACAATCCCGGAAGTGCGGTCAAGATCCCTACCAGCATCTTACTGGATTATACATCCTTCTCCCGAGCACGTGTGCTCTAGCGAATCTCCACTCAGACCGGCCAATTAAGGCAAGAGAGAGGTGGGAGCTCTGTTCCTCGTCAGTATTCACTCTGGCCAGCCAATAAAGGCAAGCCGTAGATGAGGAACAAGACTTCTCCCGGGAGATAAGGTTCGTGGGGTCGCTACTGCCCAACAGTTCGCCACAAAACTGCCTTGCGGATTGTATCTCTCTTTGTCTGGCCCCTCACCCTAGGTATGACCTAAGGTTCATCGGGACGCGCAAGCCCCACCACGACGTCAACGTAGAGATACTGCGGTAGGGCTATTATTATTATTATTTCGTTTATTCATTTAAAAACACTTGATAATTAAATTTTTAAATATATCTTTAAAAAAAACATTACAAAATACATTTAAAAATATAAAAAACAGTAGCCCACCGGTATCGGGAACAGGGTCCAAGCTACCGGCGGTCAGGGCTCCAGAGAGAGGAACCTCCTAACAATGCGAGTCGTGTCAAGAAGTACCACTTTCTGAATCAAGCCCTTGACCCAGCTGCCCAACGAGAGCCTCCTGAGGTGTTGGTCGAGGCTCTTTTATTATTATTATTATTATACTTTAACCAATGAAGAGAAAAGTAAAACAGATAATTATGACCACCCACATTTTGTCACATAATATTTATTATACTAAGCTACGTATCAAGCGCCTATTACTATATTACTAGCAATGTTACAAAAAGCAAGTTATTTCGAGAAACTTTTGTGTGTACCTACTATAGATGTAGTAAAACTGGCTTAAAAATGTGAACTCAGTTGTAATTATCTCATTTTATAATATGAATAAATAAATACTTTTATTTAATATTTTGTTTTTATATTTCCCCAATGTTTGCAATAACAAAATAGAAGAATATTGGTAGGTAATAGATAAATACCATTACATAAAACATTTTCTTTCTTCATGTCTTTGTAGGAGGCTAGTAGCTTTTTGGTGGTTTTGTAGTTAAATAGTTAAAAGCCATGTGAAAACAATCGAAGACAAATCGGTCTGTCGGCGAATATTCCATAGTTGAAAAGTCCTGTCGTCGAAACAAACGAAGGCGAACCGTTCTGTCGGCGAAACGTCCATAGGTGAAACGTTCTATCGACGAATCTCTTAAATACGAAACGTCCTGTCGATGATCAGTCCAAAGGAGAAACGACTGTCGGCGAATGGTTGCAGAATCGAACTAAATAAAAAAAGAATAACCGAAATCGGCCCAGCCGTTCTCGAGTTTTAGCGAGACTAACGAACAGCAATTCATTTTTATATATAAGAAGAATACAGTGACAACTCTTGTCAAACTGTGTTCAAGAGTTGTGTTGTTGATCAATCGCGATCAGTGTCATTGGTGTAATCCGCTCTTAGTCCACTTTCTAGTTGTAGGTAACTTGACAAGAATGCTTTGAGATTCTGAAAAGCTTCGTGTTTCCTCATAGCTACAACCTGGGTTCTCAGTGGCGAAGGGTCCATACAACTCGATTCCTATCGGCTTCCCTTTCGAAATATGGCAAATACTAGTATCAAATTGTATTGTTTTCAATCATCATTTAGACAAATAACTATTTACGAAGTTACATTGCAGGTATAAAATTTGCTTATAAAAGTAACAATCAAAGAAATAAAATCAGTGCCTAGATTAAGCCGGCCGCTCGAACAGGAATTCAGTACATTTAATTCATAGTCTCTTGTAGCGATCCTGACCTTGAGGCCACAATATAACACTGCTAGATTTAGGCAGTTAGCAAGCCGTTAATCATCGAGTTACGATCAGGACAGAGATAGGAAATGTGTACGCCAGAACGAGATGGAATGATACTGAAGTTGTAAATCGAATTTGTTCGGATAGTAATATTTGAATGACAGTCATGACAGATCCTCAACAGATATCTTTCGCGCGAATTTAAGTGTCATGTTTATTGATATCATTGTTCATTTTCATTTGATTTGATATATTCGTATCATAATTTAGAATCATAGAGCATTATTCGTGTATTATTGTTGAAATTGAGTTATTTGTGTAAACTAGTAATAGTTTTGCGTACCTACCTAGTGAAAACATGGTTAGTGGCGTTGTATTGTTTGGTGATCGGCTATTTAAATAGGTATTTAGGTAAGTAAGGAGTAAGATAGTTTTTTTAGTTTATAGTTTTATTAGAAAGAAGTGATATAAGTAATGATTTTGTTGTTATTAAGTAAGTTCGATAGCATGGCGGCGGCATTAGTGAACGTAGAATGCTGTCTGACAGATTATTTGTTGACTGAGGAAACATCCTTTTCAAAGTTGAGTTTTGGAAATAAAAAAACATGTAATTCAGATTGGCCGTGCTCGCCCTGACATGATTATAAATTACTAGCTTCTGCCAGCGGCTTCGCCCGCGTGATCCCTAGGGATCATATTCCCGGGATGAAATATTTCCCTTCACTGCTCTGCTCCTATTGATTGTAGCGTGATGAAAAGTATACTATAACCAGCTCAGGAGTATGAAAAATAATTGTACCAAGTTTCGTTAAAATCCGTCGAGTTGTTTTTGTTTCTATAACGGTTATACAGACAGACAGACAGACAGACAAAAATTGTACTGATTGCATTTTTGGCATCAGTATCGATCCCTAATCACCCCCTGATAGTTATTTTGGAAAAATATTTCATGTACAGAATTTACCTCTCTACAGATTTATTATAAGTATAGATAAACGACGCGATGGTTTTTTCAAACATTTTAACAGTTCTTTGTACGACAAATACCCGTGGCTTACGGGAAGTTATAATTAAATTTTTCGAAGTTGTTTATCTTTGCATGATTTCGGAAATCGTAGGATAGAAACATTTTTTGCTAATACGTATGAAGTTCTAGAAAAATAGATCGGAATAGAAGTTTAATGAAACGGTTCAACGACACAGTAATTTTGCTAGGTAAACAAGAATTAGCTTTTCGCGGCCACCACGAAAATCCGATAACCGCGGTAACTATATCGAAACGTTGTTATATTTAAGCAAGTATGATACTGTAATCAATTCGCATTTGGAACAATGTTCCTCAACAAAATCCCACATTCTCTGGCCTTTCGAGTGATAGGTATACAAAATGATTTAATACAAAGTATCGCATTCGTTTTACGCGACCAAATTAAATTTGAAATAAATAAAGCTCAGTTTGTATCGGTCATGAATAGTCATGATTGACGAAACAGGGCCACAGCTGGAATTTACGCATCACACTTGAGCAAGGTTAGCATTTTTGGTCCGGCTTCCCTTTTAAGAAAATTCACCCTTCGCCACTGTGGGTTCTTCAAGTCGAGAGTGCATAGTTACTTCTAGGCAAACATTCTTCATCTTCAACTACATAGTTAATCGGTTTCTTCAGTTCAAATTGTGTTCAATTTTGTCAGTAAAAGAAATAAGTTGAAATAACATAGAAAATACCTACTTCTTTATTCTAGGTATGTGCAAGCGTGAATCTGCAATTTCGACGATATGGATTTTCTGAATTTCCGAGCTGCGGAATTTGTTCGAAAGATCACCGCGCCCCTGGAACACAAAGGGCGTTAGGAGGAACACGGATGGACTTTAGTCAGTAAGAGTCTGACACTCTCTTCTACTCTGCCCAAAGCGGGAGAAAGTCATTTCATAATTAGCCATCCTTAAAAAGAAGCAGTTAAATAGCATCATGTCATGCCAAAATCCATAGTATTAAAAACTACGCTTTCCTATTGAAGTGATAACACTTCCTCTCTCATTTCTGTGATCAGAAATTCAGAACATATCCTTGACGCACACAGTGCAGATGATAGACCTACAAAAACAATGAGAAATCGCACACACGCAGCTAAATTAAATTTTGAAGCGTACCCTTATAAAACATTTACGTTGGGGCGTGGTGCTTGTCATAGGCGGAGCGAGTGTAATAGACATTTTGTAATTAATATACTTGTAACAAATCCAGTCGGTCAAGATTTTTTACAGAATAGCACTGCTTTTTGTGACAAAGAAACAGCAACTAAGGTACAATATTACACTTACGATAACCTAACACCTTTTACCTTTACCAATTTTTTGCATGGTCAACCACAATGAGCCCCTTGTAAAATAATTTCTAGATCTAATCCAGTGGTCGTTACACTCTCGAGGGCCACATAGGACAGTGAGTTCTGAAGATTAGTTAGTTGACAGCACCATTTTTATTGTCCCACTGATGAGCAAAGGTCTCCCCCTTAGCCTTCCACTCTTCCCGGTGTATTGCCTTCTCTGACCAATCCGTCATGAACGCCTCCAAGTCATCACGCCAACGTTTCCTAGGCCTTGCTCGGTGACGACCCCCGTCCTCTGGCTCCCACTGTGTAACGCACGAGCGCTGCGTGCGTGCGTCTTGATGCATCCTACATATGTGACATCACCAATAATAAAACATTTTTGTGTGTGAAAGCCAATACCGTCTTCACCATAAGGGCACACGGGGCCCGTGCCCAGGGCCCCCATTCTCAGGGGGCCCCGAAGGACCGACAATTTCTCTCACACATTTATTCTCAAAACATTTTTGTCGGGCACATTACACGTTTTTCACAAATCAGTAATCTTATCAGAAGGTATTTATAAGGCAAAGAAATCTGTGTACTGTTATTGCTGCCGTCTATTTAATACCACTATGGGTACTGGACATAATTTAACATCTCTGGATATAAAGATTGGAAGCATATAAGTAACTTATTGATAGAGCATGAGCAATACCGTCTTCACCATAAGGGCACACGGGGCCCGTGCCCAGGGCCCCCATTCTCAGGGGGCCCCGAAGGACCGACAATTTCTCTCACACATTTATTCTCAAAACATTTTTGTCGGGCACATTACACGTTTTTCACAAATCAGTAATCTTATCAGAAGGTATTTATAAGGCAAAGAAATCTGTGTACTGTTATTGCTGCCGTCTATTTAATACCACTATGGGTACTGGACATAATTTAACATCTCTGGATATAAAGATTGGAAGCATATAAGTAACTTATTGATAGAGCATGAGAACAGTAAAGTTTACAGCACAGGGAATTTATTATGAATTATGTTGCAAGAATGAAAACTACTGGACGAATTGATACTGAGTTGCTGTCCCAATATAATACAGAAATTAACTATTGGAAGATTGTGCTTAGGAAGGAGGATTGTTGCAGTAGTGAAATTTTTGGCTTCAAGAGGTCTTGCTTTCCGTGGTGCTTATGAGATATTAGGATCGCAAAATAATGGAAATTATTAGGGATGCTTAGAACTGATTAGTGAATTTGATCCTTTTCTTGCTGATCACATACAAAACTACGGAAATCGTGGTAAAAAGTATATCATATTTATCGGCAAATATTTGTAATTAATTTATTAATTTAATGAGACAGCAAGTTTTGAAAACCATTATCAAAGAACTTAAATCAGCAAAGTACTACTCTATTAGCGTAGATTCTACGTTAGATCTGTCCCACGTTGACCAACTGACTTTCATAGTTAGATACGTAAAAGACGGACAGCCCATTGAAAGATTTTTGCAGTTTTTGTCTATGGATGAACATAATGCGCAATATATAGCAGAATCATTTTAAACTTTTTTGATAGCCTTGATATTCCTATAAAAGATTGTCGCGGGCAGAGCTACGACAATGCATCAAATATGTCTGGAAAGTACTCTGATGTTCAGTCAAGAATTTAGTGGGTGTTCGGGCGGTTGAGTGTGTTACTGAAGCAGTAACATTCTTTTAATTTGTACAAAAATTGTTCAATTTTTTCTCGGCTTCGACAAAACGATGGAAAGTTTTGACAGAGCATTTAGGTGCAAATAGAGTCCTGAAGTCTCTTTCCGAAACTATATGGTCTGCACGCGCCAATGCTTTTAATGCTTTGCAAAATGGTTATTTAAATATTTCTGAAGCAATGTCTTCAATCGCAAGTGACATCAATCAAGCAGGAGACACTAGAAAGGAAGCCCAAAGCCTAGCAAAAAAAAATGGAAAAATTTGAGACTGCTCTTAGCGGATTTAAATATCTCAACCTTACACAACCTAATAAAATCAGATATATTGGAAGAAACTTTTCCAAACGTAGAAATTGCTACAAGAATATTCCTTTGCCTAATGGTTACCAATTGAAGTGGACAGCGGTCATTTTCGCAGCTTAAGAGAATAAAAAAAAATACAACCGACTTTAAAAAAAAAACACTACAAAGTAAAAAATAACGTTAATTTCGGAAGTCGGTGTTCATAATTCTCGGAGTTATGATGTAACAAACATAAAAAAAACATACAACCGAATAACCTCCTCCTTTTTGGGAAGTCGGTTAAAAATTAATTGCGAACAACAATGTTACAAGAACGTACGAGTAATTTGTCAATTATGTGTATAGAAAGTATCCTTGTAAAGAAGATATCCTTCAAAAACTTGACTTTATGGATATAATAGAAGATTCTGCTCAATAGAAATCCCGAAAGAAACCGTTATCGTAATCGTAACCAAAAAACCAGCAGCATTCTAATATCAAATGACATACTCGTATTATATCATACTATATTTAATTACCTATAATAAATGGTCATACTTAGTAAAAAAATGTTAGTATAATTCGCTTTTTTTACATTCCAGAAGGGCCCCAAATTCTTGTGTGCCCAAGGGCCCCAGCCTAGTTTAAGACGGCCCTGGTGAAAGCGCGATAGATTTTGTATGTCAATTCAAAATATAAAGTACGTTCATGTAATAGCAACCTACGTGAAGTCATTTCTACAAAAAATTATGTCAGCTAAAATTGCTTGCTTATGTCGCGGGCTGTATAATGTATTTATTGGCCAATGGAAGACAACATGTCTTATTTGACAGCTTTTTTCCACTTTTTTTTTTATACAGTACGAGAAAACTATTGGCCCAAATCTCTCCTGATGGAAAGTGATGATTAGGCCGAAGATGGAAGCGAGTTTCACGCGGAATCCTCTTACACAGAGGAACTGGCTATCATACCTCTAACTGCCGGAACACAACAATGCTGTTAACATTGTTGTTATGGCGACAGACTTAGACATGATGGTGGTAGCTTGCCAGGCGGACTTAGAACAAGTCCTACCACCAACCAAACCGAGCAAAATTTTGCCCCCGCTGGGAATCGAACCCGGGACCTCTGGGTCTGAATCAGGTGGTATAACCACTAGACCATGGAGGAGGTTAGTGTCACCTGTTTAGCACCACCCGGGGACCACGTGTAGGGATTCGCTGAAGGGTATTCTCCTACGGACGCGGGTGACTCGGCCCCCAAAAACTTTCAACTTTCCACTTTCAAGAATTAACTACTATGTCATAAATCTATAAGTTGCTTTGAATCATATTATGCTGAATAAAATACAAGTACGCTTACAGTGTATTTGCGATTGTGTGACACTGTAGCCATCTCGAGTTAAACCTACATGACAGGAGCGTGAGGATTTCCAAAACGCCCGTGCACAGCAGTGTGTGAAATCCCGCTGTGGATGATGTAGATGCGGAAATTTATCATTAATTTTTGGGTCTTTCATTTGTCGCCAAGACGACGAACTAATTAAGAAGCAACTGTTGCTTTTGGGCAACGGCAGTGACCCTATAAAACAAAAGCAACAACAAAAGTGAAATCGCTTCAGCTTATACATCGCACCACACACAAATAAACCGAAGGAAAACCAACGTGCACAATAAGCTCGTATCTTAAGGGCATTAGGTCGACAATTGCACGCTCCCGACAATACTAACGAGTATTTGATTTACCATTTATATTACGTTTTGTCCCAGTTCGATTCTATCACAAACACATTAATGAGTTCACTTCACGTCATTCTGACTTTATAGGGAATCTTGAAATTGTTCAGATTGGGGGTTTAAGGCAATTTTATAACTGAGTAACTCCAATTAAGTCCCGTTTTCATGGGAAACGAAACATTATTTCAAAAACAACGTTTTTACTCCAAAAAAGTTAAAAGTATCAATGTACATACAAAAACTTAGATCAAAAATTTCAAGATTTTCATTTGCTCTTCGTGAAATAAAAAAAAACACAAATCTTCAAGCAGCGCTCACCACCTACTATGCGTATGCTTATGCATGGCTAAGCTACGGTGTTATCCTTTGGGGAAATAGCACAGATGCTCCATCACTATTTACCATTCAAAAAAAATTAGTTAGAATCCTAGCAAATATCGATCAAACAGACAGCTGCAAACTTCACTTCCAAAATTATAATATTTTAACACTCCCCAGTATATACATATTAGAAACTTGCAAATTTGTTCGTAAGTATCAGGAATTTTATACAAAGCGCGAGGACATACAATCACGTTACACACTCCGACACAAATCGAGATTAAACATTCCACATTCTCGGCTAAAAATACATTCAACAAGCCCCTATGTAATGTCCATAAAAATATACAATAAACTACCAGAATTAATAAAAAAAGAAGATAAATTAAACATTTTCACAAATAAACTAAAACAATTTTTAGTACAAAAATGCTACTATAGCATAAATGAATTTTTAAACGACAAGGTTTAATTTTTTAGCTGTTTATAACTCCCACCCTCCTACTATGTAAATCTTTTGCTGTTTCCTTAATGACATCCTATTCAATTAATGATAATAAACAATAACATTGTATTCTATTGATGTTAATAAATAAATGACATTTTATTCAATTGATATATAAATGACTTTCACAATAATACATAAATGACATAATTCTCTATTAATATAATAAATAATATACTGTTCTATTAATAATAACAAATAAATATACTATTCTATTGATGATAATAAATAAAATGACATGGTATTCTATTAATAATAATAATTAAATAATATACAAAGTATTCATCACACAAACACACTAATACCAATGCACAAAATGCAAGCTATTAAACAATAAAACAACCAAACATTTTATTTAATCCAAAAATAAATATGTAGGTAATAATAATATGCATAAAAAATTTGAAAATTTATAAAACATTTATATTGCAAGGAAAGTTATTTAAAGCGCTCTTCCTCTCTCCTAATTATTTAAAGTTTTGCTGTGCCCGACAGGGTCCATAATTTGTTCTATTTATTCTTTTACCACCTGTATGTGTACATTATGGATTGCAATAAACAATTTGAGATTTGATTTGAGATTTGAGTAACCATTTACCATTATTTTTAACTCCTCTCGCTTTTGGTAAAACCGGAGGGAGTGTCAGACTCTTACTGACTAAAACTCAGCCGTGTTCCTCCCTTACGATCCAGGGCCGCGGTGACTTTTTTGAACAAATTCCGCAACCCCGGCAGGAACCATTGACCAAGCTTTGTGTTCTATATGTTCTATATGTGTATGTGAATGTGCTTTATGTTCTTATTTGTAGATACTTGAAATGAAACTTTACGAATTATTAAATTTTATTTTTTCTAAAAGCGTTGGTGGTGCGTTTGGTGGTTACACTAGAAATTTCTCCTGTTTCGTGGGTGCGTTCCCAAACTCACATACAGAAACAGATAGACCCGCAACAACTATCTGTAGGCTATATAAGATTTGTTCCGTGCGGGAATCGAACCCGCGATACGCAGTGCAGCAGCAGCCAACCTCTTGCCAACCGTGTCATCCATCCTATTTATTATTGGTTCTATCTTCCATCATCATCATCGAATGGTGATGATTGTCACTATCTAGAATTATTATTTGGGATTGGCCCAACATGCCTTCTTCTACCAAAGGAGATGACTGTTGAAATGAGGACTAATACGAATCTCTACTACCCTTAAAGTACTGCCTCGTCGGGATCAATTGAGTTTGTTTCCAATGCGTGCCAAAAGTTAGTGTTATTTGTACCATTTTAGAAATCTTATTAAACGAGGAAGTGTTTTCTGTCATGTTTACGTCATGTGCCGTACATTTGTTTCAAGTAAATTGCCTCAGTAACCAAGAGATGTTTCAAGAAATTTTTATAGCTTGAACTTTACCAAAGATTATGCAATTTTTTATATATTACTTCAAGTATTCGTTCGTTCAAGAGCTATCCGAAAAGTAACAGTTGACTTTTCAGAGTGGAACAGATTTCTCAAAATTTGTGAAAATTAAAAAAATACTTTAAAACTTAATACTCGAAAATCTCCCAATAACCCCAAGTGTTCGGAGTCAAAATAATAGCAAATCAGCTTTAGTTACCTTACCCATTTCAAGGATTGCCATTAATTACCAATCAGTACCATTAAAACTTCCCATACAGAATTTTAGTTCAGAATCCGCAGTAGGTAACGAAGTAGGTATTTGAAAACTAATCATGTGCTTATAATTTATATGAATAAGCCTGTAGGTGTATCTTTCACACTGAAATAGCCCATCATTCGTGTCCACGCGCTCTCTTTACTAAACATAAAATAAGAAACGGCCTCCTAATTTAAACTGAGCCCCCAAACCAAACAGATCCGTATAATATCAGCATGAATCCCACTCGACTACGGATCGGATCGTCCATCTCAACTTCACAAAAACGGTGCGAGTGTTGCCATACGTTAGACATAAACTCCTGTTAAACGATATTTATACAGGTAGTGATGATATGGAATTAAAGTAACATTACAGTTATGTGATTTAGGATGTTATTGTGTGGATATTTTACAATGGAGGAGCTCGTGGCTAAATAATAGCCGCACGGGTCGATCTTCAAGGATAAGTAACGCTTGCCAAGTTGCCAAGGTTGGTCTGTGGATGGGTGACCATCTTAACGTATCAAGTTTCCTCCGTGTCTCGGAAAGCACGTCAAGCTGTTGGTTCCGGCTGTCATTTGGAGATCTTTGGCAGTCGTTACGGACAGTAAGAAGCCAAAAAATCTGACACCAGTATTGCCAAGGAGTACCGTGTTACCCAGTTAATGGGGTTGTGGAGGTCTGGTAGGCAGCCGCTCCACGTAAAATACTGGTATTCAGCTGAATCCGGTTTGACTGGAAGTCGACCCCAATATAGTTGGAAAAAAGCTAGCCAGATGAAAAAAAAGTACAATGATTCGAACTATAACTTCGAATCTCTATATTATCATTAGGATACATTTACTCAATCAAGCGTCACCACCGCCACGAGCGATTGTCTTGTGGGGATACTCGCCTCAGCTTATAGGGTTCCCAACCTACATATGTTCCGAACATCCATTAAAAACGGAAGCCTTATAGGGATAACTCGCGAGTCTGCATGTCTGCCTGCCCGTCTGTCACAGCCAATTTGACGTAAAAAGTAACATGTTACAGACACGAGATACGTTCGGAACCCTTTGCACGTTTTTTTTAACAAAACAATGTGCAACATTTTCTTCTGGACTTGTCTTGGGAATCGGTCGCCAATTACTCACGACGATATAGTCCGTTTGCGGAAGGATAATAATCGTCTAAGGCAGTGGTTCCCAAAGTTGAGTGGAAAAAAAGGCGTAATTTTAATGAATGAGGGACTTGAAAAAGTTGCAACTGATTCGTTTACAACATTGGTTCCCAACCTGTTCTTGAACAAGCTCCTTTAACCCTCGAAAAATAATGCGAAATAAGCATAGGTATTATTGGAAGAAAATAAATTTCAAATTTTAAACAAAAAATTGTGTTCTTTGAATGTTTAATGAGTGATTGATAAGTCTTTAAATAACCTTTGTACAACAATGGAATATGTATCAGGAACCCATTACTTAATTAATGAGCTGAAAAATATGGTGGGAAATATATTCCTTTTGCCTTATAAAGGGTTAAATAAAGAGAAAAAAACGCCTGTGGTCCACGGACCACTGGTGGCCCAAAAAAGCTTAAAATTAAATATGGTCCGCGGATTTATAATATCAAACTTACTATTTGGAAAGTAACATGAAGAGAACTGATGTTTAGTTTCTATCAGGAATACTGTATTTACTACGTTTATGCTCAATACTTTTGAGTCTAAAGAATAAATTTACGTTAGTAAGTTTTTTTATAGACTTAAAAAATACTAGACTTTGGATTTTTCTTCTCCTTTCCCAATTATTTATTTGATATTTATTAGTATATTGTTTTATTGTATGTGTTTATTTTATATTATTAAGTCTAATTAATATTATTTATGATGTTTGTACACTGACCGCCCTAAATCTAACTTCTTTCGTTCAATCCATCCTAAGGTTGTCTGTAAGAGATTGCCCTGTGCGATAAGACCGCCCATTGTACACTTGTTTTTATAAACGTTTTTCCTGTACTTGTTATGAGGTGTACAATAAAGTATATAATACATAAATAAATAAATAAATAAATAAAAATTAAAATTTTCTTCAGAATTTGTGGTCCCTACTAATAATTAAGAAACCTAAATGGGCCTAGATCAAAATACGGTTGGGAACCAGAGGTTGACAAGGAATGCTATTTCAATGAATATTATTTAATTTTTCCCTATCTTTTGTCACTATTTCAGCATCGGCTTCTCAGGACCCATCTAATATTCCGTCGCGACCCACAGTTTGGGAAACACTGGTCTAAGGGACTACTCACACTTATTCAGCTCAACTCGCGTTTCGCTGAACGATTTTGGCCACACTCATTCAGTTCTGCTTCTACCAGCCGCAAACAGCGTTGAGCTCTATCTGTAGTCTCGCATGATGATAACACATCTTTTCCTCTTTTTATCCTTGTTTGCCGCGAAAGCTGAATAGACGCGGAAAGCTGAACGGATTCTTATACGCAGAAAACAACGATATTGTATATAGACAGAAAATCGTTGTTTTCTATGGGCATAAGCTGAATGAGTGTGAGAAGTCCCTAATGGAGTACGTCACGTCCATCGGCCTGGTAAATTGTTATTGTGTCTTTCTGTCAAAAAATGGTCAGCACTAAAAAGAAAGAAAGAAAGAAATGTATTGTTGTTGTTGTTGTTTATGTATGTTTTGTTTTTGTTTTTTTTTTTGTTTTTCTGTGATTTTCACTACATAATTATAACGGGTGAAATAGGGGTTTTACAAAGAGGAATTAAAATAAAACAACACTGAACTATTATCAAAATATTGTATTAATTAACATTCTATAAAAAAAGAAAATAGATTTTTAACAATAATACACTGTGATTTGACCTTAACAACTAGATTATCACAGCAGAGCGAGATGTGTGATTACGTGCAAAATGCGTAACTTTGGAAGCGACGGCAGAAAAACAAGCATTGGCCTAGATCGAGCTGAAGCTAGGCCTTAATTCGAAAAAGGTTTGACCTAGGTCTGGTGCTGGTGTGATGCTGGTGTGAGACCTTAAATCAAAAAAGCTCTGTCGTAGGTCGACCTTGAACGGAGCCTTAAACTGAAAATGCTTTGACCTAGGAAGGCCTGAGATATCAGCTAGCTACGGAGGTGGAACCATTAGTTCCACCTGACGCAACAGATTTTAAACTTTTTTTATGGATTTTACGATTTATTATAATTTTCGAACCATTCGAGCACCGGGCTGAGCGCCGTGACTCACCGGTTAAACCAAAATCATTTATCTAAGTCGGCCCTAAACCTACCATACTTTGACCTAGGAAGGCCTGAGATTTCAATACAAGGTATGTCTGTAAATTATGTATTCTTCTTTCATGTAAATACAGATTATTAGTAAACCCCTAAAAAGTTAAAAACTTTGAGCCTGGTGTGCTGTTTTTGGTCATATAAGGCCTCATATTTATTTTGATAGTCACATGGGTTAAAGAAATTCTTCTTTATTTAAATTCAGCCCACTTTTTTAAAACGTTATTCCTGAAATGATTTATTAATTAAGTTTTTTTTTTCAAGGCATTTTAATAAACAGTACTGGTAAACTTGAAGTGACCATTTTAATATTTTTAGTTGATAACAATATATTTAATGTTCTACTCGTATTATCTAGCTCTGAACTAATAACTGGATTAGACGATTTAGTGACTAGTCGTATTGTTAGTTATTCTTTACATAAATATATTTGAGTTTAAAATACAGATTAGTTTTGTTATTTTATGTGCACATTGATTATAGTTTTCTTAGGGCGAGTTTTTCAATCAATACTTAGCCTATAACAATTTCGTTATATTGCGTTTTCCAACTAATTGTTAGTTATTAACTAATAGATATTTGTTTGAGCATAAGTCAAGCTAAATATAGATTGAAAGGAGCACATTCACATTATGAAATGTAGGTGCTCTTCATTTTAACTAACTATGGTTAAAAACTAAATCAAACCAAAAACAATAAAAACACACCAAATGCATCTAAAAAATGACCGACGCAAGCATTTGAAATTCACTTTCTCTTACTTTAAACGAATCAACAAAGTTAGTCCCTTTTGCAAAAAAAAACTTTTAGAAATTTGTGGTAAAATAAAATACAAGTCTTGCACAAATGTCTATAACCTTGCATCAATTGACTTTTGTATGTACTTAGCGAAGTCTAATTTACGTGAAACAAAATAACAGCTCAAGGTACTAAAACAGACTCATTTATATTCAAATCTAGTCAAAAACCACGTTATAAACCCGCATCAAGCATACCATATGCATTCGCACAACATTACATTGCATTACACATGCCATTTTATCGTTCTTTTAGGCACCTGTACCAGTGTGTGTGTTGCTGGGGAGTTTATTAGCTACTTCTTCTCCACAGCTAAAGCACTAGGAAGTGGTGACGGGCGGGCGTTTTGGGGACTGTCTTTTGTAAAACTTGACGTTCAAAAAGTGCTGGCTCTCAACCTAATTTGAATAAATTACTTGAATTTTGAATGTGAACGAGGAAGCGATCCGCTATGGACATGGGCACCGGCAGGACTGCCTTCAGAGAGGTGCAACTTTAAAATCCTTCCTCGAATTAGAAGGGTTTTCTTTAGCCCAGAACTAAAGTAGACGGACACAAGACCGAACGCGAGGGAGCTCGAAGTACCTCGGATCTGGGTCTCTTTTACTACGTTCCGTTTGTATATTTTTTTTATATTTACGTATGTTTTATTGAAAGCCAGGGGGGTGCTTGTGCACCCCCTTGCACCCCCCTCACGGCGCACATGGCTATAGATAGATAGACTACTTTCTCGCTAGACTTGTGCAGCTTGTGCTATCTAACGGCCGCGTGGTTGGTCTCTTACATGCATTGTCGACAGTCGTAATCTGTGATAGAATGTCACTTTGTACACTCTAAATACAACGGGTAATATGAACGCAATACTTCTTAATGGGTCATTGTACTCATCATTATCATCATTATGAACAACTTTAACTATGCATATGGGACCAACCCAAAAACGCGGACAAAAAAACAGCTGTTCAGTACGTTTTCTCGAGTTATGCGCACTTAAACACAGTCCCATAGTAAAAGTTGTTCGTAATTATCGAGTACAATGACCTCTTAAAAGGTATTGCGTTTATCCTGTTACATGATATAAAAATAAACCGTAACACTCTCACTGACAGTTTTGACGTCTATAGCCAACCGTCGAGGCGAGGTTTGTTGCGAGTTAGGTCGTTTTTAATTGCTAGTTCAGCTCGGTTTTCGCTTAGCGTCGGCAA
The DNA here is from genome assembly GCA_963859965.1 of Ceramica pisi. Taxonomy (NCBI): domain Eukaryota; kingdom Metazoa; phylum Arthropoda; class Insecta; order Lepidoptera; family Noctuidae; genus Ceramica; species Ceramica pisi. The sequence goes on from OY982538.1 coordinate 4,652,445, forward strand.
TGGTACAGCGGCCTTAGGTCGGGCGCACTTTGTGCGACAAAAACCCGCATACATTTACATAAACGCAATTAGCAGTTAGCTTGGTCGCCCACAACGTGATGTTATTATGTTTTTCGCTTTACAAACTTTGCTCAGACACGTTTTAAATGAAATTAGGATTGGCTACCGCAAAAAGTCGGATAGTCGAGTTTTTGGACTGTTTTGAAAGAGATTATCTACTGTTCTTATTTTGAAACCGGAACGAATTTTGAACTCAAGGCTCAAATTGGCCTTAAATTTATCGTGTTTTTATTTGAAGTTTCCGGGTTTGCTCTTGACTCTATTCTTGGTCAGAGGTGACAGAAACAAAATCGACGCTGGAGTGAGCTTAGCCAGAAGAAGCCTGTTCAATTAAATTTTGAAGAGATTAAGGGCGGGTTAATTCACGTTCACTTAACGCATGCGTAAACGTTAAAAATGGTGCTAACTATCGTTAAATCAAAAAATTTAGTACGTTTACGTTAACAGATGGTCTGAGCACTGGTTAAAATTACTTTAGTTGCGTCAAATAGAACAATATTGTGAAATTTCTTTTGAATTCCTCAATACCAGTTCTTCTGATGACTCAAATAAGTGGTGGAATGCAAAAAAAGCTATTTAGGTAGGACCCGTGTCAATAACTTAGATAGTGGGATGAGCAGGAATTTATATTTAACGAACGTTAAAGATCTTCTGTAATTGTTACTTTTTGACGTGCGTATGTTACGTTAACCAACCGTTTGATACAACCCGCCCTAGGATCGAATATGTTCGGAAGAACAGGGAGGCTACTCTCTTAACTCTCTAAGTCCGAAGTCCGTCGTTTCGAGCTTAGTTGCGGACGTATCCTACTTTCTGTATCACCTACGGACTTACGATTAGTCCCGAAACCGAATTTTTCAATTGTCAATTCGCGTTGTCATTCATTCTTAGTGGTTTGGTTTTTCGTGTGTTCTTACTATGGAACTTTTTTAACATTACCAGACGCGACGCGCTTAGATAGGACTTGGCATTACCTATACATAAAGCACAGAATAAAAAAGACATTTTTACATAATCAAATAAAACCGCTAAGCGAGCGAAATTTTTAAGCCAACTTTTCTACAATGCAATAATAAGTGAGTAATTTAATTAATCAATTCAATTAAAGAATCATAAAATTATTTTAAATAAAAAATGACAATTTAAATATAATTCAAATGAAAAGCAATATTGTTTTAAAAAAGCAGAACAAGCGTTTAAAAACACCACTTCCAATTCCCTATGGGCGACCTGAATTATGTCGCGTTAAGAGATTGGGGGCGACACAAATGGAATCTTTTAGAATACCCATGAGTCTACACGGAAAAACACTTAATAGGACTTTGGGATATTCCTTTAAAAAAAGTCTTGAATCAATTTCTGGAGTGACAATTATTTTTTCTCACACGAAGTTTTGTTTTCGGCCAGTTATCGAAACTTTAACAGCAATACATTTAAAAATTAGTTTGAAAAAGCGATTACAAATACAGCTATTAACTTGAACAATACCAAATCTCTTCCATACGCGCATCAACTACTAAGCCTTTCCCATCTACATTGGGGTCGGCTTCCAGTCAAACCAGATTCCGCTGAATACCAGTATTTTACGTGGAGCGGCTGCCTACCAGACCTCCACAACCCATTAACTGGGTAACACGGTACTTCTTGGCAAGAGTCAGATTTACTGGCTTCTGACAATCCGTATGCGCAATAAAAAGAGGTAAGTATAAGGTTCGTCGCGTATTGATAATTAGGACATTGACTTAGTATAGGCGGTGTACTAGAAGTGCGTCGTCATATTTTAGGGTTGCATACTGTATTTGAAATAAAGGAAAGTAACAAAGTAAAAATAAAAAAATATCGGTTTTTTTCCTTTTGTTTCCTTAATCTTTATCAGAAACAGAACGTCCCTTTTAAATACTACCACGCTATTCTGAAATACTCTGTATAGTAGGGACAGGGTGAAACGCACATTTTTGTGACGCCATAATTTGGTCATACATAGGTCATACCAGACCGAAGTTAACTCGCCACGCAGTCGGCTATCTTCGGGAGCTTTCGAGAAAGACATTAAAAAATCTGTGTTTCTTGTATGGTGAACGCGTTTTAATAAGCAATCGTTCACACGCTGTATCTTTACTTTTTTAATATGAATTAACATGATTTAAATTAACAACGCGCGCCCCTCCTTTTCTTAAAGGCACAGATCTAATGCATCACATAATTTTATTGTCAAAACATAATAAAATAGTTTTTGTCCTTACATAAAAAACAAGGTCTCAAAAAGCGCAACCAAATCTAAAGTCCGGAAAACATTTAATTTTTGTAAGATTTTCAGAAAATATTTCATATTTAAATACATTTGATCAAACAGTCAGTTTCTATCTATAATATGTATGTATTTACAAAAAAAAAATGTATATAAGTAGTTTATCAGCCATCTCGTTACCATAACACAAGCATTAGGTTGCTTAGCTTGGGACTATATGGCGTTGTGTGAAATTTCCAAGGATATTATTATTATAGTATGTCAGATTACAAAAAAAAAAACAAACACTTCAGTACCGTAACATAATCCATAGAAAATATTTAAGACTCTTTGAAAGACCAAATTTTTAACATCAATAAACTGCGTTATGGTAAGCAATAATTTTAAAGCATTTTAGTCACAAATTAAAAACTATCTGTAGCTATGAAAACCACATTAAAATCTGATTCATAGAAACATTATTTATTTACAACTATTATAAAATATATATGTAGGCTCAAAAATCGAATGAATAGGGAACTGATCTCTTATTAAGGTCAACCGCATTTTGGCAGTAACTCTTGAGCTACGAAAACCACTCTTAATGCTACTAAGTAAAGGCTTTGTCAAAGTCTAACAACTTTAACCATGGACCTGCAGTCAAACACTGTTTTTCCATAAGCTAAAATCCTTCAAAAAGAGTCTCGAGTTACCTTAGCTCCCTTTGGAACATGAGATTTTGACCAAACAAAATTCAAATACCAGCGTAGGATGTAGAATGGACTTCATAATACCCTAAAAAAAAATGTTTTTTTTTTTACGGTTGGTAGGCACGCGTTACCGCTCTTTTCACATTCTCGATGTCATTCGATCCTGCAAGCTTGTCACGTGGCTCAATCAGAATTCTAGAAAGAGGCAGCTATTGGCCACTTCATCGTTTCATCTCTTTCACACTTATGTGCCTGTTTTTACTTAATACCTGCATAGGGAACGTACATTCTGAAATGTTGACATTTAAAATCGATTACACTTCTCGATTATTCGATTTCTGAGCCCAACAAACACAAAATCGATTTAAAACCTGCAGTCATCTTGTTTTCTTCTGCCGATCGCTTTCTAGTTGCGTCCCTCGCATGTAATGGGGCATGTGGACCGAAGTTCAAGGAAAAATGGACCTTCTTGCGCGGGATAGAAGGTTGATGGCGTCAGTATGTATCGACCTGCGGGAAGATTGCGCAACTCTAGAACTACGAAGCCAGCCCTGTGGACAAACGACACATATTAGTTTGTTGAAATAATTTAATCTAATTAAATCTAGAAGGTTCTTGAGGCTGTTATGAAACTCAAAAAACTGTCAAAAAACACTTTCTTAACCTGTAAGCCCCTGTAAGACCCAATCGGGTCCCAAATCGTTTCTAAACGTCAGATACCGTAAAGACCCGATCCGGTTTAATTAAAACACTATTATTAGATAACTTAAGGTCTTATATCTTGTGACAAGAACACACTCGGTTGAAAACACGTTGGCAACCATTTTTTTTTTAACGTTGCCCCACACTAGGAATTTCTCCTGTATCGTGGGTGCGTTTACAAACATACACAAACAGCCAGACCCGGAACAACTATCTGTAGGTCATACAAATATTTGTTCCGTGCGGTAATCGAACCCACGACACGCGACGCAGCAGCCAATCGCTCAACCACTGCGCCAACCGTGCCGTCGTGTTGCCTGTTGCCCTTTTGTAGCCGTTTTAACTCTGGAAAGACGTCTCAATAAAGAGGGCTGTAAACTGGAAAATTACTTCAAGGTCGATGTCTTATAGATTTATATTCGAATACTGAACCTTAAGCACATTTAAAACCCGTTTATGAGGTCACTACTGAGTTTGGGTATCTACTTTAACAGAGGCATCAAAAATGAATTGGTAGTTCAGAAGCGAAGCTGAAACGCCTGTTGTAACTTGCAAAACCCTTTGGACTGGAATACAGGAACGCTGCTTCGTACATACTTGCTTAGAAGTAACCAGTTCACTTTTAGCTTAAAACCTATGATTGCTCACCTATAAGGCCCGCTACTCTCCTTCAAAAACGGCGCAGTAACTGTAGGGTCGTCCAAGGCTTCGACCCTGGCATCCACCCCCATCTGGTACTGCTTGGGCCCCTTCAGTTCCACCACGATGTTACACGGGGACCTGGCTTCTGGCACGGTGATGATGAACTTGGGGTTGTTGGGGTAAGTGGCGCGGTGGTTCTCGCAGCCGCCAGCAGTGCGGGCCGTCCATTCCCCTTGTAGCTGCAAAGAGTTGTGGATGTCACATTTTGAAAGGATATCAATTTATCTGCCTGCCTTTTGTCAAATATGGGTGGGTTCCAATCTGACCGGATGTAACTTACTACACAACTTACAAGCTGCAACTGGGTAAGCTCGCTCCATCGTAGACTTTATCTCTGTCGTCTTTGACCTAGACTAGAGTCATGAACAAGCCCATAGCGATTGGATTTGCTGTACAAATGAACGCGAAGTTCGCGTATTCGAGCGGTGATCGCTTTTTGTTAGCTTTATTATGCTACATTCTATCAGCGATAACGACTGCTTTGTCAATCCGGTACCATCATTGTTACTTAGGGCCTCCGCCTGCCTCGCTGCGCTCCGCCATTTGAGCCACGCCCTTAGGAATGACCCACGGTCAATAAAAAAAATTGTTTTTTCAATGGGGGCATTCATCTGCCTAGCCTTTTCCCAAATATATTGGGGTCGGCTTCCAGTCAAACCGAATTCCGCTGAATACCAGTGTTTTACGTAGAGCGGCTGCCTACCAGACCTCCACAACCCATTAACTGGGTAACACGGTACTTCATGGTAAGACTGGAGTCAGATCAGAGGCTTTACAAATGACAGCCGGGACCTACGGCTTAACGTGCTTTCCGAGGCACGGAGGAAACCCGGTTTGTCAAGATGGTCACCCATCCACAGACCAACCTTGGCAAGCGTTGCTTAACCTTAAAGATCGATCCGTGCGGCTGTTATTATTTAGCTATGATCTCCTTATTTTCAACGGGGGCGCCGACATGAATTTACAAGGTCGACCAAACTGTATTATATTGAATACTTACAGTTTTTTTATGCGGATACGGTTCAAGCTTGCTAAGCGTGAAGGGACAGGTGGCATAGGCCCGCAGCGTGTAGAATATCGTCTTACTCTTCTCATACTGTGAAACCACTAGAGTGTATCTATCCGCACTGCCCTCCCCTATCAACAACTCGCATAGGTAGTGCGGACTGTTGATCCTTATGCCGTCTTTATAAGGTTCAGGGTCGTCTGAAAAGAAGTTGGTGTTAATATTGAGGTATTTTTAGTTGGGTAAATTGGAATAGTTTTGATATAGAGGCATATCAGGCTGATCAAAAGTAATGATAATCGTGATAGTTCATATTTTCTCAACTAGTAATAAAGCTGATTTTTTTTATGTGTGTTTGAACGTGCTAATCTCTGGAATTTCTAGTAGGATTTGAAAAATTTTTTTTGCATTTGATAGCCCAATTCTTGAGGAAGACTACAAGCTATTTTACATCACCCTAGTGCCCATAGGCTCCAACTATAGTTACTTTTTCATCAGCCAAGTATACTAGACATAAATACTTCAAGCAGTAAGAAAACAACTGCTTACACCCCTTTGGCCCTGAAGTAAAATGAAGTTGCAGTTTGTATAGAGAGTCAAACTAGGCATATCTCTCACCTTCAGAGCGATATTTTTATTTCATTACTAGCTGACCGGGCAATCGTTGTTGCCATACACAAAAAAACAATAGCCTACGACCTATTCATAGCAGGCCTACCAAATATACACAAAAAAATAAACATAATAATCGGTCGAGCCGTTTCGGAGGAGCTCGATAACAAACACCGTGACACGCGATCTGTATATAATAGTTTAGAAGAAGATAGAAGATGAGGCCTTTCCCTTGCAATGGGACACATAGGCTAAATAAAAAAAAATAAGGTTGGAGGGACAAGGCGTGTGAAACTATCTTGTTTTCGTATTTTTTTCTATTCTCATAGCGTGATATACTCCTTGTTGTCTCTAAAGTCGTATTTGCTTTGTACGTATAGTGAGAACTATAGGTTAAAACTCTTGGGAAATTGTCTAATACTCGCAAGGATAATACACCCTCCTTCCATTCTTGTAGACTAACAGCGTGATATACTTCTTGTTGTCTCTAAAGTTGTATTTGCTTTGAACGTATATTGAGAACTATAAGTTAAAACCCTTGGGACACTCTCTAATACTCACAAGGATAATACACCCTCCTTCCATTTTTGTAGACTAACAACGTGATATACTCCTTGTTGTCCCTAAAGTCGTCGATCTGAGTGATATGTCTTGTTAACAGAAGCCACACGGCACCTTTTCCTTGGACGTGTAGAGAGAATTGTGGGTTCTCTCCAATGTTGTAAGCGTCTTTGGCCGGGCCCGTACCGGCGTCCCATTTTCTGTAAACAATATTGGACATTAGGTTTTGGGCAAATTACTTATCCTGTAGTAAAAAAAAAGTTAACTGTTATCTAAAAACAGTTAACTTTTGTGTGATGCAAAGACAAATAGTGGTAGGTACAATGTAGTAAAAAAACGCGATAAGCATGAAATATTTTTCAGGAATTGGCAGTTTCATTTTACTTGTAATATAAGTACTTACTCCCCCCTTTTTCACAAACACGAATTATGACGTTTTTTTTAATTTTATTTCGGTTTTTTAAGAACATCCATCATTGTGTTATAGTAAGTACTTAACTATGTTAGTAAAACACAAAACAAACACAAATAAGTTAAATAGACACATGGAGTGTTACCCAGTGACTATGAAAAGGATCCAGTGACTATGAAAGCTATTACTTTCAGAATGCTGTTGGAGCATGCTCGGATACGGTGCAATATGGAGACTGCTAAATGAAACCCTAAAAATGTTTACACTCTAAAATTTTCAGATCTCAGCGTTAAAGCGAGTTTAGAAAATCAAACAGCTTCATAGATATTTTTTTTTGCAACTAAGTGTATGATCACGAAAATCTGAGTTTCCTAATAGCTACAACCTGTTGTTTTTTTTAATCTATTCATAAATGACGGAGTTATGAGGTTACAAACATGAAAAAAAACATCCGAATTGAGAACTTCTTTTTTTGTTGAATTCGGTTATAAACAAAAGAAATATACTTACTGATGAATACAATAAGTAAACTGAAACATCTCCGGGTTCCAATTGAGATAGAAGACGTCAAAGAAGTTGAGTATACTGGCGTAGTCTATCCAGAAGACGCCGTTGTCGTACTGCGCGGCGCTGTCGGGGTCGTAGTGCAGCAGCGCGCGCAGCGCCGCCGTCCAGTGCGCCGGGTCCAGCTCCGAGTAGTTGCCGCGCCAGCGCAGGTGCGACCACGGGTTCTTGAGCTTTAGCAGCTTTACGCCCTGCAACATTGTAATGTAGTTAGTTTAATTATTATTTACTTTAATTATCAGTATTATTTAATGCATGGACCCCGTTCGGGTAAAAGCCTCCCCCAAGGAAAGCCAACCTTCTCTGTCAATTGCTCTGTCTAGCCAACTTCCGCCCGCGCACGCTACAATTTCGTCTGCCCATCTGGCCCTTGGTCGACCTCTTGATCTGGTGCCTTTTGGCCCAGACCACTTTACCGATCGTAGAGTCCATCTATCGTCCTTGTAACGGGCCACGTGACCCGCCCACTTCCATTTAGCCTTCATTGCAAAAGTTAAGGCATCACATACTTTTGTCTTCTTTCGAATGTCAACGTTCCTTACCTTATCCTTCAGTTTTATACCTAGGCAACTTCTTTCCATTCTTCTCTGGGCTAAAAATCTAATTAGTGCGTCAATTAGATTATCAAAAAATATTTGACCCGTGTTTTTTCTTTTGTTACGGGAACCAAAATTGACGAAGTTACGACGCTTTTAAAATTCTCAATACGTCGCACCTTACCGCATAATTTTTACTGACTCGTGACGTCACGAGCCCCCACTCGCCAGTTTTGATGCGTTTTATCTTTGTCAATATTCATTGATTTACAAAAACAAAAAATACGTGTCCATTATTTTTCAATACTCTAACTGACGGACTAAATAGTTTTGCAATTTGTGGATGATGGAATCTAGCCTATTCTCTCATATAAAACACATGTAAAATTATAAGTTTTTCAAACAATTTGACCAACGTTTTACGTTAGCCAGTCTGACGTCTAGCACGGCGTACGCATGCGTTGCCACGAGCCCTGTGCGCTCCGCCTCTGCGTCAGACAGCGGCCCGGTGGCTACTGTCACTAGAACACATTCATTAGTCGCTACAACACTTACGTTAGCCAGTCTGACGTCTAGCACGGCGTACGCATGCGTTGCCACGAGCCCTGTGCGCTCCGCCTCTGCGTCAGACAGCGGCCCGGTGGCTACTGTCACTAGAACACATTCATATAGTCGCTACAACACTTACGTTAGCCAGTCTGACGTCTAGCACGGCGTACGCATGCGTTGCCACGAGCCCTGTGCGCTCCGCCTCTGCGTCAGACAGCGGCCCGGTGGCTACTGTCACTAGAACATCTCCCCTCTCTAGTCTGGTTCTAATCTTCTCGTAGAGAGCGTCTGCATTGAAGTCTGCCTCACCATTCCGAATTGCTGAACGTTCTGGTATCCAGCCGGTTAAGGCGTGGAGATCTATGTTCTGGAGAAGAATTTTATTTTGTATTATATTGCCATCCCATTGGGCTATGAAGGTAAAACAAGAAAGGCTATCTCCTGCGTCTGTTGGACCCGGATGCGATTTTTATATCTTTGTCAGTCTTTACGGGTAGTCAGAATCCAGAAAATCTGACACCAGTCTTGCCAAGGGTTTTTCGTATTACACAGATACTGGGTTTTAGAGATCAGATAGGCAATCGCTCCATGTCAAACACTGGTACTCTGCGGCTAGGTTGGAAGCCATCCCCAAAGTTGGGAAAAGGCTTAACTGAGAGAGATCACAAAATATACTCACACTATTCGAGCCAGGAAAGTCATATCCTCCCATAACTTTCATATAGGCCTTCTCTAACAGAGAAACCCAAAACTCGTTCTTATTGCTGGAGTACGAACAAAGCTGCCGCCCATATTTGCTGTACGGTAACCGATCGTCTATTATCACCTGGAGAGCAGAGATGTTTATTAGTTGTATAAGACTTTAGAACGGCATACCATAGAGAATAACCATAGACATAAAGAATGGGCTGAGCAATACCCTCCGAAACTAAATACTCTGTAGAAAGAAACTACAAGTGTGAGGCCAATAGGTACTTGTTTATAGGTTAGTGTGGCTAGAGCAAATTTTTTTCGGGATAAGCACGCCAGTTTTTTATCAATGACTGCAACTCCTGAAAGAATCCAAAGTGGCGACCTCCAGAAAAGCGCTGAGTTAATGAAGCTTGACGAGTTTCGAAGAAATGATGCAACTGTCTTGGATCCCAACAAAATTAATTAGAAAATCATAGAAGGAGTAAAAAGGCATTTCTTACTCCTCATTATGAGCAAGAGGCAGAGCAGAGTTAGGTCGATGGGTATCAAATCAAGCGTAATTTAAAGATGAGCATTTTCCAGTACCCTGAAAACTGCCGTAGGGTAAGATAGGTACATTCTTAACTGAAAATACTCAATTCAGAAACCCGTTTAGATGGGCCAACTAAGAATTGTAGATATTTCCAAATCAAATTTAAAAGAACAATAGCTGCATGAATTCACCAGTTTGAATTACTTGGTTTCTGACCGCGACTTCGTACGCGTTTTTACCCGTTTCCGAAGGAATTTCGAGAAATCCACTCTTAATGCTCCCTACACTTCTCAAAGAACCTGCATGCCAAACTTCAGCTTTCTACGACCAGCAGTTTCGGCTGTGCGTTTTTTATCAGTCACTCACTCAGTAACGGAAGAATTTTATACATTAGGATACGAAAAAACAAGGCTCAGTCTATTGCATGGCGTTCTATTACGGATCGTAAATGCTCGTTTGCAATAGACGAAGTTACGTTGGTCTGCGTTGGGAGTACATCTATAGTCCGCGAAACAATTTTGATACTTACTAGTCTGAATAGGATTATAGTTTACTAGCTGACCCGCGCAACTTCGTCTGCGTCACATTTTCCATTATTGCTCCGCTCCTATTAGTCTTAGCGTGATGATATATAACCTATAGCCTTCCTCGATAAATGGGCTATCTAACACTGAAAGAATTTTTCAAATCGGACCAGTAGTTCCTGAGATTAGCGCGTTCAACCAAACAAACAAACAAACAAACTCTTCTGCTTTATAATATTAGTATAGAAGTATAGATTTGGGCGCTCGCGCGAGACTGAGGAGCGCGCGCGCTGAATTGACGCAGAATATAATATAGTACTTTAATTTTATTTATTGTAATTTTGTTTTATTATATTGACAAACGAAAACTAATGAAACGTATTCATTGTAGATTGAAATTTTATATTATACTAGCTGACCCGCGCAACTTCGTCTGCGTCACATTTTCCATTACTGCTCCGCTCCTATTGGTATTAGCGTGATGATATATAGCCTATAGCCTTCCTCGATAAATGGTCTATCTAACACTGAAAGAATTTTTCAAATCGGACCAGTAGTTCCTGAGACTAGCGCGTTCAACCAAACAAACAAACTCTTCTGCTTTATAATATTAGTATAGATTAATTTATTTGATAAAATTATTTTTATTTGGAATATAATGGACGCTGAATCAAGACATTTCTGGCTTAAATTAAGCTTTCTTTACGTTTTTTTCCGTAAAAACTCAAGGACTTTAAAGAAATTCTAGAACTCCAATAAACAAGTAAAACATTCAACTTACCTTTTAGTAATTTCAGCTTTTAAAAGATATGATTGTAAAAATGTGAATTTGACCGTCAAAGTTCTATCGCCGACATTTTTTCTTGCAAACTGAGTTCGTAAAATATTTATAGTAAATTACACGAAAGGAAAAATGAAAATGTGTAACTCTAACTTACAAGAAAGAGACTGGCACTATCGTTATTCAGGATCAAATAATTAAAATATCTTACTGCTGCTGAAAACTACAGCGTCAAAAATCATGAATTTCCGTAAAAAATGTAATAGGACTCTTATGCTCATCTATACTAATATTATAAAGCAGAAGAGTTTGTTTGGTTGAACGCGCTAATCTCGGGAACTACTAGTCTGATTTGAAAAATTATTTCAGTGTTAGATAGCCCATTTATCGAGGAAGGCTATAGGCTATATTTCATCACGCTAAGACAAATAGGAGCGGAGCAGTAATGGAAAATGTGACGCAGACTACGTTGCGCGGGTCAGTTAGTAATTTCATAATGGGAAAAAAGCCATTCAATCAGAAATAAATAAAATATTTATGTTACCTTTCTCCTCACACCATTGAGATGTAACTTGACCATATATTTTCCGAAAGGGTTGTAGACGGGCGTCTTGCTCTTATTCTTGGGATAAATTATTGAAGTTATGATCTTCTTGTTAAATCGCTTTTCGTATAGCGCGCTCACTGCCAGCGATGCTACGAAAGAGCAGTCTGATACTATCTGAAAATTAATGTGCTTGTGTAGTAAACACAAAACAGACATAGCAAAAAAAAAGTATACGAAATACGAAAAGTATTTCTTTCGAAATTTGACTTCCGCGGTGTTAGAACTTAAGTGATGATATTTAGATATTGTAGTATAGCATCCAGTGGTTTAGACTTCCCCTCATTAAAATAAAGCGATTTTTTTGGACATGAATACCAATAAAATATTTGTTTATATAATCCAACAAAATACTGAAATTATAGATAAAATAAAACATAGATCTATGCTTGATTTATCTATAAACAGTTAAGGGCCAAATTTTAGTGATGTTACTTATTATTTTAATAGATATTAATCTATTAAAATAATAAGTCTAAGTAATAACAATACTCACAGTCTGCTTAATACTAAAACAGTCAACATGATCTCCAACAATCATCTTTGGATCTGTGCAAATCTCATGCGGCCTCACCCAGGAGTCAAACTCCTTAGCTTGCTTCGACGACAACTTCAGCTCACTAGCCCTATCTTCAAAGGGTATAGCATATTGAAACCTTTCTGATAAATCCACATCCATAAACGGGAGGAAACAATTGTTGTTTATATTTGATGTTGTGCGTAACACCTCTTTTTCTTCTTCGGAATATGTGGCTTGCTTTCCGCTAACTTTTAAGTGGATGCTTTGGTCTCTTTGTAACACGGATCTGACTGGTGATACAACTAGAAAGGAAATTGAAAAAGATTTAGGTACAGCATATTCAATATGTAAAATTGTAATTGACAAGCCGAGGTTTTGAAAAAACATAATTTTTATAGTACTGGATGTTAACAGAAATAAGCTTTTAAGCCAAAAAGAATACCTGGTTGTCTTTGTTCATTAATAGAAAGGGATCCAATCCTCTTTATACCCTTCAACTCCTCAGCCCTGTCAAGTGCCTGTTCAGCTACACCCTTTATTTTTGCTTTTATTTCTGGATCACTTGCTCTCTGCAAAAATAAAACTAAACATAGTACAAAAAAATTACAAACCAAAATGGACCCAGAATATTGTCTTGTGGAACCCCCAATTTAACCACTATTCGTAAAATGTCCGAGTACAATGTTTAAATGAATTCCCACAAACTTGTTCATAAAATTAAGACACAAGGTCATCTTATATCCTAGGTTTCATCATGTCATCTTAGATGCCAAAAAAAAAGTTTTTTTCTATTGTTTTTATTGTGATGGAGACTATCAAAAACTTTAGACAAATCAGATTATACCTGAAACACTCTCTGATTCGAAATCAAAATGTTATTCTGTTATTGTTTAAACCTTCTGTACTTAACAGTTTCAGAAAATGTTCTCAGTACAGAAGGTTAGGTTAGGTTAGGTTAGTCGTCTATTAAAACTGTACTTTGGTAAATATGTTTATTGTGCTGAGTAGCAAAAACAGTACAAAACCTAACTCAAGAAAACTCATATACCCACTGCTTGGTCAATCTTATTATTACAATAAGAGTTGACAAGTACCCACGTCAAGTAAACAACAGAAACTTTATTTAGTTTTATTAAGGTGTCAATTTTTTTAATCTAAAAAAATATTTCTAATATCAAAGGATAGAATAAACTCACCACAGAAACGGCCAATTCTACTGCTTGTGTATACAATTGTAGTGCGTTCTCTTTGAGATTAGCCTCATCTGCATCCAGGGCTTGTTGCATGAGAAAGTAGCATTGTTGCATGGCACGCTCACTCTCTGCCTGTTGTGCTCGGTCTGGTAAAAATATCGTATTTTTTTTTTTTTCTGAATGGTTTGTTTGAAGAATGACATGAAAAGGGGGAGTTGGAGTAGGGAATGGAAATAGAAAAGTGTTGTCCCAACTCCTAGATGTAACATGGGCTATGGTTATGAAGAGGATGTCTCCCAATGAGAAAACTATAAGTAACTGAATTGTACACAATTTTCAAAAAATTGGGTCAGTGGGTCGTCTTAGGGGCGGATTTAAAAATTGTAGTAATATAAGGCTTTGTCATGTCAGTTTGCACTATAAAAAGTTAAATAAAATAAAGTTTAAGAATGAAAGTTGAAAAAAATAATTCTGTTTAATACAATTTTTACACAAGACACTTCATTATAACTTGTCATTTCCGCAATACTTTCCGATAACAAATTTTAATAAAGAGTTGTTTGTCTTCCTTCAAAAAATAAAAGTATTGTGTCTTTCCAAGATTTAGGCATACCGCATAGGTAGCGTTCAAACTGGATTGAACTTAAGCAAACGATGATATCATCGTCATCATACAAATTAAACTGAATGCCTGCGATGTACACGATGCACACTAAAGGCTCTATGAGTCATAGTTATGGACTCATAGAAAAGAGATATCTTTATATATTTTGATGGTTTAGTAGACTAGGCCATCAAATATAAAGATAAAAAAGTGTAATACCTTGCTGCTCCGTTAAGAAAGTCGCTCTTTCCAGGTATTCCTGAACTTTTTTCCTTACTTCTTGCTGTTTTTCTGGAGGGAAACGATCTCGAACCCTGTCCAGCAATCTTGCTGCAGTTCGGTAGCATTCTACAGCTTTATCTATTTGCCTTGCTTGATCGAATTGCACAGCCAGAGACGCAGCCTCACTGGCGTTAGCAAAGTCACTCATTTTTCACGAATAATGCATTAAAACTCCCAAAAATAAATTGCTAACAAAAATTAAATGTTTAAAATGACAATGACAGTCACTAATCAATCAACCATGAAATGAAATAAAAATTGTTTCCATGAAGACAAGGACAGCAAGATTCTTTTGCTTAGATTATATACCTCTAGATGTAGCCATGAGACTGTAGGGAAGTGTGGAAGTGAGAAGCATATATACGAAACAAGTGAGAAAATTGAGACAAAACATAACATGCTCTGTCTCATACGGCGTGCCGGTTTTTTGCTTGGCGAACTTTGGAAAGTTAGCCAAACAAAGGCCTGTCACTGTCACTGAGAGGTCGACACGAGTCAGTTTTTTATGTTTTTAGATAATTTCGGCAATTAAAGTAATAGTTTTAGTGCATTTATGAGAAATAGACTCCAATAGTTAAGTGTTTTGTGCATTTTGTGTGCTATATAATGGGATGGTGCAGTATTTTAGGCTGCAAAAGCCGCACAGAAAGAAAGGAAGATGAGAATGTTACTTTTCACTCGTAAGTATGCAAATGTTAATAGTTATTGTGCACTGATTGAAGAAATACATTTATGTTTATGTAATGACATGGCTTTCGATGAAAATTAGGCGTAATTCTAGCGATATCGTTTATTTTTCTTTCCACATAACCTATAACTTGATATTCGTTGTGTTGCCATACCTTGTCATCTTTTTTTCCCTTAACTCTGTAATAAAAAGTGCAAGTAGTTAAATAAATAAAATTCAATAAAATAAATAGTTTGTTCACCAGATTACTTTGAATTATATAGTAAACTTCATATTAATCTAATATATAAAATTCTCGTGTCACATTGTTTGATACAAAAACTTCAAGTCAATGTGCAAACAACGAGGCAAAAATATGTCTACACTATATAATATTATAAAGAGGAAAACTTTGTTTGTTTTTTTGTTTGTTTGTTTGTTTGATTGTAATGAATAGGCTCAAAAACTACTGGACCGATTTTAAAAATTCTTTCACCATTCGAAAGCTACATTATCCACGAGTAACATAGGCTATATTTTATTTTGGAAAAAAATAGGGTTCCGTAAGATATTTGGGTTTTTCGGACACAAGGTGTAAAAATCAACCAGAAAAGTTACTTATTTTGTGTACGCTGCCTAAACTATAAAAGTAAGAACCATACATTGTTCTAATTAATTGTAGATTTTATAAATATCTACAAAAAAGTCCGCGACACACTATACCTATCTATGTCGAGTGAGGCACAACAACCATTTTTTTAATTTAAAAATCTAGATTTTTTTGGACTACATTTAACCGCGTTTATTTTACTCATGCTATTAATCTTTATCTAAATAAAGTATTTCATCACTAAGTACAGTTTATGTAGATAATATTTGGTCTTTCAATGATTAAAATCGGACGTTTAGTTTTGAAGTTATGGCGAAATTAAAATATTACGATTTCTGCTGCACGGCCCGTTGCGAATTGGACGTCACCAAGGCGGGGGTGCGCGTGCGGGAGGGGAGTTTAGATCTATGAGTAAGGTACCCGCGCGGCAGTAATAATGTACTCTGTGCGCGCGGCTCAGCCGCGAGGTCGGCTACCTACGCAGCGGTCGGGCGCGAAGTCTAATAATTTTCGTGCGATTTTCTTTAGATTTCGTTCTTAAAACGCAAAACCTACGCAAAAGTTCTTCTCAGAGCTAAACAACAGTTCTTCTCAGAGCCAAACAACAGTTCTTTTCAGGGCAAACCAACAGTTCTTTCCAGGGCTAACCAACAGTTATTTTCAGGGCTAACCAACAGTTCTTTTCAGGGCTACACAACAGTTCTTTTCAGAGCTAGAATATTACACGCTATTAACATTTTCTTAAACATTTGAAAATGCCTAAGAGAGCCAGGTCTCAACTTACTAAACATAGTTCTCAAGCACGGGCAGCAAGAATACGCCGTATGGGAGAATCTTCACCTGAACGTTCACAACGCCTTGCTGAACAAAATCAGAGAAACTCTCAGGTACGCGCACGAGAGTCGAGTGTCGAACGTTCGCAACGCCTTGCACAACAAAATCTGAGAACCTCTGAGTTATAATATTATAAAGCAGAAGAGTTTGTTTGTTTGTTTGGTTGAGCACGCTAATCTCAGGAACTTTCAGTGTTAGATAGCCCATTTATCGAGGAAGGCTATATCATTAAGCTAAGTCAAAAAGGAGCGCAGAATTAATGGAAAATGTGACGCAGACGAAGTTTTGCGCGGGTCAGCTAGTATTTCATAAAATAGACCTCTCGAGTCTCTGCGATTAGTTTGTTCAATCAAATAAACCATCAAAGTTTTAATTCTGCTTTGTAACAATAGTTACGTAAGTATTTAAACTTTAAAGTATCATGTAACATGTTCCAAGATTATTTACTAAAATATTATTGGTAAGTATCATTACAATCCTGTTGGCAATTTTATATGTTGAATAATATAAATAATTTTGCACTCTTCATATGAATGACATTATGCGACTCATATTAGTACATTAATAATAATTTAGTATGTAGTTGTTACAACGAAACACCCTCACGTTTTTGGTCATATTTAGGGAAAAGTTTCCATAATAGCAACATTGAAGTTTTATAGTGCTGTCTCATGTGCGGCCACGAGGTGGCTACATCTAGAGGTATATAATCTAAGTTCTTTTGCATTGAGTGCAACCAACTAATGAAACTGTCAGGATGCTATCATGCTACAAATAAGCGTGATCTGATCTGGAACACTTGATCTGTTTGTCGTCATACGTTTCGTTTAGAAAAAAAAATATAAGGCTGCCTTTTTTCTATTCATACAAATATCTACTACCTGCGGAGGTAATTATTTTTCACAGTTTCGCCCACACTGTCACGCAGTTATGGATTGTATTACTCTAAATAATTTAGAGTAAAGTACAAGAGTTGAACTGGGTTAGGGCGTGAGTTGATTGACATGCCATTTACTGAACGAAAGCATTGTTTCGTAATATTTTTAGTCTGTGCATAACTTTAGAAAAAAAAGAACGAACAATTCAAATGTCATGAAATGTCAAAGAAAATTGATTAATTTTATCGTCTTCGGTATCACGGATTTTAATTAATATTTTCTTAATTTTGGACTGTGCAAAAAAATAAACTAGTTTTGATAATATTCCTGATTCAGATATTTGTGCTACTTCAAAGAATAAAGCAAAAATGTCTTCAGAGGCGTTGGCGAGTGCGGGAGGAGAGATTCGAGAGAATTTGGTAATTACTTGAATATTCTTGCATTTTAATTAAATGGATATGCGGAATCTGTCATTAATATTCTTGATTCATTGATCTAATGTTATTGGGAACATGACTTCGTATTTGATTACGTTCAATCGTGAATCGACCTTCGTACTTCTTGATAGCTTTACCTATTTATTTAATCTGTTTGTCTTTGTTTTTTTTTTCCATTCTCAGGTGTGAATAAGAATTCGAAAACAGACTGACTGAAGGCTCATTTTAGAGATCTTTGCACTAGAGATGTTTAAATGTTATCTAATTAGCATAATCATATTTTTTAGCACAAACCTTCGTATCTTGCAAACGATTAACGAATAATAAATTAATGAATATAGGTCATGTTCAGGCGCATTGGATTGCGAAGAATGTTGTAGTTTAAAACTACCTTTAATTCTAAGCTGTACGAGTTGAAAATTAAATAAGACTATTTGAGTAGTAGGTATTTGTCTATGTTTCCAGATAATAAGACTTGATAACATCTCTAGAAATCTAATTTTGTATCTAGCAAATCACAAAAAAAATAACAAATTACTTTTAGTCTCTATTTTATTACCTGTAGCTGAACCACTTTCATTTTCTATGACACAACATCTAGGTTACTAACCCAGAAAGAAATGTGCCTTGTAAATAATTAATCATTAAATATGCAAGTTATGAACTAAAACTAATTTCAAAAAGGCATGTTAGCCATATGTACGTTGACTGTTGGGCAAAAATCTCAACACAATGGGTGCCCGAAAATGGACGGTGCTGCCGAGGCCAGCCCAGAAAGAGGTGGCAAGACAAGAGCAGGACGCATACCGTGAGGGCTGGCATGAGGTAGCGCAGGAAAAGGATACTTGGGGGAGGCCTTTGCCCAGCAGTGGAACAGTACAGGCTAAAAAAAAATTTAAAAAAAATTGTAGCCCCTAAATTGTAAAGGCTGATGATGCATTTTTTTAAACCAGCTGTTTTGAAGGCTTGTAGCATTTCAGATAAACCTAGTTCCCTTAGTATCAACCTTTAATATGTAAGCAGTCATATATTATGGTACACATGACATGGTCATGTGCCCTATGCAGTACACAAATTCTGTGTGACTGTATGGGCTCCATTGCTATGGACATGTTAAATTAATTAGTGTTTGCTGAGGGGACAGTTAACTCGAAACTGAAACTAAAAAAAATCGCTTTTATTACAATTTCTTCCTATTGTGTGGGCAGTAAGGTCTAGAGTTTCTAAACCACCTCAAGTTTCTGACATTTTTTGTTATGACTAGTAACTAAAATGTAAAACACCATATTCTTGTACAGGTAACAACTGCAGTCAAGTTCCTAACAAACCCCAGCGTGCAACGCTGCACAATAGAAAGCAAGGAACGCTTTCTACGAAGTAAAGGCCTGACCGATCCCGAGATACAGAAAGCTATAGGAAAATGCACTGAAATGCTGGACGTGCCCTCAATGACTTCAGAACTGATGTTCTTCCATCAGTCTCGGAGATCCTGGTTCAGGGATAATGTGCTGCCGTTATTGGTGTATGGTGGCTTCATGTATGGCGCTTACTGGTTTTATAAAGTAAGTAGTTTTCCAATTGAACTGACTCTAAAATAACTCTTGATATGATTTTTATTCAAATTTGCCTTGCAGTGAGACTGTAAAAAGATTAAATAAAAAATATTAATTTTGTTGCAGTTTCCCTAAATTCACATAGACAATCGCTCCATGTAAAAATACTCTTATTCAACTGTGCCTGGTCTCAACATAAGAAAAGGCTAGGCAGATGGTGATGATATTAGGTACTTCAAAATCAAACAACACATTTTTTTTTATTGCAACTGCCGATACAATCAGAATAGACAGAAACAGCAGTCATGACGGCAGCACAGAGGCAGGCCGTCGAACTTTGTACTTTATGGTAGGTGTTAGTCTAGCTGAAAGGAAAACATGAGTTCAAAACACCTACTATGTAAACATGCAGCAAATAATGCAAAGTAAATGCTTAGGTCAACTTGGAGACCAGTATTTCTCTTAATTTTTTAGGAAGAAACAAGTTTTCTATGTAAATAAAAATCAATTTGCATGTCGTCTCAATGTTGCATAACTTGAATAGTTTGAGTTAAATAATGATTTCTGAATAGACTTTCAATTTCATTGAAATGCATAATCTTGTGTCCCTCTCTTATCTGTACCTATAAGCTTATTGATATGAGACTATTTTAGATAAATGTTGTATTAGAAAATTACTATTAATTATTGAGTCTTATAGGTATCAGTTTTTTTATCACCTACATTCAAAATTATATAAAATACTACTCGTTTTAACATGTTATCCTGTTACTGGGTTGTGGATATCAGATTGGCAGTCTTTCCATTTAATATAATGATATTCTACGCCTGTAAGCCCCTATTGGGCCAAAGTTGTCTTACTGTCTTGCTATTGTTCTTTTAATTTGCGGGCGCTGACAGATTGGTGATAGACGTACGAGCTAGTAGGTACGCACACTTATGGCTCGACGACCTTTTTCTCTTCGCGTCTTGTTTTAAGAGCGTGTATTCCGTCCACTAGCGCCGCCAATCGTTTTTTATTATTTGTGGTAAATTTAAGACACGTAGATAAAAAACCGCTCTGTAGTGCACTGAAGAAATGTATTTATTATGTTTTGATAGTTATGTTTTGTACTTTAGAACATAAATAGTTGCCAAAGTCGATATTTTTGCTAAAAGTGGCCACTTTTAGCAATAATTGCCGTTTTGGCTATTTAGCCATGACTTATGTATTAAAAATAGCTGTCAAAAAATAATAGATACATTTCTTCAGTGCACTACAGAGCGGTTTTTTATCTACGTGTCTTAAATTTACCACAATTAATAAAAAACGATTGGCGGCGCTAGTGGACGGAATGCACACTCTTAAGTAAGCGTACAGTACGATTATTTTATCTTTGCCCATGCGAAGTTAGCTTTTAGTGACGACCGCACCGGTTGGCGCTGGTCCCATCGCGTAAAAAGTGTTACGTTCGTAGAATATTTTTCTGATTTATACGTTTTGTATTATTAACAAGTAAGAAACACAAACAGTAACAATAACAAGGTCGCAAAGTAACACAACAAAATGAAACAGTAAGAAAAACCAAAATAAATATTTTAGAACAATAACACTTTTCGTACCAAAAGTCGTATTGCATTGAGTAAGCGGGACACAAGTATGCATCGACTGACACTGCATACGCGACCTACCCGCGCATGCGCTGTTATAAGTTTCTTGTCAAATTGACATTCTGCGCAATCGATTGCGACGTACTTCGCATGGGCAAAGAATTATTCGTACTGTACAGTGTACTTAGGGTGACGCGAAAAATGTCGTTGAGCCAATAAGTATGCGTACTTAAGGTGACACACGAGCGAAAAAGGTCGCTGAGCCATAAGTACGCGTACTTGCTCGTACGTCTATCACCCACTTTAAGACTAGTAGCCGACCCGAAAAGGCAGGCGAATTGATTGTTGTATTGTAAGTCTTCTTTTTTTTTAGGGTTCCGAACATCCATATGAAACTGGACCCTTATAGGATCACACGGGTGTCTGTCCGTCTGTCACAGCCAAGTTTCTCCGAAACTAGTGAACCTAAAAATTTTAAAAACATGCAGATAATAATTCTTTTCCTATAGATTGCAGAAAAACATGTAAAATGTACTTCAATGACATTCGTTCGGAACCCTTTGCACGCTAGTCCGACTCTCACTTGGCTAGTTGTTGCCTATGTATTTGTTGCGAGTCGAGTTGTCTGTGTCGAGTCTCTTTTTCTATTGTTTAAAACCTACGTCGCGCCGGCTGCCGCAACCGCGATAGTTGCTTACCCTGGCTGGTTCTTGAACCTCTTGACCCTAGTCATCGCACATGTTAAAGGTGCCTTTCCGCCAGAGATGTGCTATGCAGCTATACAGTTAGAATGTAAAAGCTAAGCTACGAGACTTTGTGACCGTTTCCACTGATGCTAAGCTATGTAGCGGAGCGTAGCTTAGCGATCGAATAAGATGCTAAGAGAATGCGCAGGTAGCTGGGCATACAAGATACGCAGCTCGCCTACTGTAGGTACACTGGCTTGTTCTGCACATTAGTACACATAGCTATATCACTCGTGACCATTCATAGCACGCAGTTGAATCAGTGTCCACCAGTGCGATGCTATGCGGACCGTATAGCAAAGTTGCATCTCTGGTGGAAAAGCAGCCTTACCCAGGATAAGACCTAACTCTAACTATTACCCACAGAACTACGTCAGACACCTCCTATTCGTGGAACAACCAAAGCGCAAAACAACAGCAGAATGTATCGACGAGCTACGCAAGAGTGTGGACGTTCTCAACGCGAACTTTACGTCGCTACGCAGCGAGATGACGACGAACGCTCACCAGAGTGCGCTGCGGTCGCAACTTGATAGCATCAAGTCTGAGGTCGCGTCCGTTAAGGCTATAATGCTGAATAGGTAAGTTTGTTCTATTTTTGCTTATTATATTTTCCCAAAAGCCCGAGAGAAATGCAAGGAAGACATTATTTATATATCAATGCACACATAGTAGTAGGTAGGATCACATCACCGGCTCGTACTGGCCTGCAACGAATATTACAATACACATTTTATTCTATTTTTCACCAGTTACGTTCGTAAATATCCACGCAACATTAAAGGTCATGGCATATTATACCGGCACCGCAACTGCACAGCTGCAGTACGGCGTCGCCTCGTATTTAGGCTACGGCTACCCGGCTACACGTCGTCCGCTCGCAGTCCGCGCACCAGCCGCGAGGTGCAAGCTTGCTGTCACCGCAAACACAATTTTACATGGCATTTGTCATTGAACACGCTTAGGACTGGCGAATTGGAATTGGCGCGCAGTAAACACGCGGACGGCGCGCTGTAAGCACGCAGGCTGCGAGTCAATGCCGTTGGCTTTTTGACATTGACATTATAAAATGTATTATACGACACACGAAATAAGGACTAATTTGAATGACAAGATAATTGCTGGGCTGGAGCGGTGCCGTTGCGATGCTGTTATAGTGTGCCATAACCTTTATACTTACCTACTTAGGGCGGATTTCATCAATGAAAAATCTGAACGCGATCAGTATGTGCTCAGTTTTATTCGCATTTCGCTGAACGATTTTGGTCACACTTATACAGTTCTGCTTCTATCAGCCGCGTACAGCGTAAGAATGAGAAGGCGGCAGCGGCAGAACAGTGCTGAACTCGAATCTATAGCACTCGCATGATAATAACACATTTGTCCTCATTTTATACTTGTTTGCCACGAAAGCTGAATAGACGCAAAAACTGAACGGATGCGTCCGCGTCTCCATACAAAATGATTGTTTTCTATGGGCATAAGCTTTATAGAGCTGAATAAGAATAGAGCTAAATGTTCTATTCTATAAACCAATTTTACAAACTGTGAGTGTCATTATTTTCTGTCGCGTTCGGTTTCA
Organism: Ceramica pisi; assembly: GCA_963859965.1. Lineage (NCBI taxonomy): Eukaryota > Metazoa > Arthropoda > Insecta > Lepidoptera > Noctuidae > Ceramica > Ceramica pisi. The sequence goes on from OY982538.1 coordinate 4,675,716, forward strand.
TTGGTGAAATCCTCTCTTAGCTACCTATTCTTTATTTGAAGTCGCTAGCATCAGCAGTTCCTATTATGACAGAAGACGAAGTCGCACCATTTTTTTAAAAAAGAACAATGACTAAATTCTTTAGTTTCCTTCTTTTTATGTCGATTGAGTCAATTTACTTTTTTCCGACCAGGATTAAGCAACCCGTAATGCACTATAATTGGCACCTCGTTTAAATTCTGGAAACTGCAGGCAGGAAGGACTAGCTTCTGCCAGCAGCTTCGCCCGCATTATCCCTAGGGAACATACTCCCGGGATATAAAGTAGCCTATGTGTTATTCCAGACTATAATCTAGCTCTGTACCAAATTTCATGAAGATTCTTTCTGGCAAAACGCCAGAAAGAATCTTCATGAAATTTGGTGAACCGTGAAAGAGTAACAAACATCCATCCTCACAAACAATAATAACCGGTAGGATAAAAAAATAAATAAATCTTTATTTCAGGCAAGATTAGTATTGACTTATAAACTATGTTAGTATATTAACAATTTTCTTTAAATCCCACGACACAAATAAAAAACATAAAAAAAAATATTCCAGGAACCAATTCCCTGCTCTAAAGACCCGTCCGGGCCCACCGTTTATCCCCGACTGGCAGCGGCAGTCTGAAGAGGCGGCGGCCACTGAAGTTCCATCTGAAGACAAGAAGAAGGGCCACAGAAGCCGCAGCCAGCGGTCAGAGTCTGGCGGATCCAACTCCAGCGAGGGAGAGCAGGCTACCAAGAACAGTGACAGTAGCTTGGAGATAATGTGAGTTGATTGCTGAAATGTCTTTATTTGAAAGGATTAATGCTAAAACGAAGGTTACAACCCTAATTTCTTCTAAGTTAGAGTGAACAGGCTCCTTCTGGGTAAGCTCACTCCATCGTAGACTTTGTCTGTCATCTCTGACCTAGACTAGAACAAACCTATCTCAAAAATGCAGATGTACCAGCTGACAAGCGATTGAATTGGCTTGAGTGATACAAAATATACAACTTTAACTCACAATTAGGTAAACATTTTAGTAAGAAATTTCGCTCCTTGTAATTTGGTTACATTCGCAGTGTACCTTCTGACATCTCGTTCTGAACTCACTTTAAACAGAATAAGAAACCACAAAATTTTCACCTCAGTATGCTTCAAAATCCACGATCAAAATCTATCATATAAGCTTACTGAGGAACAAATGGTGAAAATTTAGTGGTTTCTTAATCTACATTTTTGAAAGTTGTATATGTTAACTTCAAGACGCTCGTAAGCTTGCACTCACTAAACGTTTTAGTACGTTTTCTGTCGTTGCAAGGAGACAAAACCCGTGCCTATCGGTTTTTTCTGTGGAAACTCAAAACTTCGATGCGGATCTAATAAAACGTAGTGTAAGCAGTTACTAGGCACTAACATCAAATTATGAATGCTTTAGACCTAATGTACTCCAGACGAGATTATATTACGTACGAGTATAGAGGTATGCGGTACAGAGAGTAAATTCCCGCAAACCTCCATTGAAAAGGAAGGATCCTCCGACCAGACGGTCCTTGTGTCCATTGGGAAATTGCCCGAATAACCACCTGACTTGAACCTATATTTTATATTTCTACACCGGCAACAGTAGTGTATGTGAGACTGTTTAATTTTAAGACCTTAAATGTACCATATACTCAGAAATAAATGATCATTCATTTATTCATTCACAAAATAAATTAAAAATAAAATCTTTATTTCACAAAATTTAGATAAAGACAATTAAAATAAGCTACTCTGATACCGCGATGCAAGATTTCATTAGTTTTTTTTTTACTATTGATAGGCCGTTACGTTTGACCGCTGTCTCACCTGATGTTAAGCGATGATGCGGTCTAAGGTGGCGCACGCTTGCGTAGAAGTAACCTATCCACTCTTGACTTAAAGACTCCCAGGTTGTAGTTATCAGAAAACACAGACTCAGGCAGGGAATTTCACACCTTAGCTGTACGCACAATGAATGTATTTCCTAAACGTATTGTGCGTATAGGTGGGATGTCCACCATGTACCGGTGGCGCATCGCCGTACGTTTTGTGGTCCGATGGTGGAACGGGCGTGGCAGAATTAAATTATGCAATTCCGTCGCACACTCCCCAATATGTAACCGATAGAAAACCGCAAGGAACTCGGCGACGATGCTCAAGACTTTGGAGCTTCGATTCGACGAACTTATCATTGCCGATTATCCTCTTGGCTCGTTTTTCAATTGACTCGAGGGCATCAAGCAGGTATCTGGCAGATCCGTCCCAAAGATGAGAGCAGTACTCCATACACGATCGAACTTGATTAGTAGTTCGCTGCTGGCTGGATAGATGGCGTTGCGTTTCTTTTGGTTGCTATACTAATTTCGCTTAATTACTTGCGTCATGCTTGGCTCCAGTGAACGCTTTTTCTTCCTCTTTTTTCTAACTTTAATTAGTTAATATTTCAAAGATGATCCAACTATGTTGAGGAAATTTTTGAGGACACAAAATAATCGTTTTATTTGGTTACTGATTTCATTGATATTTTTCTATGATTATATTACTACTTAACATCGCTATTGCATAAATAAATGTCTTCAGAATACAATAATGTGTGTATTCTGAAGGCCATAGTTACACATACATGCTCCACACACGCATCACCGCTATACATATATATATATATATACTATTACACTCCGAACTGTTTTACGTCCGTTGCGTCACAACCGCAGGTTCAGTTGAAAACCAGCGTCAGGCACTAGTTGTCTGGCATACATGCTGAACTGGACCTATTTTGGTGCAGCCTTGAGGCACACAAATGTACATTTATTTATTTGCTTCTTTTTTTTTGTGTAACCCATCTATTGTGTTGTGTCTTGTGTTGTATCAAATAAATTCTTTTTCTTCTTCTTCTTTCTTCTTCTCCACCCATTTTTGGAAGTGTACTATTAGTGAATTTATTTGAGTGTCGTGTGTGTAAGAAATGTGAGCTCGTGTACCGTTCTTATAGCCTATAAGTTATAGGTTTTGGTTGTGTTAGTGAAATAAGTGGGGGAATCGCGGGGACATCTGAACACGAAAAGTTCGTTTAAAGCATATATCTACTGTTTAATGATCTGTGAGCTCTACCCACTCCGATCACTGGTGATAACGCCCCATCTTTACTATTTAAATATATGGTTAGCAATAATAAATTGACATTCTTCGATTTGATGGCGACCATGAAATATGTGAACCGAAGAAATTACGCATCAATGTAAAGAAAATAACCCCATCTTTTTGCCATCAGGAATAATTCAAAATCGGACAAGCCCAAGCGACCTTTGTCGGCTTACATGATGTGGCAAAACAGTACTAGAGACAAGTTTGGGGCTGAGAATCCTGAAATACTGGGTGGTATTTGGACGGCCAAGGAGAAATCAGAATGGGAGGAAAAGGCGGCAAAAGCGATGGAGCAATATGAAAAAGACTTGGCATTGTACAATGCTGCGAATGATGACGCCGAAAAAGTTACGCATCAATCAAATGAAAATAAACCCAATTATGAAGCTATCAGAAAATTTATGAAATCGGACAAGCCCAGGCGTCCAATGAAACCTTACATGATGTGGTTGAACAGTGCTAAAGAACAGTTCAAGGCTGAGAATCCTGGTATAAAAGCAACTGAAGGAGCTAAAAAAATGGCCGCTATTTGGAAGACGTTGGATCACACCGAATGGGAGAAAAAGCACGCAAAAGCAATGAAGCAATATGAACAAGACATGGCATTGTATGAAGCTGTGTATGGAGGCGATATTGAGTAGCGCGAGTTGCGTCATGTATGCTTCAATGACTTATTATCTTTTTCGTAGCGTTTTCTTCGACAAACAAGCTTTAATAAAACGTTATAACAGCGTGAAATAAGTATTGTGATGACTACAAATTTCGCTTTCGTGCGTGGAATGAGTTTCTGGGTGGAAGAGACTGATGTTAAAGCCAGTGTCAACCAATAAAATTCGAGAATTGTTAAATGATAAATGATATTTATTCTATAAGTAGGTTGTAAATAACACTTTACACGTCAATCTTTTTTGGTCATTTTAAACTAGATGAGGCCGGAAGTATCACACAAATTTGAATGGACCTGTCCAGACAGTGCAAGCATTTGCCAGTTATCGTGTAGCTCAAAGTACTACTGTTAATTTAGGAGCGTGATTGGATTTGTCTAGGTACAGAATTTTCTAGATTATAAACAACTAGCTTTTGCATAGCCTTAAATGAGGAAGGCCCTCATGAATGTGGATATGTGGCTAACATGTACAAAAACAATTTCGCAAATACGACTGGATGATTATTCCGAGATTAGCTCGTTCAAACAAACAAACTGTTCAGCTTGATTATCTTCTAATATATAAAAACCTCGTGTCACTGTGTTTGTTATCAACCTCCTTCGCAACGGCTTGACCGGTTTTTATCAATTTTTTTGTGTATATCCAGTATGTAGGGTATAGGACATAGGTCATAGGGTATAGGTCATAGGGTATTTTTTTTGGCAAAACAACGTTTGCCGAGTCAGCTAGTATTAGTATCGTTATGTCGCCTTACCTTTGACTATGCTAAGACTCACCCACTCTACAGCGGAATGTGCGAAGTGGGTTTAAATTATTTTTGCAATGAATGGGTATCGAAATCACTACCTTTTGCTCGCCAATCGACCCCTTCACAACTAGCTGCCTTTAACTATAGTAGAGTATCCATCTTTGATAACTAGAGGCAGTAAGTTTATACGATAACCTAATTTTATATTATTCCGTACTAGATATCCAACAAATTGTAGCCTTTAACTATTGTAGAGTATCCATCTTTGATAACCTAGAGGCAGTAAGTTTATACGATAACCTAATTTTACATTATTCCGTACTAGATATCCAACAAATTGTAGCCTTTAACTATTGTAGAGTATCCATCTTTGATAACCTAGAGGCAGTAAGTTTATACGATAACCTAATTTTATATTATTCCGTACTAGATATCCAACAAATTGTAATATTCTGCCTAAATTCTACCAAAATTAAATTGTAATTGTACCCACCCAACCTAACTTACATTATAATAAACTTTGTTTTTTTTTTACACCATGTTTTATTTGTATAAATAACTCGCTTTAGCCCGCGACTTCGTACGCGTATATCCAGTTTTTTTCCGTTTCCCGTTAAGAATTTTGGGAAGTTCTCTCTTAGTGCTCCCCTATACTACCCAAGGAACCTACATTCCAAATTGCAGCTTCCTACGACCAGTAATTTCAGCTTTTTTTATACTTTATTTAAAAAAAAAAAATACAACAAACAAACTCAAAAACTCTCTCTCTCTCTCTCTCTCTCTTTCTTTCTTTCTTTCCTCTTCTTACCAAAAATCATACATAGAAAAGCAAACTCATTATACACGACTGTGGAGCTTAGCTCTAGAGAAGGTACATAAATGTTTGTGCAGAAATTGAAACTTTGCCTCTTATATTAGGTCAACCTGTATTATAAGAGACAGTGGTTGCTGCTGTGTGTTGTCTGTCAGTAACTCAGTAACGGAATAATTTTATAAATTAGGATTCCCACAACTTAATGTACTTATGAAGAAGAACCAAAGTACCTAAGGCACTTAGAAAAAGCATAATTAAATAAAATAGCTGACGTAAAAAGTAAGAAAATCCTGTTACTGTTTCTGAACAAACTATTTGCAAGTTTTGTGTTCCAAAAAAGTTAGGTTGTATATGCTCTCATCTTAGAAAATCAACGAAACCATGGCCCTCAAAATAGTTTCCGATAACTTTGGACCATAAACACCAAGAGAATAGGGATGCGAACCTATACACGACCCCAAAAAAAGGTCGGGGACCACTGCTTAAGGCCTTAAAGTTTAACTCATTCAGTCTTGGTGGTTAAGCTACTAACCACCTATTTAGACATAATATATGTTTTAGGTGATTTAGTGGAAATATAAAAGTCTTTAATAGGATCATCTTGCTTGCTGCAATTTAGCTCTTTATTTACTACAACCACGGTGGTCACTGCTATTGACCACCATTTTCTTGGAAAACCTTACACAAGAAAAGAACTCAAAATGTATATGATAACATTCTAATCTGCTAACCATCTGTTACCACTATGAACGAACTTTTATGATTTTCTTATCTACCGCGTGTATCTGACATCGACGCACAAACGATTTCCATGGGTCCAGGGCATGATTCTGGACACCCTAGACTTAGAATTTTTCGTCGGTTTTTTTCTCATTTTTTCTTTTTTTTCAAGGGTTTTTTTGCTTTAGACTGCTCATAATCGTTATTCTGACCTAACCCAATGAGATTAAAAAAATAATTAATTAACTACTTTCACTAAAAAGAGCAATCTGAATAAAACCACAAATAGATATCAGCTCAGCTGAGCTGGTACCTATTTGTGGTACTCTTGAAAAAAATGAGAAAAGAACCGACGAAAAATTCCAACACAGGGGTGTCCAGAATCATGCCCTGGACCCATGGAAATCGTTTGTGCGTCGATGTCAGATACACGCGGTATGTAAAACTGTGACTGAAGGACTTAATTGGGAAGAAAAAGCGATGTTAGCGAGGCTCAGGGGCAACCCTTTAAATGTAAGGAGTCTTTCTAGCTGGTCTAAGAAATCCACTTTAGTAGTATCAGCCAGCAAATCAAGCTACGCAAAACTGTCACATTTTCCCAATCAACCTTGAACCTAATGCTTTAGCGATAAAGATGGAAATGAAATTTGACAGGTTGTTGATATTATGATCCTAATATTATAGGCTTGTGGCCTGAAAAAATCTAATAAGTTCGTCAGTTAGATTATCAAAAAATATTTGACCCATATATTTTTTTTTTGTTACGGGAACCAAAATTGACGAAGTTACGACGCTTTTAAAATTCTCAATACGCGAAAAATTATGCGAAGGTGTGAACCTTCGCATAATTTTTACCGTTTGTGAGTCGTGACGTCAATATTCATTGATTTACAAAAACAAAAAAAAAAGTGTCCATTATTTTTCAATACTCTAACTGACGGACTAAATATTTTTGCAATTTGTGGATGATGGAATCTAGCCTATTCTAGTAATGTGGCCTTTTTAGGCCGCTGAACCTCCCTGTGTAAGGCAGGCTGGCAACACAGCAACACCTACTAACCTAAACATTTCTCTTTACAGTACATGAAATCGTCTACACAAGTACTTCTCCAGTAACAGCAGGTATTAGGGTAGTGCCACACTTGCGTGACAGGTGAAACGCAAGAAGACATTGGTAGTGTGGCAGGTATTTATCAGTGAATGTGTTATAGTGTGGGACTTGAACTGTTTTAGTGACGAACTCCTCTTAGATGTTGTTGCAATAGTTCTATGTAGGCTTTGATGTTCCTGGATTAAAGTAATAGTGGGTTAAAGGGATGCTTGAAACATATTTTTTTTGACGAGGTTTTTATAAATATGTACCTATTTCATATTTGTTATAATCGTCATATCAGCCGAAAGACGTCGACTGCTGGACATAGGCGTCCCCCAAGTGTCGGCACAACAAGCTGGTCCTGTGCGTCTCAAATCCATTGGCTTCCTTCCTGCGACCCTCACCAGTGACATGTTTTAGTGTAACATGTTAGAAAGAAAGAAAAAAAAAACGTTTATTTGGGACTCAAAATAAGTGATTAACAACTAACAATATAAAAATACTTGTGCGATGGCTAAAAAGACTCCTAACTCAACAAGTGAAAAAAAAAACGATTACTTGCCGAATCACAACGTACGTTCCATATTTCAAATATTAAATCAAATGGAATGCAACATGTCCCGCGGGCATGGCTAATATCTTTTGAGCGGGCTGTCTCTGACCGAAATCGGTCAGAATATGTAGCCATCTCTATAAGTTTAATGAAAGCCGGCCAAGTGTAAGTCGGACTCGTGTGAGATTCCGACGTTAAACACATTTCTTGTATAGGAGTCCCCTTTAATATTTAATATCATTTACTTTTTATTATTTGTAGTAATAGCGACAGTAGAAATACGCACCGTGAAGATATCAACTGTCTACCGGTTACGGTTCTTGAGATGCAACCCGCTGACAGACGGACAGTGGAGGCTTAGTAATACCGCGTGTATCTGACATCGACGCACAAACGATTTCCATGGGTCCGGGGCATGATTCTGGACACCCTAGACTTAGAATTTTTCGTCAGCTTTTTTCTCATTTCTTATTTTTTTTCAAGGGGTTTTTTTTACTTTAGACTGCTCGTAATCGTTATTCTGACCTAACCCAATGAGATTTTTAATAAAAAAATGATTAATTAACTACTTTCACTAAAAAGAGCAATCTGAATAAAACCACAAATAGATATCAGCTCAGCTGAGCTGATACCTATTGGTGGTACTCTTGAAAAAAAATGAGAAAAGAACCGACGAAAAATTCCAACACACTCAATGTCCAGAATCATGCCCTGGACCCATGGAAATCGTTTGTGCGTCGATGTCAGATACACGCGGTATGGTTCCGTTGTTTACCCATTGGGTACGTAACCCTAAAAACGTAATCATCGGAATTTTTACAAAAATTGTTTGTAATCTTTCAAGTGACGCCAAACATTAACATAGAACGGTTTAGACAGCTAAATAAAGGTAAAACCATCTTGATGTAATTTTTAACAAAAACATATTAAGCAAATAAACTACTGCTTACACTAATTAATGGTTCAATTGATTTAGGTAATTGTTCGTATTGTATTTACATAGGCTTTTTTTAACAAAGATTTAAATGAAAAAGATTAAAAAGACGCATCAAGATTGTTTACCTTCATTTAACTGTCTAAACCTTTTTTTTGACACGGATCCGCTCTTGAATCTAGTCTAGGTCAGAGATGACATAGACAAAGTCTACGATGGAGCGAGCTTACCCAGAAGTAGCCTGTTCACTCTAACTTTGAAAAGATTAGGGTTGTAAGTTAATTATTGTCATACGCCCTAAGAACTTTCTTGTTAAATCTGTAATCCACTGTTACTATATCTAAAAGAATAAATGTCTATAAATAGTCGAATTGAAAAAACCAATTTTGCTTTAAACCAAGTATTATTTGCTACTGTAAATTAAGACTCTTTAGAGTTCAAAATCATACAACATTATTAAAGGCAATTGTATAGGGGTTTTGTCGATATAGTGGTTGCAATCATGTTTGTGTATAAATAAATTTTAGTTAGCATTTATATGAATTGAAATTGTTGGGGTTTTGTTGATAATATAATATAACGTAAGATGTGTTTAGGGGTTTTTATAAATACTATACATTTTCCTAACTTTTTAACTAATTTCTTGCCTTTGTATGTTGTGTTTTATTAACTTTCTGCCCGACTTAATATCAGTTGTCGTGCTCCCAGGACCGAACACAAAACAACTCTAAAAATAAGCACCAACAACAAAGACGGATGTCCAATACCTAAGTTTGGTCTTAACGAGCTGTCGTAGATATACGACCCTGGCGATATGGACACGAAAATATTTGTCGGATTAATCCGACGTAAGCGGTTTAAAGGTTAATCAAAATGGAAATGGTATTGCTATTATCGTTTAAATATTGTGAGTATCCGTTATAACTTCAGAGAGCTTATGTTACGAGTTTTTAACTCACTCGATCGCTTAGCGTAAGCGTTCGCTTATGTCAAATCGTATGGAACAAAAGAGGAAAGGAGAGGAAAAAGGGATAGTGTTATACGCGTCTCGTATATCTCTCCCTCTCTCCTACAGTTTATATATGGTCGTTTTAAGACGTCATATCCCAGCAGGTGGTGCTTATTAAATTTTAGTTAAAATTGACTTTAACGTTAACGCGGTCGAGTATGATAAGTTGTTTATACAACTTGTGAAACATTTCAATCCCATGTTTTCACACGTGAAGGCCGGCCGCATACGTACATGTGTGATTTGTTACAATTTCCAACCAAATATGTACCTACATACCTATGTAGTTAAAATTCAAACAGTTTTGTATACGAGTAGTCTTCAGATTTTCTTTTATTTGTAAACCATAAACGAAGTATGTAATGTACTCGTAGAATACATATTTTATTTAAGTTCATAACTTGTATACAGAGTGTAAGACACATCGGGCACAAACGGATATCATTAACTCAATATATAATTGTTGTGTACCTCCAAGCATTGGAATTGTTCGATGGCTTTATCATTATATTAATAATTGTTTTAAACTTTATAGAATCGCTATTCCTTTCTGGGATAGGTGTACTGGTATTCGTTATTGCGTCGATGTGTCTTAAGCACTTATCTCACGGTCGGCGAGGAAGCGATTAGCTATCGACTTTTTGCTGGCTGAGGAAAGGGACAAAAGATATAGATCTCATGCGAGTAAAAGAGACATACATTAAATAGTCGATAGCAGGCTGTTCACACTGCCTGCGAGCCGGCTCTTACCACGTACCCAGTTGACCGCAGCGACAAGAGCTATCAAAGATTGTACTCGCTCAGCGACACTCGCTCGGCGATGCTTGCTTGGTGGTCAGAACTCACCAACCAGCGGTAATTTCTACCTATACTGCGGGCCGGGGCGAGTATTGCGAGTAATCGCCCGTCGCACAAAAACACTCGCTTAAAGCCGAGCTACAAAACTAACAAAAACACGAGTAGCTCGTCAACTCGTTTCGAGTTTCAAACTTTAGTCGCTACTCGCTCATCGCTGACGGTGAGACAAGTGCCTTACACCCTGTATACGTGTCTACGTGGAGTTTGAATTAAATAAAATGCAATCTGCAATTGACTGTACTTATTAACTTCGTATTTATTTATACCTTGAAAATGTATTTATTTAAAAAGCCAAAGTTAATAAACTTGACTAAAATAATATTTTTATTTTCACTTTGTGATGGCTACCTTGGTTTTATTTGCCAATTTTTATTATTGCGTGATGTTTTTATAGGTATACGGATTACGTAACTTTATATCTTAGATAGTAAAATACTTATTTTCATACACAAAATAATTATCTCGCCAATGGTTTTAATTATTGCGCTCTCTTCGACTTGGTCCGGTGAAAACGCTTGAATCGGATCATTTATTTTAGAACTTAAAAAAAAACCGAAGCGCTATGTGCTGTCAAATTCAGACAAAAGATTTTTTAGATGACGCATTTTTAGCATTTATTAGATAGTGAGCCATAGATGCACATCAACTGGAAAGGCAGGTATATCCAAAAGATAAACCTTTTGAATGCCATAGTCACATATTATAATATGCAAATAGGAAAGCTTTCTTTTCAAGCCCGCCAAACATTCCCAACCTGGAAGCCATAATCGGCAAATCTTGGAAGCCATCAACAGTGGCGACCACCAGAAAAGCTCTGAGCCAATGAAGCTCGACGAGTCTCGGAGAAACGATACAACTTTCTTGGATCCCTGTCATGTCCATGTAATTGAAATTAGTCAGAAAAGTACAGTGGAGGAGTAACTTTCCCTGTTTGCCAACTTCACAAATAGGTCACAATAAAATATACGATAGATTGTTGGTTGGCGTGGGTTTACGCCAATGTTCAATAGGTTAAATTCAGCTTATCTGCTCTAATTCTCTTCCGAGGTTCTTTTTAATTGACTTAACTCCAGGTTTTCATGTATCTGCCTCTGGCTAGCGGGGTATTGAGAGTAACACGCAATCTGTTGCTTGCAGACGATTTATTTTTTTATTTGAGACTAGCTTCTGCCAGCGGCTTCGCCCGCGTGATCCCTAGGGAACATATTCCCGGGATTAAAAGTAACTTATGTGCTATTCCAGACTATAATCTATCTTTGTTCTAAATTTCATTAAGATCCGTTAAGCCGTTCTAGCGTGATTGAGTAACAAACAACCAAACTTTCACATTTATAATATTACTCGTTTGGTGTAAAGCGAAATTACAACCATCTTCCCCTCGACATTATAATTATTAAAGGATATTGCAAACTGTCGTAAGCCGTTTTCCGAAGCTACTCGCTAGCCTCTAGGCGCCAAGCTAGCCGCCTGCCTGTGCGTTCGCGACCACAAAAATAATCCCTAGCATGATTCATTCACGCGCGATGGCTTATTATTAGCGTTTTTCATGTATAACTTTGGTGTTTCTATACCGATTTCTATGATTCTTTTTTTATGGAATAGTTAATAATGTTAACTTTTATTAATGTTAATTAGGGATGACTGAGAGTTTTATAAACGTAAGAGTAGACAAATACAATCAGAAAGCTTCGAACTGCTAAGCTATCTAGGAGTTACACGTGTTATTGTTCGTCAATCATAAAAGATAGACATATGCTGTCGTTGGATATTTTTTATATAATTTTAAGGAGAACATTTCCGTCATACATGATTTCTGTGTAGATTTCACCATTAAGGTTGCACACGCGACGGAAGCTTAAAAAATGGAGTAACTTCTCCCGTTTTCCCAACATTTCCCTTCACTGCTCTGCTCCTATTGATTGTAGCGTGATGAAAAGTATACTATAACCTGCTCAGGAGTATGAATAATAATTGTACCAAGTTTCATTAAAATCCGTCGAGTAGTTTTTATTTCTATAACGGTTATACAGACAGACAGACAGACAGACAGACAGACAGACCGACAGACAGACAGACAAAAATTGCACTGATTGCATTTTCGGCATCAGTATCGATCCCTAATCACCCCCTGATAGTTATTTTGGAAATATATTTCATGTACAGAATTGACCTCTCTACAGATTTATTATAAGTATAGAAGAAGATATAGATGGGTTTAACAGTAGTCTAGGTCAGAGGTGACAGCGACAAAGTCGACGATGGATTGAGCTTACCCAGAAGAAGCCAGTTCACGCTAACTCTGAAGAGGTTAGGGTTGTATGCGTTCGGAAACCAAAGACTATTAAACCACTTGACTGCGCATACAGTGCCCCGACGCACGAAAACTATTAGTGTTTTTGCTCAGATGTTAGTCAGCGGCACTAGTAACCATTTTAGTTGTGACCAATTGTTAGACCTGTGGGCATGCTAAGTTTTTACAAATCGTTTTAATTTTTATGCAATTTATGACGCATATAAATGCCTTCATACCCGGTGAATTTGTGTGGGAAACATTCCAAAACCTTTTGTTACAAAAATGATGGCATAACTTTTCATCGAAGAGTAAAGACTACGCAAAATATTTTTGATTTGAATCAGATGATGAGCCACTGCAGGGGTCTATATAAAATGGTGGTTAGGTGAACGAGCACACTGTGAGAAGCGCGCGTTGATGTCTTTTGGAAAAGTCTCTTTCTTTCATTAGGAAATACTTATATTTTTATCCCTTTCTTCCCCTTTGTATTTTTATCGTAAAAATCTGTGCTGTTACCTACGTTTAATGATTGAAGTCGATTTATCGATGATCATAAAATTACAACTAATACAGTTTTTAATCAATTCACATACTTACATTAAACACGTAACTACTTTTAAACGACATTAAAAATAGGAGGAGGGTCTCAGATTTTTCATCTGTGTGTTTGACATTCATGTTTTCATTTTAGATTTTCGAAGATTTCAGAATTAAAATAAAAGTGGAAAGATAAGGTTAATAGGGAAACTTTGTTTAAACAAGATATTATAGCGCTGTTTGTTTGGATTGAGTATTTTTATAATGTTAAAGTCCATTTTATCGATATCGACTATTTTCCTTTAATCAAGTAGTGCCACCACTAACCATCGGCTACCTATGCAACTTGACCTTGAACGGACCAATTGCAGCCGCGCGTTGTTCCTCGTCCCCCGGCCCGCTGTAGTGAGCCGCGTACTTAGAAGAAATCGGCCTATACGCTCTCTAGTGGTTATATACTCTATGTCGGAAACAGATACAGGCAGAGAGTTGAATTTTATTACGCTACTAGCTGACCCGCGCAACTTCGTCTGCGTCACATTTTCCATTAATGATCCGCTCCTTTTTGCCTTAGCGTAATGATAAATAGCCTATAGCGTTCCCCGATAAATGGGCTATCTATACTGAAACAATTTTTCAAATCGACCCAGTAGTTCCTGAGATTAACGCGTTCAAACAAACTAAACCCTTCAGCTTTATAATATTAGTATAGATTTGTTTGATGGGCTGTGAGAGCCTTTATTAATACGGGTTAGTAAAGTACAAATACAAATGCGGCGTCTAAAGCATTTTTTTGTCAAACTTGCTATTTTGTGTATGAAAATTAAGGCATAGATTAGTTAACTCGCATAATCATTTTTGTTTCGCTGTAAATTAGTCAATCGTATAGTTTTGTTGTTGTTAATAATTGGAAGAAGACCTTGTATGGGCGTAATAAATGTAAATTGTAACCCAAATTGAAGATAATCCTTGAATATTAGGGTTATTGATCATATATTTTTGGACCACGTGCCAACTTCTTTCCATTGAAGTGTAAATCAAACGCCAGCACGGCTACCCGAAACTGTAAATTTTACCCATCAAATTTGAACCCAACGTCTTTAGTTATAAAGTTGAAAATCTATTGAAGATATTTGACAGATTGTTGAAAGTTGATTATGTTAGCGTCCGTACAACATTAACCTTTTGAACGCTATTGTTACAAATATGTCACAAACGAAGGCTTACGTTATACATTACTCCAACGTCACAAATAAAAACAGCGAATTTGTGGCTTGGGATAGGGGGTACGCCGATGCGCCACCTATCCTTTAAAAAGTTAAGGGTTTTTCACTTACTGAGTTCAACGGCTTTCAGTATCTATGTCAATATTCCGCAACAATGATGACGTTGACAGCTATTGAACGCAGTTTCGATATACGGTTTGACTGTCACGATAACTGTTCCTTACTATGACGTGCAAATGCCATTATGATTCTTCTGTGAGAAAGAGACGGAACTATACAGGACTAAAGGCTTGATCGCACTTGGCGACACTGCGCGGCAGCGGAACGACGCGACACGCAACGGCAAAATATTCTTTGTAAGAAATTGTATGAGGTTTAACGCACTACGCAGCAGCGTGCGACGCGCCGCGACACTTCAAGTGCGAACGTTGTTACGTGTCGCGTCGCCGCGTCGTTCCGCTGCCGCGCAGTGTCGCCAAGTGCGGTCAAGCCTTTAAGCTTTCCTTTTTCACGAGACGCCATCATGAAGGCATCGGTCATAGTAGCGGAGCTGATATTTTATTACGCCCAAACAAGTACAGCTTGTACTCTCCAAATTATATAAAATTGTTTTTTTTTTACTAATTTTATTTTAAGTTAACATTCACTTTTAGTTAATTTTAACATATTTTTTGGCATTGAAGTATCTCCATAACAATGTATACATCCTCCTTCAAAGCTGCTCAGTGCTCTTCAAAGTTGTTCAAAGTTGTATGCGTATTCAAATGAATCTAAAAGACTTTGTCGTTGTATAAAATGTACAACATTCCATAAAGGTGTTTTGGTGTACCCGCGTCGTGATAAATAAACCAAAATGATAATGATATAGCTGTGTTTTCTTTCTAAGTACCTTCTTAGTCTTAATTTTACTTCACTATCATCACTACATATTATAAAACAAAGTCCTCCGCCGCGTCTGTCTGTCTGTTCGCGATAAACTCAAAAACTACTGAAAGAAAGAAAAATGTTTATTTCGAACTCGCACAGTACACATAAAAGTAAAAATATGTAAAACTAACTGTTATAAGAATAAGTTTAGACAATCATATTAGCTACATCCTTAAATACTTATCTGTGCGAGGCCAAAAAAGGTCCCTGTCTCAGCGTATGCTGCGATATATAAATAAATATCACAGCGCTGGCATTCTGACAGGGCCTGAAAGTGATGCCACGGGCACACATACGGAACACATGACTTATAATATATAAATGCGAGACTGTACCGATTTCCGATGTAGGTATATCAGAACGTTCGTTTCGTTCGTTATCCAGTCGAGATAGGGGGCTGGCTGCTACTCCAGTTTTTAGTGACGATTATGTGACGCATAAAGATGCCAGCCAAAGAATTTGTGACGGAACAGTTCGAAAGTTAGAAGCATTTATTTATGGCCGAACGAACTGATATCAGAACGTTCGGCCAACCTGGATCTCCATAACTGAGGACCTTAGAGAAACTGTTACTGGATAAAGATTTCACCAATGGATAGAGTGGTTCTCAAGGAAAGTTAAAGTACATAATTTGTCAACCAGGCAAGGCCTCGGGCAACAGCTAGTATTATACACATACAGAAATGTATATTCTTCAGAAAGTGATATTGTGTGACAGGGTGAAAATGCTTTTTTATGGTATCGAAAGGCAATCAACCAGATGCAGATACTTGATGGTAAGTGTCCACCGTCGCCAATGGCATTTCTGCATTACCAGGCGTACCTGGAGCGTTGCCTACGCCTTTTCAGGGTTCCGTAGCCAAATGGCAAAAACGGAACCCTTAAAACATAACATAACATAACGATTTATTTTCTCACCACAATATAAAGGAAGGTACATAAAATATAGCACAAAAATACATAACGACGAAATTTATATTGTGGGAGACTGGTGCCTAAGCTAGACCGCTGGCCTGTATTTCAGGACACCAGGGTCTCCACCCATCGGAAACATCATTTGTAACAGTTATGTACTCGCTCATTATCAGAGTGCGGTAAGAATATTTCTAGATTCTAGATATAATATTATATATGAAAGGTTAGTACTTAATAATTTTATTTAAGAGTAAATTTACAAAATAACTTGAACACTAATTAGCGTAGTGTGTGTGTGTGTGTGTGGGCACGTGTGTGTTACATAATGTACATATAATATAATCATGATATTTCCCCTGTTTATTTTGTGTAGTAAATCATATGTGAAATGGAGTAGGTAGGACCTATAATCGATTCAATATAAGCAGGTTATACTGGAGCAGCAAGTAGTTTCTCCGTGTCGTCATAGTTAAGGTCCTGAAGCCAGCAGCGTACTTTCATTTTGCACTTAACTTTAGTGAGATGATAAATAGATAGTGTTCTATTTATTTTATTGTAGAGAAAGCCACCAAGGCGGCAAAAGAAACGCTTTGAAAACATTGTAGACAGTCTGTTGCGGCGAGGGTCAACTGGATTAAATCGTCTTTTCCCACGGGTTAAAGCTGGGTCAAATACAAGTAGTCCATGTTGTTTAACGACAATTTGGAGTATGAACAGCTGACGTACAGTGAGCATTTTGGTCTCTTGAAATAAAAGTACTGTGGGATATCGGTACGGTAAGCAGTGCAACACCTTTAGTATAGCCCTCTGCGTTCGCTCTAGTTCTAGTAATGTGTACTTAGGTGCACCACCCCATGACGATATGCAGTACATCAATAAAGACTGAGCCAACGCAAGGTAAATCAGTCTTTTGAGCTTTACATCTGCCACATGTCTCATTGCTTTAAAGACATATATTAATTTACGCAACCGATTGCTCAATGTGTTGATATGGTCTTGGAAATTTAAGGCTTTATAAATTATTATACCCAAGTATTTAACACTATTTGTCCTCTGGAGGCGGGTGCAGGTACATGTAGGCCGATATTGATCAGAACAGGAATGTGCTACTATAGAGTATTTAGAGAACATTGATGTGGCTTGCATGTTGCTTTTTATTGAAAATGTAACGTACACTGTTTTGTCCGCGTTTAGTGTGAGAACATTATTAAGCAACCAATCCGTCACAGTGTTAAAACCTGACTGAGCAAGGGTGTATACTTCTTGCCATGAAGTTGCACTGAATAAAAGGGCAGTGTCATCCGCAAAGCTTATTATTTTACCTTTTAAGAGAGAGAGCAAGCACAGGTCGTTAATATAGATAAGAAAGAGGGTCGGACCGAGAACGCTGCCCTGTGGCACTCCATAGGTGACAGAGGTCTCTTCGCTGGTTACCTCATCAATCTTGACGCACTGGACACGCTCACTCAAATAATTCTCAAAAAGCTTGAGTTGAACATCTCTGATTCCCAATTTTTCCATCTTCCTGATAAGAATAGGAACAGAAACCGTGTCGAAAGCTTTGGCAAGGTCTAGGAGGATGCCCAGGACTTTCTGCCCACCATCTAAATTTGTCACAATATAGTTTGTCAGATCATGAACTGCATCGGACGTGGATTTACCTGACCTAAATCCATATTGTGTGGGTGCTAATATTTTATTTTTTTCTAAATAGTCCACGAGCCGATTGTTCATGATCCTCTCTAGAACCTTGGATAGAGCAGGAAGTACGGCTATAGGTCTAAAGTTCGTAACACGGCTTCTGTCCCCACTCTTGAAGATAGGATGTATAATTGATTTTTTAAAAGCCCTAGGAAACTGACCTGAGGTAAGAGCAAGGTTACAGATGTGAGTGAGAGGTGGCACAAATACATCAATGTGTTTCTTTAGGAGACCACTCGATATTCTGTCCCATCCTACAGCACACTCATTGCGCAGTGACATTATCAGCTTAGAAACCTCCTGTTCATCCGTTGGTAAGAAAGCCATGGATTGCGAGTTTACGTTATTGGCGGTGTGCGTGTGATGATTACCAGACCTATTAACTATGCTTTCAGCCAATTTTTTCCCGATTTCAGCGAAGAATTGATTGACTAAGTTAACAGACTGGAGTGGTGAAGATGATATCGTCAATAATTGAGAGGCGCTGTTCTTTTTTTTTTGGTTCTGTTTGATATCGTGTTTATGGCTGCCCAGAGTTGTTTGGAATTATTACCAGCAGCACTCAGTTCGCTTTTATCAAAATCTTCTTTTGTCTTTTTTAATAACTTGTTGCAGTAATTTCGATATCTAATAAACGATGTTCTCAAAATTTCGTTACTAGGTGACGTTTGACATTTTCTGTGAAGACTGTCTCTGTGGCGGATACATCGAAGGAGGCCAGGAGTTAGCCAAGGCTTTATGATTTTTTTCCTATTAGGCATTTTAACAGATACCGAGTTGGTCTCAAGCACCCGGCCAATAAGACCAATCATTATCTCTGCCGCCACATGAGCATTTTGAGCATTTTCTATTTTTGTGTGAAAATCTTTATGCGGTTCATGGAATACATCTACTTACCATATTTCAACAGCATAGTTCTTATAGTTTCGGAGAAAACTGGCTGTGACATACGGACGGACGGACAGACAGACGGACAGACATGACGAATCTATAAGGATTCCGTTTTTGCCATTTGGCTACGGAACCCTAAAAAACAGTTGGGATACTTAGAACTGAAACTCGAAATTTTTTTTTCATCGAACCCTTACGTGTGGGGTATCTATGGATAGGTCTTCAAAAATGATATTCAGGTTTGTAAAATCATTTTTTTCTAAACTGAATAGTTTGCGCGACAGTCACTTCCAAAGTGGTAAAATGTGTCCCCCCCCCCCATAACTTCTAAAACAAGAGAATGATAAAACTAAAAAAAATATATGATGTAGGTACATTACCATGTAAACTACCAGCGAAAATTGGTCAACAAGATCTAGTAAGTAGTATTTTTTTAATACGTCATAAATCGTACATCGCAACTTCTGCATAAAATAAGTATAATATAACTAGCTGACCTACGCAACTTCGTCGGAGTTAGATTTACCATAGCAGCGCCATCTATTGATTATTACTCAACCCAGTCGAAAGGTATCGACATCTGTTAGAATCATTTGGAGTTAACAAATAATTGTGACTGTCAAATAATAACAGACATAATTAGCAATAAATTAAAATTGCGACTATAATTTGAGATTTAAACTATCCTATCTCTCAAGTTGGATCGAACTGCACATGGTGTGCGAATTTTATTATAATCGGTTAAGTGGTTTAGGAGTCCATTGAGGACAAACATTGTGACACGAGATTTATATATATTAAGACTAGCTGGCCCGCGCAACTTCGTCTGCGTCACATTTTCCATTACTGCTCCGCTCCTATTTGTCTTAGCGTGATGATATATAGCCTATAGCCTTCCTCGATAAATGGGCTATCTAACACTGAAAGAATTTTTCAAATCGGACCAGTAAGTACTTCCTGAGATTAGCGCGTTCAACCACAAACAAACTCTTCTGCTTTATAATATTAGTATACCTACTGGTTTGTACGGAACCCTCGGTGCGCTAGTCCGACTCGCACTTAGCCGGTTTTTAACATTTTAACCGCTTCATCCGCTTCGCCCGACGATTTCGCCCACTGCTGAGCATAGACCTCTCTTTTCCGGTGTCAGCCTCATCCAGGTGCGACACGCGATGGCAACAATTTCAACTGTCATCTCGCCGCCGGCCGTTTATTACTTCTTACAGTCTTCGGACGATCACCACTTACAGTACGATTATTTTTTCTTTGCCTATGCGAAGTACGTCGCAATCGATTGCGCAGGATGTCAATTTGACAAGAAACATAGTACAGCGCATGCGCGGGTGGGTCGCGTATGCATTCTCAGTCCCTCGTATACGTTCGATGCATACTTGTGTCCCGCTTACTCAATGCAATAAGACTGTTGATACGAAAAGTGTTATTGTTTTAAAATATTTATTTTGGTTTTTCTTACTGTTTCATTTGTGTTTTGTGTGTTTTTGTGGTGTATATGTTTGTTGTGTTACTTTGTGACCTTGTTATTGTAACTGGTTGTTTCTCACTTGTTAATAATACAAAACATATAAATCAGAAAAACACTTTTTTACGCGATGGGACCTGCGCGGTCATCACTAAAAGCTAACTTCGGAGCGGCAAAGAAAAAATAATCGTACTGTACGTCGTGTCCATTTCGCCAGGGGTCGTATACAACATGTAACAGAATAAACGCAATACCTCTTACGGGGTCATTGTACTCGTCATTAAGAACAACTTTTACTATGGGACGAAACCCGTCATCGCGAAAAATAATCAGCTGTTTGGTCCATTTTGTCGCGTTATGCGCACAAATGTATTGCAGTCGATTTTTTTTCGGCGATTTCCCATAGTGCAAGTTATTCATAAAAATGAGTACAATGACCCCTTAAGAGATATTCTGTAAGTAACACTTTGTATTTACGATTAAATACCATAGGTCGATAAAATAAAATGAAAGTTAAGTATTCCCCCTGTTGTTATTTATTTTTCGGGTTTGGTATTTTTTTTGTGCCGGTCGCTGTAGATACAATAACTCTTATGTAGTCGGGTGGTTAAAAGGTTAAAGAGGATTCTTCTATAAATAAGGGCCTTAAAAATGTAATGTAAATAAAACAACCACAACATTCATTTTATGTACGACTTTATTTATAAAAATACATCACAAGGTATAATATTTTGAGCTTAATAATTGAAAGGTCCTGTATCAAGATAGAACACACTCCAACAGTTTTTTACCAATGAGATCAACGAGGAAACAATTTATAAAAAAAGGTACAAACTTGACACTAAATAACTAGAGTTGCTAGTTTATAATATCAATAACAATTTTGTATGATAGCAATATTAAGCGAAGCAAAAATCCTCCTCGAAAGATATTTTAAAACCACCAGTGCTCAGAAAGACAGGTTAATTATGACAGGTAAAATGTGCAAGGGCTCTACAAATGACACTTTAGTAGAATTCTATTAGGATCATAGTCTTAAGCATACAACAATCTGTCAAATTTCATTTTCATCTTTATCGCTAAAGAATAAGGTTCTATATTGATTGGCAAAAATTGACCGTTTTGGGTAGCTTAATGTGCTTTCTGATTCTACTAAAGTGGCATTTTTAGACCCGCTGTTGGAAACACTGGAAAGATTCACCAAAAAGATAAATACATTTAGAAATAGCAGCGTAAATAGGAGATAAGAATATTTAATATCACATAAAGGTACCCAAAACCGGGTTTCCAAAGTATATATATTATATTAAAATAGGTTGCATATCTGCAAGTCTTTGAATAGATATGAAATAGGTGTCAATGGATGTAAATCATCCATTTTCAGCAAGCTTTTAGAAAATGCAAAGAGCTATAAAACTACAAGTATCAATGTGATACTTTTAAGACACAGAAGAAGGGTAAAAGTGGTCATATAATAGATGGATAGGTTGTGGCGTAAATACGCTGACGTTATCCTTTTGCGCGCCGGAGCAAAACCGCATCGGCGTACCCCACCGCCAAGCCAAAAATTCTGTGTTCTTATGTCTCATATTTGTTACATTGGCTTACAAGGAAAGCTTTTGTTTGTGTGACAATAGCATTCAGAAGGTTTAAGAAACTGCATCAAAGAACAAGGTAGGTTTCAAACAGCGGAATTTCGAATTATTTACTGATGATTGCAAGATATACAAGATGTCGTTACATGCGTCAAGCATTTCAATTTACACCTTATTTCAATGCCATAAGGTCGTAAAAGGCGGTCTCGTGCATCGTAACATACCATCTACAATGTATGGATAAGCCGACAATTGGCTATTATGCGATCATCTGCACAAAAAAGCATGTCCCCACACTCATCCATCAGTAAATAATACAGCTAAGCCTATTGTTGGAAAGCTTCTCTGTACTTTGACGCACTTAATTTTTAACTAGCTTTTTCCCGCTACTGCGTACGTGCATTTCCCGTTCCCGTAGGAATTTTATGAAATCCTTATCTTAGCGAACCCCTACACTCCCCAAAGCTTTCTACGACCAGCAGTTTCGGCTGTGCGCTGTGTGTCATTCAGTCAGTAACGAAAGAATTTTATATATTAGAATTATATTGATCACTCGCCACATCCGTATACAAGGTGTGTTTTTCAAGTTTTGAGTGTCACGATACAAAACTATGAAGAATAACGAAAAAATCTCAAAAGCGTCTCGGTGCTATTTTAGGCGCCACCTCCACGAGCGAGTGTATCGTCGCGAGTTAACGTTTTGCTCATCAATGTCACTCGTCGAACTGCCGCGTGGAGACACGTTCATAAAGTTGCTGTAGAATGCAGAGGCGGGACGATAATATCGCCGTGACGCTCGTGGAAGAGGCGCTTTGGTTTTGATCAAAATCGGACTCGAGACATGAGTATTTTTCGCTGATCTTCATAGTTTTGGTTCTGGGAATTCACACCATTTGGAAAATTCGTGCTCTATGATTTAGACCACACAGATTTTTTAATGCGATATTTGTGCGCCTTTATACCTATAGCTTATTCAGTTCGACATATAAAGGTTTCTCTTACGTTACATAACTCTAGTTATTTAGTGCAACGTAAAGTCGCTTTGTGGTCAAACACTAACTCCTTACACAAAGAAACAATACACCGATTTAGTGTAGTTTATGGCACACGAAATTTAAAGAGAATAAATCTGGATAATTCAGCAAGAAAAGATTTTACACAAAGTTTTTTTTTTTAAGTATTACATACTTCTTACTAAATTTATATTTTATTCGCCATTGATAGGTACTTAAAGATATGCAATTGAAGTGTTTACAACATAAAATAATCTAAAATTTAAAAAAATATGTTAGTAGAATAGTTTTACTTATTGAACGCCAATTAATAAACACGCCAAAATATATAATACATTAACAAAAAAAAACTATATACAAGAAAGAACAAAGGCGCATTTTCTGTCTTTTTCATTAGTGTGGGCTATTTGCAGATAGCCTAAAAATGCACTGTTCGTTGTTGCAAAATATAAAAACGATAAGTCTACATCTAGTTAGTATTTTCAAGCCAGGTCACAAGTGGAATAGGTACATAGGTAGGCGAAGATTTCCAGTCGACCACTTATCGACCTTATTACAAAAAGCATAAGGGTGGAAAGTGGTCGGCCGAGAAATTTCAGTCGTACATTCATAAAAAAGTTTGATCAGATTTTGAAGGTGGGATACAGTGCGACGACGTTCAAAAAGTGAATAATGGCTTTAAAAATTAAATGTAAAAAATACAAAAATACTTATTACTAAAAGCCATAAGATATGCATGGTACTGGGATGACAACAATTATAAATTACCATAAAAATATACATGAATCCGGAAGAGGTATACAGGATGCCCAATAGGTACTTTCGTTCGCTATTTCGGGTTTGAATGAAGATCTGCCTAACTTTTTCTTTGGTATTAAACTTTCTTTTGTTTTCCTTCAAACCATTTTTTTGTCGTTACTTGCGTCAATCATATCAATTTACACTTTATTTCAATGCCATAAGGTCGTATAAGGCGATCTCGTGAATTGTAACATACCATCTACAATGCCATACATTGTTCGTTCCTAACTTTAGAACTTCTTTTAAGCCCGAAATGCCGAAATGAACGAATAGGCCTATTGCATTGTATTAAATGTTAGAACAATTCCGTTGCGAAAGACATGGTTGTTATCTTTATCTTTAAAGAGAGAGCGTTATTAACAATCAACGTGCGAGAAGGAGACAGACAAACGTCAAAGGTGACGCCTTTGTCCGCAACTGAACAGTGTATCTAACATTAAAGTACTGTCTTGGAATATAAATCTATCCATTTAATAATTCCTCCTTGAGCCACATATACGCTCTTCATACAACATTTTTTTTATTATTATTTTCGTATAATTTTTACACAGTTAAATATATCATTAAATTTAATTTATATTTGCCTTAAAATATGTAACACAAAATATTTTTTTTTTTAATTTTCAATCGAAAAATATTTGAGTATAGTTTGCAGACTAAATAGTAATATGGAGTTGGATTTAACATTAACCTTTTTCTAATTTTAATGAATGAATGAAGTCAAGCAATATAATGTTAAAATTAAACTACGACAGCAAATAATGATCTTATGACTATTACAACTTTTATAGCTACAAAACATTAAAATAACATGGACACCTATATCAAATGCTTGCATATTATTATTTAGCCCTACAACAATCCCATTCAATACATGTACTTACACATAAATGCAGGCTGTAGATTCCACATTCAAAATTATGTGTCAAACCAGCATGACAGTTGCTAACTGTATGCGCGGGAGTCGGTGGGCGGAGCCTAATTAAAGATCGGGATTTTTAAACACATTTGTTTGTAATTTTTGATGGCAAAGATCATACCATTTTTTATGATATTGAGAGTGCATGCCCAATTCTTATAGATACAAAATAATATAAACTGCTGCTTTGGTCATGCCCAATTTTATTTATGATAAAAAGTAGGGCAACACTGTCTCAGTTCATGTTGTGTGTGCAAGCCCAATTCTTATAGATACAAATATAAACTGCTGCTTTGGACATGCCCAATTTAATTTACGATATATAACACTGTCTCAGTTACATGTGTGTAACAATAGTGTTAGCCACATGGAATGTTCTTTTCCTGTATGCCATGAAACCGAATTGATGTCCATGGTAAACAGAAATATATTAAATACTAGCTGACCCACGCAACTTCGTCTGCGTCATATTTTCCATTAATGCTCGGCTCCTATTAGTCTTAGCGTGATGATATGTAGCCTAGTCTTCCTCGATAAATGGGCTATCTAACACTGAAAATATTTTTTCAAATTGGACCAGTAGTTCCTGAGATTAGCGCGTTCAAACAAACAAACTCTTTAGCTTTATAATATTAAGTATAGATTGCGCAGTTCTTGCAAAACACGGGTCATAAATACATGTTAAAAAAATCTCAACCTTTATCTCCTCCACCCTGTTCCATACGCACTCAAAACTGTGCCCAAAAACCTGTACAATACCAACTTACAACAATATCTTCTTCTCAAAATTCTTATTCTGCTCAAATTGCACGATCATTTCGTCATTCCTCGCACCTAACAGTTTCTTGGCCCTCTTCAAGTCATCGTAGAAGCACCTGCCTTTCTCCGAACGCTGTATATGTATTTTTGGGAGCAAGTCTTTTGACAGATACGATATGAGCTTCTGCCAATCCGTGAGCAGCGTGAAAGTTTTCGCGAGTCGAGTCTCAACCGGAATATGACCGTCAGAATGTTCGAACAAGACATTGATGACGTCTTTTGGGCACTTCATGGCTCTGCTAGCTTTGACGAATGACAGAATGAGAGTATCGACATTTTTGTGAGCGGTTATTATCGGTTTGTCGTATATGTTATTGCATATGTTAGCTTCTTCGGCTGGTCCGACGATGTAAATGATATGTGTAGCTAACCTGAAAGCTTCCTCTGCCCATATAAAGGGGTCTCCGTGCGAGGTGGTGGATATATCGCCGTCGAACATGACGATGAAGCCGTATTCTGAGCGCAGGTACGTGACGAATGATGCGACGCATTCGGCGTGCAGTCGATTCACGGGTGAGTATGCTACCAGTATTTTCGGCGGTGTTGGTATCATCATGGCTGGAAATAAAATGTTTATTTTTACAGCTGACTCGGCAAACGTTGTTTTGTCATATAAAAAAGCAGCCTATAACTACCAAAAAAAAAAAAAAACACAAAAAAATTCATAGAAATCGGTCAATCCGTTTCAGCGGAGTTCGATAACAAACACTGTGAAACTAAATTTTTATTATTAAAAGATTAATAACTAGTGTCACTTGTTTTTTTAAGGAAACTAGGGATCTGTTATTGATTTCAGTAAATTGGGTCATCATTTATTTCAGTCATCCCCGAAATCGCTAAAAATATTAGGATGAGTACAATTACCCCTTAAAAGGTATTGCATTTATTCTGTTACATGTTGTATAATTGTAGTTATTTGGTATCTTTATTTTTGTTAAATCAAAAGGGGGATTTATTTAAATTTTGGTTTTATTAGGGGTAAGTAATAATGTTTGTTTTATTTGATTATGGATTTTTTGTTATATTTATGTGTTTTACAATAATTACTCAAGTTATTTAGGTCAGCTATATTTTTATTTTCATGAGGAGCTCGTGGCTAAATAATAACAGCCACACGGTCGATCTTCAAGGTTAAGCAACGGTTGCCGAGGTTGGTCTGTGGATGGGTGACCATCTTAACATACCGAGTTTCCTCCGTGCCTCGGAAAGCACGTTAAGCTGTTGGTCCCAGCTGTCAATTGGAAATCTTTGGCAGTCGTTACGGAAAGTCAGAAGCCAGATAATCTGACACCAGTCTTGCCAAGGAGTACCGTGTTACCCCAGTTAATGGGTTGTGGAGGTCTGGTAGGCAGCCGCTCTACGTAAAATACTGGTATTCAGCTGAATCCGGTTTGACTGGAAGCCGACCCCAATATAGTTGGGCCAAAGGCTAGGCAGATGATGATATTTTTATCTTTCATAGCAAATGTAGTAAAACTTACCTAATTCCGCGTCCCTATTGCCGTCGTGGCAACAATACCGCCTGATGACGCGCAAGGCGATATAGTAAGCGAAGAGAGTCGCTACTATCAGCGCCGTGACACTCGCTATGCAGATGTTCAGGGTTTGAGGTTCGCTGCCTGGAAAGAGGGAAATTACATGGTCAAAATACAATCACGTAATGACATCATGCCAAGGGTAGCTAACAAATAAAAAAACTTTTTACAAAAAAATACAACCGACTTCCAAAAAAAAAAACAGTACAAAGTAAAAAATAACTTTAATTTCGGAAGTCGGTGTTTTTGTTAGTTTCTTCGTATTTTGACAGCGACTTCCGAAATTAAAGTTATTTTTTACTTTGTAGTGTTTTTTTTTCTTGGAAGTCGGTTGTATTTTTTTGTAAAAAGTTTTTTATTTTTCACTTTTTAGTGGTACTCCACACCTAACAACACCACTGCAAAATCGCAGAAAAGCAAAATACGCAATTTCGATTACTTGGATGACATAAAACCATCCAAGTAAACGAATTCCAGCTATTTCGATTTAAAATCCAAAGTTCGTAACTGATTTTGATAAAATTTAAATCGGACCAATCTGTAAGTATATCCTTTCAGATAAAACAAGAATTTTTCAAATCGGTTCATAATTGTCGGAGATATGAGGTAACAAACATAAAAAAAAACATACAACCGAATTGAGAACCTCCTCCTTTTTGGGAAGTCGGTTAAAAAACTAATCTTTGTAAAGATATAAAATAGTGAAGATAAAATATTTTTATTTTATTATTTTCTTCGACTTTATTCAATCTAAGAGTACTGGACTTTAATAGGAAAATGAACCTTATTCGAACAGTAAAAAGTCGGCATTCGTATGATTATGTATGATTGATTTAAATTCTTTATAATAGTGAGCTTTAGAAATATGCACAATTGCACATTAGCTTTACTTCTAAAGCAGCGGTTAAACAAGCTTATAACAAGTAAATGCTTAAGTCTTGATAGACTTGAGCATTCAGGCTTTCGGGTTCCGCATCCAAAAAGGTAACCAACGGAACCCTATTACTAAGCCTCCGCTGTCCGTCCGACCGTCCGCCTGTCTGCCAGCGGACTGTATCTCAAGAATCGTAATAGGTAGTTGAAATTTTCAGATTGTGGATTTCTATTGCCGCTATAACAACAAATAATAAAATTTTAAGGTTTATGGTACAGAACCCTTTTTGAGCGAGTCCGACTCATACTTGGCCAGTTGTTTTTATCAAAATGATAGTGAAAATCGCATTAAGAGTGTGTATTCCGTCCACTAGCGCCGCCAATCGTTTTTTATTAATTGTGGTAAATTTAAGACACGTAGATAAAAAACCGCTCTGTAGTGCACTGAAGAAATGTATCTATTATTTTTTGACAGGATTTTTTTTTTACTTTAGAACATAAATAGTTGCCAAAGTCGATATTTTTGCTAAAAGTGGCACTTTTAGCAATAATTGCCGTTTTGGCTATTTAGCCATGAGTTATGTATTAAAAATAGCTGTCAAAAAATAATAGATACATTTCTCTAGTGCACTACAGAGCGGTTTTTTATCTACGTGTCTTAAATTTACCACAATTAATAAAAAACGATTGGCGGCGCTAGTGGACGGAATACACGCTCTTAAAATCCGATGCGTAGTTTAAAAGATCTTACTTAGCATACAGAGGGACTGAGGGCGGGAAGCAACTTTGTTTTTAACTTTGCAGAGATATCGTCTGCACTAAGAGATCAACTGATGTCAAACGTAGGTAAGTACTAATAAATGTGTCTGATCTAACCTTAGATACTAATAATACAGAATAAAATACTCTTTATTATGCACACCATATAAGTCGCAGAAAAGATACGTGAAGGAACATTACATAGGGTGGCACAATGGGCGGCCTTATCGCTAAAAGCAATATTTTCAAGACAACATTCAGATAATTATCACTACAAATAGTACAAACTATTAAACAGAGTCCTCCACCGCGTCTGTCTATTCGCGATAAACTACAAAAACTGCTGCACTGATTTTCATGCAGTTTTCACCAATGGATAAAGTGGTTCTCGAGGAAGGATTTAGTATATAATTTATGAAGCGGGCAAAGCCGTGGGCATCAGCTAGTTTCATAATAAAAATGCGTTGGGCGATAATAACAATGCAAATAAAAACAAAAATCTTATGCACTAAATGCTTTGTCATTTTAAACAATGAAGTTGCCTACACTTATATGGACATGAGCATTTATGGACATGGCCGCCTCTGATTGACTTCATTTGCAGGCGCCATTATGGGGCTATACAAGGTGCACATGATAAACAAATGTTGAGGCCTGATTCTCAAATTTAGACATCGGAATAGAACCCGGAGAGGGGTAGGGGCCAGTGCCTGCCAGGGTTGCGGAATTTGTCCGAAAGAGTTACCGCGGCCCTGGAATGCAAAAAGCATTAAGAGTAACACGGATGGGTTTTAGTCATTAAGAGTCTGACATAATTTTCCATACTTAAATAAAATGTATTGTGGAACTGAAATGGAGCTAGCTGGGCAGGACATCTGGAAAGGCGCGATGATGATAGGAAAAAGGCGGTGACCGTTCGAGGACTAGAATAAGAAGTGCTGGTCGGCCGGCAGGTCGGTTTCTGATAATTTATAACATTTAGATTCAAGCTTCGACACGTTAGGTGACCTCTAATTTTATTTTTACTTTATGACCGACGCAACGACGTTTGGACACTGACCACTCTTTTGGGGCGGCAGTTTCTGCTCTGCCCAGAGCGGGAGGAGTCATTTTATGTTTTTTCCATCTATACTAATATTACGACACGGTTGGCGCAGTGGTTGAGCGACCGACTGCTGCGCTGCGTGTCGCGGGTTCGATTCCCGCACGGAACAAATATTTGTAAGACCTACATGTATTTGTTCTGAGTCTGGGTGTTTTTCTATCTATAATATGTATGTATTTACAAAAAAAAAATGTATATAAGTAGTTTATCAGCCACATCGTTACCATAACACAAGCATTAGGTTGCTTAGCTTGGGACTATATGGCGTTGTGTGAAATGTCCAAGGATATATTATATTATTATTATTATATTATCTATACATATAATAAAATCGTAGAGTTGCCGTGTCTGTACATTGAATATTTTCGCATAAAAAATACATAGAAATGTCAGAAAAATGACATAGAACACAAAAAAGCAGTTTTTGAAATTCTTTTCTGTTTGTCTGTTTGTCTGTGCGTCTGTATGTCTGTGCGTTTGGAGGAGCATCACGCATAAACCACTGATTGGATTCAAAATTTAGGTACTTCGAAATATTAAGTGATAATCGGAGCAACATTTAGTGTTTATTTCATCAAAATCGACCCACAAAATCAAAAGATATCGAATTTTAAAGTTTACGAAGAAACTTCATCGAGAGCTAAAATAGGTTGTTTTCATTGAGACTTCAGATACTTGCAATGCCATCTATTGAGAAATTTTTTAATAAGAAATGTGTGAAAAGACCCCGAAACAATGTATTTTTGAGTTATTTTTTAATTAAACACAAAATGTTTATAATTATATGTTATTATATTATCATTATTTATCGTAACGTGTAAGCTTCTAAGTTTGAACTTATGAGTAGTTAGGAGCATAAAGACAGTTCAGTTACGTTGTATATCGATAGATGGCGTTGTACTTATGACGCGTTTTTCTGAATCGCGGTGTTAAGATTCTCCGCAGTAGCATAAGGTCAGCCCCATGTTTTATGTTGTTTATCTTAAAGACGTATAATGTTGAAATTATTAGCTATGGATGGAAGTATGGATTTGATTGAATTACTAGAATGTTTTTCGATTTACTGGGAGGAGAGGAGAGTCTCCTCCGGAGTCCGGAGTTACCTGTATCCATAAGTAAACTGTTTTACTAACAGAAGAGGTGAATATTTGGTATTATGTTTCAATGTGGCTAAACTATATCAGCCGAACACGTCGATCTTCAAGGTTAAGCAACGCTTGCCGAGGTCGGTCTGTGAATGGGTGACCATTATAACAACCTAGCCTTTTCCTTCCTATGTTGGCTCGGCTTCCAGACAAACCGGATTCAGCTGAATACCGGTATTTTACGTGGCGCGGCTGCCTACCAGACCTCCACAACTCATTCAATGCAAGATTTCAGTCAGATTTTACTGGCTTTTGACTATCCGTAACGACTGCCAAAGATCTACAAATGACAGCCGGGACCAAAGGCTTAACGTGCTTTCTGAGGCACGAAGGAAACTCGGTATGTCAAGATGGTCACCCACCCACAGACCAACCTTCGCAAGCGTTGCTTAACCTTGAAGATCGATGCGTTCGTCTGTTATAGTTTAGCCTTGAAGATCGGCCCGTGCGGCTTTAGCCACGAGCTCCTCTATAATAAATCGATTCTATGAACCCAGTAAAACTTTTTTGATATTATAAAATCTTAAAACAAACTATATTTATCAGTGGTCTACGATCAGCAATATTGTCAGTAAAAATCGGAGAAAATGTGTTTCTTTTTGGACTGTTCTGGACGAAATTAAGAATCCACTTGATTCAGCACCATTCGTTCGATAGTTGGTTTTGTTGATTTTGATTCAAGATTAGTTTGTACCAGGAGATTAGGTACCTGGGCTGGTCGGCATTTCAACCGATAGAGATGATACAGTGCCCTGCATTAGGTACCCTCTTCATAATTATATTCTTAATTCGAGAGAGAGATCAGGATACGTAACTGAACGTAGATTTTGTATATTATGCAATCTATACTAATATTATAAAACAGAAGAGTTTGTTTGTTTGGTTGAACGCGTTAATCTCAGGAACTACTGGTCCGATTTGAACGAGCTCCTCTATAATAAATCGATTCTATGAACCCAGTAAAACTGTTTTTGATATTATAAAATCTTAAAACAAACTATATTTATCAGTGGTCTACGATCAGCAATATTGTCAGTAAAAATCGGAGAAAATGTGTTTCTTTTTGGACTGTTCTGGACGAAATTAAGAATCCACTTGATTCAGCACCTCTACCACCAGCAATCTATACTAATATTATAAAGCAGAAGAGTTTGTTTGTTTGGTTGAACGCGTTAAGGTGGCTCTAGTCGATATTTTTTCCATAGAAACTTCGGGAGGGTATTACTCCGCTGTTTGACAGAGTACATCAAAAGTTAAACATAATATCGTTTTGTCATATTATTAGTTTTGTCTGTATGGAAACAGAATGGTAAAATAAACCGCCATTAAAAAGTTATGAGCCACCAAATCTTTCAGTGTTAGATAGCCCATTTATTGAGGAAGGTTATAGGCGTATATATATAATCACGCTGAGACAAATAGGAGCGGAGCAGTAATGGAAAATGTGACGCAGACGAAGTTGCGCGGGTCAGCTAGTTATATTATAAAGAGGTAAAATTTGTTTGTAAGTTTGTATGTAGGGGGTAATCTCAGGAACTCCTGGTCCGATTTGAAAAATTCTTTCAGTGTTAGATAGCCCATTTATCGAGGAATGCTATAGGCTATATATCATCACGCTAAGACAAATAAGAGAGGAGCAATAATGGAAAATGTGACGCAGACGAAGTTGCGCGGGTCAGCTAGTACTTAAATAAAATTGATTGTGGAACTGAAATGGAGCTGGGCAGGACATTTCGAAAGGCGCGATGATGATAGCATAGGTAGGAGTAAGGCGGTGACGGAGTGGAGTACGAGGACTGGAAGAAATGTTGGTTGGCAGATCGGTTACTGACAAGTGGTAATATTGTGATTCAAGTTCAACACGTCCGTCGGGTGACCTCTAATTTTATTTTTACTTTGTGACCGACGCAACGATATTTGAATCCCGACATCTCTTTTGGAGCGGCGGTTAAAAATCAATTTATAAACAAAATTGATATACGTATACTTTAATTCTGCCAAAATATTTGATAATTCGGTCCTATTATAAACGTAGCCAAACTAATATTACAAATGCGATCGTATCTCTGTCTGTATGTAGGTTTGTCACCTCTTCACGTCTTAACGGCTGTACAGAATAGGGTAAAGCTTGGCACACGGATGGATCATGTCCAGGAAAAGAATATATGATACTAAGTTCGATTTTTCCCTTGGAATAATTATCCACATTCACGCGGATGAAGCCGGCTGTTAGAAGCTACTTATATTTTTTTACATTGGCAACAGAACACTCAGTTAAAAGGACCCCGCATAAAATTTGCAATTATTAAAAATCTTTTTTATAACAAGGTCAAAAGTGCATAATATCTATTTGAGTAAGTTAGACAGTACCTGGTACTGCCTGGGTCTTAATAAAATATAAAAGAAACGATAAAAAAACACCATTTTTTTCCTGCTACCATTTACAAAGTCAGTGAGATCACTTCCATTTATACGCTTATAATTTGACATTATAAAAAACTTTATTTCGTAGAGATAAGAGCGATAGTTGTTCGTCGCTTAAGTGTGAGATTCACCGTCCTGTCGATCGACAGTTTTGTTTTCGTTTTTACTGGGGAAATTACCGAAAAATATAACGATACCTTGACGTTGGTAAAGCTGGGTCTCTCCCAAAGATAATACGAGCGAGAGATAATTTAGAATAGAATGATGTTATTGAAATACTTTTTAAACTTTTAACTCCGTTCAATAATTATTATTAAAGTTCGATATCGTTAAAGCCAAATCGCCTTTTATTATGGGAATATAACTAGCCTAGTAGTCAACAACATTTTTTTTAACCGACTCCCCAAAAAGGAGATTATCAATTCGGTTGTATGTTTTTTTTTTAATGTTTATTACCTCATAACTCCGACAATTATGAACAGATTTGAAAAAATCTTGTTTTATCTGAAAGGATATACTTGCAGATTGGTCCCATTTAAATTTTATGAAAATCGGTTATGAGCTTTGGATTTTAAATCGAAATAGCTGGAATTCGTCTACTTGGATGATAGTTTTATGTCATCCAAGTAATCGAAATTGCGTATTTTGCTTTTCTGCGATTTTGCAGTGGTGTTGTTAGGTGTGGGGTACCACTAAAAAGTGATAAATAAAAAACTTATTACAAAAAAATACAACCGACTTCCAAACATGTAAATAGTTTTTTTTCATTGATAGGTTCTCGTTCGACCACAATCTGACCTGATGTGGTCAAAGATAAATTATTATCAGAATAATATGTTTACACCAAAATAAAATTTTTCACCGATGACCTCCAGATATAGCATTCGTTATTAATAATTACACCATCTGTAGCTAACCTACCTATCGTCGGGGATGGTGCAAATCCGCGGAACTAGCATTGGATAATTCCGCGTACTTATCTGAAAATCGTAGCCATACAATATAGTATATATTTTATAGACTTGTAATTGATTTCTATTAATATACCTACAATATAGACTAATAGATTTCTACTGTGAACAGTACCTAAACCTCATGAATTATATTACTCTCCATGTAAAAATGAGGTCATAAGCCGTTTTTATAAGAAAAATAATATATTAAGGTGGAAGCTCCACGGTAGCCCGCGAAATTCAAATATTTTTATGTTTTTTTGCAATTTGCTGGTCAGTGTGAAGCTGTATGTTGAACAGAATACGGTTCGCGATCGTAAAGAGCATTTATCTAAAGGATTATAACCATTTGAATCATCAATATATCTAAGCTCATAGAACTCGATTGAAGGTTTTTTCGTGAAAAAGTCATTCAATCGAATTGTATGAACTTAACTTAAGGGTTATATTGATAATTAAAATGGGTATAATTCTTTTGATAAATATGCGTTACGGTCGCAAATCGTATTTTGTTTAACATACAGCTTCACACTGACCGAAAAATTGCAAAACACAAAAATATTTGAATTTCGCGGGCTACCCTGGCGCTTCCACCTTAACTTATAACCTTCCCTTCCCTTGTAAACCTACACGGAGTGCAGATACGCGGAATCATCCAATGTTAGTTCCGCAGATTTGCACTAACCCCGACGCTATTTTCAAGAAATAAAAATATTTGTATGGAACAAGCTTGCCTAAAAGTAACCTATTCAGTCTTTACTTAAAGACCCCTTGTAGCTATCAGGAAACACCGACTCCGGCAGAGAATTCCACTCCTTAGCTGTACGCACAATAAAAGTATTCCCGTATA
Source organism: Ceramica pisi (assembly GCA_963859965.1). Taxonomy (NCBI): domain Eukaryota; kingdom Metazoa; phylum Arthropoda; class Insecta; order Lepidoptera; family Noctuidae; genus Ceramica; species Ceramica pisi. The sequence goes on from OY982538.1 coordinate 4,711,047, forward strand.
ATTTTATGCGTATGGGCTGTTGACTACGTATCACACCTTGGACACTAATCATGAGGGCTACTCTCTAAGCCCGAAGTTTTTTGATATGATAAGGTTCAATATGTACTGTCAAATCAGTTTCTATCAATTTTCATTAATTCTTAGTGGTTAGGTGATACGGAGCAGAATACGCCTGCAACAAAGCTACTAAAAAACTACGGACTTCGGGCTTAGAGAGAAGCCCCCCTGCTCTCTTTTACAGGGAGTGTGCTATAAACCACCTCGTATAATAGTCGGCACGAGTCTTGAGCAGACTCCATTGGTCGGTTTGATGACGACAGCTCTGACGCTTCACGTTATTGGTTCGTCAGTCAATGCTCATCGTTTATTGACCTAATTTTCGTTCGCCCACCGCACATTGGCGAGATCACCCCGCTGAATATATCTGTGCTCACGACTCGTGCCAGTTACTATAACAGCTCTGTTATAAAAAATACTCACTAATCATTATCCTGGGACTCTCCACAGATTTACAGCCAATGCCCCTCTTGTCGTGGCACTTCGCATGTAAGGGTGTCACCACAAAACTGAAGGAACCATTGGAACCCACAAAGTTGTAGTCATAGGTTACTTCATCGGTGTTATTCAGTAGTGGCATGGTGGTCGCCATGACCTCGCGAGCTGGTCCCCTGACCGCTGGAGTGACCACTTGGATGCGGTACGCGCGAATATTGAGTTGCTTTGGAGGTGGCATTATGTGTAACCGCATGATGGTCGGGAATATTTCTATGTATATGAATGGCTTCCATTTTTCTTCGGTTGTCGATTCACCTGAAAAATAATTGGTTCTTAAAATAATGGTCAGTCAGAAAGAGGTACTCGCAGGTCTGCTCCTTTTTCTGTGCATAACTTTTCTTGAGTAATTTGTAAAATTATAGTTAGCTCAATAAATTATTAATCTAGGAAAGTGATTCATATCAGAAATTAGGCACATAATGTTCATTATAAACGATAGTGAGCAAGCATTTGTGAGATGTGTAAAGTGTAAGATGTGGTCTCCTATAAGGCTATAACAGAAGGAATACACTTAAATTTTAATATATACATGTGGTTACATGTATCACTGTGATGTACTTAAGTCAAATTAACATTTCACCTAACAAGATATAATAATAAGTTGGAAACTCGCCTAAATCCTAACAGACACGACATTTTATGAGATATTTGACACGTTTAGAACGCCAAAATGAATGTGTATACGAGTTTCCAGCTTACTATCTCTCATTACCCATATTTTATGCTAATATGACTGTACTATTATAAGTGTGCATCCTTTGTAGCTCTAAAAATATCGATCTACAATAAATAAAACTTACTTAGCATCTCCGCAGAGGGTATATTAAAGTAGTACTGTCCCCTATTCACAGTCCGATCCTCCGCTGTAGCTTCAAAGTCGAGTATATGGCTCTGACCATCCCTATCGTCAGTCTTTGGCCAGTAGCAGTCGTAGTACAGGACCGAGTCTTCGTTGATGCTCACTTCGTTCGACATCGTTATGTCCCTGCAATGATTCTTTGCGTCCCTGTACTTGTCTTGGAAGCGGAACTTCATGGCTGTAAGGGAAAAGGATAGAATAGTCTTTATTTTGTACTAGCTGACCCGCGCAACTTCGTCTGCGTCACATTTTCCATTACTGCTCCGCTCCTATTTGTCTTAGCGTGATGATATATAGCCTTAACCTTCCTCGATAAATGGGCTATCTAACACTGAAAGAATTCGGACCAGCAGTTCCTGAGATTAGCGCGTTCAACCAAACAAACAAACAAACTCTTCTGCTGTATAATATTAGTATAGATAGAGTGACATTATGGGCGACCTTAAAGTAAAGAACCTCAAACAAACCTAAAACGAAAATCTGATTGGAACAGTGCCTTTTGCTATTAAATTATGTTTTACATGCTTTCACCCGCGACTACGTACGCGCATACTCTGTTTTATCCCGTTCCAGAAGGAATTTCGCAAAATCATCTCTTAGGGCCGTTTTCTTGTCATGCGTGTTTTCGCCCGCGTCGGTATCTGGGGGGCTACTCTCTAAGCCCGATGTCCGTAGTTTCGGGCTTAGTTGCGGGCGTATTCTACTCCGTATTAATTACGGACTTACGATTAGGTCCGAACCCGAACTAAAAATGAATGAGAACACGATTTCACAGCGACTTCCAATAGTGTTGACATTAATTCTTATTGGTTAGGTAATACGGAGCAGAATACGCCCGCAACTAAGCCCGAAACAACGGACATCGGGCTTAGAGAGTAGCCCCCCTGGTCCGCATGCGGTTCTTCTATCTTCAGTGCTGTTTTTACTATGACGCGGGTGGTCATAGTATATGACCATGCGTGTGACCCGCGTTTCGTGTTTAGTCATTGGCGACACGCACGATACTGCAGCGTTAAGCGAAATTTTTCTCCTGCGTGTGACCAGGAGCGAGCTATCACCCGCGTGCAGACGAGATCCGAACGCGGGTGAAAACACGCATGACAGGAAAAGGGCTCTTAGTGCTCCTCTACACTTTCTACACCACCCTGACACACCACCACCGGCTGGTGGCTGGACCACCTGGCGATTATCATGGCACTTTGCGCGAAAAGGTTACAAAATATATTTTGTTCAACTACTCTGAGAAGAGACAACAAAACTAACTTAGAATCTGAGACTCATCTTGGGTGGAGCAGTCATACGAGAGCATGCTGAATGCCTGTATTCTGTACAAAACAGCAGTGACAATATTATGAGTCACTGTAGCTAGCAACACGTTCCACGAAACAAAACATATCGCCTATTCACAAGTAACTACTACATTTTTTTTATTTATTTAATGCCAAAAACAATTTGAATTTCCCAGATTCAAGATTCAAAACATTTATTTCAAATAAAACAATTACAGGCACTTTTGAAATATCAAGGTCGGTCAGTCAAAAAAGTGAAGCTATTTGCAAGTCCTTACTAAGTAGCTATGATATTATTCTGCAGGAAAACCCAATCAAAATAGCACGTAAGAAATATAAACAGAGGTATAGAAATAGACATCATATAGGACATAATGCATGATGATGTCACGCCAAGATAAACGAACGTTAATAAATCGTTGTTATTGTTTTATAAAAAGCGTTTATTTTAATTAAACCATTTGATTGAAATGAACAAAGAGGAAAACGAGAGGTGGCGAGACGACCTGGAGGCGTACCATGAGGCCTGGTTCTAGGTGGCACAGGAAAAGAATTCCTGGAAGAACTTGGGTGATGCCTTTGCAAGCCGAGTGACTTGATAAAAATCCATTTGAATTATCAAGGCGTCAAGAAAGCCGAAGCCCGAAGGAACGCCAAACTAAAGTGGCAGTGGGCAGGGCACACTGCTCGCAGAACAGATGGTCGATAGGGCCGAAAAGTTCTGGAGTGGCGACCGCGTAACGGAAGACACAACGTTTGAAGGCCTCCCACAAGGTGGACCGATGACCTGGTGAAGGTCGCGGGTAGCCGATGGATGCGAGACGCACAGGACCGGTTGTTGTGGCTACACTTGGGGTAGGCCTATGTCCAGCAGTGGGCATATTTCGGTCTTTCGGCTGATACGATGATGATTAGGAAGAAAGCCTTTTTAAATTGGTCAACGACTTTAAAAGCTAAAGCTTCTTGAAACAACCTTGAAGAATTCCTGTGTGAGTCAATATAAATGTGACGAACCTTTAATAAAAACCCCAAGAGACGAATAAACTACATAGCTGCCGTTGCGTATCGGTATGCAAGACGTATAATGTTAGAATGGATGTGAGTAATACGTTAATTTTATTATTTCCTTTCTACGAAGATATAGTAACCGGGCCGAGTAGTGAGCACAGATAAATGCAGCGGGGTGATCGCGCCAATGTAAAAACACCGACTTCCGAAATTAGCTCAGAAGCAAATACAAGCTTCTTGACATAAAGACTATACATCCCCTGGTATAACTAGTGTTAATTGTATCATAGGGACCAGACTAGAAGTGGTGAACAAGCATTATGCCTTGTTTCAAATCCACAAGCTACGAGTCGTAATTACCACTGCTATGTATGTTATTTCAACGGAATAAAAGTCATTAAGTCACCGTCTTTTTTTGTTATTCGTAAATTATCGCTACGAGTAAGTAAAGTCTCCATAAAAACTTACTTTTCCACTTAATATTACTGAACATAATATTCAGGACCGTGTGGTTCATATCAAATGAGTTGTAATGGCGTATTGTCATGATGTACGGCTTAAGTGTGACGCCACCGATATGGGTGTTCGGCGACAGGGGACCAAAGTTCATGTCGCCACATTCCTGGCTGTCTGGAGGGTACACCTTCATACTGCAGGCGTCATAGTCCGCGTGGGTTTGGCCGGGGATCTGAAAAAAGAGGTTCAATCAGTAAAAAAGACTCCGGAACGTTGTAAGATGAGGATGGTCTCTTTAAGGTCATGTTGCGTACAGCATTGTTGTGTTCCGGCAATTAGAGATATGATAGCCAGTTCCTCTATGTTAGAGGATTCCGGGTGAAACTCGCTTCCATCTTCGGCCTAATCATCACTTTCCATCAGGTGAGATTTGGGCCAAGAGTTTCCCCGTTTTGAATAAAAAAAAAAAAAAAAAAAAATGTTTCCACATATAACCAGCTCGCACGTTACTTTCTTTTTACTATTGATAGGCATACGTTTGACCGCTATCTCACCTGATGTTAAGCGATGATGCGGTCTAAGGTGGAGCACGCTTGCCTAGAAGTAGCCTATTCACTCTTGACTTAAAGACTCCCAGGTTGTAGCTATCAGGAAACACAGACTCAGGCAGGGAATTCCACTCCTTAGCTGTACGCACAATGAATGTATTCCCAAAACGTTTTGTGCGTATAGATGGGATGTCCACCACGTACCGGTGGCGCATCGCCGTACGTCTTGTGGTCCGATGGTGGAACGGGTTTGGCGGAATTAAATTATGCAATCCCGTCGCATTCTCCCCAAAATGTAACCGATAGAAAACCGACAGGCCAGCAACTCGGCGTCGATGCTCAAGACTTTGGAGCTTCGATTCGTTAACCACTTAACCACTTTATTAATTTAATAAATAAATTTTAATCCTTAAGCATCCTTAATTATACGCCGTATTTTACAAAAAACCGGACAAGTGTGAGTCGGACTCTCACACTAAGGGTTCCGTACCATAAACAAAAAAAAAACACGTTCTTGAGATATAAACCGTTGACAAACAGACGGACGGACAGCGGAGGTTAGTAATAGGGTTTCGTTGGTTACCCTTCAGGTACGGAACCCTAACAAGGAAGCTTAAGTAAACGCAAACAATGGTTGGCCTTATCGCAATCGGTGATCTTATCTAGTCAACCTAGAATGGACACTATGATGCACGAAATTGCCTGTTAGGTAGCCGCACGTAACGAGCTTTCGGCTATTTAGGTAGTAGGCTATCTTGGAACAACGTACAACGTGCTACTTAACTCGCACGCGACCAAACCAGCAGTGTCGCTGCAAACCAGCGCTGTGGCTCTGTCTCGCACACGAGTCCCAGCATTATGCTGAGAGATGGCCATGGAATTAGGTGCTATTTTATTTTATTTGGGTATGTGTCATGTTTGGCGCAAATAAACTCTTTCTTTCTTTTTTCTGAACCAGACTAGTAAAAACATAGATTGAGAGAACGTTCGAACGAGAAACTTGTTTTCGAATTCCTATATGTTTAAGGCGCCCACTACACGGTAGGTTTTGCTGCCAGTTTAACCACAGACTACGCTGTGACTGATGGATAACCAGGGCTGCCAGATCATTATAATCGGTCGGGGAAGCTCCAGGGTAGCCCGCGAAATTTAAATATTTTTATGTTTTTTGCAATTTGCCGGTCAGTGTGAAGCTGTATGTTGAAAAAAATACGGTTCGCGATCGTAAAGAGCATTTATCTAAAGGATTATAACTATTTTAATCATCAATATAACCCTCTAAGTTCATAGAGCTCGATTGAATGTTATTTCGTGAAAAAGCCATTCAATCGAGTTCAACCGAGCGGAAGCAGAAATACGTCATCTGTGTACATTTCAACCGTGTTACTAATAACTATAGCGGTTCATGAGATGCAGTCTGGTGACAGATGAACAGACAGACGGACGGACAGCGGAGTCTTAGTAATAGTCGTTTTACCCTTTGGGTACGGAACCCTAAAAAAGAGAGTATTCCTATCTGCCCTGGACGTCTGTTCCTAAAAAAGAGACAAATGGGAATTTTCGTGTCATCTGCACCTCGACTTCGTTCTGGCTTGACTTAAGAACTGGCGAGCAACTTCTTTATCTCATGTTCTCAACCTCGGAAACATATCATATCATACAAGTGCGTTATTATTCTAAGCATACAAGATACAAGATGCGGAAATTGTTCCACCCGGATTTAATATATTACGATGTGATCGAGCGGATGGTCGAAAGCAAGGCGGCGCGCTTCTCGTGGCCACACACCGGTTCGAGCTGCGACAACTACCTATCTTGGACGCGTCAATAGACACTTGTGTGTTCGAAATGGTTTGTGCAACGGTACATTTAAATAAACGTTTTTTGTTTGTGTGTTGTGTTGTCTATATTCCGCCAGGTAGTTCGGAAAATGATTACATGTTGTTATTTAGAATAATAGAAATTTTTTGTGATAGGTATGGAGAAGTTATTGTAATTGGTGATTTTAATTTATATTCTTGTCCTGCTAATATTAGTAATTATTTCGAATGTTTTTTGTCATATTGCGAGTTCACTCAAAGTAACACAGTACCCAACCATTTAGGTCGTCATCAGTTGGATTTGGTTCTGAGTGCAGGCATTAGCGGAGGAGTGACGGTGGTAGCGGCGGATGAGGCGCTGGTGCCGGTCGACGCGTACCACCCGCCGCTAGCGGTTAGCGTGCGCCCCGCCTCCGCCCCGCCGACGACCCCCGCCGACGACCCCCGCCGTCGTTCGCGATTCTAGTGCACAGCAAATTAGACCACAGTGGAATAGGGCTGATTTTCAACTGTTATATTCTAGGATTCTTTCCATAGACTGGAGTATGATGTACGGAATGCATGATTTAGAAGAAATGTTGAAATTCTTTTATGATAATATTAATTGTACTATTAATGGGTGCGTACCCCGGAAAAAACTTAGTAGTGGAAATTCGCGGTATGTGTACCCAGTATGGTACACGAGAGATATAATAACAAATATACAAATTAAAGCCAGACTTCACAAGAAATTCAAAAAAACTAAGTTGGATAATGATTATCACAAATTTGCGGAATGTAGAACTCGTATAAAAAAGTTAATAGAAACTGCGCATATACAACATAAAAATAAAATTCAGTATCAATTTGTAAAGGATCCGAAATCGTTTAGGCAGTATATAAGATCGAAAAGAAAAACACTAAATAAGCAGAGTATCATAAAAGAAGGTCAACATCTAGCAGATGATGAGTGTGCTGTGTAGTTCGCTGACTTTTTTGAGTCTGTGTACAGCAAGGAGCCACCCAAACTAGACGCGTGCGCGGCGGGGCGGCGGAGGTCGGCGCGACCAGTGCACGGGTACACATTGAGACGCTGAGTCGCGCGGAAGTTCAGCAGGCACTTGGGAGTCTCAAGCCAAAACGTTCGTCTGGCCCAGACGGGATACCAGCGTTTCTGTTCCGAGACTGCGGGAGGGTACTGGCGGAGCCATTACTTCACATTTTTAATGCATGTTTACAACAAGCCACGTTCCCTCAAAGGTGGAAGATCACGCGCGTTGTTCCGGTTCCTAGAGGAAAACCAAGTTCAGATACCTGTAATTATAGACCGGTGGCTGTACTCTCCACGCCTGCTAAAGTACTCGAGTCGGCTATTCAGCGCTCCGTTCAGGAACAAATGCGTGCGCGTCTGTCAGATGCGCAACATGGGTTCCGACCTGGACGCAGCACTGCTACAAACCTTATTAACTTTATGGTACAGGTGGTGCCGGCGGTAGACTCGGGGGTACAGGTAGATGCTGCGTACTTCGATTTTAAAAAGGCGTTCGATACGGTGGATAATGACATGTTGTTAAGGAAGCTCGCGAAAATGGGATGTACACTACCTCTACTACAGTTCTTCGCTAGCTATATGAAGGATCGCCAGCAATATGTCGACTACAATGGCTGTGTATCTCAACCGTATTACACGAGATCGGGCGTGAGCCAGGGCAGCAATGTAGGGCCTCTCGAGTTTATTGTAATGATAAATGACTTGCCGGAAGTCGTCAGACATGGGACTTGTTTATTGTTTGCGGATGACCTGAAATTGCTGCTCGAGATTCGGGATCACTCGGATTGTGAACGCCTACAGGAAGACATTGACAGAGTGGTCGAATGGAGCAAAGACAACAAACTACATTTTAATGTTGCTAAATGTTCGGTGATGTCGTTCACTCGCGCGCGAACTCCCTTGAGTTATCAGTACAAGGTTGAGGATGTGCCGATGCAACGAGTGTCTCAAGTGCGAGACTTAGGGGTAGTCTTCTGTCAGGAACTAACCTTCCGTGAGCATATCAATAAGATATGTAAGAAGGCATACAGAAACCTAGGTTTCGTACTCAGGCAGTCCCAAGGATTCACCAACATCACGACACTAAGGGTACTATATGACGCATTAGTCAGAAGTCACCTCGAACATAGTGCATTCATTTGGGCTCCTCATGAGGCGAAATATAGTGTTATGTTGGAACGTATCCAAAATAAGTTCACGAGACACTTGTATTACAAGCTGTATGGGGTATATCCATTATACCCATTGATGTACCCTACACTATTTGTTCTGGGTATGGTAGGGTATAACACTCTAAGAGTACGACGGGAGTTTTCGCTCGTAGCGTATGTAGTGAAACTACTACGTGGCGTAGCGCATAACCCGGGAGTGCTGCGACACCTGCAGCTGTACGTGCCCGACCGGTACGTGTGGAGGCGGCGACGCCCGCCCCTGCTCGCTGTGCCTGCAGCCAGGACCAACCTACTGGCGAGAACTCCTCTCACTAGAGCCATACGCGTGGTGAATGAGGTTCACGGGAGGGTTGATGTATTGTGGTGCAACTTGAGTGAATTCGCAAAAGTTACACTATATGTAATAAGTTATTTAGATTAAGATATTTTTAAACTAGGTATAAGGTGTAGATTTAGGATTTAGTTAGTAAGGACACTCTGTCGCATTGGATCCTATGATCCAATGCGACAGAGTGTACTATCATTACAGATCTATATCTGTAATGATAGTGTAGTTAAGATTGTTATAAATAAATAAATAAATAAATATCTTCATGATTCTGGTACTACCAGACTGGTAGGTAACTGAGGAGGGTTGATAAGCGCTTTTAATTTTGGACTCAATTTTTTTGTGTAGGTATGTAGGTATGGTAAAACTATTGAGGTCATACGATTTAAAAGAAAAACCTCCAACATGTTTCTTCGCTCTTGGTACTCTTGGTATCCTAAACGCTCACAATTCCAGCGCCGGAAATACTTCTTAATGTTTCTGGCCTCCTTTGTCACTTGTGAATCTTTAGCGATCATAATTCTAGCCAAGGAAACACTTCGGCAAGTCTAAATCCTAACCGCTCACAATTTCAGCCCCGGAAAAGTACAGCCAGTATGTTAGCTTTATGACATTATTATCTATGTATATTGCGATCAAATTTCGTATTATTGCAGATGTTTAACTGTATATACGACTAGCTGACCCGCGCAACTTCGTCTGCGCCACATTTTCCATTATTGCTCCTCTCCTATTTGTCTTAGCGTGACGATATATAGCCTATAGCATTCCTCGATAAATGGGCTATCGAACACTGAAAGAATTTTTCAAATCGGACCAGTAGTTCCTGAGATTACCCCCTACATACAAACTTACAAACAAATTTTACCTCTTTATAATATTAGTATACATTTATTTGCCTGCCAGCAAGTAAATCGAGGCTATCCTACCTGCGGATAACCTATCGTGTAGGTACGGAAATGAGTGATAGTTACTTTGCATAAAATTCATCATCTGCCTAGCCTTTTCCCAACTATATTGGGGTCGGCTTCCAGTCAAACCGGATTCAGCTGAATACCAGTATTTTACGTGGAGCGGCTGCCTACCAGACCTCCACAACCCATGAACTGGGTAACACGGTACTCCTTGGTAAGACTGGTGTCAGATTTTCTGGCCTCTGCATAAAATTGATTGACGAAAATCTGAATATTTAATTAGTCACGACTTTTAATGGATTTTTATGGAATGGGTAATAGTTCGTCACGTATTTAAGAATGTGCGTCTAATGTCAATGAAATCCATCACTCACCATCATTCGACAATTTCGACATTCATGAGTTTTGGAATTGAGTGACGTTTGCATGAGCGCGTAATGGGGGACTTATGGTGCAAACTAGAGACCGGCTTGCAAAAGGACGATATTATTTCATGTAAATCGCATTCGAAAGCCATCAATCAATACAGATTCTTTTGACAACGGAGTCGATTTTAAATTCTTATCACATAAAGATTACAATGCAGGCATGACGACTGTTATGACGTCAATATCGATTCCACATCAATAAATTACAACAAGGTGACACTAAGAGACGCCTCCGGCTATTACGAAGCCCTACTAATATTATAAATGCGAATGTAACTCTGTCTGTCTCTTCTTCATGCCTAAACCACTGAACCGATTTGAATGAAATTTTGTACAAAGATAGTTTGCGACCTGAGAAAGGACATAGGAAAGTTTATATCCCGGAAATCCCACGGGAACGGGAACTATGAGGGTAAATAGGATTAAATATATATATTCCGGGAGTATTATCACGGGCGAAGTCGCTGGCACACGCTAGTTAGGATATAATAAAACTAACTGACCAGTGCAACTTCGTCTGCGTCACATTTTTAGGGTTCACAGCCAGTTTTCCCGGATCTACTCGACCGATTCTGGTATTTATGTGGAGTCCTGTGACCCAAACATGGACGCGTTACGTCAAATAAGTGTGGCGTCACTTTAAAACTAGAAAATAAAAATAAAAAGTTTTCAAAACTATCGTTTGATATATAAAATTTATATTTTTATTTATTTATTATTATAAAATGAAAGGGCTTACTGTGAGGGTATAAATTGTATTTATTTCATAATTTTAAAATATATATTTTTGAAGTTATTCAAGACATTAGATTAAAAATGATCATTCCCCACCATACTCATCCTACCCATCTCCAAAACTACATAGCTAAAAATTAAAAAAAAATGCAGATGGTAGTAGTTCTATACCTAAAGATAACAGGAAAACTTATTAAAAGGTTGTAGTGTAAAAATAACATGTTAAAAAAAATTGTTTCATAACCCTTTGCCTTTTCTTTTATCCTAGTTAAAAAATTAATACTCTCGCTATAAATTCTTTAACATCAAAATCTGAAATTGGCACTTAATTCAAATAATTGTAAAAATATTCTTAAAATCATCGTCAGTTTTTCATTACATATTTGATTAATCTGTGGGTAATAGTGTGGGTTATTTTTTTAACTATTTAACTTAAGATTCTTTTTGTATCGCCTTAACAAGCAACTGTTTTTTTAATGAACCTATAAAGGTATGGACACATGCATGACAACAATAAAGTTTTTATCTATACTAATATTATAAAGAGGTAACATTTGTTTGTAAGTTTGTATGTAGGGGGTAATCTCAGGAACTACTGGTCCGATTTGAAAAATTATTTCAGTATTAAATAGCCCATTTATCGAGGAAGGCTATAGGCTACATATCATCACGCTAAGACTAAAAGGAGCCGAACATTATGGAAAATGTGACGCAGACGAAGTTGCGTGGGTCAGCTAGTCTAGATATAAAGATTAAAAGTAGTATCTAAATATAAAGTACTAGCTGACCCGCGCAACTTCGTTTGCGTCACATTATCCATTACTGCTCCGCTCCTATTTGTCTTAGCGTGATGATATATAGCCTATAACCTTCCTCGATAAATGGGCTATCTAACACTGAAAGAATTTTTCAAATCGGACCAGTAGTTCCTGAGATTACCTCCTACATACAAACTTACAAACATACAAACTTACAAACAAATTTTACCTCTTTATAATATTAGTATAAAGTATGTAGATAAAAATGCTTTGTTTTCATATAAAAACAAGTTAATCACATCATTAGATTAGCTTCAAAGTTCAAAATAAATGGAGATTGTAACATTTCTTGAAGCCAAATTTTATAGGCATGACAAAAAATACTGTAGTTATGAATTATGCACCTAGTAAATTGTATCTTTTATTCAGAGAAGTCACAACATATTATAAAACAAAGTCCTCTGCCATGTCTGTCGGTCTCTTCACGATTAACTCAAAAACTACTGCACCGATTTTCATGCTCATTATACCATTGGATAGAATGGTTTTCGAGGAAGGGTTTAAGTATATAATTTGTCAACCGACATACACACGAGCGAAGCCACGGGCATCAGCTTGTTCTGACATAAATATTTTGTAGCCAGAAGTCATTTCTGGTGTGAAAACAAGGTACACCAATCATACATAGGTAGGTTGTATTTGCAGCGGCAAACACAACTTGGTGAAATGAGGTTTTATAGGACTGACAGACATCCAATGTGAATTTATGACCCTGTTCACTGTCCAGAACATGAGCCACGTGTATGAGTGCACCAAGAGCCTACACTGTACTTATACCTGTACTTTGGGGATTTAATGTATGCCACCAATGCTGTAATTAACATAGCCACCTACAAGGCCCAAACTATCTAATTAACAATAGACTTGAAAAACTTTTTACAAAAAAACACATCCGACTTCCAAAAAAAAAACACTACAAAGTAAAAAATAACTTTAATTTCGGAAGTCGGTGTTTCTGTTAGTTTCTTCGTATTTTGACATCGACTTCCGAAATTAAAGTTATTTTTTACTTTGTAGTGTTTTTTTTTTGGAAGTCGGATGTGTTTTTTTTGTAAAAAGTTTGGCTCAACTTCGTTTTAGCAACTGTGGGTTTGGAGCTTGATTATTTTTTTGGGTAGAGTACTCTTCTTGTAGAACACTATCACAAAGTTATATAGCGCGCAACCACACAGTTTTAGAGAAAAAAAATCCTAAAAATTCAATTTTCTCTAACCTATTTACGAAAAAATGACATAATTTGCCACAGATAACTTAAAAAATCGGTCCAAGGTCGTTTCGTTTTACGGTCAGACTAAGTGACCACACATTTAAATGTTTTTTTTTATTGAATATTATAGTTTTTTACTTTATTTTATTTTTAAATAGTTGCGCAAGTATTGTGTTTTCAAATAAAAAGCAAATAATAAAATTAAATAAATAAAAAAAATAAAAAAAATCGCGGTTGTGGGTAACGAAACGTAATTTCAAAATATTTGATGTATGCGACGTTTATGTTTGATAGTTGTCATTCATTCATCGTTTGTACTCACAGTCGAGAGCGTCTATCGTACTCCTGTTTGTTTCAACGATTGAATGACACCATGGCGTCTCCGAAGTCCCCGGCTTCTGATACGTAATCTCGCGATCCCGAAGTGCTAAGTGTTGTGCAAATGTTGGACTCAAGTGAGCCACTTGTGCGTGCTACACCAAGGATTGCGTCTTCGAGTGTTGTGCAAGAGCGAGCGGAGCGAGCTCTGGACTTGGGGGCACCCCGACTCGGATAGGTTAGGTTAGAAGGGGATGGCGGGGTCGAGTGAGCGAGCGAAGCGAGCGAATAGACCCCGCCATCCCCTTCGAGGTTATTTTTTTATAAACCACCCAGAAGTAGGAGCCCCGCGCAGCGGGGCTCCGTCGACATTTTCTTTCAAATTAACATTTTTGAGGTTCGAGTATGACCTTGAGTATATTATTGACGTTGGAGTTTGATAGAGGGCAATATTCTACGATCTTAGGCATATTTTGACCTTGAAGTGTTTGACCTTGACCTTTACGAGTTTGACCTTGACCTTGAAGATGCCCCTGACCTTAATTTAGATGAAAAGCTTATATAGAGTCGCCACGTAATCTTCCCCACCCTTAATACTCCCACTATCCCACCAATCCCGAAAGAAAGTTTGGCGATTTTTTATTCAGCCCCTATGGTTTTGCGCGTTTTGGTACTTTCAAATTTACTATAGAAAAGGTGCATTCTACCCAAAAAAAAATACCTACTATAAAAAACGGCAGTTAGCTAATCCGAAGTCCTTCCAAAAGTTTATTTATTTTTCACTTTTTAGTGGTACCTCACACCTAACAACACCACTGCAAAATCGCAGAATAGCAAAATACGGTATTTCGATTACTTGGATGTCATAAAACTATCATCCAAGTAGACAAATTCAAGCTATTTCGATTTAAAATCCAAAGTTCATAACCGATTTTGATAAAATTTAAATGGGTCAATCTGCAAGTAGGTATATCCTTTCAGATAAAACAAGAATTTTTCAAATCGGTTCATAATTGTCGGAGTTATGAGGTAAAAAACATTAAAAAAAAAACACAACCAAATTGAGAACCTCCTCCTTTTTGGGAAGTCGGTTAAAAAGAAGAAATCCTGTCTACTGAACAGTCTTGTGTTCTTATTCTTCATTATTAGTTTTTTTAGGGCTCATACCCAAACATCACATTTATATTATAGTCTACAAACTCTGGAAGTACTGATCTGGTAAGGATACAAGCAATACCAAATTAGGCTTTTTTAATGATACTATAATATTTAATGACTATACAACTACTACTATTACTAGAATGACATTAGAACAACATAAGACATACTGGACCACCCCCAAATAAATGGCCTTTCAAGGAACAGAACTGAATGTTACTTGAAAGATCTAGGCCAGAAATCTATACTAATATTATCTATACTAATATTATAAAATGGTAACATTTATTTGTAAGTTTGTATGTAGGGTGTAATCTCAGGAAATACTGGTCTGATTTGAAAAATTCTTTCAGTATTAGATAGCCCATGTATCGAGGAAGGACATAGGCTACATATCATCACGCTAAGACTAAAAAGAGCCGAGCATTAATGGAAAATGTGACTAAGACGAAGTTGTGTGGGTCAGCTAGCTAAACTATGAAGACCCAGACAAGAAAGTATGTATAAACATTGGAAACATTTGAATAGGATTTTATCTTTTCAAAATGATATTTTCACATTATAAGAGAAATTATAACATAATAAAGATTAATTACATTTTTACAAAATTTGGAAACCATTGGATTTGGATGGGATATATTGTATTAAAAATCAATTACAATCTGACAGAGTTTGCAATTTTGCAGTGACAGATAGTAATAATTTTTATTGTACAAATACTTTTATTATTGCCAGAAGTACTGTTATTATCAATGGACTGAATGCATTCATGAGTCATATACAAAAAATAATTAATTAATACCAAGATGACTGCACATTAAGTAAATACATTCTTATTATCTACATCTGAATAAAAGCCATCTAGCCTTGAGTTTGAACTGATTGGCTCGAGTATCTATTGCATTGAAGAACTAAGAATAATTAACTATGTTGAAACAAACTTATAAACTGAATTTCTTAATCTGCTTTTCTGATCAACCTTGAAAAAATTATTGGAAGATGTTGACCACAACTATTATATATTTATGTCAATCACTATGGAAACTTATTTAGCTTGAATACTATGTGCAGAAACGTGTTCATTTAATTAATATAAGCGATATAAGGAAAATGATGGGTCAGACGGTGAAGGACGTGTATGTCAGATAGTGCAACCAGTCTTGCCCTTTCATAGCAAAAATCAATAGGTACTGATTTTAGTGATTGATGCAGATGCGGTTAAGTGCATTAAATTACAAATAATTGGCTACGTACCTCAGTTTTGCAGCTTAGCTCCGACGATTTATTCCCACATAGCTGCTTAAATCCAGCTACATATTGCAGAAAACAAACAAACACTAAAAACACTGTCCGCCACATTTTAATGGTATTGTCCGATTATATTAAAAGGGAAATTTGAACATAAATTTATTTAAGATTAACACATTATTATGTGCTCATCTTGTCCGGTTCTTTTATCTATTGGGTAAATAAAAAGTGAAAAAATAATAAAAATGTTTACGACGCGTTATCCGAGTCTACAAGCAAAATACGAAACTACGCAATCGTTGCGTTCCGTACTCGAACATTGTAAAGATTTTTATCATTATTCAGTTGAAGGGTTTACCCGTAGACAGAGTTTTCTAGATTCAGTTTTTTACACAGTAGGTTTTTTATCAGTTTAGCAAAAAAATACCAGACTATTTTTAATCGATTTATAAAGAAGTTCTCAACGCGGTTGGATTTTTTTTTACGCATGTACAGTCGGCAGCACATCAAGCTACCCGACACTGTCAAATTTTCCCAATCAATCTTGAACCTTATAGCATCCACAAATAAAATTGAAAATCTATTGAATAAATTTGACATATTGTTGTAGCTTGACGTGCTGGCGACTGTACTCCGATTATTCCGAGGTTTCTGATTCGATTTGTGAGATTCTTTTTCAGATCGATGCGGTGAATGTAAAAAAATAAATTCGGTTTGGCTCATTGGCTTTTATTTTTACTTATTTACCTAGATGATGTGATTTCTGTGACTGAAAAATAATAAAAAAACTTAATAAAAATACTACACAACCAACTACGCCGACGACAGGCACTTTTATATTTGGTACGTAGTGTTTTTAGTAGGGAAGATGCAAATTTTATATAAGATTTATCAATATCTTGAAGGGCCAGTGCAAAGTTTTTATTCCAGTTACCATTGATGTTAACGCTGCCTCCACATGCTTGGTGTTTGCCACAAACAGTTTCAAACACCAAACTTGCTGCTAGCTTGGCGAACGTGCTATATAAAACTAAAAAACTGCCACCATTAGAAAAAAGGACTTATCAAAACAGAATAGAACTGAACAAGCGTCTGGAGACTTTGAATTGTGCAAATAAATAAACCAACACCGATGCCGATCACTGCCAAACACATCACAAACACATACACAAACAGCAAACACCTACGTTCACGTTTGTTGTTTGGTGATCGCTGTTTGTCATTGTTTGCTAAGCGTGTGGAGGCAGCCTAATAATAATTACGAAAAGTAACGTAAATTACGGAACGATTTTTAAACAACACCATGTGGGTGGCTCAAAAAGTTGTGAGCTGGGGTTTAAAAGATGATATAAAAATCTAAATAAAATTTCATTTTTTATTTATATATTATAGTCTCTCTTCTCTGTAAAGTCGTTCTCACATCTTATAAGGGCTTGTATACCACTAAAATAAGATGAATTTTTGCTCTCAAAATGTTCACTTTCATTTCTTCATCAATCCGAAATCTTCGTCGCCGAAGGTCCTTTTTCAATTATTTTATAAGAAAATATTCACTAGGTGTCAGGTCTTATTAGCGTCGTATGGACCGGTGCATTGTCTTGCAAAAACAAATTTCATTTGCTGATATTTTCCTCTTGTTCTATACGTACTTCCTTCAAAAGTGCTGCGTGGCCAGCGTGGCGTATTGTGTGTAGTTTTTTTTCGGAAGGTAGTCAATGAACAAAATTTCTTCAAATACCGTGTAGGTCTGAAGTCTGAACAGGTTTTTATTTGGGTATCTCGCGCGGCAGTACAGTGGAAAACTGTACTGCAGCGCTGCCAGTTGCAGCCCTCGAGTATTTACGATACAGGCCTACGTAAAATAGAAACTGGAACGCGACCTTTTTTTTATGAAGCTAAAAGCCTCATAGTCAGTTAATGAAAATCACGGGAACCGTGAAATTATTTTATTGACAAATTGACAATTTGACAAATAATATACGTAGTAGGTAGTAGGTATCTCTATGTAGTCTGTGCAAATAATTATGACGTTTCTGTTGTGTTGATATTTTGATAATTTGATAATTGTTTTGACTTTGAGAAAGCGAAAGCGCCGCCATGAGATAAAACTTTGGGTAGTGATGCATGTGAATATGAATTAGTTAGTTACAAATCTTCAAACTATGCCCGGCCTTAATCCTAAAAGTGCTAAGTAAACAGGCAGAATGACCGTAAGTCTTTACTACTCAAATATCTACTTCCATTGTGTTGTAATTTCATAGGTAATTCACTAGCTGACCCGCCGCACAACTTCCTCTGCGTCACTCCCCGCTCCTATTGGTCGTAGCGTGCTGTTATATGGCGTGCCTCAATAAATGGGCTATCTAACACTAAAAGATTTTTTGAAATCGGACCAGTAGTTCCTGAGATTAGTTCAAACAAACAAAAATTCAGCTATATAATATTACTATATGTACATCTATACATATAAATAAAATAGAGTGTCTGTTTGTAATATATAAATAACCGTTTTTTACTACATGTATATGAATATATATAACAGTACATACACCAAAACATTTTTTTTTTACAATTTTTGTCTGTCTGTCTTTCTGTTTGTTCCGGCTAATCTCTGAAATGGCTGGACCGATATTGTCGGGACTTTTTTTAGCAGGTAGCTGTAATAAGAAGTAAGTTAGGGGCTCGAATTTCCTTTATAGCCCGCGGCTTTGGAAGTTCATATTTTTTTTGTAGATAGTACTCACGAATAGAAAGCCTTTTACAAAGTAGCAAGGTGCGGAGAATCACGGTTTACGAGATAAAATTCATTAAAGTTTCAAAAAAGTACGAAAATAGTACGCCATTTGCAAATTTTTAGGTTAGATAAATTGTCATGGTAGACGTCAAAGTTGACATTTCACGTTCCGTTAACGTTAGAAGTGTTTTTTGTTCAATTTTATATCTTGTTTTTTTTTTCATAAATATAATATTTTTATATATTCACATACATAAAGTACGGAATAAATGTGAACCAAGTGAAGTGCCATTGGATGCAAGAGCGAGCGAAGCGAGCTCTGGACTTGTGGGCACCCCGACTCGGACAGGTTAGGTTAGAAGGGAATGGCGGGGTCGAGTGAGCGAGCGAAGCGAGCGAATAGACCCCGCCATTCCCTTCGAGGTTATTTTTTTATAAACTACTCAGAAGTAGGAGCCCCGCGAAGCGGGGCTCCGTCGACTAGGCCTCCGGACTGAATATAAAACTTTTTGAGGTTAGGTTACTTTAATTAGTTTTTCTCAAGAACAGCCTGTCGCCTTTACATGGGAGTGGTGCTAGGGCATAGGGGGCACCTCCCCGTCCCTCCTCCTGCTAAACAATACTCAATTTTACCTGTTTTTCTAACTCAAATGCTATTCTAACCTCAAAACTTTAACCATGGATATCTTCATAACCGTGGGGCTCCGGGGGGTGGGGGTGGTGCAGAGGGCACCCCCTCCCCCCCACCTCCCCCCTCCACCCCCTCCCGACCCTTAAATCAGCGGGTTATAAAGTAAATTTTAACCTAAATGTGAACCAAGTGAAGTGCCATTGGATGCAAGAGCGAGCGAAGCGAGCTCTGGACTTGTGGGCACCCCGACTCGGACAGGTTAGGTTAGAAGGGAATGGCGGGGTCGAGTGAGCGATCGAAGCGAGCGAATAGACCCCGCTATTCCCTTCGAGGTTATTTTTTTATAAACTACTCAGAAGTAGGAGCCCCGCGAAGCGGGGCTCCGTCGACTGGGCCTCCGGACTGAATATAAAACTTTTTGAGGTTAGGTTACTATAATTAGTTTTTCTCAAGAACAGCCTGTCGCCTTTACATGGGAGTGGTGCTAGGGCATAGGGGGCACCTCCCCGTCCCTCCTCCTGCTAAACAATACTCAATTTTACCTGTTTTTCTAACTCAAATGCTATTCTAACCTCAAAACTTTAACCATGGATATCTCCATAACCGTGGGGCTCCGGGGGGTGGGGGTGGTGCAGAGGGCACCCCCTCCCCCCCACCTCCCCCCTCCACCCCCTCCCGACCCTTAAATCAGCGGGCTATAAAGTAAATTTTAACCAATCTTTTACCAACCTAATATAGATTAAAGTTGTTGTTCTTTTTAGTATCGCTGTACATAAATAATAGCGAATTATTTAGTACCTTGTAGATAATAACGTTAAATGTATTGAGTAGACTTGGGGTAGTCTAATCTTTGTAGTTATTAACCGGTTCACAGTCCCATGAACCACATGTGGTTCATGCTGATTGTTTAACTATTATATCTGCTTTGCGGACAGTGAATGTGTTAATAAGTAGTTTATGGGTATTATTTTTAATCGATATTGTAACACCTAAATGCTTATGAATATTATGTTCTAATACTTCTGTTACTTATTTCCGAATTTATTAACCAATAACTTTTTCCAGAATCGGTTTAGATTTTGATTTCCGTAGTTGCAAGTTAATTTTATTTTGGTAATGAACTTATTCTAATTAGAAATTTACAGTTTTTTTTATTTAATAACATAAGTTTTGGCTGTCTGAAATATAAGTTTTATTTGTTGTAATTATAGTTGGATACTGAATATATAGTAGAGTATTCGATAATCTACTAATTCGTAAACAGCACTATGTATGCTTAGACTAATTCATAAAGAGCACCATGTGTGCTTAGCAATAATTTATATGTTTAGGTTTTAGACACTAGATAATAGTTGGAGTGTAGCCTTGGGGCACTATGGTGCGAGGACTTAAAAATTATAGTTTTTTTTATTTTCTGAAATTTTCCAATTTTATTGCAGTTTCGGGTTAACCTTGACCATAAAAACCATTTAGGTTCTGAAAAGCATAGCCCTACGATGCACTGTTTCCGTAATATGGGCCTCCGAATTATATTTTATTTTGCATAAAATGCTAGCTATATTTCCAAAATGGTAGCTCGGATGAAAATCTTTTCAGTAAAGAAATTGTTGCTCTAGTCGGTAACTACCTATGAGATGATGTAAGAAAACCCGCGAAAAGTTGAAAAAAAAAATCTTCGAAAATTTGATAAGTCTACTGCCACTAAGGCTATGCAAAGTGAAAGATCGACCTACACTTAGAAAAATATCTCAATTTTCTTTTTTAAATTTTGGTCTATAGACCGTTTTAAGAGCGCTTTCACATTTTTTCTTGAATTTTAGCGTTTTATTCGAATTTTGATGTGTGATTTTGCTTTAGATATAGCCTTAAAAAAAATAAAAATATGCCTAAGACAGTTTTGTCAAAGCGCTCTTACAAAATCGAATTGCTCAGGTTGACTAAAGTTGAATACCGCGCGTCACAAGATTATATTGATTTTCGACAATTATTTAAAAATATTTACTTTACTTTTAATTAGACCAATTTTTTTTTCAAGCAGTATAGCAATGCCACCTTAATTATTAAATATTTTTTATTTGAATTATGATTATAGTTTCATAGATAAAAATTATAGTTTCGTACGGAAAATTGTCAGTAACTCTCAGTTTTACAGAATTATTTTTGGTGTATTACTGTATGAATCGTAATAAATTGATTTGAACATTCCAAAGTAGAAGATACAGTTGTACCGTGGACATTTTTATAAATGATTAAATTATAATATCTTTGGTGTACCAAGATATCAAAAGATTCCCTAAAGCAACATTTTGTGAAACATCCTTTGCGGAGTCAAGGATTTTACTGATGTACGTGAGCAAATAATTGAAATATTTATTTAGAACACTCCCAAGATAAATGATCAAACTATCTTAGGCATATTTTTGTTTTTTTTTAAGGCTTTAACTAAAGCAAAATCACACATCAAAATTCGAATAAAACGCTAAAATTCAAGAAAAAATGTGAAAGCCCTCTTAAACCAAATAAAATAAAATTCGGTGCGTCGTAGGACCATGTGTCTCAGAGCTTAAATGATTTCTATGGACAAGGTTAATCCGAAACTGCAATAAAATTGGAAAAAAATCCGAGAAAAAAAATTTTTGATGCGGGTTTTTTTAATAGATAGAGTGATTCAAGAGGATGGTTTATATGTATATAACATGCATAATATAGTAGAGAAACACTGATAATTTTAGAGGTTTCTAATGTGATGTCGTAAATAAACACACCCGTGCGGAGCCGGGGCGGGTCGCTAGAAGAAAATAAATCCTATAATATGTCGACATGCCTTGGAATTATTATTTTTTGGCAATAAATGTTGTAGTACATATTAAGGGTATGTGATATACTGTTGGAACATATTACCCTGCATAACTATTTGTCTTGCCCAGCAGTGGGACAAATTAAGCAATTAAAAAAATGAGAATACTTTTACAAAAAACGAATGGTACTGTCTGGGTCTGATTGGTTTATTTTAATAAATTTTAATCTCAAAATATTGGACGAAATTTTCCTCCAAAGTACCTACTGAAAAGTGACCAAACCCTCTAACTTCTGTATAAAGTTTTGTTCTAGCAAATTGCTAGAAAATCAAAACTTAAAAAAAATTATGGACTGTACATTTTCCAACAATAATAATTTAATAACCCAATTATTTTACTGGTCAACAAAAAAAATAACATTTGTTTCCTGTGATATTTTTTTTTTCCTATCTCAAATTGACGCGTATTTTTTTAATATGGCAACAATTTTTCTCCAACAGCTTTTGTTTTTGAGTTACAACTACCCTTATTTATTATTTTTACTTAGATTTGCATTTTTATTGGACACAAATATTTTTTGCTAATGTTTTAAAGATGTATGAAATTCATCAAAATATGTTGTGTGCTTAAACCCGATTGTTATCGTTATATTTGTGGTGAATATATATTAGCAAAATTAAGGATTCATTAAATTTAAGTACGGAAAAATTTAAAGCTGCTGTTTTAGATGGGCCACAGATTAGGCAACTCGTAAAAGATCCTAATTGTGTCAAGTCAATGGCTGAAGTCGAATCCAAAGCTTTGAATTAATTTGTTTTGGCAATGAGTAATTTTCTAGGCAAAAAGAAATCTGACGATCAGGTCGAGAAGAAGCATGCTATCTAACTTGCAAGAGCTAGGGTGCAACATGAGCATAAAATTCCACTTTCTGCACTCGCTTTTAGACCGATTTCCACAAAATCTGGGTGATTTTAGTGAGGAGCAAGGTGAATTATTCCATCAGGATCTTCAGACAATGGAAGAGCGTTATCAGGGGCGGTAGGACTCACATAATAATATGATGGCAGACTACTGCTGGAGTTTGCAACGAAATTTACCTAAAGCTGTCCATTCAAGGAAATCTTGTAAAAGATCATTGATAGTGTTGAATAAAATTTTTGTTAACATTTTTATTAATTTTATGTATTTTTTTGTCAATAATAAAATAATAATATTTAAAAAAGTAAAGCTGTTAGCAATCTCCCACTTTTTTTTTGTAGTCAGGGCCAAAGAAATACCCTATAACAGAAAAAAAAATGAAGGAAACAAAAATTGTGTTGACCAGTGTTTTCATTGATGAGAAAAATACAATTGAAGGTTGTTTTTTTAGGAAAAAATGAGTCTCAGATAGTCCTGATAGAAATTAAGGAATGACCGTCAGGGTGACCATTTCATCAAAATTGCTGGTTATTTACTAGAATACTTTCATTCTTCCCTTTCCTCCCCTTTAAATAGAGTAGCATTTTGTACAAAGTTGTTTAAAAATTAAAAGCACAACTTAGTTTGTAAAGGTTTTATTTTAATTAAAATATAGGTCAAAATCATTGTGAATCCTCATAAATAATTATGTGCTGATTATGTCTAAAACACACATTGTACTTGTTCGTCAGTGATATAATGAATATCGTTTTTATCAAAAGGATGTTATAACACATTTTTAATGTTGGAATATATGCGTTAACTCTTCCTGCTAAAATTAGTTCATTCAGTGAGTGTTAACCAGGAGGTTCATTCTGCCAAAGTCTATGTGATTGCGATTTGTTTTTTTATTCATAAATTATTGCTCATAAAAAAAATAGATCTTTATTCTGAGTGTTCTCAATACGGTTGGTTTTTTTTTTTGCTATTTACGTACACCGATTACTCAGGTTTCTGATCCGATTTATGTGGTTCTTTTTTAGTTCGATGCGCCATTAAAAGTGTAAAATTGGCAATTTGGTCCCGTAAAAATTTAGCTCAGTTTGGCTCAATAATTTTTATTTTATGAGCATTTTTGTCTACTTGAATGATGTCATTCCTGCGTAGACGACGTCATCGCGTGGTCCAAGTACTAAAATGTGAAAAATAAAAAACGATTTACAAAAAAAATACCGTCTTCCAAATAAAACACTAAAAGGTATTAAATAATTTTAAAATAAAATTCATTTGGAATAAGAATTCTAAGCCTTAAAAAATATATATATAAATTTGGAATGGCCAGTAGGTACTGCAGAATGACAATTTCATAGGTGCAGTTGAAGTTAGTTTTTTATTTTTTTGTGGGTACAACATTATTATTCTGTTGTCAATAAGAGGCTTGAGTTTTGTCGTAGAAGTTGCTTTCCGTAATTTTAACTATACGACTAGCACTTCGCCCGCGACTTCATTCGCGCGGGTTTAGTTGATACTCAACGAACTTCATCTCCCCTCTACCCTCTTAAAGGGTAATTAATGTGTAAATTACTCATTAACAGACTTAACGTAGGGCAGTTCGCTCGAACCGCAACATTTTAACTATACGACTAGCACTTCGCCCGCGCCTTCATTCGCGCGGGTTTAGTTGATACTCAACGAACTTCATCTCCCCTCTACCCTCTTAAAGGGTAATTAATGTGTAAATTACTCATTAACAGACTTAACGTAGGGCAGTTCGCTCGAACCGCAACATTTTAACTATACGACTAGCACTTCGCCAGCGCCTTCATTCGCGCGGGTTTAGTTGATACTCAACGAACTTCATCTCCCCTCTACCCTCTTAAAGGGTAATTAATGTGTAAATTACTCATTAACAGACTTAACGTAGGGCAGTTCGCTCAAACCGCAACATTTTTCTTACTTAGAGTATTTTTATATCCGTCGTAACTATTAAATGAAACGTCCGATTTGAATACTTAATTTAAAGTGATATAGTAAATAGATAATTTACATGTTCAGGCAAATAAGCAACTGTGTTCTTTAACAATATTTTAAGATATTTGATTGTAAATGTGTCCTATTTTATAAATAAATGATTTTATTTATTTATTTATTTATATTTATTTATGTACATAACCAAACTTAGTTATTAAACAATTTAAATAGATAAGGATTAATATCATGATACTAAATTCGCCACTGTACCTTTTCACCCAGGTCTTGATGGAATAATTTGAACCAAGAAGCGGTCTTTGTGCCACAATAGTTAGATATATATAGGATGAATTTTAAAGTGTGGTGTGTCTTCAGGGCCAAATCCCGAAACTTTGAGAAACATCGAAAAACACTGAAAGGTGTTTCGAGCCCGGTTTCGATTAAAAGTAAAATATTATTACACCATTCGAAAGTGTAGCTAATCTATATAATAGGTCAAATTCTGGGAAGTTTAACACATGACAAACTAAAGGAAAGCTTTAATTTTTAACCTTTCAATTCAAACAATAAACAAATCTTTCCTCCTTATAATATTATTACATTAGTGTTGATGAAAAAGGTAAAAATACTGTTAGTAAAAATAACGAAAAAAGTGTGTAAAATTGTTCCTAAAGTTTCTTATCGCACAATTTGTACCAGTAAATTTTGCCTAATTGGGCGTACGATAAGATTTTATAGGCAATTTCAGTTCATGATATATAAATCCTTAAGCCATGGTTTCAAGTGAGACTTTTTAACGTTTTTTTTAATTTTGGGAGGCTTGCATTTGACCAATCAAATGATGTCAAGACAATAGCGGGCCATCCACTAACGTTCATTTCTTCCGACTTGTCCCGTTGTGCAAACTGTACAGAAAAGCGACGGGATAAAATAAAACCGTTGCAGCCACTAATTAAACCACAATCCTACGTTCTTTCCCCTGACTTTATCACAACACGCCAGTTCGACAGGAAAAACAATCCTTCAGTGACCATACACACGTTTTGGTACATTCCTGTCAGTTTGCATCTTTTCAGTCATACCGAGGGATTGCGTGTCTGTGGATGGTTATAATCCTATCATTTTAAGAAGATTGTTGTCATTTAAAAGGAATGATCGTCATTTTGAATTATCTTTATGGATTATTTTCATTTTGCAACAACATTTGGGGGCCGAGTAACCCGCGTCCGTAGGAGAATACCCTGCAGCGAATCCCTACACGTGGTCCCCGGGTGGTGCTAAACAGGTGATACTAACCGCCTCCGTGGTCTAGTTGTTAAACCACCTGATTCAGACCCAGAGGTCCCGGGTTCGATTCCCAGCGGGGGCAAATTTTTTGCTCGGTTTGGTTGGTGGTAGGACTTGTTCTAAGTCCGCCTGGCAAAGCTACCACCATCATGTCTAAGTCTGTCGCCATAACAACAATGTTAACAGCATTGTTGTGTTCCGGCATTTAGAGGTATGGTAGGTATCTTTGGCTTAATCATCACTTTCCATCAGGTGAGATTTGGGCCAAGAGTTTCCCCGTTTTGCATAAAAAAAAAAAAAAAAAATTGTACCCGTACCTACTACGGGACGAAGACGAACACAAAATGATTACAAACGAGCGCTCAATCACGCCGGACAAATAAACAGGCACTAACTTGATCACAGAGCGCGTCGCGTCCTTCGCGACGGGAGGGGTCGCGGGGTTTTAATACCGTCATTCTTTCTCGCTCTTGCAAATCCACTGGCGTTCATTCCGTGAGGATTGTACATTCCGGTAGGAATGAACGTTAGTGGAAGGGCCGCTAATGGAGTAGGTAGGCGGTAGACCACGCTTCACTTGAGTTATATTTTTTATAGTTTCGGTGTAATGAGAAAGGAAAAGCAATGTCATGCAAGTATTTTATGGCTAATAAAATAGATTTTTTCAATTGGTTGATACCGGTTTTTAATTTGAATTGGCAGTATTACTTACAAAAGCCATGATGTCTGAAGGATATATTGAACTCGATGCATAAGTAGAATAAAAATGTATACGTTATGTCAAAATGTACGTACCTTGGCATGTTTTATATTTTGATAGCGAAAAATACTATGAAAATTAGTTTTTATTGTTCATTCTGTTAGATACCATGTTTAGGGGAATGCTCCTTCCAGCCCGCGAAATTCAAAATTTCTTGCGTTTTTTGCAATTTGCAGGCCAGTGCTAGGTTGTATGTTGATTAAAATGTTATTCGCGGCTGTAAGACGTATGTAGTTACAGAATTATAATCATCAAAATCACCAATACAACCCTCCAAGTTCATAAAGGCGTAGGAACAAAAAAAAAAAAACAGAAAAAGTCATTCCTACAGCTTTATGAACTCAGAGCGATGTATTGATGATTTTGATGAATTATAATTCTGTAACTACATAAGTCTTACAGCCGCGAATAATATTTTAATCAACATACAACATCGTAGTGGCCTGCAAATTGCAAAAAACTTAGAAAATTTGAATTTCGCGGGCTGGTTGGAGAGCATTCACCAGGAAAACACACAAACATTTGATTCAGATTGACAAATTCCTCACCCGCATACCCCTGCTCAAACATTTTTGGAGCCAAGAGTCAAGAGGGAATCACATTACCACAAAAAAACAAAAATGTGAAAAAAGGCCAAGTTCCTCTCCCTAAAAACTTGGCCTATAAAAGTAGAACTTGAGAATAGGCCATGAATCTAACATGTGTCCTTTGAGAGTACCAGTGAACAGAGAGCTTGGATCGTTCATCATTTTTACACGGCCAGAAAAGATCCAAGTTCTCTGTTTACTGGTATTCTCAAAAGACACATGTTAGATATAGGTACATAGTGAGTCAGTAGCAAAATCTTCACTTTCTGGTCCACTGTTACTTCTCAACGGTTTAATGTTTTGAAACTTTCAGTATTCTTCAACATGGTTAGAGTAATAAATGGTCCAAATTTCATCAAGTTGCGATTATTACAAGCAAAGTTATGAGGGGGTAAAAACTGCTCGAAATGTTTCGTGCAAATATACACACTGCGTGCGTTAGGCCGGAACTTGGCTTGGCGCACTATCGTGGGCCTAGATCTTATTCTAGTTTCCTGGTTTGGAGCCAAAATTGTTGCCTCATATAATTAAAAACGAAATAAATGCAGATTTCAAATAAACTGTCATATTCAGGTATTTTTCTCAGTCTAATTTCAGTTATACAAAAAGCGACGTGTATTTTGTGCATTCTGATTCTGTAGTTTCAGGAGTGCGTGTGTACATTGACGCAAAGTAACTTACCATTTTATTGTAAATTTAACGACGCAGTAGTTCGAGAAAAAATCTGCTAATTTACACTAAGAGTCCTGAACAAACTCGTACATGCTGTTGGATTAAAATGATTCAATATTTTAATCCAAGTTATGTTGTACCTGTGTGCCAGATTTCAGGCAAATCCAAACTACCATTAACGCGTGACAGTGGAACAAACATACCTACACATTATAATAGGGACATTTCCTGGATAAAATTAAATCTGGGTATTTGTTCCGTTAGTTAGATTAACGAAAAATATTAATATCTGTGTGTTATTGAGTAAGGAGATATTTTCGTTCAGCAACGTAATTTCTGTAACTATGTAACTGTTGTGCTAGGTATGTGAACGACAACATGATTTTTCCAGTGTGTGTAAGAAACAATTACTCTCAGATAATAAACAAATAAACAATGTGTTGTGTACTGGGAGTCTGGCCCACCAAGTAACAAATTTGAATTTAACTGAAAGATTCTAAAATAAAAATAATATATATATAAAAGAAAACAGAACCTCTTCCTTTTTGGAAGTCTTTAATAAATAAAATGCGATCTTCCTATACTTATTGAGTAAGTGTCGACGTTACGAGTCGTTGAAGAAAGCGTTTTTATTACTATCTAAGTATCTACTAGAAAGCTTTTTAAAACTATCTAAATAAAGACGTAAATTTTTATGGAAAATATTGCATTTTTCAGCCATCGGTCAGCTTTTTAATGCGAAATATTTTTCTCCTTTTACAATATACGTCATGTGGCGCGGAAAAAAATAGTAATTAAAATAAAGTTAACTTACATTTTTTTTAAATACATGTTTTTAATGTTTTAATTCAGTAATATATGGAAAAAAGTTTTAATTTATTTTAATTAAGGAGAAATGTTTTATTACATTCGGTTTTATTTAAATTGTTTTCGTCGAATGCTTATGTAGATAAGTTGGTATCATTGGTCAACAAAATATTTAACTGTATGCATCATGTTGGTCAAAAGCATAATAGACAATAATGTCTTATTGTAGATAGGTGTTAAATTGATAACGATACTATGTCTCCATTGTCTTCACTACAATAAAATTGATACACTTGAAATTTTTTATAATAATAAGGTGTAATACAGGTGTAAGGTGTAAGTTGTGCCGTGCCCGACAGGGTCCATAATTGTTTCTATTTATTCAGTTTACCATGTACATTATGAATTGCAATTAACAAATTGAGATTGAGATTATAATCGGATACCGTGTTATCGTTCACTCGCCTGACTGTTTGTGTCGAAAACGCGATGGAGTACCGCCACGTCATATAAGACTGGGAACGAAGAGACCTGTATGAATTTGTTATTTAAAGTGCAGCTTTCATCAAGTTTTATACCGGTACGCTTGATACTTCTTATGATTTCCTCGCATCTTGATTTTTAACAAAAAAACTACTTACTAAAACTTTACTAAATTACTAAACTATTCTGAATAATAATTAATAACCAGCAATCCCTATTGATAAGACAATTTATTATTTACCTATATAAAATTAAACTATATTTTTGTGGTTTCCCCTTTTTACGTTAGAAAATTTATTCGTTTGTCACAGACGTGCATCTGAAAAAAAGATCACAATACATAAACATCATGTAACAATCGAATGCACAAAATATAATGAAGAGGAAGCGATGTCAGTTCTAGTTGAAAAACGATGTTGACCCAGTGCTGTTTTTGAATACCTATGCGTTAAATACACTCAAAAATAATAAATAAATAAAGAAGCTTTATTCATTCCACACAATAATTTTATAATTATTGTGTGGAATGAATAAAGCTTTTTTTATAAAAAACATATAAAAATAAAAATTTGAATTGGAAATAATGATAAAAATTAGAAAAAAAAATGACTTTCATTACACATTTAAAATACATTCTTACAATCATTAAAATAAAATTGATTCTTAGATAGTAACAATAGAAAATACACTCGCATTTACTAAAATACTCGCTTCGTGAAACAACGAAATACAAATTAGCGCTTTAAACGACCGCGACAATACGAACATTATTAATTTTATTAAAATCATTTAACCTGGTGAGAAGGGCACATGAAAAGTGTTGTGATTTTGTTATGTAGTTTTGTATCAATATGTATCAAATACGTCTCATAACTCACTTGTTATGGACAGAGCTCGTGCGAACGTTTACATAGTGTAAATACCACTTTTATATCTAACTGATCGCTCTTGAAATAATATGGAAACGTATTGACAAGTCTAATTGTTGTAAAGTACAAGTAGTGTAAGGCTGCTTCGACGACTCGTCGCGTAGACACGCTGGCCGTTTTAAAAAATATTTAAAAAAATATATAAAATTTGAGCAAAGATCGTTAAAAAATGTATACTAATATGCTGCAGGCAGAAGGTCAGGTGATGGGTCGACGTTTCTTTTTAACGCTGGTGATTGGGATTTCCGCTGGATTTAGTTTTGCATACATACTATTAACATCGACTGGATTCTCACGAGACACTGCTTGGCATAACTACAGGTAACTCTATCTAAAATTTTGCGTGTTGCATGCCCTTTTCTTTCTTTTGTCTTGTCGCATGCATTGGCACGGCATGTTTTTGAGCTAATTTTGTTTTTTTTTTTTTAAGAAATACTTTTTTGTAGGAATATTTTAATAGTTTTCTTCAGTAATTAATGTAAAAATAACAATTATTCTGTATTAATGGTATTTAATATTCACCCATAAAATGACTAATTAATAAAATAGGAAAGACGTGCTTTTCAAAATACAAAATAATATGTCCTTAGAGCGCAGAATCATTGTTAAGAAAGTAAATACGCTTGTGAGCGAATTCTAAAAAAATACACTTAAAGGAAAAATCTGTTTCTTTCCTTGATTAGTTGTGATTAATTTAATTTCGATTTAACCTGTAATTTAAATTTTAGATACGGGATAAATCGTGATTAGAGTATTTTACCCGAAATGCGTGTACAAAAAATGCATCTTAGCAACATGTGAACTTTAAGTAAATTGAAACCATCAACACTAATAAAATATTTAGTTATTTCTGATATAATTACGGTAAGTTTGTTTTTACAAACGAGTAGATGAATGTAAGCCCGAGACGGAGTCGAGTGCTTACCATAGTAACGAGTTTGTAAATACCAATATCCGCACGAGTTTCACACAAAGTTTTACAACACATTTGCGAGAAAAATTAAAATAAAATTGTTTTTGGATATCAGTCGAAAAATCGCAACATTTTTT
Organism: Ceramica pisi; assembly: GCA_963859965.1. Lineage (NCBI taxonomy): Eukaryota > Metazoa > Arthropoda > Insecta > Lepidoptera > Noctuidae > Ceramica > Ceramica pisi. Next base: position 4,742,544 of record OY982538.1, read on the forward strand.
GCAATATAAAAATGACTCAAATTTGTAAATTTAAAATTGGAACTACATCGTCATTTCATCTTTGTCTCAAGAGCGCTTCCAAGGAGGTTCAATCATGCAGCTTATTACCTGTTTTCTTTATCTTTTAAAACTTTGCTGATATTCTACTTTTAAAATTGTACTTGAAAGTACTTAAAATTAACAAGCATTAGTTTTCGGACGTTTCATTTTAAATTTAGTTGAATTTAAAGTATTTACTTACCTACTTTAAATGAATGAGGTTAATATTTTCTCCTATCGAATTTTTATTTCTTAGTCCGCGCACTATGCGAGTGATATTCGTAGGTGTGCTTCGTGGAATAGGAAATTAATTATTTTAAATTTTTATTTGAAGCCCACCTACAGGTGTGCTAAGTGGAATACTTTAGGTGTGTTTCGTTTGGGTGTGCTTCATGGAATACCTCGTAAGTTCCTACTTCACCGCACGCTCCGTTGTATGGCGATACAACGGATGTGGTAAAGAAGGTACTTAGGTACCTATTTTACCGCACGTTCCAATGTATGGTGCGTAATTTTTAACTTTCGAACAACGTGTATACAGGGTTCGTAAATACATTTTTTGAGCAAGTGCGTTGTAAAAAATATTTAAAGGTTAACAGATTTGGCACAATTATATTTTATTTTTTAGTATCCCTATAGTACCTCTTTCACCAGAGAGGTATAATTATTCGTCGGCCTTGAGCCTTGGCCCATATACGTCTATCCTTACGCAAAACGTAATGGTTGGTTCATATATTCTATCACAGAAGGTAGTATTTTATAATCTAAATATTGATTTTTACCGATATGATTGTTTTCTTTACTGATAGTGGTGCGCTATTGTTAAGGCATTATTTTGATACATTGATTTTTATATTGAATAGTGAACCGTGAGAATTATACACCAAAGTTATATGATTTTTAGAATAATGTTATAATTTTTTTAATAATTATGTATAATATTTCAATATTATGGGTTGTATAATGTTTGTTTATAACTAGCAGGCAGAAGCTCGCAACTTCCTCTGTGTGCGATATTGTAGTTTTCCATCAGTTTTTTTATTTTATTTTTGAATCTGATCAGTGCTTTTTCTTTATTATATTGTTTATTGTTAAGCCTATTTTATCCCACTGCTGGGTAAAGGTATTCCCATATTTTTAGTTAACTTTATCTCCTGTCTTCTGCAGCTAATCTAGTCTATTAGTTTATGTAATAGCTGTGCCCGCGACTTCGTTCGCGTGGATGTTGGAAAATGACGTGATGTGTTGCATATACAAAATCTAAGTTCAGTTACGTATCCTGATCTCTCTCAGAATTAAGGAAATAGGATTCCCTCTTATATATGTGTGCAGTAGTGTATGCAAGGCACTGTAGGTAGGTACCTATCATCTCTTCCGGTTGAAATGCCGACCAGCCCAGGTAATCTCCTGGTGCTATCTTGAATCAAAATCAACAAAACCGACTATAGAACGAATGCTGTTAGTCTCAAACTACGCAGCAAAAAACTGATGAAACAAGTTGATTCTTAATTTCGTCCAGCACAATCCAACAAAAAAACACATTTTTCCGATTTTTACTGACAATATGGCTGATTGTATAACAGTGATGATGAATTTATTTTAACTTTTTATAATACTAAAAAGTTTTACTGGGTTCATAGAATCGATTTATCGAGGAGCTCGTGGAGTTTCCTTCGTGCCTCGGAAAGCACGTTAAGCCTTTGGTCCCGGCTGTCATATGCAGATCTTTGGCAGTCGTTACGGATAGTCTGAAGCCAATACAATCTGACTCCAGTCTTGCTAAGAAATACCTTGTTACCCAGTAAATGGATTGTGGAGGTCTGGTAGGCAGCCGCTCCACGTAAAATACCGGTATTCAGCTGAATCCGGTTTGACTGGAAGCCGACCCAATCAAATCATATTGTTAGGAAAAGGCTATGAAAATGATAGTATCGATTTATTGTGAAGAATAACCGATACGATACAAGACCACTTATGTTAGTAAAACAGTTTACATGTGGATGCAGTTTATAACTCTCCTCCACTCGAAAATCCAATTGAAAAACAGTCGTTTTTTTGCATTATCGGTTTATCAATATTAAATACAAGCTGACCCGCGCAACTTCGTCTGCATCACATTTTCCCTTCATGCTCCGCTCCTATTTGCCTTAGCGTGATATATAGCCTATGGCCTTCCTGGCTAAATGGGCTATCTAATGCTGAAACAATTTTTCAAATCGGACCAGTAGTTACTGAGATTAACGCGTTCAAACAAACTGTTCAGCTTTATAATATTACTAGCGACCCGCCCCGGCTTCGCACGGGTGCAATGGATGTTGTTATACATAAAAACCTTCCTCTTCAATCACTCGTATCTATTAAAAAAAACCGCATCAAAATCCGTTGCGTAGTTTTAAAGATTTAAGCATACATAGGGATATAGGAGGACTTGTAATTGGCTTTCTGTCGTTTATGTTTGTTTGTTATTTTTAGTTTGTTTAAGCTGTAAATCCTCCAAGCTGTAATAAATAAATAAATAAATAAATAAATATAGGGACAGAGAAAGCGACTTTGTTTTATACTATGTAGTGAAGTATAGATAACTTCAAGATTAAATAAAAAAAGCATGGGGCTAGGGTCATGCTACTGCGGAAAAACTAACACCGCGATTTAGGAAAACGCGTCATCAGTTACAACGCCATCTATCGACAACGTAGTTGAACTGTCAAATATACTCGTAAGTTCGAACATTTTACTATAGATAATAGATAAGACAATAACATGTTCACTTTTCTTTTGCTACATAATATTTTTATCAAAAAAAAAACTGATATTTTCTCACATTTGTTACTACCTACAACTTTTCTCAATATCATTTGCAAGTATCTGGAGTCTCAATGAAAATTACCTTATTTATTTTAATTAAAATTCTGTGACGAATATATGCCTCGCCGATGAAAATTTAAAAATATTTTATGTTTTAAATGATGGTTCGGGACCCTCGGTGCGCGAGTCCGACTCGCTCTTGCCCGGTTTTTTACATCAGTCTGCAGTCGTTGGATTTTTATCAGTGGCCTTTTGCACTTTGTGCAAAGCGGACGCTCTCAATCAATTTGGCAGTATATGTATACACCGTGTTCTTCACGATATCCATAAACTTTAACAAACGCTTCAAATCAAATCTAACAAAGAAAGTAGTACTTCAGAAAGGCTTCGTTAGAAAGATATTTGCAATTTTATTTAATGAAATTTAAGTGAGGTATGAAAGTGTCTTAATGTTGTGTAATTAAAATGAAAAATCTATCAAATAGTACTTATTTGCATTTCATCTATGACATCGCCAATTCGGATAATAAGTATAATAACGCATGCATATCGGGTTATTTACGTCAAGATATTTAGTTAGTGCGAAAATCGACAAAAAAGTATGAATTGATTGTGTCCCTAATAGTGAAAAATGCTTTGTCGGAGTTTATGTATATCCGGAACACGGTGTATAGAGTTGTTAATACTATTTTAACTTAATGAAGTTTATTTTAAAAATAAGGGGTGCGCTCGTTTCTATTCTGAAAAACGGATTTCCGACGGACATTAAGATAATTTTCTTATTTTCTTAAGAAAAACGTTGCAAACACTAGGAATTTCTCCTGTGCCGTGTGTGCGTTTACAAACATACAAAGTCACATGCACGAACAGCCAGACCCGGAACAACTAAGTATCTGTAGGCCATACAAATATTTGTTCCGTGCGGGAATTGCACCCACGACACGCGACGCAGCAGTCGATCGTTCAACCACTGCTGCGTCGATAATAGTTGTACTGTACGTGTACATAATTATGTATGTTATTGGTTTTATGTACAGACACCAAAACATCAAGCTACAACAATCTGTCAAATCCCTTCAATAGATTTTAAACTTTATCACTGAATCTGTAAGGTTCAGTGATAAAGTTGGTACAGGTTGATTGGGAAAGTTTGACAGTTTCGGGTAGCATGTTGTGATGGCCACTGTACGTAGGCTTCTTTCGCCTGCTGTTTGTATGCCAACGTAGATAATTTATTAGTTCTATCTAGTTTTATGTAGCACATAGGAGTAACTAGAATTATAAGTTTTTGTTTTAAATCATATTCATGCTTTTTGAATGGCTAGGCCGCATTCGGGCGCTTGCTGGAACATTTATTCATTTTTCTTATTTATAATTTATTCATTTAAATCGAATGGAGTGTTTAGAAAATGCTTTTATATTTATAGAATATTCTACTCCTACAGTCTTTAATTTATCAGTTGGGCAAACACTAAATTAAACTAAGACTAAAACAATCTGATATTCTACATCAAAACTAATGTTGTGTGCAGTCCAAAATTGAACATATGTACTTTTTTTAAACTAGCCATTATTAACTTAATTAAAATAATTTGTGATTTTAATTAAGTTCTTTCTTAAGACACTCTTTAGAAGTTGAATCTACACCAAAGAGACTTTTAGTTTTTAGGATTGAAAAAATTGTATAACATGCAAAAGATAAGTTGCCGGATTCTCAAAAATCCAATAGATATACGGATACTAAAACAGTTCATCAAATTATTTCATATGTTTTTATATTATTTGTGTAATGTATTGTATAGAAAAGATTAAATTTAAATGTCTTTATTTTTTATTATTCGTTGTTGTACATCTGCCACCATGTAAGTAGTCTTTTTGACCCAAAAGTTGACTGGTAGAGAATGCATTGTTGCATTAAGTCCGCCCATGTAACACTATTGTGCATAAAGTTTAAATAAATAAATCGTTGACCACTTTAAATGACTCTCAGAAAATTATAAATAATAACAAATTCATCATTTGATTTTAGTTACCACTTGTTATTTTCCTATGCTGATTGTATTTTCAAACACTCTATTCGATGTTAAGTTCCCTAAATAAACTTTTTAAACTGACCACGGGCATTCATGCGATATTTTAAAATACATTAAAAGAGTTACCACCTATAAGCCAAGCTTAAACTACTCCATGCAACTTAGATGTGTAAAACAAAGGTGAAAAATCCTTTAAAATTTACAGGGACTCGATAAGGGATTTGGATAAGCACCCGATTCTAGACATCGGTGAGCACAGTCATGATGAAGCTGCACATAGGGACGAGAATCGAACCGTGGCGGACGAGCTCTACAAGAAGGTCAGGGTGCTATGCTGGATCATGACGCAGCCGCAGAACCATGAGAGCAAAGCTAAGCACGTGAAGGCCACGTGGGGCAAGAGGTGTAATATACTGCTGTTTATGAGCACTCAGGATGGTATGTCAATTACCTGCTACTTTTTAGTCGTAAAGCCTTTTCTTCTTCGTGTCTCTGGCACGACTGTTTTTTTTTTTAGATTTATGTAGCCCAAAACATTGTCACATCCATCTCCTTGAGTGCATGTTTTGGGGCACAGAGGGCAGGACTAACCGGCCAAGTCGAGTCGGAATCTCCAACAAAGGGTTCCGTACCATAACTCGAACTAAAAACTGAATAAAAGCTTACAAACCTAATCTTTTCAAAGTTAGAGTGAACAGGCTACTTTTGGGTAAGCTCGCTCTATCGTAGACTTTGTCTCTGTCATCTTTGACCTAGACTAGAGTCTAGAGCAAACCCGTTTCAAGTAAAAAAAAAGAAACAGTATTTAAGTATTATTTGTTGTTTAATATAAGGTCTTTGAAGAAGAAGTATAGATTCCAACTCATCATCTGCCTAGCCTTTTCTCAACTATATTGGGGTAGGCTTCCAGTCAAACCGGATTTAGTTGAATACCACAATTTTACGTGGAGCGACTGTCTGCCAGATCTCCACAACCCATTAATTGCGTAACACGTCTGTTCTTGGCACGACGAGTCAGATGAGCTGGCTTCTGATCATCCGTAACGACTGCCAAAGATCTTCAAATAACAGCCGGGACTAACGGCTTAACGTACTTTCCAGGACACAGAAGAAACTCGGTATGTTAAAATAGCCACCCATCCATAGACCAACCTTGGCAAGAGTTGCTTAACGTTGAAAATCGACCCGTGCTGCTTTTATTATTTAGCCACGAACAGTGAGACACTAGTGCAAAAGATAAAAGAAAAATATTATTTTTGTATGTCTCTTGCAGACCAAACGCTACCAACGGTAAAGCTACCAGTAGGAGAGGGCAGAGACTTCTTGTGGGCAAAGACGAAGGCAGCCTTCCGCTACGTCTATGAACATCACAGGAGAGACGCAGACTGGTTCATGAAGGCCGATGATGATACGTGAGTACATTTTAAACAGCTTTCGATTGCGGCTTTGACCGCGATTATATTTAATTTTCGTAATAAAAAGTAGCCTGTAACTACATCTAGAGTCATCTATCTCTGCACCAAATTTCATCTGGATGAATCCCCCAGAAAACAAAAAGGTGAAAAAAAGCCAAGTTCCTCTCCCCAAAAATTCGGCCGATAAAAGAATACAGGCCAAGAATAGAGAGAACTTCAGAATAGTCCATGAGTCTAATGTGTTGATAAGTATAGTGGAACTGAAAAACAATTTGCTTTTATACAAAATTTAGCTCTTACAAATAATGGCTGGTTATTTTAAATAATGACTAAACAGTGTAGACAATATAATAAAAATAATCATTTTACCTGGATATTATTCAAAATGGCAAGCTGGTCAAGGTAGCTAAACCTTTGACAAGCTGTTTTGAATAGTAAAGCAATAAATACAGTCTCGTTTAATGACTTGCCTAACAAAGTATTGGCATATAGGGCACAGGGAGGTATAGCCCGCCACACATTCCCAACCACGAATAGTATGACAGGAGCTTGTGTTAGCGAGCGAACTTGGCTCCCGGGCTCAGTCGATCACACCGTATCATTATTACCAATCAGAAATATGACTTGCTAGAGGCAGGATCGGCCGGAACCCGAAATTGACTTGCACTTGGGTCTCGGAGATCACTTGACCTCGACCTCAAAATCACTTGCCCGTGACTCTAAGATCACTTGATCTTGACCGGTCACTAACCATGAATATTGATCTGGTACTGCTCCTGAGAATTGTGGAATTGTGATGTGGTCTTTCGGTATTTTGACCTTGACCTAAAGGTCAGTCACCTGAAGTCACCTGAAGTCACCTAATGTTCTTGAGGTGTCCTACTACCGCCACGCTCAGATCCCACTGGGGCTGGGGTCCCAAAAACCATCGTTTTTGGAGATCTTTGTTTACCTAAGCCTTTTTTTTCATTAGTGTCCCGTTTCGTATCCTCTGATCAGAAAAACGAAATTAAACTGTATAATCTACACTTACTCTTGTTATTTTTTACTTTATCCAAGGCTTACATGATATTACATAAAATGGCTAGATTATTTAATAAATTCTGGGTTAGTAATAACTTTGTCCAAACTGAGTTGACATTATACACAATGGCTGGATATATATATTATCTGGATTAATCACTTGCTTAGCATATATTTTAGGTGCAAATCAAATATGTCCCTCCGAGATCTAAAAAATTCTGTTCCCAAGGCGGGAACAGAATTATTTTGCCCACGTAGCTAGTTTTACTTCACAAAAAGTCAATCTGCGGGTCTAAAAATGCCGCTTTGGTAGAATCATAATATTAATCACACAACAATCTGTCAAACATTTTCATCTTTATCGCTAACGTATTAGGTTCAAGGTTGAGTGGGAAAATTTGGTGACATATAGCGTGATGTGCTTTCTAATTCTACTAAAGTGGCTTCTTTTACTCAACAAATTATAAATCCCGACCGAAGTCCTCCTTAAGTGCTTTCAGATGTAGATTCAGAGTAGAGTAGAGTCAAACTCTGGAGTTTGGAACGTAAATGGCATTAAGAGGAACACGGATGGGTTTTCATTAGTAAGAGTCTGACAATACCTTCCGTTCCGCTCAGAGCGGAAGGAGTCATTTCATGATTTAATCACGAGACTAACGCAACAGTTGACAGTCTATTCAGTCCCTACAGGTTTATTCCTAGTTTAAATCAAGATTTTTTTTTAAAATTAAAACTTTGTTCTTAAACTTTTATCTTCAGATACGTGGTGGTTGAAAACCTGAGATACATGCTGGCGGATCACGACAGTAACGACTCAATATACTTCGGTTGTAGGTTCAGACATTTCTCGCCACAGGTATGTACGATACAAACTAATCCTTAATTTACATTCAACCTAACCAAAGTAATCTGAGTAGATGACTAAAAAATCTAATTAGTCCATCAGATAGATTTCCAAAAAATTATATATATTATATTGGACACGTATTTTTTCTTATTCTACGTAAGAATTCCAGAAAATTAAGACGAAACAGTGCGTTGAAAACTTGTGTGACGTCTCTTATAATTTTATTACACTTTTGACATCACAGTGACGTCATAATTCGTGGGGAATTGTGACATCAAACTGATGTAAAAAGTGTCCTGTTCTTTTAATGCGTTTTATCTTCATCAAGCTTTAATATAACTCGATAATCTAACTGACGGACTAAATAGAATCATATTTTTTTTCTTACTGTCTTTATGTAGGACTAGTTTTTACTTGTTCCCATAAGAATTTCGGAAATCCTTTCTTAGGCTCCCCCTGCCCAAGGATTCTACATGCCGAATTTCAGCTTTCTATTTTTCGGCTGTGCGTTGTCAGTCACTCAGTAACGGGAGAGTTTAATATAAATTGATTGACTGATTGAAATACTAATAACCACTCAAATCATTGACTTTGGCTCGACAGACTATTAGTTAAAATCTGAGTTCTGAAACTGTAAACCTCTCAAGTATAGATTTTTTGATAAGCGAAATGGGGGCCGAGTCACCCGCGTCCGTAGGAGAATACCCTTCAGCGAATCCCTACACGTGGTCCCCGGGTGGTGCTAAACAGGTGACACTAACCGCCTCCGTGGTCTAGTGGTTATACCACCTGATTCAGACCCAGAGGTCCCGGGTTCGATTCCCAGCAGGGGGCAAATTTTTTGCTCGGTTTTGTTGGTGGTAGGACTTGTTCTAAGTCCGCCTGGCAAGCTACCACCATCATGTCTAAGTCCGTAACAATGTTAACAGCATTGTTGTGTTCCGGCAGTTAGAGGTATGATAGCCAGTTCCTCTGTGTAAGAGGATTCCGGGTGAAACTCGCTTCCATCTTCGGCCTAATCATCACTTTCCATCAGGTGAGATTTGGGCCAAGAGTTTCCCCGTTTTGCATAAAAAAAAAAAGTATCGAATATTCTATGCAAAGTGTTATGTCAAATAATGACTAGTAAAGCTTATGTTGTATCCTGCTGTCAAATCAGACTTCGTAGATCGTCACAAATATCTTCTTATCTTGCAGGGTTACATGAGCGGCGGCGCGGGCTACGTGCTAAGCAGAGCAGCTCTGGACAAGTTCGTGAACAAAGCGCTGCCGACACCCACGCTGTGTCGCCAGGACGATCAAGGAGCTGAAGACGCCGAGATGGGTAACTTTTGTTTTGTTGATCAATAGCTTTTGGTCGCATTTAATGACTGAAATTTTCTTACTGGACTGGATAATATGGATAACGACCAGCCAAGAGCGATTCGGAATCATAAAGCGAAAATAAATAATTATGGCTCAGCTAAATACCAGCTTACCGCGCTTGACTCATTGGCGAGCGACGTAAACTTGGTGGATGCCAAGCTACACAGCTTGGCTCACCGCTGCAAATTTGCATGCTTGTCGGTATTCTACAGATTGTACTTCGGTAAATGTATCCAAGAACTCCACGACCTCATCCCACCGGCCCCCTTCTACCATCGGACATCCAGACGCACTGCAATTTACCATCCTCCCTTTTTTTTTGGTACGAGCCCTCTACACATTCCCAACCACTGCAAGTCCTGAAAGCCAAAATCAACAGTGGCGACCACTAGAAAAACGCTGAGCCAATGAAGCCCGAGAGTGCCGCACAGCAAAGCAGTGAAACTCTGCCTGCGTCAGTGTTTCCGAACGCTCACAACCCTAATATCTTCAAAGTTAGAGTGAACAGGCTCCCTTCTGGCTAAGGTCGCTCCATTGTAGATTTTGTCTCCGTCATCTCTAACCTAGAGTCAAGAGCAAATCCATCTCAAATAAAAACCAGTAAAATCTCATTAGAATAGTTCATATCGGGATTGCTACCATGTACCTTTATCCGATATGAACTAAGTATTCTAATGTTAGTGACCATGAAAGTTTAGAACAATATATCAGTAAAATCTCGGTTCGTGGATTATTATTTGGTGTGATAGCGGCAATAGAAATAAACAACCTGTCAATTTGAACAGCCTATCTACTGCGATTCATGAGATACACTTTCCATCAGGTGAGATTTGGGCCAAGAGTTTACCCGTTTTGTATAAAAAAAAAAATATAAATAAAGAAAAAAGATACAGCCCTCAGAGAGCCAGACAGACGGACAGCCCAGGCTTAGTTATATGGATCCGTTAGTTGAAAGCCAAAAAAGTATCCATCCCTATCCTGTATGAAATGCTTACTCACATCGACACGAGCGGCTGTATTGTCACCTTTCTCATATTTTCTGGACTGATTTCAGGTAAATGCCTCGATAAAATAGGCGTCCGTGCGATGGACTCCCGCGACGAACACCTGCGGGGTCGCTTCTTCCCGTTCGTGCCAGAAGATCATATGTTCCCCAGTCAGGACAAAAGCTTCTGGTACTGGAGCTATATCTTCTATCCTTCTGAAGAGGTTAGTAAACTGTAATTTTCCGTGAAGCGGCTGTCTACTAGACCTCCACAACCCATTAACTGGGTAACGCAGTACTTCTTGGCAAGACTGGAGTCAGATTTACTGGCTTCTGACAGTTCGTAACGACGGCCAAAGCTATACAAATGACAGCCGAGACCAACGGCTTAACGTGCCTTCCGAGTCACGGAGCAAACTCGGTATGTTAAGATGGTCACCCATCCACAGACCAACCATGGAGAGCGTTGCTTAACCTTGATGTACTACCCGCGCGGCTGTTATTGTTTAGCCACGAGGTCCTTCTTTCTTTATTATAGTTACAAACATATTTTCTTCCTTTTCAGGGTCTAGACTGTTGCTCCGATCACGCGATCTCATTCCACTACATCAATCCTAAAATGATGCACGTACTCGACTACCTAATATACCACTTGCGACCTTACGGCATCAGGCACGGCAGTGGCAGGCTGCCCAAACTGTTGGCAGGCAGCAACATTACTCAGGAGATCGAACAACGTTAGAGGTTTGAAGCTGAATATAATAGGCGGAAGATGCGTGAAACTTTGAAGACCTAGTTTTAACGATGGATATTCTATTTTAAGATAATGAAAGGAAGGATTTTAAGAAACAGTTATGACACGGTACACAAACAAAAATAAAATATGGTAGGTATTCTTCGGAAATATAGTGTACAGTCGCCAGCACCTCACGCTACACGAAACTGTCAAATTCCCAATGAATCTTAACACGTCAATCATAAAGTTGAAAATCTATTGAAGAAATTTGACAGATTGTTGTAACTAGATGTGTGTGGCGTCTGTACCTCACGACTGCGTCAAAAAGTTCCAGGGGGTTCTAAAAGGACACTTTAGTGGAATCACATTAGGATCATAATATTAGTCAAACAAAAATCTGTCTTTCATCTTCATCTTAATCGCTAAAGCTTTAGGTTCAAGGATGATTGGGAAAATTTGACAGTGACGGGTATGTAGCGTAATGTGCTGGCTGATTTTGCTAAACTGGCCTTTTAAGACCCGCAGACCAAACATAAATCTGAAAATATCGGATCTTGCCATATTCTGATCGATCAGAACCCGTCACAGTAAGATTAAAAGCAGCGAATTTGGTTTTAAATCACGCAAAATGATTTTCTGTGCCATAATGTTGAAAATCCTTAATTTTTTACGTCCCTGCTTTATTAGTAAGTGTAAAGAGAAGAATGAAAAAAATCATTTAAAACATTCCAAAACCGACTGCTTTCGCATCAAGTCTGAAAAAATATCTAATTGGATAATTGTAGATAGTTATTTCTATATGTATATTGGGGTATTGTAAATAAAATATTAGGAATTAGACAATTAATATAATTACGAAATTAAGTTACTAAAAACGGCATAATATTTGTTACGATGGTTGAAGTCAGATGTAGAAGAATAATTTATATAGGGTTTTATAGTATTATTTATATAGGGTATTATGGTAGAAAGACAAGACAGAAAAAAAATGTTTACAAAAACAAATAAAAAAATGCTGAAGAGGAAACGATCGCAACGTTTTAAACTCACAGAATGATTGTGTGTGATGTCACACGCCAGTCACACAATAATGATTGTGCGCCATCCATTACAAACAACGTTTTGCGTGGCAAGAATGGAAGAATAACTTCAAACTTATCTGTGACTAGCTTTTGTCCGTGATTCCGTTGTCGTTCCCGTAGGAATTTCGGGAAATCCTCCCTTGCACTCCCCAAGGAACCTACATGTCAAATTTTTGCTTTCAACTTCCAGTAGTTACGGCTGTGCGTTGTCTGTTGGCTGTCTGTCTCATTAGTGAGATATCGCGTGTATTTTTTTTCCGTTGAGCACGTTTATTCCAGAATTGAATTAGATAATCCCTGCATTTAAAAATAACTTATTCTGTTTTTATGATACGCTCTTACGAAAATACACGTGATTAAGGGTAGGGAGGGGACTGCTTTACTAAAAAAAATTGTTAAAAAATCATCACGTCATTAATGGACCCTAAGATTTTTTTTCGAATTAGTATCAAATATTATAGACCAGATAAACTAAAGTTTTCTTGCCATAATATTTTAAAATCGTCATAATAATATATCAAGGTCTTTTGGAATTTGTAAACGAATCTTATTTAATTCGAGTCACACATAATACAAATTATTTTTTATATTTTTATGAAGGCTGACTTCGAAATTAATTTTTTGTTTAAAATAGCGTTCAAAAAGAATTGTTTTAAATTTTCTTATTATTTTATATGTATGAATCATTTAAAATCTGAACTACTTTTCAATATCAGAATTCAAAAAATATTATTTAGCCATTATCAATAAAATATCAAACGCTCCGGAGACAATGGAAAAAAATATCATAAAAACGTTACTTGCTATAATTGATCTATAACAGCAGACATATCAACTCGGAAAGGTATCGTAACCATATCATCTCGAGCCGTACAGTATCATTTGTATGAAATTCTTTACTGCAACGTACACTAATTAGAATCGTAATGTAATCGCCTCGCCTTCGCCAAGTCGACGTACCGGAGCTGCTGAACCATTTTTCTTTTTTTTTCTGTACCTCCTGTGAGGTACGGACCTCAGCTTAGGGCGTCGCTGGGGGGAGGGCAGCTAGAGACGGCTGGATCGAACATTGATTTTTAATACAGTTGCTCAAAAAGTGGTGTATTGCAGGGACGTATAGCGTTCGGGATGTGGGCTATTACATACTAGTGCTTCTTTTTTACCTTTCCCGAACTCGTGCGTTCTCTTTCCCAACTGTCAAAATAATGTCTATTAAAAAGAAAAACCAACCATGAAGTTTATACTAAAGACTTTTTGTGATTCATACAAATACGTATATTTCTTAAAAGAAGCTACTAATTTATTTCAATATCAGATTTAATTGAATGAGTTAGGTTAGGTTTCATTTCATTTCACCTCATTAAATTTCAATAAAAAAAATCTACTGAAGACTAAGCTGTATGGATAGTTCCCTTTGCCTACCAAAACGGGTGAAGAAAAAAGAACTGCTTATATTCTACGGTTGGCGCCATTTTCCAGAAATTTTCTTTGCGAGTTTACTTGTTTGTTGTGTTATTATTATTTTATTAAATTGCTTAATTTTTTCGCAACTGTATTAAAAATAGTCGTTCAGTACACCTGCGGAACCGTCATTGCAACTTGTTCCGACTGTCAACCCTCGCCTTCGGCTGCGCCTCGGCTCGGGTAGACATTTGTCGGAACTCTTTGCAATGACAGCCTTTCCGCACTTGTAATGAAATATACTATATTATTTGGGTGCGAATTTAAAACTACAGGCTCAGCGGCGCGGGCTGGCTTGAGCAAGGGTCGGGGAGGGGTTTGAAGGGAAGATTCCGACGGGCCTCGGCGGCGAGGGCGGAAGGACGGCTGTCTTGAGCGTGCTGGTTTCTTTGCGACTCTCTTGTAAGAGAGTGATAGGGTCATCGGGAGTGGCTAAAGTGTGTCTCGGGCGGCGGATCTTTGAGATGGGGGTTGCGGTGTTTGACAGCAGTATCGAATCGAGGAAACGCTTAGTGATGCGTTTTATGAACTGCTGTATGGTGGGCAATTTGAGATCTACGTGGAGTCTCATTGCGAACATGCTGCTGATCCGCTTTGGTTTCGTGTTTGTATAGGTTTGACGGCGAGGCCAATGGCGATACGGTTACGATCCCTTTCCGAGTTGATATGTCTGCTGTGTCCTATAATCTGTAATAGAATGTCTCAGCCAAAGTAGTGTTATATAACTATTATAACGATAATTTTATTGTAAGTCGGCTAGTCCCTCATACGTGGTATTTTCATACAATATGTTATAAAGGGTCCCACAGAAAGTATTTTTTGCAAAAACTGCCGTTGTGTTTGTTGTGAGAGCCTTAAAGCGTACAAGAACTACAGATTTGGAAAACTAATTATGTATATAGAAACTGATAACTTACTGTAAATGGTATAATAACCGACACGAGTCGTGAGCATACTCTCTATTGTTTGGGTTGACGATGACAGCTCTAAGGCCCGAATTCCTCTGTCGCTGATGTCGGTCACTGATGTCGGTCGCGCGTACGAATATACGTTGTGTTCTATGAAGCACCACACTGTGACGCTGACATCAGCGGCGCGCGAGTTGCTACGCGCCGCTGATGGCGCGCGTCGGTCTCGCTCGTCAGCGCCGCGTTCGTCGGTCGACTGACGCGCTATAGAACGTTATGAGCGTCTTCACTCTGTTCCCGACCGTCGGCACGCGCGGGTACAGTCGCCCGCCACCATGAACATTGATACCGAACGTGTGATTGCCGAGGTGCGCCTACGTCCTGCATTGTGGGATTTATCGAATTATATAATATCGAAAGATTTATCACCATTCGTCACCCTATCAGCAACAATTGGGTGAATGTGATCTTTTTTTTCTATATTGACGCCGTCTCCGCTTGCGTAAGTATGCTGCAGCAACTAAACAATTTATAAACGGGTTCATAATAATATCCCAAATTCAAACTCCGCTTCACAAATCCACAACAAATCCACTTGGAGACGCCTGTACCGTGGAGCGGTCAGTATCGCACTACGGATGTTTTCATTGGCGCTGATGGTCAGCGCGCTACGCGACTGACGGTACGCGACCGACGTCAGCGACAGAGGAATCCGGGCCTAAAGCTTCTGGTTATTGGTTCGTTAGTCAATGCTCATCGACTATTGCACTTTCGCAAGACTATTGCAAATTTCGTTCGCCCACCGTACATTTGTGAGATCACCCTGCTGCTTTCACCCGCGCTCAATACTCGTGCCGGCGACTGTACCATGTTGTTGTGTAGCAGACTAAGATATTTTGCATATTCATAGACTTTCAGTCAGCCGATATTCGGTCGCACGTAATATAAAATAAATAGTTAACTAGAGGAGCTAGTCTCGGACGATCGAAACAGAGAAATCTCAGTATAAACTATACCTCGACTGAAGTTTATTTCATACTCAGGTATTCAAAACTTGGTTTTTTACATCACTATGATTTTGCACGTCACATCTTGACTAAAGACAATTTTACACTTGTTTTGCAAATTTTAAAAGATAACCTATATCTTTCATCAAGATAACCTACCTCTTTCTTTACGGTTCTTTCTTCCATTGGTAATTTTGTAGAAACTTTATAACGTAGAACTAACTTTTTCATACTCGTAAAAGCTGAAAATAAACCACGGCAAAGCCAAGTATTTTAGAGCCTAATATTTTCAATCGATGACGAACTGTCATCAAATTGTGAGGCCTAAGATTTTGTATGAAACATACCAATAACCTTTACCAAAGAATCTTATAGATTTAAGAGTAAAATGACTAACAGAGGGCACGGCAGTAGCAGTTTTATATCACTTATGGCCTGCGCAGACAGGCGGACGGGATGGCAGACGATTGTTTATTTATCAATGGAATTTAATACTTATCCAACAGAAATAAAGTATATATTTCAACGACCTCGATGACGACCTTGACACTTGGTGATCGGTCTCTGAGCATCGCAGCGCAGTTTTGAGCCGATCAGCATTGAAATATATGCCTCATTTCGATTGGATAAGTATTAGGACCAATTGATAAATTCCCCGTCCCGACCCCCAGTCTGTGTAGGTATACCAATAGTCACCTTTATGCAAGTGTATTACGGAGTAGCAAGTAAGGGGACGCACACACTGTGCGGCCTAGGTACGAGTAATTCTTAACTCTCTTTGAATTCAGAGCGAGATCAATCTGTCTAGCGTTTTCACAACTACTATAATCGGTTTTTTTGCATTGCTCGGCGCCATTGGGCCCTAGCGCGATATTAAATAGCTTGTAACCTTCCTCAAGAAAGCATCAAATGCAAAATGATTTTTTCAAATCCGACTGGTAGGTCCAGAGATTAGCACGGTTAAACATACAAAAAACTCTAGCTTAGAAAATATGAGTCTATTATTATTATTAGTTTTGGATCAGCCTATGTCTAAATAAACATTAACACAAAACTTGCTGCTCCGTTGTGTAAAAAAACTTCGTAGCGACCTTTATTTCCCCCTTTTTAACCGACTTCCCAAAAAGGAGGAGGTTATCAATTCGGTTGTATGTTTTTTTTTTTTTTTATGTTTGTTACCTCATAACTCCGACAATTATGAACCGATTTGAAAAATTCTTGTTTTATCTGAAAGGATATACTTGCAGATTGGTCCCATTTAAATTTTATGAAAATCGGTTACGAACTTTGGATTTTAAATCGAAATAGCTGGAATTCGTGTACTTGGATGATATTTTTATGTCATCCAAGTAATCGAAATTGTGTATTTTGCTTTTCTGCGATTTTGCAGTGGTGTTGTTAGGTGTGGAGCCACTAAAAAGTGAAAAATAAAAAAACTTTTTACAAAAAAATAGAACCGACTTCCAAAAAAAAAACACTACAAAGTAAAAAATAACTTTCATTTCGGAAGTCGGTGTTTTTGTAAGTTTCTTCGTATTTTGACACCGACTTCCGAAATGAAAGTCGGTTCTATTTTTTTGTAAAAAGTTTTATTTCAATTTACTTGTGGTCGGCGCAATATTTATTATTTTCTTCTTTATTTATTTATTTATTTAAACTTTTCGCACAAAAAATAGTACAAAGGCGGACTTAATGAATGCCTTAGGCATTCTCTACCAGTCAACCAAGGGTGGTGAAGAGATTAGATGGCAGGTGCTCTCTTTGAGAGGAACAATGATAAAAAATAATAAAAGATATTATTAATGCGTCGTCTTTGCGTCTCTTGAGTCGTAATCTCAACGTTCTAACTACTTTCAAAGACTTGAATTCAGAATCTTAGTCAATCAACTTTCTACTTTCACGTAATTCAGTTTAGGTTGATTTTTGCCTGATCGCTTTGTAGTAAAAATGTTAATAAAATTTTGACCGCGAAGGAATTTGGACTGTGTCACATTTGATATTTATTCGAGAATTATTTAAAACCAGCTGACCCGGGCAAGTTCATCTCCGTCACAGTTTTCATTAATGCTCCACTCCTATTAATCGTACCGTGATGTTATGTTATATAGCCTTCCTCGCTAAATGGGCTATCCAACACTAAAATACACACAGGCTACTTCTGGGTAAGCTCGCTTCATCGTAGACTTTGTCTCCGTCATCTCTGACTTAAACTAGAGCATATAGCAACTATAAATATAAATAAATTTTTTAACCTGTAGTTAATGAGATAGTATAGATGCCCCTGCCGGGGTTGCGGAATTTGTTCGAAAGAGTCACCGCGGCTCTGGAACGCAAAGGGCATTAGGAGGAACACGGATGGGTTTTAGTCAGTAGGAGTCTGACGCTCCCTCCTGCAGACCCAGAGCGGGAGGAGTCATTTGATGATTTCCCATCCAAAAGATAGTATATCAGGTTCTAAGATTCTGAATTCAGGTTTGGACACATTTTATTTATTACAGAAACTCTATCTTCTTTAGTCTCTCCTTATTCTTTAGTTCCAGGGGTACCGATATAACATATCGATATTTTTAAAAGGAAGAATACTGTTTTGTAATTTTGATGATTATTAATTTATTGACAATATAATTTGATAAATGAAAAATTAGGTAGGTAGCTAAAAATTACACTTTTATAGAAAATTACCTTTACTATGTACGAATTTAGTAGTCGTTTAAAATTTGGCTTTAATTTGTTGTCGTGACTTAGTTAATAAGCCAAAAATATTATTTATATTTATTGCATTGTATTTTAAAACCAAAAAAAAAATTTATAAATAAAGATGTATATGTTATTTTGATTTGTGAGTTTATTTGCTCAATATGTTTTTAATGTAAGTATCCCAAATAAAGACAAACAGTGAAATGAAATTTAAAAACCGCATTTTATTTATTTACTGATTTTACCCCGTTTTCTATATTAGAGAATGCTTGGTTTGCACTGCAATGATACTAACAGAGCATTTCCTAACTATGGTAGGGCGGCTTCCGCTCTGCCATAGTTCCGCTCTGACCAGGATATTGGACGGAGCAACCGCCATCTCACCGCCGAACTGGGAAACAGTAAGACACAGTCAAAACTGCAAGTCAGTTTTGCGCTATCCCCGTATTACTAACCATAAGTTTGACGTGGAGTTGGGAATCAACTTTTACTTTCTGTAAAATCCGGGCAGTTTTTTTAATATCGCCGTAGCCGCGCCTTCGAAACGTACATCCGTACATCTGTCAAAGATTTACAAAGGACAGCCTAAGCCAAATGCTTTTCCGTGACATGGAGAAATCTCGGCATGTAATAGATGCTCACAAATCCATGTGCTGATCTCGTCAAGAGTTGCTTAACCTTGAGGATCGCCCTCGACTTGTGACTAATTATTTTGCGACGTGTGGGTGAGAGAGATCGTTTTTGCACCCTGCCTCGGCTAATTTTGTGTTTAGCGCCACTAACTCAAACTGCGAACAGAACAGCATAGAACATTCCAGGGAATAAGTAGTCTTATCAGTTCGGTCCTTCTATCTTGTTACTAGCTGACCCGCGCAACTTCGTCTGCCTCACATTTTACATGACTGCTCCGCTCCTATTTGCCTTAGCGTGATGTTACATAGCCTATAACCTTCCTGGATAAATGGGCTATCTAACACTGAAAGAATTTTTCAAATCGGACCAGTAGTTTCTGAGATTAGCGCGTTCAACCAAACAAACAAACAAACAAACTCTTATGCTTTATAATATTAGTATAGATAATGATGGAGGGACCAAGCTTTTTGGCAAAAAAAAATACAACCAACGGCGACGAGAAGAACCGAAATAATAAAAAAAAAAATCGAAAGTCTGTTGTATTTTTTGTAAAAAGTTTTTTATTTTTCACTTTTTAGTAAATTTTCATCAAATTGAAATGGGACCAGGCCGAGAAAATACTCTTCCAAACAAAACAAGAATCATCCAAATCGGTTGATGGCGAAAATATCGCTGAAGAAACATAATGTTTCATGGGATCCCATCATCTGATCCTAAATTCCTAACTTATGTATACTGTTCCTAGTTCCTCTGTGTAAGAGGATTCCGGGTAAAACTCGCTTCCATCTTCGGCCTAATCATCACTTTCTATCAGGTGAGATTTGGGCCAAGAGTCGCCGCGTTTAACATAAAAAAAAAACATGAGATGATGATTATCAAAAGCATTCCAAATCTATCAAGTTATTTTATAATCTAACGAAGTTTGCCACTTTTCACAAACAAAGTCGCGGGCACAGCTAGTTCAAAATAATGAGTACAACGCTTTTCTGGTTTTGCTTGTATTCTGTTACACTGTACCTACCTATATTTTGATGGCTTCTATCAGTCACGTTATTTTGTCTAGTCCGCCACACCTTCATGTCTTCATCATTTGGCTGCTTCTCATGTGCCTAGTCACGGACTACCTAGTATTTCAGTTTTACACTACAGCGGTGGGTACAGTCGCCAGCACATCAAGCTACAATAATCTGGCTACATTTCAACTTTATCACTAAAGAGATGGGCTTCTGATTGGGAAAATTTGACAGTTTCGGATAGCTTGATATGCTGGCGACTGTACTTATACTGTATTTATTTATTATACGTAATATAAATTTCCCTATGTTAGTGTTAGATATTTAATTAGTCTGTAGGTAGGTAATCATTGACTGTTGAAATGAAATAAAATTTAATTTTTTGTTTTCTTTGAGCTATACCAGTCGTTGTCTCAATACTATAATGTATTTAGTGGCGTTAGGGGGAACGTAGGTAGTCGGGCCACCACCCGTGGCGCCGGCCGTGAGGGGTACCGATCGCCCTGAGCTAGTTCCTTCCATTGTTCTTAAAGGTAGGTAGCTCGAAAACACCGAGGGGAACCGCGCGACCCGCGCAGCCCCGCATTCTTCCACGAGGAAAGTCCTAGCGCCAAAACATTTTTAGCAACTTTTCTCGGATCTTTCGTCTTTTTGTCATAACATAAACAGATGTTTATTGGTCTACTTAAGTTGGTGAACTACGGATACTACAGCGAGTGGAGTGAGTTCGAAAATTTTCAATGAGATACTTCCCTTGTTTTGCATCGTTTTTTTTTATTCGGAGCTAAGATTTCTTGCGTAAACTGGAAAACTACAGATGGAAGGGCGAGCGCAGTGAGCCTGAAACATGTTAGTTCGTTGACGCCAAAACTTATTTTTATAAGTACATCCATTCACAAATGTATTGTTTATCGAAAACAGAGTAAAGGATTCAAAATTCAAAAATTCAACTGACTTTGAGAGTAGAAAATAATAGGGGCGCCACTGTACCGTTCGCTTGGCACGCGCGCGATCAAAAAGGGATAGAACCTTATCAAAGTAAATAGAAAATGACAGTTCTCAAGACAAGTAGCGTTAGCGAAAAAACTCTGAATTAATTATAAATTAGTTATTTCTACGATCTATCATAGGGTTGTGTAAATATAGGTACAGAAAAGTTTCATGGTTGCAATCCTTTTAATAATAATGTTTAGATATACGAGTATAGTATGTACCTACTTAAAAATCGAAATTCATTGACCATCTTCGATACTTTTGTTTTCTAATTATATGCATAAAACATGTTTGAATGAATGTTAGTGATTACAAATTTTAATAACAGCTATAATAAAATAATTAAAATAATTTTATTAGAATAAGGAGGACTAAGTTCAACTTCAAAAATAACAATTTGAATCGATTTGTAAATAATTATTTACAAAATAAGTACGATTAATAGGGAATATGCATGAAAAAAGTATTTATGATCTGAACAGTTTATCTAAAAATATTCGAAAATATAATACTAACTGTGAAATTAGAATTTACATTGCTCGAAAAACGAACGAGATACAATTATTTTAAACAAATATCTGTCCCTCTCGCGAAAACGCTGTTTTCTATGGCAGCTGTATAGTCATCGTGTAATTTGAGGTCACATTACGTATCGGACTTCTCTTTCTAACTGTAGTCTTTGAAGCTTTATAACTTAATAAATGATGAAGGTATTTAAAAAATAATTTCATGATTGTTTACTAGAGCTAATAAGTATTTTATTTTGAAAATAAAAAAAATGCATGCATATTCCCTATTGTTGGAAACTGGCAACACTGAAGATGAGTAATGTAAATATGTCGAAGAATAAAACAATATAATTATTTATTACATACACATCGTAGGCGCAAGTTGATACAAAAGTATTGAATAAGTAAATATGCGTTTAGAACAAAACATGATTTTTGATTTATTTGTATCTTTTCGAGCATCGCGTCCACGCGAAGCCGAGAATGGACAAATCCTTTGATAGTTTCGGGTAGTATGAATTGCTGGTTGATTCTGCTAAATGGCCTTTTTAAACCCGCTGGCAACTTTTGCCGACGCTACGGCTGGCCGGCGGACCGCGCGCGTCTCAGTTCCAAAAGGTCGCATCCCATTCCACTGACGTATACGTCAGTGTCCCATTCTGATCGCGCGCGAGTTATACCAACAAACTGTTTTTTTGCCAGACATAGTTTTATTGGTCTGAGATTTTCACATAATATATAATATTTTATTGAACTAAGTATTGTATAATTAAACAAGATCGCGTTTTCAACTGTTATGTAGAAATCGAATTATTATTTACTAAAAGATCAAGTCACTCAAGTATCAATAAATCTAGGCGCGATATACAAGGAATGCAGACAAAATGTAAATATAACCTATGTGCTCGATGTTTATTGTTCTAAATTTCCACATAATCCGTGTGCATTCAGTGCATTCAACAAAAAACAACAAAAGTAACTCTAAAATACCTGTCATATCAACGGTACTTTACAAAACATTTACGAAATCGGAAAGAATAGTTTGAGCCTCATGTTCCGCCAGAAAACGTCTGTACACCTTATAAATAATCTCCCTGCCATCACTTCAAATGGTTTTATTCATGACTAACTGACCAGCGCAAGCGCAACTTCGTCTGCGTCACATTATTCATTATTGCTCCGCTCCTATTGGTCGTAGCGTAATGGTATATAGTAGTTACCTAGCCTTCTTCGGCAAATGGGCTATCCAACACTAAAAGATTTCTTCAATTCGAACCAGTAGCTCCTGAGAATAGTTCGTTGCTTCGCTCTAACCTGATTCAATCGCGGAGGCTTACTAAGTAGGGTCCCGTACTCCCGTCTGCACCTTTAGTACGGACCCTACAGACAGGCCTGATCCGCGAGTTGGACCGTCCAACGCTTCGCAATAACCAAATAACGTTCATGACTGAACTTATGAACTACGAATCTACGATAACGGACCACAATGAATCAGTTTAGAGAAATTCGACCCTAGCAGAGACTGTTAAGAGGCCGTGCACAAAACTGAATCGCTCTAAATTAGGTATTTTCATGTTCGTGTGCACGTTTACGCACACACGGCTGCGCTTAAAGCTTAGAGATCGCGTAAACAATTTTGATTCTTTAGTTGATATTATTAAAAAGTGTTAATAACGTTTACGAAAATGCATTTTGGTGTTCGTTACATATTTGGTAAGTTTGTCTACATTCATAATGGTAAGTTAATAAGGTAAATATTATAATAGTTAATAACGAGATTGCTACCATGTACCTTTTTATTTACGAGTTTCCGATATTTCGGCACTGTTGCAAGCGCCATGATCACGGAGTAACTGAACTTCAGTTACTCCACTGAAGATCTTGCGGGTGGGTGGAGAGGGTAGACCGATATGTCTGCCAATAACATCCCACCCGCAAGATCTTCAGTTACTCCGTGATCATGATCAAGTTTAAAACAATAAGGCAAATAGGCTGAAACCAAAAACCGTAAAGAGTATTTATTGACTATATGTCTCGTGTGTCTCATCTCTACAAAAAAGTGTTTTATAAAGAACTAAAAATTACAGAATAAAATTATACAATTGCGCTGAACGTGCTTCTACCAAAAGGGTTACCATCTAAGCATTTGCTGGGCGTTAGAGTTTTTTTTTTTACATTACATGTCTCATATCTGAAAAAGCTTATCCCGAAAGCTAGGTCCATGAATGTTAGAGACGCCAAATATTGGTAATTGTTTTTTGTTTACGTTAACTTTATTCAAATTGAGGTTACAAAAATGGAGAAAAGGCTCGTGAATTTTTGGGACACATCATCTTGCTGCTTTTCCCTTTCAACTTGAGAGGCATCCGTGGGTTTGGGTTGCAAGTTATCCCAGTGATCTGTCGCGATTTCATCCATCCTGAGTTGATCCGGTACGTTACGTCTCGGTCTATATCGCCATCCCCCTAAAAAAGCGACCCGAGGTACTGAAAGTCGCAGCAGACCGGTAAGGGCGTTCCGGTGAGAGGATATGACAGGAGAGACCTCCGAAATCGCAGAACAGGTATTCTGTTTTGGTTCTACTCAATTTCAGGCCAACACTCTCCAGTCTTTGCCACCACGTCCTCTAGGCCACTTTCAGAAACCAGCACAATGTCATCAGCAAACAGCATAGAAGTGAATAATTTTAAGGACACATTCTTAATAATTCACCAGTCTTTTCTGCATTTTTGTCTTCCAAAAACTATCGTCTCTAATAACTCTTCGACTTACAGATAAGACTTATAAAACATTACCTAGTTACAGAGTTTTTGGAAGACAAAAACTGCCTGTCTTGCGGCTTCATCATCAAATCCACTTTACAAAATGGTGCTTTCTGAATGCAAATACATCAAACAAGTGAATGAAGAAAACACCGAAATCACATCACCATTTGCTATAACAATCATTTGCCTAGCCTTTTCCCGGGTTCCCAGTCAAACCGGATTCAGCTGAATACCTGTGTTTTAAGTGGAGCGGCTGCCTACCAGACCTACAAAACCCATTAACCGGGTAACACGGTACTTTTTGGCAAGACTGGAGTCAGATTTGCTGGCTTCTGACAATCCGTAACGACTGCCAAAGGTCTACAATTGACAGCTGGGACCAAAGGCTTAACGTGCTTTCCGAGGCAAGGAAGAAACTCGATATGTAAGATGATCACCCATCAGAGGGGCCCGAAAGGGCCGACGCCT
The DNA here is from genome assembly GCA_963859965.1 of Ceramica pisi. NCBI lineage: Eukaryota > Metazoa > Arthropoda > Insecta > Lepidoptera > Noctuidae > Ceramica > Ceramica pisi. The sequence goes on from OY982538.1 coordinate 4,767,328, forward strand.
GCCGGAGTCGCTTGACTATTCGAAAGAGATACTGTGGCTCCGGAACACAAAGGGCAATGAAGGAACATGGATGGGTTTTAGCCAGTAGAAGTCTGACACTCCCTCCCGCTCCACCCAGAGCGGGAGGAGTCATCGGATGATTTCCCATCTCTAAAAAAAAAAAGGTTATCACCCATCCACAGACCAACCTCGGCAAGCGTTGTTTAACCTTGAAGTTGTTTAACCTTATTTAGCCACTAGCTTCTCTTCGCGGCTAAAATAACTATATGTTATCCTATAAAATTTAAAATTTATTTCAATTTCTCCAGGATCCCATCATCAGATCCTGACCTGACGACCATGGGACCATCTGAAAAATCTCTTTAAAAAAAATAGCAAATATATCAAGGCGTCTTCGAGTATTCGTGGAGCTTAAAGAATTGAGAACCACCTTTTTGCAGTCGGTTAAAAATCTCTCGCATTGAAACCCTCCTCTTACTTGCAGTCGGTTAAAATACATACTTTATAGTTTTAGGACATAATAAAAAAAAACCGTCCAAGTGCGAGTCGGACTCGCGCACCGAGGGTTCCGTACAAACCTGTAGGTATTATTTTATAAGCAAAACTTGCGATTTACGATATATGTCGTATTAAAAAAACTACTTACTAGATGTCGTTCAAACCAATTTTCGCTGGTAGTTTCCAAGGTAATACACATCATATTTATTTTTTAGTTTATCATGCTATTATTTTAGAAGTTAGGGGGGGAGGGGACATTTTACCACTTTGGAAGTGTCTCTCTCACAAACTATTCAGTTTAGAAAAAAAAAAAAATTAAAACCTCAATATTATTTTCAAAGTCCTTTCCATAGATACCCCACACGTATGGGTTCGATGAAAAAAATGTTTTTGAGTTTCAGTTCTAAGTATGGGGACCCCCAAAATTTATTGTTTTTTTTTCTATCTTAATTCGGTTCACAGAATACATTGTCATCTACTTATCAAGTTTCAACAGCATAGTTCTTATAGTTTCGGAGAAAAGTGGCTGTGACATACGGACGGACAGACAGACAGACAGACATGACGAATCTATAAGGGTTCCGTTTTCACCATTTGGCTACGGAACCCTAAAGACGTGGGCATACGTGCATACTATACATAATACAAACTCGAATACAGAACCTCCTTTTTTGAAGTAGGTTAAAAATCCCAACTTCTTTTCTTAGAACACAATGTATTCCCAACTATATTTTTAACTAGCTGACCCACGCAACTTCGTCTGCGTCACATTTTCCATTAATTCTGCGCTCCTTTTTGACTTAGCTTAATGATATAGCCTATAGCCTTCCTCGATAAATGGGCTATCTAACACTGAAAGTTCTTGAGATTAGCGTGCTCAACCAAACAAACAAACAAACAAACTCTTCTGCTTTATAATATTATAACTCAGAGGTTCTCAGATTTTGTTGTGCAAGGCGTTGCGAACGTTCGACACTCGACTCTCGTGCGCGTACCTGAGAGTTTCTCTGATTTTGTTCAGCAAGGCGTTGTGAACGTTCAGGTGAAGATTCTCCCATACGGCGTATTCTTGCTGCCCGTGCTTGAGAACTATGTTTAGTAAGTTGAGACATGGCTCTCTTTAGGCATTTTCAAATGTTTAAGAAAATGTTAATAGCGTGTAATATTCTAGCTCTGAAAAGAACTGTTGTGTAGCCCTGAAAAGAACTGTTGGTTAGCCCTGAAAATAACTGTTGGTTAGCCCTGGAAAGAACTGTTGCTTAGCCCTGAAAAGAACTGTTGTTTGGCTCTGAGAAGAACTTTTGCGTAGGTGCAGTTTTAAGAACGAAATCTAAAGAAAATCGCACGAAAATTATTAGACTTCGCGCACGACCGCTGCATAGGGAGCCGACGTACTTATACTTATCTATGGAGCCGACCTCGCGGCTGAGCCGCGCGGGTACCTTACTCATAGATCTAAACTCCCCTCCCGCACGCGCACCCCCGCCTTGGTGACGTCCACTTCGCAACGGGTCGTGCAGCAGAAATCGTAATATTTTAATTTCGCCATAACTTCAAAACCAAACGTCCGATTTTAATCATTCAAAGACCAAATATTATCTACATAAACTGTACTTAGTGATGAAATACTTTATTTTGATAAAGATTAATAGCATGAGTAAAATAAACGCGTTTAAATGTAGTCCAAAAAAAATCAAGATTTTTAAATTAAAAAAATGGTTGTTGTGCCTCACTCGACATAGATAGGTATAGTGTGTCGCGGACTTTTTTGTAGATATTAATAAGATCTACAATTAATTAGAACAATGTATGGTTCTATCTTTTATAGTTTAGGCAGCGTACACAAAAGAAGTTACTTTTCTGGTTGATTTTTACACCTTGTGTTCGAAAAACCCAAATATCTTACGGAACCCTATTTTTTTCCAAAATAAAATATAGCCTATGTTACTCGTGGATAATGTAGCTTTCGAATGGTGAAAGAATTTTTAAAATCGGTCCAGTAGTTTTTGAGCCTATTCATTACAATCAAACAAACAAACAAACAAAAAAACAAACAAAGTTTTCCTCTTTATAATATTAGTGTAGATATCAGTAAAATGCACTGAAAACAAATTAAATTCCCAACGGACCAAGTTGTAGTAGTCGAAGTATATTCTTGCTAAAATTCATACGTAGAGTTCGAGAGCTCCAGTGACACAAAGCGATACGTCCACCCGCTGCGCTAGCTGAGTTAGAAAAAGTACTCTGTGGTTGACACTGAGGCGATCGATTTTGCGCGCCGGCGCGCGTGTTATTATAGTTTAATTTGAAATTAATTTTCTATAGGTACCTACCATAAACCTTTCTTTTTGTTATTTTTTTTTTTATTATAAAAATAACTCAAGATTATTATGTTATTTTTTAATTTCTTAAATATAGAGTTTTAAATTAGAATTAAAATACTTAAGTGGCTGAATTTTTCTGTAAAATGACGTAACTTCATCATTTTTTTATGCTGATTTTTGTATGGGAATGGTAAAAAGTAATTAACACAAATGCAAAAGGGTTATATGGTACTGTTATTCATATTTCTACATGGTCAAAATTTCTTATAGTTTTTCGTGAAACTATGGTCAAACTTCAGTCAGACGTAATTTTTGAAAAAAATGGCATTGAATATTAAAGGTTTACCATGAGTTATGAGGTATTTTTGAAAAAACCTTCAAGTCACATGCAAGATGAAGAGTTAAGAGTGTGTATTCCGTCCACTAGCGCCGCCAATCGTTTTTTATTAATTGTGGTAAATTTAAGACACGTAGATAAAAAACCGCTCTGTAGTGCACTGAAGAAATGTATCTATTATTTTTTGACAGCTATTTTTAATACTTAACTCATGGCGAAATAGCCAAAACGGCAATTATTGCTAAAAGTGGCCACTTTTAGCAAAAATATCGACTTTGGCAACTATTTATGTTCTAAAGTACAAAACATAACTCTCAAAACATAATAAATACATTTCTTCAGTGCACTACAGAGCGGTTTTTTATCTACGTGTCTTAAATTTACCACAAATAATAAAAAACGATTGGCGGCGCTAGTGGACGGAATACACTCAATACACGCTCTTAAACTACCTACTCACTATTTAACTACTTATTTTCATGCTTTCGTGCATTTTATTTTACTCAATAGATGGCGCTGTGATTGATTAGAATATAGTAGGCAGTTTCCAACTAAACTAAAAAATTCAATATCTTTTTATTTTGTGAATCGATTTTGATGAAACCTACCTACCTTGAATCAAAATCAACAAAAACGACTATCGAACGAATTAAAATTTGTTTTAACATTTTCTTACAACGTAAAACTGAACTGTCAAATGTACTCGTAAGTTCGAATTTAGAAGCTCACACGTTACGATAAATGATAAGATAATAACATGTTCACTTTACATTTGCTACATATTAATTTCAATTAAAATAATAATATAACTCAAAATACATTGCTTTGATTCTTCACAAATTATTCACACACTAAAACTTTTCTCAACAGATGGCATTGCAAGTATCTGAAGTCACAATCAAAACAACAAACAACCTCTTTTAGCGCTCGATTTGTAACTACAACTTTTCTCAATAGATGGCATTGCCAGTATCTGGAGTCTCAATGAAAACTACCTATTTTAGCGCTTGATGAAGATATCTTTTGATTTTGTGGGTCGATTTTGATTAAATAAACACTAAATGTTACTCCGATTATCACTTAATATTTTTAAGTACCTACATTTTGAATCCAATCCGTGGTTTATGCGTGATGCTCCTCCAAACGGACAGACAGAAAAGAATTTCAAAAACTGCTTTTTTGTGTTCTGTGTCATTTTTCTGACATTTCTATGTATTTTTTATGCGAAAATATATTCAATGTACAGACACGGCTACTCTACGATTTTATTATATGTATATAGAAGATAGATTTTTCACTTTTTACTTAAGGTGGATGCTCCAGGGTAGCCCGCGAAATTCAAATATTTTTATGTTTTTTGCAATTTGCAGGTCATTGTGAAACTGTATGTTGAACAGAATACGATTCGCGATTGTACAAAGCATTTATCTAAAGGATTATAACCATTTGAATCATCAATATAACCCTCTAAGTTCATATAACTCGATTGAATGTGATTTCGTGAAAAAGTCATTCAATCGAGTTGTATGAACTTAGAGGGTTATATTGATAATTAGAATGGCTATAATTCTTTAGATAAAAATGCGTTACGGCCGCGAATTGTATTTTATTTAACATGCAGCTTCACACTGACCAGCGAATTGCAAAAAACTTCAAAATATTTGAATTTCGCGGGCTACCCTGGCGCTTCCACCTTAAAATTTTATTTAATCACCTATTGGTGGTCGAAATAATTTTTTGTTATGAAATGTCATTTAATTTGGGAATGTTGCCGTAGACCTTAGAATAATAACGCATAGAAACCTAGTACGAGTGCAAAAAGTGAGGCAACTAAAACTTAGCCTAATCCGTCAAACTTAGCCACCAGGCCGTCAGTACCTACTCAATGTCACGTTCCGTCGAACACAGCTCGCGAGTAAATAATTGAAAATGACAGTTTGTTGCGTGAAAGGATGCTATAGCACATCAGGAAAATAAAAAAATGTGATAAAATAACATTTCACAAATAAGTACTCACATTCTATGCACTATTTTTACGTAAATCTATAAATAAAACAAAATTCTAATAACCTAACTTGTCTTAACACAGTGTTGCTATTTGTGAGGAAAAAATACCCACATTGCTTTCATTCATGTTTTTCATTTTTGTAATTTTAAAATACAATACTTACTGTTAATTCATATCAAACCCGATGTTTTAACATTATTTATTTATAACCCATCAATCATTCTAAACGCATTGAACAATATCCCATTCTTTATGCGATTTATTTCCTTTTATTTTGAAATAAATTGAATTATACCTTCCGAAAAAATATGTCATATTACATGAAAAATCATGTTTACCTTTTCCAGTTCCCAACAACATAAAATACTTGCCTTGATAGCAAAATAGTAATGCGTCTTCCCATATTTTGTGGGTAACGGCTTAGTAATGGTATCACTGAAAGCTATATCTGTGTGCGTTAGAGGAACGTAGACACATTCGGCTCACGCACACAAAGAAAATGAAGTGGACATGTACACGATTTTGCTCGGGTTTTGTTCTAGACGCGGCTTCTATGCGTTATTATTCTAAGCCGTAGACAAAAAAAAATTGACCGTTTCTAAACTTTTTTGCCAACCTTGTGGTACACTAGAAAGCTCACATTTTAACATACAATTCAACAAACGAAGTTACGTAGTTGACTTCAACATAAATCAGAATGCAAAAGCGAGTTAGAAATGTTCTTGGAGAGGTTGTGCTTGTGCCTCGAATAGGTAAGATCCTCTGTTAACTTTCGATATAAACATAACTAGAAGTTATGTTGTCGACTTACGTACAACAAAGAACTCAAGAGCGAAGGGGGGGGGGGGGTCACGACCCCCACTCGGACCGCGCCTGACAAGGAGGTCAGGATCATGAAAAATTATTGGGACTGAAAAGTATTTGTTTAGGTACCTACTAAAAAATGGCATCAAAAAATTCGTCCCCATCGCTATCGACTGGAAGTGAGCCCAAAAGACTGGCTGCATTGCCACGTTGTATGGCAATGCTTATCCTCTGTCCAAGGTAAAAGCCAGCTCTTGGGTCACGCGAAGCGTCAACTAAGCGTTTTGCAAGATCTTTAAATAGGACGTGAGCACTCGGACCCCACGGTCCAAGAGTTTCAACCCCAAACGGCTCAAAAATGTAGTTGCCAATAAGGCTACTATATTTCCGCCGTTTGAGGTTTTCAGCAGCCGAAGCCGCAGAACCAGCACAGCACGACGAGCTAGGAAGATGGGATGGCGCAAGAGTATCGACACAAGTAGCGTCCCACACTAAAGGCCTACCCATCTTCCATGGAAATAAAGACATACCGTCCGGTCTTTTGCCATCGTCGCGTGCCAGGCCAATGGGTTCTAATACGGCTGGCACGCCGACGGCGACAAGAGCACGTCGGATAATGTCGTTGATATTTGCGTGCCGTGCTATACGACCCGCACTTCGACTGCATGACAGGCCGTGGTGCCCGAGGCTGTTGACAGCTTCGCCACAGTGGCAGCGATGAGGAGAACAACAAGATGCGCCTAAGCGAAGGGAAGCAGCGAGGCGGAAAGTAGTATCGTCGAACAAGGTGCCTATGTTCGACGACGGTAGTGCGTGAAGCCAGAGGCCCGACTCCCACTCACCCACAGCCAGCAGGCGTGCACGCTCCGCAGAAGTGGCAGCAGAGGCAATTAGGTTATTCTGAACTCCTCTGCAGAGCGGCTCATCCCACCGTCTCTGGTATGATGGGTTGTCGGGTAAATTTTGATTCGGGCAAGCGAGTCTCCAGGCATTTATAGCCTCGGTAAAGTACGGCACATCAAAATCAGTCAGTGTAGAAGCTAGGATATTCCTGACTAATTTTTCAGTGCCGTGAACCGAGGATATAAAAGCCGGTAAACTTATACTGGTAATTTTGCGGACGCCAAGACCTCCCATGCGGATGGGAAGAGTGGCTTGAGCCCAAACTCGGTCGTCCATGGCCACATTTGTCACCGTGGGGTCCGAGTGCTCACGTCCTATTTAAAGATCTTGCAAAACGCTTAGTTGACGCTTCGCGTGACCCAAGAGCTGGCTTTTACCTTGGACAGAGGATAAGCATTGCCATACAACGTGGCAATGCAGCCAGTCTTTTGGGCTCACTTCCAGTCGATAGCGATGGGGACGAATTTTTTGATGCCATTTTTTAGTTAGGAGTTTTTTTTTTCTATTTTAATTGTATATAGTTTAGGTATCTGTTTTATCTAGAAATAAAAATATTATTGGTACCTACTTTTTATTTCTTTTCAAGCAGGTGTTGAGGCGACTGACCTCATTTCCATTTATAAGATTATGGGTTTTACAGTTTTTGAATAATTATTCTCACTTCCCTCTTGACCCACTTCACGCAGACTCGCGGCATAAGATTTTTTTTTATAAGCTGGCAAGTAACATGACATAATTGACATATTGATGTTTGTGGATGTTTGACGTATTTCATAATTTCATTTTAAATAGGTAAATTTACCTTGTTTCATCATAATTATGATGTGATATAAATGCCCTAATAAATACAGACACTCCAGTCAAGAAAGGAAATGCATTTGCTGTATTACTGTACGTGAGGGAAAAATAATGTTTGTGGATGTTATAAACACAGAAGTGCAGATGTGAAGCGATAATTTGCCGGTGTTATGAGCCATTAATAATTTCCTGTGTTATGAATCCATTGTTGTGTTCAGGTATGCCCCCAAATGTTGTGCTAAGCACTTTTAGTCTTATATTTTAAACTATTTTCATAAATAATTTCAATGTTGGTACGAATATAATATTACAACGATTATAATTATATTGTCCAAGATCACAAAAATACACATTCACACATGGAAATAATATTATACTAATTAAAAAAAAAATTGGTTAATGGGTTGTGGAGGTCTGGTAGGAATCCGGTTTGACTGGAAGCCGACCCCAATATAGTTGGGAAAAAGCTAGGCAGATGATGACAACTTTAAGCTGCTGATCTATGTAAAACATTGAAATAACGACAATTTTACAGCTCTGATCTGCAAAAAAGTTACATGGGAATTACCTTGAAAAGGCCCATGGACCATATCATTTTATCTAAATGACAAATATGCAATTTTTAGCTAGATCAGGTAAATTATTTGTTTAAAAGCAGTTTTTATAACATTAATGCATTATGCATTAGAATGAAAATGAAAACAGCAAAAAGACCAATGGAACATTGCTTTTTTTTCTATTGAGGAAATTTCTTCGCATTGTGTATTCCTTTAGAATCTAGATAGAGCATAAAGTCAAGAAACATCATCATCTGCCTAGCCTTTTACCAACTTTATTGGGGTCTGCTTCCAGACAAACCAGATTTAGCTGAATACAGCATTTTAGGTAAAGCGTCTGCCTATCTGACCCCCTCTACCTGTTAACTGGGTTACATGGTACTTCTAGGCAAGACTTGAATCAGATTTACTGGCTTCTGACTATCTGTAACAACTGCCAAAGATCTACATTATGACAGCCAAGACCAACGGATTAACATGCTTTCCGAGGCACGAAAGAAACTTAGTATGTTAAGATGGTCACCCATCCATAGGCTAACCTTATCACACATTGCTTAACCTGGAAGATCGATATGTGCGGCTGTTAATGTTTAGTGATCAGCTCCTCATCAAAAATCATAAAGACGAGAAACAAACCAAAATATCAAATTCTTGTGACAGATACTTTACATATAAAAATAATTTCTCAAAACGGCCTTATCATTTGCTTATCACCCTCGTAGTTAATGCATGATGCTACCACAAATGCACAGACAAACAGACAAAAATTGCATTTTGTGTTCTGCCTTTTTTCTAACATTTCTATGTATTTTTATGCAAAAATATTCAATGTACAGACACGGCAAGTCAACAATTTTATTACATGTTTAGATAGAAGATAGATAAAATAGACAATTTTGCGATGGGAAGAACCCTGGATTAGTGAAAATAATCAACCACCATAGGTTGTGGCTTGCCTTACTCATAAATACGCTGTTCAGTACAGCAGATTCAAGGTTGGTCCCACAGCAAAATTAATCAAAATAATTACTGTAATGTCCCTTTGATCAAAATAATGACTGTAATGGTCTTTTTTTATCTAATTTCTTGAATAACTTCATAACTGTTTATTTTAAAATTATGAAAAAAATATAATCAAAACCCTCACAATAAGGCCATTCATTTGATGTCACATGATACAGTTTGAAAAACTTTTATATAATTTTCCAGTTTGACACAGACAGACAGACACGACACCCAACTGATCCTATAAGGGTTCCGTTTTTTACATGTTAGAAACCCTAAACAAGATAAAATAAATAAAGCACTTCTGAATATAATAATTTGTTAAAGGCATATGAAAGCACTGGTCAAATGGGCGCGGCTGGCGGGTGCCGGGTTGCTGGATGTGCCGAAGTGCTGAAGTACCAGGTCGGTGAGACTGTACTGTATTTGTTTTCATATCTCGTGAGGTATCAATACTAACTGGCCACAGCTGACAGAAAGCGATGGATGAGGTCTGCAACGGAATTAGGGGATTGCACAAATGATGTCTTTTCGCTTTAAATGTTACATATTTATGGCGTGAAAAGTTTAGTATTTTAAAATGATCTTAATACCGACCAAGAGAAAGTAGGACTCGTACACCAAGGGTTTCGTACCATAAACTATAATTTTTATACATAATCTACCTATTACGGTTTTTGAGATACAGCCCGCTGACAGACAGACCGATGGACTAACGGACAGCGGAGGCTTAGTAATAGGGTTCCGTTGATTACCCTTTGGGTATGGAACCCTAAAAACATAATATTTAAAAGGACAATTGATTCATTTTTTAAAAGGCTTATGTTCAGCCGTGGGTTGCTGTTTCAATGTCGGGCTGTGGATAATGATGATTACTTTTACTCAATTTTCTACTTTAGATTCCGGCAGTTAAAGTTGATTCTTTAATGATCATTTTTAATAAGAAAGTACTTTCATTACGATTCTGATTTTAAAATAAAATGTAACTGGAAACGAAATACATCCAGATTTCAAAACTGACTGTCATATTCATGTATTTTCCTCAGTTTCATTTCAGTTATAAGGAAAGTGATGTGTATTTTGTGCATTCTGATTTTATAGTTGCAGGAGTGCGTGTGTACATTGACGCGATGTGACTTACCATTTTATTTTATCTGTAAATTCTAGGACGCGGTAGTTCGAGAAAATATCTGCTAATTTACACTAGCGTCCTGGACAAACTCGTACATGCTGTTGGATTAAAATGATTCAATATTTGAATCCAAGATATGTCTTATCTGTGTGCCAGATTTCAGGCAAATTCGGACGCAAATCCATTAACGCGTCTGTGTGTTATTGAGTATAATGCGTTTCAAATGAGAATAGGAACGTCAATGACCTCTATGTGTCAAATGTCTCTTGAAAAGTATGGTTTGCAAAGAAAACTTAGTTGCATATTGATAACAGTTTTTGTTTGATGAATTTCAATAAAAACGTTCAATAGTAGTAAATTATCTAAATATAATATTTAATTATATAAGGTCTTTATTAGTTATTTTAAACCACATCAAAACACTTTTTCAGGTCAATGTTTATAAGTAATAATAATAAAAAAAATCTTGCTTTGCTCACCTTACCGAATTGGTTTGAATTGACAGATAGTCACAATATGGCGCTTAGTCGATCCTATTCTTATTTGAAACGCATTGTTAGATGGCGTTTTCGTTCAGCAACGTAATTTCTGTAACTGTTGTCCTAGGAATGCGAATGACAACATTATTTCTCCAATGTGTGTAAGAAACAAATACTCTCAGATAATAAACAAATAAACAATGTGTTGTGTACTGGGAGTCTGGCCTACCGAGTAACAAATTGTAACGTGAACGTGGTAGCCGGTCGTTTAACTGGCAGATAAAAGAATATAATAGTTTCAAATAAAAGAATACAGAACCTCTTCAAAATGCGGTCTTCGTATACTTATTTAGTAAGTGTCTATGTTACGAGTCGTTGAAAAATGCTTTTTATTACTATCTAGAAAGTTTTATTTTTATTTTAAATAACGTGCTTGAGGAAAATAGTGCGTTTTTCAGGTATCGATCTGCTTTTAAATGGCATTTTTTTCTCATTTTAATACGTCATGTGGTGTTAAAATTTTGAAATGATATTTATTAAAATAAAGTTAATTAACATATTTTTTTGTTTGAACAAAGTAAACACAAAGATTGTCGTTTAGACATATACAGCATGTTTGAAAAAAAAAACTTTTATATTTTAATTCAGTAATCGATGGAAAAAAAGTGTTTATTTAACTCGTAATATCGCATCGGTACAAAGTTATTCGGTTTTATTTAAATAGTTTTCGTTGAGTGCTTACGTAGGTAGAATATGTGTAAACTGGGTCATCAATAGAGCCAAATGGGTATCATTGGTCAATAAAATATTTAACTGTATGCATCATGTTGGTCAAAGCATAATAGACAATAATGTCTTACTGTAGATAGGTGTTAAATTGATAACGAGACCACGTCTCCATTGTCTTCACTACAATTGATAAACTGGAATTGTTTATAATGAGCTGTAATACTTGTTTAAATTTAATTAAAATGCGTGCAATAGTGTATGTTTTAATAACTGTGGTATTTCTGTACGCTTGTTTAGTCCGGTTATCCCTGCTGTGCCTAACCTTATTATCGGATACCGCGTTATCGTTTAGTCGCCCTCGCCTGACTGTCATTTCGATAACGCGCTGGAGTACCGCCACGTCATATACAATTGGGAACGAAGTCTACTTGTACGAATTTGTTATTTAATTAAAAAGTGAAGCTTTCAGCAAGTTTTATACCGGTACGCTTGATACTTCTTATAATTTTATCGCATCTTGATTTTTAACAACAAAACTACGTTTACTAAAACTTTACTAAATCACTAAACTAATCATAATAATTTATTAACCAGCCATCCCTATTGATAAAACAAGTTATTATTTACCTATATAAAAATACATATTATTATGTATTTACGTGTTTTCCCCTTTGTAAGTTAGAAAATTTATTCATTTGTCACATAACAGACGTGCATATGAAAAAAATAGCACAATACATTATCATCATGTAATTTAATGCACAAAATATAATGTGGAGAAAGCGATGTCAGTTCTAGTTGATAAAGTATGTTGAGCCAGTGCTGTTTTTGAATATCCGATAAATACACTCAACATAGGTACTAAAATACTCGTTTCGTGAAACAAATAAATACAAATTAGCGCTTTAACAATATGAACATCTATTAATTTTATAAAGATTATTTTACCTGGTGAGAAGTGTTGTGATTTTGTGTTGTAGTTTTGTATCAGATGGATCAAATATACGTCTCATAACTCCTCACTTGTTATGGACAGAGCTCGTGCGAACGTTTACATAGTGTAAATACCACTTTTATATCTAATTGATCGCTCTTGAAATAATATGGAAGCGTATTGACAAGTCTAATTGTTGTAAAGTATAAGTAGTGTAAGGCCGCTTCGACGACTCGTCGCGTAGACACGCTGCCGCGCGCAATCTACGATAAAAAAATATATTTAAAAATATATATTTGAGCATAGATCGTTAAAAAATTTATACTAATATGCTGCAGGCAGAAGGTCGGGTGATGGGTCGACGTTTCTTTTTAACGCTGGTGATTGGGATTTCCGCTGGATTTAGTTTTGCATACATACTATTAACATCGACTGGATTCTCACGAGACACTGCTTGGCATACCTACAGGTAACTCTATCTAGAATTTTGCATGCTGCATGCCCTTTCTTTTTTTTTTCTTGTCGCATGCATTTGTATGGCATGTCATGTAATTAGTTAAGCTAATTTTGTTGTTTTTTTTATGTAATGCATTGTTGGAAGAATCGTTTAATACCTTTCTTCAGAAATTAATGTGTTTAAATAACAATTATTCTTTATATATTAATATCTACTATTCACCCATAAAATGACTAACAAATAAAATAGGAAAGACGTGCTTTTCAAAATTACAAAATAATTTATGTCCTTAAAGCTCAGAATATTGTTAAGAATGTGATAATAGTAGGTAGGCTTGAGTGCGAAATCTAAAATCTAAAATTAGATTACAGGATAAATCGAAATTAAATTAACCACAGCTAAAAGTGATTTTTTTGTGTATTTTTCCTATGCGTGTAAAATATTTAAAGGTTTATAGAATACTTTGGCACAATTTCATTAGGTACTCGTATTTAAAATGTTTGCTTTTTGTGACTGTCGGCAACCTCCTGGCCTGGTTTCCAGCATAATCTGGAAGTACTGGAGAATTTGCTAGGAGTAACAAGTAAACAAAGAAGGCGGTAGAGAGTGAAAGAGGTATAGTATCCCTATAATACCTCTTTGACCATAGAGGTATAATCATACTTCGGCCTTGAGCCTTGCTTGGCCCATATCCGCCTATCCTTACGCAAAACATGGCTCATATATTCTGTCACAGAGATAGTATTTTATAATCTAAATATTGATTTTTACCGATATGATGATTATTTTCGTTACTGATAGTGGTGCGCTATTGTTAAGGCATTATTTTGATACATTGTTTTTTTCAATTGAGTAGTGGGAACATGACCGTGAGAATTATACACCAGCATTATAAGATTTTTAGAATGCTAATATCATGTTTTTAATATGGATTACATCTAAATACAATGTTGTGCATTAATGTTTGTTGTTAACTAGCGGGCAGTAGCCCGCAACTTCCTCTGCGTATAATACTGTAACTTTCTATCAGTTAAAAAATTGTTTATTGTTAAGCCTATGTTATCCCACTGCTGGGCAAAAGCCTTCCCATATTGTTTAATTAACTGTATCTCATGTCTTCTGCAGCTAATCTAGACTAGTAGTCTATGTAATACTAACTTCTGCCAGTGGCTTTACCCGTCTGAAAGTCGAAAATTATCTCCATGGCATAAATTCCCAGAATAAAAACTATCCTATGGCCTATTCCAAGGAGATATAAGCGCCGCGCCGGCGCGCCGCCGCCGCGGGAATGAACCGGCGCGCCGCCGTGAAGTAATTTGGTGTATTAAGGTTCATATTCGTACAACGTTTGTCAGGCTTTTAACTGAACATTGAATTTTTACTAAAAATGTTATGGTTTAATTAACGTCTATGTGACTGTTTTAATGCCTAGGAGGCGGCGATACGACCTAAACTCCTACTGCTAGGGTTTGCTCGAGCTGGGTCGGCTGTGTAGCTCCATCTCTCTCAAAACAGAATCATGACAGAATTGGGCCTAGCCTCCTAGGTCAGTTTTGAGGTCTGCCGCGATGCCAAGTAAGTTGACCATTTTCAAGTAGGCACTGAAATGTCCATTATACGTATGCGGCGACAAAGAACGTCCAAACCTAGGACCAGCAAACCGAACATACGATAGATATTGCGTCGAGAAGAGAGTCAACTTGATGTGTATGAACTGAACAGTCAGGCAGACTCACTTTCGTATTTATAAAAATAAAAAATACGAGAAAAAAATCATATTATTTATTTATGAATCTTTTTTTACAAATGATTTTTTAAATCGGTAAGTTTTTATTATAAGTAACAAGCTTCGCCCGCTTGACAAGCGTTTTTGAGTTTATCGCGAACAGACGCGGCGGACGACTTTGTGTTATAAAATGCAGTGATTTGATTTCATTATTATATCAGTCAATTGTCGTCCACTGCTGAATGTAAGCCTCCCCCAAAGAGCGCCAACCATCCCGGTCCTGAGCTGTCCGCATCCATCCGCTGCCAGCCACAGTTCTTTCTTCATCGGTCAATCGTGCCGCAGGGCGTCCCACACTACGTTTGCCCATACCCTGTCGTGTCTCCAGACATGGTCGTCCCATTTCCACTTCAGCATGCTGATTCTTCGCGAAAGTCAGTGACTTAAAGTTCTCTGGCGAATGACTTCGTTGCGAATTCTATCCAACAGAAACTCCGAGCATTGCTCTCTCCATTGTACGCCGAGCAATCTTGAATTTGTGGACCAGGTCTATGGTGAGTGTCCACGTTTCGGCTCCGTAAGTCATTACGGGGAGGAGGCAGTGGTTTTGAAAATAAAAAAATATTGTTCAGGGTTAATTTGAGATTTAAAATTCAGAATTAATCATTGAGTTATGGTATATTTTGTTCTCTAAATAGAAATGTACGAACACTAAAAATGTCTATGGCCAACGAGTTCGTCTAATTTACGTTTGTTAAATTTCGCAACCGTTTTAAAAACAAATTGATAGCATAACGGGTTTTAAATTATTTTATCGCGCTAAAGGATAAGTGTGGTAAATTCGGGCTTATATTTCATTGGTTTCCTGGCTAGATACGGTTTTTTTTTACCATTCAGTTAATTGTTAGAGTCTTTTTATTATTTGATTGTGAACGATCCCGACTGTTCGAACATGCATTTTCGTACCATAGAAATATATATATCTGGAAACGCCGTAAGATTGTAAAATATCGCGTGAAACTTTTTTTTCTAAATAAGACAGGGATAGATTGGAAACTATTGAATTTAGATGGGATTTATTATATACTAAACAATTTTTTCAATATATCGTGTTATAAAAATGGCCATGTTAGTCTCATAACGTTGATGTCGTTGCCATAGGGCCATTTTGTGAAGTGGTCGGCCATTTCACGTGGTGGTTTGCTTCTTTATGAAATGGCCACCTCAAGATAACCTAACCTAGGGGGCCTTAGTTTGAGACCGGGACTAATAAGCTAGATTCCATCATCCACTCATTTTTTGGGGGCCGAGTCACCCGCGTCCGTAGGAGAATACCCACTCAGCGAATCCCTACACGTGGTCCCCGGGTGGTGCTAAACAGGTGACACTAACCGCCTCCGTGGTCTAGTGGTTATACCACCTGATTCAGACCCAGAGGTCCCGGGTTCGATTCCCAGCGGGGGCAAATTTGTTGCTCGGTTTGGTTGGTGGTAGGACTTGTTCTAAGTCCGCCTGGCAAGCTACCACCATCATGTCTAAGTCTGTCGCCATAACAACAATGTTAACAGCATTGTGTGTTCCGGCAGTTAGAGGTATGATAGCCAGTTCCTCTGTGTAAGAGGATTCCGGGTAAACCCGCTTCCATCTTCGGCCTTAATCATCACTTTCCATCAGGTGAGATTTGGGCCAAGAGTTTCCCAGTTTTGAATAAAAAAAAAAATCTTCAAATTGCAAAACTATTTAGTCCGTCAGTTAGAGTATTGAAAAATAATGGACACGTATTTTTTGTTTTTGTAAATCAATGAATATTGACAAAGATAAAACGCATTAAAACTCGCGAGTGGGGGCTCGTGACGTCACGACTCAGTAAAAATTATGCGAAGGTGTGACGTATTGAGAATTTTAAAAGCGTCGTAACTTCGTCAATTTTGGTTCCCGTAACAAAAGAAAAAACACTGGTCAAATATTTTTGATAATCTAACTGACGGACTAATTAGATTTTTTCAGGACACAAGCCCATTATAAGTCCGCAGGTGATACGGAGAAAACGCCCGCAACTAAGGCCGAAACTACGGACTTCGGGCTTAGGGCGGGTTGTTTCAACTACACTTAACGCACGCAGTAAACGTTTAATATGGTGCTAACTATAGTCAAATCAAAAAATTGGGTTGTTTCACAAAATGTCAGCGTTAACGCACGTAAAATATAACGTTTACGTTAACAGATGGTCTGAGCACTGGTTAACGTAACTTTAGTTGCGTCAAATAGAACAATATTGTGACATTTCTTTTGAATTCCTCAATACCAGTTCTTCTGATGACACAAATAAGTGGTGGAATGCAAAAAAAGCTATTTGGTAGGACCAGTGTCAATAACTTAGCTATTGGAATGAGCAGGAATTTTTACCAGAATGTTTTAAAACAACGCTTCTAATTTAACGAACGTCAAACATCGTCCGTAATCGTAACTTTTTGACGTACGTATGTTACGTTAACCAACTGTTTGATACAACCCGCCCTTAGAGAGTAGCACCCCTAGTCTCGGTTACATCATGAAATGGCCAATTACTACGATATTGGAATTCACTAGTCTAGGTCGAATTACTCATACTCGAGTGCGTCCTATCAGCTATGACTTAAGTATAATATCTAAATGACCACTTAGCCTCAAGGATAGGGCAACTATTTTACGGTTCCGTAGACGCAAATTCAGACAGCTTTTTCATTTTCGCCAGGAGCAGGATCAGACGAAACACATCCCTACCTTGGTGCTATTCCACCAATACGCAGTTTCCAAAGGTCTCTTATAATGAGAATAGCAAACGAGTGAAACTCTCTGCTAATCTCTGCAAAGTTAGAGTGAACAGGCTTCTTCTGGGCAAGCACGCTCCATCGTCGAATTTGTCTCTGTCACTTCTGATTTAGACTAGAGTCAAGAGCAAAACCCTCCTCAAGTAAAAAAAAAGAAATCACCTAACTTGAAGCTGTAAACACGTGGTAGGCATTACCTCCTCTATTGGAATTCGGCTAAAGATAACTAAAGACAAGGATGCAAAGCGGTTGCGTGTAGAATCTGATCTATATATGTCATGATATGATAAGATATTGTAGTTGTAATAAAAAGTGTTACTGATTAAGCGCGTCACCGATGAAATACAAACATAAGTTATATCGATTCCCTAAAAATTTACAGAGAGAGATATGCTGTATGTTATGAAATTGGCGAGTATAATATCTATCAACTCAACTAATTTAAAATTCTATTTATACACATGCATACACACACAGTATT
This sequence comes from Ceramica pisi, assembly GCA_963859965.1. Classification (NCBI taxonomy): domain Eukaryota; kingdom Metazoa; phylum Arthropoda; class Insecta; order Lepidoptera; family Noctuidae; genus Ceramica; species Ceramica pisi. The sequence goes on from OY982538.1 coordinate 4,785,310, forward strand.
ATACTATCTTGAGCGTTTTATGCAGTTTCTTCAAGAGTCCCGAAAAAAAACATCCTGTATAATGTACAGTCGCCACTCGCCGGCAAATCAAGTTATCCTAAACTGACAAATTTTCCCAATCAACCTTGAACCTAACGCTTCAGCGATAAAGTTGAAAATCTATTATAGAATTTTGACAGATTGTTGTAGTTTAATGTGCTGGCGTCTGTAGGTACCTGCTAAACCACTTTTTTTTTTGTTATGACTGTATCAGCCGCCTATCAGTGCATTAATTTCCATAAAATCTTTAAATACATCTAATTATTATCGTTCTTGATAATCTTTTGTCAACCATAGTGATTTGTTATCAAATACTTACTCACTAAAAGGCTACTTTTAAAATTATCTTTTTGCCGTGAATTAATCTTCAAGTGAAATAATTTGTGATTGTTTCTGATAAAACTGTATGTTTTTTTATATACTCGTACACTGGTGTATCCAGGGGGTTCTAAAGGGGCGCAATTTGCATTATTTTTAGAAGTAAATAATAACATTTCCTTCATGGCCGGCTGTCACTGAAAACCAGCGCTGTGGCTCTGTCTCGCACACGAGTTTTGCGCAGATTTGACGCATATCTTCCTAATCTTTCATAGATATAATTGTAATTTTTGTTTACTTTTGATATGCGTCATATTGACCGCAAATAAACTCTTTTTCTTTCTTTCATTTCTCAATTAATTTAAATATTTTGTCTGGGTTAGTTGTAATAATAGTTATCAACATTTGGGGGCCGAGTCACCCGCGTCCGTAGGAGAATACCCTTCAGCGAATCCCTACACGTGGTCCCCGGGTGGTGCTAAACAGGTGACACTAACCGCCTCCGTGGTCTAGTGGTTAAACCACCTGATTCAGACCCAGAGGTCCCGGGTTCGATTCCCAGCGGGGGCAAATTTTTTGCTCGGTTTTGTTGGTGGTAGGACTTGTTCTAAGTCCGCCTGGCAAGCTACCACCATCATGTCTAAGTCTGTCGCCATAACAACAATGTTAACAGCATTGTTGTGTTCCGGCAGTTAGAGGTATGATAGCCAGTTCCTCTGTGTAAGAGGATTCTGGGTGAAACTCGCTTCCACCTTCGGCCTAATCATCACTTTCCATCAGGTGAGATTTAGGCCAAGAGTTTCCCCGTTTTGCGTAAAAAAAAAAAAAAAAACAAAGAAAGTTTTATTACAAAAAATCCTTGGAAAACTATTTCAAACGGACCTATCTAAAAATAGTAAAATCAATCATCTGTTCGTGACATTTCATCAAGTTATGCTATTTTTAGGGTTCCGTTCTCAGTCGCGGGACTATTCGAAAGAGATACCGTGGCTCCGGAACACAAAGGGCACATGAAGGAACATGGATGGGTTTTAGTCAGTAGAAGTCTGACACTCCCTCCCGCTCCGCCCAGAGCGAGGGAAGTCATTTGATGACTTCCCATCCCTAAAAAAAAAAGAAATAAGGGTTCCGTAGGTACTCAAATAGTAACCAACTGAACTGACTAAGCCTCCGCTGCCGTTCCGTCCGTCTGTCTGTCAGCGGGTTGTATCTCAAGAAATGTAATAGGTAGACAGTTGAAATTTTTACATATTATTGTGTATTTCTGAACCCTTCGTGTGCTAGGCTGACTCGCACGGTTGACTATTTTTGACTACTATGAAAAATATACATGAATGAATAATAATTTTTTGATAGATGTTATCACCACATTAAGATTCGTGAAAAAAAGTTGGTGTAAAAACAGAGAAGTAATACGCTCTGAAGTTATTCTTCTATCCTTGTCACACACTTAAATGTCATTTCTGGTGTCACTGGATGGCTTCAAAATTCAATATGGCGGAACATGTGGTGACGTGACGTTAGTGCTGTCTCTGTTTATCACAGATTTTATTTTAAAACGCTGTCATAACCGCCATTTTTTGAGATTTCTATGAAAAGTAAAATTGGATGCATTCGAGGATTTTCTCTTCCCGCGCCGATTGGAACACATGCCACGAATTGCGTATCATAAAATTAACTTTTATACCTTTTTGGAAAGCTTACGGAATAGGCAAGTTGTTTTAGTTATTTCTACGATTTAGTTCATAGTAAATCACTCATCGTTTTAATAATTTTCTTGAATGAAGTAAACTTACTTTTAGTTATGTACTTCTTAATTGAAGTGCCAGATACATATAATATTATCATTTTCTTATGTTACGCATTCCATAATTATGTTGTTTTATTTTTATTTGGAGTTAAATGTAATTTTTAGGGTAAATGTCTAAAAAACCTTAAAATTCAAATTTGTCGAGAATGATTGAATTGCGGCCTTAGATAGGGTGGGGGGTTCTATTTGTTGCATGTTGGCGCCTATCAGCACCTGGCGGATATAATTATGTCGAATTACAAGAATCGTTGTAGAATAGAAGCGATTTATTTTAAGTTACTAGTTCTTTTTATCCCTGAATTAGAAGTCAACCCATTTTTAACCGACTTCCCAAAAAGGAGGAGGTTATCAATTCGGTGGTATGTTTTTTTTTCTTATGTTTTACCTCATAACTCTGTCAATTATGAACCAATTTGAAAGGATCTGAAAGTATATACTTGCAGATTGGTTCCATTTCAATTTTATCAAAATCGGTTTCGAACTTTGGATTTTAAATCGAAATAGCTAGAATTCGTCTACTTGGATGATAGTTCTATGTCATCCAAGTAATCGAAATTGCGTATTTTGCTTTTCTGCGATTTTGAAGTGGTGTTGTTAGGTATGGGGTACCACTAAAAAGTGAAAAATAAAAAACTTAAAAAAAAAATACAACCGACTTCCAAAAAAAAAAACACTACAAAGTAAAAATAACTTTAATTTCGGAAGTTGGTGTTTTTGTTAGTTTCTTCGTATTTTGACACCGACTTCCGAAATTAAAGTTATTTTTTACTTTGTAGTGTTTTTTTTTTTGGAAGTCGGTTGTATTTTTTTGTAAAAAGTTTTTTTAGGCAAAACTATTGGTATAATATATTATGTTTTTAGAGGTTTTGCTGAAATGTATAATATACATATGTAATTGGTTCTATGTACGTAGGTATTTTTTTCGCCTGCTGTTTGTATGCCAACGTAGATATTTTTTTGTTCTATCTAGTTTTATGTAGCACATAGGAGTAACTAGAATTTTAAGTTTTTGTTTATCATATTCATGCTTTTTGAATGGCTAGGCCGCATTCAGGCGCTTGCTGGAACATTTATTTTTAAATTAAGTACTTATACTATTTTTACTTATAATTTATTCATTTATTAAATCGAATGGAGTGTTTAGAAAATGCGTTTTTATTTACAACATTAGCCAAACAAGGAAATAATGTTTAAAGAAGTGGAATAAACAAAAAATACCAATAAACAATACAAAATAACAAATATAATTGAAAATTACTTCTGGTAAGACAACGCGCACAGCGATGACTATGCCATGCCATCTAGTGTTGCCAATTCGGAACTTTTGCCGCATAAATACCTACTTGACATTGACACTTCTGTGCTGCCACCAGCTCCTACAGTCTCCCTTTAAGGGAACTTGCTCGTCGTAGACTGTGCCATCTAGTGTTGGTAATTCGAAGCTTTTGCCGCATAACACTTGAAATTGACACTTCTGCGCTGCCACCTATTTCTGTTTCCTACAGTCTCCCTTTAAGGTGAATGCTCCAACCAGCCCGCGACTTTCAATATTTTCTTACGTTTTTACGAAAAAAAAAAAAATACTTACAGAAAAAGTCATTCCTAGAGCTTTATGAACTTAGAGCGTTGTATTGATGATTATAATTCTGTAACTACCTACACATGTCTTACAGCCGCGAATAATATTTTAATCAACATACAACCTAGCACTGGCCTGCAAATTGCAAAAACGTAAGAAATTTTGAATCTTGCGGGCTGAATGGAGCATTCACCTTAAGGAAACTTGCACTGTGCTGCATCTATAGTTCCTGCGCGTTCCCTGTACTCCGATGTTACTTCCATCTTGAGTAGGCTCTCAAAGTCAGATTTCAAATAAGAACGGGTACACCTCGCATCATATCAGTCGGTATGATAAAATATCGGTATCATTTCTTCTTTCTGATACGACGATGAAGGACTAGAAAATATTAATCTTTGTGTAATATTAAGAGTGTGTATTCCGTCCACTAGCGCCGCCAATCGTTTTTTTATTAATTGTGGTAAATTTAAGACACGTAGATAAAAAACCGCTCTGTAGTGTACTGAAGAAATGTATCTATTATTTTTTGACAGCTATTTTTAATACATAACTCATGGTTAAATAGCCAAAACGGCAATTATTGCTAAAAGTGGCCACTTTTAGCAAAAATATCGACTTTGGCAATTATTTATGTTCTAAAGTACAAAAAAGTAGTAAAGTTCTAAAGTCCTGCAATTAACATCGTTGACCGATATATCTATCTGGGCTCCCTGCAACGACGGCAGCTGTGTCAACAAAATAAAAAGGCGAATCGGGATGGCAATTAAAGGATGCTATGACCCCTTTGAACAACATCTGGAAGAAAAGAGGAATTGGCATCAAAACTAAGATCCGATTGATACGAACTCTGATATTCCCTTTCTTCCTGTATGGGGTGGAAACGTGGACAATCCTGGCCCAAGAAAGGCAAAGGATTGATGCATTTGAGATGTGGTGCTGGAGACGTATGCTACGAATACCCTGGACTGCGAAACGCACCAATGCATCGATCCTGAACCAGCTCCGAATAAAAACTCGCTTGTCCACCACGCGCCAACAACGCATTCTCTCCTATTTCGGCCACACAATGCGCAGAGGCGACGAAAACCTTGAGAAACTGATCGTGGTTGGGAACACCGAAGGTTAAAGATCGCGCGGTCGTTCACCAACAAGGTGGACCGATCAAGTGAAGAACTCATCGACCTCTAAATTCTACTCAATTGTAAGAGACGCGCTGGACAGACACCGGTGGAAGCATATCATCCACTCCAGATGCAACCCTGATGCTGACCACGATCCTCAGACATGAGGGACCGACCAGAGAGAGAAAGTACAAAACATAACTCTCAAAACATAATAAATACATTTCTTCAGTACACTACAGAGCGGTTTTTTATCTACGTGTCTTAAATTTACCACAAATAATAAAAAACGATTGGCGGCGCTAGTGGACGGAATACACGCTCATAATATTGGCCGCAGTACAATGCTTTATTTCATGCTTTGAGTAGCAATTCTCGATAAATTTGATGAGCAGTGCACTCATATGATGTCATATCATTTGTTTGAACAACTGATATTATTTATTTCCTTTTTCCTTAATTTACCAGTTGAGCAAACAGAAAGTATAAAATTAAAACAAATTTATTTCCTACATTAAAACTTATGAAGACACTTTTCTTACTAGGTACTTAAATTAAACGGTCACTATTATTTTGTAATTATAAATAAACAATTTGTAATTGTAAGTCTTTAATAGTTAAATACTAAACCGAAAAGGCTTTTAAGAACAGTTTTGGTGACAAAAAAATGCAATAAGTATTTTCGTAATAGCAAATGATAAGTTGCCGGATTCTCGAAAAACCCGATAGATATACGGATAAATACTGAAAAAATTATCATTTTATTCAATAAACCAATTAGGTAAACATTTCCCTAGAATTGATTAGATCGTTGGTCACTAGGTATGATACAATTTAAATGACTATCAGGAAATTATCATTTGATTTTAGTTACCACTTCAGTTATTTTCCTATGCTGATTGTATTTTCAAACACTCCATTCGATGTTAAGTGCCTTAAATAAACTTTTTAAACTGAACATGCGTTATTTTAAAATACATCAAAAGAGTTAAGAGTCCTATTACATTTTTTACGGAAATTCATGATTTTTGACGCTGTAATTATCAGCAGCAGTAAGATATTTTAATTATTTGATCCTGAATAACGATAGTGCCAGTCTCTTTCTTGTAAATTAGAGTTACACATTTTCATTTTTCTTTTCGTGTAATTTACTATAAATATTTTACGAACTCAGTTTGCAAAAAAAAAATGTCGGCGATGGAACTTTGACGGTCTAATTCACATTGTTACAATCAATTCTTTTAAAAGCTAAAATTACTAAAAGGTAAGCTGAATGTTTTACTTGTTTATTGGAGTTCTAGAATTTCTTTAAATTCCTTGAGTTTTCACGGAAAAAAACGTAAAGAAAGCCTAATTTAAGCCAGAAATGTCTTGATTCAGCGTCCATTATATTCCAAATAAAACACAATTTTATCAAATAAATTAATTTGATATAAAATTTTAATCTACAATGCATACGTTTCATTAGTTTTCGTTTGTCAATATAATTAAACAAAATTACAATAAATAAAATTAAAGTACTATATATTCTGCGTCAATACAGCGCGCGCGCTCCTCAGTCTCGCGCGAGCGCCCAAATAAACTTTAATCCTATTCAGACTAGTAGGTATCAAAATTGTTTCGCGGACTATAGATGTACTCCCAACGCAGACCAACGTAACTTCGTTTATTGCAAACGAGCATTTACGATTCGTAATAGGGCTCTTAACAACATTAAGCGAAGTTTAAACTACTCCATACAACTATGATGTGCAAAACAAACATGAACTTCCCTTTGAAATTTTTCAGGGAGTCGGTAAGGGATTTGGAAAAGCACCCGATTCTAGCCATCGGTGAGCACAGCCACGATGAAGCTGCACATAGAGACGAAAATCGAACCGTGGCGGACGAGCTCTACAAGAAGGTCAGGGTGCTATGCTGGATCATGACGCAGCCGAAGAACCATGAGACCAAAGCAAAGCACGTGAAGGCCACGTGGGGCAAGAGGTGCAATATACTGCTGTTTATGAGCACTCAGGATGGTACGTCAATTTTCTGCTACTCTTTAGTCGTAAAGCCTTTTCTTCTTCGTGTCTCTGGCACGACTGGTTTTTTTTGTAAATTTATATAGCGCAAAACATTGCCAATTCCACGGCATCACTGGTGGCGGCACATAGGTCTACTTGGGTGCATGTTTTGGGGCACAGAGGGCAAGAGGAGGTGAAGCATGGTTTGTAATTCGTCTCCGCATCCACACCCTGCAAGTTATCGGTCACGTCTGGCCTTTTGACAGGAGGGGAATGCGCCTAGCAAAGGTGAGACGGTACTTCACGCAGGAACAGCTGCTCAAGTTCGATCGTGTATGGAGTACTGTTCTCATGTTTGGGACGGATCTGCCACATACCAGCTTGATGATCTTCAAATGACAGCCGGGACCAACGGCTTAACGTGCTTTCCGAGGCATGGAGGAAACTCGGTATATTAAGATGGTCACCCATCCACAGACCAACCTTGGCAAGCGTTACTTAACCTTGAAAATCTACCCGTGCGACAAGCAGTGAGACACTAGTGCAAGATTAAATAGAGAACTATTATTTTTGTATATCTCTTGCAGACCCAGCGCTACCGACGGTAAATCTTCCAGTAGGAGAGGGCAGAGACTTCTTGTGGGCAAAGACGAAGGCAGCCTTCCGCTACGTCTATGAACATCACAGGAGAGACGCAGACTGGTTCATGAAGGCCGATGATGATACGTGAGTACCTACGACATTGCCCGCGATATGTTATATTTTCGTTGTAAAACGTATTTAACTATCTCTAAGGTCCCATGTTTATCTGTAAAATAATTTCATCTAAATCGGTTCAGTGATTTCGGTGTGAAAACAAAAGAAAACAGACTCAGTTTCGCATTAAGGTGGAAACTCCAGGGTAGCCCGCGAAATTCAAATATTTTTATTTTTTTTGCAATTTGCTGGTCAGTGTGAAGCTGTATGTTGAACAGAATACGGTTCGCGATCGTAAAGAGCATTTATCTAAGGATTATAACCATTTGAATCATCAATATAACCCTCTATTTTATACCCATCCCAAGAAAACAACGCCGCTAAAGAAGTTCACACTTCAAAAAATCAGAAACCTTTAGATTTAAACCTTAATTCAGGAAATCTTATTCGCCCTTTACCTAGAAAATCGTGGAATCTACATATTGTTAACTTAAACCAATGCGGTGCATTGTACAGAGAATTTACATAAGAAAACTGATTACACCCTTTTTAGTTATGGTCGTGGTTGACCGGTACGATTCTATTGTGCCGCGCGTTGAGATATCTACTACACACGTAGTGCTTGTCAAGGTTTTTTTGATGTTTATTGTTAACTAACTGTACCCCGCGGCTTTGCTTACGTCAACTGCAACTTACTTACTTACTTTTTTTTTCATAAGAACAGCACGAAAAAAACAAGAATTAGCGAAATCGTCCCAGCCGTTCACGCGTGGTGAGATGAACAATGGAAATAGGGATTCATAGCTATCACTAAATATTATAAAACAAAGTCCTCCGCCGCGTCTGTCTGTCTGTTCGCGATAAACTCAAAAACCACTGCACCGATTTTCATTCTGTTTTCACCAGAGAATAGTATGGTTCTCAATGAAGGTTTAAGTAGGTACTAGCTGACCCGCGCAACTTCGTCTTTATCACATTTTCCATTATTGCTCCGCTCCTATTTATCTTAGCGTGATGATATATCGGACCAGTAGTTCCTGAGATTAGCGCGTTCAACCAAACAAACAAACAAACTCTTATGCTTTATAATATTATATAGTATAGATATAATTTGCAAAGCGGGCGAAGCCGCGGGCATCAGCTAGTTTTTAACCGACTTCCCAAAAAGGAGGAGGTTCTCAGTTCGGTTGTAATTTTTTTTATGTTTGTTACCTCATAACTCCGTCAATTATGAAACGATTTGAAAAATTCTTGTTTTATCTTAAAGGATATACTTGCAGATTGGTCCCATTAAATTTTTTTGAAAATCGGTTTCGAAGTTTGGATTTTAAATCGAAATAGCTAGAATTCGTCTAATTGGATGATGGTTTTATGTCATCCAAGTAATCGAAATTGCGTATTTTGCTTTCTGCGATTTTGCAGTGGTGTTGTTAGGTATGGGGTACCACTAGAAAGTGAAATATAAAAAACTTTTTACTTAAAATGCAATCGACTTCCAAATGAAAAAAAAAAACACTACAAAGTAAAAAATAACTTTAGTTTCGGAAGTCGGTGTCAAAATACGAAGAAACTAACAAAAACACCGACTTCCAAAATTAAAGTTATTTTTACTTAGAAGTGTTTTTTGTTATTATTTCGAAGTCAGTTGTATTTTTTTGTAAAAAGCTTTTTTAAATATATAGATGTTCCTGTTCGGCGGATAAGACGATTGTAATTCGCATTTTAAATCACTAAAACAAACTCTTCAGGTAGGTATTACGTAAAGCAGAATTTTAGTCATTCTTAATAAACATAGCTCTTACCCCTCCCTCCTATGCTTACGTAAGCATGGTATAGTCTTTAATTGCGCGGTACCAATTTCCCCCATTTCTTAATTAACTAAGTAAGTATGAAACATCGCGTGAGAGTAAAACCAACTAATAGGGAATATGCATGAAAAAAGTATTTATAATCTGAACAGTTTATTTAAAAGAATTGGAAAATATAATACTAACTGTGAAATTAGAATCTAAATTGCTCGAAAAATGAACGAGATACAATTATTTTAAACAAATATGTCTGTCCCTCTCGCGAAAACGCTGTTTTCTATGGCGGCTGTATAGTCGTCGTGTAATTTGACGTCACATTACGTATCGGACTTCTCTTTCTTACTGTAGTCTTTGAAGCTTTATAACTTAATAAATGATGAAGGTATTTAAAAAATAATTTCATGATTGTTTACTAGAGGTAATAAGTATTTTATTTTGCAAATAATAAAATCGCATGCATATTCCCTATTAGCCATAATTATGCTAAATCGAAATCTACTCAGCAATTTGCAAACAAAAAAAGTATTCATTTTGCTGACGTAATCATCATTCAAACCCTCCGTCCCCAATGTCATCAAAAATAAGCATAGTAAAGACACCCCTAACCCCCTATTTGTGCTAACGTAATACTTGAACAAGCAAATGACAGTGTTTTTAGTTTATCATTTTGTCCAGTTACTGAAGTTCAGATATTTTTCATGTAAAATGAGTTCAGAGTCACTGAAAACAGATTTTTTTTGTATTTATTCAGACTCGCGTTTGAACACGCGGTAATGTGGTCGACGATTGAGCACGCTTGCTTAAACGTAACTCTTGACTCAAAGTCCCCCAGGCTCTACAACCTGGAGATCTTTTTGTCAATCACAGTGAAAATCGCTGGCGGAGTCGCCAGCGATTTTCACTCCTTAGGCGCAGGGCAAATAAGAGGCGTCGGGCGGAGGCGAGGCGCGGGCGTGGTGCGAGCGCGGCGCCGGTGCAGCGCAGAACAGGCGCGCAAACGGTGTCGGAAAGACGTGGCGCGGGCGAACACAGTGGATGCATGCAACATGACGTCTCCTTGTGGTGCGCCGGGGGCGAGGAAGCGGCGCCCGCTCCACGCCCGCGCCTCGCCCGCGCCTTGCCCGCGCCCCGCCGTCTCAGTATGTCTTGCGCCCCACCTCTTCTATACATTTTGTATGAAATATCAAAGAAGTGGCGTCGCGCCCGCGTCTCGCCCGCGCCTCGCCTCCGCCCGACGCCTGTTGTATTTGTCCCGCGCCGTAGTTGTTCGTACAATGAATGAACATATACCCACGTTAACGTTTGGCGCGTATCCCACCCGTACGCGCCAAATGTTAACGTGGGTATGTGTCAGCATAAGTACTTAGTTGAGGAAAGATTAGGCAGATAGATTGCTATTGCACGTTGGTGATTAAAATTGATGTAATGTTTAATTAAGACTATTTACCATATCGCTTACCTAGATAAATTACAAAATGTAAAATTCACCTGTACAAACTTATAAACTTAAACAAACACTAATTATTAATAATAATTACGCCAGTAAGTGTTTGTTTAAGTTTGTATGTTTGTGCAGGTGAATTTTACTTAAAATATTGCCATTTTCAAATGTTGAAATGTTCATAGCTGATGTAACGTAGAGAACAACGGTGGAACTACAGTGTGCGTACTATGGGAAGTGTTGGTTATTGCGCAATAGAAAAACCTTTTGCTTTTAAACAAAATTTTTCTCACACACTCATTAAGTCTCAGACAAACTTTATCCTCAATTATTTAATTGTTTTTAGAAAACATTACTTTCTATTCACAAAAAAAAAAACTTTGAAATCTTGTAAAACATTGAAATCATTACCTAGAGCTATGTACCATCGTTATTTAAATCAACAATCACTAATCACTGTATCGCCGCAAAGGCTTGGGGAACCACTTACTCAAGTAAACAACACAAGCGCCCGGCTCTCATAGCTAAACTACGCGCATCCTCCATTCCTGTAGAGCATTATGGGACTTTCATTCACTATGGTCACCATAGACTACGAGTAGAAATCGCACCACTGCCCTCGAAAGACTTGCACCCCTGAAACACACTCATCCACCATGTGTGTGAAGCATTGTGGGACTTTCACTCACTACGGTCACCATAAACCATGACTAGCAATCACACCACTGCCTTCGGAATACTTACACCCCTCAAACACGCGCATCCACCTTATGTGTGAAGCATAGTGGGACTTTTACTCACTACGGTCACCATAGACTACGAGTAGAAATCGAACCACTGCCTTCGAAAGACTTGCACTCCTCAAACACACACATCCACCATGTGTGTGAAAGATTGTGGGACTTTCACTCACTACGGTCACCATAGACTACGAGTAGAAATCGAACCACTGCCTTCGAAAGACTTGCACTCCTCAAACACACACATCCACCATGTGTGTGAAAGATTACGGTCTGGACACTATCCATCGGCAAAATTTGCATTTCTCATGAAGAAAGTAAGTTATCCCAACTGCAACACATGCAATGTACTTGATGATGTACATCATTTGCTGATGGAGTGTGTCAAGAACCAAGAGGAAAGGAGAATTTTAGTCAATGAGTTTAATTTAAATATTTCACAAGTTGGCTTAATTCAGTCAATTTTAGCACAACCGACGTCAAAGAAAGAAAGAAAGAAAAATGTTTATTCAGGACAATGGTTATTGTTTATTTAGCGAGTTGGTGTACTGTGTTGATTAAGATTCTTCTTTTAATTTAAGTTTCAAGCAATGTTTTGTAGTAGTCTGTATAAGGCATGATGGGGTTGGCGTATCCATTGGGATAAAAACCCCAATTATATCAATAAAGATGGTTAAAAAAAAAAACATATGTGTGAAGCATAGTGGGACTTTTACTCACTACGGTCGCCATAGACCACGAGTAGCAATCACACCACTGCCCTCGAAATACTTGCAATACGCACACATGTACAAAAGTGAAAGATAGTCACAGTGATAATGAGCAGGACGAGGCGGGGAACACGCGAGTAGGGTTTTCTATTGGCTGTCCGACCGCACCAGTAGCCCCGTAGAAATCGGTGTCTCTTGAGGTAACTCAAGTAGTCTGCCCGCAGGCGGGGTGCATTTGGCACTGGCGGGGGTCGTGGTCTGTTTACGCAGTGATAGTGTACATGTGTGTATTCTCAAGCAGCCAGTTCAATCGGAGCAGGCTAGACTTTGAAAACCGTTGATCTCTGGTGGTTGACCGCCCTCGTCCACCAAACTAAAGCGACATAGGCCACCATTGGCCTGATCGCGGCTCATACGAAAGCACTCGATTTTGTGTAAGGTCAGTGGAGACGTGTTCTGTTGACACTTGTCGTATGCTGTCAAAATTGACACGTAGTAGTGATATGGACAATGTCTGTCGTGTTTTCTTAAACTTTGGTGTGGGGATTTTCTGAGCAAAATTTTGGTGATGGGGTTGATTATTTAACGCTCTGATGGGGTTGATTATTTAACTTTTTTTTTATTTTAGCAGAAATTTTTAAAGAGTATGAAGCTATTGTTTTTGTTGCTGCTATAACTAATCCGTCCGTGGATGCTGTGTCTCTTACAATGACATACAACCAAGTGTACCTACCAGTAACAACAGTAGAACGATTTGAGAACGTACTTTTGACTTCTATCGACTTTCACGTGCAAGCTGGCGAGGACCTCAACCTATAGTTTGGGGCGCGTCGAAGGTGAACTCGGGCCGAGTTCGTGCACACCGCTTACGTAAACATTTATGTGGAACTGTGAAACATTTTTAATTTAATATTGATATATGTAATGTAAGGGCGCGTTCCGCCTCATGTGTCAACTACTAACGCGTTCAATGATCATTGTTTTTGCGAGAGATGGAACGCAGCTAAACAATGTTTTACGTCAACACTTCTAAATCTTAGTAAGATTTTGGGATTTTCGTGATTTATACTGTATATTATATATTTTTTATGTTTAGTGTGTGAACGACTTCATTTTAGGATTTTTTTATTCTTCATAGTTATGGATACTTAACATTATTTTTTATATTATAGCAAAAGGCCTTAGAAAACTAAATGTTTATAAATTGTAAGGGCTTTTCATGGAAAAATAATAAATAAAGGATCCAAAGATTAATTTTTCAGTCGGAGCATGAACTATAAAGTCGAATAACTTAAGAAACTTCATTTTCTCCTGATATTTAATAGGATCCTGTAAGTAAGTAAAAAAATAAATCTGCTGGCAAGATGCCGATGGAAAACTCGTCAGCTGGTGAATTTAAGTAGGCGATAGGCCCCCTTTAGGGCGTTAGCTGACGACCTTTCCACCGAGATACAGCCGGCTGACGTTTTGTTTTCTGCAAGATATTGGGTTAGCTATAATCTGACACACTTTTAATTCGGGAGGAAATTACTGAAAATAAGAAAAAAAAAAACATGTTCGTGTGACCAGCTGACGACCTTCCCACCAAGATACAGCCGGCTGACGTTTTGTTTTCTGCAAGATATTCGGTTAAGTCTTGACACAATTTTCATTCGGGAGGAAATGACTGAAAAAAACTTTTTTTTTTCAACGAGGCTGCCACTGCTTAACCCACCTACCGAATCGCAGCTGACGTTCATAGAGGTCCATGAAAAATTTGTCTAAACCCAATGACGTATTGTATTTAGACACGTCATAAACCAACATCGCGGCGCTTAAAAACGGCGAAAATACTAGATAGCTACTAATACGCATGAAGAAAGGGAAAGAAAATATAGACGATAGACCGTGTTCGCGGCGCAAGGAGCGGTGAGACGGGAGTGGAGCGCGGGGGGCGCGTAGCTGCATCTGTTTGCATAATCTTTGGGGAGAGATGTCATGTTTTGCTTAACATTAATTTGATGCACTGTTCCATAACTTTTTGCCTACTCAAGACTTCAAGAGTTTTGTTAGATTTTATTCAGCGAGCTAGACTTATGGGGTATTTCCTGACTAGCGACCCGTATGAAGAATGGATCTACACATTCAGTGCGACTCACTCTCTGTTTTAATATAAAGGAAACACCATTATATTTCGCTTGAATTAAATTAAAAGTACAAAGGATGTGTGAATTGTGATAGATAACGATATTTCAATGGCACATGTTATGTATTTTTAAAGCTATTAAATGGTCGTCTAGTAAAAACATTTTTCGTTCTACAAACGAAAATGTCATATTATAAATAATTCTATTCAATTAAATCAATGGAATACAGGAGAAATTTGCCCCACACAAAGAATTTCTCTTGTATCGTGGGTTCGTTTACAAACAAAAAAAGTCTACACAAGCAACCAGGCCCGGAACCTAATGCCAAAGCCAATCAAATATTTGTTCCATGCGGGAATCGAACTCACGACACGCGTCGCAACAGCCAATCCCTCAACCACTGCGCCAACCGTGCCGTCTGTGTCGTTTTCTCACTTATGTCGGTGTTGGCTTCCGGTGCAATCAGATGCAGCTGGATCTCATATTTGATAGATGAAAGACTATAGCAGTTTCGTATCACCGTGGATAAAGCCAGCAGGAGGCTAGCTAAAACTACTGAGGAGCTGCAATAACTTTTGAGCGTTGCTATCTATCGGGCCCGGGGCCGCCACAGCCCAGTTACTCAATGCCATGCTATACATTGGCAAGACTGATGTCAGATTTTCTGGCTTAAGACTACTGTCGAAGAAGATTAAGTGACAGCAGAGACCAAAGTCTTAACATGCTTTCCGAGGCATATAAAGAAATCTACTATCCACAGATCTGACCTATGCAAGGGTTGCTGCTTAGACCAACGGCTTAACATGCCTTCCGAGGCATATAAAGAAATTTACTATCCACCACAGATCTGACCTCTGCAAGGGTTGCTTCATCTTCGTCTTATCGCGTGGCAGTAAGGTCTTACGACCCCACACAGCCAAATATCAGAGTTTGAGGTTTGGGAAGCGTTGCCTCGAAGTTTGACTTTAACAGCTGTTATTATTTAGCCACGAGCTCGAAATGTCATGTAAGACATCGTTCTATTCAATAGGCTTGTGTCCTGAAAAAGTCCAATTAGTCCGTCAGTTAGATTATCAAAAAATATTTGACCCGTGTTTTTTCTTTTGTTGACGAAGTTACGACGCTTTTAAAATTCTCAAAGCGTCACGTCACACCTTCGCATAATTTTTAGTGAGTCGTGACGTCATGAGCCCCCACTCCCGAGTTTTGATGCGTTTTATCTTTGTCAGTATTCGTTGATTTACAAAAACAAAAAATACGTGTCCATTATTTTTCAATACTCTAACCGACGGACTAAATAGTTTGACATTTGTGGATGATGGAATCTAGCCTATTACATATATGTATAAAATATTGGGTTGGTGTCCTCAGATGATCTGTGATTGAACTGCATCAAACTGCTTGAAAAGCGACTTGTTTGGAACTTTTTATTCGTTTTTAGCGGTCGGGTTTTTTGATAAAATCAATATTTTTATTTACATTTTAGTGAGTTACATTTTTGGAATCGCCTCGGGCCCTATATCTTACTCAATAGGTTTCGAAGAAAAAAAATTGAAGACGCAATATGGCGCCAAAACTTTGGTCTTTTTTATTTTTATCAGTACAAAGGATATGTGAATTGTGATAGATAACGATATTTCAATGGCACATGTTATGTATTTGTAAAGCTATTAAATGGTCGTCTAGTAAAAACATTTTTCGTTCTACAAACGAAAATGTCATATTATAAATAATTATATTTAATTCAATCAATGGAATAGGTACAGGAGTCTTTTTTATTTTTATATACTTACCCAGTGTCACTCTTACAATAAAGACCAATCTAACGACAACTCTGTTAAGGCTACAGAGCGTACCAAGGAAATATACATAAGTACTTCATACATAGGTACATACCCTCGAAAAAATAAACATAACCCTCCTCCTGGCGCAGTCGACTAAAAAGTCAACAAGTAATTTCAATCTTTTCAGCCCTTAACAACGAACGTCATTATTCGCCTCTATAATTTATTTATTTAATAAATACGTCACATTACCGCTATTCGCAATTTGTTTCACAGTTATAAATGTGACAAATTGTCGGGCCATTGTCCATGGGCACCATAGTAATTTCCGTTCGATCCATTTGATAAAACTGTTATACTGCACACTACAAAACAGCTGCAATTTTATCTTTTTGTCATTATAATGTAGGGGTACCTAATAATTATTATTATTCAAATTTTAAGGTGTTAAAATGTTTTTTTTTTTTAATATTGATAGTCATACGTTTAACCACTATCTCATCTGATGTTAAGCGATGATGCGGTCTAAGACGGAGCACGCTTGCTTAAAAGTAACCTATTCACTCTTGACTTAAAGACTCCCAGGTTGTAGCTATCAGGAATCACAGACTCAGGCAGGGAATTCCACTCCTTCCCAAAAAGTTTCATGCGTATAGGTGGGATGTCCACCATGTATCGGTGGCGCGTCATGCGTCTTGTGGTCCGATGATGGAACGGGCTTGGCGGAATTACATAATGCAATTCCGTCGCACACTCCCCAAAATATATCCCCGATAGAAAACCGACAGGCCAGCAACTCGGCGTCGAGGGTCAAGACTTTAAACCTTAGATTCGACGAGCTCAAACACGTTATAACGTTTTAAAGCGTGGATCTCTCTGGAGAATACCGTGCTAGAAACTCCACGGACATTCTTTTAAATAATGTGATGTATTACAAAATAATCGTTACACATAGCACTCCACTAAAGCAAAATGCAATTGTTAGGTTGCAAGAGAAATATGTATGTATTACGTTTGAGATGGTCTTTTGAAGAAAGAGCCACACAGATTTGAGTGGACCTGTCCAGACAGTGCAACTTTTTGTAAATATAAATGTTCAAATGTATAAAAACGGGAAAAAAAATCATTGTCTAAATAAAATAAAACAACATTTACAGTGCTTGCTTATTTGATTGAAGATGCTCAATCCCAGGCCTTTTTGGTAAAGTTTGCACTTTACAAATAATTTATATATAGGCTTATTTCTTAAATATGAACAGGAATTTATAAAAGCTATACGCTTTTTAACATTGCCAACGAACCACCTTTTTTGAGCCTGGTTTTAGGAACAACAAATCTGTGTTTGTTCCATAGGTTTGTTCCTAGTATTCACGTTATAAATAACACTGTATTTTTTAAAAGATTAGTATTTTCATGTGCATATAGAAGATTCTCATAAATATATGTATGTACTGAGACGGCACAGTCATTATATTAATCTCTTAATATTTTCTCTGAGACACTCCTGTCTAGGACTTATATTATAAATTTCACGCATGGCTCTTTTTTGTAAAATAAAACTAGTTTGTACGTCGGCGGCTCTTCCCCACATTAGAATGCCGTACATCACACTATGAAAATAACTAAAATTATACTACGCGAGCTGTCTCTAAATCAGTTAAAAAGAGTTCACCCTGGAACGTAAAGGGCATAAGGAGGAACACGGATGGGTTTTAGTCAGTAAGAGTCTGTCAATCCCTTCCGTTCCGGCTAGAGCGGAAGTAGTCATTTGATGTCGAGACTAACGCGACAGTTGATAGTCTATTCTGTCCCTACAGGTTTATTCCTAGTTTAAATCAAGTTAAAAAAAAAACTTAATTCTTAAACTTCCAATTTCAGGTACGTGGTGGTTGAAAACCTGAGATACATGCTGGCGGATTACGACAGTAACGACCCAATATACTTCGGTTGCAGGTTCAAACATTTCTCGCCACAGGTACAATACTTTAATTCAACCTAACCAAAGTAGATAACTAAAAAATCTAATTATCCCGTCAGATAGATTTCCAAAAAAATATTGGACACGTATTTTTTCATATTCCACGTAAACAGAAAATAAAGACGATACAGTGCGTGCTAACTGCCTCCGTGGTCGAGTGGTTTAGGCGTTTGCCTTGTGAATCGGTGGTCGTGGGTTCGATTCCTACGGGAAGCATACTTTGTAAAGTTGTTTCCAGTTTGGCTAAGACATTGCAGGCTTGAATTTCCTGATTGTCTGATAAAAAGATGATTCCGTGCTTCGGAACGCACGTATAAGCCGGTGGTCCCAGCCGCCAAATGGCGGTCGTTATACCATGTCAGAGGTTCTTAGGCCTTACTATCCACACGATAATGAGAAGAGCAAGTGCGTTGAAAACTCGTGTGACGTCACTTGGTAGTACACTTTTTGCATCACAGTAACGTAACAGCCACCCTGATCTTTTTATTTCATTTTTAGGGTTCCGTAGCCAAATGGCAAAGACGGAACCCTTATAGATTCGTCATGTCTGTATGTCTGTCTGTCTGTCCGTCCGTATGTCACAGCCACTTTTATCCGAAACTATAAGAACTATGCTGTTGAAACTTGGTTAGTAGATGTATTCTGTGAACCGCATTAAGATTTTCACAAAAAAATAAAAAAAAACAATACTTAAATTTTGGGGGTCCCCATACTTAGAACTGAAACTCAACATTTTTTTTTTCATCAAACCCATACGTGTGGGTACGTATCTATGGATAGGTCTTCGAAAATTATATTGATGCATTGTCTTGCGAATTCACCCGGAGTACCTACAACAAAATAGGCCTTCACAGGACATACAACATTATATACAACTTCTTCTTAATTGCCCGACGTGCACAACCACATGCACCATCCAGGATTTGAACGAAGCCATTGATAGAGCTGTGCAGGTTGCTCAATACTGGTTGGACAAACCTATAATATAAAACTCTTCCTTTTCTGAGTGACTGAGCGACTGAGTGTGTGGAGTGGAGACAACGCACAGCCGAAACTGCTGATCGCAGAAAGCTGGACATATAACCTACATGCCCTACTTCTGTCCTTTGGGAGTGTGGGGTAGCACTAAGAAAGGATGTCTTGAGATAATCACGAATATCCTCTTATCTTGCAGGGTTACATGAGTGGCGGTGCAGGCTATGTGCTAAGCAGAGCAGCTCTGGACAAGTTCGTGAACAAAGCGCTGCCGACACCCACGCTGTGTCGCCAGGACGATCATGGAGCTGAAGACGCCGAGATGGGTAACTTTATTTTGTTGATAACTAGCTTTTGCCACATTATAAATATGGACAGTACGGAAACTAAGCCTAGTTGAGAATATAAATACCTACGTTCCATTGAAGCAATAGGGTTGTCACTTTTAATGTTTTTGTTTATTTTATTTTTTTTAATTTTTGTTCTGTAGTGAACAATCAATCGAATTTGAATAACTGGCTTACAATTACAATTTAAATAGGTAATCTCATGGCGTTGGTTAATCTCGACAAAAGACGATACCTACTTAGTTTAAACACGGAAAACAATTTAATATTAACACACAACAACTTGTAGCACTAACTTTGTCATTAAGGCGTAACCTTTTACAAGCTTTGGCTGGAGCGTACGCGAGCCGATGTTGGACGAAAACGTTTCGGGCGCTCGGTACCTTTGCAGCCGCCATCTTGGATTCCCGTTTTGACAGCACTATCGGCTTCAACACGCTCGTAAGCCATGAAAACGACACCCATGACGAAAAAATTGATATCTATTGCAGTCGCCATCTTGGATTCACGTTTTGACATCACTATCGGCTTCAACACCCTCGAAAACCATGGAAACGACACCCATGACGAAAAAATTGGTACCTATTCCAGCCGCCATCTTGGATTCACGTTTTGACATCACTGTCGGCTTCCACACCCTCGAAAACCATGAAAATGACACCCATGACAAAAAAAATATACCTATAGCAGGCGCCATCTTGGATTTACAAGAAGTAGTAGTACCTAATAGTTTTGAAGTTCACGAATTCATTTTGATCGATCAATTGGACTTATACTTCGATATCGATTAAGTAACCTCACCTTTCAAAATCAGCAGGAAGTTTAAAATACGTTAGCTCCGGTTGTGATGAAGCCGAGTTAAGCAGCCGTATACTACGCATATACATAATTATATATACGTTCGTGACATTTTTAAAAGATCGCGGGGCTAAACTAAAATGTGACCATTCGTCTGGACGCGGCCGGCGGCACTCACTACTGAGAGTACCGCGACGGGCACCGAAAAGTCTCGTCGGTGCGCATGTTTGTGTGAGTGTGCCGTTTCGAGCGTTTGTAGGTAGTTTCCGTACTGTCCAAATTTATACTGTGCTTTTGCTCGCGCCTAGTAACTAAAATTTGCCTTTTTGAGGCTTAGTTATAGGATCCGTTAGTTAAATGCCAAAAAGCCGAGTCACCCGCGTCCGTAGGAGAATACCCTTCAGCGAATCCCTACACGTGGTCCCCGGGTGGTGCTAAACAGGTGACACTAACCGCCTCCGTGGTCTAGTGGTTATACCACCCGATTCAGACCCAGAGGTCCCTGGTTCGATTACCAGCGGGGGCAATTTTTTTGCTCGGTTTGGTTGGTGGTAGGACTTGTTCTAAGTCCGCCTGGCAAGCTACCATAAGTCTGTCGCCATAACAACAATGTTAACAGCATTGTTGTGTTCCGGCAGTTAGAGGTATGATAGCCAGTTCCTCAGTGTTAGAGGATTCCGGGTAAAGCTCGCTTCCATCTTCGGCCTAATCATCACTTTCTATCAGGTGAGATTTGGGCCAAAAGTTTCCCTGTTTTGTATAAAAAAAGTATTCTTATTAAATAAATGATTACTCATCCGCAATCCGAACTCGCCAAGCGGTGCTTAACCTCGAAGATCGACACGAGCGGCTGTTATTATGTAACCTTGAGCTCCTTTGTCACCTTTCTCATATTTTCTGGACTGATTTCAGGTAAATGCCTCGATAAGATAGGCGTCCGTGCGATGGACTCCCGCGACGAACACAAGCGGGGTCGCTTCTTCCCGTTCGTGCCACAAGACCATCTGTTCCCCAATCAGGACAAAGGCTTCTGGTACTGGAATTATGTCTTCTATCCTACTGACGAGGTTAGTAAACTAAACTAAACTAACTATGGTTGACTTTTTTAATCCGAAGTGCTCTTTTAGCAAGAATGATCAAGATTTGTTGTACTGATGACATAATGTTGGAATACAAAAATAAGACGTAGCTTGCTAAAATTTTGCCAGCAGTATATAATCAGTCAGATTTTACTTAATATTGTAATAGTGAGATTTGAGTCAGATTTACTGGCTTCTGACAGTTCGCACTGCCGAAGATATACAAATGGCAGCCGAGACCAACGGCTTAACGTGTCTTCCGAGGCACAAGGGAAACTTGGTTTGTCAAGATGTTCACCCATCCACAGATCAACCTTGGCCAGCGTCGCTTCACCTTGAAGAACGACCCGCGCTGCTGTTATTATTTAGCCACGAGCTTTTCATTATAATAAAAATCATATTTTCTTCCTTTCCAGGGTCTAGACTGTTGCTCCGACCACGCGATCTCGTTCCACTACATCAACCCTCAACTGATGTATGTACTCGACTACCTAATATACCACTTGCGACCTTACGGCATCAGGCACGGCAGTGGTCGGCTGCCCAAGCTGTTGGCAGGCAGCAACGTTACTCAGGAGATCGAACAACGTTAGAGGTTTGAAGCTGAATATTATAGGCGGAAGATGCGTGAAACTTTGAAGTCCTAGTTTTAACGATTTATAGGGTATTTTAGAAAAATGATAGTAAGAAACAGTCATGAAACACGCACGATGAACAAAAATAAAAATGGTATCCTTCAAAAACATAAAGTGTAGGTAAAAACATACGTCACGGCTGCGCCAAAAAGATCCAGAGCGGGTCTAAGAACGGGCCACTTTAGTGGAATCATATTAAGATCATAGCACAACAATATAGCGCTCCATACATTATCAATAATATATAATATAGTACAGTGTGAACGTGTCCATAACAATGTATGGTGCGCGATATTGCCTTGCTATGAGTTATATTATTTTAGTATATATATATTTATATTATAGTTATATTAATTGCTATATTACTATATGCTATTATATTATAGCGCAGTCTGAAAGCAGCTTTAAGATACAACAATCTGTCAAAGAACAATGCCCACTTCCCATTCATTGAAAAGCCTGATAATGAAAGTAAATGAATATGGTATGATAAAGTGACTACCTGTAAGTTTATAAAATATAAAATTTTCGCGCGTGTGTCATCGTAGGTACGCGTACTTTTTAAACAAGACGCGTAGAGAAAAACGTCGTCAAGCCGTAAGTCCGCGTACTTGCTCGCCTGGCTATCACCCACTTCGAAGTCCAAAAAATACCAATGTTAGTTGGATTTCCCGTGTCAAATTAGTAAGCAAACGTCGTCAGATCAGGAAGATATCGCGGTCCAGAGGCGGTACCCAAATAGGGTTGAAAAAAAAAAGTAAACCACAAATATCACAAGCGCAATAACGAAGGACTGCGCCGATGCCAATCGCAGGTCTACGATTCGCAGAACTGTCAGATGTTAAAAAATCCGTTTCAGTCGTGTGAACTTAATTACTTACGTATTGCATTAATAATTTATTGAATTATTATGTAATTTTTAATTAATCCTATTTATTTAAAGAATAATTAAGTAATAATTACTGATTTCAAAAACCTTAAATAATGTATAAAACTCAGAAACAAAAAATAATAAAGTAAAGTAGAACGGAACGTCGTAAATAAAAAAATGTTGAGATGCGTTTAAAACATTGTATTTTACCCTTGAAATAGAAAAAGCATAACGAAAATTAAAAATATTTTTTCCTGCTTTTCTTTTAACATTGTGATACACGTAATTTATATAGAATTAAACTTGCTGAATTTTAAAATTTATTTCGTTCCTAAACATAGGCAGGTGAAAAATGGGCATTCTTCTTTCATCTTCATATTTATCGCTAAAACTGTAGGTTCAAGGTTGATTCGGAAAATAAAACATTAACGGGTAGCATGATGTGCCGGCTGATTCTGCTAAAGTGGCCTTTTAGAACCGCAGACCAAAAATAAATCTGAAACTATCGGATCTTGCCATATTCTGATCGATCAGAACCCGTCACAGTAAGACAACTATCATATTATATTTGTATTTTAAAACCAGCGAATTTAGTTTTAAATCGAACAAAATAATTTGCTGTGCCATACTGTTAAAACAAATTACATATTTACATTCTTCTTTTCACACTGAATATGTGTTCATTGTGAAGAGAAAGGATGAGAAAAAATAATTCAAAACATTCCAAAACCGACTGCTTTCGCCTGAAGTCTGAAAAATATCTAATTGGATAATTTTATAATAGGTAATTATGTGTATATGTATATTTGGGAGATTATATTGTAAATAACATTTTAGAAATTAGTAAATAAATATGATTACGAAATTAAGAGTGTGTATTCCGTCCACTAGCGCCGCCAATCGTTTTTTATTAATTGTGGTAAATTTAAGACACGTAGATAAAATACCGCTCTGTAGTGCACTAAAGAAATGTATCTTTTATATTTTGACAGCTATTTTTAATACATAACTCATGGCTAAATAGCCAAAACGGCAATTATTGCTAAAAGTGGCCACTTTTAGCAAAAATATCGACTTTGGCAACTATTTATGTTCTAAAGTACAAAACATAACTCTCAAAACATAATAAATACATTTCTTCAGTACACTACAGAGCGGTTTTTTATCTACGTGTCTTAAATTTACCACAAATTATAAAAAACGATTGGCGGCGCTAGTGGACGGAATACACGCTCATAAGTTACCAAAAACGGCATAATAAGTTTTACGATGGTTGAAGTCACATGTAAAAAGATAATTTTGTAGGGTATTTGACAGGATTTGCATAAACCCAATAAAAAATGTTTACAAAATTAAAAAATTACAAAAGAGTCGCAAAATGATAATTACTAGCTTGCCCGCGATTTCGTTCGCGCATATCGCGTTCTTCCCGTTCCCGTAGGAATTTCGGGATATCCTCCCTTACACTCCTCACGGAACCTACACGCCAAATTTCAGCTTTCTACGACCACTAGCTTCGGCTATGCGTTGTCTGACAGTCACCCACTCAGTCGGTAAAAATGGAAGAATTTTATAGGATTACAGGTCGTATGGTACTATTTTAGTAACATATTTAAAATAGCTATTCTATTCTATTCTATTTTTTATTAATGGCAAGTAGAGCCGATGTCGACTATTCTGTCAATGTCAAAAGTAAATTGGAAAAGCAAGTGTGCATTAGACTAAGTTTTTGTAAACTGGTCAGCAATATGATAAATATCTTTGATTGATACAGTTGAACTTGGCGGGTTATTTAAAATAGCTATTGTTCATGTTAATTTTTGATAGCTGCTGTCAATTACCCTAGAGGGACGTACACGGAGTTGTCTATGCCATCTAGTGTCGCATATTCGAAATTTTAAAGAATCAGAATACTTGACATTGACGCTTCTGTGCTGCCACTTTGCGGTTCCTGCACTTTAGGCGAACGTGCGGGAAGTAGTCTTTGCCATCTAGCGTTACCATTTCCAATCTTATACTTGAAATGCTAATGTATTCTTCAAGTTAGAGTGAACTGGCTCCTTCTGGGTAAGCTCGCTCCATCGTAGGCTTTCTCTCTGGCATCTCTGACCAAGACTAGAGTCAAGAGCAAACCCCTCTCAAATTAAAAAAAATGTACTTGAAAGTGACATTTCTGTGCTGTCAAAAATCACTGATCAATCTTTTTACATGCGACTGAGCTGCTATAGTTGTAAGGCCTTCTTTTTAGCATTAGTAAGTAAAAATGTTACTTCCCATACATCACACTTTAGTGTAGATATAAAATTGATAATTTTACATTTACAATAATTATTTATAGATAAAAGGTTTTTTTCTAAGTAGTAACAAATATTATAGGACAGAAAAAAAGGTTTATTGCCATAGTATTTTAAAATCGTCATAATAATTTTAGGGATTTTTTATTTGTATATCAGGGTGTTTTGGCATTCATAAACGAATTCTATTTAATTTGAGTTATTAACATACCTACATCATAATTTTTTATGTTTTTCTGAATGCTGACTTCGAAATTCATATTTTATTTAAAATCGTCCAAAAAAAATTGTTTGAAATTTTCTAATTATTGTCGCGTTTGTAATTTTACATTATTTAAATCATCAAAAATCTGCGCTTTTTAATATCAGAATTCTAATTATTTGGTCAAGATCAATAAAATATCAAACGCTCGGAGACGATGTAACAAAAATCAAATTAGTCATAAAAACGTTCCTTACTATATTTTATTATATTGCTTATAATTTATTTAAGTTATTGAAATGTGAATTAATCTGTAATAGAATGCCTCAGTTAAAGTAGTGTTATATAATATAACGATAATTTTATTATAAGTCGGCTAGTCTTCATATGTGGTATTTTCATACAAATATTTTGTAATAGAGGCTTCCACAGAAAGTAATATTTGCATAAATTGCCGTCGTACTGTCCCGTCGTGTTTGTTTGTGGGAGCCTTAAAGAGTACAAGAACTACAGCTTCGGAAAACTTGAATGTTTATAGAAATTGATAACTGTAACATTACCTATAATAACCGACACGAGTCGTGAGCACACTATTGTTCGGGTTGACGACGACAGCTCTGACGCTACACGTTATTGGTCCGTCAGTCAATGCTCATCGACTATTCGCTTGCAAATTTCGTTCGCCCACCGCACATTGGCGAGATCATCCTGCTGCAATCATCTGTGCTCACGACTCGTGCCGGGGACTATACCATGTTGTTGTGTAGTAGACTAAGATTTTTTTCATGTTCATAGACTTTCAGACAGCCGATATTCGATCGAAAGTAATAAATAGGAGTGAGCTAATCTCGGGCGATTGAAACAAGGAGACCTCAGAACAGACAGACTATGGCACTTGTCTCATCTTCGGCGAGGAAGTGATGAGCTATCGACATTTAGCTCGCTAAGGAAAGGGGAAAAGATATAGATTTCGTGCTAGTAAAAGAGACACATACATTTACAGTCGATAGCTAGTTGTTCACGCTGCCGGCGAGCCGACTCTTACCACTAGTTGATTGGAGCGGCAAGAGCCATCAAAGATTGTACTCGCTTAGTGACACTTGCTCGGCGATGTTCGCTTGGTGGTCAGAACTCACCAATCAGTGGTAATTTCTACATATAGTTCGGGCTGGAGCGAGTATTGCGAGTAATCGCCCGTCGCACAAAAGCACTCGCTTACAGCCGAGCGACAAAACTATAGAAATTTTCACTCGCTACTCGCTGCTCGCCAACTCGTTTCCGCCCGTCGCACAAAAGCACTCGCTTACAGCCGAGCGACAAAACTATAGAAATTTTCACTCGCTACTCGCTGCTCGCCAACTCGTTTCGAGTTTTAAGTTTTACTCGCTGATCACCTTAGTACTAATTTTGTAAGAACCGTCAAACTAACTTTTTCATACACTTGAAAACTGAAAATAAACCACGGCAAAGCCAAGTTTTTAGAGACTAATATTATCAATCGATGACGAACCGTCATCAGATTGTGAGGCCTAAGATTTTGTATGAAACATACCAGTAAGCTTTACCAAAGAATCTTATAGATTTAGGAGTAAAATGTAGTAACACTGAGTGCACGGCAGTAGCAGTTTTATATCTTATGGCCTGCACAGACGGGCAGGCGGGATGGCAGACGATTGTTAGTTTATCAGTTGAATTTAATACTTATCCAACAGAAATAAGGTACATATTTCAACAATCTCGATGATGACCTTGACACTGTGATCAGTGTCTGAGCATTGCAGTTCAGTTTACGGCCGATCAGCATTGAAATATATGTTTATTTTTATTAAAATCAATTGATAAATTAAAAATCCTCTCCGTCCCGTCCCCGTCTGAGCCTGTGTATGCCATTCACCTTTATGAGTAAGTGTATTTCGGAGTAGCAAGTAAGGGGACGCGCACACTGCACGGCCAGGGTAGAACTCTCTCATTCAGAACGAGGTCAATCTGTCTTGCCGTTTCACAATTACAGGCTGATCAAAAAGTTATGATAATCATTTTTCTTTTATTTCTCGGCGCCTATGGCTACATGCTATATAATATCACGCCTAGCGTGATGTTAAATAGCAAGCCTTCCTCAAGAATTGGACTATCAAATGCAAAAATATTTTTTCAAATTCGACAAGTTGTTCCAGAGATAAGCACGTTCAAACATACAAATAAACTCTTCTTTATTATTAGTACAAAATATGAACCGATTAACTATTCATTACTTTTGGATCAGCCTGATGTGTGTAAATAAACATTGACGCAAAACTTGCTGCTCCGTTGTGTAAAAAACTTTGTAACGACCTTTAGCTCCCTTCTTTTATTTCAATTTACTTGTGTAATTACTATATTCCTCTTTGCGACTCTTGAGTCGTAATATCAGCGTTTACTTCCTTCCAAGACTTGAATTCAGAATCCTAGTCAATCAACTATCTAACTTTAGCGTTATTTAATGTAAGTTGATTTTTGAGTGATCGCTTTGTAGTAAAAAGGTTTATATATTTTTTTAGACTGCGAAGGAATTTCGACTGTGTCCCATTTGATATTTAGTTGAAAACTAGCTGATCCGCGCAACTTCGTCTGCGTCACATTTTTATTCATGCTCCGCTCCTATTGGTGTGATGTTATATAGCAGGGATGTCCAACGTGTCGTTCACTATCGACTGGTCGATCGCGGCAAGGCAAAAAATAAATGCGTATAACGAACTGCGCAATTATCTATGTAAATATGTAGTTTAGATAAATAAAATAAAAAATACATAATTTAAATGTATACTGAACTATGCTGTTTCATTTGAAATGTTTTAAAGTAGATCGCACATGGTTTCGTCAGTAAGTAAAATAAATTCGAACTAGTATGTTCCTGCGATTAGCGCGTTCAAACAAACTAAACTGTTCAGCTTTATAAAATTAGTTCAAATAGTAGATTATCTAAGATTCTGAATTCAGGTTTGGACATTTTATACATAATCTAACCTCTATCTACTTTGGTCTCTTCTTAGTCTTTAGTTTTAGGGGTGTCGATAGAACATATCGATATTTTTAATAGTAAGTATACTGTTTTGTAATTTTGATTATTATTAATTTATTGACAACATAAATTGATAAAATAAAAATTAGGTACTATTTATTAAGTAGTTAAAAATTACACTTTTATAGAAAATTACTACAAAGTAACATTTGGCTGTAATTTACTGTCTTGACTTAGTTAGCTAAAAATATTATTTATACTTTAACAAAAACGAAAATCCAAAAATGTAGGTATTATTTATTTTGATTTGTTAGTTTTATTTGCTCAATGTTTTTATTATACCTCAATAAAGACAAACCGTGAAAAGAGATTTGAAAACCGTATTTTATTTATTTACCGATATAATCCCGTTTTCTATGTGAGAAAATGACTGGGTTGCAATGATACTAACAGGGCATCTCCTATGCTAGGGCTTCCGCTGTGATCAGGATATTGGACGGAGCAACCGCCATCTGACCGCCGAACTGGGTAACACAGACAAAACTGCATTTCGGTTTTGCGCTATCCCCGTATGAAGGTGCATCTACACACCGCTGTTATTTTTTGAGGAGTAACAGAATGCAACACGATAACATTGGGCAACATTCTTCAACTTATGACTAACTTATGTCCTAACGACAAATATTTTTTTGTTATCCGATGTTGCCCACTAACACTTGGAGACGTTGCACCACAAAAAGTAACTGCGGTGTGGATGCACCTTTACTAACCATAAAGCGCCGTCCACACACACGTCCGGGTTCCGGGTTCCAAAATCGGTTACATACGTTTTGTACGAACTTGCTTTTTCTCCGTCCCGTCAGGGACGGGAAACCGGATGTGTGGACGGCGCTTTAGTTTGATAAATTTAAGGATTTATGGATTTACTTTACAAAATCCTGGTAGTTTTTTTTTAATATCACCGTAGCCGCGCTTAACGTGCATTAACGATTGCCAAATATTTACAAATGACAGCCGAAGCCAAATGTTTAACATGCTTTCCGAGACATGGAGGAGTCTCCGTAACACACATACACACACTGATCTCGTCAGTGTTGCTTAACCTTGAGGATCGCCCTCAACTTTTGACTTATTATTTAGCGACGTGTGAGTGAGACATCGTTTTAGCACCCTGCCTCGGATAATTTTGAGTTTAGCGCCACCAACAAAAACTGCGAAAAGAACAGCATAGAACTTTCCAGGGAGTACTCATCAGTGTAGTCCCGTCTATCATGATGCAAGGACCAATCATTTTGTTAAGCCGTTTGTTTTTTTTTGCGGCCAATCTCAACCTTTTGGGTGAAATTTTCCACCAAAATACTGAAAAGTGACTAAAACCTACGGGATTTAGTCACTCTACAGAAGTTGAAGCAAAGGACTGAATTGAATACAACTTGATATCTATTTAAAATCAAGTTGTATAGAATTCCGAGGCACCTATCCGGTTCTGGTTCGACCACGGTTAAAATAAGCGAGGAGCTCATTTTTTTACTAAATTAATAGATGCTCTATTTCTATCCTCCCGCCACTCACCATTCATTACTGAAAAAACTCTTTCAGTAAATGCTGAGGTGGCGGGAACAGATTCAGAAACTCAGTGTGATTTGTTTGTGGCTGCGCTGCACTGATCAGTGAGCGCCTCTTCTGACTAAATAAAATCAAATTTGTGTGAGCGTCTTAGTATAACATAATAATGTGTTTGCATTTTGATGCTGAAAATAGTATTTTGTATAGGTCATTTATTTTTGTACAACAGTAAAAAGTATAATTTAGTGAAAAACAGTACAATACTGTTTAAAACAGGATAGTTGGCAACTCTACCCCTCACGTCTGGCGCTACGGGCCGTGGCCAAGTGCTCCCTAACGCCACTACAGCTAGTATCGGGATAAAAACAACTGGTACCGCTCAAAGAAAAACACAAAAATAGTTAGACAAGTTTATTTCATTTATACAGTCAATGATTACAGACTAATTAAATATCTAACACTCACATAGGTACAGTATACACAGCTGTAGTGTAAAACTAAAATACTAGTCCGTGACTAGGCACATGAGAAGCAGCCAAATGATGAAGACAAAGTTGTGGCCGACTAGACAAAAAACCCTAACTGATAGAAGCCATAAAATATACAGAATGTAGCACAATACAAGCAACACCTGCTCTCTAAAACTCATTATTATGAACTACTTTGCGACGAGAAAAACCCTGAAATAGTGAAAAAAATCAACCGCCATAAGTTGTTTTTGCGTAATTCGTCAAAATGTTCTGAGCAGCAGATTCAAGGTTGGTCCCATAGAAAAAAATGGATCAAAATAATGACTGTGATGTCCCATGTCTACTATGTTACACTTCTTATAAAGTGGGGTTTTTGTTATAAAGATAAAAATGAGTACACACTAAAAATATGCACCGAAAGTAAATAAATGTGGAATTTATTAGAATGAAATGAATGAATGAAAAATCCCAACCAAACCGCACTAGTATGATGTAGGTATCAATGTTCCCAAAATCTTCCAAAAGTGGTATATGAACAGCTTTTACATTTTATATGCACTGCTAAGCTGCAAATAATACCAAGTCAATCACGAGATAAAATTACAGAATGCAACAATTCTTACGAATAAAGTTAACTAAATTGCATCATTTTTATAATAATCTTAATAAACTTAGGTAGCGAAATTTTGAATACAGATTTCTCACTAATCTGACACTGATAAAACCATGATGTGCTGGATTATTGGAATGTTCGGATTACTGGATTTCTTAGAAAAAGACAGTTAAATATTGTACGAGCAAACCCGTACAATATCAATTGTTTCATTTTAATGCTGACATCGACGCACAGCTAATGAATAAAGTCACACATTTGAGTAATCGTTTAGTAGTTGCATAGCACCGGTGAACGACTCATTCGCCGCGGGTCGATCACCTTTATATTTAGCATAGTTTTGGGTGTTTAGATCAATACACAAATTTAACCATCAAACAGTTTATCATTTAAATGTACCTTTACCCGTACATTTTTGGTCCTTCGAGCCGGATCCGCGTTCGTATTTCGCGTGTGTACACTACAGTGTAGCAATCAAGTACTGTACAGTGTTTCACTAGTGACATCAATCGAACTAGCAGTGAAGGTCTTTGTACTGCCAGCAATAGTGCAGTACACAGCAGCAGCAGCAACAGCAATCAGCAGGGATCAACAGGGATCCACACTTCGTGAACGACTGAGCTACGCTTGGACAGTCAAGTAAGATCGTTCCATTTACTATCATTTCCATCAACAATGTCTTCAATGGAGGACGTTCTCGCCCAACAACAGCAACTACTCAATCAGATAGAGCAAGTTTACACCAACTTCAAAAAGGATGGCTCCGATCGCAAAACCTCGGACTACATACGCCGAAGGTTAGAAAATTTGGATGCAAACTGGCAAGAGTATCAATCGAATCATATAAAATTGTGTAGCATCGAATATGCCAGATCGCATACTTACTTCACTTCAAAACAATTTGAAACTGTGAAGGAGAGATATGACCAAATCAGAGCAACTATTCAAAATCATCAGCCAACGGAGGAAAGACCATCAACACCGCTTCTAAAGCCTGCTACTCCTCTAGCCACCTCAAGCACCGTTCAACAACCTTCGGGTCAATCTTCTAGGTCTCAGGGATCAAACAGCAAGACCGATGAGATGATGAGGAAACAGATGAGCAACTTGAAGGCCTTTGAACATACCGTTTCAAGTATCGACATGGATACTGTAGCGGAAAAATGGGAATTCGATCATCTGTTGAGTATGGTAAAATCTCGCTGGGTGAAGAAACTCTACTTTCAACTGCACTAATCAAGGTTCAAAAGGCAGATGGGACATATCTGACCCTGAGGGCTCTTATTGATCAGGGCTCACAAATGTCTCTCATCACAGAGAACGCTGCTCAGCAATTAGGATTGAAGCGATCCAGGTGTGATGGCATAATCACAGGCATAGGCCAAACAGAAAATAGTTGCAGAGGAATCATGAACCTGAACTGCATGTCAAACTCAAGAATCAAACAATATCAATTCAATATCGATGTTTACATCATGAAAAACCTAACAAAATATTTACCATCACACTCATTCCCGAAAATAGTATGTACATTTCTGAATAACTTAGAACTAGCAGATCCTGAGTACAACATCAGCCGTCCCATAGACATTTTATTGGGTGCGGACGTCTATTCGAATATTCTTTTAACAGGCATGTGCCGATTAAGCGAATCACTTCCACTTGTTCAAGAAACTCATCTAGGTTGGATACTATGTGGAAATATCAAAACCAAACTAACATGCAACGTCGTGCAACTTGATTTAGATAGATTTCAACAATTCTGGGAAATAGAAGATGTTACAGAAGAACAATCATTATCATCAGAAGATCAAGAGTGTATTCAATACTACAAAGCAACAACAAATCGATTGGACGACGGAAAATACCAAGTGAGACTTCCACTTATACCACAATTTGAGGAGAAATTAGGGCAGTCTAAAAATAAGGCTGTTGCTCAATTCATTCATTTAGAAAAGAAATTGCATAAAAACCATTCATTGTTTAACGCATATAAGTTATTCATTACCGAATACAAAACATTAGGTCACATGAAACCTTCACCTCGCAATTAGACACCGGAATGTTTCTTACCGCATCATTGCGTTTTGCGCGAAGAGAGTGCAACGACTGCATTAAGAGTTGTTTACAATGCTTCAGCAAAAACGACCACAAATAAAAGTTTAAATGACCTGATGTACACGGGACCCAATTTACAGCAAGACCTTCAGTCTCTTATCATTAAATGGAGACAATATCAGTTCGCATTTACGGCTGATATAGAAAAAATGTTTAGGCAGATCTGGGTACATCCAGAAGATCAACCTTTACAAAAAATTGTTTGGAGAGATAACCCGACGCAAAAAATACAAGAATATCAACTGACAACAGTGACGTATGGCACAAAAGCCGCTCCATTTCTTGCAATGATGACATTGAGACAATTAGCGACTGATGAACGGGATAAATTCCCAGAAGCTGCCAAGGTCATCGAGGAATCGTTCTATATGGACGATTTGGTTCATGGAGCCTGCTCCTTATCAACAGCACAACAATTGCAGCAAGATTTGTTGAACCTACTGAAGTCAGGTGGTTTCAACTTGAGAAAGTGGACTTCAAACGACAGTCGTCTGCTGCAACCAGAAGATCAAGACTACTATAAACAAAAAAGCAAGAGTTTTAATCAAGCAGGATTAACTAAGACATTAGGAGTTCGTTGGAACCCCACAAATGATAATTTCACATTTGTATCAAAAATTGAACCATCACGTACTAATATCACTAAAAGAATCATACTATCAGACATGTCTAAAATATTTGACCCACTAGGATGGATAGTGCCAGTAATAACAAAATTGAAGATTTTATTTCAAGAAATATGGTTATCCAAGCTTCAGTGGGATGAACAGGTACCAGACAAAATCAGCAAGGAATGGATCAAAATCAAAGAAGAATTAGAAAATATCAATCAATTTAAAATAACAAGATGGTACGGTACAGAAACTGCAAGTAGTGTTGAGTTACATGGATTTTGTGACAGCAGTATGAAAGCCTATGCATGCGTCATTTACTGCAGAGTTAGAAATAAAAATCAATCAATAACATTAGTAGCAGCTAAATCAAAATTAGTTCCTATGAAAAAGCAAATTTCACTTCCTCGACTGGAACTATGTGGAGCACTGTTGCTGGCCAAACTCATGACCAAATTCAAGCAGTGTCTAGCAGGTCATGACCTACATATATTTGGTTGGAGTGACTCTACTGCCGTCTTGGGATGGCTTCAAGGAAACCCAAGTCGATGGAAAACGTTCGTAGCAAATAGAACTATACAAATAACTGATATCATTAAACCAAAATCATGGCGATATGTAAAATCAAGCGAAAATCCCGCTGACTGTGGAAGCAGAGGACTCACAGTGGCTCAATTGAATGATTGGCATTTGTGGTGGCAAGGACCAACATGGTTACAAACTTTTGAAGCAACGAAAGACTACCACACAATCTATACCACAAATGAGGAACTAAAAAAGCAAGAAGACGTTCATGTTGTGACAAAGCATGAATCAAGCATCATAACAGACCTATTAAACAAACATCAATCAATCAGAAAAATAACACGTATCCTAGCATTAGTGATGAAGATTACGACGTATAAAAGAAAAGCAAATAAGAATTATCTATCATTATCAGAAATTAGTAAAGCAAAACAAAAAATAATCAAGCAAGTTCAGCAAGAAGAGTTCGCGAATGAAATAAGAGATTTAAAGCAAGAAGGAAAGCTAAATTCAAAAAGCAAACTATTAAAATTAAATCCTTACCTGGATGAAAAGGATGTCTTAAGAGTCGGAGGGAGACTTAAAAAGGCACATATCAGCCATGACATGCAGCACCCTATTATTCTGCCGCACGGTGGACGTCTGATAGAATTGATAATAGATGATGCACATAAAACCATGTTACATGCCGGAGCCCGGCTGACCTTGGGTTTTATCAGACAAAAATATTGGATTCTAGGAGGAAACGTCGCTACGAAGAAGCAGCTTCGTCGTTGCGTACCATGTAAAAAACAAAACCCACACTGTCAACAACAAATTATGGGTCACTTGCCAGAGGCCAGAAGCAATCCATCTCGTCCCTTTACACACACAGGCGTAGATTTTACCGGCCACATTTACGTCAAAGCTAGCAAAGGACGAGGCATCAAGAGCACTAAAGGATATGTGGCTGTCTTTGTGTGTATGGTCACAAAGGCCGTACACTTAGAACTAGTAAGTGATTTGAGCACAACTTCATTCATCGCAGCATTAAGAAGAATGGCGGCTCGCAGAGGAACGCCTAGTCATATTTACAGCGATAATGGTCGCAATTTTGTCGGTGCTAACAAGGTATTACAACAGGAATATCAAGCACTAATGAACATAATGCAAGATCAAAATCTAAAATCAGAAGTATTAGATATGGAAATTGAGTGGAGCTTTAATGCGCCTGCGTGGCCATCCGCAGGAGGCCTCTGGGAGGCGGCAGTTAAAAGCTTCAAATACCATTTCAAGAGAGTTATTGGTGACCAGATTCTTACATTTGATGAACTATATACAGTGCTTACACAGATTGAAGCTTGTCTCAACACGAGGCCATTATGTGCCATATCAGAAGATCCAGACGATGTTGATTTTTTAACGCCTGCTCACTTCCTAACCGGTGGAGCAAAGGTTTACATACAAGAAACTGAAACAGATTTAAGAACACGATGGCAGTTGACACAAAAAATTGTACAGGATCTCTGGAAAAGATGGAGGAATGAGTACCTAGTACAAATTACAGAAAGAAGTAAGTGGAAACAAGCTACAAGCAACCTCAATGTTGCTGATATAGTCATGATTCATGATGAAAACCTTCCGCCGGGAAAATGGCTGATGGGCAGAGTCATCGAACAACATCCGGGTCCCGACGGTAAAGTTCGCGTGGTTACAGTAAAAACCAAAAACGGAACACTGAAACGTCCTATCACAAAATTATCAAAACTCCCAATTAACCATGAATCCTCGCAAATCAAGCAAGTGAATGCTGCAGGTTCGGGAAATTCTAACACAAAAAACAGGACTGAAACAAGGAATGGCACTCGTTACAACATAGCGTCAATGTTTGCAGCAATCATGTTATTCTTTAGTATCATAACAACTTCCCAATGTGCACTTAACGTCACGCAATTTAGAAATAATCAACATATTTACTTCGACAAACTAACAAACATGCAGATCATACGCGACGACTGGAAACTAATCATATACTACGATTTAGATCCCTATTGGGAAGGAATTACCGCACTTAACAAAAGTATAATGGCCCTGGAACAATCATGCAGCACAATCCAACAACAAACACATTGTGACATAATATTAATGCAATTACGTCACGGGTACAATGAACTTGATTACAATAATCATTTGTTACTCAGTCAGCATTTTGCAAAGCAAGCGAACAGGTGGCGGCGAGGTCTTATTGACGGTGTCGGTTACATAGCAAACGGCCTCTTCGGTGTATTGGACGCTCGATTCGCAGAACAATACGAAAAAGATATCACTCTTCTACGCAATAATCAAAAGCATATTGTATCATTTTGGCAAAATCAAACTTCGGTCATAGAAGCAGAATTCAGTCTCTTAAAGAGGACAGAAGCTACAATGCACAAACAACATAAAATGATTCATCAGCAGTTTGCTAACATCGAAAATACATTACAAGTATTAAAGGCTGAAACTCAAAACATTTCGAGAGCAGGTGAAGTTTCTATGGGAGCTATAGTCGCGAGCAATCTATTACGCGACTTGAAAGATATACAGAACGCTTTAGTGGATACCATAACAGACATCTATCATGGTCGATTTAATCCACATTTACTAACAGCGGAACAACTACAAGATCAGCTGAGCTCCATAGCTAGTCATTTGTCAAATGACGTCACTTTACCTGTAGAAAACATTCATACAGATCTTACACAACTGTATAAACTTTTACGAGTTAAAGCAAGAATGCTTAAAAATTACTCAATATTTGAAGTGCTTATACCATTGATTAGCAGAGACTCCTATGAAATATTCAAACTTATACCAGTTCCCACAGAGAAACCTAACGGCACGATGTTATCAATTAAACCAGTGTCAGATTTCATAGCTGTGAACTTGAAAAAGGATGCATACGTTATCATAACACAAAATATCATAGAGTCTTGTATAGCTACAACCGTACACTTGTGCTATATTCATTCTCCTATTTACAAATTAAGCAGAGATAAAGACTTCTGCCAATTAAAGGCATCAGCGTGTGAAGTCAAGGTTGATCCCTGTAAAAGTCTTTGGATGGAAAGCCATTCTATCAACAGCTATATCTATTTTTGCTGCGGTCAATGCAACCTACGAACAGTATGTGGAGATCAAGTTACCGCGCATCAGCTGACTCACTCCGGACTTATAACTATAGATTACGGCTGCATAATCAAATCAGACAAGTTTGAAGTAATTGCGCATCAACAAAGAACAAGTGATGTTAGTATTCGGGCTAACCTATACTCACCAGTCATTGCATCCATAAACCACGTCATAAACGTGTCGATTCCTCAAGATGTCTTGAACGACTCCAGCATAGAGGGCGATCGAGAGCTTAAAACGATTGAAAACAAAATCAGGATCATGAAAGAGAATGGATTGTTACTTGACAGTCTGTCATCTCATGACATTCATCATTACACCGCGATCTACTGTATGATCGGCGTGGTATCAGCATGTCTTGGAGTGTTCGCGTGGAGGCGCGCGCGCACATACTGCGCCCCCGCGCCTGCGCCGGCGCTGCCCGCAGAAGAGGGCGCGCCCGGTGGTGGCGCACGCCCGGTCATGCAACGTGCGTGTGTTGGAGATAGTGTAGTGTATCAGTGTAACAATGAAAGAGCGAAGGTGGTAACAAGTGCGCGAGTGTTAGATAAAGCCACCTCCCCTATGTTAGGTTCTTATACAAGCGTATCAAATTTGTGAACAGTGTCAGTGTTTGTGTTAACGATAGAGACACTAGGAAATTGGATTAATATCAAATCATTTAAGTATCATAATTATTATTTGTTTCTTACCACACTATATTGTCTTTATATCTTCCCTCGGGGAGCATGTACGAGCAAACCCGTACAATATCAATTGTTTCATTTTAATGCTGACATCGACGCACAGCTAATGAATAAAGTCACACATTTGAGTAATCGTTTAGTAGTTGCATAGCACCGGTGAACGACTCATTCGCCGCGGGTCGATCACCTTTATATTTAGCATAGTTTTGGGTGTTTAGATCAATACACAAATTTAACCATCAAACAGTTTATCATTTAAATGTACCTTTACCCGTACAAATATAAATAAAGTATTTCAGAATGTAATAATTTGCTAAAGGCATATGAAAGCACTGGTCGGGTGGAGGGTGCTGGATTGCTGGATCTGCCGAAGTACTGAAGTACCAGGTTGGTGAAACTGTACTGTATTTGTTTTTATATTTCGTGAGGGATCAACACGTACTGGTCACAACTGACAGAAAGCTACGGATAAGGTCTGCAACTGGGAATTAGGGAATTGCACAAATGATGTCTTTTCGCTCTTAAAGTAACTTTCAAAAGTTATTTTTTACGTCGTGAAAAGTTCAGTAAGTTTAAATTATCTTAAAATCGGCCAAGTGAAAGTTGGACTCGCACACCAAGGGTTTAGTACCTTCATTTTTATTATTTGTTGTTATGGCGGCAATAAAAATAGATAATCTGTGAAAATTTCAACTGTGTACCTATTACGGTTCTTGAGATACAGCTCGCTGACAGACTGACGGATGTACTAACGATCAGCGGAGGCTTAGTAATAGGGGTCCGTACATTGAAACGAACTTCAAGGTTATAAAATTTGATGTTGACAGCATCTATATTAAGAAACCTCAGCAGCTCAAGTTCAGCAGTGGGCAAAGTCGGGCTGTGGTTGATGATGTTGATTACTGTTACTCAATTTTCTACTTTAGCTTCATGTAGTCAAAGTTGGTTTTTAATAACCCTCTCTAATAAAAAGGTACTTGCATTGCAATTTTAACTTTGATACATATGAAATTGAGTTAAAAATAATTAATCTAAGATTCTGAATTCAAGTTTACGAAGATAATATTTTACAGTCGTTGATCGTAGGCGGTAGCGTGACGTCACGATAACGGAAACAAGAACTTAAATAATAATGTAAAGTAAACGAAAACTACATACTACGGGAATATTCTTACAGCTACCTATGTGATAAGTTTTTTGTACGGTGAAGCGAAACTGGCCTTTTAAAGAAAGCGCTATCAATCGGGTACCTTTCATGCATGAAAACAACCTAGGAAAGAGGGGGGTGGGGTACTCCAGCAGGTACATAATTAACATCCAGTTTTAATGTTAAAAGTGGATGAATGTGACCGTAAACATATTTTATTGAAAAATAACATTAACGAAACCTACAAAAAGGAAGTTAAGTACAAAATGCAAGTTATGAGATTTTTTTTGATACAGGTAACTGGGATTTTTATATTACTTTGTACTGGTGTTTTGAACAATAACTTCAATCTAAACTACCATAATTTTATTTGTTAAAAAGTTTTTTATTATTCAGTTCTCTACTTTCAAAAAATATCACATAACTCAAAATTATGTTTTTACGAACTAATTCAAGAAAAAAGTAACTACAAAAACGAAAATAATAATAAAATAAACCTAATTTAGAGAAAATGTCACTAAGTTAATAATGATCTATAACTTAAAGTTAGTCAAAATTATATTAATTAGTAAGAAAACTAAAAATATCGAATTTATAAATAAAAAGTTACAATTTACAAAGGTAATGGTTAACACAAATGTTCTCTTACACGAACAAACGAAATTTAACTCTAACTTACTAGCAATAAGGTTGAAGTTGTAAATGTCACTGGAAGTAATTCCTCTTTTTTCTGGATACGCTGTAAAATGGAGAAAAAAAAACCTAATTAGTATTGGTAATTTTTTGAGCCATCTTCGATACAATAAGTCCTTCAATTTTTTTTTTTAAGATTCGTGGTGCAGTCGTCTTGTCAAATATACAATAAAAAAAGTAGCTTCGCTAATCATTCCAAGAGTTGGGTTTCTCAATGAAGCATCAAGGCATAAGATTATCTCTTGCTTATTCTCATTGTTTAATAGATAGTGTCATCTCCCAAGAAACTCGTCTCGTCTCGACTTAAGTTTCTCTTTAGTCAAAGGGCATAGAACTCTTGTAGCTTAGCCCCCCCCCCCCCGCTCAATTTTTTTTTAAATTTGCGACACTATCTAACATGCTTATATGGATGATGACACTTAGTAAAACATACAATTTTACGAACATAGTACCCTAAAGAGTCACGTTGCCGAGAAATTTCGAGGGACTAACCAAGGTATGGTTCCTGCAAGCTTCGTTTAGGGTAATGTGCACGAAGTAGACTGCATATGGGAAATCATCAAATAGGAGTCATTTGATGATTTCCCACATGGCACAGTCACCCGCTCTGGGCTCTGGGCAGGGAATGCCAGACTTTTACTGACTAAAACTCATCCGTGTTTCTCCTAGTGCCCTTAGCGTTCCAGGGCCGCGGTAACTCTTTCGAACAAATACCGCAACACTGGACACTGTCATCTAGCGTTGCAATTTAGAAACTTATAAGTAGAATGTACACAAACACAATGACAATGACATTTCTGTGCAGCCACAGAAGTGTAATTTTCAAGTTCCTCCACGTTTCCTGTAGGACAGTTTTCAAACACTTACCCAGTATCAGCGGGTGAGAAGAAGAACCCTCTCGGTCGTGTGAGCGTGGCGCCGAGCGGCGAGCCGGCGTCCGCGCTGGGGCACGCCCACTGCGACCAGTAGTCGCACGGCAGGCGCAGCAGCAGCTGCATCACCTGCCCACACACGTCAGTGAGTACACTACAAGCTAAGGGGCACGTCCGCGCTGGGGCACGCCCACTGCGACCAGTAGTCGCACGGCAGGCGCAGCAGCAGCTGCATCACCTGCCCACACACGTCAGTGAGTACACTACAAGCTAAGGGGCACGTCCGCGCTGGGGCACGCCCACTGCGACCAGTAGTCGCACGGCAGGCGCAGCAGCAGCTGCATCACCTGCCCACACACGTCAGTGAGTACACTACAAGCTAAGGGGCACGCCCACTGCGACCAGTAGTCGCACGGCAGGCGCAGCAGCAGCTGCATCACCTGCCCACACACGTCAGTGAGTACACTACAAGCTAAGGGGCACGTCCGCGCTGGGGCACGCCCACTGCGACCAGTAGTCGCACGGCAGGCGCAGCAGCAGCTGCATCACCTGCCCACACACGTCAGTGAGTACACTACAAGCTAAGGGGCACGCCCACTGCGACCAGTAGTCGCACGGCAGGCGCAGCAGCAGCTGCATCACCTGCCCACACACGTCAGTGAGTACACTACAAGCTAAGGGGCACGCCCACTGCGACCAGTAGTCGCACGGCAGGCGCAGCAGCAGCTGCATCACCTGCCCACACACGTCAGTGAGTACACTACAAGCTAAGGGGCACGTCCGCGCTGGGGCACGCCCACTGCGACCAGTAGTCGCACGGCAGGCGCAGCAGCAGCTGCATCACCTGCCCACACACGTCAGTGAGTACACTACAAGCTAAGGGGCACGCCCACTGCGACCAGTAGTCGCACGGCAGGCGCAGCAGCAGCTGCATCACCTGCCCACACACGTCAGTGAGTACACTACAAGCTAAGGGGCACGTCCGCGCTGGGGCACGTCTGGTAAAACGTCCTTTTTTTTTTAGGGATGGGAAATCATCAAATGACTTCTCCCGCTCTGGGCGGAGCGGGAGGGAGTGTCAGACTTTTGGGGGTCGAGTCACCCGCGTCCGTAGGAGAATACCCTTCAGCGAATCCCTACACGTGGTCCCCGGGTGGTGCTAAACAGGTGACACTAACCGCCTCCGTGGTCTAGTGGTTATACCACTTGATTCAGACCCAGAGGTCCCGGGTTCAATTCCCAGTGGGGGCAAATTTTTTGCTCGGTTTGGTTGGTGGTAGGACTTCTAAGTCCGCCTGGCAAGCTACCACCATCATGTCTAAGTCTGTCGCCATAACAACAATGTTATCAGCATTGTCTCGGCAATTAGAGATATGATAGCCAGTTCCTCTATGTTAGAGGATTCCGGGTGAAACTCGCTTCCATCTTCGGCCTAATCATCACTTTCCATCAGGTGAGATTTGGGCCAAGAGTTTCCCCGTTTAAAAAAAAAAAAAAAAAAAGACTCTTACTGACTAAAACCCATCCATGTTCCTTCATTGCCCACGTCCTAACTCTTTATTTTTTTGTGTGCATTCACCCATTACCCTATGCAGCAATATCTTACGATGTTCCGAACGAGACGGCGCTTGACAGCGCGAGACCTCGCGGGGCAGCGCTTGACGGAGACAGACCGAGATTTGTATATCCGTTTGACACTAAATTAACTCTATTCTCACAGTGATAAAGTTTGAACTAACTAATATTCCAATTCTCGCCACGCACTTCCTCGTGACCTTTTACACCAAAGATGGGCAGGGCATTGATAGAAATTATGCCATAAAAATATCAATTCTTGTTCATCCAATTCACGCCTCGCCAATAGGGACCAGTTAGTTCAACCAGGCTTCAGACTGGCTAAAGTAGCCTCATCTTTCATGGGGTACTGTTTTATATGTTATAATAAGATACTTCCCCATATATTAGAACTAAATGAGACAAAATTTAAGTCTTGTATTAAAAGCACACTATGCAGGCAAGCATATTATAAGTTGGGGGATTATATTGAAGATAAAAATGCTTGGCTGAATGCTGGTCCTGCTCCACAGCCACTAGGGAGCATGGCTTGTGTACATTGTGGAACCGGCTGAGCATTGTAACTTAACTATTAGTTTTAGCTTTGTTTTTAACTTGAATTTACCCTGGCGGTTGGGAGCGTCATGCTCACTCAAGTCTAGCTGATGGTGGCGTATGCGTTTGATCATTTGGCTCCCTTCATGGTTGAGCCGAACGGTGCTGGCGCATGCGTCATGTTCGTGAACACGCTACGTCGGTTGGGACTGGTCATTTCCCAGCTGCCATGGTTGATTTTAAATATTTCTTTGAATTGTTCCTATTTATTCTGGACGCTTTTATCCTGCTCGGCTTTTACATCGTTCTCACATGTATGTATAATTTCAACCCGATGTAAACAAAACTTTGTAACAATTTATTATTTTTAAAAGAGTGTCCATGGAGTTTCTTGCACATTCTTTTCCAGAGATTTACGCTTTGGAACGTGCAAATAACTTTATCTTTTTTGGACCGACCGACCTTGACAATTTTATTCAAAAGTGCCTGTAAATGGTTTAACTGAAATAAATGCTTGAGTTTGACTTTGCTTCGCCGGTGTAAAACCACCTTTACTAAGGGCTATCGCATACTCAGTAAGCCAGTTGGGTAGGTTGTTGAACTGTCTGCCTAGTAATCTTTTGTTTGTCTATAAACATATTTCTTTCCTATGTGTTTTCTTTGCTCTTTGATCTTTACTTTTATATTTAAATTGTCAACGTCAACTTTAAGTGCTGTGTCCGTTTAAATTAAATTTGTCGTTAGTTAGATATTCAATACTGTTTGATTGTTCTCTATTGCATGCTGTGGTCTCCTATAATTGAGGGAGCACATAGGTTTCTGTTCTTCTACCTCACTGTATAGCAACGTAAGGTCTATTCTTTGTTGGAAATCCAAATAAAATAAAGAGCCAACTCACATTGAACATCTGCGCCGTGGCGTTGTACATCTCGGTGGGCTGCGACATGAGGCCGTAGCCGATGAGCGTGGGCCCGAAGATCTTTGCCAGGTTGTCGATACCCATCTCACACTCCGCGCTCTCGGCTACCCTGCGGACAAACGAATTAATAGACAGTTCCTACAAATAATCTAAGAATCAGTAGTTTTTGAACGTCAGTATTATAAATGACGGCCGCCCTTTACAGGTTGTTTTTGTTTTACCTGGGAAGAAATGGTATAAGAACTCTCTAATTACACAATAGTTTTAACTCTTAATTTAGTGATAAGATTTCGTCCTTGCCTGAATATAACT
This sequence comes from Ceramica pisi, assembly GCA_963859965.1. Taxonomy (NCBI): domain Eukaryota; kingdom Metazoa; phylum Arthropoda; class Insecta; order Lepidoptera; family Noctuidae; genus Ceramica; species Ceramica pisi. Next base: position 4,829,456 of record OY982538.1, read on the forward strand.
GTCATCTCTTTGGAGATAGTTGGCAAGACCGCTGAGCAGGGGGGTTTGACCGCAACGTTGGCCTGGGTGTATTCATCATTCAGAGGCGATAAAGGACGTTCAATTAATCAGATAGTTTGAGGCACATACATCCAAGTTTTTTGTTTTATGTATGGGAAATCATCAAATTACTCCTCTCGCCTTCGGGAAGTGGAAGGGAGTGTAGACTCTTATTACTAAAGCCTATCCGTGTTCCTTCCCTTTCATAATCATAATCGTTTATTTGCTAATATGGGTAACTAGCTGTCCCCCGCGGCTTCGCTCCCGTCAGTTAAGTATTCATTGCACATATCGAGTTTTCATTGTTTTGATGTATTCTGCTATTCGGGTCGGAGACAAATCCAACGAATCAATAACCATGAAAATTGGTTCAGCAGATCTCGAGTTCTATGTGTTGTAACAAACCCGTCTATGTTTTAGATTACATAAAGATACCGCGTTCCTAGTTCGCTCTTTGAGACATGCTTGGAACAGAACGCGCTGTCGACCCAGGCTTTATCTGACGGCGAGCTACCCATTGCTCGCCATCCGCAAGTCATTGGCGGAACCTAACGTGATATAAAAACATGTACGAGTTACTTCTGTAAGTGCAGCACCAAGAAGGCCAGCGTGTCCCTGTTGGGCTGCGGCAGCTGGCTGACGGCCTGCACGACGGCGGCGGTGGCGTCGCTGGGCTCGGCCAGCTTGGCGGCCTCCAGGAAGTCGCTCCACAGCGCTGACGTCACGAGCGGCTCGCGCAGGGAGCGCAGGAAGTCCTTGACGCAGCCGCACAGCGCGTGCACGTCCTCCGCGCCCAGCGCCGGCGAGCCGCAGCCGCGCAGGAACCGCTCCTGGGGTCACCACACGGGTAACTACACACACGTGCATCATAGATACATACATACAACCAGATAGACTAGCTTTTGCCGTTCCCGTAGGAATTTCGAGAAATCCTCTCTTACAGCTCCCGTACGGAGTGTAGGGAAGCTACATGCCAATTTTCAGCTTTCTATGACCAGTAGTTTCGGCGCCAACCCCAAGTTAAGTAGGATAAGGGCAGGAAGATGATACAACCAGTAGTTTGGGCTGTGCGTTATCTGTCAGTCAATCACCCAATCAGTCAGTGACAGAAGAATTTTACATAATATATTGGTTTGGCTTACGGTGTACTCTTTGCCGTACTTTAAAATACTATGAATCATAGTTTCTTATTTGGTAGATGCCCTGTTCGTTGAGGCCTCGCTTCACCTCGTTGTACATACCTTGAGTCGTTTGACGTCCTTGTCAGTGGCACTGATGCGGTAGATGCCCTTCTCGTTGAGGCCTCGCTTCTCCACCTCGTTGATGCAGTGCACCAGCAGTGCCGGTACCATGGGCGGCGTCGACGGCGCGTAGTCCGAGATGCAGCCCTCCTGGAAAGTGAATCATTATGTACTTTGCTGACTAAAATTATGTCTCGTCTCCTACGATCAACATTACATAAGAAAACGCTGGCGACTACACCGGGAGGAGTGGAAGGCTATGGGGGAGGGGAGACAGTACAAGAGTAACAGTTAGGTAACCTGTGGCGCGTTGAGGCGGCGCGGGCCGGGCGGGGGCGGCACGCACGGCAGCGGCAGCAGCGCGCGGCACTCGGGGTGCGCCTGCGACTACACCGGGAGGAGTGGAAGGCTATGGGGGAGGGGAGACAGTACAAGAGTAACAGTTAGGTAACCTGTGGCGCGTTGAGGCGGCGCGGGCCGGGCGGGGGCGGCACGCACGGCAGCGGCAGCAGCGCGCGGCACTCGGGGTGCGCCTGCGACTACACCGGGAGGAGTGGAAGGCTATGGGGGAGGGGAGACAGTACAAGAGTAACAGTTAGGTAACCTGTGGCGCGTTGAGGCGGCGCGGGCCGGGCGGGGGCGGCACGCACGGCAGCGGCAGCAGCGCGCGGCACTCGGGGTGCGCCTGCGACTACACCGGGAGGAGTGGAAGGCTATGGGGGAGGGGAGACAGTACAAGAGTAACAGTTAGGTAACCTGTGGCGCGTTGAGGCGGCGCGGGCCGGGCGGGGGCGGCACGCACGGCAGCGGCAGCAGCGCGCGGCACTCGGGGTGCGCCTGCGACTACACCGGGAGGAGTGGAAGGCTATGGGGGAGGGGAGACAGTACAAGAGTAACAGTTAGGTAACCTGTGGCGCGTTGAGGCGGCGCGGGCCGGGCGGGGGCGGCACGCACGGCAGCGGCAGCAGCGCGCGGCACTCGGGGTGCGCCTGCGACTACACCGGGAGGAGTGGAAGGCTATGGGGGAGGGGAGACAGTACAAGAGTAACAGTTAGGTAACCTGTGGCGCGTTGAGGCGGCGCGGGCCGGGCGGGGGCGGCACGCACGGCAGCGGCAGCAGCGCGCGGCACTCGGGGTGCGCCTGCGACTACACCGGGAGGAGTGGAAGGCTATGGGGGAGGGGAGACAGTACAAGAGTAACAGTTAGGTAACCTGTGGCGCGTTGAGGCGGCGCGGGCCGGGCGGGGGCGGCACGCACGGCAGCGGCAGCAGCGCGCGGCACTCGGGGTGCGCCTGCGACTACACCGGGAGGAGTGGAAGGCTATGGGGGAGGGGAGACAGTACAAGAGTAACAGTTAGGTAACCTGTGGCGCGTTGAGGCGGCGCGGGCCGGGCGGGGGCGGCACGCACGGCAGCGGCAGCAGCGCGCGGCACTCGGGGTGCGCCTGCGCGCGGCACGACTCGCACTTCACGCCCAGCTTCGCGAACTTTATGCTGCCGGAGATATACACTAACGTCAACAAAACCAACGAACAATGCAATGCCTGAACAGGCAACTAAGTTCTAAGAACATGCATATATACTGTTAACATCTCTCCTGTACCTACACTTAGTTCGCAATAAAGAATTTTGAATTTGAATTTGAAACAATAAACATGCCACGCTCTGCCTGGGTTGTGGAATTTGTGAGTCACCACAGCCCTGGAACGCGAAGGGCACTAGAAGGAACACGGATGGGATTGTCAGTAAGAGTCTGACACTACCTTCAGCTCCGCTCAGAGCGGGAGGAGTCATTTGATGATTTCCCATCCTTAAAAAGGTGTAAAGCAGACTGCTATGATTCATTGGACTCTGAAGCAGTTAAACAAAAATCTAAGGGTTCCGTTTTTGCCATTTGGCTACAGAACCCTAAAAACCCACGAGGGCCAAAAGTCTATCTTATAAAAGTACCAGCAGCGTGGCAAACGTCCGTAAACACTAATAAAGTACTGGAGCCCTATTATGACGTGCTAATGCCAACATGATTAAGTTGTAAAAAGGGACAGTATTATGCGTCTTGTTTAACTCCGTCTCCCTCCCATACTAACATCATGATGGTTTTAAGATGGCATAATAGGTACCCTGGAGTCTGTGTAAAAGAAGAGTGACATTAGATGAGGTACTCACGTTTTGCCACAAGGGCCACAAGTCTCCCTCTTGTAGAAGTTCTTGGCCACAAAGTTGTGTTGTCGCGGTCTGCCGCGCGGCGAGCCGCCGAATGCGGCTGACAGCACCGACGGAGTGCGCTGAGGCACTGCGCGCGGTGTTTCGGATCCGGAATCTGTGTCTGAGAGGAAAATAATTGTATATCTATACTAATCCTACTAATATTATAAAGAGGTAAAATTTGTTTGTAAGTTTGTATGTTTGTAAGTTTGTATGTAGGGGGTAATCTCAGGAACTACTGGTCCGATTTGAAAAATTCTTTCAGTATTAGATAGCCCATTTATCCGGGAAGGTTATAGGCTATATATCATCACGCTAAGACTAAAAGGAGCCGAGCATTAATGGAAAAAGTGACGCAGACGAAGTTGCGTGGGTCAGCTAGTCTATACTAATATTATAAAGAGGTTAAGAATAAAAATGTAACCCTCATTTTGCAACAGAGTAAAAATAACAAAAGAACGTGATCCGCTTACCAGTGCGCGGCGGCGCAGAAGGAGTGCATTCTTCCTTCACGTTGTGGTGCGTGCGGCCCGACAGGCGCGCAGACGACTTGCGCGCGGGCGGCGCCTCGTCGCTGCTCTCCGATATCGGTTGCTGCACACACATGTCGATGCTTGTCACTTATATGATCGTAAGGCGCCGTCTTATTGACATCGCTCCCACGATTATGCGTCCGTCAGACGAAAATGTTCGTGCAAGCGTGCGTTCAAACATACTGATATCTACTGAATGTCCTTTTGAAGGTCATGCGATGCGACCAAATCGTTTAGTTTTCGTCGAGCGACTCATCGTATTGATTAGAACATACTGACCAGTACTGCCGTACGATTCTGTACATGTCGCAGTGAAGGCGCGGGTGAAGTGATCACGAAGTGAGCTGTCAAACCATACAAACAAGATGGAATTACAGCTCACTTGTCGTTCACTCCACCTAAGTGATCACGGCGAGATGTCGACAGAATATGGCGCTCACGCGACCAATAGTGATTGTGCGGCGCGGTGATTTCTGTTTTTAACAGACTTCCTTCAAAAACGACTCTACGTTCTGTATGTATTTTTTTAATGTAGGTAGTTTCACCGATTTGTCTGCGAATTGTGGTCCGATTTTCAAGATGCTTTTTTTAATCGAAAGCCTATACCCGTGAGGTGTTCTCTTTGTCACCAAGACAGAATCTGATGATGGAATCCCAGGAAAGTCGAGTGAAATCCTCAAATTTTTAAAGGCACATACAATTTTTTTCGTATAATTTCTAACGCAATTCAGATATTTGTGCCTGGTTATCATCATCTCATGTTGCTGAGCTGATAACAAAACTGTCTTGTTTTTACACAACGCAAATTATCTTGCGAGATAAACCTGTTTTAGACTGTCGTGCATGCAGTCGCAAGTTGCAGAGATCTAGTTGGAAAGTAAACTTACGAAGTTCTGTGGCGGCTTGAGGTCGTGGCTGGTGGGCGCGCGCTCCAGCGTGAGCGTGGTGGTGGCAGTGGCCAGCACTTTGCCTCCTTGCAGCTCCACCGTCTGTTACAACGAAATACCGATATACTTTATTGAGAGTGAGAGAAAACACAATACATGCCAGGGGCTGTGCTATGACGTGTCAATGCCATTATGATTCTGTTGTGCAAAAGGCATACGGTAATCGCCAGATAAATGTGCAGTAACTCACAAAAAAAAGACAAAGCTGCCTGTATTGATTTCTATCGTCATCCTTTACGTTCTTTTGTTCGGATATCTAGGAGGGGATATTAGGTCATTGTACTTTATTTGGCGCCTAGCATAGTACTGCTTTGTATAACTCCATAATATCTCTCTTACAATTATGGCTAACATGCCAAAGCAAGGCACCAGAGCAGTATCGTCACAAACTACATAGATACGGTAGGTCAACTCCAAACAACAAGTGAAAACCGTCGCACAACCACATACGCGAACGTACGGTACAATTTCATCTGTACAGCCGTGATACGTACACTACATACGATGGGGTGATTTAGTTAGAACAAGTCTGGATGAGCACCACGAAAGCGGATTCGAGGTTGTGCAAGAAAAGTGTCTGCCATTGGAGTATCGGGGGGTATGGGGCGGTTAAGGGGCTCATGATGCCCCATAATGACTTGCGAGCGCGATTTCACTCATTATATCTAACTCACCCTATATTTTGTAATTAAAGAGACAACTACATACAGAGGTACAAATGAAGGTTTTTATTCCAAAAGCTATAGGTACATCTACTCTTTGTAACTAGTCTATATATCTGTTCTACCCTAAAAATATTACATTAATGTGTAATGCCATGAATTTGGTGAGTGACACTCATATCCACAGGCACTCACGTGAGTTGCAGGTAGAATCGCCGGGCTACTCTCAAACTTTCTCTATACAAAGAAACAAAAACGTCAAATTCTCTTTCTACAATTAATTAATTTGCCAACAAATATTAACTTTAAGAACACTCACGTGGTTTTCAGATAGCATTGCCCGACTACTGTTGATCTGTTTCTATAAAGAAATCAAAACGTAAAAAAAATATTCGTTAAAACTCGTTATATATTCGTTTACAAATCTATAATATAATGTAGTTCTTAGGAGTGATATTGATATTATGAACACTCACATGACTCTCAGATACCATTGGCCGACTACTGTCGAATTGTGTCTAAAAAGAAAACAAAAAGCTGAACATAGGGTCTAGTTTAATCTCTACATCTGGCAGTGATATTACAGTATTACATTAGAAATCTCTCAATGGCAGCTTGAGTCCGGATTTCTGCCCTGTTCATGCAAAAAGGCTTATCTACATGGGAGTTACACCCATATTATGCCTACTCTTTGTCAAATGACCTAGGCGTTTTTTGCCGTATTAAAAGGCATACGCGCTTCTTCTACAGATGCTTATTTGGGCGTGAACGTTACCCATGGATCACACAAAAAAAAAAATCGCGTGTAAAAGAGCATCTCTGTCCGCCACTTCGTCCTTCTAGCGTGTACTATGTCGCCAATTCGTCATGTACTAATGTCATTGGGATTGGTTTCTGCAGTAATTCCCGTTGCCGAAGTTCTTTAAGTTAACACCACTAACGAACCAATGAGATAAACAACCGATAAAAACCTCAGAAAACGGGCATTCATCTTTTAAATGGACCATACCAGTGAGCTATGGCCGACATAAGAACCAGATCCTAATACAAAAAAATATCACGTGAATGTACGATCGACGCAATCATTTCTACGGGACACCCGAACGCGTCGTCGCGTTGTCAAAGGACAGTTCTCGTTGTTTCAGGATTTTTTTTAAACTTGAAAAGGGTTTTCTCTTCACTCTAGGTCAGAGGTGACAGAGACAAAGTCGACGATGGAGCGAGCTTACCCAACAGAAGCCTGTTCACTATTACTTTCAAGAGATTAGGGTTGGATGCGTTCAAAAACACAGGCACAGGTAGTGAGTTCCACTCCTTTGCTGTGCGAATTATATAAGATAAGACATTTGGAAACTTTTTCCGAACAAATGATTACTTTGTATTAAGAATACGCCCTCACTTGAAGTCATTGGGAGGTCCAATCCATCGGTAATAAACTTCAGTGACCCGTTTACGGAGCGCGAGGCCGTCGAGCGGTTCATGCGGTGTCGCGGCCCACACTAATTTCAAACACATGGCGATGTATGAGAGCGTTAACAGGGAAGCGATTTACGGACGCGGCGTGACCCGCGGCTTTACACGTGGTGTCACACGCGTAATGCCCCGCGTCTCCGTAAACGAGCAGTAAGGGTTTTTATGTGGTCACCTTAGTAGCAGAGGAAGTGGAAGAGCGTCGTTTCTTGGTGGCGGGCGCGTTGTCCCTCGCGTTCCAGCCGCCGCGCGCCACCCACGAGCGCCGCGTGGACGCCAGCGACAGGTCCAGGTCGTCCTCCGAGCGCGAGTACGACATCTCCGACAAGAGGGTGCCTGGGACATACCACTGTATTATTAGAAGGGTATTAAATACCCATTGCTGGGACACAGCTTCCTCTGTCTGAGACAAGGCTCTTTAAGGTCATAGCACATCTCAACTCTGAAACAGATCTTCACCGTACCGCCTTGCGCCTCGCCGTCAAACAGAGGTCAACTTAACGTAAGCATGTAACCAAACAGGATCAGCAGCTCTTTCCGCACAGAAAATAGTGTAAATGGGGGGACAATAGTGGAGTGAAAAATAATAATTAATGGTGAAATAACAGTGAGATGAGGTTTGCTGTGCAACAGCAGGAGAATAAGACAGAGGCACAGTATAAAATATATCATTCTCAATGGGAGTTGCATAAAAGTCATACATACCGTCGTCGTAAAATGATACCTATATTTTTTTATCCTGCTTTTATTAATTCAGTTTGAGAGTCATAGAATGTCCTATGAAATATTGGATTAATGAGAAAAAAAAAAAGTGTTTACCAGTAGAATTAAGCTCAGGTACACAGTTGAGTTTAGCATTGTGGTCCTGCTGAGCAGTTCCATTGAGGAAGGCAAGCTTCTGCAGGGTCTCATCGTTCAGCTTGGCACGGTTGTCGTTGAAGAGTAGGTCTCGAGCCATATCCAGAAGTTTGCTCTGAAAACACAGGTAAACATTTTTAGCATGAATAATTGTAGTCTCCTGTTTATTATGCACTGGAGTATAATCCTAATGCCTGATTATATTGTATTTTCTGAATTATCTTTTATACCCAAAGGTCAGCTTAGCTTATAATCAATGTGAAGTGCATAACCACACTCAAATTGGTGTTTTCTTTTTTAAGTAGCCTTACACATGTTGGTCAGTGACAATTGCACCTAACTGTACTTTTAATATTTTATCAGATTTAACTTGTTAGCCAGTGGCTTTTTAAAAAAAAGGACAATAAAATATACAAATAGTTTTGGAGACTTCTTAACATCCCAAAAAATTAATAGTTCCTGTTGGGTAAAGCTCAGAAGTGAAGTCAATATAAAAAGACTTTTTATTCATCCATCAAGATGAATAAAAAGTGATTGTAAAGGTTATTTTAATTTTAGTATTTTTAGGTCAGAACTATAACTATGATGATTCTCAACCATACCAGTTCATTATACTTCTTCAGCACAATATTCCTCTCTCTCTTCTCTCCGTCCAGCAGCTTCCTGACGTGTGCAAACTTGGCCTCCCACTTGGCAAGCGTACGTAGAGCCTCGTCCAACTCCAATTGTATTCGAGCTGCCTCTTTCTCTGCTGCAGCCCACTGTCCACGAACCCATTCCATTTGTTTTAGGAAGGCGAGGAAACCTGGAAAATTAATTATGAATTCATCAATCATTCATCTTTAGTCTATAGAATAGAGTAAGGACTCCATTATTTACTCTTTAACTCCCATATTATGGTCCTATTGTGTGTGGGGGCTAAAATAGCCAGCCTAGCTCCACCCAAATGCTTCCTGGGGATACACAGCCCACACTTATACACTATTGAGCATATACTTCTTTTATCTTTTGTCAAATACTATCTTAGATAAATCTATCCTTCCTACTAAAATTATGCAAAAGTTTGTGAGTATATATGGATGTTTGTTACTCTTTCATGCAAATACTACTGAACCAATTACAATGAAATTTGGTATGTAGGTAGCTGAAGACCTAGAATAACACATTAGCTACTTACCCGAGGGATCGGGATTTACACAGGAATAACAAGATTTTATACGCAGACGAAGTCGCAGGCGGCCTTTTGTCGGCTTTTGTACATGTTTATAATCAAAGAATATTACTCTATAAATGGTTCATTGCAATTCTGGTCTTGGTAATTATGAAAAGGGGGACTTTAATGGTGTCACAATGAAGCAAAGAGGCAGTTAAAGAAAACATTTTTATCCCTGGGAGACTTCTGAGACTAACAATAGATTGACATTGTTCTGAATAATGATCATAAAACACCAAGTCAAGTATGACTGTTCATTCTAATAAAGCAGTTCCTTACTCAGTAGTTTGTCTGAGATAAGGCCTTTGCCAAAACATAAATTTATTAGTGTATCATATTTCAAGGTCAAAGGATACAGTATTGATAACAACTGCAGTTTCGGAATAAAATATCAGTTATATTTATATTCTCCACAATGAATTGCCGTTGTAACTAACGAATATTTGGCTGAACATGAGTAATCATTAACTGATAACGTCACATCAAAAGGATGTTGGCGGTAACTGAAAATCTAGCAAGGATTGTAAGGTGGATGTAAAATGAAATCAGTTGAAACATCAATATCCCCAAATGGATTAGGTCTAAATAGCTTTGCTATCAATAAAAATGAAAAGAAAACAATTTTAAACTTACATTCTTCAGCAGCTCCATCGTTGAGGATACCGTTCAACCGATTTATATCATCGAACTGTGCCACCAACGACAACGTTAAGCCAGGACCCGAATCGGAGTTTTCTGTACTCATCTTGGCTCAATTTCTTGATAGACAAACAAAATAAAACAAACACTTCAATAATCTTCCAGATATTTCACATTTCAGTTTGCAAAGAACAGCAAAACTATTTGTCAACTGCGCAAACTTGAAAATTAACGGCTTTCTGTTGAGAAATTGAAATGGCTGACAGATGAGAAAATGCAAACAGGATTCGTTCGAAACATGCGAAACAAAATACCGTTCCACTTCCTCGATAAGTCCCGAATATAAGATTTTTTTAAACAATTAAGTGAGTAACTATTTCAAAGCTTTTCGTATTATTTATACTTTTTGTAATGTTATTTATTTGAAAATGTAAAATCACTTCATTAAATACTAAAATCTTGATCAGGTTGAAGGTTTCATTTTATTTTTCGAGATTTCGAACGGCACCTTCGGTGTTTCCAGTTACGACTGAATAATATTTTATGGGAGGTTTTTAATAACTCTCTCTTGTGTCGCTACAGCTGAGACAGGTTTCTCAGTTGCTGCTAGACCACGTAGAATTACGTTTTGCCCTATGTTTAACTGGTCAATTGTAAATATACTATGAGGTAAACCTCTGTTCAACACTTCGCGGGAAAATAGTTTAATCGTTCCTACATCACGCGTTTTGTTATATTCTCTACGACGCCGACGGTTTCTGCCAATCCTTTGATAAAACTGAGAAGAGATGATAAGGCTTAAAGCAGTGTACAACTGAGTACTTACAACAAACTTAGCGTAGCACCATCAGAATCCACTGTTTATAAACAAAACAATTTATCAAGGATGTTTTACTAAGTATAGAAACTTGGTGAATGAGGGCCTAGGTTAGATCAATGGCTATACCGAAAAACGCAAAAATTCAGTCACGATACTTTTGTTGAGATGAAAACTTCTGGCCTATTTGGGTTTTTCACTAAGTATTTAGAATAAAAGTCGTTGGATTGGAGTTTGAACCATCAACTTGGGTAGGAGAAGATGCATTTGGCTCCAGGGTCAGTCCAGGCTATCAAAAATTAGTCCAATCAGGACCAGGCTCAGGTTGACGGCGCGTTGTTTTCCATGCACGCCCCAAAGAAATGTTGTCAGCATAGTAGACGCGGCCCACTAGGGCCAGTGCTTGCCAGGGTTGTGAAATTTGTTCGAAAGAGTCACCGCAACCCTGGAACACCAAAGGCATTAGGAGAAACACAGATGGGGTATAGTTTAATTTAAGTTAGGAGATCTTTTTGTAAATTATATCTTATTTTTATTTTATTTTTTTTACTTTATGTTCACATTATTTATGTTCTCATTACAATAAATTAATTAGATCTACTTAGGGAATGATGTGCATGCCTGTAGGTGACTTATTTACAGAGAATCCCCTGGAAAATGCTTTTTAAATTAATATTTATTTGTAAATAAGTCGTTGGTGTGCCAACGTGCATAGTCAGTAAGAGTCTGGCACTCTCTTCTGCTCCGGCCAGAGCGGGAGGAGTCATTCGATGATTTCTCATCCTAAAAATAGGCATCTGTGTAAATCCTCTCTTAGTGCACCCCTACGGAATGTAAGGAAGCTGCATCCCAAATTTCAGCTTTTTACGACCAGCAGTTTTGGCTGTGCGTTGATTGATCAGTCAGTCAGTTTCTGTTTTTGTACATAGAAACATTATTTTTTATGACAAAAACTAGCCAACTGTTCTGTTCAATAGTACACTATTGAGCATTGCAGTTAGCTAGTTTCAAAGATCAACTAGTTACAAAAGTCGTTCTTTTTTCAAAATTTTATCAACTCTGTAATGTTTTATTCTTTAATTCTTTATTGTACACCAAAAACAGCTTTAATATATAACATACAGGGATGGAAAGTTCAATGAGTTTAAATTTTTTAAATAAATAAATAAACCTACATACATATTACTACAATTTATTATTGTAATGTTTCCTTTAGAAGTTTAGATTTCACCAATAATTTTTTTATGTAGTAGGTTTTATACATCTCGGCATGGCAATTCGCTGTGCTAATTTCAGTTTGACAGTGACAGCCACTCTCATTGACAAATCGCGATGACGTTCCGTTGAGAGCGGTGGTTTGTTCGGGTGGGCTGCGCTCTCTGGCGAATATTTGTGAGATAATTGTTATTTCCGAGTTAACCGGCGCCCTAGCGACCGCGGGTAGCTATGGCGGACGAGGAGAATAATGGTGATGACGGTGGTGGTGAATATAAAGCAGGGCAGGCGTTCCGTTTGCGGGGCCGCAAGGGTGCGCTCAAAAAGAAGAATGTTTATCTGATAAAAGACCACAAGTTCATGCCCAGGTTCTTCAAGCAGCCTACGTTCTGTTCCCATTGCAAGGACTTTATATGGTAAGTCTACAAATACTGTAGTGTTTGGGTTGTTCGAGGGGTACTAAAAATGTAAAATTAAAAATACACTATTTGTTTACAATGAGGAGGCGCCCTGTACGGCTTAGATTTTTTTAGTTGTGTCTTGTGAGGCAATGATAACACTCATGATCACATTGTAAAAAATAAAGTAGGCTGTATGAGTGATTGTTATGGCCTGTGCTGTTGCCTATTTGAAGTGTATTGTTTGGGCTGACAATGATAACACGTTTTCCTGTTAGTTTATTTATAATTTACATGCTTTGATAATTTTAGCTGTGTGGGATGGATTAGTGCTGGTAGATAATTATTTTAAACCACAGTACCTGTTAATAATGTCTTTATTCATCAGGATGAATTCATATAAGATTCTAATTAGTCTGATTTAAAATAAATGCTTCTGGTATTTTATAAATCTGCTGGCATTACTAAGATGCATATTGTGGCAAAATCAACCTATTTTAAATTGAATTGATTCCTCAGACACCCCTAGAAAAATTTAAAGCAGTTCTCAAGTAACAATTTTATTTTTGAAAATGTCCAATGAATTCTTGCAGATTAGCATAAATTAAATATTTTAAGAAGTTGAAGTTTTATATTTTCCTATTAATATATTTGCCAAAGCAGTGTTCCTTAAAACAGATTTAAATGATGAACAACACCATAATTCAGCAACAGACAAAATTACACATTATTCGGTAAATTTTGTGGCCTTTACTTTAGGAGAGGAACGTAAAGATTCTTGCAAATAATTGTTTACTTATAATATCTCTATAATTATATTAATTTTAATGAGGAAAAGAACATTTATATTGCTGATAAAAAGTCTATATTACAGAAAAAATATCAGATGCAGATTAAAAAACTGGCTTATATACAGAAAAAAAAGACTGCAACCAGCCATCTATTCAGTCAACCCTCCAGTATTGTTCTAGCTATATCTACCTGTCCTTTTCCCAGTAGCCTCATTCTGTATTCAAAGAGCCTCTGGTGGTCATTCACATCTAAGCTAAAATATTTACACATTACAATAATATATGATCAATAAATCTGACTCAATCCAAACTCTCGGTTTGATAGACACATGTTCAAATACTAGAAGCAGTAACATTGACATACATGTCATAACAACCAACTGTAAACATACAGAGATACAGAATAATGTGCTCTTCAGATATTTCTGTATTATGATTGAATTCTTTTTAACTGGGAGTGTCATTGGGAAGTAATTTTATTTTGGTAGTTTGTTTTTAATTGGGTTTATTGGACCCCTCAATGTTTGATGAAATTATAAAGGACCCAGGTATTGATTGGCTTTCTATGCACTTATAATAAAAGGTATTGGAAGGAATATAAAGGTATTTTTTTAGTTCTGGTAGTTGTCATACTTTAAAAGACAAAATAAGAGCTTTTTTGTGTGTTTGCAATTAGTTCTTTCAAAAGAAAAGAGAATAAGATCAGATTTTAAATTAAATAGGTCATATTATGTGCTCAGAAATAAGGAGTAGCCTCAGAATGACACAAAAATTTTGCCGTAAATTTCTCAAGGAGGCCAGCAATATTGCTGGCCTGTCCTCCTTGGCCTAGGTACGTCAACTTATGGAGCTAAGCAAAGTAAACTTTTTAAACTCTCAAATTTATATACGAAACGGCATTTTCGTATATAAATTTGAGAGTTTAAAAAAAAACGTACTACGTATTTGGAAAAAGTCTAGATCATTGTATCTAAAGGTGTACAACAACGCGAAAAAAAAAATACAAAAAACATGTTGTCGCATCGTACAGGGTTTATAAGGTATCGACCTTTTTAGAGCCTTTGACCCTCACGAAACGGCTGATAGATATTGCCCATTTGTCAACAGACGACACGACCTTATTGCAAGAGCCGCATATTCCGAGACCGAAATATTTTTTGTGAGTAACGGTCTTTACGCCGTATTGGTCCTTGTTTTTTAGTCTATCCCCGGTTTTTGCGAGCCTAATTGGCTGGTGGTATTTTCGGCTACCAATCAGGGCAGATAACGTTGAGGGCATAACGAAATATGTGTCGGTCCGTATGCCTCTTTCCATTTTGTTCTACTCTCGAAATATGAAATCCTGGGTTCTGGGGATTTGGTCTAAGTATCGAAAAATGAGGTACGAATAGACTGTCTTTGGTAAATCACCGTCTGGCCAGGTGTTCCAATCGAAGACTGGAATTAATCCAACAAAGTGATTAGTTTCGATTTGAGTGTATAAATAATGCATTACGAAATGTTATGCATTAAACACATTGTTTGTTTCCTGATTGTGAACCTGACCATTTCTACCCATTTCCTTCTCATAACATTTGTAACGACTTTACAAAACCATAAAATAAACAATAAAAGGAAACAGAGTCTATTAATAACTGGTCTGTTGTTATTTATATGCTGTTTCGATTCAGAGCAGTTTCGTAACTGCAAAATCTCGGGCGGTCGTTCTAAATTATCATGTCATGCTTGATCTTGCGCATCCAACATTTGTTTAGGTAGGTACGAGGGATCTTTCATTCCTATCTACGCATATATACACCTACCTATGTGTAGACAGTCTACCGTGAGAAAACATACAGATCATTGCCATTTATAAAGTCAGTGAAATAAAAAGTAGGATGGTATGGAGTCGTCAACTATTTTAGTTTCCAAAAACGTAATGGCGAAGGTACGATCTATATTAGACCGACGTGAGTATTTTAACAGGAAATTTTACTATGTCTATAACAAACTATATATAACGGACTGTACTTGTTGATTTATTGACTCTATTTTTATATCAGAATGGTTGTGGAGAACATTTTGTTGCACAAACCGCACAGGAGTGACATGCTCTTGGCTCCAGAACTAAATTTATTGATTTTACCCACTTAAATGTTACAATATTAACGGGGGAATAATGTCGCGTTATATTTGAGGACGTTTATTGAGTTTGAAATAAGGCCAAGGTAGTGATGTCAGGACGGCAACAGGTAAACTTTGATTTAGTGATTGCGATGAATGACGAAGTGTGAAGACGAAACAAAAAGCCATAAATTAATCAGTCTTATCCGTTCATGTTTGATTGATGTGTCTTGTTAGTATAGCAGTGTCAAAATATTTAAAGCTCGAAGAAGAACGAACTCGTGATCATCGAAAATGTATGTGTCACCGGAAAATGGCAAACTCTGTAAGATTGTAAAATATCGCGTGAAATTGTAACCTTTTTTTTTCTAAATGTGACACGGATGTAATGGAAGCTATTGAATTTGGATGGGTTAAGTATATTATATACAAAACGATTTTTTCATAATATTTCGAGAAATTATAATCTAATCAAGATTTATTACAATATTACGGTGTCTGCCACTTTCCGGTGACATATGACATACAAAAGTCATTGAAAATGGCGAAGGGACATTTTGAAGACCGTCGCAATATCATCTCGGCGACAATCTATGTCCAAAGAAATGTAGTGAAAGAGGTGATCCTGGCAGTTTGCAATACGAATGCGAATACTTAAAAAAACGAGAATTGGTCCTCTGGTGTCGATTCACACGACTCACCAAATCCGTACAGTACATAAAAGAAATGGGAATAAGGATAACGCTCTAGGATACGCTGTACCGTGCGTGGGTGCCATAGAAAATACAATCGCTATAGCAAATAGTCAGACGCGAAACAAACATTTTGTTAGACCATGCAAATATTTGTGCTGTTGGAGTCGACATCCAGCTGTAGTCGTTAGCATACAGATTTATAATGTTCCCTTTTTCTTTCTTTTCATTTCGTTCGTGAAGTACTGGCGAAGTTGTCGCGTGTTATATGATGTTTGAATGCCATCATGATGAGAGACTGCTGTGTAGCATAAAGCATGACTGATGGCACTATTGTTTGTGATAGACTGACGTACCACGTGTTTTACCTTCATCTTTTCATAATATCTAGTTTTGAAACTATTCTCTATTGAATCCTTTACCTAAACCATAGGGTATAAAAAATGTAAAATGTTAAAAAACTTTTTACAAAAAATACAACCGACTTCCAAAAAAAAACACTACAAAGTGAAAAATAACTTTAATTTCGGAAGTCGGTGTTTTTGTTACTTTCTTCGTATTTTGACTTTTATTTTTCACTTTTTAGTGGTATCCCACACCTAACAACACCACTGCAAAATCGCAGAAAAGCAAAATACGCAATTTCGATTATCAAAGAATCATCTAAATAGTCAAATTCCAGGTATTTCGATTTAAAATCCAAAGTTCGTAACCGATTTTGATATGATTTAAATGGGACCAATCTGCAAGTATATCCTTTCAGATAAAACAAGAATTTTTCAAATCGGTTCATAATTGTCGGAGTTATGAGGTAACAAATATTAAAAAAAAACATAAAACCGAATAGAGACCCTCCTCCTTTTTGGGAAGTCGGTTAAAAATTATACAGTTTATCTATAAATATACAAAAATAAAATACTAATAGTGAAAGTAGTATCAAAATTACTCGAAAAACAAACGAGATATAATTATTTTAAGCAAATACATCTATCCCTCTCGCGAAAACGCTGTTTTCTATGGCAGCTGTGTAGATGTCATGAACTTTGACGTCAAAGTCCACATCGGACTTCTCTTTCTAGTTGTGATCTTTGAAGCTTTATAACTTCATCGCTGATGAAGGTATTTAAAAAATAATTTCATGACTGTTTACTAGAACTAATAAGTATTTTATTATGTAAATAAAAAAATCACATGCATATTCCCTATTGGAAGGTATCTCTCCCAGTTGTCGTTCATTTGTTTTATTTTCTTAATTTTTTTCTTTAAATTGTAGATATTTATTAGGATTTTCTTTAAGAGTTGTCCCGACATTGGTATATTATACATTTGTCTTGTTATATCAAGAATACTTTTCCGCCATACGTGCGTCTTTGCTTTCTCGTATACACTGTCGTGCATTTATTATCCGAAGCCAATCTGGAGCAGTCGATCTAATTAGCTCGAGTCTCTACATCAGATTATAAATCAATGCGTATAAGGTAAATTGTGGGCAAAATTTAATTTGTTTTGTTGCTGTATCCTTGTCTCTCTCTTACCTGTGTTTTGCGGTCTCTGTCTTAATTCATTGCTCACTCCTTAGTTTATTCTTGGGTTCGTTGGGTCTAAGGTTTCCTTACAGTAATAGCGTGTAAATTGTGGTTTAAAACAGATGTTATGCAGGGATATTACTAGGTCTTCCTCAAGAGATCGTCCACAATATTGTATTCTCTGTTACTCGCTCAAGGGTTCGAGAAAATATTTGTAAGTGTGTTTATTTTCAGACAAATATTTTAGAGATCTGAAAGATGGGTGATATTCAATTGAATTGAGATATTGATTTTTCTGGAAAAAGTAAATGTATCATGTTCTGGAAAAAGTAAACGTCATCATTGATATATTGAAGTGTCATAATTCTTTTATTTTGTGTAGTTCTATCTGACACATTGATGTCTTAAAAGTGACAAATTCTTCATGATTTTATGAATCGGTACTAAGTTAGCATTATTTAAAAAAAAACATTGAAAATAGGTACTAGGTCTTCTACCAAGTAATACAATGCAAACACTGGTTTTGAATTATTTAAATTAAAAAAAAAATGTCAAGATTCGAAGACGTACGAAAACTTTCGACATCGGAAATCGTATGGCAGAACTGAAATGAAGTTGGACACGGCACCTGACAAAGCTTGGTGATGATAAATGGAGTAAAGCGGTGACTGAGTGGTGTCCGAGGGGTGTCCGAGGGGTGGTAGAAGAAGTGTGGGACGTCCGGGAGTGAGATGAGTAGAGGCAATGAGGGTTTTCTGTAATGTCAAGCACCAGGTGGCGGCACTGAAGCGTCAGGCCCAAAGAACCTATCAAATCACTTGTTTTCTGACATTTGTTAACCGACTTCCCAAAAAGGAGGAGGTTATCAATTCGGTTGTATGTTTTTTTTTATGTTTGTTACCTCATAACTCCGAAAATTATGAACCGATTTGAAAAAATCTGGTTTTATCTGAAAGGATATTCTTGCAGATTGGTCCCATTTAAATTTTATGAAAATCGGTTACGAACTTTGGATTTTAAATCGAAATAGCTGGAATTCGTCTACTTGGATGATAGTTTTATGTCATCCAAGTAATCGAAATTGCGTATTTTGCTTTTCTGCGATTTTGCAGTGGTGTTGTTAGGTGTGGGATACCACTAAAAAGTGAAAAATAAAAAACTTTTTACAAATAAATACAACCGACTTACAAAAAAAAAACACTATAAAGTAAAAATAACTTTAATTTCGGAAGTCGGTGTCAAAATACGAAGAAACTAACAAAAACACCGACTTCCGAAATTAAAGTTATTTTTTACTTTATAAAAAAAAAAAAAAAAAAAAAAATAATCTTTATTTCGGATAAGCAACATCCATATGGGTTAGTAAACAAAAAGATAACTTATTCCTATGTTAGTAAACTTATAATCTATTTAGAGACAAGGATGTTGTTCGAGATACATCTCCGAACAACATCCCCTAACAAAGGAGAGTCGTACCTCCCCGCTATGGTATACTTAGTGTTTTTTTTTTTGGAAGTCGGTTGTTTTTTTTTGTAAAAAGTTTTCTATTGTCAATTTCAATGTTGTTAATGTCAAAGTCACTTTTTCAGTGAAGAGGACCTCTCGCCTATGTTGCGCCAACTGGTGGAGCAAATTTTCCTGAAAACCCTCATTGTTGCCATCGCGGGTAGAGCTTGAATGAGTAGCTTGGTCCAAGCTCTACCCTTACCCTTACCCATATGGGGATTGCCCGCCACACATTCTCAACCACTGCAACTCTTGAAAGCCAGAATCAACAGTGGCGACCACCAGCAAAACGCCGAGCTAATGAAACCTGACGAGTCCCGGAGAAACGATTCAACTGTCTTGGATCTCGCAACGAAATTAATTAGAAGAGTACAGCGGAGGAGTAGGAAAAAATAAATATAATTTCCACTTCCCTCCTTATCAAGCAGGAGACAGATTAGAGCTAGGCCAATAGGCACCAAAGGATAAGGAAAAGAAAGGGTATATGGGGATTGGCAAAAGAAAAGAGACGCTTATGCTCAGCAGTGCAAAAAGTTGGACTGTGGAAGACGATGATGATAAATAACAAATCAAAGTATTCCATGCAAGCCAAGAATTTTATAACTTAATAGAAGACTATAAACCGCATCGCAGTTGTGGTTTTCCATTGTTTACGCCAGATAAACGTGGAATAAAGTACATAGACCTTTCCATAGTATCTCTTCGTAGATACTAGAACAATAAATTAAGAACTATTTTTCATTATTAGAGAACGTAAAGGATCACGATAGAAGTCGATTCAGTACAGCTTTATGTCATTATTTCTGATTTTGATCTTAAGAAAGTCAATAAATGTATGTGGGTCAATGTACTTTATTCCACGTTTATCTGGCGTAAACTATAGTATGTCCTGCCCATAGATCATATTATGACGTCAATGTTATGATAAACAGTAGAAAGATATTATTATATATTGGTCAAGAAATAAAAATTAATGAGGAAATACCCTTATGTGGAGTAAATAACGCGCAGTAAAAAATATTTCTGGAATAAATTGGCGAAAATGACGGAACTCTTGAATAATTAATTGATTAAGTATGTAGACTATAAATAAAAACCTCTGACACGTTTATAATTAAATAATTGAGATACCGTTTCTTATTAAAACTGGTTATTCCACTAGAATCTACTTGAAATTGAAACGTTTAGCTGGGATATTTATTATTACGATCTTTCGTATTATCAATTCAAGTTCGTGTTATACACAACGAACGATGTTATTATGTAGAAAAAAAGCGTTGCGAGTATTTATTATTTTATTTGCATCACTAGCTGACCCGCGCAACTTCGTCTGCGTCACATTTTCCATTTTTTTATTGCTCCGCTCCTATTTGTCTTAGTGTGATGATATATAGCATAATTATAACCTTCCTCGATAAATGGGCTATCTAACACTGAAAGAATTTTTCAAATCGGTTCAGTAGTTTCGGAGCCTATTCAATTCAAACAAACAAACAAACAAATAAACAAATCTTTCCTCTTTATAATATTAGTGTAGATTGACTAGCGCCTGATCTTGACTTTAACCGGGTGAAAACCTGTTTTTTTGCACGGACATTTTGACAGGCAGTTTTCCTTTTTCTTTCCTTGCTTTACTTTATCTGAAATAAAAGTAACCTCAGATTATCCTTACAAACTTCAGCTAACTCCCAGTACTCCCTCAAAATCGGTCCAGCCGTTTTGGAATATAAAATACCAATGTCATGAACTCATGAAACAACCTTTTCTTTCACTAACTCGTATTTATCCTTTTCCAGATAATCTTGAAACCGCTGAACCCCTAAACCTCAAGCCCATCCCATCCTGAATGAAGAATCCAAACAAAACGTAACCTTCGTCAAACCTCGAAACCACATTTGATACAAATCTTTTTAATATTTAAACATTATAATAAAAGGCGAATGAAGGCTGGTATAACTTTCACTGTCATAATTATCCCGTGAAGGTTGCCTGGTTATGAGAATTTAAGGCCCTAAATACACATGCCTTTGACTCGCACAAAAGTGTGCAAGAACCCAGCATGTCATTGTGCCGTATCAAGTTCTCATTGGTGGTCGTCATTATGTCATGCATTTTTTTTTTGAATGGATTTGCTCTTGACTAGAGTCTTGGTCAGAGATGACAGAAACAAAGTCGACGATGGAGTGAGCTTACCCAGAAGACGCCTGTACTCTTTAAGGTGGAAGCGCCAGGGTAGCCCGCGAAATTCAAATATTTTGATGTTTTTTGCAATTAGCCAGTCAGTGTGAAGCTGTATGTTAAATAAAATACGATTCGCGGCCGTAACGCATATTTATCTAAAGAATTATACCCATTTTAATCTATACTAATATTATAAAGAGGTAAAATTGTTTGTAAGTTTGTAAGTTTGTAAGTTTGTAAGTTTGTATGTAGGGGGTAATCTCAGGAACTACTGGTCCGATTTGAAAATTCTTTCAGTGTTAGATAGCCCATTTATTGAGGAATGCTATAGGCTATAAATTATAAAGATATCATGCATATTAGCCAAACTATATCAATTTTTGTCTATCCAGGCGGAAAAAAATAGCCCTTACAACAGAGTTATTTGCGTGCGCTGCCTTAACAGTTGTATATAATTGAAAACAATGTATGGCAACCTGGTCCGCTTTGAATAGTTCTACAAAAAAGCCCGCGGCACCATATTTCTATCTTTTATATTTTAGCAGATATAGTAGCTTTTATGTGTTAAAAAAAGTATTTTTCGATGTACTTATCTTTGAACGATTTTTTAAACAACATAATATTAAACCTTATCGAAAACAATGTTATAATGATCACAAGAACATCATAGAGATACGATTTGCCCAAAACAGTATGTCAATTGGTTGAATAGTTTCGAAGATAATATAAAATTACTAAATCGCAAAACGCCGCCCGCGCCGTCCATTCACGAACCGCATTAGAACATGCTTTGTGCAATTACGTAATTTTTCTGAATCGTGGTGTTAAGATTTTCCGCGGATTAATGACCCTCTCCAGTTATTATTTAACTTTTGTCGTTAGGTACATGAGTTGTACGTAGTTGGTTGAATGTTGGTTGAATGTTGTTAGTCTATTGTTTTGGTTGCTCGGTTTCTCAAAACACAATTACAATATTACTTCGTCCTCTTTCTTCGAGTTCGAAGCCTGCTGTGATATTTCTGTTTTTGGGATATCGGACAGTTTCAGCGATTGTTTATCATGCCTAAAAGGAAATCTCAACTTTCCCGTCAGACATCCCAGACATGAGACAAGAGCAGCTCGAGTACGCCGTACGGCAGAGTCTGCTCTTGATAATCATCTGCGCCTCTCGAGGAATAGAGAAAATATTTCGCAAGCACGCGCTGGGAAATCTAGCTCCGAGCGTTCACAGCGGCTTGCTAACCAAAGCTGGAGAACATCGCAGGTCCGTGCTCGGGAATCTAGCGCTGAACGTGCACAGCGTCTCAGTGATTTAAAGCAGCATGTCTCTGCAACAAGGGATAGGGAGTCTAGCGCTGAGCGCTCGCAGCGGCTCGCTAGCCTAGCTACATAGGTACATATGCAATAAAAACAAAACCCTCCTTTTGGCAGTCAGGAAATAAATCATAGCAGTCAGTACTAACCGAACCACACTCATCATTTCATCAGAAGTTAAAATGTTTACCGCCCAACGAAGTGGGCACGGGTCAGCTAGTTATCAATATAACCCTTTAAGTTCATACAACTCGATTGAATGACTTTTTCACGAAATCACATTCAATCGAGTTATATGAACTTAGAGGGTTATATTGATGATTCAAATGGTTATAATCCTTTAGATAAATGTTCTTTACAATCGCGAATCGTATTCTGTTCAGCATACAGCTTCACAATGACCTGCAAATTGCAAAAACCATAAAAATATTTGAATTTCGCGGGCTACCCTGGAGCATCCACCTTAAGAGATTAGGGTTGAATGCGTTCGGAAACAGACGCTGGTAGAGTTCCATTTCTTTGCTGTGCGCATTATAAAATACGTTTGGAAAGGCTTAGTGCCAATTGGTGGAATAGCAACAAGGTAATGATGATAACTTGCAGTGCGTCTAGATGTCCGATGGTAGAAGAGGGCCACAGGGATGAGGTCGTGGAGTTCTTAGGCACTCACCGAACAAGTTGCGTGTTTTTACGTAAAAAGTAACTAGTTAAATTACATTGTGGGGCATGGTCGAGCAATTGATCACGGGCAACTCGATAGCCCGCAGTGTCCGCAGGTGAAAACGTGGCTTTACAGCAAGCAGACTGACAGAAAATAATTCTGGCAACTATGAAATAGTTCTGGTGGAATTTGAAGACTCATTCGAATTTAGAAGAGGTCGTTAATCTTGGAGTATTGGACAGGCAGCCGACAGACGCTTTTAATATAATACATCTGTTTTTTTTCTTCCTGATAATATATCGGAATAAATTAATTGATTCTTTAAAAATGCGCTTATTGTTCACTGAGTTCGATCCCGGATTCGCACACCGCACAGTAGTAAGTACTGAGATGAAAAACTGCTACTGAGTGTGACTAAGACTTTTTAACAGAAACAGCCTTAGATGTAGTCGCTTCAAGCCAAAGTTCTTGAAGAAGTAGTGAAATTATATTTCATACATGCAAGCTGTGTATGCTCTGTGCTTTAATAATGATTGCAACACCAGTTAACTCAAAATTGCCGTTACAATAAAATCTTTCAGTCGCACATTGCATGAAAAATCCGGGGCGTCACCGTTTTAATAAATACAAGATGAGAATCTTTCTACTCAGCCTGCGATCAAACGTGCTCTGTATTCTATTGAAGGGAGTAATCGATTCTGCTGGCAGATAGAAATATGAGGTCCATATAGCATAGATCGTTAGATATAATCAGCGATTCGAGGCTTGCTATACGGTTGAGGGCGCACGTAAACAGTCTGCCCCAATTAACTGTGGTAGGCGTTGATCGCTCCAGCCTTTTATCATAATTTCTGAGTGTATTCGGAATATATGTTACCTTATTTGTCTGTGCGAAAATGTTCTCTTTCATTGGGATACGAGTACCGCTTAGAGGCATGTGTAGCTGTTATACATAGGTACTTAAATGACGAAAGGGAATTTGTAACTAGCTCTAAAAGGTCTTAACCAGGGCCAGGTATCGACGATATTTTGCATGCTTATTAAGCCGATTTTATGGAGATTAACCAGGTCCAGGTATCGGCGATATTTTGCATGCTTATTAAGCCGATTTTATGGAGATAAAACATAACATAAAGAGATATCAAACAGAAGGTTATAAAAACAGGGACAAATCTAGTGGTTTTAAGGAGCATTCGCATTCGCATCGCAATCCCAGACTATTAAAAACATCTCTAATTTCCCAACATTTTGAAAAAAAAATTGAAATTTAGCGTCGCTGATATGATACTATGACTTGAACGGTTTTGAAATACAAAAATTGGCCTTCTGGACTGGTATATTCTAGTATTTTTAATAAATTCTCCGTATGGTAATTCACAAGGGACTCACGGAACCGTGAAGTATAGCTGAAATAAAAGGAGGCCTCATAGTGGGTAATTCCGTACTAAAATAATGATGATGAACGTAGTCGTCAATTTAACGAATTTGTATGTTTTACCGTCATATTTATTCTCAGTCATAATCCATTTGACTATCAAATTGATAGTAATTAACACTTGTTCTTTATTGAAATTAATTTTCTTCCGGTGTAAAGGCGATAGATAGATTCGAGTGGAAGAAGTTTGCTTCAAAATTACATCTGAAAAAAATCATACCCTCCACTCGAATGAATGAAATTGACTGTAAAAGCTTGTTTTTTTTAAAGAAAATTGTCTTTTTACCGTTGTCATAGCAACTGAGAATAATTTCTTAAGGTAAAGGAATAAGCCTTCTGGGTGGAGCGAAAGAGAGTGTCAGACTGTTACTGACTAAACTACTTAGCGATCCAGGGCCCCGGTGAATCTTTCTAAAAAATTCCGCAACATAAAAAAAGGCCTAAGGGTCGGTTTCTGAGTTGAGTATTTTGAAATAAGAACAACTAAAATCCTAGTATAATGCCAAAACTTGACAGGTTTCAGGCTAGAGTAGAGTTTGAAGGAAACTCTACTTCAATGTATTTATTAATCCAGAAATCGAGGGTAATTCTTCAATAGTTGGAGCGTCGACTTGTCCTCGCTGTGTCTCTATTTGTTAATAATCCTCTTCCTTCCCACAAAAGGCCTTTGATATAGGTACACAGATTTAGATGTTACAAACAGGAAATAGTCCAATCGTTCTCCGAATGTGAACACGATTTCATTGCTGCACACAGCTGTAGCATTCGTCAAAGCACTCGGTTCTAAACCGCGGTAATGGATTAGATCTCTACCTTATTTGGTATTCGATAGGTCCTGGCTAGTTTTACCGTTCCTTTCCTAGAATCTGTCTGAAAAAAAGATAAGGCGTCATCATTTCCATAAAATATGTTTATAATGTGTTTATTTATCAGCAAAATGCAAACGCAAACGTTCATGCATTAATATGCATGAATGTTTGCTCAATCAGGACATACCTACCTAAACATACTTAAAAAAAAACTACATGCTGTGATTGAAATTTCAATACTTACTAATTAGCAGATTCGTAATTCAAATTTTCTGTAGAGCATTTAATTTTAGAATCCGAATCCGAAGGTGTCCTGCTATAATAGTATGTTTCTTGTATCACCAGCCAATATTATTTTGGTCTATCATAAAGAGTAACATAGACCGATGAATTTAAATGTCAATGTAAATGAACAATATAATCTAGTTAATCGATTACGCAAAATAAAGCATTCACTCTAGTCTAGGCAGTGGCAGTATCCAGTATTGATGCATTATGAACGAGAATCTATTGAAGTTCATTCAATAAGTTTTAAGTAGATAGAAGCCCATCAATAACCACTGCAAATGCCAGCGTTGGCCATTGTGTAGACGCAAGAGTAGTTTGAAAATACGTTTAATCTATACTAATATTATCAAATCAAATCAAATCAAATCAAAATCAAATCAAATCAGAACTAAACGAAGTTGCGCGGGTCGGCTAGTATTATATATTGTTATTAATCCTTCAATATCTTGCCAAGGGGTAAGTATTATATTTCTCAGTTACTGGGTGGTGGAGGCAGATTGGCAGTATAGCTCCATCTTAAATACTGGTATTGATCTGCATTTGGTTAGTCTGGAAGCCGACTGCAACATATTTGAGTAAAGGCTAGGCGGTTAGTTGATTAATCCATAATTTTTCTTCCTTGCTATTCAGACGAAGACATCATTCCACAAACTCTTCGAGTGGATATTCCGTGGATTCTTCAAGCTCAAATCTAAATATCAACGTCATTATCAAGAGCAATAACTTCTCAGAAATAAATGTGAACCATATTTGATCAGCAATCTAGGAACTTCAGAAGTGCCGACGCTTAGAATTAAAAAATGCCGATTCATTATTGCGTAAAAGGTAAATCGTTTTTAGTAAGGAAATAACTTGCGTTCACAATTTGAACCGGGGTTCTCTGCGATGAGTAATGTAAGGAAAAAAAAGTCTACATGTGAAGACCTCAGATGCCATTAGTGACGTCACATTGTCGGCACAAATGGCGGCCAGTACGTTTTATAGCATAGTATAAACAAATGGCATTCAAAAATGGAATGCAATTGTGACGTTTGTCTTCGTTTACTGCTGCGCCTGCGTGTGATCGCTGGATCTAGATAAACTATATAGTCTATGGTGTATCATAAAATTCGTCTTTATGACTCAGCTGTAGACATCATTTATAAGCTGTTACTACTACATAACGGGACAAGATATCATGACGATACTCGTAAAGTCCTTCGGAAAGTTCCACAACTTTGTTGCATCTTTTTCTTTCTTTCTTTCAAGTAAACGGACTCAAAATCCTATAACGCTGCTGTCGCCATTTGCGTCGTGATATCCGCTTAACTTGGACTTTGGGCAGAGTATTTTGCACACTTTAATATTTTACTCCACCTGTATGAGCCAGTTGACCTAGTTTCTCTGTAAAAATACGTTTGCGACGTACCTACCAATTGAAATTTCCTGCACTAGCAGTGCTACAAATTGACCAATCAGGGCTGCATGACATGTTATGGAGCTGTTTTAAACGTGTATGTACGGGCAAGAAAATAAATGGTTTGTAGTTGTATTATTAGGTAATTGACTAATCGAATACATAAACCGTGGAGTCTATACGAAGTAATTATATTCTTAAAAATCGCGGTGTTTTCCAAGTGTATTTTTTCCTTGCAATGGATTTTATTTGGTCGTCTATACTTCAGACGGCAATTCTTCCAAGTTTTCGGTGGTGCATAGAGTCGTATTGAGCGTATTTTTACCCATCTATGCTTCGGAGTGACTGGCTTAAACCTCAAGGACGAAACGGCTCTATTTTTTCTAAACATAGACGCTAAAAGCTAAAGCATACTTTTGTAGCTTTATTATTTTCCGGTGGTTAGGTAATATGTATGTAAATAAAAAGCTTTTAGGAAGGTTCAATTTTTGCGTGTTGGGGTTTAATGAGTTTTACTGGGCGACTGGCGGAAAATGTTCAGGTATTTTTAAATTGAAGAGGGCTTCATTGTAAGGGGGTAGACAACCTACCTACTACTCCAACAAAAAACATCTGTCACATGTATCGTTTCAGGTACAGACAGGGTATACTTCTCCAAAAACAGTATACGAGCAAGATTTATCCAAGAGAAGTCTTATTAAATAAGTATGAACAGTGTCGTGCATTCGTTGGCTTACAGATAAATCTTATCTCAGTATCTTTTACTGCTTCTCGGATTGTTATTTGCAAGTTCTTAGTACGGGCTATTAAAAATAGATCCCAAAAGTACGTGACATTTATTCGTAACAAATACTAAGAGAAACTCCTCGAGCCCCGACCGTCGACACAATGTTCTTACTTAGCTATTCCATCCACATTAATTATTGGTCCTTTATGCCTCCGGGGATAATCGGCCTTATTCTACCTATAATCTGCGTGTAAACAGGAAAATCCCTACATTTCTCGTAACGACAAACCATTAGTAACTACTTTTTCTCGATAAAGGTCAGTTGGCAGAACCTCGCGAGTGCTTAATGGCCAGTGACTGAATCAGCACCTTTTGGCTAGTCACTCAGGTGCCTATCAATTTGGGCCGGAGGGTGGAAATAATTTTCTGATTCGTCATCGTTTTCTTCGAAAATGTGGTTATTTTTAACCGACTTCCCAAAAGGAGGAGGTTCTCAATTCGGATGTTTGTATTTTTTTTTTTTTTATGTTTTTTCGGGCATAACTCCGTCGCTTGCCAACCGATTTTAAAAATGATTTTTTTGTTGGAAAGGGAATATTTCCCAAATGGTCCCATGATAAAATGGTCCCATGATAAGGAAACCAGGATCTGATGATGGCATCCCAGAGAAGTCGAGGGGAACTTTCGAAAATCGTATGGGCAACTGGTGCGTTTGTATTTTGCTTGTATTGTTAGGTGTGGGGTACCACTAAAAAGTGAAAAATAAAAAACTTTTTACAAAAAAATACAACCGACTTCAAAAAAAAAAACACTACAAAGTAAAAAATAACTTTAATTTCGAAAGTCGGTGTCAAAATACGAAGAAACTAACAAAAACACCGACTTCCGAAATTAAAGTTATTTTTTACTTTGTAGTGTTTTTTAGACTTCTAAGTATCGTTTTTAATGTTCTGTGCTTATTTATCTTGTTAGGTGGCTAAGTAAGTGAGTGCTTAACTTGTTTTCCAAGCTTCACGACTATTGTTCTTCACGACTTCTGTTAGTTCCGCTCCATTAAATTCGTAGATACGGATTTATTGACAGAGTTTAGCGAGAAGGTAGTATGTTTCCCAGATAAGGTCAGGGCACCAGATTTTATCCTATTAAGTCGTAAAGGCATGTTTTCCAAGGTTGGTTACCCCAAGGCGACATGTGAAGGACTTAACAGTTTGAAAAAAAATTGTATCATAATGATAATAATATGATTAACTGAAAGACAAGACATTATGTTTGTTAGTCTGTATCTAATTTCTCAAGAATTGTAAAAAAAAAAACAGAATGGATAAATCAAGGATAGGTAGTTAAAATAACTATTCTTCTTATTAAACTAAATTATATTAAACTAGTGAACATACCAAAATTATGACTGGAACCGTCTCATTCTCGTTACTTACGTTTACCACGACTTTTTTTTTTTTTTGGGACAAGCCCATATAGGAATATGGGGATTGCCCGCCACACATTCCCAACCACTGCAACTCCTGAAAGCCAGAATCAACAGTGGCGACCACCAGAAAAATGCCGAGCTAATGAAGCCCGACGAGTCCCGGAGAAACGATTCAACTGTCTTGGATCCCGCATCGAAATTAATCAGAAAGTACAGCGGAGGAGTAGGAAAAAAATAAATATAATTTCCACTTCCCTTCTTATCAAGCAGGAGACAGATTTGAGTTAGGCCAATAGGCACCAAGAGACGTATACAACTGGGTTAAGCCCAGTTGCCAAGCACCACGGATTATAAATTAAAACTGAAATTAATGGGTCCTAAATTGTGAGCTACTTTTGATTCCAGTAATAGGTATGGCAAAATCGCCTGAACGCACGGAAATTTGTTCTGGTTTCTACAAGGTCCGTATAGTAAACTACCCCAGATGTAACCTGAATACTATTTAACATAATATTACGTTCAGTCTGCCAAAGAATACACTCCCATAAGACGTGATGTGCAGATTGTTCGTATTCAAGTTCAGCTGTAGAACATTGACATAAAGGTGAAGCCACAAGCCTAAAGGAAAATAATTTACTCTTAAAGTTTGCCATGACCTGTGAGAAATTGCCACGACTTTGTGCAAACTCGGAAAATAACAACTGTAACATTATGGGTATCGGAATATTGAAACTATTTCCAAGCTAGTTTAGCTAGGAAAATACCAACATTCTGTATCGTTCATGCATTTTAGATAAGGTGTTGAACTGGAAAAGAGCTCGTGGCTACATAATAACAGATTTAGGGTCGATTTTTAAACTTAAGCAACGCTCGCCAAAGTCGATCTGATGGGTGACCATAGATATGAGCATCTATAACATATTTAGAATTCTTCAAGCCTCGTCAAGCACGTTAAGGCGTTGGTCCCTGTAGTCATTCGTAGGTCTTTAGCAGTCTATACGACGACACGGTTGGCGCAGTGGTTGAGCGATTGACTGCTGCGCAGCATGTCGCGGGTTCGATTCCCGCACGGAACAAATATTTGTAAGACCTACAAGTATTTGTTCCGAGTCTGGGTGTTTTTCTATCTATAATATGTATGTATTTACAAAAAAAAAAATGTATATAAGTAGTTTATCAGCCATATCGTTACCATAACACAAGCATTAGGTTGCTTAGCTTGGGACTATATGGCGTTGTGTGAAATGTCCAAGGTCCAAGGGTCCAAGGAAGGCTATACGGGTCAGAAGCCAGAAAATCTGACAACAGTCTTGCTGAGGCTCGTATTATCCAGGTACTTAGTTGTGGAGATCAGATAAGTTACTCCTCGTAAAATACTGGTATTCAGCTGTACCCGTATAGCCTCTTTTATGGATGGGAAAATATCATCAAATTACTCCTCCCGGGAGGTAGAGGAGGGCGAAGGGAGTGTCAGACGATTCTTACTGACTAAAACCCATCCGTGTTCCTCCTAATGCGGTGATTCTTTCGAACAAGTTCCGCAACCCTGGGCGCCCGTCTAGTCTGGAAGCTGACCCCAAAGTAGGTGAAAAAAGGCCATACAGTTTGATTTAGGTAACAGTGTAAGAGAAAAACCTGTCTTTATTTTGCACTCAAACAATGTGACTTTCATTACATCAGTTTATTAAAGTTTTGTAAACAAATCATTGTTTTGTCACCGTACGGAAGCACTATCTCCGAAGTGAATTATCTAAAGCCAAAAATAAATATCCTGAACAATGAAGTGATGTAATAAAACAAACAGTATTGTGATTCATTCGTTCTCTCGGTCAGTGTCACAATGGAAGTTAGTAGTTTGGTTCTAAATTCAAAGTCATATAAATTAGCGCCTTTTTTCTTATTTCTTCTATTTTGACATAAAAGGTGTTTTCCGGCAATGTATTGTATACTTATCGATGTTATTAGACTTATTAGCATCGACGGACGTGAGGTTATTAAACTTTACATTTCAAGCTGATTTTGTTGTAAAAGAAGTCCCATTTCATACTTTTGCTCTCAATATTCATTAACAGTTTTGTTCTTTGCTTCATTGATTTCCCTAAAGACCACGGTGAACGCCATAGACGAATTGATCAATACGGCCAAATACGACTGACAAAACTAAAAAAGGAGAATCGTTCTGAACGCAAAACTGAAACGTCAAATTGATTTTGAATTTATAACAAAATATTCTAATGTCGCCTATACTCCGTTTGCCAACTGCGTCTATGGTTTAGGTAAGTATGAAAATGAAATCAACATGGCCGCGTGTTATCCTTTCGTCACGCTAAATGCGCGGCGAGGCTAGCCAGCAGTGCTAGTGATAGAGAATTAAATTCACACTTGATTAAATGGAATGTGTTGAGCTACAGCGTAAGTACTGCATGAGATTAGACTGTTATGATTTAATTTTTAGTTTATAGCGACGCGACGACAGAGGCTGCTTTGATTCGTAGAATGGTAACCCATGTTTTTCTTTTGTTTTCATTCAACTTCATCCGGTTTGACTGGAAGCCGACCCCAATAGACTTGAGGAAACGCTGGGCAGATAAACATAATTGTTTTCATCCAAATATTTTTAAAGTTTTATTACCTATAGGTACCTATAAGTACCTACCTAATTGGTGATAAACATTTAATTGTGGCTGATCAAAGTCAATGTTAGTTAAATTTATAAAAAAGCGCCTAAACGATTGAAATCGCTTGCAGATCAAAACTCTTTTCAAGAGTATCGCTTTTTGCTTTTCACTCCGGAAATTGAGAAAATTCTACAAGTTAAAAAAGAGTATCCACTATAGATCTATAACGTTACCCCGCAAGTACTTTCATACCCTTATTGGAGTCGGCCAGCCAATCAGCATAGCGTATCGCTTGTCATTTTTTTACCAACACATGAGTATCAATGTCGGTATGTTTGCGTGTTGATCGCTATAATGTGTCTTTCACAACTTCAGCTCAATCCATCACTGTCAAACTTAAATATTTGACCATAAACAGTCTGTACACGATTTTGAATCGTATGACTGGGAATTTTATATTTATTTTAGATTTTGAGATTTATTCTTTTGTATTGTGTTGCTCATTTATTGAATATGTTTAATAGTCGATTGTATTACGTACGATAAATATAATGATGTAACAATTTTTTTCTTCAATGAATTTACGATACGTACGTACCTACGTTGTTTCTTACCTTGGTTGAAATTGTTTGTAATTAAACCGGTTTCTTGGTCAATAAAGCTAAAACAAAAGCCTATAAAATATAATAATATGTACCTAATCAGCAAATAATAAGAACTATTAACTTGATATTATACCTAGTTTTTGTTTTATTACTTGGTCAATATTATTAATATAAACATATACGTACTCTGGCCCGTAACGAGGATATCTTCAAAACATAAAAAAAAACCAAAAACAAGTTTCTAATCATCATAATGTAAACAACAAGAACGGGTTATAAAGTTCAAAGGTATGATGTAAAAAAGTATCGGTAGTGTTATTTAATACAATAACAGGTATTTAAGTAATATGCGTATCATTATTTATTCGTGGGATATTTAAATTTAGTATTAGGCATTTAATATTGTAGGTATACCATAAGTAACATTTCTAATGTGAAACTGTTTAATATTCTAATACATAAAATTCTTCAGTTACTGAGATTGACTGACAACGCTCAGCCGAAACTACTGGTCGTAGAAAGAAGAAATTTGGCTTGTAGGTTCCTTGGGAAATGTAGGGGAGCACTAAGAGATGATTTCCCGAAATTCCTACGGGAACAGGAAAATACGGGATACACGCGTACGATATCGCGTGCAAAACCTAGTTATTTTATATTTAAACTAGCTGACCCGTGCAACGTCGTCTGCGTAACATTTTTCATTACTGCTCCGCTCCTATTCGTCTTGGCGTGATGGTATACGATGATTTATCGAGGAAGATGATAGACGTGAGCCTATAACCTTCCTCGATAAATGGGCTATCTAACACTGAAAGAATTTTTCAAATCGGACCAGCAGTTCCTGAGATTAGCGCGTTCAACCAAACAAACAAACAAACAAACAAACTCTTCTGCTTTATAATATTAAGTATAGATGTAACTGCATATATAAGCGTGTTATTTTTGTTATTCGTGTCAATCTGACCTATGACTATGAATGCACAAAAAAAAATTAGTTTTTATCTATGTTTTCGTTCGTGTGTTTTCCGTGATTCTTTGAAGATTAGATTGTTATAAACATACCAGCTAACCGCTCCGCTGATTGCCCCGCTTGTACTGACCATAACGTGATGTTATATAGCAGGGATGGCGAACCTTTTTAGGTGCGCGTTCCATTTTCAGTAAAATAATGCAGCAAGGCCGTGCCGCCAAAAAAATATTGACTTGGTGATTTAATAGACTTGGTGACTTCTGTTATATTAGCAACAACATAAACTATACTGAAATTATATATAATATATAATTGTTTACTATACTCATGGTAAGGCATACGTTTGACCACAAACTCACCTGATGTTAAGCGATGATGCGGTCTAAGATGGAGCACGCTTGCCTAGAACGAACCTACACGGTTGGCGCAGTGGTTGAGCGATTGACTGCTGCGCAGCATGTCGCGGGTTCGATTCCCGCACGGAACAAATATTTGTACGACCTACAAGTATTTGTTCCGAGTCTGGGTGTTTTTCTATCTATAATATGTATGTATTTACAAAAAAAAAAAATGTATATAAGTAGTTTATCAGCCATCTCGTTACCATAACACAAGCATTAGGTTGCTTAGCTTGGGACTATATGGCGTTGTGTGAAATGTCCAAGGATATTATTATTATTATTATTATTATTCACTCTTGACTTAAAGACTCCCTGGTTGTAGCTATCAGGAAATACAGACTCAGGCAGGGAATTCCACTCCTTATATTTATTTATTTATTTGGGACAAACAAACAGTAACACATTATATCTGCGCAAATAATATAAACAAAGATATTACACATGTGAAACTCACACCGTTACCCACAGCATATTTATTTGCATCAAGATGCTAAGTAATCTTTTATATGCGTGCCCAAACTATACATATAGTATATATAATTATATACTATTGTGTTGCGTGCCACCACTGGCACGCGTGCCATAGGTTCGCCATTCATGGTATATAGCCTCTATAGCCTTCCTTCCTCGAAAATGGGCTACCTATCCAATTCGAGACGCAACTAAAAGAATTTTTCAATTCGAACCAGTACCTGTTCCTGAGATTAGCGCGTTCAACCAAACAAGCAAACTCTTCAGCTTTATAATATTAGTATAGCTAGATTTGAGAAGATTTGTCCCGCGGCTTTGTTTCTGTGGCCTATTAGGAACTGTACCTATCCTATATATATGTTGCTATCCTAGGTTTGAAAGTAGTCCCTAGAATTATTGGCGCCCTCGCTACGCTCGGGCGTCAAACGCTATCTCGGGTCTAGATAAGTCTTTCACCCGAGGTAAACACTGGCTTTTCATTACGTATAAAAGGAAAGTAAAAATTAAAACACATAATTCCATATCTGGATCTGATGACCTCATCGTGCACAAATATCTGCTATACGAATGTATACGAAAGTATGAACAAAATTATATAATTCGAAAAAACAACCGAAGATCAGACTGCCGGTTTCCCACCTAATTTGTTTTTTTTTTCTGTGATCGGCCAGCTATTCAGCCATAAGATTTTCATAATTGTTTTTGAAGTGAAAACTTCTTTAGCGGCGTTGAGCACTTTTCTTGGAATAAGTAAATGTTAAACTCGCGTCAGGACACGTGACCTGATCGAAAATTCGTAATAGGCCTACCACACACACAAGTTTTCACTTCTGCCGGCACTCCCGGAGTGCAACACGTTTTTTTTTTAAATTTGCTTTCTTCCCCCTTTCTCCCTCTTTATTTCTTTTTTACCAAGGCATAAACAAAAAAACGGGAATCATTTTAGATCACAGAAGTTCATAATGATTGTTGGTATATAAAATGCGCAGCAAAGACATTCGAGTGCGGGTTCCGTTTTTCAGTCATACCTAAACCTTATAAAAAAAGCAATTTTACTTTTTAACAATATTGGTTTAGGAAATAATTAAAAATGACAATTATGTACTGGACTAAATTATAAAGGCTGATGTGACAGTAATTATGAATAGATATCGATTTGAAAGGGTAATGCTAAGTTGGCATGTAGCAAGAAAAAGATATAAAAGAAGTTTTTTCTTTCAATCTCAGCCTTACCTTCATAGCGTAGAATGGTGAGCGGATAATCTCTCCCATGATCCCTAGGGGGAGCTACTAAGCGGTCCTAGTGAACTGCCCCACTAATTCGTACAATGGCGTCGCTTTATCACGACCATTCAGGTTAAGCTCCGTAACTGCAGGAAACATGAATGGTTCTGAAATGCGGTGGGGATTTGAGAGGAGAAACAAAAGGAATTAGCTAGCCTAGCAATGGTGAGGAATTTGTTCGAAAAAGTCACCTCGGCCCAAGAACGAAAAGGGCATTAGGAGGAACACGGATGGGTTTTAGTCAGTAAGAGTCTGACACTCCCTTTTGCTATGCCCAGAGTGTGAGGAGACATTTGAAGATTTCCCATCCTTAAAAGAAAAGGAAGTTTAGCAATAAAACCGGTAATAGATGGACTATGTCTTTGTGAAAGATGATATACTAGTCGACGACTGTGATATGGAGACTGAGAAGTGAAGACAGAAGCAATGAAGAAGAACATATGTTGCGCCGACCCCAAGTTGTGATGGGCCAAGAGTATGATGTTAATGAGGATTTCATATTTCTAAAATGTGAGCAACTCTTCCAGCGCAGTGCATACAATAAAAAGCT
Source organism: Ceramica pisi (assembly GCA_963859965.1). Lineage (NCBI taxonomy): Eukaryota > Metazoa > Arthropoda > Insecta > Lepidoptera > Noctuidae > Ceramica > Ceramica pisi. Next base: position 4,865,447 of record OY982538.1, read on the forward strand.
CATAGAACAGACATGGTAAACAAATCGCAGAGTACTGAAAAATAAACTTGAATCAACAGCCGTATCTTCTTAATCCCGACTCTATGCTCTGTATTGCTTTGTTTTTGGGATGCACCGGTCAGAGGCAGTTGATCCTCATAAAATATTGATATTCCACTACTACAAGTTATACTGGATGATGACCACAACATTGATAAACTGCTGAAATGCCAATGATAAGGAAGAAGAAGCTCCTATCCCAAATAAATTGACGAAAGTTCAAGATAGTGGTGATGATTACATACTCGTACATCCTTACATCTTTCAAAAATTGTGTGGTCATCTCTTTCAACACTGAGCACTGTCTATGTAATAAAATACAGCACCTGAAGCACAAAGTAAAAAGCATTCACAGACTATTGAAAATTAAAACATGAATCAGCAGTCGTAACTTCATAATATTGCTTAGTTTTTAGGTGGCATCGGTCAGAAGCAGTCGCTCCGCATAAAATATTGAAATCCCGCTGCGTCTGGATAAACTGGAAGCCGACCTCAACATAGTTGGCTAGCTCGACGGTGATGAATTAGATATTTTAGATTATTCGCATACACACAAAAGCAGTTTCGCGGCAAAAGTGATCTTCCATTTTCAAAGCAGCAAATCTCCGTAATATTACGTAATAGGTCGTATACTACACATCTGGCAGATGTTTTCACAGGTGCCATATATTACTGGCCATCATAATAGTTTGCGGAATTCCGTTGATTACACAAACTGTCTTTGTTAGTGTGGTCTTTGGCGTTCTGTATATAAACTGTGGTCATTGGGTTTCCTGGTTTTTTTTTTTGTTTCTTTTTGTAATTTTGCTTGTTGGAGAGTTGGTTTTGAAAAAAGAACCTGCATGCCTACCAAAAGTGTTCTTATACTCTTGTTTTATAGGTAGGTAGGGTTTAGGTGGGCACATTTGTAGGATCTGTTTCAAATTGAAAGTCGAAAGGGATCGTTACCTTATTTTGGGATCAGATGGAATGTTTCTGTTTTTGGACTAAAAAGGTTTTATGAGTAGGTATTGTTGGATATTTTCTGCTTTAGTAACGTAGCTAAACATAGAAAGGTATTTCCGTTGGTGTGTTTTGAGCTGTGGGCAATAACGATATTGTTGAAACGTACGGCTTATCCTTTGATCTTCAAATAGTGTCTTTCTAAAACAAAGTTTTGCTATGTTGAGAAAATAAATTATATTGTAGACACTATTTTTAAAAACCGGCCAAGTGCGAGTCGGACCGGTTCCGTTTTTGCCATTTGGCTACGGAACCCTAAAAAGAATGAAGAAACTAGACTTTCAGTTTAAAGTAACCCAATATTTCAATTTCGAGTTTCAAGGATCCAACTGTTGGTAAACAAACAGTCAAAATAAAAACAATTGACTAAATAAAACTGCTTAAAAATGTGTATTTATCCCTGACCTAGGGCAAATGAGGGCTTTGCGTATTTATATCGAAAAGGCCAGCTGCAATAACAAACAAAAGTTTGATTCTATATTGAGATAAGGTTAACAACGGTTTTTAGAATATCAAAAATACCAAATAACTTTCCGGTGCTGCAAACTTTAAAAAAGAGTAGACGAGTTCACGTAGGGATAAGGGTACCTAAGAATGGAGTGCGCGAGGGTAGAATAATAATTCTTTAGTCTCAATAAGGGATTCCTTGAAATCCTGGACAGCTTTGGATTCCAAATACTTTCAAAAAGTCCCGCTTCCATCTAGGGTTGCGATAGTGTCCGAGTTTATCAACGATTTACCGTACTTAAAGTTTCGTTCGATATCTGCCATATATTGGCGAGCGATGTTCTAAAAATTCTTAGAGCTTTTTGTAACAGTAATAGACGGTCAATAGTCTCGAATTATTTCGTTTAAAATCGTTACATTCATAACCAAACGCTTCGCGCCAAAGCGATAATTGAATTCGTTTCTAACGTCAAAATTGATTCAATTAAATACAAAAATAGAACGGTCGTCATCCCGAGGTGAAACATTTGAGCAAACACAATTGTATCGTCTGCCGCTAGATGGCGTTGAAACATAATATCATTACCGGCCGACAGCCGTCACTGGCGTCTTATCTCACAGTCGCTTTTGCCTTTATAATATCCGACGTCCCCGCTTCACTTACAAACAGAAGTTGAATAGTTGAATGAAAATGTATCTACTCGAAGGAAAATTTTATGATCTTTCGTTTTGTTGTAGTCTGAAGTGAAACCAGACTATTTAGCACTTCTTGATGAGTGAATTTTGTAATCGTCTAGACAGACTTTTTTTATTTTCTTTACCTTGTCATTATCTGGCAAGCTAATTGCTAGAGCATTTCGTTATTACCTTTATCTAAGTGTCAAATCGAGCGATTTTCGTGACTTTTGTCAATAATGGCGCAAAACAAATGTGTAACTTAATGGGCCACGTTTCAACTTCAGTACGACCATTTACAACAAGTGCTTTATGAAAGTGGAACAAATAAAAAGCAGTGGTGAAGCTCACGAACATGCGGGTCTACGGATAGTGTAACTTTTTGGCGCCCAGCGTGGGACCAAGTCTGTGTCTAATAGTTTCTTACATTGTTGTCCGCTTATTGTTCTTCATCTAAATAAGGATAGAATTTCTCAAATGGAGAAGTTTTTGTATTGTTTTGTCTAGCAGATATTACTTAAGTTCTCCTTCAGCTGTATTTTACTATGTATTTAAAGAACACTCTTACAACATTTCATAAAATCACAGTGCCCATAAAAAGAGAGATTTACTAAACCAGCCGTCATTAACGCGAAAAACGAACCACAAATGTGGAAGTGCCATTACGAGGGACTAATGAAGCGTTACCTGGACCCTTTGTGACGTGCAGGAACGTACCAAAGAGAATAATTTACATTTTTATGATTGACCTCACTTGAGTGATCCTGAAAGTGCTCACTCTGTCTCTTGTTTTGATGGAATTCAGAATCATGTAACGTGTATTATGGATGGTGTGGCTCATAAAACTGTTTGTTTTCTGGAAAAGGGACTTGAATTTAAATTTTTTTAGGACAAAATACATGCAGATGAATCTTTGTCTTTCGTTCAACTCATTGTTTTCAGTTTACACTGTGTAGTACAGTCATGAACTTTGCAATACAATGTTTGAGGTAGTAATGGTTTGTCGGAATTAAGACGGAAATACAAAAACGTACTACTACTACTACTGTCGTCATACTACGTTTGGATTTTCTGCAGCGTGGGTGTTGCTACAAATCATATATGTACAGATTTTAAATAAATACTCCTATTCTTTTAAGGCCAAATAGTTTTGATATGATATCTACATAACGAATATGCTAGATTTTCCCCTATAATGTGAGCTTTAAGATTTTCCATTTTACAGCGGAGGATGGTAAAACAGGGTAAATAAGACCGAATCTACATTCCTTGCATTTTACTACCGGCCGTTTTTCGCCCGAATAACTTTATGTAAACTTTTAGAGAAGCTAGCCTCAGTGAGTACTGTGAGTAGAGCACATATGAAGTGAACAAATATGAAGGCATTTGAGTTGCCAACGCTGATATGGCTGAAAATTAGTGTAAAATGTAGTTTGCTTTGTATTTTAATGCTTGACTAGTGATAACGGTAAAATGATGCAATTTTGAGAAGGAAAAATATTTTTGTTTCGATTTGTTTAAAAAAAATTACTTACGTTTAGGTAACAATGAGATTTATGGGTCCTAAAACACAAAAGATAACAAGCGTAGCGGTTGATCAACCGAAATATGCATACAACTCAGGATACCTATATTTCAAACTGAAAACTGAAATAAATAATTCAAATGTGCCTATTTAAATTCTTACAAAGACATCCAGAGAACATTCGCATCTAGTAAGTCCATAATTAATGAGATCCCACGATTTGATGTCTGTTTTATATTTTTAATAAATCTTTGGGAAAAGCCCCACAGAGGACATTAACAAAAATATTATAATAATTCTGGCATACTATTAGGCAAGAGAATGTGTAAATGAAAAATGATGTTAGTTTGTTAACACAGTTAATGTGATTTATTGCGGGTTGAGAAAGAAAACTAATGTTTTGCATGTTGTAAAAGAAATCATAAGTGTGATTTATGCTAATGGCCAATTACAGTAAACGGCTACGTATAATCCTGTAATTACTTATTTAGTACCTACCAAATAAGATACCGAACAAAATTCTGCTAGCCACAAAGCACCACTGGAATTAGAAAACGCCTTTTATCAAATCCCCTTCCTTTAACGAGAGAAGCTGAACACTGAAGTTGTTTCATAATGTATCTCAAACATTGTGCGGGATATTCGAAACAGGGGCGTTTGGTTAATGGCTTTTTAAGTGAGGTGGGGCAGGTTGCCTGTGACCTTGACGCCCACAACGCTAACAATTTCGCATATACCTCGACGACTTAGTTGTTTTCTGCATTATTAAATTGCTCCTGTTTTTGGGGTTGTGTGTACTGTCCCGAGGTTACGTATACTTTTTATATTGCATTTGTATGGTTTTAATCCATATCAAGGTTATTTAATTTCGACTTTGAAAGGGAAAAAATCTTTTGCTCATATTCTGGGAACGTTTTCCCAGCTATGTAATTCTATAGGCATAAAACAGGAAGTAATTAGTTGAGAACCTCTCAAAAGACTCCACGTTTATAATGAACCTTTGGTTTTATTTCCTCCAAATTTCGAAATAACATGAACCTCATTACAGTCTCAGGAACAGAGGTACGGGTTGTCAAATAAAACTTAACTGCATAGGAACATGTAAAGAAGATGCGGGTTCGTTGTTCATACAACTCGACGTTTCGTTAGGTATTTCATTTTGAATATGAGGTTTGTCTTTGAAGTTATTATTCGTATTAGAAGTAATTTATGAGTATCCGTGGAATTCCTTGCCGGATTCTGTGTTTCCTGATAGCTACAACCTAACAGTCTTTAAGTCAAGAGTGAATAGGTTACTTCTAGGCAAGCGTGCTCTATTAGGTTAGGTAGGTACTGTGACGATTGTGTGTCCTGGGCTTAAAATACTCTTGTATGTTCAAGGTTTTATGAGAATGGGTATTGGCCATTTGTAAAACTTTGGAACAGTCAGTTAAAAAGTATAGCATAGGTTTAAATTTGAAGGATAAAGAATTTGATTGTTTAAAAAAAAAGAACTTGTATTGATGTGAATTCGGGCGGTTCTCGCCAATATATTCGTTAATTTCTCCATTTCCTCTTTAATTTCTCGTAGTTTCTGATTTACCCCACCACAGTACCGTAAGGACTCTGTATAACTGCTCAATTTATTGACCGACCGCTATAGCTAATTATTATAAGTTCTTTTTTACGCGACTAAGAAGAAGGACTTAAGCTAGAAAAAAAAGTTATGTAATAGCAGTAACTTATAAAAGAAAAAGTTTCTACTACTTATGCTTTGTCTCGACCAAACAGCGTATAGATTAAATCCTTTGCAGTCGTGCATGAATCTAGCTCGTTAAAAAGGTTGTTTTTACCTTCCCAACTACCCCCATAACCACCCATTAGTTCATTATATCTACGCAAACAATTTAACACTAATTAGAAAGCTTACCCTCAATTTCGTGCAAATGATATCACAATACCCCTTTGTTCTAATTAAAATGACTCGCTCTGAAGTTGCTCTCCTCCAAATTGCGTATGTTTCTTATAATTATATTGTGTCGGGAAAGCTGATGTGTTTTGCTTGTTATAATATTATGATACTCTTTTTCAGGTAAGTTGGAAGAGCTGTTGCAGAATAGAAGTTTTCGTGAGTACCTAGGCTTTGTTGTAGGTATTTTTTATTTATTCGTGAGGGATATCATCAAATGACTCCTTTAGCTCAAGGCAAAGCGAAAAGGAGATCGTCTTTGGATAATCACGACATCAATCTACCTTCAGGTAACTACTTGCCAATAGTGGTAATCTTCAATGTAACATATTTTGCACGGATTTGACGCATATCTTCCCAATTTTTCATGTGTATAATTGTACTTTTATGTTTTTTTTTTGGTGTGCGTCATACTGGCCGCAAATAAACGCTTTTTCTTTCTTTCTTTCATCTGCATTTAAAATACATTGTTTTTAACCCTTAAATGCATGATAAAAGATTTTTACCTAAAAAACATATATTATGTCTCATAAAGGCGTAAGTAACTTAACTCAAAAAAATAAATAAAAAAATCTTTATCAATGGGAACATTTGTTTTTTTATAAAAATATTTTTGTGTCGATTTCGATACAGTATGCATTAGCTTTACAAAATAATCATAATTTTACAAAGTTGAAGAATTATGAAATGGATGGATTTCTTACAACATAAGTAAATATAAGTGAATATTGGCCTTAAAACATTTAATTATACTTAATAAATTACATGACGGCATCATACATCGACCACGTGTTTCTGTTCTCACGAGCTTATGATCTATTTGGTCAAGTCTAACTTCAAGGGGTGGCAAAACTTGGCAGGGTTTCCCTTTTCGCATTTTGGGTGGGGGTTGATCTTCCCTTACTGCACTGGTGCTTGGGCGCCCTCTGGTGTTAGCAGAAGTATATTTGCAAAGAGTTTCGGCCAACTCTGATCGAAAGTCTGCAAGGGTCATGATGTTTTTGTGGTTTCCTTTTCTTTCTTCTACTTTTTTTATATAATACCCATGAATTTATTACAGTCAAATCTAACAGGTGATAAAAGATTCTCATGTACCACTTTCTGCTCTTCGTTCGAATCCTGTATCTTCCTAAAAAGGAATCCATCAGGTCTACACCACCCATGTGCATGTTATATTCCTTGATTACTTTCGGGCACGTGATAAGAATCCTCTTCTTTTCTTTTTTATCGAATCTTTCGGTATTTCCCACGGGGGATGCTCCAACATATGTCGAAGCTAAGATGACTTGCTTGTTGTCCTTCCAACTTACTGTTGTCATGTCCATGCCTTCAAAACTTGTAACATACTCTTCATAAGACCCTCTTGGAATTGAACTCTTCATAACATCTTGCTTAGTCGGCAACTTGCAAGTTTTTCCCAGTCGGTTTCTTTGAATGGTGCCTAGGGAATGTATACCTTGCTTGGCTAGTATACACATCAATGACAAAGATGTGTAGTAATTGTCGAAATAGACAATATGATTTCTTAGCCTGGGTACCACGCTCAGCAAATCCATAACTGTTTGTCCCACTACTCCCAGGTTTTGATCGTTTGAGGATCCTTCATTAGCTTGTTTCCCAGAGTAGATTATGAATCTATAAGCAAAACCGCCCAAATTGCATAGAACAAATAATTTGAAACCCCATTTGTGGGGTTTGTTGGGGAGATACTGCTTCTGAAAACGTCCAACTTTGGTGGCGCACATCTGTTCATCTATGGATAATCGCTGCTCGATAGTCACGCTAGAGAACTTCTCATTTAAATGGGTGATTATGGGACGTAACTTATGAAGCCTGTCATGCTGCGCGTGGTCTACTGGTAGATGGTCATCATTATTGTTGAAGTGCAGTAACTTTCGCATTTTTTCAAATCTATATATTGCCTATATATAGATTTGAAAAAATGCGAAAGTTGCCTCTTTGATGGGACTGAAGCCAAATTTATTGGAACAATACGACCTTGTGCTCGGATAATGGTAAACGGACATAAATATTAAAATACCAAGATATTTGCGAAGTTCACTCACTGTGAATGTTTCAGGTCTGTTAGGTTGTTTCTGGACAGCATAGCGTGTTGATTCAGTAACAATGTTTTCCAGAAACGGATTCGTGAAAAAATAGGTAAAAAACTGATAAGGACTTTGCAGTTCCATTATAGATGAAGGTAACTCCTCAGACCCACCAAATTTGATGTTATTCTCATCAAATGGAAAAGACTGTTCTCTCCACAGTAAATTCCTCAAATTCATGAGAGATTCAGTCGGTTGTGCTTCTACTCGCTCCAATGACTGTGCGCCTTGCACAGGCTGCTCATCCTGAATCAATGGAGGGTCCGGAAAATCTTCTGAATTTTCCTGCCCCGTAAGAATCTCTTCATCATCCTCTAATTCAGCTGCTAAGGCTTCTTGAGATGGGTAATAAGGAATATCTTCCCCATCTGACTCTAAATCATCTTCTGAAATGTCACCATTCTCCAACCTCCTAAGCATATCCTCTATTTGTTGCTCTGAAAAGCAAAAAACATGCATTCAGCCATATCTAAAAGCGAGTAAAATCAAAACCAAAACCCTTATGAACAAGCAATTGAATTGGGTTTAGGCGGGAATCAAACGCATGCTGTATCGTTTTCGATACAAACATAAAATGCGACATTCGCTCACGTAAACACATAAAAGTCGTGCAAATGCAAAGATTTTCAAGTAAAGACTTACCATCCATTTTGTGATTTTTATTGGTAACAATTCGAATTATTTTCGTTTTCGCAGTTAAATGAAAAACTTAGTTTTGAGATTACGCGCACTTTGCTGATGTCCGTAGCATAGACGAGGAAATCATCCTTCAGAAATGACATTGACACCTGACACTTTTTTTTTTCTTGAGGGCAATAAGGCAAAGAAAAGTGTAAACATTCAGCCTATGCTGCACTTCAAATAAAAAACCGGTAAAAATGATTAGAATGCGATGTATCGATATCGATACAAGATGCACTTAAGGGACTACAGTATACTTAAGTCATGACCGCCTCTAAGTCGTCACGCCAATGCATCCTGGGCCTTCCTCGAGGACGACCCTTTCTCTAGCACCCCACCCACTGCTATAAACTCTGGACAACACACCAGGAAGAGTGGAAGGATATAGGGGGGACCTTTGACCGGCAGTAGGAGAGGATAGGGTGAATGAAAAAAAAAACCCTGCTCCAATTTATTTAACACGCACGATAGTAAAACAATTATATTGCCAGTTATTATTTCAACACATATTTGAAAATTGCTCTGTTGTGAGAAATTAAAAGTACTTAAAGTTAATTAGAAGTTCTGTGTTATGTAGTACCATCTTAATTGTGTAGACTTATGCTACTATTAAGATTGAAATATGATTTTTAAATTCATGAGTGTTCAAAATCCTTCGTGCTGTGGTTGTTTCATTAAATAAAAGCTTATAATGTTACATTTACATATATTATATCAAAGGGCCTAATCTTCCGCATTCGAATGTCAGTCGCAATCTGTCAAAAAATATGGAAATGGAGGCTTATTTAACGGATTACATACACGCGATACGTTGCTTAAAAATAGTACAATTTGCACTCAGATTGATAGGCTTTTGGGCCAACTAAAAAGACATACAAACCCGCAACTATAACAATGTAAAGGTTTAATAGAAGAATACATGTATAATAAAGTCGAGCTAAATCTATACTAATATTATAAAGCAGAAGAGTTTGTTTGTTTGTTTGTTTGTTTGTTTGGTTGAACGCGCTAATCTCAGGAACTACTGGTCCGATTTGAAAAATTCTTTCAGTTTTAGTTAGCCCATTTATCGAGGAAGGTTATAGGCTATATATCATCACGCTAAGATAAATAGGAGCGGAGCAGTAATGGATAATGTGACGCAGACGAAGTTGCGCGGGTCAGCTAGTGTGCACATAAATTCAGTCGGTTGCGCAATCAGGAAGTCTGCTGCAAACACAACAAGGCAAAATGTGGTTGTATAGACCAGTCGGATACCCATTGTAAGCGCGGTGCTCCTTCCGAACTTGAACCACACCACATGTTGGAGCAACTATGTTGCCTATTCACCTGTACTATGGAGGTTTTTATGAAAGCCACCGTTACTGCAATTAATGCAACCATGTACTGGGCCCAAACTGTCTAAGGCAGGGATGGCGAACCTTCGGGGTACTCTCTAAGCCGAACGTCCGTAGTTTCGGGATTAGTTGCGGGCGTATTCTACTCCGTATCACCTTCAGACTTACGGTTAGTCCTAAACTGTAATTAAAAATGAATAACAACACAATTTGACAGTAACTGTCGAATCGTGTTGTCATTAGTTCTTAGTGGTTAGATAATAAGGAGTAGAATACGCCCGCAACTAAGCCCGAAACTACGGACGTCGGGCTTATAGAGTAGCCACCCAGAATTGGTAACCGTGCCATTTCTCCAAAAAATAATAATAATGTGTCCATGAGTACCACAAAATAATCTTGACTTATATGGTATAATTTAATGGACAAAAACAACAAACTGTTAACTTGTTATTCATTTAACTCATTATTGAGAAACTGAAATTCATACTAGTGGTTATTCTGGTTTAAAAAAAAGGAAAAGTTAGGGTGATTTTTTCTGGTACAAATTGGATGCTAAGTATCTTACATTGGCGTGCCCGAATTATTTTGAGGCGTGCCACCGTACCACCGGCACTCGTGACAAAGGTTCGCCATCCCTGATCTAAGGAGTACCATTGACTTGAATAGTAGAAGACAAACTTCAGATTTAGATTCCGCATTTAAACAGTGTTCCAGAATTAAATACAAAGAGTTAATGATCGTTCCAATTTCATGGACACACAAACAAATTGGGTAACAATAAACCGATTCTCGTTGGCATATAAATTATCTACCACAGCAATCGTCATGTCGGTCCGTGATGTAACCAGCAATTACTACAATTACATTGTCATTGACGAATCTTCGTATTTTGTCAATAGTACAAGATTGAAGCTTTAAATTGAGAAGCCAAACGATTTGAATTCAAGGTCCTTCACAATTTAATAAATGACAATCCCACTCATGGCCCATCTATACCGTTTGACACATGTCAAAACTGACACTAAACACGACGCCTGAGTGACGTCACAATCATAGCCGATATTAAGGCAATCTTTCATCCTATTACTCACACGTCACCTCGGGGAAAAGTATTCCGATATATTTTTTAACTCAGCAGAAATCACGTGTGAACTTAAAATGGACTTTGACCCCAATACATACGGCATAAAATCCTTCCATTACGCAACAAGTCATTAACGAACCCTTGATTAGTCAGTGAAAGTTCGTCCTTGCCTGTTTTGTGCTTTTGTAAGCTTGATAATTAGGTGCTGTTGATGTATTCTGAGGCTTATGTCGTCGTGTTTTGGGTTGAAAATCGAGTGGCTTTGGTGAAATGTGCTGTTGGACTGTTCAGGTGAAATCTCAGCGAAAATTTAATGTAACGGCAGAGTTTCGAATAGGACGTGATCTTTTACGGCTTGAATGGACTGTTGTAAATAGCTGGACGTATAATCAGAGCTATAAACGTGTTAGTGACTTTACCTTTTTGTTGGAGAAGCTGTAATTAGGCTGAGGTTTTGTTACTTACCGTTTAATTTACATTTAGGACCATTTTCTGATGTTCATTTCATGAACGAAACTACGGGAGAATAATTATGAACACCGCACGTAGCATTACAGTGCTTTCAATTGAAGTGAGATGAGAACCGCCTAACGTAGTTCGTCGCTGAAATTCAATCAACTGACCACCAAGATCGTGCGATTTTTTTCTTTGGGGTTTTTGAAATCTCGGGAAAAGAGTAATGGCCTGTCATCGGAGCCGTGGGGGGGTCATTTGCCGGATATTTTATTCCATACTTAATCAGAACATGTCTTCTTTACAATACAATAAAAATATCACAACTCTGTCATAAAATACTTGTTTTATTTTAAAATGAAAAAGTGCACTCTTACTGAGACACCACATACTTAATCGGTCAACATTAATCTGCAGGGTCATGAAATTGACATAACCTAAGTAAACGTGAGAAGGTCGTCAACAATAGTGCTAGAGACGAACCCATGACCAATCAGTGCAATCAGCTGTGTGCCAATTCTACTAATTTTCACATTCGCATGTCAATCGCAAACTGTCAAAAATGTATGAAAATAAGGCTTTTTTGAGAATTTGCGATTGAAATGCGAATGCGAAAGCTGTTTAAAAATTAGTAGAATTGGTCCTCGGCTATGCGTTTAGTCCTGCGTCAGTTGTTTATTGACACTGTGTTACTTGTGACGCAGATGATTTCTGTTCACCTTTGTCAGTCTGTTGGAAGCGGGTGAAGGTATTTAAGGTAGTCCCAATACGGCGGCGACCTCTCGCATCCGGCCCTGGTTCAATCTATGGTCCGGAGCGAGGGGGCATGGGAAGCTGTCACCTCCTTCTGCGAAGCAGTAATGCTTGCGAAGGAGGAGGCCGAACGCGTGAGTGAGAGGGAATCTCACGCCCCGGCCGCCGCAAGAGAAGACGCCCCGGGCGTCGGGAGTCACAGGGCGATTCCCGACGGCCCGAGCCGCAGGCCCGCGCCTACGGTGACGGCGAGCGTCGCGTTGGGTGGCTCGCTGTCCGATCAGAGCCAGACCCGGGTATCAATAGTATGGAACAGAAGGTGCCGTACATTTTTAATATCGACTGAAAATTCATGACGTTTAGTTCAGAATTCAGATCTTAAAAAGGTAGAACTTTTGAAAAAAGTTAGTGCTGACGTCGGTGAATTACACATGTTTTGTCACCGCGGCCCTAGACCACAAAGGGCATTAGCAAGAACACGGATAGGTTTTAGGCAGTATGAGTCTGACACTCCCTTCTGCTCCACCCAGATAACCCATCCTAAAAAAAATAAAAAATAGTCCATCCTAAAAAAAATAGTGACACATGTGAAGGTGGACAAGTTACGCCAATAATTATATTAAAAATGAACTAAATTTTCTTTCTTCATGTTGAGACCCCGTGTCTCTAGCCACATTGCACTGTTCACAAGCCCCGTGATCTGGAGTGCATTCAGCCATGCGATGCGATCAGTCCTGCGTCAGTTGTGTGGTGACGCATGTGACTTATAATGCAGATGACTGTGTTTACATTTGTCAATCTGTTGATGTTTGAGATTATAGAAGATTAGCTTTATCTAAGCCTAGATTTGCGTATAGATCAGTTTGCGTTGTTATTGCCGGAGAAAATCTTTTCAAATTGTAAAAAGATAATTTAAAACGCAAGGTTGATGCCCGGACCTGACATAGACAGCATAAATGTAACAGATTTTATTTTGTTTTTAGTTAGTAACTTATTTTCTTTTAATTTTATGTTTTTGTGCGTTATTTCTGGTGGAATAAATGTATTTTCTTTCTTAGACAATTTGTATTTTATTTCTTTGAGAATTATCTCTATATCTATATGTGACTGCTAGAGAAAATATATATTGCAACCCCGTTGCAACTCACCTAAAAGTTGCAAAACACTTTTTCAGGAGAATTATTTAAAACGTGCGCCTTTGGTGTCCCAAAAAATCCCTTACGACACTTTCGCACAAGTACTTTATCAGGGATCTATTAATGTTTCAAGTGCAGAAATCATTCAGGACATTTAAATGTGTCAAATTAAGTTAATTTATTCAAAAGTTTGCAAAAATGATGAGTGTTGCACCGGAGGTGCCGTGGGTTACAAACAAAAATAATTCAAAAATAATATTATCTTATTTTAATAATAATAGATTAAAATTATCCCTGACACCGGCGGACTACTGCTTTTTTTTTTGTTGTTTTTTAAAAATTTCAAAAAAATAAAATAATATGTGTAGTATTTATAACTAAAAAAACGTGTATTAAGTTCTAAATACAACTAGCTGTGCATTATTGGGTATTGTCACGTCAATAAGGATAGTTGTGACGATCACAAAGTTGTTTGTTACTATTGTCTCAGGAAACATTTCTTAATAAAACGTTTAAACTTATTATGCGAAAGAACAATAAATATAGAAGAAATATTTCCTTGCAAAAATCATGCTAATGTTCTTTTTTCCATGCCTTACCTTCACAAAGACTGCATTCAATTTATCTTCCATTCTTCATAAAGAAAGAATGTTAAAAATAGAGGAAAATGTCGTCATAACGAAGTCTTTAAATACAAAGAGTAAAGCTGTACAATAAAGTATATAATAAATAAATAAATAAAGCTGGTTTCAGACTACGATATAATATATAGCATAGAGCAGGTACCTATATAGCTCATAGCTCAATAATATCGCGCTCCATACATTATCAATAATATATAGTACAGTACAGTGTGAACGTGTCCATAACAATGTATGGTGCGCGATATTGCCTTGCTATGAGCTCTATACTATATGCTATTATAGCGTAGCGCGTAGTCTGAAAGCAGCTTTAATGATAAAAAGAGCAACCGTCAATATAGGAGAGACAGTAATCCCTACTTCCCTTCTTAATATTATAAATGCGAAACTAACTCTGTCTGTCTGTCTGTCTGTCGCTTCTTCATGTCTAAACCACTTAACCGATTTGGATGAAATTTTGAACAAAGATAGTTTGAAATCCGAGAAAGGATATAGGCTTATTTTTATCCCGAAAATCCCACGGGAACGGGAACTATGCGGATCACGCGGGCGAAGCCGCTGGCACACGCTAGTGTAGTATATTTAGTTAAATGTTTGAGGAGAATAAATGTAACGATTGATTTGGAATAATATAATATTGAGTGTCCGTGGAGTTTTTTGCACGTTCTTCTCCATAGAGATCTACGCTTTGGAACGTGCAAATAGCTTCATGTTTTTAACTGACCGGCCTTGACAAATGCTAAAAAAAAGTACAAAAGTGCCTGTAAATGCTTTATTTGATGTATTAATAAAAATGTTTATTTTATTTAATACTTTACGCACACATGTACAAAGGCGGACTTAATGCCTTAGGGTCAGCTCAGACCGAGACGCGACGCGACGCGACGTTGCGAAAGAGCTACTCAAAATACAACTTTATATTCTACACGATAAGATACACTATATATACAAGTGGCGCAGCGCTGCGGTGCAACGTATACTGACTTCTCACAGTGAAATGTGTATCTTATCGTATAGAATATAAAGTTGTATTTTGTCAACGTCTCGTGGCGTCGCGTCTCGGTTCTGAGCTGACCCTTAGGCATTTTCTACCAGTCATACTTTGGGTGATGCAGAGAATAATAGTGGTAGGTGCAAAATGGATAAAGAGAAGCCAGAAACGCGATTAATAGTAAAAATAATAAAAAGATAAATAAACACATATAAACTATACATCCAATAAAATGTTATGGTATGTTATGTTTGCTGTTATTTTCTGTTAGGTAGGTATGTATGTTATTTTTAAGTAGAGTATTGTTAGTAGTATTTTAAGTATTTATTATAATTAAGAAGTCACACAAGGTTAAGGAGTCTACACTGTCCCATTAGGTTAAAGCCTGTAATGATACAAAAAAAAAAAAACAAACATGACCGTATATCCTCGCACATCTCTGGTCGTAATGCAGCCTTAAATCCCTATCTCCTTACCCTGATTGAAGTGTACGGCAACTGAATTAGATCAGGCGTGCTGCATCTGCCGTAAGTTTGATCAAGCAGGCCCGCACGTGTACTAGTTAGATTATTACAGCTATCAACTTAACACGCTCGCATCTGCTTGGCACACAGATCTCATTTCCGGCAAACTTGGTGTATGTGGAACAAGTTTGGCTGGAATACGAACTAGGTGCGATCGCGGGACGGGAGTGAAGCGGGATTGAGATTCGGTTTCGGTTTTGTTAGTCTGTAGTTTTGGCGTAAATCTACAAGCTTATATTGAGACACGGCGTTGAATACGTCATTTTTTTTAAATTTTAAACGTTAAATTCAAGTTACAATCTCATCTCATCGAAAAGCAATTTAAAAAACTTGTCAAAATGTTGGGAGATTAGAGATGTTTTTGACAGATTGGGTCCCGAGACTAAAATATATATTGATGTTCAGTATTTTGGTCTTCGACAAGGAAGCTTAGATAAGAAAGTCGGAGTCTCATTGTGATCAGTTGCTTAAACATTAGTAGAATTGGCCATTGCATGGAAATGAGAAAAAAAAAATCTAAAAACAAGAATGACTGTATTATAAGTCATTATCTAACAAACTAATATAAGTTCTTGATATCAAGTTCCCAACTTCACACAAATAAATTCTTAATGCTCCATATTGTTCAATAAAAATAAAAAATAAACTTAATATCTCGGACGCACAACAGAACATGAAATCCACCAAGTTTTCTTATTGAATTTCCGATCCAATCCAGTTCGTAATAATAATAATTGAATGCTATAGTCTGAGATACGAAGGATTCGATGCAACTACAATATCTTCAGGTTTAGAATTTCATCCAGGGATTAAGTTCTCCAATCATTGTGGCGGAACTTTGAAAGTTTATATCCAACTTTGAATTGGGGAAATCTTTTATTTACTACTTATTGACACGTGCCCCCTTCGTTGGGCGGTATTTTTGGGGTTAATACATAGCCTATGGCCCTCACAAATAATGTGGTAACAGAATTTTCAAAATCGGTACAGTAGATGACTCAAATGACTCCTTCCGCCCTGGGTGAAGCAGAAGGAAGTGTCAGACTCTTACTGACTATTAAACCCATCCGTGTTCCTCCTAATGCCCTTTTGCGTTCTAGGGCCGCGGTGACTCTTTTGAACAAATTCCGCAACCCCGGGAGGCACTGGCCATAGCGGGCCTCCGTCTTCTTATTTTTTACAGAGTTTAATCTTCTTAAAATTCTTAGTAAGCTGCACGAAAGCTGAAAATGCTTGCATTGTCTGGTATATAAGCATACGGATAAAGCTCCATTCAAATCCGTGTGGTACTTTCCGCTAAAGACCACCTCAGACAAACCTACTTGGTTCACGCATGATCAACCCAGATTGTATGGACGTTAAAAGAAACTTTAACCTGTGAGTCTGTTTCGGTGTTTCTTCTCAGAGTAGTCAGCTCGGAAACACCGACCTCATGTAGTGATTTTAAATCAGACCAAAAAACAGGTTGAAGTGTTCAAAGAAACTCATTTTTAGGGTTCCGTAGCCAAATGGCAAAAACGGGACCCTTATAGATTCGTCATGTCTGTCCGTCTGTCCGTCCGTATGTCACAGCCACTTTTCTCCGAAACTATAAGAACTATGCTGTTGAAACTTGGTAAGTAGGTAGTTGTATTCTGTGAACCGCATTAAGATTTTTACACAAAAATAGAAAAAAAATAACAATAAATTTTGGCGGTCTCCATACTTAGAACTGAAACTCAAATATTTTTTTTCATCAAACCCATACGTGTGGGGTACCTATAGATAGGTCTTCGAAAATGATATTGAGGTTTCTAATATCTCTTTTTTTCTAAACTGAATTGTTTGCGAGAGAGACACTTCCAAAGTGGTAAAATGTGTCCCCCTGTAACTTCTAAAATAAGAGAATGATAAATCTGAAAAAAATAAATGATGTATTACCATGTAAACTACCAGCGAAAATTGGTTTGAACGAGATCTAGTTAGTATTTTTTTTTTAATACGTCATAGATCGTAAAATGCAACTTTTGCTTAGGTATAATATAATACCTACAGGTACGTACGGAACCCTCGGTGCGCGAGTCCGACTCGCACTTGGCCGGTTTTTTTGTTTTACTGCAACTCTAGTTATTGTTAGCACTTCCTGCTAAGAAACTATACAAAACAAACTATCATCATCCAAGTATTTCTACGTGGCATGAAAATAAAGACAAGCTACTATCTTCTTCTTTATCCAAATCTACGGTTCATAACGTAACATTTAATTCCGAATCACGTCTCTTTAGTTATTCGCCGCGTTTGCGACGTACAGGATTTTACTGGATACAACTTTTAATTAATGGAATCTCCTGAGATTGAAAAGCTAATGACGTCGGGTACTTCTATTAGGGTTGCTTAATAAAATATTATTACTTGTTATTTTGTGCTAAGCTTGAGTTTGTTTGGTTACATTTTCCCAATGCGGTCTGTGTAGAGTCAGTGTTGGTAGTGATTCTCTTAGGAGCAGACTAAGTATGAATGGGCTTGTGTGCTGAAAAAATCTAGTTAGTCCGTCAGTTAGATTATCAAAAAATATTTGACCCGTGTTTTTTCTTTTATTACGGGAACCAAAATTGACGAAGTTACGACGCTTTTAAAATTCTCAATACGTCACACCTTCGCATAATTTTTTGTGAGTCGTGACGTCACGAGCCCCCACTCCCGAGTTTTGATGCGTTTTATCTTTGTCAATATTCATTGATTTACAAAAACAAAACATACGTGTCCATTATTTTTCAATACTATAACTGACGGACTAAATAGTTTTGCAATTTGTGGATGATGGAATCTAGCCTATTCACAAATGTTTGCTTCGATTTACATTTTTTTGCATTTGCATTTTAGGAAGTCGTGGCTAAATAATAACAGCCGCACGGGTCGATCTTTAAGGTTAAGCAACACTTGCCAAGGTTGGTCTGTAGATGGGTGACCATCTTAACATACCGAGTTTCCTCCGTGCCTCGGAAAGCACGTTAAGCCGTTGGTCCCGGCTGTCATTTTTGTAGATCTTTGGCAGTCGTTACGGATAGTCAGGAGCCAGTAAATCTGACTCCAGTCTTACCAAGAAGTACCGTGTTACCCAGTTAATGGGTTGTGGAGGTATGGTAGGCAGCCGCTCCACGTAAAACACTGGTGAGTCAGCTGAGTCCGGTTTGACTGGAAGCCGACCCCGATAGTTGGGAAAAAAGGCTAGGCAGATGATGATCTATTGTTAATTGCTATTTCGCATCGTGTTACGGAATGCCCAGCTATGCTCTCCGCAAGGACTCAGCTTCAAATCGTTTGATGATATTTGAAGCTCTACCAAGATCTAGCAATTTGATTTTTAGGCCTTGCAGGACTAATCACTAAATCCTTTTATTACTAAACATATAAAAAAATTGCCCAGACGATGGTCATCTTGAAACTATTTATAGAAATACCATGATGTTTTAAGTTGTTTTAGCATGAATGCATGTTTAGTGTTTTTAGGGTTTCGTACCCAAAGGGTAAAAACGGGGCCCTATTACCAAGACTTCGCTGTCTGTCTGCCTGTCACCAGGCTGAATCTCAAGAACTGGGATAGCTAGGCTGTTGAAATTTTCACAGATGATGTATTTCTGTTGCCGCTATAACAACAAATACTAAAAAACAGAATAAAATAAATATATACGGCAATTTTGTTGTATGGGAGGACCATACAACAAAATAGTTTTTTTTTGCCGTTTTATAGATAATTGTACGGAACCCTTCGTGCGCGAGTCCGACTGGCACTTGGCCGCTGGTTATTGAAATGGCAAGTTTCAGCGGCAATTCAGTCGAGGAAAGTCTTAGCTTCGGATATCAAATGCGCCAGAATGAGTCGCGTTGAAATCGGATTTCTTTAAAATGTTATTTGATATCACTGCGATCCGGATTTGGTGCGGTAGAAAGGCATTGTATAGGAAAACGTTGTAGGTACTTATAGAAGGTATTCAAAGTATATTAAACCTAAACGTCTTTGGAAAGACAGCCTTGGAAGGTGACTATTGTTTTCTGAGTTTTGGTGGTTTTATTGAAAAGTTAATCACGGCGCTGGGATTGAAAAGCCTGTCAAGCTGTCTGTTATTTGTAACCTTTCACCGTCTGTTACCGAATCGTGGAATTATTTCTGGTAGGTACTCGTATTGCGTATAATGATATCGAAAGTTTGCTTAAGAGTGTTTAGGCTTGTTTTACATATACCACAATCGCAACACGCGGGCTGTATCAAATTAAAATTTAATTGGACCAGATTTTGCCGTCATTGACTGCGTGTGTGAAGCCGACCACATCGCAGCCACAACGCAACCACCAGCGAACTAGCGGTCGGCAAACACATCCATATTTTGTAACGTACCACAACGCAACTGCAAGAAGCCGCAGCGCCACTATTCGCACGTAACCACAGCTTGACCACCTACTATCGCGACGGTGTGGTAGTTGTGGTATGTAAGAAACAAGTCGTACATTTCACGGTACTGCAAACAACCTCGCAAGTCCTTGTTCTTGGAAATTAATGGTTAATTAAACTTGATACGCGTACGCAAGATACGAGTATAAAAAGTTAGTTAAAAAACTGAGAGTGATTGTTTACTTTCTGTAGAAAATCTCTTGTAAATCACTGCTCAGAGTTTGTATTGTAATTCTAGCCTTATCGAAAACTTTACTATTCATTGGAAGTGTCCTGAAAGCATATAAGTTAATGTTATAGTAGTTTCCAAGATACTTAAGGCAAAAACTTCAGTATCACGAGTCTTTTCACCGGGAAGATCATATCCAAAAGTAAAGGCTGCCATTTCGGGACACATTTTCGTAAAGATTTATTTGCTATTTCCCCACTAAGCTGCAAATAAACATAAAAGTTCACCCTTTTACTGTATCATGGAGTTTCTGGGCAAAGAGATCGTATTTGGACCGTCACGTCGGTGAAACTGTCTTTCCACATACTTACGTAGTTTAATAAATAAGAAAAAGAATGAAAATACGTTTAAACACAAACTTAAAGGCATACCATATGTTTACAGGTCAAAAAAAGAAAACAAAATGGTAAAAAAAAACGTCGTCGTCGTGTTTACATGATACCGACTTCCAAAATTAAGGTAATTTTATACTTTGTAGTGTTTTTTTTGGAAGTCGGTTATAATTTTGTGTAGAAAAGTTTTATATTTTTCATTTTTAAGTGGTGATACTTGGATAACGTTTTCGTTTACGCAGAAATTGAAATAAGCAAAAATGTTCATAAATAAAATTAAAACTACTAAGCCAAACTGGACCAATCATACAAATCGGATTAGAAATAATCATACAAATCGGATCAGAAACCTCGAGTAATCGGTGTACATACATAAAACAAAAAAAAATATACCCGCCGAATTGACAACCTCCTCCTTTTTAACCGACTTTCCAAAAAGGAGGTGGTTCTCAATTCGTTTGTATTTTTTTTTTGGAAGTCTTTTGAAAAGAAACCAAATGGTAAAAAAACAATAAAATCGTTGTTTTTAAAACGAGTGAGAAGAAAAAGAGTGTCCCTGGCGACTGCGCCAAATAGGTCCTGAGTGCAAATTCTACGAATTTTCAAACAACGTTCGCATTCGCATAGTTGCAACTTGTCGAAAGAACTTCATTCTGGTCAAAATGCGACTAACATACGAATGTTTACGTTTATAAAAATAAGGAGAATTGGCACTCTAAACCTTAAATTAAGAAGGGAAGGAGAAAAAGACCTCAAAATCATCTGTATTAACACATGTACGCGCTTTCAGTAGCGTGCCATTGAACTTTGAACTGTTAAACATATTCTTCACCAGCTTTTGTCTATCATTTACGTTAAAACTTTATCTTCATCTGAAATAGAAGCCATTCATTTATTTAAACTTGGAACCCTCTGCTAGCGGATTACTGCAAACTGTTTTTAAATTGTTTGTATGCTTATGCTAATTTGAGTGTTAGCGTGGGATGGGTTGCAGCTGTGACATTTTTCTCTTTGTAAATTCAAGATTAATTGTGTAGAGTAACTTAGATTTTTGGAAAAGTTTTACTTGTTCAAAACTGCTTTAAGCGGCCATCCTGTGTAATTAAATAAAGATTTTCCTAAAAACGATTAAACATCAACTATCTTTTTGACAGTCTTGACCTGAGGCCCCAAAGTATAAGGAACTGTTCACGTGACATTTCGACAGTATATATTAATGCCATACATTTTTGAAGTTTTGACAATCGCCTTCCCCACGCTACCGCTGCGCGCTGACAGCCGGTCAATTGTGTCGAAATCTTTTTTTTAAAAACGTTGCCCGACACTAGGAATTTCTCGCGTTTACAAACACACAAAGTCACATGCACAAACAGCCAGACTCGGAACAACTATCTGTAGGCCATACAAATATTTGTTCCGTGCGGGAATCGAACCCACGACACGCGGCGCAGTAGCCGATCGCTCAACCATTGCGCCAACCGTGCCGTCGAATCTCAACGTGATCACTTAGGTGGAGTGAACGACAAGTGAGCTGTCATTCCATACAGTTTGACAGCTCACTTGTCGTTCACTCCACCCTAGTGATTACGGTGAGATGCCGACAGAATTGACCGGCTCGATTTCATTATTTTGTCCTGCGGGTCGAAAAAGGCCACTTACGCAGAATCATAATAGTAACCACACAACAATCTGTCATATTTAATTTTCATCTTTATCGCTAACGAATTAGGTTTAAGGTTGATTGGGAAAATATGAGTGACGGGTAGCGGTTTGTGCTTTCTGATTCAACTACAGTGGCCTTTCAAGACCGAGAGCCTTTAACCCGAAAGTCTGAAGTCTGTGAGACTTGGTTTTTAAGCCCGTTGGCAAGAGAAATCTTGTAACCCAGGACTGGGATGTGGGAGTAAGACTGAATGCCGATCCCATCATAGTTGGGAAAAAGCGAAGCAGATTGACATAGGCCTTTTTATTTTTTTTAGTTGTGATGGGTTTGCTCTTCTCTAGTCTTGGTCAGAGATGACAGAGACAAAGTTTACGATAGAGCGAGCTTGCCCATAAGTAGCAGAATAACTCACAAGCTCGTTAATATTATTTTGTACTAGCAGATCCGCACAACTTTTTTTGCGTCATTTTTCATTAATAATCCGCTTCTTTTGATCTTAGCTTGATGTTATAATTATAAATAGCCTATAATTTTTCTCGATAAATAGGTTATCCAACACTTTAATAATTATTTTTTCAATTCGTATCAGTAGTTTCTGAGTTTAGCGCGATCAACCAAACAAATCTCTTCAGCTTTATAATATTATTAGTATTAGTATACAAAGATGTTTTGTAGGGTGATGAAAAGTCTCATTTAATATCTCAAAAATAACAGCTGATTTGTTATGATAAATTACGAACGTGACCTTCATACAAATCAGACTGAATTCATACATTCCCGACCACGTATTATTGTATTTATACAGTATATTATATGCCGACCTTTTGTATCCCAGACACAAACATTATATTAAGAATACATTTCGTACAGATGTAAGTTATACGAAGAATATTTTGAGTGTAAACATTAGAAATATATAGCTAGAGATGTTGATTTTATTACTCGAGGTTTTCGGGTGGGGTTGCCATTGTTGCGGATTTTTTTCGAAAGAGTCACCGCAACCCTGGAACGCAAAGGGCATTAAGAGGAACACAGATGGGTTTTCGTAAGAGACTGATGCTCCCTTCTGCTCCGTCCAAAGTGCGGGAGGAGTCATTTGATGAATTACCATCCTTAAACTTAAACTTTCTTTTCTTCCCTTTTAACTCATTTAAAGCTAAAGTAAAACCCAACCTCTGTTCGAGGCATAATATTCTATTAATGATTATTTAGAAGATAAGAATAGTTGGTCGCTGTGTTCTTTGTTGTTTTTTTTTTGCTTATTTATTGAATCTACATACGTCAACACTTGCTTGAGTGTGTATTTTGTTTTATAGTATCATAGTGTGCTAGCAAACAAGTGATAAATAGTATTTAATTATTATTTTTGTGTCATGTACCTACTAATAACTTTTCACACCAGTTATTGTATAAATTCTAGTTCCTAAAACGTAACAGACAGATGTGTTGCTGGGGAGTTTGTTGGCCTCTTCTTCTCCGCAGCTAAAATACTAGGAAGTGGTGACGGGCGGTTGTTTTGGGGGACTGTCTGTTGTAAAACTTGACGTTCAAAAAGTGCTGGCTCTCAGCCTAATTTGAATAAATGACTTTTGAATTTCTGAAGTCTGTCAACAATGTCAAAAATATTGGTCGGGCAAGGGGTTTTATACAAGTAGCAGATGGAAAAATAACTGAATGAAGACTTGATTTCATTTTAAAAATAATTCGAACTGGGCATCCAAGCACGCTTGAAATGTTCAGCCTGGCGACACAATGGGCGGCCTTATGTGGCTAACTGGCTTTATTTACACCTTTGTCTAAATCGTGAAAAAATACAAGCGTGATGATATGTCATATAAACAAAATTCCAAAGAATCCCTCGCCATCAATAGAAAAAAGGTTTCATTCAAAACCATTACATCATAAACTTGAGTAATGATTGAAGGTATTTGTTTCTATTGTTCATTGAGCATTGTTACGACTTGTTTAATATCGGTTTATAGCACTCCGTAAATAAATTGTTGGGCTCATGGCTGAGCAATAACAACGTCTTCGAGGTGAAGCAACGCTAGCCTAGGCCTGTATGTGGATGGGTGACCAGCTATAACATACCTAGACTCTACAGTCTGTTCATCGGAACGCACGTTATCGTCCCGTTGAAATACAACCATAAAATGTTGTTTGATACCTTACCAAATGCGGTCAACGCGCTTAGCACATCTTCTTCTTCTTATATATAAAAATGAATTGCTGTTCGTTAATCTCCCTAAAACTCGAGAACGGCTGGGCCGATTTGGGTAATTCTTTATTTGTTTGAAACTACTGGTCGTAGAAAGCTGAACTTTGTCATGTAGCTTCCTTACACTCCTTAGGGGTGCACTAAGAGAGGATTTCCCGAAATTCCTACGGGAACAGGAAAAACGGTATATGCGCGCACGAAGTCGCGGGCGAAAGTTAGTCTTATATATAATAATGAATTGCTGTTCGTTAGTCTCGCTAAAACTCGAGAACGGCTGGGCCGATTTCGCTAATTTTTTTTTTGTTTAGTTCGCCAGGATACAGGGAAGGTTTAAAAGCAAAAAAAAAAACGTGGGTAGTTGATGGTAGCGATGCCGTGGGGGACAGCTAGTAGTGCGAGCCTAGCTTAGGTATCAGTCTCCCGCAGTATATACTTATCTGAATGATTTATGTAATCTGACAAATGTAAAATAATTTCCGTTTATTGTGGTGAGATATAAAGTACTTAATTGTTATCTGATTATTGAAATCTAGATCTTTAGGTAGACAGAAGTAAAATCCGACACCAGTCCAGCCAAAGGGTATCATGCTACCCAGTTAGAATGTTGTGGATTTGAAAAGACTAATTCTACAAATTTTTAAGCAATATTCGCATTCGCATGTCATTCGCAATCTGTCAAAAAGGCCTCAATTTGCGAAAATGCGATCGAGAACATCACTTAAAATTGTAGAATTGGCACTAAGATAGCATAGGCAGTTCCTCCAATGCCCTCCATATACAATACTGGTATTTAGTTGTAGAATTGGCACTAACATAGCATAGGCAGTTCCTCCAATGCCCTCCATATACAGTACTGGTATTTAGTTGTAGAATTGGCACTAACATAGCATAGGCAGTTGCTCCAATGCCCTCCATATACAGTACTGGTATTTAGTTGTAGAATTGGCACTAACATAGCATAGGCAGTTCCTCCAATGCCCTCCATATGCAGTACTGGTATTTAGTTGTAGAATTGGCACTAACATAGCATAGACAGTTCCTCCAATGCCCTCCATATGCAGTACTGGTATTTAGTTGTAGAATTGGCACTAACATAGCATAGGCAGTTCCTCCAATGCCCTCCATATACAGTACTGGTATTTAGTTGAATCCGACATTGGAAGCCGACCCCAACATAGCTAGAAAACCGGTCAAGTGCGAGTCGGACTCGCGCACGAAGTATTCTGTACCATTATCTATAAAAACGGAAAAAAAAATCATGTCTGATGTATGGGAGCCCCCTTAAATATTTATTTTATTCTGTTTTTTAGTTTTTGTTGTAATAGTGGCAACAGAAGTACATCTGTGAAAATTTCAACTGTCTATCACGGTTCTTGAGATACAGCCTGGTGACAGACAGAGAGACAGACAGACGGACAGCGGAGTCTTAGTAATAGGGTTCCGTTTTACCCTTTGGGTACGGAACCCTAAAAAAGCTAGGCAGATTGATTTTGATCAGATGGGCCACTTGGTATAGCTTATGACATTATTTATAACGGTAAGGATGGAGGAAGTGGAGCTGATAATGCACTGAAGTGAAAAGAGGTTGCAAAGATAAAGATTTTATGTGAGGATCTAGTTGAAATTGAAATTCGAGCGCAGTTTATATGGATATACCTGAAAAAAATAAAAAAAATTGTTTAGACGTTGTACCTAATTCTTAAGTGTCACACGAAAAATGATATGGCAAGGGTATTTTTATGAAAGAAGTTACAATGGTTTGCTATGTGCGGAGCGACTATTGGTTCTTAACAAACACATCCTCGCAATTCTCTTGTGGATAGCCTTAGTCGTAACTTGTGTTTAGCGCTGCCATGAATAGAAATAGCGTCCCTAGTTACTACCTACTCAAACTGGGATAGATGGTTTGTTTGTAAACTCTTCATGTCTTAACGGATTTGTATGAAGTTTATCACACGAGTAGACCATGTCCTAAACATAGAACATTTTTCATACCAGGGGTGTATTATGTTCCCTTGGGATCATTTTCGAGTAGGTACTCGAAAACGTGGACGAAGTATTTTCTAACATCACATCTGACGTCACGCAGTACTATAATCTTCTTATATTCTGACGTCACACACTCGCATACATATAAATTATGACACAGCTCCAATAAGCAGTGCATTTAAGTCATAACTCCGGTGATTTGCCGTTGAATGCAGTTGGCACCGTCATAACAGCCGGTTGATGGTCACGACCGTATAATTTATGTGTCTCTGGTAGTGTTGAGACGTGCTGGCTGGATATTCGGTCGATCGGGAGATCTTATTTGAAAAAAGAACGCATTTAGAAATACTGAAAAAAAAGTAAGAGCGGAGGTACGGTTTATGTATACTAATATTATAAAGAGGTAACATTTGTTTGTAAGTTTGTATGTAGGGGGTAATCTCAGGAACTACTGGTCCGATTTGAAAAATTCTTTCGGTATTAGATAGCCCATTTATCGAGGAATAGGCTATATATCATCACGCTAAGACTAAAAGGAGCCGAGCATTAATGGAAAATGTGACGCAGACGAAGTTGCGTGGGTCAGCTAGTACTCAAATAAAATTAAAGAATGGTTTGATGGCAATTATAAGGTTTTTTATTAATTGATGTTGGACAATGAAGTCGAAAGGAAGAGCTTTAATTTGACGCAGAATGATGGTTAAGCTTAAAGTAGGTGTTCGTGAAAATAAGGTTTATGCAGGACAACTCTAAGCGATTTTCTTTTGGCATAGCTTTAACAACTCAACTATTTAAGTTACTATGCTCGTGTTCACTATCATTTAATCAATAGTTTAAATATAATATTTAACCGATTAATAAAATAATCGTGAGCAATGTGAAAAAAATGCGAAGCAAAAAATCTAAAAAGTAAACTCTTTCTAGTTAAATTCCGTCGACCGCGTCGCTAACCTTAATTAGTTAAAAGTTTAGTCAGTTACGACCTTAGCTCGTGTTTTAAGGATCGTTAATTCTTTTCAAGTATAAATGAAAAGTTCTGGAGCCCGATTAATTTTCTAGCAAACTTCGAAACAGATCTGAACGCGTTCTGAAAGTTCCGCCGAGTTCTTTTTTTAATTTGAACAAAAGATCGAGACCGTTGAAGTTGATCGGGATTCGTTGAACAAATATTTTCTTTTTTTTTAAAAGAACTTGGTTTGAAAAAAGTGCCGACGCAGAGAAGTGTAAATTGTTAAAAGATTGTTGATGTAGCAGTTTATCTCGCCGTTTACTTAAGTCTTTTTATTTTATGTTTTATTTTAATAACTTGTAATAATAATACTTATTTATTTTCTTATATCCTTCAACCTTTCTAGATTACAGTTTATTTTATAAAATACAACTTCTTCATCCACCAATTAAACAACAGAATTTATTTTTGGAGTTGAGCTGTCAATGAATAATGACACTGACAGCTCTGAACTCGATTTAAAATAAATAGCGTTCAGTTTCATTAGTGAAATTCACCCTTAATCGTCTATCTTCCTGAGGATTCTGATCTTTATACTGGTTTTTCAAAACCAAGAAACTGAATGTTTACCAAAGACATCCGTATTTATCATTTACATATATAGGAACAGGTGTCCCGTCCTCAGGAAGTAATTATTAGTTCTATTAATCTGAGGAAGTGAAAATAGATACAATATTTGAATAGCACAAGCCGCAATAAAGCGGAAAGGATAGAAGATGACATTCTGTGGTATTTTGCGAATTGCCTTGTTTCCACAGTAGACTTTAATCCAACAAAACGGCTGATCGTTAAAATATTAGTAATTACATATTAGGACCTTATGTCCTACTATAAAGAAATGTATATGTATTCAGAAATTAAGCTTAGTTGCGTATGTTCTCTGCCTTTTTTTAAGGATGGGAAATCTTCAAATAAATCCTCCCGCTCTGGGCGAAGCAGAAGGGAGTGTCGGACTCTTACTGACCCAAACCCATCCATGTTCCTCCTAATGCCCTTTGCGTTTCAGTACCGCGTTCGTACTGAAACGCAAAGGGCCTAGCGGGCCCCTTCTTCTCTGCTGAAAGCTCTTTGGTATGTTCTCTGCCTGCGTCTGAGTTTCCGAAGGCATACAACCATAATCTCTACAAAATTAGAGTGAACAAGTTTCTTCTTGGTAAGCTCGTTCCGACGTCGACTGTCTCGATCATCTCTACCCTAGAATAGGGTCAAGAGCATAACAATCTAAAAAAAAAGATAAATTATTTTGTTATAAAGTCATCGTTAAATTGCACTCGAGCGAAGCCTGGGCGGCTCACTATAGTAACATACAAACAGGCAATACAAGCATATTACCTCCCCACAAACATAAGCTCCAAACATACATAGCATCCGATTTGTGTTCCTAAGTTGTAGCTCATTAATTGCATTGTTGCATAATGCTGTGCAAGTCTCGAGCATGTTGTTACATAAGGGAGGCTTTCTACTAGAGATGTACGAGGCAGCTAGGCGGTGCGACACAAACAGCATCCGATTAGTGCTCCTAAGTTGTAGCTCATTATTACTTAATATTGTTGCTCACTGCTGTGCAAGCGTAAGCTCATTGTGCTTTTATAGCAGTACTAAGATGTGTACTAACGCTGTCAAAATGTGTGACTGTCTCCACTATAGCTGAGCGAGGGGATTGCGCGGTGTGAGGATGCGTAGTGAAGCTGTGAAACGGTGTGCCTAAAGATGCAAAGGTGCATAGCGTTAGGTACTCATTTTGTCTTGGCTTATGTTTAACTTACCACCAGATATAGTAACAAATAGCAGACAAAAGTAGTAAATGATCACCAAAATGAAACTCGCATTTTAATGTAAAATTATAACCAAAGTTTTAACACTTTGCTATCCTATTTAAGTAAAATGACTCCAAGTAAATCATGAGTAACCCAAAAATAGTAAATGATCACCAAAATTAAACCAATCTGGTGCTCGGCGGCCGCTACCGCGGCACGCTCGCTTCGCTCGCTCGCCTTCGCGCGCTAATGGTCATGGTTCTAACCTAACCTAACCCACATGTTTCACCAGCCATAGAGGGGATCTGACGCAGACACGTTACTATAGAATTTGATAATTATACTAACTGAATATTAATTTGCTCGCTAAGATTTGGTGATCATTTACTAAATTTGGTGGTCGAATACAATTTAAAGTGGAGTCGTGACTATTTTTCTGGTGTTAAGTAGATATTTTTGGTTACAAAACTAAGGGTATCAAAGCATTTTATAGTGGTCATTATATTTTTTATTCCCATTTGTCTTTGCATACTCTTTCCTCTAACGCGTCCCTCGTACACATCTCTCGCTTTTTGGGATGATCAAAAACCTAGCTCTGATAGCCATTTCATACCAGAGCTGTTCTTAACCAGGCAAGGAAAATGAAGACAGCGACCAAGGGAAAAAGCACCAGTGGGATCCTCGCTCGCCGCCTAGCAACCTAGCACATCTCTAGAAGACAAGCACCCTAATGCTCAAGAAGCCATGTGAACTTGTCCACGCCTCGCGCCTCGCGACGTGAGGATAAGACTTGTTAACAGTTTCCCAATGAGTGACCCTGTTTGCTGAATTAGTGAAGATGTCGGCGAGATTAGATGGAGTTTGTAGTGTTTGGTTGAAGAAAATTTTGTGGCGCCAGTGACGGAAAAGTTACAAGGGAACCGCTTGTCTTGCTACGGTTATGCCAAAGAAAAGATAACGGTATGAGGAGCGATCTGAAAGAAAAGGGAGTTAGTGATAGTGTGACTATTGATACGACGGAATGGAAGAAGATAATGTGTTGCGCGACTAAAAGTTACATGGGATAAATGGAGGAAGATGATGATGATTGAAGATAATTTTGTGGCTTCGTGGCGGACGCGTTTTCAGGTTATGAAGTGTAGATAATATCTGTTGTGAATAGGCTAGATTCCATCATCCACAAATTGCAAAACTATTTAGTCCGTCAGTTAGAGTATTGAAAAATAATAATAATGAATATTGACAAAGATAAAGCGCATCAAAACTCGGGAGTGGGGGCTCGTGACGTCACGACTCACTAAAAATAATGCGAAGGTGTGACGTATTCAGAATTTTAAAAGCGTCGTAACTTCGTCAATTTTGGTTCCCGTAACAAAAGAAAAAACACGGGTCAAATATTTTTTGATAGGTAATCTAACTGACGGACTAATTAGATTTTTTCAGGACACAAGCCCATTCCTCTGTTAATTTGTGAGGAGGAACTGCGTTGGATAAATTAGATTTCATCATATACATAAACTCGTATTATCATCTTGGATAATGCCGGTGCGTTCAACTACTAGGTTCTAGCTTTAGACCAGTAGTGGTATTCTGTGAAAATCTCACCATGAACACCCTAGTGAAGTGAATTTGAAGTGAGCTGACAACCCATCTAATCGAGATGGCATGATGGGTCACGTTTTACCCCCATTCGCATCTCAGTAGCAGACTAAAAAATGCCTCAATTTCAAAAAAAAATTGACAGATTGCGACTGGCATGCGAATGGGAACGTTGCTTAAAAATTTTTAGAATTGGCGCTCAGATGTTGAACCCTAACGTCATTGCCGTTTCGGCTTAAAATGTACGGTCAGGTGCTCGTACAGTAGGTACATTCTTAATCATCAATTCTCAGTACCCACTCAAACATCTGCTATATAAACTTGACTGCGTTCAGTAAATATTTCCTTAGTTTATTGAAGTCATGTGTCAGCTCGATATGTGATAATCATAGTTGTTTGTATGTATCATGTGCAGCTAAGATTATTATTGATTCTTTACATATTATATGCTAATGTTAACACCCATGTGTTCTGTTGGTGCAGTACTTACGCTGTGAATTACGGGAAATTAAGTTTGACTACTTGCGTCTGTGTTTCCGAACGCTTTCAACCCTAATCTCTTCAAAGTTAAAGTGAACAGACTTCATCCATCGTAGACTTTGTCTCTGTCACCTCTGACCTAGACTGGAGTCAAGAGCAAACTCATCACAAGTGAAAAAACTACTAATTCAGACAGTTTCAAGAGCCGTCGGGGGCCACCACCTGGTGACCTCCGGCCACCGTAGGCGCGGGCCTGTGGACGGCGAGCTATGGGTGGCTCGCCGTCCGTCCGTCTAGTGACGACAGGCCGTGTCAACGGCGCGTTAGTGTTCCACGCGCGCCTCAAAGAGAGTCAGCACACAGAGGGGCCCGAAAGGGCCGACGCCTGCCGGAGTCGCGGGATTATTCGCAAGAGACACCGTGGCTCCGGAACACAAAGGGCAATGAAGGAACATGGATGGGTTTTAGTCAGTAGAAGTCTGACACTCCCTCCCGCTACACCCAGAGCGGGAGGAGTCATTGGATGATTTCCCATCCCTAAAAAAAAAAAAAAAAAAGACAGTTTCAAGAGTATTCACGCATTACATTTCTGTATTGCTGTCTGTTTCCTGATAGCGTCAACCTGAGGGTTTTAAAGGCTTTCTAGACAAGCGTGCTTCGTCTTCGGCCATAGAATCGTTTCCATCAGATGAGGTAGTGGGTAAAAAGAGTCTATATCCTTGTTGGTTAGCCCATTTATCAAGGAAGGCTATAGGCTATACAACATCACGCTACGGCCAATAGGAGCGGAGCTTTTATGAAAAGTGTATTGCAAGTGAAATTGTGCGGGTCAGATAGTAGGTAACCATAGTATAAATACTTGGATAGGTACTGTGGCTCATGAAAAACTATACGTGCTGCGCTGACGATATGAACGAAATTCGAATAAGTGCTGAAGTTCTTAATAAAAATCAATTTACCTTTGTGTAGATTCCATATTTGAGTTTTATGGAACCTCAGAGATGCAGGACCTAATATAAATATGCATGCAGTATGAAACTGATTCTTCCAACTTAGATTCTAATGAACTACATAGATGAAAATATTTACAATTCAATTTCAATCAAAATACCTAGTAGTACTTTGATTCTGATATTGCTTTCAGTTGCCTACGTTTGCAAAAAATATAAAATTAACCTATCACATACTGCTGTTGGTAATAATTTCTTTCTGAAAAAAGTTGTTTTTACCAAAGGTTCGACGATAATATTTGTTCTATGAATGTAAGAGGAAAAATGCAAAGGACATGAATCAACATTTTATGGAACAAAATATTTACTTGTCTTCATTTACTCTTGCTTCTTGCGGTTTGTTTGTTTGTATGTATTATAAACATTTGTTTATATTGGACGTCGTTTATTTAGTCGTCGAGTAAATTGATGGTGGTTGCGAATGAGATCCTTTAGCATAAATTATGGTTATTTTACATGGGATAGTAGATACTTATTAGCACTTAAATGTTAGGCGTTGAATTTCATACGAGAATCACGTTTCTTGTACTTAAAATTAAAAGGGCCCCTTTTATTGGATTATTACTTTCGTTTTTAATAGTAATGATAAGTGAAAAATGTTTCAATATTTAATTATTATTTTTTTACTTTCTCGGGTCCCTGGAGACCCGGTCCTTTGGTAGGCGTCCGAGGGGCCGAAACCAACTCGCAGAGGCCCCGTTAGTCATTTCAAATGTAATGGGGCACCAACAGACGATTATCCCTGTATGCACTGAAAGTATTCCCAAGGATAATCCCCGGTTGGAGCCGTACTATTGCAGAATATGGAAATTATATTAATTAAATTTATTATTATTATGTCAGGAAGTTAATAAACATAAATAATCTAGACAGTATGTAGGTATAATTAATAAATGAACAATATCAAACATACATTTACATATGTATGAGTTGTAATCGGCTTTGGTGGAACAATAATGTATGTTGTGTGCTTTCACTGGCTATAATCTGTGCAAAAAGCGATGAGATGGTGGAATAATGAAACAGAATGTGTTAATTGTTTTGAATTTGTAGTATTTTTGAAGTTGTATGTAGAGTAAATAAATTATTTATTTATTATCTATTTATTTAACAGTTTATGTACACACACAAATATAAAAAAAGGACAGCATCGTTATACCCTCTATTTAAAATTACTTACATCGACGACTCAACAAAATCTGCGTGGAAATGCATATGGCAATTAGACAGCACTAGCTTCTGCTTGCTGGATAAGATGAGCCGGATAAGTCTGTGTGCTATTTAGACCAAAATTTAATCTCCAAAGCAAAGGTCTTCAAAGTAAAAGGTATCCGTGCCAAATTTCATCCATACATTTCGTAACGGGTGCGTGCATATTGACTATCGTATTCAGATTTCCTAGAATAGGAGGTAAACCATAGGTAAAGCTATCCTAAGGTACAACAAGGGCATCAGGAGAGACACGGGTGAGTTTCAGTCAGTAAGAGTCTGACACTCCCTCCGCCCAGATAGAAAGCAGTCATTTGATAATATCCCATACAAAAAACATGCGTCGATCCTCACGTTACTATACCAGCCGCCAACCTGTCTCTACCCGACAACAATGTTGTCTGCCCATTTCGTCTATAAATAAAATATTATTAATTTAATTCTGGAAGCCACAAAAGGATTCCCTAATCGACCCTTTTAACCTTGACCAAAAGAGCTCATTAATCATGCCGGTACCGTGGTTGCCTCCCACTATGCCTTAGGGAAAAGATTGGGCTTGCGAGTGCGTGAGCGAAGAACCCATGGCTAAGTATAGGTTAGAGCCTAGTTGTTCTATTCATAGACTGATACATCCACTGCTGAACATGAGTTTGTCATGAAAGGTACTTTCGAGGATTAATTAATCTATTTGGATAAGCTGCGTGCTAAAAAACTGTTATATCGATAAAAACTCTTGGTTTTTTTATACCAATTTAATGAACGTAAAAGCCTAGCTTGCGTATACTTTTTTGTCTTAACTCTACATTTGTTTAATAGACCGAGTATCTTCTTATATATAAAAATGAATTGCTTTGTTACTATTGTTGTTATTATCCTTGGACATTTCACACAACGCCATATAGTCCCAAGCTAAGCAACCTAATGCTTGTGTTATGGTAACGAGATGGCTAATAAACTACTTATATACATTTTTTTTTGTAAATACATACATATTATAGATAGAAAAATACCCAGACTCGGAACAAATACTCGTAGGTCGTACAAATATATGTTCCGTGCGGGAATCGAACCCGCGACATGCTGCGCAGCAGTCAATCGCTCAACCACTGCGCCAACCGTGTCGTCAATTGCTGTTCGTTAATCTCGCTAAAACTCGAGAACGGCTGGGCCGATTTCGGTAATTCATTTTTTGTTTAGTTCGCCAGAATACAGGGAAGGTTTAAAAACGAAAAAAAAATGGGTAGTTAACGGGAGCGAAGCCGCGGGGCACAGCTATTAACATTTTAATTTAAATAGCTTTCGCCCGCGACTTCGTTCACGCATATCCCTCTTTTTCCTGTTCCCCTAGAAGTTTCGGAAAAACCTCTCTTAGTGCACCTCACGGAGTGTAACGGAGCTACATGCCAAATTCTAGCTTTCTACGAACAGTAGTTTCGGTAGCGCGTTGATCGATCAGTCAGTCAGTTTCTGCTTTTATATATTGTTACGTTGTTTTTCTTGAACCTAACATTTACCTTAGGTTTCCAAGTAAAATGATCATTGTAGTTTGTGCAACTGACTTTGGCTTGCGATTTATGAAAGGAGTTATTGGGTAGTTGTCAAACAAATAAAATTATATTGTTTAAGACAATTCGTTGTTTCTTTGCATTACAACCTCAACCCACCTTGCATCTGGGCTTTTGTTCCTACTCACTAGAGGGACAAAATCTCATATGTAACAATATAAATAGATATATATACATAGATAGATAGATTGTTCATATGTAGGTACATACAGTTAACATCAGCATTGAGAATACATATTTCCTACGTCAAGAATCTCAAAGTTAAGCATAACTTTTTACTCAGAACCTCTTTAACATCGTCCCTTAGCAACACTGTATCACCTTCAGTAAATGCAGTCTCAATCATTTTATTACAGCAGTTGGTACGGAGTGTAGTGCAATGTCGTGTTGCATGCGAGTGTCGGACACTGCTGAGAGGTGTCGGCAAACTTGTGGGAGACGTTCACGTGATGTCTGTATGACGCATGGAGTTTGTTATAAGCGGGCAGCGGAGCAATGAGCTATTATCTCAGTAATATCATCAGTGGTACTTTCAGAAAAAAGTTGTCCTGTCGTTGACATTACCACGAATAATAATGTTAAAGGCATGAATCGTTTTCCTACTCCTCAGCTGTTCTTTCCTGATTAATTTCATGTGGTCGCCACTATTGATTCTCAGAAATTACTGTAGGTAGGTAAAGAGAGGCGGGCTTGTTCAAAACACTGGCCAAGTGCTAGTCGGACTCGCGTCAAAGAGTTCGGAACCAATTTTATTTTTAAGCATGTTATTTTAACACTACAGACTTCTTATAAGTTCTTCTTCTTAATATAAGTGGGGGAGAGATAGTATGGTAATTTTTGGTCGAATTTCTTGAATAACTTCAAAACTATTAATTTATTTACATAACGCGTCAGTGTTTCGGTCACAGAAGTCCATATGTATATCAACCTTCAACAGAATTGGTCCAGTAGTTCCGGAGAAAACTGGCGGTGACAGACTGACAGACAGACTTCCTAGTGATCCTATAAGGATTCCGTTTTGTACGGATGTTAGGAACCCTAAAAATAATATAAAAGCGAAAACTAACTAACTGTGCAAAAAAAGTCTTGTAAAATATAAGGTCCTTCGCATATTATTAGTAAAGATATTTTTTTAAACTTTAAATTAAAAAAGTTTTGCGAAGTATTCACGAGTTTATGATGATAAGCCGGCAGGCTAATTTAAAAAAAAATACAAACTTAATTTTCTTTTTACTCATTAGCTGAGACAATCAATGCTCGCCACGTTGTATTAAAAATAATGGGCTTATTAAAACTTTATGTGGTCAGGTAAAGCCGCATGTAATAATAAAACATAGTGACAGTATTAAATTGCTGTTTATTTTTCAGAAAGACACCTACCTGATGGCCAATTCTACTAATTTTAAAGCAACGTTCGCATTCGCATCTCATTTTCAATTTGTCAAAAAAGCCTCAATTTCCATACAATTTTGACAGATTGCGACTGACATGCAAATGCGAACGTTGCATAAAAATAGTAGAATTCGTACTCTGGTGTTATATAAGGGTTCTGTCACACACACACACACACGCGAACATATCACACACACACTACACACGCGCACACACTTTTTATTCTTTTTTTTGTGGGATACTTGGCAAAAAATAAACTATTATTCTTGTTTTGTCTCCTCTGTGTCAACTACAATATAATCCTCTCCCTACCCATCATCTCCTTAAAAGTGTTTAAGATTTACGGCTATTATAAACCCACAATTACTAGTTTTTCAAAATGAATGAACCACCATATATTCCTCTCTCTTACCATCACCATCTGAACATATATCTCTCTCGCTCTCTCCTGCCTTGCACCACACCTCAGCATCTCTATATCATTGTACCTTCACATCACAAAGCGTGCCTCCATTAGTTTCTCTCTGTTAATGCAGCGACCATTGTTGTCTATGTCTCATTCTGTTTTCGGATACATGATACGGAATATATCTGTGTACAACTCGCACTTGACTGAGTTTTCCTTGTTATGTATTTTATTATCCTTTGTTGTATGTCGTTGTCGTCAATATCATCAATCATTTGTATTTAAAGGTTGATCGATGAAAGGGTGAAAGCTTTTTGCGTTGCTTACAAAATATGTGTGTTCGCGTTATGCATATACGTGGGAAATATATTCTGAGTAGCTTTTGCAAGCGACTTCGTAAGTGCGTATCCTGCTTTTTCTTGTTCCCGCAGCAATTTCGGGAAATCCTCCCCAAGGAACCTAAATGCCAATTTTAGCTTTCGGCGACCAGTAGTTTCGGCTAAGCGTTGTCTGTCAGTCACTTAGACACTCACCAGTAACGGAAGAATTTTTTACACATTTTGATTCATGCCACATTAACCTCCTTACTTCATCTGTCAAACGTGACAATACTGGCATGAAGTTTTAAGATAGTAAATGGTACATGAAAAACAATACGTCTTGCAATGTCAATATTTTTAATAATAATTTCCCAAACCGTGTACTGAATACAAGTTTGTATTATAATAAAAGCCGGACATATCAATAACAGACCGATTTCAAAATCCATTATCCGACATTTTGAAAACAATTTTCAATTCAGCAAAATGTATTCGAGCCACTCTGACGACTACATTGAATAACGAAGGTCTACAACAAATCGTAGCTACG
Source organism: Ceramica pisi (assembly GCA_963859965.1). Taxonomy (NCBI): domain Eukaryota; kingdom Metazoa; phylum Arthropoda; class Insecta; order Lepidoptera; family Noctuidae; genus Ceramica; species Ceramica pisi. The sequence continues at coordinate 4,902,948 of OY982538.1, forward strand.
TGCTACGGCTGCTACGCCGTAGCGCTACGAGCGCTACGAAAAAGAACAGTTGAACTTGGTCTGAAATATTCATGGGTTTATCAGTTACCGTATTGAATACATGTTTTTTCATGAAGATGAATAGTTTTCTTCTACGAATATTATGTCGAATTCTGTACTGCCTTTGAAATGGAAGTAGAACATCGAATTTATCCCGTTTTAATGATGTATTGAATTGAGCTTTCATTGTGATTGACCCTATTATTTTCTATAGGGTCACGAACTATATTTATACATTTTCTAAACATCTAAAGACTTAAATGATATGAAAATAGAAAATACTTGCTAGCTTTTTTCCATGGAGGATCCAATTGAATTGTGCGAATCGTCCATTTTTTTCACGTTATGTTCTAATATCTCTTTATTTTCAGTATGTTATGACTGTGTAAAACTTTTACAAGCCGAAATGCTTCTTTGTGGGGTTAAACGGAACAAGAACGCGATTGGGATGCCTATGGGTTCACCTTGCGAAACTATGTACAGAACCAGACTTTTTGAATGTGAGAAGAAAAAGACTGACCCTGGCTTTGCACGTGTGCTAATTATAATATTATAATAATATTCGTATACTTCCTCGTTTATCGCTCTTTGTGAAAGTGAATACTGTATCGAAATTCGTTGAGTGTAGTAGGTTTTGTACTATTTAGAGATACCAAATACATACTTATCCTATATCTTTTTTTTCGTTTTTGAATAATTGGCTAAACTGAGGCGTTAACCCATATAATTAAAATTGTTTGTACCTCATTGAGCATATAAAATTTCGCGAATGAATTATATTAAAATATCCTGAGTGCCAATTCTACTAATTTTCACACTTGCATCTCAGTCGCAAACTGTCAAAAACGTATGAAAATTAAGACTTTTTTGACAGTTTGCGATTGACATGCGAATGTGAAAGTTGATTAAATAGTAGAATTTGCCCTCTGTAGTATTGAAACACTTCAATGATAAAGAAATGGTTTTCAAAACAAAGTGCTGGTGGAATAAATACCCTTTCATTAATATGAAATGTTATCAAAATAAAAATAGACCTAAAGCAAGTGCTTACAATTGCCGCATTTCAAGTTTATTTAAAACGAATTTTGTTTAACAAAGTGAAAAGCATACTAAAACAACCATTTCACCTGTAATAGCCAGAAACATGAACAAAGAGAATACATACTCTTTGCAGGTTATTTTTATTCGTTATATTTTTGTAGAGCTTTTTTGTTCCATTTTGAAATTGTACTTTCCTTTTTTGTTTTTGATGATTTGGTATGTTTTTTTTTTTACCGAAAACAGCTCTATGTTGAAAATAACTAAGGCTCGCACAACATTGTTTCGATAAATAATAGACTGGTTTTTTCAACTACCGATCGAAAAACAACAAACAATAAATAAAATTGGGTTAGTTCTTAACTATAAATGTTTAGTTTAGTAACGGACCCAAAGACCTCTTGCACAGGTACTTTTTAGGGGTCCGTAACGGGTTATACGAGACCCTATTACTAAGACTCCGCTGTCCATCCGTCTGTCACCAGGCTGTATCTCATGAACCGTGATAGTTAGACTGTTGAATACAGATGATGTATTTCTGTTATGGTGCTCCCACATTGCCGTTAGAAAATGTTTGTAAACATTTTCTAACATAAAAACATTTACTAACAAATGTTGTCAATTGTTACATTTTATTAGGAACTGTTACATGTTATAAGTGCTCCTACACTAATAGAAAATGTTTACTAATGTTTAAAAGGTAACACATGTTTTATTTTGTTATAATTTGTTAACTAACGTTACTAAACAATTTCTAACATGAAAAGATTTTTTTATATTCGTGATTAAATGTTTGCTAACAAATGTTTACTAACGTTACTAAACATTTTCTAACGGCTATGTGGGAGCACCATTACAACAAATACTAAAAAACAGAATTAAATAAATATTTAAGGGGGTCTTCCTTACAACAAACGTGATTTTTTTGCCGTTTTTATAGATACGGAACCCTTCGTGCGCTAGTCAGACTCGCAGTTAGCCATATTTTTTTTTTCAAATAAAGCAGTTTAGTATTTGTAATAGTTACCAACACGTTGTTTCCAAGTAGTTAAAGTTTAAGTTCTTCATAATTTTGATAAAGCCACAAGACGAACATTCCGTCTCTGTTGAAGCTGTTAATCTATGCTTAAATTTCTTAAAATTCAACTCATTACGTGTGTAAATATTAGTTGTTTAAGTAGATTCTGTTGAAATCATTTTACATTATTTTTGTGTCCGTTAGGGCTCAAGTTACATTTTTTAGGAGTGAATAATCTCGATTAGGAAGTGTTTTTTTTTTCTTTCGATTACCTTTAAATTATCTTAAGTATTAGGCCCTGAAATATTTTAATAATATACTAGCTGCTGCCGCAACGTCGTCTGCGTCACATTTTTAATTTAAGCTGTGCTCCTATTGGTCGTAGCGTGATGTTATATAGCAAATAGCCTTCCTCAATAAATGTGTCATCCAACACTAAAATAATTTTTCAGTGCGAACCAGTAATTCTTGAAATTCGCGCGTTCAACCAAACAAACAAACGCTACGCCAATAGGGGCAAATCCTATTGGCGTAGCGTGATGTTATAAAGCATACAGCCTTCCTCGATAAATGGGTTATGCAAAAATATAAAATTTATCAATTTGAGGTAGTAGTTCTTGAATTTCGCGCGTTCAACCAACCAAACAAACAAACATTCAGCGTTATAATATTAGTTTAGGAAATAGTTGGTCCTATAATATTTTAGGATCTGTTTCTGAATTTGAGTATTAAGAATAAACGTGTCGAACCCAATTTTAACGTTTTTTATAATCATTCATATGTTCTCGTTTAACCACAGTCTCACCTGATACAAAGCGATGTTTGATGATAAGACACGCTCGCTTGGAAGTCACTTTTTCACTTTTGAATTAAAGAGCTGCAGCTTTCAGGAAACACAGACTCTGGTAGGGAATTCCACGCCTTACTTAGCGCAATGAAATTATTCCCAAAATGTTTTTAGGCTGAAGTATAGTTCGACAAATGATCGGAGCCCTTTATGTCTAGAGTGACTGCCTAATTTAAAAATATAATAGGCTAGTTTCCACCGTCAGTAAATTGTAAATCTCTTTAGTCCGTCAATTAGAGTGTTGAAAAATAATGGACATGTATTTTTTGTTTTTTTAAATCAATGAATATTGACAAAAATAAAACGCATCAAAACCCAGGTATTCCAGGGTTCGTAGCGTCAGAACGCACAAAAAATTATACCACGGCTAAAAATGAAAATTTTAAAAGTTCTTTGGAATCTTCGTCAGTTTTGGGTAATGTAAACAAACAACATCAAACATCGTTTGTTAATCTAACTGACGGACTTATTTGATTGTTTCAGTTTACAAGCCTATTGAATTTTAGTCAAAACAAGGACGCCATTCTACAACCCAAACTTTTATTCTAATATAACTCAACCCCACATCAGATAACAGAACCAACATCATCAAAACCTACAACTGTTACTGTATTGTCGACTGCACGAATCAAAGAGCCCACCATGTTTGAATCAGATTTTTCTACGTCACCAAATGAAATAGGAAACAGCGGAATCAAAATAAACACGAGGCTGTTGCTCGGCAGGACGTGAATATGGGATGAAAGTGGAATAAACGTAGCTTTGTCCGACATTGTTAGACAAATGTGAGGGTACAAATATACCACATGTTGGTGCATAGAGTGGTGTGGGTTGGTTTGATAGTTTTAAACTTTTGCTAGTCAGTTTTAGAGTTCCGTAACCGGGGATAATCAGTGGAACCTTATTACTAAGCCTCTGCTGTCCGTCTGTATGTCTGTCAAGGCAGACAGTTGAAATTTTCAGTGTGTATTTCTATAGCTGCTATATAAGAACATATACCCCCTTTAAATAACCCCCTTTAATTTTATTTTACTTATTACGGAAATTCACAGTGTGTATTTCTGTATTTCTATAGCTGCAATAGCAACAAATACCACCCCCCTCCTCCCTTAAATAACCCTCTTTACTTTTTATTTATTCAATTTTTGAGTCAGCCAGTCTTATCGGACTCAGTTGAGTACCAATATTTTACATAGAGTGATTGTCTGTCTGATACCTATCCACAACGATAACTTGGTAACACGTACACGTACCCTTTGGCAAGACTCTGCCAGATTTCTTTGTTCTGTTTGAAAATAACTCGATGCCCAATATGTTCTTCAGGGTCACCTCTGACTTGGGTCGCCGTCCGTCCGTCTCATGACGACAGGCCGTGTCGACGGCGCGTTAGTGTTCCACGCGCGCCTCAAAGAGAGTCGGCTCACAGAGGGGCCCGAAAGGGCCAATGCCTGCCGGAGTCGCGGGACTATTCGAAAGAGATACCGTAGCTCCGGAACACAAAGGGCACATGAAGGAACATGGATGAGTTTTAGTCAGTAGACACTCCCTCCCGCTCCGCCCAGAGCGGGGGAAGTCATCTGATGATTTCCCATCCCTAAAAAAAAGGGTCACCTCTGACTTACCCTTCCGGGTATACAGGCGTGATGATATTTATGTATTTATCTGTATAGGAAACTAGCTTCTGCCAGCTGTTTTGCCCGAATGTTATTCCAAAAATATCAAAGGAATACTCCTGGGCTATAAGTATCCTGCGATAGGATATAACATGGTCTAGACGTGAATAGGTTACAAATAAACAGACAGACACAAGCAACGTTCGTTTTCGCATCTGTCAAAAAGAGCTTCAACTGCTCTACATTGTTGGATGATTGCGACTGAGATGCGAATAATTCTAATTATTTTTAAACAACGTTCTGTTTAAAAATGCTTATAATTACCGCACCAAGTTATTGATATGGATTGGAACTGGTTAACCATTCTCGTAAAGTTCCTTCCAGAGCAAGAAGCAAAAATTCCCTTAGTTTCCATGAGACAGAATTCCAAGATTCTTCCCTACTTATGTTTTGTAGGTCAGTGATAAAAGCTGTAAACCTCGTCTTTGTGGGCTGCAAGGCGCTGCGTCTTGGAGACGCGTGGGCCGTGAAATGACTCTCATTCGAAAAGGTCAGAGGTTCAAACCGACTACGTTTATCTGTTCAAAATATTTGTACGTTCTTGTAGGTTGTGTTTTAAGGTACTATTATAGGACTTAGTGAGTTTTAGTGGTAGGATCTTTTCGTAGATCATCACTACATTATTATAAAACAAAGTGCGGTGGAGTCTGTCTGTTCGCGAAAACTACTGCACCGATTTTCATGCTGTTTTCACCAATGGATAGAGTGGTTCTCGAGGAAGGTTTTAGTATATTATTTGTCAAGCAGGCGAAGCTAGTACCTAGTAACTGAGGCAGAATGTGTGGGCAAGGCAATATCTGTTATTAGTTACAAACACCAGCGGTAGTACCTAATATTTAATTTTTCATTTAACAGAGTCATTCATGGCAAACAATAAATTCAACAAGGGTTTATTACATTTCTCAATAAAATAATCACTAACAAAAAGTAACCCACATGCACAAAACGCTTTGGGAACACATTCATTGTGCGTACAGCTAAGAAGTGGAATTCCCTGCCAGAGGCAGTTTACTGAAAGCTAACAACCTGGGAGTATTTAGGTCAAGAAAGATTATTAAAAAAGTTACCCTATATATGTTAACTTCGAGGTAAACCAAATGTGGAATAATATATATATTTTCCAGCCCATCTCTCATATTCAACACAGATAAATAAAACATACTTTTGAAATATAATAAATATTTCCTACTATCATACAGTCACTAATTCACACTAGACTTCATTTGTCGGCGCACCTGTTAGGACCGGATTAAACTGGATTTTACTGGATGTAACCAGTTTTATCCAGCCGCCCGATCTACCAGCTAATTACATGGATTACGGAGTACTTGGAGCGGGTCATTTTGTTTGGGGCTGTGTTATACAACTTCATTTAGGATAATGTGCTCTAAAATGGTGGATAGTTCGTGTAAAGGGGGGGATGATGCCGGTTTTGTGTTAGTGTTTCTTTTTATACACCTAACACTTAGTCGAGGAATATTCCGGCTGATGTATACACCACTAATTTTTAATTAGTACAAATACTTGAAGGGCTTATTAGAAAAGGTCTTGTTATTATATATGTAAAGTCTCAATAAATAATATTCATAAACAGCAAAGTTATTAACGTTTGTTTATATCCCAAAATGTCACACAATTTATGGTAAACGAAAAAATAAGCAATCCAAACTTTTCTTTTGCTCTTTAATTGGGCTTAGGACCAACAAAATTATCAACTTTTTACAATTAAGTAATTTTTAAGAAATCATTTAAGATACTCCAGTAAAAATAAATCAAATTAAACAATTTTAGGATTTCGTTATTTTTTACTTTTGACTGCAAAATTACGAGTAATGGGTACGGGAACAGCCCCATTTTTTTTTGTACTAATTAAAAAATAGTGTTGTATGTATAATTATGATTCGTTATTTTACAAAATAGCTACTAAGGGGGTGTAATTAACATCCTAAGATATAAATTTATTCCGTTAATGAGTGAGTGACTGACTGACAGCACAGCCGAAACTGCTGGTCGTAGAAAGCTGAAATTCGGCAAATAGGTTCCTTGGGGAGGGAGTTTAGGGCATTAAAAGGATATCCCAAAATTCGGCAAATAGGTTCCTTGGGGAGGGAGTTTAGGGCATTAAAAGGATATCCCAAAATTCGGCAAATAGGTTCCTTGGGGAGGGAGTTTAGGGCATTAAAAGGATATCCCAAAATTCGGCAAATAGGTTCCTTGGGGAGGGAGTTTAGGGCATTAAAAGGATATCCCAAAATTCGGCAAATAGGTTCCTTGGGGAGGGAGTTTAGGGCATTAAAAGGATATCCCAAAATTCGGCAAATAGGTTCCTTGGGGAGGGAGTTTAGGGCATTAAAAGGATATCCCAAAAATCGGCAAATAGGTTCCTTGGGGAGGGAGTTTAGGGCATTAAAAGGATATCCCAAAATTCCTACGGGAACGGGAATAACGGGATATTTGCGTACGAAGTCGCGGGGGAAAGCTTCTCTGAAAAAAAAATAGACATCTGGGCGGACAGCGAAGACTTAGTAATTAGGTACTGTTGGTTGCCCTTTGGGTACGTAACCCTAAAAACAACTGATCGAGATTTTGTCAAGTTATGCAAACATTAAGCTATTTCAATGGAGGTCTCGCGGTAATAATTGTTTCTAACGATGAGTTCAATGTCTACTTTACAGATATTGCGTTATTTCGGTTATTCCTTTCAATAAAATCTACATTAAATGACTCGTATTTATTATAATAGGTTACTGGTTTGCACCAAGAGGGCTATCAACAAGTTCTTCGGTAATCTTTAACAATTGGAAGATTATTTTTTTCATAGTTTTACTACCCGACTGCAAATGGAGCGCTGAGTTTTTTGGGATCTATTATATAGATAATAATAAAAAATAATTAAAAAGGATAGATAGAGCTATCTATCCTTTTTTTAGGATGGGAAATCATCAAATGACTCCTCCCGCTCTGGGTAAAGCAGGAGGGAGTGTCAGACTCCTACTGACTAAAACCCATCCGTGTTCCTCCTAATGCCCTTTGCGTTCCAGGGCCGCGGTGAATCTTTCGAACAAATTCCGCAACATCTATCTATCTATCCTTGCTGCCTTGTTGGAAGAAACTAGAGCACGACTGGCAAACGCAACGCAATGTGTTGGAACTCATACATATATTTCATGTTGTTAATTCGCGTTGTTCCGATATGTTGAAGGACTACATAATATTCACGATTCACAAATTCCATTAACTTAATTAATAACATAGAAAAGCTCTTTCTATTCACACAACACCTCTACTATCAAACGTTCCTCTACTCGAGTCGTACCACTACGTTTCGTCCCACTTCTTAAGGCCCGTCCCACATATGAATGTTACAATATGAGTAGGTCCTCCCTGAACATTTATCAAACCTTTCTGTTAGGGTTGGCCGTTAATTAACATTTCTAACTTAGACCCTTCTTCCTTAATTAACTGAGAATTGATATGTTCGGGTGACTGCGTTTACACGTCTTATCGTAACTTTGTTCGGGGGTGGTCAACCTTAATAATTTAATGTGTGGAACTGCCGGTTTGGGTTCTTGATCTTTTATTATATGAACGCATAGATAACTAAGTACTTAAAAATCAGGTTACTGCGAATCGAACCCGCGCTCAAGGTTTTATGAACGATTCATATTTTTTTAAACGATATACTGCCTATAGGTTTTTCTGTAAGTAATTTATAGGTACAGGACTATCTTCAGTTTAAAATAAAAATATTGTTAGCAAATTGAGTTGTGACCCATACATATTGGCTAACTAACAGGCTAAGTTAATTATAAGCATAAGCTGCTTTAGAGAAGCATGTATTCATAATTTTTTCTTTCTTTTTCAGGTAAGTTTGTGACTCCACAAACGACGTAGAACGATGTGACACAAAGTTCGTTAAATCTGTGAAAAAGCAACCTACTAAGATAGTGAGTACCCTTCGCTACCCCTGGATAAAAAGGATATGGTAATATCTGAAGAAATGAAAAAATTTAAGAATTACATATTTTTTCTGTGTATTGCGCAATCGGCAGGTAGAATCACCAAATCGTTATTTTGACTTGATTATTATATTTTAATAAATAGACGTATCTACACCTCTAGCTATGAATATTAAAACAATAAAAAAGCTCCCTATATACCAATAAACAAATCTAAAACGAAAGTAATTCACATGGGGACCATTAAAAGATTCGCCGTCCTCGCTGACCGCTGACCAAACAATCAGCTAACGATTCCATTTGCATAATGGCGAATAAACAAATGTTAAAACAATAACACGGTCAACTGCACGGCCATCCTAACAATTTGAATTTAAGGTCACCTTTATAACAAGGAGTTAAGGTTGGTTTTCGTGTTTCATGAGGTAGTCAGGATGGCCGTTCCGATATAATTATAAATTGAACTTTTTGTTTTTAACGCAACCATATTTTTGGGGATTGTTGATTTTAATCTACTGAGCATGGATGTGTTTTGTTTTGGAATAACAATGATTTTTACGTTTATTATTCAATAAAGGATCATACATCTTGTTTGTGTACGTTTAATCATATTTTGTTAAACAGGCAAAAGAATGGATATTTCTATATACCCGTAAGGCTTTCAATAATTGAAACAACTTGTGAATACTGAGTAGTAGGCTATCCGACGGTATTTTTTGACATGTTACCTGTAACTTGAGCACAGTCTACGTCAGGATTTCAATATTTAAAATAGCGGTTAATGCAACTGGATTTGCGTTTACAATATTTCAAAACGAGTAGTCAATTTGGCCATCAACAAAATTTGGACACCAAACCGAAGATTTCCGATCAATGCAAAATCTAAAACACAATAGATAATAGAAACATTCAATATTGCGGGATAGTGGCAAAATGGCGTCGATATGGAAGCCGCAGCCTCATATCAATGCATCGCATGCGGCGAAATTCCGCAAAAATTTAACCAATGCTTTTGAATATTTCAAATCGAAAGATGAGAGACAAATTTGTTTTACTTTTCTGACTGACTGAACGAAGAGTGTTTTTTTTTTTGTAAATATTCAACTAACATTTTGTGCGACTTTGCTGATTCTATTCCAGGGATAGTGAAAAGCTATGCCACGCACAGATAACTTAATTATTAGTTAATTTATAATTGCGATTGGTTAATGCGAAAGTATTTTCGCTATCGGATCAGTATCTCAAAAATAATAATGAATCTCTCTTACAACAAGAAACAAACCTTAGTCCTCTTAATCATAACTGCTGCGTGGTTAGTGGTGGAAATAACATAAAATACAACTCATGTTCATTTAAGCTACGTAATCCCTCAATCACCCTTTACAGAACCACGAAAGAAAAATGTTCAAACAAAAAGTTATTATTTTTCTTTAAAAGTAACAAGTGTCACCAAAGAGTTTTTTACCATAAATCTCGAGCAAGCTTGCGGACGCTTAACCGTATTAATTTAAATAATTTAACTAAGTGGTTGTATTAAAACATAGCGCCGCAAAACGTGGGAACTCAACTTTGAAGCTTAGTGCTACGCCTCGTAGCACTTATTTTGCTACGTGCGTAGCAAGTTCGTAGCTTCGTAGCGCACCCTCTACGTTAGCGACTGTAGAAGTTTTTCAAGTGTGGAATGGATTGAGTGAATGAACTTTCGAAGTTGTTTGAATAATATTGGGAAGAATAATAAATTATAAGCTTGAATACTTTTCTCGTTGTGTTATATTTTACTGAGGAATTTTATTTTATTTCTACAATCGCAAATCTCATCAAAATACTAGACAGAAGTATCATTTATGTCACAATAAAAACCGTCACACGATCCATGGATCTTCAGACATAACTACCATTAAACGTCTTTTTACGAGCCATACAAATTGTAACACGACCATAATGCGATGTAACTATAAACCGAGCATTGCCCACTAAAATTGCGGCCTATCTAAATTGGTCGTGTAAAAAGAGCCGTAGCTGTTTTACCTTTGGATTTTCACGCGTTTGGGTCTTCAATATTTACTGACAATATTTTGGGGGAACAATAAATATTGATGGTTTGACCTTTGTCCTTTGTGTTGCTATCTAGAGCGCCAGACGACGCAGATGTTATTGAATGATGCTCTAAAATTTTAGCTGAGATTGTTTTTCGTAGACGAAATGTTGAGCTGAAAAGGCCCCACTACTCCTGTTTGTGGCTAATAAATCATAGAGTTCATATAGCTGCATGGATGTACAGTAATCCTTATGAGTTGCTGTTACAGTTATCAGTGGCAGGAAGCTCATATTTCTGTTATTTTTAACCGACTTCCCAAAAAGGAGGAGGTTATCAATTCGGTTGCTTTTTTTATGTTTGTTACCTCATAACTCCGACAATTATGAACCGATTTGAAAAATTCTTGTTTTATCTGAAAGGATATACTTGCAGATTGGTCCCATTTAAATCATATCAAAATCGGTTACGAACTTTGGATTTTAAATCGAAATACCTGGAATTTGACTATTTAGATGATTCTTTGATAATCGAAATTGCGTATTTTGCTTTTGTGCGATTTTGCAGTGGTGTTGTTAGGTGTAGGGCACCACTAAAAAGTGAAAAAAAAAAAAAAACTTTTTACAAAAAAATACAACCGACTTCCAAAAAAAAACACTACAAAGTAAAAAATAACTTTAATTTCGGAAGTCGGTGTTTTTGTTACTTTCTTCGTATTTTTTTAATATTACTCTGATTTACCCAAAGTAGTCTACTGCTGGACCTCTAATCTCTCGCCAATGATCTTGATTCTCGGAAACTCTCATCCAGTTGATATCTTTCACATTGTGAAGTATCCCCATTCTCGAATTACATTGACAAAAACTTATATGAATAGAATATAATAGAATAGAAAACATGTAATTTACACACACCCACACATACACACACGCACACACACAGAAAACACAACAGCAACAAACACAGAGAATAAGAAAGGAAAAACTAATTAATGGTAGTATACAGTAAAATGGCGCTGAGCTTGCCCATATCGAAAGGTTTACCATCCCAGCGTCTATCTTACCAAGCCTATGCATAAAGCAATTAAATTCGTCGACACAATTAAAAATATTGGCTCCTAATGAATTTCCAATACACTCGCTTCCAAAATTAAAGTATCAGATCGTTTTTCAGATTCGATTTTTATTTTGCTAGCTAGGTTCTTTTATCTCTGCATAAAGTAAATGAATTTTCAGTTCGTTTAAATACAAAAATAGCTAGATTTTACAGGCATCTTTAGTCCATTTTATATAGTTTTTATTTAACGGAACGAGACTCGCGCGGCCAGTTTGTCTTCATATATTTTTATTGTAAATGTGGGACTCTAAAATGTTTTAGAAGATAAGTACAAAGGATTTGGCTTGAATGTATATTGTGCTTTAGTTAAGCTCGATTTTTCTTAAAAATATGTGGGCTATTTGGACGATGGAAAGTAAAGTAGATTTTTAATGGAAAATGTCTCTAATCCTCAGTTGAGGTTTATTCTATTCTTTCAATGATTGCGTTGAGTGGGTGCACATATCCAAAAATAAATAATTTGATATAACGTTGGTTAGTCTTTGTAAATAAATGCCGATGCATAGACAGGGAAATACATTGCATTTATTTTAGCAATACGGAATATGCATGAAAAAAGTATTTATGATCTAAACAGTTAACCTAAAAGTATTCGACAAAATAATACTAACAGTTAAATTAGAATCTAAATTGCTCGAAAAACGAGCGAGAAACAATTATTTTAAACAAATATATCTGTCCCTCTCGCGAAAACGCTGTTTTCTATGGCAGCTGTCTAATCGTCGTGTATTTTGACGTCACAGTTCGTATCGGACGTCTCTTTCTAACTGTAGTCTTTGAAGCTTTATAACTTCATAAATGATTAAAGTATTTAAAAATAATTTCATGATTGTTTACTAGACCTAATAAGTATTTTATTTTGAAAATAAAAAAATCGCTTGCATATTCCCTATTAATATGACTTGATGTGTCGGTCCTCTTAAAACTCATCCGTCGTAATATGCTAACATTATAAATGCGTAGTGAGAGATGTGTTTATTAAGAACCAATTGTATCGGCGAGGAGCTCGTGGCTAAACAATAACAGCCGCACAGGTTGATCTTAAGGGTTAAGGAACGCTTGCCGAGGTTGGTCTGTGGATGGGTGACCATCTTAACATACCGAGTTTCCTCCGTGCCTCGGAAAGCACGTTAAGCTATTGGTCCCGGCTGTCATTTAAAAATCTTTGGCAGTCGTTACGGATAGTGAGAAGCCAGAAAATCTGACGCCAGTCTTGCCAAGGAGTACGGTGTTACCCAGTTAATGGGTTGTGGAGGTCTGGTGGGCAGCCGCTCCACGTAAAATACTGGTATTTAGCTGAATCCGATTTGACTGGAAGCCGACCCCAATATAGTTGGGAAAAGGCTGAGCGGATGATGATGTAAAGGCTTCATTTACCCAGCCTCGTTCAGCGCAAGCAATTCTATTGGTTCTGAACAAACTTAACCTTTGCTTCTCGCTACACATCCTCGCATATCTCTTGTGGAAACGCAGCCGCACGCAGGTGCAGCCGATGGCAGAAGCTAATTAGATTTTAAATTAAGTAGAAGTTGTTCTGGACCTACATCTGTTATAAACAATCGTACGCTTAACCATCCTTTCCAAATAATATATCACTTCATTTACATCCGCCAACCACTCATACTTTAAAAAAATCCGATGAATTGAGAACCTCCTCCTTTTTTAAGTCGGTTTAAAAACATTATCCATATGGTAACGTACCATCCTATACTTTGTATAAACCAATTTCACGTACGCCGACTGGCAAACGTATAGAATGTATCAACCCGGGTATTTTGACCCGGGTATCCGGGTGCCCGGACCAAGGACACTTGTAGCAATGTTCACGATTTTGATAAAGCTCCTGTTCAACCCAGATTTCTGACAGTCCGTATTCGTTTGGTAGATTTTATTTGATATACTTTGAGCTTGTGGTTCTATGATTATGTTGCCATGGTACCTTCTGTGAAGAAGTTCGGTTTGATTGTGTTTCTTGACATTTGAGCCCTAAATAAATAATATTAATTCTTTAGGAGGCAAACGCTTAAGTGTAGGATTATTGATGTTCAGACAGCACATCAAGATACAGCAATCTGTCACTTCAATAGGTTTTCAACTTTAGCTCAAAGATATAAGGTTCAAGGTTGATTGGGTGAATTTGAAAGTTTTGGGTAGCTTGATGTGGCGACTGTACCTACCTTGTTTCTTATCTTATAGGAATGATTCTTGAGTTAAAAAAATATGATTCTAATTAGTCCGTCAGTTAGATTATCGAAAAATATAGGACACGTATTGCTTAATCAAATCAATAAAAATAGACGAATATTAAACGGATCAAAAATTAAGATTGGGGGCTTGTGAAGTCACTATTCTGTATAAAGTTTACCTTATGTGACGTCACACGAGCTCTCAACGCTCTGTTTAAATCGTCTTAATTTTTTGTCTACGTAAAAAAAGAAAAAATACTTGATGTACCCCCCGTAAAGTGGCACCCACCAGTAAAACGCCGAGCCTATGAAGGAAACGATTCGACTGTCTTGGATCCTGCAATCAAATTAATCAGAAAAGTACAGCGGAGGAGTAGAAAAATAACATTAGTCCTTATATTTCCATCAATTTTGTGTTACTTTCAGTCAGTTTTTTTCTTCAGTTTTGTTATATTAAATTTCTTAGAAAAATTATCCACACTAAAAGCCCCCCCTGTCATGTCCTAGTCACTATGACAGGCAAACACAAATTCTCATTAGTTAAAATAACATTTAGTTCCGTACCAAAGCGATTGATTTAACGGTGACGTTTCAACAAATTAATATAGCTAAATGTTTGTTTAACATTGGGCACTTATGGGTTTAATGAGGCTTACCGTACTTCAAATAGATTACCTTGTCGATATTGTAAGTGTATGGGGTTTCAATACTATAATTTTGATAGCTTTAAACGTAATAGACAATAAATAGCAGAGTGTACACGGTGGCTTTATTTAGTGGGTTTATTTTTTCCTCATTGAAAATCTTACTTGGGGTTAAGTACTCTTAAATATCCATCCATTCATCGATTCTCCATCTCCATCGTAGACTTTGTCTTTGTCATTTCTGACCTAAACTATAGCCAATATCAAACCCATTTCAAATAAAAAAATACAAATCAGTTTTTTTTTAAGCTTTTACACGTTGCATAGGATCTGCACTGAAACACAAAAAGGGTGTTTCGTTCAGTTAAATTAATGCGCGTATTCTTCTCACGGTAAAACGTAAAAACAGGCAAATTTTTATTCTTGGAAATTAATTAACTGATACTTCGTTATTATCACGATAATAATTGGAATAATTTTCGCCGCTCACGCGGACGATGCCGCTCGCAGAAGCTAGTGTACCTACTTACCTTTTTTTTTACTATTAATAAGCATACGTTTGACCGCTGTCTCACCTGATGTTAAGCGATGATGCGGTCTAACACGACGCGGACTTATATTGAAATAGATCTTTCATAGTTGTGGAAACTTGAACCTGTATAAATCTAGAAACTTGTCTGATCTCCAGGAAAAGAAATCTCTTCTATTTCTTTTCAGATAAAGTTGGAGAGAAACGTATGAAACAGCAAGGCAAAAATAAACATTAAAACTAAAACAAGTGCAATTTAAAAACACTACAACGAAGATTAGTTTCTTCATTTTCCTCCTCATAAAACAATGAGAGAGAAAAGTATATTTTCGAGAATAGAACTTTTCTTAACAATTTTCTACCAGACAATTGTTCCACAATACAATCTGAAACTTAAACTCGAAGGGACTCGAGTAACTCAAAAATTAATGTCGCAATCTACACAAATCAAAGTCGTAATAAGCTTGGGAACTGAATAACTTCACTCTAAATTAACTGAATGTAATGAACGAACTGTGGAATTGACTTGAACTCAGTTGAATGTACATTCACTGAGTTTAGGTTAACATGCAGAGTAAAGCCAAGACGCAGAAACAAAATAAAAATAATACTCAGAAAATTACGAAATATTGTATAGACAGTAGTTATTGCAGGAAAAAGTTTTCCATAATTTTGGCGTGAAAACGTCTAATGAAAGGTCCCAAAGGTTGACTGGTAGAGAATGCATTGTTGCATTAAGTCCGCCCATGTAACACTGTTGTACATAAAGTTTAAATAAATAAATAAATAATGAATCGAAGAACGGCTGCACACATGAAAAAGGATGGCTCATTGTCCCGTTACGCTCAATGTAACGAAAATGATCCAATTGTATTCATAAGTTGTTTTGTTATGACGTTGTCACGTTAAGCTATCGTCCGTAAACCGACTTACAGACAACCAATTTTTTTTGTGAGCTTAATCAATCAATCTGATGATGAGTGATTGACAGTCAACGCACAGCCGAAACTACTGGTCGTAGAAAGCGGCTTGTAGGTTCCTTGGGTAATATAGGGGTGCACTAAGAGAGGATTTAAAAAAAAAAAACGAAAAACGGGATGTGCGCGTGGGACGTCACGGACAAAAGCTAGTAAACTACCTGAATGAGGCTGACACAAGAACGTGGGTATTATCACAAGAAGAGATAGGCCTATGCTAAGCAGTGGGCAAAGACTGTCGACCATGATGACGAGCTCAATAACTCCAGAGTACAGTCGAAACATTGATTAACAAATAAAACAGTTTACCTGTATCTTTATTTGACTGTACATTTTATTTCGTCTCAAATTCCGAGACAAAATCGTGGTTACTTGGCGTATAAGAAGCTTAAATGTATTAACTGTATTACGGTTTGTCTCCACGCTCTCGTAATCCAAGAGACATGCTTTAATTTTTGTTTAGGATTATAACTTTTGTTTAGTTTTGGTTTGTTTGTTTTGATATACTTCGTGAACAGAAGGCTATGGGTTCCGTTTGTATGGGTGGATTCTGTGTGTTTTGACTTATAAAGGGCAAAATGTGATGACATTTCAATCAGTGTGCCAATTCTAATTTTCACATTCGCATCGCGTTCGCATCTCAGTCGCAAACTGTCAAAAACGTGTGAAAATTAAGGCTTTTTTGACAGTTTAAGATTGACATGCCAATACGAAAGTATTTTAAAAACAGTAGAGAGATGGAGAATATAACTTTTGATTCGGCAAGATACGTATGGAGATAAATACTGGTATAAAATAAAGAATTTTTTCAGCGATTGGACTATTATATGAAAAAAGCATCGGTGTTTAAAGACACTAAAAGTGGTGCAACAAGCACTTTAAAAGTGCTTCCCTTTCCGAACAGACGCACTTTAAAACCACAACACAATAATTTATCTTATTCTTGACTCCAAACTAAACAAAATACTTATCGTTATTGAGATGTTCAGGATAACGTTAGAGAAGATTATGGCGGATTTCGCATTGTTTCCTATTATCTCCGGCCCGCAACGGTTCGGGTCGGTTATTAATAATAACAAACGTTCTCACTTCAGGTAAGGGCGCTATTATTGGTTCAGGCCAAAATAAACTGACTGGTGAACATGCTATAAGTGTACTTGATTTAAGCCTATCCTGGTAGATAAGGGGTGACGTGCTTGACGTGCAAGTTTTGCGCTTCGAGACGTAGTTGATGATTTTATTTTTTTTCTATTGATAGGCATACGTTTGACCACTATCTCACCTGATGGTAAGCGATGATGCGGTCTTAGATAGAGTACGCTTTTTTTACTATTGATAGGCATACGTTTGACCACTATCTCACCTGATGGTAAGCGATGATGCGGTCTAAGATAGAGTACGCTTTTTTTACTATTGATAGGCATACGTTTTACCACTATCTCACCTGAAGGTAAGCGGTCGTTTATGATGCGGTCTAAGATAGAGTATGCTTGCTTAGAAGTAACCTGTTTACTCTTGACTTAAATACTCCTAGGTTGTAGATATCAGGAAACAGACTCTGGAGGGAATTCCACTCCATAGCTGTACGCACAATGAATTGATAAACTTTGATTGATGAATTGCTGTACACTTTGTTTTTAATTTTAAGCGGTTTCATTTCCCATTTAGGCGATTAGTAAAATTCAGTTTTCGTTGATTAAAAAAAATGACCCTTTTTACAGTTTGCAGTTAGCATAAGCCTTTGAAATAAAAATAATGTCTGCATTCAATAATTTTTTCTATGTATTTAAAATATTTTATCCCCTCCATGTGTCAAAGTCATGGGATGCCCTGAATAAATTAATTTAAAAATTGATATGAGGTGGCCAGGGTGTGTGGGACGTATTTGTGTCTCCAACGCTTTTTGAATACACACAGTATTAAATATAGAGCTTGGTCCGCGATCGGGCCGCTGCGCAATTTGTTGCATACATACAACTATTATTTTCAGCCTGTGTGCAGTTTAAAAAAGATAATCCCCTTTTGGAATGGATTTTCCAACTACCGGCTTTTAGTGATACACTGTACAATAAAATCTGGGAATTCAATACGTATGGAACTGGTATGGTCAGCAAGTAAAGTCGATTAACACTGTTATTTCACGTAGGTACATAGATTAATGCTATAAAGATAAAGACAAAAATGTTCGAAATACAAATACAAAATATACGCAAATAGACCAGTTAAAGGCAATTTTGAATAGTCAAAGTCTCAAATCTCAAATTGTTTATTGCAATCCATAATGTACAAATACAGGTGGTAAAAGTAAAAATAGATAAAATTATGGACCCTGTCGGGCACAGCAAAACTTTAAATAATTAAGAGAGAGGAAGAGAAGTCTCTCAAGTCTAGTCGGTCAAATAGATGAAGCTGATTCTGCCGCGCCAGCGACAATAGCAGCAAGTTGTTCTGCAGGAAAACACACTCACCGACCCTATCTTCAGCGTGGCAGTTGCACGGTCCAAAGAGCAGATCCTATGAAGAAGAACGTGCAAGAAACTCCATGGACACTCATTTAAATAAGTGTTCACAAAATCATGGTTGCAATCGTTATGAAATAATTAAAAACTGAAAATATACCATTCAAAAGAGATTGACTCTATACAATACAAAGATAATCTAACAATCTTCTGCAGGCCCAACAATGTTTTCGCTTTTTAATCAAAGTTTGGGCGCTTAAGTCGTTGTGGAGCGGACCAGCATTGAGCCAAGCATTTTTATCATCAACTAGCTGACCTGCGCAACTTCAGCTGCGTCACATTGTCCATTAATGCTCCGCTTCTATTTGTCTTAGCGTGATGATATATAGCATATAACCTTCCTCGATAAATGGGCTTTCTAACGTTGAAATAATTTTTCAAATCGGACCAGTAGTTCTTGAGATTAGCGCGTTCAACCAAACAAACAAACAGACAAACAAACAAACTCTTCTGCTTTATAATATTAGTATAGATGTACTCCCCTAGTTTATTGTATGCTTGTCTGCATAGTGTGCGTCAACTCAGCTTATTTTCAGGAACACGTTTCATGCAATCATGTCGGAAGTACAGTTTTGTTTCAAAACTGTTAGGTATGGTTTCATATCATCATTAGTCTGTTTCATATCATCATTAGTCTGTTTCATATCATCATTAGTCTGTTTCAATCATGTCGGAAGTACAGTTTTGTTTCAAAACTGTTAGGTATGGTTTCATATCATCATTAGTCTGTTTCAATCATGTCGGAAGTACAGTTTTGTTTCAAAACTGTTAGGTATGGTTTCATATCATCATTAGTCTGTTTCAATCATGTCGGAAGTACAGTTTTGTTTCAAAACTGTTAGGTATGGTTTCATATCATCATTAGTCTGTTTCAATCATGTCGGAAGTACAGTTTTGTTTCAAAACTGTTAGGTATGGTTTCATATCATCATTAGTCTGTTTCATATCATCATTAGTCTGTTTCAATCATGTCGGAAGTACAGTTTTGTTTCAAAACTGTTAGGTATGGTTTCATATCATCATTAGTCTGTTTCAATCATGTCGGAAGTACAGTTTTGTTTCAAAACTGTTAGGTATGGTTTCATATCATCATTAGTCTGTTTCAATCATGTCGGAAGTACAGTTTTGTTTCAAAACTGTTAGGTATGGTTTCATATCATCATTAGTCTGTTTCAATCATGTCGGAAGTACAGTTTTGTTTCAAAACTGTTAGGTATGGTTTCATATCATCATTAGTCTGTTTCAATCATGTCGGAAGTACAGTTTTGTTTCAAAACTGTTAGGTATGGTTTCATATCATCATTAGTCTGTTTCAATCATGTCGGAAGTACAGTTTTGTTTCAAAACTGTTAGGTATGGTTTCATATCATCATTAGTCTGTTTCAATCATGTCGGAAGTACAGTTTTGTTTCAAAACTGTTAGGTATGGTTTCATATCATCATTAGTCTGTTTCAATCATGTCGGAAGTACAGTTTTGTTTCAAAACTGTTAGGTATGGTTTCATATCATCATTAGTCTGTTTCAATCATGTCGGAAGTACAGTTTTGTTTCAAAACTGTTAGGTATGGTTTCATATCATCATTAGTCTGTTTCAATCATGTCGGAAGTACAGTTTTGTTTCAAAACTGTTAGGTATGGTTTCATATCATCATTAGTCTGTTTCATATCATCATTAGTCTGTTTCAATCATGTCGGAAGTACAGTTTTGTTTCAAAACTGTTAGGTATGGTTTCATATCATCATTAGTCTGTTTCAATCATGTCGGAAGTACAGTTTTGTTTCAAAACTGTTAGGTATGGTTTCATATCATCATTAGTCTGTTTCAATCATGTCGGAAGTACAGTTTTGTTTCAAAACTGTTAGGTATGGTTTCATATCATCATTAGTCTGTTTCAATCATGTCGGAAGTACAGTTTTGTTTCAAAACTGTTAGGTATGGTTTCATATCATCATTAGTCTGTTTCATATCATCATTAGTCTGTTTCAATCATGTCGGAAGTACAGTTTTGTTTCAAAACTGTTAGGTATGGTTTCATATCATCATTAGTCTGTTTCAATCATGTCGGAAGTACAGTTTTGTTTCAAAACTGTTAGGTATGGTTTCATATCATCATTAGTCTGTTTCAATCATGTCGGAAGTACAGTTTTGTTTCAAAACTGTTAGGTATGGTTTCATATCATCATTAGTCTGTTTCAATCATGTCGGAAGTACAGTTTTGTTTCAAAACTGTTAGGTATGGTTTCATATCATCATTAGTCTGTTTCAATCATGTCGGAAGTACAGTTTTGTTTCAAAACTGTTAGGTATGGTTTCATATCATCATTAGTCTGTTTCATATCATCATTAGTCTGTTTCAATCATGTCGGAAGTACAGTTTTGTTTCAAAACTGTTAGGTATGGTTTCATATCATCATTAGTCTGTTTCATATCATCATTAGTCTGTTTCAATCATGTCGGAAGTACAGTTTTGTTTCAAAACTGTTAGGTATGGTTTCATATCATCATTAGTCTGTTTCAATCATGTCGGAAGTACAGTTTTGTTTCAAAACTGTTAGGTATGGTTTCATATCATCATTAGTCTGTTTCAATCATGTCGGAAGTACAGTTTTGTTTCAAAACTGTTAGGTATGGTTTCATATCATCATTAGTCTGTTTCAATCATGTCGGAAGTACAGTTTTGTTTCAAAACTGTTAGGTATGGTTTCATATCATCATTAGTCTGTTTCAATCATGTCGGAAGTACAGTTTTGTTTCAAAACTGTTAGGTATGGTTTCATATCATCATTAGTCTGTTTCAATCATGTCGGAAGTACAGTTTTGTTTCAAAACTGTTAGGTATGGTTTCATATCATCATTAGTCTGTTTCATATCATCATTAGTCTGTTTCAATCATGTCGGAAGTACAGTTTTGTTTCAAAACTGTTAGGTATGGTTTCATATCATCATTAGTCTGTTTCAATCATGTCGGAAGTACAGTTTTGTTTCAAAACTGTTAGGTATGGTTTCATATCATCATTAGTCTGTTTCAATCATGTCGGAAGTACAGTTTTGTTTCAAAACTGTTAGGTATGGTTTCATATCATCATTAGTCTGTTTCAATCATGTCGGAAGTACAGTTTTGTTTCAAAACTGTTAGGTATGGTTTCATATCATCATTAGTCTGTTTCAATCATGTCGGAAGTACAGTTTTGTTTCAAAACTGTTAGGTATGGTTTCATATCATCATTAGTCTGTTTCAATCATGTCGGAAGTACAGTTTTGTTTCAAAACTGTTAGGTATGGTTTCATATCATCATTAGTCTGTTTCATATCATCATTAGTCTGTTTCAATCATGTCGGAAGTACAGTTTTGTTTCAAAACTGTTAGGTATGGTTTCATATCATCATTAGTCTGTTTCAATCATGTCGGAAGTACAGTTTTGTTTCAAAACTGTTAGGTATGGTTTCATATCATCATTAGTCTGTTTCAATCATGTCGGAAGTACAGTTTTGTTTCAAAACTGTTAGGTATGGTTTCATATCATCATTAGTCTGTTTCAATCATGTCGGAAGTACAGTTTTGTTTCAAAAC
Source organism: Ceramica pisi (assembly GCA_963859965.1). Lineage (NCBI taxonomy): Eukaryota > Metazoa > Arthropoda > Insecta > Lepidoptera > Noctuidae > Ceramica > Ceramica pisi. The sequence continues at coordinate 4,925,101 of OY982538.1, forward strand.
TGTTAGGTATGGTTTCATATCATCATTAGTCTGTTTCAATCATGTCGGAAGTACAGTTTTGTTTCAAAACTGTTAGGTATGGTTTCATATCATCATTAGTCTGTTTCAATCATGTCGGAAGTACAGTTTTGTTTCAAAACTGTTAGGTATGGTTTCATATCATCATTAGTCTGTTTCAATCATGTCGGAAGTACAGTTTTGTTTCAAAACTGTTAGGTATGGTTTCATATCATCATTAGTCTGTTTCAATCATGTCGGAAGTACAGTTTTGTTTCAAAACTGTTAGGTATGGTTTCATATCATCATTAGTCTGTTTCAATCATGTCGGAAGTACAGTTTTGTTTCAAAACTGTTAGGTATGGTTTCATATCATCATTAGTCTGTTTCAATCATGTCGGAAGTACAGTTTTGTTTCAAAACTGTTAGGTATGGTTTCATATCATCATTAGTCTGTTTCAATCATGTCGGAAGTACAGTTTTGTTTCAAAACTGTTAGGTATGGTTTCATATCATCATTAGTCTGTTTCAATCATGTCGGAAGTACAGTTTTGTTTCAAAACTGTTAGGTATGGTTTCATATCATCATTAGTCTGTTTCAATCATGTCGGAAGTACAGTTTTGTTTCAAAACTGTTAGGTATGGTTTCATATCATCATTAGTCTGTTTCAATCATGTCGGAAGTACAGTTTTGTTTCAAAACTGTTAGGTATGGTTTCATATCATCATTAGTCTGTTTCCCAACTATATTGGGGTCGGTTTCCAATCTAACTCGATGTATCTGAACACCAGAGGGCCAATTCCACTAATTTTCACATCGCATCTCAATCGCAATCTGTCAAAAATGTATGAAAATTAAGGCTTTTTTGACAGTTTGCGATTGACATGCGAATGCGAAAGTTGTTAAACAATTAGTAGAATTGGCACTTAGTAAATATTAAGTTGATATGGAAAAATTTCTCATTTGACCTCGACAGCCCAGTTTCTGGGTAAAACTATACCCCCTGGTAACACTGAGGCTGCTTACTACCCCCTGCCAGGTTTGAGGAATTGGTTCGAGAGAGTCACCACGGCCCTGGAACGAAAAGGATATTAAGAGGAACACGGATGAGTTTTAATCAATAAGAGTCTGACACTCCATTCCACTCTGTCCAGAGCGGGACGAGTCATTTAATGATTTCCCATCCTTACAAAAAAAAAGGTTGTTTGCAACCTGGTTATTTAAAAAAAACTGGCCGTGTCGGACTCGGGTTCCGAACCAATTTAATTTTTTTAACATGTTATTTTAACACTTCAGATTAGCACTCCTTATAGGTTTTCATGTAATCTTTAGTTATAGACTATAATCTGCTTTTTTTTTCGATATATCAGGCTCAGTAGTTTCGGAGATAATGGTAATTTGTGGTCTAATTTCAAAACTATTTATTTTAAAATTATGTATAGAAAACCCTCACAGTCAGCACTATTATTTGATAAACTTTTAGTTTGAACCCCAAAATTAACCTCCACACTCAGAATTTATTTATTTACGCCACTCGTCCATGTTTAGGTCACAGAAGACAATGTCTATACCAAATTTCAACAGAATCGGTCCAGAGATCCGGAGAAAACTGGCCGTGACAGACGGACAGACAGATACCAGAGTGATGCTATAAGGGTTCCGTTTTTTTCGGAACCCTAAAAAACACTGGAGTGTCAACAGTATTTCGTTGCCAACCGTACATGTACGCAGGTGAGTGTTTTAACAAGCTCAAATAAATGTACAATTATTGTTCACAAAAATGTACATAGATTACATACATACGTTTGGAAAAAATGTTAAACTTCAAAAATATGCGCGTTATGTTTTTGTGTGGGTGGAGTCCTGAAATACAGTTAGCATTGTTTTAGTTTGAGGGGTAAATTTCGCTGTTAATTAGTGATTGTTCCCGCTTCAAAATGGTTTGTGTAATACAAAATGAATGTAGAATTACATAGAATTCGTAATAATTAGTTACATAATAGTTTTCTGCGTATTTATACAGTTTAATGTTAGTTATTTGTGTGTTTAATTTAATTTAGTTTTAGGCATGTTATTATGGAGTACCTTATCCCTCATTTGCAATGTATTTTGAGTATAATTTATTAGTATCGCAAGAGAATAATTTAAAAAAGCTCGTGGCTAAATAATAACAGCCGCACAGGTCGATCTACAAGGTTAAGCAACGCTTGCCGAGGTTGGTCTGTGGATGGGTTACCACCTTAACATAACGAGTTTCCTCCGTGCCTCGGAAAGCACGTTAAGCTGTTGGTCTCGGCAGCCATTTGAAGATCTTTAGCAGTCGTTACGGATAGTCAGAAGCCAGAAAATCTGACACCAGTCTTGCCAAAAAGAACCGTGTTACCCAGTTAATGGGTTGTGGAGGTATGGTAGGCAGCCGCTCCACGTAAAATACTGGTTTTCAGCTAAATCCGGTGTGAAGCCGACCCCAACGTAGCTGGGAAAAGGCTAGGCAGATGATGATTACAAGAGAATAATTTAATATTGAGTTAAAATAAACTTTTAAAAGCAATGAGGCATACCCTGATATTCTAAGTCGTTCTCTGGACTTAACATCGACTGAGCACAAGTGCTCGTTTACAGAGACGCGGGGCGTTGGGCGGGCCCCGCTGCGTGCGTAAATCGCTTCTCCGTAAACGCTCTCATACAACGCCATACGTATGAATTTAGTGCAAGCCCCAAGCGTGCGACGCCGCGTGCGTAAATCGCTTCTTCGCTATTGCAACGCGCAACGCCCCGCATCTCCGTAAACGAGCACTTAATGGAATATATAGATATATGTAGCTTGTTACAGACAATTTACGTCCTCGATTCAAAAGTTGGAAAAGATGGAAGCAAGCTCAAAAGGCGTCAAAGTCTTCTTCAAAATGTATCTATACTAATATTATAAATCTAGTTCGAATTGAAAAATTTGTATAGTGTTGGATAGCAAAATTCGAGGAAGGCTATATAATAATATATCATGCTACGACCACAAAGAGCAGAGCATGAATGAAAAATGTGACGCTGACGCTGTTGCGCAGGTCAGCTAGTTTAGAAATGGTGTTATTATGTTCTTACCACTTCATGAGTTCAAGTATTTAAGACGCAGTAAAAACCAAAATACATACAACTAGATAAATTTGACTTGCAATCGTCATTTTTTTAAATCCTTAATACTCTATGGCAACCCTATCTCAAAATCCCTACGGCCATGCTCTTCATTTCGTTGAGCACATAAGCCAGGAACATATGAAACTGGAATATCCCGTGCATCACCTACACGTTTGTGGGTTTTCTCAGTACTCACCCGTTCTTATCCTGCTTCGCTTTAATCTAAGCTGTCTTGCAAGTAATATTTTGATATTACTACAGTTTCTTGGAGTACGGAGAAAATTAATTGAAGTTCTCTAGCGAAGTGAAGTTTATTATTTTTGAGTTAGAAATTATTTGTGCACGGGATTGGATGTCGTGAATAGCAGAGGTGTTAATTAGTATTTTGCGTACGAGCAAATATCTATAGATACATTTAAATATATAAAAACAACTGACTGACTGATCGATCAAAGCATAGCCGAAACAACTACTGGTCGCAGAAAGCTAAAATTTGACATGTAGCTGCCTTACACTCTTATGGGGTGCACTAAGAGATAATTTCCCGAAATTCCTACGGGAACAGGAAAAAACGGGATATGCGCGAACGAAGTCGTGAGCGAAAGCTAGTATCTTATAAGCCCCAGAACATTTCGATACTAGCAACAATTCCACATAAGTCTCACTCGACCGCACACAAAAGAACCTTTACACACATATTACATTGTACTCACAACCTGTTGTATTGAAATCCCTTTGTTCAGCGACCCATTGCTCTTTTAAATCAATATCGCTGGGATTTTACACGTTGCCGTCGACCTACATTTATTAATTGCACGTTGCATCCCTCCCGGGCAGGCGTAGCCACGTGAGTTCCACTTGAAACCGCCCGTACCGGTATGACCCGGTTAATAACCGCCGTGAACCGGTTCGTACTGCCTTTGTCCGGTAATGGGCGGAATTATAGTTCCGAATTGTTTCCGTTCAACTTTGAAGTATTTATTAAAATAATTTGCGTTGCAATTCATTGAAAATACTCCTGTTTGTTACACACGATTTATTCTGCGAATTTATTTTCCGTGATTGTATCTCAGATTTTTGTTAACTCATTTACACGACTATAACAATAAAATTTCAGGCCAACAAAGACACATTTCGATTCTGGCTATAAAGATATAAGTTGATTGTAAACACGATTTAATGTATTCTATTCTATATTTTTATATGGGAAGTAAAGCTGAAGTCGCCTATTCTGCCAATGTCTAAAGTGAATTGGGAAAACAAGCGTGTAAGGTAAATGAACCGTATATAGAGAACGATTTAATATAGAAATGGAACGCACACTTTTGACATCTGTCAACAGCAGTGCTATTCTGTAACAACATTTTCGTGTCTCGACAGCGGAATCCGAGGTGAGTTTCAAATTCGTATAAATATAAGACCTTATGATGTGTGAAATAAAGTTCACTTTGTAAGCTTAGTCACTCAGGTGAAGTCGATATCGAAGTGGTTATTTACAGAATAGACTAGCTGGTCTTTTGACAGCTAACCTGTTCTTTGCTGTTTCCGATTTCCCTTGGTCGGTATTGTTGTGCTTTGTCTCTAGCGTGTGATTATAAGTCTATGCGAAATAAAAATTGTATTCTAGTCCTATCTTATATCAATAACTAGCAAAAGTCTAACAAAAGAATCTGATATCAACACTTGAATCAATAACACACAGATGCACAGATACCGTTTCGAACGAGAAAGGTATTCATCCACATCTGGTACAACTTCAAACCATCTAAAATACATTCGGAGAAAGGTCAAAACCGTTCCAGGACGTTGATTAACCAGTTTGAACCGCTTTTGTCCAGTAATCTCGGGAATTATTCCACATCGTTGGCTGGTTTCTCAGTCTGTGCGATTTGAAGCCATTGAAAGGAGTCAGATATTATATCTTGCTATGATTAAATTCCGCCTTTAATTGAATTGATTAATTAATCGCTGTCCGGTTCTGTTTTGAGTTTATCTTTGAGGTTTAATTTAATTGTTTATTGTTTTGTACGTGATTTGAACAATAAGGACTTTTGCTTTTGAGCGGGTTCGTGTTTATCGCGATTTGTGATTAGTAAAAGACCTTATCCAAAGGCAGTGATGTCGTAAGATGAATGGCTGGTAAATGATTGCCGTATTAAAAGTTTTTGTTAAATAAGATAAACGGACAAAAATCCCAAACATGCTGGAAATGAGTTCTGTTTGTTATCCTTTAACTCCCTTGCTATGTTTTTTTTTTCAATTATTTTCAATGTACAAAGACGATCCTTCTACAGATTTATTGTATGGATCTTTTCGTTGGTATTAGACACACAAAATTCTTTTAAAAGCAGTGAATACCATCCAATTTTATAACTAAAACGTAATTACTAGCTAAAGGGGGCCGAGTCACCCGCGTCCGTAGGAGAATACCCTTCAGCGAATCCCTACACGTGGTCCCCGGGTGGTGCTAAACAGGTGACACTAACCGCCTCCGTGGTCTAGTGGTTATACCACCTGATTCAGGCCCAGAGGTCCCGGGTTCGATTCCCAGCGGGGGCAAATTTTTTGCTCGGTTTGGTTGGTGGTAGGACTTGATCTAAGTCCGCCTGGCAAGCTACTACCATCATGTCTAAGTCTGTCGCCATAACAACAATGTTAACAGCATTGTTGTGTTCCGGCAGTTAGAGGTATGATAGCCAGTTCCTCTGACTAAGAGGATTCCGGGTGAAACTCGCTTCCATCTTCGGCCTAATCATCACTTTCCATCAGGTGCGATTTGGGCCAAGAGTTTCCCCGCATAAAAAAAAAAAAAAGAAGGTACTTACTAAGCTTATGGGAGTGTTAGCAGTTTCAAATGACAGCCGAACCGCCAGTTTCGTCGTTAACGTGTGCTAACTCCAAATTGCGCGTGCCCACAAATTATACATGTAGTACACCTCTCCTACCTACTTAGCCTTTTCCTAGCTATGTTCTGGTCGGCCAGCCTAAGCGAATCATCTGCCTTTTCCCAACTATATTGGGGTCGGCTTCCAGTCAAAACGGATTCAGCTGAACACCAGACTTTCACAACCCATTAACTGGGTAACACGGTACTTCTTAGCAAGACTGGAGTCAGATCTACTGGCTCTTGATAATCCGTAACGACTGTCAAAGATCTACAAATGACAGCCGGGACCAACGACTTAACGTGCTTTCCGAGGCACAGAGGAAACTCGATATGTTAAGATAGTCACCCAAGCGTGCTTAACCTTGGAGACCAACCCGCACGGCTGTTTTTATTTATCTCGTGGATAAATAAAACAGCCGCGCGGGTTGCTCCTCGAGGCCAGCCTAAACGAATGCTCCATGTAAAATACAGCCAGTCAGCGAATATTGGTAGTCACGACGCAGTTACTGGTCAGGTAACAGGATACCCATTGGTAATACTTGGCTTTGCTGACAGACTTATTTGTTTTTAAGATGAGTTAGCACCCAATGACTCCATTCGCTCTAGGCGTAGCGGAAGGGAATGTCAGATATAGTGACTAAAACCTATCCGTGTTCATTCGTTTCAGGGCCGTGGTGACTAATGGGCTTGTGCCCTGAAAAAATCTAATTAGTCCGTCAGTTAGATTATCAAAAAATATTTGACCCGTGTTTTTCCTTTTGTTACGGGAACCAAAATTGACGAAGTTACGACGCTTTTAAAATTCTCAATACGTCACACCTTCGCATAATTTTTACTGAGTCGTGACGTCACGACCCCCACTCGCGAGTTTTGATGCTTTTTATCTTTGTCAATATTCATTGATTTACAAAAACAAGAAATACGTGTCCATTATTTTTCTATACTCTAACTGACGGACTAAATAGTTTTGCAATTTGTGGATGCTGGAATCTAGCCTATTCTGTAACCCTGGCTGGCACTAGCCCCAGCGGGCCCCATTTATTATGCTGACTTCTCTTTCCTTGACAGATTTGCGGTTTTCTGACTACCTGTAAGGACTCTAAAATATCTTTAAATGACAGCGGGCACCAACGGCTTACTTTTGGAGACACAGAGGAGTCTCGACAATCATGTAATGGATGGTCACACGTCTACAATTTTCCACAAATAAAATATTAGGTGTGGTAGACACCAGATACATTTATTGACTTTTCTAGTACCAAAAACAGAAATAAAGACATGAAACTGTCCTGCATCGACTTCTATCGTGATCCTTTATGTTCTCTAGTACTAATATGCAATTTTATCTGGCATTTACTATAGTACAAATTCACAAAACTCTTCGTCATCATCTGCCTAGTCTTCTCCATACTATATTGGTGTCGGCTTCCAGTCAAACCGGATTCAGCTGAATACCAGTATTTTTCACAAAACTCTACGTAATAGTGGTTTAAATGACTATTTTATTTATAGTAGTCCCGTATCATGTTAACAAGGATATAGTTAGCGCCGAGTACTAGCTGATGTCATTCACAGCGGACTGTTGAAGAGATGCTATGATTTGAATGGTAGGAATTTGAGCGTTAATTGGGTACGGAATGTTTGATCTCAAGGTCGAAATTCCTATGGTTAGGAGTAGGCACTTATGTTGAAGAGGATGACAATCGAGTGAGAGATGTTTGGTTGAGATCTTTCTACTAGACTGAAGGGTTCTTGAAACGGCAATTCCATGTTTATCATATAAGATTGATTTCTATATAATGTTTTGGTTAAAATCTGAACAGCGTTGTGTTTTGAAAATGCTGGCAAATAGGGCAATACTTCCACCATACTCTTTCTAGGGTTCCGTACACGAAGGGTTACCAACGGAACCCTATTATTTAGCATCCGTCCGTCCGTCCGTCCGCCTGTTTATCATCCAGCTGTATCTTATGAACCGTAACAGGTACACAGTTGTTTTCAAAGTGTGTATTTCTATTGCCGTGCAAGATATGTGTTTTTTTTTCAAGAGCTTGACTCAAACTTGGTGGTTATATGCCTTCCAGCAGCGTTGTGTTCCAGACCAGTAACTAAAGGAGTTACTAGCATGTGAGATATTTCAGGTTCGACATCTAAGGTAGGCTTACACCCGTTGAGCTCCTTTATATTTTTAGACTGAGCTACAAGAGACAGGTCCACTCAAATCTGTGTAGTACTTTCCTCAAAATAGCACTATATTGTTCTCAAATGATTTGACCAGTACGATTGTATGGACTTTGAGACTAGTGCGACTTTGACATCTGGGTTTGTTTCGGTGTTTCTTCTCAGGGCGGTCAGCTAAAAAACACCGGCTTCGTCTAGTTTAAAATGACTAAAAAAATATTGACGTGTAAAAGTGTTATTTACAACCTACTTACAAAATAAATATCACATAGAAAACTTTACCCCCAAACAGGTCCAGGCCTAGTTTTGGGGTAAGTTCTTTGTGGCAATACACTCGTGTGCTACTTTGTTATGACTGTAATCCTGTATTTGTAGTGTCAATTTTTTTTACATGTTATCCAATTAGGTACATCAGAAGAGCTAATAATATCACGCTATGCCAAGATAAATTGGTCACCTATGAAGGGTCATTGACACATTTCACCATATTTCAATAGGTTCGTATATTTTGAACTGTACCCAGATGTGTCTGTGACAATAACTTCCAACGGCCAACACCATTTGATTGATGGCTGCGTTGATTTTATGGACGGCTAAAAATGTACCCGTGATGCGAGAACGCGATATTTTGCGTTCCAATCATGTGTCATGTATTTCTATCGCTACTTTGAGGATACAACTGAATTGGTCATTTGATAGGGAAAAACTGCACCAGTGGTTATTTTAGGTAGAGTAAATTGTGCATTTTAAATAACTTTACCACATGACAAACTTCAGTGTGAATCAGAACAACTCTTCAACAGTTGTGAAAGACAGTGAATAAATAGATAACCACTCTTAAGTCGGTTTCTGAGGAGGCTACACAACTTGCTAACGCAATTCCAGCGGCTCTAAAGGCATCTTTAGGCTATGGTTCTAAAGAGTCAATTAAAGTCCCCTGCTGGATGGTGAGTTTTACTAGATTCTTCTTACCTCGTCAAAATCTGTCAGGAGGCTGTATCCTTAAGATCTGCGCATCTTTTTTTTTTTAAACCGGGGAAACTCTTGGCCCAAATCTCACCTGATGGAAAGTGATGATTAGGCCGAAGATGGAAGCGAGTTTCACCCGGAATCCTCTAACATAGAGGATCTACTACAGCCGGAACAACTAGTTTAAATGAATAGACTGCTAAGAATATTACTAGCAAGATCACGCAAAGGGGTATAATCTAAAGCCCAATAGCTACGATTCAACAGAAAAATCTTCACACTTCCGCACTGTATCCCAATCCAGCTCCCAATTCATCAAATGAAATCCCTTTCAGTCATCACAAAACTGTCAAGCGTGACCCAAAAACGTCGTCACCAATAACACTTTGTGCTCCAGCAATAATATTGACTTATCACCGAGGAATGTTTGCTGGGACCCCGGAAGTGGCCATTACATGCGGAGGAGCGGGCAGAGGAATCAATCGACGATGCTCGTATGTTTGTTAACTGTTTTAATGTTTTAGGGAGGAAGAATCTTTGTTTTGACTTTTGAAAAGCTATTGAGTTTTTTATTTGATCGTTAGTGAAATTTGGATATTGAGGTGTGCATTTCTAGAATGTGACATCATCACAGAATATAAATAAATCTGCACCCTAATTGCTTTAATCATAAAGTCGCATTTTTTTTACCATCGACATGAATTCCATTCATGCAACAATTTAATCTACTCGAAAAAGTTAAACGCGCAATAAATACTGTTAAACTGATAGAATTTATGCGATTGATCGCGTGAATTTGCATATTACGTATTAGACTGCCGGTAATCGAACGGCGAGTGTCGGGTGACTTGCTGTACGATCAGAACCAGGCCCGGGTCGACGGCATGTTGTGTTCCAAGCGCGCCTCAAAGAGATGTCAGCATAGTAGACGGGGCCCGCTACGGCCAGTACCTGGAAAGGGTGCGGAATATGTTCGAAATAGTCACCGCCCTGGAACGCAAAGGGCATTGGAAGGAACACTCCAACAATTAAAAAAAGGCTGCCGGTTATGACTGTGGTGCTAGTATTTTCAAAATAATCATTGGCGCTGTTTACGATTGACTTTTATAAATACAAGATCTTATCTTCGCCGTAAATACGATAACTTAGCAATTATATAAACAAATTCAAACCCTTTACAGACACGCTAACCCCCCATTGGCTAATTATGCAATAATCCTGTCAATAAAATGCACCGTCCTTTTTAAAAATCCTACCTACAAATTAAGTAGGACCCAGGCTTAGCGTGCGGGAATTAAACCGGGTATCATCGGGTAATTCCGCAAAGCAATTCAGTATCGGAATCAATTCCGTTTATCCTCTTAAGTGCGTTATTCCAACTAATATCGGGATAAACTCCTCGAATGAATTAGTACTGGGAGTGGTGAAATTTTGAATTGTTCAAGTTTGTATAGTGTTGGCTGGCATGTTGTTTGGTGTTGATTTAAATGTTTTACATAGATCGAACTATACTTTATTGGACACCAAAAACTGATTTACTTAATTCCTTATTTCTATTGATACAAAAGTTTTGTTCTAAGTTAGCGCCAGTGAGGTGCTCTTATTGACTACCTAAGTGTTAAAATTAATCTATACTAATATTATAAAGAGGTAAATCTATACTAATATTATAAAGAGGTAAATCTATACCAATACTATAAAGAGGTAAAATTTGTTTGTAAGTTTGTATGTAGGGGGTAATCTCAGGAACTACTGGTCCGATTTGAAAAATTCTTTCAGTATTAGATAGCCCATGTATCGAGGAAGGATATAGGCTACATATCATCACGCTAAGACAAACAGGAGCGGAGCAATAATGGAAAATGTGACGCAGACGAAGTTGCGCGGGTCAGCTAGTGTACTATAAACCAACTGCTGTTTGATAAAATAGTAAAAATAAGATCAACTTAAGGATTCCTGTGATAACAGGTTGGACTTTCGTGGTCGTGGGTTGGAACTTAGACAGGCAATTATCATCATCATCCGTAGTCTGACATCAGTCACAGCTGAGGAGAGGCCTCTCGGTTTTACAGGTTTTGGCAATTTTCACAGCGGAGGATATTTATTTTTTATTTTGGCCGCACGGCTCTGAAAAGGTGAAATTAGATGCTTTGTTAAAAAAATTAACAGGGTCTTAACTTTTTGCGGGAAACATAGGTATTCACATATGTACTTATACTAGTTAACGGCAAGTTACTTGCTTATACTAGTAAACGGCAAATTATTGCAAATTTTGCCTTGTTGTCGGCGTAATTTGTCTGCTTATTGTTTTAAGCAGCTTATTATTAATATCTACTCCTACTCAGGTTGATGATTATTTGGGATTACCGAAAAGCCTAAATTTTAAGTCCTAAATTCCTTGCTGCCAGAAATACTTGGAACAAATCCAACGCCCACATCCTAACTGAAATGACGAAGATAAATTGCCATTTTTTGCTCAAAAATATACGTAGGTTGACGAAAAAACAGACTTTTAGTGCCCAACTTTTATATATGTTTACACACATACATTTTTTTTGTACTTGGTATGTCAGTTCTAACGTGCCCGTGGTGTAACCCCCCGTGTACAAAGTGTTTTATTGTTATAAAAGAAATTACTACCGAGTTGAAATTTTCTTTCGTCCTTAATTAGGTCATGGTCCACCCGTTCGTGAATTTCCGCAATTTATACATGTGAATAGACCTATATCGTACCTACTACTAGTGATTTTTTTAAGGACGGGAAACGGAATTCATCAAATGACCCGGACGAACGAAAGGGAGTGCCAGACTGACTAAAACCTAACATTCAAGTCGCAATATCACCTCAGTGACAATCATTGAGAAAGAATTGTCAGAATGTAGAAGAATTGAAGTATTTAAGACAGTTTGTGACTGCGATGTGAATGAGAACATCCCTTAAAATACCAGAATTACCCCTGAAATGAAAATCAGATCTCCATAAAAACGGATTAAACAACCCTTCTCACTTCAAAACCCCTATTATCTCCAAAATCGAAAACAATAAATAAAAAAAGCAAAGGCGTGAAAATAACGAACTGAGTGAGATTAAATTACTCTAGCGGACCGTACCGCTCCGTCAGTGGGCACAGTTAATTCTAACAAATCGAAGGGAGGTACGTCCCTACCGACTGTGACCCAATGTTTTATGTAAACAAGGAGCCATGTAAATGTTGCCACGCTGTTGGGTAACACCGCGGAATTAGGGGCTACGACCCTTGAAAAACCTTTGTTTCTGCAATCGTTAGCGCTTAGAAGGGAGTTAGGGGTTGTAACCACAGAGTATAGGACGATGCAGCGGCAGCGGCTAAAGACTATCAATGGCAATATACAAAATTCTTCCGTTACTGAGTGAATGACTAGTAGACAACGCACAGTCAAAACTACATCTCGTAGAAAGCTAAAATTTGGCATGTGCTTGCGAACCAGATCCCTCGTCGCGCCGATAGAGGGCGCCTTCCGGTTTTGCCGAACAAATTAACACGACGATCGTATATTTGTGCGATGTTAGCTTTTGTATTAAGATGACGCCACGCTTATTAAAAGTTCTGACAATGCGCCCCGTTTCTAGCATTCACCGGCGAGGAGTCTAGGTATTTTTTGGTTACATATAATATATTCATTTAACCAGATTTTGAAAATACTAGAGAATAAAAAACTATTCATGCTTTTTTTCTAAAGCAAAAAGTCGTGGATCAGCGATCCACCAACATTGCAGTTTGCAGTTCAGTTGTTCCTGTTTTACACATTCCCAAACCCTACGGCGTTAATTCATTTAATTCCGAACTCCAACATGAAATGTCACCAAACATTATTTTTTTTTAAACATTCGAACTTCAAACTACATATAATTTGGTCACTACATACTGTTCTATTTCAATTGGAATATAAAAAAGATAACGTTCCTTTTCCAAAAAAGCGCGCGAAAGTCTACCATTTTGTTTTCTTTGGCTCAGACGTCACGCTTTGTTCCTGTTAATTTCCGTGGCGGAAGGCCCCCGTAGCGTAACCTTTGCGGAACGATGCGATTTTTCGCTGTGATGGTTCGTTACATCTGCCAAGTGAAGACAAGTAAATAATTACGGTTTTGGGACGTAATTTGTTATATCGGATGCTGTTTGAAGTAAAGCATTACGTATTGCTTCTGCCTTATTGGATTAAACCGTAGTCAGGGATTTTTTATTCGTTATTTCCTACAAAATATGTCAATAGAGAACACATTGTTCCCAATACAACGAATATAATATCGGCCAACAAAATGATTCACTCAAAACAAAGTGAAAAGTACCAACTCGAAACTCAAACAATAATAATTTTGTTTGAAACTCCATAAAAGACGTAAACTCGGTGCGCGAAGTAAGAAAACAAAGGAGAAATATTTTCATATCCCCATCAACCTGTGGCCTATTTCGCAAGGAGCAAGAACCGAAACTTTATTAAGTTTTTTTTTTTTATTTGAGTTGGGTTTGCTCTTGACTTTAGTCTTGGTCTGAGATGACAGAGACAAAGTCCCAGAACCCAGTTACCCAGAAGGAGCCTGTTTACTTTATCTCTGATTGAAGAGATTGAGGTTGTAAGCGTTCGGAAACACAGATGCAGGCAGAGAGTTCCACTCCTTTGCTGTGCGCATTATAAAAGACGTTTGGAATAGCAACAAGGTAGGGATGGTAAGTTGCAGTGCGTCTGGATGTCCGATGGTAGAAGGGGGCCGGTGGAATGAGGTCGTGGAGTTCTTGGGCACACTCACCGAAGTACAATCTGTAGAAGACCGACAAGCAGGCAATCTTGCGGCGATGCGGCGATAAGTACATTAATACGGAGTATTTTATGTTGGAAGGCAAATACTAGGTTTGGATTGAAAATAAATTCATCTCGGAACACTCAATTAAGTTTCAAGGTCGTTGATATTTTGTAAAAAATAAAGTCTGAAGATAAAAGATGAGGAAGCGTTAAGACTACCTTTTTCAATGAAATTACGCTCCAGGGGGAAAGAAAATACATGTTTTATAATCATTTTAAGTAAAAGTTGTTATATTTTTTTACATCTATTTTCGAGTCAATGACTTTAGTGTGATTAAGGGCTCGTACACAAAACTGCGATGCGATGCGAATTCGCAACGCAGAAAAGAGGGAGGTCGCACATTTAACCTAGAGGGAGCTCGCACATTTTTGCGATGCGACGTCGCATCGCAGTTTTGTGTACGAGCCCTTAGATACCAAATATTTAATGGCCCAGTGCACTTAACACACTCTAGGCCCGCTATGCATTCCGACTATGGGAGTTCCGATTTTACTCTCCCGTAGTAATACACCAGAGGGTCAACTCTCCTGTTGCGGAATTTGTTCAAAAGATTCACCGCGGCCCTGGAACGCAAAGGGCATTAAGAGGAACACGGATGGGTTTTAGTCAGTAGGAGTCTGACACTCCCTCCTGCTTTACCCAGAGCGGGAGGAGTCATTTGATGATTTCCCATTCATAACAAAAGAGAGGCAACTCTAGTTTTTTGAGTAGTGTTTGAATTCGCAACGCAGTCGCATATTCCCATAATTACCTCGAATTTGAAAATAAAAACGATACTGCCACTTAATTTAGAAGGTTTTTCTAAGTACCTGCAGGTCTCAACAAAGAGGCAATTATTTTTTCATCAATCACATGAAGGTATCCCAGAGTAGAGAGTTGTTCTTATCGCCGTGAACCCTTTTGGTCTTCTTGTGAATACAATTATGAAACCCGGAAAAATATCGCTGTCACGGAGAGTCCTTTAAGCTTCACAGGCTTAATTTTGGGGCTTCCTTGTTTTGTTGTTATATGAATTTTCTGTGTATCTTTTCTTCAAAGGTTCTGTGTTTAGAATGTTTTATAAACTAAACCATTATTGGTTGATATTACTCAAGGCTGCATCTTTGGAACTGTTATAGCTCTGAGTTAAAAACATAGCTTTACTTATATTAAACTGAGTTAAGGCTTAGAATTCAGGAATAACAAATGAGGTTTTTTTCGGAAGCTTCGAGCTACATACGGTTTAATTGCTTTTTAAAGGTCTGTTAAAAAAAAAACTCGTAGCTCAACAAGCCTTTCGGCTATAAAATCGAATGCGAATCGAAACGAAATAAGATAGCTATGTTAACGCAGCCTTCAAAATATATAAAAGCAATATTTCCGTCTTTCAAAATGGAGGCAATTGAGAGGAAAAATGTGATTAAGTAATAGAAAAATCTATTGAAAAGAGCAATATCTTGCGAAAAACGGACAGACGGACGGGCGGTCGATCGCATTAGTGACGCGGTTCTGAACCAATGGAGCGTTAGCTGTGCCTGGAATTAGGTTAGACGATTTGTGGATGTATGTATTCGTTTTTGATGCTAGTTCTATTTGTACATAATCTGAAAGGTTTTGGGTAAATGTGAAGATTTTTTGTTTATGGCAGGTTGGTAAATAGTTTCTATATTACGTCAAGTAGGTGTTAGATACATTGATTTCTCGGTAAAATCAATTCGAACGGTAGGGACCTTGTGTAGAATAAAATAGTCCTTTTGTAGAATAAAATAGTCCTTTTTAAACTGTTTCGGTATGTGTATTATTCGCTTTTAACTCTAGTCTAGGTCAGAGGTGATAAAGACGAGTGAGCTTACACAGAAGAAGCCATTTCACTCTAACTTTGAAGAGATTAGAGTTGAATGCATTCGGAAACACAGACGCAGGCAGACGTCCACTTCTTTGCTGTGCGCATTATAAAATACGTTTGCTTAGTACGAATTCGTTGGAAAGTATGTGGGACCTTCATCAAAAAATTCTAACCAATAAATCCAATTTAGGTGAATGCGTGCCCGTCAATTTAAAAACAATACCATCACTATCACAATCTCTTATCGAAACCATTTCCACAACGATATAGACTCATAACAAAACATAAAGTTAATCACTCTTTCAATCGTAGTGACATCAGCAATCATCATAATGTTTCAATTCAAACTGTATTTCGATCACATTTCGTGATTTTCCACACAATCGACACAATTTACCACCAGATTACATAGTGATGTCAAACCTCGGGACGAGTCCATCATTGCGGGATCCCGGTTTTTAAGGGACGGATTAATTTTAAGGATATCATGTCTTGGCAGCCTGTAGGCGATTGACCCTTCTCAAACAGCTTCATGTCTTAATGTTTTCATTTTGGGAAGAAGTTTTTTATCTGAGTACTTATTTTGTGGGATTTTACGATAGGAACATCTGGCGTCACCTGGGCATTGATTTATTAAACCTAGAATTTTATTAAGTTTTAGAGGAACTATCTAAATACCTAGTTTGAAACTTTTCATTTACATTGCATCAAAGGGTATTATTTTATTCTGCTGTACTTAATGCTTTTCTGTAAGAAGCTCACCGTGTAACTTGATGAAGTGAAGAAGCTGTCAATCCTTACAATGAAGGTAAAGTGACAGTTCATTTCAAGCTTACGGTGAGATGTTCACAGAGCAACCCTGCTGATTAATTTTACAACCACTTATTCACTCCATCCCTAGGTGGGATCCTCCTCCCGGGATATCCCGGAAAAAATATGCTTTATTGTTATTGACAGCTCTTGGCTACCTATATCCCGATAAAATTACGTCATACTGACAGCACTATAGAACGGACATTTATGACATGGGGCAAATTGGTCCGATTTACCATTAGCCCACGAGTTCCCATGTGGTTTGATTAATGTTCCCGCCTGCATCGGATTTCACTTTATTTTACCTGGACTAAACCGCCCGGGGTTATTTTATTGATGTGCTAAAACATTTTCCCCCTTCTGTGGTTTGTCCTATATACGTTTGTGGATATCAGTATGATGTAGGTATGTATCTCCTGTGTTGGATGAAACACGTGTAGGTTTTGTGATTATACGTTCATAGAGCTGCAAAGACCGAAGTTTGTGTGGGAGGTTCTAGTCGGTTTTTTATTTGTTTTAGATAAGTGTGTGTTATCCTTAACTTAATTTCCGCTGCTGTTGAAATAATGTATATATTACGCTTTTGGAAAATCTACTCATATCAATATATAATTATGTTTTTTTTTTGTGGTTTGACCTGCATTGGATTTCACTTTATTTTACCTGGACTAAACCACCCGGGGTTATTTTATTGATGGTCTAAAATATTTTCCCCCTTTTGTGGTTTTTCCTATATACGTTTGTGAATATAAGTATGATGTAGGTATGTATCTCCTGTGTTGAATGAAACACGTGTAGGTTTTGAGATTATACGTTCATAGAGCTGCAAAGACCGAAGTTTGTGTGGGAGGTTCTAGTCGGTGTTTATTTGTTTTAGATAAGTGTGTGTTATCCTTAACTTAATTTCCGCTGCTGTTGCAATAATGTATATATTACGCTTTTGGAAAATCTACTCATATCAATATATAATTATGTTTTTTTTTTGTGGTTTGACCTGCATTGGATTTCACTTTATTTTACCTGGACTAAACCGCCCGGGGTTATTTTATTGATGTGCTAAAATATTTTCCCCCTTTTGTGGTTTGTCCTATATACGTTTGTGAATATAAGTATGATGTAGGTATGTATCTCCTGTGTTGAATGAAACACGTGTAGGTTTTGCGTTATACGTTCATAGAGCTGCAAAGCCCGAAGTTTGTGTGGGAGGTTCTAGTCGGTTTATTTAATTTTGTTTTAGACAAGTGGGTGTTGTCACTAATTTAATTACCGCTGCTGTTGAAATAATGTAATATTCCGCTTTTGGAAAGTCTACTCAAGTTAAAATAATTATGTTTATTTTTATAGTTTTTTTTTTGTTGTTTTTCAAACTAGTAATGTTACAATTTAACATTTAAGACATTTTTTTTTTAATAGCCCTGTTTTATTTTAATGTTTCTGGTACATAGTGCCTTTACGGAGACTGAAACAGTCTCTCAAATATATTAAAACCGTACAATTTATTCTAAAATTTAACTCATAAAAACCCATATACCGTTCACGCAAACTTACCCCGTATTTCAATCTTATTCCATTTTACTTCTTCGAAGATACTCGAACAGCTTCCGATGTAACTGATGGCCAGATTCGATTTGTCAGGCTTTCCGATTGAATCGATTTGATTTATTAATCGTTGAGCCGGGCTAAGGGTAGGGTTGCATTGTTCTCATAATGTATAGTTTTAACCGTTGTTTTTACTTTCTATACTGCTCCGATCGACGTCAAAACGGTCAACGCCGGCTGTCACTGAAAACCAGCGCTGTGGCTCTGTCTCGCACACGAGTCGCAGCATTATGCTGAGTGATGGCCGTTTTGCGCAGATTTGACGCATATCTTCCTAATCTTTCATAGACATAATTGTATTTTTTTTTTTTGTTTGTACTTTTGATATGCGTCATATTGTCCGCAAATAAACTCTTTTTCTTTCTTTCTTTCTTTCTTCTTTCTATTTGGTCCGAGATATCCGCGACCCGTGACGTCATTGTGAAATTAAAGGAGGACAAGAGGCTGTTTTGCTTATATTTTGAGGTTTGGTGAATAGGTATTGTTTGTATTGAACTGAACTGCAGAGGAAGTGCTTTTCTTTTATGACGGTCTTACGTTTGCTGTTTTGTGACAGACATGGGCGGTATTAAAACGTTTTATGTTAAACTTGTGGCACCTTTGTGTAAAATGCTATGAAAGTTGCAGCAGCGCCTTTCTTTTAGTGATATAAAAATACATCCGTGTTTCTCCTAATGCTCTTAACATTCCAGAGCCGCGGTGACTCTTCCGAACAAATTCCGCAACCCTGGCAGTGCAGCAGTGCCTAAATTGTTTGCCGTTTGGTATCAGTAGAGTGCAAGATAATAAACATGGAAAACACGTCGTTCGGACATGCACCTAACATTCATAACTGAAAAACACACAAATAAATATACAACTTGGTCTTTCGAAGCGGCTACCGTCGATACCAGCCAGTATTATATTGGATTGTCTATGATAGCTATTCATGGACATACAACGTGACGTCACAATACTTTGATATTAATATTTAAGTTCTTCTTGTTCTTGCAAAATGAAAAATAAACTTTTTTTTTTTGCATTATCCTCCCATGAAGAAGCAAGTACATGTAACTTTTGTAATACTTCAAATGATTTAAAAGAGTGTGCGTGGAGTTTCTTACACGTTCTTCTCCATAGAGATCTGCGCTTTGGAACGTGCAAATGTTTTTGACTGACCTTTACATTTCAAAAGTGCCTGTAAATGGTTTATTTAAAAATAAATGCTTTGAATCTTGAAATACTTCTAAGAATACCTCACAAAAATCAGGCTGATAACACATCGCGATCAAATCTGTTCTAAACAAATTCTCGTTTGTATATTTTCGCTCGGCTCACGGGGTGCCGGTTCAGTAGGCCGGTTCAAAGCGGCTGATATAGCTCCTACCTATAATCGTACCTCTGACGTCAGTCGTACTTAACGTGACCATACGGCCTGTTTTGAACGGGACTGTCCCATTTTTTGTTTCTACTTCCCGGGGTCGCGAGGAATGTTTCGGGATGGATTGTCTTGTTTTCTGTTATAGAGGGGTCACGACAAAAAACAAGGGTTATTGGATTGTGCTTTATTTTTCTTGAATAATATTTGGAACATTATTATACCTGTTGCTTAGTACAAGTCGAAAATAAAATTATTCTTTGTCTATGGAAGATCGAAAAACGCAAAATAGGTTCCCATAAAACTTTTCTTTATTTGATTTTAAATAAATCAACCAGTTTCGATTTACATATTCCAGAAAAAAATAACGAAATTTTTTTTGGACAGAATCGACTGTCACCGTAATTTTGAGTAAGTCCCGGTTTAAATAAAATACGAGGTGGTCACGTTACTCAAACAGTGCTTTAGTTATGTTGATCTCGATGTTTTGTACTGAATATTGACTTGTTTTGATGGTTGTCTCTTAGGGGTCGTCTCAACGAGCGAGAGGATCGCTGCGATATTATAGTCGTACGACGTATTTCTATAACAACCCTATCAATGTGTCTCCTAGAGGATCTCGTGGCGTGGAAATCATCCAATGACTCCTCCCGCTCTGGGTGTAGCAGGAGGGAGTGTCAGACTTCTACTGACTAAAACCCATCCATGTTCCTACATTGCCCTTTGTGTTTCGGAGCTCTTTCGAATAGTCCGCGACTCCGACAGGCGTCGGCCCTTTCGGGCCCCTCTGTGTCTGTGGAGACGGTCCCTTAGAATAGGATTTAATGGTATTATTGAGCTGAATTGCGAAGTAGGTATGCTACCTTGCGGAATTTGTTCCAAATAGTCACTGCGGCCCTGGAACGCAAAGGACATTAGGAGGAACACGAAAAGGTTTTAGTTAATAAGAGTCTGACACTCCCTTCTACTCCGCCCAGAGCGGGAGGAGTCATTTGATGATTTCCCTTCCTTAAAAAAAGCCCAACTTCTGTATAGGTTGTCCTCATTTATAATTAAACTAGCTGATGTCCGCGGCTTTGCCCGCTTGACTAATTATATACTAAAACCTTCTTCGAGAACCAGTCTATCCATTGGTGAAAACAGCATGAAATTCGGTGCAGTCGTTTTTGAGTTTATCGCGAACAGACAGACAGACGCGGCGGTGTTCTATAATATGTAGTGATAGTGAAATTAGTATGTTCTTCTAAATTACGTACAAGTATCAAGGCCGCTAGCACAACAATAATAAAAATTAAGAGTCTCTTCCAAACAAGGCTAATACGGCTACGTTAGCCTTATTCCAATAATACGGGTCATTGATATAACAGTAAACAGTTTACCTAAGTTTACAGGTCAGCTGACACACATCAGGCCGAATGTTGGATAACCGTGCGATCGCATTTCCAATCTGATTAGGTGCGTGATTCGGAACGTTTCATTCGCTGGATTATAGATGTGTTACTAGGTTATTATTTCGTTTATTTATTTTCTGACATATAGAATACATTTTGAAATATTTCTTTATAAAACACTTAAAAAAAAATAGTGATCCGCCGGTGTCTGGAGCAGGATCCAAGCTACCGGTAGTTAAGGCTCCAGAAAAAGGAACCTCCTCACAATACGAGCCGTATCGAGGAGTACTGAGACAATCGGCACAATGACAGCCGAGTAATTCCACATGTCGACAACCTCGTGTGCTAAGTCGAGATACTGAATTTGTTTCTCTTTCTCAGCTTTCACGAGATTCTCGTCACGTGGGATGGTAACATCGATTATCGTTATGCGATCTGTCACCACTATGTCAGGCTTATTGGCAACCATTTATTGTACTTTACTGTACACTTGTTTTCACGAAGTGAGCTGTTAATCCAAGTAATCACTTCGAAATGTTTACAGAATCGACCGGCTGAACTGCATAGGAATATTTTAAGGGTTCCGAACATCAGTAAGAATCGGAAACCTTATAAGTAGGATCACTCGGGTCCGTTTCTCACAGCCAACTTTCTCCTTTCATCAATGCCGCCACAAAAAAAACCAACGAAACAAACATGCATCGCAACAAAAAGAACCGCGACGCCATCTATCCAACTGGTGAACTAAAATCCTACATCGCGCAAGGAGAATTTACCATGCGATTTGAACATATACATCCGCCGAATATGAACTACAGGGCAGTAGCCCCCCAGGCACAACAACCGCCTGGGCGGAGGATCCTCCCTTTTCAATGGTGGTTTGCGGGACTTTACTCTCTGTACCGCATACCCCCCAAACTCCGGATCCACTGGAACGATTCTGTTGAGATTTGGTACACACAATGGACTTTTGTGACCCAAACACGGAAGCGTTACGTAAATGATTAAATTTTGAGCATGGGGTTGTTACCAGTAAAACGGCAAACACCATAAGGTTGTAAAATATCGCGTGAAATTATAAACTACTAGCTGACCCGTGCAACGTCGTCTGCGTAACATTTTTCATTACTGCTCCGCTCCTATTGGTCTTAGCGTGATGATATATAGCCTTCCTCGATAAATGGGCTATCTACCACTGAAATAATTTTTCAAATCGGACCAGTAGTTCCTGAGATTAGCGCGTTCAACCAAACAAACAAACAAACTCTTCTGCTTTATAATATTAGTATAGATTTTTTCTTAATAAGACACGGATGTGTTGAAAACTATTGATATTATATATACAACGATTTTTTCATTATATACAAAGAAATTATAAATTAATGAATAAGTCGTTATTATAATCTGGTCAAGATTTATTACAATTTTGCAGATTCTGCCATTTTCCAATGAAAGGGTCACTTTTGCGGGTCAAACTAAAAAAATTCAAACTGTATCGTTTAAAATATTAAATGAAAGGGTTAACTGTGAGGGTTTGAAATTTTTAATAATTTTAAAATCAATACAAGTTTTGAAGCTATTCAAGACATTAGGGATGTTCGCGGAGGCCTGCGTTGACGGTTCGCCGCGATCATGCGGAGGCGATGCGCTTCCATGATGGAACGCTTGCGCTCCACCTCTAATGGCATTCTGAATGTGTTTTCAGATAGGTGGGACTCTCCCCTTTTGCGAAGGTGGATAAGAGTCCAAACACACTTGTCCGGGTGAACTGGTGTACCATTGCACCTTTCGTTCAATGTTGCACCGGTTTATTTGGATGGGTGTGTTTATTATTATTAATTTTATTTTCTTACTAACATTAGATTAAGTCATACATCTACTAACATTATATGGATTCATTTTATCTGAAATAAATGATTGAAATTGAAATTGAAAAAAATTAGATCAAAAATGACTATTCCCCCCATTATCTCAGAAACAACCAACCCTCAAATTCTCTAGTCTTAAAACAACATGTTACAAAATTAAAATTGGTTCGAAACCCACGCGAGTCCGATTCGCACTTGGCCAGTTTTTCTTTTACGGCGGTCTTAAAATTGATTTTTCTCACTGACTAAAACCCATCCGTGTTCGTCCTAATTCCCTTAGCGGTTCAAGGCCGCGGCGACTATTTCGAACAAATTCTGCAATAAATGAGGAGAACCTATTGGATAAATCATAACAGCCGCACTGGACGATAGTCGAGGTCACCAGTCTTACTAAAAGAAGTCGTGTTACCCAGTTCAATGACTGGGTAACATGAACTCTTTGGCAAGACTGACTATCTGACCTCTAGAATCCAGTGGTGCTGGAGGCCAGAGAGGCAGTCACTCCATGAGAAATTCTACTGCTGCTTCCGGATGGACTGGAGGCCGCCCCCAACATAATTCGGAAAAGGCTAGGCAGATAAATAGTAGATCTTGATTTTAGAAAGAAAGAAAAATGTAACCCACTGGGCAACGTTCTTGCCTAGGTCATGAACGCCTCCAAGTCGTCACGCTAGCGTTTTCTAGGTCTTCTACGGCGACGCCTGTCCTCTGGCTTGCAATATAAGTTTACTTAGCTAAAAATATACAAAAAACCGGCCAAGTGCGAGTCGGACTCGCACACGAAGGGTTCCGTACCATACCTTTTTATTATTTGTTGTTATAGTGGCAATAAAAATACACAAACTGAAAATTTCAACTGTCCTAGGTAGACAGTTGCAATTTGCAGTTACGGTTCTTGAGATACAGCCCACTGACAGACGGACAAACGGTCAGCGGAGGCTTAGTAATAGGGTTCCTTTGGGTACGGAACCCTAAAAAATAGTCCCCTATTGGTTTGTATTCCCAGCACTTGCACAAACGATATCGCCTCGCAAAGCTGAAGGAGGCCTATTACAGTTCTCAAAACGTACCGAGGGAGTCAATTCCATTACTGAATGCTTATTTCGTTTACAATGTGCTTCTGAACATCACGTATTTGGATTGTACCTACTCTACGCCTTGGATGGATAGATTAGGTATGGCAATTTTTATTGTTAGTTGCGTATGGTTGATAATGTGTCCAAAAGTAGGCACAAAATTAAATGTTGCAGCCGCACTCGATAATGAAAAATAGACAGTCCTTTTACTGTGTACTGGGCAAGTGTACACCTGCACAGAAATGGGAAATAAAGTTTTTTTTTTGTTTACCTGTACGTAGGTCTACATATTTTGGATATTACTAACACCTTTTATTTTTACTTTTGTGAATATTACTAACAACTTTACTAACGATTTGTCTTGTAAAATATGGACTTACGTCTGAAATAAAGATAAATTAAATTAAATTAATAATGATTACTAGTTTTATGCCCGAACAAGACGCATTCATAAAGGACTAGTACTTCGCCTGAGTCTTCTCGCGGGTTTGTTGTTGTAATTTTCGTACGGATCTCTATTTTTTTCGAAAATAAATTATAACAATATGTTACAATCCTGATAATTTAGCTTTCTATTGGTGTAAAAATAGTTAAAATTGGTCCAGTAGTTTCGGATCCTATTCGGTACAAACTAACAAAATGATATATTTTTGTAATCACTGCATATTATTAAACAATATCCTCCGCCGCGTCTGTCTGTCTCTCTGTTAGTGATAAACTCAAAAACTATTGCACCGATTTTCATGCGGATTTCACCAATGGATGGAGTGGTTCTCGAGGAAAGTTTTAGTACCTATATAATTTGTAAGCGGGCAAAGCCGCCAGCATCAGATTAGAATATTATTATGTAGATTTGTATAAGACCTTTTAAGGATTAACCGGAGAATCCACACAGAGGACGAGAGGTTTCGCTTGTAGGAGTTTATTTCATTCGTCAGTTCAATCAGCGTCAGTGCACCCCTTAGTGAGCTGCTGTGACTAAATCCCTATCACTACATTCATATTATAAAACAAAGTCCTTCGTCGCGTCTGTCTGTCTGTCTGTTCGAGATAAACTCAAAAACTCCTGCACCAATTTTCATGCTTTTTTCACCAGTGGATAGAGTGGTTTTCGAGGAAGTTTTAAGTATATAATTTGTGGGTGAAGCCGTGAGCATCAGCTAGTCATTTTCAAATCTAGCCTATTTTGTCCCACAGCTAGACAATGGCCTCCCTCTCCCTTTTCTATAGAACTATGTCCTAGTTGCTAGTTGGGACACTTTTTTTCTGTAAGACGGTTTTAAAGAGTTTATATCCACTAAATAGCTGACCCGTGCAACGTCGTCTGCGTAACATTTCTCATCACTGCTCCGCTCCTATTGGTCTTAGCGTGAAGATATATAGCCTATAGCCTTCCTCGATAAATAGGCTATCTAACACTGAAATTATTTTTCAAATCGGACCAGTAGTTCCTGAGATTAGCGCGTTCAACCAACCAAACAAACAAACAAACTCTTCTGCTTTATAATATTAGTATAGATACGATACGAACGATACAGTACACATGTGTTAGAGTAGAGACCGCGTATGGGCAAACGTAGATGGCGCCGTACGACACCACGGACCGATGATTTAAAGAAGGTAGCTGGCAGCGGATATAATGCGGACTGCTCAGGACCGGGATGGTTGGCGCTCTTTAGAAGAGGCTTACCTTCAGCAGTGGACGGCAATAGGGCAATACCGACAGGCAATACCGACAGGTCAGTAATTTACTTTGACCCTATAAAGTTAAGGGGGAATTATTTTAGTAAGAGGTATCAATGAAGGATTATTGTTTTGCTGGGAGAAAACTCATTCCTGAGTTAAGCTCGCCTTTGTACATGAACTTTCCATCACTGTATATTATATTTAAGCTGTTTTGGTGTACAATAAAGAATTAAGAATGAAGGATTATTGTTCAAAAAAGAAATTTCTTACGATCCTTAGGGCGGCAAGCCAATCGCCGAGCCGCTTCTGCAATTGGTTCGTAAAATTCTTCATCTAATCCAATTTAATGAAAGGTATCATTAGGGTTGCTCAAGATACCCAACGGCTCCTGTTGTCTCTTCTTTGTTGTCGTTTGCTTTTGCCTTTATGCAAGCTGGATACAAAAATAAATACATACTATCGAGATAGTTTTCAAAAACTAAAACGGGAAATACGAATAGGTATACCGAAAATCAACAGCCAGTCGATTCTGTCGACATCCCACCGTGATCACTTAGGTGAGTGAGCGGTCATGCCATCTTGTTTGTATGACAGCTCACTTGTCGTTCACTTCGCTTAAGTGTTCACTTCGACATATTTACAGAAGCGATCGGCAGATGATTTTCTCTAGGTGTTTTAGGTGCGAATTTACATAAATTATAGTAAAAAAAGAATGACCTACTTTCTCCCCCCTATTTTTTTTTTCTGCGTAGCAGTAGGGAGTGTCAGACTCTTACTGACTAAAACCCATCCGTGTTCCTCCTAGTGCCCTTTGCGTTCCAGGGCCGCGGTGACTCTTTCGAACAAATTCCGCAGCCTTGGTACTTTCTCCCCCCTAGGGTTTGGAAAGTTTATAGCAGTAGATTTGGTTGATATCACCAAAAATAACAATATATAAGCTGTATATAATAAGATAAATTAACGGTAAAAAAAACCTTTTTTAAAACAAGGTTTATTAATTTTCGTGTTCTCCTCAGCAAGATTCTTCATTGGATATCCATACTGTGGTAGTGCAGAAAAATAAATATTCCACCATCTTGGATGATCCGCCATATTGGAATTAGAATGACGTCTCATAGCATTGTCATCCAAAATAAGAGTGTATAGCAAAATTCATCTCAATCTGTTAAAGATAACTGATTTAAAATTCAGATGCAAGATTCCACCCGGACAAACATAGACATACATTGCAAGTTAAATAAAAGCTTGTAAAAATAGACGTGTGTGAAATACACTGCAACCTAGAAGCAGTGCAAAATGGGCCAGTTTTCCTACAAGTATGTTGTAAAAAAATTACCATACATTTTTGCAGAACTTTCCTACCATAACGGCCTGTAATATATTCTGACAATATTAAACGACGTGCCTCAGGTTGGCGAGCCCTGTCTAAGACGAATGTTTAGCGCCGCGAGTGCAATTTGTTGTAGAAAACGGATGGCGGATTAATTCTTACCTCTTCGAGATATACGTGTTTCGGGAGTTCAATAAAAGGTCAAATAAATGGTTAGTGTTTAAGCAACGTTTTCATTCGGATCTCAGTCGCAATCTGTCAAAAAAACTTCAATTTGCATACATTTTTGACAGATGCAATCGTTGATTTGAAAATTTATAGAGTTGTCCCTCTAATACTTCGGTGATAAAATTGACATTTAATACGAGTGTTTTTATTGAATCGCTACCATTTTTCCGCGGTTTTCTTCTGGTGGCCTATCCCACAGGAAATCTGCATTTGTCCGGAATAAAATATAAGAGTTTGTGGTGGGTTTGCTCATGACTCTAGTATCGGTCAGAGATGTCAGAGACAAAGTCTACGATGGGGCGAGCTTACTCAGAAGGAGCCTGTTTATTCTAACTTTGAAGAGATTAGGGTTGTAAGCGTTCGGAAACACATACGCAGGCAGAGTTACACTCCTTTGCTGTGCGCATATAAGAGACGCTTGGAAACGCTTAGAGCGAATTTTTCAGTGATATAATTTTTACAAAAAGATTTCTACAGATATCTTTTACAAAAATACCTCTACAAGTTGCTCACAATATCCAGAAAAATCAAATCTCTAGAATTAGTAGAAGAAGAAGCTCATAATTTGTCCTCATCACTAAAGTTACAGATAACATATTTAGTAGAAACCATTTCGTTATTCGTTTTGATTTTATATCGAATACATTTGACCATTTTTTATCGCTCATTAACGAGGAAGTTCCATCATTAAACACTGGTCCTTTCCTTAATGTCCCCACCTTCATTTACCCCATAAAGGTATCTTTTTCGCTAAAGCTACGTTAATGTTGTCATACATCACTTGTTGCATTATTACTCTCATTCTGGTGATTAATGTAGCTGGGGTAAGAATTTAATATCTTCACACTTAAGGTCCTGAAAGATGTTATATTGCCGTTTGACTTCTGATAAAAACTTAAGACTCTCGATATTCTTTTCGTATTGATTCATAGAGTTGTCTATCTATACTTCTATACTAATATTATAAAGAGGTAATAATATTATAAAGAGGTAATCTATATCTATACTAATATTATAAAGAGGTAAATTTGTTTGTAAGTTTGTATGTAGGGGGTAATCTCAGGAACTACTGGTCCGATTTGAAAAATTCTTTCAGTATTAGATAGCCCATGTATCGAGGAAGGATATAGGCATATCATCACGCTAAGACTAAAAGGAGCCGAGTATTAATGGAAAATGTGATGCAGACGAAGTTGCGTGGGTCAGCTAGTCTATACTAATATTATAAAGAGGTAAAATTGTTTGTAAGTTTGTATGTAGGGGGTAATCTCAGGAACTACTGGTCCGATTTGAAAAATTGTTTCACTGGCAGAAAGCTACATTATCCGTGAGTGCTATAGGCTATAAATTATAAAGATATCATGTATATTAGTCGAACTATCTCAATTTTTGTCTATCCAGGCGAAAAAAATAGCTCTTACAACAGAGTTATTTGCGTGCGCTGCCTTAACAGTTGTATATAATTGAAAACAATGTATGGCAACCTGGTCCGCCTATAATAGTTCTACAAAAAAGTCCGCGGCGCCCTATTTCTATCTTTTATATTTTAGCAGATATAGTAGCTTTTATGTGTTAAAAAAAGTATTATTCCACGTACTTATCTTTGGACGATTTTTTAAACAACAAAATATTAAACCTTATCGAAAAAAATGTTATTTTGATCACAAGAACATCATAGAGATACGATTTGCCCACAACAGTATGTCAATTGGTTGAATAGTTTCGAAGATAATATAAAATTACTAAATCGCAAAACGCCGCCCGCGCCGTCCATTCACGAACCGCATTAGAACATGCTTTGTACGGACGTTTTATCCATTACCCATAGACGGCGTTGTGCAATTACGTCATTTTTCTGAATCGTGGTGTTAAGATTTTCCGCGGATTAATGACCCTCTCCAGTTATTATTTAACTTTTGTCGTTTGGTAGGTAAGTTGTACGTAGTTGATTGAATGTTGTTGGTCTTTAAAATTGTTTTGGTTGCTCGGTTTCTCAAAACACAATTACAATATTACTTCGTTCTCATTCTTCGAGTTCGAAGCTGTGATATTTCTGTTTTTGGGATATCGGACAGTTTCAGCGATTGTTTATCATGCCTTAAAGGATATCACAACTTTCCCGTCAGACAGCCCAGACATGAGACAAGAGCAGCTCGAGTACGCCGTACGGAAGAGCCTCTCGAGGAATAGAGAAAATATTTCGCAAGCACTCGCTGGGAAATCTAGCTCCGAGCGTTCACAGCGGCTTGCTAACCAAAGCTGGAGAACATCGCAGGTCCGTGCTCGGGAATCTAGCGCTGAACGAGCGCAGCGTCTCAGTGATTTAAAGCAGCATGGCTCTGCAACAAGGGACAGGGAGTCTAACGCTGAGCGCTCGCAGCGGCTCGCTAGCCTAGCTACATACATATTATTATGCAATAAAAACAAAACCCTCCTTTTGGCCGTCAGGAAATAAATCATAGCAGTCAGTACTAACCGAACCACACTCATAATTTCATCACAAGTTAAAATGTTTACCGCCCAACGAAGTGGGCACGGGTCAGCTAGTGTTAAATAAAATTAAATCCTAACTAATGTAATGATTGCGAAAGTTATTTCTTTTTATTACTTACTAGCAGTACTAGCTGATATGCGTAGGCGTAGCCTGCGTGGGAGGAGTTAAGATAGAAAAATAATAATTGTGAAAATTTTAGATAAGAAAATACAAATTTTACAAGCTTGTCCGTCTCTAGAGTTAAATTGACACCTAATGTCACTAGTGTAACAGACAGGTGACACTGCGTACTTATTATGTTTTTTTTTACTATTGATAGGCATACGTTTGACCGCTATATCACCTGATGTTAAGCGGTGATGCGGTCTCAGGTGGATCACGCTTGCCTAGAAGTTACCTATTCACTCTTGACTTAAAGACTCTTAGGTTGTACTTAGCTATCAGGAAACACAGACTCAGACAGGGAATTCCACTCCTTAGCTGTACGCACAATGAATGTGCATCAGAAGTGCCAATTTTAAAATGATTTATTCACGAATGCGCGAACACGAAACAATTGTTTTACTTCCTACTGTACATTCTACTGAATTATGTTACAACAGTAGCAATAGGGAATATGCATGAAAAAAGTATTTATGATCTGAACAGTTTATCTAAAAGTATTGGAAAATATAATACTAACTGTGAAATTGGAATCTAAATTGTTCGAAAAACGAACGAGATACAATTATTTTAAACAAATATATCTGTCCCTCTCGCGAAAACGCTGTTTTCTATGGCAGCTGTATAGTCGTCGTGTAATTTGACGTCACATTACGTATCGGACTTTTCTTTCTAACTGTAGTCTTTGAAGCTTTATAACTTAATAAATGATGCAGGTATTTTAAAAATAATTTCATGATTGTTTACTAGAGCTAATAAATATTTTATTTTGCAAATAAAAAAATCTCATGCATATTCCCTATTACGGTGCTCCATACTGAAAAACACGTGTAGATTCTCATCGGATCGAAGGACTTTTAAAGTTTACGTACAGAACACGCTAAGCCGTTGGTCCCGGCTGTCGTTTAAAGATCTTTGACTGTAGTTACGAGTAGTCAGTACCTCGAAAATCAGAGGGCCTATTCTACAAATTTTGTTTTTAAGCTACGTTCCCATACGCATCTAAGTCGCAATCTGTCAAAAATGTATGGAAATTGAGGGTTTTTTGACAGTTTGTGATTGTTACTGCCCTCTAATACCAATCTGGTTATGCAGTTACCGAAGGTTAATAGTTGTACATTAAATGCGTTCAAATTCATGACGCAATGTCGTATCAGCAACATAAATTCAAAAACTTGGCACATTTTGCGGAAATTGTAGTTGTTTTCCAGTAGGTTTGCTTGCCAGAGTTGCGGAATTTGTTCGAAAGTCACCTCGACCCCTGGAACGCAAAGGGCATTAGGAGGAACACGGATGGGTTTTAGTCAGTAAGAGTCACTCCCGTCCGCTACGGAAGGAGTCATTTGATAAAGGTGTTTTTGACTGTTTGTGTCTGCGAACGCTCCTTAAAAAAACGAGCATTGCTTTTCTGGTGTGGTTAGGTATCAGTAAGCCAGATGCTCCAAGTAAAAAAAAATACTGCTACTCAGCTGCTAGGAGTTAGACTGTGAGCATAGGGACATTGTTGGAAGAAGGCTAGACTAGATTGACAATACGGAAATCAACAATTTCTTCAACTACCCATCATATTTAATCGTCCAGGTACATATAAGTACCAAAAGCTACATGTACAGACACCAGCACATCAAGCTATCCAAAACTGTCAAATTTTCCCAATCAACCTTGAAATTAATGCTTCAGCGATAAAGTTGAAAATCTATTAAAGAAAGACTAATTGTTTATTTTTATTATTTACTAGCTGACCCGCGCAACTTCGTCTGCGCCACATTTTCCATTATTGCTCCTCTCCTTTTTGTCTTAGCGTGATGATGTATAGCCTATAGCATTCCTCGATAAATGGGCTATCTAACACTGAAAGAATTTTTCAAATCGGACCAGTAGTTCCTGAGATTACCCCCTACATACAAACTTAAAAACTTACAAACATTTTTACCTCTTTATAATATTAGTATAGATTTACAAGAACATGTACTTCAAAAATTACAGATAGTGCTATCCAAAGCATGGTACAGTACAAATTATAAAAAAGGAACACAATAGAAAGTTTTGTAAAAAAAGTAAAATGGACAAATCACTAAAATTAAAAGAATTTAATCACAGCTTGAAATAAAAGAACATTATAAGACATTGTAAAAATAGTAGATATATTCAATCATTAAAAAAATAGAATAACAACTCATCTATCATACATCTTCACACAAAATCTTAAACAGGCACGACACACATCTATCCATCTGCCAGCAAACAAGTCGCACTCCGGTGTAGAAGCCAGAAGAAGAGCATTGAGCAAAAAAAAGAGCACGAAATAGTGGCGAGTTAGCTCGTGACACTGTATCTCAAAATCTATAGACCCATAAAAAATTGGCAAGACAGTCTTTTATTACAGCAAGATCTGGATCGCTTTAGTGATTATTGTAAATTTAATAAATTACAACTGAGTCTACCTAAATGCTGTTGTGTCAGTTTCACAAAGAATAAGAATGTTTTTAAGCACCCATATTCTTTGGATAATACTTCACTGTCGAGAGTGTCCCTTATTCGTGATCTTGGGGTCTTCCTCGACGACAGACTTCACCTTGATGCCCACATTAACAAAGTTGTGAACAATGCTTTTTGGATGTACGGTTTTGTGATGAGATCTGCAAAGGAGTTCGTGCGTCCCTCCACCTACGTATATCTTTATAAGTCGCTAATAAGGTCTCAGCTCGAGTACGCAGTGCCAGTGTGGAATCCCTTCTACAATAAGTATTCGGAACAAATCGAAAAGGTTCAAAGAAAATACCTAAAAGCCATGCATTACCGTTGCTTCCATACAGTTTTATCTTATGATGAATTACTTAGATTTTATAAATTACCTTATTTAAAATCAAGACGCACTCTTCTAGAGACGGTATTTTTTTATGATTTGTGTAACAATGTTTATGACTGTATTGATATCCGCAATAAAATAGGTTACATAGTACCTAGGACAACAATACTGCGCGGAGTGCGCGCACGTCCGCTGTTCGCGGTGACTCCCTGTCGCACGCACGCGGGTGAGCGTGCACCTCTGCGCCGACTAACCAATAATTATAATAAAAAATTCCATCACATCGATATGTTTGTTTTGTCTGCTGCTAAATTCAGAAGAAATGTACTCAGTGCATTGGGTCAGTTGTAGTTTTTGTTTGTCATTCTAGTATTAAGTATTTTAATTTCGCTTAAGATTTGGTAGGCACCAGAAAAGCAGTTGTTTTTTTATTTTTTGAATGTATTGTATAATTTTTTTCTCTTTGTTTAATTAAGAATTTAGTGAAAATCGCATGCTATGCAAAGATCACTTAATTGTATTTCGTGGAAAATGTTGTTGGTCACACATTTGATCACATTCTTTTGTATTTCTTTTTATAAAATGTAATGTGTCACTGTTTTGTTTTCCCTAATAAATATAAAATATAAAATAAAAAACTGTGCGTGTAGATGGAATGACAAGCAGTCTGTGTGCTCGCGGCCTTAGCTGTTGTTTAAGCACGAGAGGAACAAACAGCCTGACCAACTGAGCAACCAATAGGCTTATGTCCTGAAAAAATCTAATTAGCCCGTCAGTTAGATTATCAAAAAATATTTGACCCGTGTTTTTTCTTTTGTTACGGAAACAAAATTGACGAAGTTACAACGCTTTTAAAATTCTCAATACGTCACACCTTTGCATAATTTTTAGTGAGTCGTGACGTCACGAGCTCCCATTCCGGAGTTTTGATGCGTTTTATCTTTGTCAATATTCATTGATAACCAAAAAAAAAAAATTTGTGTCCATTTTTTTTTCAATACTCTAACTGTCGGACTGAATATTTTTGCAATTTGTGGATGATGGAATCTAGCCTATTCAGGACAATCGGATTCATCCCGAAGGCCTCGATAAGCGAACATGAGTAAAAGAAAATTACGCCTTATTATTGTTGTAGCTTGATGTGTTGGCGTCTATACTAGAAGATTAAACAAGGTATAATTAATTATAAACATTGTAGCCGGCTCGTATTAAGCTGTGCCGAGGGCACGCGGGGCTTCGGATGGCTTCTCTCTATCCACTTATACGGCGGCTTTGCTTCACCTACTTACCAATGTTTTATGGCTTGTTGCTACCTAGCCCCTAGGTAGTAACGAGATAAAACATAGCTATAGTAATTAGACTGCACTAGTATTGAAATTGGATTGTGGAATAGGGAATATGCATGCGATTTTTTTATTTGCAAAATAAAATACTTATTAGCTCTAGTAAACAATCATGAAATAATTTTTTAAATACCTTTATCATTTATTAAGTTATAAAGCTTCATAGACTACATTTAGAAAGAGAAGTCCGTTACGTAATGTGACGTCAAATTACACGACGACTATACAGCTGCCATAGAAAACAGCGTTTTCGCGAGAGGGACAGATATATTTGTTTAAAATAATTGTATCTCGTTCGTTTTTCGAGCAATTTAGATTCTAATTTCACAGTTAGTATTATATTTTCCATTACTTTTAGATAAACAGATCATAAATACTTTTTTCATGCATATTCCCTATTGGTGGATATCATGGACGAGTTCTAGGTATCAGGGGTGCTACTCTCTAAGCCCGAAGTCCGTAGTTTCGGGCTTAGTTGTGGGCGTATTCTACTCCGTATCACCTACTTACGGACTTACGATTAGTCCCGAACCCGAACTAAAAATGAATGACAACACGATTTGACAGTAACTTTCGAATTTTGTTGTCATTAATTCTTAGTGGTTAGATAACACGAAGTCAAATACGCCCGAAACTACGGACGTCGGGCTTAGAGAGTAGCCCCCCAGGGACAGATCCAGGGGGACTATGCTCTAAGACCGTAGTTTCGGGTTTCACCTACGGACTAAGGCTAAGAACTCACGGAGCGATAGACACCCGCGACCGCCGCGGTTACGGGCCCGCAGCTTCTGTAGAAAGCGCGGGCGTAAATCGCGTCGTGAGTTGTGCTTTAATTTTTCACATATATATCTGCTGTCTACAGAAGCTGCGGGCCCGCAACTGCGGCGGTCGCGGGTGAAAATCGCTCCGTGAGTTCTTTCTTAGCCTAACGATTAGTCCCGAGCCAGAACTAAGAATGAATGAGAATACGGTTTGACAGTAACTATCAAATCGTGTTGTCATTCATTCATTCTTCGTGGTATACGGAATAGAATACGCCTGGAACTAATCCCGAAACTACGGTCTTCTGGCTTAGCCCCTGCTGGGTGTTAATTTTAGCAAAGTAAATACTAAAACAGCACATAACATTTTATTTTGGTTAACGCATAAGAAGCCTTCTTGCATTACTTTACGTAAATTCTTCAATGACTTCGTTAGATTGTAACCTACCAAAGAAATCTGGGTTTATTTTGGCTTGAGCCTGTTCGTTTTGCATCCATTTGCTGCCCGCGACCTTCAACAGGTCATTGGTCCACCTTGTGAGACCTTACTACGCTGCGTTTTATTCGGTCGCCACTCCAGAACTTTTTGGCCCCATTCACCACCTGCGAGCAATATGCCTCATTTTCCACTATTAAATCTTTTAAAAATAAAAACAGTGCGAGCATAATACAAATTTATTCCCCATTTCCCTAAAATCAGTTTAAGAAAATCCCAGAGCCGACATCCTTACTGAGTTAGGCAAACGATATCAATTTACTGGATCCCAGCGTGGCGGGGAACCACTGAGCTGCATTCTCCCGAAGCGACTTTACTTTAAATTGTTGAAAGAGCTACTTCAGCATTCTGAGGCTGAGCTTGAGAGTTTCAAGACTGGTTTTATGATTTTTGGTTAGCGTTTTAGATGTCATCTTTGTCTAGTTGTTAGTAAGTTATTGTCAAACGATGGCTGTGTTTGTTGTCTTTTCTATGGCAGGAGCCAGTAAACTTGCAATAAAGTGCAATGACCTTTCTCTAATATCCGATCGTAGATACCCGCACAATAAATTATTACTAGAAAGATCACGATAGAAGTCGTTTCTGGACAGCTTTATGTCTTTGTTTCCTTTTCTGATATTAAAATAGTCAATAAATGCATGTGGTTCAATGACCGACATTTCAAATATATTATCGCCTACCATATGTGCTGGTAAAATAAAATAAATAAATACTTAAATAAAATGGTTTATTGAACTAGAAATGTACAATCAAACACTAACGAAAAACTATAATGCAACTACATATAACAAAGACATTGGAGAGTAACAATCAGTGTCAGTAGTATTTGTATTGAATTCTGGTACTCAAGGAAAGATTTAACTTGTGTTATGGGTACCAGGATTCTCACGCTAGTTTTTACCATCAAAAGTTACATCAGAAGGTTTAAAAGTTGAACAAGTGATAAATTTAAGAAGTAGTCCTGTTATGTGTGAGTGTTTCGAATAAGGAGTTGTGCCTCAGTGAGGTTGTGTGTTGGATGTTGCAATGATAAGAATTAATATTATGTAGGTCGTGTATTAAAGAAATGATAACTTTAGGACGTACGTACGTTCAACTACTATTTCGCTAATTCCTGAAAAAGCAATGTACCTAAACAATTTTAGAAATATTTGTTTCGTAGGAATACACAGGTTGTCAAACCAAACATGTTTGAGAAAAATAATATGTTCTCAAGGCTTCCCTGTCATGCACTCAAAACAGGGAGGGTGCTTGTTAAAAAATAAAGTAACATTGTTTCTTCGATCCTCAATAACAGAATTATATCCTCCGTACATACAAAGTCTCAAGCCCCTAACAAATCGAAAATCAACTTCCAAACACATTATAAAGTAACGTACAAGTCTATACAACTATCACTATGGCCTAGAAACTCATTGAAACAACAACAATAGTATTAAACATTAGCCATTCAGTATTATGTGGAACTACGCGAAGTTTCCCGCTTACGGGTCTCGTTGTTAAACAATACATGTAGACTTTGCTCCTTTTGTGAATATTAATTTCTTGAACTTAATTGGTTTATGTATAGAGGTCATTTTGGGTTGGGCGATCGAAATTTTATAGTTGTTTTAGGTCTTGGGTTTTGCTGTTTTAATTAAATGTAAATGTAGCCACGGTCTGGCTATTGGAAGGTAATAATTTAAAGACTGCCAAACTATATTTTACTTTATAAACTATTATTCTACGTGTTTGCGGCTTCTCCCGCGTTAAGGTTGAATATGGTTTTAAAGGAACGTCGATAGCTGTTCTGATTGGCTCACTGGACTGGCCTTGACTGGGGAAAGGAAAATTATATTTATTTTGTAGGTAGATTGTAAATAACGCTTTCACACGTCGATAAACAAGTGTGGCAGTATTCTTTGTATGGCTCAGATGTACTTACAGTTGAATTATTGGATGTGAGTTGACGAAAACCACAGATTTCACTATAATTCAGTTGGATGCTAATCGCGATTATATCGCTACGGCAGCTATTGGTCAACTAAAAACTTTAAAAGTAAAGAAAATGAGTAAAGAAAAGTAGGTCGCGGCGTCAGCAATTTGCCTGTACGTGAACCGTACAACCTACGTCCTAATTCCGGCATGACCACGAGTCACTGCAGCCCTGGAACGCAAAGAGTACTTGGAGGCAAAAGGGTGGGTTTCAGTCAGTAGGTAAGAGTCTGAAACTCCTGCCCGCCCCGCCCATAGTGGAAAGAGTTATTTGAAAAGATATGACCATACCTGGATTAAGACCAAATGGCAATAAAATCTGACCTACCGCTAAAGGCGTGGTTGATTAATAATTAACATACAACATCTATACTTAATATTATAAAGCTGAAGAGTTTGTTTGTTTGTTTGCTTGAACGCGCTTATCTCAGGAACTACTGGTTCGATCCGACCGAAAATTCTTTCAGTGTTAGATAGCTCATTTATCGAGGAAGGTTATAGGCTATATATCATCACGCTAAGACAAATAGGAGCGGAGCATTAATGGAAAATGTGACGCAGACGATGTTGTATGGGTCTGCTAGTTATAAAATATTAGTCTGATATTTGGCTTTCAAATGAAAAGAATCGCTAGTTAAGCTCGACAGCAAAAGGAATAATATACATTTTCGGAATAGCAACGTTCATTGAAACAATGTCCGAAACAATTTTCATTGAATCCAATTACGACACTGGATTTTATACGAACACGCTTAGGGTTGCCAGGTCTTCGTACTGAAAAGCCGGACACCATTTAAAAAAAAAGTGAATCAAGCCTTGTGTATCATTTACAATAAAAACTTAAATTAAAATGACACAAAAATATAATTGAATGTATCAGTCCTATTTTTTACTATTAATGTTTAACCGACTTCTTTTATTAATCACTAGCTAACCCGCGCAACTTCGTCTGCGTCACATTTTCCATTATTGCTCCGCTCCTATTTGTCTTAGCGTGATGATTTATAGCCTATAGCCTTCCTCGATAAATGGGCTTTCTAACACTGTAAGATTTTTTCAAATCCGACCAGTAGTTCCTGAGATTAGCGCGTTCAACCAAACAAACAAACTCTTCTGTTTTATAATATTAGTTCATACATTTTAACTTTATATTAAAACTAGCTGACCCGTGCAACTTCGTCTGCGTCACATTTTCCATTACTGTTCCGCTCCTATTTATCTTAGCGTGATAATATATAACCTTCCTCGATAAATGAGCTATCTATCAGTGAAGGAATTTTTCAAATCGGTCCAGTAGTTCCCGAGATTAGCGCGTTCAACCAAACAAACAAACAAACTCTTCTGCTTTATAATATTATAGTATAGATTTATACATTGTAACTTTATATTAAAATAGAGCAAAGTAGTTGGATTGTAAAGTGATGGCCTGTAACACAGATTTAAAGGAACCTAGATCGGGCTGGTCGCTATGTAACGTCGCTATGTAAAAATACAAAAAAATCACAATTATATACATGAAAAATTGGGAAGATATGCGTAAAATCCGCGCAAAACGGCCATCTCTCAGTATAATGCTGGGACTCGTGTGCGAGACAGAGCCACAGCGCTGATTTTCAGTGACAGCTGGTGTTGACGGTATTTATTTGACATGCATTACTATAATTTCTATAATTGCAATAGAAGTAAGTAAGTAGCTAGAGCTACATGATGGGGAAAGTGGAGCGGAAATCAAACACAATTACAAATGTAAAAAAATGCTCCAATTCGAAAAGCCGAACAAAAGCCGCCACCGTCTAATTTGGCCGGACTAATAACCAAAAAGCCTGACTACCTATATCCGGCTTTATCCGAACGCCTGGCAACGCTAAACACGGCCGACATGCCATTCCCATCCATTCAGAAATTGGCACAGTGACAAGTTACTATCAGCATTCCTATCCTCGGGACCATTCAGTTGAATCAATAGAGGTTTAAAATTAATGGCAGCAGTTACAACCAGAATCAATTGTTGTAAGTTAAGGCTCACTGTAATGAAAAGGTTTTTGTTCTGGTAATTACTGT
Organism: Ceramica pisi; assembly: GCA_963859965.1. Taxonomy (NCBI): domain Eukaryota; kingdom Metazoa; phylum Arthropoda; class Insecta; order Lepidoptera; family Noctuidae; genus Ceramica; species Ceramica pisi. The sequence goes on from OY982538.1 coordinate 4,964,381, forward strand.
TGGGTGGAGGAATGGACTGAGCTGTACTGTCATAGAATTGCAGTGTATAGAAATATGGTGCAGTCGTCATGGTGCCTAGCCTTTTCCCAATTATATTTGGAGTCGGCTTCCAGTCAAACCAGATTTAGCTAAATACTAGTAAGTAGGCAGCCGCTCCCTCCCTCCTCAAACAATTAACTTGGTAACACCCTGGCAAGACTGGTGTCAGATTTTCTGGCTTCTGACTATCCGTAACGACTAACACAGATTTTCAAATGACAGCCGGGACCAACAGCTTAACGTGCTTTCCGAGGCACGGAGGAAACCCGGTAAGTTAACATGGTTACCCATCCACAGACCAAACTCGGCAAGCGTTGCTTAGCCTTGAAGATCTACCTGTGTGGCTGTTTTTATTTAGCCACGAGCTCCTCAATCTGGTGTCTTAGTATAGAAAAAAAACTTTTTACAAAAAAACACAACCGACTTCCAAAAAAAAAACACTACAAAGTAAAAAATAACTTTAATTTCGGAAGTCGGTGTGTTTGTTACTTTCTTCGTATTTTGACACCGACTTCCGAAATTAAAGTTATTTTTTACTTTGTAGTGTTTTTTTTTTGGAAGTCGGTTGTATTTTTTTGTAAAAAGTTTTTTATTTTTCACTTTTTAGTGGTGCTCCACACCTAACAACACCACTGCAAAATCGCAGAAAAGCAAAATACGCAATTTCGATTATCAAAGAATCATCTAAATAGTCAAATTCCAGGTATTTCGATTTAAAATCCAAAGTTCGTAACCGATTTTGATATGATTTAAATGGGACCAATCTGCAAGTATATCCTTTCAGATAAAACAAGAATTTTTCAAATCGGTTCATAATTGTCGGAGTTACGAGGTAACAAACATAAAAAAAAAAAAAAAAAATGTACACCTAAACCATGAGTTCGTCGGTTCAGTGGCGGTCTTATCTACCACACCGATATCTGCCAGACAACCTTGAGATGGACTGGACTGAAAGAACTTACGTGGTTCTATCGCCGCACCATTCTAAGTTTGACTAGTAGAAAATGCCTAAGACATTAAGTCAATGTGTATAGTGTTTTTAACTTGAGCATTAAGGCCGTACCCTGACCAAATACAATAGCGAATACGCTTAGAATGTTGAATAAAATCGTTATAAAATCAAATTTTGGTCGTCTGAAAAAAAAATCGACCAAAATTTGTCATCATAATTAAATTGCCTATCCATTAGTGTAAATAAAAAAACAAAATAATCATCAGTTTACGAGAAGATGCATGTTTTCAGTAATTTTTTCTCAGTTCTGTAGTTTCGTTGTGAGGAGATAAATTAATCATTATACTAAGGCTGGATTTGACCAACGCCAGATAGCTTTATCGGAGGAATAATTTTGAATTTTTGACAGTTCTTCCATACAAAAACTGTCATACGTTAAATTTGACAGTTCTTCCATACAAAAACTGTCATACGTTAAATTTATTCCACGAATAAGAGTTATCTGGCGTTGGACAAATCAGCCCTTAGTAATAAAAAATAACCATTTTAAAGCCAAGATTATGTTAAAATTTTATGTATTTTTTTAAAGCTGATATTTCTTTTGGATAAGGACTATAATAGCTCCAAAAAACTGCACAAAAACGGCTAGCGCTGCGTTTTGCACGGGGACGCGCCTTAAGTTAAATTAATAAATAAGACCACTCTTTTAAGTCGATTGAAGTGACGAAGGCGACACTAAAAGGTTATGACATGACCCAAACTAAATTCATGAAAAATGCAACTCCGGACCACAATACCGCTTCGTCTCTCTCACACTTCTAACTGTATTTTCACAGCCGAATAAAGAACGTATTCTAAGGCTATTTCGTCCATTCTTATTCTAAGGCTATTTCGGAACCCCGTCCGGTCCGTAATGCTCCTAAGTAATGAACGATTAACAACACACTTCTGGAAATGTATTGACGAGGGATTAGCAGTCCTCATGCCAGTTAGGACCAAATGGTTGGAAAGCAAACGCGTAAATTGGATTACGTTGTGCTCCGTAATTGAGTTATTTACTTAGCTTATGAGCTGGTATTTGGTATCGAGGTGATGCCTGGAGTTGTCAAGGTATTGCGAAACGTCTGCCTTGTATTTATATTAGGAAGATATTTATCTATGGCAGGTACCTTTACTAATTTTACTATAAATTCAAAATTCTAAAATTCAAAAGTCATTTACTCAAATTAGGCTGAGGGCCAGCACTTTTTGAACTACAAGTTTTACAAAAAACAGTCCCCCAAAACGCCCGCCCGTCACCACTTCCTAGTGTTTTAGCTGTGGAGATGAAGTGGCCAACAAACTACCCAGCAACACAACTGTCTGTAATCAATATATCTTGTCAATAAATATATCTTGCACTCTTACATTGTGATAGATGTCGAACATCACTTATGAAGTGGCTTTTAGTAAAAAAATATCAGCTGTTTCATACAAAATGCAATATTAAGCGGATGAAAATGTATGAAACAGCAGATTTATTGTTAGGGTTCCGAACATCCGTCAAAACGGTACCCTTATAGGATCACACGGGTGTCTATCTTTCCTTCAGTCTCTCTGTCGGTATGTCTGGCCGTCAGCCAGTTTTCTTCGCATCTACTGAACCGATTATGATGAAATTTGCAGTGCATATGGACTTCTGTGACCCAAAGACTGATGTTTTATGTAAATAAATATTTTTTTAGTACTTATGGGGGTCACTTTTGGGGGTCAAAATAGAAATATACTTACCATGTGACATATCAAATGAAAGGACTTACTGTGAGGGTTTGAAAGAAATAGTTTTGACGTTATTCAAGTATGTAGACCAAAAATTACCCCCTGAAACTACTGAGCCTAAAGATTATCGGAAAACCTTTAAGAAGTCTGAAGTGTTAATAACATGGTAAACAATGAAATTAGTTCGGAACCCTTTGCTCGCGAGTCCGATGCGCACTTGGCCAGTTTTTTTCGACTTTTCTGGGTTGGTCTCAAAGTAAAAGTTGTTTTTAATCATGTGTAGGTACTTTCACTCCCTAAGAGATTATTAGTATTTTAAAACAATCCAGTTTCTTTTGAATATTCCAGAACGAGAATAATACCGCTCTTAATTCCACGTTAATCGTGTACTAAGTTGCTTCTTAAATGTTAAAGGTAACAAAAAAGTCCACAAAATAAGGTCGAAGGACTAAAACCATTAGAAGAAGTATCAATTTCACGGCCCCTGTTTTCCTCTCGACACCTTTTAATTCAGTAATCGATAGTCAAAGTTCATTCTTTAAAAATGTCCGCGGAACAAAATTAATGGTCTTTCTAACCCAGGGGTAGGGTTGGCAGTTGCTAGACGTTTGTCCCGTAAAAATGCCGATTTTTAGGGTGTGCGCATGAATTTTATTCTATCCCAGGCCCCCGACTCATGGTAACGGTAGGAACTTTTTTTTTTAATGCAAAACGGGGAAACTCTTGGCCCAAATCTCACCTGATGGAAAGTGATGATTATAGGCCGAAGATGGAAGCGAGTTTCACCCGGAATCCTCTTACACAGAGGAACTGGCTATCATACCTCTGACTGCCGGAATACAACAATGCTGTTAACATAGCATTGTTGTTATGACGACAGACTTAGACATGATGGTGGTAGCTTGCCAGGCGGACTTAGAACAAGTCCTACCACCAACCAAACCGAGCAAAAAATTGCCCCCGCTGGGAATCGAACCCGGGACCTCTGGGTCTGTATCAGGTGGTATAACCACTTGACCACGGAGGCGGTTAGTGTCATCTGCTTAGCACCACCCGGGGACCACGTGTAGGGATTCGCTGAAGGGTATGCTCCTACGGACGCGGGTGACTCGGCGAACTGTGGGGTTTTTGTCGGTAGGAGTCAGACATAATACTCCGTATCCCCAAACGGAGTAAATCCATGATCCTTCCACCTATTACTGGAATCAAAAGTAGCTCACAATTTCTGACAAATTAGTTTCAGTGTTAATATATAATCCGTGGTGCTTGGCAACCGGGCTTAACCCAATATGTCCCTAGGTGCCTAATGGCCTAGCTCTAATCTATCTACTGCTTGATAAGGAGGGAAGTGGAAATTATACTTATTTTTTCCTACTCCTCCGCTATACTCTTCTGATAAATTCCGTTGCGGGATCCAAGACAGTTGAATCGTTTCTCCGGGACTCGTCGGGCTTCATTAGCTCAGCGTTTTTCTGGTGGTCGCCACTGTTGATTCTGGCTTTCAGGAGTCGCAGTGGTTGGGAATGTGTGGCGGGCTTGTCCCAAAAAAAAAAAATATCCATGAGGATTTCCCCACAAAAATAAAAAAACAGGTTCCGTACCTCAAAAGGAAAAAAAACCGGCCAAGTGCGAGTCGGACTCGCAAACGATGTGATGAACGATAATGATAAACCTTTATTTTAATACTTGTTGTTATAGCGGCAATAGAAATACACAATCTGTGAATATTTTAACTCTCTGCCTATTACGGTTCATGAGATACAGCCCGCTGACAGACAGACGGATTGACGGACAGTGGAGGCTTAGTGGAGGTAATCGGGTTCCGTTGGTTACTCTTTGGGTACGGAACCTTTATAGAATCACTTTTTGTCCGTTCGTATGTCACAAAGACTATTATATACTCTATGGTATGTCAAGACCCTTTTTTATTAGGTTTTTTTTCGTGTAGATTTTCAGAGACCGCGATTACGTTAATTTTAAAAAGAGCTTAATTAATGTAATCAAATGTAAGAAAATAAATATTATCTTGGGTATTTCAATAATATTAAATATTAAATCACTCGGGACAGTTTGTTAAACATTATTTTTAAAGTTTCTAAGTTGTTTCCCAACCTACAGAAAACATACGTTAAACGATCGTTGTTTTTTAACTGTATGTAACACGCACGAGAAGAGTGAGAGAGGTTATTTAAAAAAAAAGTAACACACTGACAGATATATGTTGATATATTTGTCATGCGTTCGTAACCCTAAAAAAAGCTACAAAATGTATTAAGGTTAAGCATCAGTTGCTTGCATACTTTATTGGACACCTCACCTAACCCCACCCCCCAAACAAGTACAGGAAATACGTAATTAATGATTTCTTCTTTCTTTTCCAGGTAAGTTTGAGACTCTACAGTACACAAAATCTAAAAAAACGCAACTTTGGCGCCAAACAGTGAGTACCCTTTAATCTACCGAAGTGTTAAGAAATGCGCATAATATGAGATACCTTAATAGTAAGATTCGTACACTGCTGTTATCAAAATTATAGTCGCGCCAAAGACTTCAAAGATTCAAGATTCAAAGCATTTATTTCAAATGGCACTTTTGAAATGTCAAGGTCGCACAGTGTTTTATGAAGACCATTTTTCGGACATTGCTTTTTTATATAAAAAACTGATACTATAAGTTATTTAAATGCAATATTTCGTATCCCCATTTCACTAGCATGTTTAGTTTTTGAGATTAAATTTTTTGAAAATCGTCTTTTTTTCAACCGGGTATATAGAAAAAAAATCATTTCTCTGAAACTAAATATGATACGCAATTATGGCCTTAGAAACATCGATGGCGTTTTTTATGCTGCATATTTTAAAGTACAAATAAACCTCGGAACTTTGTTAGATTCAGACTTACACGAGGTTTTTAATTTTTAGTTTTTATTTTTTTTCTCGATAATTCCGTCGTATTTGGAAAAGTTATTTTTACTGAAATTATGCCCTTTATCTTCCCTACATACCACAAAAATAACACACCCTAATTGCGTGGAATCTAGAAGTTATTCAAAATTAACGGTTTTTGCTAGGGTTGTCACTTTCGAATCTGAATTTGGATGATTTAATTTTTATTTAATGCGAATGTTTTCATAAAAACTTTAACCCCTTTTAAAACTGTATTTTGAGGGTAGTTTTGAAAAACGAATAATGACAATCTTTATTATGATAAGAAATTGTGCTAAGTTTTAAGTTTATTAATTTAAGAAATAAGATTCCTCCATATGATCTTTAAAACCCCCTAAATTGTTATATTGGAGGTAGTTCTGAAAATCAAAAATTACATTAAAATGAAGATGTGCCCACTGCCCGTTAAGTTTGGCGATTCTTCTGACTGTGTGGATAACTTTGGTTCTCCTACGGATATCTCGGATTGTTGATTCGATCATGCTAGGAAACTTCCAGCATATAGCCTTTTGCATTGCCCTTTGTGTGACTTTTGGGACCATTTGGGCCTTCCAATGAGGTCCATTGTGAGCGATTACGTTTCAGAGCCATATGTCACCATTGGCAACACGCACTGGTCGTAGACTTTCGTCGTAAGATAACGTGGTATGTCGGTCGAGAAAACATCGCACAGCTTCCCGAATGCTGCTTAACCGAGTTAGATAGAATAGAATAATTAGAGAAACATAATGCTTTGACTATTATAATATATTGCCTTAGTCACAAAACAGAAGACGAAAGTCTTTAAATTTCTTCTTCGGTGGAAAGCACTACACATTCTTCTGTATCATAACTTCCAACCTCATTAGTGCTGGTAAGCTCTTCCAACGAGTCCGGGTGAGGCATAGGTTTTAACAATGCGATCGCGGCTGCGGGCAAAGGAATCTTACTTTGTTTTTTTTGTCTTTGAAGCATGTGTACACCTGAGATTACCGGATCAGATGACTCTAAGGCCCTATGGAATAAATCGGTCATTGTTTTCACCCTATCCATTTTACGACAGTGATGTTCGCGATCGCTTCTCCAAAATTTATTTCTGGATTCTGATGCCTGCTCAGATAGCATTCCTATTGGAAGCGATGTGGATTCAATTATTGCGGCACCATGAATTAATATTTTGTGTAATGTGACTGTCATTGGATGCCAGGCATAATTGTCTACATATTTGTATGCAACTCGTTTACAAAAATCGCCAAATTTATTAGTATCGATTGGTAGACCACTGGACATAACTGTTAAAATTACGTGTAAATCGTCCAGTAGCCACTGCTCGAGGCCCAGGATTTCCGAAAACATTTGCCGATTTTTGTTGGATAAAGCAATCCGGGCAGTATTCCCGTCATTTGTGGTACCAAAATTAGGCCGAACAACATCTACCAGTAAACCTAGCTTCTCCCTCACTTGTTGCTGAATAACTCTTTTTCTAGCATCCACCAGGTCCTTTTCTGCAGATTTTTGCGGTATCCGCCATTTTTTCACCACCTTTTTATATGACAAATTCAAAAGGAACTCTAGCACACGAATCCACGCATGTAAGGGGCTTAAGCCATGCTTAAAAGCAGCAACATTTACATCTTGCTGTAAAGCTACGTTAATATTATTAAATTGTGTCGCAGTTAAACGACAGTAAGGGCAACGCATTTGAGATGACGTATCCAATATAGTGTTTAATACTTTGCCATCAATGGCAGCCAAATGCATTCTACATAAGACTTTTACTTTCTGTCCTTTTGAAGTTTCACCTAATAAAGGCGAAAGATTTTTAATTTGGTCTTCCCTCTTCGATCTTTCTGATAATATTAGTTCTGCCGTTTCTTTTCTATACTGCACGCACACCGGTCTACAGTATCTATACGATTGTGGGGTTGGATTCCTCCAAAGTATGACATTATTTAAGGTTTTTAATAATAACGGGATGCATGTAGTGGCTATGAGGCTACTTTCATCACCATCTTCAGCATCAGAAAAAACCTGTTTATACAATGCCTGGCCACTACTCCCGTCGAAACCCCAGTTTCCTTCCAAAACACATTCCAATTCTTCCAAAGAGTTTTGGTCACAGTATTGTGTTACAACCTCATCACTTATTTTTAAAATTCTGATAAAACTGTGTTGCAATAAATCTTGAAAAGGAACTGAGGCTTCTCTCTCTGATATGGTAATATTATCTGGATAACAGTCCTTTTTAGCTGCTAACACCTTAAAATAGGGGGGAAATGCAGGGAATCCGCGATCTTGAAGGTCCATGTGTAGAAAATTGTAGGTCTCTATTGTTAACTTTCTATCTATTACTACGGACAGTGCTTCTTCTGGGGTGTACGGCCGAGTACAATGTGTTATTTTTTTTAAAATATTTGATGCTGCATTAGGTGCTTCTAAACAAGTATGAATTACATTTTCTAAATCTTTTGTTGTCTTCGGTGGTATTGAAACATCGTTAACGGAAAGAGATGTAATAAAAGATTTAACTTTTTTTGTTAGAGGCTCTTGTTCCAATTGTGTTTGGAGCCTTCGACGCGATCTCAATTGCTGCCGATCACTTAAATTCGCAAATGCACTACTTTTTGGTGAAAATGTTAAATTTTCAGTTACTTTGAGTCGTCCGCTAATCATTATTTCACTTAACCAGGCTTTATGTTTGTTTGTGAAATATTTTAAAGAATAAGCACATTTTTTGTACTTAATGTTGCTTTTGGTAATAAATGTAGAAAGAACAGGCCCAAATTCTTCCTTAGATAAAGAAATATGGTAGTTGTTCCCAAAATAATCAAATATTCTATTTACTATTTCGGATGTTGACGCATTTTTGAACTTGTTCGTAAATAATTTGAATACGTCAAATCTTGTCAACGATTTGGCTGTAGGCTCTCTATCAACTTCTTGTGTACATTCGGATACTCCTGGAAAATTAACAGTGCCGGCATCGGGGCAACCCAAAGCTCCGCTTGTACAGGTAGTAGTTTGCTGACTAGCATGCGGGGTAACATCCACATGCTCCCCTAGTATTAAAGAGCCTTCCGGTTGGGGCCCAGAAAGATATACCCCAGCGGAGCAGGTCAGGCTCTGCTGAGGTAAACCATGAGTCTCGTCTGGCTCCATGAATAAAAAAAAATGCAAACTGAACACAAACTCACAACAAAATCAAAGAACACAAAGTGATGGATGGCGGCTGCTCCCCTGCGTTACCGGGTTGGCTACCGTGCCGCCAAACAGACAAAAGCACAAGACTACGAAAACAACATAAGCCCGAAGGCATTTAAACATTCAGAAGTACGCAGGACTATTGGGAGTTTTAGCCAGTAAAAACTGTTACCGCCTTCACCGCTTGGAGGTACTCCCAGCTTATGTTATTTTTATTCTGAAAATATATTTTAGCTATCATGTAGCAAGTAGGTGCTGCAAATTTGAATAGATAATGCTTATAAAATAAAGTTCTTAATAAACTAGTGAGCTTCACCATCAACGATTGCATCACTACTTACCATCAAGTGAGGTCGCAGTCAAGCGCTTTGTAGTACATATCTCCCTCTTCCTTCAGTCAGTTATCGACTACACGTATAAACAAAGCAATTTTACTTGTTACGACAGTTGTGCTGTTATCCTTTAAGGAGTTCCGTTCTATATCTTTGAAGTTCATGATCAGATCATAACTATATTTCTATGGGACCAATTCGGAAGCATAACCTTTCAAACAAAAACATAATTTTCAAAATCGGTCCACAATTGACCGAGAAATCGGTGAATAACAAAAAACATCCAGCTGAACATATAACCTTCTTCTTTTTGAAGTCGGTTAAAAAAAACCGTGTGGAAAAATTTCATGTCCCTATTGCGTTGGTATGATAGTCAGTCAATTTTTCATTTTATATATAAAGATAATTTCAGATCCGGATATGAACTAATATAATATGATCGCGTGACACCCCTAACGACGCAGAATACGGATCAAACTTAAAAATGTTGTGGTTTCTAGATTCCACGCAATTAGGATGTGTTATTTTTGTGGTATGTAGGGAAGATAAAGGGCATAATTTCAGTAAAAATAACTTTTCCAAATACGACGGAATTATCGAGAAAAAAAATAAAAACTAAAAATTAAAAACCTCGTGTAAGTCTGAATCTAACAAAGTTCCGAGGTTTATTTGTACTTTAAAATATGCAGCATAAAAAACGCCATCGATGTTTCTAAGGTCATAATTGCGTATCATATTTAGTTTCAGAGAAATGATTTTTTTTCTATGTACCCGGTTGAAATTTTTTTCAACCGGGTACATAGAAAAAAAATCACAAAACGACGATTTTCAAAAAATTTAATCTCAAAAACTAAACATGCTAGTGAAATGGGGATACGAAATATTGCATTTAAATAACTTATAGTATCAGTTTTTTATATAAAAAAGCAATGTCCGAAAAATGGTCTTCATAAAACACTGTGGGTCGGTCAGTCAAAAACATGACGCTATTTGCACGTTCCAAAGCGTAGATCTGTATGGAGAAACTCTACAGAGTTCATAAGTATTTACATACAAATATAAACCTTACGGGGATAGGTAGGTAATTCGCTAAGAACGCCACCTGTTACAATCTTAAGATACTCATTTTGCTTCGTTTACGTTTCTGCTATTAACTATATAAATATCTGTGATTATTTAAGGAGCTTTAAAACGTGGCAACCCTATCTCAGCCAAATTTCAATTACAAAAAGATCAAGTATCGGGTTCAGATACTCATGGTCCAAATCAATTTTGTAATGGTCACTAGAGATGTCATCAATCTTCTGTTTAAAAATAGAATTAGGTTCTGAGTGCAAATCGAGGAGCTCTTGGCTAAATAATACCAGCCGCACGGGTCGATCTTCCAGGTGAAGCAACGATTGCCAAGGTTGGTCTGTGGATGGGTGACCATCTTAACATACCGAGTTTCCTCCGCGCCGCGGAAAGCACGTTAAGCCGTTGGTCCCGGCTGTCATTTGGAGATCTCTTGCAGTCGTTTCGGATTGTCGAAGTCCAGTCGAAGTCGAAGTCTGACTCCAGTCTTGTCATGAAGTACCGTGTTACCCAGGTAATAGGTTGTGGAGGTCTGGTAGGTAGCCGCTCCACGTAAAATACTGCTACTCAGCTAAATCCGGTTTGACTGGAAGCCGACCCCAATATAGTTGAGAAAAGGCTAGGCAGATGAGTTAAAGAGTGCAAATTATTTTTGACAGACGAAAGCTGTCGCTGAAAACCAGCGCTGTAGCTCTGTCTTGCACACGAGTCCCAGCATAAGGGTACCTGTCCATTACAGCGGAGCGGAGAAACGGAGAAATTTTAACCAATGGAAATGTTTAAATTCTCGGCACCACGTGAGTCACTAACATTTTGACTGACATGATTGGTTGATATTTCTCAGTTTCTCCGCTCTGCTGCCTCACTTCACTCAAATAGACTGGCACTATTATGCTGAGAGATGGCCGTTTTGCGCGAATGCGGCGCATATCTTCCCCATTTTCATAATGTTATATTTTTTATTATTTTTTGTCATGGGTCATGCTTGACCCAAATAAACACTTTTTCTTTCTTTCTTTCTGTCAAAAAAGCCCCAATTTCCATGTTTTTGATAGACTACGAGTGACATGAGAATGCGCCCGTTGTGTAAAATATAGTAGAATTAGCCTACTGGTGAAGGCCTCGAGAATCCAGACCCACAGGACTTGTCAACGTGCCCTTACTTGGAGGAGGCCTATGCCCAGCATGCTGTCTGTTAAAATGATGATGATATAAAGTAGCCCTTATGATGATGATATAAAGTAGACTTTCGACACTACACTGTCGACGGCGCGTTCGTGTTCCACGCTTGCCTCAAAGAGAGTCAGCACAAAGAGGGGCCCGAGGGCCTACGCCTGCCGGAGTTGCGGGACTATTCGAAAGAGATACTGCGGCTCCGGAACACAAAGGGCAAAGAAGGAACATGAATGGGTTTAATTTCAATAAAAGTCTGATACTCCCTCCCGCTCTGCCCAAAGCGGGAGAAGTCATTTGATGATTTTCCATCCCTAAAAAAACAAAGGACTTTCGACACACGTGCAGAGGGCTTAGACGTATACGTTTGCTTATGACAAATTCTATGGAATAAAAAGTTTTTCTGTTATTGGCACCGGACGGAGCTTATGCAGTTTCAATATAAAATCACATTTACGCTAACGCGATCGAAAACGTTAAAAAAACTCGCACTCGGGCAGGCAAGTAACTATATAATTTTTCTCCGAACAAACAGTCCCGGTGACAGTTTCAACAGGCTAGATTCCATCATCCACAAATTGCAAAACTATTTAGTCCGTCAGTTAGAGTATTGAAAAATAATGGACACGTATTTTTTGTTTTTGTAAATCAATGAATACTGACAAAGATAAAACGCATCAAAACTCGAGAGTGAGGGCTCGTGACGTCACGACTCACTAAAAATTATGCGAAGGTGTGACGTATTGAGAATTTTAAAAGCGTGGTATCTTCGTCAATTTTGGTTCCCGTAACAAAAGAAAAAACACGGGTCAAATGTTTTTTGATAATCTAACTGACAGACTAAAATTAGACTTTTTCAGGACACAAGCCTATTTGGTTAGTTATTATATATATAATGTAGTCGTTTGGCCGAGCTATGTGGGCTTACCCTGAACTACCCTCAAAAAGGTTTATGACTGATTTCCCTGTTCCTATCTCGATCTCCAGCTTTCTCGCATACGAAAGTAAGATTAAAAGATAACAGTTTTAAAAGTTGCTCTTCAAAGCAATTTAGAAAGGATCCATCGAGCTCTATACCGTTTCATTTACCCGTGAATAAGAAAAGATGTCTTGTTTATTTGTTACACACAGAAACACACAATGGTAGAACAAATACAAAGAAACTTAGCATTTTGTTTCAAGTATGAACCCTGTAAACATACAATACCATTTCGTCAAGACATAAAAAATTGAAACATCAGCCAACAGTTTCGAACCAATCCATCGTTCAAAAGAAAATATTCACGAAAAACTGTAACGGTCATCGTTCGGCTAAAAGACAGGGCTTCAATTTTGGGATGAGAATCGAAAGTCTATCATATCCGTCCCAGTTTATTTCCATCCATCAAATGTTTTTTGGCAACGACACAAAAAGTTGGAGAGGAGAACATCGATATAAATATGTATTACCTGACTTTTAGGGCTGTGAAGTTCCGACAAATATTTGGGCACGAAAGATGTGGCCCAATTGAGTTAAAAATGTTACACAACAAGGCCGTACCCGTGGCTTTAAATGAATTTTCGGTTAGTCTTGTACTCTTTCGCTGCGGATAGGGCCTTTTAATAACATACCCTACGAGTGTAGTTCAAAAGCACCTACTCTAACCTGCGGGTTCACAAAGTCACCCACTCAATGGTGCCTTTCATTTTGCCAGTTCAACAGCCGGTCGATTCTGTCGACATCTCACCGTTATCACTTAGGTGGAGTGAACGACAAGTGAGCTGTCATGACATCTTGTTTGTATGGTTTGACAGCTCACTTGTCGTTCACTTCGCCTAAGTGTTCACTTCGACATGCTTACAGAATCGCACTGCAGTATTAATTGCGTCCCTTGTGGCCTGTAGACGAGTTTTTTAACATCTGAAGCAATGGAAAGATGATATTGTGATGAAAAGCGGCGATTAAAAAGCCTAAAGTTTACCTTTTAAAGTTTTATAAAATAGACCAGCAGGTGTTGGTTTTGTTGCGTTTTCTGTTATAACGCTTACCTATAGAAGTGGAAAATTTATGAACTTAGTCCCTTTTGCACTGCTCTTGAATGCAGTGCAGAAAGGACCAAGTTCATTACTTCCCAGCTAATAACCGGCACGAGTCGGGAAGGAGCACACTCTCCATTGGTCGGTTTGACGGCGACGACTATGACGCTTCACGCTGTTGGTTCGTCAGTCAATGCTGATCGACTATTGCGCTTGCATGTTTCGTTCGCCCACCGTACTTTGGCGAGATCACCCCGCTGCTATTTATCTGTGCCCACGACTCGTTGATGCTCTTTGTTAGCGGCAATTTGGTCATAAAGCTCAGGTCGAGTACTTGACCAACCCTACTGCTGATGGATAGTAGGTACGCAAATTCGTTTTGTAATTCATCACAGCTATGTTTTCCATGCATTGCTATGCCACCGTGTTTATAAAGGCTCTCGCTCGAACGAACAATTTATTAATTTGTATGTTGCCCTGCAGTTATTTAATTTCAGAGTCGGACAGCCAAATTCTTTATGATTCGTTCGTATCCAAATATTTTTGGAAAACCATTTTGTTTTTTTTTCTGGCAACGCACTGCTGATGTTAAAGGTTCATTTTCAGTTAGGTGTTGTTAATTTGTGTTTTGGGGTTTCAATATTGGGAAATTCTGGAAATATGCTCAAGATTCTGTAACAGTCCTTTGAGGCCCAATTACTCCAAAAACTTAGCTCGACAGTTATTATTAACACGAGATAAAATGAGAAACACTTTATGATAAGTGATGGCTCCGGGTTAGCAAATAAACTCGGAGTTAAAAATACAACTCTGATTTGTGCCTTTTTGATTAAGGCACTGTTTATTTAATATAAGAAGTACTAAAGTGTACAAAAACAAATTCCCGCATAAAAATACGCAAATCACAATAGTTTTACTATTCCAACACATAATTTCACCTAGTAACTCACAAACTTGTAAGATGCTGTTCCCACATTCAATATTCCGCTTACCGTGCGTGTCCTTGAACCAGTTCCTCCCCTGTCCGACACGTTGCCCCAAATTCCCCGCTCTCCCCTAGTTTCCCTTGGCGCGCAGCTAATGGTGTTGAACGTTCCCGGCAAAAACAGGGGAGAGTGTCCCTCAAAAATGTCACATCGGGAAAGTGTTCCAATTAATTTGAAGTAACGATTGTCATTCGCTTTTGTTTACGGTGCTATGTTTAGACTGTTTTAGTCGATTTTTTGTTTTTCTTAAATAGGTCAATATAATGCTTACGTAATTATAAAATCGTTGTTTTCCGGCAACAGGTCAAAAACCTTGGAGCTCTAATTCAAGGTTCCACGCTCAAATTGCAATATTGAGGTATCCACTAGCTGTCCCTTGCAACTTCGTCTGCGTCACATTTTTCATAATTGCTCCGCTGCTATTGGCGGTAGTGTGATGTTATATAGTCTATAGCCTTCCTCGATATATGGGCTATTCAACCGTAAAATAATTTCACAATTCGGATTACTAGTTCCTGAGATTGGCTGCCGCGCTGGAGACGGGGTCGGTGGGTGTGCTATGTTGGAGAACAACCTGCTGCTCTTGTTGCCAGCGCGGCAGGATTAGCTTCATCTATTTGACTGACACACCTTGACTATTCAAAAGTGCCTGTTACTGGTCTATTTGAAATAAAGGATTTTGTATTTGTATTAATTTTATTTGTCACGTTTATCCAACCAACCAAACAAACTGACCCTTCAGTTTGATAATATTAGAATAGATTTAACATATTCGGTCCCTATTTGCCATACTTAAAAGCGGATCCTTTTATTTTTGGTCCACTGCGACGATATACCCACTCACGTTCACTCATTACATATTAATGGAAACCTTTGCGACTTCTTCCCATCCCCGTAAAAATAACAACACTCAATTTTTAATGCCCATACCCAATCTAGAGAAAACTACCCCAACCATTGTATTTCGTGTTCGCTCTCTAGTTATTGAAAACTCGTTGAACGAATCAGATTTGATAAACCATCAGAATAGAATAGAATAGAATAGAATACTCTTTATTATGTACACCATATAGGTGAGATTTGGGCCAAGAGTTTCACCGTCTTGTATAAAAAATAAAAATGGTTGAGAACACTCAACTATTTTTTAACCGACTTCCCAAAAAGGAGGAGGTTCTCAATTCGGATCCTTTTTTTATATCCGTTTGTATTTTTTTTTTTATGTTTGTTCGGGCATAACTCCGTCGCTTGCCAATCGATTTTAAAAATGTTTTTTTTGTTGGAAAGGGAATACTTCCCAAATGGTCCCATGATAAGGAAACCAGGATCTGATGACGGCATCCCAGAGAAGTCGAGGGGAACTTTCGAAAATCGTATGGGCAACTAGTGCGTTTGTATTTTGCTTTTCTGCGATTTTGCAGTGGTGTTGTTAGGTGTGGTACCACTAAAATACAACCAACTTCCACAAAAAAAAACACTACAAAGTAAAAAATAACTTTGATTTCGGAAGTCGGTATCAAAAACGAACAAATTAACAAAAACACCGAGTTCCGAAATTAAAGTTATTTTTTACTTTGTACTGTTTTTTTTTGTGGAAGTTGGTTGTGGTTTATCAAATCAATAAAAATTGACGAAGATAAAAAGCATCAAAGATCAGGAGTAGGGGTTGTGACGTCACACGAGTTTTCAACGCAGTGTATCGTCTTAATCTTTTAGTTACGTTAAAAAACAAAAATACGTGTCCATTGTTTCTAGGAAATCTATCTGAAAAACGATTTAGTTTTGTTTTTGGGTTGTTTGCTCTAAACTCTAGTCTTGATGACAGAGACATAGTCTACGATGGAGCGAGCTAACCAGAAGGAACCTGTTCACTCTACTTTGAAGAGATTTTGACGTCACAAGCCCCCAGTCCTGATCTTTGATGCTTTTTATCTTCGTCATTTTTTTTTAGTCATCTACCCTATTCGTGGAACGTCGGCCTCACAGACTAAAACTATTCGTTTTATTGATAACTGTAAGGCGGCCGGCGTACTGAAACTGTGAAAGTTTCAGCCCAAAGTTTTCGGGACTACAGAAGTTGAGCATTCCGTGTAGTGTTGGAATGACAGTCGCAACGATTAAACTGTCGTTTCGTTATTGATATTTTGGTAAATGTGTAAGCTTATTTGTTTAGACAAAGTTGGGAAGTTTAAAACTATACCGCGTGTATCTGACATCGACGCACAAACGATTTCCATGGGTCCGGGGCATGATTCTGGACACCCTAGACTTAGAATTTTTCGTCGGTTTTTTTCTCATTTTTTTATTTTTTTCAAGGGTTTTCTTACTTTAGACTGCTCATAATCGTTATTCTGACCTAACCCAATGAGATATTTAATAAAAAAAACAATTAATTAACTACTTTCACTAAAAAGAACAATCTGAATAAAGCCACAAATAGATATCAGCTCAGCTGAGCTGATACTTTGTGGTACTCTTGAAAAAAATGAGAAAAGAACCGACGAAAAATTCCAACACTGGGGTGTCCAGAATCATGCCCTGGACCCATGGAAATCGTTTGTGCGTCGATGTCAGATACACGCGGTATGTAAGAGACTTACATGAAGAAAAATTGAAATTGTATTAAACGTTGGTTGCGTCTATGTCAACGGAAAGTGGCAGACACCGAATCAAGAATCTTGATAAGATTATAATTTCCTCGAAATATTCAAAGTGTCAAAATACGATGAAACTAACAAATACACCGACTTCCGAAATTAAAGTTATTTTTAGGGTTCCGTACCCAAAGGGTAAGAGAATGAGGAGCTCGTGGCTAAATAATAACAGCCGCACAGATCGATCGCGACGCTTGCCGAAGTAGGTCTGTGGATGGGTGACCATCTTAACATACCGAGTTTCCTCCGTGCCTCAGAAAGCACGTTAAGCTGTTGGTCCCGGCTGTCATTTGGAGATCTTTTGCATTCGTTACGGATAGTCAGAAAATCTGACACCAGTCTTGCCAAGGAGTACCGTGTTACCCAGTTAATGGGTTGTGGAGGTGTGGTAGGCAGCCGCTCCACATAAAATACTGATATTCAGCTGAATCTGGTTTGACTGGAAGCCGACCCCAATATAGTTGGGAAAAGGCTAGGAAGACGATGACGTACCCAAAGGAAAAAAACGGGACCCTATTACTAAAACTTCGCTATTTGTCTATCTGTCACCAGGCTGTATCTCAAGAACCGCAATAGCTAGACAGTTGTAATTTTCACAGATGATGTATTTCTGTTACCGCTATAACAACAAATAGATACTAAATAACAGAATAAAATAAATATATAAGGCGGCTCCCTTACAACAAACTTGATTTTTTGCCGTTTTTATAATGGTACGGAACCCTGAGTGCGTGAGTCCAACTCGCACTTGGCCAGTTTTTTACTTTGTAGTGTTTTTTTTTGTACAGTCATGATTCGCAGGCAAGATGTGAAGAGCGTATGGCCGAGCCATAACGCGACTGTTTTGAGGCGCATTTGGTAGAAAGCCTGAAACGAATGAGTATGTAAATTAGTCATCAAAACTAATCAAACTCTTTCCCATACCCTTTGAAAACTCACTAGATGGAAAGCGCTGATATGGTCGAAGGAAAACGCAAGAAGTAACCGATTTCATGTACTAGTCGGAATTTCCTTACACATTACACACACAAATCAACCGCCAACGCTTACATACCCAAGAGGTTATCCAATATTACCATCGTAAATACACCCACGATCCGCTGTATCTCAATACCCTTTCAATACGGATCAATACATAAACAAACGAAGCACGATCCATTCCTACACATTTATTCAATGGCCCCTATTCGACACTTCAAAATTCGGCGTAATGGACGAAAGAATATCTTTGTATATCATCTTTGGATCTGATCGAAATCAATCTACTTAAGCTTTTCCCAACTATGCTGGGGGCCTACCAGTGTAACCGAGTGGGGCTGAATATCAGCATTTAACATAGATCAACTCCTTATCTCTCCTTAGCTCGTGGCTGAATAATAACAGCCACACGAGTCTCTCTGTAAGATTAACACATTCACTGTCCGCAAAGCAGACACAATCGTTGAACAATCAGCCTGAACCACATGTGGTTCATGGGACTGTGAACGGGTTAAGCAACGCTTGCCAAGGTCGGTGTGTGGATGGATAACCGTTTTATCATCCCGGGACTCCTCCATGCCTCGAAAAGCATGTAAAGCCGTTGGTCCCGTTTTTTTTGGGACAAGCCCGCCACACATTTCCAACCTCTGCAACTCCTGAAAGCCAGAATCAACAATGGCAACCACCAGAAAAACGCCGAGCTAATGAAGCCCGACGAGTCCCGGAGAAACGATTCAAAAGCAACGAAATTAATCAGAAGAGTACAGCGGCGGAGTAGGAAAAAAAATACCACTTCCCTCCTTATCAAGCAGGAGACAGTATAGAGCTAGGCCAATAGGCACTGAGGGGCATAATATACAACTGGGTTAAGCCCAGTTAGGTTAGTCCCAGCACCACGGATTATATATTAATACTGAAACTAATGGGTCCTAAATTGTGAGCTACTCTTGATTCCAGTAAAAGGTATGACAACATCGCCTGAACGCACGGAAATTAGTTCTGGCTCCTACAAGGTCCGTATAGTAAACTACTCCAGATGTAACCTGAATACTATCTAACCTAAATTGGTCCCGGTAGTCATTTGTAGATCTATGGCAGAAGTTCCGGATTGTCAGTAGCCAGAAAATCTGACTCCAGTCGTGCCAAGAAATACAGTGTAACCCAGTTAATGGGTTTTAGAAGTCTGGTATCCCCTCCACGTTAAATACTGGTAATTAACTGAATCCGGCTTGACTGGAAGCCGATCCCAATATAGTTGGGTAAAGGCTAGGCTAAATGATGATGACTGACTTCCACAATCCAAAACTGGTAATCCATACTCCGTGGCAAGACAGGTATCGAATTTTCTGGCTTTTGACAACCCGTAATTACTGTCAAAGATCTACAAAATATGACAGTTGAGACCAACGGCTGAACGTGCTTTTCAGAAGAAACTTGGTATGTAATAGATGATCACTCATCCACGTCCAGCATTCGTCCGATCTACTGATTTTTACACGACTGTCTAAAAAATGGAGTGTTATGTTTTCAGGGTTCATGTAATGTATGTTTGTGAGTTTCTTTATTCCAGCATAACTTCTAAACCTTAACCGATTTCAATGTTTGTAGTGTCGTTAAAAGCGTTGCGTTATTCCGAGTAACATAGACAAGCTTGAAAATAAAAATATATAATGGTGTAGCCAATTATTCTTCTCAAACAATGGAAGATGTTTCTAAAAGAATATAATTTCATCAGCGAAGTTAAAGTATTTTTAATTGCATTATTGTTGAAGCGTCTTTTAATTTGTGTCGTGTCTTGACGGGGGTTTTCATTAGGAGTGGTCTCTTAATAGTTCGCTCATTTTCTTCGTTTCGGTTTTGAGGATGAATTTTTCGAAAGGACATTACTATATTCACTTCAGAGATAAAGAACATAAAATATAGGCATCCTAAATCGAATTACAACATCGAGAACTGTTTTACAACTTAACTATGTAAAAACATTGTGCTCTTACTAGTAATGTGTCTATGTAGGTCTACCGGTTTTTATAAATGTTAAAAAAAAAAAAACGGCCATGTGCGAGTCGGCTCGCACACGAAGGTTTCTGCACCGTACCGTTCCGATCTATAAAAACGGCAAAAAATAATGTCTGTTGTTTGGGAGCCCCCTTATATGTTTATATTATTCTATTTTTTAGTATTTTTTTGTTATATTAGCAACAGAAATACATCATCTGTGAAAATTTCAAGTGTCTAACTGTCACGGTTCATGAGATACAGCCTGGTGACAGACGGACGGACAGCGGAGTCTTAGTAATAAGTTCCCGTGTCACCCTTGGGTACGGAACCCTTAAAAGAGGATTTGTTCATCATATACACACAATATCAAGTCACGAAGGGGTAATAGTTAGTGCCGTCTCTAGTTACCCGCTTTTCAGCTATAATAACTATCAGACATCATCTTCCCAACTATGTTGGGGTCGGCTTCCTGTCAAACCGGATTCAGCTGAATACCAGATTTTAACGTGGAGCGGCTGCTTACTAGACCTCCACAACTCATTAACTGGGTAACAAAACCGGTAAGAAAATCTGACTATCCGTAACGACTGCCAAATATCTCTAAATGACAGCCGGGACCAACGGCTTAGCGTGCTTTCCGAGGCACGGAGGAAACTCAGTATGTTGAGATGGTCACCCATCCACTGACCGACCTCGGCAAGCGTTGCTTATCCTTGAAGATCGACCTGTGCGGCTGTTATTATTAAGCCACGAGCTTTTCTTTTTATCTATCATACGATCTATCCATCTAATACCTCTTAAGCTTTTAGTTTCTAAAGATAATTCCAAGTACGTAGCTAATATTATCATAATGATGAACTGCCCGGCATTCCCTAGACGTCTGCCTCGTAGCTTAACGACCGAGAAAAATAAAATTAATGAGGCTAAACCAGGATTCCTAGCGAGCGACCATACGCCTACGCTCCTGAAACTTGGGCAAAGCACAGGTAGCTTATTGTAAAACGGTTTCAGCTCTAAGTTCTTAAGTAAAGGTCATTGACACGGGATGTGTAACAACTTAGTCTTTTGAAGCCTGTCCAGGAAAATAATATTGTACCAGGTTATTTGTGAAACACTAATAAACTCTAAGAGTGAAAAAAAAAAAAAATTTTTTTTTAGTTTTAACGTCTTTCGTTTTGAGATCAACACGAAAACTCGAAAAAAAAATCAACTGATGAAGATGTATGTAGATATTTTTTCGAATTTTAAAGAAGAGTTGTACATGTGTATTCTTTTTTGCGGTAGGGAAGTTTTGTTATCGAATGAAATCGTGTCTGCAATTGATTCCTAATGCCCGGAAAAATGTCCTTATCATTGGAAAGTAACCCTGTATAGTGCAGGGTCTATTTTCAGTCATCGTCTGACAAAATAAACTCTTTCATAAAGGTGTTGCGAACGACGAACAATAATAACATTTAGTTAAATATTGAGGTTAAGTAAGTAAGCTTAGAAACCTTACCTGCAGCTGAAACACTTCTCATATAAGGTTTCCAATTGGATCATACCCTCGAGATCTATTGCGTTTGACTTTATTCCACCGCAATATACCCTATATTTTTACTTATAATTTCAATGCTAATATTTTGGGAGTGAATATTCTCACTAAATAAAGTATGGGTTCATGTCTGAATTGTATCAGAAAAAACTTTTTACGAAAAAATATAGCCGACTTCCAAACAAAACACTACAAAGTATAAAATAACGTGTTTTTGGTTTTGTTTTTTTTTTTATACATCAATGTTTTGTTTCTTTGTTTTTAAACATCGGCTACCGTTTAAGTTATTTTATACTTTGTAGTGTTTTGTTTGGAAGTTGGTTATATTTTTTTTGTTAATCTTTTTCATATAAATAAATTACGTGTCACGTTGTTTGTTCGCGATGGACTCCTAAACTACTTGATCGATTTTAATAAAATTTGCACACCGTGTGCAGTTTGATGCAACTTGAAGCTTACACTTCAATTTATAGTTGCAATATTATTTAGGAGCGGAGCATTGATGGAAAATGTGACGCGGTCAAAGTTGCGCGGGTCAACTAGTAAGTGTATATTTTTTACTTTTAAGTGGTGATAATTGGACGACGTCATCGTCTATTCAGAAATTGAAATAAGCTATTATGGTCATAGAAACTAGGTACTGAGCTCAACTATATACATTTTGTACGGGACCAAATAGCTAAAAAAGAATCATTCAGAAATTGAAATAAGCTATTATGGTCATAGAAACTAGGTACTGAGCTCAACTATATACATTTTGTACGGGACCAAATAGCTAAAAAAGAATCACATAAATCGGATCAGAAACCTCGTAGTATTGAGAACCTCTTCCTTTTTTGGAAGTTGGTTAAAAACAGCTGGTCAGTACATTTATGATTGTTTAAGCAAATGTAGAACACACTTTTTAGGGTTTTCTTTTTCTTAACATCCGTATGAAACGGAACGCTTATAGGATCACTCGGGTGTCTGTATGTCTGTCTGTTACAGCCAATTTTCTCCAAATCACACGCATATGAACTTCTGTGACCCAATCACGGACACTTTACGTCAATACATAAATTTTGAGTATGGGGGACAAACTAGAAAATAAGAAATTAAAGTTTACTGTTTGAAAACTTTTTTTCGTGCAAATGAAAGGTCTCTTCAAAACTGCTCTTCGGGTTTTGACAATTTTTTCAGAAATACAGCCTATACAGAGTGAATTTTAAAAGTGTGCGTAAAATTCATCCTGAAATACATCAGAATAACCATATAATTTATAAAGGCAGCGATTTTCACGTAAACCTGTTTTTAGGCAACAAAATCAAGATTTCTAACGTTGTTAATACTCATCGGAATAATCCAGCCCTTAAAAATTTCTAGCCACGTCCGAATGAATCAGATCGTAACAAACCAAAGAAAGAAACCGAGCTAACTTGAAAAGATTCAATGTCTAATCCAGACGTATTACTCTTTAGGGAAATTAGAAAGAATTACCAAACTTTTTCGGGAGAATTCGTTTTTTTCTTATCACAAATTCACGCTCATTCATTTGTTTTATAGCTCGGGATATTTTGAATAAATACGGGAAATTGCGTAATTTGTATATTTTGAGTTGCGATCTTTTCGTTTCTTAAGTTTAGTTAGTTCTGTCAACGGAAAGTAGCAGACATCGTAAGATTGATAAATATTGCGTGAAATTGTTAACTATTTTTTTCAATAAGGCCCGTATCAATACTTACTAATATTATAAAGCTGAAGAGTTTGTTTGTTTGTTTGCTTACTTGAACGCGCTAATCTCAGGAACAAATAGTCCGATTTAAAAAAATCCTTCAGTGTTAAATAGGCCATTTATAGAGAAAGATATACCATCACGCTAAGACAAATAGGACTGGAGCATTAATGGAAAATGTTACGCGGATGATGTTGCGCGGAATTGTAAACTTTTTTTTTTCTATATAAGATACGGATATATTGGAAACTATTTAATTGTAATGGGATTTATGGTATTCAAAATAATATGATCACAGAATATCGAGAAATGAATAATAATAAAAAAAAAAATTAATATATTTTGTAATAATTCTTGATTAGATTATAATTTCTGTATATTTTATGAAAAAATCGGACATTTTCCGGTGACATATACATAGATTTATCTTGCGCCTACCATAGCTTAAGACATCGCGGTGGCGTGACTACACCATCATATCTCGTTGAAATTAGGTCCTAAGTTTGTGCCACCTGCTGTGCACATTTTCAAGTCTACCAAAGAAGTAATCATTTATCGATCAGTTACCTAGTAGTGACCCAATAGGTACCTACTTCATTACTAAGCATCGCCCCCGTACGTTCGCTGGATATGAGCATATAATCCTGGTCCCCCGGGCACTGGCGTGTCACGCGAAGCGCCTGGGCGGTGTCATTACCGTAAATTAGAGCACGTTACGGGAAGATGGCCCCTTATTGGCTAATAGAGGCTGATGGTGGAGATTACCGTACTTAGGCTGCATGTAGGAACGTGCAAAGAGTTTCGTTAACCATCGTAGTGGTTTTTTTCGCAACATGTCACTAGTTTTTGTGTATAAGCAAAATTTTGTTGGGCGTTATGGGACAAACTCAATAGGAAATATGCATGAAAAAAATATTTATTTTCTGTATAGTTCATCTATAAATATACAATAATATGATACTAACAGTGAAAATATGATTAAATTTACTCAAAAAACAAACGAGGTATAATTATTCAAAACAAATATAATATCTGTCCCTCTTGCGAAAAAGCTGTTTTCTATGGTAGCTGTACGGACGTCATGGACTTTGACGTTAAGTTCTATATCGGACTTCTCTTTCTAATTGTGATCTTTGAAGCTTAATAAATTTCTCGCTGAAGGTATTTAAAAAATAATTTCATGGCTGTTTACTCTAGTAAACAACCATGAAATTATTTTTAATACTTATTAGCTCTAGCTAATAAGTAATTCATTTTGCAAATAAAAAAAATGCATGCATATTCCTTATTCAATCAAACACTAGACATTGACAGCGAGTGTAGCCCCATTTCATGTCCAGGCTATCCCTTTCCATTCTAGGTTGCCTGGAAGGTTGACAAGGAAAATCTGACAGTGACGGGTGCCGTGATGTGTTTTCTGATTTTGCTAACGTGACTTTTTTTGATCCGCTGACTTCCACAACCCTGTAACTGTGTCATGATACCTCTTTCCAAGGCTGTCAAAGATCTTGAAACGACAGCCGGGACTAATGCTTTAACGTTCTTTCCGAGGCGGAGGGTTCTCGCTACATAATGGATGGTGACTATTGGTGACCCATCCTCGGGTTGACTCGGAAAACGGCTATAATCGCATTGTCATCATATTAGCTTCTGCCAGCGGCTTAACCCACGTCATCCCTAGGGAACATACTCTTGGGATAAAGAAGTAGCCTATGTGATATTCCAGACTATAATCTAACTCTGTGCCCAATTTCATGAAGATCCTCTTGAGGCGTTCTGACGAGAAAGAGTAAAAAACATCCATCCATTCATCCTCACAAACTTTTGCTATTATTATATTAAACTAGCTGATGCCCGCGACTTTACCCGATACAAATTATATACCAAAACCTTCCACGACAACTACTCTACCCATTGGTGAAAACAGCATTAAAATCGGTGCAGTAGCTTTTGAGTTTATCGCGAACAGACAGACATACGCGGCGGAGGACTTTATTTTATAATATGTAGTGATAGTGGAATTAAGCAACCACATAAATTGACTCACACATACGGAACCAGAAATCCGCTGAAACCATCCCATAGCTTCCCTAACAAGCCTACCAACGGACATACGTTAGTGGGTATTACTGCGGTGTAAATAGATACTAAATACATTCCCCAGCGATTGTGGCGAGGCACGCGACGCCGGCCACCGCGAATTAGCGCGATGGACCGCCGCCATTTTGTGTCATACATTGTTCAATTGTTTTAAATGGAACCGTTGATTTTGTTAATTATATAGGACGTTTTTCTGGGCTTGATTAGCTAAAATTATATGTAGGTGTATTTAAATTGGAGTAGTGTTATGTTAGTCTGTAATTTTACCAAAAGCCATAAACGCTTAATTAACCGACTTCAAAAAGGAGGAGGTTCTCAATTCGGACGGTATATTTTTTTTCGACACATTTGCTCATAAATGTTTGAAAGTTCAAAATTACGGACCATACAATGGAGCGTGCGGTAAAGTAGGTACTCTCGCCTAAGTACCTACTTTACCGCACGCTCCTATGTATGGCGCCGTGCGTATTCTTTACGGTATTTTTTTAATGTCCATAAACATCTATCACCCGTTTAAAGCGTCGTAAGAATGAGAAGGCGGCAGCGGCGGAACTCAATCTATAGCAAATGTATTTTCTTTCTTTTTTCTTCTTTATTTGTCCTCAAATTATATTTGTTTGCCGCGAAAGCTGAATAGACACGGAATATGTGTGAGTAGTCCCTAAAGGATCTTTCTTTACTGTAAATAATTACAGGATCGCATGATACTATAGACGCCATGCTAGACATTCATCATCATCATCAGCCTATAACAGTTCACTGCTGGACATAGGCCTCTCCAAGTGCACGCCATTTTGCTCGATCACCGGCAACTCTCATCCAGCTGCTACCAGCCACCCTGCGAAGATCGTCGCTCCACCTAGCCTGAGACATTAAGAATGAAAATTCCATAAAATAGAAGAATGTTTGTACTGTTGATCCGCAAAACCTTAACACTGCACCAAACATCGATCATACTACACATTCATTAATATTTGATCAGCAAGACATTCATCAATCACCATACCTTAGGAGTATAGTCTTACACCATTTTACTCGTACAACTTTTCGATTTCGTAGATACGAGCATGTAGGTGTTCAAGGACCCAAAATATTAATAATTTATTGATAATATATACTTTATTGTGCAGGTAGTTTAAAAATGGCGCCATTGACGGAAAAGTTAAAAGGGAATCGCTTGTCTTGGTATGGTCATGTGAAGAGGAGGGAGGAAACGCATTTAACTAAAAGAGTACTTAACATAAATGTGGATGGATGGAGAGGGAGAGGAAGGCCAAAGAAAAGATGGATGGATTGTGTGAGGAGCGATATGAAAGAAAAAGGAGTTGATAGTTTGACGGCTGATAGGATAGGGCAGAGTGGAAGAAAAAAACGTGTTGCGGCGACCCCAAGTATCATGGGATAAGGGCAGGAAGATGATGAATTTACTGTACCCCAAATTTAAAAAAAATCGTATAGAAAATCTTAAACAAAAACATACTATTAGCGGTCTTATCGCACAAACTACAAACTATCTCAAAACGTTGAATCGAAGAAATGTAGCAGCAAATGAAGACATTCGTAAATAAACTCCATCGAACGAAAGTAATCCGTAGATTTACCAAATGAGATGTAGAAGCAAATGGAACGATGTAATCCGCTGGAAAAGGGGTGACTTTAACATGTTTGTTTTTAAATAGCCTTCATTTTACTTGAAATTGTTTCTTTACTCCAGTGTCGTAAAGAAACATCATCATTTGCCTAGCCTTTTCCTACTACTTTGGGGTCGGCTTCCAGTCAAACCGGATTCAGTTGAATACCAGTGTTTTACGTGGAGCGGCTGCCTACCAGACCTCCACAACCCATTAACTGGTTACCACGATACTTTATGGTAAGACTGGATTCAGATTTACTGGCTTCTGACTATCCGTAACGACTGCCAAAGATCTACAAATGACAGCCGGGACCAACGGCTTAACGTGCTTTCCGAGGCACGGAGGAAACTCGTCACCCATCCATAGACCAACCTTGGCAAGCGTTGCTTAACCTTAAAGATCGACGCGTGTGGCTGTTATGATTGTTTCCTTACAAGCCACGGGCTTGTAAGGAAACAATTTCATTATTAAAACTTTAGGCAAAACTTTATTTTCTGTATAAGAAGTGGCATTTAGTGTCTGTTACTAGGACAAAATGTTGGATCAGAATGATGGGCTGTGAAAAAGACGGATGAAAATAGATTGCATTTGGAGGAGATGAGAATGTTCAGATGGATGTGTGGAGTAACAAGAATGGATAAAGTGAGAAATGACTACATTAGAGGTAGTTTAAAAGTTGCGCCAGGGACGGAAAATTTAAAAGGGAACCGCTTGTCTTGGTATGGTCATGTAAAGAGGAGGGAGGAAAACATAAATGTGGATGGATGGAGAGGAAGGCCAAAGAAAAGATGGATGGATTGTTTGAGGAGCGATATAAAAGAAGAAGGAGTCAGTCAAAGTTTCACGGCTGCTAGGGCAGACTGGAAGAAAAAATCGTGTTGCGCCAACCCCAAGTAACATGGGATAAGGGCAGGAAGATGATGACTAGGAAAAAATATATTTTACTAGCTTTTGCCCGCGACTTCATGCTGTGCGTTGTCTGTCAGTCATTCACTCAGTAACTGAAGAATTTTATGTACATGTATTAGGACAGTGTCCCGACCCGCCCGGATGTATATTTTTTTCAACATTTTCTTTGATGCAAACCTCGCCCTGACAATTATGAACAGAATTATAAAAAAATTATCCAATTTGAATCAGTCGTTACGAAATTATGCGCGTACCTACATACATTTCGGCGACTCATTTTTATTTATACAAGACTATTTCACCTGGAGTGAAATACGCTATTTTACTGCAGAAATGTAAATAGTCCATCAGATAGATTTTCAGAAAATGTAGGACAAGTATTATTTTTTTTCACGTTAATAAAAAATGAAGACGCTATGGCGTTTAAAACTCCCGTGACGTCAGTACCATAGTACAATATTTACCAGTGCCGAGACACCACTAGCCCCCTTCTTGAAGTTTGATGTTTTATGTTCTTCATCATTTCAAATGGCAAAAAATATGTGTTCAATTAGTTTTCTAAATAAAATTATAATTATTCTATCTATTAATATAGTTGTACATAATGATGAATAACGTTAAAATGGTACCTAAACATATCATATGAACATTCCGTCTCAACTCTCTCTAACTAATAGCAACTAATTAGTCCAACTCTGAACACATGATAACAGACACATTAATGCCCAGCTCATCATAAAAAGAAAAAGCTTTCGGGAATAAAAGATAATTCTCCCAAATAACGTCTATTGTTGCGCCCGGCCCACTAATAAAGAAATTGCCCTATCATCATAATGTAACATTATTGAAACGCTAGCAGGACATGAAAACTTTATTATTATAGTTCTTTGGGTATAACTATATCTTTAATATCGCTTAAGTAATTAAAAGTAGTCCGTGCGACTTACAATAATCATTTTTAGGGTTCCGAATACCCGTAAAAATCGGAGCTCACTGGGGTGTCTGTCTGCCTGTCCGTCAGTCACAGCCAGCTTTCTACTGGAACGATTTTGTTGAAATTTGGTTCACATAATTATGGAGTTCTGTGACCCAAACACGGAAGTTTTACGTTATTGAGTAAATTTTTTGTATGAAGAAAGTGTTTCAAACTGTATCGTGTGACATATCAAATGAAAGAGCGCTTGAAACTGTGGACACTGCAGTATTTTTGGGCATAACTGTTGATTCCAAACTGCAATGGGGCCCACATATCAAGCCTGTCGGGAAGGCTCAGCTCTGCCGCATACGCCGTCAGGAAAGTTAGACAATTTACTGACGTTGACACTGCTCGGTTAGTATATTTTAGTTATTTCCATAGTGTTATGTCCTACGGTATTATATTGTGGGGTAAAGCTGCTGATATACAAAATATATTTGTCTTACAAAAACGTGCTGTGCGAGCAATATATCAGCTAGGGTCAAAAGCTTCATTAAGAGAAATTTTCAAAGAGATTGGAATTCTCACGGTAGCATCTCAATTTATTTTTGCAAACATTTTACACATTAGGCAAAATATACAGTTATACAGTAAAACGAGTGACATCCATAATTTTAATACCAGAAACAAGCATAGGCTACATGCTCCTTCACACCGACTTCGTAAGGTCCATGATTAATTTGTGGGGCTCGGTATCCGTTTATACAATAAACTTCCACTTTCTTTTCTTGATCTGCCTTTTAACTCATTTAAAGCTAAAGTAAAATCGAACCTTTGTTCGAAGGCATACTATTCTGATAATGATTATATAGAAGATAAGAATAGTTGGTCGCTGTGTTGAACGCAAGACATATTATCATGTTCTTTTTCTATTAGTAGTTCTTTGATGACAGGTTATATGTGTTCATATAATATTGTTTTTTTTTTATATATTTTATTTTATTATTATTTTTTTATTTCGTTTTTGTCTTTTATTAATTATTTATGTATGTCACTATGTAGGTAATTTTTTTTTTAACGTCAACACTTGCTTGAGTGTGTATTTTGTTTTATAGTATCATAGAATCATAGTGTGCTAGCTGTTATATAATTATTTTTTTTTGTTTTGTGTCATGTACTAATTACTTTGCATTCTACTCAGTGTATAAATTCGAGTTCCTAAAACGTAACAGACAGATGTGTTGCTGGGGAGTTTGTTGGCCACTTCTTCTCCATAGCTAAAACACTAGGAAGTGGTGCCGGGCGGGCGTTTTGGGGGAATAAATGACTTTTGAATTTTGAATTTTTGAATTTTGAAAGGGCTTACTGTGAGAGTTTTGTTTTTTTTTTTCATAATTAAAGAAAATAGAAAAAAGCTCTAAAATATGAAAAAAAAAAAACAGCTGTGCAGTAGATCATTTACGTTCGCAAAACTTGAGAATATTACTTCACCACTTTGTCGGCGTAATTAATATAATATATAGTATACTAGCTGTGCTCCGCGGCTTCGCTCCCGTCAACTGGCTACCTAATCTAACCTACCTATATTTTTTTAAACCTTCCCTGTATTCTGGCGAAATAAACAAAAATAGAATTACCGAAATCGGCCCAGCCGTTCTCGAATTTTAGCGAGACTAACGAACAGCAATTCATTTTTTTATATATAAGATATACGGGTATACCCATACCAAATTCCGACTTTGTAGTGCTAAGTGTCTCTGAGCTGAATCACGGACAGGCAGACAGACATGGCAAAACTATAAAGGTTCCTTGTTGACTACGGAACCCTAAAAAACCAATATTAGAAATATATTATCTGAACTTCTAAATAAAAGCTTATCGTAAGAAAGTAGAGCACTGTTTTATTTAAAACGGAAAAGACTCGATATTTTGTTCGTATAGTAGAAGAAATTGTGTCAACGGAAAGCAACAACTTATTGCTCAATCCTGTGAAAATTCACGCTCACGGCACAAACAAACAGTACACAACGAATAAATCCTCATCGATTCTTTATCTCATACGAAAGAGCTCAAAGAATTCACACAGCTCAACACGCAAAAGAAAATAAAAGATATATTTTTCTCCAGCCTTCGAGCGAGAGGCATCGATTGTTTTAAAATTCTACGAGACTAATGAGACAGAAAAGCCTCATGAATAGGTAGGCGACAGTGAGCGGGAACTTAAGAATGGCGCGAAAATCCGCCATCTTGTTAAAGTTTTTCTTTTGATCTCCTTTTAAGACTAAGTGCTGTTGAATATTGTGTTTCATTTATTGCTTAATGATATTTCTACGGTGACGTAACTGTTTTAACAAGCAGCTACCGCTTTGGGTTTTCTGAAAACACAATATTTATGTAACTAGCCCCGGTTTCTGGAAAAAAGAAATATCGACCTGTTACAAATTAAACGAAAGTTATGTGATGCGATTGGCTGTTACAAACTCGTTCAACCAATCACAGCTAGATAACGCGCCTTTGACAATTTGTCACAATAATTTTGTGAAAATGTTCATTCGAGAAACCGGATCTAACTGTGGTAGGTAAAAACGAACAAAATTTGCCTTTTCCATCTTTCTTAGTTATTTCGGTAACTGACAGACAGCTGAATGAGCATTGGCATTTGACGTACGTCCAATTGTTTCCATTTCTTTTTTTTACAAAACAGGAATACGAATTTATATAAGCCAAAAGAGGATTTGTTCTTGTTTGGGATCAAGAAACGACTTCGATACAATACTTGTTAGTTAAAACAACCCTTATTATCTTGTTTGCTTTAAAATAATAGATTTCCTTCTTTGTAAAACTTCAAGAAAACTAACTTATTATTAGAGAGGGAGAGGAAGGCCAAAGAAAAGATGGATGGATTGTGTGACGAGCAATATGAAAGAAAAGGGAATAAATTAGTCAAAGTTTGACGGCTGATAGGGCAGAGTGGAAAAAAAAACGTGTTGCGTCGACCCCAAGTAACATGGGATAAGGGCAGGAAGACCTAACCTAACCTAACCTAACCTAAACTAAACATGAAGTATACAGTTATAAACAGCAGAAACATAAAATAAATGTTAGACCCAACGCCCCTTATTTTCCATTATTTTATAAAATAGATGTCCTACTTCCCATAATTGTGCACAACAATTTTAAATAAGTTACATATTGCCACCGTACGAGATCCCTAATCCAAAACTGTGTCCACGTCGATAAAAGTACCAGGCAGGCATATATGGCAGGAAGGAGGTAAACAAAACAAGCAATTTGTATCAACCTATCAGGTAACGCTATCAGGAACATTGGCGCGACTCACGATAAGCATTTAAGTTAATGTCTCGTAAATTGTTACCTACGTCTGCGGCACCTATCTCATGGGTTCTGCCGCTCGGATATTTAGATCCAGAGCCTAAGAGCCTTTTTAACATCTTTTTCAGGTCGAATTTCCGTAACTTAATTTGGTGTGAATAGCAACTTAATTTCAGAATAATGGTAGGGATTAGAGGCCTGTTTTGAATTACGATTCCTGAGTGCCAATTTATTCTACTAATTTTTAAACAATGCGGCAACGTTCGTATTCGTATGTCAGTCGCAATCTGTCAAAAATGTATGAAAATAATGGCCTTTTTGACAGTTTGCGACTGGCATGCGAATGCGTTCGTTGTTTAAAAATTTGTAGAATTGGCTCTCTGATGTAAATGAAATCTCATCGAGGACATAAAAGCTAGCGTGTTTTCTTTACCGTTTTGTACTGCAATGTAAAAGCATTTCTTTACCTCTTGTGTATTGAAACAAAGCCAGAAACAATCGAAATCGAAACGAGAGAACCAAACTCCCTCGACACAAAAAACAAATCCGTATTACGAATATCAAATATACTTCTACTGCCTATAAATTCGTAATCCAGGACATCAGAATAGTCTTCTGAATCGTAAGTTGTAACCTTTCCACAATGTAGCACATGTAATCTTCGTCATAAGTCACGCAAAGCTCACTTGTGTTCCGAAACTGCGTCGTTTGAAGCATAATTTTCTAGAACGACGACCATAACCCGTGTATGTTGAACCTTAACCTTTGAGCATTCAACCCATTTTTGTATAAAACACTCGTCTCTTTGTGCATGGTTGTTGCTATTGCGTAATATATGTTTCTCGTGGAATCTGTGACTCTGGGACAGAAATAAAATAGGAGAAATATTTTTTGTCCGCCATTTTAGATCTGAGTTGACGATGAATTGATTTCGGAGATTCATTGACGGAATTAAAACTGTTTCAGTTCCGGAATGCGTCGTATATTCCGATGTTTTCTGAATGGAAGTTAATTAGGTGCCAAAAGTTTTACGACAACTTTTTTTATAAAAAACTTTGCTGCACACTAGGTAATTATCCTGTATCGTAGGTGCGTTTACTTACATATAAGTCAAATCCAGAACAACTATCTGTAGGCTATACAAATATTTGTTCCGTTCGGGAATCGAATCCACGACACGCAGCAAAGCAGTCAATCGCTCAACCCCGCGCCAACCGTGCCATCTAACTTACTTAACTGAAAGCAAGACTCATGCCATAACGATTTTCCATAACGCCAATGGTAGGTTAGTAGTTAAAATATAGATAACGCACAGTTAAGGTACCTCAGAGACCGAGCATAAGTGATAGCCTATTCTTAGTCACAAACTATAAAATCCAGCAAAGTAATAAGCCCTATTATATAGCTCAGAATTATTACTCAACAACCAAAACCGAGCTGTTTCATTTAACCTGAAAAATAAAATTTATGTTTTTATAATGATTGCATTATAAAAACATAAATTTTATTTTTCAGTAAAAAGTATCATTAACCTACGTGGTAGTACGATATACAAAAGGCTCTATCCTTTTTAAATGAGAATAAAGGTGCGAACCTATCCCGGCGCACGGAGAGGCCACGCACGTGTGTTAAGCTTCGTTTTGCAAGAAAATACACGTGATTTTGTCAACTGCAAACTACTACTACGCTACGTATAAATTGACGTCATTATTACATGCGTGGCTTGCTCGAATATGGCGCTCACATAGCTCAACGCTGTCAACTTTATGCACGCTTTGCATGCGGTACATACTACACGAATACCGATTCACCCACGACTATGTACAACTGTATTGTCGCACAGTGCACCGCGATGGACCACGCTACAGTTGTACATAGAGTGTAGTGTGTACTGCACAGGAAACGTAGACCCACACGTTGACCATCAAATGAAGCCAAGCAGTTAAAATGCACCGCGTTCCCGTGCCCAGCATGCGCCGCGGTGGGTCTGCGTCTTTAAACTTAACTGGCACAATGAGGGTGTACGTAATTATACTGACTACCCTTTGGGGAGTACTGTCATGATGTTATGTTAAATGGACAGTTTGTGGTTTGACAACACAACACGTGGAAATGACGTATTCATACCGCGGGACCTGGCATACCCACAAAGGTATGTCTATGATAGAAACGTTTTAGCATTGCAATTGTAATCACTGCCTTTAGTGCCTTTTCCCGTTGGAACCGAAAATGATCGTTGTTCGTATGTGAAAATGTTGAGGAACACTATAAACGTCAATAAAAAACCGGCCAAGTGCGAGTCAGACTCACGCACCGAGGGTTCCGTACTAACCAGTAGGTATTATATTATAAGCAGAAGTTGCGATTTACGATTTATGACGTATTAAAAAAAAAAAAAACACTACAAAGTAAAAAATAACTTTAATTTCGGAAGTCGGTGTTTTTGTTAGTTTCTTCGTATTTTGACACCGACTTCCGAAATTAAAGTTATTTTTTACTTTGTAGTGTTTTTTTTTTTTTGGAAGTCGGTTGTATTTTTTTGTAAAAAGTTTTTTATTTTTCACTTTTTAGTGGTGCCCCACACCTAACAACACCATTGCAAAATCGCAGAAAAGCAAAATACGCAATTTCGATTATCAAAGAATCATCTAAATAGTCAAATTCCAGCTATTTCGATTTAAAATCCAAAGTTCGCAACCGATTTTGATATGATTTAAATGGGACCAATCTGCAAGTATATCCTTTCAGATAAAACAAGAATTTTTCAAATCGGTTCATAATTGTCGGAGTTATGAGGTAACAAACATAAAAAAAAAAAAAAAAAAAAAAAAAAAACATACAACCGAATTGATAACCTCCTCCTTTTTGGGAAGTCGGTTAAAAAACTACTTACTAGATCTCGTTCAAACCAATTTTCGCTGGTAGTTTACATGGTAATGTACATCATGTGTTTTTTTTAGTTTTATCATTCTCTTAATTTAGAAGTTAAGGGACACACACACACACACATTTTACCACTTTGGAAGTGTCTCACGCGCAAACTATTCAGTTTAGAAAAAAATGATATTAGAAACATCTATATCATTTTTGAAGACCTATCCATAGAAAAGCCACACGTACCTATGGGTTCGATGAAAAAAAAAATTGAACTCAGTTCTAAGTATGGGACCCCCAAAATTTATTGTTTTTTTTTTTATTTTAGTGTGAAAATCTTTATGCGGTTCACGGAATACATCTACTTACTAAATTTCAACAGCCTAGTTCTTATAGTTTCGGAGAAAAGTGGCTGTGACATACGGACGGACAGACAGACAGACAGACATGACGAATCTAGGTATAAGGGTTCCGTTTTTGCAATTTGGCTACGGAACCCTAAAAACGTCTTTATGTCTTTATTTTCTCAACTAAAATAACTGTCAATAAAATATGAACTGGTTTTGCTAAAACGCAACATCTATATGGTATATATTATTTTGCGCCGACTTACATACCTACTTTGTACAATGCATGTCTGGCGGCTATCATTATCCACGCACACTGGTCAGCCATAAATAATGAATTCGGCATCCAAATCCCGAGAGATAAATCTATTTTTGTCAGTGTCACACAAAATGCAGTAATTGCACCATGCTAGAATAGGGAATATGCATGAAAAAAGTATTTATGATCTGGAGAGTTTATCTAAAAGTATTGGAAAATATAATACTAACTGTGAAATTAGAATCTAAATTGTTCGAAAAACAAACGAGATACAATTATTTTAAACAAATATATCTGTCCCTCTCGCGAAAACGCTGTTTTCTATGGCGGCTGTATAGTCGTCGTGTAATTTGACGTCACATTACGTATCGGACTTCTCTTTCTTACTGTAGTCTTTGAAGCTTTATCTATACTAATATTATAAAGCAGAAGAGTTTGTTTGTTTGTTTGTTTGGTTGAACGCGCTAATCTCAGGAACTACGGGTCCGATTTGAAAAATTCTTTCAGTGTTAGATAGCCCATTTATCGAGGAAGGTTATAGGCTATATATCATTACGCTAAGACAAATAGGAACGGAGCAATAATGGAAAATGTGACGCAGACGAAGTTGCGCGGGTCAGCTAGTAACTTAATAAATGATGAAGGTATTTAAAAAATAATTTCATGATTGTTTACTAGAGCTAATAAATATTTTATTTTGCAAATAAAAAAATTGCATGCATATTCCCTATTACTACTAAACTTATTCTATTCGAGTTGATGGTCAGCTTTTAGATTTATTTTGTACTTCGTAGGTACCTTTTATTTAGAATTGGGTTGTATTTTTTTTGTATTAAGTTTTTTTTTAATACAGCCTCCTTAATTTAGTAATAACTTTTTTCCGCATGTTGCACACGCTTATGAAATACCCTTTTTTATTATTCAGAACATGCTCCTCGATTTTTTTTTGCCAAAGCTAAAAGCTAATACACGATGTAAAACATCCACAAATTTTTTAAATGCATTTGAATACAAAGGCAACTTATTGTTTAGTACATGTTTAGAGTGTGTCAATGAATAAATGCGCGTGTTTTTTTGAGAGAAGGGTTTAGAGAAAAATATGTGATATGCAATATGCAAGGCCCGTGTACAGTTTTACACGTACCAGCTCGTAATGATTTATTTAAACGATATTTAAAAAACTCGCTCACTGCAAGTCGGACTTGTGTGCAAAGGGTTCCGAACCAATTTCATTTTTATAACAAGTTATTTGAACACTATAGACTTCTTATAGGTTTTCCTGTAACCTGTATTTTTTCAAAATTAATTTTTGGTATAATTTCTAGAAGTTATTCATAACTATTTATTTTAAAATTATGAAAATAATATATAATTTAAACCCTCACAGTAAGCCCTTTCATTTGGTATGTCACACGATATTCCGGGGGGATATGGGGGTCGAGTCACCCGCGTCCGTAGGAGAATACCCTTCAGCGAATCCCTACACGTGGTCCCCGGGTGGTGCTAAACAGGTGACACTAACCGCCTCCGTGGTCTAGTGGTTATACCACCTGATTCAGACCCAGAGGTCCCGGGTTCGATTCCCAGCGGGGGTAAATATTTTGCTCGGTTTGGTTGGTGGTAGGACTTGTTCTAAGTCCGCCTGGCAAGCTACCACCGTCATGTCTAAGTCTGTCGCCATAACAACAATGTTAACAGCATTGTTGTGTTCCGGCAGTTAGAGGTATGATAGCCAGTTCCTCTGTGTAAGAGGATTCCGGGTGAAACTCGCTTCCATCTTCGGCCTAATCATCACTTTCCATCAGGTGAGATTTGGGCCAAGAGTTCCCCGTTTTGTATAAAAAAAAAAAAAGTATTTTGAAAAACTATTCTAGTTTCACCCCTAAAAGTGTCCCTCAAACTCAAAATGTATTTACTCACGTAACGCGTCCGTGTTTGGGTCCCAGAAGGCCAAGACACCTGAGTGATCCTATAAGAGTTCCGTTTCTTACGAATGTTCGGAACCCTTAAAAATTGATAAGAACTTCGGAAAGAAATTCATCCTCTTCGTCGAATCGGTAGCTCCAAAGTGTTTGAGTTTCGACTCAAATCAACCATCAACGTTTGGCTCGCCAAGATCTTTCTAAGTAGTGTCTTGTTGCACAGAGATGATGGGTGATATATAAAAAAAAAAACACATGAATGACATTATTCGGGTTCGATTCCCGCACGGAACAAATATTTGTACGACCTACATGTATTTGTTCCGAGTCTGGGTGTTTTCCTATCTATAATATGTATGAATTTACAAAAAAAAAAAATGTATATAAGTAGTTTATCAGCCATCTCGTTACCATAACACAAGCATTAGGTTGCTTAGCTTGGGACTATATGGCGCTGTGTGAAATGTCCAAGGATATATTATTATTATTATTTTACAAACTTACAAACAAGCGTTACCTCTTTATAATATTAGTATAGATGAATCACATCCAAATTCAATAGTTTCCAAAATATTCGTGGCTTATTTAGGAAAAAAAACTTAACAATTTCACGCGATATTTTACAATCTTACAGAGTTTGCTATTTTCCGGTGACATACATAAGCGAACAAGAATTTGTAACTAAATTATTGTTCTACAGTTTTTCAAAGGTTACTTGAAAAGTTCCAAGGTAAGCTCCCAAGCCAGTTTGGATGATAAATATCTTTAATAAAAACGTCGCGTAAAAGAATTTATCTTTTTAACGCCAAACTTTTTGGGATGTGTTTTATGAACAAATAATAGAGGAAATTGAGTTCAAATAATTTTGTGTTTGCTTTGTTTGCTGATTTATTAGAAATCAAGTTACTTTTGCACCTCACTCAAATAAACTGGTTGTTTTTAGTAGTGGCGCGGCGTTTGTAGATTTTGCTGTTTCTTACTGTATCTACTTGAATTTAATTCGAGATAAAATAGGTTATATTTAAATTGAGATGCCAATCCCTGTAATCAAGATGGAATGACAGCTGACTTCGTGATCACTTCACCCAAGCCTTCACTTTTTTAGGCATTTGACCACAATTTCACCTGATGATAAGCGATAATGCGGTCTAACATAGAGCACGCTTGCCTAGAAATAACCTATTAACTCTTGACTTAAAGACTCCCAGGTTGTAGCTACCAGGAAACACAGACTCATGTTTGAAGAATGGCACTGCTGTAACGTTACTATACGACAAAAAATTCATGCTAGGCGCTCTGAACAAAATACCAAATCTATGGAGATATCTTAAAAATCACTGTCTGGCTACACATACACAGTACAACAAAACCAATAAAATCGGTGTTTAATTGCGCCTAACATAAACAGATTCCGGCCAATCTCCTTTACGACCGGTTGTGCGCTTAAATAATGTAAAAAGGTTTATTTGTACGAGAACTCTCATCAATTGGAATAAATGACTGATTTGTTTATACAGAACATAATCTTTTTAATGGTTGCAATGAGAGAAAAGTGGTCGTTAAATGTTAATGGCTATTGTGTAGTCTTATGCAAGAGTGCCTTCGAATCTATTATGATTTTCGATTACAAGGCATAAAAAGAGAATTGCACTAACATCGGTACTATTGACGCTCGGAAAAAGAATATTGGCTTGCAATTGTGGAGCTAAACGACCAAAACTCATTTAAATATGGGAATGCACTAAATATCTTCTCAGTGTCGCCATTTGTACTTAGTAAATGAGTAGCTGACTTACCTAGATATCTGAAACAAAAAATATATAGCTTCCAACAAACTTCTACTCGGCCTACGTACGCAGTAGCGGTCAGACGCGGGGGCAGTAAATCGCGCGGTTCCAGTTTTACAATGCTATTCAAATAAGAATAGGAACGTCAATGACCTCTATCTTCCTCGTCAATTGTCTCTTGAAAAGTAAGGTTTGCAAAGAAAACTTAATCATAGAACAAAAATGTTGATTATAATGTTAGTAACATAGTCCTGAGAGGCTGTCGGTGTTTTACAAATAACCTTGTACAATATTATATTATTTAAAGTCATTATAAGTTATTTTAAACCATTCCAAAACACTTCTTTCACTGAATATTTATAAATAATTAGCTGACCCGTGCAACGTCATTTGCGTAACATTTTTCATTACTGCTCCTATATGTCTTAGCGTGATGATATGTAGCCTATAGCCTTCCTCGATAAATGGGCTATCTAATACTGAAAGAATTTTTCAAATCGGACCAGAAGTTCCTGAGATTAGCGCGTTCAACCAAACAAACAAACAAACTCTTCTGCTTTATAATATGTAGCCTATAGCCTTCCTCGATAAATGGGCTATCTAATACTGAAAGAATTTTTCAAATCGGACCATAAGTTCCTGAGATTAGCGCGTTCAACCAAACAAACAAACAAACTCTTCTGCTTTATAATATTAGTACCTATAGATAATTAGAAAAATAATATTGTTTTGCTCACCCGACCTAATTGGTTTGAATTGACAGCTATGAAATATTTGAAACAAACTTTTACCATCCATGGGCCAAAACTGAAATCGCGCAGTGGTTGACCGATTGTCTGCACGGGTTCGATATCCTCACGAAACAAATATCTGTATGGCCTACAGTTCCGGATCCGACAGTTTGTGTATGTAAAAAAGACAGATAAATTATTTATTCCTCCCAGACAGACAAAGAAAAAAAAAACAAAGCAAATAATGTTGAAAAAGATAAAAAATAAAATTGGAACATACTGAGCAGGCACATGTCAGGGTCGAGCACCAGGTACAGTTTCTTTTCTGTCGCGGTCACACCACAGACAAAATACCAAACACACTCATGTGGTGATGACATTGTCATAATGCACCAACCATACAGCAGAAATTCCTAGTATGGGGTAAACTATAATAAAATAAAACAAAATACAAATTGTTTTTTTTTTTTCGATTTCCGAATCGGATCCATAGTAAAAGTCAAGAATAAGTACCAAATAGTAGGAACTAACCTATTGCCATCAACACCTTTCCTCTTATATGAAAAATCTGTAAGTTTACCTATCTAGTTTGTAATATTAACTTGATCTCTGTTAGTAAGTTGGCACGGCGTAAAGAAACTTTGTTGCAATGCTTGTTCAGATTTTCTTTAAAATGAATGCGTTTGCTATAAAAATCTATACTTAGATAAAGTTTTCTGAACTGAAAGAAAATCAATAGTTTTTATGTTTCAAATTGGCTTATAAGCGGCTTATAGTCTCGAGGGTGCCGTGGAAGCTTATTGGCTGGCAAAGAAATATGGCCACAAAAAGTAAAATACTGTAGCGACTCGTGGTATGATCTTGTCTTGTTTATTTAAATCTTTACTACCTTGTTATTTTATATTTTAAAATAAATATATGTCGTGAATAACGATATTTTTAATAATTTGTTGCTTATTTGAGTATTGTAGTACTTAGGTAGTGGTAAACGCCGTGTCATCAGTTGTAATGGCGGCACGTGGACAGAGTCGTGTTGGGGAGTGTGGACTTTGCCGAGCGCACTTTGGCTGGAGACACCAACTAGGACACTCCTCCAGAACGAAACTGTCGGTTTACCGACTTCTGTAATCATGTTATAAATGCGAGTTCTTCTAACTCAACAGACAGATCTGTTGCTGGGGAGTCTGTTGGCCACTTCTTCTTCACAGCTAAAACACTAGGATGTGTTGACAGGCGAGCATTTTTGAGGGACTGTCTATTTTTAAGCTTTGTCGTTCAAAAAGTACTGGCACTCAACCACAGTTCATAAAGTAAGGTTAGTACTGTATTGAGCGTTATTATTCTACAATGAACCCGATACCCTCGAACCCAAACGATGATGGCACTATCGCTCAGCCATCGCTGACGCCGTCATATATTTCAAATTCATCATCCGCCGAAGTTGACCTAGGAAGAGATAGCGAGACGACTCGGACTTGATCCAGCTCTTGTGGCAGGTGCACGGACTAGGTACATCGAGGAAACTCGGGAAAGGAATACCTCTAAGGATTTCGTGACGCCCTTTGCCCAGCTGTGGGACTGAATAAAAAAAAAGCAAATTGAGTTTTCGTTTTTTTTTAATTTATCGGTCAGGGCCTATACGTATATTATAATTATGTCTGATAGTTTAAAGCATCCTATTGATTTGTTGCCTTCAAACGACATTTACGCATAGAACAAAAGGCATAATAGACTAAATACATTCACAATAAATAAAGATGATAAAGACGTGTGCCACTAATTCAAAGTAAACTAAAGCATTATGATAAAACGTAAAACGTAAAGATTTACGGCAAACGTGAACGTAAGCGTAACGCCTCGTAAATGCTTTATTGGCAGCTGTTCCCATATCTTTGTCTCTCTCCAACACTGTGGGAAAAAAGAGTGGAACGATAGAGTTTACTTGTTTATGATGTGATGTAATTGCGATATTTGGTTCAGGAGTCGCGAACGAGATTACTTGAAACTCAATTTTGGAACAAAACGTGGCTTTAAAATTAGTTTGTTATGATACTGGTTCGGTTTGATGCGTTTGAGGTAGTGTGTAGGACTTTTTATATCTATTTACTCATTATATCATACTACCTTTGCCCGCGACTACGTATGCACATATCCTGTTTTTCTCTGTATCTGTGGCAATTTTGGGAAATCCACTCTTGGTGCTCACCTACGGAGTGTAAGAAATTTTCGAATTTCTACGACCAGTGGGGTCGTAGAAAGTTGAAAATTCCATACACTCCTCACTCTGTAGCGTAGGAAATCTAATATATATTATAATTATTTCAGTTATTATTATTAGTTCAGTTACTGAGTGACTGACAGACAACGCCCAGCCAAAACTACTGGTCGTAGAAAGCTGAAAATTGGCACCTAGCTTGTGTGTAATAAAATTGTTTTCTCTCTATTTCAGGTAAGTTCCTGATTACAGTTGACACGTACAGCAAGGTCTGTACCTACTATTTAAAACATTCCGGCCACCTTTGGAAACTCTAGTATGCAAATAAATTTTTCAGTAGGTACTCATGCTCGGAAAGTAGGCCTGAAGTTGCCTGGTGAGAGGGTTGAAAGTATTACTTTGCAGTCCTAGGGATAATCGTTTTCAAATAAAAAAAATAATTATTAAAATGTTATGTTATTCAAACATAACATTTTAATTTTTTAATTTTGCTGGCCGGTCACAGAAAAAAAAAACTAAATAGTCGGAAAAGCAGCAATCCGATCTTCTTTTGTTTTTTCGAGCTGTGTTCATATTTTCGTATAGCAGTGATTTGTATTAACACGATGAGTTCATCAGATTCAGATTCGTGTTTTTATTTTTACTTCTGGTATGAAATTCTGATTTAGTCCCTCTGACGAAAGACTTATTTAGTTCCTCGAACTGCTGACGGCGTCTCGGGACTAAATAAGTTACTTTCAAACCTAGTGAAATGTACTATTTAATGCAGTCACAAGTCAACGACATCAGACTCTTTGAAAAGTGACTATTTGGAATGTTTATTGGTTTTTGCGTCGGGTTTTTGACACAAGTAAAAGATTTAACTCGTTCTTTCAATGCATTTCATATACATATGTATCTACTACACGCATTAGTGTACAACAACTAGGTAATGAATTAAGTATAAACCGAGCACGCTCCTAACTACGCTGGCCGTCGGCGCATTATTATTTCACGCGGTGTCACCCGCCCGTCTGGCCTTCGCCTCTGTGAATAATTACTGCCGAGCTGAATTTATCACAGACTCACAGACTAGGGATGGCATCGACTACGCTCAACGCATTCTTTTTGTGAAGATATGTGTCACTTTTAGATTTCATTGATCTTTGGCGTTTTGTGTTATTTAATTTATAGTTTTTATTTGTTCATGTTGTATCAAGTTTGTTCGATTTTTTTTTTGGGAGTTTTACATACCTACACAATGGCTGCGATTTTGCTAATGAACAGTGTACAAAAATCTTCTAACCAGAAGAAAACAAAATAGCCGTCACGAGACACCGGGCTGTGAAACATCTTTGTTAATATTAGAACTGTTTTCACACATTTTTAGTTCCAAGTAGGGACATCACGACATGACAGCGTCGTTCCCGTCACGGCATAAGAGCTGGTTATACTAACAAGTCGCGCCAATAGGTGTTCCACATTAAAAAAAATCTCCAACATAAATTCTGAACTAAAAATGCCTTTTATTCAACAGTATATTTTTATTTCAAACTAAAGGCAAAATCACTTCACCTATTTTTGCAAATAGATTTTATCTCTCACTAGCCTAACTTAACATTTGAAGCAAGAATAAAGGTCTTCCCCGGCGGATTTTATCGTTTTATTCCTTGATTTTCGAGGCTCCTGAAACCTGGAGATTACCGTGACGTAAATAATAAAGACAGACATCCTTACTCGTGATTTGTAACATCGCGCGACCGTAAATAATACAGTTCTCTTAAGTTACTGTGAAATATGCTCAGAAGGACCACTTTAGATGATCATCAAAATAGGTTCAATGGCCTTGTGCGAATTTTTATAAGTAGGTATTCAGGATAACATTTTTTTTTGCTTTAAGAGTTGAAGGGTACAGGGGCAAAACAAGCAATGTCACATATAATTAGTTTGACTTTTTATTTCATTAATGACTTAAACAATTAACGAAGCTTCATTGTACCTAAAGATAATCTCAGTAGTGTAAACTTGAGATCCTATAGGTAATATCTAAGATTACATACGTAAAAGAAAGTCCATACACTTTGAAAAACTAAAATGTAAATTACACAAAAACTGGTTTTTGTGACATCCCCTGTTTTGCCCCTGTACCCTTCAGTTGCATTTATTTTTTCGCGCGAAATATTTCGCGGCGAATTCGCCCTTTCTGGACAAGCTCTTACGAATTAACATATTATTATACGTACTCGTACATATATGAACATTACTCAGAGGCCCTTGAGGCGGTTTAGAAACCCTGACACTAAGGTGTAAGGTGTTCTACACCGCCTCGAGGGCCTCCTTTTTCTTATCGTGTTGGCAGTAAGGTCGTTAGACTGTAACGCCCACACAATAAGATGAAACGTTTTAAACGTTCTCTACCGCGTTAACGCAAAGGAACATGATTTTGTATCTAAAATGAATTAGCGTAGGTTGATGTCTGGTGACAGTGGTGACATTAACGGAAAACCTCTTTTGTCTCTTCAAATTGACAAATTCAAACGTTTACGGTAACACGGAAGCCTCTGTTTTTTTT
The DNA here is from genome assembly GCA_963859965.1 of Ceramica pisi. NCBI lineage: Eukaryota > Metazoa > Arthropoda > Insecta > Lepidoptera > Noctuidae > Ceramica > Ceramica pisi. Next base: position 5,009,286 of record OY982538.1, read on the forward strand.
CATGAGTGCCAATAGGGTATTTTACACTATGTAAGGAAAAATATAAAAATGTTTGTTCATAATAGATTTCGAAAAAAGTAAACAAGAAACGTCGATATTTATTCATAAAATTGCAATTTTAATTTTATAATTCCATTTTAAAAATCGTCTTTTCTAATCTGTTTTTCAAATGTCTAAAACGCCATTCGCCATATTGGATCCCGCCGTGACGTCATTCCGATAGCAAACAATCTACTGAAAATAAGTTGTGCGCTGTTATTTTGATAAATTTACGAGTTATTAACACGTTTGTAGACTTCTAGCCTTTATTTCACTATGGAAGACGGTTTTGTGAAAGCAGAAAGTACAAATCTGCCAATGGTTAATACTTTAATGGTGGCGAAATTTTTTGCCTCCAATCCCGATTTCTGTTCTGCCGAGTTGAGAAATGTTAAAACAGCAATGTAAGTAACCATTGTATCAAGTTTTGTCTAATTATAAGTACAATAACAATACACAATACAATAAAACGGGTCCTTCATGTTACACTCCAACCTAACCTATATTTTGTCATCAGGTCGGGAAGGGAATCTTACGGAGACGACGCAATAGGCTATGTGCAGCTGAAGCGGGTTCAAAATACATGCGTGGTTAAGTGTACGGTATGCCCGGAACATAAAGTGCGTACCAAGCCCTATGCAGTGACACTTGTTGTAAACGAACAAGAAGAGACTGTGACTAGTGTCAAGTGCCACGATTGCCCATCTTCAGAAGGCGGCTGCAAGCACAGTGTTGCATTTTTAATGTGGTTACATCGTCGAACCGAAGCCCCGTCGCGCGTCGTGTACTTCGGTTGAATGCTATTGGAGGAAATCGAATCTGTAAATACAGTCTAGTATACTGTAAATACAGTATATAATAATATGTATATAATACTGTAAATACAGTCTAGTCTTTGTGGACAATGACTTTGGATCTCTTCTTGCCAGTTTCAACCAAGTATTTCTCATTTTTACATCACTTGGCACTTGAATCCATAATTTTTGTGGCGTTTTTACACTTGTATTTTTGCATTCAGGCACAAGACACCAATGATAACTCATTATTTTCACGAATCTTATTACTTGGTCTTTCGCAGTCGTATTGTTTACTAACCGAGTGACGTCACGAGATGAAAAAGCATGGCGGCTAGCGTTTCCGCGCGAAAATTCAAAATCATAAATAAAAAACAGATTTTAGGGCGATTTTCGGTTTTAAAAAAAAATAACAAAATTTCTACTAGTTCATTACGATCTCAGGATTAATTTAAAACAGTTTTTAAAAAATGGTGTAATACCCTATTCTACTAATTTTTAAACAACATTCGTATTTGCATGTCAGGCGCAAACTGTCAAAAAAGCCTTAATTTTAATAAATTTTTGGCACCTTGCGATTGAGATGCGAATACGAAAGCTTCTTGAAAATTTGTAGAAAGGCTCTCTGGTCTTGGTACAACGTAGGACACTATAAACTCTTTTACAACCTCTGTAAAGTAAGATACATACATAAGTTCAAACTAGCTAATCTGTTTGCCCTCTGTGTCGCACTAAATGGGCCAAAACAGTGTTATTTTTTAAATCAAAAACATGAATTGATAGAACTTGCTAAATACTAGTTGGACGAAATAAAATTTGAGCCAATCGAAACTAAAAGGAGTCTTATTCAAAAACACTATCAAATTCAATGAAACTTCTATCCATCTCTTCACAGTGGCTTCAACGCAGAATGAGTTGATGGCTGCTTATCTTCGAGGGCGGGGCTTGAGGTCAGGAGCGAGAATATTTGAATGCCAATGAGTCGCGATATTGTTTCAGCTGAAAAATAACTAGCAGTTAGAAACTGAAGGGGTTCTTGCAACAGTTTTTAAATTCGTTTTTTTCTGTTTAAAGTGTTTTCTTTGGGGATTTGGTTAAAATGTTATTACTGTTACTTTAGAAACTTGTCTTAAAGATTTGTGCGTCTTGAGTTTAAATCGAGGATTAAGAAGTTATGTAGATGAAATTAACTAAACAAACTCACTAGCTTCTTCTAGCGGCTTCGCCCGCGTGTTAGTCACAAAAGCAAAAAGGAAATGTTACCAAGGGAACGTGCTCTCCGGAAAAAGAGGATCCTTGATCTTTGACAGTCGCCACAGATACCCAGAAGCCAGCAAACAAAACTGACAGCAGTCTTGCCAAGTTGTACCATGTTACCCAGTTACTTTATTCTGGAGGTAGTTCATCTTCATTATCAGCCGAAAGATGTCCACAGCTGGAAATAGGCCTCCCCAAGTGTCGCAACATGGTTTACACATGTGCAAAGTTTTCATCAAAATCGGTCTTGCGATTTTCTCGTGAAAGCGTAACAAACTAAGGGCGGATTTCATCAATGAAACTGAACGCGTACAGCATATACAGGGTTATTTGTAAAACACCGGCAGCCTCTCAGTACTATATTACTAACATCATAACCAACAACTTTTGTTCTATGACTTTTAAAAATTCATCATAAAATATTTTTTTTTTTTTATTATTTGTAATTCACAAAACTGATGCACAATCACACATGCAACGGATAAACAACACAAAAAAATACATATGATTGACACCTACTAGATGTGAATCCAACATGCCCATTCAAAGAAGATCACTTAAAGTTTAAACAGTTTGAAAAAATAGAGTAAAAACACAAAATAGAAATACACACAACACGTATTGACAAATATAAAATAAAAATTAAACTATTATGTCTCTGAGTTTCGTTTTAACTGAGGCTACAGAACCAGCAAATACATCGATTTCACCACGAACAGAGTTGGCAGTAGATGGCAGGCATGCGGCCAATGGGTGAAAAATGACCAATGTTAGTTCGACTGTGAGGCAAGGCAGGACAAAAGTTCTTCGGTTAATTAAGCGGCTATCACTACGAGGAACACTGATGTTTACCTTTTCTAAAATTTCAGGAGAATCTATTTGACCATTTATTAGTTTAAACAGAAACATGAAATCCAAAGATTTCCTACGTGCTTTTAAAGATGACATTTTATAAAAGTTCAACCTAGAATTATACGAGTTCAGAATACGACACCTGTTTTCTGAGTAACATAGGTGATACAAAAACCTTTTTTGAACGCGCTCTATCCGGTCTGAGTGTACTTGATAAAACGGCTTCCATACCGTACTACAGTACTCCAGAATACTGCGAATAATACTGTTGTAAATGGAAATAGTTAGCGCTGGTTCTCTGTAAATTTTCATTTCCCTGACAACGAAACCTGTCAATTTTGATGCCCTACTAATGATCTGGTCGTAATGACTCCTGAAGCTTAAGCTACTATCTATCAAAACACCAAGGTCTGTAATAGTATTAACCTCTTGAAGCGGGCTGTTGTTAATAAAGTAACAAGTTCGACATGTTTTTTTTCCTGCTAAATTTGATCCAGTAACATTTGTTTTGGTTTAAAAACATATTATTTTCAACACACCAATTGTAAACGTTATCTAAATCTTTTTGAAGCTGAAAAATGTCAAGGTCGTTGGAAATAGTTCGATATAATTTCAAATCATCAGCAAAAAGTTTATATTCAGAGTCAATTTTGCTGCCCAAATCATTTATGAAAACTAAGAAAAATAAAGGCCCCAAGTGTGAACCCTGTGGTACCCCCGATGGTATGTAACACTGCCTAGATTTAAACCCTTTAAGGTGCACGAGCTGTGAGCGGTTTCTCAAGTAGGACTCGCACCAGCGCAATAACGACCCATGAACCCCCATACTACATATACATACCAATTTATATATAAGTAAGTAGTGATCCACTAAGTCGAAAGCCTTTTTAAAATCAGTGTATATTGCATGAACTTCATTTCCATCATCTAATACAGATGATACATAAGAAACATACTCAACTAGATTTGACAGTGTCGATTTCTTGGGGCGAAAGCCGTGCTGGTTGCCATCGAGCACATTTTTAATGTGAGAAATCATTTTTTTCTGAACGAGCGATTCGAGAACTTTACCACACGCAGAAAGAATCGACACTGGTCTGTAATTTACAACATCGTCTACACTCCCAGATTTAAAGATTGGTGTGATATGCGCTATTTTCCACTGATCAGGGAAGCAGCCCTGTGACAAGAAGTAATTAAAAATAGCAGTTAGAGGCTCAGCTAGATTCGCTGCACACTTTCGAAGGAAGAGAGGAGGGATCGAATCTGGTCCTGGACCTTTGTCACAATCCAGGAAAGATAAGTACTCAAAAACCTCTTTTTCTTCCAGTTCGCAGTGGCTGAAAGTATTTATGTTACTGGGAGTGGTATCAGGTGGCGATAAAGAGCGTATACTCCTGTTTGTTGCATAGATGGACTGAAAATTCTCAGAAAACAAATCACAAATTTCCTGCCCACCCCTGGCAAACCTAATATTATTTAGAGTCATTTTGTTGGGAATATAATTGTCACCTATTCGTTTATTTTTTAAGTAACTCCAGACATACTTAGGATTTTTGCGGAGATGTTCAGCTATATTTTTCTTAAAGTTTGTATAACAATCCTTTATCAGTTTGACACATCGAGTTCTAAGGCAATCAAACGTAATTTTTATCCCTAGGGTTCCCGTATTTTTTATATAGATTGTGATATTTAGCTTTCTCTTTAATGACTCTTAGTAAAGCTCGGGTATACCAAACTGGATAGCGTTCATCTCGTGGTTTTGTAATTGGAGTTTGTCTTTCTATAATTGGCATTAGAATATCATAAAATCTTTTCAACATTTCATTAACGTTAGTTATAGAATTCCATTCATCAAACCAAGAAATCTTCGCAAGTTCAGCGTTGACCACTTCATAATTACAAAGATAGAAGTTTAAGTAGGGAACCTTATTTTGCATCAGAGGTTTTGGTGAGGTATTGACATTGACAACTCTTGAACGCAGTTTAGGTAGGCGCGCACTGGTGACTTTTGTCACCGTGACAGTTGCACTACAAACTGCGAAAGAGAGAAATGAACTGCCACGGTGCCAAAAGTCACTAGTGCGCGCATAGGCTTATACGTACAGCTAGTTTATTCTGTAAACATGTCGAAGTGAAGGCGTGGGTGAAGTGATCACAAAGTGAGCTGTCAAACCATATAAACAAGATGGAATGACAGCTCACTTGTCGTTCACTCTACCTAAGTGATCACGGTGAGATGTCGACAGAATCGACCGGCTGATAGCGATCAGTTTCATTGGTGAAACCCACTCTAACTCACGTTCGTATTTATACTTAACATTAGTAAGGATAGTACAATATTCCCTCACAGTAATTTCACTAACTAGTTTAGCATGTCACCGGTACACCACACAATCTCTCTGCACCAATTTGTCTCCGTCAGAGAGCGACCTTCTAAGCCCAGGAACAATCTAAAAAACATTAATTCATTTTGCGACCCACCGCGGCCCACACAACTTTTTGTGGGGACACAAATTCTGTCTATTTTAACCCCGAATATCGCAAAAAAACTAGAGACCTTGTCAAGTGTTCTTTCGTGGGTAATGTCGTTTATTTTTAATTTTCAATATCTTTCTTGTTTATGAAAATTTGTAATTAAGGAGATGTATTAACAATTTTTTTTTTTTTAAATATCCAATTACTTGACAGCTTGGTATTGCGAATTAGAAGATTCTGTTTGGAGAGGTGTTTTCTAATTTAAACAATTTATACTTAAAGCCAATGTAAATTCTTATTTAAAAAAATATAGGCTTCTTATAAGGGATGATGAGTTACAACAAAACACTATTACTTCGTCTGTTGACCGCCTTTTTGTCTGTTTTTCCGTCAGCGGGATGTATCTTCGCTGTTGTTCATGACCCGTAATAGATTAGATACTGAGTTGAGTAATTTTCAGAGTTTATTTCTATTGCCGCTATAACAACGAACTGAACCGAATTGTCGATCTTTGTTATAATAAAATTCTGGTATGTATAATAAATATATTATTCTAAGGATCGATATATTTTTCCCCGTTATATCTTTAGCGGTCATAATCATTTTAGCATATATATGTATTTTATTAGTATTTATGTTATTATATTATTTGTTCTTGTTTGTTTTGTGTTTGTTTGTTATTGTTTGTTTGTTTGTTTATTGTTTGTTTGTTGTTGTTTGTTATTGAAAAGATTCAATTTAAATGTTTTTATTATCTATTGTTGTACACCTACCACAATGTAGTCTTTTTAACCCAAAGGTTGACTGGTAGAGAATGCATTGTTGCATTAAGTCCGCCCATGTAACACTATTGTGCATAAAGTTTAAATAAATAAATAACAAAAGCCTAGCCAGCTGAACATATTTCAGCCAGCAACAAGCAACCTGAAACCTTCTGCTATGGTACAGCTTCACTTAATCAAACTACAGAATCCTACAGTTCCAAAGTCCTTCCCCTTCTATTCAGCCAACCATATTGGCCGATACTGCTTCCCAGTTGTGATAATACGCTCAGTCGCATTCGCAATGTGCCGTCTGCTGTCTGACCTCAACGTCTATGCACAGATATAATATTCATTGATTTCCGGAGTCACACTGGATTGTATTAGATCGCACCAGTGACTTGTGTGACGCAATACGATCAGCATCGTTGATGAATGAGTATGATGTGTATGTCACTGGAAAATAGCAGCAGCTGTAACTTTACAAAATATCGCGTAAAATTGTGAACTGCTTTTTCTTACGGCCGTACCCTGACCAAATAACCTTGAGCATTTTTCCCCTCAATAACAGCGCAAGAGATACAATAGCAAATACGTTCAGAATGTTGAATAAAATCGTTATTAAATCTAATTTCGGTCGTTTGAAAAAATGAAAAAAAATATATATATATATATTTCTACCAAAATGTTCATAATTAAATTGCCTATCCATTAGTGTAAGTACAAAATCAAAATAATCATTAGTTTTCGAGAAGATGCATGTTTTCAGTATTTTTTTCTCATTTCTGTGTTTTCGTTGTGAGGAGATTACTTAAACATTATACTTAGTAATAAAAAATAAAAATCTACTATTATGAAGCCAAGATTATGTAGAAATTTAATGTATTTTTTATAAGTTGATATTTCTTTTGGATAAAGAGTATATAGCTCCAAAAACGGCACAAAAAACGGTTAGCGCTGCGCTTTGCTCGGGGACGCACCTTAAAAAGACACGGATACATTGGAAACTATTGAATTTAAGATAGGATTTGTTGTTTTCAAAATGATATGCTCACAATATAACGAGAAATTATAATCTGATTTAGATTTATTACATTCTTACGATGTTTGCCATTGAAGATTGACCTGTGCGGCTGATATAATTTAGCCGCGAGCACCTCTTATTTAGATTTATTACATTCTTACGGTGTTTGCCATTTTCCGGTGACATATATACTACAAACATATCTTTAATATAAAAATGAATCGCTAAATGTGTTGCTAAGCGCAAATCTCGAGAACAGCTAAACCGATTTCGCTAATTCTTTTTTTGTTGTGTTTGTTATTATCAGGAGGAAGGTTTTATATAAAAAAGTTGCCAGTTGACGGGAGCGAAACCGTGGGGGACAGCTAATAACAGAATAAATGCAATACCTGGGGTTTTCAGATTTCGAAATGTCAACACATAAGTACACAAACAGCGGGTCGGTTCTGTAAATAAGTTGAAGTGAAAGCTTAGGTGAAGTGATTACGAAGTGAGCTCCATGTCCAATCCATGTCATCAAGATGAAACATCAGCTCAAGATGAAAACTCATCACTTCACCCAAGCCTTCACTTCGACTTGTTTGCAGAATCGACCGGCTGAACCGGAACTACTAAATGTAGGCCATATAAATATTATTTCCGTGCAGGAATCGAACCCAAAATGCACAGCGCAGCAGTCAATCGCTGCGCCAACCGTGTCGTCAAACATACTATGCGCTGTTAACACGCTCTCTACAAAATCATGTCTTCGAAACAGACTCCTTGCACAATTATAAAATCTCCTCGCAAACACTTTCCAAGATTCCGCGTTCTGAAAAATGTTTAACTAAAATGAAGGTTTTCATCTTGACAAAGAAAGTACTCAAAACTAGGTTTGTTCTTATTACGGACGGAAAGGAACTTGAAAAATGCTAGGAGTCTCTCTTGGATATAACGATTTGAATTGTTTCACTGGAGACTGAAGCTTGTCTGCATTTCATAACTAGGAGATAATGCGAACTTAAAATCTCAGGATTGTTAAGACGGATTTTGATATTGAGGGATGAAACATCGCTAGGAATGTTCCAATCCTAAATATCGAAGTCAAGGCACTAAAGTTTGATTTGATTTCTGGAGGTGATGAAAATTAAATCAAAATACATTTATTAAATTAATATATAATATAATAAATGTAAATTTTTACAATTTACTTCTGAAAACGGACCAGTGTTGGGAATTTATCCGGATAAGTACCAACTAATTTCAGGAAACTATAGCAATTTGTAAATAAATACAACTTCACAAAATAGATCCCTCCATTTTGTTTTTGTCCTTTCATCTCAATACGCTGCCGTATTCAATCCTTTGTTTGCACACGATCTGCCTGGCTACGATTGTGGCAGTTGTCTACATAGTGGTCACCGTTGTCTACCATAGGATCAGCGAGTACCTTTGAGGACCTAGTTCATTTTACAGGGCTCAAACCTATGACCTGAAAAAATGATTAGAAAATGCGATGTCAAACTACCTACCGCTACGGTGTACGTTTTTTTTTTAGTTTTCTGTTAGTTAAATACGTTATACCAGCCATACGGTTCATATAAAGTTCTCACATCCCCACGCTCAATTCTCTGTACACAATATAATCCTTTCATAAGGATTACCACCATATTAATCAAACACTAACTGATGCCCGGGGCTTCGCCCGCATGAGATATTGTATACTAAAACCTCCCTCGAGAACCACTCTTTCCATCGATGAAAAGAGCATGAAAATCGGTGCAGTAGTTTTCGTGTTTGTCACGAACAGACAGACAGACGCAGCGGACTTTGTTTTATAATATTTAGTGATAGCTCCATCCAGCTTCACAAAAGATACGTCCCATCTCAATCTTCCTATCTCCCTCTTTCCCATCCTGTTTTTGTCCTTACATCTCAATGCGCTGCCGTATTTCATCCTTTGTTCGCATCACAGTGGTCACCATTGTCTACCATCGCCCATGGGATCAGCGAGGACCTTTTAGGACCAACTTCATTATAAAGGATTCAAAGGGTTATTTAAGTTTGGAGTTTGTCATTTAGTTTATTTTGGGGATGAATGGAAGATGAGAATGAATGAATGAATGAATAAATGAATAGAATAGGAATCAGGTAGACAATAAATTGCCATGTTACTCACATGGCAAAAGATTTGAGTAATTCTTGTCTTTGGTAAAGTTTTGCTGAATTGGAACTAAGGACTTCTATCAAATGTGCCTCTTATCGTAATCCTAACTTATATCTACACTAATATTTTAAAGAGGAAAGATTTGTTTGTTTGAATTGAATCGGCTCCGAAACTACTGGACCGATTTGAAAAATTGTTTTAGTGTTAGATAGCCCATTTATCGAGGAAGGTTATAGGCTATATATCATCACGCTAAGACAAATAGGAGCGGAGCAATAATGGAAAATGTGACGCAGACGAAGTTGCGCGGGTCAGCTAGTCTATACTATCTATACTAATATTATAAAGAGGTAAAATTTATTTGTAAGTTTGTATGTAGGGGGTAATCTCAGGAACTACTGGTCCAATTTGAAAAATTCTTTCATTATTAGATAGCTCATGTATCGAGGAAGGATATAGGCTACATATCATCACGCTAAGACTAAAAGGAGCTGTGACGCAGACGAAGTTGCGTGGGTCAGCTAGTAATAGATAAATGTGAAAGTGAGTTCAGAACACTTCCGTGCCTTAGGACGGGTTGCTTAACGCACGCGTAAACGTTCAAAATGGTGCTTAATATCGTTAAATCAAAAAATGAGTTGTTTCACAATATGTCAGGGTTAACGCACGCAAACAATAACGATTACGTTAACAGATGGTTTGAACACTGGTTAAGGTTACTTTAGTTGCGTCAAATAGAACAATACTGTGAACTTTCTTTTGACTTCCTCAAAATCAGTTCTTCTGATGACACAAAAAAAGAGTACAGTGCAAAAAAAAATGTATTTAGGTAGGCCACGTGTTAATAACAATGCTTTGAAACAACGCTTCTTATTTAACGAACGTTAAACATCTTCCGTAATCGTTACTTTTTTACGTACTTATCTTACGTTACAACCGTTTGATACAACCCGCCCTTAATCACCGAACAGATTTCCATGACTGGTACAGCGAGATATGGGACCCTGGTCACGCTTGTGGGCGCTTTTACGCGATAGAAGCGATGGTCAAAAGCTATTTATTACAAAAGTATAGAGGTGTCCACGCTATGTTATCCATCCCTCTCTCTGAGGCATTCATCACGGGGGGCCTATTGCTGGTTGGGTATCTTCAGATTTATTCCTGCTGTTGCCTCTAAGAGAGCTGGAGGCCAACTGTGGTCCGACAGCTCACAAAAAAGCTCTCTTGTATACGAGTTGGTCGAAGTCACAAATGTGCTTAGTAAATGTGTACAAATTTTGGTTCTTGCCAGTATTTCATAATAACGTAATTTCACAGAGTAAGGTAACATTTCTCAGTTTCCCCGCTCCGCACAAATGCACAGGCACCGTTAACGTGAGAACGGCTTAACGTGTTTTCCGAGGCACAGGAAGAGTTCCGTTATGTAATGGTCACCCATCCACGAGCTGACCTCGGCAAGCGTTGCTTAACCTTGAAGATCGATCCGCAAGGTTGTTATTATTCAGCCACGAGCTACTATTTTAAAGAGAACTCAAAAAGTATAACAAAATTAAATGTCCTGTTCTCTATAATATTTTTAACTGCAAGATCATGGTTAAACTAACAAAGTTTAGTTATTGAAAGTAAGTTATAAACTAGTCTGCTCAAACTTATAAGTGCAGCTTGGTACTTGAACTTCTGAAGAACAATATTTTAACTATCTTCTGTTAACTTGAACCGATAATCCTCTCGTTCTATTTTTGTTTTTGTGGTGACAATTAAAGGCATTGTTTTTCAAGAAATCTTTTGAAATATGGTATTACTAACTGACCCGTGCAACGTCGTCTGCGTAACATTTTTCATTACAGCTCCGCACCTATTGGTCTTAGCGTGATGATATATAGCCTATAGTTCCTCGATAAATGGGCTATCTAACACTGAAAGAATTTTTAAAATCGGACCAGTAATTCCTGAGATTAGCGCGTTCAACCAAACAAACAAACAAACTCTTCTGCTTTATAATATTAGTATAGATAGCTGTAGTTGGTAAAGTTTAGGATGAGCTACTTTTTTTTCTAAATAAGACACGGATAGATTGAAAATAAAGATTGTTTCATTATATCGAGAAAATATATTCTAATCAAGATTTATTACAGTCTTACGGAGTCTGCCATTATCCGTTGACATATATGTTACTTCTAGACAAACTTGTTCAATCCTCGACCACATTATCGCTTTCCATCAGATGAGTATGGGCAAACGCCAGCTTACTCGTATCAATCTTAATATATATAAATCTCGTGTCACAATGTTTGTCCTCAATGGACTCCTAAACTACTTAACCGATTTTGATCAAACTTCGTAACTATCTGTTATTTGATCCAACTTAAAAGATAGGATACTTTATAACATCACGCTACGAACATTAATAAAAAATGTGACGCAGACGAAGTTGCGCGGGACAGCTAGTAACTATATAAAAAATTGCCACAAATCTAGACTCCGGGCAGCTACTGAAGAAATTGCATCCTTTAACGGGCAGAATGTTAGCTACTTTACCTTTAACCCCTGTATTCTCCTAACCTTTTACAGAAACACAGGCGTCCTATAATATAATAGGTAAAAAGTACAACTTAAAATACAATAACTTCAAACTAAGTTCAGGAGTGTTCGTGACTCTCGTTGACGTCAAAAAGCAACAAGAATTTTCAATTTCGCAAAGAGCTCACGAAATAAACGAAATTGAACCGAGAATATGGAGACTGCTAGAAAATAATACTAATGGCGTCCTTTTAGAAAAGTTGCTGTTTATGTGATTGAAGTGCATTGAAATGGTCTCCATTGGAGATACCGGAATGTACTCGTTTGGTATAAACCTGGGAATTATTCAGGCGCGAAGATTGAATAGCATGAGTTATGCAGCTCATTCTCATACTTTTCATGAGCATCAGATTAAGATAGAATAAACACATGTAAAATGGCTTTGAATTAATAATATGGTAGGGTACCATAGCGCAAAAGGTCAAGTAAGGTAATATTAAAATCCAATGCATAACGCTCGTGGCTATTAAAATTATCAGGACAAAATCCGATTCGAGGTTTTTAGTGATTTTTTCTGAGTAATTCCCTTCCTGTTAGAAAAGAACACAACCTAACAGCCACAAACACGAAAATAAATAATAGAATATACTGTAGGTACAATAGCGCTATGCGAGCCCATACCGAAAGGGTGGTGCTTCAGCACTTGCTGTGTCAGAAACCCAGCGCTGGGTGTCAGTGGGCATCTTGCAGTGATACGAGCCAAACCGAACCCCTCTCTTAGTGTCGATGTATGCTTGCAATCTTTAGCCCAACAATACATTCAGTCATTTGCTCTAAACCACCAAAAACGTATTCCAACTCAAAGGGCAAAGCTCCAAAGCGTCTACCTTTTACATTCCGCTTACGGTTTCGATCCCCACACAAAATCAAATATTATCTTTGCTTACAGATATCTGTTTCAATAGGTAGGTATACGATGTTTGTTCTCGCTGTGTATACTGTGTAACCACGATACAGGAAATTCAAGGGACTATTATCAAAGCTTCCTTGCTCAAAGGGTCACGTTCGCTTGGCCTATTTTAGAGGTAAACTCACCTATGGTGGTGTTGTCTTTTGGGAAAGCGTCTATTATTAGCTTGGCCGTAAATAAGATAATGAAAACTTGCATCTTAATGGGATTTCTGATAATTATGTCGGTTGATTGCTATTTTAAGCAGATTAGGGCATTACTATACTCATATATTGTCATGGCGGTTGTTTTAGCAAACTAGGCTGCTGCCATATACTGCTGCATTTTTGCCTTTACGTCAAGTACTGAATAGTAAAGGCCCAAATTCAGCTTGTATTGAAATCCGCGGAAATTCTCTCAATGCGAGATGCACAGAACGTGTCGATGTGGTGACTCTAGTATAGCTAGTATAGATATATAGGCGGTAGGCCTATATATCACAAAAAAACCAGGCTATCTGTATGGTAAATTAACCTGGTCGCGAGATGTGAACAGGGTCAAAACAAGAGCATCTGCTTACCTCCTTTTGACCTTGACTCACAGAACTGCTGCCTTCCGGGGAAGTTTTAAGTTTGCGGCTTCTCGATGCTGGAACGATCTGCCACCACCGTTTCGTGCTATAAAAACAGTTGGTACTTTTAGCACAAAATTCAAGAAACACCTATTAAGAATTCAAAAGGAAACTACACGAACGTAACACTTACCCAGGGTCTGCACGCAGATAGCATTGGTGAGATTGTCCATTTTCTCAGTACAATACTTTCTTGCGACAAAACACTACTGACAACACCACACAAGATACTTACACTGTTGAAAGCCAAACTCGATAACGTTTTTTGTCTGAATTTACTTCCCATTTTAGTTTGTTATTGTTGCTGCCATTTTTAATTATTGAAATATTGACAAATGACCATAACTTCACAAATTGCGCCCGCGCGTTCCGCCATTTGTCTATGACAGTCAGACAGTGACAAATGGTACTGGAGCACTGGGCCATTGAGGTAATTTCATTACTTTTTGTATGTTTTACTTTTTATTTTTGAAAAACCTTATACTATCATATTTTATTTATTTTCTTAGTGTTATTTATATCATATTTCGCATTTATATATTTCTAGTCATGCGTTCCGTATGTGTGCCCGTGGCATCATTTTCAGGCCCTGTCAGAATACCAGCGCTGTGATATTTATTTATTTAAATATCGCAGCATACGCTGAGACAGGGACCTTTTTTGGCCTCGCACAGATAATTATTATCATTGTTAGGATGTAGCCTATATGTCAACTTATTTTTATTACAGTTAGTTTTACATATTTTTACTTTTATGTGTACTGTGCGAGTCCTGAATAAATATTTTTCTTTCTTTCTTTCTTCTTTCTTTCTTTATATCTATCAGTACTTGGTTCCAAATGCGATACGGCAACAGCAGTGGTCAGGACTGACTCAGGAAAGCAAGAATCTATCACTAAGTTTGTTCGATTGCGTTATTTGTTTGAAAGAGTCACCGCGACCCTGGATCGCAAAGGGCATAAGGCGGAACACGGATAGGTTTTAGTTAGGTCTGACAGCTCCGCCCAGAGCTGAAGGACTCATTTGATGATTTCCCATCCAACAAAAAAAGCATTTGCTTTTACTTCAGTCCTTCCTATGATATCATAGGATTTTCGAGGCAGTTCCTTCATCTTTTCCGGCTGAATGAGTTCACTTTCTTTTAATATTAAGCAGAAACCGTAAAATTTTCTAGAGTTACAACAATATTATACACTTTTTTCACCGACCCAGTATGAAAGAAACATTTTATGGCTGCTTATGATGTGTAAGATATGCCTCGAAATAGCGGCGCGAATGGGGACATGAAACAACCTGTGGATGTTAACTGACGATATTCAGCTTCGGCTATCATTTGTGTGCTTTCGGAGACCATTCGTGTTTACTCGGCTTTTATAAGCTATTAAGTTTAGCTTTTAAATCATTTAGTTTCCTTGAAAATGGAGCTCGTGGCTGGATAATAAAAGCCGCACGGGTCGATCTTCAAGATTAAGCAATGCTTGCCAAGGTTGGTCTGTGGATGGGTGACCATCTTAACATACCGATTTTCCTCCGTGCCTCTGAAAGCACGTTAAACCGTCCCGGCTTCATTTGTAGATCTTTGGCAGTCGTTACGAATACTCAGAAGCCAGTTAATCTGACTCCAGTCTTGACATGAAGTACAGTGTTTAACCAGTTAATGGGTTTTGGAGGTCTAGTATGCAGCCGTTCCGCGTAAAATGCTGGTACTCAGCTAAATCCGGTTTGACTGGAAGTCGACAATATACTTAGTTGGGAAAAGGCTAGTCAATGATATGAGTTTCCTTTAATATTATACAACTGAATGGTCCTGAATCACAGTGAACGGGCGCCGTCAATTGAAATTTTTCATCTCTTAACTGGGTTTGTCTTTAATCTTATGATGCCAGTTCAAAAGTAAATGACGTAATTGAAATAAATGCTCTAAGTTTGAGTGAGTGCCGACAAAAAGTAATGTTTTTAGCTCGTAGTAAGTAGTGTACGTTAACTTATTCAGCTTATAAGTTTCTTACTGCTAGGACCTAGAGCTCGTCTCAGTGAGAGAGAACCATAGCGTGGTATGGTCCTTGCCATTTTGCTTCGTATTGCAGTGTTTGTTAGTCAATGACATATATGTCATCCTGTCTCTCATGGTATCACAACATGTCTCAAATGCTGAAACACTAGCTTTGAAACAAAAAGTAGTTCGAACTACAAACGTCAAATAGAACTTCGCCCAAGGTACTACAAACGCAGTTTGCAAACGCGAGGCCCCAGTTTTAAATGAAAACATTCCAAAAAGAACATTGGCTGGAACAACTTTGACCAGTGATCTCCTCGAGAAGAATGGGAAAGATGAAGTCAAACCTCGAATCGCTTCCTTGAACGAAAAACTTCGGAGTATGTCGTCATCCCCCTGTTATTTGCTTTACTAGTGATGTGCAAGACTCATCTAAAAGTAAATCATTATCAATCGATGTTATGGGCAAACTTCCCGTTGACAGCGATACGGAGGATTTTTTTTACGCAATTGTTTAAGGTTTACTCGTACCTATTTCGTTAGTTTAGTATTTCAAAGAAAGAAAAAAATTGTCAGCGCCACGGCAAAAATTTTTTTTTTTTTTGTTTGACCCATGCTGCATATGACTGGGCGATGGACTCCCCCAGGGCCTACTAAAAACACATGCACTATTTATTCACTTGATAATATAACACAAAGGATGTGCAAAGATGAAATTGTTATCATCTATAACCACAACTTAAGACACCTATAATCCAGCCAACTAATAATTAATAGTTTAGCATAAATCCCTTCATACTGAAGATTAATTCGCTGTAATTAACGCTCATACGGCTACTGTTACCTTATAGTTACCGATGCTCTAATTAGTTGCCACACCCTTCCTTAGGGAGCGTTCAAGTATTACATAACGCATTTTTTGGAGATTTTTGACCCCCTCTCCCCATGTAACTCGCCGTAACGTTTTTCAGCTCCCCCTCCCCTCCCCCCAAATTCTTTACGTAACCCTTGACCTCTTATGATGGATTCGCAACATACGTTCAATTTGATTGATTACTGAAATTAGCAACTGCAATACTGTCGATTTTCACCCTCAATACGTGAGATATTAGCATAACAGCACTATTGTGATAGATATTATTGAGGAATTGGATATCGAAACGCCATTAGTTATCTGGAACGTGTATCTTAATATCATGAGTTAGAAACAATGCATGTTATCCTTTACACGTGCATAATACTGGGTCGGTATTACATCAGAAATCCCTCATTGAATTGAATATTACCTATATCATTTAGAATATTCACGTGGAGAATGCGGCTTTCTGCGACTTGATATAATTTGTACCTAGAGTAAATGCCATTGACATGCCCAGCCCATGCCAACGGCATTAACGATATCAACCAAATTATTTCACAACTATGATTTACTCATTTGAATACAGTCCATTTCATAGACAAGAGAGAACAGCCACAGATGTCCGTTGAGGTCAAATAAATCGCAACAATCTGTTTGCTTCGAACCTCATTTCAGCAATCAAGTCCTTCATTCAGGAAAGTTCGAAGACTTTGAGTTTAGCTCGTCCTTCTTCCTTAATAGTCACCGCAACTTGCAGCAACTACAAGATATTACTTCCGAAACGAAGTATTCTGGAACGCAATATAAACTTTGCAAAGACCAAGTTGATGACACAATAATAAATAAATCGTTTATGTAAACATGGACTATGTCCCATCTTCCCATCACTAGTTTGCTTTGACCGACCGTTCATTTGGTATGCGAGATTGCAGCGCAGAAAGTCATTATTGAACAATGCTTGGACAATCCCTCGGATACCATCGGCTTGTGATTGCTGTTCTTCCCAATACGGTGGATATTGTCTCAATGGATTCCCGATGTTTGGCGAACAATGCCGAAGGTTTCCGATGTGGGGGCCGTTATTTGATTTTGTTTCGGTAAATGGGAAAAGGGAAAGAAAATTGTAGGAAGAGAATGTTCGTGTAGCTATAAATGTTGAAGTTAGATAGTCGAGGGCATGATCACAAGTTTAGAGTCAATGATTTTAACATGTCCTGGTTGTATGATTCGGATTTTTAATGATCAATATTTATTAATAGTAAGCAGTAGTAAAACTAAGCAATTAATCGTTTTGCGCATTCTTCTACTTTTTTATGGATGGGAAATCATCAAATGCTGCCGCTCTGGGCTAAGTAGAAGGGAGTGTCAGACTCTTACTGACTAAAACCGATCCGTGTTCTTCCTTTGCGTTCCAGAGCCGCGGTGACTCTTTCGAACACATTCCGCAACCCTGGCAGATTCTTCTACTTACTGCCAAAATTTTTATGCTGTTGGTATTAGCTTTTTTAGCAGTTATTAGCTTTTGCTAGACAAGGACGTCTGTAATCATTTAAAAAGGTTAATAGAAACCATTATAACCTGAAAACTTTTCTAACATAAACATTTAAACCAAATCGAATAATACAGTTTCTCCTGGAAACACTCATTTGCACTTAATCGTGAACTGACTTGACTCTCGTCTCGAACCGTAATGGAAAAGTCTTGTATGTACGTTTATTGAGACTTTCCTCAGCACTGGTAAATAGTGGGAGATCTACTTTTGAGATAGAAGTGGCAGTATTTCTAGCTTGTTACTGGTAGTGACTTATGATACTTGATCTGAGTACTGGAGAATAGTTTTGAACTTTGGGTGGGTACACCCAAATAGTGGAATTTCTTTCGAAGTATATTTCCTGATAGCTACAACCTGGGTGTCACACACAGCCTGGGGACAGTTGTATCGTTTTCCAGTACTCGTCGAGCTTCATTGCATCGACAGTTGTCTGGTGCTCGCCACTGTTGATTCTGGCTTACAGAAGTTCCAGTGAAGAATATTACCGTCCATTGTGTCACACGTGAAGAAAACTTCACAAAGTTTTCTTCATCTACAATTTCTCTATCTTATAAAGTACTAGCTGACCCGCGCAACTTCGTCTGCGTCACATTTTAAATTAATAGGTACTCCGCTCCTATTGGTCGTACCGTCATGTTATACAGCCTATAGCCTTTCTAGCCATAAAATAATTGTCCAATTCGAACCAGCAGTTCCCGAGAGAAACGCGTTCGACCAAACAAATTAACTAACTCTTCAGCTTTTTATTTTTACTTGGTATGGGTTTGTTCTTGACTCTAGTCTTGGTCAGAGATGACAGAGACAAAGTCTACGATGGAGCGAGCTTACCCAGAAGTAGCCTGTTCACTCTAACTTTGAAAAGAAAAGCTTGGCTTTATAAAATTATTATTATCTTATATATATAAACGAATCCCTATTGCCCTTGGTCATCGCATCACGCGTGAACTGGTGGACCGCATTCGCAATTTTTTTTGTTGTTGTGGTTGTTACTGGCAGGAGAAGGTTCAAGAAAGAAAAAAATTAGAAAGTTGCAGTTGACGGTAGTAGCTAGCTAGTAGAAATATAACAAAGTCTCTATTATATCATGTGTTTTCAAAAGACAGGGCTTTTACCAATAAACAACTGCGAGTCGGACTCGCGCACGAAGGGTTCCGTACCATTATCTATAAAAACGGCAAAATAATCAAGTTTGTTGTGTGTGAGCCCCCTTTAATATTTATTTTATTCTGTTTTTTAGTATTTGTTGTTATAGCGGTAACAGAAATGTACATCTGTGAAAATATCAACTGTCTAGTTATCGCGGTTCTTGAGATACAGTCTGTTGACAGACAGACAGACAGATAGCGCAGTCTTAGTAATAGGGTCCTGTTTTTACCTTTTATTTAATAATTTATTTATTTTTATAACAATTGCTTCCTACACTACCAGTTTGCACCAAGGCGTATAGCAAGCCTACAACATAAAATTTGTTTTATTAAATTAACTAAAAAACTTGATACATATTTTGATCATCGATCTGTGCGTACACGTAAATACATCTACTTCTGGTTCCTGAGAAATTAGCGCGTTCATCAAGCTAATCGCTTGGGCCGTTGGAGCACGGAACCCTAAAAAATGCTGTAAAGCAAACTCAGGATCTTAAAAAAATGTTTTTACAAAAAAATACAACCGACTTCCAAAAAAAAACACTACAAAGTAAAAAATAACTTTAATTTCGGAAATCGGTGTTTTTGTTCGTTTCTTCGTATTTTGACACCGACTTCCGAAATTAAAGTTATTTTTTACTTTGTAGTGTTTTTTTTTGGAAGTCGGTTGTATTTTTTTGTTTTTATTTTTCACTTTTTAGTGGTGCCCCACACCTACCACACCACTGCCAAATCGCAGAAAAGCAAAATACGCAATTTCGATTATCAAAGAATCATCTAAATAGTCAAATTCCAGCTATTTCGATTTAAAATCCAAAGTTCGTAACCGATTTCGATATAATTTAAATGGGACCAATCTGCAAGCATATCCTTTCAGATGAAACAAAAATTTTTCAAATCGGTTCATAATTGTCGGAGTTATGAGGTAACAAACATAAAAAAAAAAAAAAAAAAAAAAAAACATACAACCGAATTGATAACCTCCTCCTTTTTGGGAAGTCGGTTAAAAAGAGTTTTTATTTTCTCATCTGTACATACTTAACTGTTACGAGTATCTACAAACAAACTCAATGAAAATCCTTTTATTTCCATGTGTGAGTACTTGCATATACTTATGATAAACGATGTAAGCACGGATTTGCTTAGTTTTAGTGCGAAAGGGTTGGTAGTATAGGTAAACCATCTTAAGTGATCTTTTGAGTAAATGTATCTCATACTAAAGTGCCTGTGAATCTTTTTGAAGACGAAGTGTTTGTTTAGTCAAATAATGTGTGAGATTTTTTCGTGTTGTGATGTATTGTAAGTATAATTTTGGATAATAAATAACTAGGTAATCTTTTAGCGACCTACATTCTCAGCACAACAGAGTTGACATTTACCAAGAACACAGGATCACGAATATCGGTTTAGAGAAAAGTCTTACTTTCAATTCATCTCATGCATGGGGGAAACAAAATTAAAAGGGGAAGATAAGTTTTATTGAAGAGTAGCTTTTAGGTAGAGAGTATATAAACGGACCAACTAAGGACTGACTGACCAAATGTATGTAGAGGCTGTAGGGGAATGCGATAGACCTAAAATAAAAGCGCTTCACTTCTTGTAATCCTCGTTAATTATAAAACTTCTTTAACTTCTTTATTTCCAAAGTTATCCTTTTTTCGTCGTATCTAATGTTCTCCCTTCCCTTTCACACACATACTCTCTCATTCACTGATCGCTGCGTTCCACATTCATCACTCGTTAAAAATGTTGATGCGTTCTAAATTAAAAATCCTACATGTATATTTGGCGGTCCCGTGTAGTCACCTACCTAGTCGTCGACTACTTCTAGTAAAAAGTTTAATAGAAACGTATCAAATAACACTTAAATCCTTTTTCCGGGATTTTATCAAAGGGTTTACACAAAATGGTCGGTAAATTTTCCGTTTAAAAGGGGATAATTATTTTGAACCGTCTTTCTCAATAACCAACAAGTAGACACGTAAATACTTCGGATTATGTTCGGAGGAGATCGGACCGTATCGTGCCGGACTGTCAAAAGTTTAGGGTTATATTATTACACAAGAGAACTAAAGTATTTCGGAAATGTTATGAATTTGTTACGAAGGAATTTAGCCAGAAACTATTAATAATATTTGTAGTTGACCTATGTGTTATATTGGCCAAGGGAATCCTTGTCACGAGTTGTATACTTAAATACACAAACATCTGTAACCAAAGCTTACTGCGATCTCTCCGTGTCTCGGAAAGCACGTATATGTCCTGGCTGTCAGTTATGGATAGACTTACCCCGTTACTGGGTTGTGAAGGTAGATAGGAAGAAGCTGTATAGTTGGGAAAAGGCATATTGATATTGTGCTGCTTTGGAAGTCAGATATAGTCCCTATAACCATCCTTATTCATAGTTTGAACTTACCTTACGACATTTATTCTAATATATAAAATTCTTTCGTTACTGAGTGACTGACAGACAACGCACAGCCGAGATTACTGGTCGTAGAAAGCTGAACTTTGGCATGTAGGTTCCTTGAGGAGGCGAACGGCGGCGGCAATCTCTCGCGTCCGGCCCTGGTTTAATCTATGGTCTGGAGCGAGGAGGCAAGCGGTCGCCTAGGATCTCCGAAGCAATAATGCAAGCAAAGGAGGAGGCCGAACGCGTGAGGTAGACGTCGCGCCCCGGCCGCCGCAAAAGAAGAAGACGCCGGAAGGTGGCCGGGAGTCGCAGGGCGATTCCCGGCCACCGTAGGCATGGGCCTGCGGACGGCGAGCATTGGGTGGCTCGCCATCTGATCAGAACCAGGGTCGGCGACGGCGCGCTGTGTTCCACGCGCGCCTCAAAGAGTTGTCAGCAAAGCAGATGGGACCCGCTAGGGCCAGTGCCTGCCCCCCTGCGGAATTTGTTCGAAAGAGTCACCGCGGCCCTGGAACGCAAAGGACATTAGGAGGAACACGGATGGGTTTTCGTCAGTAGGGGTCTGATACTCCCTCCTGCTTTACCCATAGCGGGAGGAGTCATTAGTAAAAAAATATATAATATACAAGGATAGCCGTTTATTGACGGTCCGTTATCCGATGAAAAAAACGGACGTCTACAAGCGCTCTAAAGCGTGAGTGCCAATAGGCTAGATTCCATCATCGACAAATTGCAAAACTATTTAGTCCGTCAGTTAGAGTATTGAAAAATAATGGACATGTTTTTTTTTTTTTGTAAATCAATGAATATTGACAAAGATAAAACGCATCAAAACTCGGGAGTCCGCTCGTGACGTCACGACTCACTAAAAATTATGCGAATGTGTGACGTACTGAGAATTTTAAAAGCGTCGTAACTTCGTCAATTTTGGTTCCCGTAACAAAAGAAAACGCACGGGTCAAACATTTTTTGATAATCTAACTGACGGACTAATTAGATTTTTTCAGGACACAAGCCTATTCTACCAATTTTGAAATAACTTCCGCATTCGCATGCCAATCACAAACTGTCAAAAAAGCCTTAATTTACATACATTTTTGACAGATTGCGATTGAGATGCGAATACGGGAGTTGCTTAAAAATTAGTAGAATTGACATTCTTGGGTTGAGAATAAAGGTCACTGCGCTGCAAAGAAAAAATAGAATATATCAGAGGTAATGTAAGTGTGAACTGACTGTAGTTATAGGCTATGATAGAATACAGAAGCCTTCCTCATGAATGTGGCTATACTATACAAAAACCGGCCAAGTACGAGTGGGACTCGCGCGAAAAGGGTTCCGTACCACTATCTATAAAAACGGCAAATAAATCACGTTTGTTGAATGGGAGCCGCCTTAAATATTTATTTTAGTATTTGTTTTTAAATACATCATCTGTGAAAATTTCAACAGTCTAACTATCACGGTTCATGAAATACAGCCTTGTGGCAGACGGACGGACAGCGGAGTCTTAGTAACAGGGTCCGGTTTTACCCTTTGGGTACGGAACCCTAAAAAGATTTTTCCAACTCCGTCTGGGAGTGCCAGAGATTACCTCGTTCAAAAAGAAACTCTCCAGCTTTATGATGTTAGTAGGTACCTATAAGTAGATAAATATTGTAAATATGGAAGATATTTTGATCAAAATCGACTTCGAGACTTCTTAACTACCAATTTCTTGCAATTTCTTCTAGTTTGAATTTGAACACTATCGCTCTTTTAGTACCACCCAGAATATTGCATGAACAACTTTTAATAAAACTAAAATCTCTTCCAAAACCTCGTGCAAGGTTCTAGTCTGAAACTCCTTCGAGACCACTAGATATAAGCACATGAAGGGTGATTGTTTCTGCAATTTATTACACGTCTTTGCTACTGAGACCGCTGGCCGCCCCCACTTTGTGCAAAAATGGGTTATTTCAACATTTATTACTTGAGACACTATAAATATCGCGTACTAGCTGTGGTTTAGACATTATGTTGATTTCATTACACTAATTTTATGTTTCGGTCATGCTTTTGCTTTGTTTTGTTTGTGGCTCTTAAAGTTCTACTAAGCTGGCAAAAACAGGAGTATTTACTATTTCTTTCATTTCCAGTCCATCAATGTAGATACTAGCACTACATGTTTGGTTCTTCTTGGATCGTATTGGCCAGGCGATAAAGCTTTGTAAGGGTGAATGAAAAAGTTTAGAATAGGTTTAAAATTAGAAGGAAAAGAAATTGATTGTTTGGAAAGGACAGTCTTGTATGAGCTTTGATCTTTGTGCCAATTCTACTAATTTTCACAATCGCATCTCAATCGCAAACTATCAAAAATGTATGGAAATTAAGGCTTTTTTGACAGTTTGAGATTGACATGCGAATGCGAAAGTTGTTTACAAAATAGTAGAATTGGTCTTCTGAGTCAATAGACATACATACATTTTAACCCAGTCATTGTTTAATTTCGAGTAGTTTACAGGTAATGCCTTAGCTAGTCTTAGCTGGGACATCACAGTACCTACACAACCTTATGATTTGTTTCTAACTTAGCTTTTAATATGAACGGTAATGAACTTACCACGCTTGCCAAGGTGTATCACGTTATCCCATTACCTGGTTTGAAGAGATCAGATAGGCATTTGCGCCATGTAAAATAATGATTAGTACATTAGTCGCTGACATTGCGCGTAGAATCAGCTTGCTGAAGTGGAAGCGGGCCGGCCATGTCTGTAGACAGACGGACGATGGAGCAGACATGTGTTAGAGTGGAGACCGCGTATGGGCAAACGTAGTGTGGGACGCCCTGCGGCACGATGGACTGATGATTTAAAGAAGGCTGGCAGCGGATGGATGCGGACTGCTCAGGACCGAGATGGTTGGCGCTCTTTGGGGGAGGGTTACGTTCAGCAATGGACGGCAATAGGCTAGTTTCCATCATCCACAAATTGCAAAACTATTTAGTCCGTCAGTTAGAGTATTGAAACAAAAAATGGACACGTATTTTTTGTTTTTGTAAATTAATGAATATTGAGAAAGGTAAAACGTATCGAAACTCGGGAGTGGGGGCTCGTGACGTCACAACCCGCTAAAGTTATGCCACGGCGCGGCGTGACGTATAGAGAATTTTAAAAGCGTCGTAACTTCGTCAATTTTGGTTCCCGTAACAAAAGAAAAAATACGGGTCAAATATTTTTTGATAATCTAACTGACGGACTAATTAGATTTTTTTCAGGACACTAGCCTATTGGCTGATGATGATGATGGTGATGAAAATAGTGTTATTTATAGAGTTACATTCAGTTACCTATACCTACTTGAAAGCCGAGTTCATAGTTAGGAAGTCTAGTTAGATTGATTAATTAGTATACAACACGTACAACAATAATTTTCACTTGGAGAATGAGCACATCATCCACCAGCTGACCCGTGTCCACATCATTGGGTGGTAGTTTTCGGATTTAAATATAGCCTATGGCACTCACAAATAACGTGGCTTTCCATTGGTAAAATAACTTTCAAAATCGGTTCAGTAGATCCAGCGATTACCGCCTACATTCTCACAAACTTACCTCTTTATAATATTAGGTAGTATAGATATCATCTATGTATGATATTTCGTGTATAATGATATCACCGGAAAAAGGTAAGATTGTAAAATATCGCGTGAAATTGTAAACTTTTTTGTCTAAATAAGGCACGAATATATTGAATTTTGATGGGATTTATAATATACAAAACGATTTATCTATACTAATCTATTCTAATCTATACTAATATTATAAAGAGGTAAAATTTGTTTGTAAGTTTGTAAGTTTGTATGTTTGTAAGTTTGTATGCAGGGGGTAATCTCAGGAACTACTGGTCCGATTTAAAAAAATATTTCAGTGTTAGATAGCCCTTTTATTGAGGAAGGTTATAGGCTATATATCATCACGCTAAGACAAATAGGAGCGGAGCAGTAATGGAAAATGTGACGCAAACGAAGTTGCGCGGGTCAGCTAGTAATATTATAAAGAGGTAACATTTGTTTGTAAATTTGTATGTAGGGGGTAATCTCAGGAACTACTGGTCCGATTTGAAAAAATCTTTCAGTGTTAGATAGCCCATTTATCGAGGAAGGTCATAGGCTATATATCATCACGCTAAGACAAATAGGAGCGGAGCAGTAATGGAAAATGTAACGCAGACGAAGTTGCGCGAGTCAGCTAGTTTACAATTATTAGAGAAAATATAATCTAATCAAGATTAATTACAGTATACCAGTTTCTGGTGACATATACACAAACATTGCTATCAATTTTAATACGTACTACTTAATTACACCCCTGAAAGTGACATAATAACGATGAAGCGGCAGTTTGGCGGCCATTTGCCGAATCTATTGTACAGTTAAACCGTCGTTAGGTATCTGAACAGAGCCTTAATGGACTTACCATTAGGTTGGAGTTTGTGTCGCATTTCCTTGTATGTGTTCGTTCTTGGTTCTGGGTAGGGATACTTTGGAGGTTCAGTTGTAACATAGTTTAGTATAGGAAGTTGTGAAGTATTGAAATATTCATTACAATATTTTCATGGATGACTTATATTCTATGATTCTATAATTATGTACTCTATGTTTTACTTAATGTTTTATCTGTGTGTATCTTTATAGACTGCCGTTTTTTTTTTGTCACCTTCTCAATCACGCGCCGAGTACCTATAGGTTGGTGTTGCATGTGGCATTATGTTAGATGCACCTCTGGCATGTGTATATTTTTTTTCAGCTGCACAAGCAGTGCTGCATTTGCATCCAAGCCTAGATTAGCAAAATATGAGCTAAATATTGAAAATGCACCAGAGCAAGCTAATTCTCGTACGTGACAAAGTCGCAAATTAGAAAAATCAAATAAAAAAACTTGACTGCACTATTTTACTAACAACTAACTTACTTATATGTTCTTTTGTAACCTCCATTTAATTTCCTTCATTTTGGTACCCTACACAATAGGTTTGGTTTTGATAGCTCGTGGCTAAATAATAACAGCCGCACAGGTCGATCTTTAAGGTTAAGCAACGCTTGCCGAGGTTAGTCTGTGGATAGGTGACCATCTGAACATACCGAGTTTCCTCCGTGCCTCGGAAATCACGTTAAGCTGTTGGTCCCGGCTGTCATTTGGAGATCTTTGGCATTCGTTACGGATAGTCAGAACCCAGAAAATCTGACACCAGTCTTGCCAAATAGTATCTCGTTACCCAGTTAATGGGTTGTGGAGGTCTGGTAGGCAGCCGCTCCACATAAAATACTGGTATTCAGCTGAATCCGGTTTGACTGGAAGCCGACCCCAACATAGTTGGTAAAAGGCTAGGCAGATGATGACACAATAGGTTTGGTTAGTAAAAAATAGTACACTTGGGTATTTGAAATGAATCTATCGACACCTCAATAGTCAAAATCCACCCAACGGTACAAACATACAAGATACGCGCGAAAAACATAACCCTTCCTTGGCACTCTGGTAAAAAGCATCCAAATGTTTAATATATCATCTCAGCAACATTCGACGTCAGAAACTTGTCAAAATGCAGGGAAATAAGAGGTGCTTTTGACAGTTTGTGACTTCGTCGGAAATGCTCCCTAAAATTGCCAGGCCTACCCCTTCGATCATTGTCATAGAGATTGCCAGATTGAAAACCTTAAACATCCTAACTCAAAGAGAAAATCCTACCCATCTAAAAACACAAGAGCCTGTCAGTCAAGACTGTTACAATAAATCAAGCCCCGCGGTTTGACGTGGGCAACTGAAGATACCGCACACCTAATACTTGCGGGTAGCTTCAAGACCTGTGACATTTGACGTCGAGTGATACATCTGAACCTGTCCAGGGTTGATTGGGATGTACGAACTGATTTAGTGTTGGATGTTACTGAAGGAGGGAGAAAAGTACCTGATCGTTGATTCATTGTTATGGTTTATCTATGTCAGTACAATGTTGTGTTTAAAATCGGCTTATGCCAATAAACGCCAAAGCCGTTGTTCTCAAAACTCTACGGTGCATACATTCATTACCGAAAGCCCCAGTGCTGAGGCATTTCATGAGGAATCATTGTCCGCATGAAGTGCCTCGGAAAGTGACTTATTAATTATTTTGAAACTTGTCATTAACCCTAGTTTGTAGGTTAGTTGTACTAACAAAATTGGTTCCTACATGTTGTTCCGAATAAAAACAATTTGTATTTGTATTCATTCCACCTTGGGCTCCAAAATATTCATATACTTCAATACCACTAAATGCCAAACTAGTTATGGCAGAGTCAACAGCAAAATTGCAGGATACTAACCATAAACTAATTTCTCAAGTCGAATTTATATTCTTAACAAAATCGGAAGCTATGATTTTGCAATTAATAAATAAATAAAAAAAAGATTTTAAGGTGAAATGAATGCATGGACCGCAGAGTTTTGAGAACAATGGCTTTGGGGTTTAGTGGAATAAGCCTCAAAATCATCATGATTTTCCGAGACACGAATGTATGTAATAGAGCCATCATGTTATCTGATACATTCTATAGATCAGCTCGATCGATAGAATATATCAGATAACATGATGGCTTTGTGCAACAAAAACTTTACCAATGTGCTATAATGGCGCACTTTACTGTCGACCTTTAAAATCTGTTTTTTAAATTTCATCCCCGACAAAAAGTAAGGCATAATAAGTTTTTAAATCAAGATTCATGACTCAACAAGTACCCTCAAGAACATGGTCCTAGATTACTCTGAAACTAAAACTTTTCGGCTTCAGAAAACCAATAAATTAGTGTCAATGAGTCACTTACTCACAAAGTTAGGGCATCTAAGACAAATGAGTACTTAATGTCTACACGATCTTGCTGAAGATTCCGTGACGACATTAAGGGGAAGGATAGACCTGGAGGCGTAAATAGAAATTCTAGTTTCGGTTTAACATGCGTTGAGAACGGGTAGGTATAATAAATTATCAAAATTATCAATCATTGCCAACGAGGTTCATTTGGTAATAACTTATCTCATTTTAGTAACAACTAGCTGACCCGCGCGTCTTTTCATATTGGTCGTAGCGTGATATTATATTGCCATTAGCCTTCCTCGGTAAATGGTTATCCAAAACTAAAATATTTTTACAATTCGAACCTGAAGTTTCTGAGATTAGCACTTTCAACCAAACAAACAAACTCGTAAGTTTATCTACAACTGATTTTTATTAAGGTACTAAAAACATAGTCGAGTCGCTTATAAAAAAACTGGTGACCAAATCTAAACATTTCTGATACGATACCTCAAAAAAAAAAGATCACAAAATCGCAGAAGTTGACACTACAGAACCAAATTGATCAGACTTTCAGTATACAACAGTTCCCAAAATAGCGTTTCCCAATACGCGACCCACGAGCGAACAAATAGTGTGCTAAGTAAGTCATTAGTGTGGTCGACAGACGGATTACGTAGATAGTGGAGAGGTGGGAGCTAAAACTGCAAGAATGGGATTTAGGAGGTTTATCTAGCTTCGGAGTAGTTCGGAGTAACGACTGATATGAAGTGTCGTGACGAGCTGGTTAGGGACGGGATTTTAATTTAATTTATTCGGACAACAACATAGTCCTTCCTTTCCTTCCTTTTTGTTAGTAAGATATCTTATGACTAATGATAGTAGTACACAAACAAGAATCTATACTAATATTATAAAGCAGAAGAGTTTGTTTGTTTGTTTGGTTGAACGCGCTAATCTCAGGAACTACTGCTCCGATTTGAAAAAGTCTTTCAGTGTTAGATAGCCCATTTATCGAGGAAGGTTATAGGCCTGTATCAACACGCTAAGACAAATAGGAGCGGAGCAGTCATGGAAAATGTGACGCAGACGAAGTTGCGCGGGTCAGCTACTAAAAATAAAATAAAAACAACAACAACAAAAAAGTATGTGTCTGAGGCAGGATGTGCAGAGAACGACAGAGTAGGTAAGTAATAAGCTACCTGACCATTCTCCCCACAGAATACCTCAGAATAGGGGAGTAGGGACTCTCCACCACTGTTTGCAGTAGTGCGATTCACTAAGGCAGAACATCTTTACAACCAAGAAATCATCGTTGAAACATCTCATGTGGCATCTATTTATCAAATGTTTCAACGATGATTTCTTGGTTGTAAAGATGTTCTGCCTTAGTGAATCGCACTACTGGATGCTATTGTCACTGCCCCGCGTTCTACGCATCAATGATGCAGCCTTCTTGCGAAACGCTGCATGGAACCCATTAGTTCGGTTCTGAACAAACATCTCTGATGCGCTACAGAAACGAGGCAGTTTCAACAGCATCCTGAAAACAGTATTGTATTGGACACACATTTAATAGCGCTGGAAAAAGGTATGTTTAAAGACAAAAAAATCCTCTATGTAAAGAAAGAATAGGAGAAAACAAAGTTTTCAGTTGGATTTTAGAAAGACAAAGACACTTTTTCATTGATGATTACTATAGTTTAAAAAATGGCTGCCTATTTACAAATACCGTGATAAATAGTGTAGAGGTGAGAGATAACACTGCCAGAACGGGACATAAGGATGTTTATCCGGATTCAGAGTAACGACTTAAATGAAGTGTGACGTGCTGGTTTAGGGACAGGATTTTAGTAGCGCTGTAAAAAGGTTTGTTTAAGTACAAATCTTCTTAAACATGTGCTTTGCTTTCCTGGAAAATGGCTACATTTTAGGGAAGAAAATACTGCTTTTGGTTTAAGATTATAAATATAGTGTAACCCGAAACTGGCTACCTAAATAAAGTATGGTAGGCACTAGGCAGTTTTTTTTAGGATGGTAAATCATCAAATGAGATTCTTACTAACTAAAACCCATCTGTTTTCCTCCTAATTACTTTTGCGTTGCAGGGCCACGGTGACTCTTTCGAACCAATTCAAGAACTGGCAGGAATGTTGTAGATGATGGAGAGATGAAACTTCTACATTATGGGTTTTATCTAAGTTTAAAGTATTTTACGGGCGAAGCCACTGGCAGATGCTAGTTTACTATGAACCTATGTAAAAGTAGTTCATTATACACCTATCGTAAACACAACTCCTTACAAAACATTATCCGCAAGTCAAAACTCGTGCTAGGTGGAAGTTTCTCAAATTAAAGCGGGGCCGTCATGGCTGTCTTCATTTCAGTGGAGTTACTAGCTAGATGTAGTGGAGAAGTCCCATTAGGTATAGCACTACAAAAAAATACAAGAACGTATGGTCTAAAACAGCTGGTAACAGTACATTTGACTTGTCAGTTGATGCATTTCATATTAAATGTTATTCGTAATGATTTAACATCGAAAATACAGGTGTACCACTTTAATAAAGTTTGTTGTCTTCTTCTTCTTCATGTTCTTCATTGCTAAAAGCCGTGTCCCTCCTGGAAAGTTTTGATGGATTCACTAACTAGCTGCTTCCAGATCACTACGAGTTCGGCTCTTCTCAGGACAGGTCAAAATGATTCCCACGATACTGATTAATCATAAACACATCGCATATATCACGTCGATTTATTTAATACTTCTAAATATTCTTCTAATTTTTTTATCTGGAGATTCTATCACACATTCATCTATGTGGCAGATTAGCTGTTAAAAGTTTAATGCACTCGGGTCTCATCCTACAGCTTTGTATGCTATAGGTTCTCAAGTTACCACGTATTATCGTACTTCTGAATTTTATTTTTAAGGGCTAACCTACACGTCACCAGCAGTGATGCTATGTAAATTGCGAATGTGCGCGGTAGTTGCCTAACTCCCTCACTTTCTTAGTAATTCTTGATTAATTACATTTGTACAGGACTGATTGTGAGTGAGAGAGGTTGAAGTAGTTTTAATGATTTAATTTAATTTGTAGTTTAATAACTTATTTTACACGTGACATGCTCAGCAACAGCTTGGTTGTTGTGTGA
The DNA here is from genome assembly GCA_963859965.1 of Ceramica pisi. Classification (NCBI taxonomy): domain Eukaryota; kingdom Metazoa; phylum Arthropoda; class Insecta; order Lepidoptera; family Noctuidae; genus Ceramica; species Ceramica pisi. The sequence goes on from OY982538.1 coordinate 5,040,664, forward strand.
CTGTAAATTGTTTCTTCTATGTAAAGGGAACTGAAACATAGGGATACGGTCATAAGTGTTTCGCAATGACGAAACTAATTAGATTTGCTACGATTTCTTAGACTTTCTCGATATAAGTAATGTTACGTTGAATTAATTTAAACATCATGCGGGCCATACGCAGGCCCGCGCCTAGGATGGCGGGAATCGAGCTGCGGCTCTCGATACCCGGGGGCCTTCTTATGTTGCGGCGGCGGCGGCTAGGGCGTGAGATATGCCCCTTCCTCAAGCAGCCTGGCTCCTCATTCGCTAGCATTACTGCTTCGCAGAAGGAGATGACTGCTTCCCATACCTTCTTACTCCGGACTATGGATTGAACCAGGACCATGCAAGACCTCTATCCCTACGTAAGAAATAACTAACAAGGCATATTAAATTGAAGCTTGTAATAAAAATATCAGCCAGTATTCGTCCCTTTGCGGGGCAAACGCATACACAATAAAGATACACCATAGATCATAACGCTTGTCTCCCTGCGGCAATTTTAGACCATTAGGTAAGTGCTGTTTTCTTTGCAAAATTTTCCTTAACAGTTAATCATGTCGAAGCGTCCGAGAAAAGGTATACTTGAGAGTATACCTTTTCTCGGACTCTCCAATGACCTCACCTATTTTAGCTAGCAAAGTTGTAAAATTTAATTATCTTTCAAAGTTCTCGTTTCAAAATATTGCTAAAGCACCGATTTTCAAATCAACTCAGTGGGTTTAAAACTACTTGCAACACAGCGTCGAATCAGTAAACTCTACATATTCCAAACTTGTTACTGAGAACTTCGATTGGCAAACCCGAATTCACGGTTTCCATATCACTCGCAAATCGATGTCACGGAATGCTAAAACCGTTAAGTTCCAAAATTAAATTCCATTGAAAGGTATTAATTTAGACGGTTCATTCAACATGTCGATACCATCGGGAATCAATAAATTTCGTCACTTGAGATGATGTTTTAAGTGGCTGTACACCCTAAGAGATAGAATTTATTGAGAATCCCGCAGTGTGATTCAATTTTGATTATTTTGGGGCTCCTTGAACGACGGAATCCAAAGTTTAATTACAACGGTATTGATTAAATTGGGGAAGCTATTATCCGAACTTATTATGCGATTAAACTGACAGAAAGAAAATTGGATTTTTATTTTTCTCTTGATTCCTGTTCACTATTTTTACCGTTATTATCTAGCACGATAATTTATCAGAACAAAAGAAAATGTTTCAGAAGTATAAATACCGAACTAGCTACATCCATGAAAGCATTTCTCTAACGTTGTTTAAATTATTCACGATCGTCGCGCTCGTTTGTCAACGACAGCTTTGTTTTAAAACGCGTTCATTTTTGTACGCCATGTATTTTCAAACTACATCGTAAAACAATACTGGGTGACGTGACGTTTAATTCATTGGTGATCTTTGCGGGCAGAGTAACTCGTGGATGTAAAGAAATTATAATATGGGACCAAACAAACCAAAAAAAACTGTATTTTGTGTAGTTACGCCCAGTTATTATGTTACTAACGTAAAACAAGTAAAGTACAGTTCTCTCCGGAGATTATAGGTACTTACGTCCTATAAAAAGTTTAACATTTGACAGGCCCAAGTTTTACAGCAAATACCGCCATGTATTGTGTACACTCATTAAAATAAATGCATTCAATCATCAATAAGCCCAATATCGATGGTCTAGAAAACAAACGTACTAAGTGCAAAAAAAAATACATTTAAATGCCAAATTTATTAGAAGAGCATGTTAGTACAACAGCTTTTATATGTAAAAAAAAAAAATAGTGACGTTTGTCTTCTAGACCATTGATATTATGTAATAAATCAAATACAAATAACTTAGTGTATTGAATGACCGAAACAAATAATAAACGTGACAATATTGTTCTCATTGACTCGATGTCAACATTGTTCTCAAGCACCTAAGTAAATTCCCATTTTACGAGTGCATTCATGAGCAACCCTTAATCATTTTAAATGGCGTCTATCTCCTCGCACATCTTCCTCAAAGTCACGTACTTCATGATAAGTGAAAACCTCGCGGCTGTATAAACTACCTTAACGACTGGCCATTTATCAATCGGTAAGGTAAACGATGCCGAGTCTCGACTCGATTCATCAACAATCGATTCGGCGGGAACCATCGATAACCGGTGAAATGTGTCTATTTGTCGTTAGTTACCGGTTTCTTTCTTATTTTGCTGTCTGTGATTGTTGAAGTAATATTTTGTTATCTGTATTTTTTGCGCGCGAAAGATCAGTAGTAAATGTTTGCTGTTTTTCGGGGAATATACCAACTTTTTATGTTTTATTGACGTTGTTATTTTTTATTAGTAGTTTAAGTAATCGTAGTGTCTGATATATTTATTGTATATCGATAAACGTAATCGCTTCTTATCTATTGCCCTCTCACTGCACCAACACAAAAATGACAGAGACAGCTAGAATTTTGTTTGCTAACGTCAAAGTTTTATAGATAAGTTGCCAGAGAACTTGACCTTCACGAAACTTTAGCCCATACGTTCTTATAGACGTAATTATGGAGACACAAGATGGCGGAAGGAAGCGGGGCACAAAGGAGGTGCCAACAAAGGTCGCATTGCCTTCGGAAAAGGAACGAACCTATTATCGAGATGAAAAAGTTGGTTCTATACATCCTGGCTGGACGCTGGAGCTGTAAATAAGAAATTGTTTTGTCTAATCTTGTATAGAATGCGATGTGAGACACAAGATATCTTGTGTCGCGTTTGCGAGATACAAATAACGAATAAGTGGATCTTATTTATAGATATTACAAGATTGTTCGTAAGTGTCAGACAAGGATCCATCATTGAAGCACTTAGCAAACGATTAAGCTTCAACTAAATTACTATATTCTTAGCGAAATTATTAGTATTATTATCGAGCGAAATTATATTTTTAGACATCAAAAACATATACAAAATAAAAATAAAAGAAATACTTTTAAATCAGTAGTCTAACTCTTACTATGAAACAACGAGTCGTAGTTAAATGAAACAAAATATCAAGAAGGTTAAGTTATTTCTTCTTATTTGAGTATGTGTCATCCATTAAACCAGCAGCGAACATTTACTTTTTTAAAACAGACACAGGTATCTGAAAAACGTGGAAAGCAATTTCACAGCGATCTTTTACTGGCAACCTTATAATGTGTATACCTACCTAATTCAAAATTTAAAAACATCGCTAAAGAAAGCACTCACTGTTTTCCTCGAACACGATACAGTACAGTATCATCGAAAGTAGAATACTCATAAATATTATAATGATACTGTCACTCGATCCGTCTTATTTACCTTATCAAAGGGAAATTCGCACGTTTTTCCTTTACAAAACACACTTCTAAAGATCTTACTGTCTTGAATAAATGAGTATAAGGCGGTGATTGTAAGTTTGCGCCTTTATTTTTTTCTTTTTTTAGACGCAAGGCATTATCGAACTTTTTTTTTTCGATTTGAGTAACTGTTTTGCACTCTTTGCTTAGATTTTGAAAACGGCGTGACGGGTAGGTAAATAATATTCAAATTTGTTTCTCGTCGCAATTTTTCTGGTAACCGTGTTAGATAAAACTTTATTTTGAAGGAATATGCAAGTAGCTGCTGTAACTAGACACTTCCTTAGGTATAAAAATAAATCGTGTTCGATTCTCAATTTGAATTTTGAGTGCTTTTCGGCATTGACAAAATAAAGCTTTGCATACACGGTACGTCTCACAGACCCAGTTTAAAGAATCTAGGTCAGGTGCGTAGTACCGTGGTGTATGAAAAGATGCATGAACGTGGAAGAATTGACAGAGATGTAAAGCTTTAGCCTTTTTGTGATAGAAGACGCTTCTACCTTTTCTTCCGGTAGGAAATCGTCCATTCATGTATGAAAGAGGTACTTAAAGATGTAAATACGACATATTCATGTAGATTCTGTGACCTCTTTGGCTGCAGGTCACTGTTAGACAAGTTAGTCAACGGAACTTTAGAAGGGTCTGGCAAAACTATAAATAATATTTAAATTAGGAATATTCAAAATGTGAAAAAAAAAAAAACGTAAATTAGTACGAAATCGAATTCTAAAAAGTGTTTTATTTATGTTTATTGTAGGGACTTGAACAATCTCGGTACCCTGGGGACCCGGTCTTCAAGTTTTACCAAAAAATACTGGTACTCATTTGCTGGATGCAAATGAGTACCAGTATTTTACATGAACCGACTGTCTGCTGACCTCCACAATCCACAACTGGGTTTAAATTGTAAAGACTGATACTAGATTTTTGGGCTTATTTTATTACAGTAGGTACATGAGATACCTACCTACATATTTGTTCGAAACTAGCCGGTTTTCACGCGGCTTTAATCCAGAGGCTTATCGCTTAGGAATCCATGGATTTTTCCTCGGTAGCCAATGCATTCGGCGATGGTGCAGTTTTTTGTCAGTACATTTTCGTTGTGGGATCGGTATTTCCTGAGGTAAAACCTGCTAAAAACAAATGAGATTTTGTAGCTTAGCGCGTCTAAAAAGGCTGCGTTAGCAAAATCAGCCAGCACATCAAACTATCTAAAACTGTCAAATTCTCCCAACCAACCTTGAACCTAATGCTTTAGTGATAATGATGAAATAGTTATTTGTGAATCAGGAGAGCAAAGTCGTTTTTTGCGAGTGCTGATTTTGAATCCTGAGTGTGGCGAGGGATTCAAAGGCAAGAGATGCAAAAAATTTTGCTCTCGTGTAACACACATAACTTTTCACTTCAGCAGCGAGAACACTTTAGGAGATAAAATAATAAACAGGAATAGATTGAAATAACTAGGTATTTATTGTGAATCAAAATAATTAACATTGTAAGTAGAGGTACCAATTCAATAAAATGGAACATTTTAAAAGTTAAAAGTAAAATTACTGCAATTCTGCAAATTATGATCATATGAAAATAATTATGATCCTAAAATGATTCTACTACAGTGACCTTTTTACACCCCTAGGTAAGTAAGACATTATGCTATTGTGCTTAACCAAATAGACCTATTATTTCCAAAAGTTTGATTTAAATTTAATTACGCACATTATTAATTACTAGCGGGTTGTTTCGTAGTAGTACCTACAAATTATACACAAAAAACGCTTGGCTCGTTTTGCTCGTTTTTAGAAAAAGAGGCAGAAAAACATACAGAGGCACAAAAACTCACAACTATAGAAATAAAAAAAAAAACTTGTTTGTTATATCTATGCTCACGCTTTTTTGCCACGAGAGTAAATAGCCCATCTCAAATAAAAAAAAATAATCAGAAATTACAAAACGCTCTATACCGAAGTAAATTCTGGCCTCGTATACATTCGAACCTTTAGGTGAGCTTTCCACTGAAGCGGAGAGGTGAGAAGTGGAGCAGAGCTGTGCCTAAATTTACCAATAGCATTCCTCAAATTATCCAGTCCGCTTCCTGGACAGCGATTTGCGAACTAATTTAAAAAATCCTACAAAATCGAGAAGCGGAGCGAGGCAACTGAGCGGGGAAGTGAAAAAACTGCCGGTCTCCCACTTAAATTACTCGTCATGAGAACTCGGACTAGCTAGTCTAAAACTCCGCTCTGCACAGCCTTGCTCCGCATCAATGGACAGACACAGTCCGCAATTCCGCTCCGCATTACACCGTCGCTCCGCTCCGCATTACACCGTCGCTCCGCTCCGCATTACACCGTCGCTCCGCTCCGCATTACACCGTCGCTCCGCTCCAACAGGCAGCCTAATGTGGCAGTATCTATGTAATTACGTCCTCACCCAAAGCTCAAAAACTACCCAAAATACTGGTCATTGAATTTGACAACTGTCTGTAAACGAACCCCCAAAGCAGAACAAGTCCAACCACTTAGTAAAACTTTCGCCCTCACAAAACAAACGTTCAAAAAGTTTTTATTTAATCAATACCAGTATTTTCACTTTGCTCACGTTCTTACGAAGTTTTTCGCCGAAATCGTTAGTAGTAAAAGACTTCGCTCGACTGCCCGAACCTTCCGAAACAAATATTGTCAGCTAGCGAAGTTATTATTTATAAATGATACATTTATTTATTGGTTTTGTCTTCCCAAATAATTTCCAGCTTGTCAGGCTTTCGATTGTTATTAGGTTCGTGGTGTATTTTTGGGGTTATTTCTTTTAGATGGAATGTCGTTGGTTAACTTGCAGGATAGATATTGACAGCGACAACATACAATCTACCAACCTCCAAGTCCTTCGAATTCAAAAATCTCTAATGTCTTTTTGTTTGACCGCAGATACAATTTACAACAAAAAATATTTTCTTGTTGTAAATTGTATCTGCGGTCAAACGCGGCTGCGGTGTTATTTTTATTATTCTACGGTAAGATATACTTAGAATGTTTCCGTAGCTTTAAAGTTCGCATTTAATGAACGTTAAAACTTGTTAGAGTTCATATAACGATGGACCTTCAGTCTTTCATCCTAAACTCTATTCAATCTAGCTCAATAAATGTGTCACTGAGGGTGCCAACTGAAAACCAGCGCTGGGTGTCTGACGCCCAGCATATGCTGAGATGGTAACCCTTTTGGCATGAGCTCGCTCAGCACCATTTTACTGTACTATTCTTTTTCTTTATTTTATGTTTATTTTTCTTATAATGTGATTTTTTGCTGTTGTGTTGTGTCTGTGTCGAATAAATGTTTTCTATTCTGTTCTATTCAATTCTCAACAGAAGCGTTTATTGTTTATTCACTGAACATCTGATTTTTGTAACATACGGCTTGTTCAGAAGGAAAACGGTCCGTCGACATATCTATAGTACTTATAGTACCTGCGAAAGTCAGGGTCAGACTATCTGTCCGCGCATTAAGATGTGTGGTCAAATGTATTGTGGTGCGAGGGTCGACTTGAAGCATCCTTTGGGAGAAATACACTGTGTTCAAAATGAAGGTACAGGTTTCGTCTAGCTAGAGGTTATTCACGTATAGATATAACGTGTTGAATCTAGAGCCGGCCGATACTTTTGCATGTTTCGCTTGTTATCAGTTTCAATTTAAAGACCTCTGTTCCATCTTTACGTATTATGTAATACTTTACGTATGAATGTCACTGAACTCCTCCTAAACGACTAGATCGATTTTGATGTTTTTGTGTGTGTTGCCCTGTATGTACAGTCGCCAGCACATCAATCTACCCGAAACTCTAAAATTTTCCCAATCAACCTAATGCTGAAGGGATAAAGTTAAAAATCTATTGAAGAAATTTGACAGATTGTTTTAGCTTGATGTGCTGACGTCTGTACCAAATAAGTGCCGCTGAAAGGGTTCTCTTTATTTTTAACCGACTACGAAAATAGGAGGAGGTTCTCAATTCGGCGGGTATTTTTTTAATGAAAGAAAGAAAGAAAAATGTTTATTCAGGATTCGCACAGTACACATAATAGTAAATAATATGTAAAACTAACTGTTATAAAAAAAAGTTTTTTTTACTTGGTATGGGTTTGCTCTTGACTCTAGTCTTGGTCAGAGATGACAGAGACAAAGTCTACGATGTTGCCACATAGAAGCTACATCCTGAAATATTAGTACTTATTTATACTTGTACTTATATACACCGATTACTCCGAGGTTTCTGATCCGATTGGTATGATTCTTTTTTAGTTCGATGGCCGCATACTTGCCATTTGGTCCCGTAAAAATTTTATTCAGTTTGGCGTAGCATTTTTTTATTTTATGAGCATAGTTTTCTTATTTCAATTTCTGCGTAGACGAAGACGTCGTCCAAGTAAGTATCACCACTTAAAAGTGAAAAATAAAAAACTTTTTTACAAAAAAATATCGGTGTTAAAAAACGAAGATACAAAACCAAAAACACTGACGAAATTAAGGTTATTTTATACTTTGTAGTGTTTTTTGGAAGTCGGTTATACTTTTTTTTTGCAAAAAAGTTTTTTCAGAATTTTCATTCTTCCGATAAGCTAACATTTGAGCAGGACAATGTACGTCAATCAAACCGCTAGTATTCGATCGTTTTTAGACTTCATAAACATCGAGGAACATTGTTTCTATTCCACCAATTCGCACTAAGCGTTTTTAAACGTCTTTTATATTTTTGCCGAATCGGGAATCGAACTCAGGGCCTAATCACTCGCGACTAGACCAACCTATTACCACTAGCATAATTTATGACCCTCCACATTATCGGCCCAACGAAAAACTGTCATGAATGCCATTGCCTCTCCAATATATTATTCAATGGGCCTACTGAGTTGTATGTTAATGTAATAGCTAGCTTGTAGAGAGGGGGAGGCTATCCAATATTCCTTCCTTCGTGCAGGCCCTTATATATTAACTTGTCGGCTCCAAGTGTTCGCACTTTTGTGTTAGTTTATTTTCCTTACTTGATCGGTATCTTCGTGCTTTCCGTAGGAAGGTACGTGGAATGTTTGGGTTTGACATATTCCATCATCATTTCAGCCAATGGGCTTGTGTCCTGAAAAAATCTAATTAGTCCGTCAGTTAGATTATCAAAAAATATTTGACCCGTGTTTTTTCTTTCGTTACGGGAACCAAAATTGACGAAGTTACGACGCTTTTAAAATTCTCAGTACGTCACACATTCGCATAATTTTTAGTGACTCATGACGTCACGAGCCCCCACAACCGAGTTTTGATGCGTTTTATCTTTGTCAATATTCACTGATTTACAAAAAAAAAAAAATACGTGTCCATTATTTTTCAATACTCTAACTGACGGACTAAATAGGTTTGCAATTTGTGGATGATGAAATCTAGCCAATTGCCGTCCACTGCTGAAGGTAAGCCTCCTCCCCCAAAGAGCGCCAACCAACATACACCGACACACACGACATACGATGACTTAATGGTCATCATTGGTTAAAATTGTTATGTAGATACCGTTGATACTCTGATTGTTTTAGCATTATTAAAAAAAAAAACGGCTAGCTTTTTCTTTTCTGCAGTAAAAAGCATAAGACAATCACTACCTACTCAACGATAATGTTGCTAACAGTAAAACAAGTAAACGGAACAGTATTCCTCAGGGAGCATACAAACGTTTATACAAACAAAATTGCTTCGTTATGTAGGTATATTATTCGTTAACTGTTTCTTAAGATACAGGCATAACCTGGTTTAAGAGACAGGATAACATAAATTGTCGACAGATGTACCATGTACTTACACGTCAACATACCATAAAATGTAGCTACTTAACTTTGTAAATCTTGCTAGCAACTAGCTTTAAGTTTTTGTTTTATTATCATCTGTACCTTTTTATCTTCTTCTTATATTTATAAAAATGAATTGCTGTTCGTTAGTCTCGCCAAAACTCGAGAACGGCTGGGCCGATTTCAGTAATTCTTTTTTTGTTTAGTTCGCCAGAATACAGGGAAGGTTTAAAAGCAAAAAAATGCAGTTTACGGGAGCGAAGCCGCGGGGGACAGCTATTCAATAATAATAATTTATTTATGTTAGTTTTCATTTAACTAATAAGAAATGAAAGACAAAATTAATGTCTGAATATCAGATCACCTCGAGTCCCAATTTTTTAATAAAATATGTAGTTCTATTAAATCCGATTATAATATCAAAATAGTAAAGATTTATTTCAACGGAGTAAGACCACTTTAACTAATTCCATTTCATAGACAAATCAAAATTCAATTATAACAATATAAATTGAATTTTAGTTAGAAGTCTTAGTTTGATGATTGAATAATTATATTTATTGAAAAACAAAATGCGAACGGCCCATCTATTGCTAAGTGGTTGGTACCTCACTTGACATCTGCATTGTCAGAAGGGGCAAAGGATTTTTTTTAAACTTTAATTTCATGCGTTTGACCACTATTTCAAGTCCAATAAAACGTTCAAATTGAAGTCGTAATATCGACAATCAATGTCAAAACTGGAGAAAATGTAGAGAAATTAGAACTGTTTTTTACAGTTTGCGATGACCATGCCAATGCCAAATGAGTGAACTCATAATATGTTGTTTCTTTTTAACCGACTTCCCCAAAAAGGAGGAGGTTCTCAATTCGGTTGTATGTTTTTTTACTCCGTCAATTATGAACTGATTTGAAAAATTCTTGTTTTATCGGAAAGGATATACTTGCAGATTGGTCCCGTTCGCATTTTATCAAAATCGGTTACGAATTTTGGATTTGAAATCGAAATAGCTGGAATTCGTTTACTTGGATGATGGTTTTATGTTATCCAAGTAATCGAAATTGCGTATTTTGCTTTTCTGCGATTTTGCAGTGGTGTTGTTAGGTATGGGATACTACTAAAAAGTGAAAAATTACAAAAAAAAATTTTTTTTTTTTTCTTTTCTTTCCTTCTGGGGGCCGAGTCACCCGCGTCCGTAGGAGAATATCCTTCAGCGAATTCCTACACGTGGTCCCCGGGTGGTGCTAAACAGGTGACACTAACCGCCTCCGTGGTCTAGTGGTTATACCACCTGATTCAGACCCAGAGGTCCCGGGTTCGATTCCCAGCGGGGGCAATTTTTTTTTTGCTCGGTTTGGTTGGTGGTAGGACTTCTTCTAAGTCCGCCTGGCAAGCTACCACCATCATGTCTAAGTCTGTCGCCATAACAACAATGTTAACAGCATTGTTGTGTTCCGGCAGTTAGAGGTATGATAGCCAGTTCCTCTGTGTAAGAGGATTCCGGGTGAAACTCGCTTCCATCTTCGGCCTAATCATCACTTTCCATCAGGTGAGATTTGGGCCAAGAGTTTCTCCGTTTTGTATAAAAAAAAAAAAAAAACTTCCAAATAGGTATTATAAAACACTACAAAGTAAAAAATAACTTTAATTTCGGAAGTCGGTGTCAAGATACGAAGAAACTAACAAAAACACCGAATTCCGAAATTAAAGTTATTTTTTACTTTGTAGTTTTTTTTTTATTTTTATTTGGAAGTCGGTTGTATTTTTTTGTAAAAAGTTTTTTTTTTTTTGTTAAAATTAGTGTGACAAATAAAATCGTCAAGCGTAATTCGTTCAATAAGCTTTGAACACCCAATCACAAGCCTTGACTTGCGTTTAATTTCTGTGTCACGTCGATATTTTCTTGTCAAACACGGCTGTTTAGCTTAATTTTACGATGTGCCGTATGAGGTTAGCTTAAAATACAAATATTTAGGCGTAGGCACAAAAACGAAAAATTACCTACTCTAACTCATTTGAAGTATATTACTTCAAGATTACTCGCAATATTTCAGGCCTCAAATTGTAGGCCCGGCACTGAGTACAATTTCTGTAGAATCGAGGCAAAACGTATGCTAATACACCCTTTCAAGTTGACGGCATTCATAGAAATAAGCAATGCATTAAGCAGCTCGCTATAGGGCTGTGCCCTCTTTCTTATCTGTCACACGATGTGACAGTAGCTTATGTTTTTTTTTCAAGTGGCAACCCTGGTTTTTGCGCTTGTGCCGAGAATATCGCTCTTTTATTTATTCATGAGCTTGTTGTTATTAAAATGTTTTCTATTGCTTCTTTATTGATTGACATTAAAATGAAAAGGATGGGTTGTTTGTAAGAGGTTTATAAGTTAAGCTTGTTTGAATATACGAGTAAGGGGTGTGTTGGCAAGCAATGAGAAACGTAAATGTGAGTGTTGTGTTCAACGTTGAAATGGGAACAAAAGTGCGAGTTTGACATTTTTATGAAAATTATGTTTTGACTTTAACTTGCACGCTTAATAACTGTCAAAGGTCATGTAACTTTTATTACATTTCCATACACATTTTATTTGAGAAAGACCCACCGTTATACCGTTATATTAAAGATACTCTAAAACTGTTTTAGAATTTAATCAGCTTTAGGAACGGAAGCTATCGGAAAGAATAATTAGGTAGACTTTATCATTTCTCACCTTTATAAGTCTCAGATACTACTGAGCCTAAACTATAATTCTTGAATAATAGATTACAGAAATACCTATTGGAAGTCTATGGTTTTAAAGTTACATGGTAAAAAATAGGTAAATGATTCGTTTGGAATCTTTTAGAAGACTGTCCAAAAAAACGTGTTATGTTTGAGGGTTCATGTTTTCTTTATACTTTTTACCAAACAGTGTCGATGTAAGTGTGCGACGAAAAGTAAGTGCTAGTTTAATGAAATTAGAAAAGCGAGTAAAAAATTTCTGAAAGGTGTTCGGGAGGCCATTGCGTAGCAGTGATCCAATGTAGACTAATAAAAAAAATAGACTATCAACTCCGATGTTACAAATCAAAACCAAGTTTGTATTTCTTCTATAAATATCTTTTTATTTTGCAACCCTAGTGGAAACCAAATGTTGGTTCGACAAGCCTATATTTTTTTAGACGATATGCTTCTGAAATCTCGTGGTCTATCTTTAACTACGTAGATACGTATGTAGATGGGTAAGTATCTTCGTCTACAATTGTCTATTAAAATTACCACTAGGTCATAGACTGGTTATATTTACTGAAACCACGAGACCTTTTCTCAACAAATTACTGTCCATTGCTCATGTACAAAACTACTAATGTTCTTCAAAGTTGATAAGATTTGAATGTAAAAAAATTCAAAAGGACAGTGCACATTTGAGTTTGGGTTTTGGTAAACTGCGGTGGCCTGTATATAAAGCATTCAATCGGTCACACACTTGGGGCCACTGCAAACACAACATAGCGAAATGGGGTTTTATAGACTCGTCGTATTCCCAATGTGAGTGTGGTGGCTCTGTTCAGAAGATGGGCTGCAAATTGTAGTGCGTCTAGTACCAATACACCGGGACTTTGTGGGCCTTAGGCTGCTTTTCCACCAGATATGTGCGACGTAGTGAGGGATCAACTGCCTTCCTGGTCGAGGGGCTTAGGCGTTTGCCTTGTGACCTGGTGGACTGGGGCTCGATTCCCACGGGAAGCATACTTAGTAAAGTTGTTTTACAGTTTGGCTAGGACATTTTAGTCTTGTATCACCTGATTGTCTGATAAAAAAGATGATTACGTGCTTCGGGAGGTACGTGCCGGTGATCTCGGCCGCCAAATGGCGGTTGTCAAATAAACCATGTCAGAGGCCCTTGATGCTTAGAAACTATGATATTAGGGTGTGTGGGGTCGTTAGATCTTACTGCCCATACAATAAGAATTAGAGAGAAGCGAGGGATGAGTTTGTTAGGAACCAATAGAATCGCTTGCGCTGTGCGAAGCTAGGTAAATGAAGTGATTCCTAGCACATCTCCGGTGGAAACGCAGCCTTAATGAATTTCACCGATGTTGCTATTAACTTGGCTCCTTCTGGGCCAAAACGATCTAAGGACTAAACCATCGACTCGAAAAGAGAAAGAAGACTATATATTGCATCACTAGCTGACCCGCGCAACTTCATCTGCGTCACATTTTTCATGAATGCTCAGCTCATATGGGTCGAAGCGTGATGTTGTAATTTGACCAGCGCTGCATCTAAATGAAGCTGAACTAGCATCTGGCTAAGTTTAGTATTCCCACGTCAGACTGTTTTTGAGAAAAACCTCTTTGACAAACATTGACTCATAAAGTTATTTTACAAAGGTTCCGTTTTATTTTGAAGAAAGTTACATCAAACATGCAATCCCTTTCTATGTATCCCAATATTTTATAGGCTTATACTAGGCATACAACCAATAAAATACTGGGTTTTAGGAGTAAAACCCTGTCGAATCGCTCCATACAGCGCAAAACGTGCGCCAGCCCTATTCTGTTAGAATGGCTTACAGAGCTAATGGGACTCCCAGTGCGATTTGCATGTGAATGGAACTGAATCGGGGGAATAAGGCTCCGAACATATGTAAGGAGAGTGTGTGGATGAACTTAAGCCGTATAGTTTCGTAGAAGGGGAATTTGTTTTGGATGGTAAGGAAATTGCAGGGTTTCTGAAACGTTTTTGTGATAGAAGTCTTACAGCAAATGCTGCACTATGGTAAGCGCCAGATAAACCGGTAATAAAGTACATTGAACTTTTCCCAATATCCCTTCGTAAATAATAGGTAGTTTTTCATTACTTGAGAACGTAAAGGATCACGATAGAAGTCGATGGACAGTTTGATGTCTTTATTTCTGTTTTTGTGTGTGTGGTACAATGACCGTTATTGCACATTTACTTATGTGGCGCCTACCCCATGGTAAATAAGCAATAATGGTAGGTATCGTATAATAATAATATATCAATAATCATATCAAACCACGCAAGTAGCCTCTGAGGTCGGTGTTCTTGAAAGTTCTGCGTTCCAAATGAAAGTCAAAATTCTTTACTTTAAACTAAAAACTGAAAATCTTCAATTTTCGATCGAAGAAAGTTTTTTTTTTGACGATTACCAAGGAGTAAGTACACTACAAAAACTTCTGCAAAATACAAACTTGTTACGAAGTACGATTTCGTGTGATGCACACTTAATATCAGGTAACCACAACTTACACATTAATGAGTCTACATGCTCTGAATGAATATTAAGTCACTTTTGTAATAATTTTCCCTTTCACTGCTTTAGACAAGTTTTGATATAACCCTTTAAACAAAGCAATCAGTAAATAATTGAGAGAAATCAACTAACAAATTTTGTTACTGCTGCTTAATACAACATAACCTTAAAATAAAATAAAAAACCGGCCAAGTGCGAGTCAGACTCGCGCACCGAGGGTTCCGTACAAACCTGTAGGTATATAAGTAAAAGTTATGGTATTTTTATTGCTAAATGAAATCCATAACATAACAATGTGGAAAGCTGACGGTACCTTGTCAATACATATATGAAAACATTATGTATGTTCGGAAAAATCTTCATCTCTTTAAGAAGAGAAGTGATAGACATAATTTTAATACTAGAAATAGGCACAATTTGGATCAATCTCGGTTTAGATTGGTAAGGTACGGGGGAGGTCTGCCCCGCTTGGGCGGAGCATCGCCGTGTCCTCGTGGAGGCGATCGGCGGCAGCGACCTCTCGTAGGGCCGGGCCCCTGGTTCAGACCATGGTGTGGAGCGAGAGGGAATGGGAAGCAAAATTCTCGTGTCGCGGTGTTTGTTTCCAAACTCCTCCGAAATGGCTGAACCAATTTGCATGAAATTTTGTGTGCATATCGGGTAGGTCTGAGAATCGGCCAAAATCTATTTTTTTATTTTTTTTTGTTAATCGCATAACAACGTTTGCTGGGTCAGCAAGTCTAATATATAAAATTCTCGTGTTGCGGTGTTTGTTTCCAAACTCCTCCGAAACGGCTGAACCGATTTGCATGAAATTTTGTGTGCATATCGGGAAGGTCTGAGAATCGGCCAACATCTGTTTTTTTTTTTAATCGCTGAACAACGTTTGCTGGGTCAGCTAGTAAGTTTATGATTATTAAAAAAAATATACTATGTGATGTAACTAAAAATTTAAGATTTTCGGAATTTTTCCTATATGTGTACTTTATAACGTTGCTTCATGCCAAATTTCAAGATTCCAGGTTGTCTGGAAGTATCCTTTAGGTTTTGATTCCCTTGCGAGTAGTTGCGAGTTTCAAAATATGCGGCTTTAATTGCTGTATCTTTTGATTGCGTTGACGTAGAAGTTTGATTTTGTTACAGCTTAAAGATATTATAGACTTGAGTATTTGTTAAGAATTTCAATATAATACCACTACGCGTTCATGAGTAAAGGGGTAATAAGTTTAAAATTATTAAAAATATTTTTATTATATGATGTAACTAAAAATTTATGCTTTTCGCAATTTTTCCTTTATCTGTGTTATAAGACGTTGCTTCGTACCAAATTTCAAGATTCTGAGTTCACGGGAAGTACCCTGTAGGTTTTGATTCCCTTGCGAGTGTCGAAAATTTGCGGCATAAACGGGAGTATCTTTTGATCGCGTTGACTTAGAAGTTTGATTTTTTCACAGCTCCAAGAGACCATAGACTTGAGTATTTGATATGAATTTCAGCTTGATACCTCCACGCGTTCCTGAGAAAAAAGGTCTTGACAGACAGACAGACAGACAGACGGACAACAAAGTGATCCTATAAGGGTTCCGTTTTTACCTTTTGAGGTACGGAACCCTAAAAATACAAGCGATTGACATAGTAAGTAATTTTAAGATTAAGATGAGACAACTACAAGAAAATTAAACAATATACAAGCTGATTTGATATGATATTAATTAATTATGTCGCTTAATGTCTAAACACAATGCCGAATATACGCGACCGAAGTTCCGCGGCTGATTTTACGTTCCGACGTATTCGGCTGATATGACACACCATAAGTTTCGAACTTACGCGGCAGAAATTCAGTTACGCAACTTTGTGTGAATTCAATGTCTCTAGCGTATTTAAGAATGAGCGCATTTATGTCAAAGTTACAAAAAACATCCCTGAAATTCGCAAGTGTAAAATCTGCCATTCTGCTAAAACTTAATTTTCCAACGCTACTCTTATTTCGCACAGTTCGTGCTACTCTATGCAAAGCAGGTAATTGGCAGTAAGTAGTACAGTACTGTAGTACACTTTAGCCTGGCTTCGAGCGCCGTGTTCACACGAACATGCTCGGATTTGGGCTGCCACCGCTTTGGCACTGCAGACGTAATGAGCTACTCGGTCCTCTCGAATATTCATACGGAACCACTCGAGGAGGCGTGGAGTTCTGTGTTTTTCGAGATTTGCTTAGACAAGATGAAGTGGTTTTTTTTAACTTCCTTATCGTTACTTAATTTATAAATTAGAAGATTTAAAAGACAAATATTGGGAGTAGAGCGGGAGAACAACAGATATTTACAGTAGCCATTTACAATAATCGATTTTCTTCTAAATTATATTTTTGGAATCTATACCTAATACAATAAACCTTTACTTCATCTATACCTACTAATCTACACTAATATTATAAAGAGGTAACATTTGTTTGTAAGTTTGTATGTAGGGGGTAATCTCAGGAACTACTGGTTCGATTTGAAAAATTCTTTCAGTATTAGATAGCCCATTTATCGAGGAAGGCTATAGGCTACATACTCGTATCATCACGCTATGACTAAAAAGAGCCGAGCATTAATGGAAAATGTGACGCAGACGAATTTGCGTGGGTCAGCTAGTACTTTATAAAAACGTTACCCCCTTTCTAGAGCAGTCGGGAAAAAGCGATTTATATAATCGATGTGCGTGGCTAGTTTAGTAAATAAACCAATAACTCTTTGCGAAAATTTATCTCCGCAGCCTACGGGGGACTAATTGATTTCTGTAGAGATTAAAGA
The DNA here is from genome assembly GCA_963859965.1 of Ceramica pisi. Lineage (NCBI taxonomy): Eukaryota > Metazoa > Arthropoda > Insecta > Lepidoptera > Noctuidae > Ceramica > Ceramica pisi. The sequence continues at coordinate 5,057,936 of OY982538.1, forward strand.
CCTAGAAGTTACCATACTTAAGGCCGTACCATGAGCAAATAACCTTGAGCATTTTTTCCCTACATAACAGCGCAAGAGATACAATAGCGAATACGCTCAGAATGTTGAATAAAATCGTTATAAAATCTAATTTTGGTCATTTGAAAAAAATACTTCTACCAAAATGTTCATAATTAAATTGCCTATCCATTAGTGTAAGTATAAAATCAAAATAATCGTTATTTTTAGAGAAGATGCATGTTTTCAGTAATTTTTTCTCATTTCTGTGGGTTCGTTGTGAGGAGATTACTTAAACATTATACTTAGTAATAAAAAAGTCGGTTAAAAATAAAATCTACCATTTTGAAGCCAAGATTATGTAGAAATTTAATGTATTTTTTATTAGTTGATATTTCTTTTGGATAAAGAGTAGATAGCTCCAAAAACTGCACAAAAAACGGCTAGCGCTGCGTTTTGCTCGGGGACGCGCCTTAACGAACTGAAATAGTTAAACTGCGACCAACTAAGTTTTGTAGGATTACTATCTATTGTATATTATATAAAAAAAGCTTAAATTTGGCATGTAGCTTCCTTACACTTCTCTATAGGGGCGTACTTAGAGAGAATTTCCCGAAATTTCTACGGGAACGGAAAAAACGGGATATGCGCGTACGAAGTTTTTTTTATTTGAGATGGGTTTGCTCTTGACTTTCGTCTTGGTCAGAGATGACAGAAACAAAGTCTGTGTTGGAGCGAGCTTACCCAGAAGGAGCCTATTTACTCTAACTTTGAAGAGATTAGGGTTCTAGGCGTTCGGAAACACAGACGCAAGCAGAGAGTTCCACTCCTTTGCTGTGCGCATTATAAAAGACGTTTGGAAACGCATAGTACGAATTTGTGGAATAGCAACAAGGTAGGGACGGTAAGTTGCAGTGCGTCTGGATGTCCGATGGTAGAAGGGGGCCGGTGGACTGAGGTCGTGGAGGTGGTGGTCGGTGGAAGTCCCGGGCGAAAGATAGTTCTTTTAAAAGCCTTCGTACTAACTTTTTCACGTCAAAGAATTTTGTAAAAGGCTCTTAGGGCCTTTGCACACGGCGTTGTGACGACGTGCAAATGACGCGCGCTAACACGATTCAAACGAAATTCAGACGCAAACAGTACTACTTTTTGGTCCTTTACAGTACCGTGAACGTGTGTTGGTAAATCTTGCGTCGTCAGTGCGTTAAAATTACGCCGTGTGCATAGGCTCTTATTGCTAATTAGAATGTTACTTTATCAAGGGCTTTACATATTAGCTAACAATCAAACAGCCTAGTCTTTTCCCAACTGTGTTGGTATCGGCTTCCAGTCCAACCGGAGGCAGCTGAATACCAGTATTTCACAGGAACAGATTGTCTATCTGACCTCCACCAACCCTGCAACTGGATACTACGGTACCTCTTGACAAGATCGGTGTCAGTTGCAACGACTGTCAAACATGGTCTTGACAACGACTTAAGAGTCCTATTACGAATCGTAAATGCTCGTTTGCAATAGACGAAGTTACGTTGGTCTGCGTTGGGAGTACATCTATAGTCCGCGAAACCATTTTGATACTTACTAGTCTGAATAGGATTATAGTTTATTTGGGCGCTCGCGCGAGACTGAGGAGCGCGCGCTCTGAATTGACGCAGAATATATAGTACTTTAATTTTATTTATTGTAATTTTGTTTAATTATATTGACAAACGAAAACTAATGAAACGTATTCATTGTAGATTGAAATTTTATATCATATTAATTTATTTGATAAAATTGTTTTTATTTGGAATATAATGGACGCTGAATCAAGACATTTCTGGCTTAAATTAGGCTTTCTTTACGTTTTTTTCCGTGAAAACTCAAGGAATTTAAAGAAATTCTAGAACTCCAATAAACAAGTAAAACATTCAACTTACCTTTTAGTAATTTTAGCTTTTAAAAGAATTGATTGTAACAATGTGAATTAGACCGTCAAAGTTCCATCGCCGACATTTTTTCTTGCAAACTGAGTTCGTAAAATATTTATAGTAAATTACACGAAAAGAAAAATGAAAATGTGTAACTCTAACTTACAAGAAAGAGACTGGCACTATCGTTATTCATGATCAAATAATTAAAACATCTTACTGCTGCTGATAATTACAGCGTCAAAAATCATGAATTTCCGTAAAAAATGTAATAGGACTCTTAACGGAAAAAGCTCGATAACTAAATATTGAAATGTGTACCGTCACAACAAATACTCACACCATATGCCTTCAAACCTTCACAAAACGCACTAACCTTTTCAAATTCATCACTTTATAGCCGAATAAACTCGAACACCCTCGATACACCTCTCACCTAATACAGTAATACCTGCAGAACCCAAGACAAACATTCGCCCCTGTAACGCTACGTCATTGACGTTCCTACACGCTCCCGGAATGGCCTCGGAAGGAATTTATATGAGGAGCCCTGCGCTGTCTAGAATTTTGTCTGCTAGGGTCAATAGAATTTCATATAAGACTTGTGATGCTCTAATGAAAAGTTGAGAAGTGTGTGAAATTGATTAGCTGACCCGCGCAACTTCGTCTGCGTCACATTTTCCATTATTGCTCCGCTCCTATTTGTCTTAGCGTGATGATAATAGCCTATAACTTTCCTCGATAAATAAGCTATCTAACACTGAAAGAATTTTTCAAATCGTCCAGTAGTTTCGGAGCCTATTCAATTCAAACAAACAAATCCTTCCTCTTTATAATATTAGTGTAGATATGGTCAGCTGAATAGACGCCCGAACTGAAAGCGAGGCCGTTTTGTAGCCGATATACTGCAATGACAAATGCCAACATGTGTCAAACGATGTTTTTCAACATATTAACTCGCCAAAAATAAAATAAAAATTAATTAATTAATAAGAGATTGCCCTGTGCGATTAGACCGCCCATTGTACACTTGTTTTTTTAAACTTTTTTCCTGTACTGGTTATGAGGTATACAATAAAGTATTTCACCTAACATCATATTATTTAGTAAAAATAAATTGTGAGAGAGACAAGAAAATGGTGATGACAAATATTTAACAGTTTTTATCAGTTCTTTGCTGGACATACGTAAAAGTTCTCTTTAGTATGTATAAGTTTTTAAAATTATGTTTTTTTGTAAAAAAGAACATAGACCTTTGAAAGTAAATAACCATTTCCAGGGCGCTCTTACCCAAATAAGGGCCCTACCTGTACCTAACGTAGTCATTGTGGATTTTACGATACCTATTTCAAGCAGGTTTGTTATGCGTTGATCTTAATATTTTTTGTGCTTTTACACTTGGATAAAACCTACACTAACCCAGGCGACAATCCTGTAAGTATCCATTTTATCGAAGATCGTATTGTGTTGGTTCAATATGGTGAAAGCATTGAAAGAAAATAAACATGTCTTCTTTCCACTCGGCTCTAGTAGATATCGATTGGAGTATTTTAAAATCAATGCATGAAGTCTGTATATAGACTGACATGTTGACGGAGCGAGGTTGGATTTGTTACACTACAATTAGCTATGGACATGTCTCCGGAAAATGGAAAACTCCGTAAGATTGTAAAATATCGCGTGAAATTGTAAACTTTTTTTTCTAAATAAGAGTTGAGTATGTTGAAAACTATTGAATTTGGCTGGGATTTATTTATTTATTTAACACTTTAAGCACAAATGTACAGAGGCGGACTTAATGCCACAGGCATTCTCTACCAGTCAACCGCCGGCCGGTCGGATTTATTATATACATTACTTACTAGCTGACCCGCGCAACTTCGTCGGCGTCACATTTTCCATTACTGCTCCGCTCCTATTTGTCTTAGCGTAATGATATATAGCCTATAGCCTTCCTCGATAAATGGGCTATCAAACACTGAAAGAATTTTTAAAATCGGACCAGTAGTTCCTGAGATTAGCACGTTCAACCAAACAAACAAACAAACTGTTCTGTTTTATAATATTAGTATAGATGATTTTTTCATCAAGATCAAGATTTATTACAACCTTACGGAGTCCGCCATTTTCCAGTGACAGAAACAACACTTATCATCTTCTGGGTGTCCTTTTCCCAACTATATTTAGGTTAGCTTCCAGTCAAAACGGATTCCGTTGAATACCTACTTACTGAAAAAAATATAACATGTATTTTCTAAAATTATTTATTTACTCGTACATTCAAACTAGATTTATTGTTTTTTTACCTCCCACCAAAAAAAAAGGGTGTTATAAGATGACGTGTTCACCTGTATGTCTGCATTCTTGTGGCATTGTAGCTCTTAACCGAATGAACCTATTTTGATTTTATTGTTTGCTAGAAACGATTGTTAATATTGACAGATCGTGTACGATTATTCAATTCAGAATATAATGTCATGAATACCAGAGAGTAAATAACTTGGCAACTAAAAACATACATCAAAATTCGTTGCCAATAACTTTTTCAAATTCTGTAGAATATCCTTGATATAATCTGGATATTAAATTTCCACAACTCCGAAGTGACACGGACTGAATTTGTTAGGACGAACAATTTAAGGCTTAGTGCCAGCTTTTTCGGGCCTAAGCTGTTAATCGGGGTTGGCGGTGAATACCCAAATACGGATGAGCCTGGTAACGTTACAAATTGGAATGTTAACGGTATTGGAAAGTTTTAACGCGTTATTTAGATGTCGAATTTGTCTTTTAATTGTAAGGTTTTTGGGAGCAATATAGGTGTTCGTTTTTGGAATAAAACTGTTTAAGAGGACGATTGGATGTGCCAATGAGTTCACTTTACACCACACAGGGTGGTGTAAAGTGAACTCAGACTCTTCGAAAAGACGTTTGAATCTAGGCTAATTTGTAATGTGGATTATATAAATAACGATAGAGAACTATCTCTCGTTATTTAGATATGGCTCTAGATTGTCTTGTAAAATTCATAAAACTGATGAGGTTGCAGTTAGAATATGACTACGAAGTCATATTCTAACTTAAAAGCAATGTTATGAATTACATTAAAGTTATAAGTTGTTATAGGATTTTTAAATTTTAGTTTGAGTTTTTAAAAGATCTTATAAAATTATGTGAAAGTTACCTACCAATTTCAATTTGATTTTGTATTTTATATCAAGTCTTGTTAAATTATGTTGATTAGCGCTTATTACTACAAGGTTACCCTTTGAATTTATTTTTTATGCATTTTGTGTTTCCCTTTAGGAATTATAACACTGTAAATTTATGTTAAGCATTTGTTTCTTATAAGAAATCGATTGTGTAAATATTTGTTGGTAAACCTTACACAAAATACAATAGAGAACTCTTTATTATGTACACCATATAAGTGACAGAAGAAATAGATGAAGAAAATCAAAATAGATAAAATAAATAGTAAAAAATCAAAAAAAGTTTCATGGTAATTGCATTTGGGCTACCGAAATATGACTTCAATATACCGCGTGTATCTGACATCGACGCACAAACGATTTCCATGGGTCCAGGGCATGATTCTGGACGCCCTAGACTTAGAATTTTTCGTCGGATTTTTTTCATTTTTTTCAAGGGTTTTTTTTACTTTAGACTGCTCATAATCGTTATTCTGACCTAACCCAATGAGATCTTTAATAAAAAAATAATGAATTAACTACTTTCACTAAAAAGAGCAATCTGAATAAAACCACCAAAAAAAAAAAATGAAATATGAGAAAAGAACCGACGAAAAATTCCAACACTGGGGTGTCCAGAATCATGCCCTGGACCCATGGAAATCGTTTGTGCGTAACTCAATTGTTCGCAAATTAAGTTCGGTCCCGAATAAACATTGTTGAACTAGTTCAAAGCGAATATTGCAGAAAACGTTTAATGGAATTAAAATTCTTTTGTGTTTATTTCAGGTAAGATTCCAGTAGTAAAAGTTCACGGCGCTAAACTTAGCGAGTTGTGAACTGTCCAGTCAGCGCGGTGGTACGAGGGAGAAGAGTTGGCGTTTTAAGGTAGATTTCAAAAAAAAATCGAAACGGCTGGTTGACACTTCCCGTGACCCAACAGCTGGCTCTTACTTTGGCCAGAGATTAAGCATTGCCATTCAACGTGGCAATGCCGTCTCTTGGGTACATTACCAGCTGACAGCGTGGAGGACGAATTTTTTGATGCTATACTTTAGTCTTTTGTTAGTTTAGATTTTAAAAGTATTTACCCCTGAGGGCCATTTCTACCAACTTTAAAACATCATTCGCATTGGCATGTCAGTCGAAACTGTCAAAAAAGCTTTCATTTGCATACATTTTTGACAGATTGTGATTGAGATGCAAATGCGAGCGGTACTTGAAAATTAGTAGAATTGGTGTCTCAAAGGAGAATTCGAAGATCGGAAATTGTTAAACTCTACGTTAGCGTAAGTAGTTTGACAAGTTATTAACTTCAAATTCTCAATCCAGAAAACAGGGAATAATCACAGCCAGTGCAGTGAGGCTATTATGTATTTGTATGATTACTTATATCGTATAAGATTGTGTATAACTCTGTGATCTGACTTTTTAGTTGGATCGGAGAAGGGACACAGTTGACGAACTTGATCGAGAAATTCGAAAATTGTAAAAAAACGACAATGAAGTACAAAATTATAATGTTGAAGATAGATTCGACTGACAATCATTTATAAATTAACTAACGCAAAGTTTGGCAGTTGCAAAAATACGGCCATCACAGAATGGAAGAAATAGAGTGATCTAATCTATCAGCGGTTTTCCTTCTGGCGTGTATCTCTTAGACCATTCACCAAAGCGCTTCAGCGGAACGGGTCTGCTGTAAATGGACCGCAAAACGCAGCTTCTCCTAATTAACTAACGGCCTCTAAATTTTCCTTATTTCTCCTCACAAACTTAAATTAAATCACATTTTTCCTCGTTTTCTACCCTTCCGGGGAATTTAAGGAATTCTGTTACGTTTTTGAATTATGAATTAGGATTCTTAATGTCTAACGTGTTTGGAATACGAAATATGAAGTATTCGGCTAATTAAGAAAACTCTTTTACGGGGAATTTTTGTTTTTGTTCGAAATATGAATGGTGGAAGTTTGGTAGAAGAATGTATATTCTACTAATGTAGGTAACAACATTTACTTGTTTTAGGACAATAAAAGCTCTATCATTGTTAAAAAAAAGTTGACTCTTTATTGCTACCTACATTTTGTGCCATTAATAGAGAAGGCAGACCAAGCAAGCACATTTTTATTAGGAAGTCACAAATAAAAATCTCTGATAAAATAGAATTTAAACCTGGTATAGCAAAAAAGTATTTCCTTATTTTCGTTAAAATCAACGTGAAACCGTATTAGTTTCATTTTAACCTAGTTCAGTTCAGAATACTATTCTTTGTAAATATTTTAAAACTTATGGTTTGGCAAGGAAACGTCAGCGGTGCAGTATCGCCAACTTTATAATAATGTGTTGCCAACTTTTAAATCATATATATCTTTGAAACATACAGGTAAAACTTTTAAATAACTTTTATTTGTGCATATAACATTTTATTAAGGCTAGACCAACAAGGTATTATTTAAATATCCTTTTAAAAACAAGAAAAAAAAATTGTAAGTAATATACAAAGATAAATGTTGTTTTAGGATTGTTACAAACCGAATTTCTCACTAAAAGTGGGTTTTTTGTTAGATTTGAATCATGAGTTTCGTCTTTCATGTTTATTAAGTCGTTCCTGTTAATTTTGACTTCTCCAGAGTTGATTAAAAACTTAAAATTATAAACTAGACCTTTAGATCATTACTTTCCGCAAAAACCTTAAAGCTTAAAATTTCGTTCGCGCCCTGCAATTCATAATAATTCATCAACGAAATTAATAAACAGTAACGCCATTTGTTCTTTTTAATTTAAATAAGTGTTTCATTTCCAACAGGCCAGTTATAATCTTCATGACAACAGTTCTAGTTGCCCTTTTCCACGACATAAAAAAGTACTTACTTTAATTTATTTTCTTCTGGAGTTGCCTGTTGAAAAAAAGAGACATCAAATTGAAATGTACCGCCTCCGTCTTTGGTGCTTATTAAATAAGGGGGAGTTTCGACAAGGGGAACATTTTGGCCAATTAGAATTATCCTGACGTGTATTGAATGCTTGATAGACTCTGCTTGTACTTTGTTTGTTAGCCGTTCGAGATTAAAGGCCGTATTCGGAGAATTGGAGTAATCCGTGTGTTCAGCAGTTTGTGTTTAGGTAGCGATTTCGTGGAATTCCTTTGTTTACTTCTTGGTTCGTTATAGACAACTCGATTTAATTGTTAATTCGGTTCGTCTTGAAAGTAATGTTAACATTATAATTAGCTGTTTTCTTAATGATCGACTCGACTGATTTTCAGAAGATATTTCCTTTGCATTTAATTTCATTCCTTTTTATTTTTTAAACAAATCACTTTCACCATCTCCAAGGTTCAAATCTGTAGGTTAGCGAGTATATTAACTTAGGATCTCAAGTTGCTAAACTAATATAGCTAGCTGATACAGTTTGATTTTTTGACTTATAATAACCCTTAAAAAGTACAAACCTAATTCTCATTTCATCGCGCATGTAACTTCGATCACGATATCTTTTCATTTTCAAAGTTCACAAAATCTCGTCGGCAATGTCCACGGGGCATGCGAGTATCCTCGATTAACCTTTACGGGCGAAACACACAATTTATCTGGCAACATTCGACTGTTGTGGCTTCAGTCCTTTGATGTCTCAGTTTAGTGTACACCGCACCAAAGGGATGGCCGTTTTTCCTGGGGTGAATTTGGATCCTTTGGTATTGCCCTGGGATATTTTATAAGGAAAATCTGTTACAATACGGTCAACCCGAGTCGGGATGTATATCATGTATACTGTATAGTCGTGGTTCATAATATTTGGATTCGAAAATAGAATTTGTTAGATGTGCTTTGTTTTACAGTATCATGAACGTTTTACGGCTGGTTGACTAGGTGGATATGTAACTAACCTGTCATAATATCTGCTCCAGAGACGCAATGGATTTCAATCGTAGTAATTAAATTAATTAAACAACGACTTGCGACGACCCCTACAAATTGGGAAAGAACTAATTTAATCGATAAAGTGGAAAGATCCATAATAACTATATTAAGTAAGTAAATACACTGAAATCATTAGTATCTACCTATTTCTAAGAAAAAAGCCGTATTTACCTTATTTAATAGAACGAAGAAGGGAAACATAAACCAGCGTAATTTCACCATAACTAATCCAAAACCAACCAATTGCCAGTCGGCCTCTCACGCAGAACGTAACAATTATATTATGTAACATTTTATTCTAAAACAAGCAGAGACATGAGTGGTCCTATTATGAGCGTGTATTCCGTCCACTAGCGCCGCCAATCGTTTTTTATTATTTGTGGTAAATTTAAGACACGTAGATAAAAAACCGCTCTATAGTGCACTGAAGAAATGTATTTATTATGTTTTGAGAGTTATGTTTTGTACTTTAGAACATAGTTGCCAAAATCGATATTTTTGCTAAAAGTTGGCACTTTTAGCAATAATTGCCGTTTTGGCTATTTAGCCATGAGTTATGTATTAAAAATAGCTGTCAAAAAATAATAGATACATTTCTTTAGTGCACTACAGAGCGGTTTTTTATCTACGTGTCTTATATTTACCACAATTAATAAAAAACGATTGGCGGCGCTAGTGGACGAAATACACACTCTTAAGATCGGTTTTGCATTCCTACAAATCCTAATATATAAAATTATTCCGTAACTGAGCGACTGACAGACAACACACAGCCGAAACTACTGGTCGTAGAAATCTGAAATATAGCATGTAGCTTCCCTACACTCCGTAGGGAAGCACGAAGAAAGGAAATCTCGAAATTCTTACAGGAACGTCGTAAGTCGTGGGCAAAAGCTTGTGGAACCATAAATAAACAAAGACTTATTTCCATCACAATTTCCTCAAAATGACAAGAGGGCCATTCTACTTATTGCAACGTTCGCATTCGCCTTTTAGTTGAAATCTGTCAAAATTGAACGAAAATTGCTACAGACACTACACAGATTGACATTCGACATTTCTTTGATTTTATTGAGATTCGACAGATTGCTACTGTCATTTGAATGCCAACGTTGTTTAAAAAATAGTAGAGTTGGCCCGAAGGTCTAAAAATACAAAAGACTTTGCCCAAAATCCAAAAATCCACCCACATACATACTCAAAAGTAACTTTTAATACGAAACTCATGTATTTACAAAAACGGTGCCACTGTAAAACCCAAGTCTACAAAGTTGGTTTAATGGACGAAAGTGCAAAACTTAGGACCATCAATTAAAGTCTGTCGCACTGATTAATGGTGCTAGAGTCTGATTGACGCTTTTTATATTTTCTTGTATGAAAAATTGTCGAGGAAATGGTAGGGTTACTTCAGTCTGTACTAGAATGAAAGTCAGTTATTAAATACTACAAAATCTGTTTTGAAACTGGTACTGGTAGATATTAGATAATAGGCTTGTCCACTAAAAAAATCTAATTAGTCCGTCAGTTAAATTACCAAAAAACATTTGACCCATTTTTCTTTTGTTATGTAAACCAAAATTAATAAAGATACGACGCTTTCTAATATTCTCAATACGTCACGCCGTGGTATAATTATTAGTGCGTTTGACGTCACGAGCCCCCACTCCCGATTTTCGATGCATTTTATCTTTAACAATATTCATTGATTTACAAAAACAAAAAATTCATGTCCATTATTTTTAATACTCTAACTGTCAGAAAAAATTAAGCTAGCGGGAAAATGCACAGAAAATCACTAAATGCTAACACAACCTTTTACTACTTTGACACGTGTGAAATACAAAAGCTGTCAAAACGCCATGTTTTTTTAGTCGTAACTGAGTGTGACGCACGTCAATCGCATACCGTACGTAGGCTACGTACGGTTTGCGACTGACATGCGAAAGCGAACGTTGTTTAAAAATCAGTAGAATTGACTCTCTGGCTTTATAGTTACTCCCTTAACATTTTATCTGAAATTCATTTGTTTTTAAATCCAATAAAGGGACAAGGCATCTTTTGTTTACGTAAAAGCTTTGTCTGAAAACTGCATTCTGTTTTTAATTCTAGCGTCTCCTGCAAGCATCCTCCATGGAAAAAAATCAATCATCACCTTTGTAAATGCACTGTTTAAGCTCGAGACTTCATTATAGTTTATTACTGCTCTTCGAAGCACTTCAGAAAACTCCCTAGAGAAATATTAAATGCATTCAAAATGGAATACTTCAAAAGACTTTACTGCAACACTTTAAAGTCCATTCACTTTATAAAACTTTTACCGCCAAAGTTAAAATTAAATACACCTGTAGGTACCCTAATGAGTTCTTTTGTACAGAACCATCGCAAACGGCAAACTCTGAGACGGGATTAGAAACCATTGGACGAGATAACACCTGAATGCTCATTTAATACAAAAGCTGAATGTTAAAAGTCATTTTAAATGTGAAATTTGGCTCTAAGGGATATCCCAGATCGTATTATTCTCCAAATAATGTTGCTTTTGATACGGCTGTGTTACTTTTGGTGTGCTTATGCGAAATACGTTAATAATGCCCAGTTTCAGAGGTACTTTATCGGTCGTTTATCTGTTAACACTTTTTGTCGAAACACCATTAGTTGGTTTGTGGTTAGCGGACAGATATCGATAAAATACCTCAGAGGCCGGGCATAAATCATAGGAGATCTTTTGACCATTTAACTGTATGTTAAAACAGATTTAGTAAGATTTTGAATGCGGTTTCACTTGAGTCCTATATAGTTTGTCTTTGCAACAGATAGCTTATCTGTATATTTGCACCAAGTGCAACCCCATTTAGTGTCCAGACTTTCTCTATCCATTCCAGGTTGCCTGGAAGAGATCGCGAAATGCGATAAGGCCGCCAATTGTATGTTTTGTTAGTTTAAGGTTTCTTTTATGTATTTTTCATTTGGTGTACAATAAAGTATATATAAATAAATAATAAATAATAGTGCGGCGGGCTTGTCCTGAAAAACCATCTTTTTTACAAAATATTGTACCTATTTCGCACATGAATGTAGCTGAAATTATATTTCTAAAGGCGATATGAAAACACGAGATTCTCTCGAAGATTGCAAGCCTAACGCAATATATTTGTTACAGTAAAGGTAACCCTACCCCGCGATTGCCCGCGGCATATAAAATTCATTTAGGCAGAACTCAGTAGTTGGATCTATATATCGAACGTGTAAGGTTCGTGTAGGCTAAGGATACAGCGTTTAATATAGGCTATTATGTTGTTGTACAGTCGACATGAGCAGAGATATGCTCATGATATTACATTTTTCAGTGAGACAAATACTTAGGTTAGGTACCGATTGAAAATATGTTATGTTAGTGTTAATAAGTAAAATACATTATAGAGTATTAAATTAAACAGCGTGTTTGCGAAGCTAGGTATAGATAGTTACATATATATTTCGATTTAAACTTGTATTCACAATGATAGCGCGCAAGAAATACAAAGTGTCGGGAGATCGATCGATCAGAGTTTAAAAGTACGAATGAAAAAAAAAATTATTAACACATAGTCACCCAATATACCGAAAACTAAGTCACCCATTTGATTGGGATTTTAGAAAGCATTATTAATAGCTCCATATTTTTATGACTAACATGTATTATAGTAAGAAGAATCTAAAGGAAGGGAATTGGTATCACGAAATTATTTTGATGAAAGCTGGTCATAAGAAATATACCTAGTTCTTCAAGCCAAATAGCGTAGATCATCTATTCCCACAATGACAATTACTTTTGCTATAAAGTAAGGATATATTTTACCTGTATTAAATTCCTATAAGAGACTTGTGTTTCCAACTGTACAACGTTTTAATACAGAAATATATTCATGTACCATTTCTTGATCCTTCCTGTTTCGTGCTTCCTGTTTTGATTATGTCGCTCTTCTTACACTCACGGAGTATTTATTACTTATGAAGCCATGCATGGTAACTTTTCTTTTAATTTTTAGGGTTCCGTACCTCAAAAGGTAAAAACGGAACCCTTATAGGATCACTTTGTTGTCCGTCTGTCTGTCTGTCTGTCTGTCAAGACCTTTTTTCTCAGGAACGCGTGGAGGTATCAAGCTGAAATTCATATCAAATACTCAAGTCTATGGTCTCTTGGAGCTGTGAAAAAATCAAACTTCTAAGTCAACGCGATCAAAAGATACTCCCGTTTATGCCGCAAATTTTCGACACTCGCAAGGGAATCAAAACCTACAGGGTACTTCCCGTGAACTCAGAATCTTGAAATTTGGTACGAAGCAACGTCTTATAACACAGATAAAGGAAAAATTGCGAAAAGCATAAATTTTTAGTTACATCATATAATAAAAATATTTTTAATAATTTTAAACTTATTACCCCTTTACTCATGAACGCGTAGTGGTATTATATTGAAATTCTTAACAAATACTCAAGTCTATAATATCTTTAAGCTGTAACAAAATCAAACTTCTACGTCAACGCAATCAAAAGATACAGCAATTAAAGCCGCATATTTTGAAACTCGCAACTACTCGCAAGGGAATCAAAACCTAAAGGATACTTCCAGACGACCTGGAATCTTGAAATTTGGCATGAAGCAACGTTATAAAGTACACATATAGGAAAAATTCCGAAAATCTTAAATTTTTAGTTACATCACATAGTATATTTTTCTTAATAATCATAAACTTACTAGCTGACCCAGCAAACGTTGTTCAGCGATTAAAAAAAAACTTTTTACAAAAAAATACAACCGACTTCCAAAAAAAAACACTACAAAGTAAAAAATAACTTTAATTTCGGAAGTCGGTGTTTTTGTTAGTTTCTTCGTATTTTGACACCGACTTCCGAAATTAAAGTTATTTTTTACTTTGTAGTGTTTTTTTTTGGAAGTCGGTTGTATTTTTTTGTAAAAAGTTTTTTATTTTTCACTTTTTAGTGGTGCCCTACACCTAACAACACCACTCCAAAATCGCAGAAAAGCAAAATACGCAATTTCGATCATCAAAGAATCATCTAAATAGTCAAATTCCAGCTATTTCGATTTAAAATCCAAAGTTCGTAACCGATTTTGATATGATTTAAATGGGACCAATCTGCAAGTATATCCTTTCAGATAAAACAAAAATTTTTCAAATCGGTTCATAATTGTCGGAGATATGAGGTAACAAACATAAAAAAAAAAAAAAAAAAAAAAAAAAAACATACAACCGAATTGATAACCTCCTCCTTTTTGGGAAGTCGGTTAAAAAAAACAGATGTTGGCCGATTCTCAGACCTACCCGATATGCACACAAAATTTCATGCAAATCGGTTCAGCCGTTTCGGAGGAGTTTGGAAACAAACACCGCAACACGAGAATTTTATATATTAGACATGCTGACCCAGCAAAAAAAAAAAAAAAATACGATTTAAAAAAAAAAAAAACCCATGTTTATAAAAATAAAAGGGAGAGCATCTCTTCCAAATATAAAATAAAAGAAAATTAATTAGTGGACCCAAGTGGCTGTGACTGTGGAGCAGGACCAGCATTAAGCCAAGCTTTTTTATCAAGGATATAATCCTCTAATTTATAATATGCTTGTCTACATAGTGTGCGTTTTATGCATGTTTTAAATTTTGTCTCGTTCAGTTGTAGAATCCGCAGTGGTATTTTATTATAAAATTTTACACAATTCCCCATAAAAGAATTTCGTACCTTAGCCAATCTAAACCGAGATTGATCCAAATTGTGCCTATTTCTAGTATTAAAATTATGTCTATCACTTCTCTTCTTAAAGAGATGAAGATTTTTCCGAACATACATAATGTTTTCATATATGTATTGACAAGGTACCGTCAGCTTTCCACATTGTTATGTTATGGATTTCATTTAGCAATAAAAATACAATAACTTTTACTTATATACCTACAGGTTTGTACGGAACCCTCGGTGCGCGAGTCTGACTCGCACTTGGCCGGTTTTTCATGATAAACCGTAGCTGGCGGCTGAGCCCCGAGTCCTATTTATTCTTTTTTTTTTCTTATGATGCAAATTTTTGCAAAAAAGTGACCACAGATCTACCCATACTGCGGAAAATATGAATATTTGTTTTGTAATGTTATTTGGTGCATTCCAAAATATAGGTATCTTATTAAAACTGTAGTTTCGGTAGTTTTCCTAATAATTTCTACGTAAAAAAGTTTTATTTAGCATGGTTGGCGAATTAAATTGCAGATAAACTAATGAAGCCATACCAGCAATTACTAACACTAATTACGAATCTCCATATTTAAAATACGTATGACTTAATCTTTACTTAAAATACCACGAATTACATAGTTTTGCCTATAGCAGCATATAAATAATAGATACGTACCTACTTATAATTTACATACCAAATGTGCCAATGAAGTTGTCAAGTCGAAATCAGACAGTAATGTCATTCAGGCATCCAACCTTACCTTAAATAGTACTTACTATTTCCATGCATCTAACCTAGTTTACTTTAATAGAATTTTAGTATTTATATTAGTTATTCTCGTTAGTCTGACTCGAAGGGCTATTGAAAATTACTGGCCACAATTATAGCGGAACGTTTCTCACATATTAAGTGTTGCCAGTGCTCTTAATAGACATAGTTCGAATTTTGATTGGTGCTGACGTTTTTAGGTTGTTGGTTGATCATAGATGTTTTTACAACTTATGTTTTGTTCTTATAAAAACCCCATTTATATATATATATAAGAAGATACATGTAGAAAGGCATGCGGGATCATATCTACTATACATGTTTTTCAACCGATTAGGACTTACAAGAACTTCTAAGAATTCAGAAGACAAGAGTCTTCTTATTTTATTGCAATTCTTAGAACGTTTATTTGTAAACACCACTTTTTCCTGTAATAGGCAACGAATTCATTGAATCGCACATTGTAAAGCTTTCTCGGACAAGTACGACAAAAAACCCAGCGACAATATTGATCCACTATAAAACCGTAACTGACTACCAGACGACTTCCCTTCGCGACTTAATCGCATAATCGCGATTTTGTACCAGGCTTTATAAGTGATAGGGTTGACAAATAAGGCCACTAATAGCATTTGACGCCGTCAAACATGGGTATCGTAATTGAAACTTTTTATAGAAAAATAGGGCCAGCCCACACCGACACTTTTTAAAATAACGATACATTATAACTTTATTTCCAACTCAAATAGCAATTAATTGTTCAGCGCTATATACGCCTTAACTGTCATGTTCATATGATATTTTGTTAAGGAGTTTTTTTTTAAGTGAAAACTTGTTTAGCGGCGTTGAGTACTTTTCTTGGGATGGTTACAAAATGTTAAATTCGCGTCAGGACACGTGATCTGATCGAAAATGAGTAAGACGGATGATTAAAAAATGCACAACGTTAATGTTCAAGTTTTCACTTCTGCCGGCACTCCCGGAGTGCAACACATAGTTTTTTTTTAGTGTTTGATGTATGTGATGTGGCAGTAATGTGTGAACACAAAAAGAAAATGGAAACCTATTGCCAAGCCTCCGTTGTCAGTCCGTATGTTTGTCTCTCAGCAGGCTGTATCCGTGATTAGTAGAAAATTTCACAGAGTGTGTAATGTGTATAAATTTAAAGGGGTGGTCCCCTTTCATCAGAAAACGTTTTGATTGATGGTACGGAATACTTGCCGCTATGGTTTTTTTGCAGTCTATTAAATTCTATATTGTACTAGCTTTTACCCGCGTCTTCGTACGTACGTATCATGTTTTTCCCGTTCCCGTAGGAATTTTGGTGCTCCCCCAAACTCCCCAAGGAACCTCTATGCCAAATTAAATTATACTTTTCTACGACAAGTAGTTTCGGATGTGCGTTGTCTGTCAGTCCGTCACTCAGTAACGGAAGAATTTTACATACCGCGTGTATCTGACATCGACGCACAAACGATTTCCATGGGTCCAGGGCATGATTCTGGACACCCTAGACTTAGAATTTTTCGTCGGCATTTTTCTCATTTTTTCATTTTTTTCAAGGGTTTTTTTTTTACTTATATTATCATAATCGTTATTCTGACCTAACCCAATGAGATTTTTAATAAAAAAATAATTAATTAATTAACTACTTTCACTAAAAAGAGCAATCTGAATAAAACCACAAATAGATATCAGCTCAGCTGAGCTGATATCTATATAAGTATATATATTTGTGGTACTCTTGAAAAAAAATGAGAAAAGAACCGACGAAAAATTCCAACACTGGGGTGTCCAGAATCATACCCTGGACCCATGGAAATCGTTTGTGTGTCGATGTCAGATACACGCGGTATTAGGATAGCATCCCGATGTGGACTAGCCCTTATTCGATACCAATAATCTCGTTCTTCTGTCTGTAAATACCAATACATCACATTAATTGGCGCAAATATGTAAGTGTTTACTGGTAATCATATTATTTATACGATTTTAGATAAGAAAACCAATCTTGGTCATAAAGATAAAATGTGCTCTATGGAATCTTGATTGAAATAGCTGGTCTGATAGACTGATGATAAAGTTTTATGTAGCTGTGATCGTAATGTAGATTATCTTTGGCTAATCTAATCTACGATTGATTTAAAATGTGTCTATTGCCTCTTTATTCATAACAAGCTGATGCCCGCGGCTTCGCTCGCTGGAATAACTTCCTCGAAAACCACTCTATCCATTGGTGAAGACAGCATGAAAATCGGTGCGGTAGTTTTTGAGTTTATCGCGAACAGAGAGACAGACGCGGCGGAGAGCTTTGTTTCAAATGTTGGGCGTGTGGTAGAATATGATGAAACTCTTTATAAACTTAAGACCATGTAATGTACATACCTATCATGTTCTGACAAAAAAAACGATTAAGATTATGATAATATGTAGTGATAGTGATAGGAGTAGGAGCTCGTGGCTAAATAATAACATCCGCACGGGTCGATCTTTAAGGTTAAGCAACGCTTGCCAAGGTTGGTCTGTAGATGGGTAACCATCTTAACATACCGAGTTTCCTCCGTGCCTCGGAAAGCACACTAAACCGTTGGTCCCGGCTGTCATTTGTAGATCTTTGGCAGTCGTTACGGTCAGAAGCCAGTAAATCTGGCTCCAGTCTTACCAAGAAGTTCCGTGTTACCCAGGTAATGGGTTGTGGAGGTCTGATAGGCAGCCGCTCCTCGTAAAATACTGGTATTCAGCTGAATCCGATTTGACTGGAAGCTGACCCCAATGTAGCTGGGAAAGGGTTAGGAAGATGATGTAGCGATAGTGATATAGCGACTAGGTGACCCGCGGAACTTCGTCTGCGTCACATTTTTCATGTGCTCCGCTCCCATTGGACTTAGCGTGATGTTATATAGCGTATAGCTTTCCTCGACAAAAGGCTATCCAACTAAAATATTTTTTCATTTCGAACCAGTAGTTTCTGAGATTTTGTAGAGAGAAACTCTTCAGCTTTATAATATTAAATGTAGCTTAGTATAGGTAGTAAAGATAGAGTATTGAACATCTATTAAAAATTACAAGAATGGATACTTACTCTTTAAAAAATTAAACTAAAATAGGTCAATTTCTGAAACCATAAATAGGTACAATCGGTTGAAAAATAGTGAAAGTTACATGCTTTTAATGCCTTATTCTCTGCCCTCTCAGTTGCACAAAAATTACATGGTGATGTGAAACAATATACTCATCAGTACATATTATAAAACAAAGTCCTCCGCCACGTCTGTCTGTCAGTCAGTTCACGATAAACTCAAAAACTACTGCACTGATTTTCATGCTGTTCTCACCAATGGATAGAGTGGTTCTCGAGGAAGGTTTTAGTATAAAATGTATCAAGTAGACGAAGCCGCGGGCATCAGCTACTACTTTAGGTTTATAGTTTGACTTTACAACAATCTGGCTCAACTATACCAAAACTATAGGTATTTTTCACCAGAATTGTGCTCGCTTTCATTTTCACTAAATTTCGGTAACGATGCTCTCGGGAGCACTAAAGTGTTTGGCTTCCACAAACGATCTAATCTAGAGATACATGAATAAAAATACCTTCTAATTTACGCCATTATTTTGAGGCTTGATTTATTCACAACGCAAAATATTACTTAGAAAAAGAGAAATACAACTTCGTCCAAATAAAATATAGTCATAATTATTTGTCGAGTTTTTTCCTACAGTACCTGATTTTTTAAATAAATCTAGCTATTACTCGATTAAAGCAACTCTAATAAAATTAAAATAATAACTACTAAACCTGGATATACGAATTTTGGATGATGATTAAATACAACAGCCAGTATGATGTAAAACAGGTGTAATTACCAAAAAAAAGAACAAAAAAATTCAACAATGTAGGAACCAGCGCACAGTTTTATTTCAGCAAAATTAAATGAGACGAAAACATGTACAATTGAGCCTGAGGGCTCCAACTGGAACTAAGGAGATCTTAGCCTAATTGAGGTAAAGAACAACCTTTGTTAAATTTAAGGCTTATATTTCAGAATTAATTTACTATTTAGGTATACACAGAATTTCGGAGATTTATAACAAAGAGGATGAATGTTGTTAGAATTTATGATCCATTGAATTTTAAAAACAAAATAAATGCAATACTAGTAGCTAAGTTAGACAAATGCCGTGTATCATCATCAGTGATCGGAGTAGGTAGATTGAACTGGGGTCATTGATCCGAAACGTATATATTAATATATATATATATATAAAACGTATATATATCCACCAATTCCGGAGGAATGTCCCTCCGGAATTGGTGGATTATTAAAAAAACCGGAACTTATGTAGGAATTGTATTCTGCCAGAGTGGAAGGAGTCATTTGATGATTTGCCATCCTCAAAAAAAAGGTAGGAATTGTAATAAATTTAAAATTACCATGACCACTATGAAAATATATAAATTTAAGTGCAACAATTTATATCTATCTATAAAAGATCTAGCCATAAAACGCTAAAAATAAAAAAATAAATATTAAAGCTTCGATCGGAATTCGATTGTTTTTATTATTCAACAGATAAATAATGAGTTAATTTAGTTTTGATACCTTCCTTTAAATTTTGAATTGAGTAGTAATAATATCACTACCAACATTAACAATATTTAATTGAATCCGGAATTACTTTCCGGAAAAATGGCTTATCCATGTTATTCTTTCTGTGTGCATTTATGATACAAGTACCAAAAATCAATCTACCTACTCCGATCACTGATCATCATCTTTATCATTTCAACCGAAAGGCATCCACAGCTGGACAGAGAGCTCTCCCAAGAGTCACCTCATCGATTGGTCGTTTTTCATCCAGCAAATTTTCGGGGCTTTCACCAGTTTATTGGTCTTCCTACTCTTCACCTTCCTGTAAACGGTTGCCACTTCAGAACCTTTACACCCCATCGAATAACGCCTGGTCATCATAAAAAGCAAGCTAAGGAGTCTAGTAAAAAACACCACTTATAAGAATTAAACATTATTGCGATAATTTTGACGGTGGCAACACTGTGAATATTTAATCGAGGTCTCATGGGCCCTGGTCGAGCTGCCGCGTATGTATCGGCTTGTAATTCAGTGGTAAGCGATAGATAAGATTGTTTAAAGCTATATATTGAGAGCGGATGGTTCATAAAAAATATTATTTTTCCGACGTTTTCGTTAGCTACCAGCCAGATTAGCTAAAAAAGGCCCTTTTTTATACATCTGTGTACGTATTTGATCTAAATCCGAGTGCCCGATATGACAACGGACTCCCAGATTCTAGGATATTGACTCCTGAGGCTGCCAAACCTTATCTTGAGCGAGCTCTGGCTATATTAGCCCTTTTTTTTGGGATGGGAAATCATCCAATGACTCCTCCCGCTGTGGGTGGAGCGGGAGGGAGTGTCAGACTTCTACTGACTAAAACCCATCCATGTTCCTTCATTGCCCTATGTGTTCCGGAGCCACGGTATCTCTTTCGAATAATCCCGCGACTCCGGCAGGCGTCGGCCCTTTCGGGCCCCTCTGTGTGCTGACTCTCTTTGAGGCGCGCGTGGAACACTAACGCGCCGTCGACACGGCCTGTCGTCGCTAAACGGACGGACGGCGAGCCACCCATAGCAAATATAATGAGATCGTCAAACCCGCAGTCGGTCTTTAAGGCGATTCCTGCTTCATAACTTTTAGCATTACTGTGACATCTGTAGACTTCGGCGTGCCGAAAGCGTTGCTTATTCAAAGGCAACCAGTTCGTGTCGCTCGTGACGAATTTAACCAACTTCGGCAGCCCGCCAAAGTTGTCCCGTCGATCTAGTTTTTGTGATTTTTACGTTCAGTGATCAACAATTACTATCATCATTACACTGTTATTATCATTACACTGTTTGTATCCAAGAAAAACACAGCATCGTACCATCTTCCAAATAGTAGCGTATCTTCTAGTGTTGTACAGTCTTATGTTTCGCTAAAGCAACATTTTACATAATTGATGTCGGACTGAGAGAAATGGTCCAAAGTCAGAGGTCACGCGTACATTTTAATCACATTATAGTACATATTTCATTAACTGAACCACGCGGAACTGGTGCTATTTATTATAAGGAGTCTTTAGTATCATCATCTTCCTGCCCTTATCTCATGTTACTTGCGAGTCTTTAGTATCTTGGACCTAGAAAAAGACAGGAGAATTGTGCGTAGGTTTCATGTTATACAAGTTATTTTTGGCTTTCCTGACATCGATTTTTCTATAGTAATAGCAATAATATGCTCACACTCTAAACGTCTTACGCTAATAACGCCTGTGAGCCTTAGATACCAATGAATAACTTGCGGAATATGGCTGTAGGTACCCATATTGTTTATCTTGTGTGTCTTGTAGAATCCCTTTACAAAAACACTAGCTGTCCCGCGCAACTTCGTCTGCGTCACATTTTCCATTATTGCTCCGCTCCTTTTTGTTTTAGCGTGATGATATATAGCCTATAACCTTCCTCGATAAATGGGCTATCTAACACTGAAATTTTTTTTTCATTTCGAAAAGAAATTGGAACAGGAGTTCCTGAGATTAGCGCGTTCAACCAAACAAACAAACCAGCTGGAATACTTCGGAGGAAGTCTTTGCACAGCAGTGGGATTAAACAGCGTGCCGGTACCTAATCCGTAAATCTTTTTACAAATAATACAGGTCTAATTTTGCATTGTGTATTAAAACTTATCAGAAGTCAAATAGGCAGACGCTTCACGTAAAATACTGGTATTCAGTTGAATCCGGTTTGACTGGAAGCCGACCCTAACATAGATGGGAAAAGGATAGGCAGATGGTGATGTTACTAATATTATAAAGGGGAAAAGTTTGTGAGTTAGTGTGGTTGTAGGGGGAAATCTCTGGATTTACGGAACCGATTTTGACAATTATTTTACCAATAGAAAGCCTCGTTATTTTCTCATTGGCTATATGTTTAACTAGCTGACCCGCGCTACTTCGTTTGCGTCACATTTTCCATTACTGCTCCGCTCCTATTTGTCTTAGCGTGATGATATATAGCCTATAACCTTCCTCAATAAATGGGCTATCTAACCCTGAGAGAATTTTTCAAATTGGACCAGTAGTTCCTGAGATTACCCCCTACATACAAACTTACAAACATACAAACAAATTTTACCTCTTTATAATATTATTATAAGTAAATAAATATATAAGTATAATTAGTATAAGTATAGATTGGTAACCCGAAAAATACAGCCCAATGAGAAGTGAGTAAGATAATTTTGTGTTTTTGCATTTATTTTGTATTATAAATACATTTGCAATGCTTATTAATTTTAATAATAAAAGATTTTTTAAATGCTTAATTTTCAACATTTTGGTCGATTATTATTTAAACACAGATAGGTACTGTAATTTTTTAATGTCAAGTTTACTACATCGAGCACAGTGTGTAGTCCGTTTAACATACCCAGTTTCCCCTGTGTCTCGGAAATCACGTTACGCTATTGGTCCCGGCTGTTATTTGGAGATTTTTGGCAGTCGTTAAGGATAGTCAGAAGCCAGAAAATCTGACACAAGTCTTACCAAGGAGTACCGTGCTACCCAGTTAATGGGTTGTGGAGGTCTGGTAGGCAGCCGATCCACCCTGCCGGAGTCGCGGGACTGTTCGAAAGAGATACCGTGGCTCCGGAACACAAAGGGCAATGAAGGAACATGGATGGGTTTTAGTCAGTAAAAGTCTGACACTCCCTCCCGCTACACCCAATGCGGGAGGAGTCATTGGATGATTTCCGATCCCTAAAAAAAAAAGGCAGCCGATCCACTTAAAATACTGGTATTCATCTGAATCCGGTTTTACTGGAAGCCGACCCCAATATAGTTGGGAAAAGGCTAGGCAGATGATGATGATGTAGTGTAGTTCGTTATGAAAACAGTACACTCCATAATTATATCTTTAGAGCATTATAGCGAACATTGATAACGTAACAGTTGCAGACGATAAACAACGGTCATTAACAGTCGGTAATCATTTGTTGGAGGGGTAATTAAAACATGGCCGCTGCGCGTAATGGAGTGTTTGTTACGTGTTTCAGTTTTGCAGATATTTGCTCAGATGTGCTTACAGGCTTAATATTAGGCTTTATTCTGAAATGATAATTCCTAAAATCATCAGATTTATCTTACCTTTCTTCATTGTATTTAAATAGAAAATGAGCACCTATTGTTTTTTTTTTTTTTAATACAAAACGGGGTAACTCTTGGCCCAAATCTCACCTGATGGAAGGTGATGATTAGGCCGAAGATGGAAGCGAGTTTCACCCGGAATCCTCTACACAGAGGAACTGGCTATCATACCTCTAACTGCCGGAACACAACAATGCTATGCAATGTTAACATTGTTGTTATGGCGACAGACTTAGACATGATGGTGGTAGCTTGCCAGGCGGACTTAGAACAAGTCCTACCACCAACCAAACCGAGCAAAAAATTTGCCCCCGCTGGGAATCGAACCCGGGACCTCTGGGTCTGAATCAGGTGGTGTAACTACTAGACCACGGAGGCGGTTAGCGTCACCTGTTTAGCACCACCCGGGGACCACGTGTAGGGATTCGCTGAAGGGTATTCTCCAACGGACGCGGGTGACTCGGCCCCCATGTTCGAGTCATTTGAGAACGGTTAGAGAGATACGGCGGGCTTTTTTCGATGTATTTTATTTTTGAGGAGAACACTTTCGATTTAGATACATGGCTAAATACTAGCTTTTGAACTAATGCTCGAATAGTAAATAAATTTAGTTTTCAAAGCGACATATCGCTATTGACGGTTTTTTTTTTCATATCATAACTAAATATTTGTATAGATTCATAAATTCATTTTACCTACTTAATTATTTAACGCGGTGAATACAATGTAATACCAGCCTATAACATACATACAGCATAACAAAAACTGTGCTTGATAATTACACAACTTAAGCCTGAGGCTAATTCTCGCTAAACAACAATAACAACCTCATTTAAATTAGCTCAGTAGCAAAGAAAATATAATTATTGTGGAAAATATTAAATAAAAAACATAACAAGCCTCTCTAGAGAAATACGTTAAATATACTTAAATGAGGAAAGAATATCTTACAATTTTATAAAGATATATTTTCCGAGATTACAGGAGAAACGGCCATAGATTTAGGGCATACGCAGACCGGGACGGCATGGCAAGGGATTTTAATTTTTACTAATGGACATTCAACCGTACCGTTACAGAAATACGACATAAATTGCTATGCTTTAAAATGATGCCGTGGCATTGAAAGGGATTTTATCGCACGGCATTAAAAGACGCGCCACAGGCTCCCGTGGCGGGATGCCGTGGCATACTGCGGTAGGCAACGGCATGCCACGGACTCCGGCGCTCGTAGTGATATACTGCGGGGTGCGGCGTGCCGTGGCAAAGTGCTGGAATGCCGCGGTATCTAAGCGGCCAGTGTGCGCTGACTCACGGCAAAATCCCTTGCCATGCCGTCCCGGTCTGCGTAGGCCCTTAGAAGAAATTGAGAAGCTCGGGGGCCTGTGCTGGCCTGTGATGTATAGTCAAAGGAAGAGACACAGATAAAAATGGTCATTAAAATGTTCTTGCAACAAAATATTGCTCCATTCCTGTTATTTATTCTTTTTTGCTTGAATGAGTTGGATGAATGGATTTGGGAATTTTGTTTATTCATGTCTTTGCTTCATAAGGTA
The DNA here is from genome assembly GCA_963859965.1 of Ceramica pisi. Lineage (NCBI taxonomy): Eukaryota > Metazoa > Arthropoda > Insecta > Lepidoptera > Noctuidae > Ceramica > Ceramica pisi. Next base: position 5,083,206 of record OY982538.1, read on the forward strand.
ACGTAACAACCTGCACACTTTAGTAAAAGGAGAAGGGAATGACTCCATACATTCCTGGGCCCAGGTGTTAACTGAATCAAACTAGCCTTATTTGTAAGAGGATATACTAACAAGGTCTAGAGGTTTGCACCGGAGCGAGATTTTAACAACCGATTGAATTCACCGGTGATTGGGCAATCTCCGGTGAAAAACCGGAGGTCACCGGAGAATAAAGAAATTTTGTTTCTTTTTTATAAATTTATACATAAAAAATTAAGAAATAAGAATAATCAATTGAAATACTTTATATAATCATTTATTAAAAGAAAAACGTTTTATAAAGTTAGCAAATGCTGATTTTGATTTAAGAAACACAACATGTCAACAGAGTGTCATAGCGTAACATGTTTCTTCTATCATTTAGTATTTGTCCTGTCGTCGAAAATACTCTCTCTGACCTTACAAAAGTAGCAGGCACAGCTAGGTATTTAAAGGCTATTTCGTCTAAAGGCTATAAATGTTTATTGAGTTTCCAGAATTGCACAACTTCATCTCAATTGTGGCTTTTTTCAGGATACTGTGTTTCCGTATACATTTTGAATAAATTCATTGCTTTGGCGGATGTCATATTATCTGCACTAATGGTGTTTCTTTTTAGAAATCCAAGCAAATCCCGGCGACCAGTTTTTCTTATACTATTTTCACTTGACGTGGCTATTTCTTCTGCGCTTTGAAATATGTTTCGGATCCGGAAAATATTATTTGTTTCTGCCTTAACAGCATCTTTAGTAGCCAATTTATTTTGCAATTGTCTAAAGCTGTTTCTAGAAAACTCGGCCAAGTGCACGTCGGACTCGCGCACCGAGGGTTCCGTACAAACCTGTAGGTATTATATTATGAGCAAAAGTTGCGATTTACTATTTATGACGTTAAAAAAACTTATTACTAGGTCTCGTTTAAACCAATTTTCGCTGGTAGTTTACATGGTACATCACATATATTTTTAGTTTTATTATTCTCTTATTTTAGAGTTAAGGGGGGGAGGACACATTTTATCACTTTGGAAGTGTCTCTCTCGCAAAAAATATATTAGAAACCTCAATATCATTTTCGAAGACATAATTTTTTTTTTTAGTTTTCTTAGTATGGGAACCCCCAAAAAATTGTGTGAAAATCTTAATGCGGTTCACAGAATACATCTTCTTACCAAGTTTCAACAGCATAGTTCTTATAGTTTCGGAGAAAAGTAGCTGTGACATACGGACGGACAGACAGACATGACGAATCTATAAGGGTTTTGTTTTTACCATTTGGCTACGGAACCCTAAAAACGGGATGCAGTATAGTAGAAAGTCGACAAATAGTTCGAGATTCGTATTCCAAATATTCCAATAAGCGATCATTCGATGCGACGATCACCGGAGATCAATCGGTTAATTACCGATTATTTCAATCGAGTACTTTTACCGGTAAATCACCGGTTATTCTCCGGTACTCACTGCTCCGGTGCAAACCTCTAACAAGGTCTCACTGAAAATTTGGTGAAATTTAGCTATCCATGAATCAAGTTATATGAAGTACCTACCTATAGTAAAAGTGAGGCTATATTACAACCAAACCTAACAACAAAATATGGAACATAAGTACTCTGTGCTCACAACGAAAGAAAACGAACGAGTGACATCTGTCAGTCGTTGATTGACTGATGTCAGGCAGAAGTGTTAGGCCGGAAGAAAAATTAAAAGAATTCGATTCGCTATGAATCAATTCCACGAAAAAAAATGTGTCACTCGACCTTCAAACATATTCTGATATTTAGTTTCAGAATTTAATTTAAGTTTTCTCGCTTCCTAGATAGAAACATGGTACCATATTTTGTGATTTCGTTTAAAAAAATATAACGGTTTTTTTAATATACATTTCAACTAGTTAACTGCTGGGCCCAGAAGTCCCCTTCTCCTTTGACATCACACAGCATTATACTGTTACGATTTAAAATAAACAGGTTCTAGACGAAAAATAGATGTGGCATTTCAACGTTAGGATGGTGTAAAAAAGGCAATTACAAAATTGCTATATATTGTTACATAGTAGTTTATATTAACAATTTGGTATACAATTTTACACGATAATATATTGGTATACTGGATTTCTCATTCTGAATAATCTTACAAGCACCATAACTAATCAGTTAGCAATACGACAACCATTCTTCCAACTTGCAGGCTTTAAAACAGCACTCGTCAACGATTTGACCTTGCCTCTTCGTTCTGCCGAAGTCCAAAGCTCTCTGGTCATCCATCCAAAGCTCTGCGCCACCGCGTCGAGACATCATAATAGTCCATGGTTGATTTTTATATTCCTCACAAACTCTGTTCACAAATCTTGGCAGTGCCCGCCCACACACTTTTATGCCGTCTTTATCAACTAAGGTGTCAGCGACAACCAACGCCATGAAGATAAAGCAGACAAGGAATATTACAGCCTTCATGGTGGTCTTAGTCTGGAATGTAGCGAAAGGGAGGAAGCTGCGGCTTTTATAGTGTGAAAGCTCATTAGTTATTCGATATTAATATGCGTCAGGAAGCAATAATGAGATGTCAGTGTGTTCCTGCCTGTATCAATGATGTCATGCAGGTTAGCACAGTTCAGTGAGCTAACTATTTACTATTTTCGTAACATTTAGTGCTTCTATTTTGAAGACCACATGATCTGAAAATCTCGCGGAAGTAACAAACAGTTACTTCAGAGTATTTATTCAAGTTAATACTATTTTATGTTTTCCTTAGCATTCTGTTAGATTATAGGTAAGAAAGTCTCAGTGATACATATGTGGTTTGAAGAGCTTGAACCCGCCATAGAGCATCCCTTATATGTTATTTAACGGCGAATTCGATCAACTCGATGTTGGAAAAAACTTTTTACAAAAAAATACAACCGACTTCCAAAAAAAACACTACAAAGTAAAAAATAACTTTAATTTCGGAAATCGGTGTTTTTGTTCGTTTCTTCGTATTTTGACACCGACTTCCGAAATTAAAGTTATTTTTTACTTTGTAGTGTTTTTTTTTGGAAGTCGGTTGTATTTTTTTGTAAAAAGTTTTTTTTTTTCACTTTTTAGTGGTGCCCCACACCTACCACACCACTGCCAAATCGCAGAAAAGCAAAATACGCAATTTCGATTATCAAAGAATCATCTAAATTGTCAAATTCCAGCTATTTCGATTTAAAATCCAAAGTTCGTAACCGATTTCGATATAATTTAAATGGGACCAATCTGCAAGCATATCCTTTCAGATGAAACAAAAATTTTTCAAATCGGTTCATAATTGTCGGAGTTATGAGGTAACAAACATAAAAAAAAAAAAAAAAAAAAAAAAACATACAACCGAATTGATAACCTCCTCCTTTTTGGGAAGTCGGTTAAAAATAGGATCATAGATGCAGTTATAGTAAATTAACGCCAGCGAAGCCGCGTGCAAAAGCCAGTAATGTTTTAAATGCGGTAGTATATCTGCCTGTTCGTTAAGTTGTCACGCCCAAGCCGCTTTTAATGTATTTTGATTTATAGATAAACTAGAGCCAGAAGGACATATTAAATTTTTATCTGGAGAGTACCTCGGGAATCGTTTCCGAATTTCACGCCGAAACCACTTGTAGAAGCTAGTCTTAAAATGAGAAACAAGAGCCTTAACGTCGCTGTCGCGTCGCCTTAAAATTAAATTACGTTTGAACATTGAAAGACTTTCATCCGTCTCTATAACCTGATTATCGTAACATGCTAATAAAGTACATCAAACCATAATATTATAACATCAAGCATAATGCCATAAACTTACTATAATTTACACGTAAATTATAAAAGTCGTATAAATCCGTATCTGTCAAATGAATATTATATGAAATATGAATAATTCTTGTAATGTACGAGCGACGTCGTATTCAGTCGAAGAACGAATTAATCAAAGGATTTTACGTGTACTGTATTTGAAAACCAAGTTTTTATCAATGTGACCTCTGTTGTACTTTTATGTATTAGGTTATGGGTTATGTATACGTTGGGTGAGTTCGTAAAGTTACAACGAACAAAATATATTTACCAGTACTTATAGGAGTATTAAAAAAAATCACTACAAAGTAAAAAATAACTTTAATTTCGGAAGTCGGTGTTTTTGTTAGTTTCTTCGTATTTTGACACCGACTTCCGAAATTAAAGTTATTTTTACTTTGTAGTTTTTTTTTTTGTTTGGAAGTCGGTTGTATTTTTTTTTTTTTCACTTTTTAGTGGTACCTAACAACACCACTGCAAAATCGCAGAAAAGCAAAAAACGCAATTTCGATGACTTGAATGACAAAAAAACCATCATCCAAGTAAACGAATTCCAGCTATTTCGATTTAAATTCCAAACTTCGAAACCGATTCTGATAAAATTTAAATGGGACCAATCTACAAGTATATTCTTTCAGATAAAACAAGATTTTTTCAAATCAGTTCATAATTGACGGAGTTATGAGGTAACCAACATAAGAAAAAAACATACATCCGAATTGAGAATTTCCTCCTTTTTGGGAAGTCTGTTAATTAATAGACGTGGGTATCAGCTTTGGCGGTGCAGTGAATAAGCAAATATCCTTTCGAGAAGACTTTAAATCTCTCAATGTTGTTTTCGTTGTTCTACTGTAGAACAGTCTTGTTCATCTTCTTCGTGTCGCCGGCACGACAGATTTTTTTTAGGTTTGTGTGGCCCAAAATTTTGCCACCTCCACAGCATCACTGGAGGCACTCAATTTTTTTTTATGCAAAACGGGTAATCTCTTGGCCCAAATCTCACCTCATGGAAAGTGATGGCCGAAGATGGAAGCGAGTTTCACCCGGAATCCTCTTACACAGAGGAACTGGCTATCATACCTCTAACTGCCGGAACACAACAATGCTGTTAACATTGTTGTTATGGCGACAGACTTAGACATGATGGTGGTAGCTTGCCAGGCGGACTTAGAACAAGAGTAGAATTAAAGTTATAATTTTTTTAATTCTCCTCGGGTGTATGTTTTGAGGCACAGAGGGCAAGATAGGAGGTGAAACATAGTTTGTAATTTGGCTCTACATCCACCCTGCAGTTGATCTATCCATCCATCATACCCGGTAGACCGGCCGACAGTCACGCGTCTGAACAACGGACGTAGACCGCCCACCAGTCACGGAAATGACTGTCGTGCAAATAACGGATCTGTGGTCAAACTATGTCCATTTCTGTCTAACAAACGATATTTTGTATCATTTTGCTCTTTTCCACTCGAATCTTTATACACTTCTACATGCATAAAATACGAAACACGCCACGGGCGAGTCCATTTTTAAAAAGAAATTAAATGTTTTAGTCAGTCTGTGCTATGACGCGAGTTGCGCAATGACGTAGCTGTCGAATAAACTTGTTTATTATGTTGTTTGTGAGTGAATTAGTGTTAAGTAATGTTTTATGGGTGCATTGTGATGTGATTAATGTGTGTGCAAGTGAAAATAAACATGTTGGTAAGTATTAGCATGTTTTTTTATGATTTTCCTATCCCTTGTTACACAAGGCGTCCATGTTGTCAGAACGCTATCGTAATTGATTAATTATTAAGTCTAGCTACTTGTTCAGACTAAAAAGTAATTATTATCGCATTTTATGTTTACTGGGCAATAGATTTCAGCCAAAACATAAACAAAACAAACGAAATTTACGTTATGATTAGAATTTTTGTTCCGTGGGTCGGAAGGTAAATAATGCAAAATGGCGGGAAATGGCTAATGTTTGGTGGTAGTTTTTTTTTTTTATATATGTTTTTGTACGGTGGAGTATGTTGTTTGTTATTTATCGTTTTTAGATATAACCCAGCTACCCATACAAGTCATAAAATATATATGTTATCGATTTACTTTTTAAATTATTCCTGTTCAAAGTTCACAATGACATAATGTGTTTTTTTCACCAATATTCAATGTTTACAAATTAGTTAAAAAATATAGAAACTAACCGTTATCATACACTTAACGTAAGTTTAAAGAGCAGTTTATCAGCATTACAAATAACAAAACACTTGAGCGGTATCTTTAGTAGAAGGCCACTAAAAAATATTTACGTAAACATAAACATCTGGCGTGCAGCTGCGCGCGCTTTGATATTTGACCCCGGGCGGTCGACGTCATCACGTGACACGGCTCGGGTCGGTCTAGCGGCTATGAAAGTAATATTTTTTATTTACTAATTTTCATTTGATATGGGTTTGCTCTTGACTCTAGTTTAGATAAAGTCTACTATGGACCGAGCTTACCCTGAAGTAGCCTCTTCACTCTAATTTTGATTAAGACACACAATCCAGTCATTTAATCGTAAACCTATTCATTAGTTGACGTAAATGAGGACTTTATTCTACTAATTTTTAAACACCGTTCGCATTCGCATGTCAATCTGCAAAAATCTCAAAAATTTATGAAAGTTACGGCTTCTTTGATAGTTTGCGATTGAGATGCGAATGTGAAAATTAGTAAAATAGGCACTCAAATCAACTCGATAACTCGTAACTTCGATTCTTAATTTAAACTTACGATCAAAGTTCTAAATTGAAACACAAACACACGAACACGACTTCTAACACCAACATTGCACTTAACTATTCAAGTATTCACATACATATTGCAGCTGCAATCAATCACAAAAACAAGGTACAAGACCTAAAAAGCCGCTACTCAACTAAAATAATTAAAACACAATTTACCTCTTGCCATATCTAGTCGCTCAGTATTCGTGTCGGTTTGAGCTCAAGGCGCTCACCCGCTGAGTTTAAACCCCTTATGTACTAGCAGGTTTTTGTCCATAGGTACTTCCCTAAATAGGGTCCGTATTACACTAATGTATACTGCAAATTAATTGGTCCTTAAGGGCTATATTTGATTCATTTGCAATATAAAATTAATAAGTTAATGGTTGCCAAGTTTGTGCTACGCTGGGAACGGTTTTAATTACTTGTGTGGGAGTACTGTCGCTGCTATTTCGGTCTCTCCAGTATGTGTTAAGTTTGTAACTTGGGGCGATATTCAAATGTATTTTGAGATTGACTGATATGCAGTATTAATAGTGTTCTATTAGATTTGCTTCACGCCTTTTGACGTGATTACTTTCAAAATCAGAATGCTTTATTTGTAAACATAGTTCAAATTACAACAGTGTGCGAGATGTTATAGATAGGTAGATCCTCCATGTCATGCCCAGAGGAGTACAAATATATTTAGATAATTAATAAGAAAACCGTCGTTTCGTTAAATCGAATCATCAAACTTACTCGTAACAATACTTTTTTGAGATAAAAAAGAAACCTTACAGCCTTAAGACAGGGTTTTTGAGGTGTTTATTTTATTTCTACGAGTACCTCCATCAGAGAGGCAATTCATCGCAGCGTTCGCATTTGTATCGCAGTAATATAAAACTTACCAACAGTAACTTTTTCACAACATTTCTCCCTTCATTACGGCTCAACCAAGTGTAACAACTCTATAACGGCTCTTAGGCAAGTGTTAACCCTTAAAAGCTCGCAAAGCAGGGATTGTATCGCGACTGAGTCCCCGGGGAACGCCACAAGTTCGGCCAATCTTGTAGGTTCACGGAATTCACGAAATGGTTCGAGCAAATATAAATATGGCTGGCCTTTTGGAGACTAGACGATAACATCTAAATGCTTTGCTTACTTTCTGGTATGGCTCGTATACTTTACTCGTAGGAATCTTTGCTTTCGCCAGTTTTTGCTAATTTTGTTATCAATAAATGGCTAGTTTACACAGTGCGAGTAGCAGCGTGCAGTAATTTGCACCGTTTAGACTTATCTTACGAGTTACGTGCGAGAGATAGTAGTTCGCATCCGAGTTACTTCAACAACTGCCAGTGACAACAAGGCTGTTGCGAGCGGAACCTTTTTGGGTGCTGCACCTAGCAAGAGACTGGGCAGCTAATATCACCGTGCAGACAGTTAAGGCGAGCCAAGCTACAGGCATACGAGTAGACGATTCGAGTAACTATCTACAGTCTAGTCAGCAGCTCGCACTGTGTAAACTAACAATAAGTTAATTGACATTCAAGGCAGTTTGGTATAATCAGTCAATCTGACCCACCTTTTCCCTACAATATTGGGGTCGACTTCCAGTATTACCGGATTCCTTAAGCCAGCTATGTAAACGTTGTGAAAAAACTGGCCTAGTGTGACTGGACTCTCACACAAAGGATTCCGTACCGTGAACTGAAAAATCTCGTTTTCTGTGGCTAAATAAAAAATGAAAGGGGGCTGCCCCTTTCATTTTTAATTAAATTTTATTATTTTTTAATCCAGCAGCAACAGAAATCACACTCATGTGAAAAATTCAACTGTCTACCTGTTCTGTTCTGTGACACCGGAGACTTAGTAATAGGGTTCCGTTGGTTACCCTGTTGGGTACGGAATCCTAAAAACTTGGTCCCTTACCTAACCTTCACATTTGTATAAGGAAGCGGTCCAGACACAAATGATAAAAACGTGTATTAATCCAGTAACAACGATGTATTTTAAAATATGTTTTTGAGAGCTAAATTATAACATTTTAATTTAATACATAACAACATTCTTAACATGAACATTATACAATTAAGAATAAAACTGCAGTAAACTTCCGTAAGTATTACTGTATTTAAAACAAGCACCACGATTATAAAACAATAATTATACATAGATCACAAGCACTGCACACTGGTCACTTTTCTAACAGTACATCGCATAGGTTGAATAATCACACACCTTGAAGCAGCACTCTTCAACAATCTTCGACTCCTCCCGCTTTGTCAAGCCGAAACGCAAAGCTTTCTGGTACTCCATCCATGGCCAGCTATTCATGCCACCATACCTCGGCAGCACTACTCCACTTCTCTTCCATAGTCCATTTCGCTCACAAAATTTAGCCATGAATTCAGCCAGGACTCTCCCACATCTCCTTATCCTGTTCCTGTCTTCGAAGTCTATGGTGAGAGCTAAACTTATGAAACAGAGCAAGATGAGGGATGTGACAACCTTCATGCTGGTCGTTGTGTCAAATGTGATGAAAAGCAGGAAGCTCCGGCTTTTATAACGTGAAAGCTCATTAATATTCCTGATTAAAATTATGCATCACGCATCAGGTTGCAGTAATTAGGTGGAAGTACAGTTTGACGCAATTTAAAGGTTCCACCGATGTGCGACGAGCGACGACACAAATATGGTGCCTAGATTTTTTTGTTTTGGAAAAGTTTTCGACCTTGTGAAAATCTACCAAGGGCTGTGTATAAAGAGACATTGCATCAGCGAAAACGATCATCAAAAGACCAAAACTGGTACTGACCATGAGATTCGGTAGTGCATGTCAATGAGTCCGTTGTGTGCGAAGCAAGGCAGTTCCCGTTGAGCTGGTATAAGATGGCTTCAGATTTACTCCCGAACGGGACCTTAGAACCTACGTGATAAGACCTGTCGTAATGTATGGATCAGAATGTTGGGCTGTGAAAAAGACGGATGAAAATAGACTGTATGTGGTGGAGATGAGAATGTTGAGGTGGATGTGTGGAGTAACAAGAATGGATAAAGTGAGAAATGACTACATTAGAGGTAGTTTAAAAGTGACGCGAGTGACTGAAAAGTTAAAAGGGAATCGCTTGTCTTGGTATGGTCATGTGAAGAGGAGAGAGGAAACGCATTTAACTAAAAGAGTAATGAACATAAATGTGGATGGATGGAGAGGGAGAGGAAGGCCAAAGAAAAGATGGATGGATTGTGTAAGAAGCGATATGAAAGAAAAGGTAGTTAGTTTAAGTTTGACGGCTGATAGGGCAGACTGGAAGAAAAAAAACGTGTTGCGCCGACCCAAAGTAACATGGGAAAGGGCAGGAAGATGATGATGGGACCTTAGAACCTACATAGATTCTAAATCCCGCCTACTGTTGTAGATTCCAATTGAGCGTTTACTTACCGCTTAAAGTACGATCCTAATCATGTTTAAAACTTCAATCGCTAACAGTTTACGTATTAAAGTGCTCGGCGGTATTTGACCAATGGAACTAATGCCGTTCGTGACGTACTATACCTGCCTGGGTTATGCACGTCATTCAGGTTAGCATAGTTCACTGAGCACACTATCAACTAATCTATCTAGGCAGTTTGATGGGCATTATGTTATGTAAATTACTTAATAAATGAGCGTAGTGTTTAGATAATATAAGCTGTCAGTAGGTATCTATACTTCCTCTTCAAAAACCATGTTTTGCTGGTTTAAAAAGGCTCTTCTACCACAGAGCAGAAACTTTAAAATTACCAAACTTTAAAATGTTTACTTGCAAAATGTTTTCTATTTTCCAATTTTATGTATTGTACTAGCTGACTCTCACAACTTCGTCTGCGTCACATTTTCCATTAAAGCTCAGCTCCTACTTGTCTTAGCGTGATGATATATAGTCTAATTTTTTTCAAATCGAACCAGCAGTTCCTGAGATTAGCGCGGTCAACCAAACAAACAAACAAACTCTTCTGCTTTATAATATTATAGTATAGATTTAATTAATCTACCTGTTCTACTAATTTAACTGCCTCCGTGGTTGAGTAGCTTAGGCGTTTGCCTTGTGACCGTGGGTTGTGTGGTCGTGGGTTCGATTCCCTCGGGAAGCATACTTTGTAAAGTTCTGTCCAGTTTGGCTAGGACATTTCAGGCTTGAATTACCTGATTGTCTGATAAAAAGATGATTCCATGCTTCGGAAGGCACGAATAAACCGGTGGTCTCGGCTGCCAAATGGCGGTCGTCAAATAAACCGGTGGTCTCGGCTGCCAAATGGCGGTCGTCAAATAAACCGGTGGTCTCGGCTGCCAAATGGCGGTCGTCAAATAAACCGGTGGTCTCGGCTGCCAAATGGCGGTCGTCAAATAAACCGGTGATCTCGGCTGCCAAATGGCGGTCGTCAAATAAACCGGTGGTCTCGGCTGCCAAATGGCGGTCGTCAAATAAACCGGTGGTCTCGGCTGCCAAATGGCGGTCGTCAAATAAACCGGTGGCTCGGCTGCCAAATGGCGGTCGTCAAATAAACCATGTCAGAGGTCCGTGAGGCGGTTGAGAAACTCTGACACTAGTATGTGTGGGTTCGTTAGACCATATTGCCCTCACGATAAGAAGAAATAATCTACCCAGTCTTTCCCAATTGCGCTCGTGTGGGTTTCCAGTTACCGGCTGTAGCTCAGTACCTACCTATTAGTATTTCGCATGAAGCGACCGCCTACCTGACCTCCACAACCCAACAAATGGTCTACTCTACATGATTACCCTTGGCAGGACTGGCGTCAGATTTTGGCTCCTGACTGCTCGTAACAACTGTCAAAATGTAACAACTTTTTAAATGGTTTTCTGAGGCACACTGGAATCTCGGTAAGAAAAGATGATGACCTTTCCGCGGACCGACCTTGTAGATTAATGTCGTTTTTTTTTGAGGTTATGTAATCATCAAGTTACTTCTTTAATTCTGGCGCTCTGGGAGTGTCAGACTCTGACTAAAACCCATTTGTGTTCCTCCTAATGCCCTTTGCGTTCCAGGGTCGCGGTGATTCTTTCGAACAACCCTGAGGAGATTTGAGTCTTAAATTAACGAATAATATGCCTAACTGAGACGAAACAGCAAAAAAGTTTAATGCTTTGCCTTTTTCCCCAAAGAAATATTTTAAATTAACAGTTTTAATCTTTAAATTACTTTAATTTCGAACTACATAGTGGAGCTCCTATTAGAGCAGGGTACTACGCTAAAGTTCTGAGGGGTCCAATTTGAAACCGCGACCTTTTAGCCAACCTACGTACTGGCTTTAGGGGTTGCTTTACAAATTATTTTCTTTACATGCTACCATTTTAATAGCAAAATTTCAAAACCATGTAAAATAGGTCGTTCTATGTCTGTTGAAACATTTTTCTGAAAATTCTAAAATGTTATCTTCTTTTTCTTAGGACGTACCTACCTACTTAATAAAAATATTTTGTCAAAATCTGTATTTCTTTTGTAATGAAGTTACTTATCCCAGGAGATTATTCCGTCTCATTGGAATGATAAATTAATAGCTAAAGTTTTCTACTTATAGCGTTTTATTTAAATAGATACTTCAACTATGAACCAGTTTTCTAAAGTATATTTACTTTATTTGTACTATACATATACATTTTTGTACAGAAAATAGCAGTATATTCCAAGGATTGCAGGGAACACTCCAAAGAAAAGTAGTTCACTCACTACCTAAAGGTTTATTGGGCATATGCATCCTAAAAGGAGTAAAATATTGACCCAAACTCTCGATCAACTTAAAAAGACTACCAACTCTTATTTACCACTTCCCACATAATCAGATTTCTCAAACATATCCATTTTCAACATACTACAGTTTGTGTCCACAACTCTCCGATTCCCCGAAATGTCCCGAAGATTCCCGAGCACATTTTTACTTACAGTAAGTACTATCGTAAAATACTTTTTGTTGAACTTTTTCAAAGAAACTCTGGGGAATTCTGTGGAGGCGATAAGTGGTATTTATCTCGGGCTAAGTGTAGCTATAGGGCTGACAAGACTAGTTGGAAACTAATGCCTTTGTAATGGAACTCTGTTCAGACTCAGAGCTAAGGAATGTTCGGCAGACGTGTATGATTAAATTCTTGTTATTTTCATATTTGACGAAAGGCTTATAGGTCCTTTAATAGACCTCACCCTTAGACCTTTGGTTTTTAAGACCTCTGTTGCTAACAATTTTGGACATTATTAGTCTGAAATAAACAAATGAATGAATAGTTCTCTTTTTTTAAGGCTTGATAGACGACTATACTCAATCAATTTGCCTTGCCTTTTCCCGATTATTTTTGGGTTGGTTTCTATTCCAAAAGAGTGCATATTTATACAACCTTTACAATCCAGAAACTGGATGGCACCCCTTGGTAAGGCTTGTTGTCAGTTTTCCGGGCTTCTGTTTACTCAGTGGTGGATTCAGTCCAGTCCCCACTGTTAGCATCATGTTGGAAATCTTATGTAGTGGGAAGTCTTATCCCTATCCCTACTAATTTTATAAATGCGAAAGGAACTATGTCACTCTGACATTTTGTACAAAGATAGTTTGAGACCCAAGAAAGGACATAAGATAGATTTTATCCCGGAAATCCCACGGGAACGGGAACTATGAGAGCAAATAGGTTTATATATATTCCGGGAGTGTGACCACGCGGGCGAAGCCGTTGGCATACGCTAGTATGTTATAAGAAAGTGCAGAAGCGTCCATCTTTCTTGCTAAAAGATAAATATTCTAGTGTAGGGAGGTCCAAGAGAGTTACAACGATGAAAGACGGTTAAATCAATTATCTCCGGCGCGAGATTCATTTTGCAGTTTTGTCTCTAAGGTGCTTTTATACATCTTTGCTTAAAATAGAAAAGCCATTGGCTGGACAAGTGTGAATTTGAAGTGAATATTGCTATACGAAGTAAATAGTATTATATATCTGTTGCCTACGATTTAGCTACTGTGAGGCAAGGGGCAAAGGGGGTTCCAGCAGTGGACGTCTTTCGGCTGCTATGCTGATGATGAGCCAAGGAATCCGTTCAGTTTTTGGGATAACAAGAACCTATGACATTCACCGATTGTATCACTTTCTATCAGTGAAAAATTGTTTGTAATCAGAGGATCAATTCTACCAATGTTTAAACAACTTTTTTTTTCGCATCTCAATCGTATCTGCCAAAAACGCCTCAATTTCCATTCATCTTGGAAGATTGCGAGTGACATGCATTTTTTTTTTTTTAGACTTTGCCCCGCACTGGGAATTTCTCCTGTATCGTGGGTGCGTTTACAAACATACAAAGTTACATACACAAACAGCAAGTCCCGGAACAACTATCTGTAGGCCATACAAATATTTGTTCCGTGCGGGACTCGAACCCACGACACGCGGCGCAGCAGCCGATCGCTCAACCATTGCGCCAACCGTGCCGTCGCCGTGAAAGTTACTTTTTTTTTATTTTTAACGGCCTCAGGTGTCTAAAAAGGCCACTTCCGTGGAATCAGAAAGCACATCGCGCTTCCTGTCACTGTCAAATTTTCCCAAACAACCTTGAACCTAATGCGTTAGCGATAAAGATGAAAATGAAATTTGAAACTTTGTTGGGTGGATAATATTATTTTTGGCCTTTTTAGACCGGCAGATTTGTTTTCCAGAGAATACCTTTTCCAAACATGAACAATTTTATTACAAACTAGCTGTCCCCCGCGGCTTCGCTCCCGTTTTACTCGCACAGTTCCCGTTCCCGTGGGATTTCCGGGATAAAAACCTATGTCCTTCCTCGGGTCTCAAACTATCTTTGTACAAAATTTCATCCAAATCGGTCCAGTAGTTTCGGAGCCTATTCAAATCAAACAAAAAAACAAATATTTCCTGTTTATAATATTAGTGTAGATAAAGTTGTCCCCAAAAACACGTAAATAACATTTTTTTTTACCATATGTAAAGCTTTCATTTTATTCGCTATAAAAAAAACATTCAAACCACGACTAACCCTGAAACTGTCGGTGTACCCTCAAAAAGCAAAATGGAAACTTACTCACGAGCTGAAACTTTCTTGACCGAACTCGAAGTTTCCCGAAGTTTTACGAATAAGATTCATTAATAAAGTTGGCGCCGTTGGCGGTAGACTTCGTCGGTCGTCACCACTTTAATTAGGTGAATAGAACTTCACATTTGTACAACTGATGTCCTTTGAAGACAGTGGAGATATCTACTCTAATTCTATTAACGAACTTGCTCGGTTTTATCGTTTCGAATGCGATTTAAATAATTTTCACATCGGATAAGTTCGGTTTTCTTATCGTAACCGAGGAGTTGGCAAAGGATTTCGTGATTTCAAACTTGGAACTTGAAGATTGATGCCTGAGATTTTTGTTAAACTCTATTTTACTTAGTGCGACACTTTTTAAGGCTACTCTCTCGAAAAAAGTTCACTTACGGAGAAATTACATCGAAAAAAATTGTAAGTAATCTACATGATATGATACGTAATTTGGTTTAGCCATATTTTTTCCATCTGTATGACATAATAAGAAAAAGAAACTACCAAATCACCTCGAAATCGTTGAGATGGAACCATTTTATTCCGTATTTTTTTTATCAAAAGAGTATGAATTTCGACTGTATTGTTAACTTTGTTCTTTGTTACGTACAAAAAGTATTAAATTGGTTTATATTATTAATAAATTGTTATTTATTAAAGAGATAGAGACAGAATGGGTTCTAAACAAAGCAGTAGCTGAAGTACAGGACATAATTACGTCACCCAAAAAGAAAAGAAAGGAGATCCACCTGCAAAAAATAAATGAAATCCCAACAAAAACATTAATTGTAATAAAGAAAAATTACTTTCCTCCTCCAAATATGCTGTTTTATATTTGTTTCTTCTTGTGCTCATTGCCAAGTCACTATAATTATAAAAATAATAAATAAACTGTCGAAACGGTCACAATGTTGATTTTTAACTACAAAATAAGTTGAACAGGACTTGGCTTCTATGAGATCTCAAAACTTTTTAAGGTGGAAAGATTGCATAGAGAGACTTGGCATTTTGTTACAGTTAATGTTTTTGCTGTCCTCGTAAACCACTGGTATTTAGCTGAATCTGGTTTGACTGGACGCCGACCCCAATGTAGTTGGAAAAAGGCTAGGCAGATGATGATGATGATGATTAATGTTTTTGTTGAGTTTATTTTAATAAAATAAATAAATAAGCGTCCGGTTTAAGTCCGCGCCTATATCGCTCCGGCACTCGTTTGTATGGACAAGGTCCTTGGCAAGAATACAAGCCTTAATACGATTTTTTTTCCCTGAAATACTAGTTTAGTGAGGATTTACTGGAATGTATTACGACAAAATATGAGTTTTCATTCTAAAAACTAAAGTAAATGATTTCTTTTAAAGTACCTACTGTTATAATCTTCATAACAAAACAATATCTACTGTCACAAAAAATCTACATCCGCCAATTGAAGACCCTCTCCAAAACCCGACTCCAAAGATAATAACTCAAATTCATAATTAAAACAAAAAGTGCTTAATGAAGCCTCCCTCAAAAGACAATAAAATAAAATTGCCTCGACTTTAAACACTTTGGGTGGCTAAGGGTGGCTACAAATCATCAAAGAACTTTCAATTAAATTATTGACGGGAAAAGTCCCGTTGAATGGCCAGCCTTATAGTCTATAGTCTAAGAGCTGGTGAAGTGGCGAGCTGCTTTAAGCATTGAGATTTATGTTGAGTGCAGTCATTCTATTTGATTTGATTTTATGGGTAGTATTTAATCCTACAACTGTAAATCAATTTTTTTTCTATTCAAATATTCGAGTTACCACCAAAAAGACTAAATTGCACACTAAATTTGCTCATCAAATAAATCAAATCTATTATACTGTTTGATCTATAAAGCTAAACTGTTTTACTGAATAACTATCTGTTAACTAAAAATTATCTAACTCCCCGTGACGTCGACCGTCTAGGGTTAGCGTTTACGGCAGCTAGGGTTAGTATTTCTGTCTCCAGAGTTTAAAGGAACCTAACTAACCGAACCTTGGGGTGCCCTGACGTTGACCGTCATTATTTAGAGTCGTCGTAATTTAGTGTGCAAATCAGTATTTTTGTTACCTATACAGTGGGTAATTAGTTGGGAAATTTAGTTTGCTTGAATTTTAAATAGAGGTGCAATTAAAAATTTACCTTATTTTATTATGCAATTAATAGAGAAGATGGTCGGATCGTTCTTAGGGTTCTGTACCAAAATGATAATAAGGAACCCTTATGATGTGACTAAGTCTGTCCGTCTGTCACAGCTGGCTATCTCAAGAACTAGTAGTTCTTGAGATAGCCATCAACTGATGCTATCAACCTGGAATTTGTTTTTATTTTACTATTGCCCTATACCTAACTTAAGTCATCTTTTTTCCTAGCTCCTAGTCTACGACTTGTAGAATGCCATCAACTGTTACCTAGAACAATTGTGCGCGAGTCCGCCTCCCGTTCCTATTAAACTATGACCACACGTAGTTCTATAAAAATCTCTCAATACGAAACTGAGAAATTTAATTCCGACTCATTTACGTTTAAAATGAAAGTGACCGAAATCAAGCCGGCATATCATTATAATGCCAGGCAATGTTAAAAACTTGTCAAAATGTAGGGAAATGTAAAGTATGTTTTTTCCATAAAAATACGAAAAATGATCTTCTATTGGTTGCTAAACACATTCATCGGCACAGCCTGACGGCAAAATCGAATGCAATATTGCTGAACGTTTGGGAAAAATACCGAGCACAAGCCGAATGATACCGAACGTAATGTAGTAAGTTGCTACGCGTCGGCTTTTTCGTTCCACAAGTACTGCCGAATCGAATGACGTATCGACCCGATCATTACAAGCCGATTGTAATCGAAAAAGTGCAGTAATTGCTTCGGGTCTGCTTTGTTGTTCGACAAATACTACCAAACCGATATAACCGTCCCGCTTATGTGTGTACCAACCCTGATGAAGCGATGATGTGGTCAACGTTGGAGCAGGCTAACCCAGAAGTAAACTGTTCACTCTTCACCTAAAGATTCCCAGAACGCTAACAGGAACGACACACTCCAAAGAAGGTTGGCCAAAACGTAACTGGGGACGAAACAATAGCCCTATAAGCTTTATATATGAACAATACCCTTATTTTTTAAGGTCATTTTGAGTTTCAGTTCTAATTATGGGGACCCCTAAAATTTGTAGTTTTTTTTTTCAATTTTTGAGTGAAAATCTTTATGTGGTTCACAGAATACATCTACTTACCAAATTTCAACAGCATAGTTTTTATAGTTTCAAAGAAAAGTGGCTGTGACATACGGACAGACAGACAGACAGATAGACGGACAGACATGACGAATATACGGGTTCCGTTTTTGCCATTTGGCTACGAAACCCTAAAAATGTGGCCATTTAGAAACGATTTTCAAACGGGATGATATTTCCAACATTAGAATAAACCAATCTATGTGAAGCGTATTTTGGGACATGAAAAATAAAAGTGAGGTCCAGCTCCTATACAAATTTGGCCATTGTTCTTTCTCAATTTATTAACTTCATCAATCCCTTACCCTTGTTTTCCTACAGAATATTCAATACATCAAAGAAAAGGAGTTTTCCTGCCGTTCACAAAATAAATCTGTTATCCAATTCGATTATCCCACTCGTGCATAATGAAAAAATCGTTTATTGAGCAAACAATAATTGAAATTGAACTACTAATTTATTCGAATGGTTTGCATAATTGATTCTCGATGGGTCTCAGTAATGATCAAAACGATCGATGCCCTTATTGCTTGAACTTTGAGACTTAGCTTCCCAGGAATAGATTATTGAATTGTTAAGACTTGGTATGATCGAGATAACTTCTTTTGAAATATTGATATTCTGCGGCATCTTGTTATAGAAGGCGACCTCAATCTAATTGGGAAAAGGCTGGGCGGATAATAACTACGCTGCTACTTTTGCAGAAATATAAAAGCTTAATAAAGTTATTTTAAGACTCCCGATAAAAATGAAACCTTTGAGTGAACCAGTCCATTAGTTGGGTTTAAAAACTTGAACTCCCAGCAACCTTTTTCATTTGGACACTAAGCCTGCTTTATAACTTGAAAATCGTAAATAGCCAGTTTAAAAAAAAAACACATTACCAATTGCCAAGTATAATAATATAATAATATCCTTGGACATTTCACACAACACCATGTAGTCCCAAGCTAAGCAACCTAATGCTTGTGTTATGGTAACGAGATGGCTGATAAACTACTTATATACTATTTTTTTTTTTTTTGTAAAAACATACATATTATAGATAGAAAAACACCCAGACTCGGAACAAATACATGTAGGTCGTACAAATATTTGTTCCATGCGGGAATCGAACCCGCGACATGCTGCGCAGCAGTCAATCGCTCAACCACTGCGCCAACCGTGTCGCCAGATAGACAACAAAGTCAAATAGACAACAAAGCCTGTCTAACACTACACTATTCACCACAAGATCTTACCGCCTCACTAGTCTTACTTCAGCTAGAAAAAGAAGAAGAAGTAAGAAAGAACGAAGAAAAGAGCGCTTTATAACGTGAAAATCGTAAATAGCCAGTTAACACACATACATTAATAAAAGCCTAGTATAAATACACAAATAAATAGATTAAAAAAAAATTGTTTATTGACAACATATATTACATACATTAGTATTTAATTAGGCATAGTCTTTGGATATTTATTTCATTATGACCTTTATTACCTAGGCCAGAAGACTGTATCTTGGGCGTCAGTGTTCAGTCGTACAAAAGGTAGACAATTCTGTGTGTACATAAGGTCGCTGTTTATACTTTAGTAACTTAATGTTCTTAATTATTGAATAATAACAGAGACAGAGAGTAAAGTCCCGCAAGCCTCCATTGAAAAGGAAGGATCATCCGCTCAGGTGATTGTTCTGCCTGGGGGCTACTACCCGTTAGTTCATATTTGGGCGAATGTATACGTTCAAATCACACGGTAAACTCAGCTTGCGCGATGTAGGATTTTTAGTTCGCCGTTAGTTGATAGATGGCGTCGCAGTTCTTTTTGCTGCGATGTAGATTTGCTCCGATGGTTTTTCTTGCCGCGGCATTGATGCCGCTACATCAACAATATTTTCTAATACTATTAATTTTTCACCAAATCGCTCAAATCACTCGTCAACACGTCATTATCTTACCGTCTCACTAGTTTTGCATCTCGACGCTAAGTCAGCTTTATAACGTGAACATCGTAATTTTCCAATTTAATAAATGACATAATAATAATTTCCAAGTACAGACGCCACGCCAGCACAACAATCTGTCAAATTTCTTCAATAGATTTTCAACTTTATCGCTGAAGTATTAGGTTCAAGGTTGATTGGGAAACATTGTTAGTTTCGCATAGATTGATGTGCTGGTGACTGTACAAATATGTAAATAGACAACAATGCTTGCTGTTTGTTTTTCCCGAAATAAATAAATAAATGCTTGTCTAACACCACTAATGTTGCACCAAGTCGCCTCACGTCAGTCGTCAACACAAGATCTTACTGTCTCACAAGTCTTACTCCAGCAACTCGACGCTAAGCCCCGCTTTATAACGTGAACATCTTTGACTGACACCGCTCGTAAAATCTTTGGTAAAGCCTTTCAAGTTGGAGTAGTTTATTTTACAGTGTTGTCTTTTACTTTGTTTGAACGGTGAGTATGACAGAGAAACCTAGGTTGTTATAGAGGCCGCTTTCATCATTATCATATCCGCCGAAAGATGTCTGCTGCTGCTGGGCATACCGCGTGTATCTGACATCGACGCACAAAGTATTTCCATGGGTCCAGGGCATGATTCTGGACACCCTAGACTTAGAATTTTTCGTCGGCTTTTCTCATTTTTTAATTTTTTTCAAGAGTACCACAAATAGGTATCAAATAGGTATAAATAGGTGACACATAGGTATAAATAGGGGACAAATAGGTTTAAATAGGTGCTTTTATTCAGATTGCTCTTTTTAGTGAAAGTAGTTAATTAATTATTTTTTTATTAAAAATCTCATTGGGTTAGGTCAGAATAACGATTATGAGCAGTCTAAAGTAAAAAAACCCTTGAAAAAAATGAAAAAATGAGAAAAGCCGACGAAAAATTCTAAGTCTAGGGTGTCCAGAATCATGCCCTGGACTCATGGAAATCGTTTGTGCGTCGATGTCAGATACACGCGGTATAGGCCTCCCCAAGTATCGCCACAACAACCGGTCCTGTGCGTCTCGCATCCATCGGCTACCCGCGTCCCTCACCAAGTCATCGATGCATCAGTCCACCACGCGGAAGGCCTTCCAACGCTGCGTCTTCCGATACGCGGTCGCCTCTCCAGAACTTTTCGGCCTCGTAGACCATCTGTTCTGCGAGTAATGTAGCCTACCCACTGCCACTTCAGTTCAGAGGCTACTTTTACGAGGTTTTTTAGAACAATATAGGATCCATTTATTTGTCAGAATATTGTACAAAGCTGTATGTTCATTTTGTATGACGTCCATAATATTCTACCGTTTTCGGGGTACAAATATTGTTGGTAAAATTAAGGGTCATCAATACATTAAATTATAAATAATTAGAATTACAAATTAATTGAATAATAGTTGTGTTTTTTTTTTTACTGTCTCGGGTCCCTGGAGACCCAGTCCTTTAGTAGGCGTACGAGGGGCCGAAACCAACTCACAGAGGCCCCGTTAGCCATTTCAAATGTAATGGGGCACCAAACGGCGATTATCCCTGTTTGCACTGAAAGTATTCCCAAGGACAATCCCCGGTTGGAGCAGTACTATTGCAGAATATGGAAACAAAAAATGAAACGCTATAGGTTTGGGTGGTTTAGTGGACTGATAATCGTTTATTATAGAAGAACTATTGGCCCCTGCCTGACCACTAACAATATACACGGCTTAATGGCAGGGGGTGACTTGCACACTCAATGAATGGGCCCCCAAAAACGGTCGCTAGCACAAAGTGACGTAGCACCAAGGAGGCAACATAGCCTGAGGTGCTAGAGGAGTGGAGAGGTATACCTCGGCTGTCAGGACAATCCCGGAAGTGCGGTCAAGATCCCTTTTTTTTTTTTAGGGCTCGGAAATCATCCAATGACTCCTCCCGCTCTGGGTGTAGCGGGAGAGAGTGTCAGACTTCTACTGACTAAAACCCATCCATGTTCCTTCATTGCCCTTTGTGTTCCGGAGCCACGGTGTCGGCGAATAATCCGGGCGGTCAAGATCCCTACCAGCATCTTACTGGATTATACATCATAGTTGTGAAGAGATTTTATTATTATTAATATTGAAAGGCGATGATGTGATCAACGGTGGAGCACGCTTGCATAGAGCCGATTTAGGAAACACATATTCAGGGATTTCCATCCCGTAACAGAACGCACAATTAAAGTACTCTCAATTTTTTTTTTGCTATTGGGAGGGTTGTTCAAATATCAGTATTAGAATACTGGTATTCAGCTGAATCCGGCTTGACTGGAAGCCGACCCCAATATAAGTAGTTGGAAAAGAGGTTAGGCAGTTTAGGCAGGTTAGGTTAGATGATGATGATTCATTCTATTTTCAAAGATACTTGTAAAATCGTTTAATTGGACTGACCATCAACGTAAAGCATATATTAATAAATTTATTTCATAACGTCCCGTCAATTAGGAAAGGATTTTGGGAATTACAATTTTAAGGGGGTAACTAAATAGGATCGGGAACTATATATCAAAGTCTTTGTTCTTTACAGTAAAAGACATGAAAATTTGATTGAAAACAGTCGAAGTCGCGGGCTTCAGCTAGTACATTATAACTCGATATAAACTCCAACCTTCCTACAATAAAAACAGAACATAAACAATGTCAATTTTATTGTAGGGTACATGAATAGTTTAGTGAGTCCGGCGACATTTCAATATTCTTCCCACGCGCTCGCTCACTCAGGAGAAAAGGTCACAAATTAACTTTTATTTCGCAAATAAATGTCGTTCTTAATGTAGGGTAGTTTGATGTTTTTCTTGGTAGGATTAGGGTAGTTTTATTTTGTAATTTAGGGGAATATTTTGGTGATCGAATTTTTGTGATGTTGTCACTCGATTATAAGAACTAGCTGACCCGCGCAACCCTCTGCGTCACATTTTAATTTTTGCTGCGCTCCTATAAGTCATTGCGTGATGTTATATAGCATATCAGTAAATGGGCTATCTAACACTATAAGAATCATCCAATTCAAAACAGTAGTCCTTGCGATCAGCGCGTTTAACCAAACAAACAACCTCTTCAGATTTATAATATTAGAATAGATTTCTCGTTATTCGATTCTATGACTAAAAATTTGGTAATTAAGGCACTTGTCTCACCGCTGACGAAGAAGCAAATATCTATCGACTATTTTTTCGCTGAAGAAACAGACAAAATATATAAATCCCGTGTAAGTAAAAGAAGAACATACATTTTATAGTCGAAAGCTGGCTGTTCACTGTCGCAGCGACAAGAGCTAACAAAGATAGTACTCGCTCAGCGACACTCGTCCAGTGACACTCGTTCAGCGACACTCGCCTGGCGATCAGAACTCACACCGAGAGACCAACCTGCGGCCATTTCTACCTGTGCGGGCGGAGTGAGCGGAGCGAGTAATCGCCCGTCGCACAAGAGTACTTGCTTAGAGCCGAACGACAAAACTATCGAAATCACACACACGCTACTCGCTGCACGCAAACTCGTTTCGAGTTTCAAGCTATACTCGCTTCTCGCTGATCATCACTGGTGTGACAAGTGCCTAAAACTTACTCACCACTTTGGAGTATGCAATTAGCTTCATTTTTCTGCCTGACTGACTTCTAATAGATTTATTCAAGTGCCTGTAAATGGTTAAGTTGGAATAAATGCCTTGAGTTAGTGCTTAATTCTGGAACGTACTGACTCTATACAAAATAAGATGCAGTAAATAACAAGGCATAAACTTTCAAACCCCATTAAATATTAAATAGAACAAAATATTCATTCAAATTCATACTCTCGTCAATTTCTGTTATATCTTAAACATTATTATCAAAATTCAACTTTAAATGCCAGTTACAAACAAAACAAACAGACGTATTCCCTAAAATAAGCAGACATTTTCGTTCTAAACGAATATTTCATATTCGAAATAACAAGCATACATTTTACATTTGAAATAATTTTCACACTAAAAGCTGACAATTCGAGCTCGCCAGATGTTTAAATTTAGATTCCGATTAAGGTTTTAAAAGGCATACTTTGTTTCTAACAGTTGGCAATACTGACAACCGTAATGACGTATAGAACATAGAACAGAAAGAAAATGCTCGTATTTTTGAGAGCATTCACATTTACATCTCAGTCGCAATCTGTTAAAAACACCTTTTTCCCTACATTTTGAACAGTTTAACGTAGATTTTCGCTGAGATGATGTTGCGACTTGAATTTTAAATCTTTTAAGAACGAGAATTAGCTTTCATTTATAAATAAACTGAGAGATGTCAGTATCTCACTCACTTATCAAATAGCGATACACTACAGAATAAAAATCGATATTTAATTATTTTTTTAAATACAAATTGAACCAAATTATTCATTTGTAATTTCGTGGGGTATGTCCGCATCCTCATTTGGCATTTGATACTGTTCTATATTGTATAGCTGTCTTCAAAAGGCCGCGCTGCATCGCGTTTCGTAATATCTAATTTTATATTCGTAGCACATATTTCAGATAATTATATTTTACATGAAAATGCACTATCTGACTGGACTAAGTGATTTCTATTTCTGTTGGAACATTTATGCGAAAAGATTTAAGTGGTATACCTAATTTTAATATTAGTTTTTATTCGATGAAATTTTCAAATTAGAGCTGTCAAATAAAAGTACAGTTGGTAGGTTATTGAAGTATTTATCTAGTAGGTATTGAAGTTCGGAATCTCTAATTGAAAGGCATCAATTATCACTGTCTTATGTATTCAATTACTGAAACCTTCAGTTTGGTTGCGTTGCCAAAATGTAAGAATATGTTCCAAAATCAATCCAAAGTTATTGGCCAATGAACCTACAAATTATCATGTTCAATGGGATCCAAACTCCGTTCAAAGTTTGTCCAGCCAAGCGATTTAATTTGAATCCATTTGGGCTAAGGATATCAATACGGTCATGTATATGTTCACCTTCTGATTCATTGGGTTTCTGATTTATGGTGAATTGGTGTACCTAATTTGCACCCTATATTTGTGGGATAAGATTTTATTTTTATTGATTTATTCATTATAGTTGCTGGGTGCTTTGTTAATTCAGCTGTTTTTCAAATTAGGTGTCTGTGTAGTACCTGTCTGTTTTCTAAGTATTATTTTGGTAGGTATATTCCTACAGATACCTGTTTACAAAACGTTTTCTCATGTAACTACCAAACTAAAAAGAAATAAAAGTAAACCAAATTAACAAAAAATCGAGGATAACCTACTTTTGAAAATGTAGGACGTAAGCGCAAGTAATTACCGCGAGCGTGAAAACGCGTTTAATATGAATTGCCCAATCGATAGCCGCCATTTCCCTGCGGTTTTCTCACAAAAACATGAAACTGAATTAAACAGAGGCTCATAAAAGTACAAAATATAGAAAGCAAACACATTGGAATTCTGTAAGCAACAGGTATGCAATTATTTTTGGCTACAGTCTTTGTTGGCAGACCTCAGACCACGCCTGCCACCATTCTGCCTTTTATTACCTTTTGTATTCAGAACGATATTTTCCCTGTTTTATATTCGAGGCCATATTCCAATTTTGAAGTATTGTCATTTATTATTCTTTATTTTTGGTGTTTGCGGCCAACGACAGCATAAGAATTCGCTTTTTAATTTGGCAACACCTCATCGATCACTCTCCGTTATTTATCTGTGGCAAGTTATGTCAATGTGCTGTCATTTTTTTTTTTTTGCTGAAAATTGAATAGCGCTCTTGTTTTAAAACAGATCCATCAAAGGAGTTTATAATCTATCAATGGACGATGTAGAACCAACAAAGGATTGTACTGAAGTGATAATATATAAATATTTGGTTTTGTATGACTAAATTGATATTCTTTTCTGGAAACAAAAATAAAACCCCCTAAAATATTAATTATAATTATATATTCTATCGTATAATCCTATAGTTAGAAAGTATATCCCATCTTCAAAGCTACATGTGAATTATGTTAGACTAGGTACACACTTCTCGCAAGAACATAAACTAAGTAGATATGTAATGTCTTTTGTAAGTATTTGGTTTAGGTAAAGATTTTTCAAAGTAATAATAAAAAAAGGTTTGTTAACTATTGTTCTAATAAAAAAAAAATGAAATCATTATAATTACTTATTCTTTACATAAAGCTATCTGACAATTGAAAAGTCAACCCTTAGCAATAATAATAACTTCCTCTTAATAATAATAATATTTACAAAATTAAATTTACCACTCACTAAAAACATCTATCACTGATCCTTAGATAACCCTGCACCCCGTCCCTAACCTACCGCCTCACAAGACGCAATGATTCACAAAACATCACGTAATTAGCATGTCGGAGTCTGTCGGAGTCGGAGTCCGGAGCCGGCTCACCTGTTGCGGCGCGCGCAGATCGACCGCTGCATTGTGCCCGGTTAACCCTGCAAATGTGGGTCGGCTTGTTCCCCAGAAACACTTGACGGAATTGTGCCGATTTGATTTGATAATGGGGAGAGGATTTGAAGGTTGGAAAAGGAATGTTCGATGTTTGACGGGCGATTGACATGATCTCTTTTCTGATTTTGTTCTTGATTTGAATTTGCTGTCTTAGGTTTCGTTGTAAATGTTGGGCAGAGATGTTTCAGGATAGAGGGGTATGAAAAGACAAAGCAAATAAAAGGAGTTGTCTGAATTGAATGATTGGAGTCAAGGAAGTATGAAATTATATTTAAATGCCCAAGATTAACAAGTTTTCAGACCGGAGTTCGACTCTGAATACTCAACTTCAAACTCTGAATTCAGAATACGGGGGCTAAACATTCCCATAACACAAAACCCATTTAAAGCTTTTAAGTAGAACCCCTATCAAGTAACGTGTAATATTATATAAATACTAGCTGTCCCCCGCGGCTTTGTTCCCGTCAACTACAACTTCTTTATTTTTTTCTTTCATAAGAACATTAAGAACCATCTCATGACATAGAAAAAAAAAAACATAAATTATTTTTTTTTGAAGTGAAAACTTCTTTAGCGGCGTGGAGCACTTTTCTTGGGATGGGTATAAAATGTTAAACTCGCGTCAGGACACGTGACCTGGTCGAAAATTCGTAAGACGTCAGGACACGTGCCCTGATCAAAAATTCGTAAGACGGATGATTCAAAATGCACAACGCTAATGTTCAAGTTTTCACTTCTGCCGGCACGTTGTTTTTTTTTTCATAATTAATAGGGGAGCTATTGGTAATACTACTCTCGCTCTTGTACTACGCTCGCTTCTATACTTCTTTATTCATTGACAATGATTCTTGAGTTAACACCTACACTGGCACAAAAGAGCCAACAAAAACCTACAGCTATTTCCAACTACAGAAAGTCTCTGTCCCAGAAATAGTTGACAGAATTGTGCCGATAGCCGTCCCGCGTCCCAGTAATTCAATAAAGACCCTAAGATTGCAAGAATACGAGCGCCTCTGTTTCTGCCAACCGCTGGAACATTGCCGATATACGAGTTCTTGTCCCAAGACAATTTTAAATCAGGAGTTGAACAAGAAATCTTAGCAATGAATTGAAGTTTGCAGCGTAGTAAATTTCACTCTTTAGCTGGGAATTCGTTTCGTAAATTGATCAACTGAAAACATTACAGAAATGTTTTCGCATTCATGAATTCATCTGATTAAATTCCTGTCTGAATCGAAATATGGTTCGTCGCTACAACGTATGTAGTTCGTAAAACAATGGTACTCTATAGTAAGAGCGCTTTTGATCTCTGCCGCGTTTGAAGAAGTGTATTTTTATACACCAATTGTTTGCGGCTACGATTTTTTTTTTGTAAAATTTAGAGACTTTCCTTAGAAGAGAGCATTACGTGTCACGTCGACCTCTAATAAATTGGAATAAGAATTGAACCTTGCACTTCAAGCGGTCTGTCAAAATTTCTTTTAGGCATAGGAGTATCTTCCACCTATAATTACTTTAACAATGTTAAAGAAAATAAAGTTGTTCTTACAAAATAGTACAGTGACCTCTTTTCAGGTCTACACCTTGTATTGTCAAACGTTGCTAAAAACAATCAATCAATTAACCCCGTCCAAATCTGAACACTCTCCCTAATGACACGATTCCCACATCATCCCCTAATAAAACCTCCAATATATGTGTCAACATGTCTATAGCTGTCGGTGCAGTATTTGGGTCAGTCCGTCCTCCGTCCTAAAACAGTCGACGTGAGTCGCCGATAGCCGTCCAATAGAGGATCAGTGATTGCAGGAAATCACGCCGCTGTATGCTTGTTTGTTTTAGTGTGAATAGGTCGCTTTGTGAGTTTTGTTTTTTTTTTCTCTATGGTAGGTGTTCATGTCGTGGTGAATGGCCAGTAATTTTTATATTTTTAAAATTATGGAATGTTACTTGTCAGGTCAGTCCGTCCGATTGACGTGAGGCACCGATAGCTGGCCAAAAGAGGCATAATAGATCACGCCGTGATAGATATGGCGAATAGCTTTATTTTTTGCGTGAATAGGTCGCTTTATTAGTGTTGTTTTTTTTTGCCTTGTGTTTGGTGTTCATGTCGTGATAAAAGGCCAGTCATCACGGTGGGACTTCTCTTCACATGAATTCAGTCAAGGGTCAGCGAAAAAAGATTGTTCTTCCATTGTTTCATTTTCTTCCTAATAATTTCTCACACAGTCCATCCACTTTTATGCACAATAATTATTTTAGTGACATGCACTACATCTCTCCCTATGTCAACAAAAACGATTCCTTTTCAATTTTTCTATCCCTTCAAAATACACAGAAGAGAATTTTGAATTGTTGCCAGTATTCTTCTTCATTCTCCCGGCTATTATCCTAATTAATTTGTGAGTTATCAATTCATTATATCCTCCTAGTGTTCTTGCGCCACATCGCAGTACAGTACGTTTGTGGGGCATTGTCGCCAAAAGTTAAGCAAAACGCAGTAGTTGGTTTCTCATAAGCTGAGCTCGTTCGTGTTCTGCCATTGTGCATTAGGCTTCACTGTAATGAATATATAGGTCACATTAATAAGTATTAGATTCCAACACGAAGCGGGAATGCATAATGAGCTATTAAACGCTATGCAGCAGAAAATGGAAAATCAATCGGGGATTGGTCTACAGCCACCTGCCTACCGCCTATCTACCACAGAGTACCGATTTTTGCCACAGCACCGTGACTACGAAGCCTAAAATAAGGGTACCGTGATACCCAGCTTTTGGGTTGTGGAGATCAGAGAGGCAGTCGCTCTATATACAATTCTGGTAATCATCTGCATCCGGCGAGACTGAAAGTCAAAAGCTCCAAAAAGATAAAGACAGATTGTGTTTAGTCGATGTTAGCGCCGTTATTCCATGGTTTATAATACCTTCATTGTTGGTTGGATAAATACAAAGACAAGTTCACTTTGAATTAAGTTACAATACAAATTCCTCCCTTATTTTCCTGTCAACAGAGCCCACCCTCCATATCGTTTGTGGACAAAATACGAGCGACGTAAAGGCGCTTATCCAATAACTCTATTCGTTCATTCATAAAGTATACTCGGATTCCCGGATACTCGGAATCTCGGAATTCATGGTCGAGATTGAATTTAGTGGCCGTGCCACATGGGAGTAGAGTACAAGCGGAGACTTTTCTACGTACGGTGTGGGACGTCATCGGTGTGTTCGGTCGTTACTTTTTGTAAAGTTTATTGCAGCTATGCAGTTTTTTGCATTGGACTTAACAAATAGGCTAGTTTCCACTATCAATAAATTGAAAATGTATTTAGTCCGTCAGTTATTTTTTTGAAAAATAATGGACACGTATTTTTTTGTTTTTGTTAATAATGAATGTTGACAAAATTAAATTGCTCGTGACGTCAGAACGCACTGAAAATTATACCACGGCGTGACGTATTGAGAATTTTAAAAGCGTCGTATCTTCGTCAATTTTGATTTACGTAACAAAAGAAAACACACGGGTCAATTATATTTTGAAAATCTAGCTGACGGACTAATTCGATTTTTTCAGTGGACAAGCCTATTACGCTACGCCAACGTGCACCTTTGTTGTCATGGGTGTAGCCTGTAGCAACAGGCTACCATGTACAATCGTGGTTGTACATAGTCGTGGGCGTGTACTGTAGTGGAAATGTAGACCCATGTTGTTAAATAAATAATCCGCGTGGCCGTGGATAGCGTGCACAGCAGTAGGTTGGCGCCCTAATGCCTGTCTCGTCACTCTTTCGATTTGTCATTTAATTATTGAGTACTTATTTAAGTAGTACGTAGCGCTTTGTAGTTTGATGTTGTGACTGGTGTAGCAGCATAGAGACTGGTGATGCTATATAGTGAGTGGCGTAGCAGTATAGCAACTGGCGTAGCAGCATAGTGACTGGTGATGCTATATAGTGAGTGGCGTAGCAGTATAGCAACTGGCGTAGCAGCATAGTGACTGGTGTAGCTGTATAGTGAGTGGCGTAGCAGTGTAGCAACTGGCGTAGCAGCATAGTGCCTGGTGTAGCTGTATAGTGAGTGGCGTAGCAGTATAGCGACTGGCGTAGCAGCATAGTGACTGGTGTAGCTGTATAGTGAGTGGCGTAGCAGTGTAGCAACTGGCGTAGCAGCATAGTGACTGGTGATGCTATATAGTGAGTGGCGTACCAGTGTAGCAACTGGCGGAGCAACATAGTGACTGGTGATTCTATATAGTGAGTGGCGTAGCAGTATAGCGACTGGCGGAGCAGCATAGTGACCGGTATAGCCGTATAGTGAGCGGCGTAGCACTAGGCTGCATAGTAGAGAAACATATTCCTACCACTCCCACCAATCCAATTAAACCCCAAGCTATTTTACAACGATATTTTTTACTATCTCGTTAAACCTTTTAAATTAGCCTATCAGCGCCGTTATAACGCGAGGCTAAAACAAACTGCGATAAAACATGATAGGCTAAACAAGCCGTAAAAAGGTCGACAACCTAATGGAATGTAATCAAGTAATTTATTCTTTTGACGGCGGCCGGGACGCCGTGACGAAAGAAACGTCTTGGTATTTTGTAGATTTTCTTTTTTTATTATTGGTCTTGATTTTTTTTTTGTTATAGGTTAAAATCATAGTTATGATTCAAGGATTTCGGAATTTTGGCCATTTTCATTTGATTGCTTGGAATCATGTACGGTACACATACTTATTGTTATAACATGGGATTCAATGGAAATAGCAAATGGGACCCATTGTTAATACCTAAATAATGGGATCTAAAACTGTTATCCAACGAAAATAAATGTGTTTTTAAAATTGATAATTGGTATATTGCATATTGACCTTCTTCTACAAAGAGCGGAACTCCAAATCTCATACTTTTGTGAAAAAGTGATATTTATCTCTTAGGAAATGTTGGGTAGTAAAAACCATATTTCTTAGCGTATCGCAAATTTAAATCACAATAAAAACAAAAATGTCTTTCGCGCTTTGTAACAGAACGAGTCAATATGTTCAAAGGTTTACAATATGATCAAAGATGAACCTAATTCTCTTGACGTCACCACACAAAGAGCTTTTGAATACTCATAATCTTCAAGCGTTAACACACATACACACACCATCACACACACACACAATACAAAGTAAGTTCATAATCAACCTGTTGGCTGCCTGATTAGCCCCAAGGGTTCACTACTGAACTTTTGATCAAAGCCAAGTGTCTTAGCGAATAGTTAAGACGTAGCCAATAAACGACCGCAGAGTGCTTTTATCTCGTTATCGTGTACAAAGAGATGGACATATTTTGTGAAATAGGTGCAATGCTAGTTCCGCGGATTTGCACTATCCCCGTGACTATCCCCGACAATATGTAGGTACATTGACTCGGCGCGTTTCTGGTGGTCGCAACTGGTGATACTGGCTTTCAAGAATTGCAAGTGGTTATGAATAATTGTGCGGACTGGTCCCAAAAAAAATACCGGTCGTAAAATTAGTTTCGTTATCTTTACTTAAGCTTACAATAACCAGCTCGGCAGTAAGGATGCTTTTATTTAGCAAAACCTTTCCTTTTTTTTGCACAAAATCCGGGCAAATATTGTCGTGCCCAAAGAAGAAAACTAAACTAAAAAGTTTAGTTTTCTTCTTTGGGCACGACAATATTTCCTCCTTTGGGCAACCCCAAAGGAGGAACAATTGTTATGACTAATTATGTCTCACAATAAAAGATGTTCATATTCAAGAGACCTCTTACCTTAAAAGAAATCCAATGAATTTTCATGAATTTTCATCACAAATGAAGCTGCGGGCATCAGCTAGTTAAATATAAGCCACACACCGGAACTACCTACTCGAGAATATAAAATTACTCATGCAAAATGAAAATTTTATTACCGTTTCACAATAATGAAATTGAAGCCCGCGTCATGCTTGCTGCGGTGAAGTTACATTCTCTTTAACGGTATTAATAGTGTAAATTTATAGGTAGCAGTAATAATTACCTATTAATATCTATGAACTAGCGCGTTCAGCCAATCAAATAAACAAACTCTTCAGCTTTATAATATAAATAAATTCTTATTTCTTATATTCTATAATTATAATTATTCTTATATCATACAGGGATAGTCGCCGGTTGGTGCCCCATTACATTTGAAATTTCTAACGGGATCTCTGCGAGTTGGTTTCAGCCCCTCGTACAGTACCAAAGGACCGGGTCTCCAGGGACCCGAGAAAGAAAACAAAAATTCTAATATAAGTAATTATTCTATAATATATGTCATTCATTTTGACTTGAAGACTAGGTAGAGTTTTTGATAAATTATTATAAGCTTACATTTTTAAATGTTTTAACCAATTACGTTTGAGTGCAGTAGAATAATTACTGGTAGTAAAACGTCTGTTTTTAAAATTCGAAATGATTGGAAAGAATATCAAATATCAACTTGTTAGCAAGAGTAACGAAAAATTAATTGTTCATTAAAACACAATTAATTTTCCTGGTTTGCCTAAGGGAGCGTGCTCTCTTCCTCAGAGGACACCGAAATAAATTTATTCAAGTAAAAACAACCCGCATTCCAGCTTGTTTATGTTACTCACTCTATTATATAAATATATGGGTATTTTGTTATGATTTAACTGATGATCTACAAACCAATTTTGTTAAAAATAAAAAAGTACGTAACTACCATAGAGGTACTAACGTGCTGACTCATGTCCACTACGGACGTCAAACATTTTCAAAAATATGTCACTCAGGAATAATGTAGCTTACAATTATTACTAGTGAAAGAATTTGTGAAAAGTGCTGTGTTTTTCTTTCATAGTAGTTATTTGAGATGGCACTCGATCACTTGCTGCCTTAGTATTTCGAAGTAGAACGCCTAGTCTGCATACCCCTGCCCTTATAATATCCTTTGTCAGTTAGGTACCTACGGTCCTCTGCGTAGAAATTCTTAGAAGGAATCGTTCCTTATTCAAGGTATCTTTTGTACCGAAAAATATATTCCACTTTTCTCAATACAACGTGTAAGGAAAAATTATAAACGGGCTGGCTTCTGATGGTAGCTTAGCCCGGTTGAAAGTCAGAAGAGAAACCTCTTTTTCTAAGGAAAATTTATCCTTGGATAAAATATCATATAATATGTCTTTCTCTTGACTGGCATTACATAGCCTGTAACCTTCCTCGATAAATGGGCTATCTATCACTGAAAGATTTTTTCAAATCGGACCAGTAGTTCCTGAGATTAGCGCGTTCAAGCAAACAAACAAACTCTACTAACTAATGAACTGATTCATCAAAACTTGTTCAGCGGTTGAGGCGTGAATACGTAAAAATCAAACAGAGAGACAGAGCTATAATATAAAAACATAATATATGGAAATGAATACTCGTACATAGCGGAAATGTACCTACTTAAAAGCATTTTCTAAGAATTGTAATATTTTATGGAGCTTTATTCTGAAATGTTTCGCTTTTATTCTTTACACGTGCAAAATCTATCATGTTGCGAAAGATCAAATATGTCTGACCGGGTTTTGTATGGAAATGAGCCCTCCTTTCGATATTATGTAACCGGGTTCGCTTGAGATATCTTCGATTTGGTTTTGCCATTTTTATTATTCGATTCTTCGTTTCGATTCGGTTGAAATCCTATTGCTTTCGCTTTCTAGCTTTTGTTTCTATCACTGCAAACGGTATTGGGTTTTTGATAGCCAGTATTTTGACTCGACTTCTTCTGGATCAGACTGCCTCAGTCCAACCTGATGTAGCTGAGTACTATTATTTTGCACCCGATTAGTTTTATTTGCTTATAAGCTCTAGTAAACAATCATGAAAATATTTTTTTAAATATCTTCATCAGCGTTGAAGTTATACAGCTGCAAAGATTACAATTAAAACGAGAAGTCCGATATGGAATTTGACGTCAAAGTGACGCCTATACCGTAGAGTTGCAAATGACAACAGCGTTTTCGCGAGAGGGACAGATATATATATTTTTTTAATAATTACTCGTATTCCTCCTTTGTTTTTATTTTCACTGTTTGTGATATATTTTTGTATATTTTTAGAAAATGTGTATATACCTATTCTTTATTGGGACAAGCCCACCACACATTTCCAACCACTGCAACTCCTGAAAGCCAGAATCAACAGTGGCGACCACCAAAGAAACGCCGAGCTAATGAAGCCCGACGAGTCCCGGAGAAACGATTCAACTGTCTTGGATCCCGCAACTAAATTACTCAGAAAAGTACAGCGGAGGAGTAGGAAAAAAAGTTATATATATTTTCCACTTTCTTTCTTTTTCAAGCAGGAGAATAGAGCTAGGACAATAGGCACCAAGAGACATATACATAAGCACCACGGATTATATATTAACACTGACAATAATGGGTCCTAAACCTAATGGGTAATAAACATATTTTACATGCATATTCTCTATTGGTGCGACTGCCTATATGACTTCCATAACCCAGTAACTAAGTACCATGATACCCCTTGACTATAATGCTTCAATGTATTCGGCGCCCGTACGACTACAAATGATCCACATATGGCAGCCGGGACCAACAGTCTAACGTGCATTCCGAGGCATGGAAGAATCTCGCTATCTCATATATTTTAAGATGCTCACCCATCCACAGACCGACCTCGACAGACTTTGCTTAACCTTGAACATCGACCCGTGTGGCTATTTTTACTAAGCCACGAGCTCCTTTACTTATATTGTAATAAAACAACCCAATTCACCTACTCTTCTAGAAGCTAACATAGATTTCTTCGGTAAACAAAATTAATTGAAGGTACCTAAGCTTGTAATTTCTAATAACCGTCCCTCTTCATTATGTCCGACAAGTAATTGCTCGTCGACTATCAAAGTATCAACTTCGTTAACCTAAATTGATTACCAATCTTTATTAATTTCATAATTTGGTAACTAGTTTAGCCTGTCTTCTGTTGTAACTACTCGTGCTTCACTAGAGAATTGAGCGATCTGTGAACACTTTTTGAAATAATCATAAGTCTACATGTTTTTTTTTTTAATTCACCATTATCATCTTATGGTTTAGTTTATAAGGCTTTTGAGAAAAGTGTATTTTTTTTGTATTTTAAATAAATTAAAGAATACCATCCGAAATGATGGACAGCGTCCAAAATGTTTCAGTTCTTTAAAGAATATAAATTAATTAATTGTTGGTGGGCCAAATAAATAAAATAAAAATAATAAAATAAAATAAATATTGGAACCATAGAGAACCGAGACGATACAGAAGCCAATGCTAGATACGGCTTTGCCAAAACTTTCCATACATACTAAGCGTGTCCAGCAAAAGTCCAAGTAGACGCTTGATTATTTCAAAAAGTGTTCACTGATCGCTCAATTCTTTAGTGAAAATATGGTTTAGTTTTTTATTAGTGAAAGGATTTTCGGAACCAGCTTGTACTATGACGTGTCATATTTAGTCATGTTTAGCTCCGTCTCTATCTCGCACTGAAGTTTAATAATTTGAGGTAAGTTAAGTATACCTACTATAATTGGTATTGACACGACAGAGTAGACAGATCAGGTCAATACTTTCAGATACCTCCAACAAATAATTTTACCTCCTCATAAACTCATACTTTAAACTAGTAGCATTGTACTGGTGAAGTAAATTTAAACTGAGCAGCTCCTGAAAGCCCTCGAACGTCGAACAACCCACAAACTTTTCCTTTCCGCATAAGACCAAAAGAAAACAACATCCTAAAAGCATCTTAGCCTGTTAACATCTAATAAATATTTATCAATCCATCCACTGTTAATATATTAAAATTCCCTGCCAATCCAAAGTTTGGAGAGGAAATCGCAAAATGTATTTGTTTAAGTGTTTGTTTCGGGACTCTTCGGAGAGCTTCGGCAATCTTCGGAGCTCATTTTCTTCAATATTCGGGACTCACAATTTCTTGTAAATTAGTGTAATTGTACGAATCCGCCTCGAGCTAGCTGCTCATTTCCACTTTCTGTGTGTTTTCAACTTCATTATGGCGTTGTAGAACTGTTGATTAAGGTAATTCGTGGTTTTAAGGCTATTGAGAATTGTGTTTTATGTTAATTAAAGAATAACATCCAAAGAGATGGGAAAAATATTCTTCAGTCAGTTCTTCAAACAATATTGGAAACATAGATTATAGAGACGACGGCACGGATGCCAATGCTAGATACGGCTTTGCCAAAACTTTCCATACACACCAAGCGGGACCAGCAAGCGTCAACCTATCCTGGGCTGTCAATACCTATGACGTTTTATCATAGATATTGACGGCCCAGGATAGGTAATACTGACAATGGCCACAACAGCCGCAAGTTGTGGTCAGCGCATATTGTATGGACATGAAAATGATTAGTTATCGTGTCTCCAGTCTCTGTTGATTCCGTGTTCTATAACTGCAACGGAAAATGTACAGAATATTCATTTTGTAAAGTGAATGCACTTTCTTTTGATCTCAATTCAATAAAGCTAACCTAAGGTAAATTTCTTTCCGCCATGGGATCTGGAGGCGATAATCCTTGCGCGCCTGCATGAATGGCGCGCGGAGGCACTACGCTGGGGAGAAACCCCGCTGCCGCGGCAAATTGTCGCTCAGCGGATAGACTCCCGGCGCGATCTCATGGCGACATAGAGAGAGCGACTGTCGCAACCCCGAGCAGGGCACGCCACAATAGTGGCGATAAGTCCCCTCTTTGAGGAGTGGCTTCAAAGGCGCCACAGCGTCCTCACCTTCCGCCTGACGCAGGTCCTCACTGGACACGGATGTTTCGGGAGGTACCTGCACCGAATCGGGCGGGAGGAAACGCCCGGGTGTCACCACTGCGAGGATCGATCGGAGGACACGGTGGCGCACCATGTTGCGGTGTGCTTCTACGATGTTCGGAGGCCACCGTAGAAGCGGGCCTTTTTTTTTTAGGGATAGGAAATCATCAAATGACATCTGATAGCTCTGGGCAAAGCGGAAGGGAGTGTCAGACTTTTACTGACAAAAACCCATCCATGTTCGCTCATTGCCCTTTGTGTTCCTGAGCCGCGGTATCTCTTTCGAATAGTCCCGCAACTCCGGCAGGCGTAGGCCCTTCTTTCCCTCGGGCCCCTCTTTGTGCTGACTCTCTTTGAGGCGTGCGTGGAACACGAACGCACCGTCGACACGGCCTGTCATCATAAGACGGCCGGACGGCGTGCGGATTAGCTCACCGTCCGAATTTCAACAGAATTTCCTGAACCCCTATAAAGTTCTTTTTACTTCAAACATAACGAACCACCCAACCTCGAACATAACAAACAACTCCAATTTTATCGTACATTGCTGGCTACATATCCACAACGCAAACAACGGATTGCTATCCACGCCGTCTTGTATACGTTCCAATTACGCAGCGGTCGTGCTGCGGCCCGCTCCGGCATTATTGGCTAACCACCGCCGGAATCCAAGACAGAACATTGCGTTCTAAGGCTGGCTTCACGGCTTGAGATAGATTTGCCTTGACGTCTGAGCTCAGGCTTATAGTAGGATGTGATGATTTTATTTTGTACAATGCAAATAAAAAATTTCAATAAGATATTTATTTTGTAGATGTGTATTTCTATTGCCTCTATAACAACATTATGACCATTCCAGCATTCCAGCGCAGCTTTCGGCCTTCAAAATTAGACATATTTTTTACATCTGAATTCCATAAAGTCGGAGGTGTACCCAGATTGTTGCGGTCGACCTGGTAAGCTCTAAATCCGCACTCCATCAATCTCCACAGGCTGTGGATTCTCGTATGGCTCCGATCTCCAGTGTTTGTGGGGCGTCTCTACACCAACCATGACCCTCCTTTCGCCTTGCGCTGCATTCCCTATCACCTGTACATTAGTATTGATTTGAGACTGTTACAGCAGCGCAAACATATTATTTAAAAGTATTTACTATCGACACGCTAAGAAGAACAATCCAGATTACACGTTGCTACCTACAAATCCAAGATGTACTGACAAATTATAAGCTTTTCCAAACTTCTTTCATAATGCGCACAGCAAACAAGTAAACTCTCTGCCTGCGTTTGTGTTATCCAATCTCTTGAAGGTAAAAGTGGACAGGCTTCTTCGGGGTAAGTTCGCTCCATCATCGACTTTGTGTCTGTCATAATGTCTGGCTTAAATAGTCATAGTTTGGGACAAGCCCGCTACGCATTCCCAACCACTGCAACTCCTGAAAGCCAGAATCAACAGTGGCGACCACCAGAAAAACGCCCGAGTCAATGAAGCCCGACGAGTCCCGGAGAAACAATTCAACTGTTTTGCATCCCGCAACGAAATTAATCAGAAAAGTACAGCGAAGGAGTAGAAAAACTTAAAATATAAATTAAATAGAGTCAAGAGCAAACCCATCTCAAATAAAAAAAGTGATCATTACATCAGGCTACCGCTGCATTATCACCTCTCGAAAAATTGCGTTACAAAACCCATTAGAAACCGTCAAAGAACCGCTTAAATTAAACGCATTATAAATAAAGCCAGGTGACGGCGTTGACGTGAAACAAACAAGTGCCTATTGGGTGTGAGAGCTAAAAGGAGCTAACTGCATTAATTAGTGCGTCGGCCGCTGCCGGGGATAACCTTGTGAAGTAGTGACACTTCTACTGTTGCTCGATTTACTTGCTTATCTGTAGCGTGATAATGTGTTGTGGAGAAAATTTGTAGGCTTTTTATTTTTAACTATTATTTTGTAACTAAGTACTGATTTAAATATAAATTAATTTGTAGCTAAATACTGAGATAAAACTGTGCGGTTTTTTTAGATCTACGCCTTTTCATAAAGATCTACGCTTCGGGACGAACAAACTAGCTTCACGTATTTGATTGTAGATATTCAATAGTGTCTGTATATGTTTTTTTTAAATAAATAGTTTGAGTTAGACCACACTTTTAGGAAGGTAAGAAAGTGAAGACTCAGCTGTTTTTTTTTTCATTAACACTAGTTTCTGGAACAAAAATTGTCGCAGAATTAATATAACAGATTTATTGTAATAATACCAGTAAGTAGACAAACTAATCAAAGGTAGATAAAGTAAAAATGTGTTCTCTAATATCGTAGTGTAGTAATCTACGCTACAAGCCTCTACGAGCCTATGCTACGAGCCTACGGAACTGCTACGCAGACATTGCTACGCTACGAAGAATTCACTAACCTTCGTAGACATTGCTACGCCGTATCTTGTTTACCAATACGGGAGAAAATATTTTGATCGAGTCGAGGTTGAGTAATTAATGTCATCCAATGAGATTGCAGACCTACAAAAGTTATTATTAAAAAAAAATACGAAGTGTTTTAAAATAAAGTAAATAAATACTTAAATCAATGAAATTTCTTAAAAGAAAACAAATAAACCCCCTAACTAATTAAAGCAAGACGGTGTGCCCAGACAAAAACACATAAAATACTCCGCTCCAACTTTGAGCATAAATAGAAACACGTATTGTGCACCAAATTGTACAAAGCTGCGTTTAATCTACGACACAAATTGCAGCGGGAGTGTCTGACACTTGTGAATAATTACGTTCGCGCTACGTGCAGAATTATATTTAATTAAAGGATCACTTGCATAGATGTCCCGGCTAACTTATGTTGGCAGTACCTATGAGTTTGTTTGTTTGTGCAGTTTGAACTTCAAGCGAAGTTAGGTCGACAGCTACTGGTATAAATCTAAATTCATTTAATGAGGAGGATAAATTATGTATTTAGAGTATCGTACTGGAAGGGTACCAACGGACCTATGTCTAAGTCTCCACTGTCTGCTTGTCTGTCAGCGGGCTGTATCTTGGTGAAACGTAATAGATTCTCATATGATTTGACCAGTAGGTACGATTGTATGGACTTTAAAAGAGACTTTGACCTCTGAGATTGTTTCGGTGTTTCTTCTCAGAGCAATCAGCTAGGAAACGCCGGCCTCATCTAGTTTAAAATCACAAAAAAAAATTGACGGGTAAAAGTGTTATTTACAACCTACTTACAAAACCTAAAAATAAATATCATTTTATCATTTAAGTCAGGAGATAGTTGTAATTTTTACAGAGTGAGTATTTATATGGCCATTAATTAAAATAAATCTTTAAATGTAAGGGTTCTTACTAGAAACGTGAATCCTACGTGTGCGAGTGGATATACGGGTTAAATCACTCATCTGCACCAACTGCAGTTGGACTACTAAAAAAATACCAAAATCAAATATACTTTTTCAATAAATATTCCGTAAATCAATAAAAAGAACTTACACAAACAGACATAAAGTGAAATAAATAATTCAGGAATCAGTTTTATTCTCTGTCGTTCGCAGCTTTCTTTTACTAGACACATATCTTTTACGAGCATCGAAATAAGATAAATTTTTCTGTTATGTCTTGGGAAAACTTGAGATACCGTTTTTTCGCGAAAATCCTGGGATTTTAGTAATTTTTTGTAATCAAAACTCAAAACTGAAAGCATTTATTTCAATTAAACCATTTACAGGCACTTGAATTATCAAGGTAGGTCGGTCCAAAAAAAAGATTAGCACGTTCCAAAGCGTAGATCTGTATGGAAAAGAACGTGCAAGAAACACCAGGGACACTCAAAAGTAATAATTGTTACAAAATTTTGTTTACATCGTGTTGAAATTAAACATATAATATGTGAGAACGATGGAATAAACGAGCATCATAAAAGCATCCGGAATAAAAAAGGAACAATTCAAGGAAATATTTAAAATAATTATACCATAACAGCTGAGCAATGACCAGTCCCAACTGACGGCGCCCGTTTAAGATAGATAGATAGATAGATTCATTTATTTGCCTGAAATATGGTATTATACAGATTTTATCACAGATACACATAAGTTCAACATATTCCGCCCACTCAGTTCGGCATGCAAATTTTGTAATAATAATGCTTCTAAATACATTTACTTCATAATGCTTCTAAATACGATTACAAATTGTTTACGTATTTATTAACTTTAAAAATGTCAAAGATAAATAATAAAAAAAAAATTAAAAGTATTGTCCAAACCTAAAATGTCAATCAAATATACAATTAAAATTACCAAATATGTCAATTAGCTTACAAATGTCCAATTTACTTTTCAAGTCCTGCAACTTTCCTATTAGTCCTAGT
Source organism: Ceramica pisi (assembly GCA_963859965.1). NCBI lineage: Eukaryota > Metazoa > Arthropoda > Insecta > Lepidoptera > Noctuidae > Ceramica > Ceramica pisi. Next base: position 5,124,713 of record OY982538.1, read on the forward strand.
ATTCATAAATTCCTTAATAGTATAAAAACAGTTTTCTATAAGCCATGCTCTGAGATGCTTTTGAAATAAGCTGGTTCGCAGTTCTCTAATAACCTTTGGTAAATTATTATATATCTTTATTGCCATTCGACTAGTGTTTTTATGGCAGTACGCTGTTCTACATCTTGGCATTGCCAATTTTGTTGGATCCCTTGAGACTTTGCCCACCTTATAAACATTTTCGCTATCGGCTATCCTGAATAGTTCAGGATGTTTTTTTACAAACGTTCCCATTTCCAGTATGTATAAGCATGCCAGTGTTAGTAATTTATGTTTTTTAAAAATTGGTCTGCACGATTCTAATGGGTCTGCACCAAACACAGCTCGTAAACATTTTTTTTGAACAATAAAAGCCTTATTACTGTCAGTGGAATTACCCCATATGATTAAGCCGTATCTTAGCACAGATGAGACATATCCATGATAAGCCAATAGAGCAGCATTACGTCCAACAGTTTTCCTAAGATTACTTAGGGCAAATGCAAAACTATTTAACTTATTACATAAACTTTCAATATGTTTTTTCCAATTACAATTTTTATCAATTACTATGCCTAAAAACTTCGTATGGTCAACTTCTTCAATTTCATTATCACATCCAATAATTTTCATTACTTCATTAGTCATTTTTTAATTAGAGAAATTAATATATTTTGTTTTGGTTAAATTTACAGATAAATTATTTTGTTCAAGCCACTCTATTATAGCTTTTACGGCAGCATTTATTTTATCCTCAAATTTTTCATTTTTATTATCTTTATTTATTATTAATGAGATATCGTCTGCAAACAACACGCACTTATTCTTCGTCACTGTTGGCAAATCTTTTACATAAATAAGAAAAAGCAATGGTCCCAAAATACTACCTTGAGGCACGCCATATGTATTGATCTTGTATTGAGATTTATACCTTGTCACTTCTCTGTCTTAAGAACATGATGCATGCGCTTGCACCATTCGGCACAACCATTTTGAGGGAGCCAAATGATCCAATGCAAAAGCCACGGTCAGCTGGACTTTTGAGTGAGTATGACACTCCCAGCCACCAGGGCCTACATTCAAGTAAAAAAAACCATGATATACTAAGATCGAATTTTAAGTACCTATGTTACATAGTCTGAGGATGATTTGAACTCGAATGCTGACTGACTAATTTATTCCAAGAGTCAGTACCTAACGTTCAACCTCATCGTCATTATTGATTTATCTATACTATAATATATAATAATATATAATACTAGCTGACCCACGCAACTTCCTGTGTCACATTTTCCATTAATACTCGGCTCCTTTTAGTCTTAGCGTGATGATATATGGCCTTTAACCTTCCCGGATAAATGGGCTATCTAATACTGAAAGCTAACAAAACTAAACTTACAAACATACAAACTTACAAACAAATGTTACCTCTTTATAATATTAGTATAGATAATATATAATCTATACTAATATTATAAAGAGGTAACATTTGTTTGTAAGTTTGTATGTAGGGGGTAATCTCAGGAACTACTGGTCCGATTTGAAAAATTCTTTCAGTATTAGATAGCCCATGTGACGAGGAAGGATATAGGCATATCATATATACATATCATCACGCTAAGACTAAAAGGAGCCGAGCATTAATGGAAAATGTGACGCAGACGAAGTTGCGTGGGTCAGCTAGTCTATACTAATATTATAAAGAGGTAAAGTTTGTGATGTTGTGAGTTTGTGAGCTTGTAGGGGCTAATCTCTGGATGTACTGAACCGATTTTTAACCGACTTCCCAAAACGGTTTGGGAAGGTTTCGGTTGTATGTTTTTTTTTTTTTTTTTTTTTTTTATGTTTGTTACCTCATAACTCCGACAATTATGAACCGATTTGAAAAATTTTTGTTTCATCTGACAGGATATGCTTGCAGATTGGTCCCATTTAAATTATATCGAAATCGGTTACGAACTTTGGATTTTAAATCGAAATAGCTGGAATTTGACTATTTAGATGATTCTTTGATAATCGAAATTGCGTATTTTGCTTTTCTGCGATTTGGCAGTGGTGTGGTAGGTGTGGGGCATCACTAAAAAGTGAAAAATAAAAAACTTTTTACAAAAAAATACAACCGACTTCCAAAAAAAAACACTACAAAGTAAAAAATAACTTTAATTTCGGAAGTCGGTGTCAAAATACGAAGAAACGAACAAAAACACCGATTTCCGAAATTAAAGTTATTTTTTACTTTGTAGTGTTTTTTTTTGGAAGTCGGTTGTATTTTTTTGTAATAAGTTTTTTATGAAAATTGTTTTACCAATAGAAAGTAACGTTATTTGTGAGTGTCATAGACTATATTTAAACACGAAAAATTCCGCCCAACGAGTGGGCACGGGTCAGTTACTATACTATACACTTAATTCTTCTTGTTTTCGAGTCGATGGTTAACTCATAGATTGAACAATGAATTGAATTGAACACTTATAATAACAAAATAAAACCTACAAACTAAAACACATACGCCATTAATAACGATTAACTTTAAACAGCCGCACAGGTCGATCTTCGAGGTTAAGCAACGCTTGCCGAGGTTGGTCTGTGGATGGGTGACCATCTTAATATACCGAGTTTCCTCCGTGCCTCGGAAAGCACGTTAAGCTGTTGGTCCCGGCTGTCATTTGGAGATCTTTTGCAGTCGTTACGGGTAGTCAGAAGTCAGAAAAATCTGACACCAGTCTTGCCAAGGAGAACCGTGTTACCCAGTTAATGGGTTGTGGAGGTCTAGTAGGCAGCCGCTCCACGTAAAATACTGGTTTTCAGCTAAATCCGGTTCGACTGGAAGTCGACCCCAATATTGTTGGGAAAAGGCTAGGCAGATGATGAACTTGAAATAAGCAGTTTTTTTTAATAAATCCTGATATGAGCTCGTGCGATTTATTAGAGCCGGTTTTTAAACTGTGATTTTGTAGTTAAGAACTCGTTAAACCCTACTTTATTGCCCAAGTTAGAACAGTTTTCAGGCTATAGTCAAGTTTAACGAGAACTCAATTTCAAATTCATAATCCAAAATTGTTGAGATTAGCTTCCAAAAATCCGGTTTTATGCAAGTACTCCATTATTTCCCAATCACCCTGCGACACAGGTACATGAATGTGTGTCACAGCTTCCCTCAAACAGTAATAAGTATTTTCCGTTTATGTCGACGCGGAAATGAAACGCAAACAGTCGGAGCTGTGTTTACGTCATAAAATTGAACGCAAAATAATCGAGAACACCTGAAAAGTAAAGACAATTTACCTTATAATTTGAATGCTGCGTGCTTCCATTTTGTAAAATTAAATATTTTTTGGGGGTAGTGAAGTAATTTTATGTTTTGTGGGTAGTTTGATGTTTTTATGCCAGCTATTTAGACGGTTTGTAACAGTTGTAATGGTTACTTTCAATCAATCAATCAAACAAACAGACTTTTTTTTTCTTTCTTTTTTTGACTTTTTTACTTAATATAAAGTAAATATTTCAAGTGCTGAAAGGTCTAGTAAATTTGAAGGCTTGTGTCTCAGCAATGGGAACTTCTCAGGTTTTGTTCCAACTCGTTTTAACTCTCTTCTCATTCCCTTTGTGAGAGGGAGTGCCACGCTGATTCGGTGCAACAAGCCGGTTTCCGGCTTTAAGTATTTTCCTTATACCGTCTTTTTTAGGGTTCCGTACCCAAAAAGTGAAACGGGACCCTATTACTAAGACTCCGCTGTCCGTCCGTCTATCACCAGGTTGTGTCTCATGAACCGTGACGGTTAGACAGTTGAAAGTTTCACAGATGATGTATTTCTGTTGCCGCTATAACAACAAATACTAAAAAACAGAATGAAATAAATTGTTAAGGGGGCTCCCATATAACAAACGTGACTTTTTGATGTTGTTAAAGATCGTTTGTTGGTCTGAGATAATGGTACGGAACCCTTCGAGCGCGAGTCCTACTCGCACTTAGCTAGTTTTTTTATACCTTATCATTATTATCGGCATTACTAAAAAGTCTAAGGAGACTTTTCAATATAACATCATCTGGCTAGCCTTTTCCCGACTATACTGGTGTCGGCTCCTAGTCAAACCAGAGTATCTGATTACCAGCATTTTACGTGAAGCGGCTGGTTACCAGACCTCCACAACCCATTAACTGGCTAACACTTCTTGGCAAGAGTGATGTCAGTTTCTCTGGCTTCTGACAATCTGTACAACAGCCAAAGATCTACAAATGGCATCCAGGTTCATTGGCTTATTGTGCTTCCCGAGGCACCAAATCTCGATAACTTAATATGTTCACCCATCCATAGACCGACCTCGGCAAGCGGTGCTTAACATTGAAGATCGACCCGTGCGGCTGTTATTATTTAGCCGCGAGCTCCTCCAAAACCATTAATATCAAAATACTGAAATAGAGTAGAAAGACAATAAAATATCTTGTTTCATATCCGGCCACGGAGCGTATTTCTATCCTAATCAGCTGTCAGTGGCAAACGCGAAGCGAGTAGACTCGTGAAAGTTTGACAGCCCCATCAAACTTGTATTGATTCAATGCGGAACGCCCCTTAATATAATTTGTTAGGAGACTAAATGAATACTGTGGAGATAGTCGATGATAATTGGTTTAGTTATCTATTTGTATCTGGTGCCTTTGATTTCACTAAAACTAGGGTTACTATTTCATGGTCTTGCTTATACTTGAAGGCGCAACCCACAGCGGCGCATACTGTGTACTGGCACGAATTTTGCTGCGAGGATTCATTTCATTGAAAAATGAGTCTACGTTTACACTGTTACGTGTACACGAATATTAACCAACAACTATTTACAACTATAGCATGACCTACCGCGGCTTACTGTGCAGCGATACAGTTGTACAAAGTTGTGGGTGTGTACATGTGTGGCGTTGTGGGTGTGTACATGTGTGGCGTTGACAGCGTTGAGCTATATGACCGCCTTAAGCGGTTATTACACTACACAATCTATCGGGCCCGATAACTAGGGCGAGAGTAGTGTAATAAGAAATCGGGTGTAAGGACCTTGCCATCGGGCGATCGGGTGGCTCCGATCTCCCTGCTCTGTCTATCACCTAGTGTAAGTAAGAGACAGGGAGACAGGGCCCTGCCGCAGTGGCGGCAGTGGGTAGATTGGCACCTTGGGTGGATTTGTATTCAGATATTTTCGATTGATTATTTTAGGTACTAAAATATTCGATCAAATTATCAAAATTGATTTCCCTGTCTCGCGCGGTTTAAGCGCAACATGACTTTATTATTTTAGGGAATTAGAAATTATACTCCAAAAAAAAATGTGAAATTATAGTTGCGATGCATTTTAAACTAGGTATAATATTTGTATGCAAGTAGTCACAAGAGTAGGTAGTTGTTAATTGGTGTCTTAAGTTGGAAAGAAATTATAGGCACGTCAAAAAAGCCACTTTATTTTTTTTTATAGACGCGACTTTGATATCTGTTTAATGAATTTGATAAAAAAAATAATGTACGCCTTCCTTGGACCTATACTACACCTTCTTTGGATGTACGAGTGAGTTGTCGTTGTCACCTTGGTGCTAGGCACCCGGGGCGGACCAGCCTCCTCCGCCCCACTTTACGCCGCCACTGCAGTTAGGGCACGATAGATTGTGTAGTGTAATAATCGGCACCCTGCCGCAGGGACAGGGCGCCCTAGTTATCGCCCTAGTTATCGCCCGATAGATTGTGTAGTGTAATAACCGCTATATTCGAGCAAGCCACGCATGTAGGTACTTATGACGTCAATTAATGCGTAGCGTGACCGTGGTTTGCAGTGGACAAAATCACATACATTTCCTTGCAAAGCGAAGCTTTGAGTTTTATACAGAATACCTCTAACGATCTGCAACAAAATTGTTTATCTATAAAGAGCACGTTCCAAAGCTTAATTTAATGCTCTATGGAGAATAACGAGCAGGAATCTGCATGGACCCTTCAAGTTATAACAAAATCGTGGTTCCATAATAATTTTCAATATCTACTTCATTATAAATTATGTCTTTAAAACACACCGTGGAGGAATCTCGTGGGGTCGTGGTAGGTAACTGTACCCTCAAGACTCTTAAATGACACTTCACTGTAAGAGTCTTTGTTCACAAAGAAAGTCGTTCCCTTACTACAATAGAAGTGAAAGTAGCAGACACAGCATGCAACTTTTCGGCGACTTAAAATCGAATTTTGTTTCTGAATGTGGCCGAAATTGTATCATTTTATGCGCCTTCATTGTTAGGTTTGGAAGCATGTGGTAATTGAAGTTTTTGACAACAGATATTTTACTTTCAATGTGACACGTATGTAAATAAAACAGTTTTTTAGTTTATAATTAATGCCCCCCACAACTTCGTTTGCGTCACAATTTTCATTAATGCGCCGCTTCTGTTGGTCGTAGCGTGATAACCTATAGGCTTCTTCTATAGATGAGCTATCCAACACTAACAGATTTTTTCAATTTGAACCAGTACCTAGTTCCTAAGATTAGCAAGCTCATCCAAACAAACAAACTATTCAGATTAATGAAATTAATTATAGATTTTGTTTAATTGATTTAGTAGTACACACTTTTTATTTGATGTTTTATCAATCAATTCACCAAAGGCTTTTTATATTGCGGTAGATATTAGCGTCAGCGATAAATCCGCCATTGTGCCCATAGAATTAAATTTTTGTAAAGAGCTGTGTAACAATTTTCGTGTACCTACAATGCAGTAAATTCTATCTATGTGTAGTTTCACACCCACTCCAGAATGCACTATTTTCAAGTCAACGACCTCACACAAATTAAACCTCACTATACCAGCCTGAAGAGCGCAACCTCAGTCATGTAACAACTTCAATTACCAACATAGGTACCATAATGAAAATGCTAATTAGTCTACCACTTTTGACTGCAATTACCACTATGAAAATATTCAGCGCTAGTGTTGTTCCAACGACTATTATTCTTGTTCCAACAGAAATAAACATCAACATCGTTTGATGAAAAATAAATCGAGCTGACGTCTTTGCCTTTGACTTGGTATTGTGTATACAAACAGGGTAAATACTGAGTTCGTTAGTTTTGTGACGTACTTAGTTACTTACACTTTTGATGGTTCGTGGTTTTTTGATGTTTATAAGGGGCTTTATCATGTCTTGCGTGTTTTCACCCGTGCACCGTTCTGGTCCGCATGCGGGCTGCTCGCATCCTATCATTGCAAACATGTTTTTTCTGTCATGCGGGCGGCACGCGTGCGAATGCGGATTGGCAGCGGGCACACAACCCGCGTGCGTGCTACTCGGATGCGGGCGGTGTTCTTTTGTCTTGAGTGTTGTTTTTTTCGTCACGTGTTTAGTCACTCTCGACTACATAACACTGCAGCGGCAAACGAAATCTTTGTCTAGTGTGTGGTCAGGAGCGTGCCATCACCCGCATGCGGCCGAGATCCGCGCTCGGGCGAAAAACGCATGATAGGAAAAGGGACTTCAGTTTTGGTACAATTTGTCATTTCCGTACCAAAACATTTTTTGAAGTTCATAATGAAACGTTAAAATCTCTATTCACTACCTTTACAATGTAAATGCCAAAAGCAATTCACTAACACAATATTAGTCATGCATTTTCATTTCGACCAACAATTCAAACACAAAGACACTCTTCTCGAGTTTAAATTAAAAATATCGATTGGAGGGAGTTCAAAAATAATTTGAATCGAGTAAAAAGCGGACGTATACTATATCGATGTACTCTCGAGGGCCATTGTCGAGTGGAACTGGCACGCAACATCCCCCCGCAACGTTCCACTTTTGAATCTGGAGAACCGAGGCGGTTTCAACGACTTTTTACGTATATTTTTTTTTTATTTCACTTTTTTTAACAGAGATTGCGGCCAGCGTTTTGCTCGAGTTATGAATCGTTCCGATTATTATGTTTGCCAGTGTTACGATATTCAAACTCATTTATTTCACGAACAATAGTACCTAAGTTTAAAGGTAAAGCCTTTTATGTTTTGTTCTAATACCTTTAGCGTTGGAAGAGAGGAAATGTATTACGCTTAGATAAATAAATAAAGGCTGAGTAGAAGACGTGCAAAGAGCAATAAATGTCAGGGGTTTGATGAGCACTTGATTATTTCATGTTTCCCTTTTCCCTAAAACTAATCCGGATTGTAGGCGTGACATTCACACCTCTCTATACTAATCTCAATTAAGCTGGCCGAATGTTTATGGCTGTCGTTTCGCACTTGACCGTTTCCCGTTAGGGCTGGTCTCGGTGAGTGCTCGCAGGACAATTTATGAGCTAACGCATGTGACGTGTTGACCGACAATTGTGGGGGGAGAAGAAAAATGGCGGCACGATTGCTGCCTGTGTTTGTATGCCTCTTTTCATTTGTTTCATTCGTGTAGGATGACTGGTTAAATAGATGAGAGTCGCTGAGCATCAAGTTTGAAAAATTCATTAGCGAGCTATATTATTCATTTTTTTATATAAAATATACATTTCCAGGTGTTCAGTGAACGCGCAGTTCAGTGTCCTATCACTAAGGCAAGCAGAATTGTGTGATTTTGTAAATTAGTATCATTTTAATTTACTGAAAATGTTTATGATCGCGGCTAAATGATAACAGCCGCACAGATCGATCTTCATGTTTAACCAGAGCTTGCCGAGGTCGGCCCGTGGATGAATGACCATCGATTACATACAGAGACTTCTCCATATTTCGGAAAGCAAGGTAGCTCGTTGGTCCCGGTTGTCATTTGTAGATCTTTGACAGTCGTTACGGATAGTCAGCCAGAAAATCTGACACAAGTCTTGCCAAGGGGTATCGTAAAACCCTGTTACTGGGATGATGAGATCAGATAAGCAGTCGCTCCGCAACCTTGAACCAAATGCGTTTTAATGTGAAAATGAAAATTGAAAGATTGTTGTGTGATTAAAATTATGCTTTTTTTACTCTTTATAGGCATAATTACGTTTGACCGCTATCTCACCTGATGTTAAGGTTGTGCAATGATGCGGTCTAAAGTGGAGCACGCTTGCCTAGAAGTAACCTATTCACTCTTGACTTAAAGACTCCCAGGTTGTAGCTATCAGGAAACACAGACTCAGGCAGGGAATTCCACTCCTTAGCTGTAAGCACAATGAATGTATTCCCTTAACGTTTTGTGCGTATAGGTGGGATGTCCACCATGTACCGGTGGCGCATCGCCGTACGTGTAGTGGTCCGATGGTGGAATGGGCTTGGCGGAATTAAATTATGTAATTCCGGCGCACACTCCCCAAAATGTAACCGATAGAAAACCGACAGGCCAGCAACTCAGCGTCATGCTTAATATGATTCTACTAAAGTGGCCAATTTAGCCCCTTGGTAAGACTGCAAATCGACCCCTACATAGTTGGGAAAAGACCAGGCAGATTGTTTTATGTTCCTACATATACCTACTAGTGTTTAAATAATAACAATCTTGATGTGTATTTTTTTTTATTTAAAACTCAGTTTTAATAATAAACTTCTAAGTACTAAAAACCAATGTAAATACAACAACAACGATAAGTATATAATTGTAACCGTAATTTTAAGAAGTAGTTTCTTTGTTTAGTATGTGTTTGAGTAAAAATTCACATAACGATTGTTTAACTTTATTTAACTACCCAAACCTTTCTAGTATAGTTTTGTTTTCGTCTTGCTCTTCTTATCCCATTTGGTTACTTTAATATGGTAGTCCGCTGCTGCAGTCCTCTTTAAAACCCATAATATATAGCGAAAGTGAAAGTTACATGCACTTTACACGGGTTGCCAAGACAGCGCTTTCCGTGTTGGCGCCTGCATTGTTCCGTGCGCGCCAACCGCCAAACACGTGAACATACTCAATTTTGAGCAAAGAGGATTTATTGCTTTACCTTAGCGCTAATATTAGTTTGTGTACAGTCGCCAGCAATCAAATTTGAATCCAATCTCTTTTGCGTTAAAGTTGAAAATCTAACAGAGAAATTTGACAGATTGTTGTAACTTGATGTGCTGGCGACTGTACCAACAATAGATGCTCAATTTAAGCTCATAAGTTGACACTAGTCAGGTAACGTAGACTAGCACATACCGGTAATTTCGTAATGTCAAAATGATGGCATTAAGTCCACCTCTGTACTCTTTTTGTGCTGAAAGTGTTTAATAAATAAATAAATGCAATCGGTCGCATAATTATGTTTTGATTTTGATATTGCAACCGTTGACAATTTTTAAACACAAGATGCGAGGGATCTGGAGTTATTTTGGAATGTATAAAAAATGCGATTTATTAGTTGCGCAATTTTATTGGGGTGCCAATTTGATTAGGAAAAACTCAAAAGATCAAGAACTTTCTTTTTGTCTTCTTGATGTTCTATACTTGGCTGTGATTTACGTGTCTGTTCCAAAGGGGTTCGAACTTTTTTTTGTCGGAGTTGGCTTAGCCCCCCACCGCAATATTTTTTAATGATTTTCATTGTTCTCACATGGCGACTTTACCTTAAGATATCTCGGCAACGTGACACTTTAGGGTCTTCTACCATATATGCTTGTTAAATCGTGCGCCGCAACTTTAATCAAAAATCAAAATGGTGGCGGGGGAGCCATGTCACAATGGTTCTATTGCATCCAAACCGTTCTGCGTTATTGATTTCAGAACCACCTTACAGGAAATATCAATTCTTTTGACAGCGTAACTCCGGAACCAAGTAACCAACGCAATAAGCAAAAGGCGTAACTAGACTGATAAAAGAACTCAATAAATAATATTTCTGGTCTCTTGCCAAAGTCTTTGACGATAATATAAGTGCGATAATAAATCATTCATAAAAGATGCAATTATTCTTGCTTGGTCGTTTCAGTGTTGAGCAAACCTTTTGGAAAACCTTCCAATAAAATTGTCTATGAGTTTTCCCGCCGACCTATCGACCATTAGTACTGTGTTGATGTATCTTAGGGTAAGTAGATTTTGTTAATTTTAACAAATAATAAAATTATATGAAAATTAAGAAGAAATTGATCTGGAACGCATCTAAAACGGAAAGTCATATTTTATTAAGCAGTCAACAAACGACCCAAGGATCAGATTTTAATATTACTTGAGTCGTTTTTATTTTATAAAAGAAATTCGGTTTTGTTGATTAGTTTAGTCGACAAGTTGAAAATGGTACAAAATAGAGATACTGCTCTTAAAATTATGTGCGATAGCTCATTGGATCCGGAATGACGCCTAGAAAAATGTGCCAAAAGCGTGTTTCAGCACATAAAAAATTGCAAAAGTTATAAACAATTAAAGATGAAAAAAATGGCATTTCGTTTTTTGCCAATATTTCATAAAATATTAATATTTAAGAAATTTCAAAAATAGAGTTTGAAAGAGGAGGAAATTTCCAAAATTACACAGAGAAAATATAAGAAAATAACAGAGTGTGTCTCTATTCAGTTTTTGTAAAGCCACTTCACACGTGCAGTCATACCAGTTGTTTTGATAGACTTGATAATAGTTTCGTAAAATAATTCAACCATGTGCTTTTTACCTACTTTCGTAATATTTTTAGGGTTCCAAACATCCGTAAAAACGGAACCCTTATAGGGTCACTCGGGTGTCGGTCTGTCCGTCTGTCTATCTGTCTGTCCGTCGCGAAAATTGTGATATACTATAGATTTTACTGTTATACGAAAAAATTACATTGATCATGCTATAAATCACAAAGCAAGTCGACGAGTGAACCATTTTACAAAATTAACTGAACAAGCCATAAAATTAAAAAGAAAACGATTTTATCATGTGATAAAATCTTAAAGTTTACCGTCAGACTGTAATCTTGATGCGCATACGCACCGGATGAGCAGGAAAAGAAATAACTCAGAAATAGTTTGGACAGAACTATAAAAATATGCATGAATTTTATGACCGTCACCTAGATTCTGGTAAGCGAGTACTTTTGGGTTGTTCAGGGATATTTACACGCTACGTCTTGTCGGGTTTATCGTAGGTCACATTTTGTTCCCGTAAGCTAAAAGATGTTTATCAACAAACATACTTCAGTGGTGTATGATGCGTGTTAAAGCTGCGATCACACTTGTAGCACTGCCACGCGAACGATGCCGCTGAGATCGCATTTCAGCGTAAATATTTTGGCAGTTTTCTTGACAGTGAAAACCCGTGGAAGACTGAAATTCTGTTCCTAGACTAACTAAATGCTTAAGAGGGCAGGCGACACGTTGAGCTTTTCACGTGACTGGCACTTCTATCTATCTGCTAAGCTTTTTTCCAGACAGTTTCTTGCTTTAAAGTACTGAACATCTGTTCCTTACTTTAAATATATGGCCCTTCGGGAAAGTCGCACATGTGAGGCGGGAAACGTGTCTTTAACATAACACGGTTACGTAATGTGGTCAGAGAAACGCGCGAAGACGCGGAACGTAACGCGTCAGGGTGATATATGCGCGGTTTGAATTAATTCGGAATGTGGGTAAAGTATATCATGTGTGAAGTCTGTTCGCGGCTGTTAAATATTATAATGCTTTTTGTGTTTTTTTTTGTTGTTATTTTGTTGGAGTGTACTGTAATTTCGAACTATCAAATAATAATTGTTGTTTTATCTGGCTCGATTAAAAAAAATGCTAAAATAAAATATAATTTTATACATTGCATTCATATGGTCTGGATTTAATGCCATATTTTTTACCTTTTTTGTTGGTTTAATCTGTGTTAGACTAAATTTTTAATATTTAGCCTTAATTTGTCCCAGCAATTTCCACGCCATTGGCAAAAACAATAATAAAAAACTAGTTGCAAATCTACCAAACTCAACCTCGACTATGAAATCAGAAAAAAGGGGAAAATAAATCGAGAAATTGCCAGTACAGCGGGACAGCACGTACGTTCATGTGCTCAGCGCATACGTTTCTGACAAATAGTCGGAAACTGTTGAAACTACGGGCTACCAACCGTAATATATTGCAGCTTAGAGCGACGCTCCGTACTACGTAGCTTTCGTACTCGCTAAAAATCCTATGGGACCGCTACCAACGGTTGTCGAACGATCTCTCGATTGAAATATCGGAATTTGAATACCGTTTTGGGATACTGGTCGCCAGTATATCCAGCGGAAAATGCCCGTGTATTGGTTCATGTTTGCATTTGATGTTGGTCCGTTATTGTTTGGTATTTTGTTAGCTCGACTTTAAATTCAGTTATCACATTTTCATGGCCGTGGCAAGCTAGTTTCCGGATCAACTTTGTGCGCCGGAAATGATAACAGTCTTTGATCAAATGTCAAACGCAGTACTGAATATGGTAAACGTAAATAACGTTTCTTTTTCAAAATCTTGTCTATTAATTTAAAATGTTCTCGAAAGTAAAAAATACGCAACTGAAGTGGTTAAGCATATTTTACTTTCACCTACGTTTTATAAAGCTATTAAAATGCCTTAAACCTATTTAGTGAATTAGACCATTAGTATCAAAAGACCACGCGCAAAGGTAATTTATTATTCAGCCAATACCTTTTTGATCTTTATACCTCATTATTCTCGAACACAGTCTTGTGGCAAAAATATGATTTACACTTATTATGTACGTGTATAATTATAATAATTTATTTGACATATTCGTGTCGTCTGTAGTAGGGTACCTGGCGTGTTTCCAGACGAACTATTAATATGCCACAGATAATATATTTTACGGAGGTGCAACCGAGTTTGTTTACTCTATGCATCGTGCATCTAGGTGAGATTTCTATGAATATTTTGATTCAGAAATTGTGTTATATTTATTGCGTTTTGATGGGTCATTAGTTGAGCTTGTGAATTGAAATCTGAACATAAATTATATGATGCGAATTGATTAATCAGTTTCACATCTATTTGTCTTTATGAAAGGTGGCTTAAAGAAACAGCTGCACCCAATACAAAAAATAAATCAACAGTGTTGTCGCGGCGCGTCGCCTTCAAGGGAACGCGCTCGCGTCTCGGGCTCCTCGCGTATTATTAACCGGGAGTCGGGACGGACGATCTGGCCAGGATCGACGCCCCGCTCCCAGCACTGCAGCGAGCAGAAAGAGAAAGAGAGAGAGAGAGCAAGAGCGAGAGCACGAAACGCGTCGGCGGCGGTGGCGGCGACGCGACGCGACTTGTTAAAGAGTTGTTTAAACTCCGTAGTTAGGGAGATATTTATTTACCTGGGTCTATTGTTTGAGATTTGGTTTTCCGAGAAGAATCTTCAATAGTTAGGGAGGTTTGCTTCGCATATATATCGGTTGTTAGTTCTTACTAGCTCACACCATGGATTCAGCTCACCATCTGTTGGTTAAAATTTTAAATTGATTCCTACCATTCTATATAATTTGAAATATATAACACATAGTCGTTTCTGGTATCTCTGTTTTGGATTTGGAGTCCCAGCCCAGAGATGTTCTACACGTACCTATCTGGCTAGGACTAATTCATTTACATGCACCACTAGGCTCTCTTATAGTATGTTAGTTATTAAAGCGGATGACAATATATCGACTTCCCTGGAGCTGTAGCTTAGAGCATGCTAATTAAACTCTTGGAACAGCAGCTTCGAGCTGCTGATTAACTCCCTTGTGGAGCCGCAGCTTCGAGCCTGCTAATGAAACTGGAACAGCAGCTTCGAGCTGCTGATTAACTCCCTTGTGGAGCCGCAGCTTCGAGCCTGCTAATGAAACTGGAACAGCAGCTTCGAGCTGCTGATTAACTCCCTTGTGGAGCCGCAGCTTCGAGCCTGCTAATGAAACTGGAACAGCAGCTTCGAGCTGTCGAGTAACTCCCTTGTGGAGCCGCAGCTTCGAGCCTGCTAATGAAACTGGAACAGCAGCTTCGAGCTGTCGAGTAACTCCCTTGTGGAGCCGCAGCTTCGAGCCTGCTAATGAAACTGGAACAGCAGCTTCGAGCTGCTGATTAACTCCCTTGTGGAGCCGCAGCTTCGAGCCTGCTAATGAAACTCTTTACTTTACTTCTACCGTATGTACCCATCAATGTTATACATACAACAGCGGATCATTTGTGTTAGGTAACGAGAGTGAGCATCACAGAACCATAACGGGTTAAATTCTTAGAATCTAAGTAATTAGGTAGGGAATCACTGCACTATTTTCAAGCGCTACCACTTAGCTTTATTTATCTCTGATGAGTCGCTACCAAGCTGGACGCTCCCATCAGCACCAAACACTTTGCTTCTTTACCAGAATATATCAGTTACACTATTGCACTCACATTGAACTAAACACCTCGCCATTTTGTCGTCATACCCGTCTACTTTGCCGCCTTTACCGGCGTAAAAGGCGGCAAAGAACCACAGATTACCTATTGACACTAAGTGAGCGTCATAACCATGAACTAAAGTGCTCTTTATCTGTGACGGTCTCTTTGGGTTCGGTGTTGCCAGTAAATCGCTTCATGCTGACTAGTTTGTTACATGTTTCGCCCTAATAATATTAATTTTACTCAGTTACCTGTTTAATTCGCCGACTACACTCGCGACAAGTGTGGTCGGGACACTACACAAAACACTGATATTCACGTACGACAACATTTTAAAAACATGCTCAAAACAAAATACAAACACACAACGCAAAAATAAAACGCATCAATATCACAGTGAACTGCACCGGACATCATTTTAAACAAAAAACAAACGTGTAAATCTCTGCATACACCTAATTTAAATGCACATTCATACAAGTCATAACATTGCATCTTTTACATTTTTATTTCATTAAATACATTTTTAATATCTTCGCCCACAGACCAAAGACAAAAGTTTTATGAGGGAGGTGGGAACGCGGAGTTTATAACCTAGCTTTAACTGGCTTCTGTTCCCGTTAGTTATTTTTCTTTTAATAAGGAAAATGCAAGGGCAATACTTGTTCTTCCAAGGAGACAACTCGTAAACTACGGGTATTTCCATTACCAAGGCAAGCTACATGAACAACAACAAAATAATGTTCTGTCTTTTTTTTTTATATACGTCAGCGTAAGAAACAGGATTCCTTTGATCCTTGAAAAACTCCTCTTTATACGCCTAATTTGACGTCTCATTGTCATAATAAATCGATTATGAAAATGTCATACAGTTATTCGTTCTGCCGGTCTAATTTTGCTGACATCTCACCGTGTACACTTTGGTGGAGTGAAAGACAAGTGAGCTGTCATTCCATCTTGTTTGTATTGTTTAACAGCTCACTTGCTCACTTCGCCTCAGTTTTCACTTCGACATGTTTACAGAATCGCACTGCTGAATAGCTCCGTCTCTCTCTGAGGGGAAAACATTGTGATCATTCAGGAAAACTCAGAACGTTGCCGTTTTACTTTTAATGAAGATTACACCAGTCTTTATGATACCAGACTGCCTTTTTGATACCCTTCTTTTGGAGAAATAAGAAGAATTACCTTGCCAACTACTGATAAAAACTACACGGTGATCCCTCAGCCTCCGTGTCGAAAGCGCGGAAACACATCATGACATCTGCCGGCCGATTCTGTAAAAAACTCACCGTGAAAAGGTGAAGCGAGGATGAAAGTGATTGACAACTCACTTCACCTCATATATTTCGGTGAGTTTATTGCAGAATATCACTATGTTGGGCTTTGTAATATCAACATTTAGCGATGAATTTTACGACCTAAGTGATGTAAAATGTAACAACAAAATTGTGTAGGATTATAATATTAACAAAGTATATTTCCCTGGCAACATTTAAACGTTATACTTGTACAAATTATCGTGGGAGTATTATTTATACTGTCTTCATGTCGACAGGTTAGTCCGCTTTGATGTCGGCTCGCCATTAATTATTCCTCTTTATTTTGTTTTGTTTTGTTTTTAAAGGAAAACAACGTGGAAATAATGGAATTGGATGTTAAGGATGTTAATAATGAGAAATATTTTGCGGCTTTGGATAATTTTGAGGATAATACAGTTTGTAAAGGTTGTAATAATATCTCTTGATTTTTAATTTTCTTGTTTTCTTACTGTTGGTAGGTAACTTTGTATCGAAAATGAGTTTCATCAGGTATTTATTTTTAGAGTTTCGATTGACTAAACACTTACGTCAAAGATTTATTTCAGAATTAAAAATATTTCAGTTCAAAGTTATGGCGCATACCGCGGTGCACGCTGTGCACGGGCACGCGGCGCAGTTTAGCTGTGTGGGTTCATTTCTTGATAACGTGGATCTACACTTCCACTGCAGTACACACTACATACCCACGACTATGTACAGTGTAGCGTGACCCACCGCGGCACACGGAGAGGCTACGCACGATGCGTAGCGTCTCCGTGGCTTTTTTTTTTTTAGGGATGGGAAATCATCCAATGACTCCTCCCGCTCTGGGTGTAGCGGGAGGGAGTGTCAGACTTCTACTGACTAAAACCCATCCATGTTCCTTCATTGCCCTTTGTGTTCCGGAGCCACGGTGTCTCTTGCGAATAATCTCGCGACTTCGGCAGGCGTCGGCCCTTTCGGGCCCCTCTGTGTGCTGACTCTCTTTGAGGCGCGCGTGGAACACTAACGCGCCATCGACACGGCCTGTCGTCACTAGACGGACGGACGGCGAGCCACCCATAGCTCGCCGTCCACAGGCCCGCGCCTACGGTGGCCGAAGGTCACCAGGTGGTGTCCCCCGACGCCCGCGGCGTCTACCACGGCGGCCGGGACGAGAGGGTCTCCTCTCCCTCTCCGCCACCTCCTTCGCTAGCATGACTGCTTCGCAGAAGGAGGCAACGGCGTCCCATTCCGTCTCGCTCCGGACCATGGCTTGGACCAGGGCCGGACGCGAGAGGTCGCCGCCGATCGCCAAGCGTGTCCGTGTCTTGCAGTGGAGATTTCACCGGAAAGTGGCAAACTATGTAAGATGAAATAACTTCAGAGTTTGTGAACTCTCGATAAATTGTCAACTGAACATTCAGAATACTTCTTTACGCATCAATATTTTATAGTTTATTATTCGATCCATTCCGAGAAATTGTGAACTCAATTAAAATGGCAACCAATCAGAGTACAAGCCTACAAGTAACTAGGCTCTCATTGGTTGGTTCATATATGACGCTCATATGAGCTTGTTTCTTTATCAAAAGTCAAATCACTCAAATTATTTTATAATCTTTAGTTTACCAGTTTCCGTTGGCAGAGTCAATCCCATATATTTTCATGCAAGGCGAAGCCTCACACGTGCGTCGCGGTGGATTTCCGCCTTTAAGAGATCGATTGATCATGAAAATGAGGTAGGTAAAAAAGACTGCCAAATAACCTGTTTCATTGTTAAATTTTTATGATTTACCTGTCATGTTATTAAATACATATCTTGAAACAGTTTTGGTAGGAACAACAAAAAAAAACATGCGCCTACAAGAACGTCTTCTATTTACCTAATACTTACATATTTCAGCCACGCACGCATCGTTTGTCTATGGTATACGCACAAAATATATTATCTGTGCCTTCCGCCATTGTTGCCGGTTGGCGCGAAAGCGAAACATATGTTGTGATATACGGCGACGACACTTCTTTTGTATCTCGATTCGGTAATAAAAGCTTATCTTTTACACTGATCTGGAGGTAAAAGAAAGCGGGATAAGTGATTGTGTTTTGTTAAGTATTCATCGCATAAGGTTTTAGCTAAGACATCGCCATTTTCTTGTCCCAATTCACTCATATCTGGAATATGGAGTCCATACTTAGGTGACAAAAAAGCAAAGGCGGGCAAAGGTTGTTAAGGGTATAAACCCTTATTAACCTTTGCCCAATGCTTCGCTCGCGTTAATAAGGATCTGCATAAATAAAAAGTACGCTAGATATCCCTCTCCAGGGTCCCTGACTGCCTCTGTTCCAAAATGCATCATAACAAATAAACTGACTTTCGCATTTATAATACAATATATTTGTTGGGATGCCATAGGCATATTTTATTTCAAAATACCTATGTTTTTTAGGGTTCCATACCCAAAGTGTAACCAATGGAATATCCTATTACTAAGTCTCCGCTGTCCGTCGTCCGTACGTCCGTCCGTACGTCCGTCCGTCCATCCATCTGCTCGTCCGTCCGTACGTATATCTGTCTGTCTGACAGCGGGCTGTATCTCAGGAACCGTAATAGCTAGACAGTTGAAATTTTCAGAGATTGTGTATTTCTATTACCGCTATAACAACAAATAGTAAAAATTATGGTTTATAGTAGGTACGGAACCCTTCGTGTGCGAGTCCGACTCGCACTTGGCCGGTTTTTTTTCTCAAAGGAGACTGTGTTTACGACACCCACGGCTGGATGGGTCTCGATGTAAAACAGAGAGATCTGAGAATGTCTCTTTTAGTTTTTACTTTATTTTTGATAGTTATTAAAAACTGGAAGATAGCTACCCCTTTTCTTATTATCTCTAAGCGTGTAAGATCGCTTCGCCACTCCCGTTTACTCATCCCAAATCTACCTACATATAGACAAAACTCCAAATAATTTATGACTTCTGGTGGAGTCATGATACTCAGTAAATAATGGATATGACCCTAGAGAGAGTTGCTCGGAACAGATAATTTAAGATGTCTAGTTATGTATCCCTTAGTTAGGGATAACCTAACTCATGAGCCTAATTTTGACACATTATTAATAGACGTCCTTGAACTTAGGGCTTGCCTAAATGTTCATTTTGACAGGGTTGAGTAAAATGTAAGTTAGGTTTGTTACTTTAATTTATCTTCAGATAATTATGCTGTAATAGCTGAACCGTGAAACCGGGTTGGTGAGTTGAAAGTCGTGAATTAATAACTTATCTGACGAGAAATGAAAAAGTTTAAATAAGATTAGTGATTAGTCTAGCATAAAAAATACTAAGTACAGGTATTTTTTTCATATTTTCTGATCAAATCCTACGTATAACAACAGAAAAAAAAAGATTTTATTTTACGTAATTACGATTCTTTTTCAAATATAGAACACTCATATCTTCAGTAAATAAATAAACCTTTTTAATATAAACTCAACGCCCACAGATTTTCCCTCCGTTTTTTTTTTCTTCTATTGTGTTGCCAACATAAAAATTCCAAAGGCAGCGCCAATGAGGGGCGGAGGCGGTGCAGGGGTGCCAATTTTACAGCCCAATGGCGCGAGAGAGCCGATTGGAAAACGCTGATGACTATGTAGTGATTATACTCCGTGTTCTAATTTTGTGTGCGTGGTTCGAAATATGATTCGAGCAGTTATGATTTATAGGCGTACAGAATTTAGTTAACGAGAGGTAAATCTCTACAGGTATTGTTGAAATCCTTTGTGACCTTTGTAATATCAAAGTTCAGTTGAAATGATTTGTTTTGTGACCACAGTGAAACTGGATTTATTATGAATCTGTTATCCCATAACTTTTATATAATAAGTAAATCTTTATAAACCTAACTTAAAATCTGCTTTTGAATGTCATAATAGCTGCTCTAGTCTAACGCTGAGGCCATGGAATTAGTAAGTACCTTCTATTCAGGTTGAATCATGAAGAAGTTGTAATATAATAACGTTCTCTGTACTTTGAGCCAACGATTGTAAAAAAGCTTTCAAAAACCTACTTCTAATAAAGTAAAGTAACATAAATATTCCTTTTCCATCGAAAACTTTCAACATAAATGCCCGTAGCGAAACGTTCGGGACTTTGGACACGTTATAAGCAATATTCACAAATTGACGTGGGGACGTAAGTGTTCACTTTGTACTCTCACTTATTGAAACTCTCGAGTATTCAGATTGATGTGAAAATTACAGCCCTTTCGGGAACGTTCGAGGACGTTCCACGATTCGATGTGATTGAGAGGCGACGCTTTTACGAGAATATTATTATAAAAGTTCTTATTAAAGTGAATCGGCATTTAAGTTATTGAAGGCATATTAAATAAGTAATACTGTTATCTACCTACCTACATTTTATTAAAGCTAGGTTAGTGAGAATTTATTTTCTGGAAAGCCCGCGAAAAAAGTAGGACCAATTTCTGAATTCAAAAATATCATAATTATTTAAGATGGTCGGAACCGTCCAATCATTTGATTAATTACATGATTAAATTTGATGGAAAATGCATTTTAACACTAATTATAAATCTCGAAGGCTGTTAAATCGTCTACACAAACGCCATTACAAAGTCACTGCGGCTAAACAAAACATAATCACAAAAAGCTCCCATTCAGAACTATCGCAGCGGCGCACTATTCACGGTGTGATAGTATCGCGACGTCGCGTTGTCGCTCTGTCGCGTTGGCGCGCCGCTCCATCCGGCGTGTGTCGCGGTACGCGCTCAAAAGGCTTCATCTTGTTGTTTTGTACCACGACACAAGGCGCCGTCTACAGGACGCTTTAGTTGTGAAGTTAAAATGTTGCAGTGGTTTAATTGAAGTACCCCATCATGACTTGTTGTACTGCAGAAATTTCTGGTCTTAGATTTATTTTTCCGTAACATTCAATCATATCGAAGTCAAAATCAACACCTAGCAACCGTGATAATTAGACGACTAATGTAGAAGGACTAGTCCATCTTCTCATTTGTATTTTTTGTACGTGTCCCAAATAAATATATTTTTATTCTCGGTCGCTGATGGGTTGCTGTCAGGTTTAAAATAACCGTGATATTCTCACCACAGCGCAAAGAATTCTGAGCCACTGGTTTTTTCGTATACAAATGATAAACTAGATATACAGGTTCGCAAAAGTTCCGCCTTGGGGTTCCTACCTACTATGCCAAAGGGCAATGGAGCGCAGTGTTCTAAGTTTAAAAAAAGAATCGATAGGGTACAAAACGTGGTGTTCAAAACAGATATCACAACACTAACGTGGCCAAAAAAAGCTGCCAGGCTGAAATGGGACTGGCCAGGTCACACCGGCTGCATGTATAGTGACCGTTGTGCAAAAAAAAAAATCACGCAATGGGTGACATAGGAAGGACGTCGTTAGTCTCACAGTAAAGATTTTTCATAAAGATGAGTTTCGAGCTTAGCATTATTTCTGATACAACTTGTAGATCCTAGAAAATTAATTAAACCACCTCTTTGAATATACTTACAAATTGGTACATTGGTCAGGTTCAGAGTTGTGTGACGAACTCGGAATCACTCAGGGCTGTCACAAATATGAATATTCATGTTGGACCAGTACAAATTATACTGGAGCCTATTAATATTTATGATTGAATAAATACTTACTACGGAATTCACAGATGACTAGCAAATGTGGCTTCTGGGCGAGAATTAATATTTGAGTACGTTTTAACCAATGATATATAAAACTATAGAAACGTTGTCCGCACTCTAAAATGACAACATGAAATGAAGCCAATTGGCCACATCGCGCTTAGTTACGCACCAACTTGTCGCGCGACACTACGTTTGTTTTGATGTCAATTTGACTATTACTTATCATGTGACGTAACTGAAGATGTATATTTATCTCCCTCTAGCAACAGGTATCCCGCCGTACGGTGACATATTTTCTTTCCCTTTCTTCATGCGTATTAGTATCTAGTATTTTCGCCGTTTTTAAGCGCCGCGATGTTGGTTTATGACGTGTCTATATATAATACGTCATTGGTTTTAACTGTTAGTTTGATAACGTGGAATATTCTGTTTGCTTCTAAATATACTTAGGGCGGATTTCACGATAGAAACTGATCGCGATCAAGCTGCTTCCAAGAGTTGTCAGTGTCAATATTCCATAGAAAATAATGACCCCGACAGCTCGTAAGCGTGGTTCATATGTTGATCGCGTAGATTGACGAAATCCGCCCTTAGGCTGCGTTTCCACCAGATATGTGCGATGGAAATGTGTCGTGCGAGGATGTCTAGCTGTGCTGTGAAAATGTGTGGGTGTTTCCACCAAAGCTGTGCGATGAAAATGTGCCGAGGATGTGTAGTGGAGTTGTGAAAATGCGCATTAATGTGTGGTGCGAGGATGCGTTACGAAGTTGTGAAATGTGTCGACGGGGGTGCGGTATAGTGGAAGCGGAGTAACGCGAACGCCTGCCTGCCGCTCACGTCTCACTTTGTTGTCGTTAGCGCTTGTAGGCGTACGCATGTCGCACGGTTGCGTGGCATATTGGAAGAAAAATTAACTGGCTGGTACAGTATGCGCAAACTTCGCAACACATCCTTCTCAACACACATTCCTCGCAACACATCCCTCGCAACACATCCCTCGCACACATCCCTCGTACACATCCCTCGCACACATCGCTCGCTTGTTTTATATGCGCAAAAATCTAGCTCCGCTGAGCCGTTTCCACCAGAGCTGTGCTGACTGAGGCGAGGTAAATGAAGCGATTCTATTGGTTCTTTACAAACACATTCCTCGCTACATATCCTCGCACATCTCTGGTGGAAACGCAGCCTTAGTTGGTAGTTTGAGACTTAGGATTTGATTATTTAGCAGTACCTACAGGAACAGTAGTTCTACTTGGCGTAAAACTTCTACACTGAGTCCGTAGCCTCTGTCTTAATGAATTAATTATGACGATACGATACGTTACGATTCTTTGGGCTAAGCGTCATCGCGTCGGGGGACCGCTAATAATATACAAGTAGTAAATACAAAAATTTGCGGTCTCCCGAGGCGATGACGCGTGGACCAAAGACTCGTACCTCTAAACAAAAAGGATCAATACCTCCATGTAGTTTTTTTACTTTTTAAATTTTTTATTTTAATTTTTATGTCGAGGTTTTTATTTTTTTTATGTTCCATGAAGAATAATAAATATGGACTCAACAGACAATACAATAATGCTTGATTTAATAAATGTCAATTGACACACCTAATCGTAGGTACATATTATAAGTAGACAATTTCCTTGAGTACGCACAATACAGAAGATTCTTTTATCATTATACTTCAGTAGGTATCACAATAATAATTGAAAAAGCTATCTTAATCCCCCTATAATACTAAGGATATAAAAACTCCGAATCAACTGAGTAATAAAGGTTAATACCCTCAGACGTTGAAATACGAATATGATAATGTAATTTCTCGCAATGGCCGCGATATTGCCTTCCATTAAATGACTCCAATATCGGTGTGGTTATGAAAACCGAAAATGTTAATCTACGACACTGTTATCTTTCACTTCTGGAATATTAAGGAACTAAATTAAAATGTAGCACTGGATTTGACACATTTTTCTGATGGAACTTTAAAGTTTTGTTCATGATGGATAACGCTTCTATACGCACAAAAGGTTTTGGGAATATTTTGAGTATGTGTACAGCCAAGGAGTGGATTTCCATGCTGGAATGCTGAAGTCTGTCTTTCCTGATAGTTCAACCTAGGGGACTTTTAGTCAAGAGTGAAAAGGTTACTTAGGTATAAGTAAGCTTACTGCATCGTAGACCACAACATCGCTTTCCGTCAGGCGAGGTTCTGGTCAGGGGGGCTACTCTCTAAGCCAGAAGTTCGTAGTTTCAGGCTTAGTTGCGTGAGTATTCTACTCACCTAACTTCTAATAATTAATTACAAAAAATATAAAAAAAATTACAAAAATAAATAAATAATAATATGTAAAAAAAATTACAGCACGATTTATCGGTTATACTGTCAAATCGTGTTTTCATTCATTCTTAGGTAAACAGAGTCGAATACGCCCCGCAAATAAGCCCGAAACTAAGGACTTCGGGCTTAGAGAGTAGCCCCCCAGATACTACCAGTGAACCTACTATTTTCACGGTGATTTTTAACGTAGCAAAACTTTGGGTGAAACGAGCTCAGATTGAACTATGAATTCATCTTAACTACCTAAAACAATCCAAATACTTCCACAATTTAAACTCAAAGACACAACATTACTTAAAGATTGCTCAGCACACGCTCCACAGAGCAATAGCTCAAGTACTGGCCATCAAACCTCTTCGAATGCCCCCAGGATGCCTTTAAAGCTAGCCCGATGTAGTTACTTTGGCGCAATAAATAATTCAGTAATGTACTCGTTTAGTAGTTACCTAATGCCGGCCGTATGTACGCACTACCTTTGCCTAGATTTTGTAGTAGTTTCGAATACCCTACTGTATATTATTCATGGTAGAACTTTCGCGAAAGTTAGGCCAAAGTACTTGTAGGTAGTCGGAATTATTAACTTAGTATTTGTGGTCACTGGGCAAGTGACAAGTTTAGCATTGAGAATTGTTTGTCGTAATCAACCCTATTTTTTTTTATATGGGGAATCCTCAAATGACTCCTCTCAGCAGAGCGGAAGGAAGTGTTCCTCCAAATTTCCGTTGCGTCCCAGGGCCGCGGTTACTCTATCGAACCAAATTCTGTAACCCTGGCGGGCACCGGGCCCCGTCAATTGTGCTGACATCTCTTTGGTTTGGTAACACACGCGGCGTCCACTCGGGCAAGTTAGCCGTGTTAAGACTCCTTCTGCTGCGGCAGCTGGGGTCGTAAAGTTTTGCTCTCCCATAAATCAAACCTTAGGTTTATTTTGAACGGCGCGTTAGTGTTCCACGCGCGCCTCAATGAGAGTCAGCACACAGAGGGGCCCGAAAGGGCCGACGCCTGCCGGAGTCGCGGGATTATTCGCAAGAGACACCGTGGCTCCGGAACACAAAGGGCAATGAAGGAACATCCACTACCTCCCGCTACACCCAGAGCGGGAGGAGTCATTGGATGATTTCCCATCACAAAAAAAAACGGTTATATTTTGAATTTTTTTGCATTATGTTAGCCACTCAAAAATAAATATATTCCGAAAATTCCCTGTCCAGCGCTTTTCTTTTTGGGACAAGCCCGCCACACATTCTCAACCACTGCAACTCCTGAAAGCCAGAATCAACAGTGGCGACTGTCTTGGATCCAGCATCGAATTTAATCAGAAGAGTAAAGCGGATGAGTAGGAAATAGTAAATAAAATTTCCACTTCCCTCCTTATCAAGTAGGAGACAGATTTGAGTTAGGCCAATAGGCACCAAGGGATATACAAATGGGTTAAGCCCAGCTAAACGCTTAAGAGTCCTATTACGAATCGTAAATGCTCGTTTGCAATAGACGAAGTTACGTTGGTCTGCGTTGGGAGTACATATACAGTCCGCGAAACAATTTTGATACTTACTAGTCTGAAAAGGATTATTTTTAAAAAGAAATTAAATTTTTAGTCAGTCTGTGCTATGACGCGAGTTGCGCAATGACGTAGCTGTCGAATAAACTTGTTTATTATGTTGTTTGTGAGTGAATTAGTAATAAGTAATGTTTTATGGGTGCCTTGTGATGTGATTAATGTGTGTGCAAGTGAAAATAAACATGTTGGTAAGTATTAGCATGTTTTTTTATGATTTTCCTATCCCTTGTTACACAAGGCGTCCATGTTGTCAGAACGCTATCGTAATTGATTAATTATTAAGTCTAGCTACTTGTTCTGACTAAAAAGTAATTATTATCGCATTTTATGTTTACTGGGCAATAGATTTCAGCCAAAACATAAACAAAACAAACGAAATTTACGTTATGATTAGAATTTTTGTTCCGTGGGTCGGAAGGTAAATAATGCAAAATGGCGGGAAATGGCTAATGTTTGGTGGTAGTT
This sequence comes from Ceramica pisi, assembly GCA_963859965.1. Taxonomy (NCBI): domain Eukaryota; kingdom Metazoa; phylum Arthropoda; class Insecta; order Lepidoptera; family Noctuidae; genus Ceramica; species Ceramica pisi. Next base: position 5,151,308 of record OY982538.1, read on the forward strand.
TTTTTTTTTTTTATATATGTTTTTGTACGGTGGAGTATGTTGTTTGTTATTTATCGTTTTTAGATATAACCCAGCTACCCATACAAGTCATAAAATATATATGTTATCGATTTACTTTTTAAATTATTCCTGTTCAAAGTTCACATAATGTGTTTTTTTCACCAATATTCAATGTTTACAAATTAATTAAAAAATATAGAAACTAACCGTTATCATACACTTAACGTAAGTATAAACAGCTGTTAATCAGCTTTACAAATAACGAAACACTTGAGTGGTACCTCTATTAAGAGGCGACTAAAAAATGTTAACGTAAACATAAACATCTGGCGGGCAGCTGCCCGCCAGATGTTATTTGACCCGACGCGGTCAACGTCATCACGTGACATGTGCCCGGACCGTGCAAGCGGATAGTTAATTTGGGCGCTCGCGCGAGACTGAGGAGCGCGCGCGCTGAATTGACGCAGAATATATAGTACTTTAATTTTATTTATTGTAATTTTGTTTAATTATATTGACAAACGAAAACTAATGAAACGTATTCATTGTAGATTGAAATTTTATATCATATTAATTTATTTGATAAAATTGTTTTTATTTGGAATATAATGGACGCTGAATCAAGACATTTCTGGCTTAAATTAGGCTTTCTTTACGTTTTTTCCGTGAAAACTCAAGGAATTTAAAGAAATTCTAGAACTCCAATAAACAAGTAAAACATTCAACTTTCCTTTTAGTAATTTTAGCTTTTAAAAGATTTTATTGTAACAATGTGAATTAGACCGTCAAAGTTCCATCGCCGACATTTTTTCTTGCAAACTGAGTTCGTAAAATATTTATAGTAAATTACACGAAAAGAAAAATGAAAATGTGTAACTCTAACTTACAAGAAAGAGACTGGCACTATCGTTATTCATGATCAAATAATTAAAATATCTTACTGCTGCTGATAATTACAGCGTCAAAAATCATGAATTTCCGTAAAAAATGTAATAGGACTCTTAACTCAAGAGTAATTTAAGCAAGCTGCTGATCGAAAAGTTTATTATTCAATCAAATGTTTTATTACCCTTAGGTGCCAATACCTTCATAGCCTGCTGTCCCGCCTCCCAATTAAAAATACCCTATAAAAAGCCCTGTATAAAAGTATATTAATTCGACTCCAATCCAGCAGAAAATTGCATCAAAACAATAAAAGAAAAGATAAATCCAATTTTCTACCATTATACGGTGGCTGATAAGTCCATTTACTCTGCGTCCATTTCAACGAAGGACGCAGGTGTTATTTAGCACTAATTGAAGAAAGATAAGGGGGTTTAAAAAATCCGCAGAATCATATTAGAATCATATTATTAACCACACGACAATCTGTCAAATTTCATTTTCATCTTTATCGCTAACGCATTAGGTTCAAGGTTGATTGGGAAAATTTGACAGTGACGGGTAGCGCGATGTGCTTTCTGATTCTCTACAGTGGCCTTTTTAGACCCGCGAGTAAGACCATGCAATAAAGAGTACCTAACTAAAGCAGATGGCAGCACCTCTGTGCGGCCTGTTTCAACCAATCAGTTCTGAAGACCAATTCTTGAACTTTTTTTATTCCATTTTTGATTATGGCAAGCAGAGCCGCTGTCGACTATTCGACCAATGTCTAAAGTAAATTGGAAAAGCAAGTGTGAATTAATTAAAAAAAATCGAGTCTAAGGCTCTAGACAGACGGACCGCATTTCAACTGCAATCCAACCGCAAATTGCTGTTCGGATGCAGTTCTATTCCAGTCGTGTCAACTGCATTCAAACTGCATCCGAACTGCAATTTGCGGTTGGATTGCAGTTGAAATGCCGTCCGTCTGTCTAGAGCCTTACTCTCACACACCACACCATAAATATTACTTATTGTTTTTATAGCGGCAATAGAAATACACAATCTTTGAAAATTTCAACTGTTTACCTATTACGGTTCTTGAGATACCTATAGCCTGCTGACAGACAGGCGGACGGACGGACGGACAGCGGAGGCTTAGTAATAGGGTTCCGTTGGTTACCCTTTGGGTACGGAACCCTAAAAAAATTAGTGGGGAAAGGAACAGTAGGCACAAAAATCTTGTCTTTAAAAACTTTTCAAGATGTAGGGAATTTATAGATGTTTTAGGCTTATCTTGACAGTTTACGACTGCGAAAGATCCTTGAAAATTAACTGTCGCTGTATCGGATTGTCTTAAGGCGCGTTCCCGAGCAAAACGAAGCGCTAGCCGTTTTTTGTGCAGTTTTTTGGAGCTCTTTATCCAGAAGAAATATCAATATATAAAAAATACATTAAATTTCTACATAATCTTGGCTTCAAAATGGTAGATTTTTATTTTTTATTACTAAGTATAATGCTTAAGTAATCTCCTCACAACGAAACCACAGAAATGAGAAAAAAATACTGAAAACATTACATCTTCTCGAAAACTAACGATTATTTTGATTTTGTACTTACACTAATGGATAGGCAATTTAATTATGAACATTTCGGTAGAAATATTTTTTCAAACGACCAAAATTAGGTATTATAGCGATTTTATTCAACATTCTGAGCGTATTTGCTATTGTATCTCTAGCGCTGTTATTGAGGGGGAAAATGCTCAAGGTTATATGGTCAGGGTACGGCCTTAAAACTATGTATTCAACAGGTTCTTGGGATTTTAACCTTTTTATTAATTAGTAAATGGTCAATATTTATCTGTAAGTTTCCACGGTTGGAATTTAAAGTGAATGTTGTTTTCTGTAGTTATTTTAATAGTTTTTGTTTTCCAAACGAAGCAGGGAGCAAAACTGTTTATGAATTAATATTTCATTATATATTTAAATTACTAGACCAAAAGCAAAATGAGCAGCTATTTTCTATTTCCCTAGCATTTTGAAGTAGTTGAAAGCCAAAGCTAATTCCAATTTCAAATGAAATCCTATTGCTTTTACTGAACGGTTGATGGCCAGTTCGTCCATTCACTGTTTTCAATAAAATATCGTCGCAGGTGTACAGTCGCATCCAGTCGCACTAATTGAAGTAATAGCAGTCTGAGCGGACGAACGATTCAATTCCGATGCGCATCCTATTCAATGAGGTACACTCGGGTGGTAAAGTGATGGATGTGGCTCATATATTTTGACAAGTTTTTTTTTTTCACTGACACCAGTTCTTCAAGGTTTTACATTCCGGAAACCACAAATATGCTGAAGGGTCCGGTATTTCAGCTTTAGACTGACTATTTTGTCATAAACCGACTGTGTTAGGTTTTACATACATACACTTCTGGACACATCTATTGGCCCACCTTAGAGTTTAGGTTTCGATGGCCCCTACCGAAATATGATTGCAAGATTGAACAAAAACTGTTGATGCAGTTTTAAACCTGATACATTTTACCATCTTTTTCGATCGTATTGTTTTAAATTTGAATTCAGAATACCATACGACATGGATCTACGCCTAACAAGTCGGATATGCGCCTTGTTAAAGGCAATTGATTTTTGAATAAAAAACATGTTTTATCAAATAAAGGTTTAATTTAATAACGCCTGTTGCCTCCATGGGCATCTACCACAGCTCTCATACGATTAGGCATAGAGTTTATCAACCGCTCTATGAAATTTTGAGGGATCATCTCCCATTCCTCTTCTATGGCAGTTTTCAACTCCTGCATCGTCTGGGCAACTGGCTGACGAGCCCTAACACGTCTTTTTAGCTCGTCCCACATGTGCTCAATGGGGTTCATGTCTGGGCTTCTGGCTGGCCAGTCCATAACTGTGATGTTCACATCCCGAAGATATTCCCTGACGATGCCGGCCGCATGGGCTCTTGCATTATCATGCATAAATAGGAAATTTGGGCCCACATAGTCCGCGTATGGTATCACGTGAGGTTCTAAGCACTCACGAATGTACCTTTCAGCATTTAATGTTGGCAGCCGTGGTCCTGTAACAACCTCAAGTGGAGTTTTGCCGCTCGCGGATATACCGCCCCAGACAGTCCATAAGCCACCGCCATAAGCAACCCTCTCTTCAAAGCAGCATTGTGCGAAACGCTCTCCCTTACGTCGGTAGACCTTCCTTCCATCATTGCCATGTAACACAATTTTAGACTCATCAGAAAAGAGTACACGGCTCCAATCTTGCTGTGTCCAATTTAAATGACTGCGTGCGAAATGAAGGCGCGCTGTTCGGTGGGCTCGCGTTAGTTTGGGCCCTTTAGCTGGCTTGTGTGGTACCATATCGCGTTCTTTTAACCTTCTCCGAACAGTTCAAGCGCTCACAGATACTCCGTGGAAGTCGCGAAGTTGGTTTTGTATCTCAATGGAGGTAAGGTGACGATTTCTCAAGCTGGTCGTCACGATGAATCGATCCTGTCTTTCAGTTGTGACCCGAGATCGTGGCCTTCCTTGGCGACGAACAAAGCCGCCAGTCTCTAGGTACCTCCGATAAACATTTCGGACCGCAGATCGACTTAAATTAAGTTGAGCACTCACGTTTCTTTGGCTGTGTCCGGCCTGAATAAGTGCCACAGCTTGGGCGGCGACTTCAGGTGAAGTATCCATAGATTATTGATAGAACCTCACCTTAATGTTAAGAATAAGTAATGTTTGTTGCAAAACCAAAGATATCAATCACTTTTTCAAGAATTAAATCCAAGTAAACCAATAAAACCAAGTTTTCTTAGTATTCGATTGTTTGATATCAACAAACAGGCTCCAAATTGTCTTTTGTTTCTTTAAATTCTGTGTTCGAAATTCAAAAAAGACTATTGAATGAAATTGTGAATGTGCCAGGTTCAAAACTGCATAAAAACTTTTTGCTCGACCTAATATAAAATTTTAGCTCGGACCAAACGAAACTGAAAATACAAGTTGGGCCAATAGATGTATCCAGAAGTGTATATTATTATCGTGATCATGGTTGTAAAGTGCATGAAATTGCATATTTTACTTAGGTACAAAAATTTATGCAGCATAGTTTTCTGGTAATGTGTACTACACGAAACTGTTTATGGCAAAATACCCATACTTTTGACATGTATCCTGCCATTCATCTACACTGCCACAGATTCACATACATCACTCTTTTTCCTACCTCCGCCGGGTCCCTTCACTATTTGTTGTCTTTCATTCACTCGCTCACTCCCACTCGTTGCTCAGTCGCTAATTGTTTGCTTGGCCTGTGTGTTTAGGAAACCATCCCTCAAATATTATGATATCAAATCTTTACCAAAGTTTCGCGTGAGTGCTCAGATTTTAATAATATTTCAATGACATTTACATATTAATGATTTTTAAGCAGAGAGAGGCTTTAGACGTTTATGAAAGTTATAATTTTGTAATAAATTAGGGGGTTTAGTATCCAAACTTATGACTTTCCAAATTAACCATTTTTTACCTTAACATTTTAAACCGGATCAAAGAATAGAGAATTTGAACATGAGGACTTGACAAAACGTCGCGGCACTATAGAGACATAACGAAAGAGATACCGTGGCTCCGGAACACAAAGGGCACTGAAAGAACATGGATGGGTTTTAGTCAGTAAGAGTCTGACACTCTCTCCCGCTCTGCCCAGAGCGGGGGAAGTCATTGGATGATTTCCCATACCTAAAAGAAAAAAAAAGGACTTGACAAAACCGGCCCTCGACAGAAGGCCGTTTTGTAAAGTCACTATTTGGAGTTATGAATGTAACAAACGCTTTTGTAATGCCGAAGTCTGAAAAGTCTTCAAGCTAGGTAATTTGACAAATAGGCACTTATATAACGTCGTGTACTCAGAAATTGAGATTTAGGCTTATGTACTATTTTCACGACCAGCAATGTACTGTTGTTAAGCTTTGGATGCTACAATTTAGATGCTAATCATATTGATCCATTGACCATGGTGCTCAGACTTATAAGGAGTTGTAAATACAAATTTCGTTCATCCGACACGGTCAATTGGAGCCGGACCAATTAGCACCACTTGTGCGGTCAATTTACTGTCTGTCATGGCATTTTATTTTAATTAAATGGAACGATTTTAGATGAAAGGATTCGGTGCTACTGCTTATTTTTTAAAAGCTTTTATCTGATAAAATAAACAATATTCGTTGTCATTTTGAAAATGTCTTAACTCGATTTTACCTGAGTTAAGTAGGTAACCTCATACGTAAAATTATAACTTAGGTTAAGCCAGACAAAATAGTTCACTAATATTTTGACAGAAATTAATTATGGTTATGAAGGATTTTTTTTCCAGACTGTACCTACCTTGTCAACTAAATTCCGGTACTGGCTCATCCAGTATTTCTAAAGCAGTGTCACCCAAAGCCAGATGTTACATCTATAGCTCCATTACTGGAAACGTCCAATAAGCGAGCACAACGTTCCTTGTTCCATTCAGCCTTATCGACAAGCCAATGGAATCCGGAATCCCAGTGATATACCGTACTGTACAAGATTCTGATCAAAGCTAATCTCCCTGTGTCATAGACACATTCTTTGTTAATAGAGCCTTTTGCAGTAAATGTAGGAGTGTTATTTTGGCTGATACTGTCCACGGAGTTGCAATGAAACAAGCGATGTTAACAAGGTCGATTCAAAACTTTTTTAAGGGATATTTTGGATGCTAGAAGTACGGAACCGATGTGATGACTCTTGGGGGACCAGCGGGGGACATAAAGATGATGTTTAAGTGTCTTAGTAAGGTGTTCAAATCAATGTTCCACGGTTGTTGGACAAGTGGAATTTGGAACGCAAAGGGCAATAGGAGGAACACGGATGGATTTTAGTCAGTAAGAGTCTGACACTGCCTTCCGCTCCGCCCAGAGCGGGAGGAGTCATTTGATGATTTCACATCTTTCAATAAAATAAAAGATTGTTGGTCAAACTGACCAGTTCTGAACCACTTAAGTTCTGAGCTGGGTTGCTCCTCTAAAAGATTAATTTCTGAGTTCATTTTATTAATTTGAATATTTCTCTTGTTACAGGGGCTTCGGAAAACAAGGATACCAGTGTCAAGGTAGGAACAAACAATGAAAAAAGTGGTAACGAAAAAAAATACGGAAAACAAACAAAAGATGCATAATTTGAATAGCATAAGGCTGCGTTTCCACCAGAGATATACGAAAATACATAGCGAGGGATGTGTTTGTTAAGAACCAATAGGATCGCTAGTGCTGAGCGAGGCTAGGTAAATGAAGCGATTCTATTGGTTCTTAACAAACACATCTCTCGCTACACATCCCCCCGCGCACATGTCTGGTGGAAACGCAGCCTACATCTACTTACTATACATCAGAGTGCCATTTCTACTATTTTTCACATTCGCATCTCAATCGCAATTTGTCAAAAATGTATGAAAATTAAGGTTTTTTTGACAGTTTGCGATTGACATGTGAATGCGAAAGTTGTTTTAAAATTAGTAGAATAGACCCTCAGAAGTGAAGTTTGAAATTAGAATTACAGAACTGAGACTTGAGAAAGGTCAGAAACCATATAAATATATCTATGCCAGCAACTAAAGCCGAATATGCAAACATTGAGATAAATCAAAGTCTTAAGCTATTAGTACCTAAGTACTTATTAATTAGTCTCAAGACACGCTACAAATCTTGCAGAATTTAAATTGTGCCTAGGTATAGGTACAACCCTGGTTTAATAGCCCTAATCGAAATTGCATGGTGTAAATCTCTCTGGAAAATTTTAATCGATACCATCTCTAATTAAACTGTTGAGCTCAACACCAAAAAACTTTAAAAAAAGCGGGCTTGAAAATTCTTTCAAACATTTTCTACGCTCTATCGTCTGTAGTTCAAGAGCTAGGGTTGTCTCTTTTGTCGTCATCTTTTCTATATTTTTGTGCAGTGTGCAGCTTTGTGGTCCACAAAAGATGCCACGAGTACGTGACGTTCACCTGCCCTGGTGCCGACAAGGGGGCGGATTCCGACGTAAGTATTGCGTATCTTTTCATATCCTTTTTGATGATATAAAAGATTTCAGAGGTATTTTGTTAAAGATTAAACTTAGATGTTAAATTGCTTTTGTATAAACCGTATTTGAAATGTTTATATTTGAAATGATTCTTCGAAGTGTACGTCAATTAATTTCAACTTATTTCAGTCTTATTAAATAGCTTAGAATAGTTACGTAAAGCTAAGATTTTTTATGTTATAAATACTTAAGAGGTTAATTTACTATCTTGCAGAAAATCAATTTGCTGCATATTTTTAAGGTCCATACCATACCGTACCATATCATCAACAGAAATTAAACGTCTAAAAGTACTTTCAATTGCAATTAAGACAACATCGGCAGTTATAAAGTAATTATTGTACATCAGTTTGCGTGTATGCAAACCGGTCAACCGGTCAGGGCTCGGCCATCAACAAGAATGGCGTCGTGCACTCAAACATAATGAGATTCTCTTTTATATAAAATTCAGTATTTTAAAGTAAGATCTTAAAAGAAAAGAGACAATCGACTGGAATCTGTTTTGTGCTATGAACTGTCATTCTTTTCGTCATTTTTTTGTTTTTATTTATTTAAACTTTATTGTACACCGAATTTTTTGTTACTTGCAGAGATTTTTTGTTACTTGCAGAGATTTTGTGTGCTATGTACCATTACGCTTAAATTATTATTAAGATCTACAGACTGCAGTCTTTCAACTTGACAATGTATTCTAATAATAAAAGTCGCACTCATTTCTGCAACAATTTTTCACTCATTTTGAGTACGTACACATAATACACATATTGTTTGATGTCATAATGGCTTAGAACCGATCGTCTCTTTTCCGCTCGATATTTCTCATAATACATTGTAGGGCACTGTACAGTAAATTTTATTGAAGGGTTTATAGACGGTGTGCAGCTCTGGGACTACGTGCCGGAATATTGATATTAAAAAGCATTTTATAATACACTTTGTTCCTTAAATTTACTTCCACTCTTCGTTAATTAAAAGCGTCTGGAAAGTTTTTTATAATGTAGAAAAAAGCTTCGGATATCAAAAATGAGTTATTTTTAAGTAGGTAAACAAAATACCTAACAGAAGATGTACAGTTATTATAAAGCTTACGTTAAAAATTTAATTTAAATACTCTCTATAAAAAAAGACAAAACATTAAACAATTATGAAAGAAAATTGCTTTTCACAAAAATCCTCAGCGTGTAGTTTCATTACAAGCTAAACTACGCTATCACAGCGAAGATTAAAGGAAAATGGGCCTCATAACGAAAATTCCCGAAAATGTGGGTAATAGAAAATCAGGTCACGAACATTAAAATATCGTGTCTCAAGAACAAAATTGTTTAATAAGGGTTCATCACTTCAAAATAATACGTTATTAGCAACAAGCGGCCATCTTGGATTAATTGACGGGAACGAGACTCCGCCATTTTGTTGCGTTTCAAATAGTTCACAATTGGTGCAATTTGTTGAATCGACTCTGTTATTAGATGGGTGTAATTATGTTTCTAGCACGCGGTGGGACTTGCTTTGTGAAAATAATATGTTAGCGTGTTGGGAATAATGGGAAAATGATGACAGACGACTGATGACAATTTAAAATATTAGAATAAAATCAGGTATTTGAATGACTTTCTATGTATAATGTTTCTCAATACCTTTTGGACAGACAAGACGTAATAAAATAATCTGAAAAAAAAAATACGGAGTTGTGAGAGTTTTTAAATATAAATTGCGTGTCTTCACTCGCAAGACACAAGACACGCCTTAGTGAAGTAGATGTATACTAAAAACGATATTTTGCAAAACAACGATAAAATAATAACTAAAACGAGTAACTTCTCTATTTTTTCACCGATAAATTGATTTAATAATAAAAATTAATTAATTAATTTAAGATGTAATTTATTTATTTAATTATTTAATTTTTTCACTAATCGCACTGTTTTAGTGTCGTCTTTCGAATACATAACGACCCACTGACACATAGTTATTCATGTAGATTATTATTGATAGCTGTAAAATATCTTATCGAGTTTTCGCAATTCACTAGTAAAAAATGTAGTTTCCTACCTGCAATTGTGTTGCGATCATGTTGCGATATTTAAAATGCATTCTATGGTTTTCAGCTAAACAGCAACAAACTGAATCCTACAAAGTACTAAACACAGTCCAACTTTATCCATTTTCAACTTGCCAAACGCAGTTTCTAACATTTACTGCTTTTTGCAAACACAGTGTTTGCTCCATTTGTAACTTTGTTAAGGTGGATGCTCCAGGGTAGCCCGCGAAATTCAAATATTTTTATGTTTTTTGCAATTTGCCGGTCAGTGTGAAGCTGTATGTTGAACAGAATACGATTCGCGATCGTAAAGAGCATTTATCTAAAGGATTATGATCATTTGAATCATCAATATAACCCTTAAAGTTCAAATAACTCGATTGAATGTGATTTCGTGAAAAAGTCATTCAATCGAGTTGTATGAACTTAAAAGGTTATATTGATAATTAAAATGGGTATAATTCTTTAGATAAATATGCGTTACGGCCGTAAATTGCAAAAAACATCAAAATATTTGAATTTCGCGGGCTACCCTGGCGCTTCCACCTTAATGTAAACATGAGCTTAAACGTTTGGTTTATTTAACAAGCACTAATAGTTTCAAGGGACAGTAACTAATTGACGAGTACCATTCTTTTTCTTCAAAAGAGGGTAGCTAGACACTCTCCTTGTCATAAAACATTGTTCTACCCACAGCATGGATAATTGAAGAGGGTTAATTAAGTTGGAAAAGATAACATTTTTATGTGTTTTCTCAGTACGTACTTAAAAGCCATTGTTTGTCTGACAAGAATTAAGTACCTAATTAAAATTTGTAGACAGGCTTGCTTTTACTGGGAAACTAAGTAATTTCTCCGCTGAAATATCTGAGTAATTTACTTCTAGGAATTTGAAATATTTTTTGCGAATGATCTTCTTCGTTAAAAATACCAAATCGCGTTGGAGTAAATATTGTAAAAGCTGACTGTTAAGGTCGGGCTTAATAATATTTGCTGTTGCCCCAAGCGTTCATTTCCAAAGTTTTTTTATTCAATTTGTTAAAAGAAAGGTCATTACGGTATATTTCATTTGTGTCGACCTTTATCTTAAAAGGTTACATGGAAATATTATGTCAATCTCATCTTTGTAGTAAATTAAATTTGAACATCATTTCGATTCTGGGTTTATGTACCTAGAAAGTACTTTTAAATTCAAAAGTAAATTTCTGTTAACGTTGCTTTTGCAGATCATGGGTTAGCCAATATACGAGTAGAGTAGATTTAAAATAATATTTTTATTTACTAGCTTCTGCCAGTAGCTTCGCCCGCGTGATCCCTAGGGAACAAACTCCCGAATAAAAAGTAGCCTATGTGTTATTCTAGATTATAATCTACCTCTGTGCCTTTCATGAAGATTCGAGGCCCGAAAGGGCCGGCGCCTGCCGGAGTTGCGGGACTATTCGACAGAGATACCGCTGCTCCGGTACCTACACAAATGGCAAAGAAGGAACATAGATGGGTTTTAGTCAGCAAAAGTCTGACACTCCCTTCCGCTCCGCCCAGAGCGGGAGAAGTCATATGATGATTTCCCAACCCAAAAAAAAAAGCTTTCTGGCATCTTTACATACCGAGTTTCCTCCGCAAATTCTTCCAAAACTTTTCTACGCGAAAATAAAAACTTGAACGCAAGCAATGCCGCAGCCAAAAGCAAGTCGTGAAAATTTTATTATGTCTGTTAAAACGTGATAGGTACATTGCGTCTAAAACGTACTCCTGAAACTTAAACTAGATAGAACTAGCTCCTCACCTAGCGGCAAGACATTGTAAGTTTATTAACATAACAAGATACTTACGCCAATTACGAAAAGAACAATGGCGAGATCTTAGCTGAATTTGATTTAAGCGTCTAAAAGTGACTTATATACGAAGGCAGTTCCATTATTTTTCTACGTTTTTGAAAATTATCACATTAACTAGTTGAAGCCGGATAAAAAAGATACTTTAAATGAAAAGTAATTTGACTTTTTCATTGACGTTTAGTGTCGCCATTTTATATTTATTCGGCCATGTGACAGTAAGCACAGCATTATTGTAATAAAATCAGTCTTAGTTGGTTATTTCAATTAAAGGGAATAAATGAATTGACAATACTGTTTATTTCTAAGTGGAAATGTACCTTACAAGGAGGTAAAAATATTGTAGTGTAAAAATAAATCAATTACTTTCAATTAATGATGGACAAAAAGACTAGTATCCCAAATCTAAAAAAAAATAAGAGTTGGTTTGACAACTGTTGATTCGTTGTTAGTGAAACACGTGTCACAGATTATGCGCCGCGGTTGTTTTCGAATTGGAATTACGTACAAAAGTTCATGACTGAATTTCGATTAATCTCGGCTTTCTAAAATAAAAATTCTTGCACAGACTAATTCAGTTGTTGACGCCGAGTTAAACAAGATATTTTTCATTAAAAGACGCAAGAATTTAAACTCAGCTAAATTAATGTATGGGTGGCTGCCATTGTTCTTTCTGTTCTGGTTCGATGTAGCAGGAATCGGGATGCCATTTGATAGTTTTCAACGTTCTCTGCAGTGTGCTTAATTAAGAGCGACAAGTTAGGTTCATTTAGCTTAATAGTGTAGAATTAGGAGCTCGTGGCTAAATAATAACAGCCGCACGGGTCGATCTTTAAGGTTAAGCAATGCTTGCCACGGTCGGTCTGTGGATGGGTGACCATCTTAACATATCGAGTTTCCTCCGTGTCTGGGAGCAAAGCATGTTTAGCCGCTGGTCCCGGCTGTCATTTCTGTGTCAGTAAATCTGAATCCAGTCTTGCCAAGATATACCGTGTTACCCAGTTAATGGGTTATGGGTCCGCGTAAAATACTGGTATTCAGCTTAATCCAATTTGACGGGCAGTCGACCCCACTGTAGTTGGGAAAAGGCTAGGCGGATGATGAGTGTAGAAATATGAATGCTTTTAGTGAGAAAATAACAATAACAATTGCACCAATCAGAACCGTTGATAAAAGAACAAGGCAGATTTCATTCGGGTATGAAACCTTTATAAAACCGGCCAAGTGCGAGTCGAACTCTCTCACGAAAGGTTCCGTTCCATAAACCGAAAAAAAAAAACACGTTTCTTGTGTATTTATGAACAAAAAAAACGCGCCCCCTTTAATTATTAATTTTATTTAATTTTTATTATTTGTTGTTGTTATAGCGGCAATAGAAATACACTGTCTATCTGTGGTTCATGTGATACAGCCCGCTACCAGACAGACGGACGGACAGCGGAGTCTTAGTAATAGGGTTTCATTGGTTACCCTTCGGGTACGGAACCCTAATAAAGAAAGATGGACACGATCGATGAATGACTGTGCGAATATATATACAAATGCACAGGAGAAACGGGGCATCCCCGTCAAAATCTAGATAGGTTATTTTATTCCTGATCGGTTATTTTTACATTGAACGCGTAAAGCTGCTTTCAGACTACGCTATAATATTGGTATAGCATAGAGTATATAGCTCATAGCACAACAATGTCGCGCACCATACATTGTCTATAATATATAGTATTGTTATCCTTGCAGAAAACAACCCGCAATAAAACATCTGCGGGGTTGCCGTGAGAAACCTTAAACTAGCGGTTCTTTAGAGTTAACTTAAAAAACTATTTACATACTAAGTTCACGTAACCAGTACAGTGTGAACGTGTCTATAACAATGTATGGTGCGCGATATGAGTGTGCTTTGAACTCTATACCATATGCTATTATATTATAGCGTAGTCTGAAAGCAACTTAAGAGAAATATAGCTATACTATCTTCAAAATACCTACCTACAGTAGACCACGATCGACGCGGAAGTCAATTAAGTAAACAGAATAAGTACTAGTTTTATATTAATTGACAATTTTAATGTCAATTTAAATCGCCCGACGCTTAATTAAAGGAAAATAATTGAACGAAATGAATATAGTAATTAAAAGACAGTCTGTGCTTTTTTCATTCGTGGAAAATGAAGATGGAGCTAATTTCCATTTCAATTACAGAGAATAGTTTATCTTGAGTGTCTATTTCTTATTATAAGAACTATACTAGAAAGGTTTAGGTGAGGAGCTCGTGGCTTTAAAGTTAAGCGACGCTTGCTAAGGTTGGTCTGTGGATGGGTGACCATCTTTACATACCGATTTTCCTCCGTGATAATAGTTATACACCTAAAGATTACAGGAAAACTTATAAGAAGTCTGGCGTATTAAAAAACATGTTAAAAAATTTAAATTGGTTCGGAACCCTTTGCATGCGGGTCCGACTCGCACTTGCCCAGTTTTTACCAGTTGAATAAAAGTTGATCATCTAATGTCACCACCTGAAAGTTTTGCAATTAACTAAAAGCATTTTACTGTGTCCTCTTATTTGTCTCTTAATAATTTCACTTGAGATAAAATCTGATATAACAATTAATTTAATACAATGACATCCTTAAATAACGACCCTCATTAACCAATCAAAATGATTGTATTCCAGTTTTAGGCACTCAGTGGTAGTCGATAATTATTTAAAAATCGTTCAAAAGCAATTACCATTTAATAAGTTAATGTCTTTTTAAAATAATTTATTTTCCAATAACCGCTCCGAAGCTTTTAACAACATAGCTATACAAAATAGATCGAAGGTATCATATTTCTCAAAGAGTGGAATTAATTTTAAGTTTGGAAAACTTTTACTAAAGGTGCATCCACACCGCAGTTACTTTACAAGGACGCAGTACAACATCCGATTGTAAAAATTTGGCCAAAAAGTTGAAGAATTTTTGGCCTAATAGTAGTAGTTACCTAGTGTTATGGTGTTGCATTATGTTGCTCCATAAAAAGTAACTGCGGTGTGGTTGCACCTTATGACATAAAAGTATTTCTTAAAGACTATTTTGGTCATACTTTAAGGGTGTTGGTTTGTATTTAGAGGAGGTTTCGGGATTACACAAAAGGCTCGTAATTTTCTTAATGCATCTAAAACAAACCAAATCCAAATCTGATTCGTGATAAGAAAAATCACAAGAGGACTTTGATTATTAGAAATCTCTCACCATGAAATGACTATATTATTTAAATTACCTATACCATAAAGTGGAAAATCAGTAAGTACAAGTAATAACCCCAAGGTTATGATAGGAACCCAGCGGGACACCCAAGACCTATACCTCGTTCCTCTCAACTATAACTTCACGTATGAACTGACCAACAGGATACACGCACGAAGCACAACTTCCGCAACTGCACATACTCGTCCCCGACGTTCTGCGACCATTGTGGCTCTCTGCTGTACGGCCTCATCCACCAGGGCCTCAAGTGTCAAGGTACCAAGCGAACCGCGGACTACCCACTAACGCTTGGACATGCTTCTGTGTTTTAGATCTCTCTACTTTCAGATTGGTGATGGTGCTTTCTGCTAATGCTTCTTTTTTTTATTAACTCTTTCATGTCCGTAGATTCTTTAGGTCCCACTTCTGATGTAGGAACGCTCTCGCTCTCTTCGGGCCCTTTTTATTTGTGCTTTAATTGATTATGATATGTTTGTGATTGCAAAGGCGGCCTACGCTCCTCACAAATGGAACACGTGGACGTTCCTTGCGCCAACTTTTTGTGAACACTGCGGTACATTACTCCATGGTCTCGCCCATCAGGGATTAAAATGCGGAGGTATAATATAGACGTATCTATAGAATGACACTAACAAGAGGAAACTAGTTCCTGGATAGCGAATGCTTTAACACGAGACGACTAATGTATGCCTTTGCAACTAAAAAAGTTATATGTTGTCAGCACAAGAAGGTTCCAAGTCCCAGGTACAGCTCCCATTAGTGAGACAAGGAGGTCCCTTTGCACGAATTGTCTGTATCGTGAATAAATGTGTTTTTAATAAGATTGTCTGAACTATTAATATAAAAATCCCCCCGTAGGTTCGTTCAATAAATTGAGTTTACTTCTGTTAATTTAATTTGTTTGCTTGTTTATCCCCTCTTCTGTATATAAGTCTGTCTACTGCAGCTAAGTTTGTTTGCGGAGTCTGAGAGCACGTCTTTGCATTTTAAGTTAGATCGCACGTAGTTAGATTTAGTTCATTGTATGAAGTTATTGTTTGCTCATCGGTTGTAAATGGAGCGTTGACAAAGGTCTCATCACATGTACCTTATGTTTCTTGTACTTCTTTGTTTAGTTTCATACGGTTTTTAATTAAATATTTATGTTAAACCGTTTGCTACGCTAGCTGTGCAGTATTAACGACTTGCGCACTTACTAACCAATAGATATCAAAACTACCTACCTCGATTAAATTCTTTTGTTCTTTATAATGGATAACTACTTCCCTGCTCCTTATTACTTTCTTTGATCCTCATTTGCAATTGGTTGTAATGCTCAATGAGGGTGAGCAATTTTCTCTGAGCCTCTTATTAGACTTATGACGAAACAGTTGGCTAGAATTAGATTAATATGCTATAAAGCTCTTATAACACAACGATTGTAGTCCACCATTTTTTTCAACTGATATTATCAATTCCGAAAATAACTTTTCTCTATTATATTTTATCTATCTATTATTTTGATAAACATTGTCAATATTTGTTGATATATTACTTAGCTTAAGAACAAGGCAAATATCAAAATCTTGATCAATTTCCCCTCCTGAATGTTACATGTCTCGCATCTTTCCCATTACAAATGTTGTATTATTAATTTACTAATTACCCTGGAGGCTGTTGTATTTTACCCATTAATATTATAATTACCCAGTACAATTAGTAAGGTAAACTCGCTATCTTCTCGTTTTAACTCTATTCCGCCATTTTAGTTTTACTCTATTCAAATGCATGTTAATTTTCGTTGCTTGAGTGACTGTTATTGCTTGAAAAACTTAATGTTTGTTAAATATATTCTCGCAAGTCATTCCCAATATGAGCGCAAATGTTAATTTTGAAGTCTCCATACATTTTAATGATTCATAATTTAGTATTAATTAAGTTCTTTCGTATAAAAATACTTGATACTGAGTAGCTTTGAAATGCGCTCAGCTTCCATGAGGCCATTTATCATTCAATGCTTCTGTTGAGAGTGATTTACGATATGATTGCGTACGTTCATGAGTTTTTTTACTCTAAGATACCTTGATATATTAACACATATTTTCCAAAGTTTAAACTGCATTTTTGTCCCTTGCTGTCTTTTATAAATAAACGTAACTGGATGGCTTAAAATACTTGAAAATCCTTAGTTAGCTTTTGAAGAACCCACTACTAAAGAATTTTTTATTACGTTTTCACCATTTACCCTCAAACAAATTAGAACCCTTTAAATACAAAACTATGGAAATCAAATAAAAAAAATCCCTGTGGTAAAAAAAACCTTTCACAGGCTTATCAAAACCCATGATTTACTAACTAAAAAATAGTCAAGATTAGGATATTATTAACTCATTGAACATGTGACAGCATGCGACATGAACGTGCACAAGCGATGCGAGGAGTCGGTGCCGAACCTGTGCGGCTGCGACCATACCGAGCGGCGCGGGCGCATACAACTCACCGTATCCTGCCAGGGGAACAAGCTCACTGTTATAGGTATGCATAGGCGACATGAACGTGCACAAGCGTTGCGAGGAGTCGGTGCCGAACCTGTGCGGCTGCGACTACACCGAGCGGCGCGGACGCATACACTGCCAGGGGAACAAGCTCACTGTTGTAGGTATGTACATGCGACATGAACGTGCACAAGCGTTGCGAAGAGTCGGTGCTGAACCTGTGCGGCTGCGACCACACCGAGCGGCGCGGCCCCATGCAACTCACCGTGTCCTGCCAGAGGAACAAGCTCACTGTTGTAGGTATGTACATGCGACATGAACGTGCACAGGCGATGCGAGGAGTCGGTGCCGAACCTGTGCGGCTGCGACCACACCGAGTGGCGTGGGCGCATGCAACTCACCGTGTCCAGCCAGAGGAACAAGCTCAATGTTGTAGGTATTATGTGCTGGAACATCGACTATCCACTACTTTTTTAGTATAGATAGGCTTGCGTGTGACCACAATCTCACCTGATGGATAGCGATGATGTGGTTGACGATGAAGTTACCTATTCATTTTTGACTTGAGTTTAAAAAAGAAATGTCTGACGTCAGAAATCTTTATGATTTGAGGTAGGTACGTATTTTCCAACAAGTTCATTTCTATGGAACTCTAGATACGAGCAACTAGAAACATTTTTTAAGGATGGGAAATCATCAAATTTTTCTCTGTAGGTAATTCCGCTCTGGGTGGAGCAGAAGGGAGTGTCAGACTCTTAGTGACTAAAACCCACCTGTGTTCAAATGCCCTCTGCGATCAAGGGCTGCCGTAACTCTTTCGAACAAATTCCGCAACCCGGGCAGAGAAACTAAATAGTTACCTACTAGAAAAAATCAAAATATAGAGAACCTACCAAACTTGTCAAACCTTTGAAGAACAAATTATTGTCATAGAGCTAATACTCGCCTGTTCACACCATAAAATATATTCACAAACCTATCCTTTTCCACCACCAGTGATACAGGGCCGCAATCTGATCCCAATGGACCCCAACGGCCTGTCGGATCCCTACGTGAAGATGAAGCTCATCCCAGACTCTGACAACGTGAAGAAAAAAACCAAGACGATGAGGAGCACGCTCAACCCCGTGTGGAACGAGACGCTGACCTTCGATCTGAAGGCCGAGGATAAGGATCGGAGGCTGCTGATTGAGGTAAGGGGATTTAGAAGATATTTTTAAGGTGGAAGCGCCAGGGTAGCCCGCGTAATTCAAAAAAGTTATGTTTTGTCAGTGTGAAGCTGTATGTTGAACAGAATACGGTTCGCGATCGTAAAGAGCATTTATCTAAAGGATTATAACCATTTGAATCATCAATATAACCCTCTAAGTTCATAGAACTCGATTGAATGTTATTTCGTGAAAAAGTCATTCAATCGAGTTGTAATTAAAAAACAAAAAATGCTCTTTACGATCGCGAACCGTATTCTGTTCAACATACAGCTTCACACTGACCAGCAAATTGCAAAAAAACATAAAAATATTTGAATTTCGCGGGCTACCCTGGCGCTACCACCTTAATAGAAAACTGTTGAGCCCCATTCAGCTACACGATGCCACATTCATGTTTGTGGCATTAATAACTACAATAGGGTATTCTCCTGAAAAGAATATCTATATCTTTCTGTTTACTGCGTCTGTCCCTGGTAGGGGACAATCAGCTGTATTTTGTAACTTTTATCAGTTGAGGTTGCTCCCAGGCAACCCTGCTCAGTGCTCAGTGCCGATCATCGGTTACTATGTCCTGAGGAATCATTTTGTGCCTCAGCCACCTAGGCCTTATGGTCATTAATAGCCTCGCAACACTTTTTGAGTGCTTCAGCTGCCCCTTTAGATGGGTCAACATTCATAATTGCTTCAACTTGATATGCCTCGACAGTTGAATCCTAATGTCAAGCAGTCTTCTCGAAGTTTTCGATGTGTAATTCCATATTATCATTTGTTAAGTGACTTTTTCTCGCAACTGTAAGTTCTGTGTACTTGTACCTAATCTAGTTTATAGATACTTCGATCTTTTAGATTGGATATAGTTGTACCATAGCTACAATAATAATGTCTAGCATAAAACTAAGATGATATTTTTATGTAAATCTCGACATTTTTCTAAGCAAAAAAAAAGCTATAAATAATCTCCAAAATTAGCATTGAAAAGACATTCCTAAAACATTCTTGCTTTTACGATACATTTCGCTCCACTACGCTACATTCAAAATCAGAAGTCTAATTTTGAATAAATAATTTTACTGCAGAAAAAATATGCTTTGCATAAAAGGCATAACGAACCATGTCTTTTCCAAAAAGACATGATAAAAAAAGCTATTTAAGAAAAAAAAATGATGAATGAAGTAGTTTCTATTTAAATTTCATTCTTAGACTTGCAAATGAATTCATTATCGCCATCATTTGTGAATCAATTTGGTTGTTCAACTATTCAAAATGTATTTCTCATTAGAGCTTATTCCTATTAAAATATTTTAGGCGCGAAGTAAATAGGTTTTGGATGAAATTTTAATATTTTTGGATGGAATGACTGGTAGACTCGTTCATAATTGATTCCTACATGCATCTTATTCTGTAGGTTGCAGGTGCTTTTTATAATTTACTCGAATCAACAGGTGAATCTAAATGCGATAGCTTTAGGCTTGAAGTTCCTAGGGACAACCGAATTATTTACCCATGACTCTTTGAGATATTTTAAAGTTAAAACTTACGATAAAACAGTGAGAAAAATAGAAAAAAGGAACAAAGTTTCAAGAAATAGGCCCATTGGACTTTTACCGACTCCTTCCGAAAATCGAAATCCTTCACCCAAATAACTCATGCTTCATTTTCCAGATCTGGGATTGGGACCGTACCTCCCGCAACGACTTCATGGGATCCCTATCCTTCGGTATCTCCGAGCTGATGAAGGCCCCAGCAGACGGATGGTTCAAACTGCTGACCCAAGAAGAAGGAGAGTTCTACAACGTGCCAGTACCTGAGGAGGGCACAGACCTCGCTCAGCTAAAGAACCAGATGAGAGCCACCAGTGTTGGGGCTCGTAGGCCTCCGCCCCCGCCCGATAGGGAGGTGCCGCATAATATGGCCGCTGCTGACGTCATAAGGGCTTCAGATTTCCATTTCATTATGGTACTTGGAAAGGGGTCTTTCGGAAAGGTAAGAATGACTTGAAGAATTACCTAAAAAGGTATTTTCAACACACCTGGGTACTCTAAAACTGGTTCCTACCCCACTACGGTATGAAAAGTAGCGTTTGCTCAAAACCCTATGCGTCTTTACTATTAGTAGTGTATTTTGATTAATGTTTTGGGCTTTTTCTTCGTTCGAAAATCACAATTACAAGTGATAGCACAGGTAGCATGAAAAGATTTACTGGATTTTGGAACGCCAACTGCAGAATCGGGAAGGCAGCTTGCCTTCAGTAAACCACTCTGAGAAACACACTGGTCCCACTTACAAAAGGTATGCAACGCATTATGATAACTGGACTCTTGATTTTATATAAAAAAACTATGCAATTATAACACACTTATCGTAAACAAACGAAACCTACGATAAGTGTGTTTCTATTGCATAATTCCTTATTCCATAGTTCGTACGTGGGACAGTGTCTCTCGCTTAAGTCGTTAGTCCTGGCTGACATTTGTAGATCTTTGACAGTCCTTACGGGTAGTAAAAAGCCAGGAAATCTGACACGAGTCTTACCAAGGGGCTTAGAATTACCCAGTTACCGGCTTAGGCAGGAACCCGACCCCAATATACTTGGGAATTGGCTAGGCAGATTGATATTCAATTATTTTCCTCTTTAAAAACACTATCTCCATTTTGTCCAGGTTATGTTAGCCGAACGCCGCGGCACGGACGAGCTGTACGCCATCAAGATCTTGAAGAAGGACATCATCATCCAGGACGACGACGTGGAGTGCACCATGGTGGAGAAGAGAGTGCTGGCGCTCAGCAGCAAGCCGCCATTCTTGGTGCAGCTACATTCTTGCTTTCAGACCATGGTAAGGGGTTGTTTTATTTATTCTGCCAGTGGCTTCACCCGCGTGATCCCTAGGGAACATATTTATTATATACTTTATTGTACACCTCATAACAAGTACAGGACAAAACGTTTATAAAAACAAGTGTACAATGGGCGGTCTTATCGCACAGGGCAATCTCTTACAGACAACCTTAGGATGGATTGAACGAAAGAAGTTAGATTTAGGGCGGTCAGTGTACAAACATCATAAATAATATTAATTAGACTTTATAATATAAAATCCCGATATATATAGCCTATGTGTTATTGTGGACTTTAACCTACCACTGTGCCAAATGTCATGAAGATCCCTTCAGGCGTTCTGACGTGAAATAGTAACAAACATCCATTCGCACAAACTTTTGCATTTATAACATTATATAGTAGGAAATAGGTTAATTAGTAGGATTTGGTTGAGCCAGCTTTTGACTTCGGTCTTCCTTGATGATTTTTATCAAACTAGTTTATTTGGCACACACAGAAACGAAACAAAACGACCAATTGAAACCGTGCTCTAACACTCGCCAAAACGATCTTTGCAAACCTTTTGGTTTTGTTTTGGGAGAGATTTCAGGACATGTGCCAATGCGATATATTTGAGATCTGGCAATATGGTGATTGGTTCATAGATCCAAGAACCAACCAACCACCAACCCTAACCACCAACCACCACCAACCACCAACCACTACCAACCTAGTAACGAACCATTAAATCTATATATATAAAACAAAGACGGGTTTGTTAAAACACCTATAACTCGAGATCTGCTGAACCAATTTTCGTGGTTATTGATTCGTTGGATTTGTCTCCGACCCGAATAGCAGAATACATCTTAAAAACAATGAAAACTCGATATGTACAATGAATACTTAATTGACGGGAGCGAAGCCGCGGGGGACAGCTAGTAAAATATAAAGACTAAAAAAAAAAACTATCTATTTAGAATTTTACTCTTCGCTTATGTACTAATAAGCATTGTCTTTTCCTGTCCACAATTACTTTTTTATAGTTTATGTTATCTAATAACTATTTGCTAATATATTTCAGGACCGTCTCTACTTCGTGATGGAGTACGTCAACGGCGGTGATCTGATGTTCCAGATACAACAGTGCGGCAAGTTCAAAGAGCCAGTAGCCGTGTAAGTTCCTAACTAGTACTACTTCTGGAAGGGAGTTTGAGTGGAAGCGGGCCGGCCATGCCTGTAGATGGACTGACGGACGATGGAGCAGACGTGTTACATGGTTGGGGCTCTTTGGGGGAGGGTTGCCTTCAGCGCCGTGTCGACGGCGCGTTCGTGTTCCACGCGCGCCTCAAAGAGAGTCAGCACACAGAGGGTCCCGAAAGGGCCGACGCCTGCCGGAGTCGCGGGACTATTCGAAAGAGATACCGCGGCTCCGGAACACAACGGCCACTGAAGGAACATGGATGGGTTTTAGTCAGGAAGAGTCTGACACTCCCTCCCGCTCCGCCCAGAGCAGGGAAAGTCATTTGATGATTTCCCATCCCAAAAAATAAAATAAAAAAAGGGTTACCTTCAGCAGTGGACGGCAATTGGTTGATATTATGAAGATGATGAGTAATTCTGGATTGGATTCCTACAACTTACCAATTATTTGAATTCGTACCATTCTTACCATCGTAGACTTTGTCTCTGTCATCTCTGACCTAGACAAGAGTCAAGAGCAAACCATCGCAAATAAAAAAAATTGTATTACTATAAACAGGAAATTGTATTAGGTACTATAAACAGGAAATTGTATTACTGTAAACAGGAAATTGTATTACTATAAACAGGAAATTCATTTCTGAAAAGAAACAAGGATACACCGGTCCTGAAATTTACGTGTTTGTTTGCACAACATGTAATATTTCCTTTTTACCAACCCCTATATACCATGTTTTAGCACTTTAATAAACGATTGTTTAAATATCGAGAAATATAGAGAAACTAGCTAACCCGCGCAACATCATCTGCGCCACATTTTCCATTTATGCTCGGCTCCTTTTAGTCTTAGCGTGATGATATATTCTTTAGCCTATAACCTTCCTCGATAAATGGGCTATCTAACACTGAAAGAATTTTTCAAATCGGACCAGTATTTCCTGAGATTACCCCCTACATACAAACATACAAACTTACAAACAAATTTTACCTCTCTATAATATTAGTATAGATATCAACATTTCTTCCTTAGATCCTTATCCTGTCTTAAAATAGAAATTGTCAAAAGTGGAAATATTGAAACACATTAATAAACCTGATCTACTAATCCATCAAGATATAATGATAATGGAATTGAAATATCCACAAATATCTTAAAAGCGGGAAAAATATTCTCTTTTTGCTGTACATATTATAACGGATTATTCAATACTGCATGAACCAACCCCAACTTATGTCAGCGTTTGAGCCCTTTCAAAAGAATATCTAGTATCTAAGTTTTGTGTAGATTGTTTGAATCGGTAACGTACTTTTGCGTTTGATTGCAAAGCAGGTGGTATTAGGTTTTAATGTTTGATACTCATACTAAAACATCCATGCATAAGATAAAATATCGAAGAAAGCAGACCTAGATAGGTAGGTATGCTAGGCAAGGGTGCAGTGCCTTTGCCGCAACACGTTACAGGATAAGGCTGCAGAGTGCAGATTGTCTGTTGACCACTGGCAATTTTTTTGTGTTATTGTTTATCCAGAAAGCGAACATTTCGTCTTAAAACAATAGGGTATTTTACTAGACGGATAATTAATAATTCCGTTTGTTCCTCCGTTAGATTTAAAAAAAATATTGGACACGTATTTTTTGCCCTTACGATAAAAAAATTATAAAGATAAAGCGCAACAAAGTTCAAGAGAGGGGGGGGGGGGGCTGTTGACGTCACGTCGCTAGTAAAAATGGTACCATCGTAGTGACGTCACGAGAGTTATCAACGCATTGCATCGTGTTAATTTTTTGTTTCGTGAAAAAGGATTTTTACTTCGTGAAAAAGAAAATATACGTGTCCAATATTTTTTGGAAATTGACGGAATTATTAAATTTTTCTAGTATAATATTTTACTCATTACTAGGGATGCATCGATATGCCTTTTTGCCGATACGATACCGATACCGATACTCTTATAAAAATATCGTCGATACCGATACCGATACCGATACCAACGATTTGTGAATCAAAATTAAGGGAAATTATATAAAACACAAGTTTGGTTAAAGTTATTAATTTTTATTAAAAATTATGAACAGTCACAAACTTTGAATAAGATATTAAAAATGAAGGGTAATAATTAAATTAAATAAATAACTGTTAATAATTAAAATTAACATTAATAAGATTTTTGTTTAAAAAACAGAGCATTCTCATGTTTTGGGGAGAAAGCCGATTTCGCAAGTCTGTCTGTATAAGACCTGCGGTGGAAAATAATCTCTCAGATGCGACAGAACTCATTTGAAAGCTGAAGTACTTCTGCGCCAGTTTTTTCAGGTTTGGGTATAAAACGTCATTGCGCCAGAAAACAAACGGATCTGCGTCTCTCAATATATTAGGAGATCTCAGGTATCTCTCGACTTCCTCTTTGAGAGAATTACAGCTCAGAGTGGACAGGGGCTCATCCTCCTCGGCCTCTCTAATAATATTTTCACAAACGCTCCAAAGCCCACCACTAGTAGGGATCTCAGAACTTGTACTAGGTGTGGGTGTGAACGTGTCTGAAGTAGTTTCGGAATGCAGAGCTTCATTAAGGTTAAATAACTCAACAAGACGCTTGTTTACCGTTAAAATAGTAGACTGTAATTGAAATGTTCGTGTTTTGTAACGAGGATCAAGCGTTGTGGCTATGCAATATATTTCATCATTTTCCAAACTATCAAATCTTTCATTAAGAGCCAATGCCAAGTCAGCTGCTAACATTTGCGGTTGCGATGCATTCTCCCTTTCTGTTGAACGACTTCTCATGTTTTCTATCAATTTACGAAGACTGTTAATTAACGGAATGGCGTCAGATAACGTAGCAGTGGCTTTGCTAATTGACTTTGTAGCCTCTTCAAAGTAGCGCAAAATATTCACCACCTCCTCCATCATTATCCATTCTTCGGTTGTAAGTTCTACTTTGCAATTAATACGAGGCAGACAAGCTTGTACTGCAACTCGTTGTTCTAGCAAACGCCTTAATGCCTGTAGTGTCGAGTCCCAGCGCGTAGATACATCCTGTATAAGAACATGATTGGGAATATTGTGTGCATCTTGCATTTCTTTTAATATTTTATTGCTGCTCGTGGAATGACTAAAATGTCCAATAATAGACCTTGCTTTAGTTATCATTTCTTTCACTTTATCTTCTTTAAAGAGGCTGTTTTTGATAACCAGTTGCAATGAGTGAGCCAAGCATTTGACAGGTACAATATCATAGGTTTCTTGAATCTCTCTAATAGCGACACCCATGTTTGGAGCATTGTCAGTAACTACTGCTCGAACTCTATCTTTTATACTCCAATCTTGAAAAGCCTTGCTTAGATTACTTGCTATGTTGATACCTGAATGCTGAGGTCCATCAAATGGCATAACCTCAAGGCAGTAATGTTTGTATTCAAAATTTGCATTGATCCCATGAGCTGTCAAACTAATGAAATCATTGGATTGCGAAGAAGAGTCACTTGTCCATATGTCGGTGGTCATCACAATATGCGGTAGCTCTTTTAACAGTTCTAGTACTTTAGCTCTCACTCGCTGATAAATTTCTGGTATAACTTTTTCAGTAATGTGGAACCGTGAAACAATTTTATAATTTGGGCATAGTTTTTTTAATAATCTTTGGAAGCCTATTTTGTTGACCAAATCAAACGGCTCCATGTCAACACATATTTCCTCAGCAATAGTGCGAGTTATATCTTTTGCCCGAATATCGTCGTCGGTGTAAAGTGTTTTCTTATCAATTATCTCCGTCAGAGTTGCTTGTCTCTTAGGTTGTGGACCATTGTCGTCATCACACTTTTTTTTTCTGGATAGTTGTTTTTGATGCTAAAGCGGTGTCCAATTCGCTCGAATGGTGCCTCTTCATGTGAGTCCACAAGTTTGATGTATTATAATTTTTAGAATTGATGCCACGGGACACATTTTCTTTACAATACAAAGATATTGCTTTGGAATTATCAAATGTGGAAATTTCAAAATGATTCCATATAGCACTTTTGTGTTTTGAAGTTGACATGATCTGTCTGTTTTTTTAATTCAACCAACCAGTCAGAAACGATATACACACACAAACTGATTAATTACGATATTATTAGGTATGTAATTCTGTATTTTATTTTATTTCGCATTGAAAAAATACTACGCGCGATAGCAGTAAAAAGCCAACTAAAGTGTCTGGCGAAATGGAATACGCGGGGGGACAAAGCGGGTGAGAGAGACAACAAATTGAATAAAACGTGGGGAATCCCCGAGCATAGACAGTCCGTGCCTCGTTTGCAACGAACTAGATCAAACAAGATGCGCGTTTACATTACTTTTTTAAAGCGCGAAATTTGAAAAGTATCGTTGTATCGACAGTAAAAATATCGCCGATGCCGATATATCGGCAAACCCAAAGTATCGCCGATATATCGGTATCGGGATCGGTATCGGATGCATCCCTACTCATTACCAACGTTTTTCTCCCCAGCTTCTACGCCTCAGAAATAGCAATTGGTCTATTCTTCCTCCATTCCCGCGGCATCGTGTACCGCGACCTCAAGCTAGACAATGTACTCCTCGACCAAGACGGACACATCAAAATCGCAGACTTCGGCATGTGCAAGGAAGGCATCACCGGCGACAAGACTACCAAGACCTTCTGCGGAACCCCGGACTATATTGCACCAGAGATCATCTTATACCAGCCGTATGGCAAGTCTGTTGACTGGTGGGCCTATGGGGTGCTGTTGTATGAGATGCTGGTTGGTCAGCCGCCGTTTGATGGAGAGGATGAGGAGGAGTTGTTTGCGGCGATTACGGATAATAGTGTGTCGTATCCGAAGACTTTGAGTAAGGTTAGTAATAAACTATTTTGTTCTTTGGTTTCTGATTCTAACAGCCACCCGAAAAGCTTACAAAAGATACCTTTACTTCTGTAGAATGTAAAGCCGGTTTTACATTATTGTTTTGTTTTTTACTTTTGATAG
Organism: Ceramica pisi; assembly: GCA_963859965.1. Lineage (NCBI taxonomy): Eukaryota > Metazoa > Arthropoda > Insecta > Lepidoptera > Noctuidae > Ceramica > Ceramica pisi. The sequence goes on from OY982538.1 coordinate 5,179,120, forward strand.
GCATCTGACGCAGTTTCCGCGCCTCGAAACACCCTGACACAATAAATGTGAACCTAGCTTTATAGTTCTTTATCCGTCTAATTACGAAAAATAAATCAGATGGTAGACTCTGAAAGCTATCAAGTGCCATGTCGACAATAGCGTATTCGTAGTGAAAACATTAATCGTCAGGATGACGTTGAAGAACATCTTTATCAGACCGTCGAAAACTATACATTCAAGCGCAGACGTCTATTCGTATCCTCGACCGACATCGACCTTGTGCCTGTATCCCCGCTTCACAAGCCGACACAACCGATATTGTTCCAGGAAGCGAAGGACGCGTGCAAGGCGTTCCTGACCAAGAACCCGACGAAGCGGCTGGGCTGCAACGCGCGCGGGGAGGAGGACGTGCGCACGCACCCGTTCTTCCGGCGCATCGACTGGGCGCGCATCGAGGCGCGGGACGTGCAGCCGCCCTTCAAGCCCAAGATTGTGAGTACACGTCAATGACATATAAAACTATAGATACGTTGCCCGCACTCTAAAATGACAACATGAAATGAAGCCAATAAGGAAAATGCATGCGATTTTTTTATTTGCAAAATAAAATATTTATTAGCTCTAGTAAACAATCATGAAATAATTTTTTACCTTCATTATTTATCTATACTAATATTATAAAGCAGAAGAGTTTGTTTGTTTGTTTGTTTGGTTGAACGCGCTAATCTCAGGAACTACTGGTCCGATTTGAAAAATTCTTTCAGTGTTAGATAGCCCATTTATCGAGGAAGGTTATAGGCTATATATCATCACGCTTAGATCAATAGGAGCGGAGCAGTAATGAACAATGTTATGCAGACGACGTTGCGCGGGTCAGCTAGTTAATTTATAAAGCTTCAAAGACTACTGTTAGAAAGAGAATTCCGATACGTAATGTGACGTCAAATTACACGACGACTATACAGCTGACATATTTGTTTAAAATAATTGTATCTCGTTCGTTTTTCGAACAATTTAGATTCTAATTTCACAGTTAGTATTATATTTTCCAATACTTTTAGATAAACTGTTCAGATCATAAATACTTTTTTCATGCATATTCCCTATCTATCGTTTGTTTTGATGTCAATTTGACTATTACTTTATCCTGTGACGTAACTGTATAGATAGACTGTGGATGGTGTATTTATCTCCCTCTAGCAACAGGCATCCTGCCGTACGGTGACATATTTTTTTTCCCTTTCTTCATGCGTATTAGTAGCTATCTAGTATTTTCACCGTTTTTAAGCGCCGCGATGTTGGTTAATGGTGTGTCTATATATGTCGTAGGTTAATTTGATACTTCGAATCTTCGCGGAAATCCTAGGGGTTTTGCGAAAACGCAGATAATTAGATATAGGCGAAAAATTATCAAATCTTACTGGACAAAGTCAGGATTTTTGCGAAAATACTCGTTATTATAGCAATATTGCGAAACGAAACGCTGGCTGTTATGAAATAAGAACGCTGATTGGTCGGTCAGCGCGTTCAATAAGAGATCGTCTCTGATTGGTTGACGTCTTAAATGTCAATCATTTGTTGCCGCACGTTATTTGTTTACGTTTGTGTCTGAGTTAAATTGCAGAAGTGTTTTGTTTTTTATCGTAAATAGTGTACCTACTTGGACTTAAATAAAGTGGTAAATAAAAGTGCTACACGGATGTACATAGTGTCATCTATACTAATCTATACTAATATTATAAAGAGGAAAAATTTGTTTGTAAGTTTGTAAGTTTGTATGTTTGTAAGTTTGTATGTAGGGGGTAATCTCAGGAACTACTGGTCCGATTTGAAAAATTTTTTCAGTGTTAGATAGCCCATTTATCGAGGATTGCTATAGGCTAAATACCATCACGCTAAGACAAATAGGAGCGGAGCAATAATGGAAAATGTGGCGCAGACGAAGTTGCGCGGGTCAGCTAGTATATCATAAAAGTCTTAGTCAACCACTCAACAACAACAATGCTTTCGAGATTGGTTTAGCGGTGTTTTGTTTGTCATTGTGTTAAAAGTGGACTATAAAATTGGACTTGAACTAAGAAACGGTGTGAATAGGAGGTTTGGTTTTCATATAATTATGACAGATTCGACAGAGAATGATGTTCAACCTTCAGCAGAATCGGAGAACCAATTAGAAGTCAGCCAGCAAAATTGTAGCCAATCAGTGTTGAGCACATCAAATCTTACTATAGTAACGAGTATTTTCGCAAAAATCCTGACTTTGTCCAGTAAGATTTGATAATTTTTCGCCTATGTCTAATTATCCGCGTTTTCGCAAAACCCCTAGGATTTCCGCGAAGATTCGAAGTATCAAATTATCCTACGACATATATAATACGTCATTGGTACACGTCACATTCATTTTAACACATGCATGGTATGTCACCGGAAAATGGCATACTCAAGGTTGTAAAATATCGCGAAAAAATTAAAACTTTTTTTTTCTAAATAAAACACGGATGTATTTAAAGTATTGAATTTGGATGGGATATATTATATTATGTACAAAACGATTTTTCATAATATTTCGAGAATTTATAATTTAATCAATATTTATAACAATCTTACGGTGTCTGCCACTTTTCGGTGACATATACAACGTGTAACGGAATCAACTCAATACCGTTTAAAGGGGTTATCACCATTACTTACTCATCATTATGAACTGTCACTATGGTAACAATTCCCGAAATCGCGAAAAAAAATTACCTGTTTTAGGTATTGCGTTAATTCTTTAACACTTTGTTTAATAGTCTTTAAATACCGGGTCATAAAATACATGTTTACCTACTACTATTGCTCTCACGCAGTGTAAGCGTTTTGGGCCCATAACCTAATAATAAAAGGACCGTACGGGAGATTTCAAACACAAAACTATACATTTATTGTAGTTTGCACTACTTTTACCATAGACTAAAAAAAACCCGGTTTTAATAAAAAAAAAACAAAAAAAGCATGTAAATCTTCATTATATTATATTTACATGCTTTTTTTTTCGGACTCACATCCGAAATGTGAAAATGCATTAAGAAATATTTACATGTGTTTTCAAAAAGAATCAGAAAGATTCTTACTCAATTTCATTTACGAAACCCCTGGGATCCATGGTCTCTGTTTGAACTTAGGGCTATGAGCTGAAAAGCTGTAGAAAATAACCTTGTCAAACGGCCAAGCGACAGTAAGTCGGTAACTAATATTGGACCCATAGAGTGCCATAAGAGATCACAAGGTTTTACTATAATTGTTGCTTTTCACTTGATACAACATAATGATATTTTACAAAAACACTTTCCAATCCTCCACAGAAACATCGCAAGGATGTGTCGAACTTTGACAAGCAGTTCACACAGGAGAAGACAGAACTAACCCCCACGGACAAACTGTTCATGATGAACCTCGACCAGACCGAGTTCATGGGCTTCTCCTTCCTCAACCCCGAGTTCGTGCAGCACGTCTGAACAAGCAAGGTAAGCTGCCTGCTAGTGACGTCATCACCTCGGACAAACTGTTCATGATAAACCTCGACCAGAACGAGTTCATGGGCTTCTCCTTCCGCATCCCCGAGTTCGTGCAGCACGTCTGAACAAGCAAGGTGCTTGCTAGTGACGTCATCGCCTCGGACAAACCATGCCATCCAATTCCTTCAAGGTTTCCTTCCAAGAGCCCGGTAACAATGTATTGCAGATGAAATCCTAACAATATGCTTGGAATTCAAGTTTATTTGAATTTTAAAGATGCGATACAAATTCCTAATAGCATACTTTCTCGTTCCAGGGTTGAGTTTCTCCTCATTACTGAAGCTGGCTGCGCGGTGGGCCACCAGCTCTTCACTCCATCTGTCGACTGTCTCTGTCACTCATACGGCGCGCATCGTGCGTCTCTCTCTGGTTCAGTTCCGACGGTTAGCTATCATTGTATCGTTGATTCTTGAGGGAATGCCACTCTTAGGCGAACTCGAAGGACGGTAGGAGATATTTGCTCATTCCCCTTAATTTTACTACTCTTACTTTAAGTCGATGATATTCTACGTACCATCCAATACGACATGACTTAGTTTGTTTAATTAATTTCGTGTTTAACGTCGATATTTGGGAGATTTTCTCACTTCGAAATAAAAGTGTTGTCTTCTATTCTTAATATCGAAGTTAAAAATGAATCGTTGATCTAAGAGTAGTCATTTGTTTAAGTATAATTTTCGCAATAATTAATTTTTAACCGCAATAATAATTGAATCGGAAATGTAATCCAACGAATTTCGCTAAGCAATATTAATTGAAGTAAAAACTTATTGTTGAATTTTGGCTCTCTATGTATTGGCAATATTTTATTTGGCAATTTTTTTATTTTATTATTTATTCGATATTTAGTAACATGAGAATCATAATCAGAATCTCGACGCATGGCAATCTCTAATATCATGATCTTGGGGCCACTTGATATAGTAAATGTTCATCACCACTCAGTATTTATACCTTCTGTCAAAATATACTCTATTAGAAGTCATTAAAGTTTATAATCGCTTGCAATTTTGACAGATCGCGTCAAACTGTGTGGATCTTTTTCGTTTAACTTTCACGTTTTTGTCACATATCAGTGTTGTTTATATGTAAATAGTGTCGTGTCGTGTGGATGGCGATATTTTAAGCGTTTTAGATGTCCAAGGAGCTTAAAAGAAACATATTTAGCGTACACTATAAAGCCAAAGTGATTGCTTGAATATCTTTTTAGATCTTCTAGCCTATATAAAATTTTAGAAATACTACTAATTAAATTTGCTAACGCATTTTAAAGACATGAGTATTGTAAAATGTTATCTTGATGAGCGAATGGTTGTTTAAAGTTATTTAATATTAGATTGGGATGAAATGGTTTTAGCGTAAGCTAAATATGTTTCGTTTTTCGATGTTTTTCACAATATTATTTAGCTCATTATGATTTGAATCTCGTGTCTACTTACGTAGTTAGTAAATACTGTTATATTGTTGATTATTTTTGGGCGAACCTATATTCAATAATATATTATAACTAAGTACTCTTTTCTGCCCAAAGATGACGTGTTTTGTTGATGATGTGCGGCAATCAGTAGGCCGTACTATTCTGCCATCGCTAGAAAAAAGGACGTAACTACACAAAACGAAGTAACCGAAATCCAACATTAAGACAATGTATTTAAGTCGGAAATCGGTTACTTCGTTTTGTGTAGTTACGGCCATTTTTTTACGGCAGTATTAAGTTTTCATTGTCTATGGTCACGTTGTTTGTTTTTAAGGTTTCTCACAGTGTCGCATTTTGTGAAGTATGAATGATCTAATCGTGTATTGAATTAGCTTGACTGTTTGCTTGTGTGCGTGTGCGGGTGACTGTTCAATTGTGCATGTGTGCGTGATTTCGTTTCGATTCGATTTGTATCGATATTAGGAGGAGTTGGACAGCACTGTTTTTAACTGTAGGGAGTAAACAATTCCAGCAGTTTTTTTTATATATATAATACTGAGTTACTTTTATGGTGGTTCTGTTAATTCGACCAACAATATTTTGAACTATGAACTATCCTAAACGAATCAACCCTTATTATATCGTTACAAATCGTCAACAGCAAATAGCTGTCGGTAATCGTCTACTAAAATAGCCTTACTAACTTAATTAATAAATTAATCGCTAATAAAATAAATTTAAAAATGGTATATAAACTCTTGCTAGATTAATCGATGTGGATTAAAAATGAAAAAGAAAGCATTTGATTCTAAATTGAAATGTAATAAAATGACATTTAGGTGTTTTTGTTTTTATTTGATAAAGGTACTTTTAGCTTAATTATAATAATTAATTATTATCTTTCAATAGTATTCTCGATTTGCCGCGCATTCCCAATGCGGTTTTGCTAATCATAATTAGGTATAATAGTAATTTTTAAATTCTTTTAGTAGGCGTAAGTATTAATTTAAGGATGCTGGCTTGCTTTCACGTCATTATCGCATTTATACCAGTATTTTATTAAAATCACTGCTTTAACACTGTATTTTTTTAATCAGTTTTGCATACATTTACTTTTTAAAGATATGGGATATATTTTTGTACACATTTTATTTAAATAAACATATAATTATTTCAAAAAGTAACCGTAGAGTAAAGATGGTTCATTTTTTTACGTTGGCAACATTCACTCTACGTTCGTTTATTTAAATATTTTCTCACACTGTTACGATTAAGTTTTAATTTGACAGCATTTATTTTTTATTCGCCTGCGGTGGAGCCCAAAAGGAGGGTTATGTGTTTGATCTGTTTGTATGTATTTTCTTGTTGTTTTGTTAGTGAAACTGAGCCAGCATCGTAGGTTAACAACAGCTGGAGCGGGAGACAACTTAGCGGGCGCAGTGCGCTACCCACACCCATCCCTGTGTCTGTGCGAACACGCACAGCACGACACCACCCCGTGATCCCGTCTTGTTGTAGACACTTTTAAAATCATTTATTTTGACTAGATGAAGGTACGACTTTATGTGGAGATGGTTGCGCACATTCTATTGAGCGTAACAATGAGATCTTCTGTGTTGACGCTCAGTTGTGTTTCACACTCGGTACCCCACCCAAGGGCTAGTTGCTATTCATAATGTATTAGTTCCTTCTTACACATTCATATTGCCATTTAAAAAATATGGTCTGGTCTAGACACAGCAACTTATAAGGTACCTATAGACCCAGAGCATACAAAATACCTTTCTGCTGCGCCAGCGCAGTACCGATTTTAAAGCGGCATTACTACCACTCGATTATTTATAGCAGCAATCAAATAAATGTCTTTAAACCGAAATCAAATATATATTTTAGAAGTGTTCACAACAATACAATACTTCAAATCCTCCACCCAGCTACATTTTCTTTATATTCAGAATTAATTAGCAAAACGTTTCAGTTTTCATTTCGAGTACCTACCTACTCTAAGGGTTTTATCTAGGAGAAAATAAATAAGGATTGGATTTTTTTTCCGCATTTATAATACTTTTCTATGTTATTTCTAGTAAAAATTCTGGCTCTAGTTGAATGGCATCGATTATATTTTCTCAACATTATAAAAATCTGGGAAATTTGATTTAAAAAAACCGATAAGTAGACAACATGTGTAAACTCAGTAACACCAAACACTAACATCAACTTTGAACACCATTTTATATGCACATTAGGTACTCGTAAATAGTTCTTTTACTTCCACTTAGTGTCTGCTAGCTTATGCCTTTTACACCCTATTTTATTCTGACTTGGTCAATGATAGAGTATAGTAAATTAAAAAGTTTATAAAACTTATAGTTATTTATTTATCTAACCGTTATTATAAGATCTCACTTGTAAATAAGGCATAGTAAGGGGTAAGTCTTCATGCACGCGGGTTCTGTTGCAATAGCAGACAGATACGTTCGAAAATCTGAATTCGTCGCGTGACTGAAATTCACCTTCTGGTCATAATATTAAGTCATTTCCATATAACCGTTGAATATTAAATCTTAGCGAGTAAGTTATAAGTTAAGCCATATTATCGAGTTTCCAAATCTGTCTTAAGCCTGCTTTATATGCTTCGACATTATTTTATTTTTAGTGCTGTGACGTTAACCAATTTAAAAAAAAACTGGTTCTACTCTCACATTCATCACTAGTTTCCCGAAAAAGAAAGGCTTGATGATATTGCATTTCTGGGTAACAATGAAAAAAGAAATTTATGAATAATAGGAACTAGACGATGGATTTAAGGGGTAATACTCGAGTCATCTGGACAGTATGATTAATCTGGACTGGATGTTGAATAGATATGTATGTGTTCAGTGAGAATTAGTTTTAATATTATCTTGATATTATTTAGCATAGAATATGATATCGTGTAAGAGTTAAGTTGCTCTTCCGACAGTCTTATCTTTTTGCGTAATTCATAATGATTGCTAGGACAGAAATTAGCTTAGTTTGGCGCGAAAACTTGTAAATTCCTTCAATTTCTGACAAGCGAAGTGATTTTTTTGGTCTCTTTCTCCTTCATGTTTAACTGGTTTTGTTTTACTAAGACTAAAGATTATAGTTTGTATATTTTGAGTGACATAATTATTTTAACCAAAAATTATTTTGTATGAATTTTATTCATGCGCTTGTGAGGAGAGGAACAAAAATCATGAAAAAAATTTCGTTATTTCGAGAAATTATTTCTTTCTTTTTTTGTTAATATCTCATAAATAGGCCTAAACCTTTCTATAGATTAAGCCCGTAGTTAATACAGGTCTTAGTATACTTTTGAAATATTTTACTAATGGATATTCAAGTGTTTAAAATTTTACAAAGACGATGTCGCTAATTGCACCATCACCTGTGCCAAAATATGTAAATATTTTCCATGATAAATTAGTATTCTATTGAATATTTGTAACCAATCATTTTTAACTTGTTACCTATATTTTGTGATTCTTTATTTTGTTAGTGGCAATCATTTTTAAACTAGACTTTTCTGGACTGGCAATATTCAAGTTTACTTTTTGTGACAGGGTTGGTTTCGGAATCATTTTAGAATTAAAAATATACTTATAAAAGCACCACTAACAAAATAAAGAAGCGTTCACTTCAATTTCTACTGTTTTTGCACTGTTATCCAATTATGTACCTAAGCAAATAATAAAGCACTATTTTATTAACTTTTAATCATACATTGTTATTTTATTCCATAATAATGCAAAGATTGTTTAAAGTTTAATGTATTACATAAATAAAATATTATCTTTATTAAAATGCCACCATATTGTAAGGGCTCAGTAAATACCTAACTTATTAAACTTTAAACAATGCTTTATAAGAAATTTATAAAATCATTTTAAATAATAATAATAATTTACAAGAACTGTTTACATTGTTACATTAACTATTATTGCAATGCTTCAATGAATTTTAAACTACACTGCAACTATTTCTGTGATATATCATCCTTTCACAAGCTACGGGGAAGAGTTGCTCAGAATTGACGATTATTAATTAAATAAGATAATATCGATTGACATCTCACAAAATTTTCATTATTTATTTTTAGAAACCATGTGCCAAAAAATGTCGTTTCATACATTTTTGTTTCCATGACCTAGAAATCTAAGCAACTCTTCAAAGTAGGTTTATCGGTCTATTCAAATTGGCGCGAAAAATATTCTCTATGGCAATAGAAAAGCGCGCGAATTTGAACCAAAGACGCCATGTTGGAAAAGACCTATTTAAAATATTGTAAAGTGCACTTTCAATTTCCGTTAGTTTACCGTCGTCGCCTCTCACTAGGATTAATTAATAATAATTATTATTAAAATTTTGAATTTTAATCAATTTGCGATGATAAAAGATGGTTGTGTGCGGATACAGCTACCAAAGTATCATCTGTTAGTGTCTGCACGCGATCATGGTTTATGAGATTTTATTGCATATTCTATTATTAATATCGATAGTGTAGTAACAGTATTTCGATTTGTAGTATTAAATTTGTCATTTTCAAGGATTTTTGGGGCATGTAGCCATTTGTTGGGGAGTGTAGCCACCGCTGGGGCGTGATGTGAGTGTATCGCTCGGTAGATCTGTGACTGGGATCTCTGGTTGTTTGTATGGATTTTCTCGAAGATGAATGTCGATTGTACTCAACAATATAAATTTCTAATCCATTAGATTTTATCTGTGTTTTATTTATGAAACCCTTTTACACTTAGTTTTAAATTCGAGCTTTAAAAATTACAAAATATACCTTTCTACAAAATAATGTTGGTACCTACACGATCATAGATTTACAATATACAACACTATAATTTGATGTCCTTGTCTCCTCTCATGACTTGGCTAAGCATCTGGTTGCAGAGGGCCGCGTACGGATTTAGTTCCACCACCTACAAATATAAAGAATTCTTAGAATTCTGGCAAATTCGCGCAATTAATTCTGCAGTTCGACACAAAATATTTAAGTAGGTACTTGATTGAATCATAAATGTAGGTAATTAGGCAATTCTCAAAGGGGAATTTAACTCCCAATATTCGACACGGACACAACACAACAGCAACAAACGCCACAGTAAAAGATCAGGATACAGAGTGATACAGTAACATTGCGGTGAGCGTGCCCATACCGATAAGGTTACTGACTCAGCGTTTGCTGGTCAGATATCCAGTGCTGGTTTTCAGTTAGCACAACATAATAAGGCTTCTGGTTTGCTTATGTGCACAGGATAAACTCAAAAACAAAAATGATTTTTCGGGAGAGCAATTTAATGTTATCTCTTCGAGATTTCCAAACTATGTTGTTGTGTTAACCTCTCCTATACACCGTGCTCCGGACGATACACATAAACTTCGACCGGATATTCAGAACATGGAAATTAACATTTTTGATTATGGACACCTTAATCAATTCTTATTTTTTACTTTTTATTAAATAAAACACGAACAAACAAACAAAAACCTTGACGTAAATCACCCGATATGCATGCCTCTCTATCCGAATTGGCAACGAAAACCAAATGAAATTCAAATGAGTAGCATTTGATAGATTTTTAGTTAACACCCTTTCATAGGTAGGTACTGCATAGCTCATTTAAATTCGTACAGTCACACTGGCTGGTAGTAGTTCACGGCTCTCACAACAGTCACAACTGAATGAAATTACAATAATATAACGAAACCTTCCTTTGTTGAATTTGATTTGTTGCTAAAGTTTATGGATAACACTGTGTTTAGTTTTTAACTAGGTACAGTATGTTTTCATTGATTTTATACTTTTATCAGATAGTACCTACTTACACATTTTTCATAAGATAAAATCACTACGTTATAACCAAACAGTCAACCGGCACTAATCTAGTTAGTCCTTCACTATACAATCTCAAAGTTCATACCTGCTTCCTAGCAAAGCTGCTGCCAAGTTTCGCCGCCTCGGTGAAGGCGGCGCGCGCGTCATCGTTGTTGCCTTGCTTGCGCAGGAGCACACCGCGTTGACACAGAGCTAGGGCGCGTGCGCGAGTTGGCTTGCCTTTTGTAAGCTCTATGGCCCGATCGAGGTCTGACATTGCGTCTGAAATTGTAAGATAGAGTGCTATTAAAAAAATGGCTTATGAGAGTCCGCTAATTTTATTAATAGTTTGCACAGACCGTTTAGCCTAGTTTTTACTTTTATCGTGAGACCAAAATCAAAACGACTGCCGCCATTTTGTTTTTTACCTTTGGGAAGGTAGGTCCTGCGACGCAATTAATTCAAAATGATGCGTGAAGTAGAAGACGCATTGAATACCTACAGTCACACTGGCTGGTGGTTCACGGCTCTCACATAGAAGAGTTTGATTCCAAGAAGGGGGAACATAAAAGACTCTTTTTCCTAGGCTAAACGGTCTGTGCAAACTATTAATTAGCTGACTCTCATAAGCCAATTTTTCAGGGATAAAACGGCTTTTTAAAGCTTATTCATAGATCAAAGCTAGAGTCATCTGACTATTGAAAAACAAGCCCTTAATTTTAATCTCTTACCATCATCCTTCTTCATGATCCGCAGCAGCTGTGCCCGGTCGTTGTACCCGGCCGCTCTATCCGGTGCAGCCTGCACTCCTCTGGTCATGGCTTCTAGTGCCCCCTCCAGCTTACCAGCCTCTGCTAGACGAACTCCTTCCGCGCACAGCGAGCTCGACTCCTTGTAGGCGTCGGTGGTGGGCTCTGGACATAACCAACACGCAATATTAACTACCTACGCCTGTTTCCTTCGAAGAGTTCAGCAGTGCCTGTAGGTACCTCTTTTTTTTTTGACGACGCGTGTAAAAGATGTTTCTGACAGGAGTGACAGGTATGCCTATTGCTGCCTATTGGTAGGTACGAATAAACCCGACGTCACGCTTGTTTCCTCGGAAAAATCGGCAGCGATGTACCTATCTATTAAAAATTTTAATTTTATTCTTTACTGATGTTATGCCGGAATAGCTATAGTCATCTATCAGAAATACTTAGTTAGGGAGAAGGCAATTAGGTAAATAAAAATACCTACAACCGACGTCCAAAAAAAAAACACTACAAGAAGTCGGTTGTATTTTTTTGTAAGAAGTTTTTTATTTTTCACTTTTTAGTGGTACCCCACACCTAACAACACCACTGCAAAATCGCAGAAAAGCAAAACACGCAATTTCGATTACTTGGATGACATAAAACTATCATCCAAGTAGACGAATTCCAGCTATTTCGATTTAAAATCCAAAGTTCGTAACCGATTTTCATAAAATTTAAATGGGACCAATCTGCAAGTATATCCTTTCAGATAAAACAAGAATTTTTCAAATCGGTTCATAATTGTCGGAGTTATGAGGTAACAAACATAAAAAAAAACATAGGTACTTACAGCCGAATTGATAACCTCCTCCTTTTTGGGAAGTCGGTTAAAAAAGGAGAAATAGTATCAGACATAGACGACTAGCTGACCCACGAAACTTCATTTGTGTCATATTTTAGTGGTGTTGTGATGTCATATATTTTGTGATTAATACCTAGGTACATATAAGATTCCCTACTAGCTGATCCGCGCAAATTCGTGTGCGTCATATTAAAATTTGTCATCTGCATTGCTCTGCTCCTATTAGTCAGGGCGTGATGTTAGTAGCCTATAGGTAGCCTTCCTCGATAAATGGGCTATCCAACACTACAACATTTTTTTCATTTCGAACTAGTCGTGCTAATCTACCTACCTTCGTGTGTTTCTGGCAAATTGACCTAGGTAGGTATATTTTTTATTAAATTTCAGGTGAGATAGTGCTATTAAGCTCATTAAGTATTAGGTATGCAAACTCAACGCCCTCGACTGAACCCCCCTCCTCCTCGTTGACGAAACCATGAAAGTTTCTGATTAGGGTCCATCTTTTCGATAAACTCTACATGGGTAAAATAATATCTTTAGGTACGTCAGCAAACAGCGACTTGCTTATTAATTAGTAGGTAGGTAAATAGGATCTATGAAGGCCGAATTCTTAAACCTAATAGCTAAGTATACCTAATCATAAATACCTAATTAGGAGGGATTTTCCTTCCACTGCTGCAATCTAGATCGAGGTCTGTGTGACAGAAGGTACCAAACTGCCTTCTTAGGCACTTATTATAATTCTTAGGGTTCCGTTGCTACTTCCACTTCTTGCTTCAGTAATATACCTCTCATCGAGCCGTTTCGAGAGACCGGGAAAGCGTTGGAAGGAAAGCGATGCACAGAGCCACGAGATGACGGGTTGGCGTTATGGAATCGTAAGGTGACAAAAGTGGACCTAAAGAAGAGCTCTGAAGGTATAAGTATGTGGAGTGGAGTAGTATTGGGTCAGGCAGGAGGAGGCTCTTCCTAACTGCCGATATCATCAGTTAGGTACCACCAAGCCCGGGGCCATAAATTAGGTAGGTGCTCCGTGGGCACCCAGTTGCAGTCTACAGTTTGCTCGCAATTGTGCTACATAAAAGTACTTAGTCCACATGCACATCCCGCACTTGTCTTAGATAAGATCAAATTTTTGGGACTACAATTTGCTTGCGCTCATCGTTCTGACGACGTTGAAGCCTATAAATAAGCAAGAAGTTAGGACATCATTAAGATTGGCCAGCTCGACTCCCCGACCTCAATCCGATTGAGAATGTCTGGGATGTCCTAAAGAGACGGGTAGGTACCTAACATCAGTGCAACCTGCTCCACAAAACATTAGCCAGCTAAAGTTATTAGGATTAAATAAATAAAAAAAACTTTTTACAAAAAATACAACCGTCTTCCAAAAAAAAACACTACAAAGTAAAAAATAACTTTAATTTCGGAAATCGGTGTTTTTGTTCGTTTCTTCGTATTTTGACACCGACTTCCGAAATTAAAGTTATTTTTTACTTTGTAGTGTTTTTTTTTGGAAGTCGGTTGTATTTTTTGTAAAAAGTTTTTTATTTTTCACTTTTTAGTGGTGCCCCACACCTACCACACCACTGCCAAATCGCAGAAAAGCAAAATACGCAATTTCGATTATCAAAGAATCATCTAAATAGTCAAATTCCAGCTATTTCGATTTAAAATCCAAAGTTCGTAACCGATTTCGATATAATTTAAATGGGACCAATCTGCAAGCATATCCTTTCAGATAAAACAAAAAATTTTCAAATCGGTTCATAATTGTCGGAGTTATGAGGTAACAAACATAAAAAAAATAAAAAAAAAACATACAACCGAATTGATAACCTCCTCCTTTTTGGGAAGTCGGTTAAAAAACAAAAAGTCTGAGATACCTACCTACCTAATTTCAATTTTATATGACACATTGCCAGAATTCACTTCACGCATAGGTACCTAAGTATTCATTGACACGATTATATCGATATCGCGATAGGTAGGTACTGTCACGTCAAACAATTAAGGAAACAAACTTAGATTGCCTTGTAACGTGAAATTCGTTGGGTGGCCGTTATTTTTGCAGAGGAGTGTATATAATATGCAATACATACCTTATTGTTACTTTTTATTTTTCTTATATCTATCAAATGAACTGTCGTCAAACAATGAACGCGCTAATCTCTCAGGAGCAGGAGCAGACCAATAGGAGCGCAGCAGTACCTGATGGAAAATATTACGCAGACGAAGTTGCGCGGGTCAGTTAGTGCTTTAATAAACAATCTCCAAAAAATCTTTCTTACCTTCTTCATCTTCAACAAACTTATCCCCTGCATCCTCGACCACATCTGCAGCTATGGTGGCCGTCGGGTCGAAGATACTCCGGAGCACAGCCTTGTCTCTCTCACTGAGGCTATCTAACGCAGCCATAATAAAGCCTAATACTTATATTATCTGTGGCAAAGTTATAGACACGACCGCACCGGTACAAATCTTGCTGTCAATTGGAATGTGGATGGTGGAACCAGTTCTGTATGTTAACGATGCTGGTTGAGACTTAGATGTTGTTCTGTGGGTTCGTTTGTCGATTTCGTTACCTATCTAAGTAATTTAGTTTATCTATAGGAACTAATATAACAAAACTGAAGAGTTTTCTATACTAATACTACTCGTCTTAAAGAGCACTACCTTTCCTCTCTACAGTGTTAATTTTATTTTATGTATGTATTATATTAAGTATGTGTTACTTTTAGGTATGTATTCATTCTGAAATTAATATTTACTATATTTATGTAGGTTTATTTGATAATTTAAGTAGTCTATGGCTTCATTCACATATCCATTTTCTTGTTATTTCTTACACACTTTTGTCTACATTTCTTTTTTCATTCTTCCTTTCGCAGGTCTGCTGGAAGAAATTTCTTAAGAAATAAGCAGTACCTTTGTACCAATAATTATAATGTTATATCTGTACCGTTTCTCTGTGTGTACATAAATTGTAAAATAAATAAATAAATAAATAATATTATAAAGAGGTAACTAACATTTGTTTGTAAGTTTGTATGTAGGGGGAATCTCAGAAACTACTGGTCCGATTTGAAACTCTTCCAACACTGGGGTGTCCAGAATCATGCCCTGGACCCATGGAAATCGTTTGTGCGTCGATGTCAGATACACGCAGTATACGTTAGAATACCTTTTGTTTGTTTGTTTGAACGCCCTCATCTCTGGAGCTCCTGTTTCGATTTGAAAAGTTCTTTTAGTGTTAGATGTGTGTACATTTATCGAGGAAGGCTGTAGGCTATTTTATAAACCATCACACTACGATCAATAGAAGCAAGGCATTCATGAAAAATGTGACGCAGACGAAGATGCGGGGGTCAGCTGGAGTAGGTAGGTACCTAGCTAGAGTGTAAGTAACACTTAAATATCAAAGTTTCGATAATAATTCTTTCCTATTTAAATATCAGTTAGGTATCTGTATTACCTACGAATCGACTATAGGGGGTTAACCACATAAAAATCCGATGGACCTACATACTTCAAAGCTTTGAACATGGTAGATCGGAATCGGAAAAACACAACACACGCAATGGGCGGGTCCCCCATTGCGTTTGTTCTACTTATTTGAACAGCGGGCCCAGCCACTTAACCGGTTTACTAGGGCCTGTTGCTATGGTAATTTCGAAGGAACAAAAAGGGAACTACCTCACAAACAGAAATACATATTTTTTGTAGGTATTATCAGATTCAACGATACTGCAATATTCCTAATAAGTAATATTAGACACAAGTTCGATCAACATTATGTAAATTATAAAACTGGTTGCTTGTTTATTTCCTGCGCAGACATGTAATAATATAATCAGACCGACAAAAGATACTGATCTTTGTATGGATTTTAATATAATGTCTAGAAATTATGATGAAATAATATTTTATTAAACTGTGTGTACCTATTCGTCCAATTCCCACGATATTTTAATGTGATGATCTATACCTATTAGTATTACTAATTACGACACATCCTCCATGGTTCGGGCGCTGTTGCAAATGAAGTGGCAACACTTACCTCTTTTAATGGATGGGAAATCATCAAATGACTCCTCCCGCTCTGGGCGGAGCAAAAGGGAGTGCCAGACTCTTACTGACTATAAACCCCCGTGTTCCTCCTAACGCCGGGGGTATTGGGGGTTCCTCATACTTAGAACTGAAACTCAAAATCTTTTTTCGAGTTTTAGTGACATTGAGGTTTCTAATAGGTATCATTTCTTTCTAAACTGAATAGTTTGCGCGAGAGAGACTTCCAAAGTGGTAAAACTGCCCCCCCCCCCCCCCTGTAACTTATGGTTATAATATACCTATAGGTTTGTACGGAACCCTAGGTGCGCGAGTCCGACTCGCACTTGGCCGGTTTTTTTTTTATTTGAGACGGGTTTGCTCTTGACTCTAGTTTTGGTCAGACTTACTACTAACTTACCCAGAAGGAGCCTGTTGTAAAAATTCCGCAACCCTGCCATATATTTTTTTCACCTTCCTGGTTATTATCGCAAAAAAAAAAATCGTGTTTTAGATTTGTTGTTATCTCTTGTATAAGAATTATAGTTTCTTTAATTATCTAATAGGCATGTATCAGCATAATTTACTTCAAATACTTCTGTTTTGTAAAATAGTGTATGTAATTTATATCTGACATTTATTTTATAAAGTATTATTCATTTTATTTGATTATTATGAAAATGAGGACCATGTAGGTCATTTTATTATATATATATATTTTTTTTTTTGTTTTCCCACGTTCGTCTGGCAGTTTGAGTACTATAAGCGACCTACACAAATGTCCTTTCTTTGGTAGTGTTCGTCTTGTCGTTGAGTTGGGAGTTATAAGTCGAGCTACACGATAACTGACATGTTTGCATTAACTAGACAGGTCCACTCAAATCTTTGTGGTTCTTTCTTCAAAAGACCATCTCAGATACTAATCTGCACAGTTCTCATGTGAGTTGAGTAAGATTGTCTGGACTCTGAGTTTGTTTCGGCTGTTTCTTCTCAGAGTAGTCAGGTACTAGGTAGTTTTAAAAAATATGACGTGTAAAAGTGTTTGTAAAAACCCATATTTGCAAAAATAAACATCATTTCACTTCATTTCAATAGAATAAAACTGCGTTTTATTGTAATTTAATGTTGACATTTATTTCTCAACATTATTAATAAACTAGCTTCTGGCAGCGGCTTCGCCCGCGTGATCCCTAGGGAACATATTCCCGGGATGAAAAGTAGCTTATGTGCTATTCCAGACTATAATCTATCTTTGTTCCAAATTTCATTAAGATCCGTTAAGCCGTTCTGGCGTGATTGAGTAACAAACAACCAAACTTTCACATTTATAATATTACTCGTTTGGTGTAAAGCGAAATTATAACCATCTTCCCCTCGACATTATATATTAAAGGATATTGCAAACTGTCGTAAGCCGTTTTCCGAAGCTACTCGCTAGCCTCTAGGCGCCAAGCTAGCCGCCTGCCTGTGCGTTCGCGACCACAAAAATAATCCTTCTAAGTAGCATGATTCAGTATTCACGCGCGATGGCTTATTATTAGCGTTTTTCATGTAGGTATAACTTTGGTGTTTCTATACCGATTTCTATGATTCTTTTTTTATTTAATAGTTAATAATGTTAACTTTTATTAATGTTAATTAGGGACGACTGAGAGTTTTATAAACGTAAGAGTAGACAAATACAATCAGAAAGCTTCGAACTGCTAAGCTATCGGGAGTTACACGTGTTATTGTTCGTCAATCATAAAAGATAGACATATGCTGTCGTTGGATAATTTTATATAATTTTAAGGAGAACATTTCCGTCATACATGATTTCTGTGTAGCTTTCACCATTAAGGTTGCACACGCGACGGAAGCTTAAAAAATGGAGTAACTTCTCCCGTTTTCCCAACATTTCCCTTCACTGCTCTGCTTCTATTGATTGCAGCGTGATGAAAAGTATACTATAACCTGCTCAGGAGTATGAATAATAATTGTACCAAGTTTAATTAAAATCCGTCGAGTAGTTTTTGTTTCTATAACGGTTATACAGACAGACAGACAGACCGACAGACAGACAGACAAAAATTGTACTGATTGCATTTTTGTCATCAGTATCGATCCCTAATCACCCCCTGATGGTTATTTTGGAAATATATTTCATGTGCAGAATTGACCTCTCTACAGATTTATTTTAAGTAGTATAGAAGATAGATTAAAAATAGTTTACGCCAACAAATATGACTTTTATTTTTATAACATTGTACATAAAATATAATACCGTAGCAGGTGTTCTGTAGTTCTGCTAACCCAATCTACCCGTAAAGAAAAATTTAAACTTGTTTTTTTCATTCACGCCATCTAGTGTCAATTATCGTAAACGTAGGGCTTAGGTACTCACCCACGTCTGTGTGTGTAAACGATACTATATTCAATAGCAGATGTTATAATCGGGTTATGTGTCGAATTGGGTGGATTTTGTGGCAATGATATGACCCTATTCGATAGAGCGCAGTGTCCGGTAACCGCAACTGCTACTCCTACGACTTAATTATTTTCCAATTATACAAAAAACCCAAAGAAACTAAAAATGTTGACTTTAACGCCATCTCGCGGGAAAATTGCTGGGAACAGCCCGTATGAAGCATTAACGAATGAATATAAACTTATAGGTACCTACCTAAAAAATTTCGGTCACTATCCAATCTCAATAAAGACCACATAAAGACCAACCATTGGAGTGGAGATATTATATAACACAAGTGTGGGCGCAAAATCCCGGGGCACTACCTAAAATTGTTCCTTCAGCCTCATACTCCGATAGGACGACCAAGAGATCATACGCAGGACCAATTGCTTAAACTACTTTCCGACGCACGTTTTTATTGCACTGCCAACTTCGGAACTCCGGACTTTCGCTGAGATATCCCTAGTACAATAATACTGTCCGACCAGGGAATCGAACTCGAGACCCCACGTCCAGCAGTCGCAATTGCTACCGTGAGGTACAAATGTGCATATCACGAACGTAAATAATGTACCTTTATTTGTAAGTAGGTTGGGTTATTTTCATAGTTGGTTTTCACGATCCAGCAATCATCTCTAGGTATCTATTACCACGCAAACCGTAACCTATACTAATATTATAAAACTGAAGTTTGTTTGGTTGAACGCGCTAATCTCAGAAACTACTGGATCGAATTAAAAAAACTGTTGAAGTGTTGGATAGCCCAGTTATCGAAGAAGGCTATATTATTATAACATCACGCTACGACTAATAGGAGCGGAACATTGATAACAAATGTGACGCAGACGAAGTTGCGCGGGTCAGCTAGTAGGGAATATGTACCTATCTAATTAAAATACTTATTAGCCCGGAGATTTTTTTAAATATCTTCATCAGAGACGGACGTGATCTGTGACGTCAAAATACGTGACGCCCTATGGCTGCCATAGAAAAGCGGGTCTTCGCAAAAAAAAAAAGCAATTTTGACTCTGGTTTTCCCGAAATTCGGGATATCACGGGATTTGCGTGTACGAAGTCGTGGGCAAAAGCTACTTTTTGTATATTTTTCGACAAACTGGTTTGGAATTTTTGGATATGACTTAAGTCAGGATTTGCCTACATATTTTTTCCATGTCTCTAACCTTATCGTAACAAACTACGTTCAACTGGAAGTTACCACAGGACTTGTAAAAACACAAAGAAACATGAGATGACTAATATTTTATTTTAAAATAAATTATTGTTACAACAATGTTTGTATTTGACAAGTTTGTTGTTCTAGCGAGTGTCTCGATCTAATATGCACATTCGGTCGTATAAAAACTTTTTATAATAATTATACTAAAAATAAAAGACACAGTTGGTGTTTTACTGTAACACATAGGCCAGACTCAAAGGTCAGTAGGGTATACCCTAAGGCCGCGGACACGAACACAGCGGCGGCGGCGCGGGCAGGTTCATATAAATCTACGCGCCACTGGTCGCCTCAAATGCATAGATTTATATGGAAGTATGGAACTGCCTGCGCCGCTGCCACCGCCGCTGCCACCGCCACCGCCGCCGCTGAGTTCGTGTCCGAGGCCTAAGTTTTAAGGCTCGGGGTTATCCCTAATATTTAAGGCTCAGTGCTCACCGATCCGCTCCTCATACTAATTTCGTGTCTCAAGGCCGTAATACCCATTCGGGAGGACCCTAATAAGCTGTGTAACAATAGTCATAAGAAACAGTAAAATACTTCAAGTTCCATACTTCATCAGTAGACTAACTTACTGATTCTATTTTTCTAGTAAGTGTACAATTAATATAGTTCCACGTCACAGTCAACAAGTGAACAATATTCAGTACAAAATACTACGTAACAGAGAATCTTATAAATAGGCGCTTGGATAAAAGTATAAATTATGATTACAATTTCAATTAACACTTCTATTTGATACATGCATCCAATCGAACGTAAAGAATGCAATTGAAAATGTATGGCAAGGTACACATGGCTAAATCGTTAGCTGTACAAGCTACTAGCGCCCCTATGTACTAAGAACGTAAATATTAACGATTACTTTTGGCAGTTAAGGATAAGTGAACTCAGTAAGTCAGTACCGAAGATGTCGCATTGGGAGGAGAGCAGAACAGCGTTTTGTGAGTATTGTATACTAAACTTTATTAACAGTGTCAAAAAGTGCTGAGTTGCACAAACAAAGTCGCAGAAGAAATCAACGGAGGCTCGGGCGCGCTCGTTTGTACTTTAAACACTAAAAATAAAGTTTATTATTCAATGCCATAAACACTACTCTTCTTTCGGTCAATACTGAGCTACTTTGCATGCATATACTATATTCATCTGCAAAATTCAGAAGTCGTTAGTTTCTTGTAAACTTAGTTCTGGCAGACTCATAAGGCAACTGGCAACTTTGAAACATGTGTACAGAAAATCGAACCTTTAACAATTTTGTTTCCGGCCTTCTTAAGATGGTTTATGCCTTGAGCAAAGATTCAAATTTAGAATTATCTATGGCATCAATTTCTGTCCTTCTTTTAGTTGGGTCATGGCGACTTTAAGTCGATTTGCCCCAATGATGGCACAAATAAATCGAGAAGCTAAATTATTACAATACTTGATTAATCTCTTCTTATGAAATTGGCACCTTCAAAGTCGGTCAAGGCAATTTTTTGACTGTTTTTTGGCTAACTCATTAACATTGGCACTGGTTCAAAATTTCAAATCACACTTTGTTTATATACACAAAAACCCTATAAAATATATAGTTTTGTTGAGTATTTGATGAGATGCGAGGTTTTCTGCAAGATCATGAATATTTCTTATAGGCATTCTGGGTATATAACTCTTTCAGTTGCACATTTTCAACTCCATTCTTTATATTTTTATGGGAATTAGCGTAGTCTCAATAAGGTCTAACAGTACCGACCTGATAAGCTATCCCTGTACTTCTTATAACGAATCCTACAAGTTCAATATTAAAAGTACAATATGTCAAATAATAAGAGTGTATTCCCGTATCTGTACAGTCAACTTCACAGTTGAGTTAAGGTTTGCAATAGATAATTATTCTATATCACAATCCTTTTATATATTATGTAGACTTACACTAACGTTGGTTTGGTGCGACCAACATTATTTTGATTATATTTATTTCTTATTAAGTAGCATATTAGCTAAATATTGACTACACTGAAAGTATCTAGGCGCTAGATTTAAAGATACTTTTATCCTACAAGTATGTAGGCCCAGTGAGGTCACAGCAGTCTTATTAAGACAATATTTATATACAATAAATAATATCACACAAAATAATTATAATCAAAATAATATCCAGCCAGATCACATACACACAATATCAGTCACACTTTAAATGCATTTTCACAAAGTTTGTGTAAACTCCACAGCTTATTTATATTCTAATCAAAAGCTCGAAGCCGTTGTCAACATATTTTAACTATGATATTTAGTAATATACATCTCAAGAAAAACTGGAGAACAATGTAACTGATTTCTACATAAAAGTTAACGTTGCATGCCAGAATTGACACAAACTATGTGCAAGCATTGAAAAACTTAACGTAGTAAAATAATATACTATAAATATACAATTAGCAATATCTTACCCTAAAAATACGCTATACATGTAGAAAAACTGTATATAAAAGTTTAATGCTAAAACTTTGAATTTTTAGTAATATATAAATCGTATTCACGCAATGGTAATTGTTTATTATTAGTAATTTTCCTAAATTCATATAATTTTGTGGTTAAATGTTGTTTTTAAATTTGAAATGTAACTATAAATTATGCTCATACACTGTAAAAATATATGTAAATGCACATTCACATACAATTTAGTGGGAGGGTTCTTTAAATCTCATTATGACTTTGTGGAAATGTTTTGTTCTATTTAAACCGTATTAATAACAATAACATTGATCCCTGAAGTGAGCACTCCTCAATTTTTCAAAATTATTTCACAATTTCTAATATTCATGTCTTAGATTAGTTCATGAAAATTTCACTAAATTGGTGTTATGATTAATAAATTACAATTGACATTGGCTTGGTAATCCTAAAGGATATTTACACTTCTACTATCAATCCAAGTGATAAATAAATTGTAAGAAAGTCAGTAATAAAGTGCCACAACCGCTTGTTTCATAAGCAATATAGCTATTTATGATATTGGTTTACACTAATCAAAGTGTAAATATGCCTTTACTGAAACGTAACCGTATGTATTTAGATCAATCCGAGACCTTAGCAAATGATGTCACTAACAATCATAATGTATGCTAAATCAGTCTGTCTCAGTTGGGAAATATATATAAAAAAGCTTAAAAATCCTAACATGCTTAAATTGTGAATGGGAAATGTATGAAATCATAACAAACATGACAAAAAGTTTGTGATTTGACTTAAAATTATGATACAGTTGACACAATAGACTTAACTCCAATTTAGACAAGACAGCTTAACACTGTTATAAGTTAATTAAAAACTGTGAAACAAGTATTATGCTAATATCAAAACAGCAGCACAACTGGTAATTTAACATTACACGGGTAAATCGAATGGATGGAAGTGAATTACGTCTTTGTGAGTTTACTGATTCATGGTGTCGGTGGTGCTACCTCTTCTGGAAGCCTTTTGTGCCGTCTGGTCCCCTGGGGGTGCGGATGACAAGGACCCCCCGAGGCGGGGGAGAGGGGAACACCCCAGAGGCGGTGGCCCCGGGCGGCAGGCGGCTAAGGACTTTCCGTTCCCTTCCTTTGGTATTGTTGTCACTTTGAGGAGATTTTGTCTTATTACTATTATTTTGATTGTCATTGAGATTGTTTGCTTGCAGCTTGTCTTGAAGCCGGCTGAGGCTGGAATAGAGAAAATTATTTTTTAAATAATGTCTGGTCTTATCTGAACCCTAAGTTTTAATTTTTTTTTTTTTATTTACAACAGGCAAGGAGAAGTATTGATATATAATGTTTATAGCTTATAAACATGCCATAAATGAATGCTATGAATCCATCTAAATATTTTTAGTGGAAAATATTCTAAATCAAGTTCCTCATTTGAAAACGAATTCACTAGATTCTTAAATTTTTGTCGCTTATAATAAGTAATATTAAAGTAATTTTAATTTCCTATCTTCATCAATATCAGCTAAGCCTAATTTCTAAAACTATTGAAAAAACCAAAAGTATGACTAACTTTCAATGTAAATATTACAACTTCCCCTATTTGTTAACAGATTATTTTTCATGATACAGCAAGTAACAATCAATATTAGCATTGGCAGAATCAGTAAACAACACATTTCAGCGGAACACAATTTGCATGCCCCCAATAACTATTGGCTTCACTTAAACCTCATTAGTGGAACTGAAAAATCAATTGAAAGAATTACAATCATTAAAACCTTTAAATAAGAAATAAAAGCGACTTTTGGAAATTTTTGACATGGGGTCTTGCATATAACGGGCAAAATGTGGGAGCTCCATACGCCTCCGCCTACTACCGTCATGGATTACAGGCTGTGATGTTGTTAATATTATCAGCAGTCAATAAATAAGGAGACTAACTCTTTAATCCTCGCAATGTTGGAAAGGCTCCCACAAGGTCTACCGATGACCTGATAAGGGTCAAGGGAAGCCGATGGATGTGAGACACACAAAACCGAACATAGGGGACCTATGTCCAGCACCTGACGTCTTTCAGCTAATATGACGATGAACTCTTTTATTGACTAAAATTTTGTTACCCAGTATCTTAACTATATCAACTACATACATCTGAATATTGTTTATGAAGATCATGTCTAGCTTTTATGCAGTATGATAAGACTGCATATTAAAATATCAATGCAGTATCAGGTAAAATAATAAATAAATTGATGAATTATGTGAGGAATTGCATGAAAGGAAGATATGCTGGAAGATTTCTTTAGAAATAAGCATCACCTTTATCTATTTGTTTAATGTGTGTAAATAAACTGTTAAATAATTAAAGAAAGAAGAGGGAGTAAATTTCATCAACAGTTGACAGTATAAAGGAATTTAATCATAAGGAGATAGTCACAGATGTAGACTAAGTAAAAAGTATGGACAGAACTCATGTAGCCAAATGGTGTTCATTAAACCATATCAGAGGCCCTTGAGGCGGTTTAAAAACCAAAGGTGTATGGGGTCATTAGACCTTACTATCCACACAATAAAAAGAAGATTGAACTATGTTTATTTTTAAACATGTAGTGGGCAATCACACATTTATAATAATTTAACTAATGAAAGTCTTGGATTGTCAAGCTTAAAACCAAGTTTAGACAAATTCAGGTGAGAAATGTATATTCTAATAACATGCAGATTTTCAATGAAGCTGAATATTCACATTTTCAGCTTCAATGAAAATCTATATCTATTAAATAGTCACCTATTTCTTGGTCTTGATTTTGATATGTATATTCGCTTAGCGAAATAGGAACCAGGATTTGCTAGTACGAAAGTACTATTTAAAAATTGACATATCCATAACAGGCTTATCAAGACAATTACTAAACATTAATAAGAGTTGGCCTTTATTATTATTCCTAATTCATTAATATCCTGACTAATTTTTGCTATAACCCAGCACAAACCTCAAACATGGGTGTTATGTAAAACAGTATCACAGGGTTTGATAAATGAAACCAGCCTTACTTGTCGTCAATGACGTCTTCGGGGCTTCGAGCTTCTCCCAGAATCCGTAGACGAGCCTCGGCGTACTCTTTCTGCCTTTGTTCGAGTGTTTTGACCGGGCGCGGGTTTCTTTCGCCGTTCAGCTGGCCGCTGCCCGACGATGACGGCCTTTTCAGGATACGGATAGCAGGCTCCGGCATCACGCACTGAGATCCAATACACGCGCTCTCTTCAACAGTAACCTTGCAACCTTTGAGTGAAGTTTGCACTGGCGCGCAGTCAGTTGACATCAGCCTGATCTTCTGGTCCAACTGAAATAGACAAACCCACATGTAAATAACTCCACGGCAGCCAACTCCGACGCGGTAGACATCCAGGTTTGGCTTTCACAGTTACACTTACGCCAATTTCGTCCATATCCTCCCAACTTTCACATACGTCAACTTCATCTTGGGCCGCCATGTTGACTGACTGAAATGACGTTGCCACATGAAAAAAGACGTAAAATTTAGAATGTAACTGTTTCGCAAGTTTCGGTTTTCAATACCCGTTTTTTCAATTTGAGAAAAACACCTTGTTGCCATATTTATTCAACAAAAAAAAATATAAATGTCAAAAGTTCAAAACAATGTGCTTGAATAATAGGCAAAATCGTGAAGAGGTTTTCGTGAATTTCGTAATAAAAAATATAAATGAAATAGATATAAAATTGTACAAAATTGTATGGTTTAGCAAGTAAGTACATAAGCTAGGGTTTTCAGTGGAAACTATAACGGTAGTTTATCATATTGTTGTGTAAATTTTCTTTTTCGTTGTAGGTTATGTTATCATGCCGTATTTATTTACTTACGCGTATTTATATGGTTTCAGATAATAAAAATGGCCTTTAAATCATCGTTCGGCTCGACTGCGTCAGGCCTGACGTCTGTAGATCCTGAGTATGTCCAGTTTCTGATGTTCACAGACGAAGATGTGAAGAAGTTGAGTGTTTCGAAAATCACAAATGTGCAGTGTTTTGACGCCATTGGGAACCCTACGAAGGGAGGTCTGTATGACTCCGCTCTGGGGCCTTTGAGAGACAGGAATGAAACTTGTGGGACTTGTAACAATGTCTTGCTACACTGTCCGGGACACTTTGGACACATAGAGCTACCCCTTGTTGTGGTCAATCCGCTTTTTATTAAGAACATATACACACTCTTTCGAGTAAGTTGCCTAAAATGCTTCAAAATTCAAATGGATGATAGAATGAAATTTATACTAAAACTTCAGCTGGAATTAGTTGATGCTGGTCACATAACAGCTGCCTTAGACTTGGATAACTATGTTGGAGAAATAAGCAGTGGAAAGGAAAACTCCCCTGACAAACCTAACAAGGTAATCAGAAAATACCAAAAACTATTAAAAACGAGAGATCCAGTAGTTGAAACGTTTCAAAACAAGAATGTAGACAAATTAAGAGCTAAATTTATAAATCAATATTTTAGAGTTATTAATACTGCTAAGAAATGCGCTTTTTGCTCTTGCAAACTAATCAAAGTGACTACTTCAGAGAATAAAATCATGTACAATCTTAGTGCGGAGGGTGCTGAGAAAGGAACTAAAGGTATCAAAATTCTAATGCCAGATGAAATCAAACGATTTTGCACAGCCATCGCTCAAAATGATGAAGATATCCTAAAACATTGCTTTCCTGTTCTGAAGCATTCAAATTTAACACCAGTCACTAATGCATTTTTCATGGATGTTGTTCCTGTCTTACCTCCTTGTGTAAGACCTTGCAATGTTTTAAGAGGAGAGCTAATTGAACATCCTCAAACTAATGTGTATAAGACCATACTCCAAAATGCTTTTGCCGCCAGAGCTGTTTTACATGTACTGTCATCATCAGACCAAAAGAAAACAATCGACAGTCTTGATCAATTACCCAGACAGGCCTATGAGGCAGTTCAAGGCAAATCACCTCCAGAAAAGCTTCACATTGTTTGGCAAGACCTACAAAAAAGTATCAATAACCTTTTGAACTGTGAAGGTCAAGGTTTATCCAGTCAGGGTCTAAAGCAAATCATTGAAAAGAAAACCGGTTTGATCCGAATGCACATGATGGGCAAGAGAGTTAATTTTGCTGCTCGATCTGTCATCACACCTGACCCCAATGTTGACATTGATGAAATAGGCATCCCTGATGCCTTTGCCATGAAACTGACATACCCTGTGCCAGTCACAGAATGGAATGTTGATGAATTGAGAAAAATGGTTATCAATGGACCTAACAAACATCCAGGAGCTGAGAAAATAGAAATGGAGAATGGAAGAGTGATCACAATAGCTACTGATTCTATTCAAAAGAGAAAGAGTCTTGCTAAAAGATTGTTAACACCTGATGAGTTCAAGGCATCTGGGCTAAAGACTGTTCATAGACATTTAGTGAATGGTGATGTCTTGATATTGAACCGGCAGCCTTCCCTTCATAAGCCTAGTATGATGGCTCACCGAGCAAGGATTTTGAAAGGCGAGAAGACTCTCAGGTTACACTATGCTAACTGTAAATCGTACAATGCCGATTTCGACGGAGATGAAATGAATGCCCATTTCCCACAAAACGAAATTGCAAGAAGCGAAGCTTACAATATAATGTCTGTATGTAAACAATATCTTGTACCCAAAGACGGTACGCCATTGAGTGGATTGATCCAAGATCACGTCATTTCTGGTGTGAAGATGTCCGTGAGAGGCGCCTTCTTCGGAAAAGCTGACTATCAGCAGCTAGTCTTCCAAGCTCTACCTAACCACAAAGGACCAATCAAGCTTCTTCCACCAACCATTCTTAAGCCATTAGTACTTTGGTCTGGCAAACAAATTTTGTCAACAATCATTATCAATACAACACCCAAAGGAAAGCCATGTCTTACTTTAATTGGAAAAGCGAAAATCAGTTCGAAAGCTTGGCAAAAGACTCCTCCAAGACCTTGGAAAGCTGGCGGCACTCCTTTTAAAAACCCTAACACAATGACAGAGGCAGAAGTTATCATCTGGAAAGGAGAACTTCTATCTGGAGTATTGGACAAAACCCACTATGGTGCTACACCATACGGTTTAGTCCATTGCATGTATGAGCTGTACGGTGGCGGCAGTTCAAGTGCCTTACTTAGTTCATTCTCAAAAGTCTTCACATTCTATTTACAATGGATCGGATTCACGCTCGGAGTCAAAGATATTCTGGTAGTAGACGAAGCTAATCAAAAACGCGATGATTTTATTTGTTTGGTTCGTAATGCTGGAAAAACTGCAGCAGTAAAAGCTACTGATCTACCAGCAGATATTGATGACGAAAAGTTAAAAGAAACCATCGAAATAAATTACACAAAAGACCCGAAGTTTAGAGCTAATTTGGACAGACAGTACAAAACTATGCTAGACTCCTACACTAATAACATAAATACGGCTTGTCTGTCAGAAGGATTGCTTGAAAAGTTCCCTTACAATAACTTGCAATTGATGGTTCAGTCTGGTGCTAAAGGGTCAACTGTAAACACTATGCAAATTTCATGTTTACTTGGTCAAATCGAATTGGAAGGTAAAAGACCGCCACTTATGATATCTGGTCGATCTCTGCCCAGTTTTCCCCCACATGACGTGTCTCCAAGAGCTGGTGGATTCATCGACGGTCGATTTATGACAGGAATACAGCCTCAAGAGTTCTTCTTCCATTGTATGGCTGGTCGTGAAGGTCTTATCGATACTGCTGTCAAAACCAGTCGATCTGGTTACTTGCAGAGATGTTTAATCAAACATTTGGAAAGTTTATCTATTGCTTATGACCATACAGTGAGGGATTCTGATGACAGCATCATCCAATTTGCTTACGGAGAAGATGGATTAGATGTCCTCAAATGCCAATTCCTTAAACAGGATCAGTTCCCATTCCTTGACGTAAACTCTAGCGCAGTAGTCGGTGAAGCTGTGATTGATAAACTCAAAGAAGATGAGGACTTAAAAGACGTCACAAAATCAATCAAATCTTTGAAGAAGTGGAAAAAAAAGTACGGCAGTCCTTTCGAGAAAGTGCGAACGAGTGGCTTTGTCCAATTCTCCGCTATCGAGAAAAAACAAATTGAACTTGATGATGATGATTTACCAACGGATAGAACTAGAGATCCATTATATTGGGAGTTAGAGAAGAAATGGCGTACTATGGACGAGGAAGAAAGACAACAATATGTACGTAAGAAATGTCCCGACCCAATCCCAAGCAAGATGTCGCCTGAATATAAATTCGGTGTTATTAATGAACACTTAGAAAGTTTAGTACAAAGCTACTTGAAAAAACGTCATTCAACCGCATACGAAGAGCATACAGCGAAGGAGAAGTTCATAGATGTTATGAACGCCAAATATCTTGAATCAATGGCCGATCCTGGTGAGCCTGTGGGCCTATTAGCCGCTCAATCCATTGGAGAGCCATCTACGCAGATGACCCTGAATACTTTCCACTTTGCCGGTCGTGGTGACATGAACGTAACTCTCGGTATACCGCGTCTTAGAGAAATTCTAATGACAGCTTCTGCTAAGCTTAAAACTCCGAATATGGACATCCCATTCAGGGACGACGTTCCAGATTTGACGAAGAAAGCTGAGAAATTACGTCAAAAACTGAACAGGGTTACAGTGGCTGATGTTTTGGAAAAGATAGACGTGCAATGTCAGATAGTAATTAGGCCCGATAGACAGCTGAAAACGACAATGCGCTTCCAATTCTTGCCGTTTTCTCAGTACAAGACTCAGTACGCTGTGAAGCCTCCGCAAATACTAAAACATATGCAGAACAAATTCTTCGACGAGATGTTTGCGACGGTTAGGAAACAAGCGAAGGCGGTGAGCGGTGTGGTTTGGTCTTCGGAAAAGAAGAAATCGAAACGAACTAAAGGGGGCGACGACGACGATGAAGACGATGCTCCCGAGGCAGAACCCGCTGCTAATTTGGACAGTTCTGACGACGAGGCTCCTAATGACGATGACGACAATACTGACGTAAGTTTTTACATTTTGTGCTCATTTATTTCGGTAGTCATAACTCATATAGGCTTTTTCATAAAGGCTTCCCTTTATTTTTTTAATTTAACCGGCAGTATTTAACTAATCAAATGATTAAAAAAAAAACCGACCAAGTGCGAGTCGGACTCGCGCACCGAGGGTTCCGTACAAACCTGTAGGTAATCGTAATAATCAAAAGTTGCGATTTACGATTTATGACGTATTAAAAAAAACTACTTACTAGATCTCGTCCAAACCAATTTTTGCTGGTAGTTTACATGGTAATATAGATCGTTTATATTTTTTTAGTCTTATCATTCTCTTATTTTAAAAGTTACAGGGGGGGGGGGGACATTTTACCACTTTGGAAGTGTCTCTCTCGCAAACTGAATGTTAGAAACCTCAATATCATTTTCGAAGACCTATATGGATAGGTCTTCGAATTAAACCCATACGTGTGGGGTATCTATGGAGATACCCCACACGTATGGGTTTGATGAAAAAAATTTTTGAGTTTCAGTTCTAAGTATGGGGACCCCCAAAATTTATTGTTTTTTTTTTCTATTTTTGTGTGAAAATCTTAAATGCGGTTCACAAAATACATCTACTTACCGAGTTTCAACAGCATAGTTCTTATAGTTTCAGAGAAAAGTGGCTGTGACATACGGACGGACAGACAGACACATGACATGACGAATCTATAAGGGTTCCGTTTTTGCCATTTGGCTACGGAACCCTACAAACGTGTTTTTTCGGTTGGGGGTAAGGAACCCTTTGCGCGAGGGTCTGACTCGCACTTGGCTGGTTTTTGGTATATTGTAAAATATTTTATAACATAATCTTTTCTTTTACAGGCTAGAATCCGCAAGAAGAGAACAGAAGAACAAGAATACGAAGATCCCGAATCAGGAGAAGAAGAGAAATCAGATGACGAAGTGGAACTCAGCGACGAACAGCCTGCAGATAAAGGGAAAGACCTAGACGCGACTGTAGCCGAAGATGACGCAGAAACTAGCAAAATCGTCACCGACGTAGTTTCCAGCTTGAAAGAAGCTACTAATTACTCATTCGACACTAAACACTACAAATGGTGCGAATTGACAGTTCTCTTCCCCATTTCGTTCTTAAGAGTCGATCTGTCACAGGCCCTCCGCGAAGCCGCTATGAAATCCGTCATACACGAAATCAAAAACATAAAACGAGCCATCACTAACAAAGAAAAGAACGTACTATTTCTCAAAACTGAAGGAATCAACATTCTGCAGATGTTTAAATACAACAATCTTCTAGATTTGAACAAACTTTACAGTAACGATATTCACGCTATTGCAAACACTTACGGCATAGAAGCTGCTAACAAAGTAATAATAACTGAAATACAGAATGTATTCAACGTTTACGGAATCACAGTGGATCCTAGACACTTGTCGCTGGTTGCGGACTATATGACTTACAACGGTATTTTCGAACCAATGAGTCGGAAAGGCATGGAGGCGTCGTCTTCGCCCTTACAGCAGATGTCTTTCGAATCTTCACTTATATTTTTGAAGGAAGCAGTGTTGAATTCCAAGAAGGACAACATTAGATCGGCGTCTAGCTGTCTCATGTTGGGACAGCCTTGTAGAAGTGGAACCGGCTCATTTAGTTTACAACATTTCAGCAAAGTTATTAGCTGAACAATTCAAGTCTTTATTATGAAATCGTGTAATAGTCAAGTGATCATTGTTAAGAATAAATATTTTGTTTATAAATATTACTTTATTTGCGTTTACCAATTATCGTGCTATGACCTATTTGTAGGCGTTTACATGGAGTATGGAGACTAGGACAACGATATCTTATATATGGGAGACAAGTTGAAAAAGTGACCAGCTGTAATCAGTAAGTTCCTAACAGTTCGAAAACCTTCCAGAATGGCGCTAGTGTAGCTGCAAGTAGACAGATTGAAGTGTGCCGAGTTTTATGAACTTCTGTTCTCTTTATTTTGAACAGACCATTAATTTCTAATCTTACACAAAAATTTAGGAATGTAGCATTGTATCTTACTTGCGCCACTCCATAACGAAATAACGAAACGAAAGTTGTTCTTCCTTGTTTATTTTTCTATCCTACTTTAATAACTATAGGCGCTGTTTTTTAAATTTTTCATTCTTTTAATTTGACTCTTCATACATAGACAGTTTTCCTAGTCTGTATTCTCCATGGCGTAAATGATTAATCTTTGTTAGAGTTGGAGTGAAATATTTGGTTTACCAAATAACACATATAGCTTTGGGACTATCATACACAGAACCCCTAGTTCTTTATAGTTCAACAGCAAATAATTTTGTTTATTATCCATCCATTAAGTTCATACATTTATGAGCAAGGCTCGTAGCTTACGTGCTTATAATAGCACCCTGAGGTACACCTAATGGAAATTCTATGAAAGTTGATGCATAAAAAATATTTTAGATGGTTCTTTGGAGATTTTTTTCCGCTATACAATATGATAATTATATAAAACTGATTGGCCGTTTTTGTAATTTCAGTTGGGATATCTAAATATTGTGTAAAAATAAAACTTCAAAAGTGTTTTAAAAATCAATCATTTGTATTTGTCGTATTACAATAGAACTTATAAACGATTATTAAAACGACTAAGTATTAATTACAGCGTTGATGGACATCCGGCAGTGTGTCTGACACACCGTCTTCCTTGAATTGTACTCTTGTATCAAGGCACATAACATTGTCATAGACAAGACATAAGGAACTTTTACGAAAACGGTAAAATTAATTTCATTTATTTATTCAAAGCTTGTGATTACGTACTAAGTTTCTGTATAACCATTTACAAGTTACAGGAATAAAATGTTACTATTTACTTTAATAATCTGTACGCGGTTTACATTATAGCTTACCTAATGTTAACTTAGGAATAACAGAATGATCACATAAGCTCCTGGGCGTGTAACGTCTTACAACGATACAAGAAATATATCTAATCCATAAATAATACATTAATCTTGCACTGAAAACATATTTATAACCACTTAACTAACGCTACAACATCCGCTTTAAGCGAACAATGCATGATTTTTATAAAATCAGAACTCACAACACAATATTACCGTTTTGGCACTAACTCGAAGGCATAGACTGAAAGGAATTGGCGGCAAAATTACACCGTTGAAGGTTACTATTTGATTTCAAAAGCTCAAGGATAATGTAGCACGTTCGTCTACAAGTCATGAGTCTGAAACAAATCTACTAAATAAAGTAACCGTAATTGATAGGTAATTTAAAACTAAATTGAATATTCCAGTTAGTCTATGACATTGATTAGTGAAAATGATTTTTCCAGATGATTTAAAATCGAAGGTCTGCGTTATAGTATCAAATGCTTCAATGGCACTAACTATTTGTATAAATTTAACTGTTATTTATGATTACTTGCGAGGATATAAAAGTGTAAAAGTCACTGGCTAGGACGGTAACATTAGGTTTCATTTGGACCCCAGAATCGCTACTCCATCTTTCATTCGTCTTCAATACAAGCCATAAAATAACTATGAACAATACTTGTATGGTAATTAAACTAAATATAATAAATAGCAATGTTAAGAATTAAAAAGTTGACCAAACACGAGTTCGTTGTGTATCATACACAAGATATTATCACAGCCCTATTGATGTGCGTCTCGTCGTATTTCAAAAATACAGTAGACAGGTGAAAAGACTGGAGTTTATATTATTTTAGCCACGATTTTTAATCAGAAACATTAACAGCCATGTCTAAAAAGTTCATTTAGTACAATAATTAATAACAATTAAAAAATAATTCGCAAATACACAGTCTCACCCTAAAAATACGTTGAGCTCGCGTTTGATCGAACGAAGCCAACAAACACAACTGCCATTATTGAAAGGCGCATGAAATATACCTAATACTTTTTTTTACAATGGAATCGACTCGTGCGCCGCCGACCGATTCAGCCAACATTTAGTTAACACATTACGTTTTGCAACTATTCTACCCCTAATTCAACAATTATTTTAGATAAAACACGTTAGGGAGCAGTGTTGCAAGCCGTATTGAGTCTAGACTTAAACAGTTGTATTCGCTGTTGGTTCTCAACTTTTTAACTCCTATTGCGCGGTTTCGGCTTCGCTCTGATTCTTGGCAGCTTTCTTTTCTTGTTTGATGGCTTTCTTGTCGGCTGCTTTCTTGGCGTTAGCCTCGTCATCAGCTGGGTTGTCCCAGTCCTGTCTTCTGCCTGAAGCGAACACGTTGTAGAATGTGGCGCAGAAAATGTAGATTCCACCAGCGATGTAGAATACCTTCTTCCATTGCGCTTGCGTGGGCTGTTGAAGAAAAGTATTTCGATGAGTTTATTATAAACATTTTCAACCAAAACTCCAATAATGTATTTTAAGGCGGCACCGAAGTAAAATCTGTAGGTGGGTGTACTTACCCTGCCCTCAATGATGTAGCCAGCTACAATGGGAGCAAGCAGACCGGTCAGGTTGGCCAGACAGTTGGTGAACGCCATCAGAACACCTGCAAAACGTGGCGAGATGTCCAAGTGGTTCACCTGAAAACAAGGTATATTGGTTATAAGATATAGACAGATCTGTGCTGAAAGCAGGAAATCATGGCATGGCGTTTTTTTTTATCAAATGATTGGTAAAAGCAGTATTTTTTCTTTAGTCACTAATTTTTCAACTTTTCTTGTGCAACATTCTATCATTCGTCTTAACTCCTCTGCGATTACAATATCTATACTAATCTATACTTATAT
This sequence comes from Ceramica pisi, assembly GCA_963859965.1. Taxonomy (NCBI): domain Eukaryota; kingdom Metazoa; phylum Arthropoda; class Insecta; order Lepidoptera; family Noctuidae; genus Ceramica; species Ceramica pisi. The sequence continues at coordinate 5,214,548 of OY982538.1, forward strand.
AATATTATAAAGCAGAAGAGTTTGTTTGTTTGGTTGAACGCGCTAATCTCAGGAACTACTGGTCCGATTTGAAAAATTATTTCAGGGTTAAATAGCCCATTTATCGAGGAAGAATATATAATCACACTAAGACATATAGGAGCGGAGCAGTAATGGAAAATGTGACGCAGGCGAAATTGCGCGGGTCAGCTAGTCAGATAATATATAGGTCATCGGTCCACCTTGTATGCGATCTTCCAACGCTACGTCTTCCGGTTCGTGGCCGTCACTCCAGAACCTTTCGACCCAATCGATAATCTGCCCCTACCAGAAATGTGCTTTGCCCACTGGGGGCCAATCGCGCTAATTTTAAAAGTTTAGGTCCGCTTGCAATTCGTTTCCAATTCAGTTTTGGTTATGATCTAGTTTCGTTTCACTGTAAGGAATTTGGTATCGCGCTAAAGTTTAAACTTCAACTAAAGTTGCGTTGTCAAAATTTTACAAATATTTTCGTATTTTCGTTCAATATCCAAACAACACAACGCGAACGATTGAGAAAAAGTCAAGAAAAAGTAGCACTGTTTCAACTTTTTGTTTGACAGCGGTAACGTTACAGTTTTGATCCAGTTGCGTTTCAAGTTTCTGTCAAACGTTTAGCGCGATACGGAATGTTTAAAAAAGTTGTGAAATGGCTACGGTTCAGTTGCGTTCCAGCCGAATTTTATTAGCGCGATTGCCCTCCTGGTGCTTAAGTTCGGCGATTCTTTGGGCTGCGTCATCGGTACTCGTAACCTTGGTTCTCCTGCGCATCCTGCAGTTCCGATTCGACCACGCAAAGAAACTCCGAGCATAGCCCTTTCCCTTTGGTTGACTTTAAGCCTTCTGATGAGGCCCATCGTTTACGTTTCAGTTCTGTATGTCATTACTGGTAATATGTAACGTAAAGTTCAGCTCAATCAAATGAAGTTTCATCCTTACCTTGAAACCTGAGTAGATACCTCCGTTGAGACCAACACCCACGGCTAGGATGGCGACGGTGGCGGCAGGGTTGCAGCCAGTATTGGCGGCAATGAACAGACCACAGGCCGGGCCGTATTGACCTGGAAGATGAGGGAGCTTGTGAATATTGGTTTTATAAAAATCATCACGCCTGGTTGTTCTGCAGAGTTCTAAGTTCTCTTTTCACTAAATGAACTTGAACGAAGCCAACAAACACAACTGCAATAATTATTGGAAGGATTTGGATTGATGTCTAGCTTTGAGGACTTCATTAGAGCGCAATTTTGGACTTAAGGAGCTTGTTCCATTTAAAAGATTCAAATCAAACTGATTCTTTTCATCGCAAGAGTCCACAGACTCAATCGAGGTGGATTCGTCTATTTGTTTAAGTAATTTAAAACTCGAAACTTACCGATACTGTTGATGACCTTCCTGACTTGCGTGTGGTTGAACCGACCACTTGACAGCATCCAGTCGGCAACCACTGAGATGAACATGGAGAAGAGCCACATGCACAGGTACGGCAAGGCAGACACGAAACCGTTCTGGAAGAAACGTATTAAAGTTAAAAATCGTCAACGTCTATACCTATAGACCTACTATAGGAATATCATGAAACAGGTAGCTCCCGTCAAGCGGAAGGTGAGGACACCATGGTGCCTCTCCAGCTACTCCTCAAAGAAGGGACTTATACAACAACAGTAGAGTGCCCAAAACCGTTGCCCCTGCACCTGGTATCGTCAGAAATAGTTCATCTGTATATGCGCTCACGCTTAATCACTAATAACATCTCCCTTCTCGCTGGCACCCTCAGAGCTTGACCACAATGTTGGAATATAAGAAGGTAAGAATTAAACAGCGGTTAACCGACATTTCGACAACAAAGACCGCTTTTGTGAGCTCTAATAAAAATTTACTTGTATAGAAAAACAGCTTCCTATTTGCCGCTATAAATCATAAACACCTACTGGCAGTTAAAAAGATATCTAAAGTTTTTATTGAGTAATAAAATGACGTCAAAATAGCCGAACGTATTCTTACAACAGCTACTTTATTGTCACTCGTCTCCGGGTACATTTCCGTGGATCAATCATAACGGGAGCATTGATTCAATTGGTTTTAGCATAGGGTTTGCACTTGAATTACAATAGGACCGTATAGATTTTTAATCAAGGATCAGTCATATTTTGGTAGGAATATGCACAGGAATATATCACATCGTGAACTAGACGAACCTAGATTAACAGCAATGTTCACTTAGCTAAAAGAACTACATAACACCAAAAAAAGTGGTATGGGTTGGGTATGTTTTTAAATTTTGCCCGAACAAATTAATAATGACCAATCTCAGCGTAGGCAAGGAATAAGTATTTAGGTATACGTATACGAGGGACTCTTCCGTCAATCTCACTAAATGAACCAGTAAATCAAACGAATTAAGTCCTAGCATCGGCAAAATTGAAGCTGAAATACCAAATAAATCTTTTGTGCGAGTTGTCAATCCTGTAACTCGGCACAATTGACCGGTCATGAACTCTTGACCCGGCGTCGACGGCTCGCAGCAAATGATTAATGGCCTGAACGATCCAAATTGTATTACGTACTTTGCTTTATTGCTAAATTACTCTATTGGGGGTCTATTTATCTTGTATGGGTTCGACTTTATGTGTCGTGATTTTTGCTTGTGACGAACATTTTACTTTTTCATTTGGATATCGACTTATTTTGTGAATTTCTATCATAGTCTAGCTACGAGTCACTAAAACAATCCGATCCTTTAATTTTCAGAAGAAGTGAAGATTTGATGGAAAAACCATTTTCCTATGCATTTCTTTCCTAGTACTGATTTTTTTGAAGTTTCTGTCTAAAATTTCCTTTTGTCGATGAGCTATCTAACATAGAAAAACCACTCTAGTTAGGTACTTACATCCTTGATAGAGAAGTGCAGCACTTGTCGCATGAAGGTTGGTAGCTCTGTCATGAGTGTTTCGTAACCGTAATTCTGACCCATGTGTGCCAACATGATGGCCCAGAAAGGCGTCGAAAGAAGAATCTTGCTCCAAGGAATAGGTGGTGACTGCAACAAAACATTTTGGTTAGAGGAAGCTGGGTCTTTAAGTTCGAAATATAAACTTGATTTGACTACCACAGTTCGTCGTTTTCGAGAAGTTATTGAGGACATATAAAGAATTGGTAAAAGCAGCTAAAACTGCAATTTGTTGCTGCTAGACCAAAGGCATTTTCAAAAAGCTAATTTAGCGTTTGGTTTATTTTAAATTCTAAAGGCACAACTATATTTTATATATATATATATATAATTTGCTCTATAACCTGGCCTGTTAAAGAGCAAAGTATAAATTCACATAAAATACTCACGCTGGAACCAGCGGCACCCCAGAGTGAGCTTAAAATGTATTTCTTCTCGGCCTCTTTGATGGAGGGGCACTGTTCAGGGTCCTCAGAGACGAAGAACAGGAAAGCGATACACCAGACGGTGCCAACCAGACCGAACACGTAGAAGATGGAGGGCCAGCCGCCGGCGAAGCCGTATGCAGACAACAGGCCGGACAGAGGCATGGAGATCACCGTGCCGAATTGTGCACCTGTAGGAAAGGAACGGATTATAGAATTTGGGTAGATGATTGTAAACTAGGACTAGTAGCTAGTAAGTTTTATTTGCCAAAAATGTGGCAGAGCAGAATAGATTTGTGGAAACGCCCTCTTGCTTGAACATCACATTAAATACCTACTGATTATGACAGCAGACTAAACCATGGGTGCGTTTCCACCAAAGATAATTATGCAAGGATATGTAGCGAAGGATGTTTTTTTTAAGAACCAAAATCGAATGGATCAATCAATGGATCGAGGATGTTTTTTTTAGAATCGCTACATTTACTGATCCACACTCTACGCACACTCGCAAATCCTTGGTGGAAACACAGTCTTAGGCTCATACTCCCAGGAGCTGCCAGTGCCTAATTAAATTTTATTGCCAATCGTAGACTTCAGCCTCCTCGCCTGGAAATGGCCTTGTGTAACTTGTGTTCCAACAACTTTGGGTGTTTCATCGATGTTTGTATCTATAGTTACAAAATCTTACCGGCATATACGGCGGCTCCCATCCTACTTCTCTCGTTGGGTGGGATCCACTTCGCTAACATAGCGTGAGTGCATGGTACGATCGGTCCCTAGAAAATTAAATTTATTAGTTGCGATATCAAAAACCTTAGTAAAATTACTATAGTAGTATTAAGTTTTTTTGGCATCTTGATTTCTATAAGAATAAATAAATACAGAATAGAGAAAGAAAATAAAGATTTCTCAACCTTTAATAGAAATACAAATACTCGTTGTACTACACCAAAAATTAAACTAGGACCTTAAAAATACAATGGGCGGTCTTATCGCTAAAAGCGATCTTTTACAGACAACGTTAAATATTACCAAATATATATATCAGAGAAGAAGAAGGAGAAAACATACCGAATTATGTAGGTACTCCGTGGTGTCTCATAGTTTTACAAACTATAAAGGTTAAAACACAAGGTAGATAACTCACCTCTCCCAAACCTTGGATGAATCGCACCAAGATGAGGTACTCGTATCCAGCCTGAGCGGCGACCGGCACCAGCAGACCGAACACCGAGTTGACCAACATGCCGATACCCAGGAAGTAACGAGCTCCGAACCTGAGGAAACGAATTATTATATACTGTGTTAATCTGACACTCACAAAATAACTTCGCTGTCTATTGGTAAAAGAATTTTTAGAATCAGTTCAATAGATCTACAGATTACCCCCTACAACCTCACAAATTAAACTTCTCTTTATACCTATTAGTATGAAGTATAGATTAAATGGTCACACTAGGTCAATAAGTAATCATAATTCAAATTTATCTTAATAGTACGATGACAAGGTACTCTTGATGGATGAGGTACCTATCGTAATTTCCTCACTCGTGAATGATTTTTTTGTGGAAGTTGTAAAACGACGCGTTATTCAGGTAATATCCTAGTTTACGTGTGACTAAATTTAGAAGATTTACTGTATGCGTTGACTGGCAAAAACCGTGATGTAGGCACTACGTCTGTACCAATCGCGTGATAGATAAACCGGTAAACCATTTAAACAAATAACCGGGTAGGTACTTACCACGGTTTGTTGAAATATTAAATGGGACTACAGTTCAATGGCAGGACTAATAAAAGACTGAACCGAACAGCGTTCCTTGAGGTACGCCTACGTCTACCTAGAATACGTCATTATTTTGGTATAGCAGATGTGTTAGAAGGCCTTCTACAAGGACCGATGACATAGTGAGGGTTGCGGGTAGCCGATGGATGCGAGACGAATAGGACCCGTTATTGTGGCGACACTTGGGGGAGGCCTATGTCCAGCAATAAACGATGATGATGATGATCGATGTTTGTACAAACCTTTTAGACAAGATTCCGAAGGGTATCTGCGTGATGACGTATCCATAGAAGAAGGAGGATAAGATGTAACCCTGCAACGTCGAACTCCAAACGAACGAGCCGTCTTGTGTCGACGCCTGAAACAATAGAAATTAAATTGTTACTGGGGCGTTAGGAGAGATTTACAAATGCTTTTATGTTATTCTAAACATTTCCTCTTAGCCAGCCTTCAAGAATTTTGAATTTGGCACAGTATATCTATGCCCAATGCCATTGCTCTATGCCAAGATTATACATCTTAAAACTTCCCTCAATTTGGTCCAGAGAAAGCCTGATGCTCAGTGGCTATAATTCGGAACAGGAAAAATTGGGATCAGAGGCCTAAAGCGCGTGGTTTTAAACGTAACAAGTCTATTTGTATAGGAAAAAAAGGTTTTCTGATATTGTAAACAATACGAGTTCAGGACGTTCAAGTTAATATAAAACTCGCATTAAGGCCACGCATATGACTGTCAACACTCATCATCCACAGCTTTCCCAGTTACATGGACCGGGTCTCTTGTCAGCCAAAATTGACAAGAATAGGCTAGTTTCCATCATCTAAAAACTGCAAAACTATTTAGTCCGTGAGTTAGAGTTATATGGCAGTGTGTAATAAATGGCACCGCACACTGCCTTACGACTGTGTACTGATCCTCTGACCGATCAAACTATCGGCCAACGCGCAGGCTCTTAAAGCTTTGAAAAATAATGGACAAGTATTTTTTGATTTTGTAAATCAATGAATATTGACAAAGATAAAACGCATCAAAACTCGGGAGCGGGGGCTCGTGACGTCACGACCCGCTAAAAATTATGGCAGGGTGTGACGTAACTATTGAGAATTTTAAAAACTTCGACAATTTTGGTTCCCGTAACAAAAGAAAAAATACGGGTCAAATATTTTTTGATAATCTAACTGACGGACTAATTCGATTTTTTCAGGACACAAGCCTATTACTGTACTCATCAGAGTGACGAAGATGTCAGTTATCACCTGCCAGGATTTTTCCCGGACACCTTCATTTCTAAATGTCAAAATTATTCTCTAAATCACAATATATTTTTTTTTAAGTTTTCACTCACATGTGTCTCATTTCCGATGGGCACTCCGCATTCGGTATCCGTGGGCTCTGAGATGATAGGCAGCGCCGTGTGGTTAACCATAGCGACGATGGCGACAGACATGTTGGTCCTCATGATGTAGGCGTTGGCCATGCCGAGGAACAGCATGAACGTGACCCAGTGACGGGTGCCGAGGCCACCTGGGACAAAGAAATAAAATTCGTTAGTACTTAGTATGGTTAGGTTATGTCTGTGAATGGGTACAAATGGTCCTTGTGTTCTCCGGTGCATACATTTTGGCTGAGAAACGCTTCAGGGAGTCCAATCTATCATCGACGTTCATCACAGATTAATAGTGACTAATATTCTGGTCTTTGTGTACCTACAAGTTAAATCTGGTGGCTAGAGCTTGGTTAAAAAGGCTTGGTTGAAGTGCTATCGCTAAGAGTAGGTATATTGCTAAGAGTATATTATATATCACATTTATATGTAGGTAGGTAGGACTATGAATATAAAAGATGATCTAAATATTGTAGGTAGGTACTTAGTATAGTGGCAGTAAAATGGTTTGAATAATTACACTGATGACTGGCTTAGCAATATAAAATTGATACTTTCAGTAATAAATAAACAAGTAATAGGAAGAAGATCTAAACGAATTTGTATACGGCAATAACCTCCATAGATAAAATAGATAGAGATAATATGTACAACATGATTGGATTAAATGCATTAAGATAACGTCTGGCTGAAAATTAGATCGATAGGGAGATAACAGCATGACTCGACGTGGTACCGACACTACATAGAGACGACTAGTAGGACCACTCCAATTTCAACATTCAATTAGTCTAGAGGAAAAAAATGGTAATGAAGAACCGTGTAGCCACTTACTTGTCGGGTAAAATTGATAGTTATATTATTAAATTAAGCACAGAGAAGAAAACTAACGAAAAACATGATCGACTACAAAAATGTTGCCAAGACTACTGCAGGGAATTATAAAAACAAGCTCACATTAGTCTATAGGCAAAAAATAGTAATGAAGAACCTAGCCACTTACTTGTCGGCTAAAATTGATAGTTAAATTATTAAATTAAGCACAGAGAAGAAATTCTAACGAAAAACATGATCGACTACAAAAATGTTGCCAAGACTACTGCGGAGAATTAAAAAAACAAGCTCACAATCACAGTAAAACTTGTAACCAGACGACCAATTCTACTAACTTTTAACCAACTTTCGCATTCGCATGTCAATCTCAAACTGTCAAAAAAGCCTTAATTTTCATACATTTTTGACAGATTGCGATTGAGATTCGAATGCGATGCGAATGTGAAAAGTAGTAAAATTGGCACTCAATGTGAAAATATGAAAATTGCGAAAGCCAGGATCACTGGAGAGTGGAAGTTTTGACACAGCCTTTGGCCAACATCCTTTTTTCGAGGGTAAAAATGGCCCTTCTGTACGAATACGAACCAATTTTGTTGTGTACTTTATTCATGTTTTTTCTGACGTCATTTTATGTGCACATTCCGGCACACCAATTCGTTATTTACTGCCGTGGCTAACCTCACACTGTTTGTTATGGTTAATGGTTGTTCATTAAATAGCTGTTCTGTCGCGTGGACCAGAGATCTACCGACTACTTGGCAATAGCCACAACATGACAGTTAGGTCGTGTGCTTGAGAATTTTTCCCTAAAGTCCAGCTTCTACTGATGTTCTGTGCATATTATATGTACTTCAAAAGATGGTATGTAGCAGCAGGTGGATGTGGAGCTGACTTGAAAAGTATGCTCATTTTTGCATACTGCTTTCTGTGCCCCAACAGCCCCAAGACAGTCAAAGTGACCTCTGCACTGCTGTGGAACTGGCTACGTTTTGAGTCAACAATCTGAGTTACCTAGGGAGGTAGGTATTATCGTGACTGCGAGACGAAGAAAAATATTTGTTGACTTTTCTATTGGGAAACCGTAGGTACTTGGGTAGGTACCTACTAAGTTTATAAATAATGTTTCAGCAAAATAATATTCCACCATATAGGTACCTATTACCTAGTAAGTTATAGATTGGTCAATATTAAAACAATGTAGGTACCTACCTAGATTACAAAATAATCCGTATAATTCATGTTATCCCCTATTGATAAGATAAAGGGTAATACAGGAATATTGTTCAACAAACAAAAAGATAATTGCTCGGTAATTATGTTTGATTGCCAGCAATCGGCACCATGTCAACGTTTGTAGAGCAATTATTGTAGGTGCCTACTATAGAATAGCACCATCATATCATTATGTAGAGTAAATTTATGACAGCTTTTTCGATTATTATACCATCTCCTAATAGTGGTTTACCTTGCACATTGTAGGATTACTTATAACGCAGTACTTGGTAAACAAAATATTCACAAGCAACTGGCAAAATTAATTTTACTACGAAAACATAAGGACCTGTGAAAAAATGTAAAAGACAAGAAAGATTTACGGTGTAGGAAAATAATTTACGATCTCTTACTACGATCGAATGGTCATACAGTAAAATATTTGAGGAAAATTTACAGTCTTTTTTCTTACGTCTCCGTCCCGATATAGTTCATTTTATTACTTAATATATATGTTATGGCTCAAAGGAAAGCTTTTAAACTGAACTGTAAAACCGCCATATTGGAAAGCTGATGACGTACTTACGAGTATCACGAAAGCGCGGGAAAGCGATAGATTGTAGTTTTCGCACCATGAAAATTAACAACATTTTGTATAAATAGTAATGTAACGAATTTACTTAGATCAAATATATGGAAGTAGATAACTAAATTAATTATAAACCAAGCGATTAATCCTAATATATGAAATACTAGGTACAGTTACTGAAGAGCATAGCAACATAAGAGCTGACTGTGTGACTGGCAGACATCAACGCACAGCCAAAACTTGTGGTCGTAGAAATCTGAAAGGGTGTTCGAACTTAATAAGAATAATAGTGTTAATTTACAATGTTTTCTTTGAGTTGTGTAGGGGAGCAATAAGAAAGGATTTCCTTTAAATTCCTACAGGAATGGGAAAAAAACGTGATATGCGCGTACGAAGTCTTGGGCAAAAGCTATTGAAATATAAATCAAATCCTTATTTATTTCAGCGTTTTCAAAGTTCAAAAGAGCCAAACGTGAAACAGATTGCTTTTAAAAAGTATTTCAGGTATAAATAAATACGGAGTCGGAGGATTTCCGATTTGCGCATTTGTGACTGATATTTATAATTATACTTAGATTTATATTAAAATCGCCTGACTTTTAGAAACTAAAGCGCCTGTTTCTCTATCTCCGGTCCTATTAGAGGGCCTAGCACATTGATATAATACGAATGGCCCAGCCCCAATGTTTTGGACATTTAGCGATTTTTTATTTTCTTGTATAATATTTATTCGAATTGGATACTGTATTCTAACTACACAATTCCTATCATAGGTAAATTAAAATTGTGTATTTCGCATAAAATATAATCCAAAATATTGTGGGGTTATTGACTTTTATATTCAAAAATCACTTACGGATACTTACAGTATCAAACATAAATATACGTTAAAACATTCGTGCTAGGCAGTGGCGTAGCTAGGGGCTACGCCAAAGGGGGGCCTTGTATCAAACATTTTTGGAGGGCCCGTTTTTAGAAATATTGTTTTTTAAAAAGAATAGTGGGTCTAAATGTACACTTTGCATCCACACGTCGGGGCCCTTGTAGTCTGGGGGCCCTGTATCATTGATACGGCGGTAGCTACGCCCCTGGTGCTGGGCCCTCTGTTTAGCCTTTCAGGCAAGTACGTCTAGGTAGATTTTATACAAAAAGTTGAAAATAAACTAGAAACAATAACCAAACAATTAATCAGAAAAAAAATAGTCGTAAAACGTCAAATAAGTAGGTGAGTAAAACCACAATTCGGACACTTTATAAACCCAGGAAAAATTGTTGGAAAAACCACAATGGAGTTTGACCATGCCTAAAGAAAAAATTAAGTCAATGTAGGTGTAGTAGGTATGCAGGTACCCCTCAAATAATTAATACGTCATCGTTTCAAATTCATAGGTCACAAAAATTTGCTTCATAAAGAAGTTCGAACTTTTTTTCTATAGAAGCTGGCATAGTCTCTCCGCTGCCATTTTGTTTTCTTTTTCAAAGCTGCGGCGCATGATCTAACATACATACTGGGTACTGTGGGTAGAGGACACTTAAAAAAACAGAAAATGATTGCAACATGGTGCCCTAAAGTGCCACGTTGCCGAGATATTCGAAGGTAAAGTTGGCTCGTGGAAACAAAGAAAATCATTAAAAATTAAAAAAAAAACAAAGTTCAAAAGTTATTTATCCAAAATAGGCTGAGAGCCAGCACTTTTTGAACGTCAAGTTTTTACAAAAGACAGCCCCCCAAAACGCCCGCCCGTCACCACTTCCTAGTTGTTCATAGTGTTTTAGCTGTGGAGAGGAAGTGGCCAACAAACTCCCCAGCAACATATCTGTCCGTAACGTTTTAAGATCTGGAATGTTTATAATACTTAATATGCAAATTAATTAAAACAAAAAAAAATATCACTTATTAGCTATCACACTATGATACTATAAAAAAAAAACAAACTCAAGCATAAATAAGTTGCCGAGCTAAATAAGCCTCCAGGAACAAAATTAATGTGCCTGCACACACGTACAAAGGCAGAACTTAACGACAGAACCGCAACTCGAGATATATAAATTAACTAGCTGACCCACGCAACTTCGTCTGCGTCACATATTCCATTAATGCTCGGCTCCTTTTAGTCTTAGCGTGATGATATATAGCCTATACAACCTTCCTGGATAAATGGGCTATCTAATACTGAAATAATTTTTCAAATCGGACCAGTAGTTCCTGAGATTACCACCTACATACAAACTTACAAACAAATGTTACCTCTTTATAATATTAGTATAGATATAGATGAACTTATCACGCGCTTATATGCAGTAAATTATCTAGATAGTACAGCAGCTTGTATTACTCAAGCTAAATAAAAAATCGGACTAATAATAGTCTACCAACAGAGATCAAAGACGTACGAAACTGTAGATGGTATTGCCACAAACTTGGCAATACGAATACATGCAAGAGCCAAAATGTCAGTTTTCCATCACATAGTAGTTGTACATATTTACTAATTCCGTGCAATTAAATACATGACTGGATTGATGTAACCAATTGACGCCTTGACGGGGTGAATTTATAGTGTGTCTTCAGGGCCAAATCCCAAACTATGAAGAATTTCAAAAAACTCTGAAAGAAGTCTCGAGCCCGATTTTGATGAAAAGTAAAACTACAACATTGGAATTTTGAAAAATCGTTGTTCCTAACCGGGAATCGAACCGGTTAATTTTGAAAAAAAATGTGTGTGGTCTTTCCCTCTAAAAACCACCTCAGACTTATAATTATGGCCCTCAGAATATATGATTTGACGCGTGTGGATTGTATGAATGTTAAAAGAGACTTTGACCTCAGAGCTTGCTTCAATGTTTGTGGGGTATTCAGCTAGGAAACACCGACCTTATCTAGTTCAAACTGACTAAAAAATATTGACGAGTAATAGTGTTATTTTTAACCTAAAAGCAAACATAATTTATCACCCGGCAGGGGCTAAAAAAAGCATCAAATCTTTACGCACTGCATGAAAGCATTTTAAATAATAAGCAAAGAGTGTTTAGCCGCGTAAAGTTTCCAGACTAGCCATAGTAGCTGTTATTATCTAGGCCATCTAGGCATAAATTTAAAAACACTCAAGTGTAATGGACCATTAGCCTATAACAAAGGCATAGTCTATAGTAGTAAAGGCGTTCATAATCGACTATTTTTGTTGCTGTGTGTTCTGTCACTAAGTAAATTCTTATTTATGAGATAATTATGGAAATTTAATAAGTCTTCATGAAAATCGGGCTCGAGACTCCTTTCATTGTTTTTCGAAACTCCTCATAGTTTCGGATTTGGCCATCCAGGTACGCTTTATAATAAATTCATACCTAAATGCCTGTATACCATGGTGTAAGGTTATTATGTTGTTTTTCCTAATCTAAGTGCCTGTCTAACGTCACGAAGCCCGAATCGAAATATGATCAAGCAGACATTCAAACAAAAAATATTCATTAAGGTTTCATGTACGTACGTACCTAGCTGCCAAGATGGTTGCATCGGATTTATATTTAGAAACGGAAAGACATGCGATCCATTTTTTTGAAAAACGAACATTTAAAAATAGAATATCTACCAACTGGAGGAACCAGCAAGTTTGATTTGATCAAATTAATTGAACGTGTATAACCCGCTTAGGCTAACGTGTATAACCCGCTTAAGCCATTTCCTGGTATGAAAATTATTGTAGCTGTGGTTGGCTAAAATAATGTTCAACAGCCAATTTGAATCACTTGACTTGCGTTCAATTTTTGACGCGTTGTTAAATTTCTTTCCCATAACCGGAGGTACCTGACTCGTAAAGTTTCAACTGGCACCGGTTTCTAATTTCCACGACGGGTTTGGAAAACTCCGCAAAAACTTTGTTTAAAAATAATGTAAAAAAATAGTCTTTCCGCTACAAAAACGTTTTTATTACGTAATAAGGAGCACGTGCTGTCCGTATTTACTTCGGATTGCGTAGGAGGCGTTGTTAGAAGCCGAATAAAAATAAACTGAAAACATACAAAGCTCAACATATTGTTTCAAGACAAAGCGAAAAATTTGTTTGAAAAACTAAAAGTCCTTGTAAGGTGCGGTAAGTAAGTATAACCTAAACAGTGTCGTAGCTTGCCTCAGACGGGCTCTGTATCCACATTTTCGGATGGGCTTTACCCGTCTGAATTCAATGTGGACGAAATTCTGATATTTTTAACCGACTTCCCAAAAAGGTTCTCAATTCAGTTGTGTGTTTACCTCATAACTCCCCCATTTTAAACCGATTTGAAAATTTCTTGTTTTATCTGAAAGGATAATAATATACTTGTCGATTGGTCCCATTTAATTTTTTTTTATCAAAATCGGTTACAAAGTTTGGATTTTAAATCGAAATAGCTGGAATTAATTTACTTGTATAATGGTTTTGTCATCCAAGTAATCGAAATTGTGTATTTTGTTTTTATGCGTTTTTAGGTGTGGGGTACCAATAAAAAGTGAAAATTAAAAAACTTTTTTATAATAATACTTCCAAATGCAAAGTAAAAACAATAACTTTAATTTCGGAAGTCGGTGTCAAAATACGAAGAAACTATTTGGAAGTCGGTTGTATTTTTTTGTAAAAAAGTTTCTCTATGCACGTCTCACGTGCGCGCGTCGGGGCCCTTGTTTAGCCCTGGGGCCGCCTATATCATTGAACCGGCGGTAGCTACGACCCTGAACCTAAAAGATCTCTCACCTATAGAAAGCTACAGAATCGTTGAGTGTATGACTGTTTGCTTTAGTCCCTCTAAAAATGTTTGGTTCCCATGGGTGAGGCAATGGGAGTACCTAGTCGCGGGAAAATACTTGTAAGTATAATAGGATTATTTAACATTTCGTTATCCTGTAATGAACATTTACCTAACACGTGACAGCAAGTCTATTAATGTCCAGCTCTTTTCTTGACAAAGCATGGCTGATGTTGCTGACATGTTGCGGTTGCGGCTATTTGGCTGTCATTGTATGCAAAATAATAAAATAATGGTATGGGTCAATAAATCCATTGTAAAACTGGTGGATAGGGAATTGGTGGACACTGCGAAATAAATTCTAAAGGTCTTAGCAGACAATATGACATGCGATGTCGCGCTTGTACAGATACTATTTTTTTCCAATCAGGTTCTGATGGAACGATTTCTACGAAAGCGTGTTGTCACATAGCTATTGCATTGCGCCTGTATGTGGGAGCCAAAGTCGGTGTTGTGTCTGAGACAAAATAGGGAACAAATTAAAAACCTATAAAAGCATCAGCGCTATTTAAAGCTTTAGTTTCTAATGTGAGACGGTCACTACACATGATTTGAAAAATCGTGTGCAACAGACAGACAAAGCCATAAATTAATCTGTAATAGCTCTTCCAGAAATTGGCAAGATTTATGTGTGGCGGCCGCGTCAAAGGCCCGCTGTCTGCGCGTGCGACGTATTACGAATGTTACGGACTAAGATACAATCTCTGGCATTTGAAACATTTCTAGTTTAAAGTACTGTCGTGTTTCCAGCATTATTTCTGCTCTTTTGGTAGAAATCATGATGACTTGTTCATTCTTCGGTGCTGGATATACCTCAAGCGTTTGATATCTACCAATCCTGTGCTTCGCACATCAATCGGGCTCCCACGGCCTTCACCAGGTCATCGGTCCATCTTATGGGAGGCACGCCAACTCTGAGATTCTGGCTATCGTTGTGACTATGGCTCATAACGATAGCTAGTGTCCACAATGTTCTTTTTCAGAATTTTATTTTAAACTAGCTGACCCTCGCAAATTCGTCTGCGATTTTGCACATTGTCCATTACGGCACGGCTCCTTTTAGTCTTAGCGTGATGATATATAGCCTATATCCTTCCTCGATACATGGGCTATCTAATATTGAAAGAATTTTTCAAATCGGACCAGTAGTTCCTGAGATTACCCCCTACATACAAACTTACAAACACACAAACTTACAAACAAATTTTACCTCTTTATAATATTAGTATAGATAATATATATAATATATATATAGTAAACATAATTAAATCTAGCTTTTGATTATTTTTTTAGGTTGTGTTGTGGAGGTCAGATCGACAGTCACTCCAGTTAAAACTCTGGTTATCAGATGCATCCGGTTTGACATGAAGCCGCCCACAATATTGTAGGGAAATGCTAGGCAAAAAGACATCTTCGTCTACTATGCTGTCTCTAACAGACATCTGACAGAAATAAAAACGAGCTTTTGATGAAATCCCAATGTTTTTGATTTGTTGGTGATGGAAGATTCCAATTAAGCAAACAAACAAGTCGGGGTACTTGTACAGATTCTTTCATATTGTTGTCAGACAAATGACACCACAGCGACATTGCACTTAAACTGCTTCCTTTTGTGGGTAACTAATGAAGATAATTACATGGCACATTGTGTTACCGTCTGCTTAGTAGTTTTAAAAAGAGTAAAGAAAAATAATGGGTTTCATTTTTACAGAGTAACGTACTTTACCGTAGAGTTACAAGGGAGTGAATAGACAGGTTTATCTAACAAGGCCATTCAAAAAATATCTTTGCAAAGTGTCAACTCATGAAGTCGACGTCACGTCACTAAATTCAGTTAAATTATTATGATTCATTTTTTTTTTATGTTGGCTACTTCCCTTTCGGGATGTTGCGTTTTTTATATTTCTATGGATGTAGCCACAGAAATTTATTACATCTATGGATGTAGCTAACATAAATAAAATAAATGAATTTAATATTTCATCTTCCACCGGAATATTTATATAATCTATGCTCGTCATCAAACTAAACAGTTTTCTTGGAAATGTTATGAAATCGGTGAAACGAGTGACTGGATCACGAAATGAAAATTGGCAATCAATGGCGGCGAACTTATTTTGGCGCCAATTTGCAACAAAACCATGGGTGCGAAATTTGAAAAAACAGTTTAGCAGAATCATATATTAGAATCAACCATACAAAAATAAAACCGACTTCCAAATAAAAAAAAAACAGTACTTACAAAGTAAAAAAAACTTTTATTTCGGAAGTCGGTGTTTTTGTTAGTTTCTTCTTATTTTGACACCGATTTCCGAAATTAAAGTTATTTTTTACTTTATAGTGTTTTTTATTATTTGGAAGTCGGTTGTTTTTTTTGTAAAAAGTTTTGATTTTTCACTTTTTAGTGGTACCCCACATCTAAAAACTCCACTGCAAAATCGCAGAAAAGCAAAATACGCAATTTTGGATTACTGAAGAATTTTTCAAATCGGTTCTTAATTGACGGAGTTATGAGGTAACAAACATTAAAAAAAATACAGCCTTATTGAGAAGGAGCTCCTCCTTTTTGGGAAGTCGGTTAAAAATAGGAATATTTCAGTATGCAAGCAAATGTACGGCACGCGAGATACGGGCAAATGACGTCACTTGCTACGTCAGAGTCAGAACATAGTTTACGCGGTCATCTTAAAATTCGGTCCAAGGTTTTTCGTGACGAACTTGATAACGAGAGCTAATATATTGTGCACCAATTTTTTATTAACTTCATAGTATTTTAAAAATGTGATTTTATGTCGTTATTTCCCTATTGTGTTAGTAATATAGGGAAAATTGAAAAGTTATTTATAGAGTGAAGGATAGTGTAGAAGTCTCGTTTTCTGCCATTTTGTTTGCTTTTACTCGATTATTTCTTTGATGGATTTTCATTACTAATAGTTTTGTTGATTAATGAGTCAATTAATTACCTATTGCCAATGCGTAGGCGTGCCGTCTATCGTCTCGAGTTCGTTGACCTCCCTTACATCATACGACCATGACCCTTGGACTAGCTAGGTTAAGTCCAAATATCAATGGCAACAAATAAGTATGTGAAAAAAGTGTGTGACTCTACTTACATTTAAAGTGTTTTAAATGTAAGTAGAGTCACGAATTACCTAGGTACATGATGTGGTCCTGTGGCCCCCATTATGTAGCCCTTTGAGTAAGAATGATACACGGTGTATCAGACGTCCATCATCTGCCTAGCCTATTCCCAACTATATTGGGGTCGGCTTCCAGTCAAACCGGATTCAGCTGAATACCAGTATTTTACGTGGAGCGGCTGCCTACCAGACATCCACAACCCATTAACTGGGTAACACCATGGATTACCATCCTTGGCAAGACTGTTGTCAGATTTTTCTAACTTCTAACAATCCGTAACGACTGCCAAAGATCTCCAAATGACAGCCAGGACCAACAGCTTAACGTGCTTTCCGAGGCACGGAGGAAACTCGGGTATGATAAGATGGTCACCCATACACAGATCAACCTCGGCAACCGTTGCTTAAACTTGAAGATCGACCTGTGCGGCTGCTGTTATTATTTAGCCTGCACGAGCTTCTTACGGTGTATCAGACGCCCGGAACTGTAAAATTTTCTCAACCAACCTAGAACCGCGTAATGCGTTAGCGATTATGGTAGCTTCATAGCTTGATGTGCTGACGTCTGCACATAGTTTCAACATTGATAAAAATAACAAACATATTTTAATTTCCTGTCTCTGCCACATTCTAGAAACAATATTTTAAACCATAGTTTTCCTGTCGTCAACAATTCGTACATTGATTCACAATAGAATGGGCCGACTGGCCGAGCGCGGCTGTTGACACAGCATAATGCATTATATTATGTTACATGGATCGCGTACCAAACTGAAATTGTTCACAGTTCCAGGAATGAATGGCGACCGTTTACAAAAAAGACGCCAAAGTTTCGAATCGAGATTTTAGATATCGGATTCCGATGAGCGAAACCGAACACTGATTAATAATTTATATTCGACTAGCTGAAACCCCACAGCTTTGGCGTCTTGACAAATTATATAGGCATTAAACCTTCCTCTAGAACCACTCTAACCATTGGTGAAAACAGCATGAAAATTGGTGCAGTAGTTTCTGAGTTTGACTTTTTTGAAGTTGTTTTTTTTTATAATATGTAGTGACAGTGAATATAATAGTAGTAATAGTAATATGAGAATCATAAAATAATTATGATACGGAAATCAACCGAAATAACATCACATTCTACAATTTTCACTTGTTGTTGGCAAGCATTTTTCAGATGAACCTTCTCTAATTTTAAGTTCGTCGTTTGTCGTCTCTATTAGGTATGTATTCAAATGAAACGTTATTCAGTTTAAAAAATATATATAAATCTCTTATTATATATCTGTTCGAGGCCTGAATCTAAATCTTTGTTCTCATTTATCGTAGCAAACGCAAATAACGCAATAATTATTAGCCGAACCCAAAGTTTGGTATTCTTAGGCAGGTGTAGCGGCTAGGGATAAATTTTGGATCAACTAGCTAGAGTTATTATTGCATTCAATGTATTTCAATCGTTTTGTACTAATTCTACAATATAATACAGTACCTACCTAGTTTATATAAAAGGAAACAATAAATAATAGCTTTTGTAACATGGCAATTGCGTTGAACAGAGGGGATTGTCGGCAGTCGGCACCGCATCGCAGTCATTACCTGAGAATGAGATGAGTTTCCCCGTTTTGTATAAAAAAAAAAAAGATTTCCACAGGATTGTGTTCAGTCAGTCAGTGTGACTGTGCAAACGAACGACCTTCAAAGTTGTACCATCATCAT
This sequence comes from Ceramica pisi, assembly GCA_963859965.1. NCBI lineage: Eukaryota > Metazoa > Arthropoda > Insecta > Lepidoptera > Noctuidae > Ceramica > Ceramica pisi. The sequence continues at coordinate 5,233,385 of OY982538.1, forward strand.
AGTCAGTTGGTAGTTTTTTTTTAAATTTCTTCCAGAAGCACAGACGCCGTCAAGTTACAACAATCTGTCAAAATACGTCAGTAGATTTTCAACTTTATCTGGAAAGTTTTAAGGTTCAAAGATTGGGAAAATTTGACAGTTTCGGAAAGCCTGATGTGCTTAGGCCGATACAATTATGATCATGAAAACATTTTGAAGTTGGACTTCAAACTTTTTATTCTTTATTTTATTACACTAAGGGCTGATTTTTCAATGGTCAGATAAAGTTTATTGGAAGAATAAAGACGTCATCTACACTAATATTATAAAGAGGAAAACTTTGTTTGTTTGTTTGTTTGATTGTAATGAATAGGCTCAAAAACTACTGGACCGATTTTAAAAATTCTTTCACCATTCGAAAGCTACATGATCCACGAGTAACAAAGGCTATATTTTATTTTGGAAAAAAATAGGGTTCCGTAAGATATTTGGGTTTTACGGACACAAGGTGTAAAAATCAACCAGAAAAGTTACTTATTTTGCGTACGCTTCCTAAACTATAAAAGATAGGACCATACATTGTTCTAATTAATTGTAGATCTTATAAATATCTACAAAAAAGTCCGCGACACACTATACCTATCTATGTCGAGGGAGGCACAACAACCATTTTTTTTATTTAAAAATCTTGATTTTTTTTGGACTACATTTAAACGCGTTTATTTAACTCATGCTATTAATCCTTATCAAAATAAACTATTTCATCACTAAGTACAGTTTATTTAGATAATATTTGGTCTTTGAATGATTAAAATCGGACGTTTGGTTTTGAACTTATGGCGAAATTAAAATATTACGATTTCTGCTGCACGGCCCGTTGCGAAGTGGACGTCACCAAGGCGGGGGTGCGCGTGCGGGAGGGGAGTTTAGATCTATGAGTAAGGTAATACGGCTCCCTACGCAGCGGTCGTGCGCGAAGTCTAAATATTCTAAAGAGGAAAACTTTGTTTGTATGTTTGTTTGTTTGATTGTAATGAATAGGCTCAAAAACTACTGGACCGATTTTAAAAATTCTTGAATTAGCTAATATACCAAGAATACCCATGATCCCTACTGATTTGCCTATACCCTTCCAAAAGGCTCCAATTTCCAGTAAAAATTTCTTTCGCACTAACGATAAACAAATTCCAGGGCCAAACATTCAAATTAGTAGGAATTGATTTACGAAAAGAATGTTTTACGCATGGGCAACTTTTATCACGGGTCGGGGCTCCCGACTTCAGTATATTTTGTTACCTACCTGAAAATAATTTAACGTCAAATGTTGTTTAAAGAGAAGCTCTACAATAATCGCTTTAGTTATCTATCCTAAAACAAAGGGTTGCACTCCTGGACTGCCGGCAGAAGTGAAAACTTAGTATTAATTACATTTAAATATTTTCATCATTAACAACTTTAACATCCACAGAAAGACAATCTGTGCAGCCTGCGGATAATGACTGCGTCGTCGATGTTAGTGTCGGTGTCTGTGAATTGACCTGGGAATCATTTTGCTGACCGTGTCTTTCCCGGGTAGGCTTTTGCAGCGGTAACCGACATCCACGCGGGCGGAGCCGCGGCCGACCGCTATTATTTATATTTCTTTTTTTAAATGTGTGAGAAAGATTAAGAATGACATTCATAATCTCTGATATTATATTCGTACTATTTCATTAAGTAAGTTATCCTACTCCTGCTATATATTATTTAATACTAGCTGACCCGCGCAACTTCGTCTGCGTCAAATTATTCATTATTGCTCCGCTCCTATTGGTCGTCGCGAAATGGTATATATCAGTTACCTAGCCTTCTTCGGTAAATGGGCTATCCAACACTAAAAGATTTTTTCAATTCAAACCATTAACTCCTGAGAATAGCGCGCTTAACCAAACAAACTCTTCAGCTTTATAATATTAGTATAAATAGATAAATTCTATGCCAGCTTATTTATCTTCTTCTATTTTTTATTAATATAATATACGAAAGTTTCGATGACTGGACTGGTTTTGTTACTCACGCTATTACGGCTAAAAGGATCTGGATGAAATTCAGCACAGAGGTAGATTATAGTCTGAAATATAGCCCACATAAGGCGATTTATTTCGTGAGAAGGTATGTAGTACCTATCTTATTCTTGGGATATTTCCAAGATTCAAAGTATATATTTCTCAATATTCAATATATTTATTGCATTCCACAATGTGAGCTTAGGGTGGTAGGTACTCCCTCCTTCTGCGAAGCAGTCATGCTAGCGAAGAAGGTGGCGGAGAGGGAGTGGAGACCCTCTCGTCCCGGCCGCCGTGGTAGACGCCGCGGGCGTCGGGGGCCACCACCTGGTGACCTCCGGCCACCGTAGGCGCGGGCCAGTGGACGGCGTGCTATGGGTGGCTCGCCGTCCGTCCGTCTAGTGACGATAGGCCGTGTCGACGGCGCGTTAGTGTTCCACGCGCGCCTCAAAGACAGTCAGCACACAGAGGGGCCCGAAGGGGCCGACGCCTGCCGGAGTCGCGGGATTATTTGCAAGAGACACCGTGGCTCCGGAACACAAATGGCAATGAAGGAACATGGATGGGTTTTAGTCAGTAGAAGTCTGACACTCCCTCCCGCTACACCCAGAGCGGGAGGAGTCAATGGTTGATTTCCCATCCCTAAAAAAAAAAAAGGGTGGTACGTACTTATAATATATTACAATACATTGCTTTGGATCATTGTGGACCCTGACGGGCACAGCAAAATTGGATAGTGGAAGAGGGCTATTTTATTTATTACATTTATGAATTTTCTATTAGTACATAAATTTATTATTTACCTATTTCACATTTTCACTTAGATACTCGTTAACAGTATAGTAACATTTTAAAATTAGAAGATGTTTCAATTTATTGACAAATGTTGTATATTTTTTTTCATTTGTAATTGTTTCAGGTAATTTATTGTAAATTTTTATTGACTTTACTAAAGCGCTTGTTGAGCGTATTTTCAGCTTAGAACCGGGTAGGTATAACCTATTTTTGTGTCGTAGTGTAAATTTAGTGTGTATGTCTTCTCGTGTAGTGTATAATTGTTGGTTGTTTCTTATGAATTTGCACATTTCCAAGATATATATAGAGGGAAGGGTTAAAAGTTTATGTTCTTGGAAATGTGGTTTGCAGCTGTCTGTCTTCTACGTTAGCTAGTATTCTAATCAGTCGTTTTTGCAGCGTGAAGAGTGTAGGTGCGTGTGTACTGTTTCCCCATAGTATAACGCCATTCAAACATTTATTTCAAGTTAATCGTAAATCGAACCGTTCGTTGCTTCGCTCTAAATTGATTCAATCGCGGAGGCTTACTAAGTAGGGTCTCGTCTGCACCTTTATTACGGAACCCCAACAGGCCTGATCCGCAAGTTGACCGTCCAAGGCTTTTCGCATCAATCAAAAAAGTTCACGACTGAACTACTAATATATATGATAACGGACCACAATAAATCAGTTTTGAGAAATTCGACCCTAGCAGAGACTGTTAGAAAAACCCCCTCCAGCACCGAACTTAGACTACTATCAAATCCTTACGTTGTTCAAAAATCGTATGAGGGTCGTTCCCCAGTGGAAAATCTTAACACCGCGATTCAGAAAAACGCGTCACATGAGCAACGCCATCTATCGCCCTTGTCGTAAAGTAAACTGGCAAAATATTTGGCTGCGGAAGACGTTAAATAAGATGTAACGATAAATAATGTAAGGTATTAAAACGTTCACTTTTATTTTGTCACGTAGGTATCAAAAGTTTCATAAATAACTCATCAACGTTATTTTCATGGTTTCGTGCATTTTATTTTAGTCAATAGATGGTGCTGTGATTGATCAGAATATAGTAGCCAGTTTCCAACTAAACTAAAAAATTCAATATCTTTTATTTTCTGGATCAATTTTGATCAAACCTACCTACCTTGCATCAAAATCAACAAAAACGACTATAGAACGAATTATCATCTGTTTTAACATTTTATAACAACGTAAAACTGAACTATCAAAATGTACTCGTCAGTTCGAATTTAGAAGCTCATTTCGATAAATGATAAGATAATAACATGTTCACTTTACTTTTGCTACATATTAAGTTTAATTAAAAGATAACTCAAAAACACATTGCTTTGATTCTTCACAAATTGTTCACACACTAAAACTTTTCTCAACAGATGGCATTGCAAGTATTTGAAGTTACAATGAAAACTACAAACAACCTCTTTTAGCGCTCGATTTGTAACTACAACTTTTCTCAATAGATGGCATTGCTCAATACTCAATACTCAATACTCAATATATTTATTGCATTCCACAATGTGAGCTTAGGTGGTAGGTACTTATAATATATTACAATACATTGCTTTGGATCATTGTGGACCCTGACGGGCACAGCAAAATTGGATAGTGGAAGAGGGCTATTTTATTTATTACGAATATGAATTTTCTATACATAATTATATTATTTATCTATTTCACATTTTCACTTAGATACTCGTTAATAGTATAGTAACATTTTAAAATTAGAAGATGTTTTAATTTATTGACAAATGTTGTATATATTTTTTCATTTTTAATTGTTTCAGGTAATTTATTGTAAATTTTTATTGACATTACTAAAGCGCTTGTTGAGTGTATTTTCAGCTTAGAACCGGGTAGGTTTAACCTATTTTTGTGTCGTAGTGTAAATTTAGTTTGTATGTCTTCTCGTGTAGTGTATAATTTTTGGTTGTTTCTTACGAATTTGCATATTTCCAAGATATATATAGAGGGAAGGGTTAAAAGTTTATGTTCTTGGAAATGTGGTTTGCAGCTGTCTGTGTCTTCTAAGTTAGCTAGTACTCTTATCAGTCGTTTTTGCAGTGTGAAGTAGAATCATTAATATTGCAAGTATCTGGAGTCTCAATGAAAACTACCTATTTTAGCGCTCGATGAAGTTTCTTCATAAACTTTAAAATTCGATATCTTTTGATTTTGTGGGTCGATTTTGATGAAATAAACACTAAATGTTACTCCGTTTATCACTTAATATTTTAAAGTACCTACATTTTGAATCCAATCCGTGGTTTATGCGTGATGCTCCTCCAAACGCACAGACAAACAGAATTACAGACAAACAGACAAACAGAAAAGAATTTCAAAAACTGCTTTTTTGGGTTCTATGTCATTTTTCTGATATTTCTATGTATTTTTTATGCGAAAATATTCAATGTACAGACAGGGCAACTCTACGATTTTATTATATGTATAGATAATAAATGCGAAAGTTTGTGAGTGACTTTGTGTGTATTTTTGTTACTCAATCACGTCAAAACATCTGAAGGGATCTGAGTGAAATTTGGAACAGGGATAGATTATGGTCTGAAATACACACATGGGCTATTTTTTATCCCACGGGAACGCGTACGAAGTCGCGGGCAGAAGCTAGTCTGTAATATAAAAATAAGTCGGGTTTTCCCAATGATATACATTATAAAACTAGGTTTTCCTTCCTGACGCTATAACTCCAGAACACTCGAACCGATTTCCACGGTTTAGCATTCGTTGGAAAGTTCAGGAAATTCAGGGAAAATGTTACGCAGACGAAGTTACGTGGGTCAGCTAGTATTGACATATTTTCCATAGAAAAGCTGTCAGACGGTCATTTTTATTCCTCAGGTAAAAGTTATTGGATTATTGAAAAATCAGCCCTATGACTTTGAAAGAAGCGGTTCGGGTATTATATTAGGTACTTTTTTGATTACTTAAAAGAAGATAGAACGAAGAATGAAAATAGATCATTCAATAGATGGAACAGATGACACTAATGACGTCTTTTTCTCTGCAGAGGTGACGCAATAAAATAGTTTTTAGTGTAAAACTTCAGGTACCTACTTGATATTTTTCAACCGTCAGATAACAAATTACGCAGGCCTACAAACACGTAAAAATAAATAACGTTGAGTTTCCATTAATAAGGAATTCTACGTACGTACCTACTAGTATCGTCAGAGCTTGTCGTACTTACGTAAATTGGGCCAGTCAGGTATATTTTAGGCCTAGGTGTAGATGACATACAATTATTATTAACAAATACAATAGGTATTAATAGGTAATTTAGCTGCCTAGAGAAAACCGTATATTCTGATTGATGCAATTTTTGACGACAATTTTTCAGATTTTCGATTTCCGTCGTCAGACAGTATACGTAACGGCACAGATAGGTACCTACAGATCAGAAGATCATAATAATATTTTAGGATTTTTACCAGTTTGTAACTAAGTAAAGATCTATGAAGGCTGCAGGATGCCTTTGGCGAAATAAAATTAATGTTGCCAAAGCCAATGATATGTAGATCTAAAAATATACCAAAAAGCATCGATACGGAACGTGACTTATTTTCAATTCTTATTTTACAAAATGTATCACCAAACAGTTTTTTGTACTTAGGTCTAAATAGATTTTGAATCAAAAATATCTTTTTAGAATGAATCGACTCCATAATTCAGGGAAAACCATTCAAGGACAGCTAGCAAAGAAAACACTTGACAATAAAGCCGCTTTTTTGCTTATTAAGCGAAATTTCTTGTAATAGTAAGCTGTCGAGTTTTTGCATCAGCAATTTCAGCGACAATAACACTTCATTTCCTATTACTTTACTTTTTTCGTCAAAGATCACGTACTTAGGAATAATGAGACAGAATGTATGAAAGCAATTAAAGATTTTAATGATAATAATTAAAAGGAATGAGGTCAGAGTTGAGGCGCGAAGATAGAAATAAATGGAGGAGAATCATAAGTACAGATGCTTGAAACAGTCGTGAAGAGAGTGATGACGATTAAGACATCGATACTTCTCTGTCTTTCAATTTTCTTTTGGCATTTAAAAGGTTTTCCAGCCAGACATCTACAAATTCTGTTTTTAGATCGCAGCCAGATTTTTACTAAAACTTATGAAGAGACGGAAATAAACAGACGACTGTAGATTTTACTGCCGTAGTCTTGTATGAGTGTTCGTTTGTAGACTTAGCTATGAAACTAAATCTGGATTTTCCTTTTGAGATGAAATATATGAAAATAGGGTTGAAAAGCATGTTACTATAACAATCTATACTAATATTATAAAGCAGAAGAGTTTGTTTGGTTGAATCGCTAATCTCAGGAACCACTGGTCCGATTTGAAAAATTATTTCCGTGTTAGATAGCCCATTTATTGAGGAAGGCTGTATATCATCACGCTGAGACCAATAGGAGCGGAGCAGTAATGAAAAATGTTACGCAGACGACGTTGCGAAGGTCAGCTAGTGATAGGCAATTTAAAATTTTGATGAATATACGAGATAGAGAAGGACTAGGTTGAACGGGTTGTGTTAGGGGTGATGTAATGAAAAGAGATTCTGCCGGTCGATTCTGTAAACGTGTCGAAGTAAAGGGTTGGGTGATGTGATCACGAAGTGAGCTGTATAACCATACAAACAAGATGGAATGACAGCTCACTCCACCTAAGTGAACACGGTGAGATGTCAACAGAATAGACTGGCGGATACTGTAAAGAAAAGTACTGCCCAACATTTATTATTTCGTTTAAGATCTTGGTGGTGTACTATTTACGGTCAATAACAACCTCGTTATCACATTTTTAACCGACTTCCCAAAAAGGAGGAGGTTATCAATTCGGTTGTATGTTTTTTTTTATGTTTGTTACCTCATAACTCCGACAATTATGAACCGATTTGAAAAATTCTTGTTTTATCTGAAAGGATATACTTGCAGATTGGTCCCATTTATGATGATGATGTCCCATGAAATCGGTTACGAACCTTGGATTTTAAATCGAAATAGCTGGAATTCGTCTACTTGGATGATAGTTTTATGTCATCCAAGTAATCGAAATCGCAGAAAAGCAAAATACGCAATTTCGGTAGAAAAGCAAAAAGTCGGTTGTATTTTTTTGTAAAATGTTTTTTTCTGATGAGCTTACGCGTGTTCTTTTTTATTTCTGTGGTTTTCATATATTTTTTATGTCTACTTCTTGGTCGGTAGTTAGATACTCCGTTACAAGTCCACAAGTTATTAGACATTAGTCTAATGACTTCCAAAATGTTATTCATCTAGATGTTGCAATTTCAGATGAGGCTGGGTATCTATGGCAGAATTCCGCGGAATTATAAAAAAATATGATGTTCACTCGACCATGAACTCTATGTCTGAATTTAACGTCCTTTTTCTCTGAATTCTTTAGAATTACTCAACAATTGTCGTGGAGCTCAAGGGTACCAAATGTATTCAAAAATAGAAAATATTGTCCTACAAGTAAATCCAACTTCAATGCCGCAATGTTGACACTTGTTGAATATTCTTGGAGACAAAACAACTGAAGAGTTTCAAGTTGCGATTGATCAAGTGCATAGGTCGTAAGTAGTAATCTGGATCTTAGTTTCTTCAAAGAATATCTTCCTCAGACAGGAAGCTTGTATCTTTTAGACCAACAATCTTGGAAGCCGATACAGATCTGAGATAAGCAAAATGAATGGCGATTGTTAATTTCCTGCCATCATCATTCCTATCGGAAGAAATCGTATGACATTAGTTTTAATTATGATGATTGCTGGACTAAACAACACCTTCGTATATTATTGCCAATGCAACAGGATATAACGTAGATTTGTTGCCATTAAAGTAATGTAACAAGGAGCAGTTATTTATTTATAACGGTATTCATATCGTCTGAAAATAATCCTTCTCAGGCATTGGACAAAAACTTAGAAAATGACGAACAATGAATCAACAAAAACGGCTAATAACTTTTGAAGAATGGAAACTCGAAGACTGTCAACGAAAATGCTTTACATCGAGCTTATTATGAATAGGTACATTAGGTACAGTGTAAAGCTATAGAAGATTCCGATTACATTCTCGTAAACGACGAACAACACGTGTTCCGATGTGATTAATCAAAACATTGCATTGAACGACGCATTGATTAACGGTATTATAGCATGATGTTCGCGCTTTAAAATCGGTATAGTACGATAAGCGCGGGGGTACCGGCGACCTTGCCCGTGACGTCATCCCACTGGGAGCCACTACATTAGAGGGACGCTTGACGCAAATAGTAAACAGTTGGGAAACTCACCGGCTTTGCTCCCAGGACGCTGATCTTCCAGACCAGGCTGCTCCCACACCAACACGTGGGCACCGCGACTTGACGAAACCATTTTACGAACGAGAAGAAAGCACGAAAAGAATCCTAATTAAACTAGATTAGACCGTAAAATAAATTAAACTAAAAGGCGTCTCTTGAGCTACCACCTACGTAACGTTGGTGAGCGAGCCAACGAGTGGTTGAGAGTGACAGAGGGTGGACATGGTGAGGGTTGATCACGTGACGGAGTAGGAAGGCTCTGCTGAAGCAGACTGTTGACCGACTGACGGTTGTGAGCCGACGCGACGCGCCGGTAAATATAGAGGTGTGCGGGGGCCGGGCGGGGGGGGGGGGGGCGGCGGGACGGCGCACGCGCTCGGGGCATGCGATGACGTGAGCGGTTCAACTTTTTTACTGAACGCTGAAAAGCAGTAATAGGAATAGAGTAGGTACCGCTACGCGGCGGGAGTTCAAAGCGCCAGAGTGGCGCGACAATCGATTCAAAAAATATATCCTGAAAACTGGATTCAACATTCAACGATGCACTTGAATGTTGGTAGTCAGACTGACAGTCGACACGCTTTATTGATCGGTTCCATGCATTTTATAGCTCTACGTTTGCAAGGGTACAGCGGGGTTTCTGTTGACTGATGGCAGAATTCAGTAGCTTCAAACAAGTAGTTCAAATAACTAGCTTACTATGACAAAGATAAAAGAACTGAAGTCCATTCCTAACTAAACTACAGCAAACAAGCATCACTGGCTGATTTCGCGGAACGAACATGGCGGGTCTCGAAACAATGTTAAATGAATCAAAAGCCTTTGTCAAAACTTTGATACCGAGGATTTTTAATTACTTAGTTCGAATATTATCTGACACACGTCCGTTCCATTCTGTAAATATTTTCCAATTAAGGGTTTGTTCACAACTTAGATATTATACAGAAACGTATCCAGCTAGTAGCTTGGCTTATGGCCAGGGTCCACTTTGATAAATGGTGATTGGTCCGGGATCATTACCTGATTACCAAAGGCGTGACCAGTTCCTGGAGCAATTTTTATATTTCAGCAAATGTAACTAGAATACTAGAATAGAATTATATGTCGTAAAGGGTAGATTTAGATATCTATACATAATTATAGGTATATAAAATTAATCCTTAATTCCCTTGGCCCCTTGGCCATCGCATCACGCGTGAACGGCTGGGCCGATTTCGCTAATTCTTTTTTTTTGTCGTGTTTGTTACTGTCAGGAGAAGTGTTCTTATGAAAGAAAAAAAAATAAGAAAGTTGCAATTGACGGGAGTGAAGCCGCGGGGCAGCTAGTCTACTATAAATATTATTTTGCGCGACACATTATTATTGTTCAAGGTTTTAGTAGTCTCGTTTCTTTAATTTTAAAAGATGGGGTGACCCCCTGCGGTTGGTTTTCAGACAAAGCGATTAATTTATTGGGAGCGACTGGCCTCCCCCTCCCTATCTTCTCCATAAAGTTATCCACAGTTACTAAAGGAGATGTCGCCACCATCTCTCAGTTATCGAACCACGCCTCTGCGGGATGCTTAGAGGGGTCAATAGGCAATCCTTTGATAACTATTGACTCATCAACGAACACGCCCGCGCATGCTTCTACGTCATCGGTTCATCACACTACCAAACATCATTGCTAAAAATACATTGCACGTTTTCTTCAGTTTCAGTTTGTTTTACGTTCGTGATGACAGCAGTGTATGCCTACTTAATGTTATCGGTCTGCGAATTCCTCTACAAAGTATGTGAGTAATGGTGTCTTGCATAATATTTAAACTACGAATTCTGTTATCTATGAGACCAATGCATTACAGTCTTCCGCTTTGAGTCATGGACCAAGGTGAGCGTTTCATTTAAATCTCAGATTCATAATTAATTGAGCTAGTGGTAGGCATAATACAACCTCTAGGTTTTCTGGCTAGTAGATGTAGTAGTCTTTTTTTTTTTTTTTAGGGATGGGAAATCATCCAATGGCTCCTCCCGCTCTGGGTGTAGCGGGAGGGAGTGTCAGACTTCTACTGACTAAAACCCATCCATGTTCCTTCATTGCCCTTTGTGTTCCGGAGCCACGGTGTCTCTTGCGAATAATCCCGCGACTCCGGCAGGCGTCGGCCCTTTCGGGCCCCTCTGTGTTGCTGACTCTCTTTGAGGCGCGCGTGGAACACTAACGCGCCGTCGACACGGCCTGTCGTCACTAGACGAACGGACGGCGAGCCACCCATAGCTCGCCGTCCACAGGCCCGATGTAGTAGTCTCCAGTCAGAATTCTTCGGACAGTCAAGTTTGTCATTAGTGTCATTCGTTTCAGAATCCCGACAAGGTGTACCTACTTCAATTTGAGCCTTGGCTCATTTCTTTGGCTGTACCGTCATCACGGGCCTACGGCACTCCAATGCTTGTCATAGGCCCTTCCGATTAGACGCCATTTGCCTCGAATCTCTGCAACTCTCATCGTGCTGCAACCTACCAGACAACCAGCGAAGAACTGCGAACCATCTGGGGTGAACCAGATCTTTGGCTGCATTATTCCTTCTCTGCAGATTTAAATTAGAGGCAGTAGACTCAAGCGTAAAAAAACTTGTGTATGAATAGAGGGCTTGCTAGCTTGGTGCTAATTCAAGACAAAATGTTGCAGAAATATAAAGATTGGGACTTTGAGATCGGTTTCAACCTAATTTATGTATTGTGCTCAGTTCATAACGATTAGCAGAGCCGAGATAGATAAACTTTTTAACTCTATGAAATTCATACAACCAACAAGTGGTGGTAGGTAACTTTAGGACGAAATTTCATAGAGTTAAAGTTCTCCCTTTTATTGCTACGATGACCATGCAGCTTGCTGGCAAAGATAATTGTGACTACATGTTGTTACTGTTTCTGGAAGTGCGATACCTAGATTATTCTATGCTCGCTTAGTTCTATCTGGCTGGTTACATCTTTTGTTAAGAGGCCTTAATAGGAAACTAGACGGAAGATAAAGAATTAGAGGCTCTTATTCTTTATTTTGTGTCTCGTCTCTTCACTATTTGCACTTTTCTAAGGTTCGGTGTTCTGGTTACTTAGTAACCTTCATTTATTTCAACCCATGCGCCGAATTCTGAATTCACCTATGAATTTATGTCAGTTTTCGTGATACAGTTAATTTTCATGCCAAGACAAAATGTTCGATTTTGTAGTGCGTAGGTGCAATGTTAATGAATCAAATCAAGTGGTTCATTCATGTTAGTACGTTCGGCATTGTTCGGACTTCGGCACTTACCTAAGTGGTACGTCACAACATTAGCCGCCGCCGAAACTGAAAAGCAAAACTTATCTCAGGCTTTTCCGAAAAATAAAAAGGTCGGTAATAGGTGTTCACTGTTCACCTTCCATACCTACACTCTTTGTTAAGTAGTATAAACTAAAAATACAATACTTTTTAGTATAAACTAAAAATACAATAGTCTCATAATAATAAACTAGCTAATAACAGACTTTGCTATCAATGCCACATCTAGTAAAATCAAATCTACTCATCCATGTTGTGCTCAGTTAACTAATCGAGTTTATTTTGTGTTTACCCACATTTCTGTTGTCGTATTGCTTTGTTATTTTATATACGTACCTACATCTGTTCGCTCTAATTATTAATCTTAGTTTTAGATGTATAGTTTCTCAGTAAGTGATTTATGTAACGTATGTAATTCTTTTGAGAAATAAAGTTGTTCTTAAACCTAGATGCCACAGTGCATAATGAATTGCAGTCACGAATACGGAATACGCATGTGATTTTTTTAATTTCAACATGAAATAGTTTTTTGCTCCAGTTTACCATCAATGAAATCGTTTTTTAAATACTTACCTTCATCAGCGATCAAGTTAGAAAGCTACAAAGATTACAATTAGAAAAAGAAGTCCGATATGAACTTTGACGTCAAAGTCCATGGCGCCAATACGCCTGCCATAGAAAACAGCGTTTTTGCGAAAGGGAATATACTCGTTTAAAATAATTATATCTCTTTTATTAAGTATTCGACTAATTTTGACTCTATTTAACTGTCAGTATTATTTTTTGTATATTTTTAGATAAATAGTACAGATAATAAATATCTTTTTCAGGCATATTCCCTAGTATCCTGTTACGATGCTAAATCACATGATATATTATCTAGGTAAGTACTCATGTGGCTATATTGATGGCAGAAAGCTAGCAAAGACTAAATGAATGCCTGAATGTTACTGCAGTAGGTACCTAACTATTGAATTTTCGAATCTCAGCTCAAAGCCTTGAATTTTATTAAAAATGGAACAGCGCGTTGTTTACTATTCATAAGGCCGCGTTTACACCTGCAAGCAACTTGCATGCAAGTTTAATAACATTGAGGGCTACCAAGGGATCATGTGATAAATGATAATGATAATATTTATAATGTAAGTAGGTTGTAAATAACACTACACGTCAATCTTTTTGGTCATTTTAAACTAGATGAGGCCGCTGTTTCTTAGTTGACTGCTCTGAGAAGAAACACCGAAACAAACTCAGAGGTCAAAGTCTCTTTTAGAGTCCATACAATCGTATTGGTCAATTAAACGTTAGTTTGTTTAGTCAAAATTAATGATCGTGCCACAGGTGGAAACGCGGCTTTAGGATGTTACCTAGTGTATTAGTGGAAAAAGACAAGACGATAAAATATTGTCTTTCATTGATCGCCTCTATTTAATGCTCGCGGTCTGTAGAGCTCAATACAAAAATGTGTGAAAACAAAAAGTTCGCACAAAAAATGGCCAGTTCAGTGACCTATCTCCGAAGACGAGTTCCTCAAAGCGCTCGGTACTATCATGAGCCTGTCCACCTGCTAATTCTACACACGTTTATCAGATTATCCAATCTAGGTAAGTACCTACGTAATAAATTATTCAATAATCATCGCCTTCATCGGACAAAAAAAAAACATCTCTGATACGAGTACTATCGCACCTACAATGAATCCAATCCAAAACAAAGTCAACAATCTTAGGAAGCTTAGGAAAAGTGGAATAAAAAATTTAGGTACGTTACGATAGTAAAATGCCCATTAGAGGAAGGTAGGTACCGTACGTAACTAAACCGAGCAAGTATTCCGTCCACTAGCGCCGCCAATCGTTTTTTATTAATTGTGGTAAAAAGACACGTAGATAAAAAACCGCTCTGTAGTGCACTGAAGAAATGTATCTTTTATTTTTTGACAGCTATTTTTAATACCTCATGGCTAAATAGCCAAAACGGCAATTATTGCTAAAAGTGGCCACTTTTAGCAAAAATATCCACTTTGGCAACTATTTTTCTAAAGTACAAAACATAACTCTCAAAACATAATAAATACATTTCTTCAGTGCACTACAGAGCGGTTTTTTATCTACCTACGTGTCTTAAATTTACCACAAATAATAAAAAACGATTGGCGGCGCTAGTGGACGGAATACACGCTCTTAACCTTGAACAAAAACAACATCGTTTGATTTATACATATGCATGTCTCATAATTTCGTCAAACACAAAATCAGTGAAACATGAAAAGTTAGCGTGGGTAAGTTGAAGAGAAATAAAACGATAGGTACTTACGGCGCCACCTATGTAAGTATTTTAAAACTATTTCAATTGAGTTTACTGCCATCTATTGAATTAATCATGAAACAATATGACAGAATGAACAAAGCATGTGGGAAGGTTTATACTGATTTAAAAGAGAGGGCGCTTTACTGAATATAAAAAAATACTTTCCCGCGCAAATAGTTATTTTGCAAATCTTAATAAAAATATTATTTTGAAGTGTTTACGGCGAGTTTTCTGATCAGATTACATAAACTTAAAAAAAAACACAATCATAAATCTTTTCCTTTTGAAGATCATCAGCTCTTTTCTAGTCGATGAGGGGATATGGGGAAACTTCCACAGGTCTGAATGACGCGAAATTCAGTACCTACTTTGTAATTTTAATGATGATGCACGAATATGGTACAATGAGGTGATGCTACAGCAAGACCTGATAACTACAGGATAGGTTCCGAATTTCGACGTTTCGGCTATAAATAAATATTTAGAGTGCGATCAGGGTCTGATGATGAAGCAGAAAAAAGCAATTAGTGAATAAATTGGTAAGAGCCGCTAAGCTACAGGCTGTCACTCGTTCAATCGATTATTTGGCATACAATATAGTGCCGTTAAGTAACGTTATGTACTTACCTCGTAATTTTAAGATTAATTTAATTTTCCAATTAATTCACCCCGAAACGGAATTTCAGCAATATTCCAAGTTGTCATCTGATCTACCTACCTATATCTACTATTTAAGCTGTTTTCGACCTAATACCCTGAATAGATAGGTATTGTCAGCTATTGAGATCTAAAGCGCTATTGTGTTAGGATTGAATAACAACTGGATAACATAGTGACTATTGTGGCGTGTCATTGTGTGGCGGATGTGACCGTTTAGAAGTAGGTAGCCCACGCCTATATTTAGGGCTGTCGTGTTTGGTTGTCCAGAATATTCCAACAGTGATGCTACTGGATCAGTGGAACCCAGTAGAAAAGCAATCCGTGCATTTCAAAGGACTCACACTTGGGATCATTTTGCTTTCGGCTAAAAATTACTAGGTACTTAGGTGGTCTACAGTCGCCGCGGCCCTGGAACGCAAAGAGCATTAGGAGGAACACGGATGTGTTTTAGTCAGTAAGAATCTGACACTGCCTTCTGCTTCACCCACGGCGGGAGGAGTCATTTCATGATTAAACATCCTCAAAAAAAAAGGTCGTCCACTGAAATGGGATCATTGTGTGTACCTAGGTCTTCTATAAGGCTGCGATTTTTTATACAAAACGGGGAAACTCTTGGCCCAAATCTCACCTGATGGAAAGTGATGATTAGGCCGAAGATGGAAGCGAGTTTCACCCGGAATCCTCTTACACAGAGGAACTGGCTATCATACCTCTAACTGCCGGAACACAACAATGCTGTTAACATTGTTGTTATGGCGACAGACTTAGACATGATGGTGGTAGTTGGTGGCCACCAACCAAACCGAGCAAAAAAAAAATTGCCCCCGCTGGGAATCGAACCCGGGACCTCTGGGTCTGAATCAGGTGGTATAACCACTAGACCACGGAGGCGGTTAGTGTCACCTGTTTAGCACCACCCGGGGACCACGTGTAGGGATTCGCTGAAGGGTATTCTCCTACGGACGCGGGTGACTCGGCCCCCGCAGCAGATATGGGTGGGATGCGTAGCTAAGTAGTTAGAACCAATATCGCTTGCGCTGAGCGAGGCTAGGCGATCCTAAGTATTGGTTCTTAACAAACATACCCACATATCCCTCGATACGAATCCTCGCACATATCTGATGGAAACGCAGCCTAATGAACTACTTTAATGTAGTATGAAAGAAAAGCTACAATTAATAAGCAGCAAGGATGTTACCAGATGTTCCATTCATTTATGATCACTAAACTCAACAAAACATGTACGAGTAATCCATCCATTCAATTGTACGGAGGATTAGCCACAGATTTTTTCAGTTTTGTGATTTGTCCCTTGACGATCTAGTACGTATTCGTATTCAATCACCCTGGAGGACCCATACATAATTAAATAGATAATATGTATATTTATAGGCATTCTTTTTTTTTCGAATTTATTTATTCAAATTTAGGGTCATTATTTTTAGGCATCCCTGCCTAACCTAGCGTGTGCAGCGCGGAATACTACAAACTAACCTGAATCTTCTGAACTGGCGCGTTCAAGGAACCACTTATCAAATTGGGGGCTTACACACGCGAACATTTGATAATGAGTGGGAATGGGAATACAGTGACGATGAACACTGTCAAGGATCACTATCATCACTACATCAATCCTACTAATCCTACTTCCTACTAATATTATAAATGCGAAAGTTTGTGAGGATGGATGTATGTGTATGTATGTTTGTTACTCTTTCACGCAAATACTACTGAACCGATTACGATGAAATTTGGCATGTAGGTAGCTGAAGATCCAGAATAACACATAGGCTACTTTTTATCCCGGAGTACACGGATTTACACGGGAATAACGAGAATTTATACGCGGACGAAGTCGCGGATGGCCTCTAGCATTACTATAATGTCTGCGTGGTCGAGTGGGTTAGGCGTTTGCCTTGTGACCCGGTGGTTGTGGGTTCGATTCCCACGGGAAGCATACTTTGTAAAATTGTTTTTCAGTTTGGCTAGGACACACAAGATAATTCGGTGCTTCGGAAGGCAAGTAGGTATAAGCCGGTGGTCCCGGCCGCCAAATAAAAAATGTCAGAGGCCCTTGAGGCGGTTTTGAAACTCTGACTGACACTAGGGTGTGTGTGGTCGTTAGACCTTATTGCACACGATAAGAAGAAGAATATCACTATCACTCATCATCCTTTTCTCAACTTTATTGGGGTCGGCTACCAGTCAAACCAGACTGCCTACCAGACCTCCATAACCCATTAACTGGATAACACGGTACTTCTTGACAAGACTGGTTTCAGATTTACTAGCTTCTGACAATCCGCAATGACTTCCCGAAGAACTCAATATCTTAATATGGTCACCCATCCGCAGAATGACCTCGGCAAGCGTTGCTTAACCTTGAAGATCAGCCCGTGGGGCTGGTATTATTTATTTAGCCACGAGCTCCAAGTACACATTTAAAAACAAAGATGAATTAACGATTTTCATCACTGGACTTAATGATTCATGAGGAACTTGTCTCGCTTTAATGCAGGACCATAATATCTATCTCTGTACCAAAATTGATCAAAATCTGGTCAGCGATTTAGGCGTGTTAGCGTAACAAATTAACTCACTTTTGCACATTTAATATTCAGTTAGGATATCGCAGGCTACGTTGAATGAGTCACTGTGTGGGAAATTCCACATCCGACGTTAATTAGTTTACCAACCATTGATTTAAATTTAGTGTAAGTACGCAGGTATACGACGTATTTACCCTTTTTTTTAGGGATAGGAAATCATCCAATTACTCCTCCCGCTCTGGGTGTAGCGGGAGGGAGTGTTGCAGACTTCGACTGACTAAAACCCATCCATGTTCCTTCACTGCCCTTTGTGTTCCGGAGCCACGGTATCTCTTTCGAATAGTCCCGCGGCTCCGGCAGGCGTCGGCCCTTTCGGGCCCCTCTGTGTGCTGACTCTCTTTGAGTCGCGCGTGGAAATACGTATTTACCCTACACATATATTTACTATAAAATACATACTTGAACAAACGATTTGAAAGCCACGTGTTAGAAATGCTGCAGCTCGTGTCTAAACATTAATAGCCGCACAGGTCGATCTTCCAGGTTAAGCAACACTTGAAAAGGTTGGATGACCATCTTAACATACCGAGTTTCCTCTCTCGGCGGTCATTTGTAGATCTTTAGCAGTCGTTACGGATTGTCAGAAGCCAGTAAATCTGACTCCAGTCTTGCCAAGAAGTACAGTTTTACTTACCCAGTTAACGGGTGGTGGAGGTTTGGTAGGCAGCCGCTCTACGTAAAATACTGGTATTCAGCTAAATCCAGTTTGACTGGAAGCCGACCCCAATACAGTTGGGAAAAGGCTAGGCAGATGATGTGTTAGCAATGCCGCAGAGTGCAGTCATTCATTGCAATACACGGCAGAACTTCAACGGTCCTCCCACGACAGAAGTTACGTCATTGGATTGTAGAATTTATTTTGTTTTTGAATATTGGTAGAAAATTAGAGGAAAACCTCTTGTTAATTAACTGTGGGTAGTTGTTTTGAGATTTAGTTTCCTTCTGTCACAAAAAAAATATAAAACCTTCTGCTTCTGCTTGCAAAAATATAAAAGCTTCTGCCAGCGGCTTTGCCCACGTGAGCCCTAGGGAACATAGGTATTTATAGCCTACTAGCTGACCCACGCAACTTCGTTTGCGTCACATGCTCGGCTCATTTTAGTTTTAGCGTGATGATATGTAGCTTATGTCCTTACTTGATACATGGGCTATCTAATACTGAAATAATTTTTCAAATCGGACCAGTAGTTCCTGAGATTACCCCCTACATACAAACTTACAAACAAATTTTACATCTTTATATTATTATATAATAGTATCATAGATATAGATATAGATGTGTTATTCCAGACTATAATCTACCTCTGTGCCAAACATGAAGATCCTTTCAGGCGTTCTGACGTGACAGACAGACAGAGTTACTTACTAATTTATAATATTAGTAGGGATAGTAGGGATAGCATTCCTCGATAAATGGGCTATCCAACACTAAACTAGAATTTTTCAAATCGCCCGTTCAACCAACCAAACAAAAAATCTCTCAGGTTTATGATAGCTATGCTATACCCATAGACGGCGTTGTGCAATTACGTCATTTTACTGAATCGTGGAACACTATTACAATATTACTTCGTTCTCATTCTTCGAGTTCGAAGCTGTGATATTTCTGTTTTTGGGATATCGGACAGTTTCAGCGATTGTTTATGATGCCTAAAAGGATATCACAACTTTCCCGTCAGACATCCCAGACATGAGACAAGAGCAGCTCGAGTACGCCGTACGGAAGAGCCTCTCGAGGAATAGAGAAAATATTTCGCAAGCACGCGCTGAGAAATCTAGCTCCGAGCGTTCACAGCGGCTTGCTAACCAAAGCTGGAGAACATCGCAGGTTCGTGCTCGAAAATCTAGCGCTGAACGGGCACAGCGTCTCAGTGATTTAAAGCAGCATGTCTCTGCAACAAGGGACAGGGAGTCTAACGCTGAGCGCTCGCAGCGGCTCGCTAGCCTAGCTACATACATATATATTATTATGCAATAAAAACAAAACCCTCCTTTTGGCCGTCAGGAAATAAATCATAGCAGTCAGTACTAACCGAACCACACTCATAATTTCATCACAAGTTAAAATGTTTACCGCCCAACGAAGTGGGCACGGGTCAGCTAGCCATAGCTAGGTTTATGATGCCTGCAGCTTTGCCTGCTTGAAAAATTATATACTTAAACCTTCCTCGAGAACCACTTGTCCATTGGTGAAAACGTCATGAAAATCGATGCAGTAGTTTTCGAGTTTATCGCGAACAGACAGACAGGCAGACGCGGCGGAGGACTTTGTTTTATAATTATTTGTAGTGATATCTATAGATAAGCACCGTAGGTAACATATTTCTGCCCTCGCCTTCAAAAAATAACACAATGACAACAAGCCAACAACAGCTGTGTATCAAAGCAAACGGTACCAAAACAATAGGGAGGTGACATACTGGCACAGGAGTACCGTTCTGAATGTCAATGGCGAAGGTGGCGCGGTGGCGTGTGTGTGTTCATGCCATAGAGCAACGAAACATCCCGGTCGCCACTGCTGTTTTTTAACGATGGCAAATCATCAAATGACTTGACGAAAATCTTCTAGAAGCAATCCTTTTTTAATTAAGGATGGAAAATCATCAAATGAGTCCTCCCGCTTCGGTTGGAGTGGGAGTGATTGTCATATTATTATACTCTCGTGAGTTTAATACTGACTAAAACCTATCCTTGTGCCCTATGCGTTCCATGGCCGCGGTGACACTTTCGAGCAAACCGCAACCCTGGCAGAGGTGGCCATTGCTTGAGCCAGCTTTGTCAAAACTTGCGCCTCTTCTTCCCAGCTAAACTATATATATAGTAGTGATGGGCAGGCGTTTAAGGCGACTGAATTGTGAAATCTTGGGCGTTAATTTACAAGCTCGTCTGTACAAAAAAGCAAATAGAGACCCATCGGATAGTCCTATCGGCGCTCATGTTCTCGGACGGACAAGGCAGTAGTTTTGAGAATTCAATTCGTATAATCAGTGGGAGATTATCCAGTTTGGTATCGAGCTCTACAGAGCCGGGCAGAGGCGGGGCCCAGCTCCTTTCCTGCAGGAAAGCTGATTCTAAAACTAGATGTAGGTTAATTCTAGGAATAACGATTTTTTTATCAGCCTAGGGTAATTTAGGAATAACTTATAATTTGAATAAATATATTTTGATTTAACAACGGCAATAACGACCATGTCGCGGGCAGACATATTACGGTAATGTCGCCTCCAGGCGTTCACATGCTCTGTGGGCCATACCTTGACATTGTCCTACAACAACATGGTCGTTTGATATTTGAAGGAGCCGTTACTAACGTTTTGTAGCTGTTAAATTATATTAGAATAGAATTGATTGATGAGCTTGTATTGTGTTGTTGCTAACGGGAATTTCGAGTAACAGGATTGCTTCTAGAGTCGCGGAATTTGTTCGAAAGAGTCACCGCGGCACTGGAACGCAAAGGGCATCAGGAGGAACACGGATGGGTTTTTCAATAAGAGTCTAACACTCCCTTCTGCTCCGCCCAGAGCGGGAGCGAAGAGTCATTTAATGATTTTCCATTCTTAATTTAAAAAAGGATTGTTTCTAGAAGATTTTCGGAGATTTCCCTTGAAGTTTTCTTCTCTTGCGTTGCGTTGGTATCTAAAATCATCATCATCTACAGTCCGACTTTGTTCATAGCTGAACATAGGACTCCCATATCCTGTGCTAATATCCATGCATGCTCCTGTGTCACCCTAAGCTTCCAAACTCGATGGCAACGGTGTCAAGAGCCAGTCTGTATGTTTGATTGTGGAACTGAATACCCCGTAACATGGGATGTGCTTATGTCATAACTCTTTTATGTATCTTAAAGAAGAAGTTAGTACTTAAGGTGGAAGCGCCAGGGTAGCCCGCGAAATTCAAATATTTTTATGTGTTTTGCAACTTGCCGGTCAGTCTGAAGCTATATGTTGAACAAAATACAATTCGCGGCCGTAACGTATATTTACCTAAAGAATTGTACCCATTTTAATTATCGATATAACCCTCTAAGTTCATACAACTCGATTGAATGACTTTTTCACGAAATAACATTCAATCGAGTTCTATGAACTTAGAGGGTTATATTGATTATTCAAATGGTTATAATCCTTTAGATAAATGCTTTTTACGATCGCGAACCGTACTTTGTTCAACATACAGCTTCACACTGACCGGAAAATTGCAAAAAAACATTAAAATATTTTAATTTCGCGGGCTACCCTGGAGCTTCCACCTTACAGTAAATCCTCCGACCGGAGGGTTGTTGTCCGTTAGGCAACTGCCCGATAGTTGCCATACGGATTTTTTTTTTTAATAAAATAAAAAATAGGTAGCTACTAGACTCTGGCAGATACGTATCAATTCATTTAAGGAACTGGCAGCCGCTCCATTAATTTAATTTAATACGTCTTGACCTACGAAATCCTTGTGAAACGAGTTTTGCAGATATTATGCATTCTGTCCGGTCACTTACTCAGTCAAAATTCTAACAAAATTCACAAACAATGCAAATAATATTTTAATAAAATTAATATAATTGGTTTGAATTTTTGAGTGATATTTTTATTCTGTAGAACGATGACCTCAGAGTTGGACCGAGAATAGAATTACAATTTATATGTCGTTCTAAAATGTTCGAGTTGATCTGCCAAAATTATATATTATGCTAAGAACATAAGAAGAGCAGCACTTCTAAACTAAAACCATGACCGAATGCCTTAAAAAATAGGCACTGTAGATACAATCATGTCATGTCATGTAAATTTTAGAAGGAATTCTTAATTTTTAATTACTTTGCATACTAATTATTGTAAAATTCTAGTTCCTAAAACGTAACATACAGTTGTGTTGCTGGGGAGTTTGTTGGCCACTTCTTCTCCACAGCTAAAACACTAGGAAGTGGTGCCGGGTGGGCGTTTTTGGGGACTGTCTTTTGTAAAACTTGACGTTCAAAAAGTGCTGGCCCTCAGCCTAGTTTGAATAAATGACTTTTGAATTTTGAATCGATTAGATGAAAAGTAATAATCATAGATATATGTACTTAGCCGTATCAGCCTCATCAAAGAGACGGGGCCCCTGGACTACAAGGGCCCCGAGGTCTCGACACAAAATTTTACATTTAGTACCGCCATCTCCTTCGTGGCCTGCCAAGCCGTTCCTTTACTAGTAGGGCCTATTTTGTTAAAAAAAAAAACAGTTAAAAACGGGCCCCACAAAAATGTTTGATACAGAGGCCCCGTTGTGACTAGCTAGGTACGCCACTGATACATGGTAATACCTATCTCGTTCATTATACACGAAAAAGTAACACAGCTAGGTTATTATCTTTCCCACGGATCAAACCGAAGACCTCGAAGATGTTCCTTAAGGGTGCGTTAGCGACGGATGTGTTTGTTGAGAACCAATAGAATCGCTTCATTTACCTCGCTCAGCGCAAGCGATCCTATTGGTTCTTAACAAACACATCCATTGCTGCGCATCCTCGCACATCTCTGGTGGAAAATAGCTTTTCTGTAACAACATCTTCGTGTCTCTACAACACCTGCGGTGAGCTATCAAATTCGTATTAATATAAATGTCTAAACACACTATGCCAAAGATATGCGACCGAAGTTCGGCTTAATTACGCCTGCAATGCTGTTTGAATTACTGACGACACAGTATGCCGAAATTACGTTGTGTTATAATAGCGTACGCCAAACTTCGGTCGGGCGTAAGTTCAGCGGCCTTTAGGCCGCGTAAGTCACGCGCGCACTTATGGTGTGTCTTATCAGCCGAATACTTCGGAACTAAAATCAGCCACGGAACTTCTGTCGCGTACCTTCGGCATAGTTTGTTTAGACACTAAGTGAGCTTTGTTACTCAAGTGAAGCTCGATATCGCACTGCTGGACAGATAAAAGAAATGGGATTAATATGTATAAAAAAATCTCAAGACACCCACATGCAACTACTACTAGCATAGGTACTCGAGATATCAGCCCAAAGAGTGGCAGATAAAACACGCGTGCAACTGTTTATCAAGACATTGTTGATACTTTGATTATACAAAGTAACACAGGTGCAACCAAGTGGGTTCATCTAATCAATCGTTCAGTAACAACTGATGTCATAATGCAACTGTGTCTTGTTCTTGTTGTTGTCTAGGGTTCACCAGTTGCTGGAACGCAAAGGGCATTAGGAGGAACACGGATGGGTTTTGGACAGTAAGAGTCTGACCCTTTCTTCCGCTCCGTCCTGAGCGGGATGAGTTATTTGATGAATTTACTAAAAAAGGGTTCCTTACTACCAACGTTTTAATAAGTTTCCGCTGTCCACCCGTCCGTCTGTCTGTCAACGGGTATAATAATTAAACAAAATTCAAATTAAAAGCGTCCCTTTAACTTTGATTTTAATTATAAGTTTAACCCGTATAAAAAGACATATTTTTCCTATTATACCATTCGGCACCCATCGCGTGCGAGTCCGATTTTGCTGAAATATTGCTTGGTCGTGTCCAACTGTCGTGAATAACAGTTTTGTGAAAAACATAGCTTAGGTCAGTGACTGGAGTCACCGTCGAAGTTTGTCCCCCCAACCTTAAAATAGTTTCGGGCCTTCGGACGGCGAGCGTTGGGTGGCTCGCTGTCCGATCAGAACCAGGCCCGGGTCGACGGCGCGTTGTGTTCCACGCGCGCCTCTAAGAGATGTCAGCTTAGTAGACGGGGCCCGCTAGAGCCAGTGCCTACTAGGGTTGCGTAATTTGTTCGAAAGAATCACCGCGGCCTTGGAACACAAAAGGCATTAGGAGGAACACGGATGGGTTTCAGTCAGTAAGAGTCTGACACTTCTTCTGCTTCGTCCAAAGCGGAAGAAGCCATTTGATGATTACCCATACATAAAAAAAAAAAAACTTAAAATAGTTCTAATAGGCCGATGCATGACCTAGGCAAGGTGTTGAATTCTTTTTTTAAAGCTTATATTTGGCTTCAGCTTATTCTAGGTTTTTGAGAGGCTTTATTTATTTCATGAGCTTTACCAATACTTGGGTTCTCATTAATTTTCCCACAACAAAGCCAAAGAATGTCTGAAGCACCTACATTAAAGCTGCAAATCGCGTGTTTGACCAGCATTTCGTTCATTTTTACATACCTAGTTCTATTTCCCCTAGCGTGTTGGACACAGAAGGTTCTAGATTGCTAAAGCATTTAGGCATCATGCTATCGTCTCACGCAAACTGAGAGCTGCAATTAACGAGACTCGCCTTAACTTCGCATGATTGTTGATTTTGACAGCGAGTTATAACTTTTACTTTCACTCAAAGATAATAAATAAACAATGTCTAGATGAAAATGAATGTGTAAAAGAAAGGGAAGACCAAAAGACGATGGACCGATTGTGTGAAAGATGATGGTGATTAATGAGTTGACGATTAATAGAGAGGTAAGGAAAACAAAAGACATGTGTTATGATTGAATATTATTATGTTAAGCTACCATACTACTATTGCAAGATCTTTTATTACCATAATTATTTATTTGCAAATAAATCTTTGACTTAAACTTTTGACTTTGTTTCATCTAAAAGGGAACGTGTGCTTGACAAAAATGTATTATTTTGAAAGATTGGCCGTGGATTTTCTTGCACGTTCTTTTCCATAGAGATCTACGCTTTGGAACGTGCAAATAGCTTCATCTTTTTGGCCGACCAACATTGGCAATTCAAAAGTGCCTGTAAATGGTCTTATTGAAATAAATGCTTGAGTTTGAGTTTTAATGAACTATTGGCTTCGCCCGCGATATCATACACCCGGAATACATATAACCTATTGACCCTCATAGTTCCCGTGGGATTTCCGGGATAAAAACTGTCCTATGTCCTTCCTCGGGTCTCATACTATCTTTGTAAAAAATTTAATCCAAATCGGTTCAGTGGTTTAGGCATGAAGAGGAGACAGACAGACAGAGTTACTTTCGCATTTATAATATTAGTAGGGATAGTGTAGGTACCTATAAGGCCTTCCACTGTCTTAGTTGGTCATACAACATTTCTAAGAAATTGTTTCATAATAATAATATCAAAGGAAAGCCTCTAGTTTCGGATTACTTAGCATTGTTTGTAAGACAATGTGTTGTAAAATCATATTCGGTGTCGTCTTTTGTTGTTGTTGTGAATGATTCTATTTTGTTCGAGAAAACGCACAAATCACTTGAATTTATAATTCGAAAATCAATAACCACCAACTCAATCAAGCATCCACTTTAACAATGTATATTTTAAGTTGGTTTTTAAAGTGACCATCAATCTGTGTTTTAAACTAGTGGCCAGCCCCGGCTTCGCCCGGATGTATTTCTTTTTTTATTTAAAAATTTTCTTTCATTACCTTTCCCTGACAATTAGTAATGATAGAAGGGACAACAAAAAATATCTAGTTTGGGTTAGTCGTTACGAAGTTATGCGCGTAATACATTTCTGCGGTTCATTTTAAACTTACCTACTTACAGATAATAATACTGATAGAAATGCCCTAAAAAGGATGGAATTTGAACTTAACGTCTTTCAAAACAGAGTTTGTTGTTCCATAATTTTAAAATAATCACACATTCTGAATTACTCTGTAGATATGATGGGTATCTTTAACAACAAAAATAACAAAACATTAAATTTCAGGTAACACCAGCTGATAAGGTGTCAACAGTCGCTGGTTACTTACTTGACATTATGAGCTAATTATTTCAATTTGATCCTCTAGGTACTATTTAGATTTTACTAAATAAGGTACTTAAGCTTTAAAATACCGACCTACTACTAAGAAACGGCTGACATAACTAGAAAAAAAAACGTGTGTTATTTGGCACAAAATCTGCACTTGTAACTTCATTCTTTACATACCTACCCTAAAACCTGATAAAAGCCGGATAGTTGCCACTCTTTTTGAAATTACTTTATATCTCTCAGTAAAAAATGCAAAATACTTTATTTTTAAAATGGGTAAGTGCTTTGGTTGCTTATTTTCAAATTTGTGAAATTAATAAACGTTCTCTTTGATAATTCCAGAGTATCGGCGATTTTTGCGGACCTCTAAATTTTGTACCAACTATCCCGTATATGGGATGGTTGGTACAAAAGGGACCCATAGGATTGAACCCCCGTCGAGAAAAAGGACTTTTATCCCGCTATAACTTTGATCGCACCTTGCCTTCCCCTGCAATCACACAGACAACGCAACGTGGTCAATTTAGTGGTAGTTGTAGAGTCTCTCGATTGATAAATAAAATAACATGTAACTCATTCACAAAAGTAGAGTCATTAAAATCAAGGCAACTATACCCCTGAGGCAACTATGCTGGTTTTACCCTACGTAAATATACACGTGGGCCTTATGTGTACAAAACTAAACAATGATAATAATTTTCTTTAGAATTCAGTCTTTGCATACTTTCAGTATTAATATTTGTTACAAAAGAATGTCCAATAGATAAGAGAAGTGGTTACATAAGTTCAATTTGCGTTGTTTTGTAGAAGGCAGACAATACATTAAGTTACAACTGGTTTAGTTAGTCATTATCTTAATTATATCTAGCCGAATTCTTGAGCAGATTACTTTCAAAATGCTATTAGGTAATATTCAATACAAATTGTTTCGAGTTGTAGTACGTCTCTACAGTTAATTTAAAAAAAAAACACAGTAAAAGATTCACTAGACGGATCTGCCCGCAGGCATGCTTTCCTTGGGCACGCTTTTATCTAAAACTAGGTTCTGCACGCGGATTTAAAATTATTTATCCCAAGAAAATATCATTTGCCCAAGATATTATTGTTTTCATTGTTGATAGGCACGTGTTTGACCACGTGTCTCACCTGATGGTAAGCGATGATGCACGCTTGCCTTGAAGTAACCTAGTTATTCACTCTTGACTTAAAGGCTAGCTCCCAGGTTGTAGCTATCAGGAAACACAGACTCCTGGAATTCCACTCCTTTGCTGTACACACTATGAATGTGTTCCCAAAACCGTTTTGTGCGTGTGGGTGGGACCACCATGTACCGGTGACGAATCGCCGTTCGTCTTGTGGTCCGATGATGGAACGGGCTAGGCGGAATTAAATTATGCACATTCCCAAAAATGGACATGGTCAAAGAATGCGAGAAGAAGCTTCCCACAGGCACATGTGACAAT
Organism: Ceramica pisi; assembly: GCA_963859965.1. Classification (NCBI taxonomy): domain Eukaryota; kingdom Metazoa; phylum Arthropoda; class Insecta; order Lepidoptera; family Noctuidae; genus Ceramica; species Ceramica pisi. The sequence continues at coordinate 5,261,578 of OY982538.1, forward strand.
GAAGAGGGAACAAACAAAAAAGACCGAGACCCACAGACGGCAAGACGGAGTTACTTTTGCATTTATATGGATGTTCATTGACATAACTTTACAGTTATTTAAAACGTTGAAGTAGAGTCAAGCATCACTAGGAATTGGTTCAAGGTACGCGCAAATCTCAGCTTCAAATAAGTAACTACATTGTAAAAAATCCTCCGCCTCGCCTTGTTCTAGATGCAAAATATATGAATGATGATAAACTTCGCTGCCTATTCATAACATTTATTACTTTTTAACCGACTTCCGAAAAAGGAGGAGGTTATCAATTCGGTTGTATGTTTTTTTTTATTTTTTTTTATGTTTGTTACCTCATAACTCCGACAATTATGAACCGATTTGAAAAATTTTTGTTTTATCTAAAAGGATATACTTGCAGATTGGTCCCATTTCAATCATATCAAAATCGGTTACGAACTTTGGATTTTAAATCGAAATAGCTGGAATTTGACTATTTAGATGATTCTTTGATAATCGAAATTGCGTATTTTGCTTTTCTGCGATTTTGCAGTGGTGTTGTTAGGTGTGGGGCACCACTAAAAAGTGAAAAATAAAAAACTTTTTACAAAAAATACAACCGACTTCCAAAAAAATCACTACAAAGTAAAAAATAACTTTAATTTCGGAAGTCGGTCTCAAAATTATGAAGAAACTAACAAAAACACAGACTTCCGAAATTAAAGTATTTTTACTTTGTAGTGATTTTTTTGGAAGTCGGTTGTATTTTTTTGTAAAAAGTTTTTTTGTTAACCCAACATCTTAATAATAACTAATTGTCAATCATTACCTAACAAATTATTATCAGCTTCGTTTTCTTTGCAAACTTAATTGTTACTGACACTAATTTATGCTGCACGCTGCTCACTAAATACAATTATCATTGCTAAAGGTGATTAAGTATTGATCATTTTCATCTTCATCTTCATCAATCAAATTGACTAGCCTTTTCCCAACTATGTTCGGGTTTTTTGGCTGCGTTTCCAAAGGGCGAATTAATAGAATCGCTTCATTTACCTACCCTCGCTCAGCGCTAGCAATTCTATTGGTTCTTAACAAATACATCCCTCGCTACGTATCTTCGTACATCTCTGGTGGAAACGCAGCTTTATCCATTGCATAACCCAGCCTTTATGGTCAGGTAAGCTATTCTGACTCAACCTGTTCAATCATTCAAGGTAAAGGTCATTGCCTAATGGACTGAAGTAAATGTTTTACAAAGGTATATAAAATTCGCACTTTTTATTTAAATTCGCTAGCCATACTTAACCATAAGTTTGTTAGTGAGTTCCTAATTGGAAGACCAGTTTTAAATTCTCAACAAAAGTTAGTTTTTACAAGCCACACTGTCTGAATAAGATCTTAACGTTATATTAAGATAAATACAAAGAAAACGCCTATGTAACCTTAAAAATTATCTTATCAAGCAATTGCGGCTAAAACATAAGACAATGTGTGAGGATGAGTAAACACCTTGGCAAAATATTGACTCAGCATTAGTTTATGCAGTATTTTATATTTAAGTTTTATTTGTTTTGAAATGACTGATTGTTTTGACTTCCGTAGTCATCATCCATCGTCAATCTCATCTTCTTTACTAATATTATAAACAGTAAAGTTTGAAAGTTTTTGACGTTGTAGGGCTGGATCAACCGTACCAATTTTGAAAATTCTTGTACCAATAGAAAGCCACTTTATTTGTGAGTTTCATAGGCTATATAATAATTTTAATAATTGAAATATGATTATTGTTTCTATTAATAAAACACTTATTATTTGTTACAGTATGATTGTTTGTTTTACCTACAAGTTTGCCCTGGAAGTGTGCGTATTTATATCAGGATCAACTAGTTTGGCGTATAGGAAGTTAGTTCTTCCTATACGCGATAGGATTCAGTAGTAGTAGCCTAGGCTAAACTGGTTTATCCTATCGGGCTTAGGACCAATTAGTTTGGACTAGGCTATATTAGTTTATCCTATCGCGTACAAGAAGAACTAGTTTAGCCTAGGCAAAACTAGGTAAAATCTAGGTAGGTAAAATCGATACTTAAGAGTGTGTATTCCGTCCACTAGCGCCGCCAATCGTTTTTATTAATTGTGGTAAATTTAAGACACGTAGATAAAAAACCGCTCTGTAGTGCACTAAAGAAATGTATCTATTATTTTTTGACAGCTATTTTTAATACATAACTCATGGTTAAATAGCCAAAACGGCAATTATTGCTAAAAGTGGCCACTTTTAGCAAAAATATCGACTTTGGCAACTATTTATGTTCTAAAGTACAAAACATAACTCTCAAAACATAATAAATACATTTCTTCAGTGCACTACAGAGCGGTTTTTTATCTACGTGTCTTAAATTTACCACAAATAATAAAAAACGATTGGCGGCGCTAGTGGACGGAATACACGCTCTTAAGACCTTATAAGAGCTACAACCAGACACATGAGTGACCTGTAGAGGATTGCGGGACAGCCGTGAACAAGACTCATACAGACCAAGGATAGCATGTTACTAAAGAGACGAGGCTTTAACTCAGCAGAAGGTAGAAGGAGACTGCCAATGATGGCAATGATAAAGCCGATGGAACTGATACTGATTACTTTTTCAACTTATTCAATACAAAAATAGAACTAAACACAACTTTGAGGAAGAAACTTTTGTAAAGTTATGTACATTTGAGTGTGGAAATATTTGCTCGAGCTATTTCCACGAATCAGGTGATTAAGACTTCTACAAGTGTACAAAGCACTTGTACCTGACTGTTCACCTAAATAGACCAACAAATATTATGTGCTTGTGTAAATAAAGGAGTCTCCTAAGGTGCGGTAAAAATATCTTGTGTCAATATCTATGATTGCTAAGTTTGTGCTTTGTTGTAAAAAGTAGACAAATCTAAAAATATTTTAAGGTGATCATGCATTTAAAACTAACATAGGATCCCAGTAATATGAGAGTGGGAGATCCACATAATGAGCTCAACATTTTGGAGTTTTTAAACTATAGCCACACAATGGGTAGACACACAAGAAAAATGGAGTCTTTAATTAGAAGATTGATAGAATACGATTAAAAACAACAGGTGTATCAACAAAAAACAATTTGTAGGTATCAGTTAAAATCTTAAACAAACATTGTTAATTCTTAACGCGATTACAGATGCATCATCATAATTAATTGTTCTAGATAACACAAATTCTAATCGCTGGTTTCAATATACCATTTGATTGTAAACAAACCCATGTGCGGAAAGCAAAATTATCTGCGTTTTCATTTTCATTCGATCACTTGAGTTTATTTCACTTAGAAATAATGTTGTGGTTTCAACACTAACCGCAAAACAACATTGCAATTTATTAGGACTTGGGAAGACTTCGGTAACTAGCTACATTCTTCTGAATATTGCAACATACCAGTCAGTAGTCAATGTAGGCTGTGAAATATTAAATGTTTCGGAAGACTTTTTTGTCTATTTTAGAAATCATATCTATCGCTCTCAAAAGTTCTTCATTCGTCGAAATAAATATTGAAACATTCATTAAAAATTGCAATATTCCTCAATCAAGTCAAATTCTTAACAAATGCACAGCATAATTTATCATGTTTCATAGCCCACTGCTGGGGATTAGCCTCTCCTTGCCAGAGTTAATCCCCACGCTCCTGTTTCAATCAATATTCATATGAGTCAAAATTGTAGGTATGTAAATTTTTAGCTATGCTTCGTAAATTCATTACGAAAACAAACAAACAAAGATGCCCGTTATTATAATCATAATTTTCTTATTTTATGCAGCTATTGTGACGATTGAAATATTTTTACGATTGTGACACGTGCTACCAGATCATTATTATTGTATGTGTGTGTATGCCAATCTCGTGACTCTGGAATCTTTTGGTAGGCATAAGAGGGGCTATATATATAAATATACCTATTCGACTCCATCTGACCGCTGACAATATACACGGCTTTATAATAGCAAGTAGTGACTTGAACACTCAATAAATAGGCACCCGAATCACTAGCATAATGTGCTACCAGGTCATTGTAGTATAAGATTACAAAACTGAAGTTCCTGTCTATTGATATTACAAGCTACTAATCTTTCGAGAGTGCTTTATCACTTTTAGATATTATAACGCAATAATTGATATCAAGTGAAATGCTAAACCAGACATTTGCTACTTATTTATAAAAGGTATATGAAATTAATAAATTTTAAGAATGCCTCCCTGGGGAACTCCAACTGCGTGGATTTATCTCAGCCTTTTGACTTAATAGGCACTAAGTTTAAGATGATAGAAGGGCGTAAACAAACTACTTCACACGCTTTATGTCAGTAAAATTGCCAACAAAGGCGATTCTTCTACAATAAGATTATGGTAACATTAGTGAATCCCACATAGTTATTTTTACAATGAAATTCTACGCAAAAGAATAGCGAATATCATTCTCAGTTCTCAGACCGCAGTGACCTTGAGCAATTGAGCATGTCTCATTGTCTACGTTTGCGACTAATAAACATGATAAATAAACATCAGGGAATGAAGACAATACATAAAGGATTACACATTAGAGACGTTCCAACAATAAAAATACGAAGGTATTTTATATATGATGATTGATATGATATTTGTTGACAATCTTTTTGAGGGCCAAGATAGTTAAACTTTTGCGATGGTACTAGTTATTTAGTGCTAGCAACCTCCTTGCTGGTACTAAATTCTGTAACACGATATTAGGTACCACACCTCGTTATCTGTCACTCTTCATTAAATTTTCCCCGAATGCACCTATTCTCTCATTTTAATTTCTTTAACCGTTCAATCAGCTGTCTGCATGCTTAAGGCTAGTAACAGTTTGATCGGCAATTAGCAACTGATTAGATTTCTTCTCAACAATCGTTTTGCTTTTGTAAGCAATTTGCGAACCAAGTAACTTATTGTGATCCGAGCTATTTTATACGATTACACATGTAAGATTTAGTTTCTTTTTGCTAGAGTACGTAACAGTCGAGAGACTGTCTCTCAGGGTGCTGTTGATAGGGCTTTAATCCTTTATCAATAATAGCAGACTTAGCTAGGTGTGAAATATGTACCTAATGTTGTAATTTTCGCTCCAATCAACTTAAAGGAGACAATATCTAGGTGTTGCGGAATTTGTTCGAAAGAGTCACCGCGGCCCTGGAACGCAAAAGGCAAAAGGAGGAACACGGATGGGTTTTAGTCAGTAAGAGTCTGACACTCCCTTCTGCTTCACCCAGGGCGGGAGGAGTCATTTGATGATTTCTCATCCTTAAGACTTAGCTAGGTGAGAACCACGTACCTAAGTTGCAATAGGTCCATTTGGTGAAAAATAATATGATTTCCGAGAGTAATCCAAGTTAAAATCTAGTAGATAGTTGAGTTGCATGGTCCAAAAACATTTACCTATATTCGTGATGATTCCCAACAAATTAATGGCGAGGCTTTTGAGCTTTCAAGATGCTATCTTGAAACAAAATTGGTTCGTAAACAGTCACCCTTAATTTTCGTAATTTTGCAATCAAAATTCATTTGTATTGCGACAGCCACACATAATTCTTAATTTGCCTTACGTTCTTCTTACCTTTTATCACGAAGCATGTCGAATTTTTGAACCAACACGAATATTTTCGTCAGCAAAGGACTTACCTGAAACGAAAGCGTTTTATTAGGAAACAATGAGCAAATGACATAATACATTAATAACGAAGTAAATATGAAAAATAATAATTACATAATTACAAATAACTATCGATAAGTTAATGTAATTGTCAATTAAAAGAATATTAAGGAATTGGTGATAATAACCGCTAAACCATGAAGTGATCTTGATTTAGGTAATTTGCGCAAATGTGATATTTAAATACTACATAAAAAATGTAATACAACATAAGAATAATGCAGTTAATTTAGGCTACCAAGAAAGATTTGTGCTTGATAATATCCGGATAGACCAGATCCAAACGTTATCTTATAAATGGCCAAGTCAACGACGTTCATAAAAAGGGCTGTATAGAAAAAAACATAGAACAAGCAATCTTACAAGATTGTTAAATAAATTTTTCACAAAAATAGATGGAATAGATAAAGTATAAATACGGTTTATTTAAGGATTTTTCGAAATCGATGAATATTTCGAAAGCTTTTATATCTGGATTTACATATAGCCGCTTTTCATGTGTGTATTAGGGGCCGCGCTGTTATTTTAACGCCACGGATTTCGACGCAGTTCACCGTCATTTATGGATATTTATTTAATACGTCATTGGTGCTTATACTCAATTAATTTAAAATCTTACATATAATGGCATAGAATTATTTTGGTATTTAATCAGCTAGTACCTAACTTATAAAACAAGTAATAAACATAAAAGTGTAGCGAACAGCAAACATAAAATTGCATCTTTAAATATGCAAGCCGCGACTCAAGTCGTGACAAATCGATCGACTTAATGCATGTTAAATCGATTGAAAATACGATCGCAGGCTGTCGCCGTGATGTCTAATAGCGCTCTTTGAGTTGAGCGTGTATCAAACGTAGTGTTTCTAATAGGATTACTCTCATGAACACCAGTGGAAAGGTACCAAAGGTGATTGAGTCTATGAAGACTATTAAATTCGAGATTTATGGTCAAGAAACCTGTGATTCTTGTTTGAAAATAAATTTAGACTAGCTAGCTTTAGTTGAAATGAAATAAATGTGCCTATATCAATCTTAATAACTGTGCCATAATACATCAAATGCAGTTTTGATAAAGAGGCTATTCGTGTTTATGACTTTCATAAATGAATGATCTAACAACTCTATTACACACATTTCTGGATGTTTTCTGAAAATTAGGATCGAACAAATTCGCTAATTGTATAGTTAAAATGCGGATCTAACTGTTCGATGAAGCACCGGTTGACTAGCTTCGAAGGTTAATAGCTTGAGGATTTACTACGTTCTACAATCATCGTAACTTTTTACTATAGTTATAATGCAAACGAAATGTTAATTTAACTGTTTTATATTTAGTATGTAGCTTTTATTCGTTTTTAATTTTACTATGTTAAAAGTTATCACCTAATTCAAAAATCTTTTCTAAAATGTCGTTTTTTCATTATCTTCTACTTCATCGTACACTGCGTTTTTTCTATCGATACATAAAATGTACTAAATGATGGACGTCATTTTCCACTTTTGCGATCTGTGTCTACTCTTCTTGAGTAATAACCATAACTTAAGAAATTAATGTTATTACGCTGTCAGAGTTACAAACCTCACCCTCATGCTATCGTGGCTAAAGCTAATCTTTCATGTTTTTATTCGTAATTGGTAAAAACCTTATAAATTCCTACGAGGACTTTAGAAGAATGAAAGATGAATAAAAGTTTTTAAAAGTGTAGGAACCATTTGATTAGTTAAACGACCTTTGAACCCTACTTATCAGATCTTTTACTGAAAATGGAGGAAACAGAAGAAGACTCCATATATGACCAACACAATAATGACTACAATCCAAATGAAACAATTACAAGGGATCATTCCGGAAAACGCTACATCGAAGCCGACTACTTATGTACTTTACGATGTTCTCAGAACATGAACAATTGACGCTAAAGTAACTAGATGGTACCCTGATAACTCTAAGAACAATAAAGTAGGAACTGACCTGGTGATGACGTAACCAGGTAGTCAGACCTAGATAAAACTATTTCATCTTCAAATAAAAGACAACTTTAATGCTATAGGATTTGGCTCCAATATGCTACACCCGACAGGATAGGATGTTCCTTGGAGTGGGTATAGAATACTATAGTATAAAGACTATATAAAGTGACCGGTTTGAAGTGGGCGCATCCCGAGGATGCGTGTAAGTGGATTAGCTGTAATCCGGGCACTTGAAACAATCATCTTTATCGCTCTAGATGTGTCAAGTGCAGCCTCGGATGTCGTAACCCTTCTCGTAAATATTTAGATCTCTGTTTGCTTCCATATATCTAGGTATGTTTAGGTACCTACTGTGATTTTTTATTTGTTCTTAGAAATCTGAAGCATGTTCATCATTATCTATTTTAATGTCCATTACTGAATAAGGGTTTTAACTATTACTATTAAATTCCTTACAAATCAATGGTCTGCAATAATATCTTCTGTTGACTTATTTTCGATAACACTATCGTTCATCTCTATATGATGACATCCAAAGGATTCCCCTTCAGTTTGCAACTTGGCATTCAAAGCAAAGATGTCTTAATCCTTGTAGCTATTTTACATTAAAATATGTACATACCTTTCACAGCTTGTATGCCTTGAATAAGTAAAGAAAATCATTCAATTTTCCTTAAGACTACACTTGAGGACGACAACCCTGTCTGGTCTGATAAGGTAAACAATTCTGATTATCGAGTATTGTCGACATTAGAAAATAAATTACATTGATTGTATTAGCCATGATGATTGTAAATACACATTTGTGTGTGACATTATCAGTGTGGAGTAGGCTTGAGAATCAGACTAGAAATATTTACTTAATTTTGTAATGTTATTGAATTTAGACCAATCTTTTATTCATTGAGGAACCTTGCAAAACTATACTATACTGGACTAGCACCAGCGTTTTATATGACGATATAACTAGTTAGAATGCTATTTGCGTTTTTAGTTTTCAAAATAATCATGGTCGCTGTCTCATGTTTGTAAATAGATACGCATTTATCTACGTTTTCCACAATTTGAAAAAAAAAAGCCCAAACCTGGTATTAATAGCAGCCAGTTTTCCAAAAAAAAAAATTAAATACAGATAAAATGCTTAAAGATAAACAACTGAGCAAGTTACCCAAATGGGCAATAGAGAACAATGTTAAGGCCGTTAAAGAAGACAGCACAATGAAATATTAAGATAGAAACTCCCAAGTCAAAAGTAGTCCCACTAGTTGACATATAATACTTATTGAACGTTAGAAGACAAAAAGAAAGAAAAAGATTACGTCAATGTTGGCAAAGAACTATGGGTAATAAATATTTACTCATAGGCGTTTAACCAGCAACGATCACCAGGGACACAGGGCAGGGCTACCTGTCAATCTTTATCGCCGTTTTATGATGGATTGAAAACTTAACCTCAACAATTGTAAACGCAATGAAAACAATGCCAATGTTTACATAAAAATGCTAATTTGATCTATGGGTCTACGGTTACAGACAACTGACGTGCAATAGTTGGATCGGATGGTATTAAAAAAAAATTTTGGCGAAAGTTTTAAAAGTAGATGGTCACATAAACTTGGTAACGCCGACCAAGAGTGGTAACGCTAACCAATCCAGCTTAATATCCTACTTATTAATATTGTGAGAATCTGTTTGTTAAGATGTTTGTTAATCAATCACATAACATAATTATGACTGAAGTTAATCATAAATCATAAATCTATATTGTCACAAATTATACAAACAGTTTTTATGGATTCCCTAGCTCCTGCACTAGTGTACACTGTATTACAGGAGCTAGTGTCTTCCCCTAACAATGTTACATGTTTTTTATGACATCCAAACATTACAAGGACACAAAAATAGTAAAGAAAAAAATTTATACTACTAATCAAAAGCTGAATGTATTTTTCTGAAAGAAGCATGGGTAGACATGGCCTGGACTGTAAATTTTACTTTGCTTAAGGCACTGAAAGTTGGGCTAAGATAAAGCTGACCTTACGTTACTCAATAAATTTTATTGCAACCATTTTTCTGTTGCTGTGTTCAGTTCACTTCTAATAACCATTAAAAAATGGGAAAATTAAGTTTACATCATGATACTTAATGGATCCTTTATTTCCTTTAGTATTTATTATACTCGATGAAGTCATTGCACAGCATTGAAATCGGCAACCAATTATAAAATAACAGGATTTTTATTCATTTTCACCCAATGACGCATGTAACAACAATGAAATAAAGCCTACAGGAAAAAATATTCAAGGCTTTAAAGTAATAAACTTTGCAGTTTGCAAATTATTACTTGCTGCAAGTTCATTGCATTCATTTGCAATGCCACGCAAGACAATCTTTTGTAAATATCGGATAATCTACATTTTCAATTCTTTTGACTCAAAGATGATAAATTATCGTAATTTGTTTAAAAATTCGGAAATTGATTTTCTTTTGTTTTAATTTTGGCTAATTTACAAATAACTTGTAGTGATTAGAGCAATAATTCTTTATGTATATAGAGTCTATACAGAAAAGATAATTGAGGTGCCTTTTTCTTTGGTTAGACCCACCTTTTATCTTCCTCCTAATCGTACTTTTATTATTGTTGCAATCTCGCGTCTACGGCTGAGCAGATTTAGCACACCTGGAGTATATCGTAGGACTATTATCCGGGTAGTAGGTACATTCCCCTGGCCTGAGTTATTTTTATACTTTCACGCGAGCAAAGGCGCTGGCAAAAGCCAGTGTTTTACTTTATCTTTAATCACCAACATTCTGACTTGGATTAATGCTGTAATTAGAAAATAATTATTATGATATTTAAATGACAGACGATGAAAAATTGCACCTTTTTCAAGATTCTTTAGAAAACTTCATTGGATGTCATCGTAGCTTGGTTTTTCCTCAAAATGTAGATTTGACCTATTTCAATCTAGATTTTCAGAATAAAATACAACTAGATGCTATCGACTTTTTAAGTGCTCTTGCAAATAACCTTAAACCTGGTTCATTATTTATTTAAAATTTTGGAATTTACAAATTAACAAATCATCACGCGGGGCGTTAGCCCACTACACTAGAATTAGCACAGAACACTAGAGTTATCTAGTGTTCGAATTTTTGGTTCTAGGCCATGCCCGGCGACGGATTATTGTCGATTTGCCACAACGTGGATTCGTCACAGAAAAAGCATGTGTAAATTCGTCACACTTTTATTTCTTGTAGTTATTTATTTTGGAGTAAGTATTGTAAATTCGTGTGATTTGTTATACTGTACAGACTGCAAAAAAATAAACGCTTATTTCTAAAATCACAGAGCCAGACAGCAACTTTGTTCTATACTCTTTAGATAGATTACAGAAGAGCAAAGCAGCAAGTCTCTGCTAAATAGAGCAGATGGCTTCAACCGCTTCATCGTCCTACCAAAAAAGTGCTAAACAGAATGATGCAGCGCAAAAACCGCTACACGTTCATTGATAGTATAATGTTTATACTTAGATTAGACTCGTAATCACTCGATGGTGAAGGTTTAAACATTTCTTTGATTGTTTTTTTCACACTGAAGCCGTAACCGACAAGGTTAGCAATTGGCTATGCGATTAAATATAAGATTCGGAGTCGAATTTCCTAGTCTTTGGTGTGATTTGGAACTGGGCAATGAAGAAAAAAATGTGTCACCTGTTAATACTTGGTGTTGCTTGGTGCTATTTTCAATTTGGTGAACAATATTGAAACTATGAGAGGGAGAAGGAGGCTAAAGATAAGATGGATGGATTGTGTGATATGAGAAAAGGGAGTAAGAGATAGCGTGAAGGCTGAAGGACAGAATGGAAACAAAACGTGTTGCGCAGACCCCAAGTAACATGTGTATTTAATCTATACTAATATTATAAAGCAGAAGAGTTTGTTTGTTTGTTTGGTTGAACGCGCTAATCTTAGGAAAGACTGGTCCGATTTGAAAAAAATCTTTCAGTGTTAGATAGCCCATTTATTGAGGAAGGTTATAGGCTACATATCATCACGCTAAGACAAATAGGAGCGGAGCAATACTTGAAAATGTGACGCAGACGAAGTTGCGCGGGTCAGCTAGTTATTTATAAGGTTCTTTGGTTTGCGATTTTATAGATTTAGGAGGTCAACAAGAAAAAAAACAGTAGTACCATATTTTTGACGATAGTCCTCTTGAAATTTTGATAGATGAAGAGGGAGAGGACGATCAAAAATAACATGGGACAAAGGCAGGAAGACAACTAGAACATAAAGCCCTTTGGACTGAAATATGTATGTCCAATTGTATGTTTTGGGTATAAGATTTTCTGTACGTATTTAAAATTTGATGTACCTACAATAAAGTATATATAAGTAAATAAATAAACCTATTCAATAGCTAATATAATCTTAGGTACCTACTGTAAGATTTTTCAACTTAAAAAAATCCATCTATTCAACAATTTGGACTTCTAACTATTTAAAAACTTATTTTAAACTTTTCCTTTCATTGTAAGTACGAATGACGGATGGTGTTCCGATGTTTTTCTGCCCAAGTGTGTCACACTGTCGGGTAAGGCGTTAACAGATCGCCGAGCCATGCTAATTGTTGACGCACGACCGGATTTCTCTTTAGCTGCATTGTTAACTACATTGTATTGTCAGATGCCAGTTAATCTGACTCCAGTTTTGCCATGAAGTACCGTGTTACCCAGGTAATAGGTTGTGGAGGTCTGGCAGGCAGCCGCTCCACGAAAAACATGGGTATTCAGCTGAATCCGGTTTGACTAGAAGCCGACCCCAATATACTTGGGAAAAGGCTACGCAGATATTTACTACATTTCATGTAGAAGCGGATTCTGTAATGCCTTTAGTTAAACAGACGTCCTGAATGCCCAAAGTCTGGTAGATCGAGTTCGGTTTGAAGAGGGTGAAACAAAAATCCAGACCGAGTGCTTTGTGTGCCTCAAAGGCATAATGTTCAGCAGTTCGTCCCGGTTTTCCAGTGTAGAACTTTAACAGTCGTCACGGATAGTATGGCAGCCCGAAAGCCGTACTAACGGTCTTGCCAAGGGTAATACTGTAATCCATTAACTGGGGTTGTGGAGCTTAGATAACTATGGGCAGTCGCTCCGAGTAAAATACTGCTACTCAGCTGCAAGCAGTAATTTTTTAAAGGATAGAAAATCATCAAATTAAGTACTCCTGCTCTGGGCGGAGCGGAAGCAAGTGTCGGCCTTGTACCGACTTAAAACCCATCTGTGTTCTTCCTAATGCTTTTTGCGTTCCAGGGTCGTGGTGACTCTGTCGAATTCCGCAATCCTGACAGTGCAAGCCATTAGATTGGGATTCGATGCCAACTCAATTAGGAAGGGTCAGAGGTTAATGATTATGACGAATCCGGGGAGAATGCAAGAGTGTAATAATGTGCACCAACTGTCCCCAAGTAAAATAGTACAAGAATTATTAGAAAGAGACTATTATAAATCAAACTTTTGCTAGAATTCCATGTCCTACTATGGCGACAAAGGTTTTACGAAACAAAAGAATTCCTAATACGCATTAGCTACGGTATTGATTCCGTATTTATACTCGTAGTTACCTACTACGTAAATCTCCACACTTGATCAAATCTACATTTATTTGCCCTTTATCCAAATACCGAGGCGAATCTGCATGACAATGACGCTTCCTACTAAAAGTGATTGTTTACGTTAGCAAAACATTTGCTTCTATATGAATAATTATATTATACACCTATGTTTTCATATTTATGTGGAAAATAATATGCCATTGTTTGTTCACGTGGTGGGCGTCAAAAAAAGAATATTAGGTATAACCGTATAAGTAAGACTTCTTAGATGAGACTGATGAGGAACTAATAAAATTGTATGTTTTCGGAGAATACTATGGTACGGTGGCGAGAATAAAACATTAATTGTTTTTCAATTCTTTTTCATGACTTTTGATTAATGAATGACATTAAAACATGCGATCATAATTTATCTTACTAATTTCGGGGTGCCATTTTGACCGTTAAGGTGGAAGCGCCAGGGTAGCCCGCGAAATTCAAATATTTTTATGTTTTTTTGCAATTTTCCGGTCAGTGTGAAGCTGTATGTTGAACAAAATACGATTCGCAGCCGTAACGCATATTTATCTAAAGAATTATACCCATTTTAATGATCAATATAACCCTCTAAGTTCATACAACTCGATTGAATGACTTTTTCACGAAATAACATTCAATCGAGTTCTATGAACTTAGAAGGTTATATTGATGATTCAAATGGTTATAATCCTTTAGATGAATGCTTTTTACAATCGCGAACCGTATTTTGTTTAACATACAGCTTCACACTGACCGGCAAATTGCAAAGAACATACAAATATTTGAATTTCGCGGGCTACCCCGGAGCTTCCACCTTAAAAAGAAGCCTTTTGACTTCTTTTTAACCTTATGTAACTGGCCAGAGACAAAGTAAGACTAGTTTCGCAAAATTTATGTGGAACATTAGAACCTATTCAGCACATAATTGTGCGTACCTATAGAGACAATTGTTTCTCAAAGAATGATTGATTTCGGTTTTCACACACCACCGCGACTAAACGCTGAATAATTTCAAGGAATTTAACTTTAGTCATGTGAATGTAATGCATTTTCTTAGCTTATTTGCGCACTGGGGACTTTTGTCACCGTAACAGTACATTTCTCTCTTTCGCAATTTGTGAAGTGCAACAGAAAGATTACTGTCACGGTGACAAAAATCACCATGCGCGCTTAGCCTTAAATATCTATATAGAGCCTGGCACCACATAGAACATTTTACTGTTACGCAGCAGCAGTTGTTAGTGCAGCGGTAAGAAGCAAGAGCTGTGAGGTCGATCGATCAGTAATCCTAATAATCCTATGGCGAGTAACGGCCATTTCCATGAAGACTTAACAACATCAAAAAGACCCTAACAAAAAGTCACGCTAAGTTTGTTGTCACTCGCAGTGGTTGAAAACTGAAAATCAGTCAGTCAATTACTTAACCAAACCTTTTGAAATTCTCTAGCCGATAAATTTACCTTATAAGCAGTAAATTTCATTTAAATTTGACGTCCCTATAAACATTTTATAACGTCTTAAAGCGGACGGGAACCCGGATGATTTTGCACGGCGCCCAACACATCTTTCTAACTTCTAATAATTCTAGTGTACGTACAGTGTATACAACGCCTAGTTATTATTATAATGTATGTAACAATTATTATCTATACTAATATTATAAAGAGGTATTTTTTTTTTGAAATTTGTAAGTTTGTATGTTTGTAAGTTTGTATGTAGGGGGTAATCTCAGGAACTACTGGTTCGATTTGAAAAATTCTTTCAGTGTTAGATAGCCCATTTATCGAGGAAGGTTATAGGCTATATATCATCACGCTAAGACAAATAGGAGCGGAGCAGTAATGGAAAATGTGACGCAAACGAAGTTGCGCGGGTCAGCTAGTAATGTATAAACGTTTAAAATACCATCGAAAAGTTTTTTGTAATTTCACGGAACCAGAGACCTAAACAAATCTATCTAACAAATACCAGAAGTATGTATCCCTAGATTTGTTTAGGGAAGCTAATATCGTGTTGTTATTTTAACATCCAACATGTTTACTAAATCTCCGTTTTCGTCATAACCCTGCGACATAATATGCAACCTCAATTTGCCTCCGGTTACGAATGTTACAACTTTACGATCATGTTCGATCTAAATGGAACCGGACACACGACGATTAAGGGACTAATCACATTTAGTCAGCTTCATTCGAGTTTCGCTGAACGATATTGGTCACACTTATACAGTTCTGCTTCTATCAGCCGCGTACAGCTTCCTAAGAATGAAAAGGCGGGCAGCGGCAGACAATAACACATTTGTCCGCATTTTATACTTGTTTGACGCGAAAGCTGAATAGATGCGGAAAGCTGAACGGATGCGTACGCGTCTTCATACAAAATCGTTGTTTTCTATGGGTATAAGCTGAATAGAGCTGAATAAGTGTGAGTAGTCCCTAATGTTACCAATATGATATTGATACGAGACTATTTCAAACAGGTACCTATAAGCCCATGACCCAAGTCACGCCATTTGGGCCCCGTGTTGAATTCGTTTTAGACGACTTAATTAATTCGGAAAGCTGATGAGCGTTGGAAGGCCTCCCATAAGGTGGACCGATTTCTTGGTCGAAGGACGCAGATGGATGCGAGACGCACAGGACTGGTCCTTGTGGCGATACTTGGGGTAGACCTTTTTCCAGCAGTGGACGTATTTCGGCGGATAGGTATGATGATGGTGATGGCCTAGGAAGGTGTTGAAGTTGGCGCCCAGAAGTGATAATAGCAGCATAGGCAGATCACGATCCAGGTGGATCGACGCGCTAGTCAAGATGGCAGTCAAGAAGGAATGCGGGACACCCACCAGATCAAATGGTTTGAAACAGAGGAGACCAGACCCTCAGCATAACTTGGCTGCATGCTTACTGGTTCTGGTTAGATGAAACAACAAACAAAGAACTAATTGGGCTACTTCTGGGTAAGCTCGCTCCATCGTAGACTTTGTCTCATCATCATCTCTGACCTAGACTAGACTCAAGAGCAAAACCATCTCTAGTAAAAAAAAGAAAAAAATTAAGGAACCCCAAAATGGTTTTCTTTCGCTTTTCCAACAACTTCAGCGTAATTTGTCTTTGTCATTTAAAAACGGCGTGAGTGATTTTTTAACGAAAACATGCACAAACATTAACTAATTACTTAGAGAAGCGAAAGTATGTAAATGATAGAAAATATGCACGGTCATTATGGTAATGCTCCCATAGTGAGAGACCTTCGGTTAAAAATAACTTAGAAGTTAAATCATGTCCGGAAAATTATGCCAAATTGAAGCGACAATATCATGGTAGTGTCACAGTTATGATTTATGTCAGAAGGCCAGTTAGCGCGAGCCTTTTGACAGATTTAAAACACTAAGGGCCAGTTTCACCGGTTACGGATAAAGTGTCGGTTACTTATCTGATGGATAACTAACCGACACTTCGCTATCCGACACCTGTGAAACCAAGTTTTAGTTCATCTGCAGATAAGTTCCTAATAGGCTAACCGACACTTTATCCGTAACCGGTGAAACTGGCCCTAAAAGGAATAACTCTAACTAAAAGATGTGCATGTGCAAGCAAAAATACTAGGTTTGGGCAGATATTCATAAAAAAATATATATTTTTGAATAGTCAGATATAAGATTCTGTACACAAATTAATAATAAAGGGAATGACACAAACTTGTATGGTACCCAATCATTAAAATCTCGTGCCCAGCCAACACACAAATTAACATCCAAAACGGTTGGAAATTTTTAAAATAATGTTGTTTTTTCATAAATAGGCAATAATCATGGACTTAATCGTTTTTTTTATAACGGTGCTAAAGTTACGCGAACCGTAACGAAATACCCAAATAAACCATTGTGTACCTACGAAATTAGAAGCAAATAAACATGAGTCAAACATTTGATTGAATTACTATCGGTTGACTGGGCAGTAGTCGATTGAATGGCAAAATTTACAATAGAAGTAAAAACTATTTTACGACTTTATCTAGCTTATTTTCATGTGTTTGTTTTTTTATTCTCTCTTTTTTTTCTCTTCTCTATTTGTGCTGACGTGATGTATCTACATTGTACCCAGGTAAATAAAAAATATTCTCTATACATAGTTTTTTTTTTGCTAGATTGTAGCCATAAAAAAGTATGAATCCTGTGTAGAAAGAAGAAAGTTGAAACTACTGAAATTTTCTTTGAATTAAAATTGTTTTTAAATAAATGAAATAGATCTAGGTACCTATGTACAACAAACGTGTTTCGCCACGTCTGACATTATCACTGACAGAATTGACAACGGTGGTACATTTCGACATTAAAATATATCGCAGTTGCAATGTAACTTTATCTATTTCCAAGTAAGTAGATATTTCTTCTTATTACGACAATGCTTCAGTTAGTTAAATAACTGTGACTATTATGGTTTGTAGAATAAAAAAACAATGTACTGTTTGTCATTGAAAAAGTAATTTTTTTATTACTTTGTCGTGATAAATCAAAATAGTCTCTCATAAAAATCATAACCAACAATACAAACACGTAGAACGCACATAAATGATGGTTACTGAAGGTAATCGTGTGTTTCATAAAGTTCGACCAAATGTGAAGCATAAACAGAAAACTGGCTGTCCCCCGCGGCTTCGCCCCCGTTTTACCAGCATAGTTTCAGTTCCCGTGAAAAAAAAAAACTATCCTATGTCCGTCTCCTGGTTCTAATCTACCTCCCCACCCAATTTTCAGCTAAATAGGTTCTCCCGTTCTTGAGTCATAAATAGTGTAACTAACACGACTTTCTTTTATATATATAGACTAACATGCTTCGTCGACCTAAAATAAAATGGAATTACAGAAGGTTGTTGTAAAAATTTACTTGGTAAACATTATATATTCTACATACATACTGGCCCTGATACATACTCATTATTTTAATCTTATTACCAAAAAAAACGAGTTCTGCAAACAAGTGATGTCGCCACAAAACTGAAAACAGTGATTCACTTTCCTTGCAAATGCAACGGCCTTATGTGCTCAACACAAGTGACAAGGCTGTTATTGCAATAAACAAACAGACGGACAGACAATGTGCTAGTGAATCATTGTGCCTTCCGACGTAGTAGCAATTGAGCATTGTTTGTCAATAAAAACTGCATCATAACCAGCCTAGATAATGAAAAAGACTGTTTTCAGTTGTGCGCAGATTAAAAGTGATTTGGCACTCAAGAGTTTGTTGAAATATGGAAAATCTTATCCATCTGTTAAGCAAAAATGCTCAAATGATTTTTTTGGAGCCACCGAGGCACAAATTGTATTTTTTTTTGGCTTCAGCTAGACGCGGCGGAGGAAATTGTTTTATAATATGTAGTGATAATTTTATGTTATGATATCCGTGTATAGGATTAGGACCTGAAGGATTTTTTTCAAATACTTTTGCTATCTTTTCAAAAAGAAAAAATAAATTTCCTGTATTAAAACAGAGTTCTAGAAAAAATTAAATGCGCTTTCCAATCGCAACAGATTTTAATGCACGATTATTCTAGACTGAGCAGACTGAGCCGTGTCACTGGTATCGTGATTAAGTAATATTATAATTGTTATCTATGATCGTTATGAGGTAATTAAAACCAATTACTTTGTTTTAAATGAACGAAGTGTGTAGGTATTTATTTTTTCAATTAATGTTATACTTAAAAACTACAACGTAGATATATAAGTATTTACCTACACTTTCTAAATCAATCGACAAGTTTGTGAGCCCTGCCCGCTAAGTAAGCTCCAGATTATTAAAGCGCATTTAAAATGAGACATAGTTTTGCTAGAATAGAAGGAATGTGTAATGGCATTAAAGTTATTATTTAAAAATCTTTATGTAAGTAAAACTCCATTGTATTGTTCAATGTTAAATGGTATTAAATTAATCAAATTAGTTGTGGACTGCGCAACAATACACAGAGGAAATATTACATAAATATTATATAGAAAATACGTAAGTTTTTAACTAAAGTTGTCTTATTACGATATTAAATAATGTCGACTTATAATAGACATAATTAGCCTAGTTAGAAAACGGAAGATAATTTCATGATTGTGTGTGATATGGCATCCAACCCGCATTTACTGTTTGTGGAGCAACATAAAGCAACACGATAACATTGGCTAACATTCTTCAACTTATGAATAACTTCACTAACGACAAATTACTTTTTGATATCGGATGTTGCTTACTAACACATAAAAACGTTGCTCCAAAAAAGTAGCTGCGGTGTTGATGCACCTTTAGTATTTTTTAAATTCTTACTATTTAAACTGTATTTTATGGCTCTGATGAATAAAACTGAAATAGTTAATTATTTAAAAAAACTTTTTACAAAAAAATACAACCGACTTCCAAAAAAAAACACTACAAATTAAAAAATAATTTTAATTTCGGAAGTCGGTGTTTTTGTTAGTTTCTTTGTATTTTGACACCGACTTCCGAAATTAAAGTTATTTTTTACTTTGTAGTGTTTTTTTTTGGAAGTCGGTTGTATTTTTTTGTAAACAGTTTTTTATTTTTCACTTTTTAGTGGTACCCCACACCTAAAAACACCACTGCAAAATCGCAGAAAAGCAAAATACTCAATTTCGTTACTTGGATGACATAAAACTATCATCCAAGCAGACGAATTCCAGCTATTTCGATTTATGATCCAAAGTTCGTAACCGATTTTCATAAAATTTAAATGGGACCAATCTGCAAGTATATCCTTTCAGATAAAACAAGAATTTTTCAAATCGGTTCATTATTGTCGGAATTATGACGTAACAAACATAAAAAAAAAACATACAACCGAATTGATAACCTCCTCTTTTTTGGTAAGTCGGTTAAAACATGTACTAGTTACACTTTGTTGATTGTACCAAACTAGCAAAAGATCCCAAATATAATAAAAAAATATACCTAATTCTAATACGTAACTATTATTAGAATTAGGTAGGTACCATAGATATATTTCTGTGGTAGGTAGGTACTTACATTTTATTATTTTAAGTAAGATTTTTATTGCTACGTAATTAAAGCAATCGTCAAGATTTATATAAACCTTTGTTAAGGAACTATATAATAAACAGTTTTATAGCAATCCATTTACATTTTACACTTAAAGATTTATAAATGTTTCGCATTTTTCTACCGATAATTTTCCAGTTATTCCATTCGGTTCGCATTTTATAAAATACGTTGATGCTATTTAAATTTGCAGTAGGTATTTTTAAATTCTAATCGGCCTGAACTAAGCATTAAAATAAATAATATGTATAAACAAACTCGTAAGTCTTAAATGCTTGGTATGAGGAAGCCTCTCTAGAAGTAGGTAATGTTAATTGACAAGTTAATCTTTTTACAGTACTACTAAATTCTTTATACAGTACATTGTTCGAACTTTTGTTCGTATTATTGCCTAATACAAAGAATAATTTTACTATTTCGGTACATCATTCTTTATAATTATACCTCGGTGCACACATAATACTGTGAGCCCGACGTGCCTCTCCGTGATCAAACTCTATAATAACCTCAAAAGCTGTTAGTTGCTGCCAATTGATCGATTTAAGGGCTGTCGAGGAAGTTTTCTGTCCCGTCAGGGACGGGAACCCGGATGTGTGTGGACAGACCTTTACTGTAAAGACACATCGACGTCGACTGAGCCATTCTACCATCGATCGAGGATCAAACGGTTAGGTGTCAGCACGAAACACCCTAAAGGTGGCATAATTGTGTTTGACGGAGCAAATACTAGTGATTGTCAAAAGATAAGACTAATAAAAAACTCTTTGAGTTGACATATTAATGACATCGTTAAATATCAATATCAACACGTACTAGCCACATGCTGAAATCCATTTATATTTTAATTAATGCAAATTGTTAAACGTCTCTAGCAATGGCTTCTTAATTATTACTAATAGTCAATCCAATATAAATTGACATTCTAACCTTAGATTAATAGATGAACTTATTAAACGAAGTTTGTCTTTCGATTTATTTTTGATTTGTTAACTGACGTTTCAGGTTTTGTTGAAAAAAAAATATTGATCATATAAAAATATTTGCTGTTCTTAGATATTTAGAAAAATAACATGCTCGGCGTTATGGAACATCGAATCAAGGGCCGTGCGTCGTATTTAATAAAAACTGAGGTGACGCCTCTATAAATTTCCCTTTCCCTTTCCTTTCCCTAATTTTTGAGCATAAACATGTATTTTTTTTATTTTAAGATTACGTGGACCTCCATCAATATTTTCATTTATTTTGCTATTTGATTCGTTACTCGTCGTCAGTTTTCGTCGTACATGTATGCTAATAAGTACAAAACTGGTTCGTAAAATTGCATTCACATAATTTTGCACGAAATGAAGGCCAGCAAAAACAGGCAAGGGTTAACCATTAAAAATAAGTAGCCGGCAAAATTTTGAGACTTGCAAAGGTTCAATGAACTGAACTTGAAACACGTTTTCAGTTGTTCCAACAAATTCGGTCAAATGAGAAAGCTTGCAATGGTTCATTCCAGACTGGTATTTGTGAGGACCAATCATTATTTTTTTTTGTTTCACATAAAATACAGAGGAATAGAGAAATATTTCATAACTGACTCGACTCATGAATATTATCTAAGGAAAACAGAGTGGGTTTTTACACCAAAATGTCGATTGATTTTATTCCGGTGATAATTTAAGAAATAGGCTTAATTTAGAGTAGGTACCTATAGCTCAGCATGTTTCGGGCAATTAGA
This sequence comes from Ceramica pisi, assembly GCA_963859965.1. Lineage (NCBI taxonomy): Eukaryota > Metazoa > Arthropoda > Insecta > Lepidoptera > Noctuidae > Ceramica > Ceramica pisi. Next base: position 5,283,707 of record OY982538.1, read on the forward strand.
AGATATATTTCAATTAGGTAGGTACATATTTTGCCCACTCCGTCAAAAACTTCACCTGCTAAAATGCCAAAATTCTAGTAATTTATAGTGTTCAACGAATCCAGTGAGCACTATAAATTTAAGCGTCCGTATCAGAACGTCCTTTTTTCAAATCGTCCTATTAGCAAAACGATCTATTTAACCTGATAACCCAGACTGGTGGCCAGAGGTAGACCTATGCAATGTGCATTTTACTCGTAAAAGGCAAACACAGGTGCGATTGTCACGCGAACGTTACAAATGTTACAATTTTATTGTTTCAGACCGATATAGTAACATGTGGCGATAAATGTTTTATGTATTCTGTAGTTGATATAATGCAACAGTATTGTTGCAGTTGTTGTGTGTTTCGTATTTTCTTTTTGGAAATATGTAAGGGTTATTCAAACAGCTCTTGGTTCACCTATTCGTTTACGTCCGTCAAATTTTCACGGGCAATAAAATAAACATTCAGAAGTGACATTAATAGGTACTTTCAAAATATTTGCATGCGTATTCACTCGTCACCCCCCCCCCCCTCCCCACTTCTCTCCCTGTGAATGCAGTTACAACCGTCCCCAGCGACCTATCTCTGTACCAAATATATATATTTTTTTTTAATAATTGTATCTTGTTCGTTTTTCGAGCAATTTAGATTCTAATTTCACTGTTAGTATTATATTTTCGAATACTTTTAGATAAACTGTTCAGATCATAAATACTTTTTTTCATGCATATTCCCTATTCATCAAAATCGGTAAAGCGACTTAGACGTGATAACATAACAAACTCACTGAATTTATAATACCTACTCGTATTAGTCAAGATGCGGACGATAAACAGGCACTTAATAGAATCTATGCAGCAGCAGGTATCGCACTATTTAATAATTTATTAAAAGAAACAAACAGAAAATTCAAAAACTAACTTATACAACCTACCACAATAAAAGGCAATCATGCTCCATCTTAGACCGCCCGATCAAGCGATCGGGCAAACTTCTCAACTGATGGTAAGCACCATCAGTTGAGATTTTAGTCAAACGTGTGCCTAGCGATAGTAAAACAAAAAATAAAACAGGGCGTCGTTAACATAAAACTCAAAATCACATTCGAATAGCTTCAAGGTTAAATTTGAGCAAAATCAGTATGTTTTACAAATAAAAATACAATAATATAGGTACTTATTTTTTGGGTTTAGGGACTTCCAAAGATACTCCAAGATATTCCGAATAGGTTTTGTTTATTTTATTTAACAATTTATGTTCACACACACAAATAGTAGTAATTAAGTAACTAACAGCGGCTAAATTTGCATAAGTCGGTATCCTTTTTTGGCCCAAAGTACCTACACATTTTGGCGCGGAAAGTCAAACACTACAATGTTGCAGAAGGGGAACAAGAAAACCAAAATACCAGTTTTTTAGACAGAATAACAATTGGCATTTCAGAAAGATGTGAATAGTCTGATAAACATGCTAATTTTAGAAAAAAAATGACCTAGAGACCTCGCAATGTTGTGGAATTTTTCGCTGGGATGTGTATTTATGGTGGCGCCTTTTGATTTTATGATGAACTAATTTCGAAAACCGGTTTATTACAGCGTGTCACTCGACATCAAGCTACCCGAAAATGTTAAATTTGCCAGTCAACCTTCAACCTATTGCTTTAGTGATAAAGATGAAAATTAATTTTGACAGATTGTTGTACAGTCGCAAGCATCAAGGTACCCGAAACTGTCAAATTTTCCCAATGAACTTTGGACCTTATAACTTCAGTGTTAAAGTTGAAAATCTATTGAAGAAATTTGACAGATTGTTGTGCTGATGTCTGTACGACTTATATCCTAATTATGATCCTACAAAAGACCCGCAGATCGGAATTAAATACATGTAGATATAGAATGTAAACCTTCGATATTATAATTTAAGGAAATCGAAACCAAAGGCCTTGCCCTTACTGCGAAATCTCTCTTTTCAAATTAACCGTCAACCGAACTGACCGTGATCACGTATCGGTTGCTCAACAACCAGCATTGTAAACATTCTAGTACATGATACGTGACTGAGCAACCTCAACGAACCTATGATACGAAGTGTAATGATTTGCTATTGCAATGGCCCTAGGGAATAATTACTTTGGCATGTCTATAATTATTTCACCGATAGGAAAATAGCAGCGCGTGTTTTGACAAAACCTACCCAGCTTCGAGAGCTTCTAGAATTATTTTTTATTATTGTAGCTGTTTACTTACGTTATGTTTATGCTAAGGGAAATGCACACCGATTGCAATGCCTTTTTATATATTATGATATGGTTTACCGTGAAATTTGTCATCGTATTGATAAGTCAAACACAACAACGAAATCTTATTTTTTTGCTTCTACTGCCATTATTGAAATGTCACAAATTGTAAGTGACGTTTCGTTTTTTTTTTGCTACAGGACATGTTATTAATCTAAATATTTTGCATATACAGTCGCCAGCACATCAAAACTATCCGAAACTGTCAATTATTCCCAATCAACTTTGAACCTAATGCCTCAGCGATAAAGTTGAAAATCTATTAAAGAAGTTTGACAGATTGCTGTACCTACTATCTATTTCCCAGACTTCATAGATTTTGCTCGCTACTTCGTACGCGTATAGGTATGCCACTTTTCCCGATTCCGTAAATTCGGAGTTTCGAGACGAATTATACTTACATTTCCCCTTTTTTACATAAAACTTTCCTCTTGAATCACTCTTTCTGTTGACGAAAACCACGTTAGAATCCGTTGCGTAGTTTAAAAAATATCCGCGCACAAAAGGAAAAAGCGACTGTTTTAAACTAGGTCAACAAAATAACGCGTTTATGGTTTTCTTCCTGTATTAGAACTTTTTAGTTTTGCAGGCTTAGCGACTTCAAACGAAAAAGTACATGCTACTGTATACCTACCTAGAGTTTCAGCTGCTGTATTGAATACACACATACCTACCAAAAATGCATTTTTTTGGGTACGGAAGCAGCGAGTGACTAAGCTGCTGAGACAATATACATGATGTATCACAGTAACTCATCGTGCATACAAACAGCCATCAAGTCGGCAGTGAACTGGTAACACAGGAAATGTCCGTGATAAAGACGTGCTCTGCAACTGTTAAACTAGAGGAAAACACTCGTTTTTTTATTAATAACTAGTGGTCTGCCTCGTCTGCGCCAAACTTTTTTTTTTACTGAAAATTTCTTAAACGGCGTTGAGCACTTTTCTTAGGATGGGTTTAAATTCGCTTCAGGACACGTGACCTGAGGCCTTAGTGTGAGTTTTTTCGACTCACGTTCGAACGCGTTCGATTGCGAGCGCGTTAGAATTTAGTATGGGAAATTAGGTTTCACGAGTGACCACCAGGTGGCACTATAACTAAATTCCCATACTAAATTCTAACGCGCTCGCAATCGAACGCGTTCGAACGTGAGTCGAAAAAACTCACACTAAGGCCTCGGATCGAAATTTCGTAAGACGGTTGACGCGTGAGGACACGTGACCTGATCGAAAATGCGTAAGACGGATAATTCAAAAATGCACAACGTTAATGTTCAAGTTTTCACTTCTGCCGGCACTCCCGGAGTAGGTAAGTACCCGTTATTTCTTTTTTCAAAAAAAATTTCTTTCTTACATTACATCCCTCTCCCTATGGAGGTAGCAATTCAAACACAACTATAAAATCACTTCATATTGTAAAACAAAGTCCTCCGCCGCGTCTGTCTGTCTGTTCGCGATGAATTCAAAAACTACCGCACCGATTTTCATGCTGTTTTCACCAATGGATAGAGTGGTTCTCGAGGAAGGTTTGATTTTTTTCTTTCTTTTACGATTGTTAGACACGTTTGACCACTATCTCACCTGCTGGTAAGCGATGATGTGGTCAAAGATGGAGCCCGCTTGCCTAGAAGCAACCCATTCTTGACATTCCCTTCATTAACATTACTTGCCACTTGTATCTGTACATGGTGGATATCTAAAGCTATAAAGATGAGATTGAAATTTACTTTAGGAGTTGTACTCCCGCCTTTTACCTATCAGGGTAGGAAGATATTTTGTGATGATATTATTTTTCCACTAAAAGTAACACTTTGTCACAAAATAGGAAGGTCAGAACAAAATCTGGCTGTTGAAATAATCAATATCAATTCCCATGTATCATTGAGACATACGTACATAAAAGATCATGAAAACGATAAACACAGCTACTTGTATTCTTCCAAAACCGTACGTACAAACGCCAGCACATTAGGTTACAACCATCTGTCAAATTTCTTTGTTAGATTTTCAATTTTATTGCCAAACAGATTGGGTTCAAATTTGATTGGGAAAATTTGTCAGTTTTGGATAGATGATGTACTGACGACTGTACCAATGACAAAACGTATATCGACTATTGCATAACAGAACCTTGATTACATTTCACTTGCTCACGTCTTTGAGTCATATGAAATACATCTGTTTCGCCATTAGCTCTCTTATCATAGGAACGTAATCAGCTCTTCTCACATCTTATCTGAACTTACTTCATTTCGTCAAGTGTCTGCTGGACAAGTAGATGACCTTCGATTGCCTGATAGCAATGGCAGTTCTATAGCTTAAGGCGAGGTTGCAGTACTGTGTGTTTTGACGAACAACAGCGACTGTCCGGCGAGCGAAATAATGCCTAAATTTTGATTGTTTTTTCTTCTTGGCGAAAACTGATAAAGAAATTATACAATATGGTTTCAACATTTACTTCAAAATAAAAAGCTCTATCTATTGATATAACTTTTATTTATATTCGTGATGAAATCTCTTAGCAGTACACGTTTAAAATTGTAATTTAGTGTCATGTTTGATAAAAAAAAGTATCGAGCCAATCATTCTAAATCGCGTTTCTATCTTTACGATTTACTTGAGGGTATGTTCAATTTTTATGTAATGATTTTTATTTATTAAAAAACTCATAATTAATTAGATTTTCAGACGTTCAAAAATCTTAAAAATTACTGCAACCCCGCCGGTCGGTCGGTGTAGGTACTCTATTGATTCATCCCTCGCAACGCATCCTCGCACATCGCTGGTGGAAACGCAGCCTCACAACGTAAAAGTAGTCCATCAAAATATTAGATTAAAGACCAATTCGTTTTCCGAGTTGTGTAAGTGTCAATTTTCTTTTATGAAGTTTGACAGGTGTTCAAGCAAAGGTTTGGAAAACTCAACTCAATTCAGAAACCTGGAATGACTGATCTAAAGAATACAGCCAGTAGGTAGCGAAGGTTCTGTTCGAAAGAGTCACCGCACCGCTACCCTGTGACGCAAAGGACATTAGGAAGAACACGGATGGGTTTTAGTCAGTAAAGAGTCCGACACTCCTCCGATCCGAAGGAGTCATTTAATGATTTCCGATCCTTAAAAATAGGTAGTGAAGGTTGTTGTTATGCAAGAAAATTTCCAGATCGCGATGGTAAAATACCAACATACCTGATTGATCACATGGCTGTGATTTTTATCATGAAAGTTAACATCACTAGATTGTATCGGGTTAAAAAATCGATGTAAAATATTCGTAGCATCGGTGGGAGTTACTTCAATTTGGCTAAAAACTAAAGAATATTTATCTATCTATATATCTATACCTACTAATATTATAAAGAGGTAACATTTGTTTGTAAGTTTGTATGTAGGGGGTAATCTCAGGAACTACTGGTCTGATTTGAAAAATTCTTTCAGTATTAGATAGCCCATGTATCGAGGAAGGATATACATATCATCACGCTAAGACTAAAAGGAGCCGAGCATTAATGGAAAATGTGACGCAGACGAAGTTGCGTGGGTCAGCTAGTTACTCGTACCTTGTTTTGTTAGTGTATTTTGTTTTATAGTAACATAGAATCATAGTGTGCTAGTTGTTATTATTTTTGTTTTGTTTTGTGTCATGTATTAATTACTTTGCATTCTTCTCAATGTATAAATTCTAGTTCCTAAAACGTAACAGACACATGTGTTGCTGGGGAGTTTGTTGGCCACTTCTTCTCCACAGCTAAAACACTAGGAAGTGGTGACGGGCGGCCGTTTTGGGGGACTGTCTTTTGGAGAACTTGACGTTCAAAAAGTGCTGGCTCTCAGCCTAATTTGAATAAATGACTTTTGAATATCTTTACCTATATAATATGTAAAACGTTTAAGGTAAACACTATAATATACAAATGAATCCCTGAATGTGTTGCTAAGCGCAAATCTTGAGAACAGCTGAACCGATTTCGCTAATTCTTTTTTTGTTGTGTTTGTGAAGGTTTTTATGTAAAAAAAAAGTTGCCAGTTGACGGGAGCGAAGCCGCGGGGGAGTATATTATATATTAACCCGAAAAATACTGCCCAACGAAGTGGACACGGGTCAGCTAGTTTATCAAATAACAATTTCTTTATTTTCTTTCTTTCTTTCGTTATCCAACATATTTTCCCTCGGGAAAAAGCATCCCTATACCTTTTCCAGACAATTTGGTCTTTGTCAAAATTGTGCCGTCCTTTAGGTAGGTAGGAGTCGAGCTCGTTCCGCTATATTCAGCTTGGTTTGTTGTGGTAAATATCGTATAATTTACATAAGAATATATGTTGCTTACATATTAAATTATGGCAACTATATAACCCGTTAAGTTAATATGCGTGAACAAAAACTGGTCAAATAAAAACCCGCCTGCGTCATAGTCCCTATATACTATTTATTAAAACAAAGAGACATATTTTTAATGATGTTTATTATTCGTTAATAAGTTATATACTACGACAAAGGGCTCTTGAAATAAAAGAAATTGCCTTTATATAACTCATAAGTACATAACGGTAAGCTACGTCAGCACAGTATAATCAAAAATTGCAGATACTTTATTACGAAATAAGTTTTTTTTTTTTCTGTAATCTTCTAGACGAATAATAAACAGTTTTCAATATCATGCAAAAAATCATTTAAATTCATCGTAATTTTAACTGCATCTATATAGATTTTGATTGGTTACCTATTTCACAATCGGTAGATGAGTTTTATTTATATTTTTATTTCGTAAAATGGCCATGTTGTCTATGAATTGGTCGGCCACCTATCGCTCAGTAGGTACACAATTATTTATTTTATCGATGTATTACCACTGTAATACATCGGTACGCGGTTGCTACGAACACAACAATGAAAATGAGGGAAAATATTGAAGGCTGAGGCAGAACCGAACTCGCGGCTGTAAGACATATGTAGTTACAGAATTATAATCATCAAAATCATCAATACAACGCTCTTAGTTCATAAAGCTCTAGGAATGACTTTTTCTGTTTTTTTTTTGTTCCTAGGCCTTTATGAACTTGGAGGGTTGTATCAAATTGGTGATTTGATGATTATAATTCTTAAACTACATAGGTACGACTTACAGCCGCGAATAATATTTTAATCAACATACAACCTAGCACTGGCCTGCAAATTGCAAAACGGCAAGAAATTTTTAATTTCGCGGGCTGGTTGGAGCATTCACCTTAAACAAAAACATGTCCCATATGATTAAGGGCGGATTTCATTAATTTGAAACTGAACGCGATCAACATATGAACCACGCTTACGAGCTGTCAGTGTCATCATTCTCAATGGAATATTGACACATTTGACAGTGACAACTCTTGAACGCAGCTTGATCGCGATCAGTTTCATTGGAGAAATCCGCTCAAACATTTGCAGGAGAAGAGTAATGTATGTACTATGCCAGCCAAATAAGAATAGTACTGTCAAGACATCATTTTGTTCCGCAATACTCGCGAACTTCATAACCAACGTGAAATTACCTTTAATATAAAGGTAATTTCACGAAATACTACTGTACTGTACTGAATAAAAAATACTTATAACTTTTTTTTTTTCACAGTCTTTTTTTGATGGCAGTAGGTAGGTACTAATTTGACTGCTTTCGTATGAAGTTGGCAGCAAGCGCAATCCTATTCTTATTTGGCTCGCATAGTATATGGGAGGCCTTTGGCCAGCAGTAGGACACTATAGATTAACAAAAAAAATAGATTTCTTGTACACAAAAGCTTCTGTGCTAAAAATATAACCCGACCGAAACCGCCGATTTGGTTTAACGGACGCAAAAATTCCGCGTAATTTACCTTCAGTACGTAACTATGATACTTATCGTGTTTTTCCTACAAGTATAAAAAAATACGACCGCCGCCATAAAATCGTCCTACTTAATAATTATGCTGACTACTATAATTTATTTATAAACTACGTATAACCAAAACTGCTTCGTTCTAAAATTAGAACCGGTCAATTATTATTATAGTTCAACGAACGAAATAGAATCCGTAGCAATATTTCCGCGTGTTTTACAGCCTTCTAATTTAAAATTCATCGAAATTAATGAATGTAATAATCCGTATTTTTACGGGTCCGTGCCCAAAGGTTAAAAACGGGACCCTATTACTAGCTAGGCTAACTAAATGAAACGATGTTGTTGATTCTTAAACCACACACACACATCGCACATCTCAGGTGGAAACGCAGTCTTATTGGGAAAAGGGTTGCCATATCAATTGAGTTTTTCTATTGGGAAACATTATATTATTTTGTAAACTAGTACCTTGTAAGTCAGATACAAAACCTCGCAACCAAAACAATACTGCCCAATCTGTCAATGCTAGATACATTGTTATGTGCAATGTACCATTGACAGATTAGGTTAGTATATTTTTATAAATTATCAGGTCCTTATCACAGGGCCAACAATTTTTTTTTTTCGATAGTCACGCGTTTGACCACTATCTCACCTGATGGTAAGCGATGATGCGGTCTAAGATGGAGCTCGCTTGCCTAGAAGTAACCTATTCACTATTCACACTTTTATTGCTGAAAGTACTTTAACATTCTGAAACAATGTCTTCTTCTCACAACCATTTTTTTTACATCTAGGTATACTATAATATTATAAAGCAGAAGAGTTTGTTTGTTTGTTTGGTTAAACGCGCTAATCTCAGTAACTACTGGTCCGATTTGAAAAAATATTTCAGTGTTAGATAGCCCATTGAGCCCATTTATCGAGGAAGGATATAGGCTATATTCTCATCACACTAAGACTAATAGGAGCCGATAATTAATGGAAAATGTGACGCAGACGAAGTTGCGCGGGTCAGCTAGTTACCTACATAATATGTAAAACGTTTATGATAAACACAATAGGAAGGTACGTACTCCGGCTGGTTGAACTTAATGCGAAAATAATAACAATGCTGATTTAGATGTTAAAAGACGTTTACATAGCAAAACTACTGAAAACCTACTCAATTCAAGATGCTATTTTTATTGCTTTTCAAAACATATGTTTATCAAAACTTTATGCACAATTAAAAACCACTATACAAAGGCGGATTTAATGCCTTATGCATTTTCTACCAGTCAACTTTAGGGTGGTGCAGAGACAATACGCCTTCAATAAGTTCATAGAACTCGATTGAATGAATTTTCGACGAAATAACATTCAATCGAGTTCTATGAACTTAGAGGGTTATATTGATGATTCAAATAGGTAGTTATAATCCTTTAGATAAATGCTTTTTACAATCGCGAACCATTTATATCAACATACAATCTAGCACTGGCCTGAAAATTGAAAAAACGTAAGAAAATTTGAATTTCGCGGGCTGGTTGGAGCGTTCACCTTAATTAAGGCCGTACCCTGACCAAATAACCTTGAGCATTTTTTCCCTCGATAACAGCGCAAGAAATACATTGGCGAATACGCTCAGAATGTGGAAAAAATCGTTATAAAATCTAATGTTCATAAGTAATTAAATTGCCTATCCATTAGTGTAAGTACCACATGAAATAATTAGTTTTCGAGAAGATGCATGTTTTCAATAATTATTTCTCATTTCTATAGTTTCGTTGTGAGGAGATTATTAAACATTATAATTAGTAATGAAAATCTACCATTTTTAAACCAAGATTATGTAAGTACCTAGAAATTTAATATATTTTTTATAAGTTGAAATTTCTTTTGGATAAAGAGTAAATAGCTTCAAAAAACTGCACAAAAAATGGCTAGCGCTGCGTTTTGCACGGGGACGCGCCTTAAAGGTACCTAATAATCTATCAATCAATGTTTTCAGTTAGATTTAAGATAAAGGATATCTCAAGAATAAGTCCACATATTTATTTATACCGACTGTTGTTAAGTCAAGTTTTATTATCTTTATATGCTTGTCTTAACCACATTCACTTGGTATTGTTAAGTGTTTTGAAACAATGTGGCTAGCCTTGGCAATAACTTTAAAAGTAAGTAGGTATGTACCTAACCACAGATAAAATAACCGCAAAAAAACAGTGCAGGAAACTGACAGATGATCTATGTATGCACAAATGTCTGAATATATTTTTGTGACACTATAAATACGTATAATCCTAACGAGTATTTTAAATGCAAAAGTAAGTTTGTAACGCTTTCACGCCTAAATCGCTGAACAGGTTTTGATGAAATTTGGAACAGAGATACATGGGTCATTGGAAACGGTTTGAGGCTTTAACGTAAGCGAAGTCGCGGGCAACAACTTCATCATTTTAATAATCAGACCACCAATTTACAACCACCTACCTACTCTACACCATAGTTAACCAAACAAAAAACTAAACCCGAAATATTAACCTCCCAAACAAGCACTTGATCGTTTTATTGTTCTAGAAATAGTTTTATATTCGTACCATAAGCCTAACTAATGGTTCGTTCGATTATCACGCACAGCCAATTACGAGTACGATTTTGGATTGTGAAACGAACCCTTTAGGGTCTTTTGTCTTTGCACTTGATGTGACGTGACATTAAATGGAAGGGTTTGAATTACACATTCGAATTTCGAAATAGTTATGCAGTTCGTTCGTTGTAGCCAGTACTTACTCGGTTTAACAACCAGGGTTGCAAGCCCTACACTTCAAAAAGAAGATACACAATTACGTTTTTTGAAAACATCGCATTTTTTGGTTCGGGCTCCAATAACCTTTAGTATTTTTTTTTTTGGTTCTGTATGAACATGAAATTGTAACTAGTGGATACCTATAAGTACGTATGTGTTACACATGATATGTCATCATTATACTCAGAATATGTAATTATAGTTTATGGGACTTATTTCGTAGTTTATTTCGTGAATATGGTTCTATATAATAAATATATTTCTTGTTGATAATTAATAAGTATTAAAATAATAGATAAAGATTAGCCTAAACGCACAAATTTTACGTTTTTCATTAAGGTGGAAGCGCCAGGATAGCCCGCGAAATTCAAATATTTTTATGTTTTTTGCAATTTACCGGTCAGTGTAAAGCTGTAAGTTAATCAAAATAAGCCGTAACGCATATTTATCTAAAGAATTATACCCATTTTAATTATCACTATAACCCTCTAAGTTCATACAACTGGATTGAATGACTTTTTCACGAAATAACATTCAATCGAGTTCTATGAACTTAAGAGGGTTATATTGATGATTCAAATGGTTATAATCCTTTAGATAAATGCTCTTTACGATCGCGAATCGTTTTTTATTCAACATACAGCTTCACACTGACCGGCAAATTGCAAAAAACCTTATTATAATTATACTTTCGTTTACTGACAATGTCGTTTTTCCCTAGGCTGAACTGGCAACCCTGCAAACGACGGAAAGATAGGAGGAGCCGCAGACAATCGGACACAATACTATTGCGAAAATATCCGATTACTCGATTATTGACTTAACTAGCAATAAATACCGTTAATTAGAGTCACGCTCGAGTGATTCACACAAACTATTTAGTATCGGTAATTTGTTTTACGTAGACATTAGGTAAGATGAGCGTGTATCTAAAATAACTTACGTAATAATTAATAGGTTTGATTGAGGCCGAGGAGGAGCTCCTGGCTAAATAAAAACAGCCGCACAGGTCGATCTTCAAGGTTAAGCAACGCTTGCCGAGGTTGGTCTGTGGATGGGTGACCATCTTAACATATCGAGTTTCCTCCGTGCCTCGGAAAGCACGTTAAGCTGTAGGTCCCGGCTGTCATTTGTAGATCTTTGGCAGTCGTTACAGATAGTAAGAAGCCAGAAAATCGGACACCAGTCTTGCCAAGGAGTACCGTGTTATCCAGTTAATGGGTTGTGGAGGTCTGGTAGGCAGCCGCTCCACGTAAAATACTGGTATTCAGCCGAATCCGGTTTGACTGGAAGCCGACCCCAATATGGTTGGGAAAAGGCTAGGCAGATGATGATGATTGAGGCCGTTAAACATGAGTTATCAATGATTGAAGGGTAACTGACACAGCCTGAACAATTTCCAAACCCACGTGGCAGTGTCGATTGGGTTGGACGGGTCTACAGTGCAATTCTGTAAACCGGTCACCGTGTGAGCTGAAGTGACGTGAACAAGATGATTGACCGTTCACTTCATACTCACTCCACGGTGAGTTGTTGTCAGAACAGACACGCTGGAGTGAATAGGTAGACGTACAGTGTTAGTGTCTCAGGCTTCGGAAAAAAAAGGCTTCCCAACAAGGTGGATTTCGCTGGTTGCGAAAAGCGCCTTTCGCTGGATTTTTCGGATGATGACTGATAAACGAACTTAAGGTGAATGCTCCAACCAGCCCGCGAAATTCAAATTTTCTTACGTTTTTTGTTCAGTTTCATTAATGAAATCCACCCTAAGATTTTCTGACAGATTGTGACTGAGATGCGAATGCGATCGTAAGTTGCTAGTAGAATATTGGACCTCTGGACTCAAAAACAGCATTTATTTCAATTTAAACAATTATAAATTCACAAATACAAATACAAAATCCTTTATTTCAAATAGACCCGTTACAGGCACTTTTGAATAGTCAAGTTCTGTCAGTCAAATAGATGAAGCTAATCCTGCCGCGCTAGCGACAAGAGCAGCGGGTTGTTCTGCAACATAACACACCCACCGACCCCGTCTCCAGCGCGGCAGTTGTACGTTCCAAAGAGTAGACCCTGTGGAGTAGAACGTGCAAGAAACTCCATGGACACTCTTTTAAACCAGTTGTCATTGTTTACAAAATAATGGTTACTTCGTTACGAAATAATTTATGAGTAAAATTATACAATGCAAAAGAGAATAAGACTATACAGAGAGTGAGTCTATACAGTCACACTTTATAATCACTTTTGGATTGCCAAGTGGTCTGTCACTGTGAGTAACACAGTAGTCACACCAATCAGCACGACACAAATAGCAATATCCACTCCAAAAAGATTTATAAACAGAACTGTGAATAAAGCAACAATGTACCTACGTATTGATAAATATACTTATAGAGAAGCTTAGTAATCAGGCACCAGACTATTGTGATACAATATTAGTAAATGTACTCCTAAGTACAGTAAGCCGTACTTGATATAATCTTACTGACATATTATTCCATACCTACTGTTCCATTTGAAACACCAACAACAATCTCAAGTTCGTACTCAACGGACAACACATTTTACTACTCTCATGTTACGTAGGTACAGACTTACACCAGACATGAATCTATTCAGTGACATAACATTATAGCTTCAATGCAGCTAGCCTTGGCATTAGCTATAAAAGTAAGTACATTAGTAGGACCTACATCATAGCTTTTAAAGTGCCTAGACATACTTATGTTGGGTTTTTCACCAACTCGACACGAGAGACTGCACACAAGTGTGTCCAGTTGGCGAAAACATAAAAGTGATTTTAGTTTCACTAACTGGACACGAGTAAAATTCTTGGCGTGTCCAAGTGACGAAATGATAAGTGATATTAATGTTGAGTTTACTACTGTACACGTGTGTCCAGTCTTTCGTGTCGAATTGATGAATAACCGCCCTTCTGTCAATATACAGTCCCAATTTTTTCACATGGCACGCGGCGTAGTTCGTAGATCACAATCGCTACGACCGTAGCCACCGACTACGCCTAACGCCGTTCGTAGCATCGCGTAGCACCGTTTTTTTGTAAAGCATTTCTAAAATCAAACTTGGTGGCATTCAATTTCCAAAATTATCCAGATTTGAGAGTGCACTTGGAGCGAGAGAGAAGAAAGATATTCGAGTACCTATCTTCTTCCGAGTTGCATCCCTCTTATTCTATGATTATGTTGTTTCACTTCGACCACGTGTCTTTCTCTTCTGCAAGCGCAGTTTGTATATTTTATTTATGTGAAAAAGGAATTATTAAATTCCTTTTTCATCTTACAATAATGACAGCAATTAGTGAGCGCCTGTTATAACCAATGAATATTTATACAAAACCTGCCGTGAGAAGATAGCTATTATTTATTTATCGGCCTTTCATAACCACGTGCGAGTGCGACTCCAATCCTTGACATGCATTCATACATATTGTCAATTGAAAATAATAACAAAAAGACATTTCGCAAGCTATTATCAACATAATACTAAATATCTTAAATAACATTATCGATACAATGCCATGCATACCTACTTACTAGTATTTAAATAAAAAAAACCGTAACTGGTGGGGCACCTCTATTTCGTAATTGGAGCGTACGTGGACGCGAGGAGAAAAACCGATAAAAAAGGTTTTGTTATTGTTGTTTCATAACATTTCGTTCCACGGCAGACTGTGCCGGTGCAGAATATCTCAAACAATGCAAAGAACCTCATCGGGAATTATTTGTTCGAGACATTTGAAGTTTGAAACGCTAGAGGAATGAGATCAGAAGTGCGATTCTGTAAACAGTGAAACGCTTGGGTTAAGTAATCGCGAAGTGAGTTGTCAATTCAATAAATCAAGATGGAATGACAGCTCACTTTGTGATCACTGAATCCTTCACTTCGACAAGTTTACAGAATCGACCGGCAGACTTAGTTTTGCAAGACATCGTTTGGTCAACACTGCACATGACAGAGGGCTAGCTTTTTATTCCAGCCAAATATCAGTACTTACTATTGCTTTTCAAAAAAGGTAATGCTGCCAGCCCTGTGGGCACTTTTCGTATTGACAGCGATGCGGAGAATTGACAATGCTGCTAGCCTTTTGGGTTCTTTTCCATTGACGGCGAGGCCTTGGTGCATTTCCAAACGTCTTTTATAATGTGCACAGCAAAAGAGTGGGAACTCTCTGCCTGCGTCTGTGTTTCCGAACGCTTACAACCCTAATCTCTTCAAAGTTAGAGTGAACAGGTTCCTTCTGGGTAAGCTCGTCTCTGTCATCTCTGACCAAGACTAGATCAGTCAAGAGCAAACCCATCACAAATAAAACATAAAAAATGCCCTATGAAGTTCTTTTGCTGAGTATGTTTCATAACCGATATTGTAACAACCTGATATGTAAGCCGGTCAAGTGTGTGCAGTGGCCTTAGGGCGAACAATGTTACATTATCATAATCAGTTGCCTAATTTTTTATGATAATTTTACAACAGGTGATCGGTCTTGGCTGAATCATCGATTCCTGTGCGTAGGTATGGATACGGAGTTTATTTTTATTGCGTGATCGACCATTTTTTTTGCGATGCGTTGTAGTTTCTGCCCCCTATGGAAAAAGGATGCGAGTAAATAGCGGTTAATATCCACAATGAAAGTTCAAACTTTTAAATCTATACTAATATTATAAAGCAGAAGAGTTTGTTTGTTTGTTTGGTTGAACGCGATAATCTCAGGAACTACTGGTCCGATTTGAAAAATTATTTCAGTGTTAGATAGCCCATTTATCGAGGAAGGTAATTATATCATCACGCTAAGACAAATAGGAGCGGAGCATTAATGGAAAATGTGACGCAGACGAAGTTGCGCGGGTCAGCTAGTTTCACCATAAACAAATGAATGCACCTACCTATTTTAAATGTATCGAGGTTGCTGCTATTTATAAACAAATAGAACTCCAACTTCAACAAAACGATAAGCACATGAAAAGAGGCCTTTTATTAAAGCAACGAAGAAAAATAAATACAATACATTAGTTGTACCAAACGGAAAATTATCGTAATCGAGAGAACAATACAAATATTTTCTTTTAAGATTGCAGATTCTAAAGCAATCATGGCGTGACTAACAATAAGTAGTAAACATTAGGCGTTTATAAAACTAAGTAGATTTTCTAGCCTGGGTTATATTCAAAAGTTTTAGGACCTAATAGGTTTAATACTCTTTGGTTGTGAAAAAAGTTTAGTAGGTAAGGGCCAGCTTTCACCGAGGCAAGATTGCACGTGACCATGCGAAAAGTTGGGAAAGAGAAGGCCATATTCAAACCTGTAAGCAAATGTAAAATTTGGGCTGTTCGAAGGTTTGCTTATCTATAATAATTATTATTTGTGTGTTTGTTTGTTTGCTTGAACAAACTAATCTGGTGGTAGGACTTGTTCTAAGTCCGCCTGGCAAGCTACCACCATCATGTTTAAGTCTGTCGCCATAACAAAAATGTTAACAGCATTGTTGTGTTCCGGCATGTAGAGGTATGATAGCCAGTTCCTCTGTGTAAGAGGATTCCGGGTGAAACTCGCTTCCATCTTCGGCCTAATCATCACTTTCCATCAGGTGAGATTTGGGCAAAGAGTTTCCCCGTTTTGCATAAAAAAAAATAAAAAAATAAAATCTCAAGAATTACTGCTTCGAATTGAAAATTCTTTTAAACGCTATCTAACATCAGCATCACGCTACGACCAATATGAGAGGAACATTAAAGAAAAATTTGACGCAGACGAAGTTGCGCGGGTCAACTTGTCTATTATCGTAGTCCTCGTATAAGAAACACTCCATTTTTAGAAAAAACGGGTATTTTTTGAGGCCTCAAAAAAATATCCGTTTTGTCCTTACTTTTATTTTAAATCTCTTACTGAAATGAACTACCCGAAAATATACACAAGTAAATTCAATTCCATATAGTATTACTAACTTAAAATGTGCGGAGAGCAAGATCGGGACATCGGGTGTCTCGATGTGCGCCGAACCTAACATAATTGAGGTCGCTTTGTGCGATTACAAATAAAATAAGGAAAAAACATGCATGTATGGCAAGGTAGACAGGTTTCTTTCCCCACGGTTTTTTGAGCTGTTAGTCTTTTACCGAAATTTTAATACCTACCTATATAAAACGAACAATATAAGACGGGTTTTTCCTTTAACATGGCAATTTGTAATAAATTATCAAAATAAATTACGATTTTTCCTATTGTTTCTTTTACCAATGTCTGTCTCGTCCAGGCTTGGACTTCTAGATATTAATTACCTAGTTAACACACAAAGTGACAATTGTGAACGATTTGACACAGATAAAAAATAGTAAAATATATTTTACCAGCTGACAAAAGGAGGAGGTACTATATGTATTCGACGAAAAACAAAATGTATAAAGAGAAAAATAGCTTGTTTCGGAAATCGGTGCAAAAAAAGTACTTAATTTTAAATTTATTTTTCCACAAAAAGTGCTTTTTTTGTTACTTTTTTTTTCTTCGTGTTATTATCGTATAGGAGTAGGACACTATCAAAAATCAAATGCTTTTGTTAGGAAACATCAAGTTGCTGAGTTTTTTTAAAGTGTTAGGCTGCGTTTCCACCAGAGATGTGCGAGGATGCGTAGCGAGGGATGTGTTTGTTAAGGACCAATAGAATCGCGTCATTTACCTAGCCTCGCTAAGCGTAAGCGATTCTATTGGTTCTTAACATACACATCCCTCACTACGCATCCTCGCACGTCTCTGGTGGAAACGTAGCCTTACCGCGGCCCTTAAACGCAAAGGGAGGAAGAACACGGATAGGTTTTAGTTAGTAAGAATCTGACACTCCCAGAGCGAGTAAAGTAATTTGATGAGTTCACAAACAAAAAAAAAAAAAAACGTATCAAACCCGCATGTTCCACATAATTTACCTACCTATGCGCCATTAATTTTATGAACTCATTGTGTTAGTGCAACATGCATGTAAACAGCTAATTGTTTCCAATTTTGTTGTCTAGCTTCGATTTTGCATTGTCGTTACCCATCATCGTTTGGAAATGACGCAAGCAGTGACCGACCGACATTATTACATGTCGTTATTAGTCATTTAATAAATGACTTAGTTATTGAAACAGACTAAGTCGGTATCCGACAGACCGAAAAACACAAACTCGACCGAAAGGTGTCCTTTTCACCATTGGGTTTACTTTTCGGGTTACTTTCCTGAAAAAAGTTGATTAGTCCGTCAGATAGATTTCTAAAAATGATTTCAAACGTATCTATATTTTCTTCCTAGTCTTTCATAGATATAATTGTATTTTTTCTTTTTGTGTACTTTTGATATGCGTCATATTGTCCGCAAATAAACTCTTTTTCTTTCTTTTTCTTTTAAACAAAAAACGAAGACAGACGATACAGTGCGTTGAAAACTCGCGTGTCGTCACATATCTGTAAACTTTCTATTCAAACATGACGTCATCAGCCCCCACTCTTGAACTTTGAAACGCTTTATCTTTATCAATCTTCATAAATTTGAAATGTTAAAAAAAATTCATGGCCAACATTTTTTTTTGTACAATTTGTACAATTGTGGTATGAAACCTTGAAAAAATGTTTCTTCATTCGCTTATTATCACGTAATTTTTACGAAATCGCCACTAAGTAAGAGTAGAAATTACTTACACTGGTTATACAAGTAGCAGTTTTATTGAGCACATGCTCAGAAACAAAACTATAAAATTCAAGGTAAATACAAACTATCATAAACTGTTACGAACTACGTAGATCATACCTGCCATGGTGGAAGTAGTGAGTGACACACATGAATCTAACATCGATACCTACCAATAACAGCTGCCCTTATTCCGAAGTTATTCCGCTGGATACGCCCCTTTTTCGAGTCGGGTCATAAATAGGCTATGTTATTGTAGGTCATACGTTGCTTAATAAACTACCTTGATTATCACACAAGGTTGAGTTAAAGCACAGTTATGCTATTCAAGAACGTAGCTATCAATTTTTTTCTTGATTAGCTTAGAAATATGGAGTTTGAATACACAGAATCAACTAAAGCAATATAAGTTGTTTAATTAATAATTCAAAATAATATATAAATATAGAATTCTAGTGTTACTGCTAGATAAAGAAATCTTCGAACGCGATTTAGGAAGAATCCATAATCCAAATAATAAAAAGCTCAGACTTGGTCGAGATAAAATCGCTAAAAATGTTATAAATTAACTAATTATTGTGTTATTTAAAAACCATATCATCTGCCTAGCCTTTTCCCAACTATATTAGGGTCGGCTTCCAGTCAAACCGTATTCAGCTGAATACCAGTATTTTACGTGGAGCGGCTGCCTACCAGATCTCCACAACCCATTAACTGGGGTAACACGGTACTCCTTGGCAAGACTGGTGTCTGATTTTCTGGCTTCTGACTTTCCGTAACGAAAGATCTCCAAATGACAGCCGGGACCAACAGCTTAACGTGCTTTCCGAGGCACGGAGGAAACTCGGTATGTTAACATGGTCACCCATCTACAGACCAACCGCGACAAGCGTTGCTCAACCTTGAAGATCGACCTGTGCGGCTGTTATTATTTAAAAACCAAAATACATAATTATAATTATAGACTTGAGGCCAACAACGCTATATTAAAACATCCAAATGCCGATTATCACTAAATTAATTTATAAGTGGACAAAAAAATCGCTTTATAAGAAAAGTCAATTCCTATATTTACGATTAACAACAGAAAAGTTTGATCAATAATTATCACGGAATTAGATTACTTAGATGCTAAATCCATTTATTTCCTTGTATTCCATGTAAATATCTGTATCACGATATTTTATTTGTAAAAACATAATTTTTAACGCGTTTTTACGTCAATCAACACGAGAGTCATAAGTGATCACCTTTTGTATGCATTTGAGTATTGTGACTAGGGTGACCATCGTTCGTGAATTTTGAAGGACAAGTCTCTTTTGACTCGACTGCGCGACGCAAAAGGGGGTAACGTGGTTATCAGCCTATGTAAGTATGTTTGTTCTTTTGTTTCACATCCGGATATTTTATACTAAATACATGTAAGTAAATATAATTTATGTATCTCTTTTAGTGCTATTTTTCGAATCAACATGCAAAACGATGAATTTACAAAAAAAAATTTATTGTTTATTTGGGTAATTTCGATTCTGAGAGGAAAATGGCGGCCATAAATGGACTATATGTCCAGCACGTATTTATATAATCCGTAAAGAGGAGCTGAAAATGATGGAACAGAAACTAATAACTAAATAGTTAAGTTACTCTCATCAATACACTAGGGGTGCCTACACGTTCGATACTTTTTAGATTCCTAAACAACTCTGTTTTTACCAATTAAAAAAAAACGTTATATTATTTTCAAGTTCATAATCTACAGCAAATTCCGTCATAATACCTAGATAGGTATAATAATTACATAATGATAGCTTAAACAAACACATTATCACCTTTGTACCTAATTTTCTATTTCCTTTTTTTATATTTGTGTGTGTGTACATAAATTGTTAAATAAATAAATTATGAACCCACAAATACATGTAATTTATTTCGCGAAAATAACAGATAGAAAACTACTCTAAAAGTAACCGTGAGCGAATTATTGACGAATGTTCCTTAAATACAGTTTAAAAATGATAAGGTACTGCTTAAAAATTTATGCAGAGAAAAGAGCACAAGGTACTCCGTACTCCTTTGTGCTCATTTCTTCGCTTACATTTTTTCTTTTACAACATAACACTTACAAAAGAAAAAAAAATACAGAAATAGAAAATAATATTGTGTACATAAATAAGTAAAAATAACTAAATGAGTGAAATTTTCAGTAACCGATAGTACTTTACTAAATAGGGACTGTTTTTTCTTGCACTTTTGTATATAAAAGTCGTTGTTACCGTTATATGACCTCTACAAATTTATCCTCGACATTTATGGACAGTTTAATATCCCATCTCAATGTAATTTCTCGATAGGAACAAATCTTTATCGTCATTTCTCATTACTGTGCGCGTTTAATAGGATCGTATAAACACAACAGTTTGCGCGAAATCTAATAAAGACTGCACAAGTATCGGCTGTTTATAATGAAATTATCTTGTAAGCGTAGTTTCTTTAGTATAATTTTAATGACTTTTTTCTTTTTGGTATAAAGGTGATGGAATATCTAACGAATGATTCAGTGTATAATTTACAGTTAATAGGTTTGTAATTATGTACGTTAGTTAAGGATCTTTTTATTATAGGCATTTGTACAGGAATACGTATTTTTTTAGTATGTTAGACAAAAAAATTCCGCAGTCCAACGTTCAGTTTAGTTCTAACGTAAGATCATAATTTTGTACGAAAGAAAGCTGGAAGTTGGTTCGAAATTCAAACAGGTAATGAAGTGTAGAAGGGCCAAGGGAAATAAGAATGACCTATCACGATCAAAATGAACCTGTTCTCTTAAGACCCCTCAAACTGGCAATATTATCATGTCAGTTTAATTAGGTACTTGCTGAATTTTTAAATAAAAGTAAACGATATTAAAATACAAAGTTCTTTTGGTCCATCTACTATCTACCTAAAAAACAACGGCTATAAATTAACATCAGCTTTTTATATAATTTATTAATTGTTTGTTTGAAAAATTTAGAGATCATTTTCATACCTCTTGGAGAGGTAGCAAAATCTTAATTTCATAAAATCTCATAATGTAATAATCCAGAGGTAATGGCTCTCGTTTATTAAAAAAAAAAAAACAAGTTTTACGTTCGCTAAGTCGAATTTGAATTAATATGCTTTCGTTTGTTTGAATTAATATATTGTCTTTGAAGGTATTCGAATTACATTTGACTATGGTACCTTACGTACACATTGAATTGAAGATAGATAATACATTTTAAACAACACCACTAAATTAATTTGCAAAAACAAGTCTACAAGGCTTCTCACTTATCAATACTTGACACAATAATTTTCACTTTCACCTAATATAAAATAAATAATGATGTTAAACTGACCTGGCTTATAATCCGAGGAGTCGTCATCCATGATCGCCAGCTTGCTCGGCCTTTTATCATCTTCGGATTTCAAACCCATTTTCACTGCAACGGTCGGAAAATAAAAAAATAAATAAAGTCAATTTAGGAACGCGATACTTTTATTCACGTCGATCACTAGCACAAGCTGGATACGTATTTATTTATTTATGGTATATAGTTTTTTTTTATTTTATTTTATTTATAGAATGTATTTTTTAAATAGTTCGAATTATTGTTAATTATTTTTATTTTTACGCGCGCGTCAAAACGCAATGCTCGCGACAGGTGAGCCTGCCGCGTACTTCGTCCGCGAAGGTTGGTATCGACTGTCACGGTACAATGGACTAGCCTTGTTTTTAAGGCACGCGACTTGCCGGCACGCAGCTGACTGGATCGCTCGCGTATGTAGGTAGGTTTACATCAGTGAAATTGACATAGTAATTGACACGATCGCAGATATAAAGGTTGATTGAGATTATCGTGTGATAGAAGTTGTGGCGTCACATTGTGCATGTGTGAACGCACTTTAGATTTAGAATTGCATGTTTTAATATGTGAAGAATACACCCTTGGTAAGTGGCACCACAAGAGACTATTCGGGGTGCTACTCTTAGCGCTCTTGTCAACCGCCGCTGTCCACGGAGTAAATATGTTAGTTAATTTAATTTTGTATAATTACTTATGTTCTTAAACGTTACTGTTTGACAATATAATTATTTTGTTTACTGCAAAATGGACTTTCTCTGGACTCCGTCTCAGAATCATCAACCTCGTCATGCGGTGCGTAAAGGGGACAGACATTAATACCTTCCAACTGCGTCCCCAAAATGATAATCTAATAATACGCTATAACCATGTATTGCAACTCTGTTTAAAAAACAAATGGCGACAATAATTTATTAATAGGCACTGTTTTTATTATGTAGACAAGTTTTCAGCCCCATTAATAACATAATATATTTCCATTAAACAGTGAACTTCCGACTTCATACAATCATAAAGAAGCTATTGATGATGATACTGCCCTCTGATAAGCAAGAAAAAGTACCGAGGTGAATGCCTCGAACGTGCACAAGACAGAAAGCAAGAATAATTTCACATATCATTCTTCCTTTTCGTTTGTGCAAAAGTTACCACATACGTCACGAAATTCATCACTTGAGGTATTAAAAGAGATCCGAAACGATGCAGCCAAGTTCAGTGAAATTCGCTGAACGACTAAGAAAATAAAAAAGCATAATAGGTTCTTAAAATTCAAATATTTATGCTTCAGATTTGCTATAAATCGCCTGATTTATTTCATTATTCTGTTTTATTATGTTAACTTCCATGCTGATAACGGAACAGGCATTCTTTTCCATTTCGACACGCGTTGAAAAAACGCGCTTTATTGCCGATATTGATTTAATTAAGATTAATAAACAATAATGAGAAATGGTGGGACGAGTTTGTCGCGTGCCTTATATTGACAGGATTCTTCTACATTTTACAAAGTCGGAGAAAAAAGTCCTTTGCCTTGTAGTGGGACAAAACATGCTAAAAATAAAATGAACCTTACTATACTATTGTAAATGCAAAAGTTTAGATGGAAAAGATAATATAGCAGTCTGAAATATGACATAGGCTACTTTTTACCCGGAATAATGTTCCCTTGTAATAATTTCTGCCATTCACGCCGGTGAAGCCGTTTGCAGAAGTTAGTCGATAAGGCTGCGTTTCCACCAGAGACTTGCGAGGACGCGTAGCGAGGGATGTGCTTGTTAAAAACCAAAGGCATCGCTTCATTTAGGTACCTAATGCTAGGGTAAATCAAGCGATTCTATCATCATATCTCTGGTGGAAACGCAGCCTTATAAAGAAAAAACTCTATTACTGTCTAATAAAACAAATGATAAGCTCTTGGAAACCAGTTTTATTATCATTCTGCTTTACCCAAATTTATATCTGGTCAAAGCAACATGTCCTTGTCTTCCATACATTCTATCTACCGTCAATACATGGTCAATACTCAAACTTTTCATGGATACCAACCTGTTTGCTTGAATTTTACGGTAACTATTCAGGAATAAAAATAATCGGGTTGCTATAATGAATAACTGGCGAATTTTAACAAGCTTAACTGTGCAACTCACTGGTATCTCACGGAAAGAAGAGAAGAATTACGTGTAATAAAATTGATCAAAGAATCAGAAGACGAACGCAACAATCTTGCAGTCGGATCTCGTGCTATAACCCACTTCAATAAACGATGATGGCGATTATAAAAATCAAGAAACTATAAAACTCACATAGCTGCCCCATCTAATAACAAAATGAGAAGACTTTGTTTTGAAAAAATTAAACCTAATTTTTATGGGAAACAACGAAAATCCAAAAAGGAAATTTAATATAATTTTCGATATTATCCTGAAAAATGTCGTAGACATAGGTTACCCTACATAATTGAAGTCAAAATTATTGTGATCTCTTGTTAAAAACTGCCAGGAAAATACAAATTATCTATCATTTTAGTAAAAATAATCAACAAGCAGGAGTGCTATTCTGTAAGTGTAACAACATTTTCGTGTCTCGACAGCGGAATCCGAGGTGAGTTTCAAATTCGTATAAATATAAGACCTTATGATGTGTGAAATAAAGTTCACTTTGTAAGCTTAGTCACTCAGGTGAAGTCGATATCGAAATGGTTATTTACAGAATAGACTAGCAGGTCATCTTATATATTATAAAATTCTCGTGCCACAATGTTAGTTGCCTTAATCCTCCGAAACGGCTTTACCGATTTTTACCAAATTTTATATGCATATTCAGTAGGTCTGAGAATCGGCTACTATCTATTTTTCATATCCCTAAGTGATAAGGGTTGTCACTCCTAGCATTTTTTTTTTAATTTTTGGACAATTTTTATTTTTTATTTTTCTATAATGTGGCATTAAAAAAAAACCGGACAAGTGCGAGTCGGACTCGCGCAACGAGGGTTCCGTACAAACCTGTAGGTATAATATTATTTAACAAAAGTTGCGATTTAAGATTTATGACGTATTAAAAAAAAACTACTGAATAGATCTCGTTCAAACCAATTTTTGCTGGTAGTTTACATGGTAATATATATCATATATTTTTTTCAGTTTTATCATTCTCTTATTTTAGAAGTTAAGGGGGGGGGGGACACATTTTACCACTTTGGAAGTATCTCTCGCGCTAAATTATGTTCGAAACCTCAACATCATTTTTGAAGACCTATCCATAGATACCCCAGACGTATGGGTACAATGAGAAATTTTTTTTTTAGTTTCAGTTCTAAGTATGGGGACCCCCAAAATTGATTGTTTTTTTTTCTATTTTTGTGTGAAAATCTTAATGCGGTTCACAGAATACATCTATACACTAACCAAGTTTCAACAGCATAGTTCTAATAGTTCCGGAGAAAAGAGGCTGTGACATACGGACGGACAGACAGACAGACAGCAGACAGACAGACATGGCGAATCTATAAGAGTTCCGTTTTTGCCATTTGGCTACGGAACCCTAATTACATATGACGCAAACGAAGTTGCGCGGGATTCAACTTTATTTACTTTAATATCCGTAATACAGTACATATGAATAAATAAGATACCTATAAATATTTATAATAAGAGGGGTACCAGTGCAGCGGTGCTGCATGCGATATTAAATTGGTGTATTTTATATATTTTTTTACTTATTTGTTACTGCAAAAAACACGTGTTTTATGGATATAGATTATCAAAAAGTATTTTACTTTGTAGTGTTTTTTTTTAGAAGTCGGTTGAATTTTTTGTAAAAAGTTTTTTATTTTTCACTTTTTAGTGGTATCACATACCTAACAACACCAACGCAAGATCGTAGGAAAGCAAAATACGCGATTTCGTTTACTTCATGACACAAAACCATCACATAGTAAACGAATTCCAGCTATTTCGATTTAAAATCCAAACTTCCTAACCGAATTTTAATGGGGCCAATCGACAAGTATATCCTTTCAGATTTAATAAGAATTTTTCAAATCGGTTCATAAGTATATAACGGAGTTATGAGGTACCTAACAAACGAAAAAAAACAACCGAATTGAGAACCGTCTCCTTTTTGGGAAGTCAGTTAAAAAGCACGTATTTTTGCTGTGTCAAATTAGTATTTTGTTGTAAAAAATCATATTTTTGACTGAGGAAACATTCCAATTAAAATCTGTGACTTACTAATCAAACAATGCACTTGTCATGCACATCTTAACCACCACCGCCACCACTAGTTTTCTGATAGAGAATTCTTCGGTACCCTTTTTTTAATTTGAGATATGTTTTTGCTATTGGTTAAAGATGAATGAGACAAAGGCGACGATGGAGTGAGTATTACCCAGAAGAAGCCTGCAGTGCTATTCTGTAACAACATTTTCGTGTCTCGACAGCGGAATCAGAGGTGAGTTTCAAATTCGTATAAATATAAGACCTTATGGTGTATGAAATAAAGTTCACTTTGTAAGCTTAGTCACTCAGGTGAAGTCGATATCGAAATGGTTATTTACAGAATAGACTAGCTGTTCACTATAACTTAGGAGATAAGGGTTGAATGCGTTTGGATTTAGTAAAACAGATGCAGGTAGAGTGTTCATTCGGGAGATACCTGTTTCGAATGAATGAATGAATGAATTCGGCGGGAGGATACGCCCGGTAGTCAATACTACGAGGAGCGCCCGGAGGACACGGTGGAGCATACGGTGGAGGTCTGCCCTGCTTGGGCGGAGCACCACCGAAAATTCTGATTCGAAAAACTGTTTGAATGGTACGAAATAATAAGAAACGTTTGACGACGTGTAGTGGTTCGAGTGTCGGACTGTATGCTCTGTGCGAGTTTTTTTACGCATCGAGCGCGTAAACGTTAACGCAAATTCGTATGGCATTGGGTAAGCGCCACCTAGCGTCATACGTGGGAATTAAATTGTGCGAGTGCCACTTTTAACATTTACGTCGTCGCTAGTGACAATCGAGTGCCGCTCGAAAGTGAGCACCGTTTCGAGCACATCGATAAACGTTTGCATCTATAACGCGAGTGTGAGTAACGACCTTGACCGTTTTGACCGATCGAATAAGAAACGCAGTCACTTGCGAGCGCGTAAAGTTGTCACGTAAGATTTTGTAGTGAGAGCGTCGTGAGACTGGTGAAATAACAAAGTAATTTAATTTAATTTCAAACTATGTATACAAATTAAAATGGCATCTCGTATGTATTTCGCTTGGGGGATGTTTGAGACCACAACATTACAAGATGAGCATAATTTAACGTCAACTTCCAACCTTAAACCACAGAAAGAAGCCAACATTTTATTCCCCGCCACCACACCCAGTTGCCCAAAATGGGTAGCAACCTAACCTTAACCTTTTGACTAACCTTCTTGCATTTCTCAGTGGTTTTAGTGTCATCAGCTCCATCACTGTTCAATAATGCAGTCAATTCTTCCCATTTTCGTAAGCTCGTAATCCTACCTCGGCCATCTATACTAATATTATTAAGCAGAAGAGTTTGTTTGGTTGGTTGAACGCGCTAATCTCAGGAACTACTGGTCCGATTTGAAAAATTCTTTCAGTATTAGATATCCCATTTATCGAGGAAGGTTATAGGCTAAGACAAAGGATATATCATCACGCTAAGACAAATAGGAGCGGAGCAACATGCCTATTCCACGGGGAAATCTACGGAATCTGCACTGCACAGCGTAGTCTCAAAGATCGAATGTGCGATAAACCACAAATGCTCTTCACTAGCTGCCTTCATTGACATTGAGGGCGCCTTTGATAAAACCATGTTTAAGAGTATTAGCGCGGCCCTTGGACAGGCACGGTGTAGACACAACCCTGAGCGGATGGATCACAAACATGCACAAACAAAGAGCAGTACAAGTCACAATAAATAACAACTCGGGTCATCGTGGCGAAAGGTTGCCCCAAGGGGGCGTCCTATCGCCACTACACTACTATGGAACCTCGTCGTTGATAATCTAATCAGAAGACTCAACGATAAAGGCTACTTCACCGTTGGCTACGCTGATGACATAACCATAATAATAAACGGAAAACATGAGAATACACTATGTTATCTCATGCGCCAAGCCTTAAAAATAGTAGAGGATTGGTGCAGAGAATATGAACTGGCAGTGAACCCCACCAAGACTGAACTAGTTCTCTTCACCAAAAAGAGGAAGTTGTTACCACTAGCATTACCACACTTCTTTGGAACCTGTTATATATGTATGTGTTACCATGGTGTATGTGTGCGTGGGCTGCGTCCCCGCACTCTCTAGCACAATCATTAAACAGTGTACTAATAGCTGTCAGTGGTTTCACTTGTGTTCCTGCATACGTACCTACATACACAACAGTGGCGACGAGGTTACCCACAATCGAGTTATAATTTGAAAATGGCACAGTCATTCTGTGGAATTTTAATAACTTTCGATCACCAAGTAAACGACTGGAAGACTTACAAAGGACGTATTACGCAGTGGTTCATCGCAAATAACATCGATGCCAAAAATGATGCGACGGGAACCAGGAGGCGAGCCATACTACTCAGCGCGCTTAATGATGGTACCTACAAGTTGGCAGCAGACTTAGCCCTGCCCAAAGACGTACAAGAGGTGCCATATGAGGACTTAGTGACGTTATTGGATAACCACTTCACTCCAAAACGTTGCGGGTTCAGCGAGCGGTACAACTTTTATGCAGCATCGCAGCAGTCGGGCGAGACATATACGCAATGGGCAGCAAGGCTACGTGGATTAACGATGCATTGCGGATTCAGCAATGTTGAAGAGGCGTTGCGTGATCGCTTTGTGATGGGGATGGTAGCGGGTCCTGAACGCGAGAAACTGTTTGCGCAGGACTTGGAGACCTTAACTTTGGCGAAGGCGGTGGAGCTGGCAGAGAGCACAAGATGCGCGCGCGCGGGCGCTGCCGCAACTGCTTCTACCCCAACGGACCAATACTCAATACTCAATATATTTATTGCATTCCACAATGTGAGCTTAGGTGGTAGGTACTTATAATATATTACAATACATTGCTTTGGATCATTGTGGACCCTGACGGGCACAGCAAAATTGGATAGTGGAAGAGGGCTATTTTATTTATTACGAATATGAATTTTCTATACATAATTATATTATTTATCTATTTCACATTTTCACTTAGATACTCGTTAATAGTATAGTAACATTTTAAAATTAGAAGATGTTTCAATTTATTGACAAATGTTGTATATATTTTTTCATTTTTAATTGTTTCAGGTAATTTATTGTAAATTTTTATTGACATTACTAAAGCGCTTGTTGAGTGTATTTTCAGCTTAGAACCGGGTAGGTTTAACCTATTTTTGTGTCGTAGTGTAAATTTAGTTTGTATGTCTTCTCGTGTAGTGTATAATTTTTGGTTGTTTCTTACGAATTTGCATATTTCCAAGATATATATAGAGGGAAGGGTTAAAAGTTTATGTTCTTGGAAATGTGGTTTGCAGCTGTCTGTGTCTTCTAAGTTAGCTAGTACTCTTATCAGTCGTTTTTGCAGTGTGAAGAGTGTAGGTGCGTGTGTACTGTTTCCCCATAGTATAACGCCATAGTTCAACCATGCGCGACCAAGTTCAGGTGTTCAAGATCGCGGAAGGACAAAAAAGTGCCAACCCGATAAATAGTGCCGAGGAAGAAAAGTGTTCGGTGTGCGGTCGTGCTAATCATAAGTCGTCTCAATGTCGGTTCGCAAAGTATAAGTGTAAAAAGTGCAATACAGTAGGGCATTTGCGTAGAATGTGTAATAATATTAACTATGTGCTAACGGGAGATGTGAGCGAGGACGACGATGGTAAGTCGCAGTTTGTTTATAACATTAGTTCAGCTCGGGGGGAACCTATGACAGAAACGGTTACAGTAAATGGCCATAACTTAAAATTTCAAATAGATAGTGGATCACCTGTGACAGTCATATCTGAGGGTACATATAAACGGTTTTTTGCAAGTATACCCTTGCATTCGTCTCACAAAAGATTTTATAGTTACACGGGAAACAAAATGCAGTGTCTAGGGTATGTGCGTTTAGAGATAACAAATACACAGCGCACACAAACACTTGATGTATTTGTTATACGTCACGGCGGCCCACCACTGCTAGGCCGCGATTTCATATCAATATTTAAATTAAAATTAACTCGAGTTAATTTTCTTAACGATGGTCAAAGCGCAATTGACCGGTTGCAAATACGTTTCCCAGAGGTATTTTCAGACAAGCTGGGTTCATTCAGAAACTACAAAGTAAAATTAAACTTAAAAAACGATGCAAAACCGGTATTTTTTAAAGCGCGCCCCATTGCTTTTGCTTTGCGCGACAAAGTCGATAAAGAGATAGAACGATTACTAAGCCTAGGAGTATTAAAACCGGTTAAACATTCGGACTATGCATCACCTATTGTGCCCGTACTCAAACGTGATGGTTCTGTCAGATTATGTGCGGATTATTCAGTGAGCATTAAGAGTCCTATTACGAATCGTATATGCTCGTTTGCAATAGATCAAGTTACGTTGGTCTGCGTTGGGAGTACATCTATAGTCCGCGAAACAATTTTGATACTTACTAGTCTGAATAGGATTATAGTTTATTTGGGCGCTCGCGCGAGACTAAGGAGCGCGCGCGCTTAATTGACGCAGAATATATAGTACTTTAATTTTATTTATTGTAATTTTGTTTAATTATATTGACAAACGAAAACTAATGAAACGTATTCATTGTAGATTGAAATTTTATATCATGTTAATTTATTTGGTAAAATTGTTTTTATTTGGAATATAATGGACGCTGAATCAAGACATTTCTGGCTTAAATTAGGCTTTCTTTACGTTTTTTTCCGTGAAAACTCAAGGAATTTAAAGAAATTCTAGAACTCCAATAAACAAGTAAAACATTCAACTTACCTTTTAGTAATTTTAGCTTTTAAAAGAATTGATTGTAACAATGTGAATTAGACCGTCAAAGTTCCATCGCTGACATTTTTTCTTGCAAACTGAGTTCGTAAAATATTTATAGTAAATTACACGAAAAGAAAAATGAAAATGTGTAACTCTAACTTACAAGAAAGAGACTGGCACTATCGTTATTCAGGATCAAATAATTAAAATATCTTACTGCTGCTGATAATTACAGCGTCAAAAATCATGAATTTCCGTAAAAAATGTAATAGGACTCTTAACAAACAATTAGTAATAGAACAGTATCCTTTACCGACAGTTCACGAATTATTTTCTAAATTACACGGTGGTCAACAGTTTTCGAAAATTGATTTGTCCATGGCCTACAATCAATTTCTGCTCGAAGATGAATCACAAAACATAACCTGTATCAACACTCCCCGTGGATTGTTTAAATACACACGTCTTGTATTCGGTTTGTCGAGCGCACCGTCTATTTTCCAGCGCGCGATGGAAACTGTGCTGTCCGGATTAGACGGAGTGTTATGCCTGTTAGATGACGTATTGATAACAGCAAAAACCGAAGATATGCATATAGAAAAATTACACATTGTCCTCAAGAGGCTCCAGGACGCGGGGCTAACATTGCGAAAGGACAAATGTGATTTTTTTAAAGATGAAATAAAATACTTAGGGTATGTTATCAACAAGAACGGACTAAAGAAAGATCCGACAAAAGTAAAAGCTGTAGTAGACGCTCCCGTCCCTACTAATGTGAACACTTTACAGTCATTTTTGGGACTAGTTAACTACTATCGGAATTTCATTCCTCGGGCATCGAGCATACTTAGTCCTTTGTATGATCAATTAAAGAAAGGAGTTAAGTGGCGTTGGACGGCAATTCATCAGGAAGCATTCAATAAAATAAAAAAATGCTTAACCTCGGAACAGGTATTAACACATTTCGACCCAAATTCCAAAATAATATTGACGGTGGATGCGTCACCACACGGGTTAGGCGCTATTTTATCGCAGGTAGGTAATGATATGTTGGAACGGCCTATATCATTCGCGTCCCGCACGCTAACGTCAGCCGAAAAACGATACTCGCAAATACAAAAAGAAGCCATAGCGATTATATTTGGTATTAAGCGTTATCATCAATATTTATATGGTAGATCCGAACCATTTATACTACGCACCGATCACAAACCTTTGATTTCAATTTTTGGACCCTATAAGGGCATACCAGAGGTATCGGCTAACAGGCTACAAAGATATGCAATGTTTTTAAGCGCGTATAACTACACGATTGAATACGTACGGAGTGCCGATAATAACGCGGATTATTTGTCACGAGCGAGTTTACGTCATAATAAAGAACAGGCGGTGGGGCGGGAGGACAGCGGCGCTCACGTGGCTGCAGCCGCGGCGCCTATCGACCGTGCCACTTATGTTAACTTTGTGATAGAAGGTAGTTTGCCAATTACACTAGACGAATTACGTAATGAAACTGCCAAGGATACCACATTGGCAAAAGTAATTAATTACATTCAACTAGGTTGGCCCAGACAATTATTATCAGATTTATGCATAAAGCCCTATTATTTGTGTAGGACACAATTGTCACTGGAAAATGGGTGTGTTATGAGAGGACATAAAGTGGTTATTCCGGAAACGTTGCGCTCCAAACTTCTACACGAGTTACATAATTCGCATTTGGGCATTGTGAAAACCAAAGCTGAGGCTAGATCCCGATTTTGGTTCCCAGGGGTTGACGCGGCGTTGGAGGCAATGATCAACTCGTGTGATACCTGTCAACAGTTGCGTCCGTCCCCACCTCGAACGCCGATTGTTCCGTGGCGGTACCCGCCAGTGCCATTCTATAGGATACATATTGATTTTTTAGGCCCAATAAATGATCAGATGTTTCTCGTGGTCGTGGACGCACACACAAAATGGGTGGAGTTATACGATGTTACTATATCTACAACTTCTACCAACGTCATAGCAAAACTATACGATTATATGTCCAAGTACGGCCTACCACATACAATAGTAAGTGATAATGGGGCTGCGTTTACGTCATTTGAATTTAGAAATTTTTGTTCAAGAAACGGCATCAATCATATGACATCACCAGCCTACAATCCAGAAAGTAACGGGCAGGCGGAAAGTTTTGTCAAAATCGTGAAAAAAGGCATTAAATCATGTGTTATCTCATCGCGCAATAAAAGTGACTGCAAATTAAAAATATTGAAATACCTTTTTGACTATAGGAACACTGTCCATTCTGTCACAGGGTCCACTCCGGCTGAGCTAGTGTTTGGCCGCAAGTTGAGGTCACGCTTAGATTTAATAAACCCGAAAACGCCGACGCCCTCTCACACAACCCCCACTGATAATGTTACCCATCAACAGTGTTCGCAAATTAAATCACGCAGAGGTAACAATAAACAAGTGTTCAAGCCAGGAGATGAAATTATGTACAAAAAATATTCAACGAAAGTAAAATTCCATTGGAGCAGAGGCATAATTAAAAAGAGACTGGGTAAAGTACTTTACCTCATTCATGATTTGAGTTCATCTTGTGATGTTAAAAAGCATAAGAACCAAATAATATTAAATAAGGGTGGCAAGGGTACTACGCAACAGTCGCAACTCCATTATGACTATGACGACTTCACCAACTGCCATACCGAGCCCTCTACGGACAAGGCTCAGGTGCAGCGTCCCGTGGGGGAGGACACGGATGAGGCAAGTCTGCAACCACCACCGTCAGTGGACGCAGAAACAGTGCCAAATCTAATTTCAAGGAACCCCGACAGACTGTTGAGAAACATTCCAAGGGTTGATTACAAAGCTTTTCTGTAATTTCGTATTGTGCACAATTACTAACATTTTGGTTAAATAAGGGAGGAAATGTTATATATGTATGTGTTACCATGGTGTATGTGTGCGTGGGCTGCGTCCCCGCACTCTCTAGCACAATCATTAAACAGTGTACTAATAGCTGTCAGTGGTTTCACTTGTGTTCCTGCATACGTACCTACATACACAACAGAACCATCCTAAGCCTCTCAACTGAAACCAAATACCTGGTAGTCTATTTGGACAAGCAGTTGAACTGGGCAAAGCACACTGAATTCACCACCACAAAAGCCAGTATTTGCATGTGGCAATGCAAACGCATGCTAGGTAGGAACTGGGGGATTAGCCCCAGTATCACCTACTGACTATACACCACGGTTATTAGACCAATAATCACATATGGCTCTCTAGTCTGGTGGCCCAGGACTGACTTGAGCACGGCAAAAAAGACCTTGAAAAACTGCAACGTTTTGCCTGTGTGGCAATCACTAGCAGTACGAAAACAGCACCCACTGCGGCCCTGCAGGCCATGCTGGGACTACCACCACTGCACCTTATAGTGCGAGAGGTGGCGGCCCTAGCGGTCTTCAGGCTCAGTGCATCTGGAACCTTAGGTACAGACTCTAGAATAAAGCACACGCGCATCATGGAAGACGCTGTTAAACGACAACCCATGATGATATCACCCAACGACAGAGCTCAAAAAACGCACCACTTTAAGAAACATTACAACATAGTCCTAGCAGAGGAATTGGACGACCACTCAGGTCCCAACCAGCTAAGAATCTATACTGACGGATCAAAGACAAGCACTGGTACGGGAGTTGGAATTTACTCCAATGACCTCAACATTAAAATATCCAGATCGCTAGGTAAGCTCAACACCGTCTACCAGGCGGAATGCGTGGGCATTATCCTGGCAGTTCATGCCATAGAGGCCAGGGAAGTCACGGACACCCACATCCGGATACTTTCCGACAGTGCCTCAGTCCTGCAATCCCTGAAGAAAAACCACACTACCTCGAAATTCATACAAGAATGCCACAATGCACTCGAACACGTCACGGTGGCCAACCGCAACACCGTGACGCTGCAGTGGATAAAGGGGCACAGCGGATCACTAGGAAATGACGCGGCCGATGAACTGGCCAGGAGGGGATCTGGTGCTGTGGCTGTTGAACCCGAACCCATAATACCACTCCCCTTCGTCCAACTGCGCACATGGCTGCGTGAACACACCCACAAACCAGCGGAACGCTGGTGGGCCTTGGCACCAGGCTGCAGGCAGTCCAAGGAAGCCATGCCAAACCTGGACCGAAAACTAACCAGGCGCCTTCTGCGACTGGATAGGCGGAGCCTGCGAATGGTGACGGGGACCATCACCGGTCACTGCTCATTAAATAAACACCTGCACACGATAGGCATAACGGATAGCCCTCTATGCAGAGCATGCATGGAGGGGGAAGAAACGGTACCGCACGTACTCCTTGAATGCGAGGGCGTCGCCGAAATACGGAAGCAAACTATAGGGTCACCAAACTTGCTCACAGATATCCTGAACACGCCGAGAAAACTTTTCTGTTTCTGGAGGGAGGTTGGGTGGTTGGAGTGACGGCCGCCATGGCTCACGTACAATGGTCCAACGTCAGGACTAAGTGCGGAGACCAAAACCCCCTAATAGAATAGAAATAGAAATAGGAGCGGAGCAATAATGGAAAAAATGACGCAGACGAAGTTGCGCGGGTCAGCTAGTTAGTAGATAATTTGCTTAGGTCTACGCGCCTAAAAAGTAACAAACTTATTTTTACAAAGTTCACTGCTTGGATCAAGTTCACTACACACCAAATTATATAAACAACTACGAGTACTCCTATCAAAACATAACTAACTTTGTTTACACAACATACCTATAACATAAACTTCGTCGTATAACCACCACTATTTGAAAAGGCAGTCGCTTCTAATAGGAACACAGATTATGAATGTCAATTTATTTTGGCCGGTTAACAACGTTCGTTCGGTTGTTCGTTCACCATTCGTCACTTATCACGGTGAGCTAACGAGAAACGAATGGTTAGTAGTTTTGTATCTGACACTCGCTAATTATCGATAGTCGATGCGTTTGACGTTAACTCGATTTACGCGATCGAGACGTAACTCGAATTTATGTATGATACTCGCACTAAGCACACTGATCACAAGGTCGTGTCGTGGGTTCGATTCCCATAAACACAAATATTTATGTGATGAACATACCTAATTGTTTGTGTTGTAAAAAAGGTATAGTAGTAGCTTGTCAAAACGGGAAGCATGCAATTGGTATACATTGCTAAATCATAATTAGTACTAATATTAATAATTTATACTTTGTAGTATTATATGTAGACAACTAGCTCAGTGTCAGTTTTATCATCGCAGCGTAGATAATTCTTGGTTCTTGGTAATCACTGGTCGCAAATTCGATCCCTAGACAAATTCAGATTGGAATATACTATTCGAAACAGTGGATTTCAATGCCAAAACGTTCGTACTAGCGAACTATTCCAACATTTTTTCGAATCAGCGTGTTTGCGACAACGTCATTCGAAATTGCGGTTTTCGACTTTGTGTTTTCGAACTGGCGTACCAAGCTTAATTTTTGAAAAATGAAGTGAAGGATTTTGTATTTTACCAATTATAAGTTTCGAATTTACAACGCTAGATCGCACAGTCTTCTTCGAGCACGTTCCCCTTAAATGGAGCGTGCAGGAACTGTAAGTGGCAGCACAAAAGCGTCAATGTCAAGTACAGTTAACATCACATCAAGTTACCATAAACTGTCAAATTTACTCATTCGATTTTGAACTCTACTTTTATGACGTTAATGTTCAAAATCATTATTTGGAGAAATTTGACAGTTTTGAATAACTATTCGTAACTTTAAAGTTTCCAATTGGCAACACTAGATGGCATAGTCAAAGACGTGCACGTATCCTATAGAATAATAATGAATGTATAATAATTATAATCCATAAAACATCGTTTAAGATGCAAAAGCTGCACAAATAAGATGAAAAACCAAATGAAATGCAAAATTCATCGCATCAGGTAGGTAGAGGCGAGAGTTGACTAAACAAATATTATTCAGACATACCTATTATACAGTGTCAGTCTTTTTAATGTGCAAATACGTATATGGGGGAAACTATACATTACTTTATCGACTGACTGCCCAATACTATGGCATTGTGTTCAGTTACGGGTCAAGTCGGGGTTTTAATTTATTGTTTTTATATAGTCGGACTCGGTTTTATTATTTAAAAGGAAAAAATATTATTTCATTTTGTTTTTAATTTTAATTTGATGAATTTTAATTTTGGTTTTAATTTTAATCTTGGTTTGTGTATTTATATAAAAATAAAAATGAATGAATTGAATGTTATTTTTTTATGTTTTTTTTTTAAGTTTGTTCACAACTGTGACCCCAGTGTAAACAAAACTGTGTAACTTTTCAGTTAAACGATCTATCGCAATGAAACAAACTCCATAAAGATCTGTGATGTACCTGTGCATACTAACAAGAAGTGGGCACCAATTTAGGGAGTTAAAGCAGATTGCTAGAATATCAGTGATGGGTGTCTTTGAGTGTTGCGCCATAGAGTTAATTAATTATAAGATAGCTATTGCTTGTGTTTATAGAGTACCAAAGAATAATAATATTAATATATGTATGGACAAACTAAACTTACTTTTACAAGAGCTATCTAAAAAGTCCTTTAAAAATATTGTCGTCGCAGGTGATTTTAACATAGATGTCCTAAGAAGATCTTATCAAGTTATAGATTTTGAATGTTTGCTATTAAATTACAATTTAAAATTGTCCGTTTATGAACCTACTAGACTAAAAAGTCAAACATGTATAGACAATGTTGCGCATAACTTTAATAGACCCTGTACAACAAAAATTTTAGAATTTGCATTGTCAGATCATACAGCGCAATTAGTAAAGTTACCGGTGCAGAATTGTTTACCCATTAAATATTGGCGCAAAAAAATGTTTAATTATAGTGACGAAAATATCAAAAAATTTAAAGATTGTCTACATAATTTGTCGTTTTCTGATATTTATGAAACAAGTGACCCTAACATAGCCTATAACGCTTTTATAGAAACACTCTCACTTGTCTACTGTTTATGCTTTCCTAATGAAACTGTAACCATACATGCAACTAAAAAACCATCGTGGATATCACGTGGGATCAAAACATGCAGTAAGAAAAAATGGCAGCTTTTGTGGATATACAGACGAAACCCTAGCGAAACTAATAAAAAAAAAATTGACCAGGTACTCTAAACTATTAAAAAAAATTACAAGGCTGACACAATTTGCCCAAAATAGTTACAAAATAAAAACATCAGACAACAAATCAAAGACCAGTTGGAAAATAATTAATGATTCAAAGCAAAACGCCCCTAGAAATCCTATATCAAAAATAAAACATGACAGTAAGACTATAACAAATCCTCAAAAAATAGCGGATGCTTTTAATAGCTATTTTATTGATAAAGTTATCCCAATACCGGAATCAGGACATAACGTTACCTCGCAAATTTTAAATAGAGAAAAATCGTTTTTCATGCCTCCCTGTCTACCACAAGATGTGTATAAAATAATCAAGTCACTGAAAAATACGAATAGCGTTGGTCATGACGGAATATCTACAAAAATTCTTAAATCAGTTTCTGCAGAAATTTGTATGCATTTAAGTCATCTCATTAATTTGACCATAAGCACGGGCATCTTTCCTGATGCTTTGAAAATATCAATAGTTAAACCATTATTTAAAAAGGGAAATAAAGACGACATAGAAAATTACAGACCAATCTCAATTTTAAGTGTTATCTCCAAAATTTATGAGAAATTTTTTAACAAAGAATTAAGCAAATATTTGGTGAAAAATAATATACTTATTAAGGAGCAAAAAGGATTTAGAGAAAATCATACTATTAATATGGCATTATATGATTTTTTGTATGGAGTTATGCTAAATGTTGATAAGACAAACCCTGTGTGCACAATATTCTGTGATATGACCCAAGCGTTCGATTACGTTAGGCATGATATTCTTTTGGACAAACTGGAGGCGTACGGTGTAAGAGGCAATGTTCTAAAACTATTTAAATCATATTTAGAAAATAGAAAGCAGCTCACGGAAATTTCTTCAATAAATACAAAAACTAAGCGTGAAGAAATATTCCAATCACATGAACGTGTAGTGAAATATGGAGTTCCTCAAGGCAGCGTGTTGGGCCCTCCACTGTTCATATTGTATATAAATGACTTACCTAAATCTGTTGAACAACCTGTGACCCTCTTTGCTGACGACAGTACCATAACAATTCAATGTGATAATAAAGACGAATATAATAGTGACATTAATAATTCTCTGAAATCAATAGTAAAATATTTGTATAATAATAATTTAAAAATAAATCTCAATAAAACTAATATTATGCATTTCAGTCAACGCTTACCAACTTTATCTGATCTGAAGATCCAATATAATGATAAAATTATTGAAGAAGTCAAAACTGCTAAATTCCTTGGAGTGACTATTGACAAAAAGTTAAATTGGAAGGAACATATCGAAATTTTAAGCAAAAAAATTAGTAACTCTTCATATGTCCTTTACAGATTAGTGCCTGTGCTTAACACTGACGCATTGCTAACAGCTTACCACGGCTTAGTTTCATCGCACCCCTTAGGTATGGTATTATCCTATGGGGTAATTCGACTGACAAGGATATACCTTTCAAAGCCCAAAAGCGATGTATTAGGACGATGTTTAAATTAGATTCGACTGACAGTTGTAAACCGTTTTTCATTTATTATAATATACTGACGTTACCGTCAATGTATATTTTAGAGGTTGTGGTGTTTGTTAGATGTAATCGGCAATTATTTCCACGCCTGGCAGACAAAGTCAGTCAACAGACGCAATAATACTATGCTTTGTTCGCATGGTTCCAAAACAGCATTAATGCGGAAAAGTGTATTCTGTATGGCGCCTTTAATATTTAATAAACTTCCAAAGGAATGGAGGGAACTAAGCGCACACGTACTCAAAAAGCGGCTTAGATCATTTTTAGTTGGGAAAGCATACTACAGTATTTCAGAATTTTTAAATGACAAAATGTGAATTTGTATTATGATTAGACAAATATTTTGTGACATTTTTAAAATTAGATTATTTATAATAAGCATAGGTATAGGATAACTTGATACAAATTTATTATTATAAAATTAAATTTATGGTTTGTGACAATTTAATAATAATTTAAATTTTTGATTGAATTTTTTTTTTTTTGACATTTTTATTAATTAAGTTTTTTTTTTGTGACCTTTTATAATTTAGAATATTGACTAGAACAATTTTATATAATTTATCATTTAAAAAATATTTTCTGGTTTGTGTATTTAATAATAATTTTGAGTTATAAATGACTATTTACCTATATTTGTATGCCACAAGGCCGAACATGACTGATCTTTTTTTCTTATAAACAACTTGCATTCATTTTATGTATACTCATGTCTCAACAAATAAACGTCTTGTCTTGTCTTGTCTTGTACCAAATAACAATTTAATTAAGAATTGAATTAAATTGTTATTTGGTACATCACGGTCGTAATTTTAAGTTTCGGAGGAGCGAGGTGCCCTAACACAGGCAAATAATTTGTCTTTAAGGTCACTTCAACCACTAAATGCACTTAGTACTAATTTTTTGATATCAAATAAATTATTTGTATTTGTATATGTATTTGTACAGTCTGGTGATAATAACGGAAAACCTTTTATTTTCTCCATAGAATTTGACATACGCGAACGTTTACATTAACGCAATCGTGTACGTTAAAGACTCGCTCTATTCACCCAGCGGGTCTAAAAAGGTAACTTAGCAGAACCAGAGAGCACATCACGCTACCTGTCACCGTCAAATCCCAATCAACCTTGAACCTAATGCGTTAGCGATAAAGATGAAAATGAAATTCGACAGATTGTTGTGTGGTAAATGTTATGATTCAGATAAAGAGGCCTACATGCAAATTAAAATGCATTTGAGAAATTGTTGTTCCTACCCAGGAATCGAACCAGGTGATTAATAAAAAGACCATCTTTATAGCTATCCACCACGTACAGAATTTTCCCAATCAACCTTGCACCTAATGCGTTAGCGATAAAGATGAAAATGAAATTCGACAGATTGTTGTGTGGTAAATGTTATGATTCAGATAAAGTGGCCTACATACAAATTAAAATGCATTTGAGAAATTGTTGTTCCTACCCAGGAATCGAACCAGGTGATTAATAAAAAGACCATCTTTATAGCTATCCACCATGTACAGCTAGTCTATTCTGTAAATAACCATTTCGATATTCACTTCACCTGAGTGACTAAGCTTACAAAGTGAACTTTATTTCACACATCATAAGGTTTTATATTTATACGAATTTGAAACTCACCTCGGATTCCGCTGTCGAGACACGAAAATGTTGTTACAGAATAGCACTGCAGAATTTTCCCAATCAACCTTGAACCTAATGCGTTCGCGATAAAGATGAAAATGAAATTCGACAGATTGTTGTGTGGTAAATGTTATGATTCAGATAAAGTGGCCTACATACAAATTAAAATGCATTTTTGAAATTTTTTTTCCTACCCAGGAATCGAACCAGGTGATTAATAAAAATCCATCTTTATAGCTATCCACCATGTACAGATTACAAATGGCAGGTAAATTTTAATGAAGAGAATGTCAAGAATAGGTTACTCTAGGCAAGCGGGCTCCATCTTCGACCGCATCATCGCTTACCAGCAGGTGAGATAGTGGTCAAACGTTTCTAACAATCGTAAAAGAAAAAAACTGGCCAAGTGCGAGTCGGACTCGCGCTCGAAGGGTTCCGAACCATTATTTATAAAAACGGGAAAAAATGAAGTTTGTTGTATGGGAGCCCCCTTAAGTATTTATTTTATTCTGTTTTTTTAGTATTTGTTGTTATAGCAGCAACAGAAGTACATCATCTGTGTTTAAACTGTCTAGCTATCGCGGTTTTTGAGATACAGCCTGGTGACAGACAGACAGACAGCGAAGTCATAATCATAATCATTTATTTGCATTAAGTATTGGTACAGTATGGGTCTTAAAGTTAGTAATTAAGTTCCGAATACATAGTCAGATATTTGACACGCAAAATTTACAATGTAGATACTTAACACTAGACCATAATATTCATTAATTTTTACCATGCATTCAATATTGGTTGTCACATTAATTCAAAATATTATTATTAAAAATTATTACAATTTATAAATTCATTTATAGAGTAGAATCGTTTATTCAGCAGCCATAATTTTAGTTTTACAATAAAATTATTATTAGGTAGCTCCTTAAAGTTCTTTGGTATTTTGTTGTAAATAACTACACTCATATTATAACAGTAACAGTATATTGTAACAGTCTCAGTAATAGAGTCCCGTTTTTAACCTTTGGTTACCTACGGAACCCTAAAAAACACTGTATTATTACACCATCTGAAAGCGTAGCTAATTAGGATCAAATTCTGGGAAGTAATTTACTTGGAAAAGTTAAGGAAAGGGCTCATTACTAACAAATTAGTTTTATAAATCTGGACATAAAGGCACACTTTAAAAATTCACCCTGTATAATTTATTTTTGTAGATACAACCCCTGAAAAAAGCGCTGGCGTTTCTCATTTTCCCAGCAGCTACTTCAATGTTCCGTGGATTCACTGGAGATCCCAAAACTCTTCCTCGCAGTGATCGGTCTTGCTTTGAAGATACATGTACCTATAGATGTACCTCGTCCTCGAGCTCGTGGCTAAATAATAACAGCCGCACAGGTCGATCTCCAAGGTTAAGCAACGCTTGCCGAGGTTGGT
This sequence comes from Ceramica pisi, assembly GCA_963859965.1. Taxonomy (NCBI): domain Eukaryota; kingdom Metazoa; phylum Arthropoda; class Insecta; order Lepidoptera; family Noctuidae; genus Ceramica; species Ceramica pisi. Next base: position 5,326,521 of record OY982538.1, read on the forward strand.
CTGTGGATGGGTGACCATCTTAACATACCGAGTTTCCTCCGTGCCTCGGAAAGCACGTTAAGCTGTAGGTCCCGGCTGTCATTTGAAGATCTTCGGCAGTCGTTACCGATTGTCCGAAGCCAGAAAATCTGACACCAGTCTTGCTAAGGAGTACCGTGTTACCCAGTTAATGGGTTGTGGAGGTCTGGTAGGCAGCCGCTCCACGTAAAATACTGGTATTCGGCTGAATCCGGTTTGATTGGAAGCCGACCCCAATATAGTTGGGAAAAGGTTAGGAAGATGATGATACTTCAATGTTCCGTGGATTCACTGGAGATCCCAAAACTCTTCCTCGAAGTGATCGGGCTTGCTTTGAAGATACATGTTCCTATATCTTTAACAGACACTCCCTCTACTAAGTGTGTATGTATGTAGGTATAAGTTCTATCCCCAAACCACGCCCAAACGGAAATCTTCGCGCAAAAATATCCGCTAGAGAAAACTACCTCCGTAAGTAGGTAATTAATAAAACAAACATTTCGTTAGTAAACAACAAACAAAAACAACTTTCGCCTTTTATTTTAAACAAACAGTTTTGCTTTCCAAGTTCCAAAGTAAGGGCCATGGAAAATTTATAAGGAGAACGTCTTTCGAATTCAATTCTACCAACATTGCACAAAAAACTGGCCCGCAAAGTTCGAGAACATTCGAAAAGGCAATTTAAAGACAGATGCACAACCAGTTTTCCCAAAACGTGCGATGACGTCAGAGCCACAACTCAGGTGACACAGAAGTGGTTAATCCCTACTTCCCTACTAATATTATAAATGCGAAATAACTCTGTCTGTCTGTTTCTTCTTCATGCCTAAACCACTGAACCGATTTGGATGTAATGTTGTAAAAATACATTTTGAAACCCGAAAATGGACATAGGATAGTTTTTATCCCGGAAATCCCACGGGAACGAGAACTATGAGGGTGAATAGGTTATATATATTCTGGGAGTCCCCTAGGGATCAAACGGGTGAAGCCGCTGGCACACGCTAGTACAAAATACAATTGATTACACACAAGTACCGTCAAAGAGCAGTCACTAAACAGAGCAGGAAAAACAAAAATGCGTCAGTATAAAAGACCCAATTTAAGTAGGTACCTAGATACCATACCTATCTACCACCGTCCGACGACCTACTTGTATGAGACCATTGACAGCGTTGTCACTTTCATATCGTAGGTACCTATTCCTGCGATTTATGAAAACCGACGCTAAACTTAGGTATGAAATGATTTTTTATGACGTCATATAACGCAAAGTTATGACTGTAATTTGTAATCTCGAAACTGTTTTGCCAAACAGCGCTGAGCTTAAAACGATGATGTTTGATTAGTAGCGGATAAACTCAAAGCTCTCGTTATAATACCTACTTACAAAAAGTTACAAGAACATGAATGAACATAAAGCTAAAATGTGTTAAGTAAAAAACTTTGAGGTTTCATCTTAACAGAAAAGATGAAACTTGTTCAAAACCACAATGATGGTCATGGACATCGGAAAAACATTGCGTCCTATGCTCATTGTAAAATTTAATTATTAATTATTATGTCGTTTGAAACCTTCGTTAACATTATTAACTAATTTTTTCTCCACTTCTGCGAAAAAGCAATTTAAAAAATTAATTTTGCTTCAGTATCTATATACTAAGGTCTTACTGTCCCTTGGAGCTGTGAAAAAATCAAACTTCTCAGCCAACGCAATCCAAAAGATACAGCCGTATATGCCGCAAATGTTCGACACTCGCAAGGGAATCAAAACCTACAGCAGTGCTATTCTGTAACAACATTTTCGTGTCTCGAAAGCGGAATCCGAGGTGAGTTTCAAATTCGTATAAATATAAGACCATAAGATGTGTGAAATAAAATTCACTTTGTAAGCTTGTCACTCAGGTGAAGTCGATATCGAAATGGTTATTTACAGAATAGACTAGCGAGCTTGGAATTTGGTACGAAGCAACGTCTTATAGCACAGAGAAAGGAAAAATTACGTTAACCCTAAATTTTTAGTTACATCATAACATAATAAAAATATTTTTAATAATTGTAAACTTACTACCCCTTTCCTCATGAACGCGTAGAGGTATTAAATTGAAATTCATATCAAATACTCAGGTCTATAATACCTTTATGCTGTAACAAAATCAAGCTTCTATGTCAACGCAATCAAAAGAAACAGCAATTTAAGCCGAATATTTTCAAACTCGCAACTACTCGCAAGGAAATCAAAACCTAAAGAGTACTTCCAGTCGACCTAGAATCTTGAAATTTGGCATGAAGCAATGTTTTATAGCATTAGTTATTCGATTGTCGTAATGGGTGAACTTTTACTTATATCCCTACTGCAGTGCTATTCTGTAACAACATTTTCGTGTCTCGACAGCGGAATCCGAGGTGAGTTTCAAATTCATATAAATATAAGACCTTATGGTGTGTGAAATAAAGTTCACTATGTAAGCTTAGTCACTCAGGTGAAGTCGATATCGAAATGGTTATTTACAGAATAGACTAGCAGGTTTGTACGGAACCCTCGGTGCGCGAGTCCGACTCGCACTTGGCCGGTTTTTTGTTAAGATCATCACCGAGATGAGTTGCATCTTGAATTTGAACGTTTTCATCACGAGAATAAATTGGACTGTTAGTATTTGGAGTTTTAACAAAGAGAACATCGTGACGTAACAATATTCCGTAACGCGAGAGTCGCTATAATGTATAAGGATACCTGCGGATAACCAAACATTTTGTTGCATCACCATTCACCGTATATTACATCAATTACCAGTGACCAACAACCTGAGTGATGGTTTCCTTTTTTACCGCTGTGAAGGATGTTGCCAAATCTTTGCGAAATGTTTCGACGGATGATCATGGATTTGCCTGCCAATTATCTTTCGGACGGTCAGAATTCACGTAGTTGGAGGTACTAAATAATACAGCATTCAAGAACAGTTGTAGTTTTATTTGAAGTTCTAGGACACATCTAACGATACCTGTTAGATATGTCCCTAGAACCTCCATCAATGATCAGCAATGCGATTCTGTAAACATGTCGATGTGAACACTCAGGTGAAGTGAACGACAAGTGAGTTGTTAAACCATGCATACAAACAAGCTGGAATGACAGCTCACTTGGCGTTCACTCCACTTCAGTGTTCACGGTGATATGTCAGCAGAATAGACCGGCTGATTTCCTTTATGTCTTTAACACTTTACCGTGACCACTTGATCACGGTAAAGTAAGTACCTAGTAGATACATAATGAACTGTCTGTACTTTAAACTATGACTAGGAAAAAGGTAAAACCATTTAAGTACTTATACTCAACTAAAGTCGCAAAACATTCCAAAAACTGATTAGGTACCTACGAAAAACCTTCTTGGTTAAATAATACCACTTCCAACTTTTAAAAGGCTATCAAAACACCCTGAATAATGTATGAATTGCAAGTTTTTACCGTTTTTATATGTTAACTACTAATTCTAGATTATTACCTAACAAGCGCAACCTGTATTATATTTTTGTCATAGGTTAGTGAATACTTTTATTCTTTTTTAATTGAAACCGTCATACCAATGAATTGGTTAGGTAGCTTGGACCCTGATCCCGATACTGGGCTATTGTTTTTTATATTTTGAAATGTTTTTTTATTATTTTTATAGAAACATTTAAAAATGTAAATTATATATAGGTGTACAAATAAATAAATGAATTGGTTATTATCATATGTATAATTAATAATAATAAAATATAGGTAAATCACGCTGAACCTACACGGCAAAAACTATGGCTGCACAAAACTTATCCACAGCAATATATGTTTACAATGGCAACGCCGATCAACCGAATAGATAGTTTCTAAGAACAGAACAAACACTGGAGCAACCGCCTTATCTCCTGTGTTAGACTATGATTAGAAAGATAAGGCAGTAAAGTTGTAGACAGGTTCGATCACCGCATGTACCTATAAGTTGAAATTATGAAAGGTTTTCACTTAAAAAATATCAAGGAATACTCCAGACGCCAGGCCCTGTATTTCTTGAAGCAGCAATCCTAGAAGATTCTGACTCCTGCTACATCATCAAAATCGGCCCACTCGTTTGGTCTCCAGAGTGACTAGAGTGACACAAAGGAACAAACATACAAATATAGGCGTATAAACACATTACCCTCCTTTACTCATGCAGTCGGGTAAAAAAAGGTAGGGGCATGTACTCCGAACATAGAAATTTAAAAAAGACTCCGAAGGATGATTGACATAACAAGTTTGTAATACGGTTTCCTGAAAAATATGTTCTGATTTTGAAAATAATGTTACTACCCGAAATAAAATTAAGTCAAAAATCGTCTACGCCGCCGCCAAGGGACGAATCCCTACTAAAATCAAATCAAGAATAGAGCTGCATTCCTGGTCTAAGAGTCTCACTCAAGGATTATTGCTGAAAGAGGATGCCGCCGCTTCTTGGCAATCGACCCACCACTATAACACTTTTTCGATTTTCAAATAATTGGCGAAATATTGTGGTTCTGAGCCTTCAGGGAAAAAGGATGAAAGTTCAAGACAAAAAGACATGATCAAGGATGACTCGACAGGTCCAATAAACACAAACAAAGGACCCAACCTCCGGAACCAATCATGAAAATCATGCTGATGAAACAAAAGATTCCTGCAGCACACTGGATATAAATTTACAAGTATCAGCTTAGTTTGAGGAGGGTGCTCGAGAGCTGAGTACATTATAAAGATAGGCTATCAGTGGGACGCTGTTTGTGCGTGCAATTGCATGCTTTCTCTTACTGCTTGCTTGTTAGGGCTGTCTGTTTATGAGCGAATGTTCTAAGGGTGATTAGGGCCTAGCAGGGTTGCCGAATCTGTTCGAAAGAACCACTGCGGCCCTGTAACGCAAAGGGCATTTGGAGTAAGGATGGATTTTAGTCAGTAAAAGTCTGACACTCTCTATCGCTAGGCCCAGAGAGGAAGGAGTAATTTTTTTGATTCCCCGTCCTGAAATAAAAGGGTGATTAGGTCAGGTTAGATTCTGGCAGCTAGGGACCGTACTATGACTTTTAAAGACGACCATGTTTCCTATGTAAGAGAGAGACGGAGATATACAAGACGCAGAACACTATCCCCTTTTTCAAAACAAACTTAATACCGAATGTGTGTTATACCCCCTGGTCAACGCTAACGAAGTTTTTGGTTGTATGCTTTTGAAAGGGCTTTGGGTTATTATCAGATTTTCTTGTACAGAGAAGTAAGTTCCAATTTGAAATTCAGGGGAACTACCTCAGCTTGCCAATGTGTTAGAGTGGAGACCGCGCATTGGCAAACGTAGTGTGAGACGCCCTACGACACGATGGATCGATGATTTGAAGAAGATGACTAGCATCGGATGGATGCAGACTGCTCAAGACCGGCAGGCTAGCGCTCTTTGGGGGAGCCTTACGTTCAGCAGTGCGTGGCAATTGGCTGATTTAATGACCTCAGCTACTGTAGCATCAGGCAAACATTATTCGCAATTTATCCTGGGTCCAATAAATATTCTCATCACGACGTCAATGTCAAATTTTAAAACCACCCCGTATCTTTTCCAAAGTAGTTCTAACTCCGACTTCAGTGGACCTGTTTCACCAGGATGGCTTGTTCAATCAGTCAAAGAAATTTCTCCGCATCGAAAATTCGGTAACTACTATTGTACCTATATTTCTAGTAAGGTTGTAGATAACGACCTGTTGCGGCGTGCTACATTTCTAAACTTGACATTAGCAGCCGGTGTCTGCGTGAAGACTGACGTCTGTGTCTCGTAATCTTATCAACGTAGGCTGCGATCTTTGTATCTCATAGCACGTGAGATCAAAACCGATTCTGTTATTCTCCTGCCTAGCTTGTCGATGGTAAAGAAGTGGTTGGGCTAGCTGAGAGTAAGCGGTCATTGCCGCATACTGACGTACAAAAGGCCAGAGTCATCTCAGTGAAAATGCTGATTCTCTTGTTCATATGCTTTCGATTTTATCTTGATGCGACAGTTCATTACACTAGTATCTACACGTTTATTTTATTGAAACACTGGTTAGCAGCAGATACTGAACAGGAAGGAGTTCGGAGATCCCCGAATTCCTAAATTAAGTCAATCTGATTGACAGCAAAATTAAATTTAATCTAAATTTAAATTATTTATTTATTGCAGGAGTAAATTCCATATTTCGACAATATTGTTAGTATCATTGTTAGTAACGGAATAAAATCACATGAGGTTTGTACATTTTTATTCAATTGTTTAAGTAAATGCCAATGAAATCATCGATCACTGATTCACTGGAATAGGTTTTTTACTATTTTAATATGCGGTTTTGAGAGTTGTAAAGTGTTAGCATTGTGCAAACAGCACAGGTAGGTATTTAAGTATTGATTGTATTAATTTTATCCTTAGGTATATGATGAGATATATAGGTATATGTAAAAACATATTACTTTTGTGGCCTTTGGGCACAAGTAAAAAAGCAGATATTACTTAGAATAATTTGAGCATCGTTGGCTCGGGGCTTGGTGATAACAGGCACTCGGGTCCATCTTCAAGGTAAGTAAAATTAAATTATATTAGTTTATTTCAAGTAACAAGACTCATATAAGTACAAACATACAATACACAAACTATACATAAATTACATAAAATCTATACTAATATAAGATATATTATTGAGGATTTTCAAAATAAACTACAAATTGTTTCTCTGAAAATACAAAGTTTTTGTTTTATTACACGCCTTTACAATATTTCAACAATTATCGTTTAATTATGACAATTACTCATAAATCTCACCTGAAAATACAAAGAAACGACATTTAAAGTTCACTAATATCGCCTCCTCAATTATATCCTTTTTATCAATGCCTCTACAAGTTTCAAGTAACAATAAAATGCACCAAATAAACTAAACATCATCCGCCATTAACCGCGCGTCACTCCGATGCGCCCTCTACCTACTTCCACAGACAACTTATAAAAAGCGCGAAGCGCGGCAAATTTGAATTAATGAAATGTCATTTCATTACACTAATATTATAAAGCAGAAGAGTTTGTTTGTTTGTTTGTTTGGTTGAACGCGCTAATCTCAGGAACTACTGGTCCGATTTGAAAAATTATTTCAGTGTTAGATAGCCCATATAACGAGGAAGGCTATAGGCTATATATCATCACGCTAAGACTAATAGGAGCGGAGCAGTAATGAAAAATGTTACGCAGACGACGTTGCACGGGTCAGCTAGTACAACATAAAACACATTTATACTTTATCAATCAAAAACGAACGAGCACTCACACTGTACAAATGCGTACCTACTACAGCATTGCTGGTTTGTAGGCAATCCAGTCTGTTAGCGATCATTGCTAGGACGGTGTTGGCGCTGCCCCGCGCTCTGCTGCGCACCGCTAGCGCATGGTCGCATGAAAGCATAGTCGGTGCGCGCCTCTGGGAACATGCCCGAGGCGCTGCAGTATCAGAGCAACGTTTGCACGATCCGTGGATGCATGTGTGACCATCCTTTAGGCTGCTTTTCCAATAGAGATGTGCTATGCAACGTTGCTAAGGATGTGTTTGATATCCACCAATCATTTCATTGGTCCACATAGCATAGCACTGGTGGACAGTGATTCAACTAAGCTACGTTTTTTATATGGAAGGATGCGTGCTGTGGATGCGAGCTATGGATCGTCGCGAGTGACGTAGCTATGTACAGAGCAGTGCGAGCCTTCCCTATTGTCAAAACGTCGCATAGCTCGAGCTGCGCATCTTCCTCGCACAGCTACCTTGCGGCGGCGAATTTTCATAGCACATCTTACTCGCCCCGCTACATCGCTTAGCATCGGTGGAAACGGTCAAATAGTTTCGTAGCTTAGCTTTTACATTCTCGCAGCATAGCTGCATAGCACATCTTTGGTGGAAAGGCAACCTTACATAGGTATAAGTAAGTATTTTAAGGGTAGCCAGTAATCCGAAAGCCTGACATTAAGCCATACCAAAGGGTATCCTGTTACCTATTATCTGGGTTGTGGAGGCCGGATAAGTAATCACTTCATGTAAAATACCAGCCAGTATTCAGATGCCTCCGGTTAGACTGAAAACCGACTTGAACATAGTAGCTATGTTTAAAAGGCTATGGCAGATTGATGACTGCGGCGGACATTTTAATAAATATAGTCACTCAGTATTTTTAATTAATTAACTATATGTTTATTGCAGAAGTAAATTCCATATTTATGCAATATTATTAGTATCATTACAACTTACCAAGTATGTAAGTACACAAATACAAAGATGTTAGTAACATAAAACTTAACAACTATTTTAGTAGACATTAACAGTTACAGGGGCTTAATGAATCCCTTTTTTGAGCATGGAAAATCATCAAATGGCTCTTCCCGCTCTTGGTGGAGTAGAAGGGAGTGTCAGACTCTTACTGACTAAAACCCATCCGTGTTCCTCCTAGTGCTCTGCTAGTCTATTCTGTAAATAACCATTTCGATATCGACTTCACCTGAGTGACTAAGCTTACAAAGTGAACTTTATTTCACACATCATAAGGTCTTATATTTATACGAATTTGAAACTCACCTCGGATTCCGCTGTCGAGACACGAAAATGTATGCTAAAGAATAGCACTGCTGTACATTCCAACGCCACGGTGACCCTTTCGACTTAATTCCGCAAACTTTAATGCACCCCTAGGTAGTGATGGATATATTGTGTTTCAGGAACGCGAGGATTGCGTGTCGGTAGAAAGAGGAGAATGGAAGAAGAGAACGAGCTCCGTCGACTGGAAGTCGCGTGATGACAGACACATAGACAGGGCAGGTAGATGATAATGATGATTATAGCTGCATTCATGGACTACGCTAAAATATAATAGCATAGAGTATATAGCTCATAGCACAACAATATCGCGCACCTTACATTGTCAATATATACAATATATAGTACAGTACAGTGTGAACGTGTCGTCAATGTATGGTGCGCGATATTGGTGTGCTATGAGCTCTATACTATATGCTATTATATTATAGCGTAGTCTGAAAGCAGCTTTATGGACACATTCACACTGTAGGTACTGTACTATAATAATAAACTAGAGGCCGCCCGCGTATAAATTCTCGTTATTCCCGTGTAAATCCCGATCCCTCGGGAATTCCGGGATAAAAAGTAGCCTATGTGTTATTCTGGGTCTTCAGCTACCAACATACCATATCATCATAATTTCATCGTAATCCGTCCAGTAGTTTTTTCGTGAAAGGGTAACAAACAGACATACACATACACATAACATCCATCCTCACAAACTTTCACATTTATAATATTAGTAGGATTATTGACCATGTATGGTGCGCGGTATTGTTGTGCTATGAGCTATATACTCTATGCTATATTACAGCGTAGGCTGAAAGCAGCTTGAATTACATATTACTGGAAAAAGAAACAAAGATGCTCAACCGGACAAAACTAGAAATGAGAAACACTGATTGATGTTTTATAAATACTGATTGTCATGGATTCGAAGAACGTGCAATAATTCTGTGAATCCAAGTAAGTTTGAATGGAGGCTCGTGGCTAAATAACATCCGTGTTGATGAAACTATAGACAGCAAACAAATAATATGATATTGATACACAGAACCAAATATAAGAGCACATTCATGATGCACATTTTTAGGGTTCCGTACCTAAAAGTTAAAAACGGGACCCTATTACTTAGCCTCCGATGTCTGTCTGTCTGTCTATCACCAGGCTGTATCTCATAAACCGTGATAGCTAGACAGTTGAAATTTTCACAGATGATGTATTTCTGTTGCCGCTTAAGCTTTAACAACAAATACTAAAAACAGAATAAAATAAATATTTAAGGGGGCTCCCATACAACAAACTTATTTTTTTGCCGTTTTTATAGATACGTAACCCTTCGTGCGCGAGTCCGACTCACACTTGGCCGGCTTTTTATAAATGCTCTGCTTGTATTGCTCGTAGCGTGATGTTATATTATAACTAGCTTTCGCCCGCGAATTCGTACGTGCATACCCCGTTTTCTCCCGTTCCTGTAAGAATTTCCGGAAACCCTCTCTAAAGCTGCTTTCAGACTACGCTATAATATACCTAATAGCAAATAGTATATACACGATATAATATACCTAATAGCAAATAGTTTGCACACCAATATCGCGCACCATACATTGTTATGGACATGACTTATATTATTGACAATGTGTGGTGCGCGATATTGGTGTGCTATGAGCTATATACTATATGCTTTTATATTATAGCGTAGTCTGAAAGCAACTTAAGGAAGCTACATGCCAATTTTCTACACCCAACTTTATAATAAATAAATACTAATTAGGTATACCTCTTGTTAGATTTATTTTATCTTTCTTTACTATAATGTCTTGTAAAGTTGCAATGAACATAATAAATCTTTTTCATTTTGTAACTTTGTAAACCTGTTTAATGTAACATCTGTACCTATACATATTGTGAGAAAATAAATGTAATTGTTTTGTATTGTTTTAAATTACTTAGTCATTGAAAATCATCGTTCTGTATAAATTAGAAGTGTTTAATTTTTTTTTTTTTTTGTAAATGTGAGTACCACGGAGTCATTTACATAATATGTAATTAGTAAAGATTACTTATTTGACATGAACGAGCATAGCGGTTAAGAGCATAATCAGATGGTGACGCGTGTGTTGATAATTCAGTTCCCTTCAAATGATTGAGCTAGATGGTGCTGACACACGCATCATGATCATGAACGGGCGCCGTCAGTTGAGGCTGGTAATTTCTTAAATGCCCCTGTTTTTTTTTTGTCGATGGCCACTCGCAGCTACGAACCCTAGAAGGCTGTTGCCGGCTACTTGCCAGACTTGATATTTTAATCTTTATATTTAGATTTTTTTATACCTACGACGTTTTACAAAGTGGATGCCGTGCCGGGGGGAGGGGTCATTGTTCTTAGCTTTGTGAACTTTTTCGGTTCGCGAGTGGAAAGTCGGCTGTTCAAGTCACTACATTTTGTCGAGTTAATGTATGACGTATGTTTGGGGCAGTTAAGGTTGCCATCTTTTTTTGGGAGGAATAATATTTGTAAAACGTCGCAAAAGTATAGTGCAAAGCATCACTACATTATAAACAACAAAGTCCTCCTCCACGTCTGCCTGTCTGTTTGCGATAAACTTCAAAACTGCTACACCGATTTTCATGCTGTTTTCACTAATGGATAATGGATAGAGTGGTTCTCGAGGAGAGATGTATATAATTTGTCAAGCGGGCGAAGCCGCGGGCTTCAGCTAGTTTATAATATTAAGTATGATGAAGTATGACTTACGCAAGGTACCTACAGTTTTTATATCTACAGAACTTGACGCCCATGTACCTAGATCTCAATATTTTTTTCGCTGAAGACAATCACAATCACGGCTCCCTTTTTCACATTTAGTATCTAAGTTAGTAAAAAATATATAATTTAGAACGTCTTCTTTCTTTGATATTTTTGGGAGGCAAAAGAATTTTAGTTCAGAATGTCGGACACTAGAACGAACGCAGTGTAGCTCGAAAATATTGACACTCCTCCGAACTCCGTTTTGCTAAGGTATTTTAGCCTTGTAAGGAATTTTATGAGACTCCTCAGTGTGTATGTCAACGATGAAAATAAAGTATTTTACATAGCATGTAGTTCAATTTCGTATAAGATAAAAATATTTATTTGACACTTAAAAATACATTTAATTAAGCCAGTCATAACAAAACAGTACAACATCTAAGAAGAGTATCACTACTTGACAAAGTTTACAGCCAATGTTATTGTCATTTGGTAACACAGATACAATGAACTTTGTTAAATAATTAATTAATCTCGTTTCTTCGTCTTCTTTTACGTATTAAATATATTTTTAAATATTTCTTAAAAAACACAAAAAATAAAAGAAAAACATTTAGAAATATAAAAAACAGTAGCCGACCGGTATCGGGAACAGGGTCCAAGCTACCGGTGGTCAGCGTTCCAGAGAGAGGAACCTCCTAACAAAGCGAGCCGTGTCAAGAAGTACCGCTTTCTGAATCAAGCCCTTGATCCAGCTGCCTAACGAGAGCCTCCTGAGGTGTTAGTCGAGGCTCTTGGCTATTAAGCCATTGGCTGTCACAACTATCGGTACAATGATTTTAGAGTCCACTTCCCACATGTCGACAACCTCGCGAGCCAAGTCAATATACTTGATTTGTTTATCCTTCTCAGCTTTCACGAGGTTCTCGTCATGCGGGACGGTTTGGCTTATTGTTTAAGATAATTATCTTAAACAATAATAAAATGTAAGTAAAAATTATAATTTGTACATTTTAATTCTGTGAATTTATCTATGGGCGTCAGTTGCCTGATAATAAAATGATATTGATTATGAATAAAGTACGGGTGGCAACCCTAGGGGCAGTTTTTTTTTCGCGATTTCGATTTTGGTCACAGTGGAGGTTGTTTGTGGTGATGGGTGCGGTGACCCCATTGCGGGTGTTGCATTTAATCTGTTACCCGTTGCAAAGTTTTTTTTTGTGCATTGTCCTCACTTAAACAAGCTACAAGGATAATGCAACCAAGATTTTTGTAATAAGTAGGTACATCACATGATTCAAACGAGTGTCTGGAGTTTCCTGCACGTTCTTCTCCATACAGATCTACGCTTTCGAAAGTGCTTCGTGTTTTTGACTGACCGACTTTGAATTCAAAAGTGCCTGTAAATGGTTTGTTTGAAATAAATGCTTTGAATCTTGATTCTTCTTGAGAAACGGTAGTCTTGAGCAAGCGTGGTGATTTAATGCTTGTGCCTTCTCTGTTGTATTGATGTCTTTCGAGTGGGCAGTGAGAGTGAACAGCAGTGCTATTCTGTAACAACATTTTCGTATCTCGACAGTGGAATCCGAGGTGAGTTTCAAATTCGCATAAATATAAGACCTTATGACGTGTGAAATAAAGTTTACTTTGTAAGCTTAGTCACTCAGGTGAAGTCGATATCGAAATGGTTATTTACAGAATAGACTAGCAGATAGGGACTGGTAATATTTTTTCTTTCTCAAACATTCCTTAAGTACGTTCTTATTCAGTTCAACGTTCTTTTGATCTAACTATCATCTTTTATAATTGAAATTTGCTCAGGAAATTAAGGCACCCCAACACGGATAGGTTAGGTTCGAATGGGATGGCGGGAGCTAGAGTGAGTGATCGAAGCGAGCGAACTTAGCTCTCGTGATCCCATTCATATAAGGTAGGGAACCTTACTATACATAATACCGCGTGTATCTGACATCGACGCACAAACGATTTCCATGGGTCTGGGGCATGATTCTGGACACCCTAGACTTAAAATTTTTCATCGGCTTTTTTCTCATGTTTTCAAGAGATTTTTTACTTTAGACTGCTCATAATCGTTTTCTGACCTAACCCAATGAGATTTTTAATAAAAAAAAATAATTAATTAACTACTTTCACTAAAAAGAGCAATCTGAATAAAATGAAAAAATGAGAAAAGAACCGACGAATAATTCCAACACTGGGGTGTCCAGAATCATGCCCTGGACCCATGGAAATCGTTTGTGCGTCAATGTGATGTATTCGATACACGCGGTATATTAAAATTAAATTATAATTTTAGTCGAATGTACATTCGAAAAAAAATGTGATTATAAGGTCTTGTGGCGTTTCCAAATGCCACATCTAATTCGAAACAGCAACTTGGCCATAAGTGCACTAAGACGCATTTACTTATACCGTGCATGTCATTTTGACGATTCGAAAGAAATCATAAACAAACATTATAACTTTTAATCATTAGTTTAGATAAGTGTAAGATATGACATGTGAACATTGTGAACTGAAAGAAACAAACACTCAAATGAAAATTATGTCAAACGAAAATATTTTGTTCGTTCAGTTATAGGCACCTATAGAAAACTACTCTAAGATAGCTCAAACTAATACAAACGTAATAACAATAAACGCCTTTACCGACAAAAATCATAAAGAACAAGATCTTTTATCAACAACGCTGTTCTTAAAGCCAGCGACACGTAGGTACCTGCGACACGCGAGTTCCTCATTAAACCATCGCTCGTTTAACGGATTGTGAATCACCCACTTGAATTCTAGTGATTCACACAAAATTTAAACAGATTGTTTTTTTTTTTCTCTAAAAATATGTAATTTCCATACGTTTACTTAGAATTATACCTACATCTTTATGTATTTCAAGTATTCACAACTAAGTTCACAAAGCATAAATAATTATTGTTTACTTATGTATTATTTTCATGAAAAACACAATCATCTGAAATTATACAAAATATATTGTGCTTATAATTGAATGCGTGAATGGCAGCACACTTGGAACATACGTGGAGACATGACGGGTCAAAAGATCACTGTTGTGCAACAGTAGGAAGGGGACACACACAGGCTGGTTGGACCCGTCTGTCTCTCAATTTAAAAAGTCCTAGCCGTAGCTAAGCGTATGCTAAAATTCAGGTGACGCAGCACAGTACAGATTTTGCAGAACAGGGAAGGCAAGGCAAACATAGGCGTTTGCTTCGCACATTCCTGCGCCGCAACCAGTGGCGCAGCTAAGCTCAAAGGGGCCCTGTATCAAACATTTTTAGGGCCCCGATTTTAGGGTATTGATTTTTTTAACACTGGGGTGTCCAGAATCATGCCCTGGACCCATGGAAATCGTTTGTGCGTCAATGTGATGTATTCGATACACGCGGTATATTAAAATTAAATTATAATTTTAGTCGAATGTACATTCGAAAAAAAATGTGATTATAAGGTCTTGTGGCGTTTCCAAATGCCACATCTAATTCGAAACAGCAACTTGGCCATAAGTGCACTAAGACGCATTTACTTATACCGTGCATGTCATTTTGACGATTCGAAAGAAATCATAAACAAACATTATAACTTTTAATCATTAGTTTAGATAAGTGTAAGATATGACATGTGAACATTGTGAACTGAAAGAAACAAACACTCAAATGAAAATTATGTCAAACGAAAATATTTTGTTCGTTCAGTTATAGGCACCTATAGAAAACTACTCTAAGATAGCTCAAACTAATACAAACGTAATAACAATAAACGCCTTTACCGACAAAAATCATAAAGAACAAGATCTTTTATCAACAACGCTGTTCTTAAAGCCAGCGACACGTAGGTACCTGCGACACGCGAGTTCCTCATTAAACCATCGCTCGTTTAACGGATTGTGAATCACCCACTTGAATTCTAGTGATTCACACAAAATTTAAACAGATTGTTTTTTTTTTTCTCTAAAAATATGTAATTTCCATACGTTTACTTAGAATTATACCTACATCTTTATGTATTTCAAGTATTCACAACTAAGTTCACAAAGCATAAATAATTATTGTTTACTTATGTATTATTTTCATGAAAAACACAATCATCTGAAATTATACAAAATATATTGTGCTTATAATTGAATGCGTGAATGGCAGCACACTTGGAACATACGTGGAGACATGACGGGTCAAAAGATCACTGTTGTGCAACAGTAGGAAGGGGACACACACAGGCTGGTTGGACCCGTCTGTCTCTCAATTTAAAAAGTCCTAGCCGTAGCTAAGCGTATGCTAAAATTCAGGTGACGCAGCACAGTACAGATTTTGCAGAACAGGGAAGGCAAGGCAAACATAGGCGTTTGCTTCGCACATTCCTGCGCCGCAACCAGTGGCGCAGCTAAGCTCAAAGGGGCCCTGTATCAAACATTTTTAGGGCCCCGATTTTAGGGTATTGATTTTTTTAACTATATTGGGGTCGGCTTACAGTCAAACCGGATTCAGCTGAATACCAGTACTTTACGTGAAGCGGCTGCCTACCAAACCTCCACAACCCATCAACTAGGTAACAAGGTAGTCCTTGGTAAGACTGGAGTCAGATTTACAGGCGTCTGACTATCCGTAACGACTGCCAAAGATCTACAAACACCAGCCGGGACCAACAGCTTAACGTGATTTTCGAGGCACTGAGGAAACCCGGTATGCCACGATGGTCACCCATCCATAGACCCATATCGTCAAGCGTTGCTTAACCTTGAAGACCGACCTGTGTGGCTGTTATTATTTAGCCGCGAGCTCCTCAAATTATTTTTTAAACAAAATAGGCTCTAATAGCTCAGAACTTTCTTGGCAGGCCATAAAAGAAATGGTGGAAGTAAATGAATAGCTTTGCGCACTTAGAGGCCCTTGTAGCCCGGGGGCCCCATATCTAATATCTATACTCTATACTAATGTTATAAAGCAGAAGAGTTTGTTTGTTTGGTTGGTTGACGGCTGGTTGTAGGCTATATATCATCACGCTATGACCAATAGGAGCGGAGCAGTAATGAAAAATGTAACGCAGACGACGTTGCACGGGTCAGCTAGTCTTTGATACGGCTGAAAGGGCCCTAACTATTTATTTATATTTATTTATTTATTTATTCATCAACAAATGTACATTTGTGTCGAAAATGGTTTTAAAAACCATGCTACGCCACTGGCCGCAACGTACTCTGCTCTTAGTACAAATTGCTCTGCCCTGCGCTACGTGGATTTACGTCACCTACTGCGTCTCACTCAGCATACGCTTAGGTTTAGATAGCTACATTGCATGCTAACATTTATAAAACATGAAGACCATAGCTGGTGTAAGACAGAAATACTTTTTATCCCAGTAGTAACACGTTTCCAGCTATGCTATTCTCTAAAGATTCAGCCTTGCGCACAGCGCTGCCGCAGCGGTGAAACTCAGTTTTGTATTCACTAAGCCGCGTAAAGCTACACTAGCGCTCAAGGCTGTGACGGCCGTGAGTTAAAACTTCCCAACGAACGAGCAAATTGACACTTTTGACAGTTCTTCATACATTTTGGTATTCCCTACGAAAAAACAGCGACGAAGTCGCTTACAGCCTCGCCCACAGCCTCGTTTCGAACTGTCAAATCCAAAAGCTACAAAAATCGCGCGTTCGACTCTTATTTTCAACTTTTTTTACTTAAAAGTATATGAAAATAGCAGCTCGATTGATTATAAAGCTTCATTTATTAGAAGAAGCTAAGAAAAGTGACGATTTGTCGCTCCAAACTCTCTTCTAACTAACCTAATATCTCTCTTTGTGCACGGGAGGGGAACGCACTGGTATGCTTAAAATACACAATGTTCCGTCAGAACAAGCATTATATTATAAAACAATACCTCTAGTAACATAATTTTATTAATATCTCATGTACCTATCGTAAAATATTAATTGTCCAACTTATATGTAATAGCCACATTTGATAAACAGTGAAAATACTTTTCGTACCTAATACTCACATTTCAGTAGGGTTATTTATTTATCCGATTGGTCACAGAACTATCTAAAACTTTCAAAACAATATCTGCTGATACTGACACAAATAAAAGTTTTGAAACTAAAAACTCAAGTAGTTAAGTTAGCGAGTCACGTCTGTTGTTTTTTGTTTACGTTCGTTTTCGTCGTCGCGTTGCGTTGCTCGAAATAGGCAAAAGAATCGCCATTCAGCCTTAAAATGTAACAATTAATAAGCAGTAAATTCTTTACAATACTTTAAGATAGGCATTTATTTTAAATTCTTAACCCCTAAAATTCTCAGCCGAGATTGCTCGATTATGATTAAAAGATTCGTTCTCAAGGCTATATCTCAAGGCTGGCTCATCGACGAGCTCGCCGACGAGCCAGCCTTGAGATCGACCGAGCGTGTAGCGCTGATTCAAATCAAACTGTATTCACTAGCGTGGCTGTGCTCGTCGACGAGTTTCACCGCTGCGGCAGCGCTGTACGCAAGGCTGAATCTTTAGGGAATAGCATAGCAGAGCGAGCGGCACTAGCTCGCGCTCACTCACGTGTCCCGACAGCTGAGCATATTTTGTTCGTTTTCCGAGTGGCTGCCTCCAGTAGCTTCTAACATGCTTGTTTCTTTACGATTATTTCTCACAATACTCAAATTGATAACTCATGCTGCTGAACAACTGAACAACGTTGACCATAAAAATTAAGAAACGCTCTTTCGACTAAGCGTCTTTTCACGGGGTACCTACTTCTTTTCAGCTCGCTGTGTGCCCTGTCAACGAATAAACAGCTGTTCGTTGACACTGGTGGTGGGTTACTGTACAATTACAAGGAGGTAGTAGTTGCAGTAGGTAGCTAATCAGTAGAAAGGTGAAAGATAAGGAAGGATACTAATGATTTAAACAGCTAGGTAACTATAGATAACTGTAGGTATGATAGTCGTGTCACTTATACTATCTCCTGCCTAGGTTAAGAGGGGCCAGCACGAATATTATTTATTATTTATTTATTTATTTAGACTTTATGCACAATAGTGGTACATGGGCGGACTTAATGCAACAAGGCATTCTCTACCAGTCAACCTTTGGGTTAAAAAGACATACAGTAACGTAACGTTAAATTTTACCATAGCTACAATACTCGTTTCATATAATATTTGAAACTAAAAACTCAAGTACCTAGATAGTTTTACTATATTCTAATACTTAAAGATAGGCATTTATTTTAAATTCTTAACCCCGAAAATTCTCAGTCGAGATTGATCGATTATGATTAAAAGAATTTGATTCAAGGCCCTACTAATTCGTCTACGAAACAGCGACGAGAGGCTACAGCTTAAAGTTCGTCGACAAGCACAGCGACGCTAGTGAATACAGTTTGAATCAGCGCTACGCGCTCGGTCGTTCTCAAGGCTGGCTCGTCAACGAGCTCGTCGCAGCTTACAGCCACGAAATTGTCTTTTAGAGAATAGCACTGCAGGACAAATTTTTGCTAGACATTCTATAAGACGTAGCAAAAGCTAATTATCTATACTAATATTATAAAGAGGTAACATTTGTTTGTAAGTTTGTATCTCAGGAACCACTGGTCCGATTTGAAAAAAAAATCAGTATTAGATAGCCCATGTATCGAGGAAGGATATAGGCTACATATCATCACGCTAAGACTAAAAGGAGCCGAGCATTAATGGAAAATGTGACGCAGACGAAGTTGCGTGGGTCAGCTAGTTTACAATAAGTAAATCAGGAAGGTTCATAAACTCACCTGCAGTCTTGATGTCCATCGCAGAAGCACTAGGCTGAACATTTTCGCCTCTTCCGAGCATCTCGTCTTCGGGGAACGTGTAATAATTCCTTTGGAACGGGTGGAGCATCGTCCAAAACATCTTGCCACTTGCTTGCATCGCGATTACGGCATCAGTTTGACGTCGGTTTGACATTGTTGACTTTTTTAATAACGACACCTTTTTGGCAAGTAACTTTTTTTATCCGCTTGGTCGCACGTGTCGCTGGCGAGCATGAGTCACGTGATATAAGATTTGGATAAGGCCTCCTTTTGATGAGTTTGTCTATTTGCTAACTCGTTAATAGGCTTGTCTAAATTAAATTCCAAAGTTTTCATTGTTTTTTCCCCCCTTTTATAACTTTTCGTACTTATAACAGTTAATTACAGGTCGCGAAAGTAAATGCATGTTGAATGAAAAGCTTCTATGCACCCGGTCTGCCTGTTTAAATGAGGATAGATCATAGAATAGCTAACAATAAAGTCAACTAATAAAGTCCGAAGAAGATCTGGCCAAACTGCGAAAAGTGGAATGACTAGTATTTTTTATCCTACTTCTTATTGATTTGTTTTTTATGTATTGTTTCTACCTATTGCGATATGCTGTAATCATATTAAATATTAACACTACCCTACTATTACACAAACATTTACAGATTTATGTTCAACAAACACACAGTTATTTTACATTACTACATTCAACTACCACTAATCTTATAATATTACTACACATTATTTTTCACTACTGCCACTTAAAACAAAAGTGGCCAATTACACATTACACGAATATTATACATACTTACTTTTCGGGTTTTCTTACACTATATTATCTCACACTACAGGTCCCACCAAAGTTTGTCATAAATACATACACCGTAGAAAGTCTTAGCTTCGACAAAATGTGCAAAAGAAACTTTAAATATAAACATTCGATAACCTAACAGATAACATGCAAAATATAGATTCGGTATCTGTGTCGGACTCATCGGTCTGTGATCTTGACAGTTGTATTCCGCCTAATGTTAAGCCAGACTCATCCCTAAAGATCATTAATCAGAATATTCGTAGTATAAAAAAAAATATTGCAGGCTTCCATACATTATTAGCTAGAACAAAAATAGATTGGGACGTAATAACATTAACCGAATGCTGGCTTCCCAATACACATAACTTGCCTGACATAGATGGTTATGATTGCTTCAGCACTGCTAATAATTTCACTCAAAATGAGGGGGTTATTGTATATGTTAAAAAAGAACTTAAGGTTACCGTTGATGAGCCTTCATTCCTAAATGCAAATTGTTTACAAGTATCACTTGATCAGAACACTATACTATTAGCAATATACCGACCGCCAGGCTATAAAGACATTACTAATTTTCTAAACTCATTAAACTCTACATTAACAAATATAGCACGCTACAAAAATATAATAATTAGCGGAGATATCAACATTAATATCCACGATCAAAGCCAAGATTTAAACAAACATTCTTATTTAAATTTATTAGCCTCACATGGACTGCTGCCTGCCCATACATTGCCTACACGTTTGCACGCCTGTCTTGATCATATCGCTTTAAAAACTCAGCGGCCTGCGTCAACACTTGTAGCGCATTCGGCACTAACTGATCATGATACGGTAATATTGTTCCTATCAAATATTTTTTTTAAAACGGAAGTAAAAAAATCAATGATCCGAATCAACCATGAGCAGTTAGATTTTGACATTAAGCAACTCAACTTTAGCGAAGTTTATAGCACACGAGATCCAAATGTTGCTGCTGAGACTTTGGTAAATCTAATAAAAAAAGTTGTAGACGCTAACTCACAAACTGTCAAAGTCCCAAATCGAAAAAAGATTCTGAAGACATGGATAACACCAGGCCTTCTACGGTGTGTCCGACACAGAGACAAACTGCATAAAAAACTAAAAAAAGCACCAGAAAATAACGACCTTAAAATTACCTTTCACAGATACAGAAATTTCTGTAACAAATTGCTAAGGAAAATTAAATCTGAATATGAAAAAAATGAAATAGCTAAGGCAGGGACCAATTCTAAGCTTCTTTGGTCAGCTATAAATAACATAACACACAGAACCAAGAAGAAAGAAACATCGTCTGAATTGTTAAGGTTGTCATCGACTCCTCAACTGTCGGTGAACTCTGTAAATGGTTTTTTCGCTGAGATTGGTAAAAACCTTGCGGAAAAAGTTACGGGCCCAACAGATTCTTCCATTTCACTTTTAAATAATAACTCGCACTCTTTGGTTCTACTACCAACAAGTGAAGATGAAGTTGAAAGACTATTAATGTCTCTTCGTAATGACTGTGCGGTGGGGTGGGATAAAATTTCCAGTCGCCTACTCAAAAAGCATAAAGCTCTAATAGTATCACCTCTGACATACATTTGTAACCTAGCTCTTTCATCAGGCAAATTCCCCAAAGTTTTTAAAAGATCCATTGTATACCCGGTCTTTAAGAATGGGGACAGAAGCCGTGTCAATAATTATAGGCCTATTGCAGTGTTGCCTGCTATGTCTAAGGTACTCGAGCGACTCATGAATAATAGGCTAAAGGACTATCTTGAAAAGCAAAATCTACTTTCCCCAACACAATATGGCTTTAGATCTGGCAAGTCCACGTCTGATGCAGTGCACGACCTTACCAACTATATCGTCACTAATTTAGACAGTAGGAAAAAGGTACTTGGTATTTTTCTGGACCTTGCTAAAGCATTCGACACGGTTTCTGTGCCCATACTTATCCGAAAAATGGAGAACTTGGGAATCAGAGGGGCTCAACTAGAGCTGTTTGCAGATTACTTGAGTGAGCGTACCCAGTGCGTTAAGATAGATGAGTTCATTAGCGAGGAACAAACAGTCACTTATGGCGTGCCCCAGGGCAGTGTACTCGCCCCGACCCTCTTCCTAATTTACATCAACGACCTGGGTATGCTCACACTCCCCAAAGGGAGGATTATAACATTTGCAGACGATACAGCCCTACTCTTCAATGCCGACACGTGGGGTGAGGTCTTTTCAAACGCTCAGCTGGGTTTCAATACTGTGTCGGAGTGGTTACGTATTAATAAATTGACACTTAATGCTGACAAAACTAATTACATAGAATTCACACTAAAAAATAATTATAATACTCCCACAACAGTAGCACCTTATACAATCACAGCACATACTTGTCCTTCACCAAATGAAAGGAATGCATGTAATTGTACATACCTTCATAGCACCCAAGTTGTTAAATATTTGGGTGTATTAATAGATAATACCCTTAGATTTCGGGAACATATAGATGCGCTTAATACTAGGTTACGCAAGCTTATATACGTCTTTAAAACTCTGAGGAATGTGGCAGATGCGAAGTTGAAAAGATCAGTTTACTTTGCCCTCGCTCAGTCATTGCTAAATTACTGTATCGGTGTGTGGGGCGGAGCTCCGAAGTCTGCACTCCTAGTCTTAGAGAGAGCGCAAAGAGCCATATTGAAGGTGTCCTTCTGTCTACCTTACCGTTACTCCACTGAGCTCCTATATAAAGACGCGAAAGTTCTGACAGTGCGACAATTATTCATTAAAAGCATAATATTAAAACAGCACTCTTTGCTAACATACCACCCCTCAGCTTCACAAGGTAAGAGACGATATAGCCCCGTAGATCGCCCGGACATTCGCCTTTCGACACAATTTTCCAAGCGCTTCTTCTGCCATCTCGGTGGTTATCTTTATAATAAAATTAACGGGATGCTACCGATATTCAATCTTAACAAGAATACGTGTAAAATTAAAATAACTTCCTTCTTACAAGAAAGTAACTATGACGACACTGAAAAACTACTTGCGACCTTGGTGTAATAATATGTAACAAACATAAACGAACACATATACACACACAGTAACACACACACACACACACACACATACACACACATAAACCATCACACTTACATGCAAAACACACACACACACACAGACACACATACGCTCACAAACACACAAGCACAATCATACTAACTATAACTTTTGGATAATAATTATGTTTGGGTTCACCCATCAATGTACATTACCAAAATAATGTTATTTACGTAATGCTGATTTCATGTAAAAGGCGGAGTCCTGGTGTCCTGAAACACAGGCTTGCAGCTTAGCTCAGGCACCAGTCTCCCACAATGATAAATTATACTCATAACATTTAATTCATGTACCTACTGTAAATATTGTGGTGAGAAATAAACATATTTTTATTTAAAAAAAAAAAAAAAAAAAAAAAAAAAAAAACATTCACATCATTTTTGGTATACTTTAAAACCTTTATGAGGATCTTATTTTTGCGAGCGAAACTCCACAAACGCTAATGATTTGACATCCACCAATTGATACACAAAGCGGGACATATACGTTCACGATGTAATTCGCTCAATAAGGTTCAAACAGTTTGATCAAATAGTAAAACGAAATTTCTTCATGCCATTTGACGACTATTTTTTATCAAATTTTCCCACAGACATTCATGCCAATTTGATAAAACTATTTCAACCAGCCTGTTTGATCAAATTATTTGACTGTGTACGGCATTAGCGTTCTACTCGTGTTTAAACTTTTATTCTTAGTAACTATACTACCTGCGATCGTTATAATATAATATAATATAATATAATATCCTTGGACATTTCACACAACGCCATACTATAGTCCCAAGCTAAGCAACCTAATGCTTGTGTTATGGTAACGAGATGGCTGATACCTAAACTACTTAAATACATTTTTTTTTTTTGTAAATACATACATATTATAGATAGAAAAACACCCAGACTCGGAACAAATACTTGTAGGTCGTACAAATATTTGTTCCGTGCGGGAATCGAACCCGCGACATGCTGCGCAGCAGTCAATCGCTCAACCACTGCGCTAACCGTGTCGTCAAATTATGTGTCGTTATCCCCTTATTTTTAAAGATAAGTAGTAGATTTTCACCATCTAATTTTATTCGACCTTGTAGATAGCCTTTCCCCCAAAAATAATCTTTCAGATAGGTTCAAATCATGATCATCTGTCACATGTCATTTCCTCAAAACGCGTGGTCTCTAAGTGGTATCGATGTGGTATCACAGTGCTCCGGTATCTTATGATATCTCCGAACTGATACCGATGATATTTCTTCAGTATCTCATATCTTTTGATGCTGTATGCGTGTTGTGCTCACTCTTATCGCGAGGCTTATGTGTATTTTGAACCGTTTTCTTTCTCGGTTCAACTTCCTTCTTTGATTATTTTTATGAAAACACTAAAATATATGCATGTCACTTTTGTATTTGCTAAATCCCAACTTAATTTTTTTAATGTTATAAATGCGAAAGTAACTCTGTCTGTCTGTCTGTCTCTTCTTCATGTCTAAATTACTAAACTGATTTGGATGAAATTTTGTACAAAGATAGTTTGAGACCCGAGAAAAGACATAGGATAGTTTTTATCCCGGAAACGCCACGGAAACGGGAACTATGAGGGCAAATAGGTTAAATATATTCCAGGAGTATAATCACGCGGTCGAAGCCGCTGGCACACGCTGGTCTATACTAATATTATAAAGAGGTAACATTTGTTTGTAAGTTTGTATGTAGGGGGTAATTTCAGGAACTGCTGGTCCGATATGAAAAATTATTTCAGTGTTAGATAGTCCATTTAACGAGGAAGGTTATAGGCTATATATCATCACGCTAAGACAAATAGGAGCGGAGCAGTAATGGAAAATGTGACGCAGACGAAGTTGCGCGGGTCAGCTAGTAAAATATATATTAGCTCTAGTAAACAATTATGAAAGATTTTTTTAAATATCAACATCAGCGAAGTCGGACTTCTCTGTGTATTGAACAAGTTCATCGTGACGCATCGTTTAAAATTGTTAGGTAGGTATCTAGTGTATCTCGTTGTTTGTCAATCAAACAATCTTCTCCAAACAGTAAATAATTATTTATTTTGATTCTGTTTCCAGTGTTAAGGTACAATTCCGATGTTGGCGACCATGACGTGCGATCGCGATGTTTTAATTATTTATTTGAATTGTTCCTTTTTTATTCCGGACGCTTTTATCAGCTCGTCTTTTACGTCGTTCTCACATGTACCTATGTATAATTCCATCCGATGTAATCAAAACTTTGTAACAATTTATTATTTTTAAAAGAGTGACCGTGGAGTTTCTTGCACGTTCTTCTCCATAGAGATCTTCGCTCTGGAACGTGCAAATAGCTTCATCTTTTTGGACCGACCGACCTAGACAATTCAAAAGTGCCTGTAAGTGGTTTAATTGAAATAAATGCTTCGATTCATTGGTTGATTGATTATTTAACGGAATTGTTATATAATAGTAATGATATGATTTCCAGGCAAAATCACTATAGGTATTGATTTCTCTCTATCATTGTAATCTCGCGAGTCAAAGGATATCCGTTGTCAGCGTTGTTGCTTTTCGTAACAAATCGATGTTCACTAACCATAATATTAAATCCTATTTTCTGTTACAGATCAATAAAAACAGAACTTAGGCAGTTTTTATTTAAAGTACCCATTTCTGTACGTCCACTTTGATGAAGTCATCTAATAGGTCTTTTACATACTCGTTCCCATTGTGTATTCTAATTGTATACCTAATCTTAGCTACATCACGGCATCAAGGTTGGCTATCAACAACGAGATTGAAATAATTGAACCGCGAATACCCTTCATTTTTTGTTGCAGCGAATCTATGGGACTCAATATAATCCAATATTAAACTCTTTACCGCAAATCAAGACTTCCTTCCTGTCAATAACATCTACGTTTAGGTAGGTTAGGGTTATTTGTAAAACATCGACAACCTCTGGACTATGTTTCTTGTTTATGTTTTTTGTGTGAACTTTGTTCTATGACTTTTAAAAATTCATCATATTTTATAGTTCATCAGGTTTTCATACAAAAATAAAAATATTTAAATCGAACGCTCCAAATGTTACGAAGTCTATGCGAAGCAAAAGAAAGCACTTTCTTTTTCTTTTTCTCAATCCTGAGAGGTTGTCGGTGTTTTACAAATAACCATGCAGTAGTGTCATTTCAGTTAATGTTAGTCTGGCGCTTTGAGTTCTTTAAGCGGCCTACACAAATGTCCTTACGTCGTCAGTTCGTTGAGCTCGTTTGAGCTACACGATAACTGGCAAATGCTTGCACTGTCTGGACAGGTCCACTCAAATCTGTGTGGTACCTACTTTCCTTAAAATACTACTTCAGACATTAACCTACATGGTTCTCATATGATTTGACCAGTACGATTGTATGGACTTTAAAAGGGACTTTGACCTCTGAGTTTGTTTCGGTGTTTCTTCTCAGAACAGGCCTTATCTATTTTAAAATGACCAAAAAGATTGCCGTGTTATTTACAACCTACTTACAAAATAAATATAATTTATCATTTCCTATGGGACCAACCCCAATATCTCGAAAAATGAATGCTGTAGAGTACATTTTATCGAGGCGCACATAAATATATGGCAGTCAATTTTTTTTTCACGATTTCGGAGTTGGCCCATAGTAAAAGTTTTCACAATAGGTACAATGACCCTTTCGGTAGATATTGCGTTTTTTCTGTTACACGTTGTATAATATTTTTGTTAGCTTATTTGGAAGATCACCATCTGCTGGTCAAAGGCTTCCCTCTATCTCGCCACATCGACCGACATAATGCTCCTTCTCGCATCCGGCAGGCTACCGCAACCTTCACCAAGTCGCCTTCCACGTAGATACAACTAGTGGGAGAGTCTATGCAACTCCGCGATGGGAAATCGTCAAATGACTCCTGACTCCTCCCGCCGACTAAAACCCATTCGTGTTCCTCCTAATGCCCTTTGCGTTCCTCCTAATGCCCTTTGCGTTCCTCCTAATGCCCTTTGCGTTCCAGCGTCGCGATGACTCTTTGTCACAAATTCCGCATTTGTTGTACACCTACCAAGTGTAGTCTTTTTAACCCTAAAGGCACAATTCCAATCTTGGCGCGCTGCTTTGTATGATTTACTATAGAACAGTTACGGGTCTTGTTGGTTGGTCATTGTCGCTGGTCGCGGTCGCCAAGATCGGAATTGTACCTTTAGATTGACTGGTAGAGGACGCTTTGTAGCATTAAAGTCCGCCCATGTACCTACTATTACACATAACGTTTAAATAAATAATGAGGAAAACCTTAAAGTTATGCCATATGGGCTTCTTACATACTTTGTATTCATGTAGCATGTATGTACAGTTTGCAGAGTATTACTGGTAATTCTGCTGGTTCGGAAGTATCCGTTTGGTGTTCTAGGAAAATATTCAACAACAACTTTAACAGTTTGCCTGTTTTTAACCGACTTCCCAAAAAGGAGGAGGTTATCAATTCGGTTGTATGTTTTTTTTAATGTTTTTACTGATAAGGGAAGGAAAAATATGTTTTGCTGTAGTTTTTATGGCATTTGAGTTCCGTAAATGGACCCCAATTTTCCTTAAACTGCACTGCACTTTAAAGGAGCTAATGAACACCATTTATGCTAGCTTTTTATCGTCATGAATGTAAGAGAACACTTAGTCTTTTCTAAGTTCTTTATTGCTGCTATGATTGTTTTGACTTTCTTCGTACTGAAATAACCCTCTAAACAATATGGTCTTCTCTGAAGTGAAGATTATTTATTTATCACAACACTTCTTATAACAGGTTAGAAGTGAAACTGGACAACCTTTTTTTGGGATGGGAAATCATGGAGTCAAACAAATGGAGTTTCAGACTTTTACTGACTAAAACCCATCCATGTTCCTTCATTGCCCTTTGTGTTCCGGAGCCACGGTATCTTTTTCGAATAGTCCCGCAACTCCGGCAGGCGTCGGCCTTTTCGGGCCCCTCCTAATGCTGACACTCTTTGAGGCGCGCGTGGAACACGAATGCGCCGTCGACACGGCCTGTCATAAGACGGACCAGGTGGCCTCCGACGCCTGGGGCGCCTCCCGCGGCGGCCGGGACGAGAGATTCTCTCCCTCTCCCATTCCGTCACCTCCTTCGCTAGCATGACTGCTTTGCAGAAGGAGGTGACGGCGTCCCATTCCGTCTCGCTCCGGACCATGGATTGGACCAGGGCCGGACGCGAAAGGTCGCCGCCGATCGCCGCTTCGAGGACACGACGGTGCTCTGCCCAAGCGGGGCACACCTGCACAGTGTGCTCCACCGTGTCCTCCGGTCGATCCTCGCAGTGGTAACACCCGGGCGTTTCCTCCCGGCCGATTTGGTGCAGGTACCTCCCGAAACATCCGTGTCCGGTGAGGACCTGCGTCAGGCGGAAGGTGAGGACGCCGTGGCGCCTCTCAAGCCACTCCTCAAAGAGGGAACTTATCGCCACCATTGTGACGTGCCCTGCTCGGGGTTGCGACAGTCGCTCTCTCCATGTCGCCATGAGATCGCGCCGGAAGTCTGTCCGCTGAGCGACAATATGCTGCAGCAGCAGAGTTTCCCCCCGGTGTAGCGCCTCCGCGCGTCATTCATGTAGACGCGCGAGGACTACTTATCGCCTCCAGATCCCTTGGCGGCAATCCGGCAAGGAGATTCGCCGCCTCGCGCAAGATCGTGCGATAGCCGCGGGCCAGCCTTACCGCCTTTCAGAAAATGGGCGGGAAAAAGGCAGACTCCGTAGGATTGTAATAAATCTTAATTGGATTATAATTTCTTGATTTACTATGAAAAAAAATCGTTTTGTATAATTATGTCAGCGGAAAGTGGCAGACTCCATAAGATAATAATAAATCTTGATTACATTATTATTTCTAGTAATATTAAGAAAAATCTTTTGTATGGGTATATTCCATCCAAATTCAATAGTTTCCAATAGGTAACTACATTCGTGTCTTATTTTGATTTTTTTTTGAAAATTCCACGCAAATTTTTACAATCCAACGGCGTTTGTCATTTTACGGTGACATATAATAAATTCAATAGTTTCCAATTTATCCGTATCTTAAACGAATCCCAATCTTTTTCTAACAATTCTTGTCGAGTTTCAATGTATTCGATCGTTAATCTTTCTTTAGGACTCTTTTTGAAATTTGCTAATCCTTTAATAATAATATTTTGGGATCGTTTTAGTACGTTAATTAATCCCTCCATTTTTGAGACAAATAGGTACAAGTGTTTAAAACGCAATGTTAGTTTTGTACTGTAGCAAAACTGACGAAATTAAAATACAAGTCTTAAAAAAAATGCTCAAAATTTTGCAAGTGTTTGAAATAAAACCAAATTCTGGCGGAAATCGGGCATAGGTTCCCCGTTCCGTCGTTTTTTAAGAAACTATTTTAAGTCCTTAACTAACACATAAAACACAAGTTACTAAAATCTAGGCGGAAATGTTCTGTCTTAAAATTCTTCAGAAAATGTCTATGTAAATTTCTTAGAAGAAATAAAGTTCAAAATATCTTGTCTTCTGTTAACAAAATAAAATGTACTCACAATTTGCACTTCACTCACACAACACGATGATGGTGGCGCGTCCTGGTGGCGACACGTTGAACTGTTGGCGGTGACGTCAGTCTTCTGATGTCACGTTGAACTGGGGTGTGACGTCCTTCTTGTGACGACACGTTGAACTACTGGATGTGACGTCAGTCTTTGACGACACGTTGAACTACGAAGGTCACCCGTATGCGATCACCACCCGTCTGATCTGGATGCAAGTGGCGCCCTCTGGTGGCCACTTTCCTGCAGCTGCTGCCGAGCGTGTCCACAACACTGGACGGAGCTGTCGCTGCCGATGCGGGGGACCGAGTACTCTTGCCGCAGCGATCCACTGCGAGCAGCGACTGATCAAGAGTTCTGACCGCCCTAGGCTAATTATGAGGACGCGCCCTCGCCAGGTGTATTACGGACGGCCTAAAAAGTAGTGTGTAGAGTAGTAGTGTGAAAATTTTAACATGGTTCATAATAATACCTACAAAAGTTTTCAGATCGATTTGCAAGCGAATTAAAGTTGTCCTTTAATCTGCATGACATTCAACCTTAAGGCGGCAAACCATTTTTTTTCCCAGAACGTAAAGGGCATCCGAAGGAACACGGGTGGATTTTAGCCAGTAAAAGTCTGACAGTCCCTTCCGCCCCACCCAGGACGGGAGGACTCATTTGATGATTTTACCATCCCAAAAAAAAAACCGTACATAAAGGCAAAGTACCGGGGAGTCCCCGCACATCGTTGCCATGTCAATGTGTTTTATTGCGCGCGGCAAGCTGCGCCGAGTGCCTAGTGCGGGTTTTGTTTATTTCGCTTCATAGAACAGAAACGCGCGTATACGTGAAGATTATTTTGTATGGGAATTTAAACAGTGCAACATAAAAGGATAAAGAATAGAATACGATACAGACTCATTTAGCGGCAAACGCGAGAACTAGGTTGCACTGTTTAAATTCCGAATTTCCCATACAAAACAAAGTTATAACGCCCGTTATCGCGAGGCGGATTAAACAAAACTCGCACTAAGCACTCTGTTGCCAGCTCACCCACTCGCTCGCTCGACCACCTACCGATTCGAGTAACAAGGCAGTGTTTGATCCAACCGCGCTTTTAAAAATTTCTAAATTTATTGTTAAAATCTGGGACTCTCAAGCGCATTTAGTTTGTGTTGTCTCGGTCTAGTTGAAATATGTAGGGTAGATGCAATGATAGACTAGATTAATGCATGCGAAGACACGATTTCAGCGCGCCCCCCCCCCCGATCCTCGCGCCCTAGGCTGCAGCCTAATTAGCCTAAGGGTTAATCAGGCCCTGACTGCGAGTACACGGCAATGCGGTCCGGGCCGCACGCGAATCCAAAAATACGGTTGTTTATCCGGTTCCGGTTCGATGGACCAATGTTTAGTACCGCACACGGAGGCTCGTACCCGGTACTTGAAGGGTTGATTTAAAAAAAAAACATTTTCACGCGATTTTTTACAATCTACAGAATTTGCTATATTCTGGTGACAACTTAACATAAATCTATGTACATGACAAGTACCTGCTTCCTCGCAGACAGTTTCCCTGATGCCTAACTAATCTCTTTATCAACATATTAAACTGAGTAATTAAGACACTCCGTAATTAATTACCTACATGCAACACCGCGTGGGTAGAGTCAACATACTTGCCGTAGATAACAATACGACAACAGGTTTAACAAAGATATTAAATCGCAAAAAAACAAAACAGAAATATTGAACAAAACCACCTTCATACCCACAAAAAACTACTACCAACACTGCATCAATCAAAGATTATCCACATCGTGGAGTTCCTTGCACGTTCTTCTCCATAGAGATCTACGCTTTGGAACGTGCATATAGCAATAGCTTCATCTTCTTTTTTGGACCGACCGTCCTTGACAATTCAAAAGTGCCCGTAAATAATTGAAATAAATGATTGAGAATTATCAACATACTTTCTTGAAAACGCTGAAAAACCGGCCAAGTGCAAGTCGGACTCACACACGAAGGGTTCCGTACCTAAAAACCTTAATTTTATAAATTTTTGTCATAATAGTAATACAATACCTATCTGTGAAAATCACAACTCTGTACCAATTACGGTTCTTGAGATACAGCCCGCTGACAGACAGACGGACGAACGGACAGCGGAGGCTTAGTAATAGGGTTCCGTTGGTTACCCTTCGGGTGCGGAACCCTAACGTTCGAACACATTAGTGTGTTGAAACGTCGCTTCACACTTGTGAGCACTATCGGCTCGAGCTCCGTTTCGAATGCACCGACAGAATTCGCCCATTTGTAGGTATCAAAATATACCTGCTAAAATATGCTGTATATAAATCTATAATCCAAAGATTTATCTACCAACTAGCTGATGCACGCAGCTTCGCCCGCTTGACAAATTATATACTAAAACCGTCCTCGAGAACCACTCTATCCATTGGTGAATACAACATCAAAATCAGTGCAGTGGATTTTGAGTTTACCGCGAACAGATTGACAGACAGACGCGGCCGAGGACTTTGTTTTACAATATGTGGTGATGTTATGTCCAGCACTTGTAACTTGACCATTTATCTCCACGAAAGAAAATTTTGAGAACCGCTGTTAAAAATATCCATATAAAAAAGGTGGACATTTTCCAAGACGAGTAGGTACTGAATCATTTTCCGTGATAACGGCTTCTGAATCGTCCAGAAAGCAGTCTGAAAAGTGCACAATAACTACAACGAAAAAGCGCTGTAAAAATCATCTTCCTGCCCTTATCCCATGTTACTTGGGGTCGGCGCAACACGTTTTTTTCTTCCACTCTGCCCTATCAGCCGTCAAACTTTCACTAACTCCCTTTTCTTTCATATCGCTTCTTACACAATCCATCCATCTTTTCTTTGGCCTTCCTCTCCCTCTCCATCCAACCACATTTATGTACATTATTCTTTTAGTTAAATGCGTTTGCTCCTTCCTCTTCACATGACCATACCAAGACAAGCCATTCCCTTTTAACTTTCAGCCGGACGATTCTATAAATATGTCAAAGAGAAGGCTTGGGTGAAGTGATCACGATGTGAGTCATTCCATCTTGATTATGTGGATTGACAGCTCGCGTCGTGATCATTTCACACTTGAAGCCACAGACATATAAATAGTAGCAGACCAAACATTCGCTAAAATTTGCGTAGCCATTACGCACACATAGGGAATGTTGTCATTACAGGGCCGAATTAGGACCGGTTGCCGGTATTATCTAACGATAATGAAACAATCCATACCTATACTTTCTGAAAATCCGTGAAAATCGATATTTTCTGGGTAAATTAAATATAGATTACTTATCAAAAGTCTTAACGAATAGAACCACCCTCTATTCCCGTGGTTATTGTTAAAGGCGACTAAGGGAATATTTTAAGAGGACGATGGGCAGCAGTCCACTCTTCACCTTTTGACGGTGTTTACAAACCGTTGACGGATGTCAGTATCAGCTAGAAGAACCGGCACTGCAGTTATTAACCCGCATGCCCAGTTTTGTAGAACCGAGAGTCAAGGTATTAGTATGTCTGAAAGCTAGTTTAGGAATAAATCAGGATTTGTGAAATAAAAGTAATGTGATCAAGCATTTATTTCAATTAAACCATTTACAGGCACTTTTTAATTGTCAAGGTCGGTCTGTCCAAAAAGTTTAAGCTATTTGCACGTTCCAAAGCGTAGATCTCTATAGAGAAACTCCACGGACACTCTTCTATCTTACACTCTCATAATGCTTACATATGGAGTAAATTCGTTAAACAGTGTAGGAATTGCTCCGGGACGTAATGTTGTTCGATCAAATGATTCTCAAAATGCTTTGAGCAAAGTACACTTGAAGGTCTTGGTTGCCAATCCTGGAGTTTCAGGTTTTTAATCCAGGCATTCCGTAAACTTTCATCCTTAGGAAACCTGGAAAAATATTAGTATGCTCATTTATTGCCTGCTGAATGAAAATTCATCGTTATGTGAGTAGCCTATACTGTATTTATACATATGCCTATGTTCATGTTCTCCATAACACAGACACTGGGTAACATAACATTGATTTTATAATTTATTTTTTATAATAGCATGACATACACTGAAACTACTACTTACAGGTATTTTGGAATTGTATCACCAAAAAAGAATAAAAAATCATACATTAAACTGAGGCTTTATTTGATAATTCAATGGAAATAAATATTTTACATACAACAAATGCAATTAACTAGTTTCGCCTTTGTTGCCGAATTCGTCCCTGACTAATTGAACAGGTACTTGAGCTGTCACTTGATGCCACTTTCTGACTATTTTGTCCTTGTTATGGTTTATTTCTTTAGTTTTAGGTACAAATCGCATCTTTGTTAAAAACTGTATGTAAAAAACGAATAAACAGTATCGAAACATTTGAATTCAGTCAAGAAAGCACTAAGATTTCCCAAAACTTACCGATGATAGGTCAATCCAGGTGTTTTGTGGACGCTAGCACTGTCACAGCGATACGCACAGCACTTCACCATTTTATTTTACCGTCCTTGTGTATTTTATGTCCCAAACAAGTAGTATTTTATTAATTTTAACACGATTGAAACAGAACGTATGTAGCTTATCAATATGGCGGCGCGGGTTAAACAAGCTACGCGTCAAATTTTGTCTATGTATGAGTCAGTGTGACAACACGTGACAGAACGAGACACGCTTATGAAAAGTCACTTAGAAAAAAAAGGATAAAGAATCATACCATATAAAAAAATATATCTACGTATTAATGTTTGGTCTGCTACTATTTATATGTCTGTGCTTGAAGCCTTACTTCAACATGCTTACCACACTGCAGGAAGATTGCTCAATACTGGTCGAACAAAATTTGATAGGTGTCAATCGACACGAAAAGAAGAAGAATGGAAAAAATCCGAAGAAAACTGGAAAACTTATCGCACAGACACCATAGACATGCGTATTGATAACGTACAGGGTCTGTGTTTGTTTCATTGTTTGACAGCATCAAACATAATACTGGTCACACACACTTCTTCCGAGAAATTCCACTGCCCAACGAACTGACACATGTTCTTACTATGTCAAGTATTCTTTATTTGATTGTTTGTAATCTCAAAACAAATATGTGGGTTCTAGGTTCTGTCCCACATTTCTTTTTGCGCTGGATTGGAGAATACACTATAGAGTTCAGTGAAAAACCCCGTTGTTCGATTTGGAAGATTTATTAATCACAATACACAGTCATATACACAGTTATAGGCATAAATCACATAAGAGTTAATTAAAAGTCAATCACAAGAGTTTCATATAAGAGTCAAATAGAAAGATCACATAAAATAAGGCACATAAGAGTCATAAGAATAAGGCACATAAGACAAGTAAATAAGAAAATATTAAAACATTAAAACCAGAATACTGAACCATACTATTTACAATAAGAGAGATCTGTAGAACTGTTCAACTGTATACACTGAATTAAAATGCTAGGATTCTCCTAATATATGTTCGTTCCTGTGGGCGCAAGTAGTGATGGATTCGCCCTACTGAAGACCAATCGATGTTCGGTGGGTTGGGCCTGATTTTGGTCTGACCAATCACAGCCCTCTGTCCTTCGTTCAGGTCTGGACAGGTTCGGACAAGTTTCGACTTGTCGAGCAGACCGTTGGTGCTTCCTAATTAGCATATTTTTATGTATGAAAGTATCTTATAGTTTGTTTAGAGAGAAATTAATCAGAGATCAATGTAAACAAAGAGTAACTAAGATTATTAAAGACTATTTACAATGATTTTAGGCTAATAAGCTTCTAATCAGTTGGTTTGCGTGGGCGTCCTGCACATTCCTCCCGCCGTGCGTCGTCCGCCGCTGACGACGCAGTCGTAGATGGTGCAGGATCGCTGCTCTCGATCGGGAGCACCACTATCTTCTTTACTGGACGTCGTAGGGTTCCTCCTTTTGTCGTCACGTCCACCGTTCGTATGACTCCGTCCGGACCGGGAAACGTAGCGCTGATGCGTCCTCTGATCCATACGTTTCTTGGAAGGTTCCCATCCACAATGAGCACTAGGTCTCCGACCTTTGGAATCGTCCCCTTGGTGTGTGGCTCTCTGCGATTCCGTAATTCTGGGAGGTATTCTGTAAGCCATCTGTTCCAGAACATATCGGCGAGTCTTTGAGCCGCACGCCAGCTTGCTCGTAGATGCAGGTCACTGTCGCTGAATTCTCCTGGCGCCGCGATGCGACCCGGACCACCCAAGATAAAGTGATTGGGTGTCAGGGCTTCCGGATCTTCAGGGTTCACGGACACGTGAGTAAGTGGCCGGCTGTTCACGGTGTGTTCGGCTTCAAGGAGTAGTGTGTGAAGCACTTCTTCGCTCGGGAAACGCTCGTTCAAGGTGGAGTTCAGTGCTGTCTTTACGGATCTCACCATGCGTTCCCAGGCGCCCCCCATGAAAGGAGCTCCAGGTGGGATGAATCGCCAGTCGATCATCTTCTTTGAGGATTCTTCTGCTATGGCTGCGAAGATGGCGGTGCGAAGTTCTTTTTCAGCACCATGAAAATTAGTCCCGTTGTCGGACCACAGCTGTGTCGGACATCCGCGCCGCGCTATCATGCGACGCAATGCCATGATTGCAGAATCCGTGTTGAGCGATGCCACAAGTTCGAGATGAATGGCTCGTGTTGTGAGGCAGGTGAATAGGGCAACGTATCTCTTCTGATGACTACGTCCCACAGTGACGGTCAGTGGCCCGAAATAATCCAATCCAGTGAAGGTGAATGGCCTCTGATGGTGCGCTAGGCGACAGGTCGGGAGATTTCCGGTCATCGGCTGCGGAGGGACAGCTGTCTTTATGCGACATCGCAGGCATTTACTGACAATATTTTTAACTGTCGGTCGTAGACGGAGCACCCAATGTTGTTGACGGCATTCATTGACTGTCATCTCGGTGCTTGCGTGGTGCAGCTGGCGGTGGACATGCTCGATCCACAATCGCGTCGCACGATGATCTCCATCAAGGATCATTGGTTTCTTCAAGTTCTCTGTGATGTCCGTCATGACTGTTATCCTGCTCTTCAGGTGAATCCCTCCCTTTATGAGTTCTATACTCAACGCGTTCAGGCGACTGCTTTGTGGTAAGGGTTTATTGTTCTTCAGGGCTTCTATTTCATCTTGGAAAGATTCGTCTTGCGAAGCTCGCAGGATCAAGTTCTCGGCGTTGTGAAGAAATTCGGCGGCAAGAGGTAAGTAA
Organism: Ceramica pisi; assembly: GCA_963859965.1. Classification (NCBI taxonomy): domain Eukaryota; kingdom Metazoa; phylum Arthropoda; class Insecta; order Lepidoptera; family Noctuidae; genus Ceramica; species Ceramica pisi. Next base: position 5,363,476 of record OY982538.1, read on the forward strand.
ATGTTTGTGGTCTTTCGTTTCTCTGCCGTTTTGACTGGCAATGTTCGTTTGTTCCTTTTCCAGTCAGGATCGTCGCTATTATTTTTCTTGGTTCTTTTGTAGTTAATTTTCTGTTTTGATCGACAAAGATGCAGGAACTGTAGAATTCTTGCTGTAGCTCGCAAGTATTTCTCCCAGCGTGAAAATCTGTTGACGTCTGGTATGGCTTCTTTGATTTGTTCGTTCTTGTTAGACAAAGTACAGGTCTTCTCTTCCCCTGTGATTATAATGGGGCCTTTGTCATCGCTTGGCCAAGTTTTCGGGGGACCGAGGAGAAATTCTGGGCCTTTGAACCAACGATGTTCTTGACAGTAGTTCTCTGGTACGTCTCTTGTGGCGTCGTCTGCTGGGTTCAGTTTTGTTGGTATCCAGCTCCATTCGTTGGTGGAGCTATGTTCTTCGATTGCCGCGATGCGATGAGCGACATACGGCTTATAGGATCTGGATCCTGTCCTGATCCATGACAGTGTAGTTCTACTGTCAGTCCAGAACGTGGTTGATTCTGGCTCCTGTTCATGTTCTTCTTTAACTGCTGACGCTATGCGTGCGCCAATCACTGCTGCTTGCAGCTCCAAACGAGGGATCGACATCAGCTTCAGTGGCGCTACCTTGGCTTTGGCTGTGATTAAGCAGACGTAGATTCTTCCGTCTTTTGTGACTGTTCGCCAGTATGCTGCTGCTACGTAGGCTGATTCGCTAGCGTCTGTGAACACGTGGAGTTGTAGGGACTCTGTGGCGCTGAAACCTGGGTATGTTCGTGGAATGGACATGTGTTCTAACTTCTTTAAGTGGATGAGCCATTTCCTCCAGCTGGCGGCCAGGTCACTATCCAGGGTTTCGTCCCACGTTGTTCCACGACGCCAAACTTCTTGTAGTATCTGCTTAGCTCGGATGGTGACCGGAGACACAAGTCCCAATGGGTCAAACAGGGACATCACTATTCTTAGAGCTTCTCTTTTTGTCGGTGTCTCGTTCTGTAGGACGTTCTGAGGGATACGCGCCAGATTTAAGTTGAAGGCGAGCGAGTCATCTGTTGGTTTCCATATTAGACCGAGAACTCGTTCTGTCTTGATGCTGTCGTCCAGCTGAATTGTGTCTTCGGTTTTGGCGATTTCCCCTAGTGCTTCTAGAAGGGCGGTGGAGTTCGATGACCATTTCTTGAGTTGAAAATGCGCTTCTTTATGAATGTCGCGCACGGCTTGTGAGACTTTCACGGCTTCTTCTAAAGTTTCAAAGCTATTCAGATAGTCATCCATGTAATGCTTTCGTTTGATAGCGTTTACTGCTTCTGGATGTTCATGCTGGAATCTCTCGGCATTCGTGTTTTTTACGTAGATTGACGTCGCTGGTGAGCAAGAAGCTCCGAAAATCAGTGATTTCATGCGGTATTGTTTTGGCGGCTGGTCATCTCTTCGTTCTCCTCGCCACAAATATCGCAGGGCGTCTCGATCTTCGGGTCGTAGTTCTATTTGCAGGAACATTTCGGTGATGTCAGCAGTCACGGCGATTGAGTGCTGACGAAAACGCATTATCACTCCTGGCAGTGATTGTAGTAGATCTGGGCCAGTGAGTAGTTGGTCGTTCAGTGAGACTCCTCTAGTTTTAGCTGCAGCGTCGCAGACGATCCTTAGCTTGTCCGGTTTCATGGGGTTAAACACGGCAAAGTGGGGTAGGTACCATGTTCGACATTTTGATGTCGTGAGTGGAGCTGGTTCGGCATATCCTTTTGATACAAGTGCTTCCATCTGTTCGGTGTACCTCTTCTTTAGTTCTGGATCTTTGTCTAGCTTCTTCTCTACACTAATGAGTCTGTTCAGAGCGTTGTCATAGTTATCTGGCATTTTGAGGTTTTCATCTCGCCACAATAATGCCGTTTGATACCTTCCTTCTGGAGTTCTGGTCGTGTGTTGTTGCAGGATTCGAAGAGCCTTTTCTTCAGGATCATTGGCGGGCTTCTTCGGGTTGACTTGCACATTGTCCATCGTGATGTATTCTCTCACCAGCTCATGAAGTTCGTTGTCTGTTTTAGCATGTCTGATGAAGTTCACTCTGTGCCCAAGTGCTCGTGTGTGGCTGCCATGCAGGACCCAACCCAATGGCGTTAGTGAGGCCACCGGTTGACTCTTCTTTCCTGTTCTGACCTCCGTTGCAATGAGGAGATCCCAGTTGTCTTGGCCAATCAGAAGCCTAGGTCTTGCATCTTCTGTTACTATATTGATGTCGCGAAGATGTTCACAGTCTCGGACCGCTTCTTTTGGAATTCTTTGTGCGGCTAATTCTAGCTGCTTGATGGTTCTTGCATGTAGTTTGCGTTCGGATGTGTGAAGGCCTTTGATGAAGAAATTCACTCTTCGAGATGACACGTCGACTGTGGGTTCTCCGTCGAATGATGCTATTCGAAGTGGTTCGCTTGATCCCTCTGCTCCAATTTGATTGGCTAGGCTCTCGTCGATCAGAGTTACTGTAGAGCCATCGTCAAGGAGTGCGTGGGTGTCGACAGCTCCCGCCGGTCCAGAGAGGTGTACTGGTATTATTTTGAGAAACGATACCTTCGGTGTCCACATTGAATGGACTTTCTCTTGTTCTTCTTTGGGGCAGTCGGTTTCTTCCTTTTTCTTAGTCGCTGCGCTAGTGGCGTGTAGCATCTTGTGGTGTAAATGCACACAGTTGTCTATCTCGCATTTCTTCGGTTTACAGCTGTGTTGTTTTGATCGGAATCGGAGACAACGAAAACACAGGCGATGTTTCTTTGCGATGTCCCATCTTGCATCAATAGTTGCCTTCTTGAATTGCTCGCATTCCACTATGTTGTGCCCCTGTTGGTTACATAGGCCACACTTCGGTTTGTTTGTTTCTTGTGTGGCATGTACTCGTTGCTGACGTCGATGTGTGTTCTGAGGAGTTGGGGTCGTCGCAGCGATGTTCTCTGGTAATGCATAGGGGCTGCATATTTCTGCTTCGATCTTGATGAACCGGGTAAACTTCAGAAGGTCAGGTTCATTTCTGGGTTGTGCTGCTGAGAACTGGTACCATTGTCTTTTCAGGGTCGGGGTAAGTTTCTCGACCATGGCTTTTGTGACTTCTGGGTTGAAGAGGTAGTACTCACAGATGAGTGCTTGCATAGTCCCAACTATGTTTTCCACTTTGGTGGCGAAGGTGCAGACTTCACGCGGAGATTCGGTGAGGCGAGGTAAAGATCGGAGTCGTTCCATCTCGGCCATCGCTATTGAGTCTGGTCTACCGAAGCGTAGCTCGAGTGTCTTCATGATTTCGTTCGGATCTGCGTTCACTATTAGTAAGCCTTGCACGGCTTCCTTCGCTGTACCTCTCAGACTTCTTCTAAGTCTTGACATGTTTTCTATCGCTGAGAGTCGATGAGCTGTTTCACAGTAGGCGGCTCTGAAGGTTAGCCAGTCTTGATGAGCTCCGTTGAAGCAGGGTAGTTCGCTGTGTTTCATTGGTTGCTGGTACTGTGCGGTCTGCACAGCTTGCGTGATTGCAGCGGCAAGTTCCCTCATGTCCGTCCTTTGTTCTTGAACGGACAGTGTCTGCATGACGTTGGCTGACGGCACAGGTGGAGGTACCCAGGGCATGGTATTAGGCCCTGGATGATGCTGCGCCGTAGTGTAGATCGGTCGCCATGAAGAGTTCGTTGCCACGTATGTTGAGTACTGTGGCCAGGCTGCGGTGACTGCTGGCAGCGGGTTCGGGTTCTGCTGCCAGGCTGCGGCGGCAGCTGGCGGCTGGTTCAGGTTCTGCTGCCAGGCTGCGGCGGCAGCTGGCGGCTGGTTGTTCGTGTTCTGCTGCCAGGCTGCGGCGGCAGCTGGCGGCTGGTTCAGGTTCTGCTGCCAGGCTGCGGCGGCAGCTGGCGGCTGGTTCAGGTTCTGCTGCCAGGCTGCGGCGGCAGCTGGCGGCTGGTTGTTCGTGTTCTGCTGCCAGGCTGCGGCGGCAGCTGGCGGCTGGTTCAGGTTCTGCTGCCAGGCTGCGGCGGCAGCTGGCGGCTGGTTGTTCGTGTTCTGCTGCCAGGCTGCGGCGGCAGCTGGCGGCTGGTTCAGGTTCTGCTGCCAGGCTGCGGCGGCAACCACTGGCGGCGGGTTCAGATGCGGCTGTTCAGTCGCTAGGTTCGGCTGCCAGGAGGCGGCGGTACTCACTGGCAGCGTGATGTTCGAAGGCGCCCCTAATATAGGCGTAGTGTTCCTAGGTGCAGGTTCAGTATTCTGGTTTTCAGATGGTGGCTGCGTGGCGCTGACTCCCGCCGGTAAAGTCGCCGGAATGGTCCATGACACGGCGGCGGTCACTGGGACTGTAGGTTCGGTCGACGACTTTACTTCGGGTTGATGCGGCTGGTCGGTTATGGCGAGCAGCTGACTTGTTTGTAGCCACGTAGTCACTCGATGATCATTTCCCATTTCTGAGTTGACAGAGGATAAGTCATCGTCCGTAGATTCAGCCTCTATTTCGGCCAGACGCGCGGCGGCTAACTCTGCTTGACGTTGTGCTAACTCGGCCTTAGCTTGGGCTACGCGACGCGCTTTCGATTGTTTATCACTATTTTGCGACGTAGGTTTACTGCGGCGACCACTTTTTTTATTTTCACTCGAGATATTTTGTTTACTGCGGCGATCACTTTCTTTATTTTCACTCGCGATCTTTTGTTTCGACACTGTACATTTCACTGTAGACGCGGTCGCGTCGGGCGCCTCTGAGGTCTCAGCTGTCGTACCTGTAGCCTCCGTGGTGCACGTTTCAGTGGTTGTCTCGGTAGTCGTCTCGGTAGCCGTTTCAGCGGTCGTCTCCGTCTCGGTAGCCGTTTCAGTTCGTTCTGTAGCCGTAGTTGACGCCTGGCCGCGTCTTTTCCCCGTAGACCTCGTAACTGGCATTGTTTCTTATTTAAATCTTCAAAATAAGCTCGATGGAGTCTTCTTGATAGTGAATTTCTCAGATCCGGCTCGAAGGACCAATATGTGGGTTCTAGGTTCTGTCCCACATTTCTTTTTGCGCTGGATTGGAGAATACACTATAGAGTTCAGTGAAAAACCCCGTTGTTCGATTTGGAAGATTTATTAATCACAATACACAGTCATATACACAGTTATAGGCATAAATCACATAAGAGTTAATTAAAAGTCAATCACAAGAGTTTCATATAAGAGTCAAATAGAAAGATCACATAAAATAAGGCACATAAGAGTCATAAGAATAAGGCACATAAGACAAGTAAATAAGAAAATATTAAAACATTAAAACCAGAATACTGAACCATACTATTTACAATAAGAGAGATCTGTAGAACTGTTCAACTGTATACACTGAATTAAAATGCTAGGATTCTCCTAATATATGTTCGTTCCTGTGGGCGCAAGTAGTGATGGATTCGCCCTACTGAAGACCAATCGATGTTCGGTGGGTTGGGCCTGATTTTGGTCTGACCAATCACAGCCCTCTGTCCTTCGTTCAGGTCTGGACAGGTTCGGACAAGTTTCGACTTGTCGAGCAGACCGTTGGTGCTTCCTAATTAGCATATTTTTATGTATGAAAGTATCTTATAGTTTGTTTAGAGAGAAATTAATCAGAGATCAATGTAAACAAAGAGTAACTAAGATTATTAAAGACTATTTACAATGATTTTAGGCTAATAAGCTTCTAATCAGTTGGTTTGCGTGGGCGTCCTGCACAACAAATGAGCATCATCTCTCCGTCATAAAAGTAAACAATGAAATAGCTGTTTGATTTTATTTAAGACAGAAGAATTCACATGACGAAATTCATTAGTTTGCGCGAGCAAGGATTTTAAAAAGACAAATGAAGAGCAAAGTTGCCTCACCTTGGAAATACATCAAAACAAGATAGGTGTGTCCTGACTTCTAAACAGGTGTCTTGGGCATGATCGAAGAAATCGACCGTGACTTTGGCGTGATCAAAAATACGAACGCCTGTGTCATTTAAGTCGATGTGCGACGAGAAAACTAATATTTTTAACTTCTCCAGGTTTCCTCAATTGCATAGATAGCCTAGTTGTTCAAACAGGAATACTTAAATACCCATTTATTACAGATTGATTGGTGAGATTTAGGCCAAGAGTTTCCCCGTTTTGCATAAAAAAAAAAAAAAAAAAAAAAAAAAAAATAATCGCCAAAGGTTTACAAGAGATACATCTTGTAAACAACAGTCTAACTTACAGGCTTTTCAGTACCAGTCTTCTCAAGGTTCAATCATCCCTTTGGCTCTCTTAACGCTTCATTATCTACCTCAATACCTCATCATTTCAAACGAAAGACCCCCCTCTGCAGGACATAGGCGACCTGCTTAGCTAGCACTGCTACTTAAGGCGGTACCCTGAGCAAATAACCTTGAGCATTTTTTCCCTCAATAACAGCGCAAGAGATACAGTAGCGAATACGCTCAGAATGTTGAATAAAATCGTTATAAAATCTAATTTTGGTCGTTTGAAAAAAATACTTCTACCAAAATGTTCATAATTAAATTGCCTATCCATTAGTGTAAGTGCAAAATCAAAATAATCGTTAGTTTTCGAGAAGATGCATGTTTCCAGTAATTTTTTCTCATTTCTGTGGTTTCGTTGTGAGGAGATTACTTAAACATTATACTTAATAATAAAAAATAAAATCTACCATTTTGAAGCCAAGATTATGTAGAAATTCAATGTATTTTTTATTAATTGATGATGAACGACAAGTGAGCTGTCAAACCATACAAAACAAAATGGCATGACGGCTCACTTGTCGTTCACTGCACCTATTATGTGATCACGGTGAGATGTCGACAGAATCGACCAGCTGTAAATATGTCGAAGTGAACATCATCTCTATCTTGATTACATGGATTGACAGCTCACTTCGTGATCACTTCACCCAAGTGTTCACTCCGACATGTAAACAGAATCGCACTGCTTCTCCTAAGTAAGCATGTTCGCACTGAAACCTCCATTACCACACCTCATTCGTCTCATACCACTCCACACTAATCTCCCGACACACTCGAACTGATAAAACCGTTCGTAGTAACTGCAGCCCTGCTCAGCCAATGAGCGCCTCGCATTCATTCACGCCCTCGTCTCATGGGTGTCATGAGATCTCTCAGTGCGGTCCATGCCTCTCTCACAGTCGTGTCACTGAGATATGATAAAATGATAAGTAATCTTGCTAATTCCATGACAAATAGGAATCTAAATCCTTTGTAGCCGTGCCTCCGAGATGTCTTATGTGACATAGGGTTAACACCTGTTTTTGTTTAATTTATATCATGATTTTTTCCTGGATTTGATTCGAGGTCAGGCAAAAAGGGGCCGTTCACGTATTCCGTAAGCACTAATTGGGGGTGGGGGGTCTAACTAAACTATGCTTATTTTTGATGACATGGAGGACGGGGGGGGGGGTTTAATGGTGATTAGTCACCAATATTTACTTATTTAGCAAATCTGAAAAAACGTACGTAGTACTTGATTTTGAACGGCCCCAAAGTGTTTATTTTATTATTTTATTTTATTTATTTTGTTTGTGTGTGTGTGTTTGTGTGTTGTGTGTGTGTTTGTGTTTTTTTTATTATTTGTGTGTTTTGTTTGTGTGTGTGTGTGTGTGTGTTATTTTTTTTGTGTGTGTGTTGTGTGTGTGTGTTTGTGTTGAAGGGTATTAGCGTTAAATTCCGCTGTGACAGCCCGGAGTTCGGAAATGGGTGGTGTGACACCCCATGCCTCGGAAAGCACGTTGAGTGTTGATGATTATTTAGCAGGGAATGAAGGAGAATCAAAAGAATGCCAGTCCTGCTTCTTCCTGTCATCGTGGTTACTTTTAATTTGTTCAGGGCTTGCGGTTGAGGTTACATAACTTGCAGGGTATCTGAATCCCAAGCCCTTTAATCAGCTTCTAAAATCCACTTATTTTTGGGAAATTTATTTCCCTACTTCTCCATTCACGGAGTTATTGGCCTAAGGACGTATGGAAATCTAGGGATACCGATATCGCACTATGTTGCCACCTCGAATTTACAAACCAAAACATTACCGACCGTCTGGGGCGAGGTCAGATAAAAACTGGGTGTTAGGTCGTGATGCAACTTAGGAGAGGCCTCAGCAACATTTAAATAATACAAACGGAATCTTCAAAAACCCCAATTGACGTCTTTGTGCTGTTATAGCAATCGCTTTCATCAACTTGACGGGTTTCCCAAACAAGCTGCCAAAATTCCGCCCAGTATTTTTCCTATCTCCATACCCTAGTAATTACTGGTTTAGAAACTACAAGAACTTGAATTATGATAACTATTGATATTGAGTACTAACTGCCGCTCACGGCTCCGCCCTCGTGAAGCTACATAAATAAATGAATATTTTTATTTCCATCAAGGTAGGTGCAACAATTTCTTAATGTAGTAACAATTTAAATCTTAAGTAAGCTTGAAAATGATCCCAAGGGAATATCATCATCATCTGCCTAGCCTTTTCCCAACTATATTGGGGTGGGCTTCCAGTCAAACCGGATTCACCTGAATACCGGTATTTTACGTGATGTAGTTGCCTACCAGACCTCTCGTATCACGGTAGATCTTGGCAAAGAAATATACTTCCAGGATAAAAAGTAACCTATCTATTATTCCAAACTATAATCTACACGTGCCAAATTTCATCAAGATGCGTTCAGCCGTTCTGACATGATTGAGTCAAAATTCAATCTCTCACATAAAAAATTCCATAAAAATCGGTCAAGCCGTTTCGGAGGAGTTTGATAACATATGGAACTCCTCCGAAGCGGCTTGACCACACGAGATTTTTATCTATACTAATATTATAAAGAGGTAAAATTTGTTTGTAAGTTTGTAAGTTTGTATGTAGGCGGTAATCTCAGGAACTACTGGTCCGATTTGAAAAATTCTTTCAGGGTTAGATAGCCCATTTACTGAGGAAGGTTATAGGCTATATATCATCACGCTAAGACAAATAGGAGCGGAGCAGTAATGGAAAATGTGACGCAAACGAAGTTGCGCGGGTCAGCTAGTTAGATATATACAGATTTATAAAGGTTAATAAATATTCTAGAAACCCAAAAAACTATTTTAGAATTAGATTTTTCAACTGAATAATTTAGATAAACTGGTTCCGTGTTGTTCTGTTATGTTATTTAAAAATGCTATTATTTTGTCGAGATTCTTTATTATAACTTGTTGATAGATATTTTTAGATAATCGGTAAACTGTTGTGACGTTGATTGAGCAAAAATGGAATTTAAAGTGACGTGGCAAGGAACGTGTTGAACACAACGGCTTGAATTAACATAATTATTCAAATGTTAATTTAAGCGGTTGTGTTCAACACGTTCCTTGCAATAACTAAGGGTCTAAAACGGCCACTTAGCAGAGTCAGAAAGCACATCTCGCTACCCGTCACTGTCAAATTTTCTCAATCAACCTCTCAGACCAATAATCAACCTTGAACTTAATGCGGTAGCTATAAAGATGAAAATTAAATTTAACAGATTGTTGTGTGGATAATATTATGATCCTAATATGAATTTGCTAATTTGGATTTTTTAGAAGCGCTGTAAAAATCCCCAGTACATGCAATCCCTTGGTAGGCTTAATGAAAGGGCTAAGTAAGCTAGTTAAGTTCTCGTAAATATGGCAGATAATATCGTAAGCGATTCTGTGTTTCGACTTCGACATGTTTACAGCCGGTCGATTCTGTCGACATCTCACCGTGATCACTTAGGTGGAATGAACGACAAGTGAGTTGTCATTCCATTTTGTTTGTATGGCTTGACAGCTCTTTTCGTGATCACTTCACCCACGCCTTCACTTACCGGCAGAATCGACCGGCTGTCATTCCATCTTGATTGCGTAGATTGACAGTTCACTTCGTCATCTATATCTATACTTCTATACTAATATCTATACTTCTATACTTATATAATAAAGAGGTAACATTTGTTTGTAAGTTTTTAAGTTTGTATGTAGGGGGTAATCTCAGGAACTACTGGTTCGATTTGAAAAATTCTTTCAGTATTAGATAGCCCATGTATCGAGGAAGGATAAAGGCTACATATCATCACGCTAAGATTAAAAAGAGCCGAGCATTAATGGAAAATGTGACGCAAACGAAGTTGCGTGGGTCAGCTAGTGTTTACATAATCGTACTGCAACTGGTAGGTACATAATCAGCCCGTCGATTCTGTTGACATCGCACCGTGATCACTTAGGTTGAGTGAACGACAAGGGAGCTGTCATAGCATCCTGTTTGTATGGTTGGACAGCTCACTGCAGGACTTGGTAGGTATGTATGTAGGCATTAGGAATGCGCAGCCAATAAGAACGCACACCACTTTTTACAAAAGGTCTAAGTAATGGCTATTATATTCCGAACTGTAGCCTGTGTCGAGCTCTATAAAATTCTCATGAACACTGGACAAGCCCTCTACAGTTTGCTGACAAAAGGTGTGTCCATGTCGGGAATAAAACTGCATGAACAACAACGCCGCAAGTTTTTACTTTACGACCACTTCATTTTTAGGGTTCTGTACCAACTGGTACCAAAAAAAGGGTAATCTACGGAACCCTATTACTAAGCCTGCGCTGTCCATCTTTCTCTCTGTCAGCGGGCTCTATTCAAGAATCGTAATACGTAGACAGTTAAAATCACAGAGAGTGTGTGTAAAAATTAAGTATATTTAAAAATTAAAGGGGGGCCTCCATACAAGAAACGTGTATTATTCGGTTTATGGTACGGAACCCCCGTGTGACAGTCCGATTCGCACTTGGCCGGTCTTTTCCTAAGCATATTATGCATGAACGTATATATGTCACCGGAAAATGGCAAACGTGGTACCTAAGATTGTAAAAATCGCGTGAAATTGTTAACTATTTCTTCTAAATAAGACACGGATGTATTGGAAACTATTGAATTTGGAATGGATATAACGATTGAAAACAATTTTTTCATAATATATCGAGAAATTATAATCTAATCAAGATCCATTAGAATCTTACGGAGTCTGGCACTTTCCAGTGACATTATATAAATATACCATAATATAAACCTTGTAAGGATTGAGGAACCATTTTGAATCGCACTATTGTGTTTTTCAAATCCTCAAATCGCATACATCGTAGACTTTGTCTCCGTCATCTTTCATCTCTGCCCAAGACTAGAGTCAAGAGCAAACCCATCACAAATAAAACTAAAAAAAAAAAACACGCTACCCGTCACTGTCAAATTTTCCCAACCAACCTTGAACCTTTAATTATCCTGTTTCTCCTCTGTTCTACAAAACTTCTGCCCCTAACGGCTTTTATCTTTGTTCGATGACTCTCGGCAGTAACTAATTAGAGAGAAACACACTCGCTTGCTACGTGTTGTATCTTATTTGTATTTTTATCAAGATAAGTCAAACTCATCATGGCAGATAATATTTAAATAGTCATGACAGCTCTAAGCTGTAACGGTGGACCAGTCAGGAAATACCAAATACTTCAGTCAGCAGCAGATATCTCTCCATTGATAAATAACCCTCTTTAACGGAAATGAAGAGAGTTGAAGACAGAGGCGGATCCAGAATTTCGGTTAGAAGGGGAGGGGATATTTGTCTCTCTCTACAATTTATACGCAAGTATAACGAATACGATTTTTTTTATGTCTCGTTGGTATAGCTAAGGTATCGTAATTCCAGATGCGAGAGCAAGCGAAGAAGGTCGAAAATCTTAGCACACCGTCTCGGATCAGCTAGTCTATTCTGTAAATAACCATTTCGATATCGACTTCACCTGAGTGACTAAGCTTACAAAGTGAACTTTATTTCACACACCATAAGGTCTTATATTTGTACGAATTTGAAACTCACCTCGGATTCCGCTGTCGAGACACAAAATGTTGTTACAGAATAGCACTACTGATTAGATTTTCTCATAACCATTCAGACTTCTAAAGTAGTTTCTTTGTCAACCTATGCCTAGAATACTTATTAACAATGATGAAAACGAGATAGAAACTTGGGTCTAAGGTAGATTAGACTTTTTAAACTAGTTGCAGTTACTAGAAGTTATAGAATGTCAGCCAGACTCAATCAACTTCCAAACTCCAGGCTACACTGAAAAGTTTTTAATAGAAAATCAGAATCTGACTGCCCAATTCGGGAATCGAATCCAGGTCCCCACGTTCAGCAGCCGTGCGACCACAACGACGAGACTGTCTTAAGCAAGAGAGAGCAATTGTGAATGCCAGTTGGCCTTTTTTTTAAGGATAGGATGTCATCAAAGCAGAAAGGAGTATCAGATTCTTGCTAAACGCTATCCGTGTTCCTCCTCATGCCCTTTGCGTTTCAGGGCCGCAGTGATTTGAACACAGTCTTTTGAACAAATTATTACGCAACCTTGGCAGGCACTGGCCCTAGCGAGCCCCGTGTTCTATACTGACATCTCTTTGAGGGGCGCGTGGAAATGGTACGCCGTCGACCCGAGTCTAGCTTAGATCGGACTATCGCCGTCCGCAGGCCCACGCCTAGGGGTGGTCGGGAATCGCCCTGCGACTCCCGACGCCCGGGAGGCCCGGGCTAGCATTACTGCTTCGCAGATGCAGGTGACTGGTTCCCATTCCGCTCTGGACCATGGATTGAACCACGGCTGGAAGCGAGAGGTCGCCGCCGCTGTTCGGGTTGGATCGGGGATCGGGCCCTGATTTAGGTAATCAGGTAGTAATAGGGGCGTAATTCGGAAGCGGTCCATACAAGATATGATTTTTTAATTTTAGTAAGTACTTTTTTTGTTCCTTTTATCTTCCTCGTGCGCCCCTACGTAATCTGGCGCCCCTAGGCACGTGCCTACTTTGCCTTGGGGATAATCCGCCTCTGCTTGAAGATTTTTTTTTATTTTGCCCCACACTAGGAATTTCTCCTGTATCGTGGGTGCGATTACAGACATTAATATAATTCACATTCGACCCGGAACCTATCTGTAGGTCATACAAATATTTATTCTGAAGCACAGCACAACTACTGCGCCAACCGTGCCTACATTCATTAATGAATTACAGCCGATATATTCGTCTACTGTTGCCCCATCAAACGTACTTATGCTTCTGGCATTCAACGGACTACCGTATTTGGATATAAAAAGCCTCAGTTGAAAGCATACAGACTTAATTCTACTAATAAGGCAAAATATGCATTAAAAGAGCCTTGGGGAGTGACGTCAGAATGATGATGCACTGAGGGGATTAAGCATTGACTTATATCGCGGGCATCCCGAACACAATGAAGGATTCGAGAGTGAACTCACGAGCGAAGCGAAGGAGTTACCTATTGTAGTACAAGAATCCTGAATGCAGCGATGGATTTAAGGTAGCCCAAGGCAAAGACACCTTTATCATGCTCTACCAATGATATTCTAATAATAATTTACTAAAATATCATTGTGCTCTACTTTTCACACCTACTGCGAGAAAATTGTGCTCTAGCCATGAAAACAGGTGGCGCGCGCGGCTCCTGCCCGCCGCCGCAGGGCAATAACATTGTACCTACTGAATTTCATTATGTCGCGCCGGGCAATAATAATCTATAATGTGATTTGAATTTGGAACACATTTTGACTGCGTTCGCTGCACCTAGCAGCGGAGGCCGACGGGGAGCCGCTCGTGTTAGAATGACGTACTTAAGGTTAGGTTTGAGTGGCAAATAATTTGACGTTTTTGTGCAGGTGGTGTGATAAATATATATGCCAGTAAATATAATCTAATCAAGATTGAACAAACTATAATATACACTTAAAATAGAAAAAAAAACTTCTAACTAAAATATGGCGTCAAAAAATTCGTCCCCATCGCTATCGACTGGAAGTGAGCCCAAAAGACTGGCTGCATTTCCACGTTGTATGTCAATGCTTATCCTCTGTCCAAGGTAAAAGCCAGCTCTTGGGTCACGCGAAGCGTCAACTAAGCGTTTTGCTAGATCTTTGAACAGCACGTGAGCACTCGGACCCCACGGTCCAAGAGTTTCAACCCCAAAACGGCTCAAAAATGTAGTTGCCAATAAGGCTACTATATTTCCGCCGTTTGAGGTTTTCAGCAGCCGAAGCCGCAGAACCAGCACGGCACGACGAGCTAGGAAGATGTACATTACATTCAGACAAGTACATTATATGCCAAGGTTTAGTTTATGTTTCTGAACCTATGAGACCTTGGCCCACACACACCTTTTCCTAGCAGTGGGAGTGGCACACGTCAAAAACTAACAGGAAAAACATCAAAAAGCCCAATACCAAAACTTGTCAATCAACCCTACAAAGTCTCTTCCTATTAGCCAAAAATTAGATCAAACGCTTTACAAAATGGTCTAACGAGACCTAACGAACGTTTTCATGACCTCATTAGCATCATTACCGATGATGGTTATTCAAAAATATCACGTTACAGCTATTAGCGGGCTAAGATGAGTATTTGGTGACAAAATCGTGATATCTTCTTAGCGTACCCATGAGAATATGGTCGTAATTTTGTAAAATCATGATGAGATGGTGTGCCTATTTCGAGGTGGGGGAAAGGGGAAGTGCTAAGTAGGTATATTTATTTCCTCTGACGTCACTCACGTGCTTTAGTTATTTACGTGCTGAAACTGGACATGCATGTGAAGCATGGGCTGTTTATGTGTTTACTTTATGGTAGGTAGCTACTACCAGCGGCTTTGGCCGACGAAATCGTTTCATTATCTTGGGGCAGGAATGAACTGGATAAAAGAAGTCTCTATGTCCAAATCCTGGTCATAGTCTACCCGTTGACCCGCTTAATCCAAATGCGTTCAGCAGTTATACAAAAAAATATATATTAGCTATAATCTCAAGACATTGTGAGCATAAATTGAGGCAAGTACCGCGGCGAGGGCCCCCTGTAAGTTACAGAGTTACTTGTGATCTCTCTGTCTCTCTCATCTGTCTCGCTAGCCGTTGAAGTGTGATTAACAAAAATCCATAGTTACCTACCATAATATTTCTATGGTACCTACTTCTGCCAGTGACTTCCCCAGCGAGATACTTGGAAATGATCGCAAGATAACATATTATTATTATACTTCCGGGATTGAAAACCAATGTGACCACCGAATTCTATTTCGAGCTTTTAGCTTTAGTCGTAACGGCGTGATTGAGTAACAAACATTAATCCAAAATTACGCGTTTATAACAGTAAGTAAGACGGTAAGACTAGTTTCTGCCAGCGGCTTCACCGCGTGTACCTAAATCGGAAACTACACCAAAAAAACATCCTCCCGAAATTCAATCAGTATCTACCTACCTATCTATCTATACCATTTATGTTTCTGTGATCTATACCATGCTCCAAGGTTCAACTTATCGCAATATCGAAATTTAACAAAATTGGTTCAGCGGTTTAGGTGAGAAAAAGTATACTTATGGTTGTCCTCCCTCTTTATGTAATGTTCTTTCAGTCCATACAAAGACTGTTTGATGGATATCGCTGTCCCGAAGACCGCTCCTGTACAAATAGAGCAAATAGGTAATAAGTAGTTTGTTTATAAGAGTGTTTTTAGAAAGTTCCTGAAAGCCAGAATCAACAGTGGCGATCATCAGAAATACGCCGAATCAGTGAAGCTCGACAAGTCCCGGTGAAACGATTCCACTATCTTGGATCCCGCAATAAAATCTATACTAGTATTATAAAGCTGAAGAGTTTGTTTGCTTGAAAGCGCTAATCTCGGAAACTGCTGATCCGAATTGAAACATCACGCAACGACCAATAGGAGCGGAGCGTTAGGGGAATGTGACGCAAACGAAGTTGCGCGGGTCAGCTAGTTATTCATAAAATTACAGTGGATGAGCAGAAAATGCAGTTCCAGTAATGGTTTGGTACCATACTCACTGTTAGTGTCCATCCTGAAGCATTATCTAATGACTATAGCTGACCCGCGCAACTTCGTCTGCGTCACATTTTCCATTATTTCATTCCACTGACTTCCAAAATTAAGATTATTTTATACTTTGTAGTGTTTTGTTTGAAAATCGGTTGTATATTTTTTTTATTATTCACTTTTCAGTGATGATATTCGGACGACGCCGACGTCTTAAGTCGTTTATATTTTTTTGTAAAAAGTTTTTTATTTTTAACCGACTTTCCAAAAAGGAGGAGGTTCTCAATTCGGATGTTTGTATTTTTTTTTTTTTTTTTTTTATGTTTGTTCGGGCATAACTCCGTCGCTTGCCAACCGATTTTAAAAATGATTTTTTTGTTGGAAAGGGTATACTTCCCAAATGGTCCCATGATAAGGAAACCAGGATCTGATGATGGCATCCCAGAGAAGTCGAGGGGAACTTTCGAAAATCGTATGGTATCTATTTTGCAGTGGTTTTGTTAGGTGTGGGGTACCACTAAAAAGTGAAAAATAAAAAACTTTTTACAAAAAAATACAACCGACTTCCAAAAAAAAAAACACTACAAATTAAAAAATAACTCTAACTTCGCAAGTCGGTGTCAAAATACGAACAAACTAACAAAAACACCGAGTTCCGAAGTTAGAGTTATTTTTTAATTTGTAGTGTTTTTTTTTTTGGAAGTCGGTTGTATTTTTTTGTAAAAAGTTTTTTTCACTTTTAAAATAAATAAATAAATATCCTTGGACATTTCACACAACGCCATATAGTCCCAAGCTAAGCAACCTAATGCTTGTGTTATGGTAACGAGATGGCTGGTAAACTACTTAAATACATTTTTTTTTTGTAAATACATATTATACCTACTTAGATAGAAAATCACCCAGACTCGGAATAAACACTAGTAGGTCGTACGGGAATCGAACCATTCCCGCACGGAACAAATATTATTTTGTGCGCGACATGCTGCGCAGCAGTCAGTCGCTCAACCACTGCGCCAACCGTGCCGTCAAAAAGTGGTGATACTTGTACGACGTCTTCGTCAACGCAGAAATTGAAATAAAAAATGAAAACAACAGAAACCTCTGAATAATCGTTGTACATACATTAGAAATACCCGCCGCATTGAAAACCTCCTCCTTTTTTGAAAAGAAAATACCTATTTGAGGTAGGATGCAAAAATTTTCAAGCTCGCTTCGCTCGCTCTTGCGTTCTACCCTCTTTTAGTTCCTGAGCTTACTTGCATCAGTGAACAAAATTGTGATAATAATGCAAGGAAAATCAAAATAATCCGAGGCCAGGTTCATACATTTTCGAGATTTTGCTTGGAAGTGATGTAAGAACATTCCTGAAAATAAAAACCTGTAGCACAAATGGAACACTGCCCTTCCGAAAACCCTTCCACGACCTCATTCCATTTCCATTCCGGCCCCCTTCTACCATCGGACATCCCGACGCAGTGCAACTTACCATCCCTACCTTGTTGCTATTCCACGAATTCGCACTAAGCGTTTGCATACGTCTTTTACCTATAATCAGTGACGGATTAACCCTTAATCAAATTAAGCAATTGCCTAGGGCATCACGTCTGGGGGGGCACCAGAAGAAGCACAAAAAAAATGTGTTTAGGGCATCACGTCTCACTCTCACGTCACCAAAAACTACACCAAATAAAGTTTCTAGGACTAATTTGAAACGAAAAGCACGAAGAGTTCTAGTCACAGAGATTGTCTATTAACATATTTAACGCACATGGACCAGCTCAGCATAGTAGTTCGCTATATAAAAGATGGGCAGCCAGTAGAGCGATTTCTTACATTTATTAAGTTGGAAACGCATCACACAGGAGATGAACTGGCAAAGCAGACTCTTCAATACCTAGAAGAACATTGTGGATTAGATTTTTCAATATGCAGAGGCCAGTCTTAAGACAAGGCTTCAGATATTATGTCTGTGCGTTACAATGGCATGCAGCAGAATTCTAGATGCGAATCCGTTTGCAAGATATATCCCATGCGCAGCCCATTTTCTCAATTTAGTAGGTCGAAGCGCCCCGTGGATTGTTCCTAGCAGCTGTAATTTTTTTTTATTAGTCCATAATCTACAATTTTTTTATGGTTCAACCACAAGGTGGCGCATATAAAAAGATCATTTGGACAATGAAAGTGTTTTGAAATCTTTATTAGAAACGAGATGGGAAGCATACGCTAAAGCGACATCAGCTACTTCACAGACAAAAAAAATATAGCGCGTTAGACGTCATTTCTGTGGATGACATACAAAAAGGAGAAACCAGAAGAGAAGCAGCTAATTTGTCAAATTTCGTCCCACATGACCAACAACTTTCCGAAAAGTCAGCAAGGTATTATAAGACCCAGAAGTTACTCTAGAGACACAAATCACTCGTGGGCTTTTAGAAAAATTGCGGTGCGACTTTGATTCTTTGGAAGCCTGCGCAAAAGAAAAGCTAACAGATGTGGGAATACAAAGATACCCGTCAAAGACGAAGAAAGAAAATGCCCAATGATGGTTCAGCTCCTGAAGTAAGTTTCAGCCCAAGAGCACAGTTCAAAATAACGAGTTATTGTAGCATCTATACCAATATTATAAAGCTGAAGAGTTTGTTTGTTTGCTTGCTTGCTTGAACGAGCTAATCTCAGGAACTATTGGTTCGATTTGCAAAATTCTTAGGCATATATCATCACGCTAAGACAAATAGGAGCGGAGCATTAATGGAAAATGTGACGCATACGAAGTTGCGCGGGTCAGCTAGTCATTGATAAATTAAATGCAGAGATGTGAAAAAGAGGACAGATATACAAAGAAACAGCCGACAAATTCTCATTTGAATAAAATACCCGATGCTGATAAAATTATGTGTCCCGCTCAAACTGCAGAATACAGTCAGCACAGTACTAATTTAGTAAACATATCCAGAAGACCTTAACATCGAATTAATAACAGAAATTAAACAATTTCATTCATATGTCATAAGTAAAATATTAAGTTCTAGACCCAGTGATTCGGCTCGCACTATTTTATAAAATAATACTTACATGATGATAAAATTGAATCAGCTTTCCCTACTATGGAAACAGCCCTGCGTAGGTATATTTTTATCGCTTATGATTACAAATTACTCAGCGGAACGTTCTGTTTCAAAATAAAAAATGAAAAAAGGACAAAGATGATACAAGAAAGGCTCGATAATTTATCGATATTATACATAGAGTCCGATATGTCAAAAACATTACACGTTAATACTATCTTGCGTGAATTCAATGCCCGGAAAAGCCGCAAGATGCATTTCAATAAATAACAAAATTATGCTTTGGTTTTTTTTATTGTTGTCGCACCTACTTCACTTCTAAGGTACGTTAATTACATCTCATCATCTTATTTTACAAAAAAACTAATGTTTTTAGGTGGTAAAGTTTTAAAGACCAATTCTAGTTGACATACGGATAGGGGCCCCCACAGATATTTTATATATCTGTGGGGCCCCCACAGCTGTGGATTGCTTAGGGCATCAAGTAGTCTTAATCCGTCACTGCCTATAATGCGCGCAGTAAAGGAGTGGAATTCTCTGCCTGCGTTCTGTGTTTCCGAACGCTTACAACCCTAATCTCTACAAAGTTAGATTAAACAGGCTCCTTCTGGGTAAGCTCCCTCCATCGTAGACTTTTGTCTCTGTCATCTCTGACCAAGACTAAATTCAAGAGCAAACCCATCACAAATAAATAAAAAAAAAAGGATTCCGACTGCCGACACCAGAGGCACAACTGAAAATTATTTGGGTTTATAGCAAATGTGGCAGGCTCTTTGCCACTTTTATCTGATTTATTAATAGTCCCTTATCTCTGTGTTTTTCAGTGCCACTGGATCTACTTCAATCTACTTATTCATGCCTACAAAAGTAACTGATACCTGCGGTGCCATCTATCGTTATTTTCATCAAATGTTATTGCTGTAAAATTTAAGTTAGCAAGTTGATTAGTTAAATAGTAAATTGATTAATAACAAAAGTAACCATTGGTGGCAAAGGTTTTTTTTTTATTTCAACGCTGTATGTACTTATCACAGCTCATTCTTGACTAAATGAAAAAAAAAATAGAACGTAACCGTGCGAAAAGCGAAATTTCGAATTAAAAAATATTTATAATATTATTAAACATTTTGTTTTATATAACTATGTCTTTCTATTATTTATTTTTTAAATATTTTTTTAGTTACATAGATAATATTTTTTGAGTTACATAGATATTTCACAATTAATCGAAAAACCGGTATTTTAACGCAAAGAATGTGACTAACTTCAACACACTTATTTCTTGTTGTCTTTGGTATTTATTGTTTTTGGTACAAAGCTGGCGTGGCTCGTTGACACTTGGATGTTCGTTATCGCGTCGCCATTTTGCGTTGCTTTTTCCTTTGCTATCGTGTGGCCTGTCGTAGTTTTAAACTCAAATAATAATTGTTTAATTATAGCTAAGCTGTGATCGTTAGTAATTAAGTAGTCTAATATATATAATTGTGCTAATCTTATTTTATCCTAAGTTTTTGTGTATTTTACGTTACAATGGGTAGAAAGAAGAAGAAGGCATCGAAGCCATGGTGCTGGTATCCTTTTCTAATAAATACTAAATGGATTACGAAATTAGATTTGTACACGACCTTCGTAATCAGGTCAAACGCTAATATGACTTGTATTATCTTAGCATCACAATGAATTTCCTTAGCTGTAGTGCAGGTATTGCAACAGGGAGTTCGACGACGAAAAGATTCTGATCCAACATCAAAAGGCGAAACATTTCAAATGTCACATTTGTCACAAGAAACTGTACACGGGACCTGGACTGTCAATACACTGCATGCAGGTATGTGCGTCAGACAGTGCCATAATTTTGGCATCTGCCGCGCCCGCCCACGGCCAACGCGCACTCGCTTTTTTTAACTCTCATACATATAACTATAGATATTTTGGCGCGACTTACGGGCCCAATTCTGCTCCCATAGTAGTACTACACAAAATGTCTTTCCCTATTTTCACTTGGGTGGGTAGATTTATCAAAACATTCATGGTTCTAATTTCTCAACAAAGACTATGTTCTAATAAATTTTTAATTATGTTTCAGGTTCATAAAGAAGCCATAGATAAAGTACCAAATTCATTACCAAATAGGTCAAATATAGAAATAGAAATCTATGGCATGGAAGGTATACCGCCAGAAGATATGAAGGAGCATGAGAAACAGAAATCAGGTATAAAAACTCTTTTATTTGGCCTCCAACTGAACAACTTTGGATTGATGTATGTACTATTTCTTTATTATGCTTGGGACACTAGTTATTAATGTACATAGGTGTGTAGTTTGTTAAATGCCCAACAAGAGAGGTAGGTGAATATTGTGAAGCCTTTAGTGAATATCTTTTATCTGTGGTTATTGGTACAGGTGGCGGGAAAGGTGATGAAGACAGTGACGATGATGAGCCCGCTGCAAAGAAAAAAGCAACGCCAGCTTTGGTAAGCATTATATTATATTGACATTCTTGTGCATAATTCCTGCTGTATAAAAGAGTGAAGAATGTGCAGATGAGTGCATTTTTGTGTTTATATCTGAGTCACATTAGCACTATGGAGTGGTAACTTCAAAGTATCTAGCCCAGTTTTATTGATCCCTGAATTAGTCCAATTAAGCTCAGATTCACTTGCACTCTTGACAGTATTAACTGAAGCCATTAATAATTATAGACAACACAAGTACTTATTATTGTTCTTATCAACCAAACAACATGTTATCTGATAGATAATGTCAAAGGCTCCTTACTAATTGTTTTTTTTTTTTTTGTGAATCAGCTGGGCCCAGGCCCATCACAAGTGACACAGGGCATATTGCCCACACCTATGGGACCAGTGCCTC
This sequence comes from Ceramica pisi, assembly GCA_963859965.1. Classification (NCBI taxonomy): domain Eukaryota; kingdom Metazoa; phylum Arthropoda; class Insecta; order Lepidoptera; family Noctuidae; genus Ceramica; species Ceramica pisi. The sequence goes on from OY982538.1 coordinate 5,385,312, forward strand.
CAGGGATGTACCCTGGACATATGCAAATGCAAATGATGCCTCCGTTTATGCAGGCACCTAGGTAAGTTGCTAGTAATTATATTTCTTTAATAAAACACTGTAAAGTGGTGACAGGTGGGACGTTTGTGGGAGACTTTCTTTTTAGGGTTCTGTACCCAAAGGGTAGAACATGACCCTATTACTAAGACTGCTGTCTGTCACCAGGCTGTATGTCATGAACTGTGATGTTAGACAATTGAAATCTTGACAGATGATATATTGCTGTTGCCATTATAACAACAAATGCTAAAAACAGAATAAAATAAATATGTAAGTAATGGTCTCCCATACAACAGACCTAAACCCAAATGCAAGTTGGACACTCGCACTAAGGATGAACCCTTAGTGCGCGAGTCCAACTTGCACTTGGCAGGTTTTGGTCAGTGGGTCGTCTTAGGGGCGGATTTTTTTTTAAACATTAGTCTTTTAAAAGTGCTGGCACTCAGCCTAATTTGAATATGTGACATTTGATTTTGTTAAGTTTTATCAACAGATTTTGTAAACATCATAGGGTACAATAAGCTTCAATTTTACCATTCATAGTTCCGTTTAAAAGGTACTAGCTGACCCGTGCAACGTTGTCTGCGTATCATTTTTCATTACTGCTCCGCTCCTATTGATCTTAGCGTGATGATATATAGCCTATCTAATACTGAAAGAATTTTTCAAATCGGACCAGTGGTTCCTGAGATTAGTGCGTTCAACCAAACAAACAAACAAACAAACTCTTCTGCTTTATAATATTAGTATAGATGACTGGTATATCTCTCTTTAATTTTCAAAATACAGCCTTGCATTTTAAACTGAAAGTAATACACAAGTTTATAGGCTTACAAAAAAGCTACCCTGATTACTTGAGTATCTAGTTTTCCTGAAAGGTCCTATGAATTATGAAAACCTTATTTTTTCTCATGTTTGCTCTCTTGCTGCTATCTGTAGTATATTCTGCAATGAGCAGCACTGGTATCTGCATTCGCTAAGTTTTGTCTAGCACTTGAAAGGAGTCCTCAGACCCCATTCCTGTCTTCTAATCACACTGTTCCTCTTTAGTCTATTAAACTGGATATCATTACTCTTTGTTAGGTCTTTCGCCATTTTGTTGGGGTGGCGATGAAAAACTAAAGTATTTGGATATGCTATTTGGTTTCAAACATATAAAACAGGTTTCAATATTAAATCAACAGTCAAGACACATGAATAAAAAAAAAAAAAACTTAATTATGGTCCAATTTAGGTAGATGCAGGTTTGATGCAACAACTTAAATATAATATGTATGTATAACTAAGTTGTTCACCTTGTACCAATACCTCGAACACCAGAAGGTCAATACTTGTGTATGAACCATATTTCATGGTGTTAATGATAGCTTATGGGTTTTATTATGGGATAGAAGTTTCTCTACTTAGGTTTTTTTTAGTTTTGGTAGTTTTTTGTTGGCGTAGTGCTGGACTCTTACCAGCTAAAACTCACTCCCACTACGCTAGTTACCTGCTATCTACTCAGGTTACACTGTTAGATACGAGAAGGAACCCCCGGTTTCTGCACTTAAGACTCCCATTCAGCCCGATGAGCGTGGGTGTCCAGCTAGTCTATTCTGTAAATAACCATTTCGATATCGAGCTTCACCTGAGTGACTAAGCTTACATAGTGAACTTTATTTCACACAGAATAAGGTCTTATATTTATTCGAATTTGAAACTCACCTCGGATTCCGCTGTCGAGACACGAAAATGTTGTTACAGAATAGCACTGCTGGCTTACATGCGAGTCAAGCTATGCCCACAAAAATTAAACTGTAACTTTAGTTAGACTCGATCTAGCTATTGGTTGTATGTGCTAGTACCGAAAATGAAATCCTGGCTTTCGATCAGGTTGGACAAAGTTTTACTGGGTTTTTCCATCTCGAATTTCTTAGTACAATCCCAGTGTCTTGATTTGTGCCCGATTGTGACGGCAAAAGGCTCTCCTCTTGTTACATAGGACTTGATATAACTGTCTAACCTGGATGTACTATGGGGGTACAGGTCGCGCGGTGGTTTAAGATCGCTCGGCAAAAGTGGAAGGGGTATGCGCAGTATTCAATTCTAAGGTCTATTTAGTGACGTGCGGGGTGAGGGGGGCGGGTATGCGCCGACGGCGACACGTCATTGGTACTTGGTAGATCAGTCACTCTTCAATTCCCGCGTTGCGTTCACGCGTCTTACGCCTCTTGGGTACTGTTGCGTACAGCTTGTGTTATCGTATTAGTAATACGTAGTGGTAAAAAAATGGTTATAAATAAAGTTTAGGAATAATAAGAATTAATGGAAGGAATATCACCTCTGTCGGATGAATAATTTTCCTACAATTTTATATTTTAAATATAGTAACTAAAATTTACTTTTGTTTTTAATTTTTCTGAATTTACCTACTTACAAGATAAATGACAAGCAAAAACTAGTGTTATTATATGTTAAGTTACTAAGGTTCAAACATACGAAATAAAAAAATCCCTTAATAACACACTAAGAATTTCTATACGCGATTGTACACATGCGCCGATTGCCCCCACTACTTCCATCGAGCGATCTTAAACCGCCGCGCGACCTGTATAGCTTATTCTCTTTGGCGAATACAGGGCGTGATGTTATATTATGTGTTAGGTTCATTAGAGAAGCATTCATAACGAAATCACTTATTAGTTAATGATTTCTAATATGTACTAATTTTTGCCAGACTGAGTATTTATTTCTGAAGATAATTAAAGCAATATTTATGTTAAGAAATCGTGGCCTTTATTTTCAAGACAAGCATGAATAGATTGTAAAATCGCTTGTCTTGGTATGGTCATGTGAAGAGGAGGGAGGAAACGCATTTAACTAAAAGAGTAATTAACATAAATGTGGATGTATGGTGAGGGAGAGGAAGGCCAAAGAAAAGATGAATGGATTGTATGAGAAGCAATATGAAAGAAAAAGAGTTTGACGGCTTATAGGGCAGAGTGGATGAAAAAAACCTGTTGCGCCGACATGGATAAGGACAGGAAGATTGTAAAATCCTATGTTCAATCCAGTTTGTAAAAGTACTAGCTGACCCACGTGATTTCGTCGGCGTCACTATTATCATTAAAGCTCCGCTCCTATTGGCCGTAGAGTGGAGTTATACAGCCTTTTCGATAAGTGGGCTATCCAATACTAAAATATATTTACCAACAACATGAGACCAAATGGCCAATAGTATATTGGCCGTTTGGTTCCATGATTGGTAATGAAATAGTCTTTATGAACAAGGCAAACTATTCATTCAAAGACTTTACATCTTAACAGGAGTTGAAATTCTTTCTCGCGTTTTCAACTCCCGAATGCTCGACAGACAGGGCGTTGAATTCATTAACTGTTACAATAGACTGGTTAAAATTAATATTTATATAAGGCAAATGTAAATACATACAAACACATAAACTTACGCCTTTTTCGCATGGGGTAGGCAGGAGCTACAAAACCTCCTACTATGATCCCAACAAATTATTACAATGCTGTGTAATGTAATTCATCATGAAAATAAGTGTGGGACACATGGTAAATAACAATGTTCAAAATTTGCACAAGTTTCTGAAAATAACACATTTCACATCCATGTTTGCTGTGTATTTCTTAACGTATTTCATATTTTAATGAGGCTTCAGGACATTTGTTAATGTGTTAATGTATAATAATTAGCATAGAGTAGTATTACAGACTGTCCAACTTTATTGACTGTTTGTCTTTGTATGAAGAAATTGACAAGTAGAAGTGTGAATAGGCCAGTAGCATTGGCCACTGAGAAACTTATTGCCAAGATGCCAGCATTTCTGCCATGCAATAAGGTAAAATTGCAAATTAAGATAAAACCTGATTAAAGTTGATTCCTCGACCTCGGATTCTGATTTTAAAATTGAAACACTCATTTATAAAAGTGAACTTGCATTGACTGATCAAAGCCTTGATTGGTTTAGAAACAAGTCTCGAAAGACCAGTGAAAATAAAACACTTATTTTTGTTGAGCTTATTTTGTTCCATTTCTGGGCAAAGGCTCCCCTTCGCCTTTTCGCTAGCCCTTTCCAGTCAATTCAAATGTAATTAAATTAACAACAAAATTATATTCTATGTCTATCAAATATTGTATTTCATTATCAAAACCTTAACCTTTCTGCCCTGATCCCACTTTACTTGGACCGACTAAGTAACATGGGAAAGGGTCACTCGATTTTTCCTTCATTTTGTCCTCTAAACCACACACAAAACAAAGAAATAGGTTGACCGTCATGCTATCACTCACAGATAGCATGACGGTCGATCAACCCTTTTCTTTCAAATCACTCCACACACAACGCATACACATTTTCTTTGGCCTCCTCCCACTCCATACGACAGCCATCAAATATTGCATTTAAAATAACTTTTCCTATAACCTAATTGTTTCAGGATGATGATGCAAGGAATGCGGCCACTGTTCCCGGCGGCGAGTATGCCCCCCACGTCGACGAGCAAACCCACGTTCCCCGCCTATAGGTACGTCAGCTATATATAACTAACTTGTAACACTAACTGTATTAATAACGCGTTATTTTAATACTTCACTAGACATATCGTCAACTTATAAGACAGATTAATTTTGCGGGAGTGTAAAAAGAAGTAAATGAAAATAACCTTCATTAAGTATCTACTATGTGATGACTGTAGCAGAAAAATATTTGGATCAGCTTGAAACTGTTCCGTGTAACTCATGGACGGAAATAAGAATATGTTTCGCGTTATACGTCACTTTAAAAATAGATGGAATTGACTTGTAAACTACAAGCTACTGATCAAGAACACTGGCATCAGATAATTTTACTCAACATGCCGAAATACATACATACAAAAACTCACGCCCTTTCCCATGTGGGTAGGCAGAATCTCGAAGACCCCACATGGGTAGGTACCTACAATGACATCTTAAAACTATCATGATTACGGCGTGGGAGGGGGACGGAGTTATACACAACGCATAACGCTATCCGTTTTTCACAGCTTAATCATGATCGCATTGTCACGTCATATTATGGATACTTATACTACTTGCCTATGTTCAATTCTAAAACACCTACCTACTAAACTAAAACTCTAAAGTTTATTTGACTCTCCAAATATGGCGCTTAAAACGATTGTTTGCAACATTCTACGAATGCATAGGGAATGAATAGTCTCGCTCGTGAAATATTTGGCACGTAATGTGTGCCAACAAACAGTATGTTTTGTCACATAAAAGTACCAATTTATATCACAAAAAGTGTTCACTATTAACGCTAATAACTGTTAATTACATTGACAATTATAAAAAATGCGGTTATCTAGGAATTTACTGTAAAAAAGGGTTTTTAAAATAGATTCTGATAGTGACATCTCATTGTTTATTTGTCATTGTGAAATACACTAGTAGGTGCCGCGATTTCACTCGCATTCTATGGGACATATTCATTAAGCTGGTTAAAAATGATAGCGTGAAGATAAAAGGAACTGCTTCGTTTGGATTTTATTCATATGAAGCTACATTTGTATTACTTTTAGAACTGACATGCACTAATTGTATATTAACACCATTTTATATTATGAAAAACAGTCACATACATATCGCTTTAATATGTTAATAAACTCATATTAGAATGTAATTGCGAATAGTATGCTTAGCATGAAGAGATATTAGATATTCTGTGAAGAAATGCGCAATAACAAGAAATAAAGAGAAATACTACTCGTGATTACTTTTTAGAATTATGTTTGGCTACTATGGCAAGAGTAAGAAAATAACTTGTACGGACAGCTAATGTTAAAATAGTTTCAGACAGACGAAACCTCGATTTTTATGTGACTACCATACATGTAAACAAAAAAAAAAAAATTTAAAAAAGAACACACCAACAACTTTAATCTACACACTGTGTCTATGTTTCTTTTCCTACTCTCCTGTCGCAGGTCTGCTGGAAGAAATTTCATTTGAAATAAGCAGTACCTTTGTACTCTTTTTTCTGTATACATTTTTCGTTTCTTTAATTTCTTGTGTGTACAAAAATAAATAAATAAATATATTCCATTTGAACTCTCACCTCAGTATGTATTCTGGATCAAACACTACCACTACCTACTACAGCAACGCGACGATAAGTGCGCCGCCCACCACCACGACGCCGTCCAGCAGTTCTGAGCACAAAGAGAACGGAGAGGTGAAGCCGCCAGCGGCCAACGTTTGTCCGCTCGTGACGGCCACCGGCGCCGGCTCCAAGATCATCCACCCGCCTGAGGACGTGTCCCTGGAGGAGATCAGAGCCAGGAGCGGCAAGTACCGCCTGAAGCCCAAGCCCGAGGCGGCCGCCGCGCAGCCGCAGCCCGCGCCCGCCATGGTCACGCCCAGCACGAGCCAGGCAGAGGTATGGGTTAGTGGTTCTTTTATATTTATCTATTTATGTCGTTTGAAAGCACTTTGATTTAGTTTGCTCACGATTTTCCGTTTTTCGGCTTTGTTGTCTATTCTAATGTTTTTGCTGCTTACTAGTAATGCACAATTGGATTGTCACTTTAGTTAGTGAAAATAAAATAATCCCTTATATTTAGATTTGAAATAAACAATACTAACGCTGATTCACGACATTTTTGTAATCTAACAGTACTTGTGTGGCTTTTTTAAATTGAGTTCAAAAGATGTTTATTTAACAACTAAGATACCGGCAATTTTCTAAACAACGCACACGCTTATGTTTATTTTTGTGTGTCTATTATACAGAATCGTTAGTAGGTATTTCCAATGTGTGTTTTACATATGGGGAAATATTTTAAGTTCTGCTGTAGACTGCGTAAATGCTTGTTTTATTTAGACGCTAAAATAAGATAGTAACTGTCTAAGATGAAAAACCCAATGTGGTTAAGCCATAAGCTCTCCATGTTTAACGTTCAGTCTGAATTTTTCCTTATGACAATTAATATTTATCGCATTGTGCTAGCTGTAAAAATATTGGTACTCAGCTACATCCGGTGACAGGCCAATCCAAACATAGTTGGGAAAAGGCTAATTAATTAGATTTATAGTGCTAAATGTTGAGAAGATAGATTTTTCAAGCATATGATGTCAACAAGCAAGCTAAAGAAGTGCTAGTCAGCCTCCCCATTAGTCATAAGATTGTTAAGGCAACAGAACAAGAAAAGCGTTAACAGGAAGAATTTGTTTGGCGCCAGGTTGCGGCGCACATGAACGCGGCGGTGGCGGCGGCGCGCCAACAGCAGGCGGCGGCGGCGCTGCGGCGCGGGGTGCTGGGCGGCATGGGGGGTATGGGCGGTATGGGCGGCATGGGCGGCATGAGCGGCATGAGCGGCATGGTGGGCATGCTGCCGCCGCAGGGCATGATGCCGCGCGTGCAGGTGCCGGTGTCCGTGCCGCAGATGCCGTCCGTCGTGCCCATGCTGCCCGTCATGCCGCAGTTCAACCTCATGCGGCCGCTGCAGCCCGGTCAGTACCCGCACTATGCGCCACACGACTACCCGTACCGCTAGACCGCTAGCGAGCGGCTGTCCATACCGACAGGCGGCATTTGCAAACTGCGATAACTCTGGCATTTGCAAGCTGCCGTGTTTTCTATTTCTTGACTCGTTTTCGACTCCTTTTGATCGACTTATTCGAAATTCTGAAACCAGTACCCTGTTAGTTTCGTAAAGCAACCGATGCATAATAATAGGCCAGTAAGTGGCCATAAAGCACTTTGCAAACGCCCCCGCCTCTTTGACTGAGGACATTCTGTGAAGTATAATGTTTAGACATTGTTTAATAATGTTTACATCCCCTTTTGATCATGTTTACCAGTGCTCCTTGATGAATTATATAGAGTTCTCGCTAATGCTGGTCAGATGAGCCGCTCGTATGTTACGACGGCTGTCCTTCTTGTCCGTGTTTAAACCTCTGATGTCCTTTCAGATGACCCCCCCAATGAACAGTATTATGATGTATTTGTATGGATATGATAACTAACGTAGGACATATCAAAGCATTAGGTAATTCGTAATGATATATTCTCGTTGTCTTTGATGTTGCACATTGAACGTGAAGTTAAATGTATTTACTTGTAACAAAATGTATTTTTTGATGTTGAAATGGTCCAAAGCCGAGACTCGTTGAAATTTTTTTGTACAATGTAAACCAAAGAAATTATGTAATGTTAAAGGTTAGTTAAAAGACTGGATTTTAGTACATTCCGATTGAAAACTCACTATAGTCGTCCATATTTTTATATTCGCATAAATATTGACAAAAACACAGTTCACACGTTGAATGTAGATCTGTATCACTGACACATGGTATTATTTGCATTTATTGAACTTAAGAATAATATAGAATGGGTGGTTTTCTTTAGTAATAATATTGCTTTACGATAGTTTAGTATAAGAAGACAGTAAAACAAGTATTGTTTTGATTCGTTTTGTTACCCACGCGCCGCGTGTTTTTACAATATACGTGGAAAATGGAGTGTCATGAACTTTGATCATCAAATAAAAAGTGCATTCACTTGACTGATTTTATTTTTCTATTTTCCACGACAACATGACTGTTTGATCTAATTAAGACTTGACTAGCTCTAGTTTATTATGACTGTGTGTAAGGAAATGATCGCTTGTGTTTTAAGAGCGTGGAGCAGTTGTCCACTTAGTTCGCTAAAGTTCGAAGGCATCACAAGACACTCAGTGCTTGGCTTTCAGAGCAGGCTGCGTCATTGTCGCTCGGTGGGTGCCTCTTTATATTATGATAGCACTGGATGGTGTCAGCTCCGGTGCCCGCGACATACACTTTCTGTCTCTCAGTAATGTAAACACATAACAGCTTGTCGATACTCACCCCTAACGCCCACTAACCGGCCGACTCGACTCACCTCGTACAGAGTTAAGAGCCCCTCGTCATATACTAAACACTGTCAAGAGCTAAACTGTGATTTTGATGTGCCATCCGCACTATCGGAGGAACGGAATGAAAATGAGCGGTAATTTTATTCACATTCCTTAATGGATTTGCTTATTGTAGTAGCTCTTATCTTATTACTGTCTCGATTTTCTCGTAGTGTCATATAAAATATGACTTTGTCGGTTTACGGGTGGGTACACTAATATTATATTTACGTACAGTAGTTTTGTCGCTTTACAATGTGCATGAAAAGAACGAGTTAATAGTCGTTGGCTGAATTGGATTCTACGAGCAACCATTCTCGGATCACACTGAAACATGCATGAACTACGGATATTACGATATTACATCGCCGAGTATTTTGGAAGTGTGATTTTTCATGTGAATTATTTATCCTACCTACCTGTGTTCCTTTGCTTATACTGCACCTTACCAGTCGCCTATGGTGCGTGCTCACGCAGTACGCACCGGCCGGGCTCGCGGCTGACAGGCGATTGTTCAGCAGTCACAACGGCCCAGCCGTGTGTTGGACCCGCGGGTCCCCTGTAGCTGCTGCCGCCAGCCCGGCGCGCACTGACCCGCCTCTGTGTGTGCAGGGATGCTGCTGCCGGGCGGCATGATGCCGATGGGCGCGATGTTCCCGAGCGGCATGGTCATGCAGCCGCGCTACCGGTAGCTGCGCCGCGCCGGAGCCGCCGCACTAACCCTCTCTGTTGACAGACCCTCTCGGCCGCCCGCGGAGAGTCCGGCCCGAGCGAAGGTAGGCGCTCGTTTGTAGTATCGTTATATACGTCCGCTTGACGGTTGTGTGTCCGAGCTCGTTGCTAAACCGCGGTGAGGGATACTAACGAAGGTAAGGCGAGCGGCTAGTGCACGTCGGACAGGTGATCCAGTCGCCCGGCTAGGGTTGGGCCGGCAGTTCCCTGCGGGCGGCCGCAGGCGACGCGTTCCTGTCACAACAAGTGTTGTTGGATTGGCGGCCCCCTGTCCCTTAGCATAAGTCATTATATTCCTACCTACCACTAAGCTCTCACATAGACTGTCAACAGCAGATTTCAGTAGTGAATTCCGTTCTAAATTAAATTTTCTGGTGTTAAGACATTGTGTGTAAAAATAATAATGAAATAAATGTTATCTGCCTTGATAATTCTCTAAGCGTTTCCACATTAAAGTTGTGACGTTTGCCTACTCTTGTAGAATTTTGACTATTTTACGCAATAAATGCTCTGGACAAATGATACACGCCTGGTTTTATTTTCCTTTCATGTTTTTCTAGATCTCTTGATAAGTACTTGGGGGCCGTTTAAGTATTACGTAAGCATCAATGGAGGGTGAGGGGTCTTTACTATGCTTATTTTTGATGACATGGGGTTTGGGGTGGTTTCAATTGTGATTACGTCAGCAATATTTACTTATTTGTACTTATAATGTACTTAAGTACTTTTTTTGTTTACAAATAAGTACATTTTGATTTGACATATTAGTATATGTAGGCTTACCATACGTCCCGGTTTGACCGGGATTGCCCCGGTTTCATGCATTGGTCCCGGCGTCCCGGCCGGTTTGGTATTTTGTCCTGGTGTGTACGACCGTGTTGCAACGTGTCGGTATTATGAAAAACGAACAGTGTGCGGCCGGCGGCACACTGTATCCGCCGCAGCCCGCGCGCCCCACCCGCGCGCTCCTTGTTTCTCTTTCTTTCCTTTCATTGCCAAAAAATTAAAAAGAATAATAATTTCTTGAAAACAGTTCACTCTAGCGAGAAGAACGAATGGCACAATAAATAAGTACCTTAATCTATATCTGTTTTTTATAATAGAACATTTTTTGGAAGTAGCCTGTGTTTTTCTTTGGCTTATCCTGTCCTGCTCCGCTCCTGTCCCGGTTTAGAGCTTCATGATTATGGTAAGCCTAAGTATATGGCTAGTTATTTGGTTTTACTCTCGCGATGTTTCTTATGTAAGAAATAACAGAAATGGGGGAAATTGGTCGCGCAGGAGTAAAAGCTGCCAATGCTTGCGATAGCATATGAGGGAGGGGTAAAAGCTTTAATTACTATCGCTCTCAAGGGGAAGGAGGGGGTTAAAAATGACTAAAATTCTGCTCACGTAGGTATTACTTGAACGGACCCTTGACAGCCTTATCCATGGAACGATAAAAATTAATTATATAAATTATCATCTCGTTCTTCCTAAATAGTACCTGCAGTAATAGATCGCGGTCGAGAAAACTACGCTCCTGTAAGAGGAACACATCCCACGATTTCGGTGCGCAATGAATTGACCAAAATTGAATCTAATCGGATATGGATATGAATAACGGTCTTCTTCCTACCACTTCCTGCCTCCTGATATCCATAGCCGTAAATAATCTACTTTTTGAATATGTGTGTGATTTAACTGAAACGATCTCAGTATTTTGTTAAAACCGTGAAATAAGTTTTTGTTATTATCTAAAAACCACTCGCATTATGACGCGACTCACGCGTCGCCATCTGTTCAACACACATGGTGCAATCAGTTGCGTATTTTTGATGCCGGAGGAGCATGCAGGAACGGTGGCAGCACAGAAGTGTCAAGAAGTTTAGTTGGAATACCTACGCTAGATCAATGGCAACCATGCAAAGAGTAGTATTATATATAAAGGAAAAGAGGGCCCTCTCACGGAAAATTCGTGCCAACTTTTAGAAAGCAGCGCCTCTAGCGTCCTGATCCCAAACTAATCCTGTATATACCTATACTACGCACCCACACACATGTAGTTCAAAATATAGTTACAAACTGCCCGTAAATTTTATTTTGCATAATAGACTATTTTAGCAATACTGTACAAAACTCTTTCGCAATTTAACTAAAATGCTAAAGTCTATTATAGCAAAATAGAATTTAGAGGCAATTGTAGGAGTAGGTAATGCAGATTTTAATAAAACTATGACATTAAATCAAACATTAATTTATTATTGTAATAAATTATACATGGTTTGAGATTCCACTAATCGTAGAGATCCTACTTATATTATAAATGCGAAAGTTTGTGAGGATGGATGTATGTGTATGTATGTTTGTTATCCTTTCAGGAAAAAACTACTGGACGGATTACGATGAAATTTGGTATGTAGGTAGCTGAAGACCCAGAATAACACATTGGCTACTTTTTATCCCGGAATTCCCCGGGGATCGGGATTTACACGGGAATAACGAGAACTTATACGCGGACGAAGTCTCGGGCGGCCTCTAGTATTATAAATGCGAAAATTTGTGAGGATGGATGTGTATGTGTATGTATGTTTGTTACCCTTTCACGAAAAAACTACTGGACGGATTTGGATGAACCTTTACAGTAATATAGAATATTCATCATAATAACACATAGGCTACAATTTATAATGACTTTATGTAATTTTGGTCATAATATAACGATACGTGTCAATTAAGTCGGAAAAAAATCTTCCATCCGAGAGCTATCTTGGCGTGCGCTGCCTAAACCAATGGAGTTACATAAAGATGATGTACCACAGGATTGTTTGTCTTAAGTAGATCTAAATAAAAGTCCGCAACAGCATATATCTACCTTTTATGTGCAAGCCAGTACGACCAAAAATGTGAACCATAAATTTAATTAAATTTGGTACTATTTTACAATGCACATATTAGTATATAATTATCAAACTCTTATCAAAATGAATACATTTCTCGCATTGATAATCTCAAGCCCGGGGAAGGACATAGGGCTACTTTTTATAAACACACCATAGGTAAGTACAGGTAAATATTGATGAAGAAACCACTGGACTTAGCATTTTGAAATTTGCAGAGTTCTATTACCTATAGCTTAAAATAATGAGCACTTGGAAAGGAATTCAGATAATTCCACCCTCAAGAGATTCCCTCTAAATATTAGGTATAGGAGTTCAAAGATTGTATGAAAACTAATTTTGAAGTTAGAAATCTGGGATGTAAGATGTGAAGTTACATAAAAAAAATATAAGTATTTAAAAAAAAATGTCACGTAACTTAATGTGGCAGACCAAATTCTACGCGAGCGAAGCCGCGGGCAAAAGCTACTACATTATAACTTACAAAGTTTTGAATCTCTAGTTACACAACTTCATGTGATTATTACTGTATTTATCAGTGACAAAGTAGTTAAAGTAAATTCAATATAAATACCGGTTCTTCGTCGTTCGTCGGTTCTTTTCTCATTTTTTCAGGAGTACCACAAATAGATATCACCTCAGCTGAGCTGATACCTACTTGTGGTACTCTTGAAAAAATGAGAAAAGAACCGACGAAAAATTCCAACACTGGGGTGTCCAGAATCATGCCCTGGACCCATGGAAATCGTTTGTGCGTCGATGTCAGATACACGCGGTATTTAAATGTTTGATAATACACATAAGTACTTTACATCATATGTTGTATAACAAGAGAAGAATACATCATTTTCTATTTTTATAATGTTTGAACTTATTATAATATATTTGGGCAGATTTTTTTACTTCATCTTCACCATTATAAGTCAATTTTCCACTTAAAATTCTATTGACTGACCTAGTCCAGCTGTACAAAATTACATTTATAGTTACATTTAAAAAGTATTTTTTTAACTCATCTTTATGTAATGTACATTTAAAAGGGCAGTCTAACAGTAAGTCTTGATATAACAAGATCGATTGTTTTGTGTAATTTTTGGGTACATCTTTTTTCAATACAGAGACCGTTAGATTATGAATATCTTTAAAATAGGTTTCGCATTGTTTACTCGGGTAACAGAGCCACTTCTTATGGTTATATTCTTTACTTTTTATGTAATCATTGTTTTTATTTGTGCTATCATTTTCTAATAAGTACTGTTTGCAATTCTGACAGGTTTTTACAACATTTTGTAAGCATTTTCTTACTACCCAGCCACACACATAATTGCTTTGTCCAGCATCATCAGCTGACTGGTCTAAACAAACTTTTTCAAAATTAATTTGGAAATCATTCGAAGCTTCAGGAGTATCAGGAGTATTAATATTTTTTTCTTTTAAATAAAAATCTAAATTTTGTAGGCATTTATTTGAATCCTCCTCACAATTTGCTCGGCTTGAGTGAGGAGAATTCATATTAGTTACCATAAGGGCTTTAAAGGCTCCCTCAAAACAAACTGTATTCGGGGCAATATTTCTCGCCCCATAACTCCTGATACTTCCAAAAAAATTTTCTACAGGGTCCTGATTTAAGTTTCTAGTGAGAATTGCGTCTATTTGATATTTTCTATTTAATATTTTCCACAGTGACTCCATACCCTCAATTGTTTTTATTAGATTTAAAACAGATGGAACTACACATTCAGTTGATCGAACATTATTTTGATTACAATGTTTAATAAATTTTACAGTTTTTAAAACTTTTTTTGACTTTTGCCACAACTCATGGTGAGGAGAATTTGGTTTTACAGGCCCTTTAAATATTTTTCCATTAGGTATACCCAGGGTACTACTATTTAGCGAATCAAAAACATTGTCTAATAATAAGGTAATATCAATCAACTGGCAGCATTCTTCAGGAAGCTCACCTCTTACTGCCAAATGCTTTGTTACAACAGCAACACTGTGGCTAAATAACTGAGTTGCTGATTTCACACGCATTTTATTTATTTTGTCTTTGTTGATGTGCTCTTCATTTAATTTATTGAGAAGTCTCAACTCTCCTTGAGCTTTGTCAGCCTCATACACACGTTCAAAGTATTCCCATTTCAATGTTTTTGTTTCACCATCAATTACATAAATTAAATCTTTGTTTAGCAGATTATTACGAATTCCCTTTATGAGATGGGGTGGATCATAAAGTGGGATTATTTTATGCCCTTTGATCGAGAAGAAGTCCTCATGCCATTCTTTTCCTTTGCGCAAATGTTCTGCCTTAGTTTCCTCCACCAAATCTGTTATTGCCCCAACATTTACTGCACTTTGATCGCATACTGTTGCAACAACAATGAGACCAGTTTTCATAACCTCTTTAGTAACATTTCTTATTAATTCTTTTAAATGGGTTTTTTTAAGTCCATTTGTAAAGTAGTATGCTACAGGCTGTTTAAAATGTCTTCGAACTCCTTTCACCATAAATACTAGAACATGATCAGCAAACGCCGATTTTTGATTGTAAGCGAATCCAGTAAATTTATCTTCTGCAGTATTATAGAAAATTTGGGGAGTTATCGACATCTCGTCAAAGATCAGTGTACACAAACGTTGGAATATGTGTTCACCACGCAACCCATGCTTGATTTTTTCAAAAATTAATTTATTGATCCCTTCATGAATTTTAATTTCAGCCAGTAAACGGGTCATTGCTCTACTTGATGGCAGAGTAAAATACTTTGCTAACATTCTGTAGCACTTGGGGCTTTTTTTAAAAAGTGATAGGCACAATATTTTTTCATTAATCGAAAAACGTCTTCCCTTTGGTGTTTTTTTACATTGTTTTTGCATCTGTATGAATAGCTTTGCAGGCTTTTTCATATCTCTAGTAATACGTTGGAAAGCTGCATTATCTGATAACCGCTGTGCCGCAGCCAGGCGTTGCTTTAGTGAGGCAGATTTTTTTCGGAGACGACACACCTCAGTTTGCAGCTTCTTTATTTACATAGATATAGATATAGATTTAGATATAGTTAAATACCTGATTGATTTACAACCGGCATCAAAACATCAGCAGCCATTTGAGTATCGCTTGTAGGTTGAAATCTTTGCTGAGTATCATCTGGTGAACCTGTAATTCAATGACAAAACCATGTGAATGTATCTCAAAAATACCAACTTTCCAGGAGATAAATATTACAGTTTTACATAGATGCCATAGCAGGGGAGCTCGTGGCGAACTAATAACAGCCGCACAAGTCAATCTTCAAGGTTAAGCAACGCTTGACGAGGTTGGTCTGTGGATGGGTGACCATCACCGACGTTCCTCCGTGCCTCGGAAAGCATGTTAAGCTGTTGGTCCCGGCTGTCATTTGGAGATCTTTGGCAGTCGTTACGGATAGTCAGAAGCCAGAAAATCTGACGCCGGTCTTGCCAATACAGTGTTACCTAGTTAATGGGTTGTGGAGGTCTGGTAGGCAGCCGCTCCACATAAAATATTGGTATTTAGCTGAATCCGGTTTAACTGGAAGCCAACCCCAATTGAGTTGGGAAAAGGCTAGGCAGATGATGACATAGATGCCATAACAATACTATTTTATTATTTATGTAAACTTGATATTCAGATCTAATGTTATAACTTACCAGGCAAATGAAGAGAAGGAACAGCTAAAGCACTTAAACGATGACAGCTAGTTTTATGTTTGTCTATAAAATGAATGTCACAAATCCTCTTCTTCTTGTAAAATTCATAATCAGATGGCATTTCTAATTCTCCTCCAACGATATGAACCCATTCTTTAAAACGCTCAGGAAATTTTGCCGGATTTGGAAAAATATGTACTGGGGTACCTGAAAGATAATTGTAAAGAAGTTTTCTTCGTTAAAATTTTGGGACACAGTTTTACAACATTACATCTCAGTGCCATGTCTATATTTCTTTTTTTTGTTTTATCTTATCCATAAAATGCAAATTATAATAAAAAGGCCGAAGGTGGACCTTCGGCCTAATCATCACTTTCCATCAGGTGAGATTTGGGCCAAGGGTTTCCCCGTTTTGTATAAAAAAAATATAAAAAAGAGCCATATCCAACAATGTTGAATACTGTAGTCACGTACATAAAACAGATTTGTGACTGTAGTTTAGTAAGGTACCTGATAGTCGCGTATTATACACTACTATACTCATTTAGACAACTGACGATTACGATTTTTATAGTGACGATTTGGTGTATCTTTATTAATTTTCGCGATAACAAAGTGATAATAGTAAAAATACAAAAAGTAAAATTTATGAACACAAACCAGTTGCATATCCTCGGCCACATATCAGACAACGTTGGCCCGGCATGATGTTTTGATACCTAACACAAATAATAGCGTCCGTATCGAAACCACAGTTTTACTAACTATTAGGACGGAGGAGAAACTCAACTCAACGTCTTTCTGTAGCTCAAGAAACCAAAACACACAAAATTGATTAAATACTCGACAAGCACGTACGCAAGCGAAAAATACAAACAATTTTGTGAAACCACCATTTTTAAATTTTGACGGTTTGACATGACATTTCAACTTGCGTTCAATAACTCAAGAGAGTCTTATTGATATTTTATAAAAAGAAATAAAAATATATTTTTTAAATTTGTTTCATATAAATATTTTCTACGATGTATAATAAAAAATAAAACTTTATTTTATTCTCATTCCAGAAAATAAAGTTTATGTGGTGATATCTATTGGCACTAAAATTACTAAGAGGCTTAGTTCGGGATCAGATCGTTAGATGTCTCGGCCTTCTTTGAAAACTTTTCCAATGTACAGTGTGTCACACCCCTGCAACCATGATGGTATAGCTATACCTTCATGGTGTCAACGCCGTGTAATATTTGTATTTATTTATATGGCAACGACAGAACGAATCTCGTTGCCATATAAAAAAATACCAATGACATTTAATGCAATCGTTCAGAAATCCTATTGAAAGAACGCCTGCTATTCTTTTTCCTGCGTTGTGTTTCGGTGTACGTTACCCCAGCAAGAAAGTATCTCCTAGAGTTAAATGAGTGGAACGTATAGTTGGTGCCTTGTCTGGTGTAAATGTGCCCCCACATAAAAAATGTGTGCCCCCTGTCGTTTTGGAAAAAAACGGAAAAAACGATTCTTGCTGGGGTAACGTTTTTCTAGCAGGAAAATTCTAAACGAATGATCGGAGAGAGAAAAATTGTGCATGGCCAGAGAGCTTACATGTGTGCCAAAATGTGCCCCCAAAAATAAAATCTGTGCCCCTTCAGATTTACGAGATATTGCATTTCCTGCTGGAGTAACGTTTTGATGAATCGTATATCTCTAAAACCATTGCATGTGCCCATGTAGAATAAACATACACGAGTAGCTCTTAATGTGTGCCCATATGTGCCCCAAATTAGATTTAAGAAAATATTTATAGTTTTCAAGTTATCGCGGTTTTATGAAAACCCGAAAAAACATCGCAGCGCCTAAATGAGACAAGGTATAAGTTCGCTGAAAACTGTATTCGGTCCTTCTTGACGCTAATAATAACCATACAAAGTTTCAAAACTGTTCATGCATGCGTTTTTGAATAATCTTGCTAAAAGTCAAAACGATGGAGTCATAATTTTGACGGAAAAATACAAGGAATCGGCTCAATCCCAGATGTGTAGGTGTAAACCAAAATCTTGTGCCTTTAGTCAAAAATATATGCTGAAAATATTCAGCTTGGAATGTTTCGCATTATGTAAATATTACCAAAAAATCAAAATATGTAATCAACGGCTGGTTATCCGACCAAATTTGAATGACTACTAAAAAGCGACGGATTCATACATATCGATGACCTTCTTAACTTTACTCACTAACCGGTTCACACATGTTGTGCCTGAGTACATTGAAGTAGAAAAGTAATAAGTAATAAAATAAAGTTGTTATTGGATTATTTCTACTAGCTGTTTCTATGACCTTACTCATGATTAAGTTGGTTATAAATAGTAGCCTAAATGCTATTCCAAGGTAAGCTATCTTCTCCATTCTAAGTTTCATTAAAATACATCCAGTAATTTATGTGTGAACGAAAAAAATACATCCAGATATTTGATATTTGCCAGGTCTTTGAGCCAAAATTTGATGGTCCCGATGTTTAAAAAAAAAATAGTTCATGAAATGTGTGATGAATACCAACTACTAAAAAGAGGAAGCTCTTTTTTGTATATAAATAAAAAGCCCGTATTTGTCTTTTTATATGTACCTATTTATATATATACAGGGAAATTGAAAAAATACCCGAAACCTCTTAGGCAGTGAAAGTACACATGATTATAAGCAAGTTTTGTTTTGGTAAAACTCCGAAATCTCGAAAAAAATATCAGCTGTTTCATACAAAATGCAGTATTTAGCCAATGAAAATGTATGAAACAGCTGATATTTTTTTCGAGATTTCGGAGTTTTACCAAAACAAAAGTTGCTTATAATCATGTGTACTTTCACTGCCTAAGAGGTTTCGGGTATTTTTTCAATTTCCCTGTATATATATTTATGAGTAACAGTTTTTCATCATTACGGGAATCCTCCAACCAGTCCGTGAAATTCAAAATTTCTTGCATTTTTTGCAATTTGCAGGCCAGTGCTAGGTTGTATGTTGATTACAATATTGTTCGCGGCTGTAGGACGTATGTAGTTACAGAATTATAATCATCAAAATCACCAATACAACCTTCCAAGTCCATAAAGGCGTAGGAGCATTCCCCTCAACCAAATAAATTTTGGTACCTACAGTTTTGAGAGTTGTAATTAGTGTATACCTATAGTCAACGGCACTATGATCAGTGTTGCAACAACGTGTTTCCATTTTGTATGTCGGATTACGTACCTACGAGGGATGAGGTGTTAATGTTGATAAATATATTTATTTATAGCCCAATACCATCAGATAATTTGTGCACATTCGATGTTTACAGTTATATCTTTATGCGGTTTACTATACTAACACACTGAACACTAACACATTGAATTTTGAACACACTATAGGAATCTATGTATAAGCAAATTACTCGTAAGAAAATTATTTATCTGTGATTTCCAATTTAACATTTTTTTTACAAAATATTATACTTACATATACATACTGATCTGTGATTTTTTGTGATGCGAATTTACTAATTATATGTTAGACTTAGATGAAAAACTGTGATTTAAATAATAATGTGACTACACAACGTGCAAATAAATTTCTAGTATTTATAGGTAGGAAATTTGATCTGTGATTTGATGCAATAATTACTTTAAGAATTAAAACAATAATTTCCACATCAACAAGCTGTTTCATTATAGTCACAAGATAAAAGTTTTGGGGGCTAATTAATATATTTTTTAATTAGCCCCAAAAACTTTTGAACGCGAATGTATGACAACAGCTTAGGTATAATACGTCCAATAAAGAAGGTCATGGATTTGTATGAATCAGTCGCTTTTTAGTAGTCATTCAAATTTGGTCGGATAACCAGCCGTTGATTACATATTTTGGTTTTTTGTTATTATTTACATAATGCGAAACATTCCAAGCTGAATATTTTCACCATATATTTTTGACTAAAGGCACATGATTTTGGTTTACACCTACATATCTGGGATTGAGCCGATTCCTTGTATTTTGCCGTCAAAATTATGACTCCATCGTTTTGACTTTTAGCAAGATTATTCAAAAACGCATGCATGAACAGTTTTGAAACTTTGTATGGTTATTATTAGCGTCAAGAAGGACCGAATACAGTTTTCAGCGAACTTATACCTTGTCTCATTTAGGCGCTGCGATGTTTTTTCGGGTTTTCATAAAACCGCGATAACTTGAAAACTATAAATATTTTCTTAAATCTAATTTGGGGCACATATGGGCACACATTAAGATCTACTAGTGTATGTTTATTCTACAGGGGCACATGCAATGGTTATAGAGATATACGATTCATCAAAACGTTACTCCAGCAGGAAATGCAATATCTCGTAAATCTGAAGGGGCACAGATTTTATTTTTGGGGGCACATTTTGGCACACATGTAAGCTCTCTGACCATGCACAATTTTTCTCTCTCCGATCATTCGTTTAGAATTTTCCTGCTAGAAAAACGTTACCCCAGCAAGAATCGTTTTTTCCGTTTTTTTCCAAAACGACAGGGGGCACACATTTTTTATGTGGGGGCACATTTACAGCAGAAAAGGCACCAACTATACGTTCTACTCACATAACTCTAGGAGATACTTTCTTGCTGGGGTAACGTACACTGTGTTTCGGTACATAAGTGAGAGGATTTGATGCTAAATATCAAAAACTTTCGGCTTTAGCGCATTATCAATAAAGTAATTAAGGCTAAGATCTAAAAGGGCATAATATAGAGAAAATCTCTTCCAAATAAGTGGCTTGGCAGTTATGGCCAGATCATCCGCGTACAGAAACCGGGTTCTGTTAGGGCTCGCAGGCTAGTCATTAGTGAAAAATTTTGAATAGCTGGGGAGGCAGGACGCTACCATGATGACTTGCCTCATGGGAAATTCTAAGCGCTCGCCATTACTCTTCGAGGAGGTTCATTTTGAATCGTCTGTTACCGAGGAGTTCTCTCGAGAATTCTATTGAAATTTGGGTCCTGGTTAGTAACCTTCCACAACAAGCGCTGAATATTAACGGCGTCGTAGACTGGTGACAGACAATGCTAAGCCGCACGTCACTATCCTAGTTTTGAACCCATCCTCAATGCATAGTGTGAGGTTCAGAACCTGGCCGTAGCAGGATTATCCAGGTCTAAATCCAGCTTGCTCTGGTACAAGTTTTGGGTCGACGAGGTTTGTGAGACGAGCTAACAGTAGAGAGGAGGGATGGATCTTATTCTGGTTTGGGTACCTACAGCAAAACCCTTTAGTTTCCTCCAATGGCGAGGTAGGTATATTTTGCAGACTCCAAGCAGTCGAAAAAAAATTGTAGCAACGAATAGCCTAAAAACCTTTTAACCGCTCGCATGTCAGTTGTCGTGCCCGCAACGCCCGGCACAAAAAATGCACCAACAACAGACGGATATGTAATACTTAAATTAGGTCTAAACGAGCTGTCGTAAATATACGACCAAGGCGGAACGGATACGAAAATATGTGTCGGATTAATCCGACGTAAGCGGTTAGACGGAGGCTCAAAATGGGCCTCATCAGAAAGCTTAAATTCACTCAAAGGGCAATGCAGAGGACAATGCTTGTAGTTTCCTTGTGTGATCGAATCGGGAATGATGATACCCGCAAGAGAACCAATGTTACCGACATAGCCCGAAGGATCGCCAAACTAAAGTGTCAGTGGGCACATTTCTCGCAGAACCAGATGGTCGATGGGGCCGAAAAGTTCTGGAATGACGACCGCGTACCGGAAGACGTAACGTTAGGCCTCCCACAAGGTGGGCCGATGACCTGGTGAAGGTTGCGAGAAGCCGATGGTTGCCATACGCACAGTACTGGTTGTCGAGGCGACACTTTGGGTATGCCTATATCCATCAGTGGACGTTTTTCGGCTGATGATGAGGCGGTTAAAAGGTTAATTAGAAGTCGTCTTACGATGAGTTTTCTTTGATGTTAGTGCTTTGGAAAGTAACTGTAAAGGTACTTTCGAATGATAAAACTACATGATAAACCCCTTCTTGGCGAATAAGATCCTAAGGTCTGGACACTACCGGTGTTAGGGGCCAACTGTTGTTATCTGTTGTTATCTTACCCAGCATCAAATAAAGGAATTAATATGAATGTACAAGAGGTTTAGGTTAAAAATAAAATAAAAGTTTGCATATAATAAAGCTGTATATTGAATTATAATAATAAAAAGGTCTCGTCTGTACACATAACACATTTATACACGACAACTATCCACTAAATCGTTATTAGAAGAAATATTATTATACCATATCCTAAAATACATGAATTACAACAGGCTTAATCATATAAAGTAATAATACAATTATTGCATTTAACTAGTATCACCATTTAAACGATTCGTTCAACCCAATTAAATATTTTAGTAAATAAATTCACAACATTAATTAATTAATTTAAAATAAACAAATGACGCTATTTTTTTAATAATTTCACAACAAATACTTAACATCTATTTATGGCAACATTAAAAACTCAATTTAAAATGCAAACACCTCATAAAACTGTAAAAATTGTAAGTGGCATTGATTACTAAACTATTGTATAATTAATTATCTGTTTTATCTAAGCTAAGCATTATACGCTACTTGGTCAGACGAAAATAGGTGTACAATTCACTGCAAGTTACGATTTAGTTACAAAACTACAAAATTTGAGCTTTCCGTGGTCACGAGTGTGGCCGAATTATGTAGAATAACGTGAATGCTTCGAAAGTTACGATTATACTCCTAGCGGCCGCTAGTCCGCGAATATTGAGCTCCTACTTTATTATAAACTCTCCTTACGTAAGGCTACATACTCGTACATACTAGACTACAACCAATCTTTGCCGATATGTAACTGTTCATTTAATTGCGACCTGACGGACGAGGCTAAGGAAAATAAATCACAACCCTTCAGCTAATTGAGAACACACCATTTGGCACGCTCGGACTATTACAATTCATGTTTTAAATTACCAACGTGGACTAGCAACGATCGAATACGAAACGAATACTGATTAATGTTATATTTATATTAGAGGTTGTTAAATTGTTATCCAGTCACATAGTTCTCTAAAGTTAATGGCGCTAAGTTGGGGAAGTTATACTTTAAGACCGTGCTTCCCTTAAGGTCAACCTCATCCGCTATACCCTGACACTAATCAAGGCAGCTAGAAGGCATTGGAACCTCCCAAATTAGCCTAATACTTGTCCCGACTAGCCTTGTGGTCATCGTACCGTCGATATGACCACGTAATAACTTCATCAATAGGCTTAAAATGTAGCAACTGCCACTTACTATTTATAAAACATTCGTCTATTTCATAGTAGCTACCCTAGTAGATCAGGCGAGGGCGTGGTCCGGAACACCTCGAGCGAGGGCGAGGCGGAGCGCGCCAGCTCTGCGCACGGCGTGCTGCAGCGCGTCATGGACT
Source organism: Ceramica pisi (assembly GCA_963859965.1). Lineage (NCBI taxonomy): Eukaryota > Metazoa > Arthropoda > Insecta > Lepidoptera > Noctuidae > Ceramica > Ceramica pisi. The sequence goes on from OY982538.1 coordinate 5,409,023, forward strand.
CGAAGCGCTCCCGCATGGCGGCCACGTGCCCGGCTATAGCCACCACCTCTTTCTTCTCCTCTTTATCCTTCACTTCGGGCACCGCCTCCTCATCCACGGTCGGCCTTTCGGGAACATCTAAATCGGATAGTAAAGACACTTCGGAAGACGCGGTGAAATACATTTCACTGATAGGTTCGCACGCTGCGTTCGCGGGCTCGGTGTCGGAGGGGAACGTGTCCGTCTCGTCGGTGGGCGGCGACACCAGCGCGTCGCTCCAGCGCTCGGCGCGGTACGCCTCTGTCGTCCTCACCGACACTTCGGAGGGACTCACCAGCTCCGCGTCGCATTCCACGACTTGCGCCACGTCGGGTTCAACATCCACTACGCTGATGGTCTCGGCGACACTGACCGCGTTGCTGCTGAGCACATCTTCTACTTCTACGTTATCTTCTTCAGGCGAGTCGTCCGCGACTTCGTCGTAAGTGGAAGTCCTCATAGTTTCACATAGTCTGTTGATGGCATCGAACACGTCCTTCAGGTCGCTGACGTCATCAGTGGGCATCATGGGTTCTTCTATGGGCAGTATGTCGAGATCTGCGGCAGGCTCCTGCACGCAGGCGGGCAATAGAGTGGCGGCTAGTGCGTTGGCGGGGCAGAGCAGTGCGTGCGCCACCGACAGCAGCGCGTGTGCGGGGGCGGAGGCCGGCACCAGGTGCGCCGTGCTGCCCGAGCGCGCGGGGGGGGCGTGGCGCCCGCGCGGGGCGGGGGTGGGAGCGGCTTGCGTCGGTGGGGCAGGCTGTGATGTTGCGGCGGCCTGGGTTGCTGGGGCAGGCTGTTTCACTGTAGTGACCTGAGTCGCTGGGGCAGGCTGTGTCGTTGTGGTGGCCCGAGTCGCTGGGGCAGGCTGTACAGCCGGGGCTGACAGCACAGCCGTCGTGGTCGCGTCGGGGGCGGTGTGTGGTCGTGGGGGGGCGGCGGCCCCCCGGACTCGCTAGCAGGCGGACGAGGTGCGCGTCCAGCCCTCCAGCGGGACCGACAGCGGCGGCGGCGGCGCCTGCGCCTTGCTCACTGTCCGACACACAACGTACATTAGATAAAGTTACAAGGTCATAAACACAGGCTAAGTTGTCACCCGTTCTCTCAGAAAACAAACTTCGTTCACAGATAGGTTTGAAGGTCTAGACACACAACAGTTAAAGACACCAATGAGAAGAAGAACAGAATAAAACGATAATGTCAATGTCATACAGAATCAAATTAAATTATCTAGTGAAACTGCAGGTGTGATAAGTTTCGATATCTAATGATCCTGTAGATTCATTTTTTATTAGAAAGATTTTCTAAATTCGTAACTTCAAACAGATAAACATACTAGTGGTTCAACTGTACTTACTTCATTTTAAAAGTTTAGTATATTTTTTAGTTTTAACGTCATTCATTAGATATGGTCATCACGTCTGCGGATTTTCGCTACTTATGTAATTTAATTTACTTATTAATATTATTCGAGGTGTCTAAGTTCTAAACCCTTCATTTCCGAAAGAACAGATGCTAGGTTCAGGTGTATTATACAAGTTGTTATTAGTTTTCATTTTCTCAGCATGTTTTTAAAAGTAGTAGTCACAAAATGCTAAACACATTTTCAGTTTAATTTTTTCTCGTAATATTTTCTAGTTATTAATAGCTACAGAAATATATTTCAATGTCAATTGTTTGGGGACCCTGAATCCATGCGCTTATCCATGCAATATCTACAATCTTTGCCAGAAGAAGTGTCATTTATGCAAGTAACAAATCAGTACCTACGTTTAACAACAGACTGAACGTATTTTATTTTGGCATAGATTGTTAGTAAAGCTGGAATTCCCGAGGCAAGAAACAAACCGGCTCCTTCTCGATACTAGAGCTATACAGGTAACCGGTCAATATGACCAACATGTATCCACGAGTGAATCAATCAGACAATACTTCGAATTATCAAACGACTTATATTACAAACTAGCTTTGGTTAAAATTTACTTTATAGCCCGCTGATTTAAGGGTCGGGAGGGGGTGGAGGGGGGAGGGGGTGCCCTCTGCGCCACCCCCACCCCCCGGAGCCCCACGGTTATGGAGATATCCATGGTTAAAGTTTTGAGGTTAGAATAGCATTTGCGTTAGAAAAAGGGGTAAAATTGAGTATCGTTTAGCAGGAGGAGGGAAGGGGAGGTGCCCCCTATGCCCTAGCACCACTCCCATGTAAAGGCGACAAACCGTTCTTGAGAAAAACTAATTATAGTAACCTAACCTCAAAAAGTTTTATATTCAGTCCGGAGGCCCAGTCGACGGAGCCCCGCTTCGCGGGGCTCCTACTTCTGAGTAGTTTATAAAAAAATAACCACGAAGGGAATGGCGGGGTCTATTCGCTCGCTTCGCTCGCTCACTCGACCCCGCCATTCCCTTCTAACCTAACCTGTCCGAGTCGGGGTGCCCACAAGTCCAGAGCTCGCTTCGCTCGCTCTTGCATCAATGACACTTCACTTGGTTCACATTTATTACATACTTTAAAGTATGTGAATATATAAAAATATTATATTTATGAAAAAAAACAAGACTTAAAATTGAACAAAAAACACTTCTAACGTCAACGGAACGTGAAATGTCAACTTTGACGTCTACCATGACAATTTATCTAACCTAAAAACTTGCAAATGGCGTACTATTTTCGTACATTTTTGAAACTTTAATGAATTTTATCTCGTAAATCGTGATTCTCCGCATATTGAAACTTTGTAAAAAGCGTTCTTTTTGTGAGTACTATCTACGAAAAAATTACGAACTTCCACAGCAGCGGGCTATAAAGGAAATCCGAGCCCTAGCTTTTCCTGTGGCTTCGCTCCTGTCAACGGGCAACTTTTTTATTTTACAAACAAAAAAGAATTTGAGGAATCGGTTCAGCTGTTCTCGAGATTTGCGCTTAGCAACACATTCAGCGATTCATTTTTATATTATAGATATCTCTGTCACTTTAATACACTTTAAATTGATGAAGACAACTCGAGATTGCACAGCGCAATTTTGGGTTTTTTACGTTAACTGATACTTCTAATATCGCAGTGCCATAAAATTTATTCTGTGTTTGATAATTCGACCGTATACCATGCAATGTTATTTAGTAAGAATGTCCATGCAAAATGCTCATGCAGTGTTAAAACGACTATGTACACATGAAGGATGAAATGAAATCCATGCTCGAAATAAGAATTAGGAACTTACCCATTTGACATGCAGGTCATATGGTTGTACACCACAGTCTACACTTTAATACCTTGACTACGAGACTGACGAAATTAATGATTAAAGACACTATAGATATATTATTTGTTTGATACGATCTAAAGAGTAGAAGGAAGGCTAGTTATCGTATCAAGAAGGTCTAATTTCAATGTGCGTGTCATATTTTCTGTTGCAAGAAGAAAATCTAGTACCTAAATAATAGAGTGAAAAATAAATTGATGACTTGCACTTTTATTTTTGCCATCACATTACTTGTGCAATGCATGCCACGAGTGAAAGATGGCACGATGAATTTTTACTGTTATTATTTTGAAACATATTTTTAAATTTTCATAAATCTTTTTTTTTGTCGAGGCTAAAAATATCTGTGATCTAAGCACTTATAAAGTTTTATACTTTCTAAGGCCACGTTTCCTCCTGCAAGCAACTCTCTTGCAAGTTTCATCAATCGCTCGTTCGCGCCCCGCAACTTAAAACTTGCACGCGAATTATGAACCGTCCACATGACACAGTCTTTCGTCTGCGCAGACTTTGAACTCTTAATAAATAAAAAGTGCGAGTCGGACTCGCGCATGAAAGGTTCCGTACCATCTTTTTGAGAGTGGCGCCAGTGACGGAAAAGTTTAAAGAAAATCGATTGTCTTGGTATGGTAATGTATAGAGGAATTAACTAAAAGAGTAATGAACATAAATGTGGATGGATGGACGGGGAGAGGAAGGCCAAAGAAAAGATGGTTGGATGTTGGATTGTGTGAGGAGCGATATGAAAGAAAAGGGAGTTAGTGATAGTTTGACGGCTGATAGGGCAGAGTGGAAGAAAAAAATGTGTTGCGCCGACCTCAAGTAACATAGGATAAGGCCAGAAAGATGATGATGACCCTTTGGGTACGGAACCCTAAAAAATGGTATTGTATGAAATTTTTTATATTGTTCAGAGTTCTAAGCCTACGCAGACTAAAGTCGGCGTCGTGTAGTCGCACTAGTACTTGCAGGTGAAAATGCGGCTTAACTAATTAAGTAAAACCTAATCAGGCTATAAGGGGAATCTAAGTTAAAAGTAACTACAGAACGAACGCCGACGTACACAAACAAGCAGAACGACACAAACGTTAGGACAATAAAATACAGGACAACTGATTGGTAATTATTACTCTTTTATTATCGAAAAAATAATAATATTATAAATACTATGAGCGTCGTACACATCACTATCACAATACCGGTTGCGTTTCAATACATAAAGCGTAACTGTTGGTCTGTCAGTAAATTTCTTAACTGCGGATATATATTTTGTCGTTTGACTGACATTTACACGCATTAAAATTGCGTCATATTGAGATATATATGGATTTAAAAAGTCACTATCTCGATTCAACGCGAGATAATTTTTTTCGCATGTGATTGTTAAAAGCTACAGCTGAGCTTGAGTCCCCATTGTTACTATGAATGAAACCATATTTGCTGATTGACAAAACACGAGGCGCGTACCCCAAACAAGCATTCTAATAACCTTTAAATATTTTTCGCAACACAAAGCCAACTTCACAAGTTAACAGTTAAGCAATTTACTGAGCAGCGTTCGAGTGAAATAAAATGGGCATGAAGCGATACAGGTACAATAATAGCATAAAAAATCTGCAATAATGGCACCTCTATATTAAAAAAAAGAATCACAACATAGTTCTCTCTAACCGTCCAGCATCGCTACATCGTGCAAGCATTTGATACACGAACAACCGATTCAGTATGTATAAACTTAATTATATTATAATAATAAAAATATAATTAAATATAAATATTCTTAATGACTCAACGCGATACATTGGTAGAAGTCCTAAAGTATCACTCCACGAAAATAAACTAGACAACTATCATTCGCGAAAAAATAATATTGAAGGATAACGGGCTTTGATGTTTTTAAATTAAATGAACTGGCTTCTTTTGTTGGCTCGCTCCACGGTCGACTTTGTCTCTGTCATCTCTAGACCTAGACTAGAGTCAAGAGTAAACTTATGTATATAAAATATATAAATATTTTTTCGTCAAAAAACACTTACCGCTCTTTTACCTGTAGTTCATATTTTTTCAAGAGTGACAGTTATCTGGTATCCTTCGTAAAGTACTATTTAATAACTAAATAATGAACAAAACACTCCGTGTTTATAATAAAAGGCTTACATAATATACGAATATAATTTGGTATTAAATCGAATGGTTTTATCGATAAGTGATTTTGATAAATAATGAATTGCATTGGTATGTTGAGTGTGGTGAATCAAAATACTGCCTCAACTTTTAACCATTTTCATAAACGGTCTGATTAGATTTGGACTGGATCTTTTATCGAGAGTTTCTACAAAAAGCTATTGGGTTACACTTCAAGACTGTGGACTAAACTCAGTTTTACATAATATTTTAAATTAAAAATCTGTCTCATTACCTACAAACGGGGTGAATAAGAATGCAGGGGTGAATTGAAACAAAACTTAGAAAGGAATAGTTAATAATAGCTTTTTATTTTCGAGTTTCCGATGACATGAAAGTTTAAAACAATTTAACTTAAAAAGGGTTTTCGACATTGTTGGCAGCAATTACGGTCTCTAATTTTACTATAAATAAGTTGCTTCCTTGAAAACCAATAATATGATATTACAATAAAAAAATCTATTTTTATAAAAAAATAGTTTTGATACTTATTCACCCAGTTTGACGGTATTTGACTTGTCTTTATCATTCCAGCTTGAAGCAAGTGAGAGCTTAGTTTTTAAAAATTCTGCCCTTCTGTTTTATTGCTGATGTTACATAGTATATGCAGTGCAGTATGTAAGCTAAGTCAGTATCTTAATTTTTTTTTAAAACAAGTCGCTCATTTTTTAGGTTAGTAACATGGAACAATATGATTTCAATGTGAAATGTCCACGACCATGATTTGAATATTGCATTAAAACTACAACCAACCAAATTCAACCAATGTGTTCCTGGAATGACATATTAAATGCGAACTTTTTGGAAAATAATCACTGTAGTTTTTACTCAAATAAAAAATGTACTATAAAAAGAACAATTTCGAAAACATAATTTTACTTTTAAGCATAGAGTTTAACTATACTACTATGTGCAGTGTCTAGCAAAGTAAAGTTCAGTACAAATAAATATATGTAGCGCGCATTTGTGATTTCTGTAATACATTATTGTGCAAAAGGCACACTAAATAACTCGACACTATGAATGACAATTCAAATTTCTATCGATATTTTGTCGATATATCTTCGCAGCAGTCACAAAACTATTCCTTACAATGCATTGATATTAATAATAATAACGTGTATATTTATGTGGTCATAAGTCAATCAATGTTTATTTATTTATTTCATAATTATGTTGTATTATCTCTGGAAGCGGAAACATATCAACATAATAGTCAGAGTTATGAATCAAGCTTTGAGACTACAAATCAACAAATGCGCGCCAACCTTTAATCCAATTTCAGTCTCCATAAAGACACTTAACCATACGTCATGCGATCATGCACGTAAAAATAAACATTTTTGTAACAAAAATAATACTTTATCATAATAATATTATAACAATTTTAATCTTCGAGACCTTGAAGGCGAAGTTCAGTAAAATAGTCGTGACTAAAATAATTTTCCTTAGATTATTATGCTTGTCAATTTTGACTTGTACCTATTGCACTTAGATATAAGCTAAATAACTAGTTAAACTACGTTAATATAATATGACTAAGTAGAGCATGCGTTGTGCGTTTTGCTCTATAAATATCTATAAAGAAAAAGATATCGATACTATTTGTAATCTTTGTTTTTAAGCAGTATCGATACTCGATCGAAAATATCGATGTTGAAATGCACATCTCTATTTATAAGCAATTTTACGAATTGCAGATATTGTCAAACAAAATTAATTGTACTCAAGTACAATAAAGTATTTGAATGTAAGACCACTAATGTAAGTCCATAAAATAATGACATTTATTTATAAATAATATGCCACTATGTGATTTGATCGCGTAATCGTTATTTTTTGCTATTTATCAGCAACATTCGTAAATGACAAGTCAATAAGTCGAAACAGGAACAAATGGAGCTGAGGGCACCATTTTGAAGTCTCAATTAATTAATCAAATCACTTCTTGAAAAGATCAAACTGTTTCTATCGAACATTCAACGCACCACAACATTAACAGCAATTAACGAGCTATTTTGACTGATCGCACCTCAACCAACCTTTAAAACAACAATTTGACCGACTGGTCAAAACATTTGACCAACCGAATATTAAACTTGACCAACTAATCAAAAAACTTGACCAAACGATCAAAAATCTTGACAAACCGATCAAAAAACTTTACAATAAAAATTAAATTAGATCGACCAATCAAAATTCGTGTGGCGCCGTCTAAGTAGATTCCCTCAGTACTTACCGGCGACGGTGGCGCTGCTGTAGCCCTTGGCGACGCGCAGGAAGGGGCCGGGCTCGGGGAAGCGCTCGGCCGGCTGGAACAGGTCCGCGAAGCGCGCCTCCAGGTCCAGCGCGCGGCCCGCGCCGCACATGGACGAGCCGCGCACGGGCGGCGGCGGCGCCACGCCCTCCCCGCCGTTCGTACTCTGCACAAGTGCACATTTGTGACCACTACTTTAGATAGCTGCTTCTAACTAGATAAGAAGAAGAATCAACAAGAGAAGAGAACATTTAGAAGCCAATTGCTAAAAAAAGAGATAATTTTGTGTTGTTCAATTATTTTATATTATATTACTGGGTCTCTGCGAGTCGGTTTCGGCCCCTCGTACGTCTACCAAAGGACCGGGTCTCCAGGGACCCGAGAAAGAAAAAAAAAAAGGATAATTAGATAATTTTGTGTTGTTCAATTATTTTATATTAAATTACTTATTTTTATCGTAAAAATCTGTGCTGTTACGTTTAATGATTGAAGTTTATAAAATTTAATTAAATACATAATTCTTTTTCAATTCGCATACTGACATTAAATACCTAACTACTTTTGACCGACTTTAAAAAAGGAGGAGGATCTCAGTTTTTTCATGTTTTTATTTTAGTTTCAAAGATTTCAGGATTAAAAGAAAAGTGGATAGATAAGGTTTATAGGGAAAATTGGTTTAAACAAAATACAACGCTGTTTGTTTTCATTGAGAATTTTTTAGTTAAAATCCATTTTATTGATATCAACTATTTTCTATTAATCAAGTAGTGCTACCACTAACCATAGGCTACCTAAGCAACTTGACCTTGAACTGACCAAAAGGCTTGTGTCCTGAAAAAATCTAATTAGCCCGTCAGTTAGATTATCAAAAAATATTTGACCCGTATTTTTTCTATTGTTACGGGAACCAAAATTGGCGAAGTTACGACGCTTTTACAATTTTATTCTCAATAGTACGTCACGCCGTGGCATAATTTTTAGCGGGTTGTGATTTCACGAGCCCTCACTCCCGAGTTTTGATGCGTTTTATCTTTGTCAATATTCATTGATTTACAAAAACAAAAAATACGTGTCCATTATTTTTCAATAAGTACTCTAACTGACGGACTAAATAGTTTTGCAAATTGTGGATGATGGAAACTAGCCTATTGCAGCCGCGCATTCTTCCTCGTCTCCCCCTGGCCCGCGGTAGTGAGTCGCTTACTTAGAACAAATCAGCCTATACACTCTAGTGGTTATTTTCTCTATGAGTGTTAAGGAACAGAAAGCACACCTATGTTTGCGCACATACTTGTGCACTTTCATATCTCCTGCGTCGATGGCTAGTCTCCGTAGTGATTGGGCGACTTTCAGTGTGGAGGTTTAGTAGTAGGTTCGTGTAACTCACATTAACTGAAGTGCGGTGGTGCGGCGGCGGCGGTGGTGGCGGCTGGCTCCCGTGCCGGGCGGGCGGCGGTGGCGGCGGAGCGCCCGGGGGCGGCGGCGGAGCGCCCGGGGGCGGTGGCGGACACACGCCCGGGGGGCGGAGCCCACGCGGAGCTCGCAGTGTGCCTGGAAAGGGCGGAAAGTCAGGTTAGAACTGGGCTTTTATGGATTGGTAGCCTGTTTTAATGTACCATTTTAAAACGGCAGTAAACTCATGTTAAAGGAACGAACTGGTAACACTAGTCAGTTAGAATTGCATTACATTCTCGTTAGCGTCTCCCAATAACAATATTCCACTTAGAACTGATTTCACCAATGTCAGATAACTTTATAGATGTATTAAAATTGGTGTTTTCATCTGCTAAAGTTAAATTCTATAGGTAGCTAGAAACTTTATGAACATCAATCTTACATAGACGTTGAAGTAGACATAAATAAATAAAGTTAACTTATTGATTTTAAAAAAAATCAACATAAATGTATAAAGACTGTCTTACCGAAATGTGAAGCCGGGTTCTTAGTAGCAATGTGTGGGTTGAGAGGCGCGGGCGGCAGGTTGAAGGGCCGCGCGCCGCCCGCCTGCGGGGACCCCGGAGACGTGGGCGGAGATCTGAACACAACACAACTACTTGATTCAAATCTATCATTTTTAATATCGCTTCTAATACTGAGGGTTGTTGTTGGGAAATAGATATCAATCCTCCTTGTAAGTTCAAGGAGGACATTCAAAGTTGTACTTTGACTTTAATTTGTTGTCTCATAGTCGTATAATAACGCTTGTTCACATTCGTTTAAACGTATTTCAACTTATTCCTATATAGATAAGGTTCAAAAACCAGTACTATCTTGTAGCTAAATAACATCTTTAAATGGTGTAACATAGCTTTGTGGTCAAAAATTTCCTGAACATAAAAAGACATTAACCCTATTCTAAAGCCCTGTTTCCACCTGCAAGCAACATGCAAGTTTAAATACATGCAAGTTGCTTGCACGTCATTTTCAGGTAGCAAGCTAGTCGCTGGTGGAAATGTGGCCTAAGACACTAGCGCGAGTGGAGCTACAGGTCTACAAACTGTCGCACTGGGACACAAACCATTATATACGAAATATTTGATATTTAATCTCGAGTTAACAACTATTTCTGAATTAGAAGAACTTTGGTTTGCCTAAGCGAGCCTTAGTACAGCTAGTAAAGCTAGCGATCATTACAAAAAGTCGGGCTAAAAATATTTAAAAGAGCCTAATTTTCCAACTCACCTCGGCACCCTCATACTCTGGGTCCTGCCCGCCACCTTCCCGTTGGTAATCAGCTTCTTGGGCGGCGGCGAAGGTCTGGTGTCGATGGCAGGCGCGGGCGCCAGCTGCGGCGGCTTGGGCGCCAGGTTGGGCTTGCCGTGAGACACGCGCGCGGGCCGCTCGCACAGGTCCGACGTGGACAGGGAGGAGGCCGGCGCCGGGGACTGAGGCGCTGATGATAAGGAGGTCATACTGCCTCCTGGAATCGGAAATAACTTGATTAAAAACTTTACACACCATCTCGATGAAAACGTCAAATTTTAATTATCTATCATGCAAACCGTACCTAAAGTATGACCCAATGATACTCCCGGGTTTGGCTCGTGAGTTAAAGTGTAAACTCTCTCCCTTAGCTCTGGAATCCTTCATTACTTGGGATCCAATACGGAGCCCGTGACATAAGACACAGCTATAACTCATCGATGCATAATCTACCATTTAAAATCATTGGACTGCCTCGTTAATCTAGTAATCGCATGCGCAACTGCTGAGCGATTGGTCCAACTGGCTTTTATTGAGTTTTTGCATTCGAAATTCCTCAGTAACACTTGTATGTGGATCACACAAGGAAGCTCCAAGAAAGGCAGTTGCCACACAGGTGCCATTTACGAAAATAAAAACAATATTTACCAAGCGCGCCCTGCCCAGTGGTATGGAGAGAGCTCTTGTTTCTGTGCAGTGTAGACGCGACATGGGGAGTCAGTCCCTGGTCAGAGGTCTGATGCTGAAGGTTGCTGATGCGGCCCTGAATGGAGTTCGTCGTCAGCACCGAATCAGACGAACTCTGCAACAAGTTAGAAACAACTTAGCAACCGTGTAAAGGTATTGAATTAGCTGTTTTAACTGTGACAGTCATGAATAAACTAAAGATGTTTAAGGTGTATAGGATAATAATGGTATTTTATGCAGAACTTAGGTACCTAATGTAAGTTTAGTTTCCGAATAAGGTGATAGGTATGATAACAAAAACGATTTCAATCTATTTGTGACTCAACATCATATTTTTCCCCTATGTTTATAATCGTATGTAACATAACTATAAGCACTCTACTCTATACTCTTATCCTGTACGTGCGATCTGTAACCTACAATAACGAAATAACTAAGCGAAGTTTTATATCAGAAAATACTAGATCCTTGGTCTTCAATCACACTTAACATAGCTTTTCTGTAGAATTAGCTAACCCGCAACTTCGTTTGCGGCACATTTTCATCAATGCTCCGCTCCATTGGTCGTAGTGTGATGTTATAATATAGCCTATCTACAGCCTTCACCGGTAATTGGACTATATAACTCTTAAAAAAAACAATTCGAACCAATAGTTCCTGAGATTAGCGCGTTCAACCAAACAACACTCTTCAGCTTTATAAAATCAGTACAGATATATCCATATCCACTGCGACCATAATCAGATGGAATCATCTCTACCAAGTCTAGTTTTAAATAGCATTAAACCAAAGATAATGATGCCACTATAGGGTAAAAAATGCATTTGCATGCTAGGACGTGTTCCGCCGAGGCATCACGTCCACAGTGACACATGCAGCTTCGTATTTTAAAAAAACTTTCATAAAACAATAGATTTTTTATGTGTCATCATCAGCAACCGCATGAAACATAGGCGTACTAAGAAATAGGTGCTATATGACGTGCATTGGCAGAGGTCCAGAAGTCCTCCGCTAGTAAGCACGAAGTTCAACCACACTAACGTATGTCTGCATATAGATGCAAGCATTAGAAACGATATCATCGGTCTTGTGCTTACGAGGTTGAAGGTCTACAAAACGTATAAGGATAAAGTGCTCTGTTATCAGAAACAATGAGTCGTTAGTTTCCGAAATAGTAGAGGACTAAAAAGGTAGGTAAGTGAAAATATTTTTGTGGCCCCTAGAGATGGATGGACAAAGTATTTAGACGTATGTATCCTGTCATCCATTTTTCCCTTTTTTATTGATTCCGCAACCCTGGAAGACAATGACTGGATTTAAATAACACATCCCTGTGTATTTTGCTTGACATCTTTTTTAATTAAAACTCCATTCAACACGAACGTACAAAGCGGACTTATATCTAGGTACGAGTATTCTCTACCAGTCAACCAAGGGTGGAGGAGACATATTGGCGGTATATAAAAATACATATTTTGCTCCTTTGCGTTTCTGCAATAACAAAGATAAAGATTTTGGATTCTTTAATGCAGACCAACATCTTTGCGTATCCTGCACTCGCAGCTGGACACAAATATCAACCTATCAACTACAGCAAAATATCAGTTTGCATAAAGACAGTAGGAGACAACCTACAGGACCTCAAATCTACAAAAGCTGCGTGGGATATTTCCAAGCCAGACAGTCAGACGGAGCGATGAACTGACGAAGGTAGTGGGAACTCCGAGGGTAGAGGAGCTAATGTAATGATCCGACTTGTGAGAGGTATCCGTCTGTCTGGCGAATTTTTATGAATTCCTAAATAGGCAGGTACCTACCGAACTTGACAATCATTTTACATCATTAAGGCTTAAATTAACTCATCGCTTGTTACGTAAAAGGGAAATTAAATAATACATTAGTTAACCATTAGACCGCAAATTGTCACGCTATAATTATAAAAACAGGAATGTAATTTCATTACCTATACCTAGGTTCCATATTATTATTATTTTATTTATTTATTTGTGAACATAGGGTATGGTAAAAAATGTTATACAAATATTAACAAAATTTTTGTTATAATTTCTAAGTTAATTATTAATGAATTGCAAAAACGTTAATTAAAATACAAAAATCATTTAAATAAAGTCAAGATCTAAAATGTCAATACCTAACTAGGCACATTTTAATTAACAACTCATTGAATGTCAAGTATACGTTCTATGGAATAATGCCTGATCTGAAATTAACATGAAAATAATTAAACACTATTTAGGCTTAAACTGAATCATCGCATTTACGTAAATGGGTTACAAAATACATAAGCCACAAATTGTCACGACATATAAATTGGGATGCAACTTTTCCTATACCTATAAACCCAGTGTTCCCCAATAGGATCTATATTTCCATGTATACAGATATACCTAATACTGCCTGATCAAATGCCTACGCTAAATGTGCCAATTCTAATAATTTTCACATTCGCATGTCAATCGCAATCTGTCAAAAATGTATGAAAATTATAACTTTTTTGACAGTTTTGCGATTGACATGCGAATGCGAAAGTTGTTTAAAAATTAGTAGAATTTGCCCTCAGTTGTTCAGTCAATTTTTGTTCATAGAACTTGAAACATTTTAGAGAACTCATATAATTTATTTTAACGAACATTTTTATCTAATGGTGGAAACATAATAGGTACTATACAACCTTTTCAGAGAGACAATTTCATGTTTTAAGAACATTCGCATCGCAGTCGCAAACTGTCAAAACACCTCTAATTCAATTTTTTATTTACTTTTTGATGTTGATCGTCACTGAGATGATATTGCTTGCGACTTGAATTTGAATTCTTATTGAGTAAAGAGAATTTTCCTGATGTTCCCCCATCCGCAATAATATCGATTATGAGTAATTACGATGGTAAATAAACATTGTGCTGATATATATAATTTTATCAGTGGTGAGTCAGTGCTTGCGAAAGTGTCCGCCCGACGGGACCTGCCTACGTAAATGTGAAGAGGCTGCGTACTTGTGATAGCGGATCGGAAACCGTATGATATCAGGAGATTTGCTTTTGAAACGATATATTATCCAGTCGCATTGAATCACTACATACAATAAATTAAACTTAAGACGCACCTTTACCTTTGACTTTTGTTTTATGCTGTGACTTTTAAATTGGGACAAGCCCGCCACACATTCCCAACCACTGCAACTCCTGAAAGCCAGAATCAACAGTGGCGACCACCAGAAAAACGCCGAGCTAATGAAGCCCGACGAGTCCCGGAGAAACGATTCAACTGTCTTGGATCCCGCATCGAAATTAATCAGAAAGTACAGCGGAGGAGTAGGAAAAAAATAAATATAATTTCCACTATTTTTATGCTGTGACTATTTAAACCTTCCAGTTTAATTATTACTAGCTGACTGAGCGTGTTTAAAAAGGTCACTTTAGCATAATCAGCTAGCACATCAAGCTACCCGAAACCGTCAAAGGACATTGTTCATCGCCCATACATCGTTCGCCTAAGAACCAACAGAGACGTGAATTTACTATCTGTGTTTTAAATAATGCATATGTTCGACTGAAACTAAATTAAAATCACGGACACTTTTCAGAATTGTAAAATATCCAAAATGATTTCGGATTTTGAGGTTATAAAACATACCAAACAATAGAAACATACCAAATGGACTAAGATCCCAGAGCTGCCAGACTTTTTATATCTCACCAAAAAATGGTGTAGAGTAGTGTTACTATGTTCTTCTAACATACGAAAGCGTGATAACTTAGGTCGACAGCCGATTCCCTGATATCAGGTGCAAAATACATTACTTAAATCAAAGTGTCAACTGTCATTTCATCGACTGTCAGTGTCAATAGTGTTCGTGTCATACAGCGCTTTTATCGCTTTATTCTTTTTGTAGGTAACTAAAAATCTTACAGCGCTGAGACCGCTTTGTTTCATTTTAAAATAATGGCGCCGGGTTATAGAACCCAAGTGAGTTACTTTTTAAAATGGTTTCTTAATTAAAAAGTGTCCGTTCTATTCTAATCATTAAAATGTAATTTAAAAAAAAAACTAGGAATAATGGTAAAGGTTTCGCATGTGTTGATTCATAGGCCACTTTTTACAATGTCCTTTTCCCAACCAACTTTGAACTTAATGCTTTAACTAATAAAGATGAAAATTAAATGTGACAGATTGTTATAGGATTAATATTAAGATCCTATTAAGATTCTACTAAAGTTTCCTTTCTAGACCCGCAGGCCAGCTAGTAGTTTAGTAGACTTAGGGCGAATTTCACCAATGATACTAAACGCGATCAGTGTAAAACCACGTTTATGAGCTATCAGTGTAGTTATTTTCTATGGAATTTTGACAATGACTGCTCTTGATTGTAGTTTAGATGTAGGTTTACTGGTCGCGTTCAGTTTCCTGCGTGAAATCCGGTCTTAGAAGACTGCTGAGGCTTCTGGATTGCAGAGGCTATTGGAACGTTGGTTACATGTCCTTCATTTGTGTTGTAAAATAAACATCTTTATTTAAGTTTTAGCCACAGTGCAGATGGATTCAGTGAAGAGTAGCTTTTAATATTTCTCATGCATATTATTATTCTATGCAAAACGGTGGTATTATGCGCACCGTTTTGCATACACCTATTTTAAACGACACAAAAACCATTTCAAACAAGTGCAAAATTGTAAATACTGGGACTGCTTTGAGCTGTTAATACTAGCGGTTAAGTGAATACATAATTAATCTTCTAATATATAAAAATCTCGTGTCACACTGTTTGTTATCGAACTCGTGCGAAACGGCTTGGCCGATTTCTATGTTTTTTTTTTGTGTAAGTATTTGGTAGGTCTGGGAATAAGTGGCTATTTTTATTATTTGGCAAAACAATGTTTGCCGGATCAGCTAATAAACCAATAAAAATTTGAATAAATCATGTTTTTTCTCCACCATAAAATTGTTTTATAAACTTGTCATGATTTTTTTGGAAGATGAACAAAAAGCATAAAAACATCATACGATGCCTGATCGCGGATAAGGATTTCAAAATGAGGATTTTCTAGTGTTTTTCTCAACGTGTGAATTCCCAAATAAAGCTTGGTTTTACCTTTAAAGTAGGTAATCCCATAATAATTCACATTAAAACGTAATTTGTACGTCATTGTTATGCACATAGTAACTCGCTTGCGGTCGGACCTAACCTCGGTAGGGCGAGGTTAGCTCTGCAACTAATTACCAATCCTTCTACAATCACACAAGACACGTTTTCCAGTGAATCATTGTCAGTAGTACCTATGTAATGACTCAGTGATGACTCAAATGATTCCTTATTGACACGGTTTACAAGTGAAACTACACAGGTTGCTTTATATCAAGGTCTTCTATGTGGTAATGATTCTGAATCATTTTGCCTGTGACCTATGGTCGGAACTCGGATGTGACCATTGATCATTTATGCGGAACAGAAGAGTTCCTGAGATGATAATTATTGTATTTGTTCTTCATTCATCGAATGAGATGAATCAGAGATCGTAAGCGAAACAGCTGTTGGTTAAAAGGACTAAAGAATGAACTGTATAAGTGGTTGATTGAAATAATTCCATTACTACACCATGTGTGATTCAGGAAGTTTTTGCGCAGTTCTTATCTAAATTGAATTAGTTTATCGAGTTCTTTAGATAGGGCAACGCGAAGCTAATAAAATAGTTTCCTCTAATGTTCTTTTGATAAGAGCGGTGTGGGTTTTATAAATTGGAAGAAGTTTTGTTAAACAAAAAAAAAATGTGTCAACTTTTAACTGACGAAATTTTGACCTGTGAATCACTAAGATTCGAAAATTTTCTAGTAGCGACAAGTTGAAAAAAATCTTACGGAGCCGTCTGAAATTGCTACAAAAGTATGTTTGCTTATTTGAAAAAAAAAACTTCTTTTTAATGCAATTTTCTCGTTGATCTTGTAAAAAGCCAACATTAAAAATAAACTCCGAACCAGAAACATTCAAAACGAATGCAACTTCCGGTTGCTCACTCCTGAAATAAAAAAAGGAAAAAAAGACTCCCAAACAAATGTTTGCATGGGAACGCTGGAGCGTAAAATATTAGAAACCAATGCTGTATCAAAGCTCCAATATCGGACATTCGCAACTTCGGCAGTGGAAGTTTGGACGGACAAGGTGAACTGGCGGCGAGGCTTATGTAATGCCCTGCCCGATGTTTGCCGAGAGGCTGTTGACATAACGCTAATAGGCACACCGTGTTAATGACAGCCGAAACTGCGGGCCCGACCCACACTGTGGGCCACTAGAACTGAGGGGCCATTCTCGTATTTACACAGAGCGTTCGCATCGCAGTCAGTTTTGGCAAGAAATACCGTGTTACCCAGTTAACGGGTTGTGGAGTTCTGGTAGGCAGGCGCTCCTCATATAATACTGGTATTCAGAGGAATCCAGTTTGACTGGAAGCCGACCCCAATGTAGTTGGGAAAAGGCTAGGCAGATGATGCTCGCATCGCTGTCGCATACAGCCAAAAAAACACCTCTAATTGTTTTTTATAAATTTTTGCGACTTGACAGATTGTCAATGGGGCCGAAAAGTTGTGGATTGGCGCCGCATGCGGGAAGAAGTAGCGTTGGAAAGCTTCCCACAACCTGGAGGGCAATCGCGCTAATAAAATTCGGCTGGAACGCAACTGAACTGTAGCCATTTCACAACTTTTTTAAACATTCCGTATTGCGCTAAACGTTTCACAGAAACTTGGAACGCAACTGCATCACAACTGTAACGTTACCGCTGTCAAACAAAAAGTTGAAACAGTGCTACTTTTTCTTGACTTTTTCTCAATCGTTCGCGTTGTGTTGTTTGGACTTTGAACGAAAATACGAAAATATTTGTAAAATTTTGACAACGCAACTTTGGTTGAAGTTTAAACTTTAGCGCGATACCAAATTCCTTACAGGTGAATCGAAACTAGATCATAACCAAAACTGAATTGGATACGAATTGCAAGCGGACCTAAACTTTTTAAAAATTAGCGCGATTGGCCCCCTGGTGGACCGATGTCCTTGTGAGGGTCGTACAGGACCGGTTGTTGAGCAGAATGTTTTGCTCAAAACAGCAATTCTTATCTTTTTATTACATCTATCATTCCCACCCTTCACTTGATTAGTCTGCAAACGTTTACTCTTTGGCGAGGTCTCAAATAAACTGCAGGTCAAAATAATTACTGTTCCTGTCTCTCATTCTATGAAGAGAAATAAAAAGAACAATGGATGTGTTTAGAGGATCTTGTCGCGTTTCTTTTCTCAAGTAAATTTTCCTAGAGCATTTAAGGGTGCGTATCAAGCAGAGATATGTCAGGATGTTAAGAACCAACAGAATGGCTTGCGCTGAGCGAGATTAGATAAATGAAGCGATTCAATTGGTTCTTAACAAAAAAAAAAAACATCCTCCTCGCACATCTCTGGTGGAAACGCAGTCTAACCTTAACAGAGGTTAACTTAAAGAGGTCCCAAAGTCAATTTCATAAAATAGAAACTACGCGGTAGCCTCAAGAACAGTACCTCTATGACGCAGAAAGCTTTTTCTCTTTTTTTCGTAATTATGAACTTACTCATAAGTAACTGACCTAGAATTCAATGCGTACTTTTTTATAACGGTGCGAGAATAATTTACTCCAGCGTATGACATTGTTTGGGTCAACGGCTCTCACATTTAGTAATATTGTAAGCAGAGAACCACAGTTTTCAACGAAAAACTCCACCGAAACATAGCCCGGGAACCTAAAACCAGAAATTAGCCGAAATTTGTCAGGAAAATAAAAGCATTAATTCGAATTTGGAAGTTACGAGAATTACGAACAATTGATAATTGCAAAAACTGTAACTAAAACTAAATTGTGAATTTGAAATAACTTTGGACTTGACCAAGGCTTTATGACATGTTCCCAATCGAGACGATTCGGAAACCATAAAAATAAGGTAAATTAAACAAAGGGCTGACTCCTAGAGAAGTAGAGAACCATAAACAAATTATATTATTATTGTATTGTCACTCGCAGAGACTATTTTAATCTATGGTAGGACACTCATGTCAGTTTGGCAGTTGTCATAAATTCCAATATGGCGAAAGGTCATTCCAACTATTAATCCTTATTTTGATCGCATACCTACTATTGTGACTCACAATTCATTGATATTCACGGTCAGACATGACTACCTGTGACAATGAGTAAGGTTTTGACTGATCTTTACCTTTTTATTAAATTGTTCAAAGAAGTTGGTAGCTATGGCAATTAGATATGATTATAAAACATAAATGTATAGGAGTTCTTAAACGTGACTTTAGTCTCCGCAGATCAAAGACAGGCGGAGACTATGTCGTTCAAAAAGTTGGAAGAGGCCTGTCAACTAAAGGAACAGTACAGCATAATCCGATTGTTTTAGATCCAAGGACCAAATACCAGGCTAGACCCTGACAGATTATCGCCTGAAGATGGTGCCAGTATAATGATGCTGATGCAAATGTACCTGGGTAATACCCGGGTAATAAACAAACTAATATAACCAACGCGGTAAGAGGTAGAACCCTATTCTTAGCTAAAGACCACACGGCCAAGTCCAAAATAAACATGACGTTACAGCGTAAGCTTTACCATCAAACGAAAAATGTTTCAAACTGTGTCAAAAAATGTATGCCTCCAAAATAAAATTGTATGCCTACGCTATCGACATAATGTGTCATCGACAGTTCCATAACTTTCTCTTATGTAAAGAAATATAGCATGTCAAAGAAAGCACACATTAATATTTGTATTTATTCGTCGATTGCATCACATACTGTTCAAGTATTTAGCACTACGAACGCAGTATGTTTATACTTTTAAATCAGTATCATAAAAAAATCGCCTCTTCCTCATTGAATATTCCAGATGAACATCTGGCGAAGTATTTTACGTTCGTAACTCACTTTGCCTTATAAGTGCATGATGAACCGGCTTGAGCTGGCCACTCACTTTAAACAAAAACAAGAGCCCTTTGCCTCAAATAACATTCGGTTACACAGATTAAAAATCGAATTTCAAAATGGCGCGTGACCTGCCTGTCTGGAATAAACGACCTGTCAACTGCACAAGAGCAAACTTTCAATTTCATGTACTGTACGGATGTAAAACCAAAAATACTCACACAAAGAAATTTATCTGGCGTAATATTATCATGCATTTTCGGGCTTTATCATTGTTATCTAGTATTTACTTGACATTGATGTTACTTTATGAAATCGGAGCAAGGTGGCGAAATTTTTTGCTCTGAAGATCAACACGATTCTCTCGTCTTTACATCGCATTTCCCTTCATAGATTCGTTCAATTGTTTCATTAGCTTGATGTCTGTTTCGATTATAGCGGTATTTGGCAATCAAACTTGCGCCTGGTCAGGGATTGAGTTTTTATTCATCTTTGTATTATTCTACACCCTGTAAGGATAGCCTCTCTATCTTCTGAATCACTATTCATTCACGAAACCGTTCCATGAAGGATTCCATCAGTTGTAAAATTAATATCACATGACATAACCCAGTCATGCTAGTAATCATTTTAGCAGCACCGATGCCCCATTTCTGCATATTGTTTTGAAACGCGGTCAAAGTGTAACGCCCGGAAAACTAATCAACGGAATAGTTTTATTTTTATTTCAGTGCTATACTTGCGTATGGACGTATGGTATTCAGAATTCTTTATAAACAATGTTTTTATAATTATGTCATAAAACGTGGTTAACTTCATTTAATTACTAGAGTGAATCAAAACCCTTTGGGGCCTCGCCATATTTGATATTATCACAATGAATCTAATTACGTCAAATGACATGATTCACGTGAATGAACTTACTTAGCTGTTCATATTGATTTGTGAGCTCAGCACAATCGATAAGAATCCTGGAGAAGGACATGTGATTGAATGAAGACGAAGACTAACAGTAGAACTCAAAATAAGTATACCCACAGATATTTCTCCAGAAAATCTAAACTGTCTACATCATCAAGATATCCCTTAAGAACATTCAATGTTGGATGTGTGAATGGCGACAAATAAAAAAACTGAACTGAACACAATATTCACTGCGTCAATAAAAAAAAGCAGTCTTGCTAGACGCGGCTAACTGAATATTTATTTTAATGCGCAAGATCTGGTGGTATCCACTACGCCTTACCGGTCATTACTCTAATGAGACTAACAGGAAACATACGATAACGTTACTTTAATTAAGACTCATAAACTTGCTAAAGTTAAAAATACAACTCATTACTGAAATGTAATGCAATTCTAACAAAATGATTCAAGACTGCATCACTTTCCTTGTACTGAACCTTGACACAAATGTAGGAATGATATCGACTGAATTAAATTTCAATACCTTTGATAGTCTTTCCCTAAGTCCGTAGCATATTGGAACTAGTTATATTCTTATCAAATTCCGCTTGAATATCAAGTCCTTTTTCGATATGTATAAGGAAGTCCCTATACAAATTAGAATTTCCAAACGAATCGTCCATGTAGCCGTCGAAAATACTGCGACATCAGCTAATAGGAAAAAAAATATGAAAAATAAATGAAAGCATAATACGTGTTATTGATAATTATCAGATAATACTCGAGGCAGCTAACGGCCACAGCGATAACAATTCAATCTACTGATACTGTGGTTTCTATAATAGCAATAAAATAACGGAGCATTTTTCATGCATGCTGTATAGGAAGGTCTAATAATTATTACCAATGATATTATAAGTAAAAAGGTGTAGATAGGTTATAGGCGCTCAGCAAGCGACACGTTAAAATGTGGCTAACTAGCCACACTTCACCTGAGTGTCGCGTTGCGCCGTCAACGGACACACGTCACGTAGGTTTCACGTTTTTGAAGATCGAATGTTGTATAGGTAACCTATCTACACCTTTTTACTTATAATAAATCATTGATTATTACAGTATTTTTCTCTTTTGCTGTGTGGTCTGCCGTTAAAAATAATGTAATGCTCGTCTCGTGGTTAACAAAGAGCAGAATAAGTATTACAATTTTTTTTATCAAAGCTGTAATACGTGTACGTTGATTGTATCTCGCAAAAACCTTTTACTGATTAGAATTACGCATGTCAGCCATTGTGTTTTTAGCTTACAGTATCATACCAAAAACAACATCCATTTGAATCCTTGTTTGGAGCTAGGCTTCTGCGGACCGAAAGATTGAGTATCAGTAAAATATTTAGATCCTTCCAAATTACCGCTGCTCCTAACCTCCTTGCACAAATCCTTTTCGCTAAAGAATAATAAATTAACTGCGGCCCGCCCACGCCCCATTTTCCCCCGTTTGACCTCTGTAATCCCTTGCATGTGCCGGAAACATTTTGAATACATGACTCTGCATCATTTGGTGCGTCTGGAATTACCGTGTATAAACGTGGTATATGGAGTCCTTTATGGTGCAACTTTTGATCATAAAGTCTCATCGGATTAAAAGTTACGATGCTCGGATGCTGTATACTGACCTCAGAATAATCTCTAGGGGAAAGAGATTTCTCACTATGATACTGTACGATTGGACTATTGTGCATTTACGAGCTCTGCATATATCTTATAGGATCAGGATTTATCTTGGTTTATTGGGTTTGGATATTAACACGATAAGACGTGCTATCTTTGACTAAACACGCTAGTCCTATTATGTACAAGAAAAAAGATCTCAGAAAAGGAATACCATAAAAGATTGTACATGAGCCTGTTTTCCAAACTCCGTCTGTTACTGATTTTAAGGCCTTCTTGGTTGGGATTACACCAAGAATCGTGTACAATCTGATTTAATTTAATATCTTACGTCATTTCCACCTTAAAATTATACAAAACAATGTCCAAACATTGCACACCCATGTTTTTGTCAAATACGGCTCGTTATAGGAGGCCTTTGTTCAGCATTAATGTCTTTCGTCTAATATAAAATCTAGTTATTAATATCCGAATGAATCATCATAAGATAAATCTATTATTCAATTAAAACTACTGTGACGTGAATGTGTTTCTAACCCCACAATCTCGGCAGCGGGGCCGCAATCTAAATAAATGAAATGATTACTATTGCGACTAATTAGCTCGGCATCGTAATGAGATAGCCTGTGACCTTCAGTGATGACATTACGACTATTAATTTTATAATTAAAAGGATGAAGCCCTACTATTGTCTTGTTTATCAAGGTTTTTATTGCAATGAAGTTCCGACGTCATGAAATAACGGTTTCGAAATTTCGATTTTTTGCACATTTTTAGTATTCTGGATGGTACCAGTGGGAGAAAAAGACCAAAGAAACGATGAATGGATTGAAAGAATATATGGCTAAAAAGATATCCAATGAGGGGAGGGAGAATATAGATAAGTACCAGTGTAAGATAATGTAAGTCGTATGTCTTACGATGGAATCAAAATCCAAATATGGTGAAATTAGGGGAGGAGATGACACAGTAAGTTATTTGACATCATGATCTATTGGATAATTTTTACGTATTAAATTAAGGTGATTTATCTAACAGTCTTAAAGTTGCACCTAACATGATTCCTACTGCCAAAACACTAGGTGCTACAAACATTGCGTCGTTTGGCACAAAGATGGTACTCCAATTAAAACTTTGTCGTAACAGACTACTGGCCAGCTTATTGCAAGCAACTGTCTTTGATCGACAATGAACAAACCCAGAAAGGCCACAGATCTAAAATCAACATAAGGATGTATTCTTTTCCTAACGAAAATTGTATGCTACTTATTACTACCAATCACAGCAGTCAGAAAAACTTGATCAATAAATCCAAACTCATCTAGAAACTTCGATAGGGCTTGGAAACGATCGTTCCATTCGCAATAAAATTGTTCTTAGCAAACATTCTATATGTCCTTGACATTACCAGAAAGTTGTTTTCCTTAAAAGGACAGTCATTCAATACCAGTATTTTACGTCTAGGTCTAATTAATGACAAGACGAAGATTAATGGGAAGATTAGAAAGGGTAGTATTTAATACAACAACTGTAAATACAATTTTTTCTTTTCAAATGTTCGAAGTTACCACCAAAAATACTGAATTGCACACTAAATTTATTCATCAAATAAATCAAATCTATTATACTGTTTGATCTATAAAGCTAAACTGTTTTACTTGAATGACTATCTGTTAACTAAAAATTATCTAACTCCCCGTGACGTCGACCGTCTAGGGTTAGCGTTTCCGTCAGCAGGTCTCCTATTTCTGTCTGCAGGGTTTAAAGGAACCTAACTAACCGAACCTTGGGGTGCCCCTGACGTTGACCGTCATTATTTAGTGTCAGCGTAATTTAGTGTGCAAATCAGAATTTTTGTTATACAGAGGGTAATTAGTTGGGAGATTTAGTTTGCTTGAATTTTAAATAGAGGTAGAATTAAAAATTCCCCGATTAGAAATACAAACGGTTTTACTGAGATTCGTCAGGTCAGGTCTATTCTTGTATAGGATACGATTGAAAAGTTCTTTATTTGTTAAAATAAATAAATATTAATTTGCCGATTGGAAGTCAATACGTAACAAATTAACCAAGAGGAAAGATGGTACATGTGTCAGAAAGGCTTGTATCTAGCAGGTATTCTGTAGATTCCAGGCTGATAGATGAAGATGATGCAACTAGGATGAAAGGAGTAGTCAGCAAAGGGGAAGATAATAATTCGTAACTGCTGTTCAGTTTTTCTCTGGTGGTGGTGGATGGTGGTCAATACAGTAAGATAATGGTTAAAGCAAAGCTAGCCGCTAGTCAGCGACATTTGGTAGCTGAACTGACTTTCAAGGACGCAACAGATGTAACAGCCGTTGATGTTGATGAAGTATCTTATTCTGAATCAGATACTTCTACTACAATATGTAGTATTAATATTTTTTAGCTTGATGATTAATCCGCATGTCAAAGGCTACATAAGCAGCGATAAACACTATGATTAATTCAACTTTTACTTTCAAACAAATGGCTGTGTTCGCATCTACACAATCTTTGCGGTTGTGAGTTTCATTCTGATTGTTTCCATATTTTTATTCTTTTATTGTTGTCGTTTGACAATATGATTATTATGACCGTGTCAGAAATGGAACAGAAATGAGACAGTCTGGGTTGCTATTTTGCAACCATCATCGTCGCTCCCTTGCATTTTTTTTTCTGGGTATGCCAATTTACTGCTAAATTATTAAGTCCCTTCTCGATAGAGAAACGCTATCGCCAGTAAGGTATATCTTTTTAAACTTTGCTACTTTAACATATCCTCAACCCATGTTGTCTAAACAACTGCTTTGGCAACATGCTATTTGTTACGGCAAAATGACAAACACAGTTTTTTTACGGATTATGCTGAAACCATACATACAACAATAAACACGATACTCACGCATCTGTCAAGTATGATAAGCCTGATGTTATCAAGGTTATGAGCGCTTTGACCCCTTCAATGCGTGACAGAACAACAAGAGCATGGTAACCCTTTGACACGATACAAATCTTATCTGGACAGATTTTCTCTAACAAAGAAAACAAAAGATTTTCTCCTTTTTTAAAACGTCGGTTTTAAAAAGCAAGAAAGGGTTTAAATCCTAATTTACGATAGGAATCAGGGTTTATAATCTGATCAAAAGTGCAAATTAGTAGTGTACCCTGTAACACTGCGTAAATAAGGACCAATCTCCAATTTATCCAAACGTAGCTAATGCCAGTATTGCCATGCACTTAAAAAAAGGTTAAGAATAAAGTTTGCGGTGGCGCATCGTGCGCACTGGCAGAAAATAAACAAGTTACCAAATCCGTTCGAAATCCTCCCACATGGCGTTATATTATTTTTTTATTGCGACACGTGGCCGTCATCCCCGCTTAGGGTATTTTTACATTCACAACACTTGCGTGGGTGGAAAATATTATTTTTAGGCGAAAAAGAATTCTTTGTTTAGTTTTCATTGTCAAGTGCCTGTTGGTTACAGTTTTAGAAGGCGCTGAATTATCTGAACCGGCATTATTTTTAGATAATACAAAGGTGTCACAGATTTTTTCTCTATAAAATAATGCCAATTTTAGGGCATTAGAAGCTCTTGAACTCGAGATAGCCCCTGCTAAATAAATAGAGCGCGGGAAGAACCTTTCTTTTGTCTTTCGAGCCTTTTGTATCAGCAAAGGTTGTAAGGGTGCTTATGATTAATTTATTTAGAGCTCTACTTGTGCGTAAATTAGGGCAAAGGCAACTTATTTATTCAGTAGGAGCTCAGCTTGTTAAATATTTCTTAGTTAGTTTTCGCCACTCCGGCGAGTAATTATGTTTGAAACGTTTGTTGCTATTCACGGATTACTCTGGGTCTAAAAGAAAACGAATATGTGCCTCGGTGAGTTCTTGTTTAAAGTTCATTAAAAATTGCTAGAAAACATCTTCTCTATTAACATTGACATAACGCAGCACAGCTCATTCTTAAGCACATTTAATCACGTATATTTTGTGACGTAAGCAGCGCTCAAATATTATAACGACGAAGTTCTAAACTTTCTCCACGGGCCAACACGTCTGGTGATGTAAATAACAATTGAACAAAGATACTTTGCTTTATTAAAACATTGTTTTTACGATAGGTACCCAATAAGGAAGATGCTAAAGTCTTACTATATTTTATTGGCAGCCATTTGACGTCATCGTAAGCGCCTTGTTTGGCAAAGAAAGGAGTTCTTTCGTAATTGGAGCTCCTTGGATTGTTTTCGTCGGATGGACTCGATTCCTTTTGTGTTGAATTGGCTGAATGTTCGTAGAACCGTTCAAGAAAAACAAACAACGCTTCAATTAATCACTGAATTGAGGGTATCGCAGCATCAAGCATCTACCGCACAAAACAAAGACCAATTTCAGGAAAGGATAATGCTTGTTGACACTTCGCGGAGTACAAGTTTATTTGGAATGCCACGGAACCCGATAAGTGTGGGAAAAACTCGACGGTTCGGAAGAAGTCTTCAAAGTTTTATATTGCGGGTTTTATGTTTGGAAGTGTCATTAAACCTTATACAACATTCAAGTTAATTACCACGGACAACAAACAATGGGAAATTCTTTAAGCACCTTCATAAAAAACTTAAAATTTCAAAATATTTTATTCCAAACTAGCTGTCCCCCGCGGCTTCCCTCCCGTCAACTGACTACCCTACCTACCATTTTTTTTTGCTTTTAGACCTTCCCTGTATTCTGGCGAACTAAACAAAAAAAAAAGAATGACCGGAATCGGCCCAGCCGTTCTCGAGTTTTAGCGAGACTAACGAACAGCAATTCATTTTTATATAAAAAAAAACTTTTTACTAAAAAATACAACCGACTTCCAAAAAAAATCACTACAAAGTAAAAAATAACTTTAATTTCGGAAGTCGGTGTTTTTGTTAGTTTCTTCGTATTTTGACACCGACTTCCGAGTTATTTTTTACTTTGTAGTGATTTTTTTTGGAAGTCGGTTGTATTTTTTAGTAAAAAGTTTTTTATTTTTCACTTTTTAGTGGTATCCCACACCTAACAACACCACTGCAAAATCGCAGAAAAGCAAAATACGCAATTTCGATTATCAAAGAATCATCTAAATAGTCAAATTCCAGCTATTTCGATTTAAAATCCAAAGTTCGTAACCGATTTTGATATGATTTAAATGGGACCAATCTGCAAGTATATATCCTCTCAGATAAAACAAAAAAATTTCAAATCGGTTCATAATTGTCGGAGTTATGAGGTAACAAACATAAAAAAAAAACATACAACCGAATTGATAACCTCCTCCTTTTTGGGAAGTCGGTTAAAAAAGAAGATTGCTAACAAGAAGCAATCGTTTTTTCGAGCGTATTTTATCAGTTTTATCATATCGGAATTTATATCAACCTTCAGACGAACTTAATTATGTTATAATATGTTTTTCTAATTAGTTAGAAATTTACTGCGTGAATTTCATGTTTCGTATTGGTAATAATACCGCTGTAATCGTTGTTGGCAGAAATAAAAATAGGCACTTTAACAGTTTCATTAGGTACCTAGGAACCTTACTTTCAAATTTTTTTCTTCAGGAGACCTGCATAATATATTTAATAGATATTATACAGGTCTCCTGAAGAAAATCATGCGGAAACGAGAGAAATCAAGTTAGTTAAACTTACCAAAGGCATCATTTTCTGCGTAGGCGGTTGTGGAGGTGGCCCTCTCGTCCTGATATCACTCGGCTGTCTTCTAACCGCGGGTCTCGTAGGGGGTTCTCTTGGTACCTCTCTGGGTATCTCTCTTGAATGTTCCCGGGAATGCTCTCTAGAGTGGTCGGCCGAGCCTCTATCGCGTCCTGCTAGTGCTTCTGACAATGCCGCTGATAGGGCTCCGACGTTGCTTGTTGGGGCAGGAGGCATCGCTGGTCGGGCTTTGTCTGGTGAATATCTCTGTGGTGGTGGTTGGTGAGGCTGTGGTGGCTGTTGATGTGGTTGTGGCGGAGGGAACCGCGGCGCGTCGCTTTTGACTTGCCCATTGGGTGTGGAACCTGCGAAAAGACTCCTGATTATATTCCTTCTTGATAAGTCAGCTCTTCATCTCAATCTCGCCTGATTGAAAACGATAGGATGAGGTCTGAACGAGAGTGCTTTTCGATGCCTTTTCACTGTTGAAGCCTGCTGTCATTCAATTTCGTGTACCAGCACAGGAGTAAAAGCGAAGGTAGAAGGTTTTTGTCCTGAACGAAATTAAGTGCATACAAAGGTAGGAAGTGTAGACAGTGAGCGTCGGCTATATTCTAAATACTATTATATTATGATTCCCAATCACACATAGATGTGAAAAAAAGCAGTTGGTTTTAGTCTATTGTTTTTTTTCCACATTCATAGACCATAAGCCATAACACTATTCAAATGACGTGTATTATACGTCTCACTATTTACTTGATAATTATGAACATATACGATGATGTAACTCTATCACCTGTAACGGTTGAATGTAACAGACATTCTGACCCCACTCATATGGGCCTATGTTATTGTGATAAATGATTTATTTATTTATTAAGTTTTGATATCGCAACGCATCGCCTGCTCGTGCTATATCTTTTTCCGACTTGCTAAACTTAAATTGTGATGGCTCGGCTAATTTGCATGCATGGTATAAATATAATTCCATAAAAAGGGTTATAGTGAGTTAACCTTAAGGGATAGACATTATGCTGTCGAGGACTTTTTTTTTAGAACTTTTAAAGGGGAATAATTTCGTAATAAGTACTTGATTTTTGCGTAACTTAAACCGTTTACGCAGCGCACGCAACAGAAGCTTTTTTCCCGCTTGCAACATTTCTTATTGCTGCTCCGCTCTTATTGGTCATAGCGTGATGTTATATAGCCTATAGCCTTCCTCAATAAATGGACTATCCAACGCAAAAATATTTTTTTGAATTCGAGCCAGTACTTCATGAGATTAGCGCGTTCAACCAAACAAACAAACTCTTCTGCTTTATAATATTAGTATAGATAACTAGCTGACCCACGCAACTTCGTCTGCGTCACATTTTCCATTAATGCTCGGCTCCTTTTAGTCTTAGCGTGATGATATGTAGCCTATAGCCTTCCTCGATACATGGGCTATCTAATACTGAAAGAATTTTTCAAATCAGACCAGTAGTTCCTGAGATTACCCCCTACATACAAACTTACAAACAAATGTTACCTCTCTAAAATATTAGTATAGATAATAAATAATATACTAGCTGACCCGCGCAGCTTCGTCTGCGTCACATTTTCCATTATTGCTCCGCTCCTATTTGTCTTAGCGTGATGATATATAGCCTATAACCTTCCTCGATAAATGGGCTATCTAACACTGAAATATTTTTTCAAATCGTACCAGTAGGTAGTTCCTGAGATTAGCGCGTTCAACCAAACAAACTCTTCTGCTTTATAATATTAGTATAGATTTTTCTTAACCTACCTATACATATTTTTAAATATTTCTTAATAAACGAATAAAAAACAAAACATTTAAAAATATAAAAAGTATGCCGCCGGTGTCGGGAGCAGGGTCCCAGCTACCGGTGGTTGGGGCTCCAGAGAAAGGAACCTCCTCACAATACGAGCCGTATCGAGGAGTACTGCCTTCTGTATCAGGCCCTTTACCCAACTGCGTAACGCCAGCTTCGACAGGTGGTCGTCGAAGCTTTTGGCCAACAGGCCATTGGCCGTAACGACAATCGGCACAATGACTAACGAGTAGTGCCGAGTCCACATTCCACATGTCGACAACCTCGTGTGCTAAGTCGAGATACTTAATCTGTTTCTCTTTCTCAGCTTTCACGAGATTCTCGTCATGTGGGATGGTAACATCGATGATCATTGTGCGGCGCGCTAATCGGTCTATCACCACTACATATGTCAGGCTTATTGGCAACAACAGTCCTGTCAATGATGACCAGTACAACGTGACATGGTCATTTTCGAGAACTGGGTCGGGCACAAGCTTGTAATACGGTACCTCAGAATTCACAAGATTGTATTTCAAAGCAAGTTGCTGATGGATTTATTTATTATTATTATTTATTTATTTAATAATTATAATACCTTTACAGTTTCATCCAAGGCGGTGTTATTCATTTAGCCCTTTTCCAAAGATAACCCTGAACCATAAAATCTGGATTAGCTCTTAGTTAAACGTTGCGTCTTCCGGTAAGCTGTCGCCACTCCAGAACTCTTCGATCGCATCGACCATCTGTTCTGCGAGCAATGTGCCCTCCCCAGTGCCACTTCAGTTTGGCGTTCTTCGAGTATGTCGGTAACCTTAGTTCTCGTGCGGATATCATTATTCCTGATTCGAGCACGCAGGGAAACTCCAAGTATTGTCCTTAGTATGGCTAAGGTTTTCGATCTACTAACGAGGAACATGGATTTAGCAATACACCAGATTGGAGGTTGACGCGTATTGATATGACCATGGGCAAGACCGTGGTCTCAACCGCAGCTGGCTAGGTCGGACGTCTTTAAATGATTTTGATGACGAAACTGGGTATCCTATGTGCAACCCAGGATGTATTCGAATCCAAATACGTTCAGCCGTTACGACGTAATTGTGCAACAGACAGACAAACTTTCGCGTTCATAATTTTGGCGGCAGAAGCTAATATTATGAAATTGTATGTCAGTATTTTCTCTTTTTAGGCACCCTAATGAGGATAACATAATGACGTTTGTTTATTTTAGCCTGTTCTGCTCCATTGCAGGCCAAAGACCTCTCCCTTCATTCCTTTCAAAGTTGTTGTTGCGCGTACACGCTAATCTCATGAACAACTGATTTGAAATGAAAAATTATTTTAGGGTTGGATAGCCCATTTATCGAGGAAGGCTATATAACATCTTTTGTAAAATTCATATCAAATGATTTGTTTGCCTTTTGGCATTTTGCACAACAACAGGAACCAAAATAAAAAAATACTAATTAGAATTTCAGAAACTAGATGTCAGACTCATCTTGTTCAATGCTTGATATAGGATTTCCCCAAGGCAGCTCACAATATACAAATACAGTTGATTTATCCTATGTCATTGGGTGTCAAGACTATTTAAATACAATTTATTACTGACTTTGCCAATCTTAAATGGTTAAAGAACCTAACCCAGACCCGAACCTTGTATGACATAGCTGTTTGTAAATAAATATTTCCCTAACAATTGTCAGTTTTTGGATCATTCTCCAATGATATAAAATTATATATTATTTTCCTTCATTGCAGTTTGTGGTTTTAACATTTACAACATAAATGGTTACATACTTTTGATGTTATAAAATCAGACCATAATTATATTTACAGTTGACCCCCGGTAATCCAACAAACGTTTTACAAGGCAGTGTCGAACTATCAAAATTGTTGGATTATAGAATACTGCCTAAAACCTCCTATAATCCAGAATTTTTAACAAAAGAGTACCTTGTAATCCGACAAGTGAAAATGAGAAGATCCTATCTAAACTACAAATCATACTGTGTATGTGGGATTTATGATAGAGGAAAATACAATTTATGTACAGTGATATGCATGTCGGATTACAAGGGGACACAGATTAGACAGGGGCCAGATTACCGGGGTCAACCGTATTTCATAATAACTTACATTACAACATGACAGAGAAATGCCCTAATGAAGTATTGAAACTGTGACCATTTATTGAATGAAAACAAAAAGAAGCAAACCTAAACTACTTAAAGAAATAAATTCTATTAACACACACAATAAAAAAATTTATAAACCAGACAGTTTTCTTTTTAAATATTTTCGATCGGCTTCTCAAGCCATTAGCAGATGCATTCTGTGCTTGTTGTCTTTTCGAGTACGTCCCCCTAGTGAGAACCGACCCTCTACTTGTTGCTCAACCGAAGTATTCCCGTTAGAGCACCAATTTTAAGAGCACCAATGTTTAGAGCACCAAAACTATTCCCATGAGAGCACCAATCAATATTTTTGCTTGGTGCTATATCGGGAATACAATAAAAAAACGTATTTTATTCCCATTAGAGCACCAGCGGTTCATTTTAGTGGTGTGCCCACACCACTAAACTAAGATATATTTTAAATCATATCGATTAACCATCTAAAAGGTTCACACGAAACAGACTATTGTCTGCACAGACTAAGTTGCGAAGAAAAATTGTAAAGAAGTTTATAAAAGTCTGTACCGTGTGAACGGTCCATAAATCACAACTCAAAATATATTTTTTTAAACTACCGCACTTACAAAATTTAACTGACTCAGACAAAAATCAGACATAGGTATCTAAGTTTCTTTGTCGTCTTGGGTGAACTGATAACGTAGTGAGCTGTCAGTCCTTGTAATCAAGATGGAATTTTATTTCCAGTATCTAAGTAAATCTATTATAAAATAAGAAAATTAAAAAAACCTCTTACACTAAAAATAAACTCTAAAAACTAACAAATAATATTTATATATTTATTTTGGGGGCCGAGTCACCCGCGTCCATAGGAGAATACCCTTCAGCGAATCCCTACACGTGGTCCCCGGGTGGTGCTAAATAGGTGACACTAACCGCCTCCGTGGTCTAGTGGTTATACCACCTGATTCAGACCCAGAGGTCCCGGGTTCGATTCCCAGCGGGGGCAAATTATTTGCTCGGTTTGGTTGGTGGTAGGACTTGTTCTAAGTCCGCCTGGTAAGCTGCCACCATCATGTCTAAGTCTGTCGCCATAGCAAAAATGTTAACAGCATTGTTGTGTTCCGGCAGTTAGAGGTATGATATAGCCAGTTCCTCTATGTAAGAGGATTCCGGGTGAAACTCGCTTCCATCTTCAGCCTAATCATCACTTTTTTAGGATGGAAACGGGGTGTCAGACTCTTACTGAGTAAAACCCAACCGTGTTCCTCCTAATGGCCTTTTTTCCAGGGTTGCGCTGACTCTTTCAAATGAATTTGCAAGCCTGGCAGGCACTGGCCCTAGCGGGCCCCGTCTTCTATGCTGAAATCTCTTTGAGGCGTGCGGGGAATACAACGCACCGTCGACCCGGATCTGGTTCTGATCGGGAGGCGAGCCAACCAACGCTCGCCGTCCACAGGCCCGTGCTTTCGGTGACTGGGAATCGCCCTGTGACTTCTGACGCCCGAGTCGTCTTCTTCTGTTGCGGCGGCCGGGGCTTGAGGTTTCCCTATCTTTCACACGTTCGGCCTCGTCCTTCGATAGCATTACTGCTGTGCAGAAGGAGGTGACCGCTTTCAATACCTCCTTGCTCCGGACCATGGATTGAACCAGGGCCGGACGCAAGAAGATTTTGTTATGTATTGTATTAGATTAATGAGAAGATAGATAATTTAAGATTATAGACTTATTTGATGTTACTTTAATATTTTTATTATTACTCGTTATGCCATTTACCCCCAAAATTCCTGGCAAATTAAAAAGTCGGACAAAGTCGAAGTCTGTACATGGCCAGATAAATCCGCCACATCCACGTAAATCACCGTGTAAGCTTTAAGTGAAGTATACACGAAGTTAAACTGTAAACTTAGGTGAACTGAGCATAAGTCCACCTAATTTCACTCAATGATAATGTTCACAGAATGTACGGATCAATCGCGAATTCGTCAAAAAAAGCACATCTTCATTTTTGTTGTTTTACTACCTATGTTCTTAAAAAAGATGAAAAATTGGTGAAGTGCGAGTATGGCTCGTATACGAAAGGATCCGTACAATTTCGCAAAATATTGTGAAACATGATTCTAAGGCAACGGCAAGTAGATTATACCATTATGCGGTAAACCAACTCACACTTAACCGATTTAAGTTATAATCTTCTTAACCTTTAGCATTAAAGACTAAGTAATACAAGTAAAGTAAGTAACACATGTTGAAGTATTTATGTAAAACGACAAAGAACACTCTTTAAGATTTGGGATACATTTTTTTTATTTTTGTTAATTTCGACAGATTATTTTAATACTTGCTTTTGTTACTCTCTACATTAAGGCTAGTTGGTGACAGTATATATATCTCTCTGCTGAACTCCACAATTACGATAGAGAGACATGTACTGTCACGCGGACAAAAAGTCACCAGTGCGCGCGTAGCCTTATACATTTAAGCACTATGTTGGTTTTCAAAAAGTTTGTAGTAATATTGTCAGCATGTTTTTTTATTTTTATTTACAATGGGTTAGCTCTTGACTATAATAAAATTTAATATTGTTAGTACTGTCATAGTTCTATGCTGCTTCGCCTTCATATACCTCTTATTCTTGAATTATTTATTGACGTATGTATCTAAACAAAGAAAAAATTCAAAAGTGGTCTGGGTGAAATAAATATGTTTTTGTTTTGACTTATATTTTTATCGATATTTTTACATAAACCCCATCACTAGAACCTAATGAACCGCTGGTGCTCTAATGGGAATAAAATACGTTTTTTTATTGTATTCCCGATATAGCACCAAGCAAAAATATTGATTGGTGCTCTCATGGGAATAGTTTTGGTGCTCTAAATTTTGGTGCTCTTAATTTTGGTGCTATAACGGGAATACTTCGCTCAACCATATCAAACTAGGTTCCATGAGGGCTGTTTTTTAATTGATGGTGTTCCAGTAGATTGGCCAGTACAGAAGTCAGGCTGTTGACATACATTTCAATTACCAGCTTTATAAGATTTTGTTCTGTGGCCAGTATTGTCTATTATTGTATTAATTTGAAGGCAGTTTATGCAGCTCAGATATTTTTGTGAACTATGGAGCATTGGACATGGTTTTCACCACTTTGTTTTGAAATCTTCATAGGATCTCTACATTAGAGTTTACAGAATTTGGCAATTTTTGTTTCAAAGTTTGTACCTAGTGAATAAAGGCTTATTAAATATCGTAAAATTTTGCATTAGAATAAAAAAATATGTTGTTTTACAATAGAATATAGCAACTACGATGTTTCCACAAGATGCAGGGATAACTTCAGTCATGTATAAGTCTTATAGATAAAGAAGAACAGCAGTATTTTAGGACAGATCCCTCCAAAATTAATTTAAATTTTATAGTTATCTTATTCAAACATCAATGATTAGTGAGTGACTCAAAAGCTGGCAGCAAATGATAATTAACTTATAATTTGCATTTTCTGTGAAAATACCTAATTTACATTATAAAATACAATTTACAGAGTATGATGTGTTTCACAACATCTGTTTTAAAGTTTTACAGTGGCACTTCACTTGGTGTACTTGTCAAACTATTTGCATTATTTGAATAATAAAAGTATACTTCATTGACTTAAAGTTTATTTTTAACAACTAGTAAAGATAAATAGTTGCACAAATACGCAAAGTAAAGTGGCAGCATTAGATTATTGCTACATGTGTTAACAGTTGTACCTCTAAGATATGAAACTTGTAAAGATAAGAGAACCGCTATTATTAAATGACAATAAAATTGTGTTTGATGGAGGAGTCTTACCTGCCAGTTTACCAGTAGGTCTTAGCTTGGGCATTCCACCAGCGAACAGGCCGCCCAGGCCAGGGGGGGCACCACCGCCACCATTCTGCATCGGCGCCGCACTCCTGGCGCTGCCCCCACTCGAAGAACCTCCACTAGACACATTTGACACTTTCCCAGGTATATACGGGCCACTTTTATCCACTGTCGTTGTCTTTTTCAACTTCGCACCCTGCCTTATAGAACTCAACAACGCATTCCTATCATCAGCTCCACCACCCTTCGAGCTGCCTCCGAAAATAGGCGGAGGCGGCGGACCCGGAGGCGGCGGAGGCCCAGGCGGCGGCGGAGGCTTCGGTCCCATGATCACACAACACTAACAGACACTGACGCCAAATGCCATCAGTCGCTAACAAATAAATTACGAACGTCGTGATACCATGCAACTCAATATTCAAGTGACGACCCTTCAAACGTTCACAAGTCTCCGTGTACGTTTTCGCACGTGATGACAACACTTAATGCACAATACGTCACTCTACACCAATACATACTAATTTACATAAAATAATGAAGAACCTTGCTCCAAAAGATTAATCGGTATAGGAATAGGAAGTACGTTTGTAGGCAATATAATATAATTTAAATTGTTTCTACAATTGGTCTTGGTTCACCTCCTCATAATAACCCACTATTCTTAGTACTCCAGAACATCGTTCTATTATTCTTCTGAATCTTAGAATTGAATATAAACGAGTTCGACTTATTTTTTAAAACATAATAGGCCACCACGCACAATGTGCTAAAATCAACGGAATGAACCCAATACAGACAGATTCAGATTTTTGTAAAATTCGTTCACAAATGGCCGACTGCTGTAGTCTGGAGCAAGAGCTGTCAGCCTGTCAAAAAGTTCACACAGATTAAAAAACATAAAATTTACCAGCAAAAAAAAAACAGACAAAAATAGTAGTTTTATGTTATTTATTTTGTACATTGGGCTCAGTAACATAAAAAACAGCAAGCTACTTATGAAAAACTAAAACCAAAAATACTTCAGTTCACTTCCTTGAGGTAAAATATAATTTATATTTCTTTTAATTTTATATTTCTCTATTTTATTTTGAATTTGCCCCACCAACGGAAACAGGCTCGTCTGGTTGCATTGAAGTGTACAGCATCAAATTAGTATCGTAGCTAGCCTCACTTGCTCCGTCTGTCATACCCTCTAAAGCCAATCGTTCGGCTTCTGCGCGTGCCTCAGCAGCTTTTATTTCCCTTTCCACATTTAACTCTTCTTTTTCCCGCAGGCGTCTGTCTTTGAGCTCCAAATTTTCTCTAAATTTCATAAGACTCGATGATAAATACTTTATTGGATCTGCGGGCTGGTGAATTAAAATTTCGGCAATACAAACGCGTAGCGCTGGACCGACGGTTAGTTTTAAATATTTAAAGTCTTCCGACACATGCTCGTCATCGGGACATGGTTGAAAAATATCTAGTTGGCTGCGAATACGTACTATGTTTCCTAAGTCATCGTTCTCGTACTCACTCAAATGACCTTCTTCGCAATAAATACGTTTACCTTTGTCATTAATGAAATAACGCCCACACTTATCAAAGTAATATTCAGTTCCATCTTTTAACTCTTTAACTTTTAGCAATACTCCCGATGTGTTCATCTTATATTCACTATGAGATGCATGAGCTTTATAAACTCTATCCCTTGTGACTTCTTCTATGTAATAACGCCCACAATCGTCATAGAAATAAACGTGATCAATATCGTCTGATAAAGGAACTAATTCGCCATGTTCATTAGGCTGTAACAGAGTTTCACCATCTTCTTTTGATTTATATATCTTCCGACTATGTTCATCTATATGGAAAGTGCCAAGTTCATCATTAAATTCTTCTTTCACTACAGTAGCGCTTAGTATGGAAACTAAAGATGTGCGACTTCTTTCACCAAAAACAGCTACATTCCATAAACGACATAAATCTGTAACTAAGCTTTCACGGCCTTCTAGTGGCAGCACATGATTAAACACTTTCAGTTGATAGAAATCTGGACAGGGACATTCTTTTATATCACCTTCTAATTTAATTTCCGATAAAGCTAGAATGTCTTCTAATGTAGTTTTTGATTGTTCGAGCGAAGTTACTCTGTTTTCCAGATATTTTTTCTTATTAATTAAAGCCTGGAGGGGGGCACTTATCGCTTGATCTGCCAGAGCCTCGATAGTTTCTCCAAGATGATCAATCTTGGCGAGAACTATTTTAAGCTCAAGCTTGTGCTCAACACAACGTCGTATCAAGGAACCTATCGGTTTGCCTTTTTTATTTAATTGGTTTAGCACTTCTATAGCAGCTGGATTGGATTTGTCTGCTAGAAGAAGATCACCAATAATGCGTTGTAGAGGTTTTGACAAGTTACTTTCTAAATTTGGTATATGTATATAATTACTCAATCTTTTAGCCAATCCATCGTAATTTTTATCTAACCATGTAAGTAATTCAGTAATTGCTTCATTTACTTTCACCTTAAATTCTTCAAAACAAGCAGGATTTCTAAAATCTTTTAGCTTCTCTACCAGGGCCTCTGTTACTTCTTTGTGCATATCTTCTATTATTTCCATTTCGGTTAGAAGGTTAGCCTGGCCTTCGTTGGATAAATCAGATCGATACTTTTCCGCATATTTATCTAAGTACCTAAAGCGATACCCCATACAATCTATTGTAAAACAAATAGCCTTGTATACTTTATCTCTTCGGAAATCATCTGTCAAACCAAACATAAATTTTTCTATTTCGGCTATCGCGCGTAACCATTGTAAATGAAATTCTACAATGACATCTACGAGGCGATCCTTATCCCCTTCTTGTAATGCTTTGCGAATAGCGCATAGTGAATTAAAGATTTGATCGGAATAATCTGTTTGGGTAATAAATATTACTGCAGACTCGTAGAAGTCTTTAATTTGTTTTGTTATATCAAATAAAAATTCACAATCCTCACTTGATTCTATCATAGTGATATTATAAAATATTTATAAAATCGCCACAAAAATTAACAAACCTACGGAAATATGAGCTTGTCACATTTGACAATAGATAAGTATTTTGACATAATTTCAGGAAATTATACATATTTTTTTATTCACATTTAATGGCCTTATGAACATTTTTTTCAAGAATACTATTAAATGCGAGGTATGGATTTTTATACGCTTCAACGAGGCCCGGCCGTTTGCATAGGACTCTTTGTATCACGTCAGGTCACAAACTGAGACTATTTAGTAAGTTGCGCTTCTAGTGGATCTGTATTTTTTTTTAACATAGTCTAAAACCTATATAAAATTTTTACATCACTTTGTTTTACTTTTCATGAAATATTATAATTTTACAACTCTTTATTTTCTACCAAATGAATACTTTTAAAACTTGTTACTGGTAACCCTGTACGCGTCTACGATTTGTTTCTGAAGAGGTCGTCGATGACTTTGCGATTATACAAAATTACAAAGAAAAAGTGTGTCCCTTGTAGTGCTATTTTACAGTTTATCTACGTTTTTTAGTGTAAGCATATAAATACACAACATGGCTGGAGCGATGTTATTCGAGAGATCGCGCGTCTCGTCGTCAACGAACAGAGACGAGGACGTCCGCATGACCGACAAAATGGTTAGCACTGGCGAGGTTCCCGAGGATGACGAAGAAAACATAAGAGTCAAGGAGCAGGGGATCCTGAACCTCGGCGAGAAATACAAGAAGGAAGGCAAGGCTAAAGAACTAGCAGAACTGATAAAAGCCACGAGACCCTTCCTCAGCTTGATAAGCAAAGCGAAAGCTGCAAAACTGGTGCGTTCTCTCGTCGATTTCTTTTTGGACTTGGAAGCTGGCATCGGCATCGAAGTTCAGTTGTGTAAAGAGTGTATAGAATGGGCCAAGGAGGAGCGACGTACGTTCTTGCGACAGTCGCTGGAGGCGAGACTGATCGCGCTCTATTTCGACACGGGTATGTATACGGAAGCTTTGGACCTGGCCACGGCGTTGCTCAAAGAGCTCAAAAAGTTAGATGACAAAAACCTCCTAGTTGAAGTGCTTCTTTTAGAAAGTAAGACTTACCATGCCCTTAGCAATCTACCTAAAGCCCGTGCCTCGCTGACATCGGCCAGAACCACCGCGAACGCTATTTACTGTCCACCTAAAATGCAGGCTGCCCTAGATTTGCAATCTGGTATACTCCATGCCGCTGATGAACGTGATTTCAAAACTGCTTACTCATACTTTTATGAAGCATTTGAAGGTTACGATGGTGCCGACAGCCCAAAGGCTCTGACTGCGTTGAAATACATGTTGTTGTCCAAGATCATGTTGAACAATGCTGAAGAAGTAGGATCAGTTTGTAGCACTAAGACTGCACTGAAGTATGCAGGGAAAGAACTGGAAGCAATGAGAGCTGTGGCTACTGCATCTCATAAGAGGTCCTTAGCCGACTTCCAGGCAGCTCTCAAAACTTACAAACCAGAACTGGAAGAAGATGCCGTGGTAAGAGCTCACCTCGGGGCTTTGTATGACACAATGTTGGAGCAAAACCTTTGTCGCATTGTTGAACCATACATGCGCGTCCAAGTTGACCATGTAGCCCGTTGTATCCGTCTGCCTGTAGTACAAGTTGAGAAGAAACTTTCCCAGATGATATTGGACAAGAAACTCAATGGAATCCTTGATCAAGGTGAAGGTGTCCTAATTGTGTTTGATGAGTCCCCTCTTGAGAAAACCTATGAAACCGTCCTGGAGACGATTCACCACATGAGTAAGGTTGTTGATACTCTTTACCAGAAAGCAAAGAAACTCTCATAGACTCATCTGTGAATAAAATTAATTGTTGTAGCATTAAAAATAATAATGTATATCAAAGTATCCATAAATTTTCAGTTTTAACTATTTGTAAATGGAACTATTTTTGAATGAATTCCAAATTGCATTATTTGTACCACAATGTTGTAAGTGAAATAAATAATTACAGAAGAAAATGTTTAAAAAAATGAAAAAATAAATAGTCTAGAAAATGGGGAATTGCTGCAACCCCAAAGTTGAGGGCTATGAGGTTCATTGTGTCACTTGGCACTTAACTACAAAAGTTACGCATTTTGAATATACCTACTAATCTTTTAATTTGATTTAACATTTCCTTTTTTAACATAAGCTAGTGAAAAATTATAATATTCTGTTTTATTGAGATAAATAAAAGGTGTTCTCCAAGTGGTAGTTTCCTTCACCTCTCCACCCACTCACACATTTAGCAAGTCATGTTATTTTAACTTGTTGGCACACACTGCAGTGAATCACTGAATGCAAATACAGTTTCAACATTAGAAATGTAGCTACATTGTATATCTAATATTAGATTTTCTTAACTGCAAACCTGACTATTAGGGGATCCTTAGACTCGTTGACACTTTTTTTAGTTGAGTAGCTTTGTTGCTTAGGTAATAATCAGGGGGACACTTGGTACTATTTGCCACTTTCCAACAATTCTCAGTAATAAAATTCAACTTGGTAACAGAACTAGGTAAATTTTCATTAAGATTGTGTGTGCCCTATATGATCTTTTATGACATGATGAATCTAGGCGACAAACAATTAATTTCCCTAACTGCATGTAGCTATATTCTATTTATAGGTGATAATAAAATCTTGAAGGTTTCAGAGAGGAAGTCCTAGTGTTCTCAACTGCTCCTTGTAGCATTATGAATGCAACTTTACATTCCCAGTGAGTGAGACACCTAAATAACTCAGTACCTATGTAGTGGATACTAGATAATGGCGCAACCTTATTCTCCATATGAAGCAGTTGTTCACATTGAACTATGCCCTTCTAGGGCACCTACTGCAAGTAACCCTTTATGGTGAGAACATAGCTGCTGTTACAGATGATTTATCCTGGAAAACCTACCTATTGTGGCAAGTGGTACAATTAAGTTATAGCAACTGCTATGTTTTTAACCAAGATAATTTCATGCATGAAACTATACCCTAACATTAGGTACTTATTTTTTCTCATAGCAAAAAAGGCTTCCATAAGCTCCTTACACTTCTGTCTATCTAAGGTTATTTCGTAGAAGTCCATTGAAGAGATTCATTTGTATTTATAACAAGTAGGTATTCCAAATTTGGTGAAATCAAACAGAATAATAATTAAAAAATCATTTATTTTGCTCTTAAAAAATGTGAACAATTTCTGCCAATGTAATTACAGTATTTACAATAACAATTTTTATTTAAATAGCATATTAAGAGCGAGTTTATAACCCGCGTTTTTTCGTATCACTTTCCATATTTACAATTTAAATCGTAAGTTTAAATTAAAACTAATGAGGTAATTATTTATACCAGGTTGATTGTTCTAACTTTTAATTGTACAATCACAGATAAAGGTGGAAGTAACTTTGTCGGAGTGTGGAGTTTCCCTTATATTACAGTCACAAAGGTAGTATAAACTTAGAATAGAACAATAAATTCACGCCTTTTTCTCGTGGGCTATGGGGGTAGGCAGAAACTACAGATCGCCATCTGCTCAAATCCGGGAAAAAGGCATGAGTATGTATGTAATAGAATCATATTAATCACACTACAATATTTTCAGGATCATCCCTATAAAATGGCACTAAATAAAATTGGCATAATTATGTCTACACTGCCTTTTCCTTCAGAGAATACTGGCATGTTAATAAGTAACTAACCTTACTAATCATACTGCAATTTAGAATAAAATTTTCTAGAAAATCTCTTTTTGCTATTTATCTACGACTCAGTAGAGTTGTTTTGATACGTACCGTTAGATGACGTC
Organism: Ceramica pisi; assembly: GCA_963859965.1. Lineage (NCBI taxonomy): Eukaryota > Metazoa > Arthropoda > Insecta > Lepidoptera > Noctuidae > Ceramica > Ceramica pisi. The sequence goes on from OY982538.1 coordinate 5,451,976, forward strand.
ACCGCTAGGTACGGGTCGACGGCGGCGAGCCGGCGATATTTATCTTGTTTTGTACTAATACGATAATGTTCCCACGTCAATGGCTGTTTTCATTCTAAGTGATTTTATTAGTGAAATCAGCGACTTAGATAAACCATCAATAAAAGTAAACTTTTGGTGGGAACTTTTGAAGAAAACTAAAAGTCACAGCTCTTCTCAAATTGTGATGTTTTCTTTAGACTTACTTTATTTTATTTGTATCTAGAATGCGCTTACGCATCTATGTAAGGTTAGTTGGTTTGAGCTAAAGGTCGTCCTATTATTATTTTGTTCACGTCAACTTAGAACAGCGGTGTATTACGCCTACTGTTTTAAACATAGCAGAAAGGCACTGATGACAGTTTTGTGGCTATTTAAGTATGGAAGTGGCAGATACTGAACAGCTTTATCAAATTTTTAACAAGTAGATATCATCATTATAGATAGATATCGATATCGTCATTTCCTTTTTAATACGACGCACTAGCGGCACCTCGCAACTACACGGAAGTCGGAGTCGATCTGTTTGTTTGGTAACACTAGCCACAACGCAACTACTATTGATAACGCAACCACATCGACATTTTTTAGTTACATCGACGGCCCTGCAAAAAGCAGCAGCGACACTATTCACACGTAACTTCTGCTTGATGCGCTGCGATGTGGTGTGGTTGTGGTACGTGTGATTTGTCCTTATATGTGACAATGGTGTACAAAAGGTTTAGTCAAAACTATACAGCACCATTTCTCATAAAAAGGTACTATCAACAAATCATCAATAAAAAAAAACACTAAGGTCCACTTGCACAAACCAGATTTATCTTTTAAATCAGAGTGAGTTGCTAACCCAGGGTCTTATGTTTGAAATATTTTCTTTTACCAACTGTCAAGCGACATTATTCTGCCTATTGAACTCCTCAGTATCATCGGGTACATTCCATCTTGGGTTCCAGAAGCTTGGCGGAGGCTTCGACTTATCCGTCGGGTTGACCACGCCGCGGTGGTGCGAACACTCGTTGACTTTCTTTGCCATCATCTCTGGATCGTCCTTGTAAAGCTCGCCGAAGAACTGGAAAATTTTGATGTATGAGTAGGAAGAAGAACAAAAGTGTGTCTGGAAAGATATGGTGAAGCTATTGTTTTGCAGTTAGAAACTGTAGACTTATTTAAAAAATGTAAAAAAGAGGGGAAGAACTGTCCAGCAGTGACACATTACACGCCAGCAGATATAGTTGCCACCGGAAAATGACATACTCCGTAAGATTGTAATAAGTCTTGATTAGATTAGATTTTCTCGATATATTATGAAAAAATCGTTTTGTATATTATATGTTACAAAATGAATTGTAATAAATCTTGATTATATTATTATTTCTCGATATAGAAAAAATCTTTTTCAATTTATCCGTGTCCTATTTAGAAAAAACGTTTACAATTTCACGCGATATTTTACAATCTTACGGCGTTTGCTACTTTTCAGTGACATAGTCGGGTAAGGCCGTAGATTTTGCCACTTAGTAACATAGAGTAACAAGACACTTCTATGTTACGGTAACGTATAAGTAACGCGAAAATAACGCATAATGTTTCATGTTGATGGCAGATTATTCGTTACTCTATAGTCTACAGACACAGTCAAAACTTTGAATAAAAAAGTTGATATTTTTAACAAGGTTCCTCTTCACAAAAAAAAGAATAATCAAAATTAAATACTATAATTATGCACAAACCTTAACAACAGTAAAACGTTACGTAACATACAACCAACGTTACCAGTGACATCAAAGCTACATAGAAGTAACATAAAAGCGTGATTTTTCAAGGTTATAAGTAGCCATAACTCGACATCGAGGTAAATTTTAAACAAAGACACATCATCACGCTCTTATTAGATACATAACGCATAATACTATATGAGAAGTATACAATAAAAACTGTTATTTAACTTAGAAATCGCCAAAATTCACTATTAAAATTCACTGACGAAACACACACGTGCACCTTTGACAGACTCCAGAGACGAAAAGATGGCGTCTTTTTTATTTTTATTGCGCTGCCTAAGTGTTTGGTGTTGCCATTGCAATCACAACATACTACCAAACTGTTTTCAATGCTTTTTAGGGGAAATTTTTGGTAACATAGAAAATAGTAACATAAAAGCAAAAATATGGAGCATAAGTTTGAATAGTAATAAAACTATAAAGGACACGTTTTTTAAGACACGAAAAGTACGATGTAGCAGCTTAACTTTGACACATTTCAGATATCTTATTTAATTAAATGTACACTAGAAAAAATATAAGTTTTTAAGGTGCTAAGTGCCAAAAAGACATCATGTTTTTCGTTAAATTTAGGAGTATGGACGAATTTAACTCGTTGTATTTTTTTTATTGTACAACTTACATTCATTTTAAAAATATAGTGTAAGAGTGTACGAGATGTTAACCTGATAAAAATACCTTCACTAAAATTCACCTAATACACTGTTTTTTATAAGCAAACAAAATTGAAGATTTTTTTTCACTTCAAAAAGTGGCAAAATCTACGGCCTTACCCAGTCATCACTGTGTCAGTAGAAAGACATTCTCTGCTAGGCATAGACCTTCACCAAGCGTCGTCACCACGACAGGTCGACGTGCTCCAGTGTTTTATTTTTCACCAGTTTCAATGATCAATGTTATGTTTTGTCTCGATTCTCGATTTACATAAAACCTTAACTAATATACATCTTAACCTTCATCATGAATCACTCCCTACATTGGCGAAAACAGTATGAAAATATGTTCGGCACTTTTTGAGTTTATCGCGTACATACAGACAGATTTGCTGCGGGACTGTTTTATAATTTGTGGTGTGTATTGTTGTTTCAACTAATGCAAGTTCGATCCTTGTTTGGTAGTGTAAACTGCGCTTCGTAAGGCTGTTAGATCTGACAAAAGAATTGAAAATGGCGGCACTATCATTTCCTTTCTTTCGCGCCCTGGCATAACAAACACTTTTGTTTGGCCGCCGTTTTAATTTTAAATATCTTAAAAAATGCGGGCGACATCTTTAGCAGAGTTGTAGCCCCTGGCTGGAGGCCTTAATTGCTATAAAGGCCAGCACAGCAAAGTACGGTTAACCAGACAACAACCTCATCGGTTGACCTGCGGCATGGTGTACTATACTTACTTCTCTGCATTCGTCACAGCTCCAACCGGGCAGCAAACGTTTTTCTGCTCTTGTCTTTCTTCCTGGCTCATCATATTCGATTTCCGCTAATTCGGTTATTTTTCTGTAAAGAACCCACGAAACTTTATTATACAAGTATGACTGTTTTTTTTTTATCTGTGAATACAAATATATAATGTAATAATGATAAAATGTTTTTAGACCGATAAGATAGGCTGCATGTTATTTTTTTGTGGTGTGATAATGAAAATGAACATTAGTTTAGTAGACTTATGTCGCAAGCGAACAGCTTTTTTTTAAGGATGGGAAAATATCAAATGACCCCTCGTGATGAGTGTTAGACTCTTACTGACTAAAACCCATCCGTGTTCTTCCTAATGGCCATTGCGTTCCAGGGCCGCGGTGACTCTTTCGAACAAATTCCTCAACCCTGACAGGCACTAGCCCTAGCGGGCCCCTTCTGCTGTGCCTGACATATCTATGAGGCGAGCGTGGAACACAACGCGCCGTCGACCCGGGCCTGGTGCTGATCGGACAGCGAGCCACCCATATCCTTACCCCGCGCCTACGATGGCCACGAAACGCTCTGCGACTGCCGACACCCGGGGCGTCTTCTGCTGCGGCGGCTGGGGCGTGAGGTTTACAAGAGAACTGCTGGGGTTCTTGGGGAACTCTTGCGTTCTATACCCGGGTTGGGAAAGTGTAACCAAGTTTTCTGAATCAGTAGCTACCATCAGGCTAGATGTCCAGTATTAGTCTATTTGAAATTTCCTTCTGTTACTTCAGACTAAAACTTAACTGACGAAAAGTGGGATTCTAGATAACTTCGTTATTGTTTTGTCACCCTAAGCTGTACCTTTTTTTCCTGCAAGACATAAAATGGACCATTTGTCTAATAGACGAGGCGCCAGAGGTAGTTACGACCAGTATGAGTCCACGCGCTCCTCACATTTTATATACTAAACTCTCTTCGACCGTTATTAGTTTCAACCTTAATGATGGTTCTCATCACCATCATCATCATCCGCAGCCCGATTTCGCTCACTGCTTAGAACTTTTCGTGTGCCAATCGCCACTTTCCTGTGCCTCATCCAGGTTCTACCTGCGATGGCAACTCCTCTATAGTAAATTCCACTATACTATATCCAGCATACCGTTTGAGGAATACAGGTGTGAATTAATATTGAGAACGAGTGCGATATGTATTTATTGTGGAATCCTGAAGGAGCGATTGTTTAATGCTGTGTGCATAGTGAGCGTGCGTGGTCTACCTCCGTCCATTCGATGATCAGCTAAAGCAGGATATTGAAAACAGCACATACTTGATTTCTGCGCTCCATTGGTGTGACTGCTGCAGGGTGTTCCGTTGAGAGAATATATAAATATTTTCTTCTTTTCGTGTTGATTAACTCATATTTTGTCCGACCAGTATTGAGCAACCTGTACAGCTCTATCATTGGCTTCGTTCAAATCTTGGATGGTGCATGTGGTTGGGCAATTAATAAGATGTTGTATGTCCTGTGAAGGGGCTCCGCACTGGCACTGCGTTTGGGATGGGTGGGGCCCTATTTGGCCAGATTATGTTTAAATCAGTCAATCTGTGTCCGCAGTCGGTTTACAGATGTCCAGGTTGGCCACTGAAGTTCCTTTCCAGGTGGTAAATGTTCTGCCGGGGGAATAAAGTGCGCAGGGGAGGGTGTTTATCCTCCACAAAGCACATCTGCACTCATGCTGCACTTTTCTCCGAAGAGGTCGTACATTTCACAAAGTTTAAAATATCTTACCTCTTAACATTGTCCACAGCCTTCTTGTTTACCGAAGTATCTCGGTGAAGCAGCGACATGCTCGGCTGGATATCGTCATCGTCTTGCATATTCGTTACATTTATGTTCTCGGCTAGAGGCCTCTTTGTGGGGCTGAAAGATACATCGAAATATTTCAGTTTTCACCTCGTAACGTGAAGCTACCATGACGGATCAACTACAGCGTGTGGATGTGGAGCAGAGTTACAAACCATGCTCCACCTCCTATATAGCAATATAGGAGGTGGATATCTGTGGCCCAAAACATGCACCCGAGGAGACCTATGAGCTGCCACCATTGATGCCGTGGAAGTAGCAATTTTTGAGCCATCCAAATCTAAAAAAATACCTGTCGTGCAAGCGATACCAAGAATAACACCACTACATACTTTTGTAAGTGATGAATGTTTAAAACCTCAAAATATTTGTGGGAGGCCTTTGTCCAGCTGTGGAATATTACAGGCTAAATGAAAAAAAAAAGACTTCGAGAGTCGTCAGCTGTCAGCAGACCCAATGCTGCTAAACATAAGTAACCGTGTGGAAAGTAAGTATTGAACTTGATGTCTGCCTGACTAGTAGGTATCAAGAGGAAATGCCAAGCTTGGGAGCCTGGGTTCGATACCTATGTCGGGTTAAGCGTTATTCGATTTTCTATCAAAGATTCAGGAACGCTCTAGACTGGGATATGGCTTGCTCCTTATTAAATTGGTCTTATGAAGTTAAGTCTAGGCAAGCATGCTAGCTCGTCATCAGGTGTGTGCTAGGTCGTCAACGTTGTACTGATCTGCTTTCAATTTTAACCCTTGAGGAACACCGGCAATGAAGATCACAAGATATAGCTCACCTGCATTCATTGCCGACTCTGTGAATGTTCTCCAGCTGATCGACCTGATGTAACAGAGATATGCTAGACTGTGTGTCGCAGTACGTCTCGTCGTTGTATTGTTCTGCTTTCATGGGCGAATGCTTTATGAAGTTCTTAGGTAGTCTGAAATTGAAAGAAAATGCATTTATTCCGCCAGAAGCGACACACAAAAATGTAAAATTAAAAGAAAATAAATTACCAACTAAAAACAAAATTAAAAGAAAACATGTTATCAATTTACACATTTTATATTGTATTGTAAACGATAGAAACAGCAACTTTCTTCCCTGTCGTGAGCCGGTTCCAAATCTGCACAGGTTAGGGAGTATAAAGGCAATCGCGTTCGCAGGATTCCTAATTTTAACTAAGCTTTTTTCAGAGGAAGCAGAGCAAAGTAACATTTCTATAGTCTAGCATCAATAACACATTCCTTTCTTATAAAATACATTCGGCGCCGGGAAGCGGATGTAAGCCTGTGCCCCAGCTTTTGTTAACTTTTCGAGATGTCATCTAATATATCTCTAATATATCTCTAAATTTTTTTTTTTTTTTTTTTTTTTTTTTTTATGTTTGGTTGGTCAAATAGTCCCGGTTATTGCAGAAACTATTAAAATGTTAAAAATGTATGGTAATCGCCTTCCGCCCTCTAGAGCTTTAAGCTAGGGTTTTTCGCACGCCTGAGTAAAGACAATCTAAGTACCTATATTTCAAGAAGTGGTTTGCCTTGTGAGAAACCCTACCACGGCAGCCGCGCGAGGCCACCTCGGTAGAATTATTTTCGGAAGCGAGGCTATCTGTGAGACATGATTTTCTCACGGTGCCAACCATAACGCCGGAGGAAGTCCACTCAGTTCTTCGTAGCATGAAAACCCAAAAGGCTGTCGGAGCCGATGGAGTCCTTATCGAAACTTGGAAGGCGATGGTACCTCGTGGAGTGGGCATCTTAACCAACCTCTTCAACCGCGCATTCTTCACTGGTAAAATCCCTGACCAGTGGAGGCAGATTATTATTACTCCAGTGTTCAAGGAAAAGGGATCAGTGCAAGAGTGTAGGAATTACCGCGGTTTAAAGGTCATGTCCCACACCATGAAGCTCTTTAAGCGTGTAATAGACTCTCGGATACGACAGGAGTGTACTGTCTCGGAGTGTCAATATTTCGCCCAGGACTAGGGACCATGGATCCCATTATTGCCCTAAGGATCGTGATGGAAAAATTCAGGAGAAAGATAACGCCGCTCTACTTCCTTTTTTTTGGATATGGAGAAGGCCTTCGACTGTGTTCCCCGAGCGATGATACCAGGTCATCGCACTGGGCAGTGCGGTCCAAAGGGGTCCCCGAAAGCTATTCACATCATCCGTGACATGTAACATGACTCATGAGTCTTTCTTTGCTCAGGACCGCTGTTGGTGACAAAAAACCCTTCTCTACCACAGTTGGGGTCCACCAAGGCTCTGTCCTCAGCCCTTTCCTGTTCAGTGCGATATTAGACGAAGTATCCAACGGCGTTAGAAACGCAACCCCCGGCCCCGTGGCAGCTCGTGTATGCTGACGATATCGCACTGGCGGATGTGGACAGAGGGAGACTGGTGCGACGCGCAAATGCGTGGAAGGAGTCGCTACAAAACGGCGGTCTGAAACTTAATGTGGCGAAGACAGTATATTGCTTGCAACGTTACAGATCCCCTACCAGTACGCATCCAAGGCGAAGATGTAGTCGAACGTACTGTCCAATTTAAATATCTACGATCTGTACTTCACGTGACCGGGGACGTCGATTTCGACATCAAAGCTCCCATAGCGGCAGCGGGGGCAAAATGGCGCAAGGTTACTGGTATCATTTGTGACTCGGGACAGGGACATGTCTATAAATCCATCATTAGACCTGTCCTTTTATATGGAAGTGAAGCGTGGCCTGTACTTGAGCGGTACATGCAGTGCTACGGGTCACGGAGAATCAGAATGTTGCCCTGGATGTGTGGAGTTTCGCGGAAGGACCGCGTGAGAAACTCCCGAATTCGCGGCAGCCTCTACATAAATGTCCGTGACATAGCAGACCAACTGCAGCAGAGCCGCCTACGCTGGTTCGGCCACGTCTTGCGTAAATGTTATGCGTGCCAATGGACTCTCAACCAAGGATGCCGAAGACCGTGCGAAGTGGAGAAGAAAACGCCGGAAATAGGACCCCGGGCTCCGAAGCAAACCACCAGAGGATGCAACCGGGAACACGCTCAGATCAGAGAGAGAGGTTTTCTCACGGTTCTTGAGAGCGTTTAACTGACATTTTAGATCTAGATAGGTATTTTGCGTATGCCAAGTTTCATTAATTGATTAATTGATATCCAAGAATGGACTTTACTGTGAGGAGTCAATGTTTTAAGCTACAAAAAATTTCGATACTATTACCTTTTAGGATTCAATAAGTTGATAGAATCCTCTTGAGTAAAAGTAACACTATGGTTCATCTTGACATCTTTCATTAATATATTTTCCGAGTACTCTTCCTGTTTTATAATAGTTTGGGTTGCATTTTGACAATTCTTCTTAGGAGTCTTCTTTTCAGGTTTAATTTTCAAACTTAACGCTGGTTTCTTGAATTTCATTGGACTATCTTTATTAGATTTGAAGCTGTGTAAATATACAATAATAATATTAGATTTTATTATAAATACTACGTACAGGAAGACGCAACGTTGGCGCGGCCCAACACAAGATGGTCCGATGACCTGCAGTGCGATTCTATAAACTTGTCGAAGTGACTACTTAAGCGAAGTGAATGACAAGTGAGCTGTCAAACCATACAAACAAGATGGCATGACAGCTCATTTGTCGTTCACTTCACCTAAGTGATCACGGTGAGATGTCAACAGAATCGACCGGCTGGTCAGGGTCGCGGGTAGCCGATGGATGCTCTCGCACAGGACCGGTCGTTGTGGTGAGGTGGTGACACGAGCGGGGAGGCCACCGACCATCAGTGGACGTCTATCGGATGATATGATGGTGATGATATTATAAATATAAAATTATGTTTACGATTATAAACTAGCTGACCCACGCAACTTCGTCTGCGTCACATTTTCCATTAATGCTCGGCTCCTTTTAGTCTTAGCGTGATGATATGTAGCCTATATCCTTCTTCGATACATGGGCTATCTAATACTGAAAAAAATTTTCAAATCGGACCAGTAGTTCCTGAGATTACCCCCTACATACAAACTTACAAATTTTATAATATTAGTATAGATATAGATATTCGGGCAATTTCGTGTAGTATCAGATCCATGTAATTTAATAACGGGACTTACTTAAAATTATTTGGTCCACTTGTAGGCGATGGCAGTATGGTGTCGTCATTTTCTATGGATTCCTTCTTTATAAGTGGCTGTAAAATCAAGAAGTGGTTATTTTAATTTACTGCAAGATGTTATTTTTTGTAATGCATGCTTATTATACCCTCAATCCATGCGTTCTGCTAGAGATAGGTGTTACTCACACTATTATTTCTCAGAATTGGTCTTATGGGGTTTAGTTATCACAATAGGCTAGATTCCATCATCCACAAATTGCAAAACTATTTAGTTCGTCAGTTAGAGTATTGAAAAATAATGGACACGTATTTTTTGTTTTTGTAAATCAATGAATATTGACAAAGATAGAACGCATCAAAACTCGGGAGTGGGGACTCGTGACGTCACGACTCACTTAAAATTATGCGAAAATGTGACGAATTGAGAATTTTAAAAGCGCCGTAACTTCGTCAATTTTGGTTCCCGTAACAAAAGAAAAAACACGGGTCAAATATTTTTTGATAATCTAACTGACGGACTAATTAGATTTTTTCAGGACACAAGCCCATTGGTATGAGCTAGTATGGAAAAGTCAGAACATCTACCCTACTCCTTATTTTAGCACTTATGGGCTTAATTTTTAGGTTTATATCTCTTGAGTATGCGTAAAGTACCATGATATGGATCATTTGAGGTGCAAGGGAGCATGTTTTCATGCAATACAGAAAAAGGAGGGGGGGGGACTGCTTTCACCAGTGCTAGCTTACAAGTGGCGAATGATTTAGTATTTTAGGTTGTACGAGTACGTGTTATCCATGTTTTATTATTTTCATTGTCATAATACTTTGCATACTCTTCTAACGCAACAGACAGATGTATTGCTGGGGTCTTTGTTGACCACTTCTTCTCCACAGCTGAAACACTAGGAAGTGGTGACGGGCGGGCGTTTTTGGGGGACTGTCTATTTGTAAACGTTGACGTTCAAAAAGTGCTGGCACTCAGCCTAATTTGAGTAAATGATTTTTGACTTTGACCATCCAAGATTTGTGCTATTATTAAATCCCAGTACAAAACATGTAAATAAATACTTACCGCTACATTTCCTTCACAGTCATCCCTGCTACTCCTGCATCCGCCACTGAATTCCGGTGAACTAGTGATATCTATAATATTGACCTCCGGAACTTTCACTAAGTTAAGCCGCGCTTGGCGCAGTCTGCCGCCCTTTTTACCGCCCGGTGGTGTCGAGAAGCATAGTTTTATCGTTTTTGGTTCCGGATAGTTCTCATTCCTATTTAAAAAAATGTAGGTGTTATTGAATGCAAAATGGTAATCCTAGTCAGAGATTCGCAAGAGCAAACATGCTCGGGAGAAGGATGTATAATCTAGTAAGATGCTGGTAGGGATCTTGACCGTACTTCCGGGATTGTCCTGATAGCCATGGTATACGTCACTTTGTGCTAGCGAACGTTTTCAGGAGGCCTATTTATTGAGTTTGCAAGTCACCCCCTGCCATTTTAAAGCAGATTTAATTGGCAATGGTCAGGCAGGGGCCAATAGTTCTTCCGTAGTAAACGGTTATTAGTCCACTAAACCACCCAAACCCATTTTTTGTTTCATCTTTTGTTTCCATATTCTGCAATAGTCCTGCTCCAACCGGAGATTGTTTGGGTATACTTTCACAGTGCATACTGGGATAATCGTTGGTTGGTGTTTCATTCCATTTGAAATATCTAACGGGGCCTCTGCGAGTTGGCTTCGGCCCCTCGTACGCCTATCAAAGGGCAGGGTCTCCACTCCAGGGACCCGAGAAATTAAAAAACATAAAATCCTAATCAAATTCTTCCGTTACTGAGTGACTGACAGACAACGCACAGCCGAAACTGCTGGTCGTAAGAAGCTGAAAATTGTCATGTAGCTTCCCTACACTCCATAGGAGAGCAATAACAGAGTATCTCCCGAAATTCCTACGGGAACGGGAAGAAACGGGATATGCACGAATGAAGTCGCGGGCAAAAGCTAGTAATTTATATAAATAGGCTAGATTCCATTATCCACAAATTGCAAAACTAGTTAGTTCGTCAGTTAGAGTATTGAAAAATAATAGACACGTATTTTTTGTTTTTGTAAATCAATGAATATTGACAAAGATAAAACGCATCAAAACTCGCGAGCGGGGGCTCGTGACGTCACGACTCAGTAAAAATCATGCGAATGTGTGACGTATTGGGAATTTTAAAAGCGTCGTAACTTCGTCAATTTTTGTTTCCGTAACAAAAGAAAAAACACGGGTCAAATATTTTTTGATAATCTAACTGACGGACTAATTAGATTTTATTAGTCATCTACCCTATTCTTCCATTATTGAATGAGTGACTGACAGACAACGCACAGCTGAAACTACTGGCCGTAGAAAGCTGAAATTTGTCATGTAGGTTCTGTGGGGAGTGTAGGGGAGGACTAAGAGAGGATTTCCCAACCTTCCTAAGGCAACGGGGAAAAACGGGATTTGCGCGAACTAAGTCGCAGGAAAAGCTAGTATTTAAAATATTTTATCACACTTATTGACTTGGAGTTTCCGGTGTCATCCTATGACAAATACGATGATAAATTCGGCTTTGCCGAAAAAGTGATCGCTTCGATCGCGAATTGGCGCTACGACGTCTCATCTTACTGAAGACTGAAATCACTGGGAGTTTATTTTGTTTGATACTGGTAAAGCAATTACAACACTAGTTAGGAGCATTTTAAAGTAATAAATTATTGTTTTTAGTTGTATTTCAGTCTGACAAAATATTACTTTTTCCTTACGAACCTCTCAGAAGCATTCATATTTTGCATTTCTGTTCAGTTTAGATTTATAGCAATTAGTTGAGCCTAATTTATTAACGCCTGTATACCCCTTTGACGAATATAAGCGTGACATTGCCGGATGCCATTCAAAATTAAGCATTTATTTCAATAAAACTTTTGACCGCTTGGCAAAATATCTATTGCTGTGCCCCTAGCGCGCGGCTACAAATCGATAAAATAATACCATCGTTGTATCGATTTAAAATAATTGTTTAAAATCACATCTCTATTTAATAATGATTTCAGTTGTACCAGGCAGTTAAATATACGACGAAAATAGAACGAAAAAATCACACATGTTCTCTGTCGTAGAAATACGACACGAGCGGTAGGGGTACGGAAATAAATGTCGCATAAATGCAACACAAGCGGTCATAAGGTTAAACTATTTACAGGCACTTTGGAATTTTCAAAGTCAGTCAATCAAAGGTGTTGAAGGTATTTGCATGTCCCAAAGCATAAATCTCAATGGAGAAGAATTTGCAAGAAACTCTATTACAAATAGTAACTCAAGGTTAAGAAAAAAAACGTCTTTTACTCACCAATTATCTGGACACTTTTTCTTATCTCTAAAATCAGTGGAAGTTATCAATGAACTTTTAAGTTTTTTTGTTTGTATTATAGGACTAGTACGTCCTGTTGTTGGTGTGCCTTCAATTTCCGACACAGACTCATCTCTGAAGGACAAATCTTCTAAAGAAGAGTGAACCTCCTTCTTAATACTTATTGGTGAAGTTTTGTTTATAATTTCTTTACTCTTCATGTTGTCTTGGAACATTGGCACAGGTGCTGGAGTTTCTCCAAACAGTATTTTGAATACTTCATTTAGTATTTTCAAGTCTTTTGTTTCATTTAATCTAGTGAGTGTTGAAGCTGGAAAGGAATGTAAGGTCTGTAGCCATGTTTCCACTTGCAAGTTATAATGTGAGCAATTGCTAGATCATGCACCAAAAAGTAAATAAACTTGCTTTTGTTTTGCTTGCAGGTTGGAATGCAGCTTTACAATTTATGGGCAGTTATAAAAGGAATTTAAAAGTTTTCATTGCTTCAATTTCTGTTTCTATAATAATGAAATTTTGCACAAGAGTTCCTTCTTTAACAATGGACAGTTTGTAAAAATCCAAGTACAACAGTCTCTCTGATCCGGCCTATTCCTACTTATCCCTTCAAATAAATCACTCAAAAAGACTTAGTGCATTATGAAAAGTTATATTTTTTCTAAACAATTCAGTAATCCCAACATTCCAATGATCTGGAACTCCCGGGTATATAAGCGGCAGATTAGTGAGATTCCACTGTATTTGACACAGCTTGTACCTACAAAGTTAGGAATTTGGTAACTTACCTACTAATTGGATGATGTTGTCTTTAGACTCAATAATCCTTTTTAAAGCCTCAGCACTACTGCAACTGTTGCTGTAAATTGAAGGAATTTTAATTTTATTTTACAATAAAGCAATTTCTTGAGGCATATTTATTTCTAGAGGTAGAAGTAGAGGTGCTTTCATTCTCATAATAAAGTGAAAGAAAGAAATTCTTATAGAAAAAATTTAAACTTCTGGTTATTTACAACATTGTGATCTACTGCTAGAAAACAGGCTTGCCAATCATATAACATGATAATTAAAACTTAAAAGCTTGAATTCACTTAACATACCTGCCACATCTTTCCTGTTGCTTAATCAATTGTGTCTTATAGCTATCAATATCAATGTGAAGCTGTTCAAAGTCAGACAAAAGATCTGAAAACATACAATAATTGAAAAAGGTGTTATTCAACAATAGGTTTTATTAGGTAGTGGGTCATCCTAGGGGGGAGTTTTAGCCTTTAAGAAAGTCAAAATTATATACTCTGGAACGTAGGTACTACCACTCTCTAAAAATAATACTAGTACTTATTCAGGTCCAATCTACTCCTTAGCTTGTTAATTTCGTTCAACTCCATTCAAGCATTAAATATTAGGTAATATTGATTAACGAACATCCATAACATTCATACAGACTTTCATAAATAATCTCTAATAGAATAGAAGTAATTTTTTAAGGATGGAGTAACTTTGTAATTAAGCAAATAAACATTACCTTTGAAGTCCTGTAAGCTTTGAGATAATGTTTTCTCGAGGGCTAAAACTTTGGTGTTAGTAGAAAGAGCCGATGAAAATGAATTTGATATGTTTAACAAAGTCATTCTTACAAGATTTCAGGAAAAAAACAATATTATAAAAATTAAGCGCCAATTAAAATATTAGGCGACAATTTGACTGTCAAGTGTGCAGCAAGCGTCCTTAGCTAGACTGTGCAATCTTCTAATTGAATATATTGATCACCTGACGAAATCTTGTCTTATTTACATTTAAAGGAAAACTAAAAACAATGCCTAAAAAACTTTCTCAAACGAATAACACAAACACAGAACACAAATCGTACACACAGGCAGGTAGCTCGCTCGTCTTGTTCAAACTTGTCAAGATGCTGTCAGTGTCAGCTTACTGTCAAATGTATAATTTTGTCAGTGTCATCACTCTTATTTCCTAGTTCGGAAATTGAAAGCTAAAAGCGGCAAACATTCTTGCCAGTTTTCCAGTGAATGTATGTGGGGAAGACAAGGATTTTGAGAGTACTTACTACTTTTAAATTGTGAGTTGAAATAACTTCTAGTACCTTTGGAGGTTTGTCTCAATTCTTCGATCAAATCATAATTTTGAGAAAACCGAACAACCTCAACCTCAAACCAACCGTTGACACATATTTTTAATCTACGCTTAAAAGTCAGGCAGGCAAAGGAATAAAAATTGATTCCGTTGTGGTGCAGATTTTCTTCTGATTTACTGCGGTAAATAGTTGAGTAACGTGTAATGCAATTGAAAATACTAAATAATTAAATTTATTATAGCTCTGTTATTAAATACAAATCTTTAGGAATAAAGAAACCCAACTTACATCTAGGTTTTAAAAATAAGGACCTTTGCATTGTTGAAAATGAAAAAAAAATTAATGGCGCTCAGGGGTTGTCAAAATTATTTGAAAATATTTTTGCATTTTATTATAATGGTTGGAATAGTAAGAATAGTTATTGATTTTCAGGTTATAACATATGAAATAGGTT
Organism: Ceramica pisi; assembly: GCA_963859965.1. Classification (NCBI taxonomy): domain Eukaryota; kingdom Metazoa; phylum Arthropoda; class Insecta; order Lepidoptera; family Noctuidae; genus Ceramica; species Ceramica pisi. The sequence continues at coordinate 5,467,077 of OY982538.1, forward strand.
GATCTTTGAGCTATGGAGACTGAAGATGATATGATTGTTTTGGTGGTTGTTGACGATGATGAGAAAGCGAAGTCTTCCGAGCAAGATATCTCAACTTCTGAGCCTCCAGATGTCTGCATTGAAGTTGATAATATCCTTGAAACCGCGCAGAAACATGGAGAATACATTCCAATTAAGTTAGAACCCGAAGACGATGAATACCAGTGTGATTATCTTGAAGATGGAATAACATCTGAGGTAGGCGCTCTTATGTGCAATTGAAACTAAAAAACTGTCTTTAGCAATTTTTGTTGTTTAAATTTTGCAACAGCCATTATCCTCAGTTGTATTCTCTATTATTGTAAACATAGAATTGGAGGGAAATCCTTAAATTGTAAACTGTTCTCTACAATCTGTATCATAATTGAAGAGCAAATTAAAATTCCATTATATGCATTGCAATAAGCTCATAGCTAAAACAACTAATAACCTTATGTATTGTAGAGTGGTTCAAATCACCAGCCAAATATAAAAGAAGAACCCAAAGAAGAAAACATAGAACAGTACATTGGTGATGAAGAATATTTACCAGAAGAAGACACAATATACAGTCCGTCTCGACGCCCTAACAAACATCGCTTTACAATGCTCAAGCCATGGCAGCAGCGGTCATTTGTATCAGAACTGAGGGAGCAGTATGAGGAATTGAGAGAGGATGAAGAGTTGTTGATCAATACGTTGGGACGTATTATGAGGACTGTGAAGCCTCCGCCTCCACCACAGGATTTCTATATTATGAATGGTATTATGTTTGAGTAAGTATGATTTTTATAGCTCTTATTTATTATTATACTTTTTCACATTAAATTGTATACAATGTGGATGTAAAATACAATATTGTATTCTGAATTTTATTATCAGAACAGTCTTTACTTTCAGATTCCATATCCTTAGAATATTAGGTCACATAATGTTTCAACCGAAATGCTTTTTTCTTTGTTTTCAGATGTGTAAGTTGTGGGAATCTGTTGGACACACTACCAGCAGCCAATCGGCATTACCAGGAGAAGCATGGACAGCGGTATTTAGTGTGCTATGCATGCGGTGTTGATTTTAGAAGGTAATCTTTTTTTGCAGAGCTTAGTTATCACAGACTATAAATACAAAGAGGTGGTCAAGGTGGCAAAAGATATGACAGATATTTCATAGGTCTCAAATACAGATCATTCTGCTTCTATGAATTTCTAGGAGGAAAACTATTCTATTCGCCCAACTTGGGTGTCAAACCCAGTCCAACCCAACCTCAACCGCATGCTAAGCAGCAAACAGAACATTATTCTTTGCTTTGAAATCATCAAACCAGACCTAAGGTTCCTGTATTTTCAGATCCACTCTGAAATTCTAATATGGGTATACCATCAGAAAAATGATTTTGTCTTGGTAATACAACCAATTTATAAAATAAATCACACAGGACTGGTCGTTTTGGCGACGCTTGGGGGAGGCCATGGACATCTTTCGGTTGATATCATGATAAAACAAAAATGGAGGCTGAGTGCGTGCATTTAAAATAATCAAAATAAAAATTACATAATAATATGTATTCCCTACACATGAGAGCTTATTTTGCTCTGAACATCTATAAATTGCTATTGACTTATCGGGGCAGCCTGTGCGTTTTGAGCAGTTACTTACTTAAGTCGCTAGTGACTATAGTTTCTCACAGTTTCAAGTTTATCAAAAAAAAAAAAACTTAATTATTTGAAAACAGAAATATTATTATTTTGTAAGTTTAACGTTATGTTGGATAGTACTACTGATGGCTGATCGTTCTGCCGCGGGAAACAACCATAAAAGTTTCACGGAGTATGTGCATTATTTTTTGTAACCCACAGCACTACAAACCTGTACAAGCACGAGAAGCGCTGCATAGCGCCGGACGCGGAGACCGTGCTGCGCGCGCGCGCCGTGTTCCTGGGGCGCAAGGGGCGCGGCCGACCCTTCCTAACGCTCAACAAGTTCTCCACTAAGCGGAATAAGTAAGATCATTTTTTTTTACATTACTTATTAACATTGATGAGGTCAATAGTTACTTATTTAATTTCTGAAATAGGAGTAATATCATTTAGAGAGGAGTTCGTGGCTAAAATAACAGCCACACGGGTCGATCTTCGATGGCAACGCTTGCCAAGGTTGGTCTGTGGATGGGTGACCAACTTAACGTACCAAAGTTCCCCCATGCCTCCGAAAGCATGTTAAACCGTTGATCCTGGCTGTCATTTGTAGATCTTTGCAATCGTTACGGATTGTCAGAAAATCTGACTCCAGTCTTACCAAAAAGTACCGTGTTACCCAGTTAATGGGTTGTGGAGGTCTAGTAGGCACCCGCTTCACGTAAAATACTGGTATTCAGGTGAATCCAGTTTGACTGGAAACCGACCCCAGTATAGTTGGGAAAAGGCCAGATGATGAGTAGGAGTAAAATCATTGCCTTTACTCCTACATTACAAACTTGCTCCACTTTAATGTAGTTGTAATACCTGCTAAGATACGATTTCCTACTTAACAATACAAGGCTTCTTTCTTGTTCTTTTCTGAATAACTTTTAAATTAAATGTACGTATTGTACTCGAAAGTCACTAAATAAACCAATGTTTAAGTTCATTGCCTTCAAGGTATCCATGCTCGCTGTGTTCTGCGGTGTTCATATCAAAGAGCAACCTGGACTCACACGAGAACTTGCACCGCGGCGAGCGGCCCTACCGCTGCCACGCCTGTCCCTGCGCTTATACCTCTTATTCTGCGCTCTCGGTAAGTACTCGTCACTTATTCAGGCCCTTATTTCCACTGGGCACTGTGGGCACTTACCCAGGGGCCCACGATCGATGGGGTCCCCCTAGATTCTACAACATCACTTACCGATGACGTATAAATATAAAGCGTATATAAGCGAAAATGCTGATGTCCATCGCGTGATGGGCTGAAAGACAGACTGAACAAGTTACTGACGATTTTGGTTATCTCTTCAATCGACACGTATATAAGGGGCTCCATTATTGTTATGTGTCCAGGGCCTCCAATGGGTAAAAGACGGCCCTGCACATATCTGATATTTTCTTTATGAAGGCAGTTTGTATTAATGACTGACAATATTAACTTTCGACTTCTACAACAAAATGCTAAAAAAGCACACTATCGAATAATTTTGTGTTAATTACACATTCATTATACATTCCCGACTTTTGTCCCTATAGATTCGGATTCATTAAGTAATCAATAAATTGTTCTTTACTTTCAGCGTCATGCTAAGAAGCACACGGACGCCCAGTTCATCTGCGACCACTGCAGTCGCTCGTTCAAGATCAGGGCTGCGCTAGTTGCTCACATGGATACGCATAAACGTGAGTATCTCAAACATTTACAGGCCTTTTATTTAAACATTCTAGTCTTAAAAGTTTGACCTCCACAATCTTTTATAATCATATCAGCCAATTGCCGTCCACTGCTGAATGTAAACCTCCCCCAAAGAGCGCCAAGTAATCGCTGCCAGCCACCTTCACCAATCATCGATACATCGTTGTCCCACACTACGTTTGCCCATACGCGGTTTCCACTATAACACCAGTGTCTGCTCCACAACTAGTAACGGTTTAACACGATTCCCCTTGGCGAAAATTTCAGCGTGATTTGTGTTTGATCACTAGTCAGGCAGCCGGAACCAGAAGGATGAGAAATTATCAAGTGACCTCCCGCTCTGGGCAAAGTGGAAGTTATAACATTAGAAAAGCGTAAACTCTTCATTAACATGTACCTGTTCACAGCAATGCGTAAGCATGGATGCGAGGAGTGCAACCGTCGCTTCGCTCAGAAGTCAGCGCTGATGCTACACGTCAACAGAGTGCACAGGAACTTGCCGCCGCCCTGTGCCTGTCAGATATGTCCCAAGAGGTCAGTATCCAATCCAAACGCTTGTTTAAATCTGCTATTTATAACATTTTGAATTTTATTGTGATCAACCTAAAGTCTATTTTTGTATTGAGTGTTTTACCGTGGTCCCGCCCTGTGCTTGTCAGATATGTCCCAAGAGGTCAGTATAGATTAATCTAAACCCATGTTTTAACCTGCCACTTATAAAATTTTGATCTTTATTGTGAGAGACCTAAAGTTGGAAGTAAACAATACGGTTTTACATTCAGTTTTGTATAAGTGTTTTTACCATGTAGCTCTGTGCTTGTCAGATATGTCTCAATAGGTCAGTATCGAATCTATACCCTATTTTATCCTGCCAGTTATTGTATTTTGAACTTTATTGAGACACATGCAAAGTAGTATGTTAGCAATACGCTACTAAATTCGGTTTTTGTATTAATTGTTTTATCTTGGTGGAAATAAAGTTTAAAATACAATAGCTGACTCGGCTCCATCAGGCCCGGCCGTCCGACATATGGGGCGTCGACTATTGTCTTAATTGTTATGAGACGGATGGTGTGGCTGTGTTATCTTGTTTTTAGAAAAATCTAGGTTTAGTTGAAGAAGAGATTTAGAAGAGAGACAAGATTAAATAAATTATTTTAATATGAAAGTATGCTATCAAGTACAGGTTGGCAAAAAAGAGTAAAAAATAAGGAGCGCCACTGTGCTGTTCGTACGGCAACCCGCTGCAATCGAATAGTGTACCAACCTAGTCTTGATACTTGCTGTATTTTTGCAAGAAATAAATTGACTTATAATTTATTTAAATCATGCAACTGATTACTAAGTTAAAGTTAAGAAGAAATCGAATGATCATTTACTAAACGATGAAGTCACGCAAGTATCAATTAATGTAGGCGCGCTATACCATAGTAATGCAGACAATATGTAAACATAACCTATGTGCTCGATCCTTATCACTTATTCCGTATGCAAGCAATTCAAAACAGCTTTGGGTTCATCAATTAACACTTGATTCAACTAAAAACAACAGAACAAACTCCCTAAAATACCTGTCATATCAGCGGTTCTTTGGAAAACATTGTTGAAATTGGAAAGAATAGTTTGGGCCTCATGTTACGCAAAGCCTGTACAAACAATCTCCCTGCCAGCAAGTTGAATAGTTTTATATTCATGTTTTTCACTTTTTACTAGAAAAAATTCTACGAAGTTGTGACTTTGTTAACTATGTAACGTCATTATTTTGCCAATGGACAAAAAAAAAATGTTCCGTTACTAGACTTTTTTGCCAAGCTGTATGTCTGTCTTCTTGATAGATTCAGTCAGATACATCTGGATAGCTATTGGTTTTAAACAGCTGTGTTATTTTCCAGGTACCCGCGGATGTCTCTACTCAAAGCTCACATGAAGAGGGCGCATGGAATGTCCATCATAACGCGCAAAGTGAGTGATATATTATGTTACCTTGGGGTGTAATAATAATTGTAATTAATTTACTGGCTGACTTGCCAAGTGCGAGTCGGACTTGCACACGAAGGATTCCGTACCATATGCCTTAATTTTTATTCTGTGAAAATTTCAACTATCTTCCTATTCCCCTCCTACTTTGCTGTCAAATCGGACTTCTTAGATTGTAATAGGCCTAATAGTGTTTTTATTTCGAGTTAAGAAGTTGTAACCTATACTCAGCGATAGACCTATAAGCTGGGGTCGCCTTTAATTGAGTGTTCATTATAGGAAAATGTTAAGATGTACATTTTTTTTATATTTTGTAAGTTTTAACATTTTGTAACACTCGTTGATGTCCTTTAAATAAATAAAAATATAGTGTAGCTATCTATCAGTGAATAAATTGTTGTCATGGGATCAGTAGTTCCAGAGATATCTTATCTTTAACAAGTTAGAGTGAACAGGCTCCTTCTGGGTAACCTCGCTCCATTATAGACTTTGTTTCTGTCATCTCTGACCTAGACTAGTTTCAAGAGGAAACCCATCACAAATAAAAATAAAAACAACAGGTTGCACTCCGGGAGTGCCGGAAGAAGTAAAAACTTGAACATAAACGTTGTGCATTTTTGAATCATCGGTCTTACTAATTTTCGATCAGGTCACGTGTACTGACGCGAGTTTAAAATTTTATACCCATCCCAAGTAAAGTGCTCAACGCCGCTAAAGAAGTTTTTACACTTCAAAAATGCATAAATTATACAGAGGTGTGTACCTCTATGGAGCGTGAATTATATGTGGCAGCACAGAATTATCGTGTATATTTTACCTATAAGTTTCAATTTGCTACGCTAAATGGCAGTCTACTTCTTGCTTATTCCCCTAAACGGAGCGTACTATAGGAGGTAGCACAGAAGCAAGAAGAAGCAGTTTCAAATATACAACACTAGATGACCGATGAAAGTTTCCCTCTATATAAAGTAAATAAATATTTTTTGTACTCATGACAGGCACACGATTGACCACTCTCACCAGATGGTAAGCGATGATGTGGCACGCTTGCCTACAAGGAACCTATCCACTCTTTACTAAAAGTCTCCCAGGTTGTAGCTATCAGGAAACACAGACTCAGGTCTTCTAAAAACTCTTTTCTTTATTTCAGATGTTCTTCAAAACCCTTCCAACAATGTCGGAACTAGAAATAAAGCAATCCAAAATTATACTAAAATATGAAGAAAACGAGATGCTTGCTTTCCCAGTGGCGCCCATCAAGGCCGAGCCAGAGACTACACAGGAATTCCACTACGACCAAGACTTTACTGAAGTTAGCAACGAAATAGACGAAGAAACAAAACCAACGCAAGAGATATTAATGAACGACTTCATGCAATACGTAACCCAAGATGTTCAAGCCCCAGGTACAAATGTTGTTTACATACAAAATGGGGAAGTAGTACATAGTGCGGATAGTGAATATATTACGCGGGAACATGATTTGTATTTGGAAGTAGAAGCTTTAGTTGACGGGCAGATTGTAGTCAAAACTAGAGGTGATGAGAGGAATTTAAGTAATATTGTTGAAGATAGCCTTTAGTAGGTTTTTGGTGTGACTGACACTGACATGACCACCATCAGGTTTTTAATTTTTATAACATAAAAAATTAGTTGCTGTTAATCGAAATTAGTCGTCAAATATCAGAATTAGTCGGTCACTGTAGCTCTTGGATTATACCTTAAAAATTGAACTCATTCTATCTAAACTGAGACCCGAATAAATCTATGACTTGGCAAAAAATTGCGACTAATTAGTGACTAAATTTGGGAGAAAACTGATCTTCGCTAAGTGTCCTAACTTTTGAGATTCAAATCCACTAAGCTAAGGTAGGCGCTCCCCAGATCGGCCACCAATAAACCCTTATTACTTTTGAACCAGTGACCGACTAATTCTGTCATTTGGCGACAAATTTCGACTAATTACTGACATTTTTTTTGTCTTATCAAGATTCCTGATGGTGGCCATGCCAGTGTCAGTCACAGTCGGATTTTTTAATACTGTGTCAATAAGGGTCGAAATTGAGTGCAGCGCAAATTGGCGGTAATTTTTATTACATTGAATAATTAACCTTATTCTAAGCGCCTTAAAGTGCTTGATAATAAAGTCGATTAATCACTGTCATCAGAAATTCACTACTTAGGCTTTTGATTCCTTCGTAGTCAAAGACCAGTCATTTCTATTATTATTTTTTGGACTTACTGATTAGTATTGATTGGTAGAAAATATTACAACTTCAAAAGAAGAAAAAGTAATAAAGCACTTATTGCTTTATGATTATAGTGAGATATGTAATTATTATTATTTAATAACTTTATAGTACGCAATGCATAAAAATATATGGACAATGTTATAAGTCAATGAAACATAGTAGTTATAGGAACTGTAAAGACTGAACTAGTTCTGGGAAATAGGTAGATTTTAGACTTATTTAGAGGGATTTATATGAATACAGCAGATAAATATAAAAAAAAAAAAAAAATCATTTATTTCAGGCAATATACCCATAAATTTAACATTAAAAGATTATAAATTAAATGTCACAAATCGAAATTGTTAGCAGGAATATAAATGCATATAAGGGCCTTGGTGCCGTCACCAGAAAGACCAACTCATAATTATGCACAAGGCATATTTTTTAACGCGCTGACGACGTGCAGACGACGCGCGCTATTCAGACGCAGACTTGTACTTCTTTTTGGTCATCTACAGCGCCGTGAGCGCTCTCCTAGTTATTTAATGTTTTGCTGTGCCCGACAGGGTCCTTAATTGTTTCTTTTTATTATTTTTACCATCTGAATGTGTACATTATGGATTGCAATAAACATTTTGAGATTTGAGATTTGATTTGATCGGCGCGTTAAAAATACCCTAATGCATGACAAGTATGTGCTATAAAAAAAAAAAGATTTCACGACTCAGTAAAGTATTAAAAATGTATTGACTAAACAGGCTCGGATATTGTAATTTAACTACCCTTTGTTGATTTTTTCTAGTTCTTTTTTTTGAGAATATTTATTTACACAGTCTTGAGTGTTTATTTTATATGCCGATGGGTTATCCAGAAAGTTGGTCAAGGTCAATGGTTCCCACCAGAGATGAGCGAGGATGCGTAGTGAGGGATGAATCATAGAATGATGACCATAGAATCGCTTCATTTACCTAGCCTCGCTCAGCGCAAGCGATTCTATTAGTTCATAATAAACACATCCCTGACTACACATCCTCGCAAATCTGATGGAAACTTAGCCTAAGAGCGGATTTCACCAATGAATCTGATCGCGATCAGTACATCTGAACTGCGTTCAAGAGCTGTCATTATTTTCCATGGCATATTGATATGCCATGGAAAATAATGACACTGACAGCTGGTAAACGTGTTTCACATTTTGATCGCGTTCAGTTCCAGATTGATGAAATCCGCACTAAGTAGCTCATAGAAACGAGCCGTTTGTGATTGATATTATAGGCATAATATTATTTGTGAGTTTATAACATAGGATGTGGTTTATTCCTGAACCTGAGTCTAATTTAAAGTGATTTTGTTAATAGGAGCAGGATAAGTGATTTTAATTTATTGTTACATAAAAATAAAAATGCCAAAGTATTTTTAATACGAAAATGTGTTTTATTACGCACTTATTATTTCAAACAAATATGTTTACCTACTCATCTATAGCATAATGCGTACACAATCGTAAGAAGACACCACGATTTTTTTTGTTGTAATGCATCATTACATACTAGGAAAATACAAAAATATTAAGCGGTTTCTTGGTAAACAACTACTCGGGACACCTTAAAAATATGCGAAATTTACACATACTTAATGAAATGCACCATTTTATAATACGCTGATCATTCTTGGTCATCGGTTAACACTCCAAGATCTTTGTTTTTGGGCTTAGAATAATAACGCATAGAAGCCGCGTCTAGAACAAAACCCGAGCAAAATCGTGTGTCCACTTCATTTTCTTTGTGTGCGTGAGCCGAATGTGTCTACGTTCCTCTAACGCACACAGATATAGCTTTCAGTGATACCATTACTAAGCCGTTACCCACAAAATATGGGAAGACGCATTACTATTTTGCTATCAAGGCAAGTATTTTATGTTGTTGGGAACTGGAAAAGGTAAACATGATTTTTCATGTAATATGACATATTTTTTCGGAAGGTTTAATTCAATTTATTTCAAGATAAAGGAAATAAATCGCATAAAGATTGAGATATTGTTCAATGCGTTTAGAATGCTTGATGGGTTATAATTATAAACAATGTTAAAACATCGGGTTTGATATGAATTAAGAGTAAGTATTGTATTTTAAAATTACAAAAATGAAAAACATGAATGAAAGCAATGTGGGTATTTTTTCCTCACAAATAGCAACACTGTGTTATGACAAGTTAGGTTATTAGAATTTTGTTTTATTTATCGATTTACGTAAAAATAGTGCATAGAATGCGAGTACTTATTTGTGAAATGTTATTTTATCACATTTTTTTGTTTTCCTGATGTGCTTTATCATCCTTTCACGCAACAAACTGTCATTTTCAATTATTTACTCGCGAGCTGTGTTCGACGGAACGTGACATTGAGTACATATTAAGTACTGACGGCCTGGTGGCTAAGTTTGACGGATTAGGCTAAGTTTTAGTTGCCTCACTTTTTGCACTCGTACTAGGTTTCTATGCGTTATTATTCTAAGTTTTTGGGCTTCTAAAACATGTTTTTAATATCGATACTAAAAGGACGAATTGATAATTCCTTCCCTTTGAAGATGGTAAATTAAATTCTTTCAGTAAATGTGTTCAATCATGGGTAATTTTCGTTGCAAGTAAAAATATAGACGAAGGCAATGCGGTCCATATCTCCCACCGTAGTATAATATTTCCGTGAAATATCGATTATTTAATCGATTACACCTCTATTGATATAAATTACTTAACATGTCGCATTTAATGGTTTAACATATTTTAGAATCCCCAAAAACGATACGGTAAAGTGTACGGGTGCATTGTTTAGAGCTAGAAAGCGCTTTTCTCTATTCTCGACAACAACAATCACTTCAACCAACAACCACATAAACTAACATCAACTCTTATTTCCACTCCACAATACTGATCATAGTTTTATCTTAACAATGGTCCAAAAATATCTAATAGCATTCCTAAACGATCAAGTAGAAAAATACTTTTAACTTTTTACATGGTAGAGAAGTATATATGTCAAGGTGAATAACGTTTTTAATACAAAGGGGTATGTCAAGGGGGCATCCTCAGTCCATTGATTTATCTTCTTTATTTACATAGGCTTAACATTGTACTTGGTCTTGAAGTGGAAAATTTGCAGATGATTTGGTTATCTATGCTTCAGGTTCTGAGGTAAAAATTTAGTAACGTTTGGCAGGAGGGGGGGAGGACTCCGTGAAAAGGTTCCACACCGTTTCCGAGAAATATGACTTTTTGTAACCTAACCTCAAAACACTTAAAAGTGACTTAAAAGGCGTAGTAGGAGTCACCGGTTAAAAAAAAATAACCACGAAGGGGATGGCGGGGTCTGTGTTCGCTCGCTCACTAGACCCCGCCATCCCCTTCTAACCAAATCTGTCCGAGTCGGGGTGCCCTCAAGTCCCAATCTTGCTTCACTCTCTCTTGCATCTTTAGTCCTCCCAACAGTTGTAACTGCCTTTAGGGTCTTAGGCAGGAAATCGAAGTCCGGGAGATAGCGAGCAAAAGTCAGTCGAGTAGGCAGAAAATCAGTGTCCAGTGTACAGGCGTAGGTCAATCGTCATGGCAAACAATTCAAGTCCAGGGGAGAAGCCAAGGTCGTCGAAAGAATCCACAACAATACCACGAACACATTCACGCAACTCGAGGAGAAACGGAATGATTCTTTTTTTTTATCCTTTTCCCCATTCGGGCAGGCTAAGGTCTTGGACCATACCGCCTCATCTTCAGTCGCCGGAACATAGAGATAGAAAATATATGGAGGCGCTGCTATATTCTATACCTACATTTGCTTATACAAATATGGGTGAAATACGAAACAGCATGGGAAATATCGTTTTGTTTCATTCTTTCTAATGTGGTAATCATATTTGAAAAAAGAGATAACAATATTTCAGTTGCTGCTCATATTGGCAACATTTTTTTGTGACGTAGTAAAAGTTGTAGGTAAGTGCCGAATCTGCCATATTATGCCCATAGATTAATTATGCCACCAATGCCGTACAGGTTAGTAGCCGGTTTTCATGAAATATTTCACATATTAATACACTTTCGATGAAAAAGTTGCTATGTTGTCATGAATTTATGTCCGTAGTGTTCATATTTGGGCTTATTTCCGTCCAAAACCCCTTTTTTTTTATTTCAATTGTTTGTTTACAATGGTAGAATAGTGTTGTACCGTCGCCGTAATAGTTACTAATAGGTACTAGTTCCTACTTCCTTCTCTGCGCTGATACGATATCGGTATAATACGTGTGCTGCTGGATTCGAGTGACCTTGTTAGGTCCGGTTCGCGCTTCACAGCACCGAGAGACCGATCCAAAAATAAGACCACAGCATTTTGTTAATTATTTCAGTTACATATTTTAACAACTCGAATCAAATGATTTATTAATAAAAATATTAACCTTTTATAGGTTTCCTAAAAATGAAGAAGTGGTTAGAGGCTGTTGGTGAAGAAAATATTATTGCTCGACATAAAGAATGGAACATTGTGTTCACTTCACTTTGAAGAAAGTTGCTTCAATAGAATACTTGATGTAATGAGATTACAAGATAACTCAGTTTCTACAATAGTTTTGGTAAGTGTGTAAATTAATGATTAATAATTGCACGAGACAATTTAATTAAAACAAACTAGCATTGTTTAGAAATGAATAGTTTAAGTTTTATGTACGTATTGTTGTTTGCATTACAAATGTTTATTGAATAAATTAAACACTTCTAATGATTTTTACTGAAGTTTTATTGAATGAATTAGTAAAAAGAGAAAGTAAGTTCGTTTTTGACATAAGTGTAGGTACCTATTGGTATGTTTGTAAAATATTACAAGTAATACAATTTACAAAGACAATCATCTATTTTCGTATCGAACAAATAATTAGTGTCCCTTGTCTGTCGACTTGTCCCGGAAATAAAATGACTGTATCTGGCAACTGTAGTCCTCATATCTATCATAAACTACAAACCAAACCAAATCACTATCATTACATACTATAAAACAAAGTCCTCCACCGCGTCTGTCTGTTCAAAATAGCTAAAAAATTACTGAACGTATTTTCATGCTGTTTTCACTAATGAATAGAGTGGTTCTCGAGGAAGGCGAAGCCGCGGGCATGAGCTAGTATAAATTAAGCGAAAGCGCAAATGTGACCACAACTTAATTAAGTGTTTGGGAATGTGCATAAAAGCACTATATTTATTTAATGTCAGATATCAGGAATTGAACGTACTTATTTTTCGAATACAATGGACTGTAAGAATGTAAATAGAAAATTCAATTCAAACGTGACATCTAGTAAGACTCGAAATACTATATGTAGGTAGTAATAGTAAAAAGTTTCGACTACTTGTTTGGTACAACCCTAGCAACGGCAGCCATTTTATGTTTCATTTTGAGTTGTAGGCATGAAGGTTGTAGGTACCTATGCACGTTTTTTTTTGTAGGTATTGTATTTCCAGGGAATGATTCAATTCAATTTTTAAGGTTATAAAATTTCAAATCGGATGACAGTGACATTTGACACATTTTTTTTTACGTTCCGTTTTGTCGATTTTGCACACTGACGTATAAATCATATGGACTGGGCATACCTACAAAAAAAACGTGTTTACCTACCACCGACTTGGGCGTTTTTCAAAAAAAATGGCCCGTTACTTATGTGGAAACCGTATTTCTAATGAACGGAATCTACACGTAATTGATGGTAAACCTACAGATAATGAAATAAATTAACTAAATTTACTAAAAATTATATTATATATATGAAAATAAACACAAAAATATCATTCTTGTTTCAGAAGTTATGCACAATTCGTTCCATTATGTAACTTTTTAACTTGGCATTTAGACAAATAAAGCGATTTATTTATAATCACTAACTTGTTTAATTCAACTAATAGCATATTAATATTTAAAAAACAGAACAAAGAATTGAAGATTAATCATAAATTGGCGAGTAATTTTCGGAATAACATCCATTACGTCACTTTTGTGCCGGTAACACCATACAAAATATCTTTTATCTAACACAACAGTAAGTTTATAAAGTTTTAAGGTAACACAAAATGAAATTTGGAGAATTAAAACAATATTATAATTGTAATTTAGAGCTCTAAGCTAATACAATTAAAAGAAATCTTAAAATTTAAATCACATTTTAATAGGACAGTTACTTAGGTGGAACACAAAGTTACTAATAGGAAAAATTAGGCTACGTGTACAATGTACATAATAATAATTAATAATCTTAGTCCGTCATCATTAGTCTTGGTTTTTTATTTACTTTCAAACTGGATAGCTTACCGGACCGGGATTAGAATTATGGAAATCCTCTTTTTTGGTTTCCACTATAGTTGCATTTTCTGCTGCTACAATTAATTGTGACTCAATATTAGATTGCTCTAAAAGTATTTTATCATCAATTATACGGCATTATCCGTAATGTTTTCATGGAGAACATGAAGTGCATCATCGCCGAGGATATTCTGTGAGCTGCTGGCCATTACAGCGTTGTCAATTTTAACGGCAGTATCCGTCATGTTTTAGACAGATAGATCACATAACGCGCGTCCGCTCCCCGTCGGCTCTAAAATGCAAAAACTGTATAATATTTTCGCAATCCAAAACGTGTCCTCTCCACCACATAATCAGATATCAGAATGAACCAATCGAAAATTCTAAAATTTACAATATAGATCTGTATTGTTCTCCATTTGACACATAAATTTACACACGGGCGAAACCGCGGGCCGTAGTTAGTAAAAAAACTATTATGCACACGTCCTTATTATTCCATTAAGAAACGTATTCGGTCCGCTTATACGTAACGTTACTTAATGGATGTTACGAATCATAACCTCATCCTATTGTTGGCAATAATTTTATATGAAACATCATAAATATTCCTAATTTGTATTATAAAAATTATTCACGGATAATTAAAAAGCAAATAAAGAATAAGTACATATTAATAAACTGATTACTTACCAGTAAAAAAGCCGTTCTTAGTGGATAATTTTTTAGCACCATGCTACCACACAACACAACGTAACGGAATGCGTCAAAAACAAGCGGGAAGAAGAGGACGGGGTATTCTGAATGGAAATAATGTTGCAATCACTAAAAATTACCACAGAATGGTAGTATTTTTTTTGTTTTGTAATCCTAGTTTTTGGCGTTACTTAGGCGGAAATTCCGCCACTTCCGTTTTTAAGGACAAAGTTTAAACTGATATTGTTTATTCAAATTCCTTTTTATAGTATTATATTAAACTTGTAATTAAAATACTAACATTGAGGCTTCGATTGCAAACAATTTCATTAAATAAATTTAATTTGGAAGTATTTTAATGAACCTGCAAAGTTAACAAGCTGTAGGGTGGACATGTTAAATTGTGTTTTTTTGTATTACATTTTTGACAATATTTAATTTTTACAATGTGTTTCAGTAACTTATTGTATTTAAACATAATTCTTCATAATTTCTGTATTAGAAAAATAACTCTAACTAATGAAATGTGTTAAGGTTGCTGAGAAATTTACTGTCAAATATGGTGGACAACACATTTCTGGGGTGCTCATTTTTTTTGAAAAACGCCCACTTGGGCACTTAAAATGGCTGCCTTTCGTAGGGTTGTAACTGCGAGCAACATGCGCATCTGATATCGATATTCAACTCAATGTTAAAGTTTTTATCTCAATGCGTATAAACCATATGGACTGGGCATACCTATAAAAAAACGTAGCTACCTACACTTTGCTGGGATGATAAAATGGCGGCTAATAGGGCAGCCTATGTCGATATTTCTTTACAATAACATCGATAAAAGATTGTTAGAATGTTTTCAAAATGTCACGGTACAATTTCAACGGGTATTTTTAGCACATTTTCAGCTTCACTTGTACAGTCGCCAGCACATCGTGCTACAACAATCTGACAAATTTCTGTACCTACTAGATTTTCAACTGTATAAGAGAAAAGATTAAGTTTACTTCCCGGTTTTTGATATAAGCTAATACTTTGCGTACATGTTTAGTTTGGATGACATTGTTGCCGATTCTCTTGTTCAATAACTAAACTAAAATTAGATAATCACTATATTTTTAACCGACTTCTAAAAAGGAGGAGGTTCTCAATATCTAATATTATTATATCAATGGGGGTTTGCGGGACATGTCTCTCTGTACCGCATACCCCCCAAAATATGTATCTATTGCCATTATTAAGATAAGTAACAAGGTACCTACATCGAATGAGTTTTTGAAAATTCAAATGAAATGTACCTAAGCGCTATTCTAAAGCCTTGCGTTAGGTCATTCGAGACGGGGTGGAGGGAACAAAATCTAAGAAAAGAAATGACGCTGCATCCACGATGGGCTGCCGGCACGGACGTCTCCATCACCTAAGTATATTTTCTAACATACCGATGAAATTGGGTTTTAATCAAAAGTCAACAATAATTATTTACAACACCATTTATTTATTTTTACATACATATAATTTACATCCTACTAATTTTATAAATTTATCCTACTAATCCATACCATCCTACTAATTGCTATACAATTTTTGTTTAAAAACATACCAGCATATTCAATGTGGGCACTGCGCCATCATGTAACCTCATCACATCGAGGGTTCTGTTAAAACTAGATTCATCAAAGTGCAGGGAGCAGATATGCCACATTTTATGTCTATGGTTTATATTTTT
This sequence comes from Ceramica pisi, assembly GCA_963859965.1. Lineage (NCBI taxonomy): Eukaryota > Metazoa > Arthropoda > Insecta > Lepidoptera > Noctuidae > Ceramica > Ceramica pisi. The sequence goes on from OY982538.1 coordinate 5,483,428, forward strand.
CTTCTATCCATTTATTTTTGAAAAATTCATTTCCAGGAAATCTGTGGGTTAATAGCATTGCAATGTATTTTACACACTTTATCAATATAATAATATCGATACTTATCGTATGCGATGCGAACATCGCACATCACTAACTAAGACATAAACATTTTATGTAAACAATACAACGAAATTAAGAAAATAATAACGTAATAATAAGCCATACAAATATGACACAGGTTTCAATAATCTTTAAAAAGATCATCTGGTAACAAAACATTACACAAAATTCTACAATATTCAACTGGATTAGTGAAAACTAGTAACTAACCTGTGCAGAGTCAAATTAGTCTGATTTTTGTTATTCCTCGCACCATACTGTATTAAGCAACACGATGGCATGATTTTTCTCTTATTTTCCAAAGCCAGAACACAAAAAAAACCTAGCTTTCGACGTATTTATCTTTAAAACAACGAAAATAATAAAAGCAAACAACTGTTTGACAGCTCAACTACCATAAAACCACAGAGTACTTTGGGCACTTATAATGGCGACCGGCCACGCAAAGGCATGATTTTGACGTCACACAATAGGGTTGCCAAATTTAGTACTTGGCAAACATATACATGTCTCTTTTTTCATATGCAGCTCTTGGCTAGTTAAAAAGAGACAAAACGCTTTTTGACATGTTTGCGTCGATATGATAGATATTTGTATAACTGTTTATTTCTATAGTCAAACGTTTCAAGTCCATATGATTTATACGTCAGTGATTTTGCACGATATTTTACACCAAAGACAACATATTATTGTGTCAGATTTGGTTGTCAGTGATTGTCAATCATCCATTTTAGCGTTCCGTTTTCGATTTTAGCTGATTTGAGGTTAGAAACTTATTTTGTAATTTACGCGAAAAATAATTATGCAAAACCTTGTAAAGAGTGGTAGGGTTATAATCAGAGAGCCAAGCCCTACCAGTTTTAACCATTTTTAACCCCCAAATCATGCCAAACATTAATGGGTGGATTTCTAGAAATTTGTACGTGATGTAATGGAATTCCACTATTTCAAAAGTATTAAATCATCAAAATACGTAACGTAATGGATGTGACGTATGTCTACCGGTCGGTAGTCAAATGCAAATTACTCCTAAATTAATGCGAATTTGAATATTCTACTCATATTGCATCATTACTAAATAAAACATCTAACATATAACTCACAAAAAACTACCTAAAATAGGAATATTACCTTCAAAAACAGTCGTTCGTAATTGAATCACAATTTATGCCACGTGACGGAGCGACCGCTCTGCTCGGTTTCCCGGCTAGACTGCTGTCAAAAATTAAACATGGCGGCTGTCTATGGGCTAAGAATGTTGCCATTTGTTAAAAGAAACCGTATTTTAGTAATATTTTTCATTAAAACTTGTTAAAACCCGTAGTGACGTATTGCGGAATTTCCGCGCGAACGATTTTTAGAGACGGCAAATAATGTGTTTATTTTAATTTTAAACTCTAAATCACCTATCATTCAGTTTATTTATAATATATTGGACATATGATCTTTTAAAATAACAATCGTATCAATATTATAGAGAAGAATAACATTAAAAATTTGCTGCATTTAAATCTGCATAGGTGGTGTGGACACTTGAGATTGGGCATGTTTTTATTTTTCATTTAATATTTTTTTAATCTAATTTAGGATTTGCAGTTATTATAAATGATTTTGTTTTTAGATTAATATAAAACATTTCAATTTATTTTAAAAAACACATGTATTGAAGCAATGCATCTCCGATAAACAAGTTGAAAGTCATAAGACACGGAATTTCCTTGCAAACAACTTTTGTGAAATCCGCCCTAATACATCCAACCCTAATTTATGAAATAGGTTGATCTTTGAGCTATGGAGACTGAAGATGATATGATTGTTTTGGTGGTTGTTGACGATGATGAGAAAGCGAAGTCTTCCGAGCAAGATACCTCAACTTCTGAGCCTCCAGATGTCTGCATTGAAGTTGATAATATCATTGAAACCGCGCAGAAACATGGAGAATACATTCCAATTAATTTAGAACCCGAAGACGATGAATACCAGTGTGATTATCTTGAAGATGGAATAACATCTGAGGTAGGCGCGCTTATGTGCAATTGAAACTACAAAACTGTCTTTAGCAATTTTTATTGCTTAATTTTTGCAGCAGCCATTATCCTCAGTTGTATTCTGTAATATTGTTAACATTATAGAATTGGAGGGAAGTCCTTATATTGTAAACTGTTCTCTATCATAATTGAAGAGCAAATTAAAAATCCATTTTATGCACTGCAATAAGCTCATAGCTAAAACATGACCCTTTAAATACTATTTTGCTCACCATTAATAACCTTATGTATTGTAGAGTGGTTCAAATCACCAGCCAAATATAAAAGAAGATCCCAAAGAAGAAAAAATAGAACAGTACATGGGTGATGAGGAATATTTACCAGAAGAAGACATAATATATAGTCCGTCTCGACGCCCTAACAAACATCGCTTTACAATGCTCAAGCCGTGGCAGCAGCGGTCATTTGTATCAGAACTGAGGGAGCAGGACGAGGAATTGAGAGAGGATGAAGAGTTGTTGATCAATACGTTGGGACGTATTATGAGGACTGTGAAGCCTCCGCCTCCACCACAGGATTTCTATATTATGAATGGTATTATGTTTGAGTAAGTATGATTTTTATAGCTCTTATTTATTATTATACTTTTTCACATGAAATTGTATACAATGTGGACTTAAAATACAATATTGTATTCTGAATTTTACTATCAGAACAGCCTTTACTTTCGAGTTCCATATTCTTAGAATATTAGGTATAAATTATGGATTCATCACATAACGTTTCAACCGAAATACTTTTTTCTTTGTTTCCAGATGTGTAAGTTGTGGTAATCTGTTGGACACACTACCAGCAGCCAATCGGCATTATCAGGAGAAGCATGGACAGCGGTATTTAGTGTGTTATGCATGCGGTGTTGATTTTAGAAGGTAATCTTTTTTGCAGAGCTTTATCAGAGACTATAAATACAAAAAGATTTGACCATCTTTTTGTATGTGGTGGCAAAAAATATGACAAAATTTCATAGGTCAGAAATACAGATCATTCTGCGACTATAAATTTCCAGGAGAAAAACTATTCTATTCACCCAACTTGGGTATCAAACCCACCCCAACCCAACCTTATCCCGCATGCTAAGACAAATATTTCATAGGTCACAAATACCGATCATTCTGCTACTATGAATTTCCAGGAGGAAAACTAGGGTTGGATGGTTGCACAGAGTATGTGCATTATCTTTTGTAACCCACAGCACTAATAACCTGTACAAGCACGAGAAGCGCTGCATAGCGCCGGACGCGGAGACCGTGCTGCGCGCGCGCGCCGTGTTCCTGGGGCGCAAGGGGCGCGGCCGACCCTTCCTGACGCTCAACAAGTTCTCCACTAAGCCGAATAAGTAAGACCATTTTTTTGCTTAGCTTGGGACTATATGGCATTGTGTGAAATGTCCAAGGATATTATTATTATTATAATTATCTCTTTATTCATCTTTTCACTTAACAATAACATTGATGACGTAAATAGAGTTACTTATTTAATTTCTGAAATAGGAGTAATATCATTTATAGATTCGTGGCTAATAATGGCAATGCCAACAATGGCAACGCTTGCCAAGGTTCGTCTGTGGATGGGTGACCATCTTAACGTATCGAGTTTCCCCCTTGCCTCTGAAAGCACGTTAAACCGTTGGTCCCGGCTGTCATTTGTAGAACTTTGGCAGTTGTTATGGATTTTCAGTCAGAAGCTAGTAAATCTGACTCCAGTCTTGCCAAAAAGTACCGAGTTACCCAGTTAATGGGTTGTGGAGGTCTGGTAGGCACCCGCTTCACGTAAAATACTTACTGGTATTCAGGTGAATCCGGTTTAACTAGAAACCGACCCCCATATAGTTGGGAAAAGGCTAGGCAGATGATGATGATGAGTAGGAGTAAAATCATTGCCATTAAGATCCTCAATCTTACTTGTATCTATGATAACAATCCTTTTCATATTTTTGAACAAGTTTGGTTTACTAGCTGGTTTTAGGCTTTCAATTGTTGTGGTCTTCATGACAATTGTTATAGAATTTACATACTAAATATAATCTCAAACAAGATTTTTTGTCTTCAGGCTTCTCATTATACCAAATTCAAGCATTTTGTCTACAATAATAATTATGATTTTTGAAGTCCAAATAAGTAGAAACTGCTATCACTGAACGTTTTGCAGTGTTAAAGCCCATATCTTTTAATTTTGTGACTAAATCACCCTTAAGCCGCATACTGACTGAGCGAGCAGCCTCGCGAGGCAAATCCACGGTCAGTAGCCGCGTACTGACTGACCGAGCAGCCTCGCGAGGCCTGCCGCGCGAAGCCAATGCTTGGCCAGTTAGGACGTGCCTCGCCCGAGGCAAACGCACGCGCCGCCTCGCCCGCGGCCCGAGCATGCCGCGGATCGAGCCGAGCGTTGTCGTGTCGGTTTTTTGTCGTGCTCAAAGGGCCTCAGTACGTTTGCCGCGCTTACTCAAGACGGTTGTGTTTTGCCTCGCTTGTTCGTCGCAGGTTACGGTCATGGATAAAGAGCAATGTCTTAAGTTAATACAACTATACGGTGAATATAGATGACTTTGGGATGCGCAATGTCCCGATTACACTAATAAAGGACTAAGAGAAGATGATGATAAGCGATAGCTTGCCGAACGTGCGGCCTCATGGCGATCTTGAGCAAAACTGGAAACTGGCTCGGCAGTGCCGCGCGCGGCTGCCTCGATCCAAAAATTGTACACATCGAGGCTGCCTCGCGAGGCGATCGTACCGCGGCAATCGTTTGAGGCTGCCGTGCGAGGCCGTTAGGCCAGTCAGTACGCGCCTAATCAGCAGGACGTGCCTCGCCCGAGGCAAACACAATTCTTAAATGTATTATTTTGTTGACATAAACTTGCTCCACTTTATTGTAGTTGTAATACCTGCTAAGATACGATTTCCTACTTAACGAGACAAGGCTTCTTTCTGGTTCTTTTCTGAATAACTTTTAAGTTAAATGTACGTATTGTACTCAAAGTCCTAACTAAACCAATGTTTAAGTTCATTGCCTTCAAGGTATCCATGCTCGCTGTGTTCTGCGGTGTTCATATCAAAGAGCAACCTGGACTCACACGAGAACTTGCACCGTGGCGAGCGGCCCTACCGCTGCCACGCCTGTCCCTGCGCTTATACCTCTTATTCTGCGCTCTCGGTAAGTACTCGTCACTTATTCAGGCCCTTCTTTTCCACTGGGCACTGTGGGCACTTACCTAGGGCCCCGCGATCGATGGGGTCCCCCTAGATTATATCACATCGTTTATCGATAACGTATAAATATAAAGCGTATATGAGCGAAAATGCTGATGTCCATCGCGTGATGGGCTGAAAGACAGACTGAACAAGTTATTGACGATTTTGGTTATCTCTTCAATAGACACGTATATAAGGGGCTCCATTATTGTTATGTGTCCAGGGCCTCCAATGGGTAAAAGACTGCCTTGCACATAGTATCTGATATTTTCTTTATGAAGGCAGTTTGTATTAATGACTCACAATATTAACTTTCGACTTCTAGAACAAAATGCTAAAAAGCACACTATCGAATAATTTTGTGTTAATTAAGACGACATTTTAAGTTGTTCGACTTTTGTCGATGACTGCTCGTCCTCATAATGTTACTATGACTGAGATTTGTTTGAACAAAATTACTCTAGCCAAGCCAATTTTTTTGTATGAAACCGCAATTGGATCTACTTGGCTGGAGTAAATTCAAAGTTCCCTATAGATTCGGATTCATTAGGTAATCAATAAATTGTTCTTTACTTTCAGCGTCATGCTAAGAAGCACGCGGGCGCCCAGTTCATCTGCGACCACTGCAGTCGCTCGTTCAAGATCAGGGCTGCGCTGGTTGTTCACATGGATACGCATAGATGTGAATATCTCATACATTTACAGGCATTTTATTTAAAGATTCCAGTTTTAAAGTTCCAACCTTATCATCATATCAGCCAATTGCCGTCCACTGCTGAATGTAAACCTCCCCCAAAGAGCACCAAGTAACCGCTGCCAGCCACCTTCATCAATCATCGATACATCGTTGTCCCACACTACGTTTGCCCATACGCGGTCTTCACTCTAACACAGGTGTCTGCTCCACAACTAGTAACGGTTTAACACGATTCACCTTGGCGAAAATTTCAGCGTGATTTGTAGATCACTAGTCAGGCAGCCGGAACCAGAAGGATGAGAAATTATCAAGTGACCTCCCGCTCTGGGCAGAGTGGAAGTTGATAACAACAGAAAACCTGTTCACAGCAATGCGTAAGCATGGATGCGGGGAGTGCAACCGTCGCTTCGCTCAGAAGTCAGCGCTGATGCTACACGTCAACAAAGTGCACAGGAACTTGCCGCCGCCCTGTGCCTGTCAGATATGTCCCAAGAGGTCAGTATCCAATCCAAACGCTTGTTTAAATCTACTATTTATAACATTTTGAATTTTATTGTGATTAACCTAAAGTCCATTTTTGTATTGAGTGTTTTACCGTGGTCCCGCCCTGTGCTTGTCAGATATGTCCCAAGAGGTCAGTATAGATTAATCTAAACCCATGTTTTAACCTGCCACTTATAAAATTTTGATCTTTATTGTGATAGACCTAAAGTTGGAAGTTAACAATACGGTTTTACATTCAGTTTTGTATAAGTGTTTTTACCATGTAACCCTGTGCTTGTCAGATATGTATGAATAGGTCAGTATCGAATCTATACCCTATTTTTAACCTGCCAGTTATTGTATTTTGAATTTTATTGAGACACATGGCACAGGCAAAGTCGTATGATAGCAATACGCTGCGCTACTAAATTCGGTTTTTGTATTAATCTTTTTATCGTGGTGGGAATAAAGTTTAAAATACAATAGCTGGCGCGGCCCCGTCAGCCCCAGCCGTCCCACATATGGGGCGTAGACTAATGTCTTAATTATTGTGATGAGACGGAAGTTGTGGCTGTTTTATATTGTTTTTAGAAAAAAAATCTAGGTTTGATTGAAGAGATTTAGAAGAGAGACAAGATTAAATAAATTATTTTAATATGTAATACTAATAACAAGAGCAGAGGCAAGAGGGCGCTATTCTGTAAACATTCAATTCTGTCAGCTCCTTATAAATAAATCTTTTAAAATCTAATTAGTTCAATGAACGTTTCGAAAAGTGACAAAAAGTGGACATCATAAACTAATCTATCTGTGAAAGTGATATTTTTACTTCGATGGGCTTGTGAACTAAATATGTGGTGACAAAACTAATGACACGAAATAACCAAGGACACCGGAATCTGTATGTACTTTCTGTTGATTAATAGTGGAGAGTTCAAGTAAATTAACTAACACAGATTGCAAATATTGCGTAAACAATGCATAAATAGTGAAATAATCAAAAACTCTAATTATAATTAAGTTGAAAATATATAACGCCTCTAGTGCTCAATAGCGAAATCATTCATTCAAAATTTTGCCCGTTGGAACTTCAGTTTGATAATATTTGCTAATGGATGGCATTACTTTCTTCGTCACTTAACGACAATCCGCAAAACGACATCTATTGCTGGATAGTGAAACTAATTACACAACTAAACATCTCAAGGGTATTAAGGAACCGCCACAGAGGGCACTACATTGGCACTTCAGTTTGATGAGGTTCGTTAATAGAGGGCATTTCTTTATTGATTCACGATAATCCGTTAAACGACATCTATTGCCGGATAGCAACATCACACAGATATTGAAGTTCAACCATAGAGGGTACTATATTCTTCATCGATTACATCGAATACCTATATTTAACACGACATCTGCTGACAAATAGGAAAACTTCTTATCAAGTATCCATTGCGCTGCACTAAATTAACTACACAACTTAACATAGAGGGCGCATAACGATGGAAGATCTAAATAATGTAACTCACAGAAGACCTGTACAAAAGTGTAAATCACTGGAAAGAATGGATGTGAGCACCTCCATAAACTCGTCTTATTCTGATGAATTCCTGAGTAGAAGACTAGACCTTTCTTCACATATAACAGCATTATGCCGAGACGAAATGGACACCGAAATAAATACACTAAAGGCTGAGTTACAATCTACGCAACATGAATTAGAAAATATTATTCTCGAAAATTTAGAACAGAAGAAACAAATTGCCCAACTATCTCAGGAAGTTGAAATACTGAAACAGATTTGCCGAAGTCCACGAACAACTTTTCGTCACTCAACCATGCAGAAACTTACAGCCTTAATTATAAAAATCTACTAATCAACATCTAAGCAACTAATTAACTAATAACTCATTAACTCCTTAATGAGCAATTAACTTTTTCTTACTTAATAACGTTGTTTAAACGACACTTAACTAACCAACAGTTAAGTAACTTTTTTTTTTTTACACGACCGATACCTAACTTCACACTAGTTGTAATGCTAAAATTCCTGTTACTCAATGCGAAAATTAAAAATAACAAACGTCAAAGTTGTGTCAAATTCTGTCAATCAAGGTATTTTTTAAGGATAGGATTTGTTGTTTGTTTGTGCCGTGGTGATTTTCGACCAAATATAAGTTTCTTCCGCACTCGCGTGTTACTTCGATTTGTACTTAAGAAAATGGAACATCAAATGGAAATGAAACCCACCAAAAAAAGGGTCCGATCTTCAAACTGGGATGAAGAAGAAAAGGTATTTTCATGTTTTTTGTTAAGTGTTTGAAAGGTGTTGTTTTGTCTAGCTGCTGGTCACCAAAATACCTGTTTAAACCGTATGCGACTGTAAAATACTTGTTACTTTCTTGCAGAGACTATTAAGACAACTTATAATGGAAAAAATAGATATTGTAGAGAAGAAAGACTGTACTACAAATACGCATGCACAGAAAAAAGCTGCTTGGCAAGAGATATTGTCTAGGTAACATTTTATTATTTTCATTCTATCTATTACTTACCTATATTATAAAATTTGAAGGCACTTATTTACAAAATTAATAATTTTTTAAACAGTTTTAATAGCCTTAACAGCAAACAAAGGGATATGACACAGATTGTAACCCAGTGGCGGAATACAAAGGGTCAAGTTAAAAGTAGAGAGTCGGAGTATAGACGGGCCAGGCTGATGACAGGAGGAGGACCTCGACCACCAAGCCCTTCACAAGAAGATCTAGAAATAATTCAATCTTTACCTAATGAGTTTGTGGTTGACAGCAATGCTTTTGATAGTGATAGCATATTTATAAAAACATTAAAACAGGTGTGTACAGTTTTGTATTATTTACTCAACCAAGCCAATGAGATAATCGGGTTTAGTGTGGTTTGGTTTCATCGCATAGTACACATTTTAATAAATATTTTCTATTGCAGTCAGAGTCAACTGCGACTCAAAAGGTGGAGTCAGTTTCTGAGGTAGCTTTGGTTTCAATCTCAGAAAGTGAAATTATCATAGATTCTGAGAAACCAGTTCAGGTATTGTAATCCAACTATTGACTTAATGAAATCAATATGATGAAATATCCATTATAATGCACTTTTTGATTTTATAGTTATCAAATTCTCCTGCACATGTAGAAGAAACACAGTCAACGCCACTAGCATCAACAACAGACGCTGTTCTGAGGTGTAAAAGAAAATTATACAAACCTAAAGCAAAACAAAATAAGAAGGTAAGCCAACTTAATTCAAATATCATTTTATTGCATGAAAAGTGGTGCATATAGGTGATTTAATAGATATAATTTGTTCGCACAATTCACCATAAGCTGGCATGCAAATACATTTTTAACATTATATTATTTATAGCATTAAATTTGATGACATTAAAAATAAATTTAATTTAATATCTCCATAAAATGTCACATAAAACTAATGTCAATAATAAATTGAGAGATGATTTAAATTAGTATGTCAAGTTGATACGGAACTCACCAATGATATCTAAAAGATTGAAAATATTCATCCATTGAATAGAAACATTGTTCTATGAAATTGAATAGAAGCTGAAACGGTGGTCACCGTTTCAGCTTATTTAAAAAAAAAATGCAATAGCATTTTTTTCATTATCACATTAAAGTAGGTATGCACTGAAGTACAGGTTAAGCCAGTGTTCAATGGATTCGTTCAAGCACAAGCATTATCAACTACTTCATTTTTTACTAACTTGGAACACTTTTTTTCATATTTCTTGTTTTTAAATTATAATATTGTATTTTTTTTTTTTCAGATTGCTGATAATTATGAAGAGCAATTATTTTTACTCGCAAAAAAGTCCAGAGAAAATAAAGAACAACGAGAGGATGAATTACATGCAAAAAGAATGATAATTTTGGATTTGGAACAACAATACTGGGAAAAGAAGTTAAAAAATGTGTAAAGAAAACTGTTGTATTTTATTGAACATATTAAATTCATTATTAAAAGTAATTTTCAATAAATATGTTTCTAGTAATATGTGTTAAGTTATTAGAACCCTGTTCAATGGCCTCGGTGTCTTCATCGCTGTCTGTGTAATTGGTATCTGGAAAAAAAAACCCAATTAGTTGGTGTTTTTTGTCAAGGAAACTGAATGAGAGTAATAGTTATCTTTATTACTTACCATAATCCAAAGAGTCTTTGAATTCTATTGCTAAATTGTGCAATACAGCACATGCTACAATTGTGGTTTTGATTTTGCTGTATGATCCTCTCATAACTTCAAGCAGTATTCGAAATCGTTGCTTCAATACACCAAAACATCTCTCTATAACATTTCTTGTGCGAATGTGGCTATAATTGTATTGCTGTTCTGACTCAGTTCTTGGTCTCAGAACTGGGGTTAGTAAGTAAGGAGTACAAGGGTATCCGCTGTCGCCTATAAGTTTCCCCTTAAATTCATTTTCTTCGAATCGCCTTTTTATTGAACTCTCACGCCATATTCTTGCATCATGAGTGCTGCCCCTCCAGTGGCAAACTATATCGCAAATCTTTAAATCTGCATTACACACAACCTGTGAATTAATTCAATGTTACAGTTACCAAAGTCAGACACCAACTATTATGAAGTCCAACAAAACCAATTAAGTAGGTTCCTAGGTAGTAGGTACTTCATTTGTTCTTACAAAACTATATCAACCCTTTTTCAAAGTGTGAATCAAACAGAACTTATTACTAGTTACTTACTTGAGTGTTTATTGAATAATGTCCTTTTCGGTTCACATAGTACTGACCAGCATCTCCTCCAACTTTTCTTATTTTAATATGAGTGCAATCTATTGCACCAGTCACATGTGGGAACCCACAAATTAATTGGAATTTTCTAATCGTTTCTGTTTCTTCTCTTAAATTTGAAGGCATTTTAATATAAATTGAACTTTTTGAGGCCAATGCAATTGCAACTCTATTAGATATTCTTGATAGAGTCTGCTGGCTCATACCATGGATTTCGGCACAGTCTTCTTGAATCTGAAAAAATAAAATTGGCAATTTTCTGGATAAAGTTTCTATCTAGTTTTTTTAGGTAAGTAGGTATAAATATGGTCAGTGCTAACCTCATGGCGACCCCAGTACCTAATAACTGCCATAACTTGCAATTCCACAGGTATACTGCCGCCCCGGCTATCCACGGACAAATCATGTCTTAAAATGTTTATAATTTTTTCCATATTTTCTTTACTAAATCTGTAGCGTTGCTTAAAGTCACTTTCACTCAATTCCTCCATTGGGTTCGCTCTTGATTTATACACTTTTGATCTTCGACTCCTACTTCTTAAACCGATATTACTGAAATTCCTTATTTCTTCTATGTCGTCTTGGTATGTGCGTAACACATTATCGTTTTCAAATGCATCCATTTTAATTTTTCACTGCACAATGCACAAACCTACCAACGGAACACAACACAATGCGAAGTTAGGATTTGGTTGGGAAAGAAATAAATGGTCATGGCCCGAGCGTCTCAGCTGTTACGTTTTCGAATTTGATCCGCCATTTTGGTAATTAAGGTCCTTAAACAAGGGTTCGACACTGTTTAACTTGACAGCTACTTAAGCAGTTACTTAGACGTTAGTTAGCGCTAATTATCGTTTATAAGTTAAGATATTTTTTAATAGATTGTTTAACAGTGTCTTAATTTTAATAAACGTTTATAAGTAAGGCTGTTAATGTCAAGCGACGTCTCACTGAGTCATTTGGTGACTCTCTGCTCATGACGCCTAGCTCACCTAGTGTTGAAAAATTTTCTACACACACTTACTCAAACCAAATTAATCAACCAACAAAACTGGGCTGTTCTGAGAAAAGTGTTACAGTATCAGTTATGAATCTACAAGACAAACAAACGTTGGAACGCAGTATAGAGATCCCATGTGCTCAAACTTCATTTCAACTACTGAATAACACTAATAATCAAGTTTTAGATAATTCAAAAGTCTGCAAGTCAAGAGGTGTTTCAAAAATTATAATTTTAGGTGACCAAAACGTACGAGGTTTGGCCAGTGAAATAAAGTTACACAGGGATGCAAATAAGTGGAATAACGTTTATTCTGTAACAGGATATTCAAACCCAAGCTCAACTAGTTCGCAAATATTATGTAAAATAGACGATTATATAAAAAAACTTGCATAACGATGACATAGTAATATTGGGTATAGGTAGCAATGACAAAAACCCTTACAAATTACTGTCAGACTTGATTCCAACCCTTCAAAAACTAAAAAATAACCAAGTATTTGTATTAAATATTATTGATAATCCCTATTTAAATGTTAACTTATTAAATCAAAATATTAAATTGTTCTTGCGAATTTTTCCTAATTGTAAGTTCATTGATACAACTGAGAATATAATATATAATTATAACAATTATTATTACATATCCAAGACAATGCTGTGTTATAAACTAAATATAGAAATTGATAACATTAACTTAAGGAGAATAAAATTATGGACACAGCCAATACATTAAACCACACTCACACTTCATCGAATTCAAACATAAATAGTATCCACGTTAACAAAAAAGGAACAATCCCCTACTATTTTAAGGTACAAAAAAGAGCCCCTCTTCAGCCATTAAATGCTGGTGAATCTACTGCAATTATGCCGAACCCTAATATAAATAATATACCTAGTAAGACCACATTTTTTCGAATCTAAACGTAAGTGTACACTTTTTCACCAAAACATCGCTGGCATTTTAAATAAAACAGATTTACTAGAAATTACTTTACAAGAACTGCATGAAAAAGATACAAATATTGATATCTTATGTTTTTCAGAAACTTTTATAAAAAGAGGATCAGAAAGCAACTTAATACTAAAAAATTACAAGCTAGTCTCATCTTTTTCTAGACCTCACCAAAGGCGCGGCGGAACATGCATAATGGTTAAAAAGGACCTCGAATGTAAACTTATCCCAAACTTAGTTGCACCATTATTATATGATTTCGAATATTGTGCAATAGAAATTATCACTCTTAAAGTCATTGTCATTTGTATTTACCGTACTCCAAATTCAAATTTAAGTTTGTTTTTGAAAAACCTAGAGGATATTTTAAGGAAATTAACAAAACGAAATAAAAATAACATAATACTATGCGGTGATTGGAACATTGACGCGTTAAAGCGTAATAATTATTATAAACAACTGGAACTTATCTTACATAACCATAATATCTCTAACCATATAAATAAACCCACAAGAAAATCATCATGTATAGATCTCATCGCAAGCGATTTACCTAATGTTCAGCCTCAGGTACATATCCTTGCATTATCTGACCATGAGACAGGTCAGTCCATTAGCTTCGATTCGTCTGTAGATACTGCAAAATGCAGAAAACAATTTTGGTTTGAAAAGAGAAGAGATCTAAGTCAAAACAACATTGAAAAGTTCATATCATGCATATCGTCTCTTTCATTTTCAGAAACATACGAATCTGATGATACTGATCACGCATTCAATCACTTTCATGATACACTATCCCTATTTTACGATCTCTGTTTTCCCATCCTAAGAGTAAAAATTACAAACAAACCGGTAAAAACTAAATGGATAACAAAAGGAATAAAAAGATGTTGCGTCAAGAAAAGAAGTATGTATCTAAAATATAGGCTATTAAATTCTAACAAAACCCTACACCTAAAGCACTACCAAAATTACACTAGAATATTGAGACGATGTATATTACATGCTCAGAAAATTGATAACACTCGTTATATACTTCAATCGAACAATACATGTAAAGCCGCCTGGGATATAATAAAAAAGAATAGTTCAGATACCGATAGTAACACCGAAATTTCTTCTATTACAATTGATCAGTGCAAATACACTGATGGCGACAAAATTGCAAACCAATTTAATGACTTTTTTATAAACATGACAAACAAACCAAACATCCATAATTCTGCAACACCAATTGACTATAAACATACCATCACTGACATATCGGATACCATCTTTTTGACTCCAAATGATGAAAATTCTGTGTATAAAGTTATTAATTCCTTAAATTCAACTAACTCAACTGGCTATGACAACATTAATACAAAGATTCTTAAGCGTTGCTCTAAATATATATCTCGACCGCTGGCCCACATTATTAATTTATCTTTTTTTCAAGGTTTATTCCCCACCAAACTAAAGTTTTCTATTGTCAAACCATTATATAAAAAAGGAGATAAAAATGATATGAACAATTATCGTCCTATTACTCTAATACCCGTAATTTCTAAGATTTTTGAAAGAATTATGTACGATAAATTACACTCCTTTATAATAAAACACGCAATTTTAAAAGAGGACCAATTTGGTTTCAGGAAGGGTAAATCAACAACTCTCGCATGTTTTTCTCTCATGGAAAAGATTACATCAAGTCTTAATGAAAATAGGTCAGGTATGTCAAAAGCTTTTGACTTCGTAGATCACAAACTGCTTCTCTACAAATTGAATCGCTATGGTATTAGGGGAAATGCATTAAACTGGATAAAAACTTATCTGTATAATCGCCAGCAATGTGTAGAAATATCTAGACGTAATATATCAGAAAAAATTATATATAGATCTGCCTATCGTCAAAACTCCTGTGGGGTTCCCCAGGGAAGTATATTAGGACCCTTTTTGTTTTTACTATATATTAATGATTTGCCCAATGTGACCCCATATTCATGCATTCTGTACGCCGACGATACTACTCTTAGTATTGAACTCACTGATAAAAATATCACCAAATACGAGAAAGAGATCAATGACACACTAAACAAAATAATAGAATGGTTAAAAGACAACAATTTGCATGTCAATGTCAGTAAAACTAAACTTATACAGTTCCAAACTTATAATAGCAAACATCACGGATTAAAAATAAGATATGCAAGTGACACTGTAGAAGAGGTTGAAAATGCTACTTTTTTAGGTATAACTTTAGATAAATTTTGCAACTGGAAAGAACATATTAAAAAATTATGCACTAAGCTGCAAAGATTTGTATTTGTTTTAGGCAGAATAACTCGTGTAGCTGGTATAAATGCAGCACTTTTTGCTTATCATGGTTACGTAGCATCAATTCTACGCTACGGTATTATCATATGGGGCAATTCTGTGGATTTTATTAAAGCATTTCGAGCCCAAAAAAAATGTATTCGATCCATAACCAAAGCCCAACCATTAGATAGCTGTGTCCCACTCTTCAAAAGTTTAAAAATATTACCACTCCCATCTTTATATACATATATTCGAAATTTGTATCTTTGTACGTAAAAACATAGGTTTATTTAAATTACGTAATGATGTTGTGGTAAGAAAAAGCAGAGATATCCACAAATTATGTGTACCTCAACAACGAATTAAACTATTCTCCAACAATGTTTACTGTATGGCAATTCGTATTTATAATAAATTACCTAATGTCTTTAAAGATCTTAATTTCATGTCTTTTAAAAAGAAATTATTTGCCTTCCTATTATTTAAGTGTTATTACTCAACAGATGAGTTTTTAAATGAAAAGTTTGACAAATTTAAATTGGACGACGAATTGCCCTTACATTCGTAATGATTGAATTTAATCTAATACCTATGACATTGTATTGAATAATTCTTAACACTTTATTATTTTAATTTTTATTTCTGACATTATATTTAGTATTCCTTGACATTATATAACTCTTGACATTATATTTAGCTTGCTTTGACATTGTATTAAATAATCCCTTCAAATTGTATTTCATATCAGATAATGTTTTCCTATGTTTCTCAATTGATTTTGATTTCATTATAATTTTGAAAATATTTGTACGCTGGAAACAGCAGAATATTTTGGACTTCAAATTGTAGTAACACCTTGTAACAACAATATTCTAACAAATAAACTTATTCTATTCTATTCTATTCTATTCTATAACGTGGAATAAAGAACATTGACCCACATACATTTATTGACTTTCTTAAGATCTCTAAATCAGAAATAATGACATAAAGCTGTCCTGCTAGTCTATTCTGTAAATAACCATTTCGATATCGACTTCACCTGAGTGACTAAGCTTACAAAGTGAACTTTATTTTACACATCATAAGGTCTTATATTTATACGAATTTGAAACTCACCTCGGATTCCGCTGTCGAGACACGAAAATGTTGTTACAGAATAGCACTGCAGAATCAACTTCTATCTTTACGTTCTCTAGTAATAAAAAACAGTTCTTAATTTATTTTTCTAGTATCTACGAAGATTAGGGAAAAGTCAATGTACTTTATTCCACTTTTATCTGTCGTAAACC
Organism: Ceramica pisi; assembly: GCA_963859965.1. Taxonomy (NCBI): domain Eukaryota; kingdom Metazoa; phylum Arthropoda; class Insecta; order Lepidoptera; family Noctuidae; genus Ceramica; species Ceramica pisi. Next base: position 5,500,304 of record OY982538.1, read on the forward strand.
ATCATCATCTTCCTGCCCTTATCTGGCGTAAACCATAGCTATTTTTGCTAGAAATAAATCGACGTATAATTTATTTAAATCAGTAAGTATCGATTGAACAAGGACGTGTTCTCGTCATGCAACTGATTACTAAGTTAAAGTAGAAATCGAATTATCATTTAGTAAACGATGAAGTCACGCAAGTATAAATTAATGTAGGCGCGCTATACCATAGTAATGCAGACAATATGTAAACATAACCTATGTGCTCGATCCTTCGAGCACATAGGTTAAAAACAAAACAGCTTTGGGTTCATCAATTAACACTTGATTCAACTAAAAACAACAGAACAAACTCATAAATACCTGTAAAATCAGCGGTTCTTTGGAAAACATTGTTGAAATTGGAAATAATAGTTTGGGCCTCATGTTACGCAAAGCGTATGTTACGTACACCTTATAAAAACAAACTCCCTGCCAGCACTTTGAATAGTTTTTTTAATGATTTTTCACTTTTTACTTATTTTAATCATCGTTTGATGGTCGAAATAATAGTTCTACGAAGTTGTGATTTTGTTTACTATGTTACGTAATTATTTTGGGAATGTTGCCAATGGACAAAAAAGAATGTTCCGTTTCTAGACTTTTTTTTGCCAAGCTGTATTTGTCTTCTTGTTCGGTTCAGACAGATACATCTGGATAGCCATTGGTTTTATACAACTGTGTTATGTTCCAGGTACCCGCGGATGTATCTACTCAAAGCTCACATGAAGAGGGCGCATGGAATGTCCATCATAACGCGCAAGGTGAGTGTTACCTTGGGGTGTAAGAATAATTATAATTAATTTACTGGCTGACTTGCCAAGTGCGAGTCAGACTTGAACACGAAGGGTTCTGTACCATATACCTTAATTTTTATTCTATGAAAATTTCAACCATCTACCTATTCCCTCCCTACTTAGCTGTCAAATCAGATTTCTTAGATTATAAAAGGTCTAATAGTGTTTTTATTTCGAGTTAAGAAGTTATAACCTATACTCAGCAATAGACCTAGCTGGGGTTGCCTTTAATTGAATGTTCATTATAGGAGAATGTTAAGGTGTACATTTTTTATATTTTGTAAGTTTTAACATTTTGTAACACTCTTTGATGATCTTTAAATAAATAAAAATATAGTGTAGCTATCTATCTCTATCAGTGAAGAAATTTTCATCATGGGATCAGTAGTTCCAGAGATTATCTTATCTTTAACAAGTTAGAGTGAACAGGCTCCTTCTGGGTAAGCTCGCTCCATCGTAGACTTTGTTTCTGTCATCTCTGACCTAGACTAGTTTCAAGAGCAAATCCATCAGAAATAAAAATAAAAACAACAGGTTGCACTCCGGGAGTGCCGGGAGAAGTAAAAACTTGAACATAAACGTTGTGCATTTTTGAATCATCGGTCTTACGAATTTTCGATCACGTCACGTGTCCTGACGCGAGTTAAACATTTTATACCCATGCCAAGTAAAGTCCTCAACGCCGCTAAAAAGTTTTCACTCTTCAAAAATGCATATTATACAGAGGTGTGTACCTCTGTATAGGGTTCGTGAACTATATGTGGCAGCACAGAAAAAAAAAGAAAAAATTAAACAAAATCTAATAAAAAAAGAGACAAAAATCTAAAAAGAAAAATAAAAAATATCCAAAAAAAAATTTAAAAATAAATAATTAATTTACTTAATTTAAAAAAAAAAAAACAAATCAAAATAAAAAAAGGCCAAAAGGACCCAAATAAAAAAAAAAGACCAAAAAGGTCAGGGTCGGGGGTTAGGTCTTCTAATATTATAAAGAGGTAACATTTGTTTGTAAGTTTGTATGTAGGGGGTAATCTCATGAAATACTGGTCTGATTTGGAAAATTCTTTCAGTATTAGATAGCCCATGTATCGAGGAAGGATATAGGCTATAGAGGACATATCAGGGGTGTAGAATCAAAACATGCTACGTCCGTCGAGAGAAATTTTACAGGAAGTAATAAACCTTCGCATATTTTATATCAACAATTAAACTTGAAGGAAACTACTCATGAAAAATGAAACAAAATACGATCTTTCTACTGATATTAAATTCAACGTACCCTCGGAATAAAAAAATACGATAAATTGATAAAAACTATTGGTCTTAACCAGTTTTGATCCCAAACTGTGGATATAACCATGTTTGATTCCAACTTCATAGGACTTAGTCAAGTTTGATGCCAAGGATGCTACGTCGTACTCGCTACATCCTTCCAGGGCTGGATTCAGTAAACTAGTGCTAGATCATATTCAACTTATGAAATTGTAGGTACATAATAGGATTGGTATCTAAAGGAGTTAGAAAGGTAAAAAAGTTGTGGATCAAGTATTATTTATTTATTATAATCACGGTACATTATCAGACACTAACTTAGATACTTATCGCGGTATAGTTAAATAATAAAAAATACTGCAAAGAACACACGAAACTTAACTTAATTGTTGGCAACGTCTATGCAGAATACCTAAAACAATATTAAAATAGACTATAAAAATGTTTGAGTAGCAAAAATTTGAAACTAGTGTTTCCCAGACAAGTTTCAACTTCGGGAAACACAGTTTTGTATAATTTTGCAAAATTAAAAAAGTATTCAATATGACTGGATACCCCTCCGCATCATAATTATCTGGGTGATCATGAAAAAATAAACCCTGTAAACCTTTCTACCCTGAAGATTAGTGACAGATCGTGAAATAATTACTATTTTCCAACACTAACCCCGCCCAGGGTGTTTTTCGCGAAAATGCAAACATCTTTCAAATTGACCCCTTTTCCTAGTTTATAATTAATTAAAATTAATGTGTCGGGATTCACTACTATTAATACATCCGACTACTAAAGACTCGAGTACTCGACCTGCAATACGGCCCTGGCAAAATTCAAACGTAGCTCACTTTTTTCGCCACATTTGCCTACCAATTTTGTGGTTGCGCAGTCCGTTTCCGTGCCTGGTTTTTACTCACAGGCAAAGGAGAAACATCCATATTGTTAAAAAATTATAAGTTTTATAAGAAAAATCAAGAATTCTTATTTAAAACGACTGAAAACTGACGACTTCTTTACATAGAAAAGTATCGGCGGCCATTACTGTTTTGATCACAATAGACTGCTCCTATTGGCTGTCAGGAGTGTAGCCAGTTTTGATAGTGAAATTTTGTGGACATAACCATGTTTGTTCCCAACCTCATTTTTTAAATCAAAATAGCTCGGGACGTAGCCAAGTCTGATGCCCAACTGTTTTTTAGTATGAATGGTAGTGACGCAATGAAAACATTGCCATCAAAATATTATTTTCGGTAAAATGTGGACATAACCAGTTTTGATCCCATACCCCTGATATCATCACGCTAAAACTAAAAAGAGCCGAGCATTAATGGAAAATGTGACGCAGACGAAGTTGCGTGAGTCAGCTAGTCGTGTATATTTTACCTATAAGTTTCAATTTGCAACGCTAGATGGCAGTCTACTTCGTGGTTATTCCCTTAAACGGAGCGTACTATAGGAGGCAGCACAGAAGCAAGAAGAAGCAGTTTCGAATATGCAACACTAGATGACTGATGAAAGTTTCCCTCCATATAATTATAGTAAATAAATATTTTTTGTACTCATGACAGGCACACTTTTGACCACTATCTCACCAGATGGTAAGCGATGATGTGGCACGCCTGCCTACAAGAAACCTATCCACTCTTTTAGCTAAAAGACTCCCAGGTTGTAGCTATCAGGAAACAGACTCAGGTCTTCTACAAACTCTTTTCTTTATTTCAGATGTTCCTCAAAACCTTACCAACAATTTCGGAACTAGAAATAAAGCAATCCAAAATTATACTAAAACACGAAGAAAACGAGATGCCAGAGACTACAGAGGAATTCAACTACGACCAAGACTTTACTGAAGTTAGCAATGAAATGGAAGAAGAAACAAAAGCAACGTAAGAGATATTAATGAACGACTTCATGCAATACGTAACCCAAGATGTTCAAGCCCCAGGTACAAATGTAGTTTACTTACAAAATGGGGAAGTAGTACATAGTGCGGATAGTGAATATATTACGCGGGAACATGATTTGTATTTGGAAGTAGAAGCTTTAGTTGACGGGCAGATTGTAGTCAAAACTAGAGGTGATAAGAGGAATTTAAGTAATATTGTTGAAGACAATAGCCTTTAGTAGGATTTTTGGTGTGACTGTCACTTACATGGCCACCATCAAGTTTTTAATTATGAAATCTTAAAACACTAGTCTAGTTGCTAATTAATAGTCGCCAAATATCAGAATTAGAGCCGATTGTTCAATCATCGAATAACTGAGCAAATAACTAACTAGTGAATTAACTTAACTGACTGATAAAAGGACGAATAAAATTGTTGCATTTTTCAATGACCACATGTCAAGCGAATAGTTATCCATGGATTTTAGTTGACAACTTCACTGTAATATTGTGGGAGTGAATAACACGCATACGGTGTAATGTGTGTAAGAAGAGGATAGCAAATGCGTTGCCTTTTTTTTGACATTTAGAATAAACTTTTTTTATGGTGTATCCCGTGTACCTATTTTTTTGTTTTTCGTGTGTGGTGATCTTGTAGTTTGGTTTATAGTCAGTGACTTGTTATTATTTTGATAATACTTTATTCAGGGGAAACAAATAATATAGGTAGTACAGATTCTTTTAAAAGTCTGAAACGGCGACGAAATTATTTCAAATCTCACATAACAAACTGGTCGGGTCTTGGTACAATAACTCATTGTTTCCGTTCAGTTTTTAAATATTCATACATTTTAGCCTCTTTTTCAATTGCCATATCGTCAACAGTATCGAAAATTTACATAATTTTGGTAAAACTATGGAAAAAGAAAGAAATAAAATCAAACTAAATGTTAATGGGTCTAGTTGTATCTATTGAAGAGACGTTTATCTGGCCGTCAAAGGGGCAGATAGATTTATTCCTCAGTTAGGGCCGTTAACGACCAAATAGAGCCTATCTGACGATTGAAAAATGCAATATTTTGCTATCTGTCTAAGGGCTGATTTGTCCAACGCCAGATAACTCTTATTCGTGGAATAAATTTTACGTTTGACAGTTTTTGTATGGAAGAACTGTCAAGAATTAATGATTTAACGAACTTACCTGTACGTGAAGTTCTATCATAATTATACAAAGTGCATCGTCCGAAGAGATTAGTAACCTGAAAATACTTGAAATATACGTAGTAACACGCTAGTGACACCACTCTTACACTGAATGTTTTTTTTTTTTGTTACTAGCCACCCCAGCTTCTCGGTCCTTCATTAAGTTCAGAGTCTGAAGCCACCATGTTACGCTCTGACATTTCTGCAGCCAACTGGGGGACACTGGGTAGGGTGGGTGTTACTAATCTCTCCGGACGATGCACTTTGTATAATTATGATAGAACTTCACGTACAGGTAAGTTCGTTTAATCATTAATTATACTCGTGCATCGTCCTCGAGATTAGTAACCTGAAAATACTTGAAATATATGTAGACCTTGAGAGAAAGATAGCTGAGGAAATGTCAACTACCAAAAGACAATTGTGCAAGAATCAACTGCTTTATTTCTAGTATTACTTAATTAGTATCACATTTTTCCTTAATGATAAATCACAATTTTGTTTTAATACTCATAAATCACATTTTGTATGAATCAGATAGCACTGCTGACGCTAGTGCAGTTTCGTTGGAGTTAATAATCGGTCGGTTATAGAATTTACCGAAAACGTTAGAGCTTCCGCCCCAACTTGCCGTGTTGCGGATAAGGTCGATGGATACACCGCATTGGTTAGCCTTTGAGGTGGCAGCGTGCCTCGTGCTGTGAGCGGAGAACACAGAGGTGTCAATCCCGCTATCTTTAATCCACCTGCTTAAGGATTGTATTGTGACCGGTTTATGCGGTTTTCTAAAACTAATGAACAGATTTGCGTTTTTCCCACGTATTGGCTTGGTTTTGTTAATGTAAGTTACTGTTACGAGCTTGGGGTTCGTGACAATAAAAACAGCCGATCAATTAACCAAAAAAGACACTTTAATAATCAACACTAATTAACACTTTAAACGCACTAATTATAACACATAATCGCACTATTAAACACTTCACTTCACTTAATTCGCAGTTGAAGATCGCTTCCGATATATCGCTTGTATCGCCAATTCAATACTGCCCGAGTCGCGAGCTTTGCGCACCTTATATAGTCCGACAGTAATTTCCAGAACCTTCGAGAATGGAAATATCTAGAAAGTTCGGGAACATACCGGTCCCGACTGACTAGGTGTCGAAACATCGAGAATGTTCTAGCATCGAAAATTCTAGAAAGATCGTGACCCAATTAGTTCCACTACTCGATACTAGATGGCGTTAGTAGTACGTTGTGAACCCGGCATTAATGCTGGCGCGTAACACTGCCCCCTCCTAAGACATGCTCGTCCCGAGCATCGGTCCCATAATAACGCGCCAGTCGATCCACATGAACGATCTTAGGTGCACTTCTCGTACCTTTCTGGATACGGTAGGTCACGTCATTGATTTTTGTGACAATCCGGTACGGCCCGTCCCATTTAGCTTGAAGCTTAGGAGATTTACCTTTACTACGAACTGGATTGTGCAACCACACTAGTGTGCCTTCGTCGAAACCTTTATTGTTCATTTTGCGGTCATAACGAGTTTTCATCTTTTCAGACATTTGCTGGCCCGATTGTCTGATGTGCTCATAAATGTCGTTCATTTTGTTCCGCAAGTCATTCGCATAATCGGTTATACTGCGTGGGGCATCAGGTGGTATTCCGGTGATCAGGTCTGCGGGCAACCGTAATTCCCTACCAAAGTTTGCGAAAGCTGGTGTTACCCATGTGCTTTCGTGAACAGCACTTCGGTATGACAGCAAAAACGGTTGTATGTGCTTGTCCCAATCGCGTTGCCGGTTTTCCACAACTTTAGCCAGGTATCTCTCCAATGTCTGATTAAATCGTTCCACCATTCCATCCGACTGTGGGTGGTAAGAAGTTGTTCTCGTTTTATGAGTACCCATAACTCGACAAGTTTCTTGGAATATTTGTGACTCAAAATTCCGTCCTTGATCGCTGTGAATCTCCAAAGGTACTCCAAAACGACAGAAGACTTCATGAACGAGTTTATCTGCAACTGTTGAAGCTTCTTGATTCGGAATGGCAAAGACTTCCGGCCACTTGGTAAAGTAATCCATTACAACCATGAAATACTTGTTACCACTTTCACTTTCCGGAAACGGTCCCGCAACATCCAGGGCTATTCTTTCCCAAGGTGCACCAACATTGTACAATTTCAACGCACCTCTGCTACGAGTCTGAGGTCCCTTAACAGCCGCACAACTTGTACATTTGCGACACCAGTCCTCGACATCGTCACGACAGTGTACCCAGTAAAAACGTTCCCGTATCTTCAGTAGAGTCCGTTTCACTCCCATGTGGCCTCCTGAACATCCATCATGGTACAGCTGTAGAACATCCGGTACTTTCGCTTTAGGGACAACCATTTGCAAATGACAGCTGTCACCCCGAGTATTCTCCCATTTACGGCACAGGACTCCATCCTGAATCACTAAGCTGTCCCATTGAGCCCAATAGCTTTTTGTAATCGAACTCATCGCTGAGACGTCACTCCATGTAGGCTTAGAAGCGCTAGCCTTTATCCAGTTCAAAATCGGCTTGATGTCCGAATCTTCCTGTTGTGCACGTTGTAAGCTTTCCTTCCAGTCGTTGCTGAGGTCTGTCTTGACCATCCTCACAGGTACAGCTTCTTTACCCTCTTGCCTAGTACAATGCTTGCAGTCTTCAGGGCAAGGTCTTCTTGACAATGTATCTGCGTTGCTATGAGATCTCTCGCTGCAATGTGCCACCAACAAGTCGTTCTCCTGCAGCCGCGGGGCGCTGTCGTTAGCCGCCCTACCTTTAAGAGATCGGCTATTTTCCCTTCCTGCATTTCGCTTAGGGCAACTGGATCTAAGGTGGCCCCTTTCACCACAGCCGTAGCATCTAGGGCTGTATCCTCTAAAACGGTCACTAATTGCAACTGCTGCAATCTCCTTGGTTCGGTGAGATCGATAATCCTGCCGCAAAGCTTCCTTTTCTGTAGTTCGCTTAGGGCAACTAGGTCGAAGGTGACCTCTTTCACCACAGCCGTAGCACCTAGGGCTATATCCTTTAAACCGGTCGTGAACCGTTACTGCAGCAACCTCCCTAACGCTACAGGGACGAAAATCCTGCCGCGCAGCTTCCACTTCCAGTGCATGTGCCAAAGCGTCCTTAAGTGTCCCGTGGTGCCCGAGCCTCACTGCAGCCCTAACTTCAAGGTCGCGGATGCCGTCAATGAAGGCCTGGACCAGGTTCCCTTCAATAAGCGCAGGTACAGACTGGTATGCCTTCCGCACCAGCTTCTCCACTTCAAGGGCCCACTGCTGCAGGTTTTCACCACTACGCTGTACGCGATCCCTTAGTTGCGCACGAAACACGTGCTCCAGATGAGCGTCACCATACCGGGATTCCAGTGCTTCAAGGAGCTGCTCGTAAGTTACTTCTTTACCGAGAACTTCCAATACAGTTAAGGCCTGGTCGCGCAGGCCTAAGGTGAGGGCAGTCATGGCTTGATTTTTACTCCAACCGTTCGCCTTCATGACGGCCTCAAACTGAATTTTGTAGGCCGACCAAGAAGACGTCCCATCGAACGGCGGCACTTTAAATCCACGTAGTGAAGGTGTAGTAGTTACGGGAGTTGCAATCCCATCTCCAAGTTTAAGGTTGCCCAACTCTTTCTTCATATCAGCAATATCGTTGTTACATTTGCTGATCTGTGTTTCAGCATCTGACAAGCGGTTGTCATGCTGAGCAACCTTATCCTTCACTTCCTTTATGTCTTTCCCGAAAGAAGCGTGAATTTCCTTCATGAGGAGCATCTGTTCTTCCTGGCGGCGCGCCTGCTCCTCCTTATCAAGCTTGAGCTGTTCTTCCAAGCGACGGGCCTGCTCCTCCTGTCGGCGGGCCTGCTCCGCCTTGTCGTGCTGCAGCTGTTCTTCCAACCGACGGGCCTGTTCCTCCTGTCGCCGAGCCTGTTCTTCCTGTCGGCGAGCCTGCTCCTGCAGCATCATCATCAGAGCAGCAAAGTCTGGTGCTGATGATGCCGGAGCTGCTGTGAACGGACCGGCTTCCATGGTCGGTAGCTGACTTTCCGACGTCTGCGGCGTTGCACCACCAAAACGCCTCTGATCCGTCTCCTGCTGGCGTTGACTGCGGGTACGGATACCCTCCGTGTCGTCCTTTGGCAGAATCGGCATGATAATCCTTACTTCTGACACCAATTGTTACGAGCTTGGGGTTCGTGACAATAAAAACAGCCGATCAATTAACCAAAAAAGACACTTTAATAATCAACACTAATTAACACTTTAAACGCACTAATTATAACACATAATCGCACTATTAAACACTTCACTTCACTTAATTCACAGTTGAAGATCGCTTCCGATATATCGCTTGTATCGCCAATTCAATACTGCCCGAGTCGCGAGCTTTGCGCACCTTATATAGTCCGACAGTAATTTCCAGAACCTTCGAGAATGTTCGCTAGGTGGTAGGACTTGTTATAAGTCCGCCTGGCAAGCTACCACCATCATGTCTAAGTCTGTCGCCATAACAACAATGTTAACAGCATTGTTGTGTTCCGGCAGTTAGTGGTATGATAGCCAGTTCCTCTGTGTAAGAGGATTCCGGGTGAAAATCGCTTCCATCTTCGGCCTAATCATCACTTTCCATCAGGTGAGATTTGGGCCAAGAGTTTCCCCGTTTGGTATAAAAAAAAATAAAAAAAAAAAAGAATGGAAATATCTAGAAAGTTCGGGAACATACCGGTCCCGACTGACTAGGTGTCGAAACATCGAGAATGTTCTAGCATCGAAAATTCTAGAAAGATCCTGACCCAATTAGTTCCACTACTCGATACTAGATGGCGTTAGTAGTACGTTGTGAACCCGGCATTAATTCTGGCGCGTAACATTACTAAGGTTTTGCAAGGGCATATTTCGGGTTTCGTCTCAAAGAATGGTAGGCTCAAGGTTGGTTGTTTTGCGCCCGGCCTGGAGGTTTTAAAATGTGGTCGGTCAGATATCTTTACAATAATTTTTGTAGGAAGGATTTCTATATTGTTAATATTGATTTTTGCTAATGTTTGCATACGTTGTGCTGACGTAAGAGCAAGAAGGCTAATGCATTATTTGGTTAATATTTCTAATGGCAAATTTTCATTTGGAAAATGTTGGCTTAGCGAGCGAAGTATCCCACGTGGTATTATATTTAGGCCGTGGTGGACGAAGCCGATAAACTCCCCTGAAAAACCTTATAATGCGATCATCTTTTGATATTTGTGGTCCGAGTATAAGGGCCAAAGCGGATCTACATGAATTCAAAGTACCATACTGATTTCCCTGATTGAATAGTTCTGTGAGAAAATATAAAATGTTAGGGATTGACGCCTCATATAACTCACGGTTGTTCTCAGCACAAAATTTGAACCATTTCTTGAGTGCTACGTCATATTGTTGGTAAGAATTTTCCGACAATGAGCCTATCATGATGTCCGCTGTGGATAGCGATACGCTGCGTCGCAGTAGTGCTGTCCGCACAATGCTCCGGCAACCAGGGTAAGGTTGTCTTGCATATTCTGATTGCTGGAATGTGAAATAATAACGTTGTTAGGTTTAAATTCCAGCATCTCAGATACTAGAAGACGTTGGAATATGGGGAACCGCGGTTGTGTGGGCCATTTTGTACCACCATTATTCCTGATGCCTTGTCGGAAATTATTTTTCTCAGGGTTTTTAATATTATTGCGAAGGGAGGGAAGGCATAAAAATGAATAGTTGTCCATTTGATTGTGAATGCGTTAACTGTCAATGCGCATGGATCGCGATGCCAAGACACGTAACGATCACATTTTGCGTTTACCCTACTTGCGAAAAGGTCCACTTGAGGTCGGCCGAATTTCTCAACTATTGTTTGGAAAGCAGTGTCTGCCAATTCCCATTCTATATCTGGGTGTACTCGGCGGGACTCTGCATCAGCAATTTCATTATCTGTCGATTTAATGTATGAAGCATATAACGGGTGTAAGGGACAGCCCTCCTCAAACTGATAGGGTGATTTCAGTATATCGTACTAAGTTGACCGGTACATGAAATTATTTCAGGAACTTTATGGGAATCCAATAAAACTCATTTGTTTAATTACCTCACTCGCAATGTATCGCTACCTCTGCAAAACGCACGCAGCGAACGGCAGCGCAGCGAGCTTTCGAAAGTATAGCTGCGCCCGCGCTACGTTTTAACAGCTGATTTCATGCGTCGTTCATGAGATTTTTTTTATTTTTTTTTTATTTTTTCATTTTATCTGTGTTATTTGCATTAATGGAGTTCTGCATACAGATAATGTAACTTTACATTGAAGTAAAGCAAAAAAAATGAAAAATCGAAAAAAAAAATTAAAAAATTCCTGAGGAAATTTCCACTGGAATATGATTCAAAATAAGGAGCTGATTGCACCCTGTTAATTTGTGGAAGGCTGTCCCTTACACCCTGTATATATAATATATATTGCGAGCTTCACACCACTGCCATATCTCCTTGGTAACCTGAGTGAGATGTGGGTATTGGATGCCACCCATGCGGTTTATGTAAGCGATGGCCGTGGAGTTATCTATGCGAAGAAGAATTTGACAGTTTCTGAGGTTTTTAGCGAATATTTTGAGGCCAAAATAGGCTGCCAGCAGCTCGAGCTGATTTATATGGATTTTCCTCTCATCCCGCGACCATACTCCGCTTGCTCTTTCACCCCCACACGCGGCTCCGTACCCCGTAGTTGAGGCGTCAGTATATATTTCTTTGCAATATTCATCGATTCTTATTTTTCGGACAGCAGAATCAATCGATTTTTTCCACCATTTAAAAGAATCTTGCAAAGAGTTAGGTATATTCATATACTTATCATAATCTTCATGGTCTTTAAGATTGAGGTATTTACACCTTTCTAATTCTTTAGTGTAAAGTATCCCATATTCGATTGCTGGGCATGCCGATACCAGTAGTCCTAACAATTGTGCAAATTTTCTAATTTTACACCTTTTACAATACATCATATTAACTAGTTCTGCCTTTATGTTTGATCTTTTTTCGTTAGGTAATCTGATTTGGATTTTTTTTGAATCTATAATGTAGACTAGATGATTTTGAGGGAGTGAGTTCGCTTTTTTCCTCATTAATAACAAACCCCAGTGATGTTAATAATTTTTTGGTGGCCCTAATATTGTCTAAGCATTCTAGCTGAGTCTGTCCTAATACAAAAATGTCATCCAAATAGATAGTCGAGAGGTATCCGCATGTCCTGAGTAGTTTTATCACTGGTTTCATTATTTTAGTGAACACATATGGGGCTTTGTTCAACCCGAATGGCAAAACGTTGAACTCATACAGTTTTTTTTATCAAATTCGAACCTGAGGTACTTACAAGACTCAGGGTCGATTTTAATGAGGTGATATGCGTCTTTTAAGTCGAGATTAGCCATGAAGCAATCTCTTGATACCAACTTCACCGCTGTTCTTAAGTCTTCTATCTTAAAATTATCTGTATCTATAAATTTGTTAAGTGACTTCAAGTTCAATGTGAATCTTATTTTGCCATTCGGTTTGGGACGTAAGAAAACACTTAAGATGAATTGTCCCTCACACGGTTTACATTTAGATATTGCTCCAATTTTTAGCAAGTTATTGATTGCCTCATTGAAATGGACTTTTTCTGTTTGAGAGTGTTGTGTGACTCTTGGGTAAAACGTTTGGACCACTGGTTTATTAAACTGAAGTTTGTAACCATTAACCCATGACAATATAGTTTGGTCCTCAGTGATCAGGGACCATTGAGCATAAAAGGAAGATAATTGTCCAGCGTACTTTACCACATTTATCGACGGCGGCGGCGGTTGAACTTCGACGGATGTCGCGATGCTTTCGACGAGCTGCCTTGCGTCGTGTTGCGATTGTATCGCGCCGAGGGGCCCGGCACCGGCGGGGGAGCTGCTTCGCGACCTCGCTGTACTCCTTGCTGTTTGCGCGCTGGGGCCGGGCTTCTCCAGTTTAAATTGCTTGCCGGAGGGAAAGTTTTGGGTTTTGCCCTGGATTTCATTTCAGTACCTGACTTGCTTACAGCTTTTGCTGCTCTTATCGTCTCTGATAGGTTTTCTCCAAACAGATATCTATCAATTTTAGTGTCTGTCAGGTGATCTTTAAGATCTTTATTTATAGAGAATATGGCGAAGTTTCGCCTGGTAATTGACTCAGCATGCTGGATGTTGCATAAAATCCGACACAGATCCATGAGCTGTTTGAGACGCTCTTTATTTTTTATTTTTTCCTCCAGTTCTTCTGTGAGGACTCTTGCTAGCCCCGAAATTGCTGTAGCGAGTTGGCTTTGGCGCCCTTCAATACCCTTGTCTCTTTTCCCTACGGTCTCTGTTACCGCTGCTTTTATTTCAGCATTCAGCAAGGGTGCTCCAATTAAGACACAGTTACCAGAAATGAGGTACCGTTCAGTAAGCTCCTTGCGTGTTTCCTTGCTAAGTCCCAGAGTGGCTATGTGTTGCAGCCTTGTTGCTAACTCTTTGTGAATGTCAGCACCATAGTTAACATCCAAGCATGTCCAGCACTTCCGGATCTACATGTTCAGCAGAGAGGTCAGCTAGTTCTTCATCATGGTTTACTTCCGAGACATTTTCCAAAACAGTCATTTGCTGCGGTATATCCTCGGAGGTGGATGGCTGTGTGACCTCTTCAATAGGTTCAACGCACCCACTTGGTGGTGGAACCTCTTCAAGTTGTATGGTCCTTGGACTGTCCAACAACAATCCGACTGAAACCAGATAGTTGTTCTAGTAAGGTATTTCTATTGCCTGTGCATTAGAGTTTAGGTACAATGAAGCCACCCGGCGATACAACCCCGAAAGCTGCTCTGATGGGTGTTCATTACCATAGGTGTTGGTAGCACCATTTAAAGGTAAATTGAGCCAATGAAGCAGTCCCAAAAACTGATCTGGTTGGCTGAAGGATGTAAGTCTCACAACTGTCTTGAGTAAGTAACCCTGAGACAACCTGGCGATACGGCCCCAAAAGCCGCTCTGATAGGTGTTGGGTACTTTAGTGTATTTAATTTGTGTTAGGTACATACCTGGCGATACGGCCCCAAAAGCCGCACTGATAGGTATTAACTTTAGTAAAGATAAATCTTTCGATATGTAGGCATGGTTTTTGGCGTGAATAAGGTAAGTTGACTGACTATCGTTTAATAGTTTACCAGTAATGTTGAACATAATGCTTTGTAAAATCATATATTAGCCTCAATCAACTTTACATTAAAGTAAACGTGTTTGCACACCTTGCATCCAGTTTGCACAATTCTACCGTAGCATTTTGACAGATTGCACGAAATATTGCACGACATTTCGTGGAAAATTTTTGGTACGAAAGCACATGTTGTGCAAAAAACAAGATGGTTATGTTGGAAAACTAATTAAGAAAAGCTTGTTTTGTAATTACTATAGCACTTGATTACTGTATTTTAATATAGTAATGTACCTTAATCTTGATCGTCCTCTTCCGAAGTAGTTCCTATAGAAGTGGCGGGTGATTGGTTCGGCGCGACCGCTTTTTAAGTTTCTTTTTCAGTTTTTTAATTTTCCAATTTATGTATTCCACTTCCAGTTTCCTTTTAGGCATTTTGGTTAGCGTATTTTCACTGTAAAACTTTAACTTTTGTTTTTCTGAAAAAATAACGTTCGAGTGGTGGCGCACTGTGACGTGAATGAAGGACCGAGAAGCTGGGGTGGCTAGTAACAACAAAAAAAAAAAAAAAAAAAGAAGAGCACAGGATTCTAAACATTCAGTGTAAGAGTGGTGTCACTAGCGTGTTACTACGTATATTTCAAGTATTTTCAGGTTACTAATCTCGAGGACGATGCACGAGTATAATTCAAAATTATTCCTCCGATAAAGCTATCTGGCGTTGGAAAAATCCAGCCTAATAAGTGCTAACTGAATGTTTATCTGAGGATTGATAAATCGGCCCTTAGTCGGTCACTGTAGCTCTAGGATTATACCTTAAAAATTGAACTCATCTATCTAAACTAAGACTCAAATGAATCTATGACTTGGCAAAAAATTGCGATTAATTAGTGACTAAATTTGGGAGAAAACAGTTCTTCGCTAAGGGCTGATTTTTCCAACGCCAGATAACTTTATCGGAGGAATAATTTTGAATTTTTGACAGTTCTTCCATACAAAAACTGTCAAACGTTCACGAATAAAAGTTATCTGGCGTTGGAAAAATCAGCCCTAAGTGTCCTAACTTTTGAGATTCAAATGGATTAAGTTCATTTGAATCTCAAGATTCACAGTCAGATTTTTTAATACTGTGCCAATAAGGGTCGAAATTGAGTGCAGCGCAAATTGGAGGTATTTTTTATTACATTGAATAATTAACTTTATTCTAAGCGCCTTAAAGTGCTTGATAATAACTTTATTATCAAGCACTTTAAGATTAATCACTGTCATCAGAAATTCACTACTTAGGCTTTTAATTCCTTCGTAGTCAAAGACCAGTCATTTCTGTTATTATTTTTCTAGACTTACTGATAATTATATTATTAATCGGTAGAAATTATTACAACTTCAAAAGAAGAAAAAGTAATAAAGCAATAAGTATGATTATAGTGAGATATCGACGGTGTAGTATCAATATATAATAACTACAAAACCATGATTTTACAGGAAGCGAAAAAAATGTTTAATTTCCTTAATTTTTAAAATTTAAATTAAAATGTTACTTATACTTAAAAAATAGAAGGATACGCTTGTGATGGTGATAATATTTTTAATCAAATATTTTAGGTTTGGGTTATAAATGTCGATAGAAGTTATTGTTTGAAATTTAACTGAGAACTTGGTATTTATTATAGTAGATGAAAAGTATTGCATTTAAAAATAAAAGCAGTTTGGATTAAATTTACTCATCGTTTTTTAATAAATTTAACAAAAGTAACACAATTCTTCTTTGTATTATAATCGTGGCGTATTAATCAACAAAAAACTTATAGACATGAGATCAAAAAAACTATGTTGGACACCTAAAATCGTAATATATGTATAGCATCATTCAAGTGATACTTATCAAGATATTTCGTATTTCGACATACCTAAGTCAGGCTTTTTGGTACAGCGTGACATATAATAATTAATATAAAAAGATCTGAAAAAAACTTAACATAAACTATTGAATTAAACAAAAAACGTCTATCTCTCAGTTTCTAAGCTTAGCTTAGTAATTAATATTTAAAACAGGAACTTAGTCAATTCTATCTTTGAAAAAATATTAACATTTACCATAATGATTAATAATAGCAAATCGGCTTTCATGATTGATCATAAAGTAACACACTTGCATTAAATTTCCTATGCAAAAGGAAGTGTGTCGTAAAACGCGTGACAATCTCTGAGAAGAACTTGTTTTAGTTGCTGTAGATGGTTGAACTTTGTAGCTAAAATTGGGATCCTGTTGGAGTGCAATTAGCGATAGTTAATATTTTCAGAGTTTACTATCTTAGGTCCCTGAGGTAGAGGCATACCTACAGTCTGCATCAAAATCTAGTTTTACTTCGATGGTCATTGTATTGTAATAGATGACTCTATTGTCTACAACTTGTGGATCGCCAGCCTTGCGTCCAGGTCTAATGCTTTTGTATAATTTTCTTGATTGGCATCATTTTTAACAAATTCATGATCAACCTGGATTGATTCATAAGGATATGACCTTCGTGCCTCTCTTGTAATAGTGACGTAGTCACTTGGCAGATGTATTTCTCTATTCTTCAGTTTTCGGTCAATGGCACTGTGAACTGAATCACACTCCATCGTATGACCAGACTCTAAATTTTTTTGAGTGATCATGATGTTTATTCTTCTTGATTATGGTGGATGGATGATGATCTCAGATGCCATTTTGTCGCTAGATGGCGCTAGATCCACAATTTAGGACATTTTCAATTTTTACGCCTAACTTAGAAATCTTTAATAGATAACTCTATTGTACGCGCCACCTAGGGCATTAACTTGATTTTTTTAGATAGTCACTGTGCTTGTTAACTGGTCTCATACAAAGATTTTACATAATAAAGTTTTAGCCGCTTGACTTTACTCTTTACACACACATGCAAAATAAATAAAATAACTTTCGACACCACTAGATGTCGTTTTATTCAAACAGTTGAAAATTAAAATTAAAATTTCTTATTAGTATAATTATTGGTCTAAGCATACTTTTGTTTCTAGACTATATATATATACCTTTTTAACTTAGCAAATTATTCATATAAATTATTTTAGGTAATATAGGTATACTGTACCTATATTATAAGTTGTTGTAATGTGACTGAACCTAAATTGTAATGTGTAAATAGTGACGTGTACTAAATAAATAAATAAAAGACTATTTATTCCATTGTAAAGCTTTTTATTGTACCTTACTATAAATTAATAATATTTATATAATAAAAAGGGGTTAATATTTTCATAAAAATAATCGTTTTATTTACTCTCACTACATTTACTTAGATAGTTTCCGTTTGGATTCAAACCATCGAGTCATACCACCATACAAAGATAACATACTTTTTTAAATATTTTGATATTTACAATTATGATTTTGAATTTAGTACTAGAAAGAATTATGTATGTAGATTGCAATATAAATAACATCATACGTAAGTATATATAACGGCACATATAAGTATTATACACAACAACACACAAGTGGTTGCTAGCTAACCATAACATTTATTTATGTTTCAAGAATACCTAATTATTATACAATTTTGAACTTCAATAAATATTCTTTTACAATTGAATTGTTAGGCTGGTACCTAAATACATGAGTGAAACTTATCTACACAGAAAAATCTTATGAACTAACAAAATAACACAAACTGTACATCGCTACGTGCAAAAATAGCTTATTTTATTCTATAATGTTCCCACTGCTGAGACTCAGGCCTCCTCTGAACTGTGGTGATGAAATAATTTACACAAAGCAAAGTGCCGGCTTGGATTCGAACCATCGACTCGTACCACCATACAAAGATTTTCTGTGATTTGCAAAATAACTGACTAAGTTGTAGAGAAACCCGCGAAAATTAGTAAAAAAAATCTCTGAAAAAGAGATTGCCCATGAACAGTACTCTTGATAAATTACTTGTGTCTCAAAACCTTGAACGGCATGAAATATTAAAAATAAAAATATACTTTTAAAAAAGATTTTGATTGATATTTAAAATGGGATAATTTTTTGAAAAATAATTAGTACTTTGATGTTTCCGTCGTTAAGTACGCCATTTTTTACTACCGACTGTCAATACTAGGGATGTCCATTTTTTCTATTGCGGGTAATGTGCGTACCTACCTACATAAAATAACATGATATCGATTTTGTATTGATTGTTCAATCTTTTATTGTAAAGTAATAACTGAGTTCTAAATCACAAGTTGTTGCTGGCATTATCAATATCAGTGGTTGTAAACGGCGACATCGGCGCTAAGTTATATTTTATACGGGCTGGTTTACGGAAATCGATCAAAAATCGATATTTAATCAGTATGGGTACAACCTTATTTGACGTTTATTGCGCGTCTGTCATATTTTTGCAATACAATACTGTTATTTCTGCTGGTTTTGGTACGTTGTGCTTCGAGTCGAGCCTTTTAGTTCCTCCGTTACTGCTGCCAACCCATTGAAAATAAACATATTTTTAACGCCACTGCACCGTGTGTATTGTTTATTACTAAAAGCCGGACTTTTTGAGTTGTGATCATGGCGAGTGCGACTGTGATGCAATGTCTCAACTGCTCTTTGAGATTAACGCCACTTAGGCGTGTTGTCCGAGATTTCGAATAACATCATGGACACTTTACGAGTCTGGATCTCACCAACACCGGTAAGAATGCATATTGTATTTTTAACGTAGTAGGATTTTTTTTAGTTAGGAACTGCGCTTTATGTTTACGTACCATATAAAAAATCTTAGAGGACACAAATACAATCCATGTCTGTGTGTTAGTTCCTCACCTCAACGTTGGGTTACCGGATTGTAACATAACCTATATAGGTAGAAACCTTCTACTGATGTGTTTTGTTAATAACTAACTTATTTACTAGGATTGTTTTTTCAATCACTTAAGTGTATTCGAGGATATGAATGAATTATTGTGTGTAGTATCATTTAAGATTGCAGTTGCACAGAATTTTAGTATTAGGAACTAATAATTATTTAGTAAGAGGAAGAATAAAATCGAGGCATGTGTCTAGTAGAACATATTATAGTTATATTTTAGTAAATAAAGATGAAAATGTAAGAGATACATTAGGCCGCGCTATAGTAGAGAACTGTAGGTTGCTGTGTGCATGTAATGTGCATAGTGTGGTATTTGAGCTGGGCACGTCTAAATACGTCACGTACACGTCTAAATACAATGTTAGTGTTCCAGCACTATTTTTGGATAACATATTTTTAGAAGAATAAAATACAAGTTTAAGAAATAATCATTCTTTTATTTGTTGTATTTGGTGTTGTGTGTTTTACCTTCCCTCTCTACTTACAAATACCATTTCATGATACCTACCACATCTATGATTTGAGTAGGATCTAGACAATAACACTGAGCGATTGACTATTTTAGTAATGATTTCTTCCATGCTTTGCAAATTCATGAAACGCGGGCATGAGATTTAAAAATGCGCAAAATCTAAATCAGTAAGACTTGGTGAGGTAAAACGTTACAGATTTTACACAAATTATGCTTCAAAGATACCAAGCTCACCCGTAAACCCATTCAGACCCTTTTAAATTGGTTTTTTTCAACTAATTTTTGGTCGAACATGACCTCAAAATAGTAATTTAATTTTCGTAAATATCTCAGAAATGCCATTGCAGTTTGTGTTAAATCTTTTGAGGTAGTATTTAGACATGCCATCAAGTATTTTAAAGATTATTTTATGAAGACACAACAATGTTGAATTGAGTACATTTGTCCATAGTGCCGTGGGCATTCTCCTTTGACCAAGTCCCATACCCCTAAAGATACGCAAGCTGAAGATTAGAGAACTAATTTTCGCGGGTTTCTTTACACCATCTCATAGTTCTCGACTAGAGCTACAATTTCTTACCAGAAAAGATTTTCATCCGACCTACCATTTCGGAAATATAGAGCGTTTTATAAAAAAAAAATATCAAAGGCCCATAACTCGAAAACGGTGCGTCGTAGGGCCATGCTTCTCAGAGCTTAATTTGTTTTTATGGACAAGCTTAATAAGATGCTGCAATAAAATTAGTACATTTTTGAAAAAAAAAGTCCTAGCGCCCCTAAGGCTACACTCCAACCTTTATTTATTTACTCTATATCACCTTGAAAATCATTCATTGTACATAAAAATAACACTTACCGTCAATAAAACACAAAAACACTTCACTTTTCAATAAAAACTGTTTCACGGATGGCACTCATTTGAATGGTTCTCAGTAGTAGGTAGCACAGTCTATAAATCATACATACAGTCGTCCAACCAAGACGTCTAGACAGGGCAATCGTGCGGGGCGAGACGAGGAAAGGGCGCTCCCGAACTGCGTACATTGCCGTGTTGACAGCGAGACAGCTTTCAGGGCTATCGTTTGTCAATTTATTGTTGGCAACCCTGCTTGACGCACTTTGTGTGTGCTAATAATACTAGTAAAATAAGCAATTATGAAAAATCAAAGTGGTTTGTCTGTGTATTCACTAATCTTGCTGGTTTCACATGAATTAAATATGATTCAATCAATAGATGTACTACGTACCTACGTTTCACCATTTTGTAGGTAGCTTCGCTGGTCGCCTGATTTAGTTATAAATTACTTATACATCAAATTCTATTCTCTGATTTCATTCAACCCAAACCAATGGATTAGTACCTAAGCGTATTAGAAAATGTGTTATCAGTACCTACTTACATACATTAAAAAGATTTTTAAATCTGGAAAGTCAAGGAATGTTTAAGTGTGTACTAGTAACTACTTACTACATATTTAAACTAGATAATACAATAATTACATAAGTATTGTATCTGTGTGAACCTTTCACTTTATGTAAAGCATTCTATCTCATTCCATACAAAAAAACATTTTATCAATCATAAAATGTTAACTCCGCGGGCAAACCCGCGCGCCCGGCGCTATCTTGCTAGAAACACAATATTCTGGAAACGATTCGCAACTTCGCAAGTTGTCAAGACTCAAGACAATCACGCATGGACGGAATGGCAACAGCGCGGGCACAGACGCGGCGGCGGCGTGCGCGCTCTGCTTCTTGAATGGCAACGTCGCATCCGCGCGTCACTCGATGGCGCTTGTTCGAATTATCGAACAGCGCCATCTATTATGAATGTTTACCAATCGTAAATTCGTAACACAACAGCAACCAACTTTCTCGGTGGTTCTAAAAATTTCTGTCAGATGGCGTGATTCAGATCACTCACACATGTAAAGATTTTTCGTTTTTTATTCGGTATAATTCTCCTAGAAATACTGTTTTTTTTATAAAATTTGGGCTATATGCGCCCATAATACATTATAAAGTCTCATTAAAGTTGCTTTTATTCTGCAGAAACTGTTTATTTACGGAGATTTCCTCACCTGAATAATGTATGGCGAGGTCTATCTAGGCATCCACCTTAAATTCAGCAGTCCATTTGCAATACAATACAACGTTGCGGTTTTGATAAGTACAACCATCTGAGAAAATTACTATTGGTATTTTTTTCGGAATGCAATTTTTCTCCAAGTAATCGACCAGGAATTTAAATTGCCTACTCTGTAAGCTGAACAAATGTCACACGTATCTTTTTAAGAGTGTACAGTGACAAATTTTTATCATTAAACATTTTTTTTAAACGTAAATCGGCTCACTTCCGGTTTTTCATTTTCAGCACAGTAGGTTTTATAATATATATTTTCGAGCATAGTGTGAAAGTAACTTCGGCAGATTATCAAAATAATTCTGTAGTGTCAACAGCTTTCTCTCGATTCCAGTAGTGCGATTCACTAAGGAAGAACATCTTTACAACCAAGAAATCATCGTTGAAACATCTGATGTGGCATATATTTAACAGATGTTTCAACGATGATTTCTTGGTTGTAAAGATGTTCTGCCTTAGTGAATCGCACTACAGGTCTTGATGCATTTTGTCGTAGTGAGTTGCTTGCAGTTCGTGATGGAGTCATCCTGAATTCACTCTTCTTGGTCCATGAATAGACTGTAAAAGATCCAAGGGAAAGCGTAGCGAGAAACATTGGTTTGCATACCTGTACTTTTTCGGAGCAGTCTTCTTTGATTGGCAAATAATTGCCATTGCTTCTGATCGCCTAGATTGATCGTCTGATTTGGTCTTTCGAGCGGTGTCTCTGCGGTTGACCAAGAAATTGACGTAAACTTACAACACCTATTCACCTCCATTTCACACTCGAACCATTACGCGACGCGACACAACATCTAGCTAG